>OY728122.1:1252667117-1262667117 GCA_963277665.1 Viscum album
TATTTTAATATAATGTATAATTATGATTTGAATTTGACCCCAATGTAGAATTAATATTATTTATGTAGATATATTCAAATAAACTTAATTTGAATAATCATTATACCATATTTTGGCGTATGGATATTTTTGTGGTTAAAATGCTTTTTTTTAAAAGTTATTATTCATTTCATTTTATGTATTTATATTAAAATTAATTTATGATACTTATAGAAATTGAAAATTAAAAAATTAATTAAACATTAAGTATTATGATGTCTAAATTTGGTATATAGGGGCCTTTTATTTTTATTCCAAAATTAATAGTAACCATGGTAAATGTATCACATCGGTATATGGAAAATCAGGTAAATCATGGTTAAAACAAAGTGTTACAAAGATAATTTATCATCCTAATTGTTACTTTATATGTTAAATTAGATACGTAAAACATTAGGATCTATCTTTCATTTTTTGTGGACACTTTTCCTTGAAAATGACTTATATATTATTTAAACCAAAGGAAGTGACAATATGTCCCTCTCTTCATTTTAAATATCATTTATGTGTTCACATAGGGCAAAAAATTAGTTATTAATTAATAATAATTTTAAATTTTTGAATAATGAAATTATTTTCATGATTATATTTATCTATAAATTTTAGTAATTAAATAGTTTCCTTAAATACCTAAAAAACACCAAAACAATATTTATTCAATTAATGGAAAAATAAAACAAATTGTATTGAAAATATTTAAATTTATATCATTAGAGAAACATAAAGTGATTCAAGAATTTTATAGGAAATACAAAATTTGTTAGGGATTTATTAGGAATTTTAGTTCAAATTTATTTTTTTATTTATGAGTTTAATCTTAAAATGATGAATAGTGTAAAAACTCCCAAAATTGAGATTTTTTGAAAATAATATATTATTAAATATTTTAAAACTATAAAAATATTAAAATAATAAAATGGGGATAAAATATGGTCCAAATTATCATACCATATGAATTTATAGTTTTTCTTAAGGTATTTTTGTTGGTATTGAATTTATTATAATTTTTTTTTGTAAAATTCCAGAAGTTCCCCTCAACTAAATTATAAAAGGGAACCTCTTACCTAACTTCATTAAACGAATTTTAGCCTTTAATATCAATAATTAACTAAAACAATTTCTTCTAAACATTCCTAGAAAAATTATATTGGTTTTTATATTCTCAAAAGATCAAGTCTAGAACCCTTAAGAGGATATCTAAGTGAGTCTTCTCAAAGAAGAGGTAATCCCCTTAACCGATCACATTTTTTTATCCTTTAACTCCCTATAAATGCATTATATTACTTATAAAAATGATAATTTTAGTATCCTAAGTATTATAAAAAGTTATTTTCTATAGTAATCTAGCATTATCTATCCTTATTTCATCAAATGTAATGAGAAAGTATCGTTCATTTATACATATGTCTTAATGTGTCCAGGTTGCAACAAATTTTAATTTCCATCACCATATTTCATGAATGATTAATATAATGATTTTAAATAATATATATTATATTAATGAAATAATTGTTCTTATGAAGTGATAATATAATATCTACCATTTTACCTTCCAACACATTGGAAAATGAAAACGCCGCTTGTGCATGTGTGTGGAATACCATCTCCATGAAGCGATGTGATTAATTTTTTATTTTCATTCTAATTATATGGTAAGGAATATGAATATAATTAATATATAATATATAAAAAATTAATAATTAATTCATTAAGTATAATTATTATTTACTTTTCTTTCATTCCATATTTGAAAAATTAAATATAGTGTTCATGTGTACATATGACCTACCTTCTCCATGAAAAATGTAAATTATTATCTATCAATATAGTTTTGGATGGATTTACACACACATAGAGATATATATATATATAATGGATATATGAGTCATAATTATAATTTAAGTGATTCTGATATATATGTATAATAATTTTAACTTTATCATATAGGAGGTTAAGGAACATTGAATGGAAGTCGGACCTAAGGTAATTGATTTTTTCAAACATTTATTTATGTGGGACACAAGCGAGATATACAAGATGTTTCATTTTTGTGATTTATATACATCCCATAAATTTATTTTATGGTCTTTATCATTATATTTATGGAATAGACATATTTATAAAATGTTCTTTATTTAATGAGGATTATGATTAAAATTTTACCAAAGCATTAAGGGTTTTTTACAATTTCATGATTATTCCGGATTGTTTATGTTGAAGTATCTATTATTTAATATTTCTATTATATGTCTATGTTTTCTAAAAAAATTATCTTTTTAATGTTTTTTTAAAACTATTTAAAATAATTTGAAATCATGTTTTACTTTTGAATAAATATTTTTAAATGAATCTCTTTTTCATTTTCCGAACGATGTACATTGTACCTTTTTGAAAAAAAATATAGAAGTAATGTTTTACCAACTTATTTGGAATTATTGTATTTTTATACCATACTAATTTTAAATGATTTTAAACATACTGTACAAGTTTATAAGTTTATTTTAAAAGAAAATATTTTCATTTATAACCATGAATATTTTTGAAAAGAGAAGTGATTTTGAATTGGAAAATCTGTTTTCGTCAATAATTTTTCCAAGTGATATTTCAAAACAATTTTCTATCTAAGATGACATAATTTGATTCTATTTATGCTTTACTGAGGATATTATCCAAGGATACCATCCTTATACATTATATGTATGGTTTATGTTTATGATGACTTGGTGTTTATGAAACCCAATTATTTTCCATTGGATATGCTATGATGGGATGTTTATGAAAAACATTTCTTTTATTGGGTTCTTATATGATTAATTATTTATGATCCTATGGGACATATATGTGTTGTTATAATTATGTGACTGGTGGAAACTATATCTCCATATAACTCATTGGGTAATGAGTGATATCTCATGGGGGTAGACAAGGCTATAATGGGGAGTAATGCTAGTTCAGTAAGAGACTTTTTCAATTTTGATTTACATAGTTGGTAACCTTGACAACTATGATGGTTTTCGGAGATAACCCATTCTACAAAAATTGTATTGGAAGCATTCCTTGACTACTAATTAAATTATTTTATATGTTCATGTTTATTCCACAAATATATGTATTATGTCGGTGTCATGCTCTCATGGAAGATTTTATCATTTTAATTTATTATTTATGTCTTATGAACTGCCAATATTTATTCCATGACTCAATATTATGATATTTGATATATAGGGTATAAATTTTCAAATGTTATGATCATTTTATTATACACTTATGATCATTCTATGATTATGTTATCCTTAGTATTTCCCAAGTTTACCCTTACTAGTAATATGAGATGACACTTTTTATATTTCATTTTCCAAATGTTTTGAAGTAAGAATTTATGTAGGATATTTTTAAGAAGTGTGGTACACATTAATATATTTTGGGAGATGATGTATATTTTTTTGAACCAATATTTTAATTTTGAAATATATTTAAGAGTTTGTCCCAATTTTAAAAATATCTAAAACTAAAAAAAATTCAACATGAAGTTGATCAAATATTTCTGTTTATTTATTACATTTTTGATGGTTGAAATTTTATCTTGTATATTGGTATCAAATATTGAAGTGAAAATTTAAGTATTTAGCACATGATCCGAGAGTGTCGGTTCTAGGTTGTTACATATTTTTTCTTTGTTAGAATATATAACAAATTAACTATTTTTACATATCATAAATGGTATAATATGTGTTTGAAAATTTTCAAGAATTTTTTTTGGTAAAATACACAACTAATTGGAATGAATCATATTCCATAATATTTTAACAAATAACTAGATTAACACATTTTTTGGGATAAACAGATTTATCCTTTTCTTTTTCTCTAAACATGGTATATAAATTAATTAATCATAAAAAAATTATATATTCTCAATCCTCTTAAATTTTTCTTCACAAAAACACCTTGGTATTGAACCACATCTCATTTCATATAAGAGAGATGAGATGAATATAGACATCTTTACAAGGATTCATTTGAGCTTGATAAAATATTTTTCAATCAAATATTTGTGGTTTCATATTTTTTTCATCATTTTAATGAAAACTATAGGATCCATCAAATACTTCATAATTTTGAACTCCTATATATGTATTTGCATAACCTGTCCCAATAGGGCCCATGCAATGCCTACCCCCATGTCCTTCTACAATTGGCTTGGGGACAGAAACCCACAATGAGTAGGAATATCACACACATGGGAGGCCTTAACCTAATAAAAATGTACACAAACACATATATCAAATACTATAAAATTATGAAATGTAAAACCACATGTTACCATTTATGAATTACTAAAAAGTCCTACCATCACAGTAAAAAAAACATGTAATGGAATGAAAAAGGGTAAAATATAATACCACCCCCAAGATAATAAAAAGAAGACCAACCAGTTATGTTGCTGTGGAATAATTTCAAGGAAACTACAGGAACACACCTTCAGTCTATCCGGATTTGTAAGATCATCTTTGTCCTGTACCAATTAGTAATCCTTTAAAAGGGTAATAGTCTACATAAGACACAAAAAGTGTGGGAAAATCCTATGTTGGGGTGAGTAGAATAATACCCGGTAGAACACCCCAAAATCATCTTGTTCCTATACCCTTTAGTAATCCTTTAAAAGGATAGTAGTCTACATAAGACACAACATGTGTGGGAAAATCCTATGTAGGGGTGAGTAGAATAATACTCGGTAGAACACCCCAAAATCCCTAAGTATATAAATTCAAAAAAATTCATCTCATCACATGTATATTTATAAACCATATATAACAACCACAACCATTATACTCAATGTGGACACACAATCTCATGGTAAGTTCATAACTGTAATTCCTCCCTATGATTCATGCTCCATGTTTCTATATAGCTATCGCCTAGAAGATCACACGCAATGAGTCAAACAACACTGAATTATTCCATTCTATATTTCATACTCATCGGTTCTCACCATAATATTTACATGTTATAGGTCTGAATGGATCAATACAAAGATGGGGTTCACACCCATGACCAAAAGGTATATCAACAACCCAATTTGGATTAACCTGCTATGTAGGGGATTGATGGATGTGTAGTGTTAATCATCATGATTCTTAGAACCCCTTGTAGAGAAACTGATAATGATAAAGGTTCTCACTCTCATCCACCTTGAGGGATTCCAGAAACTCTATCAAAGATTGAATTTCCCCATAAGGGATCACTATCCAATGAACTGGATGAGACTCCATACTAATCCCCTATGGAATGGATAGAGGTAATGAACCCTAAAAAATTACTATATAAAGAGATTAATGTTTCCATGATTTCTTTAAGAAGGTATGTGGAATGTATTGAAAGTAAAAAATGTGTCCCTTCAACATCAGGTTCTAATCTTGTAATATTGCCCTTTCTCGTATCCATGTTTATGTCTGAGTATATGGTGTGTCCAAGTATGTGTACTCTTGAACATGTCTATATACCCTTTGAGGTACACAAATAGCCTTTAGATGATGGTCAAATGTCACGTGACATCTTTAATAGGTCGTGTGATACTTTTACTCACACATAACTTAAGAAATGTAGCTAGGGTCCCAGACAAGAAGCCTATTTTTATGTTACACATCATATAGTGTTGAATTTCATAGAACGTATGGGACATCACACATATTCCTCCTACACCACTCCAACATCAATTTCATCCATTATTATCTGCACAAATCATGTATATAAGTCATCCAAACTAATTCTTTATTAGAATTATGTTCACCATCCAGCAAAATCAATCGATAAATCTTCGACGTCAAACCACTCTTCCATCACATGACAAAACCACAATCAGTGACCCCAAATCACATCCAATCCACTTTCATTACAATGGTTTTTGATGCCCACAACATAATGTGTCTAGATCTATCATATCAGATTTTTTCACCATGACACATGTGTAAAATGATTTATTTTCAATAGTTTGGTTGAACCACCGGTTAATAGAGACAACGATGATGAACACACAATGAATGGTTGGAGGAAAAAATAATCATGAAAAAGAGGGAAAAAACTTGGAAATGATTAAGTTGGCCTCAATTAATTTTCCATTAGAATGATTAAAATAGATCCATATTTGAAATGTATAATTTCTCCCAATAATCCTTGCAAAAATAAACCTGCATATGAAATACCATCGAACTAAAATTCAATCCATTGGTTGATTGATTCATGTTTTTCATAGGATAAAAAAATAGGTATACATACAAATCATAAAAATTTCCTACCTCATGGTGGACTAATACCTAAGGAATAATGAATCACTATCATTGTCATAGGTGGGATCCTCAAATTTCACTGGTGTACATGATCATCAAATTTATTCAAGTGTAGATAATCCTTGATCTATCATCATTGCTCGACAATGCTCTATCAAATTCTACCTCCCAAATTTATTATTTTTTATGAAACCCTGATAATTGGTCATATTAATTTTTAAATAGAGGGGGATTAGTTTACTTCATCAAGTTAAATAAAATAAAAAATTTAATTAATTTATTTTATTAAGTCTCCCCAAAGTATAGTTTATCAAATATCCCAATCCCAAAAATGATTATGTCGTGCAAAAGGTAAAGCCAATGCTATGAGATCAATGAGAGCCTCAAATTTTTGATCCAATCCTCCATTTAAGATTTATTCAAATATTTTGGGAAAACTATGCAGACATGATATTTAATATATTTAATATATTTGAAAATTTAACTCCAAGCTCACGCCACCTCAGAATCTCACATCATCTTATAACATGGATCTAAAAATATTCTATACAATACTCTAAATTAATATATAGAAAAAATAGTGTCATCAAATTGTCCCCACATTAGGGATTTACATTCGGGAAATCTAAAAAAATCTTACACAATTAGATATAGGGATTGAGTACGTATCTGGGAATCCCACTCAATGTTTCCCTCCTAATTATTTATCATTCTACCACTAGACATGCATTAATGAAATTGCTCTCCAATTGAGGATTTTATACTTCAAATCCTTAATCTCTATTATAAACTCATAAAATGTAGCCCCATCTGTGATGTCCAGCTCACCAAATTCAATTGCATGGGATGATTTGTGCACATAATTATTCATTTATGAATAATGGGAGACATTGTGTACATAGTACTTCTACAATATTAAATCAATGAGAAAAACCAGCTCTCCATATCTACATTAAACTAGGATAGATCCAATGAATGTTGGAGATATATTTCCTTCCCAGCCAAACTTCTCAACCCAGGTTGACGTGAGACAGTTAGAAACACATGAAACCCCACCATGAATACTAAAGGTCTCCACCATCAGTAAATAATGAATTTATAATGGAAATATTTGGTCCTCATCTACTAATGTATGATATAAACCTTCTCTATTTTGGATCACACCAACTCTGGGCCCATAACTATTGACTCTTCTAAGTTAGTTTGGAATAGTGGTGAACTACATTGTTTCCCAAAAAAGGCCATGAATGGTTCTATATTGATGGTATAATGGTAGCTGTTGTTGTATGAAATGTCCAACAATGGTAGGTGAGTCCCCATAAATGGAAATAGTCTAACATGAATGCTCATTGAATTTATTAAAGAATGTTGATGATCCGATCAGGCTTGTAGTCACTAGTAGGTTGAAACTCCATTACTAAACTCAATTGAGGCCTAAAGACTACTAATAACCCCTTCCATAATGGATATGTAGAGCGATCATTACAATCATAATTGATTATTGAGGGAACTTTATGCAGTCTGACTGTAACGACCCAAACATTTTGTTAATGAAATTTCTCTTGATTTGATTAAATTTCATTTTATGTAAAATGGTTATATAAAACATATGAACTTCCATGGTTTTATGTTCTTGGATGTTAAAATACCATTATGAATTATTACCATTTCTAATATAGCCATTAACCAAGGATCACTTTATTTGTATAAATATATGGCTTTAACAAATACAATTTACTCAGAAAAAGGAAGTGACGACCTCATATAGTAGAATTTCTCTGTAAGAAGCCCATTTTCCAGAGCTAGGAAAGGATGTGGAATCACTGGGCTTCTCTCTTCAAAAATCCCAATATCAAATTGAACACATTAAACATGAACGGAACCTCCTACCGGAGAAATGTATGTTTACAGAGATTACCACCCAAGCGATGTAATCCGAGCCACCCAAAGAGTATGTCACCATCACTATAAAAACCCGAGATTTTATAAGATATATTGTTTTAATTTCTTTCATACCTCTTGTTTTATACTACACCAATATTATCTTGGGCTATACGCAACACTGTATTAGCTTGCAGTATACACAACATAATTCTTGGATCGTGTTATACACAATTTGAAGTTCATTTGATAGAAGTTAATCTACACAACATTGAGTGTGTGTATATATATATATATTCAATGTATAAATAAAAAATGGTTGGATTATTTTATAACAAAACAATAAAGGAGCCTTTCAGTATACGCAACCCTGACTTGGATTGCATTACACGCAATCGTGACCTTCTTCGATAGTGTGTGTTGTATGCAATATCGGGTTTTACTAAACAACGATATGTTATTATAATGTTATTATGAAATAGCCGTTATGAATAGTATTAACTAAATTTTCAAATTTATAACATTATTATTCATCTTACACATTTTCTAGAACATGGAATAAGAACAAAATAAATTTTTCGGGTAAAATAAGTATTTTTAAAAAAATGCAGTTTTGCCGCCTTTTGATGGCGCACCCACTTTAAATCTAGTTTTTGACATTTTTGTAAGATCAATTTTTCAAAATAAAATTATTCTTTGGAATAAGGATATAAAATTTTACCTTGGATAAAATTTTCATATTATTCTGATAACTTTCATATTTTAATGAATAGTAAAAACATGATATATTTTAATTAAAAACAACTTTTTTCATCGTAATAATTTATGTGGTTAAATTATAATATTGAATGTAATTAAATTATAAATAGAATATATTTTTACCATTTAATACAATTTATGTCATTAGCATTGATTTTACCTTGAATTCTTATGTTAAATAAATTCAATCTTTTGCAATGTTTTAGACAAAAACCCATTTTCTTTCGAAAACGGGAATAATTTTAATTTAATTTCTGCAACTTCTGTGTATTGGATTTGGAAAAATGGATTCCATATTTGGAATAAGTGGGTCCAAATTATATTAATAGACTACTTTTTATTTTTAGGCTTTATGAATAGTAACAACGGTAAATTTTATTTTCCATAGTTAAAGGTAAATCAGGTAATTAAGGGTAAATATAATATTATAAAATTATCCAAATATATTCCAAAATTCTATTGGATGGCTAAAGGTAAACCCATATCACCTAAGGGTCGGATTTGAATCATTTTATGGACTTTTGACCATGAATATAATTTAATTATTATTAAAACCAAAGAAAGTGACAACATGTCACTCTCTTAAATCTTATAAGTATAATAATTTTAAGTTAGTGATAAACATAATAAAACATAGAACATGAATAGTATACAGAAAGATAATAAAATTATATAAGTCATGATAATTTATTTATAATTTTTAGGGATTAAATAATTGTCATTAATGGTGATATATTAATGATGCAAAAATTATTTATTAGGTGAAAAATCAGTAATATAGTTTTTATTGAAATAATAATACCCATTAAAAGGCCCAAAAACATGACCAAAACTTATTGGTAGTGTATATCTACACCTTAATCATACAATTACATAATATATAACCGTTTTGAGTTTTATAAAAGTGATTAGGACACTTATATTATTTTATTTTAAATGATTCCAAAGTTGTCACCTTCATAATTTAATAAATATAAAAATTTACATATTGTTATTTTAGATGCTAAATTTGAGTACAATAATTATTGTGAAGGGTAATAGATTTATCTTCATCATAGAATTTTATTTTTAATTTTTATGCAATAAATAAGTATATTAAATAATTATACAAAAATGTTGTAGTAATTATTTTTTTAAGAGATAAACCAAATAAATGGTTTTAAAAATAATAAAATAAATATTATATGAACTATTTAATGTTCTCCACTAATTTTATAGATACATATGTCCTTTTATGAATCTATTAAAGCTTTTATTTCGAACATATATTCTGTATATAGTTTATTTAAATTCATATAAATGAATAGTATCAAAATTGACACTATTGTTATTTTATAAAGATAACATATTATAAAATTGTTTAAAAATCACAAAAATATTTAAAAAATTATAAATCTAAATTTATATGGTATAAAATGTTATAAAGTATCCAATTATGGACAATTCACAACAAATAAGTAATTTTTTCTTATAATTTAAAATTTAGAATGTTATTACCACAAATAAAATAAAATTGATTAAGTAAGGATAAATCAAGTTGATAATGTTTAAAATAATTTCCTACATGTCTAAATTTTAATTTTTGATGCGATTACAACCCTATATCATCTTATATTCTAATATGAGTAATTTTTGGATGTTTTTTAAGTGGGGTTAGATTTATTATAAATTAATATGTTTAAGATTTCCAAAGGTGCCCCTCTCCTCCCTTATAAAAGGGCACCTCCTCCCTCCCATAATCACACCAATTTGAGCATTCAAGCTCGGCCAAACCCTGCCAAATTATCTTCTCCACTTCCATAGAAACATCCTAGTGGTCCTGGTCTTCTTCAAAGACCAATTTTTGTGCCCTAAGAGGAGGTCTCACAGAGGCGCTTCAAAGAAGAGGTAATGTTCATTACCAATTCATTCAACTTTATTTCTTCTTCTACTTATTCTTCTTTAGTTGTATAATTATGAAGTAATAACATTAGTATCACTCATATAATGATATGTTATTAGAAGTATTAAACAACCATATTTCACCATCTATCCATCCTATGGAAAACGAAATCACCGCACGTGTGTACGTACAGAATACCGTCTCCACATCGTGGTGTAATCTGTTTTTCCAACACCACCTTACTTGGATGGGTATAATGGTGTAAATAATAACTAAACCTAGTTATTATAACATCATAATGATTCTGATATATTGTATCATCCACTCCAATTCAATTCAATAATTTTGGAAATGATATCATCGCTCGTGCGTACGTACGGACTACTGTCTCCACGACGCGATGAGATTCATTCTCCATGTTAACCATTTAAGAATGATTATAAAGTATATATAAGCAATAATAATGAAATATATAATATTATAAAGCTACTTGATTTATTTATATTTATGTTATCTACTTAATTTCATTCAACTCAATAAGGAAATGAAAACAACGTTCATGCGTACGTACGGCCTACCGTCTCCATGAACGGTGTATTTATTTCCATTTATCGATCTATTATATATATGTATATTCTGAATATAAATTGTATATAAATAATGATTTATCTGGAATTAATTAATAATTATCTAAGTAATCATATGAATAATTACAAGTCAAAACACGGACGACAAATGAAACGATTTTACACAAAACACTCTTTAACATGGAATTTACAAATGAACGGGTAATATAAAGTCATAAGTAAACCATATATGATATCATAACAATGAATATGATTATTTAATAAGTCAGTGACATTATTTAAATCATTATACATGAGGATTGGATACATACGAAGCATATCAGACATAATGTAAGGGATAATTTTGCAAATCTCGTTTTTATCCCAGATTGATTATTTGTATGTATTTACTGGGGTTATTTCTATCATCCATGTCCATATTTTATTAAAAAAATTTCATGTATTTTTAAAGTCCTTTTTACCCATTCTTGACTTTTAATACATGGTATGTAAGGAATCTTTCTTTTGTTTGCGTTACGCGGTACTTTTTGACTTTTCCGGAAAAAGTACGAGAAGAATGTTTTTTTAACTTATACGGCACGAATGGATTTTTACGGTTTTATAAAGCCTTATTTTCATGAAGCTTCCTCCAAAAGATTTCGTGAATATTTTCAACAAAATCTCTTTCTTTTAAAATAGCATGACATTTTGTGAAAAGAAATTGATTTTGAAGAAGAAAGGATATTTTCCTCAAGAATTCATTTCAAGTGTTTTATCAAAACCATTTTTCATCTAAGATGACATTATTTCATATGTTTATGTTTCAAGTATCATGTCTCTATTATTTACATGGTTTCACATTTATTATTATGAAATGATATCCATTTATTTTATATGGATTATGTGATGATGGGATTATGTTTATGAAACCCATTTTATTCATTGGGTTATTATGAATGATGTATGTTTATTTTGTGGCACAAGTAAGAATGATTTCATTATGAGATGGGTGGGACCTATTTCTCCCTCCAATTCATTGGGTAAAGATTTTATATCTCATGAGATAGAAATGGCTGGAACGGTAAGTTAATCCGGTTCAGTGTTACAGGACTGAAACGAGGAGTGAAATCGATTCATAAAGGGACTTTTTCCACTAAGATGGTCTTGGCAGCAATTCCTTGGGTACTATGGAAATCATGACATGTGCCGTATGGTTTCCACAACTACATGTTTTACTCCCATGTTATTTTATCATGCTTAATGTTTCTTTATGATCTATGCCTTACGTACTTCCATATTTTATGACATTGCTCCAGATTTTGATGTTTAAACATTATGTTCATGTTTTTAAGATCAAATGTATATGATTTGTTTTATTTTATCCATGCTTACCCTTACTGAGAATTTGAGATCACCCTTTATATGTTTTCTTTTCCCCAGGATATAAAGAAAGGTTTTAGGTAAGAAAAAAAGGGAAGATCGATATGGGAGATGTTGAAGATCTTTCAACAGGATTAGATTTTTATATTTCGAGATTCCAAAGACACTAAACTATTACGGTCCTTGTGTGTATGTTTTTGTTATGTATTAAGTATTCCGCAAAATTAATGTAATGTCCATTTACGTCAAGATTTGTGTCTCTACAGTTGGTATCAGAGGAAAGGTTTAGTCAACCTTTGGGAACTAGGATGCGAAAACATTAGTGAGATCCCTAGAGATATTTCTAAGGTATGTCTAGGGATGTCCCTAAGGTTAAGTATACGTATAGGTTATAGTCATAGAATTTGGATAACGATCTTAGAATTAAACCTAAGATGTTAGATATAGATGGTACTCCCCTTTTACTATGTTGTTTTCCATAGCATGATTTTTTCCTCTCACACTATTCTTTTTGGGTTTTAGAAAATGGTTGGAAACATGAAGATTCACGATAATAGAGGATTTAATAGACAATGGAATGATATTTGAAGAGACCCTAGACTTTTCGTACATGGACATTACATTACTTTTGCGGAATACTTAGTACATTACAAAAACACACACACAAGGACCGTAATAGTTTAGTGTCTTTGGAAACTAGGAATATAAACATCTAATCATGTTGAAATATCTTCAACAACTCCCATAACGATCTTCCCCTTTTTGTTTCCCTGCCTAAAACCCTTATTTACTTTCTAGGGAAAATAAAAAATAAAAAGGGTGAGCTCAAATGCTCAGTAAGGGAAAAAATAGATAACATAAAACAATCCATAAACATTTGGAAGCAAAAACGTGAACATGAAATTTAAACATCAAAATCTTGAGCAAAGACATAAATCGTGGAAGTACGTAAGGAATATATCATAATAGAACACCAACCATGATAAAATGGGAATAAAACATGTAATTGTGACAACCATTCATCACATGTCATGATTTCCATATTAGCCAAGGCATTGTTTCCAAGACCATCTTAGTGGACAAAGTCCCTTTCTGAATCGATTTCACTCCTCGTTTCAGTCCTGTAACACTGAACCATATTAACTTACCATTCCAGCCATGTCTATCTCATGAGATATAAATCTATACCCAATGCATTGGGGGGAGATATAGGTCCCACCAATCTCATAGTGAAATCATTCTTACTTGTGCCACAAAATAAACTTAAAACATTCATCATAACCCAAAGAATAAAATGGGTTTCATAATCATAATCCCATCATTTCATAATCCATATAAAGAAATGGGCATTTCATCATAAGAAAATTGAACCATGTAAATCATAGAGACATTAAACTTGAAACATACACATATCAAATAATGTCATCTTAGATGGAAAATGGTTTTGATAAAACATTTGAAATGAATTCTTGAGGAAAATATCCTTTCATCGTAAAAATCATTTTCTTTTCAAAAAATGCCATGAAATTTTAAAATAAATGTATTTTGTTGAAAGTAGTAATAAAATAATGTAGAGTATGCTTCACGAAAATGAGGCGTTATGAAACCGTAAAAATCCACTCACTCCGCATAAGTTAAAAATAACATTCTCCTCGTACTTTTGTCAGAAAAGTCAAAAAAGTACCTCGTAACGTCAACAAAAGAAATATTCCTTACATACCATGTAGTAAAAGTCAAAAATGGGTATAAAGGAATTTAAACATACATGAAAACACTTTTATAAAACATGGACATGGATGATATAAATAACCCCAGTAAATACTTACGAATAAGCAATCTCGGATAAAAATGAGATTTGAAAAATTATCCCTTACCTTATGTCTGATATGATTCGTATGTATCCGAACCTCCTATATAATGATTTAAATAATGTCATTGACTTATTACAGAGTCATATTCATTGTTATTATATCATATATGGTTCAATTATGACTTTATATTACCCATTCTTTTGGAAATTCTAGTTTAAAGAGCGTTTTGGGTAAAATCATTTCATTTATCGTATGTGTTTCGACTCGTCATTCTTGATATTATTAATTATATATTGATTTAAATAATTACAGAATTTAAAACATGATTTATATATAATATATATTCATTATATACATATATATTATAGATCGATAAAAGGAATGAAATACGCCGTTAATGGAGACGGTAGGCCGTACGTATGCATGAACGCAGTTTTCGTTTCCTTATTGAATTGAATGGAATTGAGTATATGACATACATATATATATATACATAAATCCAGTAGCATTAGTATGTCATATATTTCATTATTATTCATTATATATACTTTATAATCATTCTCGAATGGTTAATCATGGAAAATGAATCTCATCGCGTTCGTGGAGACGGTATTCCGTACGTTCGCACGAGCGATGATATCGTTCCCATGATCGTGGAATTGTATTGGAGTTTATGTATACGATTTCAGAATCAATATAACTTTAAAATAATCATATATAGTTATTTATTTACACCATTATACCCTTCCATGTAAGGTGGTGGTGGAAAAAACAGATTACACCACGACGTGGAGACGGTATTCCGTACATACGCACGCGTGGTGATTCTGTTTTCCATATGATGGATGGATAGTGAAATAGGGTTGTTTCATAATTATAATAACATATAAGTATATGAGTGATTATTATGTTATTACTTCATAATTAAACAACTAATGAAGAATAAGTGGAAGAAGAAATAACGTTGAAATAATCGGTAACGGACATTACCTCTTCTTTGAAGGGCCTCTTTGAGACCTCCTTTTAGGGCAATAAAATTGGTCTTTTAAGAAGTCCAGGACCTCTAGGATGTTTCTATGGAAGTGTAGAATAGAATTTTTCAGGTTTTGGCTGAACTTTAATGCTCAAAGTGGTGTGAGGAAGAGAGGGAGGAGGTCCCCTTTTATAAGGGTGGAGAGAGGCTCCTTTGAAAAAACAAAAAATATTATTTTATTATAAAGAGAAATTCAGTTTTAAATAGCTCAAAATTGACATATATAGAAGACAAGGTGGGGATGGGTCTAAATCCTCTCATCCAATATAATTTAGAAAAGTTTAGGTTCCTATTTTAACCTTATAATTTATATTTAACTTTAAGTTAGATAATTTTAATTTTACCGTGTCTTTTTGTGTTCTTACACTATAAGGTTAAAAAACATACTATAACATGAAAAAAGAACCCCAAGTTGTTTATTATTAATATATATAACCTTATATAAGTAATTTGTCCGAAACTTATATTTTTAGGAATAAAATAACAATTAATTATATAATATTTGTTTTAAAAACTATATTATGTCAATGTTGACACTATTTGGTAATTGATTTTTATGAAAATCATAACAGAAAGATTAGTTCGAAAAAAGTTAATTAAATCAACACTAACATGTCAGTCTAACATATAATTTTTTTTAATTAAGAAAAAGTCTCAAATTACATTTATTTGGGTATTTATAACGTCAATTATGTCAATATTTCATTAATAAGATAATTACTGCATCATCATTTTGTCATAAATATATTAAATTATTTAAAGTCTAAAAATTTAAAATAAAATATCATTATTTATGAAATCATCTTAGCTTTCTAATGAATATTTAAAGTCTATTTTATCTTATGTATAACCCTATATTAAAAATTATTTACTTATTAAACATTGATTTTAACTATTTTAACCCATCTTGAAATAAATTAATAATAAATGTCCTAATCTAATCTAAGTGGGCCTAAATGTTCATAGTTTATTCATAAGGTTTTTTGGTCGAATTACACTTATCCAATAGAATTAGGACAGTTGTTAGGGTAATAATAATATCATTTTTACTTTTAATTACCCTATTTACTTTTAACCGTGGTAAATAAAAGTAAAATTTTACTATTCACCAAAAATTATTTTCATCTCATTGAACCACATTTTACTTACTGACATCAATATTGTCTCTCGGATTTTTGAAATTCCACTCACAGAAGCGGTAAAATTATGTTTTATGAAAAATTCAGTTTTTTAACCACCACTTAGTGGATTCACTATTCATAAAAAATTGAAAGTTTTCAGAAAAAAAACCAAAATTTCACCCTAGGCTAATTTCGATATTCTGAATCCAAAAATGAAGTCCATTTTGAAAAATAAAATTTATAAAATTTCAAAAATTTTGTATTACTATTCATAACGGCTAGTTTTAATAATATTTTAATAGCATATCGTTGTTTAGCGAAACTCAGTATTGCGTACAACACACGCTATCGTGGAAGGTCTCCCTTGCGTGTAATGCAAGCCAATTCAGGGATACGTGTTATGCAAGCTCCTTTGGGTGTAGCGTACAACACAAGACATTAATGAAATTAAAAAGAATATTTTTCGTAAAATCATGGGGTGTTACATTCTACCCCCCTTAAAATGAATATCACCCTCAAAATTCGTCGGGGTTATAAATGGTTTACTACTCGAAAGTTTCTTTAATAGAAACCCACATAGTAAAAAG
The DNA here is from genome assembly GCA_963277665.1 of Viscum album. Taxonomy (NCBI): domain Eukaryota; kingdom Viridiplantae; phylum Streptophyta; class Magnoliopsida; order Santalales; family Viscaceae; genus Viscum; species Viscum album. The sequence continues at coordinate 1,252,684,461 of OY728122.1, forward strand.
GAATATCAAAACTTGGCTTTAAAAACTAACGTATGAAATGTAATGGTTACCCAAATTAACTAATCACTGGGTTTCCGCATAGGAGAACATAGGTGAAAATATGGATATGGAAGAGAAATCTAACCGTCATGTTCTGATGGAGAGTGGTTGAGAACAAGGCTATGAAAAATACAACAATCACAAAGCCATAAATTTGTGATGATCTAGGGTACCATCTGATTCATCGGATATAAGGGCACTGGGATAACATTTGTGGTTTTCAAGATCATTTCCCTAAAGTTGAGGATTTGAATTAGAATAAATAATTACTTTATTTTGGTACAATCTCACTATTGTTCGTGCTTTGAACAATTTCCACTTCACCTCTTAAAGAAATGAAGTTGAATTTGTTATTCATGAAGTGTTAATAGATCATGTGATAGAATGATTGGTCATTCCATCTGTTTCAAACAAAAGGTTAGCAAAAGTTATCAAATATACATAAGTCCATCTATGGTGAGTTTAATCGTATACGATTCCAAAAATGAACATATAATTCATATATCATACCGCGTAATAAAATAAAACTAGTTTCTACAAACCCGGGACTTCCTGTAGGCCAGTGGTAGGCAATAAAGGCCAGTCGCACTTCGGTGGTGGATTCGATTCCCACAGCCTTGTCCGATGCGATGGGTTGTCGCCCATCCTACAGGTTGTCCTTTTTCTAAAACTATATTACTATAACATCCCTTCAATAATATCGAAAAAAAGTTCAATCCTTAAACAATACTAACTTATGTCCAACCTAATCCATTCCAATCTTTAGGCTTATCTAAAATACTTCGGTCCAAGCTCATAGTATAAAGAAATTGATTACTTGAAATGTGACATAACAATAACGTGAATGCCATCATTTATCCCCCATATATCATAAGATACATCTTGTTGGTCAAATTACAAACATGTGAATACCTTAATCATTTATTCTATTGAAGAATGAATACCCACCGAACCTTATTGAAAACATGAATGCAGTTAAAAGTTAACACTTTCCACATACCAAAATCCCCAAAATTCTTTATACTCAAACCATGATATCACTTAGTCCTTATATCAATCATGAGATCATGAATACAATCAAACATCTCATTATCTTCTTATCCCTTCATTATGTTCATATCATCTGCTTACCAAAAATATCTCAATCACTTTCCATGGTTACCGGTACCATAAAATTATTGAAAACCACAATAGACCAATACATAAATATTCCAATATTCCACGATACTATATACAACATTATTTTGGAATCCCATTACATAAACACTTAATCATTCCACCACATCATTTTCATATTCAACATCGCCAATAGTGATCACATGTGACTTCCATTTGTCCTTTTCCTTAAGTGGTTTCTCATGTCAATCATCATTAACACTTGGATTAGGGCATTGATTAGCATAAGGCCCCATTTCATTGCACTTGAAGCATTGAAGTGTTGTTGGTGCATTCTCTGCAGTATTTTCTTTATTCACACCATTAGCAACCCTTTTTCCATTACTTCAACACTAAATTGCTCGATGACCTTCTTTTACACACTTAAAACATTTTCTAGTCCCTTTAAGACTATCTACACCATGCTTCTTTCCACACTTTGAGCATAAATAAACATTCATATTCTTTTCACCATTATTCTGAGATTTCTCCTTGAACTCCATCTTTCGTTTCTTGTCAAAACCATGAGATGGATATGTAACACCAACTTCGATTTCTACCTTGATAGCACAACACACAATTTCTACATAGCTACTGAAGTCTCTTATAGCTAATTCCCTTCGAAGATTTGGTTTTAATCCACTAATGAATCGATCAATTTTACTTTCAGGTTGGATGATAAATCCAGATACATACCTTGAAAGCCTTGTAAAATTCTCTTCGTATATACCAACAGATTCATCATCCTTTTTCTTTAGTTCAAGAAACTCCATCTCCATCTTTGTTCGAAGAATACTAGGGAGGTACTTATTGAAAAATAGGTTCTGGAACTCATCCCATTCCATGGACTCAATTTCATCTCTTGGCCTCGTATTCTTGATAAGATTCCACCATTGATCAGCTCACCTTCCAAACGGTATACTGCTAAGATGTATTTATCATGTTCAGAACATTGAGGAACTGAAAATATCTTTTTAGTGGTACTGATCCATTGTTCAGCAACAAGGGGATTGTAAGACCCACTGAAAGAAGGTGGGTGTTGCCTCATGAAGGACTCAATAGAATATTGATCCCTTATCTGCTCATTTGGAAGTCCAGAATGATTCATAGCTTGTGTAAGTATAGAAATAAGATTTTTCACTCCATCTCCCATAACATTTGTTTGTTCAGGAGGACAATCATTGCATTGTCCATTACATTTATCAACACGGTTCCTTCGGGTTCCAACCATCATCTAAAACCCAAAAAGAATAGTGTGAGAGGAAAAAATCATGCTAGGGAAAACAACATAATAAAGGGGGAGTACCTTAAATATCTAACATCTTAGGTTAAATTATAATATCGTTACCGTAGTTCTGGGACTATATCCTATGCTTATACTTATCCTTAGGGATATCCTTAGACATACCTTAGAAATAACTCTAGGGATCTCACTAACATTATTGCATCCTAGTTTCCAAAGGTGGACTAAACCTTTCCTCTGATACCAACTGTAAAGACCCTAGACTTGACGTACATGGACATTACATTACTTTTGCGGAATACTTAGTACATTATAAAAACACACACACAAGGACCGTAATAGTTTAGTGTCTTTGGAAACTCGGAATATAAACTTCTAATCATGTTGAAATATCTTCAACAACTCCCATAAAAATCTTCCCCTTTTTGTTTCCTTACCTAAAACCTTTTTTTACTTCCTAGGGAAAATAAAACATAAAAAGGGTGAGCTCAAATGCTCAGTAAGGGAAAAAATAGATAACATAAAACAATCCATAATCATTTGGAAGCAAAAACATGAACATGAAATTTAAACATCAAAATCTTGAGCAAAGATATAAATCGTGGAAGTACACAAGGCATATATCATTATAGAACATCAACCATGATAAAATGGGCATAAAAATGTAATTGTGGCAACCATTCAACACATGTCATGATTTCCATAGTAGCCAAGGAATTTCTGCCAAGACCATCTTAGTGGACAAAGTCCCTTTCTGAATCGAGTTCACTCCTCGTTTCAGTCCTGTAACACTGAACTAGATTAACCTACATTTCCAGCCATGTCTATCTCATGAGATATAAATCTTTACCCAATGCATTGGAGGGAGATATAGGTCCCACCCATCTCATAGTGAAATCATTCTTACTTGTGCCACAAAATAAACTTAAAACATTTATCATAACCCAAAGAATGAAATGGGTTTCATAAACATCATCCCATCATTTCATAATCCATATAAAACAAATGGACAATTAATCATAAGAAAAGTAAACCATGTAAATCATAGAGACATTAAAATTGAAACATACACATATCAAATAATGTCATCTTAGATGGAAAATGGTTTTGAGAAAACATTTGAAATGAATTCTTGAGGAAAATATCCTTTCTTTGTCAAAATAATTTTCTTTTCAAAAAAATCAATGCACTTTTAAAAGAAATGTATTTTGTTGAAAATAGTCATAAAATAATGTGGAGTAAGATTCATGAAAATTAGCCATTATTAAACCGTAAAAATCCATTCACACCGTATAAGTTAAAAATAACATTCTCCTCGTACTTTTGTCGGAAAAGTCAAAAAAGTACCTCGTAACGTAAACAAAAGAAAGAGTCCTTACATACTATGTAGTAAAAGTCAAAAAATGGGTAAAAAGGAATTTAAAAATACATGAAAAAACTTTTATAAAACATGGACATGGATGATATAAATATACCCAGTAAATACTTACGAATAAGAAATCTTGGATAAAAATGAGATTTGCAAAATTATCCCTTACCTTATGTCTGATATGCTTCGTATTTATCCGAACCTCTAGTATAATGATTTAAATAATGTCATTGACTTATAACAGAATCATATTCATTGTTATGATATCATATATGGTTCATTTATGACTTTATATTACCCGTTCTTTTGTAAATTCCAGTTTAAAGAGCGTTTTGGGTAAAATCATTTCATTTATCGTATGTGTTTCGACTCGTCGTTCTTGATATTAGTACTTATATATTGATTTACATAATTCCAGAATGTAAAAAATGATTTATATATAATATGTATTCATTATATACATATATATTATAGATCGATAAAAGGAATTAAATACACCGTTCATGGAGAAGGTAGGTCGTACGTACGCATGAACGCTATTTTCGTTTCCTTATTGAATTGAATGGAATTGAGTATATTAAAAACACACACACATATATATAAATAAATCCAGTAGTATTATTATGTCATATATTTCATTATTATTCATTATATATACTTTATAATCATTCTCGAATGGTTAATCATGGAAAATGAATCTCATTGCGTTCGTGGAGACGGTATTCCGTACGTACGCACGAGCGATGATATCGTTCCCATGATCGTGGAATTGTATTGGAGTGTATGTATACTATTTCATAATCAATATCAATTTTCAATAATCATATATTGTTATTTATTTACACCATTATACTCGTCCAAGTAAGCTGGTGGTGGAAAAAACAGATTACACCATAGCGTGGAGACGATATTCCGTACGTACGCACGCGTAGTGATTTCGTTTTCCGTAGGATGGATAGATGGTGAAATAGGGTTGTTTCATAATTAAAATAACATATCAGTATATTAGTTATACTGATGTTATTACTTCATAATGAAACAACTAAAGAAGAATAAGTGGAAGAAGAAATAATGTTGAAAGTATCGGTAATGAACATTACCTCTTCTTTGAAGCGCCTCTTTGAGACCTCCTTTTAGGGAACTAACATTGGTCTTTTAAGAAGACCAGGACCTCTAGGATGTTTTAGGGAAGTGGAGAAGAGAATATTTCAGGGTGTGGCCGATCTTGAAGGCTCAAAGTGGTGTGAGGAAGAGAGGGAGGATGTGCCCGTTTATAAGGGAGGAGAGGGGCTCCTTTGGAAAAACTAAAAATATTATTTTATTATAAATCCAAATTCGGTTTTAATAGCTCCAAATTGATTTATTTCGAAGATATGGTGGGTATGGGTCGAATTCCTCTCATCCAATAGAATTTAGACAAGTTTAGGTTCCTATTTTAACCTTATCATTTATATTTATCTTTAAGTTAGATAATTTTACTTTTACCGTTTTTTTTGTTCTTACACTATATGGTCAATAAACTTACTATAACAAGACAAAAGAGCCCCAAGTTGTTTATTATTAATATATATAACCTTATCTAAGTCATTCAGCTGAACCTTAGATTTTTTGGAATAAAATAATAATTAATAATACAATATTTGTTTTAAAAACCATTTTATGTCAATTTTGACACTATTTGGTACTTTATTTTTCTGAAAATCATAACAGAATGATTTGTTCGAAAAACGTTAATTAAATCAACACTAACATGTCATAGTAACATATAAATTTTTGGAATTCATAAAAAGTCTCAAATTACGTTTATTTGGGTATTTATAACATCAATTATGTCAATACTTCATTAATAAGATAATTACTACATCATCATTGTGTCATAAATATATTAACTTATCTAAAGTCTAAAAATTTAAAATAAAATATCATTATATAGGAAATCGTTTTAGCTTTGTAATTAATATTTATAGTCGAATTTATCTTATGTATAACCCTATATTAAAAATGATTTACTTATTAAACATTGATTTTAACTATTTTAACCCTTCTTTAAATAAATTAATAATAAATGTCCTAATCTAATCCATGTGGGACTAAATTGTCATATTTTATTCATAAGGTTGTTTTTGGTCGAATTACACTTATCCAATAGAGTTAGGACATGTGTTAGGGTAATAATCATATTATTTTTAGTTTTAATTATCCTATTCACTTTTAACCGTGTTAAATAAAAGTAAAACGTTACTATTCACAAAAAATTATTTTCATCTCATTGAACCACATTTTACTTACTAACATCAACCGTGTCTCTCAGATTTTTGAAATTCCACTCACAGAAGCATTAAAATTAAGTTTTATGAAAAATTCAGTTTTTTAACTACAACTTAGTGGTTTCACTATTCGTCAAAAATTGAAAGTTTTCAGAAAAAAACCAAAATTTCACCCTAGGATAATTTCGATATTCCGAATACAAAAATGAAGTCCATTTTAAAAAATGAAATTTATAAATTTTCAAAAAGTCGGTATTACTATTCATAATGGCTAGTTTTAATAATATTTTAATAGCTTATCGTTGTTTAGCGAAACTCGGTATTGCGTACAACACACAGTATCGTGGAAGGTCGCACTTGCGTTTAATGCAAGCCAAGTCAGGGATACGTATTGTGCAAGCTCCATTTGGTGTAACATACAACACAAGACATTAATGAAATTAAAAAGAATATTTTTCGTTAAATCATGGGGTGTTACAATATTCTTCATGAGCAACCAAATGAAACAGGATTTTGAAGTCCAAACATCGTTATTATTCCTAATCAGTAATCTCATAATATAGTCAATAATCTCAACTTTGTAAAGTTTCCCGACTAAGATAATAAGAGAAAGATGGAGTTTCATGATGATCATAGTGGAAATAAAGTTCAATTTCCCTCATGTAAATCATGTGGGAAGAGGCATCGGGGAGATTTTTTCAAAGGAACTGGATGATGCTTTGGGTGTGGAAAAGAAGGACACAAAGCTAATAAGTGCAAAGGAAAATGTTCAGTTAACACCATGGACAAGGATAATGGTATTTCTATGACATCAACAATGATTAGATGTTTTAAATGGGGAATGTATGTGCATTATGAAAACTAGTGACCTAAGGGAAAATCTCATGAAGAGAATCAGCATGTTCATATGAGTAGTATTTATGTGGATGATGATGAAGAGACTACAAATGAAATATGAAATGAAGAAGCTCAATCAGTGGTTTAGGAATTTAGTGGAATGATTGTATGTTTATAAAGAATAATGTATGGTACTATAGAATAAAGAATCATCTAAAGATTGTTACACTATTGTTTTTCCTAAGGTATTTGGAAGTATATGTTGAATGGTACCGGTAACCATGGAATGTTATTTACATATTTCGGAAAGCAGATGATATGCGCATAACGAAGGGACAAGGATAAAATGAAATGTTTGACAGTATTCATGAGATCGTGATTGATATAAGGACTTAGTGATATCATGATATGAGTATATAGAATTTTGAGGATTTTGTTATGTGGAAAGAGTTAACTTTTTACAGCACTCATATTTTCACTAAGATTTAATGGGTATTAATTTTTCAAGAGAATACATGATTAAGGTATTCACATGACTGGAATGTGACCAACAAAATATATGAGGGATAAATGATGGTATTAACGTTCTTGTTATATGACCTTTTTAGTAATCGTTATCTTTATAAAATGAGTTTGGAAAGATGTATTTTGGATAAACCTAAAGATTGTAATGGATAGTATTGTTTAAGGCTAGAACTTTTTGTTATAATAGTATTGTTATAGAAAAAGGATAACCTGCAGGACGAGTGACAACACATCGCGTCAGACAAGGTTGCGGGAATCGAACCCATAACCAAAGTGCGACTGGCCTTTATCGCCTACCACTGGCCTACCGGAAGTCCTTGGTTAGTTGAAACTAGTTTTATTTTATTATGCGGTATGATATATAATGTATAAGTTCATTTTTGGAATTTTATACGATTAAACACACCATAGATAGACTTATGTATATTTGATAACTTTTTCTAACCTTTTGTTTGAAACAGATGGAATGACTCATCATTCTATCACATGATCTGCTAACACTTCATGAATGGAAAATTCAACTTCATTTCTTTAGGAGATGAAGTGGAAATCGTTCAAGGCACGAACAACGGTGAGATTGTACCAAAATAAAGTAAGTATTTCTTTTGATTAAAAAAATATTCAATATTAGAGAAATGATCTTGAAAACAAAAAATGTTGTCCTAGTGCTCTTATATCTGATGAATCAGATGGTACCGTAGATCATCGCAAATCTATGGCTTTGTGACTGTTGGCTATTTCATAGCCATGTTCTCTACCACTCTCCATCAGAACTTGATGGTTAGACTTTTCCTCCATATCCATATTTTCACCTATACTCTCCTATGTAGAAACACAATGATGAGTTACCTTGGGTGACCGTTACATTTCTAACTTTCTTTTTTTAAAGTTATGTTTTAGTATTCCTTTTTACGATGTGGGTTTCTATGAATAGTAAACGATTTATTACTGGGACGAATTTTGAGGGCAAAATTCATTTTAACGGGGGAAGAATATAACAACCCAATATTTTATAAGATATATTGTTTTAATTTCTTTCATACCTTCTATTTTATGCTACACCATGATTATCTTGTGCTATACACAACACCATATAAGCTTGGAGTATACGCAACACAATTCTTGGATCATGTTATACACAATTTCAAGTTCATTTGATAGAAGTTATTCAATGCAACATTGAGTGTGTGTGTGTGTGTGTATATATATATATTCAATGTATAAATGAAAAATGGTTGGATTATGTTATAACACAACAACAAATGAGTCTTTCACTATACAAAACCCTGACTTGGCTTGCATTACACGCAATCACGACCTTCTTCGATAGCGTGTGTTGTACGCAATACCGGGTTTTACTAAACAACGATATGTTATTATAATATTATTATGAACTAGTTGTTATGAATAGTATTAACTAAATTTTGAAATTTAAAACATTACTATTGATCTTACACATTTTCTAGAACATGGAATAAGAACAAAATAATTTTTTTGGGTAAAATAAGTATTTTTCAAAAAATTCATTTTTGCCGTCTTTTGATGGCGCACCTACTTTAAATTTAGTTTTTGACATGTTTATAAGTTCAATTTTTCAAAAGAAAATATTCTTTGGAATAAGGATATAAAATTTTACCTTGGATAAAATTTTCATATTATTCTGATAACTTTTATATTGTAATGAATAGTAAAAACACGCTATATTTTAGTTAAAAACAACTTTTTTCATCTTAATAATTTATGTGGTTAAATTATAATATTTAATTGTTTTAAAGTATAAATATAATATATTTTTACCATTTAATACATTGTATTTCATTAACATTGATTTTACCTTGAATTCTTAGGGTAAATAAAATCAATCTTTTGCAATGTTTTAAACAAAAACATGTTTTCTTTTGACAACGGGAATAATTTTAATTTAATTTTGGCAACTTCTGCATATTGAATTTGGAAAAATTGATTCCATATTTGGAATCAGTGGGTCGAAATTATATTAATAGACTAATTTTTATTTTTGAACTTTATGAATAGTAACAACGGTAAATTTTATTTACCATAGTTAAAGGTAAATCGGGTAATTAAGGGTAAATATAATATTATAAAATTACCCTAAAATATGACAAAATTCTATTAGATGACTAAAAGTAGACCCATATAACCTATGGGTCGGATTAGAATCATTTTATGGACTTTTGACCATGAAAATAATTTAATTATTATTAAAACCAAAGAAAGTCACAACATGTCACTCTCTTAAATCTTTTAAGTATAATAATTTTCATTAAGTGATAAAAATCATAAAAATTCAAACCTAAATAGTCTAAAGAAATATAATAAAATTATATACATCATGATAATTTATTTATAATTTTTAGGGATTAAATAATTGTCATTAATGGTGATACATTAATGATGCACAAATAATTTATTAAGTGAAAAATCATTAATATAGTTTTTATTGAAATAATAATACCCATTAAAAGGCCCAAAAAACCTGAACAAAACATATTGGTAGTGTATATCTACACCGTAATAATCCAATTACTTAATATATAACCGTTTGGAGTTTTATAATAGTGATTATGACACTTAGATTATTTTATTTTAAATGATGCCAAAGTTGTCACCTTCATAATTTAATAAATATAACAATTTAAATATTGTGATTTTAAGATGATAAATTCGTGTAAAATTATTATTGTGAAAGGTAATAGATTTATCTTTATCATAGAATTTTATTTTTAATTTTTCTGCAACAAATAAGTATATTAAATAATTATACAAAAATGTTGTAGTAATTATTTTATTAAGAGATAAACTAAATAAATGGTTTTTAAAATAATAAAATAAATATTATATGAACTCTTTAATGTTCTCCACTAATTTTATAGATACATATGTCCTTTTATGAATCTATTAAAGCTTTTAGTTCGAACATATATTCTGTATATATTTTATTTAAATTCATATAAATGAATAGTATCAAAATTGACACTATTGTTATTTTATAAAAATAACATATTATAAAATTGTTTAAAAATCACAAAAATATTTAAAAAATTATAAATTTAAATTTATAAGATCTAAAATGTTATAAATTATCCAATTATGGACAATTCACGAAAAATAAGTAATTGTTTGTTATAATTTAAAATTTAGAATGTTATTACCACAAATAAAATTAAATTGATTAAGTAAGGATAAATCAAGTTGATAATGTTTAAAATAATTTCCTAACATGTATAAATTTTATTTTCTGATGAGATTACAACCCTATATAATCTTATATTCTAATATGAGTAATTGTTGGAGGTTTTTAAGTGGGGATATATTTATTATAAATTAATATTTTTAAGATTTACAAAGGTGCCCCTCTCCTCCATTATAAAAGGGCACCTCACCCCTCCCTTCCTCACACCAATTTGAGCCTTCAATCTTGGTCCAACACTACCAAATTATCTTCTACACTTCCCTAGAAACATCCTAGAGGTCATCGTCTTCTTCAAAGACCAATTTTAGTGCCCTAAGAGGAGGTCTCAAAGAGGCGCATTAAAGAAGAGGTAATGTCCGTTACCGATTCATTCAACATTATTTCTTCTTCTACTCCTTCTTCTTTAGTTGTTTCATTATGAAGTAATAACATCAGTATCACTAATATAATTATATGTTATTATATGTATGAAAAAACCCTATTTCACCATCTATCCATCCTATGGAAAACGAAATCACCGCACGTGCGTACGTACGAAATACCGTCTCCACGCCGTGGTGTAATCTGTTTTTCCAACACCACCTTACTTGGATGGGTATAATGGTGTAAATAATAACTATACATAGTTATTATAACATCATACTGAATCTGATATATTGTATCATCCACTCTAATTCAATTAAATAATTATGTAAACAATATCATCGCTCGTGCGTACGTACGGACTACCATCTCCACGACGCGATGAGATTCATTCTCCATGTTAACCTTTTAAGAATGATTATAAAGTATATATAAGAAATAATAATTAAATATATAACATTATAAATATACTGGATTTATTTATTTGTTTGTCATATACTTACCTTCATTCAACTCAATAAGGAAACGAAAACAACGTTCATGCGTACGTACGACCTACCGTCTCCATGAACGGTGTATTTCTTTCCATTTATCGATGTATTATATTTATGTATATTCGGAATATATATTATATATAAATAGTGTTTTATATTATGGAATTATGTAATCATGATCTATGTAATCATCTGTATAATTACAATTCAAAACACGGATGACAAATGAAACGATTTTACCCAAAACACTCTTTAACATGGAATTTACAAATGAACGGGTAATATAAAGTCATAAGTAAACCATATATGATATCATAACAATGAATATTATTCTGTAATAAGTCAATGACATTATTTAAATCATTATACAGGAGGTTCAGATACATACTAAGCATATCGGACATAAGGTAAGGGATAATTTTTCAAATCTCGTTTTTATCCGAGATTGCTTATTCGTATGTATTTACTGGGGTTATTTCTATCATCCATGTCCATATTTTATAAAAGTGTTTTCATGTATTTTAAAGTCATTTTTACCCATTTTTTACTTTTAATACATGGTATGTAAGGAGTCTTTCTTTTTTTTACGTTACGAGGTACTTTTTGACTTTTCTGACAAAAGTATAAGAAGAATGTTTTTTAACTTATACAGCACGAACGGATTTTTACGGTTTTATAAAGCCTTATTTTCATGAAGCTTCCTCCAAAATATTTCATGACTATTTTCAAAAAAATCTATTTCTTTTAAAATAGAATGACATTTTGTGAAAAGAAATTGATTTTGAAGAAGAAAAGATATTTTCCTCAAAAATTCATTTCAAATGTTTTATCAAAACCATTTTTCATCTAAGATGACATTATTTCATATGTGTTTGTTTCAAGTATCATGTCTATATGATTTACATGGTTTCAATTTTCTTATTATGAAATGATATCAATTTCTTTTATATGGATTATGTGATGATGGGATTATGTTTATGAAACCCATTTTATTCATTGGGTTATTATAAATGATGTATGTTTATTTTGTGGCACAAGTAAGATTGATTTAATTATGAGATATGTGGGACCTATATCTACCTCCAATTCATTGTGTAATGATTTTATATCTCATGAGATAGACATGACTAGAATGGTAAGTTAATCCGGTTCAGTGTTACAGGAATGAAACGAGGAGTGAACTCGATTCAGAAAGGGACTTTGTCCACTAAGATGGTCTTGGCAGCAATGCCTTGGCTACTATGGAAATCATGACATGTGCTGAATGGTTTCCACAATTACATGTTTTACTCCCATGTTATTTTATCATGCTTAATGTTTCATTATGATCTATGCCTTACGTAATTCCATTTTTTATGTCATTCCTCTATGTTCATATTTTTAAGATCAAATGTATATGATTTGTTTTATTTTATCCATGCTTACCCTTACTGAGCATTTGAGCTCACCCTCTATATGTTTTCTTTTCCCTAGGATATAATGAAAGGTTTTAGGTAAGAAAAAAATGTATGATCGATATGGGAGATTTTGAAGATCTTTCAACAGGATTAGATGTTTATATTCCGAGTTTCCAAAGACACTAAACTATTACGGTCCTTGTGTGTCTGTTTTTGTTATGTATTAAGTATTCTGAAAAAGTAATGTAATGTCCATTTACGTCAAGATTTGGGTCCCTACAATCACGAACCTTACCCATAGGTCATATAAAGGTGTGATAAGGGTTTATGTAACAATACCTTATCATAGTGATTATGTGCATTATTTTTTGATAGAATAAATAATTTACATTCATTTTTCTTATTGTTACAATGTAAAGAGTTTTTAAATCACAAATATTATTTTTAGTTTATATTCAATTAATAAATTTGTTTGGATGAATTAATGGAAAATTTAAAATTAAATAATATTTTAATAAAATATTATTAATAATTAATTTTTATTAAATAAAAATTATCTTATAATTTTTATAAATAAAATTGTAATTTTTTAAGGTTTGAAAGATGTTTTTTTTCAAACCCCATAAATTTTCGATAAATGTCGGTTTTTATCTTAGAAGTAAAAATTCACATATTTTGAAAATTATTTAAATGAAAAGATTATTATTTTTGGAATCAAGACATTGAAATTATGAAATACTTATTTTTTCACAATTTTCTGTAACAATCAAATTTTTGGGTAAAAATTGAATATCGTTTAAATATATTATGTGTTTTATGAAATCATAATGACCCAATAGTGATGTAATAAAATACTAAAAATGAGATTTTCAAAAAATATATGTTTTAAATTTAAAATATTGTGATTTTAGGTTTGTTGTGTTTATTTTATAAAGCCTTAGAGGACCCTATAAGACTTATAAAACATTTAAACATTTTAAAAATGATTTTTTTGATAGTGTGACTCACTTCCACATAAGAAAGATTAATATTTTAAAATTTTCATCCATTGGAATTATAAAATAATTTCTTCCAAACCACTTTGGAATAAAACATGGGAAAAAACTATGGGATGGTTTGTGGTTTTGATTAGTTCAATGTGTGGTGTTCAATACCTAAATAATAAATAATTCCCTCCCCTTTCCTATATAAACACACTCAATATCCCATTCCTCGTCACTCAACCCATTTGGAGCTCAACTAAACCCTACCCATGTTTCTCTATAATCCTCCCAAGTTGACCCAGGCTCCCATGAATCCCCTCTCAATCCTCTCCCACGAATTTGGGATCACACTTCCATGTAACAGATCCTCACTTTCCTTCCATTATTATTTACGTCCATGTTTCCTTAAATTATTATGCCCTTTTATTTTAAATTAAAAATATTGGGGTATTATTTCAAAAATCATCTATTAATCCATCCTTATGTTTGAATGATGATATAACCCTTTCTCTCCCATTAATTCCCCCCTTCTACACCTGCTACCATGTCAAAATTCTATAAGGGGTTATTCTCTCCTCATTTACCTTCAAGCAATTATTTTATATTATGAATATAAATTCCATTAAATATGTTGGAACATGTATCTATATGACCCCATTACTATCCATTTAATGTAAATATTATGAGATACCCCATTATCTCTCATAATCTATTTTTGTAAATTCCTATGTCACGTCTTTATGATGATGAATTTGCACTGCAGTTTTCTAAGCCAAAGTCATTATGTTGTGAATATGATGCCCATTTCTCTATCAAGGGGATTAAACATTACGCACATTTACTTATGGATTATATAATTTCATGTATGTATGCCTCATTTATTTATTGTTGAATAAATGTTGATGTTGAATGATTCCAAGTTGTATGATCCAAGTGGCACACTTATCCATGAAATGAAATGATTAAGAAATGTGTGCCCTGATACCACTTCAATGCATTGGGTAAAGATTTGTATAATGATACATCAATTACAATGGGGGCTTACTTATGATAATTCATGTGCAATGATGGTTTACTCATGCTCCATGTGCAATGGTCCTTAGCACATGCTAATATCTGGTTAAATGTTGTTGCCACATTTCCATGTTATGACAATCATTCTATATCATGCCCTTGTGTTCATGTTTCTCTTCGGATCCATTGATATACCTATTTCCTAAAATGTACTATATTCATTATGTTATTCCTTTTTTACTCCTTTACTGGGATTTATTTCTCACCCTTTTCTTATTATTGTCATCTGGTTATCCCTTTCAATGGAAAGTAAGAAGGAATTTTTTGGTCATGTAAAATAAGTTTTAAATAAAGATGTTGGGTTTTTTGTTTTAAGTTGTTATGTAATGTTCCTAATTTACCAATACACTAGACCTCTCAATCCTCATATTTGTCTTTAGTAAATTTTTATGTAAAAAATCATGTCTATGTGTGTAATATAGATAAGGGTTGTTATAGTTGTTATTAGAGTATATATTTAGTTAATTTTGGGATCATGATTAGAAAACCCTAGTGAAATACTTAGGTATAATACCAAGTATAATAAAAATATCCCCAAATTTTGGTGAGTGTTGAGTAAGTGGTTTATCTAGAAAATACATCCCTATCTGGATATGGGTAGTTATAGGTGGCTCTGGCACAAATGTATCTAGGGGTAAAACTCGAAATTACCTCATTGTTCTAGTGTTGAATGGGAACTAGTGCACAATAATGGGCCTTTCTGTACTCTTGGTTACGAAACTCCTAGGGAATATGCTTTGGTAAATTCATAAGCTCGGTATGAACATTTATTAAGGGAACTATAAAACCCCCCTATGAATATATGTTGGGAAGTTGATCATGGATATCATAGAGAAGTTAAGGAAATAAATGAAATTTATAAGTTATCCCATTTTTTCATAGGACCCCATTCATGTATTACCACTAACATTCTTTTTATTCCAGCCAATGAACGGTAATAGGAGGACTCGAGCTAACAATCGATGCGAAGATCAATGTGGTGACTTTTCTAATGAGATACCCAATTTGATGGGAGTAGGAATCATACACTTTGTTATGATACTCTCTCATTTAACTCATTTTTTTAATAGAAACATGGGTCATGAGGAACATTCAACCACCCTAAAAAGAACTATCCAAAATTGAGTGTTTCCTCAGAAAAATACTTACTTTTTATGGAATATATAATCCCTCAATCACAGAACAATGGATCAACTCCATTGAGATGATATTCTCCATCATAAAACTTTCTAAAAAAGATATGGTACTTATGGATTCTTATAGTATAGAGGTTGAGGCTAATCAGTGGTTTACATTGATCAAAAATAAAAAACCTAAAGAGGAGATCTGGGCATTGGAATGAAATGATTTCTTGAAAAAAATTTGAAAAAAATTTTCCTCACGCCCTCCAAATTAAGGTGGAAATGGAATTACATTACCTCATGAAAAAAGATGACAAATCCATCAGTGTATGAGGAAAAATTCACAAGGAAAGCATGAAATACCTCCGTCTTTTTTGTTACCCATGAATGCAAGGTTGATTGCTTCTTTGGTGGGCTAAAACCTAGCCTACGGAAAGCCCTAGAGAACCATGACTTTCGAAGCTATGTGGAAATTGTCTGATGTGCCCTCATAGTTGAAATTGAGACTGGATAATCGTAAGGGTATCATGGAGATAAGAACTATAAGGTGGAATTTTATTATGGTAGTCTGTTTGATAGATCCAATGATGCTATGAAATTCTAGCACCCCACTTGGCAAAGGTGAGAAAAGAAGCACCATGGATATTTCCTGAAGGGTGTGAGGAAATCCTTTACGTGTGGAAGGGGAGGGAACATGGTCTGTAACTACCGACAAGAAAAACACATAGCTATGAAAAAGGATAGGAATGATCCATTTGACCCTGAACACATTTTTCATTTATTCAATTACAATGAACCAAGTATCATTGCAAACCTGTTTCCTATGTCATGGGTTTCCAGAGGCAACGAAGACCCTCTAACGTAGAAATGGAGATATTTTCACATCACTACCACCGAAGTGATACCATACAGTTAAAGTGGTGATATGTATGCTAGTTATTCATTCAGGAATAGTGAGCATGCTTTTTGATTCTGGTACTGTGCAATCATTTATATCATGAAAGTTTAGGAGATCAATTCCAACACCACAAAAAATCATGGAAGAAAATATGTTAGTGAGAACAGAAAATGGAGAAATCATAACATCACATAAATATAACTCCTCCCCAGTCAAAATTCATGGTTTGAAAATCTCAAAAAACCTCATCATACTCCCTATGGTGGAATTTGATGCAATTTTGGGCATGGATTAGATTCCCCTATAGAGAGAAAATGTATATTTCCATGAGAGGGAAATCACTCTTCATATGGTGAATCGACCCCCCAATTATATACATGTGAAAGGAGTAGGATGAATCTTCATTAGAACCATCATATCAAGAGTGGATATTACTACCATACGAGAACACATATCATGCACAAATGATTGAGTCTAAGGAGGAAACCATCCTTGAAGACATGACTATTGTGAGGGAATTTGATGAAGTGTTTCCATTGGAATTTCCTGGTCTTCCTCAAAGAAAAGATTTTGAATTATCAATTGGTCTTATACCTGGGGAATTTCTAATATCCAAGACTAAATATAGAATGGATATTGTAGGGCTTGAGGAGAAAAAGAAACAACTAAAGGATAATCTGGATAAAGGGTTTATACGCCCAAGTGCTTCACCCTGGGGTGCACCAGTCCACTTCATCATGAAGAAGGATGTTTCGATGTGCTTTTTCATTGATTATCATGAGCTCAACAAAATCATGATATGGAAAAAGTATCCTCTTCCTCAAATTGATGACTTTTTCGAACAGATATGTAGATCACAATAATTCTACAAGGTGGATTTGTGGTCAGTATATTACCAAGTAAGGGAAAAGAAAAACGATATCCCCAATACTTCTTTTCATTCAAGGTACGAACAATATGAATTCATTGTAATTCCATTAGGACTCACTAAATCTCTATAAATCATCATGGACTTGATGAATAGAGACTTTTCATATTACCTCGACATATTTTTGGTTGTCTTTATAGAGGACATTCTAATACACTACAAAACAATGGAGGATCATGAGGAGCATCTAAGCAATGTTCTAGAGACCTTTAGAAAAGAGAATATCCATTAAATGTACATCATGTGTGAGTTATGGTTGAAGGAGGTCTCATTCTTAGGTCATATCATCATAAGAAATGGGATATCTATGGATCCTTGCATGAAAATTGCGATAGAGGGATGTCCAAGGCCATCATTGGTGATAGATATCTATAGATTCCTATTGTAAGATGGATATTATCATCGATTTTTGAGAAATTTCCTATGATTTTCAAACCCTCTTACCAAGCTAACTCAAAAAGGATTATTGTTTTTTGGGAGTGATGAATGCAAAGAGGGAATCATGTAGTTAAAAATGAGGCTTATCACTATGCCTGGGATCACACTTTCCACAAGTGGAGAACTTTTTGTTGTATTTAACAAGGATTTGAAGAAGCGCATGGGATGCGTGTTGATGAAAAATGACAAATTCATTTCCTATGATTCATGGAAATTGAATGTTCATGGGAAAAAATATCTGAAACATGATCTGAAGTTGGTTGTAGTAATATTTTCTTTGAATATTTGGCAACATTACCTCTTTGGGGAGAAGTATTAAATATACAAGAATCACAGAAGCCTCAACTATAAATTCACATAGAAAGAGTTGAACATGAGCCAATGAATATGGTTAGATATGATCAAATAAAATGACTAATCAATCTATTACCACCATGGGAAAGCGAACAATGTGGCAGAAGCTCTAAGTAGAAAGGACCCAATGATTCTATCATTGTTGAAAATTGAAAATAATTCAATCTTAATAGATTTGAAGAAGATGGAAATGGGAATCCAAAATAAGGGAACATCATCAATCATTTCACAAATGATTTCTCAACCATATTTTTGGAAATATTAAAGGATTCCCAAAAAGATGATGTGGGAATTTAGAAGCAAGTGGAAACTATCAAGAAAGGGAAATCCTCGGAGATCAATGTTAATAAAGAGGGAATTGTAATATTTGGGTCATGACTATGCATTCCATCAAATCCAGAGTTAATGAAATAACTTTTGGATGATGCACATAGATTGAATTTCTCTATTCACCTAGGAAACCAAAAGATGTATCATGATCTCCAAGAGCATTATTAGTGTGATAACATGAACAAGAAGATAGTTGTGTATACATCAATGTTACTAGTATGTCAAAAGGTGAAGGCATAGAGGCAGAAGTATAAGTGGATGACGATACCATTACCTGTACCAATATGGAAATGGGAGAACATCACCAGGGACTTTGTCACCAGGTATATAAAGACATCCAAAGGATAAAATTATATCTTAGGTTGTTGTGGATTGTGTTACAAAGACTACACATTTCATTACAATTTGAGATGATTTCTCATTGGATCAAATGGAATGGATATATACTGGAGATGTGGTAAGTCTGCATGGAGTACCACTATCTATTTTATCTGATCGAGATCTAAGATTCACCTCTATGTTCAGTAAGAGTCTTCAACATGATCTAAATACTGAGCTGAACATCAGTATGTATTAACATCCTCAAACTGATGACCAATCTAATCAAACTATCCAAACACTTGAGGACATTTTGAGATCATGCTCAATGTATATAAATGGAATATGGGATCATCATCTTCATCTGGTTGAGTTTTCTTACAATAACAGTTTCCACTCAAGCATCCAAATGGCTCTTTCTAATTCCATTTATGGGGAGAGGTTTAGGACACCAGAATTTTGGGATGAAGCTGGGGATTGAAAACTCTTAGGTACAGAAATTGTCAAAGAAATGGTGGAGAAGGTTAAGACCATCGAGCATCACATTAATGCTACTCAATGTCAAAAAAAGAGCATTGCTGATAATCTTCAATGAGACCAAGAGTTTGATATTAGAGACATGGTATTCCTCCACATAACTCCATGGAAGAGCGTTATGATGTTTGAGAATAAGGGAAATCTTAGTCCAAGGTACAACGACCCTTTTGAGATCTTTGATCACATTGAAGTAGTGGCCTATCGAGTAGCACTCCCACCGACGCTATCTTAAGTTCCTGATGTATTCCATGTATCACTATTGAAGAAGTACATACCTAAACCATCACATGTATTCAATCCAGAGGTGGTACTATTAGAGAATTACATCTCTTACGAAGATAAGCTGTTTAAGATCATAGATTGTAGAGTTTTACAAAATAAGACAATGCCCCTCGTCAAGGTGTTGTGGTGAAACCACAAGTTTGAAGAAGCATTGTGGGAATCATATGACGTGATGAAGCAGAGTTACCCACATCTATTTTAGTGTGGGAAAATAAAATTTAAAGGGTGAAATATCTTAAGGTGGGAATATTGTGATGAACCAAAATTTTATTAATGAAAATTCCCCTTGATTTGAATAAATGTATTTATATGTAAAAAGATTATATAAAACATATAAACATCCATGGTTTTAGGTTTGGGATTTTAAAATATAGTTAAGAATAGTTAATGTTTCTAATATATCCATTGAATAGTGATCTCATGATTACTATAAATATAGGACATTAACAAATCCAATTTACTCAAAAAAAGGAAGTGATGACCTCATCTTGAAGAATTTCTCCATACAAAGCCCATTAGTCGGAGCATAGAAAGAGGTGGCTTCATTTGGATTCTCTCTTTACCAATACCAAGCTGAGCTTCAAAAAATTAATCTTGAATGCATCCTCTTATGGTATAATTGGAAGTTGATAGAGATTTTCACCCGAGTTATGTCATCCAAGCCACCCCAAGAGACTGTCAAAATCACAGACCATACCCTTAGGTTATATAAGTGTGTTATAAGGGGTTATTTAACAAGTCCCTAAAACTGTGACTATGTGCATTATTTTTGGATTGAATAATTAATATACATTAATTTTATTATTATTACTTTGTAAATAATTTTTAAAGCATAAATAGTATTTTTAATTAATATTCAATTAAGAAATATGTTTTGATGAATTAAGGTATTTTTTTTAAATTAAATAATATTTTCATATAATATTATTTATAAATTAATTTTTGTAAAATATAAATGATCTTATATGTTTTATGAATACCATTGTTATTTTTTTGAAGGTTTGAAAGTTGTTTTTTTTCAATACCCATGAATTTTTTTATAAATATTGGGTCTTTTTTAAAATTAAAAATTCACATATTTAAAAAATTAATTAGATAAAAATGAATAATAATTTTGGAATAAGGACATTTTAATTATCCAATGGTGAATTTTTCATAATTTTCTATGACATTCGAATTTTTGGGTAAAAATTATTTACCATTTAAATATATCTTCTGATTTATGACACCATAATGAACCAATAATTATGTATTAAAATACTATAAATGGGGTGTTTAGAAAATATATGTTTTACCTTTAAAATATTGTGTTTTTAGGTTTGTTTTTTTTATTTAAAAATGACTTAGTGGTCCCTACAAGACTTATAAAACATTTTAACATTTTAAAATGATTTTCTTGAGTGTGTGACCCACCTCCACTTAAGTAATCCTAATATTTTAATAAGTTAGGCCATTAACCTTATAAAATAATTATATACAATCCAATTGGGAAAATACAATGAGATGTATTGTGGTTTTGATTAGTTTAATATGTGGTGTCCAAGACATAAATAATAAAGAATCCCTATCCTTTTCTAAATAAATGCACTAAACCTGTCGTTCCTCTGCACTCATACCATTTAGAGCTCGACCAACCCCTTCCCTCATCTCTCTAGAATCCTCTCAAGGCGCCCCAAGATTCAAAAAATCCACTCTTAGGCCTCTCCCATGCCTTTGGGATCACACTTCTATGTATGGGATCCTCACATTCCTACCTTCCTTCTTTATGTCCATGATTCTTTAAATTGTTATGCCCTTTTATTTTAAATTAAAAAAGTTGGGGTATTATTTATCACTACCCCTATACTAGCCTAGTTATTTTTTAATTATGAGAGACCCCTTTCTCTCTCATTAATGCCTCTAATGTTCGCATGTTACCATGTCGAAATTCCATAAGGGGGTTCTCTCTCCTGATTTACATTCAAACAATTCTTTTATATTATGCATCTATATTCCATTACATATGCTGGGAAATGTATCTATATTACCCCCTTACTATCAATTTAATGTAAATATGATGATATATCCCTTTCTCTCTCATCAACCCTTTTTATGAATTCTTATGTCATGTCGTTATGCAGTCGAATTTGCACTGCAATTTTCCATGACAAAGTCATTGTGTAGTGAATACCTTTCCTTTTTCTCTATCAAGGGTATTCACCATTACACACATTTAATTATTTATTAAAATGTATAATATATTTATTCCACATTATTTTATCCTAGAATAAATTACGATGTTGAATGATTCCATATTGTATTATCCATGTGACACACTTATGTATGAAATGAAATGATTAAGAAGGGTGTGCCCTGATAGAGCTCTGATGCATTGGGTAGAGATTAGTATCATGAAACATCAAGTGAAATGAGGGTTTATTCAAGATAATTCAAGTGAAATAATGGTTCACTCATGCTCCATGTGCAATGTTCCTTGGATCATTCTAATATCATGTTAAATGTAGTTTCCACATTTCTATGTTATGATAATCATGTTATATCATGCCTTAATGTTCATGTTTCTCTTGTGATAACATGATATGCCAATTGCCTAATATGTACTATATAATTCATTCCATGCCTGATTTACTCCCTTAATGGGATTTTTTGGTCACCATTTTCTTATTTATATCCTTAGGTTATCCCATGAAATGCTAAGTACAAAGGAATGTTGTGGTCATGTAAAAAGGTTTTCAATAACGATATTGGGTTTTATGTTCTAAGTTGTTATGTAATGTTCCTAATTTCCATAGATACTATAATTATCGATCCTCAGAGTTGAATTAAGTGAAAGTTCATGTAATAAATCACGTTTAAGTGTGTAATAAAGAGAGGAGTTGTTATGTTGACTATCTCCTACAAGTAGAGGCATCATAATATCCCTAATAAAATCTTCTCTCAAATATCTATGTAGTGGGAAACCGTGGGGAGTTGGTCTAAAACCACATAGATGGAATCATGTCCTTTAGATTTCTATGGTATCCCAATCATGAATTCAATAGACATATCATCCCACTTACACTCTAGAACCTCAAGGGGATGAGATAAACCTACAAGAACATGGTGTTAATCCTTCACTTGATGATAAGTAAGACATTGATGGATATGATTTGAGACTCCCTTCTTTATCCCCAGACATCGAAACTACCACCAATGGTCCTGTTACATCTTCTACACACCTTAATGTACTACTGATGGAAATGTTTTAAACTATCTTATAAACTCCTCTCACATCACAAATAGTATCATCATCCAACTTTTTAAAATAATGTAATGCTCCCCACCTTCAAAATATCCATCAAGATCATGCCCAATGGATAAGTTAGTACATATTGTATCACAGTTGGTATCCTCAATATGTGAAATCTTGACCTCATATAAAAGAGTAGGGGTCAATAACATCTACTAGAGGTATGTTTATCACTCCACATACATAATGGAAATCAATAACTAGGATAACTGCTTCAACTCTTATCTCAACAACTGTAAACAAAATCTTCCTCTAAGGGAATATGCTACTAAATTCCCTTCCTGGGATTATAGATGATCCCCAATTCATAATCCTAGAGGAAATCATACCATAAACTCTATCCCATGTTATTATCCTTTTATTAGAAGATATAATTCAGACTCTTGTGGTTAGAATAGATGATAAACCAATTTTTCATTAGGTAGTGTCACCACATCTTAAGTGCGATGACTACCACTGAAATATCAAGGTAGCGGGTTGAATTTTTCTACGCATGTGGTTTCAAATATTCTGAACCATAGGAAATAACCGATTACCTCTACATCAGAATGTAACCATGACCAGTCCCTGATTCATCAAATAATACGATGTACTCGACACCCTCCTCTGGAAATATCAACATTTGGTAAACTCATCAATGTCTCCCTCCACCCATGTGAAGCCCACAAACACCTCTTGGACCAAATGAAAGGATTCCCTTACAAGATGATTGTATCAAGAGAGATGATATTTGAGTGAAATCATACTTGAATATCTGATAGTCGCCTTCCAACATAAAGAATCACAGTAGCTTCATCAAGATATTAGGTGGATCACAAGGTAACATTGCCTTGATCTTTGCTGAGTGCAATACTACACAATCTCTTGAGATAACATGCCCCAGAAAGTGGACCTCCTATATCCAAAACAGGAACATTAAGAACTTATTATAATGCTATTTCCCTCATTAAATTCCCAGAACCATCTTCATGTGTCTGACGCTCTCTTCATTGGACGTCGAGTACACTTGGATATCATTAGTGAGGACTACCACAAACTAGACTAAGAAAGGATGAAAGATCCAGTTCATGTGTCCCATAAAAATTAATTGGTATTACATCATTATTAAAGGAATCACCATGTACACATAGTGATGGTAGTGAAATCATATTTTTTTCATTATTATATCCCAATCCCATACTCTCATCTAGTGATAGCCTGATCAGATGTCAATCATTGAGAACCAGCGTTCCCCTCTCAACTGATCAAAGAGTTCATCAATTATTATTTGTGTATACCTATTATTTATGGTCACTTGGATTAGGTGATGTTAATCCAAAAATAAACTTAATCTCTAATAAACCTTCTTGGCTAACAATACTGGGGATGCCTAGGGGGAAACAAAGGGTCTAACAAATCCCTTCCTCTAGAACTCCTTCAACTACACCCTCATCTCAGGATGCTTCTTGGGAGCCATCCATTATTATTGTGTTTATATCAAGGCCTTAAAATTCTATCTCTCAGTAGGGAGGTAATTCTGGAACAATCTCAAGGAAGAGTTCCACGTATTCTTCAACCACTATATTAAACTAGAAACTCACAGAATCCAATTCACCAAGGGACATTCTAGCCAATTGACGAGTGAGAATATACCCACTCTTATGTGTGAGTACATACAACTATTCATGGGTTTCCATATCACCCATAAAGGAAAAACTCATCTAATTATAATGGACACACCACATCCTTCAGTTGAAATAGCATATCTGTTGATAAACTATAGATAACCAGTCCATAAAATATATGAAATTACAAATCATCATCACTGCTAAAAGAACATTCCATAAAAATATCTATCTTCCAACCATAAAATCACACCTTCATAAGAATTGTGTGATCATTGAGTTTCCACTAGTAGGAGTCTCTAAGAACAAGGGTTGAGCCAAAATATTAAATAGAATCTCTATTTCTTGAACTAGATATGTTGAAAGAACAAAAGGACTCACACCAGTGTCTATAAGTTCTGAAAATAAGGTATAACAAAAATGTATCCTACGTCATATCATCCCTCAAGCCTTTGGGTCATAATCCTCAACCACCATTAGCTTCCCCTGCCCCTATCAACTAACTTATTGAGCCTGGTGTAGAGGACCTGGTGGGGGTGGTGCAAAAATTTATAGCTTTTGAAACCTCTAGCTACTCAGTAAGTCTCTCAACCACATCCTACACCTTGAAGACCTTTCTTCTCTTACCATTTCCTGTACCCTGGATTCTCATCAACTATCTCCTTATCAGTCGTAGGGAGGGTAGGAAAATATCACATGAGATGTCCCCCATCATCAAAATATAAGTAACACTTCTCTATAGGCTCGATAAATCCATCCCTTGATTCCATAACCATAGAACATATATCATGTGATCACCTCCTAAAACATATCACACATCTAGGTCCTCTATCTTTCATCACATACATACCACTGATTTATCAACTCTAGTGTTCCCATTTCCAACACAAACTATTTTCTTCTTATCATCAAGGAATCTCTCATCTTGAAAAGATAGATCAAGAACCCCATAATTGGTAGTAAAGCATAAATTTATCATAGTACACCAGTTGTCTTTGAATAGTACTCTCTCGACAGTCTGAGCTCGAAGAAATTGATCATTCACCATATCCATTGAGTATTGTGAGTGGTTAGTAAACCTCAATTAATAGTCACCATTATCATACAACCATGATGAATATGTAAAAAAATCATGGATACATACTACCTCAAACATAACTAGAGATAACTCAGATCTGCATAGTTGAATGAAATATGACCAAGATATAGCGTCCTCATCATATGACTGGGTCACCAGGCCCCACCACCATCCTGTAGATACATAGAGAGTTCTTCTTCCATGACCAACATCTGGTCTATAGGTAATTAGACATTATGGAAGACTCACATCACCAAATATATACCATCCTCATCCACCTATGGGACAGGAACTCCTAAGAAGCAGCTGGATCACTATTATTAAAACTAATGAAGAGAGTTCATCCTTCACCCTTCATTTGTTGGTATTTTTAGTACCTTCTACCACTCAATAGATTTTGGTAAAACTAGTTCACCGCCTAGTGATTACATCTCATAAACATTCCCCTTTATCGAAGCCTCATCATTGAAGGGATCATCCTTGTGATATTGATGAACAATTCTATCATGAAAACATCAGGAAGGAGGAAATATGTACCACTGTTAATGAGTACATCCGGAGAGCTCTCGCAAGAATGACATGGAAACCAAAACCTATTTCAATATGATGTATTTACCAATTATTTTTCCTATAACCAATCCCTACATGTACAGAGTCAAAAAGAAGGGGATTGTATTATTGGTGTATGGATACTTCGACCACTGCACCAACATATGAGTACCTAGACTGAAATAAAAACATGAAAGACATGACACTATTTCTATAAAACACTAACCATTATCACATAGTCTAGTCCTAAGGTATAATTAACTACTCTGATAACACCACTTCCAGAACCATCCTACAGAGGCTTGTGTTTCAGCTAACCCAATCCCACTGCTAATAGGCTAGGGTCTAGAGACCAACATCGAGTAGTAATATCACAGACATTGGAGGGTTTATCATAATTTACATATAGACAGAAACTCTCACACACACAACACCAATCCAAACCAATACTAAAATGTAAGACAACTGATAACCATGCATTCATACATATAAAATCCAATAATCAATGTATGAAAATAAGTATTAGAAATATAATAGTATAAATATAATCCCACAAAAAAGAACTAGAAAACAAGTACAACCTATAAAATGGGTGAGGAATACCATCAAGGTTACCATAGGAACACACCTCATTCTATCTAGCTCACTAAGATATATCTGGACCTAGGGCCTCTAAGACTCCTTCAAAAGGCCACTCATCTGCATAAGACACAACACGTGTAAGAAGATTCCATGCATGTGTGAGTTTAATAATACCTACTAGGACACCCAAAAATCACTAATAATATAAAATTAATAATATTCATCTCATAATATATATATTTCAATAGAATATATAAAAAGAACATACTATATAATCGATTTAGAGACATAATATCAAGGTTAGTTCACAGCTATAATTCTATATTAAGATTCCTTCTTGATGGATCCATATATCATTTGTTTGGGATAACACACTACATGTGTCAAATAGAACTGATGGAGTCCATCTGAGATGTCACCATCTCTAGATATTGACATAAGAAGTATACGCATGTGGTCTGCAGTGATCGATACATTTATGGGAATCAAACTTAAGGACATGGGGATACCAACAACCCAATCGAGATTAACATGTGAATTAGGGGATTAAAACCCACATTGTTGCTGTCAAGATTGTTCCTAGAACTATACATAAGGAAAATAATTATGATAGAGGATATCACTATAATACTTATCGAGGGATTTAGATAGTTATATGTAAGACTTAAGCTCTTTAGAGGGGATCACCATCCTATTCATAGGAAATGAATCCATACTACACCCATTTGGAATTATTCAACATAATTTACCCTAGAAAAACATACCAAAGACAAAGAGGACAAGGGATCTAATCCTTTTTTGATTGGTTAAATGATGTGTCCCTTCATCATTGGGTTCTACTAGTGTATCACGACTTTTTCCTATGTCCGTGTTAGTGTCTGAGAACATGGTGTTTCCAAGATCATAGACTCATGACAATGTCCATGTACCCTATGAGGTACATGTTGAGCCACCATGAAAGGGTCTCACACCATGTTATATATGTTTCACACCATGTGATTATTTTCTTCACATTAAACCCTAGATCAACATTCAAGGTCCCCTACAGAGTGCGTGTTTTTACATTTCACAAATTATAGTACAAAATTTCATCGAACCCATGGTTCATCAGGAAGATTCCCCCTATGCCACTCATATATCGATTTTTTATTAATTTCACACAGAAAATCAGGGATCTAATTTAACCAAACTCAATCAGTACTTAAAACATGATCTATGACCATCCAAATCGATTTGGAAAAATCCAATATTAGACCACTCTGTTTCCAAATGATGAAACCAGAATCAGTGACCCTAAATTTGAAACATTCCTCTATCATTACCATCATTTCATGATCCTGATGTCATATCAGGCCCGGATATAGAATATCTATCCATTTCATTCAAATACTAGCATGGAATGATTGATTTCCTTGTATTTTGGTCAAACCATAGGTTGAACAGAATACTAGTGATGAACACATTAATAACATTAGAAGAAAAAAATAAACAAAAAAAATATGAATGAAACTAAAATATGTTCTTTAAGGACTCGATTAATTTTCCTTATAATGATGAACGAATAGGCATAGTAAAAATAACAAATTTCCCCTTTAAATCCAAACCAAAATATACATGCATATGAAAACCGACCAAATTGTGAATCAATCGCTTAGTAGATTGATTAAAATTAATCATAGGATAATAAAATGGGGTTAAATACCCAAAATAAAAAAGTTATACCTTATATTGGATGAATTGTTTTATGAGTTATGAATCTGCATCATTGCCTTTGACGAGATCCTCAAATTGTTTTGGTGTAGATGATCCTCGATTCTTCGTTGTCACACACCAATGATATCTCCAATGCTCTCTATTAATTATCATGGTTATGTGGGAACCCTAGAGTTCACAATACATTTTAAATTTAGAGGGTCTAGTTCACTGCATCATTTTAGATAAAATAAATAAATAAATAATTTATTTTATTTTATTTATTCCTCCATGACTAACCATTATCAAAATGCCTGACATCGAAGAATATTACATTGATCCTAATGTAAAGACCACACTTTGTGATCAATGGAAGCCTCATTTTCTTATATCAGTTTCCATATATATGTTGTTACATTTTTTCTGGGAAACTACACGTGTGTGATATTTAAAATATTTAAAATATTTGATAAATTAATTCTTCCCTAACAAGGCCTTTGAATGACACACCCTCTCATTTCCATTCCCCAAAAATATTCTATAAAAATATTAAAAATCTATATTTAGAAATATTTTTTTCTTACATATATAATACTTTCAAAATATACATTTTCTGTCACATACACATCAAGACTAAATAAATAATTTCTACAACCCCTACACCTAACATGGACACTCCTTGGATTTTTCTGAACCCTTTCCGGTTTTTTAAACAATTCTGTAAAATTTAATTATTACTCATCCTTACAAACAAAACTATGATTTAATGACCATGAACTAATCCTTTAAGACACACTATTGAAATATTGTACTAACATTTGTTCTTTTGGTTTGAGCTTTTACCCAATTGTACTATTCATACAATACTAAAATCCAAACATCATATTACTAGTATAGTAATTATCAACACATTTAGAATATTGTGTAAAATATTATTGATTTCACAAATGTTGATGAAAAAATTCTTTAAATAAAAATAATATGAATTCCCTAACTAAAATAATCCATTTTATTCCCCCTTTAGATCATGTTATATGGTAAAAAACATCACAAACTATTTTTATTAGAAACAACCATATTAGTTTTTTTAAAAAAAATATTTACAATCAATTCTCATGTGAAAAGTGAGATAATGAATATGTCATGAAAATTTCATCCTATCCTAAAGGATCCATGTTTTCAATGCAGTGACTCCTTTTCTCAATTTCATTAAGATAGATTCTTCAATTTATTTAACTTTTCGATATTTTCTATACTTACATCACCTGCAATTCATATAGTCGATATCATGTATGTAAAAAAAATATTTAATTGAAATATATAACCAATAAAGCTTTAAGGAAACCTTTTGTCTCACTAAGTCAATAAAATATACAATCATTTTTATCATCTATTGCGATTCCCAATCCTATTCAATAATTGAGACTAAAATTCCAACAATTATTGACGTACACAATTTTATTGAGTATGGGCATGGAAACTAAGATTCCTTTAGTTACATTACATCCAATTATTTTGAAACATTACATGAATCAGTATATGCTTCTATAGGAATATAGATTCACATTATGATAAATTTACACACTTTATTACTCATTAAGGTAATATTAGGACATATATAATTTTATATAAGAACTTTTCTTAAATCAAAATTTTTCCTTCATGAACATTCCATACGCATCAAGTCATAGGAGTAACATACATTAATCTTCTCTTTCCAAGGAGTAATTTTGTATTTTAGTTTTTTGGAATATTATTTTATTCATCTACATAAAAATATATTTTATATAAGTATTAGGTTATATTACTAGTTAATACATACTTCTATTTAATGGGATCCAACTAAAATTTGACCCCTTTTAAAACACATCAAATTGGTAAGTGGTATAAGATCTATATTTCACTAAGAAATGAGTCTTCATTGACATTAATCTCACCCATTATTTTTTTGGTAGGGAATTATACTGACCATATCATATATGAAACATTGAAAGTCAAGTGAATAACTCCTTGTCCAATATATCATCTAGAAAAACTCCACATCATTCCTCTGGTATCCTTTTAAACGCTTTCTCTGTGACATATAACCTAAAGAAAACACTAGTAACATGCTAACAAAAGAAAATACAGGGGAAACCTTCTTATTAAGAACCATCCCATTGATGATCCAGTGTCACCAATTATTATCATTCCATACATAAAATAAACCAGGGTTACCATTATTTGGATAAGCATACCTGGTTGGATGATTGAGTTCTTGACAATTGTTTCTTTACAAAGAATATCACACATATTATTTGAAAGGTATTTAATCTCACCATCACATTTCATGTTATTCCAATTTTTATATACATTCTTCTAATGATTTTTAAATCATATTTCCTCAACCGAACCAAAATGTTCATACCATATTGATGTGTAACTTTTTACACAACCCACATGTTTGTGTTACTCACAAAAAATATAGGTAATGAATATATACAAATATCTAAATTAATATTATTCATATGGTACATGAACATTTCATGTAAATTCATAGAGTTATATAAAATTTTTAATTTCCACCTAAGTAAAAACATAGTGATAAATAACCAACCTTGTTCACCTTTCCAAACATGGAATAATTGTCCAAATTGGTAGGAAGTCTGACTTGACGACCCTCTAGTTGAGGATACATTATTAAATATAGAACCGAATTTGTCATAACCCTAAAAAATAATTTTTTGAAAATAAATTCAATAAATAAATTCATTTTTATATCTTTAGTTAAATATTGAGACCAAGCTAGATGAAAAACTAAATTCATTTTCATACCTTGCATGTAATGAAAGGCTTTATTTCCATGAATAAGTTTATCATTTAGAATTAACAATTCATTATTGAAAATTTAAATATTTTATAACTATGAATGAAGAAAGTAGTAACCATTAAATAAATTAACAATTAAAATATTTGAACCAAATATAATAATTTATTGGAAATTCATTAATAAAATCCTATTATAAACATTTTATAATTTTACCTTTAATAATTGAGACGTTTCATAATTTTGAATATAAAATATTTAAATTCATTTCTATATGAAAAATTATTATTATTTATTTTATTTAAATTTCATTTTAAATATATGTTTTTTTTGAATTATAAACAATTTAGAATCTAATTTCTGTTATGTAAATATTATATATAATCGAAATATTATATTTTTTGAATTATTTAAAACAACATCAACTGAAAATATAATTTTTTATGGATTATAGAATATCTCTAATAAGGCCCTTCAATTTGAAAAATTCAAATAAATAAATTATGAATAAATATTTATTTAAATATAATCATTTTATTTTTTCCTTAATTAATTAATTTATAACTATTTTTCAATTATCTTTTATGATGTCAAAATATTAGTTTTATTTCTAGACCATAAGACATGCTATATAATTTATTAAAAGGTATTTTAAATATTAAACATTAATTCTTGAAAGATTTTATAAATATTAACATCTAATATTTATGGAATAATTAATAAAAAATATTCCCTAAAATATTGTTAATTAATTTTAAAAAATTTATAAATAATTAATTCATTATAAATTAAATATTAAGAAAATTCATTCCATCTTGATTTGAATATTTTTTAACAACTTTTAAAAAAATTTAAAATTTTAATTTTTTTAAATCTTTACTTTTTAGTCTTATAAAGAATCCACATTCTGCATAAGGGTACACTCTGACACCCCTTACTCAGACTATCTACATAATGGTGTAATATTATGACCATTATAAAACATAAATTGAATAGTGGTATATATTATATAACTTTACATGAAATCATTTATGTACTGGTAAGTTACATATTACTGTTACATAAACCATTTATATAAAGGAAAAAATTCAACAACTTTTACATAAACCACTCATGTAAATGTAATTCTCAGGTTCTAATTTCATGATAGTTTGTACAATGGTAAATCTCCTATTACATTTACAGAGCACAAATAAGTGGTGATGAACCTTACATAAACCATTACACATAATGGTTAAGATTAGTTTCCTTTACATAGAGCCACCATATATAATGGTAAGATAGAGATTCCCAAAAACAAAAATATTCTTCACATTTAATTCATTTCAAGTATGATTTCACAAATTAAAACACATTATAAACTCTAATTATATTTTAGGGAATCGTTAACGTATAATAAAAATTATTATAACATGAGGAAGCGATTACATCCCTTATCTATGATCTCCTATGAATGTTATTTTAAAACAATTTATAATTGAAATAAAGAACTTCTATAAGTACAGTTCACCACAAACCAAAGATCATACAGAACATCACAATATACATCTCATGGGTTAGAGAGAGCTCACATGATTGAAAACAAAAATATAGCCCACCTATTGAGATATCCACATACCTATTGGATCACACATCGATATGTGTGGGACTCACCATCCACCATGATGTTCAAGAATCTCATGATGCAACAAAATTAAGAGGATGTGGGAATTATGGATAGGTAATTTCTTCCATGTATGAAGCCCTCACACCCTAAACCACCACTGTTCATTTTATTTATATAACATGTAATGATGATCCTTGAGTGTTGTTGTATTAACTGATGCGTTATAATTAATGATTTAATGCCTTTGACTTTTCAGGTATTGAATGTATGAATTCAAATCAACTCTTTAATTACACCATATGTGATTCTTTAATTAATGATAGATTAAGTAGAAGATATCCATAAATTAAAATAGTATTAATTTATCTTCCCATTATGCAAGAACAATTTCATCTCATACATGTTGTAAATCCACTGTACATATCTTACCAAATGTATCATATGCATACAAAATTAGGGAAGATATCTACATTATGGATATAATTTTATCTGGATGATTGTAGATTTTTTACAAAAGACATATCAATTCATTTGTGATTAAGGAGTTGAGAACAATGGATGTTTTATCGAGGTATTATTTGTAGGATATCAAAAGGACTCGTGGAGTTCTAAATGTTTTCTTCTATGAATGTTGTAACATCATAGAGTATATAAATGTTTTTTGTCACATGAAATAAATGAGTTTCAAAATATACAATATAGTATTATATACATAAATAAACCAAAATGAAATTACATTATTAACAAATACTATTACATTAAAAAAATTAAACTAATTAAAATTACCAACATTACAGTTTGAAAAAGAATAAAAAATGAAAAAGCTAAAATGAGAAAATATGCATTGGTATAATCCACTAAAATCATCACCCCTCTACCACCAGTTTAGAAAAGAATCAAAATGTAAAAACAATCGAGATTATATAAATAGAAATATAGAATGATGGAGGAATTGAGTTGAATAATTAATTAATTTAAGTAATTATTTTTATATGATGTAATGTGAACATTGTAATAGTAACCTGACTGTTGAAATTATAACCTAACCATTGGAAATAGTAACCTAACTATTGTAAATAGAAACCAGATTGTGGGAATAATTTTACCTCACAATGATAATTTTTGATATAAATAAAACTTATTAAGATTAATTTATGTAAATATATTTATTATAATTCCCAAAAAATATCATAATTAAAAAATCAAAGAAAATAAAATCATATTTGTAATAAACTTTATTTTAAATGTTTTTAATAAAAATCATAATTTATATATATATAAATAAAAGTAAGTATGTTAGATTTTTCTTTAGATTAAATTAATATCAGTTTTTGAATCATCACATCAAAATTATACAAGGTTTATTTTTTGTTAATTCTTTGAAATACTTCAGTTTTCAAGTGAATTGTAAAAATATTGTTTTTACACAACTAGTGTATTTTAAATTACATATTTCATAATGTAATAATGAAATAATACTTTCTAGAACATCAGTTTTCTCCGTGATTGTTTTTATTTCATTATTTTTTCATTAAAATAGTATAATCTTAATTTTCAAACCTAAAAATAATTTTCCCAAATCTAATGTCAAAAGTGATTTGATAATATAACAAATTTTCATTGTGTCGAAATTAATTTTTAATAAACTAATTAATTTGAATTATAAATAGGATTAATTTATAAAAATAAATTACATTATATTTATAATTTATATGTATTCAAAAAATGTAACTATTACACGGTTTGCCTTTTATATATTATATTTTATTTTATTTGACTCTAAAAATACCCCTCACCTCAAATATAAATAACCCCAGTCACTCCCCTTGGAAGACCACTCGTCCCCCACTTTACAAATCCTAAACTACGAAAACATATTCCCACTAAAGCACCTTATAATCCCCCAGTATGTTCTAGAGTAATCCAAATCCAAACGTCAAGGGAGTTTTAGTCTCGTATAAGAGAAGTAATAATGAGGATTAAGTAACTTTCGATTATCTATTCTTTTTTTTCTTATTCTCTTTATTTTATCCAAAAACCTCTCAAAGAAAACATATAATATTAAATAGGTTGTAAATTAAAACTATAATAATTAATTTAACCATCCTTAAGTTTCAAACTTATTATAAATTCAAATTTTAATGTTGCTTTTCCAGCTCTCTCTGCAATGTCCTCTCAAAGGTTGGCTGACCACCTAAGGAAAAATTTACAAGTCAATGCTTATAACCAACTTTATGGATGGAAAATATTAATTATATTTAAAATATAAATATTTAATTACACGTATTCTATGATTATTACATTAATTACACCTATGTATAAATAACATTGGGCCTAAAAAGTGAAATCAAAATAAAATGGTAAAATTTAATGAAAACATGATATCCAAAAAATTCACATTTAATGAATATTATTAAAAAAAATACATTAATTATAATTGATAAATAGTGGAACAATTGAACATAATTAACTTCTAGATCTATGTTTTAATAATCCTATGTTTATTATTACGGATGTAGAAAAGAGAAAAAAAAATGCTGGATTTATGGTAAGTGGAATTTCAAACCCAAGTCCCATTATTTAGGTTCTCTATAATTCACCTAATTTTTTTCGGGATAATCATTTTATATTTCAGAAATATCTTTACATTATTTTTAGCTTTAATTTCATGGATACACATGTTTTAAAATATAATTTTTATTCTAAATACAATGATTTTCCAACAGTAATTTTCTTTTCAAAATAAATTATCAACACCTCATGTGTTGTTTCTTATCCAAAGAAAAATGATCCATATAACAAAGTATGATATCTCCTTTACATTTGGGAACCTAAATGTTTATTCATGATTGTATTATTTATGAAATTCTTATAAAAACATTCTCTTCCATGGGTTATTTCATTTCTATTATTGATATGTGTTCTATGTGGCATACTAGATTTTATGAATATTAAGATGAGAAATTTAGGCCCAAAATTTTATATACCTCCAATGAATTTTGTAATGTGATGCATCTCATGAGATAATGTGTACTATACATGAACATGATTTCATATTTTTTTCACAAATATGATGTTATGATTATTCAAAAATGTTAGGCATGAACACGATACTATATTTTTTCATAACAATATTTTTCCTTTTAAAACTATGACATAATGTTTTATTTTTATGAATTTCTATATTCCACGCCGTTATTAGATGTTTCCAACATGATGTTGATGAAAATATTATTATATTTATATAATGATTTTTATTTTTCTCACCCATGTTATATTGATTCATGTCACTTATCACTAATCTTAATTGGATTTTAGATCACACCATTCATTTATTTATATCCTCAGGTCATTACTTGTACTAAGGAGAATGTGAGGGACACTGATATATAATACTGAATTAAATCATGTTTATATTTTTTATGTATAAGTGATGTTTTTCATAATTTACCCAAGATACTAACCTTTTTTTATCATAGATTGTATATCTATTATGTTTTTTATCTTAAAAACATGTAATAGTAATATAATTTAATCTTAGGTATCTATAGTCAGTATTAGAGCTATGGTATAGTTATGTTGGGATTTAGGTAATAAAACATTAGTGAAAACACTGAGGATAAGAATAAATATTTGTAAACATCCAAGAAACATGTTTTATCAAAGGAAAATTATAAGGATCCCAAAAGACATTCCATTAAATTTAATTAAGAAAAATAATAAACATTTTATTCATTATTTATTGAATTATTCCTTGTTTAAACCCTTTCTGTTATTATAAATGATGGGAACCAAGAGAAACCATGCAAAAAACTCGTGTGAGGGACAATGCAATGATTTCTAGAATGAATTCCCCAATTCCAAGTGAGTGGAGTTTAAAACATAATGTAAATGGCCAGCCAATTTTCTCTTTCTATGAAAAATAACCTGAACAATATGGAATTTCCAAATTCACCCAAGAATGATTAACTAGATATTTATTTCTTTATGAATTAGAAACCACTGAAATTTAGTGTATCTTATGATCTATATGTCTCAGAATAGTGAGTTAACTTAATGGAGAAGATATTATCTATTATCCACTATTATAAGGCGGATAAGGTGACTCCGGAAGTATATCATTTAGATAGAGAAGAAAATAAATGGTGGATTATGATTAATAACACCAACATGAAGGATGAAATAGAAGAAATGGAGTGCAAAAAATTTACGAAAATCTTTATTGTCAAGTATTTCCATTGAATACTTATAACAAGTATGGAGTGGAATTCATAGAACTAAATTAAGTGGAAGGAGGAAATGTCATGAATTATGAGAAAAACATCACAATTATTTCAATACACACCTCATTTTTTCTTATCAACAATGATAGAAGAATAGATTGACTATTTAGTGGTTTAAAATTACACCTTCAGAAGTGTCTTGACATCTGAGACATTAGTAGTTATGATGAAGTGGTTTGTTTTCCTCTTAGCATAGAGATGTATTTCAAAGATTTAACTCACGGTTATGTATATAAGAAGAGAATAATGGAGTTTCAAGCTAGTATGCGAAATGAAAAATGAGTAAAGATTATCCAACTACACACATTTCAAATGTTTGAGAATAAGAATAATTGGAATTGTATAAAATGAATGGGTAAATGATTCTAGCATGGGAGATAAGGACACAATGATCAATAATTTCAATGTGGCATGAAGAAGATTTGAAAAATTATAGAGGAAAGGAATTGCCCCCCTAATTCAACAAACACAATTCAATGCTTCAACTATAGGTAGTAAGGGAAATATGTATGATATTTCACTAAACCATAGATCCTTTAGGGTAATCACCATCAACAAACACTAAATAAAAATGAGAGAGGGAATGATTATTCCATCAATACTACTTTAGTGGATTAGGAAAATGATTTCATACAATGTACACTTACAATTTTATAATTAATGAAAAATGTTTTATTTGTTTGTACTTATGTTCTATCTTTTATATCTTGCGGGTTTGATAGAACTATCGAATAAAATCCCTAAAACCGCTTAGTAGGAATATCTTTTAAAAAACTAGTGGTTTAGTAATTTAAAACAATGTTTTGTAATTTTTTCCTATATACATATTTGGTAAGATTCTTCTAGTGAATATCATAATACATCCATTGGATGAATTAGTGGGCATGGATTGGATCTCATTATATATATTTCACATCGACTATTTAGAAAATGAAATATATTTTCATATTGAAAACCATTCAATTCTTGTCTACAAATCCTAGGATGAACATGAATCCCCTTCAAAGAATACCACAACAGTGTGGGTGTTGATACCCTATAAAGAAGAAAAATTGAACAAATGGTTGAGTCAAATAAGGTATCAAATTAGAGTAAATGACCATTTTTAGGGAATATACTGATGTATTTCCCAAAGATTTTTATATAATTCCCGTAGATTCTTAGGTAGAGTTGTTAATAAATTTTATATTCAGATCCACTCATATATCACGATGACCCTATAGGATCGCCCCAATCGAACTAGAAGAGTTAAAGAAGAATCTACATATTCATTTTGATAGAGGATTTTCTTGACCTAATGTATCATGTTTGGGAGTAGCAGTTCTAATTTTAAAGAGAAAGGATGGATGAATAAAGTTTTCTATCGATTAGAGAGAGCTCAAGAATATCACCATAAAGAAAAGGTATCCTCAACCAATTATTGATGAATTATTTTATAAAATATGAGAATCATAGTACTTCTCAAAGAAGGATATTCAGTATAGATATCATCAAATGATGTTAAATAAGGAATATATTCATAATACTACCTTCAATATGAGGTGTGGTCACTATGTGTTTATAGTGATTCCCATCAGACTTACCAATGCCCCCACAATATTCATGGATTTGATGAATAGAGTCTTTAGATACTACTTCGAAAAATTTTGGTAGTATTTACTGATGATATTCTTATTCACTCCAAGAATAAATAGGATAATTAAGTGAATCTAAATATTATTCTAGGGGCGTTAAGGAAGGAAAAAATGTATTCTATGTTCAGAAAGTGTGAATTTTAGATGCAACAATTTCAATTATTATAGAACATGATCACATGTGGGGGAATTTCAAATGACCCTTCAATGAAAATAGAAATTCAGAAATTGGCCAAACCAAATATTTTCACATAAATCCATAGTTTTCTTGTATTAGATATCTACTACATACATTTTGTGAGATTTTTATCATGATTTTCTATCCCTCTAATTATGTTAACATGGAATGGGGTAAAGTATCTTTGGGAAGAAGAATGTGAGGAATGATTTAACAATATCAAGAAGAGGTTAATCAGTGTGTGAATAATCTAATGACCAACAATTGGAGAATTTTTTGTGATATACAGTGTTCCCTTGAAGAATGTATTGGTTTGTGTACTTGTGTAGAATGATAAAGTGACTGTTTGTGCCTCACAACAGTTGATTATCCATGGTAATAACTACTTGAAAGATGATATAGAGTTACAAAATATGATCTTAACTAAAAATATTTCGTGTCACATTATCTCTGCTTAAATGTGTGATTTAAATAATAATAAAAATATTCTAAAAAAATATATTCACACTAAAGGATCTCAACATGTATGAAAGAAAATGGTTATAGATAATCAAGGACTAAAATTGCTCTATTCACTAACAATCAAGAAAGGAAAACAAGGTAGCTGATTCTCTCAGCATAAAATATCCTATTAATCTCTCCATGAAGAAGATTGATAAATTCCTTGTTTCAATGGATATATAAATGATGGATCTTGGATGTATAAGCATGTGGAATACATCCCACCTTTCCAAAATAATTTCCCAATGAGCTATCTATGAGAAGATCAATGAGGCAGAAAGGGATGATTTGGAGATACAAAATAAGGTGAACATAGTAAAATAAGGGAAGGAAAATGAGTTCCACTTAAATTATGATGGTATTATTTAGTATAGAACAAGTATTTTTATTCTTTCTTCACCTGGGATAAAGAAGGAGATATTGGATACTTAATATAGCTCACCTTTCATTACCCATCATAGTAGTTCCAATATGTACTGTTATCTTTAAGAGAAATGATCATTCGATAACATGAAGAAGGAGATTTCATAGTATATTTCATGATGTTTGGTATGATATAAAGTTAAATTATAGAGGAAAAAGACCAAAGGGATTATGAAACCATTGTCTATAACCATTAGAAAATTAGAGAATTTGACAATAGACTTTGTCACTGGTCTACAAAATATATTCAAAGGAAACAAAATGATATGGGTTGTAGTGGATCAACTCTCCAACACATCGCCCTTTATTTATATATGAGAATATATATGACTTGAAAAAAATTACAATATATATGTGAAGGAATTGGTGAGGATTCATTGGGTTCCACTTTTGATCGTATCTGATTGTGATATACGGTTCACATCTTTCCTGTAGAGAATTATTCAACATGCTTTGAGTAATAAATCAAATTTCTGCATGACCTATCACCCTCAAAATTATGGCCTATCTAAATGACTATTTAGATGCTCGGGAATATTCTATGATCCTTCTCAATAGAATTAAATGGTGGAAGAGATCAACATATCCCCTTGGTTGAGTTCCCATATACAAATAGCTTCCACTCATGTCTACAAATGGCTCTATATAAAGCTCTTTATGGGATGTAATATAGAAATATAACTTATTTAATAAGTGGGGGAACAAAATATACTTGGAATTATTCTTGTGAAAGAGATGAAAGAGAAGGTTCAAGCTATCCATCAACATAAAATTCTACTTAGAGTTAGGAAAAGAGCTACAATGACAACCCATAAATGGATTTTGAGTTCAATGTTGGATAATTTGTCTTCATTTATATATCACTTTGAAAGAGAGTCATTTGGTTTGGAATGAAGGGAAATATCAGAGCATGGTACAATGTCCCCATTGAGATCCTTGATCACATAAGATTAGTGGTCTATCGGTTATCACTTCTACTATATATGGATGAAGTTCATATCATGTTCAACTTAACTCTCATAAAGAAGTATATACCCGATACGTCACATGTAATGAATCCAGAGGTGGTACAACTAGAGAATTTTATTTCTTATAGGGATTAACTATTGAATATCTTGTATCATAGATAAATATATTCTATACAGCAATACAAATGACCTTATCAAATTATTGTTGCTAAAGAAAAATCATGAAGAAGCCCCATGAGAACCATAAGAAAAATGAATCAAAAGTACCGTCATCTGTTCTGAACTAAGAATAAGAGTTGAAATTTTGGGGATGAAATTAAAAAAATTGGGAAGAATGAAACAAACTAGAGTTTACAAATTTCATTTATCTCTTGAAATAAATAAAGGTTATAATATTCTATAGAGTATTATACCCATAAAGAAATAAAATAAAATTTTTTCAACACTAAATACTATTTAATTGATCATAAATGAAAAAAATAATATTACAAACATTAAAATTGGACAAAAAAATAAAATAGAATAGAATGAATAGGAAAATATGCAGCACCCCAATCCACTACAACCATTGCCCCCACTCCCAACACTATAGAAAGAAACAATATGTTTGTAACCCAATCATCATTATTGAATATGGAAATATAGAACCTAGAGAGGTATTGAGTACTATAATGAAATAAGTAAATTATAGATATTTATAGGATCTAATATTACCATTGCAATAGTAATGCGACCGATGGAATAGTAACCTGACTATTGGGAATAGTAACCGGATTATTGGGAATTGTAACGTGATATTTGGAAAAGTATTTTTACCTCAAAATAATAAATTTTGATAGAAATAATGATTATCATTATTAATTTATGTAAATATAAATTTTATAATTCAAAAAAAACTAATTTCAGGATTTGTAATACTCTAATAAAATATGATCACAATTTTAATAAACCGTTTTTTAAATTATTTCATATAAATTATTATTTTTTTATTAAAAATTAAAATTATATATTTTATATATTTATTCTGATTTAATTAATATCATTTTTTATGTCCTCAAGTCAAAAAAATGAAAGGTTTATTTTTTAGTAATTTCCTGAAATAGTTCAATTTTCTGGTGAATACTAAAAATACAGTTTTTTTACATAACCGATTTATCTTAAATTACATAATTCATAATGTAATAATGTACTAATACATTTTATATCATGAGTTTCGGAATTTATATAAATTATTTAATAAAATATTCATTAAAATAAAATAATCCTATTTTCAAAACCTAACAAACATTTTTTCAAAACCTAATGAAAAAAGTGATTCCTTAAAATAGATTTTTTCTTACTCTTCACATTACTTTTTATTAAACTTTATAATTTCAATTATATAAATTTTTAATGTATTTAAAAACATTATATTATATTTATATATGATTTATATTGTAAAAAATTTACTATTACAAGTTTTTCCTTTGATATATTATTTTATAGAATAATTTATACTAAAAATAACCCTTTCCTCAAGTATAAACAGCCCCTCACTCCCATTATAATAACACTCATACCCCACATTACAAATCCTAATATCTAAAAAAAAATCCTCTATGTCCCCTCATAATCCTTAGGGACATCCCTGAGTAATCCAACTCCAAACATCAGGGCAGTTTTAGTGTTGTATAGGAGAAGCTACAAT
The DNA here is from genome assembly GCA_963277665.1 of Viscum album. Lineage (NCBI taxonomy): Eukaryota > Viridiplantae > Streptophyta > Magnoliopsida > Santalales > Viscaceae > Viscum > Viscum album. The sequence goes on from OY728122.1 coordinate 1,252,727,507, forward strand.
GAGGATTAATTATGTTTCGATTAACTATAATTTTTTTCATCTTCTCTTCAATTTTGAAACCCTTATAAAAACAGCTATAAGATTAATAGGGAGTTTTTTAGAATAATAATTATTATTTTATCATACTTTATGTAACATAGTTACTATATATATGAATTTCATACATCCCTTTCCCACTCTCCTCACAATGTCCCATCAAAGGTCGTTTAACCACCTTTGGAGACATTTCCATGTACATGATTATAACCACATTCATGGATTTAAATTATTAATTATGTATAATATAAATATGGATATTTACATGTATTATAGGCTCCTAGAGGGAATTACACTTATTTATATATATCCTTGAATACAAATAGATAAATCAAAACAAAACATGAAAATTTATTGAAAACAGGATATGAAAACAATTCACATTTAACAAGGAGATATATAAAATAAAATACAATAATTATAATGGTTAAACAGGATAAAAGTGAACAAAATTAAATTATAGATCAATGTTTTAATATTCCTATTTTTATAATTAATCATGTGGAAAAACGACAAAATAAGGTGGGATTTATGATAAGGGGATTCTCGAACCGAAGTTTCATTCATTGGGGTTTCCCCCATTCAGATCAATTTCAATAATGAAAATACTTTTATATTCCTTAAATTTTATTCCTTTATTATTCCATTTTATTTTAGCTATATACATGTTTTTTTCTTTCATTTGTAATCCAAAAATATTGATTTTTTTAAAAATAATTTCCCTTCCAAAACAAATCATTAAATCATCATGTGTTGTTTCTTATTTTATGAAAAAAATATTTAATTCCAATTTATGACCTACATTATACATTTGGGAACCCCAATTTTTATTAATGAATGTATGATTTATCAAATCCTTATAAAACTCATTCATATGCATGGGTTATTTCGTTAATATGATTAATATATGTTCTATGTGGAATCCATGATTATGGGAACATTACGATGAGGTAAGTGGACCCATAATTATATATCCCTCAAATTCATTGGGTAATGTGATGTATCTCATGAGATAATTTATATTATGCATGAAAATGACTGTATATTTTTCATAAATATTATGTTATGATTATTCACATTTGTTATACATAAACATGATGCTATCTTTTTTCAGAAATATATGTGATATTTGACCACTATGACATGATATTAAATTTTTATGCATCTCCAAATTCCATGAATTTATCAGATGATTCCTTAATGATTTTTCTGATGATCCTATACCATTGATATGGTGATTTTTATTTTTATCAACCATATTATATTGATCCATGTTTCTTATTCATCTGCTTACTGGGATTATATCTCACCCCATTCATTGATGTACATCCTCCAGGGATTACTTTAACTAATGAGAACATGGGGGTGACTTGGAGGATGGAAAAGAAGGAATTAACTAATTATTCAGTTTTACTATTTAAAATTGATGTTTGAGACTAATTTACCAAATATTATAAACCATTGTATCATGGATTGTATCTTTATTATATTTTTTATCTTAAAAAATATATAACAGACTTGTAAGAAAATATCATGTCCCTATAGATGGTATCAGAGATAAAATTAATTTTGTATATATGATTTAAAAATATTAGTGGAAACCGATAGGATAAGAATAAGTATATGTAAATATCAAAGAAATTGTATTAGAAATAGGTATAACATAGGGATTCCAAAAGATATGCCATTAATGTTAATTTTGAAAAACAATAAATTATTTATTCATAATTTTTTGACTTACAACTTAATAAAACACTTTCCATTTTTTAAAATGGTGAGAAGTTTGAGAATCCATGCCAATAATTCATATGAGGGACAATGCAACTATTTCTAGAATGACATTCACAATTCTAGGGGTGGTGGATTTCAAAACATCATAGTAGTGCTCGCCCAATTTTTTTAGGCTATGAATAATAACCTAAATAATTTTAAACAACCACCTTCACATAATAATGATGAAATATAAATTGATTCATTTATATAGAAACAACCAATTAAATTTAGTGTATATTTTGATCAATGTTTTACGGAAGAGTGGGTTAATTCATAGGAGAATATATTTTCTATGATCAACTATTCTGGGAAGGAGAAGGTGACTCTTTCCATTGATTATTTAGATGGAGAACACGATCAATGGTTTTTGTTGATTAAGAACAGCAAGACAAAGGTTTAAATAGAAGAGATGGCTTGCGATGAATTTAAGAAATCATTTTTTGCAAGTATATCCCTTGAAATATTGAAAAACTATCGATAGATAATTCAAAAAACTAAAGATGAAATAAGGTTAATATATCACCAATTATAATGAAAACAGCACAAGGATTTCAAGATACACATCTGGGTTTTTTATCAACAATGGTAGAAAAATAGATAGACTCTTAATTGGTTTAAATCCATACCATCAATCGTCTATGGATATCCAAGGCATTGGGAGTTGTGAATAATTTTTTATATTCTCACAATGCAGATATGGAGTTTGGAGACTTGTCCCATGGTTATGATAAAAATATGAGAAGAATGGAGTTTCATGTTGGTGGGTTAAATGAAAAAGGATAAAAAGGATCCAACTACCCACATGTAAAAATGTGAGAAGAAGAATCACTTGAATTTTATAAAAGGTATGGGGAAAGGATTCAAGTGTGGGAGATGAGGACACTAAGAACATGAATTTAAATGATATAAATAATGATGGACAACATGATGGAGGAAAGGAAAGAACCTCCAACTAAATCACCCGTTGTTAAAAAATTCAACTTTAGAGGGAAAGAAAACTATGAAAGATAGTGCACTAAACCATGATTCCTTGAGGGTAATCAGTCCAAACATCCTCCAACGAAAAAGGGTAATGGGAAGGATTATTCCATCACCATTGCTAAGGTGGAGCCTGAAAATTATGGTGTACAAGGTACACTTCCTATTAACTCAAGAACAATATAATTTTTATTTGATTTTGAATTTATAATTCCATTATATTCTTCATGGTTTCTAGAACTATTGAATCAAATCCACAATAACATGAATTAGATATATCAATAAAATCAAATCGTGGTGAAATCATTAAACCCCAAGTGTTGTACTCTTATCCTATAAGAATAAGTGTTCAGATTCTTCCCATGAATATTGTAATACTTCCATCGGTTGGATTTGAATCTATAGTGGGAATGAATTGGATCTCATTATATAGAGAACATATAAAAAACATGGAAAATAGAATCTATTCTCATATGATTGACCATACAACGGTCCTATAAAAATTAACAAACGATCATGAATCTCCTTGGGAAAATACCTCAACAGTATGGGTGTTGGTACCCTATAAGAAATATAACATTCTCAAATATCTATGTCAAAGGAAGGATTCAACTTAGAGTATGTTACCATTTTTAGGGAATACATCGATGTATTTATTAAATAGATACCTATAATTACCCTCAGGTTGTGAGGTAGAGTTCTCAAAAAAGATCATACACAGATCCACTCTTATGTGAAAATGACCCTATAGGGTGGCCCTGATCAAACAAAAAGATTTAAAGAAGCTTCCCAAGTGTATTTGGACAAAGGGTTCATATGTATAAGTTCATTTCCTAGAGGCTCACTAGTGCTATATGTAATTAAAACAGGAGGATCAATGTGTCTCTGTATCATGTACTGAGAGTCAAAAAATATAACCATAAATAAAAAGTGTCATATACCAAGGATTGATTGATTATTCAATCAACTATGGGGATCTCAACAATTATCAAAGTTTGATCTTATTTCTGGAAATAATCAATTGATGGCGAGGAAGGAAGATATTATGAAGACTGATTTACCTATATGGTATACGAACTATGAGTTCATTATGATTCCCCTCAAACCCGACTAACACCCCAAAAATTTTCATGGATTTGATAAATATAGTCTTTAGAGAATACATTGCCAATTTTTTCATATTCTTTATCAATGATATTCTAATTAACTCCAAGATCAATGAGAAACATGAATTTCTTATAAGGAGTCTTCTAGAGTCATTATGTAATGAGAAAATATAAACTATGTTCAATAAGTGTTACTTTTGTATTCAACAAGTGACATTCATGGGGTATGTGATCACATGTGACAGAGTCTCTGTGGAACCTTTAAAGAAAATTGAAATTGAAGAATTCCTCAGACCTACTACTGTTATGGAAATATATAGTTTTCATGGATTATCTAGGTAATACCAATAGATTTTGAGAAGTTTCTCAGGATTGTGTAGCCTTCTAGATAAGTTAACATAGAAAGGGGTAAAGTATGTATGCATGGAAGAATATGATTAAATAATTAAGGATCTCAAGAAGAGGCTAATCAATACGCCTGTACTCACACATCCAACAAGTTGATAATGGTATATGATAAATAGTGGATATTTAGAGAATTTTTAGGTTTTATTGTCATGTATAATTATAAATTGATAGCTTATGCCTCACAATAGTAGAATATCCATGATTAGAACTACCCAACACATTATCTAGAGTAAACGTATATGATCTTTTTCTCTGAATATTTGGTGGTACTATCTTTATAGTGAATGCTATTATGTATTTAATTATAATAAGGGTATAAATAATATATTTACATATAAGGATATAAAAATGCATCAAAAAGGTGGTTTGAGCTAATCAAGGACTACAATTTTTCTTTTCACTTCCATCTGGGAAAGGTGAATAAGTTAGATGATTATAAAAGTGGAAATGAACCTACTACACTATTAATGATGTATATTGTGAAGGAAACTATCATCATGGATCTGAAAAGAATGGATCTTGAAATCATAATGTCAGGTAATACATATTACCTTTACCAAATTATTTCCCAACCATCTACCCTAGAGAATTTTAAGAAGGCGCAAGGGTAATATCTTGAGCTATGAAAGAAGGGGAAATCCGTAAAAGAAGAAACTTTACATGAGTTTCATATCGATTATGATTGTGTGATTTTTATTAGAATGAGGATTTATTCCTTCATCACCTATGATAAATAAGGATATATTTGACAATACACATATCTCACCTTTCACTATCCACCATGGAAGTACCAAGATATATTGTGATCTTCAAGAGAACACATGGTGGGACCACATGAAGAAGGATATATCGGAGTAAATCTCATGGTGTTTGGTATGTTAGAATGTTAAATTAGTGAAAAAATGGGAAATGTATGATGAATCCATTTCTTATAATGATGTGTAAATTGTAGAATGTCACTACAAAATTTTTTATCGGTCTCCTGAGGGCATCCAATTGATACAACATGATATAGGTTTTAGTGGATCAAAAAACTGAGACATCCCACTTTATTTCAATATAAAATATTTATCGCTTGAAAAAATTTACTATATATATATGTGAATTAAGTGGGTAGGCTCCATGGGGGTCCACTTTCAATCATATATTATCACGATCCAAGTATCAAATATAAATTCTAGAGAATTCGTCACCATGATATGAGTACTGAATGGAATTTCAGCATGTCCTATCACCCTATAAATTATTACCCATTAGAAAGGACTATTTAGATACTCTAGTAAATTCTAAGATCCCTATCAGTGGAATTAAAATGTGGATTGGATAAACATATCCCATTGGATTTGTTTTTGTATAAAAATTGCTTCCACTTGAGTCTTAAAATGGCCATGTATGAGGCTCTATATGGGAAGTGATGTGGATGTCAAACATGTTGCGATGAGGTTAGGGAATGAAAGATACTTTTATTGGATCTTAATAATGTGATGGAAGAGAAGGGTTGTTATATCCAACAATGTATAAATACTTCTTAGAGGATATAAGAGTGTTATGACGACAATTATCAAAGGTACATGGAGTTCAATATTTGAGAAGCATTATTCCTTCGAATATCACCATGGAAGAGAGTCATGAGGTTTGGGAAGAAGAAAAATCTTATCAAAAGTTACATTGTACACTTTTATATCCTTTATCACAAAGGAGTATTGGAATATCAGTTAGAATGTCCCCCAAATAGATCTAGTTCATAACGAGTTTCATATATCTCACACAAGGAAGTACATTCATGATCCCTGACATGTAATGAATCTTAAGGTTGTGTAATTAGAGAATAACATATCTTTTAAGGTTTAGAGGGTGGAGATCATGGATCATAGAGATAATGTTCTACAAAATAATATAACTCACTGTTTGAAAGTGTTGTGGGTGAACCATAAGTATAAAGATGAGAAAAAAGAACCATAGAAAAAATGAAACAAAACTATCCGCATCTATTCTTAACTATGAATACGAGTTGAGATTTTAGGGATGAAATTTCATATGTGGTGTAGAATTTAACAACCTCATGTTTATAAATTGTATTTTTCTATTGAATTAAATGAGTGTTTTAATATACTAGATTATATTATTCAAATAATGAAATAAAAAAATATTATTTTAATAATAAATATTTATACATTAATCAATAATGAAACTTATTATAATTCAAAACATTACAATAGGATAAAAAATAAAAAATATAAAATAAATAATAAAAAATGGGAAAATATGGATCACCCCAATCTACTACAATCATCACCCCCACTGCCAACACTATAGAAAAGAAAAAATGTCCATAAACCAGACACAATTATAGGAAATGTAAATATATAATGATTAGATGCATTAAGTTGAATAATTAATTAAGGAATGTAGAGGTATTTATAGGATGTAATGTGACCATTGTATTAGTAATGTGCCCATTTGAATAGTAAGTAGACAATTTGGAATAGTAACCTGATAGTTGGAAATGCAATTTTACCTCAAAATATAAAAACTTTGATATAAAAAAAGTTTATTATGACTAATTAATGTAAATATAAATATAATAATTCCATGAAAAATATATCATTAAAAAAAACATAATGAAAATATAAGAACATTTTTAATAAACTACATTCTAAAATATTTCATAAAAAGCATAATTTTTGTGTTAAAACTTAAAAATAACTATGATTGAAATTTCTTTTTATTAAATGAATATAATTTATGAAATTATCATTTTAAAATTATCAAATGGTGATTTCTTGTAATTTTCAGAAAATTTTAAATTTCCTGGGGAATTGTAAAAATACAGTTATAACATAACAGATTTCTTAAATTTCATCATTTATGATGTAATAATGACCTAATCCTTTATAGAACATTATGTTTGTCCTTTATATATAGTATTTCACAAATAGATAATTAAAATAAAATATAAGTAATTTATAATCCTAAAAATTATTTTCCAAAACCCAAAGACATAAGTGAATCCTTAAAATAACAATTTTTATTTCTTTCAACATTCCTTTTTAATAAACTTATTTTTAATTGGAAAGAGGTTTATAGTCATAAAAATATATATTATATTTATATATGATTAATACTATCACTTATTCACTATTAAACGTTTTAACTTTGACATATTACTTTATTTAATATTTTCTGCTAAAAATACTCTCTCCTTAAGTATAAATAACCCCACTGCATCCAATTGGAAAAATATTCATCCCCCAATTTCCAAATCCAAACATGGTCTAAAATACTCCCCATTTGTCCCTTTATAATACTCAGGTTCATTTTTGTGTAATCATACTCCAAACATCAAGGGAGTTTTTTGTCGAACAAGATACGCTATAATGAGGATTAAGTAAGTTTCAATTAAGTCTTATTTTTTTATTCTACTCTTTTTACAATCCAACCCATTCAAAATAAACCATATAATATTGACTAGAATTTTAGATAAAATTATATTAATAATTTTAAACCACTATAAGAATCATATTTACTACATATATAAATTTCAATCATCCCTTTTCCATTCTTTAGACATTGTCCCATCAAAGGCCGGTTAACCATCTATAGAGAAATTTCCATGTCAATGATTAAAACCTCCTTCATGGATGTCAATTATGAATTATATATAAAATATAAATTTTTATTACATGGAATCTTCATTTCTGTAGTCAATTATGCTTTTTTATAAATTACATTGAATAAGAATAGTGAAATAAATACCAAATGGGGGTAGTTAATGAAAAAATGACATAAAAAATTCGCGTTTAAAAAAAATATTTTCAAACAAAACCAAATACTTATAATGGGTAAATAGTGGAAAAAATTAATAAAATTCACTTATTTATCTAAATTTTAATAATATTATGTTTATTATTCAGGATAAAAAAAATCAACAAAATAAAGCAGGAATAATGGTAAAGGTATTCTCGAATCCAACTCCTTTTCATTGGATTTTCCCACTTTCACATCAATTTTTGTATGGATATTCCTTTAATGTTACTTATATATCATTTTAATTATTCTCTCCTTTTATTTTTGGAACATACATGTTTTCCACCTTTATTCTAATGCCAAATTCAATTAATTTCCCAATATAATTTGCATTTCAAAACAAATCTTTGACTCCTCATGTGTTATTTCTTATCAAAAGAAAAATAATATTATTTTCCAAATTATGATATCCCTTCTGGGAACCCAAATTCTTATTCATTAATATATTATTCATGAAATCCTTATGAATCCCATTCCATTCCATGGGTTATTTAATGACTATGATTGTTATATCCTCTATGTGGCATGCATGATTATGTTAATATTATAGTGTGACAAGTGGGGATGAAATTATATATCCCTCCAATGCATTGAGTAATGACACATATCTCATGATATAATGTGTATTATGTTTGAAAATGATTCTATATTTGTTTACAATGATTATGTTATGATTATTCACAATTGTTATATATGAACATGACACAAACTTTGTTCGTAACTATGTGTGGTATTTGATCTTTATGACATGATGTTTCATTTTATGCATTTCCACATTACATTATATTATCACATGTTTCCCTCATGATATTGATGATGATACTATGATTATGATACAATGATTAGGATTATTCTCACTTGTGTTATATTGATTCATGTATCTTATCATTCCTATAACTAGGATTTTAGCTCACCCCTTTCATTGATGTGTATCCTCAAGTGATTACTTGAACTATGGAGAACATGAGGGCCACTAAGAAGATAAATAATAACTAATTAAATTACATTTTAATTATATTATGTAAAATTTATTATTTATCTTTATTTACCGATGATACAAAAATTTTGGATCTTGGATTGTATCGCTATTATGTTGTAAATCTGGTAAATGGTGTAGTAGTTATCTAAGAAAAGCAAGGGACACTATAATAAGGATACAAGTTTTATCTCTAAATTACATATAGGTATGAAGATGGATTTTTTATCTCATATATTAATTATCCCTGGTTCTTATTTATAGTCATAAAATCATACAGATTAGACTATCTGGGCATTGGAATACATTTTCCTTGAATGGATTATATATTTTATAGGATCATGGTTGAAACACCTACGCTTGGATGTTTTTGATTGTAATAAAATCTATCAATCTTACAGGGTTATTATCTTATTGATAGAGCCTTATGTAAGATCATGTAGATCTCTATTTTGTTTTACCATGGTTTGAGAGTTATTTTTTATTTGATCAAACATTATGTAGAAAATGATAGAGAAGGTGTGGGTGATTCATGAGAAAATGATGGAAGATGAGGACTATCCAAAGTATCTAAACTGATCATAATTGGAGACCCTTTGAATTCTATTATGGAGAGCATGTATTTTTTAGGGCACTTTCTCATTGTGGGTAAATATGTTTTTGTCATGGGAGTATGTTTTCTCCCTGATTTGATGGGTATTTTGAGGTGTGGGAGCATGTTAGTATCGCTGCATATCAGTTGGATGTAAACATGAAGATGATCATGATTCATGATTTTTTCCTTGAATCTCAACTTCATGTATATCATTAGTTTAATTTCCATGTCATTGACTATGTTGAGATGGAGAAGAAGAAGAAACGTTAGTCGAGGAACAACCATTTAAGAAATAGGACATTTATGTGATGGTGTTTCATAACCATTTCATTCCTTTGTGTCATTTTCTATGGAGGAACAATGGATTGTAAGAATATAACACGTAATGTGAGTCATATATGGGCTCTCAGTTCTAGAGTTTCATAATTTTTTTTATTTGAATGATATGTATGATCCTAACTGGCTTATGAGATGATTGAGATAATGTATTGATGTTCTCTTACATCATGACGAGTTGGATAGTTCTTATTATAAAAATATCTACAAATGGTATCTCATGAGATGGTTTCTATAATTTATACTCTTCATTCCTAATAGGTTTTGACTTTGATTCCTGCTGGTGATAATGTTTTCATTAATCTAATATAGGAGTCTAGTTTGGTTGATCCCCTCAATTTTGTTTTTCCAGGCATAGGAGGGCATATATGATATTTTACAGATCTTCCATAGGTATAGATTTCAATTATTTCTTAAAAGGTTATAAATTTATTGTGATTTTTGTGGTGGAATATTCATTTTTAGTGTTGTGGCATTGGAAGTCAGAATTTTATATTATTTAAAAAACATTGGGTAAAACCCTCATTTTTGGGGGAGACCATGTTATAGAGGATCTCTATACCATGAATCATCCTATTCTATAGGGTGGTATCTAAATGTGTCTTTTACCTTCCTTATATGGCATTTGGAGTGTTAAAAGATAGTTTCATTAGTGTGTCACTTCAAAAATTTCTTCATGGGAAATGGGGATAAGAGAAATGGATTTGTTGAAGGGCATGCCTACACCATGTTGATAAAAGATCTAGTTTTTTAGGAGGATGTAAATTGAGATGATTGTTTCAACACATCATGGTCTATGTCATGTTTTTATGGAAATAATGTGTTGAATTAATCCATTCCAAGGTGGGTATTTAAAGGGATCCATGATCGTGGAAAAACAACCATGTTGTGTTCCAACATTCCATAGACGTGGTATGACTTAGTTTATATTAAATATTTCAGGAATATTTAGTAACTAGGTATTACCATCACATATTCTAGTTTTTTCATGTTTTCTATGAATACAGTACTTAATTTTGGATCTTTAAAACAATGAAATCATTTCGTTATTTTTTAATTAAAGTATGTGGGTTTGATGTGTTTTTTCATACCTCTGTATTTTTTAACTAAAGGCTACCCTCCTCTATTCAATTTCAATTCCCATTCAGACCTAGATGGTTATAGATCACATTGACCACACTGAAGTATACAAGAACTTTTGTAAAAAAAATTTCTTCCAACATATCGTCTTGTTATGTGTTTTGGTAACTCAAAAAATCCATACTATAATTATAATAAAGTTTATCCTATAGTATTTTAGAATATTATTATCTTAATATGTCTGTAAAAGTGTTTATTTTATAACATGGAAGCATTTTATCTGATTAGATGTGAAGGATTTATTTTCTCATATTCATAATGTATGTTGTAATACTTTATATTACGATGTTTGATCGAGTTTCTCAAGATAGATTATCAAGTTAGAATTAGATTATAAATTGTATTTTTCATCTAAAAAGAATATTCATAGTCAAAGTATATTAGGGAATATATGTATTATATCATAGTGAAACATTATATTACACACGAGAATTACTTACCATAAATTTAAATCAATTTATCTTATGAGGATGTGGTTCTTTATGTTATGAAAGTTATCTTACAATTAACAGTTAATTCAGATGATATCATACAAAGACCTTCTATTTAAGTACATCATTATTAATTTTATAATCTCTCAAAAAGTCACTTTAGTCCACTAGGACACATCAAAATGAGATTATCTATTTATAGAATGATTGGTATTCACACGACTTGCCTGAATAAGATGATTTAATGAAAGAGAAGATCTCTATCATCAATGATTCAATAGGAAATTCCTATATTTGGAATGTTTTGTTGTATATCCTTAATATTAAGCCTCATCAATATTAATGTATAAGCCTCACTATACCAATAGAGTTATCTAGAACTCATGTTTAAATTACCTATAACAAATATCAGTTAGACACTTCAACATATAAAGATGAATAATGATAGTTAATCTTTTTTTGAACAACCAAAAGGAAAAGGATGGATACTTATACATAGTTAAGAAAGAAAATAGTTCATTTTATGCTTATTAGTTCTATATGTTTCACTAAATATCATACCAAGATAAATTGAATTTTATTATTTTCTCAGGATGAATTTTCATCTAATGTCAATTTCTTCTTGAAAATGTGTTCTATAAACATTCCTCTAAATGTTTATATTTATTTTTCATGGTTTAAATTAGTATAAGACTGATATTAAGACAGTGTATATTTCTTGTAATGATAGAGGTTGGTTAAAATCTCTTGGACCTTTTTATTATGTTATAGTTTCTTATGCTATATTGGGAGCCCCCAATAAAAGGGATGTTATAGTGAAAATAACCAAACTCATAGAGAAGAGAATTTGTGGAGCATACTAGGGGATTTATGTTCCCAAAACCACAATAAATATTTTTGTCCAATTTCCATTCCATATGTTTTTATATTTCCACATCAAATATTCTTAAGGAAATAAATTAACTTTCAAACTTATAATAGAGTGGTCTAATATAAAATTAATTTTTAGGAACACAATTCATCACCTCTAGAGTTATAAATCCAATCAACATATTGGATAAAAATTGGCATCATAGTTTATGACTCTCACGTATAGAACTATAGATGGATTATGTACAAAGATCCATTTTAAATGGATGAAAAGGCTAATAAGCAACAAGGTATGCAAATTTTTAGATTTTAGTACTTCAATGGGGAAAACTATGGTATCCTGAAAGATCATATGACCATATTACTTGAAAAATCATAGTCTAAAGTACTATCTCAAATTTATTAGGACATATAAAATTTATAAGGTAGATCCTAAAACATGGGTTTCTATAGATGAAGATAATTATGATTTGATATCCAATGATATGAATGCTATAATATAAGGGTTAAAAAATGATTTTAACTAAATATCTCAATGTAATATAACACTTGAAATGTGGAACACTATATAAGATTCATTTAAAGGAAATAAAAAGCGAAATACCATATATATGATACAAAAAGCTATTAGTTTGATAAATTAAAAATGGATAATGGATATATCATTACTCAACAGAATGGAGAAATCATGGATATTATATTCCAAATTACTACTCTAGGAAGTCCAACCAATTATCCTAAACATGAATTAAATGGTATAAGAGTAATACTATCTATGTCTATTGGAATATCATCTTTTTTCAGACAATCTTTGGATGTCAAAAATTTCAAGGTAAAATACATTATTTCGAACACCATGATTTATGAAGATAAAATGGAAGAAATAAATGAATTAAACAAGGGGATCAATAAAGAACCTGTTAATTTGCAGGTTTCTACTTCTAAAGATGATAGGAATTCAAAAATATAAAAATCTCTGAAGCATCTGATGAAGATGATTTCTCAAGAAAATTAGATTCAAATGATAATCTTTCTCAATTCTTTTGAATGTTAAAAATTTTATCTAACAATAGGCGAGGTTTTATAATATCCTTCGACAAGAATATAAAGCTTGGTGACATATAAAAAGAGTTTAAATTCTATGAGTGAAAAAATATGGGACACATAAATCTTGCCTTTCCAAATATTAATGATGATAAAAAGATAGAAAAAAAATATTTCAAGAAGACATGTTGTAAGAAATATAAGAATGATATGAAGGCCACATAGAATGAAGCTTAAGATTCTGTGATTGTGTATCACCTGAATCATAGTATGGAGTTATAAATTAGAAGGCCAACATATTTTTCATGTAATTGTCGAATGTGGTACATTCTAATTACTCTTCTAGCAAAAAAATGAATCATAAAATCATATTTTTTTTCATACAACGAATTTAATGAGTACTAACCCATGTTTGAAATCAAGTAAGAATATCCAAAATGGAAACATATATTCCTTCAAAATTATTATAACCAAATTTTCAGATAAGTAGAAAATATAAACAATCATATTTTAGACATAAAAATTTATTTTGATAATTATACTCTCTCGAATACTAAACACGTCAACTCAATTGAGAACCAACATAATGAGGTTCAAATTTTAAAGAATGTGGTATTTTTCTTTATAGAAGGGGAAGAATTTTAAACAAAATTAATGGTCAAAATCAACATAGAAGAGAAAAACTCAAGATTAGAGGCTGAGGTGAAAGGCTTAATCATTCTTGAAAAATATTTTTTCCTTGCGACAAAAGTAAACAACTTCTGAAATTATTTGTTTTTATTGCGATTAAATTAGAAAATTTTAAACTATTTTTAATTTTTTAAATCCTCATATTTTTTGAATCAAATGAGTTTTTCCTTAAAAATACTTTTCAAAGAAAGATATAATTTTTTCAATAAAATCGAAGAATGCCCAAATTTCTAGATCACCTAAAGCTAAAATTTCAGAACCCAAATGAATTTGGGTACCAAAGATTTATTTTGTTTGATTTCTCATTACGGGGAACCGACCACATGATAAAAAAATTTGTTTATAGATAGTTTCTGGTTAAGGAATATGAGTGGATATTACTCTAACATTCATTATCTATCCAAATAATATAGATGATATGCTCTATTCTGTGAAAATATAATAGGATAGATAGATGGAATTGAATAAGTTTGAAATCCAAAGTCTATTCCCGTAGAAAATGTACTTTATGTTGATGGATTAAACGAAAACATGATATGTATCCCTCAAATGTGTGATTATGGCCATTTTATTTATTTTTATAATAATTCCTACCTTGTTTTTTAAGAAAAATTTCTCATGTTCAATGTGCCCAAAACTAAAAATGTTTGAACACTAGATATTAATTACTTGTGTAAAAAAATGAAAACTATTTAATTATTGAAATTGACGAATCGTGGATTTGGCATATATGGATTTGAAATTAAAATTTTCATTCCATTAAAATGTTTTATAAAATAAATGTTATTTATGTCTTTCCCAAAATAAAATTGGGCAGAAAGAAGCAATGTGATGAATGCCAAATGAGTAAGAAACACAATTCATCTTTCCAGCCAAATTAAAGATGTTTTTACTTATAGAACTATTGAGCTTATCCATATGGATCTTTTTGGACCATCTAGAACTGCATGTCTCACTGTTAAATAATTTTTTTTATTTAAGGATTTCCCAATATTTACATGGGTTTACATCTTAAGATTCAAAACTGAATCATTTTATACTATTATTGATTTTTATAAACATGTGAAAAATTAAATTCCTGTCAAAATAATGTTTTTGAAAAGTGATCATGGAGATGGATTTGAGAATCATGAATTTGGTTATTATTTCTCTAACCAAGGAATTTAATTTACAATTTGGTCCCCATGGACACTATAAAAATGGCATTGTTGAATAGAAGAATATGAATTTGTAATATATTGGTAGGACTATGTTATATGAATGTAATTGTCCCACTCATTTCTAGTCTGAGCCTATTAACATAGCGTGATATATCATTTACAGAGTAATAATAAGGCCTATATAAAAGAAAACTCCCTTTGTATAGTGGAAAAAATAAAAACACAAGGAAGGACTCTTTATATTATTTGGATGAATGTTATATATCATAAACACCAAGGATAATATAGGAAAATTTGATCCGAAGTCATATGAAGGTATATGCCTTGGTATTCCACTAATTACAAAGCTTATAGAGTGTTAAATAAAAGGATATAATTTTTTTAAGAATCACCTGAAGTGATGTTTTAGGAATTTTATCCTTTCAGTAAAAAAATGATTCAAATTAATGATTAAAATGATTCATTACAAAATTTGAGATCTGAATCTCTCTTTAATGTGAACATGTATGATTATCGAGAACATGATTAAATTAAATCTAATCAAATAAGGGTAGACACTAATGAACTAGAAAGTGTGTTTCTTAGAATACATAGAAAAATTAAAGACCATCATTTATAAATATTTATAGGAAACATATATGAAGGATTAAGAATAAGGAAGAATAAAGAAAATATTTTATAATTATCAACCTTTTTCCCAATTAGAACCTAAATATTTTGAAGAATCCTTATCTATTTAATACTTATTCTAGAAATGTAAGAATATATAAATCAATTCAAAATATATAATGTTTTGGAAATAGTTGAAAAACCCTCAAAATATCCTTTAATTTGAACTAAATGGGTTTTTATAAGTAAAAAAGATTACCACAGTGTAGGAACTAGAAATAAGGAAAGATTAGTTGTCAAATAATAAAATCATGAAGAAGGAATAGATTATAACAAAACCATTTCTATCATATCTAAATTAGAGCTATTAGAATTATTTTAGAATAAAAATCATATTTGAATATTAAATTTTATCCTATGGATGTTAAATATGCCTTTTAATTGTTTTTTTAGAGTAAGAAGTTTATGTAGAACAACCTACTGGTTTTGAAGATCCTCATTAAAAAAATTAAAACATACCAAAGCCCTATATGTATATAAAAAAGAACCAAGGGAATAGTGTAAAATATTATGTTTATTTAGTTTTTAAAATGGGTTTATAATAGTAATGTAGGATCCTAAATTATTTAAGAAAACTATTTTCTCTCATATTTTTTAGTACAATTATATGTAGATGATGATATTTTCAGATCGACAAACAAAATACTGTGCTATAAATTTTTAAATAGTATTCAAAATGAATTTAAATTGAGTATGATGAGTGAAATAAAAAATTTTATGGGGTTTCAAGTTGACAAAAAATATTTTATAAACAATTTAAATCAAAGAAAATGCATACTTGATTTACATAATAATTTTGGACTTGAAAATAGCAAGACCTATTTACCTCGTATGTGTTCCAATATCAAACTAGATTCAAATGAAAATGAAATAATAGTTTACAAAACGTTTTATAGTGGAATCATTGTAAGTCTATTGTACCTTACTATAATTACAATTAAAATTATGTTTTTAGTATGAATTTGTGAAATTTATAAATCTAATCCAAAATAATTACATTTAAATGCTGTGAAAAGAATATTAAGATATCTAAAAGGGGTTGTTCCTCTTTCTCTTGTATTTAAAAAACCATTGATTTCAATTTAATTTCATACTCGAATGATGATTTTTTTAGATGTATATTAGATAGGAAAAGAAACTCAATAACCTATCATTTTCATGATAAATACATAGTGTCTTGTTCAAGTAATATGAAACACTCTGTTTTAATATCAATTGTTGATGTTGAATATATTACTATACAAAGTTGTAGTTCACTATTGATGTGGATGAAACACACGTTAATGGAGTTTGGATTTAATTTCAATTGTATTCAAATAAAATGTTATAACATGAGTGATATCAACATCTCAAATATCCCATTAAACTATTTAAGAACAAAAAAAGTGATTTAAGACACCATTTATTTAGAGATCATGAACTAAACAATCACACCTCTTTAGAATTCACTTTTATTTAAAAATAATTAGCCATTTTTTACAAAATCATTTCCTACTAATAGAATTTATTTTATTAATTTGTAATTAGGTATGTTTAATTTTTATAAATATTATTTTATTAAATATTTATCATATTTATAATAAATATATTATATCATTTGGTTAAATTTATTTTCATGTTGTTTTTTTAGGTACATGTCATATTTAGTTGGCCACATCACCTAATTTTAGTAATAATAACCATTCCTATCACTACTTGACCACTCGATTACCAAAAACAAAAATTATTATGTATCATCTCTATGCACAAAATTGATTTCAGACCCTTTGAACCCAATTTATCTTCACCCAAACATTTTTTACCCTAACTATCCAAACCTACACCCATTAAAGGAAAAATATAAGTGGATGAGCCATAGAAATTCGATGGTTGTAAAATCTATATAAGTTGTTGAAGAAATTCATAAATCATCATGTGTGGGAATAGGTTTTTGATGATTCTAAAACTAGGTTATTCTTTATGAAGGATGTTTATGAGTTTTTTGAATGAGTAGTCTCTCAGTTTGGTGATGATAAAGAGTTTGTTACTATAACTTTTAACAAGAAAAATATATTTATAACCTTAGCCAAATTAGTTGAAGAGATGAAAATCCCCTCGGAATGAAATCAATTATTTAGAACATATTGATATACCATGGATGGAGTTACCCCTATGGAAATTATAAAGTCACATTTTAGAACAGCTTTCATTGAGAATAAGCTACTTCTGAATTTGAATCCTGAAATAAAATATTTTAAAAAATCATCTAGTCAGGAATCGCTCTATGAAATGTGAGTTAAAAATATTTCTTTCCAAGATATCATATTTTTTGTTTATTTATATTATAAAATCCTATGAACATGGCATGCTAAATTCTATTATATGTGTGTCATTTTCTAATAAAAACATTGAATTTTTATCCCTTTGGAAGAATCTTAACCCTTATTTTTCATAATACAAGAGTTGACTAGGAGGAATTTAATGAAACTATATGTCATGGGTGGTGGCTTTGTGTTCTAGTGTCTTATGATAAAGTAGAATTTGTTGAGAGTTTTTGTTAAGTATGTTTGTGACCATATCCTCAAATGTTAAATCATATCATACATCAACTTAGGGGGAGTCGTATCATTTTCATGAGATACCAATTATTGTAGAAGAATCATACAATAACATTGCGATTAGATAAGGTCATGTGGATATAGAAACTCTTGAACTAAAGAAAATATGAGTAAGGATTGTCATTCAAACTGGCTAATCAACTGATTTTTAGGATAAAAACCATCGATCTATTTCTATTGTACCTATCCATGATCTGAATGAAAGGATATTCTTTACAATCACATGGATATTATCAGTTGGTAAAGATAAGACAGTTTTTATAAGATTGATAATGTCTCCTCTTCTAATCGAGTGTCATTCTCAAGAGTTGTAAAGAATGTATAAATGAATAATGTGTAGGATAAAATCATAAGAATCGCTTTAGGAGTATGAAGTACCTAACTATGATTAAAAATAATCAATTTGAGAAGAAATAATTGAAGTTCACTAATAAAGGGATTCCATTTTTCTTCATGAAGCTAGAAATGAATAAGTAACAGAAATTGTTTTAAGTATTTCTAAAAAACATCAACAAATCCATTAAATTTTTTGTTTCTAAAGTTTAATGTATATAATATAAATTCATTCAATACAATTTTTAATAAAAAGTTATTCATGATCTGATGGAATAAAAATATGAAATTCATGAGGTGGAATTTTTTGTTCAATTTGTGATTGAAAAGAGTTCAAAAAACCCAATACTAGAAATACACATTGTTCTAAATTTCAGTTAAAGATAATAAAATTAACACATATTATCAAAACATTATTGGGAGCTATTGGATCCATAAAATTAAAACTCATTTAAATATAATTAATTCAATAATATTAGATAATTTTTATCGATGATGTTAGATGGATAATAGTTCATCCAAATGAGGATGTTGAATCATTTATAAATCAATAAAAGATATTATTTATATGTTGTCATTGAAGCTACTAGAAGCATAAGAAAATTAACTTCACATAAAGAAGGTTTTATTATTCATCATAATGATACTATAATTAATGGATCGATCCATAGAAAAAAAAATTTAAGTTATCTATAGGAATGTGGAAGACATGTATTAAGTGTAGTTAATAGTATCAAACCAGTCTACTTAGATGATGCTAATGTAAATTTTGATTCCTTTGTAGAATATTTAGAAATAATTTTGAATTAAAAATAAAGAAATATATTTCTAGATATTGTATAATATATATTCAGTTTAATGCATTGAGAAATTTGATATCAAATTGCGAAAAAAGTGAGACTTGTTGAACATCACTAGGAATTTATATCAGTGTGTTTATAATGGGTTTTCATGTAATTTGGAATATTGAAAAAATGTAATGGTGAAAATAATTGATGCTATGTTGAAGAAAATTTTCAAATTAAATGAAGTTGAATTCCTATATATAAAAATGTTGAAGGTCACCAATCCACCTCTCAACACCATAAATAAATCCATGATCCGTCTGACATCAAAGGTAAAATATAAGGTCTTCTAAATATGTTTATTTATCCATACCTAAACCCTACACTAATTTAACCTTTACCCTTATAGATAAATTCAATTTGGTTATGTAATATAAATATTCTCTCAACATAGAATCCACACCCGTATAGTTTCCTCCTGAATATCTAGCTGGTCTTGGAGCAACCCTACTGACATTGGGCATTGTTGATGGAATGACAGCAGAATCTCCTTTTCCTTCATCCTCATTACCTCATGATCAAGCCTTAACATTAATGAATCCCCCTCCAAAAATTCTATTTCTAACAAGGATCTAATACAGTCCCTCTAGTTTCTGGGATTGTATCCCATTGGATGGGAACTCTCAAAAAAATTGAATTATGCCACTTTTATAGAATTCAATCATTTGAATCTATTTTCATTAACATCTCTTTTTGAATGATAGATAAACAGGATGATGGGTATATTAGTGTCTTATTTTATATTAGGTATTATTTTTTATTAGAAAACACTAATAAAACACTTAGTCAAGGATAACAGTCATAGTGATATGCATGTGTGCAACCACACCGCTGGGACAAGGAACATACTCATTAGAGGTGGATTGGGTATGGTTCGTGGAATAATTTCTCCATTCCACATGGAAAAGGAATGTTATCCATAGTATTTAAGACATGCATTTAATTTTGAAAAATTCATTCAAAAGTTAATATAAGGATCAAAAGTTCCCATAACCATAGTAGATATATGTATTTTACCAAGGTGTGTGTTTATGAAATAGTTACTTTTATGGAACTTTCCATTTTTATATATTGTAAATAATTTTTTATTTTATCATTATAAAATTTGTATTATTTTACTAAATTATATAAAAATATATTTGAAGGTGTGTATTTATTTGTGTTTTGGAATCGTTTTTCTAAAACAGTTTATGAAGTGGACTTTAAATTGGTGTTTCTGAAAAAAAAATGTGTACATTTGGAAAAAAAATCAAAGATATTATTTTCATTTAAAATAGAATGAAAATGAAATTTATAATATTTTTTCAAGTGTTACTTTCATTAATCATAAATTTTGAAAACATATTTGATTTTATATTTTAATATTTTAATGAAAATAGATCTTTTATTAAAGGTTAAGAATTTTCTAAGGTGACTGGTAACCTACTAGTCATTTTTTATGAGTATGGCTATCTTATGAAATAGTTTTAGTTTTTTCTTAGATCTTGATTTATCCTGTATGATTATTTATTTTAGGACATTTAGGAGACTCATGGATTCACATGGAGGATAATTAGTTGTTTTATATTATTTTCATTTCCCTATTGTATTAGCAAAATCTGTGAACTCTATTTTTCTTTATTTCATTTATTTTTGGTCTTTATTTAAGTCCAATTTTCGAAATTGAATAATAATTTATGTTTCTTGTGAGGGAGTTGGTGGGGAGTGGTTGAATTTTTTTGTGCTATATTTTATTTCATATCTACTTATTTTGGAATACTTTTTCTTACTATTAATGTTTGACTTACAAAAGAGTAATGATATAATTTTCATAGTGTTCCAAAGATATATTAAATATTACCAATTATGTAAAAAATAAGTTTCAAAAGCTCTTATATGATTCCTTTCATGAGTTTCACTAGTTTAGGTTGACTAGGAACAAGCCTTGAGTATGTCACAGGATAAATCGACTGTCCAATAGATAGATGAGTTGGGTTCATTCAATTAAAAATATTATCATATCAAATGTTCTTAAGATGAACTAAGACAGAAGGAACCAATTATAATTTGTGAAGTAATAGTATAATTGAGTTAGGATCATCAGAGTTAGGTTGGTATATCATGGGTGGGTGACTGATCACCACTGATCATGAAAAAAACCTAGTTCACATGAGATATTAGGTTGAAGTCAATGAAATTTTAATTTATCTTCTTTATTCATGGTTTTTAGTATTGTTAAATGGAATTTTACATTATGGTGGAAGAAAATTAGAGTTCAACTAGTGTCACGTTGTGAGATCAAATAGCCTAGGAAACCATGTGGATCATGATTCTAGGGATTAATATTACATCTAATACGAGTCTCATGATATGGACATGTTTTGATAAACCATTTAGCCAAATCATATACAAACACTAGTCCCTCCTAATTAATTATTTTATATTATATGATTTTAATGATTTGGATTTTAATTTCATAAAAGTTATTTTATGATGAGAATTTGTTCTTAAATAAAAATAATTGTTTTTATATTTGAAAATGTTATTTTAAATTTTAAAAAACAATTTATAGGAAAATGTTTTATTTATAATTTAAATATGAGGATTTATAATGGAAAAATGTTCTTTTGGTTTTGGAAAATGATAATTGATTTTTTTGAAATTTTTTTTAAAGGAAGGATATTAATTTTAGTTAGTGGTATCAAAAGAAAATTTGAATTTATTTGACTATTTAATGTTTTTCAGTGAATCTATCAAAGGAACTTGTGGAATTTTAAAATGTTTTTTAGTTATAGTTTCAGGATTTTAAATATGTAATATGAATTTGGAAATTCTTTTAAATGGTGGAAGTTAGTTTGGGCCTTACTTATTGGGTATTGTAATCGGTAATTTATTTATGAATTCATTTTTTATTCATTTTAAATGAACCCAATTTAAATTGAATGAATTTTTTTTAAAACAATTAATGAGAGTTTCAGAATATAGTAAAATTAAATTAGTGTTTGGAAATTTATAAATGTTATCATTGAATAGAATGTAGGATTTAAAATGGGGATTCATGTAATGTTTTAGCATTTCAATCATTATGGATATGAATTAAAATTTGCTAAAGATAATATTTTTTACTTTTTATGTATGTTTATTTTACTGAATGTTAATAATATTTTATTTAAATTGAGTTGTTTGGTTTAATTGGGATGCTTTTTTGGATACTTTTGTGTTTTTATTTGAATGAGTTTTATAATACGTAGGAATCTCTCATTATTTAGAGTATGTCAACCCGAAATATGTAAATAAATTCATGCCTAGGGGGATCTTTTATTATTGTTTTATAGTAGATTATGTATTAGTGTGGATTTAGTTTGTTGTTCCTCCTTCTGTATCATATGAATTTTTTCTTACTAGTTGTGGTACTTTAGGGTTTTGATTTTACCCTATTTATATAAATGGGTATTCTAACGTTTTTGTGTCCATAGTTGTTGTAATATTTCTTCCAGGTTCATTAGGAATGGGTAAAACCATTGATGAGTTTCATGGGTGATTTGATTCGACATTGGACCAGTCATGTTTGCGCATTGGTTATGGTTTATTTGAATTTTTCGGGACCACAATGAGTGGTGTCCTGGGTCTGATGTGCATGGATACCCTTGTTCCAGGACCCACTATTTTATCCCATGTGGTTTATGGGGGTATACTCATGGTTATGCATCCTCCATTTTTCATTTATGGTATATATGTTTTTTTGGTTTGATAATCCTTTTATTGGTATTTTCATTCGAGTTCTTCTATTGTTTTGGTGTATTTTGGGATTCATGATACCTTGTATTCATTTAGAGAGTAAATTTTTTATTTTGTGATATTTAATATTTTCAATTTACTAAAGGTTCCTACTTGAATTAGTTTAGTTGAGGGTTTTCATTTTGGTCCTTATCAATTCCCTGAAAAATGAATTTGTCTTTTCAAAACGCTATGATAGAGAATATCATAAATAGAGAATAGACCAAAAATTCATCCCCATTCCTTGATCTTCTTTTGGATTTTTTTGAGCATTATTTTTGTGTTGTATGATGTTTTGGAATGGTTTGGTGATTTATGTTTTGTTCATTCATCCATTGAAAATGAATTTCCCCTTAGTTTCTTCTATTTGAATATGATGTATTTCTAGGGAAAGGAGATATGGTGGGGTGTTCTAACAAACTGTGACCTTATTTATATATTTCATTTGATTTAATTTTTATTTATTGGTCTTGAATTTTAAATTATTATTGAACCAAATTTAAAATTTTTATTTTTTTTAAAATTATAGTAGAGGGTTCATGGTTAGATAACAATTAGTACTAAGCATGTGATAATCTATGAATGGGTCTTTAGTTGTTAACAAATCTATATATATGTAAGATGTATAGTTTTCCCTATAATATGGATAAACTATGAATGTTATTAGTGTTTTTTAGAATGGTTAATCAGGTTGTATCTTATTATGGACAACCATTTAATAATGTATCGAGTTCCCTAATAATTTGATCTTACACCACTACCCAAAAAAAAAAATCCCCTCAATCGACCCAACCTAACCCACACCTACTTCACTCATGAACCACATCTAAGAGGATCCCATGCATACAAATTTCTTCCACATATCCTTTTATTTTTACCTCCTATCCCTGTGAATTCATCTGGGATCTCATCAGATCATATTTTTTTCTTCTTAACCTCCCACTTTCTTTTATTTCTCCCATTTTTTATTGTTCTCTTACTATTACTTTATATAGTCCAAACCCTAGGGAGGGTTTTTGTCTTAATTTTAGGTGGAAATATTTTAATTTGTAATTTTTATTTCTTAGGGGTATTATTCATCTTTTTATGTTTCTTTTACTTGGTTGAGGTGGAGTTATAGCTCATTTATAGAAAGAATAAACTCTGAGGTATGTTTTCCCCACGATTGGACCTTTAATTTATGAAACATTGGTTGTATATATTTACATTCATTTTTTGATTCTTAATGAATATATTTTTGTTTTTTTGGAGTTAATAATGGGTAAATGATATGTAAAAATGTCTTTCATAGAAAACAAATGGTCTTTCTATTTTTAATAATGGTTTAAATTCTATTTTTATATAACCATGAATACTGTGGGTTTGAATTTTTTTTAATTGACCTTATTAATAAATTATCTTATTCTAGAATGTGTTATACTCTTCAATGATAATTATCATCCGGATGTTATATTTTTCATCATATATAATTTAATATTGGAAATTTTATGTTCTAATAAATTTCTTCAAGATATTATTGAAAAAAAAATTACTTCCAAAGATTCTTTGGTGAATTTGGAAGTTATACCCATATACATGTGTATATGTATAAATAAATAAGAGTCTATGTGAATTTTTTAAATAATCCATACAGACATACACCCTAGACAGATATATATATATGTGTGTGTGTGTGTGCGTGCATGTGTGTTTGTTTGTTTCAATGTATATGATCATAGTGATATAGGGATACCATGGGAATTTATGTTTGATACAAACACTAAAATTCAAAAATATACTTGAATAATATTTATATTATAAATTATAAATTCCAAAATGACATGATTTACATGATTTAATATATTTTTATAATGGGTTTTTAATTAGTTAACTCTAAAATATACAAGATTTTATTTATGACTATATATATTATGACAAATCTTAAATGATTCCACTGGATTTTATATGAAAAATGTTTTTAAAAAGGAATATTAATTTTATTAAATTTATTTTCATGTAGTGTGTTGGTGAAAATCGTCTCTTTAAAATTAAAAGACTGATATTGGCAGGTAAGGCCTCCCCATATGATAAAATGTGAGTTTTCTAAAAAGCCTAATGCACACAGAAAACAATGTATCATAGAGGTATAGACAAGATTAATTATCTATTTGGTTATTTTTATATTAACAACATAGATAGACTTGTATGAAGGTTGTGGTATACTAGAAGGGTGTCACCCCCAGATAAGCCAATGTATAAACTCTATATCGGTGGATTTTATGTGGTGAAACTGATAGATTTCCCCATTCCAATAGGATAAGGAATGATTTCATTAGTGGTTAGTACATGTATATAATATTTACTAATTAGTTAACAAGCCACTATAATGATCTAGAGATCCCATAAGTTTATATTACCATTGTATATTCCCATATTGAATCTCAATTAAATTGTTACTTTTTTATAATTTTTACTTCATTAAAATAAAAAATCATATTGTTTATTTTATTATTTTTACATTTGGATTGTCTTAATAAAACTATTTCTAAAGAGCATTGAAATTTTTTATTTATATGTGTTTTGGAATCATTTTTATAATTTTTTTATAATGTTTACATTACATGGCTATTTTATAAATAGAGTATTAGAATAATTAATTGTTTTCAAGGTGAATGGTTTAAATTAAAATAAAAATAAAATGAAATTTATAATGGTTGAGGATGTATTTTGGGATTTAATATAACATTTAAAACATATTTTTTATTCATAATATCAAACTAGTTTGAATGATGGATTTTCGATTAATGATTAAGCATATGGAATAAAGGGTACTGACCTACTGGATGTTATTTTATTATTACACCAATAATATATTTCAATTTCAGGTTCTCGATCGGAACATGATCTCTCATGTAGTGGTTATAATTTCCAAACAGGATGGTGAATCATGGAGTCCCATGGTGATTCATTTGATGTTTAATTTTATTTTTATTACCCAACCATATCTATGAAATCAGCCAACAATTTTTTCTTCTTCTTTAATAACTTTGTTTTATTCACGATTCATTTTGTATATTGAAAAATATATATTTTTTCATGAGAGGGAATTGCATGTAATAGGGTGATCTCATTTTTGAGTTATTTTCTTTTATATATGTTTTTTCTTCTTTGAATAGGAATGGACATCAGTCTTATGAATGTATCGTGTCACAATATAAAAATATGTTCAAATTATAATGAAATTTTATTAATTATGAAAAATAATTTCCAAAAAAAATTATTTTATGCTTTTTGAGAATTCTCACTAGCCTGAATTTATCATGAATGTTTATTGGTTATATAGTTGGCCAACAAAGTTGTCTTTTGGGTGAGCGATTCATGTTTTTTAATATAACTAATACCTCTATGTTCAATGTATTTTGATTTCTTCAATATCAATAGATCCACCTATATTATGATTTATCAAAAAAAATTATGAAATAATTCCATACAACTAAAATTTTCCACAATAATTATGATGTAATACATTCATTACTTTAGGGTTTTTAACATAACCAATTTATGAAATATATTTTGTAAAATCATTATGAGATAACTATAATTATAATGACACAATTTTTACTTCATGAACATTATATATGGGGTGTACTATAAGTCAGGTTGAATATTCCTTCACACCCTAACGTATAACATTATTTATAAAAAACTCATTATGTAAAATTATGGATAGAAAATCTATAAATGATCTAGTTAGCTAGATTCATTCCATAAAATTAAAAAAAACATCAATAAATCACTACACAATTACTTCATGCTGTGGTATGGAATTTATTGTAACACTATTTAATTTTTTTTATATAAATTCATTTAATAATATACTATTTTAAAAATATTTCATCACATTCAACAGTGAACTAAAAAACCATAACACAATTTAGAAAGAGAAAATTATATGTAGTAAATATAAATGTTCTTATACCGATTTAATGTTGGGGTGTATAAATAGACGTAACCACAATTTGGAAAATACATATAGTAGAAAATAATGTTTTTATTTTTAATATCAATGCATTAATAAAATTTATATAGTGTAAATAAATAACTAATAATATCATTTTATATTTAAAAATATATTTCCCTACAAATTTATTATCACTGTGCTATATATTCGTATTTAAATAAAAAATATATAATATGGTTTAATGATGATAAAATATATTTTTAGGTGAATAATAGATTAGCACAAATTTAAATAGAATTTGATTATAAATAAGAATAATAATTATTATTTAAAATATTTATCTTCCTATAAAAAACTATTTCTATTATATTATTATGCATTTATGTGAAAGATAAATTAAAAATTTTTAGAAATTTATTGTGACAAAATTATGTTCATTTTTAAATTTATTAGAAAAGTATTGACTTAAAGTGAATTTTTATATTTTTTTAAAAATATAGATTTTAAGATGAATAGTTCAAAATATCACTTGTACATTTATATTTCATGAAATTACCATAAAGTAAGTATGAATTTGACACTAATAAATAATTTCCTTGATTTTTTTGGGTAGTAGAAATATTTATTTTTAATAAAACTATGTTGATTTAAAAAACCATGTATAACATTTTAAAAAATAAATAATATTTATTTTAATGAAAACTATTTTTTGGTGTGCTTCTACTAATTAAGATTTATCATAATAGATTTAGACTTATTATTTATTTTAAATCCAACATTGATAATTTCAACTTAATTAATAAAATTTAATCATAAAAATAAACATTTTTTAAAAAAAGGGTTTTACATGTTTTTTTCACTATATGAAACCAGATATTCTTTTCAAGTATGAATCTTGTTTTCTGGTGTTTTTTAGGAAATGTGGTGAATCTAGGAATTGAAGGAATACTCGCCGTGTACTTTAGAGTACACTCCATGTACCAAGTCGCTATGAGTGACCATGTACTGACCATGTAACGATCGAGTACAGGGTCATGTGGGGTGACCTGGAGACCGCCTAAAGCGGAGTTCTATTAAATCAATTACACACCATGTACAATTGATGAACACACCATGTGATTTATTTTTATTTTATTAAACAGACAGAGGTCTTCCCTAATCGACATAATAAACTTCTTCTCTATTCGTCTAGTCTACAAGAATCTATAACCGATGATTCTTCTTTGATCCCATGAATCACCATCCGTTATTCAAATACACCACTTTCAATTATGTTGGAATCACCACAGTAATCTCTTCATTCTTCTAGATCCTCGTTTCTTGATTCCTTTTCTTTTGTGAATAATCTTCAGTTAAAATTTTATATATTTTTTTAGATATACGATGGTCATGGGCGATTCAAGGCCTGAGGCTCACGTATATCGATCATACAATGCTGAGGTAGGTGGTTTTTTCCTTTATGTTGTTAGTCATTGAATATTATGTGCAAAAGTTCCCAATACCCTTGTTCGAGGTATTGCTTGTTTATGGTTCTTAGCACTGTTATTTCCTTCTATGCCTTATGTGCTTGAGTAGAGGATTTATGATTGTAAATAATGTTATTTAACATGCTATGGAGGTTTTTACCATGTGTAATTGATATTGACCATTTGGAATTGTGTTTCCTGTTAGGATGATTTGTTTACCATGCATAATATTGTTAGGATGGAGTGACTTTATCTGGTATGATGTGAGATACCGTACACTGATTATCCAAGTAGTTCTTGAGGTTTACTTTGGCTACCATATGCCTTTTGTGCACGATTGATTTACACAGGGTTGGGGGAACATTGTGTAGTATAACATAAGGGTAACAGACGTTGAGGGCTTCTCCAAAGTGTATGTTTACTTTTACATTGTGAGACCATATGGGGGATGGACTTTGTGCTCCCTTAGAGTGTATGTTGTTACTCTTTACGATACCACATAAGTAATTGTACATTGAGTGATTCCCCATAGTGTCTATAGATACTGGTAAGAGACCACATGTGGAATTGATAGTGAGTGCTTCCTCAAAGTGTCTTTCCTAAAGCTGAGCCGTAGGGGTTAGACTGTGAGTACTTCATATAGGGTTTCTTATATTTGATTTGTGGAATTAGAATTGTTAGGCTGTGAGTACTTCCAGAAGGGTTTCTTATGATTGTTGGTTGATTAACTAATAAATTTAAATGGATATAATTAATACATTAGGATTGTTTACTTTTGAGTGCTTCTTTGATTACTACTTCATTTTGATTATTTCTTTCCATATATATTAACTGACTATTAGGAACATATCATTGGGTTGTTTCCTATTGGGATTCGTCCCACATCCTATTTGGGTCATTCTCTTTGGCCCAAATAGATTATATTGCTTGATGTATTGATAAGGGGAATCTCACTTCTACTTTAGGTACTTTATTTCTGTGGAGTTAGAGATCATGGGACCAATATGAGGCTTGTGATGCTCCTGAAGTTTATTAGTTTTCATTTTAATTTTCTTTAGTAATGTATTATGGCATTGTGTCTTGTTTGACTATTTTCCTAGACATATGTAACATGCATCATTTATATATGTGTTCTCTAGCTGTTTATTAATGTCTCTATTTATACATTTCATGTTATTATAGCTTCGACTATTGTAATCTATTTATTTTCGCTGCATTACTCTGCCAATGATGGCATAGTTTTCCCACTATCACAACTAAGTCACTCGCTTCTAGTCAGTAGCCTTTGGAATTTGTGGAAATGCGCTTGAGGTCATGTGACAAAAAGGGTATGGGGCACCTCTTGGTGTCTCTCAGATAGAGGATGTTAAATGCACCAATATTAAAAATAAACTATATCACCCATAAATATTTTTATATAAAAAAAGTATTTCATTTTTTAACAATAGAAAAAAAATTGTTAAATAAAAATTATTTTATTTATATGCATTAAAATTAAATTAAAAATAAAAAAATTATTTTCTAGATTTAATCAAATTATGGTAAAATTGAAAAATCTATGTTTAAAATACATTAAAATATATGGAAAAAATGTTTTAACAATTATGGTTTATGATTTATGAAGAATAAAAATTTTTCCACCCCCATTAATTTCAACTTTTGGGTCTATATTCCTTGAATATTGACAAGTCACTTCGAATTTTTTAAAAAATAAACCCTCATTACTTATAAAAGAATCTATCACCACCTTAGTTCTTCTCACACACCAACAATATTATATTCTTAAAAAATATTCCAAAATAACTCCCCAACACCCATATATAAATTTATTGGTTTTAATCTTCTCTAAAATCAACTTCTAAATTCCCTATTCCGTTTTTGAAATGGACATTTCCAAGGAGTATGTTAAACAATGTTGATCAATTATAATTTCTTTTTGTCAATTTCATATTTTTAAAACTCCTCCAATTCATGTTTTCCAATTATTATATAATTAAATTATAATTATTTTTATAAATAATGTTATTTTATTTATGGAATAATTATTAACTACCTCTATCCATTCACTTTGAAAATTGAAAATGTCATTTGGGTCAGGTATGGACTACCACCCTATCAAAGTGACATGTTTCATTATATGTTATCATAATAAATGTATTGTTAAAAATGGGTATACAATATTAAAATATTATATTTATAACATTACTATTATTCATAATAGATAAAATGTTTCATACAATTCTTCAATTCTATGGAATGTTGAATAATCCTCAATGTGTATGTGTGGGCCAGTGCCTCACCAAAGGGACATATATAATCTTCCATCCCTTTAGTATTTAATTATTTATATAAATGATAGAAAATATTATTTAACTTCTAATAGAAATCCTATAATATCATTATACTATATAAGAATGATATAATTTCTAAATAATCAATTTCTTAATCATAATCACCCATCAATTATAACATGTTCCGGTTTGGGTTAGTTTAAACAACATCATGAATGTTGATCTACATTTTTTGCATCGATATGTATGAAATAAAAATTAATGATGATATTTGATATTATTAAGAAAATAATGTTTTCTTTTTTGGTTCTTTAATTACAATATTAATATTTAAATAATTAATTATGATACAATTGTTGATCATAAAAAATTATCAAAAAAATCTCTTCACCGATTGAGTTTCACCAAATCAAATATAAATGTCGCAAGGTGTAAAATAACAAATTTATGAAAAAATTATGTAAAATGTATTATATTTTCTCAAATTATCTATCCATAATGAAAAAACAATAAATTATTTTAGATCAAAATTGGTATTACAAGCATGCATAAACCAACCACGATTACTAATATATGATGATGATGATAAACCATTACTAACTAATAAATGTATGATGACTGATTTTAATTGAGGAATGTGAATTTTGATATGTATGGACATGGTTATAATATATGTTATTAATATATATATATATATATATATGTTTTATAACAGGTTATATTGTGATCAACTTTGTAGGAATACATGTTAATGGTTTTTTTCCCAATTTATATTCATTGAGACATTTCGAATTTTATATGTGTAATTTTATTTAATCTATTTTTTAATACCTATTAGATTTATAATATCCTAAATTTTATTTTATTAATTATATTTTATATTTTATTTAATTGTTTTCCCATCAAGGGTTTTTTAGAATGCTTCTTATGTTTTAAGGGATCCTTATCTAAATTTTTAGTCCTTTGGTGTTATTCAATATCCACCAATTTTTAATTTTAAATGTTGTATATTTTATATATAGAAGAGTTTTTATTTATTTTATCATTAAAATTAATGTGTTTATAGATCCAAACAATTTTATATCTTTCATGGGTTATTATTTAATGTTTACCAAACAATAATTGGGTTTATATCCAATATAATTCTGAAATCGAGATTTCTTATAAGTGATTATTTATATGGGGTAGTTGGAAGATCATTCTATCATTCAAAAAAGATTTTCATATTCTTATCCTATAGACAATGATGTTTTCATACATGTACCATGTTTATTTCATTTCCCCATGCTACAAAATTTACATTATGCAGTGTATGCAAACAAAACTGATCCCACCTCTTTTCTATAGTCATGAATCTTCTTAATCTTGCCCAAATTAATTTTATGTATTTACTTATCCACTGTTGAATAATTAACTATGTAAATATAATCATATATTAATTTATTTAAAATATATTTTAATGAGGGTTTTACCATTTCCCACATGCATCATTTTGTCAAGGTCATCCATTTTTATCATTTTCAATGTGAATTTGATTTGTCATTATCATGAGAAATATTTTTTATGAAGCTTAGTATTCATGATTTAAAATTTTATCCAAAATTATATTAATTTTAAATGATATATAAATATTTTTATATTTTAAAAAACTAAAAGTTTGATTTTTAACATGAAATTCTTTGTTTTAAATTGGATATTTCAATTCTCTATTATTGATGATTTTTTTAAATGTAAAAGTTTACAAAATGTTTTCAATTGAGATTTTTGAAACGTTGTTGGATTAATTAATGATATTTATTTAAAAATAATGATTTAGGAAATTAATTCTTATTAATTTCTTGAATGATATCTTTTCAAAAGAGACCCATAACTTCTTCATTTTATAAAATTAATATGATATTTTAATAAAGAATATTTTATTTTTATTTGATTTTACTATTTCAATAATAAAATTTAACAACAATTGTGTTGTATTTAATGGATAATCTTATAAATTACTATATAAAATACTAATTTTGGGTGATTAAATATTTGATATCAACTAATAAACGTTTCAAATAATGTTATATAATGCCATTTGGAAATGATATAAAACCGATTTTAATTATTATAGTTAGTGTTCTAAAACCAATTTATATATACTTTTTGATTAGATATATTTATTTTTTTTAATGTTAAATAATACCATACCAAAAAATGACTCCACTTATACCTAAAGAAGTACGTGGTAAGGTCTTAAGTGTTATTTTCATATATAAATTCCATATTAGATCTAAACTATGATTTGACCTTAGAAGTTCCATGAAAAGATTGATTAAATATGTGTCTTATATCTAGAATATAAAAATTTATGTGACACAAATGATATATCCTAGATAGAATGGATACTCATAAGAATTTGAGGAAATTTCTCATGGTGTAATCCATTGGTAATTTTCAGTTCATGAGATTATGAAAACATGACCTGCCAATTGGAAATACACATTAATATGTGTCATTTTATGTTTCTATACACGGATATTTTTGTCAAACAAAATAAATTATTATTATTATTAATGGATATTATAAGTCATGTAAATTAGTATAAAGATAAAAAATGTCGACTTATTTTCACAAAGAAATATATCACTTTGTGTAAGTCAGGAGAGATATGAAATTAATGAATAATGCATGAAATAATTTTTCTTGTTTTTTAATGGAACATGATAAGTTAAACCATTTTAATAGAATGTAAAAACCTAAATAAATCCTTATACATGGTGTTATTTATGATGTTTCATTTCTAAAATGTAAAAAAACATAGAGTATATATTTTGATGACACAAAAAAATATTTCCTGCTTAATTCGACCTCTTATGATAAATGGGTTATATTATATTTTAATCATTAAAATGAGATTTTAGGTTCTTTAAACATTAACGTATTATTATATAGGTTCCATAGTCTGTTACTAGATGCTAATTGTGGACTATTGGTAGCTCGCAAAATGCCACTAAGGAAGAGGCCTCAAGGGTCGCATAATAAATGTATATAGAACCCATGATAATTATTATTATATTAAATATTTTTTAAATATTACTCCCATATGTTGTTAAATTATTATTCATGATTTTTTAATCAAATATATCCCATGACTTGTTATTTCAGGGAATATGTTTAGTATAATATATAATATTTATTTATATTATATTTAGTATATATAGTGTTCATTTATTTATAGGTGAATAATGTAGGGATATTTATTTGTTTAATTGATATTCATTATTCAAATGCCAATAAATATTATACTGGAATGGAGAACCATGTTTAAAAGGTCTGAGGATAATTAATATATTAAATATTATTTTAATAAATTTTAAACATATTATTCACGAAAAAATATTTAATTCATTCATGAATCTTTTTCATGTCAAAAAATACAATAATAATAATATAATTATCTAGAGACAGGGTTAATTTGAGACGAATAAAATAATATTGTCCCCTGTGTAATTATTTTCTTTCTAAACCTCATACAATTTAAACCTAATTATAGTATTTTCATCCATAACACTAGCCATTTTTTTGGTGGATCCCAAAATTATCTGGGGAATCATATCAATACCTAGAGAGATCTTCTAAAATAATGGTCTCATGAATGAAGATCAATCATCCTCCCACACCCTCTTTTACTCTATAGATAACATTAAGGGCCATCCTTTGAATCTATTCTTATGCATATCAAAAAATAATGGTACAATAATTGGGATACTAACACTCAAATATTCATACAACACCACTTGGAGGTTCTTGGTTTAGATATGGATCACGGAAGAAGGTAATATCAACAATATTTCAGTGATACTATCATAATATGTGGAATATAATGTGTGATATTCATTAAAAAATTAAATAAATACTCATATGGTAAATTTTTAACAACAAAAATTTGTTTTAAATTGTTATATGATGATCTTTGATGTTTGGTTCATTGGTTGGTTTTTTGGTAAATAATTGAATTTATCTCATTGGTCACAATGTTCTATATCATGTATATCTTATAATAATCATCAATATAAACAAAAATCATGGTTGGGAGTTCCTTATTGGTTTTCTTACTATTCACTTGTTCATAAACGTTGAATTAGAGGGGGAAAAATTAATTATACTTTTTAAAATATTGTTTATTTATTTATTCGTTTATCATTTATTTTAAATTCATGTTTAATCATTCTTTAAACCTGATTCATTATATCTCTTGTTTTCCATATTTATTCTCACAAATATATTAAAAAATTGTTTAAATGTGAATGATGATTTTTTTAAAAACCCATCCTGAGGTGTCAATTGTTATAGCCATATATCATAATTATACAAGGTTTGTATTCCGAAGGTACACACCATGTACCTTTTTTGAATGAACTGATATTAATCTGGAATCAATTTAGGGAACCATGTATTTATTTTTCATAGTTTTTTTATTAATACACATCACATGTTTGTTGGTCTATCATAGTTCAAAATCTACCATCATACATGGTGTGTAACTTGTCTACAAGACACGTATTCCATTAGTCAAAGAGAATATATGTTTTTATTACACACCACATGAGATTGGTAACCATGAAAATCATAGACAACATGGCATAAATCTTAGGTAAATATCATGTTGTCAATTAGTTTATGTGATTGGCGGACACACCAGGTCCCATCGTGTGTGTTGTGGATAGATGGAGAAGAAATATACACCACATATTGCTAGTACATGAAATACATATATATATTAATTATTTATATATAATTTAAAATTAATTTATAATACTAATTAAACATTTTCAATACGTATTCAAGGTGTAATTAAGTTTAATCATACACACTATGGGATGGGTTATATATATGTATTAAATGTATAATTAATTTATTTTCAATATTCATATCTACGTATATAAGAACCAAAATATTTATTTCGTGGCTATTACATCATTCTATTGATAAAAAAAATTAATAATAACACATTCAAGGATATAATGTTTTAATATCATTGGAAAATTTGTCTTATTTATCACTTGTATATAATAAAACATAAATATTATTTAAATCCTTATTATTTTTCTTACAAGAATATATCACATTATCCATATTACATGTAATCATCTAATGATGTACATAAAATAAAGGGTTGATATAAAATACTAGTATGTGGAGGGAATTTATATATGTAATAAAAGACATGAATCAATAGAAAATGAGATAGCATAATAAAAAACATCATATCATAATCATGTGATTATAATCATAAGAATTAAAAAAACATTTGATTAAGCTATGTACTATGGAATATTCATAATAATGAAAAAAATTACATAGTGGTCAAATAACATATATAGTTCTTAACAAATCTAGCTTCATGTTTGCGCGTTACATATGTGCATAAATAGTAACATCATAATTGTGAACAAAACTATGATCACATTCATGAAGTATACACAAGATATAATAGGATATTATACATTACCCAAATCATTTCTGTGGTATATAATTCATGGCCCACAAATCACATCATAACATTCTCATATTCATCCATGCTAATTAGAAATGGAACATATATCAATCATAGTTATTAAATAAATCCAAAGAAAGGAATGAGTTTACAAAATATTTAGAAAACAGTACACTCATGAATATCCTTTGGGGATCCCATATGAATAAGGAAAATCATATTTTGTCATAAACATCAACATTCATGAGTAGAGACAAGACAAATCAAGATGGATCAAGAGATCTTTTGAAAAAATAGGGTGATATTGAAAAAATATATTCATATTTGGAATATATATTATGCTGAAAGGTAGAAACATGTAATTACATGGAAATAAATGGGAAAGAACAATGAAAGATGATTTTTCATATATTATAGGAATGAATATAAAGAATATAATTTTAAAGAGAAGTTAACCCCAAAACGAAGTTGGGTTTGAGTATCCCCATGCATAAAATCGTGGATTATTTCATCTCTTTTTAACTTCATGAATAAGAAAGGTAGGTTTATCGAATTGTTAAACTATAAGTGAATTTTGTATTATTATTATTTATCAATTTTTATTAGTCTATTTTATACTTTAGTGAGCTTTTTAAAAGGTTGTACATATTTATATCACATTTTTTAATAAAATTTCTTATTTTCTTCAATTCCACTATTTATTAATTTTTTCATGGTAATTTGTAAGTAAATAGAAATAATTAATTAATGAAAAAATAAATATATTTATAAATTTATATGACATAAATAATTTATTATATCGACACAAATTTTCTGTTAGGGTTATAGAGTTCACTATGTGATCAAGAGCATTTAACCAACTATTGGCAAGGAATTTTTTAAAGAAGAGATCAAAAATTATAAATCATAAATATTTCATAAATATGGACCTTATAGTATTTTAAAATTCATAATAAAATTTTAAAATAATATTCAATTAGTTTTAAAAGATTTTGTTCTGTAATTAATAGTGAAAAAGATGAAGATTAAAAGAAAAGGAAAAAAGAAGAGTTGATAGAATCCTACACTCTTCTCGATGTTGCTTAATTTCTACTACCCTGAAATCCGTTAATAATTGTAATTAATTGACTTAGGAAATAAATTATGAATTTTAAGGTTCATAAGTGGGTTTTATTTGGTAAGGAAATTAATTTTTGTGGATGGGTTAGAGTTACTTCATTAATTTAGGTATAGGGGTTATTTAAACTTGATGAGAGAGTTATTTTTAGGATAAAAAAATAAATAAAAAATATATCCGAAGTAAACCTTATAATAGTGATATTTATTAAATAATGAAAAATATTTTAATAAAATAAATTTTTGATATGTATTTAAAATACTATATTTTCTGTTTTTTATTTAATCAAAAGGAATAATAAATAAATTAATAATATATATATTATTGTAATGGAATAATTTAGACTTTAGATTTTGGAAAATAAATTTTAGGTTTGTAAAAAATATTTACTAAATTTAAATGAATAATTTATCAAAATAAAATGTTTTTTATCAATCCAAAATTTCTATAATTGATTTGTTCATTATTACACTATGAATGATGAAATATTAAAAATAGTGTTGATGAAAAACCATTTTTAACTATTCACCTAAAATTGAACAATTTCATAAAATTTCCACAAAATAATTCATGGAAACTTTTGATGGGATGATTATAAAAATTAATTCATTATATAAAAACATTTTTTTTAACATAGAAAATTTTATTATTTAATAAAAAAATTATAATTTCTATGAAATACATTATGATTGAGCTTATTAAAATTGTGTTTTCAATTTCATTGAGTTATTAATCATGATATTTATGTTATGTCACTATAATATTAATATTTAGTTAAACTAATAATAATATATAATATTTATATCTCATTTTATTATTTAGCAGTTAGATTATTATAACAATTTTCAAGTTACTATTCCCAATGGTTAGGTTACTATTCGTCACAATCAGGTTACTATTCCAATTGTCACATTACTATTACAATGGTAAAATTTCTTCATATAAATACCAAATAATTCTTTCCATAACCATTCACCATAATTCCTCAATCATTCTACGTTATACTTTTCTAAAAAGACAATTGGTATATTAAAATTTCCTTTGACATCTATATTGTTTTTTGTAAGAGTGATGATTCTAGGAAATTGGAAGGATATAAATTTTATGATTATAGATTTTATATTATTGGTTTTTTGTCACATTGTAATATTTTGAACTTTATTGGGTTAATTTTTTGTCTAATGTAACAATTTTCATTAATGAAAAAAAGTTTTCCTCATTTTTATTTGTGTTGTATGTGTATAATATAATATAATAAACGTTTTCTGTGAAAAAATTTATCACTTATAAAATCTAAGTCATTAAATTATTTCCCTATTCACAAATATCATCACTAAAATTTCAATTCATATTATCTTTTCAAAATAGACGAGGGTACTTCTATTTCCTCACATCATCTAGTTCACATGTATCTATATTATATTTATTGTTCCACCAATTTAATTTGAAAAGGATGTTTCTCATTTCATAGAACATTGTCTCTACAGTCAAAGGCCTTCACCCTATACATAAAATATATGTCGTCATTATAAAATTTCACTACCTATAGATTCAATGCATGTTAGTGATAAAGTATTTCATTCCCCAAGAGGAATACATTTAATACATTATAAACTTGATCTAGGTTTAGTGAAAGTTATAAATGATCGACCATTGTTCTTAAGTGATAAGGAATCTGAAGGGGTATAATATACCAAGGGATAATATTTCATTTCATTCCAATCAACATAACTCTCTTCCATGTTTATATTAAAAGGAAAAAAATTTCTCCGACCTTAAACTCAAAGTCCCATTGACGATTTTCATCATTTTTATTCTTCTAAATCTTAAAAGATTTTATGAAATTTCAGATAGAATTAATCTTCTCTATATTATCTTATAAAATTTTGGGTGAAATTAACTTTTGTTAATCAACATTAAACAAAAAATTAGGTGTTCATAATTGCTTCCTATAAAGAGCATGATATATATCCATTTGAATACTCATGTAGAAGTTGTTGTTTTATAAGCACTCAAGTAATGGTAGATGTTGATCCTATACTCTTTTAAAATAAATTGAGTAGGATCTCAATATGTCCTCAAGTATGTTAATAGTTCTTTTAGATTGATATTTAGCTTTGGGGTGATATGCTAAACTAAAATTTAATTTATTATTCATAGCATGTTGAATAATTCTCTATAATTTTGAAGTGAACCTGGGATCATGATTATAAAATATTGAATATGGTGAACCATGGTTCCTTAAAAATTATTTCTTCTATATCATATGATTTTTTAAAAATACAAATATTCACTAATAGTGAGTTGATCATCATAACCCACATCACATTTCGTTCGTTCGATGTCCTCTTGAGACCAGTGACAAAGTCCATTGTGATTTTCTCCAATTTCTATGTGGGTATGGGAAATGATTTCATCATAAATATAGTCTAATATTACTCAATGGTAACATGATGATGTACCATGAAAAATATAGTGTAATCATTGATCTTATTTTTAATGTTTTCCCACTATATGTTATCTCAATGATCATGTTACATATTTTCTACTTCTAGTATGGATGAAGATAGGTGAATTATCCAATAAAAATTTCTTTATCATATGTGATGAAGAATAAATGCCTACTTAGAAACTAAAGGAAACCATCATCCTTTATGTGTAATTTATAACTCATACCCTCTTTTACTGCATCCAATTTCTTTTATGGTTCTAGATCATCCTTTTATGTCACTTTTATCTTCACTTAGATAGATACTTGGAAAATAATTTGTGAAAGGTATGATGTATTCTATGAAATTATGATTTACAAATATATACTTTACATGTCCATAAAGATATAGTTTTTCTCTATCTTCCTCATAGATAAATTAGTAGGTTTATTTTAGCTAAGAGTATTAGCTGCATTGTTTTTCCTTTCTCGAATGGTAGTGAATGAAGTTATCTTACTATTTTATTTTTAATAAGAATCACTATTTCTGAATGTTGAGTACTTTTTAATGTTAATATACACTTTAGACTCATGTGATCTATATATGTGTTAAACTTATCACCATTGGGGAATTTCTACCAAACTATTGAGGAGAAAATCAACACTACTAAATCCAAATGATAAAATATTTAGTTATGCTCATGTAATGTCAACTTCCATGAGGAATAGTCAATCAATTTTTCATTCTACATTTGTTCAAAACCCAATAATTTCTTTAAATAACCATTTTATATCACATTACATTCTCTACTGGATGGTGGTGTGAGTATAGGTGCAATGATTATCCTCTTCTTGAGATCCTTAAACCATTCCGGACGTTCCACATTGCATACATACATTACCCCTATCATGATAACTTAGTTATTAGGCTTAAATTCATTAAATATTCCTAAAAAAATGTTGTAAGTACCTAGGTAATCCAAGAAAATTATAATTTTTCATTACACATGAGCATATGGAAAACTTCTCAATTTCCATTATTTTTGTGAACTCCATCGAATTTCAATTTGTTACGACTAGATGCCCTAAAAAATTGACTTCTTACATGGAAGACGTACTATTTCTGAAAAATAATACTTTTTCTCCTTTCTCAATGTCTCCAACAAAATCATTATATTATATTCATGTTCCTCATTTTCATTTGAGTAAATAATAAGATCATTGAAAAATACTACCACAAATATTTATAGTTTGTCTATAAATAATATATTTATCATGTTCATGAATATTTCAGGGGAATTTATATGTATGAAGGGAAGAACTGTGAAATTATAGTTTTCATACATTATTAGTAAGGTTGCCTTCTAAATATAAACCTTCTTCTCTTTCAGTTGATGATTTTGATAATTAAGATCCATCTTTTTGAAGTAAGGATATCCTCATACATGATAAAATAGTTCACCAATAAATATAGGGGGTATTATTTATTTATGGTGATCTTTTTGAGATCCCAGTAATTGATAAATATCCACATTAATCTATCCTTTTTAGCATTAAAAAGAATTAGTGAATGCTAATGTGATACACTAGGTTGTATAAATGCTTTTCCAAAATTCCATTTTGAGGTACCTTAATAACTCCTCCGATTCGACCAGGTCCATCCTATAGAGGAATATAGGGATTAGAGTGGCTTTAGGTATAATCTATATTGATAAATCTACATCATTTTATGTGGGAAGTCAAAGAAACTCTTCAAGAAATGCATTAGTATATTTTTTTATTTCCTCAAGGTTGAATCCTTCCTCCTACTAGACTATTTTAGCATGGTACACTTCTTTGTGGGGTATCAACACCAACACCTTTGTTGGATTTTTCAAACGAGATTCATGATCTTCATCACATTTTTACATGAGCATGGGATTGTTCAAAATTTATAAATAGGTTTCATTCTCCCAATAGTTGTTGTGTGATCTATATAAAGAGATCTAATCCATATCCAATGTGGCATAAAATAAAAAGAAGTGATGGATTATGATATTCACTGGAAGAATCATCGCAAATATTATTGTAGGGGAGGAGTTTAACACTTGGGTTTCATTGATCACACCACCAGGTGTTTTTATAGATATCTCTACTTCAAGGTATCAATATGTTTATTCAAATGGTCTATAAAACATGTGGGATATAAAGGAATTAATTGAACAAAAATAAAATAAAAACATTTTCTACTCTTCCATGAATAAAAAGTGTACCTTGGATGACATCATTTTCCTATTCTTCCACAACTATATTGAAAGAATATAATTTCCATTTCTACTTTGGATTTCATGGTTACTGATGTTGATTAGCATCGATGTATCATTGTTTAGTGAACTATATCATGTTGTTTCCTTGGTCCATATATTTGAATAATTTAACCATGGGTTGTGTATTGGTAGGCTTTATCCTTTTCTACAACACATTGGTTAGATTATTCATGTCTCATCAATATTCATGATTTTGGAGGTGTTCTCTAATGCACTTGATGAATTTATAACTCTCATTGAGGGAATTCCCATGTTGTTTCTTCCCATATTTTTGACATGTAGGTGGTTGGATCTTCATTCCCCCTTTCCATTTGACCCCCAACTTGAAACTCTATTTTTTTATTTTCATTATTACCTTGAGGATATTCTCCAAACTATATTCCTACATTGAGATGTAATATCTATAATCCTTCATAACTCCTATAGTTTCAAACAGATAGGGCCTTTTATGGTTGTGGGTTAAAAAAATAATAAATCTATATATTTTTGTAGAATTATTGACATAAATACATGAGACATATATTTAAATTGATGTGAACTTTTCATCTTAAATCATGAGTGATTCAACCTCATTCTTCTTACAATCTTTAAATTATCTCTCTATCTTCATTAAAACAGTTCGATTGAAATACTCATTATTAAAAAAACTTTTTAATGTCATCCCACTCAATTTATTCTATTTCATCCTTAACATTTGTATTCTTTTTCGACTCCTACCATTTATCAACCTCTCTGTCTAAATGATATATGGTTAGTGTCATATTCTCCTTCTTAGAAAAATGGATTATAGAGAAAATATTATTTATTGAGTTCAACCACTATTCGATGAAAAATGGATAAGAAGAACCACTGAATTTTAGGGGTTGTTGTTGTATAAAGGACTCGATAGTTATTTTATCCTTCATCGGTCAAAGTTTTTGTTCCACATGATTCAACATAATGTCCACAGAGTTAGGAATATTGATAACAATAACCATAAATATATTAACTACACCAATAATGGAATTGGGGATATCATTTGGACAATTTTTTCATTGTCCCTCACATGGGGTGTTGGTTTGT
Source organism: Viscum album (assembly GCA_963277665.1). Taxonomy (NCBI): domain Eukaryota; kingdom Viridiplantae; phylum Streptophyta; class Magnoliopsida; order Santalales; family Viscaceae; genus Viscum; species Viscum album. Next base: position 1,252,771,146 of record OY728122.1, read on the forward strand.
TATCTATTAGTTCACAACACTATAAAATAGAAATGGTTTCAACATAAATTGGTCAAAAATCATGAATAAGTAATTCATTATTAGAAAAAAAATTAAAATATCATATATTATGGTCTCCACATGATTATCATATTTCCTCAAAATATTCTTCTAGGATAATTAAAGTTAATCACTTTCTAATATTAATAGAATTAATTAAATTAGTTATTTGTCCTTCATAATGGTTTGTATAGGTTATTTTATTATCCAAAGTATATCCACTGAGTGTTTCAATCTACATGTGTACCATGCCTTTTTTCTCAAGCACCTGGTGATAATAGAGTCAGTTACCAATGTGGCCATTTTTGAGTTGTTACCCCATGGTATAATTGTTTGTGATCCACATGGAATTTTAATATCAAGATATAGATTTAATTTCTCAAAAACCATGCACTTTTTTCTTCTACTAAAATAAATTATGTTTACATATACTTATACATATCCATATTATTTTCACAAACATTTTCTAGTCATAATTAAGAAATTATCAGAAATATAAATCTAAAAATAACTATAATTACCCAAGTTCTTCTATAATGGAAATTAAATTATTTTTAGGATAAAATAAAAAATAATAAAGAATTACGTGATAAAAATATTTATTATAATGGGAAAATTATTATCATACAACACTTGTACATAATGAAAATTAAACATTATTTCAACCATTCATTTTTATCCTCCTAAAATCAATAATTTTCTACTTATTAGATGTGATGACATGAGGATATACATCCATGAAAGTGTTGATCTAAAATCCTAGTAAGGTGAGGGATAACATATAATGAATAAGAGACCTAGATCAATATAACATGGGTGATCATAATCATCAACATCATATCATTATCAAAGAATCATCATCAAAATCATATGGGAGGAATTTGATAATGTAATGGAATATAATATAGGGATAATAATGAAATATTATAACTTACTGGAGAAATATCACACATAGTATTGAAAAAATATTGAATCATGTTCACATATAATTTATATTCTTATTTCATAACATCATAATTGTGAACAAATCTTATATCATGTTTAATCACAATAAAAAAATAACATGAGATGCATCGCATTGGAAAATTTATTATAGGTTTGTTTATTTCCTAGGAAACCTTTCACATTATAAAACACTCATATTCATGTATTCTAGTTAGCATGTGAACATATATAACACATTTTCATGAAATAAACCCATAGAAAGGTATGCGTGTCAAAATCATTCTTATAGCGTAATTTCATGAATAACCTTTGGGGTTCTCCAAAAAATATATTAAAACAAATTTTGGAATAAAAATTATTATTCTGTAATCGTTAATAAATAGCTCAAGAGTATTCAAGAGATGTCCATGGAAAACAGACATGTATTGAAAACAAACATTTATATTTGGATTAAAAATAATTTTGGGAATGTAAAAACATGTAAATAATGAAAAATTAAATTGAATGAATATTTAATGGATGTTTTTATAATATTATATTAATTTAAAATATGAATATAATGTGAAAGATAAGATATCCAAAAAATTAGATGGGTTCATGAAACCCCTTACCTTAAATCTCACTTAATTTCATCATTTTTCCATCTATATAATAATTAAAATTGGATTAATAAAATATGAAACTAGAAGTTTATTATATTAATTTTTGTTTCTTTTTATAAATTAATTTTATTTGATTTTTCTCCTTTTTTATCTTTTTTTTAATGTGGAATATTTTTATGCCACATATTTTTTTAAAATTACAAGTTTTTCATTAATTTCACTATTTTTGATCAAGGTCAACTATACATAAGGATAATTAATTATAGTAGATTAAAATTAATGTATGAACACATTTATATATTATTGATTATTTTTATAATCATCCATAATGTTTTTGAAAGCTATAGAGTTTTCACTTCCCTCTTGGGGTTTATACTGACCATTAATGCAACATAGTTAAATGTAGAAGATGAAAATTATGAATTATAAATATGTTATAAATATATTAATTACAGTGGTTTTAAATTTTTATATTAATGTTAAAATAATAATAAATTAATCTTTAGATGATTTGGGTTTTAAAGTAATAATGACAAAATTTAAGAGAAGAAGAAAATGTGAAGAAGATATGATGCATTCTTACCCACTTTGTGGTGTTTCTGCCTCTCAATAATAGAAAAATACCTGAATTCCTAGAGTTGAATGACTCAAAAACATCCCTAAGGATTCTATAGCGATGAATATGGTTTATTTGGGAATATATTTATTTTTGTTATGTTACGAAGGATTGGTTTTCCTAGGAGATTGAGAGGGGTTATTTATATTTGTTGAGAGGGGTATGATGAGGATAAAATATTAGATAAAATACTATATCCAAGGTAAAAGCTATAATGTTGGATATTATTAATCATATGTTAATAAAATAAAATTATTTAATAACTTATAAATAATTTATAATGTTTATTTATATATTTAATAAAAATGGATCGTGGAAAAGGAAAAATTATAAATTTAATGGAATAATATAGCCTTTAAACATTGGAAATTATTAATTAGGTTTTGAAAACATCTTTATTGAATTAAAATGGAACATTTAACAAATGTAATATGTTTTTGGTAGAACTGAATTTACTATAATTTATTAGTTAATTATTACTTCACAAATTATGTATTTTAAAATACACTGGTTAAGAAAAACCTGTATTTTTACTATTCACATATAAATTGAAATATTTCTTAAAAATAACAAAAACTACCCTAGGAAAATTCTACGGTGATAATTCAAAAATTAAATTCATTTTATAAGAAAAATCAAACATATTTACTTTTATACTTTAATATAAAAATTATTATTTCAATGAAATGCATTATAGCACAGCTCTTTAAAAAGGTTCTTATAACTTCATTGAAGTTTTTGTATTTATATTTTTTTAATGGTTTTATAATATTGAAATTTTTATAAAATATTATTTTGTAATTTTATTTAAATTGTTTTTTCTATTCTAAGGTAAAATTTTCTATTCCAACGGTTAAGTAATTATTCTCAATGGTCATGTTATTATTACCAACATTCATATTCTATTCCAAATGTGACAATATAATTATAATAGTAACATTTCATCATATAAATACCACTTCATTAAAAAATTAATTATTCACCCCAATTCCCCTCAAGGTTTTACAATTTCATTTTTTAAGATGTTGATCGATTATCTTATAATATTTTCTTTTCTATAGTGTTTTTCATTAGAGTGTTAAATCTTGGAGATTGTAAGGATCTAAAATTTTGAATTGTTGATTTTATATTTTATATTTTTTTCCAAATTGAAATATATTGAATTACATGGGTTTAGTTCTTTAGTAATGTAACTATTTTTAATTAAGGATAAAAATTCATTTTTATGTTCCCATCTCTTATATCTATTTAATGTAATATTACCCACAATTATTCATGAAACATATATCATTTATTAACTCTGGGTCATTATAACATATCAAGTCTCTGTCACAATACGCCAATTAATATACACACATTAAAATTATAACACACAATATAATAATATGTGTTAGTGTGTCATTTATTATATAGTAGAAACCATGAAATAACATGATAAGGCATTTATAATAATGGTCGTACAAATAAATAGTATACAACCATCATACATTATCAAGAATTCATACATATACCTTTTTTCCTCCAAAGGAATACATTTATTACTCAGTCAATTTTGAATAAATTATTTAATTTTCTTAAAATGATAATTGATGAGAATATGAATATAATTGGGTTGATAATTAACTTAAAATAATTGATTAATTACTTCTAATAATTTATTATTTTGATAATGATTTAACATAAATAATAATTATTTTGATTTAATTCTAGATGAATGAATGTAACATTCATTGTATGTATATGGAAGATCTTCAGTAGAGACTAGACCTTTGTATGTGACTAGTTTCCATTTAATTTATAAATATTATAAAAATAAATAATTTTCCAGTGTATTTCCGTCTACATATTGAAAACGAGAACACATTCTCATAGATACCTTTTATAAATAACACTTAAGAAAATAAATTTATTCACATCACCTACATGTGATTAATGATTATATATTGAATGGATCTCACAGAAGAGTACAGAGATTTTGGGCCTTGATATGAGATGAAATCAATCTAATACATACTTGGGAGGATCGATAGAAAGCTTCAATGTAAACCATGTCATGGTTCAACCATTTTCCCATAGGTAGTGGGTTAGATTATCACCTCCTTGAATAACTGACAATTAAAAATGGCTCATGATCATATCAAATTTAATTATTTTCTTTCTCCCATGTTGCATGGTTAATTTCAATTTTATTATTCTTTTATAATCACATAAATTAATGAATGAACTAGATTTAATGATAGAACTAAAAACATTGGATTATGTGTAAAAGTGATACAAGACATAGTTAATCACCAATGAAAATGCACTTAATTATATTAATCTATTAATAAATAAGATATGGAAAATTTAAACTGAAAGAGAAAAATACATAAAATACATATATTAAGATGGTATAACAATCCACCAATTATAAAAAAAAGTGAAGTAGTGTTCAATGTTCTTGACATGACAAAGTTGGGATGTATTCAATTATTGTCAACTTATAACATGATTTTTCGGTTAAATTAACATAGATTTAAAGAAGGATTGACATCAAAATAAGGAATTGTAATAATTTAGAGGCACGGTATGAGTAAATAAAAATTTTGGAATTTAGTTTGGGAGATTTTACTAAGCGGATCCGGGAACAACAATTAAATGAAGTTGTAAATATTATGCAAACCCAAAACCCATTAATTAATTTTTTAGTAAATATTATTGGATACTGAAAATGGAATAACGGTATTTTAAACTACAATATCCATGCATCAAGATATTTCTAAACTAGTGGTGATGGATATTGAGTTTTTTTAAAATATTAGGAGGTTAATAAATTTAATATTTAATATCAAGTTTTATAAATAAAATAAATTATAATTTTTTTCTCCCTTCTTAATTATTGAAATCTAAACCCACATAATACCAATTATATAACCATAATCAATAGATGATATGGATTGTAACATCCCAAGTAAGTAATGAATAATATATATTTTTATCTATGTCTATTAATGAATTAGATAGTGTTTTAGAGGCTTAAAATGAAAATAAATCCAATCTTAAGCATGGAATACACTAATATTCTTAAAAGATTGTTTTACTGCCTTTTGATGGAAAACCCTTTTTAAATAAATCTTTTCACAATTTTATAATCTATATTTTTCAAAATAAACATATTCATTATGATTGGGAAATTTAATTTTACATTGGATAAATTTTTGGTATTTTTCTGATAATGTTCATTTTTTTAATGAATAGTGAAAAATACTGCATTTTACATCAAAACTGCTTTTTCATGTAATTTAATTATATGGTTAGATTATATTTTTAACTAGTCTTAAAGTGTAATCTGAATATAATTTTACCATTTAATACAATGGTTGTCATTAGAATTAATTTCACTTTGGAATTGGTCATAAACTAATGCCAAACTTTTCATAGATATTGTTTAAAAAAAACCCGCTATTTGTCATGACAGCGGGAATTAATTATTAAATTAATTAATGTAACTTATATGATTTGAATTTTGTAAAATAGACATCATTTTTAAATTCAGAATATCAAATATATCTTAGGCTGATGTTTTGGTATCATTATGAAAAACTTCAATTTTTGATGAATAGTGAAACCACTAAGTGGTAGTTAAAGAAACTGTTTTTTCATTTAAATGAAATTTTACCACCTCTGTGATTTGATTATCAAAAATTGGACATACATTGTTGTCATTAAGAAGTAAAATGTGGTTCAATGAGATTTAAATATTTTTTTGGTGAATAGTAACTTTTATGTTTTTAATCGCGATTAGTGGTAATTAGTGTAGTTTAAGGTAAAAATAATGTTTTAATAGAATTAGATGAGCTTGACGCATATCCTACCCTCATTGGATTTGTCATGGCCGACCAAGAAAAGCCATGGGTCAAATTGGGGACCCCATGGAGCCAATTTGGTTGGAAAATGACATAAATAACTTTTTATTTAATGTTAAAGTAAAAATGACACAAACATGAGTAATTTTACTAAAACAATTTTTACATGGGGTTATACAAGTCAGATGTTTGACTATAAATAATCATTAGAAATCTATAAACATTTCCTACATGATAGTATTTTTTTTATAATTTTTAGACATTAAATAAATTAAATTATTTATGACATCATGGTGATGCAGCGATGACCTCATTATTTAACGATTTAAATAAAATGGAAAGATAATGTAAAATATAAAACCTACACATGGAAAAAACCAATTGGATGAGTGTATTTCGAACCCTTATCACCTTATACTCGAATTATATCAATGTGGGGCCTTTTGAATCCGAAAATCATTTTAAAATAAAGTAACTTATCTTTACTTTCCAAGAGTGCCCCTCCTCTCCTCTTATAAAAGGCCCCCACCTCTACCTCCTTACCCACACTTCCAAAGCCTTTGGCTCGGCCAACCCCTGCACATTTTGTCTCTCCACGTCCCTCTATTACTCCTTGAAGCCTCAATTTGGGCAGAAGTCCTCCCAAGGAAGCCTTTGAGCTCAAACCAAAGGGAGTTACCCGATTTTAAGGTAATGTCTTCTTTTGAGTCCTTTTGTTTTATTTTGCTTCTCCAACCCCCTAAACTCTTTTTATTATTTTCTTTTGTACCAACTCCAGTATCCTCAATATACTAGGATGTTGTTATAATAAGGATTAGAGCTAAACATACACACACCTACATCTAATGGTTAACGAACATAATGTTTCCGTGGATGTCGAATTTATGCCTCCCGAAATGATGATTGTTCAACATTATTTTAACACCTCCAAAGGTGGACATTAAGATGTCAATATATTTATATATGATATATAATATGTTTATTTTTTCCTTAAGATTCTGTATTTTTCATTTTGGGTATACCTTTATGGTTTCCATTATGGGTAAACGCGATATCTTCATTTAAGGAAGTGCGGACTACCGCCCCCTCAAAGTGATTTGATTCGTTAAATACCATATGTGGGACGTATAAAGGATGGAACTATGATATTATATATGATATTATACTGGAATTATAATATACCTTTATATCATTATGATTCCATTCTATAAAATATTAAATAGAAATGAAAGTAGCCTTCATGCGTACGTACGACTTACCGTCTCCATGAACGGTGCATTTCATTTCTTACCTCTAAATGATTATGTAATATTATAAATACATGTATATACTGGATATATATGATATATATACATCATTATTATAATTCTGGATATAATGGATACATGAACAACTAGTAATTATAAAGGGTTTATTTGTGACTCAAGTACCAATGATCGTTAAAATGACCGTTATTAACATCAATAATTACATAGTGTTCATGACATGGTAATAAGTGATATAAAAGGAATAATGAACTTGAAAAATGTTCTTAAGCAAGTAGAAATTAACTCAAGTTTATTATTCAGAACATTAAAGAATGATCGAGTCAAGTCGGACCTGAGGTATGGGACTTCGTCTCAATCTCCTTTCATTGAGGCATATTTTGTTTTATACACAACCTTCTTTTATACGGTGTATAAAACCCTTTGACTTTTAAATTTATCCAAAAGGAATCTTTTTTATATGAATCATTTTACTAAATGACAAAAGGAAATGTTTTTGTTGTACGTATGCGGCGACAATGACTTATTCACCGCCGTGACCATTATTTGAGTTTCGGCTTCCTCTACAAGCCATACCTTCTTTAAAAAAAATTACCATGTTTTAATTTTCTTTTATTTTTGTATTGTAAATGGTTTTCATAGTGTTTTTATATCAATGTGTTGTATTCATATCTTGTGATTGAAAGGTGGAAATGTTATGTTTCCTTTATGCATGATTTATGTGACACGATTATGTTGAGGTTCATGGGAATTATTATGAAGACGGGTGGTTCCGTGATAAACTATGGTCGGGTGAGCCCGATATAGCTCTCCAATGCATTGGGTAATGCGAAGGAGTGAAACATTAAGGTTTCTCCGAAGATATTTAGGGAATATGCTGTGATGGGTATTCCAAACGTAACCAAGAGGGTTACTCCCTACGTACGAATGTTATGAATGCCTCAGGTTACCTTTATGTCTTATGATTTCTATGATTTATTCATGATTTGATGAGGTGTGTTAAAGTGCTTATGTTTTATGGGTAAAGTATGATTTCATTCTTATGTATATATGTACCCATGTTTCCTTTCCATATTTTTATATCCCTTACTGAGCTTTTTATGCTCATCCCAAGTTTTTTTGAAATGTTTTTCACATGTCAAGGGAAAGGTACATGATATGATGATAGTGTCAAGGAAGTGTCAAGAAAGAATCCATGTTTTATTTTAAATATGTTTCCATTGATAGAAAAGAAGAATACTATCTTTATGTATACACTTTGTTTATATGTGGAATATAATGCAAGTTTTATGATCTAATTCTCTAAAACTCTAAACCCGAAAAGATCCTCAATGTGTAATCTTGTAATAACTCAAGATTAAGTAAGGTTTAAGGCTGGGGCCTTATAGTTGGTATCAAAGGTCGGTTTAGATAACTTTAGGAGTTAGAATTCTATTAAATGATTATCCATTTTTTTTTGAAATGATATAGCATTTGAAGATTACCATGTTGCTTCATCTAAGACATGTTTGTTCAGAATGGTTTTTCGCAGAGGAAACAGGGAAGCAGTGCTAGGAAGGCATACAGAAGGAAATAACCTTCCGAATCAGCATCCTGAGATGGTCGGAATTGGAACGGAACAGTTTTTTGTAGTAATGGCGCAGTTGACTCAAGCGATAAATGGCGGTGGTATCCATACACGAGATCAGCCAGATCAACCGCAGAGGAACATGTCAGTGGTGGAACATTTCATGAGGCAACATCCCCCATCATTCAGAGGATCATCTGACCCTGTGCTAGCTGAAGGGTGGATTAAAGCACTGGAGAAGATTATTGATGTCATGGTGTGTTCATACAATCAAAAGGTTAGTCTTACTATTTATCGTTTGGAGGGTGAAGCGGATCAGTGGTGGTCGATGGTTAAGAATATCAGGTACGCTGATGAGATTGATGCTCTCGACTGGGATGAATTGAAAGGTATATTTCTTGAGAAGTATTTTTCTAAGGATATTCGACTTAGGATGGAAAAGAAATTATTTTAATTGAGGCAAGAGGAAGACTCAGTGGCTACCTATGAAGAAAGGTTCACTCGATTGGCAAGGTATGCTCCAAATTTTATCCGAGACCTTGATAGTAAAATCAATCGTTTTTACTCAGGATTAAAGCCAAAATATCGAAGGGAATTATCTTCTCGTGAGTTTAAAAGTTATGAAAAGCTTGTTCGATGTGCTGAGAAGGTGGAAATGGAGTTTGCCGATGATCAAGTGTTCTATAACAACCAACAGAAGAAGAGACTGAGGTGGCAGGAGAAAGGTAAGAATTCTTCAAAAAAGTCTGATGGTAAGAAAACTATGTTTCCAGTTTGTGATAAATGTGGAAAAAGGCATGCTGGGGAATGTCTTATGAATTCTGGAAAGTACTACCGATGTGGTAAGATGGGACATAAGGTTCGTGATTGCACTGAAAAGGATCAAGGTGAAGGTAAGACCAAATTTGATTTAAAGTTAGTGAAATGTTTTAAGTGCAATGAGATGGGTCACTATGCAAATGAGTGTCCGACAAAGAGCTTGAGTGATGGAAATCAGTTAGACTATAAGCAGAAAGGGGTGGTGAAATACTTTTCAACTACTTCAGCAGATGTCGGGCCATCAAATGAAGTTGTATCTGGTATTTTGTTTGTTTTTTCAGATTATGCCAGTGGGTTGTTTGATTCGGAGTCTACACATTATTTCATCTCTGAAACCTTTTCTAGTAAAATGGGAATACGATGTCAAGAAATGACTCCTGAACTTTTGGTAAAAACACCTGGGGGGAATGTTGAGGCAAAAAGAATTTATAAGAATCTTCCTATCCTTATCTGTGGAAAGAACCTACTTGAAAACCTTATTGTTCTACCTCTAGGAGAGTTTGATGTTATCCTGGTTATGGATTGGCTCTCTATTTACCATGCTAAGATTGAATGTAGAGCTAAAGAAGTTTCTTTTCAGAAAGACTTTCAGTTTGTGTACAAGAATGAACCCTTACTGTTGATAACTTATCTAGAGGCCGAGAAACTTGTAAAATATGGAAATGAATTTTACCTTGCTCACATCGTTGAAAATAAAGGAACTATTCAGATTAATGATGTGCTAGTGGTAAATGAGTATCGTGATGTTTTTCCTGATGAGTTTCTTGGAATAATACTAGATCGAGAAGTTGAATTTACTGTTCACTTAGTTCCTGATGCTAAGCCAATTTCAAAACCCCCTTATCGAATGGCTCAAATTTAACTTTTAGAGTTGAAGGAGAAATTACATGATTTATTAGAGAAAGGTTTCATTCGGCCTAGCACATCACCATGGGGTGCTCTTGTCTTGTTTGTTAAAAAGAAAGATGGTTCAATGAGACTTTGCATTGATTATAGAGCCTTGAATAATATAAATGTTAAGAACAAATATCCTTTGCCTCATATCGACGATTTGTTTGATCAGCTCCAGGGAGCTCAGTTTTTTTCAAATATTGACCTGAGATCGGGGTACCATCAGCTGAAGGTAAAGGAGGAAGATATTCTGAAGACCGCGTTCAGTACAAGATATGGCCACTATGAATTTGTAGTAATGCCTTTTGGGATAAACAATGCACCTGCTGTATTCATGGACTTAATGAATATAATTTTCCATGAGTTCTTGGATAAGTTTGTGGTGGTTTTTATTGATGATGTTTTGGTGTTTTCTAAACGTAAAGAAGAGCATGAAAGACATTTAAGGGTTATCTTGCAAACCTTAAAAGAAAATAAATTTCATGGGAAATTCAGAAAGTGTGAGTTTTTGTTGCAACAAATTTCTTTCTTTGGTCACATTGTTTCTAAAGATGGGATAACTATTGATCCCGCAAAAACAAAAGTTGTGGAAGACTGGCCAAGACCCACAAATGTAACTGAGATTCATAGCTTCCTTGGTTTGGAAGGATTTTACCGAAGGTTTGTTAGAAAATTTTCACGGTTATCTAGTCTAATGACTAAGCTAACTTGGAAGGGTGTTAAGTTTATCTCGACAAAAGAATGTGATGATTGTTTTCAGGAATTAAAAAGAAGATTGGTGAATGCTCCAGTTTTCGCACTACCTTCTAGGAATGGTGAGTTTGTTATCTACAGTGATGCTTCATTGAAAGGACATGGTTGCGTCCTAATGCATAATGATTAGGTAATTTCTTATGCTTCACGACAGTTGAAAACTAATGAGGTAAATTACCCTACACAAGATTTGGAATTAGCTGCTGTTGTTTTTTCTTTAAAAATTTGAAGGCATCATTTGTATGGTGTAATGTGTGAAATATATACCGATCACAAAAGTTTAAAGTATATATTCACTTAGAAATAATTGAACATGAGACAAAGGAGATGGTTATAATTAATCAAGGATTGTGATTGTACAATTCATTACCATACAGGAAAAGAAAATAAAGTGGATGATGCTTTGAGTCGAAAAAGTAATGCTTCATTAGCAATGTTGCATTTGGAACATGATCCTTTGGTTAAGGATTTGATGAACTTTGGAATAGAAGTTGTTGGTGCAGGATGTTCTTCTGTTTTGTTTTAGGTATCAGTGAGATCATCTCTATCAGATAGAATCAAGCAAGCACATTAGCAAGACAGTGAGTTTTAGAAAAAGTAGAGCTGGTTCAGAACGGTAAGTTGCCTGAATTAAACATTGATAATGATTGCGTTTTGAGATTTGGGAAGAGATTGTGTGTGCCTTGTGATTCACAGTTGAAGAGTGAGTTGTTATGTGAAGCTCGTAGTTCTCCGTTTTCAGTTCATCCTGACAGTACTAAGATGTATAGAGATCTGTGGGAGTATTACTGGTGGGATGGAATGAAAAGAGATATTTCTGATTTTACTGTGATGTGTTCAACTTGTCAGCAGGTTAAAGTAGAGCGGTAGTTTCCGAAAGGGATGATTCAGTCTTTACCAGTTCCAGAGTGGAAATGGGAGAATATATCTATGGACTTTGTTGTGGGATTACCGAAGACATCTCGAGGTAATAATGCAATCTGGGTTATTGTTGATCGCTTGACCAAATCTAATCATTTCCTTGCTATACGAGATAATTTTTCCCTAGATCAAATTTCCCGTTTGTATCTTAAAGAGATAGTCAGGTTACATGGAGTTTTTCACTCCATTGTATCTGATCGTGATCCCAGGTTCACTTCTAACTTTTGGAAAGGCCTTCAGAAGTCGTTGGGTACTGAATTAAATTTTAGTACAACTTTTCATCCTCAATCAGATGGGCAGTCAGAATGAACAATTCGGAACTTGGAGGATATGCTACGAGCTTGTTATATGGATTATCAGGGAAGTTGGGACCAATATATTTCTTTGGTTGAATTTTCATATAATAACAGTTTTCATTCCAGTATACAGATGGCACCATTTTAGGCATTATATGGGAAGCGGTGTCGAACTCCAGCTTTCTGGGATGAAGTGGGAGAAAGGAAGTTTATGGGACCAGAATTGGTAGAAGAGATGGCAGAAAAAGTTCAGCTGATTCAGAAACACATGAGAACAGCTCAGAGCAGGCAGAAGAGTTATGCGGACAACAGGAAGAAGGATCTCTCTTTTGAGGTAGGTGATCATGTTTTTCTCAAAGTATCACCATGGAAAATTGTGATGCGATTTGGTATGAAAGGAAAGTTGAGTCCAAGGTTAATTGGACCATATGAAATTCTGGAGAGAGTTGGATCAGTTGCATACCGAGTGGATTTACCTCTGAGTTTATCTCAGGTACATAATATTTTTCACGTTTCGATGTTGAGAAAGTATATTCCAGATCCATCTCATGTTTTGAGTCCAGTGGTAGTTTAGCTGGAAGAGAACCTATCTTATGAGGAACCACCAGTCCAGCTTCTTGACCACAGGGAGCAAGTGTTACAGAATAAGGTGATTAAGTAGGTAAAGGTTTTTTCAAAAAACCACATTATGGAAGAGGCAACATGGGAATCTGAAAATGCAATGAGGGATAAGTACCCCCATTTATTTGATAAGTAAATAAATTACAGGGACGCAATTTTCTAAAGGGGGGAAGGATGTAACATCCCTAGTAAGTAATGAATAATAGATATTTTTATCTATGTCTATTAATGAATTAGATAGTGTTTTAGAGGCTTAAAATGAAAATAAATCCAATCATAAGCATGGAATACACTAATATTCATAAAAGATTGTTTTACTGCCTTTTGATGGAAAAACCTTTTTAAATAAATCTTTTGAAAATTTTATAAACTATATTTGTCAAAATAAACATATTCATTATTATTGGGACATTGAATTTTACATTGGATAAATTTTTGGTATTTTTCTGACAATGTTCATTTTTTAATGAATAGTGAAAAATACTGCATTTTACATCAAAACTGCTTTTTCATTTGATTTAATTATATGGTTAGATTATATTTTTAATTGGTCTTAATGTGTAATTTGAATATAATTTTACCATTTAATCCAATGGTGGTAATTATGATTAATTTCACTTTGGAATTGGTCATAAACTAATGCCAAACTTTTCATAGATATTGTTTAAAAAAAACCCGCTATTTGTCATGACAGCGGGAATTAATTATTAAATTAATTAATGTAACTTATATGATTTGAATTTTGTAAAATATACATCAATTTTGAATTCAAAATATCAAATATGTTTTGGTATCTTTCGGAAAAACTTCAATTTTTGATGAATAGTGAAACCACTAAGTGGTAGTTAAAGAAACTGATTTTTCGTTTAAATGAAATTTTACCACATCTGTGATTTGATTTTTAAAAATCCGACATACATGGTTGTCATTAAGATGTAAAATGTGGTTCAATGAGATTAAAATATTTTTTTGCTGAATAGTAACTTTTATGTTTTTAATCGCGATTAGTGGTAATTAGTGTAGTTTAAGGTAAAAATAATGTTTTAATAGTATGAGATGAGCTTGAAACATGTCCTACCTTCATTGGATGTGTCATGTCCGACCCAGAAAAGCCATGGGTCAACTTGGGGACCCCATAGATCCACTTTGGTTGGGAAATGACATAAATAACTTTTTATTTAATGTTAAAGTAAAAATGACACAAACATGAGTTATTTTACTAAAACAATTTTTACATGGGGTTATAGAAGTCATATTTTTGACTATAAATATTCATTAGAAAGATAAAACGATTTCATGCATCATAGTATTTTTTTTATAATTTTTAGACATTAAATAAATTAAATTATTTATGACATCGTGATAATGCAGCGATGACCTCATTATTTAACGATTTAAATAAAATGGAAAGATAGTGTAAAATCTAAACCCTACACATGGCCAAAACCAATTGGATGAGTGTATTTCGAACCCTTATCACCTTATCCTCGAATTATATCAATTTGGGACATTTTGAATCTGAAACGCATTTTAAAATAAAGTAACTTATCTTTACATTCCAAGAGTGCCCATCCTCTCCTCTTATAAAAGCCCCCCACCTCTACCTCCTTACGCACACTTAAAAGCCTTTGGCTCGGCCAAAACCTTCCAATTTTGTCTCTTCACTTCCCTCTCTTACTCCTTGAAGCCACACTTTGGACAGAAGTCTTCCCAATGAAGCCTTTGAGCTCAAACCAATGGGAGTTACCCGATTTTAAGGTAATGTCTTCTTTTGAGTCCTTTTGTTTTATTTTTCTTCTCCAACCCCCTAAAATATTTTTATTCTTTTTTTTTGTAACAACTCCAGTATCCTAAATATACTAGGATGTTGTTATAAGAAGGATTCAA
The DNA here is from genome assembly GCA_963277665.1 of Viscum album. Classification (NCBI taxonomy): domain Eukaryota; kingdom Viridiplantae; phylum Streptophyta; class Magnoliopsida; order Santalales; family Viscaceae; genus Viscum; species Viscum album. The sequence continues at coordinate 1,252,786,213 of OY728122.1, forward strand.
GCTACACCTACACACACCTACATCTAATGGTTAACGAATATACTGTTTCCGTGGAATGCGAATTTATGCCTCCCGAAACGATGATTGTTCAACATTCTTTTAACACCTTCAAAGTTGTCCATTAAGATGTCACTATATCTATATATGATATATAATATGTTTATGTTTTCCTTAAGCTTATGTATTTTTCATTTTGGGTATACCTTTATGGTTTCCATTATGGGTAAACGTGATATCTTCATTTGAGGAAGTGCGGACTACCGCCCCCTCAAAGTGATTTGATTCATTATATACCATATTTGGGACGTATAAAGGATGTAACTATGATATTATATATGATATTATAATGGAATTATAATATACCATTATATCATTATGATTGCATTCTATAAAATACGAAATATAAATGAAAGTAGCATTCATGCGTACGTACAGCTTACCGTCTCCATGAACGGTGCATTTCATTTCTTACCTCTAAATGATTATGTAATAATATAAATACATGTATATACTGGATATATATGATATATAAATCATGATTATAATTATGGATATTATGGATACATGAACAACTTGTAATTATAAAGGGTTTATTTTTGACTCAAGTACCAATGATCGTTAAAATGACCGTTATTAACTTAAATAATTACATAGTGTTCATGACATGATAATAAGTGATATAAAAGGAATAATGAACTTGAAAAAGGTTCTTAAGCAAGTAGAAATTAACTCAAGTTTATTATTCAGGACATTAAAGAACGATCGAGTCAAGTCAGACCCGAGGTATGGGACTTCGTCTCAATCTCCTTTCATTGAGGCATATTTTGTTTTATACACAACCTTCATTTATACGGTGTATAAACCCCTTTGACTATTACGTTTATCCAAAAGTAATCTTTTTTATACGAAGCATTTTACTAAACGAAAAAAGGGAATGTTTTTGTCATACGTATGCAGCGACAACGACTTCTCCACCGCCGTGACCGTTATTTGAGTTTCGGCTTCCTCTACATGCCATACATTCTTTTTAAAAGAAAAATAAATACCATGTTTTATTTTTCTTTTATTTTGGTATTGAAAATGGTTTTCATAATGTTTTTATATCAATGTGTTGTAATGATATCTTGTGATTGAAATGGGGAAATGTTATGTTTCCTTTATGCATGTTTTATGTGATACGATTATGTTGAGGTTCTTGGGCATTATTATGAAGACGGGTGGTTCCATGATAAACTAAGGGCGGGTGAGCCCGAAATAGCTCTCCAATGCATTGGGTAACGAGAAGGAGTGAAACGTTACGGTTTCTCCGAAGATATTTAGGTAATATACTGTGATGGGTATTCCAAACATAACCAAGATGGTTACTCCCTATGTACGAATGTTATGAATGCCTCAAGTAACCTTTATGTCTTATGATTTCTAAGATTTATTCATGATTTGATGAGGTATGTTAAAGTGCTTATGTTTTATGGGTAAAGTATGATTTCATTCTTATGTATATATTTACCCATGTTTCCTTTCCATATTTTTATATCCCTTACTGAGCTTTTTATGCTCATCCCAAGTTTTTTTGAAATGTTTTTCACAGGTCAAGGGAAAGGTACATGATATGATGATAGTGTCAAGGAAGTGTCAGGAAAGAATCCATGTTTTATTTTAAATATGTTTCCATTGATGGGAATGAAGAATAATATCTTTATGTAACCACTTTGTTTATATGTGGAATGTAATGAAAGTTTTATGATCTAATTCTCTAAAACTCTAAACCCGAAAAGATCCTCAATGTGTAATATTGTAATAACTCAAGATTAAGTAAGGTTTAAGGCTGGGGCCTTATATGGATAAAATTATCATAGGAACTAATTTAAAAATATTTTAAAGGCTATTCCATGTCATTCAATACCATGAATGGAAATTATATATTCTAGAAAACCCCATTCCAGAATAACCTATCTAGGAGGTTAGTATGGAAGTATTTCTTATGTACAAGAAACATTTGGATGATGCTAAATTGTATAACTGTTACTTTTTTCGTCAATTTCCCTTGATATTATTAGTAAATACGAATACATTGAGACCTATATTATCATGACTCTCTTTTATGAACTTTTTAATGGGATGGAGAGACAAGCAAGATATGAGATCTCCAATGCATTGTTAATGTCGAATCATGGAGATTAGATGCTATCTTGGCCTCATGTATTCAAGCTGATTTGATTAATAGATCACTTAAACATATTTTTATTTAATATCCCTAATGATATGCACATAAATCACATAAATCACATACATTCCTCACTTCCGAAATCATTATGTAGCTTACATGTGAACTAAAACATTATAAATATAGAGAAGATCCATCAAGAATTATTACTCGTATTATATATATTTACGAATACATGAGGATTGAAAATCCTATGGTCCTTATGATAAATAAAAAAGGACTTACAGGAATGGGATCAACGGATCATTACTAGCCTAAGGCTACCGAAAAATTTTGTTCCAAAAAGAAGAATATTCAAAGGTATATAAATGAACAAAATGATGTACGATTTTTATGTGATAATCTATGAAATTTGAAGAAGAAATGTAACATAAAGAGAGGTGATTCTATAAGATAATTAATTATCAATTGAAATATTTATATATCTACATATTTTGTATTATATATATGTTATTTTTCTCACATCTGTATCCAAATGTAGGAACCAAATATATTCTAAAATATTACCGCATGATAGGTAGATCTATAAGCATCCAATAGAGTATGAATTTATAATTTGGAAGTATGAAAGTACCATATTTTGTTTTTCAACTAGAATGTCTTTGGTTTTAATGAATTATTATTTTTCTCTAAGTGCTAATAAGAAAATCATCTTTTCTTGTTTCCTCGATATGGATAGATTTATCTAGCTCATTAGAAATAAATAATAACTTTTTTAATAAGAAACCATTTTTATGGAATGGAAAAAATAAAAAATTGTCTTTATATATGTAATTGATAAAACCATGTATTTTCCATAAAAAATGAATCATGATCTCATGTACCAGAAAATACCAAATTATGGAATCACTACCCTATTCATCTAAACAAGATGTGTCAAAAAATGTACATCAATATGGTTAGTTTTATTCATATAATATAATCCCACATGAAAATTTCATTATTTTTTAATAATGAAAATTGAACAAAACCTCATTCATTGGATGGGGTGAAAGATCTAGATAATATCCTAGATTGGCACCGAATTATGTGATTGCACATTTTTTTAAAGAAGACAGAGTTTTATATTCTTACTTTATAACTTTTACTGATGACTTGGGTAGATATATTTTTTTCTACATGGTGAGGTAGATGTCTCAGACCATTTTTAAATTTAATTATTTCAATAATAAATTCTAAGATCATATTGGTAAGTAGATAAAGGTTATTTAATTAGACTATGGTGGTGAACATCCTAACCAATATTGAAAAAACTTTTTATGATAGTTGAGATTCTTTGTCAACTCACTCCACTTTACACATCATATTGGATTGGTGATAGTTGAAAGGGGAACCCTACCTTCCAATACATTGTACAGTTGATTATGAGTCATACAGATCATCCATTATCCTTTTACGAGGAAAAATTTCAAACTATAATATACCTAATAAATTGAGTACCAATTAATGTGTTCAACAATATTTCCTTTTATTTATGGATTGAAAAGATACTTGTTTTGTCAAATTCATGTGTATCGGGATGCAAGGAATATTTTAAGACCACATTTTTCATTAATATTTGAAATTTAGTTAAGGATTTTATATTTAAAGGATATGCATTAGAAACCAAGTGATATTATTTATATAGACCCTTAATTAGAAAAGTTATTATCGCAAGGCAAGCCATATTTCTTGAGATGTAGAAAATAATCCAGAATTAAGATGGGGGAATGATTTAATTTGTTGAATTTGATTCTCAAGATACACATGAGATGGTACATTAATATATTTAATTGGTCCCCATATGAATATTTTTCATAAAACATTAGGACGACATAGGATTATCTGAGAGTTGAGGAAAATAAAATGATACTATTTTCTAGTCATAGATGTTGGTGGAAAATTATTGATTGAAAATAAAAAACTTATATGTTAAAATTATTGGAAAAGATACTAGAGGTCGGGTGATAGAAAGAATACATGATTTTTAATATTGGTTTTAGGTATTTTAACCATGATTATTTTTTGGTTGATCCCCCAGTTGATGTAATCACAACTAGGTTTAAATAAGTAATCAAGAGAAAAAATTTCATGGAAGAAAAAGTGAATAAAAAAATTAATTTCTTCTAGATAAAGGGTTTAAGTATCATCACTATAGTGACTATGTTAAAAAAAATTCATTAGTTTCCATGTTAATATCCAATATAACCCTACTTGCTAAAATAACTTACCTTGACTGTGAGATTTGAAATATTGACCGAAATACAAACTTCCCCAATGGAATCGATCAATTAAATGTGTAAATGGAAGATTAGAAATATTTGTGGCTCTAGGTAATTTTAAAAATGCGTGAAAGTTGTAGAGATCCATTTGTTGATCGAAGTAATAATCCAAGTCATGGGACCTTTGGTATGATGATTTTATAAAATAACTTTGTTTCATGAAAATAAATATGGGTCATATGTTTACATATGGTTTAGTGAGAGTGTAATAAGTATAATAAAAGTATATATTGATGAAATATTTCTTATTGGAAGGGGAATAAAAATTTTATAGTCAGTTTAGGACTAGTTTCACACGTGATTCTCCATTAAGGACATAGGTAGAGTATCAAACATTCTAGGGATTCAGATAAATTGTGATAGATCTATTAGGATTCATAGACTATATCAAGGTAAAAACATTAAACATATATTAAAAAAATATTTAGTATGGAACAATCCAATATAATGTTGGATGACATTTGACATGGTATACCTCTTTCCAAGAAAATGTATCCTTTGATATAATAGGAAATGTATGGAATGAGTAAAATACTATACACTTTTGTGATAGTATTAATCATTTATTACATTTTATATAATAGACATTCTATTTTCTTCTACTTGAGAATAGTAGGAAGACATCATTGTGATCCAAGTGAACAATGTTGGTATGATGATAAGGATATCCTTAAGTATCTGAGAATAATTAAGGATTTGTTCTCGTTGTATGAAGGAAAAAATTAACAAGTAAACATTGGTTATATAGATGGTTTCATTTAAATAGGTAAAAATAATTTAATGTCACATGTAGGAAACATATTCACTATCAATTATAGGTCATTGAGTCAAAAGAGATTATATAATTCAATTATAGTAGATTATATAGTCGATTCCAAGTATATAGTGTCTTCTGAAGTATCCAAAGAATCTATTAGGTTATAGAATTTTTACAATATATTCATACAGTTCCTATCAGTATAGATGGTATCACATTATATTAGGATAATACTACAATTTTGGCTCTCTCAAATGAGAAAATGCCATTCCAATAGAGAAAGAACAAACTCCAAAATTATCATCTCATAAGAGATTTTTTCAGAGGGGTGAAGTTTTAGTGAGTAGTATTTCCATAAAAGAGATTTTGGTAGTTCCAATAACAAAATACTCATCTATACAGAATAATGTGTTTCATGTGAGATCTAGTGAATTTATAGTTATTAGCAGTCGGTTCTAGTATAAGTAAGTTCTTTTTTGTGTTAGTTCACTATAAGAAACTTTTTGGGAAGTTATGATTAAATTTATTTTTTTCATTGAATAATAATAATCTTCTTACCATATCATGATTCTTCTTCTATATGACTTAGAATGTGATAAAATCCTATGATTAACTATCACACTAAATGTTCATTATATTTCCCCACATATAAGAGAACTTATAAGTTCAATAATATTATTCTTAGAATAAATTTTCTATATCTAAGTGATATAATTTGATTCAAAAAATGATATAATGTATTAGGGGTGTATACTCCTAGGACTTTTGGAATTTTTTCCAAGGTGTACACCCTTGGTGATTTTTAGTATATGAGATTATGAGAATGAAACCCGCCTAAATAAAATCCATATTTATATGTTTTGTTGGTTGTTTCTATCTGTATATATGTGTATTGATTCTTATACTATAATGTAATTATTAATGGATATTATGAGTTGTGTACTTTTCTTGATTAATAAAAACCCAAACATTGTTTAATTTTGCTGATGTAAGATACATTGGGTGCATCACAAGTGATGTTTCATTAATGAATAACATGAGAAATGGTTTCTCTATTATGTTATTTAATAAAAGAAGATATCTTTGGACTTTTATGGAATTTTAAATTCATAAATAAATCAATTTACATGGTTTTCTATTGGAAAGTTCTTTTATGTATAATAAATGAAGGAAATATTGAGCTCTTTTTTTGATGACACCAGTATGAAACATAATAGATAAGATATATCCTAATAAAGGGATTATATTAGACAATATTTATTTGTATGAGATGTATCTTTTTTTTATATTAGATTATTTATTTATGTGTTACTCAATGTGTTTATAGATACTAATCATAAACTTTATCCAACTCCACCTAATACCACTAAGAAAGAGTCCTAGAGGGTCCCACACAAAGTGTATCAAGAGACTCCGTTAAAATTTTTTATTTAACATGTTGAATAATTAATATTTCTGTAATGTTCTATATTTTTCCATATTTTAATTTTAAATACTATATAGAATTATTTAAATTCCTAGAATAGAGAAAGCGTGCAATTATGGGGCCTAGTGTGCTCAGAACAATTTTTTAAAAATTATTAAACATTAAATATCATGTTCCAGCAGTTTTCCTAAAAAATGGGAATAACTTCTAAAAGTGTTATAAGATGAGAAAATTAAGGGAACCAATGTGTTTAGAGTATCAAATTTACCTTAGGAAAGGACTAACAATGACCATCGTTGTTGGATTGTGAAATATAGTTTTGTTACGTTTTAATGAAAAAAAATAAATTTAAGATTTATTCTATTTCAATCTCAAGTTAAAGCACAAAAATGTGTTTCCATTTATTTAATAAGTAGAGAAGAAGGGACATATGATTAGAATTAACAATCCTAGATAATTTCCTGAAGGCCCTCAAGAGAACTTTAGAGAAATATCTTGATGGACGATGATATGATGGTGGATCGAGATCATTCTCAAAAGATCTCCATCTGAAAAAAATCCTCGACAACGAATGATTGTTTCCTAGGTAGGGAGTTTTGATTCATAGTTCGTTGTTTACCCATTATTAGAATCAATAATGAACACATATCAACCCAAAAATAGTTTCACCAATGGTTCAATCATTTTTTTGTATGGGTTTAATTGGGGGAATAATTTTTTGGGATGATTATGATTAAATTGTTTAATTTGATTAATCATTATTACAAGAAAAGATTGATACTAGAATGAACAATGGTCGAGGTTCGTTCCTTGAGTTCATTCCATGTGAGTTCTGACACTTTTCCCTTACTAATTCTACATTCATCAAGGGATATGTATAGATAAGTTTTTCACCATTCATTCATGGTGAAACAATCCAAGATTGTAGATCAAATCTCATGATGACATGGAGGATATTATATGGGGATGGAACGTTATGATTTGGCTTGGATAGTGGCGTTCAACAACATAAGGACCTGACTTTAAACAACATATAATCTTGAATTAATTTAATTATTCACATTGAGGATCTTTTTAGGTTTATATTATTAAAGAATTAGGTCATAACAATTACATTACATCTCAACTATTAAAAAGCAGACACATCTACTTGGTATCTATTCATTCTTAAAATAAAAACTCATGAAAAAAAGAGTCATATCTAGTTCCATGTTTTAGATGGAATGACTTTTCCATGATCTCGTCATGGACCCTATTTATCTTTATGTCTGGTGAAAAATATTTCAAAAGAAACATTGAAAGAGCATAAAAATATCAGAATGGGTTATAAAACAAGGAACTAAAACATTAATCCACCATTGCTTACATGTAAATGAAACCATACTTTTCAATAATTAATATACCACACATGATCATAAGATTTATGAATAACACATGGAAAAAATAAATCATAAAGGTAACTTGTGGCATCCATAACATACTTATATAGTATTTTTCACAGCTATATAGGGAGTTACATTTGGAATACCCATCATAGTAAATTCCCTAAATCTCTGAGGAGAAATAGTATGGTTTAACTCCATCACATTACCCAATTCACTATGATCTATCTCGGGCTCGCCCACCCTAGGTTTATCACAGAACCACACATATACATAAAAAATGCCCAATAACCATAACATATTCATAACAGATAAAACAAACATAAAGGAAAGAAAAAATTTCAAAATTTCAATAAAAATATATCATTTGTAGATGTTTAAATAATCAATTCATTATCAAAACCATTTTCTATACCAAAATACATAAAAAGAGTATATGGTACTTTTTTTAAAACACTATCACTAGTAGAGGATGCCAAATATCAAGTAATGCTCGCGGCGGCAGAAAGGTTGTCGTCCCCGTAGATGATAAAAAATAAACATTCGCTTTGTCATTTAGTAAAACGCTTCATAGAAAAATATTCCCTTTGAATGAAATGAAAATGAAAATTATTTTAAACACGATATAAAATAAAGTCGTATATAAATCAAAATATGCCCCAATGAAAAGAGATTGAGACAAAGTCCCTCACCTCGTGCCCAACTTGACCCGTTCATTATTTAATCTCTTGAAAAATAAAGAAAAGATAATTTCTACATTATAAAAATCATTTTTAATGTTTATTATTCATTTTTATATTACTTATTACGACTTTATAAACATTACATAATCATTTATGATAATAACGGTCATTTTGTCGATATTTGGTACTTGAGCCAAAAATGAACATCTTATAATTACATTTTTTCCTTGTGGTCAAAAGTCTATTATCTACAGAATGATATTCATAATTTATATATCATATATATCATATATATCTAGTATATATATATATTTATATTTTTACATAACATTTGGAGATAAGAAATGAAAGACACTATTCATAGAGATGGTAAGCCGTACATACGCATGAACGCTACTTTAATTTCAATTTCATATTTAATGTAATAAAAACATAATGATACATTAGTATATTATAATTCTAGTATAAGGTAATATATAATTTCTTTAAATATATCATTTATATGTTCCACGTATGGCATGAACGAGTCATATCACTTTGAGGGGGCGGTAGTCTGCACTTCCTCAAATGAAATTATCACGTTTACCTATTATGGAAACCGTAAAGGTATGATACAAATTAAAAATATAGTATAGAGTCAAATATAAGTATAATTTATATCACATATAAATATAGTTACATCTGAATGGCCACCATGAGTGGCAGTAGAAGAAAATTGAATAATCATCATTTTGTGAGGCAGTAGTTCACCATCCACAGAAACAGTATGTTCTAAACCCATTAGATGGAGCTATGCAGAAGTGGAGTTCAAATACATCTCACAAAAAAAATCCTTCTATATTTATGATACTGGTGTTGTTGTAAAATAATATTATAAATACATTTTAGGGGTTTGGAGAAGGAAAATAAATGAAAGAACTTGATAGAAGATGTTACCTTTAAATCGAGTAACTGTCTTTGGTTTGAACCGAAAGGCTACCTTGAATTGCCTTATTCCTAGAGGAAAGCTTCTAGGAAGAATGGAGTGATGTTGTGAGATTATTTGGGTATAGTTTCTATGAGACAAGTGGCTTGATAGGTGTGATTAATGATTTAGAGGTGATGTCTTTTTATAAGAGGGAGGAGGGGCTCTTTAGGAATGTTTGAAATTATTATTTTATTATAAAATGATTTTAGGTTTCAAAATTTCCAAAACATATTTAATTAGACATTATGGTACATAAAAGACGAAATAAAATCATCCATTAATAATTGGACAGGTTTTGAATATTTTTTAATCCTTATTTTTTCATTTATCCATTTGATAACTTATTTAACTTTTACAATGTCATCTAATATATTCAAACTATATGGTTAATATATTAGCAATAAAAATAAAAGAGACCCAAAATGAATCATTAATGATATTTATAACATTATATATGTCATTTTTCTGAATATTATACTTTTATGACTAATATAACATTTAATAAAATATAGATTGATTTAAAAAACTCATTTTTGTTAATTTTAATACTATTCATATCATGACATTTTAAATAAATCCAAACCAAATTGATTATTTTAAAAAAAAACATCATTAATTTAAATATAACAAGTTATAATAATCTATAAAATTCATTCTTGGCATAAAAAGGATCAAAATAAATTTATTTTAATATTTATAATATCATTTATTTGAATCCTTTATTAATGAAGTAATTACTACATCACCATTGTGTCATAATTAATTTTTTTTATTTAATATCTAAAAATTATAAATAAAATACCATGATGTAGTAAAAAACATTTATGTTTAAATTTTGTATTTATAGACTAATATATCACTTATATAACCCCATATACAATTATTTTACAAAAAAATATATGTTTATGTTATTTTTGTTCTTACTTTAAATTAATTTATATAAAGTGTCATTTTCACTTACAAGTGGCTCCATAGGGTCCCCAAATCGACCAAAAGAATCCCATTATAATAAATGTATCATCAAATATTAATTTAACACATGTTAGGGTAATTTAATATTATTATAATATTATTGTTTTACATTTATTTACCAAATTTACCCTTTAACCATGGTAAATAAAATATTTACTAAAGTAAATATTCATAATGTCTAAAAATAATAAGTTATCTATTTAAAAAATTTGGACCTCTTTATTCCAAATATGTTATCCATTTTTCTAAATTCAAAACATAGAAGTTTCAGTAATTAATTTAAAACTAATTCTCGTTGTTATAATAAAAAACATGTTTTATGAAATAATAACTATCAAAAGATTTACCTTTGTTTATGTCGAATTTAAGAGTTAAATTACTACCAATGACCTTCATTGGATTAAATGGTAAAAATATAATCCAATTAAACTTTAAAACAAATAAAAAAATTCTAATTATATAAATAAATTAGATTACATGGAATTTTTGAATTAAAATGCAATATTTTTCCCTCTTCATTAAAAAATTAACATTATCAAAAAAATAAAAAAAATTCATCCGCTATAAATTATGTTTTCTAAATTCTATATAATCATTTTAATTTTGTCAAATAGAACATATAAAAGTGAAAAAACCATATTTAAAAAGTTTTCCCCATAAAAAGGCAGTAAATCGACCTTTTAAAGAATAATTGAGTGTTTATGGATAAAATTGGATTCAATGACATTTTAAACTTCAAAATTTTATTGTATAAATGTAAAAACATTTAACAAACATGTATAGTCATATTGTATTTAGTCTTCTTCATTCCCACCAATACAACGACTATGAATTAACTACCATTTAAAATAATAATAATATATTATTATTTCTATGTATAACTCAACGTTGTGTGCAACGTATGATTTAAAAGAAACATATTTTTATGTATTGAGTACTCCATAGAACATAGCATCCCCTTTTAATTAAAATTAATAATTAATTCATAAATATTAATATATATGAAAATTCCATATTCTTTATTTTCATGGGATGTTACATCCTTCCCCCCATTTGGAAATTCATCCCCGTAATTTTATCCACATATCAAATAAATGGGGGAATTTATCGCTCAAAGCATTTTCAGATTCCCATGTTTCCTCTTCAACCATATGATTTTTCCACAAAACCATTAAGTAATGAATTACCTCATTTCGCAATACTTTTTCTTTGTGATCTATAATCTAGACTGGTTGTTCCTAATAAGAATGATTTTTTTCTAACTGAACTACCTCTGGGATTAAAACATGAGATGGATCCAGAACATACTTTCTCAACATTGAAACGTGAAAAAAATTATGTACCTAGGATAAACATGGAGGTAATGTACCTCTGTACACAACAGATCCAACTTTCTCAAGGATTTCATATATTCCAATGAACCTCAGACTCTTTTTTTATTCTTGCCAAAATGCATCACACTTTTCCACGGATAAACATTGAGAACGAAATGGTCACCTACCTCAAATGAACGATCCTTCCTCCAGTTATCCATAGAAATTTTCTGCCAACTCTGAGCTTTTCAGACGTGCTTATGAATTAATTAATCTTTTTCTACCATATCTTCTACCAATTTTGGTCCCATTAGTTTCCTATCACATACTTCATCCCAAAAAGCTGGAGTTCAACACTGCTTTCTATATAGTTCCTTAAATGGTTCCATCTTAATACTATAATGAAAACTGTTATTATAAAAAAAAAATCAACTAATGAAAGATGTTGGTCCCAACATCCCTGGTAATCCATTGACTAAGATTCTATCATATCATCCAATGTTTGAATTGTTCATTCTGACTACCCATCTGATTATTGATGAAAATATGTTCTAAAATTTAATTCATTACCCAACAACTTCTGAATGAATTTCCCAAATTTAGAAGTAAACCCAGGATCACTATCAGATGAAATGGAGAGGGGAACTCCAAGCAACCTGACTATCTATTTAACAAATAGCTGATAAAGTTTATTTAGAGACAAAGTATCTTGAATATGAAGAAAATGAGTAGATTTAGTCAATCGATCAACAATAACCCAGATTGCATTATTATCTCAAGATGTATTTGGTAATCCCCCAATGAAGTTCATGGATATATTATCTCATTTCCACTCTAGATCTGGTAAAGGCCGAAGCATCAATTTCGGTAAATCCCTCTCTAAATTAACATATTGACAAGTCAAACAATTCACAGTAAAGTTAGCAATATCTCTTTTCATTCCATCCCACTAGTAATACTCCCAAATATCTTTGTACATCTTATTACTACCAAGATGAACTAAAAACATAGAACTATGATCTTTACATAACAACTATTTTTTATCAATGAATCAAAAGGCACACATAATATCTTCCCAAACAATAAAACACAATCTTTATCAATATTAAAATCAGGAAACTTACCCATTCAAACTAACTCTACCTTTTCTGCAACTCACTGGATTCATTCTATGCTTTCTTTATTCTGTATGCTAGTTTTTATTTCATTGACACCTGAAACAAAATAGAGGAATTTCCTACCCCAACAACTTCTATTCCAAAGTTCAAAAAATCGTTAATCAAAGAATCTTGTTCCAAACATAACATGGTTAATGTAGCATTACACTTCGACTCAATGCATCAACCACTTTATTTCCCTATCCTTGGTAGTAATTAATCGTGCAATCATAATACATGATTAACTCAATCCATCTACTCTGTCTCATGTTCAATTCTTTCTGAGTTGATATATATTTCAAACGTTTTTTTTTCTGTATATATTTCACATTTTACTTTATATAGATGATTCCTCCAAATTTTTAATGCAAAAAACAAGAAGAACTAATTCCAAATAATGTGTAGGGTAATTAACTCATGAGGTTTCAACTAACGTGATTCATAATAAATTACTTGATCATTTTATATTAGGAAAAAACCAAGTCCTTTCATTGAATAATCACTATAGATAACAAATTCACCATCTATGGAAAGCAGTGCCTAAACTAGAGTATTCAGAAATCTTATTTTCATTTCTTTAAAATAACCATTACATTCCTTTGTCTAAATAAATGTAACACGTTTTCAATTTAACATAGTCATTGGACTAGATAATCATGAAAATGTTTCAACAAACATTTGGTAATAACCTTCTAACCTATGAAAACTAAGGATCTCGGTTATATTTTTGGGTCTTGTCCATTCTTCAACACCTTTTGATTTATAAGGATCAACATTTATTCCATTTTTTGAAACAATGTGGCCAAGGAATGAAATTTTTTGTAAGAAAAACTCACTCTTGCTGAATTTCCATTCATTTTCATATCTTTTAAGGTATGCAAGACGACCCTTAAATAAATTTCATGTTCCTATTTACATTGGAATAAACCAAAATATAATCAATAAACACAAATATTAATAAATATTAAAATGTAATATTCATTATTTACCTGGGATGTTCCAGGCAGTGCCCGAGGTGGCGGATATTGTCGAACCAAGCGAGAATCAGCATGGGGCTAGGGATCCAGTTCCGGAAGATGATGAGACAGAGAGCGAGCCGCTTGCAAGGCGGCTGGTAGAGGAAAAACACATCATGACAAGGCCACATGGTAGATGACAGGGCTGGCCGGTTTGGACCGTAGCAGGCAACCATGTGGGCCGCGAGGTGCAGTGAGATGTTCAGGGATATGGAGGTGGTGCATACAAAAGACCAGCTAGCTTGGAAGGAGTGGAGTAGGCTGGTTGTTGTGAGCTAGGCGGAATGGCCCTAGCCCAAAAAATCAGACCAGGCCCACCAGACCAACCCATTCTTAGTGGGAGGGGTTGACCTAGTAGGTTGGGTGGGACACATTCTATACAGGGGTAGTCAGACCGAGCCATGTTCAACCAATATTCCATGTGGACACATCATCAAGTGGTGGTCTATCCGAGAAACTGACTGTGACGGTCAGCCATCGCGGTTAGTTGACCGACCGTGCAGTGGGTCCACGACCCATTGACCCCCTTTCAATTGAAACATCACACTCCCATTTATTTCATACCATTAATCTGATTGAGGAACCATCTCTGGTGTTGGGGCCCTAATGTTGAGATGGTCCTTATGAGACCAATGGTGGGTTTTAGCTCAGACATATTTCTAGTGACTTAGGCTATTTACCCGGGTAGTACCCAGGGTAATGGGGAATGATGGGTCTGACTAATACTCACTGTGCAACCCTCATCTCCTATTGATATTGATTCTATCATGCACTGTATCATGGAAGATATTAGATTGGGTTCATTCCCTTTATCAATTCTCCAATTTTTTTTGGTATCATTTCCTACTCACATGAGATTGAACACATCACCAAGAAATATAGGATACAGTTGTTGGAATTCCCTACGATCCTCAGTAAGGATCCTATATTCCATCTTCTTCCCTAGGTAGAGTCCTTAGAATTGACGTGAACGAATTCACCGAGTGTCGATCGTTTAAATAGAGGGTTAATCCATATGGAGTTATTGGTATCACCACATGGCCGTGCATGTGAACCACCTATGAAATATCATATCTCTCATTAGATCTATCAACATATCTCCATCATGATGGTTTTTGAAAAATTTACTTCTCAGACAGATGTCCTGAGTGCTATCAGACTAAGCAGTGCATTCTCCTAGATTAGTGCTTTGTTTCATCTTCAAACTGAATCCCTAGTGGTGGTATGTGATAGTTGTGGATTATCTCTTGATTGTGTGTTTTGGTTTGGGTATATCTATATACTCTTATTACATTTTCTGTAGATATATACTTGTTTTTTTATGACTCTATATTTCCTTTGTGTATTTCTTTGTGGTTTCGTGGTGTCATAATGTGTATTTTTATACTCACCCCTGCATGGGCTTTGCCCGCATGTATCGTGTCTTGTGAAAACGAGAAACATTTTGATAGAGTCCATGGGAGACTAGGATGGGATATAGCCTTGTCAAATCAGGCAGTATGAGGTGTTATTATACCTTCAAATATTAGTTCCATGACCATGCCTTCAGGTTGGATAAGGTATGGTTTTATGTGGATGAGATTCAGGAACATGTTTTTAGAATCTTTTTGGTGGGATTATATTCTGGTCCAGTTTACATTACTATACATTACTTAATGTGATAATCAATCTTGTTTATATTGGTATGCATGCATTTGTTTACATACCCGTTTCTTTTAAATTTCAGGATTTGTAGTCTTGGAAATGTGTGTGTGCATACAGGTACATTGGAAATATCTCCCATGTTAATGAAATGCCTAATCGAAGATAGTCACCATACCTTGGCCTATAAGAGGTGATTCTAGGGATTTGTGGAACCAAACCCACTGGGATGGGTTATGACAGAGTGGTATTAGTGGAGCCTGTTCTATATTAGGACTGGGAGTCCATGATATTGGTTTGGGGAAATAGTTTAAAGTGTTTTATGTTCAAATTTTAGGCCAGGGACTCTAGTGTTGGTGTGGCGGCCAACGTAACCATGCTCTAGGAGTATGATAACCTACTTTTCAACTGAGTACATGAAAAAACTTGTTGTAGGCAGAACAATTTTCCATGAATTATATAGGAATGGGTTGTGGTTTCCATGTCCTTATTAAGTATGTTATCCATATGTACTCATTAACAATGGTACATCTTGTTTTCTTACAGGATAGCATTGTGATACGTACTATATTGGATTCAGAAGGTCAATCATGAAGATGGAACCCTCAATGATAAGGCTTCACTAATGGACCAATTACCGAGATGTTTCATCCTGGAGTTGAACCATTTATACCACTACCTATGGAAATACCAGTGGTACCTACAAAGGTGTTAAAAGAGATGTGTTGGATGAGCATGCTTCAAGATTTATAGAGATAGAGACCCCTAGGGAACTATGGTGAGATTGACATTCAGGTCATTGAGGACTGTCTTGAGGTAGTGACCCATGTTTTCCATCTAGTCAGGACACTAGTTGATTAGATAGTGGTCATGGCGGTGAGCCTCCATTAGGGATCCGTAGGGTGATGGGGGAGTTTGGGTACCTAGACTCATGATGAAGTGACACTCTGATAGACCGATTTCAACCACCTCAACAGAGAGGAGTTCTCACCAATTACGCTGAGAGTTGTTTGTATACATGAGATTATTCTGCTCCAGCAGGGTAGTATGACAGTAGCTGATTATTCATTGATGTTTAATAACCATTCTAGGTACTCGATGCATATAGTCCAAGATTAGTACATCTGAGCATGGACTTTAGAGATAGGTCCATGTAGAGACATCAGATCAATTATTATCCCTTTGAGTATTCATACTTATGTTAGGGTGCTTGAGCGGGATTTGGTGGTGGAGAGCTTCCTGGATGAATAGAGACAGGAGGTGATAGTCATCAGAGGATAAGAAGGTGTAGATACGTCAATAGTAGGGATCCAACATCTATCTCTTGGATCCAAACATGGGATAAATTATAGGAGGAGATCCCAATATAGAGGATTTATAGTTCAGGGTTCACACGGTTGATCCAGTAATACTAGATAGTGGTGATGTTACTCATGTTATGGAAGGGGAAATATCTATCAAGATATTCCAACCTTTCTTGTTTTGGATTTGGAGGAAGTTTGTGGACCATTATCCTAGGTTGAGTTAGGATTAGGTAGATCCGCATGATGGTAGAAGTGATAGAGGATATACGAGAGCATTGTGAGGTGATCGATATTTTGACTTTCTAAAACCACAACCCCTAGGTGGTCCACGCCAGGCTCAGGGAGATGGAGGAAAAGGGAGGGGACAACTACATGATGTCAAGGCTTATGACCCATGGGATCCAGATATGATTCGAGGTATGATCTAAGTCTTTTCTACCTTAGATACCATACTAATACAGGTAGGTGATGGTATTCATTCATCGAAACCTAGACTATTTGAGACCTTGAGATTCTTGTAAAACCATTGAATCGACCATTACTCTTGGAGACACCTACTAGAGGAGACTCGATGATCACAAATAAATTTTTTCAGTTCTATCTTACGCATAGAGGTGAGAATTTAGTTGTAACCCCCTGACATCATCGTTGAGGTCTTATGAAATTATTCTTGGTATAGATTAGTTATCTTCTCTCCAAGTTCAAATTGACTATTTTAGGTGAAGGGTGTGGTGTGTCCACAGTGATGGAATGAGGTTTTACATTATTATTGAAAAGGAAACCCATGAAGCATAGAATGTACTAATGCATTGGGGAGTGAAGCTAATTACTAATCACATGAATAGCCTGACCCTATGTGCACCAGTTTTTTTGAGTTTATTGTTCTCCGCAGTAGTTGAAGAGTACAAGGATGTCTTACCTAATTATGTTCTAAAATAACCTCCTAATCTGGTGATATAATTTCTCATTGACTTACACCCTGAGATGATACCGATATATACACTAGAATATCAGATGGATCTCATTGATATTCATGAGATGTGGGTGTGGTTAGAGGATTTGTTGAGGAAGGGATTTGTGAGGCCTAGTGTTTCAACCTGGGTGACCCCAGTATTGTTTGAAAAAATGGCAGACATGTGCATGATGTTGTGTGTGGATTACTAGAACTTGAACCATGTGGTCGTGACTAAAAAGTATCCACTATTGAGGATTGATGACCTCTTCGACCAGTTGAGATTTTCACGATGGTTCTCGATATTTGACATTAAATCAGGCTATCACCGGCTGCAAGTACGGTATGAGGATATATAGAAGACATTTTTCAAATTAAGCTATGGTAATTATGAGTACTTGGTGATTAACTTTGTCAGGATAAATGCCCAATCATTATTCATGGGACTTAGGAACCATATCTTGTAAACACACATAGAATGGTTCATGGTGGTATTCGTTGAAGATAAACTTGTGAACTCGGTGTCTGAGATGGAGCATGCAAGACACAAAAGGATTGTTCTGGAAGTAATCTAAGAGAAATAAATTTATGGAAAAATCTCGATGTTCCAATTATGGATTCAGGCAGTCCACTTTGAAGGACATGTCATATCGGTAGATGGAGTAACAGTAAACCCAACCAATGTTGAGGTAGAGTTAGGATAAGAGCCACCTAAGAGAACAACAGAGGTGTAGAGATTCATTATGCTAGTAAGAAGTTACCGTAGATTCATCCCAAATTTCTGTAACACCCCAAGCTTCCACGATACGCTTCTCTTTGAATAATACAGTAGCGTGTCTTGCATACAACTTCGAGTTCTAACAAACACCACAACCAATCAAACTAGCTGTTATGAATAGTAATACCCACCTTTTGAAAGTTTATAAATTTTATCATTCAAAATGGACTTCATTTTTGGATTTGGAATATCGAAATTATCTTAGGGTAATATGTTTTATTTTTCTCAAAACATTCAATTTTTTATGAATAGTGAAAAACACTAAGTTATAGTTTAAAACCCAATTTTTATTTAAATAATTTTTTATTTTATTTAAATTTATTTTAGGTCAAAATAGATACATAATACCTATATAATTTCAATTTAATTCATTGGAGTTAGTTTATAATTATTTTAGATATATAAAAACATTATTGAAATTTTTTCTATCTTTTACCCATCTCTTAGGAAAATTTTCAAATTCACAAAAAAAAAATTTGTTACCGCTTCTGTGAATGGAATTTAAAAAATCTGAGAGACATGATTAATATCAAGTAGTAAAATGTGGTTCAATAAGATAAAAATAATTTTTTGTGAATAGTAACTTTTTACTTTTACTTACCATGGTTAAAAGTAAACAGGGTAATTAAGGGTAAAAATTATATTATTATTACCCTAACACATGTCCTAATTCTATTGGAAAAATATAATTTGACCAAAAAAATACCTTAAAAATAAAATATGATCCTCTTTGGTCCACTTGGATTAGATTAGAACATTTATTATTATTTAATTCAAACAAGAGTTAAAAGAGTAAAAATCAAAGTTTAATAACTAAAACATTTTTAATATAAGGTTATACATAAGATAAATTTTGTTATAAATATTCATTAGAAATCAAAAAATATTTCCTAAATAATGGTTTTTTATTTATAATTTTAGACATTAAATCATTTAATTTATTTATGACACAATGATGATGTTGTAATTACCTAATTAATGAAATATTAAGACAATTGATATTATAAATATCCAAATAAATGTAATTTGAGACTTTATATGAATTAAACGAATTTTATAGGTTAATATGACATATTAGGGTTGGTTAGATGAATTTTTTTCTAAGTAATAATGCTTTAATGAATTTAGAAAAAACAACATACCAAATAGTGTCAAAATTGACGAAAAATAGTTTTGAAAACAAACATTATATTATTAATTGATATTATATTCCTAAAAATATAAGGTTCAGCCAAAGGAGTTATATAATGATAGGTGTATCATTAATGAACCCCTTGGGATTCTCTTGGATGTATATAGTATGTTTATTAACCATATAATATAAAAATACAAAAATACATGGTAAATGTCGAACTATTAACTAATAGTTAAATCTAAAAGATAAAGTTAATATAGTGACCCAAACCTATCTAAAACCTAATGGTTGAGTGGTTTTCGACCCATACCCACCATAGACTTTAAAAGGGCACACCCCTTTCTCTCAAATTCGCACCATCAAAGCCTTTTCGCTAGGCCAGCCCCGGCCCAAATATCTTCTAAAATTACCTCACTTCATCCTATAGGCCTTCCATTAGTCAGAAATCCATCTTATGGAGCCCTTTTGATCAAATAAAAAGTAAGAAACCGAAGAAGAGGTAATAATTTCACCACCCTCTTTCAAGTTCTTTTCTTCTTCCACTTATTTTTTCTTTGTTGTTTCCATTCCAAAATAATAACTTCAATATCTTCTATATACTGTGATGTTATTATAAATATGGTAAATTAATATTCATTATTCTATCTATCCCTTGAATGACATGTCACAATACGTGTGTACGTATGGATTACCGTCTCCGCGTCGTGGCGTAATTGTTATTCGATACATTATTATTTGGATTGGTATAATAATGATGTGTAATTCATTTAAATAATAAATATAAAATTATAATAATTCTATATATATGATATACCATCCAATTATATATTATTCTAATATCAATAGAATGATGTGGTCGCTCGAGCGTACGTATGGATAACCGTCTCCACATAGCGATGAGATTCATTCCCCATCGTATCCATTCAAGACTAATTTTCATTTGATGATTAAACATAATGTTTAAGGACATTATATCATTCTGGATATGAACAAGATACATTCCATCCATCAAAAATATGTCTCAAATAAAAAATATATGAATAAGATGAATCTGTTAACACCCAAAATGATGATAATACTAAGATATTATTAACAAAACAATGTTAAAAGATCATATTTGATATCATATTAATGTATATGATTCTTGTATAATTTAATAACAATTATTTCACCATTATATAGGATGTTAACCTACCCTCAACAAACGAAAAGTACAAGGTAAGGGTTATTTCTAAAATCTCTTCATTATATGAGGTTGTTTATACGTAATTATCTTCTAGGTACTCTTTATCATCCACATCCATGCTTCTTAAAAATTTATTTCAAAACATTCTTAATATTTACTATACTATGGGTTAAATTCATTTATACCCTTTTTTGACATTTATAATATGTTCATAAAGGAATCATTTTGTTATTTTCCAAACAAGGTCCTTTATAACCTTTCCGACAAAATTAAGGTAAGAATGTCTTTTTTTAACATATATGGCGGGTGCAACTATTTTCCACCATTATAACATCATCGAATCTTCCCTTAAAATCTTATAAGAATATTTTCAAAATAAAGGTTTTCTTTATAAATTATCTGACTCTTAAATGATTTCAAAATAGAAAGAGATATTTCTCTAAGAAAAGGGGGTTTTGATTTTAGCAATCTCAATATCCTTTGATGTATTTCATGATTACTTGAAGTTAATTTATTATGATAAAAAACATCCATATTGTATTTAAGGTTTTGTGATATATTTGACTATGTATTTGTTATTTTTATACCCTTCATGGTTTATGGACAACGTATTGACATTTCTTTTTCTAGTTTTAATACAAATGTTTTTGTTATGTTTAATCCTTTTCATATGAGGAATGCATTGGACGTAGTAAATGATGGGTGGAGCCCGCGATAGCTCCTCAATGCATCGGTAGGTCTTATTAGACAAACTAGTGTCTTGGAACAAGTCCTTGACAAAATCTTATTTGTAGTCCTGGTACAAGGCCTTGACTATGTGGTTATGAAAGTCTGGCATTATGCATTCCATCATTATGAAAGTGGCTATTGATATTGCATTGATTATTCGACTAGTAGAATATCCATGTGATTAAGTAAATGGGATTATTTTATTTTATATTTTCCATATTATGTTGATGTTCATGTTTAAAAGGCTTTTGTTTTAGTCTTATTCATTGCCCAAAAATTTTATACTTATTTATAAATGTTTCTGCTATATTGTTATCTTTACTGAGAATCTGAGCTCACCCCTTTCTATGTTTTATTTTTCACAGGATTCGAAGAAGTATTTTATGAGTGACCTTAAGGGATAGTATGAGGGGATATGAGTGTGGTATATGGAAACAATTTTGTTTTAGTATTTCATTTTATGATGTAATGTAAACCTTATGAATGTATCTAGTACATCCAAGGCTACTAACCTAATCGGTCTTTCGAGACTTGACCTTTTGTGATCATGAAAATGTTATGTAATAATTCACCCACTCTGGGTAACTAGGGTTGGGGCATTGCAGTTGTTATCAGAGAAGTTTAGTACAAACCATGGATGCTAGATTTAGAAAAACTCTTATTAGAGCACATAGACCTAAGATGGAATTTGAGGGTTAGTATAAAAGAGCTTCCTAGAATTTTGTTATTGTAGAGATTTTGTGAGTTTTCCAAGAAATATATCCCTATCTGGATACGAGAAGGTAGAGGCGGCTCTGACATAGATGTACCTAGCGGTAATACCTGAAAACACCTCTTTGAGCAAGACTCGCACGTGAACTGGTGCACGACAACGGGCCTTGCTACACTCTTGGTTACGTTAATCCCGGGAGATATTCATTGGATAATTATCATTTTATTTAAAAACCATTATGAAGGGTTTATGAGTATATACTTTCTCAAAGAATACATTTATATGATTAAGGATTATATCCACAAACCATTCTATTTATGTTAAGTGTTTTACAAGTTTGGATTTATGTATTTTGTTTCATAAACTAATCTACTATATGTCATTGTTTCAAAAGGGTGCCTAGTGGAAGGAATGGAAACCATATCAATGAACACACTCCATGTACGGATTACCATTTTTCTCAAGATAATTATAGTGGATTTGGTGATACAACTGGTGCCGATCAGCTAATCACCATACTGGGACAACTCACTCAGGTTATGAATAATAACCTTACCTGTATGGAGCACCCTAATCCACAGGTTGGAGGATCAATGTTTGATCGCTTAATGAGGCAGAAATAGCCAAAATTAAATGGGGGTAAAAATATACTATTAGATGAGAAATGGATAAATTCTTTAGAGAAAATATTACATGCCTTAGAGAGTAGGAAAAGGGAAAAAATTTCATGGTTGTTTACCACCTCACCGAAGATGCTGATCAATGGTGGTCATTGATTCAAAACAGGATGGAAGATGATGAAGTATAAAATATGGAATGGAGGGAGATTAAAGATATTTTCTTACAAAAATACTTCCCTCATGACCATCGAGCAGATATGAAAAGACAATTTCTGAGTCTGAGGCAAAAGGAGGACGCGAATGTTTCAAAGTATGAGTCTAACTTTAAAACGTTAGCAAGGCATGCTGTAGATTACATATGTAACCCAAGAATTAATAATGATAATTTATTTGATGGGTTAAAACCATTTATCCATCGAGCATTATTCTCACAATCCTTCTCGTCGTACGAAGATATTGTCTCATGTGCTATCAAGACAGAAAAATAATTCTCTAAGTCTTACGACTTAAAAGAAAATAAAGAGAATAAGAGATCATCTGATCACTCTAGAAATTGAAATAAGGGGAAGAATGAAAAAGTTGAATATCTATCCTTTATTAAATGTGGTAAGAAACACCCTCGTACTTGCTTGAAGGGAATGCGATTATGTTACAAGTGTGGTGAAAAAATCCACCATGCTCGTGATTGCAAGGGGAAAAAGGAAGCTACCGATGTTCAATGCAACATTTGCAGGGAGATGGAACATTATGCAAATGAATTTCCTAAGCGTCAGGGAAACATACCTCAAAGAATGCCAAGGGATCAAGGCCAAGCTTATGCAATCACTACTGCTGAGGTTGATGCTCCGAAAGACATTGTAGAAGGTAATTTAATGGTTTCCTCAAGTTTAGCCAATGCTTTATTTTATTCTGGATCATCGAATTGTTTCATATCTTCCCAGTTTTCTAAGAAAATTAAATATTTACAATTTGATTTAACAAGGGAGTTTTCATTCAAAATTCCAAAGGGAATTATCTTTACTGGAAAAGATCTGTGAATCAATTCCCCTTAGGGCATATAAATCTTCTTTATCTTCTTATCGCATTGTCATACCCATTATTAAATTTGATATAATCCTCGGTATGGATTGGATTTTAGACCACGATGAAAAAATTTATTTTAAGAAGAAGGAGGTTACTATTTTTGATGACAATGATAAAGAACACCTTATCTTTAGAGAATAATCATCACAACCTAATTCTTATCTACATCCACCCCCAGTTGCTCAACTAAATTCAATTATTGGAGAGGAATATAATGAAATTACTGTGGATGAGGAAAGTAATTTTCAAATAGAGGATGTACCTATTGTGAGAGAATATATTGATGTGTTCCAGAAGATTTACCTGGACGTCCACAAAAATGAGAAATTGAGTTTTCCATTGATTTAATTCCTTGTTCAAGGCCCATATCGAATACCCCTTATAGAATGGACACTTTGGAATTAGTGGAACTGAAGAAACAAATAGAAGAATTGAGTAATAAGGGATTTATTCACACAAGAGTTTCTCCATGGGGAGCTCATGTTATTTTTGTTAAGAAGAAGTTGGATCTATGAGGATGTGCATTGACTACATGGAGATCAATGCTATAACAATAATGAACAAGTATCCCCTACCTCGCATCGATGATTTATTCGACCAACTTCATAGAGCTCAGTATTTTTCAAATATTCATCTTCGATCTGGATATCATCAGATGCGTGTGAAGAAGGATGACATTACGAAAACATTATTTCGAACCAGGAACGGGCATTACGAGTTTACAGTAATGCCTTTTCGGATGACTAATGCACCCTTTGTTTTCATGTATCTAATGAATAGATTTTTCAATGAATATATTGATGACTTAATAGTGGTATTTATTAATTATATCTTGTTATACTTCAAAAGATACGATGTTCATGAAAATCACTTCTGCATTATCCTAAAGACTCAAAGAAGACATGAATTATATGGGAATTTTAGCAAGATTGAATTCTAGCATTAGAATATTTCTATTCTTGGCCATATTGTCTCTAAGGATGGAATCTCTATTGATCCTTCTAGGACAATAGAAATCCAAGAATGTCCAACACAAATATATATAACTGAGGTATGCAGTTTTATTGGTTTAGCAGGTTATTATCGACGTTTTTTCTAGAATGTTTCCCTATTGGCTAACCCATTAACGAAGCTCACATGTAAAGGGGTTAAATTTGTTTGGACTAAATATTGTGAAGAATATTTTGAATAACTTAATATAAGATTAGTCAATTATCCTATATTGACTCTACCATCGGGGAATGATTGGTTTGTTATTTATAGTGATGCTTCAAAGAAAGGTTTTGGTTGTGTCCTTATGCAGAATGATAGGTTTATTTCCAATGTATCATGACAAATAAAAATTCAGTAGAAAAACTATCCTACTCATGATCATGAGTTAGCTACTGTAATATTTTCTTTGAATATATGGTGACATTTTCTATATGGTGAAAAATTTGAGTTATATACCTATCACAAGTGATTTAAGTGTATTTTATCACATAAAGAACTCAACATGAGGAAAAGGCGATGGCTTGAACTACTCAAGGATTATGATTTCCTGAAACACAACCACCTGGGGAAGGAAAATAAGGTGGAAAATTCTTTGAGCAGAAAGGATCATGGAATTTTGAACAAGGTTTGAGTTTAATGGGATCCTAATTTCAAGGATCTAGTAAATATTTTTATGGAAATAACCATGGAAGGTTAAGCATCAATACTTTTTCAAATGGATGACAAACCATCTTTACTATAAAGGATAAAGAGTTCTCAGACCAATGATGAAATGTTTCAAAAGTAGATTAATGCTGTGAATAATGGTAGATTAAGTGACTTTGTGTATGATGATGGAATTTTGAAATTTGGGAAGAGAAATTGTGTTCCCAATATACCAGATCTAAAAATAGAATTGTTGGATGATGCTCATAGTTCCAATTTCTCTATACACCGTGGGAGAACCAAAATATATAGAGATTTTAAAGAAAATTTTTGGTGGGACAACATGAAGAGAGAGATTGCTGATTTTGTGTAAAGATGTATTTTTTTCAACAAGTGAAAGTTGGTAGGAAACAAACAGGAGGAGTCATGCAACCTCTTCCCATACCTGAGTGGAAATAGGATAATATTATGATGGACTTTGTCATGGGACTACCAAAGACTCCTAGAAGGAATGATGCAATATGTGTCATTGTTAATAGTTTTACCTAGTTAGAACATTTTCTTGATATAAATGATGATTTAACACTTGAACGTCTAGCAAGAATATATATTAATGAAGTTGTGAGACTTCATGGAGTACCCCTATCGATTGATTCTAATTTTGATCCATGTTTTACTTCAAGATTATGGAAAAGTTTTTAGAAAGCCCAGGATACTGAACTTCATTTGGGAACTTACTAACACCCCCAAAATGATGGACAATCAAAACGAACTATTCAAACCTTGGAAGACATGTTAAGATCCTTCTCACTTGACTTTCAGGGTATGTGGGATCAATATTTATTTCTGGTAGAATTTTCCTATAACAATATATTCCATTCAAGTATTTGGATGGCACCATATGAAGCGTTATATAGAAAGAGATGTCGCACACCAACCTGTTGGAATGATGTTGGTTAAAGAAAACTCGTAGGACTAGAACTGGTGGAGGAAATGATGGAAAAGGTGAAGGTAATCCAAAACCACATCAATGCAGCTCAGAGTAGACAGAAGAGCTATGCCGAACACCAATGGAAGGATTTCGAATTTCAGGTAGGAGATCATGTTTTCATGAAGATATCTCTATGGAAGGGAGTTATACATTTCAGTAAGAAAGGTAAATTGAGTCCCAGGTATATAGGAACTTTTGAAATTCTAGAACGAATTTGGGTTGTAGCTTATCGTTTGGAAATGACGCCAAATCTCTCCAAAGTTCAAGATGTGTTCCACGTATCACTGTTGCGAAAATACATGCCTGACCCAACCCATGTACTCACCTCTGAGGAATTAGAACTGGAACCTGATCTGTCTTTTTGCGAAGAGCCTGTCAAGATTCTTGATATAAGAGAACAAGTGCTGAGAAACCGGACAACTCATCTGGTAAAGGTTCTATGGAGAAACCATAAGATGGAAGATGCAACGTGGGAACCCAAGGAACTTATGATGAACAACCACCCGAGTCTTTTTATGCAGTAATATTCTAGAAATTTTGACGACAAAATTATTTGAAGGAGGGTAGAATGTAACACCCTAATCTTCCACGGTACACTTCTCTTTGAATAATACAATAGCGTGTGTTGTACGCAAATTTGTGTTCTGACACACACCACAACCAATCAAACTAGATGTTATGAATAGTAATACCAACTTTTTGAAATTTTATTAATTTTATCGTTCAAAATGGACTTAATTTTTTGATTCAGAATATCGAAATTAGCTTAGGGTGAATATTTGGTATTTTTCTGAAAACATTCAATTTTTGAGGAATAGTGAAAAACACTGAGTTATAGTTTAAAACCGAATTATTATTTAAATAATTACTTATTTCATTTAAATATATTTTGTGTCAATATAGATACATAATACATATAAAATATTAATTTAATTAATTAGTTTCAGTTTGTAATAATTTTAGATATATAAAAATATTATTGAACTTTTCACCATCTTTTGCCCATCTCCTTGGAAAATTTGCAAATTCACATAAAACTTAATTTTACCGCATCTGTGAGTGGAATTTCAAAAATCTGGGAGACACGGTTAATATCAAAGAGTAAAATTTGGTTCAATAAGATAACAATAATTTTTTGTGAATAGTAACATTTTACTTTTATTTACCACGGTTAAAAGTAAATACGGTAATTAAGGGTAAAAATGATATTATTATTACCCTAAAGCATGTCCTAATTCTATTGTATAAGTATAATTAGACCAAAATAACCTTATAAATAAAATATGGACCTCTTTGTTCCACTTGGATTAGATTAGGACATTTATTATTATTTAATTCAAAGAGGAGTTAAAAGAGTTAAAATCAAATTTTAATAACTAAAACATTTTTAATATAGGGTTATAGATAGGATAAATTCGATTATCAAAATTGATTAGAAAGAAAAAAATATTTCATACATAATGGTATTATATTTATAATTTTTATACATTATATAATTTAATTTCATTATGACACAATGATGATGCAGTAATTAAATAATTAATGAAATATTAAAATAATTGATATTATAAATATCCAAATAAATGAATTTTGAGACTTTTTATTAATTAAAAAAATTTTATAGGTTAATATGACATATTAGGGTTAGTTTGATTAATTTCTTTCTAAGTAATAATGAAGTTATGAATTTAGAAAAAACAACATACCAAATAGTGTCAAAATTGACATAAAAGAGTTTTTAGAACAAATATTATATTATTAATTGATATTCTATTCCTAAAAATCTAAGGATTGGTGAGAGGACTTATATAATGACAGGTGTATCATTAATGAACCACTCGGGGTTCTCTTGGCAGTATATAGTATGTTTATTATCCATATAATATAAAAATACTAAGAGGCATGGTAAATGTCAAACTATTTAACTAGGAATTAAATCTAAAAGATAAAGTTAATGTAGTGACAAAAAACTGTATAAAACCTATTAGTTTAGAGGTTTTAGATCCATACCCATCCTTAGCCTTTAAATAATCCATTTTGGAGCCATTAGATATAGAAAATGATTTTATTCTAAAATAATATTTCTAGCTTTTCCTAAGGTGCCACTCACCGCTCTTATAAAAGGGAACTCTGACTTCTCTCTAATTAACACCATCAAAGCCTTTGTCTATGCCAACCCCAGACCAAATATCCTCCCAACATCCCTCAATTAATCTTAGAGGCCTTCCTTTAGTAAGAAATCCATCTTAAAGAGATCTGTTGATCAAATCCAAATGAGGAACCCGAAGAAGAGGTAATAATTTCACCACCCTCTTCCAAGTTCTTTTCTTCTTCCACTTCTTCTTTATTGGATATTTCCATTATAAAATAATAACTCCAATACCATCTATATACTGTGATTTTATTATAAATATGGTACATCCATATTATTATATCCATCCTTTGAATGACATGTCACCATACGTGTGTACATAGGGATTACCGTCTCCACGTTGTGGTGTAATTGTTATTCAATACATTATGATTTGTATGGGTATAATAATCATGTGTAATTCATGTAAATAATAAATATAACATGATAATTATTATATATATATTATATAACATCCAATTATATATTATTTTGATATCAATAGAATGATATTATCGCTCGTGTGTACATACAGATTATCGTCTCCACATAGCGATGAGATTCATTCCCCATCGTATCCATTCAAGACTAATTTTCATTTGATGATTAAAAATAATGTTTAAATACATTATAGCATTCTGAATATGAATAAGATACATCCCATACATAAAAAATATGACTCACATCACATAAAATATAAAGGGTAATGAATCTGTTAACACCCAAAATGACGATAATACTAAGATATTATTAACAAAACAATGTTAAAAGTTCATATATGATATAATATTAATGAATATGATTCTTGTATAATTTAATAACAATTATTTCACCATTATACAAGTTTTTTACCTACCCTCGACCAAGGAAAAGTACAATGTAAGGATTAATTCTACAATCACTTCACTATCAGAGGTTGTTTATAAGTAATTATGTACTAGGACCTCTTTATCATCCACATCCACGTTTCTTAAAAATGTTTTTCAAAACATTATTACTATATACTAGACTGTGGGTTAAAGGCATTTATACCCTTTTATGACTTTTATATGATTTTTATAACGGAATATTTCCATCGTTTTCCAAAACTGTCCTTTATAACCTTTTTGACAAAATTAAGGTAACAATGTCTTTTTTTAACTTATTTGACGGGTGTGGCGGTTTTCTACCATTATAACATCGTCGAAGCTTCCCATACAATCTTATAAGAATATTTTCAAAATAAATGTTTTCTTTATAAATTATTTGACTCTTAAATGAATTGAAAATAGAAAGAGATATTTCTCTAAAAAAAGGGGATTTTGATTTCATCTATGTCAACATCCTTTGATGGATTTTAAGATTATATGAAGTTGATTTATTATGATTCAAAACATCCATATTTTATTGAAGTTTTTGTGATATTTTTGACTATGGATGTGTTATTTTTATACCATTCATGGTTTCTGATTAATGTATTATCATTTCATATTCTAGTTTAAATACGAATGTTTATGTTTTGGTTAAACCTTTTCATATGAGGAATGCATTGGACTTAGTAAGTGATGGGTGGAGCCCGCTATAGAACCTCAATGGATTGGTAGGTCTCATGAGAGAAACTAGTGTCTTGTCACAAGGCCTTGAAAAAATCTTATTTGTAGTCTTGGTACAAGGCCTTGACTACATGGTTATGAAAGTATAGCATTATGCATTCCATCATTATGAATGTGGCTATTGATATTGCATGTGATTATTCGTCTTGTAGAATATCCATGTGAGTAAGTAAATGGAATTATATGATTTTATCTTTTCCATATTATATTCAAGTTAATGTCTTCAAGGATTTTTTAGTCTTATACAATGTCTTAAATCTTTATGCTTATTTATGAACATTTCTGTGATATTGTTATCCTTACTGAGAATCTGAGCTCTCCCCTTTCTATGTTTTAATTTTCATATGATGTGAAGAATTATTTTATGACTGACTTGTATGGATAGTATGAGGGGATATGAGTTCGGTCTATGGAAACAATGTTGTTTTAGTTTTTCATTTTACGATGTAATGTAATACTTATGAATTTATCTAGTTCTTCAAAGGCTACTAAACTAATTTGTCTTTCGACACTTGATCTTTTGTTATCATGGCAATGTTATGTAATAATGCACCGACTTTGGGTAACTATGGTTGGGAAATTATAATTTCTATAGGATATCATCACCTATGATAACTTTGACATGAAAGGGGATCCTTTCATATAGACAGAGAAGTGTTTGTGGGATTTATAGCAACTGAGGTAGATATTGACGAGCACCCTGGTATTGATATTTCTGGAGGAGGGTGTCGAGTACATACTATTTTACGATGCATCAAGAATCAGTCTTTGTTTTTTTGATGTAGAGGCATGTGGTGATTTCCAATGTTTTTCACTAGATGATACCACATGTGAATAACTATGTGAACCATGATCTGAAGTTTGTAGTGGTAGTCTTCACATTGAAAATGTGGAAACACTCCATGATGGGATATTGTTTTATCATCTACTCTAATCAAAAGAGACTCACATATATCTTCACTCATAAGGTTCTAAACATGATCAAGAGGTGGTGTATAGAGTTCCTCTTGGATTATAAATGTGATATCGTCAATACTATTGGTATGGGTAACATGGTGTCAGATGCTATGAATAGGAGGTTAAGTTTGTAGTTGTTGGACAAGACATCAGAGTAGTTGGCCTCATAGTAGTTATCCATTGTGGGTGGAGATGGGGGATCTTGCCTCTAGTCAATGGTTTTTACCCCTATACATATACAATGAGTCGGAGAGGCACAACATATGGATATTGAAGGTGAGACACTATGTTCATAGTTATCCACAGGGCATGCGCCTCATGGATATTCTAAAGGTGGGGACCATGTCCTTCTCTTCAGAGGGCACACAGTTTTACCTGGGGCATTATGGGGAGGTGGTTCTAAGGGATTTCCACACATCCTCATTGGTGGTACATTCATGTGTTAAAAAGATATATCGGGATCTCAAATGACAATTTTTGTGGCTAGGAATGAATAAGGGAGTTGCGAAGGTCATTTCTCGATGCCTCAATTGTCAATAAGTGACAGATAAGAACTAGGTTCCCGTGGGCTTAAACCAACCCCTTAATGTGCCAGAGTGGAAGTGGGATGGGATATCCATATATTTTGTCATAGTTTTATTACACAAACCCATGGGACATGATTCCATATGGGTGATCGTTGACCGACGTAGTAAGTCAGCCTAGTTCTTGCCTATTTGGGAGTATATTTTGGTGGATATATTGGGGTGCCTCTACATGAAGGAGATAGTTCGGCTTCACTATCTTCCATTGACGATTGTTTCTGATCATGATTGTAATTTTACATCCCAGCTATGTATGAGATTGATGGGGGTATTTTAGACTCAGTCTCACATGAGAACAGAATTTCATCCCCAGATTGATGAACAAATAGAGGAGAGAATTTAGGTTTTAGAGGGTATGATACATTCTTACATGTTGTAATTCAGTCATGGTTGAAAGGATCACCTACCATTGGTGGTGTTTTCGTACAAAATCATTTACAACTCTACCATTGGTATGGAAACATTCAAGGATATATAAAGGTGACCCCATAGGTCAACACTTTTTTTAGATTTTCCCCAGGGTGTCAGCAATCATGGGATTGGAGTTGATGCGAGCTACAAATGAGAAGGTGTAGATAATACATGAGGAGATGAAGAAGCACATATCCGGTAGAAGTCTTATGCCAAAATGAGATGAATACCTCCATCATTCAAGGAGGGAGACCATGTGTTCTATCGGGTCTCACCATGACATGGGTTGGGGATATTTGAAGAGGGAGGTAAGTTATCTATGAGGTTCATCATCCTTTTTCAAATACTATCTATAGTTGTTCTAGTGGTGTACTTCATAGCTCTATCCCAATAGTTTCACTAGGTACACAATGTCTTCTATGTGTTGTAGTAGAGGAGGTACGTGCATGAACCATCTCATATCATCGAATGTGGTGAGCTAGACATCGATAATGGAGGGAATTTTACTAATTACCTGATGGAGATAAAAGATAGATTAGAGAGGATCCATTGTGGGTGAGAGATTCCCTTGGTTCATGATCACTGGAAGAATTTGAATATCCAGGAGAGCACGTGGGAGCTGGAGGCTCATATTTGTGCACAATAACCACATCTTATTGAGTAGTCTTGTTTTTTTATTTTTGGGGATATAAATCCCTAAGGTCGGAAGAATTTAATGTCTTGGATTTTTGTGTATTATTTTTATATATTATATTGAAATATTTCCAGACTAGGTGATGAGATGAAAAGTGATTCTGAGGCTCGGTGAGGCGGGGAAAATTGTCTCAAAAAAATCAAACTTTAAACTGCATGGAAGAGTATTTTTATGGAAAATGTGGAATCACATATAAACGACTGACCATATCAGAAATCCGAGGGAACGTTTTCATTTAGAGTAGCGTATTTACCATAGGAATGGCCTATCATTACCTGGAAAATTTCGGTTGTGAAAGATAGTTTTTTGGAATTTTAAAGAATAAAAAAATTTAAGATTTATTTGATTTTTATTTTATGCAGTGATGCAGTGAAACACATCATATTTTTAATAAATAGGTTGGTAGGGACCCAGGTCTAGAATTCATAACTCTAGAGAATTACCTAAAGTCCCTAGAGAGAACACATGAGAAATATCACAACGGACGATGACATGATGGTGGATCAAGATCTTTCTTAATGGATCTTCATTGACAACAAATCACTGATAGTGAAAGATCCATTAACAGGTACGGAATTGATATTTTTAATTAATTCTTTACCTATTCTTAGAAACAAAAATGAATGTGCATCAACCCATTAACTGGTTGACATGCGGTTCGATCATTATTAGGAGATGGGTTTTATTACAGGAATTATTTTTCGGGATGATTATGATCATACTATTTAGTTTTATTAGTAATTACTAGGGGAATAGATCAAGATTGGAAAAAATGGTTGAGGTTCATTCCTTGAGGGTTTTACATGTGATTTATTTTCACCTTTTCACACATTCTCTTCATTTTTCACAGGATACGAATAGACGATACTTACGCCTTCAATTCATGGAGAAACGATCTGAGATTGAAGATCAGACCTCTTAATGACCTAGAAGAGGTATGAATGTGATGTTGTGTTGTGATTAAGCCTGAACAGTGGTGCATGGAGGAACCCAGTGTGACGGCTCTAATCAGTCTAGGTGAGCGGCAGTGCGGTTCCATGGGGCCAATCTTGGAGAATGACAGAGGAAGGTCACTACAAATTCGGGCCTCATGGGATTCTGTGGGGAAAGCCAATTCTTACTATGGAAGGTGGATACAAGATCTGTGAGGACCAGCGAGGTGGACAGGGACACAGAGGGGGAATGGATAAGGTGGTGAGCAGGGACATGGAGGTGGCTAGGGATACGGAGGCAGCCAGGGATGAGAGGCGACACACACAGAAGACCAACAGGCTATTATTGAGTGGAGTAGACCAGACATGGAAGGCCAGGAGGGATGGCGGGGAGCATGACCGGATTCCTGGTGCATAGTATGAAAAGTGTGCATGGTGGAGTAGGCCAAGCATGATAGGTGTAGTGGCCGAGGTGGAACTGGATGAGGCTAGCTGACTGGGCCAAACCTAGTGGTCTTGGCCAATCATGTGGGTCGAGTTTGATGTGGGGTGGTCGGACCGGACCATAGTTTACCATGATTCCATGAATCCATAGTGGATATGGGTATTCAGTCTAGGAAACCAACTCTGGTGGTTGACCACTGCGGTTTGTGGACCAACTGTGTGGTCGATCTATGAACAAGTGAACCATTTTTTATTGAAACTTCAAACCACCATATCTTTAAAACTGTGCGTCCAATTGATGATCCATCTACGATGTTTATACAATGATATTGAAATGGTCTTTATGATATCAATGGTGGATTTAGATTTGAAATATTTCTAGTGACTCAGTCCATTTACACAGGTGGTACCCGGGGTCAAGGGGCATGATGGGTGTGACTACTACCCACCGTGAAACCTCTTCTACTATGTAGTTTGATTCTCTCATCCACCATATCTTGGATGATATTTGTTTAGATTCATTCTTTTAATCATTTCACTTATGGTTTGTTGGTATCATTTCCTAATCCGAATAGTATGATCCCTTCACCATGACGTCTAGGATAGTGTTGTTGGAAACCCGCAAGAGGCCCGGAGCAGATCCTCTCTTCCTTATTCATTTTCTAGGAAGAGTCATTGGTATTAACCTATCCATCTATAGAAGTAATCTATCCTATATATATAGGGTTAATCTAGATGGTGTTATTGGTATCATCCTATGGCCCTAGCATTGATCCTCATCTTTTTTATCGTATCTCTCTTCAGATCTATCAGTGTATATCTCTTATGAGGGTTTCCAACAAACAATACTTCTCAGATGAACATTATCAATGGTATCAGACTCAAGAGTGCATTCTCTCGGATGAGTGCTTCGTGGAATCTTTGGACAGAATCCTTAGTGGTGGTATGTGGTAATTGTATCTTATATTTCTACTACATGTCTTGGTTTGGGTATATCGTATTATTCTTGTTAAATATTCTACAAATTTATACCTGTGTAGAGTTAAATGCATCCATCCTTTGTGTTTTTTTTTGTTTCAGGGTGTCCTACCATGTATTTTTATACTCACACCTACACAATTTTTTCCCACATGTGATTTCTTGGGAATAAATGTGACATCTTGACAGAGTTCAGGGTGGACCATAACTAGAGAGAGCCTTGTTAGATTAGGATATACATGGTGTTCCTAAAACATCATATAGCAGATCCCGCACCTTTCATTTAGGTTGGATCATGTAGGGTTTTCTATATATGAGTTTTTGGATCTTGTATTCATACTCTTTTTAGTGGACTTGTATTCTAACCTAGTTTACCTTAATGTACATTACTTCTAGTCATACTCTCAATTGGTTATAGTGGTATGAATTAAATTTTTTACATATTGGTTTCATTTACATTTCATCATTTGAGGGAAGGGAGATGTGTGTGTGCATAGGGGTATATAAGAAATGACTCCTATGTTAGTGATATGTCTACACAGTGCTAGTCACCACCCCCTGGCCTATTGGAGGCGTGCTTGGGGACTCAGGGCACGTTCCCCACTGGGATGGGTTATGAAAATTTCAATACATTATTTAATATTTATTCATCTTTTGGGATCAAATTTATGCAGTGAAACGATATTTGAGGAAATATTTGTGATTAAACTATGATGTATGGTGTTGTTAAATTATATCCATAGTAAATCACAAGTAACATTATTGTATTTTATATTATAATGAAAACCATTAAACCATATCATGAATATCTATTTATGAAAATACCCATTCAATTTTAAATTTTGATCATTAAAATTTAAACATGTCCCAAATATTAAGGAATACATTATATTTGAAATTAACCATGGAAACATATAAATGAATATTTGAGTCATTGGTTAGTTAGGATGGTAAGAAATTCAAATCATTCCTTGTATGCTAAGTCAATGATTTCATTAACATTTTCATTAACACGTTATGTGTACATCATTCATAAAATGTTAAGAATATTTATTTTAGAGAATTTTTTAATAATTAAGTCATTTATAAAATCAGCTTTAAATAATCTTTGGATAATATTAAAAACATTATTGAAAACATTTTAAGAAATGAAGGGTATGGAAAAAATGGTTTTCAAGTGAAGAAAAATAATTTCAATATTTGTTGAAAAAATTATTCCATTATCTTGAGTTATTAAAAAGAAGAAAAAGAAAAAAATTTGTAATCTCTCGAAACAATCATTTGTTAATAAAATTATTTGTATTATAGATAGTCGGGTCATAAAATTTCATCACCAAAAACATGACAATAATAAATCATGAAAAACAATGAGATTGTGACATAAATCCCACACCACATCGGTATATTTTGAATCATAACACCACGAAATAAATAACATCAATTAAAAATTAAATACCATAAATATGAAGTCATTAGTTATATTTTATATCAATGTTTTTGTATATATATCACATGAAGGAAACAAGTGGTAAATATGACAAATGTCTCCCAGAAACAGAGGTGGGACAAAAAACCCTTACACCATATAAAACATACATCGTAAGTTCTTTTTAAACACATATGTAATAAATTTAAATTTATTATACTTTTATACAAAATAATTTTCAGTCTTTTAATATAATATATGATCAAATTATAATATTTATACAATAATTTATTATTAAATCCTTAATAAAATCATTGTTTCTAGGTGTTAATTATGTCATTTTTCATGTACTTTTTAGTTTCACAGATCTGATCCTTAAAAATTTATCAAGGTTCTTTCATATATATAACCACACAAATGTAGTGAATATATTATATTATTGTTATATATATATATATATATATATTTATATTAATAATCATCTCATAATAGTATATACTAAAATATTAATTACCTCATCCATGGAGACGATATGTAGTACATACCCATGAATGTTGATCTCACTTTTAGAATGGTGGAATGAAGGAAAGGTAAAAAAAAATTCATATTAAAAAATTCATATTATATAATAAATATTAATCAATACCATCCTTATTAACATCCATTTAAAGTGTATATCTGAAATAGATCACATTGCATCATATATTTGGTTTTCCACACATATGCACAAGTGGTGTTATTGTTTTCCAACAGATTAGAAGGTATGAAGGAAGATAAGATATTATAATTAAATAATTATAGTTATTTCATAGATATAATACATACTAAATTATTAAATATTTTAACAATCCATGTAATGTTTTGATTAAAAAAATGACACCCCTACATCAATATAGTAAGTCATACCAATAGACAAGTTATGTCTTATCTTTACATAAGATGAAAATGAGATAGAAAATGGATTTCCCATAATCATAAAAACACATTAGTTTATTTGAAATATTTTATTTATTATTATATTATTACGATTATTTTTTTTAAGTTGATGCGGGAAGTCATTTGAATGATTCAGTGAAGTTGATTACCTATTCTTTAGTATAATTATTTTTGAGTCATTATTTAATACCCCAATATAGGATATTAAAAAGAATATAACCAATAATTAGTGGATAGGGAACTCTAGAGGAGAAATTGGTGTGTTTTATTTGAGATATATAGCTGAAATTGGTGTGAAGAATTGAGAGAATGGTTTATCTTATTATAAGGGAAGTAAATGACACTCTTGAAATTTTTAAAAATATTAAAGTGTAATTATGTAATTATCAAGGAAAATGATTCCAGGGTAAAATATATTTTATTAAAAAGGGTAAAATGCAATAATATTCATATATATTTAAATCTAGATAGGTTTTGGAACCATTTTAAAAATTATCTTTTGGTTTGATCCCTTAGTTAGCTGATTTTAACATAACTCCACAAGCGAATATTTCCATCTTAAGGGACTATTAATTTATTTATTTGTTAAAAATTATCTAATTAATTTAAATTGGATTTAATTTTCAACAATTTATCAATTGAATTATCCACTATCTATATTTATTTGATTTTTAAATAATATAATATAATATTTTTATCATAAAAGACTTTTAATGTCATTTTGAGAACTATTCAAAAACATTTGACTTTTAAAATTACAAAAAAATAATGGAAATATTATATAAATATTTAAAACATTTAAAATTTGTTATTAGTTTTATAATTAATTCCTTGAAAAGAATAATTCACCCTAATTATGTCACATCTAATTTTTTTAATATCTGTTATTTTACTTTTTCTATTAATTGAATAAATACTTTATCATCATTTTATAACCATTTAAGAAAATTATTTAAACACAAAAAATTATATATAAAATACAATGTTAAAATAATTAATTTATAATTAACATAAATATTAATAATTGAACTTATTACCATTTATCATAATTAAAAAAAATGGAGATATTAAATTAAATAGAGTGTCATTTTTATTTTTATTTTTCTTAAATAAATATAAATGTAAAATGAAGGAATAATAGTTGAAAGTGTCCATATATTCGATCAATGAATGTTCATGGATGAAATCCCCCATACCAATTGGATAATGGGAGGTTATGGGTAGATTTTTTAAAAATATCTCATGGTTTTGACTCTCATTTTTACAATTTTACCCTTATGGAGGTGAGAAATATTTACAATGGATACAATTCCCAATAAAAATGGTAATATTTTCCAAATTTTCACATCATTATTCAAAAAAAGGAATATGTTTTTCAATTTTTTATATCTATATGTTGAAGAAGTTAATTTAAGATAAAAATCCAAAGAAAAAACATGTCAATAAAATGTTTTTAGTGTAAATATGTTTTTATACAATATTTGACCATAAAATAGATATCAATGGATATAATTGGATTAATAATAAAATAATATAACTAATTTTACTTTTCAAATATTTTTTTATTAAACTGTACCTTTTAATTTTTTGAATTAAAAAAACAAAATTATATAAAAATTTATTTTTGTCCATTCATTGGAAAAATCAATTTTGTAGGAAAATTACAAAAATAATACTCAATATTTATTTTAAAATGAATATTAGAAATTTTATTTTATTTTAATATAATAACGTTTCTAAAATTTTTAGAAATTATATAAAATATTTTCATAAAAAATTGATAATTATTTATGAAAATGTATTTTGATGAATCTAATGAAATTAATAAAAATTAAGTGCATAATTATTTATAATTATTTAAGAAAATTTTATTTTTTTAATATTTCATATATATATATATATATCTTAATTTGATTAATCCAATTCATTATCTCTAATTCAATGTCTATGTTATATTGGATATATTTATATAATAAAATTTCCTAGTTCATTTAAGCTTGATGTTGCATGATGTATATGATATTGATAATAGTGTTATTTTAAAATCTCAGGATGTTATTTTCTAACCCTTTAATAAATTTCAACCTCTCAATTTGAACTTGTTCTTAATAATAAATGGTTTTAAATTTATAAATACCTTTGTTGAAAACTGAAATCATAAAAAGGGTTAATAAGGATG
This sequence comes from Viscum album, assembly GCA_963277665.1. NCBI lineage: Eukaryota > Viridiplantae > Streptophyta > Magnoliopsida > Santalales > Viscaceae > Viscum > Viscum album. The sequence goes on from OY728122.1 coordinate 1,252,826,404, forward strand.
TGTCTTAAAAGTGGGAAATGGAAATTACAAGGGCATCTTGGATAACACATAAATAGGTTTCCAAATTGGAGAACATTAGTGGGATGTGAAAATATAGACAAGGAAGAAACCTAAATGTCCAAATTAAAAAATATAGTGGTAGATAACATTGATAATCAGAAAGTAAATGATGTTGATAAAGTTAATGACCAAAAAACTAAAAATCCATATTGTGTGAAAAAGTTACTCAATTAATCTTGAATGGATGTAATATGAAGTTTTATTGTTTTTGGATCATTTTTCTAGAGTCTAGGAGTTACATTAAAATAAATAGTAATTTATAAGTAAATATACTTACTTGATAATTATAATTTCAACTCTTAATTAATTTCCACCCCATACTAATACTTTTCTAAAAATGATGATTTTAGATGATGAAATTTTCATGAATGAGGAATAAAATAACCTTATAATAGATAAAATATTTCACAAATTGATAAAAATTAATTCATATTATCATTAAATTTTAATGAAAACTAAAATGGTTTCCACAATGTAAAATAATATCCAAAATATATAAACCTTCATATGAATAAATAATAAATTTTACTTCTTAATTTCCATAAAAACACTGATTATTAAATTTATATTATTCCACATAAATATACCTATAAACCTATATCCTAAACATTAATAATTGTTTTAACCTAAAAAAGTTATATCATACATTGAACATACACCCTTAAAATTTTAATTGTATTTTTTACAAATAACCTCTCATGTTAAACCCCATGTTAAACATAATTATTACAAATGATTCAACCTAATAAAGAATCCTAAAACATTTAATTAATCACTATTATAAACCATTTAATATTCTTATAATTTAGTTAAAATCCCACCAAAATATCATGAATCAAATTTAGATACCATCATGAATGATATCAGCTTGCATTTATTGAATCAATTATTAACCATAATGATTATCTATATCCCACTATAATATAATACATAATTAACATAACATAAAATCACATACTGAAAAAATTATTATTTAAAGCATAATATACTATTCTTCCTAAAACCCAATTAAATATTAAAATCACCTAAAAATCGCATCATTTAAATCCTCAAAAGGGGTATAATTGATTTTGAACATATAAGAAACCATGATGATATCCATAAAACTTTTATTATCAAAACATGAAAACATGGATTCTTAAAAAAAATATAATAATTATTCCTCAACTAAAATTACATAATATTTCTTTAAATCAAAAAATATAATAAACATTGTCAAAGATGAACTACTTCAGTTTGTCATAAAATCATTAACAAGTTTCACAGTCACTAATACTATCACATTTAATACATCAACATCAACCATCAATTTATATCAACATAACATTCTCACATTACCACTAAATCAATTTTCATGGTTACCAATACCTTTATATTTTTATTAAATCCTTAAAGGAAATCTACTCTGGAAAATTCCTTAGATGTCTCATCATTCTCATATACAGAATATGATTGATATGATACTTCTATAACATAATTCTAAAATCACAACACACAAACCCTTCATTACTTACACCTAAATGAGAGGAATGATAAAGTTTCATATTATTTCTAGGAGTTAACCCATGGATTATGTAAATGGTTAGATATTTCCCATGTTTCCAAACAAATTAGACATTGAACTATAAATGGTTCTTTTTGGATAAATTCATATCCCCCATAAAACTCTTAATTTTTACTCAATAATTTATCGATCTATGACATTATATTGAACACATAAAATAATTTCATGTTCCATTGAGAAATTATATGGGATTTCTATTTCCACATATAAAAAATAATGGAAATTGAGATTTCATTCCTCTATAGTGTTTACACACAAATCTTTCAAAAAAATATTCTTGTCTTCCTTGGTGATATTGAGTGTGTGTTAAGGTGTAAATTGTCAATCGTATATCATGATAACAGTTTATACATAATCAATATCTCATTCCTTCCAACATCAAATTTGATTTATCATTATAACCACATTTTCCATTTGGTTCCATCCTTTAACTAAAACCAAAAAATATATATCATGAACAACAATGATCATAGTGGTAAACCACATAATCGAGAAAATCATTTGTAGGGTGTCTAAATAATGAAACCTTATTTTCTCTATAAGACACCTTATGTTTATCCTAAGTTATTAAATATTATCATCTATCAAAATCCTTCATAATTGATGGCAATGATAATTTTAATTTACCAAGGAATATCCCCCATGAAAGTCAAACTAGGTATGTAGTTTGTGTATACTCTCTGTGCACTAGAATGATGACTGGGATATAGTTGAACAACTATTTTAAGGGTTATTACCACTAAATAAGTATTTTCCAAAACCATGTTCACTTGTAGTATCCCAACATGGATGTATTTCATGTAATACAATATAATCTATACATTATAAATCATTAGGTTGTTTTCAGAAACATGAATTTTTTCTCAAAGTTAGTCATAGGGTTACATTCCCAAAGCTATGTTTTTATAAATATTTTTGCAAAGCATTCTACTAAATGTCCTGTAATACCACCTATATAGAAGCTAGTCCAAATAGCCCATATTGGGTGGTTACTTTATTACATTTTGAATCGATAAAATTGATCACATTCCATATTATTTAATAGTTTATTATTATTTGGAATATAGATATATACTTTAATCTAACATTACTTTTTTAAACATAAAAAACAATATTGTGAATGTAAATAGTTAGAATCCTTGAAATCATTAAAATATTCCTTCTTAATATGCCCAAAAATTTAAAAACGTGTAAGCTCAGATTCATAGTAATTTAAAAAAAATGGAAGATGTTATATAATTAATAAGGCATAATAAATATTGTAAAGTGAATGATTGAAATCTTGTGTGATGTAAGAAGTAATATGAGAAAAAATAATAACATGGATGGAATAAATGATAATAATATAATGTCATATAAATAGTTACAAGATATAGAATCATATTTAGGTATATACTAACTATTTAAATAATCACATTTATAATAATAAAATAACTTATAATGATAGAATGTATAATTTTTAACATATTAAATATACCATAGAGGCCTTATGCAATGAAATCTAAAAAAATTGGTACTACCTCTACAAAATAACCAACCTATTTTTTCTCACAATACATGCAATTTCATTGAGTGGTATGAAAATCTGGGACCCACTTGTTAAATAAAAATTTCAATAAATTCATTATATGAATAAATAATAAAACTTAATCAAAATTTCTTGTATTCAATAATTATCCATATTGGAATAATACAATAAACAATGTTAGTACCTTTACTAGTCTAGCTGATCAAAAACAATATAGAGAAATATAGTTATTGATATAATGATAGTATATCTTGATTAAATCACAAGTGACATCAATAAATTTCATTCCAGATGAAAAACCATTAAATGATATCTAGAATATATCATGATAAAAATAACCTTTTCATTTTGAAATATCTTCTTTAAGATTTAAATTTTACCGAAATATTAAAGAAAATTTTTTCTAGGAAAATAACATTGGAAACTGGTAATGGAAGATTCCAAATTTTTATTGGCCATGATAGTGAGAAATTATAATATTTCACTATACATTATAAAAAGGATTCCTTTCATATTTATTGTAAAAAGAAAAAAAGTTCATATTTTGGAAAATGGAAAGAAGATTCCTCTTAAATATTTTTGGAACATATATAATGGGTAGAAATAAATTAATAATATCATTAGATTATATTATAAGTATTTTTGAAATAAAATTTTGGGAAACTCTCAGATAGAAGAAAAACAATCTTCAATCGAAGGGAAATAAATATTTTTATCAAAAAAACATTATTTCAGTCTATTGAGTTCATAAATACGGGAACAAAAAAATAAAAAATTTAGTGTATATAAATTAATATATTATAAGAAAATTTATGGTAATATTTATAGATATCTTATAATAGTTCATCATTAGAAACTTGATTTTACAAAATCTCAATAAACAATGTGATTATAAGATAAATACCTTACCACTTTGGTATCTTTTGAATCTTAACCCCCATAAAATAATTAAATTTTATAAAACATAAAATATAATTAATATAATGGGATGAATGATGTTTAATATCAAATGTGTTGTATATTCACCACACTAATGAGAGAAGTTGTGAATATGGCATGTTTCTAAAAAAAGTGTGATGAGAAACCCTTACCTAAGGTATGAATTTCATCATAAGTGATTGTAAACATTATATTTAATAAATTTAAAGTTGTTATAATTTTTTACCAAAATTGTTGAGTCAATAAATATTCCTTTTGAATTTTCCATTCCTTTATGTTTTGAAAATAAAAAACACTCTACCTCAAGGAAAATCTTATTTTCCTTAAGATTTATTGTAATAAGGATGATTTTCATACCTCAAGGAAATCCTCATTTTACTCAGATTTACATTATTAAGGAAAATTTTTCTTCCCCAAGGAAAATTTATACATGTTTTTCATTGTCCATATTTTAGTCTCTCTGAATCTAACTATATTTGTTTATAAGTGAAAAAGTATGTTTCAAATCTAAAACCATGGAATTCTAAAATTCTTAGATATATAGTATTCTGTTTCTAGGGTCAGAATTCTGGTTTAGAATTATCTGAAATTCAGGTTCTGAATTATCTAGAATTTAGGTTTCAAATTCATTGGAATTTAGACTTTTAATTACTTAGAATTCAGAATCTGAAGACCTTAGAATTATGACACTGAATTCCTTATAATTTAGATTCTGAATTATTTTGAATTATGACTCCATATTCCTTATAATTCAGACTAAAAATTCCTTAGAATTCAGAATCCAAAATCCTTAGAATTCAGACATCAAATTCCTTATAATTGTTGTTCCGAATTCCTTATAATTCCGAATCCGAATTCCTCAGAATTAAGTTTCCTAATTCCATAGAATTCAGACTCCGAATTCCTTATAATTAAGACACCAAATTCCTTAGAATCCAGGTTCGTAATTCCTTAGAATTCAGGTTCGAATTCCTTATGATTATGACTCCGGATTCCTTAGAATTCAAACTCTGAATTCCTTAGAATTCAGGTTCTGAATTACTTATAATTATGACTTTGAATTCCTTAGAATTCTGACACTTAATTCCTTATAATTCAGACTCTGCATTTCTCAGAATTCAGACTCTGAAGTCTATAGAATTATAATTCTGAATTCCATGGAAAATAGAATCTAAATATCCATGTAATATAGACTCTGAATGTTTTCCTATTAGACTCCGAACATTATTTGTCCTAAGAAATCAACTAATAGATTTAATAGAGAAACCATATTTTACTTACCCTTGTTTTAGTTATGAAACAATGTCATGCATTTTGTTTTTAACCAACTGTTGTTTGAGTGACATATGTACAGGTCCCTATGAGATTCAAGGAAAAATATGACCGTTAGATAAGGGAGACGACCGTTGGTAAAATTCCTATAAATAAGAGCTCATTTGAATGAGCATAGTACTTTTAAAAAAAGTCTATAACTCTAGATAACACATGTTGTTGAAGTGATTTCTAGAGAGAGATATACCCTCATGCCTTGTGCATACTAAATAACTTGTTCAACTTGCTTTATGCGACTCCGATTTTCGTTGTGTATAATCGAGGGATTCCGGGGATAGGAAGACAGAGGTGCCGACTACCTTATTTTTTAAGGACGTCCTTGATTTGGAAGACAAAGGTGGAGACTACCTTGAAGTTCGAGAGCTTGTAGGGATAGAAAGATAGACTCCAATATTCCTATTGAGGGCTTACCCTGGTGAGGTGTAGACAGACTTTCTTGAAATTATAAATCAAGGGACCATTATCAAAGGTTGTTGAATACCCTACACTTTTGGTTAAAATATTTCATACTTGTTACTTGTATTTTATAATGTTTGTTTCTCGGTGCATTTTGATTATTATGGAAATTATAACTATCATATGCTTTCTTGTATGTGTATACTTTGATTAGTAAGATTATATAAGCATTATTTTAGAATCTTTGTTCTTGTAAACTTCTCATAATGTTCATTTCTGGAACCATATTTCCAGAACCTATCAAGTATGTAGAACTAAGAGGTTTGGTGAATTTACCATGTTTAACCTTGTTAAATGTAGTTTTTCTTTAAGGTTAAAAAGGAATGTTTTATACCAACTTTAATGGTTCCAAAGGAATTTTTAAAGTATAAAATTCACCCCCTCTTGTATATTGGGAATCTATATTCTTTTTTCGATCCAACAATTGGTATCAGAAGAGAATTATGAAATACACATATTCACATACACGTTTTCTTGTTCAATTTTTCATTGTTGATAATATTTTCCTTTCATAGGAATTTTTATTCTTGTTTACAAATTTTTATTATTTACAATGTTTATGGGGAAAGTTATTTTATTTTAGATGGTAGGAATGAATTTCGGTTCTATTGACAATATTAATCCTACTAGACCACCTTTATTTAATGGGGATGAATATTAATATTGGAGAGATCATATGATGAATTTCTTTATTAACACTAGAGTAGAAAATTTTTTCATGCTTATTAGAGGATATAAAATCTCTGACAAGGAACTTAATACTTTCACCAACCAAGAAAAGCATGAATATCAAATAAATTACAAGGTATATAACACATTGATTTGTTCTATGACAAGAAATATATATAGCCAAATTTAATCTTGTGAATTAGAAAATTGTTTTTGGAATATGCTTGAAGTAACTCTGTTTGGAACTTCAAAAGTTATTGAAACTAGAAGAGCTATTCTTAGAAATGAATATAATGGTTTCTTATTTCTTTATGGAGAACCCATATATAAGGTATAACAATGATTAATGACTATTATTAATAGTTTAGAATCTATGGGCGAGAAAGGAATATATGATGAAGCCCTTGTAGACAAAATCATATACATCATGCCTAACAAATGGAAATTTAAGAGGATAGCTATCGATGAATATAGGAAAGTTACCCATATTTCTCTTGATGGCCTTTTTGGAACACTTCTTCAAAATGAGACTAGAAAGTAGAGAGATGCAAGTATGAATAAGAAAAAGAAAGGAAATGAATGTTTTTCTTTTACGAAAACATCAAATCATATGAAAGCTAGGGCTTCTAAGAGAGTTACAAGATCCAAATCTAAGAGGATTGTTATTCAAATAGAATCTCGTGGAAGTGAATATTTAGAAAACGAGTTACCCAATTTTTCCTGAAGGATGAACATGACTATTGGAATGAATAAAATTAAATATAGATACAATAAGAGAGAAGGATAAGACAATAATGATTCTGAAGTCACATGATATGAATGAAAAAGAGTAGGGAATATAAGGCTAGATTTTCATATTATTAAGAGAAAAGATAGAAAGGTCTAGAGGAATAGAAAGAAGTACTGCACAGATAAATATAAGAATGTTTTGAAATCCAATGAAACCTAGAGTTCCAATGGTTGTGACTCTTCTGAAGAATCCCGAGAGTACGGATCTTCTGGATAGAAGAATCTCGATCTATTAGCCAAGCAAGATATTGGAAATCATTTTATAATGGCTAAGGTACACAATGCTGATTCCATAACCAATGTATCCTTGAACAATAATTATAGTGCTAATAAATATTATGAATCCTCAGAAGTTGAATATTCTTATGATGAAGATAATACTTTACCTACTTATGACGATGTGTCTAGGTTTTCCAAGCTCCTTCAGAATGAAAATTCTAATGTGAAGAAAAATCATGATAAGGAATACCCTAGAATTACTATTCTTACTGAGGAAATATTAGATCTGTAATAAAACCCTTGAATTTGAATTTATTTCAACAAATCTTGATGAAGTTAATTCTGAGAAGGATAAACTTTCTAAGCATCTATAAAAAGTAATTTCTAAGAAAAATGTTTTAGAGCCTAAATCTAGTGCTAAAACTAATTGTTTTGAGGATAAAATCATAGTTATTAAACTGATGTCAGAAATATTTTCCTTGAGGATGTGTTTTTAAAACATTACCTTTTGTAAGGAAAACATTGATAAGATGTGTTCCCAAATTCGACCTCTAAGGAAAATTTCTGGTTTTGGTTAAACCACTTCAAAAAAAAAATTTAGTAACAATTATTTTGTACCTCAATGTGCTCCATTCTTCACTAAGTGTCAGTGTGGTGGGCACTAGGAAAAAAATTGTTCTTTAAACAAAACTCAGTCTTTAGGTTTTCATAATGTTTAATTTTCAATGAAAATGTGGATTCCTAAAATTTTACTTTCTGAAATTTTCAGATCTAAGAATGTTTTGGTTCCGAAAGTCTAACACTGTTGTTTTCAGGAAAGTAAAGATAGTACCAACTGGAATTCATGGTACATGGATAGTGGATGTTCTAGGAACATGACTGGTAACAAAAACTTATTTGAAAAAATTATCAATAAAAAATGAGGAAAGGAAACTTTTTGGGATAATGTTTAGGGAGAAATTATTCGTATATGTAACATTGTTCTTCTTGGATAAACATTGATTTCAAATGCTTTATTTTTTAAAGGTCACAATAACAACCTCATTAGCATAGATAAATAATTTAATGAAGGTAACCTTGTGAATTTTTTGAATGACAAGTTCGTAGTACATAATTCAAAGGAAAAGTTTATTCATTCTGCCCATAGGTAATAGAATGTATACACACTAAACATAGATGACCTTAGGAGCCCAGATCTACCCTATTTCAGGGAAATAAAAGATCAATCTTGGTTACGACATAAAAGTTTAGGACACTGTAAACCTAGGAACCTATGTAAACTCTATATAAAAAGACATGTTAAGGATCTACCAGAGCTTATATTTGATTCTTCAAAATTCTGTAATCCTTGTAAATATGGAAAGTAACATAAATTATATTTTAAATCAATCAGTGAAGTCTCAACTACTGATGCATTATAGTTGGTGCATATGGATATTTTTGGACTAATAAAAACTGGAAGCATTGAAGAAATATATTATGTTTTTGTTTTAGTTGATGATTACACTACATTTAAATGGGTCAATTTTCTTGAATAGAAATCTGAATCTTTTTCTAAATTCTAATGTTTTAGAGCACAAGTTAGAAATATGAAAAACCATTCATTGGTAAGTATTCATAGTAATCACGGAGGATAATTTCCAAATCCAGATTTTGAATCTTTTGGTAGTAGAAAAGGAATTACTCATAACTTCTCAGCACCAAGAAATCCTCAACAAAATGGTGTTGTTGATAGAAGAAACAGAATACTTCAAGAGATAACAAGAACCATGTAAAGTTAATATTAGGTAGCCAAATAATTTTTGGGCTGAATCTGTAAGTACTTATTGATGTACTATAAATCATGTTCTGATTAGACTGTTTCTTAACAAAGCCCCTTATGAGTTATGGAATGGTAGAAAACCTATACTTTCATACATCAAATTATTTGGATGAAAAGTATTCATATTGAATAATAAAGATAATTTACATAAATTCGCACACAAATATGACGAAGGAATTTTCTTAGGCTATGCCACAACCTCTAAGGCCTATAGAGTTTTCAATAAAAACACGTGTACTGCTGAAGAAAAAGTATATTTCAAATTTGATGAAACTAATCCTTTAGTTTTTAAATAACCTCAACCAACATCCTCTGATATGTTTTAAAACCCGAATATCAACCCTTGATAGAAGATCCTTCTAATAAGGAAAATTTCCATGAAAATTTTTCTTACACATTTAACCTAGAATATTTCATACCATATGTTGATGAACAGGATTTACAAAACCAAAATTATTTTTTTCTTAAGAATCATACCAGTGATAGTATCGTTGTTGTTGAAAATCAACCTATATGGACTAGATGATACTTATAAATTGAAATAGAAAATCTATCTTTCCTTTCCCAATTAGAACCAAAAAGTACTGATGATGCTTTATGTGATAGCGATTGGATAAAATCTATGAAATATTAGCTAAATGAATTCATAAGGAATAATGTCTGGACCCTGGTTGAAAGACCTAAGGAAACTTTTGTTATTAGAGTAAAATGGGTTTTCAAAAATTAGTGTGATGAAAAAGGAATCATAGTAAGAAATAAATCTATATTGGCATCTAAAGGATATAATCAACAAGAAGGGATATACTATGAAGAAACCTATGCTCCAATACCTAGACATGAATCCATTCATATTTTACTTGACTTTGCAGAATTCTTCAACTTCATAATTTTTTAAATGGATAGTAAATTTGCTTTCCTTAATGGTTAAGTTCAGGAGGAAGTTTTTTTTTGAACAACCTCCTAGTTTTTAAGATATAAAACATCCTGAACATGTTTTCAAACTTACGAAATCTTTGTATAGTCTTAAACAATACACTAGATCATGTAACAAGGGATTGATAAGATTTTTACTTCTAAACAATTTTGTTAAAATAAATTCTGATGTAACCCTTTTTACAAGGAAAGATAAGAAAAATGTTTTTATTGTTCAAATTTTTGTTGATGACATTATATTTGGTTCAACTCATCAATCTTTACCTATTTATTTTGCGGATCTAATGAAATCTCAGTTTGAAATGAGTATGATGGGTGAGTTAAAATTCTTCTTTGGTTTTAAAATTTCTCAATAACCAGAAGGAATTTATATATCTCAACATAAGTATATTAAAGATCTTATTAAAATGTATGGATATGACAACACTGAGTGTTTTAGTACTCCCATTGGTACCTCAAATTCACATGATCTTGATGAAGCTGGGAAACCAGTGGATCAAACAACATTCTGAGGTATGATAGGAAGTTTACTATACTTGACAGCTAGTCGACCAGACATAATGTCCTCAATATGCTTATCTGCAAGATATAAATCCAATCCTATGGAAACTCATTTAAATGAAATGAGAATAATTTTTCACTAATTAAAAGGAAACATAGTTTTAGGACCCTTTTATACATTTGGAAATGATTTTGTTTTAAAAACATTTTCAGATGCTAACTTTGGTGGATATAGAATTGATTGAAAAAGTATATCAGGAACTTTTCATACCTTAAGAGATTCATTAGTTTCTTGGTCATACAAAAATCAACACTCTATAGCGCTTTCCACTACTGAAGCTGAATATGTAGCAACTAGAAGTATTTGTGTTCAATTATTGTTGTTGCAACACACACTCACAGACTATGGTATGAGTTTTTCCAAAACCAAAATTTTGTGTAATAATATCAGTGTCATTTCCTTAAGAAAAAACCCTGCAGATCAGTCTCATGAAAAACATATAGATATTATGCATTAATTTCCTAGGGATCACACACAAAAATAATATATCATTCTTCAATTTATCGGAATGCAAGATCAACTTGCTGAAATTTTCACAAAAATATTTACCATCTGACAGATTTGAATAAATTAAATAGAAGTTAGGAATGATAACTAAAATATAATCTTTCATATTAACTTCTTGTTGAATCCTACCTCCTTACTGTAACAAACTTTTTCTCGTAAGGGGAGTACATTTTCATGTCAGTTAAAATTTTTGAAATCAAAATTCTAATAGTAAATATTATCATAGTTAAAATTTTTATAGATAAATATTTTGTAATATAAATTTTTCTTAATCAAAAATTTTCAAAATTTATGTTTTTTCTTTATCTAAAAATATTTGCAATCAAAATTATCGTAGTAAAAATTTTCTTAGTGAAAATTATCGTAGTTAAAATTTTCTTAGTAAAATTGTTCATAATCTAAATATTTTTAATTTAAATTTATTCAACTAAATATTTTCATAATGAAAATTTTTGTAATAAAATTTTAATCAAGAAGAATTTTCTATATTACAAATAAAATTTCTAGAAATCTGAATGTTAAGTTTCCTTTCCTAAATTTTTGTAATATTATTTTTCTTGTTGGAATTTTCATTTTGTTTTCAAAATATTCGTATTCACTTTTTCTTAAATCTGAATGTTTTTCTTAAAAACCCCAAAAGACTAGAATCTATCAAAATCCTTCTTTAACTATCATCTCAACCATCAAATCATCTCAAGAAGTTTTCAACCACTGTATCAATCAGGTAATTTGAATATTCGCTTCAATTGCATATATAAAGGACCCCCGATGGTTGTCGCACATCGAATCCCAAGCTCATGCGTATTGAAGATTTTCCCTTCCTACATAAGACCGTTCCGAATTTCTATGGTCTTCCTCTGTTCCGAATTTCTAAAGAAGCCTCTCCTCAGAAAGAAATTTCAACCATAAAGGAAATCATTGAAGTAAATATTTTTTGTAAAAGGTTGGTAGACCCATACTTATTTAATAATAATTATTGAACCTTCTGAAAGAACATCAAGTTAAATAGTTTGGACAGTATAGCTATATCTAAACCCAAGGTGGTGGACCCGGTGATTCCGGAGTTTCTTGTAGATTCCTATGAATCCGTATCTTTTTTCAATCTAGGAGGAAAAGATAAATTTTCATTCAAGAGTTATGGTAAGAATTAATCTCTTTCTAATTCTAAGGAAACTAGTCTGATTGGAATACCTTACGAAGGAGAATCTGAATTTTGTTCGCATAATTTCCCTATTGCTGAAGGAAGATTTGATAAGGAGAAGTTCATAGAGTTCCTTGGTTTGGTAGGAGTCAAGACTCCAATGAATGTTCATCTTTCATCAAATTTCCAGATTCATGAACTCTGGGTTCAAGGCTTTATCATTCTAAGGAAAAGAGATAGAGACACTCTAATGAAATGTGATATATATGTTTTGGATTTCATAGTAAACCTACGAAAGAAAAATCTAGTACAATATATTTTTTTATGATTGAAAATATCAAGATTGGAAATCTGAAGTCTTAGATTATCACATATCCAACAATTATGTCAATGATAATCTTTTCTTGTATAGAATCAATGACAATTTTCGGCAAATTGAAGTCAATAAATTTCAAGGTAATGCTACTAAGAGATGACACTCTATGGAGAATGAATATTGGATTTTCTGGTGAATCTAGAGAGTTTTATGATTTCTAAAATAAAGAAGTTGATGATTTATCAAAGATAACTATAGTAGCTGAAACCTTCAACAAAGGTGGACGTAAAAGGAAACTAAAGGAAATTCAAGAGATAACAAAAGTTTACATTTCCAAGGAAATTCAATCTACCCCACCAATGTCAATGAAGCAAAAATAATTTCCTAATGAGGTAGTTGCAAAATGGAGAGAGGATAAGAAAAAAAAGGGGAGCCTATGTTTGGCTTGGACCCTGCTGAAGCAAAAGCATTAAATAAAAAGGCTGTTGAAGAGCTTGAGAAGCAACAAAAAGAGAAGATGAAAAAGAAGGAGATTTCTGAGGCTGAGAAAGTACAATATCATCTTTATGATGCTGAGAAACCATCTAAGAAAATTCGGGTACCAAAATTATTTTTAATAGAATCAATCCTAGGGACTCTGGGAAAGAAGTTGGTGATTCCGGAATGAGATCAAGAAGATGAAATAGTCCAAGAAGAAGTAGTAGTAGTAGAAGAAGAGGTGAGTGGTGATACTGAGGATATGATAAAGCAAGTAGTAGATTTTCATTAGAAGGATAGTCCTTCTAAGAAGTTATCAATCCAAACTTATGAAGACAAGTATTCAAAACATGATACCCCAAGAAAAGTTGATATGGGTGAGGAAGAAGGTAATAAATTGTCTAAGGAAGAAAGTATCTATCATGATTTCATATAGCAAGAGGGTGTTGAAGCATAAGCTGAGAAAGAAGAAGTAAATGATGATAATATTTTTCAACTATCAGATAGTGAACGTGAATCACCCAAACAATAAGAAATCAAATCAATAACAAATAAGGGAAAGCAAGTGATGGTTGATACTCCTACCAAGTCTTTGGTCGGTAAGAAAGATGTTGGTGCTTCATCGTAGAGGAAAGTTGATGTGCTGGAAAAGGAGTCCAATCCCAAAAAGCATTCGAATTCAGAATCATCTTCTCTTGGCCATGACTTTTTTTTCAGTCTTTGAAGAAGCTAGTACGTACTATTCCATTATTTCCAATCATAGATTCAAGATGCCAAATGCTTCAGCATTCCTTAAATACGAAAATAGATTCAGTATCCACGGTGATAGATAAGTGTGTCAAACTTGAGGATGATTTCAAAACTTTTTTCATTAATTATGAATCCTATAAAAGATCGTTCAATAAGATGATTATTTGGTCAAGAAAAACTCTTGATGAAATGATAATTCTCGATGAGTTTCATGATAATTTCAAGGATTCTATTTAAACTGAAGATGAAAAGTTCAAAGATCTCACCAAATATTTTGAAGAAAAGCTATCTCTTAAAGAGACAACTTGAAATAAAGAAGTGAAAGATCTAAATAGGAAATTATTTTTAGTTTCTTAGAGTTGGAAGAGGGAAAGGGATCTTAAAATCGAACTCGAGGAAAAAATTGCTAAACAAGAAGAAGCCTTGATGGCTCAGTCTCATATGCTTTTGACTCTGGAAGAAAAAATGAAATCCTTGGAAAAGAAAAGTGAAGATCAAGATCAGCTACTCAAGCACATGACAGATTATCACATGGAACTCAAGAAGCTAAAAACTATTGTGAAGAAGCTATTGTTGAAAGAGAACGAGGGATAATTTCATTCAAATATGATCTTTTGTTGTATTTCCCTATTGTACAAATTCTTTCAAATCTTAATGAAGTTTTTATTTCACTTAATATTTTTGGTTGTTTAGAACAAATATTTCAAGTACCATATTTTCTTTTCCATTCCCTTTATCCCTTTTTGAAAATCAAAAAGGGGGAGAAAAGAATGTCAAAAAAAGAATACTAACTAAAGTAGAAATTTCCCTAAGTAAGGGGGAGTTCATCTAAGGTAATGTTTTTATCATGAAGATTTTTGTATGCAAGAAATTGTAAAATATCATTCAGGAAATAAAGAATATGATTTATAGCTATTTAAAATCCTGGGGGGGGGGGGGGGGGTTCTTCATATTCATTATGATCTAATAGTAAAGGGAGATAAATTTTCATTATCATGTTCATAAAAATTTCAAATCCCTTATATTCTTTTTAGTAAAGATGTTTGTGATTTTCAATATGGGGGGATTGTGGAGTCAATAAGGTTTCCTTATTACATTTTCATTCCTTTATGTTTTTAAAATCTCAAACACTTTATCTCAATGAAAATTTTACTTTCCCTAATATTTATGATATTAAAGAATATTTTCCTTCCTCAAGTAAATTCTCTTTTTACTCATATTTTCGTTAATAAGGAAAAAAATTCCACAAAGAAAATTTATCCTTACCTGATTTTGATTATTCATATTTTAGTATCTCTGAATCTAAATATTTTTATTCCTATGTGAACAATTTGGTTTCACAAATAAATCCTCAGAATTCTATAAATACTTAGATATAGAGTATTCTGTTTTCAGGATCAAAATTTAGGTTCAAAATTCTCTGAAATTCAGGTTTAGAATTATCTGAAATTCAAGTTCAAAATTCTCTAAAATTTAGACTCTCAATTCCTTATAATTTGGACTCAAAATTCCATATAATTATGACTCTTAATTCCTTTGAATCTAGACTCTTAATACCTTATAATTCGGACTCTAAATTCCTTATAATTCAGACTATAAATTCCTTATAATCAAGGTTCCGAATTCCTCAGAATTTTTAATCCAAATTCTTTAGAATTTAGTTTCTTAATTCATTAGAATTCAGACTCCGAATTCCTTAGAATTCAGAATCCGGATTCCTTAAAATTCAGAAACTAAATTTCTTAGAAATAAAGTTCCAAATTCCATAGAATTTAACTCTGATTTCCTTATAATTCAGACACCTAATTCCATAGAATTCTAGTTCATAATTCCTTAGAATTATAACTCGGAATTCTTTAGAATTCAGACTCCGAATTCCTGAGAATTCATACTCTGAATTCCTCAGAATTCAGACTCTGAAGTCTACATAATTTGGATTCCAAATTCCATGGAAAAAAAATCCGAATATCCATGTAATATAGAATCCGAATGTTTTCTTCTTAGACTCCAAACATTATTTTTCCTTATACTCCAAAAAATATATTTGATAGAGAAACCATATTTTAATTGGCCTTGTTATAGTTATTAAAATGATGTCGTGCATTCTGTTTCTAACCAACTGTTGTTTGAATGACATGGGTACAGGTCCCATCAAGATTCAAAAAAAAATATGACGGTTGGAAGAGGGAGAGGACCGTTGAAAAAAGGCCTATAAATTGGAGCTCATTTGAATGAGCTCAGTACTTTTGAAAAATGTTTTTAACTCTGGAGACCACATATTATTGAAGTGATTTCTAGAGATAGATATACTCTCATTCATTATGCGTACTGAACATCTTGTTCAACTTCCTTGGTGCGAGTCTGATTTTTATTGTGTACAATCGAGGGCTTCCGAGAATAGGAAGATAGAGGTGAAAACTAACCTATTGTTCGAGTGATTTATAGATAAAAAAGTCATATGTGCTGACTACCTTGATGTTTGAGGGCTTCCGGGGATAACAAGATAGACTTCGATATTCCAATCAAGGGCTTACCCTGGTGTGGGTAAGATAGACTTTCTTGAAAGTATAAATCAAGGGACCTCTATCCAAGGTTGTTGGATACCCTACTATTTATGATAAAAGATTTCAAACATGTTACATGTATTATTTCATGTTTTTTCCCACTGTATTTTTTTATTAATGAATGTATAACTATCTTAGACTTTAAATACTTGTATACTCTGATTAGTAAGATTTATTACGCTTTAACATAGAATCATTGTTCTTGTAAACTTATCATAAGTTTCATATCTGAATCCATATTTATGTAACCAAGAATGTTTGTAGAACTAATAGGTTTTCTGAATTTTCCTTGTTTATCCTTGTTAAATATAGTTTTCCTTAAGGTTAATGAAGTATTGTTTTATACCAACTTTAAAGGTTCCAAAAGAATTTTTAAAGTATACAATTCACCCCATCTTTTATATTAAGCATCTATATTCTAATTTTGATCCTAAAAAAACATTTTTATAGTCATAATGTCATATAATATCCAACAATAATATTTCAACACCAATGTATTAATAATTACTTATATAAATTGTTGTTTTTGTTTGTTAATAGTCTCATTTTTCATATAAGATTTAGTTAGGTAGTTCCAATAATTGTACATTCATCATGGTTATGTAATCTCCAAAAATATAATCCTCCTATTAATATAATATATATTAATTATATAATATTAATAATCATCCATGGATGGTAGATATAAAAATTAGTTACACTGTTGACGGAGACAGTAGGTTGTACGTATGCATCAAAGTTATTATCAACTTTAGATAGATGGAATGAAAGAATGGTAAATAATAATTCACCAATAAAGAATAATTATAATATCACATATTTCATATATTCGTTTAAATTTTTCCTTATTACAATCTATGTAAAGCATAAATAAAATACAGATCACGTCACATAGTGGATGTGGTAGTCTGCATGTATGAATGAATGACATTATCATTTCTCAAAATTTTTGAAAATAAGATGTTTTATATGATATTTTAATGTTAAAATAATAATTATGTCATAAATATTATATATATATTCTTTAATTCCATATTTATAACCATATTTGTTATTTGGTGATGAATGAAACATTAGACCACTACGTAGAGACTATAAGCCGTATGTACGAATGAGCGATGTTTTTTTATTCTCTTAAGATGAAAAAGAGATATAAAATGGTTGTACCATTATAATGATAACAAATAACTTCATTTATGATACTGTAATTATTATTCTATGATAGAAAAAGAAAAATTTTAGGATGCATATTAAGAATTAAATTTGAACTAGCTGGTAATGAGGTTTATCTCTTATTTAGTATAATCCCATTAGATTCCTTCACAAGGGCCTCAGTAATTGTATCTTTAGAAGAAGAAAACATATAAATAGTGGATAGGGATATTTATAAGAGAAATCGGACAGTTTTGATAGAGATATATGACTAACATTGGTGTGAATAACTTAGTGAAGGGGGTATTGTTTTAGAATGGTGGGAAATGTCCCACAAGAAAATTTTAAAAACATTAAAAATTAATTAAGTCATTATAAAAATAAATGATTCTAAATGGATAGATATTTAATGAAAATGAGTGAAATTTCGAAAAATATTCATCCAATGAAATTTATTTATGTTTTGGTGTTATTCTAAACCATATATGTTGGTGTAACCACTTAATTAACTAATTTTAACCTTTTTTGTTGTAATGAATTTTTCCATAGTAATGTTTTAGAATTTTACTTATAAGTCAATAACAATTTTATATTTGGGAAATGAATGAAATTTAAACAATTTAAAATTGTAAATATTATCATTCAATTTTTTTTGTTTCATAAATAACGTAATATAATATGATTATCATAAAATACTATTAATGTCTTTTTGAGAACTATTCACATAATTTGACATTGAAAAAAATAAAAATGTAATATAATTTTAATACAGGACATCAAAAAATGTGTTATTTTAATCTAAACTTTTTTTGGAACATAAAATTTCTCCCAAATTTTATTTCTTCAAATATTTTTAATATCATTTATTTTATTGTTTAAAAATTGAATAAATACTACATCTACATTATGAATGAATTTAAGGTAATTATATATTCCATAAAAATGAAATATAAATTCATTTGAAAAAATTAATTTATATTTCAAAAACAAAATTACAATTTAAGATATCTTAATTTTATACTTATATTGAAATTTGAGACCAATTAAATTCTATAGAGTGACACTTTAGATTTATTCAATTATTAGATTAATATAAAGATCATAATCAATGAAACATTGAATCACGTAGACATAAAATCAAGACATGTATTTCTGTGGGTCAACTATACCCATGAAATACTATAAATTTTAGTATTGGGTTGACTTTGAGACCTTACGTCTTGGTTTTAACCATATTTAACATATTTTACCAAAATAAAGGTGAAAAATATATACAATGGTTAGTATTCAAATATATAAAAAATAAAAGGAACCAATTTTAAAAATTTGGACATAATATTTGAAATTAATTAATCGACTTTTCAGGATTAAATTTATAAATTTTGAATAAATTAATCTATGAAAGAAACACAAAACACATCAAAAAACAGTTTTTAGAAAAATTCATATTAAAATTGTTTTTATAAAATGTTAAATGCTAAAATTTATTATAATGAACATAATTGAATTATTATTATTATTATAAGAGAAATAATTTTATATTTAATCATTTTAAAATTGAAATTTAATTTTTTATTCTTTGAAACAAAAAAACAAATTTCAATTAAAATAGTTCTCTTCATTATTCAGTGAAAAAATCAGTATTTATAAAAAACAAAAAATATTCAATATTCTATTTTGTACATACCAATTAAAAAAATTATTCTTTTTATCGAATAAAATTTTCTAATGCTCCATATATTTATTATATTTTATTCTCAAATGAATTAATAAAAAAATATGTAGAAAACATATTTTAAGAATAAATTATATTTTTTATAAATTGAGTGCTTATTTAAAATTAAGTAATCACTAATTTTTTTTTGATATGGTCTTATATATATATATTTCATAATGTGGTTAATCTCATTCATTCCTTCCAATTCAACTTCTAGGTTATAACAATCATGTTTAAATAATAAATTTTTCATGGTTTTCTTAATCTCGTTATTGCATGTTGTATATACCATTGAGCATAATATTATTTTAAAATATCATGGTGTTACACTGATCCCCACCTATTCTAATATTATTCTCCCCACATCAAATCTATATCCCTATTATAATCTAATTCTCTAAACTCTTCCATCATTCTTTATTTCCTGTCCTCACCCCCTCCCCCATCAGTCACAACTCAGGATTTGCCTCTCCATCTAAACTAATTTCTATGATTAAATATTATAGATACACATAAGATGGCTAACTATCTAGTGGACTATCCTCTCTACTTTATCCCCATAGGGGAGGTTCCTGCTCTCCAACACAAAACACCCCAACCAACTTTTCTAATTTTGATACACTACATATTTATATTGAAATCAATATTGAAAGAACACTTTGGATCCCAGATCTATAAATCCTCATATCTGATGATAAATCATTTCTCTATGGAGAATTTTTGAGGTGATATAGATGACCTAATATTAAATGGATTTAAATATTTCTTATTATATTTTGATGTGTCTAATTCTTTTCTATCTATACATTGCATCATGCACTGGTAATACTTCATTGTATATGGTGTTTTGGGTTTTCCTGTTGACATTGTTGTTGAGATTACATATATTGATCTTTTTGATATCCTTTTAGGGATTATTAGCGTCATTCTTAGAGTTATTTGAACTAGGTCTATTAGGTTCCTGTTAGAGTTACTAGATTTAATTTTTTTATTTCTACTCAATATTGCAATGGTTTTTTTATTTCCTTCATGGAGATTGATATTATTCTCCTGGTTGTATGATTATATATTTTTCTGAAGCTAATGATGTGTATTTTATTAATGTATTTTTTGGGTTTCTCCTTTTTTTACTTCAAAAATAATGGAAACTCATTTTAATTTTTATTACTTACAATAATTTTTTATTATTATGATATAGTTTTAATTATATTGTATTACTTTCCCCTATAAATCTTAAATCAACTTTTATTTTTTAAATTTTAATTAATTTATCTCATTTCCATTCAATCAACATATATTCTTATAGCTAATTTAGAACTAATATATTTTATGTATTCCATATATTTTTTTCCTTATAATTATATTAAATATTTCAATAGTTATTTCCATTACATACCTTGTTTGGGATTCATATTTACAACGAAAACATTAGAATATTACCAGATAAGTGTGTATAATATTATTATTCTTTTATATGTATTTTATAACTAGATTATTTACTTGAGAAAGTGGAATATGATAACTTAGGTAGTGTTTTATATTGTTTTAATTTTTTTCCTTCTTCTAAAAAATTGATGAAAATTGATAACATTAAAAAGATTCTATTATAATTTTATATTATATTTTTTCCATTAGAATATGAAAAGATCTAGATTATTCATTATTCTATAAAATAAAAATCCTTACAGTTTTATAAATTATAATACATTAGACAATGAAAATGCTAAACTATAAATATTTTCATTAAAAAACATAATTCATAGATATAATATATTTTTTACATAAACTATAAATTATTAACATCAACTTTTTTAATCATTAAATTGTGAACTTTTATACAAGAATTATGAATACAAAATTAAAAAACATAAATAATAATATGTTAAACATATAATTATGAGATTAAATAACTTTTATCTCTGTAACCTTGATTTTTTTTCATAAAACCATGTTTCTAAAACCACAATGTTTACCTTTGTTTTAGGGGTCCTTTATAAACAATCATGTATTTTGGGTTGTCTATTTTCCATCAGTATTGTTCCCCTTGTTTGTGTTCTATTTTTTTAATTTTAAAAAGGATAATCGTCAACTTAAACTATTAGAGACCACAAATTAATTATTTATAAATTTTATAATCTGATCCAAACCACTATTGACAATTTTGGGTTATTATTTATTAAATCCAATAATAAATGTGGGTTTTCTTGGTTTTTAGTCAAAAATAACCTATCCCAATCTATTCCCATCCATATACTTACTCATATTCTAGATATTCATGTTTTCTCAAAAAACCAGTTCCCAAAGCCATAATCCAAATTACAAAGGATCTTTTCAAATGAGTAGGGTAAAAAATGATCATACCTTTATATTTCTATGTATTTGTTTCTTATTATAATTAATAGAATTATAATTTTCTCATTATAATATAACTAGACTAGAAATGTTAGTATACAAAATTTTATTATTCTAATGGAATAATAATTAAATATATATCAAATCTTTTTTCATGAATATATTTGATAATATCTTGTAATATTTTGAAATCCAAGTTCTAAGATGATATCAGGTTTCACGTCCCAATGAGTCTGGAATTTATATTTAGATAATATTCAATATACAAATATAACATGTGATTATTTTTCTTAGAAAATTTGAATAACGCTTCAATGGAGTCTCCAATCCAAAATTTGAGGATTCTATTGAGTTCAAAGTGTGGGTTCTACCCTATACATGACATAATATTTTATGGTGTTCTATGTTTGTAAAAATGTTGTCACAAGTTGAAAAAAATATTTTCTTATTATGATGTAGTGGCCAAAACTCATTTTAAAGATACAATTTTATAGACAATTCATAGGGTTATCCATATAACCCTAATAATTGAGAGAGAGCATTGGAGGAAGGATTGGTGAGTGAACATGGGTCTAGGATCATTGCCCCATGGAGTTCGTGGAGTATGGAAATGATGGAAGCACATGACCATTATCCATCAATTATTCATCCAAACTCTATATAGGATGTTTAATTTATATGTATTTGTTCCCAATTTATTGTCAAATAATGTACAAGAATAAACTCCACCAACAGGGTGATTCCTAGGGTCGATAATGTTTGCGTGTTTGGGATTATTTCTTCATTGTATTGGGTAAATATATTTCTGATTAATAATAATATTTATTATTTATTATAAATGGAATATACTGAGGCCAAATCGAAAATAGATTAGTCTCATTCCCCTTTTTTGTCATTTTCTCCCCCTTTTCTTCGCACATTCATTATAAGAAATTTCATTGGACTATGGTTCAATGGATACCTAGTATTAGATCGTTGTATGACCATTATTTGGAGAAAAATATCGATACCATTTATGTGTTTAATAATCAAGGATGCATTCACGGTGAAATGATGCTGGAGGATGATCATTGGAAAACTGTATTTTACTTGAGATGTCAATTTTTATATGTTTGATGTGTGACAAATGGTGTGAGATGACAGTGGTTGATTTATGGGCAGGTCAATGACCAATTTCTAGTGAATGGTGATGGTGAGTGTTAGTCGACATAGATCCAATATCAATGGAAATTATTATGAAATTATTGGAATTGGAAGGTGTGGGTGATGTCACAGAGAAGGAACCACATGATTCTAAAAAATATCGCATTACATAACATTTAATCTGTTGATAGATTCCCTGTATGACCCCTAACATTGATCCTTGGGTGTCAAAAGAAAAATTTATGGATCACATTCCATGTGGTGCCTACCAGATTCCATGAAACCAGTTGCCAGATAAATTCTATGTATCATAGAGGATAAATGGTCATGGTTCAACTAGAATGTCTACGCCATGTACTCTAACATATCCAATGTACATGGCATAAGCTATAAACTCAGACATGACTAGGTGTACATGGGAATGACTCAAAGCACATGAACATGGATAGATGACATGTGTAGAGTTATAGAGACATATACACACCATGTATCCTAAGAGGACACAATGTATTTTGAGGTTCACAATCTATGTGAGACTACGATACACTAGATGATTAGGGGGTTTCAAGACACACCTTATACCCCAAGTACATGTTGTGAACTCCTACGGGTGTTATGAGCCCTTTTTATTTTCAGTATAGAAATGTTTTGGTTCAGTGTATTACCTTGTTCCTTTCTCATGAGGGTATGATGTGGAATTATATCCTCAATATAGGATTGTGATCTCCTTTATAAGTTTAGTATTGGACCAATTTGGGTTTATCCCCCAATAGGACTAGGGTGGCATCAACTATCAATCCTCTTTGGGGTTCATGTTACATGTGCAATCATAATGAATAAGGTTTTGGTCCCCTATTTAGTAGGAATATCTTGTCGAGTTTGTGGTGTCCCATAATGTCTATTGGTGTGATGCCCTTCTATAATGATGAGATCTTATGAGATCCAGTGGGTATATCATGGGTGGGTCCCAACTATCATGACATCGTTGATGAGAGTCACCAGTGATATCATATCTCATAGAGAATTTACTCTCGTAATAGGTGATACATATAACAATCAATGAGAATCCTTTGGATGGAAGTGTTGGTAGAGGAAATCATCAAACCAGTGGTCAATTTTGTGTATATTAAGGATTGTATATAACATTGATGTTGTTATCTAAGTACTCATGATGCTTTATTCTTAGTGACTTCGGGGTGTCCTGCCACATATTTCTTATACTCACCCATTCATGTGATTTTCTATTAAATTTCATGGCTTATGTATATGAGTCACCTTTTTAATACATTTCAATGTGGATAAAGCATTGGGAGATCATAGATTATTCTAGATAGACCGAGGTGTTTACCGGGTGTTGTATTTGACAGTGTCCACCTACTTTTGAGAAGGTTGGACTCCATTATAGTATTATATTGGATGGAATTTATCCTCGTTTTTACATTCAATACCAATACTACACCTTAATTATGTAATAGATGTACGCATGCATTTGTATCAGTTTAACATTTTAGCATTATATGGGCTTGGAGATGTGTGAGTTTTTATAGATACATAGGATAATTCCTCCTAGGTATGGGATATGCCTAATGGACACTGTTTCATAGCCCATGGACTATGGGAAGTGGGTCTGGGGTGGTCACAGTTTACTTATATATGGTTATGTGGGCCCTTCTAGGTTAGTTAGGGATAGAGTGGTATCCTAGGATAGTTCCATTATTGGGCCACATCATATATTTTCTCTAGACATGAGGTTGTATTGGGAAATAAATTCATAATGTTAAATTGTTTTGAATTTTGATTTCATGCTTCAGACTCCAGTAATGTTGTTGTGTCCAACCAATCCATTCACTTCAATTATGAAATCCATATTTCTATATAGGTACATGTAGTAAATGGTAATAGGTAAAAACATTGGTAATTGCATCATATATGAATGAGTATTGGTTTCCATGTCTTTCTTGAGTCATATAATCAGATATAATAATTGAATGTTTTTCATGATCTTTATGTATGGATTCCTCCATTGAGATAGATAATTAGTATTCCACTACATAATGATATGGATGACCAACCGAGTGATGTGACTTAAGTACGTGGGCATGAACCTGAGGTGGTACCTCTGAGTTGTTTTCCACTTATTCCAACAACTATAGAGTTTTAAGTAGTTCGAAAAATAGTTATTGAGAATGAACACAAGGCAAGTGGACTACATGAGTTTTATAGGTAGTGACCTAAGATGTTGTGGGGTAAGCCAGACCTACATGAGCTAAAGTCAGACTAGAAACAATCTATAGAGTTTTCGGCCATCTGAGGAAGCCCAAAGATCAGAAAAAAGTCCTCAAAGTGCATCTTCATCATGTTTTTGTTGGGTGATGGTTGAATATGGTGACGTAGTTACTTGATATGAGAACTCATTCCTAGTTGGCTTTGGATGTTCTATTCAGTGAGGGGATTTATTCAGCCATGTTTTGATTATCACACATCCAAGATATTTTTCATTTACTATAGGGTAGTTTGACAGTGGTGGAGTGTTTAGTGATTTTTAATGATCATTCATTATTCTCACTATGTATCATGTGATATCCATTCATCATAGAATTAAAATTTTAGTAGGGATTACAATAATATATCAAGGAATTAGTGATATCCCTTTGAATTCCCACTTCTCCCAAAGTGTTGGAGAACGACTAAATTTCAGAGAGATTGATAGAAGAGAAGATGATGGTCATGGGGACCAAGTAATAGAGACCATTGAAGCGAGTAGATGATGATAGTCTTTGGGATATTGTGTTTGGCTACACATTAAGAGGTAATCCAGAGATAGAGGATTGGAATTATAGGAATCTCAAAATGGCTCGACTCATCCAAGGGAGAGGAGGTGATTCCCATGAGATATTCAGGTGAATTTATCTTGAAATTTTCCAACCTATCATACAACTGATTTAGAGAGGGTCGATGAAAATCCTAGATATAGTTATTAGAAGGAAAAACGAGGATCATTGATAATCATATATTTAATAGGAACAATTAGGGAAATATAAAGTGACATGTGGTTTGAGCTATTCCCACCACCATGATTAGGTGTTCCACGACAGGCTTAGAGAACTAGTGTCTAGGGGTTCTGAAAACTACATGAAGTGGATGCCTATGACCCAGAGGTCCTATGGATTATATGATTATATCTATTTCATTTATACCTTCTTATTAGTACTAATATACCTCGGTTATATTTATTCAATTCATGCCACTTATTTGGTCTAAGACATTGAGAGTCTGGTTGTGACCATGGATCGAACATTGCATTTGGTGACTCCGTCTAGAGGTGACTAAAAAATAACTCAATTTTTTCAATAGTATTATTTGATTATTTGAGGTGAGAGATTTTTATAAGATATATTTAATTTTTTTATGATTACATACAACATCATATTTGGTATAAACTTTCTATCAATTGTTCATTCCAAGATGGACTAATTCAGGCAGAGGTTGCGGTGTATCCATGGAGTTGATTAAATTTTTTCATTTATGGATGAAATGGAGAACTTAGAAAATAGGATGGGAACCAAAATATGAGAATGTAAAAAATTAATCACCATATTTCTTTCTCAAATCTTGGATCAATGAATGATATGGATTTCGAGTTTCTGGCTATTGTGGAGTATTATAAGGACATATTTCTAGTGGATGTGTCAGGCTTACCTCCATGTAGAGAGATAAACATATATATTGAATTAAAACCTAGGATGACCATGATATCTACATTATAATATCATTTATCTCCCACAGAGTTTTGAGATATGAGTGTGTAGTTGCGGGACTTATAGAAGAAGGGATTCATGAGACAGAATGTTTCCATTTGTCAATCCAAAGTGTTATTTTCCAATAAGGTGGATGTGAGATTGATGTTGTTAGTGGATTAATGGTTCATAAACCATTTTATAGTGATGAATAATTATACATTAAAAAGTATAAATGAAATATTGGATTAGTTTATTGGGTTTTGGTGGCTCTCAATGTTTGACCTCAGATCAAGCTATCAGTAGGTGTGAGTACGAGATTAGGATGTAACAAATATGGAATTATAATGTCACTACAACCACTATGATTACATGGGGATTAATTTTAGAATTAAAAATGTCCCAATTGTTTTCATAGGACTCATAAAATATATATTTCATCCTTTATTATACTGGTTTATAGTAGTCTTTGACAATGATATCTCAGTGTACTCAACATCAAATGAGGAGCACATGACACAACTGAGGAAGGTTCTAGATGTACTATGAGAGCACTAAAATTATGGGAAGCTAATTATGTTTAACTCATGGACTTAGAATTCCAATTTATTTGAAATTTTATCTTAGATGAGGTTTTATTAGTGGACTAATAAATATTTAGTGTTGTGTTAGTTTGGGAGCCACTCAAGAGTATAATGGAGGTGTGGATCTTCCATGGGTTGGTAGTTTACTACTTGAAATTATTGCCCGATTCCTCCATTATATTGGAAAATTTTAGTAATTTGAACCAGAAATGGTAGAATTTCCTATGGACAATGAGGTTTTCAATTAATTTTCAGTAGATGAGG
This sequence comes from Viscum album, assembly GCA_963277665.1. Taxonomy (NCBI): domain Eukaryota; kingdom Viridiplantae; phylum Streptophyta; class Magnoliopsida; order Santalales; family Viscaceae; genus Viscum; species Viscum album. Next base: position 1,252,853,981 of record OY728122.1, read on the forward strand.
CATAATATGAAAACTACCCCCATCATGATATTTCCTAAGGAGGGGGTGTGTACATTGTTTTCAATGATGTATGAGGGGTCTTGACTTGGTTTTTTACTAATTCAGAGGTCGGAAATGATTATATATGGTTATTAGAAGTTGATAATACACAAATTGACCAAAAAAATTGATATTGAGTTTCTAGTATTAGTATTAAACCTTAATTTGTGGAGACACTACACTATGGGTGAGAGGTTTATCATTTATTCCAACAATAAGATATGATGTATACCTTCAATCGTAAGGATCATATATTGAGATAGAGTTTATGGATAGAGTCCCTCAAGGAAAATTTATTTTATAATTTCTCTAATCCTGGTATGGGGAATGTGGTAGAATAATCTCTCAATAAGACATCTTGCTAACACCTTCTGACCAATGATTTAGAGTATTTGGCCTCATTGATGTTGTCCCTAGTGGAAAAAAGATGATGATTCATATCTACATTTAATTTTTTTTACCCCACTTCATCTATAAAGTATTATTAAAGATCAATATGAAAAAACTATCTCTAGGACCTTACATGATCAAATATCCACTAGATGTTATCTTAATGGATTTTCTAGAGATGGAGGCCATGTCATCATTTTTAAGAGATGCACAACCGTACCAATGGAACTATGGGAGGAGGTGATGAGGGAGTTCCATACATCCCATTTGTTGGTTCCCCAAAGTGATAGAAAGATGTACCCAGACCTCCAATATAATTTTGAGTTTTTAGGAATAATGAATTCAATATAAAAGTTTACCACCAGATGCCTCACTTTTTTGGTTGTGATGAATGAGCACCATGTTACAACTAGTTTAGCCCAATCCCTTGAGGTTCCAGAGTTTATGTGGGATGGAATATCATTTATATTCATGATATGGTTACCATGTACATCTAGAAGACATGATTCAATCGGGGTGATCATAAAATGACTCACTATGTCAGTTCACATCGTAGATATTCAATATATGAGTTCAATAGATTTCATAGGACATCGTTACGCTCAGTATATAATGTCATTTAACAGAGTTTATAGTAGATTCATTTCATAATGTGATGATCAATTCACCTCATAATTATAGAGTGGATTTCATGAGATTGTTGGGACTATGTTGTGTCCTATCCTAGAGTTCCACCCTAAGAATAACTATTAGAATGAGATGACTATTCAGGTTCTGGATGAATTTTTTAGGGGGTCATGTTGGAATTTGGCTCTATTTTGGAGGATAACATACCCTTGATGGAGTTTTCATACAACATAAGATAGAATTCCACCATCAATATGGTGTAATTTGAGGTTGTATGTGGGTAAACATTCAAGTCACCACTTTGTTGAACTGAGCTAGGTGAGTCAACAATCATCATCCCAATGTTGTTGTGAGGTAAAATGGAGATGGTTTAGGTCATCCAAGAGTGTATGAGGACTGTACAATGCTATTCTATGTCGATAAAAAAAATGATACCTTCCGAGTTTGAGGAGGGATACCATGTGTTCATGACGCTCTCACCTCATCCCTGATTTTAGATATTTCATTGGGGTAGTATGTTACAAATGATATTCATTAATCCTTTGCAGATAATATGTAGGGATGGTGGGGTGGAATGCCACTTGGTCTTGCCGATGTAGTTATAACAGGTATATGAAATCTTCCACATTATATAGTTGAGGAGATATGTTCTTAACCCATCACATGTTATCCAATGGGGAAATATGGACATCGAGGATGGAGATACATTTTTAAAGTACCCAATAATGAGCTAGGATCATAATTATATGATCATATATGTGTGATTGATTCCTTTGGTTCTAATTTTGTGGTACCATGGTAATCATCAGGAGTGCCCTTGTGAGTGTTAGATACATATACATGTTCAGTACCCACATATTTTTTAGTATTCTGATATAGTATTTTATGAAAAATTTCTTATGGTGTGTAGTAGGTAATAACTCATTTTTTCTATGAATATCATTGAAATATATCTAGTAATATTTTCGGAGCAAGTCATTAGGATCGAGGGATATTTTTTGGATCAGTGAGCTCAAAAATTATTATTTTTAAATATATTAAGTATTTTAATATCACATTAGAATTGTTTTTTTAGAAAATGGAATAAATCCCTAAATGATTCCCATATGGGTAATATGTTTTCATTGATGACTTTAGAGTAAGGTTCTTACTCTAGGTGATACATAATCTTTTTCATTGGTGAGCGTTTGAATAAATGTTGTGAAATCCATAAATAGAAAATAAATAAATAAATAAATTTATTTTATTATTATAATGTAGTGACCTAAATCACATATATAAATAATCCAATCTTACCAATTTTTTTAGTCATCTACATAACATTGAGAATTTATACAGACAATTAGATGATGGTTTGGTGAATGAAAACATGTTGAGGATCATTACCCTAGTGGGGTTTATCGATCTCAATAATGACATGAACACATTAACATTATTCATAAGTGGCCAATTTAATTTATCGGAATGGTGTTTGATTTTGGTTGATTTATTACCTATTTAACATCCCATGATGAAATCAAATTCACCTCACTAATAGGGTAATTCCTCAATTGATCATTCTTGCAGGTTCAAGATTATTTCACCTTGGGATTGGGGAAAATTTCTGGTTGATTATCATTTCTCTTCATTTTTTCATTATAACAATGAATGATAAAGAAAAAAAACAAACATAGTTGAGGATTATTTATAATTTTTTTGATTTTTATTTTCTCCCACATTGATTCACACAATCATCATGGTCAATTTCATTGTCCCTCGGTTTGACGGATACCCAGTAGTTGACATTGCTTGATAGTTCATTAGTGAAATGGTTTGATGATGTGTCTGTGGTTCATAGTAAAGGATGAAGTTAGGATGATATGATTATTGAGTATAATCATCAATGGATCAGAACAATTATTCGATGCATGTTCTTCCTTATTTGACACATGGTATGTGGTTTAAGGTGATAATGGTCGATTACTGTGAATATCGTAGACCAATTTCCAGCGACCGACAAAGGTGAGGGTTGTTCAACGCAGATCTGCAATATCCAATGAGTATTGTAGTGGAATTAGGTGTGATGGAATTGGGGGAATACATGGATAAGTAACCATGGGATTCAAAATTTCCCATGCTACAGGGATTTTAATCTGGAGGTACATGACGTACGGGACCCCTATCTACTACACTAGGGTTTATAAAAAAACATAAGTATCCCTTGTTGTGTTTTCCCTACCAAATTTTACATGACCCTTATATAGTAAAATACTATGTATCTCAGATGATAAATAGTCATGGGTCATGAGCATAGGCTATGTCATATACTCATACACGTCTAGAGTATGCATGATAACCCAGGTACTTAGACATAGTTAGATTTACAAAGGCATGATCTAATGTAAATGGGAACAAATAAACAACATGAAAAGAGTTATGTTTACCAATACACTTCATGTACCATTACAGTGAAAAAAATTATTTTGAGGTTTATATTTTGTGTGAGATAACAATACATGAGTAGACCACGGGTTGGAAAGCCACACCATATACCCCTAGTATATGTTGGGTAATCGATATGAGGGTGTGTATAGCCTTTATTTTCTTATGTATAAACTTATATTAGATTAGTTAGAAATCATGGTAATTTTAGGAAGGTAAAATATGTAATTATGTCCTCAACATAGTGTTATGATCCCCTCTACAGGTTCAATATTGGATAGATTTTGTTGTATCCCCATATGGAACCATGATGGGATCCTCTCTTATTCATTAATGGGGTTCATGGTATCTTTATTAACTCCATGAATAGGGAATAAATACCTTATCTTAAAAGAAGTTACTATAGGGTTTGTGATTTCCCTTAGTCTCCATGGGTCTGATCCCCTACTAAGATGATGAGATCATTAGATATCCAGTGAGTACATGTTGGGTGGGGCCCAAAAAACCATGAACTTTTGGATGAGTTTCACTAGAGGTAGTATACCTCAGGGAACAATTCCTCATGGAATAAGTTTTACCTATAATCCTAAATATAAGTCCTTATATAATCCCATGCCCCAGTAGGCTAAAGCCGGTGGTCAGTTTGTTATATTGGCACTGGATATAAGTTATGCCATCCAAAAGGGATTGATATTTTCGTATTAATGTAAAATATATACATACATGAATAGAAAATAAATTTTAAAATATAAATTACAAAAATTATTCAAGTTTATAATTTAATTATTCTTCTTAGAATATACAAACATATCAATCACAAATAAACTTATTAGTATCCTTTTTAAAATAACACATAATAAATGTGTGATCTAAGATGCTTAGTATCAATATTCCTATATAAGAAGATATTAATAAACAAAGAGTAACCAATATATATTGGTAAATAACTAAATCAAATTTAATTTAATTGATAACTTGATAATAATATGGTAGAAATAAATGATGACAAAATAAATACATAAAAATAATCACATGATCTTGAAAACATAACCATGGTTATTCAATATAATTTAATAATCACATGGAATATAATTATCATGATTTATAATGATGGAATACATGATTTTGGAGTTCTTAAACACACCATGAAGGCCCCATTCAAATACTTATTACCATCTTGGACTCATTCGAAGATATATTACTCAAATGGGTATGGCCTCATCAAAATACCCAAGATAATTTTTCTCATGATACCTACTCATATATCAAGGGGATATATAATTTAAGTTCACTCCCATCACTTAATAAGTCCAATTATTTCTTCAAATGAAAGGGGTTGAACATAATAAACATAAAAATTAATATTTTTAAAAAAATGGAATGGCAATGATTACCCTAGTCAATAAATATAATCTTAAACCATATAGAGTAAAAGGGTGAATGATAATAAAAATGTACATCCCCGGTAAATATGATAATAAAATTTCTAAACAAATAATAAGGATTCTATCAATAAAAAATTTCCCTATAGGATAATAAGTACATTAAATGTTTTATGTCATTGATGTATATAAATACCATTAAAATGTTAATAATTGTTTTGGGGATGAAAACATTTTCACTTTGAAGAAAACCATTTAAAAAAATCAAAAAAAAAACATTTTGAAAAAAAATTAATTTAAAATTTTCATTTTATGAAATGTAGAATAAACTTTAATATATCATGTGGCCCTGATTATGTATTATTTTTTCTAATTTTGTATAAGTTAAAACAATTAGTATTTCTTCAAGTTTTCTATAGAAGACCAACATGTATTGTTTTGAAAAATATGTCAAGATTCCATTCATGAAAATTAAAAAATTGAAATGATTAAAAATATATTAATTAAAAAATTGTTAAAATTTTTAAATAAATTTTGAATATATTTTTATAAAACATGGGTTTTGATAGAATGGGATTTCCGGCTGAAGATATAAATAATGGAATATTTTATTAAAATCATTTTATAGATAATTTTATGTACTAACGAGAAGAAAATTGGTACTATAAAGATAAAAAGTCCACGAAAAATTATATGAGAAAAATATATATTGATATAGAGATATGAATATCACATAATTCCTGTGTGGGAGGTGTAAACATAATCAATCTTGAATAGTGATGAGATTGTTCGCTAAATCCTTACCACATTTGCAACTTCTGAATCATAAGCCCCATAGAAGAAAAAAATTATATGAAACTTTAAATACTCTAAATATAAATAGATTTATGATATTAAATATAACTGGTGTATTATATACACCACAAAAATGAAATTATTGGTAAATTTTGAATATGTATCATGGAAGTAATTGTGAGATGATAAACCCTTACCTAAGCTATTATATCTGTAGTACATGTTCTAAAATCATTTATTATGCTATTAAACATGATATAAATTTATATTGAAACCATAAACATATTTATAATATCATATATGGTTCTCTTATAACATTTTACCACCCCTTTGGTAATAATAATTCATAATTTTCATTGTTCTGGGTGTTAATTACCGTGTTTTCTAATCCGTATTTTGTCAATAAAGTTTCTGTTCTTATGTCTAGGATATATTTATATCATATAAATAATTGTAATAATTTCATAAATAACATATTTACTCATTATGTACATTTTTATAATCATTTATGATTATTTGTCATGAATATGAATAACATCACTTTGTGGAGACGGTAGGTCGTACATACGAAGGAGCGGTGAAATCATTCCCTCAAAAAGTTAAAGGGAGAGGTAGTGGGTGATATATTATTTTTTAGAATCAAAATAATCCCATATATATTACATATATTTAATAATTTTTCATTATTACATTTCATGTAATGTGTATGTAAAAAATAAATCACATTATCTCACGAGGTGGTAGTCCACCATACACACGAGCGAGATTATTTCATTTGAAATAGAAAGGAACAATAAATATTCTTTGTGAAACTAGAATAAAATAATTTTAATAATATAATAAATTTCATAAATTTGTTTCAAAACCATAAATATATCCTTTAGTGATAGGTGGATATTTAGAACAAATAACATCAGTTTTGGAGGAATTAGTCCAGTGTACACAAGAATGCTGTTTTCATAAACCATTTGATATAAGAGGAGAAACATTCAGCTTATTCAATTTAAATAATAAAATAATAGTATATGTTCCATAGTTTTTTACTAAATTTTATGTTATAATAAATAATTTATGGTGGGAAATAAGAAAGAAAAAGATGGATCTTGGGAAGATAATTACTTTCTCTTAGAAGCACCACATTTTGGATCTTTAATAAAGACCCTAGTTTTTTCATTTTTGATGGGAAAAAATCTTTTGAAAATGGATAAGGATTTTATGGTGGTATTTTAGCAGTTTTTTGGCGATATATACATCTTTACTGGTTTGGATAAGTCATGCTAGTGAGTGTCATTTTATATGTGGGAAAATTGGAACTTCTTAAAAATTACATGAAATTTTGAAAAATAATTAAAGATGATAAAGTTAGTGACATGAAAAATCACTAAAATGACCCGATATTTTATATTGGAAATGAAATTATAGAAATATTTACATCCTATATGTTTTTTTATTTTTAAGTCATTTTAACATATATCTTCTTAATTTAACCCGAAGTAAACCCATTTTTACCTTAATCGAGGTAATTAATTTTTAACATTTTCACTAATAATTTTGGAAAAAATTTAGTTGAAAATATTATATAATATAAATTATGTTGATCCAAAATATGGAATCCATTTCAATATATTCAATTTATATAACTGGAAGAATTCAATTTATAATTATACCCATAGACGTGATGGAAAAGTGTGTTTTCAAAGGGTAAATGCTCACAAGTATAGAAGGTTTCAATATACAAAAATGAATATTAAATTGATCATAATAGAATAAATTAGTTAAATTGAAATATAATTTACCTATATTTACATATAAAAATTTAAAATATAATTCATCATTTTAAATAACTTAAATGTGGAGAATGTTTTTAGTTAAAAATTGTATTTTCCGTTATTCATAAAAATGAGACATTTTATAAAAAACCCAAGACATGATCCAAAGATAATTTAGATATGATGATTTAAAAAATTAAGGAAATTTTATCAAAAAAATAGTACAATTGTAATGAACAAATTTTAGAATATATTGGAAAAGTGAGACAAAAATTCCTCTCAGAAAAAACAAGTTTTAGAAAACAATTCTTCTTTATTTCAAATGTTTTGTATTTATAATAAATAGATTAAAATGAAATTTATTTTATACATATGTAAAACACATAAATTTTCATACTATATTTAGTTTTATTCAAACTATTTATCATAATAGATAGGTTATAATGGTCTTGTTCAAATAATAATAATTTAATACAGTATCACATTTTGGTCAAACATAGTGTCACATGTATTACGAGCTACTGATAGAATTGAATTTATTTAGAACAATATATTTTTGATCGTATATCGGTTTTAAATTATATTCTATGATTTATGTTTCATTTTATACACTCTATCTAACATGATGTTTATATTTCAAAATCATGGTGTGTCACATTCTACCCCTCTTTAATAAATTCTGTCACAGTTTAAAATTTTAAGATACAATTCTTTAAATCCCACATCATGTTAATGGTCAATATAAATTCCTATTGGTATGATATAAAAGGATGTATTATGGAAATCCAGAATAACACATAATTTTTTTCCAAGTAGGAGATAATTAGTTTTAGGTGATGATATATACTTTGAAGAAAAGCATAAATAATTATTGAGGTTGTTTGATATAATTGATCAAAATAAATTAGACAATCTAGAGAAGGATAATGAAAAAAAATACTCTTTAAAGGATACAAATTCCACTAATTAAACAAAAATAAATGATTAGTACACAAATTATTTTTCTATACTATTTATCTACACTGGAGGAATTCCTTAACAGTCTAGGAATATAAGAAACTATTCTTACATGGTATATTTATATTTCATAAGAACAATTTTATCATTTTTTGATCAATTCCCACATTATTTCTTAATCTATTAAATTAATATCCAAAATCAATTTTTATTCGGAACGATTATTTAATTGTTCATTAAAATTCAAATTCATTCTTCCCATAGCTAGTTATTTTCCAGAATAAAAATTGTTATGACACTTTATCTAATAACAACCAAAATTAAATTAAATCCATTTGATATATATTATTACTTAAGTTTCATAAAAAATATTTCTCTCCAAATTCATAGTCTAAAAATCATGAATGAAGGTTTCTAAATCAACATTATATTTCCTGGATAATTTTAAGTGGATATTAGTTTCAAATTAGAAATATGTTAACACCTTGTTCACTATAAAACCATAATGAAAACTTTAATGCACCCAAAAATAAAATTTCAGGTTATTGAATATATCCCATAGATTCTAACATATCGTAAACTCTGTCAATAAAAACAAAAAACAAGAAATCACTAACGAATTTCATGGTCACCAAAACTTTCCCATAATCATATTATTGTGATTATTATCTAATCATAGGGAAAAAATAGGGGTTATATTCTGTTATCCATGTGTTTCCCAAAATGATCCGATTTACAATGAGTCACTTTTCTTTGTAACATTAAAAAAATACTTTCAAATCCTTAACGAAATACAAAATAAATAAAATTTCCTATATATATATATTGAATATTATAATGAGATTATCATAAAAAATTAATTTTACAACAACTTTATTAGAATCAAATACAAAATAAAAATTAACATTCAACATTGGATATACCAATAGTAGAAGAATGACCTTGATCCCTTAGCTTATTTTGATTAATATTCCCCTAAAACTTGGAGAGTTAGTTAGAATAGTGACCTATATCCTTGTAGATAAAGAACTATAATTTGAGGCTTTATCCCTTACACTTGTATTCCTGATAAAAATGTATGTTTTCTCCATACATGAACCAAACCTTTTTTCCTTTGATTCTTGTAATATGGTTTTTTTCCACAATTATCACATTTGGGAATGTCCTTCTTTCACATATTCCATTTAAACTTTTTTCCAGGTGGTTAACTTTTTCCCTTTATTAACTTTGATTCATAAGACAGAAATACATATTTATCTATCCTTATTTCACATGATATTATGTGTTCATTCGATGAAAATGTTTTTGATAATAATTCCTTAAAAGGGATTGGATTTGTCAAATTAATTAACTGTTTTATCTTTATCTTAGGATGATTTATGTAGTTCAAAAAATGAATTTCTAACCATGTAAATTTCTTTTCATACTTAGATACTTTTTCCCTTTCTATTTATCTTATAACCAGGAATTTTCATCATATATCTTCTAATTTATCCCCAGGAAAATATTTTTCCAAAAGAAGTACCTTGAAATCCATATATTCCCTGTTTAATTTTTGTTCTTCATATTTAGTGATTTGAATTAATGACAACCATTTATTTCAATCTACTGAGAAATGAAAAATTATCACAACAACTTTATCGCTTTCACAAATTCCAAAATAAAGAAATATCTTCTCTAAAAAACATATCCATTACTCAAATAAAATGGATTTGTAGTTGCATTTAATGATGTATGTTTCTAAAACCTGAAGTGATCTATAATTGTTAAGTAGCATGGTGTATCAATAGGATTCTCCATAGGGGAATGTTTATTACTCATAACATATGCTAGCTACCACAATATGGTAATAATTTAATCAGTTCCTACTGTTTCTCCATCTCTAGATTTATTATCTTTCCTAGTAGGGAAATCCTTATATAGAGTATATTATTTGAGATAATTCCCATTAAATTCATTAGGCATAGATTATAAAGAAGTAATGCACAAATATTTTATCACAACATTATGATATATAAAGTATCATCGCCAAAAATTTGAAACAGTTAGCATAAATTAAAATATTTATGCCAATATATTATCATAATCAAAAACATTGTTTATTTAGGTATATAATTATTTTAATGACGTTCATAATTGTTGGTAAATAAAATAACTATTAACTATAGGATATAACTATAAGTATCAATCCAGGTGTGTTGTAAGGATGGTTGTCATGCATCAGGTGATGATCAGGTCAAGACCAATGCTCCCTTTTCGGAGTTATCTCACCTAGGTACATCTGTGCAAGAATCACTTCCAATGGTAGTAAATAGATATGGATGTATTTAAAAAAACAACATAATATATTTCTTTATAAATACTATATTTTTCTTTTATACTTATAATCAATGTCGATCATCAGGTTATGTAACCAAATCTATGTTTTCCAAAATATAGTTCCAATGGTTTTTACTAAAATTCATCAGATACCAACATTAGAAACCCCATCCCCAGTATCCTAGAGCTGACACATTACCACTATATACATGTAATTTCATCCAAAAGGACCGAATAATTTAGTAGTTTTAGTAAAATCGATACAAAAATAAATTCTCATTAAATTATTAAACTTAAATTAAGCATTGTGTTTTATTTTAGAATTACCTTATACCCATTAGTGTATCCATGCATATCAATCAGAAAACACTTCCTGGTATATTGGGGGAAACCATAAGTTAGTGGTGAGCTCAAATATTGATTAATGGATTTTATATAATGATGGATATTATAATGTAAGGAATAATCAATAAAGAAAGGTAAATAACTAAAAAACACTCCATTTAATCAATAAGTTAAGCATAATATGGAAGGTTTAAATAATGATCAAATAATTTAATTTAAATAATCATATGATCTTGAAAATATAACCATGTATATTCTAACTAATTGAATAATAAAAAGGAATATTAATAAATACATTCATAGAAATAAAATTCACAATTACAAATATCTTATACATACTACAAAATATTCATTCAAAGACTTATTTCCATCAATGCCTCATTCAATTAAATCTCACATATACAGGTAAGACCTCATCCAAATACCCAAGATTATTGGTCTCATGAGACCTACTGATGAATCAAGGGGAGATATAATTCAATAACCCACCAATCACATAATAAATCCAATGCATTACACATTTGAAAGGGGTAATACATAATCATCATAATAATTCATATTGAAAAACTAATATTGTAATGTCTCAGATTTTCCGTTTTTTTAATATTATATGGAATTATTTCGAGACTGGGCGTGAACATGGCACATCATCCCAGGGTCCAGTGAGCCCGGAATGGGGGTTTGACCTTTTTTTTTATTAAGTGAGTCGGCACTTGTGCGCTGTTGTGGCAGTTTCCAAACTGATTCCCGGATTAAAAATCTGAGCGCACCGTTGTGTCCGGAACGACGACTTTACCTATGAATGAGGCTAACCTCGACTGGCATCGGTCGAGGGAAAAAGTTAATTTTCGGACGTTTTAAATAAAATAAAATAAAATAAATTAACCAGTTTATTTTATTTCATTTATGGAAACATCTGCTGCAGCGTGCCGATGGTGCAACTGTTTCGTAAATTAATGACGCGTCATAATAACTTCAAAATGGAATTCAACGTCATTAATTATGCCGCATAATTAAATGTCAATTTTTTTTCCCTTTTTAATGGGTTAACCAATTGTTGATCGTTGGCAACGCTTGAGAAGAACCTATGCCGAATCTGCGAGGCGTTGGAGCTATTATCGATGACGAACGACAACGGATCGAAACCAAGGATCATTGCGCCAATGTTGAAAGATCACGACGACAACGGCAGAATGATGCCGTCGTCAATGATCGATCCTTTCAAAATGTACGGGTTGTTGTTTTGATTTTCTTTTCCCCGTTTTTGAGTTTAAACAACGAATGCGGATCAACCACGAACATATTGATCCACGGATTCGTACGTTCGTGCGGGAGGGTTTTCTTTGGGATGATTTTGGGGAATTAATCCATGCTTTATATTCATGTTGATCTCTGATCCGTTTAATCATATTAACGGGAGCAGATCAACGTCGTGACGAATGACGGCGGAGGTTCGTTCCTCATTTTCATTATGTGGATTTCTTCCTCCTTTTTCCCCGCGCGTTCTTCGAATTCTTCGCGGGGCGACAAACAACGGATTTTTGCGCATCCGTTTTGCGATGAAAAGATCCAAAACCGATGGTTCGACATCACAATGTTCTTGTGGAGGTTCAACAATGATGGCGGACGACAAATCAGACCAGATCGGAAAGGGCATTCTTCGAGCATTCTTCGCGCAGGAAGATCAATCATGGTTTTGGAGTCGATCAGATGCCCAAAAATAATGGAAGCAGCTTCGTGGTATCGGGGAGACCAAAACTTGAAGGTTTCGTGGCGATCGGACGTTCGGATCAATGATCAGAGAACCACGGGAGGCATGACGGTGGAGGTCCGAGTTTCTGGAAATTTCCAGAATACACGGTGTGTACTTCTGAAGAACACACCGTGTAGTTCTGATGGTGGCGGCCAGGGTTTCGAGGTCAGAGAAGGATCACACGACATGTGACCCCAGTCACATGGTGTGTTGGACCTTCCCCGAATCTCGGCGTGTACTTCGGGTGGTACACTGACACAGGATGCTCTACATGGCTTCAGGCGGCACGACGTGTACAACTCGGCAGAGGAGGCTACGCGGAGTGCAGTGTGTATCCTGAGGATACACGGACACGGGATGTAGTACACGAACATGTACTCCCTTACCCAGCCAGGCGAGGTCACCAACATAGGTCACCCCATGTGCATATTGCACGGGTTGGAGTACACGGGTTGGTGACCGTGTACGGGCACATGACCAGAGTACACGGAGCCAGCCCCAGTGACCCAGACACGGCGTGTACTTCATAATACACGCCATGTATAAAGTTTTCTACATGACTAGCCTCACGACATGGGTCTTTGTACACGGGTAGTACTTGGGGTCAGACAACACGGCGTGTATCATTTCTACACGCCGTGTACTTTTTGGAGAACGCATTGGTCCTTTTGTTCTCCGTGCCTTGAACATATTTCTTTTGGGTTAGTGCCCCTTATTATTTTCCCTTGATGGTCAGGCATCATTCCCTCATGCCGGATTATGATCCCTTCAGTAGGACTTTTCTGTTATAGAGTCAGGCATCTATCCGAGAGTCCCGGATCGAGATCCTCTATCCATTCCAGACCCAAGGTAGAGTCAGGAATCGGCGTGACCAAATTTACTGGGCGTTGATCCTCTACCTAGCAGGTGAATTCCGGATGAGTCGTTGTATCCTCCATGTCCCTGGCAGTGATCCTCATCTGTGTATCGAGATCTTTCCCACTCAGGAGTGTGTCTCCAGTAATGAGTGCTTCTATATATCATAACCATTTCACTCAGGAGTGTGTCTACCATAATGAGTGTAGCTATATCTCGTGACGGTTCCCGAAAAACATCACTTCTCGAACGGACGTCATTAGAACTATAAGACTCCTGGAGTGTGTTCTCCTGGAACGAGTGCATCAAGGAATCTTCGGACTGAATCCCTTGCGGGGGTATGCGGTTGCGTGACTTGTCTCTAGACCGCGGGTCTGGGTTTTGAGTATATCGGGTTTTTTTGTATGGTTTGTAAACATATATTGTGCATAACTGACTGTACCTTTACTTTGTGTACTTCTTTGCATTTTTCGGGGTCCTCTATTGAGTATTGTTATACTCACCCCTGCACGGGCTTTGCCGCACATCTAGTGTCTTGTGCAGACGTGCATCCTTTTGATAGAGTTGAGGGTGGACCAGGATAGGACCGAGCTTTCTGAGTTTCCTACAGGCCGAGGCGTTCCTATGGCTACAAGCAGTAGTCCCCGTACCTTTGTGCTTACATGTTGGACCTTGCAGTTTTTCAGACACTTTCTTATGGTGGGCTTGTATTCTGGCCTAGTTTAATTTTACAGTACTCTACCTTTCGTCGTACTGTGTTGGTTGGGTTTATTTGTATACATGAATTTTTGTTCCTTAGGGTTTTACAATTCAGCATTTGTGGGCTTAGAGATGTGTGCATGTGTACAGGTACTTAGGAAATGCCTCCCATGTTAGTGACATGCCTACTCGGTGCTAGTCACAGCCCCTGGCCTATTGGAGGCGGGCATGGGGAGTCACGACGCGGGCCCCACTGGGATAGGTCATGACAGAGTGGTATCAAAGGTGGTCGGTTCTACCTTAGGACCAAGAGTCTGTGAGTTTGGTTAGGGCAACAATGTTGAGTGTTTCAGGTTCGGCTTTCAGGCCAGAGACTCTAGTGTTGGTCCGACGACCGACGTATCCATACACCAGGACTCTGATAACCTGTTTTTCGACCCGGTTCACGAAAACACTAGTTACTGGGAAATAAAAGGTACATGCATCATATAAGAATGGGTTGTGTCTTCTATATCCTTGGTTTCAACTATCCAGATATACTCATTGACCGTGAAACATCTTGTTTCTTTATAGGATGCCTCAACGACGCGTACCCGCTATGATTCAGCAGCACCATCATGAGGATGACCCGCTCAGTGACGAGGATTCGATTCAGGGACCAGTTCCACAAGAGTTGCCACCAGGTGGTGCACCTTCTATACCATCACCAGTGGAGCATCCAGTGGTACCAGTGGTACTGACCGGTGAGGATCGCAGGCTCAATGCGCTCCATGAGTTTCAAAGATAGAGGCCCCTCAGGTTCCGAAGCGAGCCCGACCCTCAGGTGGCTGAGGACTGGCTTGAGGTGGTGACTAGAGTTTTCCGTCTAGTGAGGACACGGGTAGATCAGATGGTGTTCCTACGAGCGAGCCTTCTTCAGGGCTCAGACCTTTGAACTAGGTCTACGGAGAGACATTCGAGCTAGTGTCGTGCCTCTATGCATATCGACCTATGCTGGAGTGCTCGAGTGGGACTTGGTGATCGAAAGCTTCTTGGCGGAGCAGAGACAACCGTCGGCAGTCAGCAACAGGCAGACAGGTGCGGAGGTACCAACATCAGGGAGCCGACGTCATACATAGGGACCTGGACATGGGAGACGTCATAGGAGGACCCAATACAAGGGATCGATAGTCCAGGGCTCTCAGGATGGATCCAGTCAGCCTAGGGAGAAGCGATGCTACGCATGCGATGGTAGGGGGCATCTCGCTAGAGATTTCCCAACACGTCGGGCTGCAGACAGGGAAGTGGTGGATGGACCACCGAGGCAGAGGCAGAGAACGGAACAGGCAGATCCGCTAGGCGGCGGACGTGGCAGAGGAGTGGGGAGAGCTGCAGGCGGTGGTAGATGCTTCGACTTACTTCCACCACCACCCCCAGGAGGTCCGCACCAGGCTCAGGGAGCTGGGGGACAAGGATGGGGACAACTGCATGCGGTCGAGGCATACGACCCAGGGGCTCCATGGATGATTCGAGGTACGATCTGTGTCTTTTCTACCTTAGCTGCCGTACTCATAGACACTAGTGACAGTCATTCCCTTATACCCACATGTCTTGTACAAAACCTTGAAATTCCAGTAGAATCGTTGACTCGATCCTTATGCTAGGAGACACCTACGGGAGGAGACTCGACGATCACGCACCTTTGCAGACAGTGTGATCGTACCCTTGGAGGCGAGAGTTTTGGTTGGAACCTCTTGGTGGTAGCATCGAGGCCTTATGACATCATTATCGGTATGGATTGGTTATCTTCATTCCATACCCAGATTGACTGTTTTAGGCGAAGAGTGCGGTGTGTCCGCCGTGATGGAACAAGGTTTTCCTTTGTCAGAGAAATGGAAACCTAGGCAGCACAAAGTGGGCTCATGCATAGGAGGGGGAAACCGATCACTCATGAGTTGGCTATCCATACCCTCGGAGCAGTAGATGTTGTGAGATCTCAGTTTCCAACAGTGGGGGCGGAGTATGAGGAAGTCTATCCAAAAGATGTCCCAGGGTTACCTCCCTGCAGGGAAATTGACTTCTGCATCGACTTACACCCCGGGACGACACCGATTTCCTCATCGGCTTATCAGATGGCTCCCACGGAGATTCGTGAGCTGAGGGTGCAGTTGGAGGATTCACAGAGCAAGGCTTTCATGAGATCCAGCGTTTCACCCTGGGCGGCCCCAGTCGTGTTTTCCAAGAAGGCAGATGGGGGTCTGAGGTTGTTCATGGATTACCAGTGCCTGAATCAGGTGATGGTGAAGAACAGGTATCTATTGCAGAGAATTGATGACCTCTTCCATCAACTAAGAGGGGATCAATGGTTCTTGAAGGTTGGCCTTCGATCCGACTATCGCCAGCTACGAGTGCGGGATGAGGATATACCGAAGATGACTTTCAGATGTCGCTACGGTCACTATGAGTACCTGGTGATTCCCTTTGGCATGACGAACTCCCCCACAATGTTCATGGGGTTGAGGAACCGGATCTTCCAGCCATACTTGGACCAGTTTGTAGTGGTCTTCATCGACGACATCCTTCTGTACTCGGCGTCAGAGGAGGAGCACTCGAGACACCTGTGGATGGTCCTGGACGTACGCTGAGAGCACTAGATTTATGTAAAGCTCTTGAAGTGTCAGTTATGGATTCAGGAGGTCCACTTTCTGGGACATGTCATCTTAGCAGAAGGAGTAGCTGTGGACCCAGCCAAGGTGGAGGCTGTGTTAGCATGAGATCCACCTGAGAGCTTGATAGAGGTGCGAAGCTTCCTTGGGTTGGCAGGATATTACCAGAGATTCATCCCTGATTTCTCCCAGATATCATCACCGATGACGGCCTTGACCAAGAAAGGGAAACCCTTCGTGTGGAAAGAAAAGTGCCAGAAGGATTTTGAGCAGCTAAGACAGAGTTTGACGAGCACCCCAGTCTTGAGATTGCCGGAGGAGGGTGTCGAGTACATAGTTTTCTGCGATGCATCAGGGACAGAGCTCGGCTGTGTCCTGATGCAGCGTCATGCGGTGATTACTTATGGTTCGCACCAGCTTAGGCTGCATGAGCAGAACTATGCGACCCATGATCTCGAGTTAGCATCGGTAGTCTTCGCACTGAAGATGTGGAGACACTACCTTATGGGCGAGCGGTTCATTGTCTACTCTGACCACAAGAGCCTCAAGTACATCTTCTCACAGAAGGATCTGAATCTGAGGCAGATGCGTTGGATAGAGTTCCTCCAAGACTACGATTTCGAGATCATCTATACTCCTGGGAAGGGGGAAAAGGTGGCATACTCTCTTAGCCGAAGGTCGAGATCACAGCTGTTGAGTGAGGCGACACAACAATTAGCCACGTTGCAGTTATCCTTCGTGGATGGTGAGGTCACAGCCTACCTACAGTCAACGGTTGTCACCCCTCCACTCTTACAACGTGTTAGGGAGGCACAGATTGGGGATGTCGACTGTGTGGATTTACGTGCTCAGTTAACCACATGACATGTTCCTGATGGATTTTCGCAAGGTGGGGAGCACGTACTTCTTTTTAGAGGACGCACTGTTGTACCAGTGGCATTCCAGGTGGAGGTCCTGAGAGAGTTTCAT
This sequence comes from Viscum album, assembly GCA_963277665.1. Classification (NCBI taxonomy): domain Eukaryota; kingdom Viridiplantae; phylum Streptophyta; class Magnoliopsida; order Santalales; family Viscaceae; genus Viscum; species Viscum album. The sequence goes on from OY728122.1 coordinate 1,252,871,946, forward strand.
ATATCCCCATTGGCGGTACATCCTGGAGTGGAAGAGATGTACCAGGATCTCCGACGACAGTTCTGGTGGTCAGGCATGAAGAAGGCAGTGGCAGAGTTTGTTTCTCGATGCCTCACATGCCAACAGGTGAAGGTTGAGCACGAGGTTCCAGTTGGGTTAGCTCACCCCTTGGAAGTTCCAGAGTGGAAGTTGGATTAAATATCGATGGAATTTGTGACAGGCTTACCACGGGCATCCAAGGGGCACAAATCCATCTGGGCGATCCTTGACCGACTCACCAAGTCGGCCCACATCCTAGCTATCAGGGAGCAGAGTTCCATAGAGAGCTTGGGACACCTCTACGTACAAAAGATAGTTCGGCTTCATGGTGTCCCCTAGACTATAGTCTCAGACCGAGACGCCCGCTTCACATCCCAGTTGTGGAAGGGATTGCAGGAGGCTTTTGGGACTCAGCTACGCTTAAGCACAGCGTTTCATCCCCAGACAGATGGTCAGATAGAGAGGACCATTCAGGTTCTCGAGGATATGTTGTGGGCCTATATCTTGGACTTTGGATGCAGCTAGGAGGACCAACTACCACTGGTGGAGTTTGCGTACAATAATAGCTATCACTCCACCATTGTCATGGCACCGTTTGAAGAATTGTATGGGAGACCCTGCCGGTCACCGCTTTGCTGGACCGACCCTGGAGAGTCAACACTCATGGGTCCAGAGTTAGTGCGAACTACCACAGAGAAGGTGCAGATCATCCGGGAGTGGATGAAGACTGCACAGAGCTGGAAAAAGTCTTATGTTGACAGATGACAGAGGCCTCTGGAGTTCGAGGAGGGAGACCGCGTTTTTCTTCGGGTTTCAGCTCAACGTGGGTTGCGGAGATTGTCCGAGGTGGGAAGCTATCTCTAAGGCTCATCGGACCTTTCTAGATCATTGGAAGAGTTGGCGAGGTGGCGTACCTCCTGGCTCTACCGCCACAGTTGCATCGGGTACATGATGTCTTCCACGTGTTGCAGCTGAGGAGGTACGTGCATGACCCATCGCACGTCATCGACTGGGACGAGCTGGACATCGAGGATGGAGTGACCTTTGCTGAGTCCCTGGTGGAGATCGAGGATCAGCAGGAGAGGATATTTCGTGGGTGATCGATTCCCCTAGTGCGCATCCGGTGGCAGCACGGGAATCTTCAGGAGAGCACGTGGGAGCGGGAGGCCTAGATCCGTGCCCAATACCTTCATCTTTTTCAGTGGCCTTTGTTTTGGCTTTTCGGGGACGTAAAGCCCCAAGGTGGGGAGAATGTAATGTATCGGATTTTCCATTTTTTTAATACTATATGGAATAATTTAGATACTGGGCGTGAAGATGGCACATCATCCCGGGGTCCAGTGAGCCCAGAATGGCGGTTTGACATTTTTTTGTTAAGTAGTTGGAACTTTTCCGTGGTTGTGGATGTTTCCAAAAAGATTCCCGGATTAAAAATCTGAGTGCACCGTTGCGTCCAGAACGACGAATTTACCTATTAATGAGGCTATCCTTGACTAGATCGGGTTGAGGGAAAAAGTTAATTTTTAGACGTTATAAGTAAAATAAAATAAGATAAATTAACCAGTTTATTTTATTTCATTTAAGGAAACATCCGCTGCAGCGTGGTGATGGTGAAGCTGTTTCCTAAATTAATGACGCGTCATAATGACTTCAAACTGGCAAGAAAACGTCATTAATGCTTCCGCATAATTAAATGTCAATTTGTTTCCCTTTTTAATGGTTTAACCAATTGTTGATCGTTGGCAACGCTTGAGAAGAACCTCTGTCGAATCCGCGAGGCGTTGGAGCTATTCTCGATGACGAACAACAACGGATCAAAACCATGGATCATTGCACCAGCATTGATGGATCACGATTACAACAGCATCATGACACCTTCGTCAATGATCGATCCTTTCAAACGGTATGGGTTGTTGTTTTGATTTTCTATTCCCCGTTTTGTGTTTAAACGACGAACGTGGATCAACCGCAATCAGGTTGATCCGTGGATTCGTACGTTCTTGCGGTAGGGTTTTATTTGGGATGATTTTGGGGAATTAATCCATGCTTTATATTCATGTTGATCTCTTCTCCATTTAAGCCTATTAACCAGAGCGGATAAATGCCGTGACGAACGACGGCGGAGGTTCGTTCCTCATATTGTTTATGTGGATTTCTTCCTCCTTTTTCCCCGCGTGTTCTTCGCATTCTTCGCGGGGCAACGAACAACAGATCGTTGCGCATCCGTTCTGGGATGCAACGATCCCAAACCGAAGGTTCGACATCACAACGTTCTTGTGGAGGTGCGGAAATGATGGTGGACAAAAAATCAGACCAAATCAGAAATGGCGTTCTTCGAGCGTTCTTCACGCAGGAAGATCAATCATGGTTTCGGAGCCGATCGCATGCCCAAAAACGATGGAAACAACTTCATGGTGTCGGGGTGACCAAAACCTGAAGGTTTTGTGGCGATCGTATGGTCGGATCAATGATCATAGCACTATGGGAGGCGTGATGGTGGAGGTCCGCGTTTCTGTAAATTTCCAGAATCCACGGCGTGTACTTCCGAAGAATACGCCATGTAGTTATGATGGTGGTGGCTAGGGTTTCGGGGTCAGAGAAGGATCACACGGTGTGTGACCCCGGTCACACGGAGTGTTGGACCTTCCCCAAAGCTCGGCGTGTACTTCGGGTGGTACACGGACACATGATGCTCTACACGGCTTCAGGCGGCACGGCGTGTACAACTCGGCAGAGGCGGCTACGCGGAGCGCGGCGTGTATCCCAGGGATACACGGACACGAGATGGTGTACACGACCGTGTACTCCCTCACCCGCCCAGGCGAGGTCACCATCGCATGTCACCACGTGTGCATATTGCACGGGTTGGATTACACGGGTTGGTGACCGTGTACGGGCACATGGCCAGAGTACACGGAGCCAGCCGCAGTGACCCAGACACAACGTGTAATCCATACTACACGCCGTGTATAATGTTTTTGACATGACCAGCCTCATGACACAGGTTGTTGTACATGGGTAGTACTCGTGGACGGACAACACAGCGTGTATCATTTCTACACGCCATGTACTTTTTGTAGAACGGCTTGGTCCTTTTGTTCACCGTTCCTTGAACAGCTTTCGTTTGGGTTAGTTCCCCTTCTTCTTTTCCCCTAAAGGTAAGGAATCATTCCCTCACGCCGGATTATGATCCCTTCAGCAGGAATTTTCTGTGATAGAGTCAGGCATCCATCCGAGAGGCCCAGATCGAGATCCTCTATCCATTCCAGACCCTAGGTAGAGTCAGGAATCAGCATGAACAACTTTACCGGGCATTGATCCTCTACCTAGCAGTTGAATTCCGGATGAGTTGCGGTATCCTCCATGGCCCTGGCAGTGATCCTCATCTGTGTATCGAGATCTTTCCCACTCAAGAGTGTGTCTCCCGTAATGAGTGCTTCTATCTATTGTATCCCTTTCACTCAAGAGTGTGTCTCCCATAATGAGTGTAGCTATATCTCATGATGGTTCCCGATGAACATCACTTCTCAGACGGACGTCATCAGAACTATAAGACTCGTGGAGTGTGTTCTCCCTGAACGAGTGCATCAAGAAATCTTTGGATAGAATCCCTTGCGGGGGTATGCGGTTTCGTGACTTGTCTCCAGACCACGGATCTGGGTTTTGAGTATATCGGGTTTGTTTTGTATGTTCTGTAAACATATATTTTTCATAGCTGACTGTAACTTTACATTGTGTACTACTTTGCGGTTTTCGGGGTCCTCTACTGGGTATTGTTATACTCACCCCTGCACGGGCTTTTCCCACACGTCTGGTGTCTTGTGCAGAGGAGAAGCCTTTTGACAGAGTCCAGGGCGGACCAGGACAGGACCGAGCTTTCTGAGTTTCCAACAGGCTGAGGCGTTCCTACGGCTATGAGCAACAGTCCCATTACCTTTGTGCTTATAGGTTGGACCTTGCAGTTTATCAGACTCTTGCTTGTGGTGGACTTTTATTCTGGCCCAGTTTACATTTACAGTACTCTACCTTTCATCATACTCTATTGGTTGGGTTTACTTGTATGCATGCATTTTTGTTCCTTAGTGTTTTACAATTCAGCATTTGTGGGCTTGGAGATGTGTGTGTGTGTACAGGTACTTAAGAAATGACTCCCATGTTAGTGACATGCCTACTCGGTGCTAGTCACCAGCCCCTGGCCTATTGGAGGTGGGCTTGGGGAGTAATGACACGGGCCCCACTGGGACGGGTCGTGACAAATATATAAAATTTTAATACTTTCCCCAACCAATAAGCATAATAAGAAACAATCCAATGTAATGAGGTTAATGGTAATAAAATTGTACATCTCTAGTCAAACTAATGATAAAAAATAAAGAGAAATAACAATGAAATTTTCAATAAAACACATCACCTATCAGGTATAAATAAAATAAAGGGTTGATGTCATTGATGATGAAAAATACCATTACTAAGTCATTAAATATATTTTTTTGAGGAAAAAAACCTTTTACCTTTAAAAACATAAATTCACAATAAAATTCACAAAAAAAATTAATATTTTGAAATAATCTTTAAAATCATGTAAAATAAGCTTAATAACATTTAGTTTTCGTAGAGGTTCAAAATTTTGTTTATATCGTACTCATTAAAACAAAGTTTCTTTTCAAATTTATTGTTAATGGAAAAAAGGCATTATTTTGGAAAATGCGAGAGTGGGTATCCTATAACCAACTAACATTACTTTTTTACCGATATATTTTATGACGTGAAGATTAATTAAACAACTTATTACAAAATTATCATTTTTATTCTAGGGTTTTATGTAAAAAATTCATAGATTATTTTTCCCATTGACAAGGTCATAATAGTTCATGGTATTGATGATAACCCTATATTGCTATGAAAATATACTTAATGTAGTTATGTTTTTGGATGACATAATATGACGGTTAAAATAGTATTTAAACTATCATGTGTGATTAATCATATGTTGATGAATCTTCTTCTCATGAATTCTCTAGTTGGTAATCTCTAAGACTAGATATTTTGAGAACAAACCCACCCGTAGGAATTCCTAATGATTTAGTATCATCAGATATTCCTATCTGTGAGTGTGTATAATGATACTTATAATTTAAGATTATAATTGATACATTTTATAACTTTCTCAATTAGATTTATGGACAAAATATTTCATTCCAAAGGTTTTTAGGATGTTGGGTACGTTGGGTGTGTCATGATGGACATGCCATTAATGGATTTGTTGTGTAAGGTTATGTCACTTACAAATTAATGGGAGTTGACACTTCAACCCTTTGATTAGAATATTACTGTCAACTAAATTCCATGTTAATGATGTAATGGAACATTTATTTTAGATATTAAAAAGAAATATGTATCGAAAAAATAGGTTTATGACATTATCATGAATCCTTCATTAAGTTATATTGGGAAAAATTGATTATGTTATTCATTGAAAAAAGCTATTATATTACAAAATGACCATTAATATATGGCTATAATCGTTGTGACATAAATGTCCTTCTCTTTGATGAATTTACCTATTGCTAGACATTAATCTTGGACTCTAGGAAACACCACCAAATTCCAATTAGAAAATCCAAGTGAGTCACACAATAAGTGTTTCTTATGATATTGGTGAAATTATTTTATAATTTAATTAATGGAATAAATATTATTTTCCAAAACATGGAATAATTTTTTTTCAAGTTATATTGATCACATAATTTAAATAAATACATATTCACTACCATGTCAATAAAATTATATTTCCACATTTTATTGAAAATTTTATAAAAAATTATCCTCTAATATGTGAATGAAATATTTATTTATGAATAAAAACTTTATTCTAAAATTCCATAAATACTGATGATTTCAAATGGACAAGACTGCATCTAGTGATATAATATTTATTTATAACATGGTATATATTATATACCAATTTCAATAATTTATAACACCACAAAATAATAAAAATCATTTTATGTGGTGTGGGGTTTATTAAAGTTAATAAATGTTATTTAACAACAAGAATGAAATTAAATAATATTTTATCCTAAATCATAACTCTATAAATTGATGGAAATTTTTATTGTTTTTTGATTAATAGAATGATAATAGGTATTTATTGAACACAAAAAATCACTCTTTCCTCCTCATTCTCTCTATATATCAAGAATGATAAGTACAAGATAAATTTCTTCATGACCAAAGAAAGGGTGATTTTGAACGAATGAAAAAAGACATTCGACTCACTATGCTAGCACCTAGAGATCTAGTGGTGTTTCTCAGAGTTTGAAGGATCACATGTTGATGTAATCTATAGGGATTTAACCCTTGTATTCTGATAGGGAAAAAATGTAAATCGGATAGGGTTTCTTCATATGATCAAAATTCACCAATTAAGGAGGATTAAAATCCCATGAATTTATTTCTTTAAATATTACTAAATTAAAATATAAATTTGATGTGTAATATAATATCTCTTGGTTTGAAGAAAATTATTCTTAACATAATTTTTTTAGTAATCCCCCACTACCACATACTTCATTTTCATGTGGAACCAACATGTGGTATCAAATGGGTCACACTCAAATTTATAATTATTTATTTTATAAATTGTCTATGTGAAATTTTGGTTACATTTTCATTTTATGTTATTCATTATTTAATCTGATTTGAATTAACATGTTGTCAACATATTAATCATGTTCATTCAGTGATTTATTTTCATAGAGGTTTACGAACAAAAAAATTACTAGACGATATTCTAGGAAGTGCCAAATCATTATCTAGAAAAATTGGGTTACACTGCAAGTCTTTAGAGCATACAGAGTGTACAAATGGGAACTATTCAAGCATGTACCATGAAATTATTTCATTTTTATCACATCCCATGTTGACTAGTCCAATCTGGAACATGATAATAGGATACAAGGTGTGTATCCTTCATTTGCATTCCATGTAATCTGGCCAGGTTAACAGGCCTGAGCCCAAGGATTGTGACTTGGATACATGGAATCCGAGGTACACATTGTGTATCTGGGTTGTGCATATTGTGTTATCATACAATACAGGGAATATTTATAATACATTAAATTGAAAATTGAAGTATTTGAACTATAATTTATTGATTGAAACATATTGTGTGAGTGAAAATTTAATAATGGTTTTAATGATTTTAAATTATCAATTAATTTATGGTATTTAAAATTTCATTTTTGGTTCTATTGATTATTCTATATGAATGGAATAAATGATGGGTTTCTCCAATTATGTTAGGGTGATCATTAGGATGAAATTTAATTAATTAAATAGTTTATTTTATTAATTAATGCAGTCACGTTTATCTTAATAATAAATAACAAATAAATAAATGAATTTTAACAAGTTACATTTTCATATTCATATCATGAATGACCATTGAATAGATTCACCATGCCATGTGTATGTGTTGGATGTTTTAATTTAACATATTTCATGGGTTGGAAATTATTATTTATTAAATTAAATATTATAGCCTATGCATCACTCCTCCCCCCATTATTATATAGGATTATTTTGTCTAATTATATTATTGTCATCCCCTTTTAGCCAATCATTTGGTTCCCCTCTCCAATGTGTTAGTCAAAAATACATGTAATTAATGGAGTATCTAAAATACCATGGAGGTAGTTTATGATAGAACCATTTTGATTCCATCTTCGGTGATACACATGTGGATAGGAAGAATGTTTTAACTCATTCCAAGAACGAAAAGGCCATATTTCCACTATGGCATAGGTTTATTTAATGCCTTCTTATTAAGTAAATTATTAGGCAAATCTTATGAATGTTCCATTTAATAAATAATTTATTTCTACTTGTGAAATTATTTATTTTATGGATACATTGTCTCAGTCACATAAATAAGTAAATTAATTTCCAAATATTGAATGGAAATAAAATTATTAGTCATAAATATTTAATGAAACATGAATAATTAATTAAAGAACATCCCCTTATTATTAAAAAGTGATGTGAAGAATAAAAAAAGATAAAATTTATGAATAATAAACTTCAAAATGATTTATGAGTAAACGATTTATCCAATATGGTTAATTAATTATATAACATACAACTAATGTTAACAAAAAATGTAAAGGATAAACTGATATTAAATTTAGGCACAATTAAATAGAATATGTCAACCTAATATTGTGTTAGACTGAGTATTCTGTTGCTTGATTAAAAATAAATATAAATAGAGCATTGTGTTTGTCCAAACCATTTTGGGACACATACTTTTATAAGATGAGTTTTTATGAATGTTTTGGGTTGACTTAATCATTTTAAATCAAGAGGAGTACCCCTTTCGAGACGTAGTGTAATTTTCAGGTATGTGTTGATGAAATACATGTCAGGATTTCATGATTTGGGAATCCCTTGAATGGATCAAAGCGCGAAAATCCCCTAGTTTGAAAAGACTTAACTAAATTCCTTCAAGTATCTTGACCAACGCTTGTTATGGTTATGAAAAGGTGAATAGGGAAAACTAACACAATAAGGTTAAAGAAACTAGTCATTCCATGTTTAATGGGGAGGGATCCTGGTACTTGATTAATAAAGGATAATTTAATATTATCAATTAATTTATTATTTCTCACTTAATTTTTAGAAAAGAAACGAAATAATAATCTAATATTTCTAATATTAGAATTAAATTTTTTGTTTTTCTTTCTAATATATGATCAATATTGTATAAACAAATCCTCCAAAATTTCTGTAACATACCAGAATTGTATAGATCCCTTTGGGTTATTCTACCCCATAAACACAATTCTTATATTCGACCAACCAAAATACCTGATTCTTTTGATTATGAGGCAAGTGATAAAAAGTTGATTTTATAGGAAAATCATTTGATTGCTGTTGTTGAATTTCAATGTTTGGTGGTTTCATCAATTTATAGTGAACTCTTGATGTCTCATGAAATAATGGATGTGTATAGCATGTTTGAGAACCTCTATGGTATTATTTAGGAGAGAACTAGGTATGATTTTTTGAGATTTACAAGGTACCTTTTCAAAAAAAATCAAAGAGAGGGTATTCCTTATGCGTCCCATATATTCAATCTCATCATCTACATTTAGTTCCTATAGGTTTTACGGTCCAAAATCCACCAATAACATGAAAGCGATCTCATTCAGGCTTTACTCCCTTAGAGCATCTCTATATTTTTTAAAAAAATTAACATGAAAAACATCAAGAAGTATTTTCTAGATCTTCTCACTCTTCATTTTCATGTAGATAAGTATATGTTATGAAACAATACTTATGTAATTATCATATATAAATAGATATGAAATGAAAATAGCTTTAATCCCAAAGCATCTTCCTGCCATTCCAAATTGAGGATGATTTAGGGGAAATCAATGTAACATGATTCTATCTATTTCCCATGTGTAAATAAGGTCCATGGGATGAAACACAAAACCCATCCAAATAAGAAATGGGTAGCTTAAGGTGGGTTTATTATCAAATAAATTTTTACAATTTCTATAAATTGGGTTTTAGAAATAGATATTTATTCTCACACGTGTATTAAAAGACAAGAACCAAGTAGATTCAAAAATATTATCCATTGAGAGGTAGATCTACAAGAAACCAAAATATATATACATGATTATGTATCTATCATGGTAACCACCCCATCCGACTGAATAAAATGTTCGTAGTTATAAAGGGTTTTTATTATGTTCCTCCATTTACCAAAAACATTATTTCTATATCCAAACTAGATATGGAGGATTTATTTTCAAATTCTATAATAAAATTTTAATATTCAGAAAACGTAGTTTTTAATATTTAAAATAACATTTAAAGAAGTTTATTTACAGGTTGGATTACAAAAACCAAGTAATGGAAGTCGATAGCACTGTTACTTCACATGAATCATACCACACCAAACATTGCCATCACTCACTAGGTCATGTAAATGAAAAGTTCTGGAATAAATTATATCATTTTGGATATATAGATTATTTTAAATTAAACAACATGTTTTATGTGAAGCATTTTTATAAAAAAAAATAAACAATTCTTTATTTAGTGGGAAAGTTGAAAATTGTAATGTGCTTCGTGAATTAGTTCATACTGAAGTGTGTTGACTATTTCCTATTGTAGAAAGGGATGGGTACTCATACATCATAAATTTTACTCATGAATTTAGTAGATATAGATATTTATACTTAATGAGGTATATGTGAGGTTATTTTAATAAATTCAATGAACACATGAATGTTCTTAAGAAGAATATTTTTAGGACGAGTAAGAAAATATGCTTAGAATATGGTCAAGAATATCATAGTCAAGTAATAATTGATTACTTATGAGAGTTTGGGATCCAATTCGAAATCAATCCTTTATATAAACCTCAGTGGAATGGAGTATGTGAAATGATGCACCCTTCCATATTGGGAATGGTGTCATCAATGATGAGTCATTCGAGTATTCCATTGTCCTCCTAGGGACACAAAATATAAATTTTAACACATATAGTACACTAAGTTCCAACTAAATTGAAAAATGGTATTCCATAGGAATTTTCTAGTTGAATAAAAACCAGGTCATCAAATTTACATGTGTGGGTAATAATAGTGTTTTTAAAGGATTTTTAGGTAAAAAACATGCACCCATAGGCACAAAGTGTGCCTTTATATGATACCCCAAAGAAACAAGTAGATATTACATATATGAACCCTTATAAAAAATGTTATAGTGGTGAAACAAGATATATTAACATATTCCTCAATGTTTTATAAAAGAAGAAACTATTCCAGAGAAAAAGTTCTGTGTAGGAGTATAAGAGAGGTTGTAGAACAATAATGTTATGTTTTTTTATTCACCATTCATAGATACATATTATTAGTTGATAATTAAGATCCATGAACCTATAAAGAATTCTTAATTGGAACAAAAGTTTCCATGTTTCAAGAATTCATGAATTTTGAAATGAATTCCATGTACCAAAACAATGTAGGGATTTTGTTTGACCCCCATGTAGATGTAATTCTAGTTGGATCAAATGGGTATTCAAGAACAAGTTATACTTAAAAAGAAAAGTCAGTACCTACAAGGCTTTCTTAGTTGAAAAAGGGTTTAAACAATGTCAAGACATTGATAATGGCATAAAATTTTTACCAATTGAAATGATTAAATCCATTAGAATTATACTTCCTATTGATTATTACCAGGACTATGAGATATAAAAATGTATTTCAAACAACCTTCTTTAATGGGAACCTTCAGTAAGATTTATATACAATGAAACTCAATGGGTTTATGATTCCAAAGGATGTCAATAATACATGAAAATTAGTAAAATATATATTTATGTATTAAATAATTCATCTTGGTCCTAGAATATTCATTTTCATAATGATATGGGAAAAAAATTTAATAAAGAATAAATACAAGCCTTGTGTTGCTAAAGAGTTCAGTGGAAGTGCAATAATTTTCTTAATAGTATATGTTGATGACATATTACTCATAAAAAATGAAATAACAGTATTATATTATGTCACAATGTTGTTGAATAAATTATTCTCTATAATGTAAATGGGTTTGGTAGCATATGTTATTAGGATCAAGATCTATAATGATAGATCCATGAGTTTACTAAGCCTATTTAAAAGTGAATACATTGAAAACAAATAGAAGGATCTCAGTATGGATTAAAATAAGGGTAGATTCACACCAATGCCACATGGAATTCACATTTCCTAGAAAATGTGTCCTTTGACCCAGGAGGAAGAAAATATGGGAAGGATTCCATATGTGTCAGAGATTGGATTAGTCATGTTTTCTATGTTGTATACTTGATTAGATGTTTATTATGCATTGAGTTCAGTTAGTAGATATTATGCTAATCCAGGGGACCACCATTGAATGGAAGTCCAAAATATCCTTATGTATCTACGTTTTAAAAGGGATATGATATTCTTATATGGAAGAGTTTAGTAACTATTCATTAGAGTATATGAATATTCTAGTTTAAAACTAATTAAGATGACCTGATGTATCAAATGGCGTACATCTTCACATTGAATGGATGAGTTGTGAGCTTGAAGAGCTCAGAGGAGGCTATGGTCATAGAATCTATTGTATTGTCAGAGTATATTATAGATTATATAGATCCTATGTAAGAAATACAAACGCACTACCTTGTCAAATAGATATACATGGTACCTAGCACTAAATATCATATCATGCTCTACTATGATAATACAGTTGTGGTGGATCTCAAAAACGAGCCAATGTTACATCAGTTGATGGAGAACATAACTCATATGTATCATATCTTAAGGTATTGTTCACCCATTGGAGAGGCTACAGTGAGTTTTATTTCCATGGAATACAATATTGAGGGCCCCTTCACTAAATCCTTGACCCAATAGAAGCATTATTATCATGTGTGGTATAGCAGACAGAATGTTGTATATAGTTGGATATACTCTAAATGGGAGTTTTTTAGAGTTGTTTTACTATGAAAATTTTATTATAATTTCATTATATTCATATTCAATGAAATTAAAATTAATTCACCTTTTAATTAGATAATTTTCATTTTTCTTCATGGATTTAATGTCATTATGTCCCATAGTATTTTTCACAATGATAAGGTCATAGAAGTTCCCTTCTATGATGATATACATTAAGTGAAATTACAATATTATTTATATAGTTTTGTGGTTTGATAATACACTATAATGGGACACATAGTATTTAGACCATCTGGTGTGAGTACACATATTTGAAAGAGGATTATTCTCATGATGTTTGCCATTGGTAATCTACATGATTGAATATTTAAATAATAGACCTAACAATAGGAATTGAAAATGTTTTGGTGTCATTGGATATTCTAATCTTTGAGCTTCTGTAATGATCCATAAACATTAATATTGTCATTTATTCTTTTCATGACTCACACACAGAGATTTACTAACAAAAAAAAATACCATATGTTGGTGTGAAGTAGAGTGTGTTGGGTGCATCATTATTGACATGTCAATAATGAATAATTTGAGGACATATTTTTCACTTCAATATTTATTGGAGTTGATATCTCAACCATTTTATTATAATATAATAGTCACTTTAATTCCTAGTCTATGGTGTAAGGATGCATTTATTTCAGATAGTCAATGAATTGACGTATTGAGAAAAAAGGTTAATGAAACCATCCTGAAACATTAATGATGAGATATTTTGAATAAGGGGCTATATTAAATAGTAATTTTTCATATGTGGTTGTCATCATTGTGACATTATGTGCTTTCTCATTAGTGACTTGACCCACTAATAGACAGGAAACTTGGACTTTTATCAAAGAAAATGTAATTCCAATGATAAATAATCGAATAGGGTCACACACAATGTCTTTCCATTGATCTCAATTAAATTAAACTATAATTTAATTATTGAAATAAATATTATTTTCATGACCAAGGAATATTTTTTTTTCAAGTTATAATGATCACATAAATTAATTAAATATTTATTGACTTGCATGTGACTAAATATATATATTCTTATTTTATTGAAAATTCTATAAATTTTTATTTTACTGTATGGAGGGGAAATATTAAATTATGAATAAAATATTAATTAGGATATTCAATAAGTATCAAGAAGTTTAAAGTGACCAACACTGTATCCAATGGTAAAATATTTATTTACATGATAGTAAATATTATTTATCAATTTTTGTGACATGGGTCACAAAAAATATTTATTATTATGTGGCATGGGGTTTATTAAAGGTAATAAATTATTTTAATCTAAAAAATAATTGAATAAAATTATAACATAAATTTTAACTCTATTAATAGATCACTATGTTTGTTTTTCTATGATTCTAAAATTGATAATAGAGAACTGTTGTGCACAATGAACTCTCTCACATCTCATCCTTATATATCTGACTCAATAAGGAAATTAAAAATAGATATTTAATTGAAGACTGAAGAACAAGTGATCAAGAACAAACAATGAAATGAATAATACTCTCTGTGGTAGCACTTGGAGATTGAGTGGTGTTTCTAATTGATCATTGGACCACATGTGGATCACTGATAGATGATTTCTATCCTTTATTTCTCTCATAGCAATGAAGGTAATCTAAAAACATATTTTGATATTATAACAATTTACCAATGAATAAATTTTCTTAGAAGAGTTAATTATTTCATCAAATATTAAATAAATAAATTTTAAATTTTATGCAAAAGATCCTGTCACGACCCCCTTCCACCAAAGATGCCCCTTTTGAGCTAGCAATGGTGAAATGGAGATAATGACCCACCGAGTCCCGCCTCCAGTAGGCCCCAGAGTGGAGACTAGCACCAAGGGTATGAGTTTTCACAAATATGGGAGGCATTAACCTTTTTATTATTTAAGATCGGGAGATAGGACAAGTCAACCACCAAAATTGAAAAGAACATGTGTATAGAAATAAACCCAAACCAATCCCACATGCATGTTTAAATAGTTCTGAAACAAGGTACAAGTACAAGAAATATCATAAAGTACAATACCAAAAGAAACAAGAGTACAACAAACTGCAAAAACTCCAACTATCCCGACTAGTAGGGTCCCACACAGCCCTGGTAGTCCTCCTGTAAACCTGAAAGTAAATGTAGGGTAAGCATACAATTATACTCAGTAGGTAAACCTAAATCTCTCGTTCACAAGTGGGGAGACATCCTAAAGTCCCGTGATAACAAGAGAAGAAACCAAAACCTAACAAGGAATTATATCCACCCAACCTCACCAACCACGCTCACAAAAAACAAAAACAACAGGTAGTAGTAGTATATAAGATCAAGAGTATTGGGTACACCGCACCATATTCCCACTAGTTAGCTGCTCTTCCTAATGGAGAACACACTGACGCTACCACACTATTCCCACCCGCACACACCTGGGCCTCATGAACCACATATCCTACCCGCACACACTTGGGCCTCACAACCACGTATCCCGCCCGCACACACCTCGGGCTCACAACCACGTATCCAGCCCACATACACCTAGACCTCATCCCGAAGGTTCTTTGGAAATAGTAAAACATGCCCGATGAGTCTTGGGCTAAAACCACCCCAATAGAAACCTACCCAAAGAGTCTTGGGTGTAAGGTTGCCTAAAGCCATCAGAGCCAATGCAAGAAGGAGTAAGAAGGAGCTAGTAACTAAGGGGAAAACACCCTCTCCCATGAAATGGGAGTGTTCGACACTAAGTTCTCAACATGGGTGGGGAACGATAGAACACAAAGATACATATATATATATATATATATATATACCAAACACTCAGCCCAACCTATGGCTTCTAAACAGAGAACTGATCACATGCCTCGACACTGTTACTACGAAGTATGCATACAACAATCAACCCCAACCCCATTTAGGTTTTCATGTTTTAATAGAATTAGTTTATTAGTTCCTTATCTACTGGGCAACTATCCACAACCAACCACATCGATCGTTCGTAAAACATATCCCTTCCATCCACAAATCATGTTAGGAAAACACAAGGAACACAACCAAGTCCTTCTTATTAACCAACCAACCCCATTAATTATTATTCTCATTCCATTACCATTCCCCACCATTCATTAACTTTCCCACATT
Organism: Viscum album; assembly: GCA_963277665.1. NCBI lineage: Eukaryota > Viridiplantae > Streptophyta > Magnoliopsida > Santalales > Viscaceae > Viscum > Viscum album. The sequence goes on from OY728122.1 coordinate 1,252,887,683, forward strand.
CATTTATTATTCCCAACTCATAGTTCGATCACATTCAACCCATCCCTACAGCCCCGCTTCCAACAACCAAAAAAAACCACACCGTACATAATCAACCCTTGATACAATTTATCGTAGCCCCACTACCCATCACCAACATAGTATTCACACAGACCAAAAAACAAGCCAACCGCAGCTCGGCTTCTTGCCCAGTCCAAGAAAATCCATAAAACAGCCCCTTCACATAACTTAACTCCAAAAAACACCCACATGTTTATTATTTCAGTTTTGTTCATCTGAGGTGATCACACAAGGGTTCTAGAATTTCATATAATCAGCCAACATTACGTGATTAACCAATTTCCACATTCCACAAAGTTCCATCCATAAACGATCTAGAAAGATAGGGAAGCATTTAATTGTGAAAGAAAAGGCCCCAAACGGCCGTGATTTTCAGTAGGCATAAACCTATTCAATTCACAACATAATATCATAGGATATAAATAATGTAATTGCAATCACAAAGTTCCTAACCCCATTATATAAGCAAGTTATTATCTTTATTAAACTGGTTCAAATGTGTTTCACGTAATCAAGAGGACACCCACCCCGTATGATGCACAATTTAGAGAGATGAAGGTAAGATCACTACCTCAACATGTTCTGATCACAACGCTCCCCCGGATCAACTTTAGAAGACATCCGTCAACATCCGTCGCTCCTAGAAAAACCCGGAAAAACCTCATAGGGTGGAAGCTGGGAAGTAAAGGACAAAAGGAAAGAAAAAAAATCCAAGCATAGAAGATCCGCCTCATCGTTACGATTCCATGGCTGCTGACGGATCGTAAATCGGAGCTCGGACGAAGAAGTTATGGAAGAAAAGAGCCTTCAAGTCTCTTGGGAGAGTCTCTGCTCGAGGTAAAGAGAAGGAGAGTAGTGACTTGAAAAGGATGTGGGGACCCCTCCTTTTATAGGCAATAAAAAAAAGTACATGGCGTGTTCTCGGCCATTTCACGCGGTCATCACGCGGCTTCCAACACGGCCTTCAATGCAGCACACGACCGTTCACTGGTCAACACACGGTTTAAAGGTAACGCATACGCGGTGAGACCCTACATGACGTGTATTATGGGATACACGGCGTGTACCCATTTATTTAACATGTAAAGGACACGACTTTAACACGGCACACGTCCGTTGACTGGTCAACACACGATTTGAGGGTAATGCGTATGCGGGGAGGGACTACACAGCGTGTAGTATGTGATACACGGGGTGTACCCATTTATTTCACACGGAAAGGACACGTCCATAAACACGGGGCATACCCAGTGAGGGGGGTATATGGTGTGTACTCACACTACACGACATGTACTTAAAAAATTCTGGAAAGTTTGGGAAAATTCCATTTTACCCTCCAGAACACGTTGTGACCTTCTTTTTGACAAAGGAATAGGCCGAAGAGGTATGAGCCAGTACATCAGATACCTCTTAAAATATTCTCATCCCCTAGAATTCAAAACCAACCCAAAGGAACCCAACATGATACCTCTTACGGATCTCGTTATAACAGAAACCCAACCTAAAACCCTAATCATAGGTGTTGGGAATTCCTTCTCTCATGTCGAGATATTATCCACTTTAGGCAGCACTGAATCGCCTGCACGGGTTTAATCACATCTTCATTAATGCATCTCTATTTAGGATTGGGTCTTCCCACTACCATATATTAGGATTTCCAACTTAAACTGCCCCAACACCGCCAAAAAAACGCACTGCCCGAACACATGGTTTGGGGAAATTCCTTCTCCCATATCGAGATATTATCCGCTTTAGGTGGCACTGACTCACTCGAATGGGTTCAATCGCATCCACATTAATGAGTCTCGATTAAGGATCTGGTTTGTCCCTTCCCCACACACCCGGACATGATACACAATTCTAGAGAACAAGGAAACAAATGTCTCACAACTAACAAGCCAAACATTCCATATCAAAGGTATAGAGTATAAAATCAAATCACAACTCATAAGAACAAGGAAAAAAATATGTCAAAACAACTCCGGGTACTGAGCATGCATCTGGGTCTCCCACTCCCAAGTTCTCTCCTCGAGGCCGCTATGCCTCCACAACACACGAACCAAGGCGATGGTTTGTCCATGGAGCACCATATCTTTATGATCCTCAATTATGACTTTTCATTCCTCGAAGGTCACGTCGTCTCCCATATCTAACTCTCCCCAGTCGATAACGTGAGAGTCATCGTGTAAGTACTGTCGAAGCTAGGAGACTTGGAAGACGTCATGAGCCTTCTCCAACTGAGGAGGCAGGGCTAGCTGATATGTCACCTCGGCGACTCGCCTCAGCACCTCGAAAGGTCTGATGAACCTAGGGGAGATATTACTACCCTTCCCAAACCTCCTCTTCCCATGTTGAGGTGAAACCTTCAAGAACACATGATATCCCACCTCGAACTCCAAGGGCATCCTCCAATGATCAGCATAAGACTTCTGTCTATCCTAGGCCGCCTTCATCCTTTCAAGCACCAGATGGACTTTCTCTATGGTGCTCTGTACTACCTCTGGCCCAAGAGCACCTATCTCGCCGACCTATGCCCGGAAAATGGGTGAACGACATGGTCTTCCATACAAAGCCTCAAACGGTGCCATGCCAAAAGTGGAGTGGAATCTGTTGTTGTAGTCAAACTCTACTAAATGAAAGTGTCTCAAACATGATCCTCCGAAATCCAGAATGCATGCTCACAACATGTCCTCCAACGTTTGGATAGTCCGCTCTTTCTTCCCATCGGTATGAGGGTGGAAAGTAGTACTAAGGCATAGCTGGGTGCAAAAGCATTTTGTAACCCTCTCCAAACTCGTGAGGTAAACCGAGTATCCCAATCTGAGACAATAGTCTTCAGAACTCCATGCAAATGCACGACCTCGTCTACGTACCTCTATGCTAAAGAACTCACCGGGCCCGACTCCTTAAATGCTAAGAATTGGGCTGATTTCGTCAGTCGATCCACCACTACCCAGATAGCATCATAACCACCCTGAGCTCTGGGTAATCTTGTGACGAAGTCCATTTAGATGTCACCCACTTCCACTAAGGGACATATAAAGGATGCAAAAAAACCACTAGGAACATGGTGTTCAGCTTTTACTTGCTGACACACTAGGCACTTAGCCACAAACTCTGCAACTGACCGTTTCACCCCGGGCCACCAAAACTGTTTCCTTAGGCCTCAGTACATTTTTGAAATTCCTGAATGTGTTGCCAAGGCTGAGCTATAGAACTCATGGAGAACTCCCTCATGCATCGCCTCCGGAAAAAACAACCTTCCATGGAAAAACATCTGATGTCGGTTGTCCTCTGACCATCCTTCTGGAGAGTTTCCCTGATCGACACGATCCCGCATCACTTCTGCCTCAGAGTACCCCCATTGAGACTCTTCCACATGCTGCCACAAGGAGGACTGCACCATCATCTGAAACAAATACCCTCTAACACCTTTTACCCTTGCACCCAAGTGCAAGGCACCCAACTCTCCCGTCGCTCTCCAAGCATCAGCGGATTATTGAACCACTTCCTTATGAGACTTCCTGCTCAGGGTATCGGCCACAACGTTGCCCTTACCTTCAGTGTAAGAGATCTCGAAGTTGTAGCCTTGGAGAAACCCAAACCATCTCCACTGCTGCAAGTTTAGGTCATGCTGGGAGAAGATATAATGTATGCTTTGGTGATCTGAAAATACCACAATGTGCTCCCCATGGAGGTAATGTCGCCACAACATCAGTGTGAACACTACTGATGCAAAATCCAGGTCATGAGTGGCATAGTTACACTCATGGGGGCACAACTGCCTAGACCCATAACAAATCACACCCTTCTTCTGCATCAGTTCGCAAACCATACCAAGGTCAAAAGCATCACAAAACACCTCATACAACAACCCTTCCTCTGGAAACCTGCATACGGGAGCACTGACAAAATTCTCATTCATGTAGTCGAAATCTTCCTGGAACATCTCGCTCTATAGGAAGACCTGGTTCTTCCTATTCAAAGATGTCAATAGAGCAAAAACCTGAGAGAAGTACAAAACAAACCTCTGATAATAACCTGCCAACCCCAAGAAAATATGATCTTCTTCCATGTTCTTGGGTGCTGCCCAAGAAACAACTCCCTCTACCTTCGATGGGTCCACTGACACTCCATGATGAGACTCCACGTTCCCATGTATGTGTACTTCTTGCGTCAAGAACTTACACTTTGACAATTTCCCATAATGCTAGTGGTGTCAAAGGACTTCCAAGACCGCCCTGTGATGCTCAACATTCTCCTCCTCTGATCTTGAGTAGATCAGGATGTCATCAATAAACACAATGAAGAACCAGTCCAGAAACTCTTGGAATACAAAGTTCATAAGACCCATGAACACAGCTGGTGCATTCGTAACTCCAAACGGCATGACCACAAAACCAACGTTCCCATACCTACACCTGAAAGCTGTCTTTGAGATGTCATTGTCTTTTACCATCATCTAATGATATCCGATCATATATCAATATTAGAAAACCAACCATCTCCCCTCAGTTGTTCGAAGAGATCATGTATCCTTGGAAGGGGTAACAGTGCTTGACCATTACCTGGTTCACCCTTCAGTAGTCTATGGATAGCCTGAGACCACTATCTGCCTTCTTCACGAAAAAAACTGGAGCACCCCATGTTGACACGCTGGGTCGAACAAAACCCTTCTCCATCAGATTTTCAATCTGAATCTACAACTCCCGTAGCTCCGATGGTGCAATCCGAAAAGGGGTCGTCAAAATTGGACGGACACCAGGCTGTAAGTCTATCCCGAACTCAACATCACGTCGGGGGGGTGGGTAGAGTCACAACCTCCTCATTAAAAACATCGAGGAACTCCCCAACAACCTCTGGGACATCCATCATTTCTGTATTAGCTGAAACCACTGATAACCCGCCAAACATGAAGAAGATAGGCTACACATGCCGGCATCCTACCTGATAGCTCCAATCGCCAACAAAAGATACATGCTTCACATCAATGTCGGAGAACACGGCTCTTCTTAGGAATCAGTCAATAATGGAATTAACAGAAAACAACCAGTCGATGCCTAGGATGAAATTGTATGGGTGCATCTATATCAAAAGAAAAACCCCACTAGATTTAGGTGGTCCCAAATTTAGCCCACATCCCCGACAAACACAAGATACACTGGTCTGGCCTCCAACTGGTGTACTTAGCACCAGTGGTACGAAATGTCTCTCTACGTCTAGACCCAAAGCATGGGCTAGACTGGGTGTAAAAAAAGAGTGTGAAGCTCCCGAATCAAACAAGGAAGAAACGAGAGTGCTGAATAAAAGAATCTTACCTCGCACCACCTCCGGTCATACCGAAACAGCCAACTCTACTGCATGCAACTATGCATTCCCAGCTCGTCTGCCTCTCTGATGACGTCCAGGTGCCATAGTTGTTCAGTAAACAAGGAACACCTAAGCCCAAGTAGTAAATAAATTTTCTCAAGGTTTTATTTTATCATTTTATATCAATTTCTTTCCCAGAACACCCAAATCAAGTAAAACACAATCATGATGATGCATGTACCTTCCCTAGGGTCACTACCCTGCAAATCAATGTAGTCTCACTTGGAAGTTCGATAGGCTTAGAGTACTTGTATTAGATCACAGGGGGCCCTAAAATCTTGTGTCATAACCGGTCTTCCCTGGCCTATGTCACGCACCATGATCGGCCAATACTGTTTCCCTACCATCCCATGCAATCCTCACTGTGCCTAACTCCAAACTCCATCCTATTTCTCAACCATCACCTATGATACCATTCTGTCATGACCCCCTCCCACCAAAGATGCCCCTCCTGAGCTGGAAATGTTGAAGGGGAGATAAAGGACCCGGATTTCTACCTCTAGTGGGCCCCGGAGTGGCGAATAGCACCAAGGGTATGACTTTTCGCAAATATGGGAGACATTACCCTTTTTATTATTTAAGATCGAGAGATAGGAAAAGTCAACCACCAAAAAGGAAAAGAAAAAGAGTATAGAAATAAACCCAAACCAATCCCACATGCATGTTTAAATAGTTCTGAAACAAGGTACAAGTACAAGAAAGAACATAAAGAACAATAACAAAAGAAATAAGAGTACAAAAAACTAAAAAAATTCTAACTGTCCTAACTAGTAGGGTCCCACATAGCCCTGATAGTCCTCCTGGAAACCTGAAAGTAAACGTAGGGTGAGCATAAAATTATACTGAGTAGGGAAACCTAAAGCTCTCGTGCAAAAGTGGGGAGATATACCAATGTCCCGTGAGAATAACAGAAGAAACCAAAACCTAAAAAGGAATTATATCCACCCAACCTCACCAGCCACGCTCACCAAAAACACAAACAACAGGTAGTATTAGTATATAAGGTCATGATTATTAAGTACCCTGCACCATTTTCCCAGTAGTTAGAAGCACTTTATAACGGCGAATGTCCTGATGCTACCACACTCTTCCTACCCGCACACACCTGGGCCTCATCCCAAAGGTTCATGGGAAATAGTAAAACCTGCCCGACGAGTCTTGGGCAAAAACCACCAAAATCGAAACCTACCCGATGAGTCTTGGGTGTAAGGTTGCCTCAAGGCATCACATCCTATAGAAGAAGGAGCATGAAGGAACTAGTAACTAAGGGGAAAACACCCTCTCCCATGAAATGGGAGTGTTCGGAACTAAGTTCTCAACATGGGTGGGGTGAGATAAAACACAAAGATACAGATATATATATATATATATACCAAACACTCAGCCCAACCTATGGCTTCTAAACAGAGAACTAAGCACGGGCGTCAACACTGCTACTACGAAGCATGCATAAAAAAACAACACCAACCCCATTTAGTTTTTCATGTTTCAACAGAATTAGTTTATTAGTTCCTTAACTATTGGGAAACCATCCAAAACCAACCACATTGATCGTTCGTAAAAAATATCCCTGCCATGCACAAATCAAGTTAGGAAAACACAAGAAACACACCAAGTCCTTCTTATTAACCAACCAATCCCAATAATTATTATTCCCATTCCATTACCATGCCCCACCATTCATTAACTGTCACTATTTAATTTATTATTCACAACTCATAGTCATCAGGGAAATAGGGTAGTTGACTGAGATCCATTTTACACGTTCTATGTTCACCTGGTATCGTCATCAGTGCAATAGGGTAGTTTCCAGTAAACTTGACCGAGACTTCACTAATGACTATTACCTTCATAAATGGGACAATATCTCTAGTATCACCCTCCCTAAGATTTCCTCTGACCATCATCCCATTTTCTTTAGCTTCTCCTATAACACCTCGAAACCCAGGTCCCCTTTCAGATTCAATAATACCTGGTCCTCTAACACTGGTTGTGCCAACATCTTTAATAACTTCTGGAATAATTTTTATAATAATAACGATCTCTTTGCGTGTCCTTTGAAACTGATATTTCTTAAGTAAACACTTAAAAATTGGTTCAAAACCAAGTCTAATGAAATTCATAATACCATTTCTCTTCTCGAAAAGGATCTAAATCAATTTCAAAATCAGAACACCACCTCCAAAATTAGTGACATCTCTCAACAAGAACTAATTATCTTCACCAAGTAGATTACTCTTTTTAACTTCAAAAAGAACCTCAAAAAACAAATTTTCCAATCGAAATGGCTAAATGATGGAGATAAAAAAACCAAATTCTACAATGCCCTTAATAGGGTTAAAAAGCTTACAGACCCCTTTCCTTCCTTAGAGAAGGAAACCAAATATTTGACACAGAAGAAACCATCTCCAATCATGTGGTTTCCTATTTTGATTATCTCCTCAATGGCCCGGTTATTGATATTGATCTTCATCCTAAAGTAATTCCTAAATTGGTCACTAAGGAAGATAATGTCATGATTAATAACACCCCATTGGATCAAGAGATCAAAATTGTTGTTTTTAGTCTTAATACGGATGGTGCCCCCTGACTTGATGGTTTTAACAACAGATATTATCAAAATCACTGGGAAGTCTTACAAGAGGATGTTTGTTGCATGAATAAAGCCTTTTTCTCTCGTGGCATTCTCCCTTAGGGTCTTAACTCCCAATTCCTGGTGCTTATTCCTAAAACTAAAAATGTTGATTAACTCCACATCTTTCGACCTATTTCTCTGATAAACTCCCTCATGAAAATTATCACCAAACTCATTTCCAATAGAATTTTTCCTATTAGTAATAGAATTGTTTCCTCGAATCAATTTGGTTTCATTACAGGAAGATCAATTCAAAACTGTATTTGTATTGCCTCTGAATCAACTAACCTTCTCAATAGAAAAATGAGCAGAGGGAATGTTTCCATACAACTTGATATCGCCAAATCCATTGACACTATCGATTGGAATTTCATATTTAAAGTTCTATCCAATTTTGGATTCAATGATATTTTCTTAAACAAAATCAGAAATGTTTTCAATTCGGCCCATATTTCTATCCTCTTAAATGGCTCCCCAAAGGGGTACTTCAACTTTTCTAAGGGGGTCCAATAGGGTCACCCTCTCTCTACCATTCTTTTCTCCATTTTCAAAGACTGTTTAAGCAGACTTATTTCACAAACAGATGAAAAAGGTGACTTAAATATGATATCTTCCTCCAAGAACCTAAATTCCCCCTTTCATCTTTTGTATTCGGATGACATAATCCTATTTTTGAATGGGTAAAAAATGAATATAAACAATTTAAAATCCCTTCTCTCACACTATGAGTCAGTCTCTGAGAAAAATATCAATTGGAAAAAAAATCCTATATTTACATTGGAAAAGAGTTCCAATCTGGCAAGAAAAGTAGGATCACAAAGGATCTTGGCATCAAAGAAGGCACATTTCCCTTTACATATCTGGGAGTCCCTATGTTTTGGGGTAGACCTAAGGATATCTACTTCTCTTCTACCATTGACCATACTCATTGGAATATATCTTCCTGTAAAGGGAAAAATATTTCTATGGACTGTAGGATTTGCTTGATTAAATACAAAATTGTCTCAAAACTTGTCTACTCTATGTTGATTTACAAATGGCCGGCTAGTCTCCTAAAACACATTAATAATTCCATTAAAAACTTTGTTTGGAAAGGGAGTACTCTTTAAAGGAAAATGGTTACCATACCCTGGTCCACCTGTTGTAAACCCATTGATAATGGTGGAATTGGCATAAAAAGCTTACCTTTTTTAATGATTCCCTATAGGCCAAGTTGACGTGGAACCTTATTTGTAAGAACTCACCTGCCACTTATTTTCATAGAGCTCGCTTTCTTGAAAAACTGATGTTTTTTTTAATCATTGCACATCTTCTATTTGGCCTTCCATCAAACGTACGTTTAATGTTATTATGACAAATTCTAGATGGATGGTCAATAAAGATTCCAATTTGAAATTTTGGTAGGACAATTGGACAGGCTCGCCCCTTATCTATTTATTGTCACTTGATCACTTTCCCTTGAACATAAATGACACCATAAAGAACACACTTCACTCAAAAATGACTATCTTCCTGATGAGATCAGGAGTATTGTTGATTCCAATCCCTTCTCACGGAATGAAGATTTTATCATATGGCAGCCTGCGCAAAACGGCATTCTGGACCGTAAAAGTTACTATAACTTCTTTTTCAATAATGACAAATACTTTTTAAATTGGATCAAAAACATTAACAAATCTTGGATAAAACCCTCGCACTTTAATTTCTTATGGTGTATTGCTCATGGTAAGATCCCCACTGACTCATGTCTACAGGCTATCAGGGTCAACCTCTGCTCTAAATGTTGTATGTGTAATCAACATATGGAGGATATTAATCGTCTCTTTCTGTCTTGTGATATGGACTCTGCTCTTTGGAACCATGTATTTGACATCTTTGAATGTCGATGGTTGTTTGGCACTTCCCTAACATTGTAGATTCATAGATGCAGGGAAATATCAGACTCTAAGAAAATCAAGAATCTATTTACGGCAGATGTTGCAGAGATTCTACATGTGATCTGGCATGGCAGGATTGACTACATTTTTCATAAAAACTCATTTAATCTCAATGCAGCCAAAATGAGAATTCTCATTGCTATTCTAGAGGTGGGATTGATTAATAATGAAAACTGCTCTAACTCTGTCAGAGACCTTGGGATCTTGAGGCGCATTAGAGTTGACGGGAAATTTCATCACACTAAATTTACGATGGAAGTTTTTTGGAAACCCCCACCTACGGTGTAGATCAAAATTAATGTGGACGGGGCCTCCAAAGGAAATCCTAGCCCAGAGGGTTGTGGTGGCATCTTTAGAAATCCTTTGGATCAGATCCTTGGATGCTTCTACGGCTCATGTGGATTTGCCTCCTCCTTAGAAGCTGAGATGTGGAGTGTTATTTATGCTATCTCACTTGCTAAAGCTCACAAATGGAACAATATCTGGATTGAGAGTGATTCCACTGCCATAGTTAAAGCCATTTGGAAGGGTACAATTCATCTAGCTTGGAAACTCACTTCCCACTTGATTGACTGCCTATATTCTCTCTCCTCCACCACCTTTATTGCAACGCACACCTATAGAGAAGCTAATAGGATTGCTGATGGTCTGGAAAACATGGGTGTGGTGCATGCTTTTACGTGGAGTGATGAACTCCTCCCCGAGATGATTTCTCTTTATATTTGAGATGTAAACAAAACTCCTTCTTTTCTTCTGGTGTAATCCCTTCTTTTTTAATAAAACTTTTGGTTTTCAATTCAAAAAAACATTAAACCCATCCCTATAGCCCCACTCCCAACCACCAAAACCACAACCACACCGTACATCATCATCCCTTGATACAATTTATCACAGCCCCACTGCCCATCACCAACATAGTATTCAAACAAACCCACAAACAAGACAACCGCAACCCCGCTGCTCACCCAGTGCATGACAACCCACAAAACACCTCCTTCACATAAATTAACTCCAAAAAACACCCACATGTTTATTATTTCAGTTTTTTTCAACCGGGGTGATCACAGAAGGGTTCCGGATGTTCATTTAATCATCCAAATTTACGTGATTAACCAATTTCCACATTCCACAAAGTTCCATCCATAAACGGTATAGAAAGATATGGCACCATTCAATTGCACAAGAAAAGGTCCCCAACAACCGTGATTTTTAGTAGGCATAAACCTATTCAATTCACAACATAATATCACAGGATATAAATAATGTAATGGCAATCACAAACTTCCCAACCCCATTATATATGCCTGTTATTATATTTATTAAACTAGTTCAAATGTGTTTCACATAAACAAGAAGACACCCACCCAAAATGATGCACAATTTAGAGAGATGAAGGTAAGATCTCTACCTCAAAAAGTTCTGATCACAACTCTCCCCCTGATCAACTTTAGAAGACGTCCGTCAACGTCCATCGCTCTAGGAAAAACCTGGAAAAATCTCCTCGGGTGGAAGCTGGGATGGAAAGGCCGAAAGGAAACCAAAAAATCCCACCTCAACAGTTCCGCCTTAATGTTACGATCCCGTGTCCGCTGACAGATTGTAAATCAGAGCTCGGATGAAGATGATATGGAAGAAAATAGCCTTCGAGTCTCTTGGGAGAGTCTCTGCTCGAGGGAAAGGGAAGGAGAGGAGTGAGTTGAAAAGGAGGAGGGGACCCCTCCTTTTATAGGTGATAAAAACAAAAGTACATGGTGTGTACATTATGGTACACGGCGTGTAATCGACCATTTCACATGGTCATCACGCGGCTTCCAACACAGCCTTCAACGCGGCACGTGGCCATTGACTGGTAAACACACGGTTTGAAGGTAATGCAAACATGGGGAGACACTACACGACGTGTATTATGGGATACACGTCGTGTACCCATTTATTTGACACGGAAAGGACACGACTTCAACATGGCACATGGTCGTTGACTGGTCAACACATAGTTTGAGGGTAATGCAAACGCGGGGAGGGACTACACGGCGTGTAGTATGGGATACACGACATGTACCCATTTATTTCACACAGAAAGGAAACAACCTTCAACACATGGTATACATGGTGTGGGGGGTACACGGCGTGTACTCACACTACACGGCGTGTACTTACAAAATTCTGGAAAGTGTGGTAATAGTCCATTTTACCCTCCAGAACACTTCATGACATTCTTTTTCACAAAGGAATGGTCTAGAGAGGTCCGAGCCATTACAATTCTCACTCTTTGTTTCAAGTAAAAATTATGAAAAACAATTGTTGTAACGCCCCGACCCTAGTTGACTATAGTCGGTGCATTATTACATAACATTGGCATGATCGCAAGAAAGATCAAATCTCGAAAGACCGATTGGTTTAGTAGCCTTGGAAACACTAGATATATTCATAAGTTTTACATTACATCATAAAATGAAAAACTACTACAACAACATATTGTCTCCACAGTCCACACTATAATCCCCTCATAATATCCCTACAGGTCATTCATAAATTACTTCTTCACTTCCTGGGAAAAATAAAACATAGAAAAGGGGTGAGCTCAAATGCCCAGTAAGGATAACAATATAGCAGAAACTTTCATAAATAAGAATAAACATTTAAGGCAATGTATAACTAAAACAAAAGCCTTTTAAATATGAACTTTCAACATGGTATGGCATAAATAAAATGAAATAATTCCATTTACTTATTCACATGGATATTCTACTAATCGAATAATAAAATGCAAAAATCAATAACCACTTTCATAATGTTGGAATGCATAATGCCAGACTATCATAACCACATAGTCAAGGCCTCGTGCCAAGACTACAAATAAGATTTTGTCAAGGCCTTGTGCCAAGACACTAGTTTGTCTCATGAGACCTACCGATGCATCGAGGAGCTATAGCGGGCTCCACCCGTCACATATTAAGTCCAATGCATTCCCATGTGAAAAGGTTTAAATATAACATAATCATTCGTATTAAAACTAGCATACGAAATGTCAATAATTTCACCATAAACTATGAATGGTATAAAAATAGCACATACACAGTCAAACATATCACAAAACCTTCAATACAATATAGAAGTTTTTTATCATAATAAATCAACTTCAAATAATCTTAAAATCCATCAAAGGATGTTGACATAGATGAAATCAAAATTCTTTTTAAAGAAATATATCCTTTTATTTTGAAATCATTTAAGATCCATATAAAATAAAACATTTTCTTTGAAAATAATCTTATAAGCTTGTAAGGGAAGCTTTGAAGATTTAATAACGACGTAAAATAGCCGCACCTGCCGTATAAGTTAAAAAAAACATTCTTACCATAATTCTGTCGAAAAGGTTAAAAAGGTCCTTGTTTTGAAAACGACGGAAAGATTCCTTTATAAAGCTCTTATAAAAAGTCAAACAAGGGTATAAATAACTTTAACCCATATTCTTGTAAATAATAAATTTGTTTTGAAATACATTTCTAAGAAACATGGATGTGGATGATAAAGAAATCCCAGTAGATTATTACGTATAAACAACCTCGGATAATGAAGAGATTGTGAAATAACCCTTACCTTTTACTTTTCCTTGGTTGGGGTAGGTTAACCTCCTGTATAATGGTGAAATAGTTGTTATTAAATTATACAAGAATCATATATAATAATATGATATCATATATGATCTTTTAACATTGATTTGTTAATAATATCTTAGAATTATCGTCGTTTCGGGAGTTAACTTACTCATTTTCTTTTATATGTTATGTTACATAAGCCATGGTTGTTGTATCTTATTCATATCCAGAATGATATATAGTCCTTAAACATCATTTTTAAATCATCAAATGATAATTATACTTGAATGGATACGATGGAGAATGAATCTCATCGCATTCGTGGAGACGGTAGTCCGTACGTACGCACGAGCGACAAAATCATTCTTTTGATATTAAAATAATATATAAATGGATGGTATATCATATATACAGAATCATTAACATGTTATATTTATTATTTACATGAGTTACACATCATTATTATACCCATCCAAATAATAATATATTGAATAACAATTACACCACGACGTGGAGACGGTAAGCCGTACGTACGCACGTATGGTGACATGTTATTCAAAGGGTGGATAGAATACTGAATATGGTTGTACCATATTTATAATAACATCACAGTATATGTAAGATACTGGAGTTATTATTTTAGAATGGTAAGAACAAAGAAAGATGAAGTGGAAGAAGAAATGAACTTGGAGAAGGGTGGTGAAATCATTATCTCTTCTTCGGGTTCTTCCTTTTGATTTGATCAAAAGGGCTCATTAGGTTGGCTTTATGATCAAAATAAGGCCTCTAGGTTGTAGTGAGGTATGTTGGGAGAGTATTTGGGCAGAGTTTGGCCGAGCCAAAAGGCTTTTAAGGTGTGAAAAAATGAGAAGGAGGAGTGCCCTTTTATAAGAGGGGTGAGGGGCACCTTTGGAAAAGTTAGAAATATTAATTTATAATAAATTCATATTCGGTTTCTAAAGGCTCCAAAGTTTATTATTCAAAGGTTAAGGTGGGGATAGGTCGAAAACCTCTCAACCAATAGAATTTAGACAGGTTTGGGTACTTATATTAACCTTATCTTTAAGTATTAACTCTAAGTTAATTAGTTTCACTTTTACAATGTCTCTTTGTATTTTTATATAATATGGTTAATAAACTTACTATATACATCCAAGAGACCCCCAAGTGGTACATTAATGATGAACCTATCATGATATAAGTCTCTTGGCCGAACCTTAGATTTTTAGGAATTCAATATCAATTAATAATATAATATTTGTTTTAAGAACTCTTTTATGTCAATTTTGACACTATTCAATAGTTGATTTTTTTGAAACTCATAACAGATTGATTACTTCTAACAAAGTCAATTAAATCAATCCTAATATATCATATTATCCTAGAAAATTAGTTTAATTCATTAAAAGTTTCATATTATATTTATTTGGATATTTATAATATCAATTATTTTAATTTTTCACTATTATAGTAATTACTGCATCATCATTGTGTTATATATAAAATAATTTATTTAATGTCTAAAAATTATAAATAAAATATATTTATGTAGGAAATCTGTTTAGCTTTCTAATGAATATTTATAATCTAAAATCCAACATATATAACCCTATGTAACAATTGTTGTTCTAAAAGATATATGCTTGTGTCATTTTTGTATTCATTTTAACTTAATTAAAATAAAGTGTCATTATCACTTACAAGTGGATCCATGGGGTCCCAAAATAGACCCAAAGATGCTCATGGTCGACCATGTATCACCCAATAGGTTTAAGACACGTTTTAGGGTAATTTAGTATTATTATAATATTATTTTTTTTAACCCTTATTTACCGGATTTACCCTTAACCATGGTAAATAAAATATTTACCGCATTAATTATTCAAAATGTCTGAAAATAAAAGTTACCTATTTACACAATTTGAACATCCTGATTCCAAATATGGAATCCATTTTCCTAAATTCAAAACACAAAAGTGGCAGAAATTAATTTAAAATTAATTCCCGCTGTCAAAACAAAAAGCGTGTTTTTAAGAGATAATAACTATCAAAAGATTGACACTTGTTTATGTTCGGTTTAATAGTAAAATTATGTCCAATGACCAAAATTATATTAAATGGTAAAAATATATTCTAAATATACTTTAAAACTACTAAAATTCATAATTTATCACTATTAATTATTCTGATTAAAAAAGTTGTTTTTAATTAAAATTTAGTAATTTTCACTATTCATCAAAATATGAAAGTTATCCGAAAAGTACCAAAATTTCACCTTAGGCTAAATTAGATATTCCGAATCCAAAAATGAAGTCCATTTTGAAATATAAAATATATATAATTTAAAAAGTAGGTATTACTATTCACAACAGCTAGTTTAATTAGTTGTGGTGTGTGTTAGAACTCGAGGTTGCGTACAACACACGCTATCGCATTATTCGAAGGGAAACGTACCGTGGAAGCTTGGGGTGTTTCATTTTAAATTTTTGATGTCCCCATTTAGTCAAAAAGTTTAAAATATTGTATTTAAAAAGGTTTCACTATTAGAAGTTGATAAAAGTGAAATACTGAAAATGAATCTGTTCTTGCATTATGACTAAGAAACTCATAACAGGGATTCTAAAATTATAAGGATTATATAAAGTTCAAAATGTAGTTAATACTATTCATGACCTCTTTTAATGGTGTGATTGAACTCGGTGTTGCGTGTAGTGAAAGTTATTGAATTATTTTTAAGAAATAACACACTCTGAAATCCTGGGGTGTTACATTCTCCCCTCCTTCAATAAATTGCGTCCTCGCAATTTGAAATTGTTCTTAGAAAATAAAAGGTTGAAAGTAGAAAATATATTTGTGGGAAAACCCACATCGGAAATTGGGTTACTAAAATTTAGTCTTAATATGAGGAAAAGAGAAATGAAAGGGTCACCACCAAATTATGATCTCGATTAGGAGAACATTGGTGGCAATTAGAGACATATAATTGGAGGAAAAACGTAAATATTTATAGGTAGTGATTGAGGTCATCAATCACAAACAAGTATAAAATTGAGGTCCTTAAACTCATCAATCTATGATGATTTGAAGTACCATCGGTTCAACAAAATATAGGGTATTGGGACAACACATTTTTGACATTTCAAAATATCTTAGTTGAAATCCCACATCGAAAAATGAATTAATGAGGCCTCTATTTAAAATAAAGAGTGGAAAGTATGAAGATTACCGATAATAACACATACTAGGGTTCCATGTAGGAAAATATGGATATGGAAAAGAAATCTAACCATCAATTATCTGATGGAGAGTGGTAGAGAACATGGCTATGAAAAGGCAAACAATCCCAAAGCCATAAATTTGTGATGATTTAAGGTACCATCTAGGACAACATTTTTGTTCTAAGTTTCTATTATTAATGTTGAGGAATTTATTTATGAGATTGGCTAAGATAATAAGGAGATATACTTACTTTATAATTAGAATTTTACCCATTAATAAATTTCTACCACAAACTCATATTTCACTCTAGAACGTAATTTTTTTTTCTATTTATACTATTCGTACATGGTTCCAAAATAAATGAATTTATAATTCATCTGCCAGATCTTTAAAAAAAACTACATTATTTAATTCAGGAAATATCGTGGGACAGTGGTTGGTGATAC
Organism: Viscum album; assembly: GCA_963277665.1. NCBI lineage: Eukaryota > Viridiplantae > Streptophyta > Magnoliopsida > Santalales > Viscaceae > Viscum > Viscum album. The sequence goes on from OY728122.1 coordinate 1,252,904,949, forward strand.
ACCCTTGTCTCCCTTCGGTTGCGGGTTCAAGTCTCGCAGCCTTGCCGGACGCGACGGATTGCCGCCCGACCTCCGGGTTGTTCTTTTATGGAAATCCAAAATAATCCAAACTAGAACTATCCAAAATACTTCTGTCTAAACTCACAGTCCAACATTTATAAGGAAGGTAAACATAATATAGATCCTTTTTACCCCGTAATAGAATATGAATACCTTCATCATGTATTACCATATTCCTTATTGATTACATTCATGCTCCCTTATTCCATATAGAATGCTGGATATACTTCATTAATCCAAAAATGTTTTAAACCCCAACAATGATGGAATATACAAATCATTAATCAGCTTCAAGGTAGTTAATAATATCCAATATAATTTATCCAAATCAATCATGTATTATTCTAAAATCACCACCTCGGTATCTGAACCATATTATGCTTTATCTTTCTCTCAACCATATATTTTCCAAACATTTAACCTTCTACTGAGTCACTTTTCTTTTTCCACACCATCTCAAGTCCTTAATGAAATAGTACTGCAGTACAATCCTTATATACTCCATAATTATTATAACAAGTACATTGTTGATACAACACTCAATTGATATAATCAACATAAGAACTCTAATCATTCCTCTTCATCTGTGGTAGTATCATAACTTGATTATTATCCAATAGCATCATTTGCGGCATAGTCTGATGACTGGGGCATAGGTTCGCGTAGTGTCCAAACTCCTTGCAAATGAAGCATTGTACATTTGAAACCATTTTCTTACCCTTGTAGTCATGTACTTTGTGCCCTTTTCCTCCACACTTATAACAAACTCCCATTTCTTTCAGGCAAGTTCCAGGGTGTTTCTTTCCACAGTTACCATATATGGGAAAATTCTTCTTTTCCCTCTTGCCTTTATCCATATTTCTCTCTTCTATCCTTTTCTTCTCTTGCTTCCCTTCAAATCCATAGGACTCAGTAAACTCTTTATTTATCTTATCAACACATGATATTATTTCTTCATATGATGATAATAAATGGGAGACTATTTCTCTTGTAAATTTTGGCTTAAGACCATAAAATATATGATCCTTCTTTCTCTTTGTATCATGTGCATTGATAGAGTTCTCATTCCTTCTACTGGGCGCCATTTCTAAACAATGGCATACACTAGATCAGTTTATGAATCAAAATACATAATCCCATACTTATAAAAAACTTAACATAAATTGAACTATTTATGGATATAATCCATAATAATAAGAATGTTTTCTTTGAGGAAGTATATACTCATAATCCCTTCAAAATGATTTGTAAAGAAAATGAGAGTTATCCTAAGCATATCCCCCGGGAGTGTCGTAACCAAGAGTGCAGCAAGGCCCGTTGTCGTGCACCAGTTCCCGTTCGAGTCTAGCTCAAAGCGGTGTTTTCGGGTTTTACCCCTAGGTACATCTGTGCCAGAGCCGCCTCTACCTGCTCATATCCAGACAGGGAAGTATTGCTCGGAAAACTTACAAAATCTCTACAATACCAAAATTCTAGGAAGTTCTTCTATACTAATCCTCAAAGTTCATCTTAGGTCTACGTGCTCTAATCAGAGTTTATCTAAATCTAGTTTCCAAGGTTTGTACTAAACTTCCTCTGATACCAACTGTAATGCCCCGACCCTATTTGACTATAGTCGGTGCATTATTACATAACATTGGCATGATCGAAAGAAAGATCAAATCTCGAAAGACCGATTGGTTTAGTAGCCTTGGAAACACTAGATATATTCATAAGTTTTACATTACATCATAAAATGAAAAACAACTACAACAACATATTGTCTCCACAGTCCACACTATAATACCCTCATAATATCCCTACAGGTCATTCATAAATTACTTCTTCACTTCCTGGGAAAAATAAAACATAGAAAAGGGGTGAGCTCAAATGCCCAGTAAGGATAACAATATAGCGGAAACTTTCATAAATAAGAATAAACAATTAAGGCAATGTATAACTAAAACAAAAGCCTTTTAAATATGAACTTTCAACATGGTATGGCATAAATAAAATGAAATAATGCCATTTACTTATTCACATGGATATTCTACTAATCGAATAATCACATGCAAAAATCAATAACCACTTTCATAATGTTGGAATGCATAATGCCAGACTATCATAACCACATAGTCAAGGCCTCGTGCCAAGACTACAAATAAGATTTTGTCAAGGCCTTGTCCCAAGACACTAGTTTGTCTCATGAGACCTACCGATGCATCGAGGAGCTATAGCGGGCTCCACCGGTCACATATTAAGTCCAATGCATTCCCATGTGAAAAGGTTTAAATATAACATAAACATTCGTATTAAAACTAGCATACGAAATGTCAATACATTCACCATAAACTATGAATGGTATAAAAATAGCACATCCACAGTCAAACATATCACAAAACCTTCAATACAATATAGAAGTTTTGTATCATAATAAATCAACTTCAAATAATCTTAAAATCCATCAAAGGATGTTGACATAGATGAAATCAAAATTCTTTTTAAAGAAATATATCCTTTTATTTTGAAATCATTTAAGATCCATATAAAATAAAACATTTTCTTTGAAAATAATCTTATAAGCTTGTAAGGGAAGCTTTGAAGATTTAATAACGGCGTAAAATAGCCGCACCCGCCGTATAAGTTAAAAAAAACATTCTTACCATAATTCCGTCGAAAAGGTTAAAAAGGACCTTGTTTTGAAAACGACGGAAAGATTCCTTTATAAAGCTCTTATAAAAAGTCAAACAAGGGTATAAATGAATTTAACCCATATTCTTGTAAATAATAAATTTGTTTTGAAATACATTTCGAAGTAACATGGATGTGGATGATAAAGAAATCCCAGTAGATTATTACGTATAAACAACCTCGGATAATGAAGAGATTGTGAAATAACCCTTACCTTGTACTTTTCCTTGGTTGGGGTAGGTTAACCTCCTGTATAATGGTGAAATAGTTGTTATTAAATTATACAAGAATCATATATAATAATATGATATCATATATGATCTTTTAACATTGATTTGTTAATAATATCTTAGAATTATCGTCGTTTCGGGAGTTAACTTACTCATTTTCTTTTATATGTTTTGTTACATAAGCCATGGTTGTTGTATCTTATTCATATCCAGAATGATATCTAGTCCTTAAACATCATTTTTAAATCATAAAATGATAATTATACTTGAATGGATACGATGGAGAATGAATCTCATCGCGTTCGTGGAGACGGTAGTCCCTACGTACGCACAAGCGACAAAATCATTCTTTTGATATTAAAATAATATATAAATGGATGGTATATCATATATACAGAATCATTAACATGTTATATTTATTATTTACATGAGTTACACATCATTATTATACCCATCCAAATAATAATATATTGAATAACAATTACACCACGACGTGGAGACGGTAAGCCGTACGTACGCACGTATGGTGACATGTTATTCAAAGGGTGGATAGAATACTGAATATGGTTGTACCATATTTATAATAACATCACAGTATATGTAAGATACTGGAGTTATTATTTTAGAATGGTAAGAACAAAGAAAGAGGAAGTGGAAGAAGAAATGAACTTGGAGAAGTGTGGTGAAATCATTACCTCTTCTTCGGGTTCTTCCTTTTGATTTGATCAAAAGGGCTCCTTAGGTTGGCTTTCTGATCAAAATAAGGCCTCTAGGTTGTAGTGAGGTATGTTGGGAGAGTATTTGGGCAGAGTTTGGCCGAGCCAAAATGCTTTGAAGGTGTGAAGAAATGAGAAGGAGGAGTGCCCTTTTATAAGAGGGGTGAGGGGCACCTTTGGAAATGTTAGAAATATTAATTTATAATAAATTCATATTCGGTTTCTAAAGGCTCCAAAGTTGATTATTCAAAGGTTAAGGTGGGGATAGGTCGAAAACCACTCAACCAATAGAATTTATACAGGTTTGGGTACTTATATTAACCTTATCTTTAAGTATTAACTCTAAGTTAATTAGTTTCACTTTTACAATGTCTCTTTGTATTTTTATATAATATGGTTAATAAACTTACTATATACATCCAAGCGACCCCCAAGTGGTACATTAATGATGAACCTATCATGATATAAGTCTCTTGGCCGAACCTTAGATTTTTAGGAATTTAATATCAATTAATAATATAATATTTGTTTTAAGAACTCTTTTATGTCAATTTTGACACTATTCAATAGTTGATTTTTTTGAAACTCATAACAGATTGATTACTTCGAAAAAAGTCAATTAAATCAATCTTAATATATCATATTATCCTAGAAAATTAGTTTAATTCATTAAAAGTTTCATATTATATTTATTTGGGTATTTATAATATCAATTATTTTAATTTTTCACTATTATAGTAATTACTACATCATCATTGTTTCATATATAAAATAAATTATTTAATGTCTAAAAATTATAAATAAAATATCATTATGTAGGAAATCTTTTTATCTTTCTAATTAATATTTATAATATAAAATCCAACATATATAACCCTATGTAACAATTGTTGTTCTAAAAGATATATGCTTGTGTCATTTTTGTATTCATTTTAACTTAATTAAAATAAAGTGTCATTATCACTTACAAGTGGATCCATGGGGTCCCAAAATAGACCCAAAGATGCTCATGGTCTACCATGTATCAACCAATAGGTTTACGAAACGTTTTAGGGTAATTTAGTATTATTATAATATTATTTGTTTAACCCTTATTTACCGGATTTACCCTTAACCATGGTAAATAAAATATTTACCGCAGTAATTATTCAAAATGTCAAAAAATTAAAGTTACCTATTTACACAATTTGAACATCCTGATTCCAAATATGGAATCCATTTTCCTAAATTCAAAACACAGAAGTGGCATAAATTAATTTAAAATTAATTCCCGCTGTCAAAACAAAAAGCGTGTTTTTAAGAGATAATAACTATCAAAAGATTGACACTTGTTTATGTTCGGTTTAATTGTAAAATTATGTCCAATGACCAAAATTATACTAAATGGTAAAAATATATTCTAAATATACTTTAAAACTACTAAAATTCATAATTTATCACTATTAATTATTCTGATTAAAAAAGTTGTTTTTAATTAAAATTTTGTAATTTTCACTATTCATCAAAATATGAAAGTTATCTGAAAAGTACCAAAATTTCACCTTAGGCTAAATTAGATATTCCGAATCCAAAAATGAAGTCCATTTTGAAATATAAAATATATATAATTTAAAAATTAGGTATTACTATTCATAACGGCTAGTTTAATTAGTTGTGGTGTGTGTTAGAACTCGAGGTTGCGTACAACACACGCTATCGCATTATTCGAAGGGAAACGTACCATGGAAGCTTGGGGTGTTTCATTTTAAATTTTTGATGTCCCCATTTAGTCAAAAAGTTTAAAATATTGTATTTAAAAAGGTTTCACTATTAGAAGTTGATAAAAGTGAAATACTGAAAATGAATCTGTTCTTGCATTATGACTAAGAAACTCATAATAGGGATTCTAAAATTATAAGGATTATATAAAGTTCAAAATGTAGTTAATACTATTCATTACCTCTTTTAATGGTGTGATTGAACTCGGTGTTGCGTGTAGTGATAGTTATTGAATTATTTTTAAGAAATAACACACTCTGAAATCCTGGGGTGTTACAATTGTAATATATCTCCCACCACTACACACTTCTACTGAGCCCATAATAAAAAAATGACATGAATATTCCTTTTAATTTTTTTTAAAAAGTTATAATTTCTAAAAATTTAATCAACAAATAAATTTTAAATGTTTAAAAAAATATATTTTTTAGGAAACATATATTTTTATGAAAAAGGATTTCTAATCGAATAGAGAAATAACATCAGATATTCTTAAAAACGTTTTCTCAATCAATTTAGGTACTAAAGTATGGAAAAAATTTACTATTCCCAGAATATGATCATGAATTACCATATTAGAACAAAATATATTTATCTTCTGAAATAAATATCAAATAATAACCTATTGGGAGATGCAAACATAAACATTCTCAAGTAATGATGAGATTGTGAAATAAATATTGACCTATTTGGTAGCTTCTTTATTGTAATCCACATCAAATAATGGTAAGAAAATAATTTTTTAAATAAAATAATGATAAATAGATTCGTTTTATAAAACTTTATTAGGGAATTGTAGTCACTAGATAATGTAAATAAGTAGTGAATAACAAATATGTCCCATGAAAGTAAAAGTGAGATGAGAAACCCTTACCCTTGATCTACTTTCCTTTCTACGTGTCCAAAACTCATTTATAATGGATTTAGGAATGTTATTAAAATATAAAATAATAATTATAATACATATAATATCATATATAATCCTTTTATTACATTTCAACACCTATTTTTTAATAACAGTTCATTATTTTTATTATTTTTGGTGTTAATTTCCTTGTTTTCTCATGTGAATTTTCTCCAGAAGGATCTTGTTCTTGCGAATAAGTTATATATATATATCATATATAAAATTAATATAATGTTATCAATATCATATTTACTTAGTAGATACATTGTTTTAACTAGTTTTGAATGTTGGACATGGAAAATGAATCCCAGTGCTTTATTGAGATAGTTGGTTGTACGTAGGCATGAGGAATGATATAATTACCTTAATGAGTAGAAGGGTAAGAATGTGTTTGACATATTAATTTAAAATAATCATTATAATCCCATATATATCACATATTTTTAATAATTTTATCGCTAAAATAGTTCATGTAAATTGTATGCGGAAAATGAATCGCATCACTTCGTGAGGTGCTAGTATACCATTCACATGAGAGAATTTTTTTACATTTGAAATGGATTAGAATGTAAAATATATATGTGATTTTAAAATTAAATAAATATAATAATAACATAAATATCATATAAATTTGTAAATAATAGATTATATCTATACATTAGAGGTCACAATGGAAAATGAATAACTTTCGTTCGTGAGGCGGTAGTCAACCGTACACACAAATGATGATTTCGTAATCCATTTGGTTGAAGAGGAGAAGGATTAAAGTTATTAAATTAATATAATAGCATATTAGTATATATTTAATACTTTTTTTAATTATATTATAATTATTGGGACATAATTTATGGCTTTAAAATAAGAAATAAAAAAGGATTTTAGTGAAGACAATTACATTTTCTTAGAAGAACCTCCTTTCAATCCCTTAATAAGAACCCTAGGGTTGTTCTTATGGGAGGAATAGAAAATCTAAAACATTTATAAAGTTGTTGGGGATGAATTATTTTAGTTTTTCTAAAATATATTTCATTATAGGTTTGAATAATTGATGATATGGACTGCCTTTTATAAGAGGGGAAAGGAGATATCCATACACATTACCTCAAAATTTCAAAACAAATCCCAAACTATAACATAATTCACCCAAAATAAGGTTATATATGAAAAAATATTATATATTTATATGGATAAGGAGAAACAATTTCCATGTTATAAGAGTTGTACATGTTTTCAGGTTATTTTAAACCTTATTTTCTTAGTTCAACCACTCTTAAAATAAATTTTTTTCTTAACCTAGGGAATTAATTTTTACAGTTTTCACTATTAATTTTTGTAAAAAATAGTAATGAGAAATTATTAAATAATATTTATTATTCATATTAAAAATATGTAATTCATTTTATTAAATTCAACTCATATAAATGTCATAATTGAATTTAATATTATACTTGCAGATGCCATGAAAAGCGTGTTTTCAAAGAGAAAAGTACCAGATGTGTAGACTGTTTTAATATCATAATTCATTATAAAATTGGTTCCAATTACATAAATTTGTTAAATAATATTATTATTTTACTAATTTAACTTTTATAATAATTTAATTTATAATTTATCTTTGTAAATAATTTTAATTAAAATGCATTTTTTGTAAAAATTATAATGTTTCATTATTTATCAAAAAATGAATAATTTTAGGAATATATAATGAATTCACTGAAGGATAAAATTTATATGATTATTTAAAAAATAGGTTTATTCTATTAAATAAATTTTATATTTTTGGAAAAATTAATTTTGAATTATATGCACAAAGCATGACTAAATTGTCTCTTAGAAAAATAAATATATTCTAGAAAACATTTTTTTCTTTACAAAAATTATCATTTTATTCCTTACCAATAGATAACCATTTAATTTATTATATATGAGTGAAAAAAATATAATTTCCATATTTTAGTTAGTACAATTTATACCTTCCAACATAACAAACATGTTATAAAGGTCATGATTAAATAATAATATTCTAATATGGTACCACATTTCATTAAAACCGAGTGTTGTGTATATTTTAACAAATCAAAAGAATATAATTTATTTAAATGGAAATATATTTTAACGTGTTTGGGTGTAAAATTCGATTTGAATATTAATGATTCATTTTATATAAGGTATTGAACATGATGTTCCGATTTTTAAATATTGGGTTGTTAAAATCCCATGGTCAGTAGTTTTGTTTAAGACCTTCTTGATGTTGATTGTCTATTATGATTATATCTGGGTTTATTTGTTTTATTGATGTTATGAGTTGAATACTATTCAGGAAAAATTCTTAGGGATTTCTGGGTTTCTTACTGGGTATTGTTATATTCAACCATGAAAGGTATTTTACCTCAAGTGTGATTTATTATAAAGATGAAAAACTATTTGATGGAGTCCTAAAAGGGCCATGAGAATGATGATATTAGAATTTTTTATATAGACTAATATGTTTACTGGTTGTGGCATTTGATAGTGGTTCCCTCCTTCTGAGCAGGTTGGACTCCATTTTGTTTTTTAATTTTTATTTTACCTCATAATTTATTTCTATAATTATATTGTTCTGTGATTATAGGCATGATGTATTCATGGATTGGTATCGATTTTTTAACAGTTTACCATTTTTTGGGCTTGGAGATGTGAGCATGTGTATAGGTATATAGAATAATTCCTACATTCTATGGGATATTCTTACTCTAATATGGTCTGAAACCCCTTACATATTTTATGAACATAAGGGGTAGTAAAAATCTTCTTGTATCCATTTAGGTAGGCCTCGATGTGTTAGTTCATTTAAAACTTACATTCTTCTAATTTAAATTGATAAATGATAATGTTTTTTATGTGTATATGTAGGCATCCACCTGTATTAAGAGTCATTTTTCATTTTCTATCACCACCTTAGATTGAAATTTTAAAAGTACTATTTAATGAAAATTTTTTATTTATTTCATTATTATTATTCTAATAAGGTAATACATTTTCTATCGAAATCAAGTGTAAAAAAATTAAAATATCATCTGTGTGTAAGTGCAGAAGGGCGGAGATGGAGTCTCACATCGCTCCCACCCAGTCTCTTCGTCTCTCTCGCCTGCCCTCCTAGGGAAGTGCTCTCTCCTATATATCCTTATTTTATCTCATTCAATATCCTAGCCAGTATTCTCTCCTGGTGCTCTGTGATGGCTCTTCGGTGTGTTCCCCAGTCGTCCTTCTGCACTCTGACCTTGCGATTCGCTGCTCCTCTTCAGGTCAGTTCTGGAGCGATAGACTCTTTGAGGATTTTGGATTTCTAGTCGGTCGGCTGTGGGTCTGCGCGATGTCATCTTATTCCATTATCTTGGTTTTTTTTCCCTTTTGGATGTTCTTTTGGTGTTCCTTTTAGTTTTTATTTCCCCAGGGTTTTAGCCCCGTCTTCTGTTTCTCGTATTTTGGTTTTCTGGTCTCTATTCTTCTGGGGTCTCCGGTGATGAGATCTATAGCTATTTATCCATCTGCTCCGGCTCCAGGACTCCACATCTCTCTCTGAGGCGGATTATAGGGGTGGTCTCTCTGGGGATTTCAGAAGTGAGGTAAGTGTGTTAGCATAGCGGTTTCATCTTTGTTGTCCCTGGGTTGATGTTTGTTTGGCTTCACTCGTTGTCTGGAGTTTTGTGGTAGGTGTGGTGCTTGTTGGTCGACGGTCATTTTCTGTGGGATTGTGGGCTGGTGCTGGTGGCGTTTGGGGTGTCAGGGTGGGGTGTCTACAGTTTCTCATGCCGCGTTCTTTAATCGACTTTCTCGGTGGTGAGGCGGCTCGACACGATGGTGACAAGCGAGTTGGAAGCGACGACAGAAACTTCCTCGCTGGCAACGTTGGTTTCCGGCTAGGCGAAGGTGTAATGATTTTGTTTTGATGTTGATGGTGGTGTTTCAAACTGATGAAGATGATGATTGAGGTGGATTTTGACCTATTTTTGGGCAGACAATGTAGTCCTTGTCAGTGGATGGAGACATGATGTCAGGTACAACTTAACACGGTTGTGCGAATCGCAGTGGACGCGTGGCATCGGTAATTGTTCCGCTCGATAATTTGAATTTTGAAAATTTTAAATGACTTATGTAATGTTTGAGTACCACTGAGGATCTACTTATTTTGAATCTCAGTATTTTTTTGTAAGGTTATCGGTGATCCTTAAATCAGATTTCTAGAAAATAAAAAAATTGGATTGGTGGGTAAGTAAAGAATATAATCTTTATGAATTAACATATTTAATTTTACAGATCTATAGTGTTTTATTATTTATTCAAATATATTAAAACATAATTAAATACCTTAATAACATCAAAATAACAAAATAATATTGTTTTAAAATTTTATTTTCCCTTAATAATTACTTTTAGTTCTATAATCACCCATCGATTATAGAATGTTCTGGTTTAGGTTGGTTTTACAATCTACATTAATGAATATATAACTTTATTTCATGGATGAATATTAGTAAATAATTGAAAATGATATTGGTTATTAATTATAAAATAATGTTTTATATTTTTTTCTATAATGGTAATTAAAATATTCAATAAATTAATTAATAAACCTATTTTGTTCATAATTAATTATCAAAACAATCTTATCATCAATTCCATATTCACAAATAATATTTAAACCATCATGGAATAAAATAAGAACTTTATAAACCATTATATAATATTTATTCCATTAACACCAATAACCATGAAATATTATATCATGAATTTTATTTCAATCATTCAATTTTATTATCAATTTCAGGGCTTTTATTTTAATGGGTTTTATTAAAACATTTCTTAATCTATAAGGAATCCTTGTATCAATTTTAATTATTTGAGGATTATTCCATACCCACAAAGTATTTAATTTTGAGTGGTCTATATACCATCCATTGAGGTATTTTTATCTTATTTTATTAAAATTAATGGGATTTATGTATTCATATGATGTTTCATATTTCATGGGTTTTGATTTAAAGGTTAATAATGAGGAATATGTAATATTTCTAATGTCAATATGTAATCGAGATTTCTTATAAGTGATAAGCCAAATTGGAAATTTTTTAATTCATTATATTACTAAAAATACATCAAGATTTTAATCTAATGTTAAAATTTAAGTTTTAATTGTTTCATAAAATTTTCATTTCCCATTGATAATCAATGTTCTCAAAGAGATACATGTATGTAAAATTGTTATCGCCCATTCATTATGGTCATGAATCTTAATCCTATATGTTGACATTTATTTTATATATGTCATAATCCATTCATCAATAATTGTTGAAGGTAATTTAATTCTATTTTACATTGATTAAAATTGTATTAATGAATGTTTTAACATTCTCCACAGGCATTATTTTGACAAAAGCATCAATTTTTAATGTTTTTTGTGTAAATAATTTCATTCATCATTTTGAGTTTTAATTTTAATAATGATTAATTTTTAGGGTTTTACATTTACTTAAAAATTATTTATATTAATACTTTTTTAATATATTTATATATTTTTAATGTAAATATTTTATTTTAGGAATTGATTTATTTATTTTCTGAAGGGATTTCTCAAGGAAGCATTATTGAAGATTTTTTTAAAAGTAAATGTTTTGAAAAAACATCACTACACATTTCCTAAAATATTATTTATATTTTGAAGAATTATTTTTAATATTTATTTAATTTTAATTAATTTTAAAATAATACCATTCAATTTATAAAAAGGGATATTTTTAATGTTATTTATTAGTTATTATTTTTTAATAGTGTAATAAAATGTTTTCTGAGTACACTTTTATGTTTCACTACCATTTTATAAATTAAATATTTATTAATTTACTCATATAGAGTTATATTTAATTAATAACATTATAGAAAACAATATTAAATACTCATTTTGGGTGGTTTAAATTTTTATCAATTGATCAACTTTTGATATCATGTTTTGTAATAACATTTAAAAATGACATGAAACACAATTTCATTCTATGGATTTTAATTATATGATAGATTATTGATATCTTATGACACACATATGTATGGACAATTATGGGTGGGATCCTATATATTCCACCACTTTATTGGTTGAAGTTTAATATCTCATGTACTTGAAGGGGAGACATGGGTTGTATTCCCATAGCCAAGACGGTACATAGGCTGTTAGCCTAATCCCATGAGGTTACATTGGTTGTTTAATGAATCCCAAGAGGGTTCATGGTTTATTTCCCAAAAATAATGATTGATGAAAAGTTTTTATATGATGAAAAATATGATACCCAATTTATTATACCACACCCAAAGGGGTATATATATTTTTATCTCTATCCCAAGAGGTTACATGAGTAGTTTTCCAAAGCACACTATGTGAGATGAATTAAGTAAAAATGCTTGTTCCACTGGGTTTTACTTTCATATTATTTCTATTATAAAAAATTTAAATTTTATATTATTATTTAATGCTATCAGAGATCATGGTTATTGTCTAATGTTTCTACACTTCTATTACATAATATATATTTTTTATCTTTCTAGAATTCATGTCATCTATTACACAAGGTATATTGAAATTATTGTTCTATGTTATTATTAATAATATATTTATACAATAATAATGTTCTCTCGTATTCATATTATATAAACCTTGATGATATGTTATTTATTTTTCCCCTTTATGAGGTTTTATCTTACCCCTTTCTTATGATTCTATTCCTCAGGTTATGAAGAAGAGTATAACTTATGAGGAATCTTGATTAGATTCCAATGTGGTTTAACTATGGAGAGTACTTCAAAAGTATTATAAATAACATTTATTATGTTGTTGAACCTTAAAAACATTAAAACTTATAATCTTGTGATTATGTGATTATTTTTTAGTTGTAATTTTTAACTTATTGAAATATTGTAAAATTTTGATATTTTTAGCTTCATTCATCTAACAATATATAAAATCTAATTTTTAAAGAATTTTTTTATGCCTAGATTTCAGAATTCCATTTTGGGGGTGACTAATTTAACTTCCCATTATTTTGAAAATATACTATAACATAATAAAATCATAAAAAAATATTCACATTATATCTAATAATGAAAAAAATTACATGTACAATGATATTTTTTTTACAATAAAAACAATAGATTATTTTTCAGTTGTATTTTTTCAATTGATTAAAACCATTCTAACTTCATTTAATCACCAAAAAATTATAAAACAAAATTCATTTATGATATATAAAAAATTAAAGATTAAAATCATTTGTTGTTTCAATATAAAACATAAAATCCTAGCATGCATTTTTCAACAATATACACCTTTGGGTGTCTTAATAACAAGCCTCTTCAAAAATTAAATTCCGGATTTAAACTCTCAATATTGTTAATATAATATATGATATATTCAATGTTCAAAAAATCATTTAATCTATGACCGCATGTGTCATTATTATTATAGAAAAAGTATATTATTTTTTATCAATAAACTATGTTACATGCTCAGAACAAACATATCATTTACAAAATCATAAAACTAACACTATTCTCTAATTAATAACACATTTTGATACTCTACACTATGACTTAGTCCTAAATTAATAATATTACACACTTGAGAAAATTTAATGGGAAAAAACACCCCATCATAAATTGAAAATAAAATAGTTATGTATCACCCCCTATGTTTTTAGTGTCTCTCCCTCTTTGTTAATTATTCGTATAAACACCTCTTTTTTCATTATTATATGGAATTATTATCTCAAGAAAATATATAATAAAAAAACATAGATTACCATAAAAAATGAATGAATTTTTATGGAAAAAATATCTAATGGGATATAATTTTATGCGATTGTGGGTCTATTTTGCAAGATATCAAGTGGATGGTGTTGGAAGAACCCCAAGATTTCATTATTGAATTTTAAAACATTTCTTTAGATAATTTATTCTTCATGGTATTTGTAAATATATTATAAATAGACATATATTATAGTTTCACCAAATTTTTTTAAAGTTTCTTCTTAACAAAATGGTACTTGATGTAAATTTGATTCATCCTTGATTAATAAAATAATTTTTTATAATTTTTATAACATAAATTTTAACACATAATTAGCCCCATATTTATTGGATCACTGATAGGGGGATAGATTGAATTAATAACCCCTTTTATTTTATGAGTTATTAAATCTTATCCCAAACTCTCTAACTTGTTAATATTCTTAATCAACTCAATGATTTCACCCAATCACGCATTTTTATAAAAAAGGAAAAATATAGAATACTGTAATGTTCTGGATGAAAGGATTACTCTTTTCAATGTAATTTATGTCCCTCAATGTGGATTATAAACTATATCCAATACTCATTTGTTACATAGATTCCACTATAAAATTCACTATTTCTAGAGTCAATTAAAAGGTACAATGAAACAATTAAAGATTCAGTAAAGAAATATATTTGGCTCTTTATGTTCTTCTATACCATTGAATATTGGATTTCCTACAAAATGAAATGATTGAGTTGTTTTGGTCAAGTACATACTCAAGAAACTCACTATTATTTATAGTATTGAGACTCCTTCTAGATCATGAATGATCTAGATATTGGTTAAATTCCATGACACTTTAGTGTAGATAATTTCCACTTTATCAATGGTTCATAGATTCATCTCTTTCTCTCTTTGTGATATAGTTGTTTATAAACCTATGGAGAAAACGCACACTATTTAAGTTATTTATCAATAAAATTCTACTCTCCCCATATTCTTCTTCTTTCAAAAAATTCATTTTTATTCATATAATATTGTGTGAATATTTAGTTTCCATTTATATTTGGAAAATTCCCTTATAATAGGTATGCATAATATAATCCTTCAAATTTTTTGATTCATGGTAAAGAAATTTAATTAAAATCACCCAATGATTTAAATATTTCATTATTCAAAATTCACCACGAAATACATGATAATATGATCATTATAAATCCACATATAAATAAAATCTTGAATCATTATAGTGAATACCTTATAATTGGTGGAAAAAATAACTTCACTCATATTTTCATTAATTTAAACAGATATCTCAAATTTAACTAATTCTTGAATATTTACATTGAATACTTATGAATAATACACATAATCATTATTACTACTTTATGATGATGATTTATTTTCATAATAAATGTGTTATAAAAAATCATGACATATTATGATTAATGACTTTTCCAATTTTTTGTACTTCTCAAAATTGTTGAATACATTCAAATGCCTCGTAGGATTCAATAATGTTACTTTATCCCCTCAAGTGTCTCAAAAATACCTCCAAAATGATGTGTAAAATTTCCTTACATTCAAAAATACATTTTTTCAGGTCCCTATATGAGTTGCACAATGATATTCGCATTTACATATTAGAATATGTAACTCATAACACTCTACTAAGAATCATTATCCCCATCACTTACTATATATTTAAATATTGGAATAAAATAAACCAAATCCTTATAGTAATAATAATATCCCCCTTTTTATTTTTTTTCAATATCGCAACATATACTTTATGTTAATATGTGTGCTTATTTCTTGCTACTACATAATGGAAATCAAATGAAACGGGTAAATAGGGTTATACTCAGCTCACCAAAATAACATAATGTACACCATATATTAATTTCTTGAGACACATATGATATGTGGATGATATCATATACATTTTCATAGAAAAGAGGTTTATGTTATTCCTCTCTAAGTCTACTTGATCTAACCCTATCTACAATATAATAGGTATAAAATAAATTTTATAAATATTCTCTATAAACCTCATACCATGTGATATCATACTCATAATTTTCTTATTTATCATATTAGGGGATTAATATATACTAATATAAATATCTTAAATTTCATTTTAAATGCATTAAAATCCCCCTTTGAATTATATTTTTCATAAGCCAACCCCTTGATAGGTTATTTTAATATAATCAATACTAAAGGTCGTAAGTGTGTATTTTATTACTAAAAAATCATATATCATGGGGGAGTCCGATTATTCTATAATTTTTTAAATCACATATCATTTGATATGTTGATAGATCAATTTTTATTTCACTCCATCAAATGATGAACTCACACTTCTTCTTCAATTTTTTAAGTCATCATTGTTTTAATATGTTTTGTATTACCATTTCTGATAGCTCCCCATTTACTTTAATTATGTACATTTTAGGACATATGATTTGGAATAAGGAGGTACCTTCTATATTATTCATACTAAGAACATAATATGGGATATTACTATAACCCTATACATATATTTTCTCCCAAATTATGGTAATCTTTTATTACTAATAATCTTAAGAGATTTGGTGAATTCATCGTTTTTGAGATATTTCTTTCAGTGTTCCTATTTTAGTGATCTCAACAGTCAAGTTAATTTCATTTACTAGGGAAATCATTAATAATTTCAAGAATTATTATTTGGAGGGAAATATAATAATATAGTTTTTAATATTATTCCCAATCAATCCACTACTTCAACATAGAGTCTTTTGAATCTTAAAGTTACCACTTATTGGATATTCCACAAGTATATCATTCATTCACTCTATCACCACTTTATTTACTTTAACCACAATATTTAATTATTCAATCTCTATGTATCAATATTTTTGTAGTTGGTCAGTAAAAATGACCATGGATTCTATCTTGACATTTTTAGTTTATTTAGGCCTCTTATTCAACTTTTTATTTGAAAATTATTTATTTTTCATATAATAGGAATCTATATAGAGAGTTTAGTTGTTAATACAAAAACAATATGAATTTACATACCACATATATATCATAATTCATATAACATTTATATCTATTTTTTCTGGATGGATTAATTATATATGTAGTCACAATATTATTTTATTATGTTTTTTGATGCATTTTCTCATTAATACCCCCATAGTTATTGCCTCTTCCTAGGTAAAAAAAGTCTTTTTACCACAATAATAGGATTTGTGTGTATAGCTTACAAAAAACAAATAATAAACCCTAAAATCAGATATTCTATTTTGATAGTGAATATATCTAAATAAATTGGTGTACAATTTTCAATTCATTGATATCTAGCTTTACATGCAACATCATGCATGAATGAACTGTGATATCATATTGGATTATTAATATATAAATTTGACCATTAAACATAGATATTTAATTGGATGTATGAACATGAATAATTATATTATGAAACATCAATGTTTTGATTTTATATAGTGCAAATGTGTTGATTAATTCATAATAAATAAGTACCAAAGTTTCAAAAATTTAATTTTATTCTTCATAATTTTGATTGAGTCAAAAAAAATTGTATAGTTTTTCTGACACAAAAATTATAATTTAATTTATCATTTATCAGGAAATTATATATGAGGAAATAAATTTTTTTAAATTAGTATTCCCATAATAAAATATGGTGATTTTTTTTTGATTTTTTTGAAGAAGCTGACTTTTTGGGTGAACAGTAGAAAATGCCAAATTTTTTTAAAACTATCAATTCACTTAAAATATTTAAAAAGTATTTTTATATTTTTAATTGATATTAAAATTTATTTAGTTAGTTTATATTACAAATATTCCAATTAATTTCATTGGAATCAATAATAATCTTAACTTTCATATAAAAATATTTGCATACTTAAAATTGAATTTTTATAGAAAATAGATTTTCTTCACATTTTGAGAGATTATTTGAAAATGAATTTAAATAAATTATAGGGAATTAATTTTATAAAATATATATCATATTTATTATCAGAATAATTAATAATTTATACCATTTTCATCTTAATAATTTTTTCATTAGGAATAATAAATGTGGTAGATATTTATTACTATGATAAAGGTTCAAAGGGGTTAACTATGGGTTAAACTAAACAGGTACTTGTTAAAATAACCCATAAAATCTTATAACTCATATTTCTTAATCGATGTAACTTATATATAATTATATTATAAATAATTACCAAATTTAGATCTATTTTTATTGATTACAGAATTAAAAAATTTTAACTTTCAAAACATTCCAAGTGTGTCCTCACCCCCATTATAAAAGGACACTAGAAATACTTTATAAATCAGACTTCATCATCATATAATCTAGTAAAATAACAAAAAAATAAATTAATATCTTACCAAACCATTTCCTAGAGATCATCATTTGATAATAATACCAAACATTCAATGCTTATGCTGTAAACAAAAGAAGGTTACTTAATGAAGAGTTATAACTCTCTGCTGAGCACTATGAATTTTATTTTTTCATCCACCTTCTAGGAAAATATTGTTAAAAACATTAGATAATGAATATATTATCAAAAATATACTTATATTTTATTATATTTATGTTAAAAAGGTTATTCATCTCATTCTGTATTATATGGGAAGTGAAAGCATTGTTCTTGCCTAGATGCAAACTAATGCGTAATGAAGTGATTTATTTTTCATTATCACCGTCATTCATGGATGTAAATTACGATAAATATAATTTTTCTATATTATATTTATTACATAATTAAAATTTTATAATTATAATATATTTTCTACATTCAATCATTTCCATCCATTTTCAAATGATAACATTGCTCGTGCATACCTATGGTAAACCACATCTATGAAGCAGTGAAATGCATTTTTAATTTAAAATTTACATAGATATTAATTTGTATAGATTTAATAATAATATATTATATTTATGTTATAATAATTATTCTTTAAGTATGAATTATTATTTATCTTTATTTCCATTTAACCATCAAAAAGATGAAATGTAACTCATGTGTATGTACATATTTCCATATTCAAGTAGTGATGTACTTCATTTATCATAAGAATTTATAAGAGTATTTATGAAATTGTATTTAATTATTAAATATTAATCTTAAATAATAATTAATATTTTGTAGATGATGGTACTATGATCAATATAAAAGGACCAAAATTTCTGGATTCGAGCATTAACAAAAAATGAATCAATTATTATCTAGAACACTGAATTTAAAAAATAATTGTCAATAAACAAGATATATCATGTTATAATTAAATAATAAGATGTATGAAATGTATGAATATGGTTTTATAAATTATTTTAAATATTTTAGTATTTACTATATAGTATTTTTTAATGCATATAAAGCTGGATGAAATATGACTTAAGGGTTTATGTTATAAAATAATTTATTTTTCAGATTATATATGCTAAATTTTCAATAATGGAAATTATATAGATATTATCCTTTAAACACATTATCTTTTCTTGTGATTTTCAAATCCTTTTTTATATTTATGTATTAGTATTTTTTTCATCATTTTGGTAAATAAAACGATTCAGAATTTGTTTTTAATTAAAGATTAAACTTATTAATTTTTTAGTTGATGAACTTTCTCTTCACTATCTATGCTATTAAAAGTTTTCTGTGGAGGTTTTTATATATAATTGAATTATTTATAAGTTCATTTTCCTTATAATTTATATTATTTACATAGGTTTAAAAATATTACTTGTAATAATTTTTTAACTAATTGTTTTTTACATTTTAAAAATCCATGAAATAAATGTTCTCTTTAAATTTATTTCACATGAATAGGTTATCCCATAGTAATGATTATTCTTTACTATGATGAATAATTTATAAATTTAAATGGTTATTTTCATGGAAAATTGGATTCTCAATATTTTAGTAATTTTTAATTAAAATTTTATCGAAGTAAAAGATTATTTCTCATGTTTTCAATGAAATAATAGTTTGATCATTTAATGGTATTTTTTATCTACATCAACATCATTTTTATATTTTTTTTGATTCACTAGGGTTATTATCTTATGATATCATCCAATTTTTTCTATTTATAGAAAAAGATGATTTTTATTTAAAGAGGATTCTATGACACCCATTTCTTTCACATGGGATAACGATTTTATGATGAAACATTTTTGAAACCCGTTTCTATTACATCAGATGTGATATAATGAAAATATAAATGTTTATGAATGTAATTTACATTATATAGTATATGATATTATGATATAATAAACCTTTTATGATGATTTGGAACACACAAATGTATGATTTTAATTATCTGATGGGCGATCCTAGACTTGTATGGCCCTATAATGAATTGGGTAATAATGGAAAACTTATTAGATACCTATTCTCTGCGTTGAAATGATTTAATGTTCACAAAAATATTCTTTTACCTGGTATCATGTATATAAGTTAATTCATAGACTCGGTTTCCTGTCCATAAGCTAATATGTGGACATGGATTCATGTCTAAAAGTTTATGTGAGGAATTAATTTAATTGACATAAAATATAGAGTGAACCTTTTATTATTTAAACATATTTATATTGCTCTATGCTTATGTTTTTTTCCATGTGACTATGTTTAAGAGTCATTAACATGGATAATGTTTGATTATTTATGATTCCAAAATATTATGAATATAGAATTTTTTTATAACAATTCTTTATGTAATGACCGATGAGTAATTATTTTAAATTGATTAGGTATCACATTCATTATGATAGAGTTCTCAAACCCTTATTATTATATTTTATCATTGATTGAAATATCCTATGTTCACCCTTACTTATCATATAGGCATACCATTTTTATTTTTCCATTTTCTCTAGGTAATGACGATTTATTACTTAGGGTATGTCGATGGAATGTAATATTTTTTAAGAAATTAATACGTGATAATTATTACCCTTAATTAAATAAGATGTTTTGGTATCTTGACTCTAAAAACACTAAATAATTATGATTACAAGTTTTTTATAATTGTTTTATGTCTGAATATCCATTTGCAAATGTGTAATATTTATGTACGTTTTACATGGGTCACCTAACTTGGTATCATAGTAAGGTTGGTATTTATTTTGGTATATTATTATTATTATATAACATTGGTGAAAATAATGGGGATAAGTCTCTGTATATGATAAGATACTATATATTCGGTAAATTAGAGATTGTGTGTCTTCCTAGAAAATGCAACCTTATATCATTTCTATAATGTCGATATTATTATATCATCGATGCAACTAGGGGTAAAAACTCTAAAAAGGGAGGTTGGGATTTTAATTTGGCAATGCTTAGTGCATGAATAAAAGTCTTAAGACATCACACATATCTATAAACTATTAGGGGATATGATTCAGAAAATTCATATTCTCAATATGAACCATAAAGAAGGATTTGAATAAATTATGGCCACATAAAACCTTTGTTAAACCAAAATATTCATTGGTTCGATAAGATGGTATCATAATTTATAAATCTCGGGAATCATTTCCATGAATATATTATTGACAAGTTTGGTAATTTTAGCATGATGATAACATTTTTTTTTCTTTTAGTCAATATATGAAACAAAAATGAACTATATGAATGTTGAATGTAATGACTAATGTATGATGTTACTAGTGATATACCAAATTTCATGAGATATGAGATGAAATATCATGTGACAACACCCACTCAAAATTATCAACATGTGGGAGGTAATGCATACAATGTTGAGTTTCCAAATGGCTCAAGGAGGTAGAAACATTCCATTAAATCATTTATATGACACTGTTGATTGTATTTTTGTAGGTATTCTAATTCACTATTTTATGAATTGTTGATGGAAAAGATATTTTCTTTTCTATACTAGTTATAACATGAGAATTTTTCAATAATGTTTATCACATAGAATATAAGAAAATAAATTGGAGAATATTATCAAGAATTCGTGGAATATAGAAAAAAAATCCTTGGAATGTGAGGAGTTTATAAGGCTATTTATAAATAAGTACTTTCCCCAAACTGTTTGTACAAATTTGGACAGGTATATTCTAGTGTTGAGAAAAATGTATAATGAATCCATCATTATGAATGAATAAAAATTTAAATGGATTATTAGTTATTCATGAGGTTTTATAATTGACTCATAAAGAAATATTAATATATTTTTTAATGTTTTGGATCAAATTCATTAGAAGGAATTAGCCATAAGGGAGTTTGGAAGCTACAAAGAGATTATATACATTTCATTGAGATTGGAAATAGAATCATGAAAGCATCGTATTAATGGATTTGGGTTTAAAAAATGGAAAATAGATTTTTTTCATGGAATAACGGATGTTATATGACATGGAGGTAAGAATACATTTCAACATCATATATTCAGAAAATGTTGAAAGGAATAATCATGTAATATCTTTAATTAAATTAGAACATAGTTCAAGTGTATGATTCCTAGGGTAGGACCATGTGTTTTCATCCAGTTGTAATTTCTATAGGATTTTCATATTTCATTTTCTAGATGAGAAAAACATAAAAAATTATTCATATTAGATTATTAAGATTGGTAATTCCTTAATTTGTATTCTATTGGTTTTTTATCCATGTATATGTCTTGGAAACGAAGATTAGTTTTGGGATAGTTAGGCCTTATATGATTATAATTTTAACTATGAAATAGGATTTCACAAACTTAGCACAAGATTGGTGACAACTGTGCACCTCCATAAAGAAATCCATCGATGTAGCATGCTCAGTATTGGAAATGTGACAAAAAATTTTTGACACACAATTTCAAAAATAGTACAACCAAACATTTCATCTCATCAAAGTTATGAAAATCAATATCTATCCCACTTCCATTATAAATAAAAAATGCCCTTCTTTACCCTCCTGTTTTCACACCCCATAGCCATTCAAGCCCCCTTTAGCTTCCTCCTTAGTGTTTTGTGTAATGAACTTCCCCCCCAGTGCATGCCCATCCAGCTGAAGACCAAGACACCACTACCCCAAGCCCACATCCATAGGCTAGGTTCTAGTTATAATTTCTAAAAATGTAATAATATAAGTAGGGATTCATTTCTATAGTGTACATGTACGCCCACACCCAACCATCTCCATGAATAAGTTTGTATGAGCGAAAGAAGGTGGTAATATTTATAGTAATCCATGTGTGTGATAACCTTTATGGAATATAATCAGAGCTTCAAATAAAAAAATGAATAGAAATTATGAAAAATAAAAACCAAAACAGAAATAGATTACCAACCTAACACCAAATAAAATTAAGGGAAGATAAAGATCATGACTCCTGATTTGCATGCCTGACCTCTATACATGGTCTATGATCTTGTACATACATATTCTCTACCAAAATCACCATGGACCTATCCTTCATCTAAATATGGTGTTATTTGTGTAGATAATTACCATGTAGGGGCAATATTATATGTACCTATAAGGACACCTTGAAAATCAAAGTGGTAAAAATAAAAGATATAATATATTTATTTTATACAAGCCTATGAAATTTGAAAAAAACCTTATATATATATTATAATTAATAAAACCTAATGAGAGAAAATGGGTAAATTAATATTAAAAATAAACCAAGGATGGTGAATCTTCCAACAGAACCAAAGGTCCTTCATCGATGCCAATCATCACGTATATCTGTGTGAGGAAATCATGAAAAGGACATGAACATTTCCATTACTCTATAGATTGAGGGGTAACAATCACAAATGGAGGACATTCCCAATAATACATTAGGGTGATACCTCTCAGTATATGTATAGAGGACCCACACTATGGTGTGACAAGGGGATTCCACTCAGTTTATGTGTAGAGGACCCCTGTCCGGGTGGGACATGAGGTTCTCACCTAGTATGTATAAATAAAGGACCCACAACCTACAATGATAGGGGGATTCCACTCAATATACGGAGGACCATTACCTTGTATGATAAGGGGTTACATTAAATCGGAATTAATATAGGAATTATTCCCACGTATGAAAAAGGGATGTGGCTCAATATATGGAGGACTCATGCCCTAGAACAATATGGAGGTTCCCCTATGTGGGTAGAGGACCCATGACCAAGTTCCATTGGGGGGGGTGCTAATAAAGATTTTATAAGGATTATAGGGTATGTACACCCTATTATGATAATTGGTTACCATCATCGACCTCTCTATGATGATCCTTCTTGATCATTATCATCGTCTAGATTTTGAAAAATAAGTGTCACACTCAAAACATTCCACGTCGTATCTCATCAACTACTATGAAGGAAACCATTCCATTCAAGGTGTAAAATTTTTCTAGACAGTACACTCACTATAAAAATTTATTTCCAATTAAAATAGATTTATATGGAATATGTTACTCAAAATACGACACAATTTTCACTAGGGGTCGCATGACATGTTACCTCACATAGCCTATTGGTTATGTCCCTGCTAGAAAAATGCTTTCATATCCATGTATCACTACATAGAGTATATTTCTACTTCACCATGTGTTTTATCCACCTAATTTATTCCCATTTTATCATAGTTGTACTAGTGCACTTTGGTCCTTACATGGGCGCACGTACCAGCATGGACGCATGTACTCCCAGAGTACATGGTGTGTCCTCCCACACATGGTCACAACCATGTGCAGATGGAACACAACATTGAAACATAGGGAGGTTCATATGGAATGTGGTCCTGGCCACCCATGACATGTGATCATTATCTTCTATAAAACCATATCCATCATATAAGTTGTGGCTACATGATGTGTGTTCCTAGACTACGCATCATGTAGTCGAGTTTTTGCTGGAAACCCATTGTTCCCCATGTGATTATCTAAATATTGCCTCCAAATCATAATTTACACTAGTTGACCCCATGAAGTCAATGTGGGTAACCACCAACCATATTTGACCAACCTATAGGGGTGTAAAATTAGATATAATTCATTCTAATAAAGCCTGCATTCTGCCAGATGTGCCTCCCGTCATCCACAACCTGATCTTGTCACCTCTCTAGATCACACATAAATAGAGTTTCAGCAAAAACATATGATAAATTACTATCTAAATTAAATTTTCCAATCCATTCATCATACATTCAAATCCCATGAACCTTGGGGTTTGATCACTCTCAAACCATCTTTGATAATGTCAAGCCATGATCTCGTAGGAAAATAGTGAAGAAAATGATAAATAAATGGGGATAATGAACATAAATGTAAATATATAAATTTAAAATAATTATTATACAATTATAATAATCAAGGACTTCTAGGGGTGATAACATGTGAAACATGGAGAAGAATATTTAATTGATAATATAATAGATAGTAGGGCTCTTGTGAAAGATCAAGTAATCTTATGGTCATGAATAATATATAAAATCAATGTTTTAATTTTTAATAAATGGATGAAACTATATTTAACAATCCCTACCTCATTTTTTATAGATATTTGGTGTAGAAATTTTTTTCTAGTGATATGGGATCCCACTACATTTGATACCTACCAATCCACCTCAATCTGATCTCTATCTATTATATAATGTGATCTACTAACAAATAATGATGGAAATCCAAATCTAGGAGTTCCCATGTGTATGAGGATAACCCTAGTAAAACTCTATAACAATGTTCAAATATAGGGAACAATTTCTACTATGAAATCAAAATTAAATTATTTAATTTTTTTATTTACTAAATTTAAATGACCTTTTAACGATTTCCATTCCTGAAAACCCTACACCTTCAAACGATACGTCACACCTAAGGTAAAATCTAAATTATGAATTGAATAAAATCCTAAAAGTTTTGATCCAATACTCCATTCAAGATATATTCCATTAATCTGGAAAAAATTATGCCTGTGATATTAATATATTTAATATTTTTTATAATATCAATTCATGGCATAGTGGGTCTCAAAATCCCACTTTGTTTTAGTGGATGGATTTGAAAATAATTCCTTAATACATTTCAACATATTATAAGGAAGAAATAGGGATACAATATTACTCACCTCTTTATGGCATTTCGTTGCAAAAAATCAGAAGATAATAAAAAAGGTGGGTATACTAAGCTCACATATATCTCTCCCACTCACATGAGATCTCCTTCATGCTCCAATGGTTCCACATCACATGAACTAATATAATGGCCATTTATCAAAGTATTTTCTCCTTTTGATCCCCAATCACCACCGAGAACTCTATTATGGGGCCTCTGTCACCAATATATAGCTCTCTATTGTTAATGATGTGTGTAGGATCATGAACATATCTTCATAGATATTTCACATGAAAGATGTCATGAACCTACTACAACAATGGAGATAAGGTTATATGGTATGAAAAATACCCAACTCTAAGTAAAATTTTGAATGGCCTGATACAAATCGGTGATATATAGCCACCCTGGACAAACTAGTATTATCCCATTCATGGGAAGACTCTCAGGACAATATGGTATCCATAATCAAATTCCAAGGGTATATGATGTCAATATTAATTATATTTCTATTGACTTCGGGTTATCCTCATACACTCATAGATCACCTATAACTTATTTATCATTTCATTCTCCATCTCTGGATCAATAAGAGTTGTCTCACCAATCTTGGTTCAACATACGGGAGTCATGAAAGGTCTCCTATAAAGGGAATTGAAATCTTTTATACCAATAAAAGAGGGATGACTATAATTATAAAGAACATTTCCAATTGAAAGTGATCCTCTTAGCTTTGAACTATTAAAAATAATTGCTTAATATATCCTACAACACCTAGAAAATGTGCTCAGTCTTCCCATCATTTTATGGGTGGAATATTGTACTCATCCACAACTCAGTCTCAAATTAATTATATAGGCCTCTCCAGAACTGTGATGTAAACATTATATCACGATTGAATAAAATAATCAAGGTTACCCCATGAAGTTGGATGATCTCCCTTATATATAACTTTGCCACACTCTCCCCTGAACTCTACTTCCAGATGGTAAGGAAGTTTTTTACTTCATGATTTCATCATAAAATAGAAATATAACATCAAGTAATATAACTATACAAGGATTCCCCATCATCATATATTTTGATATTCCACTCAATTTTCACTCCAAGATATTAGGAGGATGTATGAAACCTACGACAACTTGATTCCTCCCTTGACCTTCTAACATCCAAGACACAGAGAGAGGAACTCAGTCCTAATCCACCTCAATTCATCCCACAAAATCTGCCATTGTAGGACATCGTAAATAATTTCAACATCAGGATGTATAGAAAAATGAGAATAGTGAAATACTGGCATCACCTCCTCTCACACCGTGACCAAAACCACCGTCCATCCCATAAAAAGGATGATGTGCTCCCCTCCTTTGTAAAATTTATCTGGTGAATATCCCAAGGATATATGGTCATGAAGAACCACATAGTCAATTAATAACATATTTTACTTCATCATACACATAATAATAATAAGATTCGTCACCATCTAAAAATAGAAACGATATACCCCACTCCTCCAACACGATCATCTATAAAGAGGAAAACTTTTTAGATTCCTCCTCCACCAAGAAATAATGAGACTTCCTACAATGGTAATTTTCCACCATGTTTACCATCAAAGGAGTATATAATATATCAATTTCAGAGTAGTACTGGATCTGAAAATAGATTCTCCATCTCATGTTATGATCTCTCTATGTAAAGGCATACTTGAGAATCTAACAGTCTAAGAATAAAAGTTCCCTCCCAAAAGATAGTGCCTCCACATATTTAGAAAGAGGACTATCATTTCCAAATCTATGCATGGAGTTTCTTAGTTAGGCTCATGGTTTCCAAAATTCCAAAACCCATATTGGTTCACATTACTCTTCTATATCAACAAAAATCTGATCCCAGCTCTATAATAATATCAATACACTATGTACTCTATGCCCACTCTGGTAGTCTCAACATAGGATCACTGGCCAACTTCGGCCTCAACTTCTTGAAGGATCCTTGAAAAATCTTAGTTTAGTTAAATATATACCATTTATATTTCATGGTGGTTAATGGGGATTAAATTTTGGATAAGTATACCATGGACATTTTAGAGAACCCCTCCAAGACAAGAAAAATCATCATCTCTAAAGTATTCTTTGGTTTCTCCCAAGAAAGTGCAACATCCGTCTTCTCCATGTCCAAAATGTATCTATACTCAGATATAACATTCCCTAGAACATGGACATCATGAATCAGGCACCATCACTTAAAAATATTAACATAATTTTGGTTCTCCGAATGTAAGTCTTGGATCATCCTCAGATTCTTTGTATTCACTAATTTTTATGTAGAGTAAATGTGTATAAAATTAATAAAGACAACCCCAAAATGTTCCATGTATGGATGAAATATCTAGTAAAACAAATCCATAAACTCTATGTGGGGATTATTCATATTTGATGACATCACCAAGAAGTCATTGTTTCTGAAGAAACATCGAAATTCCATCTTTGGATTATCAGTCCACGAACCCTCTAATGGTTAAATATTGACTTGAGATTGATCTTCATGAACCAAATCATTCCTTATAACCAGTCAAATATTTCTTTAATAATTAAAAAGTTGTAAAATTTAATTTTCATTTCCTCGTTCAAGAGATAATAATCAACAACAATCTAGACATCCCATCCACATAATTAGTGAAAAAATTGGATATTACCATGGAGACACATATGTTTTGTAATGTAATTCTCTTAAAGGTCCTCCAAATAATCCTAATATCTCATAGATCTATAGGGGATATACAATATGTCATAGAAATTATTAATGTGGTATCATGGTGAAAGGTGATGAAAAGATATATCACCAGTCTTGGAAGAACTCCTAGAGCATCCTTATGGAAGACATCTAAATAGTCCTCCAAAACTAAAGGAATCCATATTCCTGAAGGGATTGCTACACTAAGGGTAAATATATCTTTGTGATGGGTGATTTTTTATAGCCCCTACTCACCAGAACCAAATTCACGACCATGATATCCCTCGTTCCCATAAAGTATAATACAATCCCATCTATCTGAAGGAATTTTTCCTACCTATGATTACAATCAATCTGGGATTTAACGATAGACAACCAATTCGTACCAAATGTGGAATTATAGTGTTTCACTATGATGGAAAAGTGGTCCCATGATAAACTCCCTCTAGCATGACATATCTCACACTATAAGTAGATAAGAGAATGTGAATAATCATAAATATGTGGAACCTCTATCAAAATGTGTTGGGATACAGTTTCAATGATGAGTGATAGCTCTATCTCAGTGGATATACAAATGAATGACGAAATGATATTTGAGACTAAAATAAAATTATAATGTGTAGAATAAACATAGAAAATTCCTCATATCATCTCATGAGCTGCCAGTTCAAATGCCTCTGAAGACTAAAACTACCCATGGCCCCTTCTCTAGCTCTATGAGTCTTTTTCGTACCACATAGTGGTAGGGGTGGAAGTATCCCATAACATCATCATCCATAATATTATCCTATTAGAGACCCACTCACTCTAATTCAAGCTACACCTCATTGGTTTCTTCACTAGCCACACTGGGGAGAATCCTGATCATGGTGATTCTTCTACCTTGGCAGCCTATCCACCGTCTGTCTTCCATTTTTATAATATCTTTTCAAGGGATTAGATTCCATGTGACCCCCATGGCACAAACATATAATTTTACCTCTCAAGGATGATACAGTCATATGAAATAATCCTATTATCCATTTTCCATTTGT
Organism: Viscum album; assembly: GCA_963277665.1. Classification (NCBI taxonomy): domain Eukaryota; kingdom Viridiplantae; phylum Streptophyta; class Magnoliopsida; order Santalales; family Viscaceae; genus Viscum; species Viscum album. The sequence goes on from OY728122.1 coordinate 1,252,934,957, forward strand.
TGATACCATCCATGAGGAGGTATCCTATGATGATATCCTTCAAAAATGGTGCATACTAGCTCTTATAGATGACTCAGCCCCAGGACACACACTAATAGCTCTTGCAGCAAGGAATTCCTCGAATAGAAATATCTCTTTCACAACATCCCACTATAAAACTCTATCATAGGTGGGAATAAATAAGGGGACCAAAATGGTATATATTCCTCTATAGAGACCCTAATCGAACACTAATACCCATAACTTATTGTCCCACACCATGTTGATGGAGTAACACATATGGTCTGTTAACCTTGTGGAATAGTTTTTATTTATCATGATACCGTACTAAATATCTTGAATCAAAAATAAGCCCAATCACATGGTGTAATAATCATTATAAAACTAATATTTGAAGCCATAACATGATAGATTCATCTCATCATGGGTCTACAAGTCTAAACTCTACCAACACCCAGCTACTCCTAGGAAAAGAATGGCTCCCAGCACAACCATCTGATCAGCCGGTGTATGCATCAGCCTACTAACTTGGATCATATAGTCAATACAATCCTATACTACATAGGTGTTTAGATCACCGTACATCTGTAGAGGCCTCTTTTGGTTAACTGACATATCACACTATGTATTTAAACATCCTCGTCCCTCCCGACTAGTGCTTCCATGAAATCAATAGGAAGGGGTATTGCTACCTGACAATTTTTTTTGAAGACCTCGTGATATTTTACATGAAATAAAAAATCATCAAACATCGTTTCATTATCATAAACCTGAATCAGTAACATAGATAAATCTCTTCATGGAAGAATCTTAAAAGTAATCAAGATGTACCACAATACGATGAGTATATATATTTATATGGTGAAGACTCAAGTAGTATAGTTATAGGACTCTATACCATATGATTCATGTATGATTAATAATTGTAACCAATTTCTCAGTATTCTGAGTCACAATGATGTTAGTCAGAGTCTGGCGTAAAGATACATTGACCAACACAACAACACCATGTTCCATTTACTGAAATCCACACATGAGACACCTCAATTTTTTTCCCTATATCCCATCCATTCCTCAAATGGGGACAACTCTAAAGAACATCCCATGAAATAATTTCCTCTAATGAAACTCTATAATGACCCATCCAAATAGAGACTTCCTGGATAGCATGTTAATCTGTCACCACAACCCCAAGCCTACCTCTATAGTCCAAAAGTAGGAAACAAATGGAAGGAAGTCATAATATTAATAGGGAGGCCTTTTCCCAGGGTACTTGTGTGTATGAATGAAACAATCTCCATGAAATAGTGTAAATGAAAAACAAAATATAATAATGTATAGAGTAATCCATGAATTTAATAACTTTATGGTAATAAAATTATATTATGTATGAATCATTTTATGTGTAAAGAGGAAAAATTTTCCAAATAATAATTGGTGTCCCAACCTAAAAAAAATAGAATAATGTAAACCATATAGATCCTAGCTCATGGTCTCTAAGGCCAACCACCATACATTTTATATGCACATAAATATCCATATTATTCATCAAAATCCCCCTATATCTATCTATTTTCTACCTATTACATGACCTATATTGGAGAATCTCATGGCTGGGTGATTATATATATATATAAATTAGGATGTACAAAAAATGAAAGGGTGAGAAACAAAAAATACAATAGTAGAATTAAAATAAACCTAAATTAAGAGGGGAAAAATCCCAACAATATCTATATATTCTCATAAATAATCCTAGATGTGAGAAAAATTGGATCTATATATCATTGTATAGCTTAGGATTGTGAGACTACGTGAATCTCTAAAGGTCCATCCTCAAGGCCAAGCATCTAACATGTTTGAAAAAAGAAGTTATTGAGAGGGAATTATTATCACCCCCACTCCACATCCCATGAGATAATAATCTCCAATAGAGGACTCAAACCATATTACACTAGGAGGACAGAAAATTGTTGATAAAAAGAGGACCCATATCCCGGTGTTTCAAGGATATTCCACAATGTAGATGTATATAGGACTCATGCCCTGGTGCGACAGGGGGATTCCAATCCATAAGTATAAAAAGAGGACAAATTAAATGGTTAAATAGGGGTATACCACTACATTCAAAGAGGAACCATATCCTTGAATGAGGACGGAGTTCCACTCAGTGGGATCAAATGGTGGACCCACACCCTTATACAATTGAAGTATTCTACTCAAAACCTTTTTAGAGAAATATCTCTTTTTATTTTGAAATCATTTAATGGTTGCGTAATTATAAAATAAAAAATTTATATTATAAAATATTCTTATAACCTTGTAATGGAAGCTTTGATGATGTTATAATGGAAGAAAATAGCTGCACTCGCCGTATAAGTAAAAAACATTCATACCTTAATTTTGTCGAAAAGGTTAAAAGTTCATTGTTTGGAAAATGACAGAAAGATTATTTTCAAAGAATATACGACAAATAAGGGTATAAATTACTTTAAACCATTGTCTAGTAAATAGTAAAAAAAGTATTGAAATACATTTTTAAGAATCATGGTTGTGGATGATAAAGAGGTCATAGTAAATAATTACTTATAAACAACCTCGAATAATGAAGAGATTGTGAAATTAACTCTTACCTCGTACTTTTTCTTGGCCGAGGGTAGGTTATCCTCATGTATAATGGTTAAATAATTGTTATTAAATTATACAAGAATCATATACTTTAATATGATATCATATATGATCTTTTAACATTTCTTTGTTAATAATATCTTAGTATTATCGCCCTTTCAGGTGTTAACAAGTTTTTTTCCTTTATATTCATTGTTTTTTGAGCCATATTTTTTATGGATGGGATGTATATTATTCATATACAGATATATATAAAGTCTTTAAATATAATTTTTAATCATCAAATGATAATTAGTTTTGAATGGATACGATGGGGAATAAATCTTATCGCGTTCGTGGAGATATTAATCCGTGCGTACGCATGAGCGACAATATCATTCTTTTGATATTAATATAACATATAATTGGATGGTATATCATATATAAAGAATCATTATGATGTTATATTTATTATTTACATGAATTAAACATCATTATTATTCCCATCCAAATAATAATGGGTTGAAAAACAATTACACCACGATGTGGAGACGGTAAGTCGTACGTACACATGTATGGTGACATGTCATTCAAAGGATGGATAGAATAATTAATTTGATTGTAAAATATTAATAATAACATAATTATATATATATATTATGCTGCAGTTATTATTTTATAATGGAAACAATAATGAAAAAGTAAGTGGAAGAAGAATGGAACTTGAAAGAGGTGATGAAATATTTACCTCTTTTTGGGTTCTTCCTTTGGATTTGATCAAAAGGGATTCTTATGTTTTATTTATGACTAACGGAAGGCCTCGAGGATTAAGGGAGGAAATTTTATAGGGTATTTTGGGAGAGTATGGCCGATCCAAATGGCTCGAAAGGTGTGAATTAGAGAGAAGGGGGGGTGCCCATTTATAAGAGGGGTGAGGGGAACTTTCGGAAATGCTAGAAATATTATTTTATAATAAAATAATTTTCGGTTTCTAATGGATATAAAATGTATTATTTAAAGGATAAGGTGGTTATGGGAATAAAACAACTCAAAAAATAGTTTTTAGATAGGGTTGGGTCACTAAATTAACTTTATCTTTTAGATTTAACTCTGAGTTAAATAGTTTGACATATACCATGTGTCTTTATATTTTTATATTATCTGGTTAATAAAATTACTATATAATTCAAATAGAACCCCAAGTGGTTCATTAATGATACAACTATAATTATATAAGTCGTTTGGCCGAACCGTAGATTTTAAGGAATAAAATATCAATTAATAATATAATATTTGTTTGAAGAACTCTTTTATGTCAATTTTGACACTATTTGGTATTTTGTTTTTGCTAAATTCAAAACAACATCATTACTTCGAAGAAAATTTTTCTAACCAACCCTAAAATTTCATATTTACCTAGAAAATTATTGGAATTCATAAAAAGTCTCAATTTACATTTATTTGGATATTTATAGTATCAATTATTTTAATATTTTATGAATTAGGTAATTACTGCATCATCATTGTGTCATAAATAAATTAAATTATATAATATATAAAAAATATAAATAAAAAACCATTATTTAGGAAATAATATTTTCTTTCTAATGAATATTTATAGTAGAATTTATCTTATTTATAACCCTATATTAATTTTTTTTGTAATTAAAATCAATTTTAACTCTTCTTTGAATTAAATTATAATAAATGTACTAATCTAAAACAAGGGGAACAAGGAGGTTAATATTTTATTTATAAGTTTGTATTTGTAGAATTATACTTATCCAATAGAATTATAAAATGTGTTAAGGTAATAATAATATCATTTTCACTCTTAATTACTCTATTTACTTTCAACAGTGGTAAATAAAAGTAAAAAGTTACTATTCACCAAAAATTGTTTTCATATTATTGAATCACATTTTTCTTAAATATATCAACTGTGTCTCTTGGATTTTTGAAATTCCACTCATATAAGTGGTAAAATTATGTTTTATTTGAATTTTCAAATTCTCCTAGGAGGTGGGTAAAAGATGGTGAAAATTTCAATAAAATTTTTATATATCTAAAATTATTATAAACTACTTCCAATAAATTACATTGAACTTATATAGGTATTATGTATCTATTTTGATATAAAATAAAATAAAATAAAATAAATAATTATTTAAATAAAAAATTTGGTTCTAAACTATAACTCATTGTTTTAAACTATTCATCAAAAATTGAAAATTTTCTGAAAAATTCCAAAAATTAACTCTAAGCTAATTTCAATAATCCAAATACAAAAATGAAGTCAATTTGAAAGATATAATTTATAAACTTTCAAGAAGTGGGTATTTCTATTCATAACAGTTAGTTTCATTAGTTGTGGTGTATTATAACTCGAAGTTGCGTACAACACATGCTACTGTGCTATTCAAAGAGAAGCGTAACGTGGAAGCTTGGGGTGTTACATTCTCCCTTCTTTCAAATAATTTCTTCCTCGAAATTTATAGAATATTACTGCATAAAAAGACTCAGGTGGTTTTTCATTATAAGTTCCTTGGGTTCCCACGTTACCTCTTCCATCTTATGGTTTCTCCATAGAACATTTACCAGATGAGTCATCTAGTTTTTCCAACACTTGTTCTCTTGTATCAAGAACCTTGACAGGATCTTCACAATAAGACAGATCAGGTTCTATTTATAATTATTCATAGGTGATTACATGTGTTGGGTCATGCATGTATTTTCTCAATAGTGATACATGTAACACATCGTGGACTTTGGAGAGACTAGGCGGCATTGCCAACCGGTAAGCTACAACCACAATTCATTCTAGAATATCGTAAGGTCTGATGTACTTTGGACTCAATTTTCCCTTCATACCGAAATGTGTAACACCCTTCTATGGAAATACCTTCAAGAAAACATGATCTCCTACTGAAATTCCAAATCCTTCCATTGGTTATTGGAATTGATCTTCTTACTACTTTGAGCTTCTTTGATGTGGTTTTGGATTACCTTCACCATTTCCATCGTTTCCTCCACCAGTTCTGGGCCTATGAGTTTTCTTTCACCAACATCATCCCAACAGGTTGAGTGTGACATCTCTTTCTATATAACACTTCATATAGTTCCATCTGAATACTTCAATGGAAGCTATTATTATAGGAAAATTCAACCATAGGTTAATATTGATCTCTCATACCTTGAATGTAAAGTGAGCATGATCTCAACTTGTCTTCTAAGGTTTGAATAGTCTGTTCTGATTGTCCATAAATTTGGGAGTGGTAGGCAGTGCTCAAACGAAGCTGAGTATCCAGGGCTTTTTGAAGACTTTTCCAGGATCATGATGTAAAACATGGATCATGATCAGAATCAATTGATAGGGGTACTCCATGAAGTCTCACAAATTCATTAATATATAGTCTTGCTAGACATTCAAGTGGTAAATCTTCTCTTATAACAAGAAAATGTGATGAATTGGTAAGAGGATCAACAATGAACCATATTTCATCATTCCTTCTAGGAGTCTTTGGTAGTCCCCTAACAAAGTCCATTGTAATATTATCCCATTTCCACTCAGGTATGGGAAGAGGTTGCATGACTCCTCTAGGTTTTTTCCTTCTATATTTCACTTGTTGACAAACCATAAATCATGACACAAAATTAGAAATATCCCTCTTCATGTTGTCCCACCAAAAAAGTACCTTCAAATACTTATACATCTTTGTGCTCCCATGGTGTATAAAGAAATTAGAACTATGAGCATTATCCAACAATTCCCCTTTTAGATCAGGTATATCGAGAACATAAAGTCTCATCCCAAATTTCCAAATTCCATATTTATACAAAAAGTCACTCAATCTCCCATCATTCATATCTTTAATCTACTTTTGAAACTCTTCATCAATAGTTTGAGAACTCTTTATGCATTCTAGTAAAGATGGTTTGAATTTTTTTTGAAAAAGTATTGATGTTTCACCTTCCATGGTGATTCCAATATCCATCTTTACTAGATCCATGTATATAAGATCCTTTTCAACTTCATATTGTTCAAAATTCCGTGACCCTTTCTACTCAAAGCATCTGTCACCTTATTTTGCTTCCCTGGGTGGTATTGTATCGTGGAATCATAATCCTTGAGTACTTCAAGCCATCTTCTTTACCTCATGTTTAGTTCTTTCTGTGAGAAAATATATTTCAAACTCTTGTGATCTGTATAAATCTCACATTTTTCACCATAGAGATAGTGTCACCAAATCATCAACGAAAAGATTACAGCTGCTAACTAAAGATCATGAGTTGAAAAGTTTTTCTAATGAATTTTTAGCTATCGTGAGGCATAGGAAATAACCCTATCATTCTGCATAAGGACACAACCAATTTCTTTCTTTGAATAATCACTATAAATAACAAACCCATTATTCCCCAATGGTATAGTCAAGATAGGAGCATTGAATAATCATCTCTTCAGTTCTTCAAAACATTCTTCACACTCTTTTGTCTAAATAAATTTAACCCCTTTACATGTGAGCTTTATTAATGGGTTATCCAACTGGGCAAAATTCAGGACGAAACGTAGATAATAACCTGCTAAACAAATAAAACTGCCTACCTCAGTTATACTTTTCAGCACTGGACATTCTTGTATTTCCTTGGTATTTGATGGATCAACGTAAATTCCATACTTAGAGACAATATGGCTAAGAAAAGAAATCTCCTAACACCATAATTCACACTTGATGAACATCCCATATAATTCATGTCTTCTAAGAGTCTTCAGGATAATTTGCAAGTGATTTTCATGATCTTCATAGCATTTGGATTATACCAAGCTATCATCAATAAATACCACTACAAAGTCATCAAGATATTCCTTAAAAATCTATTCAATAGATCCATGAAGATAGAGGGTGAATTAGTTAATCCAAAAGGCATTACTTAAAACTCTTAATGCCCATAACTGGTTCGAAATGCTCTCTTCAGAATGTCTTCCTTCTTCACACACAACTGAGGGTATCCAGATCGAAGGTCAATCTTTGAAAAGTATTGATCTCCATGCAGTTGGTTAAATAAATCATCAATGCGTGGTAAGGGATACTTGTTCTTTATTGTTATGGAATTGATCTCCCTATAGTCGATACATAATGTCATAAATCCATCTTTCTTCTTAACAAAAAGGAAAGCGACTCCCCATTGAGAAACACTAGGGAAAATAAATCACTTATTACTCAATTCCTCTAGTTTTTTATTTAGTTCCACTGATTCTATTGTTTCCATTATATAAGGGGTCTTTGATATGGGCCTTGATCCAAGAATAAAATCAATGGAAAACTCAATTTCTTGGTTTGGAGGATTTCCAGGTAAATCCTCTGGAAACACTTCAACATATTATTTCACAATAGGCACATACTCTATTTGAACATTCCTTTCCTCACACAAAATTATTTAATTATCTTCCTCACCAGTAATTGAATTTAGTTGAGCTACTGGGGGTGGATCTAGATAAGAATTAGGTGGTGATGATTCTACTTTAAAGATAATGTGTTCTTTATCATCATCATTAAAAAAATAAAAACCTCCTTCTTATTACAATAAATTTTCACATCATTGTCAGAAATACAATCCATATTGAGGATTATATCAAATTCCATCATGGGTATGACGATGAGACCAACAGATAAATAGTATTTATATGCCCTAATGGGAACTGATTCACAAAACTTTGTTGCGATGATACATCCCTTTTGAGTTTTTACTGACAACTCCCATGTTAAATCAAATTGGAAATATCTAATTTTCTATGGAAACTGGGAAGATATGAAACAATGTGATGATCCAGAATAAAATAAAGCATTTTATAATCTTGAGGAAACCATTAAATTACCTGCCACCACGTCTTTCTGAGCTTCTACCTCAGTAGTAGTTATAACATAAGCTTGGCCTTGATCTTGTGGCCTTTTTAGAGGTAAGTTTCCTAGAATCTTAGGACATTCATTTGCGTAGTGTCCCATCTCCCTGCAGTTGTTGCAATGAACATCAGTAGCTTCGTTCTTCCCCTTGCAATCATGAGCTTGGTGGCCTTTTCACCACACTTGTAACAGACTCCAATTCCCTTCATGCAAGTACGAAGGTGTTTCTTGTAATATTTACTATAGGAAGGATATTCAACTTTCCCTTTATTCCCTTTATTTACATTTCCAGAGTGATCAGCTGATCAATTCTTCTCTTATTTTTCTTTAAAGTCGTAATACTTAGAGAATTCTTTTTCTGTATTGATAACACTTGAGACAATATCTTCGTACGTTGAGAAGGATTGTGTGACTAATACTCGACGGAGAAACAGTTTTATCCCAACAAAGAGACGACTGATCTTACTTATTGGGTTGCGTATCTAATTAGCAACATGCCTCGCTAGCCTTATAAAGTTAGCCTCAAACTTTGCGACATTCTCATCCTCCTTTAGCATCAGACTCAGAAATTGCCATTCCATATCTGCTCGATGGTCTCAAGGAATTTATTATTCTAATAAAAGCTATTTAAAATCCCTCCATTACATATTTGATACTTCATCATCTTAGTTTTGTTTTGAATCAATGACCACCATTGATCAGAATATCTAGTGAGGCGGTAAACTGCCAGGATAACTTTTTCCCTTTCACTACTATCCAAGGAATGGAATATTTTCTCTAAGGGAGTTATCCATTGCTTAGCTACTAATGGAATTGTACTCCCATTTAATGTTTGTGGTTGTTTCCTCATGAAGAGATCTAATATTGATCATCCACATTGTGGATCATGGTTCTCCATATGGGTATGGTTATTATTCATAACCTGAGTGAGTTTCCCCAATATAGTGATAAGCTGATCAGCACCAGTTGTATCACTAGCTCTGCTATAATTATCTTGATCGGGAGGGAAATCCCTACATGGAGGGTGTGCATTTATTGGGATTACATTCCTTCTACTAGGATCCATTTCTATACAATGGCATAAACAAGATCAGTTTATGAATCGCAATACATAATTGCAATCTTCTAAAACACTTAAGATAAATTGAACAGTTTATGGATATAATCCATAATCATAAAAAATGTTTTCTTTGAGGAAGTATATGTTCATAAACCCTTCATAATTGTTTGTAAAGAAAATGAGAATTATCCTAATCATATCCCCCAAGAATTTCGTAGCCAAGAGTGCAACAAGGCCCATTATCGTGCACCAGTTCCCGTTCGAGTCTAGATCAATGCGGTGTTTTTGGGTTTTACCCCTAGGTACATCTGTGTCAGAGCCGCCTCTACTTGCTTGTATCTAGACAATGATGTATTGCTTGGAAAACTCAAAAAATGTCTACAATACCAAAATTATATGAAGTTCTTCTATACTAATCCTCAAAGTCTATCTTAGGGATATGTGCTCTAATCAGATTTTATCTAAATCTAACTTCCATGGTTTGTACTAAACTTCCCTTGATACTAACTGTAATGTCCCAACCCCCGTTACCCAGAGTCAGTGCATTATTACCTAACATTGGCATGATCACAAAAGAATATGTCTCGAAAGACCGATCAGTTTAGTAGCCTTGGAAACACTAGATACATTCATATGTCTTACATTACATGATAAATTTAAAAACTACTAAAACATAGCCTCCATAGTCCACACTCATATCCCCTTAGACTATCCCTACAGGTCAGTCAGAAAATACTTCTTCACATCCTGGGAAAAATAAAACATAGAATGGGGTGAGCTGAGATGCTCATTAAGGATAACAATATAGCGGAAACTTTCATAAATAAGCATAAACATTTAAGGAAATGTATAACTAAAACAAAAACCTTTTAAACTGGAACATCAGCATAATATGGCAAAAATAAAATGAATTATTTCCATTTACTTATTCACATGGATATTCTACTAGTCGAATAATCACATGCAATATCAATAACCACTTTCATAATGATGGAATGAATAATGCCAGACTATCATAACCACATAGTCAAGATCATGGGCCAAGACTACAAATAAGATTTTGTCAAGGCCTTGTTCCAAGACACTAGTTTGTCTCATGAGACCTACTGATTCATCAAAGAGCTATATGAGGCTCCACACATCACCGACTAAGTCCAATGCATTCCTCATATGAAAAGGTTTAAACATAACATAAACATTCATATTAAAACTGGCATACGAAATGTCAATACTTTATCCATATACTATTAATGGTATTAAATAAAACATCTACATTAAAACATATCACAAAACCATCAATACAATATTGAAGTATTTTATCCTAATAAATCAACTTCAAACAAACTTAAAATCCATCAAAGGATGTTGACATAGATGAAATCAAAACCTTTTTTGAGAAATATATCTTTCTATTTTGAAATCATTAAAAGGTTGTGTGATTATAAAAGAAAACATTTATATTTTAAAATATTATTATAATCTTATATGGTAAGCTTCGACGATGTTATAATGGTGGAAAATAGCCGCACCCGCCGTATAAGTGAAAAAAAATTCTAACCTTACTTTTTTTGAAAAGGATAAAAGTACCTTATTTGGAAAACGACAGAAAGATTCCATTCAAAACATATAAGTTCAAATAATGTTATAAATGAATTTAACCCATTTTCTAGTAAATAGTAATGATGTTTTGAAATACATTTTTAGGAAGCATGTATATTGATGATAAAGAGGTCCCAATAGATAATTACATATAAACAAACTCGGATAATGAAGTGACTGTGAAATTAACCCTTACCTTGTAATTTTACTTGGTCGAGGGTAGGATATCCTCTTATATAATGGTGAAATAATTTCTATTAAATTATACAAGAATCATATACCTTTATATGATATCATATATGATCTTTTAACATTTCTTTGTTAATAATATCTTAGTATTATCCTCATTTCGGGTGTTAACGGATTTGTTTTCCTTTATATTCATTGTTATGTGAGTCATATTTGTTATGTATGGCATGTATATTATTCATATCTAGAATAATATCATGTCTTTATACATTATTTTTAATGATCAAATGAAAATTAGTCTTGAATGGATACGATGGGGAAGGAATCTCATCACGTTCGTGGAGACGGTAATCCGTACATATGCATGCGCGACAATATCATTATTTTGATATTAAAATAATATATAAATGAAATGTATATAATATATAAAGAATAATTATCATGTTATATTTATTATTTACATAAAATAAAAATCATTATTATACCCATCTAAATAATAATGTATTGAATAATAATTACACCACGACGTGGAGACGGTAAGCCGTATGTACGCACGTATAGTGATGAGTCATTCAAAGGATAGATAGAATAATGAATTTAGTTGTACCATATATATAATAAAATCACAGTTTATAGAAGATATTGGAGTTATTATTTTAGAATGGAAAAAACAATGAAAAAGGATGTGGAAGAAGAAAGGAACTTGAAAGAAGTGACGAAATATTTACTTCTTCTTAGGGTTCTTCCTTTTGATTTGATCAAAAGGGCTCCATAGGATAGATTTATGACTAAACGAAGGACTCTAGGTTGAAGGGATGAAATTTTAGAGGGTATTTGGGTTGATATTGGAAAAGAAAAATGGATTTGAAGGAGTGAATTAGAGAGAAGGGGGAGTTCCCTTTTATAAGAGGGGTGAGGGGCACCTTAGGAAAAGCTAGAAATATTATTTTATAATAAAATAATTTTCGGTTTATAATGGATACAAAATGTATTTTTAAATTATAAGGTGGGGATTGGTCTAAAACAACTCAACCAATAGTTTTTCGACAGGTTTGGGTCACTATATGAACTTTATATTTTAGATTTAACTCTTAGTTAAATAGTTTGACAATTACCATGTATCTTTCTATTTTTATATTATATGGTTATTAAAAATAATATATACTTCCAAGAGAACCCCAAGTAGTTCATTAATGATACAACTATCATTATATAAGTCCTTTTTCCAAACCATAGATTTTTAGGAATATAATATCAATTAATAATATAATATTTGTTTTAAAAACTCTTTTATGTCAGTTTTGACACTAATTGGTATTTTTTTTCTAAATTCACAACAGAATTATTACATAGAAAATAAATCATCTATCCAAACCTAATATGTCATATACACCTTGAAAATTAGTGTAATTAATTAAAAGTCTCAAATTACATTTATTTGGATATTTATAATATCAATTATTTTAATATTTCATTAATTAGGTAATTACTACATCATCATTGTGTCATCAATAAATTAAATTTATTAATGTATAATGTATATAAATAAAATATCATTATGTATTAAATACTCTTATCTTTCTAATTAATATTTATAGTTGAATTTATCTTATGTATAACCCTATATTAAAAATGTTTTAGTTATTAAACTTAGATTTTAACTCTTTTAACTCTTTATTAAATTAAATAATAATAAATGTCCTAATCCTTATCAAGTTGTCCAAAATGGTTCATATTTTATTTATAAGGTTTTTTTGGTCGATATATACTTATCCAATAGAATTATAATATTTTTTACGGTAATAATAATATAATTTTTACCCTTAATTACTCTATTTACTTATAACCGTGGTAAATAAAAGAAAAAGTTACTATTCACCAAAAATTATTTTCATCTTATTGAACCACATTTTTCATACTGATATCAACCATGTCTCTCAGATATTTGAAATTCCACTCACATAAGTGGTAAAATTATTTTTTATGTGAATTTGCAAATGCTACTAGGAGGTGGGTAAAAGACTGTGAAACTTTTAATAAAATTTTTATATATCTAAAATTATAATAAACTAATTCCAATTAATTAAATAGAACTTATATAGGTATTATGTATCTATTTTTACCTAAAATAAATTAAATAAAATAAAGAACCATTTAAATAAAAATTCAGTTTTAAACTATAACTCAGTGTTTTTCACTATTCATCAAAAATTGATAGTTTTTAGAAAAATACAAAAAATTCACCCTAAGATAATATCGATAATTTGAATCTAAAAATGAAGTCCATTTTGAAAGATAAAATTTAAAAAATTTCAAAAATTTTGTATTACAGTTCATAATGGCTAGTTTGATTGGTTATGGTGTGTTAGAACTCGAAGTTGCGTACAACACACGCTACTGTATTATTCAAAGAGAAGCGTACCGTGGAAGCTTGGGGTGTTACAAGAGAGATGGTCCAGGTGCTTATCCCATAAATATTTGTCATGTATAAATTTGTTTTCATTATGGCACATGTCGGACCGCCCACCATTTATCTTAAATAATTAAATACCTTGAATTCAATGCTGATACCATAATATTGATGTTACATGAACATTTTTCGTCATTTCAGTGGTGTGAACTCAACTTGTAACACCTCTTGGATGTGTCTTATTATTTACACATGATTTCCATTACATTAATGGACCAAAACCCCACATAGTTGGGTTTAGGTTGACTCCTAATAGTTGAAATGAATAAGTGATAATTACAGAATTTATTAAATTATAATAAAAATTTGGTAATTATATATATATATAATTTTATTAGATTTTTCATCTATTTATAATGGGTTCTAATTTAAATAAATGAATTATAAAATAGTGGGATACAATTTTGTGTCATATTTTCATTTTAAATGAAATTATAAATGTTGGATTTATAGCTGAAATAATGTATTGAACCATGATGATTACAAATTGAAAAAGATAATAACATGACCCCTTTTTATCACATGAAAGTGAAGGGATTAATGAATCGAAATGATGAATGGCATGGTCATTACTATGGACACATTGATCCATTATATTATGTTGATGATTGATAATTCTATAGGGAACTAATAATGGATAATATGGTATGGAACTGACAAAGTATAATGATTTATGGACTCAATAATGGGAAATGATATTTGGAACTGATGAGGGTTGTTAGGCATTAACACTGAATTTTATCCTATATTTTCTAAAAACTAGGATTCATTAGACTATCTCTTGGATCTACCTTGATTGGACCACATTAGATTATAAGCCACCACAAATATTTAATACACCATATTTCATGATTTATTATATAAAATTATAAAAAAAAATATAATTACAAAATATCATTATGCCTTGTTTAAATAGTGAAATTGGTACATAACATAAAATCATGAATATATAGTATTTTTTTTGAAAACATACTTAACATTCTCATCAAATGCAACCATTAATATAAAGCTTCCTAGGATAACCTATGGATGTACCAAAGAATGGGGTGGGTGATAAACCTTAGTAAGGGAACAAAAAATAATAGCATAATTTATATCAATATATGTCATCCAAGAGTCATATCAATGTAACGTAAGAGGGTTGAGAATCATAAACATGGGAAAATAATCATTATATAACCAAAAATTGTAAAGGCTGCATAGGAATGTGGAAGCAACTTGAAACTTGGAACCTTAATGAAATATAGAGTATAAACACCCAGAAAACATAACGATATCTAATTAGGATAACCTCCCATATACCACAAATTTAATCTCATGTTATTAAAACAATATCCAATTCATTGGTGGGCTATATAATTCGGATCCCACCCATCGCATTCATATCATGTACATGCATATGTGTGCCACATAGATCGTATAACATATGGATATATTTCATTTTAATTATTCCAAAAATTAAATATTTTTTCAGAAATTAATGGAATTAATTAATAAATTAATGATAGGTAAATCTAGTTGAATACCTATGAGTTGAAATGCAGATGGCTATTCAGTGCACTATTTTTTGAATGAAAAATTGCACATCAATTTTGGTAGCATAACAAAGGTACATAATGATTCATAAAATTATTAATTTGGAAAACACATTATCTTAAATGGGAAATATGTATTTTTTATATATACCTTTTAGGGCATAAATTACATCACTTTGGGTCAATATGTCATAATATATACAATATATTTAAACCTTAATTAGTTTTTACCTAAAAATTCAACTGTCCTAGAAAATTATGAAAAATAAAATTTTTATTACATATAATTCATTATTTTAGAAAGGATATTTTATTTATCAAAATAATTCTCTAAATATGATAATTTACACTTTTAAATTAGAATATACATTTTAGAAAAATTATGTTTTTATAGTAACAGTTTTATGAACATTATAATAATGAATATTTACTTTATAATATTATATTAACATTAATATTTAACAAAATATCATTTATTTCAAAAAATATTGATCTAATAATTACTGTCTTATTTGAAGCGATATATTTACCTAAAATAAAATTAATGTTTCATTGTCTCATAATCATATTTTTATCAAAATAAAATTATAATCACTCAAGAATAAATATTAAAATTGTATTTTTTTCCATAAGTATGTAATTAAAAGAAAATATAAATATTCATACTATTCCAGACAACATAAAAACCCTTTATTAAACTAGTAAATTTTTTTATGTATAAGTTATGGGATGGTGAGATTTGTTTTATATGGTACAACGTTAATGGTTTGGGATGTGTTGTGGATGGGAATGAAATTCTCACATAAATAGTTTTTTGTTCTTTAGTTGTTGAATATTGATTGTTATTGATCAATGGAAAAATTCTAGTGTTTCTATCTCTATCAAAATATTTGATAAATGGGATTCATAAGAAATGATCATTCTTGTAAATATCATCGCTTAATTCTTTGTTTCAATGGGAATTTATCATAACCCTCTATATATACCACTAATACAATCAGAATTCAATGGATATAGTATCAAGGGTTGTAATTCTTAATGGTTTTTAAAAATGTTAGGATATAACCATAAAAAATAAATAATGTAGTGCATGTTTTTTCTATAATATCATTAAAAGATAATTTATTTATCCATTAAAAAAGAGGGAATTTCATTTATAAAATCTTAGATCGTTACATTATTCCCCCTTCATATCTTTTACCCATTAAACATTCATTTGATACACTAAAAATAGATGAGGGTACATATTTTTCATTTTTTATTTTTCTTCTCATTTCTCTTACCCAAACATGTGGTTCCACCACAACACTTTGTCTAGGTGAGTTGTCTTGTTTAATTGAACCTTTCTTTTATTATCTAAGATCATCACTAGATTCTCCTAATATGAAAAATCTTTATCTATTGGTATCACCTCTGGATTTAGTACATTTGAGGGGATAAGTATGAATTCCTTAATAGGAATACATGGGGCACATTATGTACTTGAGATATGTTATGTGGAATTTGTAGTCAATAGTTCACCACTTTGATGTGTTCAAGGATATAAAAGGGGCCCTTCGACTGCGAACTATGATTTCCCATCCTCCAAAACATCATGAATTTCGTACACTACAATATATGAATGAATTTTTTAATTCTTAATCTCTAGATCATGATAATGTTTGTATGAATATATTTTATATCATCTATTTTATGAAATCATATGATATTTAATGCTATATGTAACACCACATGATTTCATAGTATGTTATTTTCTGTAATGTAATTCAATAGCTTGCACTACACGCAACACCGAGTTTGAGCGCACCACGACATACCAAACTAGCAGTACAAAAAGCAATTATGAATAGTAATAACTATATTTTGAATTTTATATAATTCATATAATTTTAACATCTATATTATGTGTTTCTTAGACATAATATAATAAAAAATTCAATTTTTTAGATAAATGAAGTATTTTTCAAAAAAATGCAATTTTACCGCCTTTTAATGGAGTGCCATTTTTAAATGAAATATTTTAAACATTTATATATTCAAATTGACAAAATAAACTTATTCTTTAGAAGAAAGAAATAAAAATTTATTTTAGAT
Organism: Viscum album; assembly: GCA_963277665.1. Lineage (NCBI taxonomy): Eukaryota > Viridiplantae > Streptophyta > Magnoliopsida > Santalales > Viscaceae > Viscum > Viscum album. Next base: position 1,252,952,411 of record OY728122.1, read on the forward strand.
AAATTTTCTGTGCTTTTCTGATAACTTTCATATTTTGATGAATAGTGAAAAACATAAAATTTTAATTAAAAAGAATTTTTTAATCAAAATAACACATATTGTTAAATTATATATTTTAATCGTTTTGAGTTATAATTAGAATATATTTTTATCATTTAATCCAATGTTGGTAATTGGAAGTAATTTCAAATTTAAATTGGACATAAACACATATCAATATTTTAATAGTTTTTACTTCTCAAAAACCCGCTTTTTGGTTTTGACAATGTGAATATTATTTAAATTAATTAATACAAATTTTATTTTTTTAATTGGTGGAAATAGATATCAATTTTAATTTTAAATATAAAAATGATCTTAGAGTGAATTTTTGGTATTTTTAAGAAAACATTATAATTTTTTATGAATAGTGAAAAATACTGTGTTATTGTTTAAAACGGACTTTTTATTTAAATAATTAGTTATTTTATTTAATTTTATTCTAAGTCAAAATAGATTCATAATACCTAAATAAATTAAATGTAAATCATTGCAGTTATTTTATAATAAGATTTGATGTACAAATTTTTTTAGAACTTTTACTATCTTTTACCCACCATCTGGGCACATTTTCAAATTTGCATAAAATGTAATTTTACTGCTTCTGTGAATTGAATTTCAAAAAACCGAGAGACATATTTGAAATCCGTAAGTAAAATGTTGTTCAATAAGATGAAAATAATTTTTGGTGATTTATATCTTTGGAATTTTTTTACCACTGTTAAAAGAGAATTGGGTGATTAAAGCTAAAAATTATATTATAATGACCTTTACACATGTCCTAGTTCTATTGGATAAGTGGTGTTCAACCAAAATAAACCATAAGACTAAAATACAATCTTTTTTTCTCTACTTTTATTAGATAAGGAAATTTATTATTATTTTATTTAAAGAAGTGTTAAAAGTGTTAAATTCAATATTTCATAACTAAAACATTTTTAATATAGTGTTATACATAATATAAATTCGACTATAAATATTCATTAGAAAGATAAAACAATTTCCTAAATCATGGTATTTTATTTAAAATTTTAAAAACTAAAATATTTAAATTTATTTATGACAGAATGATGATGCAATAATTACCTTATTAATGAATGATAAAAATATTTGTTTTAAAGGTAGTGTTATGGTCGACGACCAAAACACAAAATTTATTGAAAGAATTAAACAGTTACACAAGTTTTAAATAAGTAATTTTGTTCACATCTCTAACATAAAGAGGGAGTAACTCAGGAGGAAGATCATCCATCAAAATCATATCATGAGCAACCCGCATATTAGCAAGACCATCAGCGATCCTGTTTGCTTCACGATACATATGAGTGAAAATGAAGTAGATATCTGAAAGAGGGTTTAGGCAGTCCATCCAGCCTGCAGTGAGCATCCAAGAAAGATGAATTGTACCATTCCAGATGGGCTAGACAGTAGTAGTGGAGTAACTTTCAATCCAGATATCTTTCTAGTTGTGCATCTTGGTGAATGAGATAGCATGGATAATGCTCATCATCTGAACTTCCAAATAGGATGAAAAACTACAAGACCCATAAAAGTAGCCGATCTTCTGGTCGAGGTGACTTCAGAAGATGGATCCAAAACCTGTTGGGCCATGGTTGCCTTTAGAGGCACCATCCACATTGATTATTATCTTTCCTAGGGGAGGGGGTTTCCACAAAACATCAAAAGTAGAACTAGGTCGAGGGTAATTCCACTTAACCCCAATAAGACTTTGAATCCCAAGGTCGTGAACCTATTTTCTACAAATATCTTTTTGAATCGAATCCGCCTTAAGAGTCGTGATGAGAATTTTCATTTTACCTACATGAAGACTGAATGAGTTGTTATGGAATGTAAGATTATTTCTACCATACCAGATCACATGAAAGAGCTCCGCTTCTGCTGTAAAAAAAGTTTCTTGATATGTTGGGAGTCAGGTTGGTCCATGACTCGCTGAATCTGTGAGGTTATAGAACAATGAAACAACCATCTACACTCAAAAATGTCAAAAATATAATTCCCGAGATTTTTTACTGTATTACAAGAAAGAAAGAGGAGATTAAAATCTTCTCTATGTTGGTTGCACATATGGCATTTAGATAAAAGATTAACCCCTTAATATTGTCTGCAGGTATCCGTGGGGATTCTACCATGGGCGATACTCCAAACTAGAGTGAATATTGAGGGTTTTAACTAGGATTTATTTATGTTTTTTTAACAAGGATAATTTGTTTTCCTCATTGTTTAACAAATTATTGTTGTAATTTTTAGAGTCAATAACCCCATTCTGATCAGTTTCCCTAATAAGAAAATTGTCTATATTAGTGAAGGAATAACTGTCAACAATGTGTTTGTTGTCCTCAGGTAAACATGGGTTTTGAAAATGCATGATTTTCTTTATGGTGTCGTTGGGTTGGATCGAAGGTTGTTTATTGGGAACTAATGAGATCAGGGGAGTGCCAGTCCAGTTATCTAACCAAAACCTTAAATTTTAATCTTTACTAGCAATCCATCTAGAATTTTTCATAATTGAAATGAAGGTGTTTTAATGGCAGGACAAATAGAAGATGTGAGAAAGTGAGACTGATTATTTCTATGTTTGTGAAGGAAATGAGCCCTAAGAAAATACGTGGAAGGAGAGTTATTATGAATGAGGTTCCATGTGAGCTTCTCTTGAAGAGATTCATTAAAAGAGGATATGTTTTTAATATCAATACCCCCATTATCAATTGTTTTGCAGCAAGTGGTCCAGGGGACAGTAACCTATTTTCTCTCTAAAGTACTCCCAGTCCAAAAAAAGTACTTAATAGACACATTAATGCGCTTTAGGAGACTCTTTGTCTATTTGTAAATCATCATGGAGTAAACCAACGTGGAGACAATAGTGGATTTAACATGACAGATTCTCCCAGCCATCAAGAGGTTCTTACCCTTCGAAGAACAAATGTGTCGAAGCGTTTGATCAATGATGGGGGAGAAGTAAGCGGTTTTGGGTCTATCCCAAAATATCTTAACACCAAGATAGGTGAAGGGTAATGTTTTTTCCTTAACACCTAAGGTATTGGTGATATTGAGTTTCCTACAGGGGGAAAGTCTTTACCAAAGTAAATGTATGATTTGTGCCAGTTGATGTGTTGACCATACACTTATTAGTAGTTAATAAGGATGACCTTAAGATTATTTACATTTCTTTTGTCCCCGTGAATAGAAATAATAATGTCATCGGCATAAATAAGGCACGATGGGGCATTCATGTTTCTAGAGGTAGATATAACTTTAATGTTACCTTTTTCTATATATTTCATAATCAGTCTACATAGATAGTCTTCAGAAATAGAGAAAAGAATAGCTGAGAGAGGGTCACCTTGTCTAACTCCCTTTGAATAATTACAATAAATTTTAGGTGATCCATTAATGAGGATGGAAATATGGGCTGAATTAAAGAGGTCATTAATTTGGTTTATTAATTTATCCTTGAAGTCGAACTGCATAGGGACTTTATATATGAAATTCCAATCAATGGTATCAAAATCCTTTGAAATGTCATGTTTAATGGAAACATCCCCTCCTTGTTTTTCTCTGTTTAAGATATTTGTGGATTCATAGGCAAGAAATATACAGTCTTGAATAGATCATCCTTTAATAAAGACAAATTGTTTCCAGGAGACAATTCTATTTCTAATAGCAGAGACTCAATTTGCAATTAATTTGGTGATAATGTTGAAGAGATACTTTATGAGAGCTATGGGCCAGAAGTGGTGTAATTCATCCACATTCTCATATTTAGGAATGAGGACAAGGAATTTAGAATTTAATCCATGAGGGAGAATGCCTCTAGAAAATAATGTTTTCGCCATGCGACATACATCATCCTAAATCACAACCCAGTGTTTTTGATAGAAACCATTATTAAAAACATCCGTCCTAGGAGCACCGTCAGTAATTAGGCTAAAGACTGTGTCTTTAATTTCTTGGTCAAGAGGTACACTGTTAAGCAAAGTGTTTTATTCCTCAATAACCAGTGTAGGAATGACATCATACATAATATCTTTTTTAGTCATAGTTCCATTGAAGATATTATGAAAATAAGATATCACATGATTGGAAATTATATTCTCAATGTCAAGAATATGATCCCCCACTCTACGAATGGAAAAGGACTATAGGATTTTCTAACTCTATAGAGGGCATTGTATAACTTATTATTCCTATCCCCATCATTAATCCATTTGGCATTAATGATTTTCTTTTTTAGGTTGTCCTTAAACTTGAGGGGAGTAATATATTTTGATTAAATGATGCTTTCATGTTGGGAGACATGAGAAAAGATAGAGTAGGTTCTATCCTTTTGAATTTGAGCACGTTCTTTTTCCAGAAGGCTGATATTATGGTCTATATCATTTGTTTTAGAATTGCACCATATTTTGAGAACCTGCATAAGCATTTTGAATTTTACCGGTCAGGAAAACACATCATTCTGACTATGTGTATTGGCCCATGATTATTAGATGATATTCATACATTATGGGTCTAAGGACCAAGAAGTGTTATATCTAAAAGTGGGAATGGTTTTTTAGTGTTATGGGAAAATCTAACTAAGATGGGATGATGATCAGAAGAAATTGTTGTCAGAGTGATACTAGAAATGTTTTCCCATTTATCCAGGGCATGATCATTAGTTAAGGCCATGTTAGGTTTACTAGCCACCATCCTATTATAATGCTTTCTATACCAGGGGAATTTAGCACCCATCAGATTAACCTCTATAATGTTATTGAGCTCAATTAAATCTTTAAAATCCCTACTGTAGATGGATTCATGTGAAGGTCCAACTTTCTCACTAGGATCTAAAATAGCATTAAAGTCCCCAACCATAAACTAAGGATGGTCAATAGTGTTACTAAGTTGGGTGAGCTCATTCCAAACAAATCCCCTATCTTGGTATCTATTACAAGCATAAACAAAATTAGTATAAACATGAGCATGCTAAAAAATACAATCACATGTAATATCTTGATTCAATCTATTGTAGACATTAACATTCTATATAGAAGCATGTGAAAATAACCATAATGATTCAGTAGATTTACCAATACTACAGTCCCATAGGATAGTGTAGCCAAAGGGGGACGAATGTTTGAATCTAGAGGCATAATTGACTTTCGGTTCGACAATAGAAAAAATACCAGGTTAGTGACTATTAATACACCTTTTTAAAACATTAAAGGTGTCAGGGTTGGCAATACTCCTGACAATTCCAGTATAACAAATTCATTTTTACCTTTTCTTGGAGGGGTTTTCCCCTTTCTTTTTGGATCCCGCAGTCCTTGACCTTGTAGGGATTCTAGAAGAAGCCACCCTTGGATTACTACTCTGTGTAACCTATAAATATTGAGGATCCAATGGGTGGTTACATGCATCTTCATTGCTCAAGAAATTTCTTTCTTTTTCAGCTTGGGTGTAAGTGTCTGAGGCAGAATGCTTGTTTGAAGGAGAACCATCTCGTGGACCTTTAGAATCCTGCAAGGCAGCATGATGCATATCCAGGGAAACTAGACAACATAAAGGGGTAATAGCAGAGCACATCTTCCCAGACTATTATAGGAGGGATTCATTTTATTCATGCGTACTATCATTGCTGCTCGAGGAGGACAGAAGGTCAGCCCTATAAAAAACCTTACTATTACTCTCCTCTTTTGCAGAGGGGGGCAGAGCATCTAGGATGGTAGTTTCATGGGAAGATGTTTGGTTATTATAGGGAGGATTATACTCTTTATTAGAGGTTTTTGAGAGGTTATGAGTCTTATTATACTGATCAGATGAATTAGTGTTTGATTCATTCCGAAGAGGGTTCAAAAGAGCATAATCCTCTGAGGTAGGTTTAGCTAAATCCAAATCAGGTTGTGTATAAGGACCAAGCCTTGAACCTTACTTAATCTTCAGTTATTACAAGATTACACATTGAGGATCTTTTTGGGTGTAGAGTTTTAGAGAATTAGATCATAAAACATTCATTACATTCCACATATAAACAAAGTGGTTACATAAAGATAGTATTCTTCTTTCCCATCAATGGAAACATATTTAAAATAAAACATGGATTCTTTCTTGACACTTCCTTGACACTATCATCATATCATGTACCTTTCCCTTGACTTGTGAAAAACATTTCAAAAAACATGGGATGAGCATAAAAATCTCAGTAAGGGTTATAAAAAATATCTAAAGGAAACATGAGTTCATATATACATAAGAATGAAATCATACTTTACCCATAAAACATAGGCACTTTAACATACCTCATCAAATCATGAATAAATCATAGAAATCATAAGACATAAAGGTAACTTGAGGCATTCATGACATTCTTACGTAGGGAGTAACCATCTTGGTTACGTTTGGAATACCCATCACAATATATTCCCAAAATCTCTTCGGATAAACCTTAACGTTTCACTCCTTCGCGTAACCCAATGCATTGGAGAGCTATATCGGGCTCACCCGCCCTTAGTTTATCATTGAACCACCCGTCTTCATAATAATGCCCAAGAACCTCAACATAATTGTATCACATAAAAAATGCATAAAGGAAACATAACATTTCCACCTTTCAATCACAAGATATCAATACAACACATGGATATAAAAACATTATGAAAACCATTTTCAATACCAAAAGAAAAGAAAAGTAAAACATGGTATTCATGTTTCTTTTAAAAAAAGGTAGGGCTTGTAGAGGAAGCCGAAACTCAAACAATGGTCACGGCGGTGGAGAAGTTGTTGTCGCTGAATACGTATGACAAAAACGTTCCCTTTTGTCGTTAAGTAAAACTCTTCGTAGAAAAAATATTCCTTTTGGATAAACGTAAAAGTCAAAGGGGTTTATACACCGTATAAAAGAAGGTTGTGTATAAAACACAATATGCCTCAATGAAAGGAGATTGAGATGAAGTCCCATACCTCTGGTCCGACTTGACTCGATCGTTCTTTAATGTCCTGAATATTAAACTTGAGTTAATTTCTACTTTATTAAGAACCTTTTTCAAGTTCATTATTCCTTTTATATCACTTATTTCCATGTCATGAACACTATGTAATTATTTAAGTTAATAACGGTCGTTATAACGATCATTGGTACTTGAGTCAAAAATGAACCCTTTATAATTACAAGTTGTTCATGTAACCATTATATCCAAAATTATAATCATGATGTATATATCATATATAACCAGTATATACATGCATTTATTAAATTACATAATCATTTAGAGGTAAGAAATGAAATGCACTGTTCATAGAGACGGTAAGCCGTACGTACACGTGAACTCTACATTCATTTCTATTTCGTATTTTATAGAATGGAATCATAATGATATAAAGGTATATTATAATTCCAGTATAATATCATATATAATATCATAGTTCCATTCTTTATACGTCCCACATATGGTATTTAACGAATCAAATCACTTTGAGGGGGCGGTAGTCCACACTTCCTTAAATGAAGATATCGCGTTTACCCATAATGGAAACCATAAAGGTATGCCCAATATTTAAAAATACAGAAGCTTAAGGAAAACATAAACATATTATATATCATACATAAATATAGTGACATCTTAATGGCCACCTTTGAAGGTGTTAAAAAAATGCTGAACAATCATCGTTTCAGGAGGCATAAATTCACCATCCACGGAAACAGTATCTCCTTTAACCATTAGATGTAGGTGTGTGTAAGTGTAGCTCAAATCCTTCTTATAACAATATCCTAGTATATTTAAGATACTGGAGTTGTTACAAAATAAATGAATAAAAAGATTTTAGGGGGTTGGAGAAGCAAAATAAAACAATAGGACTCAAGTGAAGACATTACCTTAAAATCGGGTAACTCCCCTTGGTTTGAGATCAAAGGCTTCCATGGGAAGACTTATGGCCTAATTGAGGATACAAGAAGTAATAGAGGGATGTGGAGAGACAAAATGGTCAGGGGTTGGCCGAGAAAAAGGCTATGGGAGTGTGGGTAAGGAGGTAGAGGTGGGGGCCTTTTATAAGAGGAGAGGAGGGGAACTCTTGGAAAGTAAAGAAATGTTACATTATTTGAAAATGATTTTCAGATTAAAAAGGTCCCACATTGATATAATTCAAGGGTAAGGTGATAAGGGTTCTAAATCCACCCATCCAATAGGTTTTGGATAAGTGGAGGTCATAGATTTTACATTATCATTTCATTTTATTTAAATCCTTTATTAATGAGGTAATCGCTGCATCATCATGATGTCATAAATAATTTAATCAATTTAATGTCTAAAAATTACAAACAAATATCATGATGTAGGAAATCTTTTTAGCCTTATAATTAATATTTATAGTCCAAAATATCATTTATGTAGATAAAATTAAAAATATTTTACTTAGGTGGTACATTCTTTGTCACATTTAGCATTCTTTTAAAATAAAAAGATAAAAAGTCACTTTCTCACAAAAGTGATTCCATGGGGCCCCCAGGTTTGGCACAAGGCATCCCATGGTCGGCCATGAGACAACCAGTTGCCTTAGGACACATGTTGTAGACTTTTTGTACTATTATGATTTCATTTTATTATCCTTAACTACATGATTACTCATTAATCAAGATAATTAAAGATAATTACCGGCGTTACTATTCATAATGTCCAAAAACAAAAGAGTCTTGATTACATTATTTGGACCTTATGATTCCAAATATGTAATCCATTTTACCAAATTCCAAACACAGAAATTGGAATAATTTATTTAAAAATAATTCCCGTTGTCAAAACAAATAGCGGGTTTTTTTGAAACAATATCTATGAAAAGTTTGGCATTAGTTTATGATCAATTCCAAAGTGAAATTAATCCTAATGACCACCATTGGATTAAATGGTAAAAATATATTCTAATTTAACTTTAAAACCAATTAAAAAGATAATCTAATCATATAAATAAAGTATATTAAATAGCAGTTTTGATTAAAATACAGTATTTTTCACTATTCATAAAAAAATGAACATTGTCAGAAAAATACCAAAAATTCACAAAAAGTAAATTTTGATGTCCCAATCGTAAAGAATAAGTTTATTTTGACAAACATAGCTTATAAAAGTTTCAAAATATAGATTTAAAAATGGTTTTCCATCAAAAGGCAGAAAAACAATCCTTTAAAAAATATTAGTGTATTCCATGCTTAAGATTGGATTTATTTTCATTTTAAGCCTCTAAAACACTATCTAATATATTAATAGACATAGATAAAAATATCAATTATTAATTACTTACATGGGATGTTACATCCTTCCCCCTTTAGAAAATTGCATCCCCGTAATTTATTTACTTATCGAATAAATGGGGGGTACTTATCCCTCATTGCAATTTCAGATTCCCATGTTACCTCTTCCATCATGTGGTTTTTCCACAAAACCTTTACCTGATTTATCACCTTATTTCGTAACACTTGCTCCCTGTGGTCAAAAATCTGGGCTGGTTGTTCCTCATAATATAGGTTCTCTTCCAGCTGAACTACCTCTGGACTCAAAACATGAGATGGATCTAGCATATACGTTCTCAAAATCGAAACGTGAAAAACGTTGTGTACCTGAGACAATCTCGGAGGTAAAGCCACCCAGTATGCAACTGATCCATCTCTCTCCAAAATTTTATATTGTCCAATGAACCTTGGACTCAGCTTTCCTTTCTTACCAAATCTCATCACACTTTTCCATGGTGAGACGTTGAGAAAAACATGATCACCTACCTCAAAAGTTAGATCCTTCCTCATGTTGTCTGCAGAACTCTTCTGCCTACTCTGAGCTGTTCTCATGTGTTTCTGAATCAGATGAACTTTTTCTACCATCTCTTCTACCAATTCTGGTCCCATCAACATCCTTTCACCCACTTCATCCCAGAAAGCTGGAGTTCGACACCGCTACCCATGTAATGCCTGAAATGGTGCTATATGTATACTGGAATGAAAACTGTTATTATATGAAAATTCAACCAAAGAAAGATGTTGGTCCCAACTTCCCTGATAATCCATCGAACAATCTCGTAGAATATCCTCCAAGGTCTGAATTGTTCGTTCTGACTGCCCATATGATTGAGGATGAAATGTTGTACTAAAATTTAATTCAGTACCCAACGACTTCTGAAGGCCTTTCCAAATGTTAGAAGTGAACCTGGGATCACGATCAGATACAATGGAGATGAGAACTCCATGTAACCTGACTATCTCTTTAAGATACAAATGGTAAAGTTGATCTAGGTAAAAAGTATCTCGTATAGCAATGAAATGAGCAGATTTAGTCAAGAGATCAATAATAACCCAGATTGCATTATTACCTCGAGATGTATTCGGTAATCCCATAACAATGTCCATGGTTATATTCTCCCATTTCCACTCTGGAACTGGTAAAGGCTGAAGAATCCCTTTCGGTAACTGCCGCTCTTCTTTAACCTGTTGACATGTCAAACACTTCACAGTAAAATCAGCAATATCTCTTTTCATTCCATCCCACCAGCAATACTCCCGCAGATCTCTGTACATCTTAGTACTTCCAGGATGAACTGAAAATGGAGTAATATGAGCTTCACATAACAACTCTCTCTTCAACTGTGAATCACAAGGCACACACAATCTCTTCCCAAATCTCAAAACGCAATCATTATCAATGTTGAATTCAGGCAACTTACCTTTCTGAACCAGCTCTACCTTTTTCTGCAACTCACTATCTTGCTTCTGTGCTTGCTTGATTCTTTCTGATAGAGATGATCTCACTCATACCTGAAACAAAGCAGAAGAATATCCTGCACCAACAACTTCTATTCCAAAGTTCATCAAATCATTAACCAAAGGATCATCTTCCAAACCCAACATTTCTAATGAAGCATTACTTTTTCGACTCAAAGCATCAGCCACTTTATTTTCTTTTCCCGGATGGTAATGAATTGTAAAATCATAATCCTTGATTAATTCCAGCCATCTCCTCTGTCTCATGTTTAACTCTTTCTAAGTGAATATATACTTTAAACTTTTGTGATCAGTATATATTTCACACTTTACTCCATACAAATGATGCCTCCAAATTTTTAAAGCGAAAACAATAGAAGCTAATTTCAAATCATGTGTAGGGTAATTTACCTCATGAGTTTTCAACTATCTTGAAGCATAAGCAATTACCTGATCATTCTGCATTAGGATGCAACCGAGTCCTTTCAATGAAGCATCGCTATAGATAACAAACTCACCATTCCTAGAAGGTAGTGCCAAAACTGGAGAATTCACCAATCCTCTTTTCAATTCTTGAAAACAATCATCACATTCTTTTGTCCAGATAAAATTAACACCCTTCCAAGTTAGCTTAGTCATTGGACTAGATAACCATGAAAAATTCCTAACAAAACTTCGGTAATAGCCTGCCAAACCAAGGAAGCTACGAATCTTAGTTACATTTTTGTGTCTTGGCCAGTCTTCCACAACTTTTGTTTTTACAGGATCAACAGTTATCCCATCTTTTGAAACAGAGTGACCAAGGAAAGAAATTTGTTGCAACCAAAACTCACACTTTCTGAATTTTACATAAAGTTTCTTTTCTTTTATGGTTTGCATGATAACCTTTAAATGTCTTTCATGCTCCTCTTTACTTTTAGAAAACACCAAAATATCATCAATGAAAACCACCACAAACATATCCAAGAACTCATGGAAAATTCTATTCATTAAGTCGATGAATAAAACTGGTGCATTGGTTAGCCCAAAAGGCATTACTAAAAATTCATAATGGCCATATCTTGTACGGACTGCGGTCTTCGGAACATCTGCTTCCTTTACCATCAGCTGATGGTACCCCGATCTCAAGTCAATCTTTGAAAAATACTGAGCTCCCTGGAACTGATCAAACAAATCATCGATATGAGGCAAAGGATTTTTGTTCTTAACAGTGATGTTATTCAAGGCTCTATAATCAATGAAAAGTCTCATTGAACCATCTTTCTTTTTAACAAATAAAACAGGAGCACCCCATGGTGATGTTCTAGGTTGAATGAAACCTTTCTCTAATAAATCTTGCAATTGCTCCTTCAACTCTAAAAGTTCAATTTGAGCCATTCGATAAGGGGGTTTTGAAATTGGCTTAGCATCAGGAACTAAGTCAACAATAAACTCAACTTCCCGATCTGGTATTATTCCAGGCAACTCATCAGGAAAAACATCAGGATACTCATTTACCACTAGCACATCATTAATCTGAACAGTCCCCTTGTTTTCAACAATGTGTGCAAGTTAACATTCATTTCCATCTTTTACAAGTTTATTGGCCTCGTGATAAGTTATCAACAGTAAGGGTTCATTCTTGTAAACAAACTGAAAGTATTTCTGAAAAGAAACTTCTTTAGCTCTACAGTCAATCTTAGCATGGTAAATAGAGATCCAATCCATACCCAGGATAACATCAAACTCTACTAGAGGTAGAACAATAAGGTTTGCAAGTAGGTTATTTCCACAGATAAGGATAGGAAGATTATTATAAATTCTTTTTGCCTCAACATTTCCCCCCAGGTGTTTTTACCAAAAGTTCAGGAGTCATTTCTTGAGATGGTATTCCCATTTTACTAGAAAAGGTTTCAGAGACGAATGAATGTGTGGACCCCGAATCAAACAACACACTGGCATAATCTGAAAAAACAAACAAAGTACCTGATACAACTTCATTTTATTGCCCGACATCTACTGAAGAAGTTGCAAATGATTTCACCACCCCTTTCTACTTGTAGTCTAAATTATTCCCATCACTCAAGCACTTTGTCGGACACTCGTTTGCATAGTGACCCATCTCATTGTAATTAAAACATTTCACTAACTATTAATCAAATTTGGTCTTACCTTCACCTTGATCTTTTTCAGTGCAATCACGAGCCTTATGTCCCATCTTACCACATCGGTAGCACTTTCCAGAATTCAGAAGACATTCCCCAGCATGCCTTTTTCCACATTTATCACAAACTGGAAACTTAGATATCTTACCATCAGACTTTTTTGATGAATTCATCCCTTTCTCCGGCCACTTGGTCTCTTCTTCTGTTGGTTGTTATAGAACACTTGATCATCAGCAAACTCCATTCCCACCTTCTCAGCAAATCGAACAAGCTTTTCATAACTTTTAATCTCACGAGAAGCTAATGCCCTTCGATATTTTGGTTTTAATCCTGAGTAAAAACGATTAATTTTACTATCAAGGTCTCGGATAAAATTTGGAGCATACCATGCCAATCGAGTGAACCTTTCTTCATAGGTAGCCACTGAGTCTTCCTCTTGACTCAATTCCAAGAATTGTTTTTCCATCATAAGTCGAATAGCCTTAGGAAAATACTTTTCATGAAACATACCTTTGAATTCATCCCAGTCGAGAGCATCAATCTCATCAGCGTCCCTGATATTTTTAACCATCGACCACCACTGATCTGCTTCACCCTCCAAATGGTAAATAGCAAGACTAACCTTTTGATAGTTTGAACACACCATGACATCAAAAATCTTCTCCAGTACATTAATCCACCCTTCAGCTAGCACCGGGTCAGATGATCCTCTGAATGATGTGGGATGTTGCCTCATGAAATGTTCCACCACTGACATGTTCTTCTGCGGTTGATATGGCTGATCTCGTGCATGGATTCCACCACCATTTATCGCTTGAGTCAACTGCACCATTACTGCAACAAACTGTTCAGTTCCAATTCCGACCATCTCAGGATGCTGATTCGGAAGGTTATTTCTTTCTTCATGCCTTCCTAGAACTACTTCCGTGTTTCCTCTGCCGAAAACCATTCTGAACAAACATGTCTTAGATGAAGCAACATGGTAATCTTAAAATACTATATCACTTCAATTTGACCATAAAAAAAATATTTTTGGATAATCATTTAATAGAATTCTCTCTCCTAAAGTTATCTAAACCGACCTATGATACCAACTATAAGGCCCCAGCCTTAAACCTTACTTAATCTTGAGTTATTACAAGATTACACCTTGAGGATCTTTTCGGGTTTAGAGTTGTAGAGAATTAGATCATAAAACTTGCATTACATTCCACATATAAACAAAGTGGTTACATAAAGATAGTATTCTTCTTTCCCATCAATGGAAACATATTTAAAATAAAACATGGATTCTTTCTTGACACTTCCTTGACACTATCATCATATCATGTACCTTTCCCTTGACCTGTGAAAAACATTTCAAAAAACATGGGATGAGCATAAAAAGCTCAGTAAGGGTTATAAAAAATATGGAAAGGAAACATGAGTTCATATATACATAAGAATGAAATCATACTTTACCCATAAAACATAGGCACTTTAACATACCTCATCAAATCATGAATAAATCAATGAAATCATATGACATAAAGGTAAATTGAGGCATTCATAACATTCTTACGTAGGGTGTAACCCTATTGGTTGCGTTTGGAATACCCATCACAGTATATTCCCTAAAACTCTTTGGAGAAACCTTAACGTTTCACTCATTCACGTTACCCAATGCATTGGAGAGCTATATCGGGCTCACCCACCCTTAGTTTATCACAAAACCGCCCATCTTCATAATAATGCCCAAGAACCTCAACATAATCGTATCACATAAAACATGCATAAAGGAAACATAACATTTACACATTTCAATCACAAGATATCAATACAAAACATTGATATAAAAACATTATGAAAACCATTGTCAATAACAAAATAAAAGAAAAGTAAAACATGGTATTTATTTTTCTTTTAAAAAAAAGGTAGGGCTTGTAGAGGAAGCCGAAACTCAAATAATGGTCACGGCGGCGGAGAAGTCGTTGTCGCCGCATACGTACAACAAAAACATTCCCATTTGTCATTTAGTAAAATGCTTCATATAAAAAAGATTCCTTTTGGATAAACATAAAAGTAAAAGGGGTTTATACACCGTATAAAAGAAGGTTGTGTATAAAACAAAATATGCCTCAATGAATGGAGATTGAGACGAAGTCCCATACCTCGGGTCCGACATGACTCGATCGTTCTTTAATGTCCTGAATAATAAACATGAGTAAATTTCTACTTTATTAAGAACCATTTTCAAGTTCATTATTCTTTTTATTTCACTTATTTCCATGTCATGAACACTATTTAATTATTTAAGTTAATAACGGTCGTTTTAATGATCATTGGCACATGAGTCAAAAATAAACCCTTTATAATTACAAGTTGTTCATGTATCCATTATATCCCGAATTATAATCATGATGTATATATCATATATATCCAGTATATACATTCATTAATAATATTACGTAATCATTTAGAGGTAAGAAATGATATGCACCGTTCATGGAGATGGTAAGTCGTACGTACGCATGAACGCTACTTTCATTTCTATTTCGTATTTTATAGAATGGAATCATAATGATATAAAGGTATATTATAATTCTAGTATAATATAATATATAATATCATAGTTCCATCTTTTATACGTCCCACGTATGGTATTTAACGAATCAAATCACTTTGAGGGGGCGGTAGTACACACTTCCTTAAATGAAGATATCGTGTTTACCCATAATGGAAACCATAAAGGTATGACCAAAATGAAAAATACAGAAGCTTAAGGAAAACATAAACATATTATATATCATATATAATTATATTGACATCTTAATGGCCACCTTTTAAGGTGTTAAAATAATGTTGAACAATCATCGTTTCAGGAGGCATAAATTCACCATCCACAGAAACAGTATGTCCTTTAACCATTAGATGTAGGTGTGTGTAAGTGTAGCTAGAATCCTTATTATAACAACACCCTAATATATATTGAAGATACTGGAGTTGTTACAAAATAAATGAATAAAAAGAGTATAGGGGGTAGGAGAAGCAAAATAAAACAAAATGACTCAAGTGAAGACATTTCCTTAAAATCAGGTAACTCCCTTTGGTTTGAGATCAAAGGCTTCCTTGGGAAGACTTCTGCCCAATTTGAGGCTTCAAGGAGTAAGAGAGGGATGTGGAGAGACAAAATGGTCAGGGGTTGGCCGAGCCAAAGGCTTTGGGAGTGTGGGTAAGGAGGTAGAGGTGGGGGCCTTTTATAAGAGGAGAGGAGGGGCACTCTTGGAAAGTAAAGAAATGTTACTTTATTTGAAAATGATTTTCGGATTCAAAAGGTCCCACATTGATATAATTAGAGGGTAAGGAGAAAAGAGTTCGAAATACACCCATACAATAGGTTTTGGACATGTGTAGGTCATAGATTTTACATTATCATTTCATTTTATTTAAATCCTTTATTAATGAGGTAATAGCTGCATCATCATGATGTCATAAATAACTTAATAAATTTAATGTCTAAAAATTATAAAAAATATCATGATGTAGAATATCGTTTTAGATTTCTAATGATTTTTTATAGTCCAAAAGAGAATTTATTTAGACAAAATTAAAAATATTTTACTTAGGTGATACATTCTTTGTCACATTTAACATTCTTTTAAAATAAAAAGATAAAAAGTCACTTTCTCACAAAAGTGAATCCATGGGGCCCCCAGGTTTGGCACAAGGCATCCCATGGTCGGCAATGAGACAACCAGTAGCCTTAGGACACATGTTGTGGTATTTTTGTATTATTATGATATCATTTTATTATCCTTAACTACCTGATTACTCATTAATCAAGATAATTAAAGATAATTACCGTTGTTACTATTCATAATGTCCAATAACAAAAGAGTTTTGATTAAATAATTTGGACCTTCTGATTCCAAATATTTAATCCATTTTACCAAATTCCAAACACAAAAATTGCAATAATTTATTTAAAAAGAATTTCCATTGTCAAAACAAATAGCGGGTTTTTTTGAAACAATATCAATGAAAAGTTTGGCATTAGTTTATGCCCAATTACAAAGTGAAATTAATCCTAATGACCACCATTGGATTAAATGGTAAAAATATATTCTAATTTAACTTTAAAACCAATTCAAAAGATAATATAATCATATAAATAATGTAGATTAAAAATCATTTTTGATGTAAAATACAGTATTTTTCACTATTCATAAAAAAATAAACATTGTCAGAAAAATACCAAAAATTCACACAAATTAAATTTTGATGTCCCAATCATAAAGAATAAGTTTATTTTAAAAAACATAGCTTATAAAATTTTCAAAATATAGATTTAAAAATGTTTTTCCATCAAAAGGCAGTAAAACTTTCCTTTAAAAAATATTAGTGTATTTCATGCTTAAGATTGGATTTATTTTCATTTTAAGCCTCTAAAACACTATCTAATTCATTAATAGACATAGATAAAAATATCTATTATTCATTACTTACTTTGGATGTTACATCGTGAGTGAGAGATAAACCTAGGAAATCCTTTTTAATATCTTTTCTAATATCATTCTCAACAATTTCAAATTTTTTTCTTCAACCAAGTCATCCCATGCCTTTCCTTTTTCAAGTTCCAATAGTCCAAAGGGGTTGGTCTTGACAACCCATTTTCCTCCTTTTTCTGTGATGTTTCTGATTTATCAAAGACAATTTCCTTCTCCCCCCTATGTTTTTTAACTTACACCAATATATTATAGTTTGGTTGTGGAGGTTGCTTATGATCTTTCCTACAATTGTGAACTGTGTGCCCAAAATTGTTTTCACAACTCACAAAAAGGGGGTAGTCATTCATACTCCAGGTTCACAACTGTTTTGTAATCATTAGCAGTGAAGGTAATTGATTGAGGGTGTTTAGTTTCCAAGTTACCTTCAATCAGCACCCTAGCATACATACCTAAGTCCCCATTAAGTGTTCTTTGATCAACTTTCAATGGTGTTCCAATGCAAACAGAGAGATCATTCCGAATTTTCGGGTGCCAAAAAAACCATATAATGTTGTGAAACCTAACCCATACCTGAGAGGAGTTATTCCTATGACAATTGAGATAAAATGCAAAGTCCCACTCCGCGAGGTGAAGAAGTATTGTCTTTAGGTTATGATTTCCAGTGTTCCAGACACTATCAAGAGCATATTGCATGGAGAAAATGATATGGAAATAGCCTTTACCTAGAGGTACCAATTTCCTATTAGAGAAACCCCAACATGATGAAATTCTAGGTTTTAAATCAGATAAAGACCAGGGTTTATCACCTTTAAGATACACGACACATCCCATAATAGAGAACTTACAGAGTTGAGATCTCTATTGTATCAGGACTGGATCAGCTTCAACACAAAAACCTCCATCATCGAGTATCTTTATCCTTGTTGACTTCATTGATGTCGGCTTTGCATGCTCATAAACCGTCAAAGCGTCAAGGAACGATATACCCTTTACCCTCGAAATTATTTTTTATGGTGGTCCATCATTATTCAGATCCGTCGTTTCCTTTGAGTGAAGTTACTAGATGAGATCCTAGAATTCCATGGCAAGTGGATTGCGGGGTAGAAGCATTAATCCTCATCCATTTTCAGCGGATTAGGGTTTACGAGGGGCACTTTCTACCCGAGCACCGAGATGATAAAAATAATTGATATTATAAATATCGAATTAAATTTAAATTGATATTTTTGAAGAATTCAATGAATTTTATAGGATAATATGACATGTAAGGGTTGCTTAAATGAATTTTTCGAAGTAATAAAGTTGATATGTCTTTAACAAAAACCAAATACTAAATAGTGTCAAAATTGACATAATTGTGTTTTAAAAAAATATTTTCATAAATTATATAACAGTCATAAAAATATAAGGATCTCTAGAGGACTTATATAATGATAGATATGTTATTATTTAACCACATGAGGTTATCTTAGTAGTTTATAGTAAGTTTATTAACCATATAATATAAAAATACAAGGAGACATGTTAAATGTCAATCTATTTAACTAAGAGTTAAATCTAAAATTTAGGGTTAATATAGTGACCTAAACCTGTCTAAACCCTATTTAGTGAGAGGTTTTAGACCCATACCCACCTTAGCCTCCAATAAATCCATTTGGAGCCATTTTAAACTGAATATAAATTTATAATAAAATAATATTTCAAGGTTTCCCTAAAGTGACCCCACCTCTCTTATAATAGGGAACTTCCCCTTATCAAAATTTCACACCTCCAAAGACATTTAGATAAACCTAACCCTTCACAAATATGCTCCCAACTACTGTCACTACATCCTAGAGGCCTTACATTGATCATAAATCCAAATTATGGAGCCCTTTCGATCAAATCATAAGGAAGAACCCGAAGAAGAGGTAATAATTTCATCACCTCTTTGAATGTTATATTCTTCTTCCACTTCCTCTTTCTTTGTTGTTTCCATACCAAAATAATAAATCCAATAAATTCTATATTTTATGAAGTTATTATAAATATGGTACAACCATATTCATTATTCTATCCATTCTATGAATGAAAAAGTCATCATACGTACGTACGTACGACTTATCGTCTCCACGTCGTGGTGTAGTTGTTATTCAACACTTCATTTTATGGATGGGTATAATAATGTTGTATAATTGATGTAAATAATAAATATAACCTTTAAATTATTCTTTATATATGATATAACATCTAATTATAGTATTCCACTTTCAATTTAATGATGTTGTGGCTCGTGCGTACATACAGATTATCGTCTCCACGAACGCGATTATATTCATTCCCCATCATACCCATTAAATAATAATTTAAATTTTATTATTAAAATAATGTTTAAGAAAATAAAATAATTCTGTATATTAATCAAATACATCCTATCCATAATAAACATTACTAACATTACAAAACATATAAAGGAAAACGAATCAGTTAACACCAAAAACAGTGATACTACTAAAATATTATTAACAAAACAACATTAGAAGGCCATATATTATATCATATTTATGTTTTTGGTTCTTATATAATTTAATAAAAATTATTTGACTATTATACAGGAGGTTAGCATACACTCAACTAAGGAAAAGTATAAGGTAAGGGGTTTTCATCTCACTTCTTATTCCCATGAGATTTATGTTATATTGCCACTATCTCCTTTTGTGTGGTGTATGTACTTCCCATGTTTTTATTCCTGGTGTAATATTCATTAATTTAGGGTTATTTACACCTTTATTGTATTATCTTTCTTTCATTGGGTGTATGTTTCATAAGATACCAAATTAGCAAGAGAATTTCTACTTTCGATTTCCACTCATTGGGTTTCACGCATACTTCATTGATTATTTTAATCCAATATTATGTGTAAAATAACTATTTATTTATTTATATAGTAATTTAAATTCCCTTTTCTATGGATATAATTGTGATACACCTAATCAGTCCATTGATAAATTCTAATGTCATCGATATAATCTTGATAAGAGTAATGTTAACTAAATTTCCATTCATTAAGTTAAACATCCAAGTGATTGGTGTTGTTCTTACAAGAATATGTGTGATTGTACTCTAATTAACATACACTGAATATCCAATAATATTGAGTGAATTTATATTTTTCACACATAAATATGTCATTGATTTATCCTTAACCAAAGGATATGGTCTTTATAAGGCATTTCATCTTAATTTACATTCTATTGAGATTTCAATGTTGTTATGTACCAATTCACTATTATATGGTTTATATACTATACTTTTACATATTATATCATGAATATATTTATTCTAATGATATTATAAAGTTATTATTACCTCAATTATTTGTATTCAAGCATCTCTCATTTGGTTAGGAACTGTAACTAAAATATCATTTCAAATATTTAAAAGATTTATTCTTCTAAATTATTCTCATTAATGTACATGTTCTAAAAATGACTTCAAGTATTTATTTATATGTATATGAATGTTTTAAAATTAAAATTCCTTTGAAAATATTCATAGTGGTATCAGACACATTGATTCAAAAATATCTTTTAAACAACTTCTTTGCTAAATAGTGCGGCTTTTAAATTTTTTCATGAAAAAGTGGATATTTATTTCAAATAGTTTTAGGGATTATTTTCATCAATTTCAATATCCATAATTTTATTTTATTCTTGATTGAGGTTGATTTATTATAATAAAATCATTCATATTGTATTAAATATGTTATGTTTAACTGTGGATATTCTATTTTTATACCATTCATGGGTTATGGTTTAAGTATTAACATTTTGTATTCTAGTTTTAATAAAAATGTTTATTTTATGTTTCAACCTTTTCATTTGAGGAATAAATTAGACTTAGTAGGTGATGGGTGGAGCCCACTATGGCTCCTCAATTAATCAGTTGGTATCAAGAGACAAACTTGTGTCTTGGCATAAGGCCTTGAAGAAAATCTTATTTGTAGTCTTTGAAAGAGGCCTTGACTATGTGGTTATGATGTCCACCATTATGTATTCCATCATTATAAAATTATCCATTGATATGACATGCGATTATTATACTAGTTGAATATACATGTGAATATGTAAATGGAATTATTTGATTTATATTTTCCATATTATGCTGAAATTTAAGTTTAAAAGACTTTTGTTTTAGTCGTATAAATTTCCTTAAATGTTTATGTATATTTATAAAAGATTCCACTATATTGTTATCCTTACTGAGCATCTAAGCTCACCCCTTTCTATGTTTTATTTTTCCAAGGATGTCAAAAAGTATATCATGATTAACCTGCATGAATAATCTATGGGATTTGAGTGAGTTCAAAGGGGACATGATGTTTTTTTCATTATTTCATGATGTAATGTAAAACTTATGTATGTATCTAGTACTTCCAAGGATACTAAACGAATCTGTCTTTGGAACTTGATCTATTGTGATCATGTTAATGATATGTAATAATCCACCAACTTTGGGTAACTGGGGTCGGGGCATTACAGTTTGTATTAGTGTATGTATAGTACAAACCTAGGAAACTATATTTGGAAAAACTCTGATTAGAGAACATTAACATAAGATAGACTTTTGGGATTAATATAGAAGAACATCCAAATTTATTTACAATGTAAATATTATGTGGGATTTCCATGAAATACTTATCTATCTAGATACGAGCAGGTAGAGGAGGATTTGGAACATATATACCTAGGGTAAAAACCTAAAAAAACTACTTTAAGCTATACTCGAATGAGACCTAGGGCACAAAAATAGCCCTTACTGCACTCTTGGTTACGACACTTCTATGGGATAATATTAAGATAATTCAATTCATCGTTACAATCCTATTTGATGTATTATAATAGAAGATGAGAATAAATAATGTTGTTTATTACTAAGGTGTTTTATATTGAGAATATGGTGTAACGATATTCTCTAAATGATTTTATAACTATTGTTTCTAACACAATGCATTCTGGTTTTAGTCAATGGATGGATTCCACGGAATTCATAGTAACATTGAACATGATGTGCAAGGTTGGAACAGTTGTGGGAATGAGGAACAAAATTGAATTTTGATAGGCATAAAATATATCATGTTCATGCTGAATATGTTTTCCAAAAATATGATCAAAATAATATATATTAACCAACTCCCACACTCAACAAAGAAGAGAAACACAGTAAATGATAAGAGCTCTAGCAGTGGAGACCATGGAGAAATAAAAGATCAATATCAATCATGGAGGAAATGCGGAAGGAGACACCAAGGAATGTGTCTTAATGGATCTAATAAATGATTTATGTGTGGGAAAGAAGGACATAAAGTAAATAATTGCTGAAAAAATGAAGTGTACTATGGAAGAAAATAAAAATGATCCCATGAATCCATTTACAGTCATTTACTGTAAATGTAGGGGACCTGGGCATTACCTGAGTGACTACCCTATTCTATAGGATAACCTCTTGGTCAAGGAAGAACCTATGTGTAAAAAAATGGATGGATAAATGTTTATAAGAATTAATGATCTTTGTTTGTGGGATGAATTTTGAAGACTATTATCTTTTATGGGTAACCATGCAGTATGTTATGTGAAAATTCAATTTGAGGATGAATTATATTTTCATTTATGGATACATTTATAAAGAACCATCTGGGTTTATATGATGCTTAATTTTGACACAATTACATGTTATAAAATATTGCGATGAAAAATCGATGTATGAGATATCATGTCTGGTTAAATTATGTTATGGTTATTCTAAGGAATTTATATCATTTTGGGAATGTTATAAGATATTGTTTCTGAAAAAGTTAAAAACACAGACTGTGTGAAAACCTGTCGTGTAACATCCCAAGTAAGTAATGAATAATATATATTTTTATCTATGTCTATTTATGAATTAGATAGTGTTTTAGGGGCTTAAAATGATAATAAATCCAATTTTAGGCATGGAATACACTAATATTTTTAAAAGATTGTTTTACTGCCTTTTGATGGAAACCCATTTTTAAATCAAACTTTTGAAAATTTGATAAGATATATTTGTCAAAATAAACATATTCTTTATGATTGGGACATTGACATTTACATTGGATAAATTTTTGGTATTTTTCTGACAATGATCATTTTTTAATGAATAATGAAAAATACTGCATTTTACATCAAAACTTATTTTTAATATAATTTAATTATATGGATATATTATCTTTTTAATTGGTATTAAAGTCTAATTAGAATATATTTATACCATTTAATCCAATGGCAGTCATTAGGATTTTTTTCACTTTGGAATTGGGCATAAACTAATGCCAAACTTTTCATAGATATTGTTTCAAAAAAACCCGATATTTGTTTTGACAACGAGAATTATTTTTAAATTAATTATTTCAATTTCTATGTTTGAAATTTGGTAAAATGGATTACATATTTGGAATTATAAGGTCCAAATTATGTAATAAAGACTCTTTTTTTGGACATTATGAATAGTAACGACGGTAATTATCATTAATTACCTTGATTAATTAGTAATCGGGGAGTTAAGGATAATAAAATAATTTCATAATAAAAGAAAATGACCCCAAAATGTGTCCTAATACTACTGGTTGTGTCATGTCCGACCCTGGTATGCCTTTTTCCAAACATGGGGACCCCATGGAATTGCTTTTGTGTGATAATGACTTTTTATCTTATTATTTTTAAAGAAAGATAAATATAACAAAGAATGTATCACCTGAGTAAAAAAAATTTACATTTGTCTACATAAATGATATATTAGACTATAAATAGTTATTGGAAAGCTAACAAGATTTAATACATCATAGTATTTTTTTTATAAATTTTATACATTTCATAAATTAAATTATTTATGACATCAGGATGATGCAGTGATTACTTCATTATTTAACGATTTAAATAAAATGAAAAGATAATGTATAATATAAGCCTAACACATGTCAAAAACCTATTTTATGGGTGGATTTAGAAATATTATCAACTTATCCTTGAAATACATCAATTTGGGTCCTTTAAAAACCGAAACTCATTTTATAATAAAGTAACCTTTTATAACTTTCCAGGAGTGCCCCTCCTCTCATTTTATAAAAGGCCCCCACCTCTACCACCATACCCACACCTCTCAATCCTTTGTCTCGGCCAAACCCTGCCCATTGTGTCTCTCCAACTCCATCTATTACTCCTAGAAGTCTCACATTGTGCAGAAGTCTTCCCAAGGAAGCCTTTGTGCTCAACTCAAAAATAGTTACCCGTTTTAAAGGTAGTGTCTTCTCTTGTGTTCTTTTGTTTTATTTTGCTTCTCCAAACACCTAAACTCTTTTTATTAATTTATTTTGTAACAAATCTAGTATCTTAAATATAATAGGATGTTTTTATATGATGTATTCGATCTACACTTACACACACCTACATCTAATTGTTAAATAACATACTGTATCCGTGGATGGCGAATTTCTGCCTCACGAAACGATGATTGTTCAATATTCTTATAAAACCTTCAAAGGTCACCATTAAGATGTCACTATATTTATATATGATATATAATATGTTTATGTTTTCCTTATGCTTCTGTATTTTTAATTTATGGCATACCTTTATGGCTTCCATTATGGTTAAATGTGATATCTTCATTTCAGGAAGTGCGGACTACCGCCCCTTCAAAGTGATTTGATTCGTTAATGCCATATGTGGGATGTATAAAGGATGGAATTAATGATATTATATATTATATTATACTGGAATTATAATACACCTTTATATAATTATTATTGCATTCCATTAAAGTATGGGATAGAAATGAAAGTAGCGTTCATGCGTACGTACGACTTACCATCTCTATGAACAGTAAATTTCATTTCGTATCCCCAAATGTAATGTAATATTATATGTACATATATATAATCGATATATATGATGTATGTTACATCTAAATGATTAATATAATTCTGGAATTAAAATATTCATATCTCTCATTTAGTTTTAATTCCAATAATATGACATAGAAATGAATGTAGCGTTCATGCGGACGTACGACTTATCGTCTCCATGAACGGTGCATTTCATTTCTTACCTCTAAATGATTATGTAATATTATAAATTCTTATATATACTAGATATATATTATATATATGGCATCTACATCATTAATATCATTCTTGAGATAATGGATATTTGACTTCGTGAACAACTTGTAAATATAAGAAGTTTACTTTTGACTCAAGTACCAAATATCGAAAAAACGACCGTTATTAACTTAAATGACTACATAATGTTCATTACATGGTAAAAAGTGATATAAAAGGAATAATTAACTTGAAAAAG
The DNA here is from genome assembly GCA_963277665.1 of Viscum album. NCBI lineage: Eukaryota > Viridiplantae > Streptophyta > Magnoliopsida > Santalales > Viscaceae > Viscum > Viscum album. The sequence goes on from OY728122.1 coordinate 1,252,978,176, forward strand.
GTTCTTAATCATGTATAAAATAACTCAAGTTTATTATTCAGGGCATTAAAGAACGATCGGGTCAAGTCGGACCCGAGGTATGGGACTTCGTGTCAATCTCCATTCATTGAGGAATATTTTGTTTTATACAAAAACTTCTTTTATACGGTGTATAAAACCCTTTGAATTTTACATTCATCCAAAAGGAATCTTTTTTATACGAATCGTTTTACTAAATGACAAAAGAGAATTTTTTTGTCGTACGTATGCGGCGACAACGACTTCTCCGCCGTCGTGACCATTATTTGAGTTTTGGCTTCCTCTATAAGCGATACATTTTTTTTAAAATAAATACCATGTTTTAGTTTTCTTTTATTTTGGTATTGAAAATGGATTCATAATGTTTTTATTATATCAATGTGTTGTTTTGATATCTTGTGATTGAAATGTGGAAATGTTATGTTTACTTTATGCATGTTTTATGTGATATGATTATGTTATGGTTCTTGGGAATTGTTATGAATATGGGTGGTTCCGTGATAAACTAAGGGAGAATGATCCCGATATAGCTCTCTAATGCATTGGGTAACATGAAGGAGTTAAACATTAAGGTTTCTCCGAAGATATTTAGGGAATATACTGTGATGGGTATTCCAAATGTTACCAATATGGTTACTCCCTATGTAAGAATGTTATGAATGACTCTAGTTACCTTTATGTCTTATGATTTCTATGCTTTATTCATGATTTTATGAGTTATGTTACAGTTCTTATGTTTTATGGGTAAATTATGAGTTCATTGATTCTTATGTATACATATACTCATGTTTCATTTCAATATTTTTTATATCCCTTACTGAGCTTTTTATGCTCATCCCATGTTTTTGAAATATTTTTTCACAGGTCAAGGGAAAGTTACATGATATTATGATAGTGTCAAGGAAGTGTCAACAAAGAATCCATGTTTTATTTTAAATATGTTTTCGTTGATTGGAAAAAATGAATACTATATTTTATGTAACCACTTTGTTTAAATGTGGAATTTAATGCATGTTTTATGATCTAATTCTCTAAAACTCTAAACCTGAAAAGATCTTCAATGTATATTCTTGAAGTAACTCATGATTAAGTAAGTTTTAAGGCTGGGTCCTTATAGTTGGTATCATAGGTCGGTTTAGATAACTTTAGGAGTTAGAAGTATATTAAATGATTTTCCAAAAATATTTAATTTTTGGTATAATTGAAATGATATAGCATTTGAAGATTACCATGTTTCTTCTCCTAAGATATTTATATGTTAAGAATGGTTTTTCATAGAGGAAAAAGAACAAAATTTCTTGGGAAGGAATACAGGGTGAAATTAACTTTCAAATTAGTATACTGAGATAGTCAGAATCAGAACTAATTAGTTTGTTGTAGTGATGGCTCAGTTGACACTGGTGAAAAATGTTGGTTGTTTTTATTGATGATTTTTTAGTGTTTTATAAAAGTAAAGAGGATCATTAAATACATTTAAGGGTTATTTTTATAACCTTAAAAGAAAAGAAATTGTATGGGAAATTTAGCAAGTCTGAGTTTTGGTTGCAACAAATATTTTCCTTGGTCACGTTGTTTCTAAAGATGGGATAACTATTGATCCTACAAAAACAATGGTTGTTGAAGAATGGACAAGACCCACAAATGTAACTGAGATTTTTAGCTTCCTTGGTTTGGTAGGCTATTACTGAAAGTTTGTTATAAATTTTTCACGGTTATCTAGTCCAATGATTAAGCTAACTCGGAAAGGTGTTAAGTTTATCTGGACAAAAGAATGTGAAGATTGTTTTCAGGAATTGAAAAGAAGATTGGTGAATGATTCCGTTTTGGAACTACCATCCAAAAACGGTGAGTTTCATATCTACAGTGATGCTTCATTGAAAGGAATTGGTTGTGTCCTAATGGAAAATGATCAGGTAATTGCTTATGCTTCACGATAGTTGAAAACTCTGGAGGTAAATTAAACTACACATGATTTGGAATTAGCTGCTATTTTTTTCGCTTTAAAAATTTGGAGACATCATTTGTATGGAGTAAAGTGTGAAATATATACCGATCAAAAAAGTTTAAAGTATATATTCACTCAGAAAGAATTGAACATGAGACAGAGGAGATGGCTATAATTAATCAAGGATTATGATTGTACAATTCATTACCATCCGGGAAAAGAAAATAAAGTGGCTGATGCTTTGAGTCGAAAGAGTAATGCTTCATTAACAATGTTGCATTTGGAACATGATCCTTTGGTTAATTATTTGATGAACTTTGGCATAAAAGTTTTTTGTGTAGGATGTCCTTCTGTTTTGTTTCATGTTTCAGTGAAATCTTCTCTATCATACAGAATCAAGCAAGCATAGAAGCAAGACAGCGATTTGCAGAAAAAGGTAGAGTTGGTTCAGAAGGGTAAGTTGCATGAATTCAACATTGATAATGATTGTGTTTTGAGATTTTGGAAGAGATTGTGTGTGCCTTGTGATTCACAGTTGAAGAGAGAGTTGTTAGGTGAAGCTCATAGTTCTCCGTTTTCAGTTCATCCAGGATGTACTAAGATGTATAGAGATCTTCGTGAGTATTACTGGTGGGATGGATTGAAAAGTGATATTACTGATTTTACTATGAAGTGTTTGACTTGTCAACAGGTTAAAACAGAGCGACATTTACTGAAAGGGATGCTTCAACCTTTTACTAGTTCCATAGTGGAAATGGGAAAATATATCCATGGACTTCGTTGTGGGATTGCCGAAGACAACTCGAGGTAATAATGCAATCTGGGTTATTGTTGATCACTTGACTAAATCATTTCATTTCCATCCTATTCGAGATACTTTTTCCCTATATCAACATTGTCGTTTGTATCTTAAAGAGATAGTCAGGTTACCTGGAGTTCCCCTATCCATTGTATTTGATCTTGATCCTAGCTTTACTTCTAACTTTTGGAAAGGTCTTCAAAAGTCGGTGGGTACTGAATTAAATTTTAGTACAGATTTTCATCCGCAATCAGATGGGCAGTCAAAATGAACAATTCATACCTTTTAGGATATGCTACGTTCTATTTCTATAGATTATCTGGGATGTTGGGAACAACATCATTCATGGGTTGAGTTTTCTTATAATAACAGTTTTCATTCTAGTATACATATAGCACCATTTGAGGCATTATATGGGAAGTAGTGTCAAACTCCAGCTTTTTTGGAATGAAGTGGGTGAAAGGAAGTTGATGGGACCACAATTGGTAGAATATTTGGCAGAAAAAGTTTAGAAGATACAGAAACACATGAGAACAGCTCAGAGCAGGCAAAAGAGTTATGCAGACAATAGGAGGAAGGATCTCTCTTTTGAGGAAGGTGATCATGTTTTTTTCAAATTTTCACCATGGAAAGGTGTGATGCGATTTGGTATGAAAGGAAAGATGAGTCCAAGGTTCATTGGACCATGTGGAATTATTGAGAGAGTCGGATCAGTTTCATACCGAGTGGATTTACCTCCGAGTTTATCTCAGGTACAGAATGTTTTTCATTTTCAATGTTAAGGAAGTACAGGCCAGATCCATCTCATGTTTAGAGTCCAGAGGTTGTTCAGCTGGAAGAGAATCTATCTTATGATGAACAACCAGTCCAAATTCTTGACCACAGGGAGAAAGTGTTACAGAATAAGGCAATTCATCAAGTAAAGGTATTGTGGAAGAACCACATGACTGAAGAGGCAACATGGGAATCTAAAAATGCAATGAGGGATAAATACCCCCACTTATTCGATAAGTAAATAAATTGTGGGGACACAATTTTCTAAAGGGGGGAAGGATTTAACATCCCAAGTAAGTAATGAATTATATATATTTTTATCTATGTCTATTTATGAATTATATAGTGTTTTAGAGTATTGAAATGAGAATAAATCTAATCTTCAGAATGGAATACACTAACATTTTTAAAAGATTGTTTTACTATCTTTTGATGGAAAACAATTTTCAAATCAAAATTTTGACAATTTTATATGTTCTATTGGTCAAAATTAATATATTCTTTATGATTGGGACATTGAAATTTACATTGGATAAATTTTTGGTATTTTTTTGACAATGTTCATTTTATAATGAATAGTGTAAAATACTGCATTTTACATCAAAACTACTTTTTCATCTAATTTAATTATAAGGTTAAATTATCTTTTTAATTTGTCTAAAAGTGTAATTAGAATATATTTTTACCATTTAATCAAATGGTGGTAATTAGGATTAATTTAACATTGGAATTGGGCATAAACTAATGCCAAACATTTCATAGATATTGTTTCAAAAAAACCCGATATTTGGTTTGACAACGGGAATTATTTTTAAATTAATTATTTCAATTTCTGTGATTGTAATTTGGTAAAATGGATTACATATTTGGAATCAGAAGGTCCAAATTATGTAATCAAGACTCTTTTGTTTTTGAACATTATTAATAGTAACGACGGTAATTATCATTAATTACCTTGATTAATTAGTAATCGGGTAGTTAAGGATAATAAAATAATATCATAATAATAACAAATGACCCCAACATTTGTCCTAATACTACTGTTTGTTTCATGGGCGACCATGGGATTCCTTTTTCAAAACGTGGGGACCCCATGGAATCAATTTTGTGTGATAATGACTTTTTATCTTTTTATTTTTAAAGAATGTTAAATATAACAAAGAATGTATCACCTGAGTAAAACATTTTTAATTTTGTCTACATAAATAATATATTATACTATAAATAGTAATTAGAAAGATAAAAATATTTCCTACATCATAGTATTTGTTTTATAATTTTTAGACAATAAATAAATTAAATTATTTATGACATCATGATGATGTTGTGATTACCTCATTATTTAACGATTTAAATAAAATGAAAAGATAAGGTAAAATCTAAGACCTACACATGTCAAAAACCTATTTTATGGGTGGATTTAGAACTTTTATCACCTTATACTTGAAATACATCAATGTGGGGCCTTTAAAAGCAGAAAATCATTTTATAATAATGTAACCTTTTATAACATTCCAAGAGCGCCCCTCCTACCCTCTTATAAAAGGCCCCCACCTCTACCACCTTACCCACAACTGTCAAGCCTTTGGCTCGACCAAACCCTGCCCATTTTGTCTCTAAACATCCCTCTATTACTCCTAGAATACTCACTTTGGTCATAAGTCTTCCTAAGGAATCCTTTGAGCTCAAATCAAAAAGAGTTACCCGTTTTAAAGGTATTGTCTTCTCTTGTATTCTTTTGTTTTATTTTTCTTCTCCAACCGCCTAAACTCGTTTTATTCATTTATTTTGTAACAAATTAAGTATCATCAGTATACTAGGATGTTTTTATAATAATTATTCGAGCTACACTTACAAACACCTACATCTAATGGGAAAATAACTTACTGTTTCGGTGGATAGAGAATTTCTGCCTCACGAAACGATGATTGTTCAATATTATTATAACAACTTCAAAGATGGCCATTAAGATGTCACTATATTTATATATGATATATAATATGTTTCTGTTTTCTTTAATCTTATTTATTTTTCATTTATGGCATACCTTTATGGTTTCCATTATGGTTATACGTGATATCTTCATTTTAGGATGTGCGGACTACAGCCCCCTCAAAGTGATTTGATTCGTTAATTCCATATGTGAGACGTATAAAGGATGGAATTAATGATATTATATATGATATTATACTATAATTATAATATACCTTTATATAATTTTTATTTCATTCCATTAAAGTATGAGATAGAAATGAAAGTAGCGTTCATGCGTACGTACGGCTTACCATCTCCATGAACGGTACATTTCATTTCTTATCCCCAAATGTAATGTACTATTATAAGTACATATATACAATGGATATATATGATGTATGTTACATATAAATGATGAATATAATTCTGTAATTAAAATATACATTTCTCTCATTTAGTTTTAATTCAATTAATATGACATAGAAATGAAAGTAGCGTTCATGCGCACGTACGGCTTACCGTCTCCATGAACGGTGCATTTTATTTCTTACCTCTAAATGATTATGTAATATTATAAATTCCAGTATATACTGGATATATATTATATATATGGCATTTACATCATGAATATCATTCTTGAGATAATGGATATTTGACTACGTGAACAACTTGTAAATATAAGAAGTTCACCTTTGACTCAAGTACCAAATATCGACAAAATGACCGTTATTAACTTAAACGACTACATAATGTTCATAACATAGTAAAAAGTGATATAAAAGGACTAATGAACTTGAAAAAGGTTCTTAAGAAAGAAGAAATTAACTCAAGTTTATTATTCAGGACATTAAAGAATGATCGAGTCAAGTCGTACCCGAGGTATGGGACTTCGTCTCAATCTCCATTCATTGTGGCATATTTTGTTTTATACACATCCTTCTTTTATATGGTGTATAAAACCCTTTGAATTTTACGTTTATCCAAAAGGAATCTTTTTTATACGAAGCATTTTACTAAACGACAAAAGGGAATGTTTTTGTCGTACGTATGTAGGGACAAAGACTTCTCTGCCACCGTGACCATTATTTGAGTTTTGGATTCCTCTACAAGCCATAAATTTTTTTTAAAAATAAATAAAATGTTTTACCTTTCTTTTATTTTGGTATTGAAAATGGTTTTCATAATGTTTTTATTTTATCAATGTGCTGTATTGATATCTTGCGATTGAAATTTGGAAATGTTATGTTTCCTTTATGCATGTTTTATGTGATATGATTATGTTATGGTTCTTGGGAATTGTTATGAAGACGGGTGGTTCCATGATAAACTATGGGTGGCTGAGCCCGATATAGCCCTCCAATGCATTGGGTAACACAAAGGAGTTAAACGTTGAGGTTTCTCCGAAGAGATTTAGGGAATATACTATGATGGGTATTCCAAATGTAACCAAGAGGGTTACTCCCTACGTAAGAATGTTATGAATGCCTCAAGGTACCTTCATGTCTTATGATTTATATGATTTAATCATGATTTGATGAGGTATGTTAATGTTATTATGGTTGTGGGTAAAGTATGATTTCCTTGATTCTTATGTATACATGTACTCATGTTTCATTTCCATATTTGTTATATACCTTACTGAGATTTATATGCTCATCCCAAGTTTTTGAAATATTTTTTCCCAGGTCTAGGGAAAGGTACATGATATGATGATAGTGTCAAGGAAGTGTCAAGAAAGAATCCATGTTTTATTTTAAATATGTTTCTGTTGATGGGAAAAAATGAATACTATCTTTTATGTAACCACTTTGTTTAAATGTGGAATGTAATGCATGTTTTATGATCTAATTCTCTAATACTCTAAACCTGAAAAGATCATCAACGTGTATTCTTGAAGTAACTCAAGATTATGTATGGTTTAAGGCTGGGTCCTTATACGTCACGTCATAAAAAACTACGGGAATCGAACCCACAACCATATTAAAATTTGGCTTTACCACCTACCACTAGACTACGTGAAGTCCCTGGTTAGGGTGCCTAATTTTAGTTAGTTAAATGATTTTATTGATTAATAATGAGTATAATTGGGATCTGATGTTTTATCAAATGGATATCCTGTGTATTGGAAAATGATTTGGTGATTATGTTATAAATGTTATTTTGGAAGACGTATGCTCTGTTGGGAATACTATATGCCTAAGTAAAATATAATACTATGGAATTTCATTTGAGGAGTAGTGAAGTTTTTTTTGGATGAATCTATGTTTTTTATAGAGATTCATGTTATTAATTGAAATGATTAACCTATCATAGAAAATATGGGATTTGGTTAATTAGACTTCTGTACGAGACATTAAGTGTAGTTGATGTTATTTGGAGATAAATGTTAAGATTTAATATAAAAGACTATGTGATTAAATTATTCCGAGTTTTGGGTTTCAATCATAGTATGGATTATATTGAATGATTTTTAGGAAAATTGTTTATTCAATGTTTTTTATTGTACTTTTGTATTGTTTGTTCAATTATGGAAATTAAGATTAGTATTTCATTCTATAATAGATTATCCATTTTGGGGATCATCAGATCTTGTACTAACCATTTGGTTTTGGTTAATCACAAAATACAAGGTAAATATATAGTTCATCCTTTTCTGATTATATGATTCTCTATAAGTTGATTCTAGTGCTTTAGGTGTGACCATGTCATCTGGAATACTCATTGTTTGGAGAAAAGATGAGTTAGTGGTAGAAATATATTCAAATACGAAACTCTACTTAAAAAGTAAGTATATGTCATTATTTCCATAGTCAATCTCATAAATAAATTCCTCAACTTTATGAAATGGAACTTAAAACAAAAATTGTTGTATGTTTAATTTTCCTACATGGAAACTAATGACCATTTAACCAATCACAATTTTGTGGTTTTATAGTTGTTAACATTATCATGATCTTGTTTTCTATCACTCTCCATCAGAACATGACCCTTATTTTATATTCTATATCCATGTTTTCCTACATGGAATCCTTGTATGAGTTATCTCGGGTGACCTTTGTACTTCTCTTTCTTTATTTTAAAGTGATAGTTTTATTGACTCTTTTTCTAATGTGGGACTTACAATGAAGTTCCCAGACCCAAGTTTAAAATTGATAAGGAATAATTTCTAAAAGTGTGGAAGAATTTATCCCCCCAAGATTTCATAGTTTGTTATTTTCTTTAAAGTAATTCAATAGCTTGCACTACACGGAACACCGAGTTCGAGCACACCATAACTTGCCAAATTAGCCGTTCAAAAATAAGTTAAGAATAGTATTATCTGAATTTTCATTTTTATATACTTCATATACTTTTAACAGCAATATTATGTGTTTATTATACATTATATAATAAAAAATTCAATTTTTTTTATAAAAGATGTATTTTTCAATAAAAAATGAAAATTTACCTCCTTTTAATGGAGAACCATTTTTAAATCCAATATTTGACACTTTTATATATTCAATTTAAAGAAATATACTTCTTCTGTAGATGATGGAAATAAAAATTTTGTTTGGATAAATTTTCGGTGCTCTTCCAATAACTTTCATATTTAGACGAATAGTGAAAAATACAAAATTTTAATTAAAAAAAATGTTTTTAATACATATAATTTATAGTGTTCAATTACATATTTGATACGTTTTTAGGTATAATAAGACTATATTTTTATCATTTAATTCAATGTAGGTTATTGGAAGTAATTTTACATTTTAATTGGACATAAACACATACAAATCTTTTGATAGTTTTGAATTCTCAAAAACCCAATTTCTAGTTTTGACAATGAGAATATTTTTTAAATTAATTAATAAAACCTCAATGTTTTTAATTACTTGAAATATACATAATTTTTTAATTTGAAATATCATAATTAGCTTAGATTTTTTTTTCTGAAATTTTATTTTGATGAATTGTGAAAAACACTACATTATAATATAAAACTAAATTTTTATTTAAATAATTATTAATTTTGTTTAATTTTATTTTATGTAAAAATATTTTCTATATTACCTATATAAATTCAATGTAATTCATTGGAGTGATTTTATAATAAGATTAGATGTATAAATTTATATTGATCTTTTTACTGTCTTTTATCCACCCTCTAGGCACACTTATAAATTTGCATGATAATTAATTTTACAAATTATGTGGATTGACTTTCAAAAATATGAGAGACATGGTTGATATCATTAAGTAAAATGTTGTTCAATAAGATGAAAATAATTTTTGTTGAATAGTAAATTTTGACTTTTATTTCCGCGGTTGAAAGTAAATTGGGTAGTTAAAGGTAAAAATGATATTATATTTACCCTAACACATGTCATAATTCTATTGGATAAGTGTTTTTTGACAAAAATAAACCTTATTAATAATATATGATCCTCTTTTGTCCACATGTATAAGATTAGGACATTTATTAATTTTTTTTAAGAAGAGTTAAAAGTGTTAAATTCAAATTTTCATAACTAATCCATTTTTAATATGGGGTCATACATAATATAAATTGGTCTATAAATATTATTTAGAATGCTAAAAATATTTCCTACATCATCGTATTTGTTTTATATTTTTTATACATTAAATAATTAAATTTATTTATGACACAATGATGATGCAGAAATCACCTTATTAATGAATGATTAAAATAATTGATACTATAAATATCGAAATAAATATAAATTGATACTTTTGATGCATTAAACGAATTTTCTAGGTTAATATGACATGTTTTAGTTGATTTAATAAATTTCTTTTGATGTAATCAAGTTTATATGACTTTAACAAAAACCAAATACTAAATAGTGTCAAAATTGAAGTAATTGAGTTTTTAAAACAAATAATATTTTATTAAATTACATAATAGTATTAAAAATATAAGGTTCGTCAAAAGTACATATATAATAATGTACATTTTATTAATGAACCACTTTGGGTTATTTTCTTAGTTTATACTATGTTTGTTAACCATATAATATAAAAACTTAAGGAGACTTGGTAGATGTCAAACTATTTAACTAACAGTTAAATCTAAAAGATAAAGTTAATATTGTGACCTAAAGGTGTCTAAAACCAATTTTTTCAGAGTTTTTCAACCAATCCACACCTTATACAGTAAATAAATTAATTTTCATAATTTATAAATTGAAGATAAATTTACAATAAAATAATATTTCATTCTTTTCTTAAAATGACCCCCACCTCTATTATAAAGGGGCACATTCCTTCTCTTAATTTCACACCTCTATGCCATTTGGCTTGGCCAAACCCTGCCCAAATATCCACCAAACTATTTTCACTACATACTAGTGGTCTTTCTTTGATTATAATGCCATCCTAAGGATCCCTTTTGATCAAATCAAAAGGAAGAACCCGAAGAAAAAGAAATAATTTCATCACCTCTTTCAAAGTTATCCTCTTCTTCCACTTCTTCTTTCTTTGTTGTTTCCATTAAAAAAATAAATCCATTAACTTATAAAAAATGTCATGTTATTATATATATGGTACAACCATATTCATTATCCTATCCATCCTATTAATGAAAAAGTAACCATACATGCGTACGTATGACTTACCGTCTCCACGTCGTGGTGTTGTTGTCATTAAACACTTAAGTATTTGGATGGGTATAATAATTATTTATAATTGATGTAAATAATTAAAATAAAAACCTAATTATTCTTTATATATGATATAACATTCAATTATAAATTATTTCACCTTCAATTGAAAGATATTGTCTCTCATTCATACGTACAGATTACCTTCTCCATGAAGGTGATGAGATTCATTCCCCATCGTAACAATTCAAGAATAATTTTAATTTTATGATTAAAAATAATGTTTAAGAACTTAATATATTTTGGGATACTAAGAAAATACATCCTATCCATAACAAAAATTACCTACGTAACAAAATATATAAAGGAAAATGAATCAGTTAACAAATGAAACAATGATACTACTAAAATATTATTAACAAAGCAATATTAAAAGATAATATATGATATCATATATATGTATATGGTTCTTGTATAAATTAATAACATTGATTTAACTATTATACATGAGGATAATGTACTCTCAACTATGGAAAAGTACAAGGTAAGGGTTTTCATCTCACTTCTTATTCCCGTGAGATTCTTGCAATATTTCCACTATTTCCTTTTCTGTGGTGTATGTACTTACCATGATTATATTCCTTCTGTAATATAATTCAATTTATTGGTATTTAAAACTTCATCTTATGATATTTCTTTCATGGGGTGTATGTTTCATAAGTTACCAAATAGGTTAGAGAATTTCTAATTTTGATTTCCACTCAATGTTTTTCACGCAAACTTCATTGATTATTTTACTCCAAGATTATGTGTGAAATAACTATTTATTTATTTATGAAGTAATTCACACTCTCCTTTGCGTGGATATACTTTTAATACACATAATCACTCCATTGATAAATTCTCATGTCATCGATATGAACATTATAAGAGTAATATTAACACAATTTCCATTCATTGAGTTAAACATCCATGTCATCGGTGCTATTGTAACAAGAATATGTGTGAATGTCCTCTGATTGAGTGTACTTATCTCCACATAATCTAAGAGAAAAAAGTTCAAGATGATAGTGATCATTGATCACAAACAGAACACGGATAAGATTCATGAGATTACTCGTAAGATTTAAATGAATGATTCAATGCATGTAACTCTGATCAATAATCACATTTGGTTATTCTGGAAGTGAGATGATCCAGTGGATTTGGTACAAGTAGGATACCAGCATATCACGACGAAGGTGTCAATATGTGGTGAAGATTAGTGTATGTCCTTCATCTATGGAATTTGTGACGCTCGGAGTAGGTAGGTGTTGTGGGTAGAGCTGAACAGCTTTGATGCAGTTGATCAACCTTGAGTTCAATGGGGGTACTTCAATATAATTTTGTAGCCTGAAAAAAGGGGTTGGGTGAATTCTAGAGGCGTGCGAGTATGTCTTTTTTCAAGTTTATGGATGGTAAGGGGTTAATAGACCTGGGGTATTTTGGTGATCCTTTCACATGGCGTAATAGTTGAAGGGGTTGTAGCCGATGCTAGAGCTGACTGTTTTGGTGCATTGCTAATGTTCACACCATCTCCATGTTCCCAAATGAAAATGTTATCCACCTGACCCAATTAAATTTTGATATTTCTCCGCTCCTTTTATCTCTATGCAGGTCGGAGGCCGTGCATGAATGTTTAAAATTTTCCAGCCAGTGGGTGAGTAATCTAGACTATTATGAAGTGGTTAAAAATGTGTGGAATGAATCTTTTTGGGGACACTCTTGGGTGGATATTCACTTCATGTTAAGAAGGCTGAAGTATGAACTTATCCTGTGGAATAGATCCTTTCCACCTGATGATCTAGATATGGTTGTGCTTAAACAATACATTGAGAGCTTGGAGGCCAGTCTCAAGGAGGGTTGGGATGAAGCGATGTTTGATGAACTATCTCAGAAGAAGACGTCAATGGAAGTTTGGGTGCTCTCATAGGAATGTACAGTGAGAGAAGCCTCCGGGGAAAAATGGATAAGGGTCAGAGACAAAAATAGTGCATACTTTCATTCATGCATTAGGGAGTGGAGGCGTGTGGTGATTCTCAATCTGGATTTGGAGGATGGTTTGTATAGCGATGATAGGGATGTGGTCGGGGGCATGGCCGTCTCATTTTTTGAGGACATTCTGGTGGGAAAGAATGAGAATAGGCCTCAGAGATATGTTTTTTGGGAGGCTCATCTCTGGGATGGGATTCTGAATCTTGTCTCTGTGCAAGATAATATATTGCTAGAAAGTATACCTAAGTACGGGGAGGTGAATGCGGAAATGTGGAACATGAATACTTAAAGTGTAGCGGGCCCATATGGATTACCTGGATCATTTTACTGAGGCTCGTGGGAGGATGTGAAACATTATCTTATTTTACCTATTCAGTACTTCTTCTGAGGGGGTTTCCATCCGCAGATTGTGGCTGCAACTTCTCTGGTTCTCTTGCCGAGGATCGAAGACACGTCATCCCTCTCCCATTATCGGCCAGTGATCTTGTGCAAATTCGCATATAAAATTTTATTGAGTATCATTAATAGAAGGCTATACAGCATGATCCCTCAATGGATATTCATTGAGCAGCATGGGTTTGTCAATGATTGTTCGATCTAGGGTGACATGATGATGGCACAATAGATGTTGAGATATTAGAACACCAATTCACGTGGCTCCAATGTGGATGTTAAGATTGATATGAATAAGGCCTATGACTGAATGGAGTGGGGATTTATTAACATAGTTCTAGAAAAGATGGTGTTCTCCTCATGGGCTTGAGAAATCAATTTTAGGTATATTGGTCAACTGTGGATTTCCGTGTCTTTTTTGGCGAGAACTCATAGTTTCGTTAAGACTGATCGTGGGTTGCGGCAAGGAGATCCTTTATCACCGAGCATGTTTATCCTTATACTGGACACTCATAGCAGGCTGATTAGTAAGGGGATAGTCAATGAAAATATTTTTCCATTCCACAAGAAATATAGACTGCCCCTAACATCACATCTAATGTATGCTGATGACATGATAATTTTTATGAATGGTGGGTGGAGATCCCTCAGTGCGTTTAAAAGGATCCTTGCGGAGTATTACCATTGGAGCGGTCACATTTTCAACATGGAGAAGAGTTTCTTCAATGTTTCTAACTCTTGAATTTCAATTAGGGTGGATCGCATGAGCAAGGATTTGGGAATGAGTTGAGTTTCTCTCCCCATGGTGTATCTTGGCACCCCTGTTTCCTCAGTTAGACTGCGAATGAGAGACATCGAAGAAGTCATTAATAAGATTTTAGATTGAATTACAAACTAGAAAAACCATTTCTTATCCTTCGGGGTATGGGTCAATCATGTGAATAGTGTTCTATCCACAATTCCAGTTCATGCTATGGTGTCCACCAGTGCTCCGAAAGGTGTTACCAAGTCCATTGAATGAATTCTGGCATGCTTTATTTGGGATGCTTTATGTGAGTGGAAGAGACAATGGGTTTCGTGGAGGAAGATGGCTCAACCTATTTGCGAATGATTACTCTTCATTAAGAGTATGGTGACCACCATTCATGCCATGCATGTGAAGCTTGCATGGGAAGTTATCGAGGAATTCACATTATGGGGGAAGCATATGTCTCAGAGTTTTAAGGCTGTCACTGCAACTCCTCTGGGTAGGGGATTGTATTTGTGGTATTCAGTTTGCAACATCATTATGAGCCTCATTACACATGAAAAAATGATCATTGGGGAGGGTAACATCCTGTTTTGGTATCACAACTGGTCAGGTGATGTGCTTGGGTATCCAGGAAGCCCAACTCCCTTTATCTCTTTTAGGGAGGCAAATTTGCATCCTCGGTATTTTCTGTCTGTTCTAGATGCATCTCAAAATGATGTGTTCGATTTGGTAATTATTAACTTTGAGCAATATAGGTGCGTATACTCCCCTTCTATCTCCATTATTTTTGACATGATGGACTTCCACAGGAGTAACAGTCTGCAGGAGCAGCAGGAGAGATAGAACAACATGGTTTGGCGTAGAAAAATAACCTCTAAACATAACTTTATCTCTTAGAGGATCTGAAATAAGGTCATTCCATCTAATGATAACATAAAATGTCTGGGAATTAGCACGGTTTACTGTTGTCACTATCGTGTCACAAAAAAGGAATAAAGCAAGAATCACTTGTTCTTTGAGGGGGAATGGATGAGACAAGTGTGGAGTTTCTTGGGAGTTGTCACTGGCTACTCTCCCCAGGACATTTCTAATGAGATGTTTATAGAGAGTTGTTTCTAGGGGACCAACGGGTTGGCAGTGGAGGTTGAAGTGTGAGCCATCATTTTTAATGCAGACTATTTAATGATTTGGCATGATTGGAATCGCTCCAAGTTTGAGGGAATCACATCCTCTAGTGGAGATATTGTGACGAGAACCAAGTGATAGTTGATTGAGTTGATCGGTTTGGCCCTTATTGAGAATGATGTGCCTTCCTTTTACGGGGTTCAGATAAGACAAAGGGAGTCGCTATAGCTTCGCCTCAGGGATCAGTGGAGATGGATTTGCTGAGATCATCCAGAGTTCAGTCTCAAGCTTAACACTAATGGTTCTTGAGCAAGGGGAGATATGTGAGGTGGAGGAGTCATCCACGACCGCAGGGGGAGTGTGGTGATGGAGCTATACATTCATTTTGGTGGTGGCACTTAGATCCAAGCTGAGGCTCATGCGATTCTTATAGGGGTTTCTATGTGTAATCAAAGGGGAATTATCCTCACACATTTGGAAATAGATTCTATGATCGTACATGATGCACTGATTGGTAAAGGTAGTATTCCCTTGTTGACATGTTATATAATTAGACAATGCAAGGCCCTCCTCACTTGTAATGTTAGAGTTTCTCAAAAGTTGTGTGAGGGAAATAGATTGGTAGACTATATGGCTTCTCTTGTGGTCCCTGAGACATTGGTTAGTTTCCTTTCGAATATGTATCATTTTAAACCAGAGGGGGTGAACCTAATTTACAGCGATGCCCTCGGCCTCCATTATTTCCGCCCCCAAGCAGGGGTTGCCTCTCTTCCTTTTTGTATTGTGACTCCTTTTTTAGTTGGAATAAAAATCATAATGATATATGGATGGGATATTTCCTTAACATAGTTTTATTGATTATTTTCATCAATGTCAGTATCCTTCATTGTATTTTATTATTTATTGAGGTTGATTTATTATTATACAATAGCCCATATTTTATTGAATAAGTTACGTTTGACTGAGGACGTTCTATTTTTATACCAATCATGTTTATTGTTAAAATATTAACATTTCATATTCTAGTTTTAATATGAATGTTTATGTTATGTTTCAACCATTTCATATGAGGAATGCATTGACCTTAGTATGTGATGGGTGGAGAAAACTATATCTCGTCGATGTATCGGTACGTCGCATGAGACAAACTAGTGGCGTGGCACAAGGCCATGAAAAAATATTATTTGTAGTCTTGGAACGAGGCCTTGACAATGTGGTTATGATTTCCAGCATTATGCATTCCATCATTATGAAATTCGCCATTGATATTAAATGTGATTATTCTACTAGTAGAATATCCATGCGAATAAGTAAATTTAATTATTTGATTTATGTTTTCCATATTAAGATGAAATTTATGTTTAAAAGTCTTGTGTTTTAGACTTATACATTGCCTTAAATGTTTATTCTTATTTATGAATGTTTTGTCTATAGTGCTATCCTTACTAAGAATCTGAGCTCACCCCTTTCAATGTTTTATTTTTCCCAGGATGTGAAGAAGTATTTCATGATTAACCTGAAGAAGTGGGATAAGGGATGTGAGTGTGTTCAAAGGAGACAAAATGATTTTTCTTTTTTATGATGTAAAAACGTATGTATTTATCTAGTACATCCAAGACTACTAAACTAATCAGTCTTTTGGGACATCATCTCTTGTGATCATGAAAATGAAATTTAAAAATGCACCGACTTTAGTTATCTAGGGTAAGTACGTTACAGTATAAACCTTTTATGTCATTTCTTGATAATATCAGTTCCATCATCACTCACTCTAATATTTAATCCTATGATTTCATAGTCCGACACCTCTTCCCATAAAAACACTCATTATGTGGCATTTAAATGTGATAAATGAAATTATTGTTATATGAAAACTCCACTTGGGGATGATGTTGATCCCAATATCAAAATAATTCCATTAAACATGATCTTATTATATCCATTATAATTTTAATAGTTCTTTTAGATTAACCATCAATCTCAGGGATATTAGAAACTATGAATCTCAATTCTTTATACAATGATTGTGGACACATTACCCAAAAACTCAAGGTAAACCTAAGATGTTTATCAACTACAATAGAGAGTGGAACTTCATTCATTATTACCAATTTTAATACATATATCTTTTTGAGCTTTTCAAGATACAAATAACCCTTAATAGAAATATAATGTGCTGACTTTGTAAGGTGATATACTACCACCAAGATGGCGTTATTTCCTATAGGTTTAATTAAGAGTCCTATGATGAAATCCATTTTTATGTTTTCTCATTTAAATACTTGTATTGGAAATGCTTTGACCATAACATTGGACTTCTAATTTTTATCATTATCTTATTTTAATATGAAGCATTTAGAAAAAAAACTCCAAAATCAAACTCTTCAAGTTATCCCACAAGATGTTTTACTTCAAAAATCAATACATATTGTTAATTCTAGGATGAATTGATAAGGATAAGATATGTGTATTATCCAGAAGATCCCTCTTTAGTTCATGAGTTTATGTAAAACAAATATACGTTACAAATATTATAACTCTATATTCTTCAAAGATAAAATCTTGAATATTCATTACTATAATTTATTTAAACTCACTATCCTTATGAGACTCTAATATCCTCTCAATAATGGATGTTTGGGTAGTTATTTGAGTAATGTTGGATGCATATACTCCAATTATTCCCTCGTACATCCTTTTTATACCCATGAATATTGGATCCCTTGAAATCCTCATCATGGATAGTGTTTCAAGATCATTTATGCTCAGAACACCTGCCACATTTTCTAAATTCCAATACATTAAAGGATTGAACAATCATAATACCTGATCATCTCTAACAATATTCATTAGTGAATATGGAGATCCTTTCATGTGAATATAAATAGGTGGATTCATATATATATATATATATATATGACACACTATTATCCAATGATAAAATTTCACTAAACCATTAGTCTAGTGATCAATGTAGTAGAATCTTGATAAAAAATTTCGGTAGTTCCACTCATGGATCATTAATTATAAAGAGGACTTGACAGTCAAATTGGTATCTTACATGATTAATAAACCCAATCCTTTTTTATGCCTCACTGTAGATCACAAGTCCTTCCCCATTGGTGGGTAATGTGAGACCATGTATAGTGACTATCCTCATCTTCAGCTCTTTAATTCATTCCTCACAATCACCATTTCTGAAAAAAATGATTCCCTGCCAAGTAATATTATTTAGTTGGATGAAAAATCATGATAATTTTATCAAATTTCATGGACAGTACATAACCAATAAATTTATACTATGAATTTCCTTCGTTAATGTTGGTTGTGGACATCTTTCAATTGAATCTTTTTTGGATTGATCCATAAATATCCAATTATTTGTGATAACATGCCCCATCAATGTTACTTTCTCCAAATATAATATTGTCTGATAAATCAGCCACTCATTCTAGAGGAATACCGGGAAATTCTTTATGAATCATATCAACATACTCTCGTACAATGTGTGTGTCATCAAGGATGATATTTTCTTTAGTCTAAACCATTTGAGGAAGACTCACTTTATAACAAGGAAACAATATCCATCAATGGGATGTTAATACCAATGAATATTCATCTTCCTCCTTGAACTTCTATAGAATGGGAGTGTGATTCATAATAAAGAGGTTGATTTCTCTATCTCTACAATTTATTTTCTCTCTATATAAATAAATCCAATCAATATCCAGAATTGCATCAAATTCTTCCAAATTATGTATCCTAATTTTCTCTTTGTAGTTCATCCAACAAATTTTGATAGGTGACGAGTTATACATTTAGGATGAATTTTTTTTCAAAATTTATATTTTCATTAATAACTCTACTACGATGTTTTTTACATTGTTTTGATTGTACAACTAGACATTCATGATATAAAGGGATGTGTATAACCATATATAATAACCAAACTATTCATTTTTTGATTAAGGTTATAATTATTTACAAAATTCAAAATAAATATAGATAGTATAATATTTATTCTATTTAATACATTAATATGAAAATATGAAAATTTAGGTCATAAAATATAAATGAAATATGTCCCCCAAACTATGAATTTTTAGGAATCAATCTATGTTATTTATGAGGTATTACCAGACTTAAACTATTATAGGTATTTTATTCAACTAATAATGGTATATAAGGATCTTTCTATGTTACTAAATAATTTTAACTTGTCGTGTCAAATTGGGTGTGCAATAATTCTCATTTTCATGCACTAGATAATGATCAATACTAGCTTGATGCACTATTTTCTATATTATTACTGAAGTGTGCATCTCTGCCATATCCACATCCACTTTTTTATTTCCATAAATGGATTCATTTTTTTGGGGACCACATACTATTTAAATTACCAAAACATTGGTGTGTTTTCCTATGATTATTAAAATCCCTAAGGAAATTAATAGTGTTTTCTAATCCTGATATCAAGAATAAATATACATTCCTATATTACGGCCATTAAAAACCATATTTGTAATACATGTTATTTCATGATTTAGTGAAAAAAGTAAACAAAATACAATACAAAAGGATAAGGAAACCTAATGTCTTGGTATAAATAGTTATATTTAATAAAAACATGAAAAATTAATTAAATGAAATTATTTAAAACGTCCTTAAAATGCTCTTAAAATTCCATCATTCTTCTAAAACAAAACATGATATTCTATGGACGTAGATAAGAAAATGATTATCTACAAATCCCAATAAGGGAATAAAAATGATTAGCATAAGGTAAAGTATTAGAGGGAATAATATAATAATTTAACATTAACCTAAGTAGGTTTATAATTGTTTTAATGAACAATGAGACATGAAATGAAATGATAGCATTAATGCAACATTAGAATGTGGAAACAACATAAAAAATGGTATCATATACAAAAGATAGGTATAACCACCAAGAAAATATCACATATCATTGCTGTGAAAATATCACACACACCATACATGGAATATCATGATAATAAAACATTACATAATGCATTATAGGGATATATAATTCATGGACATCCCTTAACAGTCATATCATGTACATGCATAAGTGTTCAACATGTATCATACACAATAAGGATGTATTTCATAACTTTTAATAACATGATTAAGTATTGTGAGATATATAAATGTAATTACATACTATATAAAGGATAACTACATCTATGTGAATTCAATTGAGTCGAAATTGGGATGGGTATTCACTACATAATTTATTGGCATGAAAAATCATAGGATAATTTTGGCAGAATAATAACGGTATATAAAGACTCATATAAGAGATTAGTGGAAGTGTATGGTGTATCTCAACAATTTAACCAAATTAATATATTTATTAGTGTAATTAAGAACATAAAAAACTTGTAAAATTGGAAATTAATGTCATAAGACAAAGGAGGTTTTTGAATAAATATTAAAAGGATATGATCCTTTACATCAAGATGGAACTTTTTAAACTATGAGTGGACGTCCTAATGAGATTGGTATCCCCTTGAGAGGGATCTAGCGAAATAAGGGAATATTTTTTTATTTATTAAATAGTTTTTAGTAATTATTAATGGGTTTCGGGTGGGTTTATATTGGAAAATAGAGGAGTATTTTTTACTAATTTTCAAACATATATTTTTGGAATCTATATGACGATGTAATACAAAACACAAATCTAAACATGATTTTTCCCATGGATTTCCCCAATGTAAAGTGCTTTTAATTATTTTAGATCATTAATAATATAAATCATTAACATAATACCCTTGGTTAAGGTGAAATGTGTCTTGTTTTAAAATGATTTTTTTAAATGTAAAATACTATATAGGTTTTAGAGGATTCTTTAAGGATTTATAAAATAAATAAAATAAACTCAAAAAACTCAATACTTTAAAGTAGAAATATTTATTTCAGATTTGATATCTTCGATGGAATATATTCCATTACTTATGTGTTACTATTTTGTTATTATCCAGAACATGTATTATACCGTATTTAATATCAACATGAAGATTATATTTTCCCAAAAGGTCATGAAAAAAATCATTGTTCACTTATTTGAATTTTATAATTCCAATATTGTTATTTATCTTATCCAAAATAATTAACAGAATAAGTGAATTTTCACTTTTGTATCAAAGTACCTTGTTATTTAAAAATACTAGTATTTTTACAATGAATAT
Organism: Viscum album; assembly: GCA_963277665.1. Taxonomy (NCBI): domain Eukaryota; kingdom Viridiplantae; phylum Streptophyta; class Magnoliopsida; order Santalales; family Viscaceae; genus Viscum; species Viscum album. The sequence goes on from OY728122.1 coordinate 1,252,999,804, forward strand.
TTTATAACACGTATAAAAATTACATTTGACGTCATAAAATTATATTTTCATTTATATTCAACAAAAATTATATTTTTTAAATAATATAATTTTTTAATAAGAACGTGTGCCATGATTGAATCTATATATTTCCCAAAAATATAATTTGTGTTTTATCATATCAGAATATAATTTTCATCAATCTTTTTAACTAATATTTTGAAAAATGATATTTAAAAATATTAAAATTTAATCATTGTTTAATGAATGAATATATACAATTTTTTACTATTAGGATCTAAATACAAAACCCTTTATTAATCCAGCGAATTCCCTAAGGGTATGGTATGCGATGGTTAGATTTCAATTGGGTGGTTTAGCATGTATGGTTTAGGTCCTAATCTCAATGAGCATAAACATCTCTCATAAGTAGTTTTAATCATGATTTAGCTATTATTCTCATCTGGAAGATTATTAAGTGAAAATACAAACAATGAGATCTACCACAATAGCTCCAATAAGTCCCCTTCATAAGGTACATTCCTAATGGTCATGGCCATTGCTTTTGTTTTCTATGTCAAATGGACTTTATCATAACTCATTATATATAATAATAATATAATTACATCTCAACAACTATATTATCAATGGTTATGATGCACAATTACATTTTAAATATGGTAAGATATAACATAAAAAAATAACAAAAGTATGGAATGTGTATTTTATAAAATCAATACATGATAATGCATTTATTCATTTAAAAAGAGGTTATTTAATTTATAAAACTATAGGATGTTATAGATAATATCATTGGGTTACACACAAGTCTTTAGCATGTTTACATTAGACATGAAACCTATACTTTATGGGAAATACTCTACCCTAGTCCATGGGAACCTGACCCTTATAGGTCTAAAATATTCAATTTTCTTTGACATCAAGAGGATGATATTGTCAATTCCCATGGGTAATTTCCCATATTGGTTTGAGACTTGATATGTCCATCCTTATACAATAGAGTTTATTTTTCCCTCTTTAATAGAATTTAAATGTGAGTGTGTGATGGATGATACTCAAAGGCATTTTGGATTAGGACAAATTAGGTAGGGTCAGCCATGTTCCCCACGAGAAACCTTAGCTCAACATGGTTTAATTTTACATTATTACATTACACCCTTATATTTTTTATTTTTTCACACTACTAAATTTAATATTCTCAAACTGGATTTTCACAATAAAACGATGGTGGTGTCTTAATGAGTTTTACTTACACCATATTTAGGATATATTTAGGTTTGTAGATATATCCCATGGTTACAGTTCAGGATCGTGGATTGTGGTTCTTCCTATTAATATATATAGACAAGGAATTAAAATTGTATATTGAGAATAAGTGTGTTCTTGGGAAACCACTGGAGTAATTTTTTCTATTTTTTGTCTTTCTATAGTCTATTCTTTTTGGATGTATTGTGCGATGTATGTTAATGTATTGTATTATGATTCAACATGTTCATTCATGGTTTGATTTAATAGAACTTCATGAGATTTTAGATATATATTTATTATTAGTTATTCTTATCTTCCACTTAACGTCATTTAATTATAATTATATTTTATTTATTATGATCCATAGGGTATATTATCCCTAGAATAAAAAACTGTAGCCCCTTTCCACTAGTGGAAAGAATCTGGAATATGTGGAGTCTCACTAGATTCCCTGTCGCCGATCAATCTATCTATTGATCATTGAGTGAGATAGGTGGGTAAATTAAAATTGGTATGAGATATTTTATTCCATTTTACTACTATTTTGGGATGGTAGGAAGAATACTATGAATTTATTAGTACTTAGTTAATTGCTCGTGTCTATGAAAGTCCAACACATGGATAAGGGAATGATCAATTGGCTTGGGATGGGACAATTGCTCATGTTTTTCACTATCATTGTTTTTTATTATTTAAACATGAATGATTGTTGTATTTCCCAAGGAAATTGGCTTATGATATTTATATCTTGGAACTGTATGGAAGGGGACAAGGTACGTCCATGTATTATTTTTAAAAAATAGGATTCAAATGTAATTAGCATGCTTATATGTATACCATGATTGATTGATTTTGTTTCATATCTATTTATACACCATGATCATGTACATATATAGAATTATTAACTATATATTATGATTCTATGATTCCCTACCATGTTTACCTATATTTTTCAATGAATTGATAACATTACTTGTTATATTCATAATGAAATGATGGTTAAATAATGTGGCATCATCATCCTAAATGGAATTTTCGTACATTGGGTGATGGAATCATTAGATTCATGTAATATATGATTAATTAAACAATGGAAATAATTTTGAAATTGAATTATTTAATATGTGATGGAACTCATTAAATTTAAATAAAGTAATGTTATTTCCTATATGTGTCATAAAAATAGTGTCTCAATTGTAACTTATAAAGTCTAGTACCTTTAAAACATTGGAATGTTGACTCACATAACTAAATCCTCTTATTCTTGACATCACAATTTTAGGTGAGTTTACACATTTTATGCATATTTGATAAACCTTCATAGGGTGTGTTAAAATCACATTGCTTTGATTATGAATGGGTTTCAGTTAAATAGGATTCCAATTGTGATTTATGGAGCACATGGTGCTTATGTTTTTATTTAATTCCCATATAATTGAACATTGAATGGCTCGAGTAGACCATCATAGATTTCCTTTATCTATATATTACTTGGTACTTAACCACATGGGGGTATATCCATGATGAATTGGGATGACAATTTAATGTGTTATAAGACACCTATAAAGTGTTATATATAAATTTACATTGGAATATTACATGAGCAGTTTCATTTAAATTTATGAAAGACCATTTTTATAAATTTTAGCATCACTGATATGATATTTAATAAATTTTAATTTACATTACACCCTAAATATTTTTTTCTATATTTATTGTGAGTGAAATTTTATTTAAATAGCCCAAATTATGGGAAATTATGTATTAATAAATCTGTAATTGGAAATTATGGTTCAAATTTTCTAAAATGATGCGAGATGTATGTTAAATAATGTAAAAAAAGTGTATATATGATTGGTATATATATTTTTATACATTTTATCCTTTTCATTTTTAAAATAAATATAATGTTTTAAAATGACATTAAAATCCATAAGAGGTGTTGGTAGCTTGAACCCTCATGTATGTGTTAGATCTCAAATTTCAATGAGTTATCTAGAATGGGAACATGAGCATATCCCAATGGTTTCAATGGAATTTTATGTTTTTTTTATGTTATGGATATGTGGTAGATCCTAGTGGAATTTTAGGAATGATTGATGTTTTAGATGTTGATGCCTTATGTTAAAAGTTAGGGTCTAGTATGACAGAGGATGGACCCTTGGAACTGAAAAACTGGTAGACTTTTGAGCTGATTTTTTTGGTTTGTAAAGTGATAACTATTTTATCGTTGATTTTTATATGAATAATAGTTGATGAAATGATTCCCCAGGGAGGTGGGTGGTTGTCTGGAATGTTGAACCTTAAGGGGTTTATTTCTATATACGAATACATAGTGTGGGTCATCTCCTTATTGTTTTCAAGTCCATATCATGACACTCCATGGAGTATCTCTTTATGAGGGTTCTCAAATAGGATTAGTTCTAGGTATCCCAATTCTTCCCAGTGATGTAATTATTGTTATGTTAACTAGTTTAACACTCATCAATCAATGTTTTTTACATGCCTTTTGTTTTCCCTCTTTAGAGAGATTTGCTATGCACATTGTAGGCCTTTTTTAGAGGCCCTTATATAGGATATACTTCTCATGTAGGACACCACATGATTATGATGATAGTCCTAGTGGAATAGTTTTGAGTTTATATTAGTTGGACTAGGTGGTAGTCCTATAGGCCCTTAATTGTGAATAGGATTTTAAGGACTAAGTTGTTTACATCATCAAGGGAAAGCTATGATTGAGGTTAGCCCAAGTTTCTTAGATGAATATTTTAATAGGTCATTTGGTTGTATTTTTTTGAGACCAATTTATGAATGGGGATCTTCATTAGTGACATAGGCATGGCTATGCCTGTATTATTCATGGAAGAATATAGGATTCTTGTGTATTGAGATTGGAATCAATAGGAAGAACTCATTGGGTACCTGGAGAAGATGAAAAGTAGTTGTGTGCTTGATGATTTAGTCTCTAAGAAAATATGAGTTGGGATTTCATTCTATAAATCAAATAATACCTACAGTTCCATTATTTTGAATAGGAGTTCCATGGGATCTCATAGGGTTTTAATACTGGCATTCCATATAGCACACTGAACTTGGTGTTGTTGGTGGATGATTCATGGGATCTTGAGTTGGGTCTTTAGTTGACCAATAAAATATGTAGAGAAATATTATATGAAAGATTCTTTTAATTCCAGATGCATGTGGTAAATGATTAATATAAAACATTAGTGAGAGGTTGGGTACAAGTCAAGGATTAAAGAATTCAATGGGATGGATGCAGGAATGGTAACCAGGATCCATGACTAAATTCAAAGGAATTTACCTTATGTGGAGGAACAATTTGGATTTAAATTGGGTTCTATGATATAATTGGATCATGATAGATTTTGGGCACACATTTTTTAGGATAAGTGGTGTCAAATGTTTTTAAAATAATGGTATAGCTTGTTTTGATGTGATTGAGGCTTGGAGAGAGTGATACACACCTATTGATTAAATCATAGCACACTCCTAGTTTAAAGTCGATCATCTACATATATTAAAATCACCCAGGGTACATTGATAAAGAATATAATATATTACAAGCATGATAAATATTATTTTATGGTTTTATTTAGCGACTCCTTGGTAGTTATAGTTGATGAGAAGTTAATATAAGCCACATGGGGGGATGTACACCATTGGAAATTTTAGGGTGGCTACCCTTGTTGTAAGATGAAACTTAATGAATGTATTTTGAACTATTCTCTGGATGTGAGAATGAGTGGTGGGTGATTTTTACATTATTTATCATTATGAGAGGGGTCTTAACCATTCTATCCATTATGTCTGAGGATGGATGGAGAAATAGATGTTATAATAAAAAAAATGTTACCCAGATGTGATGAAAAGTATTATCCTTGGGTGGGGTGTGGGATGCTAGTCTCTAGTATGTTACCCTAATATTAGAAGGTTCATGAGACCTTACTATAGGGAATTTTACATCCATTTTGGATCTTTTGTTCCATTAGATAAAGGTAATAGTGTATTCATGGTTTTATATGTAAATTCTAGGAACATACTAAAGGGAGGCTATATAATTTAATTTTTTTTGTATTTTCCTTTGATCATTGACCAGGATATATGAATAGATTTGGTTTTCTAGGAGGGATAGTTAGATTCCCAATTCATATTTCCTTAGACATTCCTAATGATACCAACTGATTCATTGACTCAACCATAAGGTGAGATATCACATTTGGGCCTTGTTAGTAGCTCTGATGTGTGGACATCTCATCTACGCACCAACAATTGACCTTAATACTCTAGAATATGGAAGTACTTTTTGGTTATCCTGGTAATATTTTAGATTGACACTAAGGTTAATATGAAAATAAATTTTGGCTCAGTTGATGGTTTGAGTGTCACAATCAAAGGTTTTTTTGTCAAGTGTGCTCCAAATCTTATTTTGTGAGATGATAACTGAAATGTATATGAAATTGTGTGTCTAGAAGAGGTCTCTTGAAGTCAATTATGAGATTCATTGAGTGTTCCCATTTTTAGTGAACGAGTTGTCCTGGTATATTCAGGGGAAATATGATTTTACCTATCTATAATGGGTATATTGGATCATGACCATCTGATCAAATTTTAAAAATTCTTTGGAGCATCTCAAGGACACTAAGGAAGTGTTTTATTAGGAAATTACATTTGTGTTTTTACCATAACACATTAATATCCATTTAAAATTTCAAACCTAGGGTGGGAAGAAATTTAGTTTGGTTTAATGAAAAGATGATTAAATGATCATGTCTGAGGTTATATGACATTGGATTAGTGTTTCCACAATGTTTCTTAGGTAGTTATGAGCATTGGATCTATATTTAATGGCTTATGTACCATACATGTAAAGTGATTTTTGGAGGTTTATTGGTTGTTAAAAAATAAAATTTATCCATTTTAGTTAAAAATTGATGACACAATTAAGTTAGTTGATGTATTTATCCCCCATGTATTCTAAAAGATGAGAAGTTAGAAGGTGAGGAGGCTATAATATCCCATGGATTGAATAGGTTGGAAATTATAATGGAATTTTATTTTTCATTTGGTTCCTCGAAAAAAATTAGAACGGACTATCATATTGGATTTCAGAGAGTGTTACCTCCATTAATTACTTTTAGTGGAGTTTTATGGCCTTAGATACGTATTATATTCCTAGATGTGTTTAGGGAGCATCAAGAATAAAAACCCCAATTTTTTCAGTAATAGGGACACACATAACTAGTTCTTAGGTAGTAATTATTATGCACCTCAACCACGATTCATTGTACATTTGTAACATGTTCTATGAAACCAAGATCTTAATTCCTCACATCCATTCTATATTTATTCATAAATTTACAAATTGATTTCCATTATTTGTGCACAATTATTAATAACTATGAGCCAAAAATGGGTCTTGGTGGGTTCATGGACAGTGGAACCACACAGTTGGTACACAGTTTTCCAAACCATGAAAACAAACAAAGAGCATCATTAAATAGTATTGAAATTACCATTTCCCCATCATAAATCCAAAACACCATTTCATATCCTCTCATTATCATGCCCAGTGGCTGCTCTAGACCCCATTGGCATCCTCCATATGTTTTGGTGTATCTCCCTCATTTGTTGATAGAATAGATCACTATTGGTTACGTTGGAACACCTTAAGATATTCTATAAATCTAATTTATGTGTATATAATTTTCTTTCACCATATTGAAATATATTTTGGTGTGATTTGATATTCCCATTTTTAGGGAACCTATCTGAAACATTGGTATCTCTCGATTCAGCTCAAATCAAAGTCAAAAATGGATGAGTGAATATTTTATGGTATAAGGTAGGTTGTTGAGTTTTTGTAATTTAATGTTTCATCATTTATATATTTTTTTCAATAATATATACACTATTCCTTTCTTTTGATGATGTTGAATTTATTGCCTTAACCCTAACCATGATGTTATTTAAACTCATTTCTATCATTTGATGGTCATTACCATGATTCAAAACACACCTTGGGTGTGCCCTATTATTTAACCATGTTGGACATTTATTTTTGTGAACAAAACACCACTTGTGTTTTTATTGACATATAACCGGGGAAATGAATAATGATTAATGAATTAAATGATTTTCTATGATAGGTAATGTTAGTTTTATATAAATATAATTTGAGGGTATTATAAAACATATTATTATATGTTTTAATTTAAATTAATGAACTACCATAGGGTGGAATACAATCACATGTCCCATTTTTAGTATAAAATAATTTTTTGATAGAATTAATTTAATTGGGTTCTAGATGATTTAATGGATTTAATAATGACAATTATATATTAAAAATGACACCAACATGGACCCTTTTATTCACTTATAAGTGATTAGATTAATGATTTAAGTTTATGAATATCATGGACATAAATATTGACCCCTTTGATCCCATAAAATATTTTGATGAAGGATAATGTTGTGTAACACCAATCATGGATAATACAGTGTTTTACTGATAATGGGTGATGACATATGGAATTGGTTACAGATGATGAGGTATGGAACTGATGAGGGTTATCATGTTATTAAACTGATGGTCATCCATCATATTTTAAAAATTATGATTCATTTGATTATTTCCTTGGATCTGGATTGATTGGACCAACTCATATTAACTTCTTGGTCTCAACTGAAGTCTCTACAAAGCGTACTTTTCCGTGCATCTTGGACACGATAATGATGCCTCAACCCTAGGTCTGATTTCTTAACAAATTTAGGACCGTATTATGTATAGTTCATGGACTCTCGGAAGAATAATTGGTTGATGGATTTGGGTATTGGCCCATGTATGTATAAAATATGAAATATCCAAAATAGGAAAATTTAAGTTTTTTTAAATAGTATTATTTTAGAAATCAGATTTCTCCCCCCTTACAAACATATATATTTGATGGAACATGTTTAGAGACATTATGAGAAAGGAAAAAGCAGGAGTGTTCTTCCATGCATTCAACGATGAGCCCATGTTCAACCAGGATTAGTTTTAGATTATTAATTTACTTCCTTATATTTGATATATCTTCACACTGTTACATTGTATTTTCATATAATTTATTTTTATTAGACACTGTTGGTATTGCACTACTATGTTTTTCTTATTATCTATTTTGTCCATCATTGGGTACCTGAATAGATCTCATGGCTCCAGGTTAGGATCTTGGATTGTGCTTCTCGCTATTACAATATATAGACTAGGACATGACATGGGAGCTGGGGACCGAGTGTGTACTTGGTCTTGAACTACAGTTGGGGATTTTATTTATTTATTATTTTATAGTCTATTCCTATTGAATTTATTACCTATTGTATGTTGTCTTCATAGATTATAACACATCATGTTTATGAATTATTGTATTTTTTTAACATTTCTCAATATTATAGATAGTTACTAACTATCAATGATTGATATCTTCTTCATCTCTTCATTTACTTATGTTAATATTGTATTTATTACAAGTCTAGAGGGTATAGTATCACCACCATACAAAATTTAAAACCTCAATACCATTTTTAAGCCTATGGCTTATAGAGAGTCACTCTTGAGTCCTTATCGCCATCCAGTTTGACCACTGTTTATAAAGTGAACTAAGTCCGAACATAATACCTAGCTATTAAGAAAAAGTATGTCAAGGTTAAGTGAAGAGGTTATTCAATTAATTAAATAATTATAAATATCAAATAAATGATCCATCCACACATCTAGGCATTAGATTAAAGGAGTGGGATTTATGAATATCAATTCCCTAATCAAAGGATTAATGATAATAATAAGACTCAGAAACCTACAATGACAAAGGAAAGAGAGAAATATTATGAAATAAAAATTACTAAAGTGGTTTAGGAGAAACATGTGGTGAAAGGTATACATCAAATCCATTTTTATTTCACAAATGTTTTATTTGATGCTGGTCTCAACCACTATTTTATGTAAAAATTATTTTTTAATGGTATCACGTCACTACCTCAAAAAATTGAGGCGGAGTGGGTAGTAGAAAACTCCAAAAATGAAAATGATTTCATATCTAGTTTAAAACATCTATTAGATGGATGTTTGTGGGAATAATCTTCATAAGAATATTATTATTCATGCCATCGTTGAATTATGTTTTCATTTTGGTAATGGATTTACTCTCTCAATATAGATACCATATCAATTTCTAACAATGGGATGTTTTATTCTATATTCTTAATCAAACTATGTTAATCAATTGGTATGAGGTTAATCATGAAAAAAAAGTGGAAAATACATCATCATATGGATTTTACAACCTATTCAGTAGTGATATTTTTCACAAATGGTTGGGTAAATCTCAACGTCGAAAATTTTGTATTAATCAAAAATATTACGATGTATTTAAAAATAAAATTACTATTCATCCCCTAAATCATGAAGTTGAGTTTTTAGTGGAACTCATACCTGGTTCTACACCTAATTAAATGAATCTATATTGAATTGGCTCAGTTTAGTTATATTTATAGAATTATATACTCTAGGAGAAACTAGATAAGGGACTATTTATCCTAATTCATGATGATTTGGTGAGACTATTATTTTTTATGAATAATTTCAAGTCAATGAATTATAGAATTTATTATCAACATATTACAAGATAATTAATAAAAAATGTATCATTTAATATATATCGAAGATATATGTGATGAATTATGAGGATATTAATGTTTTTAATGATTGATATTTTATATAGATATTAATAGTTAAGGGTAAATAATAAGGATATTTACAACACAATCATCTGTATGATGTATTATAATTTAGATATTATAGTAATTCCATTTAGTGTTATCAATTATCCTAATATTTTTCATGGATTTGATGAATATAGTCTCTTAATAATACCTTAATTCATTTTATTTAGGACAAAAAATATAACATTTTATCCTCAAATCATTAAATGTCTACCCTCGATCCTAAAACATTAGAATTAACATGAAAATTCATCATGATTAGATATTTTTCTTATGTCTCATAGTTTATGAAATTATAATTTTTTACGATTATAGGGATACAAATATTTTCCATTTATGAGAAAATGTCACCTTAAATTTCTTTTTAGTAAAGAGTAAAATGTATTTCATTATGAGGTAGGTTATAATTGGGTAATGTAAACATTATTTATTATTAATGAATTTAATTTCTATAAAAAATTAAGAAATATAATTAATTTTCATATATGATACACGAGAAGTCAATTATAGAAAGAAAATGAAAAATAATGTCATTATTATTTTATGGATTTGGTGTGGTTCAATTTTATTTTCCATGATTGTAAAAATCATTATGTGGGGGAGTTTTTAAGAACAAAATATTATAAAAATATTCATTTTGTTTAAATATATTGATTCCAATGAATTTTATAATTTAAGGGATATTAATATATATTTACTTATAAGGAGAATTTTTGTGTTTATTTTAATACAGGTCCAAATTTTGAATTTTATTGATAAAATAATTATTCTAAGTTTATATTCAAAAATTTGACCATTAAAATGGTTTTCACGATCATGTTCAGGTGATATGACCTCTTATTGATGAATAATATGGTTGTTTTGAGGAATACTAATGAATAAATGGGTTTCTAATCTTATTTGTACTATTAAAATTATTTTTACATGCAACATATGAATAACTCAATCATAGAATCCCATGATAGATATACACAACTAATGTATGAATTTTATAATAATAAATCATCCTTAGGATGGTGCTATAGAAACATAAAAATATGAATCCCGTGTGTGAATGACGTGCTTATATGTTATAATAACACCATTATTGTATAAATGAAAACCAAAAAAATATTTCACTATGTTAGAATATGAACCAGAAAGTTGTCTCATAAGAGTAAATGTATATAGATAGGAAATTACATATCCAATTATAGAATATAACACAAGAACAATGTGATATTAAAATGAACATTGTGATGAAAAACCCATCACAATCAGTTATTGATTCTTCATCCTCATTCAACAGACCATTGACATTCAACATTGCAGAAATAAACATTGGATAAATCAAGGAATTTGACTTGATGGGGGTTTCAACACTTCATTCATATGCACCATTAGATACCAGAAGAAGTTAATTTTGTATCCTTCCTTCATTGTATGTAACAAATATACATCCCGATATTTGAGAGAGGAAAATCATTTTTTATTATACATAACATGCGGTGATTAACATTGAACAATAAAATACATTCACCATTATTTCCTATTGTTATTGGTCATCTAGGAACTCCATTTCTAGTAAGCTCTGTCAGTTCATTCACAAAAATGAAAATATCACTAGGAGGGGGAGTAGTGAATTTATAATCATTGAAAATACGTTCATGATGTACTTTCAATCATTCTTCCAACTACATTGAAGAAAAATAAACTCTTTCATCATTTATCCATGATATAAAACAAAATTCTTTTGTGCCTTCAAGAATAAACACTTCATATAAATAAAAATCATGCACAATATTAGCATAAAATAGTCTGTTGTTTTTGGAGATCCACTCCAACCACCCTCACTCATGAAACACATTCAACAAGAGAGACATACATGGAAATAACTATTCAGAATGAACTTCCTTTTTGGGTGTGAATATTCGGCTCGCGAGTTCGAGATTGATAGGTTTTCATTTAGGTTTTCTGCATTAACCATTAAACTTCTTAGAGGGATTCACCTCATCCACATACATCTGAGAGACATCCATAAATCTATCCATTGGTTAGATTGGATGGATTTGGTTCGAATGAGAATTCAAATAGTTTGGGATAGAGGAATGTATGATATAGAGAGTGAGAGTCAGAGTTAGAGTGAGAAAGTGAGATGGATTGATTTTAGTTTTATCATTTAGGGATTTATAAATCATAAATCATGATATTAGGGTTAAAATAAAATGTAACAAATAAAACTGTGATGTTTAACTTCTAGAGAGAAAAATAAAAAAAGTACAGAATGATGTGACCTAATGCTGAGTCTTATCCATGAGTCATAAATGGTGAGTCATAAATAGAGATTCATCAACGGCGAGTCATCAATGGTGATTTATCAATGGTGAGTCACTAAATTTTGATCATACCTAACTCATTTTCGGTGTTACTCATTATTTCATAATTTAAGAGCTTAGTAAAAATATAAGGATCATGACATTCAATGCCAATTAATTCTAATTTTATAACACCATTAAGATAATGATTTCTCAAAATAATATGTATTACATCAATATGTTTAATTCTTTAATAAGAAACCGAATTCTTATAAATTTTTATATCACTAGTGTTGTCACAGTTTATAGGGACATTCCAAAATTTCTATCCATAGTTTAGTAATATGTGTCTCTTCTACCAAATTTGAGCACAACAACTACCAGTAGCTATGTATTCAGCATTAGCAGTAGTTAATGCAACAATTTTTTTCTTTTTATTACACCATCAAACTAGAGACTCTCCCAAAAAGTGACATATTCTAGAGGTTCTTTTTTATCACACTTGAAACCACAAAAATCAATATCAGAACAACTAACATAGTCAAATGGTTGTATTAACGGATTGAATAGTCCAATAATTGTTTTATATTTGAGTTATATGAAAATTATTTTAATTGTATGTAAAGGTGTCTCTTTAGTATTTTCCAGAAAATGAGAACACATAGATATAATAGACATAATATCAGGTCAGATCACAATCATGTAGAGAATACTTCATAATATACCTCTTTAATTGGTTGGATCGACTTATTTTCCATTTTCATCAAGGTCATATTTATAGGTTGTACTCATAGCAGTATCACTACTTTTAGTGCTATCCAAGATAATTTTTTTGAAGATATATTTGATACATTTAATTTTATTTAAAATAATACCTTCCTTATTTTGAAAAATTTTGAAATCCAAGAAGGAATTTGAGTTTACCCATTAACCTCATTTCAAACTCATCCTGCGTTATTTTTGAAAAATAAATACATAATTAATATTATGAATATCCAAAAAAATCCTCAACATATATTTGAACAACTAAAACATATTTAGAAATTATTTTTTAAAAAGTATTCGGTTCAAAAATCAATTTTGTAAAATCATTAAAAATATGAAAAGTGGGGAGACTAACATTCCAATCTCTTGGAACATATTTTAAACCATAAAATATTTTGTTAATTTAAAATCATTTTTAGGAAAATTAAAATTTATAAAACTGGGAGGTTGATTAAATAAACATCCTCATGTATATAACCTTTTAGGAATGCACTTTTAAAATCCATTTGATAAATTTTGAAATTAATATATACTGGATAAGAAAGATGTATTCTAATGGATTCAAGTTGGGAAACCAGTGCAAAGGTTGTTTCATATTCAATTCCTTATTCCTGACTATAACCTTGTGAAACTAGTCAAGAATTATTTCAAACTATAGTTCCAACATCAAATAATTTATTTTTGTGAACCCACTTAGTGCCTATTATCATGGTATATTTGGATCATTGAACAAGATTCAAAATGTTGTTTCGTTTAAACTGGTTTCACTATTTTTGAATAGCCATCATATAACATTCATTATTTGTGTTCTTAGTTTTAAGCAATCATAAAAATACTTGATGTTCATCCTGGTTTCTTATAGAATCTCTAGTATGTTTTCTTTTGACTAAGACTCTAACTAAAACATCTATAGGATGGTTCTTAGGAGTTCTAATATGTCTAGAGAAAGAAAAGATGGTTATTTTAGGATCATCTATTGGATCAGGTTTCCTCTGATTAGAATCTGGAGAGTTTTTAGAACTGAATTTTTCTTCTTTCTTAACAACCAAATTAGAATGTTTTGGATTTATGCCTAAAGTGGATAGATTATCATATACAATTTATAGGGAGGTTTTTCATTCATTTGGATTTGTTTCATCAAACATAAAAAGCACATATTTTTCCAAACACGTGATTTTATTTTTAATGTTCCTATTGGATTTAATAGAGATTTAATAACCATGGAAAATCCCTTCATCACTCTTGTATAATAAATTTTCGTGGTATTCTTTTTTATTGAGCATTGATGCAGTGAAACCGAAAACATTGAATAAATCAACCTTAGGATTCCTATTATTCCATAACACAAATGGGGTTTTCTTTAAGATATGTATGATAAAATCTCTTTAGATAATATATACTGGGGTATTTACAGCTCCTCCACAAAAATAAATAGGAAGATCTAATTCATTAAGCGTAGTCCGGGCTATTTATTATAATGTTCAGTTTCTCCATTCAACAACTACATTATGATTGTGTGTCCTAGTAGAAGAGAAGTTACGACTATATCCATTTTGTGAGAAACTAGATTGAAACTCTTGATTTTCAAAACTCATGACCTTGATCTCTACTTATGGATTTGATTCTAATTCTACTAATGTTTTCTATTGACCTAGAATACTTGATGAAATAGTAGTAAGACCCACTTTTGTGAGCTAAAACAAAAGTCAAGGTATTCTTAGAAAAGTCATATATTAGAACATAGACACAATGCTCCCCATTTAAACATGAAACTCTTAATGTTCCAAATAAATATATGTTAACCAAATCATGAGGTTATGAAGTTAAGACATCTTTCTTTGGTTGGAAATATATTTTTCATCATTTCCCTTTTTGACAAGGATTATAGACATTGAAATTTAGAAACTTTAGTTTAAGTAGATCCTTTCCTAATCCTTTTCTAGTAAGCATTCCAAGAGAGTGAATTTTATTCTGTCCTAGTATCATATTCAAGACCCATGACTAATTATGAAAGGCACTTAAGCAAGAAAAATGTTTTTGAGACAAAAGAATCTAGATTAAAAGTATAAACATTTTCATTCCTAAAAGTTGTAAAAACTCAATCATTTTTGGAATTGAAAACATTACAAGTAGAATTTTAAAACATAACATGAAATCTATCATCACATAACTATGAAATGCAAATTAGATTGTACATAATACCATCAATATATGTAACTTTAGATATTAAAATAGATTTAATGATAATGATTTGTTCATGTCTAATAATTTTCTTATTTTTATTTTCACCAAAGGTGACGTATCCACCAGAAATATTTATCAGGATCATAGAGATAGAGTAGTCCAATATCCTGTGTCCTGAACACCAACATTCTGTTGAAATAGTGGGTGCCCTAGACCCAACTATTATGTGCTTTTGATTACCATATCGTGTATAGAGTTAACTATTCATGATGTCATCTTACCATTATAGTGTAGACTTTTCTGCGTCCACTATTGAAATGGTAATGTCCAAAGATTAATTGTCGTATCGAATGGTTATAGCAGTTCCCATGCTATAATGAGAACCTCTAGATACTATGAAATTAATCTTAAATATATGTTCTATGGTCTAGATACATCTTACTAATTGGACATAGTAGATGTCTGACCATCAGGTGCTGGGGGCTCATAAGCATTGAGACTTCTTCTCATGAAGTTCGCACTTGGTGATCTTTAGTAGTGAGATCATGAGGACTGACCCGCCAATAGGAACACCACATGTTTCAGGTGTCATTGGATGTTCCTATCTACAATCATGTGTAATGGTCTCCTGACTTGAGATCATTACCAATGTATGTCATTTGATCGCGTACTTTGATGCAATACGAAAACCATGGCAATAAAGTCGTGGCGAGGTAGTTTGTGTCGGGTGCGTCATTAGTGGCATGTCATTGGTTGAATGGTCAATAAAGGATTTGTCGCTTCCAGGTTATGGAAGTAATATATCTCTGGCCATGTTGATATGGATGGCAGTACCTTAATAAGACCATGGCCATGGCAGTCGAGGGTAAATCCATCCAGTTACATCAACAAACAATAAAGCAAGAAAAGGGCGATGACATGAGAGTGCGTCCTTCTTTATGAGATATTATAGACAAAGAGATTATATTACACAGTGCGTGTTCGTAGGTTGGTTGTCGCTGCTGTGACAATCCTTATTTCTTCAGGGTCCATGATGGGTTGCTAGATCCCGCTCTTGGTCTGTGAATATTATTCACGGCTGTCGAAATAAGGGGCCTAGAGGGTCACACACAATAGCATATTCAAGAATCTGCCCTATTCAGTTAAATAGGAGTATTGGACATAGTGGGCCCCGCCCTAGGGGTCCGGGAATTGTCCAAAGTTAAACGATCACCAATGCGATAAATAAATTCATATTATTCGAGTTTTGAATAATGAGTATTGAATTTATTTATTAAATGTATTTACGAGTTTTAAGTAAATACATGAAAAATATTAATTGAAGAATATTAAATTATTCAAGGTTCAATTAATATTTATGGGAGCGACGAGTTTGGTTAATGACTTAATTATTATCATGTAATATATATATTACAAGTGAATGATAATAATATTTATGGCTCATTTTAGTAGTCATAAAATGTAGTTAATAGTGCGTTAAGTATTCGGGGGCCGGCGAGGCGATACCGGGTATTTTAATTGAGCACTATAAATATAAGAGGAGGGGAATTTGCCAAAGACTATTCATGGAGTTTGTCTCTCCTCTCCTCTCTCCCACATTCTAGAGAGAGATGCTCTGGATCCAAGGAGCTCGGATGGAGCTCTCTCTCGGGCATCGCTAGCGAAGCGATGCGGTGGTCGTTGGAGCATCGAAGGCATCGTCGCAGATCCGCGCTAGCACCCGGATTACGACGAACGACGCTCCCGTAGATTCCTTGAAGCGCGTGTGGACGATCTAGAAGAATTCGGCTTCGGATTCTTCGAGCAGCGATCGCCAACGACGAGCAGATGTCGTGCGCGGCTTTGGATTCAAACCAGGTATTTTACGGTTTAATTTTGTGCTTAAAATCCTCCACGCGTGGTCCTCGGTTTTGACCGGGCTGCTCTTCACTGACGTCGTCAAGTTTACGGCAAACGGAGGTGGAAAAATTTTAAAAACCCACTTATTTGGGGCTTCCGCTGCACGCCCGGTTCCATCACATTCCATGTACCATATTCTCTTACAAGATCTCTTCAAAAAAATTTCATAAAAATTTAATTTAAACAAGAAAAGCCTTTGGTACCCAGAATTTATTAGGTCCGGTAAGATTTGTAATTAAACATTCAAGAACCCATATTACTTCATGGGTTTCCTATAAATAGATAGTAATGTTTTTGAAATATAAACTCCATTAGGTTTACAATAATTAGAATATGTAAAAGACATTATACTGGTGGAAGTTTTAGAAAATTTTCAAGATATAGGCATAAAACTGAATTTTCCAGATTTAGAAACAAATTTGGTTTAACCAAAATTTATTTTCCTAGGTTGATTACCAAAACTAGTAGTATATTTTAGAGAAACCTGTTTAGAAAAAAATTGAAAGAGGGTATGTTTACCATTTGTAATATTCTCAAGATCCATTTTTTAATTGTTCATTTTAATGTTTAGGTAATTTATTCTCTTTAAGCATTTGAGAATTATTTTATTTTTCCATAGAAGTTATGATTTAATAGAACCAGAAAGAGCATGATATTTCTTGAGTGACATATATTTATCTTTTGGCTCATTGAATGTATTCTAAATAATTTAAAAGTATTAAATCATTTATTCCTTAGTCATACATTCATATTCGGATTCAAATTCATCTCTAGAATAATAAAAATTCAATATAGGATATTATAGGGTTCCCTTGGATGTGTTTCTCATAAAACACATGATGACAATGTCATCCTTTTCATCATGAGATTATCTTGATTCATTGGAGCTATCCTAATAATTACTCTAATTATACTTCATATCGGTTGTGTACTTCCAATCATTTTTCACATACATATTCTTCTACTTTAGTTTGGGATAGTCAACCTTCACATGTCCTCTTCATTTACATTCATAGTAGATTTTCTCATTAGTATTATCATTGTTTTTCCAATCCTTTTTCCAGATTCCATTGTTTTCATATTTACATATGTATCTTTGATATCTAAATAACTATTCCTATGTATAAAACTTCTTAAATATCCTCTATAGTTGATCTATTACCTCTTTATTATCACTTGAAAAATCTTCACTAATGGAAATTTTAATAGGAACTTGAATTTTCTCTTTTTATGGATGTAGTGATTTTGAAATCCACTGACATTCACTTAGGTTCATCATCTTCTTCTCTATTAGCTTTATGTTCCTCCTCATACATCATCAGTTTTCCAAATTTATCATTTACAGGTACTTCATTATTGTATCAATACTCTCTAATTGATACTAATTTCCCTATCCACCTTTATGGAAGACATCTGTAGATCCTCATGATCTGTTCTTTTGTAGTGATTGTCTTTCCTAGTGAGTTCATTGTATTTAAAATATAATTGAACATGAGATACATGTCAGATATAAGATCCTTAGGGTTCATTTTTTAATTATCATATTTAATAGTATATGTTCTAAGCCTAATTTCATTAACATTAGTGGTTCCTTCATGTGAAATAGCTAAAGTATCCCACATTTCAAAAGTTGTATTACATGCAGAAATCCTATTGACTTATTCATCACCAAGAGCACAATATAATGCACTCTTATATTTTGCAATTATTATTGTAGGATACCATAGTTTGGTCATACCTAGTGTTTATAGCAATAACGTAAATCTTATATTCATCATCTATAGCTGAACCGATTTCCAAACCCATGATTTCTAAATGATTTTTCATTTTGAGTTTCTACTAACCATAATTTCTGCCTTTAAAATAGGGATTTTTGTTGGTTGTATCACCATGAATTCTACTATCCAAATTAAATCATAGAAAAAAAAATAAAGAACATTAAATTTTGAGATGATAGAAATTTTGAAATCTGAAGAAGAAAACTAAAATAATAGTCGAAAAGAGACTTGAAAAAGATTTTACTCCTACAATACAAAAGGTTTGTCGGAGTACGACACTAATGAGTGGGGGAGGGGGGGGAGTAAATTGAGTTCCTATAAAAATTTCTGTCTAATGTTTTTTATTTAAAAGTTCCCCAATTTGAAATAAAAAATCTTCCTAGTTAACCAAAGTAGGAGATTTATATAAGTTTTGATCTTTTGAATGACTTCACAATGGGTTATTAGTAATCACTTAACACTACCTGAGTTATTATTTTCACTTTTGAAATCATTCTACATAATCAAATTATAATACAAATAGTATCTATGATTAATATCCTACGTTAAAGAAATGTATTCTTGTGTGAATTGATAAAGTAGTTAAAATAGAACTTTTAAAGGAGCAATGGAATTGAAAAAATACATACAGTCTCAAGTTGAGACTTAGTCATCTCCACATGGTGATCACCTACCACAAAGAATTTTTTATAAATAAATTTTGATCCACACCCTGGATCAGGGTAAAAAGTATTATTCACAAGTATCTAGGTTCACAAGACCACATACACAGTTTTTTGTGGGAGTGAAGATGTAACACCCCAATCTTCTACGGTACGCTTCTCTTTGAATACCGCGATAGCGTGTGTTGTACGCAACATCGAGTTCTAACACACCACAACCAATCAAACTAGCCGTTATGAATAGTAATACCTACTTTTTGAAATTATATATATTTTATATTTCAAAATGCACTTCATTTTTGGATTCATAATATCTAAGTTATCTTAAGATGAATTTTTTGTATTTTTCTGAGAACTTCCAATTTTTATGAATAGTGAAAAATACTTAAAAACAACTTTTTTAATCAAAATAATTTACTGTGATAAATTATATTATTTAGTGGTTTTAAATTATAATTAGAATATATTTTTACCATTTTATCTAATGGTGTTCATTAGAATTAATTTCACTTTGAAATTGGACCTAAACAATTGTCAATCTTTTGGTATATATTGTTTCTTAAAAACATGCTATTTGTTGTGACAATGAGAATTAATTATAAAATTAATTAATGAAACTTATATGTTTGGAATTTTGTAAAATTGTCATCATTTTTGAATTCGGAATATCAATTATAGCTTAGGGTGAAATTTCGGCATTGTTCTGAAAAACTTCAATTTTTGATGAATAGTGAAACTACTAAGTGGTAGTTAAAAAACTGAATTTTTCATAAAACATAATTTTACCACTTCTGTGAATGGAATTTCAAAAATCTGAGAGACGCGGTTAATATCAAGAAGTAAATTGTGGTTCAATGAGATGAAAATAATTTTTGGTGAATAGTAAATTTTTACTTTTATTTAACACGGTTAAAAGTAAATATGGTAATTAAGGGTAAAAATAATATTAATATTACCCTAACACTTGTCCTAATTCTATTGGACAAGTTTATCATGACCAAAAACCTTAGGAATAAAATATTATCATTTAGGTCCACTTGGATTAGATTAGGACATTTATTATTATTTAATTCAAAGAAGAGTTAAAAGAGTTAAAATCAAATTTTATTTAAAAAAACATTTTTAATATAGGGTTATACATAAGATAAATTAGATTGTAAATATTCATTATAAATATACAAAGATTTACTACTTAATGATATTTTATTTATAATTTTTATATATTAAATAATTTAATTTATTTATGACACAATGATGATTCAGTAATTACCATAATAGTGAAAAATAAAATAATTGATATTATAAATACCCAAATAAATATAAATTGAGACTTTTAATGAATTACACTAATTTTATAGGATAATATGACATATTATGATTGATTTAATTTAATTTTTCAGAAGTAATCATTCTGTTATAAGTTTCAAAAAAATCAACTATTGAATAGTGTCAAAATTGACATAAAAGCGTTTTTAAAACAAATATTATATTATTAATTGATATTAAATTCATAAAAATATAAGGTTCGGAAAAGAGACTTATATCATGATATTTGTATCATTAATGGACCACATGGGGGTATCTTTGATGTATATAGTATGTTTATTAACTATATAATATAAAAATACAATGTGACATGGTAAATGTCAAACTAATTAACTAAGAGTTAAAACTAAATGATATGGTTAATATAGTAACCCAAACCTGTCTAAATTCTATTGGTTGAATGTTTTTCGACCTATACATACCTTAAAAATTGAATAATCAACTTTGGAGCCATTAGAAACCGAATACAAATTTATTATAAAATAATATTTCTAGCTTTTCCAAAGGTCCCCCTCACCCCTCTTATAAAAGGGCACTCTTCCTTCTCATTTCTTCACACCTTAAAAGCATTTTGGTTCGGACAAACTCTGCCCAAATAATCTCCCAACATCCCTCACTACAATCTAGAAGCCTTATTTTGATCAAAAAGACAACCTAAGGATCCCTTGTGATCAAATCAAAAGGAAGAACCCGAAGAGGAGGTAATGTTTTCACCACCCTTTTTCAAATTCATTTCTTCTTCCACTTCTTCTTTCTTTGTTATTACCAATCTAAATAACTCCAGTATCTTATATATACTATGATGTTATTATAAATATGGTACAACAATATTCAGTATTCTATCCACCCTTTGAATAACATGTCACCATACGTGCCTACGTACGGCTTACCGTCTCCACGTCGTGGTGTAATTGTTATTCAATATATTATAATTTGGATGGGTATAATAATGATGTGTAACTCATGTAAATAATAAATATAACATGATAATGATTCTGTATATATGATATAACATTCAATTATATATTATTTTAATATTAAAAGAATTATATTTTCACTCGTGCGTACGTACGGACTACCGTCTCCACGAACGCGATGAGATTCATTCTCTATCGTATCCATTCAAGTATAATTCTCATTTGATGATTAATAATATTATATAAGGAGTTGATATCATTCTGGATATGAATAAGATACATCCTATCCATGAAAAAAATGTCTTACGTAACAAAACATATAAAATAAAATGAGTAAGTTAACACCCGAAACAATGATAATACTATGATATTATTAACAAATCAATGTTAAAAGATCATATATGATATCATATTCATATATATGATTCTTGTATAATTTAATAAAAATTATTTCACCATTATACAGGAGGTTAAACTACCCCCAACCAAGGAAAAGTACAAGGTAAGGGTTTATTTCGCAATCTCTCCATTATCCGAGGTTGTTTATACGTAATAGTCTACTCGGATCTCTTTATCATCCACATACATGTTTATTAAAAATAAATTTGAATTTTTTTTACTATTTACTAGAATATGGGTTAAAGTAATTTATACCCTTTTTTGAATTTTTATAAGAGGTTTATAAAGGAATCTTTCTGTCATTTTCCAAACAAGGTGCTTTTTAACCTTTTCGACAAAATTAAGGTAAGAATGTTTTTTTAACTTATACGGCGGGTGGAGCTATTTTCCGCCGTTATAAAATCATCGAAGCTTCCCTTACAAGCTTATAAGAATATTTTCAAAGAAAATGTTTTATTTTATAAATATATGACTCTTAAATTATTTCAATATAGAAAGAGATATTTCTCTAAAAAGAGTTTTGATTTCATCTATGTCTACATCCTTTGATGGATTTTACGCTTATTTGAAGTAGATATATTAGGAAACAAAACTTCTATATTGTATTGAAGGTTTTGTGATATGTTTGACTGTGGATGTGTTATTTTTATACAATTCATGGTTTATGGATGAAGAATTTACATTTCGTATGCTAGTTTTAATACGAATGTTTATGTTATGTTTAAACCTTTTCATATGGGAATGCATTGGACTTAATATGTGATGGGTGGAGCCCGCTATAACTCCTTGATGAATTGGTAGGTCTCATGAGACAAACTAGTTTCTTGGCACAAGGCCTTGACAAAATCTTATTTGTAGTCTTGGCACGAGGCCTTGGCTATGTGGTTATGATAGTCTGGCATTATGCATTCCATTATTATGAACGTGTTTATTGATATTGCATGTGATTATTCGATTAGTAGAATATCCATGTGAATATGTAAATGGAATTATTTCATTTTATTTTTCCATACTATGTTGAAGTTCAAGTTTAAAAGGCAATTGTTTTAGTTATACACTGCCTTAAATGTTTATTCTTATTTATGAATGTTTCTACTATATTGTTATCCTTACTGGGCATTTGAGCTCACCCCTTTTCTATGTTTTATGTTTCCCAGGATGTGAAGAAGTAATTTACAAATGACCTGCAGGGATAATATGTGGGGATATGAGTGTGGAATATGGAGACTATGTTGTTGTAGTAGTTTTACACTTTATGATGTAATGTAAAACTTTATGAATATATCTAGTGTTTCCCAGGCTATTAAACCAATCGGTCTTTCGAGATTTGATCGTTCTTGTGATCATGCCAATGTTATGTAATAATGCACCGACTCTGGGTAAATGGGGTCGGGGCGTTACAGTTGGTATCAGAGAAAGTTTAGTACAAACCTTGGAATCTAGATTTAGATATACTCTGATTAGATCACATAGACCTAAGATGAACATTGAGGATTAGTATAGAAGAACTTCCTAGAATTTTGGTATTGTAGAGATTTTGTGAGTTTTCCGAGAAATACATCCCTGTCTATATATGAGAAGGTTGAGGCGGCTCTGTCACAGATGTACCTAGGGGTAAAACCTGAAAACATCGCTTTGAGCTAGACTCAAACGAGAACTGGTTCACGACAACAGGCCTTGCTGCACTCTTGGTTACGACACTCTCGGGGGATATGCTTAGGATAACTCTCATTTTCGTTACAAATCATTATGAAGGTTTTATGAGTATATACTTCCTCAAAGAAAACATTTTTATGATTATGGATTATATCCATAAATAGTTCGATTTATGTTAAGTGTTTTATAAGTATGGGATTATGTATTTTGATTCATAAACTGGTCTAGTTTCTACTATTGTTTAAAAATGGCGCCTAGTGGAAGAAATGGAAACCGTATCAATGCACGCTCTCTATGTAGGGATTGCCCTCCTGCTCAAGATAATTATATTAGAGCTGGTGATGCAACTGGTGCCGATCAGCTAATCACCATACTAGGACAACTCACTCAGGTTATGAATAATAATCTTACCCGTATGGATCACCCTGATCCACAACATGGAGGATCAATGTTAGATCGATTCATGAGGCAACAACCACCAACGTTCAATGGGAGTACAAATCCTTTAGTTTCTAATCCATAGACAAATTCCCTAGAGAAAATATTTCAGGCTTTGGGGAGTAGTGAAAGGGAAAAAGTTATCATGGAAGTTTACCGACTCACTGGAGATGCTGATCAATGGTGGTCATTGATTCAAAACACGAAGGAAGATGATGAAGTATCAAATATGGAATGGAGGGAGTTCAAAGATCTATTTTTAGAAAAATAATTTCCTCGCGACCATTGAGCGAATATGGAAAGGCTATTTCTGAGTCTGAGACAAAAGGAGGATGAGAATGTCAAAAAGTATGAGGCTCACTTTACAAGGATAGCAAGGTATGCTGGAGATTATATACGTAACCCAAGAAGTAATATTGATCGTTTCATTGATGGGTTAAAACCATTTCTCCATCATTCATTAGTCTCACAATCCGTCTCGTCGTATGAAGACGTTGTCTCATGTGCTATCAAGACCGAAAAGGAATTCTCAAAGTCTTATGACTTTAAAGCAAAGCAAGAAAAGAAGAGATCTGCTGATCAATCTAGGAATGGAAATAAGGGGAAGAAGGGAAAGGTTGAATATCGATCCTGTGGTAAATGTTGGAAGAAACACCCCGGTACTTGCTTGTAGGGAATGGGTGTATGTTACATGTGTGGTGAAAAAGGCCACCAAGCTCGTGAATTCAAAGGGAAGAAGGAAGTACCAATGTACAATAATACAATTACAGGGAGATGAGACATTATGCAAATGAATTTCCTTAACATCAGGGGAACTTACCTCAGAAAAGGCCAAGGGATCAAGGCCAAGATTATGTTATCACTACTGCTGAGGTAGAATCTCTGAAAGACGTGGTGGTAGGTAATTTATTGGTTTCCTCAAGTTTAGAAAATGCATTATTTGATTCTGTATCATCGCATTGTTTCATATCTTCCCAGTTTTCTAAGAAAATTAGATATTTCCAATTTGATTTAACAAGGGATTTGTCAGTTAAAACTCCCAAGGGAAGTATCATTGCAACAAAGTTTTGTGAATCAGTCTCCATTAGAGGACATAAATGTTCTTTATCAGCTGATCTCATTGTCATACCTATGATTGAGTTTGATATAATCCTCGCTATGGATTGGATTTCAGATTATGATGCGAAGATTTATTTTAATAAGAAGGAGGTTACGATTTTTGATGATGATGATAAGGAACACCTTATCTTTAGAGCAGAATCGTCACCACCTAATTCTTATCTAGATCAACCCCCAGTAGATCAACTAAATTCAATTATTGGGGAGGAAGAGAATGAAATGACTGTGGGTGAGGAAAGGAATGTTCAAATAGAGGAAGTACCTGTTGTGAAAGAATATGTAGATATATTTCCAGAAGATTTACCTAGACATCCTCCAGAACGAGAAGTTGAGTTTTCCATTAATTTAATTCCTGGATCAAGGCCTATATCGAAGACCCCTTATAGAATGGCCACTGTAGAATTAGTCAAACTAAACAAACAACTAGAGGAATTGAGTAATAAAGGATTTATTCACCCTAGTGTTTCTCCATGGGGATTATCTATTATTTTTGTTAAAAAGAAAGATGAATCTATGAGGTTATGTATCGACTATAGGGAGATGAATGCTATAAAAATAAAGAACAAGTATCCCCTACCTTGCATTGATGATTCATTTGACCAACTGCATGGATCTAAATACTTTTCAAAGATTGACCTTCGATCTGGATACCATCAGTTGTGTGTGAAGAAGGAAGACATTCCGAAGACAGCATTTCAAACCAGGTACGGGCATTACGAGTTTACTGTAATGCCTTTTGGATTGACTAATGCACCCTCTGTATTCATGGATCTGATGAATACAGTTTTCAAGAGGTATCTCGATGAATTTGTGTTGGTATTTATTGATGATATCTTGGTATACTTCAAAAGCTACGAAGATCATGAAAATGACTTGCGCATTATCTTGGAGACTCTAAGAAGACATGAATTATATGGGATGTTTAGCAAGTGTGAATTCTGGCTTCAGGAGATTTCATGTCTTGGCCATATTGTCTCTAAAGATGGAATATCTATTGATCCTTCTAAATCCAAGGCAATTCAAGAATGGCCAGCACCTATGAGTATAACTTAGGTACACAGTTTTATTGGTTTGGCAGGTTATTATCGACGTTTCGTCCAGAATTTTTCCCGATTGAGAAACCCATTAACGAAGCACACACGTAAAGGGGTTAAATTTGTTTGGACAAAAGAGTGTGAAAAATGTTTCGAAGAACTGAAGAGAAGATTAGTCAATGCTCTTATATTGACTCTACAATCGGGGAATGATGGGTTCGTTATTTATAGTGATGCATCGAAGAAAGTACTTCGTTGTGTCCTTATGCAGAATGATAGGGTTATTGCCTTTGCATCACGACAGTTGAAAATTCATGAGAAAAACTATCCTACTCATGATCTTGAGTTAGCAGCTGTGATATTTTCTTTGAAGATATGGAGGCACTACCTCTATGGTGAAAAATGTGAGATTTATACTGATCACAAGAGTTTGAAGTATATTTTCTCACAAAAAAATCAACATGAGGCAAAAGAGATGGCTTTATTACTCAAGGATTATGATTGTACGATACAATACCACTCGGGGAAAGAAAACAAGGTGGGAGATGCTTTGAACAGAAAAGATCATGGAGTTTTGAACAATATGAGAATTGAAAGGGGTCCAATTTTCATGGATCTAGTGAAGATAGACATGGGAATAACAATGGAAGGTGAAACATCAATGCTTTTTCAAATGGTTTCCAAACCATCTTTATTAGAAAGAATTAAGAGTTTTCAGACCGATGATGAAGAATTTCAAAAGAAGATTAAAGCTGGGAATGATGGGAGATTGAGAGACTTTGTGTATGAAGAAGGAATTCTGAAATTCGAGAAGAGGAATTGTGCTCCCGATATACCTAATCTAAAAAGGGAATTGTAGGAAGATTATCCTAGTTCCAATTTCTCTATACACCATGGGAGCACCAAAATGTATAGAGATTTTAAGGAACATTTTTTGTAGGACAACATGAAGAGGGAGATTGCTGATTTTGTGTCATGATGTATGGTTTGTCAACAAGTGAAATCTGGAAGGCAATAACTTGGAGGGGTCATGCAACCTCTTCCCATACAGGAGTGGAAATGGGACAATATTACGATGGACTTTTTCATGGGACTACCAAAGACTCCTAGAAGGAAAGATTCAATATGGGTTATTGTTGATCGTATTACCAAGTCATCACATTTTCTTGCTATAATAGAAGATCTACCACTGGAACTTCTAGCAAGAATATATATTGATGAAGTTGTGAGACTTCATGGAGTACCCCTATCGATTGTTTCTGATCGTGATCCCCGTTTTACTTCAAGATTCTAGAAAAGTCTTCAGAAATCACTGGATACTGAACTTCATTTGAGAACTACTTACCACCCTCAAACGGATGGACAATCAGAATGGACTATTCAAACCTTAGAAGACATGTTGAGATCTTGCTCACTTGACTTTCAGGGTATGTGGGATCAATATTTACCTATGGTAGAATTTTCCTATAACAATAGCTTCCATTCGAGTATTCAGATGGCACCATATGAAGCGTTATACGGAAAGAGATTTCGCACACCAACCTGTTGGGATGACGTGGGTGAAAGAAAACTTGTAGGTCCAGAACTTGTGGAGGAAATGATGGAAAAGGTGAAGGTAATCCAAAATCACATCAAAGCAGCTCAAAGTCGGAAGAAGAGCTATGACAATAATTGAAGGAAGGATTTGGAATTTCAAGTCGATGATCATGTTTTCCTGAAGGTATCTCTATGGAAGGGAGTCATACGTTTTGGTAAGAAAGGTAAATTGAGTCCCAGGTACATCAGACCTTTTGAAATTCTAGAACGAATTGGGGTTTTAGCTTACCGATTGTCAATGCCGCCATGTCTCACCAAAGTTCACGATGTGTTCCGCATATCTCTATTGAGGAAATACATGCCTGACCCAACGCATGTACTCACCTATGTGAAATTGGAACTAGAACCCGATCTGTCTTATTGCGAAGAGCCCATCAGGATTCTTGATACGAGAGAACAAGTACTGAGAAACCGGATGACGTGTCTGGTAAATGTTTTGTGGAGAAACCCTAAGATGGAAGAGGCAACGTGGGAACCTGAGGAACTTATGATGAAGAACCACCCGAGTCTTTTCATGTGGTAGAATTTTTGAAATTTCGAGGATGAAATTATTTGAAGGAGGGGAGAATGTAACACCCCAAGCTTCTACGGTACGCTTCTCTTTGAATAATGTGATAGCATGTGTTATAAGCAACTTCGAGTTCTAACACACCACAACCAATCAAACTAGCCGTTATGAATAGTAATACCTAATTTTTGAAATTATATATATTTTATATTTCAAAATGGACTTCATTTTTGGATTCAGAATATCGAAATTATCCTATGATGAATTTTTGGTATTTTTCTGAGAACTTCCAATTTTATGAATAGTAAAAAATACTTAAAAACAACTTTTTTAATAAAAAAAATTTATAGTGATAAATTATATTATTGAGTTGTTTTAAAGTATAATTAGAATATATTTTTACCATTTTATCCAATGGTGTTCATTAGAATTAATTTCACTTTGAAATTAGACCTAATCTATTGTCAATCTTTTGGTATATATTGTTTTATAAAAACACGCTATTTGTTGTGAAATCGGGAATTAATTATAAAATTAATTAATGAAAATTATATGTTTGGAATTTTGTAAAATAGACATCATTTTTGAATTCAGAATATCAATTATAGCTTAGGGTGAAATTTTGGCATTGTTCTGAAAAACTTCAATTTTTGATTAATAGTGAAACTACTAAGTGGTAGTTAAAAACCTGAATTTTTCATAAAACTTAATTTTACCGCTTCTGTGAATGGAATTTCGAAAATCCGAGAGACACGGTTAATATAAAGAAGTAAAATTCGGTTCAATGAGATGAAAATAGTTTTTGGTGAATAGTAACTTTTTACTTTTATATACCACGGTTAAAAGTAAATTGGGTAATTAGGGGTAAAAATAATATTAATATTACCCTAACACATGTACTAATTCTATTGGAAAAGTTTATCTCGACCAAAAACAACCTTAGGAATAAAATATTATCATTTAGGTCCAGTTGAATTAGATTAGGACATTTATTATTATTTAATTCAAAGAAGAGTTAAAAGAGTTAAAATCAATGTTTATTTACTAAAACATTTTTAATATAGGGTTATAAATAAGATAAATTCGACTATAAATCTTCATTAGAAATCTAAAAAGATCTCCTACCTAATTATATTTTAATTATAATTTTTATACATTAAATAATTTAATTTATTTATGACACAATGATGATGCAGTAATTACCATAATAGTGAAAAATTAAAATAATTGATATTATAAATACCCAAATAAATATAATTTGAGACTTTTAATGGATTAAACTAATTTTATAGGATAATATGACATATTAGGATTGATTTAATTGACTATTTCTGAAGTAATCATTCTGTTATAAGTTTCAAAAAAATCAACTATTGAATAGTGTCAAAATTGACATAAAAGATTTTTAAAACAAATATTATATTATTAATTGATATTAAATTCCTTAAAATCTAAGGTTCGGCCAAGAGAATTATATCATGATAGGTGTATCATTAATGGACCACTTGGGGGTAGCTTGGATGTATATAGTATGTTTATTAACTATATAATATAAAAATACAATGTGACATGGTAAATGTCAAACTAATTAACTAAGAGTTAAAACTAAACGATAAGGTTAATATAGAAACCCAAACCTGTCTAAATTCAATTGGATGAATTTTTTTCGACCTATACCCACCTTAACCTTTGAATAATCAACTTTGGAGCCATTTTAAACCGAATATAAATTTATTATAATATAATATTTCTATCTTTTCCAAAGGTGTCTCTCAACCCTCTTATAAAAGGGCACTCTTCCTTATCAATTCTTAACACCTTCAAAGCCTTTTGGTTTGGCCAAACTCTGCCCAAATACTCTCCCAACTTCCCTCACTACAACCTAGAGGCCTTAGTTTTATCAGAAATCCAACCTAAGGAGCCCTTTTGATCAAATAAAAAGGAAGAACCCGAAGAGTAGGTTATGTTTTCACCACCCTTTTTCAAATTCATTTCTTCTTCCACCTCTTATTTCTTTGTTATTACCATTATAAATAGCTCCAGTATCTTATATATACTGTGATGTTATTATAAATATGGTACAACCATATTCATTATTCTATCCACCCTTTGAATAACATGTCACCATACGTGCGTACGTACGGCTTACTGTCTCCACGTCATGGTGTAATTGTTATTCAATATATTATAATTTGGATGTGTATAATAATGAAGTGTAACTAATGTAAATAATAAATATAACATGATAATGATTCTGTATATATGATATACCATTCAATTATATATTATTTTAATATTAAAAGAATGATATTGTCGCTCGTGCGTACGTACGGACTACCGTCTCCACGAAAGCGATGAGATTCATTCTCTATCGTATACATTCAAATATAATTCTCATTTGATGATTAATAATAGTAATTAAGGACTTGATATCATTATGGATATGAATAATATACAACCTATCCATGAAAAACATGGCTTATGTAACAAAACATATAAAATAAAACGAGTAAGTTAACATCCGAAATAATGATAATACTAAGATATTATTAACAAATCAATGTTAAAAGATCATATATGATATCATATTAATATATATGATTCTTGTATAATTTAATAACAACTATTTCACCATTATACAGGAGGTTAACCTACCCACAACCAAGGAAAAGTACAAGGTAAGGGTTCATTTCGCAATCTCTTCATTATCCGAGGTTGTTTATACGTAATAATCTACTGGGATCTCTTTATCATCCACATCCATGTTTCTTAAAAACGAATTTGAAAACATTTTTAATATTTACTAGAATATGGGTTAAAGTCATTTATACCCTTGTTTGACTTTTTATAAGTGGCTTATAAAGGAATCTTTCTGTCGTTTTCCAAACAAGGTTCTTTTTAACCTTTTCGACAAAATTAAGGTAAGAATGTTTTTTTAACATAAACGGCGGGTGCGGCTATTTTCCGCCATTATAAAATCGTCGAAGCATCCCTTACAAGCTTATAAGAATATTTTCAAAGAAAATGTTTTATTTTATAAATATATGACTCTTAAATGATTTCAAAATAGAAAGAGATATTTCTCTAAAAAGAGTTTTGATTTCATCTATGTCTACATCCTTTGATTGATTTTACGCTTATTTGAAGTAGATATATTATGAAACAAAACTTCTATATTGAATTGAATATTTTGTGATATGTTTGACTATGGATGTGTTATTTTTATACCATTCATGGTTTATGGATGAAGTATTTACATTTTGTATGCTAGTTTTAATACGAATGTTTATGTTATGTTTAAACCTTTTTATATGGGAATGCATTAGACTTAATACGTGACGGGTGGAGGCCGCTATAGCTCCTCGATAGATCGGTAGGTCTCATGAGACAAACTAGTGTCTTGGCACAATGCCTTGACAAAATCATATTTGTAGTCTTGGCACGAGGCCTTGGCTATGTGGTTATGATAGTCTGGCATTATGCATTCCATCATTATGAAAGCGGTTATTGATGTTGCATGTGATTATTCAATTAGTAGAATATCCATGTGAATATGTAAATGGCATTATTTCATTTTATTTTTCCATAATATGTTGAAGTTCAAGTTTAAAAGGCTTTTGTTTTAGTTATACACTGCCTTAAATGTTTATTCTTATTTATGAAAGTTTCTGCTACATTTTTATCCTTACTGGGAATTTGAGCTCACCCCTTTTCTATGTTTTATTTTTCCCACGATGTGAAGAAGTAATTTATGAATGTCCTGCAGGGATAGTATGTGGGGATATGAGTGTGGAATATTGAGACTATGTTGTATTAGTAGTTTTTCACTTTATGATGTAATGTAAAACATTATGAATATATCTAGTGTTTCCAAGGATATTAAACCAATCGTTCTTTCAAGATTTGATCTTTCTTGTGATCATGCCAATGTTCTGTAATAATGCACTGAATCTGGGTAACTGGGGTCGGGGCGTTACAGAAGAAACAACCAGGCCACGTATGGGCCTCTTAAAGTATTATTCCTTAG
This sequence comes from Viscum album, assembly GCA_963277665.1. Lineage (NCBI taxonomy): Eukaryota > Viridiplantae > Streptophyta > Magnoliopsida > Santalales > Viscaceae > Viscum > Viscum album. Next base: position 1,253,032,438 of record OY728122.1, read on the forward strand.
TTGTTTGATGTGAAAAATATTGATTGTGAAGATATCTACTTATCTTATAGTTTTTTCATAGGATTTAGTGTGTGATTATTAGACAGAGACACACACACTTCTCTAATGTTAAAAAAGTTCACAAATAGGGAATAAAATAAAGTGAAGAGCGTTATAAGGCTCTTGTAATCTTCTATGAAACTTGATACTCTTGAAATATTTGTTAAAAAGAAGCTTTAGCAGAATTATAGAAGCAGACCCCACAGCAGAGTGCTAGGAGAGATTATTTTTTCTTTATCCTGTTAGTTTTTTAATTTGTATGATGATATCATCTACTTTATTAGTATTTTTTTACTAGAAGTTATTTGGTTTTAGTTCTTACACTAGTAGAAAAACGGTTTTTAACGTCGGTTTTTTTTATTTTGGACGTCGGGTTTTAACCGACGTCGAAGTCACCGACGTAAAAAATATGAATTTTTACGTCGGTTTTTGTAAACCGACGCGAAAAATGAATAACATTCGTTTTTTGGCGTCGGTTTTGTAAAAAACCGATGCCAAAAAAAATAATTCATATAATTTTTCGCGTCGGTTTTCATAAAAACCGACGCGAAAAATTTAAAAAAAGTTGTTTTGGCGTCGGTTATTGAAAAAAACCGATGCCATAAATGAAAAAAAAAATTATTTTTCGCGTCGGTTTTTATAAAAACCGACGCCAAAAATCAAATTTTTTTTCTAGGTTTTAGATCATTTCCTAAGCTTCGATTTGAAAGGCTGTGGACCTAAAACGGAGTTACGGTTCAAAATTTATCGCCGTTAGAAGTTGAACCTATCAATGTTTTGATTGATACAACTCGTTTCAAAGAAAACATGATAAACATAAATTAAAATCATATACACCAAATGTAATAAAATAATCATAATACATCAAACATAATTCAATGGTTTTAGGGGCTTCCATCGAAATGATATGTTTTTTATTATCATATAACTTGTATTTAGAAATGAGAATGAATCATCATTATAAGAAAGCCAATCGAGTTGTTTAGAAATGAAGGATAATAATAACAAAGAAAAAAAATGAATAGATTATGTACCATGTTCAAATTAATTATTGAAGTCTCATTGAAATCGTGATTGAATCGAAGATGTTGAAAATGATGAAAGAAGGAGAAACTGGATATATATATAGTAAACGAAAATATTTTCAATTGCGTTGTATGAAAATGTAGGCGGGATTTTAAAAAGTTAAACACGCGTTGTGAAAAAAATTGAAATTCTGATCCCGCGTAACTCTTTGGCGTCGGTTTTGTTTGAAACCGACGCAAAATAGTATTTACATTGGTCTTTTGGGGTCGGTTTTTTAGAAAACCGATGCAAAAAATGTCAATCAATATCCTTTTTGGCGTCGGTTCACAAAAAAAACCGACGCAAAAACTGAAAAAAAAAAATTTGGCGTCGGTTTTTATGAAAACTGACACCATAAAAGTTTTAAAAAAAATCTTTGGCATCAGTTTTTTAACAAACCAATGCTAATAATATACAAAAAACTACATTTCGCGTCGGTTTTTTTAAAAACCGACGCCAAAAACAAAAAATAATTTTTTTGGCGTCGTTTTTAAAAAAACCGACGCGAAAAGTTATATTATATTTTTGGCATCGGTTTTTATGAAAACCGACGCCAAAAAATAAAAACAAAATTTACAGTGTTTTAGATAATTCTCTAATCATTGATTTGACTGGTCGTGGAGAAAAAACGGAGTTACGGATTAAAAGTTATGGATGTCGGAAGTTGACCTTCTCTAAAAGAAGTCTTAAAGAAGTTCAACTTTCAAAGGCCATAACTTTTAATCCGTAACTCCGTTTTTGCTCCACGACTAGTCAAATCAAAGATTAGAGAATGATCTAAAACAATATAATTTTTTTTTAAAATATTTTGGGGTCGGTTTTCATAAAAACCGACGCCAAAAATATATTTTAACTTTTCGCGTTGGTTTTTAAAAAAACCGACGCGGAAAGTAGTTGTTTTTTTAATTTTTAGCGTCGGTTTGTTAAAAAACCGACGCCAAAGAATTTTCTTTAAAACATTTATGGCGTCGGTTTTCATAAAAACCGACGCCAAAATATATATTTTTTAGTTTTTTGCGTCGGTTTTTTTAGGAACCGACGCAAAAACAATTTTTTTCCCTTTTTGGCGTCGGTTTTTTTAAAAACCGACGCCAAAAAATCACCGTAAAAATTATTTACGTCGGTTTATAAGATACCGACGTCAAACTGGCGACGTTAAAAATCATTTTTCTACTAGTGTTAGAAGCTTTTCATTGTGCATCTACAGTTTGTAGCTCTTGATTTTTTTCAGGAACACATGAAGCTTTATATATTTTTCTAACCATACTTTTATTTTTATTTGTTCATGTCATTATACACTATAGCTGACAAGGATCATGTACCTCCTAAGTCTTACTTCATTATGACATCCATTAAATTATGTATACAAAATACATACAAAGTCATTAAAATAAATAAAGGTACTATGTTTCATAAATATCACTATTAGAAATAATTTTGAATTTAAATGAGAGAGGAAGGAATAAAGGTGTCTAAGATCGGTAGGTTAGGAATGGTGACTTATAATAGGTGTCTCATTCTTAGGGAATTCTGAAATCTAGAATGGTGGGTCAAGTATATGTTACTCTGGAATGGTAGCTCAACCTTGGTAGGTTGGTTTGTTGGTAGGTTGACCTGGTGGTGACACGGCTATCGGTCTGAGCAGTAGTGGTAACTCAGCAATGGAAGACCATACTAATGGTACATAAACTATTGGTAACTCAATATGATGGTGTCTTTTCCTTTGAAAAAATTTCGAGTTGAGTTATCAGTAGGTTGATGGATCGGTGACTCAGTGAATTGGAATCATGAGGCATCAGTGACCCATACTATGTAAAAATTATAATTCCATCAGTATCTCATCCTATTGGTAACTTTATTCTAATAATGAGATGTCCAACGGTGAGTTCACCTTATCGGTGACTCGTACATAGTAGTGTCAAGGTGTCCGTAGCAAGGGAAACTCAATTAAAATGATTTCCCACACTTAGTCAAATATTGACAACCTGTATTATATTATGAAATACTAGAATAAAAGGTTAATCTTATATGTAATCATGATTAAATAAGTGTAAACATAATTTAACATTAATAAATATGATTAGGAATGATTTATGATCATTAAAACAAGAGGAGTCCAATAATAACATTATTCACATCGAGATTTTAAGCTAAGCTATTTACGTATGATTAATTTTCCATGAAAAATCAGATATTTAATTGATCCACTCACAGTGAAGAAATAATGTTCCATTGAATAAGTACATTTCATCCATTCATAGAAGCATAAGATACCTTAAATCATAATAGAATCACCTCACCAGAATTGGAAATAGTCATAATGATTGATCTAGAGGTTTTAGATCCATGAATCTACACACATGGCATGTATACAATGAAATGTTAATAAAAAGAAAATATCTTCATTAAATTCCCAATCAGGAATAAATTTTAATATATTTACTTTAATGAAATCCAATATGAGATAAGGAAATCAATATTATGATATATTTTTATGAAGAGGACCCAATTAAATATCATTGGCACATTTTTGATTAATTACAAACCATGAATTATCTAAAATATTCTTGCATGGGAAAATATATTAATTACTCCATTCCCTTATGTATTTATCCTATAGCATTTTATATTCCTTTCTACTGCCTATATAAATAGTTTTCCCCTCCAAGATGGAGTTTTTGATACCATTTCAATAAGAGTGGGGAAAAAGGTTGAATAGAATCTACTGTATAATTTTAATTGTTTACAGTATTTTCATTATATTTTTATTTTTTATCATTTTATATTCTGATTCTCAATATCATTGATCCTCAATTACTCCTTTATTAAAGATAATAAACCATGTACGTCAATCATTAGGGTCTTTATGGCTCCCTTGAGCAATTTTTATTAAATTCTACAATGTTTTTATTCCTACTAATAAGTGGGTAGTGTGGATTCATGGGTTGGGGAAGGTGATTTTCACAAATAACTCCCTGATAATTTATTTTACTCTCTTATTTAACTATTTATTATCTCATTATTCTCGTAACAACCCCTTTTTTGATGGATTTGGGTCGAGTATAGGTTTAAATGATATATGAAATAACCCAGTTACTAGAAGGTGTTCACTTCTGATTAAGGTTTGAATTTCCCTTGCAATGTAGTGGAGTTGATGCTTCATATACATGAGAGATTTTAAATTTTATTTAGCTCAAAAAAATTCATGACAAAATATCGTTCAATGAATAATATTGGTTCGATAATTGAAAATAATTAAAGAAAGAAATTTCCCTATAAAGGAATCCATTTATACCCTGTTATCATTTCTTTTTCTAGGTAACTCTTGTGTTTTCTATTACATATTTTGTTTTTTAGGTTTGTTAAAAAAACTAAAAACTGAATAGAAATTATTTCATTATAATTAAAAATAATAAAAATGAAGAAATAAAATAAATTGATTATAATAATGAATTATCTAAAAAATGATCCTTGAGAGATGACCATGGCCAGCCACAATCCTTTAATATGAGTATTATTAATTCTATATTTCCAACCCTATGTCAAGTAATTCACATACCCTATATGATATAATAATATATGGGGACTATGATTTCTATAATTTTGTGGTCATGTTAATCTTGTTAAATCCCTACTTTATAATTTCATCATTTCGATGTTACCATGTAATAAAAGCCTCCCACTAAACACCTATTTTAATAAAATTAATTAATAAAATATGATTAAATAATTTTGATATATATGAATAAAATGCCAAGTGATGAAATCATTCAATATATCTTAAATATCCTTTACATCCTAATAAATAATGTTTTGATGTTAATAATTTATTCTGTATCCTTGGAGCTCTTTATAATTACACAAATATTATTATTATTGGGACAAGTCCATTAATTTTATTACATTAGATATTTTTGGTAACAATATGTAACACATTAAATACTTTATTGACTACATGATCCTTAAATAATCAAGGATATATAATGATATTCAGTTCATTATAATAAATATATGTGTCTCTTTAAAATTTTCACTATCAATATACCCAAAACACTTTTATGATATTAATTGATATGCACTTTGAATTTCAAAAAGTGTAATCATTTCTTTTTTTCCCTTAATCCTCTCAAAATACAATTATAAACCCACTAGAATCCTATATTCTCTTAGTAATATCAGGATAATATATTTAAAAACCATTTAATTTAAAATATTAAACTCATTTTTAATAGTGGGAATATTTATCAAACGAACTATAGATTCTATTTCATATAGCCTATTCTATTTGTTTGGAAACTTTTTCATAAAAAATAATACATTCCTTAAAATATTCCAGTAATTGGAAGTGAAATATCTATTATTATAATTTTGGAAAATTGTAACACGCCAAGCTTCTATGGTACATTTCCTTTTGAACAATGGAATGACGTGCATTGTACGTAACTTCGAGATTCTAACACACCACAACCAATCAAACTAGTCGTTATGAATAGTAATACCTAGTTTTTGAAATTTTATTAATTTTATCTTTCAAAATGGTCTTCAGTATTGGATTCGTAATATCGAAATTAGCTTAGGGTGAAATTTTGGAACATTTCGGGTAACTTTCATATTTTGATGAAAAGTGAAAATTACTAAATTTTAATTAAAAATAACTTTTTTTAATCAAAATAATTAATAGTGATAAATTATTAATTTGAGTGTTTTTAAAGTATATTTAGAATATATTTTTACCATTTAATGCATTGTTGGTCATTGGATGAGATTTCACATTTAAACCAGACATAAACAAGTGTCAATCTTTTGATAGTTATTATCACTTAAAAACACGCTATTTGTTTTGACGACGTGAATTAATATTCAAATTAAATAATGCAACTGAAATATTTTGAATTTGGTAAAATAGACATCATTTTTTAATTCATAATATCAAATAAATCTGAGGCCTAATTTTTTGTATTTTTATGGAAACTTTCATTTTTTGATAAATAGTGAAAACACAAAGTGGTAGTTAAAAAACAAAATTTTTCATAAAACATAATTTTACCACTTCTGTGAGTGTAATTTCTAAAATCCAGGAGACATGGTTAATATCAAGGAGTAAAATGTGGAACATTGAGATGAAAATAATTTTTGGTGAATAGTACATTTTTACTTTTATTTACCACGGTTAAAAGTAAATAGGGTAATTAAGGGTAAAAATGATATTAATATTACCCTAACACATGTCCTAATTCTATTGGACAAGTGTATCACGACCAAAAACAACTTTAGGAATAAAATATTATCATTTAGGTCCACTTGGGTTAGATTAGGACATTTATTATTATTTAATTCAAAGAACTGTTAAAAGAGTTAAAATCAATGTTTATTTACTAAAACATTTTTAATATAGGGTTACACAAAAGACAAATTCGATTCTAAATGTTAATTAGAAAGATAAAATAATTTATTACATAATTATATTTTATTTATAATTTTTATACATTAAATAATGTAATTTATTTATGAAACAATGATGATGCAGTAATTACCATAATAGTGACAAATTAATATAATTGATATTATAAATACCCAAATAAATATAATTGGAGAATTTTATTGAATTAAACTAACTTTATAGGTTAATATGACATATTAGGATTGATTTAATTGTGTTTTTTAGAAGTAATAATTCTTTTATGAGTTTCAAAAAAATCAATTATGGAATAGTGTCAAAATTGACATAAAAGAGTTTATAAAAAAAATATTATATTATTAATTGATATTAAATTCCTAAAAATCTAAGGTTATACCAAGAGACTTATATAATGATAGGTGTATCATTAATGGACCATGTGGGGTTCACTTGGATGTATATAGTAAGTTTATTAACCATATAATATAAAAATACAAAGAGACATTGTAAAAGTGAAACTAATTAAGTAAGAGTTAATACTTAATGGTAAGGTTAAAATAGTGACAAAAACCTGTCTAAATTCTATTGGTTGAGTGTTTTTCGACCTATACCCACCTTAACCTTTAAATAATCCACTTTGGAGCCATTAGAAACGGAATATGAATTTATTATAAAATAATATTTCTAGCTTTTCCAGAGGTTCCCCTCACCCCTCTTATAAAAGGGTACTCCATCTTCTCATTACATCACACCTTAAAAGCCTTTTGGTTCGGCCAACCCCTGCCCAAATACTCTTTCAACTTCCCTCAATAAAACCTAGAGTCCTTAGTTTGATCATAAAGCCTACCTAAGGAGCCCTTTTGATCAAATCAAAAGAAAGAACCCAAAGAAGAGGTAATGTTTTACCACCCTTTTTCAAATTATTTTCTTCTTCAACTTCTTATTTCTTTGTTATTCCCATTCTAAAATAATGAATCCAGTATCTACTATAAACGATAATATTATTATAAATATGGTACAACCATATTCAGTATTCTATCCGTCCTTTGAATGACATGTCACCATACGTGCGAACATACGGCTTCCCATCTCCACGTCGGGGTGTAATTGTCATTCAATAAATTTTTATTTGGATGGGTATAATAATGATGTGTAATTAATGTAAATAATAAATATAACATGATAATTATTCATCATATATGATATACCATTCAATTATATATTATTTTAACATCAAAATAATGATATTGTCGCTCGGGCGTACGTACGGACTACCATCTCCACAAAAGCGATGAGATTCATTCTCCATCGTATCCATTCAAATATAATTATCATTTTATGACTTAAAAATAATGTTTAAATACTTGATATAATTCTGGATATTAATAATATACAACCTATCCATAACAAAAAAGGCTTATGTAACAAATAATATAAATGAACATGAGTAAGTTAACACCCGAAATGACGATAATACTGAGATATTATTAAAAAATCAATGTTAAAAGATCATATATGATATCATATTAATGTAAATGATTCTTTTATAATTATATAAAAATTATTTCCGCATTATACAGGAGGTTAACCTACTTTCTACCAAGGAAAAGTACAAATTAAGGGGTTTCTTATCTCACTTTTAATTCCGTGAGAATTCCATTGTTCACCAATTATTTACTGCATGTGGTGTGTGTACTGTCCATGATTGTATTCATTGTGTAATATACTTTAATTTATGGATATTTACATCATCATTGTAGTATCCTTCTTTCATGGGTGTATGTTATAACGACCCATACTTTATATACATTGTTAATACTTCAAAATTGAAGCATACTTATTACAACATATATCAAAACCACGAAAGGACTGTATATGTATAGTGTCTTTAGAAACTGGGAAACGTAAACAACTGGTCCATAAAGCATCAACTTTGCCTCCCACTTATTTAATCATATCTAGAGTCCCTTTTTGTCATATCCTACTTAATAACCTTCTTCCGGACCTGGGGAAAGAAAACATACAAAAGGGTGAGCTCAAATGCTCAGTAAGGGTAAACAAAAGAAATATCAATCACATCGTATACACAAGCACATAACTTTTGGAAATCTTAACCTGTAAAAGAGATCATAATTTCATAACATGGGATAAATCATGGCAGTGAAATGTAATCACAATAATCATAACTTAAAACATGAAACTTTGTGGCATACACACATAATCATAGAGAATCATTTCTTGTTAGTCAAGACTCATTGCCAGGACTATCTTAGTGGACAAAGTCCCTTTCTGAACCGAGTCACCCTCGTTTCAGTCCTGTTTCACTGAACCGGTATAACCTACCGTTCCAGCCATGTCTTTCTCATGAGATTTAAAATCTTTACCCAACAAATTGGAGGGAGATATTGGTCCCACCCATCTCACAATGATACTATTCTTATTTGTGCCACAAAATCATAAATCATACATCATTGCATAACCCGTGTAATAAAAATGGGATTCTTAAACATTGTGACATCATAAAAAAATTCATATAAGATAAAGAAATTCATAAAAATAATTCCATCACAACATAATCAAATCAATGTAATAATAGGTATAAAAACAGAACCCTTTATTATCTTAGATGGAAAATAATTTTTATAAAACACTTGAACTCCATTCTTGAGGAAAATATCATTTCTACTTCAAAAACACATTTCCTTTCATAACATGTCGTACAATTATAAACTAAAATAAGTTGATTAAAAATAAACTTGAAAACTTGTAAAGGAAGCTTCTGGGAAATAATGTTTTAAAAATCCATTCATGCCGTATAAGTTAAAAAAACATTCTTCCCGTACTTTTGTCAGAAAAGTCAAAAAGTACCTCGTACGAAAAACGAGAAAAGATTCCTTTAATATCTTTTACTAAAAACTCACCGAAGGGTAAAATAGGATTTAAAAAATTGTAGGTGAATGGAAATAATATTACATATTGAGGAAACATGGATGTGGATGATAAAATACACCCCAGTAAATACTAAAGTATAAACAATCTCGGATAAAAATGAGATTGTGATATTTCCCTTACCATAGGTCCGACATGATTTTTAATTGTCTGAAACTCCTGTATAATGATTTAAATAATGTTATTGACTTATTCCAGAATCATATTTATTTTTATGATATCATATATGGTCATATTCTTAGCTTCTTAGTAGTAATATTTCATTGCTACTTTTTATTCGGGTGTTTATAACTTTTTGTTCTTATGCGTGTTTTATCGAATAAATTCTTATTCTTTTCTTTAGGTTATAGATACCTAATTTCCAGAATGTTATTAGTGTAATATATATCATATTCATTCATTCAATTCATTTATATAATCATTATGAAATGAAGATCATGTAGAACGAGTCGCATCACATCGTGGAGACGGTATTCCGTACGTACAAACGAGTGATGATATCGTTCCTATGATTTTGGAATTGTATTGGAGTATATGTATACTATTTCAGAATCAAAATCACTTTATAATAGTCATATATAGTCATTATTTACACAATTATACCCATCCATGTAAGGTGGTGGTGGAAAATAGATTACACCACGGCGTAGAGACGGTATTCTGTACGTACGCATGCGCCGTGATATCTTTTTCCGTAGGATGGATATATGGTGAAATAGGGTTGTTTAATACTTATAATAACATATCAGTATATGAGTGATACTGATTTCATTACTTCATAATGAAACAACTAAAGAAGAAGAAGTGGAAGAAGAAATAAAGATGAAAGAATCGGTAACGGACATTACCTCTTCTTTGAAGTGCTTCTTTGATACCTACTTTTAGGGCACTAAAATTGGTCTTTGAAGAAGACCAGGACCTCTAGGATGTCTCTAGGGAAGTGTAGAAGAGAAATTGGCAGGGGTTGGCCGAGCATGAAGGCTCAATGTGGTGTGAGGAAGAGGGGGAGGAGGTGTCCTTTTATAAGGGAGGAGAGGGGCACCTTTGGAATAACTAAAAATATTATTTTATTATAAAGTCATGTTCGGTTTTAAATATCTCCAAATTGATATATTTCTAAGATAATGTGGGTATGGGTAGAAATCATCTCATCCAATAGAATTTAGACAAGTTTAGGTTCCTATTTTAACCTTATCATTTAGATTTAACATTAAGTTAAATAATTTTACTTTTACCATGTCTTCTTGTGTTCTTATACTATAATGTTAATAAACTTACTATAAGCAGCCAAACTAACCCCAAGTTGTTTATTATTAATATATATAACCTTATATACGTTATCTGGTCGAACCATAGATTTTTAGGAATAAAATAAGAATTACCAATATAATATTTGTTTTAAAAACTATTTTATGTCAATTTTGACACTATTTAGTAATTGATTTTTTTGAAAATCATAACAGAATTATTAGTTCGAACAAAGTTAATTAAATCAATACTAACATGTCATATTAACCTAGAAAATTAGTTGGATTCATAAAAAGTCTCAAATTACAATTATTTTGGTGTTTATAACATCAATTATGTCAATATTTCATTAATAAGATAATTACTTCATCATCATTGTGTCATAAATAAATTAAATTATTTAATGTCTAAAAATTACAAATAAAATACCATTATGTAGTAAATCTTTTTAGCTTTCTAATGAATATTTATAGTCGAATTTATCTTATGTATAACCCCATATTAAACATTATTTACTTATTAAACTTTGATTTTAACTATTTCAACCCTTCTTTAAATAAATTAATAATAAATGTCCTAATCTAATCCAAGTGGGCCTAAATGGTCATATTTAATTCCTAAGCTTGTTTTTGGTCGAATTAAACTTATCCAATAGAATTGGGACATGTGTTAGGGTAATAATAATATCATCTTTACCCTTAATTACCCTATTTACTTTTAACCGTGGTAAAAAAAAGTAAAAAGTTACTATTCACCAAAAATTATTTTCATCTCATTGAACCACATTTTAGTCCTTGATATTAACCGTGTCTCTATGATTTTTGAAATTCCACTCACAGAAGCGGTAAAATTATGTTTTATGAAAAATTCAGTTTTTTAACTACCACTTAGTGGTTTCACTATTCATCAAAAATTGAAAGTTTTCAGAAAAATACCAAAATTTCACCATAGGCTAATTTTGATATTCCGAATCCAAAAATGAAGTCCATTATGAAAAATAAAATTTATAAAATTTCAAAAAGTGGTTATTACTATTCATAACGGCTAGTTTTAAGGATATTTTAATAGCATATCGTTGTTTAGTGAAGCTCGGTATTGCGTACGACACAAGCTATCGAGGAAGGTCGTGATTTCATGTAAAGCAAGCCAAGAAAGTGTTGTCTAGAAAAAGATTCCTTTGATGATTTATATAACATAAAAGTCTCAGGTGTTACAATCTACCCCCCCTTAAAATGAATTTCGCCCTCGAAATTCGTCACTTTGTAACAAACAGATGTGGATACCTCTCCCTCATCATATCCTCAAGATCCCATATAGCTTCTTCTAATTGGTGGTTCCTCCATAAAACTTTCACCAATAGAGTGGTCTTGTTTCGTAGGACTTTTTCGCTACGATCCAGAATCTCTATCGGTTGTTCTTCATAAGAAAGATCTCTCTCTAGCGGTACAACTTCTAAGCTGAGTACATATGAAGGATCAGGTATGTACTTTCTCAGGAGAGATACATGGAACACATCGTGAACTTGAGAGAGATTCGGTGGAAGCGCCAATCGGTAAGCTACCTTCCCAACACGATCCAGTATTTCTAAAGGACCGATATATCTAGGGCTCAACTTCCCCTTCTTTCCAAATCTCATAACCCTCTTCCAGGGAGATATTCATAAGAACACTTTATCACCCACTTCAAACTCTAGGTATTTTCTTCGGTTGTAGGCATAACTTTTCTGTCGACTCTGAGCTGCTCTTATGTGTTGTTGAATAGATCTGACCTTTTCTTCCATTTCATCAACGATATCAGGTCCAAATAGCTTTCTTTCCCCAACTTCATCCTAGAAAGTTGGAGTCCTGCTTTTCTTTCCATAGAGAGATTCATAAGGAGCCATCTGAATACTGGAGTGAAAGCTATTATTATAAAAAAATTCCACCAAAGGTAGGTGTTGATCCCAACCTCCTTTGAAATCCATAGAGCAAGCTCTCAACATATCTTCTAGGGTTTGAATTGTTCACTCAGACTGACCGTCTGTCTGAGGATGATAAGCAGTGATGAAACTCAACTCTGTATCCAGAGTATGCTGAAGACTTCGCCAGAACTTCGAGGTAAATCTCGGATCCCGATCAGATATAATAGAATGTGGAACTCCATGCAATCTTACAACTTCCTTTACATATATCCTGGAAATATGACCCAGAGTGAAATCTTCTCTAATAGCAATGATGTGTGAATACTTTGTAAGACGATTAACTATGACCCAGATAGCATTATTGCCTTTGGATGTTTTAGGAAGTCCTGTGACAAAGTCCATATTAATGTTTTCCCATTTCGATTCGGGTATGGGTAATGGTTGTAACATCCCCTTAGACTTCTATCTCTCATCTTTAACTTTTTGACAAACCAAGCATCGAGAGACATATTCAGCAACATCTCTTTTCATGCCATCCCACCAGAAGTACTCTTTCAGGTCCCTATACTTCTTCGTGCTTCCAGGATGAATAGAGAATGAAGAACAATGAGCCTCATCCAGCAGCTCCTTCTTTAATTCGGGGATGGGAGGAACACAAACCCGATTCCTGATCTTTATTATCCCATCACAATCAAGGTTGAACTCAGGAACATTTCTCACCTTCTTATGTAACTCGAAATCTTCATTCTGTGCCTCTTTAATCTTCACATGTATTGAGGGTTGAACATTCATTTGAGAAAGATAAGATTTTCCCCCTACCATTATAATTCCAAGATCCATCCTTTGTAAATACATAAATATTGGATCTTTTGTGATCCTCATCATGGATAAACTAGCATGGAATTGTCGACTTAATGCATCTGCCACCTTGTTTTCTTTCCCAGGGTGGTAATGGATTGAGCAGTCGTAATCCTTAATCAGCTCCAACCATCTTCTTTGACGCATATTCAGCTCCTTTTGTGTGAAAATATACTTTAAACTTTTATGATAAGTATAAATATCACACCTTTCACCATAAAGGTAATGCCTCCAAATCTTTAATGCAAAGATTACCGCAGCTAACTCCAAATCATGTGTTGGGTAATTTTGCTAATGGATTTTCAACTGTCGTGAGGCATAAGCTATCACCATATCATTTTTCATAAGAACACACCCTAATCCCTTCTTGTATGCATCACTATAGATCACAAATCATTCTCCACTACAAGGCAGTGTGAGCATAGGTGCACTGGATAACCTTATTTTCAACTCCTTGAAATTCTCTTCACATTCTTCCGTCCAGACAAACTTAACTCCTTTCCGAGTCAACTTGGTGAGTGGATTAGATAATCATGAAACATCTTTCACAAAACATCGATAATATCCATCTAAACCAAGAAAACTTCGGATCTCAGTTACTGTTGTTGGCCTCGACCATCTTTCGATAACCTCTATTTTTGCTGGATCCACAGATATCCCCACTTTTGAGATTATGTGACCCAAAAATGCAACTTTTTGAAGCCAAAATTCACACTTGGTAAATTTGGCATAAAGCTTATCCTTTCTCAGGGTCTTCAATATAATTATCAAGTGATCTTAATGTTCTTACTTGCTCTTTGAATAGATAAGAATATCATCTATAAAGACTACCACAAATTGATCAAGATAGTCTCTAAAGACTCTATTCATCAGATCCATGAAGATAGCAGGGGCATTAGTAAGACCAAATGGCATCACTATAAATTCATAGTGACCATACCTTGTACGGAAAGCCGTCTTTGGTATATCCTCCCTTTTGACCATTAATTGAAGATACCCTGAACGATGATCAATCTTGGAAAATTATTGAGCTCCGCGTAGTTGGTCAAATAGGTCATCAATGCGCAGGAGAGGATATTTGTTCTTGATAGTGATCTTGTTAAGTTATCTATAATCAATACAGAGTCTCTTTGATCCATCTTTCTTCTTAACAAATAGAACAGGTTCTCCCCAAGGTGACGCACTAGGGCGTATGAATCCTTTATCAGGATTCTCTTGGAGTTTCTTCTTCAATTCTTACAACTCAATTGGGGCCATTCTATAAGGTGTCCATGAAATAGGCAAAGCACCCGGTACAGGATCTATTGAAAACTCAACTTCACGATTTGGTGGAAGACCCGGTAATTCTTCCGGAAAGACATCATCAAACTCCCATACAATGGGCATATTCTTAATCGTGAGTTTCTCACCGACCATTTGAGATAAATAACCTTCATTTAGTGGAATCAATACCCATAAAATGGAAGAAATTTCCACTGGAAGGTTATGTTCATCCTTGCATTGATAGACGATCATAGATTGATCTGGAATATGAAATGTGACTTCCCTTCTTTGGAAATTTATATGAGCTCCATATAAAGAAATCCAATCCATGCCAAGAATCACATCAAATTCCACTATAGGAAGGATCACAAGATTTGCAGGAAGCACTTTCCCAAAAACTTTGATCGGAGAAGAATTATAAACTTTTGATGCGACTGTTGTGACATTAGGTGTTGTCATAGCTAACTCAACATCTAATTGTTGAGGTAATACGGTGATAACCTTAGAAAATTATTCATAAATAAAAGAGTGGGTGGATCCAGAATCAAATAAAACATTTTCTACTTTAGATTGGATGGTAAGTGTACCTTTCACCACATCGTTATCGTACTCCACATCGCTGATAGAAATTGCATGTGACTTTCCTTTGTCTTTAGCCTTAAGATTTTGTTGACGTCGACCATCATCATCAACCCTTGGATTAGGGCATTTATTGGCATAATGCCCCATCTCCTTGCACTTGAAACATTGAAGTGTAGTAGGTTCATTCTGTGTATCCCTTCCTTTGTTTGCATCATTAGACATCTTCTTCCCATCATTGCGACATTCAAATGCCCGATGACCTTCCTTTACACATTTGAAACATTTACTTGTCCTTTTAAGACAACTGCCTCCATGTTTCTTTCCACACTTTGAGCATAAGGGAAAGCTCATCTTCTTTTCAGTGTGCTCTTTAAATTTTCCTTTGAATTCCATTTTCCTCTTCTTATCAAACCCATATGACTGATGGGTTACTCCAATCTCCATCTCGACTTAGAGAGCACATCGAACGATTTCCTCGTTGCTATTGAAGTCCCTTATGTCTAACGCCCTTCGAAGGCTTGGTTTTAAGCCACTAAAGAATCGATCGATCTTACTCTCAGGTTGGATAATAATACCAGAAGTGTACCTAGCAAGTCTTGTAAAATTTGATTCATAGGTACCAATAGATTCATCATCCTTTTGCATTAGTTCAAGAAACTCTTTCTCCATCTTTGTTCGGAGAATACAAGGGATGTACTTATTGAAAAATAAGTTCTTGAACTCATCCCATTCCATGGACTCAATTTCATCCCTTTGCCTCGTATTCTTAAAAAGATTCCACCATGGATCAACATCTCCTTCCAAACGATACACTGCTAGGATGACTTTATCATGTTCAGAACATTGAAGAACTGAAAATATCTTTTCAGTAGTACTAATCCATTGTTCAGCAACTAATGGATTAGTAGACCCGCTGAAAGAAGGTGGATGCTGCCTCATGAAGGATTCAACAGAATGTTGCTCCTTCCTTTGCTCGTTTGGAAGTCATTCATGATTCATAGCTTGAGAAAGTTGTGTGAGCATGGCTACAAGATTTTGCATTCCAGCTCCCATAACGTTTTGTTGCTCAGGGGGACAATCATTGCATTGCCCGTTGCATTCCGCATTAACACGGTTCCTTCGGGTTCCAGCCATTGACTAAAACCAAGAAGAATAGTGTGAGAAACACTAATTATAATAGGAAAACCACATAATCAAGAATAAAATTTCACACTTAAGGTCTTATCCTAGGTTATTCATGGCCATTTCTAAAACTCTAATATTTTGTTCTATGCTTAGACTTATCCTTAGGGTTCTTACTAAGGCTTTCACATCCTAGTTTCCAAAGGTTGACTATACCTTTCCTCTGATACCAACTATAACGAACCATAATTTACATACATTGTTAATACTTCAAAATTGAATCATCCTTATTACAACATATAACAAAACCACGAAAGGACCGTATAGGTATAGTGTCTTTAGAAACTGGGAAACATAAACAACTGGTTCATAAAGAATCAACTTTGCCTCCCACTTATTTCATCATATCTAGAGTCCCTTTTTGGCATATCCTACTTAATAACCTTCTTCCTGACCTGGGGAAAGAAAACATACAAAAGGGTGAGCTCAAATGCTCAGTAAGGGTAAACAAATGAAATATCAATCACATCGTATACACAAGCACATAACTTTTGGAAATCTTAACCTGCAAAAGAGATCATAATTTCATAGCATGGGATAAATCATGGCAGTGAAATATAATCACAATAATCATATCTTAAAACATGAAACTTTGTGGCATACACACATAATCATAGAGAATCATTTCTTGTTAGTCAAGACTCATTTCCAAGACTATCTTAGTGGAAAAAGTCCCTTTCTGAACCGAGTCACCCTTGTTTCAGTCCTGTTCCACTGAACCGGTATAACCTACCGTTCCAGCCATGTCTATCTCATGAGATATAAAATCTTTACCCAATGAATTGGAGGGAGATATAGGTCCCACCCATCTCACAATGATACCATTCTTATGTGTGCCACAAAATCATAAATCATACATCATTGCATAACAAATGTAATAAAAATGGTATTCTTAAACATTGTGACATCATAAAACAATTCATATAAGATAAAGAAATTAATAAAAATAATTCCATCACAATATAATCAAATCAATGTAATAATAGGTATAAAAACAGAACCCTTTATTATCTTAGATGGAAAATAATTTTCATAATACACTTGAACTCCATTCTTGAGGAAAATATCAGTTTTACTTCAAAAACACTTTTCCTTTCTTAACATGTCATACAATTATAAACTAAAATAAGTTGATTAAAAATAAACTTGAAAACTTGTAAAGGATGCTTCTTGGAAATAATGTTTTAAAAATCCATTCATGCCGTATAACTTAAAAAAACTTTCTTCCCGTACTTTTGTCGGAAAAGTCAAAAAGTACCTCATACGAAAAACGACAAAAGATTCCTTTCATATATTTTACTAAAAACTCGCCGAAGGGTAAAATAGGATTTAAACAATTGTAGGTGAATGGAAATAATATTACATATTGAAGAAACATGGATGTGGATGATAAAATACACCCCAGTAAATACTAAAGTATAAACAATCTCGGATAAAAATGAGATTGTGATATTTCCCTTACCTTAGGTCCGACTTGATTTGTAAGTGTCTGAACCTCATGTATAATGATTTAAATAATGTTATTGACTTATTCCAGAATCATACTTATTTTTATGATATCATATATGGTCATATTCTTAGCTTCTTAGAAGTAATATTTCATTGCTACTTGTTATTCGGGTGTTTATAACTTTTTGTTCTTATGCGTGTTTTGTCGAATAAATTCTTATTCTTTTCTTTAGGTTATAGATACCTAATTTACATAATGGTATTAGTGTAATATATATCATATTAATTCATTCAATTCATTTATATAATCATTATGAAATGATGATTAGGTAGAATGAGTCGCATCACATCGTGGAGACGGTATTCCGTACGTACGCACGAGTGATGATATCGTTCCTATGATCGTGGAATTGTATTGGAGTATATGTATACTATTTAAGAATAAATATCACTTTATAATAGTCATATATAGTCATTATTTACACCATTATACCCATCCAAGTAAGGTGGTGGTGGAAAATAGATTACACCACAGCGTGGAGACGGTATTTTGTACGTAAGCACGCGCAGTGATTTATTTTTCCGTAAGATTGATAGATGGTGAAATAGGGTTGTTTCATAATTATAATAACATATCAGTATATTAGTGATACTGATGTTATTACTTCATAATGAAACAAATAAAGAAGAAGAAGTGGAAGAAGAAATAAAGATGAAAGAATCGGTAACGGACATTACCTCTTCTTTGAAGTGCTTCTTTGAGACCTTCTTTTAGGGCACTAAAATTGGTGTTTGAAGAATACCAGGACCTCTAGGATGTCTCTAGGGAAGTGGAGAGGAGAACGTGTTAGGGGTTGGCCGAGCTTGAAGGCTCAAAGTGGTGTGAGGAAGAGGGGGAGGAGGTGTCCTTTTATAAGGGAGGAGAGGGGCACCTTTGGAATAACAAAAACTATTATTTTATTATAAAGTCATGTTCGATTTTAAATAGCTCCAAATTGATATATTTAGAAGATAAGGTGGTGATGGGTCGAAAGACTCTCATCAAATAGAATTTAGACAATTTTAGGTTCCTATTTTAACCTTATCATTTTGATTTAACATTAAGTTAAATAATTTTACTTTTACCATGTCTTCTTGTGTTCTTATTCTATAATGTTAATAAACTTACTATAAGCAGCCAAACGAACCCAAAGTTGTTTATTATTAATATATATAACCTTATCTAAGTCATTTGGTAGAAACATAGAGTTTTAGGAATAAAATAACAATTACCAATATAATATTTGTTTTAAAAACTATTTTATGTCAATTTTGAAACTATTTAGTGATTGATTTTTTGTGGAAATCATAACAGAATTATTAGTTCGAACCAAGTTAATTAAATCAATACTAAAATGTCATATTATCCTAGAAAACTAGTGGGATTCATAAAAAGTCTCAAATTACATTTAGTTTGGTGTTTATAACATCAATTATGTCAATATTTCATTAATAAGATAATTACTGCATCATCATTGTGTCATAAATAAATTAAATTATTTAATGTCTAAAAATTACAAATAAAATACCATTATGTAGGAAATATTTTTATATTTCTAATGAATATTTATAGTCTAATTTATATTATGTATAACCCCATATTAAAAATTATTTACTTATTAAACTTTGATTTTAACTATTTTAACCCTTCTTTAAATAAATTGATAATAAATGTCCTAATCTAATACAAGTGGGCCTAAATGGTCATATTTTATTCCTAAGTTTGTTTTTGGTCTAATTACACTTATCCAATAGAATTAGGACATGTGTTAGGGTAATAATAATATCATATTTACCCTTAATTACCTTATTTACTTTTAACCGTGGTAAAAAAAGTAAAAAGTTACTATTCACCAAAAATTGTTTTCATCTCATTGAACCACATTTTAGTCCTTGATATTAACCGTGTCTCTCGTATTTTTGAAATTCCACTCACAGAAGAGGTTAAATTACGTTTTATGTAAAATTCAGTTTTTAACTACCACTTAGTGGTTTCACTATTCATCAAAAATTAAAAGTTTTCAGAAAAATACCAAAATTTTACCCTAGGCTAATTTTGATATTCCGAATCCAAAAATGAAGTCCATTTTGAAAAATAAAATTTATAAAATTTCAAAAAGTGGTTATTACTATTCATCACGGCTAGTTTTAATGATATTTTAATAGCATATCGCTGTTTAGTGAAGCTCAGTATTGCGTACGACACAAGCTATCGAGGAAGGTCGCGATTTCGTGTAAAGAAATCCAAGCAAGTGTTGTGTAGAAAAAGATTCCTTTGATGATTTATATAACATAAATGTCTCGGGTGTTACATATGTTTTGTAAGTTACCAAATCGATAAGGGAATTTGAAATTTCAATTTCCATTTATTCGGCTTTATGCAAACTTTATTGATTATTTTACACCGAGATTATGTGTGGAATCACTATTAATTTACTTATGTTATAATTTCCACTACCCCTTTATGTGGATATACTTTTGATACAAATAATCACTCCATTGAAAATTTCTCAAGTCATCGATATGAATTTGATACGAGTAATTTTAACTCATTCTCCATTTGTTGAGTTAAACATCCAATTCATTGGTGTTGTTTTTACAAGATTATATGTGAATGTCCTTCGATTGTTTTACACTGAATATCCAATCATATTTTGTGTATTTATATTTGTCACACATAACTATGTCGTTGATTTATCCTTAACCTAAGGATACAACCTTTATGAGAGATTTCATCTCAATTTACATTCCATTGAGACTACTTTGTTGTTATACACCAAATCACTTTTATGTGGTGTATATAATGTACATTGACATAGTATATCATGAATCACTTTATTCTCATGATATTACAATGTTTTGATTACCTAAATTATTTGTATTCATGTGTCTCTCTTTTGGATAGAAACTATAACTAAAATTCCATTTTTAAATGTTTTATAGACTTATTCTTCTAAATATTGCTCATTAATGTCCATGTTTTGAAAAATGGTTTTAAGGATTTATTTATATGTACATTAATGTTTTAAAATTAAAACTCGTTTTAAAAGTTTCAAAGTGGTATGGGACACTTTGATTCAAAAATCTATTTTTAAATGGGTTCTTGACAAATAGTGTGACATTTAAATGATTTCAAGAAAGGGGGGGGGGGGGTTTCTCTCAAATAGTTTTGATGATTATTTTCATCTACATAAATATCCTTCATTATTCTCGACTGAGGTTAATAAGATACAATACAATCTCTCATATTGTATCGAATGAGTTGTGTTTGACTATGGATGTGTTATTTTTATACCATTCATGGTTTGTGGAAAAGTATTGACATTGCATATGCTAGTTTTAATACGAATTTTTATGTTATGTTTCAAACGTTTTATAGAAGGAATGCATTGGACCTAGTAAGTGATTGGTGGAGCCCACTATGGCTCCTCGATGCATCGGTAGGTCTCATGAGACAAACTAGTGTCTTGGAACAAGGCCTTGGAAAAATTTTATTTGTAGTCTTGGCATGAGGCCTTGGCTATGTGGTTATGAAAGTCTGGAATTATGCATTCCATCATTATGAAAGTGGGTATTGATATTTTATGTTATTGTTCGACAAGTTGAATATCCATGAGAATAATTAAATGGAATTATTTCATTTTATCTTTTCCATATTAAACTGAAGTTGAAGTTTAAAAGTATTTTGTTTTAGTTATAAATTGTTTTAACTGTTTATGCTTATATATGAATGATTCTACTATATTGTTATCCTTAATGAGCATCTGAGCTCACCCCTTCCAATGTTTTATTTTTCCCAGGATGTGAAGAAGTAATTTATGAATGACCTGCAGGGATAGTATGAGGGGATATGAAAACATGATGTTGTTGTAGTTTTTTTACCTTATGATGTAATGTAAGACTTATGAATATATCTAGTATTTCCAAGACTACTAAACTAATCGGTCTTTCGAGACTTGATCATTTGTGATCATGCCAATGTTATGTAATAATGCACCGACTCTGGGTATCTAGGGTCGGGGCGTTACAGTTGGTATCAGAGGAAGTTTAGTACAAACCATGGAAGCTAGATTTAGATAAACTCTGATTAGATCATGTAGAACTAAGATGAACATTAAGGATTAGTATAGAAGAACTTCCTAGAATTTTGGTATTGTAGAGATTTTGTGAGTTTTTTGAGAAATACATCCATGTTTGGATATGAGCTGGTAGAGGTGGCTCTGTCACAGATGTACCTAGGTGTAAGACCCGAGAGCACCGCTTTGAGCTAGACTCGAATGGGAACTGGTGCACGACAATGGGCCTTGCTGTAATCTTGGTTACGACACTCCCAAGGGATATTCTTAGGATAATTTACATTTTCATTACTAACCGATTTTAAGTATTAAATATATAAGATGAGAGTAAATGACCTTGGTTAATCCTAATGTGTTTCAAATTGAGAATATGGTGACATGTTAATCTCTAAATGATTTTATGACTACTGTTACTCACACAATAATTTCTAGTTTTAGTCAATGGCTGGATTCCATGGAAGTCATAGTGACTTTGAAAATGATGTACAAGGTGGGAACGGTGGTGGAAATGAGCAACAAAATGGAATGTTTATAGGCATAAAAGATATCATCATTATGCCAAATAAAATTTCAAAAAATATGATCAACAATATATATATTATCGAATTCCCAGAATCAACAAAGAATAGAAATGTGATGGTTGATAAGAGCTCCAGTAGTGGAGACCATGGAGAACGGAATCCTCAATTTCCATCATGCAGGAAATGTGGAAGGAGACACCCAGGAAAGTGTCTCAATGGGAAAGAGAAATACTTTACGTGTGGGAAGGAAGGATATAAAGTGAAGAATTTCCGAAGGAAAATGAATAGTACTATGGAAGAAGATAAAAATGGTCCCAAGAGTCCATTTAAATTCATTTGCCATAAATGTAGGGGACCTGGCCATTACCAGAGTGAATGCGCTATTCTATAGGATATTTTCTTGGTCAATGAAGAAACTATGTGGAAATAAATGGTTGGAGAAATGTTTAAAAAGTAGTAGTGCTCCTTGTTGATGGGTTTACTTTGGAATAATTTTCTCTTGTATTTTTAACCCTGCAGTTTTCTATGTGAGAATGATATTTGAGGAAGAATTATCTTTTCTATTGTGAATATAGTTATAAATAACCATTTGGTTTTATATGATCATTGGGTTTGAGGCAATTATATGTTATTATAATTTGGGATGAAAATGCAAGGTATGAGATAAGATTTGTGGATAAATTATGTTATGGTTATTTTGAGGAATTTATCTCATTTTGGTAATGTTATATAATATAGTTTTCGAATAGGGACAACATGCAGACCGTGTGACAACCTGTCGCATCGGACCATGTTGTGGGAATCGAACCCACAACCAAAGTGCGATTGGGATTTATTGCCTACCACTGGACTACCTGATTTCCCTATTAGTGTGACTTGATTTTTAGTTAAATTATTTTATTGATCAATAGTAATTTGATTTGGGATCTTATGTCTTATCAAATGAATACCCTTAGTATAGGAAAATGATTCCGTAATTAAGTGATAAATGTTATTTTGGATGTTGTTCGCTTTGTTTTATGGAAAATAGAATAGTATGGGATTTCATTTGAGGTGTATTGGTGGATTTTTATCTATGTTTTTATTGTGGATTTATAGTGACTTGAATTGTTTATGGAAATGATTAGGTTAATTAATTTTAAGTATGTGACTTTAAGAGTAATTAATGCCATTTGGTGATACAATTTAACGTGGAAGACTACATTCTTATAAGTTTTGAGATTCAATATTATTTTGGTTTATAATGAAGGATTTTAAGGACAATTGATTATTTAATGGTATTTATTTAACTTTGGGGTATTGATGGTTTAATTTTAGAAATTACGATTATTGTTTTTTTCTCTAATGGAATATCCATTTGGGGGGTCATCAGATATTATACTAACCATTTTGGTTTTGATTAATCTCTAAAGACAAGGTAAATATATAGTTTATCCTACGTTGATCATGTATTTCTATAGAAGTATATTCTAGCTCTTCCATTGTGACCAAGTCTTCTTGAATACTCATTGTTATAAAAAATCAGTTAGTGGTAAAAAGTAATTAAAGAATGAAATTCTACATAAAAAGAAAGTATATCTATTTATGTTCTTAGTCAATATCATAAATTAATTCCTCGTCCTTATGGAATGTAACTTAAAACAAAAAAATGTTGTCCGTTTACTTTTCCTACTGGGAGACTAAGGACCATTTGTCCCAACCCAAGTTTGTGATTTTCTTATTTTTAACTTTCTCCTGATCATGATTTCTATCCCTCTCTATTATAACTGAACACTTAGTTTATCATCCATATCCATGTTTTCCTACAAGGAATCCTAGTATGGGTTATCTTGGGTGACCTTTATACCTCTCTTCCTTTCTTTTATTGTGATAGTTTTATTGACTCTTTTTCTGATGTGGGACATTCCATTATATTCTCAAGCCAAATTTTAAAAAAATTGCGAGGACGCAATTTATTAAAGGAGGGGAGAATGTAACACCCCAAGCTTCCACGGTGCGTTTCCCTTTGAATAATGCAATGACGTGCATTGTACGCAACATCGAGATTCTAACACACCACAACCAATCAAAATAGCAGTTAGGAATAGTAATACCTACTTTTTAAAATTTTACAAATTTCATATTTCGAATGGACTTCAGTATTGGATTCGTAATATCGAAATTATCTTAGGGTGAAGTTTTGGTACTTTTCGGATAACCTTCATATTTTTATGAATAGTGAAAATTACTAAATTTTAATTAAAAACAACTTTTTTAATCAAAATAATTAATATTGATAAATTATTAATTTGATAGGTTTTAAATATATTTAGAATATATTTTTAACATTTAATACAATTTTGTTCATTGGACGATATTTCACATTTAAACCAGACAAAAACAAGTGTCAATCTTTTGATAGTTATTATCTCTTAAAAACACTCTATTTGTTTTGACGACGTGAATTAATTTTCAAATTAATTAATGCAACTGTTATGTTTTGAATTTGGTAAAATATACATCATTTTTTAATTCGTAATATCAAATATATCTTAGGCCTAATTTTTTGTATTTTTCTGGAAACTTTCATTTTTTGATAAATAGTGAAACCACTAAGTGGTAGTTAAAAACTGAATTTTTCATAAAACTTAATTTTACCGCTTCTGTGAGTGGAATTTCAAAAATACCAGAAACACATTTAATATGTAGGAGTAAAATGTGGTTCATTGTGATGAAAATAATTTTTGGTGAATAGTAACTTTTTACTTTTATTTACCACGGTTAAAAGTAAATAGGGTAATAAGGGTAAAAATGATATTAATATTACCCTAACACATGTCCTAATTCTATTGGCCAAGATTATCTCAACCAAAAACAACCTTAGGAATAAAATATTATCATTTATGTCCACTTGGATTAGATTAGGACATTTATTATTATTTAATTTAAAGAAGAGTTAATAGAGTTAAAATCAATGTTTATTTTCTAAAACATTTTTGATATAGGGATACACATAAGATAAATTGGATTATAAATATTCAATAGAAATATAAATTATTTCTTACATAATGATATTTTATTTATAATTTGTAGACATTAAATAATTTAATTTATTTATGACACAATGATGATGCAGTAATTACCATAATAGTAAAGAATTAAAATAATTGATATTATAAATACTCAAATAAATATAATTAGAAACTTTTATTGAATTAAACTATTTTTATAGGTCAATAGGACATATTATTATTGATTTAATTGACTTTTTTAGAAGTAATCATTCTGTTATGCGTTTCAAAAAAATCAATTATTGAATAGTGTCAAAATTGACAAAAAAGAGTTTTTAAAACAAATATTATATTATTAATTGATATTAAATTCCTAAAAATCTAAGGTTCTCCCAAGGGACTTATATAATGATATTTGTATCATTAATGGGCCACTTGGGGGTCTCTTGGATGTATATAGTATGTTTATTAACCATATAATATAAAAATACAAAGAGACATTGTAAAAGTGAAACTAATTAACTAAGAGTTAATACTTAAATATAAGGTTAATATAATGACCCAAACCTGTCTAAATTATATTGGTTGAGTGGTTTTCGACCTATACCAACATTAAACTTTAAATAATCCACTTTGGAGACATTAGAAACTGAATATGAATTTATTATAAAATAATATTTCTAGCTTTTCCCAAGGTGCCCCTCACCCCTCTTATAAAAGGGCACTCCCCCTTCTCATTACTTCACACCTTCAATGCCTCCTGAATTGGCCATACCCTGCCCAAATACTCTCTCAAATTCCCTCAATACAACCTAGAGGCCTTAGTTTGATCATAAATCCAACATAAGGAGCCCTTTTGATAAAATCAAAAGGAAGAACTAGAAGAAGAGGTAATGTTTTTACCAACCTTTTTCAAATTCTTTTCCTCTTAAACATCTTATTTATTTGTTATTCCCATTATAAAATAATGAATCCAGTATCTCCTATATAGTATAATATTATTGTAAATATGGTACAACTATATTCAGTATTATATCCTTCATTTGAATGACATGTCACCATACGTGCGTACGTACGACTTACCGTCTCCACGTCGTGGTGTAATTGTCATTCAATAAATTATTATTTGGATGAGTATAATAATGATGTGTAATTCATTTAAATAATAAATATAACATTATAATTATTCTGTATATATAATATACCATCTGATTATATATTATTTTAACATCAAAATAATGATATTGTCACTCGTGCGTACGTACGGACTACCATCTCCACAAAAGCGATGAGATTCATTCTCCATCGTATCCATTCATGTATGATTATCATTTTCTGATTTAAAAATAATTTTTAAGTACTTGTTATAAATCTGGATATGAATAAGATACAACATATCCATAAAAAACACGGCTTACGTAATAAATAATATAAATTAAAATGAGTAAGTTAACACCCGAAATGACGATAATACTAAAATATTATTAACAAATCAATGTTAAAAGATCATATATGATATCATATTAATGTAAATGATTGTTGTATAATTCAATAACAATTATTTCACCATTATAAAGGAGGTTAACCTACTGTCTACCAAGGAAAAAGTACAAAGTAAGGGGTTTCTTATCTCAATTTTAATTCCGTAAGAATTCCATTATTCACCACTTATTTATTTCATGTGGTGTGTGTACTGACCATGATTGTATTCATTGTGTAATATACTTTAATTTATGGATATTTACAACATCATTGTATTATCCTTCTTTCATGGTTGTATGTTTCTTAAGTTACCAAATCAATATGGGAATTTGAAATTTAAATTTCCATTTATTTGGCTTTACGCAAACTTCATTGATTATTTTACTTCGAGATTATGTGTCGAATCACTATTCATTTGCTTATGTTATAATTTCCACTCACCATTTCTGTGGATATACTTTAGATACACATTATCACTCCATTGATAATTTCTCAAGTCATCGATATAAATTCGATAAGAGTAATTTTAACTCATTCTACACTTGTTGAGTTAAACATCCAATTCATTGGTGTTGGTTTTACAAGATTATGTGTGAATGTCCTTCGATTGTTTTACACTGAATATCCAATCATATTTAGTGTATTTAAATTTTTCACACATAACTATGTCGTTTATTTATCCTTAACCTAAGGATACAACCTTTATGAGAGATTTCATCTCAATTTACATTCCATTGAGACTACTTTGTTGTTATACACCAAATCACTTTTATGTGGTGTATATAATGTACTTTGACATAGTATATCATGAATCCATTTATTCTCATGATATTACAATGTTTTGATTACCTAAATTATCTGTATTCAAGTGTCTCTCTTTTGGTTAGAAACTCTAACTAAAATACCATTTATTAATGTTCAAAAGACTTATTCTTCTAAATCTTGCTCATTAATGTCCATGTTTTAAAAAATGGTTTTAAGGATTTATTTTTATGGACATTAAAGTTATAAAATTAAAACTCCTTTTAAAAGCTTCAAAGTGGTATGGGACAATTTGATTCAAAAATATATTTTTAAATGGCTTCTTGAAAAATAGTGTGACTTTTAAGTGATTTCAAGAAAATCGGGGGTATTTATCTCAAATAGTTTTGATGAATATTTTCATCTATGTCAATATCCTTTATTATTCACGATTGAGGATAATATGATAAAATACAATCTCCCATATAGTATCGAATGAGTTATGTTTGACTGTGGATGTGATTTTTTATACGATTCATGGTTTGTGGATAAGTATTGACATTTCTTATGCTAGTTTTAATATGAATGTTTATGTTATGTTCAAAATTTTCATATGAGGAATGAATTGGACTTAGTATGTGACGGGTGGACCCTGCTATATTTGCTTGATGCATCGGTAGGTCTCATGAGACAAACTAGTGTCTTGTAACAAGGCCTTGGCAAAATCTTATTTGTAGTCTTGGCACGAGGCCTTGGCTATGTGGATATGATAGTCTGGCCTTATGCATTCCATCATTATAAAAGTGGTTATTCATATTGCATGTGATTGTTCGACTAGTAGAATATCCATGTGAATAAGTAAATGGAATTATTTCAATTTATCTTTTCCATATTACGCTGAAGTTCAAGTTTAAAAGGCTTTTTTTTAGTTATAAATTGCTTTAAGTGTTTATGCTTATCTATGACAGCTTCTTCTATATTTTTATCCTTAATAAGCATCTGAGCTCACCCCTTTAATTTTTTTATTTTTCCCAAGATGTGAAGAAGTAATTTATGAATGACATGCAGGGATAGTATGAGGGGTTTTGAAGACAATATGTTGTTGTAGTTTTTTTACCTTATGATGTAATCTAAGACTTATGAATATATCTAGTGTTTCCCAGAATACTAAACTAATCGGTCTTTTGAGACTTGATACTTTGTGATCATGCCAATGTTATATAATAATGCACCAACTCTGGGTATCTAGGGTCGGGATGTTAGAAAAATATATAGGATATTATCTTTATATTGGATAAAAATACTTTTATCCTTTTTATGTTTTCATGAATTTTATTAAATCTCATGAGTTTTATACAATGCGTATGGAATATATCATCTAATATTGTTTATACCAACTCTTTGTTAACAAGAAAAATCTATTATAATATAAAATCAATTAGATGAAAATATAAAATCTTTATATAGATCCATCTATGAATAATATATTTCGTCACATTCAAACATTATGATTCAACAACACTTTAATTCAGCATTGAAAAACATAGTCCTATCTCCACCAAAATTTTCCTAGATTTTAATATATGTTATATTTTTAGAATTTCAATACTATATGTTTTGTATCATATTCCATTCCAAAATCCAAAAATTTAATTCAAAAATGATGATATAGAACATATTTTTTCCATATATTTTCCCGAATTAAATCATTTATCTCAAAAATATCATTATATATTGATTATTTCGTTTCCATCTGATAAGTCGATGTTTTAGTGAACAAGTATAATTATTTCAAAAATCCAATTCTACTCTTCTATCATAAAGCTTTACCTAATTGTTATATTATCATAGTAAATGGACCTAAAAATTACATTCTATGTTCACTTATTCTTGATAATTTTAGAAAATCCAGTAAATTTTTATTAAATACACAAATATATCATAAAAATTTCCATTAGTGATAATAAAATGAATTTCATATCAATGTGAAGTCTGGAATGTAACCTTCAATCACTCTAAGTAATTAGTGCACTCAATCACCATGTGTATGTGAGTAGATAAAATTATTCCTTTAGATATATTTCTTGTAATCCTATTGACACCTTAAGTCAATAATTCGAATCTTCTCATTAGCATCAATATTTCAATTGTTAAACAATTTCAAATGTATTTACTAAGGAAAGCGTTTTCTTTAACTCATATAATGTTTCTATACTACTTAAGTATTATTCTTACGTTTTTCACTAGTCTAATAATTTTCTTATATTAACATTATTCTTTTTGTAGGAACATTTTCAATGTAATTTTTGGTGATGATGATGTCATATCGACAATTAATGCTTATACTTAGATGAGAATCATGATTTAAATTAATTTACTATGTACCTGTATTAAAAGTTATCCCACTAAATTTAAAAAACCAACTGAAATATAAATTATATCAATTATTTGGCCAAGATTTATTATTTATTACAATTTGGGTCACTTTAGCATTTCCCCCCATCACATAGCTATTGAGTATGCCAATCATGTCAATCTTATTAGATATGAGTGTTGGATGGATAGGTAGAAAAATATATTTCCTAATAAATTATATGTATTCCCTGAATGTTTATCTTATTGTATCCAAACATTATTAAGGTCTCCTAACTAAATATGACAAAAAAATTAATTCCAAAATTTTTTACATAATCCAATTAGGTCCACTCATTACTTTCATCCCTTACACAAGATAATCTAGGGAACCCAAATTTTTCATAAAATGCCTATTTGGATGATCGATGTCTTCAAAAGTGTTTACATTAGAAGGAATCTAACACTATATTTTAAAGGGATTCAAATATAACAATCTTACCTCTTGTATTACCTTTATATGTGAATGATTCTTATGAATTAGTTTTGAATCCCCATTCCTTTTACTAAATAATAATTTTTAATACTTATTTATGTTTAAATAATTAGAAATTCCATATCATGATTTAGTAACTAAGATTTAAATGAAACTATATTTATAAAAATCCAAATGCATATCAAGCAAAAAATTTATGAAAATACTTCATACAAAGGCTTACAATATTATGAAATCAATAATCCCCATAAAAAGGCTGGGATATATATATATATCCACCCCAAAAATTTATTGAAAAGTTATAAGCCTCCAAATTAGTGACAATACCTTCCCAAATTCTCTATACATAATGTTATAAATGTCAATAGACTCCTCAAATCCAGCACAATTCTGACAAAAAATATTTATTAACTATAATAAACCATTATTTTCAAGCTCAAAATACTGTAAAATTGAATGTAAATGAGGAAGAAAATTAAATTAATTATCATACATAACATTTAACTACATAAATTCATTTATGGAAATATATTTAATTAGTTAAAAAATTTAATCTAAATATTGAATTGTAATTAATAATAGAAAAATAAAACAGCTTAATAGAAGGGAATAAAATTGAAAAAAATTCTAATATTTGAACAATAGTTGAAAATTTCAGAATAATTTAATAATAATGAAATTGTAAAGAGTATAATTTATCCTTGAATTATGGATATTCAGTAATTATATAAATATAATCACCATATATTTTTTTGAATACAAACTCATTCATATTACCCCTTTATAAGTAATTTAATTTAAATAAATGATATTAAATGATATATAAATAATTATATTCAAATTGTTTTTTAAAAACAAAAAATATATTGTAAATATCACATGGTTGATATTATATAATCCTTAATCCTATGAATTATCAAAATAACATTTTAAATGTTTTAAATAATTTCTCAAATAAGGAATTATAATATGAATTTTTCCAATTAATAGTTATGAACAATGCATAATTTTATATAAAGGTTTTTTCAATTTTTTTTATTTTTTAATATACAAACACTTTTACAACTACCTGTATAAGTTCCATAATATATATATATATATATATATATATATATATATCCAAATTATAATCCATTAAAAAAATTAAAAATATATTTTAAGTACTGATAATTAATATGATGGAATATTTATTTATTAAATATTTAATAAATAGATAATAATTAATTATTAAATTAATATAAGTAGTTAAATTATAAAATTTTTATAAATTGAATTAATATTAAAAATTAATTATTTACATAATTAATAAATATTTTATAAATTTTATTATTCCATTCAAAATATAAATTTACGAAAAATATCTATTTTTTCATGCAAGTCATAATTTATGATATGAACTATATCGCAACCGTCTATACAGTTCAAAACGGATACCTTGGTTTATGATTAATACTCACTAGCCTATGATAGATTATCATACAACTATCTATCATACATCAAGATATGCATCATATAACTTGTATGATATGATGCATTTTTTTCATTACGTGGGAAAATGTAGATCAAATTTTTTTTGTGATACCTGAACATATCATGTGATACAGTGCATTAAATCTAATGGTTTTATTCAAATTCATTTTTTTGGATATCAAATATCATATAATATTTTCCAATAATTGATTATTCTAGCACAGAAGGTAAATATATGAAAATTTGAAATTTAAGGTCATATTTAATTACATGAAACAAAATATCTAATTCTAAATGAGAAATACATATAATATATTATGATAGAAAATGAAATATCCATTTCCTTTTAATTTGAAATAATATTTTAAGAATAAAGAGGCATAATGATGCTCTAATACCACAAAATCCGTTTTATGGATTGAAGAATTATTAATTAATTCAAAGGATATGAATCAAAATCGCCATTTCGAATATCAATATACTTTTAATATCATTAACCAAGAATATTAAAAGGAAGAATGTTTACCATTATTTAAAGATAGACACTACTCTAATTAATTAGTCAAACATACCTGATAAATGGCAGTAATGAACATCCAGATAACACTTCTCTCTTCATGAATTTATGTATTGACTAGATCACACAATGCTTGGATTGGATCATAATGAAGAACAGAAAAATATAGTATCTAAAGGTGGCTAATGAATTAGAAAGATGACATATTCAAGAGAAGTACAAAGAGGCATTATCAAGATTCAACCAACACCATCTCAAAAGGATTTTCCTCTATATATAGTCCCCAAGGATGCTCCCTAATCCTTTATAGCATTAATTAATATGTTTATAATTTACGATTAAATTTAATTCTTATTATAACTCATTGAAACCATTGACCAATTTAACCTCCAATAATTTCATCATATAAAATGTTTGATAAATTATTTTAATTTATTCAGTACTCATTTGTTTTAAAAATATATCATTTTTCTTCCATTCACAATCATAATGTAACATCTGAGACATTTAATAATAGAATTTTCCTTTGGAATAAATTTCATATTTAGAAATATATTAAGTAAAACATGCACCACATGATATAAACCAACAAATAATTATAGTATCAAATTATAACATTTAATTTAGATTATTAATATTCTGAATAAATTTAAAAATAATTTAGTAGGATAATAAACAAAAAATAAAATAAAATAACTATAATTGGAAAATTTAGATCATAGTGGTTAGCAGTAGTAATCACACTAATGAAAACAAATTAAAAACTAGAAAAACATTTGTAGTGTAATCAATATTTTTTAAAATGACGAATATAAAATCGATAGATATTTAAATGAACAATAAATTAATGAAATATGAAATAATTTTGGGTAATGGAAAACCTAAATGACACTTTGTAAGATGACCAATATAATGGTAACATGATTATTAAGAATAGTAATAGAGATGTTAGAATAATAAAATTACCATTAGAATAGTAAAAAGATATTTGAATATCCCATAAAATAAATATATACTGAATTTATAAAAAAAATATAATTAAATATATGTTGTTAATAATGAAATTATAAATTTTTGAAAAAAATATTAATTATATTATGAGGAAATAAATATGAGTTTGTTCAATAAAATAAATTTTTATGATACATTAAAAAGTTTGAATGATTTGTTTTTAAACTAATTTAAAAAATTGTAGATGCATTTATTGAAATTAAAATATAATTTTATTAAATAATAAGTAATTTTGATTAAGTTTATAACATTAATCAGTTATTAAAATTTAATAATTTTAAATAACTAACGATTTTAAGGGAAAACTAAATTTCATATATTTATATAATTATTTTAATAAAACTAGTCTCCTTTTGGAATCATCTGGTTGATATTTGGTTTCAGTGAATGTATTATATTATTCAAAAATAATATAATTTTTAGGTGAATATTAAAATAATATATATGTTATATATTTTTTAATTGTATATATGAATTAATTTTGGGGATTTTAGAATTTAGATGAATTTATTAATGTACCATTTACTGATAAATCAGAACCCCCATACTATTAAATCAATATTTTGTTCACTATTTTAGTATATAAAAATTAATCTTCAAAAAAGAATCTCCTCTACTTATAAATACCAAAATTCACCACCACATTTTCCTATCTTGAGAATAGTTGTAAAAGACTCTATTGCAGGGTGAATTGAGTCCATGAAAATTTTTTAGCTTATAAAATCACCTGCTTTATGGTATGACTAACTTAGGACCTTTTTATAACAAAATAAGAATCATAAATAAAAAAACATGGAAATAATTTTTCATATATATTTTTAGTGGTTCAGAGAACCAAAATTAAGTATTCCACTCAAAAAAATATTTTCTATGAGTTTAGTGATATTCACTAGACCAAACCTTTTTCTGGGCACATCTAGTCCTTTTTCAAGGGACTGTTTCACATACTGAAAGTAGTTGACACCTTTTAAAACAAAAATAGTGATTTCAACTTGGATAAAAAAGGATTTACATAGAAAACCCTTCATGTTTATTTTACAAAGATCCTTTAAAATAAAATAATAAATATGATAGTTTATAGGTTGATATAAAATTTGTAATATATATTTTAAAAATAATAATAAATATCCCAAAGAGATAATAAGAAAATGATGTTGTTTGAGGAGAGTCTTCTGGAACATCAGAAAATATACCATTTTATGCCAAGATGTATATCTAGAAGCATATTCTACTATTTAAGTATAATTGGGAAGTGTAAAAATTGATTTATGGGTCAGTTAACAGATGATAGATAATGTTATATTTTTCCTCTACAAATTTTTTTCAAACGATATCTTTATTGATAATTAATGAAAAAAAATTAAATTTTAATGTTACAATAACACATCTGTAAAATATGGTGTTGTAATGTTAAAATTGTAGTCATCCTTTAATTGTAACTTCATTGACAAAAATATTATACATTAAATTATCATTTAACATGTTTCCTATCTTATTTAATTATTCTTATTATAATCCTTTTACAATAAAGATGTATTACAACATTTAATGAAAACATGGCATCATTAAAACTCATTGAAGGTACTCCAACAATAATAAATAAAAAGTTGTAGAATGATGTTTCTAGTTAAAGATAAAATCATATCCAGATTCTTAATATTTTAATTCATATAGAAAAAATGATCCATATAGTCATTCTTCACATTGCCAACTTATCTACATAGCCAAATTTTCATATGTATTATTCATATAGTTTATTTAATTCATGAAACCAATTTTTTTCACATATGATATTTACTCAAATAGAAAAAAATTACATAGAAAAATGAATCACATAACCATTTGGAACCACGTAGCCAATTTCATCATGTATCTAAATAACATTTCTGATTAGTCCACAATACCAATTCATTTATTCAATTGATCTATATATCCAATTGACAATAGCATAAATTCATCAACATGGATGATTTCCACATACCAGATTCCATGACATAGCTGTGTCACATTGGAAAATCCTTCCCATTGTTTATTGACATAGTCAAATACACAATGTATCCATTTATCAATGTACTGAAATGCGTCATGATGAAAATTTTCTAGATGTATGAAAATTTCAACCAAAACAAACAAAATTGTAGACTTATATACTCTAACCTCTAAAAAGTCTTAAAAATAAAATAATTTGATGAAAATACTTTTTAAAATTAGATATATATTAAGGGTATTTTATGTCATAAAAACCCAATGTATATTTAATATGTTGGAAAAACATTATTAGTGCAATAATATTCTTAATTTTAATGATGATAAAACAAATTGGATATTAAAAATAAGATTAATAAAAGGTTATTATTGTATTTTATAGATATTCTAATGAATATACATAATTATTTTAAACTGTTTTGTTTGTACATTTATTTTATCCCATAATTAGACAAATCTCCAATTTTATTACATGTGGAAAATTCTCCCAATTTTCCAATATCTCTCTCCCTTTTCGTGTCTTTTAAAATGAAGTTAATAAAATAAGAATAACCCTTTCTATTTAAAACATATAGTTATAAAATAATTATTTAAAGTGATAAAACATTATATTAAATTTTGACTGAAATAGAATTACCTAATGAAAATAATCATAATAAGATATTGGTAACATTATATGAAAATAATAGATAAGAAATAAGAAATAAAATAGATTAAATTTAAAAAAAAATGAGAAAATATTATAAAGGGATAAAGATAATTTTATTTTCTTATCAGTCATGTATAAAATTAATCCCCTAAAAACATTTAATCAAATAAATAAAAAAAATTCATTCATAATTCCTAGAATTATGGATATGGTCAAAATGAAAATTTTGTTTGGGTGGAGGTAACTTTAATTTAGGTTTGGTTCTAAAAGTAGTAGGAATATCTGTTATAGTAGGTATCAAATCCTTCCTTATATTTTCAATGGTTCCAATCTCTGATCCTATATCATATTTGAGAAATGGATATTTAAAATAATAGATAATAATTCTATTATGTTTTAAATTACCTATAATAAAATCGTAATATGCAGGATAAAAAAACGAACTCTCTTGGTACGGTAAAAGAAATAAGTACATTCTATATATCACTCAAAAACTAGGGTTGAATCCACTTTGGATTTAAATTATTGATAGTTATGAGATAGATCATAAAAATTGTCATGTTTTAATCAATTACTTCAAAATGTATTTAGAATAGTTGGTTCGAGAGTTTTTATTCCTCATATATAATAAAAAATATCTTCACACATGTTTATTCTCTTGATTATATCAGCCATTCAAAAATACAAAATAATATAAGATGCCTAGATATGAAAATTAGAAACATTGTAAAGACCATTTCTCATAAAATATTTTAAAAAATTAAAAATGACTTCAAGAAAAATTTGGAGGCACATAGAGAGAAGGAGAGTGGTGAGTAGTATTTGTATTGGTTGGAATCCATAATAATAGCTTCTTCAGAATTGAGTTAGCCAATCCTTTCATACTAATTACTCTTCCATTTATAGACTATATAATTTTCTATATATTAAACATTTTCTCAATTAAATTGTGTCCCACTTCCAAGACAACACTGACAAAAGATAGTGATATATAAGTATTAGAAAAAATAGAAATGGGATCCGGTGAATATTGGAAATTTATATTATTGTTAGGTGCAACTAATGTCATAGAAGGAATAATAAATGGAGTTATATACTAAAAAAATACATACCTATCAGAGAAACATGCACTAATGGAGCTTCTAACAAATCTAAACTATATTCCTTACATGGTGATTCATAATACAACCCCCGAATGAATTGATAAACATTTTACAAAAAATTGTAACAAGAATTGATGATTTATAGAAACTTGACCCAGAAACTGAGAAATAAAATCTTTTATATGTGGAGAAACCTTTATAAATTCTCACATATTTACATTATATTTTTCATAATATCCCACCATTTATTTTATAAGAATTACTTCCCAAACACCAACATTTCTCATTGAATATATACTATGTTGGAAATCTATTGATAGATATCTAATAATATCCTAAAAAAATGGTTGGAGTGAATCAAACTAAGGACATTGAATTTGAGAATATAAAATTATAAAAATATGAGTTTCTGATCTACTCCAGCATAAAAATATGGAAATAATTATGATTATTTGATGGCTAATGCAAAGGGATGGATCT
This sequence comes from Viscum album, assembly GCA_963277665.1. NCBI lineage: Eukaryota > Viridiplantae > Streptophyta > Magnoliopsida > Santalales > Viscaceae > Viscum > Viscum album. The sequence goes on from OY728122.1 coordinate 1,253,070,284, forward strand.
TCTTGATAAAATAAAATTGTCTTACCATAAAACATCATAACATGTTCATGATTTCCTTCATTTGTATCTGAAAATACTGAATATCATCAAGGACATATTTTTCCATGTAATATTTCACCATTGGAAAATATTGGAAATTCTTCTCTGAGATAAAACTAGCACAACATGCTCATTAAGCATTGATTTGGTAAGACATGCATCTTTTATATCTCTTACAACATATTTCATTTCTTCAATCCATTTTTAACATACCCCATAGACAATTATATTAACACGAGACACTATTTTAATATTTTTTTATCATTATTTGGGTTCCATTCTAGCCACAAATTTTTTAAAATCATCCTTTGAAAAAGAATTATACTTGATTTATCTTCTCTTATCAATAATTAATATTATCCCCTTTTTCAAATCATTGTAATCTCATTTTATTTTATCAAACTATTTTAATACAGAATATATGAGAGAATTCATTTGAGAAATATATTTTCTATTAGTATCTTAGTGTGATTCCTTATGAATAGGAGGAGGAGATGGAGTATGATGTGTTTGGGAGAGCAAAAAGTCTCTATAACAACATCATCAGCTCTATGGACACTAGTTAGTTATCCAAGGAGAATTAGATACACTATATATTGATCAAATTTAGGATCAGACCATTCTTATATAACTAAAACACTTGAAAAAGTCTTAACTAGACTCTGCTAAATAAATACATCATTTTTATATCAATTGGCTCCACATTTTGAACAACATTAGCTTTTTGAATCCATACAACAACTTCAAGGATTATAGTAAATGGAGCCCATATCTAGAAGCTATTGTCTCTTATACCTCCCTAGTAGGAACAACCTCAGATGGCATGACATCCATTTCATGTGAGGTTTGGGATATATCCCCCTGAGTCATTCCTTCCTAACTAATTGAAATTGATGAATTAGAATTTTTTCCCAGAAGTACCCAATTTATTTCAATAACACGATAGATAGAGTATTTATCTTATGTTATTTTACTACCTCTCACTCATTTAGATCCACATCCTCTTTCATAAGAACTATAAATATCAATATAACATACTGGTAATAAATTATAATTCTATATCCATTAAATCATGGATTCATAAACCACATCATGCACCATAGAATATTGAGCTTTAGATTATTGATTATGATGTATAAGACATACAGATCCTAAAAAATAGAAATAAATCCTTATATCTAGTGAAACATCGCCTAAAAAAACTTACACTGGACCTTCCATTCAACTTCCAAATCCATTATAGCTTTTTTATCAAAATTAGAGGTTCCAAGGATGAACATAAACACATCTATTGGTCCTATTGTACTTGTAGAAAACAACTTATTTCTAATGTAAAATTTACCTTTATCGGGATATTGAATAGTTCTATACAAAACTTCTAATGAAACTAGAATAGAATTCCAAATTACATTTGATAGAAAAATAACCTAGGATGATGGAAAAACATAACATTTCTCGTATACTCATTTACCTCTTCTTAGAATAAGAATCCATATTTCTTCTCTTTGAAAACAAGCATATAACAATAAAAATGAACTACCTAATCTAATATAATCTCTATATACATTGGGAATCATACTAAAATTAAATTCCTTATGATATATATGTGAAGATGACTACCAACTTTTTCATTCATTGTTGAACCGAGTCTTCCCTTATCTCCGTACTTGGATTAACTATTAACAAATAGGTCGGTTGGAAGTTGATTGATGATCAAGAGATAAGTCATAATGGGCTTGATTCTGTGATAAAGGATGTACATGAATAGTGAAATTTACAACGACCTAGCTAAAATTATTCCAGATAACTTATTCATAAAGGGATTAAATAATAGTTATTGTTATTCATTGATTCTAACTAAATAAAATAAAATTAAATAACTAAAAATATTATTTTTTTTATAAAAACACAAATGTTTAATCATTAAAATTGAATAATCATACTTAATTTAAATATATAATAAAAAAATATTAATAAAACAATTATAAATATTAATATTATAAATGAAAATTCATTTAAATTCAAATAAATCCAATTCTCTTTAAATACAATCAAAATGACCACACATAAGAGGTTGAGTAAATATATCTACTAACTGATTCTCAGTAGATATAGACTAAATAGTAATATTTCCTTTCTGTGCATGATCACTAAAAAATTGATTCTATAAATCTATATTCTTCCATCTAGAATTATTTATTTGATTCATTGTAATGTTTATATCAGTAGTGGTATCACATTTTAATGATAATTTAAATAAATTGAATCCAAAATTTATCAATGTGTGTTTCATCCATAATAGTTGTGGAAAAAAATAACTATCAATAATATTTTATTCTTTGATAGTAGATAATTCAACATAGTGTTGTTTCTTACTAGAAAATGATACTAGGGATTTACCTAGAAAATTGTAGTTCCCTAATGTACATTTTACATCTACTCTAAAATCATAAAAGTTAATATCCCAACATGACATTATATTAAAATCATTAGTTTTAGTAAAAATTTTGAAAAATGTAATTATTTAGTTTAAGTATCATAAAATAAATTTGGTAGATTTTAAAAGATAATCCGTAGTATTTTCTTTTAATATATCACAAAGACATTCTGAAAACATAATATCTATTCTACTAGAACAAAAATATAATAGGATCCTAATTATTCCTCTGTAAAACATACTATCAACTAGTTTCCCAATATTCTCCAATTCAAGGTCTCCTTTAGAACACATAAGAGTAGTATATAATTTTGTACATTCAGGTATATAACTTTTATATAAGTCAGTTTTGTATTTTAATTGATTCTACACATTCCCAATATCAAAATCGTAAATTTTTAAACATAAAAAATAATTTCACTCACCCATCATGGTCATTTCTAATTATTTTTATTCTTCATTTAAAAATTCATTACACAATTTTTAATATTTTGAACCAAAAATTACAACATCAAAATATATTTCTACTACTAAATTAATTGAAGATTACTTTTTATAAAAAGTATTGGATCTTATTTTATTATGGAAAATCCATTAGATAAAAGAAAATAGCATAAAATTCTTACCAATATCATGGTTCTTGTATAAGTCTACAAATATCATTTGTATGTTTTAAAAATGAGTTTTGAAAATGTGGATTTTAAAAAATAAGAGGTTGTTCAAAATAAGATTCCTCAATGAAAAAACCATTTGGGATTACAAATTTTTCATCTATATGTTTAAATTTAATATTAATATGTGATGTACATGAAAAAATAATTCTAATGAAATCTAATCAAGACAAATTTGAAATTTTATTTTCATATTCTATACCTTCTTCCCCATTATATCCATTGGAAACTATTATATATTTATTCATAGTAATCTATCCATGATCATCCTGTTTATTCCTAATTCCAATTTTTTTTCTTATATTTGGATAGTTAGAGGGTCTATTAAATAATACATATACCTTTTTCATCTTGATGTAGTTTAATTCCACTTAAATTTCTAAAATCCAACCGTCATCAACTAATACTTCCCTTAAAGTATTAGTTTCTATTTGAGATATATAGGAAGAAAACACTATAAGATTTATTACACTCCTTCTAATAATAATATCTCATCAGTTTGAGTTTTGTTTTGATAAAACCGATCTATTTCATCAAATTTACAATGAAATAATTATTCAAAATTCATTGAATTTTTTTTCAAGGCTTTATATTCCCTAAATATGATTAAAGAGCCAATAAATATTCATTTATATTCTTTTTGATAAAATTTAACTAGTTTATCCTTGGTATTTATAATATAAACCTTCTATCCAAACACAATAAATTATCTAACATTTTAATTTGAATTATTCCATACCTCATAGGGTTTCTATTCAAAATAGATCTAATTAGAACTCTATTTATCAAAAAAAATTATATATTTATAGCTTTATGCCAAAATTAAGAAGGTAGGTAATATTCACATAACATTTTATATAAATATATTTCCAATTCATATTCCTTCATTCAAAAACCCCAAATTTTTTAACATTCCTCGAGGAAGAGAAATTGTGTTTGATACCATATTTTTATCAATTATAATTGAACTCGTGGTTTTAAAACTCTCCTACATGGTCACTTATTAAAGAAATAATTTTTATATCATTGCATTTTTTTCAAATTTGCAAAAACATATGATAATATAATATTCTTCACTCTTAAGACTTAAAAAATAAACCCTAGTAAATACTAAAAACTAATTTTCATGAACCCAAAAAAATACTTTCCCATATGGATTTTAGTACTATATTTCCAAAATAAAACCATATGAATTAGTTCTAGGGGTGTAGAAGTAGATAAATATTTAATTTTTTTAAAGTATGTCATCTGTTGGTATCTCATTCGGCATGCTACACACAATTTCATTTTTGGTAAATTATAATTTAGGGAAATTGGAATCTAAATTCCTTTTATAAAAGTCCCTTAAATAATTTAAATTAAAATTTATTATCCTTATATTAAAAATCTATTATATATTTATTTAAAGAGTTAAATATTTCAATTTTTGTAAAATCAATCAATTAAGATCTAGTGTATATACATTATACATTCTTGTCAGCACAAATTTACGAAATTTATTTCTAAAAATTGCACATGAATTATTATTAAAATAACCAAACAATCCAATATTATAAATTTGGGAAAAACTTATTTGATTTCGGATTAATCATTCAACATAAATAACTTTAATAATGAGTACTGATAATGGATTTCCAACCCATCTAAGTCCCATAAAATTTATTTTGGCATTGTCACCGAAGGGGAAATGACCTCTTAAATTACTGAAGGATTGGATTGAGTGAAATATCCCATCATATTCCTTTGGAATCCCATTTACAAATTCGATTTTTCATTGATTCTTATGGACCTTTTCCTTATAATGAAAAATCAATTGTTAAATTGTTTTGGTACCCGTATTCATTATGTTATAAAAATATTAGTAACTAAAGGTTTAGGACCCTAAATATATTATGCTTTCAAAAAAATCTTGTGCAGTGTTATGAAAATATTTAAAAAAAAAATCATGTTATACTAACGTTTTTTGATTTATCATACTAATTATTTCATAATAGTTCCTTAACTCTATATAATGAAGACAATAAAATTATAATAGGTTCATAAATTTAAATCTAGAAAAAAATTGATTTATTTTTTTTATTTTCACAATGACTTCCGATACCAAATATATTTTAATGAGAATTATTGTTTCCATGAATTTGGATTACAAAAATCACCTTTTTTAAAAACTATTGAACCATATTTGAAGCCTTGATTATTTATTTTAGTTTTTTAAATTTATTATATTAAATACAAGATGTAGTAGATTTTTCTATCATGGTTTTCAAATATAAATTTTTATATTTAATTATTCATTTTCAATAACCATAAATTTATTTTATAATTTGTGTTTCTTATTTTTATTTTTCAAAGATTAATATTTATTTTCCATCATCGTGTAATATTAATTCAATTCCCCATTAGGGAATCCTTAATTTTCATATGTATACTCATTATTAGAATAATAATATGAGTGTACATTATTAGAGTGTACTTTAAAAAACAAGGTTTCCTTACGATTATAATGTCATACATCAAATTTGGAAGAAGTAACATCACTAGAATCCTATAAATCACTCTATATAGCTTTAGTGGACTTCTTAGTTTATTTCATTTATGTAAATTTCATGATGTAAATTTCTATAGAATTTTTATTACCTTCAATTTAGAAAAAAATATAGTTTGATGTGTCCAAATTTCTGGCATTCATATAATCACATTAACTTGAGGATTCTATATTAATTCACTCTATCATGGAAAGGTATCTTGAAATTGTTTCTCTTTTTGTAGAAATTTTTAAATTTTATCACAAAGTGAGTAATATCACTATCTAAAGTGGAATTATTTGAGGTGTCTTTATCAGATGACACATATTTTTCAATCTCTTTTCTTTTATTATCATACATAGAATTTTTATATTTTACAGAATAATTTTACATATTAAATAATATATTTTCAAAAAAAATTAAAATCCATCCCATCCCCACACATTATATGAGATCATTTGATATAATTTATTTTAAAATCCTTATGATATATTGGTTTCCTAAGGGAATCCATAAAACCAATGAAAATTTGTGGTAAAATTATAAGGATTTTATAATATTTATATGGTTTAATAATGGGTATTTCTAAAAAATTATTTTATTTTCAAACAAAGTATGATTTATATTTTTCTTTCTGATACTCTCTCCTTCTTGAATTCTAAATGTAATGATCTTCGAATTAGAAGTGTTAAATCTGTAAGATATCACATTTTATATACCAACATATGAAACCACTATATTATTCAACTTTTCATTAGATGTATGAAATTTTAAAACATAGTTAAAATAATATAGACCTATTCCACAAATAAAATAATTAATAGGCTTAGATATTGGGTCATAAATAGTTTTAGTGTTAGCATCACATGTTTTATGTTGTGTCCTTGGAATGATGTAAGGATTCTAGGATTTAAGATTAACCATTAGACTAAGATTATTTAAATATATTATCATCCACACCATCCCACAACCGAAATTCTAAACATTAATATACAGTTATCATTAAATCATTATACATTCTATATTATCATTCATAATACCCATCTTGTAGATTATATTTAGATGTAAATATTTAAAAGATAATAACTCAAAAGTCATGGGTCTAGATACCATTTATTTTCTTGATATTGGATATAACACAATCAATAGGAGGTTGAATTGGGCCAATGAAATTTTATCATCTCATAAAACCACCCTCTTTAATATACAATAAATTTGTGGTCATTTGTTTACACAAGAAACAATAAAAATAAAACCATGAAGAAAAGAATCAGATAAAAAATATTTATAGTGGTTTGGTGAATAAAAATACCCAAGTCTACTACAAAAAAACAATTCTCCCGGAGTTATGTGATTTTTACTAGACCAATCCATTTGTTGGAGACTGCAAGTCCTTTTTTAAGGACTACATGATTGAGTTCATATATTAAACACATGGTAAAACAAAAATATGATATTTCAAATAAACCCTAAAAAAGATTTACACACAATAACCTTCAAGGTCATTTCACCAGGAACCATTAAAATGAAATGTAAAATAATTTTTTTTTACATATTTCACTTTTAGTTATAAAATATAAATAGATGAGAAGAAGAAATATTATAGAGATATAAAAAGAAAAATATGCAGATTGAGGAGATTCTTAGGAAATAGTATCAATGATGACCTTTAAATTAAAACTATAGATATTGAAGATTCATCTATTTTTTTGTTAACATATAGGAGTACATAAAGGGATTTAGAAGTGAGTTCTTTGATGATAGATAATGTTCTTTTTTTCTTCTTGGTATATTGTTTTAATTATCTTGGTTAATGAATATTCAATAAAAATCTATTTTATTATTTGAAAAACATCTTCCTAAAATCATGTTTTGGATTTTTAAAATTCAATGCATCCTTCAATTAGAAATAACTCTGCAAAAAATAAAATCACATAAATTGTCTTCATTCTTGTTTCCTTCATTAATACTTTCTGATTAATTTTTTTCCATAAAGAGGTAATACAATAATAAATGAATTCATTATATCATTAAAACTTACTGAAATTAATCCAATGTTAATAAATACCAAGTTTTAGAACAATGCAGTTGATTACTGATCACCATAATGAAAAATTCTACCAATTTTAACAAACATTTTTGATTTCATCCACATATCCATTCACCACATAAATAATTTATCTACGATGAATAATTTAAATAGGTGTTATTGAAATTGAATATTTTCTTCTTGTTGAAATTTTTCCTTATCATTGGGTACCAACATACATGACAAAATTAACATGGCCATAACGAATCACAAATCCATTTGGATCCACATTGATAATATCCCCATGTATCCAAGTCACATAACTGGTTAATCATGGTAACCAATTAACATATATTGTTGATATAAATTGGTGATTAATCATGTAGGTGATTCATCAGTGTAGGTAATTTTTATAGATCTGATTCTACAATATATTTATTTCACAATGGAGAATCAAGTAAACATGTTATTGAAAAAACTGAATGCTTGACGTAACCGTGTATCCATGCATCCAAATTCCTCACATAGCCAACATTCATGATTTTGGAAAAGTTCATCCAAAACATATAGAATTGAATACTTAAATACATCGAAAATATAAATTATTAAAATAAGATAATACTAATGAAAAAACATATAAATTTAGATATCCATAGTATATGATGGATATTTGAGATCATTAAAACCTAATGTACTTGGGATATGTTGGAATATCATTAGAAGTAAAACACACATATAATTACCCCATGGGTTCCGTATAGAAAAAAGTCATAATTAAATCTCAATATTCATTTATACATTCTTGAGGTATTTTATTTAGAAATGATGATTATATATTCTTAAGAAGTTTATAAAATTAGGCTATCCAAAGTAAGATGTAACAATCCCAACCCTTCCCCTTAAAGACCATTTCTTCCTCCTCATCCACCAAATGTTTTATTACCATCCTAATATAATGACACCATTATCATAAATATTCCAATATTATATTATGCTATTTCATTAATTATTATCCAACTTTCTCTCATTCATTCCAAAATGAAAATGTCATCAATATAATGGATTTTCCACTGCCGTCATGGATAACATATTAAATTTTTCAACAACACTGTAAGAGAATGGTTCTAATATTAATTTTATGGTAAAATATATTCTTAATAAGTATATTCTAATTTTTTATTATTAAATATGTTTTAAATAAATTTAAAACATAAATAAAACTAACCAACCTCATTTTCTTGAGCGATCATGGGGCCTCCTACCACCAAAAAACTAAATCGGTCATAGACATACTCGAGGTGAATTACTGATTCACTAGGTCAATGAAAAATATGAAAGTCCTCCAAAAAAATTTATCAAGGATGATTTTTCCCAAAAAAATCATACTTCACATGAAATGGAATTTCTCTCGAAAATCCAGCATGACCCATCCATACATTGGAAATTCAGGCCAAAAATAAAATACAAAATTTGGAATTAAAAATAATCCTAAGATGTGAAATCAAAGAGTGAAAAGGAAATGAATGTTTCATTTATCTCACATCAAAATCCCACATGTTATTCAGACAATGATATTCAACACTTTGTCTCCACATACATAGTGAATCACTGATTTAAAAAAAATTCAAAAATAGGCTTGTGGTGTTCAATTTGGACAATTATTCTAAGGCATAAAATTATAAAGAATATAATTGAACAAGATATATCATGTGACCCATGGTCACTATTATAATTGCTGTTTTAGAAAAAAAAACTATTTTTACTCTAAGATACATGTATATTCAAATATTTTTATATTAATAAAACTGTTTACTGATTATTTTTTATTGTTCTATATGAATTTAATTTAATAATGTCCTAGGTTATATTTCACATTTATAAGGTCATATTAGGTCCTAATATAATTAAAACCTTGAAATTATATATTGATATTATAAAATATAGTACCATAGTATTGAAATTATGTATTGATATTATAAAATATAGTACCATAGTATGATAAAATAAAATTATAAAACATATATTTATGAGTGATTGGTGTGACTACTCATAAGAAGATGAGACTTACTCTCACGAAGTTCCCACTTGGTATCTCTAATATTGGAGACTATGAGAAAAAACCAACCAATAGGAATTATGCATGTTTATGTGTCATCAGATATTCTAATATTTATGTGTGTTTAATGGTAAAAATAATTTATGGAATTTATTAAATCATGTTATAACTCATTCAAATATATATATTTAATAAATCTTGATCATTACAATTATTAAATAAGTTGGATATATTTAGTGTGACATGAGTTATATGTTATAAGGAATAAGCTAGGGAATGATTTAAACATTCTATATTTATAAAATAATATATCGAGGTCATTTTATTGTAATGGAACCATCAAAATAAATTTCATGAATATGGTGTAATAAATATTTAATGTCTTATTTTTATTGAAATACATATTGAGTATATTGGATGAGGACATAAGTGTGTAGTCTTCTTAATGATATATTGAGACATACAATTATATTACATAATGAGTGTTCATATGTGGCTCTAGATGATGAAAAATTATGTTTTTTCTCATAGGTTACTTGACCAACTTGTATATCGAAATCCTTGAATTTATGAAAACATTCCTAATGCCAATGAGAAACAATCCTAGAGGGTTATAAAGTTTGAGTTTCCATTGATCATTATTCTATTATAGTTAAATCTAATGAATGGAATTGATATTATTTTCAATACATAATAATAATTTTATTCATTTTGTATATATACCAATTTTTTAATTACAGATAAATAGTTAATTAAATAGTTATTAAGGTATTAAATTATTAACAAGGAATCCAAGAAATGGAAGATTGTGTTCGGTAATGAATATAAATTACAAGCTACAAAATTAGTATTGTCATTTCATGAGTTAGGAAACACTATTAAAATTAAAATAATAATATTATTGTTATATTTAATGGGATAAGAAAGGTTTAATTATAATATTTAAGGGCTTCTATGAAATTAAATAATATTTTATCTTAGAAAGTATCTCTAAAAACATATGTTTATATATCTTTTGAAGTGTTAATTAGAAAATATATAGATAAGAATCATGGGGCTTAAAATAGTTCTCTCTAAATTTTTTCCTATATCATCCTCTGAAGATTAAGAGAAACTCAGTTAATCCAGAAGGATCATGAGAAATCAGGAAAAATAATATAGGACAATTGATGCATCCTAATATAACCCATCGCTCCATTGGTAATTGTTATAACATAAAATGGGCACATGTGGTTCACCACAAAATGTATTATATACATGGATACTGTAATATTTATCTAGGTAATATGAAAAGTGTTTCAGATTATCAACCATTCCATCATTGAAATATCCACATATCCACTCTTATTTCTTGAAATCTAATATAAATTTATTATAAATTTATTGTTTACTGATATTATTGAGGTTCCTAGCTGTCTTATGTATACTTTTGAGGTAAATATTTCATTTTTAATGAAAATTACATGATGATCATTTTTTGAATGATCCAACAAATCAACCAAAACATTATGGTAATTTTTCCCACCAATGATCTTTCGCTACACCTAGAAAATTAAAGAGTTATCTAAGTGGGTCACATTTTATGCCTACAATTATGTAGTTGATTGTTGAAATATTATATGACAGAGTTGTTAGATATTTAATTTTACAATATTTATTCATTAATATAATTTTAATTAATTGGATTTCGACATATTAATAAATAATGTTCAAAGATTCATTTTAATAAAAGACGAAAAAAAGATGATAGATGATCAAATATTTTTTTGGGGTGTACCAAGGATATTCATAGTTAAAACAAAATTACCGAAAATCCATATGGATTACACACAATGTACCCAAGTGAACTATGATGAATCTAAGTGGATTTTTATGTTAAAATTTTTGTCAATTTCTTGAGAAAACGAAAAGGTCAATGAGTTCTTAATGTAATGATTGATGAGCTAATTTTATGTTTCGAAGTCTTGGGAAATAAGGAAAAGACCACATTCAAAATAGTTTATGAGATCCAGGAAAAATGGTTTATTTTACAACAAGTGGTTTTCATATTTTATGTGATTATTTTTGTGGTGATTAGCTATGATCTATTTGGAATTTGGCTCAAACTTTTTAATGTGATTTATGTTAGGGTAGGGGAAGTTCATGGCATTAAAAAACACACAAAACAAAATGAAAAATGGATCAAGAACATGATTTACATGGTTTGGAAGCTGTTTCCTACATCTATGGGAGAAAGGGATCCTTATTTTTAATACTATCTCATGATAACACCATTGTAGGATAACCTAATATTAAAACAAGATTTCAGTTACAATTTCATGATAATTAATCCTGTTATAAAGTAGATAAAAATGATATTGTTTGTGGTTGGTTTGGTGTTTTTAATCAACCCTTGAAATCTTCCACTCCGCCAGTTGTGAGGCTTTGGTGTCGGCTGGGTTTGCTTCCAACCCATGGATGATGTTTCTGGACTTATGTTCTCACCGTCCAAGGATGTTTCAGATATCCTTTTCTCGCTTTCATTTATTTCTCCAACATATGGGAGTGGACACCATAAATATATCCCTCACCACCAAATTTGGGGTAAAAGCTAGACCTACAGTCTCCTTGTATGCATCCAAATTCTCTTTCAGCAGAACCTTCATCATCTTGTCTTCCTTGGTAACATTATTGTAGATGTTTTCATCTTTTAAAAATCATTAATACATCACATTTTGGATTCTGTGATACCACAGATTGATGTGTTTGGACATGGAATTAAATTTTGGCTTCTTGCTGAGATGAATAGAACTCTGACTATCGCAATAGAGAATACAATTCCCCTCACTCTGTCCCAACTCTTTTAAACAGATCATCATCTACAATATCTCCTTGCATCCATAAGTGACCACAATATACTATGATTGTATGGTGGATATGGAAACACACATATGATGTCATGATTTCAATGGGACTTCTCCCCCTGTAAATTATATCAAGTACTCGGATATCGATTTTCACATTTCTACATCTCTTGCCATATCTGCATCAGTGTATCCTTCCAAGATCGGTTTATCGCTTCTAAAACAGAAACAATGATGAAATGTACCTCATATACCTCAATATCGATTTGACCATTGTCTAATGCTCCTTTCCTATATTAGATAAGAACCATCTCACAACACCAAAATCATGAGAAATATTGGGTCTAGTGCACACCATGGCATACATAAGACTGCTAACTGCTGACTGATAAGTAACTTATTCCATATATACTTTCTCCTCCTTAGATGGTAGACTCTGACTTGTAGTGATCCTGAAATGAATTTCATGTGGAGTAATAACTATTCCCACCTTGCTCATGTCAAATCATTCATGAACCTTATCGATTTACCACTATTGATATAGCCAAATCATATGATTCTTCCAGTCATGAGTAATCATTAATCCAAGAATCTAAATAGTGTATTACAAGTCCTTCATTTCATATAATTGTTCAAAATGGCATTCAACTTATAAATCTTGGTGATATCTCTACCAATAATTATCTTATAATCAACATAAAGCAACAATAATATGAAATTACTATCTGCAAACTGTTTGATGAACACACAGTGATCAGCAGTCGTCCACCTATACACATTTTTTCCATGAATGCATTGAATTTTTTGTACCATTACCTCAGTGCCAATTTCAAACCATTTAAACTTTTATTAAGCATGAATACTAGGTTTTCATTACCTTTAACCAGAAATCCCTCTAGTTTCTCCTTGTATATCTCCACCCCAAGATCACCATGTAAGAAGTATGTCTTTACATCTAGTAGTTGAACCTCCATGTTCACACTAGCGGCCAATCCATGAAAAACACTGATAGAAGTAATTTTAACCATAGGAGAAAAAAATTCATCCATGTCAATACCTTTATTCTATCATAATCCCTTCACAACCATTATGGATCTGTAATGGGGATTTGATCTAGAATCTTCTCCTTTAATTCTTTACACTCACTAGTTCTTGAATTCCTTCTTTCAATGTGGAAATTCTACCAAATAAAATCTACTATTCTTGTTCAAGGATCTCATTTCATCTTTTATGGCCATCTTCTATTCCATATTCTTCTCACTCTTAATCACATCATCATAACTATCTGCCTATCACCCATTAGTGAGCATCACAAACTCAAGTGGTAAGTATCTACGAATCAGTTTTCATTCCCAAGTAGATCTCCTCAACTATGATTCAGGGTGAATCTGTTTTGGAATATCATATAATGAGGAAATATCATTAGACGTAGAAATATTACCTACTAATGATGTATCATCAGTGTCACATATATCTCTTGTGAAAGATGGTAATGATTGTGGTGGGACTAATTTCCCGTTGACTGGAATTTCCTTAGACTGTAACTTCTCTACACTTTTTATCTTTTCAAAATCATCAATCCTGAAATCCTCATGAAACACCACATATCTACTTCTAATGATACTCATTCTAATAGGATCCCAGAGTCATTATAAAAACTCCTCAAGAGAAAATCCCATAAATATAATGCTTCCCTTTTCCATCCAGCTTCTCCCACTCCTCTTTCAGGATGTGAAAAAATTCCCTATAACAAAATAATCTCTACTGTCTGTAAGATACACATTTACCAATCAATACACTTTCTAGAACATCGTAGTTCAGTTCAAGTGATGGATAAAAGTTTATAAGATCAACTATGGTCAACATTTCTTCCCCCCAAAATGTGTTTGGCAGGTTTTCATTCGGAGAATACATTTGATTCTCTCAAAAATTGGTCTATTCATCCTCTTAGAAAGACTGTTAAGATGAGGGATCTTTGGTACTGATTTTTTCAGCCTGATGTCGAAACTCCTATATTACTCCTCAAACATACCATGGTGCTCTCCTCCATTGTCTTCCCGCACACACTTGAACCACCTTTCTTTATCACTTTCCACCTTCACATGAAACAAGATAAAAACATCCTTCACTTGATCACTAGTTTTCAAAGAAAAGGAAATGAATTTTATAGAATGATCATCTATGAAGGTAAAAAAATAAATAGTAATTCCTATCGTCTTAGTACTCATGATGCACACATTAGTGTGAATAAAATATAAAACATTTTCATTTCTCAATTCTATATAACCACAAATTGATACTCTGTGTTGTTTCCCCATGATTCAATAACCCAAGTACCTAGATGTGTACCATTAATTCTTGGAAAGAGATAATTCCTAGTGATCATTCATATTCATCTCTCGCTCAAATGACCCAGCCGTATCTGCCAAAATTCTGTAGGAACATTTTTTCTAGTTGCATTTACATCTCCTCCATATAGCCTTGCATCTGTGAGATAAGGAGAATTATATTTCCTCCCTTTATCAACTACCTAGTTACCTTTGGTAAGCTTCCATTTCATGTCACTGAATGAATGGACATATCCATCATCTTCAAGTATTCCAGTGGATATCTGATTGAGGAAAATATCAAAAATCTGCCTTCCAACATTCAACAGTAACCATAATCCAAATTAGTTTCCAAAAAATTATTAACAATATGAGTAATTTTGGATTCTCCATCATTTACCATCTTCACATGTCAGAATCTCCCTAAACTGTAAGATTATAAGAAATATTTTCTAGCTATGACTTGTTAGGAGGTTTTGGAATTGATAACTAATTCCGAGTCTTGTCTACAAAGACCGACCTTATTGTCTTCTTGAAAAATAACAATCTCTTTATTGAAAACTATTGCATCATTATTTGTGTCTTACCTGTTGATCCAATAAGGCTTTCCTTATAACTTTTCCATTCCTTCATTCTTAGGGGAGATTGTTAAGTAAATAAGGTTTCCTTATGACTTTAGCATTCCTTCTTGTTTTGAAAATCAGAAACACCTTATCTTAAGGAAAATCTCTATTTACCCTGTGTTTTACTTCTATAAGGAAATTTTCCTTCCCCAAGTAAATTTATCCTTACCATGTTTTCATTGTTCGTATCGTAATTTTCCCATGTGTGAAATTCAATTTGAAACCGAAACCTCAGAATCCTATAATTACCTACATAAGAAGCATTCTGTTTTAGGATCCGAATTCTCCGAATTCTATTTATGAACTCTTCTGAGTTCTGACATTGAATTCTGAATCAGAATTCCGATTACGAACACTTATGAGTTCTGACTCCGAATTCTGAATCCAAATTCTAGTTAAGAACTCTTTTGAGTTTTGACTCTGAATTCTGAATCAGAATATTGGTTATGAACTATTCTATGTTCTGACTCCGAATTCTGAATACAAATTCTGGATACAAACTTATTATAGTTCTGACACCAAATTCTGAATATGAATTCTGGATATGAACTTTTCTGAGTTCTGACTCTGAGTTCTCTGAATATAGACATCGAACTGTTATGAGTTTTGACTCCGAATTCTCATGAACTCTGACTCTGAACATTGTGAGTTCTAGATCCGAATTCTTGTGAATCCATATTCTGAATTTCCATGAAATTTTGACTTCGGAATTCTATATATTTCAGGTTCTGATTCCAGGAAAATAGAATATGAATATCCTTATATTATAAACTCCGAATTCAATTTTGGTTAGACTCCAAACATTCATTTGATAACCTTAAAAATATCATATTTTAGTTATGCTTACACTTGTTTTGATATAAACCGATGTCATGATTTTAGTTACTCACTAACCGTTGTTTGAGCGACACGTGTACTGGTCCCTCGGAAATTCAAGGAAAAATATGACTCCTAGAGGAGGGAGCCGACCGTTGAAGCCATGCCTATAAATAGGATCACATTTGAAAGAGCTCAGGACTTTTGGACAACATTTAATCTGAAGTGATTTATCGAGAGAGATACTCTCATGCTTAGGGCATACTGAACTTCTGGTTCATATTTTCATTGTGTGAATTCGATTGTTGTTATGTACAATCGAGGGATTCTGGGGATAGGAAGAAAGAGGTTCCAACTACCTTGAAGTTGAGGGCTTCCTTGTGGAGGAAGATAGTGGTGCTGACTACATTGAAGTAGAGGGCTTGTGGGGATAATAAGACAGAATCAAATCTTCATATCCAGGTCTTACCCTGGCGTGGGTATGACAGAATTTCTTAATGTATAAATCAAGGGACCTTAATCCAAGGTTGTTGGATACCCATCTCTTTGGGTTAAAAGACTTACAACTTATTACTTGTTTTGTTACAAGTTTTCTACTACATTTTTATTGTTGAGGAAACAATAACTATCTTATACTTACTCATACTTGAACTCTAATTGTATAGGATTCTATACGCTATATGGTAGAATCTTAGTTTTTTTAAACTTTTTTTATGTTTCATTTCCTGAATAACTTTTCCAGAATCAAACAATTTATTAGAGCTCAGAGGTGTTGTGAATTTTTGTTATGCAAAATTTCCTTTGGGATTTTTAAATTATAAAATTCACCCCCCACCTCTTGTATTTTAGTATCTCATTATTACATATTCGATCAAATAATTGGTATCACAAAATTGGTGACCTCTGAATTAATCTCACGATTAGATTCAGAAGAGAGTTCTTATTCTTCTTATTTTCCTGAATCAGTTTTTCAGACTCGTATTATTCGGATTCATTTTATCTAAGAGATACTCTTGTTCTACATTTTTCTTGCATGGGAATATTTTCTTTGTTTTTAAACTTTTTCTATTAACAAGTTTTTTGTGGAAGGAATTTTCTTTAAGATGGAAGGAATCAATGTTGGTTCCATAGAAAATCTCAATCCAGCTAGACCACATATCTTTGATGGAATTGATTACGAATATTGGAGAGATATCATAAAGACTTTACTTATCAATAATATTATTGATAATTTTGTTATCATCGCTGGAGGATATAAAATCCCTGACAACAAGGATAGTACCTTTACCAGTCATGAAAAGCATGCATATCAACAGAATTATAATGTAAGCAATACTCTTCTTAGTTCCATGACTAAAAACATGTATAGCCAAATTTCATCTTGTGAATTAGAAAATTTTATTTTGAAGAAACTTGATGTTAATCAAATTGGAACATCCAATGTAATTGAAACTAGAAGAGCCATGATCAGAGATGAATATCATGGTTTCTTCATTCCTTATGGAGAACCCATATGTAAGGTGCAACAAAGATTCATGACTATTGTGAATAGTCTACAATCCATGAGTGATAAAGGATTAGATTATAAATCTCTTGTTGTTAATATCAAAGACATCATGCCGAATGAATGGGAATCCAAGAGAACAGATATTGATGAAAACAGAGAGGTTACTCATATTTCCTTAGATGAATTATTTGGAACTCTTCTTCAGCATGAGACTGGAATGAAGAGAGATACAGATAACATAAAGAAGAATAATGGAAATGGTAGTGTGGAATTTACTATAAATTCAAATAATATGAAATATAACACTCTTGAGAGAGTTACTAGATCCTAATGGAGGAGAACATTCATAGGAATGGAATATCCATGGCATTTCACTACTACTATTGTGTGAGACCAAGAACAGAGTCAATAGTGCATTTGTTCTTCCAGGGTCAGTGGGCATCTTATTTGTGGTCTCTGGTCAGTCTGCATATCTACATGGGTACTGATCCTTTCTCCATGAAAATATTTCTGTGTGCATGGTATTTCGGGACTGAGAATAATTCTTTGGAGCGCTCCGCTCGGACAATCATCCTGGCGACCATTTGCTGGACCATTTGGGATGCTCATAATAGCTTGCGGCTAGGATCCAAAAGATATCTTCTATTCATACAGATGTGGTTTAAATCTCTTGTTTTCAAGCTGGATTCACTTGTGAAGGGAGGGAAAGCTTCGATGTCTATTTTCAATATTATCAATCGGCCTTATAATCTGAGGAGAGGGAGTTGTATTTGGATTTGGTGGAAACCTCCTTCCAACGAGTTGAAACTATATGTTGACGGTTCCCTTATGTAAGGGGTCATGAGGGGTGGGGGGTGCTACGGGATATATGGGGTCAGTTCATATCGGCTTCAGCGCCAATTATGGCATGGGGAACTCATTGGGAGCAGAAGTGGGGGCTCTTCTTTCCGGACAGATGGTGTGTAGGAGAAAGGGTTTACAATTGGATGAGATCGAATCTGATTCTGATGTCCTTGTGAGGGCCTTACAGGGAAAACATGTGGCCCCTTGGGACTTAACTTATCTCATTCGGTGATGCAATGGTGAGACCAAGTAGGGGCATATTTTCCACCACAGTTGGAGGGAAACTAATTTTGCAGCTGACTCACTGGAAAATCTGGGTATACAGGAGGAGGAGCTTCTGATTTATGATAGTTTAGACTCTCAACCCATTGATTCCAAAGACATTGTCAAAGGGGATGCATTGGGCCTCCATCACTTTAACCCTCTTTGAAGGGATGGTGTGGTGACGTTCCCTATCTTAATAAAGAAAAATAACTTTTGAGTCGATGAGAGTTACTAGATCCAAATCTATGAAAGTTTTTATCCAATCTGAATGCAGTGGAAGTGAATCCTCAGAAAATGAATTAGAAAATCTTGCTCGAAGGATGAAGAAGATAGCAGGACATAGGAACTTTCAATCCAGATACAAGAAGAAAGAAAGGAAAGACAAGAATGATTTAGAAGTTAGATGTTATTAATGAAAGAGAGATAGACATATAAGACATGATTTTCCTATGCTTTAGAGAAAAGAAAGAATGGAATATAATTCAGAGAGAATAGGAAATAAGTATTACAAGGCTAAAGCTAAGAAATTATTGAAATCTAATGACACATGGAGTGTCAGTGGTGGAGACTCTTAAGATAATTTTTCAGAATATAAATCATCTAGACAAAAGAATCATGGTCTAATAGCCAGACATCCTATTGAAAATCATTACTTAATGGATAAGGTAAACAATGCTGAATTAATGACCAATGTTTCTTCGAATGCTAATGAAAGTAAATACTATAACTCTTCATATGAATAATATTCTTCTGATAAAGATAATATTTTACCTTCTTAAAAATAATTTTATTGGGTAGCCAAACTTCTTGAGATTGAGAATTCAAAACTCATGAGAAAATAAGATAAGGAAAAATCTAGGAATACTATTCCTACTAATGAAATATCAAATATTTATAATGATCTTGATAAGAAAATTGTTTATTTTGAAATTATTTCAAAAAATCATGAGGAAGTAAGTTCTGATAAGAATAATATTTTTAAAGATCTTGAAATGTAAATATTTTGATAAAAGGTATTCACAAATCCGACATCTAAGGAATAGTTCTGGTTTTGCTTATACTGGTTCTAAACCGATTTTTAGTAACAATTATTTTGTTCCTCAAAGTGCTTCATTCTACACTAAGTGTCAGTGTGGTGGACACTTGGAAAAAATTGTTCCTTATCCAAAACCCAGTCATTAGGATTTCATAAAGCCTATTTTTATAAAAAGATATGGGTGACTAAAATTTTTCTTTCTAAGAATTCCAGATCCAAGAAAGTTTGGATTCTGAAAACCTAACTTTTTCTTATTTTTAGGAAAATATAGGATGTACCAACATCAATTTATGGTACATGGATAGTGGATGTTCCAGACATATGACTAGTAAAAAAACATTTTTGAAAATATTTTCAAGACCAAAGGAGAAAAAGTAACTTTCGAAGATAATGCTAAGGGAGAAATTATTGGAATAAGTAACATCATTCTTCTTGGAAAATTTTGATTTCAAATGTTCTATTTGTTAAGGGTCTTAAGAACAATCTCATTAGAATAAGTAAGTTATGTGATTAAGGTTACCTTGTGAATTTTAGGAATGACATGTGTTTAGTACACAATTCCAAGGAAGAGTTTATTCCTTCTACCCCTAGGAAAGATAATGTTTAGACACTAAACCTAGAAGACCTTTGGATCTATGATCAACCTTGTATCAGTGCAATGGAGGATCATTCTTGGTTGTGGCATAGAAGGTTAGGACACTGTAACCTTAAAAACATATGCAATCTCTCTATGAAAATATTAGTTAAGGATCTATCAGAGTTTAGATTTTATTCTTCAAAAGTCTGTGACCCTTGTCAATATGACAAGCAACATAAATCAAGTTTTAAATCAGTCGGTGAAGTCTCAAATACTGATGCCTTACTGTTAGTGCACATGTATCTCATTTCTCCTACACAAATAGGAAGCATTGGGGGCATGTATTATGTATTTGGAACTTTTGTAGTAGAAAAGTCATTACTCGTAACTTTTAAGCACCCAAAACACCTCAAAAAATGGTTTTGTTAAAATAAGAAATAGAATTCTTCAAGAGATAACTAGAACCACATTGAGTGAGTATTCTGTAGCCAAGCATTTTTGGGCCGAAGCTGTAAGTACTACTTATTACACTATAAATCGAGTTTTGATGAGAAATTTTCTTAATAAAACTCTTTATGAGTTATGGAATGGTAGAAAACCTAGAATTTCCTACTTTATGGTTTTTATTTGTAAGGTATTCATCCTGAATACTAAAGATAATCTACACAAATTCTCACTAAAATATGATAAAATAATTTTCTTAGGCTACTCAACAACTTCTAATGCATATAGAGTTTTCAACAAAAAAAACATGTACTGTTGAAGAGACAGTACATGTGAAATTTGATGAAACTAATCCTATATTTTTAAACAACCCCAACCTACATCCTTAGATGTATTTTAAAAAACTAACTATCAAGCATTGATAGAATATCCATATGATAAGGAAAATGTCCAAGAAGATACTTCTGAAGCATTTACCCCAGAAGATTTCCTACCCTATATTGATGAACAGGTTTTAAAAAACCCAAATCAGTTGTTTCTTAAGAATCATCCTAGTGATAACATCATTTGTGATGTGAATCGACCAGTAAGGACTAGAATTTCCCAAATAAATGAAGTAGACCATCTTGCATTCCTTTTCCAATTAGAACCCAAAAAGCAATGATGAATATTTAGGGGATGATAATTGGATAAAAGCTATGCAAGATGAACTAAATGAATTCGAATGGAATAAATTCTGGACCTTGGTTGAAAGACTTAAGGAAACACCTGTTGTTGGAATAAAATGGGTCTTCAGAAATAAGTTTGATGAAAATGGAATCATTTTTATAAATAAAGCTAGATTAGTTTCTAAATTCTATAATCAACAAGAATGAATAGACTATGAAAAAACCTATGCTCCAGTAGCTAGACTTGAATCTATTCGTATTTTACTCTCCTTTGCATAATTCTCCAATTTCAAACTTTTTCAAATGGATGTGAAATGTTCTTTCCTTAATGGTTATGTTTAAGAGGAAGTTTTTGTTGAACAACCTCCTAGTTTTGATGATACAAAATATCCTGATATTTTTTTTAGATTTACGAAAGCTTTATATGGCCTTAAACAAGAACCTAGAGCTTGGTATGATATACTAATAGGATTTCTTCTACAATATAACTATGTTAAGGGAAATGAAGATCCAACCCTTTTTATAAAGAAAGAAAAGAAAAATATTTCAATTTTTCAAATTTTTGTTGATGACATTATATTTGGTTCAACTCAGCAATCTTTAACTGATTCCTTTGTGGATCTAATGAAATCTATGTTTGAAATAAGTATGATGTGTGAGATAACATTTTACCTTGGTTTTAAAATTTCTCAAAAACCATAAGGAATAAATATATCTCAACCTAAGTATATCAAATATCTTCTTAAAAAGTATGGATATGACAACACTAAAAGCATAAGTACTCCCATTGGTACCAGAAAAACACATGATCTTGATGAAGGAGGGAAACTAGTAGATCAAACATCTTTTAGATGTATGATAGGAAGTTTACATTACTTGACAGTTAGTTGTCTAGACATAATTTTTTTAGTATGCTTATGTGCAAGATATAAATCCAATCCTAAGGAATCTCATTTAAATGTAGTGAAAATAATTTTTCACTACTTAATGAGAACCATGGATGTAGGACACTTTTATACTTCTGGAAATGATTTTGTTTAAAAAAGTTTTTCAGATGCTGACTTTGGTGGATGTAGAATGTATAGAAAGAGTACATCCAGAACTTGTCATTTCATAGGAGATTCATTATTTTCTTGGCGATGCAAGAAGAAACACTCAATAGAACCTTCCAATGTTGAAGTTGAATATGTAGCAGATGGAAGCTATTGTGCTCAAGTGTCATGGATGAAACACACACTCACAGACTATGGTATGAGTTTTACCAAAACAAAAAATTTGTTTGATAATACAAGTTCCATTTCCCTTAGTAAAGTCCCTCCACATCAGTCTCATACAAAACACATAGATATTAAGAATCACTTTCTTAGGGATCACATACTAAAAGAAGATATAATTCTTTAATTTATCGGAACGCATGATCAACATGCTGTTTTTTCACAAAATATTTTCCCTATGATAGATTTTAATAAATTGAACAGAAGTTAGGAATGATAACAATAAGGTAATACTCCTTATTAATTTTTTTTAAAAAAAATATATTTATAGAAATAAACTCCTTTTCGAAGTTGGAGTAAATTTGTTCATAAGTTTGTTATATTTTTTCATAATGAAGTTTTTCATATTTTTTGTAATAATGTTTTTCATATTTTTTGTAATGATGTTTTTCAAATTTTTTCATAATGATGTTTTTCATATTTTTCGTAAAGAAGTTTTTCATTTTTTTAATGAAGCTTTTCATGTTTTTTATGAAGTTTTTAAAATTTTTCGTAATGATGTTTTTCATATTTTTCATAATGATGTTTTTCATGTTTTTCGTAAAGAAGATTTTCATAACGAAGATTTTCGTAATGAAAATTTTCATAATGAATAATTTTATAATAATGATCTGCATACTCATTTTTTTGAACATGAGTTTTTTTTCAAAATCTAATGTTTTTCAAGAAGAATTTTCCTCAATACAAATAATTCCCCTGATATTATGAAAGGTTTGATTTTTTCTTGAGCTTTCGTAATCATATTTAATTTATTGGAATTTTCTTTTGTTTTTAAAATTTCATTGGTTATAGATTTATTAAATCTAAATTTTTTCTTTTAAAAACCTCAAAAGTTTGGATCCTTCCAAAATTTTCCTTCTGACTATCTTTTAAACCATCAGATCTGATCAGAAGAATTCTTAGTCGTTGGATTGAGATGGGACGTTTAACCGTCGTTTCAACACATATAAAAAGGGGACCCTGATGGTTGTCCCACATCGGTTCTCAAGCATTTGCGTTTCAAAGATCTTCCCCACTAAAAAATACTATTCTAATCCTTTCAAAAGTTCTCATGTCTGAATTTCTAGTGATGTTCCTTCATAATATATGTCTACTATCAAGCAGATTACGGAGTGGAAGATATACAGGGAGAGGTTGGTACATCTGAACTTCATCAACAAATATGATTCTATTATTTCAAAGAATATCAAGCTTAATATATTGGAGAGTGTATCCATTTCAATGCTAGGATCTCTGGATGTAGTGTATCCGGATTTTCTGATAGAGTTTTATGAGTCAGCTTGTTTCGTTATGGAAGATTGTAGAGAAACATTTTCCTTCAAGAGTTATGGAAAAACCTATGCACTTTCTTACACCAAGGATGCTATCTCGGTAGGGTTATCTTATGAAGGAGAGGCATAATTTTAGTCTCACAAGCTTCCAGATGTTCAAGGTAGTTTTGTAAGAGTAAATGCTATGTAATGTCTTGGACTTACATATGTCAATACCACAAAAATTTTTCACTTGTCTACCAACAATCGGATCCAAGAGTTATGGGTTCAGGGTCTAATCGTACCGAGAAAGGGTGACAAGGACACTCTTAAGAAAAGTGATATGTATATCTTGGATTTTTTGTTAAATCAACGGAAAATCAATATGATGAAACATATTCTAATTTTGATAGAGAATATCAAGAATGGGAATCTGAGAGCACAGATGATCATGTATCATTCCCTTCTCTCCAAGTTGATTGTTTGGTGACTTGAACCATTCCAGATCCCTTGTATTTCCAAGACAAGGAATTGCAAAGTAATGCTAATCAGTGATGATACCCTCAAGAGGATGAAAGTCAGTTTCTCTATAGAGTCAGGTGATTTTTATGATCTACCAGAGGATGAAGTAGAATTCATTCCGAAAAATGTAGAAGTGTTTCAACCATAAAGGAAAGTTGGAAAAAAGATGAAACTAAATGAAGTGGAAGAAATAGAGAAAATCTCTAAGGACAAAGAAACTGAGTCCACACCTCCAAATCCGAAAAAACAGAAATCCTATCCGGATGAGGTAGCAGTCAATGGAGGGAGGATAAGAAGAACCGGAAGGAAGGGGAAACAAAATTTGGTCTATACCATGTTGAGGCCAATGCATTGAAAGAGAAGACTCCTGAAGAGCTTCAAAAGAAATTGAAATAGAAGAATCTTAAGATAAAATATCGGAGGTAGAAATTGTGCAATCTCTTTTGAAGGTTGCAGAAGTAGCATCCGAGAACATTCCTGTACTGAAATATTTTTTGGTTGAACTCTTACTTGATACACCAGGGAAGAAGTAAATGACATTGGAAATAGCCCAAGATAAGGTTGTTGAAAAGGAATATGTTCAAGATGTAGAAGAAGCTGAAACTAGTGATGATATAGATGATCTGATAAAGAAAGTTGAAGACATTCATGAGAAGAAATGTTCTTTCGAAAAATTGTTAATCTGGACTTCTCAAGACGGATCTTCAAAACTTGCTACTTCTAGAATTGATGAGAAGGTTGAAGAGGAAGTGAAAAAGTTATCTGAGTAAGAGAGTTAGAATCATGACTTCATTCTTCCTGATTATGTTGAGGTAGGAGCCGGGAATGAAAAAATTGATGAAAATAAGATTGTTCAATTGTCTGAGAGCAAGCATGAGTCTCCAGATGAGAAAGCTATTCTGAAAATGTACAAGAAAAAACAAGTGGTTATTGATACCCCAAACAAAGAAATTCTTAGAAAGAAGGAAGATGGTAATCTTCTAAGAGGAATCAGTTTGAGCTAGAAGAAGAAACATCACCAAGTAAAGTGTTAGATTCAGAATCATCAGCTCTAGGACATGATTTTTTCATTCAATCCCTGAAGAAGCTAGTGGACACCGTTCTGATGTTTCCAATAATTGACCCCAGATGCCAGATGCTCTAGCATAGTATGAATTAGAAATCAGCCTCGGTATCCATGGTGATGGATAGTTGTGTAAAGGTTGAATCCAAACATGGGAATTTCCATATCTATTATGAAGCCCACATAAAATCTTTCAAGAAAATGAATAGCTAGTCGAAGAAGATTATTGAAGATTTGAGAGAGCTTGATCAATTTCAAGGAGATTTCAATGAAGAATTTGATTCTGAAGACACAAAAATCAAGGATCTTAAAAATATATTTGAGAAACAGCTAACTCTTGATCATAATACATGGATTTAGGATGTCAAAGATCTGAATGGGAATTTGAATTTTGTTGTCTAAATTTGGAAAACAGAAATGGTTCTTCGGATCAAGATTGATGGGAAGCTAGTGAAGCAAGATGACGTGCTGAAAGCTCAGGAAGAGGCTCTGAAGGCTGAAGATGATAAGATAAAAGTCTTAGAGAAGAATACTGGGGAGGATCATAAAGAGTTAAAGAAGCTGAAAACCAACGTGAAGAAGGTGATGCCCAAAGAAAAAGAAGCAAAATAGATCCAAATATGATCTTTTGTTGTATCTATTTTTTCCTATACAAATCCTTCCAGTATTAATGAAATTTTGGTAGCTTGCTTTTGTCAAGATGTTTTTACTACTAATTCAGGTACCATGTTTTTTTCCATTCCCTCAAACTCTTTGAAAATCACAAAGGGGAAGAAGGAAAAATAATTCTAAATAAAAGAATAAATATCCCTAAGTAAGGGGGAGTTATCAAAGGGGGAGTTATCATTATGAAGATTTCCAGTTTCAAATGGAAAATCTCATTCTTGAAATCTAGAATACGATCCATAGAGTTCCAAATCCTAAGGGGGAGTTAGTCGTATTCACCACTATTCATATATGAAGGGAGATAAGTTTTACTTTGAATTTCTAGAAAATTTTTGCTATGTCCTTATATTCTTTTTCGCAAAGATGTTGATTCTTTCCAAAAAGAGGGATATTTTTGTGTCAATAAGGTTTTCATTATGGCTTTTCCATTCCATCATACTTAGGGGATATTGTTAATTCAATAAGGTTTCCTTATTACATTACTATTCCTTCTTGTTTTGAAAATCACAAACACCTTATCTCAAGGCAAATATCTTTTTACCACGTGCTTTACTTCTATAAGGAAAATATCATTCCCCATGTAAATTTTTCCTTACCATACATTCATTGTTCATATCATAATTTTCCCAAGTGTAAAATTCGGTTTAAATCCAAAACCTCAGAATCCTATAATTACCTAGATATGAATTATTTTGTTTCTGGATCCGAATTCTGGTTAGGAACTCTTCTATGTTCTGACTCCAAATTCTGAATTAGAATTTTGGTTACGAACTCTTCTGAGTTCTGACTCTGACTTCTGAATCATAATTCTTGTTATGAACTCTTCTGAGTTTTGACTCTAAATTCCGAATCATAATTCTGGTTACAGAATATTCTATGTTCTGAATCCAAATTCTAAATATGAATTTTGGATACGAACTCATCAGAGTTCTAACTCTGAATTTTGAATACGAATTCTTGAAATGAACTTTTATGAGTTCTCAATTCGAGTTCTCTAAATACAGACTCCGAACTCTTATGAGTTCTAACTCTGAATTCTCATGAACTCTAACTCGGAACATTGTGAGTTCTAGTTCTGAATTCTTGCGAATCCAGATTCTGAATTTCCTTGAAATTTACACTCCAGAATTCAATAGAGTTCAGGTCCAAATTCCTACAAAATAGAATCGGAAAATCCTTGTATTATAAAATCATAATTCAATTTTGGTTAGACTCCAAACATTCATTTTCTTACCTTCCAAATATCATTATTTAGTTATTCTTAAACTTGTTTTGTTATAGAACAATGTTGTGATTTCAGTTACTCACTAACAATTTTTTGAGTGACATGTGTACAGGTCCCTCTGAAATTCAAGGAAAAATATTACTGTTGGAGGAGGGAGCCGACCGTTGAGGCTGTGCCTATAAATAAGAGATGATTTTTAAGAGCTCTAAAGTTTTTGGACTACTTTTGATCTGAAGTGATTTCTAGAGAGAGAAACTATCATGCTTAGTGTATATTGAACTTTTGGTTCAAATTTTCTTTGTGTGACTCCGATTGTTGCTGTGTACAATCGAGGGATTCCGGGGATAGGAAGATAGAGGTGCTGACTACCTTAAAGTAGAGGGATTCCTTTCTGAGGAAGACAGAGGTGCTGACTACCTTGAAGTTGTGGGCTTCCGGGGATAGCAATACAGACACCGATCATCGTATCGAGGTCTTAGCCTGGTGTGGGTTAGATAGACATTATTTAAAGTATAAATCAATGGACTTTTATCCAAGGTTTTTGGATACTCTTCTCTATGGGTTATAAGATTTAATACTTGTTACTTGTTTTGTTACATGTTTTCTACTGCATTTGTATTTTTGAGGAAAGTATAACTATCTTATACTTCCTCATAATTGAACTCTTATTGTATAGGATTCTATACCCTTTAAGGTAGAATCTTATTTGTTGTAAACTTTTGTTATGTTTCATTTCCGGAATCACTTTTCCAGAATCAAGAAAGTTATTAGACCTCAGAGGTGTTGTGAATTTTGGTTATGCAAAATTTCATTAGAGATTTTTAAAGTATACAATTCACCCCCTATTCTATTTGAGCATCTAATTCTTACATATTCGATCCTACATTACCATCCTGATTCCTATAATCTTCCTCCAGCCTTCTACACTCCCAAATGAATTGCACTAGCTTTCAACAATGGTTTCCCTTCATTTCAAATCTTGAATTAGATTTCGATCGCTTCATCCTTTCATGAATTTGGCCATGGGGTTCACTTCCTCTAATTATTACCTGTCATTTATGCTTCCCTTATATTTCTGTGAAAAGAGCCTCTGATTCAAGTGCATGCCCCTCATCATTTCTTCTGGACTATTCATTAAGCATTATGTCTTTGACCATCTCCACGGTGAGAGTTTCATCTATAGTTGAATTATTGACTGATAAAACTATTTTATCCCACATCTTTAGTAAATAACTCAACATCAACAATGCATATAACTCATAATCAATCATCATTTTCATGGAATTCATCTGATTCACAATACCATGGAACTCACTCATGTGCTATGATATGTGGGTACCATCTTTCTATTTAAATTTTACAAAATGACTTTTTTTGTTTTCTTTGTTTTTTGTGGTTGTCCTTGCATATATATTTAATTATTTTCTCTATATAATGGAGGCATCGTGTTCATTGGAAATATTTTGGAATATTCTCTTGTTGATCCACTATATTATTTAGGGATCACACTTCCTATTGAGTACAACCCACTCTACATCCACCAGAGGGGTATTGGATGATATTTTCTCACAGTGTTTACCATTTGTTATTGTTTCCTCATCTTGTGTTGTAATATGATTATTGGTTTCTACTACAGGCTTCTACAAATATTTAATATACAAAAGCTATTCTATTCTCAATTTGTATATGGAATAATTAAATGTAGTCAGTTTGATCATATTAACATTATTTCATTTTATATTTGTAGTTTGAATTTCAAAAATATAACCATACTGATGTGTCTGGAATTTTTTAAATGCCAGAAATCGACTCACAGATTGCTGAAAACAGGATTCAATTGGCAGTGTTTTGGACAAAATAGTTTCAATGGTCTAGATTGACAGTTGATGTGGCAATGTTGTGGCATTCCAGAACAGTGGCCGAAAAAGTTTCCAGAACGTCTTCATTGGTGTGAACTATGTCGTCTTCTCTAGCCTGGGGGTACTATGGAACTAGCAGTATAACCAAACTTTGATTGATCATATCTACTTCGTTCAAACTATGTTTTTGACACCGCTTATGTCAATGGAATCTCCACGTCATGGTCTTCATTGCTCTGGCCTCAAAATTTTTTTGAAGCATCTTAAATTTTCGGGTCTCCAGAAAATGATGCTGCTGATTTTTTTTGTATCCTAACCATTTCATATCACTTTTTTGAGGCATCATAGGGTCATGGTGATCAAAAATACACAAAATTTAATGAAAAAAGGATAAGAATGTGATTTATGTAGTTCAGCAATTGTTCCCTCTATCCACGGGAGAAAGGGGGCCACTTTTTATTACTCTCTCTATATAACACCTTCAGAGGATCACCTAGTATTACAATAGGATTTCAGTTATAATTTCATGATAATTAATACCATTATTAAGATAAAGCAATTGTTGTAGTCAATGGTTGGTTTGGGGTGGTTCATGAAACCATGAAATAGTCCATGCTTCCTGCTATGAGTCTTTGGTGTCAGATGGGTTGGCTGCCAACCCATGGATGAAGAAGCTACACTTAGGTTGTCACCATCCAAGGATGTTGTAGACTGCATTTTTTCCACTTCTGTTGATTTCTCCGTCAAAAGGGATCATCCCCATACATTATAAAAATATTGGGCCATCAATATAGCCAGCGAAGGGGAAGCATCACACAATTGTTGACGGGGTTGTATTGGGGAGGGATAGGAGAATTATGAGCTATTTTTGGCATGCCCTATATTATAAACAAGTTCCATGAGGGACTTGGTTTTGTTGTGGGATTAAATTTTTCAGCACTAAATGAATTGTAACCGTTAGATCTGTTCAATTATTATCATGGTTGTTCAAACAACAATAAAATATTTCAAACTATTGATCTTCTTTTTGATCATCTTAGACCTTCAAATCTGAATGTTTCAATATATTCAATCATCCCACCATTATATCTATTTGAATGATCTCCCACTATTCAATTTTTCTCATGCAATTTTTGGAGTCACTTGATCAACAATTCAAATTTCTTCTTCAGCAAGACATTTGAGAAGCATCTGTTTGATAGGATCTCCAGTAATGCTAAAAGTCAAATAGATCCAGGATTATGTGCTTCATTTTGAAGATTCTATGTTGTTTGATTCCATCTCAAGGTTGTCTTCTCATGTAAGTCATAGAAGGTACTAGATTGAGAAACATATTCTCATCAAAGCTCTAAGGCCATGTCGTATGTACCTTCAACTGATTCATTCAAGCATCATTTGGGTAATTTGAGAATTAGAGAATGATAAAAATCATTATGAAATTAAATTTTCATATTATTACGATTAAACATAAGAGTTTTTGCATTTTATAATATTAATATGCCTTTGACATTGATTCTCAGTGTCGTGAAAGGTGAAGTAATGTGGATGATGTGAGGCAGTCATATTTACCAATAAATATCGACCGATGTTGTTTGTTATTTCATTGAGTGTTTTTTAAATGACCTCATTTCCAGAGAAACTTGTTACCATGAATTTCGTTGATTTCTAGAAAGGATTTCAGTGCATTGTCTTATTACATGAAGAAAGGGAGATAACTGCGATCACATGATCTATGCTTTGCACACATATTTATCATCATGAAGAAACTTTTTTTGGTGAATACACTATGGATAGTTTGATGAACATCACCCATGCATGTGTAATGATTATCATAACTCTGTGAAATATATTTGTCTTATGATTTTAATGAAATAGACAGGGGTTATATTGAGTTGTTCACAAAATGTTTACATTTAAGAACTAGTGTGACATTACTTATGTGAAGTGTTGTGAAGGCAATGATCAGTAGATGCAAGGTTAATTGTATTTTGTATTGTGAATTCATATTATGTAGTGGAAAATGTTTTTGTATAGTGAATGTGATGAAAATAAAATGCTGGCAGTGTGGTGTTTTGAAAGTGTACCACTCAAGATGAAAAAAACAATGCACAATGTATATGGAGATGATCTTTCATACATGATTATAAGAGACAATATGTATGTACATGAATAATAAATTATTACATACACATTAATTGCAAATAATATGTTGAATAATTGTGAGTTTTAACTATGGTTGATAAATTTTTAAGCATGTACATGCATCATATAATAGAAAAACTTTTAGTATTGAGGTAAGTGAGAATCTTGTATATTGAAGGTATAATAAACATGTAAATTCATCTAGTTGTTTTCATACACAATTAATAATTTTGAATGTGTTAATATCCATGATCGAATAGTAAAGAAGTAGTAGGTGATATATGTGCATGAATGAATTTCTTATGCAATATATGTTTCATAAATAGTGTGCTGCATTTTGAGATAGATGTCAGGATTGTTTGAGTATCAATATTTTAGAACATTTTTGTATCTGAGTTTTCAGTTGTTAATGAGGAAGGGTCTTCAGTAGAAGAAGGAATTTCCCAAGAATTGATGAACTGAGTCAACTGACCATTTATTGGTGATCAATTATAATGTGAGAAATGATAAAAGTTAATAATTAGATTACACTCAGTGGACTTGAAGCAGAATAAGTCCAATAGATAACATCATTAGAAGAAAGTGATAATTAAAGACCTATTCATTGGTGGTATTAATTGAATAACCAGTGAGATTCTAGTATAAATATCTAGATATTTTCAGGTGATATCTCAACTAGAGAGAGTCAGTATAAATAACACTGGGTGGATGTCAGTCTAAGGATCAGCTGGGACACAGTCCATAGTAATTAGTTGTGACTAGGCATTATGAAATTTATTCTGCCAGGAATTTCAGGACATTGTTGGTATTTTTCATCAAATTTCTTTTCACTAGTGTGAATATTGTGTCTTGGATTATACCAAACATTTGAGGATGTATTCCCCCACATCGGGGGTCAAGCCCGTAATAATTAGTGTGTGATTTATCAGTTTTTTTCATACGTTTTTATATGGGAGAAGTGAGACTCTAAAAAAGAAGGATCATATCGTAACTGATCATAGAGGCTTATTTGAAAAGAATAAATTATAAAATTAAATATTTTATTCACCTTCCCTCTCTCAGTCACATAACCGTACCTAGACTCTTTACACATCATGTAGCTATGTTGTGTGATACAGAAAAACACATGAAGTAACTATATGAGGTAAATTTGTTGAACACAAAGTTAAAACTGTACCAACCTAGCTCAAAACAAGTCAAATTAGTGGGTATAAAGTAGGTATACATGCCTTGAATTCTTCATGGTTCAGCATTGGAATTCATGAAAACTGTGTGGTCAAATACACAGTTAAAAACCATGCGAGACTAATAGTCCATAACATTAATGAAATACATGATCTAAAGCTAGCCTACTTGGAATGTTGAATATTAATTCCCATTTATGTTGTATGTTCTGATCTAATTAGAGAGTCAAGCAGATATAAATCATGAAGAATAAATTGTGTAAATATGGGGGACGAATATTGTGGTTCCGCATCAAAATAACATGAAAATTCCAACAGTGGGTTGCGTAGATGCAAGGAATGTCTGATACAAAACAAGTATCTAGATATTTCACACTATTTAATCAATCTGAGTTACAAAATGAATCCCTTGGTATTTAGCTTAGGTACATGATAGCCAAATTACATGACGTGAAAATTATAAGTATAGGATATGAAGGCTTCCAATAGAGGGCATGATTAAATGATATTAAATTATAAATTCCATCATTAGAACCTTATTAAATTCATTGACAACTAATTTGTATAGAATTATATTAAAAGAATTAATGAATTAAAATTTTCAATTAATTTTTAATAAATATATGTAATTATTTTGCATTTTTTACAACTATTCATTTATGATTGATATATCTAAGGAAAATTTGATAATTATTTAGAGAAAAAAGAATTATTTAATTAATTAATCAATAACATTTATCATAGTAAGTTAGAATGAATCGAATTGAATTCTAGAAAATATAATTTTATGTGATAATTTCTTATGTATGATAGTTCATGAGCATGACCAATACTAGTGTATGTGTTGGTTTCATTTAATTTAATTTATTACAGGGTTTTCATTTAATAATTACTAAATTATATACAGAGTCCTATGATTCATCCACTCCCCATTAATATGTAGGACCTTCATTTACATGGTTAATTATGTAATTCTACTCAACCAATGCTCTGGTTTAACTCAACATCATGTGAGTTTTAAAAACATGATGTAAATAGAGTATCATATTGTGTAAAGAGATGGTTTATGATGGAACTGAAAAAGTAATGATTTAGGAGATACATAGGTGTCTAGATGTAATGTTATAACTCATGCTAGGACCGGCACAATGAGTTTTTTCCTGGGCCATAGGTTGATTTATTACCCCTCAATAATTATACCATTAGATAATCTCAAGACCGGGTAATTTGTAAATTTATTTTTATTATCTTATTCATTAGTTATTTTTTTGACACCCAACTATTATCACATAATCAAATGAACTAATATGAAAACACCCAATTTAAATAAATGGAATAAATGGAATATGTGTAAATGTTTTATCAAAAAAGGTTCATCACTTAAGTAAAATAAACATAATATTAACAATGAATTTATAGGATTAAAGTATAAATCTTTAAAAATAAATAAATCCATAAAGGTGATACTACATCATTATGCCTTCTATCTTCTAAATTATGTCGAACTCATAGGTAAGGTGACATTTCGGCCCACGCTAGGCACACTTTTAATCATCCTGAATTATTATCTAAGATAGTTAACATTTCCTAATATGTATTGGGTTTAATGGACTATGTTTGTTCAATAAAATTGTTATGTTAATTGTTGAGGAAGTCCTAGTTAGGTTTTTAGGATTTGGGATTATACTAAAAAGACCAAGTTACTACAATTTCATAGTAATATCACCCACCTAAATATATTATATCAATTGTCATTGTCTATTCATAGATTATAATAACATAAATATATTCCATTTGAACTATAATTACAATCATTATGGGAAATTCCATGTTCTTGGTGAAGGCCTTCGATACTTGATAAAATATTAGGAGACATAGTAAAATTTATATTATTATTTTGCCTCACTTCATTTTCAGTCACGAAATATACAAATAATATAATTAACTATAAATTTTTGAATAATGGTATTTTTTTCAACAACATTATTCCTATTATCTACACCCTATAAAGAAAATCAATTCACATGAATTAATATCCTAGAATGTATCAGGATCCTTCAAGTTATATTACGCCATGAAAAGAAATCTTATGTGCTAGAATAAACAATTTTAAATCCACTTGTGAAGGAGGCTAGTGATAAATAGTTCATTATCTATAATAAACACTTGGGTGATAAAGTTGATGTTTAGTGTTTAATTCTATTATACATTTAGATAGAACTCATGATGTATTATGAATACACGAATGCATATAACATGGTCAAGAATCTCCATGGCCTATTCAAGGAGATAGATTGACTGGAATGGTTCGATATCCCCAAGGGATTCCTTCAGATCATTAATGGAGAGAATTCACTATATATTCCACATGTAGTCAAATTAGTTGGATATATTAATCTCCTATAGATTATAGGGATTATTCTCCCTAGTGAACTATTAACCGATATCATTCTTCCCTCACTCCATTGGAGATTTTATATCCTTGTGATAATTTTTACATGACTATCATTGAGAAGTCACTAATATATCTAGGAACTCTTCATCCCCATGTTGATAAGGATTTGAATCTTTAAAATACTTACATTACAATGGGGGATAAATAAAGGGAAAAATGAAGAGCTCTAAGTCCAAAGCATCTTCACACCCTTTTTAGATGATTAAGATCACGGGGATAACAAGGGGGTATAATTTAGTTATCATGTTTAATTTATCTATTTATTAAAATTAGGCATTATATATAACATGTTGTTATCAAATATCAATTAATATATTAGATCCACGTTTATTTTGAATTATTGAAATAGGGGAGTTAGATCTATGAGTATCCAATGAAGCTGAAGTTATTGTTGTGTCTACTGGTGACTACCACCTCACACTTCCAACATGAATGATATGGTCATGAATGGGTTTTAGTATGTGGAATCCATTTAAAACCCTTATTTATATGTCTAGACCTGATGAAGAAGGATTTATTTTTACATTTGTGAATAACAATGCTTTCTTTTATAAATATTGAATTTTTTATTTAATTATCTTATAAATATCATTATTTTTGCTTTGGATTACACAATACAAGTAATGCGAATCATTAAAAAACTACATCACATGACTAAA
This sequence comes from Viscum album, assembly GCA_963277665.1. Lineage (NCBI taxonomy): Eukaryota > Viridiplantae > Streptophyta > Magnoliopsida > Santalales > Viscaceae > Viscum > Viscum album. Next base: position 1,253,106,288 of record OY728122.1, read on the forward strand.
AAAAATACCACCGCTAGAATCATCATATAAGTTATGTAAATTAAAATGCTTAACTAAATTAAACAAAGATAGACATTTAAATTCTTTTGACCTAAAACTACGTGGTCTATGGAACACAATTTCACAATAAAAAATAACCATTTTAACATTTAGTTAAAATTCTAGATGGAGATAGGTATTATTAAATTATTTTATATTTAATTACATTGAGTATTTATAGTCAAATAAATAGGTTGGTAATAATACCTACTTTCATTTACTTATGACTATCATAGATATTGATATGTCTACTTAGTGTATTATAAGTATTATTATAAAAAAATTTCTCAGAATATAAAATGGATTTCAGAACAAACATCATAAGAAGATTAAGAAAATTCAATCATAATTTAATGGATAATATCATAATAAATACTTCATTGATTACTTTTGGGATTTAGGGTTTCTATTATAACCCGTTACTCCTTATGCACCTTAGTGGAATGGTGTAAATGAATGGAGGAACCACACCATGTTAGACATGATAATAACAATCATAAGTAATTTGATTCATCAAATATCTGTTTGAGGATATCCATTATAAATTGTCTATAACATAATAAAAGAAGTTCCAACTAAATCTGTAGATAATATTCAACATCAATAACAGTGTGGAATGAAATTTTCATTGTCATATATACCTGTGTAGTGATGTGAAGTTTTTATTATGACCTCTTTAGGCAACAAAATTTCACCCTGAGACCCAATGTTTCTATTAGTATGGTATCCCAAGCTTAGAAGTGGATACAACAAATACATACATTTAGAAAAACAATTTTGTGGTTGATAGAAATCTCAAATTCCATTAGAATTATAATATCTAAAAATGAGATAGGGGAAGAAACATATAATTTGATGACGTCTAGGCTCAAGATATACAAGTGTTGGAACATGAATAAATTCCACAAAGCCCTATAGAAGAATAATTTACAAAGGCATATGTATAGGTAGAAGAAAACTTGAATTTAGGGAGCAATATTAATATTGTTTTCTTATCACTGAGGATAGTGAATAATTTTTAGTTGATAATAATGATTTAGTAACATGCAAGGAATTAATTAGGGGAATATATGTTTGCAAGTGGAAATTAGCAATGAATATGAAATGGATTCCATATACCAAAACCAATTATGGATTTTGGAATATTTTATACTGGATGTAAATCCTATTGGTTTTCAATTGTTATTGAAGAAGAAACTAGACACGGATCACAATGTTAGTACCTATAATTCATAAATGGTTGTAAAAGTATTCAAATAGAATAAGGTAATAAACTATGGAAAAAACTTTTCAAAAGTTCAATTTCTGAAATCCCTCAGAATTCTCATGATTAATGATGCTTACCATGACATTTAGGTTTAGGTAATGGTTTTAAAAAAACGTACATAATAGGAATATTTTGGAATATTCCTAAAAAATAGAACCCAAAGGGTTTATGATTCCTTAGGATGTCAACAAGGTATTCAAATTTAAATGATCCCTTAATGGATAAATGTAAGAAAGTGTGTCATGGAACACTCAATTTGATAAATTCATAATGGAATTTAGTTTCAAAAAGACTGAATGTAATCCTTATGTCTATATGTTTTATAATATTCTTGTGGTAATTGTGTTAACAATATATTTTTGATGAAATATTTCTTATTGGAAATGAAACACTACTGTAACTGTCTATTAAATCATGGAGGAATAAATTGTTCTCCAAGAATGATTTTGGAGAGGCTGTATATATTCCTGGGATTAAGTCTATAATGAAAGAAAAAATTATTTTCTTAGCATAAATGAAGGTAAATATATTTAAATGATACTAAAAATATTCAATATGAAACATCCCAATAGGGTTTTTTTACCAATGTCACATGGAATTCATATTTACATGAAAATGATTCCATAATCACATGGTCTAAGGAAAAGTGTGGAAGGTGTAACAACCAAAACATTCATTAATTAAAATTCCACTTGATCTAATTAAATTTATTATTATGTTTATATGAAATGTGAAAATCATTGTATTTATGTTTTAGGACATAAAAATAATATTATTAATTGTGACAGTTCCTAATATAGGCATTTAACAGTGATCACATGATTAGTATAAATATAAGGATTTAACAAATCCAATTTACCGAGACAAAGGAAGTGTCGGCCTCATCCAGAAGAATTTCCCCATACAGATCCCATTTGTCAATGCATGGAAAGTACGTGGTGTCATTGGGAATCACTCGTGACTAATCCCAATCCGAGATTGAACAGGTTAAGCTTGAGAGGAACCGACTACAGGAGAAGTGGAAGTGAGTAGTGATTACCACACAAGCGATGTTACCCGAGCCACCCCAAGAGTCTGTCACCATCATAATCCTTACCCTTCAGTATTTTTCGTGTTTTATAAGGGGTAATGTAACAGGACCCCAGTTCTGTGACATTGTATATTATTTTAGTATAAATAAAGTGCATTCATTTAATTATTATTACTTTGTAAATATTTTTTAAAGCACAGATAATATTTTTAGTTAATATTCATCTTAGAATTTTATTTTGATGAATTAATTTATTTTTGGAATTAAAAAAATTTTTAATAAAATATTATTATTATTATTAAATTAATTTTTATTAAATATAAATTATCATATAATTTCATGAATGCAATTTTAATTTTTATTAAGGTTTGAAAGTTGTTTTTCTTCAATACCCATGAATTTTGGATAAATTATAGTTTTTATTTTAAAAGTAAAAATTCACAAAAATATATATAATTATTTTGATAAAATGATTATTATTTTTGGAATCAGGACATCAAAATTATTCAACGGTGAATTTTTTATATTTTTCTAAGACAATCAAATTTTTGGGTAAAAAATAAATACTATTTAAATATATAATGTGTTTTATTCCATCATAATGACCCAATAGTGATATAATAAAATACTATAAACCTTATGTTCGGAAAAAATTTGTTTTAGCATTAAAATATTGTGATTTTGTGATTTTATTTATTTATTTTACAAAGCATTAGTGGACCCTTCAAAGATTAAAAAACATTTTGTCTTTTTAAATTGTTTTCCTTGAGAGTGGGACTCATCTCCACATAATCAACCCGATTATTTTAAAAAATTTGGCCACTGGCCTTATAAAATATTGTTTTACACTCCCCCTTGGAAAAAACATGGTCAAAACCCATGGTCTGGTTTGTCATTTTGATTAGTTTAATGTGAGGTGTCCCAATCCTAAATAATAAAGAATTTACCCTCTATTCCTATATAAACCCACCCATGATACCACTTACTCTTCACTTAAAGCCTTTGGAGTTCGACTAACCCCTGAGCTCTTCTCTCTATAATCCTCCCAAGGAGCCCCAAGCTCCCAAGAATCCACTATCAAGCCTCTTAAGCCTTTGAGATAACACTTCCATGTAAGGGATTTATTCATTTCTCATTTTGTCCAATTTTCATTAAGTTGTTATGCCCTTTTTTTCAATTACAAATATTGGGGTAAGATTTCTAAACATACCCATACTTCCCTCTTCATGTTTGGTTAATGGGATAATCATTTCTCACTCATTAAGGCCTCCCATGTACACCTGTTACCATGCTGAAATTCCATGAGGGATTTCTCTCTCCTCTTTTTCATCCATGTAATTATTTTGTATTATGCATCTAAATTACATTAAATTTATTGGGAAATGTATCTATATGACCCTGTTACTGTCCATTTCTTGTACATATGATGAGACACCCCATTATCACTCATCAACCATTTTCATGAATCCTTATGTCATGCTGTTATGATGTGGAAATTGCATCGCGTTTTTTCAAAGCCTAGATCATTATGTAGTGTATACCATACCCTTGTATCTATCAAGGGTATTCACCATTATACACATATAAATATTGAATGGTACTTTCATGTATTTATTCCATATTATTTAATCGGGGAATTACTTATGATGTTGATTGATTCAGTGATCCATGAGGCACACTTATGTATGAAATGAAAATTTTAAGAACGGTGTGCCCTGACAGCGCCCCGATGCATTGGGTAAAGTATAGTATCATGATACGTCATGCGAAATTGGTGTTGACTCATGATAATTAAACTGAAACAAGTTTTTACATGTTCTTCATGTGTAATGAGGGTTTACTCATGCTCCATGTGTAATGAGCCTTGGCAGTAACATCCCCAAATGATAGAGGGTTAAATTACTAAATGATATGACTCATGTCAACAAGGTGCACCTTCTTTTTCAGGAGCCTGTCTGATTAGAACTCCACAGTTAAGCGTGCTTGGTCTAGAATAGTGATCAGGATGGGTGACCTCCTGGGAAGTTTCTCAGGGTGTGTGTGAGTGAGGACAAAACACACTGGAAAGGACATGTGTTGGCCTGTGGGGACTGTCATTAGTCAGATGACCCGTTCATGCATGTGGGTGGGCCCCACGTGTCTGTGGGGCAAGTAGTGGTACCTGGTAGGCCAAGACCTGATGACCATGTTAAGGCGGGGTGGTTGTGCTGTCACCAGGATCTGGTTGTCACATTTGGTATCAGAGGAGGAACCCAACCTTAAGTGTGGTGCAATGCCTGGGTTGAGTTATAGGGCCCACAACGATGGTGTTGTGCTCTAAAGGGGGGTGATTGTAACATCCCCAAATGATAAAGGCTTAAATTACTAAATGATATGACTCATGTCAACAAGGTGCACCTTCTTTTTCGGGAGCCTGTCTGATTAGAACTCCACAGTTAAGCGTGCTTGGTCTAGAGTAGTGATCAGGATGGGTGACCTCCTGGGAAGTTTCTCAGGGTGTGTGTGAGTGAGGACAAAACACACTGGAAAGGACATGTGTTGGCCTGTGGGGACTGTCATTAGTCAGATAACCCATTCGAGAACGTGGGTGGGACCTAGGGTGGGGCCCACGTGTCTACGGGGCAACTGGTGGGTGGGGCCCAATTGTTACATTTGGTATCAGAGGTCGGTTTAGACAACTTTGGGAGATAGAAAAATGTTAAATTATAATATGATTGAAATGATATAGCATTTACGGATTACCATGTTGCTTCGCCTAAGATATTTTTGTGTTCAGAATGGTTTTCCGCAGAGGAAACAAAGCAACTATGTTGGGACGACATCAAGAGGAATATAACCTTCCAAATCAGCAACCTGAGATGGTCAGAATCAGAACTGAATAGTTTGTTGCAGTGATGGAACAGTTGACTCAGGCTATAAATGGTGGTGGTATCCATGCACGAGATCAGCCAGATCAACCGCAGAGGAACATGTCAGTGGTGGAAGATTTCATGAGGCAACATCCCCCATCATTCAGAGGATCATCTGACCCTGTGCAAGCTGAAGGGTGGATTAAAGCACTGGAGAAGTTTTTTGATGTCATGGGGTGTTCAGAACAACAAAAGGTTAGTCTTGCTGTTTACCGTTTTGAAGGTGAAGTTGATCAGTGGTGGTCGATGGTGAAAAATATAAGGGATAGGGATGAGATTTAGGATCTTCACTGGGACGAATTCAAAGGTATGTTTCTTGAAAAATATTTTCCTAAGGTGGTTCGTCTTAGGATGGAAAAACAGTTCCTAGAATTGAGGCAGGAGGATGATTCAGTGGCTGCTTATGAAGAAAAGTTCACTCGATTGGCAAGGTATGCTCCAAACTTCATACGAGATCTTGATAGTAAAATAAACCGTTTTTACTCAGGTTTAAAGCCAAATTATCGAAGGGATTTAGCTTCTTGTGAGTTCAAAAGTTATGAAAAACTTGTTCGATGTGCGGAGAAGGTGGAAATGGAGTTTTCCGATGATCAGGTCTTATATGACAAACAATAGAATAAGAGGTCTAGTTGGCAGGCAAAGGGGAAGAATTCATCAAAGAAGCAAGGAGGTAAGAAAACCAAATATCCATCCTGTGAGAAGTGTGGTAAAATACATCCTGGAGAATGTTTATCCAAGTCTGGTAAGTGCTTTTGGTGTGGTAAGTCTGGTCATATTGCTCGTAACTGTAAGGAAGATGATCAAGCAGGAAATGAAAAGCCAACGGTAAGATGTTTTAAGTGTAATGAAATGGGTCATTATGCAAACGAGTGTCCAACAAAGAACTCAACTGGGAGAATTCCGCCAGACTACAAGCAGAAAGTGGTGGTGAAATCCCTTGAAACAACTTCAGCAGATGTTGGGCCATCGAATGAAGTGGTATCAGCTCTAGGGAACTCAGTATTTTTCAAAGATTGACTTGAGGTCGGGGTACCATCAGTTGAAAGTAAAAGAAGAAGACGTTCCGAAGACTGCGTTCCGTACTAGATATGGCTATTATGAATTTGTAGTTATGCCTTTTGGGTTATCCAATGCACCTGCTGTATTCATGGACCTTATGAATCAAATTTTACATGAGTTCTTGGATAAGTTTGTGTTTGGGATTTGAGGTTTGGGAAGAGGTTATGTGTGCCTTGTGATTCACAGTTGAAGAATGAGTTTTTATGTGAGACTCATAGTTCCCCGTTTTCAATTCATCCTAGCAGTACTAAGATGTACAGAGATCTGCGGGAGTATTACTGGTAGGATGGAATGAAAAGAGACATTGCTGATTTTACTGTGAAGTGTTTGACATGTCAACAGGTTAAAGCAGAGCGGCAGTTACCAAAAGGGATGCTTCAGCCTTTACTAGTGCCAGAGTGGAAATGGGAAAACATATCCATGGACTTTGTTGTGGGATTATAGAGGACATCTCGAGGTAATAATGCAATCTGGGTTATTGTTGATCGCTTGACCAAATCTGCTCATTTCCTTGCTATACGAGATACTTTTTCTCTTGATCAACTTTCCTGTTTGTATCTTAAATATATAGTCAGGTTACATGGAGTTTCTCTCTCCATTGTATCGGATCATGATCCCAGGTTTACTTCTAACTTTTGGAAAGGCCTTCAGAAGTCATTGGGTACTAAATTAAATTTTAGTACAAATTTTCATCCTCAATCAGATGGGCAGTCGGAATGAACAATTCAGACATTGGAGGAAATGCTACGAGCTTGTTCTATGGATTATCAGGGAAGTTGGGACCAACATATTTCTTTGGTTGAGTTTTCTTATAATAACAGTTTTCATTCCAGTATACAGATGGCACCATTTGAGGCATTATATGGGAAGCGGTGTCAAACTCCAGCTTTCTGGGATGAAGTGGGTGAAAGGAAGTTGATGGGACCAGAATTGGAAGAAGAGATGGTAGAAAAAGTTCAGCTGATTTAGAAACACATGAGAACAGCTCAGAGCAGGCAGAAGAGTTATGCGGATAACCGGAGGAAGGATCTATCTTTCGAGGTAGGTGATCATGTTTTTCTCAAGGTTTCTCCTTGGAAAAGTGTGATGAGATTTGGTAAGAAAGGAAAGCTGGGTCCAAGGTTCGTTGGACCATACGAAATTCTGGAGAGAGTTGGATCAGTTGCATACCGAGTGGCTTTACCTCTGATTTTATCTCAGGTACACAATGTTTTTCATGTTTCAATGTTGAGGAAGTATATGCCAGATCCAACTCATGTTTTGAGTCCAGAGGTAGTTTAGCTGGAAGAGAACCTATCTTATGAAGAACAACCAGTCCAGATTCTTGACCACAGTGAGCAGGTGTTACGGAATAATGTGATTCATCAGGTAAAGGTTTTGTGGAAAAACCATGTGATTGAAGAGGCAACGTGGGAATCTGAAAATGCTATAAGGGATAAATACCCCCACTTATTTTGATAAGTGAATAAAATAGTGAGGACGCAATTCCCAAAAGGGGGAAAGGATGTAACATCCCAGGTAATTAAAGAATAAATAATTTTCATGTTTTTTAATATTTAAAAATTAAATATTAATTTTAATTGAAAGGGGTTTCTACGTTCGATAGCGTACTCGATATGCAACGATGAGTTTCTTTGAAAACTTACGTTGCACACAAGTAATAAAATAATATTATTTTAAATGTTAGTTAACGAGTAGCCGTTGTACTGGCCGGAATGGATAGAAATAACTAAAATATGATTATATATGTTTTTAAATGTTTTTACATTTACCCAATAAAAGATAAAGGCTTAACATACGGAAAGAGTTCAATTTTAGGCATTTATACCCTAATTTTCACGAAAGGTCCACTTATCACCTTTTGACGGAGAACCGTCATTAAATATAGTTTTAATTGATCTTATAAATTTTATTGGACCAAATATAACCCTTATTTAGAATCGGGACATCAAAATTTACTTTGTGTAAATTTTTGGTACCTTTCTGATAAAGTTCATTTTTTTAATGAATAGTGTAAGATGTTGTATTTTAATTCAAAACCCCTTTTTAATCTAATTTATTTATATGATTAGATTATTTTTTTAATTGGTTTTAAAGTGAAATTAGAAAATATTTTTACCATTAAATCCAATAGTGGTTGTTGGAATTAATTTCACTTTGAAATCGGACTTAAACTAGTGTCAATTTTTTGATACTTATTGTTTCACAAAAACACTCTATTTGTCATGACAGCGGGAATTAATTATTAAATTAATTAATTTGACTTATATGTTTCGAATTTTGTAAAATGGAATTCATTTTTTAATTCGTAATATCAAATATAACTTAGAGTGAATTTTTGGTAATTTTCTGAAAAACTTCAATTTTTGATGAATAGTGAAACCACTAAGTGGTACTTATAAAAACTGATTTTCCGTTTAAATGAAATTTTGCCATCATTGTGTTTTGAATTTTGAAAATCCGACATACATGGTTGTCATTAAGACGTAAAATGTGGTTCAATGAGATTATAATAATTTTTTGGTGAATAGTAACTTATTAAGTTCTTAATCACGATTAGTGGTAATTAGGGTAGTTTAAGGTAAAAATAATGCTTTAATAAAATGATATGAGCTTGACACATGTCCTACCCTCATTGGTTTTGTCATGGCCGACCAAGACAAGACATGGGTCAAATTGGGGACCCCATGGAGACACTTTGGTTGGGAAATGACATAAACAACTTTTTATTTAATATAAAAGTAAAAATGACACAAACATGATATGTTTTACTAAAACAATTTTTAAATTGGGTTATACAAGTCGGATTTTTTATTATAAATAGTAATTGGAAAGATAAAAAGATTTCATACATCATAGTATTTTTTTTATAAATTTTAGACACTAAATAAATTAAATTATTTATGACATCATGATGATGCAGCGATGACCTCATTATTTAATGATTTAAATAAAATGGAAAGATAATGTAAAATCTATGAACTAAACATGTCAAAAACTTATTGGATGGGTGGATTTAGAACCCTTATCATCTTATCCACGAATTATATCAATGTGGGACCTTTTAAAACCGAAACACATTTTCAAATAAAGTAATATTTCTTTACTTTCCAAAAGTGCCCCTCCTCTCCTCTTATAAAAGGCCCCCACCTCTACCTCATTTTACACACTCCTCAAGACATTGGATCGGCCAACCCCTTACCATTTACTCTCTCCACATCCCTCTACTCATCCTAGAGGATTCCCTTTGGGAAGAATCCTTTCAAAAGAAGCCTTTAGGCTCAAATTAAAAGGAGTTACGCTTTTAAAGGTAATTCATTCTCTCATGTTCATTTGTTTTATTTTGTTTCTCCAACCCCCTAAACTCTTTTTATTTACTTATTTTGTAACAACACCAGTATCTTCAATATACTAGGATGTTTTTATAAGATTTATTCGAGCTACACTCTCACACAACTACATCAAATGGTTAATGAACATACGGTTTCTGTGGATGGCGAAATTCTGCCTCCCGAAACGATGATTGTTCAATACTCATTTAACACCTTCATAGGTGGCCATTATGATGTCACTATTTTTATATATGATATATAATATGTTTATTTTTTCTTTAGGCTTCTGTATTTTTCATTTTGGGGCATACCTTTATGGTTTCCATTATGGTTAAACACGATATCTTCATTTAAGGAAGTGCGGACTACCGCCCCCTCAAAGTGATGTGATTCGTTAATGCCATATGTCGGACGTGTAAAGGATGGATTTAAAGTTATTATATATGATGTTATACTGGAATTATAATATACCTATATATCATTATTATTTCTTTCCATTAAATTATGAGATAGAAATGAAAGTAGCGTTAATGCGTACGTACGACTTACCGTCTCCATGAACGGTGCATTTCATTTCTTATCCCCAAATGTAATGTACTATTAAAAGTACATGTATATAATGGATATATATAATTAATGATATATCTAAATGATGAATATAATTCTGGAATTAAAATATACATAACTCTCATTTAGTTTTAATTCCATTAATATGACAAAGAAATGAAAGTAGCCTTCATGCGTACGTACGGCTTACCGTCTCCATGAACGGTGCATTTAATTTCTTACCTCTAAATGATTATGTAATATTATAAATACATGTATATTCTGAATATATATGATATATATGATATCCAAATCATGAATTTCATTCTGGATATAAAGAAAGTTTGACCACACGAACAACATGTAATTGTAAGAAGTCAACTTTCGACTTAAGAACCAAATATTGACAAAACAAACATTATTAACATAAATGGTTACATAATGTTTATAACATGGCAATAAGTGATATAAAAGGAATAATGAACTTTAAAAAGCTTCTTAATCAAATATAAATTAACTCAAGTTTATTATTCAGGACGTTAAAGAACGATCGAGTCAAGTCGGACCCGAGGTAAGGGAACTTCTTAACCCAATTTCCATTCTTTGGGTTAATCTCCTACTTTAAAATTACGTCATGATATTATTATGTCCTATCATGTATTTGTACTTCCATTATGTGTAATTATAGTGAATACAAATAATAGATCTATTTTATTTAATAAAATGATCTTTGTAAGGGACTTCGTCTCAATCACCTTTCATTGAGGCATATTTCGTTCTATACACAACTTTATTTTATACGGTGTATAAACTCCTTTGACTTTTACTTTTATACAAAAGGAATCTTTTTCTACGAAGCGTTTTACAAAATGACAAAAAGGAATGTTTATTTTAACGTACGCGGCGACAACGACCTTTTCTGCCGCCGCGAGTATTATTTGGTCTTTGGCTTTCTCAACAAGCCGTAATGTTTTTAGAATAAAATAAATACCATATACTCTTTTATGTATTTTGGTATTGAAAATGGTTTTGAAAAAGGATTCTATTATGTCAATATATTTATAATATATTGTTATTGAAATGTGGAAATGTTATCATTCCTTTATATTGGTTTTATGTTTTATGATTTTATACTAGTACTTGGACATTTTAACGGGTGGTTACGTTATAAACCATATGACGGGTGGTGCCGTGAATACCAGGATGGGTGGTTACGTTATAACCTCCAATGCATTGGGTATGGAAGTCAGCCGTATGGCTATTCCATTAAGTATGTATGGAAATTGGCCGTATGGCTATTCCATTAAGTGATATGTCTGGAAGTCAACCGTATGGTTATTCCACTTAAGTATGTTTATGTCCCAAGTTACCTTTATATATGTTATGTGTTCTTTTTATGGATTTTATGGTAATCCTTTGGTTACAAAAAGTTATGTAATGATACTTTATTCAGTGAAGAGTTTTTACTACTTCATGAAGGTGAAGGTATTACTTTGATAGAGTATATATGGTTTATTTGATGTTTGAAAAACTAACAGTTTTCATTCTTTCTGTATCCCTTACTGAGCTTTTTATGCTCACCCCAAGTTTTTGAAATGTTTTTCACAGGACTTAATATGGAATAAGGTCAAGGATGGGGTCAAGGGAATGTCATTCTATATAAAACATGGAACTAGACATGTTTCTTTTTAAGAGTTTTTATTATTATGGAAACTTAGTAGAAGTGTCTACTGTGTAATCTTCTGAGATGTAATAGTTATGTTCTAATTCTCTAAAACTCTAAACCTGAAAAGATCCTCAACGTGAATTATTCATTTAATTCAATATTAAGTATGGTTTAAGGCCGGGGCCTTATATTGGCACATGCTAATTTCAGGTTTAGTGTTGTTACCATAGTTCCATGTTATGATTATCATGCATTATCATGACTTTGTGTTCATGTTTGTCTTTTATTTAATTGATATGTCTATTATCTAACATGTATTTTATTCATCAAGTTATTAAATGTTGATTCCCTTAACGGGCTTTATAGCTCACCATTTTCTTATACATGTCCTCAAGTTATCCCAAGAAATGCTATGTATGAGGGAATGTAGTGGTCATCTAAAGGAAGTTTTCAAAAACAATGTTGTGTATTTTATGTTCTAAGATGTTATGTAACGTTCCAAATACCCAAATACAATAGACCTATCTATATTATATGTTGAATCATGTGACGATTTTACATAATAAATCATGTTTATTTGTTTAATAAAAAGGAGGGTTGTAATAGTTTGTATCAGAGGATAGGTTTAGTTATTTTTGGGATTAGGATTAGAAAACCCTAGTAATGAGTTTTAGAAAAGAAAACGTATAATAAAAACATCCATATGTATTTTTGAGTATTGAGTTAGTGGGTTTTTAAGAAAATACATCATTTCCTTTATATGAGCAGGTAAAGGCAGCTCTGGCACAGATGTATCCATGGGGTAAAAACGGAAAACACCACTATGAGCTAAACTTGAACAGGAACTGGTGCCTGAAAATGAGCCTTGCTACACTATTGGTTAAGACACTCCTAGGGGATATGCTTTGGTAAATTCACAAGCTTAGTATGAAACCCTATTAAGTGAATTAAAAAAATGCCCCTAAAAATATTTGTTATAATGTTGATCATGAATTGAATAGATTGAAGCCTAAGGATTCATATGTTAAGGAAATAAAAGTTATTTATATGTCATCAGTTTTGTCCTTGGATTACCCTTTACGTGCTACCCCTAATTTTCCTTTCATTAAGTAATAATAAATCGTTATAGTTCATGTAGTTTTATATCACAATTTTATCATGTCTAGAGGGTAACTAAAAATTTGATATGTTTTGTCAACAGGATAAAGGATAGATTTGAGATGGAAGGGGAATAACCTCATACAACACTCTTGTACCTTCCTGGTGACTTACTATAAATAATTATTGTGAAGTCATGCTCACCTAGCATCGAAACCTATTCCAATGTCCATCATTCTTGAGAGACTCTCTACAAAAAATCAAACACCTCCTCCAAACCATGGAATCATCATGTATCATGGCACACCTATGATCAAATATTAATATCCCATCTATACCACAATTCAAGACAAAAGAGGTTCCATTTGGGTATTTTCAAATATTTCACCATATCAAGAGAGTATGATGCACTATTTGATTTTAGAATAGCTTTTAAAGATGGGGACCTCCAAGCAGCCTATATATATAGTCCTGTCTTCTAGTATTTTTGGGAATCATAGACAATATATTAGAAGAACCACATATCAAAAATTTCAAATTGTACTCTGTTAGACTAATTTAAAAAAACTGTTACATGGAGTTGTTTTGAAACTATACGTTATAAACAATGTTTTTTTTCAAAAGTGCATCAGATTTTCCATCGGTATGATCCATGTTTCACGGACTGCATCTGGACTATGGAAGTGGAAGAATTTGAATGTGTATTGAAGTATTGTTTCACTAAGTGGACCCTAGATCTCCAAGATCAACATGATAATGGGTGTTGAGGAATGCTTAATGATGGTGGGTAAGAAACCCTGATGTCATGTTTAAATTTCAGAGTTCTTTTTGTATGTAATCAAATTGTAAGGACTCAATTTTCCTAATGGTGGAAAATTTTAACGACTCTAACATTCATTAATAAAAATTCTTCTTGATCAACTTAAATGTCTTTTCAGGGTTATATGAAATTTGAACATCATTGGTTATATGTTTTTGGATTTTAAAATACTATTATAAATTGTGAATGTTGCTAATATATCTGTTGAAAAATGATCACATGATTAGTATAAATATAGGGCTTTAACAAATCCAATTTAATCAGAAAAAGGAAGTGAATGCTTCATCCCATAGACTTTCCCCATACATAGCACATTTGTCAAATCTCATAAAGGAGGTGACGTCATTGGGAATCTCCCTTTACCGAGCCCAAGAAGATCTTCAACACATTAAGCTTGAGTGGAACTGACTATAGGAGAAGTGGAAGTTAATAAAGATTACCACCTGAGAAATGTTATCTGAGCCACCCCAAGATTCTATCACCATTTCACACCTTACCCTTCGGTCTTATGAGGGTGTAATAATGTCTTATGTAAAAAGACCCTAGCACTTTGACGATGTCCAATATTTTTTTATAATGAATGTGCATTCATTTTATTATTGTTACTTTGTAAATAGTTTATAAAGAAAAAATAGTATTTTTAGTTAATATTAAATTAAGAAATTTATTTTGATGATTTAATGGATTTTTTTAATTAAATAATAATTTAATAAAATATTATTATTATTATTAAATTAATTTTTATTAAATGAAAAATATAAAATCATTTTATGAATTTAATTATAATGCTTATTATGGTTTGAAAGTTTTTTTTGTCAAAACCCATGAATTTTGGATAAATGTCAGTTTTAATTTTACAAGTAACAATTCACATATTTAGAAAATTATTTAGATAAAATGAATATTATTTTTGGAATCATGATATCGAAATTATCCAACGGTTAATTTTTCATAATTTTCAGAGACAATCTAATTTTTGTGCAAAAATTAAATACCGTTTAAACATATAATGTGTTTTATGACAACATAATGACCCAAAAGTGATGTAAAAAAAACTATAAATATTATTTTCGGCAAATAAATTTTTTACCATTAAAATAATGTGACTTTGGGTTTTTTTGATTTATTTTTCAAAGCATTAGTGGACCATTCAACGCTTATAAAAAATTTTTTCTTTTCAAATATTTTTCCTTGAGAGTGAGACTCACCTCTACATAAAAAACCCTTTTATATTAAGACATTCAGACATTGGCCTTATAAAAAACTATTTTCCACTCCCCTTTGGAAAAAATCATGGGAAAAAATCATGGGTTGGTTTGTGGTTTTCATTAGTTTAATGCAAGGTGTCCCAAACTTAGATTATAAGGAATTCCCTCTCCTTTCCAAAATAAACCCACCCAAGATCCCACTTCCTCTTCACTCAAATCCTTTTGAGTTCACCAAACCCCTTTCATACTCTCTCTATAATTCTCACTAGGTGTCCCAATCTCTCAAGAAGCCTCTCTCTATTCTCTCTCAAGCCTATGGATCACACTTCCATGTAAGGGATTTCTCCCTTTTTCATTTGTTCTAATTTTCATTAAGTTGTTATGCCCTTTTTTCAATTAAAAATGTTGGGGGTATGATTTTATACCATTACCATATTTCCTTATTTATTATTGTATAATGTAAGACCCCTTTATCTCTCGTTAATTCCTCCCATGTATACCCATTACCATGCTGAAATTCTGTGAGGGATTTATCTCTCTTCTTTTACATCCAAGTAATTATTTTGTTTTATGCATTTAAATTTCATTACATTTTTTGGGACATGTATCTCTATGACCCCCTTACTGTACATTTCATGTACATTAAACGAGATATACTTTTTTATGTCATCAACCATTTCCATGAATTCTTATGTCATGCAGTTATGCTGTAGAAATTGCTCCACGTTTTTTCCAAGACAATATCATTGTGTATTGAATACCATACCCATCTATCTATAAGGGGTGTTAAACTTCATAAACATATACAAATTGAATGGAACACTAATGTATTTATTCCAAATTACATAATCATTAAATAACTTAAGGTTTTGATTGACTCCATGATCCATGTGGAACACTTATACGTGAAATGAAATGTTTAATAAGGGTGCGCCCTAATAGCGCTCCAATGCATTGGGTAAAGTATAGTATCATGATACATCATGTGAAATGGGTGTTGAATCATGATAAACCAATTGAAATGAGTTTTTACTCATTATTCATGTGAAATGAGGATTTACTCATGCTCCATGTGCAACGAGCCTTGGCTCATGCTAATTCCATGTTAAGTGTTGTTTCCACATTTCCCAGTTATGATTATCATGATTTATCATGCCTTTATGTTAATATTTCTCTTGTTCTCCATTGATATACCTATTGTCTAACATGTATTGTATTCCTCATGTTATTACATGTTTATTGTCTTACTGGGCTTTATAGCTCACCCTTTTCTTATGAATGTCCTCGGGTTATCAGATGCAATGCTAAGTAAGAGGGAATGTAGTGGTCATGTAAAAGAAGTTTTCAATAAAGATGTTGTTTGTTTTATGTTCTAAGATGTTATATAATGTTCCTAATCCTTAAATACACTAGACCTCTCGATCTTATATGTTTTATAAGGTGATGATTTCATGTAATAAATCAGGTTTTAGTGTGTAATAAAAATAAGGGTTGTTATAGAAAGGATTCCATTTTTGTATTTGATTTGTGCATTCATGTATTGTATGCTATGTACTAGGATATATTTCAACTGTGGGTTGAGTCTATTTTGAATATAACAAGATGATCTAGGTCACGACCATTTGATGTCTCTATAGAATATCCTTTATATCAAAATCAAACTAAGGATATGTTCTTGGTCTATGGAGGATATAAGGAATTAAACATAAGTGTATATGATGATCATAATTTTTGAATTGATAAAGATGATCCAAAATAATTTATGGGATTCATTTTCACACTAATTAGTGGTGTTTTGGGATGGAAGAGTTAAAAAAGGATATTAGAAAAGATTTTATATAAGATTTATGTATATTATGGATTCATAAGTAGAAAAAGAAGGATTTTAGATATAGAACATTGTCATGGATCGTGATGTGTTACCCAACATTGATGACCTTATCACCCTATATTTTGATAATACTTTAGTGGTGGATCTAAAAAATGAAACAGGGTCTCATTATTTGAGAAAATCATATAATGGATATATCATATATTGATGGATTGTTCTCAAAGTGGTGATGTCAAAGTGAGATAAATTTTAATAGAATTCAATATAAGAAACTCCTTAACTAAATCCTTACCTTAGTAGAAACATGATCATCATATGAAGTATAGTGAACTGAAAGTCATAGAAATTTGGATCTAGTTAAATTCGGAATTTTTTTTAGTTGGTGTTCTAGAAAAAACTCTTTATACATGGGATTACATGTATATTTGAAGATTGTAATATTAATAAAAGGATCTATTTCATATTTTTTATTTTTATTGATGAAATTAATGTAATAATTTCATAGGGTATTTATTGCAATTATAAGGCCATGAAATTCCATGCTATAATGAAAACCCTTAAATGGCATGATGATATACATAAATATAACTCTATGGGTACATAACATACTATGAGGGAAAACATATAATTTTAAATACTAGATTTGAAAGCCCATAATTAGATGAGGCATATTTTAATTTATTTTTCCTATGGCACTTTCTGGGATGTGAGATTATGGGATCATACACAAAAATAATAATTCCAAAAGTTTATATGTCAATGAATATTCCTATCTTATATCTTATTTAATGTTCCTTTGGTGTTAAGATTTTGATTAATGTGATTTCTGACTCACACTGTTATTTTTTTTGTAAACCATGATAATAAATGTCCATGGAGAATTTGTATATGTTTGTTATATCATGAATGATGTGTTATTAATTAATAAGATGAAAAAGGATCTTTAAATTCCATCTTTATGGAATATGAAATCTCATCCAATTTATTATAATGGAAATGATTCATTAGATTACATTATCATGATGGGATGAATAATTTAATTGAGATAGTCAATCAAAAACATATTGATCATATAGGTTGATAACCTGAGTGTTCAACCACATTGATGAGATATTGTGACATAAGGAATATTTCACGTAGTGATAATTTATATCTAGTAATCAATTCTTCCAAATTATATTATTTCTATTGGGTTCCTGGAATCATTTATAGAAAATTATCATGGACTCGAAGGAAACCTAAAAAATTACAATGATAAATATTTATAGAGGGGAACACACTATGTGTTTCTTTTGAAATAAATTTAATTCATTTTTAATTTAATTTGTAGAATAAATATTTTTCCAAGGATTGAGTAATTTTTGTATTCAAGTTTTATCAATCCCAAAAATTTATATATTAATAAATATTTAATAAATATTTATTTTGATATAAAATAAATGATGGGGAAACTAAGAGGACAAGTATTGTGTCCTGTGATGAATATTAGTTTACAATATGTTAAAATAGTATCATCATGGTGAAATTTATCACACAGAATAAAAATAGAAAAATTATTATTATATATCATGGGTTCATGATGGGGTTATTATATTATTTATAGGATAGAATATAATTAAATAATAATTTAACACAAACCCTATGTATATATATATGTGTGGATTTGTCTATTTTTTAGAATAAAAAAATTGACAGTTGACATTCATTGCACACAACAGATATGTCTCTAGAATTTTTTACTTCTATCCTTATCTCAAGAATAAAATAAAAATCCTTCAAACCCAAAGGATCATGTGAAATCATGATGAAAAACACAAGATGTCTGACTAACCATGCTATCACCTAATGTTCCATTGTTGATTGTTTAGACACAACATGATCTCAGGTGGATCACCACTAGTGGGATTATACAAATGGATCATAAAAGCACAAATAGTAATTCAAAAAGAATTTTTTAAAATGAAATTATTATTTATTTAATAATCATCAAATTATTTTTTCTTTCATCAGATTTTATATAAATTGATTAATTATTTATCATGAAAAGATGCTCTCTAGGATCAGGGTTCTTTTATGTCATTATTTATTGAAAAAATTTCTTCTGCCATTAAACATATGTCATGTAAATTTTGAAAATTTTACATTGAGTATAAAAAACCTATATGTTTATTTTTTCGACCAAGGTTGTTCTGTTTTTCATAGAACATTCATTCATAATCAAACCTCAAAACTGACACACTCTACGAGTGACCATGAATTGATTCCAAACAAGAAAACTCCACCCTAACAAAAAAGACAAAGTGTTATAAGTGGGGTGTGAGAATAAAAATATAATAGTTAAATTCCATAGATTCCAAGAACTTCATTTCTTAGAACAAAACCCACATGGTATATTGAAAATAAGTATAGAAAATAATTTTTTCAATTTTATAATCAAAGACGATAACACGTTTTCAGCCGTTCTAATTTTCCAATCCTTTTTCATTAAAATAAATACAATCATTTAGAATACTTTTATCAACATTTAAAACATTTTTTGAGGAAATAAAATTAAAAAAAAACAACCCAAACCCTCTTTGTAATGAACCTTTAAAATATTTTTAAAAATAATTTAATTAAGAAATCAATAATGAAGAACAATAAAAACGACATGGAATGTCATAGTGGAAGAACAATGATAAAAAAGTACATATGGATAATGTAAAATTGATATATTGGAAGTAAAAATAATTTAATAATTCGATATATAAGATAGAGGATAGAGTAAAAGAAAAACATAAAATAAATACAATAAACAAATAATTTGGAAAAAATGTTAGTCCCACTTTTATAATGGGAACCCAATACCCTCATATGATGACATAATCTTATGGGTCAATGATCTAATCTATTCACTAATTACTATAGAGAAAATTCCTTTATCCTATTGGGGTGGTGTTTTCTGACCACACCACCATATCTAGCCGTCTAGTATAGAATACATTTCTTTTCCTAACAATGTGGTAAGAACCATCAACTACATCATTACCATTGTCAATTTCAATGTTTTTCTAAGTGTGGTTTATTGAAAAGTGATTTTTAATCTGGTATTAAACAATTAGATAAAGTAAATTCCATGTATCTTTCCAATTAAAATATTTCACATTCCATTATAAAAGATTTATAACACCGAATCTTATCCCTTTCCAATTAACATATTCAAGAAATCACTTAAAACCATTTCATTTTCCCAAGGAAAAATGTATAAACAATCATGAGACATATAGTCAACAATTAATTCAACCATCAAACACATATCAAACAAAAATTAATGAGTCTTTAGGAAAGTGTTTCATCCATCTAAAATTCCACATACTCTTAGTGACAATGAATCCTCCAAATCACACTTTACAAAACTCGCATATTTTAAAATTTATTTGAAACATTATTTAAACATTGAGTTTTATTTTAAAATCAACTATTTCAACATTATATTCATATGAAATTCCATATTATTGTAAAAATATATTTTATTAAATATATTCACTGACACTCAAATGAGTATTTACATATATACACATATATATATTTCAATACATATGTCTATAACAACCAACATGTCAATTGACATTTGAAACATCAAATAAAAATAAACAACACCAAGATATTATAATTATACATAATAAAATATCCCAACAATAAAATACAAAGTGATTATTCCCATGAATAGATTAATCACCCAATAAATTGACCTTAAATAATTTTAAAACTCACAAATCCTCTATAAAAATCAACAGTGATACTTATTGAAAAACATATATTTTTTATTTTTGTGCAGACCTTAAATAGGGAAAGTCCATATGGACACTTTTTTTTAAAAAAGAAACATCTTTAAAATCATAACTATCAAGAAATTATAAATATAATTATATCCAAATATTATATATAATTATAGATAATAGAATTTTTAAATACCATAAAAAATATACATAAGGGGGAAAATTAAAATCATGGAACCCTCTAACATAATAATGAAATGATGTGATGAGATTTTTATTTAAGGAAGGAACTAAGAATAGAAAACACATCACACACCCTAGAAACAAGAACTAATGAAAAATAGAACCCAAAACCCACCAAGGGTAATGCCTATACAAGGAAAAAATGAATGGGAGATATTAAGAATAAAAGAGAAGAGGAAGAGGGGGGGGGGAACAATAACCATGGATTCTTCCCACATGAAATTTGTGAATAATGGATTATAAACCATGGGGAGAGGGAGATAAGTGGCAGTATGTGCATGCCATCAACGGAATGTTTATGAGTTCCAACTAAGTTTCGGGATGGTTTGGAATTTTTGTTGTTTTTATTTTTTGGATGATACGTTAGTAATTTTTAAATTTTAAAATCCTAGTACACCACATGGTTTCCACATGATTTACCCAACCCATGGAACAACTATGATACCTTATATTGTAACATTTATGAAAATGGAATGTTGGTAAAACATTCTAACATCTTTGAAAATGGGATTTAGATTATTTTAGAATCTATTCATATATATGTCATATGTTTCGTACTAATTTTTTGGTAACCATACGATAAGTATAATTTTTTAAAATATCAAAAAATATAAAAAAATTAAATCAATCCTATCAAAAAAAGTGAAATAAATAACTATATAAAAATATTAAACAAGGATTAGAGTACGATAGAGCTTCTTATGACCAATTATATCCCTATAAATTAATTAATTTCTAATGGAATTATATATCCAAATAAGATCCAGTGATTATGAAAGAAAACCCTCAAGGCATTTACTCTGAGTCCTATGAGAAGATGTAAAATTTAACAAGAATTCACCCATATCTAATCATATCTAACAACCAATAATCCAATAAAAGGGTTAGGAAATGGAGTTCCATAGTGGAATTTTCCACCATTTTTGAATTCCCCATGCATTTTGGACCAATAATATAATGGCATCCCCAAAGAACTCTCAACCAAAAAAACATTAATAATTTCTAAAAGAACAAGAACAACACTTCATATGGAAATGAGACCAGAAAATTCAAGAACTATAATATATAAATCAGAGATGATTCATAAACATTGAGATTCATACACTAATAATTTTCTTTATCTAAAAAACATGGGAAATTACCTCGGTGTTGGAAACATGAAAATATGGAAACCCAAGACCTTCATCATGGGATTCCACCCATAGTAAATCTAACATTACCTTAAATGGATCTATCCAGTTTCTGACTAAACCAAATATAATATATACCACAAAGTATAAAACCAAATCATATATACTTATGTCTCCAGGACTAAACCCCCCAACATGGTCACGAAGGTCACCTAAGAGACATGATCGTCACCACTAGGAAAGCACCACAAAAAACCAAAATCAAAAAATATTTCTCATAAAAATCACTAAATAACCAACGGAATCAATGAAATAATAAATGCTTACTAGTAATCCAATTCGCCTAAAAATATGGGAACTGAAATAAAGCACAAATTCAGGTGAAAAAGATTCTCTAATTCCTAAATCACTCTAATAGGTTATCCAAAATGATTTGTGATTAAACCTAATCACTATGTAAATGATATGGATAATGATTCCAGAAACAATGCGATGGTTATGTGAACAAGAAGGTATTATATCCCCACAAATCCATTTCAAGTATGGATAGGGTCTGTAATTAGAGGAAATACACCAAAGTGATAAAGAGAATCAACCTAGGTGTTATAATTTTAAATATATAACCCACCATTTTTCATGATCTTCCTAGTAAGAAAAAATTAAATAGCATTAAACATGAAATAAAATGGTTCATATCTCCCAAAAAATGACAAAATTTTACACTGTAATCATGGGAATGTGCAAAATAAAAAACCCATTATGACACAACATATCATTCAATCATTATGAAAAACAATTTCCCATAGGCATTCTAAAAATACCCTGAAAATCATTTTTCCAAATCATTCATTCAAAAAAACATTTAAAAAACATGCCACATTACTTTTACAACCAATAGAAATAACTCCACAATTTACCTTAAATTTAAGATCCACTCACATGAAAAAATATTTTCAAAAACTCATTTTAAAAAAACAAAAATCTGTTTTGAAAATACCATATCCCAATAAAATATTTCAATTCCCATTTCTAAAATATAACAATTTTATCAAAACAAAAATCTAATTTTACAGAGCATATACTATAACCCTCTTTTCAATATTAATTATTTTATATGGAATGGTAAGAAATAAAAACCTAATTTATTTTCTAATACCACCCTATAATAGTTTAAAAAAATTAATAACGCATATATTTCCATCAATATCAGAGTTCACAACAAACACATAAGGGATGAGAACAATATTTTTATTTAGTAATATTTCATCACATACTCTCAATATTACACAAGGCCCAATTTGATCAATTTCCCCCAATACTAGGATCCATGAATTAGGAGGACTAAATAAAAAAATAGGAAAAATGAGAATCCATGATTGACTCATCCACACAAATTTATTGGGTATATTATGGTTATTAAAATAATAATAAAATTTTACCAGATCATAAATTTGGACCCTGCTTGATTTATCATGCCCTGTAAACTAACCAAATACCATAATAATCCTTCTGTTTCATTAAGAAATCCAACAAGAACCCCCATGGATACTCACTATATCAATGTGAATCAACACATTATCAATGAAAACCATAATTAAATAAAAAACTCAACATTTATATCCTAATAACCCTCAAATATTGATTCATATAAAGAAAAAGTTATTACTAGACCCCATATTGTAATGAGATAGGTATTTATAGAATAATAATTTTTTATTCCTATTAATATTTTTGAATAAGTTCTTATTATTATGATTAAGGGGATAATTTTTCCAATACCATACTCGACACACAACAATGAGTTTCTTCAATAACATACGTTTCACACAACATTGAGTTACATCAAAAAAAAATACAATAATATTATTATTATTTTAAATGTTTGTTAATTCCTACCTGTAGTATTTTCGGGAATTAACAAAACTAAATAAGATATAATTATACAATTTTTTTAAATGCTTATAAATTTATACATTAATTTTTAGATTCTTAAAATTAAAATGAATACAATTTTTTTAAAAGAAATAGTCTAATATTTTGAAAAGGTCATTTTACAGCCTTTTGATGGAGAACCATTTTGAAATATAGTTTTTTTATATTTTATATGTTATATTTCAAAAAATAAATTTCTACTTTAGAAAAGGAACATTAAAATTTAGGTATTTTTCTAGTGAAATTCATATATTAATGTATATTGAAATATACAACATTTCAATTCAAAATTGACATTTTCATCTAATTTATTTATATAGATAGATTGTTTTTTAATTGATTTTAAAAGTTTAATTTGATTATTTTTTTAAATGTAATGTTATTTTGATCATTTTATGTAATTTTTTATTGAAATTGGACAAAAACACATTTCAATATTTTGATAGTTATTACTTCTTAAAAACCAATTTTCTAGTTTTTAAAATGGGAAATAAATTTAAATTAATTTCTAAAATTTACTTGTTTTTAATTTAGAGAAATGGATTCCATATATGGAATCATATGGGCCAAATTTTTAAAATATGTACCTTTCATTTTTTGACATTATAAATAGTAACTTAAGTAATTAGATAATTTACTATCGTTGAAGAGTATATCTGGTAAATATGCTTAAAAAATTAATACTATAATAATATTAAACTACCCTAACATGTGTACTAATAATATTGGATGAGATATTTCCAACCATGTGAATCCTTTGGTTGATTTTGGGACCCCATGGAGCCACATTAGTGTGATAATGTCACATAATAATAATTAATTTAATGTAAAGAGAAATATCAGAAAGACAAGTATCTTTTACTAAAAAAATAATAAGGGTTATATAAATGATATCTTCATCAATAAATAGTAATTAGAAACATAATAATATTTCCAAAAATTTGGGTATTTGAATTATAAATTTTAGACATTAAATAAATAAATTTAATTATGACACAATAAGGATGTTGTGATTGCTTCATCAATAAAGTATTAAAATAAATGATATTATAATTATTAAAATAAACATTATGTGAAATAATTAATGTCATGCATGAATTATCTTGGTTAATATTATATTTTAGGTGTGAATAAAGGTTTTTTCTATAGAATCATGTTGTTATGGATTTTTAAAAAATTCATGTATGAATAGTGTCCAAAATTGAGATAATTGATAACTTAAAATATAAAATACATTTTTAAATTAAATTTAATTTATAAAAATATAATATTTGTAAAAATGGATAATATTATTCCAAATATGTCATAAATGACTTTTTTGTGTCGTTTGATGTGATATGATATTTACATTAACCCACAATGTTTAAATAACATGATATCACGATAAGATTTAAAAAGGTAAAATAATGGTCAAAACAAAAAATTAGGATAAAAAATATTCAAAACATGTATAAAAATTATTTGATGATGGTTATTATAAAAAATCATCTTATATTAGAGTTAAATAATTTTAGGACCATTTTTAATTGAAATTGAATTTATAATAAATTAATATTTCATGAATTTACTAAAGTACCCCTCCTCTCTCTTATAAAAGGACACCACCTCTACCTAATTACTCACCCCTCTCAAGCCCCTTGTCTCATCCAAATTCAGAACAAATAATATCCAAAAATTAGTCCCTTCCTCCTAAAATCCATAGATTGTTTATAAGGCAATTGAAGAATGCCTTTTGGCTCAAATCAAAAGATGCCACTTGATTTAGAGGTAATGTTTTCCCTCAAGTTTCTTTCCTTTATTTTCTTGTACACTCTATATGATCCTCTAATTCTTTGATTACATAACAAAACCAGTATCCTACATATACTAGTATGTTTTTATGATATGTATTAGAACTAAACTTACAAAAACCATTATCTAATGAATACCAACATATTGTTTCTATATACGAAAAACTACTGCCTCACGAAATAATGATAGATCAATCTTCCCCTAACACCTCTCATGGTGGACAATATTATGGAAATTTAATTATATATGATAGATATTATATTTATACTTTCCCTATTATTTTTAAATTTTTATTTAAAACATATCTTTATGCTTTCCATGATTTGTAAATATGATAATTTAATTTGAGGAAGTGTTAACTACCACCCCCTCAAAGTGATATGACTCATTCATGTTATACATGGAATGTATAAATGATGGTTTTATTAAACCTATGAGAAATAAATTACCTAAATATAATAAAGTTTTTATAAAATACATTTATTTTATTTATTATCATTCTTTTTGTATGACGATGAAATGGAAGTAGCCTTTAGGTGTACGTACGACCTACCGTCTCCATGAATGATGCATTTTATTTCCTAACTCCAAATGTTATAAACTATTATAAATACATTTATATTACATATATATGATATTTAATTCATTAATATCATTTCAGAGAAGATGTACTTTTGACTACATGGAAAATTCATATAAAAACAAGTTTATTTTCTACATAAGTACTGAATACTGAAAAAATAATAGATATTAACTTAAATAATTATTTAATTTCTATAATGTGGTAATAAGTGATATAAATAATAATAATAAATTGAAAAACATTCTCAATAAAATATAAATTAACCTATTTTTATTATTTAGGAATATAAAGAATGAAAAAGACAAGTCTGACTTAATGTAAGTGACTTCGCCCCAATCTCCTTTCATTGAGCATATTTTGGTTTATGTACAACCTTATTTTATAAGGTGAATAATTATACCCTTTTTGTTTTAATATACTTCAATTGTTTTCAAAAGGAATCCTTTTCGATGAAGTGTTTTACTAAATAACAAAAGGAATGTTTTTAACCTATGTTGCAACAACGACCTCTCCAACACCATAATCATTATTTGATATTTGGAATCCTCTTTACGACTGATTGTTTTCAAAAAGAAAAAGAAATCCCTTATTCCATTTTTTTGTGTTTAGGTATTAAAAATGGTTTTGAAATGTATTGATTATTTCAATATATTAAAATTATTTCTAGTGATTTAAAATGAAATGTTATTAGTGAAATGTTGATGTTTGAAATATTTTATATGTTATGATTATATAATGGTATGTGATCATTTGACGGGTGGTTATCTATTAAACTAATGACAGTTGGTTACGTGATAAACCTAATGATGGGTGGGTACGTGATAAACCAAGTATGGGTGGTTATGCTATAACGTCTTATGCATTGGGTATGGATGTTGTCTGTATGGTTATTACATTTTGTGATATATGTGGAAGTCGGCCATATAGTTATTCCATTAGAGTGTTTTTAGGTCCCAAATTACCATTATATGTTATATGTTACTTTTTATGCGAATTATGGTGATATTTTGGTTATAAAAATGGTAAGAAATGAGAATATATTTAGTGAAGTGTTTTTTATACTTCTTAAAGGTGGAAATTATTACATTATGACGATGTTTTTATTATTTACATGTTTTTTCAAGACAAATAGTTTTCATTCATTATGTATCCCTTGATGAGATTTTTATTCTCATTCGATTTTGTGAAATGTTTTTCATAGGACATAGATATGAATAGATAGAAGGATGGGATCAAGGAAAAGTTATTCTGTTAAAACATGAAACAAACTTATGTTTCATTTTAAATAGTTATTGTTTTATAAAAAAATGGCTAGTGAGTAGATATGTCTATATGTAATATTGAAATTGTTAAGTATCAGTTATGACCTAATTCTCTAAAACTCTAAACCTGAAAAGATCCTCAATTTGAATTAATGTAAATTTATTAACACAACCCAGCATTATGTAACATTTAAGAATAGAGATTTATAGTTGATATTAGATGTTTATTTAGATAACATAAGAGTTTTTGGAGTTATTTAAGAATTAGTGACTAGTTTTATATAACAATAATGGTTAGCATATTATAAAGATTCATAACTATATCAGATTAATTGAATGAGTTAAAGATAACATGAATAAGTATATCTTAGTGTTTAACCGCCTCGTAAGATAATATATGATCATTTTTCTTATATACTCTCACAAACCTTTTTGGTTTTAGTAAATTGATGGATCTAGATTTCACCAATGTAAAAATTATTTTTTTTGGAAACTATGGTGGTTTTCTGAATAAGAAACTGATTGGAACGAGATATTGAATGAGATATCATTTGGTTATTCATAATCAACTATTTAGAGTAATGATTGACCACTTTAACCTTGGTGATTTTTCTAAGGCATCATATATGAGAGAAAATAATCCCTATGGAAGTGCAGGTATTAATAATAAATATAAGTATATTCAAAACCACTATTTCAAGGACGTGTAAATAAACACCTCAGAAATTTTTTCAAAGGGATGGGAAGATGTTATATATCTGGAAATTAAGGTCAAAATGTAATAACCTACTAATGAAAAAAAAGAAGTATTCAGTCAGCTCCAGGAAAGGGAATGATGTTATTTCTAAAGGATCAATTGGATGTCTTAAATGTGGTGTGAAAGGTCATTACACAAATAGATGTCCTAAGAAGAAGGTTTGGGAATGAGATCAGTAGAGCCATATAAATATATGTTTACCAATATCTAATTCCATTAAAATTTATGTTGAGGATACTAAAAATTACTAATGATAGGTACAGAATATTTCATAGCTCATGTTATGGAATTATTGAATTCTTACGACATTATTCTTGACATTGTTTGTAGGAAATATGTACAAAATAATAACATGGAATAACATAGATAATGGTTCATCAAGAATTTTTAATTTTTAAGATATTTATATTTTACGAATTGAGGAGTAATGTTAGATTTTTGGGTGATGATATTTTTAAATGTATTAATGACATGATTACTTTGGAAGACATCCAATATTAATAACCCTTAAGATTGTTTTATAATAATTTTAATTGAGGAATAATTATCTTTTATTTTGGCGATATAGGTATAAAGAACCATTAGCATTTATATAATCCTTAAATTTGAGAAATTTAAGGTTATTAGTTTTTGGGATGCAAAATCCGAGGTATGAGATAGCCTTTGAGGTTAAAATATGTTATGGTTATTTTTGATGATTTTATCTCTTTTTGTTAATGTTTTAATAAATATACAGTTTTAGGAAATGGACAAAATGTTGGAAGGGTGACACCTCATCATGTCTGATAAGGCCACAAGAATCGAACCCGCACCTGAAAGGCGCCAAGGGCGCATCGCCAACCACTAGACTACATGAAACCCACAGTTATTATGACTTATCAAATATAGTTAGATGATTTTATAGATCAAGAATAAGTTAATTTTGGGAACTTTTTCTTTATCAAATGGATATCCTTAGTATAATATTTTTTTGGTTATGAAGTGATACATGTTATTTTGGAAGACATTTTCTTTTTCGGAACACTATATGCCTAATGTAAATAGAATACTATGGCATTTTATTTGAGGAGTAGTGATGAATTTTATTTTGGAAGAATCTATTTTTTATTGTGGAACAAGGGTGATTGGGGTTATTTATCGAAATGATTAACCTATCATAGAAAATATTTGATTAGTTTAAATACTTTTAAGTATGATAATTTATGTTTAGTCTATGGAATTTTGAGATAAATGTTATGATTTATCGTAGAAGACTATGTGATAAAATCCAATTGTTTTTTTTGGGTTTCAATCTCAGTTTAGATTAAACTGAATAATTTTATGGACAATTATTTATTGAATGATTTTGTTGAACTTTTGAGTATTGTTTGTTGAATTTTAGAGATTAAGAGTAGTATTTCTTTTTATAGAGGATCATACATTTTGTGGATTATCTGATCTTGTACAAACCATTTTGGTTTTGGATAATGTTTCTTGACAAGATGAATAAATAGTTAATCTTTTGAGGACAATGTGATTTTTTAGAAGTTGATTCTAGATCTTCATGTGTGACCATATCATCTTGAATACCCATGGTTTGGAGAAAGATGAGTTCGTGGTAGATATTTATTAAAGAATAAAATCTACTTGACAAGTAAGTTTCCTTATGTTTTTATTCATAGTAGTAAAATAATTCATCAACGTCATGAAAAGGATCGTAAAAAAACGTTTTTTTACTTTTCCTAATGGGAAATAAAATACCATTTTACCCATAAAATGTTTATGGTTTTCTCGTTATTAACTTTCTCCTCATCATGTATTCTATCGGTCTCTATTAGAACTTAACTATATGTTTTTATTCCATATCCAAGTTTTCCTACATGGAACCCTAGTATGTGTTATCTATTTTGTCCTTTTTAAATATATTTCATTCTTTTAAAATGATAGTTTTGTAAATCCTTTTTTTAATGTGGAATTTATAATGATGTTTCTGAACCCAATTTTAAAATTGTGCGGATGTTATTTCCAAAAGAGGGAATGATGTAATGACTGCGGAATTTATAGAATAATAATTCTTCATTTATATTAATATTTATTAATAAGATATTAATTTTATATTAAATGGGATAATTTTTTTGATATCATAGTTTACATGAAACTATGGGTTTCTCCGAAATCATATGTTTCCCACAACATTGAGTTATACTGAAATATAATAAAATATTATTACTATTATTTTAAATAGTAGTTAATGTCTAGCTGTTGTGTGGGTGGGAATAAACAGAACTAACTACAATATGATTATACATGTTGGTTAAATGTTTTTACATTTATCCAATAAATATTTGTAGCTCAAAATAAGAATGAATACAATTTTAAGTATAAAAATAGACTAATATTCTAAAAAGCTCATTCTACCACCTTTTGATGGTGAACCCTTTTTAAATATAATTGTTTTCACTTTTATATATTCTATTTGACAATATAAATTTCTTATTTATAATTGGAACATAAAAAATTACTTTTTTTTGAAATTTTTTTATTTTTTTGATGAAATTCATATTTTAATGAATAGTGAAAAAGATAGAATTTTAATTCAAAACATCAATTTCATATAATTTATTTATATAGTTAGATTATTCTAATAATTTTTCTAAAGTCTAACTAGATTTAGGTTTTATCAATTAATACAATTTTGGCCATTTTAATTAATTTCCCATTGAAATTGGACATAAACACATGTCAATCTTATGATAGTTATTACTTCATAAAATCATACATTCTGGTTTTGACAACATGAATTAATATTAAATTAATTTCGAAAAATTATATGTTTTGAATTAGGAAAATTGATTCCATTTTTGGAATCATATTTTCAAAATTATGTAAATAGGTGCCTTTTATTTTTATAAATTATGAATAGTAACTTCTGTAATTGTTTTATTTACCAGGGTTAAAGGGTAAATCTGGTAAATAAGGGTAAAAAATAATATTATAATAATATTAAAATATCATAACATGTGTCCCAATCCTTTTGGATGAGATATTTCTGACCATGGGCATTTTTGGGTCAATTTGGGGACCCCATGGATCCACATTGTTGTGTTAATGACATATTATAAGAATTAATTTAATGTAAAGAGAAATATAACATAAACATATATCTTTTTCTAAAAAAATTATATGGGGTTATATAATTGATATCTTCAAATATAAATTTTCATTATAAATCTATAAATATTTCCTATGTCATGGTATTTTAATTATAATTATTGGACATTAAATAAATAAATTTAATTATAACACAATGATGATGTAGTGATTGCTTCATCAATAAAGGATTCAAATAAATGATATTATAAATATTAATGTAAATAAAATATGATATAATTAATTTCATACACTAATTCTATTGGTGAATATGAAATTTTAGTGTTGATTCTATGTTTTTCTCAATGGAATTAAGTTGTTATGAATTTTAAAAACAATTAGGTATGAATAGTGTCCCAAATTTACATAATTCACAAAATAAAATATAAAATAGTTTTTAAAATGATATTAAATTCATAAAAATATAAGATTCTCCCAAATGGTTAGTATAAGTCCAAATATTTCATAAATGACATTTTTTGGGTCATTTGACAACATATGGTGTTTCTATTTATCCACAATGTGTAAATAACATTATATAACTATAAGATTAAAAAGGATAAAATAATGGTTAAACTAAAAAGATAAGGATAATATATTATTAAAAACATTTCAAAAAATTATTGGATGATATTTATTTGAACGGACATTATATTATCTAAGAATTAAATGAGTATTGGCAATTTTTAATCAAATTTGAATTTATAATAATTTAAAATTTCAAGACATTCCTAATGTGCCCCTCCTCCCTCTTATAAAAGCCACCACCTCTACCCATATACTCACACATCTCACTCCCCCTGTCTCATCCAAAATACTCTGAAATAATCTCCCAACATCCCTCCTTTCCTCCTACAATCCTTACCTTGGGAAGATGGAAATTCAAGAATGACATTTGGCTCAAATCAGAAGAAGTTACCCGATTTAGAGTTAACATCTTCTCCCAATTTCTTTTCCGTTATTTTCCTTCTTCAGTCCATATGATCTTGTTATTCATTAATTAAAAAATAGCACCTATATAATCAATATAATAGGATGATTTTATGATATGTATTTTAGATAAACTTACATACACATCCATTTAATGGATACGAACATACTATTTCTGTGTATGGTGAACTACCGCCTCACAAAACGATGATTGTTAAATTTTCCCCTCCCACCTATAATGGTGGAGATTATGATGGAACTAGAATTATATATGATATATCTATATTTATATTCTCCCTATTATTATGTAATTTTTATTTACAATATACCATTATACTTTCCATGATGTGTAAATATGATAATTTCATTTGAGGAAGTGTGAACTACCGCCCTATCAAAGTGATATAACTCATTCATGCTATACATAGAATGTATAAAGTATGGTTTTTTTAAACCTATGATACATACATTCCATAAATATAATACTGGTATTATTATATAAATTTATATTATTTTTATATTATTGTTTTAATATGACAATGAAATGAATGTAGTGTTTATGAATATGTACGGCCTACCGTCTCACTGAATGGTGAATTTCATTTCTTATCTCTAGACATTATGTACTATTATAAATACATAAATACATGATATATATGATATTTAAATCATGATTATAATTATGTAGATGATGTACTTTTGACTACATGGGAAATTTATATCAAATCATGTAAATTTTTGACTCAATACCTGTAGAGACCTGAAGCTTGATGTACATGGAAATTACATTACTTTTGCGGAATACTTAGTACATAACAAAAACAGACGCACAAGGATCGTAATAGTTTAGTGTCTTTGGAGACTCGGAATATAATCTTGTAATCGTGGTGAAGGATCTTCAACATCTCCCATAAAGATCTTCCCTTTTTTTATACCTAAAACCTTTTTTTATATCCTGGGGAAATGAAAACATAAAAGGGTGAGCTCAAATGCTCAGTAAGGGTAAAAAAAAGAAATATCAATCACATAATATTCATAAGAACATAACATTTTAGAAATCTTAACCTGCAAAAGAGAGCATAATTTCATAACATGGGATAAATCATAGTAGGGAATTGAAATCCCAATAATCATAACTTAAAACATGAAACTTTGTGTCATACACACAAAATCATAGAGAATCATTTCTTGTTAGTCAAGACTCATTTCCAAGACTATCTTAGTGGACAATGTCCATTTCTGAACTGACTTCACTCCTCGTTTCAGTCCTATTTCACTGAACCGGTTTAACCTGCCGTTCCAGCCATGTCTATCTCATGAGATATAAAATCCTTACCCAATGTATTGGAGGGATATATAGGTCCCACCCATCTCATAATTATACCATTCTTTTGTGTGCCACAAAATCAAAAAATCATACATCATTGCGTAACCCATGTAATAAAAATGGGAATCTTAAACATCATGCCATCGTAACATAATCCATATAAGATAAAAGGACATCATAAAAATAATTCCATCATAAAATAATCAAATCAATGTAAAAATACGGATATCAATATAACCCTTTATTATCTTAGTTGGAAAATAATTTTGATAAAACACTTGAACTCCATTCTTGAGGAAAATATCCTTTATACATCAAAATAATTTTCCTTTCTTAACATGTCATACAATTATAAACTAATAGATGTTGAATAAAAATAAACATGAAAACTTTTAAAGGAAGCTTCTTGTAAATAATGTTTTAAAAATCCATTCATGCCGCATATGTTAAAAAAACATTCTTCTCGTACTTTTGTCAGAAAAGTCAAAAAGTACCCCGTACGAAAAAAAGACAAAATATTCCCTTCATATCTTTTACTAAAAACACACCGAAGGGTAAAATTGTATTTAAACAATTGTAGGTGGATGGAAATAATGTTACATATTGAGGAAACATGGACGTGGATGATAAAATACACCCCAGTAAATTCCAAAGTATAAACAATATCGGATAAAAATGAGATTGTGATATTTCCCTTACTTTATGTCTGATTTGCTTCATAAGTGTCCGAACCTCCTGTATAATGATTTAAATAATGTCATTGACTTATTCCAGAATCATCTTTATTGTTATGATATCATATATGGTTCACTTATGACTTTATATTACCCGTTCTTTTGTATATTCCATGTTAAAGAGTGTTTTGGGTAAAATCGTTTCATTTGTCATCCGTGTTTTGACTTGTAATAATTCATATGATTACTTAGATCACGGTTACCTAATTCCAGAATATAAAACATGATTTATATATAATATATATTCAGAATATACATATATATAATAGATCGATAAATGGAATGAAATACATCGTTCATGGAGACGGTAGGTCGTACGTACGCATGAACGTTGTTTTCGTTTCCTTATTAAGTTGAATGGAATTAAGTAGATGAAATACATATATAAATAAATCCAATAGCTTTATAATGTCATATATTTCATTATTATTTCGTATATATACTTTATAATCATTCTTAAATGGTTAACATGGAGAATGAATCTCATCGCGTCGTGGAGACGGTAGTCCGTACGTACGCACGAGCGATGATATCGTTTCCATAATTATTGAATTGAATTGGAGTGGATGATAAAATATATCAGAATCATTATGATTTTATAATAACTATGTATGGTTATTCTTTACACCATTATACCCATCCATGTAAGGTGTTGGTGGAAAAACAGATTACACCACGGCGTGGAGACGGTATTCCATACGTACGCACGTGCGGTGATTTCATTTTCCATAGGATGGATATATGGTTAAATAGGGTTGTTTCATACTTATAATAACATATCAGTATATGAGTGATACTGATGTTATTATTTCATAATGAAAAAACTAAATAAGAAGAAGTAGAAGAAGAAATAAAGTTGAAAGAATCGGTAACGGACATTACCTCTTCTTTGAAGCGCCTATTTGAGACCTCCACTTAGGGTACTAAAATTGGCCTTTGAAGTAGAACAGGACCTCTAGGATGTTTCTAGGGAAGTGGAGAAGATAATTTGGAAGGGGTTGGCCGATCATGAAGGCTCAAATTGGTGTGAGGAAGGGAGGGAGGAGGTTCCCTTTTATAAGGGAGTAGAGGGGCACCTTTGGAATTCTTAAAAATATTAATTTATAATAAATCTAACCACACATAAAAACCTCAAAAAATGACTCATATTAGAAGATTAGATGCGATAGGGTTGTAATCTCATCAACAAATAAAATTTAGACATGTTTGGATCTTATTTTAAACCTTATCATTTTGATTTATCCTTATTTAATCTATTTAAGTTTATTTGTGGTAATAAAATTCTATATTTTAAATTATAACAAATAATTACTTATATGTTGAGAATTTTACATAATGGTTTACTTTATAACATTATAGACCATATAAATTTAAATTTATAATTTTTTAAATATTTTTGTGATTTTTAAACAATTTTAGTTTTATAAAATAACAATAGGGTCAATTTTGACACTATTCATTTATTTGAATTTAAATAAAATATATACAGAAAATATGTTCGAAATAAAAGCTTTAATAGATTCATAAAAGGTCATATGTATCTATAAAATTAGTTTATCAGATTTAATAGTTCATATAATATTTATTTTATTATTTTTAAAACCATTTATTCGGTTTATCTCTTAATAAAATAATTACTACAACATTTTTGTATAATTATTTAATATAATGATTTGTTGCATAAAAATTTAAAATAAAATACTATGATGAATATAAATCTATGATCTTTCACAATAATACTTTTACTCTAATTTATCATCTTAAAATCACTATATTTAAATTGTTATATTTATTAAATTATGATGGTGACAACTTTGGCATCATTTAAAATAAAATAATATAAGTGTCATAATCACTTTTATAAGGATCCAAACGGTTATATATTAGGTCATTGGATTACTAAGGTGTATATATATAGTACCAAAATGTTTTGGTCATGTTTTTGGGCCTTTTAATTGGTATTATGATTTCAATAAAAACTACATTACTTATTTTCCACTTAATAAATAATTTTGGTATCATTAATGTATCACCATTAATGACAATTATTTAATCACTAAAAATTCTAAATAAATTATCATGATGTAGATAATTTTATTAGATTTCTGGAGACTATTCATGTTTGATGTTTTATGATGTTTATCACTAAATTAAAATTATTATACTTATAAGATTTAAGAGAGTGACATGTTGTCACTTTCTTTGGTTTTAATAATAATTAAATTATTTTCATGGTCAAAAGTCCATAAAATGAATCTAATCCGACCCTTAGTTGATATGGGTTTACTTTTATCCATCCAATATATTTTTGGTATGTTTTAGGGTAATCTATAATAATATATTTACCCTTAATTACCAGATTTACCTTTAACTACGGTAAATAAAATTTACCGTAGTTACTATTCATAATTCCCAAAAATAAAAAGTAACCTATTAACATAATTTGGACCCACTAATTCCAAATATGGAATCCATTTTTTCATATTCAATACATTGAAGTTGCAGAAATTAAATTAAAATTAATCCCGTTGTCGAATGAAAACGGGTTTTTGTTTAAAACATTGCAAAAGATTGAATTGATTTAACCTATGAATTCAATGTAAAATCAATTCTAATGACATACATTATATTAAATGGTAAAAATATATTCTATTTTTACTTTATAACCATTCATTAATAAAATTTTAACAATATAAATTATTACAATGAAAAAAGTTGTTTTTCATTAAAATAAAGCGTGTTTTTACTATTCATCAAAATATGAAAGTTACCAGAATAATACGAAAAATTTATCCAAAGTAAATTTTTATTTCTTGATTCCAAAGAAGAATTTTATTTTGTCAAATTGAACTTATAAACATTTCAAAAACTAGATTTAATGTGGGTGCGCTATCAAAAGGCGGCAAAACTGCATTTTTTAAAAAATACTTATTTTACCCGAAAAATTTATTTTGTTCTTATACCATGTTCTAGAAAATGTGTAAGATGAATAATAATGTTATAAAATTGAAATTTTATTTAATAATATTCATAATGGCAAGTTCATAATAATATTATAAGAATATATCATTGTTTAGTAAAACGCGGTATTGCGTATAACACACGCTATCGAGGATGGTCGTGATTGCGTGTAATGCAAGCCATGTTTGGGTTGTGTGTTGTGAAAGAATCCTTTGTTGTTTCATATAATAGAATCCAGCCATATTTCATTTATACATTTAATATATATATATATATACTCAATGTTACGTAGAATAACTATTATCAAAATTGTGTGTAACACGATCCAAGAATAGTGTTGTGTATATTGCAAGCTAATACGGTGTTACGTATAGCGCAAGGTAATCTTGGTTTAGAATACAACACAAGACATTAATGAAATTAAAAGAATATTTTTCATAAAATCTCGGGGTGTTACAATACCGAATATCAACAAAACAACTGATTTTAACTTTAATGATTATTTAATTTGTATAATGTGGTAATAAGTGATATAAAAAGGAATTTAAACTAGAAAAACTTCTGATGAAAAAAGAAATTAATCGTAGTTTATTATTCATGAATATAATTAATGGACAAGACAATCCAGACTCATGGTAATGGACTTCACCACAATCTCATTTCATTGAGGAATATTTTTATTCATACACAACCTTCTTTTATACAGTGTATAATTATACCCATTTACTTTTTTATTTAATTCAATGGTTTTCAAAAGGAATATTTTTTCTATGAAGGGTTTTACTAAACTACAAAAGGAATGATTTTAAAGATTGTGGCAAAAACAACCTCTCTATTGCTGTAACTATTGTTTGATATTTGGATTCCTCCACAAGCCTTAATGTTTTCAAAAGGACAAAAATATATTATTCCCTTTCTAGGTGTTTTGTTTTTTAAAATGGGTTTTTAAATGGATAGAGTATTTCAATATATTGAAATGATTTCTTATTATTTCTAAGAAATGATTTTAGTGAAATATTGATATATTTAATATTTTATGTGTTGTGATTATATAATGGTACTTGGAAATTTTATGGGTGTTTACATGATAATCCAATGGTGGGTGGTTACGTGATAAACAAAATAATGGTTGGGTCCATCATAAACTAGTTATGGGTGGTTACGTTATAACCTCAAATGCATTGGGTATGGATGTCAGCTGTATAGTAGTTCCATTTAGTGATATGTGTGGAATTCAACCATATAGTTATTCCATTTAAGTTTGTTTATTTCTCTATATACCATTATATGATATATATTTATTTCTATGGGCTTTATGGTAATCGTTTGGTTACAAAAGTGGTAAGCAATGACTTATATTTAGTGAAGTGTTTTTTCTACTTATTAAAGATGAAAAGTATTAATTTACGATAAAGTTATCATGGTTTACATGTTTTCTCTAAACTAATAGTTTTCATTAATTATGTATCCATTACTAATATTTTTATTCTCATCAAATGTTTTGAAATTTTTTTCACAAGACATAAAGAAGAATAGAGTCACGAATGGGGTCAAGGAAAAGTTATACTGTTAAAACATGAAATGATGTACTGTTTTTTAAGAGTTTTTGTTCTATGAAAATTTTGATTGTGAGTTGAGGTTTCTACTTTTAATATTCATGTTGTTATGTATATGTTATGGCCTAATTTTCTAATTCTCTAAACCAGAAAATATCCTCAATGTGAATTAATGTCAAATTAATAACTTAACACAACATCATGTAACATTTAAGGGAGGGGAATTATAATTCTTCTCCTATATCTCAAGTCCCAATATTCATATCTCTAATCTACCTTTACTACCCAAATAAAAATGGTCACTCTAAATCTACATCTATCTTAATAACCCACAATTAGATAAAATTTATAAAAATTATATTGGGTCCTCCTTCCACTCAATAACCAAATTAGCCCCAGGCATACCCAAGGGGAATCTTCAATCCCCCTTAGATGATAGAATGCATTTAATCAATTATAATAAATCTTTTGGGATGATTCTCTCATTAAAAAATATTTAATAAGAATTAAAATTTCTCTAGAAATTATAAAATTTATATCCTTTTTTGTGGTGTGTGAGAAACAAGGCACAATCCATAAGAGAGGACATCCAATCCATGGGTGTGAGCATGAGGTCCAGGTGCCTGTGTTTTAGAGATCCCAAACATGAAATGGTGGGGAACCTAATCATGGATAGTGACTGGGCCAGATGGTTTTATCACGCATTTAAGGATTTCTCTAGTTGGAATGATCATGGAGGGGTTCAAGATATATTTTTTAACACAAGGTTTCAAGGATCTGGTGATCTTAGTCCTAAGAAGAAATATAGGGTGGTCTTTATTATAGCAGGCTGTTGGTCGGTATGGAAGTATAGGAATGACCCTCTGCAAAACAAACATATAGGTCTAACATATCATTATTATCTTCAAGATGAAGAACAATCTTTTCAACCTGGTCATGTTGTGTGCTGACTGCAAAGCTACTCCATTTGTATGAACAAACATCCCAAACCATTTTTTACAGCCAGACCAAAATCCCTTGGTAAGGACATTGGGTCTGGTGGCATCCTCTCAATTGTGGTCTCAAAGCTTAACTCTAATGGGTCTCTTCTCCGAGGGGAGATGTGAGGTGGGGGAGTCATTAGGGACTAGGAGGGGTCTTTTCACCAACCTTATCGACCTTTTATGGTAATGGTGATGCTTTGTAGGTGGAGGCTCATTCTATGGTCATAGGTTTGGAGCTATGCGAACAAAGAAAAATAGTTCTTAAGGTATTTGAGACAGATTCCTTGATCCAGTATAAATCACTTTTAAAAAAAGCTAGTTTTCCCAGTAACATTGCATATATGACCAGGAATTGTAAACAGCTCATGGGTAACCATATTTAGATCAGTCATACTTGGCGGGAGGGGAACATGGTAGAAAAATTCATGTTATCTATGGAATCCAAAAATCAAATTATTTTCTTCTTCTTCACCTTAGGGTCCTTTCCTCGTTAGGGGATTAAACTTTTTTTCAATGGTGCTCTGGGCCTACACTACTTTAGACCTCTATGATTCTTTTGTCTCTTTTTTTTCAAAATAAATAAAAATGATAGTTATCAGTTTAGTTATAGAAATTATAATATTACCTATTCATACATTGGATGTAAATTACTATAACACCCCTCCCCCACCTCATTGGATTGAGGAGGCAGTGAGGGTTACTTGTCCTTAAGCGACGTTCCCAAGGCACCAAACGGTGGCAATAAATGCTGAGGGCTTCAATATCAAATTGGGGAATGATTTTCCATTAAGACAAAACCAACCAAACCATCCATTAACCACCACTATATGATGCTTGTTAATAAAACATTCCAACATGAATTCCCAAAAATAAAACCAAGTTGTTCTTCCATACAACCCCAATCCAAAACAACAACACAATATCATAGTACTATGTGGATGACCAAACAACAAAGAACCATGTGCCATGATACCACCACATCTCTACACCATGCTCCAAGCTCCACCAAGACATCACAATGCGCCCCTAGAAGAGGATTATGCATTAGCATTTCCCTTGTAATGGTACACACCATCTGAAAAGACACCAATGTTCCAAAGCTGGGGTTGAGTACTAAAACTCAGTTGGTTTTCCCCAAATGACTTCCCTACACACGCCACTAGGATAAAACTGTTTATATCATTTTTATAAAACAGTTTATATAAAATAATCACAAGTGATCCCATTACCATAAATCTATCACACCCTTAAAAATTCATCTCACCCAAACCAACCAAGGTAAACCCAATTAAACATGCCAAAATCCATTTCATCATTTATATTCTAGCACAACTATTTCTGTCTTTCAACGAAATGCACAACAAAAAACCAAATGGTGGGACTTCTACCCAACCTGTTCACCCATTCAAAACTAGCAGTACTTCTCAACCACTACCCACATGGTCATTCTTACGACCACTATCCATCATCTTTTATAGTGAGACTTCATGCACCACGCCCCTACATCATTGGCTTGAGGAGGCACTGAGGGTTAATTAGCCTTAAACGACGTTCCCAAGGTGCCAAAGGCTGGAAATAAATTCGGAGGGCCTCAAGATCAAATTGTGGAAAGATTTCCCCTTAATACAAAAATATCCAAACCATCCATTAACCACCACTATATGATGCATGTTAATAAAACATTCCATGATGAATTCCCAAAAGATAACCAAGTTGTGCCACCATACAACCACAATCCAAAACAACAACACAATATCCGAGTACTATGAGGAAGACCAAACAACAAAGCACCACATGAAATGATACCACCATAGCTCTACACTAAGCTCAATGATCCAAGTTCCACGAAAACTTCACAATGTGCCCCAAGAAGAGGATGATGCCTTACCTTTTCGCACGTCATGGTACACAACATCTACAAAGACACCAAAGTGCCAAAGCAGGGTGTGAGTACTAAAACTCAGTAGGTTATCCCCAAAAAACATCCCTACACATGCCACTAGGATAAAACCATTAGCACATTTATACAAAACAACTTATATAAAATAATCACAAGTGCACCCATTACCATAAGTCAAACACACTCTTACCAAGCAATCTCACCCAAAACAATGAAAGGAAATCCATGTAAACATGCCACAAGACATTTCATCATTTACATAATAGCAAAAAAATTTAATACTTGCAAACCAATGCACAACAAACAACCAAACGGTGGGACTTCCACACAACCCGTTCACCCATTCACACCAAAAAAACCAAAATGGTGGGACTTCCGCCCAACCCGTTCACCCATTCACAACTAGCAGTACTTCCTGAACACTACCAACATGGTGGATCTTCCAACCACTATCCATCACCTTTTATAGTGATTCTTCCCACCCACTTACACACCAAATTTCAACCATTCACAACCAAGCATGTAACCCGCCAAGGTCACAACATCAAGAAATCATCCAATTCTATTTCATATCAAACCACTTGAATAATTCAACCATTTATTGAAAATAGTTTTCCATTACAAACAACCTATCAATAGAAAAACATATTTACTGCAAAGAATTTTTTCCATCAACCACTTTCACAAATCAATCTCAACATCCCATTTTAAAATCTCCATTTTAAAATGCACAACAATAGCTTTTCACTATAAAACCCCCTTTTTCCCAAAAATCACCAAATGGATTTCCAACCAACTTATCACATCAAAAAATAATTAATTTCAATCCAAAAAAATTAACTGTAACAAAAAACCACTAGCTCTAACCATGTGGAGTTGAGGGAGAAGCCACCTACCTTTAGGGTTCCTAAGAAATCGACCCACAAGCGGCCAGACCACAAATTTGGTGAACACAACACTGAAACCTTTCTAGATACCTTTCCCGAACATCCACAAGCATTAGAATCAACATCCAAGGAAACCAACACACTAGATATACACACAAGAAGTGTAGATCTAGAAAACAAATTAGAGAGATATGTGGATCTAGAGGAAAATCACAGAAAGCCAATAGGAGAGACATACCAGGGAGAAACCACCTTTAAATCGCCTTGAATCCTCTTTTATTTGCTTCCAAAACGTGTGGGATTTCACCGTCAACCCCTGAGAACCTAAAATCCTGATTGAGGCTCGAGTGGGAGAATGTTTGGAGAGGAATGAGGTAAGCCTGAGTGAACCCGAGTTTTAAAACCCTATTTTTATGTGGATGCACAATTAGTCCGCACGTTTTGGAAAACCATGTATTAATCGTTTGAATGCTACTACCTTGAGAGAAAGTGTCCCCACCGTTGCCTCGCACGGTTTCGTAAATCATTCGTAGGCTGTGCGAAGCCTATTGTCTCCCCCTGCACAGTTTCCTGGAGAATCCGCACGGTTTCCACTAATCGTGCTCAAACTGTGCTCCCTATGAAAATCCTCCAAACTCATTCAAGATTATTCCAAACTCTCCTAACCTCTTCCCTACTCATCCCATGTACTTTAAACACTTAGAAATGCATAAAAAGACCACATACCTCAAACCGGGGGTACTAAATTCTCCCCACCATTGGTCATTCCTTCCTCGGAAAGTAGTGAACTCACCCTTTGCTGAAAGAGCTCAGGACATTACTCGGCCATCTATTTCTCCCTCTCCCAAGTCTCCTCTTGAATCTGACCACGTTGCCACAAAACACGAACTAAACTGATGCTTTTTTCATGCAAGACTTTCTCTTTCCTATCCACAACCTGTACTGGCACATGCACCACCGAAACATCCAGTTCTAGCTCAACATGATCCCATCGAATCACATGGTGACGATATGGATGATACTTTTTCAACTGCGACAAATGAAACACATTGTGCACCACACTGAACCTAGGTAGAAATCCCAAATGATAAGCCACTTCAAAAACCTACTCAAGAATATAATTAGGTCTAATATACCATGAAGATAACTTTCCATGCTTCCCAAACTGACGATGTCCCAACCTAGGAGATATCCTCAAGAAAACATGATCACTCAACACGAATAACAACGGTCATCTACGATGATCCGCATAAATTTTTTGATGAATCTGATCCATCTTCATTTTCTTCCTGATCAACTTGATATTCTCTGTATTCTC
Organism: Viscum album; assembly: GCA_963277665.1. NCBI lineage: Eukaryota > Viridiplantae > Streptophyta > Magnoliopsida > Santalales > Viscaceae > Viscum > Viscum album. Next base: position 1,253,150,274 of record OY728122.1, read on the forward strand.
CTAGATTAGGCTCAGTCCAAAAATCAAGGACTCATCCGTTTCCACCCAATATAGTGGATAACAACACGCCCGCCTATATAACGCTTCAAATGGAGCCATATGTATGGATGTTTGATAAATGTTATTGTATGAAAACTCATGCAACGACAAGTGATCCTCCCACAAGACACTAAAATCCATGACACAAGCCCACAACATATCCTCCAAAGTTTGTATCGTCCTTTCAGATTTACCATTTATCTGAGGGTGATACGTTGTGCTAATAGTAAACTGTGTCCCAATGGCTTACTACAAGGATTTCCAGAAATTAGATGTAAACCTCGGATCTCTATCAGATACATTAAAAACATGAACACCATGCCTCTTTACCACCTCATGGATATAGATTTTAGATAGATTATCCACCATATGAGATTCAGAAATTGGGAAAAAATTGGCTGACTTCATTAGTCGATCCACTATCACCCAAATGGTACTGTGATTTTTGACCATTCATGGGAGAATTGTGTAAAAATCCATCGCAATTTTCTCCCACTTCCAAACAGAGATTGGTAAAGACTACAATATTCCCACATGCCTCTGATGCTCTGCCTTGTCCTACTGAAAAATCAAGCATTTTGAAAGAAACTCTACCACACTTCATTTCATACCATCCCACCAGAACTACGTTTTCAATGCTATATACATTTTCTTAATTCCAAGATGAACAACCCACCAGGAATGATGATACTCCCTGAAAAGATCCACCTGAAATGAAACTGGTACAACCATATGATTCCAAAAACACAAAACTAGATCTTCATTTAGTTTCCAACCCTCAATGGTCTCCCCACCATTGTGTCTCGACCTCATGGTCACACAATCAGAATCAGATATTTGTGCCTCGTTAACCAGGTCAACCAAGTTAGGAATCAACAAAACCAGAAAAAAGACCACTATATCATCATGGTCTTCACATTCCACCTGCATGTTAGCTATTACCGACATCAACTACCACTGGTCCGATGCCTATTTCACCACCGGAGCATATTATTTTCTACTTAATGAATCCGCCACTAAATTTACCTTACTCGGTGTGTACATTAATTTAAAATAAAACATCTAGAGATATTTCATCCATATCCTTTGACTCTAATTCTAATCCCTTTGTTAGAAAATGTTCTTCAAGATCTTATGACTTGTATATACCATGAATTTATCACCGAAGAGATAATGAAGCCACACTTTCAAAGCATGGACCACTGATACCAATTCGAAATCATTTTTTGGGTAGTTCTTCTCAGGCACCCTCAACTTCTATGAGCTATATGCTACCACATGATTCCTTTGCATGAGAGCACACCCCAACCCTGATCCCGATGCATCGCAATACACCACGTACCCTTTTCCTAGTTCTGGAAAAAACAAGATTGGTGCTAATGTAAGGAATCCCTTTAGCTCTTCAAAAACCTACTGACACTATCCATTCAACTGGAATGGAAAATTTTTTCTTGTCAAAGATGTCGTCGGTGAAGCCATCCATGAAAAATCACGAACAAAATTACGATAATTCCCAGCTAGACTGGGGAAACTCCGTACCTCAAAAAAATTCTTTGGAGGTTTCCACGAGAGATCATCCTTTATCTTTTCCGGATCCACTAAAACACCACTTTTAGAAATAACATGGCCATGAAAATGAACTTCTTGTATCCAAAAGTCACCCTTTGAAAATTTGGCATACAACCGCTGATCCCTCAAGATCCCTAGCCCTGTCACCGAGTTCTGCTCATTCTCCACCCTTGTCGTTGAATACACCAGAATATCATTAACAAAAAACCACCAAAAATAAATCTAGATATCTCTGAAATATATGATTCATCAATTCCATGAACACTACTGGTGCATTCGTTAGACCAAAGGGCATAACCACATATTCATAAGGACCATATCTACTTCTAAAAGTTGTTTTAGGAATATCATCATTCCTCACCCGAAATTGATAATATCCCGACCTAAGGTCAATCTTGGAGAACCACTAGGCTCCCCTCAACTAGTCATATAAATCATCAATTTGTGGAAGTGAATATCATTTCTTTATCAGAACTTGGTTAAGTGTACGATAATCAACACATAACCTCAAAGTTCCATCCACCTTTTTCACAAACAACACCGGTGCTGCCCACAGAGACGTGCTAGGAAAAATAAACCCTTTGTTTTATAACTCTTACGACTGGACTTTCAATTCCCATAATTCAGTAGGTGCCATCCGGTAAGATGGAAGTGAGATAGGAGTGGTCCCCAAAAAGAGATCAATCGTAAACTACACTTCTCTTATGGGAGTTAACCTAGAGAATTATTCAGGAAAAAAATCCATGAAATGATCCAACACTACTGGAAGAACACTTTGTTCAACACACTCTACTGATTCCAATGACAAAACCGCCAACTAATATGATATCGTGCCATCTTCTGGTGCCAACAAACCCGTTACACCCTACCTTTCATGATTCGTCCCTATAAAGATATGTCTAACACCATAATCTATCATAAAAGCCAATGTTCGCGCATTACAGTCGATGTGGGCCTTAAACGCAACTAGGCAATCCATCCCCTGGATTACATCATACCCATCAATCACAAGCATAGAGAAATTCTAGCTATCTCAACCTCACCCACAAAAATACTACATGCTATACATAAGAAGGATCAAAATGATATTCGACCTAGAGGAGTTTGATGTTTCAAAACTGAAGGCATCATTTCAACCCTTAAACCAAACAACTCAACAATACGTGCATCAATAAAAGAGAGTGAAGTAACCGTATCAAACAACACATACATCAATGTAGAATTTAAAATAATAGTACCTCGCACTGTGGATGGTCCTGACTGATCATCCACCACAACCTACTAAGCTCCAAACAATTCCTTTGTTGTCACACTATTCTCTTTATTGCTTTGCTGAGGAATCATGGTATTCTGAGAATTACCAAGACCCACTTTACTCTACTAACGAGGGGTGTGCTATTTTCCCCATCCCATCGAAGAATATGACGTCCGCGATCCTTGATGAGTGGCACGCACACCCGACCTTGGAGAATTTCGACAATGACACTGTATATTCCTCCATATTCTTACAATAATGAAATTCTCGAGGTTGTGTCATACAATCTGGCGTGATGTGGCTTGAAGAACCACACTGAAAATATCCCATCTTGCTCTGGGGATTTGGAAGAAGATTTACCGATCCTGTTGTCAAATTATATGCCATATTCCCACGCTGGGAATAAGGGTCTCTCCTCCTTTTGAACCTAGTGTTAGAGTTACCACTATTCCCTCATGGGTACCACCATGATTCCTCTGCCCAGAGATCCTAAAAAATTCCATTCAGCCACCAAGGCTCTATTCAGCATCTCTGTGTAATCATCTATACACAGCACTGCTATCATGGAATGAATATCCTGCCTCAAACTAGCTCGAATGATATGTGCTTTCCGAAATTTACTACTAGCCACATTAGGTGAAAACCACACTATGTTCATAAGCTTAGCTACATACTCCATCATAGACAAATTCTCATTCATCATACTGAATAAATCAGTAGTGTGCAGAATTCTAAACGAATGCGGGTAGAATTATTTATTAAAAAATTCCTCAAAGCCTTCCCACGTCATACCCTGGCCCATTCCAGCTTGAACCGCCAACTCCAACCATTCTAGGGCATGATCTTCCAACATATTTGTGGCCAACTTCACTTTCAACTCTACTGGTGTTCCCAAGAACACAAATATCTTCTTCATTCTATTCAAACATGATTCAACCCTCTCTATCTCTGAATCACCATTGACGATGGGTGAACATTGCTTTTGATACTGAACCGCATGACCCAAATTCCTTACTTCATCCACTTTTTTTCCACTTTCTACAGCTTAGAATGCATTCACTATACTCTACACTAACTACTGGTTCACCTGAGGCTCAGGCGCAACCATGTTCTCATCGACCACTTCCAGTTGGTCTCTACGACGCCTACCCGGTGCCATTTCTATAAATGGAAAACAATAAAACATGAGTCTCACTTTTGTAGACATCATGAAATCCCATTTCAAATCACATTACAAAATACTATCACAACGAGGCTTTCCACCTTTCCACATTTTCCCTATTTCACCATTTTTGAAAACCAAACCATTTTCAAAATACCAAATTTATTCACATTCCAATTTCCCTAATTTTTTCTCAATTCATCACATAAATCATTATGCCCAAAGAAGTATGCATCCTAGTGGAAGGAATTTCTACCATGCATTCCATCCTCATCTCATTGGATACACCCACGACAAGGAGATACAAAATGTCTATATGTGTCCCCAAAACAATTATGTACCCACCTCCTTGGAAACTTGAAGTTCAGCATAAGAGTGTTAGCTACGTCCTTTTAAGCTATACATTCAATGTTCTGACATTCCTACGCCTTATTACCTTCCTTACTCAAGGAATATACCACAACGAATGTCAACACAAAATCCAATGATCAACACCAAAGGACCCAACAAGCTAATACCACATGTAACACCCTGCCCCTACCTCATGGGCTTGAGGAGGCGGTAAGGCTTACTTGGACTTATGTAACATTATCAAGGTGCCAAAGGCTGCAAATAAATGCCGAGGGCTCCAAGATAAATTTGGAGAACGATTTTCCCTTAATAAAAAAACCAACCAAATCATCCATTAACCACCACTATATGATGAATATTAATAAAACATTCCAACATGAATTCCCAAAAGAAAATGAAGTTGTTCCACCTTAAAACTCTAATCCAAAACAACAACACAATATCAGAGTACTATTAAGAAGACCAATCAACAAAGAACCATGTTCCATGATACCACCACAGCTCTACAACAATCTCCAAGCTCCAAGATCCACCAAGACATCACAATGCACCTCTAGAGGAAGATTATGCCTTACACTTTCCCATGTCATGGTACAAAACATCTGCAAACACAAAAAAGTGCCAAAGAAGGGGGTGAGTAATTATACTCAATAGGTTTTTCTAAAATGACTTCCCTACACATGCCACTAGGATAAAACCATTAGCACATATATATAAAATAGTTTCTATAAAATAATCACATGTTCACCCATTACTATAAGCCAAACACACACTTACCAAGCCATCTCACCCAAACCACCCAAGCGAAATCCAATTAAACATGCCACAAGACATTTCATCATTTACATACTAGAACAAGAATTTCCAACTTGCAAAGAAATTTACAATAAAAAACCAAATGGTGGGACTTCCGCCCAACCCGTTCACCCATTCACACCAACAAAACCAAAACGGTTGGACTTCCACCCAACCCGTTCACCTATTCATAACTAGTATTTCTTCCCGGCCACTACCCACACGGTTGTTCTTCCGACCACTATCCATCACCCTTTATAGTGAGACTTCCTGCCCAATTACACAAAAAAATTCAACTAATCACAACCAATAATATAACCCTTCAAGGTCACGACATCATCCAGTCAACTAATTCCATTGCATGTCAAAACACTTCAATAAATCACTTATTTATTGAAAATCATTTTCTATTCCAAACAACCTATCAATAAAACAACATATTTATTTCAAATCATTTTTTACATCAACCATTTTCCCAAATTATTCTCAACAACCCATTTTAAAATCTCCATTTTAAAATCCAAAATAATATAATTTCACCATAAAACCGCCCTTTTCCCAAAAATCCCCAAATGGATTTCCAACCAACTTCACACATGAAAACACAATTAATTTAAAGACAAAAAAATTAATTGTAAACAAAATAGACTTTCTCTAACCAAGTGGAGGCAAGAGAGTAGCCACCTACCTTTAGGGTTCCCAAGAAATCGACCCACAAGTAATCGCACCTCAAATTCGGGGAACGCACCACCGAAACCACTCTAGATACCTTTCCCTAACATTCACCAGACTTAAAATTAATATCCAAGTCAGCCAAAACCCTATATCTACACACGATAAGTGTATATCTAGAAAAAAATGAGAGAGAAAGATGTGTATATAGCGGAAAACCAATAAAAGTCCAAGAGGAGAGACTTACCCGGAAGAAACCACCTTCAAATCACATTGAAGCATCTTAAATTCGCTTCCAAAATGTGTAGTAGATTACCATAAACCCATGAGAACTCGAAATACTGAGTGAGGCTCAAGTGGAAGACAGTTTGGAGAGGAATGAGGAAATCCAGAGTGAACCTTCTTTATAAAACCTTATTTTTCAGTGGCTGTACGGTTATTCTGCATGGTTTGGGAAACCGTGCACTGACAATGTACATGCTACTGCCTAGAGGGCAAGGGTATACATGGTTGCTTCACATGGTTTCGAAAATTATGCATAGGCAATGTGATGAATAATGTCTCCCACTACACGGTTTCCTATAGAATCCTCACGGTTTCCACTAACCGTGCTCAAACCGTGCTCCCTAAGAAAAGCCTCCAAACTCATTCAAAACCATTCCAAAATATCATAAACTCTTCCCAACTCATCCCATGAACATTAAACACATAAAAATTCATTAAAAAGGCCACATGACTCAAAAATTGGGTACTACAATTACTTAATCAAATATGATATTTTGTATAAAAACTATATAGAAGAATAAAAAAATAAGGATAATGCAAAGAAAAATATCCCTTAAATCATTTTAAACACTAAAAAAGAGAAAAACTAATATTAATCACATGGTATATATATATAAAGGAATACCCTTATTAAAGAAAATGTAAAATAGGAATTTGATGGCTGATTTTTCCAATGCTACTAAGGTCTAAAAATAATAGAATAATAATTGAATAAGAAATCCCAAGTGACCCAATGTCACATTAAAACATGAAGTCAAATATTCTCTATGAGTTACCAAGAACATAATATTAACCTTCAAAATCTACCTAATAAATAGACATTGAGTGGTGATAGTAGTGTTTGAGAATAACATCCCAGAAGCAACAACCATAAAGTTATGCACTTCCTTTAAAAAAACAGTAGATTGAAAATAAAAATTTAAAAAGTTTTTCCATTTTATATTTCAAGATAATATGATATTATAATACAATATAAAATTATATTTCTTTTTTGTTTTCAATGAAATAAATTACTTAGAAAAATTTTATTATCCTATGAATGTTCTTTTGAAAACCCCATTTTAAAAACACTTTCCTAACAATTTCTGGAACATCCCTTTTAAAACAATTTGTATATTAATTTAAGTAAGAGAAAAATAAAATGAAAGTAATAACTACATGGGATTACATAATTGAAAATTGATATATTATACTAGATAAATTCTACAGTATAAGTGAAATTTTTGAAATACTAAATATGCAATCATCAAAATATAAGGTAAAACTATAATGAAATTAAACCATAAAATCACTACATTAAAGAAATTGTTATGGGAAAACCCCTAGACATCTATGTTTATGTGAGACCTAAACCATCATTTATACTCATAATATAATTTTATATAAATCAATTAACTGTAAGAACTGATAAATATAATATCAATTTGGCCACAAAGTATGGTTCCACCTAACCGTGGCACCACACCCAACCATTCATTAAGGAGTACATGTCATGTCCTAGAAGTGTGGTTACACCATTGCATGATACCATTTAATTTATCCATGTCCTAGTTAATTGTTATTGTGGAATAATCTAATGTGATAATTAATATAGTCTTTAACGATTATATACCTAATATCCCATGTTCATTTTAATTTAAATCATGACACATTCCATTCAAAAAAATTACCAATACTAAATACAAACCATTTAAATTTAACATAATTAAAAATTACTTTAAGATCATTTAAAATTTTCAATTAATGTAAACAATTTAAACTATCTTGAGGCATATGGTCATCAATAAAATCCATCATCAGACACATATAAATCATAGATCCATGGGGAATTGGGAAAGAGAATCAAGAATCAAAACCCATTTTCAAAAATTTCCACCTGGGTCATCCAATCACACTTCATCAAACCCAAATATTTCAAAACATATTTGAAAACCATGTTCAAACATCAAGTATAAAATTTAAAACACCCCTTTTAACATTATAAACATATGAAAACACATATTAATATATAAACACCTTTTAATGAAAATATTCACATATTATCTTCTGAATAAGTGAACTTTACCTTTTATACATTTATACTAATACATACGTGTATAATCATGAAACATGATAAGAGACCTTCAAAAAATCAATCTAAATAAATAAATAAACAATGGTAAAAAAATAAAATAAATAAAATTTCTATGAAAGAAGATTCCAATTTATTAATCCATTAAACTTATGTTTCAAAAAAAAATATAAGAAAACTGAAGTAGTATAAATACACATAAACCCTCATAGATAATTACCATAGTTACATTTTTAGTGTAAAACATCATTTATTCATTAAATTTAAACCTTAAATAGTTGAATGTGCATAATGAACTGTTTTGAAAATAACTATAATATTTTAAAAAAAGTGAATGTAATGCAATTAGAAAAATAATTAATCGGTAATAGAATTTATAATTTTATAGAATGCTAATTTAAGACACCAAATCACATGAAGAATTATAGGGAAATTTAAAAGCATAGAAACACGCAGCTCAACAATGTATTAATGCATGTAAAATATTTATTGAAAAAGTATCTAGGATAATAGAAACCATCAAAAAAACATATCTGTAATAAATAAAATTACATTATTACTAATACTCCCTAGGAAATGACATAAGGCAATACATAGTGAAGGAGGTAGTAATTCCATGAAGAAAAGAGAGGGAAAAGAAGGCGGTGGGAATAAAACTATAACCTATGAAGTTTCAAACAAGAAATCCGAGAAAAACTAAAGAAAAAAAAGTGGTAGGAGTAAGGCAGCCACAAATTAGTTCTCGTATTGGTGTGCCTTGGGTTTTCAATCAAAAGGGGTTGATATTAGGTGAGAGGGGGTGGGGGTAATTTTTTTGAGGGTAGAGTAGTAAATTTTAAATTTTAAAAAATGAGTACTCTATATGGTTATCATAAAGTTTATCCAAAACATATAACATCTATGAATCCTTCACATGGGACACTAGGTACCTCTAAAAATTTGTTTATATAAGTGTAAAAAATATAAACCAATAGTGGGAAATAGAACTAGAATATTTAGTACCAATTCATAAGAAAATTTTACAATTAAAAAAAATTGTTCACTAATATTACGACATAATTACTTTCGAAAAAATATAAACAATTTCAAAAAAATTAAATACCTTAGCCTCTAAAAATATATAAATATATATAAAAATAAAATAATAATTAAATTATTTATGGGGTGTGATACCCAACATGGCGATAAAAACAACCAATTTATACAATGAAATAAATGATAAAATTTATACTTTATAAACCAATCTTATTTTTAAATACTTTTATAATATTAAAACCATTAAAAGTTATGAAATGAAATAAAATCTATACCATTACAATTTCATGGTTATGAAATATTTGGATAAGAATATATTTCATTATTGATAAAACGATTTGATCTTGGAACCCTGAAACCAACATCATCTAAACTTTGAAAGAGATAATAAATTTTAATAAAATGACTTTAAAATATCATAAATTAATATTAATTAATTATGTATAAATAAGTGTGGTTTTAATGTATGTATTTATTAAAATTTACCTAATTATTTAGAATTATTGATGCACTTACCAATAAAATTGGGACCCAAGGTATCATAAATTCCAAAACACCCCCTTTTCTCTTATGTTATTATTTATCTATCTTTACCTCTCCTTATATCTCTCTTATTTAATTTTAATTCTTATATATTCGTTATTTATATTCCTTATATATAAATTTAGTTTATTTTTTCTTTATATTTATAGGATATACATGACATTCCATGTACCATTATCATTCATTTCTTTTTTTAAAACCTGATTGTTGTTATATTTTCTATTCCTTATTCCATTTTGTGTGACACACATTTAAATAATTTTCCTGTTCCTGATTTCAAAAAATGTAATATTTTAAAAAAATGTAATATTTAAAAAAAAATAATTTTGGTTATTTTTAAGGAAAACACTTGGTAGTTACGTTCTTTAATGTATTTTCATTCATTTATTAAAACATCGTTTAATAGGATTATTTCTATACCTAGGTCTCCGATTCATTTTTTATGATCCTTTATTCACAGTAACCCCATATTCATGGCCTATTTTTCTCTATCCAACTATGAATATCCAAAAAAAATATTAAAATATTCTCTTTGGAATACTTATGATATAATATTTGGATATGCAGTGAGAAAATATTATATTACGCATTTCCTTATCATGGGTTTTATATGTATTTTTATTTACATAATATTTAATCTCCATATGTGGAACACATATTTATTTACATAATATGATGTGATAGGGGATCCTAGACGTACACATCCCTGTTACTCTTTTGGTAAATTTTTCATCTAGTGAGATGTCATGTATAGGGCATGGGAAATAATCTGTGCACACTATGTTAAACAATCATAGGAGTGGACCTCGACTTATGTGTATGATGTATTTTATTATGTTATATTAAAATAGTTTTTATTCCATTATCTTATAATACTATCTACTTTTAGGTAATATTTTATATGATTATATATGATCCCCATTTTCGGTAATATATTTTTAGTACTCCTGAATCATAATTTTTAATGCATTATCATTTTTGGTGCATTCATGGGTTTATTATCTAACTCATTTCCATTAGATATGTCCCTAGGGTATCCAATATAGTATTAGAATTATAATGTAATTTTGGAGAATATGGTGGATAAGGGAAAATATGTCATATTTTATTTCTAATTTTATATATATTGCATCTAATCTCCCAAATACAAAAGACCTATAATTTTTTTGTTCTGGTTTATAGTTTTTTGTTATAATTACTGTGATGATAAATGTATGACCTAAATATGAAATAGATGGCATCAAATCAAGGTATAATTACTTCTGTGGATTATGGTTGTGAATCAAATAGGAAAAAGACCATGGATAATAGAGATAAATACTTATATATTCATAATATTAGATACAAATGTCATTAATATGTTATAACATAAATGATCATAGTTTTCCCTTATGTATTTTTAATAATCTAAGTATTTTCAACCATATTTTTACCTTTTTTAATAAATAGATTGAAATGGGGGAAAACCACTGAATCAACAATGTTATGGTCAACGTAATGATTTCCAAAATGATGTAAATATTATAATGGAAGTGATTGTTTAGAACCACATAATAGTACTTGAAAAAAATCTTATTATGAAAAATAACATAAACCATTTGGATATCCTTCCTTTTTCCGTGAGATAACTAGTTTTTGTTGAGCTATTTTTGTTATTATAGACAGAGGATATATATGTTTTATTTATTTAAAAATATTTCATCAATAATATGATTTAAAATATAGAATGGTTATCTGGTGAAGAAGTGAGTATCCAAAAATAAAATTTATGTTTCATTCATGAAGAATAAATTGAAATGAATTTGTAATCCACAAGCTCGAGATGACCTAACATGTCACTCAAGAACATTCCACTTCCATTCCCGAGGCATGTTCTCGATCACCCTATGTAGAAAACAAGAACCAGGGTAAAACAATTTAGATCATCAGAATGATTTATACCATATAAATCTAGGACCAATATTTTCCTACTAATAACTATACACGAGGTCTCCTTATAGGGTACAATAATGCTAAAATTTTCTCAAAGAAATGAAATGAAACCACTAAAAATAGAAGAAAGCTAAAATAAATAGATGCCTTCAGAAAAAGTTTATATATATGAAACTATTTTTATATTATCCTTATAAATTTCTAAAAAAATAAATAAGAGCAAAAATAAAATAAAATAGGTTACCTATGCGGTTGATATACCAGATAAACTAACACTATTTTCACAAAAATGTGTGTCAATACCCAACATCCTTTTGTGATTGAAATTTAACTAAAAAACACAAAAACACCCATTTCCCTATAGAGTGATGTAAAATTACAACCTTCATGTAATATCATAAAACTTATAGAAAACATGAATACCACGTACCCCAAAAAATCAGTATGCAGTTTATGGGGAAAAGTCTTGTAGGATACCACTAGGATTCTATTAACATTCCATTGATAATGAATCCAAGAGTAATATATTTATAATTATGGAATATAAAATATAATTTCATTTGATTTTTAAAAAATGAATATAAAAAAATAAACTATATATACATTCTCAAAACATTCTATTTTTAGGAAAATCCACAATCTGGACTTTAAAAGGTAATTTAATTTCCGAAACCAACAACTTAATTTTTCTCACAATATTCTACGTGGATTTTAAAAAGAACCTGATAATAATTTTCTTTTCAAAACACCCAACTAAAAAAACGAACACATGTATTAAAAAACACATTCAAAGGGAAAAAAATCCACAAAATATTTCATGTAAAATAAATGTATATCATCTTTTAAAAATCAACCCCCCCCCCCACAAACATGTGTAGGATACGGGGAATAAAAATAAAAATAAAAATAAAAAACATGTCATAATACATAATAATAATAATAATATATTGCTTATATCTCCCTGATTATGCATACTCTTAAGGAACCAAAGTAATAATATAAACAAAAGTGGTAGATCATATAATAAAAATAATAAAATATAAAATATAAAGTAAAGAACTTATAAAAACACCATAGAAAATAATGGCACATGTTTCTCTTGGCATACAATGGTGGAACTGACACCCACCTAGTTAAATATCACATAACGTGTCAACTAAATCTCTCCCAAATAACATCATAACTGAAGCATCTCCTAGCCAGATGTCATATGCAATTAGGGGTTACCAGCCAAGGTTTCACACTCATCCAAAAAGGGAAAATGTCTAGAAATTTCACATAGTAAACTACATTTTTTACGTAAAAGGTAAAAACAAGTGACTACCTTTTACCTAATACAATTATGTAATGAACACATCACCCTTATGAATGAAACATTGTGGTCAAGTAAAATATTTAACCTGTAATAAATGCTGTTTGATATTGATCCCCAACCCAAACATACGAAAATAATCAAACTTTATATAATGAAACATATTCTCACAAGAATAAATAATGGGTGATAGATTTATCATTTAGGGTTTAATATATATCCAATAGAAGAGTATCACACAATGTAAAAATGTTACTTTTATTTATAATAAATGATTTCATTCCATAGAAATCTCATTTTCAAATCCATTTGTAAATGAAATGAAAAAAATTTAAAATAATACAAACACTAAAGAAAACCCAAAATCCTTAATTAGAGAACCCCATTTCAATTCAATTTTAAATATATCTTAATTAATAAAAATTCCCAAATTAAAACAATCCATTTTCATAACAAAAAAAATTAAAGTATTCATCCAGGGTAGAAAACCCATAAAGGAATCACATCCCTTTATCATATCATGGGAATCCTTTTTTTGATGAAACACATATTTTTATCCTAAAGTTAAAACCATTCACAACCATTGATGTTTCATTTTAAAAGTTATTGACATCTAATATAAGGAAAATAATTTTTAAAAACAGGAAGGTTTTCATTAAAATCCCAATTGGTTTAAAAAACCATAAACCTGTTGGTTTTCACATGCCAAAGCATCACAATTATTTTTTCACACATCTAAAATGCATAATGAACCATTTAAATTATTGTTTCTTTTGAATGAATAACTTCAACAAATGGTTATAATGAAAAAAACAAACAACCCATGGAAAACCATTGATAATAGAAAATTATGAATGTTATATAACATTAATTTGGCTCAAAAGCACATTAAAAATTTAATATAATAAAGGTATATGATATTAAATGGAAATGGAATGGAATAACTTAACTCAACAACTAGAAACATGCTCACTTTTATGGAAACCAACAAAACTAGCCTCAAGTTATGAATAAATTCATTTAAAAACTGAAATACCCAATTTTGGATGACCACATCCAATAAAATCATGAATAAATGGAAAATAAAGTTAGGGAAAATTAGAGAAAGGGGATCAGATCAAGATATGGATAGAGTAGAAGCACTCCCTTCTTGATTCAGATGAATAAGAATCAAGTAAGTGCTCCAAATACTCTTCGTGGATCATGAAAAAGAAATAAAAATCCCCTTGAAGGGGGTCCTAAGATGTGGATTTTTAAAAAGGTATATTTGGGTGAAATCCACCAATTTAAATAATATAGAAATGAAAAAAAATACCCAACCTCAAGTAGGTAACATGTTTGTCTCCCATGTTTTACCAAACCATGCAAAGATTATTTGTCTTTTTTGGACTTAAAATTACAAATCTGACAAGGGTTTATCCCATGGTTTGACAAAACAAGCGACCACCTCTGTCAAAACATCTAAAGTTGATTAGTTTCCAAAAGTATGCACAAGAAGTTCACGCAATGTAAAATATTTAGGAATACAAAACTATGACCTTTGGGCACCTTAGTCCTAATATAGAAATTAACCACATGATAAACATAAAGGAAGTTTTATTTTTAGGGGTTATAATTCTCCCCAATATTTAGTGTGATTCCCCAATAATTTCCACTCATAGAATGTAGATGATGACTTCTAAGAAGGTAATTTCAACATTTACACACTATTGAGAAGGATCTAACCAAAATCTTACAGCTAACCACAAAACCAGAATCACAAGACCCAAAAATATAATCTCTCGAGAAAACAAAACAGCTCGATATTTTCTACCCACAAGATCTCTAAGAATCGTATCAAAGGATCCTTATCAAAATTAGGATATGGGTAATACACTTATATGGTCTATAGGGAATTTGTTCAACACACTAAATGCAATAATAAAACTCACAAGTTCCTTATGAGTCCTAAAATAGACCCATGGACAGAACAATAGCACCCAATCAACTAAGACATTAATCTCGAGATAAAATAGAATGTACCAACATGGAAAATCATGGATAAATCTCCCTAAGAATGATGCTAATAAACAAAATCAGTTAATAGTCTCCCCACCAATTTGAATTAATCTATAATAGTTATATATTAAAGAGGCAATTAAAAGAACCATCTTTGAAAACCATTATAATCTATCTTGAATCATAAAACATAGTACTTCCCAAAAACATACAAATGATTCCAAAGTTAATATAGACCACAGAATTAGGATGAAAATAACCATACTCAAACATTACTTACTAAAGAATGATATTGCTATGACTTTGGGCCATAAGAATTCACAATGGTTATCTTTATTCCAATCTCATGGAATACCTACCCCTAAAAATAAAAAATAAAATCTCATCCCTGTAGGTATAAGGGTCTTCATGGCTTCTAGAACCATATCTATGATAATTCATCCCACATAAAAGGAATTCCCCTATCATTCATCAATTAATCTCAAACCATGGTTACCGAAAATTATAACAAAAACCATCATAGAAACCATGTGGCATTGGCATTTAAATTATTAGAAAATGATCCAGATTATCTTTCACATGTTTAATCCAAGAAAACAAGGGTGTACAAAAGAGGCATGATAATGTTCAATAAAATGTTAATTATAAAAAGGAACAGTCTTAAAGAAACAAAAAAGAAAATTTGACATAATATATGGATGTAACCCCAAATATACTTATATATATCTAGGATATGTACAAAAATATTATTTTGAATATTTTTTTATATTTCATAACACTTTATGGTGAAAAATATGACTGAATCCACCACTGGACCTCATAGCATTCAGACACGATGGCCAATCATGCATGTACTGCTCATACTTATTGGATATGACAAGATTTTATTTCTTTAGAGTCGTAACACACATGTGAATACTAGATGGGGCAAGAAAGTAATTTATCATAGAATTAACTACCAAAAAATCATAAAAACAATATAAATAAACATCAATTACAATTATGTAATCAGTAAAAACTAAAAAACTATATAACTGAGATCTGAGAAAAGGCCCCTGACAATAGAAAACTCCTTTGAATCACCTACAACCAATTTAAAACATTTAATATATTATTTAATAAAATTATTTACCTAATTTATTATCAAGATCCTTATTTACATATAATTTATCAGTTACTTACAATAAAATTATTGAATTAAGGTGTCCTTGAAACAGTCTCAAACAAAACATCCAATAGTTGGGCTTTGATAGTCTTCCACCACAAATATGAGTGGAATCATTGGAATAAATAATTAGTGAACCTCACCCTAGATTAATATTGATTTAATAGAGACTCAATAAACTCATTGAAATTATATAGAAACCCCTTCATCATAGGTAAAAATGTCTCACCCACACGTGAACTAGAAGTCAGGAAGATGTAGGCATTATAAATATGTCATGATAATTCGTAGAGTCTAAGATAGGGAAGATTTCTTCTGGATCAATAGTATGAAATCCAAAATTATTCCTCTCTTGAAATATCAACTCCTTTATGGGGTTCATAATTTAAAACATCAGAAAAACACAACATTTTAACAGATCATAAAAAATCCCAACAAAATAATTAAATTTTAATAACAAGGAAAATTGTCTTCAAAACCTGGTGAATCCTCATTTAAAAAATTCCTAACATGGACTTATTTTACTTTCTAAAACACCAAATGGGTTCAAAACATTAAAATAATTAAATCCCCATGAATTAAATAACAATGTTCTGGAAAACTATATTTCCCCTAAAACCCCACATAGTAAAATATTTTAGAAATTTTATGACTAAAAAATAATGAGATTATTTCATTGAAAATCATCACAACACAAACAAATTCTAGAGTTTGAAATCATTTTCTACCCATGAAACTCAATAAAACAAAGCATGTTTATCATAATGAAGAAAAAATTATAAAAAAAATCGTTAAAATATTGTTAAACCATGTTGTGATACCAAAAACAACACATAAATACTCGTATTCAAGAAACAAAAACCCCAAAAGAGGAAAAGATAAATAAGGGAGGGAAAATAATAATATTCTCAAACATTTACACTATACAAATTTTGGATGCATGATTTTATAGACCATTTTCCAATTATGTGAGTGCTGAGGGAAGATTTCTAGGATGGTTTTCATGGTATATGCACATACCGTTTACCTTAACCATGTTACCCGGGGTTACCTATAGTTTATCTCTAAAATAATGTAATTCCTGAGACATCACCCAGGGTATTCCTATACCACTGATTAATAATACACTAGTTCAAAACATCATATAAATTATCCACCATATATAAAAAAAATTAAAGAGGACTCATGACAACCCTTGGATACCCAATATCTAACATAAAGAAGAGTTGTCCAAGAAATTTCTTGGAATACCTAGAGTCCCTAATACCATTTTTTAGAAAACTACACTATGATCTCTTGAAACCTATCATTTGAAGATTATAGTATAATGCCCATGGAACATTCTTGATCAACATGGGATAGAGAGAAGAAACAATGTACCAAAATTGATCTCCTGAGAATGATTTTACCCTCATAAAAAAGAATATCAACAATAGTACCACTGAGAAATTATCATGAGTTCTCATTACATTAGATTACAATTCCAAAATAATAATAAGGAAATAAAATAAAACATCCCAAAATGGTATAAGGATCAAATAATAAATATATTTCACAAAATATTTGTATACATGAATCCATTTTTTTACTAGATTTAAATATTAAAAAAACAATGAAGTGAAAACTAAACTATAAAGAAATAGGTGGCCAGAATGGATCATACACAACATGGCCTAAAAATGATCAAATTAAAATTGGTGATATATTCCAAAATCATCGTGTGACACACAAATTTTACCATAATAAAGACTATAACCTCTTACTAGTAGATATTAGTTACTAGCTATCTTATAAGTAACCTAAAGAATATATAAATTTTCATAGCAAACAAAATTAGTATATATGGTGTGATATAAATCCTAGTGGGATTAAACAATGTGTCCATTCACATTTCAAATTATATTTCTTGTTTTAAAAATATTTCATATGAAAATTGGTTTTTATTTTCTTTGTAAAAAAATAGAAATAAAACACCAAATACTACATATACATTAAAAAACAATTATCTATAAAAACATTCATAATTGGGGACTTAGAAGGGTAATTATATTTCAAAAACAAACCTATTAACTTTTTAAAACAATGCCACTTCCATTAAAAAAACAATATAAGGCTTTTATTTGGAAAACAACCAAATTTGAAAAAATATTAACTCTTGGTTTCAAATACACTAACAAGGGAAAAAATTACATAGATTATTCCATTTAACAAATATATATCCTTTATATTTGCAAAAAAATAAACACAAACACCCCACACACATATGTATATAAAAGGGAATAAATATAAAAGTAAAAATCTTTATGCTGTCTTAACTAATGACTATAATAAAATAAGGAATGTCTCACCCCCATTATTCTTACCCACAATTCACTAATGTAAGAACATAAAAACTAGTAATGAATAATCTGACAAATATAGAAAATTTTAATATAATGAAAAATTTGATGAAACCCTTTAGTACTAATTGATAATATTTCATTTGACATGAAATGGTGCAAAGAACATCCATAAGGTTAAATATCACATAAATCATCATTTTATTTGATATCGTAGAGCCTAATCAAAGAAACATCATGTCACGACCCGAACCTACCTGGGCTCGAGCCGCAACTACCCCAAGCCCGCCTCCATTGGCCTAGGGCTGCAGACCAGCACTGAAGGCACAACAACTCGGGGAGGCCTTTTCCTATATACCTGTACACACACACACAAACCACTCAACGCAGAACTGCAGAGTAAAAGAAAAAGCAAAGTACAAACTACTATAAATAAACCACAAAGTGCATCGACCTCTAAACAGTAAAAAGTAAAAGCTGATGGTAAACTGAAAAGAAAAAGGAAAAAACACGTGCCCAACCTGAAAAGTGCCAAAACTCAGCAATAGGTAAATGAGAGTAAATAGCTAGGAGAGTGCCAATCCTAGAAACCGACTATGACCACAACACACATACCAAGCTCCCAAACTCCTAAGCTCCACTGAAGTCAGAACCAACATGTCCGTCGTCTGCAAGGGCACACCAAGTGATGGAAAAGCCCAAGCAGGGGTGAGTATAAAAATACTCAGTAGGATGCTCCAAAGCCTTGAGTGAGTAACAAAGGAGGTAGTGAAGAGCTGAGTATTAGATCGAATTGAGAAAGGTAATGGAGGACCACCAAGAGTGCGGTAAAGAGTACAACTCAAACCAATAAGAGGAAAGAAGTAGACTCGTCCAAACGTAAGGAGATAGAAGCAGTGGGAAGATGAACTTATCGTCGAGTCTTCTCTACCTATAATAGAATGGTAGACTCGTCCAAACACAAGAAGAAAGACATGGAAATAACATGGCATACACTGTGCGTCTTCGCCTCTCCTGGAATGAGAGTTTCTAAACCCATGAAGTGGATACAAAAACAAGGTATATATATATATTCTCTATCAATAAACCCAAACAAGATCGTAAGGTGATCCCCATCCCGTAGCTAAACCCAAGAAAGTGAGTATCCAACAATCCCAGAAGTAAAAACCATCGATGCCCAGTATCTGTATGCTTGAACCGAACTACAAGTCAAGGGTCTCAAATCACCACACCATGACACTATCTGCTTTGGTCGAAAATGAATTGCCCGCACGGTTTTAGGTCGCGTCACTAGGACGCGTCTCAGTGGGGAAAGAGCCCCTCGTTCTTGAGAGTTTCGGGGGGGAATGTCAACCCACACCTCGTCACTGTCACACAGTCAAGAGGTCTTCTCAAAGTCGACGGGTTCCCGCTTCCCATCCCCGCAAAAGGGTAATCCGCTGGAGGGAGACCTGGAACCACTCAGGCTATCCTTGTTGGCTGGTACCCCACTGGCCATCCCTGCTGGATTGTACACCACTGGCCATCCCTGATGGATGGTACCTCACTGGCCATCCCTGCGTGATGGTACACGACTAGTAACAAGAACATGTAGTGAATGACCATGGAAGGAATATATGATCTCGATACACAGCTAGGGATTCTACACCCAGGGCTCACTAGGGGCTCCGTACCCTACTGGAAACAACCTCTTGGGTAGAGGATCCGGGCCCACATAAATTGTTGGTCACCCTTATACAAAAAAAAACTCTACCAGGGTACACGAAGGGACGTGAGGATCTCCCCAGGTCTCTCAGGGCAATCATGCTCTAATTTTCTCTGTCACCATCGAAGCAGACCGAGACAACTCACTCCATAAAGTGGGAAAACACCCACACTTTACGAACGCACGTAGTCGTAAATTATTCCACAGTCCGGCGGAAGGGACCCGACACTGAAAACCCCCTTAGCTGAAAGAACAGAGGAACCAAAACAACTCTTCCATCCAAAGCATCGATAACAGAACCAGGAGACCCACTCAACCCTCCAAGTCTAAACCATTGAGGAATGGAGGACCCTCTACGCCACGAGAGGTCAAAGGTATGTAAAGAAGGACTCATCGTACACAAGTATCCCACACGACGTGTGGCCCTAACTCATCTCCAAACCAAGCACACATATGTTTTTGGGTGGAAAATACAACATGTACCTCTATGCATTCCCGTATACTCCCTATGTATGCCACATTTCCAGCCCAAGGGATATCATGCACACGGCACCCAAAGTCAACTAAAAAAGGCGTAAACACAACTTTTCCAACCTACTTCCTCCAAGGCCCTAGCACGACCAACCACAACTCTTCAAACATCAACTTCACTCACACGTGAGTGAACACGATCACACACTATGGGTTCACTACAAACACTGTAGGAAGAACCACTTCTCGTACACCTTTCATGATTCCTAATTTAATGAGATCTCGAAAGAGACTCTGCACATCCAAATGGATCACACCATTGTAATCCTAGTAAAAAAACATGCCAGAATGACTATTTACTCACCTCCAACAGACATCTGACTTAAAATTCGTTCAACACTGCTTTACAGCTGAACGACATCACGTGGTCCTGAGCCTCGGCCCCCAAAATAGTCAGGTACATCACACCATTGCAATCCCATCGGGAAAACATGTCAAATTTACTGAGCACTTGATTTCAATGGATATCCGGAGAAAAAGATGTATTCCCCCACACTTCACATGAGTGGTGCTTCCTGGGACCCACATCTCAATCCCGATGTGCAATAAATAGATCGCACCATTGCGATCCTCTTCAAAAAGTACACAAGATTGACTAACCAGTTGTCTGAAATGAACAACTACTGATAAAGATAGAAATCACCACCAACTCCCAAAACGGCCCTTGGGGGGCCCACCCCACCTTCTGAAATTAAAGATGGTGGATTCTTCCATTGCAATTCCCTCGAAAAAACACCCCAAAAATGAGTAATCGAACACCCTAAATGGATGTCGGGTGAAAAAGTGGTGTTTCACCATAAAACGTTCGATCTAGGTCTTGTGGGGCTCACACCTTGTCTCCAACCCAAACACTTCAGAAAGAATCTCAAAAATTCCACATAAGGACTGGGGTCATGCTGCTGCTAATAGCAATTCAATCAGACATCCCAAGCAGAAGTTAGGTCCGATGTAACAATTAATTAATTAATTAATTAATTAATAATTCACATTTATCTTTTTGTGCCACCGAGAAATGAATCCAACCCTCAAAGGTTCCAAACCAACTTAGAAGGACCGTCTCAGCTCCGGGGCCATCACGTCTCTGACAGCACGTCAAACGGACGTCCGGCATGCGGGCCACGTTTGTAAAAACTTTAATAATAATTTATTATTATTAAATTAACGCGTTTCGGGTCACCCACCTTCGGGCATGGAACCGATAATCCCCAGAACCCATCATAAAAAGCCAGTCTCAAAGAGACCGATCCACAACCCCGAACTCAAGGGGGTCCTAACCAAGCCGGTTCACCCCGGCCGGCCCGCTCCTAGCCGCTAGCCCACGGCCCAAACACGGGTCTGGCCATGGCTCGCCCAGCAACAGAAGACCCCTTCCTTGGGTCTGGGTTTCCTTTTTTTATAAGCAGACCAGCCCATTGGCTGGTATCCTCCGCGTCGGTAGTAGGACCTGCGAAGTGCGGGTCCTCGTCTCCTCTACACGCCCAAGGCGCTGACCGCGTTGGGTTCCTCTTGCTGCCCACACCAGGCCGCGGGACGTCTTCCTACTCCGCCGCTCGACACCGCGCCCCGCCGCATGCTAGACCGCCTCCCCCCTTCGATCGACCACGACGTCGTCCGCGGCCGCCTACCGTGCTCCCTCTCCTCGCCGCCATCACCCTCGGGCCGCCTTGCCACTCGTCCGCACTCACCCCACCTACTGAAGACCGCCGACCGACTGTGCTGACCACCTCAGCTGCTCGCCGTAGTCTGTCGCGCAACCTCCATGAACCGCCGATCTGTTGTGCGGAGCCACCAGACCCGCTTAAAACCCACAGAAAACCCCCAACAACCTTCAAACTTCTCCGGACCGCTGCAGACGCCTTATGATTTGTATTTTAAAACCGTAACAAGCGTCGAAAAGTTCATAATATATAAAATGCAGCTATGGGATTCTCTTGACAACCCAACATAATTTCAAAGTATATAATCAAATTTAATGAGGGTGCGAAAACCAATATGAAAACGCAATGAAGCCTACTTCTTGGGCGTATCCCGATGCTTCGTGACCATTCTGCCTTCACTGGATCTGCAATCTCTTTCGAGGAAGAGGGGATCATTGGGCATGACGTTGAGAGCTCCTTGGTTGGTAGCTCCTTCCACCAGAGGAACAAACAAGGGGAAGAGAATGGGGGATAGGTTTAAATAAAGAATTAATTAAAATTTTAATTAATCCTTTAATGAACCACAAAAGACCAACATTCAAAACTCTCGGCAGGGTCATGGTTAAGACTCCCCTAGGGTAAACACCACCTCCCAAGAATAACAGTGGTCTTGGAATTTTAAACTAAGCCTCCATTCAAGAGTTATAATACTTAACGTCTGAAGCCACTAAATTATGAAAACTCCCCTGGCTGCAGTTTTCATAGAAGGCCCACGCCCGTGAACGTTACACCCCTCCTAGGGAAAACGGAACACTCCAGACTCAACGGTCCTCTCAGTTTTCCTATCTGAGCTTCCGTTTATGAGATACTTGAGTTTATCCACTAAATGAATAAACTAATTAATTATTTATCCGTTTAATGTTCTCTTAACGGGTGTGGGGTCCCAACATCCCGTGCCAACATGTTTTACATCGTTCCTGGGGTAAAAACCCCATTTCGGACCCATTTGTACTCATAGATTTTGGATCTGAATCACCTTTTAGGAGTTATCCCTTTTATTTGGCATGCCTAGTGTGAACGCACTAAAAATGTAATTCTGGCCACATCGGGGCTCGGAATCGCACGTCGTCTGAAGGCGCTACTCTTGATTAACATAAAAAATATTCCAATGTGTCTTATAAAAAAAACCTGGATCTTACATCATTCCCCCATTCAAGATTTTTGTCCCCAAAAAGAAAAACAAGGGAACAACCTAGGGTACTAAGCCCACACCTGGCTCTCCTATTCCCAAAAGAACCCTTGCACGTTCCTGGGTCACCGCACATAGACAAAAGGATTTGATCTTCTCAAGTGAGGTCTTCCCTTACTAATGAAGTGCATAGGATCCCACACAATTCTTCTCAGGTGAGTCATGTGGGAGATTCTATGCACCCAAACCATACTATGGGGTTAGGGAAAGGTAGTAGGGAACCTCGCCATCCCTTTGCATGGCCTCAAACGGCCCGACGGCCCTCAGGGGTAGCTTACCTCCCCGACTGAACCCCTACGTCCAATGTCGCGACTGTAATCACCGTTTGGAACTGGGATGAAGCCCGATGATTCCCTCCTTCAGAATATCCATATGGTGAAAGACCCAAGGATATCCGATCACACAAGGTTTCACAGTCGATGTCTCTCAACCAAGACTATCTTACAGGATTGAAAAGCGAAGGAGTCGACACCATCGCCTAAAGAAAAAGGTCACATTCCTTTTACCTTACCTGCACGGGGTTACACCGACTCCCCGCGCCACCCTAGTATCAATTTAAACAAGGATCAGAGAGAAAAATCATTTCACGCATAGAGACTAACAATTCTTCTGCATGAAGTAAAAGATCCATAAAGCGTACTTCTTGTCACTTCATTCTCTGCAGGATCCTAGACATCCAAATCTCGCGACTGTCCATGGTCCCAATTGTCAGCTCCCGGATCCTGACGTGGACTACATAATGGTGATGGGAAGACCTCATAAATCCATCCCCCTCTTCCATCTCCTACTTCTCCTATGCTAGCATGAACTCTCTAGGTGATACTCCGATCACTACGCTGCATCTACTGTGGTGGTGCACCTACTGCCTGCCCGATGTTCTCAGCACGCCTAGTTGGGCAGTCTCATGCCAAGTGACCACGCCCATTGCAAACATAACAATGACTCTCTCTGGGCTGCACTAGTGCCCTGCGACGTCACTGTGGTGTACGACCACGCCCTAATGTCCGATTACTGGAAAGCAACCTGCGTCGAGGTTCTATCACCCGATGCCCGCTAGCTGTGGCAGAAGTCTCGGTTGTGCCGGGCCTGCTACCACCACCAACTGTAGAATGTGACAGGAAGCTCTCTATAACCAGAACCTGCTCTAGCACCCCGAAATAAGTGGGAATTTCCAAGGGTACTATGATTCACAAATCTCTATGTGGATACACTACTAAAACATCCATTCTCCGAAGTTGTCATCATGGACCAAGTCTGAGAAAAAGCGTGCACGGTCCGCAAACCTAGTGTGTGCTCAGTCACTATTAACCCTCTCTACCAAAACTGCAAGAGATCCTAGATCCGAACTATGCATAGGAAGGATGAGTAAAACTCCTCATGAAATATCATCTGAAATTCACCCCATGAAAGCGACGACTCGTCAAAAAACTGAGTCACCAGACTCCACCAATGCCCAGCTGCTCTGTGGAAAAGGATGGCGGCCAAAGCCACCATAAGATCATCTGGAATCTTCACAAGACTGAAGGGGAAAACCAATATCTATAGCCAAAACTCTGATGCCTGAGGGTCTGGATCACCACTAAACCTCAACGGTCTCTGTCGCTGGAACACATGGAGCGTGCTCAACCTACGCTAAAGCTCAGTCTGCTCTGCTGAAGCTGTCTGTTGCTCAGCAGGTGGGGGTGCTACTACCAGCCCACCCAGAGAAAGGGACTTGCATGATGGGTCCTGGACTGAGGCCTCATAGCTCACATGGTCATCGTCATGCACCAAAGATGGTATCATGGTTGTCTGTCTTCGCGGAGACATCCTGAATGTTATTAAGGAGTTCTGTGATCAGATGAGCATATATGTATATAACAATAACAACAATGGGGAGCCGACTCAAGAAGGACAGTCAAGAATCAATCCTATGTGATGCACAAACCAATTTTCCTTACAACAAGTGTCTCAGAATGCCTAGTTGACAAGCGTGTTATGAGGGTCTTAGTGAATGGATACGTCGGACGTCGCACCATCACTGGACTCCCTGGCCTGAGAGCCACTCTTGAGACATGTTGAAACAGTTTCCCTAAATCCCAACCAATTACTTTTTAGGGATGTCCAAAAAATGTCCCACGAAATGAACCACATCCAATACCCCAATGTCACAATCAGAACCTACTCGGGCTCGAGCCGCATCTACCCCAGGCTCGCCTCCAAAGGCTAGGGGCTTGCGACCAGTGCCGAAGGCACAAAAACTCGGGGAGGCCTTTGCCTAAGTACCTGTACACACACACGCATCCCACCCAATGCAGAAGTAAAGAGTAAAAGAAAAATTAAAGTATCAACTGCGATAAATAAACCACAAAGTTCACCGACCTCTAAACAATACAAAGTAAAAGCTGTAGGTAAACTAAAATGAAAAAGGGAAAAACATGCGCCCAACCAGAAATGTTACACAACACGTCAATAGGTAAAAAATGTAAACAACTGGGAGAGTCCCACACCTGGAACCTGACTACAACCACCACACATGGTCCAAGACCCCGAACTCCTATTCTCCACTGAAGTTACGACCAATGTGTCCGTCGACTTCAAGGTCAAACCAAGTGCCGAAAAAACCCAAGTAGGGGTGAGTATAAAAATACTTAGTAGGATACCCCGAAGGCTTGAGGGAGAAACAAAGGAGGTATTGAAGATGGGAGTAGTAGATCGAACAGATAAAAGTAATGGAGTACCACCAAGAGTGCAGTAAAGAGTACAACTCAACCCAAAAAGAGGAAGGAATTAGACTCATCCAAACTCAAGGTGATAGAAGCATTGAGAAGATGGAATTCTCATCGAGTATTCTCTACCTATAGCAGGATAGCAGACTTGTGCAACCACTAGAATCTAGACATTGAAAACACGTGGCATACCTCGGGCATCTTCACCTCTCCTGGATGGAGAGTAACCAAACCCTAGAAGTGGGTACTGGAACAAGGTATACATATATATATATGCTCTGTCAAGAAACACGAACATGATGGTAAGGGGATTTTCGTCCTGTAGCTCTACCTAAGAAAGTGAGTAGCCAATAGTCATAGAAGTAAACACCATCGATGCCCAGTATCTATACACCTGCCTCAAACTGCATGTCATGGGGCTCAAATCACTGCACCTTGACACTATCCGTTTTGGGCGGCACTGACTCGCCTGAATGGTTTTAGTTCGCTTCACAAGGACACATCTCAATGGGGAAAGAACCCCTTGTACTTGAGAGTTCCGGTGGGAGCATCAAGCCACACAACATCACTGTCACATAGTCGAGAGGTCTTCTCAACGTCGATAGGTTCCCACTACCCAGCTCCGCGAATGGGTAATCCGCTGGATGAAGACCCAGAACCACTCAGGCCATCCCTACTGGATGGTACTCCACTGGCCATCCCTGCTGGATGGTACACCACTGGCCATTCCTGCTGAATGGTACCTCACTGGCCATCCCTTCTAGATGGTACACCACTGCTAACCAGAACACG
The DNA here is from genome assembly GCA_963277665.1 of Viscum album. Lineage (NCBI taxonomy): Eukaryota > Viridiplantae > Streptophyta > Magnoliopsida > Santalales > Viscaceae > Viscum > Viscum album. Next base: position 1,253,177,419 of record OY728122.1, read on the forward strand.
TAGCGAAAGATCACAGAAGGAATATATGATCTTGATACACAGCTAGGGAGTCTGCGACCACGGCTCACTAGGTGCTTCATACCATATTGGAAACAACCTCTTCTATAGAGGATCTGGGCATGCATAATGTGTTGGTCACCTTTATAACCAAATAACTCTACCAGGGAACACAATGGGATGTGAGTATCTCCATGGGCCTCTCAGGGAGATCATGCTCCAATATGCCGAGTCACCATCGAAGCGGACCGTGACAACTCACTCCAAAAAGTGGGAAAACACCAACAATGTATGAACACATGTAGTCGTAAACGATGTCGCTGTTCGTTGAATGGGACCCAACACAGAATACCCCCTCAGTTGAAAGAACTGGGGAACCAAAACTACTCGGCCAGTCAAACCGTCGAGAAAAGAACCAGGGGACCCACTCAAGCCTGCTGGTCAAAACCATTGAGAGCCGGAGGACCCTCTACCTCGCAAGATGTCAATGGTACGTAAATAAGGACACAACACACACAAGATTCCCACACGACATGTGGCCCTAAATCATCTCCTAACCAAGTTCACAAACATTCTCAAGTACTAACTATATATGTACCTCCAAGAATTCCAGTATACTCCCAATGAATGACAAATTTCTGGCCCCAAGGGCTATCGTGCACACATCACCCAAAGTCAACACAAAAGGCGTAAATGCAACATTGTCAACCTGCTTCCTCCACGAATGTAGCACGACCAACCACATCTCTTAAAACATCAACATCACTCACATGGGAGTGAATGCGATCACATGCCCAGGGTTCTCTACAAACACCGCAGGAAGAACCACCACCGGTACACCTTTTATGCTTCCACATTTAATGAGATCTCGAAAGAGACTCTGCATATCAAAACAGATTTCATCATTGTAATCATCATGGAAAAACATGTGAGAATTACTATTTACACACCTCGAACAAACATCTGACATAAAAGTCATTCAACACTACTTTATGACCGAAAGGCTTCCCGTGGCCCTGAGCCTCAGCCCCAAAAACAGTCGGGTGCATCGCACCATTGTAATCCTCTCGGGAAAACATGTCAAATTGACTACTCACTTGAGTGAAATGGATATCCGATGAAAAGGATGTATTACACCACACCACACACGAGGGGTGCTTTATGGGTCCCATATCTCGGCCCTGAAGCACAACGAACGGATCACACCGTTGTGATCCTATCAAAAAAATTACACAATATTGACTAACCACTTGTCCGAAACGGACACCCGGTGATAAAGATAGAAATCCCTGCCAACTCCCAAAACAGCCCTCATGGGGCCCGCACTACCATACACAATTAAAGGTGGAGGATTGTGACATTTCAATTCCCTCAGAAAAACACCCAAAAATGAGTACTCGAACACCCTAAACGGATGTCGGGTGAAAACGTGGTGTTTCACTGTAAAACGTGTGAACTAGGCCCTATGGGGCACACACCTTGTCTCCGACCCAAACTCTTCTGGATGCATCTCAAAAAGTCCATGCGAGGATTGGGGTCATGATGACGCTAACAGCGCATCAATCGGACATCCCAAGCAGATGTTTGGTCTGACGCAACAATTAATTAATTAATTAATTAATTAATGACATTTTGAATTTCATGCCACAGAGCAACGAAACCAACCCACAAAGGTTCCTAACCACCATGGAAGGACCTTCTCTACTCCGGGGCCACCGCGTATCTGACGACACGTCAAATAGAGGTCCGGCTTGTGAGCAACGTCCGTCACATCATTAATAATAAATTATTATTATTAAATTAACGCATTTCGGGTCACCAGCATTTGGGAACAGAACACAAAAACCCTGGAACACATCATAATGTTTCCGTATCAAAGAGACCAATCCACAGACCAGACGGTGCATCAAACAGATGCGCCTTTTAGATGTTACCCCCCCCCCCCCCCGAACGCAAGGGGGGCCTAACCGGGCTGGTTCACCTCGGCCGGCCCGGTCCTAGCCGTCGGCCCGCAGCCCAGCCGCCGGTCTCGACGCGGATCGCCCAGCCACACCAGACCACATCTTTGGGTCTAGGTCTCTATTTTTTTATAATCAGACCGGCCCTTCGGTCGGTCTCCTTCATGTCGCCAGCAGGACCCGCGAAGAGCGAGTCCTAGTCTCCTCTGCATGCCTCAGGCGCTCATCGCCTTAGGTTCGGCCTGCCTCCCACAATAGGCCACAAGACACCCACCTACACCGCCACTCAATGTCGCGCCCTGCCGCATTCCAAACCACCTCCCCCCATCACTCGACCGTGATGCCGTCCGTGGCCTCCTGCCACGCTCCCTCGCCCAGCCGTCGTCGCCCTTGGTCCTCCGTGCTGCTCGACCGTGCTTGCCCGACATGCTGAAGACCACCTGCCAAATGTAATCGCCGCCTTATATGCTCACAGTAGCCAGACATGCCGCCGCTATGAACCTCATGTCTGCTGCGTGGAGCTTCCAGACCGGCCTGAATCCCACCGGAAATCCCCAACAACCTGCAAACTTCACCGGACCGCTTCAGACGCCTCGGGATTCGGATTTTCGAACCGTAACAATCGTCGAAAAGCTCAGAATATATACTACCCAGTTATGGGCTTCGATCAACAAACCTACAACATTTTAAAGTATATAATCGAATTCAAATACGGTGAAAAAACCAAAATGAAAACCCAACGGATACTACTTCTTGGGCGAAGCCCGACGCTTCGTGAGATTTCCACCTTCTCCAGATCTGAAATCGCCTTGGAGGAATAGGGGATCTTGGGGCTTGAGTTTGAGAGATCATTGGTTGGGACATCCTTCTTCCAAAGGAATAACCAAGGGTAAGAGATTGGGGGGTTAGGTTTAAATAAATAATTAAATAAAATTATAATTAATCCTTTAATCAATCATGAAATGTCCCACATTCAAAACTTTCGGCGGGGTCAAGGTTAAGCCTCGCCTAACGTAAACAAAACCTCCTGAGAACAACGGTAATCTTAGAATTTTAATCTAATCCTCTATTCAAGAGTTATAAGATTTAAGGTATGAAGCCGCTAAATTACAAAAACGCCCCTGGAGACATTTTTCACAGAAGGCTGGTGCCCGTGAAAGTTACACCCCTCCTAAAGTAAACGACACACTCCGAACTCAACTGTTCTCTCATCTTTTCTATCCGAGCTGTCGTTGAAGAGATACTTGAGTTTAACCATTAAATAAAAAATTAATTAATTATATATTCGTTTAATGTTCTGTTAATGGGCGAGGGGTCCCAATTCCCCACGACGAAATGGTCTTTGTCGTTCCTTGGGTAAACACCCCATTTCGGACCCATAGGTACTCTCAGATTTAGGATTCGGATTACCATTTAGGAGTTATTCCTTTTATTTTGTGTGCCCATTGTGAACGCACTGAAAATTAAATTCCGGCCTCACTGGGGCTCGGAATCTGACACTGTCTGAAGGCACTACTCTGGAATAACATCAAGAATATTCCAAAGTCTTTTATAGAAAAAACCGGGTTATTACACATCCCCTAACTAGATGTCACACATAACAAGGGAATACTATCCAGGGTATCACACTAAACTAGTAATGAAATTTCCCTAGAAATCATGCTCAGTAACAATGGTTTTAATATATTGAATAAAACTATGTGATTACCTTCAAGATAATGTCATCATGTAACTAGGATACTTTCCTAAGTAAAAAAATGTTGCGTTTATGTAAATAATATTAAATCTAACACCCCCATTTTATATTAACCCCCAACCCCAAAATTAAAAAATGATTAACAATTAATATAATCAATTACATATTCAGAGTCATAAAAAAATATGTGATAGATTGATCATCAAGGAATAATGTTATATCCATGTAAATAGAATAAAATAAAGTTGAAATAAATCCGTATCCTTTTACCCAAATATCACATTTTGGGAAGATTAAACCATTTGGAAACTAACTTCAAGGTAATGGAAAATCATACACCCATAAAATCACACCCAAAACCTTAATTGGAAACCACATTTCAATATAACCTTTACACACAATATAAACACTACAAACTGACAAACCAAAATAATGCTATACCATACCATAATTGTGAAAGAAATCATCAAATAATAAAAAAAGGTATAGAAACCCCATGTAAAAACATCTTAATAAATTTTTCTCAACCATAAAACTATTTATATTCAAAGTAATAAAAAATAAAAATTAAGGATTCTACTTTTTAAAACATGGGAACCACATAAAATAATAAAAATTCTTTTTTATAGAAAAAAAATCATTTTGAAGAACTTAGTTGGTCTGTAACACCCAAAAATTTTAGGTTTTCTAAATAAAAACATTCTATGGCATTTTATCAAACAACTAAACTGCATAAAATTTCATTTAAATTCAATGTTTTATTGAACCAATCATTTCATCCAATTTTCCCAATAGTGAAACCAATACTTCTTGTTACACCATTAATGAAACAAAACCAAGTAACATATACAAAATTTATTTATCTCAAAAAACACTAAATAATAAAGAAAAAGTGATACAATTTAGTAAATGGAAATAGAAAGGAAACACCTACCTAAATGGATGGAAAAGGATCACCTCCAGTTGAGATGAAAAAATAAGCCACATGGGATAGTAAATGATATTTTCAAAAAAAATATAAATGATAAACATCCATTACCCTTAAAATCATCCCACCATATCCACTTTTGTTTGAAAATATTGGATAAAGAGGAATAAAACAAGAGAGTGGGGAGGATAATCCCTTGCCTCTTGATCTAGATGAGGAAAATCAAAGGATCCAATCCAAATATTATTAGAGGATCATTGATGTTTGAGAGAACCCCTAAGAAGGGTCCCTAAAATGTGGGGTTTAGAATGGGTATCATGGGGTGAAATACCCCGATTAAAATAAAGTAAATAAAAGAAATAATACACCACAATAAGCATGAAACACAGCAGTCTCGCATATCTTACCAAATAGTGCACAAACCATGAGGATTCCATTTCCCCAACAGTATAGAGGTCATATGATTTTATCACATGGTTTTGTAAATCACAAGATCGCTATGCGGTCACCACTTTCAAATCCACTGAATGAATAATGATTTTACAAAATGATATAAAAATAAGTTATGCTAAACACGAAGCCTCAAAACAGTTTCAAAAATTAAAATAATTCAATTCTGAGGCACCCCAAGTACAAAGGAGAAATAAATCTCATGATCAATATCAATTAAGTGACATTTATGTGTGTTATAGAAGGAGACGACAAGTCCTTAATATATCAAGAAATAAATATTCCTCATAAAATTATATTTGAGAACCCGTATAAGGAACTAAAAGTATGTTAGTTGCTAAATTTTGTAAAGGTCATTGATCATAAGACATCTATCACTGATCATATGTCTTCAAAAGAACTTATGCAAAGAATTTCCAAAGCATAATGATTTTAGACATAGTGATTTTTAAAAAAACTGAATGAAATCATGTATCCAAAGCTAAAAAAGAATTCAATTAATGACTTTCCATTTGTATGACTTTGAAGTACCCAGTGTAAAATCAACACTTGGAAAACATTTCTACATTTTTATTAATTAAATATCATTTTTTTATATTTAAAATCCAATGAAAATAAAATTATTTGGAATGATGAAAGAGTTTTCATTTCATGTTAAAAATATAAAAAAACCCAATAAATGGAAATTATTCATGCATGAAAAGAAAGATAATTTTATCTTCATAAATGAAATAGTAATATCAATAATATATAATAAATGGAATTTCATGAATTATCTAATTTTGAGGGAATACAAATATGAAGATGATTATTTTCCTATTTCTAATTTCAAAACATTAATATTCTTAGATAATCAAGAATATTATTTTGTTATTAGTAAGATAGAATAAGTAGTTCAACAACATCTCTTCTTTAATGCCGAAAAATGTAATTATATAGGATTCAAAAATAATGTGTACGAAGGATCCTAAAACCATTAAAAATTATTTATAATAGTGTACATCATTTAGATTTAATGTTGGTTGAGTGTTTGAGAGGAATTTAGATTGAATTATGTGAATAATCCCATAACACAATACGTTATATTGGTTATATATTTCATGAATCATGAAATTAAATTTTAGTTCCCTATAAAAAAATTGTTTTCTATGTGTAGATTATATAATTGGGAAGATATGGAGTGTGTATTTTTTGGTTTCTTTTGGAATGAAGAATCTATGAATTCTGTAGAATAAATTATATTTTATTTGATCATATATTAAATGTGATATTCATTTAATGTGGGTATTCTTGGAATACTCACAGAGTTGAAAATAGTGTGTAGTAGAATACATAATATTTTACGATTGGTATTCTATAATGATGACTTTTTTTCTATAATGGCAGTTTTATCGTCTAAAAATTCCATTTATACTATTTTTAAAAGAATGAATTCAATTAATATTGTAACCTTTTTTATGATATGATTATAATATAAATGAGAATAAAATATAAATAAAAGATACTATTTCCATGATTGTGGAGGGTGTTTGATATTTGAGTGTTAAAGAAAAAAAAACTTCTCACTAAAAAGAGAGGAAGCTATACCACGTTGTAGAAAGTGATAATAAAAGAGTGTGTTTTTTAATATATTGTAACATTATTTTCCATGAAGAAAGGTTGATGGGAGTCTCCAACTATTAATTATATGAAGAAATAAAACATGTGTAGTTTTAGAGGCTGAGTTTCATGTGATGTGTATAAAGATATATATATAGTTGAAGTTATTTATTTTGTGGAAAAAGATCATATTTTTGGGTGTATTGAAATACCTAGAAATAGTTTAACTGTATACATAAAGAGGATGAAGATAAATAGGGGATCTTTAGATAAATTTTATGAAGATCTTGAATAATTAAAAAAGTTATCACATGTGTAATCTAATGATATCACACTACTCTAATATGATTTTTAGTAGTTTTAGGATGATACCTAATGGACTCAACTTGTAATTTTGATATGTTCCTAATGTGTAATCCATAATTTTTAAAACCACAGTGTGATAAGTATTAGGTTACCTGGTAGGGGTTAAAAATTTTAAATATTATGTTCCATAGTTAATTGTTACCAATTACTACATGTAATCTTGTATGTCTTCTTAAAATAAATAGATCCAAAAGTTTCAATTTGATATATATATTCCTTTTCGAATTGGTGTTGAAATGTTTGATGAATTCATTGGATGCGGTAAAACATAATAACACCTGATTCATCCTAATCATAGGTGTGTTTGCATGGTTTAAAAGGTACCTCAAGTGGTATCAAAATATATGTTCCCTCTTATTAGCTATATTGGATTATATAGATTTGTATCAGAGAATAAAATTTCCTTGACTGGGCTAAATATTTTTTCCAGTTGTCATTACAAAATACATGTAGTCCATTTATCATTTTTCTAAAGTATAAGTTCCGCTGATGTAATGATCTACTTCTACTCCTCTATGGACATATTTAGAGGTCTCAACAATGACCTTGAGAAATATATAGAAGATATAAGTATGAAATTAAAGAACATATTTTAATAATTAAGAGGAATAACCCCTAACTGATGGTATTAAAAGTGGTAAATGTCATGATAATTGTTTTAGGACTATTTTACCAATTATTCAAAATAAAGGTATAAAAAGATGAATTTTATAAGTCATATAGATAATTATATTCGGATGATAAGGATTGCATGAAAATTTTAATTGGATATGCTTTTAATATATGTTCTCATATTTCAAGGGAGTAATTGATGAGATGTCATAACTATAAAATGTATCAAATTTAGTAGAAGAATAATTATAAAAGAAAATAACATCTTACAAGAATTTAGAAATGATATTAAAATACATTGAAGGATTTATATTACTTGGAAATGAATGAATTTATATTGTTAATGAAACATTAAAAATATGTGAAAGAGATAAGAAATTTTTGTGGAATTTTTTAAATTTAGTAGTCTATGTATTGGAGAATCTCAACAATCACTTCATGGGTGTCATGTCTTCCGTATTTTAAATTAAATAAAAAATGTGAGAGATTTAGAATACTCATTAAAAGAGAGAATAAAAAATCATAAGAATCTGTTATATAAGATGAAGAATCAATGGGAGTATAACACCTTGAATTTTTGTTTTAAAAGAGTTCCATTCACAAAATTTTTCATAACAAGAAACTCCATGTTTTAATAGAACTTTGATGTACTATATTCATATCATTATTAAAATTTGATTATTATAACATAGACATAAAATTACAAGGTATTAATAATAATAAATATAATATGTGAAATATTCTTAATGTTTATAAATAATGGAAAATAATTTATTAATGAAAAATAAATAAGTACACTATTTTTTATAGTGTTGTGTTATTCTTAAAATATACAATTTCATCAAAATTATTTTTATTAATTATTTTTATGGGAAATATTAATTAATTTATATATTTTTAGAAATATTATTTTATATAATGAATATAATTATTGAAATAAAAATAAAAATATATTATTTGGGAGAATTTTTGAGATTTTAAAAAAAAATTATTTTTAGTGAATAGTGAAAAATACAGTTTTTTTAAAATTCAAAATTTATTTTATTTAAATAATGTAAATTTGAAGAATTTTTTTAGATTTGGTTTTAATTTAAAATTATATCCATATTTTTAAATATAATTAAAATAATTCCATATTAATAAAAACCATATTTGATTATGGTGTAATCTCATTTTTTATGTTAAAAGAGTTCAATTTTCAAATAACTCTTTTTCATTAAATTTTAAATACTTATATTAAAATTTATTTCTAAATGTATTACACATATAATCATGGAATTTTTTTTTCCGCATATTTGGAATTAAGAAGCTTAAATCAATTAAATAGTTTTCTTTAATTTTTTTTCATTATGAGTAGTAGGTTTTGTAAATATTTTTCTCATTAATATGGATAAAAACAAGTTAAATAAAGGCAAAACATTGATCTAAGGCCTAAAATTTTCCAGAAAACATTCATTAATCTAATTTTTGTGTTTTTTCAACCAAATATATCCTATATTTGAAAATATGGAAATATATTTACACATTCCTTTTTTAATTAATATTATATTAATCATAGGGTAAATTAAAAATGTATCTCTATTGATATTAATTTTCATATATTTTATCATATGTACTAAATGAAGTTATTGATGAATATTAAAGTGAATTTCCAATATCAATAAATTATTTATGTAATTTAAATTTATTTTCAATTTTTTGCAATGTTATAATTTCCATAAATTGTTATGGAATGTCGATAAAGTTCTTGTGAAAATAGTAGAAAAATAATGGTAAATGATTTAAAAAATAAAAAAATATTTTTTTGATCTATTATGGATTTAAAAAATAATCAAGGGTAATTATAGGTTATAAAATATGTTAAATTTTTTTATATTTGTGTTATATTTATGTCTTGACTTTTTTAAAATCAAATTAAATGAATATTCCAAAAAAAGAGCTTAGTGGGCTTTCATTATAAAACTGATTTTATTAAATTATTGAAAATTTGGAAAATATTTTAATATGAAAATTTATATTAGAAATGATCGAAAATATATTAAATGGACTATTTATGAAATTATTTTCACCTTATATGAAATTGTAAGTCCCTTGAAGGAAAAATGTGTTTCCATGTTAATGTTAAAAAGGGTTAAAGAGTGGATAAAAAAATGTTATGGTGTAAAATGTAACATAAATAATTATAAATTTTACTGGATGAAGTTAACTTTACATTTTAATTCCATTAATTATAAATTATGGACATTTGGGGTGTAATATTCAGGCCATTTCTATAAATGAATCAATCTTGATTTCAAGTAATTATTATGGATTTTTTAGCATATATTGGAGGGGTTTTACCTTGGGGTGATTTTGTATGATGAATTGGAAAAATTATTTAAATGTTGTATGTTAATGGTTAGTGGACATTATGATTAAATCTTGAGCCCCATTCCAATAGACCATGCAATGCTAGAGAGGAGGGATTTTCACTGTTGGTGGATGGGTTTTCAAACTATTCCCCTTCTTAGGGGTAACCTTGAATCCCATAAAAAATTAAGAATAATTTAGGTGAACTGTTAAGATAAACTATGCTCCCCTTCCTAGGAAACCATAATCAACTTTCAATTCCTCCCAAAAATTAGTTTTTTAATCAACCAAACCCCTTAAACTCACTATATTCGACCAAAACATAAACCAAATTGATTTTTATTTATTTGAAAACCCTTGGAAGGAATAAAAGCCTCACCACCCTCTTTTCATCAATATTTTATGTCCATATCTAGGATCTTCACCGCTCTTGGTAACATAATACTATCCCAATTGGTTTTCTATTCTTCCCTCCTTCCATCACCTATCTTTGGTGGGTTTTCTTCCTATTTTAGTATACATATAGATCTAGTATTATGGATCTAGATCTAATATTATATAACTATATCTAGATCATAGTGGTCTTGATTTATTTGATCTTAATTAATATTTTAGATCAAGATCCTGATCAATATCATTATGTCACTCAATTATAGGGAATTTTAGTTGGGCAGTCATTCATGAATGAATCGAGGTAGGTGGTCTAATACTCAAATCCCATAGTCATGATATTTTTACATGAATGAAAATTTAATAATATAATGTGTAGTTTATAAATTTAAACTCATAATTGAATTAATTAATTGGGTAAATTATTTTGTCAATGAATTGTGAATTTTTGGTATTTAGGCATAATTAGTTGTCAAACTAATTATGTGATACTATTATTCATATTTACATAATTAATTGTGCAATTAAATATAAGATATTGGGATTCTAAAATGATTAATTAGTTTTTGAATAAATTAATGGACAATATATGATTAATTATTTATTAAATTAATTAAAAAAAATGTGATGAGGTTATTTAATTCTTCAATTAATTAATGAAAATGGATTTTTTAATTTATGAATTAATTAATGGAATATTGTAACGGTAAATTACGATAGGAGGATTAATGATGAATAATCATGAATGATGTGATTTAAAAATATATGATATATGTGTGGGACATGGTATGCTACTTTTGAAGCCCATGTGTGTGGGACATCATCTAGTACATCCTAAAACCATAGTGAGAAATTATATGATAAATATGTGTGGTATATACTATGATACATTCAAACCCCACATGTGTGTGACAAGGTCTACTTCTTCCAAATCCCATAGTCATAAAATATGTGGGACATGGTCTGTTGTTTCCCAATCGCACAGGGTCCTAAGCATAAAGACCTAAACCAAAATTGTTGGCATTAGAATATGGTTCAGAATAGATGTATCAAAAATTAAAATGGAATAGATAATGAAAGACCATTTTTAATTAATTATGAATTGATAATGTTAAATGGTTGAGACTTTGGCATGGGATGATGTTGGTATCATGGAATTTGATTCTTCGGGAACCTAGTGATTTATGTGGTTAAATGAAGAATAATTGATTATGTGATAGTGATTTACTTATTCATTAAACATTATTTATTTATACAACTATACACATTGTTATTGACTAGATATTCATTAGACATAATTGGCGGTGGCCTACTTCGTAGTACTCATACACTACTCGGGCTTCCTGATCGGTATATGATTTTGATTTTGATTTTTAAAATAGGAAAAAAAGTCCTTATATGATATGGATGATTTGGGATGAGTCTTGGATGAGGGAACTAGATGTGGTTCGAGACCCACTTGTGAGTCATTAGTGTCTTTAATTTGTGGTTTTCATTTTGACACAGGGCATTTACATTAGTATGACATATTTAATGTTCACTTTGATATTGAATATCTTGTATTGTCCATCTTGTGATATTGGTACTATTTTTCTTCAGGTTATATGTTATTTAGTTATTGTTTTTTGTTTTCTAATGGTTCATTTCTCTATTAAAAGAAGGTATAGTCTCCCCATGATTGATATATCAGACCCCCACAACCAGTCCGTAGCCTCTAGCATACTGGGAGGAACCCTTGAGGTCATCTAGCAGTCTGCCTTGGGGCACCCCTACGTTGAACATAGTCCATGAAGTTATAAAGTTGTATCGTAGGAGTTTTATATTTTTTTCATATTGTCTTACAATTTGGTACATCCAAATAAGATATTAGGGATCGTCTGGCCTTGGACATGAACTTGAGCATGGGAGTTTCAAAACCATGTATGGGGAAAACCCCATGTACTGGCAGTGGGGTTATTGTTATTTGTGTGTGTCGTTACAGTTTGATATTATATCATATTTTTCAATGCACCTACTATGTTTTATTATTATTATTTTAGAGATTTGTTGAGATTTTATGAGTTATAACTTTTTACCTTGTAAGGAACATTGGTTGAGTCTATGTGAATCATTCTAGATACTTAGGGTATTGGGAAATACATCATTTTAGGTGCATATAAGAAAATTGGTTATGGGTAAGTTGTTGGAAATGAACTATTTTTCCATTGTTATGAAATTTATATTAAAATGGTGCATAAAATGAAATAAAAAGTGATAAAAAGATGAAAAATGTTAATAAACTATCTGATAATTTAATGAGAATAATGAGAATGTGTTTACCTTATTAACCAGGGAATATGTGTTGTATGGTTTAGGGTAGTGATAGATCATCGGTTTTCAACTTGTCGATAGGTTTGGGGCGATTTCTCATTGTTCCTTCTTGTATTTCCTTATTACATAAATGGGTCAATTTTTTTAATAGTTTCGTAATATGAATATTTGGAATTTTAGATTCATGCATCCAGGATGATAGTTGTTTAGAGGAAGACATGAGGATGTAATAGGAGATACTCCACCAATGGTTTAATTTGAGCCACTAATAGTTTTGGTTGAGGAAGTAAGGGAGAGGTTTCAGTAGAACATCACTCGCATAAAACAAATCAAGGAAAGAGACTGGGGGTGGGTTGTGAAATGAATGACATACTTGATGATGGTGATTCATTTTTAGCACCCTACGACCTTTAATAGAGAGGGTGGACCTGAAGGTGGTGAGTTATTATTTTAGTATATCCATACTATACATGACAACATATAGACTACTTCTTAGAAGAGAGTCATGATGTGTTCTTGTATGTTATGGGATTTTCATAATCAATGGTGGGATGTTGAGAATCTTACTAGAGAGTTGGAAGTTATGGAATGGAAGGGAATCCTAGAGATGTTTCGAGAAAAATTTTATTCTGAAACACTAATACATGAGAGAGTAGCTACATTCATGAGATTTACTGAAAGTGGTATATCCATTATGAACATTTCACGGAACATTTTTAATTTATAGTTCTTTTTCCTAGAGTTAGAAGGATATGATTCCACTATAATAAATATTTTTTAGGATGGGCTTAAATGTGAAATGATGTCATAGGTAAATATCATTAGGATGGAGATGTTTTCAAATGTGGTATATCGAGCTCTCATATTTGAGGGGAACCTGAAAGAGGCATCATATGGAGGACATGTGGGTTTATCTGTATGGTCTGGAGGTGAAAATGATTAATGTAGTAAATATAGTAACAATATTTTCCTCTAGGGAATTTTAAATAAGTTTAACTATGGTAAAATACTGATAAAAATGACCTCACCCATTTATTTTGCTACTGGCTTGGTAGAATGTGAAACTTTCCGAAATATATTCCACAAAATCTAGTGATGTTTTGAATCCAAAAGAATCTTGCAAATATACAAAGGATCTGAAGGAGCCCATGACAGGAAACTAGTCACAAATGATCTAGGAAAAATGATAGTGTGGAAAGGAGATCTTCAGCACCGTATCAGTATGGATGTTAGAGATCAATTGGATAATGTGGAATAGGTAGTGGAAGATGTGATTTTGGGTATGAGCACCCCTATTAGCAGAGTGGTGTAGGTGAGGGAGTCAAACTGCCTCACAAGGAATAAAGGTAGGAAAGTTACATTCCATTAATCCTATACTTTTGGATAGAATGGCCAGATCATCGACACTAAGATGTACTATTCTTATAGAATATTCATTAGTTAGTAACTTATTTTATATTGGTGCCTCTCATTCCTTTATATATGAAATGAGTGTTAATGTTTTGACCTTGTTGTTGGAGTTAGTGAGTCAGGTTATGACAATAGAGACACCTTTGGGAGTATGGGCTAAAGACTTCTGTTTGTTCAAGGGATGTTCACATCAGATGGAGGAATACCATTTTTGCTGGGATCTCTATATTCTTAACATGTCATGCATCAACCTAATTATTTTTATGGACTGGATTGTCACATAATGAGCCCACATTGATTGCTACCAAATTAGAGTAACTTTTAAGTATCCATATTAATACTATTACATTTACCATGGAGTGTGGGATATCTAGGTAGGCCAAAAAGGGCCAATTACTCAGAAACTGGGAGAGATTACAACCCAGGTTGGTAGTTTATTGATGGATGATGAAGGTGTAACAAAGGATCTATTTCTATCTATAATGGACTGATTTCTATATGTGTTTATAGAATACAAATTTTGTATGATTCTTGAGAGAGATGTGGAATTCCCTATTGAGATAATGTTGGGGGTATATCCTATTTCAATTCCACTATATCAAATGGCACCGAAAATCTGTTAAGAGATCATGACTCAGTTGGAGGAGTTTCAGGACAAGGGATTTATCAAACAGAGTACATTTCTATGGTTTTAAATTATGGTATTTTATAAGAATTATAATGGAAATAAATGATTTAGTGCCAATTACCAGAAGTTGTAACAGATCGCTATGTAGAACTAGTATCCTCTCCCGTGTATCGATGATCTTCTTGACAAGTTGAGGGGAGATTCTATATTTTCCAAGATTGACTTGAGATCAGGGTATCATCATCTGAGAGTTAGAATATCTAATATACAAAGGACGTCTTTAAGAATTAGTAATGTAATTTATATGTTCATCGAAATACAGTTTGGGTGGACAAACACACCTAAATTGTTAATGTCCTTATTGAAAAGGATCTTCCATTCGTACCAAGATCAGTTTGTGGTGGTGTTTTTGGATGACAACATGATGTACTCTAACAATCATGATGATCATACCCAAAACCTTTTAATTTTCCAATTTAAACTATTAGAGCATCATCTATAGTCCAAGGTATCCATGCTCTAGTTTTTTATTTATCAAGTACACTTCTTGGGTCTCATTATCTCGGATGACGGTGTGTTAATGGACATAGATAATGTTTAGATTTCATGGGAGAATCCTTTGATCATTTTTGATATCCATAGATTTCTATGGATAGTTGGATAATATCATATCTTTATCTAGGACTTATCCTGATTGGAAGGACCACTTATGGTCTTTTACAAAAAATGGGTTAAAGTTTGAATGTTATGAAGAATGCAATAATACCATCTAGGAGTTGAAAAAATGTTTTAAATTAGTACAGATCGTAATCCAATACAAGATATGTGAGGATTATATGGTGTATTGGGACACTTAAGTGATTATAATCACATCATTATTTATTTTGGTAGAATGATTTGTGGAATCGAGGTCTCAATTGTTGAGGCCATATGAATGAAACTAACCTATGAATGACCTTGAATGGGAAGTAGTGGTATAACACCCTTTCACTTTTTTACACACTTTAACATGATTTATTAAATAAAATTTCACTTAATACAACATTTAGGATCAATAGGTCCAGTTAATTGGGAAATTAGGAATATTGCACAACAACTTAGAATGTAAAACCTAATATCTTTATTGAAAAAATATTTTACATGACCGCAACATTCCTTCACACATAGCATTTCATGGGATAACCTGAGGACATGCATAAAAAAAGGGTGAGCGATAAATCCCACTAAGGGAATAAAAAATTCATAACATGAAGAATATAGTACATTTTAGGAAATAGTCATAACAATGGATAACATGAGAAACATGAACATAAAGGCATGATATAGCCTGATTATCATAACATGGAAGTGTGGAGACAACATTTAACATGAAATTAGTATGACCAAGGCTCATTGCATATGGATAATGAGTAAGCCCTCATTTTACTTTAATTATAATGTGTAAAATCTCATTGCACATGATGTATCATGATACTAATCTTTACCCAATTCATTGGAGAACTATCAGGGCACACCCTTTATAATCATTTAATTCCATGGAAAAGTGTGCCACATGGATCATACAACATGGAATCATTCAATATCATCATTTATTCTATGATAAAGGAATTTGTAATACATAAATTAAACTATATAAATGATATGTAAATGTGTGTAAAGGTGAATACCCTTTATAGAGAAATAGGCATTGTATTCACTACACACCAACATTGGCATGGAAAATTGCAGTTCAAATTCGACAACATAACGACGTGATGTAAGAATTATAAAAAATGATAGATGAGAGGGAACGAGGTTTCTTAAGTAAATGAAATAAAAAATAATGGGTTTATATAGATTCATGTACCAAATTTTTTAATGCAATTTATATGCATAATATAAAATAAATGCTTGAATGTAAATGAGGAGAGATAAACCCCTTACAGAATTTTGGTATAGTAACAGGTGTACATGGGAGGAATTAATGAGAGAGAATGAGGTCACTCATTATTAAAACACAAGGATGGAAGCATAGGGGTGGTGAAAAATCATACCCCAATATTTTTAATTGAAAATAGAAGGGCATAAAAATATAAGGAACCCTCGAGATAAATAAAGAAGGAATGAAAGTGAGGATCCCTTACATGGAAGTGTGATCCCAAAGGCTTTAGAGTTTCTTGTGGGGGCATTTGTGGGAGCTTGGGGAGACCTGGGAGGATTCTAGTGGGTGTATTGGAGGGGGTTTTCAAGCTCTAAATGGTTTGAGTGATGAGTAATGGATGATTGGGTAGGTTTATATAGGAAAAAAGAGAGTTTTCTTTATTATTTAGTTGTTGGACACCATACATTAAACTAATCAAAACCACAAAACATCCCATGGTTTTTGCCCATTTTATTGCCAAAGTGGGTTGAAAAAGTCCTTTTATAAGGCTAGTGGCCTAACATATTTAAATAATAGGCTTGCTTATGTGGAGGTGAGCCACACACTCAAGAAAACTATTTTAAAATGTTAAAATGATTTATTAGTTGTGGAGGGTCAACTAAGGCTTTGTAAAAAAAATTAAACAAACCTAAAATCAAAATATTTTTAATGTAAAACATATATTGGAAGAAAAACCCATTTCTTGTATTTTATTACATCAGTATTGGGTCATTATGATGTCATAAAACACATTATATATTTAAACGATATTTAATTTTTACCCAAATATTAAACTGTCTCAAAAAATTATAAAAAATTAAGCATTGTATTATTTTGATGTCCTAATTCCAAAAATAATAATCATTTTATAAAAATAATTTTCTTAATATTTGAATTTTTTCTTTAAAAATAAAAACTGACATTTATCATGAATTAAAGGGTTTTGACAAAAAAAGCTTTTAAACCATAATAAAAATTAAAGTAGTATTGATAAAAATTATATGATCATTTATAATTAATAAAAATAATTCTAGAAATAAATTTATATTAAAATATTTTATAAAAAAATCCATTAATTCATAAAAATAGATTTCTTAATTGAATATTAACTAAAAATACAATTTGTGCTTTAGAAACTAATTACAAAGTAACATTAGTAAAATTAATGTATATTCCTTATTCTATCAAAAAATAATTCACATAATCACAGTGCAAGGGAAATGTTACATAACCCCTTATAACACCTACACACGAACTTTGTTTAAGGTGTGATATGGTGAGAAACTCTATGGGTGGCTAAGATAACATCGCGCAGGTGGTATTCTCTATAAACATCCACTTCTTCCATAGGAGGTTTCATTCAAGATTAATGTATTGGATCTCAGCCTGGACTTGGTCAAAAGTGAAGCCTCATAACTCTAATTATATTCTCATCTCCGATAAATGGTCTTCATTCTGAGCAATTCTACTAGATGAGGCCATTGCTTCCTTTTTCTGAGTAAATTAGATTAATTAAATCCATATATTCATACTAATAATGTTATCATTGTTCAATTGAAATATTAGAAATGGTAAAAATTCATAAAGGTATTTTAAAATCCTAAAACATAAAACCAAGTATGTATATATGTCTTATATAACCATTTTACATTATAAGACATTTAATCGTATCAAGAAGAATTTTCATTAATAAAATTTTCTATTGTTACAATTTTCCCCACTTAAGAAATTTCTCCCTTCAAATTTTCTTTTCCCACACTAAAATAGATGATGGTAAATATGCTTCATCAACTCCTAGGATTCCCACATTGCTTCATCAAACTTGTGGTTTCACTCTCTATGATGTATTATTTTCACCGACTTCTCTTCATTAGAGTGTTCATTTTCCAATAGCACCACCTCTGGATTGAGTACCTGTGGTGGGTCAGATATGTAATTCCTCAACAGTGATACATGGAATTCATAATGTACTTGAGATAGGTTTGGTGGGAGTCCAAGTCGATCATACACTCCTCTAATGAGATCAAGGATCTCAAAATGGTTGATGTACCTTGGATTATGCTTTAAGTTCTTCAAAAATCTCATAACTCTCTTCCATGGTGATATGTGGAGTAATACCATGTCTCTAACATCAGACTATAGGTCTCATCAATGATTATAAAAATAGACCTTTTGTTAGCTATTTGTAGCTTTAATGTGGTGTTGGATGGTCTTTACCTTCTCCACCATTTCTTAGACCATTTCTAGACCTTGGAGTTTTCTCTCCCCAACTTCACCCCAAAATTCCAGTGTTCTGCACCTCTTCCCACAAAGGGATTCCTAAGGAGCCCTTTGGATGCTCATGTGGAAACTATTAATGTAAAAAAGAACTCAACTAGAGTGAGTTGTTTATCCTATCCTCCTCTGAAGTCCTTTGAGCATGATCTCAACGTGTCCTCAAGTGTTTGGATAGACTGCTCTGATTGGACATCAGTTTTAGGATGATAGGTTGTACAGACATTCAGCTAAGTATTTTGAGCATGTTTAAGACACTTCTATGACATAGAGGTGAATCTTGAATCTTGTTATGATATAATAGATTGTGGAACTCCATGAATCCTTACCACTTCCCTGTTATATATCTTTTCTAGTTGATCCAATGAGTAATTCTCTCTAATTAAAATGATGTGTGTAGTCCTTTTAGGATGATTCAAAACACCCCAGGTAGAATTATTTCTTTTGGATGTCTTCGAAATCCTGGTGACAGAGTACATGGTCATGTTATCCCATTTTCATGTTGGTATGGGTAATGGTTGCATCATCCCCTTACACATCTGCCTCTTAGCATTCACCAGCTGACATACCAATCACTTTGATGTATACTCAGTGATATACTTCTTCATTTTATCCCACCAATAATGATCGCAGTGAACTAGATACATCTTTGTGATTAATGGATAAATGGAGAAATTATAACTATGTGAATCATCCAAAAGATCTTTTTTTAACTATGGATTTGATTGAACACATAGTCGTGACCCAAATCTCACAATCACTTCTTCATTAACATTGAACACTGAGGATTTCTCTTTCCTGATAATTTCCACCTTCTTCTAAATTCCCATAACATACTTTTTAGAATACTTTAACACTTCCCAAAGATATGGTTGAAAAATCATTTGTGAAAGGATTCATAATGTTCCCTCCTTTATTATTCTCATATCCATCTTCATGAAATCTAAGAATATTTGACTCAAGTCTCATCAATGATAGAATCATTGGGTCCTTCCTAGTTAGATCACCTTCCACCTTGTTCACCTTCCTAGAGTGGTAATGGATTGAGCACACATAGTCTATAATCATCTCTAACTATATTCGTTGGTGCATGTTCAACACTTTCTATGTGAATATATACATGAGGCTTTGTGACCCGTTAATATTTCAGACTTCTCCCCAAAGAGTTAATGTCACAGAATTTTCAATTAAAATATTACAATACCAAATTCTAGATCATGTGTATGATTGTTTTTCACATGAATATTCAATTTCCTTCAATAATAAGAATGAATTTTTCATTTTTCATCAAAACACATCCCATTACCTTCTACAAAGCATCATTAAATACCACAAAAGTTCCCCACTTGTAGTTATTGTGAGAATGTGCAAAGTGATAAACCTCTTCTTCAACTCCTGGAAGCCCTCTTTGCATTCATCACTCCAATAAAACATGACTCCCATCCATGTTATCTTGGTAAGATGGTTTTCCAATTGTGAGAAATTTTTCACAAATCAGTAATAATATCCAGCTCACCCCAGAAAGCTATGAATATTCATCACTGATGTTGGCCTCAATCATCCCTCTAATGCATCTATCTTGGAGGGATACACATATATCCCTTTTCTTGTGATGATATGACCCATTAATGTGACCTCCTTCGACCATAACTCACAATTTTCGTGATTTTCATAGATCTTATGCTTTTTCAATGTCTCTAGTATATCTCTTAGATGCTCCTCTTTCTCCTCCTTGGTTTTGGAGTATATTAGAATTTTTTTTAATAAAGACTGCCACAAACATGTATATGTAATATCTAAAGACTCTATTCATCGTGTCCAAAAAAATTGTTGGAGCATTAGTGAGTCCGAAAGGAATTATTATGAATTCATAGGGCCCATACCTTGTACAAAACGAAGTAATAGAGATATCCTACTTATTCTCCCTTACATGGTAATTTCCAGACCGCAAATCTACATTGGATAAGTATTGTGCTCCACATAGCTGATTGAACAAGTGATAAATTCAGGGCAGAGGATATATTTTATTTTTCATGAATATGTTGAGCCCAGGATAATCAATGCAATGACACATTGACCTATCCTTCTTCTTGATGAAGAGGACTGGAGCAACCCATGGTGAAGAACATGGGAATATAAAACCATTATGTAGGTTCTCCTATAGTTGTTTCTTAATCTCTTCAAGCTCCACAATAGCCATTCCATACTATATTATAGATATTGTCAATGACCTAGGTATAAGAACAATTGAGAATTCAACATCTCTTCTTGGAGGAAGGCTAGAAAATTCATCCGGAAAAGCTTCAGCGAAGCACCTCATAGTAGGCATTTATTGAAGGATGTTTTCTTCCATAGAATCAATCATCTGAGTAAGATACACATGATCATAGGGAAGAAATATCCATGATTGTGATGATGGTGCTAAGGATGATTTATCCTCCTCCTTTCACTTGTACAGAAACAATGGTCAATTTTCCATATAGAGACTGATTTCCCTCTCACATTAATTTATATTGGCTCTATATAAAAAAATACAATTCATTTAAAAATTTCATCAAATTACACTAGAGGGAGTATGAAGTGGTTTGATGGGATGTTCAAACCAAAAATTGTGATAGGGGGTGATTTATATTCATGGGATGCAATGATTTCCCCATTTGTTGTTCTCACTAACATCTTTAATTACATGATTTTTGGTGGTGTTGGTATTGTTATACTAATCATTTGGGATATAAATGAATGTGTAGAACCAGAATCAAAAAATATATTCTCTATTCTTGAATCAATAAACAGTGTACCTATCACCACATCATTGTCAGGGTTCACTTTGGTGGTAGTGAATGAAAAATATTTCCCTCACAGCGTTGGAGGTTGTTAGTTGCCTCCAGAAACTCCTGGATTAGGGAACTAATATGAAAAGTGCCTTGGATCATTGCAGTTGCTGCAATGAATAGTGCGTTGAAGGTCAAGCAGAGCGTTCCTCTCCTCTGTCACCGTATCGGGTTTTTCATGTCGGTAGTTAATGGCCATGTGCCCTTCTCTTCCACACCCATTACATTTCCCCATCCCCTTCAGGTAATTTCTAGGGTTTATCTTTCTGAACCTTTGGAAAGTGGGGTGCTGGAATTTCTTAGCACTGTTGGATTTATCAACCAGACTACTAGAATTAAAGTCCACCTTCTACTTCTTATCCCCATGATACTTTTGGGATTCACTAATATCCATTTCGACTTTGAGGGAACATCATAAAATTTCCTCATTTCTCTTGAAGTCACGGATCACAAGGTATTTCTATAGTCTAGGTTTTGGACCACCAAATAAGAAATAAACCTTGCATTCTAGGGTAACAACAATGATGGAGGGATATCTTCAATCCTTTTAAAGTTTTCCTCATATGCTCTAATGGATTCATTGTCTTTTTTTTGTGAGGGAAAATAAGTCCATTTCCATATTAAGTCATAGGGTGTGAGGAAAATATTTATTGATAAACATTTTACCGAAATCCTTTCATTCTATATCTTCAATATCCTCCTTAGGCTTCATATTTTTTATCAATTTCCACCAATGATCAGCTTCACCCCCAATATGATAAGCATCAAGAAGTTCCCTCTCTTGTTCAGAATATTGAAGGATGGTGATGATCATCTCAATGGAGTTGGTCAATTGGTTGGTGATTGAGGTATTAGATGATCCATCAAATGTAGTAGGCCTTTGACTCTGGAAAATCTTGATTTTTTATTGTTATTTCTTTGGGTGGGGTTTATAGTTACTCATGACCCATTTTTCTATTCAAAACATGAGAAAACTGAGAGATTATCATGACAGAGATTGCGATTCCCGCTCCCATTGGATTGGGAATCTCATTAGAACATTCATCACATTGATCTTCACATCTGTTGTTAGCACGAGTAATCCTATTACCGACCACTGTCTGGAAGAAAAGGAATGTTAGAGGTAACACATAATGGGGAATCTAATTAAAAAAAGTGATAACTTATAAATTACATTTATTTCCATAACTTATCTATGTTATCAATGATCTACTTTCCAATATATATTCATAGGGGGTTATTATAATTCCCTGAAGAATGGTTCATACTAAGCTTATGAATTTACCCATGCATATCCCTTGGGAGTATAGTAACCAATAGTCCATAAAGTCTTGTTGTTGTGCACCAGTTCCTATTCAAGTCTAGCTCAAAGTTGTCTTTTTGGGTTTTACCCCTAGATACATCTGTGCCAGATCCACCACTAACTTCTCATATCAATAAAGGGATGTATTTTATGGACAAACCAATTAATAAATACACACCTAAATTTAGGGATGTTTTTATTATACTTCTTCTTATCCCTAAGTCTTTCCCTAGGGTTTATAATCCTAATCCCAAGAATAAATAAACCCATACTCAGATACCATCTATAACAACTGTGCTCTTTATTACACACATAAATAGTATTTATTTGATAAAAACTCACTTATGAAAGCTCTGAGTATCTAGAGTTCTTGTGTCATGAGAAATTTGGTACACTACATAAAAACTCAGAACAAAAAACCCAAAATATTTATTGAAAAATTATTTTAAATGACCACTATATTCCTTCATAAATAACATTTCATGGGATAACATGATGAAATGCATAACAAAATGGTGATGAATAAATCCTAGTTAGGGAGTAAAAAAGGCATAACATGAATAATATAGTACTTTTTATGAAATAATCAGATAAATGGAGAACAAGAGAAACGTGAACATAAAGGCTTGATATAGCATGATTATAATTACATGAAAATGTTGTAAAAACATTTAACATAATATTAGTATGATATAAGGTTAATTGCACATGGAGAATGAGTAAACCCTCATTACACTTGAATTAGATTGAGTAATCCCTAATTTAACATGATGGATCTAGATTATAATCATTACCCAATGCATTATTGTGCTATCAGGGTGTACTTTTCTTTATAATTTCATTTCAAGCATTATTGTGCCACTTGGATCATACAACATGGAATTATTCAACATCATCATTTATTCCAAGATAATGGAATGTTGAATACACACAAGAAACTATATAACTGATAATTAAATTTTCATAATGGTTAATACCATTTATAGAGAAATGTTCATGTTATTCACTACACAATGAATTTGGCGTGGAAAATCCCAGTGCAAATTCTGCTGCATAACAGCGTGACATAAGAATTCATAAAAATGGATGATGAGAAATAATTGGGTATCTCATCATATTTACATAATATTTATATCAATGGGTTCATATAGATACCATTCCGAACATATTTAATAGAATTACGATGCATAATATAAAAGAATTGCATGAATGTTAATGTGGAGAGAGAAGCCCCTTACTGAATTTCAGCATGGTAACAGGTGTACATGGGAGACATTAAGGAGATAAAAGGGGGTCTTTCATCATTGAAACATAATTAGGGAAATATAAGAGAAGTTGAAAATCATACTACATCATTATTAATTGAAAATAA
This sequence comes from Viscum album, assembly GCA_963277665.1. Lineage (NCBI taxonomy): Eukaryota > Viridiplantae > Streptophyta > Magnoliopsida > Santalales > Viscaceae > Viscum > Viscum album. The sequence goes on from OY728122.1 coordinate 1,253,201,792, forward strand.
TAGTTCATAACAATATAAGTAAACTTTGACAGAAATAAAGAAGGAGGGAAAGTGAGGATCCCTTACATAGAAGTGTGATACCAAAGGCTTGGAGAGTCTTGAGAGGGGCATATTGGCAATTTGGGTCACCTTGGTAGGATTAAAGGGAGATACGTTTAGTGGTTGATCGTGTTAGAAATGGTTTTAGTGATGAGGAATGTGACATTGAGTCGGTTTATACAAGAAATGAGAGGGAATTCATTATTTTTTAGGTCTTGGACACCACACAATAAATTAATCAAAACCACAAACCATCCCATGATTTTCCCATGTTTTTTTTTCAAAATTGAATGTAAAACATTGTTTTATAAGAAAATGGATAAACATATGAATAAATTATTCTTGATTCTATGGAGATGAGACACACTCTCAAGAAAAACATTTTAAAATGTTAAAATGCTTTTTAAAGTATTGAAGGGTCCAATAAGGATTTTTAAAATAAATAAAACAAATCTAAAATCACAATATGTTAAAGTTAAAACATATATTGGACATAAATCACATTTATAGTATTTTATTATGTCACTATTGAGTCATTTTGTTGTCATAAAACACATTATAAATTTAAATGGTATTAAATTGTTACCCAAAAATTCAACTGTCTTAGAAAATTACAAAAAATCAACCCTTTGAAAATTTCCACCACATGATTCCAAAAATAATATTCATATCATCTAAATAATTTTCAAAATAGTTTAATTTTTAAATTTAAAATAAAAATCAACATTTATCGAAAATTCATTGGTTTTATCAAAAACTACTCTAAACCTTTAATAAAAATTACAATTGTATTCATAAAAATTATAATATCATCTATACATACTAAAAATTAATTCAGTAAAAATATTTTATTAAAATAATATTTTATTTTAAATATTCCATTAATTAATAAAAATATATTTCTTAATTGAATATTAACTAGAAATACTATTTGTTTTTTAAAAACAATTTACAAAGTAACAATAATAAGACGAATGTTTATTTTTTATTTTATAAAAAAACAATGCATATAATTATAGTGATAGGGTCTTATTACATAACCCCATATAGAACTCACATATGACCTAAGGGAATGGTGTGTGATGGTGAAATACTCTTTGGGTGGCTCCAATAACATAACTCGGGTGGTAATCTCTGTCAACTTCCACTTCTCCCACAGGTGGTTCTATTCAAGATTAACATGTTGAAACTCAGATTGGGCTTTGTAAAGAGCGAAGTCCAGCGATGCCACCTCATTTCCAAGCTTCGACAAACTGTCCTCGTAAGGGAAAATTCTACTAAATGGGGCTATCACTTCATTTGTCTCAGTAAATTGGATTTGTTAAACCCATATATTTATACTAATCATGTGATCACATTTCAACGACTATATTAGCTATGATAACAATTCTTAACTGTATTTTAAAATCCAAAAACATAAACCCAAGGAAGTTAATATGTTTTATATAACCATTTTACAAAATAATAAATTTAATCATATCAAGAGGAATTTTGACTAATAAATGTTTTGGATATAATTAGGGTGTATGCTTTGATGTGTTTAATGAATTACCAGTTGGGTGAAATGTTTACTATGTATACAAATCACAAGATCTTCAATTATATCCTTTCTCAATGATATTTGAATCTTCATGAGATGTTATTGGTCGAGTATATACAATCATTTTAATTTAGAAAAGAATATATTATCAAGAAGGGGAACATCATTGCTGATACGTTAAGTATAAATACATAGACACATGTTGTTTGGGAGTCTTATACTAAGAGGAAGATGATGACTCTACTAGTAGAGATGCATGGGGTTGTTCAGCAGAATACAGACAAGATTACTCTCATATTAGTGTCAGTGGAGTCTACACTTTTGAGATAGATTAGATATAGGATGTATGAGGACACACAGTTCTTGAACTTAAGGGAGTGACATAAAGGTTGGGATTATCCTTCATTTTGGAGTATAGATGAGTATGAGATGAACTATTTTAGTAATCAGGTTTTTGTTCTTATGATAATGCATGAGGAGTTTAGAGAGGAATTTCATTCCTTGAAGTGGGCATTACATTCATGTTTGAGAAAAATGTAACATTACACCTGATGATACTTTTTGAGGCTGATAGTGGAGAAGGAGATAGTATAGTTCATGTAATGATGTAATACCTACTAATAGGTCAAGGATAAGCATAAACAACCTCGAAGTTTACTATAGACATTTCCCATAATGGAGTGGATGTGGGATGACATGACTATGGATATTATCCTAGTTCTCTTGAGGGCGATGCATAAGAATGAAACTATGAGGGTTCTTAAGGAAAAATGAAAACATTAAGGAATTTATTGCCAATATGGGATACTTTCCTAGTGGAGCAGTTAGGAAAACAATATGTAAAGAAGTCAGTCCAATTTCATGGGGTTCCATGAACCATAGTTTTATATATTGACTCACACATTACATTGTACTTCTTGTGGGTATTACATTCGTTTCTTAGTAAAAATGATTTATAGAGTATGACCTTTCACACATAAAAAGATGGGTAGTTGGGGAATACTATATAGGTTCTTGGGGATATGTTGTGAGCGAGTGTTCTTGATTTCAGTGGGTCTTGGGAGAATCACCATGCTATAATGGATTTCACCTATAAAAATAGTTATTTGGATATAATATGGATGGAACCATATGATCCCCTTTATGGTAGGATATGTAGATCAACAATATGCTGGATAGAGGAAGGTGATTCATAATTATTTGGACCATGTATTTTGCAGGAGATGTTGGTGCATGTTAAGTTGATTAAAAAAATAATGGATATGGCTCAAAGTAGATAGAAGTTGTATGCTGATAGATTTCTACGAACCATATAGTTTTTAGAGGATCATTGGGTATTCCTTCAGGTGTCACCAAGGTTGGGTCATCAATGGATATGATGAAAATACAAGTTAGTACCCATGTTTATTTAATCATTTGAGGTCATGTAGAGAATCTTGCTGATGGCATACTATTTAGCGATTCCATAGAAAAAAAATTCCATGGTTGACATTTTACATGTATCAGAACTACGATGGAATCAACATATCCCTTCTCATGAGCTCGAGTTTCATGATTTTGACCTTGAGATAGATGCATCATTTATGGTGCATCTAATATGTGTTTCCTATTGTAATGATAAAATTTTGCAGAAAAATAACATGATGATAATTCTTGTACATTGGGAACATTGGTGTGTGAATGAGGGAACATGGGAAATGGATGAATATATCAGGGCTCAGTGGACTGATCATTTTGACTCACAATCGAGGAGAATTATGGTATTACAGTTTGAGGAGGAGCTGTTATAAGGCAGGGATATTGTAATATCCTAACCATTACAAGAGATGACTTAGGCTTGATTTTAGGTATTTCTTTTTTCATTCTTTAGAATAAAATGGATTGGTTTTTTCCTTTGACTGTGTTTGAGTGAATATTTTGAAAAATTGAACAAAATGGGGATGTTCATGGTTGGCACATGGATAGAAAAAACCGTGCTCTACAGCCTAAAAAACTGTGAAAACCTGGAAAGTGGGGATTTGCATGGCTGGTGCACAGTTTTTCAAACCGTGAACCCTATTTTGAGTAACCATGAACCCCCCCCCCCCCCCCCCCCGCAAATATGCACACAGTTTAGGTGTACAATTAGGATATATCATGCACCCATTCCCAGAAAATTTCTCTGGACTTTTAATACAACTAGAATATTAGTTTTTTAATTACCATATCCCATAAACTCACCATATTCAACCAAAACATGGTAAAATCAATTTCTAAAAATAATAGAGACTCTTAGATGGATTTTATGCCTTCTCGACCAGAATTCTTCATGATTCAATGTCTAAATAAAAGATCTACACCCCTTTTGATATGATAACATTATCCTGATTGGTTTATCATTCTTCTTTCCTTCTATCTCCTATTATTTTGGTGGGTTTTCTTTATGTTTTGTAATATATATAAATATATAATTATGGACATAGATATTCGATTATATATATAACTATATTGGTGAGGTCATTATTTGTGTTTTATAACTAGATCACACTCCACATCGTTGTGCCGCTCAATTTTATTTGATTTTCATTTGGGCGATCACTCACAAAGGAATTGAGGTAGGTTGTCTAATATTAAAATTTCATAATCATGATTATGATTTTGTGTACGAAAATTTTAGAATTTCGAGTTTTTTTAGAAATTGAAATGCGTAATTGGATTACATAATTGGGTTATTTAATTAATTAAAGAATTGTGAATTTGTGGGATTTGAAGACAATTAATTGTCGAATTAATTACGAGATATTGAGAACAAAATTTAGATAATTAAATATGGAATTAATTATTATATATTGGGATTTTGAAATGAATATATAATTTTTGAATTAATTAATGGCCTACATGTGGTTAATTAATTATTTAATTAATTAAATGAATGTGATGTATTTAATTAAATATTAAATTAACTATTGAACATGGATTAATTAATTATTGAATTAATTATTGGAATATTTTGATTGTCAATTATGATTAGAGGATTAATGTTCATTATTCATGATTTAAGTGATATAGCCGTATATGTGATATTTGAGGGACATGATCTGTTATATCTAAATCCCATGGGTGTGGGACATGTTCTCCTACATTCAAATCAGATAGTGAGATTTGTTTTGATAAATATGCGTCGAACATTTTTTTCTACTTCAAAAGGCCACATATTCAGGACAAGGTCTACTAGTTCATTATCAGGTAGTGGTAATTATGTTTGGGACATGGTATGCTATTTCCCAATCCCACTAGGTCCTATGCATGATGACCAATACCCAAATAATTCTCATTATGCTATGGTCCCAATTAGCTATATTACAAAGTGAAAGAAAATGGATAATGAAAGTCTATTTGTTTAATTAATTGTTAATTGATAATGTGAAATGGTTCATACATAGACTTTGGTTAAAGAAGGTATCGATGTATGCGTGTCATAGGGAACCTGGTGGTTTATGTGGTTAAATGAATTATAATTGATAATGTGATAATTGTTTACTTATGAACTATACATATTTATTTATACAATTTAATACCCTATTAATAACTGGATATTGTTTTATACATCATTGGTGGTGGCCTACAAAGTTGTACTCACACCCTACTTGGGCTTCCAGATCGGTACCCGAATAAGCATTGTATTTTGTGAAAATAAATCATGGAAATTCCTTATGCTAAATGAAGAATTTTGGGTTAAGAATGGAAGAGGGAACTAGAAAAGGTTCATGACCCGCTAAAGAGTCTTTATTGTATGTACTTTTTTGTTTTAATTTTATCACTAGACACACACATTAACAAGACATATTTAATGTTCAGTTTCATATTATATCTCCAGTTTTGGTCGTTCTATGATATTGGTATTGTTCTTCTTCAAGTTATATGTTTTTTAATTATTTTTTCTTATTTTCCATAGTTGTATTACTTTGATATAATAGAGTAACATCTCCCCATGATTAATATATTATACTCTCTCTTCTATTCAATATCCCCTCGCATATGGGGAGGCGAGCGTAATGTCATATAGTGGTCTAGCTCTGGGCACTGGTGCGTGGAACCTGGGATAGGATGTCACATGGAGCCAATTCAAATCATGGTTATATATATATATATATATTATAATTATTTTATGTACTTCCAAGTGTGTCACTTCCCTAAATTATAATGGGGAACCTCCTTTTATCATTTATTCACAAATTTAGAGCTCTCTATTTTTTCCAAGTACTTCCCTAATACCTTTATAGTTTCTTTACCTCCATAATAGATCCCCTGTACTTACCCTAATTCAATATTATAAAGAATAAAGTGTAAGTCAAAAAGGTATCTCCAAGAGTAGGTTATCATCTTTCCCAAATCATTAAAAGTTAATTTCTTATTCTACATCATGTAAATCATTTGTATCCATCCTAAAATAATAAATCTATTCTAATAAATAATATTTAATTACCTTTGGTATATGGAACAAAAAAAATCCACCTCCATTCCATCAAATGGGATGTGAATATATCACCTTATTTTGTGTTGGGACTACAGCCTCCATGTAGTGATATGATTAATTTTCCATGACCACATTTTATTATGGTTATTCTGATGGATTTAATATAAATATATGATATTTACGACATAAGTATCATATTTGAATTATGATATGTTTTGCACCCTCTTACCTTACTATCCTTTAGAAAATTATAATGTTTCTTGGTATATGTGTGGAGTACAACCTTAATGAATTGATGTGATTCATTTTTCATTTAAATTTATCATGGATGATAATGAAGTTAGGTTTGAGGAATTTATAATAATTTTAGGATTTAATAGTGATTGTATATATTTGATTTATTTTTTAACATTCTGTAATTCTATAATTCTCATACCCAACTCACTCTATTAATAGAAACCGGACCAGAACACTACATGACCTAAGGATCACCTACCCAATTTTAACAGGCTACATACTAGAGGAGGGGTCCAAGGAGATCACACTATGTGGCTAAAAATATTATTACTATGTGAACTAATATGTCAAAAAATCATATTTTATAAATAAAAAATACAATAAAGGTAGCATAAATAAATTTATACATGTATGGTATTAAATGAAATGTAATAAAGGCCCAACATACCATCTCATACATATGTGAGAATCTAACCACTAATAATAAAATTCATATGGAATGAAATAATATAAAAAAAATATTCTCCCAGCATGAAAATTCTGACCTAAAAAAATCCACGCTCTGACACCATCAAAACTCTCTAGCTAAACATCCAACAACAGGTCTACTGTCCTTAGCCCAACCAATACCAAAATCCAAGTAAAAATATTCTCTGGTACCTATGTGTATGGGAACCCAAATAATGTTTTGAATTTTGTGACCCAATATAACAATACATCAATAATAAATTGATACCATGATTAAATTTATACATCTCACATATAGTTACACAACACGATGATTCACAGGTTTACTATCTTCAAGAATAGCTATATTGGAATAATATTTTAGAAAAGTTTTATAAATTTACCCTTATATTTTCCTCACTACACTCTATAATATACATCTGAAATGATATAATCATCATCATAACATTGGGAATGAAATCAAATGAAATTTTGGAGCTAAAATTCTCTGAAAGGGAAACTTATCAAGTAGTCATAATCATTAGGTCATACACACGAGGGATAACGTGAGAAAGAGGGAAATATTAGATAAAGGTCATGAGATATTAATTGAATGTAATAAAATGTTATTTATCACTATATATCAGGGAATTGAATCATAATCCGAGATAAATGGAATAATAAGTTATCTTAAAAACATTAAATGGTATATAAGAAAAACATAAAATTATTACATAATAATGTATAATATCATTACAATGTGAAAAATTATAAACAATTGGAATAGATGGGAATGTAACAATATCTTATGAAAAAAATACCATAATCAGAAGCATAAGAAAACATTTCATTGTGGATCAAGGATCCCCACCTGATTCCTATAGTGGAGCAGGAAACCTGAACCAATTCACAGATTGGAGTCAGCATTCATTACTTGATTACCATAGTAATCTCATGAGATATAATGAATTATAAAAAATATTATACGGAAATTTAATAGTCAACCCATAATAATAAATATATGAGTTCTTCATAAAATCAAAACATCCATCATATCATAAAAGACCCAAAAAAAAGAAAACAGTATTAATAACTTTTTCAAATGACATCACATAAAAAACATGATCATATGATACCAAAAACCTGATTACTGAAACTGAATAATTAAAAATAGAACATATAGGATGATTTATAAACATCACATCATTATTTGAGATAATTTTTATAATGAATGAGTATTCACAACAAAATTATTTTTCATAGAAAACATTTCTTACTATCAAATTAAAAGTCTTTATTTTCATGGAATTTTATAAAAACATTCTTTTCAATATAAAGAGAAAAATTATAAAAACATTTCCTCAAAAAATAGACATTTATAATAAATTAAAAAAAATTCAAAATGTGATGAATAAGTTAATAATATGATATCACGATATGTGAAAACCTTTTAATGTTTTTAAAATACTATTATTGAAAATAGACTTTGTTAGAATGAAATTAAAATTTTTTTATTTTAAATGAAAAATGTGGATAAAATGATCATTAAAGATAAAAAAATTATATTACACTATGTAATGGAGAATAATGGTTAGAAATTTAAACCAATATGTGGAAGAAAAATATATTAAATAAAATGTTAATTTTTCTAAACAAAAATAAATTTTGAAAAAATAATATAATCACGATGAAAGAATATTATGTTGTGATAAATGTTTTAAAATAAAACATATGGTGTAAATAAAAAATAATCTAATTAAATATTAAATAAATCAATATTTAATGATAATGGTTAAATAAAAGTGATTATGACCCAATAAAAATAATTGATTCATGAAAACCACTTACAACTTTAGGAGCATTAATTCAAATCCACGTGAAAGAGAGAGATACAGATCTAAATTTTATTACCAGGAAAAAATTTTAATTATTAATATAATATATAAAATATGAATAAAATACCCAACATTAATATAATTTGGTTCCCAATACATATCATACCTTAAAGATTGTAATTTGAGATGAAACCATTTCCTTCTTCTAGAGTTATTCTGTGCATATGCCTAACTTCTTGGAATACAAAACTATTTTTTCTATATATCTTCTTATAAATAATGTATATATATATATAATTTAAAATCCACAAGTTAATATCATATTCTACTTAGTTATTATATTTTTTTTTATTTTTTTTCATTAAAATTGAATCAGTTTCAGTTTCATTTGGTAATTTTAGAGATCGATGATGATATTTTAATAATAAGCTTAGTACATAATAAAAATATTTCAAAAACAATTACCATTAAATTATTATAAATTTAAAATAATACTTTTATTTATGTCCCAATTTTCATCCATTTTATAGTATTATTTAATTTATTTATGTTTGGGGTCAAACAAACACAAACTTGAACAATATTTAACTCGATGGGTGAGTATGGTTACATTGTTTATAATATCCTTGTAAAGGATGAAATTTCTTATTAAATATATTTTTAGGTTGGTGAATAATATTAATAGTTTTTATTTTAAATAAATAGAAAATCAATATTAAAAATTTTGAAGGTTACTTTATAGTGGAGTTAATATTTACAATACATGACTGATATTATTATTTTTTCTATGGTTATGTTAAAGATTAAATAATTATCATAAAATTAAAATAATGAAATATTATTATATTAATAATAATAATATAATTATCTTAAAAACTTTATAGATGATTTATTATAAATTATTTTAAAAAAAGTAAGAGAATGTAATACTACTATTGCAAGATTGTTTTTTCTCCTAGAAAACTCATCGTAGATAAAGGGATTAATGAAATTAAAGGTGAAAAAATATTAAAGGAATTATGGAGGGTTATAGGGGATAACATTAATGGGGTTTTAAGGGTAAATTCTATGTAAAGAAGTGTTATGAAGTGTTGTACGTGTTTTTTTTATTAGGGAAAAAATGTATAATTTTGGAAGTAATCCTTGCAGTTTCAATAATTTACAGTTAGTAATAAAATTTATATGGATAAGAATTAAAAAAACAAGGAGGAGATAGAGAGTGTGGGATGAATATTCCCTCAACCACTCATTTATGTGAGAAACATTTTTGTTTTTGGGACTTTTATTTTGAATTTTTAAATTGTACCCTTATAAACTTTTACCTTAGGAATTATGTTTTAACATTTGAAACAAATTTTAATGGAAGAATTAATATTTTAACTCCTACATGATTTGATAATAATTATTTAATGTTTTTAAAAAAAATTTTTAATATTAATTTCTAATTTTTTTAGAAGATAATTTTAATATTATCACAAAAGAAGAGTAAAAAATGTTTTTAGAAAAATTATGTGTTTATCTTAAAATTCTTGTGTAAGAAATAATTGTTCAAATTTTAAATAAAATTACATAAATTGGTTTATTTTATAAAATATAAGAGGTATAAGGGTTTTAGGGTATTCTAGAATGAAATATATCATTGAAAATATATTATTCAAACAAAATTCCTAAAATTACATTTAATGACATTTTATTTTAGTTCAAAAGATGATGGGCATAAGATTTATAGGCTTAAATAATATATTAATATAATTAATATGGTTCCCCAAAAGAATATTATATTACTTAAATGGGTTTTAAATTGTGATTTATATTCTTACATAGGGGTGAATTCATAGAAATTTTAATTTCATAAAAACTGTACTTATAGACTAAATATATAAATTTGGAAAAAATAATAGAAATTACTGTGAAAATTTTGATGTGGAAAATTAAAAAATTAAGCTAATAAATGAATGAAAAATAATTTATTTTTAATATAGGAACACGTAACATAGAAAATAATTGGTATTTTTATAAAATATATTATATAATAATATGATAATTCAATTCAATATAAAATTATTACATGTTTATATAATAATAATTTAAAATTAAAACCCCCCTTATAACCTCCATATAATATTTATGTGTTAGGAAATTGGTAGTGGAATTCGTGAGTGCAAGTTCAACTATTAAGGATTTTTTAGTGAGTTTTAAAAGCATAATATTTTCTAGGAAATTATTTTTCTCAAAGAATAACTACTAGATATTGTATTTGGATTGGTCCTAGGTAAACTATACATAAACTATATCCTTTCAATGCTCACCCAAATGGATTTTTTTGTGAAGATTGTCACTTTTGGATGAAAATTATTCGAACTAAATCTGTTTATTTTGTTGCACAGTTGTTAAATTTATTCCAAAATATTTAATTCGTATGTCTTAATGATTATACAAAATACAGAAAATATTTGATGGTTTCTAGTATGATATATATTGTGAGGCATGATATTTAATATAATATTTATTTAAGAAGAATATATTGTGAAATATTAAGTCATTACATTTCCACCTAAAATAGATTGTCTCATTGTAATTTAAATTCTTATTTAAAAATGATGTTATCTATGGTTATATATATGATTACTCAATATTTTATTTTCGAATTATATATGAATAATATATTTTAACTTACAATGAGTCCAATCCTAATATTATGATTCTTGATAACCAATAGTTTAAAATATATCTCATGGGATGGTGTTAATACTAATACATTGTTTTCCTCAAGATCATATTTCAATCATACAATAATAGATTATCGTATATTGGTATAAGGTATGAAATTTTTCCCCTATTTTTATAATAAATTTCCCACACACACATATCTCTTATCCCATGTGTTTATTTTACTTGGTGGTTTTGGTAGAATATGGGTGTCAAACAAATGTTGGCGAATAATTCTCCTCCTCCTCGTAAGGTTTTTTGAGATCCACATTCAAACACCACATGAACCTTTTGAGAGTACCAACTGTTATAGAACCATCATGTTTCCTCTATATATTATCCCACACATGAATTGTTTTCTTAATCCGAATACCTCCCATGTCTATTCTTGGTTATTGGACTAGTCTGTTTATTTCCAACTCTATGAAACCAATATGGATAGTGTTTTCAAGGGATGGAAACCCCACCGCATAAGATTTGGGGGAATATCATATGCCTAAAAAGTTACTCAATGGTTCCAAATAATACCTACACACACTATATTCGATAATGTAATCTCAAGCATCAATCTTGATTCTTAAACTACTCCAAGTCCTAAGGTCCCTAGGCATCCTCCCCTTTTTCCCCATAACCACCGTGTCATGTTAGACATTTAAAAATAGTGGTGGGGATTTATTTAAAATTCACCATTGACATAATTATTTGAGCTTCTATAAAAAAAATTGGGTCTTATATGTGATGATAGTAAATTGAAGGATGATGATTAAGAAGATTCATTATTAACCTATGCTACCATTGTGATGTTAGGATCTCGTTGTGATGGTTTCTAGTTTTTTCTATGATAATCCATTTTATATTTAATAAAGAGTATTTTTTGGATAATCTTACCTTCATCGGTGAATATTGATTCTATATTGAAATAGTTGATCAATTACCATAACTATTTAAAACCAGTTTAAATGACCCATAATAATATTTATATTCCCATGAATAAATACTATTAAATGCAATAATAAAAAAACAAGATATTTTATCCAATAAAAATCATATAGTGGTAAATGTAATAAAATATTTAGGAAACATACATTGAAAATAAAAAATATCTCATATTAAAAATTCTAATGAGAAGTATATAGTTTTTAAAATCCATCTCATTCATACTCATTGAGCAGGGTCAACCATGTTATGTTGTTTGTTGTCTATATTCATTCCTATCATCCTTATCATCCAAATGATTTGGATAATGTTAAATTTTTCTATATAAAAGGCCCCGGTACATTACAGCTGCATCAGGTTCAAATTTTACAATCCCATCATACTATCTAGCTTCTTTCATTTCTGAAGACAACTTGATTCTTGATGACCACCTCTTCCACAAGTAAGGAATCATCATGATTACTGGTGGAAATCCCCCTATTTTATTATTCCTCATTTTTTATATATAATAAATTGAAAATTATTTCATTTATCATCATGTTCACTTGATATTTTAGGGGTCTCTATATTTCTTATATTTGTTACGCTTGCGACTTCAACTATATTCTCATTTTTATTTATATTTCATGATAGATAGTTCGAAAGAATTAAACATATCCTCACTCCAACTCACATTATGATGGATATATCATTGAGTTAATCTCTTCATTGTCCCTCACAACCATGTTCACTTCTAGATCCAACTATTACTAAAACAAGAATGTTTGACATGGGTGATGACACATTAACAATAAAGGATAATTATCATAATAACATAAAATGGATTAATCCTTAAAACATTTTACCATTATCATCACATAAACAAATACTTATATTTGTTTGACCTATGTCAATATGAAATTATCCAATGTTACTTTATGATGGGATATCATACACTTATCACCAACTAAATTAATGTAACTAAGAAATAAAACCTTCATAAGTGTTCTTAAAGTGTATATGACAAAACAAAATATCCCCCCGGTGTGTCAGACTAAGTGTCTAGTCATTTACCCAATGATATTTCATTATGGTAATGAGAAATTAAATTACCTACCTAGCCATTCCAGGGTGATTACACCTAGGTTTATCATGGACACATCCACATCCACATACTAGTATCTATATAGGGATGTATTTTTTGGGAAACTACTCACCTATGTCTTTACCAATATTATTAGATATTATCCGATAATTATACATAAAGAGTGTTGTCACTAATGTTATATAACCTAATACCATAATTAACTGATATAATCTAAAAATATAACTAAACTCAAATTTAATACACACTATGGAGACCCAATCTAAACATACATAAAAAACACCTTGATACCATGATTAAATTTATGTGTTTAATAAATAGTCTCATGTCATCGGGATTGATTGGTTTATTCTCTCAGAGATTATATACATAAAATATTGTTTTGTAACTATTATTGATATTTCATTATAAACATGCTTCCCTATAATTTCTTATATAAATATCTAGTGATATAATCATCTTCGTAATTTGTGAAATAGAAAAATAAGAAATTGGTGAGCTAAAATTCTTAGTATGGAAATCTTTTCAACAAGAAAAAATGTATGGTCATAAAATTGAGGGAAAAATGAGGAAGGGATAAATATCAGTTAAATGATAATGGGATCATAAGTGAAAATCATAAAACATAATTATTCATTATGGTTCATGTAATATAATCATAATACCAATGATTGTTCATGAATATTTGTCTTAGAAACATATATAAAAAATAAAAACATGAAATCATAACTAATAAATCAAAATATACTTTGAACATTTAATATATTAAAAATTTGTAATATATTGGAAGTAAATAAAACACAATGAAATAGATCGTTTAAAAAAAATATGTAAAAAATTCATTTGTCTGTAGGTATAACCACCAAATTCCCACAATGTATGAAGCATCCCTACCATATTTTTATAGGGGAGAGAAAATTCATTACTCGATTCCCATATTTATCTCAAGAGAAATAATACCACATAAAATAAATTAGAGATAGAAATAAGAAAATACTCATCAGAATCCATAGATATCATTTCCAAAAATATTCAAATCATTCATCTTATCATAAATAACCTATGTAAATAAAACGGATTTCATAATTATTCTAAATGGTATTGCATAAAAAATGACTGTTGGATGAAGAAAATATTTTAACCCTAGATTAATATATAAAATTAGAAAAAATATGGTTATTTATAAACTATTAATTCACGGTATAGTAATCCTCTAAAAATTGATGAGATATCAGAGAAGTATTTTTCTAAAAATTAGAATTTCTAAATACCACCACAACAGATGTGATTTTTAAAACACATTATAAATTTTTTTAATGAGTATAACGATAGAATATATTAAATATAATTTTTAAAACAAATTAATATAATAAAAAATTGATAATAAATTATATATATTTCAAGACAAGAATAGGAATGTTAGAATATAACATCTTGGTATGGAAAATAATTTTTAAAAATTTAACATTCATTTGTTGAAAACCCACATCATTAAAAGGAAAATATTTTTTTTGTTTTGAATTGAATAAAGGGTGATAACATGTTACATGGAGGTGAAAATAGCTTCAATTACCGCTAGGGAAATTAAAAAATTTGTGGTAAGTAAAATCATTGATATTGAAGAAAAATCCATCAAATTAATTAGGAATTATTTTGAATAAAAATGCATTCTTCCAAAATAATAGAATCACGATGGAAACGAATTAGGTGTAAACCATTATTTCATGTTTAATAAGCTGGAAATACATAGTAATATCTTAATATATTAAAATATATCAATACATAAAGATAATAGCCAATGTGAAGTGATTTTGATATAAGAGAATGGTTTGAGTCCTGAAAACTCCTTACATGTTGAGGATCATTTAAATAAAATCATATTTTAAATATATAGATTCATATAAAAAATTACCTTAAATAAAATGTAACTCATGATATTATATATCAATTATGTAGTATATAGGCCACATAAATGTCAGAAATAGTTGTATTTGTGATGAGACCCATTTCTTGTTCCAGAATGGTTCTGCACATGAGCATAGATTGATGAATCATCATATTAGGTTTTTTAGGTAAAATCTTAGGAAACATATTATTATATATAAAATTTAATGTATACCATTTATTATCAAATCATTTTATATCTATAATATGGTTTCTATTTTTGGGTTAAAATTTAATTATTATTTGATTATTTTGTAAATTTTAGGAACCAATTCTGATATTTTTATAAAAAATTGAATAACTAATTTAAATATTATAGATTAAAAAACCAATATTTAATTTCATATAAATTTCTAATAATATTAGTTTTTAATTTCCCAAAGTAATCAATGATATATTTTAATGGTATTTACTCAAGTAGGTGGTTAAAATAACTTGCACATGATCACATTATATCTTGGTGGGCACGTAAGGTTCTGGAAATGTTTAATATCATTATAATATAATTATAATAATTTTATTTATATTTACTTCTATTGTTTAAGAATAATTTTATTTAATTTTATAAATAAATAAAAATCTATGATAAAATTGAAAATCATTATTTTGTAGAGGTGGTAGTCCGCAAAAAACATGATTAACATTTTTTCTTTCTCTTACATGATGGAAAAGAATAAATAATTTTTTATAATTTAATATAATGACAATTAGAAATAATAATGATATTAACTTAATTCTTATAAATAAGGTTATATGTGATTTATGATGGGGTATAGTAAAATAAAATAGTTAAAGCAATACTCACATTAGAATCTTGAGTTTTCTCTTAGAAAACTCCTTACATGAAAAATAATTAAGAAACATAAAGATGAAAATAGTATTAGGATTGTGGGAGAGGGTTCTATGAATTTAAAATTGGCAGATCTTCAAGAATAAATTTTAAGGGAAGGCGAGTCTTGAAGTCGGGGAAGTGGTGGCTTCTTATAAGTGATAATAATATTAGTTTTGGATCAATCCCATACATTTTCAAAAATGTTAGATAAATATTAAAGTTTAAATTTAATAATGATGAGAAAAAATAAATTAATAAAATTTAATGTGTGATTAAGATAAAAAAATCTTCTCAAGCTATAATATCTCAAGATAAGCATGGTATTGGCTTAAGAAAAACCAAATTTTATTATCCTCCCTTTATGGAATAGACAGATGAGATTCATATAGAACATTCAAACTTCATGATTCCTTTTCTATCAAATCCCACTTTTTATTTCTTAAAATTACCACATCAATTTATACAATCCATTTTGAAGTTTAATTCATATATCACATATTTGATATTAAAAATAAATTATGGGTTTTTAGTATTGTATCGTGTGTGAAACACACAATCTAGTATATTTTTTATTTGAGGATAATATATAGTGAAATATCTATTTTTTATAATGAGTACATAACTCAATATAGAATAACCATAATGGTCACTTATATGACCATTATATGTAGTTTATGTTAAAATTGAATTATCAAATAATTTAAACAATTACATTATAGGAAGAAAATAAAAAACAAACCACTATCCATACCTACATCATCTCAATTTAAAAATATCCTTGAACACATAAAACTAACCATAACAACTAGTAGTCCAACTACCCCGTGGGATCATACAAACAAACTTGGATAATTACAATTACCATCATCGATCCATAGGTCCATGACTTAGATTGACCATACCACCCTCATCTTGTTCTAGGTTGTCTCTGAGATTGATCATCAAAGATGGGGAATTTTTTTTCAAGCACTCTGGATAAAATGCTCATGCTTGTACTAATTATTAGTAGATCACGAGTCGTCACATGGAATACCTCATCCCAGCTTAATGTATGAACCCATAGTTATACATCGGTGTTCTCGATGTATAAGAAATGATTGTTTCTTAAAAGGGGGATTCCATTGGAAATATTATATTCCTCTGTGTGGAAGATTCCATGGATACCTAGTAAATCAAAAGTAATACCCTCCCAATTTCCCATGATCAATATCCTTAGCATCCAATATCTAATGGGCCCTCAGTAGAACCAAATATTGTGTTTCCACCTAATCATAAGGGGTTATTATCCTTGGAATTAATCATGGGGGATCCAATAATCACCTTTTGAATATCCATGATCCATGATTAGGGATATACTTCCTCCTAGAACCTCATACTACTAATGGAATATAGGTAATCATAGGAATTAAAAATGGTGTACTGGTATCCCCTTTTATATTTTGTCACCCAAACATTCATAGTGGTTTCATAATAGAAGAGAAACCCATTCCATATAGGGAATTCATATTTATTTGGTCATACATGCCCTGTAACAAGATCCTAGGTACCACATATATGTATCCACTTCCATATCAAGGAAATTATTCGATGCTAGCCGAGCTAAAAATCTTCCCCCAATATATTGTGAAATGGGATCCAAAATATTTTTTCCATCCCACGGTCTAATCCATGTAAGTTTGTTGTTCCCATGAATCTCGAGAAATTATTTCAGTGCTAGGACCATTATCCAAATACAAGGAATCCTTGGAAATTACATACAATTTAAAAATAAAATTAAAAAATAGTAGGGGTTGGGTGAATTAAAAATGACTTCCTTATCATCCATATCCCCTCATGATTGCATCATTGTTATTGTTTCTATTGACACTAAATATTACATCTCTACCCACTCAAAATTCCACCCTCATAATAAGGTCATAAGTCACATGTTAACCCACTAGGGTACCCTAGGTCTCATTTTGGCCTCATTTCCCTCCTTGGAAATTCATTCAATAGAGATGGTATTAATCATATTCCCTTTCCTAGGAATCCTAGGTCGGTTCAAACATTATACCAGTTCATCAGTCTCCACAATTTCTAACCACCAATGTATTCATCTTCTTATGGGCTGGGAATACATACCCAATTATTATCATAATGATCCCGTCAACTCTAGGGTATGTCTCATGGACTACCCCTTTTTCTATTCCTTCTCAGTAATCACACTTCATTACACAAAGGTCATTGGGTCACCTTACACTAAGGACACTATATCATATCATTTCAAATGTATATCCTTATCCATTGGTAACTGAGATTCCCATCTAGAACAAAATAGTCAATCTGAGCACTCAACACCTTTGTAAATTCTATCTTTGGATTTTTTTACAACATAAATTTTTTTCAAATATTCCCACCACCAAAGGTGGTGGGTCCATACACATAACATCAATAGAAATAAATTAATAATTTCATATGTAAGATTTATAAGAACAACCTACCTTATTTTGTAGAAAAACTATATTCCAATTTAGAATGTTATCTTTCAGTAGGGAGCACCAAGCCTATATGGCCTTCATCATAATGTACACAAGGCCTTACCTCAACACCATAACATATGATTTAATTAATTATAATTATACGATAAATAATTAATTAAATAATTCTTTTAAAAAAATTATATTATGAATTTAGAAGAAAAAATTTCCAAGAAAATAATGGGTCGACCTCATCACTCCAAAACCAAGAATAATTCTCACCACTAGAACACAGAATACATTAAACTACAATCTGTGATAAATAAATAACTAAAAACGTTAAGATAAATATCCATGTTCATGATATTTAAGGATATATAATTATAAAATTATAAATGGATATATACCTCATCATAATGATATGTGAATATAACAAAACCTCAACTCATGACATCTCCAATGTATGTAAAAAAATCGCATATGGGAGAAGATGATTGAACTACAAAATTAATTCAATTTAATAAAATAAAAATACAAAAAGGAATGTGTAACCTTTCCTAAATCAAAACAACATGTAATTATGGGTGGATACCATCACATGATATTCTATATTCAAGACTCAAGAAAATACCATGTTGAAAAACAAAATTTTCCATGCTCTGGATTAATTGGAATCAAATCATAATACCAGGAATCCAAAATTTGGAAAATAAGGAGGAGAAGGAAAGAGAAGGCTTGAAGATTTGGATAAGCATAAAAAATTACCGATTTATTACTTCAAAACCCACCCCCTTCCATTGGGTAAGTGGGATCCAAGTATCATGGCTTTACTAGATCATATGAATAAAAACATGTGGAAATGATGATCTCACTCTTAACAACTAGAATGAGTAGAATTATAATTTCCCCCTCTTAAAAATCTACTGTCTAGATAGAATGGTTATAGCGGGTATGAATCTTGTAGTTATCCAATCACACCATTTCTGGAGGGGGTGATAATAGATATCCACTGGCTATCTTGTGGCTACTTTAGTTTTCTACAGTCACTTGGTTAGCTGCTCAGCTAATCCCAATGCACAATTGAGCCTCCTGAGTCCTCTTTGAAACCCTGATACATGTCCAACTACTCATACCTATGGTTCCCAAACCTAGAAAATTCCCTTTCGAGTAACAATTCATAATTTTACCAATCTAGTGGAATAAAATTTAAAATCTTCAAAAAAATATCATGATCAAGTTGATTAGAGACTTTTAAAACACACCATAATAAAAAATTTCATCCCTAATAAGTCTCATTTTTTATATAACCAAATTACTTGACATAACTGGGTCATTAATTACTCTAATATTGTCCACATCCCATATTGAGTCATTGAATGGGATTTTAAATCACAATTACACAATTTATATGCTTTAATAGTAAAACCATCAACCAATTATCATACAAATTAATAAATCACTCTGAAGACACTTACCTAAGCCCATATATTTAAAAATAAGATCATTCCATCATCCAACTTTTATACACTCTATAGATCTCTCCCCCATATTACATAGCACACATATTCTAATTACAATGCACATTTCCTCTATATTAAGAATTTACTATAGAAAAATTAATCAAGAATCCTAATGATACTCCTGAAATAGATTCCAACAACAAACATACTCATACTAGAGAATACCAATCCCTATTCATGATTTTGGATTGAATTAGTCAGATTCCAATAAATGGTAATAAAAATTTGTTGTATCGGGTTTTCCATCAAATTTCAAAAATAATTCCCGAAAATAGTATCCATAATCCTTATGAGAGAGTGGATTTGTTTTTTGGCACACAATATTCCATTTCACATAAAAACTCTATTTGGTCTACCTTAATCTGACCATTCTTTAGGACACTTGGCTATAACCACAGATGCATTTAAAATACCCTATCCTGAATTTCCTACTAATGAGACACCCCTTGATCATTCAATCATTCCTACCAAAATCCATGCCTATTTTTTTATAACTTTATATTTGTGTCATTTATCCCCGTAAAACCTCATCATCACTTACTACACATGACAATGCACCTCAGATCAAACACACATATACATTGCATTAAAACCAAATTGATCTCGATGAAAACATTCCATATCCTTCCAACAGAATAGGAAAACATACACCTATAATTATAAATGGAATCTCGATAACATAAATTCATCCTCTAACTAGTATCCAAAATCCAAAAGTAATGGTATAAAGACTGAGATCTTTAACATAAGTTCCATTAACATTGTGGTACTCATACCTGTTACTGACATCCAACTCCCCACTATAGGAGTAACCAAATCTCCACATCACTAGACCAAGTTCCAGATCACCATAGCCCACACCACAAATATCACTAAACAGAATAACATGACATTTATAAACTAATAGAATCCAAAAACACTTGTACAAATATTATAACATGAATGTTTATCACAAATACCCTCTATATTCATATTGGGGATCAAAATTCATAGTGACTTTTGAATATTAGGTACATAATATAGCAATATGAAAATAAACCATAAATATGTTAATATAAAAAATTATATCCCAAATCACCTTGAGCTACTAAAAATTTATGTGATAAATATAGAAATAAATAGAGAAAATGGGTGATCTAAAATTCCCAGTATAGGAATAAACTTGATAATGAATCTTAAAATGCGAGTTAAACATATGACATTATATCATAAAAGAAAAGGATCATGAATAGTCACATATGAAAATAAAATAAAGAACATGTTATCATATGATCATGAAAATATTGTAACACCCTGAGATTTTATCAGATATATTATTTTTAATTTCTTCGATGTCTTCTATTATACACTAAACCAACATTAACTCGTACTATACGCAACACCGTATTAGCTTGTTGTGTACGCAACACTATTCTTGGCTCGTGTAACACACAATTTCAAGGTCGTTTTGTGGAAATTATTCTACGCAACATTTAGTATAGATTTTGTTTAATGTATAAAAGAAATATGTTTTGATTATGTTATATGCAACACCAAACGGAGATTTCACTACAAGCAACCCTGGATTGGCTTGCATTACACTCAATTAAGACCTTCTTCTAGAGCATGTGTAGTACGCAACACAAAGTTTCACTAAATGAGATATCATTATAATATTATTATGAATTAGATGTTATGAATAGTAATACCCACTTTCTGAAATTTTATAAACTTTATCTTTCAAAATGTACTTCATTTTTGGATTCGGAATACCCAAATTAGCCTAGGGTGATTTTTTGGTATTTTTTTGAAATCTTTCA
Organism: Viscum album; assembly: GCA_963277665.1. Classification (NCBI taxonomy): domain Eukaryota; kingdom Viridiplantae; phylum Streptophyta; class Magnoliopsida; order Santalales; family Viscaceae; genus Viscum; species Viscum album. The sequence goes on from OY728122.1 coordinate 1,253,223,626, forward strand.
ATTTTTGATGAATAGTGAAAACACTATGTTACTATTTAAAAACCAACTTTTTATTTAAATAATTATTTATTTTATATAAATTTATTTTAGGTCAAAATTGATACATAATACCTATATATGTTCACTGTAATTCATTGGAGTCATTTTATTAAAATTTTAGATATATAAAAATGTTATTGAACTTTTCAACGTCTTTTACCCACCTCATATGAGAATTTGAAAATTTAAATGAAACTTAATTTTACCGCTTCTATGGGTGGAATTTTGAAAATACAAGGGAAAAGGTTAACATCAAGGTGTAAAATGTGTTTCAATAAGATTAAAACAATTTTTGGTGAATAGTAACTTTTTACTTTTATTTACCAAGGTTAAAAGTAAATAGGGTAATTAAAGGTAAAAATGTTATTATTATTACCCTAAAACTTGTCCTAATACTATTGTATAAGTGTAATTAGTGAAAAAACATCCTTATGAATAAAATATTACCCTTTAGGTCCACATGTATTAGACTAGGACACTTATTATTATTTTATTTAAAGAAGAGTTAAAATAGTTAAAATCAAAGTTTAATAACTAAAACATTTTTAATATGACATGTTATTATTGATTCAATTTACTTTTCTCTAACTAATAATGTTGTTATGATTTTCATAGAAATCAATTACCAAATAGTGTCAAAATTGACATGAAATAGTTTTTAAAACAAATATTATATTATTAATTGTGATTATATTCATAAAAGTCTATTGTTAGGCCAAATGACTTATATAATATTATATATATTAATAATGAAGAACATTTTGTTCGTTTGGATTGATATAGTATGTTTATTAACCATATAGTGAAATAGAACAAGAAGACACGGTAAAAGTTAAATTATTTAACATAGAGTTAAATCTAAATGATAAGGTTAAAATAGTAACCTAAACATGTATAAAACCTTTTGGTTGAGGGTATTTCGACCCATTCCCACTTTAGCTTTGAAATAAATCAATTCTGCGCTATCATAAACGGTATATGACTTTATTATAAAATAATAATTTATGTTTTTCCAAAGGTGCCCCTCTCCTCCCTTATAAAAAGGGCACCCTTTCCCTCTTCCCTTCACACCATTTTGAGCCTTTATGCACGTCCAAACCCTGCCAATTCCACTTTTCAACATCTATATTTATATCATCTAGGTTCTTGTCTTCTCCAAAGACCAACTCTAGTGCCCTATGAAGAAGTTTAAAGGAGGTGTGTCGAGAAGGAGGTAATCTCTTCTATCGACTCTTTGAAGTTTGTTTCTTTTACTAATTCTTCTAATTTAGTTGTTTCATTATAAAGTAATATCATAAGTATTACTTATATACTGATATGTTATTATAAATATGAAAAAACCCCATTTCACCTTCAATCCATCCTATGGAAAACAAAATCACCGCACGTGCGTACGTACGTAATACTGTCTCCACGCTGTGGTGTAATCAATTTTTCATCCACCACCTTACTTGGATGGGTATAATGGTGTAAAGAATTACTATATATGATTATTATAACATAATACTGATTCTAAGCTATTATATCATCCACTTCAATTCCATTCAATATATATGGGAATGATATCATCGCTCGTGCCTACGTACAGATTACCGTCTCCACGACGCGATAAGATTCATCTTCCATGTTAACAATTGAAGAATGATTATAAAGTATATATAATAAGTAATAATGAAATGTATGAAATGATAATTTAATGGATTTATGTATATATATATGTATGTATGTATGTATTTTATCTACCCAATTCCGTTCAATTCAATAAGGAAATGAAAAACAGTGTTCAAGCGTACGTACGGCCTACCTTCTCCATGAAAGGTGTATTTCATTTCCTTCATCTATCTATTATATATATATAATGAATATATATTATACATAAATCATGATTTACATTCTGGAATTAATTAAATCATTATATAATTAATAATTATATCATGAACAACAAGTACAAACATGTACAATAAATAAAACCATTTCACCAAAAACGGAGCTTTAACATGGAATTTACAAAAGAACGGGTAATATAAAGTCATAAGTGAGTCATATATGATATCATAAAAATTAATATAATATATAAATCATGATTTATATTCTAGTATCAAGTAAATAATTATATAAGTAATAATAATATAAAGAAAAACATGTCCAAACATGTACGATAAATAAAACGATTTTACCCAAACTGCTGCTTTAACATGGAATTTACAAAAGAACGAGTAATATAAAATCATAAGTGAGTCATATATGATATCATAACAATGAATATGTTTCTGTAATAAGTAAATGACATTATTTAAATCATTATACAAGAGGTTTGGATAGGTATGAAGCATATCCGACATAGGGTAAGGGATAATTATTCCAATCTCATTCTTCTCCGAGATTGTTTATTTGTAAGTATTTATTGGGGTTATGTTTATAATCATTGTCCATATGTTCTCAAAATGTTTTCATAAAATGTCTAAATTTATTCCATATATGTTTAAAGTCATTTTTACCCCTCCATGACTTTTACAATGTGTTATGTAAGGAATCCTTCTTTTGTTTATCATATGAGGAACTTTTTGACTTTTCCGTTAAAAGTATGAGGATAAATATTTTCTTAACTTATACGGCATGAATGGATTATTATGGTTTATTAACGCCTTATTTTCATGAATTTTACTCTATATGATTTTCTGGTTATTTTCAATAAAATCTTTTTCTTTTAAAAATGCGTGGCATTTTGTGAAAAGAAAATTATTTTTAAGAAGAAAGGATATTTTCCTCATTAATTCTTTTCAACTGTTTTATCAAAGCATTTTTCCATCTAAGATGAAATTATTTCATATGTGTATGTTTCAAGTATAATGTCTCTATTATTTACATGGTTTTATTATTCTTATGATGAAATTATATACATTTGTTTTATATGGATTAAGTTATGATGGAATGATGTTTATGAAACCCATTTTATTATTTAGGTTTTGATGAATGATTTATGTTTATGTTATGGCACAAGTAGGAATGATTTCATTATGAGAAGGGTGGGACCTATATCTCCCTCCAATGAATTGGGTAAATATATATATCTCAGTAGATATAAATGGATAGAATGGTATGTTAATCTGGTTCAGTGTTATAGGACTCGAACGAGGAGTGAAATCGATTCAAAAAGGGACTTTGTCCCCTAATATGGTCTTGGAAGCAATTCCTTGGCTACTATGGAAATCATATCAGGTGCGTAATGGTTTTCCACAATTACATGTTTTATTCCCATGCTATTTTATCATGATTTATGTTCCTTTATTATATATTCCTTACGTAATTCCATGATTTATGTATTTGCTCAAGATTTTGTTGTTTAGATTTTATGTTCATGTTTTTGCACTCAAATGTTTATGGATTTTTTATGTTCTCTATGTTACCCCTAATGAGAATTTGAGCTCACCCTTTATATGTTTTCTTTTCCCCAGGATATAAAGAAAGGTTTTAGGTAAGAAAACAAAAAGGGGAAGATATTTATGGGAGATGTTGAAGATCATTCACGACGATTAGATGATTAAATTCTGAGTTTCCTATTACACTAAAATATTACGGTCCTTGTGTTTCTATTTTTATTATGTATTAGATATTCCAAAAAAGTAATGTAATGTTCATGTACGTCATGTTTGGGTCTCTATAGTTGGTATCATAGGAAAGGTTGAGCTAACCTTTAGAAACTAGGATGCGAAAACTTTAGTGAGTTCCGTAGAGATATTTCTAAGGTATATCTAGGGATGTCCCTAAGGTTAAGTATACGTATAGGTAAAAGACCAAGAATTATGGTAACGATATTAGAATTAAAAATAGGATGTTATATATTGAAGGTACTCCCCCTTTATTATATTGTTTTCCATATCATGTTTTTTTCCTCACATTATTCTTTTTGGGTTTTAGACGATGGATGGAACTCGAAGGAACCGTGTTGATCATTATAATGGACAATACAATGGTTGTCCTTCTGAACAACCAAAATGTTATGGGAAATTGAGTGAAAAATCTTATTGCTATACTTATACAAGCAATGAATCATTCCGGACTTCTGAATGAATAGAGAAGAGAACAATATTCTATTTAGTATTTATGAGGCAACATCCACCTTCTTTCACTGGGTATTCTGATCCTCTTATTCCGGAACAATGGATTAGTACCATTGAAATGATATTTTCAATACATCGCTGTTCAGAACATGAAAAAGCCATTTTATCTGTTTACCGTTTAGAAGGGATGCAGACCATTGGTGGACTATAATTCAGAATACAAGGGCCCAAGATGAAATTGAAGCCATGGAATGGAATGAGTTCAAGAACTTGTTTTTCAATAAGTACTTCCCTCATATTCTTCAAACAAAGATAGAAAATGATTTCCTTGAGATTAAGTAAAATGATGGTTAATCTCTTGGTATATACGAAGACAATTTTACAAGGCTTTCAAGGTATGCATCTGGATTTATCATCCAACCTTAAAGTAAAGTTAATTGATTCTTCATTGGCTTAAAATGAAGTCTTCAAAGGGAATTAGCTATAAGAGACATCAGTATCTATGGAGAAATTGTGTGTTGTGCTATTAAGGTAGAAATAGAAGTTGGTGTAACAGATCCATCTCATGGTATTGACACAAAACGAATGATGGAGTTCATGGAGAAATATCAGAATAATAGTGAAACAAAGAAGAATGTTTTTTATGCTTAAAGCATGGAAAGAATCATGGTGGATATTGTCTTGAAGGGACTAGAAAATTTTTTAAGTGTTGAAAAGAAGTTCATCGAGTAGCACAGTGTCGAAGTAATGGAAAAAGGGTTACTAATGATGTGAATAAAGAAAAGACAGTAGAGGACACACCACCAACACTACAATGCTTAAAGTGAAAGTAAATGGGGCATTATGCCAATCAATGCCATAATACAAGGGTTAATGATGATCAACGTGAGCAACCTCTTAAGGCAAATGATAAAGGGAAGTCACATCCGATCACTATTTGTGATGTTGAGTAAGAGAATGATGTTGTGTAATGATTAAGTGTTTATGTAATGGGATTTCAAAATAGTATCATGGAATCTCATTTTTGGCATCATGGAAATTTGGAATATCTATGTATTGGTTTTCAATAATTATATGGTGCCAGTAACCATGAAAAGTGATTGAAATATTTTTGGAAATAATATGATATGCACAAAATAAAGTGATAAAGAAAAAAAATGAAATGAGCTCATGACTGATATAAGGACAATGTTATATCATGGTTTGAGTATAGAGAAATTTTGGGATTTTGGTATGTGGAAAGTGTAAAATTTTGATAGAATTCATGTTTTTACAAAGGGTCAATGGGTATTCATTTTTCCATTGAATACATTATTATGTTATTTATATGTTTGTAATTTGATCTACAAGATATATTGTATGATATATGGGGGATAAATGATGGTATTCACATGCTCGGCAGAAGATATTTCTTGTAATTGTTTTCTTTATACTATGAGCTTGGACATAATTATTTTGGATAAGCCTAAATATTGGAATAGATTATGTTGGAAATAAGTCATTATTTTTTAAGTCTAGAACTTTTTTCGATATTATTTATGGATTTTTATAATAATTTAGTTTTAGAAAAAGGAAAACCTATAGGACGGGCGACAACCCGTCGTGTTGGACAAGGTTGTGGGAATCGAACCCACAACCGAAGATTGACATGCCTTTATCACCTACCACAGGCCAACAGGAAGTCCCTGGTTAGTAGAAACTAGTTTTATTATATTATGCGGTATGATAGATGGAGTATAAGTCCATTTTTTTAATCATACATGATTAACCTCACTATAGATGGACTTATGTATATTTGATAACATTTGCTAACCTTTTGTTTGAGAGAAATGGAATGACCCATAATTCTATTTCACGATCTGCTAAAACTTCACAGAAGGAAAAATCAAATTAATTTATTTAAGAGATGATGTGGAAATTGTTCACGGCATAAAAAACAGTGAGATTGTACCAAAATCAAGTAAGTATTTCTTTTAATTATTCTTCAACTTTAGGGAAATGATCTTAAAAAAAATGTTTTCCTAGTTCCCTTATATCTGATGATTTATATGTTACCTAAGATCATCAACAATTTATGGCATTTTGATTGTCGGATTTTTTATAGCAATTTCATCTACCACTCTTCATTAGAAGTTGATGGTTATATTTCTCTTCTATATCCATATTTGAAACTATGTTGTCCTATGTGGAAACCCAGTTCTGAGTTACGTTTGGTGACTATTATGATTCTAACTTCCCTTTTTAAAATGAATGTTTAGTATTCCTTTTTATGTTGTGGGTTTCTATGAATGAAACTTTCATGTAAAATACCATTTATAACCCCGATGAATTTGGAGGGCGAAATTCATTTTAAGGGGGGTAGAATGTAACACCCTGAGATTTTATGAGATATATTGTTTTTAATTTCATTAATTTCTTCTATTATACACTAAAACAAGATTATCTTTTACTATATGAAACACCGTATTAGATTTTAGTATACGCAACACTATTCTTGGCTCATGTCACACATAATTGCAAGCTCGTTTTGTAGAAATTATTCTACGCAACATTAACTATAGATTTTGTTTAATGTATAAATGAAATAAGTTTTAATTATGTTATACACAAGACCAAATAGAGCATTCACTACAAGAAACCCTAACTTGGATTACATTACACGCAATCAATACCCTCTTCGATAGCGTGTGTAGTACGAAATACAAAGTTTCACTAAATGAGATATTATTTGAATATTATTATGAACTAGCCATTATGAATAGTAATACCCACTTTTTGAAATTTTATAAATTTTATCCTTCAAAATGGACTTCATTTTTTGATTCGGAATATCGAAATTAGCCTACGGTGATTTTTTTGTATTTTTCTAGAAAACCTTCAATTTTTTGATGAATAGTGAAAACACTACGTTACTATTTAAAAACCGACTTTTTATTTAAATAATAATTTATTTTTTTTTAATTTATTTTAGGTCAAAATTGATATATAATACCTATATATGTTCAATGTAATTCATTGGAGTCATTTTATAATAATATTAGACATAATAAATTTTTATTGAACTTTTCACCGTCTTTTACCCCCCACCTAAGAGAATTTGAAAATTTACATAAAACATAATTTTACCACTTATGTGAGTGGAATTACAAAAATACAAGATACAGGGTTAACATCAAGCAGTAAAATGTGGTTCAATAAGATAAAAATAATTTTTGGTGAATAATAACTTTTTAATTTTATTTACCACATTTAAAAGTAAATAGAGTAATTAAGGGTAAAAATGATATTATTATTACCCTAGAACATGTCCTAATTCTGTTGGATAAGTGTAATTTTAAAAAAAAACCTTATGAATTAAATATTATCCTTTAGGTCCACTTGGATTAGATTAGGACACTTATTATGAACTAGCCATTATGAATAGTAATACCCACTTTTTTGAAATTTTATAAATTTTATCTTTCAAAATGGAATATATTTTTTGATTCGGAATATCGAAATTAGCCTACGATGAATTTTTTGTATTTTTCTGAAAACCTTCAATTTTTGATGAATAGTGAAAACACTACTTTACTATTTAAAAACCGACTTTTTATTTAAATAATAATTTATTTTATTTAAATATATTTTAGGTAAAAATTGATATATAATACCTATATATGTTCAATGTAATTCATTCTAGTCATTTTAAAATAACAGTAGACATCTTAAATTTTTATTAAACTTTTCACCGTCTTTTACCCCCCAACTAAAACAATTTGAAAATTTACATAAAACATAATTTTACCACTTATGTGAGTGGAATTTCAATAATCCAAGATATAGGGTTAACATAAGAGTAAAATGTGGTTCAATACGATCAAAATAATTTTTGGTGAATAATAACTTTTTAATTTTATTTACCACATTTAAAAGTAAATAGGGTAATTAAGGGTAAAAATGATATTATTATTACCCTAGAACATGTCCTAATTCTGTTGGATAAGTGTAATTTTAAAAAAACAACCTTATGAATTAAATATTATCCTTTAGGTCCACTTGGATTAGATTAGGACACTTATTATTATTTTCATTAAAGAAGAGTTAAAATAGTTAAAATCAAAGTCCAATAACTAAAACATTTTAAATATAGGGTTTTACATAAGATAAACTCGAATATAAATATTAATAAGAATGATAAAAGGATTTAATACATAATGAAAGTTTATTTATAATTATTAGATATTATATCAGTTAATTTATTTATTTCACAATGATGATGCAGTAATTACCTTATTAATGTAGTATTAACATAATTGATGTTATACATACCGAAATAAATGTAATTTGAAAATTTGTATGAATTTAAATAATTTTAGTGGTTAAAATGACATTTTAGTATTTATTAAATTAACTCTTTTCTAACCATTAATGTTGGTATGATTTTTAAAAAAATAAATTACCAAATAGTGTCAAAATTGATATAAAATAGTTTTTAAAACAAATATTTTATTATTAATTGTTATTATATTCTAAAAAATCTAAGGATCAGCCAAATGACTTAGATAATGTTATATATTTTTATAATGTACCACTTGTGGTTCTTTTGGCTTGTTATAGTAATTTTATTTACCATATAGTGAAAGAAAACAAGAAAACACGGTAAAAGATAAATTATTTAACTTAGAGTTAAATCTAAATGATAAGGTTATAATAGTAACCTAAACTTGTCTAAAACCTATTATTTCAGATTATTTCGACCCATACCCACATTATCTTCGCAATAAATAAATTTGTAACTATTATAAACTAAGTATTGATTTATTATAAAATAATATTTTATGTTTTTTCCAAGGTTCCCCTCTCCTCCCTTATAAAAAGGGCACCCCTTCCCTCTTCTCTTCAAGCCATTTTGAGTCTTGAAGCTCGTCAAAACCCTGCCAATTCGTCTTATAAACATCTACAGATATATCATAGAGTATCTAGTCTTCTCAAAAGACCAACTCTATTGCCCTAATAATTTTAAAGGAGGTGCATCGAGGAAGAGGTAATCTCTTCTACCGACTCTTTCAAGTTTCTTTCTTCTTCTACTTCCACTTCTTTAGTTGTTTCAATATAAAGTAATAAAATCAGTATTAATTATATAATGATATGTTATTATAAATATGAAACAACCATATTTCACCTTCTATCCATCCTACGAAAAATGAAATCACCGCGCATGAGTACGTACGGAATACCGTCTCCACGCAGTGGTGTAATCGGTTTTTCCACCAACCCCTTACTCGGATGGGTATAATGGTGTAAATATAAACTATATATGATTGTTATAAAATCATACAGATTCTACGATATTATATCATCCACTCCAATTCCATTCAGTAAATATGGGAACGATATCATCCGTCATGCGTACGTACAGATTACCATCTCCACGACGTGATGATATCCATTTTCAATGTTAACAATTCAAGAATGTTTTTAAAGTATATATAATAAGTAATGATAAAATATGTGAAATAATAATTCTACTAGATTTATGTATATATATATATATATTTATTTCATATACATAATTCCATTCAATTCAATAAGAAACTAAAAACAACATTCATGCGTACGCACGACCTACCGTCTCCAAGAACGGTGTATTTAATTTCATTTATCTAATTATTTTATATATATATATCTACTGAATATATATGATATATAAATCATGATTTACATTCTATAAGTAATTAAATCATGATATACTTAATAATAATATCAAGAACAACAAGTCCAAATATGTATGATAAATAAAACGATTTAACCCAAAATGCTACTTTAACATGGAATTTACAAAAGAACGGGTAATATAAAGTCATAAGTGAATCATATATTATATCATAACAATGAATATGATTCTGTAATAAGTAAATGACAATATTTAAATCATTATACAGGTGTTTCGGATACGTACGAAGCATATCAGACCTAAGGTAAGGGATAATTACTCCAATCTCATTCTTATCCGAGATTGTTTATTCATAAGTATTTACTGGGATTATGTTTATCATCCATGTCCATATCTTCTCAAAATGTTTTCATAAAATGTTTACCTTTAATCCATGTCTCTTTAAATTAATTTTTACCCCTCCTTGACTTTTACATTGTGTAATGGATGGAATCTTTATTTTGTTTACCATACGAGGAACTTTTTGACTTTTCCGTTAAAAGTACGAGGATAAGGTTTTTCTTAAGTTATATGGCATGGATGGATTTTTACAGTTTCTTAACACCTTATTTTCATGAAGTTTATTCTAAAATATTTAATTGTTAACTTCAATAAATTCTTATTCTTTTAAAATTGCATGTTATTTTGTGAAAAGAAAATGATTTTTAAGAAGAAAGGATATTTTCCTCAAGAATTATTTTCAAGTGTTTTATCAAAACCATTTTCCATCTAAGATGACATTATTTAAAATGTGTATGATTCAATTATAATGTATTTATTATTTACATAGTTTAATTCTTCTTATGATAAAATGATATCCATTTGTTTTATATGGATTACGTTATGATGGGATGATGTTTATGAAACCCATTTTATTCTTTGGGTTATGATGAATGATTTATGTTTATGTTGTGGAACAAGTAAGAATGATTTCATTATGAGATGGGTGGTACCAATATATCCCTCTAATGAATTGCGTAATGATTTATATCTCATGATATGTACATGGCTAGAAAGGTAAGTTAATCTGGATCAGTGTTACAGGACTGGAATGAGGAGTGAACTCGATTCAGAAAGGGACTTCGTCCACTAAGATGGTCTTGGCAGCAATGCCTTGGCTACTATGGAAATCATATCATGTGCTTAATGGTTTTCTACAATTACATTTTTTATTCCCATGCTATTTTATAATGGTTTATGTTCTTTTATGATATATTCTATAGATACTTCCAAGATTTATGTCATTGCTCAAGATTTTGATGTTTTGATTTTATGTTCATGTTTTTGCATTCAAATGTTTATGGATTGTTTTATGTTCTCTATGTTTACCCTTACTGAGAATTTGAGCTAACCCATTATATGTTTTATTTTCCCGAGGATATAAAGAAAGGTTTCAGGTAAGAAAACAAAAAGTGGAAGATCATTGTGGGAGATTTTGAGGATTATTCACCACGATTAGAAGATTATATTCTGAGCTTCCAAAGACACTAAACTATTACGGTCCGTATGTGTCTATTTTTGTTATGTATTAGATATTCCGAAAAAGTAATGTAACATTAATGTACTTCATGTTTGGGGTCTCTGCAAATATAATAGGTTTCCATGTCATAGAAAGCATGATTTACATATATATTGATGACAATTACCATGGGAACATCACATTGTGGACAGAGTTCCATCATATTTTAGGTTTACTCCCTAATCCCATTCATAAAATCTCATGAGAAAAATGATTTACCAAATTAATTAGAGATATATTTTGGTGGATATATCATACGAAGTTCATTATTTCTTCTTCCACAAATGGAAATAACTAATAAGGTATAATCATATCAATTACACATGGAATGAAATATATTTCCTAATCTTTCCACATATCATAATCAATAGGCATTTTATAATGATTCCAAATAAAAAAAGGAATTAAATATTTTTTATGTTCTTATGTAAGTAAATAATAATAATTTTTTAAATAAGGTATTAATTTTGGGAATAAAAACAATAATTAATTTTTACAAAAATGATTTTTGGGTATAAATGTTTCCCTTAATCAGGTTTATTTTTAAAGATAGAAATTGAGATATTATTATATTTATTTTATAACCCAAAACAAAAGGGATAATTAAAATGTTATATATTTAATTGATATATATATATATATATAATTATAATTAATATAAAATTTAAAAGGGAGAGTAAAAGTGAGTTAGTGATACTATGGAAATCACCTAAAGAAAAATGGTGGTTCATAGAGATCCCTTAACTTTAGTCATATCTCTCTTAAAACACATTATAAAAGTCATTAATAATAAATTTATATCTATTATACAAGTATTAAATTATAATAATCAAATATATCACACCATATATTATTTTTTATGACTTCATACCACTAGTTTACCAATAATTCGTCTTAAAATCACTTTTCTAAGAGGGAACCACTTCATTTTTCAGGCATGATTTGACTAAGATGTCTTGCTATTTATACAATGATCATGGTTCCATAATAAATGGAATACTAAAAGTTATATTATTATCATATATAATAATGATATATAAATTTATATCCCTCCATAAAAGGTAGATAGAATATAATGAATTAGACTATTCATTTTGATGGTAGGTTATATATATGCATAAACACTCATTCCATTTTCAATGGATGAAATAAAATAATGGTAAATAAAAAGATAAATTTAAATAATATTAAATATATAATAAATACAATATATTTTTATTTAATATAAAACTATAACCTCTTGTTATAAGTGGCTATGGAAACTAAATTATGTCGGTTTTTGAGGTAGTACTTCATCATACAGAAGAACTAAAATTTAGTTTCCCATTTGAGGGAAAAAGATATTGATGTAGTTGGTCTCATTAACATTGTTACATATATGTTTTTGGAACAATATTTTATTATAATTTCAACATGTTTTAATAATATTATATTGAGGTAGAAGAAGAAATAAAACTAAAACAATCCGTTAAATACTATACCACTTATTTGTATAACTTCTTTTGTTTTATACATTATTCCATAAATATTTTGTTTTAGGCCTAAAATAAGACCTCTAAAACATTGAGATTGAAATTAACATGTTTTAAAAAATAGGTATTGACCAATATAAAAGGATATTGTTGGGTGAATAATAAAGGATAAATGGTTCCCTTTTATAAGTGACGGGCAGTGAACTATTAGAATTATCTAAAATATAATATTAATGTAAAAACGATTCATTTAAAGTATGATAATAAATCATAAAATTATATAATACAATAAGGATAGGTAACAAAAATTTCATAGAATAAAATGGAATAGAAATTTGTTTGGATTTAAGTTATATCTGGTTGTTTTAACCAGTGGAAATTGTTTTAGAGAACTATCATGAAAACAAATTATTTACTCAATAAGGATTCTAATATTTAGTATAGAAATGAAATTTTTCTCATAAATGGACCATAGATGATATTTCAATACAAATAACACTAAATTATCAAAATATATTATTTTTTAGAATTTTAAATAAATTACTAAAATATTATTTATTTTATTGTGACATTAATTCCATTTTTAGAACTATTCATTTAATTTGAATTTGAAAACAATATGAAAAGAATTTAATTCAAATATAATCAATTAATACAAATATGTTATCATATTTTTATACTATAATTTTGGGGAACATAATTATTTATTCAATGTTTAATAATTTTAATAATTCTAAAAACATAAATTATTTTCTATTAGTTGAATAAATACCATATTTCTCTTGTGTAAGTGTTTATGTTAATTTATTCAGCCTTAATTATTATTAAAAATTAAATGATAAAAACAAATTATTTAAATTTCAAATAATTATTTATAACTGAACATTATGTTTCTTCACCCATGTAACAAAATATATTTATAATTACATGCAAGAAAGTGACTTTTAAAACATTTTCTTTTGATTAAATGTTATTAATCTAAAATTCAAATATATTTTCCACCATGTTTCCATCTTTTCTATATATTGATAAAAATGGCCAAAATAAAGACATATAATAGAGTAGATAAACGTTTCTTTTTTTTTTAAATTTTCACGACTAGATTAAAAATATAGAATCATTTTATGAGATTTATGTCATATAATTTGAATCATTTATTTAAAGATAAAAATTATAAGTGCAATAAAAATATATTTTCAATAAAATATATTTTTAAAAATGTTTTATCTCAAAATTAACGAATGAAATTGGTGTCAAAAATGTGAATTTTATTATTTTAAAAAAATTTAAAAAATAAATTTCCCAAAAAAATCCAAAATAGAATTTGACAATGTAAATAAAATAAACAATCAAGAAACATTCATTATTACTCACTATTCATTGAAAAATAAATATATTATAAATATCCTAAATGTTCACCTCACATTAATTTTAGTATTTTGATTACGAAAATGAATTTCATTTTTTGAAATAAATATTCTTAAAATTTCAGAAATTAGTTATATTTTCTCACAAAAGGAAATGAAAATAATTTTTTTACAGAAAAATATTTTTTTAAGAATAAAATTACATTAAAAAATGAGTCCTTATTTCCATATAATTATTAAATAAGATTAACAGAGTATTTCAAATATTTACTATTTGGATAATATTATCTCTATTGGACAATTCAATAACTGGGTTACTTCTGTAATAATATTTTATTGTTTATTTAAGCAAGGTCTTACGTGTTATATATCCTATCAAACACCATGTTCTTTTAAAATGATAAGGTTTTACATTCTTACCCATTATTAAATTCCACCCATGAAATCTTGTTTTACATAATAAGGTGAAAATAGGTGATGGTACATTGACATTATGGCTTCATCTAGTTCCCATGTTTCCTCCTCATATTTATGGTTTTGTAATAGTAATTTGACTATGTGAGATGTTATGTTGCGTATAAATCCATCTCAACAATCATAGATAATAATCAACTAGTCCTCATAAGGGATTTTATTTTCTAATTTTATCACCTATGAATCAAGTACATTTGATAAATTTGGTATATACTATCTTATGAGGGATTCATGGAATACATCATGGAATTTAGAAAGGATAGTTGGATGTTCTCACAGATTAGGCACTATTCCAATGAAATAGATAACATAAAGGGGTTGAGATACCTTGGAAATTGTATACCCTTCCTCCATATTTATTTGAATCTTTTTCTTGGAGATATAAATTTAACCACCTTATCTCCGACTACAAACTCCTAGCTTCGTTGACTATTTTTAGCAGTGTTATTCTGTTGAATTTTAGCATCCCATATGTTTTGATGAATTGTCTTGATTTTTTTTAGAAATTACATTCCTACATTAGGTCCCAACATCATGATTTCCACAAATTCATCTCAACAATTTTTTTTGATACATCTCTTCCATGAATCTGATTTGATAGGAACAATATAATCCTCAATTCTATCATATTATTGTATGATAACTCATACAGAGGAAGGTGTTGATACCATACCCTTGGGAGTCTGCTGAACAAGCTCTCAACATGTCATCCAGTTTCTAGATAGTCAGCTCTGATTGGCCATCCATTTGTGGGTGATAATCTATACTAAATTTCAACTTAGTTTTTAGAGGATGTTGGAGACCCTTCCATAACTTAGAGATAAATAATAGATTCCATTTAGATATAATAAATTGTCGTGTTCCACTTATCCTCACCAATTATTTGATGTATATCCTAAAAATATAGAGTGATATGTCTAATCAAATTTGAATATTGTGATCAGTATATATAAGTTGATCCACCACAACCCATATAAGATTATTTTCTCATGATTTCTATAGAGGACTAGTGAAAAAGTACATGATAATGTTTTCCTATTTCTATATTGGTTTTTTCAATGGATTCATCATACCTTTAAAATTTATTTCATCCTTCACATGATGAAATACCAGACACTTGATGTATATTCCAAAATATACATCTTCATAACTTACCACCAATATTTCTCTTGATGATCTTGATATATCTTCAAGCTCCTAGGGAGGATAGATAATGTTAATCCAGTATTATCATTCAAAATATCAATCTCAATTTTATGTTTTTATTGTAAACATATTAATGAAAAAATGTTAAAACTCTCAACTTATTTTTAACTTTGAGGGTTATGCTTTTATTATAGCTTTCTCCTTCATCTGAATTTCCACATCATCTCTTTGAATATCCATTTTCCTCTTCGAATGGAATAGTTTAGAAATTTTTTGAAAAGGGAATGATGATTCTATATAATTTATTATTCTCATATGAATCCACTTCATTTCAATGAATATTGGATCCTTCTCAATTATCATCATTGATAAATTTAGGGGATCCCCTCTACTTGTAGAATCTTCTATATTATTTTCTTTCACATGATGGTAATGGACTGAGTAGTTATATTCCTTAATCACCTCCAACTATATTCTCTATAGAATATTATGCTCATTCATTGTGAGTATATATATGAGTCTCTTTTGAAAAATTGGGGTTCAAAACCCATTGGGCGCAGGTTACTATAGATGTATTGTAGCATACTGTAGCAGTGGCAGCACTGTATCAACGGTGGGAACTATAGCAATGACAGGCACTATTGCAACGGTAGGTCACTATAGCGGCAGCAGAGCACTGTAGCAGCGGTGGGTATTGAGAAGTATTGTAGCAACATGGGTACTGTAGCAGTATAATTCATATAATGGGCTTTGGGCCAAAACAATGGGCCTACAGGTCATGTAATGGGCTAAATGCCAACTGGGCCTTCAGGATATATAATGGGTCTCCCTCTACCCAGTTAAAGAGTTCGTTGCATTGCTTGAATAACAAAATGAGGCTTCGGCCCCAAACTTAAAAAAATTATCTGAGTCTCTTTTGAACTGTATACATTTCACAAATTTCCACATAGAGATAATTGAACTTTATTTTTAATGCACTGATAACTTAACAAAACCTCAGAATCTGTGTTGGATAGTTCATCTCATGAACTTTCAATTTCCTTAAGGCATAGTATATCAATTTTTTATTTTTCATTAGTATATATCCTAAAACCTTCAATGAAGAAACACAATATACCCTGAAAAGTTCCCCATGTGAGGAGAAATAAAAGACTTGTGTAGTTATAAATCCCCTATTTAATTACTTCATTCCATCAATAAATTACCAAATCTAGAAAAACCATACTTCCATATGATAAATCATGGTTAGTTAGTTAGAAAATCACATGAAGTTTCCAAAATATCATTTCTAATACTCAGATAGTCCAAGGAAACTATGGATCTCTTTTATTTATATTGGAATATGGCATTCCTCTATTGGCATTATCATATAATAGTATATATGAATCCCTTTTTTGGTGACAAAAATCACAATTAAAAATCCTTATTTTATCCAAAAAATCAAATTAATAGTACATTACATATGTATTATCCTTTCTAAAAGTCCATAAGATAGTATTTTAGTACTTATCATTCTCCTCCTTGTATTGGTTCTGTATCAAAATATCATCTATAAAGGCTACCACAAATTTGTTGAGGTAACATTTAATGACATATTTATTAAGTCCATAATGATTTTTAGAGAATTAGTGAGTGTGAAAGTTGTCACTGTGAAATCCACATGCCCATATATTTTTCTAATGGGTTTTTTTGGGAATATCATACTTATTAACCATTAATTGGTGATATCCTAACTGAAGGGTAACATTAAAGAAATACCAGGCCCCACATAGATGATTGCACAAGTAATCAATTAGTGGAAGTGGATATATATTCATTATTTTAATTTTTTTGAGTCCATAATAGTCAATATAGAGGTAGTCTGACATATTGATCCTCTTGATGATGTTGACATGTTAACCCTATGGTGAGTAAATTAAGGGAATAAAATTATTTTTCAAATTTTATTGTAAATTGTTTTTCAGTATTTAAAACTCATTGGTGGAATTTCTATTTGGAGTATTTGATATGGGTAGTGATCTATGGATTCATATGATTGAAAAATCAACATCTGGATAATGAGGAAGGCCAAGAAACTCGTTAGGGAATATAATGATATAATCTATCACAATGGGAATTTTTTCATGCAGTATTCACTCTTTTTTCTCAATAATATTCAGTATTTATGTTTTCATAAAATGAAATAATATCCATGAATGTGTTGATTTTTCCAAGGTATATTCAACATCCTCCTTATAATTTATAGAATGAGATAATGATTTAGGTGTAAAGAAGGTTCTCCCTCTCCTGAAATATGATATTCAAATTATGTTAGAAAGATTAATACCTGAAAAATGTATCATAAAATTACACTAAAGGATTCAAGATGAGATTTTATTGAATATTCAATCCATTAACATTGACTCAGTGGATGTTATATACATGGGATTCAATAATTTATCAGTTTTTTGTTCAAAAAAATAGCTCAAATACCATGTTTTGAGGTGGTGTTTATAAAGTTATACTAAACATGTAATATATGAAATAATTAATAGAACTATAATAATAAATTTTATTTGAAGCTCACAAATAGATAATTAGTTTGACTTCCTCTATTTTATTATTGTTCTATTTAGTAACAATATTCTAGAAAACAAATAGATGATACTACTTAATCATAAACTAATACAAATAGAGAACTTTTGAATGTATATCGAATAACATTAAATTTTCATGTAAATCATAACATATGAGTATCTAGGATTCAGTCTCTGTTATACAACATAATATTCCAATTATGTTTTATTAAATTCCATTATAATGGTTTAGAACGAGTTTTTAAAATTTTCAGAGAAGATCCCCCTGGAGTCTCAAACTAGGTGTGTAGTAAGTACAGTTGTCCATGATGATTGAGTCAATACCCAATGAAGCCTTTTTAGATTTATGAATCATAGGTTAAACAGTTCTTGAACCACATCAAATTGAAGTATCTATATTGGGATTCAACTTCATTAAAACCCCTCATTATATAATTCACAAAAATTATAGGTTATTTTCATATACTTTGACATATTCATATGGTTATTACTAAATTTTCAAAATCCTAATCGATAGAAATAAAAACACCATCCTTTGATACCAACTATAGACACCCAATTTTCTTTATTTATCTAATAACATTTTATTTAAAATAAATATCCATTAAATAATAATTTAGAATCGAAAGGCTTACTATATTTGGTAGATTATGTACATAAAACATTAAAATTGAAATAAAACACATTATTTTATTCTCTATAATGTGCCCATAAATCATGGTTTGCTCATAAAATTGAATGGTGTAACCTATATAATACATATACCCAAATGGTGAGGAAAAAATCCTAGTGAGGGAACATACCTAATCAAGATGCATAACATGTGAGTAAAAATTATAGTAAGGTGTCACAATACAAAAGGCCCATAAGTATTCACATGGATCATAAAATAAATTAAATGATACAAAATGATCCTGCAAGAATATAAAATGTGTTATAAATAGAAAACACAACTTTGTCATAAGTCAAGGATAAATTTAATTACAATATCACATGGTGGAAAAAGTTCCATCCTGGATTAGGTATAATCCGTAATCTGAAATGTAACATCACAAGAGAAAAATTATTTCCCAATGAATTGTATAAATATCTAGGGACATACATAATAACATGTTTATGATTATTTTTGCCAAAATATTATATCAATTATATTTCATTATCTTAATTACTACCCAGAGAAAGAAATGGGCCACATAATCATTCATCGTATAATAATAATGGGAAATTTCATAAAGATTACATAGATTAGAAGGAACTAAAAATTATTTATGTTCTCATTTGAGTAAATACTAAATGGACTCAAATTAATTTGTTCATTTGGAAATAAAAATCTTTTATGATCATTATAGAAAAGGATTACAGGGTAGAAAAGTCCCCCTTAACAATGTTGGAATTAAAAGATGGAATTTGAGAGATGAAAATATAGAATTTATTACCCTATCAATGTATGGGATAATGGGAATGGTATATTTGTAAGATAATTTTATAAAAAATTTATAATCAAATAATAACATTGAAATGTGAGTGAAGGTGAGTTAGAGGCATAATTTTCATAATCTGAAGAAAAAGGGTGGTTCAAATTGATCCCTTAACTTGTGCCTTGTAATTATTCATACATGCTAGAAAATATTATATAAAAAATATATTTTTTACTATAAATTTATTCTATAACCAGAAACTTATGTATTATACAATATATGAAATTTTATATAACATCTTAACACCTATTTATTATTAATTATTTATTAAAATCAATTTTATTTGTGAAAACTGCTTTTTTTTCATGCATATTTCAGTTCATATTTCTTAGTATTTATTCATTGATAATGGTTACACCATATCAATAATATTATCCATGATGTTAATATAATATATATCCCTTTATATATATATATTTATATTCATCCATAATAGTAATATAAAAAAATGTATGACATCATTCGTGGATATAGTAGGTTATACGTACACAAGAACACTATTTCTATTTTGAATGGATGGAATGAAATAATGAAAAATAATAATTAGCATTAAAAGGGTCATAATATTATCATAAATTCCATATATTTTTATTTAATTCATCATTATAAAATATCATGAAAGGTGGTGAGGGAAAATAAATTACATTAGCTAGTGAGGTGTTAGCTTTTTATATATAGAAGTGGATATTTCTTTTACCATTTGATGAAAAATGATATGGATTTAGGTGATGTAATTTAAAAATTAAAAAATTAAAATATTTAATATATGGGTTTTAATATTTTATTGTTTTTGAAAAATATATGAAGGCCTTAAAGGAATAAATAATTCTAAAATATTGGTTACTCACTATACCTATTATTTAGGCGATATCCTTTGATTTTCAATATAACCCCTCTAATGATAGTTTTATTCAAAAAATAATTCCTATATAACATGGTTAGATATTTTATGAAGGGATATAGATTGGAATTTTCAAACCTAAAATTATTATGTTGTGTGAAGACAATATGAGAGGAGGTTCCCTTTTACAAGTTAGGGTAGGGTAACTCTTGGAATTATATAAAATATTAAAATAAAATAAATTAATTATTTTGGAAAAATGATCAAAGATAATAAAATAAAAATTTAAGATGATTATGGGACTAAATAATATCATCAATTAAAAATGTGGTAGTTTTAGATATTATTTATACCCTTAGACCTTTTTTCTAACCCACCTTAACCCCTTTTGACAATAATACCGATGACAAAGTTTTCCTCTTTATGGGTGAATAAAATTATTATAAAAACATAATTTTCCCATAAAAGGGCCATAATTAATATTTTAAAATAAGAAAAAATAATTTTTTCAGTAATATTTTTTCTTTTGAAATCTAAATCATTTGATAAGGTATTATTTATTATAAAATACCATTAATAACTTTTTTTGGAACTAATCATTTAATTTGACTTTGAACCCATAATGAAAACTATTTAATTCAATGATAATCCATAAAAACATCTTTAATACATTATATTTATCATGAAATATTTTGGAACCTAATAATCCATTCAAATTATATTACTAATAACATTTTCAAAACCATTTGTTTTGTTATTCAATTAATTGAATAAATAATTTTGTTAGTGTTTCATAAACATTTGTGGAAATTCTTTCATCCCGAAAAATTAAAAATAAATAACCATGAATAAGAAAAATCATTGATATTTCAAATATTTTTTTATAAATTTTTTTTTGTATTCTTCTATCGAAATATCATATTCATTAAAATTAAGAAAGTGATATTTTTGACTTGTTTGTTTACGGAAATATTATAATGGTTATAATCAATGACATAGGGCACCATGTTTCCATATTTTTTATATTAGATTAGAAATGTATAAATTATACACATACGATATAACAAAGGAATGTTTTATGGTCAGGCTTTTGCCAACTTCATATTATTTGTAACCATAATACCCCTATTTACCCGTAGAATGGTGATAATTATTTAAGATGGTTACTATTCATAAAAGAAAAAAAATAGAAGGGAAATATTTATATAATATTTTCCCCTTAATTCCAAATATGAAACTAAATTTTACTTATTTAATATATATAATTATTATAAATTAATTTTAGTTAATATGAAAAAAATAAAATATTTTTCCACTAAAATTTAATTATTAATTTTTTTTGAAATAATTAATGTATAAAAATCATTACAATGACCAAAAATGGATTATATTTAATAAGATGGAACTAATAAGATTTAAAAAATAATCGAATATAGAATTTTACTGGTTAAATACCTGAAAATAAAATACATTTTCAAATAACATAAAAAATTTGTCTATTCATTGGGAAAAAATATTTTTAAGAAAAGCCTAAAAATTAACTACTTTATAATTTTAATATATTGATTATAAAAATAATTTCAATTTTATCAAAAAAAATCTCTGCAAATTCAATAAATTAATGATAATATTTAATCAAAAAATATATAAAAATATTTTCTGTAGAAAACATATTTTTATAAAATAAAATTACATATAAAATTGTTTTTTTATTTCGTAAGAAATAATGAATTAGTTTTTATTTATCAGGCCTTGTATAAATACATTTATTAATTATATTTTCATATTTACATCCACCATTTTACTTTCTTGGTTTTAATAATTATAATATTTAATGGTTCATTTAAAATCATTTTTGCATGTTTTATTTTCTATCTAACATAGTGTATATTGAAGATAACAGTGAGTTAAAAAACTACTCATATATAAGAAACACCCCAATTAAAAAAAATTAATTAATTTTTAGTGCACATAAGGCCTCCCA
This sequence comes from Viscum album, assembly GCA_963277665.1. NCBI lineage: Eukaryota > Viridiplantae > Streptophyta > Magnoliopsida > Santalales > Viscaceae > Viscum > Viscum album. The sequence goes on from OY728122.1 coordinate 1,253,246,278, forward strand.
TATGTGTATCCTCAAAAGGTTTTATCAATAACACACATGTCACTCCTCCCAATCCAAGCTCAAGCACCACATAATCCTTTAATGATACTATCTAGGTATAAATAAAACCAGTTATGGTACCTTATATATATTGGATCTCAAATCATAGTGGCATAAGTCTCAAACCATCAAAACTATGCATGAATTCCTAATTCATTAAATTATCATAATCCACAATGTTTCAGTCTTATCCACAGTACTAGCCTCTTGTAGACACCATTATTATTCGAAAATACAACATTCACTATAACCACAATGGTAAAAGTGAATCCCAAATAAAATTGTCAATATATCACCCAATTTCTTCTCTTGAAGTCATAAATTGGTACTCATGGTCCTATAACCCCAGGTTCTAATTTCCAAAAATCCCCAAGGCCTTAACATGCCTACATGGCATTCTAGATAACACCTCATATGAACTGAAATCATCCCCAAATAACCTACCTAAACATATATATCTAAGGAAAAAAAAACATATGATATCCCCTCTCTTGGGTTACCCTGAATCACACCATACAAAAACTCAATAAGATATGGATTTTTAACTCAGGGTATACATGGGTCTTCCTCTAAGACCCACAAATCATGTATCACAATGTTTTTTAAGAACATAATGGTATCGATCAACTTGATTAGGGTCAATGAAATATAACCATGGGTTTTGGTTAATTTTAATGACATTACAAGCTATATGAGAAAATACTAAATAGGTGGTTGAAACAATTTTATATCATAAAATATATATTCTTCTTTGAATAGATATCTCCCCGTATCGATCCATACATTGTGAACAAATATCATAAGGTTTTGTCATGTAGAGTTAAAATCCATGATATATAGGAGAACACCATATAAGTTGTTACTTTTCAAATTAAATATCCATAAATAGAAAATAAAACACCAAAATTGGTCAAAATATAAGTCATCATATTCCAACTAATCACCTACACGACAATGTTTCTCATCAAATATATGTGTATGGGACTACAACCACACGAATATATAATCTCAGAATGATTCTCCTAGGGCCACCATATATGATAGTCACCTCTCCAAGGATCACATTCCTAATTATCAACACATATATAACATAATAACTCTCATGTAATCTATATCATGTAACCATAGTCACATGGGATATTACTTTATAATGACATTCAATTTTTAATCTGAAAAGTATATATGTTGATATTATATTTTTAAATAAACAATCCAAATTAAACTTTTTTAAACCAAAATAAAAATTAAATTAACCCACTATGGGTTCATCACTAAGGAATACAAATATCATGTTAAATAACAAGGGTCTATATATAACCCTTATAATATGGGAAAACAATTTAATCATCATCATGAATATATTAATAGATCCACATGATCATCCATCAGAGAGGAATATGAATACATACATCCTAGATAAGTTGAAACCCACAAGTAATTAAATAGGTAAATACTATTAGATATATTGTTGAAACATTAAATAATATTTCTAGATACATCATTGAAATCATTCATTATTAGTCCCAAATTTCAGGTGAATCATATAAAACAAATATGATGCACGAGATGCCACTTTCATAAATTGGGAAAGAGATAAATCTACATTTGACTCATACCGATGTGGAATGATCAGGAATCCAATAATATACCAAGGACCTCAAAAATCATTTGAGTCACATGAGGTGAGAATCTTATACAGCAGTAACATCAAAGACCCAAAAAGAAATCATATATCCTTAGAAACCAGGAAATCCTACAAGATGAGGTGTTCTTAATGATCTAGTCCAATATCAACAATATTCATTGATATATTTATTTGTCTCTAGTATACCAAATCCAAAAGTGTAAGAATAAATTAACCAACCTCTCATACTACATTATAACACCCCAGACCATCTCACTCTATAAAAAATTACTAGAGTAGGACACTATGTGACCTCATAAATTCCTCCCCAAATTCCAGAGACTACCAACTAATAGTGGGGGTATAAGGGGGTAGAATAGGGAGGTGGTACCCCCTATAAAATTTTATATAGTAATTTATAAAAAAACAAGTTTCATACATATCAATCACAAAATAAGTTTTAAAAAATATAAAAAAACATGAAAAAAGAAGAAATATAATAAAGGCTATTACAACCATGTCATATATACGATATCCGTCTCCCATTTGGTTGACCATATATAGATGATGATCTAAATGAAATAAAATGTCAGCTGAAATACAACACTACACTAAAAAACATCCAATTATCTGATTCCATATATTATATCCTTCTTAACATTCATCACATTGGCCAGGTCCTCATACCAAATATAACCAATAACCAAGTGAACACTACTTGGGTACTGATTTGTAGTGGTGGCTAAATCTAGTTTTTTGTACATGAATTGGATGGAAAAAATCAATGTGGTACCATACATAACCAGCATATGATTTTAATTTACATGTTACATGCACACATGAATTAAATAAATAAACTATATGAATAAATAAAAAAACATGAACCATATCTGTTTCGGCTCAATAAAGAAATATCACAAACCAAATCAAAATAAATGTTCCAACAATTATAAAAAATACCCTAAGGGATAATTCCAATGAACAATACCAATCCCAACTACCATCATTGATCCATAGTTCCATGACCCTGATTGACTAAAATTTCTATAACAAGTGTTGGAGTTTCTATGATCATGAACATTACCTCATGGGAATATCTATCGATGCCTTAGGGGTCCCACAATCACACATCCATTAATGAGTATCAAAAACTTGTATATCCCCTAACATTACTCATCCTAATCCTAAAGTCTATACACTATAGTTTTTCTTGGGAATTCTTGATACTTGGAAGATGAAGGACTCATATAAGGGGAGGCCCTAAGAAATCCCATATATGAAAGCATGAATGATTATTGGGTGACCTAAAAATAAAAAGGAATACCCTCATAGAATCCACAGATCAGTATCCTATAAATCCAATATCTCATTTCCCATTAGCTAAATATCACTGGTTCATCCACCACATCCTATGGGGTACTCGTGGACTCGATTGAGGGGATACAATAATCAAATTTTGAATTTCCAAATTCATTTTTAGGGATACACACCCACCCATCAACACCTTAGACTATTCAGCTCCCAGTAATTGTGGTTATCTAAAATGGTCTACTAGTATCCCCATTTTAATCTTGACACTCATTAATTATCAACGGTGTCACCATATTAGATAAACAACTATCATCTATCGTATTCCCATTTATGTGTTCATAAATTCTCTGATATTGGATCCTAGGTACCACCACTAGGAATCCATTTCTATATAAATTAAATTAGTTCATGTTAACCACCTAGGGTTTCATCCCCAAATATTCTGTGAGACCTCATTCTTAGAATTCACATGATACGAAGGTCTCATCCATGTCAACATGTAACTCTAGGGAATCGTGGGAAATCACGTCAATGCAATTACAATCGGCCAATTCCAATGAATCTTGCATAATCACATAAAATTTCAATGTAATATAAATTCATTATCGTGTCTAGAAATATTTCCATGTGTTTCCTCATCGCCCAAAACACCTCATGATTACATCTTGGGCTTGAGTTGTAAGGGTAAAACCAACACCATCTATACCCATTCAAAAGTCCATGTTTTCTCCTGGGTCACACATTCCATGGGAACCTACAATGGCCTTTGAGGCCTCATCTATGCATCCTTGGAATCCTAATCAATTAACAATATAGATATTTCATTTATCCAATTAAATATCATTGGAATCCTTGTTCAGTCGAAATTCCTTACCAGTTTTTCAGATTTTCAGGGTTAAACCACCTGAGTAGTAAATTCCTATATGAGGTGAACACTCTCTCAACATTAAACCAAATTATCATTTGAGATCAAGGCTATATCTCATGGAACACTATCTTGTCCATGAATCCTAATTCATCTCCCATATCAACGTACATGTTACTTGGTCTCACACCACAATGACCAATATAACCTAACCAATCTAATTTATATCTTAAAACAATAGTGGTTGAGTGGTATGACCATTGTTATTGTACCTATGGCCGACCACAAAATAGAACCGCCAAAACTATTTAATTATAATCACATTAAAATCAGTTAACTAACTAAACACATTCAATACATTTATATTTTTTAATTTAAAAGGAACAAATTCATATAATATCCCTGTTCAAGCATGTCACATAAGAACCACAACAAAAACTATCCCCCAAACTATGTCATACTTCTAAACAAAATATATTCCAAATACCTAACCAAAGGAATTATGTGAGAACCCCATTTTAATTTAATTTGACGAAAATACTATAGTAGATTCCAAAAAATGTGAGACACCTCACCAGAATGATGTGTGACCATTGGATGAGACCATATCAAAATAAACTCTACAAAATTATAAAAATGTCACAAATGATAAATAATGATTCAATTATCAATAAAACCAATTTATGCCAAAAACCATTAAAAATAATTTTACATGTTTTCTCCATCAATTATCCATGTTAAGGTGGAAGACAATTATCATGAGGTATATATTAAATAATCCCCATGAAATCACCATGAATAATGATCAATTCTAGTATACTCTAGTAGAATTGGTATAAAATCCATAAACTAGGAAACAAAAATTTGGAAATAATAGATGAGATGAAGAGAGTAGGAAAATGGGGTTAATGATGAAACATAAATAATGGAATAATGTATTCAAAATCCAACCCAAAATATTGTGGGAAATGATTGATGTGGGAGGTCTCATCTAGCTCATATTCCTGAAATCTAGAGGAAAATATAGTCCCCTCATAAAAAAACTAGGGGAAGAATGGTTATTCATTCCCATGAAAAATACCCCATAGGGTAGTTGGTGGTACCCTTATATGCAGGGGTGCTATAAGAAAGACCTTATAAAGTTGGTGGATGATATAGATTTATGAAGTATCCTGGTTAACCCCTTGGATTCTCTAGCTGCTCACCAAATCATCTCAAAATCTCTACCAAACACTAATAAATCTCAATACATAGATCCCAGAGGTTCCCAAACAACAATAATTTCATTTTATATCCTTATTTAACATTTCAAGCATAAATAAATTAAAAATTTAATTTTTTCATAAATTCTCATTCCCCTATGTACAAGAGACATGTAACATTCCATCAATAGAAAAGTGGAAACATCACTTCTATGTACGTATGGATTGAAATCTATATGAAGGGATGTAATTAACATGTTATAACCACCTCAAATAAAAATTATTAGATGAAAAATAAGGATTAAATATTACACTTTCGGAATTATAAATTTTTTTAGGATGATAGAACCATTATCAATGAATATAAAAAATAAAAACCAAAAAAATTTCCTAAACAATGAAATGTTTATCACCCAAAATAGTGAAAATAATAAAACATTATTAATAAATACCGGATATGATGTTATAAGAAAATCATATTTGGTATGATATATATTTATATAGTTTTTAATAAATTTATAGGAAATATATATTTATTATATAAAATGTTTTTACTCATAAAAATAAATAATAAACATGAGGTTATGGTTTATTATCTGACTTTTATTTTTATTAGACACATTCCATATTCATTTGTAGTTTCTTTAATGTGGTTTATATACTACCCATGTAAATATTTTTTTGAGTTTTTTAAAGAATTTATTATTATTTAAAAATCTATATAATGTTCTCTCTTTGATGTTATTATTATTTTGAGATTACTAATGCTTTAATGGTTTACATTACAATCTCATTTATCTTTAGGATTATTTATGATAAATTTCCACTGGTTGAAAATATATAATCCCTACAAATTATATTAAATATATTTTATTATCATTTTTTTATTTGTCTAATTTTAATATGTAAATACCATTTTCCACTTTATGTTTATAAAAATTATCATGAAATTTTTCTTTTATGAACTAACATTATTTCCCCTTTGGCTGATGAACATTTCTTCCATGTCCATGATAATTTAAATTATTTAAAGAATGTTCTTTTATATGATCCAATGATTTTTTAAATTAATTTTTATCCACATTTGATGTTTTATTTAGTTGTTTAAAAATTAATTTGTATATTTTTTCTAAATTGTTTATTTATATCTTTTTGCAAAAAGTGGGAAATAAATATTTATTTTAACCTATATTAAATGACAAAATTTTATTTTACTTATGACTTATAAATGATTTAAATCTTCAACTTAATGTTTTCTATAATCTTTTAAATGAATATATATATATATATATTATTAAGTAATTTTTCATGTTATAAATATGTGATTTCAAAATGAAATTAAAATTTTCCTCAAGAAATAAAATAGTGATATTTTACAGGTATTTTTACCAAATAAAACATCAATTGATTATAAATAAACAAAATTGTGGATTTGATAAAATTATAACACATTTATTAATTATATGGATGGTTTATCATTATGATGATGATGAATGGACTAAACCCATATTCTTTTCCATGGGTTATGCTCTAATGAAATGATAAAAAATTTCATGATATTATGGAATTCTTATGAATATATTATTATTATTTGTTGGGTGGGCTCATTATATCCCTATAATTTCTTGGGTACTAATTATTAGTTATTATCTCATAGGGTTATATGGGAGGATATCTCCCAAGCTCGAAATTGGTTACACAATTTGATATCCCAAGTCCAAAGTGGGTAAACTAGTGGCTAGCCCAAGAAAAACATGTAAATAATTTATTAGTGGGAAAAATGTCATATGGTTCCTATTATTATGTTTATGACACACATTTTATGTCACTATTTATGAATTTTTATTATTCCAATTCCATAATCTCCAAACTCTTGATCTCTGGTTCTTCTATGACTCATGAATTACAATCAACCAAATCATTAGATCATGATTATGTTATAAGAATTGTTGGGTATGATTTTTTAAATTTTATGATCCTATTATTATACCCTTATACTCATAATTTTATTATATAAAATCTTGGATTTATACCTCCAATGTTAAACCTTACAGATAATATGTGATAACTATTTATTATGATTCATTTCCCAGGTTATGAAGAAACGTTTGAAATATGGTCTATCAAAAATGAGTTCTATATTATAAGAACATTAAGGGATATTTATAATATAAATAAGGAAATAATATGATTTTGTATCTAGACTCTATAAATACTAATACTTTACATTCATCAAGTGTGTATAATAGTACCACATATTGAATATTAATTTAATATGATGTAACATTTAGGTTTGTTCTGGTTGGGTCCCCCCAGTTAGAATCAGGGGAGTGTTTAATTACTTTTTGATATTATGATTAAAATAAATTAGGGAGAACACATATGATAATACTATTTGTAGTAGCATATAATATGATATCGAAAATAAAGTAGTGTCATTATCTTAGAAAATATATCCCGGTTTGGATACTGGTATGTGGATACAATTATTGTAACACCCGAGACTTTTATGAGAAATAATTTGTTTATATGTTATATAAATAATCAAAGGAATCTCTCACTATACACAACACTAGCTTGGCTTTCTTTACACGAAAACGCGACCTTCCTCGATAGCTTGCGTCGTACGCAATACCGAGTTTCACTAAACAATGATATGCTATTAAAATATTATTAAAACTAGACATTATGAATAGTAATAATCACTTTTTGAAATTTTATAAATTTTATTTTTCAAATTGGAATTCATTTTTGGATTCGGAATATTGAAATTAGCCTAGGGTGAAATTTTGGTATTTTTCTGAAAACTTTCAATTTTTGATTAATAGTGAAACCACTAAGTGGTAGTTAAAAAAACTAAGTTTTTCATAAAACTTAATTTTACCGCTTATGTGAGTGGAATTTTGAAAATCTGAGAGACACGGTTAATATCAAAGACTAAAATTTGGTTCAATGAGATGAAAATAATTTTTGGTGAATAATAACTTTTTATTTTATTTTTTACCACAGTTAAAAGTAAATAGGGTAATTAAGGGTAAAAATGTTATTATTATTACCTAACACATGTCCTAATTCTATTAGATAAGTGTAATTAGAACAAATACAACATTAGGAATAAAATATGACCATTTAGGCCCACTTGGATTAGATTAGGACATTTATTATTAATTTATTTAAAGAAGGGTTAAAATAGTTAAAATCAAAGTTTAATAAGTAAATCATTTTTAATATGGGGTTATACATAAGATATATTTGACTATAAATATTCATTAGAATGCTAAAACATCTCCTACATAATGTTATTTTATTTCTAATTTTTATACATTAAATAATTTAATTTATTTATGACACAACGATGATGCAGTAATTATCTTATTAATGAAATATTGACATAATTGATGTTATAAATACCCAAATAAATGTAATTTGAAACTTTTCATGAATTTAACTAATTTTATAGGTTAATATGAAATGTTATTATTGATTTAATTAACTTTGTTCGTACTAGTCATTCTGTTATAATTTTCAAAAAAATCAATTACTAAATAGTGTCAAAATTGACATAAAATAGTTTTTAAAACAAATATTATATTATTAATTGTTATTTTATTCATAAAAATCTAAGGTTCGGCCAAATGAATTAGATAACGTTATATATATTAATAATAAACATATTGGGGTTCGTTTGGCTTGATATATTATGTTTATTAACCTTATAGTGTAAGAAAACTTGAAGACACTGTAAAAGTTAAATTATCTAACTTAAAGTTAAAACTAAATGATAAGTTTAAAATTGATACCTATACTTATCTAAATTCTATTTGATGAGAGGATTTAGACCCATACCCACCTTATATTTGAAATATATCAATCTTGAGCAAATAAAAACTGAATTTGACTTTATAATAAAATAATATTTTTAGTTATTCCAAAGGCACCCCTCTCCTCCCTTATAAAAGGGCACCTCCTCCCTCTCTTCCTCACACCACATTGATCATTCAATCTCGGCCAACCCCTGACAATTTATTCTCTCCACTTACCTAGAGACATCCTAGAGGTCTTGGTATTCTTCAAAGACCAATTTTAGTGCCCTAAAAGGAGGTCTCAAAGAAGCGCTTCAAAGAAGAGGTAATGTCTGTTACCGATTCATTCATCGTTATTTCTTCTTCCACTTCTTCTTCTTTAGTTGTTTCATTACTAAGTAATAACATTAGTATCACTCATATACTTATATGTTATTATAAGTATGAAACAACCCTATTTAACTATCTATCCATCCTACGAAAAACTAAATCACCGCACGTGCGTACGTACGAAATACCGTCTCCACGCCGTGGCGTAATCTATTTTCCACCACCACCTTACTTGGATGGGTATAATGGTGTAAATAATGACTATATATGATTATTGTAAAGTGATTTGGATTCTGAAATAGCATATATACACTGTAATACAATTCCATGATCATGGGAACGATATCATCGCTCGTGCGTATGTACGGAGTACCGTCTCCACGATGTGATGCGACTCGTTATACATGATCTTCATTGAATAATGATTATATAAATGAATTGAGAGAATTAATATGATATATATTACACTAATACCATTCTGGAAATGTTTTATCTATAACCTAAAAAGAAAAATAAGAATTTACTCAACAAAACGCGCATAAGAACAAAAAGTAATAAACACCCGAATAACAAGTAGTAATAAAATATTACTAATAAGAAGCTAAGAATATGACCATATATGATATCATAAAAATAAGTATGATTTTGGAATAAGTCAATAACATTATTTAAATCATTATACAGGAGGTTCAGACCCTTACGAAGCAAATCGGACCTAAGGTAAGGGAAATATCACAATCTCATTTTTATCTGAGATTGTTTATACTTTGGTATTTACTGGGGTGTATTTTATCATCCACATCCATGTTTCCTGAATATGTAATATTTTTTCCATCCACCTACAATTTTTTAAATCCAATTTTTCCGTTCGGTGAGTTTTTAGTAAAATATATAAAAGGAATCTTTTGTTGTTTTTCGTACGAGGTACTTTTTGACTTTTCCGACAAAAGTACGAGAAGAATGTTTTTTTAACTTATACGGCATGAATGGATTTTTAAAACATTATTCCAAGAAGATTCCTTTACAAGTTTTCAGTTTAATATTTAATCAACTTATTTTAGTTTAAAATTGTATGACATGTTGAGAAAGGAAAAATGTTTTTGAAGTAGAAAGGATATTTTCCTCAAGAATGGTGTTCAAGTGTTTTTTTTTCAAAATTATTTTCCATCTATGATAATATAGGGTTTTGTTTCTATCCCTATTATTACATTGATTTTTTTATATTGTGATGGAATTATTTTTACGAATTCCTTTATCTTATATGAATTGTTTTATGATGTCATGTTGTGTAAGAATCCCATTTTAATTACAGGGGTTATACAATGATGTATGATTTATGATTTTTTGTCACACATAAGAATGGTATAATTATGAGATGGGTGGGACCTATATCTCCCTGCAATTCATTGGGTAATGATTTTATATCTCATGAGATAGACATGGCTGGAACGGCGGGTTAAACTGGTTTAGTGAAACAACACTGAAACGAGGAGTGAACTCAGTTCAGAAATGGAATCTGTCCACTAAGATAGTCTTGGAAACGAGTCTTGACTACTATGAAATTATTCTCTATGATTATGTGTGTATTCCACAAAGCTTAATTTTTAACTTTATGATTATTGTGATTACATTTCACTACCATTATTTATCCCATGTTATGAAATTATGATCTCTTTTGCAGGGTATGATTTCCAAAATGTTATGTTCTTATGAATATGATGTGATTGATATTTCTTTTTTTTACCCTTAATGAGCATTTGAGCTCACCCTTTTGTATGTTTTCTTTCCCCATGTCAGGGAGAAGGTTAATAAGTATGATATGCCAAAAGGGGCTATAGATATGATGAAATAAATAGGAGATAGTGTAGACGCTTTATGAACCAGTTGTTTATGTTTCCCAATTTCTAAAGACACTATACCTATACAGTACATTCGTGGTTTTGTTATATGTTGTAATAAGTATGCTTCAATATTGAAGTATTAACAATGTATGTAAATTATGGGTCGTTATAGTTGGTATCAAAGGAAAGTTATAGTCATCCTTTGGAAACTAGGATGTGAAAGCCTTAGTAAGAACCCTAAGGATAAGTCTAAGCATTGAACACAATCTTAGTGTTTTAGAAATGGACATGAATAACCTAGGATAAGACCATAAGTGTGAAATTTTATTATTGATTATGTGGTTTTCCTATTATAATTAGTGTTTCTTACACTATTCTTCTTGGTTTTAGTCAATGGCTAGAACCCGAAGGAACCGTGTTAATGCAGAATGCGACAGGAAATGCAATAATTGTCCCCCTGAGCAACCAAACGTTATGGGAGATGGAATGAAAACTCTTGTTGCCATGCTCACAAAACTTTCTCAAGCTATGAATCATGCATTACTTCCAAACGAGCAAAGGAAAGAGAAACATTCTGTTGAATCCTTCATGAGGCAGTGTCCACCTTCTTTTAGCGTGTCTATTGATCCATTAGTTGCTGAACAATGGATTAGTACTCCTGAAAAGTTATTTTCAGTTCATCAATGTTCTGAACATGACAAAGTCATCCTAGCAGTTTATCATTTGGAAGGAGATGCTGATCAATGGTGGAATCTTATTAAGAATATGAGGAAAAGGGATAAAATTCAGTCCATAGAATGGGATGAGTTCAAGTACTAATTTTTAAATAAGTACTTCCCTCGTATTCTTCGAACAAAGATGGAGAAAGATTTTCTTAAACTGAAGAAAAAGGATGAGGAATTTGTTTTTACCTATGAAGAAAATTTTACAAGACTTGCAAGGTACACTTCTAGTATTATTATCCAACCTGAGAGTAAGATCGTTTGATTCTTTAGTGGCTTAAAACCATGTCTTCGAAGGGCCTTCACCATAAGGGACTTCAATAGCTAAGAGGAAATCGTTCGATGTGCTCTCAAAGTTGAGATGGAGATTGGAGTAACCCATCAGTCATATGGGTTTGATAAGAAGAGGAAAATGGAATTCAAAGGAAAATCTAAAGAGAACAATGAAAAGAAGATGAGCTTTCCCTTATGCTCAATGTGTTGAATGAAACATGGAGGGAGTTGTCTTAAAGGGACAAGTAAATGTATCAAATGTGGAAGGGAAGGTCATCGGGAATTTGAATGCCGCAATGATGGGAAGAAGATGTCTAATGATGCAAATAAAGGTAGGGATACACAGAATGAACCTACTACACTTCAATGTTTCAATTTCAAGGAGATGGGGCATTATGCCAATAAATGCCCTAATCCAAGGGTTGTTTATGATGATCGACATCAACAAAATCTTATGGCTAAATACAAAGGAAAGTCACATGCAATTTCTATCAGCGATGTGGAGTATGATAACGATGTGGTGAAAGTTACACTTACCATCCACTCTAAAGTAGAAAATATTTTATTTGATTCTAGATCCACCCACTCTTTTATTATTGAAGATTTTTATAATGGTATCACCGTATTACCTCAACAATTAGAAGTTGAGTTAGGTATGACAACACCGAATGGCACAACAGTCACATCAAAAGATTATAATTCTTCTCCAATTGATGTTTGTGGGAAAGTGGTTCTTGAAAATATTTTGATCCTTCCTATAGTGGAATTTGATGTGATTCTTGGCATGGATTGGATTTCTTTATATGGAGCTCATATCAGTTGCCAAAGAAGGGAAGTCACATTTCATATTCCAGATCAATCTATGATCGTCTATCAATGCAAGGATGAACATATCCTTCTAGTGGAAATTTTATCCATCTTATGGGTCTTGATTCCACTGAATGAAGGTCATTTATCTCAAATGGTTGGTGAAAACTCACGATTAATAATATGCCCAATGTACGGGAGTTTGATGATGTCTTTCCGGAGGAATTGATGGGTCTTCCACCAAATTGTGAAGTTGATTTTTCAATAGAACTCGTACCAGGTGCTTTACCTATTTCAAAGACACATTATAGAATGGCCCCAATTGAGTTGCAGGAATTGAAGAAGCAACTCCAAGAGGATCTTTATAAGGGATTCATACGCCCTAGTGCGTCACTTTAGGGAGCACCTGTTCAGTTTGTTAAGAAGAAAGATGGATCAATGAGACTCTGCATTGATTATCGAGAACTTAAAAAGATCACAATCAAGAAAAAATATCCTCTCCTGCGCATTGATGACATATTTGACCAACTATGCGGAGCTCAATACTTTTCCAATATTGATCTTCGTTTAGGTAATCATCAATTAAGGGTCAAAATGGAGGATATACCAAATACGGCTTTCCGTACAAGGTATAGACACTATGAATTTATAGTGATGACATTTTTTCTTACTAATTCCCCTGCTATCTTCATGGATCAGATGAATAGAGTCTTTAGAGACTATCTTGATCAGTTTTTGGTAGTCTTTATAGACGATATTCTGGTATATTCAAAGAGCAAGGAAGAACATGAAGATCACTTGAGAATTATATTGAAGACCGTGAGAAAGGAGAAGCTTTATGCCAAATTTACCAAGTGTGAATTTTGGCTTCAAAGAGATTCATTTTTGGGTCACATAATCTCAAAAGAGGGGATATCTGTAGATCCAGCAAAAATAGAGGTTATCGAAAGATGGTCGAGACAAACAACAGTAACCGAGATCCGAAGTTTTCTTGGTTTGGCTGGATATTATCGACGTTTTGTGAATGATTTTTCACGATTATCTAATCCACTCACCAGGTTGACTCAGAAATGAGTTACGTTTGTTTGGACGGAGGAATGTGAAGAGAATTTCAAGGATTTAAAAAGATGGTTATCCAGTGCACCTGTGCTCACACTGCCTTGTAGTGGAGAAAGGTTTGTGATATATAGTGATTCATCCAAGAAGGGACTGGGGTGTGTTCTTATGAAAAATGATATGGTGATAGCTTATTCCTCATGACAGTTGAAAATCCATGAGCAAAATTACCCAACTCATGATTTGGAGTTAGCTACGGTAATATTTTCATTAAAGATTTGGAGGCATTACCTTTATGGTGAAAGGTGTGATATTTATACTGATCATAAAAGTCTAAAGTATATTTTCACACAAAAGGAGCTGAATATGCGCCAAAGAAGATTGTTAGAGCTGATTAAGGATTACGACTGCTCAATCCATTACCACCCTGGGAAAGCAAACAAGGTGGAAGATGCCTTAAGTCGACAAGACCATGCCAGTTTATCCATGATGAGGATCACAAAAGATCCAATATTTATGGATTTATAAAGGATGGATCTTGGAATTATAATGGAAGGGGGAAAATCAAATCTTTCTCAATTGAATGTTCAACCATCTATACATGTGAAGATTAAAGAGGCGCAGAGAGAAGATGTAGAGTGACAAAAGAAGGTAAGGAATATTCCTGAATTCAACCTTGATTGTGATGGGATAATAAAGTTCAGGAATTGGGTTTTTGTTTCTCCCATCCCCAATTTAAAGAAGGAGCTTCTGGATGAGGCTCATAGTTCTTCATTCTCTATTCATCCTGGAAGCACGAAGATGTATAGGGACCTGAAAGAGTACTTCTGGTGGGATGGCATGAAAAGAGATGTTGCTGAATATGTCTCTCGATTCTTGGTTTGTCAGCAAGTTAAAGCTGATAGACAGAAGTCTAAGGGGATGTTACAAGAATTACCCATACCCGAATGGAAATGGGAAAACATCACTATGGGCTTTGTCACAAGACTTTTTTAAGACATCCAAAGGAAATAATGCTATCTGGGTCATAGTTGATCGTCTTACAAAGTCTTCACATTTCTTTGCTATTAGAGAGGATTACTCTCTGGATCAGCTTGCTAGGATATATGTAAAGGAAGTGGTAAGATTGGATAGAGTACCACTTTATATTATATCTGATCGGGATCCGAGATTTACCTAGAAGTTATGGAGAAGTCTTCATCATACTCTGGATACAGAGTTGAGTTTCAGCACTACTTATCATCCTCAGACAGACGATCAGTCTGATAGAACAATTCAAACTCTAGAAGATATGTTGAGAGCTTGCTCTATGGATTTCAAAGGTGGTTGGGATCAACACCTACCTTTTGTGGAATTTTCTTATAATAATAGCTTTCACTCCAGTATTAAGATGGCTCCTTATGAAGCTCTCTATGGAAAGAAATGTAGGACTCCAACTTGATGCGATGAAGTTGGGGAAAGAAAGCCATTAGGACCTGATCTTGTTGATGAGATGGAAAAAAAGGTCAGATCTATTAAACAACACATAAGAGCAGCTCAGAGTCGACAAAAAAGTTCTTCCGACAACCGAAGAAAAGACCTAGTGTTTGAAGTGGGTGATAAAGTGTTCTTACAAATATCTCACTGGAAGAGGGTCATGAGATTTGGAAATAAGGGGAAGTTGATACCTAGATATATCGGTCCTTTCGAAATACTGGATCGTGTTGGAACGGTAGCTTAACAATTGGCACTTCCACCGAATCTCTCTCAAGTTCACAATGTATTCCATGTATCTCTCCTGAGAAAGTACATACCTGATCCTTCACATGTACTCAACTCAGAAGTTGTACCACCGGAACAGATCTTTCTTATGAAGAACAACCAATAGAGATTCTGGATCGTAGCGAAAAAGTCCTATGAAATAAGACCAATCCATTGGTGAAAGTTTTATAGAGGAACCACCAATTAGAAGAAGCTACATGGTAGCTAGAGGATATGATGAGGGAGAGGTATCCTCATATGTTTGTTACAATGTGACGAATTTCGAGGGAGAAATTCATTTTAAGGGGGGTAGAATGTAACACCCGAGACTTTTATGAGAAATATTCTTTTTTTATGTCATATAAATCATTAAAGTAATCTTTCACTACACACAACACTAGCTTGGCTTACTTTACACGCAACCATGGCCTTCCTCGATAGCTTGCGTCATACGCAATACTGAGTTTCAATAAACAATGATATGCTATTAAAAAATTATTAAAAATAGCCGTTATGAATATTAATAACCACTTTTTGAAATTTTATAAATTTTATTTTTCAAAATGGACTTCATTTTTGGATTCGGAATATCGAAATTATCCTAGGGTGAAATTTTGGTATTTTTCTGAAAACAATCAATTTTTGATGAATAGTGAAACCACTAAGTGGTAGTTAAAAAAACTGAATTTTTCATTAAACTTAATTTTACCGCTTATGTGAGTGGAATTTCGAAAATCCGAGAGACACGATTAATATCAAGGACTAAAATGTGGTTCAATGATATGAAAATAATTTTTCGTGAATAGTAACTTTTTACTTTTTTTACCACCGTTAAAAGTAAATAGGGTAATTAAGGGTAAAAGTGTTATTATTATTACCCTATCACATGTCCTAATTCTATTGGATAAGTGTAATTCGACCAAAAACAACCTTAGGAATAAAATATGACCATTTAGGCCCTCTTCGATTAGATTAGGACATTTATTATTAATTTATTTAAAGAAGGGTTAAAATAGTTAAAATCAATGTTTAATAAGTAAATAATTTTTAATATGGAGTTATACATAATATAAATTATAAAATAAATATTCATTAAAAAGATAATAACATTTCCTACATAATGGTATTTTATTTTTAATTTTTAGACATTAAATAATTTAATTTATTTATGACACAACGATGATGCAGTAATTATTTTATTAATGAAATATTGATATAATTGATGTTATAAATACCCAAATAAATGTAATTTGATACTTTTTATGAATTAATCTAATTTTTTGGGTTAATAAGACATGTTAGTATTGATTTAATCAACTTTTTTAGAACTAATAATTCTGTTATGATTTTCACAAAAATCAATTACTAAATAGTGTCAAAATTCACATAAAATAGTTTTTAAAACAAATATTATATTATTAATTGTTATTTTATTCCGAAAAATCTAAGGTTCGGCCAAATGACTTATATAAGGTTATATATATTAATATAAACAACTTGGGGTTCGTTTGGCTTGATATTGTAAGTTTATTAGCCTTATAGTGTAAGAAAACAAGAAGACACTGTAAAAGTTAAATTATCTAACTTAAAGTTAAATCTAAATGATAAGGTTAAAATTGATACCTAAACTTGTCTAAATTATATTGGATGAGAGGATTTAGACCCAGACCCACCTTATTTTCTAAATATATCAATTTTGAGCTATTAAAAATCGAATTTGACTTTATAATAAAATAATATTTTTAGTTATTCCAAAGGTGCCTCTCTCCTCCCTTATAAAAGGGAACCTCCTCCCTCTCCTCCTCACCCCAATTTGAGCCTTCAAGATCGGACAAAACCTGCCAATTTCTTCTCTCCACTTCCCTAGAGACATCCTAGAGGTCCTGGTCTTCTTCAAAGATCATTTTTTGTACCCTAAAAGGAGGTCTCAAAGAAGCGCTTCAAAGAAGAGGTAATGTCCGTTACCGATTCATTCATCTTTATTTCTTCTTCCACTTCTTATTTATTTGTTTCATTATGAAGTAATAACATAAGTATAATTGATATACTGATATGTTATTGTATGTATTAAACAACCATATTTCACTATCAATCCATCCTATGGAAAATGAAATCACCGTGCGTGCGTACGTACAGAATACCGTCTCCACGCCGTGATGTAATCTATTTTCCACCACCACCTTACTTGGATGGGTATAATGGTGTAAATAATGACTATATATGATTATTGTAAAGTGATATTGATTTTGAAATAGTATATATACACTCCAATACAATTCCACGATCATAGAAATGATATCATCGCTCGTGCGTATGTACGGAATACCGTCTCCACGATGTGATGCGACTCGTTATACATGATCGTCATTGAATAATGATTATATAAATTAATTGAGTGAATTAATATGATATATATTAAACTAATACCATTCTGGAAATGTGCTATCTATAACCTAAAAAGAAAAATAATAATTTATTCGACAAAACGTGCATAAGAACAAAATGTAATAAACACACGAATAACAAGTAGTAATGAAATATTACTAATAATAAGCTAAGAATATGAACATATATGATATCATAAAAATAATTATGATTCTGGAATAAGTCAATAACATTATTTAAATAATTATACAGGAGGTTCAGACACTTACGAAGAAAATCGGACCTATGGTAAGGGAAATATCACAATCTCATTTTTATCTGAGATTTTTTATACTTTGGTATTTACTGGGGTGTATTTTATCATCCACATCCATGTTTCCTAAATATGTAATATTGTTTCAATCCACCTAAAATTGTCCAAATCCAATTTTAACCTTTGGTGAGTTTTTAGTAAAAGATATAAAAGGAATCTTTTGTCGTTTTTCGTACGAGCTACTTTTTGACTTTTCTGACAAAAGTATGAGAAGAATGTTTTTTTAACTTATACTGCATGAATGGATTTTTAAAACATTATTTGCAAGAAGATTCATTTACAAGATTTCATGTTTATTTTTAATCAACTTCTTTTAGTTTAAAATTGTATGACATGTTGAGAAAGGAAAAATGTTTTTGAAGTAGAAAGGATATTTTCCTCAAGAATGGAGTTCAAGTGTTTTTTTTCAAAATTATTTTCCATCTAAGATAATATAGGGTTCTGTTTCTATCCCTATTATTACATTGATTTGATTATGTTATGATGGAATTTTTTTTACGAATTCCTTTATCTTATATGAATTTTTTTATGATGTCATGTTGTTTAAGAATCCCATTTTAATTACATTGGTTATGCAATGATGTATGATTTATGATTTTGTGGCACACATAAGAATGGTATCATTATGAGATGGGTGGGACCTATATCTCCATCCAATGCATTGGGTAAAGATTTTATATCTCATGAGATAGACATGGCTGGAACGACGGGTTAAACCGGTTTAGTGAAACAGGACTGAAACGAGGAGTGAACTCGGTTCAAAAATGGACTTTGTCCACTAAGATAGTCTTGGAAATGAGTCTTGACTACTAAGAAATGATTCTCTATGATTATGTGTGTATGCCACAAAGATTCATGTTTTAGGTTATGATTATTGTGATTACATTTCACTACCATGATTTATCCCATGTTATGAAATTATGATCTATTTTGCAGGATATGATTTCCAAAATGTTATGTTCTTATGAATATGATGTGATTGATATTTCTTTTGTTTACCCTTACTGAGCATTTGAGCTCACCATTTTGCATGTTATCTTTCCCCAGGTCCGGGAGAAGGTTGTTATGTAAGATATGCAAAAAGGGACTATAGATGTGATGAAATAAATGGGAGACAGTGTAGATGCTTTATGAACCAGTTGTTTATGTTTCCCAGTTTCTAAAGACACTATACCTATACGGTCCTTTCATGGTTTTTTTATATGTTGTAATAAGTATGCTTAAATTTTGAAGTATTAACAATGTATGTAAATTATGGGTCGTTATAATTATGGTACTAACACACATATGGGCAACAACTCTGAGAGGGGTTGATTGATTATTAACATGATCATCACTAGTTTATAATGAGAAGGCCATAGAATACACACTTGGATATACACTAGAACAGTATATGATTGGGTGAATTCTCATTCACTTTTTTGACCATTTTGAAGGAATTGGATATATGATAACCCTGATAGACCGAGGCCAAAAATAAGGTGTCATTGATTGAAAATAAGGATTCATGATTTCAGCATCTTATGAAATAATTTTAGGATTATATAATAAAAAACTGTTATTTTTTATCCTAACAATATGAAATTTAATATTATCCACTTGTCAGAATATAGAGTAACCATATAAACATTGGTTTGGATGTACACTACTGTTGTTTTATGAATAATGAATTAACCAGGATCGATGTTGGAGTGTAACATATCATGATTATGATTAACCAAATTTCATGATTAGTGATTAACAACATGAAATAATGTGAGTTTCCAAACCCACCAGAGAAGAGAGAAACGGATTTTTATGATGGTTCAATGGATAATAACAATAGTAGAAAGGGGACCCAATTTATATTATATTTAAAATGTAAAATAATCACTAAAAGGAATGTTACAAAAATGTTATATATGTAAAACATTAGAATTAATTTATAAATTGATGAGGAAAATGATTTTTTTACCAAAAGGGATTGGAATAATGGTTTCTATAATATATCATCTATTGTTAAATTTTTTAAAAGTCGACAGTATGGGAAATATTAAAATTGATGTCCTAGTGAGAATGTTTGAGAAGTAAAGGAAAAGGGTTTTATATGAACTTGTTTTACTAATGATGATGATGATGAATAGACTATGAATGATATATGATTTGTATCAGTAATTGTATTAGTATATAATATGTTAAAATAAATAAAAATAATTAAATTTGGATTGATGAATCTTATGAAATGATTCATATTCAATTTTTAGAACGAATAAATATGTTATAAGATGGGGAGGAATGGATAATGTTTTATAAATGATGTGGAATGATTGAATTTTTTTTATTAGGATCAAATAGTTTTATTTTAGAAGTGTTTTTGCAAGGATATTATAGACATAAGTGGTAAGAAACACCAAAGGATTTCTCTATAATATTTATTCATTAAGGGTTCTTATGAATATGTTGAATGGTACTGATAACATAAATGGTTTTGTATGGGTAAGTTAATATTTTCGGAAAAAATGTGATTGGGGGATATATAACCATTCATATGTTCGGTATAATTATATAATAGGGTTTAGTTGTTAAAAATAATTGATGTATTTTGATAAATAAAATTTTATTTTATTTGTGCCCTTGATATTTATTAGTGATTTTATGATGAATTGATTCATGTTGTTTTTCATTGCATTTTTAGATATATTTAATATATTGGATACTTTGTGTAGAGTAATGTTTTCGATGAAATTTTGAATTAATTGAGGTTTTGTGTGGTTTATGTTATTTTGTGTAATGATTAGCACATTTTAATTGAATACATGATCAACATATTCACTTATTTATTTTGTTATATTAAGAGTTACTTTATGTTGTTTTTGGATAAATGATAAATCTCATCTTGGGAAAAAATATTAGTTAAATTCATTATATGTTTTGGGTTTTGAATTTTTTAGATATATTTTGGTGGATTAAATATGTTTACTATATATAAAATTGTATAAGATAATCTTTGGCTGTTATTTATGAGGTTTTAGAGGTAAATGTATTATTTCATCATTTAATGATTTGTCCATATTAGATAGCATGTTATATACATTCAAGTTTTGGTAAGTATCATGAGAAAGAATGAATGAATTATCATTATTTGATAAATATTATAATCTATTAAGAGTTAATTTATGTACTGAATATATGAAAAATTCATCTCAAATATTCATTTTTTGAGTAAGATATGAGATAGAAGAAGAAATTGATCATTGAAAAATGGATGAAATTTTTCGTCTTATATAGAAAAGAATCAAGTAAGTAAATTTTCTAATATTGTCAATCATAATTGAAATATAATCCATAAACACACGGAAAATGTCCAATGATATTTTTGTATAAGTTTTCATTTTTTTCTAATGAATTGATGTCGTCCTTTATCTCATACTGATTTATGGTTTTGTTGACATTAACAATCACATGATCATGTTCTGTATCAGTATTTATTATTACAAGGATGTTATTTTTGTCCTCCAAGTGAATATATCCAATTTTAACTAATGTTATACTTATCTAGTAACCCAACTATATGTTATTTCTTGTAACTATTATATTTCCCACTTCCCCATTTCAATGGATTCTTTAATATTCATTTTTTTAATGTTGTATTTCAATAAATATATTATCAAATATTAAAACATTGATTAAAAAGATAAAAATAGTAAGGAAGTAATTTTTTTATAGGGTAAAATGTATTACCCTGAAAATATAGTGTACAAGAATACAATCCTCTATTTTTCCCTTAACATGGAACACTTATTTTTATGATAATTGTGATATATGATAAAAATATTAATATTTAATTGTTATAATTCTGAAAATAAAATTGAATTGTAAGGTATGAATATTAACAACGAAATTATGGAATTTTATTAAGGGTATTAAGTAATTAACATTTAATGTTTAATTAAATATAGATAATTACCCAACTTCCAATAATGTAAAATTATTCATAAAAAATATGTTTTCATCAAAAAATGATTATTATTTCATTTTATTTTTTGATATTATTATAAATTTGAAAAAAAATTATAGAAATTTTATTTTATGTAACTAATATAATTCATAAAATACACATTTCATTATTATTATTGCATGATTTTTTATATTCATCTGAAATCATTTACTTTTCAGTGAATAGTCAAAAATAAATCTTTTTGTAATACTATCGTTTAATTTCTGTAAATCAATTTACATGAAAGAACATTCTATATTGAATTTGGATTTTATTTAGAATAAGATCTATTTTATTTAACACAATATAAATAATTTCATTGTAATGAAGAAAGTATTTTATTTCAAAATTAGAATATTTTTATTAAAAAAATTAAAATACATTAGTTTTCCATTAAATTTTGGAACTCATATGAAAATATATTTGTTCCACTTATTGATACATAATAATTAAATATGGATTAAATATATTTAATAATGAGCTCCAAACTTTTTAAATTTGTCTATTTTGTTTTGTTTATAATTAATAGTAATAATGTTAAATATTATTGACCATAACAAGGTTAAAATGTGTAAAATGGGGATTAGTTGTTGAGATAAGGCCTAATAGTCTCCTCGAAAAAATTATTTACCCTATTTTATTAGTTCCTTAAACTTTTTACATAATATAATATAAAATATAGAAATTCATTTCAATTTTTATTATTATAACATTTATATTAATTTAAAAAAAGGACAAATAAATATGTGACTATATTGATTTTAATTTCATTCATATGTTTTAATAGGGATAAAAATAATTTTTTAATTAATATAAATGGTAAAATATAATAGGAATAATTTTTTTTATTATGATACAATATTTTTTATTTTTTTATGATGATATAATTACCTTTAATTTTTACACAATGCTGATATAGTAATATAGTGCTTCTGCATGTAGTATACATGTCAATGTAAATGATTCTAAGAACAATAAAAGTAGTATTTTTTTAATAATATTTATATTAAATAATAAATAATCATTAATTATAAAGTATAAATTATGGAAAATGTGTTTATATTTTAATTTTATTTCTATATTGATATCTAAGAAGTAAAATTATACGAATAGACCGAAAAATGCCATTAATGATACTTTGTGATAAATTGTTTCTTAAAATTAATAAAAAAAATAATAAGAAAAATAAATGGGACATGTGTGATGGGAAAATGGTTTGGAATTTCATTCATCAATCATTTTTGAGCCACTATTTTTCTTTTAATTAAATTTATGACCTTAAAGGAATGAAATTGTGTTAAGATGGTTACAATGAAAAATTGTTAAGTTGGGGGGTGAAACAAAAATATAAGGATTAAAATGAAGCTCAAAAATGTTAAAAAAATTATGTTTAAGTTATTTGTAACTTATCATGTCCTAACATTGAAATCATGGACCTTTAGTTCTTGTTGAATCTATTATAATATTTGTTAGATTTAAATATTTTATGTAATAACAACTATGTCCTTTCCCTCACTTATATAAGGGAACCTCATATTAAAATTTAGTATCAATGTTTTATCACATTATATTATCCTTGAATAAACCTAATACCTTCCTAGATTCTGTTAGTTATTCATAGAGCCTGTTGTCTTTCCCTAAGACAATCCAATGTTGGCTTAAGGTGTAATCCATAGGAGGTGTCCCAAAAAGTAGGTAGTCATCCAACCTGAGTCATTCAATGTTTATTTATTCATCTGTATCATATAACTTTTTTCATATGCATTATAAATTACTGAATCCAATATCATCAGTATAATTATATGTTACAATATTTCCACTATGCACATCCATTCCATCAAATGGGTAATGAAGTTACAGCTTTTGCATATGTGTAGACTACTACCTCCATGTAGTGATAAGATTTATTTTCCATCACATTGTTTCATGGTCATTGGTTATTGTGGATTGAAAATTTCTATATAACATTTATGAAAAAATTATAAACTTTTAATTAGTATTTATTAAATATCTTCTTACCTTCCAATCCATTAGAAAATGACAATGACGCTTATGCATATGTGTGACATTCCCCCTCCAAGAAGCCATGTGATTGGTTTTTCATCTCAGTTTTACTTGGATGGTATTAAATATAGATTTAATGCATATATATGATATTTATTATATTATAATTACTTTATCATGTTGATTTATTGTTTATAATTGATTCATTACATCCATGGGAAATTGGAAACACCCCTTCTACTTATGTACATATCATCATCTCTATAAGGATATGGATTTCATTTTTTCACCACATTACACAAATAATTATAAAATTTGATATGATGATTAAATATGAAATATATGATGTAAATTTACTTATTTATATGTTGGTACACTGATCAATGTACAAGGACCATAACTACTGAACAAAAACTTGCATCAAAAAATGAAATAATTAACGCCACGAATAATGTCATTAATAATGAATTGATAATAAACTGGTGATAGTATGTTATAAGTAAATCATGAATTGTATTATATGGATGGATATAGTAATTTAGAATATTTATAATCACTATAAAATTATTATAAATTATTTCATAAACTTTACCATTTAAGTTGAGGCTTTAGGTGTGTGATTCTCATCTGACTTTTATTTTTCTGATACATATGACTTATTCACCACTAGTTTCTTTTGAGTGTTTTATATACTTCCCATGATTTTGTTTTATGATTGTTAATTTAGAAATAATGTATATTTACAAATCCATATAGGTAATATTGTTGATGAGGTCTTCATTATATGATTACCAATGTTATAATGGTTCATGTTTCAATGAAATTTCTCTTTGAGGTTTTTTATATTAAATTTACATTCTGGGAAATTATATAATCCTTATCCATTGAAACATATAATTTTTTTCATCAATTTTATTTTCATGTAATTCCCATGTATGATTACCATTTTACTATCTTTTTTATTTAAAATAATCAATAAATTTTTTTTAAGATTATCTGACCATGTTTTCTTTTTGGTAAATGAAATATTTTTCCGTGTCTATGTTATGTAAAATGATAAAAATAATTTAATTTTATTTATTCCATTATATGTTTAAAATTATTTTCAAAAATATTTGAATTTATTTTCTATTTTTTTAAAAGTTTGTTTTCAAGTGCCTTCTAAACTTTTTCATTATATAATTTCATAAAATTTTTGAAAGGTAACACTATTTTAACATTTAGGTCATGAATGGACTTCCCCACAACCATGGACATTAAATTAATTTTTTCATCCATTATATGTTTTCATGGTTTTTTTGAAGAAATATTTTTATAATATTATGGAATTTTTTATATTCTAAATAATATATTTCAAAAATGAAATTGATATTTTCCTCAAAAAATGTTCTAGTTACCTTTTAAAGGTATTTCAATTTATGAAAAAAACAATTAATTATATGTAAGATTCATTAGGGATATTAACTAATGATAAAAAATTTATTCATTCTACTAATTTATTATTATTATTATTATTATGAGATATTTATGAAAATAATTTTAATTTATAATTTTTATTCTATAATGGAATGATAACTGTTTTCAGGATATTATGGAATACATATGATTGGAATTGTGATACTGTTTAGGGTGGGTGAATTAAATCCCCCAAATATATTGAGTAATGATTAATTATTATTAACTGAAGGAGGAACATGATAGGATTTACAAATCATGAAAGAGGGTATATAAGAATCTATTCTATGCCTAAAGAAGGTATATGGGTGGATGGTCCGAGCCTAAACATTGAATAATGTATTGGTGGGTAGAATTGAGATAAGATTTATATGATTATAATTATGCCGCACATTTTTAAAAACTCTGTATTAAATTTTCTTATTCTTACATTATGTTCTCATGGATCATAATCTCCAATTATTATTGATTCGTGTATTATTATCTTCCAAATACTTATATCATGATTATGATATATGAATTTTATTATATTGTTTTTAAAAATATGAGGTCATGTTTTAAAAACATTATACTCGTGATTTGTTTTAATACGTCCATTAATTGATATCTCACATGTTTAACCATACTAAGAATATGGGAAAACAATTTTTATTGTTTCCTTTCTATTTAATTTATTGAAATATTTAATGTACAGAATGAATAAGATTAATTCAATGTGAGATGTAATTTGTGTGAGATTTTTAAAATCTATCATTGATTAGGATGATAATGATTATATGGAAACCAATAATTCTCATATATGGATATTATATCATAATAGATAAATACTCATTAGAAAACATTACTATCCATTACAGAGTTCACCAGGATTAGTGTCCTTTGAAACTTCGATAATTGAAAATCTATTTCATAATAAATCTATAATATTTACCACTAATATCATTATAAGCATCAACCTTCTTTTACATATCATACTGAAAACCTTTCATCATAACATGTGGAATGGAAACCTAAAAAGTGGTGAGCTCATATGATCATTAATGTTAAGTAAGGGATATGTCAATGTTCACTAAAATATAATATGAGAATAAAATTTTGAGAAAGTGAGCTTAATATTTTGAAACCATACCCAATATATAATATATAATAGTCTTTAATCATGGAAAAAATATTTGTATTTCATAATAGAATAATTTTAAAGGAATCAATGAACATGAGACACTAGGGAATAATATTATTATATAACATACATTTTTTATGAAAATAAAAATATAAAATAATTTCCTTAGTAAATGATTACTACCAAGAATATTGTATTGGATAGGTTTCACTACACATTCTATTATATCCTAGTCAAGGTTCACACGCAAGACTATCATAGTAGAATATTACCTTTCTGAACATAGTTCACTACCAATTCAAGCCCATATTATATCTTGTGATATCCATCATTACAAAATTAATTAAGGGGATTTATAATTATAGTCCCACCTTTCACATAGTCACAATCAATTCATATATGTAATATAAAGTCCTAAATCCATTGTAGTTTCCTTCCCAAGATTCAATTCAATAGGATTCCCATGATGATCAACCACAATACCTCAAGTGTGTGTCCTTGAATGCCAAAGGATTGCGACTAAATGTGGGGACCTAGGGAGAGTATGTGGAGAGAATATTCCCACAGTGATAGGGTGTACTACATGAAAATATATAGGAAACAAGACACATGATAAGCACCACAATACAAAAAATATACCATGATGAAAGGTAAAAAATGGTGGAAATTGGATAGAAATAATAGATACAATTGATTATAATGGTTTTTCATGGGTATATAGAAAAATAGGTTTACACAAGGATCAAGAAATGTTGAAATATAACACATTCTATAAAAAATACAAAAAATACAAATAACTGCTACAACTAGCATCTCAAGCAAATCCTCAATCCTCTACCCACATACTCCATCATAAAGATATAAATCAATCATGAATTAGATAGATTAATTATTTCATTTATTAATACGAATAATCATACAATCTTCTTGGGTACCAAAGGTTTACCACCCAGGGTGTCAGATACAATATTAGTATCCCAATACATATGGTGTCTTGAAAAACCCTTATTATGCTAGAATTAAATGATCAGTGTGACATATATAATAAATTTTGGGTGATAAATTAATAAAAACAATGGATCAGGTTATTAAATGGATGCCCGAAAAATACCACATACTCCTCCCTAACCAACCAAGGTTCATATACAAGTGATATGGTAAATACAAAGGCCATCATAGTTTAATTAACCAAGGGAGGTAGACCCCAATATTGTGATTTGTCTTGGAAGTTAATTTCCCTTGTAATCAGTATAGTATTCCCATAATATATATAAGAGGCCTCATATATGTATAATAACACAACCCATCAAATCCAAGAGTTTAGTCTTGAGCTTTCTAGGGCTGTCTATTAAGAATCCAAAGGTATCTATAGGTATATTCGATATAACCAATACCACATAATCTGTCCAAGTATACCCATAAAGGTTCCCCTTGTATCACTCATGGAATGGTGACTCTAAGACTGTTCCAAGTATCTCACATAGGGAACCAGGTATCTCCCAAGGCATGGCATATGCAACTTACCAATGGGGTTATCTTTGTTTTCTCCCCTATATAACTAGTTTCACTAATAAGTATAAGTAAAACCCCCTAGGAGACCATTATAGGAAATTAAAACATATCACTCTTGGAATGTCAAGTATATTCACACCGAACATGATGATTCCATCTATAATGTCCTTCAATCAGGACCCGTGTTCCATCTTTCCCCATAGTTGGTGAGAATAGAAACCAAGGAACATATCAGAAGGAATAACATAAAAATTCACATGTCATAAAAAAGTCATGAAAATGCCACATGCTTACTAGATATCCCATGAATAACATCCCTATCAAGAGAATCAATTATGGAAATAAACAATAATTTTAAGGGGTGTCTTAGGGAATAAGCCACATGGTATGTGATAAATGTAAAGCAATGAAATAGGAAACAAATCATAGAATTCAATAAAATGTAATAATTCATTGTACATGAGGCATGTGGCATCTAAATTGAATAATTAAGCATAATAATTCAATTATAATGTATGAGGTGTGGTCTCAATGACATATCTCATGGAAGAAAATTTATTTTGATTCAATTCAGAAGTCATGCAATGAATCTCAAGTGAACACACCCACACATGCAATGGTTACCAATTCCAGGTATATGAAAATAATACATTGAAGGTTGGGACACCCAAAGGGGTGGGAAATGAAAAGGAATACTCCCCATATATGGTTTTCAACATAAGTTAGGGTCACCGATCTCATATAAATCCAATTAAATTAATTCATTAAAACATTGTGAGGAATCTCCATAAGGGTCTAGATAGAAACACAAAATTGAATCATTTGTAGAGAAAATTGAAGATCATGAAATCACTATACCACCTACCTCAATGTAGTAGCACTCCAATCATATATTTTCGAAGCTTGAATCGAGCTAGAATTGATGAAATATAAGAACTCATCCAACAAACATAAAATAGGAATGGCGTGACCACACATAAATAGTGAAATAGTTGAGGGAAGAATATCAAAATAGGAGATTGTTGATTATAGAACATACCAATAGATTTCCATTGCTTCTGAAAATAATATATTTGATTTCCAGATAAAGAAGATAGAAAAAAAACAACATAGGAGGAAGAAGGATGCCCATGCAAGGAAGAGGAGGAAGAAACCATTAGAGAATAAAAGAATAAAGCAGATGGATTACCTAAAACATAATTATGGGAAAATTTGTAATTTCATCCACCTACTATGGGGTTCATGGTTTGGTCGCACGGTTTCCAAACCATGCAGCATCCATTCACCTAGTTCTACATCAAGGGGGAACCTAGCATGGATAGGAGGATGGTTTGTCTAACGTTTCATAAATCATGATAAACCTCTCTATACCATTAAACCTAAATCATTCATGTCTATATTCTAGGGGTTCATAGTTTCTGACACATTGTGTGGCCCCCAAAACCCCACTATGTAAATTCGTACATTGATAGTGATCATGTTGTCAAGGAAGAACAATTTCGGTTAACTATGCGGTGTAGTCTCTCTTTAAAAATTTTATAGTTCCAAGCTCTGAATGATCCCCCAAACAACGTTGAGACCTACTATACCCCTAGGAAACATTATAAGGAAAAATGTGAATTAAACCATAATAAGTCCATCCCATTGTAAAAATATAGTTCATTACAACCTCTCCTCTTTATGAAAACTCATCCTCTAGTATCCCCTTTATGGGTGGTGAAAAATCATTAGGGAAGAGTTATTTCCACTAGACAATTACATTAGTTTTGTACACTTAGGTCTTGTCCTTAACATTTCCATGCTACCAAAGCATCTAGACCAGAGGAACATACCTACATCAGAGAGCCTTTGCTGCATGATCAATGAAACATAACATATTATGCTCGAAGGACTCATCTACTTATAGATCAATATCCTCAAGGTAAAATAAATGAGATAGGTCATGATGATAATGTATAATCTTTGATACATGGATGTCATAGTGCATTTAACGGTACCTCTGAGTTCACATAAACTGATATTCTACTGGCCCGTCTAACTACACTATCTCAAAAGGGCCAACATATTGAGGTGATGACATTACCTATCTACTAATACATATATGACCAAATATAGGCGAAATATTCACAATGTCCTGATATCATCCCTCGAAATCTAAAGGTATTTGGTTAAAATTGGTATAATACTTCTTCCTAAATAGTATTGTCACCAAATTTTTTTGAATCAAATGGTCATGTTCGAAATTATCTTGAATGATTCAATGACCTTATAGAGCTACCTAAACTTATTTATGTCATAATAGAGGTGAACAACACATTCTACCTTATAGGACCACATACCGAGCTGTATATATCATTTACTAGATGTTATTATTGTTGGTAAAATCAACAAGGGGAATATTATTTTCACATAAACCTCCAAAATGAAGGATGTATTCATGAAGTATATCACCAAACACTCATATTGTCTACTTGGCCTTGTTTTAGGTATGAGGATGATATTATGTAATCCAAATCACCTTTGATTTGTTCCTCTTTCGAACCTTTATATAACCATGATGGGAAATGGGAATCTCATTCCAAAATGAAAGAATAAGGGAAACTGCAATGGAAAACTACCTCCTGGATGTATATCTTTTTCACCTCAAAAATAGAGAAGTTGAACCAAATAGATAAAAGTTGTGAAAACTAATTAAACAAGATGAAGTCCACCCATAACACATCACTTCCTTTAAGGTATATCATCCTTTCTATCAAAAAATACATGGTGACATCATTCGATTTATACTTCAGAATGAAGAGAGGATATAGAAGTTCAACAGGCCAATGGTTCTCTACCATCACCTATATAGAGGTGGACCACTAAGTGAAGAAATATATTATATGCCTCCTCATACCTAGAAACCAATACTGACTACATTTATCTATGTACATTTTGGTAAGACTAGGATGAACATCCCATATAAGGGCATGTGAATCAATCATCAACTCTTCCTGCATACCTACCTGCACCAATAGACAACCAAAAACAAGCAGTATTTCACTTCCATCAATAACCCAACCAAGATATGGGTTCTCTCGTCTAACCCCTCCTTAAAAACAAATCCCTTTTAATTCAAAAACATCCTCATTAGGAACCACTCAATAATGGAGGAACTCATTGCTGAAGTTGTTAAGAATGGTTTACCATGATGTTCCTAAACATAAATATGCATAGTAAGGAATAAATTAATAATCTACCACTCAATAGTAGAATCCCTAAATAATTGTGTCTATGTATTCTGGTTCAAGGTTTCATCTATATAATTACCCTTTCTGGGTGTGAATGTAAGCTAAAAATAGAAGGGTATTGTTATTATACCCACATGTGCTTCCTCATATACATGTCTCTCCAAGTAGAGAGGTAATTGATACATTTATTATCTTTTTAGAAAATATAATCATCAAAAGAGTCATTTCCCCCTATAACCTAGATTATGAATCATTGAATCTAGCACGAGTTCATGTGTTGGGTAATTATACTCATGAGGTCTCAACTGGTGGGACCCTAATGCTATAACCAAATCAAATGACATCAGAACATTACATAGCATGATTCCTAATGTATTTCAAAAGAATATATCAACTCTACCTAGATTAGGAAGAACCAGGATCAGAGTAGACATCAATATTCCCATTCACTCCTAAAAAGATATCTGACAATCATAAGTTCAGTAAAATTCCACACCTTTCTTAGTCAATCCCATTTTAGGAACTTATATGTATGAGAAATCCTGGATGAAATTACTCTATTAGTTGGCCAGCCTTAAGAAGTTGTGTTTTTCAAATTCATTCCTATGATTTTCCTAGGAAACGATGCCACTCCACTTCTTTGGATCAACCTATACTCCTACCTAAAATATGATATTAACTAATAACTGAACCTTACTGATCCAGAAGTTTAATTTAATAAGCTTCGCATATATCTAGTTCTCTTTAAGTTTACTCTACATGACCTCAATATGGTTGTCATTATCATGTACCATGTGTGTGTACAATGAGATGTAATATATGAGGACCCTCAAAAAGGATTCAAGATAGAGGCAGAAACCCAGATTCATCAAATCCATGAATACTGCAAGTTGATTTTTTAGACAGAATGACATGACCAAATACTCGTACTGGTTGCACCTACCCCAAAATTCTATACATGGTATGTACAATTCCCTCAATCTCACCGGAAGATAGACCCAAATCAAATCTAAATGGGAGTAAATGGTTTCTCCTTATATGGTGTTGAATAGGTCATCAATTTGATGAAGTGGATCTTAATTTTTCACCGTAATCTATTTCTTTTACGGCAATCCAATCATAATAAAATATTATTGTACTCTTTCTTGGTGGAATGTACTAGTGAACCCCATGGAAATGTTCTATGTCATATGAAACCCTTATCATCTAGATCATCAACCTACATCTCTGTAGGTTCCATCTTATAAGGAGAAATAGACACTGGTGTTGCAACTGGAACAAGTTCCATGTTGTACTCAACCTATATCTAAGGAGGTAATATAGATTGTTTTCAGGGATGACCTTCAAAGAATAATCCACAAAAATAATTAATTCCCCAAGAAACATAACTTAATCACTCATAAAAAGATTGTTAATCCGGGAAATCACTCCAGCTATCCCAAAATTCTTAGTTCTTGGTTGAAATTAATAGATATCCCATTATCCCATTAAGGATATACATGTTTCCCTTAGTTGACATAAAAGAAACATGTTAGTGATATCAATAAACATGGGTGTGATAATGATCAAGCTATTCCATAATAAGAATTATGTTGAAGCGAGTCATGTCGATGGAAATACACTTGAAGAACTGGAACCCGCCTATCTCAAGGGGTTATCTAGATAATGAAATATTCACTCTGTTCTAATCCCTAATGGTGTGTCGAGAGACATGATTCCATAGAAGTACTCAATTGAAAGGCCTTGAAATTACAAAACCATAAAGATATTAAAGTGCAAGAAACACATGTATTAAACAAGGAAGATACTAGAGTAGTGGATATTAGAATAGTACCACCAACTGTAGATGTACATAGACTTCACTCTTTGGGTGTAGGTTATAGTGAATTAATATCACCCAAACTGCAACCCTAAGATGATGTCTTACTAGCATGACCTGAGTCACTCTGCTTACACTTATACTTTGGTGTCTGAATACCTTGTCCATAGCCACTACCACTATTACCTGATTGGCTAGTATAATAAAAAATCCTAACCGAATGTGGCGTCACAAATCATATACATGATCGGGGTGTTTGTACGGATTCCATGTCACTAGATGTTGGAGAAAAATATCCACAGTAGCAATGATGGTGAAAAATAATTCCTCTATCTCGGCACATTATGGGTTTCATTTTGCACTGAGGAATCTTATTTCATGGTCTTCCATAAGGGTGAAACACTATAGAGATATCAGTTCATGTCACATAGCTGGAACTGCCCCCACATGCACCCTTGAAGTAGTTCATCCTACAGCAAGATGAACCATCTCCCTACCTCAGGAAGGAGCGTCCCTAGATCACATTCTTAGATTCTCTAATATTCTAATTTGTGATAAGTTCATGGTTCACTCTCTCTATAATGATATAGAATCAGAATACATTCACCTATGAGTAGACATTATACAACAGATCATCTCCAAAACACCTCTCAATCATCAACTCATCACTATCCAGAGAGGGGGAGAAACAATGGGGATCTGTAAAGTGAGTAGAATACACAAGAACATTCATTGTTCCATGCTAAATATGTATGAACTCCCTAGAACAGTCCTCTATAAGAGCCTAAAGAATGATTTTATCATAAACAGTTTTTTAGAAGTCTGTACATACCATAAACGATTAATAATCAGCAAGAGAGATTATGTCCCAATAATGTTCAGTGGTATCATGTGACATATATTTTGCAAAATTGAACTACAATCATTAGGAGTATCAAGATGTTCATAGATTGATTCCATGATTTCTAACCATAACACAATAACCTGATTTTTTTCATCCCTTGAGACGGTGGGTGGATGTTACTGGTGAAAGTCCCATGTCATATATTCCATAGTAAGGGTAGGTAGGGAAGTACCCTGAATAAACTACATATACCAAAGGAAACTATCACGAAACTGAGAATCAGTTCCCATTGGAGAATCTTTAGGATGTGACATAAGTGGAACTATAGGAGTTATCATTGGTGGATTAGGGCCAACCACTTACAATGTATCCTTATCGACAGTGTCATGGAATACAATATAAGTTTGTTGTTGTGTAATATCTCTACAATTACCAATCTCACCCCTTAAACCAGATTTATAATAGGTAGGGAAAATATATAAACAAAATGATAAATAAAGGGAAGAGATATGGCCTCCCTGAAACAAGACATAATATTAAGCCTACTACTAGAGCCAAGTCTATGAGAGATGATAAGGTCACCAAAGGTTCATAAGAGACATGACCCACTACCATGGTCGAGTCAGGGTCAGGGTATCACATTATCATGTAAATTGAGTAATTAAATTTAAAGGTTGCATTAATTTTGATTCATTAATATATATAAATTACACTTTTAATGGTTTAATTATATATATTACCATTTCTAATTTATAATGTCCTATTGACCATATATATTGAAATGTGGAATCCAATTAATCCCAACCATAACACATTCCAGCCCATGCTACCAATAGTCCATGGATCAATGTTATATATCCAAATATTTAAGGTGTATAATTTATCATATATAGAAAGAAAACTATTAGGTTAAGGTAGGAACATTATGTTTCACTTATGATTATCATTCTTACAAGAAAGGTCGACACATTTCTATATGTTACAATGAAACATGTTCTATATAGGAAATGTTCATGGGAAAATAGGTATGGAAAGTCATAATGATTTAAATTTTAATTCTATGGTTCCTAGTATGATGCATTCAGTGATACACCCTCATATGATCAAGATATGATAAGAGAAATCTGTTAAGGTTAAAATTTTATTAATAATATTAATGATACAAAGAATGCGCATCATCCAATGGTGGAATCTATTAATCTATAATAGTTCCAGCATAAAATCATTTACCCATCCCTAAAAATTTGGGTTTCCCCTATACATGAGTTATATACTCATGTGAATAGGCTCTTACAAAATTCTAATATCCTATTCTTCATTATAAACCAAAATAGTAATAAAAATTTAATGAGGTCTCTCATACCACTTCATAGTTTCCTTCCTATGTTTCAACTCAACATGATCTCTCAGAAAGTGGGCCACAAGACCTCAAGAACACCATCAAAAACACTAGATGTTTTCAACTAGTAGAAATGTCTTCTGGTGTATTCATGGTGATAAAATTCCTTCATTTATCAAGGTGTAGGGATGAAAATCTCATTAGAAACAAGAAACATTGAAAATAGTGTAATAGAAACTATAGTCCATTCAAGAAAGACAAACTACTGGTGGATGAATAATAACAGTAATCATAACCAATGATGATCATGTTATATTGTGTATCTATACAAAAATAAGAGTACATGATGATTAGGGGAAAAATTCATATACTACATTATATACCAAAATACCAAAAAAAAATCAACTACCACTAGAATCTCAGGCATAGGCTCGGCCCTCTTCCCATATACTCTATTAAAAAGCTATTAATGAATCATACATCATAAGACCCATGAATTCCGTTATCAATACATTCAATCATAAAGTATTCTTGTGTACCAAAGGTTTCTAAAGTTGGGTATGAAATAAAATCTCAGTAGGCATCCACCAATGGTTTCTAAACCAATCCATCATGTGAAATAATTACATGAGTAGTGTTCCATATATAATAAATGTTGAACAATAAATAAATAAATAAACGCATTTATCTAGATTCATAGTTTAACACCTAACTAATACCACTTTTTTCGGCTTAATCCAAATGTTTGAACTATGTTATATATATATTTGATATGGTAAATACATAGCCCATCATAGATGATGCAACGAAGGGAGGTAGACCCCATGATTATGCTTTGTCTTGTTTTTCACAATCCCAAGCCACCAGTCAAACACGTAATTATTATATATAATATAATTCCCATATATATAAGTTATAAATCAATATAATCCAAAGGTGGATGACTAAGTATATCCAAGGTGATCTATAGAGAAAACCTGGGATCACTAAAGGTATCTTCAATGTATCTGATAACACTGAGTTCGCCCATTGAAACCCACAAATGTGTCCCTTTTATTACTCATAGAATTGTTTCTATGACTCCATTTAAATCATCTCACATAGAATACGAGGTATAACATGAGGCATGGCATAGAAATCATGCCAACGGTTCCATCCTCTATTTATTTCATAGGGAACATGTGTCACACATGAGTAATAGTAAACCATACAAATATCTCATCATAGGAAACGACAAAGGATACGTCCTGTTTTCTCAAATTGATCCAAAAGGAACATGGAATGTATATCCATAGTCTCTTTAAATAGGGAACTATGTTCTCTCCCAACCCATAGTATGTGATCATTGAACCTGTGGAACATATCACAAATAATAGCATATATAATCAC
This sequence comes from Viscum album, assembly GCA_963277665.1. Lineage (NCBI taxonomy): Eukaryota > Viridiplantae > Streptophyta > Magnoliopsida > Santalales > Viscaceae > Viscum > Viscum album. The sequence continues at coordinate 1,253,283,277 of OY728122.1, forward strand.
ATGTTATCATTATGGCATGCAAATACCAGATGAAAACAAGATATTCCAAGAATAACATCCATATCAATCTAATCATTTATAGCAATAAGTAATAACCATTAAGTTTGGCATATGACAAGAGGCACCTGACATAGATAAATGTAATGTTATGGAATAGGGCATCATGAATGGAAATCAAACAACACAGATAAAAAATTAAATATGTGGAATGTGGCATATAAATTGAATCATAAAGAATAATAATTAAATTACAAAGGTTGAGGAATCATATCAAGAGAATATCCCATCGCTAAATGTTTATATTGACCCAATTTAGTAGTTATGGAATGAATCAGAAGTGAACACACACACAGACAAGGTGGTTATTAACTCAAGGGATAGGAAATGGACATTGAATGTGTTAACACCAAAGTGGGTGTCCAAAGTCCATTAAAATGACCTACAGATGGTTTTCACTACATGTTAGGGTCACACATTTCATGGAATAACAATTTAATTAATTTATTAAATAGATTTGAAGCATCACTGGAATTGTCTTATTAGCTGTACAAAGACACATCAATTAATTAGTGTGAAATAGAGAGGGAAGAAAATTTAATATATATAACCAAATTATAATAAAATTCATGTGATTCATGATATATATGTCAGAAAATATTATCATAAAAATGTGATTCATAAACAATTACATTAAACAATGAGATTATAACCTAAATCAATTACCAAGTAGTTAACTTTCAAATAAAAACATGAAGAAATAGAAAAAAATGGATTTCTAAATGAATTATAAATTTTATGATAATCATGTTTAAATGAATTCATGGGAATCACATATACAAAAAAAATTGGGGAGTATGATATGCATCTCAATGAAATAAAAGTGATATGAAAATATCATACCTTATGTTTGAATTTTTTTCAAAAGTACTCTAATATATTGTATAAAAAATTTAAATTTAATATAATTACATACCAAATTAATTTACATACTTATAATACCATATATTAACCACTGATAACATTTTAATTCCCATTTTATTATAATTCTTTATGTAACGCCCCGACCCTAGTTACCCAGAGTCGGTGTATTATTACATAACATTGGCATGATCACAAGAAAGATAAAATCTCAAAAGAACGATTGGTTTAGTAGCCTTGGAAACACTAGATATATTCATAAGTCTTACATTACATCATAAAATGAAAAACTACAACAACAACATATTGTCTCCATAAACCACACTCATATCCCCACATAATATCCCTGCAGGTCATTCATAATTTACTTCTTCACTTCCTGGGAAAAATAAAACATAGAAAAGGGGTGAGCTCAAATGCCCAGTAAGGATAACAATATACCAGAAACTTTCATAAATAAGAATAAACATTTAAGGCTATGTATAACTAAAACAAAATCCTTTTAAACTTGAACTTCAACATAGTATGGAAAAAGTAAAATGAAATAATGCCATTTACTTGTTCACATGGATATTATACTAATCGAATAAACACATGCAATATCAATAACCACTTTCATAATGTTGGAATGCGTAATGCCAGACTATCATAACCACATAGCCAAGGCCTCATGCCAAGACTACAAATAAGATTTTTCCAAGGCCTTGTGCCAAGACACTAGTTTGTCTCATGAGACCTACCGATGCATCGAGGAGCTATAGCGGGCTCCACCTGTCACATATTAAGTCCAATGCATTCCCATATGAAAAGGTTTAAACATGACATAAACATTCGTATTAAAAATAGCATTCGAAATGTCAATAATTTCACCATAAACTATGAATGGTATAAAAATAGCACATTCACAGTCAAACATATCACAAAACCTTCAATACAATATAGAAGTTTTGTATCATAATAAATCAACTTAAAATAAGCGTAAAATCCATCAAAGGATGTTGACATAGATGAAATCAACACACTTTATGGAGAAATATCTCTTTCTATATTTTGAAATCATTTAAGAGCCATATAAAATAAAACATTTTCTTGAAAATATTCTTATATGCTTGTAAGGAAAACTTTGAAGATTTTATAACGGCAGAAAATAACCGCACTCGCCGTATAAGTTAAAAAAACATTCTTACCTTAATTCTGTCGAAAAGGTTAAAAAGGACCTTGTTTTGAAAACGACGGAAATATTCCTCTTATAAAAAGTCAAACAAGGGTATAAATGACTTTAACCCATATTCTTGTAAATAATAAAAATGTTTTGAAATACATTTTTAAGAAACATGGATGTGGATGATAAAGAGATCCCAGTAGATTATTACATATAAACAACCTCAGATAATGAAGAGATTGTGAAATAACCCTTACCAATTTGGTAACTTATGAAAAATACAACCCATAAAAGAGGTATCATACAATGAATATGTAAATACACATAAATTAGAGTGTATTACACAAAGAATATAAATATGGGCAGTACATATACCACACAAAAGGTGATGGTGGCAATATGGCATGAATCTCACGGGATAAGGAGTGAAATGAAAACCCCTTACCTTGTACTTTTCCTTGGATGGGGTAGGTTAACATCCTGTATAATGGTGAAATAATTTTTATTAAATTATACAAGAATCATATACATTAATATGATATCATATATGATCTTTAAATATTGATTTGATAATAATAACTTAGTATTATCATTGTTTTGGGTGTTAACTTACTTGTTTTATTTTATATGTTTTGTTACGTAAGACATGTTTGTAAAGGATAGGTTGTATATTATTCATATACAGAATGATATCAAGTCCTTAAACATCATTTTTTAAATCATCAAATGATAATTATACTTGAATGGATACGATGGAGAATGAATCTCATCGCGTTCGTGGAGACGGTAGTCCGTACGTACGCACGAGCGACAATATCATTCTTTTGATATTAAAATAATATATAAAAGGATGGTATATAATATATACTGAATCATTAAAATGTTATATTTATTATTTACATGAGTTACACATCATTATTATACCCATCCAAATAATATTATATTGAATAACAATTACACCACGACGTGGAGACGGTAAGCCGTACGTACGCACGTATGGTGACATGTTATTCAAAGGGTGGATAGAATACTGAATATGGATGTACCATATTTATAATAACATCACAGTATATATATGATACTGGAGTTATAATTTTAGAATGGTAACAACAATGGAAGAAGAAGTGGAAGAAGTAATGAACTTGGAAAAAGGGTGGTGAAATCATTACCTCTTCTTCGGGTTCTTCCTTTTGATTTGATCAAAAGAGCTGCTTAGGTTGGATTTCTGATCAAAATAAGTCCTCTAGGATGTAGTGAAGGAAGTTGGGAGAGTATTTGGGCAGAGTTTTTCTGAACCAAAAGGCTTTGAAGGTGTGAAGAAATGAGAAGGAGGAGTGCCCTTTTATAAGAGGGGTGAGGGGCACCTTTGGAAAAGCTAGAGATATTAGTTTATAATAAATTCATATTCGGTTTCCAATGGCTCCAAAGTTGAATATTAAAAGGTTAAGGTGGGGATGGGTCGAAAACAAAACAACCAATAGAATTTAGACAGGTTTGGGTACTTATATTAACCTTATATTTAAGTATTAACTCTAAGTTAATTAGTTTCACTTTTACAATGTCTCTTTGTATTTTTATATAATATGGTTAATAAACATACTATATACATACAAGAGACCCCAAAGTGGTCCATTTTTGATGAAACTATCATGATATAAGTCTCTTGGCTGAACAATAGATTTTTAGGAATTTAATATCAATTAATAATATAATATTTGTTTTAATAATTCTTTTATGTCAATTTTGACACTATTCAATAGTTGATTTTTTTGAAACTCACAAAAGATTGATTACTTCGAAGAAAGACAATTACATAAATACTAATATATCATATTATCCTATAAAATTAGTTTAATTCATTAAAAGTTTCATATTATATTTATTTGGGTATTTATAATATCAATTATTTTAATTTTTCACTATTATAGTAATTACTTTATCATCATTGTGTCATAAATAAATTAAATTATTTAATGTCTAAAAATTATAAATAAACTATCATTATGTAGTAAATCTTTTTATCTTTCTAATTAATATTTATAATCTAAAATCCAACATATATAACCCTATGTATGAATTGTTTTTCTAAAAGATATATGCTTGTGTCATTTTTGTATTCATTTTAACTTAATTAAAATAAAGTGTCCCTATCACCTACAAGTGGCACCATGGGGTCCCAAAATCGACCCAAAGATGCCTATGGTCGAACATGTATCAACCAATAAGGCTAGGACACGTTTTAGGGTAATTTAGTATTATTATAATATTATTTGTTAACCCTTATTTACCAGATTTACCCTTAACCATGGTAAATAAAATATTTACCACATTAATTATTCAAAATGTCTAAAAATAAAAGTTACCTATTTACACAATTTGAACATCCTGATTCCAAATATGGAATCCATTTTTCTAAATTCAAAACACAGAAGTGACTGAAATTAATTTAAAATTAATTCCGGCTGTTAAAACAAAAAGCGTGTTTTTAAGAGATAATAACTATCAAAAGATTGACACTTGTTTATGTTCGGTTTAATTGTAAAATTATGTCCAATGACCAACATTATATTAAATGGTAAAAATATTTTCTAAATTTACTTTAAAACCACTCAAATTCATAATTTATCACTATTAATTATTTTGATTAAAAAAGTTGTTTTTAATTAAAATTTAGTAATTTTCACTATTCATCAAAATATTAAAGTTATCCGAAAAGTACTAAAATTTCACCTTAGGATAAATTCGATATTTCGAATCCAAAAATGAAGTCCATTTTGAAATATAAAATATATATAATTTCAAAAAGTAGGTATTACTATTCATAACAGCTAGTTTGATTGGTTGTTAGAACTCGATGTTGCGTACAACACACACTATCACACTATTCAAAGAGAAGCGTACCGTGGAAGCTTGTGATGTTTCATTTTAAATTTTTTGATGTCCTAATTTAGTCAAAAAGTTTAAAATATTGTATTTAAAAATGTTTCACTATTAAAAGTTGATAAAAGTGCAATACTGAAAATGAATTTGTTCTTGCATTATGTCTAAGAAACTCATAATATGGATTCAAAAATTATAAGGATTATATAAATTTTAAAATTGAGTTAATACTATTCATAACCTCTTTTAATGGCCTTTTTTCGGTAAGTCATGGTGTGATTGAACTCGGTGTTGCGTGTAGTGAAAGTTATTGGATTATTTTGAAGAAATAACACACTATGAAATCTTGGGGTGTTACATTCTCCCCTCCTTCAATAAATTGCGTCCTCGCAATTTGAAATTGTTCTTCGAAAATAAAAAGTTGAAAATAGAAAATATATTTTTGGTAAAACCCACATCGGAAATTGGGTTACTAAAATATAGTCTTAATATGAGGAAAAGTGAAATGAAAGGGTCACCACCAAATTATGATCTCGATTAGGAGAACATTGGTGGAAATTAGAGACATATAATTGGAGGGAAAACGTAAATATTTATAGGTAGTGATTGAGGTCATCAATCACAAACAAGTATAAAATTGAGGTCCTTAAACTCATCAATCTATGATGATTTGAAATACCATCGGTTCAACAAAACATAGGGTATTGGGATAACACATTTTTGACGTTTCAAAATATCTTAGTTTAAATCCCACATCGAAAAATGAATTAATGAGGCCTCTATTTAAAATAAAGAGTGGAAAGTATGAAGATTACCGAAAATAACACATACTAGGGTTCCATGTAAGAAAATATGGATATGGAAGAGAAATCTAACCATTAATTATCTGATGGAGAGTGGTAGAGAACATGGCTATGAAAAGGACAACAATCCCAAAGCCATAAATTAGTGATGATTTAAGGTACCATCTAGGACAACATTTTTGTTCTAAGTTCCTTTTATTAATGTTGAGGAATTTATTTATGAGATTGACTAAGATCATAAGGAGATATACTTACTTTATAATTAGAGTTTTATCCTTTAATAAATTTCTACCACAAACTCATCGTTCACTCTTAAAGATAATAGAACGTAAATTTTTTTTTCTATTTATACTATTCGTACAGGGTTACAAAATAAATGAACTTATAACTCATCTACCAGATATTTTTTAAAAAGACTACATTATTTAATCCAGGACATCTCGTGGGCCAGTGGTAGGTGATACATCCTTGTCTCCCTTCAGTTGCAGGTTCAAGTCTCGCGGCCTTGCCGGTCGCGACGGGTAGTCGCCCGACCTCCGGGTTGTCCTTTTATGGCAATCCAAAATAATACAAACTAGAACTATCCAAAATACTTCTGTCCAAACTCACAGTACAACATTTATAAGGAAGTTAAACATAATTTAGATCCTTTTTACCCCGTAATAGCATATGAATACCTTCATCATGTATTCTTTTAATACACTGAAACATCCTCAATTACCATATTCTTTATTGATTACATTCATGCTCCCTTATTCCATATAGGATGTTGGATATACTTCATCAATCCAAAAATGTCTTAAACCCCAACAATGATGGAATATAAAAATCATTAATCAGTTCCATGGTAGTCAAGAATATCCAATATAATTTATCCAAAACAATCATGTATTATTCCAAAATCAGTACCTTGGTATCAAAACTATATTATGGTTTATCATTCTATCAACCATATATTTTCCAAAAATTTATCCTGCTATTGAGTCACTTTTCTTTGTTCCACACAATCTCAAGTCCATAATGAAATATTAATGCAGTACAATCCTTATATACTCCATAATTATTATAATAAGTACATTATTGATACAACACTCAATTGACATAATCAACATAAGAACTCTAATCATTCTTCTTCATCTGTGGTAGTATCATAACATGATTATTATCCAATAGCATCATTTGCGGCATAGTCTGATGACTAGGACATAAGTTCGCGTAGTGTCCAAACTTCTTGCAAAAGAAGCATTGTACATTTGAAACCATTTTCTTACCCTTGCAGCCACGTACTTTGTTCCCTTTTCCTCCACACTTATAATAAACTCCCATTCCTTTCAGGCAAGTTCCAGGGTGTTTCTTCCCACAGTTATCACATATGGGAAAATTCATCTTTTTCCTCTTCCCTTTATCCATCTTTCTCTCTTCTATCCTTTTCTTCTCTTGCTTCCCTTCAAATCCATAGGACTCAGTAAACTCTTTACTTATCTTATCAACACATGATATTATTTCTTCATATGATGATAATACATGCGAGACTATTTCTCATATAAATTCTGGCTTAAGACCATGAAATATATGATCCTTCTTTCTCTTTGTATCATGTGCATTTCTGGAGTTCTCATTCCTTCTACTTGGCGCCATTTCTAAACAATGGCATAAACTAGATCAGTTTATGAATCAAAATACATAATCCCATACTTATAAAACACTTAACATAAATTGAACTATTTATGGATATAATCCATAATTATAAAAATGTTTTCTTTGAGGAATTATATACTCATAAACCCTTCATAATGATTTGTAAAGAAAATGAGAGTTATCCTAAGCATATCCCCCGGGAGTGTCGTAACCAAGAGTGCAGCAAGGCCCGTTGTCGTGCACCAGTTCCCGTTCGAGTCTATCTCAAAGCGGTGATTTAGGGTTTTACCCCTAGGTACATCTGTGCCAGAGCCGCCTCTACCTGTTCGTATCCAGACAGGGATGTATTGGTCGGAAAACTCACAAAATATCTACAATACCAAAATTATAGGAAGTTCTTCTATACTAATCCTCAATGTTCATCTTAAGTCTACGTGCTCTAATCAGAGTTTATCTAAATCAAGCTTCCAAGGTTTGTACTAAACTTCCTCTGATACCAACTGTAATGCCCCGACCCTAGTTTCCCAGAGTCGGTGCATTATTACATAACATTGGCATGATCACAAGAAAGATCAAATCTCGAAAGACCGATTGGTTTAGTAGCCTTGGAAACACTAGATATATTCATAAGTCTTACATTACATCATAAAATGACAAACTACAACAACAAAATATTGTCTCCATAAACCACACTCATATCCCCACATAATATCCCTATAGGTCATTCATAATTTACTTCTTCACTTCCTGGGAAAAATAAAACATAGAAAAGGGGTGAGCTCAAATGCCCAGTAAGGATAACAATATCACGGAATCTTTCATAAATAAGAATAAACATTTAAGGATATGTATAACTAAAACAAAAGCCTTTTATACTTGAACTTCAACATAGTATGTCAAAAGTAAAATGAAATAATTCCATTTACTTGTTCACATGGATATTCTACTAATCGAATAATCACATGCAATATCAATAACCACTTTCATAATGTTGGAATGCATAATGCCAGACTATCATAACCACATAGCCAAGGCCTCGTGCCAAGACTACAAATAAGATTTTGCCAAGGCCTTGTGCCAAGAGAGTAGTTTGTCTCATGATACCTACCGATGCATCGAGGAGCTATAGCGGGCTCCACCCGTCACATATTAAGTCCAATGCATTCCCATATGAAAAGGTTTAAACATAACATAAACATTCGTATTAAAAATAGCATATGAAATGTCAATAATTTCACCATAAAATATGAATGGTATAAAAATAGCATATCCACAGTCAAACATATCACAAAACCTTCAATACAACATAGAAGTTTTGCATCATAATAAATCAACTTCAAATAAGCGTAAAATCCATCAAAGGATGTTGACATAGATGAAATCAGAACACTTTTTGGAGAAATATCACTTTCTATTTTTTGAAATAATTTAAGAGACATATAAAATAAAACATTTTCTTGAAAATACTCTTATAATCTTGTAAGGAAAACTTTGAAGATTTTATAACGGCAGAAAATAACCGCACTCGCCGTATAAGATAAAAAACATTCTTACCTTAATTCTGTCGAAAAGGTTAAAAAGGACCTTGTTTTGAAAACGACGGAAAGATTCCTCTTATAAAAAGTCAAACAAGGGTATAAATGACTTTAACCCATATTCTTGTAAATAATAAAAATGTTTTGAAATACATTTTTGAGAAACATGGATGTGGATGATAAAGAGATCCCAGTAGATTATTACATATAAACAACCTCGGATAATGAAGAGATTGTGAAATAACCCTTACCAATTTGGTAACTTATGAATCATAAAACCCATAAAAGAGGTATCATACAATGAATATGTAAATACACATAAATTAGAGTATATTACACAAAGAATATAATTATGAGCAGTACATATACCACACAAAAGGTGATGGTGGCAATATGGCATGAATCTCCCGGGATAAGGAGTGAGATGAAAACCCCTTACCTTGTACTTTTCCTTGGTTGGGGTAGGTTAAACTCCTGTATAATGGTTAAATAATTGTTATTAAATTATAAAAGAATCATATACCTTAATATGATATCATATATGATCTTTTAATATTGATTTGATAATAATATCTTAGTATTATCATTATTTCGGGTGTTAACTTACTTGTTTTTTTATATGTTTTGTTACGTAAGACATGTTTGTAAAGGATATGTTGTATATTATTCATATCCAGAATGATATCAAGTCCATAAACATCATTTTTAAAATCATCAAATGATAATTATACTTGAATGGATACGATGGAGAATGAATCCCATCGCGTTCGTGGAGACGGTAGTCCGTACGTACGCACGAGCGACAATATCATTCTTTTGATATTAAAATAATATATAAAAGGATGGTATATCATATATACTGAATCATTAACATGTTATATTTATTATTTACATGAGTTACACATCATTATTATACCCATCCAAATAATATTATATTGAATAACAATTACACCGCGACGTGGAGACGGTAAGCCGTACGTACGCACGTATGATGACATGTTATTCAAAGGGTGGATAGAATACTGAATATGGTTGTACCATATTTATAATAACATCACAATATATATATGATACTGGAGTTATTATTTTAGAATGGTAACAACAAAGGAAGAAGAAGTGGAAGAAGTAATGAACTTGGAAAAAGGGTGGTGAAATCATTACCTCTTCTTCGGGTTCTTCCTTTTGATTTGATCAAAAGGGCTGCATAAGTTGGCTTTCTGATCAAATTAAGGCCTCTAGGTTGTAGTGAGGGATGTTGGGAGAGTATTTGGGCAGAGTTTGGCCGATCCAAAAGGCTTTGAAGGTGTGAAGAAATGAGAAGGAGAAGTGCCCTTTTATAAGAGGGGTGAGGGGAACCTTTGGAAAAGATAGAGATATTAGTTTATAATAAATTAATATTCGGTTTCCAATGGCTCCAAAGTTGACTATTAAAATTTTAAGGTGGGGATGGGTCGAAAAAAACTCAACCAATATAATTTATATAGGTTTGGGTACTTATATTAACCTTATCTTTAAGTAGTAACCCTAAGTTAATTAGTTTCACTTTTACAATGTCTCTTTGTATTTTTATATAATATGGTTAATAAACTTACTATATACATCCAAGAGACCCCCAAGTGGTCCTTTAATGATTAAACTATCATTATATAAGTATCTTGGCCGAACCTTAGATTTTTAAGAATTTTATATCAATTAATAATATAATATTTGTTTTAAGAAGTCTTTTATGTCAATTTTGACACTATTCAATAGTTGATTTTTGTGAAACTCATAACAGGTTGATTTATTCAAATAAATTCAATTAAATAAATAATAATATATCATATTATCCTATAAAATTAGTTTAATTCATTAAAAGTTTCATATTATATTTATTTGGGTATTTATAATATCAATTATTTTAATTTTTCACTATTATAGTAATTACTTCATCATCATTGTGTCATAAATAAATTAAATTATTTAATGTCTAAAAATTATAAATAAAATATCATTATGTAAGAAATCTTTTTAGCTTTCTAATTTATATTTATAATATAAAATCAAACATATATATCCCTATGTAAAAATTGTTTTTCTAAAAGATATATGCTTGTGTCATTTTTGTATTCATTTTAACTTAATTAAAATAAAGTGTCTCTATCACCTAAAAGTGGAACCATGGGGTCCCAAAATCGACCCAAAGATGCCTATGGTAGAACATGTATCAAACAATAAGGCTAGGACACGTTTTAGGGTAATTTAGTATTATTATTATATTATTGTTTAACCCTTATTTACCAGATTTACCCTTAAACATGGTAAATAAAATATTTACCACAGTAATTATTCAAAATGTCTAAAAATAAAAGTTACCTATTTACACAATTTGAACATCTTGATTCCAAATATGGAATCCATTTTTCTAAATTCAAAACACATAAGTGGCAGAAATTAATTTAAAATTAATTCCGGCTGTTAAAACAAAAAGCGTGTTTTTAAGAGATAATAACTATCAAAAGATTGACACTTGTTTATGTTCGGTTTAATTGTAAAATTATGTCCAATGACCAACATTATATTAAATGGTAAAACTATATTCTAAATATACTTTAAAACCACTCAAATTCATAATTTATCACTATTAATTATTTTGATTAAAAAAGTTGTTTTTAATTAAAATTTAGTAATTTTCACTATTCATCAAAATATTAAAGTTATCCGAAAAGTACTAAAATTTCACCTTAGGCTAAATTCGATATTCCGAATCCAAAAATGAAGTCCATTTTGAAATATAAAATATATATAATTTCAAAAAGTAGGTATTACTATTCATAACATCTAGTTTGATTGGTTGTTAGAACTCGGTGTTGCGTACAACACACACTATCACATTATTCAAAGAGAAGCGTACCGTGGAAGCTTGGGATGTTTCATTTTAAATTTTTTGATGTCCTCATTTAGTCAAAAAGTTTAAAATATTGTATTTAAAAATGTTTCACTATTAAAAGTTGATAAAATTGCAATACTGAAAATGAATCTGTTCTTGCATTATGTCTAAGAAACTCATAATATGGATTCTAAAATTATAAGGATTATATAAAGTTTAAAATTTAGTTAATACTATTAATAACCTCTTTTTAATGGCCTTTTTTGGTAAGTCATGGTGTTATTGAACTCGGTGTTGCGTGTAGTGCAAGTTATTGATTTATTTTGAAGAAATAAAACACTATGAAATCTTGGGGTGTTACACCTTATTTAAATTATCATTTTTGGTTGTCACCAGTTTTGTTTTTGTTGAGAATTTCATTTTGTGAGTTCCTTTCAAGATACATTGATCATGGTTAAATAATCACCAAAATTTTATTCAATATATTAATATTACATATATTAATTATATATTTATATCCATCTATTAAAAAAAGATATATAAAAAATTATTATACTATTTTTGGAGACATTAGGTAGTCGGTTCACATGGATGATAATTTCATATTTATAGGGATGGAATTAAAAAAAAGATAAATGTTTATTAACATTTAAATCCTCATTATCATATAATATATATCACATATATTAATTAAGATCATCATTTTTTCCATCCATGTAAATCGGAATAAAATAAATGATTGACATATCTTCACAGAGGTGGTAGTCCACACATACTCATGAGTAACGTCATCGTTTCCCCTAAAATCGGAAAGAAGGATGGTAAATTTTCATTATTATAATATAATATTCACTAATTAATTAATATAAAATATAATCATTAAACCCATTATAATAATTATCCATGATATATGGTAATGTAAATTTAATCGTATCACTATGTAGAAGAGGGTGTTCGTTCATACACATGAATGATAGTTTCACATGGAATTATATTTAATAAAGGGATGATATTCATTATAACATAATAATTTTAGAATTTATGTGTAATAATTATATTGAAGTTATTATTTTATGATTAATACCAGTGATTTGTAGTAGGTGGGAGGGTGAAAATTTTGAAATTGGTCGGGTAAGATTATCACCCTTCATTTGATAGGACTCCTTTAGATCCTTTTATAAGGACACATGGAATGTTGATATAAGGAAATCAAAAACACTAATTTATTTCAGGGGAATTTTATATGATAATTTGGTAGGATTATGGAAATATATAGGCTTAATGTAGAGTAAATAAGAGAAAGGATTGGTGTACTTTTATATTTGGGGGATATGACCCACTTGAAATATCATAATATATTAAAATATAATAAAGTAATTTCCAAGTAAAATGATTATAAATGGATATATATTTATTTCTTTAATATTATTAGGGTTAAATGTTTCCATTTAATAGGATTTATAGAAGTTTAATTAGAAAACATACATAATTATCTTCTTTTGACACCTAATAAAGTCATTTTATCAGTAACCATGATAACAATTTTATATAGTTTTATAATTAATCATGAAACATAATTATGTTTACCATATTGAAAAATATTTTTTATGTTGAATAAAAATATGAAATCTATTTTATCATTTTTATTTCACATTAGTGGAATATTTAATTTAAAATTATACCCAAATAACACGATAACAAAAGTTTTTCTTAAAAAAAAATGTTTTCACGAGTATACCTAAATATATCACAAAATTGATTCATATCACATTGATGGTATTTTGAACAAATTAAATGAAAAAAATTTCATTAAAAAAATTTACAATAAAATAAATAATTTTAAATTCATGAAATGAAAAATTAGTTTTTAAATGAAAAATCATAATGTTTCACTATGAACTGAAAAATCAATGTTTTTAGAAAAATATAAAAGTTTCATTATAAGATAATTTTGAAATTTTTAGTTTAAAAATGAAGTTCATTTTTTAAAATACATTTTCTAAAATATTATATAAATAATTATATTATTTCCTCACAATGGAAAACAATTTCTGAGGAAAAATATATTTTTAAAGAATATAATGACATTATTAAAATATGGGGTTTGGATTAGTGGTAAGAAACCCTTAATCCTATATGAAAAAAGGGGGTTTAAAACCCATTAGGAGTTGGTAATATAGTAGTATTGTAGCGTACTGTAGTGGCAGGAAGGTCACTGGAGTAGTGGCAGGGCACTGTACTAGTGGCGGGTAATGTGCAGTATTGTAGGTGTGTGAGTACTATAGAAGTACAATTCATAGGATTGGTCTTGGCCTAAAAAATTGGGCCTAAGGGCTATGTAATGGGCTAAATCCCCACTAGGACATAGGGTTATGTAATTGGTCTCCCTCTACCCAGCTAAATATGACTTTTCTTTGCATTAATAATAAATGAGGCTTTGGCCCCATCCTTTAAAAAAATATTCTACTTATCTAAAACCATTATACATATTTTTAAAAATGATTATATTCCAATAAATTTAAATAGTATAATTTATTTGTTATAATGGTATATAATTTTACATTTCATTTAATTTCATGGTTTTGTGTATCAAAATCTATCAAATATATCAAAATATATCATGTTATTACATTATCCAGTTATTAAATAAAATAGAATGTTATGGTCATCGAGAATGTATAATTATTTTATTTATTCAATATTAATCTAAAATATATTATTTTTTATTTAGGTAATAATTTGGTTCCTTTAGGGAGACCATATTGTGATCAATATTGGATGAAAACAATGGTCTTAATATGAGGTGACATGAGTTGGAAGTTATATTAAAAAATCAATATTAATCCCAACATAAAAAAATTGTAATTTTATAATAAGGGACTTGTTTCTATATGAACATTGTATGAATGACATAAAGTAAACAATTCTCCCAATTTTGGCTCAAATATCATGAGGTCATATAGAGAAGTATCTACCATAATAATCATGGAAAAGGGTAGACCACCGTAAAGATAATCTTTCATGAAAAAAATACTTATTTGATGTGAAGTAAAAAATAAAAATTATATATAAAAATTATAGAGTTAAAATAATATGACTACCACCATAGTGTTATTTTAAAAGAATAACTATTCCACTCAGGCATTATAAAATATTAGGGTCCTAGCCCAAAAATAGGATATATGTCACGATGGAAAACCTTCACTTTAAGGGAAAAGATCAAGGTTTATTTAATGGGGTGTTTTATAATTAGATATTAATGTACATTTATATCAATTCCATGAATAATATTCATGTATTTGAAAATAATATAAGTCCTATATCATAAGGGAGAAAAGGTGAAGAAGAAAAACTACCTACTAAATAATCATACCTCACAAAACGGATGAATCTATCTTGGAAGAATATATTTTAATGTATGTAGAATTTTAATGAGTTGTGAAAAATTAAGGTTAAATTCAATGATGAATTCTGGTGAAATCCTATCATGTATCACAAATAAAATGATGATAATTTGGATCCACAACTAGCTGAGAAATAGTCTAATAATGAATGTGAATTTTCCTTGGGTGTTAACCAAAGGAAATCAATGAAAAGACCACTTCTAATATGAAAACAGAGAAATGTAATCAGGATTTCAATCACATTAAAAATAAGTGAATCTATTATGAAGATGGGGATACACAATAAACTGTTGAAAATTTTCAATGAATGTCAATAAAAATGTTAGAAACTTATATTCTAAATGGATACCAAATTTGGAAAGATATAGGTGAATTTGTATGGAAGTTGGAACTCATTGTGAATAATACGAGAAACATATCATGAAGGGTAATGAAACAACTGATGAAGTGGTGTGTGGAGGTGAAATTAATTGGTCACATGGATTTTTGGTTTATGACTTTTATTCCTAGAAACAAGAAACAAAAAGGGCAGGACCCCGAAGATCAAAATCAATAAATACTACTATAAATAAAAATACACACCCAATGAAAGAGGTGATCATGGGAATAATAAAATTCTAACTTAATTTTTAGATTATTTGGAGTTTTATCGAAACGTATAATATTATGAAAAGAAAGGTATTTATCTAATTTATTGGGTTGATAAGAAAATGCAAAGTATTAAAAAACATAGAAACTAGTTAAATTCCACGGTACAAAAGGTGAAATAAGATATAAAGTAAAGGATGAATTAGGAATGAAGATATCTTGGTATTTTATACCTATAAAGAATGAGGTTTTCATGTTGATAAATATATATGTTTTCTATTTCATAAATTGAGGATTTTCTAGAAGATCAACCATCACCATATATTTTTTTATGGGTATAAGTAATGGGAAGAGAATGTGATGAAAGATTAAGAATATTACGTTAATAGGTATATTTCTAAAGATGAATTAAACTATCAGAATTTATCAATTAATCTTTGGTCTCAAAATATTGATAACCCCTTAATACCATAAGGATTAGGTATGATTTCATTCTCCCACAATTGATTTGTCATGTACATATTACTTTTATCAAGGGGTGTGATTATATAACTACTAGATATGATCTAGGACTTGAAATGTTTTGATATATTCTATCAAGTGAGGCCAAGATCCAAAATTTTAATAAAAATATGTTTTCAATGCTCCGAAAATGAAAAAAATAGGTATCATATATGATATTTATGAGATATTTATTGTCTAAACTTTTCCAACATGTTTTCTATAAATAGTTTACCAACATAAATGTTTAGATGATTTTTAAATATAAAATTTCATTGAAAAATTTGATTCCATTTAACATGAGATGATGTTGTTCTATTCTTATGTTCCTAAAGAAACATTAAAATAATAAGTAGTGATACTTTTAGAAATTCCTCCCAATGGTATCAAATAATGGAGAAGATTTTGAATAAGATCCATTGAAAACAATTATATGTGTACCAATTACTATTTTAATTTGTATTCACTGTGGTATCAATATCAAGTAATATCAGGCAATTCATTGGGATTCAATGTTAATGTATAAGCCAACTATATTAAAAATAGGAATATAATATTATCCATTTTCAAAAAGGGTATAATATATTATCAATTTTTAATTATTTTCAAAAAGGGTTAGGGCTTACAATTGACTTTGGGATGATCTGTTGTTTGAAAACAAACACACCGGGGGAGATTGTTTTTTCTAGAGGATTTCAATGACATATAATTTGTTAGAGTTAATTTTTATTATTTACGTTAAAATGAATAAATTATTATGGGTGAATAAGTGAGTGTCTATCCATTTAGGAGGTGTTTATGACATGAAGAATAAATTGAAATGAATAAGATCTTTTGTCCTTGTAATAGATGGGAAGGCAAATTCATTCGAACTTAAAGTTGGATAATTAATTCAAGGAGTAAAAATTATAATGGATATTATAATTAGTGTTTATACACTCCAAGAATTAATAATGTGCCATTAAAAGTGCTAGTAAAAGAGATTTATTCTCATTATAGAATCACTGATAATATATGAAATGTTAAATGGATAGTGTTATAATTACTAAAAAAGTGATGAAAATGGACCCATATAAGAGTGCTAAAAATAAACTAATAAAGGGGTTATTTATCTACACTAAAAAAGGGGGATCTGTAAAAAAAATAACTCTATTAACATCCACCTCTATCAGATCCTTTTAAGCACTAATAATGTTACACTTTTACAGTGTTAAAAAGAAGCTGATAAAAGCATCGCTGATAAAGGTTATAATTTTTTTCATCCCCCAAATCCCCCATTTATTAGAATTATGCACCCAATTTATCAGTTCTTTCCCCACAACCCATTATTAGCACTTCCCCACCCTTTATCCGTGCTTCCCTCATCCCATTATCAGTGCTTTATATAATACCACCCCTACTGCGTGCCCTTTCCTCCAGCAAGTTTCAAACCTAAGACCTCCATCTTATAGACAGACACCTTCCCCACTCCCTTATAATATTTTGTTTTACATTTTATTAAAAATCTATATATTTATTTATATTTCTTTATATTTATTTTATCTATATATATATATGTTTATATATATATATAAGTACAGTTTTATTTGTATATATTTTTTAAAATGGATATTATTTTTTATTTTGAAATGGTTTATATATTGAGAAATATATTTTTTATGTAAATATGTTAAATAATTTATTTATCAAATTTTATTTTGTGTGAATGTATTAAAAATCATTATATATTGTTATATATATCATTATAAATAGTAGTGCATAGTAAAAAATAGTGAAATTTATAATCCAAAATATCAATATGAATATAAGTAATGGGACTAAATCTTGCCCCCACTTATGAAGGGAAACATTACCCCCTTTAATGTGGATTAAAATTTATTTAATGTTGGAAAAGTAGGATATAAATGCTAAAAACAAAATTTTGGATGCCTTATAGGCTTTTTTACCTCAAAATACTTGATCTAGGAATACCTTGGGAAAAAAGATGTAGATATCTTCTCAATATTTTATTTGATATGAGATAATCCCTAAACAAACACACAAATTAGAAGTTTTAGTGGTTTCAAAGGCTATCGAATGAGAAAAAATCGAGGTACTATGATTATAAACTCAGTTTTGTCGTCAATAAAGTGGATTGAGAGGTACCATGTGTCTATTAAGGTTTATAGATCATTTAAAGATTCTATTTTATATGTATTATAGGATGAATAGACACCTATTTCAGATGTTATAGCCATTGGAATTTTATGATATTTGAGTACCCTGACTAAAAACTAAATTTTAGAAGCCATATGGGTCTTTTTATTGGCATACAAATAGGACAGAGCTTATATACCTCACTCCAAGTCACTTTATGGCCAAGATCTAATCATATGATATGATTTGATAAGTGGTGGATCCAAAATGGACACATGTAACAATATTTATGGTCACTTTAAATTCAAGTACGATTTTTAACATTTTTTAAACTATAATATTTTTTCCATTAATTTTCAGATGAATTAAATCTAATTTTAGATTATATCACTTCATAGGCTTCAAATTGAATAGTTGTGTAGTTTCAATGGACTCTTGGGTCCAAATTTATGGTCATTTTAGTGTTTTTAATTTATTTAACATTTCAAGAGTTATTATAGGTTTTTATGTAATATACCATTGTTATAACATTTTTAGAAGCACTGTGAAATGACCTTCAAATCAATTATTTTTTACTAGAACTGATAAATGGCTTTGTGGGGCATTTTTAATGCCTTTTTACATGCATGGTTAAAAGGTCCCCTTTAATTGTTATTTTTTTGTGCTACAAAATACCCCTTTTAACATTGATAAAAAATAACTATTAAATATCCCCTTTAACAAAACTTTTTCCTGAACTGAGAAAGATGATTTTCAATAGTGTCTATAGTGAGTTCTATTAAGGCCCTAGAACCGAATAATCATTGTTTTTTATTTGCGCTCCTTGATAAAGATCTAATCTATATATTGATTTTTAATGATTTATTGAAGAGAAGATATACATGATATGGAAGAGTAATTATTGGAAAAATCTTCCACCATTAGTTTATATATTGAAACTCCTCATATTTAAATTAAATTTTGTTTGGAATAATTTAATAATTCCAATAATCATAAGAATAAGTTATGAGAAAATTTATAGAAGTGTGGGGAAGCCTTGTATGAAATTAGTAGTCATTTTTATTCAACCTATATAGATCTATTTTTAGTGGTTATGAAAAATGGATAATCCATAAGAGTAAGGATATTCCTACTAGAATATAAGAATTCACTCTAAAAACGAAAAATCATGTATTAAACCTAATTTTTTATAAATTTTATGATTTCTAAATGAAGAACTTATGTTTTCTTAAATATGGTAAAGGAATTATTTGTAAGACTTCAAACATTAATCATAAGTCCTGGAAGTCTATACTGTAAAGAATTTGTCATGTGTAAAGATATAAGAATTAGTAATATTTTTATAAAGTTGGCCAATGAAAATATGTACCATGATAATAACTCCAAGATTCATCATAAGATATTACAAACCAAATTTTTTGGGGTCCCCAATGTAAGTCTTTAATATATTTCAAAAAATATGATGTTGTGCGGAATATAATATCATGTCTCCAAATTTAAAATCCAAAAATTAATAATTATTTTATGATAATAAAATAGTATATTTTTAATCATATATAAATCAAAATCACCATGAAATGAATTTTATTGATACAGGATAAAAAAAGTGGAGTAGATCATAATCAATGTAAAGTTAAGATCAACTCTATATGACAAATAGTGATTCTAAAATATTTTAATTATGATAAAGTAAAAATATGAAGATGATTTTTTTGAGATTGTGAGTTCAGAACAACATGATTCTTAGAAAATACATGATTCAATCTTGTTCTAATTTAGAAAAATTGATAATCTCCATTTCATATATTCTTTGATTCTAATAATAGAGTTATCATGATTTCTAGAATAATTCAGATGAAGAACCATAAATGATCGTGGTTCTTTTATCGTAAGCTATATCCTTTCAATCTTCTATTTTTAAAGTATTTGAGAGGAATTGAGATGAATTTCATATAATTTTTTCATGAATTATGAAATAATATACCTTCTATTTTTCAAGAAATTTAATAATAAATATGTTTTTCATGACATAAATATGTTTAATATCAATATATATTATAGTTGTGATGATCTGGAGTATAGATTTTGAGGACACATTTGAGAAGAAAAAGTATCTCTACTTGAATATTAAAAAATAATTTATTTGGAAATGCTTAAAATGTGATTGTAATTCTAGGATGGTAGTATTTTAAAACTCCATGAGTTGAAAAAATTGTGCATGGGAATATGTGGAAACCTATAATGTGTATTATATGTTGGTGATTTTTGAGAGATGGTGTTTTTTTATTATGATAACATTTTGCATAAGTTTATATGATCAAGTAGATCAAAAGTCAAAAGAATTTTACTTATATTGTGGTTGTGGAGGGTGTGCGATATAAGTGTATCCAAGAGAACCACATCCCGTGAGGAAAAATAGGAAGGCACTTCATAAGAAAAATAATATGGAGATGAATAAGAGTGAGTGTACTGATCATGGTAAACCTATTTGGTATTGATGAAAGGGTGAGTATATTTTATAATTAAAAATTTTGTAAATAATTTTATCTGCTTGAAATTTATAGGTAAAGATTCATGAGATTATTTTGAAAATATCATGGTGGATAATGTTATTTGAATTTAGTAATCATATCATCATTTTGTGTGTTGTGGAATCCCTAAATAGTGATCACTGATATTCTTTAGAAGGGAGAAGCTGAAGAGGAACTTGTGGGACATGAGTATAATAAAAAAACCGGAATCTAATAATTTCACATGTGTAATATAGTGATCCAACACTTTTATAATATGGTGTGTGCCTATTTGAGTTTGATGCCTGGTTAACACCAATTTTCAAGATTTTTTTTTTCTTATTGAGATTCTATACTAGGGATATCCTATGTATGATGAGGAGAAGTTTTCTGATGAGGGTTTAAACATTATAAATAATATGTTCCATTCTTTACATTCTATACATTACATCATTTGGTGTAGTGTTTCTTGTTTAAAATAATAGATCCATATGTCTAAATCAGTTACATATTCATGTTCAATAGGTGTTGATATTTTAAAATAATAAAATAGAAGTTGTAAAAATTCAACAAATCCTGATTCACCTCCCCTCTTAGATGTATCGACATAGTATCCCATGGAATATCATATAAAATAATTTTATCTCACATTTAATTTATATTCTGATCATGTAATCATAAAACAAAAAATTACAATCATTGGGATGATATTATTTATCCTCCAATGATCCCTGAAAGATAAAGTTATAATTTCCATCTATCGCTTATTGGGGGAAGATGATTAGTGGTTGATGCTAATCAAGAATAAAAATACAATATATGAAGTTGAATCAATGGAGTGGGATGAATGAGAAATTATATTTTTACAATAAATATTTTCCATTCCCAATCCATTAAGGAATTGATTGGGAGTTCCTTGTAATCATGAAAATAAATGATGAATCAATGAGTATTTATGAAGAAAAATCACAATACATTCAAGGTATGCCATTTTCTAAATCTTCAACAAGAAAATTAATGGTGTTAACTTATTTAGTGGATTAAATATTGATGATTAAAAATATTTAGAAATTATTGAATTTAAAATATACGAGGAAATAGTTTGATCTGTCCTTATTGTTTATATTAATATTAGTGATTCTGATATGCCTCTTAGGATGGTGAAAAAATGAGGAGAATAATTTTTAATTCTTAATGGGAAATGGAAAATTCATATAGGGGGAAGAAAATAATACTACCAAAATTTCATATGTGTTGGAAAAAGATTCCAGGAAATAACTTAAAAAGAACAAAGTGATGATTCATATTTTAAATATGGGGGATAATAGAAAATAAATTTTAAATGGAGATGAAATTGCCAAATAATATGATATAAGAATGGAAGGTACTGAAAAATCTATATCAAATAGTGTAATATTTAAATTATATAGGTCATGGAAACTATTAGTGTTAGTTTTTTATGATAAGAATCATTGAGAAAAACAGATAAAAATCCACCATGTATAAGATATGAAGGATGTTGTTATTCTATCACAACTGCTGTGGTGTATCATGAAAATGAATTTTTAAAATAGAAATTTTATTCATTAATGTGTAATTAATGAGATATTTTATTATATTTCTATACATTATTTTATATCATGTAGGTTTATAAGAGATATTAAAAAAATAACCTTTGGATATGGAGGTCACGTTATTGGTTTAAACCCCATGATGTGAAATTGTTTTATCAAATATATATAACTATACCCAAACTAAATTTTTCTAAATGAATATACTAGATAATATTTATATAATCCCACTATATAAAATAAATTCTATATTTTTCATGGATATGATATAATTATATATGGATAATATCAACATTGAGGAGAGGGAAATCACATTCTATATCCTGAATTGTCTTCAGAATCTTGAAAAGTGAAAGGACAATGATGACTATCCTTTATGAAATCATTATCAATAATGTATATTTCTACCCTATGATAAATAACATTTAGATAAAAGTATGTAGACAAATAGGATGATAATACTTGATGTTATACCAATTTATATGGATATGTTGATGTGTTCAACATGTAATTGTATGGGATTACTCATGATCGAGAGGTTGAGATATCCATTGAAATTACACCCAATGATCTGACCATACTATAGTGCCCTAAATGAATAGACTCTACCGAACTAGAAGAAATAATGTGAGAACATATGATAATTTCTTAAATTGTTTTAATTTCCAAAGTGCTTTACCTATGTGTGTAATGGTCATATTTTTCAATAATAAGGATGGGTCTATGAGTATTGGTATTTATTTTTGTGAACTAAAAAACAAAATGATATACAAAAACTATTTATATCAATAAATTAATTCCCTGTTGAAACAACATAAAGGGTCTCTATAACACCAGAATATTTTAAAATATGATCAATATGTTTGATATCTTATTAAAGATGCAACGTCGAGTTTAAATGAATTGTGAAATATATAATTTCTATAACCTACACGTTAAATTTTAAGTTATGAATATTATTAACTATATTAAGAAATATATATATATATCCTACAAAATATAAATTATTTAAGAACACTTAGTAAATAAGCATTTAATTTCTATTAATGTATGTTTATTCCTAAAATACATGTTTTCTTCAAAAATAATTTATATTGATTTTTTGATGGAAAATTAAAACTAAATTTTTGAGAATTTAAAAAAAGTATTTTATAAAGAAAATTAATTTTTTAAATTTGAATATAAAAATTTACATAGGGTGGAGTTTTAGGATTCTTGAGAAAAAATTGATTTTTTAGTGAACAATGAAAATTAACGATTTTCCGAAAAATGAAATTTCATTCCAATTAATTGAGTATTTAAAATATTCAATTATGTTCTGAATGTGATTTAATGTAAAATAATTTATCATTAGTAATAATTATTTCACATAATTAATTATTAATCAATTTTTGGATCTTTTAATAACATTATGTTGGGGATTAAAAATATGAATTTTCTGAAAACATTTTTAAAGTGCTTGAGGTGTGTCCTTTTTAAATAATTAATATAATAACGATATTTGAATTATTTTAAATGAAATAAAAAAAATATATATAAATAAACAATTTTTTTTCAAAATTTAATATTTTTAGTCATAGATATAATATAAAACCATATTTTTCATGAAAAATACACTTCTATGAATCATTCACATTCATCGCGTTTATAGTTTTGATATACAATTAAAATTTTCCACTTATGTAAATTAATTTTGGTAAAATGGATCTCAAATTTATAATCATAATAATATATATATTATAATATGTTCAACTTAAATTTTCAACATAACTAATAGTGAAAACATTAAAAAATAATTTTTGTCATTAAGTTGAAAACGTTTTACAAGGTGGTACACTAAAATGATAATGGACAAAAGGAAATAATTTTTAAAAAAAACATTCCGCATAAAATTCACACCATATCTTATAAAATTCAAAATAATGGTCCTTTTGGGATCCTTTTTCATGTTCAAAATTTTGTTACATCATTTTCTTTTCAAAAATTGTGTCTGTACCACGCCCCACAGCTGTATAGGGCCACCCCATGTCCTATATTCTTCACACGGCTGAATCCATTTAGATCATCCATTACGTAAAATAATTTCAACCTCAAATCCATATCCAAATCATAGATCCCTTATTTTCATGATAAATCCATGCATTGAAGTCATTTGGGGCTTACCTAATGTGGTTGTCCAATGAAGAGGTATTGTTCTTAACCAAGAATATTTATTTTACTTATTCTTACATGTCCTTAAAATAATATTAAATATTGAATATATAATGAAATATATATCTCATATTCAATGAATTACTGTTATGTTAATTTCATAACCTATATATATCCCCTCTTCTATTAAATTGTATTTGAAATCATCATTTATGTATATGACGGACTACCATCTCATGAACTGATGTCATTTGTTCTCCATCAATACCTCTAATGGATTATTGTAATGATGGATTTAAAGTGTATATATATATATATATAATATTTTTAGAATATTTATACATTTTTAGTTATGATTTCATATATAAATGTTTTACATTTTTTGGGGTATTTGACAATATCACTCGTACGTATGGCGGCCTACCGTCTCACTATGCGAAGTGATTAATTTTTCACTATTGATTTTCATGGAATGTAATAATGATTAATTTAATGAATATATATGATATAAATTAAATAATTATTATATTCATTAAATATCATTCTGTTTATATAATAAATAATTTTATTTCATACACTCAGAAATGATAATTTCATTTACGTGAATGTGTGAACTACCGCCTCCAAAAATCAATGCGACTTTTTTTCTCATCCCCACAACACATGGATGATATATGAGAATATATTTAATTAAATATTATTGTATTTATGATATTATTTCACAAACAACCTTCACCAAGATGAGGGAATGGACACAATATTTTTAGACCCTTCCTTCTTCATGTTGAAGGAGAGATAATGACCCCTGAGACCAGCCTTCAATAGGCTCTGGAGTGGTGACTAGCACCAAGGGTATAAAATCACACACAAGATAGAAGGAATTAACCTTTTTCTTTATTTGGATTGGGAGATAAGATAGTAAATCTCAAAAACACCTCAACTAGGGGGTAAGAGTAAAGATAAAAGAAAACCATTCCCATATGCATGTTACAAAAGTAAATACCACAAAGTACAAATAGACTACAAAAGCAAAGTACCAAAAAAAAAAGAAAAATAGCAACTGCAACTATCCCAACGTCCAAGATAGTATGGCCTTGCATGATCCCTAATTTCCTCCCAGAAACCTGAAAGTAGTTTTATATATGTAACACCTGAATATTTCATAGTACATTATTTCATCAATGTAATTCAACAACTTGCACTACAGGCAATAAAGAGTTCAAGCACACCACAAGATTACCAAACTAGCCGTTCAAACGTGGTTATGAATAGTATTAACTGAATTTTTAACATTATATAATCCTTATAATTTTAGAATCCATATTATGAGTTTCTTAGGCATAATGTAAGAACTAATTCATTTTTTTCAGATAAAAGATGCATTTTTAAAAAAATGCACTTTTACCTTTTTTTAATGGTGAACCCTTTTTAAATCCAATATTTGAAAAATATATATATTAAATTTGACAAAATAAACGTATTCTTTAGAATCAGGACATAATAATTTAGTTTCAACAAATTTTTTGTGTTTTTCTGATAACTTTCATATTTGGGTGAATAGTGAAAAATAATATATTTTAATTAAAAACAAATTTTTTAATAGAAATAATTTATAGTGTTAAATTATACATTTTAATA
The DNA here is from genome assembly GCA_963277665.1 of Viscum album. Lineage (NCBI taxonomy): Eukaryota > Viridiplantae > Streptophyta > Magnoliopsida > Santalales > Viscaceae > Viscum > Viscum album. The sequence continues at coordinate 1,253,309,581 of OY728122.1, forward strand.
GTTTGGAAGTATAAATAGATTATATTTTTACCATTTAATCCAATTCTTGTCATTGTAAGTAATTTCACTTTTAAAATTGGACATAAACAAGTGTTAATTTTTTTGATAGTTATTATTTCTTAAAGATATGCCTTTTGGTTTTGACAACATGATTTAATTTTAAATTAATAAATGAAACTTAAATGTCTTTAATTTGGTAAAATAGACTTCATTTTTGAATTAGGAATATGAAAATTAGATTAGGGTGAATTTTCTATATTTTTCTTATAATTTTCAATTTTTGATGAATAGTGAAAAACAATGAGTTATAGTTTAAAACTGAATTTTTATTTTAATAATTATTTATCTAATTTTAATTAATTTATATCAAAATATATAAATAATAATTATATAAGTTCATGTTAATTCATTGGTGTCATTTTATAATAATTTAATATATATAAATATTTTATCAAACTTTTCACCGTCTTTTACCCACCTCCTAGGTGAATTTGAAAATTCACAAAAAAACAAAATTTTACCAATTCTGTGAGTTGAATTTCAAAAATCTGAGAGACACGGTTAATATCTATGAGAAAAATTCGGTTCAATAATATAAAAATAATTTTTGGTGAATTGTAACTTTTTACTTTTATTTACCGCGGTTAAAGGTAAATAGGGTAACTCAAGGTAAAAAAAAATTGTAAAATTTCAATATTACCTTAACCCATGTCCTAACCTTATAGGATGAGTAATAGCCGACCATGGGCATCATTGGGTAGATTTTGGGACTACATGGAGCCACTTATGAATGATAAGGACACTTTAGATTAATTAATTTAATGTAAAGGAAAAATTGTCAAAAAAATCCTTTTAGTAATTAATTTGTATATGGTGTTATATAAGTAATCTTTTTGACAATAAAAATTCATTGGAAAGCTAAAAATATTTCATACATCATGTTATTTTTTAATAATATTTAGACAATGAATAAATTAAATTATTTAGGACAATATAATGATGAATTATTTATCTCATTAATAAATGATTTAAACAAAATTAGGTTATAAATATTAAAATAATATCCAAAACAAGTCCGATTATAATTTACTGATTTTATTTCAACCATGATTCATCTTATCTTCGACTCTATTGATTTTTGGACCTTTAGAAACCGAATATCATTATATAATAAAATTATATTTTCACACTTTCCTAAAGAGACCCTCCGCCCCCATATAAAAGGAGACCACTTATAACCAATTCCTCACACCTATCAAGCCTTTAGACATGTCCAAACACTTCCCAATTGAGTTCCCTACATCCCTATCCTCCTTCTAGAATCCTTAACTTATGCAAAAGTAACTTCAATAAGTCCTTTTGGTTCAAACCAAAGGACGTTACCCAAATTAAAGGTAAAAATATCTCTTAATTTCTTTCCTTTTATTTCACTCCTCCAACCCCTAAACTCTTTTTATTAATTTATTTTATAAAAAAAATGTCTCCTCAATATACTAGGATGTTTTTATTTTATTTAATTTAATTACACTTACACACACATCCATCTACTGGGTGAAGAACATAATGTTTCTGTGGATGGAAAACTAACGCCTCACGAAACGATGATTGTTCAACCACCACCTACCACCTCTAATGGTGGACATTATGATGGAACTGTATTTATATATGATATATATTATGTTTTTGTTTTCTTCATGCTTATGTATTTTTTTTATATCAAACCTTAATTGTTTCTATTATGATTAAACGTGATAATTTTATTTGAGAAAATGCGGACTACAGCCCCCTTAAAGTGATATGACTCGTTAATACCATATGTGGTACGTATAAAGGAAGGGGTTAATGGTATTATATATGATATTATACTGGAATTATAATATAATTATGTATAATTATGTTTTATGTCCATTAAAATAAGAAATAGAAATGAATGTAGCGCTCATGCGTACTTACGACTTACCGTCTCCATGAACGGTACATTTCATTCTTACCCCAAAATGATATGTACTATTATAAATACATGTATAGATATGATATATATGATATATATGATATCTAAATCATGATTATAATTCTATATATAATGATATTTTGACCATGTGAACAACTTGTAAATATAAGGTGTTCATTTTTGACTCAACTTCCAAATATTGACAAAACAAACGTTATTAACGTAAATTATTAAAAAAAATTTATAAAAAAGTAATAAGTGATATTAAAGGAATAATAAACTAGAACAATTTTCTTAAGAAAGTAGAAATTAACTTTAGTATGTTATTCAGGATGTTAAATAACAAACGGGTCAAGTTGTACACGAGGTAAGGGGTTTTCATCTCACTCCTTATTCCCATGAGATTCATGCCATATTTCCACTATTACCTTTTGTGTGATGTATGTACTACCCATAATTGTATTATTTGTGTTATACTCTATAATTTATGTTCATTTACATATTCATTGTATGATACCTCTTTCAAGGGATGTATGTTTCGTAAGTTACCAAATTGGTAAGGGTTAATTCCTCAATCACATTATTATTTGAGATTATTTATGTGTAAGTATTTACTGGGACATTTTTATCATCCATGTCCATTTTTCATAAAAATGATTTAAAAATGAATATTATAAGGATTTTTGAAAGGTACTATTTATCAAGATCATAATTTTAAATTTTTTAAAGATTTATCTTTCTAAATATTTTTAATTAATGTCGATGTTTTCAAAATGATTTTAAGGATTGATTTATGTGGACATGAATGTTTTGAAATGATTTTTTTAAAAGTTTCAAAGTGGTATGGGACACTATGATTCAAAAATATATTTTAAATTACATCCTTTATAAATGTGTGACTTTTAAAAAAATTTACAAAAATTTATTTCTCTCAAAAAGTTTTACTCATCATTTTCAACTATGTCATCATCCTTTACTGGATATTATTTTTGATTGAGGATGCTTTATTATGATAAAAAACAACCATATAATATTGAAGGTTCTGTGATATGTTTTACTGTAGATGTTTTATTTTTATACCATTCATGGTTTATGGATAATGTTTGGACATTTCATATACTAGTTTTAATACAAAAGTTAATGTTATGTTTAATCTTTTTCATATGAGAAATGAATTGGACTAAGTAATTGACAGGTGGAGCCCGCTATAGCTCCTCGATGCATCGGTAGGTCTAATGAGAAAAACTAGTGTCTTGGCACAAGGTGTTGAAAAAATCTAATTAGTAGTCTTGGCATGAGTACTTGACTATGTGGTTATGATAGTCTGGCATTTGCATTCTAGTAAAGTGGTTATTGATATTTTATGTGATTATTCGACTAGTAGGATATCCATGTGAATTAGTAAATGGCATTATTTCATTTTATTTTTTCCATATTATGCTGATGTTGATGTTTAAAAGACTTTTGTTTTAGTTATACATTGCCTTAAATTTTTGTGCTTATTTGTGAATGTTTTTGATGTATTGTTATCCTTACTGAGCATATGAGCTCACCCCGTTCTATGTTTTATTTTTCCCAAGATTCCAAGAAGTGTATTGTGACTGATATGGAATGTTAAGACAAGGGAATAATGTCTTTTATAAAGGATTATTTATATTGTTTTGTATGTTATGAAGTGTAATGTCACATTCATGTATGTAATCTTTTTTCCAAGACGGCTAAAGCAATTGGTCCTTCAGGACATGATTCCTTGTAATCATGCCAATGTATTAAAATAATGCACTGACACTAGGTAACTGGGGTCGGAGTGTTACAGTTGGTATCAGAGGATGTTTAACAATAACCTTGGAAACTAGATTTATATGAACTCTAATTAGAGCACATTATCCTAAGATAGACATTGAGGAATAGTATAGAGGAATTTCCTAGAATTTTGGTAATGTATTTATTTTTGTGATTTTTCCAAGAAAATACATCCCTGTTTGGATACGAGCAGGTAGAGGCAGATCTGGCACAAATGTACCTAGGGGTAAATCCAGAAAACACCACATTTTGCTAGTCTGGAACGGGAACTGGTGCACGACAACGGGCCTTGCTGCACTCTTGGTTACGAAACTCTTGGGGGGATATGCTTAAGAAAAATGTCATTTTCTTTACAATCCACAATGAATGGTTTATGAGTATATACCTCCTAAAAGATTTTTTTGTGTTTATGGATTATATCCATAAACTATTCAATTTATTTTAGGTATTTTACATGCTTGGAATTATGAATTGTGATTCATAAACTGACCTAGTGTATGCCATTGTTTAGAAATGGCTCCCAAAAGAAGAAATGAGAACTCTAGCAATACGTATGATCCAAAGAGTAAGAAGGGTCATATCACTCACGGTATTATTCCATCATTTAGAATGAAAATAGTCTGCCACGTATTATCATCATATGAATAAATAGTATCATATGATCAGTAATGAATTCTCTGAATCCTATGGCTTTAAAGAGAAGCAAGAGAAGAAAAGGATGGTAGAAAGAAAGATAGATAAAGGGAATAAGGGAAAGAAGGATTTTCCAATATGTGATAAATGTGGAATGAATGACCTTGGTAAATACTTTAAGGGAATGGGAGTTTTTTATAATTGTGGAGAAAAAGGACACCATGTACATGATTATAAGGGTAAGATTTTTTTTCAAATGTACAATGCTTCATTTACAAGGCATTAGGACACTACACGAATAAATGTCCCATTCAAAAGAGTATACCACAAATGATGTAATTGAGTTGTGATACTACCTCAGATGAAGAGGAATGATTAGAGTTATTATGTTGTTATTAAATAATTATGTCATTTCAGTGTTGTATCAACAATGTACTAGTTATAATAATTATGGAGTATAAAAGGATTGTATTTCAGTACAATATCATTAAGGACATGAGATTGTGTGGAACCAAGAAAAGTGACTCGATAACAGGTTAACTTTTTTAGAAAATATATGTTTGAGAGAAAGATAAAACATAATATAGTTTTGATACTGAGGTAGTGATTTTGGAATAATATATGATTGATTTGGATAAATCATATTGGATTTTCTTCACTACCTTGAAACCGATTAATGATTTGTATATATTGCATCATTGATTGAGTTTACAACATTTTTGGATAGAAGGAGCATATCAATTTTTCTATAATGAATAATCCATCATGAATGTAATCAATAAGGCTTTATGGTATTTCAAGATGTTTCAGTGTTCTAAAAGAATACATGATGAAGGTGTTAACATGTTATTACATGGAAAAAAGGTTCTTTATTGTGTTTAACTTCACTATTAATTTTGGACTATGAGTTTGGAAAGAAGTATTTTGGATATGTCTAGTTTGATTTTATTTTTCTATTTCTATAAAAAGGACAACCCGGAGGTCGGGTGACAACTCGTCGCGTTAGGAAAGGCCGTGAGACTTGATCCTGTAACCGAAGGGCGACAAGGGTGTATCACCTAAAACTAACCCACATGATGTCCTAGATTGATTAATGTAGTTTTTTTAAAGGGTCTGGTAGATGAATTATGAATTCATTTTTTAACCCTATACGGATAGGATAAATAGAATATTTTTTATGTTCTATTATCTTTTAGAGTGAAAGATGAGTTTTTTGTTAAGAATTAGTTAATGGATGGAACTATACTTGTGAAGTATATATATATATATATATTCTTCTCTTATTATTTGAATAAATTAATTCATAAACGTTAATAATGGGATATTAAAACTAAAAATGTGTTATCCTAATACATTAGGTTTTGTGGACCCGATGATATTTTAAATCATTATAGATTGATGGCTTTGAGGTCCTAAATTATATAATTGTTTGTGATTGATGTCCTCAATCACTCCCTATAAATATTTACATTTTTCCTCAAATTATTTTTCCTTAATTGCAACCAATGTTCTCCTAATCGAGGTCATAATTTTGTGGTAACTTCTTCATTCCCCTTTTCCTCTTATTAAGAATAAATTTTATCAACCCAATTTCCGATGTGGGTTTCCCCACAAAGGTATTTTCAATTTTCAACCTTTTATTTTCGAAGAACAATTTCAAATTGTGAGGAAAAAATTTATTGAAGGAGGGAAGAATGTAATGCCCGAATATTTCATAGTACATTATTTCTTCATAGTAATTCAATAACTTGCACTACACGCAACACCGAGTTCAACCGCACCACAAGATTACCAAAATAGATGTTCAAAAGCGGTTTTGAATAGTATTAACTGAATTTTGAACATTATATAATCCTTATAATTTTAGAATCCATATTATGAGTTTCTTAGACATAATGTATGAATTAATTCATTTTTTCCAGATAAAAGAAGTATTTTTAAAAAAATGCACTTTTACCATCTTTTAATGGGAACCCTTTTTAAATCCAATATTTGAAACATTTATATATTCAATTTGACCAAATAAACTTATTATTTAGAATCAGGACATAATAATTTAGTTTCAAAAAATTGTTGGTGTTTTTCTGATAACTTTCATATTTGGGTGAATAGTGAAAAATACTATATTTTAATTATAAAAGAATTTTTTAATGGAAATAATTTATAGTGAAAAATTATACATTTTAATTGTTTGGAAGTATAAATAGATTATATTTTTACCATTTAATCCAATGCTGGTCATTGTAAGTAAATTCACATTGATATTGGAAATAAACAAGTGTCAATCTTTTGATAATTATTATTTCATAAAAATATTCCCTTTGGTTTTCACAACATGAATTAATTTTAAATTAATAAATGAAACTTCTATGTTTTTAATATGGTAAAATAGAATTCATCTTTGAATTTGGATTATCAAAATTATCTTAGGGTTAATTTTCTATATTTTTATGAATTTTTTTATTTTTTTATGAATAGTGAAAAACACAGAGTTATAGTTTAAAACTGAATTTTTATTTAAATAATTATTTATTTTATTTAAATTAAATTATGTCAAAATATATACATAATACTTATATAAGTTCATTATAATTCATTGGTGTCAGTTTATAATAATTTTAGATATATAAAAAATTTATCGAACTTTTCACCGTCTTTTACCAACCTCCTAGGAGAATTAGAAAATTCACATAAAACATAATTTCACCGCTTCTGTGAGTTGAATTTTGAAAATAATAGAGACACGGTTAATATCAAGGAGTAAAAAGTGGGTCAATAAGATAAAAATAATTTTTGGTGAATAGTAACTTTTTACTTTTATTTATCGCGGTTAAAGGTAAATAGGGTAATTCAAGGTAAACAGAATATTGTAAAAATTCACAATTTCCTTAAAACATGTCCTAACCTTATTGGATGTGTAATGGCCATACATGGCCATATTTGGGTCGATTTTGGGACCCCATGGAGCTACTTATGAATGATAATGACACTTTAGAGTAACTAATTTAATATAAAGGCACAATTGACATAAACAAAAACATTTTAGTAATTAATATTTATATGGTGTTATTTAAGTAATAATTTTGACTATAAATATTCATTGGAAAGATAAAAATATTTCCTACATTATGCTATTTTTTTTATAATTTTCAGACATCGAATAAATTAAATTATTTTGGAAAATATTATGATCCATTTTTACCTCATTAATAAATGATTTAAATAAATTAGATTATAAATATGAAAATAGTATCCAAAACATGTCCAATTCTTATTGGATGATTTTATTTCGACCCCGAGTCATCTTATCATTGATTCTAATTATTTTTGGATCTTTAGAAACCGAATATCGTTATATAATCATATAATATTTTCACACTTTCCTAAAGAGCCCCTCCCCCCCTTTAAAAAAGAAGACCACATCTAACCAATTCCTCACACATCTCAAGCCTTTAGGCTCATCCAAACACTGCCATATTAAGCTCCCTATATCCCTATCCTCCTTAGAGTAGCCTTATCTTAGGAATAATTCACTTCAAGGAGTACATTTCTTTCAAACCAAAGGAAGTTACCCAAATTAAATGTAACAATTTCTCTTAATTTATTTTCTTTTATTTTACATCTCCAATCAATTAAACTCTTTTTATTACGTTATTTTATAACAAAAGCATTATCCTAAATATACTATGATGTTGTTATGATATGTATTTGAATTAAAATTACACACACCTCCATCTAATGGGTGAAGAACATAATTTTTCTTTGGATAACAAACTAACGCCTCACGAAACGATGATTGTTCAATTACTTCATACCGCCTATCATGGTGGCCATTATAGTGGAACTGTATTTATATATGATATATATTATGTTTTTTTCTTCATTATTCTGTATTTTTCTTTTATAGCATACCTTAATGGTTTCCATTATGAGTAAACACGATAATTTCATTTGAGGAAGTGCGAACTACCGCCCTCCTCAAAGTGATAGGACTCGTTAATACCATATATGGAACATATAACGGATGGAGTTAATGATATTATATATGATATTATAATGGAATTATAATATACATATGTATCATTATGTTTTATTTCCATTAAAATAAGAAATATAAATGAATGTAGCGTTCATTCGTACGTACGACTTACCGTCTCCATGAACGGTACATTTCATTCTTACCCCAAAATGATATGTACTATTATAAATACATGTATATATATCATATATATGATATTTATGATATCTACATCAGGAATATCATTTTGTATATAATGATCTTTTGACCATGTGAAAAACTCGTAACTATTAGGTGTTCATTTTTGACTCAGGTGCCAAATATCAACAAAACGAACGTTATTAACTTATATGATTACAAAATTTTTATAACATGGTAATAAGTGATATAAAAGGTATAATAAACATAAAAAAGGTTCTTAATGAATTAGAAATTAACTTTAGTTTATTATTCAGGATGTTAAAGAACGAACAGGTCAAGTCGGACACGAGGTAATGGGTTTTCATCTCACACCTTATTCCCGTGAGATTCATGCCATATTGCCACTATTAACTTTAGCTTGGTGTATGTACTGCCCATAATTGTATTCTTTTTTAATAAACTTTAATTTATGTATATTTACATATTTATTTAATGATACCTATTTCATGGGGTGTACGATTTGTATGTTACAAATTTGTATGGGTTAATTCCTCAATCTCATTATTATCTGAGATTTTTTATGTGTAAGTATTTACAGGGACATTTTTATCATAAATTTCCATTTATCTTAAAAATTATTTAAAAATGAATATTTTAAGGATTTGTGAGATGTACTATTTATCAAGATCATAATTTTATATGTTTTAATGATTTATCTTTCTAAATATTTTTAATTAATGACGATGTTTTCAAAATAATTTTAAGGATTGATTTATATGGATAGGAATGCTTTGAAATGATAATTTTTTTCAAAAGTTTCAAAGTGGCATGAGAGAATTTGATTCAAAAATCTCTTTTAAATTTCTTCCTTTATAAATGTGTGCCTTTTAAATAATTTTACAAAAAGGTTATTTCTCAAAAAAAGTTTTACTCATCATTTTCAACTATATCAACATCCTTTACTAAATATTATTTTTGATTGAGGTTGATTTATTATGATACAAAAAATCTATATAATATTGAAGGTTTTGTGATATTTCTTTCTATGGATGTGTTATTTTTTATACCATTCATGGTTTATGGATAAATTATTGACATTGCGTATGCTAGTTTTAATATTAATGTTAATGTTATGTATAAACCTTTTCATATGAGGAATGCATTAGACTTAGTAAGTGATGGGTGGAGCCCGATATAGCTCCTCGATGCATAAATAGGTCTCATAAGACAAACTTGTTTCTAGGAACAAGGCCTTGACAAAATCTTATTTGTAGTCTTGGAACAAGGCCTTGACTATGTGGTTATAATAGTCTGGCATTATGCATTTCATCATTATAAAAGTGGTTATTGATATTGCATGTGATTATTTGACTATTGGAATATCCATGTGAATAAGTAAATGACATTATTTCATTTTATTTTTTCTATATTATACTGAAGTTAGAGTTTAAAATTCTTTTTTTTGTTATACATTGCCTTAAATGTTTATTCTTATTTGTGAATGTTTCCAATGTATTGTTATCCTTACAGGGCATATGAGCTCACCCCTTTCTATGTTTTTTTCCCAGGATTTCAAGAAGTGTATTTTGATTGATATACAGGGTTAAGACAAGGGAATAATGTAATTTATAAAGGATTATTTATGTTGTTTTGTTTGTTATGAAGTGTGAGGTAACATTCATGTTTGTAATCTATTTTCCAATACTGCTAAACTGATCAGTCCTTCAGGACTTGACTCCTTGTAATCATGCCAATGTATTAAAATAATGCACCGACTCTGGGTAACTAGGGTTAGGTCATTAAAATATACATAGGGTGAGCATACAAGTATACTCAGTAGGGAAAACCCAAGACTGTCGTGCACAAGTGGGGATGCATTCTAATTCCCAGTGGGGAAAAAGAGATAACCAAAGTACCTAGTAAGGAAAACTATCCACCCAAGACTCACCAAGTCACACTCTCCAAATATCACAAGTCAAGTAATGTATAGTAATAGAACATCGATATTTGGGTACCCCGCGCCACTTTTCCACTGTCTATTGAAGACATCCTACGCATCGAACCAATCCCGCCATTCTCACCGTAGTCACACTGCCACACCCTGCCCGCACACACCTGGGCCACAACCACACATCTCGCCCGCAAACACCTTGGCCACAACCACCATGCATAACCACGCCCGCAAACACCTGGGCCAGAACAACTAGAGCCACGCCCAAAGACACATGGGCTTCATCCCAAAGACTCTTGCAAAACAACCTACCCGCACACACTTGGGCCAACCACCACAACTACCCCTCCCAAAGAATCATGACCTATAATATACCTCAGGACATCACATCCTACCCAAAGAGTCTTGGTCTATTCGAGAAAAGGAGCAGAAAAAGAGATAATAACCAGCCACTCATAGGAGTGTTGGGAAAAACAACCTCCCCCATGAAATGGGGGTGTCCGGCACTAAGTGCTCTACTTGGGTGGGGCGCGAATAAGAAACATAAAAACTATCGATATATATATACGTAAAAAGAACTCATCCCAACCTAGGGTTTCCAAATCCAACCTCTGAACAACACCCTTGTTACTATTCATTCATAAAAGAAGGCACAACACTCAAGACCATGTCACAACTCATTCACAAAACCAATTCCATGTTTAAACCATTTTTTTCATTTTCAAGTGATTCAATTTATTTGAATTATACAATACCGGGAAACTAACCAACATACCTAAAATCTAGAGAAAGAGAACATCCAAACAACAATTTAATAATTCACACCCAGTTCTCTTGTGAATTCACAACAACAAAGGGATCTGTGAGATCCCTCAAAGTAATAGAACCAATCTGAGCCTCGAGATACATCCCCACACAGCTTCAGATTCACAACCAACAACCATGACACAACTGATGATACTATCCTCATCCAAATCACCCCATAATAATCGAGTAGAACAAATAGACATGCCACCAAGACAAAGTAAGGATGTTTCCAGACTCATGTTCATCATTCTCTATGTTTTGTTCTTCATGTTTGGTTAACTAGGCTGATCACACAAGGATTGATATTCACATGATATTCATTTAATCAGTAGAGTTTACGTGATTAATCAAATTCCCATGTTAGATCCATTCAATCATCACAGATGATAAGGGATCGTTAGTGCGCAAGGAAAGACCACCAACGACCATGATTTTCAGGGAGCATAATCCCATACAGTGCACAACATATATAAATTGTAAAAGAGTACAAATGAATTGTTGAACGCACCCCATCATTCATTAACCATTTTTTTATTATCTTTGTTATGGTTTGGTATCATCCATTCCCACAGAAATAGTAGCGTACCCACCCCTCATGATACATAATAAGGAGAGAAGAAGGAAAAATACCTACCTGGTTGATCAAGGATCAATGTTCTTCTCCATGCGCCAAGAACTGGGGATGCACGACTTTTAAGGGAGTAACTCTGGGGACTCTCAGGATGAGCAAAAAAACTCCATCACAGGTGCACCACAAGCCTTGGGATGGAGGGATTCCAAGAGCACCAGGGAGAAGAAAGAAATCTTGACAAGAAGGGGAAGGAAGAAACTCTAGCATGATATAAAGATGAGATTCTATTGTTACATGATAAGGAATTTTGAACCGTTTTAAAGTAGGATCTTGGTTTCCATTGTGGTTGGGAGGTTAAACACAATGGGATAAACTCTTATTTAATTATTCCCATCGGGTTTGTTGCAAAATGGATGTGTGTTAAACCATTTATTTCAGATGGAGGGAAACACGCTACGGGGGCAGAATTGGAAGGTATGGGGAAAGGGTGTGACACTGAAGAAAAAAAAATGTTTTGGTAAGTTTAAGGTTTTCCCGACTCTTGGGGTATTTTAGATATTATTTATGGGCTTTAAATGGCCTTGAAAGGGGAATTAAATCATATTTTTGTAAAAATATATGTTATGGGAGTGGAAAAATTCAGAAACTGGAAAAAGAACGAAGACCGCTCGGTGACGACCCGGTGCCACCGTCACAGTGCCACCCTCACGGTGCCACACTCACGGTGCCACCCTCACAGTGCCACCGTGACTGGTGCCCCCGTGACTCGTGCCACCATTTCGGTGGAGCCATGTTTTGGAAATGTAATGGACCAGGATCATCTAGGACATTACATCAGATACTTCTGAAAATATTCTCTTCCTCGAGAATCAAAACTAGTCCTGAAGAAAGGGGGGGGGTCCAAACATCCTCTTGGAAAGATACCTCTCAGGATTGAACATCATCGACATCTATGAACACCTCTCCCTCAAGAAACCACGCAACATTCAAGGGTCAATATGTCCAACCATATAGGCTAGGGATTTTCTTCCTACATGTCAGGATATTATACGCTTTGGGTAGCACTGACTCACCCGCACGGGTTTAATCGCATCCACCGTAATGCGTCTTGATTAGGTATCAGGTCCTCCCCTCCCCATAGTCAGGACTCTTCACACACATCCACATAAAAAAGAAAAACCACATGTCCCATAGTTAACAAAGTGAAGCATTCCATCAAAAGTAAAAACAAGATAGAAAAAAACTCAAAACAGCTCTGGGTACTAGGCATGCATTTGCGTCTCCTATTCCCAGGTACTCTCCTTAATCCCACCATGCCACCACAACACACAAACAAAAGGAATGGTCCATCCACGAAGCACCTTCTCCTCACAATCCCCGATTCTCAGGAGAATTTCCGTAAACATCACGCCAGCCTTAGTGTCCAGCTTTTCCCAGTTAAAGACGCGTGAATTTTCCTATAGATATCGTCAGAGTTTTGACACATGGAAGATGTCATGTATTCTCAGTAGCGGCGGTGGAAGCGCTAGTTGATATGCCATTACTCTGACCCGCCACAACACTTCTAAGGGTCCGATGAACCTTGGTGAAATCTTGATCCCCCTACTGAACCTCTATTTTCAACGCCGAGGGGAGACCTTCATGAATACGTGGTCGCCAACCTAGAACTCCAAGGGTCTCCTCCTATTATCGGCATATGAATTCTACCGGTCCCGAGCCTCCATCATCCTCTCCCATTTAAGTTTAACCTTCTCTGTCGTGCTCCGCACCACTTTCTGGCCAAGAAAACCTGTTTTTCCAACCTTGGTCCACCACATGGGTGAGCAACATGGCCTTCCGTACAAGGCTTCAAACAATGCCATTCCAATGGTAGTGTGATAGCTATTTTTGTAGGCAAACATTACCAGAGGCAAGTGCTGCAACCACGATCCCCCAAAATCTAGAATACATTCTCATATCATATCATCTAACATCTGGATGGTGCGCTCTGTCTGTCCATCTGTCTGGGGATGGAATGAAGTGCTAAGATGTAATTAAGTTCCAAAAGAATGCTACAATCCTCTTCATACTTGTGAGGTAAACCGTGCGTCCCTATCTGATATTATGGACATCGAAACTCAATGAAACCACACCACCTCATCCACGTACCTCTATGCTAAGGCATCCACTACTCCCAACTCCATGATTTCCCGAAAGTGATCTGATTTCATCAACCGGTCCACCACTACCCAGATAGAGTCGTAGCCTCCTTGAACCTTGGGTAGACCTATGAAGATATCCATCAAGATGTCATCCCACTTCCACTCGGGGACGTCTAAAGGGTGAAACAAGCCACCAGGAACACAGTGTTCAGCGTTCACCTGCTAACACACTAGGCACCTGGACACTAACTCTGCCACCACCCGCTTTACCCCGGGCCTCCAGAACTGACCCCTCAATCCCTGGTACATTTTTGAAACTCCCGGGGTGCACTGTTAGGGGTGAGCTATGGAACTCACCGATAACCCTTTAATGCATCGCCCCAGAACAAAAAAAAACCCTTAGAAAAGCATGTGATACCGACCATCCTATGTCCACCCTTTTGGGGCATCGCTTTGGTTAACCGGGTCGTGCATCAACTAACTCTCTATGTCTCCCCACTGATACTCCTACACATGTCATAGTAGTGAAGTCGACACTATCATCTAATATAAGAATCCTCTACCACCATCAATCCTCGCATCCAGGTGCAGGGAAACCAACTCCTCCATCACCTTCCATACATCTGCCTACTCTCGAACTGCATCCTTCTGTGAGATCCATCTCAAGGCATCAGCCACCACATTCCTTTTTCCTAATGTGTATGAAATATCGAAGTTGTATTCATGAGGGAACACCATCCATATTCATTGTCATGAGTTCAGGTCCCCCTGGGAGAAAATATACTTCATGCTTTTGCGATCCGTGTAGACCACGAAGCACTCCCCGATGAGGTAATGCCTCCACAACATTAGTGCGAACACGACTACTGAATGCTCCAGTTCGTGGGTCACATAATTACACTCATGGTGAGTAACAATCTAGACCCATAAGAGATAACCCCTTTTCGTTGCATCATCACACACCCAAGGCCTTGTCCTAAAGCATCACATAACACCTCATACGCCGCCCCTTCTTCTAAAAACCACAACATTGGGGCACTTTCCAACTTCACTTTCAAATAGCTAAAGGATGCCTGGCACTTATAATTCCACACGAAGGCCTGTCCCTTCTTGGATAAAGCTTTCAAAGGTGTTGAAACTCGGGACAAGTTGGGTACGAACTTCTGGTAGTAACCTACCAGTCCAAGGAAACTACGAACCTCTGCCACATTCTTGGTTGTTTCCCAAGAAACAACCGCCTCAACCATCGATGGATCCACCACTATTCACTACTCGGACACCATGTTCCCAAGGAAGTGCACTTCTCACGTCCATGACTTGCACTTGGACAACATTCCATAGATTTTTTGTTGTTGGAGGACCTCTAAAACTGTTCTCAGGGGCTCATTGTGATCCTCTTATGATCTTGAGTAGATCAGGATGTCGTCAATAAACACAACTATGAAGAGATCCAGGTATTATCGGAAGACGGAGTTCATGAGCCCCATGAACACATGTGGAGCGTTCGTAACACCGAGAATCATGACCAAAAACTCAAAGTGCCCATATCTGCATCTGAAGGTAGTCTTTGAGATGTCACCCTCCTTAACCCACTTCTGGTGATACCCCAACTACAGGTCAATCTTAGAGAACCATCCTTCCCCCTTTATCTGGTCTAAAAGGTCGTCTTTCCTCGGGAGAGGGTAACAGTTCTTGACAGTTACCTGATTTAGTCTCCCGTAGTCTATGCACAGACTGAGACCACCATCTACCTTCTTTGCGAATAAGACTAGAGCACCACACGATGATGCACTTGGTTGAACAAAACCTTTCTTCATCAGACCATCAATCTGAATCTTTAACTCCCGGAACACAGAAGGTTCCATCTGATTGGGAGCCATCGAAATCGGATGGGCACTAGGTTGCAAGTCTATCCCGGACTCAAAATCACGTCGAGGGGGTAGAGTCACCACCTCCTCATAGAAGACGTCTACAAACACACTGACAATCCCTAGGACTTCCAACATTTCTACATCCACCGAATCCATTGATAGTTCAACTAGCAAGGAATGGAGGGGCTCCTCTCGCCTTCCGCTTTTCTGGAAACCCCCCTCGCTGATGAATGTTATACGTCAGCCTCCCAAATCTGAAAAAACGATCCTTCCTTAGAAGTAGACAATGATAGAACATATAGAGAACACCTAATCAATGAATAAGATGACATTGTATGCATGTATATGCAACAGTAGTAGACCCCTGATAGACTTATGTGGCCCTATCATCAGTCTAAAACATCGGCAAACATAAAATAAGTCAAAATGACCTCTAACTGGTGTGATCAATACTAGGGGAAATTGATGTATCTCAGCATATAAACCCAAAGAATTGGCCAGACTGGGTGCGACAAAGGAGTGCGAAGATCTTGTATCGAGTAAGGAATGTGCATGAGTACTAAAAAATCTAATCATACCTCGGACGACTTCTGGCCCTACTGGAACTGCTGCCTCTGCAGCGTGCGACTGCCCATGCCCAGTTCCCCTACCCCTCGGTTGTTGGAAACCTCTCTGACCACACCATAGTAGAGGTCCTTGAAGATATTCCTGAGGTCGACCTCCTCCAACAATGCCTACCCTCGGAGGAGAGGGAGCTTGCTACCCTGCTGTAGTTGCTGAAATGGCCTAGTTGAAAACTACTACTGCTGAGGTGGGCGCTGAACCTTCCCACCCCCTCTGTACTGTACTCTGTCTGGTCACTGATTCCGAAGGTGCCCATGGCTTGCACAGATAAAGCATCTCAGCCCTGTCCTGAATGGAATGGGCGAGGGCCGGATATCGGAACTGGAACTGCTGTGGCCTGTTTCCAACGGGTCGAAACCTAGAGGGCCCTGATTCTAGAGGCCTACTGCTGATGACTTTCCCCTTTGAAGAGCTCAACTAGATTCCCTATCATGATACACCTCCCAGGGTGTGCATCCTTTCTACCACTTCAGACTTCTTTTGGACTTCCATGTTCATCAGTTGGGTGAAATGAGTAATAATATATTGGAGAGAAGGTCGAAGTGCCTCCTCCAAATGTCTCACCCGAGACTCCTCATCTGGAATGTGGTCAGGAGAAAAGCGAAGGAGATCCTTGAACTTGATCCCCAACTCTCCCACTGACATACTCCCCTGCTAGAGGGACAGTAGTTCCTACCTCTTCTCAGCCTTCATCATGGAAGAGAGGAATTCTGTCGGGAACTCCTTCTCGAAGTTATCCCACGTATCCTCAGCCTCCCTCTTCTCCCCAAGATAAAGCATCCACCACTGACACGCTGCTCCACGCATCTGGCTTATAGCCAGAGGAACCCAGTACTCCATCAAAGATCGAATAAAGATGAAAGCTATCCCCAGCTCCACTAGCCAGCTCTCTATCTTCATGTCTGAGATGCTACCCTCGTACTTCCCAAGGTTCTACCGCTGAAAGGCACGAATTTTCCTCTGACACTGATCATCCTCCTCCTCTCGGTCAGTCCTCTCCTGATCAACCAACTCAACCTCTTGGGCCTCGATCTCCTGCACTACTCATGGTTGTCTCCCAGGAGCCACAGCTACAAGGTAAACAAAGAATCCCTAAGCCCGAGTAGTGTAGAATATTGTTATTAAATTTTCTTAGACTTTTTATTAATTTTAAATGACCAAACACCCAAGAAACAGAAGAACACAATTCATTATGATGCATGTACCTTCCCTAGGATCTCTACCTTGCAATCGGTGTTGCCTTAAATTGTAGTTCGGTAGACCCAGAGTCCTTACATCAGGTCACGAGGGGCCCTAAAATCCCTTCTTCTAGCAGGTCTTCCCTGGACTATTTCACGCACCATGATCAGCCAACACTATTGCCCTAGCATCCCATGCAATCCTCACTGTTCCTTACCCCATACTCTGTCCAATCTCTCAACCTCCTCTAACACCATTCCGTCACATCCCGCCTTCCCCAAGATGAGGGAAGATACAATAGATTTCCAGACCCTTCCTTCTTCAAGTTGAAGGAGAGATAATGACCCCCAAGACCCACCTTCAATAGGCCTCGGGGTGGCGACTCTCACAAAGGGTATATAATCACACACAATATAGAAGGAATTACCCTATTCATTAATAGGATCGAGAGATAATATAGTAAATCCAAACAACACCAAAACTAGGGTCTAAGAGTAATGACAAAATAAATCCATTCCCATATGCATGTTACAAAAGTAAATATTATAATGTACAAGGAGACTACGAAGGTAAATTAAGAAAGAAAAGAAAAAAAACAATTGCAACTATCTCAACGTCTAAGCTAGTATGGCCCCGAACGATCCCTGAAGTCCTCCTGGAATCCTGAAAGCAGTATTATATATGTAGGGTGAGCATACAATTATACTCTGTTGGGAAAACTAAAGACTCTCGTGCACAAGTGGGGAGGTATTCTAATACCCATTGGGGAAAAAGAGATAACCCAAGCACCTTGCAAGGAAAACTATCCACCCAAGCCTTACCAATGAACACCCCCCAAATAACGCTAGTCATGTAATGTATACTAATAGCACATCGATATTTGGGTACCACGCGCTACTTTCCCATAGGTTATTGAAGACATCCTATGCATCGAACCAATCCCTCCATTCTCACCACAATCCCACTACCACACCCCATCCGCACACACCTGGGCCACAACCACAAATCCCACCGAAAAACATCTGGGAAACAACCACCATGTGTAACCATGCCAGTAAACAGTTGTTCCAGAACAACTACTGCCACGCCCGAAGACACCTGGGCCTTATCCTGAAGACTGTTGGAGAAAAAAAACCTACCCGCACACACTTGGTCCAACATCCAAAACTACCCTGCCCGAATAATCCTGGGTTGTAATGGTCCTCAAGCCATCACAGCCTGCCCGAAGAGTCTTGGGCTATTCAGGAAAGGTAGCAGAAAAGGAGCAAATAACTAGCCACTCATAGGTGTGGTGGCAAAAACACCCTCCCCCATGAAATAATGGTTTTCGGCAATAAGTTATCAACTTAGGTGGGGAGCTAATAAGAAAAATAAAAACTAATGATATATATATATATAGGTAACAAGCAATCATCCCAACCTAGGGTTTTCAAAGCCAACTTAAGCTCAACAACATTGTCACCGTTTATTCATAAAAGAAGGCACAATGCTCACGACCAAGTCACAACTCATTCCCAAAACCAATTCCCCAATTAAACCATTCTTGTTTTCATGTTAATGTGATCCCATTTAGGTGAATTATACCCTACTAGGCAACTAACCGATATACCTACCAGCCAGAGAAAGAGAACAACAAAAAAAACAATTTTAGCATTCACACCTAGTTCTCTTGTGAAGTCACAACAACAATGGGATCAGTGAGATCCCTCAAAGTATTCGAACCAAACCATGCTTCGAGATATATCCCCACAAAACATTAGATTCCCAACCAAAAACCGTACCAGAATAAAGGATCCCATCCTTATCCACAACACCCTATAAGCATTGAGCAGAACAAATAGACATGCCACCAATACAGAGTAAGGAAGTTTCTAGATTGAAGTACATCATTCAAAATGGTTTCTTCTTCCTATTTGGTTAACCGGGGTGATCACACAAGGATTAATGTTCACATGATATTCATTTAATCGGCTGTGTTTACGTGATTAACCAAATTCCTATCTTGGAGCCATTCAATCATCACAAGATACAAGGGTTCATTAGTGTGCAAGGAAAGACCACCAACGACCATGATTTTCAGTGAGCATAAGCCCATATAGCTCACAACATGTAGAAATTGTAAAAGAGTACATCAGAATTGTCGAACACACCACAGAATTCATTAAAATTTCATTTATTATCATTATTAAGGTGTGGTTTCATCCATTCCCACAGAAAGAGTATCATACCCACCCCACATGATACACAATAAGGAGAGACGAAGTAAAAATATCTACCTGTTTGATCAAGGATCTATGTTCTTATCCACGCGCCAAGAACTGGGGATGCACGACTTATAGGGGAGGAACTCCGGGGAATCCAAGGATGAGCAGAAAAACTCCAGCACAGGTGTACCACAAGCCTCGAGAAAGAGGGACTCCAAGCACACCAGGGAGAATAAAGAAATCCATCCAAAAAGGGGAAGGAAGAAACTATAGCGTGATATAAAGATGATATTCTATTATTATGGGATAAGGAATTTTTAACCACATTAAAGTCGAATCGTGGTATCCTATGTTGTTTGGAGGTTAGACACGATATAATTAACTCTTATTTAATTATTCCCATTGGGGTGGTGTCATAATGGATATGCATTAAACCGTTTCATTTAGACGGAGGGAAACGTGCTACGGGTTCAGAACTGGATGGTACAGAGAACGAGTTTGACACTGAGGAAAAACCACACATTTTGGTAAGTTTAAGATTTTCCAAACTCTTGAGGTATTTTAGATATTATTTATGGGATTTAAATGGCCTTTAAAGGGGAATTAAATCATCTTTACATTAAAAGATATGTTGTGGGAGCAGAAAATGTCAAAAACCGGAAAAAGAAAGAAGACCGATCATTGAGGACATGGTTCCACCGTCACGGTGCCACCCTCACAGTGCCACCGTCACATTTCCACCGTCATGGTGCCACCCTTAAGGTACCACCATCACGGTGCCACCCTTACAGTGCCACCCTCATGGTGCCACCGTGACCATTACCCCTGTGACCGGTGCCACCGTTTCAGTGGAGCCATTTTTTGGAAAAGTAATGGAATAGGAGGGTCCGGGGCATTACATATTATGATCAATTTTGGAATATATAGTATTACCTATATTCTATCCACAATTATAATTGACAATAGAAATTTAATCATGTGTACGTACGACCTTCCGTCTCCATGATTATGATGTAGTAAATTATTTCTAACCATAATTCATCATTTATTTTAGAGGTATATTTTTTTGCATAAATATTATAAATATTTTATAATAATTATTCCATATATGTTGATATAATGAGAACTCTAAGCATGGTCAACACACTGAAGCCATTTTGAAACGATGAACTGAATTCCCTCAAAACATCGGATGTAGACGTAAATGATTATGTATTTTAATAAGTCCATAAGATGACATAAAATTAGTGATATAATTATATGGTATTAATCCAGATAATGGTTCATATGAAATAGAATAATTTTTATAATCATTTTATACAGGAGTTAAAGGACTCACATGTAATGTCTAGACATGGGGTACAGGTTTCCCGTCTCACTTTTTATTTCATTGAGAATGATACCATATTAACAACATATTTTTATTGTATGGTTTATATAGTACCATTTAATTATATTATTATTAATTTTATTTAAACTATTTTTAATTAAAAATACATATGTGGTTCCATATTTCCTGAAGTTTTGATTAAGATATTACTAAATCTATAAGGGTCTTTGTCTCAATTTCCATTTAATTAGGCATATTGTAATCTTACACACCCAAATTATTTTATTATGTGTATATAATTACATTTCTAAATGTTTTTCCCTAATTATAATTATGTCTTTTTTATTCATTTTTCGTTTTATTTTATTATTTGACAGGGATTATGATTTATGAGTACTAAATTCAAAAAAGGTTTATGTTTCAATGTTCGTCCTTACGAGATTGTTTGTGTTCAACAATCCATTAGAGGAAAAAATATTCTATTATTGTAGTTATTATACACTGGTTATGACTGCGTTTAACATGTTTTTTTTCCATTTTCTCTATTACTTATTGAATAAACATCATGAATTTTATTTATAAGTGATGTCGATCTTTTAATTTTCTTTTAGATAAATTTTCATTCACTTCCATATCCTTGTTTTATAAAAAATTTTCAAATATGTTATTTTATAAAAATAAATGATTTCACTAAGAAATTTCATATGACCTTTTACATTATATTATAATGTTTGTAATTGATATTTATCAATGCTTTCCAAATGGGTCACTTTTGACTACCTGTTTCAAAAATTAAAAGGAGATTTTATTTTTAAAACTAATGAAATGAATTTATTTTCGCATAATCATGTGCATTATTTTCCATAAATAAAACTTCAAATGATTCCATGTTTTATTAATGAAAATGGATTTAATTTTGTTTTTTAATTTATATTTTTTAATAGTTATTAATAAAATGAATAGGTTTTTTCACCCAAAAATTATTTTAATGATACTTTAATGGTATTTAAATTCATCAAAATCTATATCCATTATTATTACATAAGATCATATCGGGATATTCAGTAATTATACCACCATGATTATTTATCTTGATATATTATTATTATTTCACTAAGATTTCTTATAGAGTATGTTTCATTTCAATGGGTTTATTAGGTTTCAAATACATTTTCACAGAACCCATTCCATTTAAACAAGTTAACAATGTTTCAATGATATTTTAATGGAACCTGTTTTGTTTTTTATGGGTTAATCATGGTTCAAATATATTATTATGGAATCTATGTTGTTTCCCAATTTAAATCATTCAATTAATTAAATAATGATATTTTATTATTTTTGTGATGAAAAATATATTATATGTACTTTATATAAGGTTCTTGGAAAATTTTAAATAGTGATTTCTTCGAAATAGTGATGGGTGAGCTTGATAAAAAAATATATTATGGGATTTCCTAGATATAAATCCAATTAAATATGAAATGAAGGTTTCTATATGATTATTTCATTATGTAGGGTTCTGTAACTACTCTAAGATGATAATGTCACCAGATACTGATACATTTTCAATTTTATTTATTTGGGTTATAAATGTTTTCTTTGATCAAATTGATATTACATGGTTCATGTTTATTTATTATGTTGACTCTTTCATTTTTCAAAGACTTATGCTATTTTTTCATATGTGATGATCCAAATATTAATGTGCATGAAAGCTTGTATCATATTCTCATGAATGTTTATTATGTCATTATACCCTTATGCTCATCCTATTATCACTGATGACATTAAATTATTAATTCATATATTTACCAATACAGATAATTTGAACTCACTATTATTATATTAACATTTCCCCAGATTATCAAGAATGATATTGAATGAATTATGTTTATAAGGAATTTATAAGGATAATGATGATTACTAAATGTGAATTAAGAAAATTTGGGTTATGGGGGATAAATTATCATTGAAAGATTCCATTATTGTTAATGTATGTGTTTTTAATAATTGTAGAAAATTATAAAACTAAATAATCATTGAGAATGTAAGTGATCCACTATTTTCATTTGATATTGTATGTTCTTATGGTAAAAATTGGTTCACCATGATAAGTATAAATGTTGGAATTTTTTTTTATTTTTCAGCACTGGATCTGGGAGTGTGAGTTTGGATTTGTTATAGTTTGTATCAAAGGGACGGTATAGATAACATGGAATATCATGATGTCTTTATGATATGTTTTCATATGTATATGGATGACATGATCAGTTTATGATATTATTTTTGATAAAATTTCTAAATTCATTTAACACATATTTTAAGGTTTTATACGATGATATCTTAATGTGAATAATAAAATTTTAGGAGTCATTTATGCGGATTATGTATATGTAAATATTTGGATTATTTCTAAACATTAATTTGATTTTTCAGAAAAATGTTTTCTGCTATTGAGAGCCTTTTGGGTTTAAATGATCATGGATATTTATTTCATTTTAGGACAAAATATTTTATAAAAAAAGATAACCATCGGATTGAAATTTGATTTGGTGAATAAGTGATTAAGGATATTTCAAAAAAAGTTCACCATAATTTTCATATTTTAATAAGAAAGGAATGAGATAACCTTTGTGGTTGAAGCACTACTTAATGTTGGGGTTATTAAGGTTATTTTTTATATAGGGTAATTAATTTATGGAATGATTTAGTTTTATCTTTTGGTAATACCAATAAATTTTTGAGAATAATGTACAATAAGAAGGTTTATTTATTTTAGAAATTATCTTACCATATTTTATCCATTTTTTGGTAAATATTTCAAGAATAGTGGAATAACTTGATTATCCCTCTTTTGGTTATGTGGCCGAATAAGATATAACTTAATTTTTTTATAAATGAAACCAATTATATTATTCAATACTCATCATTTTTGTCAAAATTTGAAATTGTGGTGTAAATTGGTAAAAGGAAGAAATTATACTCATCAAGTAAGTGTATTTCCTTTTGATAATATTCTACATGGAAATATAATTACTCAACCCAAGTAAAAGGATCATGATTTTTTTCATATTTCCACACTTTATGATTATATCAATAACCATCTTCACAACCCTTTAGTTTATAGTTTTTTTTGTTGAATTTCTCATGATCATTTAATTTTTTAAGATAATTAATCAAAATAAATCTATATCATTTTTTGGGAATTAAAATTTTCTTTAATTTCTAAATAATCATATCTGACTATTTTTCTCCTCTTTGGAAACCTTGTCTGTGTTTTTTCAGATGACCCTAATTCTTTTTTCTCTCTCTTATCATGATGATGTTTTATGAACAATTTTATGATGTTGGTTTACAACATAGGAATTTTATTCAAAATTATTACCATTTATTACTAATTTAATTTTTAAATTAAAAGTATCAAATATACTACATGGTAGGAATATGTATCACCCCACGATTTTAAATAAAGATCACTATGTTTGATATCATATATAACATGCAACGTCGAGCTTAAATGAATGGTGTAATATATAATCCTAATATAATATACATTAAATTAGTGGGTATGGATAGTACTATATAATTGATGACATATATAAATATATCAAACTAAATATAAATTATTGATAAATACTTATGAAATACTGAATCAATTTTTTTTTGTAATTTACTTTTATTCTTTAAAAATATGTTTTCTTAAAAAATGATTTCAATTTATTTTTGTGAGGAAATATTATAGTTATATTTTGGAGATTTTTTTATATAATTAAATTCATTTTTAAAATATTAATTTCCAAATTTACATTGGGCTAAAATTATGGATTTTTAAGAAAACGTTTATTTTTCAGTGAATACTGTGAAACACCTTTAAAAAAAATGAATGTTATTTTAAGTAAATTAAGAAATTTAAAAGTAAACTTATGATTACAATATAAATTATGTCAACATAATAATTGTTTAGTCATATTTTATCCAATTAATTACATTTTAATCATCTTTTTATTTGATTTTATATTATGTTCATTATTATGTTTAAAACATGTTTATTCTAAAAACTATTTTAAATTATATAATGTTGCTAATTTTAATTAATTATAATAAAAACTAATTAGGAATTTTTTATTTCAAATTTATAATATATATATATATATATAAATTAATTAGTTTCGATTCATATGATGATTATTATTATTCAAATAGTTATAAAATCATAAATTTCTCAAAAAACAGACTTCATGAAACTCATTTTTTCATCACATCTATGGGTTTAAATTTAAATTTAAATTTTCAAATTATGTGAATGGAATTTTCTAAAATTTATTTAATATTTTAATAATAATAATTTATATTATATAATATGTTCAAATAACTTTTTCCCATATTGAATAACAAAAATAGTAAAAATTAATTATTGTGGTTAAAGTGTCGACGATTTTATTGGGAGGTTAAACGAAAATGATAAGGTTAAAAATAAAAACAATTATTTTATAAAAACTATGGAATGGAAAAATCTAGAAATTCTAATTTCTAATTATTTACAATGGACCATTTTAGAGGCTTTTGATGGGAAAAATGTGGTTATAACTTTTTCTTTTCAAAAATTATGAGTGTGCAACACACCTCAATTATAAAAGGCCATTCCATCTCCTCTCTTCATAAAACATTAAATTCCCTTTATCTCATCCAATAAAAGAAAAAAAATATAAATCTTAATTCCATCCAAAAATCATACATCCCTTATTTTTATTATAAGCTTATCCTATGAAGGCTTTTGCTGCTTAACTAAGAAGGTTGTCTGAAGAAGAGGTACATAGAAAAATATAGCATATCTGTTTTATTTCATCTTCAATATCATTAAAATATTATTAAATTTTTATTATATATTATCACAATTATTTCTCCATACACTTATATTTTATTTAAATTTCATAACCTAA
The DNA here is from genome assembly GCA_963277665.1 of Viscum album. Classification (NCBI taxonomy): domain Eukaryota; kingdom Viridiplantae; phylum Streptophyta; class Magnoliopsida; order Santalales; family Viscaceae; genus Viscum; species Viscum album. The sequence goes on from OY728122.1 coordinate 1,253,335,748, forward strand.
ATACATCTCCTTTTTCCATCAAATGGGATACAAAATCCATATTCGTATGTACGATGATCTACTAACTCACGAATCGATGTCATTCGTTTTCCATAATCGCCTCTCACAACCTTTTATGATAATGTAGTGAATGTATATAAATATATATGATATTTATGAAAAATTTATACCTATGGATTCATGATATCATATATACCTTTTTTACATTGCATTTCTTGGGGGATATAATGATGTCACTGTAGTGTTCTGCAGAGTACCACCACCCGAGGCGATGAGATTCATTTTACACTAATGATATACATTTTAGGAAATATTGATAAAATAAACCAATATATAAAATATAAATGAATTCATAATAATATTCAGGATATATATTTCATTTAAAAATTGTAATATATCATTTTATTACTTATACTGAAAAATGTTAACATCGTCTGTGTGCATGTGTGGACTACTTCCACCACTAAAAGATGTGATTATCTTATCATCAAGATAACACATTGATGATATATATGAGAATATTTTATGAAATAATATCGTATTTATGATATTATTATCATTATTTAATTTTAAAATATTACTTACCCTCTTTCCATAATGATCATTAAAATATTGAAATGTTACTCATACATACATATGATCTACCATCACTAAGAATGTAACCCGGTTGATTTTAGATAACTATTTTTCATGATGTTTTTTAATAAAGAAAATCATATAAATATGATAAATATTTCATTCTTTCAATTCAGTATATGTTTAAATAATTACCTCTTTGATCATGGTCAAGATACTGAAATCATTATGAAATAATGAACCCGACGTCTTCAAAACTGTCAATATGGACATCACTGATTAAGTCATTTAATATGCCATTAAAAATAAATAAAATAAATGATTTATATATAAATTATTAATACTAATAATTGTACTTATGAAATAAAATAAAATATATAGTTTTACGATACATGATTTAAAGGACACACATGTAGTATCTGGACTCAAGGTAAGGGTTTCTCATCTCGCTATTTATTTATTTGTTACTAATCCCCTTTTGACCAATTTTTTTAACACATTATATATAACTCAGATGAATTCTTTTTATGATTAATTTAATGAAAATTATTTTTATTTACAAATCAGTATGAGTTTCTCTAATTCATGGGGGTTGGATCCAAAGACTAATAAATCCATATTAGACTTCATATAATGTTTTAATTACTAAGGAATGTTTTTATATTCCACACCTTTATTATAATTGACCTATCCTTTTACATTTATTATTACATTATTTTAAAACTAATTTCCCTTTATATACAAATAAAATATCATAAAGTCTTTATTTGTAATTTTTGGTACCTAAAACTAAAAACATGGATCCAAAATAAAAACATGTTTTATTTAATCTTAATAACGAGATTATAACATCCTTTTATTACTTACATATTAATAGGATAACCCAGGGAATACATGAAATAAGTGAGGAGAAACAAAATCCCATAATGTTAATAATAATATGTAAAAAGAATATCACATGAGTTAGAAGGAATATCACGATCACAAAAAAGGCATGTAATATGAAAAAAAATTGGATGCATAAAATATTAAACATGGGATCATGTAATAATGGAATCATAGAAATGTAAAAAAAACATAAAACCTGAAATATGATCGATTCAAGGATACCATCCAAGACCATTGCACATGGAGGATCATGAGTTAATGATAACCACCAATACCATTGCACGTGGAGGAGCATCATTTTCAGAATAAAACTAAGACCATTACACATGAATGTGTATGAGTCATGGATAAATTCCAGGACTATTGCACATGATGTCTCATGAAACTAAAAATTACACAATTAATTGGATTATTATTTGGGCACACCCATAAAAACATGTTCATTCATATGTGTTACACATGAGGAGTTAAACATAAATCATAGGTTAACCCATGGAAAGAAATGGGTGTCATAATCATTCCATAGATAAAAAATGGGTATATCATAAAATATTATAGAAAAGAATATTTTTAAATCCTCCATGGATTTTAATAAGGTAAAATATGAATATATAATGATAATTTAGGTCAAAAAAAGATGAAAATATGTAAAAAGGAGTGTTTAAGAAACTTTATAAATAAAGGACTTTAGTATGGTTGAAGTGAAACTTTTCATGATTATTTCAAATATAAATGGAATAATTTTTTATATAAAACTATAAATGAAAATGGATAGTTTTTTCAAAATAATATTAAGTATTCTATAAAAATATTTTTTATTAAACAGATTATAGAGTTCACATGAAAATGGGTTAGAAATCAAGAAGTTCCCTTAAATCGAGCTTGCTTATCAAGAACAATTGATAAGGGATCATTTTTAAATCAGGTATTTCCCAATAAACTACAGATGATATGATGTAGATATATGATTTTGGAACATATAAAAAGAATTATTATAATTAAATTAAATTATATTATAATTATATTTGGGTAAATAGATAGAAAATGTATTTTGAAGGAAAAAATAGAGGTTCAGGAAGAATCCCTTTCTTTATGTATAAAACTGTTCTGCGCATGATCTTAATGTCCTGGATAATAAAAGTAGATCCATAAATTAATTAATTCATAAACTATTATAAATATATTTTATTTATTATATTTCATAACTTCAATCATGTCCTTTTTTATTAGTTTTATGAATCAATTTCGTTGTTCGGGAGTATTCATTTCCTTGGTTTTCATGATTAGTTTACATCTATACATGTATGTAAAATCATGTGAAATGTAAATAATTGTATAAAACTGAAATTATATGTTATAAATGAACTTATATAATTTTAAATGGTCTTATATATCATTCTTTCTCGATATGAGGATGATTCAATAGTTAAAACTTTAATGATAATGGTTTGGATTACATTATTGTTTTTTTGGATCATCAAAAACTAGTTTTGTTTTATTTATTAATATTATGAATATATGTTAGAAATAGAAAATTAAAAATGATTTAACACATATATTAAAATATTTTTTAACGATAATAAATTTTTTATGACCTTCATTTAATAAGGATATGGAAATTAAAACGTTATTGTTCTTCAATGTGATAAATCAACACATCACAATCAATGTTTTCAATTTTACAAAAAAATGAGAGGGAAGTGAATTGATGATGGTTTGTACCATTAAAAAAAATGATAATATAAAAAATATTACGTATTTATCATGTAACCTTGAATATATGAGGTGATAAGAAGATAAGAAAATAAATGAAACCGAAAAAAAGAATAAATGAAAAGAAAGAGGATTTTACCTCTTGTATTCCCTCTCCTTGAGAACCCCTCTGAAGAACTTGAGCTTGGAATTTTATTTATAAAAATGATTTATTATGTGTGTTAGATACTTGGTAATTGTATTGGGTATAATTTATGTGTGTTATATACATGGTAATTGTATTGGGTATAATTTGTACAAGATTCAATATGTTAGAGGTCTGAGGATATGAGTAGGTATTTATAGTGGAGGAGAGGGCTGTTTTTGGATTATTTTACTCATTTGTTTATTATTTTTTCTCAAGACTATGATAAATATTTATTATTGTGACTAATTAGAGTAAATAGTGAATTTTATTTGTTTCTAATGGTTACTACATCATCCATAAATCATCCATGACCCAATAATTCATCTATTTTTAAAATACAATAAATTGCCATATTTCACTATTCAACAAAAAATCTAGTATTTTTGAAAAATGTCAAGTATTCACCCTAACCATTTTTTGATTTGTATAATTAAAATTGATCCACATTTTATGAAAATAATTTTCTAAATATGTGAAATTTAATTATTAATTAACATTCTATTTTATTTAGACAAACCGATTTTAGATTTATTACTAATTTTTTATCATTTTGAAAAATTCAATTATGTCTCATAAAATGATCATATAACCATAAGATAACAAAATAATAATTTATTAATATATTTATAAAAAAATCAATTTTAATCCATTATATTAATTATAATATTGTAAATAAATATTTATGAATCATAAAGATACTAACACTTAATTTATTATTATAAAAATATTTGTTACATGTACAATGAGATAAATATATCGTATTTACTTTTATAAGATACCTACATTTTATTTATTATTTAATATGTGAGTTTATTATTCTACTTAACATATTATTATTATTAAGGGTCACATTAATATTCCAATGGTTACATTATTATTCCAATGGTTTAGGTCGCTTAATTTCTATAAATACTTCTTATTTCATTCATTATACATTTGTAAAGTTTTTATTGTGTTATCTATATGAATATCCATTATTTAAACCATATTGAATATTTATAATAATATAATTTCCAATGATATAAATCTATATCATTATATTCCCCCTCCCCCTTACAAAATTTCTCCCTTGATTTTTAGAAACTATGGTGAAAATATGCGAGGTTACTCCTGTTTAACCAAATTAACTAGAAAAGAAAAATACTATTTGGGAGATTTATTATCCATATAAAAAAATAAAAGGAAAAAATGAACATATAAGGATAAACTTATAAATGGAAATTATATCCTATATTTTGATTCCTTATGATTAATTATAATTTATCCATAGGGATAGAATTATCTCCAATATTATTAATAAATTTCCCTATTAAAAATATCAAAAAAATACTATTCTATGCTCTGATATAAAATATTATGGACCTTCCCTTTTAAACATAATATTACAAGATTTTAAGTAAAACAAGACATAAAATACAAACCAAGGATCATAAATTCAAGTGCCTTTGGATAATTAGGTACATATAATTGAAAAAATGGAACCAAAAAAACATTTTTTTATAAAATCTTATTAATTATCTCTTAAATTCCTTTGATCCCTTACATCTACATAGGATAACTTGGAGAATACATGAACAATGGGATGAGCTAAAAATCCATGTAATTAAATAAAAATATGAATAAATCATAGGTTCTGAGTTAGAAGTGATACCATGATGACATTAAAAGGAATGAAACATTAATAAACATATAGAATAATAACACATAGAACATGTGATCTTATAATGATGAAATAATATAAATGTAGAAACAACAAACAACAAGTCATAATAATTAGTCAAGGCTAACCGATAAGAACATTGAACATTATGTCTCATTTGAATAGACATTACCCAATGAATTGGTGATGTATTTGGGTGAACCCATAATAAAATGTTCATTCATAAGTGTGACACATGAATAATCAAACATAAATATAAGGGTTACCCATGAAAATAAGTGGGTAATCTAATCATGTCATAGAGAATAAAAAATGGGTGTATCATTAATGTGTCTATGAAGTAATATATTTAAAACATAAAATGAATTTAATAAAATTAAATAGGAATATATTATGATAGATTATTTGAAACTAAAGTGAACAGTTATATTAATAATGCTTAAGAAACATTATAAATGATCCACTTTAGTACGAGTTATGGAAAAATTTTCAGGACACATTAAAAAGGAAAAGGAATAATTGTTTGTATAAAAATAGAAATGAACTAAGTTATTTTTTTCATGATAAAATATTTTTTTTATGAAAATTATTTTTTTCCTAAAAATATATTATATGGTGAACCTGAAAATGGGAAAGAAATCAGGAAGTGCACTTCAATAGGGATTCCTTATCGGGATGAATTAAACAGAGAGGCTTTTTAAAAACTGTATTTCCCCATAATAATAGGATGATCTATTATTAAAAAATGTGTTTTTAAAATTTAAAAATAATTTAGAATAATTATATAAAAATAAATTATTATTTAATTTTTGGTAAAAGAGAAAAAGTGTAACCAAATGGAAAATATAGGATTAAAATGAATCTGTTACCTTATGACTGAAACTGTTTTGTACATGATATTAATTTCATAGATAATTAAATTAGATAAATTAATATATTAATATATAACCATTTAAATATTTATTTTATTTATTAAAATTTTATTACATTCATCTATGACATTTTTGATTAGTTATAAGACTCAATTTTGTCGTTCAGGACTGTTTGTTTCATTGATTTTATTAATCTGTTACTTGTATACATGTACGACATATCATTTAAAATCAGAATAGATTTATAGAATTAAAATTATATGTATTTAATGAAATTATATTATATTTAATGTTACTATATATAATTTTGTTTCTAGATGTGATGAAGATTCATTAGATAAAACATTAATGATAACTATTTAGATTATTTTGGTGTTTTTTCGATCATCACTATCTATTTTTTTTGTATTATTTAATAATTATGTATATATATTAGTTAAAGAAAATTAAATAAGATTTATTTCATATATTATAATAACTTTTATCCAAAAAAATATTGCATGATCATAATTGATGGAAAAATAGAAATTTTAAACTCACCGTCCTTGAAAGCTAGAAATCGACACATCCAAGATGATATTTTCATTTTTAGATGAAAATGAGAGGGGAAAAGAATTAATGATTGGTAGTTCCATTAACATAATATAATTATATCATGTAAATGATAAAGTAATTTTCACTTAATCTTGTATAAGATGAGGTGAGTAGAGGATAATAATAGAAAAAAAAGAAACGTTAATAGATGAAAACAAAAGTGGATTTTACCACTTTAATTCCTTATCCTTGATAACCGCCTTGATGCACGTGATTTTGGAATTTAATTCAGATAAAATTCACATATACATGGGTAAGATACTTGGTAAGACTATTGGTTATAATTTGGACAAGCTTCAAGGATTTAGTTATGTGAGGAGATGAGGTGTTTAGGGGTGATAATTATAATGGATGAGAGGGGTGTTTTTTATTTTATTCATTTGATTATTATTTTAGCAGAAGACTATAAAAAATTTTGATTCTTTTGAATTAATAAATTATCTAGTTCATTACAGTTTTATCCATTTGTTTTTACATCATCCATACATCATCAATGAATCATTAATTCATATATTTTTGAAATACTGTAAATTATCGTATTTCTTTATTCACAAAAAAAGAAAATATTTTAAAAAATTCCTAAAAAAATCACCAACGATATATTTTAAAATTTATAATTTCAAAATAAACTACTTTTTATTAATTTCTTTTCAAAATATGAGAAATTAAATTTATAAAAAAACATCATTCATTAAAAAAATACAGATACTAAAATTATATCTTATTTTATAACATATTGGAAAATTAATTAAGGTCTCAAAAAATTATCTAAAAATCATATAAAAACATAACATTAATTTATGAATATATTTATGAAAATAAAATTTCTTTTAATGGAATATATTAACTATAAAACTATAAATAAATATTTATGACTTACAAAAATACCTACACTTATATTATCAATTTTATAACATTTTTTTACTTATACCATGATAAAAATATATCATATTTTAATTTATAATATACAAAAAAATATTATATACATTCATAGTTGAGGTTACTATTCTATTGAGTTGATTATTATTTCAAAGGGTCATATTACAATTCTAAAGGTAACATTACTGTTCCATTGGTTTATGTACTTTAATTTTTATAAGTACTCTTATTTCATTCATTGTTAAATTATAATGTTTTTTTGTGTTCTCTATATGATTTTATATGATTTATAATATATGTAACAATTATAAGAAGGTAATTTACACTGATAAAATTCTATTTTTTACAATATATTCCTTTTATAATGTGGATCTACAACCCGTTTGACATGTTATATAATGATATAATTATATACATAATATATAAAGTCTCATTTTATTGTATTCCTTAATTAGGGTTATTATTGAATAGTACCAATTTGAAAGATGATTTATGTTATCATCTCATCAATTTTGATATTTTTTGGGGTCAAGGTACAATAGATGGAATCATATGCTTTTATTTTCATGGAAATCATTTCTTTCTTGTACATAGGTTATGAATGTGATTAACATGACTGGTTTCTATTTTATACCTTAGTTATTGAAGTAACATAAAAAATTAATTTCTTAGTGATATAGATTTGGTATTATTCTTTTATATTAGGTAATATTATCTTCCATATCCATGATTTCAATTTATTTTAAATTTTTTTTTTCTAAAAATAGAATTTTTCATAAACATAGTTTATATGATCTTTAATTTTCTAAAAGGATTTTGATGGAAATTTAGGAAAAAAAATTTAAATGGGTAACTTTTGAATCCCTTTTCAAAATTATTTGAATGGAATGATTAATTTTAACACTTATGAAATTAATTTATTTTCTTCTTTCAAGTTAATTTGTTTCCTTAATATACACCTTATATGTAACAATGGATATTTTTAGTGAAAATGATTTTCACATATTTTTTAGGAATTTACAGTTTTAAAATTGATTTTTAATATAATCATTTTATTTTCCACAAAATTCATGTAATTATTATTTAAAGATATTTTCATTCATTAACAATAACAACTATTGTTGTAAATTGTTTTCAAATGGGGATATTTTCTATTGATAAAATCCTCATTTTTTTCTCAATGTAGATTATGATTATTGTAAAGAGATTATTTATGTAACAATTTTAAATTCCATGGGTTAATATTATTTAAAAATGATAATTATGGAACTCGTCTCTTTTTCATGAGGTAATCAATTTTCAATGAGATTTTTATGGAACACGTTTCTTTCCCACGGGTTAATCATTTTTCAAAAGATATTATTATGGAACCCATTTCACTTCCATAGTTTAATAAATTTATTAATGGAATAACAATCTTTTATTATTTTCTTTATGAAAAAAGATCAATTTACATTATTTACTATTCATGTAGATTTTTATAAGATAAGTGAACCCAGATAGCACCAAGTGAGCCTGGTATAACTTATATGATTGATCTAACCAGATTACACTATGTGAGCATGATATATATTATATGTTGAGTGGACCTAGATAAATCTACAATGAATGAGGTTTAGAAGTCAAACTCATAGTTATCTAATTATTACGGGTTATGTAAAGGTTATATAATTATTTTATGAAGATGATGTCCCATGATACCAAAATGTATTCATTATTCTTGGTATGGGTTATAAATGTTTCTTTTGATGATGATAGATATCTCATGGATCTGGAATATTGATTTTGTTGACTCTTTTCAATTTAAAATCCATATTCCATGTCATAATGTATGCTAATCTAGGTATTTTAGGGTATAAAAATTCTTATGTAATCTCAATGAACATTGATTATGTCATAAAATTCTAATCCTCATCTTATTCACACTAATGGAATTCAATTATAAATTCTTATTTTTAACCATATTAGTAATTCGATCTCACATTTCCTATGATTCTTTTCCATGTTGTTATCAATAATAATGTTTATCGAATTATGTTTTTAAGGATTCAATATTAATGATGATGATGGGTTAATGTGAAATAAAGAAATCCATATTAAGTGGTAGAAATTATCATTTAAATACATTGGTATTGTTTGTGTGAGAAATTTTCTGAAATATAAAAAATTATAAAACATTATTGCTTGAGAAAGTAAGTGATTGACAATTTCGTTTATATATTTTCTGTTTTTACTGGTAAAAACTATGACAACTTCATCGGTATGAAATAAGTCAATCTATATTTTATTTGTTTTTAATATCGGATCAAGGAGTGTGGGTTCATGGATGTTATAGTTTGTCTGAAAGGAATTGCTTATATAAAATTGTAAGTTACGATTCATTAATTATAGGCTTTCTTATAATATATATAAAAAATAACAAGTTTATTTGATTACGGTTGATCATATTTTTAATGTCAAATACACACATTATGAGGTTTAAAGCCTTGAGATATTATTGTGATTAACGAAATTTTAGGAGATTTTTTACGGGTTGAATCATATGAAATAATTTGGATTAAGGTTAATTATTACATTAAATTTTTCATAAAAAGGTTTTAAGGTATTAAAAACATTTTTGGTTTATATGATCTTTTGTATTTATTTCATTTTGGGAAAAAATTAAGGTATAGATAACCAAGGGATTGTAATGTGATTTAATGACTAATTGAGTAATTATATTTCAGAAAAAGATAACTACGTTTTTTTTATTTTATGTTGAAAGGTATGACATAACATTTTATGTTAAATTATTATTTTATGATGAGACTATTTTGGTTATTCGTGATATAGGGTTGTTTATTTATTTAATGATTTAATTTGACCTTTGGGTATTAATATTGAATTTTGGATATTAATCTATCATATGAAGGATTATTTATCATGGAAATTATCATATAAAATTCTGACCATTTTTGTTTTAGATAATTTATTATGATATGTGGAATATATATATTATCTCATTTATTGTTATGTGGTCCTTTAATTTTTTTTACTATTGTTCCCATAATCAAATTCATCTTGAATACTATTAATTTGGATTAAAATAGTAGATTGTGGTGGATTTTCATAAAAGTTTGAAATTATCCACATCAAGTATGTATATATCCTTATGATCCTACTATATATAAAATATTAATTCATAAACCCTTGGAAAAAAGGATATTTACATAAATATTTTCTTATTACCACCATTTCTGATGATATTAATGACCTTTTCCATACCTCATAAGTTTATGGTTTTGTGGATATTGACATTCAAATGATAATTCCATTTCTTAGGATGAATTATATATGACACTCCATATTATTATTTTGTAATTATTATTTTCTTCAATTTATAAATAATCAATTCACACCTATGTTCTCCAATTTGGAATCCTTATTTGTGTTATTCGAGATGACCCTCATACATTCTTTTATCCCATATCATGAGGATGTTTTATTAATCTATTTATAATGTGGGTTACCAATATAGATATATTTTCAAATTTGAGATCATTTATTAATGATTTCATGAATAAATTTCTAGGATTAAATATATTAATTGGGGGATAAAATAGAAAAACATAATTTTAAGAGATGTGCATTATGTTATATAGCATTTTTAATAAGAAACACTAAGCTTTAATAAACTATTAAATATATAATAATTATAACCTTAGTATTTTATTGGAGGGTATTAATAGTAATAACTAATATATGAATTATATATATATATACTAATATATATAAAATATTGAAAAATATTTAGTTAATAATCCATTATTTTTTATTAAAATTACTTTAGTCTTCAAAAATATGTTTTCTTCAAAAATGATATTAATTAAATATTAAAAATAAATTTTTTACCTTTTAGAAATAATATTTCATAAATAATAACTACAATTTTTAAATCATCATGTTAAAATTATGTTATGGTATTGTTTTTTTATTTTTCATAGAATGTTTTTTACTGAATTATGAAAAAAACTATTATTTTTAAAATGTCCCTTATTTTAATTATACTAATGAACATAAAAGTATATTTATTTTTTCAATATTATTTTAATTTACAAATTTTTTTTCATTGATATTCAATCCATAAAATTAAATTGCATTCATCTTTATATTTGATTTTAAATATGTTTATAATTAGGTTTTAGTAAGATATTTTTCCAATAACTATTTTAAAGTTAATATTGTTTCTCAATTATAATAAATTAAATTAATACATACGAGGGAATGTTTAAAATGAAATTTATATATTTTATAGTAATAAATATTTATTTATATTAATATATTAATTATTATTATTCATAGAGTTAATATTAAATCATTTTTTTCTTAAAAAAATACAGATCGTCGAATCTTGGTATTTCATCATGTTTGCATGTTTAATGTTGGATTTAAATTTCCTAATTAATAGAATCAAATAGAAAAAATATATTAAATATATAAAATCACAATAATTTATAGTATCTAATAAGTATAGATTAATTGTTTACATTAATGAATAGTGAAATTTATATGAATTAATTACCAAAGTTAAGATGAATTTTTTTTCTTGGGGGTTAAACAAATAAGATAAGGGGAAAAATAAAATAAATAAATATATAAAAAGTTTTTATGAAACTATTTAGTCCTTCTAAAATATAATTATTTATAATGGTTTATTTTATGTCATTGTAGAATTTTAAATACATGGGTATACATTTTTCTTTTAAAAAATTACACTTTCTCCACTCACCTAACATATAAATGGCCGCCCATATTTTCTCTTTTTCATAACATAAAATCAGTTTTATCTTGAAATAAATATCCAAATTTCTTAATTAATTGGCTTAAAATATCTTAAAGGATTTATTTTATTCATAAATCCACTTTAAGAATACTTTTTGGGCATACCTATGGAGGTTGTCTGAATAAGAGGTATTGTGCATCGCCGAGACTCATTATTTTATTTCAACTTCCATCTACATAAAAATGTATAAAATTTTAATTATATAAAAATAATTTTATACCATATACTTATATGTTATTTTTTTTAATTTAATAACAGAAATCCTTCTTATATTCCATCAATTGGTATATGAAATTATCATTTGTGTGTACAGTAGTCTACCGCCTCACGAACCGATGTCATTTGGTTTTCATTATCACCTCTCATGGATAGTTATAATGGTGGAACTGAATTATATGTGTTTATATATTATATTATTAACATAGTTATACCTATATATAAATGATATCATATATACCTTTTTTACATTCCATTCTATGTGGGATAGGATAACATCACCCATGTGTCTGGTGGAAAACTGCCTTGGGATGCGATGCGATATATTTTAAAATAATTATGTTCATGGAATGATAAAAAAACTACAAAAAATATTATACATACTTGAAATAAATATTATATTCATAAGAAATTTATATTTTTTAAATTATAATTTATCATATTCATTCTTACACTAAAAAATAAAAACGGTGTCCACATCCATGTCCGGACTACTACCACCACGAAGTAGAGTGAATATATTTTTCATCACCAAAAATCATAGATGATATATAAAATAATATATAATGAAGTAATATGTTATTTATGATATGATTATAATTATTCAATGACAAAATATTACTTAACTTTTTTCCATAATTATTAATAAAAATTTTAAATGTTACTCATGCGTTTGAATGACCTACCCTCTCCATAATTGTTTAGTATTTAGATTTTCATAATAATATTTTATGATTTTTTAAATTTATTGTTTATTTTTAATTGTGATAAATATTGCATTATTATTATTATGTAATTTTTTCAATAATAACCTCTTAACCATGCTCCGCAAATCAAAGTCGTTTTGAAACATTGCATCAACTGTACTGAAAACACATGATATGAAAATAACCGATTATGTATTTTAATATTTAATTTAAAATAATTAAACGAAATTATTAATTTATATGTTAATAATTGTGAAAAGTTTCCTTATGAAATTACAAAATTTGACTATGATTATTAAGCAAGTGTTAAAGGAGACACACAAAATGTCTGGACTCGTGGTAAGATTTTATCATCACATTTTCTATTTCATATAGACATATTCCATATTCAACACTTATTTATATTATGTATTGTTTATAATTCCAATGAATTAAGGTTATGATTCATTTCCTAAAAAATATTAGTATTTACTAATCCTTATAATGTTGTCATTTTCATTTGGTTATGATCTAGATATTACCAAAGTCGAAAGATATTTCCTCCCAATTTCCCTTCATTGATGCATACTATAATGTTATAAATCTATATTATTTTATGAGATGTATGTATTTCCCATTTTATATTATATATCTTGACTATAATTATATTAAAGATATATGAGGTTTTATTTGTACTTATTCTTTCATGAATCTTACGATTGAAGATTAGAAAATTGATAAAGGCATTATGTTACAACCTCCATCCTTTTGAGATTGTTTGTGTTCAAGGTAACTTTAGAGGAAATAATATTTTATTATTTTATTCAAACAAATATTTTTATTTTACACTAGTTATGAATTTTTTTAAAAAAAATTATTTATATTTACACTCTTATTTATTTAATAATCATTGATAAAATCATTTTATATGATACCATAATGTATTTTCATTATTAGATCGAGTATATTTCTCTTCTATATCATTTTTCTATAAAATGTATTGAAAAATAATTTTTTTATAATTTTTATTTTCATAATTCCATTTTACATGATATTTTACTTTCTTTAGAAATTTTTGTAAGGAAATTTCATGATGGCTTCCAAATGGGTATCTTTTGACTCCATTTTTCAATTTTTTAAATAAATTTTTTTATCACTTATAATGAAACAGATTTCCCACAATCATATCTAATATTTTTAATAAAGTATCATATATCATATTACAAGGTTTGTTTTTCATGAAAATGTATTTCCAAGTTAATTTTGTGAATTTATATTTATAAAAACTGATTCTCAAAATGAAATTTTATTTCTGAAAAAAATGTTTTTATGGTATTTTAGTGGTATTTATATTCATCAATGTTAATAATCATAGTTGTTACATATTATCCAGTGATATGTTTTTATAATGATTCCATTTTCAATATTTTTCATCTGGGATTATTATTATTTCAAATATATTTTTTTGTGATCATATTTATTTTCCATGGGTTAATCATGTTTCTTATAGATTTTTATGGTACTCATTTCTTTTCCATATGTTAATCATGTTTCATAGAGATTGTTATGGAACCCATTTATTTTCAAAGTTTAAATCATGTATTGAAGATAATATTATGGATTTTGTATTTTTTCCATGGTTCAATCAAGTTATAAAATAAATATTAATTGTTTTCATGAGATTTATAATGAAGAAAAATCTTTATGTACTTTATTTATTGTTCATATACAATTTTATACTTGGGGTTTATCTAGATAGAACAAGGAAATCCCGATATAGTGTATAGGACATGTGTTTTTAAGAAGTACTGGGTGAGCCCAAAATAGATTATATGAATGGTATGTCAAGATAGTTCTCAAATGCATTCTGTTTAAAATTCAACCATATGGTTATTAAATTTTCAAGGATTATTGTTTTGTTCTATAAAGATGATGTCTCACAATACCAATCCTTTTTAATTATTTTTTCTATTGCTTATTAGTGATTTCTTTAATAAATAGTAACGTCGCATTGATCATGATTATTGGTTTTAATGACTATTGGTTTTGTGAAATCATTATTCCATGATTTCATGTTTGATGATCTAGATTTTTATGGTTATAAAAATTATTATGTTATTATCATGAATTTTTTAATATTTTATAATACACTTATTCTCATCTTACTCTCAACGATGAAAATAAATTGGCAGTGATTATGTTTTCCCTCATAAAGAAATATATTTCACCATTATTATGTTTCATTATCCATATTATATCATGAATAGTGTTGAATGAATAATGTTTAAAAGTATTTCATATTGATAAATATGATCACTTAATTAAAAATAAGAAAAGTTAGGTTAAGTGGATGAAATTCTCATTTAATGACATGGGTAATGCTTATATAATTATTTATCCTAATTATCTAAAACACTGAACCTAAATAGTCCTTGAAAATTAACATTATCCAATATTTTCTTTTGATAGTGTATGTTTTATTTGAAGAAAATTGGCCACCTTCAACGATATCAATGTTCAAAATGTACTAATAATTTTTTTATCCAGATCAGGGAGTGTTGGTTTGGAGCTATTATTGCCTCAATACTTCTATCATATTGGTGTAAAGTTGAGTTTCTATCAATTAAAGGTTGTGAAATAATATATTACCAAGTATTTATTTTTAATAATTTTTAGAACTAGTGATCTCCTATTAATTCCATCTAGACTCACAAATGTACTTGAAATTTTCATGGACATGGTGAATAGTGTTTTTATATATTGTCTCAATCATTTTTTTGGGGCCTTTACAGATGATATTATTTAATAAAGTATTATAAATTATAAATATGAGGGTAATTTGAGTACCATTATATATATATTTATAAAGTAGAAGTTATATACACATTATGATAAACATGACTTTTGAATAGAGTAAGTTATATTACTTAGGAAAATCATTTTATGTAATGGATATCTATGGATCTCTAAAAGTTATAATTGATTTAGTAATTAATTAGAAAAATTTAAAAAATAAAAAACAATAGTTTCCTTTTATTATCTAGGTATTCTTGAATATTAGTGAAGAAATTTCCATGATTGTAAAACCCACAAACCAAGTCAACATAAAAGGGATTAAAATTTAGTCTGACTGATGAATATGAAGAGTGATTCATGAAGTTTAATAGGACGATAATAAATGCACCTATACTCATTCTATTTCCATGATTGTATGAAATTTTAATATATTGTGATGAATCAAAAATTCATTGGTCAGGGTTATCATGGAAATTGATAAATTAAAATGTTTATTCCTAAAAAAGATGAAGTTTCATGAGAAAAATTACCCAATGCATGATCTGGAGCTGGCCATATTAATCATCAAATTTATGATTTGGATGCATTATAATAACATTGAGATGTGTAATATATATAGGGATATAAAAATCATAAAATATATATTCACATATAATTATATCAACATGAAAAAATTAATATCGATAGAGTTAATAAAAGAATACGATTTTTAAATCTAATAAAATTTTTGGTAGAAAAATAGTTTGTTATATTATCGAATTAGAAAATATCCGACATAATTAACCATGATGACTATAGAAATTTATATAACATTTTTATATATGAAATATACATGAAAGAGAATCATAATGGATGGAGAAACATCTTACATTAAAAAAATTGTTTCTCATAAATCCATTCTTGAGATAAATATGATTTACCAAAGGGGTGATATAGAGATGTAAGATAATATCAATGCATTATCTTTTAGGAATATCATAGGGTTAAATATTTATATATAAAGAGAGATATTTGGTACATTATTATATGTACCATCATATCCCAATATAAATATTTATTTATTAAATTTTACTAGAGATAAACAACTCATGTCCAATGTAGGAGTACATAGGTATATATATATATACATAATAGAACTCATAGTGGTTCTATATAAAAATGCATTTTTCTAAATATAAGTCAATTTTATTGTAATATAAACAATAGAATCAATTATACATAATGTTTAAAGTGATGATTCATCCATTAACCACACCTATAAAAAAATGAGGGCACATCACCACTGATTTTATTAATGGACATCCAAATTCATCCAAGGGAAATAATTTTATATGGGATGTGGAGGATCATTTTATAATTATTTCTCACCAAATTACCATTTTATTTGACATATCACTTGATAAACACATAATGATATTAATAACAAAAGTGTTGAGGCTTCTTGTAACACCAATGTTGATAATATCTAATCAATATCAATGGTTCTCCATAATGATCCAAAAAATTATTAAACATTACTCGAACATTAAGTTGAACTTAGTAATAGAATATCTCCCCCAAAATCATGGATAGTATAAAAAACTATATTAAAAGAGGAGGATATAGAAATGAATTTCATTATGGAATTAAAAGGATGATTTGATCGAAAAATACATTTGGTTGAGTTTAAATTCAATAATAACATCCAATAGACGTGTCAGATTTATCCTTAGAAATACTTTTATGGGAATAATTTTATTAAGATATAATAATTTGAATTATTAATAGAACATAAAGTGCCAGTACTCATAATATTATTAAAAATGACATATAATTTCAGAGCCTTTCGGTTACACATCAATGTATAACATAGAAAACAAAATATCTACACTGGAAATCATTGACAATAATTATATATTTAAGTTAGAGATAATGTGTTTCATCTCATATCTCCCCAGATTAGAGTTATATGGTTTAGGGAGACAAAAATTCTATTTTCTGGATACATTGGCCTATTTGAGATTCTTGATTACATCAGAGTTGTCTCATATTGACTAACAAACCTATAATACCTATATCAAGTTCCTAAATTGTTCTACGTATCCCTCATAAGGAAGTACATTTTATATCACTAAATTGTACTAAATATATTGGTTGTATAGTTTGAGGGTTATCTATATTATGGGGAGCTTCATGTGATGATAATAGAATATAGATAAAAGGGTTTATAAAACAATACAACTCAATTTTTCAATGTAATTTGGAGAAATAATATGTATAAATAAGTAATATAGGAACATGAGGAGGAAATCGAAAAATATCACTGTTTTTTCATCTTATTGTGTCAAATTAAATTTGTTTTATGAAATTTACAAAGGGGGAATGAATTTAATTTCCTCGAAATTTATATATTGAAAATTTCTTCAAAATAATATAATATTTATGAATATATTATAAAACATATGAACTGCATTATAAAATCTAACAAAAAATTACCGTACGTATATAAAAACTTATATATATTTGATAAATATGCACACAAAAAAATAAAATAATATAATGGGATAATGAAAAAACAATAAAAAGAAATTATGGATCAATTTATTCTCTAAAAATAATGACACTATAATAAAACAAACATTTCATATATTAATATAACATCTTATTAGACAAATATTAAATACATAAAATTATGATATATGAACGAACCATCAAGGATTAGTGTTATTAGAAAATTGTAATCCTAAAAAATAGGTTCAAATAATATTTATATAATCTCAATCATAGTTCTTCAGAACATGAACCCATATTAGACACACCATACTTCTATCTTTACATCATATCTAGGGAAAAAGAAATATTAATGAATGGTGAGATCATATTTTTAGGGACAGTGAATGAGGGAGATATCAGTCATCATTGGGACATAATAGAAGCATAAATGGTTGGATAACATGATTATAACCTCTAAAAATAATATTCAATAGTTCTTAGATCAATAACATGTGTAATGACATAATGTGTGGATATTTATAAGGTATTTATCAAAAAGTAATCAAAGAACATGATACATGTGGGCATAAAATTGGTATAATTTAATGTTATATGTTTTTAGAATAAGTTTGGAATAATCATAATTAGAAAAATATTAGGTCCAGGATTATCACCAATACATTCAGTACATGTTTGGATTCAGTTACCCACCAATTTACCTACAATAAGAATGGTATAATCTCTAATGGTCCATCATTAGACTATGGGGTAAAATCCTTTCTTCCCTATTCTGGGGTTGATATAACTTCTCATGTACACATTAAGCTCATAGAACATTAATCATTAGACACTTAACTGGTGGGGTATATAATTCATGTTCTATTCATCACATTATAATAAATCTATTCATATGTATATCATAGTATCACACATAGATTCATCATAAGACAACCCATGGAAAAGAAAACATGTTTCACTGATATTTCATCATTGTAACCATAACATGTATTGTGAATGAATAATGATTTTATCATTATATCATTTACATAATAAATACTATTTATCCTCAAATGATGATATAATAGATGAAAATTTCATTTAAAAGGCCACTGGAATATTTATGGAGGAAAATACTATTTTCCTTTTTAAATCACATATTAAAACAAAAAATATTCCAAACTAATATTGAAAAAAATATTCTTTAAGAATAACCTTTGAATAATGTAATCCAAAAATCCTTAAGTTTTCACGATGATGGAAAATTTAATTCATGGAATGTAAGTTAAAATAAATAAACATTTCAAATTTTTAGTAAAAAGGAAAAAATACACTGTTAAAAAATGTCAAAAGGATTCCTTTTATACCATTTTTTAAAAACAAAATATTGGAATAAAATTAAAATAAAAAATCATAATTTAATATTAAAATATTTTTTAAAATGCTTTTATAAATCAAGGTAATAAAATAAATTTTATTTTTTTCCAAAGTGATAAATAGATTCATTTGTCCTTTAAAACATTCATCCAGCCTCCTGAGTGATTAATGTGATGAAAAAGAATGGAAAATATCTGTTAAAAGAAATAACTAGATTATAATAAAATTAAATATATTTATCAAGAGATGATCATATATATTATTTCAATTTAAATTCAAGCATAAACAATCTAAACTAAAATTATATCGAAATATAAGTATGTTACATCGTGTTTGACTTGATTAGATAGAACATTAACCATTTTTTAATGTATTTAAACATACTATAAATATATAATATGTAAATTTAAATACTTATAATATCATATATGTACATTTATAACATTTTTACATCAATTTATTAACCATTTTTTATTAAAATCATTTTTACAGGTGTAAACTGTTTCATTTGTTTTGAGAAATTTAGTTCAGTAGTGCTGATACTTGAACAGATATTATGGTCACATCATGTGAATAATGATATTTATGATATAAGAATATAATTTATTCCTCATATACCATTTTTTAATCAACCATGAATGAATGAAATGTATAAATGAATTACATCTTTCATAGAGACAACATGTTTTTTGTACGGTTGAATGATCTTTTTACTTTTTGACAGTTGGAACAAAAGATAGATAATTAATAATTTAACATAATAAAATAATTATTAAATAATATTAATTGATATTATATATAAATAAATATTTATAAAATAAATATTTATTACTATATATGTAAATACAAAATGAAAAACGAATCACATTCCTTCATGAAGTTAGTAGTCCACATATACGCATGAACGACATTAACAATTTCAAAGGATGGGAATGCAATAAGGTATATATAATATTATAATTATATAAAAATAGTTATATTTTAAATATAAATTATAAATTTCAGACCCATTATATTTACCATCCATGAATTATGGTAATTGAAAAATAATTGTATGCCTATGTGGAGGAGGTTTTACATAAGTACACATGAGTGATACTTTCACTTACCATTTGTTGGGAAAGAAGGTTGATAATGGTAGTTACATAATAAAAATAAAAAATATGTATATTTAGGATTATAATGTAATAAATTTATGATTAATACCATATATTTATGTGATGTATGAGATGAAATTAATTGAAATAGGTTGGGTAGATGATAACTTATTTTTCTATAAGCCTCCTTTATATCCCCTTTTAAGGACCCTTAGGATGGTCTTTCATAATGGCCAACACATATAAATAATTACTAGGTAAAAATATAATTGAATTGTTTATATTTTTTAGATATATATGGCTAAAATTATTTTTAACAATAGAGAATATGGATATCGTTTTATAAGGGAGGGAAAAGACACACATGGAATAATAAAAAAGAGTAGAATACAACTAAGAAATTCTCAATCATTTTGACATAGAATTTCATGATATTTGATAAAAAGGATAACATCTAAATATCATATTAAAATGAAATTTATACAGGTTTTCATGTCATTTTGAACATTATTTTTTAGTTTAACCCCTTCTTTAGATGATTTTAGACTAAAACGTTGTATCAAATGTTTCAAACATGATATATTATAATTTTATTTCTAACATAAAAATTATCTCATAAATGGTCATGTTATGACATTTGAAACCATTTATAATCCAACTCATACAATTACTTTATATGTATAATTTTTAAATTATTTAATAGAATATTATTTAACATAAAATGTCATAACATTCATTTTTCATATTATACATTTATATGGACTTTAAACACATCAAGACAGAAATGTAATTCAAATATAGACGCTTAAAATTTATAGAGAAATACATAATTAAATAAAATTTAATATATCATAATAATTAACCCAAATTGGATTACATTTAATATTTTTAAAGTCATTTATGTTTTTTCTATTAATTGAATAAATAGAATGTCAGTGTAGTGTAAGAATTTATGTAAATTATTAATTCAGTAAAATTTATTAATGAAATTAAATTTTACAAAATTAATTGATTTCTAAAATAAAAATTTATAACCAAAATTATACTTTATTTATAATTATTTAATAATTATTGAGATATTATATTCAAGGGAGTGACATTGTGGAATTTTATTTCTGTATAATAATATAAATTTCATTATCAAGAAAAATAGACCCAAACCTGAATATATTATATTTTGAAGGTCTATGGTATAATTTATTTAATAAAAATAAATACGGTAAGGAGTTTGGTTTATTTTGAGTCCCTAACTCTTATTTTTAACCTTATTTTACATAACTTACTCTTATTGAGGATGAAAAAATTTACAATGTTTACTATTTATAATGAAAAAAATTAAAAGGGTACTATTAATCAAATTTGAAACTCTTGGTTCAGAATATGGGATAATTTTTTTTATATTATATCACTATAAATTGATAAAAAATGATATTTCACATAAATGAATAAAATGTAAGGAACACATTTTTTTAAATATTATATATTTTATAACTGATTTTTATCCATATAATGATTATTTTTAAATAAAATGTAATTAGTTAGATTTTTATACATAAAATTGATCATTTTTTCTCTATAATAAAAAATAAAAAATATAATGAGATATTTTAATAACTTTATTTTATCGAAATAAATGAAAACTTTGGAAAACTTTGAATTTTCCATTATTCAATGAAAAGTCAATTATTTCAAAAAAAATCCCAAAATCATACCATATGTTAATTATGATATTATAATTACTAAAATTAAACTTTCATATAATTTTTCTAAATATTGATGATATTATTTTTTTCATAAAAATAAATAAAAACAATCTTTTTTAAAAATTAATTTTTGAAGCATATAATGAAATTTGTAAAAAAAAGTGCACTTATTTTTAACTATATTATATATAAATATAAACATTAGTATTTTTTTAAAAATTTGTTATTCATATTCTTTCAACCAATTAAACAATAAGGCAATAATTTTATACTATATTACGGTTCATTTGACTAGGGGATGCATGTATGGAATGATATCTGAGAAATTAAATTTATTTAATGAAGAATATACCATAAAATATTTTTTTGTAAGTTGATACCCTATTAAAATGAATTTCCCCCTCAAAATTTCACAACTCTTAAAAAAAATTAGGATATCTATTTTTCATCACATCCCTTGGTTTCCTTGATGATTATTGGGATTTTTTATTCCACTGGAGAACATTAATCGTGTGAGTTGTCTCCTTCCAAAACACTCCATCTCTATAATCCAATAATTACACCTTCTATTCTAAATAGAAAATATACGCTCCAATAGTAAAATATTTTAGTTTAGTACTTGTCAAAGATTAATTATTTACATCAAGTGGAGATATACATTAAACATATCATGAATGCGAGAGTGATTTTGTGGAATTTCCATGCATTAATATTTCTTCCATAATTTTCAAGAATATCAATGGGTCCAATATACCTATGGAAAAAACATTACATTATTTATGAATCTCATAACCATATTTCGTGGATAAAATCATAATAATACCATCTCACTGACTTCAAATTCAAGATTTCACTAATGATCATCAGTATAACTTTTCAATTGACTATAAGCAGCCCCGATGTACTACAAAATTTATTTAATTTCCTATATTATTTCCTCATTAAAATATTATACCTATAGCTAAATTTAACCATATTAATTATATCCTATTGTATTTATATACTTATTTTCATATAGGGATTCATAAGTATCTATCTGAATGGTAGATTGAATTATGTTGTTATAAGAAAATTTGACCAGATAAGGGTGTTGATCCCAGCCGAATTTGAAATACAAATAGAATGATATCAACATATAATATATATTTTGAATGATTATCTCAGACATAAATTCTATATGAGCATTAAAAGATGTAATAAAACTCAACTCTGTATCCACATTCAAATGATGACTTTAGAAATCATCAAGTTAAACCTCAAATCCTGATCAGATAAAATATAATATGGTACATCATGCATCCTTACCAATGTCTTATTCCATAATATGTTTATATAATCGGGAGAAAAATATTCATTAAAACCAATAATGTGTAATTATTTAGTAAAGAGATTGAATACAGAATAAATAACATTTTAGA
The DNA here is from genome assembly GCA_963277665.1 of Viscum album. NCBI lineage: Eukaryota > Viridiplantae > Streptophyta > Magnoliopsida > Santalales > Viscaceae > Viscum > Viscum album. Next base: position 1,253,359,701 of record OY728122.1, read on the forward strand.
GTGTAGACATTTTGGGGTGTTCGACAACAAGATCTATATTGATGTATTTTCATCTCCATTTTGTTATAGATAATGGTTGTAACATCCCATTATAATTTTACCTCTTATCCTTAACATGAGGACTTACCGTGTACCATGATATATAATATTCAATATCACTCTTCATTTGGAACCACTAGAAAAAACTCTATCATATTTGTTCACATCTTTGTACATCCATGTTAAATAGATAATGTTGAACAATAAGATTCATCCAATAGCTCCTTCAATATTTCTGGTATTAATGAGGCATATACATGGTTTCTAAATCTTATCATTCTGTCATAATAATGGTGGTAATCATGAAAATTTCTTACTTAATATGTTAACTCTATATATTCCTTATACACAAGTTTAAATATTAAATTGGCTAGATGATGGAACACTTATTTGAGACAGATAATATTTCTTCCCTTATAACATGATTTCAAGGTTCACTATGCTACATGTTTTATATTCTGTCAAACATAGTCTTCTGTTAAAATCTCAAGGTGTTACATTCTGACACATAAATAAAATACATCCCTAAAATTTTAACTTGTAATCAATAATCATGTGTTTTAAATTTTTAAATTCCATTTTTTAAAAACAAAAATCATAATGTGGTTAATTAAACTTCCAATTAAATGTAGGAAATATAAATAATAAAGCCATCAAGAATAAAATAGGACAAGGTTTCCATGTAGGAGAACATTGGTGGGAAGTGAAAATATACACATGGAAGAAAAGAATAAATTATCATTGAGAGTGATATATATCATTGATAACTTGAAATTGAAATACCAAGGGATGGTTAAAATCCAAAAAATCATTAGCCATTTATGAATTAAAATTTAAATGATTAATTTTATATGAAGGTAATATGAATTTTTTTTTCAAGATCATTTTCCTATAGTTGATGGATACTTCCAATATCAATATATAGAAGAACATAAAATGTACTTACAAGATATATTTTTATATTATAAACATAGTTTCATCTATTTTTGTTCTTTAATCAATTTTTAGTTCACCACTTACCCTATGAAATGAATATCCAATATATTTTTTTATTCATGTAGTGCTAAAATTTAATTTTAACATATCATAAGATCCACTAAATAGTAAAAATTTATTCCCCCTTTAGTTATCAAAAAAATGTTTATAAAAAATTACGATAATACCCAAAATGATTATGAATACATTATTATACAATATTAAAGAATAAAAACGAATTTTTAAAATAGATAATTCCTTAAATAAATAACCCTATATCCCAAATAACCTTAATAACCATAACAAGAAATATATTTTTATCCTCAATGGTTATCTCATACCCACGAACGTGTATATCCAAAAATATAACATCATTCTTCCCTAATATTCCATTAGGTTAATAATAAATTATATATATATATATCTTTACCCAATTAAAAGTTTCCCAAAATATCATTAATTGCCTAAAAATCCTAAACAAATTGATCCTCTAATATTTTTCTGAAAATAAACATAAAATTTAACCTCACATCATTTTAGTAGAAAATATTATATAACTAGTACATTATATAGTTCAGTGGTAGGCATTGCACCCATATCACTATTTAGTTGTGGTTTCATATGTCACAACCTTGTTGGATGTGAGGGGTAGTTTCCTAATATACGAGATATCCTTTATGTAAAACCTTGAGGAAAAAATAGTGACAATCATATTAATAATTAACATTTTTCTAGTAACATTCTCAATAATATGAAGAAAAAAATCAAAAATATCATTAGTCATCAAATCAATTTTTCTATCCCACAAGTCCCTCAAAATATTTCATTATACTCCACAAAAAAATAAATATATATGACTGTAATTACCCCTTCATCAAAAACATATCAAAGACTATCCTTTCAAAAATCATTTTTTTCTGAAAACATTCACCTTATCATTGAATCAACTTTCTTGTTCATTAGTATTATTCACTGTATTTTTGAGAATCCTTAAATAGAAAATATTGTAGTATAATCTTTAGAATTTTAATGATTCTTGTAACCCATATTCGATTTAAAAAATACATTAATAACATGATTTGAGAGTTCTAATACCCAAAAAACGTCAATCATCCCACTTCAATGATTGTCATGACATATGCCCATTGGAAATAATCATTGGATTATGTAATTGACTCTGATGATGTCCAAGATCCCTACATCAATGGAATTTAACCATTAGTGGTTCCTTGGGATGAGATTTTTCCTATGTATGGTAAAATTAACACAAAATATTTCTTTATCAATTAGATACATTTTGGACTTATTTCCCATAGATAATGATTCTTTCAATTCCATTAAGGAATATTCCATGGTGAATCTTCCATCATTTTTACAGGAAAAAATGGGATCTTATTTTTTACATATAATATTTAACGCTTTAACATCATGAGATTACATCCATCACTTATATGATGAGTATAGAAATTCAATTATTTTTTAGTTTGTAATTATTTTACTTTTTTGGAATTAAAATTGGTTTAAACACAAGATACCTAAATTTAGTTCCCATTAGGTTAGGAATATTATTAGGGAAGTCATAACATTACCCATCACATTTATTTTTAGTATTTTTTCTCCTATTTCTATCCATTGATATAAAAAGGGGGAAATTGGGGATGACCATATTTATTAAATCAAACACATAAGTGGTAATATATGAACATTCTGGGATAATCCATAAATGATATATATTTTTTTACATATGAATTTATAAGTTTGAATATATGTTATCTCATATCTGTTTCCTAATATAAAATATTATAGGAATTTTTATACACTTAATAATGATTCGTAATGACCTTGTAAATTTAATAAAGTATATCGCCCAAGAGTGCCAAAATAGATGTGTATCGTGTAAAGTTTTCATGCTACTATAGATTATCATGTCTAGATCAATGTGCCCTTTTGGGGTTATTACCACAAGGTTAATTTGTTTCCGAGTCACGTCAAATTATTGTATCCAAAAGGGTTGAATTATAATGGTAATCAATTACTTTATAATTTACCAAAAGTTAAAGATGTCTTACTATATTTAGTTTTATCATGAAGTCTCTCACTAGAGTGTTATAATAACAATCCCCAAAAATAAATAAACATTTATCTAAAACCAACTACAGTGACTAATGTCTTTTGGATATATTATTAAATGATCACTTTATCGTAAATATTCATTAATTACAACCCATATAACATGGATCCTAGTGTCACTTGATGACAAGGTTCATAATATATCAATGTGTAGAGAAAAATAATACTTATTTATTTTTTACTCCATAGTGTGATCATGAATCATTTTTGTCACCTAAAACTATTAGATATAACTTGGGGAATACATAAATATAATGGGTGTGAAAAAAATCATAGTAATGGAATAAAACTAACCCAAAAACCTAACATGTTTGTCAAAATTATAAAATTATATCATTAAAGTGATGTTTCAAGAGGAATAACATATAAGATTAACATTTACAACAAGGTGTTATAGGACTATGGTATCCAAAGAAATATTGAATCAATATATATTGTGAAATAGAAATTGATCTAGTCTAACTATCTTGATTATATACCATGGTGGAAAATGTCCCATGATGGATTATGTTTTCTCCCTAATCCCATATGTGACGTCTCATGAGACTAAAAACATTACCCAATGCATTGGCATGATATCTAGCTGCACCAATCATAACATATGCATGATTATGTGCAACAAAAAATGAGAATCAATCATAAGGAATAAATATAAGAGTTATATATGGAATGGAATGGGATTCATAATCTTTCCCCATATCATAATCAAAATAAATTTCATTATGAAGGTATTTAAGATATTAATAAAATAAAAGTAATAACCTATGAAATTATGATAGAATTAGATATGTAAATCTATGAGGGGCATATATAAATATTTTATAATAAAAACATAACATTAATGATTGTCATCACTGATCACAATATATTTTAAATATTATACAAAAAGATTCAAGATAAAAATACCATTTTACCATTGAAATCACTTCTTCAAAAAATAATAATTCCAAAAAAATTAACAAAAAATTTATCATTAAAATTAAACATAGAATATTATAAAGGGGATATTAGAATTATTAGTGTTTAGGTTAAAATGAAATTCCTTCTATGCACTATATGTAAAAATAAACATTCCTTTCATAATGTGGTAAAAAGTTTAAAAGAGTTACTTATTCAGGAAAAACAAAAAATATTTCATTAAAGATGTTTTTTAAAGTATAAAACATGGATAAAAACTGATTTGATAAATATTTGGGGAAATTTTAAACATATTAAATTAAATATTTTAAGAAATAATGGGTATATAAGGAAAAATTATTTTTGATCAAATAGAGAAATGATTCCTTCTTCTCTAAAAAACACTTTAACATTCATTTTAACTACCAAATAGTTATAATTGATACAATTACATGAAAATTTGAAAAATTTATATAATAGAATAAAATTAAAGTATTTTATTAGGAAAAATATAAAAAATATTTATAATAATGATAATTCATCCATAAATAATCCTAATTACAAAGAGTTTGAAACATTAACCCTTACCGTTTTGGTAACATTTTGATCATAACTACCATATATGATGTAGTTGAATTTTAACATAAAATTTAACATGAAATATTAAGGATTAAAAATATAAAATATAATGGTGAAGTATGTACACCACTGAAAATAAATTAACTCAATAAAAGAACATTTTTTTAAATAAATATTTTTTTATACAAAACAGTTACCTCGAGTTTAGGATTTATCATGTATGTATTTTCTATTATATATGGGAAAACTATATCAATTATATTTCTTAATAAGAAAAATTTTCATGTTTATTTTCTTATAGATAAAATTTTAACTCCATATATTTTAATGAAATGTTTAATTTCCTAATTAGTAATGTCAACATCTGTCATTTTGAGGATGCTCAATTCATAATTTCAGAACATCATTGCTGAATTTCCCATGGTAAAAGTGAAATTTTCCAATAATATATAGAATAATCATAATGGAATAATACTATATATTATATATCAAAAATAATATTAAAAAAACACGAAATATGGTTATGAAAATTGAACTATGTTGTAATCATGGAGACGGTAGTTCGTACATATGCTTGTATAACGATTCCATTTTTCATGGATCATGATTCAGTGAAGATCACTATAATTTTACCATCCCAAAATTATAATTATATCATAAATTTTAACTTATTAATTTATATACACTTATATATACCATCCATGTAATGTAGTAATATAATTATAAATCAAAACACATCGTGAGGATGTAGTTTTCCTTACAGACAAACGATGTAATCATTTTCAAAGGATAGTATGGTAAATAATAATAATATATATTACTTTTAAAATATTACTAATATTTCATTAAAATAATATTTTAAAATTAAATCTATCATCCAGAACAACCATGAGAGGTGATGATTTCAGATATATTACATTGGTTCGTAGGGAAGTACTCCTCCATACACATGAATGCTAGTTTCATTTTTGAAATGATGGAAGTGATGATAGATGAATACTTTCTCCTAAAAATAATAAAATCTCATCATATAGATGTTAATGGTGTTATTTAATTATAATTTTAAATATCTAATTGATGGTGTAAAGGTAAACGTACAAAAGAAGGGTCTCACTGAAGAGGATTACCATTTTAGAGAATAACATCCTTGGGATCTTTATCATGGACCCTACAGTTGGCATTATTGGAAGACAATAAACTCTTAAATGTGTATAATGTTGTTGGGGAGAGATTATGGTCTGTTTTATTTGATAAAAATAGTTTTATTGGTGTGAATAAGTGATAGTATGTATGTCCTTTCACAATTGGTGAGAGATGTTTTCGTAAATACCCAAATACTTTCAATAATGGGAAGTCACTCACAAGAAATTTTCCTCCAAATTTGAAATATAAAAATTTGGAGGAGATATAATTTTGAAACACACCACTTCCACTAAAAATAATTTTTTTAAAAATGTTACCCTCTTTTTTTTTCTAAGATTAATAACTTGTTCCATTTTTATTCTTTTTACCACGATATCTTTTTTTAACTATATATAATATTCATTATGAAATACATTATGTAATCTTTATTATATAATATAAATTATCATTATCAAAAATATTTAATCTATTATATCTATTTCAATTAAGGTAATTAGATGAATTTAATTTAAAATAAAAACAATAAATGTGTCAAGAATGGGTTTTTAATAAATGGATTTCTCAAGGTTAAGATGATTTAAACTTAACTATTTCAATTTTAATCATAATTAAAATAATTAAAATTAAAATTTAATGTTATATAATATAAAAAATTAACTCAAATAATCCCTATTTAGTTTTTATATTAATTAGTTAAAATAGGCATGCATTTTACTCTTTGAAACTATTTTTATGAAATATGTTTCCCTAAATCTTATAAATAAATTTATACATTAAATTATAATAAATATAATTGAAATGTTATTAATTGGACTATGAATAAATAAATTATAATTATATTAGTTTTTTATAATATTAAAAGTATATTTGTACTTTTAAATTACCTAATTGTTTTAAAAAATTAAAAAAATAAAAAAATCAGTATTTTTTACTATTCATTGAAAAATATATACTTTCAAAAAACTCAAAAACAAATCACTATAAGATAATATAAATATATTAATTTAAAATTTTATATAAATTTTATAATTTAAAACATTAAAATAACAAATAATTAATTATAATACATTCTAACAATAAATAATAAAAAACATTTTTGAAAGAAATGTTTTTATTAAAAATTGAGCACTTCTTTACTGAGAATTTATAAATATATTTATATTTATTAGATCCTACATATATATATTTAAAAATTTATTTAATAATATTAATACACACTAGTTTAATGGCTATGTCATAATAATCATATATAAATGATAATACATTAACAGTATGTTACAGTTCATTTAGTCTCAGTGTTTCATGTTGTATAAACTATCTCACATTGTTTTATTTTAAAATATCATGTAATTATAGAAATATTGGATCATGTCCCCATAAATCTGAATGAAAAAAATTGAAATTCTTATAGTTGAGAATACCTATAAAATACCACTCAAACATTACTTTAGAAAAAAAAATACCATTTTTACTTTTAAATCACTTATTAAAAATACTAAATTATCCACAATATTATGGGATATAATTTCATTAAAGAAAAAAATGGATATTTTTAACTAGTTTCTAAAAAAATATAAATTATTCTCGTGGAAAAATCAATTCATGTGGTGTACATTATAAAAATCGCTCTTTTTAAATTTTGAGTAAAGAGTTGAAAATACCTTATTTTGAAAATGTAAAGAATATTTTATTTAAACATTTTTATAAAATTTTAAATACTGGTAAAAGTGGATTTATTAAATTATTGTGAAATATTAATAAAATTATGGACAATATTAAAATTAAATGTGAATGAAGGTGAAAATGATTCATGGTAGAATAGAAAAATAATTTTATTTTTCCTTAAAAATATTATTTTATCCTATTGAGTACTTAAGGGGAAGAAAGTGAAAGGGAAGAAAATAATATACCAAAATAACCTTATTAGAAATAAATAAATAATATTTTGGAGGGTGAGAACATACAATTTCATCATCTAATATTTAATCATAATCAATCCCATTAAAAAGTGAGATTGTAACATAAAACACATACCTCAAGTTTGTATTGTTTTCAGTGTTCACATACATTCTGTATAATTATTTTTAAATTATTATAATTCTATATAAGAATAGTATTTATACATATAATACCATATTTGTTCCAACTAAAAAAATTCAACATATATTTATTAATAATTATTTATTCAAATCGTCGTTCCTATTTTTTATCTGTTTCGTTTTACATTCAGATATGTAGTTATGGTCCTTAAACATTTGGTCATGGTTTAATAATAATTATAATCTTAGTAATTTTATAATTATATGATTTAGTCATTATATTCAATTTAATAACCATTCATATAATTTAGTGAGGAAAAATGAAATAAATTAGTTTATAGATACGGTTGTTCATATTTATAATGGATTGATTTTTATTGTTTTCATGGATGTAAAAAATAATTCTAAATGATATATAACATTTTTAGAATAAATATTATTTTATAAATATATTATATATACTATAATCAATAAAAATTACAATCTTTGAATTATGTTGAGGTGAAATAAATCATATCGCTACATAGAGGTTTTAGTCCACACTTAGGCATGAGTGATTCATTCATTGTCTATTTAATGGAGAAAAGTGAGAACTTATGGTGAAATAATCATAAAAATGTCTCATTATATTAATAATACTTCATTAATAATTTTTTAAAGGTATAATAGGTTGACTGAGGGTGGAATAAGAAATAAACTTAGGGGATCTTCGATAAGATTTATACCTCCTCTTATAGTGACTTTCTTTGGATTGAACCTTAATCCTTCAAAGATTTGTGTTTGGAGAATAAAAGGTGATTAATGATAAAGTAATGGAATATATTATGGTTTTAGAGTATTCAATTTCTAATTTAGATGAATCAAATTCTATGAATAATGGAGGATAAGAGGCTCCCTTTAATTGGTGAGGGAAGGGACATAAATTTAATTACCTAGAATATTACTATAAAATATAGTCACATTCATGATAAATCGGACAAAAATTAACCATTATATAAATATAAGATAATATAACATTTTATTAAATTCCATAAATAATAATTCTATAGTTTTATGTGGCATTTGTTCCCTTACTTCTTAGTTTATCCCATAGTAACCCAGTTTTAACATTATATGTCATAACAAAATTTAGATATTTTCACTATTCATTGTGACCAATTGTTAATTATATCCTAGTGAATTATATAAAATATTATTTAAAATATTTTATTAAGATAAAAACTCATTCCATGTATAAAATAGTTTTTAGATAATTTAACTTATACCAAATTGATTTTAAATGATTATTCATATATAATTAATTATATTATCTCTAATTAATATATAATAATATTAAATTAATATAAAATTCATCAAAAAATTCATTTTTTAGTTAATTTATTTAATGAAAATAAATTTTAGTTTAAAAAATCGTTATTTTCATTATTCGCTTAAAGATGATGCTTTTTAGAAAGAACCTAAAAAATTTAAGCTAAGACAATTTTGAAATAATGTTTGGAAAAATTATATTAATTCCTAATATAAAATTTATAAAATTATTATAAATTAAATATATTGTTCTTACAAGAAATTTAGAAAAACCCATTATTGAATAAAATATATTTTTGAAGTGTAAAATAAATTTACAAAACTATTATTTCTTATTTATTATTAATAAATCAATATATTTTTACTATTAAAAAAATTTATACATATATTTCATAATGCATTTTATTTATATCATTTCATTCTAATTTAACTACTAGGTTATAATACATTACATTATCATTTTTCATTTAGTCTCGGGTTGCATTTAAAATATGATACATAACAACTCAAGTTTATTTCACAAAGGAAATACATATTAAAGATTTGTTTGTTTCATTATAACCCCTTAATATGAGTTTTTGATTTAAAATTAAAACACCCAACTTTAAATAGTTGACGACAGGTCTTATTTATCACATCCTCAGGTTCTCAAGTACCTTCCTTAAGTTAATGATTCCAACAAATAACTTTATCCAACTGGGTATCCTTATACTATAATACATTATCTCTACTATAAAATATTTAAAATGATTATTCTTCATATTAAATATGGTGATCTTTTGGTAAAAACTATAATCTTAGTAATTTTTATGGGTTAGGTATGTACTACCTCAAAATCATAACATGGAACACATAGTGAACATGAGTTAATTTTAGTAGAAGCACCAATAGATAAGTTATAGTCATTACATGACAATGAATATCGAATGGATCGATATAACTAGTGATCATATTTATCTTATTTATGAATATCATAACCTTATTACAAGGAAATATTCGTAGAAATACCTTCTCACCTACATTGAATTATAGATCATAGAAATTATTTTTAGCATAACTATTATGTCATCTCTAAGATTCCTTGATATATTTTTGAATGGGCGTAACCATCTATATCATGTTATCAGGTATATCATGTTCTAATATATTTATTTTTAAATTTTTATACAATAATGTTATAGTTATAAACTTTTTCTATGGAGAGGTTCATAATTATCCATCTGAATTCTTGTGTAAAATCTATTCTGGTATGAAAAATATATGAGAGAAATGTTTTGATCCCAAACACGTTTTAAATATAGAGAATAAGTTGTCAGTATTTCATCCAAGGTTTGAATGGTACTCTCATACAAACCATATATTAGAGGACAATAAGCATTACAGAAACAAAACTATATATCTTGATATTTTTGAAGACTTCACTAGAATATTCAGGTAAAACTCATATATTGATTAGATTAAATTGAGTGTGGTACACCATGAAACCTTACCACTTATTAAATATATAACATAGATATATGGTCAAGAGAGATATATTTTTTTATAGAATTTAGTTTTGATAACATTATAAAGAGATTGTCTATAACCCAAGTGGAATTACATATTATAGAAATTGTGATGAGTCTGATGAAAAAAACAGATGGCAGTGTTTTAAAATTTCCATTATGGTATGGATAATGGTAATAACATCCCCGAAAAATTATTTCTATAAACGTAAACATATTAGTAGACTGAGAACTATGATAGATAGTCTAGAATATCTCTTTTCATTTTATTTCACCATAAATACACCTTAAAATCTCTATAAATATTTTTAATTACAATATGAATAGAGAATAATGACATATGGGATTCATCCAATATCCCATTATTAAAGTCTAGAATTTATGATTTATATACTCATTTTTATGTAACATTATCATTCCATTATAATCAATGTCAAACTCATGAATATTTAAAACATTCTTTTTATGATCTACAACATCATTTTTTTTCTTTTTTAATCATTAAATAGATAGATGTTTGAACACACACTTTACAAATATAATATTTCCCCCTTCATTAAATATATCATGGTCCATCCTATAAAAATCCATAAATTTAAGATTTTTTGTGATCTTTATCCAAGAGAATATAGTTAATCCTTTAGTCTGATATCACCCCCAACCGTGTTCTCATTCTAAGGTGGAAATTTATTAAACAATCACAATATTTAATCAACTCCATCAACCTTCTCGGGTAAATATTAAACTACTTCTCTGTGGATTTATTCATTTTCCTTTTATTATTAGTATATATGTAACATGATTCTCCATAATGATAAAACCTCTATATTTTTAATTTAATGAAAATTAATTCTGTGTCCAAATAATGAGAGAAGAAGTGTTTATGTGGAACCTTAAATTAGTTTGTGGAATAATCTATCATCATATCACTCATCATGTGAACACATCTTATCCTATTCATTGATGAATCCCTGTAAATCACAAACTCTTCCCAATTATGGAGTAGTGTGATAACATTTGAAATAACCAACCTTCTCTTTGGTCCATTGAAATTTTATACACATTCATCATTCCATTAGAATAAGACTCCATTATTTGTAATCAAGGAGGGTGGATCAGATCATCATATGAAATCCTTGAAAAATAATCTATAATATCCATCCAATAGATGAAATGTTTTGGATCCTAGTAACAGTGGATTGTCTAGGACAATGTTTGATAACTTCAATCATTGATGGATCCACTGATATACCCTTTCTTGAGATTATATAACCAAAAAATTAAACATTTTATAGAAAACATTTACAGTAGGAATATTATTAAAAAAAACTTATCCTTTCTTGGTGTCATCAATACAATTCTCATGTGATGTTCTTAATCATGCATTCCCTTTGAGGATTTAGGAGTATCTTCTCCAAAGACATCAAAAAACTGATCAACGTAATATCTAATGAAATTATTGAATAAATCAATGAAGATATTAGAGGGATTAGAAATTAAAAATTGAATCACTATAAATTCATAGTTTTTGTACCTTGAACTAATGTTCATCATGGTTATGTGTTCACTTTTTACACTCAAATGATTGTATCCAAATCAAAAGTAATTCCAGGAAAAATATTGTACTACTTATAACTAATCCAAAAAATAATCAATATAGGGTAGATGAAACTCATTCTTGATCGTGATCTTGTGATGTTCAGGGTAGTTAATGTAAATTTATAGTGATCTATGTTTCTTCGTAATAAAAAGTTTTCTAATGTAGAGGTGACACACTTAGCTGAGTGACTCCCTTATCAAGATTCTCTTAAATTTTTTACTTTTATTCATTCAACCTAATCTGGTCCCTTCTATATGGAGTCATTGATATAGGTTAATAACTAGGTATGTGTTATATTGAAAACTCAACATCACAATTTATAGGAAGACTATTCAACTCTTCCAAAAATAAATCAAAAAATTCTTATAAAATAGGCTTATAATCAAAGGTGTATTTCTCTCCAACCTTTTGAGATAATCAGCCATTTGATTAGTAATCAAGGCCTATCAAATCGATAAACTTTACCTTATATGGTCAAATTTATCATCATACTGATAAATGATCATAGGTTTGTTTAGAATACTGAACATCAATTACCTTCCTTAGTATTTAATATTGTTTTTACATAAACAACTTCAATAAAATCCAAAAGTAACATGAAATTACTATCGAGGGAGAATAATGATATTCTCAATAAGAACTTTCTAACAAATTTGTATTAAAAAATACTAATAGTATTAAGATATGATCTTCAAAACATTAGATTTTTTCATTTCTAATTCAATATCTAATCTTGGAGGACATGGATTTGCATTCCTAGAGACATTTCCTGATATAATGAAATTAATATATCTCTTATCAAATAAGATACTTCAATATTTGAGTGTACCTATAACCACATCAACTTCATTGTTCTATCTTTAATACCATGTTAAATCCCAAATGGTTAATAATATCTTCATGAATCATTAATCAGAGTGATCCACCATAAAATACTGAAAAATCATTCAATGGATATCTAATTCATGACACTGAATTTTCAGTCTATGACACCTAACTTTTATCCTTGGCCATTTATGGTCATCATATATAAAAATAATTACAATGGTTCTAAAATAAAATGTTATATAACATAATAATAACCACTGAGAGTGTCAAAATATCATTTTAGTATGGGTATGATCATCATAAAACAGAATGATGGCTGATATATACTAAAACAAACTGTCTATGGTTATTACTCCTAGATGAATGTATTCCAAAACAATATCGATTTGCGTTATCAAGATAGGGATTCTCTTCAGGGAAAACCATACTATTTTCATTACTATAAGATTGGAAATTCTCTTATACATAAGATTATCCTAAAATTTTATACTAATGTTTTCACATCCTAGATTCCATAGGTAAAAAAACCTTACTTTGATACCAATAACAACAATTAACAAATATCAAACATAAATATTACAACTAATTAGATGAATATTCAATCCATATCATTATGATCCACTCTAGAATCCTAATGTTGTAATGTTTTATTGAATTGGATACAAAAAATATATTCCTAAAATATCAACACAATCTCTCACTTTGTTATTCATATTTACAACCCTTTATAGACACCTCAAACAGAAAATTCTTCTTCATATAGATGGGAATGGAAAATATAATAATGGGTGAGGTCAAATCTTAGTAATGGAAAACAAGGGAGATATAAATGATCATTTAGAAATAAGATTATCATAAACAGTATGAGGACAAGAGATTATCCTATTAACGTTACACCCAAAAATTGTTATATCATAAAAAGGATTTGTAGTTGAAATCTTGGAAGTCTATAAGACATGAATCGTAAGTTAATCAATGAACACTAGCCTTTAGATCATAACAGTGGCATAAGATCATGTCATAATACTATGTAATAATTTTTGAAAAATAATGATCATATAATTTTTATTTCCGGGATACTCACCAAGATATTAAAAACATGTTAGTTTGGAGATAACCCAAAATGCACCAACATAATGTTTGGGATAACCTCACATGTACCCTCTTTCAAGCATGGGAAAATATTCCATGTATCCACATTCCAAACTGACATTTTTGGAGTTAGTTCATGTAACATCACACCCCTTCTCGCTATCATTACAAGATGGAAGAATATTACTTGGCCTTAATATAAGTCACTATGATGCCAATTGATGGAAATAAATGCCAAGGGCTTCATTAATATATGGGGGATAATTTTACCTTGAAAGTAAACAACCAACCAAACATTCAATAATAAAATCACACTACATGATGCATTATAATAGGAAAAAAACTCAAATAACAACCATTATATCAAAACAAAACAATAATGAGTACCACATCAGATGACTACAAAACAAAAAAGTATAGAGTATAAGACAATACTACAAAATATGAAGGTACACAGTGGAATACAAGACTAAAAAACGCAATGACCACCAAATTACTCAAAATATCTAACATGATTCATGATACAACTCTACAAAACAACCAAATTGTCTTGATGCACCACTAAATATGTGTGATAAGTTACATTTTTGTATGATAGGATGAATATTATCTACAAAAGCTTCAAAGTGAAAAAGCAGGGTCAGTAATTATACTCAATAGTATTTCCCCAAATGATATCCATATTCACCACATTAGGATAGATCATGTTAGAAAATGTATATATAAAAAATTACAAAAAACCATTGAAATAGTTGTTAACAAAGAATATGAGTACAATACGAGATCATTTTTCCATAATAAAACGGTTTCCATGGAAGGTAACCAAACAATGCTCTAAAAACGTTTCAAAATTTTCATTTTTCCATTATCAATACCATTCCATGTGTCCACATATTCAACCATTAATGCAATCACAGACCACCCAATACTCATGATTGGTGAGTCTTTCATTCACTAATTCGTCACATAATGAACAATTTTGATGGGAGAAGCTGCTAACCTTTACACATCCACCTAATGTTGGGGGAAACTTCATACCTTTATCCGTCTATAATTCACTTGAAGACACCCAACCATTATCCCAAAAAACCACCACTAAAACAACACTTCCAACCATCTAAATAAAACCATACTTTTGTGAAAACCATTCAAATAAATCTTTTAAATAAATCTTTTATTTTATTTAGAACAAATTTATTTTCTTAAAATAAAAAATAATAATTTTAAAATCATGTTATCAATTTCAATTTCCACAAAATAGAGGTTTTCCACAATTTTATAAACTGTCACAAAAGATTTTTTCCAACAAGAAATTCAGAACAATTTTACAACCAACATTAATCAAAACAATAAATTTGAAACCAATTTTTCATGTAATAATAATATGATTCTATATTGAAGCAACATACATCAGTTTATGGGGGGAAAACAAATAATAGAAATAAAACGCCGATGAAACTAGGTTGAATCTCCAAAAACATGCCATATATATATTCCACTAGATTAAAAAAATTCAAATATAATCATATTTGGTATAAAAAACATAGATATATCAAAAATAGCACTATATATTATACATTGTGAGTGGAAGAGTAGTATTTCTAAGAAAAACCATGAAAAACATCCAAAAAGGATGACTTACAACAAGAATATGGCTTCAATGAACCAGGAGAAGCCTTCATATCCCATCTAGATCAATGAGAGAATCATATACAACCTTTGGGAGGAAGGAATATCATGTTAGGGATGTTTTGGAGAAAAACAATGGTTAAAACATAATCCGGACCTAGGTCCACAATTAAAGGTTTGGTTTTTAAACCATTAATGGTTAGTCACACAGTTAGGCAAACAATGCACTAACTGTTTTCCAGAAACTATCTCAAGGATGCTTGTATGGTTGGATCACACAATCAAAAAGTCCATTAACCAAAAATGAAAAAAAATCCTATTTTCAAAATTTTATAGTTCCTCCATGGATGCCACATGGGTTGGAGATACCATGTGCCTGCTTGTGCGCCTTCCCATTAGCTCATGTCTCATTGCACACGATTTTTAATTGGAGTTTCATGGTTTCCACAAACCATGTACCAAACATGCCCCTTTATAAAATCCAAAAAAACATTTCTAAAGGTTTCCAAACCCTAAAAATATTCAACCAAACCCTTTATATAAGTAAAAAAATGAATTGTTACTTATATGAAACAAGGGGTGCTATATTGTCCCCACCATTGGCCTTTCATCCCTTGGAAAGTAGGAACCCACTACTATCCTGGAAGTGTTTGGTCCATTGTTCAATCATTTGTTTTCTCACGTTCCCTTGTCTCTACATGAATATGACCATGTTTCCACAAAACCCACACTAGACCAATGATTTTTCCACATAAGACGTTCTCTTGCCAATCCACATTCCACACTAGGATATGTACCAATGAAGCATCCAACTATAGTTCAATGTGATGCAATCCAATAATATGGTCTAGATCAAGCGAATACATTTTCCAAGGAGATACATGAAACATGTTATGCATAGATCTAAATTGTCTCGTAATTACAACTAATATGCCCTTTCACCAACCCATTCATGTATCTCAAAAGGGAATATGTATCAAGGATATAACATTCCATGATTACCAAAAGGTTGATATCTACAGTTGGAGAGATTCTAAAGACCACACGATCACTCACCTCGAAGGACAATGACCATCTATAGTGATCTGAATCGGATATTTGATGACTCTAGGTTATCTTCATTATATTTCTGGTCAACTGAATCTTCTCCATTGTTTCATCGACACGTCTGGGCCGAACTAGTGATGTGTCACCTGTTTCCATCCAATAAAATGCAGAATGATAAAGATTCCCATAAAATGCTTCAAAATGAGCCATATGTATTGAGGAATGATAATTATTATCATAATAGAACTTTACAAATAGTATGTACTATTCCCATGAGCCATAAAAATCCCTTACACAAGACCTTAGTGTTTCTTCCAAATTTTCAATGTTTGTTTATATTTCCAATCTTTTGAAGGATGATACAACATACTCATTGTTATCTAAGTCTAAATGGATTTCTATAATGATTTCATGAAATATGATGTAAACCATGGATCTATGACTAACACTATCGAAACGGGTGCTCCATGTCTCTTTACTACTTATTAGATAGAGATTTTCAACAAGCCCTCTACCTTATGATATTGAAAAATAGGGATGAAATTATCTGACCTTGTGAGTTGATCCACTATCACCCATATGGGACCCTGTTTTTAAACAATTCATGGTTGAATTGAAACCAAATCCATAGCTATTTTCTCCCATTTTCAAACAGGTATAGATAATGACTACAACATATTTATTGGTTGCTAATTTTAATACTTAACATTAAAAAAATTTATGAATAAACAAACAAACTTATCAACCTTCATATTCATTCAATCCCAAAAAAACAATTATCTAAATTCCTTACACATCTGTTTAAGCTAGGATAAAAAAACCATCCTGAATGGAGGTAATCATGTAGAGGTTATTCATGATAGGAAATAGGTATGACCATCCGATTTATAAAAAACACTAATCTATCATCTAGCTTCCATCCCTCAATGGTCTCCCACCATTGATTTTTGACCACATAGAAACATATTTTTCTTCAAGTTTACATGAAACTTTAACCATCTACACTAAATAATGAATAAACTAAATGGAATAAAAATTGCAACATCACCATGGTCTTCACAATCCAAGTGTGTGTCGGTGATGACCAGATAAAACTATAACTCAGTAGAAGGTATTTTTTCAACTATGTGTATGACTTCCTACATATTACATCCTCCACCAAATTGCCTCTACCTAATGTATACATTACGTAAACATTAAACATTTACAGATACTCTATCCCACTTATTTTTCCCATATTCAAATCCCTTTTTGAGGAAATATCATTTTAGAACATATAATCTATAATCACCAAAAATATCTCCCCAAAGAGTAAAGATTCCATGTATGAAAATCATGGACTGTAGAAGGTGACACTAAATTGTGTATGTTGTATTTCTTCTCATTGAACAATACTTTTCTTGAGCCATTGGAAAAAAATGAACTCCTTACATGAGAATAAATCCCAACCCCAATCCTGAAGCATCACAATACACAATTTACCCTTTCCTTAATTTTTGAAAAATCTATATCTGTGTTGATGTATGGAGAAATTTAAGCACTTGAATAAACATAAAACATTCCTCATTCAATTGGATTAGAAAATTATTACTTGTAAAATAAGTCATCTGTGTGGCCAGTCATGAAAAATATTGAACAATGTGTCGTTAATAACTAGCTAAACCAACGAAATTATGAATCTCACAAACATTATCTATCGGTCTCCAAGAGATATCAACATCTATATATTACAATCCAACAAATCAGTATTTTTGAAATTACTTGGCCAAGGAAATGTAACTCTTGTATCCAAAAATCAAAGTTTGATAATTTGGAATATTAATGATGGTTATAAAAGAATCCCAACACTTTCACCATGTCTTTCTCATGGTCACCCATTGTCCTTGAAATCACTAATATTTTACCGACAAAACCTCCAAAAAGATTTTTGATATCTCTGAAATATCCACTTAATAATTTCCATAAAGGCAATTGGTTCAATCATAAGACCAAATGGAATTAACACATATTCATAATATCCATATCTACTCCTAAAATATATCATTGTATTATCTTTCCTTTGAACATATAATTGGTTATATCGTGATTGCATTTCAATTTTAGGGAACCACTATGATCCCCTTTATTTATTGAGAAGATCCTCAATGCATCGAATTGGATACATGTTCTTTATGGTGAATTGGTTATTTTTACAATACTCTACACATAAATGATGAGTTAAATCAATTTTTTTGAAAAAGAGAATGGTATATCCCATAGAGTCATGCCTGACCGAATGAAACCCTTTTTATTCTCACTCCTCCAAATGAACTTTCAATTACATTAATTTTATTGGATTAATCAGTTTCGA
This sequence comes from Viscum album, assembly GCA_963277665.1. Lineage (NCBI taxonomy): Eukaryota > Viridiplantae > Streptophyta > Magnoliopsida > Santalales > Viscaceae > Viscum > Viscum album. The sequence goes on from OY728122.1 coordinate 1,253,378,862, forward strand.
CGAGAGGGTAATATAGATTTTTCTTGGAAAGATACAAATTCTAAACTCCACTTCTCTTATAGGAGGTAAACCAGATAATTTTATTGAAATAAATCTCGAAACAAATCAAACAATATTGAAAAAATGATATCCTTGATCTCTTATATTTATTTAAAATTCAAATCCACCTACTGGTTGGTGATAATTCCAACTACTTCTTCAAATAGGCATGTCAATCCTACCATTACACTTCTGTCTCCTTTAAAGAGATGCATAACTCTATCTTTAGTTGTAAAACTAACTAATATATTATAATAGTTGATGTGATTATTGAACCTTTTTTACCAATACAAGAAAAGTGTTCTATCATAGACATCTGTATTCAGAATAGAGAAATCCTATATCAAAGAAACCCCATAAATTGGTTTAGAACATTCCATACACACCAAGTCTCAACATTCTCCTTCACCAAAAGAAATTTGAATTTTTAGCAAAGAAAAAATCAAGTCATCATTTAAACATGATTAATAAATAGTATGAGAATAAAATAAATTAGTGGGATATAACCATATCAAAAAAAACCATGGATAAGGTTAGAATTTAAATGAATCATGCATATCACGGTTGATAGTCTAGATTGATCATCCAAAATAAACTTTTTATCTATATATATATGCTTATTCATCGAACATTGTTCCTTATTTCCCTATTTAAATTGAACTGACTAAGGAGTCCTCATATTTATGGAATCATCATGGATATCTCTATTCTGATAATAATATTGAATCTTCATCCCTCATCTTACATAATCCTATGATGCATGTGAGACCTAAGAAGTGTTCATACCACCCAATATTTGAGAATTGAGACAATAGCGCTAAATATTCCCCATCTGATTGCAATTATAGATGGTTCTAGATGGTGTCATACACTATCCCATTATGTCTCCATAGAAACCACATTGAAAAAATTCAGGTTGGATATTTTGTTTTAGAGGAAGATTAACTAATAATTCTCTCTAATTTTGAATCATCCCACTTCTTTAGAAATAAACGTCCCTCTTCATTTTTCTACCACTCATATAATTTACACTATTTAACATAGTCATCAACACAATCCATCCTCTCATAGAGACTAATATATCCCTTTATACTATAGTTTCTCTATTTATAATATCCTTATAATCTATCATATGGAGCACATCAATCATTAAGAGAATATCCACCCTCATCCAGGATTCAATGATGTGTTCCTTTAAGGATTCATTCACAACATCTCCTAGTGAAATGATTCCAAAATTCACGAATTTAGAAACATACTCTATGATAGAAATATTTTATTTCTCCAAGCTTCAGAAGTTCTTCATTTTTTATGTTTTCAATGTATGATGATAAAATTTATTTATAATCATTTTTTTAAAAATCATCCTATACTAGGCCTTGTTCCAATTTAGTATGAACCACTAATTAACACCATTGGTGTAAAATAACCTCCATCATATACATTGAATATTGACCTTCATCTCATCTGGTGTTCCAAGTAAATTGAAGATATGATTCATTCTATTCAGCCACACCTCTTACTTTACTCGTTCTAATTACCCCCTAAAGGATGTGTGAATCCTACCTCTGGAACTGAATAGAATGGCCACCTTTCCTGGGTTCATCCCTACTATTTCATCTATGTACAACTTGAAGTGCTTGGACTATACATTGACCCTACTATTGGTACAATTGTGGCTCAGGTTCAATCACATTAACAGTAACATCTTCTAAATAGTATATACAATGCCTACTAGGTTCCATATTCAATTTTGACAACAAACACCACAAGTATTATCCTTTAGAAACTAAATTCTTACAAGATTCAAATTATATCACTTCATAATTATTAGAACATTTCTTTCTAAAATAGACCTTTTCAATATTCCACAACTTTTTAAAAAAATATGAACTTTCATTTTAAGGTAAATCAATTTTCAAAATAACACAACCTAGATCATTTTCAAAATATATCATTTGAATGATATTTAAAAAATTTTCAAAAATCAACCCATTTTAATAAATCATATATCATTACTCAAAATGAAATATTTTCTCTTAGTGGGATTTAATTTCTAAAATTCATGTTTATCGATTCTCACTATCTATACCAATGAAAATGAGTTTTCAAATCCTATATGTGTCTCCAAAAAACATATGTCCCCAACTCTCTTATAAATTGATGGTCCACATAAAATGTTGAGATATATCTTTTGTTCTCAACATTTCAATTCTGGAAAATCCACCTCTTTTTTTCCATCCTAACACAATGAATATACCAGAAATAAATTCAACTCCCAGATCGAGAGAATTGAATACCACTTGTTAGTAATGGACCAAAAAAGTTGACACAAAATGATCCACTAAAGTATTTATATGTACTAATAAAATACCACATTTAACATCCCACCCCTTATAATTTGATTGAGAAGCTTTAAGGACATTACATAGCCTTACGATACATCCACATGATGCTGGAGGTTGGAAATAATTTCCAAGCGATTCATTAATAAGTGGGGGATGATTTTCCCTTAAAATTAAGAAACAAACCTAAAATTACATAACTAAATACCAATATATAATTAATGGTAACAAGGTAAAAAACTCAAAGTCATACCATTATATAAAAGTCAAAGTACAAAGAGTATAAAATAAGAAGACTTCAAAATATCAAAGTACAAAACAGAAGGAAATACTATAAAAAATCAAGGTACATAGTGGAGGAAAAGACTTAAAAAATAAACGACCACCACATTAATCTAAAGCTAAAACATTTTTTATGATATAACTCCACAAAAAAACCACCTATCCTGATGAACAATTAAGTAAGCATGATACCTTACCTTTTCATGTGTCACAATGAACAATATCTATAAAATCATTAATGTTCCAAAGAAGGGGTGATTAATGAAAATAAGTAATCCTTCCACAACTATCTTTCTTAGACACAACACTATGACAGAACATGTTACCAAATTTATATAAAATAGTTTACATAAATAAACTGGTATAGTTTATATGAAATACAATCAGTTCAACACCAAAGTAGTTTTTTATACTAAAATGGTTTCTAGGTAATGCTACAAAACAATTCTTTTTTAAAAAAATAATTTCACTTTTAGCATAATATATCACATTCCACGTATCCACACATCCAATCATACATGAAACAATGGACCCCCATAGACTCGCTTGTGGTGAGTCATACTTTCACTAATCGATTATATAATAAACCATTTTCAGTGGGGAAATTCTTATCCCTTATATATCCACATAATGATAGGGATACATTAACACCATATATACCCCCAATGAACATGAACACACACTACCATTAAGCTAAAACCCAATGCCAAAAAAATCCCTCAAACCAGTTCAATAAAACCATAATTTAATTGAAAAATTGTCAAACAACAAATTATGATAATACTAAATATTTATTAAAAACAATTTTTGATTCATTAAAACCAAAAAATAAACTTAATATCATCATTTTAAAATAATTTTTCCAGTTTCAATTTCCACAAAAAACCAAATTTCCAGAATTTTATAAATAGTTAAAAATAGAGTTTCTAATAAGAAATTGACAAAAAATTTCATCCAATTTCATTCAGAATAAAGAATTTGAATCTATAAATTAATGTTCTTATAATATGAGTCAATAGTGAACCCACATACCTCATGTTTTATGGAGAAAATTAATCACTACACTAAAACACCAAAGAAACTATGTTTAATTTCAAAAAACAGTCCTTAGATATCTTCCCATAGAATAAACGAATTCAAATATAATCATATATGGAAACAAAATCATTCGTTTTATCGAAAATATAACTAGATAAAAAAAATAGGTGTAGAGAAGTAGATCTACGGGAAAAAATGAAAAAATTACCATAAACAATGACTTACCATGAGAATCCAGCTTCCAATAACCATGAGAAGCCTTCAAACTTCCTCTGAACTGATGGAGAAAGCTTTAATATAATTTGGGAGGAAGTAATATCATTTTAGGTTCCTTTTGGATTGGAAACTAGGCATTAAAACATAATCTCAATATTGATCGACAATTATGTGATCTTATTTTAAAACAATCCTCCGTTAAGCACATAGTTAGGAAAACCATGCACTAACAATGCACTAGCTTCTATCTCAAGGTGGCCTCTCATAGTTGGATCACACTATTAGAAAAACCATGTGCCAACTATAAAAAATCTCATTGTATATCATTTATTGTGTTCTCTTAAGAAGCTACACAAATTAGAGAAATTGTGTGTCAGCCCAAGCGCCTTCCCTTTAGTCCTTATCTCACTGTAAACTTTTTTTAGGAGTATCATGGTGTTTAGAAATTGTTCCCCAGCCATTCACCATTAGAAAAACCCCAAAATCAATAAAAAAATTCAAACCCTTCCAAACATCATGTAATCATTTATATACTTAAAATACATAAATGAATGGTTACGTATATGAAACCAGGGTTTCTACAGTTCCATTGAACCAAATTCCATGTACATATCGATAAAAAGTATTCAATGTTTTTAATATTAATAAAATTATTATGACATAATTATTTTTCTTCTATGTAAGATAGTATGATATAATGTTCTATGAGTAGTTGTCACAAGAAAAGGATAATGAAGTTCCTCTATAGGATGGGAACACGGAAGTGCTACGTCAATATTCTTAATTATATGTTCTATCAGCAAATCATATCATTTGTGAGAAATAAGATATAGGAAGTTATGGGTGGATACGCATAGGAAATTCTTTCACCTTCTAATGTTACATTCCCTTAGTAATATCCAACACAGGATAACATGAGAACAAGACCCATCAGCATAAAATATATATTTAAATACTTCATTGAATGTTCTTATCTATGGATGTGGTTATTGATCCTTAAACTTTATGATTACTATTTTTGAATATTATAAGTTTCATACTGTGATGTACTGAAAAAAACTATGATGAAATATGTGTAATGACTCCTGTTTTGACCTATAAGACATCATAATATTTCAAAAAATATTTTCTGAGATGGGTTCTTAGTAGGCACGGGAGACTACGGCCCGAGGAGACTTGGTGCCGAGATATTAAAAATAATAAAAATATTTATCCTTATTCAATATGTTTATCATAAAATATGCATAACTCCATATTAGAGTCTCAGATAAAATTTATGAGACCGTAGTTGAGTCCAGAACATCATGTTTACCGTAGGTGTGACCTAAGGATGTCCACGCTGGGAGGTTTGGTCAGAGGCATGATGGTGGGTTTTTTTGTGGTGAAATAATTAATTCAATGAAAAATTAATTAATTAAAATAATCAAATCCAAAATTCCCTCAATTATTCTCCCTATTTTGGGTGAATGAGACAAAGGAGAGACCCTCTTCCTCATATCTTCTCCCACTTGGTTATTAACAAAAATACTGCCGAAATGAAGCAACGAGGATCCATTGATCTTAATTTATGAAGCAGATCAAAATCATATCGAGAATCAAAATTATTCAGGCATCGTTCTTGATCTAAAAATTATGAGCTTCACCAATGATGTAGGCAACATTGTGTTTTGGTCCTGATCCCTTTATTTTTGCATTGGTCTATGGTTCTAGTTCCCTATTTCAACTTTATTTGATCCAGACTAGGTAGATCTATGGGTTTTTGGTCCAATCAAGGTTAATTGAGAGAATTTTTAATTCCCGTCTAGAATCACCATCTACAAGGTGTTTATTTTAGTGACACATGATGTGTTGCTCTTCCTATTTGGGGATGATGACAATTGGGGGTACATACGGTGTATAGGGGTTACACACTGTGTAGTTACCTAAATCGTGTGACCATTGGACATGGTTTGGGATAGTTGTATGAAAATCATGTCCATGTACTAACACATGGCCAATAAACATAGAAATTGATTCCATTACAAAGACATGGGAAACTACATGTTCATGTGTTAGTTTATCCGAACACACCATGTAGTATGGGATACACGGCGTGTGAGGGACACGGTGGACTGGACTGTATAGAAGAGGAACATAGTCAGGGGCCAAGGGATGAAAGAAATGGAATGTTCCTCCACTAAACTCTATATACCGCTACACGGGATGGATCATATTTGGACCAGAAACACTAAATGGTACTCGGGCGGGCTCGCATGCCATGTGTTCCCTACTGCACGTCATTTACTACGAGGAGATCCTCCGGGGATCATCTGGATTTTGCATCTTGTTCTTTGTGACTCTGATTTAGGAATGTGATTACTCCACCATTAGTATTTTTCTACATAGAACATGATGGTGACCTCTGTTACAACATAAGATATACAAGGTGGTGTGAATTGAGAAATACTCTTGTAGGGAATTACTGAGTTGATGTTGTAGATAAGTGTGGTTCGTATAAAGGGATGCTAGGCCCATTACTCCGATGATGGACAAGGGCGTTGGGTTTTCTTACCTCCCGTCATATATTGATACTATACACCCCTATCATTCCAGGGCATAGGCAGTCCATATGAGATGTATAGGTATGGTTGATACTCTCCTAACATTTCAGGGAGTGGGTTATCTATCCTAGGAGTCAGTACTCTCCTATTAGATCAGGGTGTGGGTCCCCTAAATGTGTTGTTCTAACAGAGTCAGTACTCCCCATCCATGTCGAGGAAAAGGTCCTCTCTCCTAGGGTCAGTACTCCCCTATCATGTCAGGGCATGGGTCCCCCATAGTGACAACATGGAAGAGTTGGTACTCCATTTTACTATGAGGGAGTGGGTCCTTTATGCACTGAGTGGTACTGTACTACCAAGAAAGGGTGAAGGTCTTTGATCAATGATGTGGTACTCCCCTATTATGTTAGGGTGTGGCTCCTTCAGGAGTGGTAACCCCCTATTAGACCACGGTGTAAGACCTCACATATATAGTAATACACCCTCGACTCTGATTAGCAGGGAGGAGCAGGTCCTTCATTGGGGTTAGAGTGTAACACCCTATGATTTTATGAGAAATATTCTTTTTAATTTCTTTCATATCTTCTGTTGTACGATACACAAAGATTATATTGTGCTATATGGAACACCGTATTAGCTTGCAGTATAAACAACACTATTATTGGCTCGTGTTATACACAATTTGAAGTTCGTTTTGTGGAAATTTTTCTAAACAACATTAAGTATAGAATTTTTTAATGTATAAATGAAATAAGTTTTGATTATGTTATACGCAACATAAAATGGAGCTTGATCTACATGCAGCCCTGAATTGGCTTTCATTACATGCAATCACGACCTTCCTCGATAGCGTGTGTAGTACGCAATATTGGGTTTCAGTAAACAATGATATGTTAATAAAATATTATATAAACTAGCCATTATGAATAGTAATACCAAGTTTTTGAAATATTATAAATTTTATCTTTCAATATGGACTTCATTTTTGGATTTGTAATATTGAAATTATCCTTGGGTGAAGTTTTGGTATTTTTCTGAAACCATTAAATTTTTTATGAATAGTGAAAATATTAAGTTATTGGTTAAAACCGACTTCTTATTTAAATTATAATTAATTTTATTTAAATTTATTTTAGGTCAAAATAGATACATTATACCTATATACGTTCAATGTAATTCATGGATGTCATTTTATAATAATTTGAGATATATAAAAATTTTATTGAACTTTGTTCAGTCTTTTACCGACCTCCTAGGAGCATTATCAAATTTACATAAAACCTAATTTTACCACTTATGTAAGTTGAATTTCAAAAATCCGAGAGACATGGTTAATATCCAGGAATAAAATGCGGTTCAAAAATCTAAAAATATTTTTTGGTGAATAGTAACTTTTTACCTTTTTTAACCACCGTTAAAAGCAAATAAGGTAACTAAGGGTACAAATTATATTAATATTACCCTAAAACATGTCCTAATTCTATTGGATACGTTCAATTCAAACAAAAAACTATTAGGAATAAAATACGACCCTTTAGGTTCAATTGGATTAGATTAGGACATTTGTTATTATTTTATTAAAAGAAGAGTTAAAATTGTTAAAATCGATGTTTAATAACTAAAACATTTTTAATATAGGTTAATAGACAAGATAAATTCTAATATAAATATTAATTAGAAAGATAAAATGATTTCCTAAATAATGGTAGTCTATATATATTTTCAGACATTAAATAATTTAATTTGTTTATAACACAATGATGATGCAATAATTACCTTATTAGTCAAATATTTACATAATTGATATTATAAATACCTAAATAAATGTAATTTAATAATTTTTTTGAATGACACTAATTTTATAAGTTAATATAACATATTATGTTTGTTAGATAAATTTTTTCAAATTAATAACGCTGTTATGAATTTAGAGAAAACAAAATACCAAATAGTGTCAAAATTGACATAAATGCTTTTTTAAAACAAATTTTATTTTATTAATTGATATAATGGTCCTAAAAATCTAAGGTTTGGACCAAGGACTTAAATTATAATATATGTGAATATAATGTACCAATTGGGGTTCTATTGGCAGTTTATAGTAAGTTTATTAACCATATACTTTAAGAATACAAGAAGACAGAGTAAAAGATAAATTGTTTAACTTTTAGATAAATATAAATGATAAGGTCAAAATGGTAACATAAACTTATATAAAACCTATTGGCTGATATGATTTCGACCCATCCTCACTGTATTCTCGAAATAAGTCACCTTTTAGCCATTATAAACCGAATATTAATCTATTATAAAATAATATTTTATGTTTTTCCTAAGCTTCCCCTCACACTTCTTATAAAAGGGAAATCCATCTTCTCTCACATTCAATCCTCCCAATACATTTGGATCACCAAAAACCTACACAAATACCCTATAAAATATCATACCTTCTATATATAGTCCTTAATTTAGTCAGAAAGCCAACTTAAGGATCCCTTTTGATCAAATCAAAAGGATGAACCTGAAGAATAGGTAAATATCTCACCACCTATTTCTTGTTTCTTTCTTCTTCCACTTCCTCCTTCTTTATTGTTTCCATAATAAAATAATAACAACAGTATCTTATATATACTATAATGTTATTATATAATTGGTACAACCATATTAGTTATTTTATCCATCTTATAAAAGAAAATTTCACCACACGTGTGTACGTACGACTTACCGTCTCCACGTTGTGTTATAGATTGTTATTCAAACACTTCATCATTTTTATGGGTATAATAATGAGTATACATGATATAAATAAAAAATATAACATTATTATGATTCTTTATATATGATATACCATCCAATTATATATGATTTTTATATGAAAATAATGATATTGACGCTCGTGTGTACGTACGGACTACAGTCTCCACGATGCAATGAGATTAATCCTCCATGTTAACCATCCATGAATGATTATAAAGTATATATAATAAGTAATCATGGAAAATATGACATAATAATTATACCAAATTTATTTTTATATATATTTCATTTACTTCCATTCAATTTAATAAGGAAATGAAAATAGCATTCATGCGTACGTACGGTCTACCATCCCCATGAATGGTGTATTTCGTTCCATTTATTGATCTATTGTATATATTTATATATGAATATATATTATATATAAAACATGTTTAACATTATGTTTGTTAGTAATCATGATCTATGTAATCATATATATAATTACAATTCAAAACATGTATGACAAATGAAATGATTTTACCCAAAATGATGTATTAACATGGAATTGACAAATGAACGGGTAATATAAAGTCATAAGTGAATCATATATGATATCATAAAAATTATTATGGTTCGGTTTAAATTTAATAGTATGTCTAAACCCACTACACAGGAGTCTTAGAAACATATGGATGAAATTGGACATAATGTAATGGATAATTTTGCAATCTCATTTTTATCCGAGATTGCTTATACGTAAGTATTTACTAGGGTTATATTTTTCATCCATGTCAATAAATATGTTTTTTTATAATTTGTTTAGAATTATTACATGTATGTTTAAAGTCATTTCTACCCCTCTTTGACTTTTACATTGTGTTAATAAAGGAATATTTCTTTTGTTTACCATACACGGAACTTTTTGAATTTTCCGTTAAAAGTACGAGGATAATGATTTTTAACTAATTCGACACGAACATATTTTTACGGTTTCATAATTCCATATTTTCATAATGCTAACTGTACAATATTTCATGACTATTTTCAACAAAATCATTTTATTTTAAAATTTTATGTCATTTTTCAAAAAGAAAATGATTTTGAAGAAGAACAGATATCTTCCTCAAGAATTCATTTCAAGTGTTTTATCAAAACCATTTTCCATCTAAGATGACAATATTTCATATTTGTATACTTCAAGTATAATTTCAATATAATATAGATGTTTTAATTTTCTTATGATGAAATGATATCCATTTGTTTTATATGGATTATGTTATGATGAGATGATGTTTATGAAACCCATGTTATTATTTGTGTTATGATGAATGATTTATGTTTATGTTGTGGAACACATAATAATGATTTCATTATGAGAATGGTGGGACCTATATCTCCCTCTAGTGCATTAGGTAAAGATTTATATCTCATGAAATAGACATGGCTATAATGACAAATAAATATGGTACTGTAATATGGGGCTGCAATGACAAGTAATCCATATTTAGTAATGGACTTTGTCCACTTTGATGGTCTTGGTAGCAATGACTTGGCTACTATGGAAATCATATCATGTGCATAATGGTTTGAAACAATTACATGTTTTATTCAAATGCTATTTTATCATGATTTTTTTTCCTTTATGATATATGCCTTACGTACTTCCAAGATTTATGTCATTGCTCAAGATTTTTATGTTTATATTTTATGTTCATGTTTTTGCATTCAAATGTGTATGGATTGTTTTATGTTCCCTATGTTTTCCCTTACTGAACATTTGAGATCACCCTTTTTATGTTTTCTATTCCCCAAGATATAAAGAAATATTTTAGGTAAGAAAACAAAAGGGGATGATCTTTCTAGGAGATGTTGAAGATCTTTCACCACGATTAGAAGATTATGATCTGAGTTTCCAAAGACACTAAACTATTACGGTTCTTGGGTGTCTATTTTTGTTGTGTATTATGTATTTAGAAAAATTAATTTAATGTCCATTTACATCAAGATTTGGGGTCTCTACAAAGATCTCCCTCGACTATGGGATACAATTATGAGTATTAAGCCCTACTATTTTATGTGAATGATACATAGATAGTATTTAGTGCTCCCATAATTGAATGAGGCGTAGTACTATCCTTAAAGGAGTGAAAGAGGTTTTGTTAGTTAGTTATTAATAGTAATACCTTGACTATTGGGTAATGGTGAGGCATGATTCCCTCCATTATATCTTTTTATATAGGATGCATGAAGTGGATAGTCTAGAGCAGTGCTACCTGAAATGTTTTTAATTGTGAGGGGAGGCTTGTTCAAATGGGTTCCCTTTTTTTCTATCCACAAGGTAATGATGACTAGACCTTTGGTATTAAGCTATAGAGCTAGACCTATTAAGATATTCCTTATGGAGCATGTTCTCTTAGACATACCATTTAAAATGGTTGAGTTTTTCCTATGAGGTGCATCTCTTAGATGGGTGCTATCTGGGATGTCTGAGCTCATGGAGTGTCTTCTCTATGTTTTATGTTATGGTGAATGTCTATGAATAAAATCTTATTGGTAGCTATGAGGTTGGAACCTCATGAGACTTAGAGTCTACAAAAAGTATATCATGGTGATTCTTGAGAGACTTTGACGTGTTGTCACATGTCAGGGTTGAAAACCTAGGTAGACCGAGCATAATTGTCATGTACAACAGAAAATGGATTGATATGGGGTTTCTCTCTCTACTAGGTTTCCATTATCTAGGTTGGAATGTTATTACATTTCTGTTACTCCTATTTTTTGGGTGTTTTCGGAACCTACTAAGTATTGTTATACATCCCCTGCAAGGGATTTTCCTGATTACATTTTTTGTCTTATGTAGACCACATACCATTCGAAGGGGTTCCCGGAGGACAATAGGCAGGCAGAGCTTAGTGAGCTAGACAAACTAAGGTTTTTTTCGGAGCATGGCCAATAATATTTTTGGCAGTTGTAGTTTATTGTGATCCCCTCCTTATGAGCTTGTTGGATGCTTTTGAATATTTTTTATGCGAATTAATTTTCAATTATATCACTTTCAGTACTTCTATGACACTCTAGTTTTGAGATATAGATGTATTCATTCATTGGTAACTTTTAATTTTTATATTTCATAATTTTTGGATCATAGAAATTTTTGTGTGCATACAGGTACAAAAGAAATGAATCCCATGTTTCTGATATACATTAGTGTTTCTTGTTTCTAGACCTTGGCCTATTGGAGGTGGGATTTAGGAGTTGTCGTCTGGGCCACATTAGGTCAGGTTGTGACAAAGTGGTGTTAGATGTGGTCAGTTCCCCATTGATATAATACTGTCATGATCTTTTTTTGGACATCATAGAGAGAAGTTTATGATGTTTTGATATCGTATCTCAGACCAGAGGTTCTAGTTTTTTCACAGCGGCTGATATATCCACTCACTGGGACTTTGAGAACCATCTTTTTGATCCATTACATTAGGATACTGGTCACTAGGAAATAAATTTTTCATGCATCATATATGACTGGGTTTTTGTTTTTCTTGTCATTCATGATTCATCTACCAATATATACTCTTTGACCTTGGTAAATATTGATTCTATTTCAGGATGTCACTATGAATAATGAGAGATTTGTTTCAATAGTTTGATCATGATGAAGATCATCAACTTGATGAGGCATCAATGCAGGGAAGTGATTATGAGGTGTTACCTCCGGGTGGTCTAATGGTAGTGCCACAACCTTTTGAGTAGAAAGTTTTACCATCATTTCATGTTGAATATGTGTGCAAGCTAAGTGATCTACATGAGTTCTATTTTTAGTAACCTCTAAGGTATCAGGGTGATCCATACCTAAAGGCGGCATATGATTTGCTCAAGGAAGTCACATGAGTTTTCCTCTTAGGGAGGAAACCTCCCGATCAGATGGTAGTCCAAGAATTGATCCTTCTAGAGGGTTTATTTTGGATATGGTGGAGTCTATAGATATAGAGTCATGACAAGGTGTATCTCACTTAGGAGGAGTTCAAGCAACTCCTCATGGAATAGTTTTACCCAGCCACATTGATATTAGTGCATATCCAGGAGCAACTGATGCTTCGGCAGGGTAGCCAGATGGTGGAGGAGTTTCCAGTAAGGTTCATAGAATTTCCATGATACCTCTTAAATATGGTTAGGGATCCATTATATGGAGCACATAATTTAGAGAAGGGATTTCTTCATGAGATCATGAAATCTATGATCAGGTTGTGCCTTCCCACCTATGCCGAAGGGATGGGGGGATCTATGGTGGTTGTATGATTCATGCCTGAGGAATAGGGGAATGTGATCTGCAGCAGTGGTCATGAGGTTGAGGCATCTATAGAAGAAGACATACAATATTTAATAGGATCATGACACCTGGGGCATACCCATTACCATACATAGGCACATTGGTCTGTAGTGAAGGACTACTGTTGAGGATTAGATCAGCTATAGGAGAGGAAGTGTTAAACTTGCGATGACCAAAGACATATTTCCAATGATTGATCAACCCATTGTGCTAATAAGAGGGAGACAACTAATGAGATGACTTATCTTAGGAAATTCTTGGATCAAGGAGATACCTAGTTTGGAGGTCGAGGTAGAGGATATGGAAGGGTGTTTGGTGGTGGCAGGTAGTTTTGGGTGTTGCAACCACCACCCCCAGGTGGTCCGCACTATGCTCAGGGATCTGAAGGATGTGGGCGAGGAGACTTGTAGGAGATGGAGTCATTTGATCTAGAATCTCTTAGGGTGAATATAGGTATCCAATGTTTCCTTCATACATTATATTGTAGAAATTGATAAACACCAGTTGGTGATATTTTCTTTCCGCTCTTGCTCAAGAGTTGACAAAGGCGATGCAGAGTGTCAGTAGAACCTCTTGTGGGTAGTTACGACATAGGGCCCTGTATGACCTATCACATGTTCGGGTAGCGATTTGTTTTTAATGAGTACCCTTTTGTGTTTTGCATCAGCTTTGTATATGACACACTTTAGGTGGATATGGTTTAGTTTGGCATATCATTGAACTTACGAGTAAGGGGGACACTTTCCCCACTAAGATGCGCTTTTAACATATGATTATAGCCATGAGGGAGAGTCAGTGCTACCCAAAGAGGATAGTATCATGTTGTGGTGGATGATTTCTTTATACATGTGTGTTCATGGTGAGGTTATGTGATGAAGTGTGGGAGTGGATCCTTTCCTTTCAATCAGAGTTTTTATACTCAATCACATTTTTTTTCTTAGCAGCCTTGGGAGAGGGAAATCCTTTCATAGAATCATTTTGTAGCAGCAATGTTACACCCTGTGATATTTCCACTGTTTGGATTGGTTACCTACCATCCATAATTTACTCGGATTTCACAAGTGGGTGTGGAAGTGTTATAGTTTTGGTGAGTTGTGTTACTGCTAGAGGTTTGTAGGCGAAGGTCCTGGTAAGACCTAATGTTTACTCTTGAGAAGCCCTATTTTATTATTTAATACTCTCACATGTTCAGCATTATACATGTCTGAAAAAAACATTAAGAGGATTTTTTACCACCCATACATGGGTGGATTTGAACTATGGTGTTCCAATAGTATTTACTTCAAGTTAGTGAGGTGATTTACCACATGACTCCATCACTACAGATGGGCTATTGTGCCTGGTGCTTTTCCCTCCTATCACAGCTATGGAGACATGTGCCCATTTGCTGTAAAATGTATTCCTTGTATAATTTGGACATAATACTGGTTTTATTATGGTGGTTCCTCTATGTGTGTTCTTGCAATCAGCGCAAGAACACTTGGTGAGCTCGTAGATGTGGGAGTCCAATTGGGAGATCAGTTTCTTCATTTGGGCTTAGGATTTTTCTTTTTAGGGAAAACCACTAAGGTGTGGAGAATGTAATTACATGGTATTTGATCTAATGGAACTCATAATATTTCAATAAATATTTTTGGAGCCAAGCGCTATGTTAGTATAGGAAACCAGGGCCCGGGGAATCTTGGTACAACGATATCAAAAATATTAAATATATTTTGTCTCAAACACACATTTTTTATAAAAACATAAATAACACCTACTCAGAGTCTCATATCAGATTTTTGAGATTTTGGTTGAGTCTGAAACATCATGTTTACCCTTTGCATGACATATGGTTGTCCACACTATGATGATTGGTCAGAGGCATTTTGGCAGGTTGGTGTGTGGTGAAATAATTAATTAAAAGAAAATTTCATTAATTAAAATAATCTAAAACAAAATACCCTTACCCCTCTCCATGTTATAGTGTCACGACACAAAGTATATAATCCTTATCCTCTCCTATTATCCCCTTTTCAATGAATGAAATTTCCATCAAATTAAACCAATGAGGTGTCATTGATTTATGTTTCTGAAGTATATTGTCATTAGATTGAGAAGTTGAATGATCTGGGCATCATTCATGATCCAAATAAATGGTGGTTCAGCAAAGTTGTAGGAGGATTTTATTTTTGGTCAAGATCCCTTTAATTTTGTGTTATTATATGGTTATAGAGCCCTAATACAATTTTTTGATCCCTATTGGGTAGATCTATGGGGTTTGGGATGAATAAAAAATAATTGAGTGATTTTTCTATTGATTACCAATGGGAATCATCATATACACTATGTTTAGTTTAGTAAAAAACACCATGTAGTTCTTCTTATTTTTGGAATATGAACAATTGGGACTACAAATCGTGTATAAGAGTTACACATAGTGTAGTTACCTACACAACATTACCATGGGGAATGGATTCAGATAGCGATGTGAAAACACATGAATGTGTACTAACACAAGGCCAAGATACATGGAAATAGGGTTTGGTACACAAACATTGAAAACATACACAGGTATTTGGCCGTTTATCCAAACATTCCATGTAGTATGGGACACACGATGTGTGGGGGACATGGCTGACTGTTCCATATCAAAGTAGAACATGGCCAGGGGATGAAGGATGAGGGAAATGGCATGTACCTCCTCTACATGTTGGGTGCCCCTACATTGGTTGGAACCCATATAGACCAGATACACATATAGGTTCTAGATTGGGGAAAAACTCCCTATGAGCCCCAGTGCATGCCGTGTACTACTAGGAGATCCTATAGGGATCTTCCACCTTCTTTATCTTCTTCTCTGAGACTTGGATTCAGTCTTGTGAGTAGTCCACCCTGACTGTTTTTCTATATAGAACACGATGGTGGCCTCTGTTACGGGTTATGTGAAATGAGGTGAATTTAATCTAGAAATATTCATGTGGAGTGGTATTAAACAGATGTTCAAGATATGTGTTTATTGTATAGAGATTCAATAGAACCATTACTCCCCTGATGGACTATGGTGTGGGTTTTCCTTACCTCTCTTATTAGGTAGAGATGGAACTCCATTGTCGTTCCAGGGACTAGGACCTCCATATAAGTTGTATAGGTAGGTTCGATACTCCCTTTTCATGTCAAAGTGTGTGTACCCTATCCTAGGAGTCAGTATTAACCTATTAGATCAGGGTGTGAGTCATGTATATGCGTTGTTCCAAATGATTAGGTACTACCCTATTGTGTTGGGGAGTGGGTCCTCTTTTCTCAAGTCGTTACTCCCCTAACCTATCAGGTCGCAGTTCCCCCATAGAGAATGAGATGGAAGAGTTAGTTCTCCCCTGTCCTATAAGGGTGTGTGTACTCTAGGTACTGATTGGTACCCTCTTACTCAGTTACGGTGAGGGACCTCAATCTACGATGTGGTATTCTACTATTGTATCAGGGCGCAGGTCTAACATCAGTGGTCTGCCCTTGGGGATCAGGGCGTGAGTCCTCACTTACAGAGTAATACTCCCATATCTCCATGTAGCACCAGGGATAGGTTCCTCCATTTTTGTTGGAGCTCTCTCGATTGTGGTATATAGTTATGAGGAGCAAGACCCTACAATTGATGTGAATGATACACAAAATGAGTTAGTTCTCCCTCAATGGAATGAGGTTCGAGCCACTCCTTACTAGACTGACAAAGGTTTTTTGGGTTAGTTAGGAGTAGTACACCCTTGAAAATTGGGACGTGGTGAGATGTGAGTCCCTCCATTATATCCCATTCGAGAGGATGAACACAGTTCATATTCTAGAGTAGTAGTCCCTGAAATGTGTCTAGTGGAGAGGGGTAGACCTCTTCACATGGGTTTCCTTAGTTTGCAATCGACCCAAGGTAATAATGGCAAGACCTATGGTACAAAGAACTAGTGCATGACATTGTAATATATTCCCAATGTATCACGTTCTATCAGAAATACCATTAGGAAAGATAGAGTTGATCTTGATGGAGTGAATCTCTCGAACAAGTGGCATCGGGGATGGATGAGCTTATAGAGTGTGTGCTCCTAGTTTCATGTTATAGTTAGTGCCTAGAAATAGAATCATAATGGTAGATATGGGGTTGTAACCTCATGAGACATATAGTTTGAGATGAGTATATAAGGGTGATTTTTTCCATTTCTTATGGTTTTGTAACATTTTTTCTTTGATACGCTTGGTAGACTAAGTTGAATTGTCATGTACAGTCGAGGATGGTTCGATATGGAGTTTCCCTCATAATTGGATTTCCCTCTTTCTCGGTCAAGTGGACTATTTCCATTTAGTTTCTCCCAGTTTTTTATAAGGGTTATAGTGTTACAACTGAGTATTTTTATACCCACCCCTAAATGGGATTTTCCCACACATGTTTTGTTTCTTGTGCAGACCACAAGCCATCCAACGGAGTGTATGGAGGACCTGAGGCTAGAAGAGCTTAGTGAGGTTGACATAGAATGGTGTTTACCAGATCATTGACATGTGGATTTCCAGAATTTATAGATGATAGTGATCCCCTCCTTCTGAGTAGGTTGGATTCTTTTATAGATTTATTTGGTGGGTTTTATTTCTCCCTTATTTCGCTTTTTTTACATCTATTATACTATAGTTATGGGATATATTTGTATGCATGCACTGGTTGTTTTTTTTTACATTTCATTATTTTGCGAGCCTATAGATATGTGAATGCACACAGGTAAATTTGAAAGGCCTGACATGTTAGTGATATACCTTTTCAGTGATAGTCACCAACCACTATTCTATTAGAGGCATGCTTTGGGAGTTGCAGCCTGGGCCCCTATGGGTCGGGTTGTGTCACTATGTTTGTGGATAGGTAGGATATGATTGGTGTCTCTAAAGTAATATTTCAATATTGAATGATGTGATAAAAGATTTTTCCATTATTTTATTTAAAATTTTTTTATATCTAATGCCCTTTGATATAAATTATATAGCCTAAATAAATCCATTTCCATGTTGTTTAATAGGCATGTTTAGTTTTTTAAATTTTAAAGAAAGATACATCAAGCACATAGGTTGATGAAACCAACAAGAATACTACTATATAAGATATATCTTCCTAAATGGATTATATTTCCCAATGAACATTCGTGGGTGGTATTATGTCATTGTTGCATAAACTGGTTTCACTATGGGTGCCTCAACATGTTTTAATATTTTAACCTTAGACATTTGGTTGTTTCTCCTAACACCAATTAGAAAGAGACCTAGAGGGTCACAAGCTATGTGCATCTAGAATATCAGATAAATAATATATTACTATTTATTATTTTTCAACCGAAATAAAAAATTTCTCCACACATGGTTCAAAAATTAATCCTGTTTGGTTGATCGAAAATATTCCGTCACCACCTATTCAAGAGAATACAATGTGAGTGGAATATATATTAAATGATTGTTTTTTATTTAGTTTAAATAATATTAATTTATTTATTGGTGAATAATAAATTGATATTTATTTAGTAAATAAATATTAATTACTAAATACAAGATAAACATTGTGGAGGAATGACAGTATATGTCATTAGGTCCTATGAGAAATAATATATACTGAATAATATTTTGTAAAATAATATTTAATTTAATTCAAAATTTAAACACATTTCAAGGAAATAATATGAATATTACTATTTTATACATGTGGTTCCACAAGTGATTAAAACAATATTATAAGGAACTTTTGAAAACATTTATTTCTAAAGCAATGTTTTATTCAGACCTAATTATATTTTTTAAGTGTTATAATTCATTTTTATTTTTTATGATGACAGTTGGAGATAATCTTCTCAAGGCATATAGATATCCCTCAACAATAATTCTCCCATTAGTGATGATAGATCTTCCATAAGCACCCAATCTTGAGTCTATATAGATCATGTATAATGATTCAAATGAGATTCATAAGGTGATCAATGGAAAATGACACAAGTGATTAGATCATTTCTGCTAGTACCTAGATTTTCCTATTGTGATGTTTAGAGTTTTTTTTAAACACATGTGGATAAAAAATTGACGAAATATTCACTTTATTCCTAAAACATAGTGAACATAAAACATGGATATATTTTCAAATCAATAAATGAATAAATAAACCACAGAAGGTAATTATTTAATTAAATAAATAAATTATAAATATTATGTATTGATTCTATAATGAGTTTTTGAAATATATTTGTTTTTTAATTTCTTTAATTATATTCTTTTCATTACAACATTCATTGTCAGGTAAATCTTTGACTGATTTTAAATTGTGAAAAATACATATTTGGTATGACCCATCACACAATTTCAATAAACCTACTAACATCATGTGGTATTAGAGGGGAAGCATAATTATTTATAATTCTTTAGATATCATTGATTGATTTAATAATTTTTCATTTTCATTAAATTAATTTTTATTGAATCATTAAACTGAATTGAAAGATTGGATTCATCATATTTTTTTATCAAATATCTAATCCAATAGATTAATTTTACAAATAAAATAAAATCTATGATATCATTTGGTGGTGCCAATGATTCTGGATGGATGAAAAAAGTGTACATGTCGTGTAACTAGAGTTGTGCACGATGTACAAGTGTTTAATGAACTAAAAATAAATTCATAAATAATTCAAAATAGGTGCATTAAATAAATGTGGTTTATTTAATTTCATATAACACGTGTTTAGTGGGATGACCTCAGACATGATCTCCTGAAGTACACACCATATAGCCCACGTACATGGAGTGTAGTCCTTTAAGTCATAGATGGGTTGTGTATTTTCATTCATGGCCTACTTAACTGGTGAATGTGTAACTCTAAGACCACATTCCATGTTTCCCTTATACACGATGTGAATGCCAATTATTTTGAGACATGGATTACATGATTATTATAATGACCCAATATAAACATACAAAAACATTACATCATTTTTTATAATGTTTCCAACATTGCACAAATACATCCCCAAAGATTGTTTTCATTTAGTTCCTTTGGAATCTTTGAACATATTTTTTACTCCACTGAAATATCATCAATTTTACCAAAAAAAATCTCCCCTTTTAGTATTCATACCTAATATTTTTCATTATAACCTTGGGAAAATAAATATTCAAAAATGGTGAGCTCAGATACTCAATAAGCATATGAAAGAGAGATACCACTCATAACATAATCGTAAAGAATTAGTATAAAAATATATATTTTAAAATCATATCTTGAGTATCAAAGATCATGTTATTGTCTCATTAAATATATCATATATGTTCATAAATAATAAAAGAATAAATTCCATCATAGAATAACATAAGATGTGAAATTCTTGAATACACATACACATTGAAAATAATTTACAAATTAGTCAAGTATCATTTCCAAGAGAATCATAGTGGAAAAAGTAACTTATTGAACGATGTTCACTGTGTAACCCAGCACAGGGTTAATAAATCATGTATACTCTCATTTCATTATAGAATTACTGAACCAATTTTACATCACATTTTAGTAATGTCAATCGAATGAGATATAAATATACACCCAATGAATTTTTGGAGATATATTTCATGATCATCACATAATGAAAACCATACATAAGTTTTTCTCAAGAAAATAATTTATTTATCATATCTAGACACATAAATATAATAGGGTTTCATAAAGACTTCATCATAGAATAGCCCATGTAAATGAAACTGGTATCATTAATATCATGCCATCATATAAATAAACCAACCAAAAAATTAAAAGGATAATATTCTTGAAATATATCAATAGTAAATAAAATGTAACCGAAAAATAGATCATAGAGGACATATTATTTTGAGATATCACATGAAATAATTCTAAAAGAAAATATCCTTTACATTTAGAAAATATATTTTCATAAAGTGTCGAAAAAATTTAAAAGAATATTTTTTATTTGAAAACAACTTTTTTGATTGTTTGGGAATATTAAAGTCATTATTCATTCATGAAAATTTGTACATCCCTTCATGTTTTATATTTTATAAAAAAATCCATTCATACTTTCACAGAAAATGTAACAAATCACATCTTTATGAAAATGAAAAAATATTCCTTTCAAACCAATTTGAAAAAATTTATACATAGGTAAAAATGAAACTAACAATTGTATAATAATATTGAAAATATTTTTAAAAACATTTTTATCAATCATGGACATGGGTGGTTAATATTCCATAGTAGATACTTACATATAGAGATTATTTAATAATAATGAGATAGTAATATAAATTATTACCTTAGGATTTATTTTTGTTGTAAAATTCACAAACTCTTATGTAATAGTTAAACAATGTCATTAAATTATATCATAATAATATTATAATTTATTATATCATATATTATCCTCTTATATCATCCTATCACCATTTTGTTATTAATATTTCATTATTACCCTAATTTTGGGTGATAACTCCTTAATTTTCTATGCTTGTTCTGTTATATAACACAATGTTATTGTGAATAATATATAGTTAAATCATAAAATGAATGATACTAAGATAATATATATAATATTTATTCATTATATACACATATATAATAATTAATTAATGGTGAACATGGAAAATAAATAGCATCGATTCGTTGAAACAATAGGTCGTAAGTACGTAGGAGCTATGGTATCATTCTCGTAATGGTAAAAGGGTAAGGAAGATGATGGTGTATATATTTTACCTTAATTAACATCATGATAAAATTGTTATATATATATATATATATCTATTATTTCCATCATTAAACCAATCCAAATAACCTGGTGATGAAAATTAGATTGCCCCACGACGTGGATACAGTAAGCCATACGTACGCTTGTGCGATGCATTAATTTTTCGTAGGATACCTAAAACATGGAATATTTATTCATAATAATAATAAAATATAATAATATTGTTGATAATTTATTTATTAATTTATAATTATGAAAACCTAAATAGGAATTATAAGAAGAAATAATTTTGACAGAGTTAGAGAAGACGATTACCACTTATTTGGTGAACTTTACTTAGATCTATTTTTTAGGCATTTGGGTTGGTGTTTTAAGAATGAAAATACCTATATAATTTGGACATAGAAGTTTATAAGTGAAATTTGTAGGTTAGGGTTGATATATATCTCTCAATGAGATGTGATGATGTGGGGGATGTTGAATCCTTTTATAATTGAGGTGAGGGGAACTTTTGGAATTTCACATAAGATAATATTATAATACATTAATATTCAATAAAAATGTTTGAAAATTTCTACTTATTCTAAGATAATATATAATATAATTTTCATATCATCAAACAATATGATTTATATTTGTTCTGGTTTGATTTTAAACCTTATCCATCTGATTTACCCCTTGGGGAGTTATTTTTACCTTAACTATAGTAACCATTATTTTGATCACAAAGGATTAATCATGTTACTATAAATGAAAAATTACAAATAAATGTATATTTTATTGTTTGGATAGATATATTAAATTTCTATTTTCTATAATTTTATTTTTATGAATTTTATAAAACTAAATAATATATTATTTTTATAAATCATCATTAATGTAAATTTTGAAACTATTCATTCAATTTGAATTCAGTTACATCATAAAAATGGGGAAATTTGAATATTATATTTCAAAATCTCATTAATATGTAAGAAATATCTATTAAATTTATTTAAGACATTTACACATTCAAATTTTATGAAAATCAATATTTTTATTCTCATATATTTTATTTGTTTTTGTTAATTAAATGAATTCTGTATTTTTTATCCGAATGGCCCGAAGGCCTTCATTTTTAATTATTTTTGATAATACCACCTTCAAGGGGTGAGGTGGAACCCTTATAAGTCCCGAAGGGTAAGAGAAAGTTACATGACATGTAGGGATTAGAGGGAATCACCCAGAAAAGATAAAATAGAACTGCTCCTCCCTAGTATATGTCGTAATATCATCACTCCACCTTTGCAGGGTAGGTCGGTTAGCTGTCCTATGAAAATTTTCACAAACCCAGTACCGATGGAAAATCAATACCTTCTCATTCTTCCAATTTTAGTTAGAATTTATATAGTGAATGCACCTTCCCTAATCCTCATATGAATCATTTTCCACGGTAGTTTGACTGGAACTTCAACATCAGGTGGCCCGAAGGAGTTTGGGGTGGCCTAAGGCTTTAAAGTGGCCCAAATGCCTTGAGAAACAACTAGTTCAAGGCCTTGGGTGGCCTAAAAGCCTTACAGGACCTGAGGATCAAACTGGTGGCCAGAAGGACTAAATTAATGAATAGTTCCAGTAACTATAGTACCAAATAGTGCCTGCTAGAGTCTTACTACAATACCTCGAAAATATTGTCACCACCTGGATTTGATCTCAGGTATCTTGGATACAATTTCCATGCCCTCACCAACCGTGCTGAGGCTCACTTGCAATACTATATTTAGTAATTGCTAAGAATTTAATGTAAATATATAACATATTAAAATTAAAAAAAATTATGAATCTAATCTGATTAATATCTAAATATAAATTTTCTTTCATTCATATCCTTATTTTACCCCTATGTGTTCACATTAAAGTTATTAAATACAAGAAGACTGACATTTCATATGTAACATTGATTAAAATTATATATATGTCATTTTAATGGATATTTTTCTATTAAAAAACTCTTATTTAAGGATATTGTGTCAATGGGATACTATTAGTAAAAAATAATTTTCATGGACAATTTAATATTATGGTTACACCCTTATCTTATTATTTTAACTCTTATTTAATTTCATTAAACTCTTACTGAGACAACATGTTTCTTTACTCGTGGAAGGTTAATATAGTTACTAAAAATTAAAAAAACCCCATAAATTTATCATTTATGATATTTTTAGCATTAATGCAATAACATTTAATAACTATTTTTTAATTAATTTTATATCATTTAATAGAATATTAATTATTTTAACATTTTAGTAATGAGAAATTTAATATAATTCACGAGAATGAATTTTAAAAATATCAACAAAGAAATATAAATATAATGAAATTATTATACCCATATTATATCAATGTGTTCTATAAAAGATTTTATGTGTCCTTAATTATGTCAAATAATATTTATTTTAATACTTTTAGTATATATTTTTTGATATTAATATTAATAAAATAATTATATCTTCAGTGTTGTGTGAGCATTTATGAAAGTCATTTATTAACTAAATATTAGAAATAAATTACCATGATTTAGATATATATAATATCTTTACAAATATTATTTATTTTCAAATATATCATTTATTTTTTAAAATTTAAAATATTATACAAAAAAATTACGAGTGTGATATTTTGTCACATTCACTAATTTTAATAATATTTATGTCATTTTCATGTACAAGTGTCCATTAAAAAAATACTATTTCCATCCATATATGTTATGTTTCTAATTAAAACCATCCATTAAAATTTTTACACGTTTATGGGTCATTTATAGTTCTAATCACTCTTTATAAATAAATTATCCAATTTTTTCTTTGTCATGGTAACAAAATTACTAATGTTAATATTCATATTATGAAAAAAAAATAAAACCAAACTATTTAATAAATTTGGAACTTATTATTGCAAATAATGAATCCATTTTTCCAAATACAATTCAGATAATTCACATAAATTAATTAATAATTAATCTCGCAGACAGGACAAATCAATGGGTCTTTATAGTAAAAATGTTCAAATATATAGAATTTTTTTATATCCAATTTCAATGAGAAATTGATTCCAATAACATAAATTATGTTAAATGATACATAAAATTAATTTAGTTATACTATAAAACAAAAAATATAATTTAATACTATAAATTATTTAGTTAAAAATGTTGATTTCAATTAATTTTTTTTATTTTTTCATTATTCATCAAAACAAGATACGTATTTGAAAATATAAGAACTCAAAAAAATATTTTTTGATATGCCACATTAAAATAAACGTTCCTTTTTTAAATATAATTCATAAAATTATAAAAAAAATACATTCAAAATAGGTTATCCATCAAAAGGTGACAAAACACTATTTGAAAAATACAATTTTATGCATAAAATATGACATATTTTTATATCATGACTATCAAAGACATAGGGTTAATGTTAAATTTTATATTTAATATTATATATATAAATATTAATTTCCTAAATATAGTCCAAAAAAGTTATTTGTCTATTTTTTTGGTATAGAACACAGTTGTGGGAATTTAAATAGTTTTTCAGTAAAAGATTTACATTTTATTTCAAAAGGGGTTTACAAGTGTAAACAACAAATTCATTGTTTAGTTAATCTTGTTTAAACCCTCCATTATATCATCTAGTTTAATATTTTATTATTTTAATAATAAAAATAATGAAATTATGTTTCTTATAAACTCAGTATTACATGGAACACAAGCTAAGATGGTTTAGCATGTAGTGCATGATTAACAAGGTGTAACATGCAATGTTATCTATTAAGGAAATAAAATTATTTAAAATTATATTTCATTTAAATATTTGGGTGTTATATTCTACCCCACATTAAAATTTATTGTCACTAAAAATTCATTGGGTTCATAAATGTTTTAATATATTAAATTTACTTTCCTAAAAACCGACATTGTAAAATGAATACTAAAACTTATTTTTCTATAAGGAATGTTGGAAAATAAATGATTATCTCAAGTAACTCATAAATATTTTTAAACATATGAGAACATAGTTAGAAATTAAAAACATTTACATGGAATATAAATCTAACTATCATGTTATAATGGTGATTCATAGAGAACATCATCAAGAGATATTTAATAAGTATGAATACATACATTTTTTGTGATATAAGGGACAATTTGATTTATAATAAAATAAGGTACTATGATAAAATATTTCGATTCAAGATCCTTTCTCTATAGTTGATTAATTTTTATGTGAATATATACTAAATTGATTTCATTACATTTCATAAGCACAATCCCATATTTTTATTTGTTCCTTGATCAATTTGTACTGAATCAATTTTTCCCCGAAATGAAGGTGAACATTTCATTCCCAAAGAAATAAAAGATCGTGAGAATTATAAATAGAATAATATCTAATTCCTTCTATCAATAGATAAAATAAAAAATTATCACAAGTTATCAAATATGCATAAATCATCATATGGAGAGATAATACATTAATCTCTAAAGACTCATCCAAATATCAACATAAAAAATTCCATAAATTATTACGTTTGTAATACATTAGATGGATTAAAATAAAAAAATTTTAAAAGGTCACATAATTTCCAATATCAAAATATCATTAATCCCTCAAACATATTGACATAGATCTTAATTATCACACACCATACATGTGAAGACTATTATCATATATTCTCTTGAAACACGATAATAACCTAAATTGTCATAAAAACATAGTGAAAACATGCATGAATTAAAAATATAACTCTTTCAACATACCATAAATCAACAAATTTATAAACTCAACCCTTGATATCATTATCCAAGTAATCATCATATTATTCCCATGGTCATTAATATTATCCCATTTATTTTATCACAATCAAATATCTACTTATTTCATTATTTTATAATACCATTAAAGTACGTCAAAAATGATACATAAACACTCAATAATTCCATAAATTCATTGTCATAATCCAATTTTCCAATAATTATCACTTGATATTTCTATTTGAAATAGGTTTTATGAGGTTTTTGACATCAATTATCAATTTTAACCCTTTTATTTGGGCACTGAATAGAATAATTCCCATTTTCATTGCACAAAAAGAAATCTAGTGTGTTCATTTTTGAAGCCTATTGTATAATTGAATCATTAACTAAATACTTCCCATTTACCTGACATTAATTTTATAGAAAACCTACCATCTTTTCAAGATATATTTACTAGTTTACTTTAGTCAATCTTCACTATGATTGTTTCCACACATTATGTAAAAATAAAATCTCATAATCTTTTAACCATGGTTTTTTTATTTTTCATTATACACCATATTTAATTTGTTTTCAAACCTATGAGATTGATACATAATTCCAACATCTATTTCAATGTTTACATCACAAAGCAAAATATATTAATAGCTACTAATGATTGTTATGTATAATTCCTTTCGATGGCTTGGTTTGAATCCACTGAAAAGTCGATCAACCTTACCTTCAGATTGTACGATAATCCCAAAAGAGTACCTTGAAATCCTTATCAAATTTTCATCAGATTTACCAATAGATTCATAATATTTTTTTATTAATGTCAATGGTCTCATTCTCTATCATTTTATGATGAATAGGAGGATTGTACTTTAAAAAATATATGTTCCGGAACACTTCCCATTCCATGGATTCATTTTAATCTTGCGGCCAAATATTCTTCATTACATATCACCATAAGTATGCTTCAAGTTCTAAAAGGTAAACAACCAAAATGATTTTTTTGTGTCATGAACATAAAAGGATAAAATTATATTTTCAATGGTACTAATCCAATATTTAGAAACCAGAGGATTAAAAGACCCACTGAAAAAATATGGATGTTTCCTCATGATGAAATCAACAGAATTTTGTTATCTCATATGTTAATTTGGATGTCTAGTATGATTCATAGATTGTGTGAGTATAGTGATAATATTTTTCATTCTAGAAGATATAACATTTGGTTACAGAGGAGGGAAATTATTTCATTTCCCATCACATTCCTCATTAATTTTGTTCCTTTATATTTCACCCATTGACCAAATCCAAATGCATAGTGTGAGTAATAGTAATCATAGTGTGAAATCCACATAATCAAGGGAATGAATGGTCAATAAATAAAATATTTGTATTAATCCTAGAAATTCCTTGTTAATTACCAAAATTCTACGATTTTAACTCATATTGACTGTTATCCTTAGGGATCTTACCAGGGTTTTCTCTCTCTAGTTTCCAATGCCTGACTAAACCATTTCTATAATATCAAAAATAATGATCCAAGAATAACATACAAATAATTTTAATTTTTTTAGAATGTTTCATACATTAAAAAAATTACTTCACAAATACCATATTATTTTAATTCTTTTTAAAGAAATTATAAAAAAATTCTAATTCAGTGAAATATCATCAATGTTTCTCACAAATTTCTTCTCCTTTATTATTACTACATAAAACTACTATTTAAAACATAGGGAAAATAAACATATAAAAAGTACGAGCTAAGATTCTTAGTAAGGGTAATCAAGAGGTATTTCAATCATAACATAATCATAAATCATGTTTATATAAACAAAAAATTTGAAAATCATATCATGTATATCAATGATATTGATATTGTGTCATGGAGTAAATCACAAAAGGTCATAAAGAATATAATAATATATACCATGAGAGAATAATATAGTACATGATGTTTTGGAATACACATACTAATAGAAAAATAATTTCATTATTATTCAAGAATCATTACCCAGACCATTATAGTGGACAATGTACTTTACTAAAACAAGTTCACTCTTTATTCCAACCCTCTGTTACTAAACTGGGTTTACTCTTGTTCTAGTCATGTGTTACAAATCTGGTTCACATCCCATACATGTCATTTCTATCTCATGTGATATAAATCAATACCTAATTCATTATACAGAGATATAGGGCCCACCCATCACATAATTAAAACAATACTTTAGTGTTCTAAAATAATATAAAGCATTTATAATTTGAGAAACAATGAAATCAAATGGTTATCATAATCACTTCATTATAGCATAACCCATGGAAAAGAAATGTGTATCATAAATATCATTTCAACATATTACAAATCCAAAAAAATAATAATGATAGTATTATTGAAATATATCCCATGAAAATCATATATAACAGCAAATAATTTCATCGTAGAGGGAAAATAAGTATGAGATATTACTTGAAATAACTATCGAGTAAAATATCATTTATGTTCAAGAAACATTATTTTAAATGTACTGTTTTAAAAGAGATCATTTTAATTGAAAATAACCATTAATTATTATAAGGAAATATTCAAGGAATTATGGATTTTTTAAAATGTAAAAAATATTTTCATGTCATATAAGTTAAAAAAACATCCCATTTGTACTTTTTCTGGAAAAGTCAAATACTACCTCACTAGGAAAATGAAAAAAAAATATGTTCAATCAATTTAGAAGAAAACTAACACATAGGTAAAAATGAAATTAAATATTTTATAATAATAGTAAAAATATTTCTGATAAATTATTCAAGAAAAATGGACATGGAAGAAAAATATTCCCCATTAGATAGTTCATATATACAATCTCTTATAATAAATAGAATAAAATATTAACCCAAAAAATCGAATTAATTTTAATTATACGTATCCAATCCTCTGTTATGATGGGTTAAATATTGTTATTAATTTATACTAATATAATATTCAAACTTATGTTGTAACAAACTGACCAGGGATAAAATTAGAACTAGCAACTTCCTGTATCTGTCGCATATGCAATGTGTGTTTCTGAACCCCATGAGATGGCATCAAGCACCCAGGCATCAATCAAAAACAATAGGGGACAATTTTTCCCAACATATACAACCACATGGAATATATATACGTATGGAAAATAAAGAAATAGTGTAAGACTATTAAATATATTCCATAACTGTAAAAAGATATATGAAACAACACCGGTTAAAGTAGCTAAGACTTCAAAAAGGAATGTCCAACTATAATGGAAGATAACAAATAATTTACTCCATGTAATGGAATGGGAGAACTCCCATCATCACACCACCAGCTACCCAACCAGACAATACAAAACCTCACGCCCTCATTGTAGTTCCTTTCTTTCCCTACAAAGGAATACATTTTATGGTCTTTTCACCACTGAAGAGGTGCACAGTGTGTGAGCTAATAGGCTTATTAGGATCCCACAAAGGTGATTCATAACCAGTCCTAGTATAAAAACTCATGTGTGCTCATTTTAAATTAAAACATAGTAAGATTTTAAGTAAATCTGTTTTATAGAAAACATGGTAATCATTACCATTTTTCTTATTTCTAAAATAAATCATGTATATCAATTTCAAATAACATTTTTCCATATCATCTTTGATAAGAATCAACATTTATATGATGTATAAAAGAGTAAAAATACAACAAATAAAAAAACAATTGTAGAATCATAGGCATCATAACACTAAGGAATATAAAAGGTTAGGAAACAAACTACACATACCCATTAATCTATGAACAGTGAAATGTGATACCTGGAAGAAATGATCTATACTCTAGGAATAAAGAGACTCCCTATAAAGGTGAACACCAACATCACATACATACCTAGATCTAATAATATACACTCAAGGATAAGAGGAACATCCCAGAAAGTGAACCCCCATAATGGATGATGGCCTTAAGATAAATCTTCAACCTAGTACCCAAGGTAACCCATCTTCTCATTTTTAAAATCATTTCATTATTTCAAAAACCATTTCAAAATTATTTCACAAAAAAATTCAATAAATTTAAAAAACCAATTTTTATCCATTTACGTAAAACCATTGAAAACCCATTTTTATTTAAAAACTAATTTCAACACACATGAATCAATGAAAGAAATTCTTCATATAAATCAGTTAATAAAGAGGGAATAATTAAGATCATCAAAATAGGCTAGAGATGGAACCACCTACCTTAGAACTATGATCGTACACACCCACAATAGAATCTTCCAACAAAAAAACCAATGACATATATGAAACACCTAGAATCGAATCCACACATCTTAGTATTGATTCAATTGGTAAATATGGACGGTAGAGAAAAATAAAATATGCATAACTCATGAACGAATTCCCACTCACCACAACCAAAAAATTAATGGCCTCCGAAACAATATGGCATAACAGATTTAAAATAATATGACAAAAAAACACAAGCACAGACCCAAAAATATAATTACACAACACAAGGTCGCAATTGTGATCAATGACAATGAAGAAGAATAAATATCACTTACCTGGATAAACACACCATAACATCAAAAAAGATTTAATATCGAATGGATCAATCTAGAATGATTGGAATCTTCCAAAATAAGATGGGAATTTCATTATCTAAAGATAAAAATGGTTTATCAAAGGAATCAAAAAAAATTGCACGTATGTTTTAAAAACAATATGTGGGTTGTTACACAACTTGTAACCCGGTTACATGACTTGTAATAATAAAAGTCCCATGTTCCCTATAAAACCCATCACCTCTGATTAAAATATAGTAGTTAAATCATTCATGACATGAAACATCTCTGCACATCGTGTAACCTTTCACCATGTAAAGTATTACATGACTTGCATCTAGCGGTTATTACATTCCATGTAAACTAGTTTCATATTATTAAATCCTTCTCCATCCTATGAAAAAGTCCAATTAATGATAAGAGTCCAACAAATATCAGAATTTTCCATTATAGGTATCCTCCTAGTTCCTTCTTGGCCCCATTTAGACAATTAGAATAAAGAAAACCATGATGAGGAAAAATGCAGACCTAATATATTGGTAACAGGATGATACAAACTCCTACTATAAATTCTTTCCATTCCAAGGAAGTCATGTTCAAATCGTAATCCCTAGAGAAAAAATATTATTCCACATATCCCTCATTGTTGACTCACATTCCCAGGTCTCATAGGAATCTGATCTGTGATTCCATCATACTCTGACCAATGAGAACTAATTCCCAAGAAAGACATTCACTTGAGAGTCAACAATATAAAATGGATTCTCCAAAATAGGAACATACGATTCTATCTAAATTTCATCCTAACTCAGAAAGTGAGTAGGATTAGTATGGTACTTTTTGAAATGGGATATGTCAAAGAAATAATTAATACCTATCAACTGAACTAGAAATGGTAACTGATAATCAACCTATTTGAGCTACCTAGTGACCTCAAATAGTCTAACATATCTCAAAACAACCATTCCCTATTTTCCTAGATGATGTTGACCCAACTGAGGATAAACATTCAATAAAACCCATTAACCAATGGAAAACTCCTGAGTATGCCACCGCCGATCCAAATATAATTTATATAGACACAAGGTTATAACCAGATGTAGATATACCTCTTTAATCATTACTGATGTCTCCTCGACCAATCTTGTTCTAACCAAAGCTACATCGCCCACCTCCACCCAACAAAGTGGTGATCATCATGGTCGACCATAAAATTCCTCAAAGGGATCCATGTTTAAATAATACTAAAAACTATTGTTATAGAAAAACTCAACTAGTCCCATATGTCTATCCTATGATCTAATTAATCCAAGGAACATTCATGAAGCATATCCTCCATGATCTGCATAACTCACTTTGTCATGATAACATTCTATTTGTGGTAAGTTGTTATTAACTTGACATGAGTTCTCATTTCCTCTTTGAGACTCCTCCAAAACCTCAAGGTAATCCTAAGGTCCCTATTATAAATAATGGTAGATGGAATTTTGTGTAACCTCACAATCTCCATCACATACAACATACCTAGATCATCATCCTTAGTGGTATCCTTGATCAGAATGAAATGAGTAGACATTTACAATTCATCAAAAACACACTATATATAATTTCTCCATTGGAGAGTCTATGGTAATTCAAAAAAAAATCAATAGATACCTCGTCGCATCAGCATATTATCACTGGATTAGGATGAATCAAACCAGAATGATTCATCTGCTCTACCTTTATTTTTTGGCAGGTGTAATAGTGGACACATAATTTGTAATATTTTTCTTCAAACATGGCCACAAGAATCATTATCTAATTTAATAATACATATTGTTAGTGCCTTTATGGATTTCCCATAATGAGTTGGGAGAATTTAAAAAAACTAAACTCCACATGGGAATTAGGACGAGCACTAGCTTCCCAATGTGGAGTATACCATCCGAATAAAGTGACCAATTAAAAATGTTCTCCCTACTGCAACGGCTTTCTCTAACATTAATAAAATAAAAATATTTATACTAAACCTATATGATAGAATACATGAGATATGATGATAATTGATTAGTGGTCAAAATCATGCCTGAAAAAGCCTCCTCAATATCTATGTGGAATTGATAGAAAAGTCCAAATGAGGTTCCACTCCTCCTTTGACTCAAGAACAACATACGATGGTACTTTCCTTTTAAAAGAATATAAAACAAAATTCCCTGTTCCTGGGGTGTAAGCGATATCAAATTCAACCTTTTGAATGCATTATACCAATCATATCTATCTGAAATTCATGTATTTTGGAGAAAATATAACTCAAACTCTTATGAACAAAGAAGACTATGAACCTCTCCTCAAAAAGATAGTGTCGCCAAAATTTATTCCCATTGATAACTACATCAAGCTCTAAATCATGAGTGGGGTAATTATTTTCTTGAATTCATAGGTGATGAGATCCATAAGCTACCAAATAGTCACCTTGCAGAATTATTCATCACAAACTAGGACGAGAAGCATCACAAAATAAAACGTAGCCTTTACCAGGATCAGGTAAGATCATAATAGGAGTTGATGTAAGAATTTTTTTCATTTCATAAAATGATGACATACACATAAAATCCAAAATTAATTTGACCACATTATTACTAAGAGTATTCAATGGTGACACCATCATTGATAAATCCTTAACCATCATTCAGTGGTATGCATCAAGACCATGGATGCTCCAAATTTCAAAGCCATTCTCTTGTTCTTCCACGAAGAAAAAACTTTCACCTTCTTTGGATAAACATATAAGTTAGGTTTATTAATTTTTTACCCTATGAACATAAATTCCTAAGTCTTGAAAATAAATTTCAAAATATATCTATAAAAAATATGACTTCTCAGAATTTCTAGAACAAAACACAGATGATGCTCATGCTCCCACTCAATTTTTGAATAAACTAGAATTGATTCCACAAACACTACCAATCAATTTTCAAGATATTTATGGAATAAATTATTCCTCAATACCATAAAACTATATGAGATTTAGTCATACTAAAAGGCATCCCATGATATTCATAGTGACCATACCTTCACCTAAAAGCTGACTTCAGTACATCAGACACTCGAACACTAATTATGATAACCCAATCGAAGGCTAATCATTGAGATCAAATTCTACCCGTTTAATTAGTCAAACAAATAATCCATTTGGGGAAAAGGATTTATTTTCTTAAACATTTCCCAGTTCAACTTTTGATAGTCCACACACAACCAAAGTGATCCATTTTCTTTCTTGGCCAATATAGCAGGACACTTCCAAGGGATAAATAGGGATTAATGGAACCTTTTTTCAGATAGTCATCCGAATATATTTTTACCTCTTTCATCTCTATTGGTTTTATATGATAAGTAGGTACAGTTATCAGCTATGTACTTGGCACTAGATCAACTGTAAACTACACATATCTCTCTATAGGAAGACCATAGAATTTTTCTTAGAAATATCAGGAATGTCTCAAACAAAAATCAGAAGATCAAAAATAAGAGAAACATCATCATTAACAAATGTAACCGTAGACATATATCTCCCATGATCTATGTGGGAAGGCTATGAACATCCTTATCTATTGTACCACTCCCCTTGAAACAAAAGAGATCTCTAATTTGTTGCATGAAAAAAACACATCGATGATAAAAATCAAACTCATCTCGATGAAAAACAATATAATCCATACTGATGATGATTTCAAGAAGATCTAGATCAATAATGAGAAAATATGAGACCAGATTTTTACCATTAATCATTAATGAATAGGATGAAAACTGATATTTCTACTCATTCCACATTCCAAGAGGTATCTCTAACTCCATTACAAAGGATATAGGTTCTATTGGATGTTTTTTCATATCAATAAAACATAAAGATATAAACAACTGGGGGGAATCAGTATCAAATAATCTATTGGATACTGAAGATGAATTAAGGATAGTACCTCTCACTTTTTTCAGACAGGCATCGACTTCCACAAACACTCATCTACTACGTAAAAGTGCTTCACTCTTAATTCATGTGGCTATAACCCTTTCGTATTTGAAGCTTCTAAATGAACCATAGTATTTTTTAGAGTCGAAGAACAAAGACCATAATGAGGCATAAACCTAGCCTAATATAATAATTTTATATGACTAACAAGTCCACAACTGTTTCTTATATTCCCAGGAATAAAACGAAAATGTCTACCGTGTTCGGCCCTACCACACTAATATTGTGTCAGAGGCACACCGCTACCATTAATTGGTAGTGCAGAGGAGGATCGATTTTGAGAGCCCCCACAACCTCTTCTATAATGTTCCATCCACTTACTCTTCTTTCCATTCACAATTGTAAAGCTACCTCTAGATGAAAGAGAAGAGTTGGGAAAACCAACCATGCCTTCCATATTTATCCCAACCACTATAGATCTATACTTTGTATCCGCATATGTAGAAAAATTCTACATAAATACATGAGATTTGATATCTTGTTGCAAACATTGAAGGTACTTTGGAGCCATTAAGTGATTATTCTTCACCATTGTCAATGAAAAATAGACATTTTAGAAAACTGATTAGTGTATGCCAACACCGAATGATCTCTCTATTAGAAGATATGAATTTTAGATAATTTTACAACATCAATGACTCTTAAAAAACTACTAGATGCATAGTGTTTTGAAACCCTTCAAATCGATGTTGATATGTCTGTCTACCAGGACTATATAATCCCACCATCTCTTTCTATAACCCTCAATATGGGAGGATTCACACTTTACCTTAAAATTATCATATGTCATTTGGATGTATAAAATTCTTATAAGTCTAGTATTCCACTTATTTAGGTTAATTCGTTCCATTAAAGAGAGGTGGATTCTCTAACAATAATTACAATGATTGATCTCTATCTCCCCTAGATCCTAGATTTACCTCAACCGTTGTGCTCTAAACTCGTTGGGCATCTTGATGAACAAAAAGAAGTACTCATACGATGGTTTCAATGATATTCTGATCCACTGGTGGATTCCATGTAGATCATTTGCTAAAACATCCTATGGAACATGTGGAAGACATCTCAGAGCCATACTGTTGCGCACCAAAATAGTAGGAATGACCAGACAATAGATTAAATCTCACCAAAAACCAGAAAACCCTTAATCCAAAAATCATTTTTTAAGAAAACCCAAAAATCGAGGCACGTTACCCAACTTACCATTGTATCTTGAGTCCCATAATTACATGAACTATCCATGTACTTATCACAACATACCTCTCTAGTCCTGACAATCCTATCTCCAGTCTAACAGACGTCCCAAGATAAGGACTCTAGAGGACAGCAGTCCTCTAACAGAAAACTGTAATGAACCAACCCAAGTTAGCTGAAAAATTGTAGTGGACCCGATCATTCACATACCCAAATGGAATTCTCGATCCCTACAGGCTAGCGAAAAGCACTCGAGCATTGATCAACAAACTAGAGGGAACATTTTTATCCAACCTATAGAACCAGAAGACATATATATACACATAGTTAATAAATAAACAATGGATGACTAATAAATATATTCCATAAATATATGAATACAACAGAAAAAACAACTTTAAAAGTAGCTATGACTACAAAAGACAATTCCAATTGCAACGTATGAGAACCAAATAGCTACTCCAAGTGATGGCATAATAGAAATCCCACCATCTCATCACCAGCTATCCAACCCATCTTATATGAAACCACACTACAATGCCTTTAAATTCCCTATAATTGAATTTATACAATGGTCTACACACCATAGAAGAGGTACTCAAGGTTTCACCTAAAAATCTTAGTAGGATCCCACCCAGGTGTTCCAAAAACATTCTATTTATGAAAACTCTTGTGTAGTTATATTAAATTAAAATTTGGCATGATAAGAAGTAAAGTAGTTTTACAAAGAACATGGTAATAATTTCCCTTTTATTACATTCCTAAAAAATGAAGGTATATGAATTTTAAAAAAAAAATTTCCTTATCATCTTTCACAAGAATCTACATGCATATCAAGGCTAAAAAAGTAAAAATCCATGTAATACAAAAAAAAATAATAGCAACACAGGAATCACCACACAAAGTAATACAAAAGGTCAGGAAATATACTACTCATACCCATTAACCTATGAACAACGTACTTTGATACCTGCATCCAATGATCTTCAAATGAGGACAAGGAAGACACCCTAGTAAGTGAAACACCGCCATCATATATGTACCTAGATCAAATAATATACAATCTAGTATAAGTGGATCACCCCCAGAATGTAAACCCCAACAATGAAATATGGTTTCAAGCTAAATATTCCACCTATTACTCAACATACCCAATGTTATTTTTTTCACGATGATTTCAATGTTTTAAGAACCATTTCAAAACCCATTTTGTATACCATTTTTAGTGCTTTGAAAATACCCTTTTTCATTCCATTTAAAAACAATTAGGGGAAAACCATTTTTCATTAAAAACAATTTTCAACCCACACAAATAAGCCATGGAAATTCCTTGTGTAAATCAGTTTATAATGAAAAAACAAAATGCTTCATCAACATCGGTGAGAGAGTGAACCACCTACCTCTAATATCAGGTCACACATTCCCACAACAGAATCCACTAGCTATGAAAACCCAATGATATCTAAGAAGGACCTAGAATCCATTAAACACATCATAGGATTGATTAAATTGAGAAGTTTGGTTAGTGGAGAAGAGGAAGCACTTCATAAGTCAAGAAAAAACTACCAACATACCACAAACAATAATGGAACAACCACCGAAATGAGATCGTACAACTGATCTAGAAAAAGAAAAGAGAAGTCAAAACATAGACCAATAAATCCAATAACACAACCTAAGGTTTATACCATGATCAAGGAAAATGATGATATAGAATGATCACATACCGAGAGATACACACCACAACCATAATGGAGATTAAATGCTAAACAGATCAATTTATATGGATTTATGTCTCCCAAAATCACCTGGGAATTTTCCTAGGTCGAGACTAGAAGAGTTTGGGGATGTAAATGAAGAAAAATGGATGCACACATGTTTTAAAAACTGTACATGGGTATTTAAATGATGTGTAACCCAGTTTCATGACATGGAACCATCAATGTCCCACGTACACAAAAAAACTCATCGCCTTGGATTAAAATGCATTATTTAAAACACTCACGATGTTAATAATCTCTTTACAGTGTGTATCCTTTCACAGCATAAAGACATTCATGAATTTCATCTAATGAATCTTACACATTGTGTAACCTAGTTACATGGCATGAAACCCTCTTACATTGTCATGTCCAAGACTCGAATGTGACCTAATGGGTTTCTGGAGGCTGGTAGACCACATGGCCTTAACGACATCCCCTTAAACACTAGAGGTTGTTGACTAGTAGCAAGGGCATAGGGTGTGACCATAGGGAGACTAAGCCCCAATAAGATAGTGTAGCATAGTGGAAGGAGTGCAAATGAAGAGTAAACAAACGATACAATAAAAATAAACAACATATGCAATATAAATAAATATATGAAGAAAAATAATGCAATAGATAAATGATAATAACTATAACTATTTCAACTGATACAATGATGATGTAATTAATATGTCACTGGAAAACTAGAAAACATGTGTAATATATAGTAGGCATAACATTTTCCACAAATTAATTGAAATAAAAGACTACTCTAAGAATCCTGAGATCCAACATGGTCATCTTCTATCAAGATCCACCCTAAACAGTAACCAATCTATTTTTAAAGCTATATGCTTCCATTTTCCAATACCTACAACCATGTAATATACTCCGAGTACCAAAAGGCACATAGAGAGAATGTGAGATAAATCTCAGTGGTCCACCACCAATGGTGTCTATAATATATGGCCCATGTAATGGAATATTATAGTGTGCATGCATACATATATAATATAAAGAAATAAGTACAATATAACTAAAACCCATGTACCTGTTTCAACCCTCGGTTGGTGTCTGAACATGTAACCAGTTCATTAACTATATAATTACCATTTAATGTTAATAGTTCACATAAGACATATCCATTACTGACATCACTTCGAGATAGTATAAGTATTGATGGTCCCAATATGTAACAAGTTAACCATACAGAGATATCCAATGAGAGAGTTCTAGGGAAAACCCAAGGTAAATTAAATCTCACATAAAGCTAACTTAGTAGTATCTGAGTCTAGATAATGGGTAAGAATTTAATCCAAGGGGTGTAATATAAGGAATTTTACAATAAGGCTCTTACCAAGTCTACGGTTATATACCAAGGTAAAATGGGGCTAAGAAAAGACAGGGCCCGATGGGCTTACACCATGGAACCTACCAGTCAATGCTAGATCCAATGAGTGTATCTGAGGTATCCTTTAATAATGAAAGGGACATGACGATAGTATACTGGACATCCATGGAATAGAAAAAAACAAAAATCTAGGTGGTTATCAACCTAAGAAAAACACATCCTTGAATCGGAATGGGGTTCCTGATGCCCAAGGTATTATCCTCATAGAATCTAACCCAAGCATGAGTCATTCCATTCCTTTTTGATGTTGTAATCATGTATCCATTTATTAGGTTCAACATTTATCATACATTAGATTTAATAGGCCATATATCATTGCAAAATTTATTTATTTATTATTCGAAACATTTTCTTCCATTAGTGTGGATAGTCCATGTAGAATTATAAACATTTAATCATGACTTAATTAACCATTAAGGTATATTCAATTATTTAGGTTCATTAATCTACCATCCATAAATATGGAAATGGGTTCTATTGACAAGTAACCCATATTTAATCTCATTTAATATGGTCAAGTTATTTACTTAGTCTACTTTCCATTTCACATTTCACATTTCACATTTAAAAATCAATTTGATGAACATACCTTAGGTAGGTCAAATGGTATGCATACATGGTACATTCCATTATGAAATTATCATTAAACAAGAAACCAATTATAGTAAGAAGACTCTCCTTCAGAAAGGTCGATCGAAGTTACACTCAAACGGTGGCTCCAAAAAGTCAATACACTAAAACCCAATTATGGAAAAACCTTCAACATGAGGCAGATTGAGTTATGTGTGTAATAGCTAACAAATAATCACATATAGGGTAAGATAATTACCATACCATTCTAACAATTATAATCATTGAATGTAAATTTAAGGAATGTTCCCTAATGGAATCAGAGTTCCCCACAAGAATACTCCAAAATCAACGAACATTAGGGATGTGTTATAAAAAACCCACCTTAGGTTTGTATGATTATCCTCCTCCTGTATCAAACCTTGAATTACCTCAGAGTAGAGTAGATCTAAGAAGAGGTGGAAAACGCTTATAGGGTGATATATAGTCTGATATAAAAAGATAATAATAATAGGTAAAGAGGACTCGAGTACTTACCATTGAACATACAATTTGACGAACATATGCTCAATCAGATGTCGGATGATATTGATCTCCTGATTCCATGTTTACTTATTCAAAATGTCCCAAATTGATAGAGAAATAAGTCAAAACCACATAAACATGGATCAGGGAGGAAGAGGTGGCATAATTAGATCATTAAGGTCATTTTAGGAATTTTTCATAGAAAATATATCATGCACACGGTTTTTTTAAATGGTTTTTCAAACGATGTGAAAACCCTATGATACACCTTTTCCCGAACGGTTTTGCCACATGATTTGATCAAACCATGTGCATGCCATGCACGGGTACCAGGGAAAATGGGTAATTTTCCTGTTTAGGCCACATGGCTATGCACCAACCATGTGAGGTGTCTCTTTCCGAGAAAACGAAATCTGCACGGTTTGGCAAACCATGTGCTAACCATGCGCAAACCATGAAACAAGGTCTTTTATTCAAAAAGAGGTGTTCTAAGATCTAATAAAACCCTAGAAACCTTCATAACCATTACTAAATCATTTGGAATATATAATAGCTCCAAAGTAAAGATTTAGCAGGAATATTAAAGGATCCATACCTGAGTGAAAAACTGGGTTCTTACAGTCTTCCCCCCTTAAAATAACTCACACCCAAGTTATCCTTCCAAGGGTAAGGAAAAAGTGTTTGAGTATAGCTCTAGCTATTGGGAACATACATCAGCTTCCCTCTCCCATGTCAAGTATTGTACTAATTTTTGCTTCAATAGAACACATACGAGAGGGAAAAACATTCCACTGAGAGCCTTCGTGCTTCAGTCAACAATGAGTAATTGGTACTCATTAAAGGTAGCACCAACATATAACGCATATTACTTAGGATCAATGTTATAAAATATGTTGGTATGATATTGGAGAAGTTATGAGACATGGAATACATAGTGCCCAGCTTGGTACCTCTGAGGTAGTAGCATCTGATAGGCTACCGGCCCAACTCTCTCTAGAATTTGAAACGGCCCGACATAACGAGCTGATTTCTTTCCATGCTTCCAAAAAAATCTATTCCCATGCTTAGGTGATACCAAAATAAAAACATGATCCCCAACCTCGAATTCAAGTGGTCGTCGATAGAGATTGGAATAAGATTTCGGTCTAGACTGAGTTGTAGTCATATGCTTTATGATCCTATAAACATACTCTAAATTATCCTCAACGAGATGAGGACCTTATAGGGATTCCACACCTACCAATATCCTGTACAAGAGTTAACAACATGAACTACCCTATAAGGCCTCAAAAGGATCCAATTGAATCATCACATGAAAACAATTTTTATTGGAGAAATTGAAGAGAGGGATCTGTTTCTCCCAAGAATTGTTGAAATCACGGACACATGCTTAGATCAAATCCTCTTGAACCTTTATTTTCCATTATGATTGTCCTTCAGTATGAGTGAAAAGATGTTCCTAAAATCACTATATTTCCTATAGATTTCTTCATACCCTAATAATACTTTGAAATGAAATGAGAATCCCTTTATAAAAAGATAGTACATGGAAACTCATGTAGTCGTATGATCTTGCAGAAATACTGTCTTCTAAACTCATCAACTGAGAAAGTATCCTTAATATGAATGAAGTAGGATGATTTTTTACGTGGTCATTGACTACCCAGATAGTATCACAACCCCTCAGTTACCTAGGTGAGATTACTATGAAATCCATAGAAACATCTTCCATTTTTCCATTCTGGGACCGGAAGTGGCTGTAACAAGCCTGCAGTTCTCTGGTGCTCCACCATCACCTGCTGACAGGTGGAACACCTAGTGATGAAGCTAGAAATATAACATTTCATCCCAGGTCACCAATACTAGAATAACATATCTTGATATATCGTTGAGATTCCTAGATTAACTACCTAATGATATGTCTGGGAATCATTCATAAACTCCTCTCTCATGTCTGTAGGAACCCAGATACATCCACAGAGATTTAGGATATCATCTCTGTCTACAGACCAATCCAGTGGTGGGTTATCTCCTTATATACTCAAATCAAGAACCAAACCATTAGGATTTGAAAACAGCCTACTCTTCACATTCTCAATAATGGAAGAGGTAACTATTAATGTCGAGTGGTATGACTACTCGTGATTACCATGAAATATCAAATGATGTTACAAAAAGAGGTCCATTAACATCCATTCATCATTGGCTTTCGGTATGACATGTTCTTGAGTTTATTGACATAGTGCATCGACGACCACGTTTACCTTTCCAGGCGTATAAGAAAGATAAAAATCAAAATAATGTAGATATTTGACTCTTCCATAATGTTTGAGGTTCATGTCACACTGAGAAATGATATACTTTAGGCACTTGGTATATGTATACACAACAATGTCCCCACCCAAAATATAATGTCTCCATCAATGTAAGGCATGGAAAAATTATATTAGCTCAAGGTCATGTGTCGGTTAATATCTATTTTGAGGCCTCAACAGTCAATATTTTTATGCAAAAACATTGTATTCATGCATCAAAACTACTCTTAGGCCATTTCCTGATGGATTGGATAAGATATTATAACCTTTTCCATGTTCTGGAAGAATTAGAATAGGTTCCAATACAAGCCTCTCTTTTAGCTCCTGAAGGGATTTCTCACATGCTTTAGA
Organism: Viscum album; assembly: GCA_963277665.1. Classification (NCBI taxonomy): domain Eukaryota; kingdom Viridiplantae; phylum Streptophyta; class Magnoliopsida; order Santalales; family Viscaceae; genus Viscum; species Viscum album. The sequence continues at coordinate 1,253,422,603 of OY728122.1, forward strand.
CCATGTGAACACGACAACGTTCTTTGTAAGAACAGTAAGTGGTGAAAAAAATGAGAAAATTCTTGTATGAAACACATGTATTATCTTGCGATCCCCAAGATACTCTTGATACCAAAAAAATTCTTGGGATTCTCTCTGGAAACTACAGTTCGAACCTTTTCAGGGTCAACTGATCCTCCAAATTATGAAATAATATGACCAAATAAGTGGACCTTGTCGATCCAGTAGTAAAAAATATCAATCTTGGAATAATGATGATGCTGAATCAGTGTACTCTAAATGATATTAAGAAGTTTTTAATGTTGTTATGAGTGCAAGTATACACCAAGATGACATCCATAAAGATCATGACAAATGATTCCAATTAGTGGTAGAAAACCCTATTCATCGAATCTGTTAAAATGAAACGTGCATTCTTAAGAACGAACCACATAAAAAGATACTAATACAAACCATTCCTACTACGAAAAGTTTTATTAGGTATTTCTAATGGTATGACTCGTACCTAATGATCACTTAATTTCAGGTTGCACATAGAGAAAACATTTTCTCCTTGGAGATGGTCAAAGAGATCCTCTATTAGAGTGAGTGGATATGGATTCTAGACTGTAAGCTACTTCAAAATACGGTAATCCATGCATAAAAAAAGAGTTCCATTTTCCTTCTTAACGAAAAGCACAAGTGAAACCCAAGAGGATGTACTAGACCGTATAAATCCATTAGCCTCTAGGTCCTCTATCTGCCACTTGATCTCCTGAAGCATAGTAGGTTCCATCATGTATCGAGGAATGGACACTTTAGTTGCTCCTGGAACAAGCTTAATTGTATTCTATACCTCTCTCTTAGGTTGTAATCCAAAAAATTCATTAAGAAATACTTCCCTTAAATGATCAACTACTGGAGGGAAATTTGTTTGAAGAAATCCATGATCCCCCATGAAAATATTTGCAATATGGACAGTCACTTCACTGAGCCCATGATGCTTTGGTATAGCTCTCCTGACCTGAACTTACCACTCACCATTAAAAAGATAACTCGTACCTCCTGGGGAAGAAAATGAGATAATGCGGCGACGATAGTATAAAAATACATGATAGTGGACTAACCAGTCTATCTCGAGAATGACATCAAAGCCTATCAACTCGAGAACAAAGAGATTACACAAGAAAGGGTAACTTCCAACTTCAAGGGGAATGTTCATGCACAAGTGTATGCCCTATGCCTGTATTCCCAACGAAGTATTGGGGGTCATAACCCCACACTGGTACAGTATCTCTTGTCCAAGACTTTCAATTATAGATACAGAAATAAAAGAGTTTTAATAACCTTCATCAAACAAAGTCGAGGCAATAGTAGAGGCTACTACTGTAGACGGTCTCACAACCTGATCCAAGGGTATTGACTATAAAGCAAGAAACTGGCCTGATCCAAGGCCCTATGAAATAGTTGGACTACCATGATCATGACTATTCTAGTGGCGCTTCTCGTGATCAGGGGTCAGACTATTGTGGACATGACCCCCTCCTCTGCCAGACCTACCAATGCTACTCCAAATCCCCACCTAATCTAGAACAAAAGAACTAACCCCTACAGGTGGAAGGGATATTGATCTTATTCTACTTGAAGCTAGATGAATATTCTTTCGAAAATTATATAGATGACCCATATGACCGCAATCATGACACTCAATAGGGTCTCTATCACATTAGGGATTTTTATTCCCCGGTCTTCCACAAAAATGACACACAATAGAGCTGTCAAAAAAGACATTATGGTTTCCACTGCCTTGATTAAAAACCTCAAGGGGACATTTCCTTTCAACAAAATAACTATTGTCCTGACTAGGAATTGATACTTTAAACTCGGTACTCACTCCGTCCCTCAGGTTACGCTCAGTGATAAGGGATTGATCAAAAATTTCATAAAAGTTTGTAAGGGGAAATAAATTCACTTGAGTTCTTATAGAATACTACATCCCATCCTCAAAATGTCTATCACGTGAAAGATCATCACTGGCTAGAAGTAGGTAGAACTGATGTAAATCTGTTAAATGTGCTAAATATTCCATAACTAATAGATAAGCCTGCTCAAGATGCATGAAATATTTGGATTTGTCCGCTATTAGGGTCTATGGAAAGAACTGATCATTAAAGGCAGTCTTAAAATCAACCCAGAACATTTTGTGATGACGAACGACATGTGAAGCCACATCCCACCATCGCTTGGTCGAATCATGAGGAATTTATATAGCAAGCATGACTCTATGCTGTGGAGGCGTTTCCAGATGCTCAGTGGTAGAAATAATGACCTCTATCTAAGACTCTAGATCTTGAGGACCACTATACCCTAAAAAACGAGGAGGATTCTACTGGTGGAACTCGTGGTTTAGATCATCCATCATTGGTGCAACCTTTAGAGCACCTTTCATGTACTGCATCAGACATTCAAACTATCATAGAATTGGGCATCACTGCCAGGATCAAGTAGAGTAGGAGATGCCTCAATTGGAACTTATGGAGGTAATACTGGAACCTCAGGTCCCACCATGTCTAGAGCATGGTCGTTACAACACTCATGGAGAATGACATGAAGACATTGTGGTGGCATTGATCTACAAATTCTAAGAAAACACATTAGAGAAATTTTAGAATAATAAAATATCATCACTAGTAGAAACTGAATGTAAGAATAATCACAACACAAGGAATACTACCCCAAGATACTCACTTAGATGACCATGTATTGGTATGTTCTCAAGTATATGTTTGATGTCATTTCGTAGTTAATTTTTTGGTTTATTCTTTTTCCTTTGATAAACATGAAAATGAAGGATAAGTATGTGAAACCAATTCATTTTAGATTTTTGGAATCACTTCATAATGGATATCCATTTCTGATGAATTAGTTCCCATACACCTATCACCAGAAATGATGCCAATTTATTTATAGTATATTGGCTCGACTTAGTAAATTACTCATCCGAAACTATGAGGGCCCATACACCTCATGAATATAGACTAGAAATCACTCAATCACAATCAAGAGTAATACAAGAACAAGAATCTATCACAAAATCACTAAACACTCATAGTCATATCAAGTAATCAATGTAGTAAAATGCACCTATATGGCATAGAAATATGCATGACATGTGAATTCTAGGTGCCTATAATGATGCATGTAGAAATGCTCCTTGCACTAATATCATCAGCCAAAGGATGAAATAAAATCATCAAATATATAAATAATCAACCACACCACACAACATTTTCTTCACATAATGGATAAATAATACAACTTTAATAGGAAAAATATAATAACAATATTAGTTTGGGTGACTTGTACCATGAACATGGATTCACGACACCAAATCAGGGCTTATGAGAATGTCCCAAGCGTTGATATTCTAAAATCTATTGTCTCCAAATAGTAAAGAAAGAAAAGAAACCAACTATGATACTTGTTTATGATGCCCTCGACCCAAATGCAAATTTCTGGGTGCCCTGAGCCCAATGGGCCACATGGCCTCAAGCGCATCCCCTCAAATAGTAGAGGCTATCGACTAGAAGCAAGGGCCTAGGGTGTGACTTTGGGGAGACTATGACCTCATTAGTAGATTGTAGCATAGTGGAATGAGTATAAATGAATAGTAAATAGTGAAATCAATATAAATAAACAGTGGAAGAAATATAAATAAACAACAAAAGAAAACTAATACAATAGATAAATGAGAAAAATATTAACTATATCAACTAAAAAAATGATGATGTCATGTCATGTCACTAGAAAACTGGAAAACATGGTTAGAATACAACAGGAATAACATGTTACACATAATAAAAGGAAGTAAATACTACTCCAATCATCCTGAGATCCAACTCAATCGTCCCCTACCAAGGTCTATCCTAAACAGTAATCAATCAAGCGTTTGAAGTTGTATGCATCCATTTTCCAATACCTGTAACCATGTAATCTACTCTGGGTACTAAACGGTGCCCAGAGTGGGTGTGAGATTAATCTCAGGGTGCCACCACCAATGGTGTCTATAAAATTTGGCTCCTGGAATGGAATATAATAGTTTGAAATCATGCATATATAATGTAAAGAAAGCAGTACCATATAACTAATAAACTAATACCTACATCATCCCTTGTCGGGTGTCTGAACATATAACCAGGTCATTAATTAAGTAATTACCATTTAATGTTAATAGGTCATGTGAGGCATAGCCAACACTGACATCACTTGATGATAGTATATATAGTGAAGTTCCCAAGATGAAACAAGGAAACCTGAAAATGATATTCAGTGAGTGAGTTCTAGGGAAAAACCAAGGTAACATAAATCTCACAGAAATCTAACATAGTATCATCTGAGTTTAGCTAAGGGGTAAGATTGTAATCCAAGGATTTTAATCCAATTAATTCCATAGTAAGGCACATATCAATTCAAAGGAGATCAACCATGTTAAAATGAGGCTAAGATATGACAAGGCCCGATGGGATTTCACCATGGCACCTACTAGTCCATGCTGGATCTAAGAAGTGTATCTAAGGTATCTTGTAAAATTGAATGGGACCAAATGGTTGTATACTAGGAATCCCAGGAATTGACTAGAACCGAAATCTAGTTTGGTATTGACCTATGAAACAACATCATTGATCAGAAAGGGGTTCCCAAGACATTAGGTATTCTCTTCTCAGAATCCAAGGTGAGCTCGAGTGATTCCATTCATTTTTGATATCGTAATCATGTACTCATTAATTAGGTTCATGATTTTTCTTCCATTAGTTTCGATAGGATGAGTAGCATTGAAATAATTATTTATTTATTAGTCTAAGCCTTGTCCTCCATTAGTGTGGATAGGCCATGTAGCATTGCATCCATTTAATAAAGTCTTAATTAACCATTAAGATATATTAAATTTTTAAGGTTCACTCTGCTACCTTCCATCAATATGGAAAGGGGTGATACAAACATGTAACCCTTATTCATTTTCAATTAATAAGGATAATTTAATATAATTAGTATACATTCCATTTCACATTTCACCTTTTACATTTAATTATAAATTTGAATCACTTACCTTATGCGGTTCAAGTGGTGAGCATATAAGGAATATTACATTATAGAATTCTCATCAAACCAAAAACCAATTATTATTAGAATATTACCCTTTAGAAAGGTCAAGTAAATGCACACCTAAACTGTGGCTTAATCATGTCAAAATACTAAAACCCAATTATGGAATAACCTTTGACTTGAGGCGGATTGAGTTGTGGGTGTAACAACTAAAAACTATTCACATATTTGGAATGATCATAACCATATGATTCTAAGATGTATAACCATGGAATGTAAATTTAAGAAATTTTCCTTGAGGGAATTGGATGTCCCAACACAAATAATAAAAAATCAATGAAATTTAGGGACGAGTTATAAACCACCCACCCAAGGGTTGAACGACTTTCCACCTCTAGTGGCATCCCTTGCATTGCCAATGATCGTAATGAAGTTCTCAGTAAGGATCCAAGTATCACTGAGAGGGGGAGGTGGTGAATCAGTGATATCTTTTTCTTTTTAAGTTTCCTTCTTTATGAAACAACCTTCGCCTCCTATTAAAGAGTTTCTTCCCTGCTGAACACACACAGCCACAGGAACACAAGATTTACAAGGTTCACTACTCAATAAGAGTAGCTACGTCCTTGGTATGGTAAAAAAATAATCCAGTACCACACAATCCACTAGAAAACAATCTTTTGATGTGGAATACAACGAGTAGGATATACCCTTACACTCATGCAGCTCTTAGAAAACAATACAATAGTGCGTGTTCTCCCTCTTAGCACAAATAGGTTAACACAATGTTTCAGTGCTTATTTACAATTGAACAGATGTATTCTCTGAAGTACAAATCTTCACTTTCTTACCCAGAAGACGGTAAGAACTTTCTTACGCACTACTGTATACGTGCGAAGAACCCCAATATTTCGTGCAGCCTTTAGGGTGCCTTGTGCTCAATTCAAATGGCTTGCGCATAAAAATTCCCTTTTGGCGCAGAAATCATTTTCGCCCAACTTCCATTTTTCATGCAAAGATTCACTTTTCGCACTGCTTCCAAATTTTTCACGCAACTGTCTTTATTTCGTGAAAACCTATTTCTTTTTGTGCACCCACGTAGTGTAAGATTTTATATGCAACAGAGCTCGGAATTTCTTTTATGTGTCGATTCTTTACAAATGGGGAGGGTTAGCCACATATTTATAGTCAATTTTGACCCCGCACGAAAAACACTAATCCACGCATAAAACCTCCTTTATGCGTGGAAAAACACTTTCATGCAACTTCATATTCCGCGCCATGCTTCAATATTGTGCGCACCTCATGCCTTTGCCATTTTTCATTCTTCTAATCTTGAAGCACCAATTTCGCTCAAAATTCCAAACTGCATTCCATATTTCACGCAAACCCATCCTTTCACGCGACATCGTAATTCGCGCAATGATCCAATTTTTCGCGCAGCTCATGCCTTTGAAAATTTTTGAGCTTCTGATCTCGAAACACCTTTTGCGTGAAAAAAATCATTCCTCTATTTCGTGCATCCCGCAGATATATCGTACAATGATCCAATTTTTCCCGCAACCCGCAACAATTTCACGCAACCCGCATATATTGCGTGCACCACATTATTTTTGCGTGCAACATGCCTAAATTTATTCCCACTCCATGCCTTTTTCATTTTTCGATGTTATGATCTTGAATCATGACTTGAACACAAAAATCTAAACCATATTAAATCTTTCATGCTTCACCCATTGCAAAAAACACTTCTTTATCCCCTGATTTTTAGGCCCTAAAATTTGGCAAACACTGGAAAACAACGCCACCTTAATCTGTGCTTTTCTGTCGTCCCCAGATTTTCCATTGCTTTGTAATTTTCTCTCTTCACTGCTTCCCATAACCATTCTTCTGCTGTTATCACAAATCCCACTATCGTCATAGTAATCCATTGATAGATCAACTTTAGCATCGTCAGAGTTGCAATGGGAACAGAAACTTCCCTATCCCCCAGCAGCATCATTCCTTCCAATCAAAACATTATATGATTGGAATCATCATTTCTCCCCCCTTTCCTTCATAAGGATTGCATCACAAGTTCTCCGAACTCATGATATGTTTAAAATACATACCAGCAATGCATCGTCTGATTTTCCAAGTCTTTTACAAAGTGAATTGATTTAGCTTCTTTGTCAACAAAAGACAACACTCTATAATTGCAAACTTTTCTTACTTCCTTATCCATTCAACTTTGTCCCAACACGTAATAGATCTATGAAAAGGTGTAAAAATATCACATGTAGATATACTAGTAGAGGGAAAGAGTGAAGAAGAACGGTTAAATAAAACTTGAGTAATTATCATTTTGTATCTAACGTGGCAAACAGAAGGTTGATCAGATGTAGGATGATGGATATCTATGGATTCCATGTTTAGATCTCCAAAAATCCCACAATTGAGAGAGAAATAGTATAATAACTCATAAAATCAGATTATAGAGGAAGATATGGTTTAATTAGATCAGTAATATAATTTTAGACATTTTCCCCAAAAATATTAACCACTACACAATTTTTCAGCATAGTTTTTCAAAACGTATGATCCGAATCTGCCCGAATTGTTTGGCTACACAGTTTGAAAAAACTATTTGCAAGCGATGAATGGGTACCTAGGAAATAGGGGTGTGCATAGGGTTAGGCTGCAAAGCCATGCGCCAACCATGTGAGGATTCTATTTCTGGGAAAACACCATCTACATGGTTAAGAAAATTGTGTGCTAACCGTGTGAAAACCATGCGACTTGGCCTATTTTCCCAAAAAAAGTATTTCAAGAACCAAAAAATCCCCGAACACCATCATATCCATTTATAAATTAGTAGGAATCCATTATTAGTCCAAATTAAATATTTAGACAAAAAATTAATGGATCCATACTTGAGTGAAAAATTGGGTTTCTACATTCATCCTGTAGAAAATGCCAGTTAATTCTAAGAGTCCAACGAGTCTCTAAATTCACTATTATAGGTATCCTCCTAGTTCCCTCTCTGCCCATTACAAACTAAGAGATTAGCGAAAATCATGATGAGGTTAAATACATACCTGGTATATTGGTAACAAGATGTTACATATGATAACACATATTATCCTTTAATATCAACTTATCACTTATTTTTTTAATAATATTTCTTTATTTCCCTTCTTTTGAGTGTTAACTCCTCAATTTTCTTATGCATTTTTGTCATTTATGTCCCAGTTCCAAGGAATAAGAAATAATTATGTCATGTCAAAAATTATATTAATTCAATATATATCATATTTATTCATTATATACATATATATATACATTTATCAATGGTGAACAAGTAAAATTAATCACATCACATCTTGGAGATGGTAAGTCATACATACGCACGAGCAATGGTATTATTCCATTAATGGTAAATGGTAAGGAATTTTATGGGGTATATATTTTCCCATAATAAATAAAATTTTATTATTATAATATTTATCTATTATTTTTTTCATTATACCCCTCAAAATTATGTGGTGATGAAAAATAGATTACACCATGGTGGGAAGACGGTAGGCCGTGTGTATGCACGCACGATGCTTTAATTTTTCATAGGATGGATAAATGGTGGAATATGGTTATTTCCTATTTATAATAACATATCATAATATATTTTATACAATATTTAATGCTTTATAATAAAAAATACCATGAAGTGTAAGTATAAGAAGAAATAATTTTGAAAGAGTTGGTAAAGATGATTACTTTTTCATTCGCGAACTTCCTTCAAATATCATCTCAGGGACACTAAGGTTGTTCTTTTGAGAAGACCAGATACACTATAATTTAGATAGAGAAGTTTATATGAGAAATTATGAGGTAATGGTTGATATTGATGGAACATTTTGAAGTGAAGAAGGGATGAGGTGTCCATTTAAAATTGGTGTTATATGAATATTTGGAATTTATCAAAAGATTATGTTATAATAAAATAATATCGATCCAAATTCCATCAAATGGATATGGAGTAAAATATAATATAGTTTATGGTTGTAATATTATAATATAATAGTATTTAGACATGTCCTAGTTTTATTTTAAAACTTATCCATTTGATTTACACATTGGTTAGTCAATTTTTACCATAAATGTGGTATCTATTACTTTAATCATAAAGGGTTTATAATATTAATATAAATAGAAAAATAACTCATAAATGGAAATTTTTTATGTTATTAACTATATTCCATTAAAATATTCTGTGATATTATTTTTATTAATTTTATATAATAAAAAAATTAATATGATAAATCGTCATTAATGTCAATTTTGAAAATTTTATTTTAATTAGAATTCCAATTAATCAAAACAAAAGAGAAACTCTAATATATTAATTTAAAATATATTTAATAAGTTTTTTAGATATATTAGATTCATTTATTGCATTAAATCTCCCAGATAAATTCCAAATTAATATTTTAATATTCATTTATTTTATTAATCTTCAAAATAAATAAATAATGTATTTAGTAATTCACAATCATTTAAGGAAATTATATAACATATAATAATTAAAATTTCTATATTTAATAAAAATCATTTCCTTAAGATAATAATTCAAATTTAGGTTTATTTATATCTTGATTTTTCCCTATTCTCTCACATAAAATATATTAAATACAAATAAAGTGAAATTTGTCAACTATCTGTATTTTAAATAATGAATAAGTCATTTTCCAGGAAATGTTTCTATTAAATATCCCATATTAGGGACTAATGAGATCATAGTTGAATATTATTACTAAAATAAATATTTGGAAAATTTTATGTTGTTGTTATACACATATCATTTTGTTTTAACCCGTATTTAATCCATTTAACTCTTACCATGGAAAAAGGAGGTTTTATCTTTTAAAGGTTAATACAGTTAATATAGGATTCCAAAATACCAAAAATTAGATCATTGATGAAATTTTTTACATTATCTATATCACATGGATAAATTTATGATTTTTAATATTTTTATATCATTGAATAAAATATTATTGATTTAAATATTAACAAAATAATTTTTGATACTATTAATTAGTTTGACTTTTAAAAATATCATCAAAAAAAGAAAAATTTGAAAAAAATTATTTTATGATACCCCTAAAATATCAGGATATTTTATAAAATTTATGGGCGACATTAACTTTTGAAATTACACTTATTTTAATATTTTTAATAACATTTATTTTATATTACAATAAATAATATAATTACGACATTAGAGTTGTGTGCGAATTTAATGTGATGATGTCTTTACTAAAATTTATAAACAAATTACCACGACATATAAAAATATTTTATCCTACCAAATACTATTTATGCTCTAATATAACTTATATTTATCTATATATTAAAAATATTATTACTATAAAAATTAAGAGTGTGATAATTTGTCACTGTCATTGATTTTAATAATATCTAAGTCATTTTCAGAGAATAGTTACCATTAAATAACTCAATTTAAAACTATAGGTGTTAATGGTTGTATTAAAATCATGAAATAATATTTTTTTCAACTATTAGGGTCATTTTATAGGCCCTATCACTTTATTGTTCAACCTAAATTACCCAATTTACCTTTTACCTTTGTTGAAAAATTTCCAATATTACTATTTATATTGGAAAAAATAAAAGGGAGTCGATTAATGAATTTTTAAATTCTGAATCCAAGTACGGAATCCATTTTTACAAATTCATTTCAAATAATTTTTAGAAATTAATAAAAATTTATTCCCACAGACGTGACAAAATAACTAGTTTTTAAATTAAAAATGATCAAATGTTTGTAATGTTTTTATATCGAATTTAATTGTGAAATTGATTCCAATGAAATATATTAAATTAAATTATATATAAAATTTATATAATTTTACTTTAAAACTTATAAAATAATTTTAATTTAACAATATAAATTATTAATATGAAAGAGATTCATTCAATAAAATTTTATTATTTTTAACTATTCATCAGAATATGAAACTTATCAGAAAATACCATAAGTTCAGAAAAAGAAAATTTTTATTTTACATATTAAAATTTTATTTTTATTTTTTCAAATTGGATTTTTAAAATTTTCAAACTAGTTCTCTTTCAAAATGTAATAAAACATCTTTTAGAAAAATACAGTTTTAAGCATAGAAGTTGATTTATTATTATATCATGTATAGAAAACATGTAGTAATAATGTTAAATATTATATTAAATATACTTTATATATAATTAATATAAACCAAAATAGTGATTTTTTATTTATTTTTATAAAATACACTTGAATGAATTTAAATAGATTTTCAGAAAAAAAAAAGTTTCTTTAAATTTCAAAATGTTTTTTGTAAAGACACAAAATTTTATCAATGAAAATTCCCTTAAAAAGTATGTTATATTTTATATATTATGAATGAATGAATTAAGAGGTATTTCTATGTGCTAAGGAACCTATACCGATTAAATAATAACCTGAACTTTAGAATAGTAATATTACCCTTATGAATAGTAATCATTCCAATTGAGTATTTACCTTAACTAAGAGAGTAGAAATAAAATTTAATTATAATATAAATTGATATATGATATAATTATATCATAGTGTAAGTCAATAAATGTATTAGAAATTATTAATTAAGTTATGGTATTTTTGTAAGTTGTAAATATGTAATTACAATTTTATAATTTATATAATGATATAATAAAAATATTATTTTTTATTAGATGTATTAATTAATTCATAATTTTTTATTTTGATTATAAAATAATTTTATTAGACCATAATTAATTTTTTGATTGGTTACAAAATTAGATATAATTTTAAAATTTGTATTTTCCATGTAAATGATGATTTTAAATAAAAATTATATTTCTCATATATAGAAAATTATTTTCATTAAATAGTATCCATTTTTGTATTATTCACATATAAAAATATTTAGGTTTATGTTTTGGTAATTTTTTTTGAAATACTTGAATTTTTTATTAATAGTGAAATACAGTAATTTATAGTTTAAGTAAATAAGTTAATTTTTTAGTCAAGATTGAGTAAGGGATGATTTAAGAGGTATTTTTTCAGAAATAACATTCACTAATTGAAATATTTAGTCTCAAAAACCTCACTATTTCTTATCTTGAGAGATGTAATAAACTAAGGAATAAAATAATGACAAAACACTCGTCTCATCCACTATAAACCACACCTCTCACCCCCTCTTCTCCTTAAACCACTATATGTTTGAACCTTTTTAAAATTATACTAAAATATAATCCCAAGAACCATTAACACATCCAGTATCCACATTTCTCAGCAAAAGACCAAACTCAAGTCCCTCAGGGGGGATCTAAAGGAGAATAATTCAAGAGTTAAAACCTCTTTTGTTTTGTTTAATTTCATTCTAATTTATTTTATTTTCTTATTTTATCCATACCTCTCATTATCCAATTGGTATGGTAACTATAGTATCTCACATATATTGTAATGTTATTATTTTTATGGAATAATCTATCAACAATTAATTTCCACTCCTTTTGTAACAGAAAAATGAAATCATCGCCCGTGATGTGTTAATTTATCACCTAAAGGAAGACTAGTTTTCAATTTATATTTTGATCTTTAAGGATAATCAGGATACCATTTTTAGATTGAACTAGATTATAATATGTGTATTATATCTTATGTACTATTATAGAACCATTACATATAAATTATATTAAATAATATAACAAAACTATATTATGATGATCCAGAAATAATAATCTAATCTAAACGATTATCACTAACATCTAATTTAATGATTCAACTTCATTACATATTATAAAATTATCATTTAATCTTATGTGTCTTCATTAATAACATATAAATTCAATTCTGTACAACCATTCTCATTATAAATTATTTTTCATAAAAGTAAAAAAGTAAATACATCATGAAAACTATGAAAACAAGCACTCCACAATGATGAAATTGAACAATATAACTCATAATAAAAGACATAAAAGATCTTTATAAAATGAGAATAAATAAAATAAATGTATAAATGGTTCTAAATTATTTAATTAATGGACTTAATTTTATTTTCCATGTAACTCCCAAGGATTTTATAATACGTCTCTTTAAATTTAATCTCTTTAATATATTATGTTTCATGAAACACTGTGTTTAAAAGAAAGATGATATATAATCAGAAATCATTATTTTAACATGAAAATTATAACCTATTCGTTACATTTTCATGAATGAATAATATTAAATAAATTATTGAATTTTTATATTATATAATTAATTAATTGTTTTACATCTATCTAAATAATTTTATAGGCATAATATAAGAAATAATCCAATTTTATGCATTAAAATGCTACATTTTTCTAAAAATTTATTTTAACACAATTGAATGGAGAACCCATTTAAAATACAATATTTTACACTTTTATATTTTATTTCTGAAAAAATAAAATTCCTTTTTTAAATTGTAAAATCATAATTTATTTTTGTTCATTTTTTTGGTTTTTTTCTGATAAGTTTCATGTTTTGATGAATAGTTAAAAAATACAGAATTTTAAATGAACACATATTTTTTCATTAAAATAAATTATAGTGTCAAATAATAATTTTAGTTCGTTTTAATGTATAATTATATTTTATTTTTATCATTCAATCTAATATAGTATATGGAAGTAATTTTTACATTAAAAATGAATATAAACAGATGTCAATCTTTTGATGAGTTTTACTTATAAAAAACTAATTTTCTTATTCTATCCATCGGATTGATTTTAAATTAATTAATTAAAATTATGTTTTATGGATTTTTGAAAATTTATTTCAGATTTGGAATCAGTGGTTCCAAATTATTTAAATAGGTATCTTTTATTTTTTCATATTATGAATAGTAACATTAGTAATTTTTTTATTACTACATTTAATGGTAAATTAGTCAATTAAAGATGAAAATAATATTATAAAATTACCCAAACACCTGTAAGAGTCATGTTTGAGGACTAAATTCTACCATTATCATCTACGGTTCTAAATGTAATCATTTAACAGACAATTTTCTATGAATATGACATGGATGTTGTTAAAATCAATGAATGGAACAAAATGTCACACTATCATTTCTTATAAGTATAATAATTTTAATATAAACAACACCATGTGATAAATTTGATCATAAATAGTGTATAAAAATATAAAATAATTATATACATCATATTATTTTATTTACAATTTTTAGAGATTATATAATTACAATTAATGATGTCACAATAGTGAAGAACAATTAGTTTATTCATTGTAATATAAATTAATTATAATCAACAAATTAGAAGAAATATGAATTTAATTAATTAATGTTATACATGAATATTATAGGTTCCAATGACATGTTATGATTATATTAATATTTTTTTTAATTTATCATTCTTCTTGGATTTTATTTATATATAAAGAAATTAATAGTGTCAAAATGGAAACTATTGATATTTTATAAATGTTACATTTTGTTAAATTATTTTAAAATAATTAAAATATTTTAAAAACAGATATTGATAGTTATAAGGTCAAAAATTTCATAAATTTTCTATTTAAGGACAATTGACAACACATAAGTAAATATTTATAGCATTTTAGTATTTAGAAAATTATTACTACAATAAAAATTAAATTTATTAATTTGGGATAAATAAAAATAAAATTGTATAAAATATAATCAAAGGATTTGTAAATTTCATTGTTTAAGAGGATTTAGAACAAATATTATCATATCTTATATATAACACTCTTTGGAGCTATGGGGAATTGAAAATCAATTTATAATAAATTAATAGTTTTGCAGTTTCCTAAAGTTCCCCTCCCCTCTCTTATAAAAGGGAACCCCTCCTTCTATTTTATTATAAGGACCCAGCCTTAAACCTTACTTAAAATTGAATTAAATGAATAATTCACATTGAGGATCTTTTCAGGTTTAGAGTTTTAGAGAATTAGGTCATAACTATTACATCTCAAAAGATTACAAAGTATTCGCTTCTACTAAATTTCCAATAAATAAAAATCTTTAAAAGAAAAAGTATAGTTCCATGTTTTAGGTAGCATGACTTTCCCTTGATCCCATCCTTGACCCTATTCCACGCTATGTCCTGTGAAAAACATTTCAAAAACATGGGATGAGCATAAGAAGCTCAGTAAGGGATACACAAAGAATGAAAACTGTTAGATTTTCAAAACATCAAGTAAACCTTGAATACTTTATCAATGTAATACTTTTGGCCTTCATGAAGTAGTAAAAACTTTTCACTGAAAAAAAATTATCATTACTTACCTTTTTGTAATGAAAGGATTACCATAAAACCCATATAAAGAACACATGACATATATAAAGGTAACTTGGGACATAAACATACTTAAGTGGAATAACCATACGGTCGACTTCCACACATATCACTTAACGGAATAGCCATACGACCAATTTCCATACATACTTAATGGAATATCCATACGGCCGACTTCCATACCCAATGCATTAGAGGTTATAACGTAACCACCCGTCCTGGTATTCACGGCACCAACCATCATATGGTTTATAACGTAACCACCCGTTAAAATGTCCATGTACCAATATAAAATCATAAAACATAAAACCAATATAAAGGAATGATAACATTTCCACATTTCAATCACAATATATCATAAATATATTGAAATAATAGAATCCTTTTTCAATACCATTTTCAATACCAAAATACATAAAAGAGTATATGGTTTTTATTTTATTCTAAAAACATTACGGCTTGTTGAGGAAGCCAAAGACCAAATAATACTTGCGGCGGCGGAAAAGGTCGTTGTCACCGCGTACGTTAAAAAAACATTCCTTTTTTTCGTTTTGTAAAACGCTTCGTATAAAAAGATTCCTTTTGTATAAAAGTAAAAGTCAAATGGGGTTTATACACCGTATAAAAGAAAGTTGTGTATAAAATGAAATATGCCTCAATAAAAGGAGATTGAGACGAAGTCCTTTACAAAGACGGTATCCTTGGTTTAAGGATAAATCAATTACATAATTATGTGTGACAAATGAATAAACCAAATATAAGTGGATATTGAGTGTTAAATAATCTAAGGTCATTCACACATATTCAAAGGATTAAATATTCAATAACAACATGTTGAACCCAAAGAAATCGAAATTGGGTTAAGAAGTTCCCTTGACAGCCTAACGGCGTCACATCAAAATGAGTTGATGAGAGATAAAAAAAAGGGTATCTCATCACTTGGACATAAAATTTACATCAATAAGGATATATGAGAACATATCCCAACATAACAATATGTAAATTAAAATAACCAACAAAAGAAGTCTTTTAAAAAAAGGAGGGTGAAAGGTTCCCTTACCGACTTGGGTATCTTTTGAAAAGTACACCCCATTGAAGAAGTGTAATACAATGAATATGTAAATACCCATAAATGGAATTATATTACAATAGGATTGTATTAGTGGGAAATACATAAACCACTCAATGGAAATTGTGGCAAATGTAGCATAAATCTCACGGGGATAAAAGTGAGATGAAAAATCTCTTACGAAAACTCGGCAGCCTAACGGCGCCACTTAAAACTTCCAAAATGGATTGATGAGAGGAAATAGGGTCTCTCATTACATAAAAATAATGTTTACAGAAAGAGGAATATAAAATAACTTCCCCCAAAATATCAAATAGGAGCTTAAAATAAGTGACATAAAGGAGAGTACTTTAAAGGAAAGAGAGAGGTTAGATCTCTTACGAAAATTCGACAGCCTATCGGCGCTACTCAAAACTTCCAAAATGGATTGATGAGAGAGAATAGGGTCTCTCATCACATGAACATAAAAATTACAGTAAGATTAATATAAAATAACATCCCAATAACAATAAATATGAGCTTTAAAAGGAATGACATAAAAGAGTGTACTTAAAAAGAAAGAGAGGTGTAGAATCCCTTACCTCGGGTCCGACTTGACTCGATCGTTCTTTAATCTACTGAATAATAAACTTGAGTTAATTTATAATTCCTTAAGAACCTTTTTAAAGTTCATTATTCCTTTTATATCACTTATTACCATGTTATAAACATTATTTAATCATTTAAGTTAATCATGTTTGTTTTGTCGATATTTGGTTCTTAAGTCGAAAGTGGACTTCTTACAATTACATGTTGTTCGTGTGGTCAAAGGTTCCTCATATCCAAAAATTACATTCCTGATTTGGATATCATATATATCATATATATCCAGCATATAAATGTATTTATAAAATCACATAATCATTTAGAGGAAATAAATGAAATGCACCGTTCATGGAGACGGTAAGCCGTACGTACGCATGAACGCTACTTTCATTTCTTTGTCATATTAATGGAATTAAAACTATATGAGAGGTATGTATATTTTAATTCCAGAATTATATTAATCATTTAGATGTATCATACATCATATATATCCATTATATATATGTACTTATAATAGTACATTACATTTGGGGATAAGAAATGAAATGCACCGTTCATGGAGACGGTAAGCTGTACGTACGCATGAACGCTACATTCATTTCTATCTCATACTTTAATGGAAAGAAATAATAATGATATATAGGTAAATAATAATTCCAGTATAACATCATATATAATAACATTAAATCCATCCTTTATACGTCCCACATATGGCATTAACGAATCACATCACTTTGAGGGGGAGGTAGTCCGCACTTCCTAAAATGAAGATATCGCGTATACCCATAATGGAAACCATAAAGGTAAGACACAAATGAAAAATAAAGAAGAATAAGTAAAACATAAACATATTATATATCATATATAAAAATAGTGACATCATAATGGCCACCTTTGAAGGTGTTAAATGAGTATTGAACAATCATCGTTTCGGGAGGCACAATTTCGCCATCCACGGAAACTGTATGTTCATTAACCATTTGATGTAGTTGTGTGAGAGTGTAGCTCGAATAAATCTTATAAAAACATAATAGTATATTGAAGATACTGGTTTTGTTACAAAAGAAGTAAATAAAAAGAGTTTAGGGGGTTGGATAAGCAAAATAAAACAAATGAACATGAGAGAATGAATTACCTTTAAAAGTGTAACTCCTTTTGATTTGAGCCTAAAGGCTTCCTTTGAAAGGATTCTTCCCAAAGGTAATCCTCTAGGATGAGGAGAGGGATTTTGAGGGAGTAAATGGGCAGGGGTTGGCCGAGCCAAAGGCTTTAGGAGTGTGTGAAATGAGGTAGAGGTGGGGGCCTTTTATAAGACGAGAGGAAGGGTACTTTTGGAAAGTAAAGAAATATTACTGTATTTGAAAATGTGTTTCGGTTTTAAAAGGTCCCACATTGATATAATTCGTGGATAAGGTGATAATGGTTCTAAATCCACCCATCCAATAAGTTTTGGACATGTGTAGCTCATCTATTTTACATTATCTTTCCATTTTATTTAAATCGTCAAATAATGATGTCATCACTGCATCATTATTATGTCATAAATAATTTAATTTATTTAATGTCTAAAAATTATAAAAAAACTACTATGATGTAGGAAATATTTTTAGCTTTCCAATGACTATTTATAATCAAGACTCCTATCTTTATAACCCCATATAAAAATTGTTTTTGTAAAACATATTATGTTTGTGTCATTTTTACTTTTACATTAAATAAAAAGTTATTTATGTCATTTCCCAACCAAAGTGGCTCAATGGGGTCCCCAAGTTGACCCATGGCTTGTCTTGGTCGGCCATGACACAACCAATAAGGTTGGGACATGTGTCTTGGTAATTTTATATTATTAAAGCATTATTTATATCTTAAACTACCCTAATTACCACTAATCGCGATTAAGAACTTAATAAGTTACTATTCACCCAAAAAATTATTTTTATCCCATTGAACCACATTTTACATCTTAATGAAAACCATATATGTCGGATTTTTGAAATTCAAAACACATAAGTGGTAAAAGTTCATTTAACCAAAAAAATCAGCTTTTATAAGTACCACTTAGTGGTTTCACTATTCATCAAAAATTGATGTTTTTCAGAAAAAACCCAAAAATTCACCCTAAGCTATATTTGATATTCCAAATTCAAAAATGAAGTCCGTTTTATAAAATTCAAAACATATTAGTCACATTAATTAATTTAATAATTAATTTCCGGTGTCAGAGCAAATAGAGTGTTTTCATGAAACAATAAGTATCAAAAGATTGACACTAGTTTAAGTCTGATTTCAAAGTGAAATTAATTCCAACGACAACTATTGGATTTAATGGTAAAAATATTTTCTAATTTTACTTTAAAACCAATTCAAAATATTATCGAATCATATAAATAAATTATATTAAAAAGAGGTTTTGAATTAAAATACACCATTTTACACTATTCATTAAAAAATGAACTTTATCGGAAAAATACAAAAAATTTACACAAAGTAAAATTTGATGTCCTGATTCTAAAGAAGAGTTTTATTTGGTCCAAAAGAATGTATAAGAGTGATCAAAACTATATTTAATGACAGTTCGTCATCCGAAGGCGATAAGTGAACCTTTAGTGAAAATTATGTTATAAAAGCCTAAAATTGAATTCTTTCTGTATTTTAAGCCTTTGGATAGATGTAAAAAAATTTAAAAAACATATATATTCATATTTTAGTTATTTCTATCCATTACCGCCAATACAACGGCTACATGTTAACTGCCATTTAAAATAATATTATTTTATTATTAGAGTGCAACGTAAGATTCCCAAGAAACTCGTTGTTGCGTGTTGGGTACGCCATCGGACATAGCATCCCCTTTAAAGTCATATTAATATTTTATTCACAAATATGGATAAATATGAAAATGTCATATTCTTTATTTACCTAGGGTGTTACATTTATTTACACTAATAAAGCCATTTTATCACCGAAAGCCTACCCATATATTCCTTCAAATTCCTTCAATTCTTCCAAGAGCCCATACTTTGAGTAGAAATCCGACATAAGAAGTCATTTTGTACAAATCAAAAGGAGATACTCAAAGAAGAGGTAATTTTTTAGCAATTCAATTCAATTTATTTTCATCTTATATGTCCTATTACTATGATATTTCCATAATAAATTAATAACTGTTCTATAAAATATTTCTGATATGTTATTATTATTTTATTAAAATCATATTCCACCTTTTATCCATCCTAAAAATAATAATATCACCATGGGTGCGTACATATTGTTTACCGTCTCCACAATGTGGTGTAATTTTTTTTATCATCACTACTTTATTTGGATGAGTATAATTATAAGTATAATCAATATAAATAATTAATATGACAAGATAAAATTTCTGTATTAATATACCATCAAATTCCATTCGGTTGAAACATTAATGGAATTATACAGTCGCTTGTGCATATGTAAATCCTACCATCTCTACGATGCAATGAAATTCATTATCCACATTAGTAATTAAATTATGATTATAAAAATCTATAATATGATTAATTATTATATTTATTATTGTAATATCATTGTGTATTTTTATAAAATAAATAATATTTTTTATAATCATAAATTATAGAAGAAAACATGCCTAGTAAAATGAATCTGTTAACACATGAAACAATTGTAATATCGGAATATTAATAACAAAACGAAATACGAGGATCATATATGATAATATAAAAATTTATATGGTCCTTTTATAATTTAATAACATGCATTAAACATTATATAAAAGGTTAACACACACTTGACTAAAGGAAAGTGCAAGGTAAGGGTTAACTTCGTAACCTCTTTATTATCTAAGATTGTTTATATGTAAGTAATTACATGTATGTATTTATCATCCATGTCAATGTTTTTTTGAAATGTATTTAAAAACATTAATACTTTTATTTTATAAATTTTAAATGACATTTTTTCCCATTTAATATTTTATAAAATATAATCTTTCTATCATTTTCTTACAAGGTACATTGTTGTCTATTTCTTCAAATTATAAGAATAATGTTGTTTTTAACATATATGGTGTGAGTGTATTTTTTTCACCTTCATGACCCCTTAACATTTTGAAGATTACATTACAAGATTACAAGATTATTTTTAATGAAAATATTTTCTTTTTAAATTGTATAGTTTTGATAAAACATTATTTCTTAAAATGGTTATTTGTCTAATGAAATTTGTAATGATTTTGTTAAGAACGTATTCATCTATGTCGACATGCTTTGTTGGATTATATTCATAATTGATTTTTTTTATTATAATATAATCATTCATATTGTATTGAATGGTTTATGATATGTTTGGTTGTGGATGTATTATTTAGATACCATTCATGGTTTATGGTAAATGTATTAACATTACATATGATGTTTTTAATATGAAGGTTTGTGTTGGCTATGATTCACCCCATTCAATTGAGGAATGCATTGGACATATTAATTTATGGGTGAGGCCCACTATAGCCCCTCGATACATCGATAGGTCTCATAATACCAACTATTTGGGTTTTTACCTATGTATGTATGGTCATGGCATGAGGCATCAATAGTTTGTTTTAGACATCCAAAATTATGAACTCCCCCATTATGAGAATATTTATTGTTATTAAATATAATTATTTGACATGTAGAATATGCATGTAAATAATTAAATTGAATTATTTTATTTACTCTTGATATCTTTTGCTGATGATTATGTTTAAAAGGATTGTGTTTCAGTTTCATACCATGCCTTGAAAGTTTATACTTATCTATAAAAGATTATTCTTTATTAATTACCCTTATTAAGCTTCTCAGCACACCTCTTTATTAGGATTTACTTTCCTAGGATGCCAAGTTGTGTATTATGATTGATATGATGAGTTAATGTTAGAGGATAATGGGGTTCTTAAAGGATTACCTTCATTTTTTGAAATTGTAATGTAATCTTCCTATATGTAATCAATCATACAAGATTGATAATGTAATTTCCCAGAATTTCTATGTAATTTTTTATTTACATGGAATTATTTCAAAACTAGGCTCTGAGATGACATGTTAATCCAATGTCTAGATAGTATGGAACATATTTTAGAACTTTTTTTAAATGTACGTTAAGTAATAATACGAGCCGGTTTTTCAAACTTTTGAACCTGTTCCCAGATCAAAAATTTGAGTGCACATTGAATTTTGAATATTGGGATTCTCCTATGAATGTTCTATCCTCAACCAGTGCGGCTCGAATGAAAAGGTTCAATTTTTTATTTTTATTGAAAAAAATAAACTTAAAAAAATTCAACATTTCTTTTATTCCAACTGTTTCTGCTACAACAAAATGACTAGTGAGCACCACAATGCAATTATCGTGTGATTCAGAATCATTAATGAACCTCATTAATTAGACAGTATGGAAACACAAAATGTATCTCTTTTCATTAATTTAATAGGGATCCATATTGGAAAAACAACCTTGGAAAATCCTCCGACGAACAAGGAATATTTAACACTCTCTCTCCCTCTGATGATGAATGCCATCAGAGAATGCCATCAAATAATGGATCGACGAACACCCGTGGTATGGATTCGAGAGACGACAAACAACAACAGATGCTAAGAGATTGAGGACCCATGATGGCTCAAACTTCTCCGTCATCAGTGATGGATCCTCAATCCAAGTAGGGGTTATGTTCTTTCTGGGTGATTGCTTCTTCTCATTCTTCTTTTCAAATTATGAACGTGGATCAACCCCTGAACAGGTTGACATGTGGTTTGGTCAATCTTGTAGGCTAGGAACTCAAATTTTAGGGATTTTTTGGGTTTAAAATCCATGTTATAATTATGAAACCCCATGGATATCTATTTTTCAATTCTAACACAGAGGGATTGTGGTGACACGAACAAGGCCCAAATGCCTCCATAGAAGGTGTTTATATTGTTCTTGACCTAATGGTGGAATCGAAAAACTAGTGGCCATGAGGTTGTGGTAGTGATGGAAAGGACCCGAGAGGCTCAAGGGTGGAGATAGATCTACGATCGAACCACCATATAGGACCTGGTGGCCCGTGGAAGGTGTTCCCGAAGCCGGTGACTGGCGACTGAAAAAAGAATGTGTTTCCAACCAGGGCACCATGTGCGTGACGAAGCGGTTAGCCTTTTTCAGCCACATTGTTAGAGATGGCATGCCCAGTACAATCCGCGATGAAGGAGGGCCACATCGACTTGTTGGATGCAGCACTACTATGGCCCAACGTTGGATGAGCGGTCCGCTCCATGTGGACTGCATGTTGACCAAGGGGTGGTTGGATGACTAGCTGGACAAGCCCCAACCATACTAGATGAGCTAGTTCGGGCCGATCCAGGCTAGTAAACCGGGCCACCTGAGTGGCCTAAATAAATTTTTTCATGTTTCTCCACTTTAGTAGATCGGGCTGATGGGATAGAGTTGGGCTGCAGGGTGACCCAGGTTAGGAAAATTGACAACCCTGCCAGTGCAGGTCGGGCCGAATAAATTAGGTTCACATGGTGACCAGGTGGACAGAACCCATGGCTAACCTCGGTTGGGTCTAGTGTGTCTCAATGGTACAGAAGAACAAGATCATTTCATGCGGTACCCTAGGCCGGGTTGATCGGGTTGGTCTGAACTAGTCAGACTATGCCTCGATGTAATCGGTCCCTGTTTACAAAAAGGGATGTATCTCTCAGATGGTGCTGCCAATTAACGCATAATCTCTAATGTTGGGACCCTTGTGACAAATAGATACTTATGAAATCAGGTTAGAATGATTTTATGGATGTTGACTTAGTGAGGATTTGTGACTCAACTACAGAGTGAGGCTTCGTGCCTCATCTACCAGTGAGGCTCCCTAACTCAGCTATCAGTGAGCCTATGTGACTCAGCTCCCAGCAAGGCTTCATGACTCAGATACCCAGTGAGGCCCGGTGACTCACATATCAGTGAGGATCTATGAATCTACTATTATCAAGGATTCATGACTAATCTACCCAGTGAGGATATGTGACTCAACTACACAATGAGGCTCCATGACTCAGCTATCAGCGAGGATCGATGACTCAGCTACCCAAAGAGGCTCTGTGACTCAGATACATAGTGATGCTTTGTGAATCAACTACTGAATATTTATAGCAGACCTAGTTATCCTAAATGAAATATCAGGGGATGAGGGATTTTCTAAAGAACAATTTTCAGTGTTTTCATTTGTTGGTTTTGCTATCATTACATTAAGTTATTCATGTGTCAAGCGGACTTTAGTGACTCTTTTATTTTTTCATTCTTTCGTGATTTCCTTTTTGGATATTTGTGAGAATGAGTTTGTTTCAGGGTCCCTACTAAATATTTTTATGGTCACCCATACTCGGGCTTCACCCTCACCTATTGTGTCTTGTGTGAATGACAGGAAACTTTGAATGGGATCTTAGAGAGCTAGGCCCAACTGGTTCTCAGAGGTGGATCTATAGATGCATTACACTTTAGTGACATCAGATAGTGGGCTACACCTACCCTTTTAGTAGGATCCGTGGAAAAAGAACTTCGGATCATGTACTTCATATTACTGTACTATTCTTTTTAGTTGGTTTTGTATTCTAGCCCCCTTTTCATTTCAGTTGAACCTTTACTTGTGTATTTTCTTCCTCATGTGACATACTAGTTGTTTGTTTCCCAATTTCATCATTACATTCTGCAGTACTTCTTTTCTTGTGTGTACAAGATAAAAGTAAATTCCTTATATTTTTTTTCTAGTTTCCAGCTCATATCCTATTGAAGGTAGGCTTTGGGTAGTCCCGGTATGGGCCCCATGGGATGGGTCGTGATAGAGTGGTATCAGAGCAGGTTAGTTCAACATCAAATATAGAGAGTTTGTTGTTTTGTTTTTGGGTGACGGTATAATGTGTTTTTAGTTCTACTTTCAGATTCAAGGATTCCAATGTTTGGTGTGGCAGTTGGCGTATACATACAATAGGACCATGATTTATGCTTTCCAACTCAATGCTTGAAAACACCTATTGCATGTTTCTTTAAAATGTTCTTCATGATCTATATGAGTCAATTCATCTCCCTAGGTATAATAAACTGACTATGGTTTATGATGATTTATCTCAGGATTCCTTTACATAGATAGTCAGCTAGGATCCTAGTACAGGATCATGATGGTGGTCCAGTAAGTGACGATTCATTAGCGTAGGGACCAGTTCTAGAGACAGCACCCCTAGTGGTGTACTAGAGGCACCACCACCCATCGAGTAATATTTTCTAATAGACTTACCAAGAGAGGATGCACACCAACTAAGAGAATTTCATGAGTTACATAGGCAGAGGCCTCTATGGGGTCGAGGCGAGAATGATCCTCAACCAATATAGGAATGGATGGAGGCGGTGACGTGAGTTTTCCACCTAGTGATGACACCTTCTGGCCAGATGGTGGTTTTAGCCACTAGCCTTCTACATGGTGTGATAGGGAGATGGTTGAGCTTGATAGTATATATAGAAAAGGAGGTAACCCTCTCTTTGGTATACTTCAATCTACTTTTTAGGGAGTAGTTCTTCCCAACAATATTTCTCTCAATATTCATACAAGAGAAACTCCACTTATGGCAGGGCATCCTGACCGTGGATGAGTACTCTTCAAGGTTCATATTCCTCTCCTGATACTCTTCTGATATGTTATGGGACCCTTTCGTCCGGGAATGAACCTTTGAGCAGGGGCTCAGATGTGAAATATGAGCATTTATGATCTCTCTCAGCATCCCTATGCAATATGGGGTGCTGGAGAGAGCTCTTTTAGTGGAGAACTACCTAGAGGAACATACACCGACTGTGAGACCTACCATTGTGGGGTAGGTATTGATGTCCTCGACAGTGGGTTACTGGAAGCTGGCACGATGGTGCAAGAGGACCAGACCCTCAAGGGGATGACCCCAAATACTAGATCAGTAGTTCAAGGCCCCATAGTTAGTGGACAATAGTAGAGGGGAATGTTGTCCTTCACATGCGACGGGAAGGGGCACATAGTTCGAGACTGTCTGACCCACTGTATAGATAACCAACAGATGGTTGAGGGGACACCGAGGTAGATGTAGAGAGTCGAATTGGGTGGTCAATAGAGATTTGGTCAAGGTAGGGGAGTTTTCAGAGTGGCAGAAAGTGGGTGGAGATTCAAGGTACTACCTACACCACCCCCTGGCGGTCCACCACAAGCTCTAGGAGCTGGTGGGTAGAATAGGGGCCAACATCAGATGATGGAGTCATACAACCATGGTTCTATAGAGATGATTAGATATAATATCTATGTCAACTACAAATTATCTGTAGTTCTTATAGAAACAGGTTCCAATCACTCCTTGGCCCCATACTTTGTTCAGAGCTCAGAGATTCTAGTGGAGTCATTGGATTGATCCTTATGATTAAGGACTCCTACGGTAATGCATTTTAATATTACACATTAGTGCTGATAGTTTTATATTACTCTACTATATGAGAGTGTAATTTGGGATCTCCTAGTAGTGGAATCAAGGCCTTAAGACATCATCTTGTGCGTGGACTTGTAATCTATAGTCCATGCTTTGATCGACTATATTAGGTTCCATGTGTGGTGTGACTGTGAGGATAGGACCAAGTTTTCCTTCACTGGCGAGATGGAATCTTTTCCAGCACATTAAATACTTTCTAAAAGGAGGGTGTACCGATCACTCAACAATTTTCTAGCCTCATCCTCAGTGTGGTGGATGAGAGGAGTCCAAGATTTCTTGTAGAGGTGGATGAGTATGAGTATGTAATTCTTAGTGATGTTTCAGGACTACATCCTTGATGGGTGGTAGACATCAACATTTACATATACCCTGGGATGACCCCAATATCCACACCGGAATATCAGATACCTCCCACATAGCATTGTTAATTGAGGGTACAGTCGGAGGACTTGTAAGAGAAGGTCTTCATGAGGCCCAGTGTTTCACCATAAGAATCCCTAGTGTTGATTTCCAAGATGGAAGAAGGGAGATTGTGTCTATGAGCGGACTTCTGGTTCCTGTACCAGGTGGCCATGAAAAATATGTATCCACTACCGAGGATTGATGACCTCTTCGACCAGCTAAAGTGAAGGAGGTGGTTCTCGAAGAACAACCTCATATTAGGCTATCATTAACATTGTGTATGCGATGAGGACATACAGAATACATCCATTCAATGCCAGTATGGCCACTATGAGTTTTTTTATTTCTTTTATTATGACCATTTCCCTATAAGTGTCATGGGACTCATGAACATGATCTTATAGCCTTACCATGACTAGTTATTCAAAGTCTTTATTAATGAAATATTATTGTATTTGGTGTTAGAGGAGGAGAATGCTAGACACCTATGGATAGTCCTCGATAAACTCAGAGAGTACAAGATTTACGGTAAGCTCAAGGAGTTCCAGTTCTGGATTCGGGAGATCCACTTTATGGGACATGTTATCAGAGAGGCTAGAGTTGTAGTAGATTCGGTGAAGATAGAGGTAGTTCATTCTTGGGATCCACCCAAGTGCATGACTGGGGAGTGGTGTTTTTTGGGATTGGTTGGATACTACCAGAGTTTCATGCCCAAATTTTCCAGAAAAGAAGCACATTTATCATCCTTGACCCAAAAGGGATAGAACATTGTGTGGACAGAAAATTGCCATTATATTTCCAAGAGCTAAGGTGGAGACTGATGAGTGCCCCTATCCTGAGACTACTAGAAGAGGGCGTTGGGTATGTAGTATTCTTTGATGCATCAGGGACCGAACAAGGTTGTGTCTTGATGCAGGAGTGAGTAGTGATCTTCTAAGGATCATGGGAGTTGAGAAAGCATGATAATAACTACGCAAAAATGACCTGGAGTTAGTAGTAGTGTTCTCCACCTTGAAGAATTGATGACACTACTTGATGGGTGAATGAATTACTGTCAACTCTAACCAGAAGGGTGTTAGGTATAACTTCTCACAGATGGACATGACCATTATATAATGGTGATTACTGGAGTTCCTCCAAGATTATGACATCAAGATAGTCTATAGTCCTAGGAAGGGGAATGTGGTGGATGATGTGTTTAGCAGCAGCTCTAGTTTACAACTGCTGAGTGAGGCGACGGAGCATCTAGCCGTGATGGATATATCCTTCATGGAAGATGATTGAGCATCTTACCTTCAGTCAATGACTGTCACTCATATACTCTTATAGTGAATATGTGAGGCACAACATGTTGATGTTGACTGTGATTCTCAACGTGCTCATTTATCCTAAGGACAAGATCTTTATAGATTTGTTATAGGTGGGGAGCTCATCATCTTTTTCAGAGGATGAATAGTGGATTGGTGATGTTGTGGGAGGAGTTTTTGAGGGAGTTCAATACAGCCCCATTGGTGGTACATCCTGGTGTGACGAAGATGTTACAGGACCCCAGATGTCAGTACTTATGGCCATAGATGAAGAACATTGTGGTAGAGCTCGTTTCACAATGACTCACTTGTTATCAAGTGAAGGCTGGGCATCAGGTTCCAACAGGCTTGGCCCAGCCAATTGAGGTACCAGAGTGGAAATGGGTGATATCTTGATGGGATTTGTAATAGGGTTACCAAGCATGTCCAAAGGACACGATTCTATCTGTGTGATCGTCGACCGACTCACCAAGTTATCTCACTTTCTACACATTTGGTAGGAGGGATTGGTAGAGGGCTTAGGAGGCCTCTTTCTCTAGGAGATAGTCTAGACACATGGGATTCCTTCGATGATAATCTCATACAATGAGGAATGATTTACATTTCTTTTGTGGATGGGATTGCAGATGGCTTTTGGGACTTAGTTGCGCTTGAGCACAACCTGTCACCCCCAGACAAATGATTCTATCCTAGATTTTGTTCATATTTGATAGGACCACCTACCAATATTGGAGTTTTCATATAAAAATATCTACCAATCCACCATTGTAATGGAACCGTTTGAGGCCTTGTCAAGGAATCCTTTCAAATCACCTCTTTGCTAGATTGACCTAGGGGGTCAGCACTCATGGTCATGAAGTTGGTACGGGCTACCACTGATTGGGCTAGATCATCCAAGAGCATATGAGGACTGCACAAAGCATGAAGCAATCATTTGATGATAGGAGAAAATTATTATTTTAGTTCGATGGGGGAGACCATGTTTTCCTAGACATGTCACACTGACAGGATTGCAGATATTTGACCGGGGTAGCGACTTATATCTAAGGTTTATCAAACCTCTTCAAATTTTGAGAAGAGTTGGTGAGGTGGC
The DNA here is from genome assembly GCA_963277665.1 of Viscum album. Classification (NCBI taxonomy): domain Eukaryota; kingdom Viridiplantae; phylum Streptophyta; class Magnoliopsida; order Santalales; family Viscaceae; genus Viscum; species Viscum album. The sequence goes on from OY728122.1 coordinate 1,253,452,000, forward strand.
TTACCACCTAAAACATCCCCCATATATGAATTGGCAGTATGATTTTTTCAAGAGTCTTAGATGAGAAGGTACATGCATGATCAATCACATGTCATCGATTGGTGCAAGCTAGACAATGGCGATGGGGCGATGTTTTTAGAGTTTCCAGTTGATATAGAGGATTGGCAGGAGAGGGTACTTCATGGATGATCGATTTTATGGTGCACATTAGATTGGAGAATGGGAATATACAAGAGTGAACATGGTAGAGGGACGCTCAAAATCATGCTTAGTACCCCCATTTGTTTATTTAGCCATATTCTGGTTTACAAGGACATGAAGACCAAAATGGGGGAAGTAATGTAATGCCACCGATTTTTTTTATTTACATGGAACTATATCGAAACCAAGATCTAAGACAACACATGATTCCGAGGTCTAGAGAGGCCAAAACGTATTTAAGAACATTTTTTAATAGTATGTTAAATAATCATGCGAACATGTTTTTCTATCTTTTTAATAGGTGCCTGGATCGAAAATATGAGGGCACCGTTGAATTTAGAATGTTGGTATTATCCTAAGAAGGTCCTAACCACATCTGATTTGGGTCGACCGAAAAGATAAATTTCAGACAATTAGTGAAAAATAAAATATACCTAAATAAAATTCAATGATTATTTTATTCAAACTGTTTTCACTTTTCCGAAATGATTAGTAAGTGATGTGATACTATGATGAGATGACATAGAATGATTAACGAACCTCATTAAGGAGGTAGTGTGCCGACACACAACACGACTCCTTACATTAATAAAATAGGGATCTATAGTTGAAAAACACCCCTTGGAAATCCACCAAAAATGTGGAATCTATCTTCCTCTCTCCCCGAAGATGAATTCCATCGACAAGCTCCATTGGAGCAAGGATAGTTGAATTACAGTGGGATAGATTAGAGAGATGATGAAAAATGGAAAACACTAAAGGGTATAGGATCGATGAAATCTCGGAGATTCATCTCTAATCAGCTATGGAACCTCAATCCATGTATGGGTTATATGCTTTCTCTATGATTTCTTCTTCCCATTATTCTTTTAAATGATGAATGTTGATCAAGCCACAAATAATTTGACCTGTGGTTCAGTTGTTCTTGTAGGTTGGGAAATCATATTGCGAGGAGTTATGGGATTTTGAATCCATGTTAGAATTAAGAAACCCCATTGATATATGTTTTTAAATTCTAACACGAAGTGATTGGGACGACATGAATAAGGCTTGGATCCGTCCACAATATTTGGTTTGTGTTCTTTGTGACCGAATGATGTAATCAGCAAACTAGGAGTCCTGAGGCCATGGTAATAATAGAGGCCACCCGAGAGGATCGAGGGCACAATAAAATTTGAGATCGGAACACTAGAGTATAACCAGTGGCATGCAGAAGGTGCTTTCAGGTGGCACCACCAGCACAACAGTGCCAACGACCGGTGATGGTCATAGGTAGTAGGCAGCTTCACCCTAGGAGCTACGTTCTGGATGAAGAAGTCGGCCCTCACCATCACTGGTGTAGGAGGTGGCATTACCGGTGCATGTTATGGAAAAAATGGTTGCGGAGGCTATCTGGACAAGGTACCAGCGTGGCGGTGTGTAGGAGGAGCGACCTACTCCACGCAGGCAGCGTGTTGAGCAAGGGGTGGCCGAATGACTGACAGCACACACCCCAACCGGACAGGCTAGCCCACAGAGCTGCTCAGGGCCAACCGATTGGGCCGCCAGAGTGGCGCTGCTAATTTTTATCCAAAATGGTCTAATTTAGATGTTCGAGCTACGGGGCAGCCCGGGATGGGAAGAGAGACTGATCCGCTAGTGTGGGAAAGGTTGGATAAATTCTGGTCATTGGGTGACATGGCGGACTGGACCCATGACCGACCTTCGCTGGGTCCAGTGAGGCCCACTGGGCCAGACAGACATGATCAAGTTCTGCAGGACCCCGGGAAAGTTGGTTAGGTTCGTATGAATTAGTCTGACTGGGCCCAAACATAACCATCCCATGTTTAGAAAACGGGGCATATCTCTTAGATAGTGTGTCCGATTGACTCACATTCTATAGTTTTAGGACCCATGTGATTGGGAAGTCCTTATGAAATTATATAATTAAGATTTCATGGATGATATCTCAACACAGATTCGTGACTCAGCTACTGAGCAAGGCTTCGTGACTCCGATACGGAGCGAGCCTGTGTGACTCAGATACAAGTGAGGCTCTGTGACTGAGCTATCTACGAGGCTCTATGACTCAACTATCCAAGAGGATCTGTGACTCAGTTACCCTATAAGTTTCCATGACTCACCTATAAATAAGGCATTACGACTCAAGTACCTAGTGAGGCTTCCTGACTCATCTACTCATCAAGGATCTATGCCTCAACTATCAGCAAGGCTCCATGACTCATCTACCCAGTGAGGCTCCTTGACTCAGCTACACCTCAAGGCTTCATCACTCAGCTACTAAATAGGTCTATCTGTCCTAGATTTCCTAATGGACTCCTTAGGGGATGAGGTCATTTCCAATGATTGATGTTCAGTGTTTGCAGCTATTGATTTTGTTATCAGCTCTATACATTATACATGTGTCAAGATTACTCTAGTGACTCTAATCATTGTGAATTTTTGGTGATTTACTTTGAGGAATTATATGATAACTGAGTTGTATTTGGGGTCCCTACTAAGTATTGTTTTGCTCACCCCTGAACGGAATTATCTAGAACCTATTGTGTATTGTGTAGACCATGGACAACTTTGACTGGGATCATTTAGAGCCAGGGCCAGGTGGTACTCAGAGGTGGATCTATAGATGCAGTACGTTTCAGCTAGATCCGAATGTGAGATAAAACTACCCATAAGGTAGGATCCTTGTAGGATGACCTCCAGATCTCATACACCCTTTTAATATACTTTCCTTTTCAGTTGGGTTTGTATTTGGGCCCCATTTTCCTTTCAATTGCACCTTTACTTTTATGGTTACTTCCCCATGTTACGTACTTTTTATTATTATACTAGTTTAATATTTACTTTCCAGAGTACATGTTGTGTGTTTATGTGTATGAGTTTAATGGAAATTTTTTTCTATTTTGGGATATGCATTTTTGGTACTAGTTGACAGCCCCGAGCCTATGGAAGGCGAGCATGGGGTAGTCACACCACAGGCCCCGGGGGTTGGGTTGTGACAGATAATATGATCGGTCCTTTAGGTTATAATTTCTTGTAATCATGCCAAAGTTTTAAAATAATGCACCAGATCAAGGTTTCTGGGGTCGGGGAATTATAGTTGGTATCAATGGAAGTTTAACAAAAATATTGGAATATAAATTTACAAAACGTATATTAGGTAACATAACCCTATAATATAATTTGAGGATAAGTATCAAATAACATCCTAGAATTTTGGTAATGTAGAGATTATTTAGGTATTCTTATAAAATACATCATTGTTTGGATACTACAAGTGGAATTAGTTCTAGAACTGATGTTCCTAGGAGTGATAACTCTGAAAATGTGTTCAAGTCTTGACTTGGGGAATCATAGTACATGATAATAGGTCTTAATACAGACATGGAATATCACTCCAAAGTGATATACTTTGGATAATTCAAATTTTATTTATAGACTTTTATGAAATATTTATAAGAAAATATGTCCCCAAAGAAACCATCTTTATGATTATGAGATTAAATATGCATAAATGTTTCAATTTAAGTTGATCATTTTTCTAGTTTTGGAGTATAATTTATGATAGAATCTAATCTGGTATATTCCATTTTTAGGAATTGAAATCAGTGGAAGGAATGGAAACCATATCAATACAAGTAATTCATGTAGTTATTTCCCTCCTATGCAAGATAATGATGTTTCAAACCGAGATGCGACTCATTCTGAACAACTTATAAATATTATGGGACAACAGATTCAGGTTATGAATAATAACCTTACTCATATAGAGTATCCTGATCCACAACACAGAGGATGTGTTTTAGACCACTTCATGAGACAACAACCTCCCACATTTAGTGGAACTAAAATTCCATTTATAGCTAAACAAGGGATAAATTATTTAGTTAATATATTTCATCCTTTGGGATGAATCGAAAGGGAGAAGGTTTTCATGGATGTTTACCAACTCTTTGGAGATAAAGAAAAATGTTGGTCACTAATTCAAAACTTGAAATAGGAGGAATAAATTGGAAATAGGGATTGGAAGGATTTTAATGAAATTTTTGTGTAAAATTATTTACCTCACAAATAGAGAGCCGATATGGAGATATAATTCATGAGTCCGAGGAAAATGAATGATGATAATGTTGAAAACCATAAACCAAATTTAAAAAGATAGAAAGGTATCCTACAGAACACATACATAACCCAAGGAGTTAGATTGATCGTTTATTTGATGGGTTAAAACCATTTCTCATGATGTCTTTGGTCTCCCAAATAATCTCATCATATAAAGATATATTACCGTGTGCTATCAAGACAGAGAAATAAATTTCTATATATTATGACTTTAATTGAATGCAAGAGAAGAAGAGGATGGTAGTGAAAGAGACAAATAAAGGGAAAAATGGATCACAGGATTTCCCCATATGTGATAATTATGGGTAGAAAAAACTCAATACTAGCTTGAAAGGAATGAGACTTTGTATCATGTGTGGAGAGAAAGGTCACCAAGCACTTGATTGTAAGGAAAACAAAGAATTTATAACTATGTAATTCTATAATTGTAAGTACATTGGACAGTATGAAAATTATTATGCAAAGCACCAACGAAATATATCATAGAACAAGAAAATGTATCATGGTTAAGAATATGTTGTTACTACGGTAAATGTGGAAGAATTATTGTATTTGTGTTTTTTGATTCAAGAATTATGTTATAAGAATAATGTGGTATATATGGATTTTACTATAATACTTATTCATTAAAATATTGTACCCATGAACGTTTCCTTTATGGTTTTAAGGTGATTATATATTTTGTATTTTTTAAAATGAGCTAAATTACATTGTTTGGGTAATCTTATGTTTTGATTTATTTTGGAAATTTAGATACCTTTTTGGGTGGTAATTTTCAAAAAAGTATTTTTGATATTTATTAAAGGTGGAATTAAGTAATATCGACAATAGATATTATTTTATGACTTATTGAAATCATTAGGATAACCTTTTTGGTTTCAGTAATCATTTAGAGGATAAAAGAAATACATTTGGGCCTTATTTTTTATAAAAAGTTCTTCAAGCATGAAATAATAATTTCAATGTGTATGGGATTCTATGAAAATATATCAAATAAAAAACAAATGATGGTATTATTCTTATGAAATGAAAATAAATAAATTTAGTGTGTTTATAAATAGTAAAACATTATTTAACTCTAGAAAATGGATCTGAAAACAAAAAATGTTATCCTAATACTTGTTCTAATGAATCAGATGGTCCCTTAGATCATTGTAGATTTATAGATTTGTGATTGTTAACATTCTCCTAACCATGTTCTCTATCACTGTCTATTAGAACATGATGGTTATATTTTTCTTTATTTTCCATGTTTTCCTACATGGATCCCTTTTTGTGTTATCTCTATTAACCTTAATACTTCCCTTTCATTACTTCAAATTAGAATTTTTATCGACCATTGATCTGATGCAGGATTTCAATAATGGATCTTTTAAAATTAAAACCGTATTTAATTATCCTGAATTTAAAAACTATGTGGATGAAATTTATTGAAGGAGGAGAGAATGTGACACCTCAAAATTTTACACTATGTATATTTTAAATTTAATCTCTTCTATAGCTTATGTTTCACACAACACAAAGTTTAATTGAACAATGATGTATACTTAAATATAGTTATTTTTCAAGACCATTATAACATAGTCATTACATCAGCATGAATGAATAAAAATAACCAAGTTATTAAAATTTTTTACTATATAATTAATAAAAAAAATTACATCCATAAAAATTATTTTATAGACATAAGATAAGAATTAATACAATTCAATACATTAAAAGGCTATATATTACAAAAAAGCAATTTTACCACCTTTTAATGGAGAACCCATTTTAAATACTATATTTTAAAAATTAATATTTTTTTAAAAAAATAATCTTATTATTTTAAATATTAATATTAAATTTTATTTTGGTTTAGTTTTTTGTATTTTTTAATAATATTCAAGTATTATGGAATAATGAACATTACTAAATTTTAATTGAAAAAAAAATTAATAATTAAAAAAATTATAGTGTAAAATTATAAATGTAATAGGTGTTAAAGTATAATTATATTATATTTTTATCATATAATCAAATAAATTCCATTGTAATTTTTTCACTTTTATTTTGAATATAAACATATGTCAATCACATGATGGTTTTTACTTTTAAAAACCCATTTTATCGTTCTATCATTAGGATTACTTTTAATTTAATTAAAGAATATTTTCTGTTTTAAATTTTAGAAAAATGGAATCCATATTTTGAATCAATGGTTCCAAATTATGTAAATTTGTATCATATATTTTTTGGCATTATGAATAGTAACTTTAGTAATTTTTTATTACAACGATAAAGGGTAAATCTAGTAATTAATGTAAAAAAATATTATAAAATTACCCTAACACATATCAAAATCCTATTAGATGAATAAATTATACCATAATAATCTTAGGTTATAAAATGAACCATTTAATGTACTTGTGTCCATGAATATGACACATATATTATTAAAATCAACACATGTTAAAAAATGTCACAATCTCATTTATAATAAGTATAATAATTTTAATATAGAGATTATTAGGTGATATATTTGACCATATGTTATCTCTAGAAATAGAAAATATTTATCTACATCATAGTAATTTTTTATAAATTTTATATATTAAATAATTACTAATAATGATGACACAATAGTGAAGGAGAAATTATTCAATTAACATAAATATCAAATAAATTATATTACAAATATTAAAATAAATATAATTTGAATTAAATAAGGTTTTCGAAGACTATTATATGTTACTTGATATTTTATAATTTTATATAATGGCTTTTCTCTATGTTATCATTATTTTTCAATTTTATTTAAAATCAATGAAATGAATAGTGTCAAAATTGACTCTTGCTATTTTATAAATATAATATTATATTAAATTATTTCACATTCAAAAAAAAATTAAAAACTACAAAGTGATAATTATTTGGACAAAAATTTCATAAAGATCCCATTAATGGACAATTTACACCACATAAGAAAATATTAATAAACTTTCAATATTTAGAATATTATTAGTACAATTAAAATTAAATTGATTAATTAAGGATAAATAAAATTTATATGTTGGAAAATAAAATAAAAACCTGTGTAAATTTAAATGGTTGATATTATTTCAAACCATCAACATCTAATATTTTAAAGAACTCGCTTCTTAGCTATTTTGAATAAAAAATCGATTTATAATAAATTAGTTGTTTTGGATTTTCCTAAAGTACCTCTCCCATCTCTAGTAAAAGTCACCCATCCCCTTTTATTAACACATCTAAAAAAATTATTTTTCCAAACCCTAAAACATTATGCTCAAGACATCAATCAATTATTCCTAGAGGTGATACATTATGCAGAAATCCAACCCAATATGTCATTTTCTGAAAATCAAATGGACATACTCGAAGAAGAAGTAATTGTTTGACAAATTCAAATCAATTTTTTTTTTCTTATACATACTCTTCCTTTTTTATTTCCATAATAATGTAATAAATCTAGTATCATATATATTCTTAGATGTTATTATGATAGTGGGAAAACACAATTCCTCCTTTTATCGATCCAATGAAAATCAAAATCACCATCTTTGTGTACGTACGACTTACCCTCTCCATGATGTGATGTAATTTTTTCCATCACTACATTATTTGGATGGGTATAATGATTATTATAATGAATATAAAGAACAAATATGAAATTATAATGTTTATTTATAAATATACCATCCAATTCGATATAATTTAGCCATTAATGGAATGATACCGTCACTCGTGCGTACGTACGACCAACCATCTCTATAAACCAATGAGATTAATTCTACACATTAACTATTAAATAAATATTATAAAAATACATAACATGAGTAAATAATATATTTAGGAACTTAATATCATTATATTTTTTAATAAAATATATCTTATGTATTAAAAACAATAATTAAACAACAAAGCATGCATGAAAAAATGAAGTACTTAAAACCCGAAACAATGGTTATACTGAAATATTATTAACAAAACGATATAAAAGGATCATATACGATATCATAAATGTAAATATTGTCCTATATTAATTTGGTTACCTTATTTAAACATTATGCACAAGGTTAATTTACCCTTGATTAAAATAAATTACAAGGTATGGGTTAATTTGGAAGCCTATTTGTTATCCGAGATTATTTATATATAAGTATTTACTGGGACATATTTACAATCCATGTCCATGTTTAATAAAAATTTATTTCAAAAGAATAATTATTTCAGAAAAGTATTACTATTCATTTAATCATTTTGAAGGAAATTTTTTCCCATGTTTCGTTTTATAAAAAATCATCTTTTTTCTTTTTCCTTACGAGATACATTGTTTTCCTTTATTGACAAAGTATGAGAAGAATGTTTTTTAACTTATACGAAATAAGAGGAATTTTTTGGAATCATGACACCATATCATTTTGTAGATTCCAATAGACTATTACAATATTATTTTTAATGAAAATATATTATTTTTAAATAGTATGTCATTTTTGAAAACTATTTTCAATTAAAATTATTATTTCTATAATGAAATTTATAATGATTTTATTAAGAATGTTTTCAACTTTACCAATATCATTTTTTGTATTTTATGATTCATTGAGTTTTTTTTATTATGATAAAATATATCATATTTTATTTATTTGTTTATAATATGTTTTACAGTGAATTTTCTATTTTTATATCATTCATGGTTTATGGTTAATGTATTAACACTTCATATGGTAGTTATAATATGAATGTTTATGTTGGTTATATTTCAACATTTTCACATGATGAATGAATTGGACATAGTAAGTGACAATAAGAACCCAATCTAGACCATCAGTTCAATGGTAGGTGTCATTAGGAAAACTAGTTTGGATGTTTACCCATTTATATATGTTCTTAGCATGAGGACTCAACAGTATGTTTTTGATGTCCAACATTATGCATTCCCTCATTATGAGATTATTTATTTATATTATATGTTATTATTAGACTAGTATAATATCAATGTAAATGTTTAAATAGAATTATTTGAATTACTCGTTCCATATTATGATGAATATTATGTTTAAAATTCTTTTTTTTTTCAATTTTATACATTTCCTTAAAAGTTTATGCTTATTTATGAAATCATATTTTGTATTGTTTACCCTTACTAAGAATAAGATCTCACCCCTTTATCATGTTTTACATTTCCTAAATTCCAATACGTGTATTAGGATTGATGTACAGGGTTAATCTAGGATAATAATGGATTTCTCAATTTATATTATATGTTTCTTTTCATGTTTTTAATTGTATTATAATGTTCATTTATGTAATCTCTTTTCCAAGATTGATAAAAAGATCAGTTAGTCAAGATATAAATCCTTATAATCATACAAATGTATTAAAATAATACACTAGATCCAAGACTCTGGCATTGGTGCATTACAATCCAGGATATTAAGATCAAATGTAAAACTGTTTCAAACATATGGTAAGGGTTTCTTCCCAAACCTCCATTTTTCCCATCAGGTTGAAATTTATCTGTATTTACCCTAATTTAAATCTTATTTTTTATATACTTATTCTATATTCTATGTTTATTTCCCAAAATCTTTTATCCCAATAATTCCATACCTTTTTAGGGATATAAATTTTTAATTAATGTTCCCCTCTCAAATCTTCAGGAAAAGATAACTTGATTCAAGGTAACATCATGATTTCCTAAAAATTCTATAGTGCCTTACATAATATATTTTTTACACAATTATTTTAATAAAATCAATCATTTTATTATGAAAATCTATCTTGGTTTATTTTAGGTTTTATAGATACAATTATTCCTTTTCTATTTTAAAGAATCATTAATATTTTCCTAAAACCGAACCAAAATGTTTTATTTCTAAATATTATTAAAGAAAATTTTTACATGTATTCACATTTGTTTGACATATGTTATCATTTTCTATGATTATTTTCTCTTATGAATTTCACTACATGGTATAAATTATTTCTTCAATGGAAACCATTATGATATTCCATTATGTTATTTATTTTGACATGATTATGATATCCAATTATTACCATGGGTTACCCTTCTATTTATATCTAATTCCTAAAGTGTGATTCTTCATATAGAACACATATTCATGAACATGTTATGATGGGTTCACCCAGATAGTGCTCTAATGAATTGGGAAATGTTTAGTCTCATGAGATATCATGTCCAACAGTCTTGGTGGTTAGCATTGACTCGTTCTCCATGTGAAATGGACGTGGGGGTTATCTATGACTCATAATCTTGTTCAATTAGACTTTAATAATGCTTTTTTTTTCATGTGTTATGTTTTTTCCAAAATTCTATGATACAATATTTTCATGATTCCACGTTATACATGTTTTTCATCCTTATATGTGTTCATGTTCCATGTTTTTTGTCATAATTTTATGGTTCTAACCCAAGTGCTATGCTTTATTCATATGTCTATTTATTTAGTTCACATTTTACCTCATCCCTATGTTCATGTATTCCCCACGGAATCCTATAAAGATGTAAGGGATCAATGGAATTTATGATCTTGTTATGAAGATTAAATAAAATATGTTCAATTGTGGTTCAATGTTTTATAAAAATGTTTCTAATATCGTAAATAGACTAGTCTTTAAGATCATCGGTTTTTATTTAAAGGTTACATATTCATGATATCATGTCATAATATGTGTAAAAGTCTAGGGTATCTATAGTTTTTGTTAGAGGCATGGTTAATTTATTTGTGGATATTAAGAAAATGGGTCTTTTGTAAGAACCCTAGGGATTTGACAATGTTTGAGAAAACATCCCAAATTTTTTGTTAGTATAGAGTAAGAGGTTTATCAAGAAAATACATCCCTATTTGGATACTACATGTAGAAATGGTTCTAACATAGATGTACATAGGAGTAAAAAATCAGGAAACATGTTTTTGTCCAGACTCGAGGTAACCTTATTCACAAAAATGGGTCTTACTATTCACCTAGTTTGAAACTCCTAGGGGATATGCATTGGTAAATTTATTTTCTCATTATAAACAATTAATAAGAAAAAAATTCCCATAAAAGAATAATTTTGGAAATAGATCATGGATAACCAAGATTGAAACTTATGTAATCACAAGTTAAGATATAATTTTCCTTCACAAGTTTATACTTTTATGTTCAAAGTTTACTTTTATCAATATCATTAGTTTACTATCCTATCCACCTAGTTTTACATTATTTTTATTACTTAATATCTTGGAATATAATAACTCATTTTAACAATCAATGTTATAGGAAATGTGATTATTTAAGTAATGAAATGTCCAATATGATTGGAAGGGCTGCTCAAAACATCTTGATAGTACATTCTCAAATAGTTGAAGTTGTGAATAATAAAATGAATTGTTTGGACCTCCCTCATTCTATTAATAAAGATAAATTTCCCATCAAATCATTTATATCGAAAAGGCCTCTCATTTTTAGTGGATCATCTGATCCCCTCCTCACAGAACAATGGATTATCTCCGTTGAGAAGATATTCATTGTCCTCCTATGCTCATAAGAAGAGAAATTTATACCGGTGTTCTATCACCTTTTAGGGAAGCTAATCAATGGTGGACACCAATAAAGAACAAACCATCCAAGGAAAAAATTGATTCCATTTATTTTTATTAACTCAAGAATAAAAATTCAATAAATATTATTGGTGATCCCTCTATCTCATGATGGATAGGGAGTTCCTCATAAAGAAGAAGAGAGATGAGGAGTCTATCAGGGTGTATGAAGAAAACAGAAAAATTATTAAATGTTAATCTTATGGATTTGAGATGAACATCAAAAAAAATGTTTATTTATTCTTTATCATACTAAAGAAGATTCTATAATAATTATTAGAAATTTGAGACACTGACATCTATAAAGATATTTTCAGTTGTGACCTCACGGTTGAAATGGATACCAGAGACTCTAAGTGATGTCATAGGCACCGTGAAAAAGAGGAAATTGGAATTTAATATGGGTGAATAAGAAGATAAATCCCAATATGGAATGAGTTCCCAGTATCCCACATGTTAAAATTGTAGGAAGAACAGTCCTAGGAACTATCTAAAGGAACCAAGAAATGATTCAAATGTAGAAGAACATTGAATTTGGATAATAAATTTTTAAAGTATATGAATAATACCCCTAATGTGGAAGAAAAATTGATGGTTCATATCAACACCCTACCTATAGTGCAGTGTTAAAACTACAAAGAATATTAAAATTATGTAAACTATTTCCATAAGCTGAGGGTTGTTGAAGGGAATCAACAACAACAAACTCCATAGAAAGAATGGAAGGGCATATGCTATCACTACTTCTGAGTTCAAACCTAAAAACAACCTGATGATATGTATGTTGTATATTTATTCAAGAATATTAAACATACTATTCGATTATAGATCTATGCATTCATATCATTCAATTTTAGTACAACTATTAAAACACAACCACAAAATTTGGAGGTTGATTATCTATGAAATCAAACAAAAAGGTAATTACGGCATCAAAATTATTTAACTACTTCCCAGTTAATGTTTGTTGATTGAACCTCCTAGAAAATCCTATCTTACTTTCATTGGTGGGGTTTGATTCTATTTTTGGAATGGAATGGCCATCTTTATACAAATCCAATGCCGAATATCATGAAATGGAGATCACTCTTCACATTATAAAGCATCCACCAATTTTTTAAAAGTGTTAAGAGGAATATAAATCTCTTATATAATTACTGTGTATATTTATACCTTATAAGAAAGAATACCTAGATAAAATGGTTGAGAAAAAGGAGAGAATCAGGGTCAATGAAATGCCCATTATGAGGTATTACACTAATGTGTTATCCGAAGAATTTCCATGTTTTCCTCTTTATCGAGAGGTTGAGTTATAATTTGAAAATTTTCTTGGATCAATTCCTATACAAAAGAAACCTTATAGAATGGACACCATTGATCTCAAGGAACTAAAGAAGTAGTTACAGGAGAATCTGTACAATCATTTTATATTCCCGAGTGTTTCACCATGGGGTGCAGTATTCCTCTTCATCAAGAAGAAAGATGGATAAATTATCCTATGTATTCATTATCATGGTCTAAAGAAATTACAATAATGAAAATTTATACCCTACAAAAAATAGATGATTGGTTTGATCATCTATGTCGAACCATTTTTTTATCTATGGTGCACTTTCATCTAGGATACCACCAAATAATGGTGATGAAGGATGATATTATCAAGACTATATTTCATATGATGTATGGACACTATGATATCATAGTGATTTTCTTTTATACTCACTAATTCTCTATATATATTCATCGATGTAATAATCAGCGTCCTTAGATGTTAGATATGAAATTTTTTGATAGTATTTATTGATGATATTCTAATTTAATCCAAGAGAATGGAGGACCATGATGATCAATTGAATACTTGGTGGAAGACATTGCGAATGGAGAAACAATGTGACATGTATTGTTAATTTCTGTTCTAGATGAAGGAAGTATATTTTTCTAGGGAATTTTATCACCATCAATGTGATATATGTGGACCCTTACAGGACAAAGTAAATCAAAGAGTGGCCCTGGACAACATCTGTAATGGATATCTGTAGATTTTATGGTATAGTTGTGTACTATTTAATACATTCGAGTAACATTTCATAGTTTTCAAACCCCCTAACCAAGAAGACGCATAAGGGAGTGATGTTTTTCTAGTCCAGTGAGTGTGATGACTATTTTAAAGAATTGATGACGAGGATTATCATTACACCATTTCTCACACTATAATCAATTAGAGAACTATTTATAGTGTACAAAAGTTCTTAAATTAAGTGATCAGGCTATATGCTAATGAAAAATCGAAAATTGATAGCATACACATGAAGGTATTTGAAAATCTGTGACCAAAACTATCCTTTTCATAATCTGGAGTTAGCAGCTTTGATCACTGAGTGAGAAATCTGGCAGTTTTATCTCTACGGGGAGAAGTGTGAGATATATACTAGTCATTGGATTCACAAATATAAATTCATAATAAAAGAGAATAATTTGATCCAGTGAAGATGGATAAATCTTATCAATGATTGTCAATGCCGAATCCACTACCATCCTAGTAAGGAAAATATTGTGGATGTTACTCAATGTAAAAAGGATTCTACATCGTTATTAGTGAGAATATTTGAAAATTTTCTAACCTTTATATATGTGATTATGATGTACATGGTAATAATTAAGGAAAGAACATCATATATAATTTCCAAAATGATTGATCAACCATCCCTTATGGAGAAAATAAATGATGGTCAAAGTAATGGTGTCAAAATATAAAAGAAGGTGGAGGATATGAGAAAGATGAAATCCCCATATTTTTAAATTGATGAGGAAGTACTTGTGTGATTTGGTTGATTACTTGGAGTAACATATAATCCCAAGATAAAGAATGATATTCTTAATGGCCCATATAACTCAAACTCCAATATTCATCTAGGGAGAACAAAGATGTGTCATGATCTTTGAGAGAAATATCAGTGGGACGATATGATAAAAGAGACAACTGAATATCAATCAATGTTCCTAGTATGATAGAAAATGACGTCTGAAAGAAAAAAAGTATAAGGGGATGATGCAACCACTATCGATACCAACATGAAATTGGGATAACATTACCTTGGACTTTGTGACTATAATTCAAAAGGTATCTGGATGAAACAATGAAATATGAGTTTTTGTGGATCATCATTTAAAGACAACTAACTTTATTGAAATTTATGATGACTTATCACTAGAACAACATGCAAGGATGTACATCAATGAAGTTGTAAGACTGTATGTAGTACCACTATATTTTTTATCAGATCAAGATCTGAAAATCACCTACAAGTTCTGGAAAAGTATCCAACATGATATAAGAAATAATTTGAAAATCTATACAACCTATCATCCTAAAATGGATAGGAAATATCAATAGACTATTCATACATTAGAAGAAATGTTGAGAATCTTTTCTATGGACTTCAAAGGAGGATGGGACCAACATCTTCCACTGGTCAAATGATACTACAAAAACTATTTCCACTGAAGAATATAAATTGAACCATATGAATCCCTTTATGGGAAAATATGAAGAACACTATCAGGTCTATATTATGTTGGTCAACATACGATGCTAGGACCTTAAATTATTGAAGAAATGGAGGAGAATGTGAAAATACTTTGGCATCACATCAAATTACTCCAAAGTTGACAAATGATTTATGAAGATAATCATAAATGATACCTCAAGTTATGGTTGGAGACATGCCATTCCAACACATATCTCCATGTAAGAGAATTAGGAGATTTTAGAAGAAGGGAATACAATGCCTAAGGTACATCAGCCCCTTTATGATCTTTGATCGTGTCGGTGTTGTGGCCTATAGACTAGAACTTCCACATACCATGTCCCAAGTACTTGACATATTCCATGTGTACCTATTGAGGATATAGAATCCGTATCCCTCACATGTATTGAATTTTGAGGTGGTCTAGTTAGATAATGATATCTCTTACAATGAACGCTCGGTGAAGATCTTGGAAATTATAGATAATGTTCTACACAAAAATACTACTCACTTAGTCTGACTATTATAAAAGAACCATAAATATGAAGAGGCAATATGGGAACCATATGAAGTGATGAAGGAGGAGTACCATAACGTACATTCCCCATAGTATAAAAAATGAATTTTTGAGGGAAAAATATCATATGGGGGAAAAATATTACAGCAAAACTTTTTTTTCAATGAAAATGAAATTTTTATATTTATTTTATAGAGTATAAATCACATAAATTCATAATAAAACTTTTTTAAATGAATAATTACTGAAATAAGTTTCATTTATTGAAGTAAATAAACCAATACTGATGAAATAGTAACTTAAACATTGGAATTTTAATATGACCGTTATGAATAGTAAACCAACAAATAGAATAATAACCTAACCCATTAAAGTATAAATAAAATTTAGGCATCTTATAAATGGTAATATGATGTAATTATATCCTTATATATGTAAATAAATGTTTTAGAAATTTTTTACTTTAGTGTTGGTGTTTTTGTAAGTAATGAATACTTATTTAAAATTTTATAGTTATTATAATGATTTAATATTAAAAAAATTTCAAAAAAATTTATTTATAATGTAATATTCTGTTTTATTATGATTATAATATAGTTTTATGAGACCTGAATGAATTTTCAATGTGCTACAAAACTAGATGTAATTTTTAAATTTTTATTTTCTATTGAAATGACGATATTAATAAAAAATTAAACTCATCAAATTTAAAATATAATTTTCATTAGATGGAGTCCATTTTTGAAATATACTAATTGATAAAATTGTAGGGTAATTTTTTTGTATTTTTATAAAATATTAGAATGTTTGGTGAATAGTGAAATACAATAATTTACAATATATGTAAATAAAAGATTTTTTAGTCATTCATAAGTCATGGATGATTTTTGTCACCACTGCTTCAGCCTCACATGCACTAATTATTGTATTTAGTCACAATAATCCTCACAATTTCTTTTTTAAAAAATAATAATCTAATGAATAAAATAATGTGAAAACTGCTCTCTCATCCACAATAAATTCCACCACTCACCACCACTTCTCCTCAAAACTCTAATGTATTGATCCTTTTAAAAATAATACTAATATATCATCCCAAGTCACTTTTTTTACTCTAGTATCCCTCAGTCTCATCAAACTACCAAACTCAAGTAGCTCATTGAGTTTCTCAAGGAGAAGAATTGAAGAGGTAAAAACCTCATTTCTTTTTCATTAGTTTCTTTCTAATTTATTTTTTTTCCTATTCTATTATCACCTGAAATTAAAAAATAGGCATGGTAAATCTATTATCTATAGTATACTATAATGATATTATGTTTATGGAATAATCCATCTTCAATTCCTTCCCTCTACTTTTGTTAAAAAAACATCATCTGTGATGTTTTAATTTATCACATTCAAGAATGACATGTTTTGAAATTCTACTACGATCTTCTAGGGTGGTCATGAAAAAATTTTATGGATTAAAAATATTATAATATATGTTTTATGTATTATTTAATTTTATGAAACCATCATATAAACATGATACTAAATAATTGAACAAAACTAGTTCATGATGATCATGAAACCACTAAATTAACCTAAATGATTATCCATATTGTCTTATTTAATGATTCATAACCATTCAAAATAATAAAATATCATTTGATATTATTTAGGTTCATTAATAACATATATCTTCAATTATGGACAAAAATCATCATATACATCATTTTCATACAAGTAAACAAGTAAACCGATCATTAGAACTATGAATACAATCACTCCCGAATGATGAAATCAAGCACTATAACTCATAAAAGGACATAAATAAAATTAATAATTTTTTTAAAATATAATAAACATAGATAAAATTATGAATTTATTAATTAATGGACTTAATTTGATTATCTATAACATTAATATCAAGGGAAGAATCGTTTCAGATATAAGGTTAGGATTTCTCCTTGAACCTCTATTTTTCAATCGGGTTGTGCCCTATCTCCCTTTACCTTAATTTAACTATTATTAATTTTTATATAAGTCATTTAAATTAACTTTATATGTTCCAAAATCATGTATCCATATCATTTCATCATTCTTTTCTGAGGATATACATGTTTTAATAGGGCACACTTCTCAAATATTCCAAAAAAACAAACCCAATCCAACGAAACATCCTAATTTATTACCCATTTTCATGATAACTCCATAATATTTTTTAAGATACCATTAATTTTATAAAATCACTAATTTTATCCTGAAAATATAGATTGGATCATTTCTGGTTTTATTAAAACCATTATTCCTTTTCTATTTTAAAGAATCATTAAAATTTTCCTTAAACCGCACTAAAATGTTTTATTTCTAAAGAATCACAAAAAAAAATTTTACATGTATTAAAATAATTTTGAAAGAAATTTTCCAGATCTATAACTGTATTCCCCCATGAAAGTCCATTTATGGTTTAAATCATTTCATTCATGGACACCATTATGATATTCCCTTACATTATTCCTTTTGACAATATTATGATTCACAATTCTTACCATGGGTAAACCTTATGTTTATATTTGATTCCATATGTTTTATAATTCATGTGGAACACATATTCATGAACATGTTATGATGGGTTCACCCAGATAGCAGTCTAATTCATTGTGTCATGTTCAATCTCATGATACGTCATGTGCAATGGTCTTGCTGGTTTTCCCTGACTCATGCACCACGATCAATGGTCTTGGTGGTTAGCCTTGATGCATGGTCCATGTTCAATGAGCCGGGAATCATGATTTTTGTCTTATTTTAGGTAGTTTCCACATTTCAATGATACCATTATTAAATGACTCGATGTTATATATGTTATGCATCCTTATGTTTATTCATGTTCTATTTTTTTATTCATCATGTTATGATTTATAACCCTAGTGTTATGCTTTATACATATATCTATTCATTTTTTGGGATTTTTATCTCATAACTTTGTTCATGTATTCCCTAGGTTATATTATATAGATGTAAGGGATCAATGTTAGTTATGATCACATTCTAGATATTAAATAAACGTTTTTTTTTCAAGGTGTTTAATTATGTATATATTCATCAAAATAAACTAGACTTTATGATCCTAATTTTTCATTTTATGGGTTTTTATTCATCAAATCATGTAATTATATGTTTAAAAGGCTAGGGTCACTATAGATTTACATTTGTAAACCATACTTTCATAATTCAGTTACTCTTTTTCATAACTTCCATTCTAAAAGCTATGTTATAATTTTCTTGTTTATATAATTATAATAATAAAATAATGATTCATAGAAAATCAGTGTTTTGTGTAATGCAAGATAAGAATGATTTTCATGTAGTGCATGCTTAACTTGGTCTAGAGTAAAATCAAAACTATTTAGAAATCATATTATTTAAAAATCTAGTTCATAAAAAATATTTGGCTGGTTTACTAAGTCCCATGGTGAGTGGCTTAGATAGATAATGAGGGACATACACACCATGTATCCTGCTTATACACACTATGTACTTATAAAAAATTGTGTAGAATTAAAATTAATTTATTATACTATGAAATCATTATCGACATGTTCATGGTTGTGGTAATTAAGTTGATAGGACACACAATCTTATGGGATTTAATATATATATATATATGTTTGTGTGTGTGTGTGTTTAATTACTATTTTTAATGTTCAGATCTACATATCTTGTGTGAGTCCTATGACAGATATTTCTCTATGTGCATTAAATAATAGCACATTACAGAAAAATTATATAATTCATGTAATCATTAGGTTGATAGTAAAAATCATGAAATTAAATGATATTCCATTTATATCATATGTTAGAATAGTAAACATTATATGAGTATCATACATGTTGGATAGATTCAATGGTTATTCACTCTAATTTGTCCAAGGTTCATTTATGTACATGATTAATTTTAAATAAATTTACTTAATTTTTATAAAATTTTTATGAAAATATTTATCAATGAATTTTGGAGGAGAATTATGATAAATTATTTCATTAATTAAAAAATATATTTAATATATTTTAACAAGATTTATCTTAAATGAGATCAATTTTGAATTGATTTCTAGTTTTATAAATTGTGTAATTCATTGCATGCTTGTGGATGATAATGAGAAATGGAGAGACCTTTGTATGTGATTGCTTTCATTAAATTTATTATTTAATTAAATCGTTTTCATGTGTTCCATATATCCTCTTCTTTTATAAGGGACTCTGGGACCATGGATTCTTTTATGTAAAACATCCCCCTCCCACCTGCGTGCGAGTAAACAAATATGTAAAGGATGAATCTCCCAAGCTAGTGGGGGTGGTCGAGGATTGGATCATTAGTGAAATCAATCCAAGAGGGATTAATTTGTGGAAAGATGGAAAGATGTTATAGTAACCTTAATTGTTTCTTGTATTTTTTCCCAAGGGAAAGTGTTATTTTATGAACCTCTAAATAATGTAATTATTACAAAAGGATCAAGATCGTACATATTTATTAATTCATTTTTATCAAGGTTCATGTTTATTTATTATTAAGGTTTTATAATGATCACATCAATTAATGAATTAACAAGTATGCAAGATAGAAGTAAGATAAATTGGATTAGGTGTGAATATTATCTAATACATGGTTTATTAATTATGTAAATAAAATTAATATTAACAAGAATATGATAAAGTTAGAAAGTTTCAATTTATACTTAAAAGATAAAATCTCTTAATTATATATTACATCATTATAGCCTTCCACAATATGAGTTAAAATTGAACCATATTTCAAATTGCATAGCCCACCAAATAAGGGTTGATTTAAATATTCAAGAAATTATAACATGGTGTTTTGGGATTAATTAACAATTTTCCATTCAAGGTATGACTATCGAAGATGTAATTAATGTAACACAAGGGCAAGGGTTGAGGAAATCCAATTGAAGGATTTAAGAATTAAGGAATCCACTCAATAGATAATTCAATTATGATTTATTACATTTTGTATTTGGAATTCCAATGTAAAACAATTCATGTTTCTTGAGCAACCAATTTTGGTGTAATGAGAAGGGGAATATGGATCATTTCCACTAAAATGTCCATGAAATTGGATATTCTAATTCCAATGGTGATGGATATTGGGATTTGATAAAATAGTGAGAGATTAATAAATATAATATTTATGTATTTTTCAGAATTCTATCTGATAAATAATCCATATATGTTGATTCTACATATATAAATAGTAATAATAACATCATAAAATAAATCACCACAATCTATACATGAGAAGTATAACCTTCTCCTTGAGAAAAAATTATAAGAGTAGCAAAGGCATTTAGACGTCCTTCTCCATAAAGGGAAATTGTACATGCTAGATGAATATATTTTTAAAGATCCTGGTAATGAAGATAGTGATGAAGTGTTATCAATCTATGAGAGAAAATTTAATGATTCAAAAAATGTTTAATGGTTCATTCTATCATCCATGACCAATGATATTCTGATCCAAAATGATGAAATGGTTGTATATAGAAAGATGTGTCACCATCAGGATCCCAATAAAGAGTATGTGAGACAGAGGGATTTGATATGTCCAATGCTTTGTTTAAAAATAATCTTGGGGGGTCTATACTAACAAGGCATCATGTAGTCAATATTATGGGATAAATTGAATTATTAAACAACTTAGGAATTAAATTCCCAAATGAGTTTCATACAAATTAATCAATTCCATACCTACCAAATACATTATACTGATTTATTGTAAACATCCATATGAAAGATAAAGAGAAGAGTCTTTCAGAACATCTTACATTGACTCACCAAGAGGATAAGTACATGGGGCGTGATTAACCCGATATCCTTATGGTGAAAAAGAAAAGGAAGAAAAAAGATAAGGGTCCATAATTATAATAAGTATAAAGTTCCAAGTCAATATCCTTCCAATAAGAAGAAGATCCAAATGTGTGGAAAAAATGAGGATGAATTTATTTTATATTACATGAAAGGGAACTAGATGAATAATTGAAACCAAGAGTAAGGGTAAGGAAGAGGTGAGTTTTTAGCTAGTGTAATATTTTAATGTCTACGCATTGGGTATTAGATACAGCTTATGGTGCTCACATTTGCATCTAAAGGTTGGAACAAAGTAGATTTCCGAATAATTCCTGAGGAGAGGTGGATTTAAGAGTAGGTAATGGTCTGAAACTAGCTGATCTAGACATTGGTGACAACCACCATTCATTTCCAATGGTAATCATTTTCTTTTTAAAAGAATGTTATTTTTTTTAAACAGTTACCAAGAACATAATTTTTGTATCATGCCTAGACATGGATGGGTTTATTCTCATGTTTTGAAATAAAAGATGTTTCTTTTATAAACACAATATATTTTATGTTATAGAACATTTAAATAATTTTCTATTTGTATTAAATTATTAAAAATAAGTATTATAAACATATAACAAATCATGTTCAGATGACTCATTTGATACCTATCTATGGAATCACCATCTAGTTCATGTAAATGTGAAGTGGTTAATAAAGCTCTATCAAGATAGTTATTCTGACTCGTCTGAACTAGAACCACTAGAAAATTTTATTTTTATTTTTATTTGAAAGAAAAAATGACCCAACCTCCCTTCATTGGGCACGGTGAAATGGCCATTAAGATTCTAGGATTAGTAGAAACTGGTGTTTATAAACCATTTCCATTAAAATATAGAGGTGGGTATTCTTACTTCATAAAGTTTACTAATGACATGATCCAATATGGTTATGTCTTCCTGATGAGGTATAAGTCCCAGTCCATTAATAAATTAAGGAAATTCATGAATTATGTTGAGAATAAACATAGAAAGAAGACAAAGAATATTTGATCGGATTGAGTTCATGAATACCATAACCAATAGTTTATCAACATTCTATATTCGTTTTCGATTCTATCTTAGCTAACTCCACCATACAAGACACAAATGAGTGGAGTTAGTGAAAGGTAGAACCATACCGTTTTAGAAATGGAAATGTTGATAATGAATCATGAAAATATTCAATTATCCTTTAGGGGATATGAATTAAAAACTGTGGAAAAACATTAATCTTTGTACTAAAAAAGATGAAAATGGAATTTTATTCAAGTTATAGAATATAAATAATACTTTATTTCTATCATAAATATTTATAGGCTTCTTAGGATTTTGTTAAGGCATTCTCAGAAAATAGACCCGAATCTTGTAGCATGAAGTGTTTCTTTATACAATATCATAAGGAAACTATGTGTTGCTACCTATAAAACCCATCAGACACAAATGTGATTGTAAAAAGGAATTAATTATTTAATGATGTAGAACATCCTCAAAAAGGAAACTGGGGGAAATATTAACTATGATGAAGATGATGTTGAATATATACAATAGTTGGTATAGGAATAGATTCCACAGGTCCATGTGAAATAAGTAGTTCATCAAATACCGGTACTACATAGGAGAACATGAAATGTAATAGAATCAAATATAATGGGTTTCTACACATTAAATATGGATATTCATTATTGGTTGACAATGATGAACCACTCTCATACGTACATTTATTAGAGAGCTTTGAAGTAGAAAGAAAAGAAGAATCCACAAATTATGATGTGGATTCAATGTATCAGAACCTAGTGTGGGTTCTAGTTGAGGCTACAATTGATGTAAATCCCGTAGGGTGGAAAAGAAAATTTAAGTGAAACATGGACATGGAAGGTAAACAAACTACATATAATGCAATGTGAGTGGGTAAATTGTTTAAATAGAATCAATGAATTTACTATGGTGATTTGTTTCTCCATTTTACATTTGTAAATACATCAGATTTCAACTTTTTATAGAATCTTACCATCACTATGTTATTTTGTATATGGACATCAAAAATACTTTCCTTAATGGGAACGTTAAAGAAGATAACTATATAAAACAATAAAATGGGTTTCTGACTCATGGTGAGGCCAAAAGGATTCACCTGTTATGGTGATCCATATGTGGATTGAAGAAAGAATCCTAATCATGGAACATTTGATTCTACGAAGCTATAAATGAATTTGATTTCCTAAAGAATTAATATGAACCATGTGTTTATAAAATGTTAAGTTGGAATGTAATCATTATCCTAGTAGTATATGTTGATGACATATTAGTTATCGGAAATGACATACCAATATTAAAACATGTAAATAATAGTTTAAAAATGATTATCTATGAAGTACATAGGTAATGAATAACATGCTCTAGCGATCAATATCATTTTTTGATAGATCTGATAGGATTCATAGACCAATTGAAAGTAAATATATTGACGAGATACTAAAGAGATTTAGTATGGAACAATCGAAAATAAAATTTTTTCTAGTGTCCCATGGTACACATATTTCAAAGAAAATGATTCCTCATACCAAAAAAGAGAAAGAGAGAATGTGTAAGATCTCATACGATTCAATGATAGGATCAATAATGATGTCAAATTGTATACTAGAATATATCTTGCCTATGCATTGAGCATAGTAAAAAAGGTATCAAGTTGACATAGAAGAACATCATTTGTATATTGTTAAGTATATCAATATGTATCTCAAAATAACTATGGATTTCTTCCTGGTGTGTGGAGAAGATAATGAGCTGGTCATCATGGGTTTTATAGATGCTAATATTTTGATAGATCAAAATGATATGATGTCATGGTCATGGTATGTTTTCTATCTCAACTGATTAGTTATGAGATGGAAGAGTTCAATACAGCCTATTTTCACTAGTTCAATAGTGGAGTTTGACTATATAGCATCTTTTAATGTATCCACGGAATATATTTGGAAATGAAACATTTTCTAGGATCTTGATGTGGTACCTATTAGTACATAAAATGTCACATTGTAATGTGATAATATTGTGGCGATGGATATTTCAAAAGATCCAATGTCATATATACAAATAAAGAATACAATTCAAAATTATCACAACCTAACTGATATTTATTAGGGGTTCGTAGTTAGAGTAAGAAGGGTAACTATAAATGATAACAGTGCAGTCACCTTAACTAAAGGCCAATCTCATCAGAATCATGATTATCATGTAAGATCTAGTGAAATGATGGTTTTTAGTTGTTGGATTTAGTGAAAGTGGGTGTTTTTTGGAGATTGTTCCCTAAAACGAACTTATGGGAACATGATGACAACATGTATAAATATTTTTGAATACTAATAAACTTATTATCACATCATGATTATTCATTTATGTAGCATAGTATGTAATAATTTATTAAGGGTAGTTGTCACACTAAAATTTCATATGCGTTCCTCGCTATGATGATAACCTGAACGTGATAAGAGACATATCTTAAATATTTTATCTATAGCCACATGATATTTTGAAGGGAAACAAATGATACAGAATATAAGGGGGGGAGGAACATTGTAATTTGAGGAACCTTCTCCTGGTACACACCCTTGGTAATATACAATGTATGATAATATGAAAAAATACATATAAGTAGAAAATCCACATTTATATATGTCATTTTATGTTCCAATTTATGGATGTCTATTTTTATCCATAGACCTTAAGATTTCTATTAATGGGTACTATAAGTCTTTTACATTGGTGTGTTGATGAAATCTAGGATGACATATGTTCATGGTGATCTTAGTCAGTTGTGTGTGTCATGAGTAATATTGTATTAATGAATGATGTGATAAAGGAATTTTCCATTCCTTTATTTAATGGAAGTTGATATCATTGGAGATTTGATGGGAATGATGTATCCTAAATAAATAAATTTTTTTGGTGTTCCATAAGCGAGTTAGATTTTTGGAAATTCAAATAAAGTTACATCGAGCACATATATTGATGGCATCAGCTTGAGACCAAATTGATTTTAGATATCAAGAAAAATGGATGATATTATACAGGGAGCATCTTCATGAAATATTATTTCATTATTAAATTAACATCATTCACTTTGGGTGCAATGTCATGTTGTCAAGTGTTATCCATATACTTTAGGATTCATCACCTAATGCCACTAAGAGAGATTCCTATAGGATTACACAGTAAGTGTATTAAAAATATAACATAAAAAATATATTACTATATATTATTTAAAAATTAGAAATAATATTATTACATCACATGGTTTAATAATTATTCATGTTTGGTTGCTCTAATATATTCAGTCACCTGTTATGCGAGCTAATACAATGTGAGTGGAATATTTAACTAATATTTATTTTTTATTTATAGGTTATAATATTAATTTGTTGGATATTATTGGAGTGAAATTTATTTATTAAATAAATATTCATTATTATAGGATTGATAAATATTTTGGAGGAATGGTTGATAATATCTTTAGTTCCAGTTAGAAATCATGTATATTGAATAATATTTGATTAAATAAAATTTAATAAAATTCACATTTTAAGAACATTTCATGGAAATAAAAATAGTATTATTATGTTATAAATGGTTTTCATCAATGGATTAGATATATATTAAATGTCACTTGTGAAAATATTTATGTATAAAACCTAGTTGTATTTAAACCTAATTATATTTTTTCTCAAGAGATCCAATTCATTTTTTTGTTCTGGAAAATGAAAGATGGAGTGAATCCTATCAATACCTAGATAACACCCTCTCTATAAACACTACAAAGAATAGAGAGTGATATTTCTCCACCTCCCACTATCGAGTATAAAGAGATAAAGGAGAATGCTTTGGAAGAGATATTTGAGGAGTTCAAAGGTGAATGACACATGTGATTGGATCTACCATGATAGCACACAAACATTCCTATGATGATGTTAATTTTTTTTAACACAATGGGATCACTATTAGAGGTAATATTTTATTTATTCCTACAACATAGAGACAATAAAACATATATTTGTTCTCTAAAACATAAATGAATAATAAATTCACACAAGGTAATTTATTAATTGATTAAATGAATTATAAATATTATTTTATGATCATGCACTCGTTTCCATCATTATATCCCTTATATATTTTCAATGATTCAATCCCTTGATTACAACATTCATCACCACCTAAATATTAGATTGATTAGGGATCATGAAAAAAACGATGGGTACGACCCGTCACACACTTCTGCTATACTCGAAACCTTTATGGATAACCTCCCATTTCAATCACTATGCTTTAATTGTTAATTAATTCATTAGAGGGATTTAAAATTCCAAAAAAAAACTAATCATATAATCATAAATCCATTCATATGTATACCACAAGATCACATAAATAGTTAACATAATGTAAACCATAGAAAAGAAAATGGTTTTCTTTGATATTTCCTCACCATCAATATAAACCCATTAGTGAATGAATAAATATGGTATAATTGTATAATATCCCTAAATAATACTATATATAATCAAAGGGTGTTGTGATAAATGAATCATTACTTTAAAATATTAATGGACTTTATTTAGGAAAACCCCTTTTTTTATTTTTAAATCACATATAAAAATATAAAACCTTCAAAAATATTAAAGAATAAATTTATATTTAAAATTACCCTAGAGACAAGAAATGGATGATTCAAATAATTTATAATTAATTACTATGGGAAATTATATTCATGTAGTATGTGTTAAAATAATAATTCCATTCACATTTTCAGCAAAATGTAAAACATATCACATTAAAAATGAAAAGCTGATTCCTTTCAATAATTATATAAAAATTAAATCATGTTTAAAAATTAATTTAAAAAACCATATAATCATATAAAATCATTTATTAAATCATATTTATAAAACACAGATATGGTAGAAAATTTATTTTTGATTAAAGAGAGAAGTAAATTAGTTTTTCCATTAAAACATTTTCCGGTCTATTGAGTACTTAATGTGAAGAAAATGAAATAATAAATTTATTAAAAATAATACATTATTTTATAATTAAATTAAATTAATTTATTATGAAATTATCATAAAAATTATTTTAATTGGATTAAATTCCAAAAATAATACGGATTACAATTAGATTGAAATATAAATCCCTTACCCTCAGTTATACTTTCATATAATAAACTTAAAAAATTTGTATAAAAATTTTTAATTTATTATAATTATATAATATATTAATTTACGTATTAATAATTTCTTATAAAATCCACTTACAATAGTTTAACAATCATTTATTAATAACTATTAATTAAAATAATATTTTTTGGGGTTTTAAATGATTCATTTTTCGTTTAGAATTTCAATTCTTTGGTACTGGTAATTTTAATTTGTTCATGAATACATATTATTAAAACTATTATATATTATAAAAGTATCATATATATTCATTATATGCATAATTGTAATCATCTATAAAACGTAGAGATAGTAAAATGATTTACACCATATGTGGAGACAGTGTGTCATGCGTACTCATAATCACTATTTTAAAATTTCGATGGATGTAAAAAAATAAAGGTAAATAATAATTATATTTTAAAAAATATTACTTATTTCATATATTTCATATATATTTATTTAATCCATTATTATTATCATCGATGGAAAAATTAATAAAAACAAATTAAATCCCTTTACGGGGGTCCTAATCCCCATGTGCACACAAGGGACATTATCGTTTACCAATTGATTGGAAGGTGAGAAGGTTTAAATGATTTTATAATTACAAAATATTGATAATATTGTTAATATAAAATATATATCATAAACCTATATTAAAAAAATCCTGAAATATGGTAATAGAACATTAATTACAATGTTACATGCAAGAAGGTAGTCCACATGTATACATATTTGATTCTTTTACTTCAAATATGATGGTAATGAGTGTAGATAATTGTAGTTAAATCATCATTAAAAAATTTAAATATATGTAGATATATAAAGTTCTTATATTAGTATTAATTACATATATTTAGTGTAATTACAAGAAGAAATAAATTAAATGAGGTTGGGTAAGATTATTACCTATTATTCTATATGACACCTTTAGATCCCATCATAATTAAAATTTGAATAGTATTCAAAGAATAATAGAAACACTAATTTATCGATAGGGAGTTTTAAATTAGAATTAGTTTTGTTTTTTTTGATACAGATGGATCAGTTTTCTGTATAGAAAATAGAGAAGGGGTTTCATTTTCTATGGAGAGAAATGACATAGTTGGAATAATTTAAAAGATTAAAATACAACTAAGTGATCGTAAATTCAAATTATTTAGTGTGTAAATTGATTCATAGAAAACATATATAATTATTAAATATCATCATAAAATGATATTTATATTGGTTTTTGTGTCATTTTAAACTATATCATTTTGTTTAACCCAATTATTAACATATATAATTGTAAATTGTGATAACGAATTTTTCAATATGAAAGTGTTATAATTTTACTTATTTGTGAACAATTAGGTCAAAAATGGGAAATTTATGAAATTTTAGATAATTTCAAATCCTACTAATTAGATTTATGGTTTTTTAGTTGTTTTTAAATTAGTTAATAAAAACTTATTTAACATAGAATATCATTAATGCCATTTTTCACAAATTTAATTTAATTTCACATTTAAGACCTACAGATTGTTATGGAATTGGAATATAATAATTTAGAGAATACATATCATGTAATATGTACCTAAAAACTATTTGAAAAAAAACATTTTAACCCAATTTAATTAGATTTAATATTTTAAAAATAACTTATATTATTTTTTTATTAGTTGAATATTTATAGTGTCGTCATTACATATAAATTTATGGAAATTATTCAATCACTAAAAATTATCGATGACTTATCATGAAAAAATTTTTTTTCACTAAACTAATCATATATTTATAAAAATATTTTTTACCCTTATGAGTGAATTTTATGGATATTGAATTCAATAGATAGACATTTTTTATTTTTCATTACATAAATTAATATAAATTTTAATACCAAGTGTAAATTATAATAAAATTACATATTTTATAATTTGGTATGTATATGGTATAATTTCATTATTACCATAAATTATTGTATTTTTTTGTTTGATTTTGTACCTTATCCAGATTTTAACACTATTTTACCCATTTTATGGTTTTGATGTTACAAATATTTACCATAGTTACTTTTCATAATGGCCAAAAATTAGGATGAACTATTTGAAAGGTTTTAATCAACTAATTCAAAATAATCCATTAATTTATAATGGTTAAATCTCTATAAGTGGTATAAATCAAATTGAATATCAATGCATGAAATGCAACGAAAAATAGTTTTTAGAAAAATTCATTTTTATACATAAATTTTACCCTATATATAACTGACGAATATTTTTAATTATAATTGAATTAAATAGATTATTTTAAATCAAATTCATCCAACACAAATTTAAGAAAAAATCCAAAAATTATCTAAAAAATAAATTAATTGTATTAAGGAAATGAAATGGAATCATTTGAAATATTTTTATTCTTCACTAATAAATGAAAAAAAATCATTGTAAAAAAATAAAAATATTTCATACTAGGATAATCTTGATATGCTAATTCCCAAAAAAGACATAATATTTTTGAACAAAATTTCAATAAATAGTATAATTTAGTTTTATTATTAGATTATAAAAAATAATAAAAACCAATTTGACGGAAATAATAATTTTAAATCATATAATGTCTCTTTAAAAACAGACTACTTATCTATAAATTTATTTGAATTATCAAATTTTTTTATAAATTTTTGAATTAATCTATTACTATCCATTAAAAAAATTAATGTATTGGTTATATCGATATAGTATTCTACAATTAATTTAGACAAGGGATTCAATTTATGGAAAGCTATCATAGAAATTTATATATTTTTTAAGAAAATATATCATAAATTCTCTGGGTGTTACACCTAACCTCGGGCAATGCTATTAAAATGTAAAAAAGTAATATAATAAATATTTTAAAAATGAATAATATTTCTCTAAAGGATACTGAAGAGAATGATGAATGATTGAAAATAGAGGTATTCTTACAAATTAAAAAACCAATTTTCATATAGGAAATAAAATGGTTGAAATAGTAAGTCAAATATTCAGAATTATATCATGAACATTAGAATTGTAATCTAAATAATAAATTTGTAAAAAAATATTTGAGTATGTTATGAATTAAAAAAGATATTAATTTATTTTATAACATAATTAAATGATAGGTCTAAATATTATAAAATAAATATTTGACACAAATAAACCGAAATTATTTTTAGAAAATAGTTATGTTTTATTTTGGTTAAGATGAATTTTCATGGAACATTTAAAAATTAAAAATTAAAATAAATTTTATAAATTATTTTAATAATATAAATATTTTTATAAAAATGATAATATACATTTATAAAATCATAATTTAATTTTCTGAGTATGAAATTTGATCATGAAAAAAATAAGTATATTTCAATAAATAAGGTTATTATTTATAAAATTTAATTTATAATATTCTGAAATTATTTTGATAAAATTAATATACATTTTAGAATCCTCATGTCAAAATTTTGTTACAGTGATGTTTATTTATTTTTTGAAAATAATAGTATAATAAGATGAATGGTAAAATACCATATAGGTACCTAATTTTCTAATAGTCAATATAAATGAAATTTTTATTTTTCGAAAATATAGATTTATATTGTTATTTGAAATCAAGTATTCAATATCAATTATGTTACCAATGATTAAATTTTTTTATCACTATTAGTAGATACAATATATTGTTCTAATACATTATTTTAAAAGACCCCCTCTGATCCCCATATAAATACCACAATCCCCCTCCTACCTATCCTCACGTCATAAGTTTCTTACATTACAAAATCCATATCTACAAGATTTATTAAATTCCAAATACCAACTATGGTGGTTTTATTCATTATAAAAGACATTTCCCAATTCTCATGTAACGTATCAATGAAGGACATTCAAGGGAATATTTAATTATCTAAAATGATTAATTTTATATTTTCTCCTTCTAATTAAACTAAATGTATTCGAAAACTCATAAAATAAATAAAAAATTATCAAATGATACTGAATTTTTTACATAAATTAAATAATTATTATCTAACATTCTATCATTTATTCTTATATGAAACGATGCATGTATTATAGTCAGTTCACCATCTACAAGGATGTTGTATTTCTTTTTTCATCACCACATTCATCGATGAATATATTAATAATATAGTATTTATATATGGTCTAAATATATATGTCATATTTTTCTTTATATATTGGAATGATAAAATACACATAAAAATTAAATAAAACTAATTAAACGTATCATGGTCAAGAAAACACAAAAATGAATAAACAATTTACTTATAGCATTTATACTCAGTTAACCATGATAATTTTTAATACCATTTTAAATTTAAATCCCTTTAGAAATTTTATATGACTTTTAATCCATACCAAAAGACTCATTTTAAAATAAAATCCATCATTATCAATTATCTAATTCGATCATGGAAGACTGACATTTCTATAGTCCTCATGGGGGAATATTATCAGTTCATAATATCTGATGTAACCATGAGGTCCCTTCATACCTGTAATACTATCATATATGCTATGTGTGATATTCCAGCAACGGAGGTAATGTGGGAGGATTCTTCATCCTTAAATCTAGGTGATCTGCCATGGCTTGTGGGAGGAGATTTCAACATGGTTTTGGAAATGGAATAGAATAAATGGGGTATATCCTAAAGAAGGTGAGCCATGACATCAAAATATTTTTCTCTCAAAAGGGACTCCTAGACCTTGGCTACATGGGAGATCATTTTACTTTGTGTAATAATAATAAGGGAAGAGATCACTTATGGTGTATAAATGATCGATGCCTCCTTAAAATCCATGACATCTCATTATTCTCGGATAAAAAGGACTATCATTTGGTTCATGTGCTTTCTGATCAATTTCCAATTAGAGTGGATGTTTTCCCCAAACATGTTAGTGGTGGTTGTTTCTTCTTTAACATGGGATAGACTTCTCTTCTATTTTATTAGCAGG
This sequence comes from Viscum album, assembly GCA_963277665.1. Taxonomy (NCBI): domain Eukaryota; kingdom Viridiplantae; phylum Streptophyta; class Magnoliopsida; order Santalales; family Viscaceae; genus Viscum; species Viscum album. The sequence continues at coordinate 1,253,485,044 of OY728122.1, forward strand.
TCATTGAATCTTCATGGACCAAACTGTTCATCATATTTTATTGGAATTTTTTTCAAAATAGGATGTGTCATCTTAAAGGAGAGCTTTAGGATTGGTTTCAAATATTACCTTCATGTAATGATAACCATGAAATTCTTATTGTGGATGCTGAACAGATAGAGGATATACTTCATGAATCACGGGAGGAGAATTTTTTTCATACACTTTCTTAAAATAAGATTTATTTGAAATTTAATCTAATGCAACATGAAAAAATGATTCGCAATCATTGTAGAATTAAATAGGTTATGGAAGGAGACAAGAATACAACCTTCTTCCAAGACTGCATCATGGAGAAGAAAACTGATTGTCAGACCAAATATCTGCATGGAAGATGGAACTTTCTCATACAATTGGGATGTTGTAGAAGTTATGGGGGAATTTCTTGTTAATAATCTTCTCATAGATTCATATCCTCACATGCATGGATGATACCAAGGTGGCCATGAGGTTATTATTGATTCTATTACCAAAGTGGTGACTAGAAGAACTAAATTTTTACTGGAATCAATGTCGAATGAACAAGAGATTCATAAAGTGGTGTTCTCCCTTAATTCAACTAGTGATCTAGGGATGTATGGTTTTTCTAGATCTTTTTATGTATCATCTTGGAACCACATGAATGATCATGATGTAGAGGCTATCTAAAATTTATTCAAGTGAGGGAACTTTCCACGTACTAATTGTATCACATCTCTGTTTCTATTTCCTAAGTGAAAAGACCCATCCTCCATGAAGCAGCAAAGAATGATTAGTATACATAACATCCAATAAAAAAATTTCACCATTGTTATCAATCAAAAAATTTCTCCTCATCTTCATAATTGGATTTCATATGAGCATCATTGTTTTGTTAAATATAAGACCATTCATGGGGCTATTTTTTGACCTATGAAATTATTAGCAATCTAATTAAGAAAATATTGGGATCCAATGTATCCATCAAGTTAGAAATGTAAAATGATTATGACATGCTCGAGTGGTCTTTGATTCTCAAATATATGTCTCTTATGGGATAATATGATGATTTCATTTATATTATTTTATGATTCTTCATCTCTCCTTAGATTTTAATTATTTTAATGGGGGAAAATCCCAGTTTCTTCAAATCAGTTAGGGGCATAAAGCTAGGAGACCCCATGTCCCCTAGACATTTTATCATGTTACAAAAGGCTTCGATCTGTTTAATCAGAAGGAGTATTCTTGAGGTCCATATTCTTCCTTTTCATTTTAGAGGAAATATCAATGGTTTATCTCACCCCATATTTGTGGATGAAATGATCCTTTCTATCAATGTTAATATACACTCTCTATGTGGAATTAAGAATTTCATTGATAGCTACTACAAGTGGAGTAGACATCTTGTGAACCAGAAGAAGGGTGGTGTGTTTATCTTAGACAGGTACTCGAAAATGAGAGACAAGTTGGTTGAGTCTATCCTCATATACATAAGAATGGGTTTTCCAATTGATTACCTCAGGGATCCGATTTCTTCAGGTAAAATACATTTGCATAATTTTTATAATCTATTTGAGAAAATAATCCGTAGGATTTACTTCTTGAATAATCATTTCTTATCGTTCGGGGGAAGAATATCCCTTGTTAATAGTGTTTTATCTTCAATGACAATTCCCATTATTTCCCACATAAAGGCTCCTTTCTACATTATCTCTCATTTAGAAAGGATCATGTTTTCATTTATATGGGATGCACATGAAGATGGGTGAAACCAAAATGAATTTTGGGAATGTATTTCAAAACTGATTATTTGGGGGAATTAGTATTAGAAATGTCACATATGTAAAGAATGACATGCATGGAAATCTCTCCCTTGAAGTGTTTGAAGGTCATCCTCTGTGGTGGTGTTTTTCTATTGAGAAAGATAGTGATATCCTTACATATTTGAATGGATGATCATCGAATATGTGGATAAATAATCATATGATCATTTTAACATTTGGTAATCATGTGTGCTCGATTGTTAGCCATGGTGATATTAGCTTTTGTAAGCATAATAGGGCATTAAGGAAACTTTTTTTCTGCAGGTGTCCTACCCCAAATTTCTCATTTATATAAGAGAGATTCCACCCATCTTTTATTTACATGGTACATGATACTAATGATTAGAGAATGTTTGACCATATCAAGCTACCTGAGGCCCCAGACTCCCATGTCTTCAATGAGACAAATTTTGAATCTTTCATGAGAGGGATTTATTTAGAGTTGTGGCGTCGCTAATGGATTTTGATTCTTGGGGAGATGTGATGTGGTGAAAATATATTCCAATAAAATATGGTTTCTTAGTGTGGAATATTATAAAGAATTAAACATCCAAATATGAAAAAATAAAGTGTTTGGGTATCTATGTTGTGTCCTGGTTCTCGTGCTCTATAGATCCTACGGAGGAAACTATCAGTCATCTTTTTTTCGAGTATAAATGGGTGAGGCATGTATGGCACATGTTTGGGTGTTTCACAATTACTGCCACTCAAGATTTCAGAGGATTTAATTTTCTGAATCTTTGGTTACAAGTGGAGAAGTTGAATCATAAGGAATGTAATTCCAGAGAATGCATCATGGCTACAGGTTGTTGGTTTATATTGGAATATAGTAATAGAGCATATATTGAGGACATGTATAGCTCATTTTTTTTTCTATCACTACAATAATTAGAAAAATAATGTGCAACATCAGCCACATCTTCAAGAACATGTAACAAGACCTATCCCTGAGAATGATTTTGGGAAACAAATTACCCTGATCTGCACCCCCTAGACCCCCAACTGGAAGATCGGTCAGATAAAATCCTCACCTTTCGTTGCATAGACTAAAAATTGATGGTTCATGTATCCTAAAAATTATAATGGGGGTGGGGTAGTACATGGTAATAGAGGACCCACAATATTTTCATCCTTAAATCCCATCAATAATGGGTGTTCTTTTTTGGACTAAGTTAATTATTTACTTCTAGGCCTTGAATTGTTCAAGATGAAGAGTATTCCCATTGTTGTTCTAGAAATGGATTCTCAAGTGTTATTTATGTGTTTACAATGCCTCTTCTCTACCAAATGGTAAATCAATTACTATGTTAGAAAGTGTATTAATATAATTCATTAAGGCATGGAGGTATCACATACTTGGAGATAGGGATGTAGGGTATCCCATTATCTCATATCTAATGTTCATTTTGGTGATAGCATGTTATGTTTAGATAACACAATGTCCTTTTATATGAAGGAATGAGTAATTTTATCATTAATATCATGGTGTAATAATCTTTAGGCCCCCTTATACATTTTTTATTTGTTCCCCTCTATCAAGAGGAAACCCCTCTATCAGGGGGAAACCCCTCTATCAAGGATAAACCCATCTCTTCAATAAAAAATATTGATTATGGTAAAAGAGATATCCTCATGATAGTGAACCTGATCATAATGTCTTGATAAAATGACTAGAAAAAACAATAAAGAATACAAATAAATGAAATAGACATGAAAAGGGATATGGATAAAGTATGTAATGAATTCTATTAGATTTTTTAGGAGGTTAGCTACATATACTACAAAATTTTGGGCCATATGTAAGGGATAACCCAAACCAAGATCTCTTTATTTAATTTTGGCCTTTCTCTCATTTCCTTCCTTCGATCTATATCCTTCACAATTTATTCTTATATATTATACATTTATGTTCCATAAATATATATCAAGTTTATATTCTCATTTTATTCTATTGATATACATGTTTATTTAATTTCCCCTTCCCATCATTTCTTTAATGAAAATGAGATTAAAGGGAACTTGTATTTTTCATTTTATATTCCATGTTTCATTATGTTGAAGGAATTTAACTTAAAATATTTTTCAAATATGAAAATAATTTTATGGAAACCCACTCTAGTTTAATTATTGTTTTAATTAGAATAACATGTGTTTCCTTTTTAAGGGTTCTCAACTCAATTCTTAAAAAATCATTTAAGAGGATCATTTATATTCCTTATTTCCACACCAATATTTTGATTTCATGTTAAGTTGAATTTGATATTCCTAAAATATTCTTATTTTTTACTTTATGGGAATACAAAAATATTCAATCACATGTTTTCTTTTGAATCATTTGGATATACCATTTGGACCAGCTTTGAGATAGGATTATTTGAACCATTTAATACAAATGGGATTCCTCAGCCTTATGTTTTATATAAGATTAATTTGAATTAATTGGAACATATATTATTGTAAATATAAGGTTTTATAGTGTTCTTAAACTTTTAAATCCCTTAATTCATTGGTAATATTTTAATTGGATGAGATACCATGTATGGTTCATAAGAAATAATACCAACAAACTATGCTGTATTTTATTTTCATTTAGCCCATACTTATTCTTGGGGTAAAATATTTTATATCTATTAAACATTCTTATGAAACAATATCTTATTATATCATCTGATTTATTCCATTCTACCATGTTATTATATAAGATCATCCTCTTCTATGATATTATGTTAGGACTCATGAATAACATATTTTACTTTATCATATTGTTTTTTCTATTTCTAGGATTTTCAACTTACCTGTTTCCATTTTGTATGTTTATAGGGTACCTTATGATATAATAAAATTCTAACGGTATTTACAAGAACAATCTACAGAGTGAAATTAAAAATATATTGTTTCATGATGGTTGATTTTTTTTTCCCTATTACAATAGATCTTATGAATTATGGGATTTATTTTATGTTTTTTATATTACCAATACTGTAATAATTAGTGTGTGAGATAGATGTTTATATACTTGAAAACCATGTAAATTATAAATTTTTTTATCATAGTATTATGTTGTCAGTATAATGAACAATATGATATGTAATAGAAGTATCATGACATCAATATAAAAACCCCTAAAATATGTAGACAAAAAATCACAAAATAGTCATTGTTTCTATATTTAAAACCATTAAATATAATCATATATACACATAAAATATAAAAAAACACATCATGTGATTTACATTGGAATTAATTCATATCTTTATAGCTTATTATTTAATTATTTAAACATTCATAAAGGGTTTTGAATAAAATAAAAAAATTTAAGTCATCATATAGACTTTTGAAAAATGATATTATTATATATCATTAATTTTTGTTGCAAAATGCATATATTATTCCGTATATTTTACATATTTAAGGGATGATAGTATTTATGTAATGTCTCAGTTCCGGAAGCCTCCCAGAGGCACCCCGTACCCGGTTGGTCACATGGACTCAAGAGCATTTCCCCGAATGACATAGGCTGCCGACTAGTAGTGAGGGAATTGAATGTGATAGTGGGGAAAATATTCCCTCATTAGTAGAGTATACAGTGTAATAGAAACAAATAAGCAATAATAGATGCAATAAATCTCCCATAAATGTAAAAAAGAGATGATTGAGATAATAACAACTGGAGCACACATATATATAAAATGATGCATGGTCTATATGTCTTGGAAAATAGATAAACAGGTCATAATGCTGGAATACAATAGTGCTAAACCAATGTGAAAAAGAAAGAAGATAAACTCCTCAGCATCGCAATCCATAGCATGGTCCCATGAGCTCCAGCTCCACAGCTAGTCAAGTACCAGAAGTAGAAGGGAGCTTGTCCTTATTTATATCTTCAACAATATAATATGTTTGGGCCCAAAAGCAAGACCCAAACACGGTGTGAGACCAAATCCCAATAAGCAACCACCTGAAGATCTGTGCCTAATAGACAGTGAGAATATGGCAGGAAAAAGTACATGAAGATGTAAATAAGGAAGCACAAAGAAGTAAATAATTCACAGTTTATGCATTCAAAACAGCACACAACATGAAACACCAAACAGATAACACAACAGGTAACCCTCTGGGAAGTACCCAAAGCCTATCCCCACTAATCCTACCTATCAAGTACAAGAAACCCTCTGGGCAGCACACACAGTCTCACACCTCTGGTTTAGCTAAAGTATAGACTCTCTGGGGAAGCCCTCACCGTCAATTCCCCCTATAGTCTCGTATCATATTAAAGGTGGTCTAGGGAAGCACTCAATGTCAATTTCTCATGTGGTCCATGTCGTGGAACTAAAGACACTCTGGGGAAGCACTCAACATCAATTATTCCTATGGTCTTGCATCGTATAAATATAAAGACACTCTAGAGAAGCCCTCAATGTCAATTATCCTGATAGTCTATACACCAAGTTTTCACGGCCCTGTGTATGTCAAGTAAGTACAACATTGTGTAACGGACCAAGTAATCCTCAATTACTACTTGTATATCATTCTAAAACATATCATCATAACCGAACAACATGCACACCATTCAAAATACTAGGCATAGATAGTAAACAACAACCTACAGGAAAACAAGTCCCAATGGTCAAAACATCAAAACAATGCATGGGAAATACATACAATGCACAACAATTCATCATATTCAAATTAAATTATCATCTACCCAGGCGTACCAGCATAGTAGAGAAAAAATAGGGCAAAATGGTAAACACACAATACCCCAATCAAGGGTATTGGGTGAAATTGTACATATAACTCAAAGAAATCCTACAAAAAGGAACAAACCACCTACCTAAAGTTTAGGAGATCAATATACTTGATCCTAGAAGCTTGAATCACATTAGAACAATGTATATCTATGAAAACATCTAAAACATTCAACCAACGATAACATGGAAAATAAGAGAAATCATGATGCGAGGTTCCATCAGAAGAGATAACTCACAAATGTGATTACAATGCAATCAATGGTGTTTGATTAGGAGAATAGACAGATGCTCAGGGTTCATCAAAGATCTACAGTTGATCGGTGCTCTCAGATGAACGAGACCTAAAAGAAGTTCGTTCTCACCATTAGATGCGACCCTGGTGCATTTAATAAAAAAATAAAGTACAATACATGTACTTTTGATGTACATATTGTGTACTCTCCTTTTCCATACTCTGCTTTAAGTGGCCTCCAAGTCACTCTCACATGGCCACGTGTGTGGCTATTACACGAACTGCTGCGGCATGGAAGTACACGGCGTGTACTCATAAAGTACATGGAGTGTACTTAGAAAATTTCCAGAAACTCTTATTTTCTCAGAAACTCCTAGAAAAAGAAAAAAATACCCTAAAGGAAGGTCTGGGTTCTTACAAACATCACCCCTTAAAGAAATTCATCCCTAAATTTCTCTAGCATGACATAGAATAAGAACCCCTGAACAGTTCCGGCCATTATGCCTGTAAAGTAGTATCCCTCTCCCAAGTCTCATCCTACACCTGCCTATGCTACCACAACACTCATACCAAAGGAATAGACCGACCATAGATAACCTCTATACTACGGTCTATAATCCGAATAGGATTATCCTCAAATGACACATCCACTTCGTGCTCAACCTCCTTGGGTTGAAAGACATGAGATGGGTCTGAAAAGTAACATTGGTGTTGAGAGACATAAAAAACATCGTCCATAGCCTGGTACCATTGAGGAAACTATAACCAATAAGAAGCCAGACCAAACGTATCCATCACCTCAAACGGTCCGACATACCTTGGCGAAAGCTTACCCTATCTCCTAATCCTCTTCTATCCCAGCATCATTGTGACACGTAGGTAAAACTGATCCCCAACCTCGAACTCTAGAGGTCTTCTCTACTAATCAGCAAAAGACTTCTGGCAAGATTGTGCAGTAGCCATCCTATTCCAAATCAACTATATCATCTCTGTGGTTTCCCAAACAAGACATGGTCCCAACAAAGCCACCTCTCCTGCCTCCAGCCAACATAAAGGTGATCGACATGGACTACTGTACAAAGCCTCCTAAGGTTCCATCTAAATAGTTTCTTGAAAACTATTGTTGTAGGAAAATTCTAGAAGAGGTATATGCTTCTCCCATGAACCTCCAAAATCCAGAATGCATGCTCAGAGAATGTCCTCAAGCACCTAAATTGATTGCTTGGACTAGCCATCTATCTGGGAATGGTAAGCAGTACTCAAAAGTAATTGTGTGCCCAAAGCCCTCTAAAGCCCCTAATGGACTCAAGAAGTAAAACGTGCATCCCGGTGTGAAACAATGGAGTGTGAAACTCGATGTAGATGTATAATCTCTCAGATTTAGAGCCACCGCAGCTCATCAACACTAGAGGTCTCCTTGATTGGAAAGAAGTGATCAACCTTCGTAAGTTTGTTGATGACAACCCAAACTGCATAATTCCCTCGAGGGGACCTCGGAAAACTGGTCACAAAGTCCAACACGATGTCATTCCACTTCCAATCGAAAATGGGTAACTGCTGTAAAAGGTAGAATAGTCATTGATGATCCACCTTCACCTGATGACAAGTGGAACAACTCATGAAAAAACAAGCAATGTCCCTCTTCATACATGGCCACCCATACAGATGGTGTAAATCACAATACATCTTTGTGACCCCAGGACGAACTGCCAAAACTGAGGAATGAAAATCTCGCATCATCTCCTCGAGTATGTCTATTGGCACCCATAAGCACCCCTGGAAATTAAAGATCTCATCCTCACCTATGGTCCACCCAGCAATAGGGTCCTCTCCTGACACACTCTCCCTTAGGACTAGGCCTTCAGAATCTGATAGCTTCCTCATTCGAACTCGATCTAGAAGAGTTGAGGTAACAGCTATAGAAGAAAGGAATGTTTACCCCTGTCTATCATGCACCTACAAATGCATCTCAGAGAACAAATCCATGAGCTTCCAATCACCACTGGCCCCCTGAACTGCATCTATCTGAGTCCTCCTACTCAATGCATTGGCCACGGCGATGCCTTTCCCAGGCGTATAGGCATGCTCAAAGTGAAAAGACTGTAGGTACTCAACCCACCTGTGCTGTCTCAAATTTAGATCACGCTATGTGAAGCTGTACTTGAGAATCTTGTGGTTGGTAAAAACTAAAAAGTTATCTCCCAAAAGATAATATCTCCAATAGCGTATGGAATAAACAACTGATTCAAAATCAAGATCATGCATCATGTAATTCCTCTCATGTGGCCTCAACTGCCAAGACCCATACGCAACCACTCTATCTTCCTACATAAGAAAAACTCCTAACCCAATACCTGATGCATCACAGTAAATAGTATAACTCTTTCCTGGATATGGAAAGACTAGTTTCGATGCTGAATTCATTCTCCCTTTCACCTCCTAGAAGGCTGACTCACACGAATCTGACCACAAGAACTTGTCCCCCTTCTTAGTCAGACCTATTAGCAGTGGAACTAAGTGTGAAAAGTCCTATATGAATCCTCTATAGTATCCAGACAGCCCTATAAAACACTGAACCTCAAATAGATTCTCCGGCTACTACCTAGAAACTATAGCTCTAATTTTTCTAGGTCTACTGATACTCCTGTCTCTGAGATAACATGACCCATGAAGTGAATCTGACCCATACAAAAGTGTCATTTTGAGAGCATAGCATATAACTAATTCTCTTTCAGTGTACTCAAAATGATCTCATGATGTGTGGTATGGTCGTGTCGAGTGTGAGAGTACACCAAGATATCATCCATGAAGACCTCCACGAAGGAATCCATGTATGGATGGAAGACTCGGTTCATTAGTGCCATGAAAACTGCAGGTGCGTTCGTGAGACCGTACAACATAACCAAATACTCGTATATACCATACCTAATCCTAAATGTTGTAAGAGGTATATTTGATGGTCTAACACACAACTGATGATAACCGGACTTCAAGTTAATCTTCAAGAACACCCGGGCTCCTCAAATTTGATCAAAGAGATCATGAATCTGAGGAAAGGGGTATTAGTTCTTGACTGTCAACTAGTTTAAATTCCGATAATCCACACAAAACCTAGGGATTTCTTCTACGTTCTTCGCAAATAGGACATGCGAACCCCAAGGATAAGTATTGGGTCAGATGAAACACTCTTCTTTCAACTCCTCCAATGACTTCATGAGATCCTGAAACACATGTGGGGCCAACCTATAAGGACTAATGGACATCAGTGCTGCTCCTGGAACATACTCAATAGAAAAGTCTACCTCACGCTCCAGAGGAATACCTGAAAAGTCTTCTAGAAAGACATATATGAAATGATCCACCCCTGGAGGAATGACTAACTGTGAAGTCCCCTGGTCATCTAGATAAAGACTAGCAATATGGGCTGTAACTTCTCCTAAACCATGATGCTCTGGACCCACTCTACTCACCTGGACATACCACTCACCTTTATGAAGAAAAGACCCACACTCTAGTGTTATGAAACTCACCCTACAGTGATAACATTCGATGAATACATGGAAGGAAACTAACTAGTCCATTCCGAGAATGACATCATATCCTGTCACCTATAGGAAATAAAGATGCAAAAGGAAGTGACACCCAACAACCTCAAGAGGGAACTCCTTGCACTAACGTACACCAGATGTTCTTGTACCCAACGGATTGTCTAGTTTCAAAATATAGGCAAAAGAAAAGATACAGATCAAAAGGTTCTCCACAATAGCAACAAATATAAAGATATGCATAACACCAATATCAGAAAGAGATGAAGATAAAACAAAGGAAACTAGGATCGTACCTTTAACTGTAGAGGGGTCGAGATCCTACTCCTGATGGGTCTGCTTTACTACAAAAGCCTGTCCAACTCCACAGCCCTGTGACCCTTCTTGACTACTCAAGATGATCCACCCTGCTTTCACTGGTAGCCTGCTGACTGACCACCATAGCCGCAACCTCCACCTCATCTTGAACGACCGGAAGAACTCCAGTTCCTAGAGTAGTGACAAACTGGTGGAGCTTCTCCTGTACGGGGGGGGGGGGGGGGGGCATAGATGAACCCGGGTCACCAGATGATGGTGAGAAGACCTGAAAAAAATGCTGAAGGTGACCCAACATACCACAAGACCGGCACTCCAATGGGTCTCTCTGGAACTGCGGCCTCGTATTCCAACTTCTCCTGCACTGATACCACACCACCTGGATACTAGAAGATGCATCCCACCTACTCGGATCTCCCCGTGTAGTCTCGCTGTGGCGTTTCAGGCTATCAACTGGAAAATCACTAACTCTAGATGTCGAGCTGCCATGGATCACAAATCCATATTCCCTCAGATTCCGCTCTGTAATCAGTTCCTGTTTGATGATAAAATAGATGGAAGTCAACTTAAATATATTCACCTGAGAGTGGATGTCATGTCTAAGGCCATCCTCAATCTTCCTTGCTAGGAATAACCCATCTCCAACCAGGAAGGGTGTGAAATGCTGAAGCTCGGTGAAAAAATAGGAATAATCCATAACAGAATGAGTAACCTTCTCCCGACTCATAAACTCACGGGCTAGGATGGACCTTAGGGTCTCCGGATAGAAGTAGTCATAGATGATGTGCTGGAACTCCACCCAATCCATAACCTGGTGACGTACCACCTATGAGATCACATCCCACCACCTTTTGGAAGAGTCCCAAAGCATATAGGTAGCGAGCTTGACCCTCCTCTCTGGAGGCATATACAGATGCTCATAGATCCTCATCATGGCTTCTAGCCATGACTCTTTAGCCTGAGGTCCTCCTTCCCCTGAGAAAGTGGGATGATTCTGCTGCTGGAAGACCTGCGTCAAAAAATTCATCGACGGGGCAGGATGCGGGGCTCCCTGAAAGGTCTACATCATCCTCAATAATCCCTCCATGAAATGTGCATCATCACCTATGTTAGGTACAATAGCTGGAGCCAAGGCTGGGACAACTGGAGGATCTGTAGGTAGTCCCAGATCTGCCATGTTCGGTGTTTGATCACCGATTGACAACTAGAGTACAATGGGAGGACGTCTCGGTAGCATGACTCTACAAGGTCAAGCACACACCATAGATTAAGTTATCAAGGAATAAAGTAAAGGTGTGTATGAAGGGAACAGGATGAAGAAAGCTCTCATGTTTTACAAATCATGAATACATGGTGTGTACATTTCATACACGGTGAGTTCCCTGAAGTCATTCACACGGGCATATACTCTTTCAAAAACTGGTCGTGTAACACCCGAAACACGTGGCGTGTTCTCAAAACACATGGCGTGTACTTGATTCCTCTTCATGTGCTAGAGTCCTTCTACATGGTTATGATCCATGGCCCCCCCAAGACAAGACTACACAGCGTGTTCAAGGTAGACACGCCGTGTACTGGACATGCTTCACCTAGAACGCGTTGTTAGTGACACATCCTGACACTATACAGAGTATTCTAGATGGAAATGGTATTTACATTATAAGATAACATCGACCCGTGTTTTTTGTGACATGGCTGAGTACATGGGTCAAAATACATGTCATGTTTAGATGGTACACTGTGTGTATTAGACATGACTCGGCCAACCTGTGTTGTTAGTGACACGAGTGGCACAAGGTTGACACAACACGACATGTGGGCAAGATACACGGCGTGTTAACTATGGATTATTCCCACCCTGTGTCTCTACCCACACTGCCAACGACAAGGTTAGAGACTACACGGCGTGTTCATAGAGTACACATAGTGTACTTAAGAAAAACTATTTCTTCCTGAACATCAGAACACATGACGTGTACATAACATTATAGAATGTGGATTCTGGGTTTTATGGATATTAAGATACATTATCTACTCTGGAAGCCATAAAATAGTGAAACATGCATTGAAAGTGCCAAATTTCGATCCGTGAGGGCCCATAATATCTGTGAATCAATCTCTGGGATCTTATACAAACTATAACATGGAAAAACTTGCAATGATACACCAAATTCTGGTCCATGAGGGCCCATACCACTTTGAGAACCAATGTTTGGCATTCATTCAAGAAAATACCTACAAAAAACAATACCCTATCAAACCGAAGGTATTTATATTGAGGAATATATCACAACATCATGCATATTCTACACAACATCTATCACAAAAACATGTAATCGCTAATGAATCCTAGATGATATGGCAAGAATGCATGGAATGCGATTTCTATCAAGTTCCTATATGATGCATAAGATGGAATACCCTTACCTCATTGGGTTGCCACAGAAATAGAACCTCAATAACATCAACTGTAACCGCAAAAAACATTTGAATCACCCAACAGTGAAATCGAATCAACTGTAAAATTTCAAGCTAGAAAAATTTCAATAACGAGGTAGATTGGGTTTTCCCTATACACGGGTTAGCTACTCCTGGGAACATCTTATTACCAAGTACAAATTCCATTCTATCGATGACTAGAGGCTCTAAAAAGTTATTCAGATGAAAAGAAATCCTCTGATACCACTTTTTAATGTCCCGATTCTAGAAGCTTCCTAGTGGTGTCCTGTACTCGGTTGGTCACATGGCCTAAATCACATTTCCCCGAACACCAGAGGCTACTGACTAGCAGCGAGGACCTTGGGTGTGATAGTGGGGAATATTTTCCCTCAGAGTCAAAGTACACGGTGGGAGAGAACAAAATATGCAATGGAGGAAGTAATAAATATCCAATAACAGTAAACAATGGAAGACTGAGATAATAACAACTGGATCACATATATAAATATATAATGATGCATGGTATATATCTCTAGGAAAACAGACAAATAGGTCAAAGTGATGGAATACAACAGTGATAAACCGATGTTCAAAATAAATTAGATAAACTCCTCAGCATCGCAATCCATAGCTTTGTCCCATGCTCTCCATCTCCATAACAAGTCAAGTACCTGAAGTAGAAGGGTGCTTTCCTTTATCTATACCTCAAAAAATATAATCAGTTTGGGCCCAAAAGCATGACCCAAATATGGTGTGAGACTAAATCCCAATAGGCAACCACCTGACGATCTCTGCCTAATAGTAAATGAGTATATGGAAAGTAAAAGTACAGAAAGCGGTAAATAAGGAAGCACTAATCTGTAATCAATCCACTTATTTAAGCATTAAAAACCCAACACAACATGCAACAGCAAAACAGATAACACAACCAGTAGACCTAGGGGATGTACCCACAACCTATCCCCTCATGTCCTACCTATCAAGTACATGCAACCCTCTGGGCAGCAAACACAGTTTCACCCCTCTAGTTCAGCTAATGTATAGACTCTCTGAGGAAGAACTCACAGTCAATTCCCCCTGTAGTCTCGTATCATACTAAAGGTCCTATGGGAAAACCCTCAACGTCAATTCCCCCTTTTGGCCTATGTTGAGGAACTACAAACACTCTCGGGAAGCACTCAACATCAATTCCCCATGTGGTATCTCATTGTATAAATATAAAGACACTCTGGGGAAGCCATCAACATCAATTCCCCCTATGGTCTATACGCCAGGTTCTCACGGACCTGAGTAAGTAAAGAAAGTATAACATCACGTAACATCCTAAGTAAACCTCAAGAACAACATTTCTAGCATTATAAAACATATCAGCATAACAAAACAATATGCATACCATTCTATAATACTAGGCATGGATAGTAAATAGCAGCCTAAAGGCAAACCAGACCCAAAGGTCAAAACAAGAAAAACATGCATGGGAAATACATCCAAAGCTAAGAACTTCACCCTATTCACAATCAATTATCATCTACTCAGGCATTGAAGCATATCGGAGAAACAATAGGGATAAATGGTAAACACGCAATACCCCGTTCATGGGTATTTGGAAAAATTTTACATATAACTCAAAGACATATTACAGAAATACACAAAACACCTACCTCGGGTTAAGGAGATCAATATACTTGATCCTAGAAGCATGAATATTTTTAAAATGCTGCATATCTACAAAAACGTCTAAAAAATTCAAACCATGATAACATAGAAACGAATATTAATCATGAAACAACATTCCAATAGAAAAGATAACTCACCGATGTGAATCCAACGCAATCAATGGTGTTCGATTCGGAAGATGGACATAAGCTCGAGGGCACATCAAAGATCTGCAGCTGTTCAACACTCTCAAATGAACGAGACCTAAAAGAAGATCGTTCTGGCGATTAGACGCAACCCCGGTGAATTTAATGAAAAAAGGACACAGTGTGTACTTTTGAAGTATACGACATGTACTCGATTTTTCCGTACTCCGTTTTAAGTGGCCTCCAACTAACTCTCACACAGCTATGTGTGTGGCTATTACACGAACAACACATGACCTGCTATGGTAAGGAAGTACAAAATGTGTACTCATAAAGTACACGACGTGTACTTAGAATATTTCTAGAAACTCTTCTTTTCTCAAAAACTCAAGGGAAAAAGAAAAATATACCTGAACGGGAGGTCTGAGTTCTTACAATTTTTAATTAAATATTTTTATGATATAAACCCATTCTTATTTTATTATTTTGGAAGGGAATTTAACCAATCATTTACCATATACCTCAATGAAAAAGGAAGGAACTTTATTTTTACACGGTATTTTAAAATACCATTAATTTGGAAATATCACATTAATAATTGAAATTATAAATATTTTTCTCTAGATATCCAAAAAATCACCCAAACCAAATGTTTTTTATGACTATTTGAATAATGGAAATATTCATATCAAAATGATATACATTGATATTTGGTTTCTAATAACCCATATATGTTCGACTATTCAATGAACTCCCATAATCCATTAATGGTCATTATTTCACTGTATGTTTTCCACATTTAAAATGAATCCTTTATGTATTAAAATACTATATTATTTCACTTATGATACTCCAAATTATTCGTTCAATTTAAGTATTTACAATGATAAGATTTCTCTTCTACCTTATGAGTACATTATCACTCGACATTAATTAGATAATATTGATAATAAAGAAAATAAAATTAAATAAAATACCTAGTATAAAATCAACCAAAAAAAACAAAATAATATTTTTTTATAAATTCCTTCTAAATATGACTTTGAAATTACTGATACTCTGGTATGAGATTTACTGTTTAACAAAAAAATAAACTCAAAATTTTATTATAGTTATCATAATCATATACTAGAAGTTAATAAATTTATATATTATAGATATTCTATATTTTTTTATAAATGGTGTTTGGGTTCAAGCCATTAGAGACCATTCGTGTATCGTGAGCATATGGGGGGTATTTTTTTACAAACTATAGATCGTGAAAAGATGGTTTATTATAATCTCTAAGACATAAAGGATTTAATAAGTTTTTAGTAGTGATATATCAAGTATTCAAAATCCACCAAATATGAAAATCACATTGTTTTACAGAATATTAATTTTTTGTTAACTAATTCACAATTATGTATATAAATAATTATTATGGTGGATAAATTACACTTTTTAAAAGATGTCTGACAACACACACTTTCCAATATATAATTTCATGTTACACAGTTGTTAGGATTATTAAATACAGAACTATATTTTAGAAAATGATTCTCATATTCTAATTAAACAATGTTTCAAATTATTTTTAAATTATAAATTAATTAATAAGTCATTCATAAATTATTTTTAAAAATAAAATCATAAAAAATAAATTATCAAAATTTAGACAAATAAATTCAGTAATTAAAATTCATCATTCATCAAACATGTTGATCAATTGAATTTTATCATACATTCAATATGAAATTTATCATCAAAATGTTAATATAGTAAGGGGATAATGATTTAATATAATAAATGAATTGTTAATGCAAATCAAAAGTACGGATCCTTAATTTTAAACCCTTATTTATCCCTTGGGGTTCTATTTTCTCTTCCCAAATCCCCAATATGAATACTCATTATTTGTTGAATTAAATTAAAAATATATTTTTCTTCATTAAAATGATTTTTTGAGATAATTATTTTATTTTTGGTGAAGCTTAATTAGAATGTGGCATGATATAATCTTTATTTTCATTATAATAGTTAAAAATATACATCACTCTTTAATATAACATGACATAATGCTTATGGAACAACCTTATGTGGAATTGAAATACCTATATGATATTTATATAATTTCAAAATATTATTCTAATAATTTATTGGTATATTGTAATATTAATCCACATCATCTTGAGTTAATAAAATTGGATTTCTTTTAAATCGTTTATATTACCTGAAGCAATGTGTACTAAAAATATAAAATTAAACTAAAAACACATGATAGTTATAAAGTAATTATAATAGAAACCTTAAAAATATGATAAAAATAATAACAAATAACGAAATAAATATTATTTATCTAAAAAGAATATTTTTAATATATACATAATATTTTTAGTTTCTGTTTTATAAATACACAATGGTGTTCAATATTTGAAATGGGAGGGGGAGAATTCATATGAAGTAGTAATAAATAAATTCATTAATTGAAGATATATATATATATATATACATTTATAATGGTGTAATTACTAGTGGTGGGGAAAATATTGACCCATAAAATTTATATGTGATCATTACATTGAGTTTTTTTTGACTCAAAATTAAAATATTTTAAAAATATTTTTTTTATAATAATTCATTGTAAAATAACTATTCCATTCAGGAATATTAGGATAATATAAAACACATATCTTTGATATAAATCTTCCATAACCATCTATTATTACAATAAATAGATATGAGATTATTCATAAAAAATGAAAAGGTTATGTGAATGATTATTTATTGAAAATAAATATATTTTTGTAAATAATATTTATACTTTAAGGACATCTATTTAGAGCCTAAAAATATTTTTAATATATTTATGAAATTTTATTAGTGATTTTAAATCCTTCTCAACATGTAATGACTAATATATTTCTCAAATATTTAGTGAAAAAAAAATAGATCAAAGATAAGGGATTATTAATAAATATTTCCCATTGATATAATTATTAATCCCTTTTAAAAATATCTTAGGAAATATTAATTAGTGAATATATCCAGAATGGATGGATGGTGGGAAATATACTTTATAGTAAAAATTGATGTATTAAATAATAAATGTCATCACTGGAACTAAATATATTGAAATTTATTCATTATTACCCATTTTATATGGATTATATTTTTTAAATGATACATATATCCTTATATGTTTTTTTTATATTAATATTTTATGATTTTATATTTGGAAGTTCAATTATTAGTTTTTTGTAACAAATTGATTTTATAATCAAGGAATCAGGGTTTTAAAAAATAATTTTTTTTGAAACCATTCATAATGATTTTATAAATCATGTATTATTATTTTTGATAAGGTAACTGTTTTTGGATATTGGGAGAATTGTTTGAATATTATTTTCAATAAATTTCATGGTAAGTGAAATATATATATTTATATATATTGTTTTTGAAATGAAATTATGTTTAAAAATAACTAATTTTTTTGAATTTTTATATAATAGAAATTATATTTGAAACCCATCATTAGAATGAATGTTGTTTTTAAATAATTGAATGAGAATGGGATACAAGAATCAAAGGGATGTTTTATAAAACCAAACTAATTTATCGAATAAATGGTAAAAAATACTATGGAAACAATCAATTGTGTTTTGTTTTATATAGATTGATGAAATATTGTGTGGTTATAATTATCATGGAGGTGAAAAATATATGTATTGTTATTATTTATAGGTAAAGACATATATGTTTTGTTTATTTTTATTTTTATTTAATAAATTTGGGGTCCAAGATTGCTTGGATCTGACTTTTTCGATACCATGATAATATATGATTTTTAAAATATTATCTTCTACGTATGACGATTATATTATGGTAATTATTTTGATGTTAGTTATGAACCTGATATGGGTGAAGAAATTAATGTTACCTATGATTTGAAACATTTTAGGAATTTTGAATTATATATGATAGGTCATCACATGTGAAATGTTCTATGAAAATAGTGGTACTATAATGTGATGTCTATTTTATAAAATAGAAATGGTTAATGAGTTTTGGATAAATTATGCAAGGTCATATATCTAATTGATTTGGGAAAACATGATTGGGTAATGTCAATTCAATCATTCATGACTAACTTTGTTTTCTTGTATATGTTATATGAATTTATATAATAAAAATTTTATAATACATATCTTAGTATATTACAAGATGAGGAACTATATTGGAATGATAAAATTGAATTTAACCACATATTCATGGATGATTATGGTTATTCTAATAGTCCATGGTCATGAATTTTTTATTTTACTCTATTATTTTCATATTTTATTATTCTACTTCAATCGTATTCTCTTTATTTTTTTCTAAATTTGATTTCTACTTTATATAAAAATATATTTCATATAACATATAGAATTTGTTTCTATATTTGATCCCTAATGGTTTATTTGTATCACTAATTATTAGTTTCATTTTTCTAGGGATTGGAAATTAGGATTGAGCTTATGTTGAACTTCTAATAGTGTATTGAAGTTGTTATATTGGTAATGGTGTTACAATATTACATTTTTTAAGAATAATCTTATCCAGTTTTTATTTAGGTACACAATAAATAATTTTATGGTTGATAATAAATGTTTAATGAGTTTTGGAATAATGATTAAATATTCTATTTATACAAGTGTATGAGTGAATAATGTTTCACCATGATATACATTTAATATAGGGAGAATCATTATGTTAAGAATTAGAAAGAATGAATATGATGAAAAAGATGATCCTATATGATAACTAATTATTATTATTCTTTTCATGAATATGTTATTTATAATTTTACTAATTTATAATGTTTTATACCACAACTATTGAATATATATTAAGAAAACCAATAAAAGATAAAAAAACACCACATTTTAGTTATTCAGTGAACTTAATGATAGAAAACATTCTAATTTATAATATTTTACTGAATCATATTATTTACCTACAAGAAAAATAATTTAGTGTACTGTTAGGATGAGATAATGACCCAAGGAATTGGTAAAATATTGATGTTAAATATCACATTCTCTAAAAAGATAGTTAAAAATTCATGTTAAATGTCAAATTATTATTTGTGCTCATTTGATTATCCATTTCATTAGAGGTAAAAGAAGTTATTTCTTGTTTCCCTAAGTTTAATTTAGCATTCATTATATTTAAGTGTGCAAAGTTGTTAAAAAATTACCTAAATAAATTTGTGTACTAAATAATCAAATGATCATGAACAAATTATATAAGATATTGAGTTTTAAAAATCTAAACTAGTTTAAAAAATTCACTCCCTAATTTAAAAATATCATACTATTCCTATTTTAGTAATTCAGAAAAAAATTGTTCCATAGATCATTTCCTCATTTGAATCATTAAAAAAACATATATAACTATCAGAGTGAAGATTTTCATTATGATATAAGTAATTTAAAATGATATGAATTCATTATCATTTAATTTAGCAACAGACCATATTATAGTAATATTTTATCACTAATATCAAATATGAAAATGTTTGATTATATCATTAAATAAAAAACTATAATAGTAATTTATATGTTTCCATGAACATCTCCCCCTTATCATGTATGATTTTTTTATTGGGCCTAATTTTTATTATCTGTATTGTTATATGGTTTTGATTGATAATGAATTTTTGGGATTTGTGGGTACCTAATATACATTAATCAAATTGAAATTAAATAAAACACCAACGATTATATAGTAATGGAATTATACAATAAAACAAAAATTTAATTACACAATTACTGTTCACATCGATGAAGTCTATTGTTTCAGTTTTATCAAGAACGTAATAACTTGTATAATTCATTTACTAACTAGCGTGAACTAATTTAGATTTTAATATAAAATATAACATGAAGAATTTTCTCATCACCATATTTTCATAAAAAACACATAAACAAATGTGGGTAGAGAGATACATTTATTTGTTCAATGAGTTTCCAATACAACCGATAACTCATATAGTATTTATTAATATATTTAAATAATATAGTATCATCAAATGGTATGAAATCTACTATAATAAAAACTTATAATGGTGTTATGGGATTATAGAATTTAATTTTATACATTGTAATGCAATTACACAAACCTATCATGTACAATGCAAATGTTGAAATTTTAACCATTTTTCATATAATAATAGTAGTTACCATGACACATCATGACAAGATATATTATAAAAATTATATAATTTAGGTTGGGAATTGAATGAACTATAAATTGTTATATATTTTATATGAAATGTAAAATTGATATAACCATGCCAATATAGATCTTATCCGAAATCTATTAACTGACCAAGAGGACCACCCAAAACCCACCTATAATTGGCAAGGGTTGTGGACTATAAAAAAGTATAATTACGTATATGTGGCCTATTTACCTTCAATTATTAACTCACAAAATCCAAATATATATATATAATGACCAAGTAGAAAAATACCAAATGATTATAAAACATGAATAATCATAGTAATATCAATTACCAAAGAATTATTGATATGAAAGAACAATAAAATATAATGGTAAGTAAATAAATAACCATAATAAAATTTAATGGTATAAGAAATTAAAAGAACATATGTAAATCCAATTATCCCCAGCATTATTATCTACCTAATATAAATATTAGAGACAGACCATATAGTTGTAACATCACCTTCTTAATTATAACTTATCTTAAAAAGATAAATGTGGAACACATTGTACATTTAGTTGGGGGAGAAAAAATACTGAATAAGGTCATCCCAAAAAATATGCTCTATCTAATCAAAATTAACATAAAATATGATTCAATATTGATAAGGATATAAACCAAGGAAAATATTATAACCCAATATCTAAAAAATTTCATCATTATAGAGTTTACTATGCAACCCAAACCGAGGAAAATGAACCACATAACAATACCACCATAAATAATGGATAATTCTTCAACTAATATCATGTACATGTAATGAGTTATGTGACTTGAAAATCAGGTAAAGGAAAACTAGTCACATTTACCTATAAAATCCAAATCAGTTATTATAAACAAAAATAATCAATTTAAATTACACACACGTAGAGATATAAAATATAAAAAATAAAAAATAATAAACAATACCATTAGTTAATGGATTATACATATATAATAATTTTGTGGGCCAAAAATGGTTTCTTGGTGGGGAGTGTAATGGGCCAGACCTCTCTGGTCCATTCCTTGGTGAAAATCTAGTGTTTGATGTGTTCTAGGAGGTCAAGGTGACATTTCCGCAACAATTTTCCAAATTTTCATTTTTTGTGAATGCTGTCATCGGTGACCCTTTGTGAATAGTGTCATTGGTGACCATTGGTGAATAGTTCCAATAGTAGACAGTTGTGAATAGTGAAATAGAAACCTTCAATGAAAAGTGAAATGGTATCCTTAGGTGAACAGTGTCATCGGTTACCTTATGTGAATAGTGAAATGGTGACCTTATGTGAATAGTGACATTAGTGACCCTTAGTGAAAAGTTCAAACGGTAGATAGTTGTGAATAGCACATCAGTGACCTTAGGAGAATAATGTCATCGACATCCTTCTATGAACATTTTCATCGGTAACCTTCTATGAATAGTGCAATGGTAACCATAAGTGAATAGTGTAATGGTAACCGTAGGTGAACAGTGTCATCAGTATCCTCTTTACTTTTCCAAATTTTGAGTTCATTCTATTTCGTCTTCCAAATTTTGAGTTCTTGAACAATGCTTCCAACATCCTACAGCTTCACCGCTTTGACATTTACTTTGATGTAAAATGCATTTATTACCTTGTTTTGAGGTCTTTAAAACCAATTCAAAGGCCACAATTCCTATATTAATTATTCCTAAGTCTTAGCATGTTTTTACTTGGTCAAACATTGAGTTTTAATGGGATCCCCTTTCATTGGAAAATCAAGCGTATCTTAAATCGTCGCTCCGTTAAATCTTTAAAAGGGACAAGATATATTCCTCCCTTGTTCATCCTCACTGTTCTCTATTGTGAGATTCTTAAACATTTCCTTCCATACTATAGGTATAATGATATCAAACTTTTCCCCATGGATTAGTTTCCCTCAATGTTCTTCTGGCTGCAAGTGCACCCCATGTTTTGATGCAACCAAGAAGTATCATTTACACTTTGATATAAGGTATGTTTTATTATCATTATTTTTGGGTTCATCTTCTCCTATTTCTCATTTCCATATTATAGCATGTGGTCTCCATGCTTCTAATAGAGTTTTCTTGGGTTTCGGTTGGTGCGGTCGTACCGTGGCATTCTCGGGTTGATGTAGTTGTCGTGAGAGGAGGTGATTGTAACCCATTATATGTATCATTCTCATATAAAGAACACAATGTATAGTTTGTGGTATGGGATTCGTTGCTACTCCCTTCTTTTTTGTGCATCTGTATTGTTAGAATCTTTTATCCCACTGGATGACAATATAATTGACATAATAAATATTTAAACTAGTTAAATAAATTGGTATGAATTGTATGTTTTTGCCTCTTGTTTTTCTAGATAGTGTGATATCTATGCTTTCTTTTCTTAGTTATTCTTTCATTATGTAAATCGGTAAATAATGTAAACCGGGAATAATTGATAATTGTTTGGATAATGATAAAGAGGCATGTAAACGAATCTGGTTCTTATTGTAAATTGATGTTAATCAAATTGGCAGAGTAAGAATGTTTAATTATTTATGATAACTTACTGATTAGGTTTATTGAGTTTGGAACCTACAATAATAATAGGTTAATCCAAGATTAACTAAAGAACCAATTGTTTGATAAAAGATATTTCATTGTAGGGTTCTGAGTTACCCTTTAGATTGTCAAAGAGTCAGGAGACAAATTGTTAAGATGTTTGTTTTCCTACTTCTTGTGTTGTGATGTTAGCCTGGATGTTTTTGTGATATGTGGGGGCATGGAGGCCATTTTTTGTGGTTGAAATGATGCCTAGGGTGGAAAGATTCATTAGTTTATGGATGTGGGTATCGGGGAGGACACCATTGTTAATGGAACGAGATGGATGTGATTGTTGGACACTTACTATTTATTTTTGGTTGATTATCTGTTTTACATTTCCCCACTACCTAAGGCAGCGGGTCTCCCATACCCTTCTTCGGAAAGAGACAAAGACGTGTGTGGTATGCCATGTACATTCCGTGTTTAGCTTCTCAAGGGAGGATGGGTCTACGCTCTTGGTATAGGCGGAAACGACTCGACGGTTGGTACACCTACTCATTGTGTTGAGCCCCCTTGTGTTTAGTAGCATAGAATGTTTTTCTAGAATCCCTGGGAATGAGGGAATGTAATTCTGTAATGAATAATTAAATAAATGGTTTCAACCCATGGGGTTGGAGTTTGCTGGAACATAATGATGAGGTTGAAATTGTAAAGGGTCAGTGGACTTAGGGTTTGATGCTAATGAAATTAAATGTGGAATACTAAATGTTTAATAAATGTATAAATATTTAATTAACATAATGTGTAACTGATTAATAGCGAATTATGTAAGGCAGTAAATCTTTTTAAATGGTTGTGTGCTTATAGGATACCAATTCATAGAAGTGGCAGTCAGGAGTCCGAGAGATGTTAGTTGCAGTTGAGTATAAGACTAGTTTATGCCCATAGTGTGGTTGTGGGATATAGTATATTCTGTACTTTTTTGTGTTTCAATAAAATAATCCACCCACTTAGTAAGGGAAACTGACACCCCTGGGATTCTGAACCCTGGGGGTGTGTTTTTCCCAACATTATGGTGGGATGATGGATAGATGACTAACCCCTTTGGTCTCGCTCTCTTCTCTTGGTAGTTAACTGTGTTGGTAGGAACAATGGTTAGTTTTTCCCATATTTGTGTGTAGAGGGTTGTAGTGGCATGTGATTATTCACAGACATATATTCTGTATATAGTATCCCATGTACTACTATAGGTGTAACGTGTATTGGTTGTGATGGCTTGAGGATCCTTACTCGGTGTATGGGTTGTAATGGCTTGATGTATAATAACCGACATATGATACATGTTATGTGAGCTGTGGTGGCTCCTAGAAACTACATGGTTACATTCTTGCATGGACGTGGTGGTTTGGTTGCACATGATGCATATAGTGGTGCTTCACCTAGGTGTCTGCAGGCAATACATTTTGGAGAGAGATGCTTAGGATGTGCAACATTCAAAAAAGTGGCAAACTAGTGTGAAAGTAGTAGCGGGGTACCCTTGATATTATTTCTTATATTAAATACTCTTTTATGTGTTTCTTGGTGAGAGTATCCATGGTGAGGATGGGAACATATTACAACTATTTAGATGAAGAGTTAGTTTCACTTGTTGATCACTATGCTTTATCATGCTTTCTTTACTTTTTCATGAGAGGCATTGGGGGGGGATCTTACTGAGTATACTGTTATACTCACCTTTTGTATATACAAACTATTTTCATTAAGGCCACTTTGAGCAGGTTGGAGATAAAGATGGTTTATACTAGCTTGGGATTGTCGGAGCTGTTCAGGATTGTGGTTGCTGCAGTTTCTACATTCATTTGGGTACTTGTAGTTTCCCCTTCCCGTTGTAGTACTTTTTCTAAACATTACATATGTGCATTGAGTTTTCTTTTTTATTTTATTTCTAAGTTGGAGTTGGTTGGTGTTTATCTTATCTCTCTTCCACATGGGTTTTCTTAGAGGGTAATTCCACCCATTTGTTTGGATACAATACCCTCATTTCAAGTCACCAAACTAGGGCCTACTGGAGGTGGGACTCGGGGGTCATTATCTCCCTTCCCACATTGCCGACCCTGGAGGGGTACACATTGTGGGGAGGGGGTCGTGAAAGAGTGGTATCAGAAGAAGGTTGAGGGATAGGATGGTGTTTGAATTTAGGCATTGGTGAGGTTTCATGGGTAGGTAGGGCAACAATGTCATTCATGTTTACCAAGTGATGTAAACAATGGATACCTACTAAGACATAGTCATTTAGTCCCCCCTATGATCTGATGTATGGACCATTATGTTTTCAATTGATACTAAAGGAGGTGATACTAGTGGCAGGGTGGAGACCTAGGAAAGGATCATGCATCATTCATCTTTTTTCCAGTGTTTGAATGGGTAGGACTTGGGATAGGTAAATCTAAATTGAATAAAAGAAAAAAATTAATTAATTAATGTTGACTGTTCCATATTATTATTTTAGGAGGCCTAACTTTTTTTAATTTTATAGGTATGGCTCTAGGTCAATGTACTCGTCCTTATCCATAGAATATGTCCGGTCGGAAGTTCCATAAAATCATCATAGGGTCAAGGTTGATGACGATGACACTTGGAGGAAGACACTCCAAGAGTTTCAACGCTAGAGTCTGCAGAATTACAAGGGATCCGTTTCAGATGAATTAACAGAAGACGGGTTGGAGGAGGTCTTGATCGACTTCAGTTCGATCTGTGCTCGGAAGGAGCACTTGGTTTCTTTGGTTGTGACGATGCTTCGTGGAGCAGTGAGGCAGTTGGGGATCTTATTCCTCAGGTATCTCGAGGATTAAGCGTTCTCTTGGGAGGAGTTATGAGATAAGTTTAGAGTTGAGTTTCTTCCTTCATCTGTGAAACCATCCAATCGTCAGGAGCTTCCTACCCTTCGATTGGGGAGATCCAGTGTGCAAGAGTTTGGAATCCATTTTTGGAACCTTTTACGATATGATTCAGACCTATTTCCATATGAGATGGCTAGTGTGAGGCATCTTGTGGAGGCTTTGCATCCAGAGATCCAGTGCCATTTCACCCCATATATGCTGAAAACATATCTTGAGGTGCTGGCGAGGGTAGAGGTTGTCGCGAGGAATTTGGCCATAACTGAATCATCATGAGAGGGGAGTCATCATGATTCCTTATGAAGCAGAGCTATGGTCTAGGGTTACCAGTTTTCTGGGAAGAAGAATTTTTTTTCATCTGGGGGTAGTTCCCATCCCTTCACATCTTGTTTCTCTGGAGGTAGAAACTATCAGGCCCATGACATGGGATCAAAACCTTGTTTTTATTGTGGTGGTTGAGTTCATAAGTAGTGGGAGTGCCTGGCCTTTCATATCAGTCATCATGCACCAGGTGCTCCGCTCTAGGTTCCTTCATTGTGGTAGTTCCATCTGAAGCAGCAGTAGTAGGTTACACTAGATTTAGATTAGAAAAGGGTTGATGGGGTAGGTAGCAGACATCCCCGTGACACTCCCCATCCTAATAGAGCATAATGCGGCTATGATGGTGGTTGTCATCAGGTTCAAAGAGGGCATGGAGTATGTTGTGGTCAGCTTCATGCTCTAGCGTTCCTATCTCCAGGCGAGCCAGATGTCGTTCGAGGTACCGTTTTTTTTCTACATTCGTGTATTCCTTGTTTGATTCATGTGCGACACAATCCTTCTTATCACCCACCCTTGTCCATGCTTTGGGACTTGAGGTAGAGAGGCTTCCAGTGCCCATGGTGTCGACTACGACAGTTAGAGGTCGATCTGACTTGTTTGAAGTATGTAGAAATTGTGAGCTAGTGTTGGGGCAGCACCGCTCTTGGGTAGATTTCCAATTTTTACGAATACTACCATATTATGTAATCCTTGGCATGGATTGGTTGTATTCGGTATTGGATATCGTGTATTTCTTTAGGAAGAAGGTTGTTTTCGTTGGTGAGGATATAGAACTGGTGGTGTTTGTTGACAAGAAATATCCTTGGATGGGTCCTAGGCGCATTCCATACTTATCATCCATGATGGTTGTGTTGATGATGAGTTATTGAGAGGTTCATCATTTTCCATTTCCATGGGTTATAGAAGATTTCCTTGATGGCTTTCTTGAAGAGGATGTAGCATTACCCCTCGACAAGAGATCTAGTTTTGGACCGATCTACAACCATGAGAGTCTCCTACCTCTATGTCTCCATATAGGATGGACCCTTCTATGTTAAGAGAGATACATATACTACATGATGGTCTATTATAGTGCAGTTTTCTCCAGCCAAGCGTGTCACCGTGGGGTGCACCAAATTTTTTCTTGAATAAGGCTAATGGTAGTTTACAGTTGTGTGTTGATTATTGTCTCTTAAATAATGTGACAATAAGGAATCTCTATCCTTTTCCGAGGATTGATGATTTGTTTAATCTACTGAATGGTGCATGTTGGTTCTCAAAGATCGACTTGCGGTCAGGATTTCATCAGATGCGTGTGAAGGATGAGGATATCCCAAATACTATTTTTTGTTGTCATCATGGGCATTATGAGTTTGTTGTAATGTCGTTCAGTGTGGTGAATGATCCAGCTATGTTCATGGGTTTGATGAATGATGTGTTCCATGATTTCCAAGACATGTTCATGGTAATTTTCATTAATGACATCCTTGTATTATCCACATCTTAGGAGGAGCATGTAGAGCATCTACTCACTGTTTTGGGAGTTCTTCGTCATCATTAGATATTTGCGAAGTTGTGGAAGTGTGAGTTTTGGGTTCAGTAAGTCTGTTTCTTGGGGCATGTTGTGTCCCAACAGAGATTAGTTGTGGATCCATTAATGATAGAAGAAGTTGTGTCTTGGGAATCCCCCAAGACAGTGTCAGAGGTGCGATGTTTCCTTGGTCTCACATGCTAATACAAGAGGTACATAGCTAATTTCTCACGATTTGCAACTCCTCTGACAAATTTTTACATGAAGGATCAGTCAATCATATCAATTGATCCGTGTCAGGTAGCATTCGTGTTTCTAAAAGAGATTTTAGTAAGTGCTCCAGTTCTTTTTCTTCTAGTTGGGGGAGTTCAGTTTGATGTTTTCTGTAATGCTTCGCATCTGGGTTTGGGATGTGTTTTGATGCATAAAATATTAGTTGTTTCTTAGGTGTCTCATCAGTTACTTCCCCGGTAACGTAACTATGCCACTAACGATCTTGATTTGGAATACATGGGGTTTGCTCTGATGTTGTGGATACATTACCTCATTGTTGAGTGCTTTTTGGTTTTCAGCAATCAAAAGAGTTTGAGGTATGTTTTCTCCCTGCATGACTTGAACATACAGCAACTTCTGTGGATGGAGTTCTTATAGGAATAAAACTTAGAAATATCGTATACGCCTAGAAAGGGGAATGTTGTAGCGGATGTCCTATGTCTGAAGTCATGTAGTGATGCAGTGCATGAATCTAGTGACTCCTAGAAAGTAATGGAAGAACTATCAGCATTACATCTTGATATAAGATATGTTGGGGGAAGAAATTTTCTTTTTCAGATGATGGTGTAGTCATCTCTCATAAATCAAGTGGAAGATTCCCAATTGGGTGATCATGAGGTGGATGTGTGGAGAGACCATGTTGTTTTTAGTGAGGCCCCTGATGGTTGGTAGGAGGATGAACAACACCGAGGGTTGTATCATGGAAGGATTTTTGTTCCTTTGACGATGTTATATATGGTTCTCAGAGAGTTTTATAGTTCTATTTTAATAGTGCATCCTTGCATGACAAGGATGTACCAACCCTTGAGAAGCCAATTTTGGTGGCCTGGGCTGAAGCGTGTGGTTGCAGTGTTTTTGTCTCGATGATGGGTCTTCCAGAAGGTGAAGGTCGAACATTGTGTTCCTGGTGGTCTTCTCTAGCCCTTAGAGATTCCTCAGTGGATGTGGGAGGACATATCAATGGTCTTTTTACAGATTTACCTCGAGCTCCGAGATGAGATGATACTATTTGGGATGTAGTGGATCACTTATCAAAATCGGGCCACTTTATAGAAATCAAGAAGTCGAGCTCAGTGGATGATTTTTCAAATCTACATCTAGAAGAGGTGGTGTGACTAATGGAGTCCCAAGGACAATCATTTCTGATCGAGATCATATAATTACTTCTAGTGTGTGGAGAGGTATCTAACACCCATTAGGTTCTGAACTATGCCTTAGCATTGCATTTCATTCTCAAACAGATGGTCAGACAGAGTGAACCATCCACACTCATGAAGACATGTTATTCTCTTGTGTTCTTTAATTTGGAGGTTCATGGATGAGGAACTTACCCTTGGTGGAGTTCGCATACAATAATAGTTTTCAATCCACTATCGGTATGGTTCCATTTGAAGCCTTGTATGGATGACCTTGTCATTCTACATTTTTCTAGACCGGGGTGAGAGAGTCAGTAATTCTCAGTCCAAAACTAGTGTAGAATATAATAGTGATTATTCAGGTGATTTGTGAGAGGATGAAGATAGTGCATGATCATCAAAAATCATATTTTTATCAAAGAAGGAGACCCTTAGAGTTTAATGTTGGGGATCATTTGTTTCCTAAGGTGACTCCCTGTCAGGGGCAGTAAAGGCTTGGTCATGGTAGTAAGCTTTCTCCACAGTTGGTTGGGCCTTTCAAGGTGTTATCTTGTGTTGGAGCTATGGTGTATCGAGTAACACTTCCCTCGCAGATGAGTCAGATACAAGATTTTTTCCATGTATCACAGATCCATCTTCATCTTAATGATGAATCTCACATCATCGATTGGGGATATATTTATGTTGATGATGATGCAACCATTTAGGAGAGAGTTGTGGAGATCCATGACTGCAAATAGAAGGTTTTGCGCGAGCATTCTATTCCCTTAGTTCTTGTCTTGTGGTGACATGGTGGCATAGATGAGAGTTCCTGGGAACGTGAGTCACAAAAACATTCTCAGTACCCAGATTTGTTTAATGATTAACTCTTTTCATGTTACAATGTCCCCTTTGTGATTAGACCTCTCTTGTTAATAATATGGATTTTTTATTGCTTCGTGTGGCGTCCTCTCTTTTGAGAGGTATCACGATGGGTGGTTCTTCAAACCCCATTTCATTGTACCTTTATGTGGGTTTTGAATTCTCGAGGATGAGATTGTTTTGAGAGGTATATAATGTAATAGCCCAGACCTCTATGGTCTATTCCATTGTGAAAATCTAGAGATTCAGGTGTTCTGGGAGGTCTAGGTGACTTATCCCCAACACTTTTCAAAATTTTTTTTTTGGGAACAATTTCATCAGGGACCCTATGTGAATTGTGTTATCGTTGACCATCAGTGAACTGTTCCAATGGTAGATAGTTTTGAACAGAGCAATGATAACCTAATATGAACAATTCTACAGTAACCTTCAGTGAACAATGTCATAAGTAACCTTTTGTGAACAGTACAATAGTGAACTTATGTGAACAGTGACATTGGTGACCCTTGGTAACCTTATGTGAATAGTGTCATCGGTAACCTTCTATGAACATTTTCATCAGTAGCCTTCTATGAAAAGTGAAATGGTAACCTTAGGTGAACAGTGGTATTGGTAACCTCTTTACTTTTCCAAATTTTGAGTTTGTTCTATTTCCTCTGCCAAATTTCGTGTTCATGAACAATGTTTACAGCTTCCTACAGTTTCATTGCTTTAACATTTCCAATATTGTAAAATGCATTTCAAGCCTTGTTTTAGGGTCTTTAAGGAAGATTCGAAGGACATAACTCCTATATTAATTATTACTAAGGATTGGGATGTTTTTACTTGGTCAAACTGAGAGGTTTAATGTGATCCTCTTTTAATGGTAAATCAAGCGAATCATAAACTGTTGCTCTATTAAATCCTTAAAAAGGACAAGATATATTCCTCCCTTGTTCTTCCTCCTCTTTCTCTAGTGTGAGACGCTCGAACCTTTTGTTCCTTCCAATAGGAATCGTGTGATCAAACTTTTCCATGTGCATTAGTTTCCCTCGACGTTCTTCCTGCTGCAAGTGCACCCCCTATTTTGGTGCAACCAAGTATCATCAATCTTCAATATATGTTATGTTTTATCATCATTATTTTGGGATTCGTCTTCTCCTGTTTCACCTTTCCATATTATATCATGTGATATTTATGCTTCTAATGGAGTTTTCATGGGTTTCAGGTGGTGTCGTCATACCGTGGAATTCTCGGGGGGATACAGTTGTCACAAGAGGAGGTGATTGTATCTCGTTATGTGGCTCGTTATCATATAAACAATGTAATGAACTCTTTGTGGTATGGGATTTTTTTCTTCTCTATTCTTTTATGTGAAAAATTATTGTTATCATGTTTTATCCCACCGGATAACAATGTAATTGTCATAATAAATATTTGAAACAGATAAATAAATTGATATGGATTGTATGTTTTTGCCTCTTGTTTTTCTAAATAGTGTGATATATATTCATGGTTTTCTTAGTTTTACATTCTTGATTTAAATTGGTAAAGAACGTAAACCAGGATTAATTAATAATTGTTTGGATGAAGATAAAGAGGCATGTAAACGAATCTGGTTGTTGTTGTAAATTGATGATAATCAAATTTGTGCAGTAAGATTGTTTAAGTATTTGTTATAAATTACTGATTAGGTTTCCTGAGTTTGTAAAATAAGAATAATAATCAGTTAATCCATGATGGATTATAGAACCGATAGTTTGGTAAAAGATAATTCCTTGTGGGGTTCTGAGTTACCCTTTTGATTGTTAAAGAGACAAGATCCAAATTGTTAAGATGTTTGTTTTCATAATGCTTGTGTTGTGATGTGAGATTTTATGGCTGTTGTGATATGTGGGGGCATGGGGGCCTTTTGGTTAGGGAATAAAAAGATTCCTAGGGTGGAAAGATGGATCAATTTAAGCATGTGGGTGTCAGGGAGGACACCATGTATGCTGGAACAAGATGGATGTGATTGTTGGATGCTTACTGTTTCTTTTTGGTTGATTATTTATTTTAATTTTCCCCACTACTTATGACAGCTGGTCTTTCTTACCATTATTTCAAAATAGTCAATGACATATGCGGTATTCCATGTGCTTTCCATGTTTATATCCACCAGGGAGGATGTGTCTATGCTCTTGCTATAGACATCAATGACTTGACAGGTAGTAAATCTACTCACTATATTGAGCCCCCTTGTGTTTAGTTGCATAGAATGTTTTTCTAGAATGCCTAGGAATGTGGGAACATTATTCTATAATTAATAAATCAATAAATGGTGTTAACCCATGGTGTTGGAGTTTTTTGGAACATAATGATGTGTTTGAAAATTTAAAGGGATAGTAGACTTTGGGTGTGATGCTAATGAAATTCAATGTGGAATAGTATGTGGTTAATTAATGTTGGAAGAATTAATTATCATAAAGTGGAACTAATAAAAAGGGAATGAAGTAAGGAAATATTTTTTTAAATGGTTGTTTTCTTATAGGATACATAGTCTTAGAAGTGGCAACCAGGAGTCCAAGAGACATTAGCTGCAATTGAGTCTAAAACTATGTTATGCTCATAGTGTGGTTGTGAGATATAGTATATTCTATACTTTTTTGTGTTTATATATGCTACTCCACCCCTATAGTAAAGGAAACTAAGACCCCAGGGATTCTGAGCCCTGGGGGTGTTTCCCCCAAAATTCTGGTTAGAGGATAGATGGCTGACTACACCCTTTGGCCCCGCTCTCTTCTCTTTGTAGTTACTTGTGCTAGTAGGAACAATGGTATGTTTTCCCCATATATGTGTGTAGAGGGCTGTAATGACTCATGGTTATTCACAAACATATATTTTGGATGTAGTATCATGTGTAATACTATAGGTGTAACGTGTAGAGGTTTTTGATGGCTTGAGAATCCTTACTCGGTGTATGGGCTGTAATGGATTGAGGTATAATACACGACGTATGATACATTTCTTTCGAGATGTGGTGGCTCCTAGAAACAACCTGGTTACTTTCTAGCATAGACGTGTTGGTTTTGTTACATGGGGGAATATTGTGGTGCTTCACGCAGGTGTCTGGGGGCAAGCCTTTTTGGAGAGCGATGCTTAGAATGTGAGATGTTGGGGAAATGCGGAAAACCAGGGGGGAAGTAGTAGTGGAGTACCCTTGATTTTATTTATTATATTATATACTCATGTATGTGTTACTTGGTGAGAGTATCCATGGTGAGTCTGGGAACTTAGTATACCTATTTAGATGACGAGTTAGTTTCACTTGTTGTACCGTATACTTTAGCATGCTTTCATTACTTTGGAATGAAATGCTTTGAGGAGGATCCTACAGAGTATAATGTTATACTCACACTATGTATATATAAACTATTTTTTTCTCAGGCCACATGGATCAGGTTAGAGATCAAGCTGGTTTCTACTAGCATTGGGTTTTAGGAGTTATTCGGGCTTGTGGTTGCTGCTATTTTTTACTTTCTTTTGGGTACTTGTAGTTTTCCCCTTCTAGTTGTAGTACTTTTGCATGACATTATATATGTGAAGTTGGGTTTTCTTTTATATTTGAATTGTGAGTTGGAGTTGGTTGGTGTCTATCTTATCTTTCTCTTGTACATGTGTTCTCTTAGAGGGTAATGCCTCTCATTTGTGTGTTTATTATACCGTCGGTGTTAGTCGCCAACCCAGGGCCTACTAGAGGTGGGACATGGGGGGTCATTATATCCCTTCTCACATTGCCAAACCAGGAGGGGTAAACATTGTTGGGAGGGGGTCGTGACAGTGAGAGTACCCAGAACCCATTATGGATGGTGAAAAATAGATAATGAAAATATCATGTGTAGGAGTTCCCAAAAAAAGTAATCAATGTGTAGAGATTATTACACTGCATATTAGTATGTATTTGAAAAGTGATATTCCTATACTACATGTAGTAGACTATGGAAGATCGCACACCATCATTTATAAGTTCTAAATTGTTGAATAATTAATGTCCATTCAAACATAGTTTGGTTTATTGGTCTTTATAAAACTAAATATTCGTTTAAATAGTTGACCAATAACAATAAAATGTGAGTTTAATTGGAAAAATAACTAAAAATAATAAAATATAAATCAAATTCTTCCCACAACACTTTATCCATTATGGGATACCCTATACGTAATGATCTATTACCTATTAAAGTCATATTCTCTTAAAATCGTATCAATTCATCCACATGAGGGGCATAAAACAACCATTTAATCAAAACAATAAGTATTCATGGTCCTAATAATTCATAACAAAATAACAATGGTTTTTTAAATAGAGTAAAAAAAATTCAAAGGATCAATTGGTAAGATAAGATGAACATAAAAAATTGTGTTTTCTAATGTACCAAAGGCCATCTCGATATTTATCCCAGTTTAAAATTGATCTTCGGTGTTCACATAATTTTAAGATGAACCACTCTATCCCCTATTTAAAAACAAATACACGATGAGATATTCATGGAAGATATTTTTGCAATGACTATTCCCATATAACGTATCATATAAACATAATTTCAAATAATATTAATTTTATAATTCAATACACTGAACATATTCTACATTAAAGGAATTAAATAATTTTATTCATTGAGGGATATTTATATTTTCATGAAAAATAATTATATAAATTTTATTAATATCAAAAAGTATTGACATAATTAATTAAAGTAGAATTTCTAATTTACGGAAAATTCAAAAAATAATTAACTTTTCAATTATTATGCCCTCCAACCTCACTATAAAATATAAATTAACATTTTATCATGGACGATGGTGTTAGTAGGAACTAAAAATAATCCTTTATTTTATTGAATCATATACTAGATACATCATCAATGTGAAACATCAAAATAAGGATTTATAGTTCTTCAAAAGAATAAAAATATAATTCATAAATAATCAAGACAAACTAAATCATCCTTAATTTATTTAGGCCATTCCTACCCAAATTTGATAATTTTTCAAAAATTGATTGATCATTACAATTTTTCATAATAATTGTCATTATATTAAAATAAAAAAAAACACTAATTAATTTTAATAAAAAATCTTATTTCAATGTTTAAATGGATAATGGAGTTAGAAATAGTAAAACTAGATTATTAACTATCATATTTGAGTTAAACATAGTTTTATATTGTTAACAATAATTAGTTTGTGTCAATAAATATTAATACTATTCAATTTAATTATAATAGTCATATAAGGTAATCATTTATCTAATGGAAACAAAATACATTCAAATAGGTAAACCAACCCTCTTAGGGTTTTGTTTCGACACTCATTATTACATTATTAAATTTATTACATCCCTTATGACCAATTGGTCAGTCTATCAATGATAACATAGAAAATTTTGAAAATTTAAAAAAATTGATTATAAATGAGCATAAATATTCTAAAAATAAATTGTAATGTGATATATAGAAAAAAGTGGTGGAGTGAGAGACACTGTGTTATATTAAATGTGTGTTCCACATGGAACATAAGATATGGATTATGTGGGATAATCTTCGAACCATGTTATAGAATCTAGTCAAATAAATTATATAATTAAATAATTTTAGGTATAGAATTAATTTTCCTGGATCTGAAAATTTGTATTCAATGAAAATTCCACAATCATTGTTATTTGTAAGAAAAAAGTAAAATAAGTTCTATAAAAAATATTCTCAATTGAGTTAAAAAAATTTAATAATACAGTTGATGAATATTAAATGTAATAAAAAATTCATTTTAAAATATTATATTTGATCTGTGTCTCAACCAGTGAATATAGGTGGATAAAATTTATAATCATATTATTATTTTTATAAAATTACTTTCATCTATATTTTAAAACATTAAACCATTACATTATTTATTAAATTAGAAAATTAAATATATTAATCATATTATAAGAACTATGTAATAATTCTAATATATTAACATGATCAAATTTTATAAATTAAACAATAAAATAAAAAACAAGATTAATTTGTAAAAATAATAGAATATATGATAGGATTTATACCTTGATTCACATTTGGTGGATCAATTGTTATTTTTTGAACGAGAAATAGCCCTTCCAACAACCTAAAAATATGTTATCTATAGAAATTAGTTAAAAATAATGGTGTTATTAATTTATATATAATTTATAAATTAAATAAATAAAAAATATTTTTATGTTAATTAAATAATTGAGATAAATAACCTTAAAAATAATCTATGTCTAAATAACATGATACTTTTAACCCAATGTAAACCCCCAAATAAATATTAATGAATCAAAATTTTAAATGAGATTTATTGTTTATAAAAAATAATATGTTTACCCTCAAGAAGAAAAATAATAATAATAACCCATGTTTTGTTATCAAGAATCTAATAACGAGAGGGAAATGTCCTGATACTCTACACATACTTAAAAATTTTCATACATATGATTTAACCTTGTTTATAAGGTTATAGGAGGGTGAGAGATAAAATCAATGGTCTCTCAAACCTAAACAAATGAAATGTAATGAATTAAAAAAAATACAATAATTCATAATTGTGAAAACTCCAACATCAAATATCAACATTCATAGATGATCAAAAAGCCATGTTAAGAACATAATTTCTAAATAAAAACATTTTTAATCAATCTAATTATAAATTATTCCATGTATAATAATCATAAATAATTTCTATTGGAAATTCAATAAAATTTGTGTATAATATTATAAAATATACCTCATGTTATAGCCTATGATATGCATGTGATTGAAATCATAGATTATGATATCCAAATTCTGTATCAGGTATGTGAATCCCCTATCATTTCTTATAATAGGATTAGGATATGGGTGAATAGATTCAACAATCTCTTCAATGTGGTTTCCTTTTTTTATGAATTAGTATAATGATTCATTTATTGCTATATATAATAGTTGAAACAATAAAATCATTATATGTAAGCCGAAATATATTATCATCACATTTATATTATATTCACATATTGGTAGCTGATGCGTGACCAACATAATTAAATTAATATAGCTTATATAGTGAGATGTTATCTAATGATGGAATTATATGATACTGTCTAAACCATGTTGATGTTTTAACTTCTTCCCAATTCAATGTTCATATGAGTAGAGAAGGTCCTAGAAAATCATTGGTGTCCAAAGTCCATGTCATTATAAATGAAGATCCAAACGGTCTATGTGAACCCTTTACATGAATGTGTCTTATGGTTGTTTCCTAGTGAAATCAATGAAACATACTCTATTAAAGAATAGAATATGGAGTTCATTGTATTTAATATAAAAATATTTATATTTACATTATTTATATTAAATATTTGTAATGATAATGAAATACTAGGTATATATATATGGGTTTATTTCACTATTTTGGTTATATATTTATCCTTACCAACCCGTTAGTGTTATCAGATATAATTTTATAAATGAATAAAAAATTTCAATATTAATTCTTAGAAGAATGTTAATATCTTAGCCTTCTTGTGGAAATATAATATTGTACAATTTGGTGTGGATGATTATCAACCATCAGGTTATATAATTTATCTTATTGGAATTATGTTATTTGATAATGTAATGTTTATTGCTAGTTGTAGTGTATCACTAATATGTTTCCAATAATATGATATAATAAGAACCCATGGTTATGATAGGTTTCATTATCTATGATATAGGTGTTATCATATGCTATAAAAGAAACGTTGGTTTAATGAAAATATAGTATCACATTTTAATGGATAGAGAACATATATTGTTGATTACAATAGGATAATATATAATAAATTTCCCATATCTAATATATTTTTAGTTTCTATAGAATTCAATATTACTTATGTATGGGATACATGACGTGTAATGTTTTATTCATTATGTAATAATATTTTATAAATATAATATAACCCATATATTATGGTTCTTCCTTTTAAGAATAGAAACTCTTATATATGGTATACCCCATAGATAATATTTTTATATTTTCACAAATTTTTAACAAAAATGTCTTGTAAGGGTTCTCTATGGTTCTATTATATATGGTTTACCACATATGTAATCTATTAAATTAAAATGTAATGGTACCAACCTATTATAATCACTATTAATGTCAGATATTGGTTGCATTATTTGTAAGATATGATATAGTAGAAGACTCAAATTTGAATATTTTTGGTAAATTTTATTATAGTATAAATTTCTTATAAATTATAAGACTTGGGAGTTATAAATAATATATTTCCATACCAAAAGTATGTATCAAAATTTCATATTCATATCATATGTTTTAATGTATAATAAAATAATTAATTTTTTATTCCTTTTAAGTATATATATATATATCAATGATTTGAATAGTTGGTATGACTTAATATAATATTCATGATATTACTTATAGATTTTTAAGAATTCATTGGGGGTATGAAACATGAGAAAATATATATTTCATGGGATGAAATAGTTGTGGACTTACAAATCATATGATTTATATTAATATCATGAAATTTATATAGCATTACATATAGTTTAGTTAAATATTAATTACAATTAAATGATCAGTGTGATTTTTAATGTGCTTAAAAGTTAAAGAAATTGTTAAATGAAAAATTATTTATGTTTAAAATTGTGAATTGATTATAATTATTAATTTTAATTTTAAAATTAATGAATTTATTTGAGAATATTATTTATACCATGTCATATAAAGATATGGGGATCAATTTGATCATGGTTTAACTAATAATTAATATGTTAAATTTTGATTATTTAATATGTTTACATTGTATAAATTCAAAAATACAATGTTTATATTTCAAATAATATCATATATTCAATATAAATGACATCTAATGAATATTATTAATGAGTTGAAATCATGTAATAAATATAAAGTTAGTAGATTCAAAATTATAGAATGTATATATAGTTAGATAAAATTACAACATTTTTATTTTTTATTTATTTTTGAATTATTTAAAATTAATTGTCTTATGATTACCTATGCGAATAGTGTATTTATTTAAAATTTATTCCATAC
The DNA here is from genome assembly GCA_963277665.1 of Viscum album. NCBI lineage: Eukaryota > Viridiplantae > Streptophyta > Magnoliopsida > Santalales > Viscaceae > Viscum > Viscum album. The sequence continues at coordinate 1,253,524,777 of OY728122.1, forward strand.
TATATTAAACTATGCAATTGTTATATTAGTAATTTTAATATATTATTTATTTTAATGGTATTTAAAATGATCCTTTGACACACCCCGAACAATTATTCACTTAATTCTATTTGTTTTTTGGTCTCTTATATTAAACATGAGCATGAGTCTAATCCTTATTGAATGAAATATGATTTCAAATGTTTTCTCCCATTAGTTGGTTTTACTCTTTAGTCATCAAATGGTTTAATAAACTATTTGTATGAAAAATTTACTAGTTCCATGGTGGAACATGGTTCAGTTTTCATAGTTTAGTATAGACTATGCAGGATACCCTTTTATAGGGACTTCTAAGGTCATTATTTAAGGTTCTCGGTTATCCGTCATAGGTAACATGTGGGAATGTTGAGGTCATTATAGGTTATAGTTCAATAAAACTTTTAATATGATTTTATTTTTTCTGATTGTAAAATTTTCATCACACATTTGGATGCTTGTAGTTTTGGAAAAGTATTTTTTCATTGTCAATACATTATTTTGTAAAATTTTTTGATAAACCAAGAAGCATTTTGAAAAAACATAAGGTTTTAAATGACCAATATACCGATCCTAGCATTTAGGCCCAAGGAAACTATTAGCACTCTTGTTTTAGTACCGTGATGTATTTTAACATCTAACATCCATTATTACCCAATCAATGTAGATCGTAGAGGCTTTATTAAATGTTTGAGGATGGTTGTTCATGGTAATCCATTCCAGACCTCACACTCTTATTTATTAAACCTTGTTTCATATTGTTCATTACATAGTGGAGTCTTGGATATTTATATTTCTTCTTAGATCTATTTTAAATTTGAATTTTCATGTATAGATGGTTAGCTAGGATCCTTAAGTAGAAATCATTCATTATAATTGTTTATTAACAAATTTTTTGTGAATGTGATGATATTTGTTTATGTTACCCCTTATAATAGACTTCAAATTCTAGGAAAATGATTTATTTCATTATAAATAGATATTTTATTATTTTATTTTTGAATTAGTTATGATTATAGATTTTATAATAACGAAACTTGGTTATCAATTTATTTTCATCAAATGTGAATGTGGTTTTCCTTTTAAATATATAATGAAAATATATTTTATCGATCCTCATAAATATAATTTTTAAAGAAAATATCAAATGACCATTCTAAATAAATTAGGAGATTTCAAGCAGAGACTTGGTCATCAAATTCATACTAATGTTTTCTATAAAATTTAAGTATGTTTTCATAGTTCTTTAATAATTGATCTTATAACATGGTTGTTAAAGGATGTTAATGAGTACTTCCTATAAAATTATAAAGAGAATTTATTTTTTTAAAAATACATCCTTTATAAGGACACTTTTTTTATTGATCATTATAAGAACTAAATAATTACAAGTATATGATATGTATGTTATATTCCTGTGATATATAAACAATGGTCTATTTTCATGAATAGTTCTCAGTGCTATGTCTTATTTAGGGTTCATTTTCTTACTATATTCTAAATATTCACCATATCTCAATGTTATTCCCTTGATCAATGCTACATGGTTACCTAATATTGGATACTTTTTTTGTACTGATAGACTATGAATTTATTTCACAATCACTCTTACTCATTATTTATTCAATTTTTTATAACTATTATTATTATTTTTTGTTTCCATTTTCCTCATTTCCTCTAGAAATAAAAACTATTGAATTAAAGTTTTATGAAAAATAACTTGACCACATTTACTATCTTTTACAATTAAAATGTGTTTAATATTTTTTTGGAAAAATAACACTTTAAACTTGTATGTTTTTAATGAAAAACAATTAAAAATGATGAAACCCTCATGTTATAATTGTATCCAATTTTATTGAAATAATTAAAATAATATTTTACGCTTTTTAAACATAAGATAGAAAACCCTATGATTATAAATTTTATTTCAGAACAACATGAATTGGATCTTTTATATTAACGTTAATATGTGGTGTATAGTATCTTTGGGATTCATATAAAGGCTTGTACTCATGAATATATATATATAATCATTTATAGGATTTGGTGAAACCTTATTACCATGTAGTGAAGTCAGTTTTTAGGATAGATAGTGACCTCAAGATCACACAGATATTGTTTCTAAAATATTGGGTTTTTGTTTTTGTTTTGTATTCATATTTTATATGATAATATAAAAAATTTTCTTCCTCATTTATATTTTATTTCTATGTATTTGATTGATATATTCAACCAAATTATTTATTTTTTCTCTCCATTCAGTTATAATTATTTTTAAATTACTTATTTTTACTGCCATAGTGAAATTCAATATAGGGAGTTTTCATATAGAATTCATTAATCACTATAATTTGTTGTAGTTTAATTTATTTGGAAAATGAATTACCAAACGTTTGTATCTGATACCATATTACATATCAAAATATAATTAGTATCAGTAACACCCAATATATATATGAATGTAAGTCATATATTCTATGATTAGGCGTATCCCTGATCTGGTTATTGAAAATCTATGTTACTATAAATAAGCAAAATTGTTACATGATATGAATGATAATAAGTTTATTTTTCCTCAATCATAATTTTTGTTTTTAATTATATTATTACATTTATTTTAATTTTTAATTATTCTTTTTGCATATTATGTTTTGATGTTATATTGTATTAGAATCTAATTGAAGTAATGTATCCTTAGACAGATGGTCAGACTTACCACTAGTATAAAAGATTACTTCTAATTTTATAATAGTGGTTTTTGTATATATATATATATATAAAGAGAGATTTATATGTGTCTATATTTATATGTTCATATAATTCTAATCCTCGGCATGGAAATATCTTATTCCTTATGTCTGAGATACATTTTGACATGTGAAAATATATCTGGCTTAAATATTTTGGTGAGTAACCCAACAAGTGGGTTGTGTAAAGAGTTACATATCAAAATTTCTTGAACATATTAATTCGGTGGAAGGAATAAAATTCCAAATATAATCTCTCGAAGAATACATATATATAAATATAGTAATATGATAAATGTTCATGAGATTAAATCCACTTTAAAATAGTATATGTTTGATTCCTTCTAAAGAGACAATTTTAATGACCTCAATCATCCAACCTAGAAGGTTCATTCTAAACCAGAGTTACATTGGATTTTGAATTATAGGGAAATAATAAATGGGTGAAACTAATAAGATTAATTGATGGTTATATTAACTTTACTTTGGACACACATTACATGGAAGGCTTATACATTTTTAGATAATGAATAAATAAAGTTAGTTTTATCCATTCACCAGGTTTCTGGAATGTTTTGGACACTAAACTATCCAAGAATCTTGTATGATATGATGGGGATTATTCAATACATAAATATAAATTAAGTAATAGTTATACTATAGTGGTAATATTGCTTAGTGAAATATGAATCATGGTCCACTAATTCACATGAGTAGTTTTAAAGGGTTAAGCATTTTAGTGGGGGAAAATTTAATAAATTTACTTGTGAAATGTTTGTAAAGCATGATTTTCATTTAATTAAGGCATCAATTATATTTTAGATTATCATAATCAATCCTAAAATTGAGAATAAACCTTGATTAGAGTTTTAATATCCGAATATTTTAATGACTAGTAACTTATGACAATCTATTTTGTGAAATATCAATTTTTTAATTTAATATCGTATTGAATAAAATAAATGATAATGTTTTTCATGAAATGCGTATTTATTCTTAAGAGAATTATATAATGATTTTTTCATATTAATTCAATAAAAAATTTACTAGGAATATTTTATTCCTTCTCATATACTCAATATGTTTGAATATGAAAATGATATGGGGAGACAGAGGTATCCTTCCAAGGTTTGATCTTGTTATGAAACTCATTTAGTTTGAATCATTCAAAATGTTAAAATAATTTTACAATAAGTTTACTATAAATTTTTAAATGGGTTTAGGATTATTGAAAATATCATGTGATATTAAAATTTTGGTTTTAGACAGACAATACAAGTGGGTAAAAGTTAAAAATTAAAAGAAGAAATGTTTCTTGGAATGTTCTAGAATATATTTTCTAGTAGATAGTTATGTTAATATAATCTTAAAGGTGTTATGAGGAGACTTTATGAAGTATTAAATATGATATAGGTTTCTAGAATACTTATGGAATATGAGATAACCCATAAAATTCCCATGTGAGGTATTAGTGTTTTAGAAACCAATTCATTGGTTTTAAATGATACATACTAATAATTATATTATGTATAAATTTTTTGATTATGATGACGTTTAATATAAAAGGTTGAATTAATAGATCATATAATCATTATTTGTGTGATGATGAAAATAGTTTCTATATAAAAGATCTGAATGAAAACAATTATTCATATCGTACTTTTATTCTAAAGGATGTAGATTTTTTTTAATTTCTCTTATATGACATGAGATATTTTTTTAATAACCAGTTGTTATTTCAAACATGGGATGATACAAATTCTTGATAATTAATCAGATTCTATAACAATTTTTGAAAATGATACAAGAATTTAAATGATTTATATATGATTGAAGTGTTTATCTATAATATTTTCTTAATGAGGGAAGGCTTTCCATCAACCCCTTATTGTAATATTTTATTGAATAAAGTAATCTATTAAAAAAGATCTCCAATAAAATTGAATACATTATTTGATGTTGAAAAGGTTTTTTTAATTAAATTTTCCTATTAAAATGAAAGAAGTTTTATTTACCAATATAGAGGATTTTTTTTATTTTAACATGACATTATTAAAAGAATATAGTGTCTAAGAGGCTACTGGTAGTATTTTTGTACATATAGAAGTTAAATGATGAAAAATAAAATATTATGAAAATAAATATATAATTTTATTGAAATTTATATCCAAAATCGAGTATATTATGCTGGTACATTATTAATGTAAAATGTCAAACAAGATAACTATATGTTCCCAAGGAATATAATGATAGAAATATATCATATAGATAATATGAAGGACAAAGAAAGAGTTTCAAGTAGACAATAACATTTTAACATTTTATACTATAGAGTAAAGGATTTTGAATTTGTTAAAGGAGTTAAAAATTATAAAATTGAATCACAAATGTTTCCATTATTCATACCATCATTCCTTATTGAAGTAGGACACTAAATATTTAAGTGGGAAGGATTTATTTGGATTCCACCTATAAATATATTAGGAATTATATACGGATATAATGAGTTTACGAAAAACTGTAATGGTATATTTAGTTTAAGTATGATTATATGGTTTATCATATAAGATATGTTAGATAGGTTCTTGATTATTTTTTATTGAGTATTCAAAAATGAGTTTATATAATATAAAATGTGGCTTGTAATAAAAAAATCCAATTTATTATTTTTTTCACAATGGATGAAAATATTTTATGAAGTGAAATGTTAATTATCCCCTAATAAAATGAAATTCAGATATATAGAATTTTTTCAACATTAAATATTTTGTGTTATAATGAATTTTTTAGATAAAATTTAGTAGAATAATATACTCAATAAAAAGAGATACAAATGAGATATAAAGAACAAACTGTTAAGGTTATCAGTTGACACTTATTATTTTTACTATATATAACCCCCCACCCATAATCCCATATATACAATTATTACATATTATTAAACACATTATATTTCATAAAAAGTAATATTACCTAAGGTAGTTATACATATATTTCATAAAATTGAAACAATATGCCTCCAATTTATCACACATTCCAATGAATAAAATATTTAGTTCCTCTTATTATTATCTCTCAATTCAATTATAATCCAAAAAGGATGATTATTTCAATATACAAATAACTCATTATTATTTCTTAAAAATATAACAAAAATAATTTTATAGAACACTTAATTCGAAATATATTCTTATAAAAAAATTGTTAGAGAAATGGGAATAAAATTAGTGACCCGGATTCTCAAAATTTTAAAAACACAACATCATTTCATCTATGAATAGATCATAATAAAATGAGAAAATAAGAATGTGGAAGAAATATATTATTTTAAGAACACAGAATAAAAATATTTCCTTATATTCGATGATTAAAGGGAATTATACTGAAATGAAAAAATATATATCATGGAATAAGTGCGTGACATAATAAACATGAATCATGGAGATTAATCATCAATATATGACATAGAATTGTGGAATAAGATAAGAAATACATATAATATGAAGAAATAAATGTTTTATCATGTCCACACAATATCTTCTGTGCATAGTGTGACCGTAATTATACACATACACAACCATTTTAGGAAATATAATCAATAATTATATCCATGAATAACCTTGTTAGAATGGAAAAACTTCAATTATACATATAAAAAAATCATGAGTATAGTTAAAAAATTATACTCATGAACAAAATTCTGTGAATATATGAACTGAAATAACACTCATTCTAACCATGTGATCATATCTAAAACTACAATTACACCCATGTACATCCTTATGAGAATAATTTAACATAAATTATACCCACTAAAAAATCATAATATCATGAGATATAAACCACGAACTTATAAATTGGAAGCTAAAATAGGACCACACATATCATATGGTATTATCACACCCAAACCAGTTAATGTCTTTTTTGAACGAAATTGTCTTCAAATTTTTTAAGAATCAAACCATCATTGGTATTCATTGGACATGAAGTGTCTCAATTTATTAATAAACCCAAGATATATCAGGAAATTATTATACCCATACCAACAATCATGCAAACATAGGTGTTTCACTTGAAATCAGTAATAAATCAAGTCATAGTAAACCCATTGAAAGAAGAACGAGTTTTATAACATTTACAGATGATATCACCAAAATGGGAAAGAAGAATTTAAAATCATGATACAAAATATTCCGTTACCTTTATAAAAAAATGATAAGAAAATATAGTGGGGGGTTGCAGAAAAATTATTTTCAAATAAATAAGGATTTTTTGACAAATTTTATAATGGTATTAAAATTGTAAAATAATATTTTAAAAATTATTTTAACATTTGTGTAGGTGATGATGTAACTGGTCAATTTATAGGGGCCAATTTTGAGAAATAAAAAGGAATTAATTTTCAAAATACATGTTTTAAATAAAACCTCATTATTTTATCCTTGAATATGAAATTATGGAATCAGAAATATAATATGATGTTTTTTGGAAAAAATTATAATTTTAAAAAATATAATCTTTATAAAGGATAACTAAAAATTCCATGATGGTTTCAAAAAGGTTTGGTGTTAAAAATTTGAAAAATTTACCTTTGAATGATAAAATTCAATAATTGGCCCTTTGAATGAAATAATGTTTATAAAATTAAAAATCTAGAAGAAGATTAAACATTTGAATTTCAAATGATGGATATTTTTTAATATTTTTAAATACTTCTATTGAAATCCCATACTGTAAATAGATTAATTAAAGAATAATTTTTAAATGAGGAGAATGTTAATATAAGGGTAACGTGAGATAAAACATAATTAGGTTTATTAATATAATGTTTAACATTAGTGGGAAATGGAAATTTGAAAAATTTTGGGTATGTATTGTTAAATATGATGAGAATTATTCCTAAGAGTGAGGGAATTTTTATTGAAATAGATTTAATTATTGAATATGATTTAAATAAAATGTTTCACTTTAAATGGATTAAAATATTAAGAAACATAAAATAAAATATTAGGTTGTATAAAACCAATATTTTAGGAATGAAGTTCAAGATGATTCATTGTAACTCATTAAATGGAGTTGATTTTACAAAAACTCTTTCAACTATCATATCTTTTGAATCGATGGACACTTATATAAAGAAGAAAATATGAACATAAAAAACCATGAATTACATTAATATGGTAAAATAAATCCATTAGTTAGTAATCGCATGATATTCTAATAATGATTTTATGCAATATAAATCATGGATCATGGATTTAAAATGATACATGGAAACCCATAAATTGGCCCTATTTAACAATGGAAATGTGCCTAACTTCTAGAATAAAAAATATAAAAAAATGAATTAGTAATTTAAAAACCTTATTAAAAATAATAACATTTTATAAATATCATTTATAATTAGTTATTCAAAATATATTTTTCTGTTATTGTTTATTTCTATCATCGGTTGTTAGAAAGTTTGTTTCCTTATTTTATACTAGTTTCATAACGATTTTATATATTAAGGGTTATTAATAAATAGAATAATACTAATACAATAAAAAATAAACTATAATCATGGGTTTTTAATGATTCATCAAATCAGATATTCGTTTAGTGAGTGATAATGGTATGGTATCAAAAATAGTACTCGTGGAGAATTAATTTCCATGTGTTTAATGTCTGAAAAGTGATATATTAAGAATAATTTAAATATCAACAATATAATTACTAAATCATTATGAAATCATTTATATGTTATTATTACATGATATCATCATTATATAAAATTTCATTTATCACTCCTGTGTTATCATGATAACATTCTTTACTTATGGGGTAAAAATGACCACACAAGAGTGGGTTATAATGATTTTATGAGTAGGGTTATGTTTTGATATAATGTTAATATAACCATTACATAAGCCTAAAATGTGTTAAATATCATATTCCATCATTTAATTCATTCACAAGAAAATCCATGAAGGTTGTTTATGATAAATTAAATTCATTGTTCTTTGAGGTGTTAGTCCGTTATACACTAACTGACTGAAAATTAATTTTTTATTGAGAATAATCTCATTTTAAGGGCTGAAGAGGAACCCATCATGAAATTATTGATTTGACCTAAAAATATCCCCAATAGAACAAAATCAAAATACCACAAACACCTTTCACAAAAAGAAATAAGAACCACCCAACAACAAAAATGGAAGTCATGACGTCATGCAGGTGGTAGTCTATAAAAACACACAATAGATGTTATATTATTTTTATGTATTGATGGTAACAAATAATTAATGAGTTTCCAATAATATATTAAACAATTCATAAAATAATTACACCAATGAAATTATATTTTTATTGTTTGGATATGTTTGGATGTGAACAATGTAATGTAAAATTTTAAGGATTATGTAATGCTAATGTTTGGACGTTGAAATTTCTCTTGAATGTTTCATTCAAAATGAAAGGCTTAAGATAAAAAATTGAGGCTAGTGTCTTGTAAAAGTGATATTTGTTTAAAAGAGGATAAAAATGGACATTATTTTAGATTAGATTCAATGTTATAATGGTGGAACGAAGGGGTGGATGTGTTCCCCTTTTATAAGTGATGTAAAATGATGTTTTGTGAATTACCATTATTTATCAAAAATGGGTTTCCACTAATTAATGGTAAATGGATAAAAAATTCACGAAATAATGGTTTTTTGGGTGATAAACGGTTTATATAACCTCAATATATAATTTTAGCATATGTTATATATTTTTTTCCATATTTTAATAATTATTTTTACATTTCACCTTTTCTTTTTTTTACCATGGAAAATTGATTTTACAATAATAGTTTATAATTAATTAAAAATAAAATTATCCAAAATTACATATTTTGGGTCAATGAAACCACAAATTTTCCTTATATAATAATATTAAATTTTTTAATAAAATAAAATTAACATTAATATTAACACATTTAATATTTACAAAACAATTTTGTTGAAAACATGTTGTTTTTGACATTATTTTTTATTAATGTTTTTTTAGTATTGGTGACCAATTTAATGGAAGATAAAATATTTATATATCGGTTAAATATTTAAATAAAAAAATTATTTTTTAGATGTGAATATTTTTATTATTAGTTAAAAATAAAAAAATTATTAACCATAAAATTATATAAAAATAATTGTTTTCATATTTTATTGATCATTTACATTTATTATATAAAGAATTCATTTATATGAAAAAAATTAAATTCAAATGATTTCATATTATGAAATTTTTTATTGGAAATGTTACAACCCAACCTGAACCATCATATCTGAGCTTGATAGTTGATGAACTCATGTGTACCTCCTAGTAAGAAAGAGGCTACTAACATGCAATGAGGGTATGTATACCGTCTGTGGAGAGAATATAGAGTCAACCTTATGTACTAACAAAAATAAAATAAATATAAACAACCATATATCAATAAAAATAATTAGTGTAAGGATTAATTTCAAATAGAACATATGTTATTCAAATAAATAAATGATGTCCCAATTTTTCATGACAATCTAGTGTATAAGTGTAGAAATTTAAAAAAATAAAACAATGGTATTTGGTAGAGTCTATCTCAGTCCAACTACGATATTTGTGATCTATGACATAGATATCAGGAAATAGACTCTTTCTCATTCTTGGTTACCTAAATATGATATATACATGAACATTGATATTCCACTATAAGCTGTGAGTAATAAATCCTTGTATGAAAAAATCAATGTATCCGAAAAAAAGATCACATGTATAACTATTGTATTCTATGATAATGATAAATGAACAAGAAATCATAAAAAATCACATATTTAGTAAATACATTTTAAACATTCCAACATGAGCCCCGAACATACCTAATTCACCTTTCTACCAGATATAATATCTAGATATCAGAAGTATCCATGAACTATCCATAAGGAAAGTAAAGATGATTCTCCATATCATGTGAACATGCTACTCGAAATATACTATGAATCATGTTATTCATGTTATCAACATCGACAAGGGATTAGGTGATCATGATAATAATCATCCCCTAGCCCTTAAGTAAAAAAGATAATTGACCCCTACTTAAAATCAATAAAAAAATTTATAATCCCTAAGGAATCATCTTCTACCTATATTGTGATTAAGTTCATCATCCCTATCATCACAAGTCATGCTCACTCCCAATCAATGTGATTACCATCTATTAATAATCCACCTATTATGTGGACCATGAATAACACCTACAAGGGAATCATAACACACAAGACATGGTAATGCATAAAAAGAAAGTAATATCTTATCATAATGATAAAATAGTAGAAACATCCAATAAATTTGACGATCAGTAATAAAAAAACAAGATACAAACATACTCTTGGGAAAAAGTATCATAAATATGTCTCATGGTCCATACACACATCAACTTGAGATCATAATTTGGAATAATTAATAATTTTTTCCAAAAAATAGTCATTCCAAAGAAAAATAAGAATAAAAGAGCCCCAAATGGTAAATAACTTCTTCCATTATTATTTTCAACATCAATGTTAAGGTTATTTAGGTATATCATATCCCAAACCACATTCTCACACCAAAATGTATAACCTCACATTCCATGATCTCCTAGAACATGTTTGACATAAAAACAGATTTTAGAGAATGAATATTTGATGAAAAATCCATAGGGAATACTAAAAAATATCAAATATGACTATTGAAAATGGTTGAATCTGATTCTGATTGATGCAAAAAAGAAACCCTTGCTCTTGGACTGTGAAAAATAGGGAATTAACCAATATAATGATGATCATATATTGTATAATTCAACCAATACTAAATAAATTTGTTGATAATCCAATATTATAATTAAGTAGAATGGATACCCCGTGAATCATCATCTAAGACCTAAAAATATAATTAAATGATTGAAAAATAAACAATAAGGAAAATTTGGCCAAACCGGGATATTCAAAGAAGACATTCACTAAATCACCCAACATAGGGAGTACTAAAAAATAATGACGAGGAAAGGCCTTTTGTAAATTAAATGAAATATCAGATTTACATAAAAACGAAAAATATAAGGTTAATCGATAAGAAATATCAACATTGAATGGGTTTTTACATGTTCCTCAAAAAGTACTCAATAATGAATAAATAATTAAGGAAGGGTGATTATTCAATTAAAAGGGGTTAGGAATAAATTAATAACCTCCAAAAATATTAAAAAATTAATCCTTACATGTTTAATTTTTTTCTATGAACTATGGGGGGAGGAGGAATTGAATTTATCTATTTCCAAAATCATAGTGTCAAAATGGATTGAACCAAGACCTAGCCACTAATGGAGTGCCCTTTAAGACACCAAGACTAAATTACTTTCCATATGACATGTCCCTGATATCTAAGGATTTTTTACCCCTCCATACACACTAGAATTGGTGGGGATTCATTTTCTAAGGAATTTCCTTTACCATTTTTCTCCAATACATTCCAAGGTTAAAATGAACTCACACCATGGGATTTTTTTTGTCCATTGTAGAAAGAAGAGGCACCAAAATCCAATTCATGATTTCTCACAGTACTCCATGAATAAAAATATTTCACTCATGAATGGATAAAATTAAAAACTCAATATAAAAGAAAGAAACATGACATTTCATATATATAAAAGTAAAGGCTGCTAAAATTACCCTCTCTAATGACTTCTCCTACTCTGGCATATTCTATAGGCAATTTTTGAAAAATTCTTGCTACTAGTAATGGACATTATGCACTCACTCTAATGTTTTTTTGGATTCCCCCTTGATGGCATAAAATTTTTACATGTGGTAACTTATTCATTATTTGGAATTTCACACAATAGTCTACATTCTTTCTTAGGCACTCTATATATGATGCATCAGGATCCAATTCAACAAATTTATAGTTGATAACATGAATAAGTCCATGAATTTACTTCCAAATCTAATAATTATTAAACAAATAATTTATACCTATATAGATATATGGAAGACTCATATAGTATTAACAATCCAAATCCACTTGTTGATGAATAATCCTCGAACATAATATGACATTAAATTCCCTTTATTTATTAAATGCTTGTGGCATAACCAAGGAGTCACTCCTAGAAAAATCTAGCCACTATAGAAAAATCAAAAAGTCGTCTCTTATAGTTGGAATAATACATCTATATATTTTGATATCAGATCATCCTTTATGTATTCAACTATTCTCTCTTGGATGTATCTAATACCAAAGAGAACCCCACATAACTACCACACCAGCCTCATGCCATCAAATTGAGGAACTTCAAGGACTACCATAGATATTATAAAAATATCCCACCATAATTGAATGTATGTACTCATCCTTAATCATTACATAATCTTGAATTTAGTTAATAATTCACATTGATGATCTTTTCTGTTTTAAATCTTTAGAGAATTAGGTCTTGACTTTTATATACAAGTTTAATAATACATGTAGAAACTTCTACTAAGTATCAATTTTTTTCATAGAATAAAAACATGTAAAAAAATTAAATATGTTTACTTCCATGTTATATATAGAATAACTATTTGTGATCCTATCCTTGACCCCATTCCACTTAAATTCTTCTTAAAAACATTTCAAATATTTGGGATGAGCATAAAAAGTTCAGTAAGCGATATATAATGAAAGAAAATGGTTAGTTTTTAAAATAACATGTAAACAATGAATACTTTATCAAAATTTAAAACTTTTCTCCTTAAACAAGTAGAAAAAACACTTCACTAAATATAATCTCATTTCATACCATTTTTGGTAACCAAAATATTACCATAAAGACCATAGAAAACAATGAATAACATATAATGGAAACTCATCACATAATCATACATAAATATAATAACCATATGGTCAAATTCCACACATATAACTAAATGGAATAGCCATATGGCTGAATTCCACCCCCAATTCATTAGAGGTTATAACGTAACCATCCTTCCTTAGATTATCAAGGAACCACCCGTTATTTGGTTTATCACGTAACCACATGTCTTTGGTATATCACATACGCACCCGTCAAATTCCCAAGTATCATTATATAATAATAACACATAAAATATTTCAAATTTAAACATTTCACTAATAAAATTTCATTTTAATTCATGAGGAATCATTTCATGATATTGAAATATTTATTCCATTTCAATAACCATTTAAAACATTTAATAAAAAGACTTTTGAATAAAAGTGTCCCATACCACTTGGAAAATTTTAACATTTTAAAATGTTCATGTCCATATAAATGAATTCATAAAACCCATTTTTAAAATATGGACAAGAAATATAATTTTTTATAATAATAAATTTCTAAAACATTTAAAACGAAGGTTTAGTTAAAGATTCTCTTTCCACTTGAGAATCACATCAATACAACTAATTGAGGTATAACATTAAATAAAAAATTTAATATCCTGAGAACCTACTAATTAATGAAATAAATTTCAAAAGTTTTTAGATACACCTTATATTTTTATAAAGTTACAAAACATCAATATATTTCTTATGGAAAGGATATTGAGACGAAGTCATTTACGAAGATCGTATCACTAAATTAAGGATAAATCGATGAAATAATTATTTGTGAAAAATATTAATACACCCAATATAAGAGGAAATTAAGTGTAAAATAATCAAATTTCATTCAAACATATTATTAGAAAAACAAAACCAATGACATGAATAATTAACTCAATTCATGGATATTTAGCTAATATTTCCCTTACAAAGTTTAAATAAATGATGTATGAATTTATCAATAGAGTGATTATGTATTGCAAAATTATATCCACACAAAGGGAAGTTTTATATTAAAAAATAAATAAATAAACAAGGATTATATACATAATTTTGGCATAATATAATCAACTAAGTATGCATAAAACCCATTGAGTTGAAATAATGTTTAGAAGTTCCCTTACGAAAATTATGCAGCCTAACAACATCACTTAAAAATTCATAAAATGAGATGATGAGAGAGAAAATGGTCTCTAATCACATGGAAATAAAATTTACAATAATAAGGATATATAATAACATATCATAACTTATGAAAATGTAAATTAAAATAAATAACATAAAATAAGTCTTTAACTAAAAGATGATGGTGAATGGTTCCATATCCTCGTGTCCGACTTGACTTGTTCATTATTTAATTTCCTGAATAAAAAACATAATTTAATTTATAATTTATTCATATCCTTTTATATATATATTATTCCTTTTATATAACTAATCTCCTTGCTATAGAAATCATATAATTATTCAATCTCATATCTGTCCTTTTGTCGATGTTCGGTATTGGAGTAAAAAATGAACATGTTATAGTCAGAAATTGACCATGTGGTAAAGTGTAAATTATCTTGAGAATTTTATTCATGATTTAGATATCATATATATATATATATATATATATTATCCAGAATAAGTATATTTATAATAGTTGATAACATTTGGATATAAGAAATGGAATGCACTGTTCTTGGAGACGGTAAGCCAGACGTACACATGAATGCTACTTTCATTTCCTTTTCATATTTAAAGGAATGAAATATAAATGATAAATATGTATATTATAACACCAGTATAATATATAAGTCATATATGTTACATAATTTCATTAATTACATCATTTATACCATATATGTATAGCATGAACGAGTTATATCAATTTGAGGGGGCGGTAGTCCGCACTTCCTGAAATGAAATTATCGTATTTATATAACATGAAATGAATACAGGTATGTTATAAATGATAATTACATAAGAATAGAGAAGAAATTAATATCATAAATATAATATATAATTACAATTCCATCATAATGGATACCATGAGAGGTGTGTGTAAGTGAAGTTAAAATAATTATCATAAAAAAACATATTATATTTATGATACTAGTGTAATTATAATATAACTTAACAAATATATTTTATGGGGTTGGATAAGGAAAATAAATGAATGAAATTTTAGAGAGCACATTACCTCAAATCGGGTAATTCCTTTTGATTTAAGTTAAAAGGTGTTCTTTAATTTTCATATTCCCAATATAAGTCTTATAGGAGGAATAGAGGGATATTTTTGTCTTATTTGGTCATATTTTTTATGAGAAAAATGGGGCTTGAGAGGTGTATGTAAGAGTTAGAGGTGGTGTCCTTCTATAATATGGAGAATGGGCACCTTAAGAAAGTTTGAAAGTATTATTTTATTATTAATTGATTTTAGAATAATAACAACACCAATGTGATATATTTATAGTATCCGATAATTATGGGTCTAAATCATATAATCCAATGGGTTGTAGACATGTTTATTTCATTAAATTAACCTTATATTTTAGGTTTAACCCTTAGTTAAATAAATTAACTATTACTATGTCTTTTTGTATTTTCCTAATATATGGTTACTATGGTTAATATAAAATATCAACTGACTCCAAATGAATCTTTAATGACATTTTTAACATCATATATTTCATTTGGATGAATATTATATTTTTGGGAATATTATATCATTTAATTAAATATTAATTTATTTAAAAACTCATTTATGTGAATTTTTTTAGTATTCATATCATGACTTTATTAAAATATATAACTTTATTGATTAGAAAAAACATCATTAATTAAATATAAAATGTCATAATAATCCATAAAATTCTTTTATGGGATAAATATTTTAAAAATAAATTTATTTTAATATTTATAATCACATTTATTTAAATCTTTCATTAAAAAGGAAATTGCTATATCGCCATTGTGTCATAAATAAATTTATTTTTTGATATCTAAAATTTATAAATAAAATACCTTGATTTAG
Organism: Viscum album; assembly: GCA_963277665.1. NCBI lineage: Eukaryota > Viridiplantae > Streptophyta > Magnoliopsida > Santalales > Viscaceae > Viscum > Viscum album. The sequence continues at coordinate 1,253,541,424 of OY728122.1, forward strand.
GAAATTTTCTTATCTTTATATTTACTATTTATAGTTAAATATATCACATATGTAACTCCATATAAATAATTGATTACTAAAAGATACATTTTTAGGTTATTTTTCACTAAATTTAAATTAAAAGTAATTAAATGTAATTTTCATGCACAAGTAGATCCATGGGGTCTTAAAATAGGCCCAAGGATTCCCATGGTCAGAAATATCTCATCCAATAGTGTATGTACATGTGTTATAGTAATTAAATATTATTATAATATTACTTTTTACCCTTATTTACCAGATTTACCTTTTAACCATGGTATATAAAATATTTACTGAAGTTACTATTAATAATGTCTAAAAATAAAAGGTACCTATTTACAAATTTAGACATATTGATTCCAAATATGGAATCCATTTTTCTAAATTCAATATAATGAAGTTTAAAAAATTAATTTTAATATTTAATCCCATTTTCAAAACCAAAAGCATGCTTTTAAGAAGTAAAATCTACCGAAAGATTGACATGTGTTTATGTTCAATTTCAAAGTGACATTACTTCTAATGAACAAAATTGAATTAAATGATAACAATATAATATTTTTTAACTTTAAAACCAATTGAAATTACAATATAATCATATAAATATATTAGATGAAAATGTAGTTTAAACTTAAAATGTAGTATTTTTTACTATTCATTAAAAAATATACTTTATCAGAAAAATACCAAAAAATTACCCAAAGAAAAATTTTCTTTCCAGAATCTAAATAAGATGTTTATTTTAATAAAAAGATCATATAAATGTGAGAAAACAAGATTTATAAAGGGAACTCCGTCAAAAGGAAGCAAATCCACCTTTTAAAGAATATTAGAGTATTTTAATGCTTAAAATCAGATTCATTCTTTTTTTAAGCCTCTAAAATTTATTATATAAATGTAAAGAAATTTAACAAAAATGTGTAATAGTAATGTAGTTAGTTATGTTCATTCCTAGAAATAAAATGGATATGAATTAACTACTATTTAAAATAATAATATAATATTATTTTTCGGTATAACTCAATGTTGTGTGTTATATAAGAAATCAAAGAAACCTGTTGGTGTGTGTTGAGTATGTTATAGAACAATGTCTCCCCTTTAACATAATATTAATATCTTATTTATAAATATTAATTGATATGAAAAATTATAATTCTATAAATACACGGGTCATTACATCCTTATCCCCTTTTGGAAATGGTGTCCTCACAATTTCAAAATTAGTCTTGGAAACATCCTTGAAATTTCCACATCAAAAAAATAGTCAATAAAACTATCAAATTAAAAGAAATAAATTTGACTAAAAATGACACCTGCAAGAAGCCATACTAGGATTCTGTGTAGGAAAACATGGATATGGAAGAGAAACTAACAATCACATTCTAATGGAGAGTGATAGAAAATATGATTAGGATAAAGTTCACCACCAGAAAATGACAAACTTATAATGGGTTAGACATTATTTGATTCCCTATTAGGAAAATTAAAGGGGACAATATCTTTTTAAGTTTATTTTCATAATGTTGAGGAATTTATTTATGAGATTTACTTAGAACATAAGGAAACATACTTACTTTTTAGGTATACTTTTATCCTTTACTAAATTTATACCACAATCTCATATTTTCTCTAGATGATGAGTATTCAAGATAACTTTTTAACATCAAAAGAACTAAAATCAACATCAAGAGAATCACATGATCCAAAAAATATGAAATATATATTAACCAAAACCAAAATGGTTAGTAGGAGATAAAATAATCCCTATAAGTATAATCCTATATGAAAATAAGTACTACTCTTAATCTCCAAAATTCAATAAATAGTACCCAAAGTTCAAAAAAGACCATTCAATACACAATTTTCCTTAGTATTCATCAATCTAATCCATACTATGATTTCACAAAAAAAAACTCCAAATAATTTAATCACATATTCTTCCATAGTAAATCATCTCATTTATCCACAAATAAAATCAACTACTCTTAAATTCTCACACTGAAGTGTAATTAACCAAATCACATATTCTCTATGATAGGTTTATAATTTCAATAAATAATCAAAATTTCCCTATATCCACTATAAAAACATAGATTATTCCAAAATATAATTTCATCCAATACTGAAAAAATAAAATCCCATAGTATTCTATTTTCCTTAGGCATATAGTGTACTCAAAAAGAGAGAATGTCTTCCAAAATAACCTATATCACTTAATAGCCAAATCATTTTCCTGTACTAAGGATATCCATTTGATAAAACATAAGGTCACATTATCAAATTAATATTGATCCATACAATAATTTAAATAAAAATAATTAGACATACTATCTTGGGACTTCACATGGTCTAGTGGTAGGTGGTAAATACTAGTTGTGGGTTCGATTTCTCGCATATTTTTCTGAGACGACGTGTTGTCACATGGTCTGAAATTTGTCCTTTTTAAATAATCGTATAATTATAATGACATTAAAAAATAGATAAAATCTTTAAAAATATCCATAACTTGTTTTATCCTCAATGGTTATTTCATACCTCACATTTTTTACAAAAAACTAAAAACAAAAAATTGCCTAACAAAGATCACATAAACCCATATGGTTATACATTATGTCCATATAAGAAAAGATAATTATTCCTTGAATAAAATTATCACATATAAAAAAATCAGGGTTACACATACTATAAAAATATTCCAAATTAATCCTATCATTAATACATTTAAACATATCATCATACAAATATCCAAAATAACTCTTCAATTCCTAAAAATCTTAATCATAAAACATTCATCATGATCATTTATTCATGTTTTCCAATTTATTCATTTATACTTTATTCCTATAAAAAATAGGCATAATGTCTTTAGATTTCATTAATGTCAAGACATGAGAAATGAAATAATTTATACATTTCAAAGTTCATTTTCAGTTTCCTCATCTTGAATTGGAATGACATTAGGAATCGGTAAAAAAAATATTTATATGATTCTTGTGATCCCATTCCTGAACCTTTTTTTTGTAGAAAATCTATTTTTATAATTACAATTCAAACCACATTTAAAACATTCAATTGATACTTCAGAAATAACATCTTTCCAATTCCTAGAATCAACTGGATTCTTCATTTTTTCATGGAAGGTTATTGCTTTATGACCTTCATTACCACATCTGAAAATATACATGTCTGTTTGAAGCATTATCCTAAGTATTTCATTTCACATTCTAGTAACATAGGTTTTTTAATATACTTACCTTTATGATTATTACATGAAATTCCCTTGGGATTCGTTTCACTCATATATGATGGCTTAGAAAAATCACCATGGTTGAAGTGGTCAATCATGACTCTAGAAAGTTGGTAAAGAATAACCACATGATTTCTCATTGCAGCTCCCATTTCTTTCGGACTCTAATTCAGAAAACCACCATGATTTCTGTCACATCCATTGTTACTTTGGTTCCTGCTAGATCCAACCATTTACTAAAACTGAATGGTTAGTGTGAGTATATTAGTAAATTCATCATATACTATCTTATGATGTGGATGAACACTAAGATATACTTATTCATTTTATCTTAAACTCTTTCAAATTAACTAAAATAAATATTACACTTTCTAATATGCTAAACATATGGTTATGTCACTTATTCTTAAATAACACCGCAACTACAAAAGGTATCTAAACCTACTTCTAATACCCACTATAAGGACTCAGATTTAAAAATTAAAAAATCATGAGTTAACTTATTAATTCATATTGAGTATATTTCTAGGATTATATCTTTTGAGAATTAGGTCATAACTTATACATAGAAAATGAATTTTACATGTAGACACTTCTAATCATTCTCCATTTTTATCATTGAATATCAAATCATAGAAAAATGAAACATGATTAGTTCCATGTTTTAAATTGAATAAATTTTCCTATATCCCGTCCTTGACACAATTCCACTTTATGTCCTATGAAAAACATTTCAAAAATAATTGATGAGCATAAAAATCACAGTAAGGGATACATAAAGAAGGAAAAATATTAGTTTTAAAAACAACATTAAAACCATTAATACCTTATCATAAATTAATACTTTTCACCTTAAATAAGTAAAAAAAAACTTCACTGAATATAAGATCGTTGCTTACCCTTTTTTGTAACCAAAATATTACCATAAATCCCATATAAAAAAACATATAGCTTATAAAGGTAACTTAGGACATACACAGTCTTTATGGAATAACCATATAGTCAAATTCCACATATATTACTAAATAGAATAGCCATACAACTAAATTCCACACCCTATTAATTGGAGGTTATAACGTAACCACACGTCATTTGGTTTATGACATAACCAACAATCCTTGGTTTATCAGTGAACAATCTATAAAATGACCAATTACCATTATATAATCATAACACATAAAATATTCCCAATATAAACATTTCACTAATAACATTTCATTTGAAATCACCACAAATCATTTCAAGATATTGAAATATTCAATCCATTTCAAAAACCATTTAAAACATTTGATAAAAAGAATTTTGAATCAAAGTGTCCCATTGCACTTTGAAAATATTATCATTTTAACAAATTCATTTCCTCAAAAATAAATTCATAAAACCAATTTTTATAACCTAGACCTGAAATATAAGGTTTTAGAAGAAAAAATATGTAAAACATTTAAAACAATGTTTTAGTTAATGAGTCCCTTGCCACTTGAGAAACACTTTTATAAAAATCATTAAAAAATATCATTAAATAAAACATTAAATATAATGTGAAAATACAAATTCTTGATATAAAATTTCAAATTGGTTTTAGATAAACCGTATAGGTTAATAAATGTGAAAAAAATTAATATATTTCTTAATGAAATGATATTAACACGAAGTCCTTTACAAAGATGTTACCATTAGAATAATGATAAATCAATGACATAATTATGTGTGAAAAATTTATATACATCAAATATTAGTGGATATAATGTGTCAAACAATCAGAGTTAATTCACACATATTCTATAAAAAAATGGTGACATTGATAATTAACTCAATGAATGGAGGTTGAGCTAATATTTCACTTACAAAGTTCAAATAAATGACATAAGAATGTATCATTGAAGTGATTATGAGTTGGAAAATTATATTCACCCAAAGGGATGTAAAAATTACAACATTAATAAAAAAAAATATATTCCACCCATAATATTTTCATAATATAAGAAACTAAGTGTGCATAAATCCAATGAGTGGAAATTGAGTTTAGAGATTCCCTTACGAAAATTCAGCAGGCTAAAAGCATAACATAAAAATTCTAAAAATGAGTTGATGAGAGGGAAAAGGGTGTCTCATAACTTGGAAATAAAATTTAAGCTAATAAGAATATATAATAACATATACCAACATAATAAAATGGAAATTAAAATAGATATCCTAAAATAAATCATTGACTAAAAGATGAGGGTGAAAGATTCTCTTACCTCGTGTCTAACTTGACTTGTTCATTCTTTAATTTCTTGAATAATAAACATAATTTAATTTCTTCTTCTTCATAACCTTTTTCAGGTTTATTATTCCATTTATATTACTTATCACATTTCTATAACAATCATATAATTATTCAATTTCATAATGGTCGTTTTGTTGATGTTTGGAACTTAAGTCAAAAATGAATTTGTTATAATTACAAATTCTCCATGTGGTCAAAAGTACATTATCCCCATAATTATATTCATGATATAGATATTATATATATCATATATATCCAGTATATATGTTTTTAAAATATTCCATAACATTTTGATATATGAAATGAAATGCACTGTTCGAGGAGAAGGTAGGTTTTACATGCACATGAATGCTACTATCAATTTTTCATATTTAATAGAATGTAAAAATAATTATACATAGGTTTATTATAACTCCAGTATTATATATGTGTTATATATGTTACATAATTTTACTAATTCCATAGTTTTTTCATTCCATGTATATAATTAATGAGTTATATCACTTTAAGGTGGCGGTAGTCCTCACTTTGTCAAATGAAATTATCTTATTTATACAACATGAGATGAATAATGGTTTGTTCTAAATGAGAAATTAATAATAAGAGAGATAAAATAAAAATCATTAATATCATATATAATTACATTTCCATCATAATGGCCACCATTATAGGTGGTAGGGGAATATCAAACAATCATCGTTTCGTGAGGTAGCAGTTCGCCGTCCATAGAAACAATATGTTGTATACCCATTAGACGGAGGTGTGGGTTAAATTATTTAGAATAAATCTCATCAAAATACATATTATATTGAATATATTTTTTTATAAAAAAAATATATAAATAGATTTTAAGGGGTTAGAGAAGGAACATAAATGAAAAAAACATTAGAGATGACTTTACATCAAATCAGATAACTCGTTTTGATTTAAGATAAAAGGAATTATTAAATTACCTTATTCTTGATGTAAGGAAACCATGAGGAAGATATGGATTTGTGAAATTATTTAGGGAGAGTTTGGTTGATCCAAGGGGGTATAAGAGGTGTGAGTAATGGCTAGAGGTTGTCTCCTTTTATAAGAGAGAGGAGGGTCACTTTAGGAATGTTTGAAAAAAATTATTTTATTATTAATTGATTTTAGAATTATAAAAACACCAATGTAATATATTTCATATATCATATTATTATGGGTATAAATAATCACATAAAATGGGTTTTATACATGTTTAGGCCAAAAAAGCTACCTTATATTTTAGCTTTAACACTTAGTCAAATAAATTAACTCTTACCATGTCTTCTTGTATTTTTATAATATATGCTTACTATAGTTACAGTAAAATTCAATGAGACCGAAATTAGATCATTAATGAATATTTTAACATCATATATGTTAGTTGGCCAAATCTTATATTTTTACGACTATTATAACATTTAATAACATATTAATTGATTTGAAAACTAAATTTTGTCAATTTTTATACTATTCATATCATGACATTATAAAAATCCATAACAATTATATTAATCAGAAAAAAGGTAATTATTTCAAATATAATATGTATTGATAATAAATAAAATTATTTTATGGAATAAAAATTTTCAAAATAATTTTTTTTTATATTTACAATATCATCTGTTTAAATATTTCCTTAAAAAGGTAATCTCTACATCACAATTATGTCATAAATAAATTTATTTATTTGACGTATAAAAATTATAAATAAAATACCATGATATTTGAAATCTCTTTATATTTTTATTTAATTTTTATAGTCAAATATATCACTTATATAACCCCATATAAAATTTTTTTTAATAAAAGATACATGTTTTGGTTATATTTTCCGTAACATTAAATTAGAAGTAATTAAATGTCATTTTCACACAAAAGTGGCTCCATGGGTTCCTAAAATAGAACCAAGGATGACCATGGACATAAATATATCATTAAATATGGTTATGAATTGTTTTATGTTAATTTAATAGTATTCTAATATTATTTTTTACCCTCATTTAGCAGATTTACCCTTTAACCAATGTAAATAATTTTTTTACTGAAGTTAGGATTCATAATGTCTAAAAATAAAAGGTATCTATTTACACAATTTGGAAATCAAAATTCCAAATATAGAAACCATTTTTAAAAATTCTAAACACATAATTTAGAGAAATTAATTTAAAATTATTTCCCGTTGTCAAAACCAAAAAGCATATTTTTAATAAGTAAAAACTACCAAAAGATGGACATGTGTTTTTGTTCAATTTCAAAGTAAGATTACTTAAAATGGATAAAATTATATTAAATGATAAAAATATAATCTAATTAATCTTTATATCCAATTAAAATTACAATCTAAAAATATAAATAAATTAGATGAAAAGACAGTTTTGACAAAAAATGTAGTAATTTTCACTATTCATTAAAAAATTAACATTATCAGAAAAAAAAATTAACCCAAAGTAAATTTTTATTTCCCACTTCTAAAGAATAAATTTATTTTTTTCATATATAAAATATAAATGTGAAAAATACTATATTTAAAACGTTTTCTCTCTTAAAAGGTGGAAAATCGACCTATTAATGAATATTAGAGTATTTCATGCTTAAAATCAGATTCATTCTTATTTTAATCAACAGAAATTTATTGGATAAATGTAAGGAAATTTAAGAAAATTATTATTCGAAATTAATATAGTTATGTTCATTCCCATAAATACAATGACTATGTGTTAACAACCATTTAAAATAATAAAATTATTATATTATTTTTCAGTATAACTCAAAGTTGTGTGAAATATAATATTTCAAACAAACAAATTATTGAAAGTTGAGTAAACTATTCAACAAAGTTTTCTTTTTAAAAATTATTAATATATTATTCATCAATATTAATAGACATGAAAAATTATTATTCTATAATTACCTAGGTTATTACATAGATTCTTGCTAACTATTATTTTGTGTAAAATCCAAAAACATCTTGGTGGCCATCTCAAGCTCTACTGAAGTCTAGTATTCCTTCATGATGCATATTCACTATAATATGATAATATTCACTAGATTTATGACTATTTAGGGATTTAATTATGTATTTAATCTCATTTTTGTCTCTATGGAGTTCGACATGAACCGAAAAACTGTTATATAAAACATGCATATTATGAAGGTGTAATTCTCAAGGGAACATCACAGAATCAAACTATTCCATAGGCATATAGCATACATATAATTTCTAATGACTAAGTCTCACTTATCAATGGTAAATTATAAAAATTCATTATGTAATCAAATATCACCGAGATAGTATCATGAGTCTATATGGTCCTAGGTAACATTATGAAAATCATCATTACGATGTCCCACTATTTCCAAAATGGCTCAAGAACTGTCTTGCAAATCCAACATAATGTGGCTTCTTATCCATTATCCTTAGGTTGGGATGTCATTGAGAAATGAATCCATAAATGTCAATATTCATACATAGACATGAAAACATTCACATGAATCCATGATTCCTTTTTTATAGGATGCACCATCCACATAGAGGTATGTAAGCCTCTATGATGTGAGATTAATATTTTTTAAAAACAATTATCTGTTATTCATCAAATTGTTTCTCCTTAATTAAAAAATGAGTAGGTAATTCAGTTTTTTTATTTATGATATATAATATTAATTAAATTTGGCTCAAATAATGGAATTTTAGCGAATTCAATCTTTTTTTTTCATTGAAATGTTTACAAAAAATTGTTATGATAAATAAATTTTTATTATATAATATTATTATTAAATACGTAAATGAAATTTTTTTTTAGAAAATGTTTGGAAATTAGATGTTTTACAAAAAACAAATTTTTAATTGATTTAGTTAATAAAATTTGGAATTAATTTTTTCAAGGATGAAAATTTGATTTTATTTAATTTTTAATTAAAAATTTAAAATTCATTTAAAATCAAAATGAAAAATTTGAAAAATTATATTCAATTTTTTGGAAAAATTTAAAAAGTTCATATGTGAACCTATGAAGAAAGAATAGTAACATAACTTATCATGACCATCCTGTGACTATTTATAAAAAATTGAAGTGAATATTCATTCATAGTGGCTTTAAACTATTTTCAAACCCCTCCTCTCATAGTAAATTTATTTACCATGATCTTCACTTCCTGTCATCCTAATTTGACATCACAATTAATGATAACATTCCAAAAAACCTTTAGTTCCCAAGATAATAAAATTAAAAACTCATACATACTATGAGACACTATGTATATAAAGACCTATTGTTTATAAATTATATTTGTTTCATGAAATAACATTTTATTATATTAAATTTGTCAATACTATACACATAAACACATATTGAAACCACTAATATGTTATTTCATAATGGAAGTTATTTATATTAGTGAATAATTAAACACATTAAAACTATAAATATTGCAATGTTTAAAATAAAAAAAATGACAACTACAATGGGAAAATATGGATCATTCCAATCTAATAGAATCATCTCTCCCAAAAATAACACTTGAGAAATGAAAATTTAAATTATTAATGAAATAAAAATTTTAGAAAATTTAAAGATTGAACCATCCATGTAATTTAGGTGAATGAAGGAATGAATTATTATTTATATTATGCAATTTGACCATTTAAATAGTAATGTGACTATTGGAATAATAACCTCACTATTATGAATAGTAACATGATAGTTGGAAATAATAACCTGAACATTTGAATAGTAATTTGGAATCCAAATAATGAAATATAATATAAATATTTATTAATATGAGTAATATATTTATATCTAAATAATAAAATCCCATAAAAAATTATTAATTTTAAAAACTCAAAAAAATTGAAGAATATTTTTAATGAAATGTATTTTATGGTATTTCATAAAAACAATAATTCATATATTAAAAATTAATATATAAAATATTAGAAAATTATCTTCATAAAATGAAATTTATTTTTTAAAAAATACCATTGAAATTTGAAAAGTGATATTTTTGGTTATTTCATCAAATACGTCATCTTTCAACTATATAGTAAAAATATTGTTTTGTTTCAATAACGAGTGAATTTAAATTACATCATTCAAAATGTAATAACAAAATAATAATTTATATAAAAATATTAAAGTCCTAAATTTATTTATTTCTATAAATTAGTGATTAAAATACAATATAAATAATTTCAAAATATAAAAATTACATTCTAAAGTCTAATGTCAAAATTATTCCTATGAAAAAAAAAATTATTAGTTTTCTAATTTTCATTTCAATAAAGAGAAAAATTAGAATTAAATTTTTTTAAATTATATATATATATTGTTGAATTATGATTCTCTATGTCAAAAATGGCATTATTATAATAATTACATTTGAAATAGTTTTTTATTCAATATTTTAACTGCAAAATTCTAATCTCTTTAAGTATAAATAACTCATATAAACCCCCATGGAATAACAATATTCCTACACATACTAAAGAAAAATATCTAAATAAAAACACTCTTTTTATCTCTTATAAACATTATTTATTTACTGTTAAACCAACTATATTCATCGAGGATGTATAGTGTTATACAAGAGAAGAAACTCCAAGAAACGAGCAAGTTTTTATCAATTATTCTCTAAATTTCCTCATATCTTTTTTTTCTAATTTCATAAAAAACAATCTAATATTAATTGGTTTGTATAATAATATTATATTAATGATTTTATCCAACAATAAAAAATACATTTTTATGTATTTTTATTTTATAGGTCTCTTTCACCTCTATTAGACAATATTGCAGATAATGGTCAGTTAACTACCAAAGAGGATGTTTCCAACTTCTTTCCTTACCGAAAACCTCATAGATAGTAATAATAAATTTATTTTTATATATTAATAATTAATTTTTTTTATTTTGTTATTCTAAAATTAGTTCTACTATTTTATAAATAAACAGTAATAAAAACTATGAAATGATAGAAAAACATGTAATTTTTAAAGAAAACATGTTATCGAAATGTTTTCAATTTAAAAATTTGAATTATGAAATATAATCCAATGATTATAATTTATATATAATGAAAATATAAAATATTAGCTTTTGGTTTAATGTTTTAATAAACATATGTTAATTATTCACAAGGTATGAAAGTGACGAAATAAAGAATTATTTAAGGAATATGGATTATGAAACCCAAACTCATTATTTTGGGTCATATTTAATTTCAAAATAATTTAAATATAAATGTTCCTATCATATTATAATATACCCATTCAATATTATGTCTCTTTTCATTAATTAATATACATTTTTTACCCTATTAAAATTTGTTCTAAGACATTTTGAATGATTCTTTTAGAAAATACTTCAAATTCTAAAACATGTCTTGAATCATCTTCATATTTTTCTCATTTAAAAGAAAAAACGATATTATATAAAAAAATTATATCCCATCTATTAATTTTTTAATCCTAAAGTTTATTTCATTAATTATGATACGTGAAATCCTTTATGAAACACATTCCTTTCTATGGGTTATTTCATGAAAAAAATCATTATATATTTTACGAGGAATCCAGGATTTTGAGAATATATGAATTGATGGGTGTAGATAGAATTATATATCCCTACAATGAAATGGTTAATGTGATGTATCACATTATATTATGTGTATTATGAATGATCATTATTTTAGATTTTATAAAAATTATGATATTATGATTTATGGGCATATTATATGTCTGAACATGATGCTTGGTTTTTCCATAACTATATTTGGTATTTTAACACCATCAAATGATATTTATTTTTTATGAATCTTCCACATTCAATTCCTTTGTCAATTTCCCCCCATTATTTTTATTATAATATTATTATCAGGATATGAAGAAGTTTTTTATTTCCACCCATGTACAATTTTTTCATGTCCCTTATTCCTCCCATTATTGGGGTTTTACTTCACTTATTTCTCTGATGTATATCCTCAAGTGACTACATGTACTAAAGTGATCATAAGAGATTTAGAAGAATAAAGAGAAATAAATTTCTAAAAAACAAAAAATTTAATATGTATAATTGATTTTTGAGAATAATTTTCCCATGACACTAAAAATTTGAATGCTTGATTGTATCTCTATTGGGTAGTTTATCTTAAAAGAGATGTAATAGTCATTTATGAAATAGTGGGATCCCTATAGTTGGAATTAGAAAATTATTTAGTTGAATTGGGAATTAGGATCAGAGAACATTAGTGAAAACTATAAGTATAAGTCTTTATATAGGTAAACATCCTAGAAACATTATTTTTAAAAAGGATAAACATATGGATCCCATAAGATATGTATTTAGAGTTAATTTGCATGTATGATTAGTGTATTTATTCTTTTTTTTTTGAAAAATTATTTTCTCAATCCATTTATAGTTTAGAAAATGGTGTGAACCAAGAGAAACAATACTGATAAACTATGTCAGGGACAATGAAATTATTACTCAAACATTAATCCTAATGGGATGTGAGATGGAGTTCAAAACTACATGGAAATTCATCTCTAATTATCACAAGATATTAAAAATATCCAAAATCATTTGGATTGTCCTTTTTCAAACATGATGCAGCAACTAGCTATCAATTCCTTTATGTTGCAATGAACATTGATTTAAAATGGATCGTATGATCCACTTATCATAGAATAGTGGGTTAACACATTAAAGAATATATTTTCTATACTCCATTGTTTAGAGAAAGAGAATGTGTTTCTAGATTTTAATTTATTTGATAGAGGGTCTAATGAAAGGTGGGATTTAATAAATAATCTCAAGCTAAAAGATAAAATTTTAAAAATGGAATGGGAAGACTTTAAGATATTATTCATTAATAATTATTTCATATAAACACTTCAAAATAAATATTGATATAGAATTTATACAGATTATGAAAAATGAGGTTCGATATATCATAGATTACCTGTAAAAATCCATAAGGATTACATGATACATACCTAGTTTCTTATTAATAGTGATAAAAAATAGATATATTTGTTATTGGTATAAAAACACACATTCAAAATGATCTAGTTAACCGAGAATTTGAATGTTATGAAGAATTAGTTTGATGTTTTTTCAAAAAAGAGATGTGTTTTGGTGATTGGTAACATTGTTATACATATAAGAATATAAAAATATTGTTCTAAGCTAGTGGGTCAAATAGAAAAGGAGGATATATGATCCAACCACCAGAATTTCAATAATTTGAAAAGTAGTATCATGGGAATTTCCTTTAATGGGATGAGAAATGATTCATGTAAGAGAAAGAAGTCCAGCATGCTCATGAATGTAAAATAAATATAAATAAGTCATCGAACATGAATGAAGAAATGAAGGAACCTCATAATTAAACAATAATACTTCAATGAATCATATTTAGTAATTAAGGGAACTATTCTTTTTGGTTCACTATACTACTAGTCTTTGTGGTTAATCAACTTTAGCAATGACTAAATCCAAAGGGAAAAGGAAATCATACATTATCACTACTGTTGATGTGGAGTGTGAGTGTTATTTCATACATGGTACACATCCAATTCACCCAATAATAGAAAAAATTTATTTGATTTTGGTTATATAAAATCATTTATATCCTCTATGTTTTTCTATAACTTTTTAATCGAAGCCCCGATACGTTGAAGTATAGATATTTGAAAAAACACTATGCAGGGAGATCATTAAAACCCATGTGTTCAAATCTTCAACAATTAGTGCATGTTGGAATATTCTTCTATTGAATCTCTTAATAATTCTCTTGTAGGAATTAAATTCCATACATGAAATGGATTGGCTCTATTTATATTAAAAACACATTAAATGATAGAAAAAATAAATATCGTTAAATTTTCCAAAACATCCAATGATCCTATAAAAATTCAATGAAGATCAAGAATCTCTTTTAGATAATCCCATGATAGTGTGGGTGATGATACATTGTGAAAAATCATATCTTTATTAAATGGTCGAGTCAAAGGAAAGCATCTTTATTTAGGAAATTTTAATTGTTACGGAATACAGTTGTGGATATACCTTTGAGTTATCTAGTCATCCACTAGATCATGTGGTATATTTATCAATATGTCATATTCCTGGGGCCACTTTAATCTCCAAATTCCCCAATAGGATGGCCTATATTGAACTAGAGAAGATAATGAATTAGTTCTAAGTGATTTTGTAAAAAAGGTTCACAGTCACTAGTGCAACTATATGGGGTGTTATAATTATATTTTTATAGAAAAAGGATAAATGAATGCATCAATATAAAGGTTACTGGGAGATCAATAATATTACCATATAGAACAAGTATCCCCTACTAAGAATTGATGACTTGATCAATCAATTATTATTATCATAATATTTATTAAAGGTGTATATTCATTCTAGATATCATAATCTAAACGTTAATAAGAATGAAATTTATAAGACTCCTTTTTATATGAGTTGTTTACACTATGATTTCATAGTGATTTCCTTCAAACATACTAATTATCTGACAATATTGAAGGATTTCATGAATAAATTCTTTAGAGACTAGCTCAAAAAATTTGTCACTACCTTTATTGGTGATATTATAATTTACTCCAAGAGAAATGTGAAACATGATAAGAATATAAGGATGGTTATACAAACATTATGAAAGTTTAAAATGTATTATTTTTTTCCATGTATGAACTTTGTATACAACAAGTAACATTATTGGGGTACATGACCCCAAGTGTGGGAATTTTTTTGGACAATTCAATGAAAAAGTAAACTGAGGAATAGTCCAGACCTAGAAGTTTCAAGACAATACATTGTTTTCATGTCATAGGAGGGTACTATGAACATTTGTTGAGATATTTATTAGAATTTTCTGGTCCACTAACCAATTTTACATGGAAATGGGTCATGTACATATGGAAGGAAGAATGCGATAAATGATTTAAGGAGGTCTAGAAGATGGAGACCACTACCCCTATACTCACAATAACAACTTATGGTGAAGTCTTTATCATATGTCGTGATGTTTCGAAGAAATTATTTAGTTTTTTACTCATTTACCATGAAAAAGTGATTGACTACACATCATGATAACTACATATCCATGAGTTGAACTAGATGATATTGGATCTTGAGTAAGAAGTTATGATATTCACTATTATGATTTGGTATAACTATCTATATTGAGATATGTGTATATATATACTAATCATAAGGTTATAATGTAGATATTCATGTTTTTGGAGCTCAAAATGGGTCATTTGAGATGGTTAGAACTGACCAAGGACTGTGATTGGTTTATTTACTACTATCCACGAAAGGAGAACAAGGTAGATGATTATAATATCATAAAATAGCCAAATACTCTATCCATGATTTATATTGGTAATGAAGTTATCTTCATAAATATTAAAAGTATAGATCTAGATATCATAACATCATTGAAAATATTATACATTTTTCAAATTATTTCAGAACCATCTATATAAGAGATGAGAAAGGAGTTACAAAGGGATGTTATAAACCTTCAAAATATGTTTACTTTTATAAAGGAGGGGAAGCTTCATGAATTATATATCAATTATTCTGGTCTGATTCATTTTGAAACTAGAATTTATTTCATTATCACCCAATATAAAGTTGGAAATATGTTATATTGATCATTTATCATCTTTTTACATCCACCCTAGATGCACTAAGATGTACAGTGATGTGTGAGAGAACTTTTGGAGGGGAAATATGAAGATAGAGATTTCTATGTACACCTAAATGTTATTGGTATTTCAATAATTTAAATAGGGGTAATAGAGATAATATGGGATTTAGGAACTATTTTCTAAACCCATATGGAAATGAGAGAACTATACCACAGCTATTGCCACTACTTTCCCAAATAAATTCATATAAAACAATTTAATATTGTAGTGGTTAATAAAATCACAAATACATCCCACATAATCATGATTTTAGAAGATTTATCTATGAAAAAACATTCTAAGATATACATAAAATGCCATTTTGATGATACATGGGATTCCAATTTAGATCAAATATGATCTTAATCCAATGTTAAATTTTAAATACATGATACTTCTTCAACATGATTTTAATAACAAATTGAGTATTAGTATGTCCTATCACCCACCAAACAATGGAAAATATGAAAATAATACTTATACATTCATTGAAATAATTAGATTATGTTCTATGAATGTTAAAGAAGGATTGGATTATAATCTCCCATTAGCTTAGTTATCTTTCAAGAACAACCTATTCTAATGTATTAAAATAGATCCATATGAAGCTCTAGATAGGAAGTGATTCATAACTCCAACTTTTTGGACTAAATTTGGTGAATGAATGATACATGGACCCACCCTATTGAAATAGATGTATATAAGGTTCAGTTCTTCCAATAACATATAAATTACCCTTAATTTTTGTATAAGATCTATGAAAATGACCATCAAAGGGAGATGGAGTTTGAAGTAGAAGATTATATTTTCATTTGAATATCACCATGCAAGAGACTCATGATGTTTTGATTGAAATATAAGCATATACATATGTACATTGGTACAATTTATAACCTTGATCCCATTGATGAAACGGAAAATCAGATTGTAATTCCAACAGATATGGCTGAGGTTCATGATGTGTTCCTTATGTCTATCATATGGAAGTACATAATCGATCCCTCTCTTGTACTAAATCCAATGGTGGTAAAAATTGAAAATGAACTCTTGTATGATGGGAATATGATAAATATCATGGGTCAAAGAGATAATTTTCTATATAAAATTAATACTTACCTGGTAAATGTCTTGTGGTAAAACAATAAATAATTACATGTGTTGTGGGAATTAGAGGAAATAATTTTATAGAAGTACCATTACACATTAAAAATCTAGATTCTGTGAGGAAATCCCAAGGGGATTTTTTCTAAAGCAGGAAGAGTATTACAACCTAGTATTTATAAATGATATTTGTTTCTTGAAATAAATGTGTATTATATAATATTATAAAATATTATACACATAAAACACATAGGTAAACCAATAAAAATTAATTTCACTAATAAAAATCATGACATTAGTCAATAATAAAACCTAATAAAATTATAAATATTTCAATGGGATATAAAATATAAAATATAAAATATAAAATGGGAAAATAAAGTTCACCCCAAACTTTTAGAATCATTTTTACCATGCACAATACTATAGATATGAAAAAAAATTATAAAACTATAGAAATTTTATAAAATTGAAATATAGAAACTTGAGAGTTATTGGGGTGAATTATGGAATGATATAGTATTTATAAAAGTTAATGTAAATGTTGGAATAGTAATATTACTACTAAAATATTAAAATAACCATTGGGAATTGTAATGTGATAGTTAGGAATAGTAACCAGACTTTTAAAATAGTAATTTGAAATCAATATAATGATATGTTCTATAAATAATATTTATAATTCTTAATTTATGTATATATATTATAATACCTTGAAATAAACATGGCGATTAAAAACTCAAAAAATTATAAACATATTTTTTGTTGTATTTTATTCTTTTTCATTAAAATCATAAGTTATATATTAAAATTTAAAATAAAATACATTACAAAATTATTTTAATAACGTTTAAATAATTTTTCAAATCATAATTTAGAGATATTCTGAGTGATATTTTTTATATATTTTCTGAAATACTTCCTTTTTAGGTGAATAGTTAAAATACAGTTTTTCCTCAAACATTGAATATTTAATTACATAATTCATGATGTAATAATGACCAAATAGTTTTTAAAACTTGATTATTTACCAAAATTTATTTAATTTTATAAATGAGTAATTAAAATTCAATAATTTTTTTTCAAAATCTAAAAATTACATTTTAATTTCAAAAGTCAGAAATATTCTTTTAGAAAAACAATCTCTAATTTTTCTACATTACTTTATAATAAAATAATTAATTTGAATTGTAAATGGTTTTAAAATTAAAAAAAAAAAATTAAATTTTATTATAATACATCATCGAAAAAATATAATTGTTACAATGTTTGACATTAATAGAGTATTTTATTACATAATTTAACTCAAAAATACCCCTCTCTTCATATATAAATAACTCATCTACCAACACTTATAAAACCACTCCTCCATCACTTACAAAATCCAAATATTTTTCCAAAATCCTATAAATTAATCCCTTATCAATCTTAGGGAGTATTTGGAATAATCCAAATCCATTCATTCGGGAATTCCATTGTCGTATAAGCAAAGGAATACCAAGAAATGTGTATGTTAATATCAACTCTTCTCTCATTTTATTATTATCTTCTATTTATTCACATTTTCTTTCAAAAATTAACCATATAATATTAAATGGTATGTTATTTGACCTTGTATTAGTGATTTTAACATAATTTAAAAATTATTTTTCTGATTAATTTATTTTTTATACCTCTCTTTCTCCTCATTTGTTCATCATTCCTGATAACTATTAGTTGACCAACCAAGAGGAAATTTCTAACCATTTTCTATATCACTGATATTATATATGGTTATAATAAATTTATTGTGATATATAAAAGTGTAAATATATTATATTTTAGATTATGGAATCAGTTATACTAATTTAAAAATGGCCTTGAACAAAATATTCAAAATAAAAAAATTGTAAATTTTTGTAGAAAATATGATATTAAAACATTTTCCATTTTAATAAGGAAATAAATAAACATAATCTGATTATTACTGTTTTTAAATAGTTAGAAAAATAAAATAATTTATATCTAATTCAATTTTTTGTTAAATATGTGTTTATTTTTCTAGAGGTGTAAAATTGATGAAATAAAGAAACATTTATGGTATGGGAATTCTAAAAATGAAACTCTCTCATTTGGGTAAAATCATTTTTCAAACTGATTTTAATATGAATGTTCCTATAATATATATTATATTTCTATTCAATATTATTTCTATTTCCATTATGGGATATACATTTTCTTCTATTTTAATATATTTTATATTCAATTTAGAATGGTTTTTCAAAACATACTTCAATTTCAAAAACATCCCTTAAATAATCTTGAGTAGTTTCTCATTTAAAAGAATAAAATTATCATTATACCAAATAATTATCTCCTTTATTCATTTAGGAATCCTAAATTTAATTTTAAAATGAATTATGTTTGAAATTTTATAAAACACGTTACTTTATATGGGTTATTTCATCACTACAATTGTTATATGTTCTATGTGGAAAGATTTATAATGAACATTTTTGATGTGATAGGAGGGACCGAAATTATATATATCTTCCAATGAACTAGGTAATGTGATGTATCTTATAAGATTTATCATATTATGTGTGAACATGATTCGTTCTGTATTCACAGTTTTAATGTTATGATTTATAGAAATATGTTATGTGTTAACAAAATGCTATATTTATCCACAACTATGCATGGAATTTGAAAATAATGTCATGAAGTATAATTTTTATTCACATGAAAAATTACAATCCCTTATAAAATTATTCCATCAGGATATTGATGATGAACCAATTCTTATGACATGATGATATTGATTACGCCCACCCATGAACTTTATACTCATGTCCCTTATTCCTCTCCTAATATCCTTCTTTCTCATTGATATATATCCTATGTAGACTACATGTACTATGCAGATCATGAGTTCTTTATAATTATAAATTAGAATAATTTAATTAATGTTTATCTTTTATTATGTGAAATACATGTATGGGCCTAATTTTCCAATGAAACTGAACCATTAGATCCTAGATTGTATCCTTATTATGTTGTTTTTATTAATATTTATGTAATACTCATGTAATAAAAAGTACGGTCACTATATTCTCCCTCGTATCTCTTCCCCAAGATCACTATAGTTATTATGTTGCCACATAAAATCTATAATCCCTCAACCCCAACCCCCAAACGACTCTATATTTGATATGTTTCACTTTCTGTTATTCTAAATTGAAGGGGATGATATAGTCACCACCAATAATCGGATCTGAATCCAAACCCACTAACAACACTAGTAAGAGATTTATTAATAAGCTAAATACTATCCAATATGTTCCCAACCAATGAATTACCCCATAAGAGATGACCAAATAAGCATGACATGATTGATACGAACCAGAATCTTTCTTTAGGAACAAGATAATTTGAGCTCTATGTTTCCAATAAAGAAGTTTCCTATCTCGTATGAACTACTACAGAAGTGAAAAAGAAGACTCAAAATCATTGTACAATGAATAGACATACAATGAAGTGGAAAATCATACTCCTCTCATGGATCTTGATGAAATTCAAACCCTCATGAGAATTTAAACCATGTGTTAATGATGGATGAATCATTCAGAATCCCTAATATGATGAATTTCTAGGCCATGATCACCCATAGTACATGAATGAAATTCCATACACAACTAACACACACCAAAGTGCATGACTAGATTTTTGAGGAAATCTTGTGCCTTCCATGGATGAAATTCCACCATAAGACAATAATTTTATGCCTTCACTTAAAAGACTGTCTAGAAAAAATAATGAAACAATTCCTACATGAAAGAAATTTTGTTTTGACCAAAAATAAAATTTTGTTAATTGATTAATGTCTTTTTTCACAATTAATGAACATGAAGATTGTTGGAGACCCTATCTTCATCCAATGTTTATTCTTTAGTTTTGAAATAATGCATACATTATATTCAAATCCACTATTTAATTTTTTTTGGAATTGAGTGCACTTACAAGACCCAAATAAAATCATGGCCCGACACATATACTAAACCTCTCCTTACATGGATCTTGAAAGCAACCCAACTTCCACTTCACTCAATATTTTTATACTAAATCAATTTAATTTTCTAAAACCTATGTGCATAAGATGGTGGGAAGATGATACATTTAATTGAATATCACATCCATTGGAGCTGTACACATGGAAGCCATCCCTGATCTCCCCTCATTACACTAAATTCATGGGTGAAGAATTTCTTATCCTAAATCATTTAAAAAAATCATATTCCCCACTGTAAAATATTCATCCTGTATTGAAAATACATTAGTAATTTAGAATCAACAAATTATATTTAATTTCATAATTTGATCATTTCAATGATCAATTTGGTTCTTTCCCAATTCATTGTTTTTTCTATTATCCAAATTTTCTTCACATACCAATCCAAGGTCATGTACCATCAATTTAGATCTCTAGGATCATGGAGAACCATCATATTCCGGGTTGTATAAGAGGAATCACACTGACAATCATTAATTTTTTTAATTTAAATCCCTTCCAATCAGCTATCAAATTTTTGTGTGTCAATAAAGGTGGAATTTAAGGGAATATATTATCATAATAAATTCCATTGAAACTACAACACAATTATAACTATTTCACCTCAATGACTGCCTTTAATCAGATCACACTACAAATAAGTGGAGTCTTGTGGTTTGAAATTAAAAATTCAACATGATCACTACCAGGTGTGTGAGTAAGTTCATTCACTAGATTGAGAAATCTTATTAGTTATCTAATAAGGATAACACATGGAATGGTTGGTCTAATTAATTATATCTTGCAATGATTTGTCGTTATATACCAAATAAAATATTGTAGGTTAAATAGGAAGAGGATATTGATCCTATAATTTGATTTTGATGATTTATCAAAAAATTAAATATTGATAAATCTCACTGGAATTCATTCTCAGGACCTCATGCATTTCTTCCTATCCTCAATTATACTTTTTCCTACCTTTATTTTACATTAATAAAATAAAATAAAAATACAACAAACCTAAATTATTACTATTTTAAAAATTAATAAAATAAAAAAATATGTGATTAAGAATAGTGATATTGTAACCCACACATGCTTCTTGGGAAATAATCATTGTTATTACTTATAGTATATTTCACTCTTTTAATAAAATAAATTTTTTGTTTAAAAATGGGATAAGATAAAAACATTATTAACAAGGTGTAATTTTTAGTGTTAAGGTCAATGAATAATGTATTTCACATTATAAATACATTCTTCTTTTATAATTTAAAAATAAATTTAAAAATGGATCATAAGTCAATTTATCAAAAAAATTGAATTACTCAACAATTAATTCAAAAAAACATATATGATTATTATAACATTACATTTTTATGATGTGATGATCCAATTTGAAAAATACTTTTTTTTTATTTTTTCAGAGTTAATACTCAGTGGAGAAAACTTAACAAACGTTGACCAATGTTGAAAGCATTAAAAGAATACATCATAGAGGTAAAATTATTGAAGGATACCTCTCTATTATCTAATTCTAATTCGTTGAACTGGAAAATTTAATTGGAGTAAGAGATAATAGCAGAAATATTTTAAGGAGATAACAAATATATTAATAGTATTTATTTTAATTATATTCAAAATAAATTATAATGAAACCCACCTTGTTATTATGATTTATATTCATCAATTGAGCATGGCTTAGAGGGAGATTAATTTTTTCTAATTCATTATAACTTAATCTATTTAAATCTGAATTTTTATAAGTAATGTTGTGTGGTAATCATGCATATTAAGCTACATTACTTTAGGAGATCATTTATGAGGAGTAATACACCCTCCAAAATACTGAGAACATTGTATGGGGAATGATAGAGTAGAAGAAGTGTTTCCAGGGGATACTACTCCTAAAGAAATTATAAAACCAGATTCAACTAAAGGTAAAATGTAGTTTTTAACTCCACATTTTTTATTCTATAAATTTTTTAATAATAGATAATTACACATTGAGGAATATGGAGAAGTATAATTAATACAGTTGTAATGGATGTTGATAAAGTCCATGGTTTGGCTATAATATAAGAGTACACCCCAAACATGGTCATCCTACCACTACACATGTAGTCATTCTATATTCATCGTAGGGGGTAGATATGTGGTGTTGTATGAAACCGTGTCTCCAAGAAGTACATCTAAGCAATATTGGAAGGAGAATCATTTTGTATTCACATCACATAAACCATATCATCTGATAGATTAGGGATGACCAAAAGGCATTATAGATATGGTAAGTCTAACTAAATCCCCTCATGGGAGGGATAACCCAATAATATTATCCCCTCATTTTAATTTTCATCAGTTTTTAATAAAATTATCTAAAATTCAATTTTTTCTTCCACTTCTGTTCTCTATGCCAACAACAAACTAGGAGACTAGATCTATGTTGTGCACAACATACCAGGGTAGTGATTTACACAATCCTCAAGGTGTAATTAATTCATTGTTGTTTATAATGTTATTTAATGTTTATTCACTATAATATAGTGCATTCTAGTGGAATTTAAAATTGGAAATTTTGAACAAGTGTCAGGATAGAGATTAAACCTTTTGTAGATTTTTAAATAATTATTAGTTAATATCATTATAAATGTAAATAAAAATATAAAATAATTGTTATTAGTAAATATCAATTAAATATATTTTTAAATTAAATAAATCTACAAAATAAAAGGAAAAACACATATATAAAATAATAATAAAAATTTATCTCTTTGTAAATATATTATATAATATTTTTAATAGTTTCTATTTTTATTTATTAAATTTTACTAGTACATAAATGATTCCATTTCTAGTTTGAATATATCATGCTATTGTAATATAAATTCACTGGTTCTGAAATTGGAATAAATAAGTGATTGATGAGTAATATTTATCATTCCTTTCATTTAATTTTTTTTTGATCTTGGAACAGTTTTTTGAATGAAAATATATTTTTGGAAACAATTCAATAAATTACTGTCAGTTAAATTTTGTACATAATCTGAGGATACTTTTTCATCTTTGAAAACATACACGGTATAGTGAAAACTCAATGAAAATTGATATATGTCATTGGATACTGGATTAAAAATAGTTTATTTGTATTCCATAATGAATTTCTTTTACAATTGAAATAAGTGTGTGATTACCCCTCTATAAATTATAATAATTTATTTTCTATAGCATCTTTAATTTATGTGGCCAGGTACAATTCATAAAAAATTGATGAATAATGATACTAAGTCAAAAAAATCATTTTTTACGGTGAATATTGATCCTTTGAGGGGAAAAACGACTTATAGAAAATCATTTGGATTATATCATTCAACTATAAAAATAAGCTTCGGTATAAGAAACATATGATAAATGAAATATATTTAATATTTTTAATAAAATCTATATTGCATGGAAATATATTTCGATTCATTCAATGATATAGATCATTTATTACAATGAATTGGTAAATGACTTGATTAAGAAATGAGGCATGATATTTTAATCAATAGATAAATTTGTGTCTTCTCCCTTATGTAGTTTGTTAATTTAAAACATGGTTGGATGAATTTATTTGTATTCTGAATAGTTAAATTCAATGAAATATTTTATAAAGAGTCTAATACATCATGTTTCGGGGAGTTATGTGAGGGTAATTTTTTTTTGTTCTATTCTTTATTGAATGTTCCACCATTAATTAATCAAATAGTAGTTAAATTACAAATTTCATTTTGTTTTTGAA
Source organism: Viscum album (assembly GCA_963277665.1). Lineage (NCBI taxonomy): Eukaryota > Viridiplantae > Streptophyta > Magnoliopsida > Santalales > Viscaceae > Viscum > Viscum album. Next base: position 1,253,566,596 of record OY728122.1, read on the forward strand.
ATATGAACTTAATTGAAATTTCACCAAATCATTTCCATTTAATGATTCCAATAATTTTTTGACTTAATTTAAAAATACATTTTTTTTCAAATAATGAATTTTTATTTTATAATTTTAATATTCAATCATTAAAGGAATTTTATTTTGAAAAAACTGAATAGAAATTGGACATTTTAGAAAAATAGATTTTTTTAGTTTATTGAATTAATTTAACATGGTATTAATTTTTCTATGGATGAAAATTGATTTTAATTTTATTATTATTTAAATTTGAAATTTTCAATTTTGAAAACATTATCTAATAAAATAAATATTTTCAAAATGTAGGTAATATATTTTAATGTCTACAATTGATCAAATCATGACAGAACATTCATTTATGTTAAAATTGCCATCAACTAACCATGTGAGTTAAATTAATGTGACCATGATTTCATTTTCACATGAAGATGTTTCTATACCCCAACCCTCATGGTTAATATACTAACAGTGAGACTCACTTCTTGTCACCCTAACCTTACTTCCAAATTCACGGTAACTTCCTCTGGCCATCTGCAATTCCAAAACTACTATAAAAAAAATCACACCTATTTTTACCCAACATCTCCCCTACATATCTTTCCCACGGTCACTATACTGACCCTGAAGTCAACTAGAACCTATTATGCCTCTACCTCAAGTCACATCCTATTGTGAATAGAAAAAATATGCACTTTTGTTGTGAGAAATTCAAGGGGATGATCCAGTCACCACCACTCATCGAATATGAGACCAAACCCACTCAAACATATTGTTTTAAATTTTTTATGACGACAAATAATCACCACTATCTACCTCACTAGTGAAACAACCAATCCCAAATGACCAATGAAGCAGCACATGATATAAATAAACCTAAATCATTTCACATGGATAGAAGAATCCAAGATCCGTGCTAATGATTAAGATGAAACCAGTTTAAAATTTTCTACTATTGATGTGAAAATATTAATGAGAACCACTACATGATAAACATGATATATATGAAGAATAAACCCAAATACTGTTATTCATGGATCTTAAAATAAATTTGAAACCTCGCAGAAATAATGAAAAATATGTTCCTCCTATCAATGAATCTCATTAAATCCATAATCAAAATATTTCTAAGTATAAGAAATACCCTAAAACATAAATAATAATTAAATCACTAATTTTGATCAAGAAAAATTTCTAAGATTACTAAAGAAAAAAATGGTTGATTTATTGGACGAAATTTTACCATGTAAAAAGAACCTGAATCTTAGGAGTTTTCTTTAATACATGTTTTCTGAATTTAGTAAAAAAATATATGTAGGTTAAATTGAAAAAAATATTTTCAGAAAGGAGGTAGGGCCCCTACCACCATTCGAACCCCCTCCTCCCCTACCCTAGGATGGTGACTTGGAAAAGGCAGTTCAGGGATGGCCATCTTTATCCTAAAGATACATAAAAAAGAGTAAGGGGTGGGATCTTATTGCCTAATGTTTAGGAATAAGGCCCCGCCTCCTTTCTCTCAATTCTCTATAAATGGGGACCCCCATACTCCTCACTTAGAAATCTATCCTTCTCTCCACATTCTATCCTCTATCTCTTTATATAAGTAGTCTTCATTGTGCATGGTGGATCCAATTATCTAAAATAATTTCCCATTATTATTGAAGCATCATTTAGGGGTATTTTTTCATATTTAATTTAAATTTATTAAATTTTTTAATTGATTTCATTGTATTTGTTTATAAATATTTTATATATTAAGTAGTTTATTTAGTTAGATATGGATAACAAATAATAGTTATTATTATTAATGATAAGTATAGATTAACTAATGAAAAATAAGGTTTCAGGTCCCTACCTACTTTCTCTTCCTACATCAAAAAACACTCATGGACAACCTCATATTATATCATTACATGATCTATTATAAAATATGTTACCATTAATAGAGTACACATCATAGATCCCTTGTCATCGGGAATATCCCTCCTCTAATCGTCCAAAAATCACATCAGGCACCACTGATCCTCCGAAGGACACTCAATAAGCTCATGTTCATCCTCTATCTTCTGAATTAGAGAATATACAATGATGTTATCCTTACATAGTTTATATTTCATCTCAAATTAAAATTCATTTAGGTACACTACCCTGTAAAACTATTAAAAAAATATGGACTAATCTATGATGATATAAGAAAAGGTTTGATGGTATGTGTAGATGGAACTGTATCACTGATGAGATAGTTCCTATAACAATATAGATCATGGACCAAATGCATCTGCACCATGTCATGAATGGGTATTACTACACAATGAGTTTTATATTTCATGACCCATATGATACTACACTCCCTATCTACCAACACTCCATCCATGACGTCTTCTGATTCATCACATCACACTAAATATCATATCTGAGGCTCAGGAAGATCAACGCTAGAGCTATAGTCATCCTCCACTATAGCTTAAGAAAAAAATCTTCAAAATGGGTTTTCCCCTAAAACATCACTCATTTCTTCATTAATGTAGTTTCTGGTGCTAATAAATGGGAAAATACCTAGATAAAATATTATTAGTATCCCTATAAACCCAAAATGATCATAATATTTAACACATTTTGAGGAGGTGCTCAAAAAATCAGAGCCTCATCTTTCTTTAGATACATATATATATATATATATATAAACCTCAGACACCATATGAACCAAGAATTTATTCTCCTGAATCTAAAATATAAAGTTCAAAAATATTTCATAATGATGATGTAGTCAACATCTACTCAATACTCTCATAAGATATTTGGAAGGCTTCTCTAAGTTCAGTGTGTAGAATAGGATTTCATCAACAAACAAAATAATGATAGAGTGTAGATATGGGTGGAATATTATGCACATGAGATATATAATAATTTCTAGCACATTATTCAATCCAAACAAAATCACTAAGTACAAATATATCACATGCCTTCTTTGAAACCCCATCTCTGGGATGCCCACATATTCAATCCAAAGATTCTGATGATTTGATAAAATATCAATCTTAGAGAACATGCAGGATCCCATAACTAAAAAAAGAGATCAATGATATTTTATAAAGGATATATATAATTGGCCATCACCTTATTCAAATTTTGGAAATCGAAAAAGTCTATAACTACTATAAACCTTCTTGGAGAACATGGATGGTGGACCCAATAGCGATGAACCCATCCTAATAAAGTCCTTCTAGTCCACTTCTTGATGTAGTACCTTGATTTAATTCAACTTTTTTGAAACGATATGATAACATAGTATTGAAATGGTATATGAACCTAGAATAAGGTCTACATCAACTTAAACTCCTCAATTAGGTGAATTAATATAATGTCTTTTAGAAATATGTTATGATAGTGATCCAAAACAATACAAAAAAATGAGGGGGATACCATTGATCCTGATAAATTAGAACTTCCCAAAATTTGTGATATAATCAACCCAAGTTGTCTCATTTTGGGACCATCTCTCCAAGCACCCATTTCCCACTCTATAGTTATTACATACCTCTCTTCATTGGGTGATGTATGTAATACCCATATCTGATGGAATTCAATGTGATCTCTATATGTATTCAACCAGTCCATTCAAATAATCACATCATAACTCATCATCTAAAGAATCATAATGCCCCATAGATAATCATTACACTAATGACTATAGGATAAACTAGAAATCAATAAAAATGGTATAAATTAATTCCAAATTTTTTATTGAAGGAACATAACTAAGATGAAAATATGATGGGAATGTCAATTATTGAAATAATTTTTTCAGAGATAAATGAATTTGAAGACCCAATACCAAAAACTGGTTGAAACAATGTTGAAGTGATAAAGATTGTACCACTATAAACAGAAAGTCCCTAACTAAAATCAGCTTCAGTCTAATCAACTGGTTAATTCCAGCATGCCTTAACATTACAACATTTTACTTGAAATGCATGATATGCATGAGTTGTAACTATTTGAGCCTACTAATAATTACTCCAAACTGATTCCATGTTCTTTGGCTACGTCATACTCTAACCTCTATTGAATCCAAGACTCCCTTATCATTTTAAAAAATGTTGAAGATTCTCCATATTTTTTCATATCCCACACCAGCTATGAGGTTATCTATAGAGCCTATTATAATGGCTAGCCATACCATAATTAAAGCACAATATTACACCCCCTGAGGGAACTAGAAATAATGAACTCTATACCATCAATATACCACTATACTATTTCACATCCATTGACTTCTTCACCCAACTATAATATGAGGCATCGATCCCTATTGTAATTGGTCCACATGTATGAGTTTTGAAGGGTGGAAGAATGGAAAATGATATATATACAATTTCCCCTTAAATATAGTCAATACATTGTACATAACCTATAATTATATTGCTAGTTCAAAGGTCATAACCTACAACAGAATGGTAGGATGAATATTTCTCTCAAAAATCCTAGCCTTTTTTATCATGTTCGGCTAAGAGAGTTCAAAAGTGAAGTATATCAATTAATCAAATAGTGTATGTGGGTACTATCATGGACCCATACTGTAGTTGTATGAACCCATGTGTTATGTATAAATTTGGTGTATCTTGAAATAATTCCCTAAAAATGTCCTTCAAGGCCTCCCAAGTGAGACCCTTACATGTTCCACCATATCCCATCACACACTATGACCTCGGAGAGGTTCCTTGTACATAGAATAATGGTACATTAAACATTTTGTTCTTAAGAGTCTCATCATGGTAAAAGACATCATTGATGATGTTTATGAATTCCTTTAAATATATTATCCCAATAGTTCCATTAAAGGATAATGTATTCATGAGTTGGGTTTCTCTAGAATAGTCAACCATGGACCTCAGTTCCCCTCTACATTGGGCAGCTATAAGAAGAAATATTGCTTGATAAGGTGACCCCTCATACTACAACAGAGGATCAGTTTCAAGACCAAGGCATACCACACCATCCTATATATAATGTGGTGGAACATGAGAATCATCACATGTGAGAGTATCTTGTCCCACATTATCTAGGGGTCTCATCAGTATCCTTTGGGGAAACAACTTCTAAAATATGGAGGATTCATTTAGAAAAACTCAAGTGTTATGATATATCCAATTTTCTGTATGGGATAACACAAATTTCCATCGAGTATATCTATAAACCAAGGTACATCCCTCCAGGATTTAACCAATGTCTACATCCCTCCATGTTATTCAAAGACACACACACACAAATATATACATATATATAAAATAATAGCATACTCAAGTTTAAATAATTAATAATGAAATAAAAATCACAACAGTATGAAATAAATTTCAAAACAGTATGAAAAAATGGTATCTAACACAATCATCAAATACACATCTATCCTAAACAAAGAACATAATTAGGGAATTAAGTATTGAATTAGTATAAATCACACAACATGTATATATATGGTATATTAAATTATGTTCCTAATCTAGATTTATGAATAATAAATATCTTTATAAAACATTAATAAAAATCATGTCAATGTATAATCAATTATACTTTACAATTGAGGTATACATGATCTTGGAAACACCCCAATACAAGTCCCACACATCAAATACAATTTCTACATGGTCCCAATTTGGTCAAAACAAAAAAATAAAATTATTCCCAGATGGAATTTTCAATTCCAAAATCTAAACCATCATGTCTATATTAGAGAGTCAGTTGACCTCATATGAACCTCCCTATGTGTAATAGGTTGTTGAAAAGTAGATATGATCTAAAAACCATCAGTTTGGAGACAATACACTCAAGATGATGTCATTACACAAATAATGTAAATATAAAAAATATATTATAAGTTAGAATAATATAAAAAAACTAAATACGAAATGGTACAAAGGTCATATATAAAAATTAATGTTCTCACTAAGTGGGATGTCCTACCAGAGACTAAGTTAAATAGATATGTAAATAAGACTATTCAATCTAGTAGTTTCTATATTCACCCAACACCATATCTATGTTCCATGACTCCGTTATGATCCATGGTCCCCTTAGCCTTGGCTGGGTCCATAAACAAGAATTTGGAACATGCACTAAGTTTCCAAAATATTTTTTGAGTAATAAAACCCAATAGGATACCACCGATGTATCCATAATAAAATATTACATGTATTACATGTGAATTTCATGATAAAACTAAATGCAAACTTAAACGTAAAAAATAAAATACTAAGAAACTATGTTATAAAAAATCCACCACGAGACCTAGGAATACCATCATTAGCACCTTGTGGGATGGAATGTCATGATATCAGAAGTACTAAAGAACTATGCATGAATATAGTATTAATACTACTCAACATCATGTGAACATGCTTCTTTGTATCCAATAGGCTTCAATTGAGCCATGTTCACTGCTTCCACTGGGCATCGAGTGATCATTCAACTTAAAACACGTTAGGCCTTCAGTAAACACGTGTCTTGAAATCTTTTAAGTATCAAGTGAGCCACAAAATATCGATAAGGCATTATCATATCCTAAACATGTTCTTAGTTTTATCATCACCATAGTCAAAAGTTGGGCATAATCCCTTTATTATGGAAAATCGTGCCATGATGGTCAACCAATTCGAAACACCATGAAAAATACCTATATGGTCTTCATAACATACATGAAATCATAGGATATAAAAAGATAATAATAATATATCATCTTGATAAAATACTAGCAGTGTATAATAAATTTAACCATCATTAAATATGAACAAGAAATATACATTCATACTCATGGAAAAAATTATCATATATGGGTCTAATGGGATATCCACACACGCACATGAAATAACAGTTATTCTTGGTTTATGATCTATGCCAACAAAAGAATTATAATAATTAAACTATAGTGTACTAGATCCCAAAATGTTAAGGCACATCCTTACACAAGGTTGATGATTTCAATTTTAAGGTTCATCAAGATTGTCAACTCCAGAACCACATTCAAAATCCATTAAGAAGATGTCCACATTCAAAGAACTCCTAGAGTTGGTCTCAAATAAAATAAAATATTTCTAAAGAGTGAGACATGGAAGAAATACCCAATGGGTAGAAAAACAATTAACCACTAATGATTACATATAAATGTAGAATCTAATCCTTCTGAAGGAATAAAAATAGTATCTGTTGGATATTGATAAGGGGATAAGTCCTAATGAGAATTTCATTATGCCATCATGGAAATACATTCATCCTAACAAAGTTTGTTGATACACCAATGACAAAATTACCTTTATACACTACACAAAGATTCATCATCTAAAACATTACAAAATAATTTCATAATAAAAATGGATTGAAGAGAGGAAATTTGACCAAACAAGGAGTCTCATAGAAGACCTTCATTAAATCACCAAAAACAGATAGTGCATGTGAAGAAGAATGAGAGAGGGCCTTGTATAAAGAAGTAGATAAGATCTACCTAAAAACAATTAAACCATGGCTAAAAGATAAAAAAACTACAAAATCATAGGGGATTTCAATGTTCATCTAAAAAAATTAGATAATTAAGAAATCATTAATGAAGGGTGTTGATTCGATTTAATGGTTTTGGAATCATTTAATAATGGTCATAAAGGCGTAATAGTTATTCAATTTACATTTCACTTTTTTCATTATTCAAGATGGGATGGGGAAATTAATTCTACTGTTTGAAAAAAACAATGATGAAACCACTTACACCATGGACAATCTGTGTACATGGTGTTCTTGAAGACACTAGGATAAAATAGCCATCACTATAGTGTTTCACTGAGATCAAGAGCATTTCCCCCTACAACATTCTCCAAAATTGGTGTGGCATTGTTTTACAAGACATTTTATTTCCCTTTTTGTGACAAGACAATCCGAGGTTGAAAACAGTTTGAGCTATTAGATTTTGATGATTTTTTTAAAAAAAGATAAACAATTTAATTTAAGATGCTCCAAACTGTTCAATTATCATATTTTCCACAAATTCATGGATCAAACCATAAAATATTTGTATAATAACAAAACAAGCCTTTTCATACATAAAAAACATCAAGGCCCCTATATGAAATATGGAATACAATTTTTTAAATTTATTTTATAAATTAGATGAAAAATGATTTTTAATACAGGTGAATAAAAATATATTATAGTAAAAAATATTACTTAGGATTCCATACCATTAAAAATATGCTATATAAAATTATCATAGTGTTTTATATTATTTTTTTACATAAAAATTATATATTTTATAAAAAATGTTTGTGTGAGTTTCAATAAATTCGTAGGTTCTGATAATATCATAAAAGTGATGGTATTAGCTAAATTAGTAATTTTTTATATTAACATCAAAACAAATTATTTTAAAACTACATCAAAAATTAAAAATAGGCTGATTTTTTAAATGTCGAATTTAAAAATGATGTTCATTTTTTTAAAATTGAAATTAGAATATTTTATATTTAATTTATAAATGAAAATTTAATATATTTAATGAAATACTAATTTTATTGAAATATGTCCTTTAAAAATTTTATGTGTTCATCATATAATTTCATATGCATTTATAATTGATTAAAATGGATATAATTTATATACGTTTTTATTATTATTAATTTTATATAATAATATATATGACGTGGCTTGTTTTAGTTCCATGTTGTATGTGGAGAAATATATCAATCATAGTAATTATTTAAATATATATATATTCAAAAATCATGGTTCATTGCATTATAACTCCTTAAATTAATTTCATCCTAAAAAAAACTTATTATCGCTTTATAATGGGAAAATAGTGTATATAAAATACAATCATGACATGTGATATATTTCCATGAATGATATAAAACAATTATAAATAAATATGTTTTTGTTATAATAGTAATATTTTTTGATTCCCTACCTTTTATTATAAATATGCCTATATATCTAAGTTTCTTATATTCATATAGACATACCATACATAGATTAATTTCCATGATCCCATTTCCAGACTAATATTAAATCCAAAATGAATAGGATAATGTCCAATAGAATCATGTTAAATTATTAAATTAATATGAAAGGTCATTCATATTATTTTTTCTCTATTTACACATTCATTTCAATAAATTTAACTTCAATTTAAACTACTTCACACTTAATTCATCTTATAAATCTATTGGATCACCGTAGGAAACTTTTTGTTTTTTCAATAAATATTTTGACCCAATCCTATAATATATTAAGGAAATAAATACTTCACAATGTAATTTAAAAATCATAACATTACCCAAATCATATCCACTGGCAGTGTCGATATGAGTATACCTAATTAGTCTCACTTATCATAATCTTGAGTAAATATTGAGTTGATACCCAACCATAACTCATAGGGTGGCAACCCCTAGGAGCATCTATTTCACAAACACAACCAATTTCTAGTATCCATATATTAATTTAATTATAAATTCAACTACATAATAATGATATTTTAAAAAATAAGGATGATATTTATTACCTAAATATATATCATATAATTATCCTAATTTTTTCACTATAATTTTTTCATATTTATTTCCAAAATAACAAAAATAATCATTAGAATTACAAAACACTACTATGATACTAACTATGGAACCCCAATCCAGCTCTCCATTGTCTACTACTAAAACCCATTCTCCAACATAATATAATTGATAAAAAGTGGGATAGTCTAAAGTAAACATAAATTAATATTAAAAAAATTAAGTACCACATCTAACAATCGTCACACAATCCTATGAACGGAATGTTTAGTGTGTTTTAGTGTATTTATCATGTTATTCCCATTCAAAATAGACATTTTACCCGTTATAAAAATATATCATTTTTGTATTCAAAAAATCCCACCAATAATATCTATATAAAAATTTCAAATATATATATTCCTTTAAAATATATATTGTGAAAAGTAAACAAAATAAAGAGGTGATATAGAACAATCAATATGAAAAAAAAATCCACAATTCATCTAGTTTAAGGTCATAAGAGTATGATAAAACATGATATAGAGAGAAATATCTTATTAAAAGATCATTGATCTATTATAGTTATACATAACTCACATTATCCAGGAATAGACAAATATATAACTCCCATATATTCAATTAAAAATTAACTATTAAATTTTAAAACACATTATAAACTCTTTTAAATAATTTTCAATTCTCCATGAATCATCAAAATAAAACTAAAAACCTTCACTGGGGTATAAAGATAGAGATAATATTACATTAGTATGAAATTTTTATGAATAAAATCATTCATCTTTTTAACACATATTAAACTAAACATTATTTAAAAAATATAGGAATCATTTTTTTATTATTAACCATTCTATTAGATCTAGTAGATAATTGTTTTGAATATTCATATGTTAATAAATTATTAGAAAACACAAATCATGGAATAAAATACTACTCATTCCTAAAAATTGACACATATTATGATGTATTATACTAAAGGACTATGGATTAACTCAATGAATAGAGAGGATAAAAAAGATAAACCCCAGGCTACCCTCAATGAATCAGGCTTCCACCATAGTTATGTTAATGTGGAATATGTTTGGATTACAACTTATGTACTGTTAATAATATTATCTATTATAAATTAATGTTGTATATAGAAGTACTCATAATGTTATTTTATAACAAATTATAATGTCTATGAAATGAATACTAAGATTTATCTTTATCCATGTCACCAAAACACATCCGGCACACCTCATAGTCATCAAAGGTTGGAATAATGAAATATGATTGTGAATTTAATATACAGGAGGTAGTTTCACCCCTGTAAAACATGTAAAATGTATCAATGATATATGAATATAGGTTAAAAAATCCATCTCATTCTGTGACAGTCAAGGAATATAGTTAACCTGTCAACTATTGTAGGTGTAAGTAAACATTAAGGTAGATGAATATACCCTAACATAAATATACATGGCACATCACAAATGAGACCCAAACATGAGTAATTGTATTCATGTAATTGAAACAAGGATTGAAAACCCATATTTATAAAATTTATATCTCGAACATGGAATAATGAGATAAATTTCATCTTTATGTAGTGAATCCTCTCTAAAAAGGGACAACAGACAACCCATTTTCAACAAGCCTTCCTGAATAGTAAAAGATCAAAAAATGATCACCCATGATTTATGATCCATAAGTGTTTATATATTATATTTTCATCTGAATTTATCATACCTAGAGAAAAACTAAAATAGTATACACAAATCACGTGAATGGTTTGTGTAGGGTGTGAGCATAACAACTCAACAGGTGTTCTCCTACACATGCCTAACAACATATTTATTATAGGGTGTCAGATGTAAAATATTTAAATACAATAAAATATGTAAGAATCAGGATCATGGAATATCATATACTCAATTACATATAGATCAACATAAAGAAAATAACTAAATATTAGGCACAGATCCAAACCTTCATTCATGCTTCGAGCCTTTACTCAAGATCTGTGAGATTGTTATAAGTCAACCAATTTGGGTGGAACATCGTATACTTGTATTTTTGTATACATGTTGCCTAATTAAAGCACATATTTTGGAAAATTATTATTACTATGTTAGGGTCCTTGTGGCCCATATAGATGGAGAACCTATATTCTATTGAGTATAGATTTTAATTATTAGAATATAATACATATGCACATTTAATAATTTTATGATGTCCACAATAGAAATAAATATATAACTATAATATGTTAAGTATGCATGAACATATATATCATTAAATATTCCCCTTTATCAATTGAGAATTATAGCAACATATCACAAGAAATTAAAGTCAACATTAATTATAAATTCAAATATAATAATTATGAATTTTAAAAAATGCATAATACAATATGAATATTACCAATATATTAAATGGCAGAATTTCATGGTTGATATAACCAAGGAATAAATTTTAATACCAATTTACCAAAAATATTTATTCAATTTTTTTAGAAGTTTTAGAAATATATTTTTTTATGTGTTTACCTGGATCCAGACCACTTCTAGGCTATATCTATAAGACTATGATATGATTATGGGGTACACCTATAGATTTAATTATCTAAATAAGTTTATTTGGCCAATGGAAAATAATCAATAATGAAATAATCCATCATGAAATACTATATGTAAGTAGGAAATTAGTGTTAATTGTTTTACTAATATTATATCTAATATTCAAGGAGAAACCCAAGGAAATAACTTCATTTGACTAATGTCACCTCCCCCTCTCAAAAAAATCCATGATGTTTAAATATGTTGAAAAATTTATATAGGACCTAAAACCAAAGATAATGAGAAAACCCCCTTGATACAAGGGAACCTAATGTATGGGGAGAATAAAGAATTTATCGATCTTACATGGTACAATATTCTCTCACAATACTTATCAAATCATTAAGTTTCATTAATCAATGGAGATATGGCTCAGGATGATGGGGTGAAAAATAGGAGATCATGTGAGAGTCTATGCATAAAAAATGGGGGGATTAAGTTAGGGGTTAAGTGGGTTAATTTTTTTATTAATTTAGAATGATACATTTTATGCGAATTTATAAAAAACAAGTAGGATTCTCACCTGTACTCCATTGGACGTAATTATAATCTAACCTAATTATTCCATCTATTTGATGCCCAATTTTTTTTGACAAGGCCTAATGTGTGGAAACCCATGTTTTTCAAAAATAGATATTATATATTTATAGATTAATAGTCAATATATTACAAAGAAACATGCCTGAGGACTATAATAATTTATTGTTCATTGAGACATCGAACAGAATATTCTAATTTAGTGAAATATCTTCAACATATCCCATAATGATCACCCACTTTATTACACTTCAAAAACATACCCTACTTAAATCCTTTCTTTATAACCTGGTGAAAGGAATTATATGAAAGGGTGAGCTCAGATACTCAGAAATGGTAAAAACAAAGGTAGATATCTAAGCATAAAAAGAAAATAAGGGTAGGAGAACATGATTATAAAATTAAAAATCCATAACATTCATATCTAAAATCAAAATCCTATGTCATTTAATAATTATTGTAAGTTCATAAGTCATTAATCATTAGGAAATCAAAAAAACATGAGAAATGAGAGAATTACAATGGAATAAGAAAAATGTCCATGGAAAAAAAATTATCATAGAAACCCGTATTTCGAGTATACTAACCTAGATATTATTAACCTGTTAGTATTGGGGGAAATACCATGAATCAATATTAGGGTTGGGCTAACCACCCATATACCCTATATTCGGGATTGGTATAAACCCTAGTTTACCATACTTTTCTTACATGGAATACAAACATCTGTAACCCTTATGATCTTACATATTTTATCACTACCTAATTAATTATTGAGATATATAGGTCCCACATACCACATAATTGAAATCATATTTCTATTTTACACAAGATCATAATGCAATCATTATATCAAAACCCATGAAAATAAATTTGTTTTTTAAACATTTCACTGTAGCCTTTGGAAATGAAGTCGGATTTATAATAATTTAATCTTAGCATAATCCATGGAACAGAAATGGGTTTTATAATTTATTCATCATTTAAACATATCATAACTCGTCTAAAATTAATGACTTCCATAAACATATTTTCATCAAAACATAAAACATTGGGAGAATGATAACAATGATTTTATTCAATCGTATCCCATGTATAGTATAAGTAACATTAAAGTATTTTATTTTAGATTGAAAATGATGTTGAAATATCACATGGAATATTTCTTAGGTAAAATATCCATTCCACTTGAATGTCACTTTATAAAATGTATATCATTTTGAAAATCCATTTCAATGAACATAATATTGATTGATCATTTAAATTAAATCATGAGGAAAATATCCTTTCTACTAGAATATAAGTTTTTTAAAAATATATTACAATTTTAAAATCATTAAAATAAAAAATAAACTATAAGAAATATATTAGAGGTCTAAAATCGTTGAATGGTCATGACAGTTGGAGATAATTTTTATTCTGTGAACATTAAAACAATTATTGCTTTTACATTTTTTGTAAAATCCAAATGGGATTTTTCTTGAAAAAGTCATTAAGATTATTATAAAAAAAATAATTTTAAAAAAGAAAACATGTTTATAAATTTATATAATAAATAATTTTTATAATTCTTAAAAAAAATGAAAACACATTTAGAAAACATGGATTTTGAAGAAAAACATCTTGTCAACAAAAGAGAAAAATAAGTCTGATTTTTCATTAAAAAATCGTTTGCAATATTGTCTACACAAATAAAGGAAAATTATAAGAAAACATGTATTCTCCCAATATGAAAATTATAGTGTAAAATTCATGATTATATTAAGAGATATATAATATGATTTCATCCTTGAATCATAATCATGAGTAATTATAATAAACAGTGTCACTATAAAAGAAACTCTTACCACATTGGAAACATTGAATCATAAGCTCCATGAAAGAATAAAATTAAATGCAAATTAAAATATCATTACAGTAAATATTTTTTTGATATCACATGTCATAGAGGCTATATATACACATCATAAAATAAGATTTCTTCATAATATGATGAAGTTAAAAAATTAGGAAAAGTTAGAGTAAAATCCCTTACCAAATTATGAATCATTTGAATTGTAATTACCAATAAAAAATAACATCAAATGAAACATTAAATATAATGAACGTAATGAGATTACTTATATAAAATTTCAATGTTTTATTATATACACAACACAAAAGGAACAAGTGTGGAATTTGGATATATCCCCCAAAATAAAAGAGAAACAAAAATATATTGCCTTATGTATTAACTTACCAAACACTAGAAAATAATTTATAACAAATATATGTTTATTAAAAATATGTTAAAGTATCATAAAATTATATATCATACCATATATAATTTTCATATTTCCTTTTATTACCCATCACTTTTCAATTCCATGTTAATCTCATGTTTTTTGTAATAACAACTTTTTCCTATTTCTTTTAATTTTTTATTTTAGGTAATATGTCAATGATCAAGGTTCCATCATCTCCCAAATAATATTAATTACCTAATAATAATAGTTTTTTTTTCTAAAAATAACAATCTTGGATGATTCATATGATAAATGACTATGGTATGTTCATGGTGACGGTATTTTGCACGCACGAATATGTAATATTTCCATTTTTCAATTTTAATTATTGAAATGAGATAAGTAATATTTTATGAATAATTTTTTTATAATATATTAAATAATAAATAATTTATTAAATAAAAAATATATATTTCATCCATTTTGTATGGGGATGAAAAGAGGGAGGGTCAAATCACTTCATTAAGAAGCTAGTGCACACATACAAAAAAGACGTTATCATCTTCTAGGGTGTGAAAAGGTAGAAAAGCTGAAATATAATTTTCTCATAATGATAAATATTTTATTAATAAAATATTTCTTTCATGTATATCATATATATTTTTCCATATTATCTTCCATGTATAGTGATAGTGAAAACCGAATCTCGTCGCATCGCGAGGTAGTAGTTCTCTGTACACATGAGTTACATTATAATATCTCCTATATAATAGAATCTGAAAATGATTAAATTTTATATTGACTAAATATGAATAATTATTTTATAAATATCATATATATACTTTATATCCATCACCATACTCAACCATGATAGTATTAAGCAAAAAATAAATGATACTAGTTTGTAAGGTGGTAGTTCACTGTACACATGAATGAAGATTTCAGAACCGATTTGATAGAAGTGAATAAAGATGTAGGTCATGACCATAAAATAAAAAATATCATTATATGTAATATAAATTTGTATTATATCAGTGTGGCTAAATAAGCATTTATGGAGGTGACTAAGAAATACAATTCAAATTCTTTTTGACAAAACATTACATCTTCTTTGGGTAACCTCCTTAGGTTTAAAGCAAAATAATTTACAGGATGTATTTTGAAACTAACTAATTAATATAGGATGAGAGTACATATGATTATATGTGATTTGGGGAAGGATTTTCTGAACCAAAAGGGTTTTAATTTGTGAGTAAGTTTGACGAGATATGTAATTTTATAATTGAGGTGATTGTAACAGTTGTAAATATTTGAAACAAAAAAGGAGAAACAACATTTTTATCAATAAAAATTATTTTAAATATATTATTATAGAAAATTATACATTATAGGGTTTAAATATTTTGGAAAAATATATTTTAGACAAATTATTAGGTCATTTTATGACATGTCATTTTTTTCTCAGCCTGGTAAGTAAATTTTTACCTTAAACGTGGTAATTAATTTTTACTATTTTCACTCTTCATTTTTGAAAAAAATTGATCATAATGGAAAATATTAATTACTTTGATTAAAAATATAGAATCCATTTTTCCAATTTCCATTAACAAAATTATAAAATTTTAACTAAAAATTATTCATGCAGATGTGGTGAAAAGGTGGGTTTTCAAAGAGAAAGTGTTCAATGTTTTGAAATGTGTTTATATAAGAAATTCAATATAAAAGTTATTCTCATGACATAGAATATATAATAAAATTAATTATACTTAAAACAAAATTAAAATAAATTTCTTTATTTTATGTAATTTAAACGCTGTATAGTATTCAATTAATATTCATTATTTAAACTTATTTATCAAAAAAGTAATCCTTTTTGAAAACTATCAAAAAACCCCATAGTTAATTTTTATAGGGATATTTGAAAATTTAGTTTTATTTTTAAAATATATTCTATAATATTGTAAAATAATAATTAAATATCAATTTATAATAAGCTACCAAAAAAACTTTTTTGAGAATTACAATTTTTAAGCATACAATTCGATTTACTCATATCTCTTTTATAGAAAAGAAATACGAGTAATATTAAATAGTTTATTAAATATATAATATATATAATTTATTAAAATAATTCACCAATAGAGTTTTGTTTAATTTATCAAGGAAACAAATTTTGGTTTGCATAAAAATTGTTTTTCACAAAAAGGATTCTATTATTTTCAAATTGTTTTTATATTAATTTTTAATTAATTGATACCGAAATAATTACTTTTATATACATGTATAAACCATATATTTTTATAAATTATTTAATAATATTAATACCCACCATTCCAATGTCTATATGATAAAAATTATATTACATATTAATTTCAAAATAGACAGTCGAGATTCTTTTAAACTTGGTTTTACATGTAATACCAGTTAAACTCAATGTTCCATATAACGAAAAGTATATAAATTATTGAAATTATTGGAATTTTTTTTCCACATAATCTCTTGGTGTTGCATTCTACACCTATAAAATAAATTTCCCCCTAATGATTTTTTGTATCATCAAAGGATTAAATTAGTAAAATCATTACTAGAATCTCATATCATAATATGGTTTAATAAAACATCCTCTCGAAAAAGAGTATGGAATGTGCGAATGTTAATTAGAATAACACATAATTACTTTCAAAACGAGTTTATAATCATGGGAAGTGAAAACATGGAAATACAAGAGAAAATTAACAACCAAGTACTAATGGAGAGAGATATAAAATATGCTCATGGGAGAGTTAACATCCACAAAGCCATAAATAATAGAGACATGAAAAAGGTCACTGATATCATAAAAAATATTTATTATATGTGAACATATTATTTCATGATCTATTCTTTATATTTTATTAATTAAGTTTCCATCTAGTCTGGGAATATTTGAATTCGTACATACTTTATATCATTTTTTTCATCGTCAAAATCTCATCCTTTGGTAGTGCCTTGGTAAATTTTCACTTCATCTCTTACTCCAGGAAATGAAGATGATTTTTTTATTTCTGAGCAACTAATGGATCATATGATCTATAATAAAATGTTATGGTATTCCTTCTATTTATAGTTCAAAAAAGTTATAATTGGTTATCCAATGTGGATAAATCATAATATTTTGAACTAGTGCCTTAATCTCTAAAACCTCATTGAAAGTTCATAATTAACCATTCAATAAATGGTTGACCATATATCCATTCCAAAATTCAAAATCTACAAATAAGGTCACCAATTTTTTCAAAATCATCTTAACATTAATCCCCACATATCATATTGTCTATCTTTATTTTCATATACCAAAAATGTGAATTACTTAATTATGTGTTCTTCTGAAACATTAAAATTACCTGAATAACAATAAAACCTTTTTGAAATCCAAAATTCTTCCTGGGTACTTACATAAAACATAGATAATTGGATATATTACCTAAATACATAAATTATTTAAAATCATTCAATAATATAATATAACACTTTTTCAAAAAATCAAGAATCAATTCCAATGTAATCAGTACAGTCCAATTTCATTATTCATATCCATCATCTCATTATCACAACATAATAAACTCAAAATCTTGAACCCATTAAGGGTTAACATCCAAAAATCAAAATATCGCATTTTAATTAAATCACATTTTTAGTCCATCCATAATATTTAACATATTTTTTCACATTCTTTTGAAAAACATATACTAATAAACCATTAAATATTTCTTCATTCATATAACATAAATCATTAATTCCAATACATAAACAATTCAATAAAAACACTTCCTTATGAAACAGTTATCTTGGATTCATCATCATATTCCTGAATACCTATATCTTATAATATGTTATATAAATATTTTAATTACATTCACCAACCACAATTTAATCACTCTTGTCAAATTTTATATCAAAATATTATTAGAATAGTCCATACATTTCATATGTACCTTTTAGCCTCTTCATCATAAATTGGAAAATCATTACTCTTAACACCATGGTAATTATATTTAATAGATACCCCTATGAAATTTATTTTAATAATCCCCAAACATTCAACATTTGAAACATTCCACAATTGATGATATCATACGAACACTATTATTCTGATGCATTGTGATAACCAGGCATTTCATTTTTCCTCTACAAATAGTTTCTTATTTTATTTCATTTGCATGCTCACAATATCTTCATATTCCATTGAGACGTTCACAAAAGTGCATCATCATACATTCTCCACATACATAAATAAATAATCTTTCTTCTATCATCTCCACTAACAAAAAACTCTACAAGCTATATCCTTCTCTTATTTGGTGACTCTGAGAGGTGGTTAAGGTGAATGTAGTTAATAATATATCATCATAACTGATTAGGAATAATCACAATACCCATTACTCCAGTCATGTTATGATTTCATTTCTCATCAACTCATTTTAAATCACATTCATCATTAATTCAGTTCCTTTTGGCTCCCTCCATTGACTAACACCATATAGCATTGTGTGAGAAACACTAATCATGTTAGAAACACACATAACTATAAAAAAATACTTATAGTATTTATAAATGATGAAACCTTCAATTCAATCTATAAAGACATGGGTTTATCCAAGAAACTTCATATTCATCATCTATTTAAATCAATCTTGATGGTTTACAACGGTTTGTAAACTTAAAGATCATATCCCCAATGAGTATAAAAATAGGTGTACAAAATGTCTGTTGGTGTGCACTAGGTGATGATCAGGTCCACATCAAGGCAACCTTTTGGAGGTATTACCAATAGTAACATTTATTAAAAATCCAAAATCCAATTATATTATCCAAACATGGATTTTATTTCATGAAAACCACTCATTCTATCCATTACCAAAATTTCAGGACATTTTCCAATACATTGACTCATCTAGACAATTATCCATTGAGACTTCCCTATAAATAGCCTTATAAATAACCATAGGGATCACACTAATTTTTCCCATCCTAGTTTCTAATGGTCATATAAATCTATTATATTATACAAACTATCGAGACCCATGCTTTTGAAACATAGATATTATAACCTTTTAGATTAATATTCAATATAGTACACAAAAACATGCACGAGGTCTACAAAAGTTTAGTGGATTTGGAGAATAGGTAATCAATATTTTAATTTGGAGAAGTATCTTAAACATCTCCCAAAAATATGTTCCTCTTTAGTACTCTTTAGAATTATACCCAACATAAAACCATTCCTTATATCCTAGGGAAAGAAAACAGAATAAAATGCAATCTTAGATACTCAATACAGCTATAAAATGAAGATTTATAATCACAACATGAAAATAAGTAATAAGAACATGATGTTAACATTTTAAAACCATACCCCACCTATAAATGATCATGATAATGAGCAATGGATTAATTATTCGTAGATCATAAGACATTAATCATAAATACATCAAATAATTCGAGACATAAGAGAATAAGATTGGAGAAATACATAGATATGTGGAAACCACAAAACCAAAAACACATAATTTCAATGAAACCTATGATTAATTTAATAAAATGTTTATATTGATCTAACCACCTATATACCTACTTCATGTTTATTGTACCACCCATGTACCCAATTATTCAAGCTTTTCCGGACCACCTATGTACCCATTTATCAGGCATGGGCTAAAAACATGTGTAACCTCTAAGATTATAGATTATTTATCATTTCCAAATTAATTTTTTGGATATATAGTGGATTCACTCCATGTAATTAAAATCATAAGTATATTTCACACTATATCATAAAACATTCATCATATCATAACAACATAAAATAAATCAGTTTTATAAAAATTTCCTCATAAACTATAGAAATAGATCAGGTTTCATAATAATTAAACCATTGAATAACCCATGTAATTGAAAATAGTTTCATAATTTAAAAATCATTTCATCATATCATAACCCATCAAAAATCATTGATTTTCACAGATATATTTTCACCAATAGATAAACCATTTAGATAAAGGATAAGAATAGTTTAATTGTAACATATCCCTAGTAATGTATAAGTAAAATCAAAGGATTTCATCATAAATAGATAATTATTTTTAAATATCACTTCAAATATATCTTTGGGAAAACAACATTTCCCCTCAGAAAATCAATTTTAAAAATATATAACATTTGCAAAATCATTTTCCATTGAAAACAATTGTTAATGAACATTTGAAACAATTATTGAGGAAAATTTCATTTCAATTAGTGATAAAAAAAGTTTCATAACAAAAAATATTTTTAAAATCATTAAAAGTTTAAATATCCTTGGAAATTTGTAAGGGAAGACTTGAATAATTAAGCAGTCATGAAATCAGGAAATAATATCCATGTGGTGAAGGTTAAAATAACGATTGTTTTCACATTTAAAGTAAAAGATAAATATAAATTTCATAGAAAATGAAACTATTATTCAATTTAAAAAATTTAGATAAAATAAAACATTAGTCAAAATTTATTAATAAATAATTTTTATTTCACTTAAAAACATTTTTGAAAAATATTTTATAAAGGTTAATTTTGGAAGAAAAATGGGTTTCCGACTGAAGAGAAAAATTTGGAAGATTTTTCATTAATTTTTTTTAAATAATGTATAGATAAATACAAAAAATTAAGGGAGAACGTGTATTATCTAAAAATAATGATAGGAAAAGAAAATCCATAATTTTTGTGAGATAAAGATCATAATATTGCATCACTAGAATCTTAATCATCAGAAATCGTAACAAACAATGTGATTGTAACATAAAACTATTATCACTTTGGTAACATTGAATCATAAGCCCAAATAAAGGATAATATTAAATGAAAAATAATGACAATAAATTAGGTCATCATATCACATGTATTAGGGGCTATTAATACACCTCATGAAAAAAGATAGGTTCATAACATAACATATGTCTCAATGATGATCAATTGAGAAAAATATACCTATCCACTTTGGTAATATTTCGAATTAAAATGCCCAATAAATAATAACAGAAAAGAAACATAAATAACATGAAAATAATTTTATTCAAGATATAACATGTCAATGGGACTATATATACAATACAATAAAGGAATCAGTGGTGAATTTTCATATGTCCCCCCACAATAAAAGAGATACTAGAAAACACTTTTCAAATATCTCAACACCATTCATAAATTTTTTATCCTCTGGTATAATAATTATAATTTCATTGTAAATATTTTTTATAACCATACCTATATATATAAAACACACCAAATATGATTTACCTATGTCCTTTAAATACAAGTTTATAAACAAAACCATTTTATTGTCATGTTTCAGGTACTAACAATTTTTTTTATATATTTTTTATTTTTTATTTTCAATCATCTTACATTGATCATGGTAACATTATCTTTATAATAATAATGATGAAACTTATTTATAAAGAAATATACTTTTATAACCAACCATTAATGAATATTTTGATAAAAGACGTATATTATGTTCATGGAGATGGTTGGTCGTATGTATGCATGAGTCAAATTTATATTTTTCAATGACCATTGTGGAAATTCGGTATGTAATATTGTATCTTTCTATAATGATCATAACATAAAAAATAACATATTATTTCAGTATATATATGTAAACATACCATACATGTGGAATTTTGACGAAAAGTGGGAGTCACATCACTTCGTGAAGGTGAGAGTTTATGTATACATGAATGAAATTATAATATTTTGGTTCCTGAAAATATATAACTCAACGAAAAATTAATATCTTATAATGAAATTTATGTCAAGAATATAAAAATTACATTATTTTTGTCGCATGAATTCATCGTTATTATCTTCCATTAAATCGTTCATGAAAAATGAATCATGTATCTTTGTGAAGTGTTATTCTGCAATACACATGAGTGAAGTAATCATATCCCTTATATAATAGACCATATAAAATTATATTTATGATATAATTACTCCATAGGTATAATTGCGTTATTAATATAATATATATACTTGTTAGATACCGAAATTTTCAAATTTTTACATGGGATTAATTTAAGTAATCTTCTTTTCTTATCCAAGTTCTTTAGTTGGGGTTATAACATAGGGTGTGCAAGGGTAAAATTTTGAGAAAATTGAATGAAAAATGGGCTATTCATTGTTGTCATATAGATAGGGAAAACTGTGCACCCAATCAAAGAAAACTGAGAAACCCTGGACATTGGTGATTTCCATGGTTGGTGTACGGTTTTTCAAATCATTCACCCTCTTTGGAGTAACCATGATCCCATATAAAAGAGGCACATTGTTTTCACATAGTTCAGGTAAACCATGATCCCTACCTAGCTAATTGTCCATTTGAAACAATTAGACAAAAAAATTACTTCTAAAACATCACAAACCCCCTAATTGACCCCAAATAATACCCCATTATACCCTTAAAGGTATCTCATGATTTTGGAGCTCTCCATATGAATTTCAAGCCTTCCCAACCTTCATTCGTTAGGAATCAAAGCTGAGATCGAATGTACACTCATCTTCTAGTAACTAAATCATATCCTAGTCCTTCTACCATTCTTATCCTATTCAACTTTATTTCTTTCATTGATGTAATATTCTGATATGAAATGATATAAAAATATTTTGTGAGTTTTGGATCTCTGATTCCATATCTAGATCTAGATTTATGACATCCTCACTCAATTTAATATTGACTTAGTGGTTTGAGATTAGGATCTAGATATGCACTGTTGTTCTGCTGGTTTTTTTGGGATTTATGTTTGGTGATTATTCATCAACAATTTGAGGTAGGTTGTTTTTTATTCAGTTCTAATAGTCATGATTTTGATATATGTATTGAAACTGATGTATTTATAGCATTTCTTTAGAAATTAAAATTCCCAAATAGGGTTAATTAATGTTTTCAATTAATTATTTGAATTATTATTGAAATATCTAATTAATTGGGGGATTAATTGTGAGATTTATGGATTTTCATTAATATGGTTAATTGGCGAATTAATTATTTTTTGTTGATTTCATGAATTTAGACAATTAATTATGGGATTAATTATGTGATATGTGTATCCTATTTTAATATAATAAATTGAGTAATTAATGATGGATAATTGATATTATGAATGAGATAATTAATTGAAATAACTAATTATGGGGTTTTGAGATGTGATTATTTATTAATTAATTGTTAGATTAATTAATGGGATTGACATGCTTAATTAATTAGAGAATTAATTAAGTTCAATTAAGTGATAAACTAATGGTTGAATTAGAAATTGAATTGCAATTTTGAATCATTTATTAGATTAATTAATATAATTGATATGATTAGTTAATTGTTAGATTAGCTAATTGAATTTTTTTTAAAAAATAAATTAGGAATAGAATATGTGTGGATAATTAATTGAATAATTAATTATTTGTTGATAAATGATAACATTTTCATTCTAATTTGAAGTAAACAATGGGAACATAGTCATTCTAATGTGTGATGTGTGAATGGAAATATGGTCAATCATGTATGAACTAGAGAGTGGGAACGTGGTCATTCATGTATGAATTAGATAATGGGTACATAGTTATTCTAACATTTGATGTATGGTTGGTATCATAGTCACTCAGGTATGAATTAATGAATTGTAAAATGATATTATATTATGTACAGTATGTATGGTAACATGGGAATTCAAGCATGTGTTATGGAATGGTAATAAAGACACATAGAGATATAACCCCACTTGTTAGTATTTCGTGCTCTAGCATGAGCCGAAACAGCCTTTGCGATATGATATAACCATAGTATACATTGAGCCCTCAGATGATCCAAAGAAGGTACTAAGATATGATATTACCTAGAAAAACATTGGTCTTTGGCATGAGTCGAAGTGAACATTGTTGTAGGGGTGACCTCAAAAACATAGTAGTTAATGTTGTTAAGTAAAGAATAAATGAAAATGTGATTAATATTTACAAATTATTTATACTAATTTCTTTATACAAATTCAAACATAGTTTTGACTATATTTGTTTTAGAAAATGTTAGGGGTGGCCTACGGAGTTGTACTGACACCCTGATCGGGTGCCTGATTGGTACACAAATAAACTTTATTGTAGAAGGAAATTTTAATTGAAATGGCCTTCATTTATATGGATGAGTAATGATGGAGGTTGTATGAGGGAACTGAATGTTGTTGTGGAACTACTTAGGAGTCATCCATGTCTTTATTTTCAGTCTTCATTTCAGACATTTGACACATACATTAGCATAGAACGTTTTTGGATTTGGTTGGATATTATATTTTCCTACATTGATTTTATTGAGATATTATTATTTTCTATGAATTTATAAGCTTTTTCTATTATTATTCTCAGTTTATTACATTGATAAAAAATGGTATAGTATCTGAATGTTTTACTTTTTTGACCCATGTTGCTAGTCAGCAGCCTCTAGCATAAAGGGAGGTATCCATGATGTCACGTACCAAATTGGATCATGGATCTAGTGTATGAAACCTAGGTCAGGATGTTAAAATTATTTTTAATCCATCATCATACCCATTAGTTTGTAGTGTTAATGAAAAAATGAAAGACATCAGTTCGCAAGGCGGCAGTTTCCATTACACATGAATGATGCTTTCATAATGCACATGATGGAAGTGGAGATGTATGTAAGTCAAGAACATAACATAACAACATAACAGTATATTGATGTCCCTATGTTTATTATACCAAATTTTTTAATAATAATTTGAATAGGTGGAGGAAGAAATAAATTAAAAATGCTTATTAAAGAACATTATCTTTTTCACTAGGTAATCTCTTTAGGTTTTCACCAAGAGCCTGCATAAGTTGGATCATTGCCTAAAAAAGGAATATATGTTGATTGGAGGGATTTTTGGAAGTTATTTGTGTAGGTATTTTATAATTAAAATAGGTTATAAGGTCTCATGATTAGAAGATAGGGGTGGTTATTTATAAGTGAATTGATTGGTGCACTTATAATGTTTTTAAAAAAAATCAACCAACTTTTTATAATTCTAAAAGACAAAAAAATAGAATATTATTTACAAATAAATATTTTAGGATTGAAATATTTCCAAAAAATTATGTTAGAATTGTTTTTGGGTCATTTTAACAATTAACATTTTAGATCAACTCCCCGGTAAACTCATTTTTACACTAATTGCGGTAATTAATTTTTACAGTTTTCACAATTCATTTTGGTGAAAAATTAATTTTAACATATTCTATAATATAAATAATTTTTCTCAAAATATGGAATCCATTTTCCCAATTCAATTCACATATTTAAAAAAATTCAGTTTCAAATTAATCCAACGGATGCATTGAGAAAGAGGGGTTTCAAATAGAAAATGATCAAAGGTTTATAACATTTTTATATAAAAATTATAAAAATTAATTTATTACCATGAATTAAAATGGAATAATATATATATATATATATAATTGATTAAAATCTATTTAAAAAAATTTAAAAAAAATTATATTTATAAATATTTTATAAGAAATGTATGTTTTTATTTAAAATTCGGTATTTTTCACTATTCTTTAAAAAATAGTATTTTTAGAAGACTATATAAAAATCTCTAAAAGATAACTAAGATATGATGAGTTCAAAAATTAAGTTTATTTTTTGAAATAAATTTAATATTTTTATGTATTGCATAAAGAGGCAACAAAACTACTTTATAGAAAAATGTAGTTTTTGTGAGTAAATTATGATTTATGCTTATCTATTTTATAGAAAACACATAAGTTGAATTTTAAATACTTTATTGATTTTATAATATATATATTGTTAAAATGATTCAAAAATTGAGGTTCTTTAATTTATTTAGATACAACATGTCTTTTTGAATAACAACTGCTTTTCTAAAAAAGGATTCCTTTATTTTCCCATGGTTTTTATGTTAATATTTAAATAATTGGTCACCAATGAAATACGTTTATATAAATTTTGAATTTATATATTTTCATAATTTATTTAACTTGTTCCATACCCTTTATTCTAATTTATAGGCTATAACAATCCTATAAAATAATAAATTCATAATATTAAGTAACATTTCATTTAATCTCAGGGTTGGATGTGATGGAAAATTAACTTAACATTGCATTTAATGAAGAATATAAAAAAAGATTAAATTTATAAAAAAATTAATAAATAAAAAAATATGAGATTATTGAAATATTGGAAATCCTAATTCCCATGGGTGGTTACAAGTTCCATTGTATAATGTTATTGGAAGATGAGAATGATTTTACCAAACGATCATTTCAGAAAATAATTAGGTAAACTTTTTATAAAAATAGTTCATGTAACATTTATATAAAAAATATCCATTCCAGTTAAAAATAAATAGAATATAAACCTAATAATAAAAATAGTAATGTAGTGAAGATCAGCAATCACCAAAAACCACATAACCCAATTATGTCCCTCTCTTATATGTCAAAGAATTGAATCCAATGGATATTCATCACCCACCAGAAACTATAGCTACCCTACATCCAGAAAAATCTATAAAATACTGTGTTTTTTGTAAAATAATGGAAACAAAAACAAAAACAAATGACAATATAAATCAATGTGATAGCATGGGTCATCTCCATTCATAAAAATTTATCTCTCCATGAGGGATACTAAGCCAAACTAATTCCAAAATTGAAAATGGTAATGTAGGGGAAAACCAATATGGTTTATAGGGATTCCCAAAGAGTATAACCAAACCCTTTTACAAACATTTATATATTAATAATGTCATTTTAGTTCGAAGATATAGATTTCTGAAAATATGTATTTTTATTTCCATTCAAAATAAGTAATAGAATGAAAAATTAGAAAAACATTTTCTTATCTGACATGAAAATATGTCATCCAAAGAATTGGATATTTAAAAATATACCATCTATAAGATAGAATGAAATGAAAAATTAACATTCTCAATAAAAAAATAATATAAAAAATATAGCATATGGTTTTAAAAAATAGCAAAAATGTGAAGAGGATTTTAATATTTTAGACATGAAAATGAAAATTAGGAAAATAAAACTTCACACTAAAAAAATAAAAAATATTAAAATATATAATAGACCCCTGGAAATCCATAAGTCTCTATGTTAACTAGGGTATTACTATCCTCTTACCCACAGTAATTATCCATGGAAAAACTCTCCTTGTGAACGAGTTTATAGAGAGGACATAACCAATGTTCTAGTGGTACTCACTATATAATCACATCATTTAGTTAATGTTGTAGTGAAGACATACTAGGGAGACTATGTCATGTTATTTCTAGTGTAATCATAATTGTATTCTTTTTTCCATCTACCTAGGTACCCATGATTTCCATTTCTCTTCCCATAACTGATTTACATAATGGATGTGTAGTTTCAAAACCATTTTTTCATCACACACCAACACAATACAAGTATACTACAACACCACAACACCCTACCATACTAATGTGAATCCCATATCTCTTAAAATAATACAAACATGAAAAATAATTCAATAAAAGTCCAAAAATACATATGATTATAATGTTGTATGGGAGTGCATGTCAATTTTCCAAATAATTTATAATGTGCCTACCGGGCCTTATAAGTTTGAGGGTTAAAAATCATTAACCAAGAAGAAATATTTTTTGAAAATTAAATTTCAAAACCCATGCATAAATTAAACCATGTTTTCAATGTTCCATGTAGGCCTTAGTATTTGGTATAACCATTTATGATTTGAAAACCATTTTCAAACAAAATAATTTCAAGTTCCAAATTCATTTTATAAACATAAACACATATGAACCTCAATATATATACCCCATGAACCAATGTACATATCTCCTAGAATCTATGGTAATATTTATATTTAGGGTACCAATATATATATATATATATGGATATTTCTATAATCTATATTTAATGGGATGTTTTGGAATCAGAAACCATTTGGAAGATCTTTAGGTACCAATAATTCAATTATGTCTTTTTGAAAACATACCAAAATACAGATACAACATTGTGAATTTATAGTTTAAATGAAAGAAGTAATTAGGAAACAAAAAAAATTATTTTATATTCATTAAATTCAAATTCTAGTTTGTATATATGTGTTAATAATAGAAAAACATGCAAGAGGTTTTGAGAATACATGTAAAACATGATGATATCCATTTCCAAGAATAATAACCTTTTAGTATAACTTATAAACTATATATATTAATTCAAACATGCTTTTAAACCACCAAGAAATTATAATTTTTAAAATGCGGGCATGTAAATAGGGTAAAATGCACTAAAAATATGAAATCAAGATGCAATGTGTCGGAAATTCATTTCCTTTGATGAACCATGCCCAAACATGTCTCACACCGGGCCTTATAAACCCTTCTAACAAATAAAAAATAATAATACCCACTATATTTGTTTAGAAAACCTCACACCCCAATATGGAATAGAAGAAGGATAAATAAGAATGTTGTGGAGAGGGGAAAATCTTCCATGAGATGACCACATAAAGTAACAGTACAATTATTATAAAAATCCAAGGGAATAGAGGAGGGGTCCACATAACATATAACAACTCCCGGTTATTAGATGAGAGCAGGGAGGGTGATTGTGGGAGTGGGGGATGAAAACCTATTTTAGGGTAAATTTCAATTTTGTAGAAATGTGATAATAACAATTTTAACCCCACATGAAATTGTTCAGGGTTTGACTCTATGATAGGAAAACATGTGCACATACCATGTTCCCTATACCATGCTTTCGAAGAACCATAGATGGATAGATTTTTTTATACAGAAAAACGTGTACTTACCATGTGATTCAATATATCATTAATATAGAAGATATCACATTTTTTTCAATTTTATTTAAAACCATGGGCCTTAAACATGAGATATGATTTGCATTCCCAAAAACTACCAATTTTAGAGAAAACCCACCAAGATGGAAATTTAAAGAAATAATGACTGAAAATAAATAAAAAAATAAATAGTGTCCAAGTTTGAGAGTTCCAATTCTACCCACCATTACAAGTTTAGACCCAAAAAATTCAAAAATTATTAGGTTAATTATGAAAAAATGTAACATAAACCACTACTCAAGAATAAAGAGGAAAATCAAAGATTGAAAAGAAAAACTAGCTTCCCTTATAAATATAGAACTCCAAAATCCAAAAAATAGGATAATAGATCATTTTTTAAAATCAATTAAACACCATAATAAACATAAAATTATATATATATCCAAAATCCATAAAATTTGAGAATCGAGATAAAAATTTGAATTTCTAAAAACAATATCAAGACATGGGCAACCCAAACCCCTAATAAAGAAATCAAAGAAGAAAATCAACATGGAATGTTTGGGATCTCATGGGACATTCATCACACAAACCATTTTCTAATCCATGAAAATGACTATGATTGGGGTCAGGTGCGGTGGGATTAAATAATTACACCATCAAGGAAACATGATGACCATTTTTTCCATGAGCTCCTTATATGGTCTCCTACCGACCATATTTGGACAACGATATAACATGTATCTCCCAAATAGAACAAACATACATGTCGTTATGACAGTAAAATCTATGAGAAATTATTCAAAAAATAAAGAATATATTTATTTTTAAATGTTAAAATTCAAAACATACAAAAAAGATATAATTATTGAAACCAAATTTCTATGGCAATATAAAACATTGAAAACTATAAACATTGAAATTAAACAACCTGAAATAGATTTAAAATTAAAATTGAAAACAAATGAAACATAATGGAATAAAACACCATAAAATGGATAGAAGGATAAAAAATAAATAAATAACCAATAATTATGAACCTTATCTCTGAATATTCTTGACATCTAACAAATATCTATAAAAACATTAAAATTTTTCAAAAACTAAGACCTCAAAGGATTGCCATTGAAAATATTTAATATTGGGAATAAACGATCAACGTATAAAACATGATATAAGTGAGAATTACTGTAACATATAACTACCCAAAATAACTGACTACAAACGATTATCATGGGCACTAATCTTAGGTCATGAGTGGACATCCAAGGACCAAATCTTATAACACCATCACTTGTTGAACCCAAAAAACTAGAAAAATAAGTGTAACATTACCATTCCTCCCAATAACTCACAAATAATTTCTCATTTGATGTATTAATACCAACACTAAGGCATGATCCGCATAAAAAAGGACTATCATAGGAATAATCACAACTTTATAAAAATTTATCAAATAATAATACTAAAATAAACACTTATTCAAAAGATTATAAAAGATTCCAAACACCTAAAATTTGATAAGATAAAATAACATAAAAAATTCCACCAACAATTCCAAAACATAAATTTACCTACATTGCTAAATAAGGCACTCTATAGACCAACCATACACTCTTTACAAAGACATTTCTGGAAACTTATCTAACAATAAGAAGCATGAAACCAAATCATAACAACAAATAAACTAAAACATTGTATCAAAAAATAAAAAACCTAATATAAATGTATTATTTCAAAAAAACTCCCAATTAAAATTACTATAAATCCAAACAGGAAATTTCAATGTTCAAAATGGAATGAAATAACAAAATTCACCAATAAAAATGATAAAACACTATTTTAGAAAATTAAATTTTAAAATAAATTCATTATTAAAAAATTAGGCCCTTTCTAATTGAATTATATAACAATTCAAATATGTACACATAAACACATAAAATTATACACATCCACTAATTCCTAAAAGAAATGACATACCACAAATGTATACATATATGTGAACATTCATAAGAAAGGCCAACGATCAAACCATGGGTGAATCTAACGCAAATAATTCCCAAAATAATTCAAAAAAAATTTAATCAACTATATTTCCATAAATAAAATAATTTAAAATCCAAAAATCAGTTTCAACCTGACATTTAAAAAAATGTTTCAAAAACCCTGAAATATTTCAATTTCATTGAAACAAAACATAGGGTTTTTTACATATAAAATATAACATTGATAAAAAATACCATTTATAATTCAATATAAATTACCCAAAGTCAACATAAAATAATAATATGAATTATTATAAGAAAAAAAATACTAAAAGAAAAAAAAATTAAAAAAACTAATAGAAAATCTAATACATATGGTTTGTCAGCATAGTTTTTCAGACTGTGTGCTAACTATGTGAAGAACATGAGAGGCCAATAGATGAAGTTACATAGTTTAAACATTGATTGTCATAATATGCATAGTATTCATGGATCCTATAAACCCCTTCCAAAAATCCACTTGAAGCATTGGATATTATCAAAACAACACATTAATAATCAGTTTCATTCTTAAACACTCATTTTAATGCATAAACATGTGGAATCATTCGAGAACTAGTGTCAGGTTCATTACACAAATATATTATACCACCTAGGAAATTAAAACTCCCATTAGAATATTTAGTGATCAAGAACATACCCACAACCGACTACTTGAATATTGAAAATCCTATATTTGAACCATAATACATCCCCAAATATTGTTAGAAAACCTCACAAGGGGTCCAATGATCCAAAGAAGAAAATAACATAACTCCTCCGATACAATTTAATCTTAAACTAACATATTATATTACTTTATTAGATGCTTTACCTAGTTTATAACAATGAGAAAAAAGAATTCATGATCCCCATGGGCAATTACAACTAAATATGCTTCATGTAATGACTACATGGGAGTGATTTCTCCTAATAAAAAAAATTAAAACCAAAAAAATGATATTCGAATAAGAAATCATCAAGGACCCTCCTTATGTAAAACATCAAAAATACAAATTAATACATAGAAAATCAACCCAATATCAAAACTAGGTAATAAATAAATAGATGCAGTCAAAAAAATCCATCACCCTCTAATCTCGTCCCCTACAAGCCATGTGTTCCCCTACAATGTTTTCTATTTTCCCATTATCAATAATAGATACCGTCTATCCATAGAAATTAGTAAATAAAAAATGGGTCCAATGTGATAATGGTAACATAAATAAAACTAAACCACATAATTCCTCCATGTGACCTCATAGTTCACCAATATCTATAAAACCATACTTGGTCCATGAGTGACATAAAGAAGAACCACAGTTTAAACTGAATATGATAATGTTGGTATGATCACAAATATTCTTAGTAGGGATGAAAAATGAGTATAACCACATAGTATTCCATACTTTTAATGTGAAACAATTTTATTCTATTTTCAAGAAATAAATGTTTGAAAATAAAGATTCCCAATATCTTTCAAAACAAGTATAATTCTAACACTTTTGAAACCCAATTTTATATTTTATATTCCAAACACATTTTCAAAATAATGAGATATTTTCCAATAAAACATTTACAAAAATGAATGATCAAATAGAATAATAGTCTCAATAAAAAATCATATCGATAAATAATCATATCAGAAGGTGCTGGAAATAGAGTAATGTGTAACAATACTCTTATCATTTTAAACTCGAAAAGGAAACTATGGGAAAATAATTTTATAAAAATATTATAAATATATATTAGATAAAACACTATATTAAATCCTTATGTGTCTAGGTTAATTTGTAGTCCTGGGATCCCCATAACCTTGGTCTGCATCCATGGAAATAACTATCATTGTGCATGACCAGATAGAGAGGAAAAATCAATTTTATAGTGGTACCCAATGTTTCATCATTTTATTTTTATTGTGTTGTAGTATAAACCTGGTAGGGATAAAAGATGAAGGTCGGGATGGATTTATCAGAATAATAGACTATATGTTTCCCAATTAGGTACCTAGGATATCCCTTTCCCGCTATTATAAATAAATTATTTAAGGGAGGTGTAGTTTGAGAAGAATTTTTCATTCACACAAATATTAAAATAATGAAAAAATATCACCTCCTTGAAATAAAAATAATTTCCCCCAATTATTAGACTCATACCTATTATCCAATAATAGAAATTCATGTCCAGTAATACATAAGAGTCTCCTCATCTATTAGAGTTCACATCACTCTTCCTAAACCATTATAAATTTCTAATCATTACTTATCGTTTTGATGCTTAAAAATCATTCCCATGGAATTATCTTTCCTTAAAAAACAATTCAACAACCTAAGGAAACATCAAATCATGTTATCAAGGTCCCATGGGGGCCAAAATATTTACAAAACCCATTTATTAATTGAAACCCATTTTCAGTCAAAATATAATCTTGTTCTACATTCATTCGTTACACTTATAATCATATTAAAAATAATACACATATATATACCTTGAAACAATGTACATATTCAAACAATTATATGTTTATTTGTATAAATAGGCTATCAATGTATATAAATATATATGGATATGAATATAAGCCATATTTAAAGAGAAAGCAGATATTTAGAAACAATTCAAAAGATCTTTAGAATCCTTGAATTTCATTATGACTTTATTAAAACCAATTGAAATAAAAAACATATCTTTATATTCTCCAAAAATAATGGTAGAAATTATATTGAAATAAAT
Organism: Viscum album; assembly: GCA_963277665.1. NCBI lineage: Eukaryota > Viridiplantae > Streptophyta > Magnoliopsida > Santalales > Viscaceae > Viscum > Viscum album. The sequence continues at coordinate 1,253,601,165 of OY728122.1, forward strand.
TAAAATGCATAGATTCTATTTATTTCTAAAATTGATTGAAAAATGATTTAAATTGAGAAACAAATTATAGATATTTCGAGAAAACCTATAAAACAAAATAAGATCCATTTAATTGAATCAAAAAAAATTCTATAAAATATGAAATTTAAATAATAATACATTCATGCAATAAATGTACCAATAAATCATGGTTTTTATAATAAAGGACTTTACATAGGTTAATCAACTTCAAAAAATATAAAATCATGTTTAAAATGGTCCAAATTCATCTCGTATGTCAAATAAAGTATTAAATAGTCACATGTTGGGAATCAGAAGCCCATAGAACAAAAAAACACGACACACATGATAGAGTTATCGAACATCATGCTATAGAGAGGGAAGATGAAGGAGGAAAATGAATTTTGTGGGAAAGATTAAAGGATTATCTAAGTTCATCGCATGATTAAACAACAAGAAAATCAAACCAAAATTGGGGGAGGTGAAGTGGGAGGTCACTTGGATAAAGGTCCCTCATTGTAATGGTGTGAAAATTTGGAAGAAAACCCTATTATGGGAAAAGTAATAAATTAAAAATAAAATAATAAAAATACTAAATCCTATGGTCACTATGAATGGGTTTTTTTCATGATTAGACAAATTATTCACCAACCATGTGCCCACTATTGTGATCCTAGAACACTACACATAAGCGGGAAACATGGTTTGGAAAAACGTTCCCTAGCCAAGTAATTTAGCTTATCCAAATTACATATTTGTTCACATTGTTTTAATGCGGTTTGGAAAACTAGGCAACATGACCATGGAATATGAATTTCATGCCACAAAACATCAAATTCTAGAGACCTAGAAAGAAAGAACTTTTTAGTAAAAAAGTAAAATAAATAATAAAATATTGTAGGGTTGGGGCATGAATGAACCCAAATTTAACTCTTGTAGAAAGGTAATTGTCTCAACTAGCATCCAAAATAATTTCGAGGGATACTAGTAGAATGTCATTATGATTTTTTCTGTTAAGAAAATAACCCCCCCCCCCCCCAAATCAGTTCCATGAAGGGTATCCAAATATTACTTAACCCCTTAATTTTGTTTTATGATATGTAGAATTATATGATTTTTATTTTACATTATATTAAATTATTCAAGGAATAATATTTTTTATATTATTTATTTTATGATAATTTTTGTGCTATGTATATTTAATATACTAATAACACATGATTTTTTTTTGATAAAATCATCTTATAAGGACTATATGTTAATTAAGGAAAACCTATAATCACATGATAACAATTCATCCAATAGAAATTATTAATATAAATTTATGATATAGGGTATGCACCTATGGATATGAAAAATATAACATAACCCATGTGAGGATAAAGAGTGATATGTTAGGTCAGGATGTTTAAAATGGTATCAATTTGGTTTTGTTGGGGGGAATGTGATGAAATAGGTTGTGTTGGAACTCATTATATAACCTTAAATTTAATGGTAAGCATTTTATAAAAAACCTTCTATTACTAATAAGTATGTTAATTTAATGAATATTTTTTGAAATCTATTTAGTATTTAGATTTTTCATGCTATTTTTCTTACTATAATGGAAATAATTATAATAATGCATCATATAAGATTTCATGAGTATGAAATGAATCATTGTTTCATAATTACAGGAAAATAATGTTTTTTAATCTATCAAAAATTTAAAAATATATTTTTTAAAACAATTTATTTTAAATGAAAATTTGAAATGTTTTTTGTAGAGAAAAACTAATCGTTGTTTATATGGATGTGGGAAGAATGGGTAACATATATTTATAATAAAACATTTCATGGATGATTCTTGGTAATGTTTATTAGTGAGTAGTTGAGATTTATTGATTGAGTAAAATTTTTCCTATCACTATTTGAGTTTTATTAGAATTTATTTTTTATGAATTTGTTTTATTTTTAGTCCTTGTGTATTATAGATCTATATATCCATAGATACCTATTATTTATAATAATGATAAATTATTCAAGGATTTATTCCTTAATTATACCCCCAATGAATAAACAATCAGTGAATCAAGTAAATTCATAACATACTATTGATGGGGGTTATTATACCATAATACATTTATTTTGATAGGTATCATAGAATTCAAAATGAATCCTATATTCATTTAATGGTAACCAAGGAATTAATCAAAAAAATGTTTTCAAATCATCATTTTTTTATTTTCAATATTCATAAGGACATGAATATAAATTTGTTTAGATATATTTTTGGTGGTATACCATGAATGTGTTGTAATTTGGTTTTGATGTATATGTGACAGAATGGGGTCATCTGAGAAGGGTTTGAGAATATTTTACATTAATAATTTTATCCCCATCTATTATTGGAATAAAAATCCATCATGTTTTTTAAAATATGTCAGTGTGATATAATAGAAATAGAGTATAAAAATTGTGTTAATGAATTGGCCTAATTTTCACTATTGGTGATACTAGTGAATCGTTGAAGGATTGCATTCATGAGGGATGATTATATATTGAATTTTTTTTATAATTGGTTATGTATCACATTGAATCATATTTTATGTTTTTGAATCGGTTAATGGGTGATGAGTTGGATATTATGGGAAGGAATTATGATGGAAACCTGATTAATAATCAATTAAGTTGAAGTCGTTTAAGTAGTGGTTAGAGGGGGAGGTGTAATGATAATTCTCACACTTTTACAGAATCACATGACTATGATACATCGATTAATTTTTATATGGGTCGAAAGGATATACAACATACTTGTCTTTAATGTAAGTCATTTGATTATTGGAAGAATAATTTTTAGAAATATCATGTCAAATTTTTTCATTGTGGTTGTTTGTGATCTCTAATTTGTTATTTATAGAATCAATTAATTAAATATATGGTGCTTGTTTTAAGTTGAAATAATTCTTCACAACCATATATAGGTTATCCTTAATAGACTATTCCGTGAAACCAATAATGTTTTACTTTTTGAAATACTATTACGACATTAGGATCACAATGAGAATTGTTTCTATAAGGGGGATGATCCAATAAGGGGAAAATTTGGGTCTCTATTTTAAAATAAGATAGAATAAATAAATATATAAATGGTAAAATTGATAATTTTATGTAAAATTTTTCATTAATTCCACTATAATTTATGTATCATTTCTTATATGTTATAATCGTCCGTTTATTGTGTTATCAATATTAGATCAATTGAGGTTACAAGTAGGAATTATTCTATATGTAATTTATATTAAAGAACATTTTTTAGAAGAGGATATTCTTGGGTTTATGGGTTTATTACGAATTATTATGATAAGCATCTTGCAATGCTCATGGTACTTCACCATAAATGTCATGAAGATGTTTGATATTATCATTTTAATGGATTGGTTAATTTTATATAATTAAATTATAAATGTTAAAATCTAAAAGGTAAAATTACTCACTTTTTTTGGTGTGATGTATGCATATATATTGAACTTGTATGTGGAGGAATGGATAGTTTGAAAAATAATAATTATTTTGGAGTATATATTGCCTCATAATTAAAATTATATTGGGTGAAATGTGTAATTAACAACACTAGAGTGTGACGATAGAGATAGGTAAAATATAGGTTTTGAGGTTGGTATATCCTATTTTTTTATAATATATATTCTGAATTTGATTTTTTAAACATGTTTTAAATTATTTAAAGGAATATCCCAAGGTGATAACATGTACGAAATATTCCCAAAATAATTTTCAAGTCGGTATATTATATTATACATTTAACAATGGAATAATGTTCCATTGGAATTACCTTTATATAATCCCCACTCATTATTAATAGGTTAATATTTTCTAGAACCTTGTTGAAGAGGTCCCTTCTCTCACTCCCCTAATCCCCTTGTTTCCATTCTATCAATGGAGATTCTAGTAAGGTTGTTCACAAACTTATGTTCATATCCCTCCATTATTTTGTCATTTTTTCTTCAATTTGTTACCGTAAAATATTATTAGGATTAATATAGGTTTTGGATTATTATTCAAATGTGACACAATGTAATTTTTTTGTTATATAATGGGGATTCTTTTGGAATGTTGGAGGGAGATTAATGAGATTAAAGTCATGAAGTCTTTTGATTTTTTAATTATTGGTAAGCATATTCATTAATTTATTATATTATTTCATCACATTGGAATATTTTTTTATCTTTTGATATATAGTGTTGGTTTATTAGATTGAAATAGATTTATGGTTTTTAGATGAGTGATCCATGTCCATTTTCCTATCATGTTAAAGAGGTTACATCACCCTTATATTTTTACATCATTTATCCATACGATAAGAATAATGAACTAATCTGATATACTATTTTTATAATTTATCTAATTAACATAGATTCCACATGGATGAGACTTTTTTATTAATTTTGATTGTGGTTCCCAAATATTTCATGGTTTTAAATACAGGTTTCTTACATAAGGTCATAATTTCATGATTGAGGTTGGTGGTGCCTAATATTACCGAATGAAATTTTTTGAATATATTTATTCATTTTACGAATTGTTATTTGGGGGTGTGCGACTTGAATTGGATCGAAAAAGTGGTTTCACATCTGATGGGTAAGGTTAGGGAGCCATGATAGACTCATAACTTATCTTCTAGTGTTGTTTATTATATATATAATTCATCCAATGAATAATTTTTCAAACTAATAGGGTTTATTATAGATAAATTGGATCCCAAGACGCTGGTCATGTTGGAGATTTGTCTTGTGTGAACCACAGAGTTCTTATATAGGCTTTTTATGATCACCTAAATATATTATTAGGGGTGATGTAATGGAATGATATGGAAATGGTCACATAGTGAATGAGAATCATTTGGATCATTTTTTGGAGTTGAATAAGGAAAAATATTGGTATTATTCAAGATTACTGATATAAATGGACTATGAAAATGATGATTGAACTTTACACCCATAGGATTCATTTATATTAATAGTAGTTTCCATGGTTCTATAGGGATAGGGTGAAGTTCTTAGGGAATAGAACCATGAATGATTTATTTATTCCATACATATGATTTATGAGGTGTATAGAATTATCAATTGATACAATAGGATAGGAAAATATGATTTGGGTAGGATGAACGATGAGATAACCTTAGGATGTGACTAATTTATGGGAAGTTCCCCAAACATGGTACCTCTTTGTAGTTTGGTGAGAATAGGATGGTAATAGTATGCATGTTCTTCATGTTCAATGATTTGGTCATATGTATCTAATTTTAGAACATTGTTGGTAATCAATATTAGAATGGTGGTATATAAAACAACATAGTTTATTTTTTGATTTATTTATTGATTATTAATGAATAGTCAATTTATTATGAATTTGGTGATGAATCATTCAATTTGTTTGCGGTGTTGGTCATATATTGGTCAAATTGTCCAAATCTCTAAACAAGCATTTCAAGATTCTGAAATAAAACATGCTGTTAATTTTTTATATATACAATATAAAATAAAATTAAACACTAAATTATGCAATTAGGGACCTTTTTTGTTCTAGGTTTTGGAGTATTAGACAAACCACAAATTAAATCAGAGTTTACGAAAATAATTTTGAAATAGCTAATTGGATTCATCTATACTGGAATCTTAATTATCCTGTGAAAATCTAAGGAATCCGGTTGAAAACACTTAAAAACATATTATAATAAAAAAACATAATAAAAGATATAAAAATTAATAATGAAATCATTATTCCACAAATACTTATAAAACATTTTCCTTTGAACAAAAATTTGAAAACATTGCTTCTGAAAAAAAAATTAAAATAAAAGAATCGAAAGTATGTATAAACAATATTATTAACCTAGGGAATTGAATACATAATATTTTAACCCTCATGGCTACAAAATGATTTTTAAACCACATGTATACCTTAATACGTAACCCTCATAAATAATTATAATATAACCCTCATAAATACCTTTTGGTGCAACAATCATAGTTACAGTTGGAGTAACCATATAGATGACCTCCGATTTAAGCATACCCAATGAATTGGAGGGAGATATAAGTCCCACAATTCATAATATACATTTCATAACAACCATAACATAATAATAAACCAATAGTACTTTAATCATAAAATCATTGTTTTTGAATTTTGTTAATCAATTGTAAGTTACGTGTATTTTTTAAGAAAAGTACCTTAAAAATATCATATAATTGATGAGAGAATTAATAAAATATTTTTAATATGTATATAATCTATAAATTAACATAATAAAACAAAATATAATCAATATTATATTTTTAAATAATATAAAATCAATGAATTAGAAGGTTAACCTAAATAATAGAAATTGGGTTAATAATTCCCTTGCCCCAGGTTAATCTTATTTGAAATGTGTTAAAAAATAATCTATAATGGTTTTTAGAGAGTTATTAATATATTATGGAACTATATTAATATTTTTTATTACTTATATGATATTCTCATAACATATTTGAACCCATTTATTAAGAATATTTGTTATTTTCATTATTTTTTGTGCATTTATTTCATGGTTTCCAAGATCGCTTTATTTATGGTTTTTGTTATCAAAATGAAATAAAAAAGCCACATGTGATAATATATATATATATTTATATTTATGTCATCCTGAAAAAATAAATTTGAATTTAAACATTTCATGATTTCGTTAAAAGGGAAAGAAAAAATCATCATCCTTAAAGGCGTTGAATTGATGAACCACAAATGGTGATTTCATTATTTTAGAATAAAATGATTAGATGAGAGATTTTATGATTAATATTCCATAAAAACTAAAAAATTATAGTATATATCTGATACTAGAGTTTTTATGAATCATAGGAAATGAGTAGGAGGATGAGGTAAGTGAAAAGTAATTTAAAAGGGGAGAAAAATGAATCTAACTTCTTGAAACATTCGCATTGAAAACCCCCTCAAGGGTCTTCGATGTGGCTATTTTGTGAGACCAGGAGCTCTATAATGTGGAAATGGATGAGTAATAGGTAATTAAGTATAAAATGTCCAATAAATAAGGCTTATGGTTACGAAATTTTTTATGGAAGGATCCCCCTTTAATAATTGAGGTGAGGGGTAACATAGTAATTACTCAAATTATTAAAATATAATAAATATTATATAGGGCATAAGACATCCAGAAATTTCTAGAAACTAAATGGAATATAAATATAAATATAAAATCAACACATTTGGAAATATTATATATATTTTTTTTCTTTTAAATAATTTAATAAAATATTTTACTCATGAAAAATAATTTTGTCAAATTAAAAACTTTTCATAGTTAAGATAACATAAACATAAAAAAGATAAAAATTAAAATGAAATTATTTATATTATCATATAGAAATAACACTCATTTAGGTAAAATAAAAATTATCTTTAATATCACAAGTAACATTTTTCATTTAGTATCATTAATTATATTTATTTATTAATTAAATAATCAACACATCATAATTGTTCAATACATTAGGGTATTTTTAATTCCATATAAATTAAATGTAAACTGTAATAAAGAATATAAATTTATTAGCTTTTAATACACTATTTATTTTTTATAATTTTTACTTGAAAACTAAAAATTAAAATATTATACAAATTTAAAACAATAACGTGACAACCTGACTTACTTTTATATTAAAATATTATAAAATAATTAATGTGATCATATAGGTCCAAAATGGTCCCAAAATCTATTAAATTAATTATAACAGTTGATACTTTCTTATATAAAATCTTTTAGCCAAAATATAGCTCATTTAATAAATATTATAATTTTAATAATAAGTTTATTTATTTTTTATATGCCTTTACAAGAACTACATATGCATTGCACATGAATTAATGTTGATTATTTAATATATAAAAAATAAAAATATATAATTTTCAGAATAATATGTAAATTAAATACCAAATAAATATCCAAATTCATTCTGTATGTATAATTACTTATATATATGTATATAAAACATCTTAGTTTTTATTATATTGTCTTTTCATTCCCTATACAGTCCTTCCATAGACATTTGGATTACATTAATAATATATAAATATAAAATTCTAATTTAATAGATAAAAACATCAATAATACATAATCATTAATAAATAGTCATGCAAATAATTTTTAACACTCAGTAATTTTTTATATGGAAACAATTTTGAAATTATCAACACTTTACAAGTATTGTGTTGGGGCGGATAATAATTTTTATACCTATCACAAAATAAATTATAAAATAAATCTTGTGAATTATTTCTTCACAAAATTAATATTATTAAATAATAATTTATATAGTTGATAAATTTAATAAATCTAATATCATAATTTTGTCTTCAAGATATCATAAAAAAGACTATATTTTATTAAAACTCATATTTTTTATTATTCAAGAAAAATTAATGATTTTTAGAAAATTATCAAAAATTCAACATAGAATAATTTTTATATTATTATTTCACATATAATGTTTTTTTATTATTAATTTTCAAATTTTCTCAAAATTAAGAAATTTTTACGTTAAAAAAATAAATATAATTTTTTTTGAAGAAAACATTTTTCTAGAGATTAAAATGTCTTTAATAAAAATTACATTATTATTTTATAATAAAAAAACCAATAAAAAATATTGAGTTGGAACATTATGTTTATTTAATAAATAAATTATTTATAGTTATTCTCATCAATTTAATCACAATGTTATAAAGGTTACATAATTGTATTTTAGTTGTTCTTTTAAGCATGATGTGACATAGCGTTTCCTTTTAAAATGTTTATGTCTGTTTCATTCTCCCCCTTAATTGAATTGAGCCCTCACAATTCGTTCATTTTACATATAAATCCGAATTTAAATATTTATAATTAATAAGTACTATTTTCTTATTTTTACTTGAAGTTAAAAATTACATAATATAGCTAAATTTTTAAAAGAAGACAACGTCTAATAATCGAAGTTGTCTATACTGTACCTCTAATACCAATTGTAAATCCCTAAGCCCACACTTTCAGACTCAACATAAATAAATGGTGTTTAATTTTTTATAAAATAAAACTGAACATAAAAAAAAATTTATTATAATTGAGGACTTTTTCCGGTCTAGGTTTTTGAGGATTAGAGAATCCATATATTAAATCAAAGCTTTTGAAAATAATTTTGAAATAACTACTTGTATTCATATGCTTTATCACCACAACTATATTTTGAAATTATATAGAATCTTGTAAAAACATTTAAAAAATGGTATGAACACAAAAATCATAGCAAGGGAAATAAAATTAAATAAATAAATAAATTTTCCATAAATACTTATAAAAAAATTTCCTATGAACATAAACATAATAAAAATACTTTTGAAAACATGAGATTCCCTTAAAATCATCAGAAGTATAAATAAAACATATTTGTAACATAGAGAATTAATTCTTAATAGTGTAAACTCCATGCCTAACATATGAATTTTAACACTCACCACTACATTACAATGTAACCCTCACGTCTACCTTACTATGTAACCCTCACGGCTAACTTTTGGTGTAACCATCACAATTACTCTTAGTGTAACCATACAGTCGACCTCCAACATAAAAATACCCAATTCATTAGAGGATGATATAGGCATCACCCTTCATCATAAAAATTTCCCCATAACCATAACATAATCTTAAAACAAGAAAACATGCATCATAAAAACATTGTTTTTTAATTTGGAAAAAATATAATTTTAAGAGGATTTTTAAAGAAAAGACTCGTATAAATATTATATCAATGAATAGAGAATTAATAAAATTATTGTAATATTTATATTCAGTTTAAATAAACTAAATAAAAAATAATGTAATCAAGATTCATTTCACAAATATGAATAAATCAATGAAGCAGAAGGTCAACCCAATTAATATAAATTAGATTAAGAATTCAAAAACCTCATGTTCATCTTACATCAAATGTGTTCAAAACACCTGTATAATGGTATAAGATGTGTGATTAATATATTAAATAATAAAACATTTATTTATAATTACTTTAATGATATTCTCATTACACCTATCAACTATTTTATTAATATTGTTTTGTTATTTTCGTTATCGCATGTGCATTTATCGAATTGTTTCCAAGGTCAGTTTATTTTTGGTAACACTTTTAAAAATAAAATAATAATACAGAAGTGATAAAATTTATATTTTTGGGTCTTCTTAAACAATTACATGTGAATTTAGACTTTCAATGATTTTATAAAAAGTGAAATTAAAAATCATCATCCACGAAGGCCGTGAATTGATGAACCATGGATAGTGATTTAAATATTTAAGAATAAAATAAGAATATGGGATATTTTATAATGAATATACCATAAAAATTTAAAATTTATATTTGATACTCGATTTTTCATTATTTATTTTATATGAGGTGAGGAAATGGTATATGTTAAATATAAATTAAAATAGAAAAAAATATGAATCTTACTTCTTGAAAATTTATCCCTAATAACCTCCTAAAGGCACTTGTAAGTGGTACGTTTGTAATACCAAGAGCACTAGAATGTTGAAAGGGATGAGTATTAGATAATTTGGCAGAGAATGGCCAATCAAGGAGTCTTAATTTGTGGATATTTTTTAAGGAAGGAGCCCCTTTTTGTAATTGATGTGATGGGTAACATAGGAATTATTTAAATTATTAAAATATAATAAAAACATTATAAGGTTTAAGAAATCCAAAAAGACCAAAAAACTAAAGGGGGTAACATTATCAACACAATATACACCCATTTGGAATTATTATATATTTTTTTAATTTTAGAATAATTTAATAAAATAATATATTCATAAAAAATAATTTTTTTGAAATGAAACACTATTCACAACGAAGACTTTATAAACATCAAAATAAAGCTTCATATTCGATTGAAAGTTTTTATTATATCATTTAAATACCATATTCATCCAGGGAAAATATAAATTAACCTAAAAATCAATTTACATTTATATTTTTATTTTTAGAAACATTAATTTGATTTATTTGTTAATTAAATAATTGTTTTTTTCGTAATTGTTCATTCCATTAAGATGTTTATTTATTTCGTAAAAATTAAAAGTTAAATTTAGTGGAGATAGTAAATTTTTTAGATTTCAAAAAAATATTTATTTTCAAAAAACTATTCTAGAACTCCATACATAAAAATATGATACAAATTGAAAACAATAATTTGACAACTTGGCTAACTTCTAGATTAAAATATTATAAAAGAATTAATTTATTTCATGTGGATCTAAAATGGTCCCAAATTTGAATCAAGACAATATAATGGACTAAAAATCTAATATAAAATGTTCTAAGAAAAAACTGGGTCATTTAATAATTTGTATAATGTTAATAAAAACATTTTATTTGTTTTTCTTATTCTAGCACAAGTATTTCATCTGCATTTCTTAAGAAATAATCTAAATTATTTTATATATAAAAAAATTAAAAATAAGTAACTACCATAATAAGAAGTTAAATTGGTTCAAATTAAATTTCTATATTCATTAATTATGTATAATTACTAGCGTATTTTAGGAAAACTTCTAAAATTTGATATTTTTTATTTTCTGGCTCTACGCAAGCATTTGGATAATATTAATATTATATAACTATAAAATTCGAATTTAATAGATAAAGATAAAAAAAATTCATAATAATTAATAAAAAGTCATTAAAATAATTTTATCACTCAATTATTATTTTTAATGATCCGAATTTTACATTATGAATGGTTCGATGGCACAACGTCGGCAGTGAAAATAATTTTTATACCGATAATGAATAAATTATAACATATATATTGTGAATTATTGCTGTAATATATTACACTTATAAAATTATAATTTATTTATTATATAATGTTTATAAATTTTATGTCATAATTAAGTCTACATGTTTTTAAAAAAACCATATCTTATAAAAAATTGTATTTTTTAATATTCAACAAAAATTAATCTTTTTTAAAAAATTATCAAAAATTCAACATAAAATAATTTTTAAATTGTTATTTAAAATTATAATTTATTTTAAAAATATATATTTTATAAAATATCTAGAAATTATTTATATTATTCGTACCCAAAAAGAAGTAAATAATCATTTTTTAAAGAAAACGTATTACTGATGATTAAAATGTCATTAATAAATATTATGTTATTATTTTCATATAACAAAACAATATATCCATATTTAGTTGGAGAGGTATATTTATTTTATTTATAAATTATTTGTACTTATTCTCTTCAAATTAATGGATATTTTATAAATTTTAAATAATAGTATTTTAGTTGTTCGTTGAAGAAAAATGTTGCATATTATTTCCTATTTAAATGTTTTGGGATGTTACACATTACTTTTTTATGGTGGTACAAAATATACCATGGGATATGTTTTATAGAAAGAATTTCACCAATGAGGTTTGTTTTATTGAATGAAAAACAATGTTCACCTATTAGTGGGATGTTCTCCTTCAGTATTTTTTTTCACATTATTGCATTCTCCCTTGGGGGTTATGTGTTGGTGTTGACCCATCCACTACCATAAGATATGTGATGTTATATCGATATGTAATCCACCAATAGGATGTCGTATGGTAATATGCCTCACTCCTATAGGATTTGAGATAGTGTTATATTGTTAGCTAGGGGTTATGGTCGGCATCCTTTAGACAATTGGATTTATTAATACCAGATTTACATGGAAATATATTATCAGCCATAAAAATTGTTATAGTGGTAAATCATCAACATGGAGCTTGTGTTTCAATGATAAATCAATTAACTTAGAAATTATTGTGGAGGTAGATTGAACACTTAGTGGTCTTATTGCGGTGGAAGATCACATGACTTAGATTTTTCATTATAGATATCTTATTCACATTTAATATTGTAATGTTTGGTGGTGGACTATTCACATCCATTTTTTGTTTAATCTATGAGAGCATCATCTTTTTACATCACTAGATGAAGAAATAAGGTGTAAAAATTTTAGCTGACTTATTCTATTTTTAGTGATGTAATAGGTGTGTGAATATGTGTTTTGTGGATCACTTTTAATAATGTAGATGAATATATATATATATATAATAGTTTTTATTATGGAATTTATTATTAATATCCTCTTGTGTTTTTTCTCATGCCTTGTATGAGATATTCATTGCATGTTCATGCCATACATTTCTTTGAGGTTCCCCTTGTTATTTTTATTATAATAAATTATGGTTCAATTGAACAATTTATTTTTCATCATTAACATAAGATGATCGTGATAATGAACAATTATGTGGGGCCCATAGTTTCTATAAAATTGATCTTTGGTCAGGATATCATCTATTGATGGTCGAAAACATGGATCTTACCAAGACTAGATTATGCTCAACATAATAATATTTTGATATCATAATGAATCCAATCCAACAAAAAATCAAGGAAATAAAAAAAAGTACATGTTAAATATAGTAAAAAATAACAGAAGAACATGAAAATTTCATGAGGATTGTGTTAAATACATAGTTAAATGAAATGTTTTATAAATTATAATGTATTTATGACTTCTTGGTGGATAAATTAAATTTCATAGGAAAATATATTTCAACAAAATTGATATATATGTATACATTAAATACAATGATAATAAATGAATGATCCAAACCAAAATAAGTGATGAAGAGCCAAAAAAATCCTTAGATATAGGGGCACTATTGATGGTACATATGAAAATTATCATGATTTTTAAACCCACTAACAATGATAACCTGGAAAGGAGTAAATATTTTCCTAAAAAATTAGAGTTAACAATGATTCATGCAGTTATAGAAAAAATCTAGACATAATGACTATACTGAGATTAACATTAAGTAAATAAGGATTAATGATATGTTCTGATTCCATAAATAAATATTTTTTTAATCATGAAAACTAATAAATTTATTAAAAATTTATCAAGAAAATTTAAAATACATATTTTAATTATTATATGACTAATGATCTAGAGTAGAAGCGTTAATAATTTTAATGAAGATTAAATGGTGTTGTCCCATTAGAAAAATATTGTACATATATGGTAATTTGAAAATTCTTAATGAATATATTCATGCATCAAGAAAAAAACATGAACGAATTAATATTTTTAGAGATAATTAATTAATGTGATTTCCCAATATATTTTCATCCCAGAAAAAATAATTAAAATTGTAATGACCTCATCTTTTAGAAGACAAATCTATGTTTGATAGAATATACACTGAAGGCCTCATTTTTATTGATTTTTGATAAACCCCCCCCCATTCAATGTAAGCGGGGGAACCCATACAAATCCCATTGTCTTAGTGGTTACATGGAAGATAGTCTTCTGTTATATAGGATATACGATACGCAACACCATACCCAAAAAATAATCATTATTCAAAATTTTGAATTTAAGGATGTGAATATTATCAAATAAATAAAGAAAAATCTATATAAATTTAATATTCAAAATAAATTTGTTAATAAAACTATCACGACCAGACCTATGTTAGGGCTTGAGATGAAACTACCCCAAGCCCACCTTTATATGCTATGGGGTGGTGAAAATCTTCTAAGGAACAAAAAACTCAGTGGTTCCTTTTCCTATGAACCTGTACACACACACCCGGCAAACTCAATGAAAATTTGTAGAAAGAATGGAAAAAAATACCACACTACTATATATAAACCGAAAATAAGAATTGACATCTAAATAGTACAAGAAAGGGTGTTGTAATGTAAACTAAAATAAAAAGGGAAAAATATACATTCCCAACCCTAAAAGTTCCACAACCTGGTAGTAACTCAAAAAGTAAAATATTTCAGAGAGCCCTGCTTATGGATCCTAAGCTACAACCACTATATGTGGTCCAAGAACCTGTATCCCTGAGATCCTATGGAGTCACGATCATCATGTTTTACATCTGCATATGATACGGTACGTGTGGGAAAATCTCATTCATGGGTGAGTATTATAATACTTAGTAGGCACCCCATGAAGGATAAGGGGAGTAGTAAGAGATATAACGAAAGAGGAAATATGTATGTTGAACAAATTACAATAAACAGTACATCTCAACCCTACAAGATAGTGAAAGACAACTCATCCAAACAAAAAAAGGTCAACACTATGAGAAGATTCATTTTTCATTGATTCTTTTCTTCTTATAGTAGATTAGTAGACTCATCCAACCATGAAAATCTAGAGACCGAAATAATCTACATGTACCCATGCGTCTTCACCTCTCCTGGAAGTAGAGTAACCAAACCCCAATGAGTGGGTACTAAAAGAGGATATATGTGTGAGTGTGTGTTCTCATTCAATGAATCCAAAACAAGAGAGTTAGGGGATCTCTATCTCATGACTTATCCTAGGAAAAAGTGTATCAAATAGCTCAATATGTAATCATCAAGGATGCCTAATATCAGTCATGTCTACACTAAACTCACATGTTAATGGTACTCAATCACCACACCATGATACTATCTGCTTTGGGTGGTTATATCTCAACTGCATGGTTTTCAGTCACGTCACAAGGACACATCTTAGTGGGGAAATCACCCATCATACTAGTGAGTCTAAAGAAATGTTAATATACATCTCATCATTGATCCACAGGTGGAACGTGTAAAACCAATGTAGAGGACCCTCACCATAGTGCGTTTGGGGGATTCCACTATAATTGTCATCATGGAGGACCCAAACCATTGTGGGATAGGATTATTCCACTCTAATAGTCGTTGTAGATGACCTTCACCCTGATGTGTCAAGGGTATTCCACTCTTATTCGTCGAGGACCATCTCCGTAGTTAATTTTTTGGATTTCACTCGGAAGTAGCTGATAGTGGAACCAAGCTAATTTTAATGGGGGATTCTAATCTTATTGTTGTAGAGGACCCACACCCAAGTAAATTAGGGTGATTACACTCTAATTCATTGAGAACTCATGCCCCGTTGCATTAAGGGGATTCCACTTAGAAGTCTCTAATATCATTTCCTGATAACTGTTATAATTGGATAATCCATGAAAATGCATCATGCTAGGAAAATTTATAATTGTACCTAGAAAGACACCAGGGAGGGAATCATCATGTTATTTCTGGAAGAACACTTATTATATTCTAATCTAAGGACAAAATGAGAGTTTAGAATAAGGGGATACATGTGGGAGAATATTAATAATGGTAAACATTGTGTATGGAACCCACAGGTCGTGTTACCCCACCTCCCAAAATGGCTATTTACCTAGCCATAATTAGGTACTAATCTGTGGTCACATACCCCTAGTCATGATAGTATACTCCCAAGCTACATTATACCATTATCCAAAAAGGCTAATGAGCGTACGATGCTCATTGTTGATCTAAATGGTGAAAATGTAATTCTACCAACATGCATCTTCAAATGGCCCCATATAACCAAACTGATCAAATTGTCATGATCCTTGCAGAAAACACACATGAATGACTATTCATTCACCTGAAATGGACTCCCTGTGTAGAAGCAGCATCTCTAAGCATCATACATGAACAATGATTCGTGGGGATCATTCCATAATATGAGAAAATATTAGATTTATCCAACCCTTAGGTTCCTCATGAAAAAACATATGGGATCAACGATTCATTTATCCCAAATGGATACCTAGTGAAAAGGTCACATCTCACTAAATTTCACAAAACGGGACTCATGGTTCCCACACACGGTGAAGGCATCACCAGCAATTGGCACGCCCCCATCAATGGTTTCCGAAGAATGTATGTGGACAACCTGGAATACCCCAATGATTGAAAAACTAATCTGAGACTATATCTAGAAACATCAGGACACAATATTTACATTCTCATACTCCATTCAAAGATTTGTCACTTTTTTTATGGGACAAACAGTTGGTTCCCCTTCCGCTCACCGTCATGCCTCCTCCGATGACCAAAACTCGAAACCATCATAGATCTAGAATCCCTAGATCATGAAATTCACAGATCCATTCTCTACATGATGTTTGGAGATCGTTTCATCATATAAAAATGTGGATGATGAAGAATGAAAAGAAAGTATGAATATCATGATGAATGAGAAGTAAAAAACTCAATCAGATGATGGGAATTCTCTGTTTGGACATTAGGAAGGATAATAAAAGTATCCAAAGCGACCAAAAATCAAAATGACAAACAGAAAATAAATTTTTGAAAAGAATAATCCAAAATAAGGATCCAACCATGATTTTGGACCCATTATTGTGTTCAATATGCTCTGATATACTCAGATATGATGTTTCATCATCATCCACCAATGATCTGACTTTCATGTACCATTTGGGGTATAAGAGAGAGCTTCACAAGAATTTGAGAAAAAAATGATCCAACACTTTCTCATTTTCCTTAAACACATATTTAATGGAAACCACCAGTGCTCGCATAATCTGAACCTCATGCTCCCTCTCACATTAGTTTGTTCTAAGGTAAAACACCCCATTCCAAACTCAAAAAAGGTCTTAGATTTCTAATCTGAGTCCCCATTCAGTAGTTATTTGATTTGGAATTCGAGATAAAAAAATTAAATTTAATTATTTTGTTAATGAATATTCCCTCCATGGATTTTTCTAATGAATACCTACACAAAAATGTTATGTACAACCTAGGGTAAACACCACAATCCCGAATAAATAGTGGCCAATGATTTTTGATCCGTGATTCCATTTAAGAGATATCCTATTTTTGTTGCATACATATAATAAAATATACTTAATATTTCTATAAAATTTATTCTGACAACACTAGGCCTTGGAATTATAGACCATCTGGGCACCTAACTCTCTAAATATATGTAGAAATATTCTAAATTCTAATAAGGAAAAACTGGGTCTCTACAATATTTCTTCCTTCACCTTTTTCATCCATCAAAAGAAGACTAGGGAAACAACTCAGGATACTGAATCTGAACCTGGCTCTCCCTATCCAAGTAAAACTTCAATATGTTTATATGATTCCATAGAATGCAAACCAATGGGATGGTATGTCCATGTTTGGTATGCTTATTTTAATAATAAGTGTAAGATGATGCATATATCTCCACAACTATGACATGTGGGAATCTTCGTGCATCAACTCTAGATGTAGGGGAAGGTCAAGTAAGTTGGCATCCTTTACAACCCTCTACACAATCTCAAAATTCCCCAAATATCCTCTGGGATAGATTTCCTCGCTTGACAAAAACAAACATGAAAGTCCTCAGTATATCCTTCATCACATGGATAGTGCGCTTGATCTTCCCATCGTTATATGGGTGAATGGTTTCACTCATCCGTAGTTGGGTCTTGAATGCCTCCTGTAGGCCTTTCCAAAACCATAATACAAACCACACATCACAATTAGACAAACATGTTGAGGGTACCCCATGAAGGTGGAAAATATCACTTACATAAAACTGCCCCAAAATCTCCACCAAACTCTACCCCTTAATCTCAAGGAATGTGATGACTTTGTGAGTTGGTCTACTATTACCCAGATGGTATCATGTCCCTTCACTGTTCATGGATTTCCTATTATGATGTTCATGGATATGCCTTCCCATATTCAATCTAGGATTTTAAGAGGCTGCAATAACCTTCCAGAACTCAATGTTCTGCCTTCGCCCACATCGCAACTGAAACCACTAATTGTCTCTAAAACGAGGTCTCATGATTCCCTCCTTCAGAATATCCATCTGGTGAGCCACCTTTAAATATCATAGTCATGCAATATTTATCAGTCAGTGTTTCACAGTTGGGCCTCTCTTACATGCTCATGAAGCGAGGGAGTCAACAACATCAAATGACGAAAAATTGTACCCTCCTTCTCCACTAGGGTCAGTTTCCTGAAATCTAGCTTCTCTGAAACATCCTACACATGGGGAGTCCAGGACATCCTAATAAGGGATATGCTATGATATTTCATTATCCTAGAGTAAATAGTATATTGAATACATAGTCCTATCAGAAAATTCATTGAACATCACTATGTCATGTTCAGGTCTCATTGGTTGTAGATGTACCTGAGACTCTGGTGGTCTGAACAACCCACAAAGTGATCTTATAGAAGGTAGTACCCCCCAAATCCTAAAAGATAAGACTACCACTTAAATAAGCAATTACTGAGTCACGTAGTTTTATTCATGGGGTCTGTATCACCTTGACTGGTACATGATTAATGTCATATCACGGTTGATTCTGATCATGCTGAGGTAGAAATGAAAAGGGAAGGTGAGTAAACTCATCAAATCCCAATGGGATAGACATGGAAATCACATGGCATATCCCATGTGTCCTTTCTCCTAATGGAAGGAGAGTAACCCTGGAAAAGACACTCAGTTATTCCCACTAATGACATTCCAGGAAAAATGATGTCAAGATGAAAAAATCCACTTCAAATTCTAGGACCTACTCTAAAACTCCACTATACAACCCTACTAGGAACGCATATGTCATAGGGACTCGTCCACCAAACAACGATTCTATCCACTTTTGGAGTAACTAACTCTTCCAAAAAAAAATTCTCACATTATAAAAATGTGTCTTAATGGCGCAAGGACCCCTCTTCCTCATGAATCCAAAGATATGTTTAACAACACAGACATCCGACACCCAACATCAACCCGTTAAAACCTCAAGCATGATATAGGGAGAAAATAGTACCTGACTCAGTGTCTAACATGTTCAAATGAATAAATAGTTTAAATGACAAATGGTGTATATTTTATCTTCTCATGAACTAGAGGATTGTAAAAATTCATAGCATGCAGTTGCCTGTTACCCCAACTACCCACTCCTTGAGCCAGACGTGGGATTCCTGGTGGTGGTGGAAGGACTTGATACCATAATCCACCAACCATTGTTCTTCTGGTTAGTTTTCTAAAACCAACTCCCTGGGTACCATCTTGTTCTCACATGGGAGATCTTTGATCACGACATTGTCTCTGTAGTGTTAGTCCTTCTACCATATTCCTAGAAAGATCTTCACATCTGGTCAGGTAGTCTCATGCCATGTGACCTAACCAGTGCCAAGCATAACATTGTACCTCACTGGGTTTCCTGATTGAGCTATGGTATCCCAAACCATTAGCATTATTTTAGTCATGGTTAGGCCTCTTAAATTGAGACCCTTCCAACTAATGTCTTCTAAACATAGTAGCCAACTCTTCTATATTGTGCCTACTGCCAGCCCAAGCTGACTGGTGTCACGCTTACAATAACTTCTTTGTCACTAGTGACCGGTCCATCTCTTTGATATTGGTGGGGATACACAAGGGAAATAAATTGTCATATATCTCTATAAATATTACCTTCTCAGCCTTATATGCTCATATGTATCCATCATGTATCTTGTCTGGAAAGTTGCGTGTATGGTTTGCGAACCTAGTCACATTCTCAGGCACTTTCATCCCTCCCAACTGAATATCCATAGTCTTATGAATCAAAATTATGTGTAAGAATTAGTGGTAGTACCCTCATCGAATAGATGATGGAAGTCATCCAATGAGTGTACTGACTCATCGTGCATTTGAGTAACAACTTACCCATAACATCTAGTCGTTCCATGGAATATATTGGATGCCAAAGTTTCAATTTGATATTTTGGTGTCTAAACAATCACAAAGAGACATACCACTAACTAAATCCAAATCTCTAGTTCATGAGGATACAGCTCACCACATAACCTCAGTAATCTATTACACTGGAACTCATGGAGTGCATTCAGTCTGCACACTCCCTTAGCCTTCTATTTTGGGATTAACTACTACTCAGAGGTGGAGGTCATGTTACCTATCCACATAGAGGAAGGGGGTCATATTATGGATCTTGAACTATGGACCCATCACTTATAGGGCCATCATCATGAACTAGATCTAGAGTCCTAGATGGATGTCATCACATAGGCAATTTGAAACTTATCAAGGAGTACTACAGTCAAATGAGGACACACACACAAATATATATATATATATATATATATATCAACCAAAATGGGGAGTAGACTAAATAAGTATATTTAAGGACTCTATCATATGTGTTGCATGCACCAATGTTCCCTACAACAATTATCTCAACATGGCGAGTCCATAGGTGAGAAATCAGTGTCCCAGTGAATGGCTACATCATCTATCGCACCATCACTGGACTCCTTAACATGAGAGATGTTCTCGATACATGTTGAAACTAGTTCCCAAAACCGAACCAAGACTTTTTTGGGGAAGAATTCAAAAAATGTCCCAAGGTTCAAACCACCACTTATATAACTTCTTCACAACCTAACCCTATCGAGGCACAATCTTCAACTACCCCAATTCTACCTCCATAGACTATGGGTGGTGAAAAGTGATGAAAGCACAATAAACATGGGGATGAATTTTTCTACGTACTTGTATAGACACACACTCAACCATCTTATTGAAAAAGTGAATACAGAAATTAAAACAAGATAAAAACTACAATATATAAACCAAAAACTTGTATATAACTCTAAATAGAACAAATATAGGTGTGGTAATGTAAACTGAATGGAGAATGCGAAAAAATACACACCCAAGAAAAAAAGTGTCACAACTTTGTAGTAACTGAAAAAGAAAAACATATGAGAGAGCCACGCTCCTAGATCCTAAGATACAAAAATCGTACGCGGTCCAAGAACCCATATCCCTAAACTCATATGAAGTCACGAAAACCTATCAATCCTCTTTATATGTAATGATACATGTAGGAAAAGTCCATGAAAGGGTGAGTATATAAATACACAGTAGGATTCCCCAAAAAGGAGAAATGGGAGCAGGAAGAGATAAAACTGAAGAGAAAAGAAGTAAATGGAACATAGTACAGTAAAGATTACAGATCAACCCAAAAAGTTAGTGAAATCAAACTCATAAAAACACAAGGAGCTCAACATTGTGAGAAGATGATCTTCTCATCGGGTCTTCACTATATATAGTAGTAGTGTAGATTCATCCATCCATGAGAATCTAGAAACTAAAAATATGTGGCATACCCCAATGTCATCACATATCCTAAAAGGAGAGTAACCAAAACACAATAAGTGGGTACTAAAATAGGATATATATATATATATATATATATATTCTCAGTCAAAGAAGCCCAAATGAGTGAGTAAGGGGATCTCTATCTCACAACATATCCTAGGAAAATATTTTACAACATTTACATAAGTAAACATCAATTATGCCCAACATCCCTAATGTATGCCCTAAACATGAAAGTCAAAGGAGCTAAATCACCACACCTTTATACTATCCTCTTTGGGTGGGTCTTTCTCACCCATATGTTTTTAAGCCACATCACAAGAATGCATCTTGGGGTGGAACGTGTCCCTCTTACTTCTGAGTCCAATGTAATGTTATAGTAAGTCTCATCACTAATCCATAGCTAGAAATACTAAACCCAATGATGAGGAACCGTAAAATAGTACGTCAGTAGGATTCCACTCTAATAGTCATTATAGAGGACCCACACTCTAGTGCCTTAGGGGTATTAAATTTTAACAGTATCCATAGAGGACCCACACCTTGATGCATTTGGGAGGTTCCACTCTTTTTCATTGAGGACCCTCACCCTAGTGAATTAGTTGGATTCCACTCAGATGTAGCTGATAGAGGACCCATGCCCATTGTTATGGTTTATTCAAATCTTATTTCTATATTGAACCCATTACCTGGTGTGTCAGGGGGATTCCACTATAATTCATCAAGGAACCATGTCCGGTTGCGTAAGGGGGATTCGAATCAGATGTCTCTGATATCATCGCCCGATTACTACCATCATTGTAAATCACCTGAAAATGAATCGCACACAGAACATCTCAAATCATACCTCAAAATCCATTATGGAGGGAATCATCATATTCTATGTAGAAAACCACTTAAGATAGACCACTCATGAGAAAAATCCGATTTCATAAGGAGATACGAGAGGTAGAATATTCATAGTGGTACATAGTGTGTATGGGACCACACATCATGTGTCCCTACCTCGCAGCCTGGCCATGAACCAAAGTAACCCTAGGCTTTCTAGCATACTCTTAGAGTAGATGAATCCTCTATTAAAAATGTATGATGAGCGTACAATGCTTGTTGTGGATCCATTTGGAGAAAACGTAGTTCTACCGACATGACTCTTTAAATTACCCCAAATAACCAAATGGAGTTCACCATCATGATCCTTTCAAAAAAACACACAGAAATGAGTATTCATTCACCCAAAATAGTTTCTTATTGATGAAGCTGCATCTCTCAGTATCATACACGAATGGTGCTTGATGAGGCCCACTCCTTGGTCTTGGAACATATAAGATATATCACACCATTGTGATCCTTATAAAAAAACACATGATATTGGATATTAATTCATCCAAAAATAACACCTAGTGAAAATGTCACATTTCACTGAAAACCCCAAAATGGGCCTCATGGGGGCCAAATCTCAATTCTAGTTTAAGGACCCAAATCAGTCTTGAAAGGTCTGACTCAATTATATGGTCAAAACACCATTGACAGCATGTCAATCAGGCAACAAATGTAGGAGATACATCTGATACAAGAAACTCCAAATAATAAAAAATAAATTATTATTATTATTGGGTGTTTCATACCACCAAGCCCCAAGACTGAAAACTAAAGATCTCAAACCAACCTAAAATGGTTCTCCTTGATGTAAGGGTCACGTTGATGCATACGACATGTAAACAAATTCACACTTTAAGATATATTGGGGTTTGGTGATGCCCTGGCCTGCTCCCGCCCGCTCTGGTCACCTCGTCCAAGCCAGCTCCACCACAGCCTACACCTTCCATGGTCAAATCCATGCGGAGAATACATAGACATCATCGGCCATCACGGTACATCAGCAAACAATCGGGAACACCCGGGTGACTGAAAAAACCGACCTGACACTATATCTTGAAATTTTGGGACATTATCTTCATAGAATATACCTTTGCTCAAAGATCTATCATTTTTTTGATTTGGAAAAAAAGTTTCTGTGTCTTACACTCATTGATGCACCTGTTATGACACCTAAAACACAAAATTGTCATAGATCCAGAATCACTATATCACATCCTCCACAGATCCATGCTTCCCTCGATGATTGGAAATCGTTTCATCGTATCAAAAAGATATAAACGAAGAATTTTATAGAATGGAAAAGAACACGAAGAACAAGAAATCTAAAACTCAATCAGATGTTTTACATTGTTAATTTTTCCATTGATAAGGAAAATAAAAGTTATAGAAGGAATAAAAAATCAAAACAACAACCTATACATCATTTAGGGAAATTCGGAATCTGAAAAAAGTATCATACCTAGATTTTGGATCCACCGCTGCGTTTGTTGCACTCTGATCTTCTCACATATAATGTTTCATTGCGTTCTGTAAACTATCCCACATTGATTCACCATTTGAAGGATAGGATATATCTTCCCCAGTGTCCAAGGGAGAAATGAGTCAACCATTACTCATTTCCCTTAAACATATATTTAAAGGAAATAATCAGTGGTCGAAGAATCCGATCCTCCCACACTCTCCCACATTAGGCCACTCTTGGTCCAAAAACCCATTACAAACTCAATTATATTATCAAAATTTTAATATGAGTCCCTATAATATTCTGGTACCAGGAGCTGCCCAGAGGTGCCCCGTACCCAGTTCGTCACTTGGCCTCAAGCGCATTTCCCCAAATTCATGAGGTTTCCGACTAGCAGCGAGGGCCTTGGGTGTGATATTAGAGAAACTATGCCCTCATTTGCAGAGTAACCGAGTGGAGGTAAAATAAATAGCAATAATGGAAGCAATAAAACATTCAATTGGTAAACAACAGAAGTAAAAAATAACAAGAGCACACACACACAGATATATATATATATATATATGATGCATGATACATATGTCTAGGAAAGTATCCAAACAAGTAAAAATGATGGAATATAATTCTAAACCAATTTACAATAGAAAATAGATAAAATGCTCCACAGCATCACAAGCCTCAGCTTGGTCCTATGATCCCCAACTCTGCAGAAATCAAGTACCTGAAGATGATGGGAAATTTCCCATATATATACCTGAAGTAATATAATTATTTTGGGCCCAAATTCTTGACCCAAATAGGGTGTGAGACTAATCCCTATTGGCAACCACCAAAAGATATGTTCCTAACAGTCAGTGAATATATATGGCAGGAAATAAACAATATGAAGTAGTAAACAAGTATGTACACATAGTAACAATCCTACAATTTAAAATGCATTCATTTTCATATGTCAAGGAAGCAGCTAATCATAACCAGGTAACCCTATGGGAATTACTCATAGCCTAACCCCTCTGTTTCAACCAAAACAAACACAAGAAACCTTCAGGGAAGTAAACAATGTCTACCCCATTTGACTCAGCTTCAGAAAAGACACTATGAGGAAGCAATCACTATCAATTCCCCCTATGGTCATGTATCAGTAACTAATATGCTCTCTAGAGAAGCACTCAATGTACAATTCCTTCTGTAGCCCACATCGAGGAACTACAGATACTCTAAGAGAGCACTCAATGTCCATACCCCCATGGTCTCACAATATAATAACAAAACAGACACTCTAGAGAATCCCTCAATGTCCATTCTCCCTATGGTCTACTACACTAGGTTCCCATGACCATGTGTTAGTCAATCCAGAACAATGATATATGGCAGCCAAATTACACCTCAAGAACTACTTGGCTAAACAAGCTATATCATATCATATCATGTCAGATAATTTTAACTCCACCCTAACAAAAATAGGCATGGAATGAAAAGACGAAAAATAAAAAGAATACCTAGAACAAATGGTCAAAACAAGAAAACATGGGAAAACATCCATATCCTGGAACAATTATCCATATTCACAACAATTAACCACTATCCAAATAAACAAGGCATAGCAGGTAATAATAGGGCTAAAACCATAAAACACAAGACCTCGTTCTTGGGTATTGGGAACTTTTTCACATAAAATTAAAATACTAGCTAAATAAAGGAACAAACGACCTACATTGGTGTCGTGAGATCGATGTACCCCAGATTCAGCCCTTGGATTTCCCTATAATGCATTATATCTACACAAACAACTAAAACATTCATATGAGGCTAAATTGAGAAAGAGGAGAAATAAATATATGATGCTCTAGAAGAATGAAGAACATACCGTGGAGATCCCAATGCAGTCGACATCAGTTTAATTTGAGAACTGATTATCAATCAGGGGATTGGGGAAGGATTATTGTCATACGGATTCTCACGGTCGAAGATGGTGAAGAAGAAGATAATTCTACCAATTAGACGTGACCCCAGTCCATTTAATGAAAAAAAATAAGTCACACTGCATGTACATTATAAGTACACGGCTTTTACTTACCCTTATTGGGCCCCACTTTAGGAATCCTCAAGGTCACCACACAAGGATGTGTGCTCATCCGTTACACAACTAGCACACAGCTATGTGTGGCCACTCATTACACAACGTGTACTTTATAAGTACACGACGTGTACTCAAGAAATTTCCAGAAAGTCCACTTTTTCTAAAAAACAATCAAAAAAGAAGAATATACCTGAAAGAAGATCTGAGTTCTTACAAACTTCCCCCATTAAAGAAATTCATCCCCAAATTTCCCTAGCTAGGAAGCATAAAAGAAGATTCCTTGAAAATCTCTGGCCAGTGTGATCGTACATCGGCCTCCCTCTCCCATGTCTTGTCCTATACTCGCCAGTGCATCCATATCACTCATACCAGACGAACAGACTTGCCACGAAGAACCATTTCACTTCGATCAACAATCCGGATAGGATGCTCATAGAATGAGGTATCCACCTCTAACTCATCCTATTCGGGTTGAAAAAAATGAGATGGGTCAGAGAAGTAACGTCGAAGCTGAGAAACGTGGAAGACATCATGCATAGCCCGATTCCTCTGAAGTATCTACAACCGATATGAAACTAGTCCGACTCTCTCCAAAATCTCGAATGGTTTGAAGTACATCAGTGAAAGCGTAGCCTGCCTTCTAATCCTCCAGTGTCCCAACCTTGGTGTGACATGCATGAAAACATGATCTCCGACCTCAAACTCTAGAGGTTGTCTTCATCGATCTTCATAAGACTTCTATCACAATAGAGAAATAACCATCCTCTTCTGAGTCAACTCTATATGCTCCGTGCTCTCCAAGACATGATGAAGTCCCAACATAGTTTCCTCTCCTATATCCAGCCAACATACGGGTGATCAGCATGGCCTACTGTACAAAGCCTCATAATGTTCCATCTGAATAGTTTCTTGAAAACTATTGTTGTAGGAAAACTCCACAAGAGGTATCTTCTACACCCAAGAACCTCCAAAATGTAGGATGCGGGATTGAATCATGTCCTCAAGAACCTGAATGGTATGCATTGACTGGCTATCTGTCTAGGGATGGTAAACTTTACTCAGATGTACATGTCTACCCAACGACCTCTGAAGTCCTTTCCAGACCCAAGAATTAATACACACATCCCTGTCTAAAAAAATGGGGTGTGGAACACCATGTGGATGTACAATATCTTATATGTACAACCATCAAATCTCATTAACACTGAGGGTCTCCTTGATCGGAAAAAGTGAGCAACCTTCGTTAGTCTATCAATGACAACCAAAACTGCATCATTCCCTCAAGGGGACCTTCAAAAACCTATCACGAAGTCCATCATGCCATTGTTCCATTTCCACCCCAGAAATGGTAAATGATGCAAGTGTCATGCTAGTCGCTGATGCTATGACTTCAGCTACAGGCCAGTGGAACGTCTCATAACAAAACCAGTTACATCCCTCTTCATACCAGGCCACCAAAACTGATGGGGTAGATCACGATACATATTCGTGACAACAGGATGAATTTCCCAAACTAAGGAATGAAATTCCTACATCAGCTCCTCGCGTATATTAGATGGCACTCATACACGCCGATGAAAACAAAAGATCTCATCCTCGCCTACTATCCATCAAGGAATAGGGTCATCTCCTACTACACTCTCCCATAGGACTAGACCTTCATAAAAAGATAGTTGCTTTATTCGTACTCGATCAAGAAGAGTAGAGGTAATAACTATAGAATATAGAAATGTCTACCACTGTCTGTCATGCACCTCCAAATTCATAGCAGAGAATAGATCCATAAGCTTCCACTCATCTATAGAATCCTAAAGTGATTGTACTTTATTCCTCCAACTCAATGCATCTGCCACTATGTTTCCCTTCCCAGTAATGTAGGAAATCTCAATGTCAAAATATTGGAGGTACTCAACCCACCTTCACTGTTTGAAATTTAGTTCATGATGAGTGAAGATATACTTAAGACATTTGTGGTTGATGAATATGAAAAAATGATCTCACAATAGGTAGTGTCTCCAATAGAGAAAAACATGAACAACTACAGCCAACTTGATATCGTGTGTTAGGTAGTTATTCTCTTGTGGCCTCATCTATCCAGAACCGTATGCCAAAAACCCTTTCCCCCTAAATTAGCACTTATCCTAGCCCAATACCTGATGCATCATAGTACACGACATTGCTCTTTCCCAACACTAGAAAGACTAGCATCGGTGTTGAAGTCATCCTACCTTTCAGCTTCTGAAAGGTTGAATATTAAGAATATGGCCGCTTGTATTTCACACTCTTCATAGTCAGGTCTATTAGTGGCGTTGTTATGCGTGAAAAGTCTTTTATGAAACATCTATATAAACCAGAAATCCCTATAAAACTCGGTACCTCAAAGAAATTCTTTGGATGCTCCCATGAAACTACTACTCTAACATTCTCTAGGTCTACTGATACTCCTACCAGTGAGATAACATTACCCAAGAGGTGAATTTGGTCCATCAAAAAGTGGTATTTTAAGAGATTAGAATATAATTGATTCTCTATTAGTGTACTAAAAACGATCTCAAGATGTGTGACATGGTCGTTTCGAGTGTGAGAGTACACCATGATATTGTCCATGAAGACTACCATGAATGAATCCAAGTACTGATGGAACACTCGGTTCATCAGTTCAATGAATAACGCAGGCACGTTCATGAGACCGAACAACATAACCTCAAACTCATTTAGATCATACCAGCTCTAAAAGGATTTAAGAGGTATATCAGAAGTTCTAACGTGGAACTGATGGTAATTATATCTCATGTCAATCTACGAGAGCACCTGGGCTCCTGGAAGCTGATCTAAGAGATCATAAATCCTCGGCAAGGGATATCAGTTCTTGTCCATTAACTGGTTCTACTTCCGATAATCCACACAATTTCTGAGAGTACTTTCGGCCTTCTAAAAAACAGGACTAGTGAACCCTAAGGAGAAGTACTGGGTTGGATGAACCCCTTAGCCTGTAGCTCCTCCAACAGCTTCTGGAGCATTTGTAATTCTGGTGTAGCCATCCTATAAGGAGGAATGGACAAAAATGCCACTCCTGGAATAAGCTCAATATAAAATTACACCTCTTGCTCTTGAGGCAAACCAAAAAACTCATCTGGAAATACATCCCTGAAAGGAACCACCACTGGACAAAATTACATCTATGAAGTCCCCTGGTCATCCAGATATAGACTAGGAATCTGGGTTGTAACTCCTCCCAAACCATGATGCTCGGTCTCGTTCTACTCGTATGGACATCCCATTCGCCTTTATGAAGAATCAATCTACCCTCTTGTGATGCAAAACTAACCCTACAGTGATTGAAATCGACATATACCTAGATGGGAATTAACTACTCCATTTTCAGAATGACATAATAGCCTTTCATCTATAGGATATAAAGGTACCATAAGAAGTGACACCCAAAAACCCCTAGAGGGCCCTCCTTTCACTGACTTACACTAGCCGTTTTAGTCCCTCAGAGAGTGTCTAAATTCAGTATCTAAATAGATGAAAAGAAATAGATCCCAAGGCTCTAAACAATAGCAACAAATATAAATCTATGGGAATCCCCTATTTCAAAAAGAGCAGAAGCTAAAACTGAGGCAACTAAGATCGTACCTTGGACTATAGATGGTTCACGATCCTACTCCTACTGGGTCTACTCTACTACAAATGTCTCACCTGCATCGCGGCCCTACAACCCTGCCTGGCCACCCTAAGCGGATCCACCATGTTGTCACTGGTAGCTTGGTGATTAGATACGACGACCACAACTCCACCATGGCATGAACGGCTGGAAGAAATCCAGTTCCCTTAGTGGTGGGAAACTAGGGCTGCTACTCCCGAATGAGGAGTCATAGAATAACCTCTGTCACCAGCTACTGGTGAGAAGAACAGATAGAAGTGCTGATGATGGCCCATATTGCCACATGATCTGAGATCCACTAGTTCTACCGGGCAATGTGGTCTCAATTGCCTACTATTCCCTCACTGGTAGCACACCACATGGCTACCAGAAGAAGTGTCCCACCTCCTCGGATCCCTATATGATGACTCCCTACGGTGCTTCCAACTATCAGTAGAAGGGATACCAATTCCGATTATCGAACGACCTATCTCACCAATCCATAATCTCTCATATGTTGCGATGTTATTATCAACTGGTTGACATTAGAAGTGATGGAGTTCAACCTGAATATGTTAACCTGAGATCAGATTTCCTGCCTGAGACCATCCTCAAATATCCTTTCCAAAAATAACTCATCACCTCTTAGAAAAGGCATGAAGCACTACAGCTCTATGAAGTGAGAAGAATACTCCATAACAGAAAGAGTACCCTGCTCCAGACTCAAGAACTATCAGGCTCGATCAGCCCTAAAAGTCTCCAGGTAGAAGTAGTCATAAAAGGCACACTGGAACTCATCCCAAGTCATAACCTACAGATGTCCTACCTATGAGATCACATCTCACAATCTCTTGGCGGTGTCCCAAAACATATAAAAAAGAAGATTTACCCACCACTCTGGTGGCGTCTCTAGATGATCAAAGATATAAATCATGGATTATAAATATGACTCTACAACATGAGGTCCTCCTTACCTTATGAAAGTTGGAGGATGTAGCTACTGGAAAACCTACGTCAACTTATCCATAGAAGGGGCAGGATGCGTTACTCCCCAGAAGGTTTTCATAAACCACATAAAGCCCTATCAGAACTATGTGTCAACTTCTATGTCCAAAATGACAGCTGGTTCCATGACTGGCATTACTAGAGGATCTACTGGTAGTCCCTGATCAGCTGTTTTGGGGGTCTGATCAATACCCTGTAATTGGCGGACAACCAGAGGACGTCTCATTTGAATGACTTTGCATGGTCAAGCGCACACCATAGATCAAGATTAACATGGTACAACCCATAGAAGTGTGAGAAGTGACCAAAATAAATAAAGCAATCATGTTTTTCAAAACATGGATACACATCTTTTATAATGACTTCATGGTGTATTCCCTTAAGCCTTCACATGAGAGTGTATGTTTTCTAAACTTGGTCGTGTGAAACTCCATGCACACAACGTTTCATTCTAACACACGTCATCTACATGAATCCTATTTCCCAATATGAGTTATTCTACAATAATAGGCTACATGGTTCTCCTAGAACAAGAATACACGGTGTGTTAGTTCCAGACACAATGTGTACTAGACCAACCTCACCGACCCGTGTTGTTAGTTACACCGCTGGATACAATGGTTACACTACACTGCATGTTCAATCTTTTCATGGCTTGTACAATATAATTTTTTATGTATCTGTGTCGTTAGTCACACAGGTGGACACATGGTCTATGAATCACGGTGTGTACAGCTGGTACACATCATATACCACCAATGATTTCTCAACCCCATGTCTTTTCCCACACAATTAGTGACACGGTTGGAGACTACATGGCGTGTTAGTGCCAGACGTGGTGTGTACTTGACAAACATCACTGACCCCTATTTTTAGTCACATGGCTCACTCTACACAGCGTGTTCCAAATAGACATGATGTGTATTCATCATGAAAAGTTGTGTATTCAGCGTTTTTCCGGACAGTAAGCCTCAGAAACTACTATGGAAGCCCGAAAAACACTAAGATGAACATTAAAGTTCCAAATTTTGATATGTGAGCACCCATACTCCCCGTGAATCAAATCTTGGCATAATATACATGTTATATATAAATATAACAGAGAAATGATCCACCAAATTCTGGTCCATGAGGGCCCATAACACCTCAATAACCAATGATTGGAATTCATTTAAAAGAAACCATACACAATTCAATAGCCTATCAAAAACAAGTATTCTATCAAGGCATCTATCACAAAAACATGAATATCTTGCACAACATCTATCACAACAACATGCAATCGATAATGCATCCTAAATGGCATGACAAGAATGCATGACATGTGATATCTAGCAAGTGAAAATATGATGCATGAGATGTCATACCCTCATCTCATCAGGTTGCAATAGAAATAGAACCTTAATAATATCAACGATAATATCACAAAACAATTGAATCACCCAACAGTGAAATCAAATCAACTGTAAAATTGGAAAACCATAAAAATT
Source organism: Viscum album (assembly GCA_963277665.1). Classification (NCBI taxonomy): domain Eukaryota; kingdom Viridiplantae; phylum Streptophyta; class Magnoliopsida; order Santalales; family Viscaceae; genus Viscum; species Viscum album. The sequence continues at coordinate 1,253,633,842 of OY728122.1, forward strand.
GTGATAACGAGGTAGATTGGATTTTCCTTGTACACGGGTTAACTACTCCATGGGACAACTTATTATCAAGTACATATTTTCCTCATATCTCTATCTATATGCTCTAAATATAAAGTCAAAAATAATAGGATTCCTTTGATACCACTTTGTAACGTTCTGGTTCCAGGAGCTGCCCAGAGGTTCCCCATACCCAGTTGGTCACATGGACTCTAAAGAATTTTCCCGAACGCAAGAGACTACCAATTTGAGGTGAGTGCCATGAGTGTGATATAAGGGAAACTATTCCCTCAATGGAAGGGAATCACAATAGAAGTAAAATAGATAGCAATATTAGAAGAAGAAAAACATGCAATAGGTCAACATCAGAAGTAATAAACAATTGTCGCACAAACACACACACACACACATATATATATAATGCATGATACATATCTCTAGGAAAGAAGACAAACAAGTAACAATGGTGGAATACAATTCTAAACCAAAGTATAATAGAAAACATAAAAAATGCTCTTCAGCATCACAAGCCACAGCTTGGTCCCATGCTCCCCAGCTCTACAGAAATCAAGTTCCTAATTTAGAAGGGTGATTTCCCTTATCTATACATGTAGCAATATAATCTGTTTGGGCTCAAAAGCATGACCCAAATAGTGTTTGAGACTAATCCTAGTAGGAAACCCCCCAATGATCAACATTAAGTGAATATATATGGTATGAAATAAACAAAATGAAGTAGTAAAAAAGAAGTTACACATAGTAACAATCCTACAATTTAAAATTCATTCATTTTCATATGTCAAGTAAGTAGCTAATCAAAAAAAGGTAACCCTCTGGAATGTACTCATAGCCTAACCCCTTTGGTTCAACCAAAACAAAAATAAGAAACCATCTTGGATGTACACACATTCTAACCACTCTAGTTATGCTTTTTCTACGACACTCTGAGGAAGTACTCACCATTAATTCCCTCTAGGGTCTCGTATAGGTAACTAATAGGCGCTCTAGGGAAGCACTCAACATCCAATTCACCGTGTGGCCTGTATTGAGGAAATACAGACACTATGAGGGAGAACTCAACGCCCATCCCCAATATGGTCTCACATCATAACAGCAAAACAGACACTCTAGAGAAGCCCTCAATGTCCATTATCCCTATTGTCTACTACACCAGGTTCTCACGGCCTTGTGTTCGTCAATTGAGCACATCGATATATGGCAGCCAAAGTACACCTCAAGAACTACTTGGATAAATAATCTACAGTATATCATATCATGTCAAATAATATTTCCTCCACCCTAACAAAACTATGCATGGAAAGAAAAGCAGTAGCCTAATAGACAAAGCTAGACCAAATGGTCAAAACAAGAAAACATGGGAAAAACATCCATAGCCCGGAAAAGTTAAACCTATTCACAACAATTAACCTCTTTTCAAAAAAATAAGGCAAAATAGGTAATAAGTGGGCTAAAACCATAAACACGCAATACCCCGTTCTTGGCTATTGGGAACTATTGACCATAAAATTAATGAATAACTACAAAAAGGCACAAACCACCTACCTTTGTGTCATGATATCGATATACCCCGGTGTCAGACCTTCATTTACCTAAAATGTGGTAGATCTATAAAAATGTCTAAAACATTCAATTGAGGATAAATTGAGATAGAGGAGAAATCAAGAAACGAAGCTCTAGAAGAATGAAGAGCTTACTATGGTGATCCCAATGCAATCAACGATGATCAAATCAGAGAATTGATTCTCCAATGGGGGCTCAGGGATAGATAACTGTAGTACGGATTCTCTCTGTCGAAGAAGGTGAATAATAAGATACTTCTACCAATTAGACATGACCCCAGTCCGTTTAACGAAAAAAAGAAAGTACACGGCATGTACTTTAAAACTACACGGCATGTACTTTCCCTTATCGAGCCCTGATTTAGGTACCTCCAGGTCACCACGCATGGCAGTGTGCTCAGCCATTACATGACCAGCACACAGCTACGTGTAGCAACTAATTACATGGAATGCACTTTATAAGTACATGGAGGGTACTCATGAAATTTATAGAAACTCTTCTTTTTCTAAAAAAAAACAGAAAAGAAGAACATACCTGAGAGAAGATCTGGGTTCTTATAGTCCCCGTTCAAAAGTTATTTAAATTGGAATTCTAGATAAAATAATTAAATTTATTTATTTTCTTTAGTAAAACGCCCTATGTGATTCTTTCTACTAAAGAACCGCACTCAATAAAAGTTATGTCCCAGCTAGGATAAAAACCACACTCTGAACTCAAATATGGCCACATATTCCTGATCTAATATAAATTTTATGAGATATATATTTATGGTCGCACGGAAATTACAAAATATATATAACAATTTTATAAAATTTATTTTGGGTACACCGGACATTGGAATTGCACACCGTTTTAGCACCATCTCTGGAAATATATGTAGAAATATTGAAAAGTCATAAAAGGAAAATATTGGGTCTGTACAAAATGTATAGTAAATAATTCATAATTACTGGTAATGTCTTCAAAATATATTTTCTCAACAAGTATTTTTTACTTCATTTTGAATAAATATATTATAATTATCCTATAAAATACTTATAAAATGTATTTGATTAAATGAATATAATTTTTCATAATAGGATATCCAAATTAAATGACGGTTATTTTTTTAATTTTCAGAAAACATTTATTTTCCAATGAATATTACAAAATATCATTTTTAAAAAAAACATTTCCTTTGGTAAATTAATTAATTTAAAAGAATAATTATTATTTGAACATTATTTAAAATTAAAATAAGACGTATTTAGTTATATTTATCCAATTAACTACATTTAAATCATATTTATAATATATTTTACTATAAGTTTATGTTTACGCTAGGAAACACATTTTTTCAAAACTAGTTGAAAATGTATAATGATTCTCCATTTTTAATTAATTTAAAAAAGGTGAATTATTTAAATTAAATATATGGTTCATATAAATATATTTATAAATAGAAATTAATATAGTGATGATTATTAGTTATAGTGTTAAAGTTGAATCATATTTTCCTTGAAAAATACATTTTTCAGAATATCTTCTTTCAAATGCTCGCTCAGGTTCTATTATAATTAAATTCATCCAACTATATGAATTTATTTTTATGATATTGAATAAAAAATTTGAATAATCATAATTAGAAATATGTTAGAAATTCAGAAAAATATTTGGACAATATTAATAGTAATTGAAGTAAATATTTATTACTATGGAAAAATGATATTAGGTTAATTAAGGGTAAAACTAATTTAAAATGGACTGGAAAAAAATTAACCCTAATAGTATCGATATGTATATTTTCATTTAAATATAATAATTATTATTATTTTCTTTATAAATAATAAATTATTTATTTTCTTAAAAATTGTATTTTTAAACGGTAAAACATATTTTCTATTTTCTATAATAAAAAATTTAAACAAAATAATTATTTTCAATGAATTCATGAATTTTCAAAATAAAAAATAATTTAATAAAATAATTATTCCATTTAAATTTCATTAATTATAAAAGGTAATATAATTTCTAGGATATTAAAGTTAATTTTCATAATGGTTTGAAAACTATTATTGCCAAACAAACCAATATTTCTCCGTAAATATCAATTCCTATTTTAAAATTGATAATTCATATATTTGAAAAAAATATATATAAAATAAATATCATTTACGGAATAATCACATCAAAACTATCCAATAGTTAATTTTTTATAATTTTCTAAGAGAATTGAATTTTTTGATAAATGGTAAATATGATATAAATAAATGGTTTTTATTATGACATATTAATAAGAAATAAAAAGATGAAATAATTTACATAAAGGGTATAAATGACCAAATAAATGTTTTCCTTTAATATAATTCATTTTCATGTTATTTTATAAGTTTTGTAAATCCTTTATTAATCCTCTAAAACCAATATTATATTTCAATGTTTTAAAATAATTTTTTTATAAAAAGGACTCATATCCACTTCACCAATTTTAATATTTCAATGAGTTTGTAAATTGGACGTATAAAATAATGAAAAAAACTAATTTGGATGAAATCCTAGGAAAAAACTATGGGATGGTTTTCGTTTTGATTGTTTTATTTTATAGAGTCCAAAACCTATTCTTGGGAAATAATAAAGAGCTCCCCTCTATTTTCCAATATAAACTCACACAAGCCCTCATTACTATTCACTTAATAACCTTAAATCACATATTTATATTCCCAACCTTTATAATCCCTATAATGTTCCCCCAATATCTCAAGAAGATCCTCCTATGATTTTTGATCCACCCTCTTAATGTTTGGGATTTTCATATCTTCTTTTTTAGGCAAGCACCTCGTTTAAATTGTTCATATTATTTTATATTTTTTCTTGTTTTGGTATATAATTTTACATCCACCATACCTATATTTTTTTTAAATTTTATTCTAGACCAAATTCACTACCATTAATCCCTCCAATGAGCTTTTATGAACACCCTCATAATTATGAAATTTTCGTGTGATTTTCTATAGAATAATTAAGGGACCACTCTTTCTTCTTATTAATAAAATAACCTTCTTTGTAATTATAATCTTGTGTCAAAATTGTGTATGTAGTGATGAATTTAAAATTATACTTATGTTTTTCAATTTATTTCCCAACAATGAGAGATCTTTTAGTTCCTGTCACTATATTATTTACCAAATTTGTCACAATACCCAAATTTAGTAGTTGATCTTTTCCTTCTCCTATTTATTCAAGAATATTCTTCATTTTATAACTGTTATATCCAAATCAAAATGTTGACATATTTTTTTCAACATTTCTATTAATTTTAATTTTAATTCAAATTTATTAGAGACACATTTATCTCTCGTTAAAAAAATTTATGAATATATAAGAATTAGTGTTATACCGCCAAAATTTCACATAAATATTTCCCAATAAAAACCATTGTATTATGAAGACCCATTATATTAAAACTCAATGGTATTCACTATGAAATACATATACTGTCATTATTGGGAACTTCATTATATGTATTCCACACTCTATTATCATGGAATTAAATGTGATAAAATATTATTCATAATTGAATGATTTATGTATAACACTTATACAAGAACATGATATGAAATAAATTGGCACACCCAAAAATATATAGAGTTAAAATCCATTGGGTATGGTTTTATTATCATGAGAAATAATTAATGGTATTGGGGAATGATCCTAATCAATTATTGGACTTTCTACACCATGTTATGAAGACTAGATAGTTAGACATGTGATATGTTTACGATTGTATGTTTTAAGTTGTTTCTAAAATACCATAATGATATTATGCTACTATACTACAACATGACTTGTTGTTCATGTTTATCATCCAACCAATTTTTTAATCCTTTTAAATTGCCTTTATCTAACATGTCATAATCTTGTTATCTTATGCTTATTTTATATTCAATTAATGGGATTTATGGATCACCCATTTTTTCTGTAATTCCATCGGTTAACTCAGGCAGTTTTATAGGGATGGAGATTTGTAAGAGCATGTTAAGGATTTTTTCAATAATATTGTTTTATCCCACGTTAAAGATGTTATTTTGTGGAAAAATTCCTAAACATAGTATACTTCTTATTATTTTAGGTTTTATTACATGTATTCTTATATAATTAATCATGAATTAATGTGTAATAAAGACAGTGATCATCATAGTTGGTTTCAACTATAAGACTAGTTTTTTTATAAGGATTTGAAAACATTAGATAAAGTATTAGGTATAATATTAAACCTATGAATGCATCCCAAAATATTGGTAAATTATAGAGTATGTGGTATCCAAAAAATAAATCCTTATCGGGATACTATAATTTTATTTGGCTATTCCACATATATATATTTAAGGAAATACCCAAAAACACCGTATTGAGCTAGAGTCAATCAACATCTTGTAAACAAAAATAGGCCTTTTTGTAAACTTGGATTGAATCTCATCAGGGATATTCTAGGGTAAAATTCAAATCTCATTAAGAACCAATATTAAGGGAAGGTAAATTCCAATAAGAATCTTTGATAGGAAATTTATCATGGAAAACATATATTAAAGTGTTTAAATTCATATGATAATGAAATATTTGTCATTTATATGATATATCTTTAATATGATTTTCTTCCTTGCTATCTGTTTAGTAGTTTAAAATTATTCATACCTAATTTTTAATTTATTCTTATCAATGTATTGAAATAGGATGAACCAAGTCACCAACCAATGTGATGGGATATGTTCTAGCTTTCCAAAAGGCATTCTTAACATGACATGAGGTCAATTAATACATATTTTGACCATTCTAAAAAATAATTCAAATATAAAAATTAACAAATTGAACATTGTTGAATGTCCAAAAATTTTAAAGAAGATGATAATGATGTCTAAGGGAAGTTATATGATAATAGTGATAAAGGAAACTAGATTCAATTTCCTGCATATCAAAAATTTGGAAAATGGCACCAAGGAAAATGTCTCAAAATAAATCAATGGTGTTTTAATTTTGTAAAAATTTGGAATTAACAATTTTTTTTACAAAGAAAATGACGTTTGTGATATGAGGGGATAAATTACATCTTACAAAACCCTTTTTTATAAATTTCATATTTGTGGAGAATATGGGCATTTTCTAAGTCAATTTCCTAATCCAAGGGTGAAAACCAATACTAAGGACCTAGGCTATGACAATCGATGAAGAGTAATGATTAAAGTGTTTATGTATTCTTATTTTAGATTTATGTTGGTCAAGTAGTATATTAATTAAATTTTGGATTTATGAGTAATGAAACATATAAGTATTGATCTATAATATTTTTTCATTAAGGATTTTGAACATATGGGGAATAGTATTAGTAACATATAAAATTTATTTATTTATAAAGTTATATTTTTGAAATAACATGATTAAGGGATTGATAATCCTTAAAAAAAATTTATATTTGGATGAACCTAAAGTACATGAGAAGATATTTATAATTATAATAATTAAAAATAACTGATACCACTTCAAAAGTCATATGTTACAGATGATAAGCATGATCAATGATATTTTGGGAAATATATTACAGGATTAAATATTTTTTATTTTGAGGTGATCAATGAAAATTTCATAGATGTTTTATTTTGGATGAATCATATATATCCATTAGGTTTAATATAAAGGATTATTTTATAATAATTATCTTCTATTTTTTGAATTTTACATTGATGTGTATGAGAAAAAAATTGAGTTTAAATCATTCTTTAATGTTTAGGATATTTATGTAATTTGGGATAGAAGAGTATTTATTTAAGTAATGAGTTATGATAATAATTTTGGATCTTTTAGGGAAATTTGGAGATTACTGTAATAAGATATATTAATTTTAATTATTATTTTACTTTATTCTAACAATTTTTGATTTATTAAATATTTGATGAATATATTATTATTCTTTGATGAATTATGTTATCCCTTAAAAGAATATTTGAGTGACTTAGGCATAAAAATTCATATTTAGTAACCATTATTTTGAAAAAAATATTACATTGTTGTGGAGATTTATTAAATGTTTAAATTATACCTTTTAGAAAATTATATCTAATTATGTTCCTAGTCTATAAGGAAAATTAATTCCTTATCTCTATGAAATAAGTCCTAAAACAAAAATGTTGTCTTATTATAATCCTTTCTTATGAATTGATAGTTTTTTAACCCATCATATATTTATGGTTATAAGTCCTTTAATTTATTTTAACAATGATATCTATAATTCTTTATTAGATCTTGTCCATGACTTTTCTTTTTTCTATGTCTATATTTTCACTTCCCAATAACGTTCCCCTACATGGACTCCTTTTTATGGGATGATGTTCCTACATTCCATTACCTCTTTTCAAGCAGATGTTTTTAAACCTTTTTAAAATGGTTTTTTTAATTATGAATTTTTTTTTGTAAAAAAAATCTTAATGGGATAAATTTTAAATTTCTATGATACAATTTTTTAATAGAGGAAGAATGTAACACCTTGAGTTTTTACAAGTGAAAATTATCTTCGATAGTATATGTGATATAAAACACCGAACCTAAATAAATAATCATTATTACACAATTATCATTTATAGATATGAAAATTATTAACTACATTGGGAAATATACTTATAAATTTCCTAGTCCAAATAAATTCATTTATAAATTCATAGTAAATAATCACTAAATTTTTGGTGATGTCATAAAAATGTGTTTTATTTAAAAATTATTTTCATTTATTTTTGTATTAAAAAAATATAATTATCATTAATAAAATTTATAAATTTTATTTATGAAAATTTACTTAATTTATTATATCCTCATAAATAAATTAATTTAGATTTATATTTTTCAATTTTTCATCAAATAAATAATTTCTTGCAAATAGTGAAAAATAACATTTTCATTGGTAAAACTATAATTTATTTTGATAAATTAATTATTTTAAAAGTACCATTATTATTTTAAATTTACATAATTATTATTTAGTTATATTTAATAAAATTATTTTCTTTTAAACCATCTTTATACTATAATTTTTATAAGTTTATTTTTAAGTTTGAAAACACATTTTTCTAAGAATGAATGAAAATGAATAATGTTTCTCTTTTTTAAAATTAGTAAAAAATGAAAACTAATGGGAAGTTATTTAATTTGAATTTATGGGTTATATATCTATAATTATGATTTTAATTTCATATTTTTTTATTACTGGTTATAGGGTTAATATAAAATCATATATTCCATTAAAAATATAATTTTTTTGGGAAAACCACTTTATATTATGCTTTTCAGTTTTATTTTAATTTAATACAACCACCTATGTGGGTATATTTTTATTAAATTGATTCCATAATTTTAATAATAAATAAATAATATTAGGTAATAATTTCTACTTAATTTTCAGACAATATGAATATTAATTGTAGTAAATATGTATTGCCATGATAAATGGAAATTAAGTTATTTTGGGGTTTAAATGCTTCATAAATTACTAGAAACAATGTAAACCAAATATTATTAATTAGTGTATTTTAAATTAAATATAAAAATGGTTATATTTTTTTCATCAAAAAATTTAAGAAATGATTCTAAAAAAAATTAGATATTGATATTGTTAAAAAATTATATTTTGTAATAAGAAATTTCATTTATGATATTAATTTTTGATAAATTCATGAATTTTAAAAATAAATTATCTTTTTTAAATAATACTATTAATTGTTATTTTTTAAATATAAATTATAATATAATTATTTTGATGTCTATTATTATTGTGTTCGGGATCAAAATCTGTTATTATAAAAAAATAACATTTCTCAATAAATTAAGAATATTGTCTTAAAATTTGAAATTAAAATATTTAGAAAACTAATTTTATAAAATTAATATTTTTTGGAATTATCAGGTCTATGTTATCCAATGGTTATTTTTTCAATATTTTCAATGCGATTTAAATTTTTTTGTGAAGACAAAATTCGACATAATTATATAATGTGTATTATGGGAGCATAATGACCCAAATTTGATGTAATAAATGATATATAGGGTATCCATGACCAAATATATGTTATAAATATAAAATAATATGTTTTTAAAATTGTTTCCAAAATTTTATAAAGACTATGAATCCTCTAAAACCTATAATATATAATAAGGGTTTTAAACCGATTCTTAATAAACCTGACCATCTTACGCAGCACTTGGTTTGTTATTATAATGTTTTGACCCTTTTACAAAGAAAATAATGAAAAAAAACTATTATTTGGTATAAAACATGGAAGAAAACCTAGTTAATGTTTTTGGATTTAACTACATTACTATATAGAGTCTAAAATATACATTTAGTGAACAATAAAGAACTCACTAATACTTTACTAGAGGAGCACCATGATTGTAGTGTTGAATGATTTAGAAAATATTCATGAGCTAGTGGAGCATTGATAATAGATAATTCTATAAATATAAGGATACCCCCATTTAATTTGTTATGAAACTATTCCATAGAAAATCTAGAATCTATCTAATTTCATGAAGCTATGAAAGCTCGGTGAATTTGGATTTCTTCGAGAGCATGAGAATCACGATAAAGAAAAAGTTTAGTTTGGAATAACACTTATTATTTTGATTAAATGGTGCTTCAATATGGTGGGGTATTCCAATTTTACATAGTAATATTCATGAAAAATGGTTGTTCTGTGAAGGTAGAGAGATTCACGAATGTGGTGAGGTTCACGAAGGAGCATTGCAAAAGGCAGTTTTCAATACCAATTTTTTAGTGAAAAAAAATTTCAATATTCATACACTCAAGTATATGGAGAATGTTGAGCCTCATGATATAAATGAAAAAATAATTTAAATAAAACATATTAATTTGATAATCAAGTCGATAAATTGATATTGACTTCTCTATAAGAAGTGAGTTTGGGGGAGGTGGTAGAAGTGTTCTAAAGGACGCAATGTGCTATCCCTATAATCATGTAAAAGCTGTGTGTCTAGAAGAGAGTAAATTTTTGTGTAATATTTTATTCCAAAACTAGTGAATATTATAATATTTTGGAATGACAAAAAAACCTTTCTTATTTGTTACATAGACTAGCCCATAGTGGTGAACCAAGTAAAATTGTAGTGTGGTCTCTTTGAATATTATTGTTTGTTTTCTGCACATTCACTTATGATAGGTTTAATTGATTACAACCAATATGGGAACAATATCTAACACTTTTGAACAAAATTTTTTCACCCCGATTCACACCTCCCCTCTCAGGGTGTTCTAGGGTCTTTCAAAGGGTGTCCGTCTCATTTTCTATTCAAGAACCACTATTATGTTGCACATCATAATTTTAATTTGATATTTTTATTAATTTTTTTGGACATGCATAAAATTCACCTTTTTATGTATATGTGATGATATATCCATTTCATTATCATTAATCACTCCCATGAACATTTATGTACACCTATTATTCTTAGCTAATTGACATCGGCCTTTCTATACCAAAATTAAGGGACCACTCTCACCTATTTTCAATAAAAATATATTCTTTTAAATTTTACATTTGAATCACAATTGGATTGGTGGCCATGAATTTATAAATATCCCTCTACTATATATTTTTTTCTAAATAATGAGAGAGATTTTATTCCCTCTCATTATAGAATTTACCAATGTCGTTACTATGCCGAAATTTTGTAGGGGATCATTTCCATTTCCCCATAAATTAAGAATCTTCTACAATTTATTCATTTCATTTCCAATTCCTAAGGTTGGGATTTGTTTCCAAACATCCATAGAACTATCTATTTTATGACCAATTTATGATAGACCCATTTCTCTTCAATTTAACCATTTTATGAATCTTTATGTACTGTCGTTTTGCTGCCAGAATATCACAACAATTTTTCCCATTCTAGACCTATTTGTTTTGAATACTATCTATATTTCCACTCATGTGTATTCTTATATAAATATATATTCTCATTGTATTTGGATCCTCCATTTATGGATTCTACATTTCTCTATTTTAGATTTAAATGTGATAAAAACAACTCTATGTTGAATGTTCTATATAGAACACTTATGCATGTAAATTATATGAATGTGATGGGTGAACTTGGAAAAATAGAGAACCTAAATGAATTCGGTAATTTTTTATTCTCGTGAGAATTCATTAAAGAGGATAGAGAGTGAAACAAATCCAACATGGTACTTTTTCCACCATGTTATGATGTCTTGGAGATTAGACTAGACCTATGTTTATGATTTCATGTTTAATATTGTCTCAACATTACCATGTTTCTTTTATGTTAACATATGATATCATTCCTTATTTCTCATCTTTATTTTCCTCATCCATTTTATATTCCAATTAAATTCCAATTTTCTAACATGTAAATTTTTTTCATGATACACTTCATTTATAGTACCATGTTTGGAATTATCGGTCAACATTTTCATATGTATGGCCCGAGATTATCCCATATAGTTTTAGAGGTTAGATGATTTATAAGAGCTTATTACGTACGCATTTAATAAAGATTGCGTATCTCATCTTCAATACGTTATTATATATACCTAATTCCAAAAGAGAAATAGACTTATTGATCTTCTGTGTCACACTATGTCTATTCTTCTATACTAAATAATTAATGAATGTTTTATAAAGACAAGGGTTGTTATAAAAATGGAAGATTCCCTAAGTAAAACTGATCTAGAAACCATAATGATTTTGGGTATCCAATATTATCTAATATTATTACATTTAAGAAGAATGAATATGTGAATCTTAAAGTAAATTAATACATCAATGCGTACTGAAATTATTTTTTAACCAACTTTATGGGAGAAGAATAAGGAGGAACAATGGTATTATATGGAGAAATGAGATATGGAGAAATAAATAAAGAAGGGAAATAGTATAGTTCAACATCGATAATAATTCAGTTAAATATAATGGAAATTATTATCTGTACCATAAATTCCAGATATAAATAACGGTCCATTCAATTATTTAAATAGATCAAAATTTTATTTTCTCCAAGGAAGTGAAATTATCTATAAAGACCATTTTGAGGAATTATAGTGGATTAATATGAATATGTAAATTATAGAATATTCATCCTAGTTCTTTGTAATAAAATAAGTTAATGTAGAAAAAAAGAAGTCTAATAGGATTACTCAACCATTTTCCATAAAAACATGGAAATAGGAAAATATAACCATGGGAATTTTTCATTAGTATGTCAATAATTTATAAGGGAAAAATGTCATACTGGTTATGGTGGATGATCTTATAAAGACACCCAACTCTATTTCTATTTGATAATACTCCTACTCTATGTAATTTCCATGATATATATAAGTTAAGTGGTCAGACTATGTAGATAACTAATATTGATTGTATATTATCATGATAGGTTTTCCTGAATGTTTGTAAGGACACTTTAGGAGGAAATAAACACAAATTTAATCAATAGTAGAAAATATCATTCCCAACAATATATTCTATTTCAAAGGACTATGAAATTTATGAATTATATGCTCATATATTTATCTACAGACTTTAAAGTTTGGTGATATTAGCACCACAATCTATCATAGTGATTATAAAAAATATCTTCCACACATGTATTCTAATGGAACAACATGAAGACCCATATATGAATAAATCTATAATTCCAACACATTGGGATTATGTTTTAGAGATGAATATTTTTAAACTATATTTGATAAAATAGATGAAATTGATTGTCCAGGCCATTGAATAACACATCAAAGATTATAAAAGTTGATAGAAAAGCTATGATGATGGGTTTTTATTGGACTTAGAGATGGTGGATTTTGATACATTTTTCATTGGTATTTATACATTTAAGAGAGTAATGAGGATTCAGATGAATGGAAAGATGTGTCTTTGGCACATGATTCCTATCGAGGTTTAGGATAGTATTTGTGGTGTCACCTAGCTACTTTACAATATTCCAAAATTCCCTCATGTACATAATGTGTTCTATATACCTATCTTGAGGAAGTATAAACTATATCCCTCATATGTACTGAATCCAACACTGGTTTAGATTGAGAATGATCTCTCTTATAAAAGTATCAATTATATGCCTATGATCATAGTGATAAAGTGCTACAAAACAGGATAAATCATATTCTAAATTTACTATAGAGAAATCATAAATATAAAGAGGAACTATAGGGTATTGTGTATATAATGAAAAAACTCACCCACATCTATTTATGTCATAGGGACTGAGTTGAAATTTTGAGGTTTAAATTTCTAGACAGAAGAATGTGTTGACGAAGAATATTTTTTTTTAAAAAAATTGAGATATCTAGTAAATTATTTATATAAATGATACATTGGATAACATTATTTAATTAGTTAAATATAAGATATTACATGCATTGTATGAATATACATCATATAATTAGAAATCGTATAATGTAGAAATCAAAAAAAGTAAATAACAAAACTAGAATGTGATATTCTATTATATCAAGGTAACCTAAATTTACCACACATTTGAACAAATATGTAAAAATGATTCTAACTAATAGATATAATATTTGACTATGAAAATTAATTATAACCATGATAAAATGAGTAGATGAATTATGAATGAAATGAAATGTATTTATTGGAGGTATATAGTCTATGGGAATAGTATACAACAATTGGGGATAATATCATATAGTCAAAAAGATAATTGAATGGATTAATATAACATAAATTCAAAAATATTTAAATTGAAAATGAATATTTATATATTAATTATATAAAAATAATTCTTAAAAAACTCATAAAAAATAATTATAAATTTTAATAATATATGTATTAATTTATTTAAAAAATTATTTATTATGATCTAATTAAATTATATAATTTTGAAAACAATTTTATTATAAGTCATATATAACAAATAGATATCAATTATATTATAACTATAAATTATAATAAATAAAATTTGATCACTCTTTGTAAAATAATTTGGATTTACTTAAAATATATTTTTTACAGATATTCATTAATTTATTTTAAAAGTTGTATTTAAAAAATTTATAATTTAAATTTCAAATAATCAAATATATTTCTCAAATCATCCTTTTTAAATTATCTTTTCAAAATACATGGATTTCTCTAGAAAAAAATTATTTTTCTGAATAATAATAACTACTGTTTTTTATGAATAACCATATGATTTATTACATCTACTACATAAAAATAAGAAAAAAATTAATGAAGAATTTTATTAATTATAAAATATATTTTGGAGTGAAAAACTCAATTTAAAATAATAATATTAATTTATAAATATTGATTTTAAATATTGCAATCAATAATATATGTAATTAAAATAATATATTGTTGTCTATTTACCATTAATTACGAATTTTAAAGATTCCATTCGATTTTGATTTCAAATTTTCTTCCAATAATCATATTTTGAAAATCATAACCCAATAAATTTAATAATAATAAGTACTATTCATATTTTATGAATTAATGTATACAATAATCAATGGATTATTTTAAAATACCCCTCCTCGCTATGTATATAAAATTCCCTCTACCACCCATTTGTAATTCCATCCAAAAATAATTAATATTATATTATTCTATCCAAATATATATCACCAAATCCAATTTCTATTATCCCACGGTGTGACTAAAATTACCTCCATCAATTGTGTTAAGCTCAATCCAAATGAAGTGACATAATGATCAAGGTGCGATTTCCGAACTCACTCTCATGTCTTACTTCTTATTTGATTACCTAAACCTTAATTTAAACCACTAATTAAATTTTTAGATGTTTAAATTACCATTAAAATACAATTAATTTGATCTAAACAGAATGATATATCCCTCAGTACCTCTCACTGAACCGATTTTAATATGTTATTATTTAAAAAAAACTATTTTTAATCAAATTATTTATCTCATTTCAATCCTCCTCCAAAAAAATTATAAAATAAATTAATTAATAAAAATAACAAAAAATATATATATTATTATATTTTAATTTGTTATATAAATATAATATGAACTACTCTACCTATTCCTTATAAAATAATCATAAACAATCATTTAACCAATGGCAGTTTTACAATTCCAAAATGAATGAATGATTTTTTTTCCAATTATGAAATTTATGAATATTAAACAATTAATATAATAATATTTAAAGAAACATAATTGTGAATTATTATCCTTTTTATAATTTAATGATGATATGTAGTCATTATAATTTAACAATTCAATAAAAACATTCAGAATAATTATTAACTATCTCTAACAATCTTGTCGATGATGATTTAATGAATTATATTATTTATATAATGAATTGAAACAAAAAAAATAAATGATATTAATTCCATGACATGTAAAATATTAGGAATATATAATTCTTTAAAAATTTTATTTTATTTTTACCCAAAAATTAAATCATTTTTGGAGCCACAATCATAACAATATCGAAGTAGTTTCCCAAATTATTTTAATTTAGTATATGAATAAATATTGGTAAAATGGATTTTATGAGATAACAAAAATATGAAAAATTATTATAATAAATTGTTTGATAAACTAAAATCAACTATTCATGAGTTTAGAGTTTCTTCCAAAGCAAGTCAATACTCAGAGTAAGTGATCCTTTATTAAACATTACCATTTCTCGATGATATATTCACTATAACTCTATATACCTCCCCACACTTATTTCAACATTTTTAATATTATTAAATTATTCCTTTATTTATATTAATTCATAATTTTTTGGGGTTATGAATTATATTAAATATACCTTCTCATTTATCCTTTGATATCATACTTATGAATCATATAATTAATGCTTTTCCATTTTCTCCATATTTTTTTAAAAAAATAATTATTTTATTCCAATCATATAAATAATATTTTAAATTTTTTTTTCAATATAAAACCCTATTTATATTATCATAAAATATATATTTATCAATTTTTAAGGAAAAAATTATCACATCCCTTTGAAATACTATATTACCGTTTCTTGAATAGTTTAATATAATTGATTGAATTTATGAATTTTTTATCACATTTTATTAATATTGTTTTCTCACGATGTGATGTATTCTAAGAATAAATGTTCCTTGGTTTTATATAAAATTCCTATGATTATTTAAACCCATATTTTCATGGGATCAAACCTGATAACATTATTTTTAATGATATATGGACTTCTCATGAAAACTATTTCTTTTTTAATGCTTGGTTTCGTTATTGTTCATAATATATGCTACATATATTTATAGAATATATATATATGTATGTATTGTGTATTATGATGATGTGTAGTTCAAAAAATATATATCTCGATAACTAATTAGTCATTTCTTAATATCTCATGAGATTACTATGTGTGGGAAAAGTGATGTATTCCTTGTCCACGATGTTATGTGTTGGATGGTTTCATTTTCCACATTTATAATTTTATTTGTTGTATATGAAAATTTAGCCTCATAAAAAATTTATGATTTATTAGAAGTGGTACTAGACCATCTCTTATGATTGCATGCATTATGATTGTTCAACACTTAATGATCTCCTGTTTTTTACATGCTCTTATGATATCTCATACTTATCACATGCTTTTATGTGGTGGATTTGATCATTACATTATTTTTTATATTATGTAATTATATAATCCAATGATATACCATCTGATATGTATCATTTAACACTCATTCAAGGAGTTCTGGGTCACTATTTCTTTTATTTGTTTCCCAAGAATATCCAATGTAGTGATAAGAGTGCAGTGAGCTTTAAGAGGATGTCTGAATACATGAATTGAAACAATATTATTTTAGATGTTTTTAATGAAGAATTTAATTTTACAATGGTATTTTTTCACTAAATTTATAGGATTATTATATAGGTATTTCTTCTGAAAATGATATAATAACATGTTTATGATATTTTTTCCATTGTTGGATCCTTCTCCTAAAACAAGACACAAATTAATTCTTCAATAATAGTTGTTATATTTTTATATACAGTATAATATTTTTTTGGGTTAGAAAAAAAATAAAATATACCTTCATAATATTTGTAATATAAAATATTAAAATATCCAATGATGGTAAGGATAACAACATTACATAAAAATACTCTGAAATCTAATACCAGTGATTTTTAACTCTCTAATTCCAAAATGTAATATTCTTGAGGAATAATTTATTTTAATTATTATTCTAAACCTAACATGTTTTATAAATATAAGCATCCAAAAAATACCTTGGAATCCCATGATCACTCATCATATTCCGTCATGTTTCATGAAGTGTGTTATTATTTCTCTATACTAATATATTTTTTGTATATACATGGGTCTTGAATAAATTTGAGACTATACATTACATTCTTAAAAGCAATCAAACTATTAATTATAAAATTCAAATAAAGGATCACTTCATATATATATGATCATATTGAATTTCTTATTCCAAATATCATTATGGTTTTTAGAAAAATTAGATAATGTTTCCTGTTTAGGATAATATAAATAAACACATGTAATTAAGTTAAAGTCATACACAATTACAAAATCATACCTCTTTCCTATAATACTAGAAGTTTTAGTTTTCCCTAAGAAGTGAATGTGAATAAAATAAAGATTCAAAATGTTTTTTTGTTACGTTATTGGACTAGAAGGGCCCTACTACCACATTATATAAAAACATTAATCATAAACACGATCCTTGTCAAATTTTAGTTCATAAAAATATATTACTCTATGATACATTGATAAATTTTGATGATTTTTCAAAATAACATCTCTTGGAATACTAGGTAAAAAAATACTATATTTATACACAATATTAAGACATTTATATATTTCCATATTATTTTAAGAAGGATAATTTTTTTTAACATTATTCGTTCCTTTAGAATAACAAAATAAAACCATAATTATTATCAATGAAAATATAATTCTGGATATTTAAATTTATTCCATCAATACATAACATAGATATATATTCAAAATTGTTTTTTATACTTAAATATAAAAATAAATTATTTATGTTATTATAATATGATATAAAAACCTCACTAAATCCTTTTTTCATTCAATTGGAGTTATATTTAAATGTAATTACCCCATCACACCTACTATATGTTCTAAATTTTTATGGGTCTCTAATCATATTCCTGGAGTATCCACTATTCATGTACCATATATATTCATTGAGACATACAAGGTAATATTCCATTAAAGATATAAAAAATAAAAATTTTGTTACCAAAGATACATTAGGTCCTATATAATTTATCATATTATTATTATGTACAAGTGAATATTTCAAGAATGAATTAATTACAGTTCTTTTATAATGAAATTTAGAGATATATTCTTTTGAATATCCCAATGACTATGTATTTCTAAGAGTAAATTACTAGGAAAATGTTGCTATATTTTTTTCCTAAAGCAACTCAAAATAATGATTCTTTGATATGAGTGTTTCACAAATAAATTTTTTTAACCCATAAAATATTCATAACATAGTCATTATTTTTTTATATTATTAAATGAAATCATCTTATTATAACATTATCTTCCTTGAAAAAAAATCAAATGTTTACTTAAATCATTAATTATCACCATTATTCTTTTTATTCTCCATATAAATAACCATGAAATAATCACATACATATTTATTAAAACATGAGGTAGTGTTCTTGAACATCACATTCACGTTATATAGAATCTTTTTTTCATAAAAAATATTTTATTTACTTTACATATGTATCCTTAATGAATATAATATTTTAGTAATATGTTGTTACCTTTTCACCTTTTTATTTATGTCATAAACATACGAATTATCATAAATAGAGTAAAAATTATGATCATCAAGATAATTAAAACCAGAATTAGTAACGACATTAATGGATTCGATTAGATATAGGTTTGAAAACTACTTCCCTATTACAGATTCTACACTTTAGTCTAAATCTTCCACATAAATCAAACATCATATTAGTAATTTTAGGTATTCTTGAACACAAATTTTATTCTTTATTTGGTTATTTTTCATTTAGGATTAAGGTAGGTGGTTTTTTAGGAAGGATTTAATTTTTATGGGTTGTGCATGGTTGGTACATGATTTTCCCAAACCTTGCACTCTTCTAGTGAAAACCGAGAAAACCCATATAATAGTGGTTTTCATGGATAGTTCATTTTATGAATAATCGTTATCCTACCTTGGAGAAACCATGAAACCCCATTAAAATTGGATCATGGTTATGGAACAAAGTTTGTATAATCATGCATACATATCCATATAACCTTGTACGAGATTTAATTAATATGAAAATAATTTTTTTAATCTCAAATCCTCATGTATAGGTTATTGATAGACCAAGATTGACCCCCTATGGAATATACTTACACAAGATCACATAAGAGACAATTTTGGACCCTATAAACCCTTCCCCTAGCAGATTGAATCTTAGAGAAGAACATTTTATCTCTATCTAGGTTGCTTCCTCTTCATTACCCTTTCTCCCACTCTCTCCTCTTTCCTCCCAAGTATTTCATAGATCATGTGTTGTTAGAGATTCTAATATAATCAATTTTAGATGTGGAATATTTGGATGATTATAATATTATATTTGTCTATGTTCTTCATTGAATTTTTTCATTTTGGGATTTTCCTTCCATGAACCCATGACTATGAGGTAGGTGGTTCCATTTTTTTAGGCCAAATTGATTAACCCTAAATTTTTTGATTAAAAATTATTTTTTTAATTTAAACTCTATTTATTGATATAAATGAATAAAATTTCAATGTTTTGATTAAAAACCCCATTCTATTGAAATCGATATTCAAAATTTGACTTGGGTTGAATTTGGGAAAACCCCCCAATACCATTAAATTGGGGCGTGTTGGGAAATTTTCTATAAATTGTTTAAATTAAAATTTGGAATTTTAATGGTGAAATTGATTTGTATAAATTCATTTCAAACTATTATTTGAGAAAAATATATTGAAATTATTTTGAAAGAAACCCATTGGTGTTTTCATCAAATGAATTATTTGATTACTTTTTTTTGGTTTTTAAATAGAAAATTATCATATTTGAAATTGGATATTGGGATGAATTTTATTTTAAGAATACTTAAAATAAATTTCTCATCATTTATTTGTAATAGATCACATGAAAGACTTGGTAGTTAGTGACTTATTTAGGATAACACTCTTGGATTTACAACACTAATAATAAAAATAAAGTATTGACATTCTCAATGGGACGGTGATGAGTCCTATTTCACTAGTGCCAAAGGGCCATGAGTACACATATTGTCATGTTAAAATATTTAAGTCTGAGGTAATACCATATCTTGGAACTATATTAAAATTTATTATAAGCACATTTTTCTCATAGTTTTGTATTTGAAATATATATATATATGCAAATGGTTCTTGTAAACTGGCTACATGTGCCTTCTAAATTTATAAAATTTGATTCATAAAAAAAATTTATTAATCCAATTTGTAATGGATTTACATCAATTGAAAAGTAAAAAAAATTTCATTTCAATGTTATTTTGATATGAAATACTTTTTTAGGTAAAATTAAAATATTAATATGGTTAATTAAAATTTTCCATATTATTATGGAATCATTAGTGAGACCCTGCATAGATTTTAGCACACATCATAACTATGCCTTCAACTATTTGTGGATTAACTTATTCCCAGTTTGTGAAAGGGTAAGGTGATACATTGAAGTTGTAGTATCTATTTATACTCATTATTAGAGAGTTATTTCTAGTAGGATGTGGGATTTTCATTCAATTTTATCGTTATTTTTTGTTATACTTTTGGGTTTTTTCATGTTTTACTTCTGGTACACTACTCTCAGTGTTGTCTTCTTTGAATGGATACTGAATTATTTACCTTTTTGAAATCATTTTTATGGTAAATTTGTACCCACATTCCTTTTTTGGGTGCTAGGTACTAGTCTCAAACAAATGGTGGTTGGGAATGACCTTTGGGGAATATAAGTGGAAATATGCATATCAAGGAACCATGGTGTCTTGGTCGATTCGTGAAAAATACTATCTAAGCTCTAGGATTAGAATAACTATTTATGTTCATTAGGAAGTTTATAATAAAAAAGATACATATGATATAGTTTAGATTGATTTCTAAGATGGATCTCACTATATTGTTCCTTGTGTCACCTGGGGAAATCTTGAGGATTAGTTCTAGTATTCCTCATTTTTATTTGGTTTGATTGAAATCCAAGTATTGATATTATAATATATTTGGATTAATTTAACTTGTTTTTATGTTTTATTGTTAATATGAAATCGTAAATATTGTATCCTAATTTTGTGGAACATTATTCCTCTTAGAGGGTGTGTAAATCTGATCTAAGAGAAAAATGCTGATGAACCACATCACAAAAATCCTCTAAGAGGCCAGTGCCTAGTTGAGGTGATTGTGTGTAATGTGCAAGATCTGGGAAATGAACCAGAAATAATCCCCATATAGTCTGTAGATATGGAACCTTAGGGGATTATTTATAGAATATTTATCCATATTTCGGTCACTATAAGACACTAGTGTTCAAATGCTCCAATGATACACAATATTCTACATAATAATTTTTCAGGATTAAATGTTTCTATCCAAATATTATTTTGTTGGTTAAGGATGTAATATCCCATTACCTTGATCAACTAAATTTTCACCTTTCCTATGTTCTCATTCAGTTAAAAATCTTTTTATGTTATTTTTCTGGGTTTACTGTAGACTAGAGAACAGGTGCCTGCCATTTACCTAAAGTACACGCAGTGTACTTGGTGCTAGTTACATGTTGTGGATTGGGAGATCACATAGTGAATGGGGAGGTCACAAAATTTGATGGTACACATTTTTTACCTGAGATACATGTCATTTAGGGTTTTAATAGTGGGGTTTCAAAACATGGTGATTGGTTTTTTGGTATATTAATCCAATGTGGCCTACATGTTGTGACCCTTGGTTACACATCATGACTCATCTTGTTCCCAACATTAAGTAATGTGTTAGGTAGTTTTTCATGGTCCTTTTGCTCCCAGGATTCATTGATATTTACCTAGAGAAGTTTCAGTGTATTTTTTGAGAGACTCAGGTCCTTCCGGATCGAACCAAATGCCTTGGGATCTTTGTTTATCTTGGAGTGTGATTCTTGGGTAAGAGATATCCCTCTTTCTACGAGTTTATCTCCTTCTCTCCTCGTAGGATTTTAATGGATCATATTGGGATTGATGGATCCATGTCAAGTATTATTGTATCTTTCAACTTGGTGTATTTTTTATGACTCCTTCACTTTCGTTCGCATTAGTGTGGTCCGTAGCGAGTTTTGTTCTTCATGAAATCGGTGGATGGTTCCATCATTATTTTCAAAATTGATTCCCATCGAATTCCTTGATTTATTTCAATTTTTGATTTAAATTCATTTTCTCAAATTTTATATCGATTAAATTGATAAAAAACAAATTCTACTGAATCGAGATATTTGAAATCATTTTGGAATGAAAATTTGGAAAACCCCCATTTCCATTTAATTCGTTGTGTTTATAGAAAATTGATGATTTATATAGTTTAATTAAAATTGTGTATTTTATGGAAATAATTTCAATTAATTTATATAATTTAATAGTGGAAATAAATTTTTTAATGTTGTAATAGGTTCTAAATGTATTTAAAACCAGTTAAAATAGAATAAAATGATTTGAAATAAACCCATTGGTTTTATCTTCGGAAAAAGGTATGTTTTTGAAAATACATGTTTTAGTATTAAATGAAAATAAATTGGCACATTTGAAATTATAGAATGATATTGATCATATTTTTATGAATTATTAAAATATTTCACCCATCATGTAAGAGTGCATGAAAGCCTTAGGTAGTTAGTGATTTATTTGGATACACTCTACACTACGACATCATTCTAAAATATTATTACGGTGGGTCACACCCCCGATGGGTTAGTGATGAGTATCCTTTGGACAGTGTCATAGGTACATGTGTATACATATTTTTATGGGTTCACATAGAGAGTGTTGAATCCTATACATTATTAATACTATCATAACATTTGACATATGGCCACATTACTCACTTGTTTATTTATATTTGAGATATAAATGTATGCCAATGTTTTTTTGAACTACATTACATGACTACTGAATTTATATAAATTGTTTTATATGTATTTTTTACTTAATACATTGTTCAATAAATATAACATATCTTGTAATGTAGTTCCTGTGCTTTAAATTCAATTTCCATCATTTTAAAAATGTATTGATGGTTTTGTATAAATATTCCTTTTAAATTGAAAAACCTGTTTATTTTGAAAAACATAAAACTTTTATTTGAAAAAATATATATTTAAAACCTGTTATAGAATCTTTGGTGGTATCCTATATGGATTACGCTCACTCCCAACTTTTTACTTTATGGGTTTGTAAACTTTCTTCTCCTTGGATTGAACAAAGGGAAGGGATACCTATAAGGGCGATCCAGTTGTTGAGCTTTGGACATGGTTGGTTGTGTACCTTGGGACTCTGAGGATTTTTTCCTATTTTAGTAGTTTGGTTTTAGTAATTTATCTTTATTCCTTTTTTTATTCTGGTACCTTACTCCTAGTAATGTTTTCTTTTGATATGTATACTGTTGTGTTTTTCGTGTCCTTCCTCATTCATATGGAAAAATAATTCTTACTAGTTTGTTGTAAGATGCCAGGTGCTAGTCTCTGGCCCATGTGGATCGATAAAAACCATCGGGTTATGTTAGGTTCAACTTAATTGTTGGGTTACTAGAGTACCTAGGATTGTTTGTGACAAATTGTTATCAGTGGAGGATGTTGATCTTCCTTTTCCTTGAATTCAATATGCATTTTTAAATATTTTTGGGAGTTAGGAGGTAGTTTCAATTGATTACCTATCTATCACTCACCACAATGAACCTTGTGTCACTAGAGGTGGTATGGGAAAGAAATATTGCAGATTATTTCTAGTCATTTCCCAATAGATATTCGGATAGGTTGAAATCCAAATCTTTTTTGTCCCTTATGTTGAGAATACATTCTCTTTCTACTCAGTTTGAGTGTTAATCTAATGTTTTCTTATTATACAAAGATGTTTTGTAGAATCATTCCTCTGAGAAGATGTGAAAATCAGATTCATGGAAAGGTTGTTGTTGACCCTCAATTGAAAATACAATTGTTAATCTGAATATAGTTGTGGTGATTGTATGCACTATATAAGCTCTCAAACAAGATCCATCTCATGTTCCCTCTCAGGGTCCAACTGTGGATCCTTCGGGGGGGATGTTCATTATAATTGTTCTCATGATTTCCTTCTCCACAATCCACTATTATTCAATGGATCCAATAATCCTCAACATGTGGTGGAATTTTTGGGTAACATAGAATGTCTGTTTGAGTTCTTAGAGATACTGGAAGCCATTAGGGTGACATATTCCACCTTTGGGCATGAGGGATCGAGCTAGAGATGGTGGTACTCAATGGAAACAATATGGTAACATGAGGAATTATATTATAAAGACATAATGTTTATTTCTAACAATTAGTTCTATCTAGAGTCGATGGTTTTTGCTAAGGTTATGGAATTTTTCAAGTTTGATCAGGATAAAAAACTGTGACTGATTATTCAACTCACTTTTCTAAGATGGTTCGGTTTTCACCTGAGATTTTATATAATGAGAGGATAAAGGTTCGACAGATCTAGTTGGGACATAGATCAAATGTATTTTCTTATGTTTTCTTACTGAAGATACACAAATATTTTGATGTTCATGATAGGGAAATAATGGTTGAGTTGGACATGGCTAGAAATTCAGCATTGTTGGGAGTTCATTTTTCACCCAATGGTAATGTTGGTGATTTCCAAGGAAATTAGATGTGTGATTATCCTCATGTAAGTTATCAATGGAAGAGTCATTCTAAACCTCCTAATACTCTAGCAGGATGTTCTTTGAATTTCTACTAGTGTAGAAAGAAAGGAAATTCTAGGAGGGGTTTTAATAAAGCACCCATGAACTGTCGCTCATGATGTCATTTAGGACACATATAGTGGTTATGCCATCACTTCTCTACTCTGCGTAGTAGGATAGGATCATCATCTCATCATAACATTGCAGGGAAATAAAATTCTTCATGATAAAAAGGGTTCTAGGTATATGCATCTAGAACGAAGACTCTTTACACATTAGAAGAGTCTCCAGAGGAAGAAGACATTGGTCTAATGACTGTGAGAGGTACAATTACAGTTGTTTTTTCATTAGTGACATCTCCTTTTGATACTGGTGCATCTCACTCTCTTATTTCAACCTGCATTTTTATCAAGCTTGATCTTCCTATGGAGAGACTATATTTTTCAGTGGACATTACTACACCCCTTGGTCTGAAGAGATAATAGGGCCTCCATAGTCCAACATGTGTCTTATATCTATCTGATGTCGATCTAGCTTTGAGTTTTCTGGTTCTTGATATGAAGTCTAGTTACATCATATTTGGGATGGATTTTCCCATTTCTAACAAATTACAAATTGATTATTATCATTGATGGGTCTAATTTACTACACCTAGTTTTGTGCCCCTTTTTTTCAAGGAGAATGGGACCTAAGGTATTGCAGAGCCTAATATTCTTATATAAAATTGTGGAAAGTGATATTAGTGTTATCTTTTGACGTGGAGCGAGATACAATGTGTAGTGATCTTCCTCTAGTTATTACGGAGTTTTCTGATGTGTTCCCTTCAGATTTCTCTAGTCTGCCACAGATGAGAGAGGTTGATTTTAATATTAACTTCTTCCTAGTAACCAACAATTTTCTATTCCATATTACTACATGGAAAAAGTTGAGATGAATGAGATGAATTCTCCGTTGGATGATCTTCTGGAGAAAGACATTATTTTTCCAATTGTATCACCTTGGGTACAATTAGTTATCTTTGATATGAAGTTTGATGGTTCCCTTCTCATAGGAGTTAATTTTTTGAAGATAATCCGAGTTACAATAACGAACAAATATCTTTTCCCTAGTTAGTAGATCTATTTGATCATATAAAAGGGGAAATTCATTTTCAAATATCGAGCTTCCATCTAGTTACCACCATTTTAATATTAAATAATATGAAATTCCAAAAAAACCTTTTGGGGATTGTATGGGTACTTTTAGTACCTTGTTATGCCATTTGGCCTTACAAATGCTCTAGAAGTTTGCATGGTTTTAATGAAAAATATTTTAGTCGAGTATCTGGATACCAATTTGGTAGTATTTTTGGATGGAATTCTTGTTTAATCCATTTCCAAAGAGGATCATGTGAAACATCTATGAGTAGTTATGAATCTACTAAGAAATAACTACCTTTTTACCAAGAATTCAAAGTATTATTTTTAGAATAGGGAAGGGGAATTCTTGGGACAAGTGGTGTCCAATCATGGTGTGTCATTTGATCATGAGAGGTAAATGTTGTTATGATGTGGGATCAACCACAAAATTTATCTGTGATTCGAAGATTCTTGGGCTTAGGTGGATATTACCACAGGTTCGATAAGGACTTCACGAAGTTGGCTTCTCTAATGACTTCACTAACTCTGAAGGGGGTGAATTTTTCATGGGATGATAAATGTGAGAGTTCTTTTTTTGAGCTAAAATGTCTTTTGATTACTATGCAGGTGTTAACTCTTCCAAAAGATGAGCAGGGAAATGTGGTATTTTTTATGCATCAGGTTTTGGCTTGGATTGTGTTCTTATGTAGGGTGATCATGTAGTAGCATATGTATCATTTCATTTTATGAAAAATTAGAATAATTATCCTACTCTAGTTATGGAACTTGCAGCTATAATGCACATGTATAAAAGATGAAGGCACTAGCTTTTGGAAAAAAGGTTTTTGGTGTATTCAGACCACAAAATCCTGAGTTAAATATTCTCTAAAAAATTATTTGAATCTTATATAGAGGCATTGAGTTGAGTATCTATAGTCTTTTGACTGTGACATCACCTATACCAATGAAAAAAAGAATATCATTGCTGATTCTTTGAGCTGAAAACCTCCAACCTAGGTAGTGAAATAATTTATAGAATAGTGTAATTTTATGGCTCTTTTTTCACAGATTCATATTGGAGTTTAGAAGGAAGGGCATAGGTTTATTTAAATATCATTTAGTTGAAATATTCTCCTCTCGAGATGATTCTTCATGATCAAGATCATTATGAAGATTTCCCTACAATTAGAGAACCCCTTTATGGTGGGGAGATAGTTTCCCTTTGGTCATTCTCCAAATATGGTGTTTTATGCTATTGGAAACACATCATTGTGCCATTATCAGTGATAAAGGCAGTGATAGGGGATTGACATAATTCTTAGTAGTTTATGCACCCAAGAACCACTAAGATGTTCCATGACATGAGGTGGATATTCTAGTGTCCATGTATGAGATGGGACATTGCTGAGTTTGTCTCCCATTACAATATGTGAAAATAGGTGAAAGATGTTCACCAAATACCTATAGGTTTCCTTCAATAACATTCAATACCTACCAGGATGTGGGATTAGATATCTATGAACTTTTTGGTTGGTAAGCTTTATAACCAATGAAAAAAATAATAGAATATGGGTTGTGATTGATAGTCTAACGAATTCGTCTCACTTTATTCCCATTCGTGATACTACCAAAGTTGAGGATTTGGGAAATATGTACATGAAATTGATTTGTTTTCTTGCATGGAGTTACATTTTCTATAGTCTCGGATGTGGATACTTGATTCACTTCTCGCTTTTGGAGTGGTTTTCAGAAGGCACTAGGATTTCAAGTTCATCTGATCACGACCTACCATCTATAGTTGGATGTCCAGAAAGAGAGAGCTATATTGATTCTTGAGGATATGCTTTGTTCATGTGTTATCAAATTCTACAGGGCTTGGGATGATCACTTAGGTATGGTCATGTTTTCTTACAACAACAGTTACCAGTCTAGAATCTGAATCAAACCAATTGAGCCCTTGTATGGTCGAACTGTTAAATCTCCATTGGGTTGATCGGAGGTCAGTGAATGTTCATTGGTTGGACCATTCTTGGTGTAGGAGATGACAAAAAATATTCATATTATATTTCAGAGGATGTTGATAGGAGATAGCTAATATAAGTCTTATGCTGATCAACGTCATATACCTTTGGAGTTTTCAGTTGTTGACTAGGTCTTCTTAAATGTTTTACCCCAGTCAGGTCATCGATGGCTTGGGAGGAAACAGAAGCTTTGTACCCACTTTGTGTAACCATTAAATACTTTTTAACTAGTGGGGATGGTTACATACCACATGGCACTTCCACTGCAGCTGATTTCAATACATAACATCTTCCATGTATTGCGGTTGATGAAGTATCCATATGATCCATATCACGTTTTGAGCTGGAGTGATCTGGTGATCGAGCCTGATTTATCTTTGACTAAGAAACCAGTCAGGATAGTTGATTCTGAGAACAAGGTTCTTGGTGGTAACAATGTACCATAAGACCATGTACTATGAAAAAATGGATCTACTAATTACGAGTCATGGGAACGTGAGGTACTGATGAGAGAGTAGTGGCCTCATCTTTTTGGCATGGAAACTTTTTCATATGTTTTTTGGGGAAAAATTTGTTTTGGTGGGGAGGATGAAACATCCTGTAACCTTAATCAGGCAATTTTTCATATTTTGTATGTTCATGTTCATTTAAAAATCCATTTATGTGTTTTTATGGGTTTATTGGAGACTTATGAAGAGGTACACACTGTGTAACAGAAGTACACGTCATGTATATGGTGTTGGTTTCATGTCATGGATTGGGAGATCACGCCGTGAATGGGGAGGTCACACTGTTAGCAGCTACACATAGTGCACTTAAGGTAAGCTTCATGTAGAGGTTAAAATTCCATTTTTTAACCTAAGGAAATATATTTTTTAGCATAATTATCCTGCATGGCCAACACCTCAGAACACTTGGGTACACATCGTGACACAGCCCGCACCAAGCCTTAAGTAATGGGTTAAAAAGATTTTCTTGGTCCTTTTTCTTCCTGGATTCATGGAACTCAACCTAGAGAAGTTCTGGAAAATTTTTTAAGAGAATAAACTCCTTTCATGTCAAACAAAACAGCTAGGGATCTTTATTCTTCTTACTGTGCGATTCCTGGGTAATATTTCTCCCTTATCCTTCGAGTATCTCTCCATCTAGACTCTTGGTATTTCAATGGATGATCTTGGTGTTGATATATCCATGTATTTTTGTGTTGGATCTTACTACTAGGTAGAGTTTTGAGGACTCCCTCACCTTCATTCTTATTGGTGGGTGACATTGTGAGTGTGTTCTTTGGGAAAGAGATAGGTGGTTCCATCTAGATTTACCAAATTTACTACCATTTAATTGCCTAATTTATTTTAATTGTTGATTTATTTTCAATTTCCAATTTTTATTTCAATTAAAAAAAAATTTCCAGTGAATTAAGAGAATTTAAATGATTTTGGAATAGAAAATTTGAAAACCCCCAATTCCTTTGAATTTGGAGTTTTTATGAAAATTGGTTGATTTAAAATACTTTTTAAAATTGCCGATTTTATGGAAATGATTTCAATTAAATTGCTGAATTTAATTGTGAATATTAATTGTGTAACAATAGAATTTGTGTTTATTGATTTCAAACTGCTCAAAATGGCTTAAAATGATCTGATAGAAACCAAGTGATTTTATCTTTTGAAAAATGAATGTTTTTTTAATAAAATATTTTTTTGTTTAAAATGGAATTAAATTGGAGCATTTGAAATGGAAGAATGTGATTGATCAAATTTTTATAAATTCATAAAATAGTTCACCAAAAATGTAAGAGAGCATGAAAGCCTTATGTACTTAGTGAGTTTTTTGGATACACTCTATGTTATGACGACATTCTGAAGCATACTTATAGTGGGTCACATTCTAGATGGGTTGGTGATGATTTCCTTTGGACAGTGGCATAGGAACGTGTGTGTATATATTTTTCTGAGTTCACATATAGAGTTAATAATCCTCAAGCTAGTTAATATTATTGTACCTTTTAGTAGATGACCATTTTGGTCTCTTGTTTATTTATATTTGAAAATAAATATATGCTGGTGTCTATTGGAACTGCATTACAAGACGACTAAATTTATATAAATATTTTTCTTTAAATATTTAACATAATCCATTATTTTAGAAATATACCATCTCATGTAAATTAATTCATGTTTTTTTAATGTAATTTCCATTATTTTGAAAATATATCGCATGTTTTTTATAAATTTTCTTTTACATTTTCAATCCTATTTATTATGAAATAATGAAAGATTTTATTTCAGAAAAATATATATTTGGAATCTGTTACGGAATATTTGGTGGTATCCAATGGGGCTTAGGACCACACCCTACATTTTCCTTCTTGTGTTTTTAGAATTTCTTCTCCCAAGCTTGAGAATAGGAAATGTATACCTTATAGGTGGATCTAGATATTGAGCTTTGGACTTGGTGAGTTGTGTCCCTAGAGAAATTGGGGATGTTTTCCTATTTTAGAACTTGGGTTTTAGTACTTTAGCTTTATTCCTTTTGGTATTTTTGTAACTTACTCCCTAGGGTGTTTTCTATTGATATGCATAATATTTTTTTTTTCTTTTTCTTCCACATTCTTGGGTAAAAATCATTCATACTTGTTTGATGTGTGATTCCTGGTACTATTTTCCACTCTGTGGGGATCTATAAAGTCTTTTAGGTTATGTTAGGGAAAACTAGGTTATCGAGTTACTAGGGTACTTGAGCTACTTCATGAAAAAGGCTATAGATATTTTCAAATTTCAGTATGCTGATATGACAATGAGAGAGTATAAAAACCATTTTACAAAATTTTTGTAGTTTTCAATAGATATATTGTTGAATGAGAAGAAAAATAATTCACTGTTCAAGTTAGGAAATAAATATCATATTCATTCTTTTTTTTTTCTTGTGGAAGATTCTGACATATAAGTATGTGATGGATAGATATTTTATGGTCGAAATGGACTTAGCTGGTATGTCTGGTTTGATGGGATGATCATTTTTCCCATAGATTGGTAAGTGAGTTCCTCTGAAAAGAAAATGAAGAATGATGATTCCCATGGAAGCTCTTGATAACAATGATTTTTCTCATCCTCATGAAGTTCCTAGTAGGGGACCGTACATTTTTTACCAGTGTGGAAAACCAAGGAATTCTAAGTGGGTTTTCACTGAGGTACCCAAGAACTATGGTGCCTATGAACACTCAGGTCACATGCATATGTTTTGTTAGGTCTACTATACTCCACATAGTATCATGAAATAATAAATTCCTATTTAAACTATTGTATTGTCAAATAGTTCACAAATATAGGGGTTATATCGATATAAATATAGAATTAAGCTTCTTCAAATAGTGGAAGAGTCACCAGAGGAAGAAGATATGGGTCCAATGACCATGAGAGGTACCAACACTATATATTCATCATAATTTATTAATTTATTTAATATTGTTTTGTCTTATTCATTTATTTCAATCCATATTTTTAATATTATACATATTCATATGATTCTTTTACCTTATGGGATGGATATCACTACTCCCATTGGAATAAAGATATAGAATATTCATCATAGTCCTTCTTGTGTGTTCTCTCTCTCAGTTGATGAGATCGTATATAGTTTCTTGGATCTCAACATGAATGATCATGATTATATATTTATGGTGGAATATCCCATTACCATTAATACTCTGGATGATTATTATCCTCAAGGGGCCTCCTTTTTAACACACAATGGGATGTCCCATATAATTCAAGGAGAATGGGACCTAAGGTCAAGTAGCCCCAGACATTCTTATCTTGAGTCGTGGAAAGAAATATAAGTAACATATATTGATCTAGATAAATATTCCTAGTGTGTTAATGTCACTCAAAATGTCATTGATTTCCTTGACATTTTTTCAAATGATTAAATGGTTTTCCATGAGAAATAGAGGTAGTTTTTTCTATTGATTCAGTTCCTGGTACTCAATAATTTATATTCCATCATACTACATGGATCTGGTTGAAATAAAATAGATAAATAAAAATTTGTATAAAATTCTAGATAATGAATTTATATTCCCAATTCTATCACCTTGGGTGGTGTCGTTTCTCTTTTCTACAAAGGATAATAGTTCCCTTAGCCTTTGGGATTTTTACCAAAATATAAAAATATTTAAGGTAAAGAAAAGTTATTTTCCATGGATTGATGATCTATTTAATAATTTGAAATTGTAAAAGTGGTTTCAAATGATTTATCATTAATCTAGTCAAAATCAGTTGAGAAATAAATATTCTGACATTCATAAAACCTCCTTTCACAGTAGGTATGACCATTATGAGTACCTTTTCACAATATTTTGTTTAACCAATTCACCTGCACTATTTATAAATTCAATGAAAATGTTTCCCCATGAGTACCATGATGCTTTAGTGGTGGTATTTTTTGATTACATCCATGTTTACTCTATGTTTGATGATGAACATGAGCTTCATCTAAGAGCTATTGCAGAATTATTGGAAAATATCCAACCTTATGGAAATCATTCAAAATATGATTTTTGGATTCAGGATGTATTGTTATTAGGGAATGTGGTGTCAAAATGTGGTATGTTAGTTGATCCTAAAAGGTTAAACATATGATGATATGGGAAAAACTAGTAAATATTTTTTAAGATTTGATGATTCATGAATTTAGATATGTATTATCACAGACTTGATAGTGATATCTAAAAGATGGATTCTCTAATGACTGTTTTATCTTGGAGGGTAGTGATGTTTTCTTGGGATGAGAAATCAAAGGATTATTTTTTTATTTGAATTTTTTTTTGAATATTGTGATTGTGTTGAAACTCCTAGAGACGAGAAAGGGATATGTGGTCCTATATGATGCATCACGTTCATGTTTTTGTTTCTATGATCTATAGGGAGATCATCCCATTAAATATTGCTCTAATATTATTAGTCCACATGTGAAGAATTATAATACCCATGACCATGATCTTAATGTTATTATGCACACATTTAATACATGTAAGGATTACCTTTATTGAGAAATTATTACCATGTATTCTAACAATAAGATCTTGAGTAATAACTACTCCCAAAAATATATAAATCTCGACCATAGAAATTGGGTAAAATAACTACAATATTTCGACATTGACATTTCCTATAACCCTATGAATGTGAATTTCAACACTGATTTTTTAATTAGAACCCATTCGATCCAGGTTGTTAAAGAATTATCAGAATAGTAGATCATGATTTCTCATTTTACATAGTTTCATGTTGGATTCCATGAGTCATTGGATAAGGTTTCATTGGGTGGTGTTTAGTTGACATCATCTCTTCTCGAAATTGTTCATTAAGGAAAATATCATGAATGGGAGTTCCATAAAATTAGATAAACTCTTCATTGTCAGGAGACCATGTATGATTGGTTGTTCTCTATGTAGGGAATTATATGATATTAAAATCACATCGTTGATTCTAGTGATAGGGAAACATGTGTTAGGGAATTTTCATAATTCCTAGTGGTCTATGCCCGGGGGACTAAAAATATTTTCTATGACATGTGTCATTGATTCTAGTGGCTAGGTATGAGGTGGTTCATTTCTCAATTTCTCTCTCATTGTTATACTTTCCAATAGATCAATGTTGAGTGCCAAAATCCTTCATTATTTATTTTGAAACATCCAGTTCCTACTTGGATGAGTGGTGTGATTAATATGGACTTTTTGGTTGGGATTCCATATACCCATAGGAAGAATTATGAGATATGGGTTGTGATCTATCATCTAACTAAAAATGTATACTTTATTCCAAGTCCTGAACCAATAAGATTTGAGGATTTAGCAAATATCCTTGTGAATTAAAATGTTCATTTCCATGGAGTAACATCTTCTATAGCCTCTGATAGTGATCCTTGTTCTACATCTCACTTTTGGATAAGCCTTCATGAGGGATTGGGATCACAGGTCTATTTGAGCAGAGAATACCATCAGAATTCAGAATTCTATCCTAAAAGAAGTCTAAGGAATCTTTAGGATATTCTTTGTGCCTATGTTATTGAGAAGTTTGGTTCTTGGGATGACCGTATGGGGATATTTGAGTTTTACTATAACAAAAGTAATCAGTTTGTGATCAGAATAGAACTTTTAAGGCTTTTTATGTCCAATCATTTAAATATATGTTGTGTTGGTTAGACATGGGTGACTTTTCCATGGTTGGATAGATATTGGTTCAATATAAAATTACAAAAAATTAGTTAAATCATCATATAATTTTTATGGTATAAGTATAATGTTGATTGTCGTCAAAATCTATATGAATTTTCAGTTGGTTTCCATATGTTCTTGAAATTTTCACCCTCTATCGGTCACCATGTATTGTGTGGAAAGGGAAGATTGTTCTTAGATTTGGGGGACCTCTTGAGGTTTCTATGATAGTGGGTAAAGATACTTACTTTTTAATACTTCCACCCCAATTTACATCGATACATAACATGATCCATGTATCGCAACTATGAAATAATCTATATGACCGACCTTATGCTTTGAGAAAGAGTGATCTTTATGTTAAAACTTATTTATTCATGACTATGAATTATGTTAAGATAGTTGTTTCTAAAACCAAGTCACTTTCTGGTTGTAATATACCTTTGCTTCAAGTTCTAAGGAAACACAATTCTGATTCTCATGAGATGTGGTGGAGGGAGGCACAAATGAGATAGTTGTGGTCTCATATAATTGGCATGGAATATTCATAGAAATATTTATGGGTGTAGAATGATTCTATGGTTAGTAGGTTGTTACATCCTATTACAATGTTTAGTTATTAATAATACCATATTTTAATCATTCTTTGTTTGGGATTTGTTTAAGGTTTCCCTTAGTGATTTTTTGTATGTTTTGAATGTCTCTGGGATGGTAAAGGTTGGTGAAATATTTTCAAAACTCTTCTTCCCAACTAGTGAAAACCACTCAAAAATGGAAAATGGGGGTTCTCATGGTTGGAGCTTGGTTTTAAAACCACATACCAACCCATGAGAAACAGTGAAACCCCATAAAAATAGTACATGGTTTGGGAAGATATATTGTCTAACAGTGTGGACCTGCCCAGCAAACCATGAATGAGATTTAATTAATACAGGAATATTTTTTTAAAAATACCCAAACATCTTTTTTGGGTACCAGATAGACCTAGATTGACTTCTTAGGGTTTCTTCTTACCTAGAAGTTCCCAACATGAGATTTTTCCATCCACACAATTCCAGAATTGAATTTAATATTAGAGAATATCTCTCAATCTCTACCCGATATGTTTTCTCATCTTATTCTATTTATCCTAATATATATCCCTACGATTTCATTGATCTCTGTGTTATTAGAGAATATGATATCAACTATTTTAAATCATGAATCCATGGCTTATTCATGGATCATTATTATTGATGTTCTTTGATGGAGCTTCCCATTTAGAGCATTTAATATTGAGTTCCCATGATTCCTAGGTAAGTGGTTGCATTTTGTTTGAAAAAATTGATAAACCATAAATTTCTTGTTTTAAATTGCATTTTTAATTAAAATAAATAGATGGATAAAAATGAGATTTCTTTTTTTTGGTTTTTATTGAACCAATTCCATTGAATTTGGTATTTGAAATTGGATTTGGAATGAATTAGGGGGAACCCCTAATTCCATTAAATTGGGGTGTGTTTAAAAATTATATATAAATTATTTAAATTAAATTGTGGAATTTGAATTGTGAAATTGATTTACTGAAATTTAATTCCAATTGGTATTTCAGAAAAATGGATTCAAATGATTTTGATACCAACCCATTGGTTATTTCATTAAAAGGAATGATTTGATAAAAATCCCATTTTGGTTTTAATTTGAAAATTGGTATATTTTGAATGGGAGATTGGGATGAATTGTATTTTAAGAATTATTAAAAAGAATTTTCCATTATGGATTTGTATTAGAGAATAGTAATTCCAAGGTACTTAGTGAGTTTTTCTTGATAAAACTCTATGATTCACAATAATAACAATTCATTCACATTAGTAACATCCCCAACAGGATTGTGATGAGTCATATTTGACCAGTGTTAAAGTGACACATATACGCATATTTCTACAAAAAATATTTGAGTGTGAGGGAGTCACATATCCTAAAACTATTGTATCTTTTGGAAGATAAATTTTTTTTCATTTTATTTTTATTTGAAATATATATATATATATATATGCCAATGTTTCTTGTGAACTGGTTACACATGCCTTCTGAAT
Organism: Viscum album; assembly: GCA_963277665.1. NCBI lineage: Eukaryota > Viridiplantae > Streptophyta > Magnoliopsida > Santalales > Viscaceae > Viscum > Viscum album. The sequence continues at coordinate 1,253,670,873 of OY728122.1, forward strand.
TTATATAAACTATTTTCTATAAATATTTATAAATCCATTAATATAATGTATTTACATATTTTGAAATGTAAATTTTGATTTAATTTTTTTTTGAAATTACATATTTGTTTATATAAAATTGATTGCTTTATTAGGTTAGTTAAATGTTTCCATATTATTATAGAATTATTTGTGAGACCCTAATGGGACTTTAGCTCACACCCTATCTATAAATTCAAGTGTTTTTAGATTATCTTCTTCCATGTTTCAGAAAGGGTAAGGAGCTACATATATGTGGTTGTAACTATTAGTCCATGGGCTTGGAGAGTTGTGTCTATTAGGAGGTTTATTATTCATTCAGTTTTATGGTATTTTACTATTTTACCTCTAGGATTGTTTGCATGTTTGAATTTTGGAACACTACTCCCTATGGAGTTTTATTTTTATTAATACTGACTTGTTAATCTTTATTCCTTATTTTGTTTTGTAAAATTCAACCCACATTCATTTTGAATGATTCCAAGCACTGATCTCCAACCTATGCATATTGGGAACACCCTTTAGGCCATGTTAATGTCGGTCTGGGCATCAGGTTACTAGGGTGTCTTGTCTGATTCGTGACAATATCTTCATGGTAAAATAATTTTTAAATTATCATTATTCTTTCCCTTCATGGAAAATAATTAAATTCTTTTGACCTATATAATCAATTGCGATGTTACATTTTTCACTGACTCATAATAATTAATATTTAATTAATTTAAATTAATATTTGAACAACCATTCTTATTTCCTTTAAATTCATTCCTTTAATTATCATTACCAAATAGATTTTTATTAAGTATCATTTTCAATATATATATGTAAAAATCAATCAAAAGTTGAGTTTCCTCATATTTATCACTTCATTTTTTCTTATAATTTTTAGAATTATATGAAAAACCATTTATATAATTGAATGCTATAAATATTTGTTTTCCTCTCCACATTAGTTATATTCTTCTATTATAGTTCTTATTATTATAGAGATCCATTCATATCATGAATTGTATTCTCTACTATGTTAATTGTTTCATTATTTGATACTTACATTTAATTCCACTTCTTTTATATGGATTTGATAAGTCCAGAAATCAATATTGTATTATACAATTTTTCTCCAAGTGTGCTCAATCCATTAAAAATTATTTATATCATATGGAAAATTTTGTTTATTATCTTAATTTATCCCATATTCATTATTTGATACTCACTATGTATCATAACATGTTCAATTATATTCAAATTTTCTATACCATAATATTTAACATTAAAATTTCTCAAAATATCATGAGCCTATTTAAATGGAGAAAAAAGACTAATTAAATTTTTTATTATAGAATAATACCATTTATGATTGAATAGATTATAAAATTATTTTATAAATCCAATATAATAATTTTATTAGGGACTAACATAGGTAGTTTTTACAGTTTCACCATTATGTTCCGATGTTTCTTTCTATGTTTGTTGAGATAATCTTCCATTTTGGATTTCCAGTCATAATAGTAATTTCCATTAAAGAAATGTTTTTTATAATGATTTCATCCATAATATAATCCAAATAATTTTATATTATATGATAATTCCATTAATCCATTCTTAGTCTTATATTACGATAGAAATATTGAAATATTGAAATATCCAAAAATATTCAGGTTTTTAATAAAAATTATTTTCCCTAATGTAGGATTGACAAAATTACAGAGGGGATAATATATAATATACAAAATATAAAAAACAAGAATAGAATATTTGTATTATATATTGATTTAAATGAACCAATTTCTACACGTTACACCCTTGTACTCCTTAAGATTTATATATCACACAATTAAAATTATTTTTTATGGGGATTCACAACCAAATTCCAACATTTTTTTAAGGGAATCACATTCATTAAATTAGAGACTTGTAACCTTGTAGCCAAAAGGCAATGTCTACTTTATTACATTATAATGAGATATAGATAATCACAACCTAGAGGACCAAAAGATTTATTAGTCTTTATATACTAGATACATAAATGATTACATTTCGCTAAAATTACAAGATATTATTTCTATTGAATTGATTTTTTCTATATAACACATACTTTTATATAAATCATAGAAAACATAATGTATTCTTGTTAAAGGGAAAAAATAAGGGTGGGATAAAATTTTCATTAAGGGTTTAGTATGGTTGAATAAGTCCTGAATCAATAAGAATAATAAATAATGTAAATTAAATAACATAACAAACTTGTTATCTAGTCAATAAACTAAGAAAGAAGTGCATCCGAAAAAATAACTTTTGAAAAAAATACAAGGAAAATATTCTATTTATAATGTTAAATAAGTGAAAACACATTTCATTTAATCAATAACCTGAAAAATAATATTTGGTAAGGAATAATATATATGAATGTTTAAAAAAAATTAAACACATTCCATTTAATTAATAAGTGAGAATGAAATTCATAAAAATATAATATCATTAGTAAAATCACATGGACAGTAATAAATTAATTATTAATGAAGGAAATGAATAATAATTGAATGTCATATCCCAATAACATGATATCTCTACCACAAAAATCATCTATAATAATAGTTTAAAACTAATGGTTATAAACCAATTTAACTAGGGTTTGAAAAATGTTTCATCTCATGAGACTACCAATGCATCGAGATGATATTTATAACTTGGCCCCACACATTTCCTACATATACAAATAATTCCTCATATATATAAGAATTAATTTAATTTATGAACATAATTCCTTACCATTAAACATTTGTATTGAAGAAAGAATACAAATTTTTAATATTTCACCAATCAATAAATTATATTTCAAATTAAAACACCTTATATTGAAAGGAGACTTTTTTTAAGAAATAAGAATATCCATGATAAATAATATGGATATTTGGGGAAAATTTAATTTATAATTATCATAAAAACATGTGTATTTCATGGGAATGTAACTTACTATAAAAATGTACCAATAATGTAAATTACAATAAATTAATTTGTAAAAATATTCATAAAACATTCAGTATATGAATAAGGATGGTATAAATATAATATATACTCATTGGTGTAAGGCTAAATGGTTTCTCTCATTGAATAATTGAAATACCATAAATGAACCATAAAAAATTCATTACCAAAATATCTACTTCATTTTAAAAATAAATTTTTAAAAAACATGAAACATTTTGAAACAATATTTATTTTAAAATCACTTTTGAAAACTATGAATTTATAAAATATTAAGAAAAAATCCTATAAAAATATCCTTTTAAACATTTAATGTAATCTTCAATGAAATTATGTTCATAATAGTGGGTAATTTTGTACATACTATAGAAGTTAAAAATAACATTTTTTCACTATAAAAAGGGTATAAAACTGTAATGTTCAAAAAAAGACAAGAAGATTACCTTAAAAATTTTACAAGAAGAAATGTGAAAAAATATTAATAAATCATTTTTAATAGGTTTACAAAAATAATTTATTTTAGAAAACATGGTCTTGGATGTAACGGATTTCCTACCAAAGAGAGAAATGATATAATATTTTAATAAAACTTTATCAATTATTTCAAGTACTAATGTGATTGAAGATGATACTATTACATTAAAATTACTTTAATAGCTAGAGGATAATAAAATTAATTATTATTATTATACACTTATCAAATAATTCCCATAAAATCACATTTATGTAAAAATAATCTTGAATAGAATGATGTCGTGAAATAAACACTTACAATGATCATAATATTTAATAAAAAATAATCAACGGATCGATTATCTGTATTAATTGAAAATATAAAGATATAAATTATAAATAAAACCTAATATGATCAAAATTTATTACATACAAAATATTAGAGTAATAAAGATGAAGAAAAAGTGATATAACTCAATTAAAATAAATTGAGTTATGAAATTATTTACCGTAGGTAATAGTTAAGTCAAATACCCATGGATAAAATAATTAAAATATAAATATAAAATACCATTAACTACTAAATAATCATTATATAACATGTCAATGGTGATTAATATACACCATATAAAATATAACAGGTTCATTATAATACAATATTCATTAATTAATGTAAATTCAGACGAAGTCCCTTACCTTACACTTCGTTTGGTATAACCTGATTAAAGATACAATACCATGTTTTTAAACAAATTTATAACTTATTGAAGAACCATATTAATATTTTTAATATCATTTATCATCCAGTTATAACATAACATCACCCTTTCATCAATAAACATACTATATTATTATTTCTTAAGTTGTTTATTTCCTTGTTTTTCCATACGTTCTTTTTTCTTAAAAGTATATATTCTTATTCTTACTATATAATTTTGTCATCTCTAGAATATTAATAAGGAGATAAAAATCATATTTATAAATAAAATAAAAAATTTACAACCATGAATATTTATTTTGAAAAATGAATCATAGTACGATCATAGTGACATTAGGTTGTACGTAGGCATGTGTAAACATTCCCATTTTTTCATCGATCATTATGGAAAAGAGGAAAATAATATTTCAAAATTAAAAAATGTTTGTAATTTCATAAATTATATATTATTTAATTAAATAAAATTTTATATTCCATTCATGTGTTATGGTTCTGAAGAGAGGTTTCATTTCTTAATTAATGTGGTAGTCTACACATACACAAACGATGTTATCACCATTTCATGAATGAAAATGTATGAAATAAAATAATATGTGGACATTAAATAACTATATATATTTTTCATAAATATAATAATAATGTCATTTATATCAAATAAATTAATTATTTTAATCTTTTTCACCTTCTATGTAAAGCATTATTGAAAGATGAATCACATCGTTTCGCTAGGCAGTAGTTCATCGTACATATGATTGACATTTCTGTATCTCCTATGGAATGGGAAGAAAAGGGTATATATGAAATAATGAATCTAGAGGATTAATTATGTTATAAATAATATATATATATATATTAGATCAATCAATATAACCAACCCTGATTGGTGGTTATGGAAAAACAAATGACATATGTTCACATGGAGGTAGTCTGCCACACACACAAATGATGATTTGGAGCTCCATTTATGGTAGTTGGGCTTATTTTAGGTAATTACCATAACATAAAAAATCTCATTATATGTAATATAACTATGTTATTATATCTTAATAATTTAATAATTATTTGGGGATGTGGAGAATGAAATAAAATTAGGATGCTTGTTGAAAACATTACATATTCTTCATGTATCCTCCTTAGGTTTGCACAAAATCCTTCCTATGGTATCATTATACCCAAAAAATGTATTATATTATATGAGTATTTAATTTATGAATTTATTTATATATTTCCTAACTGAACCAAATTGGTATGATTTTGTGATGAAGATGAGAGAGTTGGTGGCCTTTTATAAGTGATGTGAGTGGCATAGTTTTAATTTTTAAAAGGAATAAATTCTACCCACATTATTTCACATTACCGGGATATAATAATATTCCAATATTTATCCATCTAGGGATAATGTATATGAATGGAAATTTAATATATTTTAGACCGATTTTTTACTAAATTTTACACTTATCATTTTTAGTTTAATCCCCATTAAATCCAATTTTACCTTAACCATGATAAAAAATTTGTACTTTTTTCACTAAGGATTTTGGTAGAAAATAATATTAAACATATTACACATTATAAATAATTATGGTTCCAAATATGGAATCCATTTTTCTAAATTAAATTCATATAAGTAGAATCTTTTAATTTAAAATAAATCTTGTAGATGCAATGAGAAGGTGGGTTTTCAAAGAGAAAATGTATAAAAGATTACAAATATTTTATATCCAAATTGAATATGAAAATTAGTCCAATTATATAATTTGGATTAATAGATTTATTATAGAACAAATGATACATGAAATTAATCAAAATATAAATTATCATTATAAATTATTTAATCAAAAATTTAGTTTTCAATAAAATTTCATTATTTTCCATTATTCATCACTAATATATATATTTTTATAAAAATAAAAAAATCACCTTAAGAAAATGTTAATATTATAATTTATAAAATAAAGATCATTTCATCAAAAAAATTATCTAAAATTTGTAAAAATTAATTTTATATTATTTGTGTAAAGAAACATTAATCCATAATTTAGAAAAACATTATTTTCAGAAAACATTTATTTTTTTTATAAATGATAATTATTTTACTTATAATAATTTGATAACCACAATTGTTTTAAATTTAGTTAGTATTATTAACACATTTTAATTTATCAAATATTTTATAATGGTATATTATATTATGATTCATTTAGACTCAGTGTTTCGTGTATTACAAGCTATTGAAGAGATTAAATATAAATAAACATATTCTATTTTTTTTTAATATTGGTGTTTTATGTCACATATTCTATTCAATAGAGTGTTATTATTTTATAATTTCCTGGTGTTACACTCTCCCCAACTTAAATAAATTTTTTCCTCATAGTTTAAGCATGACCTTGTTAATTAATGGTTAGATATTTGGGAATACCATTTGTTGAAGGGTTTATAAAATATCCTATTAATAACATATTAATGGGTCTATAATGTTCATAAGGAATAACACATAACTACGAATCTCGATAAAAGAATATTTATTTGCAAGTGATGATATGGACATAGATGAATATCATAAAAAATTATAAAGAGAGATTGATGTCATTTATTAAATATAATAGAATAATTAATGGACTATTAAGGACCTCAAAACAATAAATCTATACTGATTTAAGAACCATTTGTTGAAAATAAATGAAGGTATTATTATAACATTTTACTTTAATATCATTTTCCGAGAGTTGAGGAATTTTTTTACTATCTATGAATATTTCTAAATTTACATAAATTATACATTTCTATTTCATAAAAAATATTTCATAATTTCATTATACTTTGAAAAATTATAATTCATCCCTTAATCCTTTAATATAATATCCAAAAATTAATTTTGTATTCTATAATAACAAAAATTAACTTTTAATGGGTCATAAGATCTACAAAATATTGAAAAGTATTTAAATATATCACTAGCTATTTTTTATACCAATATGGTCTGGAGAAGATATCCAATATGATATATTAATCTATAAACCTAAAAAGTAACACCAAATTTTTAAAACTAGTATTTTTTCCAAAATTGTAACTAAAAAAAATAAAATATTAACTAGGACATCACATAGGCTTGTTGTAGTCGTTACTCCCCAATCATCATTTGTTCTGGGTTTCAAGCCCAAAACCTATGATGGATGTGACTGGTTTTCACCAAATATGGTGGTTTTACTTTTTATAAATAGTATTAATATAGATCCTATAACATTCTATAAAAAATATGTCATGGACATCCTTGAAATGAAATTAATATTTAAAAAACCTTTTTACTATGATCTTCAATAAAACATATTTTTTTACAGATTCAACGAATCATATTTGACTATTATTATAATGTCATTAATGATAACATTAACCCTATAGGATATCATCTCATATAAGATTATATCTATAATAATTAGAGGCATTATTCACCATATATCTTTTCCACTAAAAAATTTTATATCCATAATTGTTTTTCAAAATTTCATTAATCATGGTAGACTCCCATCACGTAAAACCTAATTTTTTTTAAGTAATTCATGTTTTGATAAAATATAAAATCATATCACATGATTTTAAAAAATAACTCTTGAGTTATGGATTACACATATGATTCAAAAATTCAACATAATAATTATATGTTTCATGATTCATACCCAAAATAATGTTGGTAAAAATAATTCTAAAATTTAATTTTTTGAAATTAAATAAATAAATACTTCACCTGTTTTAAATCAAGATAGGTCATTCATTGTTAATGGGGTTATCATTTACAAGAGTTAATTGAAATTAATAATTCTCAGGTTTCCCATATTTACAATGATGACTTACAAATGGATCCTTATGATGAGATTTATTTCTTTCCCTAATACTCTTCATTTTTCTCATAAATTCATATATTTATGCACTTATTTCCAACAAATAAATCATTTTCTCATTCCATTGGGACACTTTCTAGGTTTTCTCCTTCCACATTTCATACATGATGGAAGTTGATCCCTCTTTCCACCATGATCTCCATCAATCAAAAACTTGTTGAAATTCACCCTTCTCATCTTTGGTGAGTGTGGGAGTTTGTTACGATATATTTTTTCAATCATATTTATAGAAACTCAATTATTCATAATCACAATATCATTCACTCTAATCATTATCCTATTTAGTTTATCATTTTAACCAAATTTTATTTCATGTTAATTGGTGACAGGATTACATAGGGTTTTATCCATTAACTAATACAATATAAAATATTTCAAGAAAAAATAATCATAATGGTAAAAAAATATAACCATTTATAGGTTTTTTAAATCACGAGACACTATTTTAAATCTCATAAACCTTAAGATTAACCTATGACATTCATTGTCATGATGTAAAAAAATCATTGAAATTATTAGAAATGAAAAAATGTTTTATACAAATTATATCCCTATTGCATGTCAAATCAAGTGAAGAGTATGCCCCATTTTTTTCCACCAAGTAATGATTGAGTCAATACTAATGAGACTTTTTCAAAGTTATTGTCCCATGTCACCTCTATGCTAGAACCATATCTAATTGTGGTATCTTTATAGAGATATATTTATATGAAAAACCACATAATCTATTCCTTAACAAAATAATTGGATACTATTATATATATGCTCAATGTATATAATAGGTCTGTGATCCATAATATAGGATTTCATAAATCTAGTTTCCATGTTTCTACTACACTCCTCTATTATCAAAAATAGTATCCCTGACCACAGTAGACTAGATCTAGTGTCTTCTTTGATAAATTTTTCTAGGATATAAGGAATCACATCCTAAAGGATCAAATAATTTATTATACTTTCTAAAATAGAAAAATATATGATTATAATTGAAAACAAAAAATATACAATATTTTTTTTCAAGAATAACATTATTCCATCCATTATATCTATTATATTAATCATACAAAACATCAGGGTTGAAAATGAATGGAAGATAAATAAGGGATGCATAAAATTATCAGTATGGATTAGGTATAATAGATGAAATCATAAATTAAAAATCACAATCAATGTGGAAACCTAAAAAAATGAACACACAATCTATGTGAATAATAAACTCTAAAGGGTGTGAATCCATAGATAATATCATTTGGAAAATATAATAGATAATAATCAATATGGAAATATAAATAATAGAAAACACATTACAGTTAATCAATTACATGAATGTCATAACTGGATAAGGCATAATGAACAAGGAAATTTAAATAGTTGAAATAACATTGAATTTAATCAATAACAGAAAATAAAATGCATACAAAGATATTATAATTGTAAAAATCATATGGATAATAGTTATTGAATTTGAAAGGAAGGAAATACAGAATTATTGTATGTCATGCTTTATATTCATGATTCTTCAACTATTAAAATATATCCTAAAGATAGTTTAAATATGATGTATATAAACACATTTAACTAAGGTTATCCAACTATTTCATATCCTGAGACTATAGATGAATTAGAGGTAAATCTATAATTACATCTCATCCATGTCTTGAATATTGAAATAATTCCTAATATATATTATATAATCAATTTAATTCAGGAAAAAAACATTTTACCAGTAAACATTCCAATTCAAGAAAGTATATATATTATCAATATTTCCACAGTCAATCAAATAACATTCAATGAAAAACATAATAAGTAGAAATTAGTTATGTTTTAATCAATAATAATATCCAATGGATATTAAGGGGAAATTTAATGTTAAATGGTAATTGAAAAGTGAATATTTTAAGGGAATGAAAATGAATATAAAAAGGATTCTTGAATGTAAATTTCAACACCTTCCTTGGTCAAAATAATTATAAACCATCTATATCAAGAATAAGTATGGTATCCGAACCATATAACCCCAATGGAGTATGAATAAGGTATTTTTTTTCATTTATCAATAGAAATACGATAAAAAATCATTAAAAATATTAATCAGGAAAATATAATTTTAGAATTAAAAATATCTTTTTAAATTTCTAAAACATTTCAAAAATGATTTTTTGGGAAAATAAAATTTAAAAAATAAAAATTCAATGAATATTAAGAAAAATATTTTTTATAAAAATGAAATTTTAATCATCAAAATGAAGCTTCAATGAAATGATAGTCTTAATGTTAGGTAAATTTGTACGTGTCATCCATGTTTATAAGAATATTAATTTTTAATATAAAAATAATAGTAAAGGTAATTGTTTAGAAAAAAAAATAAATGCATTTAATTTTTAGTAAAAAATAAAATATGTATTGATTTCATAATTAAATAATTTAGAAGTGGTGAAAATTATTTTTTTATTTTTTTAGTAAACATAGTTTTGTAAGAATACTGATTTCCTACTGAAGAGAGAAATAGAGATGGATTTTCATAAAATATATTCTATTTTAATTATTATACCCAAGACTGAAAATTATAACATTTCATGATAATATGATTAATATCTAGAAGAGAATAAAATTAATTTGGTTTATTATAAAATTATCAAATATTTTCTGTCAATTGAAATTCAAGAATAAATAATCTCGATTACAACTAGATTATGAAATAAACCCTTTGAATGATTATAATGATGAAGAAATAATTAATCGATTAATCAACTATGTGAATCAACTATAAATCCACAAAAAAAAACAAGTCAAAATATAACATAAAGATAACAAAAAGTCTATAAAAACATAATATTATAATTTCAACAATACTGATGAAGTGATATAACCCAATGAAAATAAATTGAGTTGTGAAATTATTTACCACTTTGTAACTTTTTTGACAAATCACATATGATGAATTATAAAACTATATAATTTTTAAATAATAACATTGTATTTTATAGAATGTATGAAACTAAATAATAAACCTTTAATAAAATATAACCCCCTTAGGATTTACAAAATATTCATTTTTTAAAATAAAATTGTCTTAAATATATTTCGTTACACTTAACACTGAGTTAATCTTTAGTTACATTACACTACAAGTTTTTTCGATTTCAAATGCCACAGAAGATTGAGTTTTATCGAACTATAAAATTCTATTAATATTTTTCTTTAATATGTCAGTTATAACATAGCCATTGGAATGGAAGATAAGAACAAGATTAATTAATTTATTAAAATAAATAGGTAACAACTGTTTTTTAGTTATCAATTAATTAATAATAAAATGGAAATCATTTAAAAGAAAAATCAATATTTTCTAAAATAATTAATTTTCCAAAAGACAGTTTATTCATGTTTTCTGCACATAAATTTAAATACATTTTTACCACTTTTAAATTTTATATAAGATAAAATTAAAAAAAAAATTAAATAATAATACCTAATTTATATTAGGTTTATTTTTTGGTATTTTTTTGAATAGTTTCATTTTTTCATGAATACTAAAAATTACTAAATTGTAACAAAAAATTGCCTTTTCATTTAAATAATTTATAATGAATAAATATATTCTAAATTATCATTAATTTAAAATTATATCATTTTTATATCAATTAAAACAATTTAGTTGGTTAGAGTAATTTTTATATTGAATTTTGATACAAAAACATTGTAAAAATTTGAACATTTCAACTTTAAAATACACTTTCCCATCCCTTTTATGGGATTAATATTAAATTTAATTGTTCAGCTAATATGAATTTAATTATGAAATATATATCCCAAATATTTAATAATATCAATTTCTAATTTCTAATAATGTTAAATTAATTTTCTATCATAATAAATATTGAGAAAATTAATAATATTAAATACCACAGTTAGGGTAAAAATAAGTTTTCTATAGTGTTAGACTAAAAAGATATGATTGAAAATGAACTAAAATATTATCATAATTTTTTCCCGTATTTTATTTCTACCATGGACTTAAAAATATCTAAAATGTGGAGATTTCTATCCACTTCCATTTAAATATGACCCATGCCATAAAATATGTAATGATAAAGACAAAAAGGGACCATCCTTAATAGCTTTGGCATTGGGGAAAATACATAGGTTTAGTTATAGATAATATATTTAATTATAAGTGTTTTTTATTGTATCAAAATTCATTATATATATTTTTTAGAGATGAAATAATTAATTTGAATTCATAATAAATGTTAACATACTAATTATTTAGATAATAAAAATTTATGTAACATTTAGTACAGAAAATAAAATTAAAGTGAATTTAATGAATAATTAACTTCAATTAATTTTGAATATTAATATATCATTTTATATAGGTTTGTAACTAATATATTCCAATTACATCATTCTCTGGAAGTTTTTAAATTCAAATTAAAGGATTAATTCTATATTTCACATTAATGATATTTTTAGTAAATGATATTCTATTAAATGATTTAAAATTAATAAAAATACTATTTTCTTTTATGTGATATATAAATGTAAAGAAATATAAGATATTTTACATTCATTGGCCAATTTTTCTTTTATATTGACTATATATGCCCGTAAATTGTATAAAATACTATATTGGCATGGTTACTGTTAAAACAATGTCTTCTCGAACATGATCTTATGTTAAAATAAATTTTTAAAAAACATAGGGTTTTTATATGATAAATTAGATATCATGTTTAGAATCACATATTCTATATTTTCTAATGAATCTCTAATTAATTTATTCTTAATGAATAAATTACCTAGGATTGAAAACTAGTTAAAGTAGTGAAAAAAATGGTGAAAATAAGGAATGATAAATTTATTGAATAAATTTTTTAAAAATTGTGTTTTATTACGTAGTGGGGGTGTATAATAACCATATATTCCATCAAATCCTTTAATTTTACATAAATTATCCACTTTTATTTAGTGTAAAGTTGAATTATTGATTAGTTTTCGGTATTTATAATAGTGTCACCCACCACACTTGTAAGAGGTCTTCCCCTCTTCTCACTTATTCACAAATTCACATCATAGTTTTTTGGCCAATACATTCAAAAATTACTTCCCTTTATCACTATAATCATCCAATAATCCTTAGTTTGGGCATAAATCAATCCTAGGAATGATTTTATGCATACCAAGTTATGATACCCAAAGAAGATGTAACATTCCTCAATTAGTGTTTTTATATTATTTATCTCTCCACCTCCTTAAACACGTATTAAAACGTGCTGGTATAATAAATTCAGCATCTTTTATATACTGGGTTGTTTTTATAATAAGGATATGTCTTATGTCTTACTTCACTACCATTCAATGGGTTATCAAATAATCATTTTTCTATATAGTGGAGGAATGCCTCATGAACTGATGTAGTTCGTTTCTCTATTACCACCTCTCATGGCTGGGTATGATGGTGAATATAAAGTATAAATATTTATTATATTTATAAAATAATTATATCAATAGATTAATTACATCATATATACCTTTTTACATTCTATTATGTAGGAGATACGACAATGTAGCCCACGTGTATGACATTGTACCTCATCCTAAAGAGATGTCATTCGAGTTTCACTAATGCTATACTTGTATGTTGATAAGGATAAAGATAATGTTTATCTATAATATACCTGAAATAAATATAAAATTCATGATATATTTATAATTTTGAAAATATAATATATATCATTTTATTTATTACCTTTAAACTCAATTAATGATTATAATCTCTGTCGTTTATGTGTGGACTACCACCTTCACGAAACAATGTGACTCTCTTTTTATCACCACACCACATGAATTAAATATATAATTATATAAAAAACATATTATTTTATATAATTTGTTATTATATTTATTTAAATTTAATTTATTAAATACCACCTTTCCAAAATGATATTTGAAAAATGGAAACGTTACTCATGCATACTTATAACCAACCACCTCCTTGATCGTAACATAATTCATTTCTTGAAAAAAATCATGATTGGAATTAAATGTATAAATTATTTTTAATTATGATAATTATTTAATTGTTATTCTTCTAGAGATGATTAAACAACATAATATTTAAAGGAACTAGATCTTTTTTTATGAATGATGATGCAATAAACAGGGAAATTGACACCTGAATCAATGATAAAAATGGTTGATTATTAACAAAAAGGAGATAATATGTTATTAAAGGATAATATATGATATTATAAATATTAATAATTTTTTATTATAATTTAATAACATTTTTAAAACCACCACAAAAGAGGTCAAATAACAATCAACAAAAAGAAGCATGAGGTAAGAAATTAAGTCTCAATTTACATTCCATTGAGACTTATTAGTTAATATGAAACAATTCTCTATTATATTGTGTATATTATACCTATTATATTTGAAATATGGTATTTAATTCAAACTATATGGTATTTTAGGTATAAATTTTAATTATCTCATCCAAGGGGATTTGAATAGAAAAATTACCACTGGTTAATGTGTTATACAATCTCACTTTTTTTCTGATTGGTAACATTATCTTGAAACAATAACGTTTTTGTAATAATTTTTCAATAAAAAAATACATTAATTTCAAATATTCATATACTTCTATGATAAATTTGACTATTTCCTAAACAATATATCATATTGTACCTATGATGTTTCCTTTGAATGTTATACGATTTACTAGGGAAATATTGGAACAATTTTATCCTTTACTCAATATGGATATATGATGATAAAGCATAGTAGTCATGAATTAAAAGTATTATTTGGTATGTGAGGAATTATTTATAAAATTAAGTGATGGGTGGGGGAAAGACACAATATGTCCCCTAGATGAATTGCCACGTTTTGTGAGATAAATAAATTACCCAAACTAAATTTGTTTCTATATATAGATTTAAAATTTCTAGAGGATAGATCTTTTCAATATGGGTTTTTATGTTATTGAGACATGGATTATAATAATAAAGGCTTTAATTAAATGAGTATTTAGTTGTCTTATTATCCATGATATTTCCTCCTTGATATTATCTTGGGCTTCATTTCATTCTTACTTTATTGATTTAATGGAAATTGTGATTATTTATTTACCATTTTGTGTGCATTATGCTAATTGATTAACAATATCTACAATACTTAACCCTCATTGAGAATTAGAGATCACTGTTATTTTTTCCCTTTCCATAGGTTATGAAGATGAATCATTTGAATGATTTTATGCAATTTAGTGAATTTTATTTAATTATGTTTGTATTTGTATTATGAATATAAAAGGTATTTTATGTATGTATCCGGATCTCTAAAATATCTTAAATTATTTGTCCAAACAGATTTTATTTTTTATCTATTCAAATGTATCAAATTAGACAATACCTTCGAGATACATGAGTTGATGTTGTTACAATTGATATTAGAGGATGTTAGTAGAATACTTGGGAACTAGATTTAAGAAAACCCATATTTGGGAACATACACTATGATTGACATTGAGGATACATAAAGAAGATCATAATCATGTTTTTTAAGGAAAATATTTTATGGGTTTTCCGAAAAGTAAATCCCTCTATGGATACTACAAATGTACATGGTTTTGGTATAGAGGTATATAGGGGTAATAACTCTAAAAAAATCACATTAGGCTAAACTCCATCATCACTTGGTGCAATTTAACAAACCTTAATATGCACGTAGTTTGACAATCCTGGGGTATATTAATTGGAAAATTACTATTAAATTTTCATACCATTATGAATTATTTGAAATAGAGATTCCCTAAAAGAAACCATGTTGATGATTCTGAGATAACGTATGCCTAAAATTTTCAATTTTTGTTATGTGTTTTTTCTATTATACATTATGTATCCTAATATTATGATTCAATATAGTTTCCTTCATCCTTTATCATTGGATCATATAAGAAGGTATTATAACTTAATTAATGCATATAATCCATGGAGAAATAGTGATCATTTCTTTATTGGGATTAAGTTAATATTTGGATGGGAATTAATCTCCCAAAAATTCTCATCAAATGAGGACATAAAATCTTGTTATAAAAGAATATAGAATAAATTAGTTATTTATTATGGCTATGAATGGAGGAAATAAAATATGACGATGTAAGAGAAACATTTGAATAAATGGATGAAGGGAAAGAAGGGATTTCTATCATGTGATAATTAAGGAAGGAAAACCCTTATAAATGGTTAAATATAAAAGGTTTTTTTACATGTGGGGAGAAAAAAACATCCCATTGGATTATTGGATAATGAAAGAAATTTATAATTTTAAATGCTTCATTTATAAGGATATAGGGTACTAAACAAATTAATTACCCATCCATCAAGGTAATAGACCTCAATAGAAGCTAACAGATCATGGTGAAGCTTATGCTAGTACCACAAATGAAGTTGAATGATTAATGTTCTTGTGTGTTGATTTAAGAATTATTTAATTTGATTATTTTATCATTTTTATCCATATTATGAGAATTATGAAATGTTTAACGATTATAATTTAGTAATTTTGTTTTATTAAGGAATAGAAAGTGCATGTTGAACGATATCGATATCCAAGAAAATTGATTCAGTGGATGGTTAAACTTCTAAGAGAGCACATGATTATGGTAAAGATAACCTTAAATATATTATTGATGTTTAGATGATGATGTTGGGATAATGTGATTGTAGATATGGATAATGTAAATTTGATAGTACTGACTACCATGGAAAATAATAATGATTTGTCAAAAAAGTGAATTATGATACATTTTATGGATTTAATGATGTTTTTAGATTTAATAAATACATCCATAAACAATGTTTTAATAAGAAATATGGAATAATTAATTATTTAAAAATTGTTTAATGGATAATTAGGTTATTACAATGTTTCAAGAGAATATATGATGAATATATTCACATGTTTGGTATGTGATTATTAGTCACTACTTCATTATGGTTTGGATTAATGATATCTTCATTATGTAAATTCAATGATATTATTTATAATGTTTTAGATATTAATATTTTGGAAGGGTATTAGGGTTAACCACTTATGAGATGGTTTAAGATTAACATTGGAATATTTTTTAGATATTAATGAATTACTTTAACATATGCAGATTCATTAATATTGTATATCTTGTGCTAATCATTTCTTCATAATAATAGCTATGTATCAAATGAATGAATTTTCATTATATTATTGATATTATGATCCATTAAAAGTTTTTTTTAGTGTATGCAACATAAAAAAAATTATTGGATATTCATTTGTTTGAGTAAGGGATGAATTAGAAATTAATCAAGGAACAACCAAAGGATGATATTGTGATTATAAATTGTATTATATCATGTAAGTGTATCTCCTAAAAAAATTCATCAACATTTTGAAATAAATGTTGAAATAATTTTTTTACTTCTATAATTTATTATTTTATTATGGGCTATATTCAAGAAGTATTTGTTTTATGGTTTTTTGGTTGATACCATTCCCTAGATGTACAACTTTATAAACATCAATAACCTATATAGCTCTCATTATATCGTTGGTCATTATTATTCTCTTGCATGTTAGTTATTTAATTTCCCCCACATGTTCTCCAACTCGGAATCCATGTTATATGATTATTCCATATAACCTTTATAATTTTCTTTCTCTATTATTAAGTGGATGTTTTATTGAACATTTTTATGAGGTGGGTTTTTCCGCCATGATATTATCATATATTAAAAACCCTAATTAATGATTTTATGTTTAAATTGTGTGGATGAATGTTATTTAAGACTAGGAGATTGTAACACACTATATTTATAAATTAATAACATTGTATTCAATAGATTATATGAAAACCAATACTAAACTAAGAGGAAAATACAAAAAATCAAGACTTAAAAATTCAGCTATTTTTAAATAAATCCACTATCTTGAATATATTTCATTATAGAAAATGAAATTTTATATTTTGTAACACAGAACACTAATTTTCTTCGATAGCTTGCATTAGACGTAAGACCAAGTTTCACTAAACAAAAACATACTATTAATATTATTATTTAATAATACAATTATCACATATCCATTAGAATGGGAGGCCGAAAATTGATTTACAAAAATATAAAAATAGATAGTTTAAAAAAATTAAATAGTTATCTTTTTATTATTAATAAAATAAATAATAGTAAAAATAATAAGAAATATTTTCAGAAAAATAACTTTTGCTAAAAGACGATATATTCATGCTTTGAAAATTTAATTTAAAGTTAATTTGTAACAAATTTAGAAAATTTATTTGATAAAAATAACTTAATTTTTGAAATTGGAATACAAAAAATTATCTTGGGAATAATTTTGAAATTTTTCTAAATATATTCATTTTTTTCATGAAAAATGAAAAATACTTAATTTTAATAAAAAACTGTCATTTCATTTAAATCATTTATATTTTAAATTATATATAGAATGTTTTTGAATTAATATTAGTTAAATAGTATATCAATTAATCTAGTTTATGTAATTGGATATATTTTAATACTGAATTTGGATGTAAAAACATTGTAATAATTTGAACATTTTCTCTTTAAGAAACTCGCTTTCTCATCTCACGTAGGAGATTAGTTTTTTATTTAATTTTTATATTTCTATGAATTGAATTTGTAAAATTGGATTCCATATCTAAAATAATCATATTATATAATTTCAAATAAGGTATACTTAATTTTTTAGCATCATGAATTGTAAAAATAGGAACGAAAGTAATTACCACTGTTAAAGTGAAATTGAGTTCACTATGCGGTGAAACTAAAAAAAGAGTAAAAATAACCTAATATATAATATTTATTCTATTATATTAGTTTATTTCCATCATTTAATTGAATTTATCTATGATATGGAAATTTTGCGACACATTTCATTGAATATGACCCATAAAATAAGTCATGTAATGAAAAAGAAACAAAATGAACCATCAATGCTTTAGATATGTAACACTATTTCATATAGGAAAAATAATAGGTTAGGTTATACATATTATTTTTAATGATAAATTATTTTTCTTATCATAATAATATATATTTAATTATTTTAGATGAATTAATTACATTAAATGCTTCAGAAATGACAACGCAATAATTCTTTTTCAATAAAAAAATAAATGATACTAATGATAATAAAAGTAATGTTTATTGAATTTATTATTTCATTTCATTAATTTTATTAGATAATTATATTATTTCATACAGTTTTTAACATAAAATATTTGAAATCCAACATTTTCTTTATATTTTAAATTCAAATTAAATGAATAACAGTGAAATTGGTATTAATATTATATTATAACAACTAATATTTTATTAACTGATTTATGATTACTAAAAATACTATATTTCTAAACATGCATTATAAATTATAATATATATAATATATTTACAATTCATGGACATACTATTCATTTATAATGACTATATAGACCCATTAATAATAAAATCTATTTAACATGTTTAAGGATACAATTTTCTTTCTGCATGAATATATACATTTGTTAAAATAAATTTTCAAATGACATAGTATATTTCATTGATAAATTTTATTTCTAATTTACAAATAATGGATCAAATTTAATATATATCAATTTTATTTAGTCTTAAAAAATGAATTAGCTTGGTTAGAAAATTAGTTATGGAAATGAAATCCCCAAATGGTAAAAGTAGGTAAACATAGATGTTAAGGAATGAAATATATAAAACACATGTTTTATTCTATCTTGGAGGTGTTTCTCAATAATATAATCCCTCAAAACCATTAATTAATAATATAGAGTCAGGTTTTAAGTGAGCGACTTCCCATTATTGAATATTTTTGGATATTTACAAATGTACCACTCACCTCACTTATAAAAGTCTACACCCTATCCTCTTTTCATCACAAAGTCACTCCAATTTGGGTCATAAATGAACATGATAAATAATGTTTCTATATATATGCTATTATCCATAAATTCATGGTTTGGGAAGAAATCCATCCTAAGATTAATTTTATGATTACCTAATGAGAATACATGAAGTAGAGATAACATTCATTAAGCATAGTTTATATATTATTTATTTATCCATCACCCTAAATTATTATTAAACTATGATGATATAATAAACTCATTATCTTTCAAATACTAGGATATTTTTATAATAAATTAATTACCTCTATCCTTCTGCACTTCAATAAATATGCTACGAGAACAATATTTGTGTTTACTATGAACAACAGCCTTGCGAACCAAGGACATTCATTTTTCCATTATAATCACTCATGGATCTGTATGATGTTGAATATTAATAATACATATTATATTTATAACATAATTACATCTTTTGAGTCATTATATCATAGTTACCTTCATTACTACACATTTTATTGGAGATAAGATAATGTCACTTGTGTGTACGAAAAACTACCTCCTCATGAAGCAATGTGACTTCTCTTTCCAAAATTCATTATGTGGATGGTGATTAGGTTAATGTTCTCCACATGCTAGATAGGGCACCCTAGTAACATTATATCTTATCTAGTCTTGAAATTACATAATGGTATTTCCCAATCCCCATGATTGAGCGACTAGAATCAGGTATCATACAAATTGATTGTAGGAACGATATTTCCACCAATAATGTGGATGTAAAAAAACAGGTCAACAATACATAGAAAAGAATCTACACTAAGAGAAATTTAACAAAATTCAAACAAGAATAATAACCCAAAGTACTACATCCAAGTACTAAAAAAATAAAAAAAATATTAACAAGTCCCAAAGGAGGAAAATAAGAAATTCCACCAATCACCAGTTAGAACCACCTCCATGTTAAACTTTACCACTACTCGAACTAAGACGTAGATAATCTATAAACACTCGAAGACACAAATAGGGTGTAATATAAAAGCCATGTAGGGTATCAATAAATATTCCATTATAGGTTCCAACATTTAATCAACTAAATAAAGAGATTTAAATTTTCAAATAAAATGGTTTGGTATTTCAAAAGAATATTTAGAAAAGAATTTCTTTACATTTCAACATATGTAATACATTTCAAATGGTGGAAGTGCTTTCAAAAAATATATTAGATAAATAAATTTTATAAAAAACATTTTATATAAATTTGAATTTCTATTATAAAGTTCACAAAAATGGAATATTTTCCTTTGAAATACAAACAATTGAGAAAATGGTCATGCGATTTAGAAGGTACGATAGTGCTAGGATACAGGGACCCACACTCAAGGTGATAGAGAAATATATTCATACACCCATTTGAACTCAGGCCAAATAAGACTCATCACCATCATATAAGGGATGTGAACTGCTTCATTTATGTTTTGGTGCATTGTAAATCATAAGGTGTTGTCTAAATAACTCACTAACTATCTAATAATTTTACATTCTCTACAAAAAACAACGATGGAAAATTTATTTTAAAATTGTTTAAAATAAAATTCACCCCCTTATGTTTTTCCAATATTCCTATTTCATTCAAAACCTATTATGAGAGTTTTTAATAAAAAAATTCCCTTTACTATGATATAACCCAAAGGTTCCTATAAAAACCATTTTATACTATTTTTACCAAATACAATTTGAAATCAATTTCATCAAATTAATTTCATCAATTTTACATCAAACCAATTTTATAATACAAATTCAACAATTTAAATTCAACAGTTTCCATCATTTTATCAAACACACCCCAATTCACTGTATTAGGGGGTTTTCCCAATTTCATGAAAAAATTCCAAAACCAAAATTCCCAATTCAATGAAATTGGATTTTCAAAAAATAAATTGAAATTAGTTTCATGAAAACGAATTTTAATGAACCAATTGATATTAAATCTATAAATTCATGTTAAATAAAATTTAGACATCATAGTGGAACCGTCGAACTTCCATAGAAACATAGGGACCTCAATAGAACCCACAAACCAGCACGAAGGCACAGAAGATCTAGGAACTCATCACATAAGGTCACACCCCAACTACAATGATGTTCATTTGCCGATCAAAACTAACCCAGAATGGTTTGAGGGATCTAAAATCACATAGGGAAGTCTCTTTGGTTGAGAGTAATGAAAATTGGAGTGGGTGAGAAGAGTCATAATCTGGGGTGAATTTTAAAAACCCATTAATACAATTCCTGATTTGTAACCCAATTAAACATGTTGAAATTGAAAAATACTAAAATCATCAAAATACTAGTCACCTTTTATTAAAATTGGATTTATTATTATTTTATAATTTACACGTCATGTAACCATATTACATGGAATGTAAATCCCAATCAGACTGTAGAAAACATATTTTTCTATTGAGAATCCACCCACTACAAAATAAACAGTGTTTAGCGGCGGTTTTGTGGCGGCGGTTCACAAAAAATCCGCTAAACATTTTCCAAAATACGTTTCGCGGCGGTTTTTAATAAACCGCCGCAAAACCTTTGTTTTTTTTAAAAACCCCGACCCTTCCCTACCCCGACCCCCGTTTCCCCTGACCCCGCGTGCTGCAACCCTCGCCCGCAGCCCCCCGCGACCCCCCGACGATCCCGCGACCTCCTCCGGCGACCCCGCGACCTCCTCCGGCGACCCCGCGACCTCCTCCGGCGGTGCCTGCGACCGGCAACCCGCGACCCCCTTCTCCCGACGACCTTTCTCACTTCGACCTCGTCCCCAAAGTGAGTTTTCTCTATTATCACATCCATCTTTATTTTCAATTGAGATGCTTGGTTCAAGGGATTTGGGTTCTGGTTTGGGGTGTTAGTTTTGTTTAATATTTTTTTTGATTCCCATATTATTTTTAATTTATTTTTCTATAAGAGAATGATGTCGAATGAGGACCAAACAGTTTACAACATGTCTCTTCTATTATTTTTCCCCACCCAGACTACTGGTGGGGTGGTGATGTTATGTTATCCATAGATGCTACTAGATTTTTCTGCAGATCGTGGTTCATTATTGGAAATGAAATTTATTGAGGAATTCTAATGTTTTTTTGGTCATTCGGAACCCTCATAGTCGTAAGGGTGTTAATAGTAATAGGTTTATTCGAGGGTCCAACTTTTGATCAGTGGAAGGTGATATTACCACAATTTGTTGGAAGATGGGATTTTATATAATGTCATTATGAATAATTTTACCAATTTTTTCATTCATAGGGAGATAAAGTTCAAAAATTTGGTAGAGCTATTGGGTGTAAAGAAATTTAAATAAACAGTGACGTCATATGTTGATTATTTCAATGAGATGGTTTATTTTTCAATTTAGATAAAATCCATGGAATATATGAATCTTATTTATTTTCTTGGAGTCTTCATTCTATGAATAATGAGTGATCCATCAAATTTAGGAAAATTAGATTCACGATGATTTTGGATAAGTAATTTCTATATATGTTGTTTTCCCATATTATAATCTGCAAAAGTTTGAAATTCAATTTATATTAGTGTTATTTTAGGATCTCCATTTGGTGAAAAGTGTCTACTAGAGGAACCAATTCTTATGGAGTAACCATTTTCAGTTTCTACTCACTGTTTTATGTAAAACCATATTACGTTCATTTATAGTGTCTTATATAGATAATTTATCCATCATAACTTATTATTCGAAGGGTTGTTTTTTATGTCGCTACTTGGGTCATCAATAGATGTTCTACAAGTTGTGTCACCTGAAGAGGAAGTCTCATATGATTCTTTCCAACTCCGGACTATGCAGAAGAAAATTATTCACAACACCATGGCTCCAACCATAGACAATAGAGTTAATCACCTCATGTAGTCCTGAATTTTGGGGTGTGGGGTGTCATAAACCATATTTTTACCCAATGTCGGATTTGGGATATATTATGTTCTTGATGATGTTTTTCCCCTTGTCTTATAAAATTATTCTTATTATATGAATATTGGAATCCTTGTATTCCTTGATTATATATAGTGGTTATTTGTGTATTTGAATATTTAAATGGTTATTCTTTTATTATACCTTTTTTGGTTTGGGTTGTTGTTCTTTTGTAGATTCTTTTGTCTTTTGGAAATGATGAATTGTGGTTTAGTTTTATGTTTTGATTGGGATTTTCCATTGTAGACCCTAGTGTTAGGAATCAATACATTATGGTGGAATTTTAAATGATGGAAATAACCACAATGTTTTTATTATTCTGTAATGTATAGTTTTTCTGGTGTCAATTGTAGAGGAGAAAGGTGACACTGAGTATAAGGGTTGGGATCTTAAAACCTCCCCACCTTATAACATATCATCACATATCCAAACTTCCCAAGCATCACAGCACCCCTAAGGCCAATTTTAGTTCCACGGACCCACCTATAAACTTCCATATTCTAATATACTCCTTGAACTCAACCATGTTATAACAACACTCGGACTAAGGAAAAGGTCCTACCTGAAAACATTTTCCCCAACCGTGAACCACAATTAAAACCCAATTATCTTTGAGGACGCATCCACCTAAACTATTTATTATCAACATCAAATGAAAATTAAAGGTTTAGGTAATGTTACTATACCACCGCACAAGAGGATATTGATAAGGCACTACACTACCCTGTGGAGAGCCAATCGGAACACCTTTGTTCCAATACACTCCACAACTCATGGCCCAAAATTCTTAGCACCACCTCACCTAGTTACCAAAATTATAATGGTGACACAAACTCATTGTCACTGAAGGGATACATAGATTCCAACCACATTCTCTGACCTACATCAATCCAGAACTTAAGGCCCAACAGCCTCACTCCATTTCAAACATCCAAAGCACAACCCAAGCATAACCTTCATCTCAAGGTATTCAACCATCCAAAACCTGATCCAACACCCATCACCAAAACTAATACACTAAAATGGTTCCTGCCTGAGACCATCCAACTTGAAACTCTAGCCACACCATTAATCGATTACTTTCCTTCCATGGTTCTCAACACCATATTACGTACTTCATCACCACAATTTTCTAGTTTTGAGAACTTCACTAATCATAAAAGAGGTCAACAGAACCTCAACTCTACCTTCAAAACTTCCCTAACATGTTTTCCAACTCACAACATCCATGAAAACTCCACCCAATTCTAGCATTAATTATTTCTGCCAAAACTACCCAGATTTGTCACACATTCACCATCCATATCTCAACCAAGGACTACATGGTTCTTCTTCAAAACTCATTCACATTACTAGGATAAACTTATCATTTCAACATTAAATTGAGGTGCCTCGCAGCCCACCACATCCATTCCCTTTCTATCCAACTATGTCTTTCCATTCTTGCTAACTCACTCCGTTGGTTCCCAACTTCCCCTATTGGCATGCCGCCCCTCTACCCAAACACGAAGCCTTCTCACTTAAGGTATACCTCCATCACCTACACACACCATATCCAAGTTCCACCTGGCCTTCCCTAAGAACCCCAAACATGTCCCTTATAAGTTTCTATTTGGATCCTTGATTCCTGCACATCCACTCTACAGTTTTCTCCACATTTCCATGACGAACATAATTCTCTCCACCTTAGGAGGGTCATTATCACTAATTTATTGAAGAAATTCAAACACCATGTCTCATGCTTCCATCACAAGTTGAACCCCAAAACTTAAATGTGGCCATTTAGATTTCCCTAGTACAATAAAACAAACATTACCCATTGTGAAAATGGTTTCAGTGAATGTATTTAACTTGATTTAAAATTCATTATGATCAGTTTCGATCACACATCAATGGGGTGTTGTTTGAGGCAACATAAATGTGTGATCGATGGTGTTATGATAAGTGTGTATCCCGATAT
The DNA here is from genome assembly GCA_963277665.1 of Viscum album. Taxonomy (NCBI): domain Eukaryota; kingdom Viridiplantae; phylum Streptophyta; class Magnoliopsida; order Santalales; family Viscaceae; genus Viscum; species Viscum album. The sequence goes on from OY728122.1 coordinate 1,253,696,835, forward strand.
TCTTATTGCTCCTCAATGAGGTGTTGACGTTGTCTCCTATGGACCAGACTTGTTCAGTTGGTCTGAAATGGTAAATGTGGTGAATGAATCATCTTTATTATATTATGCATACTTTATGGTCAATGGTTCATCTTTATTATATTATGTTTCTATAATCTTACACTACCGTATATTTTGTGTAGGCACATTGTAATATACATGGATAAAAGCTGGATCACATTACCGAGAAACACACCTCAATATGTTAAGGGTTTGAATGGGTGTTTAGATTTTCAATTTATAATCGATCCGTTGAAGGGAGAATAAGATGTCCATGTCCTAAATGTAAATTTAGAACATGGTTGAAGAGAGATGAAGTTTATGAACATTTAATACTGAAGCAATTCCCTGAGCAATATTTGTGTTGGATTTGGCATAGAGAATCAAACAATACAGAAAGATTGAGGACTGATGTTAATCCATAGAATGAGGTCCCAAGTTCTTCGACAATGGAAAATGAAATGCAAAACCTCATAAATGATGCATTCGGCACTGCAAGACACCACTATGAGCATCAAAACATATCAGAACAACCAGAAGAGGGTGCTACAAATTGCAACGTGACAAGTGATGTTTCTGAGACTGTAACACAATCAGATCAAGATTGTAACATATCATTGGATCCTCTTGATTCTTTGGAGCCAAATGTAAGGGAAAACTTCAGTGAGAAAAATTCATTTCATGATTTAGTTGACGATGGAAATCAAGAGTTGTATAGTGGGTGTTTGAAATATTCAAAGCTTTCATTTCTACTGAAGTTGTACCATATCAAATGTCTATGTTGAATTACAAATAAGGCAATGTCCATGTTATTGGAATTGATTCGTGATGCATTTCCTGAAGCAAAAATCCCAGAATCGTTTTATGATATGAAAAAAGTTGTTAACAAGCTTGGTCTGAATTATACAAAAATACATGCGTGTCCCAATGATTGTATGCTTTACTGGGGAGAGGATTCAAGTAGACAGAATTGTAAGAAATGTTCTTCTTCTAGATGGCAGTCAAAGGGTGATGTTGGAAGAATGACTGAACATAAGTTCACAGAGAAGAAGAAAAGGAACACACATGCAAAAGTTTTGTGTTACTTTCCATTGAATCCTCGATTGCAAAGATTATTCATGTCATCAAAAACATTCGAACACATGAAGTGGCATGCTGTAGATAAAAACAATGATGGGTTAAAGAGACATCCACGAGATTCCCAATCGTGGAAGACATTTGATTCATTACATCCAGATTTCTCAGCTGATCCTAGGAATGTTCGATTGGGATTGGCTGCCGTTGGATTCAACCCATTTGGGACTTTGAGTACGAGTTATAGCATTTGGCCAGTTGTTTTGATCCCTTATAATCTGCCTCCGTGGATGTGTATGCAACAAACATATTTTATCATTTCAATGATTATTCCTGGAAAAAAATGCCTGGAAATGATATTGATGTATACCTGCAGCCTTTGATTGAAGAATTGCATGAGTTATGGAGCAACGATGTTGAGACATTTGATATTTCTTCTAAAACAATGTTTAAAATGCATGCTGCTTTAATGTGGACCATTAGTGACTTCTCTGGGCTTGGGAATTTATCTGGTTGGAACACTTATACAGGTTTGGATTGTCTCGTTTGTAACTTTGATTTCGAGGCCAAACAGCTACCTCACAGTAGAAAATGGTGCATCTTGTGCCATCGAAAATTTCTTGATGCATCTCATAGATTTCGGCTGAACAAATCAAAATTTAATGGTTGCATTGATCATAGACCACCTTCAAATTTGATAACCGGTTATGAAATATTGACACAACTTGAAAATGTTAAAACAGAATTTGGGAAGGTTCATCATTTGAATGATAGCGGAAAACGAGTGCGAAGTGCATCATCAAGTGAAATCAGAACGCAACAATGGAAGAAAAAAAGTATATTCTTCAAACTTCCGTATTGGGAATTTAATTCTTTTCGCCAAAATCATGATGTGATGCATATTGAGAAGAATGTATGTGATAATTTGATTTTCACATTACTTAATGAGCATGGAAAGTCGAAGGATCATCTCAATGCTCGCAAATACTTACAAGTAATGAACATAAAACGTGATCTCTGGCCAGATGAGAATGAAAAGTATGCTCCGGCCATTTTTTCATTGAAAAATAGGGATAAAGATACGTTCCTTCAAATTTTAAAGAATGTGAAGGTATATGATGGGTATTCGAGTAACATCTCGAGGTGTGTTGACATGAAGAATCGTAAGTTATATGGATTGAAAAGTCACGATTCACATGTTTTGTTACAACAGTTACTACCATTGGCATTGCGTACATTATTACCTGAAAAAGTTACTGCTGTTGTACTCCATTTCTGCACATTTTTCAGACAGTTATGTGAGAAAGCTCTACATCCATTTCATCTTGACAACCTACAAGAGAGGTTTGTATTGACCCTTTGTGCAATGGAGATGATCTTCCCTCCATCGTTATTTACTGTCATGATGCATTTAACTGTGCATTTGGTTGACGAAGCTAAATTAGGAGGCCCCGTTCATTATCGATGGATGTATCCAATTGAGAGGTATTTTATTTATATGTTCGCAGTTAAGTAAACATTTTTTGGCATTTAAATAAATGCATAATATTATTATTATTTTTCATAGATATCTTGGGCATTTGAAAGCATACGTCAGAAATAAAGCTCAACCAGAAGGCTCTATTGCTGAAGGCTATTTGGCCGAGGAGTGTCTCACGTTTTGTTCCAGATATTTGGATGATATTGAGACAAGATTTACTCGAGTTGGACGTGTTGACGAAACATCAACTCAATCTCAAATGCATCAGAAATCAAAAATATTTCCTGCTATTGGCCGATCAGTTGGGAGGACCTCATACGCGACACTAACAGAATTGGAATTATTACAGGCACATAGATATGTGCTGCTGAATAGTGAAATTGCAGATCCATTTATTGAAGAGTTGAGGATACAAACAAAGAGACGAATGAGAAGCCGAACACGAAATGAAAAAGATATAACGAAAGCTGTGAATAAAGAGCTGGTAGAATGGTTTGCACGACGTGTAAGTTTATAAATATTGCAATAAATACGAATATTACTTTGACACATACAATTTGAAAATCTATTAAATTATTTTTTTTTCAGATCATGAATACTAATACTCGAGCTTACTTTTCAGAAGATTTGAAGTTTCTTGCTAGAGGTCCTATAAAACAAGTTAGAAAGTTCAACGCTTATAATGTGAATGGTTTTAGATTTCATACAGTCGATCGAGAAGTGGGTTTGAAAACACAGAATAGTGGTATTTTTACATTTGCTGAAGTGGAATACTATGGAAAGCTGGATGATATTATTGAATTAATCTACCACGGGCATTTTTCTGTTGTTTTATTCAAATTCAAATGGGTCTATTTTATCAGAGGTGTTAAAAGAGATTCCTTGCAATTTACTTCTGTAAACTTCTCTCGCTTGATGGATGTTGGTGATCGTGAACAGCATGATCCATATATCTTAGCATCGCAGGAAAAAATGGTATATTATGTGAATGATGTTGTGGATGAAGGGTGGAGTGTAGTTACTCACGTAATACAAAGAGGTTTTTATGATATGGGTGATGAAGTGGAAGATTTGACCTCTGCAATTGAATTTCATCAACAACAGGAAGAAGAATTATTTGTCCATCATGATATTGAAAATATTGGTCTAGCAATGATGAATGAAGTAGATGAAGCAATGGAGCAGGAAATTGACATGATTGAAGGGGAAAATGATTGTATGTACAATTATTTATTCATTCAGCAACTACTTGTTTCATATCTGTAGTCATTCATTATCATTGTTATATATATTTTTCCTGTTAATACTGGGCATCTATTATCATTTTTAATTTTTTTTCTGCATAGATTTTTTGAAATATATATTCTGAACTTAATTTTATTTGATTAAATGACAGGAATTCCAAGGAAGAAGTGGTACACTATTCCTTCTTCTTCTGCGACAGATGACGATCCATCTGTCCCCACGGCATCATCTCCCCCTGCACCATCTCTGACACCATCAGTGGATGCCTCATTAGAGGATGAGTCATCGCCTCCCCCTATAGGAGCTTCAGCAGTGGGGCAGCGACACGCCCCCTCCAGTTCATCACGGACATTCTGGAGGGTCGTAGTCATAGGTACAAATTTTAATTAAATAAATTTATTGCATTTTGTTTATAGTAATTGTTTGCTCATTGTAGATGAAGACAATGAAACCGTGGAAAAAGACATAAAAAGTTCTGATGTTTGGAACATGCATGGAAAGAAGAGAGTGGTGCCATTTGATTCTTATGGGGTCCCGACGGCTGACGCCGCAGGTTTACTTGGTCAGATTATAGGTCAGCTGGCAGCGGAGCCCGTTTCCCTGCCTATTTTGTATGATGATTGGAGGCATATGCCTCCAAACTGGAAAAATGATGTTTATGATTCTCAGATAAAGGTTATTTTATTACTTTATGGTTTAATTGAATGTCATTTTACTAATATATTCAAAATGAATTTCTGTATACAGATGTTCTTCCACTTTACCGTTGCTGATGTGATAGCACGGAAGTGGACATTGAAAAATCTTGGAAAAAAATGGAAAGATTTCAAATGGAGGTTGTGGTGTGATGTCAACGATTCTTCGTTGACCGTGCAGCAGATGTATGAGAAGATACCCAATGGGGTACCGAAAGAACAGTGGAAGGTTTTTGTAGATAGACATCGTGATGAGAAGCGGATGGTATTGAAATATATATTATTATATTATCCTCATTTTACATTTATACATGTACATGAAGAGGAGATAGACATTGAATACAATACTATTAAATTGAATTTTATTTATTTCAGGATCTCTCAAGAAAGAATGCTTCAAACCGGGCGAAGCAGGTAATCCCGCACACTACGGGTTCAAAAAGATTTTCAAGAAGCCGAATGTCATTGGTAATATTTTAATTAGTTTAAATATTTATAAGATAATATTATCTATTTAACATATTTGATTGATGATTTATCTTTGTTCAATGCAGTCATAGAGTTTAGGGCATGAAGCATCCCGAACAGAACTGTGGCTGGATGTTCATAAAAAAACAGATGGAAGTTTTGTTAATGAACCTTCCAGAGAAGTTGGGGTATGAAGTAAATTATTTATTATAATAACTTAATATCAGTTTTTACTGTGTTAATATATATTGATATTTGATTTATAGGTAAAAATTAAAGAAATATGGGAGGCCAATCCTGGGCAATCCTACTCAGTCTCCCAGGATGACCCGGTTGGTCATGTCCTTGGGAAGGAGCATCCTGGTAGAGTGCGCGGGATGGGTTTGGGACCCGTACCATCTGAGGTCTTTCGCATGCCATCAGGGATTTCGGCCTCATCTACTCCTGGTTATAGTCATTTCATACCTGAAGATGCTCAGAGAGAGATGTCTGCTCTACAAAACACAGTTCACCAGCAGGGGGATCAGATATCTGCTTTGCAGAAAGAGTTCCTTGAAATACGTCAGCATATGAGCAGATATGCCCCCGGTGGTAGTGCATCGGGTAGTGGTGAGAAGGTAAATCACAAAAAAAATCAAAATCATTTAGTTTTCAAACTTTTATTGGTTTTAATTTTTATTATAAATATGCAACAATATTTAATTTTCAATATAATGTTCTTACAGGTGGCAGCATGTGGTGGAGATGAAGGTGGAGAGGGTGACGATGCAGCATCAGATGATGAGTAGTAGTATTGTTGATGTGTTGAACAAGTATGATAACAGTTGGTTTGTATATGTAACACTTATGGCACATAGTTTCCACCAAACATTTCCATGTCCTAACATTTTCTTGATTTCTCATGTTTCCTTCTATGCATTTTATTTAATGTGTTTTGGATTCATCATGTGTTGACAAAAAGATTCTTAATGCAATATTCATGTGATGATACCACATCCAATGAGAATACCATATATGTAACCCATATTCATACCCCTATTGGATCTATATCCAATATGTATCACACTAAAAGACCAATCCCATGACCATAAATGGCTAAGGCATGAAAGGTTAATGATAAAAGGCTCTGTCATGGCCTTAAAATTTTTACACCACTCCAATGGGTCCAAGAATACCAATTTGTTTTTAGTTTAGGCATGGTGGATGTCATTGGATTCAGTGGATGTTGGTTGGAAATTGGTGGTAATACCTTCCTTATTCTTTGTTAGTTTCCTCTTATTATTCTCTTGGGGATTCAATACAATGATTCCTTTTTGGTCTAGGGTCTGAGTTGGTTTACATTTTGATGATCTTTTGGCACAGTGTAGGTTTATTTGTGGTTTTTTCATGCATTTGTTGTTTATGGTCATTTCTTCTTCACCCTATGGTGTGCTGCGAGTCGAAAAATATTCTTTAAGGTAGGGAATCAGTTATTTCTCTTTATTGTGTATCATGCATGGGGGGTTACTCTTGTTCATCTATGGGTTCTAGTTGTGCTAGCTTAATCAAAGATAAATAATTGGCTAATTGAAACTGAAGGGGGAAAATAGGATTGATTCACATGTTTTTACAGCTTTGATATTATTATGATATGATGGATTGTATGGTATTGATACCTTGGTTAAAATTATGGTCATTGGGGGATTTTCTATCACTGGATGATATGTGTTGTGACTGTTGTGTCTATTGTTAATTGGTTTGTTGAGCCCTCAATTGTATATCAGTGAGGGAATATTTGGTGTTGAAGTGGGATTTCTCATGAACATCCTTATTATGCCCCCTCCAAATTTTGTGACCTGTCTCAAGAAATGTCACATTAAATATGATGGTGACCTTATTTGACATCTCAATATTAAACAGTATTGGAAGGAATACATTAATCACATATTCCTATGGTGGATAGAAATCAAATATGTAAAATACATATTTTTAGAGGGATGAACCAGTTTTACAAGAGAGAAATATATGATTCAAATCCTCCCGGTGCTGGTGGAAAATCACACACTAAGAGAAAATAGAGATTCCCATTTTCTAGAGATTAAACTTAGAGGGAATTTTATTGTATCATATCCTCCAGATAATGGTAAACTCCAAAGGAAGGATCCATTTTTTATTGAAGTATCTAATCCATTTGCATGGACCATGAATGAGATTCTTGTAAAAATCCTTGGAATTGAGATTCCCATTTAATATTGGTTCCCAAATTGTTTTGTCTTCCTAGTTTGATAAATCATAGCTTGATAAAAAATGTAAAATCTCATGTAGAAGATTGTTAAGATTATCCATTTGATCTTTAAGGGATATGTTATAATAAATATTTTGAGCCATGGTATTAATCTTATACATGAGTGGGATTCCATTCCAATTGGCAGTCTAGAACTTGAAGAAGAGTTAACAGTGACCATCTAATGAGAATTCTATAAGATCTTGTGAAATATTACCATAAGACCAGGCCATATTAAGGACTCCATGTAGCATAATTTTACTTTTTTTTAGTTCTTAAACAATCCTTGATATGAGAAAATCCAAGGCTTCAAAATTGGATTTGATTAATTTAAAAATAAATTTAGTTTGAAGAGACTGATTAAAGAGGGACATATTCGTGATCCCAAGGCCCCTGAGAGCATAGGACATACAACATTGTTTGCATGAAACTATAATAGTCTTTCTCTCTAATATAATCCCACTCCAAATAATTTTTTTTATCAATGAATTAATGGTTTTAATGACCAAGGTGGTCCATGAGTAAACCATGAAGGATTATACCATTTTTTATATTTCAACATGCTTTAAAAATGAAATCTATTCTATCCATTTAGAGTGATATTTCTTTCCAAGAGGCCAGAGTTCTTTAAATCTGACTGAGAATATTGATAAAGTAGGAGGCGTGTGTTCTTCCCCAAAACATGGAAACTCCAAGATATGTAAAAGGTAAAGATCCCTCCCTAATACCCACATCATCTATCAATATTATTTTTTTAGGATTTGAGATTTTCTTGTTAATGTATATGAACTAATTCCCCAACTTATTTTTTGTCTTAAGAAACAATCTTAATAAAGAAGGGCCGTCATGATGTTTTTGATATTCCTCATAACTCCCTAAGAAAAAATTATAATGTTTTCAACAAAAATGAGATGACATGGTTCTGAAGAACCTCGTGATACCATGATGGGTTTCAAGTCACAAGTATCAACCATATGGAATAAAATATGGCTGAGATGGTCTTCTATAATGGTAAAAATGATTTCTGGGAGGGGGTCTCCTTGTATTTCCCCTCATGAGAACCAAAAATAAACCTCTAGGTATTCATTGATTAAGACATAAATACTGTATTACCCAAGAAGAGTTTTGATCTAGCTAATAAACTTTTCATTGAATCCAAAACATGAAAGAACATTACACATGAAGCCCTAATCTATAGTGTCGAAGGATTTTTTTTATGTCAATCTTGGAGACAATGTTACCACTAATTGTCAATTTCTTTATGAGGTTAACACACTTAAAGGAAGAAATTAACAAATAATCGATGTGTCCTCTATGAAAAAAATCAAAATTAATTCCAAGATATGAGCTTTTTTTAGATCTGAGAATGTCACACCCCGACCACAGTTTTCTTTTGTTTTTGTTTATTTTCAATGTTGGATCTTTTTGTTGAGGTTTAGGTTGAGTGTCCAACAAAATTCTTTATGTTTTGGTTGTTTTGGTTATCTTATTACCCTATTAATGTTTATTGTGAATGTTATTGAAATAAAGTTAGATTGTGAAGATTTTGTGACACCCACAGTGTCACTATATTGTGTTCAAATCATTCAAGTATCATTGGATGTGGTTTTGGAAAATTTAGGGCAGTGGTGGAGCAGATCAAACATATTTTTTTTTCATGTTCAACATTTAGCGGTGGTTTTAACCGCCGCTAATGCCATACCTGTGAGCATTTAGCGGCGGTTAAAATTGCCGCTAAATATATTATGTTGATATTTACCGGCAGTTTTCACCGCCGCAGAATAGGCGCATCAAACGCCTGAATTTAGCGGCGGTTAAAACCGCCGTGAATAAAAAAATGTCAGATACCCATATAACTGCCGCTAAATGAAGAGAAACTGCTGCTAAATGACGGATCTACGACACATTTCTAAAACCGCCGCAGAATCGAAAAAACCGCCGCTAATAGATTTCCGACGCCAAACTTAGCGGCGGTTTTTGTAAACCGACGCCACACAATATAGCGGCGGTTTAAACTGCCGCTAAACAGGAAAAAAAACGCCGCTAGGACCGGCTTTTGTTGTAGTGACCAAATCTATGACAACACCATTACAGGTATCCTCCCAATTTCTTCTCTATTATACCAAGACAAATAAATAGGAAAACAACAATAAGGTTTAAAACATACATCTCAGAAGAGTATCAGGATGTTATAACCTCACCACCTTAAAAACATTCAACCTCTAGAAATCCAATCAAGAATCTTCCATATAGAAAAGGTGAGTCCATTTCTATTTGATCAGTACCTCACATTCCCACGTCTCAGGAAAATCTTTTTTTTTCTACAATAGAACTCGAAACAAGGGTATATATTTCCCATGATGTACCTTGGTTTTAGAATATGCTATATTTAATGGTTGTTACTTCACAATTAATCTAGATTCAATATCAAGATAACTCCAACTTAGAACATGTAAATTATCATATAGATATGTTCACAACAGAGATACATGTGACACATCTTGTATCGAAATCAACCAAGACGTACGTTCCAAAATGAATGAAATATCCCCCCTTTCAAAAACCTCAGAAGTTCCTACAAAACGAGGATAAATTTTCTCATTACCCTAAGCTGTCAATGAACCAAACAAGGTGAATCATTAAAGAACACTCAGTCCCCAATTAGGAATTAAAATATTTTATGATCATCATCATCATAAGACTAAAACTCGTTCTATACTATAAACATTATCTGATGAATCAATGTAATCATCATTATTGTATCTTATACAAAGTTATTACAACCAGGGAACATTAACCAACCATTGAACAACACAACATATATTTACAAGTCTGGACATACAAGGCCTCAAAAGGATCATTTTTATCGCAAAATGGTATCTATTATTATATGAAAAATAAAATTTCCCCAGGTGATCATCCAAACCTCCACCAAAGTTAGGAACACAAGCATGATTCATATCCTCAATAATATGTATATCTCTTTTTGTTTTGTCAATACAACTGCGGATTTTATGACATACAAAAATGGATGTTAGATCCTAGTGCCTCCTAAAACCCTCTCAAAAATTAAGAATTTACCTGAGGATCTTTGTTAGAAACTATAGTGGAATAAACTCCATGAAAACAAAAAATCTCTTTCACATTGATATTTCCCAACTCATAGACATTAGTTTTACCACAAATGGGTATTAAGTGTGCTAATTTAGTCATTCTATCAACAAAAACCCATATCACATTCTTATTTTTTTTGGTATGTGGAAAACCAACCATAATGTCCATATTGATATCATCCAACTTCCATGAAGGGGCTGAATGTGGTTGAACAAAACATAATTTTTATGGTGATCAGCCATAACATATTAGCATGTATAAAAATGAGAAACAGACTCACAAATTTCATATCACATACCTTCCCACCAAAACTACCACCACATGTCCAAGAACATCTTCATGGTTCTTAGGAGAACTTCTCACTGGAACTATGTAACTCCCACATCACATATTTCCTTAGAAAATATGGTACCACAAAATAGTTACCAAATCATAGAATTCCGTATCTAGAGAAAGACCAATCTATAATGTTATCCCCCATAATTAAAAGAGTTTATAGTACTACAGAGCTCATCATCAACTTATTGTTCCTAGAGAATCATTTCATAAAGGGAAGAAGTCAACTAAACACTGGATAGAGAATCCTCATCCCAGATTATTGGTCTCTAATATGAATATGTGAAAAGAGAGACATCAATTTCCACACTTATGGTGATTAATTATAGGCATGGGTAATATGTTTCCAAATTAAATTTTCTGAAATGAATGTCCCGTTACATAGGGTATAGGCAATGTAAAAATTAAAAGACTATAGGTATTCCACCCAATCCCTGTAGTGGAGATTGAAATCATTTTAAGAGAAGATATTACTCATTCTATTTTGTTCTAAATACTTAGTAATCAATTCTCCAAAATGGTAATACCATTATCATTTGTGTGTGTGAATCATAGCTTCAATTTCATGTTCGTGGGTCATATATTTCCCATTTTTTCTAAGCCGATGAGATCCGTAATTGATGACATGATCTCCCACCATAAGAACATATCCCAAAGTTAAACCTAATGTATCATATAATACCACTAAATCATGCCCGTCCTCTTGAAGATTTAATATCAATGAAGTTGTCAAAATATGTTTCAGATCAATTAAATTACTCTAAATTTTTTTATTCCATGAAATAATTACTACCTTCTGAGTTACTGAAGTCTTCGAAGAATCCCACATTTAGATCTCCTTCAAGAACCACTGATAATACCCCGCTAATTCCAAAAACCTTTTAATCTGAAAAACATTTCATGGTCATTCCCATGTCACAAAATCCTTCACCTTCATGAGTTCAACTAATATCCCATTTTCTGACACCATCTGTCCCATGAATTTCACTTCTCGAATCCAGATATCACATTTTGAAAATGTGGCATAATGTTGGTGATTACTCAGAAAACTCAGAGCTATTCAAAAATTATGTACATGATCCTCCTCAGACATCGATTAAATACGGACAACATTCTCAATGACTACCACATAGGTATCAAGGTACACATGGAAAATATTGTTCCTAAAATCCATGAAACCTATGAGATAATTTTTTAGAAAAATGGCCATGAAAAGTTTCTCATAATTTTTTTAACTTCTCTAAAATTTTGTTTTTAGAATGTCATTTTCATTTATCCTCAACTGATGGTAACCAGATCTGTGATCAATATTTTAGAACTACTTATCCACTTTAAATTGATCAAATAGATCATCTATCTATAAAAACATATTCTTGTTCTTTACTATGACTCGATTAAGATTTTGTTAACCAACACATAGGTGAATTGAACCATAAACTATCTTAGAAAACAAAAATGGTGCTTCCAAAGGTGATACGCTCAGACAAATGAATCCATTATCAAGAAGATAATCTCATTAGGACTTAACCTCATTCATTTTAGATGGTTACATATGGTAAGACATAATAAATGCTAGTTGAGTATCAGGAATTAAGTCAAATATAGAACTCAACCACCCATACTGAAAGAATACTAGATATGTTAGAATGAAACACATTAAAAAACTCCATGACCACTTGAGGGAGATAACCTCTCAATGATTCTCACTAGATATTAAAGGAAAACACATATAACACTTTCCCCATATCCCAATAAGATTTCATGGCTCTGCTTAACCATGGGTCCCATTTTCATGTTAAGACATGTCACACACTACTGGGTGTAGTAATTGAGTGTCGTAGTGGATACAAATCAATCCAAAATTTAATGGACATGAACCAATCCATATTGAATATGCCTTTAAGAGGTTTCATTTCAAGGACCTTAAAAAACAAGATATATTGACATTCAATAGGGATAAAAAAGGACTATAGAGACCCTACTCACTCTTCATACTAAGGGGTGTAGTATTGTCTGTTATACAAGATAAAAGATTCATATAAAGATTTAGAAGATTAAAAATATAGGATGAAATAAATGAATGAAATGAACTGGTAACAAATAAATTATTTGTTAATGATGAATCCATAGTGATGGTACCTCTCACAATCACTAAACCCATATTTTATTTTTTGGAGACTATTCCACTTCATGAAAAAGCATCGTTCTCGATTCCTTTGGATGGAACCCTTTTGTATATGAAGCATCTGATTTCTATGTGTGTTTTTATGGATATAATGAACCCATGTCACTATGAAGAGTGAAAATTATATATAAAACCTTCTTTAAGTGACTTGAGAGTCCATAAGAGATACAATTACTAGGTTTCTCAGTAATATACCTCTTTTAATGCCATGGAATTCCACACTGGTAGAAAATCATAGTGCCTTTTCCAGGCACTGGAGGTGGTTTGGAATGGACATGATTTCGAGAACCACATTGAGAATAATAACACTTCAGTTTTCCAATCAAAGAACCCATGCAACTAATGGGAGAAAATGAAAATCCTAAGAACCATAACAACCCAACAAGATCCATTTCATCCATTATCACCATATCTAGAACATTAGAAAAAGATGTAATATTCAGCAATAAATCCAGAGAACAATTAACTTATTGGAATTCAAACTCGAATCTTCGAGTTTTTATGTTCTCATTTGAAAATATCTTAGTTGATAACTATTCTATCACTTTAAAATGATTCGAATTCTCTATCATGGTTCTATTAGCATTAACAAATTTGAAAAACCCTACAGCCTTAGCCCACAAAATAAAGTCTAGATTGAACTAGATGGTGAAAATATCCTTGAGGTACTTCCACTATAATCCCTCATGATTCTTCATCATCACTATCATGACCCACCATATCCATCTTAGTCCTTACATTATGAATGTCGCCCACTTCATCATTATTTCATCAGGTTTTTCTAAGAACCCAAAAAAATGCTTGATCCTGATTAACCATTCCTAATCTTATTGAGGGTCATTTGATCCCTCGAAAGCTAGTGGATTCTAGAGAAAGAGATCCTGAGAAAAAATCCTCAAAAATTACCCATTAGGTTCCATAGTTGGATCCTGAACAAGAAATAGAGCATGTGTATATCCCAGAACATAGATAGAGCACACAATCACCACAACCAAAATCTGGTCCATGAGAGTATTTGCTTGCGGAGGATTAATAGTAGCTTCATCGTAAAATAAATTTTCACTTCTTCTCAGAGTCATGATGCTAAAAAACATTAGAAGACAACAAGTAACACATTAGATAAACTGTAAAATAAAGAAATAAGGGATGTTAATCCCAACATATAAAATAAAAAATATTTGGATTTCAATATATTCAAGTAAAAATATGTGAAAGACAAGAACAAATCCACAATACAACTATCCCAGATAACCCTAAGATACTTAAGGTTCATTGTGGTGGGAGGTGACTAGTCAATCTATCATAATTTCAACCTATGTCTTGAAAAGATTACAAAATGTATACTCAATTCAAGACAAAACCTTACTTGCTTCTTATACAAATTTATCAGTAACCATCCCTGGTAACCTAGAATCCTGATAACTGAGCCGATCCTAACATGTCATGATTGGAGTTGCTGATCCCTTTGGCTTAGAAACAAGAGACTAGAATAATAAAAATTGAATGTGGGAATGATTTTTCCATTAAATTTTTAAAAGTAGAAAAACAGCTCATTAATCCATAAAAAGGAAACTCTAATAGGAGAACTATAAGAAAAGTCAACTAGGAATAACAAACAAATTACTAAAACCAAGTACTGGAAAATAGAAATAAATTCCCAATCACCAAAGGATGCAATACAAAAATTTAACATATCAATAGCTAGGACCACCTCCAAGTGGTGATTTACCTCTACTCGATCCTATAAATATATAATCTACAAACACTAAATGGATAAGGTAGGTAGTGAGCTAAAATCCCTTTAGGGTGTCACTATAGATTCCATAATAGATTCCAACAATTAATCAACCAAATAAAGTGCATTATATTTTCAAATAAATCAATTTTTCATTTCAAAATAATATTTAAAAAAATCTAGTTTTAGATTTCAAAAGTTGTAATACATTTCAAATGAAAGAAATACATTAACAAATTAATTACATAAACACCTTCTATATGAAATAGTTAATATAAATTCAAATTCATGTAATGTAGTTCAAAAAAATTAAATAAGTTCATTTGAAATAAATAGAGAAATTAATGTGGTCCTACGCCTATGAATGTATGATAGTATAAGGCAATAGGGACCACACACTCAAGGTGGAACGGAAAAATGTATGTATCACCTTGATATTTTGTGAATTATTATTTTTTGAATTAATTTAATCTATATGATATTATTAAATTCACAAAAGGCTAAAAATTTCTTTTATTATTATTTAAATTAATGAATTAATTCGCACATTCATTATAAGCTACACCAAGGAAATATTGCACTAGACGCAACAACAGCTGGGGGTATTCTACACGAAATACTATGTTTCTATGAAACATCATTTTGTGTTGTAATTAATTTAAGGTGATAACTATAACCTTTCTATTAAATATAAAAATATAAAAGTGACAAATTCTTTTAAAATAATGATTATATTTTTTTCTATATAAATAAAACATATTTATTAAAGAAAATGTAATTTTTTTAAGTCAATATTTGTTTAAAAATACATTTTTCTTAAATGAATAGATTTTTATATCATTTGTGAAATTAATAAAAATAATTTCAGTCACTTTTATAAATTTAATTTGATATAATAAAATTCATTTTTAAATCATAGTATCAAAATTATCTTAGGGTGATTTTTTTTTATGAATCTTCCTTTTTAGATGAATTGTGGAAAATAATGCATTTTAATTAAAAACATCCTCTTTATTTAAATATTTATTAATGTTAAATTATTTTTAAAATATCTTTTTAAAGTATCAATAGATCAATAATAAGTATATTAATCCAATTTAAGTCACTATAATAATTTTTATATTGAAATTATATATAAAAAATATTTAATTTTTGAATGTTGTTACTTTATAAACCTACATTCTCGCAACATCTACAGGATTAAACTTAAAAATAAAATTCTGAATTTTATTATTTGAATTTTGAAAAATAGAAATAAACGGCTATAATAAATATATTAGTTTTGCTCTAATAAGATCAACCTAATATGTTTCCCAAAAAAGGATTTGGGAATGTGACTAAAATTAATTACGGAGATTAAGGTAAAATTGTTATTAAAAAGGGACTAAAACATAATATCAAGGACCAGAATGACCTGAACACTTATACAAAAGACATTGGCTACCCATAAATCGATCATATCCTCTCTTGGATCGATATTTATGATTTATTTATATATAATTAAATGGATTTTCTATATAATAGGTTATGTAATGAAAAAAAGACAAAAAAGAAATTCTTTACCTTTAAAATGTTGAAGATATTGAAATATGTAAAAAACATCATATTTTTTTGTTATACATGACATTTTTAAATATTAATAGGTTATTTTAATCAAAATTATCTAATATTATTTTCTATAGATGGTTTAGTTTCATAAAACGTATAATAAATGCCAATGTAGTTATTATTTAGTTAATAATTAACTCAAATAAATGATACAATAAATATTGATAGAAAAGTAAATTGATTGAATTATTGACTGTAATTATTTTTTTAGTTGAAATTATCTATTTCAATATATG
This sequence comes from Viscum album, assembly GCA_963277665.1. Taxonomy (NCBI): domain Eukaryota; kingdom Viridiplantae; phylum Streptophyta; class Magnoliopsida; order Santalales; family Viscaceae; genus Viscum; species Viscum album. The sequence goes on from OY728122.1 coordinate 1,253,713,313, forward strand.
AAAACATAATATATTTGAATTATAATATTCTTATCATATTTTAAAATTACAATTAAATAAAAAATGTAAATATTGTCATTAATGTCAATTTACAATAAATAATATTTCATTAAATGATTTAGTATTAATAAAAATAAAATATTATGAAATGTAATTTTAATTTCTAATAAATATTAAATATTTGATATTAATAGAACAATTTTAATTTTATAATTATCATATTGACCCATAGATTCAAAAATAAATTTTATCACAATCCGGGTTTAAGTAGTGTTTTTGCACGTCACATGCGCTTGTTTAAAAATCATTTTCCCAAAAACGTGTAATTTTTATTTTTTAAATAAGTATCATATTTATAATTATTTGAATATATATTTTCAAAACAATCTCAAATTAATTTAGTAATAACTGTGAAACTACATACATCATAAAACTATTGTTTTTAATAAAAACCAAAATGATAAAATTTAAGACTCATAAAATATATGGTACCAAATTATTAAAATGGACATATTATTGTATTAATGAGGTATTTATAGACCATCATTCACCTTTAATCCCTGATTTTTTCATTTTTAGGAACCTTGTTAATGGTATACTTCCCATTAATGAATACCTTCTTGGAATTTACATGAGTGGCACACCCCTTCCAATATAAATGGCCAGCACTCTCCCACTTCCTTAATCCTCTCAAACCACTTAGGATAATTTATTATCTTCCCAATACAATTCCTAGAGTACCTAACTTCCTCCATGAATAATAACTTTATGAATAAATAAATTAAATTACTCTCATTGGTGAAAACCAAAAGAAGTTACCCAAAGAAGAGGTAACATCCTCCTTCAGCCTCCCTTATATTATTTTCTTTCTCCACCCCCTCCACTCTCCTTATTCCATGATTATAAAAAATATAGTATCCTAAATATATTGAGTTTTTTATTCTTTTTTTAACCTATAATTACTCACACATCCATCTAATGGGTAACAAACATACTTTTTATGCGTGTGGAGAACTACAGCCTCATGAAAGGATGATTGTTCATTCTTCCTTTACCACCTCTCAAGGTGAGGATTATATTGGAAACTAGTATTTTATATAAGATATATTAAATTTATTATTATTTAATAATATTTAATATTTTTAAAAACATGATATGATACTTTATATTTTGTGTAAATATGATACTTTTGTTTTAGAAATTGTCGACTACCACCCCTTCAAAGATGTGTGATTCATTCAAAAATTACATGGAATGTTTTCAGTATGGATTTAGCAAACATATATGATAAATATGATATTAAAATTTAAATTTATTAGTCATTTATATACATATATTTCATTTACACTATTTTATTTAATATAACAATAAAATGGAAACAATGTTTATATATACATATGGTTTAATGTATCCAAGAATAGTGTATTACATTTCATACTTATATATAATAAAGATTATTATAATTAAATTTAATGAATATAAATTATAGTTATTTCAAGGTTTACATTATTTAAAAAATAATATAATTAAAAAGACCAATGATACAACCAATAAAGACACATGTGAAAAACAAAGTGAATATTACCTGAAGTGAAACATTATTATAGAATTGTTAATAATAGGGTAATATAAAGTAATAATCAAAAAATATATGGTATTATATCTTATATTATTCTTTTATATATCCAGAATAAACATATATTTATTTTTCAATCGGGTTGAATGAGTTCAATGAGAGTCAATACAAAAGGTAAGGTAATTTCATCTCACTTTTTATTTTCAAGAGATATTTGCCTTATGCACAAATAAATTATTTTGTGGTTTATTTATACATCCCATGAATGTATTATATTACTCTTATGTCTATTTTTTCTGTTATTTTCTTTTATTTATAATGGGGATTTTCCCCAACCCTTTTGGTCTAATGGTGTTTATGCATCAAAAGATTCCAAATCTATAATGTTTTTTTATCTAAAATTTCCTTCCTTGAGACACATGCCATGTTATACACCTATTTTATTCCATGAGGTGTATATAATTAAATTGAAATTTTATACCATGAATCTCCATATGTTCTATACGTGTTAATAATCTTGTAATTTTATTCTTTCAATTATTTTATAATTCAATGTTAACAAATTTGTAACGGTTTATAGCTACAATCTCGCCATTTATCATGATTTCCTAGGATTATTCTCCAATTGATAAAATATTATGATACATCACTCAATAACTCTATATTTTTATTAAACTATATTTTTTTAAGTAATGGTATCATTTTCCAACTCATTGTTGCATAAGATGATCAAGAAAGTGTTTTTGAGAATGTTCATCTTTACCACTCCATTTTCTCGGAAATATGTGTACCATCAAACCCTTGTTTTCTAAATGGTTTCAAAAAAATAATATAATATTATATTATGATCATTAAGATACATTATTATCCATGTTTGTCCTTTAAAAAATGATTTCTAAAAAGTAATCTTCTTGTCATCTTCTAATCGAGGAACTTTTGTAAAAAAAATACAGTGAAAAAGGAATGTTTGGAATTTATAGATTTACATATTGTCCTGAATTCCATTATATTTATGGTTCCTTTACATGATAACATAGATATTTTTAATTAAAATAAAATAAATTCATAAGATTTTGTAAATTATTTGTTTTGATTTATTTTAAAAAAAATGGTTTTTATAAAGGTTTTATGTCTAAAAAAATTGTTTTGGATTATTTTCAAAATTTTATGGATATATTTTCAAAACGATTTTTTTTCAAAGAAAATAATTTCAATGATCTCGAAACATATTCTATATGTTTTAAATTTATTTTCAAGGAAAAATGTTTTAAATTTTTTTAATATTCTTTTATAAACATTCAGAGAAAACGGTTTTCAAAATGTTTTCGATCATATTTTATATGTTTTAAAGGAAAAGTTTTTGAAATTTTTTTCATGCTCTCATAATATTTTTTCAAAGAAATATGATTCCAAAATTTTTTCAAAAATTTCTTTATATATTTCAATGTTTATTTTCATGAAAATTGTTTTCAAAAGTTGTTATGGTCTAAAGATAATTTTTTAAAGGAAAAAATATATTTACCTTAATAATTTTTTCTAAAATATCCATCAAAGCTATTTACCATCTATGATAACATTTGTTGATGTTACTCATGACCTAATAGAAAATGATTAAAATTTAATTTCGTATTCTTTCTTGAAAGATTTATGGTTTGATGGAATTATTCCTATGACACCTGTTTCTCTTCCAATTGTTATATTATTTTGAAATGCATTTTTTTCACAGGATATGGTTTGATAAATTATTATGAAACCTATATATTTTCCATAGGTTATGTTTTTTGAAATATTAATGATACCCATTTCATTTCATGAGATATTATTTTTTGTTTATAGAACATATCTCTTTTTATGGGTTATGATATGATGAAATTTTTATTATCATGTGGCTTGTGTAGGAATGATTTTATTATAAGATGGCTGGGACTTATTTCTCCCTTCAATTCATTGGGTAATGATTTATATCTCATGAGATAATGATGTGAATCAATTGTACGAGCATTAACCATTATGGGAAGATGGGGATACCCGATCACTTATAAGGAAAGGATTGCGACTTGGGATGAAAGTGTTCCCTAGCCAGTAGGAGTAGTCACCATAAAATTGAACGATATGGAAACCTGATCCATTATGGGAAGATGGGTAAATCCTATCCCTAATCAGGAAATAAATATTACTTATTATGGTGGTGTGTCCTTCCAAATAGGTGTATCTCCCATGAAGTTCCTTGATAAGTTCACGATATGCATCTTGACTTATAAGGAATGATATGAGATGTTTATAAATTCCAAAATATCATTTATTATTCCTATGAATTGATTTCATGGATTATGTTATTAATTTTGTTATTATTCATGTGTTATGATCTATTAAGAGTTATTCCATGATTCATTAATATGATCATATGAAATGCATGGTGTAATATTATAGTTTTATGATCATGTTCTCATACAACTATGCCAATGTTTATTCTTACATGTATCCTTGGATTACTCTTACTGAGCATTTGATATCACCCCTTTTTCTGTTTCCATCCCCATGTCATAAAGATACATATTATTTTTGACATTTCTAAGACGGGAGATAGTCATAATGAACCTAGTTGGAGATAATTTAACTCATTTATGTTCTAGTGTTTAGTTTTCCATGTTTCCAAAGGAACTAAACTAATATAGTATCTGGGTGTCAGTTTATGTAATTTTTTATATATTTTGAAAAAGTGGTGTAAATTTATATATACATTATGAATGGGTTTTATTAGTTAGTATCAGAGTGAAGGTTTAGTCAAAATTTGGAAACTATAATGAGAAACATTTAGTGATAACCCCTTGTATATTTCTACAGATCTGTCTAGGGTTTTCTCTATTGATATGTATAAGGACGAGTTAACATTGAGGATAATATCTTATAATTTTGGTAATTTATAGAGTGAGTAGTTTATTATAAATAAATATTGGTATGTATACTACATGTGGATGTGTTTCTACCACATATGTACCTAGGTGTAACAACTCTTACATTATGTGTTGGGCCTAACTCGACGTAACCTAGTACACGACAATGAGTCTTACAGGGAACTTGGTTTGACACTCCTAGAGGATATGCTTCAAAATTTTACAAACTCATCGTGAGCCATCATTAAGTATTTAAAGGGATGTTTCCTATGAATAGCCTAAGATAAACCTTGGGTGTCATAGATTTTGGAAGGTGTCATGATTTAGGCATCCAATAAGTACTTTTTCATGATTATGTCATTTTATTATATGATATGTGTTTCTCACCCATTGATTTCTCATTTTAGTCAATAGAGAGAAATTGAGGGTAAAAGGTTAAAATTTAATGTTTCATATGTGATATGAATGGGCATTACTAAAATCAATTTCCCATGTAGAAATCTCATAATGTGAATCAAGATGGAGGTACGAGTATGGGTTATACTCTTGAAGATAAAGAGACCAAAAAATGAAATGTGAAAGGTATGTGATGTTCTTACAGTATTTTTTACATTAATTGTATCAAGTGTGATTAGATTTAGGTTTAGGAACATTAATACATGATTCATATTTCATATTTTATAAAAGGGATTTTGTGGAAGAAGTTGATGAAGACATAGTAATGTTTTTAGAATAATGTTAAATGATTGAAGTATTTATATTTTGAGATTCAAAGATTGTGGAATATAAATAATGATATATATATGTATTTTTCATAAAATATTTCATTAATGATTGAAAGGGGAATGTTGAATGGTGATAAAGACATATAAAAGTGATATTTTTATTTTGGAAAGGTAACCCATAATTTGATCTTGTTGTTGGTAAAATTGTGTTTATCTTGGATAAAGTGGTGATTGATTTAGAAAAAGTAATGTGTATAACACTAATTAACCTAGATCTGATTATTGATTTTATGATAAAGCCCTATTTTTCATCATGGATGAATTTTAAAACTTCTTGGATTTAACAAATATGTCTAGAAACATTTGGAAAATAAGTTTTATATGATTTACAAAATTATTTATGGTAATTAAGGTCATTACCATATTTTAATAGAATACTTGTTGTAGGTAATCTCATGTTTGGAATGTGACTAGAAATATCCACTTTGTAATATATTGGGGATCAATGTTATATATATTTTTATCTTTCATAAGGGTTATTTTTTTAACCATAAATGAAATATTTATGATGAACATCTGATGAATTTTTTGAGATTAAAGTATTATGTCACCATATGAGGATTTATGCATATAGGAAAAAATTCTATAACATCTTGATCTTGATGGTAACTAAATAGAGATGGGATTACTTATCATGGATCTCATGATCTATTAGTTCTCCATGAATGAAAATTTTATATTCCTTTTCATAGAAATGGATGATGTGGAAATTGGCCATGGCATTACCAAAATGTGATATATTACTTATGAAAGGAAATGAAATCATGTAAGTATAATTTCTTTTGAAAATTATCCAACTCTAGGGAAAGGATCTGGAAACTGAAATGGTTATCCTAGTACTTTTGTTTCTGATGAATCATATGTTCCCATTGATAATCAAAGACTAATGGATTTGTGATTATTAACATTATCATACCAAGATCTCTCTCACTCTCCTCCATAACTTGATAGTTGGATTTCCCTTCCATGCCCATGTTTTCACTTTCCACCTATATTATCTTATTTGAAAACCCAGTTATGTATTACACTGGGTAATAATTTTGGTTCCAACTTTTTTTGAAGGATGTTTTATTGTTCATTTCAATGATGCGGGGTTATATTAATGGAATTAAAATGTATGAAACCATTAGAAACCAAAATGAATTTTGAGAGTGAAATTCATTTCAAGGGGATTAGTATGGAACACCCAGAGATTTAAAAAATTATATTTTCCAAAATTATTTATTTTTATTCATATTAAAAAATTCACACAATGCTAAAATTGTTTTTTTAATTATTTATATTAAATGACTAAGTCATACATTAATTATTTGCTACACTAAGGTAATATTATGATATACACAACACTGACTTAATGTATGTTACATGCAACAATAAATTTCTACAAATGATTATTTTATTTTTATAATTATTCAAAAGAGATAGTTATATCCTAGCCCTTAAAAAATATGAATAGAGATAACTACTTTTAAAATATTTTGTATAATGGTTTTATTTAAAAAAAATATTTATTATGAGAAATATATTTTTTTCTAAAATATTTATATGTTTAAAAATACAATTTCTCAAATGAAATACTTTTTATATCCTTATGTGAAAAAAATAAGATTAATTTTAGATAATTTTAGAAATTGAATTTTATAAAATTAAATTAATATTTTAATACATTGTAACACCCCAAGATTCCACGATACGTTTCCCCTCATATAATACTATAACTTGTGTTGTACACAACATCAAGTTCAAACACACCACAACCAATCAAACTAGTCGTTATGAAAAGTAATACCCACTTTTTGAAATTTTGGAAATTTTATCTTTCAAAGTGGACTTATTTTTTGGATTCGGAATATCGAAATTATCTTAGGGTGAATTTTTTGTATTTTTCTAAAAACTTTCATTTCTTGATGAATAATGAAAAACACATACTTATTGTTTAAAACCAAATCATTATTTAAATGATTATTTATTTTATTTAAATTTATTTTTTTTCAAAATAGACACATAATACCAATATATGTTCATTGTAATTTATTTTAGTCATTTTATGATAAGTTTATATATATAAAAATTTTATCGAACTTTTTACCTTCTTTTACCCACCTCCTAGGAGCATTTGCAAATTTGCATAAAAATTAATATTACCTCTTCTGTGAGTTGAATTTCAAAAATCCGAGAGACACAGTTAATATCTAGAAGTAAAATGTTGTTTAATAGGATAAAAATTAATTTCTCGTGAATATTATCATTTGACTTTTAATTACCACAGTTAAAAGTAAATAGGGTAATTAAGGGTAAAAATGATATTATAATTATCCTAACACATGTCATAATTCTATTTGATAAGTATTATTCAAACAAAAAATCCATAGGAATAAAATATGATCCTCTTTTGTCCACTTGGATTAGATTAGGACATTTATTATTATTTTATTTAAATAAAAGTTAAGAGACTTAAATTCAATGTTTAATAACTGAACCATTATTAATATAGGGTTACACAAAATATAAATTGAACTATAAATATTCATTAGAAAGATAAAAATATTTCGTACGTAATGGTATTTTATTTATAATTTTTAGACCTTAAATAATTTAATTTATTTATGACACAATGATGATACAGTAATTACATTATTAATGAAATATTAAAATAATTGTTATTATAAATATCCAAATAATAGTAAGTTGAGACTTCTGATGAATTCCACTAATTTTCGAGGTTAATATGACATGATAGGGTTGGTTAAATAAATTTCATTCGAAGTATTAATGTTTTTATGGATTTCAAAAAATCAAATACTAAATAGTGCCAAAATTGACATAATTGAGTTTTTAAAACAAATACTATATTATTAATTGATATAATATTTCTAAATATCTAAGGATAGGCCAAATGACTTAGATAAGGTTATATATGTTAATAATGAACCACATGGGGTTCTATTGGCTTGTTTTTTTATGTTTATTAACCACAAAATATAAGAATATAAAGAGACATGGTAAAGGTCAAACTATTTGACTAAGAGTTAAATCTAAAAGATAAAGTAAATATGATGACCTAAACCTATCTAAAACCTATTGGTTGAGAGGTTTTCGACCCATCCCCACCTTATCCTAGAAATAATTAATTTTGGATCAATTAAAAACAAAAAATGATTTTATTATAAAATAATATTTCAAGCTTTTCTTAAAGTGACCCTCACCTCTCTTATAAAAGGGAACATTCCCTTCTCTTAATTTCACACATCCAATGCCATTTGGCTCGGGAAAACCCTTTACAAATGTCCTCCCAACATCCATAACATCAACCAAATCACCTAACATTGATTAGGAAGCCAACTTATGGAGCCCTTTTGATCAACTCAAAAGAAAACACTCGAAGTAGAGGTAATAATTTCACCGCCCTCTTTCAAGTTCTTTTCTTCTTCTACTTCCTCTTTCTTTGTTGTTTCCATACCAAAATAATAAATCCAGAACCTTCTAAATACTGTGATGTTATTATAAATATGGTACAACCATATTCGTTATTATATCCATCCTACAAATGACAAAGTCACCATATGTGCATATGTACATCTTACCGTCTCCATGTCATGGTGTAGTTTGTTATTCAAACACATCATTATTTGGATGGGTATAATAATAAATATAATTGATATAAATAATAAATATAAGATGTTAATTATTCTTTACATATGATATACTATCCAATTACATAAGACTTTTCCACCAATATAATGATATTGTCGTTCGTGCGTACGTACACTACGGGAAAAAGGATTTATGCGATGAGGGTAACAACCTGTCGCAAATAACCAATTATTTGCCACGAGATTTCGTCTCACGTCGCAAATAGTTTGGAGCGGATTGCGTGCCAATCCGCGCGAAAGATATTTTCGACGGTTGGATCCCACAGTCGCAAATAACCGGCAGCGATTTATAGCTCTTTGCGACTGGAAGTCACCCCGCCGCAAAAGGTGCAAATAGTTAAGTATTTGCGACGGGCCCCGTCGCAAATAACCAGCAGTAGTTTATAGCTTTTTGCGACGAGATGTTTCCCATTCGAAAAAGTTGTGGTGGCAGAAACTATTTGCAACGGGTCCCGTCGAAAATAATTTTTTAACCGCCGACAGTAATTAATGCGGGCGTAGGTATTTGCGACGGGACCCGTCGAAAAAGATACTATTTTCGACGGGTATCCCTTCACAAATACTCTAACGTATATATAGCCTCATCCGTTTTTCGTCTCATTCCTCTCAAATTTTTTATCCCTTTTCTCTATAAACTTGGATTTTAGAAAGAGATTTTTTCTAAGAGAATTGTTTTGTTCCCGAAGAAGTTGTGAAGATGTCTGCATCAATAGAAAATCAGTCATAATGGTATTTATGGTTTTTTAATTTATTATTTATTTCATTTTTTTTATGTTATTTTTTTTATTTTTGATTAGTTGTAATTAAATTAAATTTAAATTGTTTTGTCATTAGTATTTATTTGTACTAATAAATAGAAATTTATAGTATTAATTTTTAATAATTAGTTGTAATTATTAATTATTAATGATAATTAGTAATGTAAATAATTAATTTGTAGTAATTAATAATAATTGGTAATAAATATCAATAAATAGTAATAAATATGAATAATTAGTAATAATTAGGAATAATTAGTAATAAATATTAATAATTAGTAATAATTAGTAATAATTAGGAATAATTAGCAATAATTAGGAATAATTATCAATAATTAGTAATAATTGGCAATAGGTAGTAATAAATAACAACAAATAGCAATAATTAATAATAATTACTAAAAAATTGTAATAATTAGTAATAAATTGTAATAATTAGTAAGAAATACTAATAATTACTAATAATTACTAATAAATACTAATAATTAGCACTAATTAGTAATAACTAGGAATAATTAGCAATAATTAGAAATAATTAGCAACAATTAGAAATAAATAGCAATAAATAGCAATAATTTGCAATAATTAGCAATAATTAGTGATAATTAGGAATAATTTGAAATAATTAGAAATAATTAGGAATAATTAGAAATAATTAGCAATAATTAGCAATAAATAGAAATAAATAGAAATAAATAGCAATAAATACTAAAAAATTAGGAATAATTAGTAATAAGTATGAATAATTTATAATAAATTGGAATAATTAGTAATAATTAGGAATAATAAATTATAATTAGTAATAAATTATAATGGTTAGTAATAAATTGTAACAATTAATAATAAATACTAATAATTACTAGTAATTAATAAAAAATAATTATAATTAGCAATAATTAGCAATAATTTGGAATAAGTACAAATAAATTGCAATAAATAGAAATAAATAGTAATACATAGGAATAATTAGAAATAATTAGCATTAAATATAAATAAATAGCTATAATTAGCAATAAATAGAAATAATTAGTAATAAATAAAAAATAAATATTAATAAATAGGAATAATTAGTAATAATTAGGAATAATTGGAAATAATTAGGAATAATTATGAATAATTTGGAATAAATACTTATAATTAGTAATATTTAATAATAATTATTATTAATTAGCAATAATTAGGAATAATTAGAAATAATTATGAATAATTAGCAATAAATAGTAATAATTAGCAATAATTAGCAATAAATAATAATAATTAGTAATAAATTGTAATAATTAGTATTAAATTGTCATAATTAGTAATAAATTGTAATAATTAGTAACAAAATTTAATAATTATTAATAAATACTAATAATTACTAATAATTATGAATAATTACTAATAATTACTAATAATTACTAATAAATACTAAATATTTGCAATAATTATGAATAATTAGTAATAATTCACAATAAATAGAAATAAATAACAATAATTAGCAATAAATACCAATAATTAGTAATAAATAGAAATAAATATTAATAAATAGGAATAATTAGTAATAATTACAAATAATAAGAAATAATTAGGAATAATTACAAATAATTAGGAATAAATACTTATAATTAGTAATACTTACTAATAATTAGTAATAATTAATAATAATTAGGAATTATTATCAATAATTCGGAATTATTATCAATAATTCGGAATAATTAGCACTAATTAGTAATAATTAGAAATAATTAGTAATAATTAGCAATAATTAGCAATAATTAATAAAAATTAGTAATAAATAAAAATAAATTGTAATAATTAGTAATAAATTTTAATAAATAGGAATAAATTGTAATAATTAGTAATAAATTATAATAATTATTAGTAATTAGTAATAAATAATAATAAATAGTAATAAATACTATAAATAGTAATAAATAGTTATAGTAATTAATAAATAGTAATAGTTAGTAATAAACAGTAATAAGTAGTTATAAATAAGAATAATTATTAATAATTAGCAATAAATACTAATAATTTGGAATAAATACTAATATATAGTAATAATTAGCAATAATTAGTAATATTTAGACATAATTAGATATATTAGAAATAATTAGCAATAATTAGCAATAATTAGGAATAATTAGATATAATTAGTAATAATTACTAATAAATACTAATAATTAATAATAAATACTAACAATTAGCAATAATTATAAATAAATAGTAATAATTAGATATAATTAGATATAATTAGAAATAATTAGTAATAATTAGTAATAATTAGTTATAATTAGTAATAATTAGATATAATTATACATAATTAGATATAACTAGTAATAATTAGAAATAATTATTAATAATTAGTAATAATTAGATATAATTAGTAATAATTAGATATAATTAGATATAAATAGTAATAATTCGTAATAATAAGTAATAATTAGTAATAATTAGTAAGAATTAGTAATAATTAGTAATAATTAGATATAATTAGTAATAAATAGATATAATTAGATAGAATTAGATATAATTTGATATAATTTGAAATATATAGATATAATTAAATATAATTTGATATAATTAGTAATAATTAGTCATAATTAGTAATAATTAGTAATAATTAGTCATAATTAGTCATACTCATTAATAATAAGTCATAATTAGTAATAATTAGTAATAATTAGTCATTATTGGAAATAATTACATATAATTAGATATAATTGTCCTTGCATGGTTGATCACCTTGCAAGTAGTGTGGCAATTGGAAACCCCATGTCATTCCCTTATCAACCATAAGAATTATCTCACATGACCATTTACATAGACCATTATTCCTTGAAAATTTAAGGGAAAGATACTGATGTCTCCTCTAATTTTTAATGAAAAACGATCTATGTAAAGGGAGCGAGATGATTCTTAGAGATGAGAACGATGTAACTTTGGTCATCCAATTGCCACACTACTTGCGATGCTTATCGGAGGATGTAATGTGATCCAGCCACTAGAGAGATTAGAGGCGATCGCCAGCATCAAATTGTGGTTAGTCTTATTTTTTTCAATTTGACAATTAACTTCATATAATATTTATAGAATTTTAATTTCAAAATGGAATTGAAGAAGTCATATGAGGCTCTGACTTCTTAGAAACAGGCTGAGGGTCAGGTTGAGGCGACTGATCAGACCAGTGCCAACCATTTTCATGAGGAGGCATGGATACGGGAGACTCATTATGGATTTGAGAAGGGCCGAGTAGTTGGTATTAGCTCTCATGTGACTCTAGGTACTTATTATGGTACTATTGTGATGTCGGCGTCCAGCTCAAGAGAAGATTGTAGAGATGCATCATCTTCTGGCTCATAGTATCAGGAGCAGTTCTAAGCGCAGAATGACCTTATAGAGAGTTTGCAGAAGCAGCAAGAAGAGATATGTCAGCAGTAGCAACAATAGTAGTAGCAGCACGAGGAGGAGATGTGTTGATGGCAGCATCAGCGTCATGAGCAGACGGAGTACATGCACCGTCTGACTCTTAGTTTAGGGGTGGATTTTCCTCTACCTACTCCTTCAGCTCCTCCACCTCCTCCAGAAGATGACCCCTAGTGATTTTTTTGTCAAAAACATTTGAATTTATATTTGTTGTCATATGAAATATTTATAGTTTATTCCTTTTATATTGGTGTGATTAATACATAATTTTATTTTTAATATTTTATGATTTTTTTTGTGAATATTCAGAATTTTAATATTTTTATTATTTTTTATTATTTTAATAATATTACTAATATTAATAATATTGTTTCATTAATAATAATATTAAGAAAATATTTTTTTCAGCATTATATTTTTTATTATTTTTTTTATTTTAATAATAATTATTATAATATTATTATTATTATTTTATGATTTTTTTATATTTTTTGTGAATATTGAGAATTTTAATATTTTTTATTTTAATAATATTAAAATTAATTTTTCAATATTCATAATAATATTTTATGATTTTTTATATGTTTTCTTTGTGAATATTGAGAATATTAATATTTTTTATTTTATTTCTTATTTTAATAATATTAAAAATAATTTTTCAATAATCAAAATTTTTTAAAATTTATTTTTTAAAAAATAAATTTATTATTTTCGATTGGATCTGCTACAACGGGATTCCGTTGCAAATAGTATAAATAATTTTTTCATAAAAAGGTATTTGTGATGGGATTACAGGCCTGTCGCAAATAGTCTAAAAAAATATTTTCAAAAAACATTTCGGATGGGATTTTAGGCCCATTGCAAAAAATGTATTTGCAACAGTCCCGTCACAAAAGAGCTTTTATTGTATATAGTATATAATGGGAGACTTATTTGCGATGATGTTTTCTGCAATGGGCTATTAGTGACTGAGCCCCATCGTTAAAACCTATTTATGATGTGATCCCGTCGCAAATAACCCGTTGCCAATACCTTGAATTCTAGTAGTGGTACGGATTACCGTCTTCACGAATACGCTGAGATTCATTCCCCATCGTAATCAATCAAATACGTTGAATTCTAGTAGTGGTACAGATTACCGTCTCCACAAACGCGATGAGATTCATTCCCCATCATATTCAATCAAGAATATTTTTTATATTATGATTCAAAATAATGTTTATGAACATAATATTATTCTGTATATGAATCAAATACATCCTATTAATAACAATCATGGCTTACGTAACATATCGTATAATGGAAAATGAATCAGTTTACACCAAAAATGATGATACTACTAAAATATTATTAACAAAGCAATATTAGAAGATCATATATGATATTGTATTTATGTACATGGTTCTTTTACAATTTAATAACAATGATTTAACTATTATAATGGAAGTTAACATGCCATCGACCAAGGAAAAGTACAAGTTAAGGGTTAATTCCTAAATCTCATTATTATTCGAGATTGTTTATGTGTATGTTTTTACTGGGACATATTTATTATCCATGTCTAGGTTTCATAAATGATTTTTCAAAGGGATTATTTTTAAAGGAAACTTTTACTAAATCATTATTTAAAATGTTTTAAAGATTTATTCTTTTAAACAATTCTCATTAATTTCCATGTTTTCAAAATTGTTTTAAGGATTTATTTATATGAACATAAATGTTTTAAAATGTTAATTCCATTCAAAAGATTCAATTTGTTATGGGACACTTTGATTAAAACTATCTTTTAAATGAGTTCTTTTTTTTGTTACATTAAAATGATTTTATGAAAAATGGATATTTCTCTCAAATTTTTTTACTGATCATTTCCAACTATGTCAACATCTTTTAAGGGATATTATTCTTGATCAACTATGATTCATTATGATATAAATATTCAATATTATATTGATTTTTTTTTTAAATGTTTGACTGCGGATGTGTTATTTTTACACAATTAATGGTTTATGGATATTGTATTTACATTTATTATGGTAGTTTTAATATAAATGTTTATGTTTTGTTTAAACCTTTTCATAAGAGGAAATCATTGGACTTAATAAGTGATGGGTGGAGCCCGATATAGCTCCTCGATACATAGGTTGGTCTTGTGAGACAAACTAGTGTCTTGGAACAAGGCCATCAAAAAATAATTTTTGTAGTCTTGGCACAAGGCCTTGACTATGTGGTTATGAAGTCTGGAATTATACATTTCATCATTATGAAATTGGATATTGTAATTACATGTGATTATTCAAATAATAGAATATCCCTGTGAATAATTAAATTGAATTATTTTATTTTACCTTTTCCATATTATGCTTATTTTTATGTTTAAATGCCTTTTGTTTTAGTCGGATACATTACCTTAATGTTTATGGTTATTTATGAAAGTTTTCGCTATATTGTTATCCTTGCTGAACTTCTGAGATCAACCCATTCTATGTTTTATTTTTCCCAGGTGGTGAAGAAGTGTTTAATGGTTATCCTCCATAGATAGGCTAAGGATATAAGTGTATCCAAAGGGGTCAAAATGTTTTTGATGTTTTTGTTTCATGATGTAATGTAAAACTTATGAATGTAAGTAAAACTTCCAAGGCGACTAAACTAATCAGTCTATTGGGACATGATTTCTTGTATCATGCCAATGTTATATAATAACGAACCGAATCTAGGTAACTGGTGTCAGGGCATTACATTCATAATTTTAGAATTAGTTAAGGCTGAATTTTTCTATTAAACTTCATTTATAGATGAATAGTGAAAAATAATGTTTTTTATTTAAAAATTTCGTCTTTATTTAAATAATTATAAATGTTAAATTATATTTTAAACTGGTTTATAAGGTCCAAATAGGTAAATTATTCATATATTAATCCAATTTAAGTTATTGGAATATTTTATTATTGAAATTATATAAAATCACTTATTAACTTTTGAACGTTTTTACTTTATAAACCCGCTTTCTCGCTACATCTATGGGATTAGCATTAAATATAATTTTACCACTTTTGTGATATGAATTTGGAGATATGGACATACGAAGTTTTAATTATTATAATATTCTTGGTATAATTATATCAAAATATTTTTTTATAAGAAGGGATTAGTGAATGTGATGAAATTCAATTACTGTGATTAAGGTCAAATTAAGCTTAATATGGGATTAAACCTTAATCTTAAAGACAAAAATGACCTGGAAACCTATATAAATGAAATTAGAGGCCAATAATTTGGCCATATCCCATCTTGGATCTAATTTTATTATTAATTTTGATTTTATTAAATGTAATTTTCCTATATAAAATACTGAGTAAACAAAAAATTAAAAAACAGAACCTTCCATACATTTAAAATTTATAAAACATTGAGATATGTGAAAAAATAATAAATTTGGTTTTGAAATCCATTTTAAATATAAATGGGTTATTATTATGATAATAATTCATCATTAATTTTTAGATATGATTTAGTTACTTAGAAGTATTATGAAATGCCAGCGTAGTGATTATTTAGTTAATAATTAACTAAAATAACTAAAACTATAAATATAAAAAGTGAAGAAAATTGATTGAATTATTATCTATAATTAATTTTTTAGATGAGTATATAATTTTAAAAGGATTTTAAGCTAATATATTTTTATTAAAACATTTATGTGATATTTTAAAATTAGAATTAATTAAATAATGTGAAAATTGGCATTAATGAAATTTTACAATTAATAATATTTTATTAAATGATTTAAAAGAAATAAAAAACCATATTAAGAAAATTGATTTGTAAGTGTTAATAAATATTAAATATGTGATATTAATAGTATAATTTATATTTTATAGTTAATATATTGACCCATAGATTTTAAAAACATTTTTAGCATGGTCTGGGTTTAAGCTTTGTTTTTTTATGCGTCACATTCGCTTGTTTTAAAATTAATTTCCAAAACACATGAGATATTTATTTGGAAAATTATGTATAATATTTATAATTAATTTGATCTATATTTTCAAAATATTGACCCTTTAATTAATTATTAATGTAAAAACATGAATGGGTTGAAACCTAGTGTTTTTAATAAAAAAATGATAAAATTGGAGAATCATATAAGTTAAGGAATAAAATTATTAATATGCACATATTTTTGGTCATTGGATGTTTTTCTCGACCATAATTACAATTTAATACAAAATTTTTCCATTTTTGAATCATTTTATTTATGTTATACATCTCATTAATGAGTATTTTGTATTTACAACAGTGACACTCCCCTTCCACTATAAAATTCAAGCAATATCACACTTTATTTCACTTCTCAAATCACTTAGGTTCATCCAATATATTACATATATAATTCTAAAAGTCCCTATACTCCTCCTTGAAGGCTACCTTTTCAAACAATTAAATCCAAGGAATCCATTTTGTTAAAACCAAAAGGAGTTACCCAAATAATAGGTAATATCTTCCTAGAAGCTCCCTTATCTTATCCTCATTCTCAACCACATCATCTCTCCTTTTTCCATAATTATACAAAAACACTGATATCCTCAATATACTGATATTTTTTTATTCTAATGGTTCTACCTACCCTTCCACACACATCCATATAATGGGTAACGAATAAACTATTTATGTGTGCAGTGAACTACTGCGTTGTGAAACAATGATTGTTTGTTCTTACTTTAACACATCTCATGGTGAGAATTATTAAAGACACATGGTTTATATCTAATTTATATGATATTTTGTATTTATATATTCTTATATAATTATTTTAGAACACATTTCCTAACACTTTTCATTTTTTTGTAAATATAATAGTTTCATTTGAGAAAGTGTAGACTGCCGCCCACCCAAAGCAATATGATTCATTCAAAATTTATACGGAATGTGTTAAGGATGATTTTAGTAAAAATATATGATATATTAATTCTACTAGAAAAAATATATGTATATATAAATACATATATATGAATATATATATATATATGTATATTTCCATTACTCCATTTCTGTCAATATGAAAATAAAATGGAAACAACGTTCATGAGAACGTACTACTTATTGTCTCTATTAATAGTGTAATATATTTCATATTTATATAGTCTATAAATTATTAAAATAAAAATATTCTGAATATAAATTATATTTATATAATAATTTATATTCTTAAAATCATTATATATGTTCAATTACCAAAGATATAAAAAATTAAGACACTTGTGAAAAAAAAGTGAATATTACATGGAGTGATAACATAACATATAATTTTTAATAAGAGGGTAATAAAAAGTCATAATCAAACCATATATGGTATTATATATAAGAATTAGGTATTGTGATATTTTTATAATAAACTTTTTAATATTGTATAAGTGTTTTGAATGAGTACGATGGGAATCAAGACAGGTGGAAAGGGAATTTCATCTAAATTTTTATTCTAATACTACCAAGTAACACTTTTTATTCCAGACTGTCCATTGAATTAAAAGGAACAAGTTAAATGGGGACTAATTTTCTGAATACTAGTTGTTTGATCCCTCATAATATTGTTACATAAATAAGGAAGAGAACCCATGCTAAAAAAATTGAGCATCATCCCTCATTATCCATCAAAGAAGACAAAAAATCCTTCACTCAGTTCCACTCATGAATGTTATGTGAGATGTACACCCATGAAAGAACGATGGATTTTCATTTTACCGGAATATGAATGATGGAACATGGACAATGAATATTTTCCTGTAACACTTCATGCTACACTATAGAGTCTATCTCGAGCACTTCTAGTGAGATGTTATGATCCCGACCAAGCTTTAGACCCTTCCACATGACCTTGTCCTCTGCCACGAGGAAATCCCCATGTTTATAACTGCTGAAAAAAATCCATAATATATACACCTTTACAGTCACGAACCACCCCTCCACCCATATTATCTTTTATATGTAGGAACCATCCATTTTAAGCATTAAAGCACTAGTCAGAGGATTCCACCATACCCATTTGTCTTTATTGCTAGTGTTCTGGGGAATCATGTGACAACAGGGTCCCGGTGACAGCACAACCACCCCGCCTTAACATGGCCGTCGGGTCCTGGCCCACCAGGTACCACCAGTTGCCACCGCAGACACGTGGGGCCCACCCCAGGGTCCACCCACGTGCCTGAACGGGTCATCTGACTAATGACAGTCCCCACAGGCCAACACATGTCCTTTCCAGTGTGCTTTGTCCTCACTCACACACACCCTGGGAAACTTCCCAGAAGGTCACCCATCCTGATCACTACTCCAAGCCAAGCACGATTAACTGTAGAGTTCTAATCAGACAGGCTCCCGAAAGGAAGGTGCACCTTGTTGACATGAGTCATATCATTTAGTCATTTGACCCTTTATCATTTGGGGGTGTTACAATCACCCCCCCTTTAGAGCACAACGCCCTCGTTGTGGGCCCTATATCTCAACCCAGGCAGTACACCGCACTTAAGGCTGGGTACCACCTTTGATACCAAATGTGACAACTGGGTCCCGGTGACAGCACAACCACCCCGCCTTAACATGGCCGTCGGGTCCTGGCCCACCAGGTACCACCAGTTGCCACCGCAGACACGTGGGGCCCACCCCAGGGTCCACCCACGTGCCTGAACGGGTCATCTGACTAATGACAGTCCCCACAGGCCAACACATGTCCTTTCCAGTGTGCTTTGTCCTCACTCACACACACCCTGGGAAACATCCCAGAAGGTCACCCATCCTGATCACTACTCCAAGCCAAGCACGATTAACTATAGAGTTCTAATCAGGCAGGCTCCCAAAAGGAAGGTGCATCTTGTTGACATGAGTCATATCATTTAGTCATTTGACCCTTTATCATTTGGAGGTGTTACAATGGGGGCCGTTGTTTTACAAAAACGGCGCGGCAAAGCCGCGCCGCCATCCAAGAAACGGGGGCTTGATTGCCCCCGCGTGCGCAGCCTCCTCGCGGCGCCAGGCCGCCGCGGCCCGCCGCGCCGCCGCGCCGCCCAGGGGGGGGGGGTCGGGCCGGACCCCCCCGTTTCGAACCAGAATTGGTTTTTGGCCCATAACATGAGCCTCAGACCTCCGAATGACGAACCGTCTGCGGCAACACGATCCTTGGATCGAGACGGTCGTTTCAATATATCGCACTCAAGGTTTCGGTTAACTTTGAGTTCGGCCGGGTTGGTTTGTTCACGAAACCAACCGGGCCTTCGGAGCGGAAACACTCATATCTTGAGCTACGAACGTCCGATTGACGCGCCGTCAGTCGCGTTGTGTTCCTCTTAGTGAGACGGATCTTTTGGCATACTCCGCCCGAGGTTTGGACGCAGGTGGAGTACGGTCAGGTTGGTTTTGCCTTAAAAACCAACTGGGCCCCGGAGACGAAAATGCCAATAACTCTCAGACCGGGCGTCCGATCGACGCGCCGTCTGTCGCGTTGAGTTCCTGTTGACGATACGGAACTTTTGGATACATCAACTCTGGTCTTTGTGACAGTTGATGTATCAGCCTCTCGGCTCGTGGAGCGGACCCTCCGAACGAGCTTGCTGTGTGCGGGAACCCTAGTGCTGGCTGCGACTGTTACTGTGACTACTACTGCTACTGTGACTGCGACGACGACAGTACAGAGATCCTGTGTGGATTAGACGACGACGACTTCAGCACTCAGCGATCCTACGTGGATCAGTGCTACAGGTCCTGTGTGGGCCCGATCCTGTGTGGGTCCGATCCTGTGTGGGTCCGCGCTCAGCGGTTCTGTGTGAGCCAGCGCCTACAGGTCCTGTGTGGGCCCGATCCTGTGTGGGTCTTTGCGGGGGTTAGTTACCTATCGATCCTTCGTGGGTCCGACGACTTAGATGGATCAGTGATCATCTTTATCGTCCTTGAAGAAGTATTCCTGTGTGAGCTGAATCCTATTGCTTTCCTGTGTGAGCTGAATCCTATTGGTTTCCTGTGTGAGCTGAATCCTATTGCTTTCCTGTGTGGATTGTGTTGTGCAATCCTGTGTGGATTACGTTTTGCTTTCCTGTGTGGAATACGTTTACTTTCCTGTGTGGACTGAGTTGTACTTGGGCTCGGAGGTTAGAGCGTATTTGAATTGATGACTTAGGTATATGTATGGGCATATACCTAAGCAGTGTCAGTTGTTACTTCGTGATTGTACTTTTCTTCATGGTTTATCCTTTGTGGATTTGAGAGACCTTCAGGGGTCTCGGGGTCCCTACTGAGTAGCTTATACTCACCCCTGCACGGGCTTTGCCCGCACTACGTTGTGTTGGTTGCAGACGACGGACAGCGTTGACCTTAGCTGAGGCCTACAGAGCGGAACGGTACCCAGAGGTGGACCACTGGGCGGGACGTGCACGGAGCGGACGGCGGGACCCGTGGAGCAGAGGAGCTATCTGTACCCACCCTTCAGGTGGGATTTCCAGTGGGCAGCTCGGAGTAGCGGCTTTTACTTTTCAGTTGCAGTTTTCCCCTTTTCGAGTTGTACTTTACTTTCAGTTTGGGTTTGTATTCTGGCCTATTTACCTTTCCGCACTTTCAGTCGTACTCTGCTTTTGTTTAGTGTTTACTTTCCGCTTGCTTACTCTGTGGTGATGTTTTCTTTTCAAAGGCAATGCCTTCCCTTTTTACTGGGTTTTACGCCTTGGTGCTAGTCGCCAGCCCCTGGCCTATGGAAGGCGGGCTTGGGGTAGTCACGGCACGGACCCCGAGGGCGGGTCATGACAAATTGGTATCAGAGGAGTTCGGTTCTACCGCGAACTCCGATCTTTTCTATGTGAAGCAATAATGTTTAGCGTATTGAGTGTGGATATCAGTCCAGGGAGTCCAGTGTTGGTGCGGCGGCCGACGTATCCGTACACCAGGACCCTGACTTCTGATTTCCGACTTAATGCACGAAAACATTGATTGTGTGTGTGTTTCAAAGTTTTCTTTGTGATTACTTATATCAGCTCACCAGGTATACTGTTCTGACCGTGGCACACCTGTTTCCTTTTCAGGATGGCCCCATGATGGCAGCCAGCTAGGGTTCAGAGAGTTGAGCGTGACGACAGCCCACCGAGCGACGAGGCCTCGGTGCAGGGCCCTTTGTCAGCAGTGGCACCGGCGGTAGCACTACCCACCGAGCCCCCGATACTTCCAGCACCAGCCGCTGACGATGCACGTCGCCTCAGCGCACTGCATGAGTTTCAGCGCCAGCGACCACCCAGGTTTCGCGGGGAGACGGATCCCCAGGCAGCAGAGGACTGGCTGGAGGCAGTGGTACGAGTGTTTAGGCTACTGAGGACACCAGCAGACCTCATGGTGATCCTCGCTGCGAGCCTACTACACGCAGCAGCAGGACGATGGTGGAGCTTGATGCTCCAGGTGCACGATGAGGCATCTCTTCTTTGGATGGACTTTGAGAGCCTTTTCCACTCGGAGTTCGTCCCAGCCACCCTCCGTGCGGTGCGCATCCAGGAGCTTCTTCAGCTGCGGCAGGGCAGCATGACAGTCGCTTAGTACTCGGCGAGATTTACCGATCTCTCACGCTACTCGACCGACATGGTACGAGACCCATTCTTCCGGGCCCGGACCTTCGAGCAGGGTTTGAGACACGAGATCAGGGCATCGCTGATCTCCCTCAGCATACCGACTCAGACAAGAGTACTGGAGCGGGCCCTTCTGATCGAGAGCTTCCTTGCTAAGTCTACACCAGCACAGAGACACACCGCAGGGCGGCACGTGGCAGAGTCATCTGCAGCTGGCAGTCGACGAATGACTCAGGGGTCCAGACAGACCAGACCTCAGGGCACTGGCTCAGCAGTGCAGGGCACACAACGCGGAGCCAGTCTTTCGAGTGGAAGACAGTGCTATGCATGCGGCGGGCAAGGCCACATGGCTCGTGACTGCCCGACCCGCCATGCGGAGGAGCTGCAGACGGGAGGAACCACCTAGGCAGAGGTAGAGTTTCGACCGTGGCGGTCTGCAGGGAGGAGGCGGACGAGGCAGAGGAGCTGGCCGAGCAGCAGGTGGTGGACGACGCTTTGAGGCTCTACCACCACCACCACCAGGAGGTCCACCCCGACCGCAGGGGAGAGCTCAGCTTCAGGTAGCCGAGGCCTTCGATCATGGAGCTCTGGGAGCCGATGGACAGGAGCAGAACTAGTGGATACATCCTTTGTACTTCTGGTTCCTTGTTGCATTTGTGTAGCGTCTTGTATTACGAGCTGCAATAATAAAAGACGCATACCTTGTGATGTTTTCGTTCCTGTCCTCTATCGTAATGTTACTAAGAGGTTCCAGTTTTGGCTGTTGACTTGACCCTCACTTGTGAGACATCTACTGGAGGAGACCCAGTTACCACACACTGATGCCGACAGTGTGACTCAACCCTTGGAGGCGAGAGTAACGGTTGAATCTCTTAGTAGTAGCGTCGAGGCCTTACGACGTCATCCTTAGTATGGATTAGTATCATCCATGTTAGGATTGACTGTTTTAGGCAAAGAATGTGGTTCACCCAGGGGATGAGACCAGATTTCTCTTTTCGGCAAAGAAGAAATCTTGCAGCTCTGATGGGACCGGAGATGGTCCAGGCCACGACAGAGAAGGTCCAGGTCATCTAGGAGCGGATGAGGACAGCTCAGAGCCGGCAGAAGTCATACGCTGACAGGAGGCGGAGGCCACTGGAGTTCGAGGATGGCGACCACGTCTTCTTGCGGGTCTCACCTCGACGTGGTATTCGGAGATTTGGCCGAGGCGGCAAGTTATCTCCGCGCTTCATCGGACCCTTCCAGATTCTCAGCAGGATTGGCGAGGTGGCTTATCGCCTGGCTCTACCACCTCAGTTGCACCGGGTGCACGACGTCTTCCACGTATCTCAGCTGAGGAGATACGTGCACGACCCGACGCACATCATTGACCATGGGGAGCTTGACGTTGACGATGGGGCGACCTTTTCGGAGGTCCCGGTGGAGATAGAGGATCGACAGGAGCGGGTCCTGCGTGGGCGATCGATTCCTCTTGTGCGCATCAGATGGCAACACGGGAATCTCTAGGAGAGCACATGGGAGCGGGAGGCTCAGATGCGTGCTTAGAACCCTCTTTTGTTTCCCTAGTTTTGATGTATCTTTACGGGGACGTAAAGCCCTGAGGTGGGAGTAATGTAAAGACCCGTAAAATTCAAAAAAAATTTTTTCTTAATTTTCATTAGAATTTTACAAGAGCGCGGTTTCAGACGGCACCTGATTCCGAGGCCCGGAGTGCCTGGAATTAATTTTCCGAAGTTTGGCTTGGGTACGTTCAGTGAACGAACGAGCGGGAATTCCTAACTTTTGATCCTGTGCTTGGAATTGAAATCCGAGGGCACCGATGAACTCGCAGCGCCGTTATTCTCTTAAAGAGACCTTTTCGGGAGTTGCGTTTGTTGCGGGTTGAAAGTTAGTTTTTGGGTTTTTAGTTTAAGTTAAATAAAATTTGTGAGGAACAATTTTTATTTTTAACTAGTTAAGTCCTACCAAAGGGAGTTGGGAGTGGGACCCACATCCACTTAACCTCCCTTGGGAGGATTAAGTGAGGTGGGGTCCACACGAACCCCAACTCCTCAATTTCTCTCAAAACCTCCCCTTTAACTCTTTTCATTTATTGTTGTCAACTTGAGTTACTTAATTAATTATGGGAGTTAAACCTTTTTGAATTTCAAACTTTTGAAATTCTAATGTGTTTTGTAATAATAAAATAAGAAGTTGTCTTATTTTATTATGGGTTGTTTGTTTTGTCTCCTTGAGAGCTTTTGGAGAGCCTCTTCTTCTTCTTCAAACTCAACGAAGAACGCGAAGAACGTCGTTCTTCAACGAAGAACTTCTCCGCCGAAGAACACGATCCATCCGCGACGCCGTATCCGCGACGCGACGTACTTCATCCGCGTCATCTCTTCCGCGACGGTTTTCCGCGACGAACGCCTTCGACAACGACTCTTCCTCCGACGTCAAAGGAATCGACACCGATATTCCACGACTACGTCAACGTGTGACTATCGAGGTAGAGGTTCTTGAGTTCGTTGTTTTCTTTATTATTTGACTTTCCTCAAGTCTTGACGAGGAACGCTCAATTTCCGACGAAGAACGCCGCTCCGCTCTTCTTCGTTTACCGTGTCAATGAAAGGGGACGCCGCTTCTTCCTCGGACCTTCTTCGTCGGCATACGAAGATTCGCCAACGACGTAACTCTTCGGGCATATCTCTTCGTCAACGGATTGACGAACGACGACCGCGACGCCCGACCACCGCGACGTTGTCTTCCGCGGGACGTTGTCAAATCTTCGATCTTATACCCGAGGTAGGGGTTGTTGATTCGATAATTATTTATTCCATTCCTTGATCGTGGTTTTCGCATGTCAAACATGAGACTTTTGAACGTTTAAGTTGAGTTATTTATTTTAACGTGAGGGGGGCCGGACCGCACGAACACGGCCGAACCCCCCTCCATCATTCTTGTTTATTCTTACGGGCGGAAGCAAGGTGGCGTGGTGTCGTCGCACCACGCGGATAATTGTACGTTTAACTTACACGATGCAGTCGCGCGCACCATGGAAGAAACAACAAGAACGCGACGCCATCGCGCCGCGTTGAATGAATATCAAAGCACGGCAAAGGGGCGCGGTGCCGTCGCACCGCGCCGGATGACGAACGCCGCGGCCGGTTCTGGGCCGCGGCGGGACGAGGAGACCGCGGCCGGTTCCGGGCCGCGGCGGAAGAGAAGACCGGCGGCCGGGCCGCCGGCGTCGGAAGCCGAAGGGGGGGGGGGACCGGAAATTCCGGTCCCGTTTGAGAAAACCGGCCGGCCAGCTGGCCGGCCGGATGTCTTAAAAACCGGGGGAATTAATCCCCCGGCCTTCACTTAAAACCCCCCTCTTTATGAGGGGGGGAGCGGTTTCCACGGGGGGGTGGGGGGGGGGGGGGGCAGGCGGCTCCCCCGGATTCCCTTCAAAGCGGGCCCCCAGGAGGGGGGCCGTTGTTTTACAAAAACTGCGCGGCAAAGCCGCGCCGCCATCCAAGAAACGGGGGCTTGATTGCCCCCGCGTGCGCAGCCACCTCGCGGCGCCAGGCCGCCGCGGCCCGCCGCGCCGCCGCGCCGCCCAGTGCGGGGGGTCGGGCCGGGTCGGCCCGGACCCGGACCCCCCCGTTTCGAATCAGAATTGGTTTTTGGCCCATAACATGAGCCTCAGACCTCCGAATGACAAACCGTATGCGGCAACGCGATCCTTGGATCGAGACGGTCGTTTCGATATATCGCACTCAAGGTTTCGGTTAACTTTGAGTTCGGCCGGGTTGGTTCGTTCACGAAACCAACCGGGCCTTCGGAGCGGAAACGCTCATATCTTGAGCTACGAACGTCCGATTGACGCGCCGTCAGTCGCGTTGTGTTCCTCTTAGTGAGACGGATCTTTTGGCATACTCCGCCCGAGGTTTGGACGCAGGTGGTGTATGGTCGGGTTGGTTTTGCCTTAAAAACCAACCGGGCCCCGGAGACGAAAATGCCAATAACTCTCAGACCGGGCATCCGATCGACGCGCCCTCTGTCGCATTGAGTTCCTGTTGACGATACGGAACTTTTGGATACATCAACGCTGGTCTTTGTGACAGTTGATGTATCAGCCTCTCGGCTCGTCGAGCGGACCCTCCGAACGAGCTTGCTGTGTGCGGGAACCCTAGTGCTGGCTGCGACTGTTACTGTGACTACTACTGCTACTGTGACTGCGACGACGACAGTACAGAGATCCTGTGTGGATTCGACGATGACGACTTCAGCACTCAGCGATCCTACGTGGATCAGTGCTACAGGTCCTGTGTGGGCCCGATCCTGTGTGGGTCTGATCCTGTGTGGGTCCGCGCTCAGCGGTTCTGTGTGAGCCAGCGCCTACAGGTCATGTGTGGGCCCGATCCTGTGTGGGTCTTTGCGGGGGTTAGTTACCTATCGATCCTTCGTGGGACCGACGACTTAGATGGATCAGTGATCATCTTTATCGTCCTTGAAGAAGTATTCCTGTGTGATCTGAATCCTATTGCTTTCCTGTGTGAGCTGAATCCTATTGCTTTCCTGTGTGAGCTGAATCCTATTGCTTTCCTGTGTGGATTGTGTTGTACAATCCTGTGTGGATTACGTTTTTCTTTCCTGTGTGGAATACGTTTACTTTCCTGTGTGGACTGAGTTGTACTTGGGCTCGGAGGTTAGAGCGTATTTGAATTGATGACTTAGGTATATGTATGGGCATATACCTAAGCAGTGTCAGTTGTTACTTCGTGATTGTACTTTTCTTAATGGTTTATCCTTTGTGGATTTGAGAGACCTTCAGGGGTCTCGGGGTCCCTACTGAGTATCTTATACTCACCCCTGCACGGGCTTTGCCCGCACTACGTTGTGTTGGTTGCAGACGACGGACAGCGTTGACCTTAGCTGAGGCCTACAGAGCGGGACGGTACCCGGAGGTGGACCACTGGGCGGGACGTGCACGGAGCGGACGGCGGGACCCGTGGAGCAGAGGAGCTATCTGTACCCACCCTTCAGGTGGGATTTCCAGTGGGCAGCTCAGAGTAGCGGCTTTTACTTTTCAGTTGCTGTTTTCCCCTTTTCGAGTTGTACTTTACTTTCAGTTTGGGTTTGTATTCTGGCCCATTTACCTTTCCGCACTTTCAGTCGTACTCTGCTTTTGTTTAGTGTTTACTTTCCGCTTGCTTACTCTGTGGTGATGTTTTCTTTTAAAAGGCAATGCCTTCCCTTTTTACTGGGTTTTACGCCTTGGTGCTAGTCGCCAGCCCCTGGCCTATGGAAGGCGGGCTTGGGGTAGTCACGACACGGACCCCGAGGGCGGGTCGTGACAAATCAAGTGAGAATAACACTTGACTAAGAACCTCTTCAATGAGTTTTACACATCCCCACATCTGGCTAGAGGGGCCAAGTCTACAATGGTGCTACTTGTTTTGATCACATGTCCAAGATGAGAGCAGATGTCACCATGTGACCAGCTTGATTTTTCACCCTCCGGATAACCTAGAAGTCTGCATCAACTAGCAAAGCCCTCGCCTGCCTCTCCTGTACCCAGTCCTCTGACCCCCGAAAACTAGGACTTCAGGAAGTATTCCATGGAACAACCCTAGTTCACTATCCCAAAGCACTCACTAAGAGTCCCCTGGTAAATCGTAGCCCACCCACTAGAAAATAAAATATGTCCCATTGATTCTTCATTGGGTTTCTCACAACACAATGATTTATATTTAATAAAAAATTCATTTATTCAAACCAGTTCATCCATGGGATGATCCTGGTCAGAGATCCTCCAAACAAGGAAGTTAAGCTTTGATGGAATGTCACTACACCAAATTGACTTATTCTTGGCATTATTCTCATACTCCATTTGAATTACAAATCAATATGATATAGCTGAAAACACACTTGAAGAGGAGCTTAAAAATGATATTTTCTGGTTCTTCAATAATGTTGATATCAGTAAAGATCTCTTTCGTTTAGTGGTTGATAATGGCATGAATGCTAATCTCGAATATGTTTTCCTGAGTAAAAGAAATGTGTTGGGTTGGGTAGCTCAGGAATCCAATCCCTGTTCCCAACTAATTTTCATTTCATAAATTGATCTTCCCATATCCCACAATCCACATTGAGTTCTTCCTCATGAATTATGGGATTCTGTAAATCCATGAACCATGATGTTAAATTCCCCTGTAGAAGGATGTTCATCGAGACCATATCTACTAGACATAAACCTAGACCAGAGAGATTTCCCCACAATAAAGTCCCATGCAAGATTGTCCTAAAAACTCGACAAAACCTCCCTGACATTCCTAATCTTGATACCCCCAACTCCAACAGATCTATCCATCCAATCCCAAGAGACCCAATGGTAACTTCCATCTTCATTGATGTCCCAAATGATGCATATTTAGATCCTTTCAATGTTTTCAAAGAAAACATTTGGAACATTGACCACTGAAAATAGGAGCATGGGAATGTAAGATAAACACAGTTGGCCAAGTGAGTGACCCCCAATGTAAAGAAACATGTAAATTTAATTAGTGATGAGATAAGTGATCCTTTTAACCATCCCATCGAAGTGATGAATCCAAATTCTTCCCAAGGCCACCAGAGCAACCAGATAATATATTTGAAAATATTTTTTTTAATACCCATGAAATTTTCAATTTTCATTACCCACCTCCCCGAGCACCATCTCAATATGAAAACACTTCTTTTGGCTATGTTAATGGATTTCCCACTCCACTGACTGTTTGTATCCATGATTTTGTTCAACTACAGAATGTTTCTTCTGTTTCCGTTAAGGAAAAATAACTTGTCATTAGAAAAAAAAATATGTGAGAGATCACCCCCGGATTGGGTCTACCATGTATTGGTTGAAAGGTACAAATATTCATCTTACACTACACAAAACTACTAATGGAATCCTAAACTAAAAAAAATAGACTAAGAGAGATCATATCCCCCTATGTAAGACCCCAAGTAGTCTTAAAGAACACACACCTAGACCCCATGAAAGAAATATCCAACCAAGGTAAACTAACAACCTTGAAAAATAATTCAACAACTACTCCAGAGAATCCCATGAAGATCAACAATTTATTGATGAATCTCCACTCAATATATTCATAGGACCTATGCATATTGAATTTGATCACCAAATTAGAGACTAGAGTAACCTTGTTAATATCCCCACTATTTTTTAAAACATGGAAATTGCTGCATGGGTTGACCTCCAATTGATAAAGCCTTTTTGGTTATCCACAAATAAAAGGTAGAGGAATCCATTGATCCTTATATTGAGGATGCTTTCTAATACTTCATATGTGATGTTACACATGCTCATTTTCTGGTAATTTCTGAGAGAGGATGTATTTTAAATTTTCAGAATGAGGATTAGGGCGAAGCACAAACCAACCATTGAAAATTCCCACCTCTAAAGAAATTATTATTGTCCTCCATTATCTCCCCTTTCAGTGTCCCCCAGAATGATATTACAAGTTATCATTATAACCCATCAGGTCCCATAGAACCCTTTACATTAAGGGCCCATGTTGGTTTCAAAATGTCAGCCTCATCCGGTATGCTTATGAATGAGTTGTTGATATCATGGGAAACAATCAAATGAATTATATCAAATAGATTGATCATCTCATATGGATATCCCCCCTTTATAAGAGGATTTGGATCAACCATTAAAGAGTTAAAATATTCAATATCCATACCACCCACAGTTTTGGAATCTTGCATGAAATACCAATC
Source organism: Viscum album (assembly GCA_963277665.1). Classification (NCBI taxonomy): domain Eukaryota; kingdom Viridiplantae; phylum Streptophyta; class Magnoliopsida; order Santalales; family Viscaceae; genus Viscum; species Viscum album. The sequence continues at coordinate 1,253,743,729 of OY728122.1, forward strand.
CTTGAGAAAATGATTCAGAACACTAATCGTCCTTCATTCATTAATGCATGACTAAAAAAAATTGTGTCCAAATCCCCTTAAAAAGCCACATCACCCTAGATCTATCATGGGAGAGCCTCTCCTATTCCATAATTAATTCAAATAGTTGTTTTCTTTTCACCGACAATGTGTCGAATTTATTATCATTCCATAATGTCTCCTGGCTCTCCTCCAAGCGATCAATCTTATCCATAGACCCCTCAATGTTTTCCTGGAGATTTGGTATGCTACCATACCAAGATTAGTGTTCTAATTTCATCATTATAAGCTTGTTGTGAATTCCCACCAATCTACCCTCTTACATGGGATTCGTCCATAATTCCAAGACCACGCTAATGAATCTACTATCCAATACCAACCATTTCGAATAGTGAGAGCTCATGTTCGCCCTTGAACCCTACTTAAGACTATCAAGTAGGGGCACATTGTCTGAAAGCGCTCGAGATCAATGTTTGATCTTTGTATTTAGAAAAGCTGTTGTTGCTTGATTTTTACTAAAGTAGTGGTCCAGCCTACTCTAGATGCAATGATTCCCTTTATGATTATTTCACTAGGTATACTTGTTTCCCATAAAAACTATGTCAAGAAATCCATTACCCATGGTGAAATCCACAAAATCTTTCCAATCCTTTCCTATAACATGTCCACCTCCCTTCATCTCTGATGAGTCCATGAAAATATTGAAATCACCCCCAATAAACCATGCCAAGATACCATGATCTATGTTTTCAAGATCCATCCACAAAAATTCCTGATCCATTGCTTCACACTTACCATAGAGACACGAGAATATAAAATCTTGGTTACCCTATGGGATCCACACTTACAGCTACTAATTCGAGGTTCCCAATAAAACCAAAAAACAGTTGTCCCTCAAGAACACCTAAATGTTTTGGTTGATAGGATCCCTAGTTTACAAAGATACATAATATGTTTGATTTATCTTACAATGATGATATCCATGAAGAACATAGTGGGAGATAATGTATCTCATTTATGTACTATTGTTTAGGTATCCATGTTTCCAAAGGCACTAAACTAATATGGTGTAAGGGTTCATCTTTATTTAATGTTTTATTTATTATGAAAAATTGATGTAATTTCAATGTACGTTAAAATGGGACTATTATAATTTACTAATTCAACATTTAACTTACTCCAAGAGGACTCATCACCATAGATTAATAGATTTTATGTGAATTTTTTATGTTTTTGAGTGTTTTAAATCATAAAGTGCCATCTAAAAAACACAGTCTACACATTAGGCTTTCATGTTCTATAGTAAAAGAAAAATGATGAGAAATTTATTTTAAAACTATTTAAAATATAATTAATCATATTCACCATTTCAAATATACTAATTTCCTTTTAAAAACTCTAACTAGGATTTTTAATAAAAACCTGACCTTTTCCAATATAAAACCCAACAGTTCCTATCAAATTAATTTTAATCCATTTTTACTAAATAAAATTTAAAATAAATTTCATTAAATTAATTTTAATAAAAAACCAACAATCCAACATCACAATTTAAATACATCAATTAAATTTCACCAATTTCCATCAATTTCTCAAACACACCCCAATTCATTGGAATTAGGGGTTTCCACAAATTTGTTCCAAAATAGAATTTATAAAACCAAATTTCCCTATACAATAGAATATTATTTTCAATAATTCAATTGAAATAGGTTTCAATAAAATGAATTTAAATTAAACAATTGAAATTAATTCAAGAAACTCAACTTAAATAACATTTACATATCATAATGGAACCACAAAACATTCACAGAAACATAAGGACCACAATGGAACCCTATAAAAATCACAAAGGTGAAGAAGATCTAGGTACTCAACATGGAATATGTCACTATAATCGAAAATATTATCAATCATCGATCAAAATAACCTAGAAGGGTTTGAGTGCCCAAAAGACACCCGGGGAGGGATCTTAGGTTGAGAGAAATGAAAAAATGGAGAGGATGAGAAGATAAATTATCCATCCTTTATATTAATAAAAATAATTGGGACCTTAAATTATGTGAAACCAAATTACAGATTGTGGAATTGAAAAATCACTCAATCACAAAAAAAAACTCCTCCTTTAGTAAAATTGGATTTATTATTATTTTATAATTTAAACATCATGTAACCATATTACAAAACATTTAAATACCCCTAAGAACATAGAGAAAATAGTTTTCTACTGACAATATAACAAATCACTGACTTCACCAGTATTGTTATCCTCCCAATTCAATCTTGACCCTACATAGGTACTGAGAAAAGAAAACCATGAAATTTTTTACGACGTACTTGTCGGAAGAGTAATAATATTTTATAATGTTAATGATTATATTTGATATAAATTACATATTTATGATATTAATGAAATATTTATCAATCATAAATGATAATATATATCATGTTATATCACACATTTTCACATAATGAAGGATGATAATGTCATTCATGTAAGTGTGTGCTACCACCTTCATGAAAGGATGTGACTCTATATTCATCACCACACCACATTAATGGTATATTTATGTATATTAAATGAATAAATATGTTATATATGTGTATGATCCCAACCATTCTAGAGATGCATTGTGCTAAATTTCTAGTAATCATTTACCCTTATTTTGGTAATACCATTTTTTGGTTTTTTTGGGTTGTTTGGGTGAAATTGATAAATTTCTAATCCCATGTAGATATAAATAGTTAGAGAAAGTTTTGGAAAAAATTCATGGTTTAAAAAATGAAACCATGAATCGCTTTGGAGGTACAGGAGGAGGCGCACTTTTGGAACATGGTTTAGCTAATGTTTGTGGAAACCCTCCCCAAACTATGCATCTGAAGTCATTAGGGGATTTCACAGTTTGTGCCAAATTTATCAAACCTTGTTCCATTTAAGAGAAACTGTGAACCAATTAAGTAAGTGAATACAATTTAGTTAATCACTTTGTAAATTTTGCACCTCTTCCCAGGAAAACGTACACACATGTTTTAACAGCTGAAACATTTAATTAAAATTTTCAAATCCCCTAGTTTTTATTCCCATTCACCCCTACTCTAATTATGATTATTTCCATCATTCTTTCTGTTCATGGAGATGATATAAAGTCTCTAAAAACTAATTTCTTGGTGAATCAACAAACCGGTTGAAGAATTGGATCCTCACTAGTATGTGATTTCTTCCCCCATTGGGTTCCTCTCTCATCTCTCATTCATGATGAATATGGAGGAGTCATCCTCAACTTTTTGTGGTTTAGATCATGTTTTTTATGGTTAGGTTTGGATGGATCTTGGTCTTAGTTTTTTGTTCTTAATTTCTTAATTATTTTTTTGAGTTTGATCATTTTGCATCAAATTTTTAATTTTGTTTTAGCTAACATTTCTCAATGACCTTGAGGATGGGGAAATAATTGTAAATTCCAATAAAAATTATTAAAAACTCAAATATTTAATTCTTAAATTGATGATTCCATGTTTTTAAATTTCATTCTAAATTTATTTAATTAATTTATTTCCTTATTATTATGAAACCCATCATGGGTCCCACTGGATCCATTCTTGAATTAGAAACTGGACATGGTGACAACCAATGGGGCATGCTAATAGAATTAAAATGAAGAAATATGACTTATGAATGGTGGATTAATGAGACTTTGAATATGGGATTCAATTTAAATTATGGAAATTGGTTCAATAATGGATTATTTAAATGGTTGAAAAATGGGTCGGAAATGTGGAACCTTGAGATGTGATATTTGGGACTAAGGTGTGGGATATGGACTGCTACTCAAAATACCCATGGTTTCATAGACTACAACTCTACTCCCATATATATATATCTGTGTGTGTGTGTGTGTGAATTTTCTATGATCAATGAGTGGTGGGATAGGGACTGATGCTCAAAATACCAACTACGTTCTAGACTACCGCTCTAAAACCCCATTTTATGATCGGGAAATTTTATATTAAATTAGTACTGAAAACCCAATATTGAATAAAAAATTTGATATCCTTTTGTGGATGATTCAGACATTGGCATGGTTCAAATAATTTATTGTTGGTTTGGGTGTCCTCATGAACCTAGGTTTTATGTGGGTAATTAAAGGATATTTTAATATTAAATATTTCACTAATTCATATGTACATTATTCATTATAAAATTTGTTACATGGTTAAAAAAATAGATTGTTTATTGGAAAATGTAGTTTTCATAGTAAGTTGTACTCACACACTATTGGGATGTCAAATCAGTGAAAATATAGAAATCATGTTAAAGGAGATGATAAGGGAAAGAGCCCTATGTTATATGGTTGAGTTGAAATCTGGGATACAACATGGATGAGGGAAACACACATGATTTTGGGAAAAGCATGGGGAGTTATTGGGGTGTATTTTTTGGGGGTTTTCATTTAAAAGTTAACACATATATTTCCTGACATATCGACTATTGTAGTTTATGGTCATTTATCCATGTCATCATATTATCAAGTGATGTTGGTCTTTTCTGGATATGATATTACACTAGTTATTATTTTTTGTCACTTGGAAATTGTTAATTTAATTCGATTATTATCCAATTCTGATAAATATGGTATATTCTCTCTATGATATACGTTAGACCATCAATACTAGTCAGCAACCTCTGGCATATAAGGTTGCATGCATGAGGTCATGAAACAAACAGACTCAGGGAACAATATTGTGGCACATGGGTTCGGACGTCAAAACGTTATATCAAAGGGATTACTTTTCTTTTCTATTTTCATTGAAATTGGAAAATTTATACATGGGTTTAGGATGATTCAGGCCACTTTTATGAGCAAATTCACAGATGTATCTAAACCCTGTACGATAAATAACCAATTACCTAGGTTAGGATTATTATTGTTGTTGATGTACGTTGTTACAGTTGGACGTTATTTCATCTATGGTGATGCACTTAATGTGTGATGTTTTTATTTTCTATGATATCACCTATGGACTAGTATAGTATGGATGTTTAATACAAATTAATTATTATAGGAACATAGGTTTTTATGTGAAATGAATCATTTTATGAAAAAATGGAAATGTAGGATTTTGGTAAGTGTTATAATGAAAATTATTTTCCTTTAATGATAATTTTAAAATGAAATGGTGGCGAATTAGAACTGATTAATTGAAAATGTTTCAAATTTTGGAATTTTTTTAAATTGGGTAATATTGGTTTTTAAAGGGAAACTATGAAATGTGAATGTGTTTTACCATATATTATCCATGACCCAGATGAAGGATGAGGGTTATTGATAATTACACATTTTTGACAAGGTTAACGGTTATGTGGGATAACTTATTATGTTTTTATGTGAATCTGTAATGTTATAATGTTTTAATGTTGAGTTATGTGTCATAAGAAATGTCATTGAAATTTAAGATATATTATTGATTGATAATAATTTTTGGTAGTATGAATGGAGGTATATATGGAAACGTTCCTATAGAAATCGAACGAGAGTATCTGATAGTTTCAAGGGAAGAAACGAAATAGTAGTTTGTTAGAAGATTTATCGCTTTATGAAGTTTATGTATAAATACCTAGGTAATGTTTTATAGAATATGTATGACATAACATGTGAGTTGATATTCCACCACCATTTGACCTTCATCGGAGAAGGTGAGCCTATAAAAGCTGAGTTCAAGATTGAATCTATCTAAATTATCCTTGACAATTAGGAGAATCCTACTAAGAATAGGGTCAAGTTGGTGGATTATATGTTACATGGTCATGAAAATAGTTAGTGGAATATTCAGACTCCAGATGGGTAGCTAGAGAAAATTTTATATAAGGACTTTTAGGAGATGTTCATGGAACTCTTTTACCTAGATACACTCAAGCATGATAGGGAAGTTTATTGTATGTGGTTGAACATGGGAATTATGTCCATGATAGATTATTCTATTCACTTAATGGATTTGTAATTATCTATTATAGAACATATTGTGGATGAGGAAACTATAGTAAAATGTTTTGAGGATGGAATTACATTTGGGATTATTTCTCCGGTTAACATCTTTTGGTTGAAGATATTTTATGAGGAGGTGAATTGGGATCTCAGTTATGAGGGGATCCTAAAGCGGAATTTGAGGGATATGAATTTGGTTTCTACTGGGTGACCAAGATATATTCATTCTAAAATTAGTAACTGTCACTATGAGAATATCAACCATGAGAATGGGAAATATAGTGTCCGGGGATAAGGATTATTTACTGAAAGTAGTAACAAAATATACTACCACCAGTGTGCTCGGTCGGGTAACATTCGTAGAAAGAGTCCAGGTTTAATAGATGAGGTACATGCCTACAACAATATGGGGTACCTACAAATTTATTGGATAAACCCTCAACTTATAGGATGTGATGGAGGCTCCATGCTTTATTGGAGAGAGGAAAGGGGATCTTCTACCCAATATTATTCTAGAAGTTGGAGTTCTTTTAGTTAAGGAGGCATAGGTAGTGGACACGGTGCATTAGGGAAGTATTGGTTGTGTCAGCATAGTAGTGCAATATAGGGTTCGTAAAATCGAAATCAAATAATTAGGTGGGATAATTTCATTCACTTCATCATATACTCCTTGATAGAGAGGATGGTCCATCTATAGTAATAGGTATTGTTCTTATAGATTCTATTATTTCTTATTTTCTGTTTGATACAAGATCATCTCTTTATTTTATAAATTTAAAACTTGGGAATATTTTCAGTCTGATGGTGTATTTTGTGAGTGGAGTTATGATGATTGAAACATAGTTGGGAATCTGAATGAGAGACATCATTTTATGAAAGTGTAATTCCCATGAATTTAGTGAGTATCATTTCCTTCAGGACCTATATAAACATGAAATGTCAGGGTTTGTATTAATTTTGTGTAAGTAGTGCTAATTATAACACTAAGAAAACATTGATTGTTACAAATGGATATATAACATTAATTATTTGGAGGGTAATAGTTATGTTCATCATGGAGATTGAAATAACTAGTCAGTACATGTTGGTTTAGATCATAAAAAAATTCAAGAGGTCACCACCCAAGTATCAAATGTTCTATTGGATGATGGGGGTGTGAAGAATGATGTGTTTCCACCCACAGTAGATCTGTTCCGAGAAGCGTTTCCATATTTATTATTTGGTCTTCCACCTGAGAGGGAGCTTGAGTTTTCAATTTAACTAAATCCTGGACATAAAAATATTTCTATTCCATCTTATATAATGGATCCAAAAGAGTTTTAGCGACTTATTAATCTAATAAAAGTGTTTATGGATAAGGTATTTATCTATTTTATTATGCCTCCTTGGGGTTATATGAATTTTTTTCTAAGAAGAATAACATGATGTTTCGTTTCTGTGTTGATTACTGGAATTTTTTACCAGATAATAGTGAAAAATTGAATCATATTCATTGTATCAATGATATCTTTGACAATTAAGGAGGAGATTATGTTTTCTCTAAGATATAATTGAGGTTGAGGTATAACCAGTTGAGAGTTAGACCCTCTAATATACAATAAAATTCTTTCAAAAGTTGTTATGTCCAATATTTGTTCATTGTTATGCCTCTTGTGAAGATAAAAACTTCAGCTATGTATATGGACTTGATGAGTTGAATCTTTCATACATAATTAGATTGGGTTTTGTATTTTTTGGAAAACATATTTGTATATCCCATGAATCTTGATGATCATTCCCAACATCTTGAAATCAATTAGAGTATAGTGAAGGAGAATTGGATATATTTCAAGTTATCTATGTGTCAATTCATGATCAACATGGTATATTTCCTGGCCACATATTCTTGATTACAATTGGATATTTCTAATTTTTAAATTTCAATTTCCCCATTGGGACATTAAATTCTAAATTAAATTAATTTATTGAATTCTTTGTGATCGTGAAACCCTTAAGGGGTCCCACTAGACTCATTGTGAAATTTGAAACCAGACTTAGTGGAAATTCATTGGATGTGTTGATATTATTGGAATTATGAAATATGAATTATACTTTGTTCATTAATGAATTTTTGAAAATGGTTTCTAATTAAAATTATGGAAATTGGTTGAATAATAGATTAAAAAATGGTTAATAAATGGGATGAAAATGTGGAAACATGAGATATGATTTTTTACCATGTTTTGGTATAATGAATACTACACAAATCATAAATAAGGTTCTAGAATACCACTCTCGGCCCGAATATATATACTTATTTCATGTGATCACTATGTTGTAGGACATGGATTTCTTGTCAAAATACCCATGGGGGGAAACCATTTCTCTAGGCCTCCACTATATGATTTTAAAGATTGATATTAAATGATTAATAAAAACCCATTTAGTAATAAGAATTTGATAACCATCTATGTATTGTTACGAATCCATCACGTTCTAAAGAAGGTATTGTTGGTTTGGGAGGACCTGTAAACCTATGGTTAATTTGGATAATTAAATTATATTTTAACGAGAATTAATTTACTACATCTTTTGTAAATTATTATTTATAAAAATTTAGGAACTATTATAGATTTAATATTGTTTATACACTATTAGTGATGGCCTACTAACATGTACTCACACCTTTCTTGGGATTCCTAATTTATTACCTGAATAGAATTCATGTTTACTGGAAAGGAAATGGGAATAATACATATATTTTATGGATGAGTTGTGAAGAGGGGTGGAGGATAGATGAGGTAAAACTATATGATGTGAAGAAGAAATTTTTAGTTTTTAGTGTGTAATTATTTTTGAGTTTCCATTGGATACAAGGCAATTATATGGCATGGTATATCTACTTTTTGGTTTATGGTCATTTATCCATGTTTTGGGATTATCATGTGATATTTTCCATTGTTCCTATTGGTGCTATTCTAGTTCTTTTTTATTTTCATGTGTCTATAATTTATTGAATTCATCTTTTTTATAGTTTTTATAAAGAGAATATATTCTCCCTGGTGATATATTTTAGGCTCTAACTACTAGTCTACTGCCTCTAGCATATGGGGAGGTGCACCTAACGTCACGTAACTAATAGACTCAAGGAACCGACATGTGGTACCTGGGATCTGCCATTAAAATATGATATCATTATCATTAGGTAATGGAAATATGTAACTTACTTCCTTTCATTAATTATCATTGAAAAATGGAATTGTTTCTAATGATTATATATGACATATTGTGTCCATGATCATAACATATTTAATTTATGAAAACAATCATTCAAAACTAGTCTTAAAAGTATAATTGATGTATAATTATGATAATTATGTCATGATTATTATTATTGAGATTTTGAAACAATATAATATATATAGAATCCACAACATTATTTTCAAATACTTAATGAGAAAATAATGCGATTAAAACCCAAGTGAATGAAAATAATTATTTTTATTAACAAACTAGTTATAAGATGTTGTAAAAGGATCATATATGATATTATAAATATTCATGTAGTTCCATTATATGATAAAAAAAATTTCAAAACCACCATACACAATTTTATAGAACTTTTAACAAAATGGATGTAAGATTTAAAGGATTTCATCTAAATTTACATTCCATTGATTATAATTTTTTATTCTACAAAAATTAAATTTTATGTAGTGTATATAATTCCCCATTGACATGTAATAACCTGATTAATTAATACATAATGGTACTCTATGTTTCACTTTGATTTATCTCATCCATGGGGGTTTGGCATGAAAATTAGCTAGTGGAAGAAGTTGTTTTACAACCTCAAATATTTTTCGATTGTTAACTTTCCCTTGAAAAAATAAATTTTTTTTAATAATTTTACATTAGATAATAAATTTAATTTAAATATATATATTCATGTATGATGAATATGATTATTGACTAAACTATATTGTATTTTTACATTTAGTTTTTACATTGTATATTTTTTGATTTACTGGGGAAATATTAATAAATACATATCCATTACTCAATTAGGATATTTGATGATAAGACATATTGTTCATTAATAAAACTGATTATTTGATATATGAGGAATTATTTGGATATTCATTTACATATGGGTCCTCGAAATTATTTAGCCCCATGATGCATGAGCTGCTCTCATTATACAAACTAGTTATCAAAATTAAATTGGGTTCTACAAGTAGATTTAAAGTATCTAGAGAAAATATATTGAAACTAGATGTTTTTATGTTCCTAAGACATTATTTTCTATAATTATGTATTTCCTTCATTGAGAATTCATTTATCTTATTATGCATGACATTTTCTCTATGATATTATCTTGGGAAGAATATAATTCTTGGTTTATGGACAATATGGAAGGTTTAAACAGTTATTTACAATTACATGTAGATTATGATTATTGATTAATGATATCTTCCATTGTACGTAACTCATACTGATTATTTGATCTCATCCTTATTTGTTCCCTTTCCCCAGGTCCAAGAAGATGAATCCATTGAACATGACTTAATGATTCTGAAAATTTTCTTTTGATATGTTTTATTATTATTACCAACATGAAATGGGTAACATTTATGTATCCAATTATTTTAAATATATAATGTTCTTGGACCATTTGGATTTTATTCATTGTATTTATTCTAATTTAATAAAGTTGACACTGTATTAGGGTTGATGCAGTGGGGTTGCTGTAAGAAATAAATAAAAATTAAACACACAACAACATGAATTATTAATGAATAATTATATTACATTCAAAATTGTTAGTATGTACACCATATAAAATAAAGTTGGTGCGTAACATTTTAATATGCCCCAACGAAGAGAAATTAAGATGAAGAAACTTAATTTACCCATTAATTTTTGAATGTGACTTATTGTTTTATATAATGAATTAAAACATATTTTAAAATTATAATAGGACCATATTAATATTTATTATATAATATATGATCATTTTATAAAATCACCTCTTCCATCTGTTAACCGTCTTTCTTTATTAACATTACCTCCGATGTTAATTTCTTTGTTTTCTCATTCATGATTTGTTATGGATGGTCTCATTCTTATACATATTGTATAGTTACATCAAATCCAAATAATAATTGGGACATAATTATTGTATTAATAAATAATTTGTACGATAAAAACCTATCCTAAAATATGGTGTTGAGAAATGAAATATGGAACAATCAATGAGACGGTATGTCATACCTAGGCATGAGTAAACATTTTTATTTTTCAATTATCATTATTTAAAATTGGATAGTAATATTTTATCCTTAGATAATGATTATAATATCATAAATACCATATAAATTATTTAAATGTAATTATATATTTCATTCATGTTGCGTGGTTTTGAAAATAGGGTCACATCGCTTCATGAAGCCTGTAGTCCACACATGCACAAATGGTTTTATTATTCTTAAGTGAGGGAAAAGGTTAGAGATAAAACTATATATCATCTTTACATAATTATAAATATTTTAGACCTATAATAATTGTATCATCCTAGTATATTTTTTATATATTTATTTATCTCAAAAGTAATGTTTTATTTATAATGAATAGAATAAATCAAATTAATATATTTTATCTATATTTACAGAAATAATTATATTCATTTACAAATAAAAAAAATGTTACTATGAATTAGAAAATATATAAATATATTTGAGGAATATAAAATATCTATGGTGGATATGAAATTACAAAATTAAAGTCAAACAGTATTATACTAGTATTATAAACAATTGTATATATATATATATTGATAGAAACATTATATATGTTTAAAATTACATAATAATAGAAGGACATGAATTTAAACTACAATAAATATATTAGAGATATGAAATATTATTTTAATATTAACTTAATTGTGAAAATGGTTGATGGACAAGTGAGAGGCAGGATGGGTGGATGAGCAAGAGCCACGGTGAAGAACTCCGTAGAGAAAAACCATAATGCGGATCGACCCCCATGGATGACGGTTGTCGAGGATGGGATGGGGGGATGAGTGGGAGGCTGTAGGGTAGATCCCTATAGAGGAGAGAATCCCTAATGGGTGTCGGTTGTTGGAGACAGGACGATGGATGGGCGGGAGGTCATGGAGCTGATCACATCCATAAAGCGAGATGGACGTTGGTGTTTAGGAGCCTCACATGAACCCAGTGATGGGAATGGTTTCATCACATAATGTGGGGATAATGTTAGGATGATGATCCCACATCTCACGTTCAGCTTGGATCATTCACAACCTCTTCCCCCAAAATTTTATTCTTTAACTTTTCTATGAATTTTTAATACTTAGATTATGATCTCCTAGAAGTACTCGTCTTTATTTAACATACCGCCAACTATTTTTCTTTTTAAAAACGTGTTTTGGGATGCTGAAGCCTTCCATTCCTGGACTCTGGTGGCCATATTTAGCACAGATCGACCTTCACTGGATTTGTTTGATGGTTTCGGTCACGGCCCATCCCCCGGGGCCCGTCCCGTGACTACCCGAAGCTCACCTTCCATAGGCCAGGGGCTGGCGACCAGCACCAAAGGTGTGAATCCCTATAACTGATATGGCATTGCCTTAATATCTATAACCAAAAACAACATAGTACAACTAGAATGCAAACACTAAGTAAAAACTATGTACAAAAAGAGAGTGTTATAAACTAAAAATGGGCCGAAAATACAAGCCCAACTGTAAAGTACGAGTATAACTGAAAAAGGGACAAAATGGATGAATGGTGAAAGATGTTTCTGGATCATCCACCATGGATATTACATGAAGGGTATGTGTAGATAGCCTCCTCAGCACTCCACATCTTCCAGACTCCTATGTGTACCATCTCGTTGTAAGGTCCACCTCCGGGTACCGTCTAGTCTAGGGGCCCTCAGCCTCCATCAGCGTTGACTTTCGTTTACATCCAACACAACGAGGTGAGGGCATACCCCGTGTAGGGTTGAGTATAAATATACTCGTTAGGGACCCCAAGACCATCAAGTTCTCACAATATCCATCAAGTATAAAACACAATGTATGAAATTAACTGATATCCAATTCTTAGGTATATGCTCATTCATATACCAAAGTTATCAAGTAACCCATCTTTTCCATGAGTAAAACACAGAAGTCACTGACTCATCAATCAAATATATACAACTTTTTTGGACTGATATAGATGATCAGATGTAGTCACTGATTCATCTAAGCTGTCAGACCAACACAGGATCAAGGATCATCATTTCGAACTGTCAGACCCACACATGATCTAGGAACAGTAGTCGGAGCTGTTGGACCCATATAGGATTCGGGACCAGCTAAGATGTCAGACCCATGTAGGATCCAGGACCAGCTATTCTGTCAGACCCACCCATGATCCGGGAATAGATGTCAGAACTATCAGACCCACACAAGATCCATGAACATTCGTCAGAGCATATCCAGCCGCATGGTTTTCACAAAGTATGGTCGATTCCAGGAGGGTCTGCTTCTCAAGACATGTGTCGACAAGTAAATTTCCCCCAAGTACCACATATAAGTATCTCAAAGGTCCGTCTTGTCATTGGTGTCTCAACACAATAGATGACGTGTTAATCGGAAACCCGATCTGTGAGTTATTAGCTTTTTATTCCCAGGGGCCCGGTTGGATTCGTGTACAATCCAACCTGACCGTAACTCAATATTACCCCGAACTCCATTGGGGTATACTCAAAGGGACCGTCATGCTCCTAGAATACCAGCACCGCTAATGGTTCATCAAACGGTCATCTAGTGCCAAAGTTATGGCCAATGTATGTAATGTATCAGTAGTGGGCTGGGGTCTGGTCCGACCTAGTCGGACCGACTCGGCCCAACCCAGTTTGGGCCGACCCCATCTGGGTTGACCCGGACAGACCCACAGGGTCTGACCCAAGTAGTTGGGTGGGTCAGCCGATTATGTTTGGCCCGGTCCATTGGGCTAGGCCCAACAGACTGCTGGGGCGGTTCGGCCTGCCTGAAGGCCAGTTTGGTCGAGAGGGTTGTGAGTGCGCGACTTGGCCTAGAGGGTGTTAGAGAGTAGGGACGCATGATCGTCTGAGAGCGCACTAGTTGCGTGAAGGCCAGATCGGGGGAGACCGGTTTAGGTGGGCATGTGCAGGCTGACTTGGGGTGGCACGCGTGAAGGCCAGCTTTAGGGCGGTCGGGCCAGCCGCGGTAGGGCGCTAGGGGGGGGGACTGACATGTGGCCTAGGTACTGGGCAGCGTGTCGGGTGGGGGAGAGCCAGGCAAGGCGTCGGGGAGCCACGGGTCTGGGGCCTGGGCGCCGGGAGGCCGCGGGCCGGCGGCCGAGTGCCGGGCACGGCGCTGGGGTGCCGCAGGAGGGTTGCGCGGTGCCGGGCGGGGCACAGGGGGGCCGCGGGTAGGCAGCGGGAGTGCCGGGAGGGCCGTGGGAAGGCCGATTTGGCGGATCTCAGTCCGTCACGGGCCAACGGTGAAATTCTCGGAGGCCATGGGTAGTGTTATTTTTGTCGTTTCCACCTTCGTCGCCTCGTCATTGATACATCGACATGCTGTAGAATGTCAAAGAAGAGAGAGATCGACGGAGGATGTCGGGCCATGTTAGGTTGGCCCACACCCTCCGTGTTTAGGGATGCATTATTTGGCTCATCATGAGAAGAAGATGATCAATAACATTCCTGCAACAATCCCTTATAATCCTTTGAATAAGGTAAGAAAAAATTACAACTTCAACAAGTAAGAAACCCCCTAGAATTGATTTGTTGGTCTTTATTTGTTGCGTCCGCCCCACGTCTCAAATCCTGAGCTACGTCGGCTCGTTGACGAAGCTCCACGTCGGTAGGATTTGAAGAAGGAAGTCAAAGAATAAAATGATATCGGCGTTCTTCACGTTCTCAGAGCTCCTCCCAATTCTCTAAAGCCAAGTCTTTCCCCAATTCCACCACTACGGAAAAGAAACAGCCAATAACAAAACAATTGGCAAGATTTAATTTATGTTGACACATAAAATTAATTGAATGCAATTAATTTATTGTAGACACATAAAATGAATTGATAGATTTAATATTATGTTGAGAAATAAAATTAAATTGACAACAATTAATTTTATGTTATCACATAAAATTAATTGGAATAATTTAATTTCACGTTGACTCTTAAAATTGAATTAGAAGCAATTAATTTTACGTCGACACATAAAATTTATTGAGGCGGTTGAGAGTTTTCCTCTCCCTCCCCATTAATTGGGGGGTTAATCCTCATGTGGTCCGATGACATAACCTCTCACAGGAGGTTATACTCTGGATGGCCCCACCACCATAACCTCTCATGGGAGGTTATGGTGTGGCGGCCCCACCTCCAACTCCCAAGTGTAGCTTCTAACCAACAATCACTCACATGGAAGCTTAAAATTAAATATATTGTTGTTCACTTTATTTTATTATTTTTTTAATAAAAATCCAAAAAAACATTTATTTTTGACCAACTACCTATGAGGTGAAAGTCTTCTTAAGCGAATACTAGCGGTGCGAGATCAATGGCGCCCTCAGATTTCAGTTCCGAGCACTTGTTCAACTGAGATATGTGGAAGGCGTTGTGCACTCGGTGCAACTAAGGTAGTAGTGTCAGGTGGTAAGCCACATCGCCTACTTTGCTGAGGACCTAAAAAGGTCTGATGAATCTTAGAGACAACTTTCCACCTTGGCCAAATCATCATAAGCCTCTTCGAGGTGAGACCCGTAGAAAGACGTCATTGTCATCCTCGAACTCCAGAGGTCTCTGTCTTTTGGCAACATACGACTTCTATCTGGTCTGTGCGGTCTTCATCCGCTCGTAGATGATCTGCACCTTCTCTATGGTAGCACGTACCATCTATGTTCCCACCAGTGCTAACTCCCCTGGGTCAGTCTAGCACAAGGGTGATCTTCAAGGTCACCCGTATAACACCACAAAGGGTTCCATCCCCATGGTGAAGTGATGGTTGTTGTTGTAGGAAAACTCCACCAAAGTTAAGTGATCCTCCCATATACAACTGAAGTCGAGGACACATGTGCGGAGCATAGCCTCGAGGGTCTGGATGTTCTTCTCGGTCTGGAGATCAGTCTGCGGAAGGAAGGCGGTGCTCATACGTAGTTATGTCCTAAAATCCTCCTGCAACCCCTTCCATTGTCAGGATTTAAACCGTGTGTCACAGTCGGAGACAATAGATGAAGGTACTCCATGTTTTCTTATAATCCCATGCACATAGAGGCGTCCCAAGCTCTCTACTGAACCCTATCCTCTGATCGGTAGGAAGTGTACTGACTAGGTGAGTCGGTCGACGATCACCCAAATTTAGTCGTGACCCCGGGATGTACATGGAAGACCCATCAAGAAGTCCATGGATATCCCATTCCACATCTACTCTGGGACCTCTAATGGTTGTACCAAGACTGCTGGAACCTAGTGTTCCACCTTCACTTACTGAAAACTGAGGCATCGAGAGACATACTCTGCTATTGCCTTCTTCATACCTGGCCACCAATGCTATCCTTGAAGGTCCTTTTACATCATCCCGACTCTTGGATGTACCACTAGAGGGGACTTGTCGAACTCCCTCAACACTTCTTCCAGACGTGCAACTAGTACCAAGGTACTTCCTCTAAAGAGAATTACATTCTCCCCACCTTCAGAAAATCCATCAGGTGCCTAAACTATGGATATATGAGCACGTCGTGTCTCACAGTCAGTGTTCTCATGCTGCGACTCCCTGACATGTTGAACTAGTGGGGGAGTGACTATAAGAGACTGTAGAAAAGTTGCTCCATCTCTATCCACAAATGATATCTACAAACTGGCAAGTTGCTCTGTCGCCTCAGCTAGCAGCTGTATGCCAGATCTCCTGCTAAGTGCATCTTCTAAAAAATTACCCTCCCTAGGAGTATAGACTATCTCGAAGTCATAGTCCAGGAGAAACTCAAAACATCGCTGATGTATCAGGTTCATGTCATTCTGAGAGAAGATATACCTGAGACTCTTGTGATCAGAGTACATGATAAAACATTCGCCCATCAGATAGTGTTTCCACATCATCAAGACGAAGACCACAGCTGCTTACTCCAGGTCATGGGTAGCATAGTTATTCTTGTGCTATCTCAGCTTCCAAGAACCATATGTGATTACTGATCAATCCTACATCAGGACACACCCGATTATGGTCCTTGATGCATCACTGTAAACTACGTACTCTAAGCCTTCCTCTGGAAGCCTCAAGATGGGGGCAATACTCAGCCTCAACCTCAACTCTTGAAAGCTCTGATGGAATCTCTCCGACCACACGAAGGGTTTTCCCTTCTTCTCTATGGATAATAGTGGTGTTGTAAATCTGGAGATGTCTAGAACGAACCTATGATAGTATCCATCCACTCCCAGGAAACTCCGTACCTCCGTTACACTCCTAGGTGGCTCCCAAGAAAGTATCACCTCAATCTTTGCAGGATCCACAGCAACTCCAGCCTCCGAGATGACATGCCCCAGGAAATTAACCTCTTGGATCCAGAACTGGCACTTTGAGAGCTTACCAAAAATTTGGTTCTCTGGGAGTGTGTCCAATACTACCCGCAATTGGTAGGCATGCTCCTCCCCAGATGTTGAGTAGATCAAAATGTTGTTGATGAAGACTTCGAAAAATCTATCGAGGTATGGATGGAATATCATGTTCATGGGTCCCATGAATAGTTCTGGAGCGTTGGATATGCCGAATTGTATAACCAAGAACTCATAGTGGCAGTACCAACACTTGAAGTCCATCTTCTACACATCCCCATCTTGAACTCTGAGCTAGTGATAGTCTGATCTTAGGTTTATCTTCGAGAACCACCGTGCTCCCTTTAGCTGATCAAAGAGGTCTTCAATACTCAGTAGTGGGTACTTGTTCTTCATTGTCACCTGGTTCGGGCGACGGTAGTCAAACTAGAGCCTTAAGCTCCCATCCGCCTTCTTGGTGAATAGAATCAGGGCTTCTCAGGGAGAAACACTGGGCTGGATGAATCCATTCCCCTACAAGTCCTCTAGATGTTCCCACAACCCACAAATCTCAGCGGGAGACATCTGATATGCTGGAGTAGATATCAGTGCCGTCCAAGGGTTTATGTCAATGTAGAAGTCCACCTCTCTGTGAGGAGGTAGTCCTGGAACATCGCCAGGGAAAACATCTGTGTACTGGTCCACCACTGCAGGACTGCTCGGACTGTCCACATCAACTGCTCTGTGGGTAAGCCAGGCCAACCGATGAGTGATTGGCTACACCCTCCTCCCTATAAGTCATTCATGTGTTGTAAAGGCTCCCTTCTAGCCGGTAAAGGTGAGCCTGGTCCCATTCGTGCAGACACACCACACTTTGTGCCTAATATAGTCAATCTGAGCATGGAATGTAGATATACAGTCCATACCCAATACGATGGCGTAAGGCCTCAACGCCGCTATGAGGAGATCCCAGCTGAAGCTCTCTCCTCCTAGAGTAATATAACACTACTGGAACCAATGAATAATCATCAAGTCTACTCCTGTAGGAGTCTCTAGACATACGGATCGAGCCAACGGCCCCGTAAGAATCTCTGATATCTAAATGAGGGCATTGGAAATGAATGAGTGAATGGAACATGTGTCAAAATGAACTACAGTTATGGTGGAGTATAAACAGATCATACCACGAATCATCTCCGGAGTGCCATGGTCATATGCCTCAGCTGCCTAGAGCTGAGCTCTCCCCTATCCACAGGATCCCTGCGGTCGGGGTGGAGCTCCTGGTGGTGGTGGTGGTAACACCTCGAAACGCTGCCCACTACCAGCTGCATGTCCTACTCCTCAGCCATGTCTGCCTACTCCCTAAGGACCACCTTGTTCGATTCTATGTCTCTACCTCGGTGGTTCTTCGACCATCTACTGATCATACATATGGTGGGTCATATAGTCACGATCCATATGACCCTCCCCTCTGCATGAGAAACACTGCATGTTACTCACATGATCGGCTCTATCACATGTAACCTGCACAACCGAACTCAGGTCCTGAGGTCTTCCACCGGATAGTCTAGTATGCTTGGTCCTCTATGATATTTGTCTACTGCCTATTGTAGAAGACCTTGCTATGTGATGCCTGGTGGTGGGTTTCACAGCTGGTGACTGCTCAACAATGAAACTCTTCTCAAAGAGGGCTCTCTCCAACACCCCTTACTACGTCAGGATGTAGAGGGAGATCATCGAAGCTCAGATCTCTCGCCTGAGCCCCTGCTCGAAGGTCCGGGCCCTAAAGAAAGGTTCACACACCATATCTGTGGAGAAATGTGAGACATCGGTGAACCTCGGTGAGTATTATGCCTCTGTCATGATACCATGCTCTAAATGTATTATTTCCTGAATCTTCACCGAACGTATGGTGGCTGGGACAAACTCCACCCGAAATAGACTCTTGAAGTCATCCCAGAGTAGTGTTGCCTCCTCATGCACCTAGAGCATCAGGATCCACCATTTGACTGCTGATTCCTTAAGGAGACTCACGACAAGGATCACTATGAAGTCTACTGGTGTCCCTACTAGCCTGAAAACTCTCAACACAACCTCCATCCAATCCTTATCTCCCTATAGGTACGTCTCACCCCTAAACCTGGGCGGCCTCTAGCGCTGGAACACCTGTAGCGTGCATCATCTGCTGCTGGGGAAAGAGGTATCGGTGGTCCAATGGGTAGTGGTACCACTGGAGCCTCCACTATGATGGGGCCCTACACTGAGGCCTCGTCGGTCTATGGGCTTCCATATCATACAACTCTCGGAACCCTAGATGGCTGTCTGTATGTAGGTATCCTAAAAAAAAGGTGTTACATAGTCTTTGAGTTATACTTGTTGAGATGACTCAAAGTGATCAAAATAAACTCTTGAAACACACACGAATTAATGTTTTCGGGTACTGAATCAGAAATCAGAATTCAGGGTCCTGGTGTATGGATATGTCATCCGTCGTACCAACACTAGAAACCCTAAACTGAAATCCACACTCAGTACCCCTAACACTATTGCTTCATAGAAAAGAAATACCAGAGTCCTATGTTCTTCGGTACAACTGACCCCTATGATACCAATTTGTCACGAACCGTCCCCTAGGTCCTATGTCGTGACTACCCCATGCCCGATTTCCAAACCCCAGGGGTTGGAGACTAGCACCAATGGCATGCATCCCTTACACTGGGAAGGAATTTACTTAATAAATATGACAAAACACAACAAAGTACAACTGGAAGCAAAAACTAAATAAAAAATTTATACAAAAATAGAGTGATGGAATGTAAAAAGGGGTTGGAAATACAATCCCAAATGTAATGTACGAGTACAACATAAAAAGGGACAATATAGCTGAATGGTGAAAGCAGTTCCTGGATTTTCCACCATAGATCCAACCAGAAGGGTAGGTACAGATAGCCTCCTCTGCAATCCTCTTCCGTCAGAATCCTCTGTGTACCGTCTTGTCGTAAGGTCCACCTCCGAGTAATTTCTAGTCCTGGCGCTCTCGGCATCCATCAGTTTTGTCCGTCGTCTACATCCAACACAACAAGGTGCAGTCATAGCCCATGCAAGTGTGAATATAACGATACTCAGTAGGGACCCCAAGACCCTCAAGGTATCACAAAATCTATCAAGTATAAACCATAAAGTATGAAATAAATGGATAGTCAATACTTAGGTATATGTCCATAAATATACCTAAGTTATCAAGTAACACATCTCATCCATGGGGAAAATCCAGAAGTCACTAAATCAACTCACACATGTATACGACTGTTGTATAGTGATAGAGATGATCAAATGCAGTCACTGATTCATCATAGCTGTCAGACACACACAAGATCTAGGAACAGTATTTGGAACTTTCGGACCCACACAGGATCCAAGAATAGTAGTCGGGGCTATCAGACCCACATAGGATCCAGGACCAGCTAAGTTGTTAGAACCACATTGGATCCGGGACCAACTATTTGGTCTAACCCACACAGGATCCATGAACAGAAGTCATAACTGTCAGACCCACACAGGAATCAGGAAAAGTCATCAGAGCGCAGTCAGCCGTAGGGTTTTCACAAAGTACGCTCGATTCTGAGAGGGTCCACTCCTCAAGCCAAGTTTCAGCACATCAACTAACACCAAGTCCCCCAAAGATGTATCTCAAAGGTCCGTCTTGACATAGGGGCCTCAATGAAATAGAAGACACATCAATCGGATGCCCAGTCTGTGAGTTATTAGCTTTTTAGTCCCAGGGGCCCGGTTCGATTCGTGTACGATCCAACCTGACAGTAACTCAATATTAACCCGAACTCTAGTGGCGTATATTCAATGGGACCATCGTGCTCTAAGAAAACTATCACTTCTAACGGTTTGTCAGATGGTCGTCCAGTTCCAATGTTATCGCCAAAGTATGTAATGGGTCAGTAGTGGGCACGGGTCTTGTCCGACCCGATCATACCGACTCGACCCATCCCAGTCGGGGCCGACCTAGTCTGGGTCGACCCTGACATACCCTTAGGGTCTAACCCAGCCTGTTGCGTGGGTCCACCTGTTATGTTTGGCCAGGTCTTCTGGGCCCGACCCAATGGACGGTGGGGGTAGTTCGGCCTTGCTCGGGGCTAGTTCGGCTCGAAGCATTGTGAGGGCGTGACTTGGCTTAGAGGGAACGAGGGAGCCGGGATGCTGGCTCGACTGGGAGCGTGCTCCTCGTGTAGATGTCGGCTCAGGGGAGGTCGGTTCGGGGTGGGGCGTGCGAGCGCCGACTCGGGGTGGCGCCCACGAAGGCCGACGCGGAGTCGGCCGGGCAGGCCGAGGCAGGGTGCTGGGGGGGAGGCAGGCAGCCTGGGCACCAGTCAGCCTGCTGGGAGGGCCACAGGTAGGCGGCTGGGCATCGAGATAGGTGCTGGTGGGCCACGTTCAGTCGGCATGGGCGTCCGGTAGCGCACCGGGAGGCCGCATGTAGGCAGGTGGGTGACAGGGAGGGCACTGGGGGCCGCGATCTGGCGAGAGGGCACTAGGCAGGGCACCAGGGGGGCCGGGGGCAGGCAGCCTGGGCGCCGGCCAGGGCACTGGGGGGCCGAAGTCAGGTAGCCTGAGCACCAGGCAGCGCATCGGGAGAGCTGCCGGCATGCTGGTTCGGCGGTGATCAGGCCGGCACGGGCCGACGGTGCGATTCGTGGAGGTTGGGGGTAGTGCGACCAATGTTGTTGCCACCTCCGAAGCCTCGTCTTTGATACGTCTCCATGCCATAAAATGTCACAAGAAGAGAGAGATTGACGAAGGATGTCGGGCCATGTTAGGATGGCCCACACCGTCTGCGTTTAGGGATGTATCATTTGGATAATCATGAGAAGAAGATGATCAATAACATGAATGAAAAAACCCCTTATTATCCTTTGAAGAAGGAAAGAAAAAAAGTACAAAATCAATAAGTAAAAAAACACATACAATTGATTCATAAGTAATTGTTCGTCGTGTCCGCCAAACGTCTCAGATCTCGAGCTACGTCGGCTCGTTGACGATGCTCCATGTCAGTAGGATTTGAGGATGGAAGTTGTAGAAGAAAACGTCATCGACGTTCTTTGCATTCTTCGTGGAGGAAGCATTCTTCATTTGGAGTGGCTTTCTCCCAGCGCTCCTCCAAATTATCTAAATCCATGCCTTTCCCCAATTCCACAACTAGGGTAAATAAATATACAATAACATAATAATTGGTGTGATTTAATTTTATGTTGACAAATAATATTAATTGAATGAAATAAATTTTATGTGGACACATAAAATTAATGGATAGATTTAATTTTATATTGACTCATAAAATTAATTTGATAGTAATTAAATTAATGTTAAGACATAAAATTAATTGGTATCATTTAATTTCACATTGAAACATGAAATTAAATTTGAATTAATTAATTTTACGTCGAAACATAAAATTGATTAAAAGGCTTGAGAGGTTTTCTGTCCCTCCCCATTAATTGGGCGGGGGGGGGGGGGGGTTAAGCCTCATGTGTTCCCCGCATCATTACCTCTCAAGGGAGGCTATTATTGGGTTCCCCCCACCGTAACCTCTCATGGGAGGTTAGGGTATGGCGGTCCCACCTCCATCTCCCAAGTGGAGGTTCTAACCAACAATCACTCACCGGGAAGCATAAAATAAAATAAAGTGTTGTACACTTTATTTTATTATTTTTTTTTAAAAAATCCAAAAACTAACTTTTATTCTCGACCAAATTCCATTGAGGTGAAATTCTTCTTATGTTAATACAGATTCTACGAGTTGAATAGTTCCCTCATATTTCATTTCCAAGAAACGGTTCAAAATTTATAAAATCATGCTCATACGTTTACTGAACTTACCCGGACAAAACATGAGAAATTGATTCCGTGAACACTGGGCCTTAGAATCAAGCACCGTAAATTTTCACAAACTTGTAAAATTCCCATGTATTTAAGAAAAAAAAATTCCACAAAAATTATAGTTCTTTAATGTTTCATCAACTCGACATGTGTCTTCATTCTCGGGAGGTAGCACCTTTTTTATGATGATTATTTCTCTTGTACCTTGTCATCAGAGTCATCCCTATGTGATAATAGATGCTTCCATATTTTTCTTTGGACAATAAATTTTGATCATGGATTCGATTGAAAGCATGCAACGGTGTGGATTCAACATCCACGTCTTCCACTCCCCTTTCAAAATCCATATATCCTCAAAGGAATCGATGAAAAGATAGGTTGTATTCTCTGGATTGATGATCATACCCTTTTTCCTGAAGCAACCCCGTTTTTCTCAAATTTTTGTTGATATGGACTTCTTTGACTCTCTCTTGAAACTATTTGTCTCTAGGTGGAATGTGAATTTGGATTTTGGAAACACATTCATTATTAGGTGGAATGTGAATTTGGAAACCTTTATTTCTACTCTCGATGGGGGATGAGTGGTCACAAAGGATCAGCACCTCAGCCTATTGACATTTCTACTCCAACATTCCCAAAAGATACTATTGGATTTCCTCTTAACAGTGTTGGTACGATTTCACGAACTTCACATAATGGTTATCTCTCCCTTTCAGGCGTCTTACAGAGTATGGGCAAATCATTCCCAGACAATCCCTCTTCACCAAAATCTGGTCTACCTGGTTCGGCTGCTCATGCGCCTCCTTTTGTACTGATGATGTTCGGCGGTGACTGGAAGGGAAAGGGCATTGCAATGTAGTTTTAAGAGTGATAATCCTTCCTATACCAATGTTGTGCATGATGTGGTGGCTGACCATGTAGCGATCAGCACTACTGCAAATCCATCCTTTCCCAACGGTTCTGAACCGTTGGGAAAGGCTGCAGAACCGTTGGTATATGTTATACCAACGGTTCTGCCAACAGTGGGGAAGTAAGCCGTTGGGAAAGGATTTTCCCAACGGTTTACACGGAACCGTTGGGATAGGTTAGAAAAAATCAACCTACCCCAACGGTTGTGCCAAACCGTTGGGATTTTCTTTCCCAACGGTTTTCAAACCGTTGGGAAAGGTTTTTACCAATGGTTGGTAGAAACGTTGGTAAAAAAATCAATTCCAAAAGTTATCCCAACGGTTTGAACCGTTGGGAGAGTCTATTTTTACCGAAGGTTTAATGAACCGTTGGTAAAAACAGCTCCATATGGGCTATGCCAACGGTTTAAAACCTTTGGCATAAGATTTTCTATGAAAATTGCATAGCAGCCTGCAATTTGCACAGCAGGTCTGTTTTGGGCTCATTTTCAATTCAATTTTCATTTTCAATTCAATTTTCAATCCAATTATTGTAACTGTAACACATATACAATGCATACATATAGAGAAAAAACCAACACATTTAAATAATGCAAACCAACCAACCATCACATATAATGCATCCTGGAAATATACTCATCCATAATTAAATTAGAATTCATAACATAATTATAAACATACATAATTAATTTAGAATTCAATTTAAAATTTAGATGACAATCATATGTGGAATCCAGAATTCAATTCATAATTTGATTGGTTTTTTGTACACCATATATTTTTTCTCGAAATCATATACATTTTAAACAAAATACATACACCTGGAATGATACTGGTCACACCGTGCCTCAGATTGAGACGAGGTTAACTCGTACACGTCACAAATGACTCATTTATCGTTTTCCTAAAGTATAAACATATTCTGAAATCGTTTGTTCAGTTTTCCATATGCATGTTGTTGTTTTCACTTAAAATGAAGTGTTTTTTAAATAAAAGAGAGACACTTTGAATGGTGTCGGCCACACCGCGCCTCGGATTGATGCGGGGTTGACTCGTACAAATAACACATGACCCATGCATTGTTGTGCTAAAATATAAACACAATCAGAATGCGTTTGGTTGGTTTTCCGTATGTATTTAAAATTTAGTCCATTATAAAGAAAATAGATACACATAGAGTGGTCTCGGCCAAACCGCGACTCGGATTGAGGCTCAGTTGACTCTTACATGTAACATATGACCCATGGATCGTTGTCTAAAATTTCAACAGATTCCGAATGCGTTTGGTCGGTTTTTCGTATGTCAGTTGTTTATTTCACTTGTAATCTTGTCCCTTTTTAACAATAGAGATGCAGTTAGAGTCAGACCAGCCACATCACGTTTCGGATTTAAATGGGGTTGACTCTTACACATCTCAAATGACCCATGGATATTTTTCATAAAGTATCAACACAATCCGAATGCATTTGGTCGGTTTTCCGTATGTTAGTTGATGTTTTCACTTAAAATGATGTCCTTTTGAAACAAAAGACATACACATTGAGTTGTTCCGGCCACACCGCACTTCGAATTGAGACGGTGTTGACTCGTACACATCACATATGACCCATGGATAATTGTGCTAACGTATCAACACAATCAGAATCCGTTCGGTCGGTTTTCTGTATGTCATTTGTTGTTTTCACTAAAAATGAAGTCCATTTTAAACAAAATAGAGTCACTTTGAGTGGTTTCGGCCACACCACGCCTCAGATTGAGGTGGTGTTGACTCGTAGACGTCACATATGACCCATGGATCGTTCTCCTAAAGTTTCAATAGAAACCGAATGCGTTTGGTTGGTTTTCCGTATGTATTTAAAATACTGTCCATTTTAAACAAAAGAAAGTCACTTACAGTAGTCCTGACCACACCACGCCTCGGATTGAGCCTGGGTTGGCTCATACACATCACATATGACCCATGGATTGTTTTCCTTAAATTTCAACAGATTCTGAATGCGTTTGGTCGGTTTTTCGTCTGTCAGTTGTTTATTTCACTTATAATCTTTTCCGTTTTAAACAAAAGAGACACATTTAGAGTGGTAACGGCCACACCACATCTCGGATTTAGGCGGGGTCAACTCGTACACGTCTCAAATGAACCATGGATCGTTTTCCTAAAGTATCAACCCAATACGAATGCGTTTGGCCAGTTTTCCGTATGCTAGTTGATGTTTTTCAATTAAAATTGCCTCCTTTTGAAACAAAAGACATACACTTTGAGTTGTGCCGGCCACACCGCACCTCGGATTGAGGCGAGGTTGACTCGTACATGTCAAATATGACCCATGGATCATTTTTTTGAAGTATCAACACAATCAGAATCCGTTCGTTCGGTTTTCCGTAAGTCATTTTTTGTTTTCACTAAAAATGAAGTCCATTTTTAAAAAAATAGAGACACTTTGAGTGGTGTCAGCCACACTGCGTCTCGGATTGAGGTGGCGTTGACTCGTACACGTCACATATGACCCATGGAACGTTCTCCTAACGTTTCAACAGAAACTGAATGCGTTTGGTCGGTTTTCCGTATGTACTTAAAATATTGTCCATTTTAAACAAAAGAAAGTCACTTAGAGTGGTCCCAACCACACCGTGACTCGGACTGAGCCTGGGTTGGCTCGTACATGTCACATATGACCCATGGATCATTGTCCTAAAATTTCAATAGATTCCGAATGCGTTTGGTTGGATTTTCGTCTTCCAGTTGTTTATTTCACTTATAATCTTGTCCGTTTGAAACAAAAGAGACACAATTAGAGTGGTACCGGCCACACCGCGTCTCGGATTTAGGCGGGGTTGACTCCTACACATCTCCAATGAACCATGGATCGTTTTACTAAAGTATAAACACAATATGAATGCGTTTGTCCGGTTTTCCGTATGTCAGTTGATGTTTTTCCCTGAAAATGACGTCCTTTTGAAACAAAAGACATACACTTTGAGTTGTGCCGGCCACACCGCGCCTCGGATTGAGGCGGGGTTGACTCGTACACGTCACATATGACCCATGGATAATTGTGCTAAAGTATAAACACAATCAGAATCTATTCGGTCGGTTTTCCGTATGTCATTTGTTGTTTTCACTAAAAATGAAGTCCATTTTAATCAAAATAGAGACACTTTGAGTGGTGTCGGCCACACCGCACCTCGGATTGAGATGGAGTTGACTCGTACACATCACATATGACCCATTTATCATTATCCTAATGTTTCAACAGAAACTGAATGCGTTTGGTCGGTTTTCCATATGACAGTTGATGTTTTTCAATTAAAATGATGTCCTTTTGAAACAAAAGACATACGCTTTGAGTTGTGCCGGACACACTGCACCTCGGATTGAGGCGGGTTGACTAGTACACGTCACATATGACCCATGGATGATTGTGCTAAAGTATCAACACAATCAGAATCCGTTTGGTCGGTTTTCCGTATGTCATTTGTAGTTTTCACTAAAAATGAAGTCCATTTTAAACAAAATATAGACACTTTAAGTGGTGTCGGTCACACCGCACCTCGGATTGAGGTGGCGTTGACTCGTACACGTCACATATGACCCATGGATCATTCTCCTAAAGTTTCAATAGAAACCGAATGTGTTTGGTTGGTTTTCCATATGTACTTAAAATACTGTCCATTTTAAACAAAAGAAAGTCACATAGAGTGGTCCCGACCACACAGCATCTCAGATTTAGGCGGGGTTGACTCATATACATCTCAAATGATCCATGGATCGTTGTATTAATGTATCAACAAAATCGGAATGCGTTTGGCCGGTTTTCCGTATGCCAGTTGATGTTTTTCACTTAAAATGATGTCCTTTCGAAACAAAAGACATACACTTTGAGTTGTTCCGGCCACACCGCGCCACGGATTGAGGCGGGGTTGATTCATACACATCACATATGACCCATGGATCGTTTTACTAAAGTATCAACACATTTCGAATGCGTTTGGTCAGTTTTTCATTTGTCACTTTTTGTTTTCACTTAAAATCTTATGGAAATTCATATAGAATATTTTTATATCATATTTAGTATGGATTTGATTTTAGTTGATCGTGATATGAAACATTTCAGAGCTAATGAAAGTAAGGAAGGTGGAGGGGCTGTCCGGGGGGCTGTCTGGGGGGGATGTCCGGTGGGTGTCCGGGGGGCTGTCCGGGGACCAAGGAGGAGGGTGGGGGGGGGGGGGGGGCTGTGCGGGGTATGTTCGGGGGGTGTTTGGGGGTTGTTCAGGGGGCTGTCCAGGGGTTGTTCAGGGGGTTGTTCAGGGGTTGTTCAGGGGTTGTTCAAGGGTTGTTCAGGGGGTTGTTCGGGGTTGTTCAAGGGGCTGTCCGGGGGGCTGTCCGGGGGGTGTTTGGGGGGTTGTCCGGGGTCCAAGGGGAGGGTGGGGGGGTTGGCCGGGGGGTTATCCAGGGTCTAGGGTGAAGGGTGGGGGGCTATACGGGAGGCTGTATGTGGGGTCATCCGGGGGGTGTTTGGGGGGTGTTCGGGGTCCATGGGGGAGGGGGGGGGGTTGTCTAGGGTCCAATAATGAGGGGGGTTGTCCAGGGAGTTCTCAAACACACAACAACTAAAAGACAACAACATCCATAAAAATAGACAATATATAAAAATAACTCAAATCCAATACTATACTACGAGTCTAGATAAAACCAACAACTAGAATAGATTAAACATCAAATCTCAGTAATATAAGCCAAAAATATAACAGATCAATATGTCCCACATCAGCATCAGCATCACCTTCATCATCATCATCATCACCCTCATCATCGTCCTCCTCATCGTCCTCACCCTCCACAGCACCCTCCTCCTCGCCTTCGCCCTCCTCCACGCCCTCCTCATCTCCCCCCTCTTCTGCATCAGACTCCTCGCCATCATCATCTTCATGCTGGACTTCGGCTTGACCACCACTGGAACTGACACCTGGTGAACCATATATATAATGTATCGACGACATGTATTCATCAATCGCTGGGATGGCCTCTGCTGGATGTGTTGGACGTAGAACTTCAATAAATATCATAAATGCACTGTTTACCCTAGCAGACAGTTCTGCCGTCTCTGTGGCCCTTTTCTCAGCCTGTTCTGCCTGTGCCCTAACTTGCTACAGCTCAGTGGCACTACAACTCGTACCTGAGGCAGGCCAATACCTCGTCGGGGCTATCCTAGGTCGGCAGCATACACTACCAGAATGATCCACTCCCAACACCTGCTGTAAGTGATCAGATGGCCCAAAATTGTCTACTTCTTGGGCATTGAGGGCCTCTAATGCATCCTGTTACAAATATAAATATATTATTAAGTTAGAAAATAGATATTAAAATATAAAATCAACAGATTAAAACATACAATCTACTGCTGAGTCTCTTCGTTGACAGCACTTCCATCCTTTTTTCGTCTACTCGAGCAAAACAGTTTTGCTCGAGGCACACATCCTTCTATATTTTGTACTTGTCTCTAAAATGACATTGAAAACAAAATTTATATAAAAACTTATCAAATGATTAAATAATTGAGGAAAAAAAAGAAAATGTAAGTCGTAAAGAAAACATATAAACAATTTTCATACCTGCTGCCTCTCATGATCTGGCATCGTCGTGCTTCCTAGTGTATGGAGGTATTTTTTTGCATCAATGTTTTTTTTTATTTTTTCCAGATTATTCCTAAATAAAATTCGATAATTCAAAGGATAATATTAATGGAAATATTGAAAGTTATTATTTAAATACCTCAAATGTAATTCATACCTTAAACTGGGTACTCGTCCAATGAGTAATCATCTGACAATACTGCTCTATAGGACAATCATCCACGACTGGTACCGCCTCTAACTCAGTGCCAACTCTAGCACGCCAGCCAATATATAGCTCATGCTTGTAGGCTCTCCAAAGCTCACCTAAATCCTTTAGATGTTCCAGTCGTGCACCCTCACCATCAGGAAAATTAAATCGAAGCTGAAATCAAAATATTAATTCATATAAATACAAAAATAATTCATGGAATTAAATACAACAGATTTTTTTACCCATATCTATGCCCAAGCTCTATCTTTGACCTCATGTGGCAAATGTCTCCACGACAGCGGGCTGACGGGAATGATGTTGGAGTATTTGACAAGCGTCGCCAGAAAACTCCGACATTGCTGCCCTGTTTTCTCAACCATCTGATTGTCTTCATTATATTCCACCATAACCTGTGTGCGACGGTTCCACACCGAACGCATGCGTGTACTGCCCCGCCCCCTCTTCCTTCCAGTAGATGTATCTGTCATAAAAGAAAAACAAATATTTTATCAAAACATGTTATAATGAAGATAAATATTGCTATAAAATTTTGATAGGGTTTTATAAATATACCTCCGCTAGTCTAATCAATGAGTGGCGCTGGATCCACAGAACCTGATGGAACACCCTCTGGTGGAACAAGAGTCGAAGGCGATGGAATATAAAAGCTCGGAGAGACAGAAGTAGAAGGAAAAGAAGATGGAACAACTGTATGACCGGATGCTGACTGGGGAGTGGGAATCATCATGGGATGTGAAAATGATGGGGCAGAAGATGCAGAAGGTAGCGAAAACATGGGAGGCCTAAATACCATGTGTGTCTCTAACGACACACCGGGATCAGAATGTGGGAAGGCTGAAATTTTAGTGGGAGGGGCAGGGTCTAGTCGGGCACGCGCAGCTCTATGTCCACCTCTGGTACGAACCCTCCTCGTACCACCGGCCTGAGTACTAGGACCATTACTAGGCTCCTCGTCGAATAACTATCGACGTAACGGTGGATCCTACAAAAAAGTTTACAAAAAAATTAATCACATGACATTATATATTCTGTAAATAAATATATATATATATATTTGAAATAAAGTACTCACTGTAGGCACTAATGGTGGAACGCCCAGCTCCTCCATCCGACGATTGTTCTCCGCCATTTTTTTTCTTTGTCTCTCTTCAATTGGCTGCATTTCCTGCATTTGAAAACAAATATGTAATTAATTAGAAAAAGGAAATTAATGTGTAAACCAAAAAACTAAATATATGAGGGAATGAGGGGATTCATTGGTAATTTAGCTATCAATTGTTTTAGAAGATCCTGAATGAATTTAATAAAACATACAAGTTGTAATGTTCACCAAGTTAGAAATATTGTTTGATTTGGTTTGAATACAGTTCAATTCCAAATTAGAAAATGCAATTCAAATAAAACAGCAACCAATAAACATTGAAAATTCACATAACAGTCAAGTCAGCTAAAACATATTTGTGATCAATACTAAATAAATATGAATATTACCAACCTTAACAACCCAACTCGAGATTAACCAAAAGAATTGAGAACATGGATGAATGATTCTATATATTTCCAACCACAACATTAGGTTCACAATCAACTCTGAAAATTGAGCTATTGGAGTCATCAAAAGAAATAAATGGATTGGTTCCAATGGAAATAGGGACAATGTCAATTCCATCATCAGCATCATCAAAAATATGTCTTGGAATTACTTCAACTATGACACCAAATTCAGGTTGAAGTTGATCTTTGACATAAAAAACATGTTTAGCCATTAATTCCAACACATATGGTTCTTCGGTAGCAAGAGTGCGGGTCATATTAATTACTCAAAATCAACAATCATCAATAAATGTTCCATGTCTCGTCATCGAATCAAACCAATGGCATTTCATCATTGTGACTCGTCCATGAGAGTAATAATCCAATATTATTATTTTCTCAACAACTCCATAATAACCCAAATTTTCAAGTCGCGGTCTACTATCGGATGCACTGGCATAACAATCTGTTGTGGCAGTAACCATAATACCATCATGTTGTGTTCTCATGTTTTTGGCTCGTTCAATGACAATAAATCTTTACCCATTGATAACAATTGTTTTACAGTCACAAACCACAGTATTAGGACCAAAAGCCAAAGCTCTTATTTCCTCAGAGACAGAGTCAGCAGAAAAACTCAGTACCTGCAATATAAATGACAGTTAAACATAAGTAAATATTTAAAAAATTAATTTAAAAAGTAATATTTTTACCTTCAATTTTAACCCAGAAGAAAACTCTTTGCTATGAAAAGTCTCTCTCCTTCTCAAAGATAAAGAACGATGCTTCCTATTTATCATTGTTTTATATTCCCTGTAGATAAAAAAATATGAATAGTTTAACAGATATATATGTAAGATATACATATTCAATTTTGGAACCTAATATAGTCATCGAACAAATCACAGTTGAACAAAACTGTGCGATGTGCCATCTCCTGCTCTTCATGGCTTAATGTATTCAATGTATATGATCCAGGAATTCCTCTTGTTTGAGGTAGTGATGGAAAAATGGGTTCAATTTTCTCATATTGTTCTTCTTCATTTCTCATTGGTCTGTTCATTCTTGTAGTAAGATCAGACAAATACATCGAACAAAAATCCATACATTCTTGAGCTAAGTAACCGTTCACGATAGAACCTTCGGGATGATTCTTGTTTCGAACATATGAATTTAATGTGAAAATATTTCTTTTAGTTGGATACATGCAACGAAAAGAAACATGTCCTCCGAGAAGTATTTCAGTTGGAATATGGACAGTCAGATGCAGCATGCATGTGAAAAATGATGGGGGAAATATTTTCTCCAACTCACACAAAATTAATGGGGCATCTGTCAAAATTTTTTGCAAGAAAGACATGGACAGCTTTTTAACACAAAGATCTCTAAACAAATGGCACAACCGAATAACACCCACCCTTACATTATTGGAAAAAAGATGATGGATTTCCATTGGAAGCAACTCATGCAGTAGAACGTGATAATCATGAGTCTTCAAAGATTTTTTCTTCAACTCTCTTCTGTTGACCCGTTTAGATATGTTGATTGAATAGCCATCAGGAACTCTAATAGTCTCTAATACTTCCAAAAATTGTTTTTTTTTCAGTAGGTGTCATCACATAAGAATCACATGGAAGTTGCCATTTATTTTCACTGATACGCACAAGATGCAATTCTGGTCTGATGCCCCAATCCACCAAGTCACGTCGAGATCGTAAATCATCTTTTTTCTTCCCCTTGACATTTAGAAGAACTGAATGCAACATTTCACATATATTCTTTTCAATATTCATTACGTCTAAGCAATGACGTATCAAATTGGTTGACCAATAAGGCAAATAAAAAAAGATACTCCTCTTCCTCCAATTGTAACAGGTTTCTATGGAAACATTCTTTCTCTTTTCCAGATCTCATTTGACCCTTCGCGAACGAAAAACTGAAATCATTCATTTCATTAAGCACATCAGTTCCAGACATACGCTGAGGTGGATCATCGGTCTCTATAGTATTATCAAATCTTCGACGATTCATTCTATATGGATGATCCTTTGGAAAAAATCGTCGATGTCCTATAAAACTGAAACTACAACGATGTTTCAGTATTCTGGATCGTGTATTCTTCATACAAACTAGACATGCCAGTTTTCTCTTCGTGCTCCATCCATACATCATTGCATAAGCCGGAAAATCATTGATCGTCCACATAAGCGCAACACGCATCTGAAATATGTCTTTCGAACATGCATCGTATGTGCTCACACCCACATCCCAAAGAAGTTTCAACTCATTTATTAAAGGTTGCATGTATACATCAATATCAATATCGGGATCAGAAGGACCAAATATGAGTATACTCATGAAAGTGAAATATTTTTTCATACACAACCATGGGCGAAGATTATAAATGTGTATAAAAACTGGCCATGTGCTGTGCGAAGTAAGTATCTACCCAAACAGATTAAAACCGTCGCATGAAAGACCCAGCCTCACATTACGCACGTCAGCTACAAAATCAGGATGTCGAGCATCAAATCTCTTCCATGCAAATCCATCTGCAGGAAGAACCAACTACTCATTAGACTTCATTCTCTCGGTATCATGCCATCTCATTTTTATTGATATGTCATTAGACATAAAAAGATTCTGGAGTCTGGGGATCAATGGAAAGTGCCACATTACTTTATATGGAATGCGGGATGGTGTTCCATCGGATTTTGACTTCCAGCGGGATGTGCCACATTTTATACATTCATTTCGTTCAGCGGTTTCTTCCAAGAATAAACTGCAATCTTTCGGGCAAGCATGAATTTTTTCTCTAGAAAATCCAAGTTCTTTAACTAACTTCCATGCCATATAGTGGTTTGAGGGAATATCTGCATCATCTGGAAATAAATCCTTCAAGAGGGTAAGAATGTAATCGATTTCTGTATTAGAAATCCGATACATAGTTTTTCCATGAAACAATCGGATTAAAAATTCCAGCTTTTTCATTTTATCTCATTGTCGATATACTGGAGTCGTGGCAGCATCATTCAATTTTTTCACCCTATCAATATCATCATTTTCACTAGATGCATCAGTTGTCCTCATATCGATATCTTCTTGAGTCGAAATCCTTTCTTTTTCATGATGACGAATAAACGGAAACCAATAATCTAACAAATTCTCCATTCCAGTCCTTTCATTTCGATCATCACCAATTTGAGAATTCATTTTCTCCCCATTGTGATACCACACAAAGTAGTTTGCTTGAAAACCATTTTTGTTTATGTGGTAGCTGACTTCATCATGACTCAACCAAGGTCTACCAACACAATTGGAACATGGGCAGTGTATGCGACCACTATCTGAAGCATTATGAAATGCAAAATCTATAAAGCTCTCCAAATTGTTTTGAAAATCTATTGACATACGATCGGTTTCATACATCCAACATCTGTACATTCTGTAAAAATAATTCATATAAGTCATTTTGTCATAAACAATTCAATAGGATTGAACTTTAATAGAAAATATATTTAAGTAAACAATAAAGGAAGAAAATAATCATGGTATCAACTACACATGTGAAAAAAACATACTAATGTGTTATTGAAAAAATGTAAAACCAACAAGAACTTAATGTGTTATCACATCAGATCATGCCTCATCCCATAACCATATTAGTAGGGTATCCTCATATGCGATTTACCTTTTTGAAATAATATGCACTTCCTCACCAGGTACCTGAGTAGATTTCATAGATATAATCATCTCACATCCTGTAAGGCTTCCATTATGTATGATCTGCAGAATAATTTGAGTGATCATGAATCATGCATGGGATCATCCCATGATCACTATAGATTATGAGAAGGAATTATGATAGGTCACGTGAAGAACATAAAACACATATTTTAGATAATTTGAGACATAATATAATAAAATAATGTATAAATCTATGGAATTTGGGATAAAAGGATGGATGAAATACAAAAATATGGGAGACTAAGGTGAAGGAAATATATGTTGTCCCTAATGTTCATAACATGCATCACCTATGAAATTTTATTGCACTAGAAAATTTCATCTTTTTCACAATACATTCCATTGGAAACCTATTTTGATCATTTGATGTCCCCTTGACATGTCAAATAAAATCAGATGGCACCCATGAATATGCCACCCTTGTAATGAAAAGCCTTTAATTCTCACCATACAGACTACATGTTTTCCAATAGATATGTATCTCCTTCTATATAGGGGAATCAATACATATTATCTCAGTCTCATATTAAATGTCAGGAATGTTAGATTTCTCCCTTAACACCCTCCAAGAACACTAACTATGTCATGTGATGTCCTCAAATCATGTCACTATGGACATAAATCACCCTTCAAGACATGTCACACTGACTCTAGAGTTTCCCTCACAGTGTGTCAAACATGTCTTTTGATGAAAATGGAGAAGATCACCAAAATCAAGAGATTCCCTATAGGCATTACATCCATTATCATGAAATTTCTTCAAGGATCAACCAGTCAGGACTTGTGATGTCCTCCAAACATTCCGTCCTTGATCATTAGAGAAACATCAGACAATCCATCTAGGTTAGGAAAATTCATCAAAATGTTTCTAGGATAATGTAATTTCCATTGGAAATTTCCAAAAATAAACCCTCTATCATGCTAAGTAGATAGTCAAGGCATTCCATGTGGAAAACAAACACATATCCATAAGAGAAGAAATCTAAACATAATAGAATCTATATGCATTATAAAATTGTCCACCATTAGCATGTAAGCTTCTATAAAAATGGAACCATAGTGTTTATTTTTTAATTAATGGAAAAATAAATTCATTAAAACAACTACAACAACTTGATTGAGATGAATTTTTACCTGTTCGGATGGGGGGTGTACCTATTCGGACGAGGGTCAATGATGTTCGGACGGGGGGTTCACGAGAGAACGGGAGCGGAGGATAATTAGGGCTCTGTCTCGAATGAGGGAGAGCAGATCGGGGTTGCTATTTGGGCAAAACCTTTGCCAACGGTTTGTAATAACCATTGGCAAATGCAACCTTTCCCAACGGTTTCAATAAACCATTGGGAAAGGGATAAGTTTAGAACCCCTTTCCCAATGGTTCTATAGAACCGTTGGGGAAGGGGTCACTGGAATGCCCTTTGCCAACGGTTTCAGTAAACCGTTGGCAAAGGCTGAGTATACCAATAGTTTAATTGAACCGTTGGTATACTTCCGTTGGGAAAAACCCAAATTCGAGTAGTGTTGGGATTTCCCATTTATGAAGAGTTACCTAATGGTCGATGGGGCCAAAGGGAGCATCACTGATGCTATTTATCAACCAGAATCCATAGAAAATACAACCATCTCTATGTCTGAGGTTGGGATGATCAGTGGCACAGGGGGTTCAAACTAACATGGATACACCTGTGGTCCCCCATAATCAGTACGAAATTCTTGGAGAGAAAATCAACCAAAAAAGAATTCAAAAAATATGTGGGATATCAAGAGAGTTTTCCAAAATTGGTGATTCCTTGATGGTCTTTGGAATTCACTACCGGAAAAAAACCATTTAACAGCAGTTTTAGGAAACAACCGCTAAATTGCACGTCAGGAAACTATTAGTGGAAGTTATATCCATTTCACGGTGGTTTAAAGTAATCTTCGTAGTTGCCTCATTTCTTGGCGGTTCGGGTTATTTTAGCAGTAGTTTTACAGTTGGTGGATCTCTTTTATTGGTGTTAGTTATAACCACCGTGAATAAAAATCACCCCCTCACCAGAAAAGTTCCACTAAAATAATCAAAACCACCGCAGAATAAATGCGGATTGTGGGAAACTGTAGCGTCAGTTTTAACCACTACTACAAGAAAAATATCTATATTTAGAAGTGATTAAAACTGATGCTGATATTTTACCAGTTTCATATAGCAGCGTTTAAAACTTCCACTAAAAGCTGATCCGACAAAAAAATAGAAGTTCTACATCCCCTACACCAGTTCCCTAAAAAACAAACCATTCGAGGAATAGAAATTTTCTAATAGAATACATACTAGTCAATGTGAAAATAGATGCTTAACTAAGTACAATTAAATGCATCTTCGGTAAGGGGATGCATATAATCATATCACATGGCCATTAGACCTTTAAAAAAATTACACACAAGAATGTTTGTCATATTTCAGGAAAACAATGACAATCCTAAATTCATCCTATTCCATCCATACCAGTTCCAACCTTGACTTAACAATTTTTATCAATGTACATCCAACTTGTAATATATGATGAATTGTGTATGATATTCATAATGTATGGTCATTCTGTAATATCATTATTCTTAACATATACTTTTATATTATTATCAATTGATATCTCTTTCATTTACCCTTAATGACCAACTTATTTGACAAATTCTGTTTTTTCCCTAACCACTAGTTTATAATGAACTACTACCCAACAAGTGAATTAGCATGACATGATCAATCAATTACACGTTCACATAAAAATAATCTTAATTTTTTCCAATATGAGTTCATTGAAAATAAGTCCATACAATAATGGACTTATATACTATAAAAGTAAGTATTAGTAATGCATAGTGGAAAAAAATTGCATACAGTAGTCATGTCACAATTACTTTCTATATATGTGAAAACTAGTAATGTATACGAGAAAATAAGAACATATATGAATATGTATATTGGAAAAAATAAAATTAGTAATATATATTGAGAACAAAAATAGATTCCATGTATAAGAAGAAAGTACATCCTTTGGTAATATATTTCTAAAATTCACTAAGAGAAAATCCATACATAAACTCATTTATGCATTTATGTTATGAAGTTAATTTTGTGTGATTGTATCATCATTAATTATTCAACATAATCCTGCATCTACCTATATTATGAGAATGTAGGAAATGAATTGTTTGATGGCTCTACAACATGGCTTCCCATGAACATTTTTAGATTCTATGAGCCCTGTTGGCATGTATATTTTTCCAGTTCCATCATTATGCTCCAGATATAATCAAGAAATTCAGTCTATCATTACACCCAACCAATGATGCTCGATTCCATCTCATCTTTCTCATACTTCCTATTAACCCTTGTCAATAAAAAACCCACCCTATGGTGATGTGAATGACACCCTTTGACGATAACAATCTATGTAAGCATAGTAGAGGAACAACCATTCCATCCCAAGAATGATGTCAAAACCATCATCTTGAGGAAAACATGGTACCATACAAGGTGACACCCACTTATATGAAGGACTAATCCATACACTAACATAAATTCCCTAATCAAATCCCCAAAAACGTTTTGATTGTCATCACTTCATAGGAAAACTGAATGGAAAGCCCACGGATCTCCACCACATGCACAAATATGATGGAATGAGAAGAACCTATAACAAAAAAATTAGATACTAAAGTGGAAGTTACCAAAATAGTACCTCTCACTATAGATGGTCCAATAGACTATTCCTCACATAT
Organism: Viscum album; assembly: GCA_963277665.1. Lineage (NCBI taxonomy): Eukaryota > Viridiplantae > Streptophyta > Magnoliopsida > Santalales > Viscaceae > Viscum > Viscum album. The sequence goes on from OY728122.1 coordinate 1,253,782,954, forward strand.
TGGTCTCACATTATACAATTATACTAATATGTGTCCCTAATATATATCCTCGGTACCTTGAGTAGGTCCTCTATGATAGTGATGTAAGTCTTGTGTCTGGATGCTTTGACCATGACCACTGCTTCAGACTGATCGATTGACCAAAAAAATATATCCCTTCCAAACATGAAGTTGATTTCCCCACACCTAAATGTGGAATTATTTCAGACACTCATTCATTGTATATAAGATGAAAAGATATACAAAAATCTTGTAGATGGCTCATCCTTCTCCAATATCAACATTCAACTTGATTACTATCACACAGTCTCCCCATGTATCCCTTCCTCCCAAACAAATGATAGAAAATATAATTACCAACACCAATGCTCTTGAAATTATTCCCTTAATTATAGGTCACAAACTGTCACTTCCTTCCACCAAACAATTTTCCATTAGGTTAACAAAATGAAATACCCTGCTTTGTGCCCAAACCATAACTCATGTTCTGTTATGTAATAAGAACCTGCTTTATTTTTGATATGGTGGAAAAGCTAAACACATTAACCTATGATCAAACAACATGATTGTGCCCGAACACAAATCATATCACCATAGATGTACCATCCATAAGACAAACCAATTGTTCCCATATTTGTCCAAAACATCAACAATACATGTGCAAACCAACTGTTTCCATTTTTTCCAACACATCAACAATACAACATGTCACGGTATGATGATGAACTTGTATCGTCACCCTCTCCACCTCCATCTCCACTTCCTGCTGTCACCTATAAGAACATTATATTGTAAATTAAATTTTATTTCATATTTATATTGAAACATAAAACCAATAAAATTTTGAAAACTAAATGATTTTGATTTTTTGTAATTTACCTTCTTACCACCAGTCAATTCACTAAAACTATGGGCATATCTGCTCATCTGCTGATATATATCAATCATCACTTTCTACAAAGAGGATATATAAAACCCATGGTCTTGAAATATGGTTTATTGAGAAGCAATATCCCACTGAGCATATTTGGTCATGGACTGACTATAATCAGAAGTAGATGTACCTGGAATCCGTGGTGGCCTACCAAAGAACTCAAATGGTATGGTTCTGAAACCTATCCCGTGCACTCTACCAGGATGCTCCTTCCTAAGGACTTTAGCAACTGGGTCATCCTGGGAGACTAAGTAGGATTGCCCAGGATTGGCATCCCATAGTTCTTTAATTTTTACCTATAAATCAAATATCAATATATATTAACATAGTAATAACTCATTATAAGTTATTATAATAAATAATTGACATCATACCCTAACTTCATTTGTAGGATCATTAAAAAAAACTTCCATCTGATTTATTGGGAACATCGAACCACACTTTATTTCAGGATGCTTCATGCCCTAATCTATAGGACTACATTAAGAAAAGAGAAATCCACAATTTAATATATTAAACCAATAATATTTTCTTATAAATATTTAAACTAATAAAAAGATTACCAGAGTCATTCGACATCTAGAAATGATTTTTGACCCCATAGTATGAGGGATGACTTGCTTAGCCCAGTTTGATGCATTTTGTCTTGAGAGATCCAGAAATAAATAAAATTAAATTTAACAGTAATGTATTAAATGCCATATCCTCTTCATATATATGTATAAATGTAAAATGAGGATAATATAATAATATATATTTCAATACCATCCCCTTTTCATCACAATGTCTATCAACAAACACATTCCACTATTCTTCTGGTACCCCACATGGTAGTTTCTCATAAATTTGTTACACGTTGAACAATGTATCATTTACATCGCACCAAAATCTACATTTGAAGACTTTCTATTTCTTACAAGGATTCTTCAATGTCCACTTTCATGCTATTACATCAGCAACTCTAAATTGGAAGAACATCTGTATAGAAAAATTTATTTTGAACATATTTGTAACACTCCATTCAATTAAACCATAATTTATTAGAATTGCCTTTATTTGGAAATTAAAACCATCATTTTTACAACATGGAGGCATATTTCTCCATTCAGCATAAGAAATAGGTAGGGAAATGGGATGCGCTGCAAGTTGGCCTTGAATCTGACCAAGTAACTCTGTGACACCATCTGTAGGGACCTCAAATGAATCAAATGGAACGACTATCTTCTCAGCATTCATATTCCAAACATTCAAAAAATTTATGTTTTTCTCCATGGTTGCATCTTTTTAATCTTCAATGAGAAAACAATTAGTATAAACAAAATGTAATAAATTAATTTATATTAAAACTTGTACCTATGAATGTGACCCTCCAGTATGACAGTGATGAACTAGAAGGGGCGTGCTTATACCCCACTACTGAGGCTCCTGAAGGAAGAGTCGATGACTCAGTCTCTAATGGGACACCCACAGAGGGTGTGAGAGACGGTGCAGGTGGAGATGGTGTAGGGGTGTAGGCAGCTGGTGGCTCAGATGCCGTAGGGAGGGAGACAGATGGATCATTAGCTATCACAATAGTAGATGAAATAGTGGACCATTTCCTCCTTGGAATTCCTTTCATTTAATCAAATAAAAATATGTTCAGAATATATATTTTAAAAAATTAACCAGAAAATAAATTAAAAATGATAATAGATTCCCATTACTAACAAACAAAATATATATAACAATGATAATGAATGACTGCACAAATGAAATAAGTTTTTTCTGAATGAATAAATAAATATACATAAAATCATTTTCCCCTTCAATCATGTTAGTTTCCTACTCCATTACATCATCCACATTATTCACCATTGATAGACTAATATTTTCAATATCATGATGGAAAAATAATTATACTTCTTGTTGTTGATGACATTAAATTTCAGAGGTCAAATCATCCACTTCATCACCCATATCATACAAATATTTTTGTATAATGTGAGGAACTACACTCCACCCTTCATACAAAACATCATTCACATAATATAACATTTTTCTTGTGATGATAAAATATATAGATTATGTAGTTCATGATCACCAACATCTAAGATGCGAGAGAGGTTCACAGAAATAAATTGCAAGGAATCTCTTTCAACACCACTGATAATATCATCCCAATTTCATTTGAATAAAACAAAAGAAAAATGACCTTGGTAGTTTAATTCAATAATATCAAGCAACATTCCATAGTATCCCAATTCAAAAAAATGTAAATATACCATTATTCTATGTTTTCAAACACACATCTCGATCGACTGTATGAAATCAAAATCCATTCACATTGTAAGCGTCAAACTTTCTAACTTGTTTTATAGGACCTCTAGCATGAAATTTCAAATCATCTGAAAACTCTTCTCAACTATTGGTATTCATGATCTAGAAAATGAAATATAATATATTAGATTTACAAAATGTATGTGTCAAACTAATATTCATATTTATTCCAATATTTATGGACTCACATGTCATGCAAACCATTCTACAAGATCTCTATTCATTGCTTTCATTATATCTTTCTCATTTTGTGTTCGGGATCTCATTTATTTCATTGTTTATATCCTCATGTCTTCAATAAATGGATCTACAATTTCACTATTCATCAGCATATATCTATGTGCCTGTAATAATTCCAATTCTGTCAGTGTCACATTTGATGTCCTCCCAACTGATCGGCCAATAACAGTAAATATTTTTCATTTCTGATGCATTTGAGATTGAGTCGATGTCTCTTCAACACATCCAACTTGATTAAATCTTGTCTCAATATCATCCATGTATCCGGAACCAAAGGTTAGACAGTCCTTGTCCAAATAGCCTTCAGCAATAGAGATTTCTGGATGAGATTTAGTTCTCACGTATGCTTTGAAATGCCCATGATATCTGTGAAATAAAATAATCATAATTATTCATTTATTTAAATGCCAAAAATATTTTACATAATTGAAGAACATATAAATAAAATACCTCTCAATTGGATACATTCATCGATAAGGAACGAGGCCTCCTAATTTATCTTCCCCATCCAAATGCACAGTTAAATGCATCATAACAAAAAAAAATGATGGAGGAATGATCATCTCCATTGAAAAAAGGGTCAATACAATTCTCTCATAGAGGATTCCAATCTATTATGGATGTAGAGATTTCTTACATAATTTCCGAAAAAATGTGGATAATTGGAGTACAAAAATAGTAACTTTTTAAAGTAATAATGTATACAATGCCAATGTTAGTAGCTGTTGTAACAAAATATGTGAATCGTGACTTTTCAATCCATGTAACATACAATTCTCCAATTCAACACACCTCGAGATGTTACTCGAATACCCATCAGATACCTTCACATTCATTAAATTTCAAAGGAATGTATCTTTATCTATATTTTTCATTGAAAAAATTTCTGAAGCATACATTTCATTCTCATTAGGCTAGAGATCACGTTTTATTTTCAATATTAGTAAGTCTTTGCAAGAAATGAGATGATCCTTCGACTTTCCATTCTCATTAAGTAATGTGAAAATGAAATTGTCACAAACATTATTCTCAATATGCATCACATCACGATTATGCCACAACAAATTAATTCCCCAATACTGAAGTTTGATGAATATAATTTTTTTCATCCATTGTTGCGTTCTGATTTCACTTGACGATGGCCTTCAAACCCATTTTCTTCTATCATTAATGATGAAACCTTCCAAATTCAGTTTCAACATTCTCAAGTTGTGTGATTATTTCAAAACCAGTTAACAACTTTGGAGGTGGTCTACGATCAATGAAACCATTAAATTTTGATCTTTTCAGCCGAAATCTATGAGATGAATGAAAAAATATTTGAGGGCACAAGAAGCACCATTTTCTACTATGAAGTATCTTTTTAAACCATATCATTTTATGTGACACTTAGTAATTCTATTAAATTTTAATTGTTGTAATGACATTCTTAATATTTAATATTTATAAATTTTTATTTATATGGTATTAAATGACCATAAATAGATATTTTATGACATTTTAGATCATATAATTATCACTTGGTAATTTTTAATCTTTTTTATGAATTTAAAATATTTTAATAAAATGTTATTCTTATTAAATATAAAGTGTCAATTTTAAAACTATTCATTTTTTGACTTTAAAAAAATACACATAGAAGATAAACTGAAACCAAAAAATTAAATATACTCCCAACATTTCATATTCACCTAAAAATTTTGAGGTTCACTTTGATTAGTTCATATGATATTTATTTTAAAATTTTTAAAACCATTTATTTGATACTTGTATTATTAAAATAATTTCTACATCACTATTGTAACATCATTAATGGTGTTTTATTTAATTTCTATAAATTATAAATAAAATCCAATGATCTAGGTAAATTTTTTTAGATTTAATGAGACTATATATAGTCTATATTATCACATAGTTATCCATATATTAGAATTAATATTCTTATATAAAATGAGATTGTGACATTTTGTTACATTCATTAGTTTTTATTACATTCATGTCATATTCATAGGTAAGTGTCCATAAAGTGATAACATTTTGAAACTTAGATGATATAGGCCTAATTTAGTCATAAAATATGATTTTATAGGTGTTTATAAAATAGAATAATATTATTTTTACCATTAATTACATGATTTACCTTTATCCATGGTAATAAAAATAATTACCAAAGTTACTATTCATAATGCAAAAAAAAATAAAAGTAGTCTATTAACATAATTTGAACCTACTGATTCCAAATATGGAGTCCATTTTTAAAAACTGAAAATATAGATGATTATATAATTGAATTAATATCAATCCCATTGTCGAAATGAGAGAAATAGTTTTTTTAAAAAAATTAAAACATTTCAAAAGATTGATATGTTATTACATATAGATTAATGCTAATGAAATATATTTGAATTAATGATAAAAATATATTCTATTTATACTTTAAAACCATTCAATATTTAAATTCAACCCTTTAAATTATCTCGATGAATAAATTTACTTCACTTAAATGTTAGTGTGCTTTTACTATTCAACAAAAAATGAATGTTATCAGAAAATATCATATATTCAACCAAAGTAAATTTTTATACCCTTCATTAAAATAATATGTTTATGTTGTCAAATAAAAATTAGTAATGAGTTGTAATCATAATTTAAAAGGGGTTCTCTATTTAATGGCATAAGATTACCCTTTTATAAAAAATATTAGGTTTTTATACAACAAATAATGTTTATTCACACCTTATGATTAAAATATCCAATATGTGAATAAAAACTATTTTACATTTATATAACATATATATATCATTTATTTCATTACCAATAATAATTCAGTCAAAAAACAAATATTTAATTTATATTTTTCCCAAATAGTTGGTAGCCAAAGAATTCACAATGCATTTTCATAAGTTAGTTATAATTATTCCTGCTAAACTAATGGAAAGGATATAATAGTAATATTTTAATAATGGAATATTGTGGTTCATTTAAACTCATGATTTCATTCAACACAAGCTACATGATGAATAAAAATTATTTAATGAATTTTTATCATAAAAAAATCCAGATGTTACAAAGTTTCTCGGTCACTACTAGAGAGGAACCCTCTTTTCATACTAGGACATGGATCCTCTATAGGGATGTTTCTAGATCTCAACTATTTGATTAAATTATGAGATGTGTTTTTATATAGTTTTGGACTCACGAGTAAGAGGAACACTTTCCCCACCGAGATGCATTCATGTAATACAACTGAACACTATGAGGGCGAGTCAATGCCACCCAAAGAAGATATTATCATGGTTTGGTGATTGAGTTCCTTATACTTTAGTATTTAGGAATGACATGTGGAATGTTAGGAATTGTTGAAGGAATTTATGAACAATTGGATACACTACATCTTAGGTTGAGCTATGAGAGGGACGTTCTGTTACACTCTCATTTGGGATTCATTGACTATGAATATTTACATATTCATTATTCTTTATTCACACCTTGAATTTGGATACTATCTTTCATGGAGTGGAGAATACATGTGAGGTATGCCACATGATTTTTGTATTTATCTTCTCATCATTTCATGAGTATACTCTCCCATTATTGGCGGTGAAGGCTGCATGGGTATTTCATCTACTCACTATGATTAATACCTTGTGCATTGAAGATATTAATTTAACTATCTTTATGAGTTTAGTTGTACTCTTTAAATGTAACTGATTCTATATATTTCTTTCCACTTATATTTTATCTCATAATGATCTCCCATTATACCTTTCAAGGTGTTATACTGGGTATGTATATACTCACCCCTTCATGGGAATTTCCCACACATGTAATAACTTTTGAAAAAAATGGATTGGTCTACCGTTACATCAAAATTGTTTAGGGATACATAGTTCATAGAACTCGTATGATGGTCGCAGATTAGGATATAAGAGCTGGGATGTCTCGGTTGTTTTCTCTTTTACAGTTTTGTCAAGATGGGAAATTTTTTTTGTAGGTTGTGTATTTTTTCCTTTTTCCTTTTAATATAAACTACTATAAAATTTTATATTTCGAGGTTAATTCATTCTTTCTTTATTATATAGTATTTTTTCATCATTTCTTCATTCCCTTTGAAAAATTTCATTGAGTTGTTGTGTTCGTCTATGCAGGTTTTTAGGAAATGATATCCCCAAGTTAGTTATTCAACTGTTACTAGTATTTCCCCTACCCTATGGAGGTGGGATTAGGGTAGTTTCTTCTCATGCCCTATATTGGGTCGGATCAAGATATATTGGTATCAAATAAATTTCATTCCTTAGTATGTTTTATGGAAATTACCCCCTAACTGGATTGGTTAGGATGAGGGGAACATTTTCATACCATCTCAAGTGATCCTCTTAGGAAATGGAGTCCAGTGATGGTATGTGAGTCCAATGTATCCATTCACCAGGACCTTGACTACCTACATGTTGAATCGTCCTGCCAAGAAATTTATTGCAAGGGTCAATCATACATGCATCTTATAGGATTGAGTGTTTGGATTTCCATCTTGAGTTAGCTCCCCATTTATATATATATATATACACACACACACACACTCATCTATCTACAGTACTCTAAAATAATTTTATGATGACTCTGCAATAATATCTAGCCAAGATATGATCTCTGGTTCATGACGATGTCACTATGAGTGACGAGGCCTTAGTATATGGTCTATATTTCATCACATTGAATCCATGTGGAAATGTAGTAGAAGTTACACATATTGATCAGAATATAGTCCCAGTAGAGCATGTAGATGACATGTGTAGGACTAGCGCACTACGTTTGTGCCAGTGTTAGAGACTGCAAAGGTTCAACCGTGATCCTGACCCTCAATAAGTATTTGGTTGTATAGAGTTACTTGTCCATATCATTATGTTTATTCATGACCTAGTATATTTGGTGGAAGAAATTTTAGCCAACCTTTTCCTTGGAGAAGCTGGGTGTTGGTGGATCTTTGTTATGCAGATGCACATTGAGTCGACACTGTCAAATGATGACTTACAATAGCTATTTTATGAGGTGTACTACCCATCATGCTTATGCTATATCTGGATCCAAGAGATTCTAGAGCTTCATCATAGAGGGATTATGTTGGATGATTATGTGGTGAGGTTCAAAGTCCTTACACATTACTCTCTTGTCATGATCTCAGATGGCTACCTCCTGACATGATTGTTTGGGAAAGGACTCCGCAATGATATTCGAGAAAGTGTTGTTTCTATATTCATCCAAACCTATACCAGGGTGTTGGACCGAACAATTGTGATAGAGAGATTAATTTCATTGGGTATCTAGATATACAGAGATGATAGTGGTCACAACAGGTTTGAGTCATCTACACTAGATAGTAGAAGCCATTCACTAGGATCTCATATGAGGAGGCCATCTCATGAGAAGACTAAGGAACATAGTCTCATGGGGTTGAGAAACTGTAGATGATCAAAGTATCCCAAAGAGTGGAAATTATTTTCTTATGATGTGTGAGGTTAGATGGTTCCAGATTTCCTAAGTAGACATACTGAGAAGCCCATGAAGATTGTTGATGGAACACCACGACCAAGGAAGCACCATGATTAGGGATCCCCCAGGTGTTGATAGGGTGGAATATTTACCTGTCAAGGCAATGATTTTATAGGAGTATTAGGATCTGAAGGTGGAGGATGATTTTATGAGATCATCCCCCCCCCCCACATGGCATCGCATGTTTGGCTCAGGGAGTAGTCGGCTAGGGCTGCATACAGATGCATGATTTGGATGTTTAAAATCTTGCATCGCATGTGACGATTATAGGTATGATCTATGTATGTTCTAATCATTCCTTGGTAATTGTAGACATAAGTTCCAATGACTATTTTATCTCAATTCTTCTAGTTCTAGTTCTAGATCCCCCAATTGAGATCCTAGCGAAGTAACTTCAACTCGAGGCTCCTACAGGGAATTCATGTTCTGTATCATTAATTTTTCATTATTGCATGCTATCTCATGGAGAATAGAGGATCATGTGGGACCTTTTAATCACCATTATGGAACCCTATGACATCATACTAAGTATGGATTGGCTATCCATGGTCCGAGCCAAGATCGACTATCACCGAAGTGTATTTAGATAACTAGGCATTGATTGGAAGAGATTTTACTTTTCTGGTGAGATAGATCTCATTAGTGGTCATGTTCGTTCAGTGACAAGGAGGCTATATCACATCACCCATTAGTTAGGTAGTGTATCCCTTGGTTTAATGTGCTCTTCATACATCTGAGATCCTTCAATTGTTAAGGAATTTAGGGATGAATTATTTGAAAAAATTCTAGGACTACCTCTGTGGTAGGAGATGGATTTTTTTTCATCGACTTTAATCCATGGAAAACTCTAATATATAATAAAACATATTATATAGATCATAAGGAGCTCTAGGATTTACGGTTTTAGGTGGAGGGCCTTCATTAGAAATGTTTCATCAAACCTAGCGTGTCCCTCTTGGAAGCTCTAGAGTAGTTCATGAAAATAGTAGGTGGGAGATAAAGAATTTACATGGATTATAATAACTGGAACCTAGTCACAATAAATAACAAGTATCCCATTCATAGGATTAAAGTCATCTATGACTTGTTTTGAGGCACAAGGTGGTTCTAGAAGATCAATCACAGGCCCAACTACCACTAGTTGAGGGTTCATGAGACTAATTTCTAATGTGGGCATTATGATTCCTCTATGAGAACTATGAGTTCCTAGTGACCCCCTTTGGTATCAAAAATTCCCCCACCATGTTTATTGATTTGATGAACAATGTTATATAAACATACATGAACTAGTTATTATTTTCTTCATTGGATATATACTCATTTACTCTTCAATAGAGGTAGTGCATGTAATCCACCTAAGGATGGTTCTAGATATACATTGAGAGCACTAGTTTTATGGAATGATGTTGAAGTTCAAAATCTAGACACACGAGTGTCACTTATTTGGGCATGTTATTTCTAAATAAATATTATCAATAGATCAAGAAAATAATGAGGATGTTCTTTCTTGGGAGCCACCCAATAATATTTAATAGGTGAAGATGTTTCTTGATTTGTTAGGGTAGTACAAGAGGGTTGTGACAGACTACTATGGAATGACAACCCCTTTGAACACCTTGATGTGGAAAGGGTAGCTATTTACTTGGTCAGAGTAGCAACCAACGGATTTTTAGGTGTTCAAGTAGAGGTAGACGAGCACTCTAGTATTGAGACTAAAAAAATATATTGGTGTGTTCTTAGTATATTTTGATACATTAGGATCTAGGTTTGGCTACATGTTGATGCAATTAAAAGTAGTTATCATATACGGGCCGAGGTAGTTAAGGCCCCATGAGTATAACTACATATGTTATGTCCTAGATCTTTTAGCAGTAGTCATCACCATAAGGATGTGGAGGCACTATATTTTGGGAGATCACTATATGGTTTACTGAGATCACCAGAGTTTCATGTACATCTTCATAAAAAGAGACATGAACCTAAGACAATGATTTTGGATGGTGTTCCTACATGACTATGACTTTGAGATAGTATAAACTACATGGAAGGAAAATTTTATTACATATTCCATTACCTGGAATTCCAAGGCTTTCATAGTGCGTGAAAATTTATAGAAATTACCTTCCCTATGGCTAACACTGGTGGAAGAAGATGATATAACCTTTCTTTAGTTGATGGTTTGAATCCTTCACTTATCGATCATGTAAGGGAGTCCCATCTTGGATATATCAACTCTGAATTACTACGTGATCAGATACATATAAAAATTCACAAGACGTATATTCTGATGGAGTAAATCATGACATCTTGTTCTATACAAAACTGTGTCTCTCATCTTGTTGCGGGAAGAGGTAATGTAGGAGTTCCACACATCACCACTAGATGTACATCGAAATTATTAATATATGTATAGTTATCATTGGTGGTAGTGTTGGTGGTCTAATATGAGATGGTGTGTAGCTGAATTCATCTCTCGGTGCTGCACCTGTCATCATGTGATGGTTGAGAATGAACTTCCAACATGTTTTTTGCAGCATCTGGAGATATCCGAGTGGAAGTAGGATGGCATATCCATTGATTTATTCATAGGGATACCACACATAGATATGGGTCATGATTCCATCTTCTTGATATTTGACCTACTCAGGATTTCAGTATAATTCCTTTCAATAATGGAGAAAAGATTGGTGGAGTGTTTGGGGAAGTAATATATATGGGAGATCATTATTCATAATAAGGTTCCATTGGTGATTTTATCTGATCATGATGGGTGGTTTATGTCAATATTATGGAGATACCTACATGAGGATATCATGACCTAGATGTAAATGAGAAAATCATTCCACCACCATACTAATGGGAAGACTGAGTGTACTGTCTAGGTGCTGTAGGATATGCTGAGTGAATTCAAGTTGGACATCGACTGAAGCTAGAAGGATCAATTGTACATGGTAGTGATTTCATAAAAAAACAAATACCACTCTACCATTATCACAACACCATTTGAGTACATGTATGAGAGACACTTTAGGTCACCCTTGTGCTAGATAGAGATTGGGGAGACATCTCTATTGGGCCCATACATAGTAAAGGATAAAATAGAAAAATTCCAAGTCAGCATCGAGTAGATTAAGATGACCCAGAGTAGACATAAATCTTATGTAGACCACCATTGTTGTCCATTGGACATTGACTAGAGAGACCATGTCTTATTTAATGTATCCCCTTGATGATGAATGTAGAGCTATGGATGAGGAGGCATGTATCACTGAGGATCATCAAGCCGTTTGAGATCATGATACGAGTTTGGGAAGTACAATACAACCTCACCCTACCCACATAAATAGATTAGGTGAAATATGACTTCCACATATCGTAGATGAGTGTATACATACACGACATAACACATTTCATCGACTAGGAAAATCTAGAAATCAAGGATGGAGACACCTTTCCATAGTACCAATTGGTGATCGAGGATCGACAAGATAGGATCATGCATGGATGGAGCATCCCTTTGGTTCACATGCTATGGAAAAATGGAATTGTAAAAGAGATTTCTTGGGAGTGGGAGATCCATGTGTGGGATCAATATCCCATTTTTCCTAGTTTTTCTTTTAAGGGATGAAAATATTGAATGCAGGAATGATGTAATGTCCCAGTATTTTCCTTGTAATACTTTTAAATATTTATATATATTTCTAGATCTAGGTGCTGATATGAAATGAAATTTGAAGTCTGGTATTCCAGGGTATGACTTTATCAAATATTTAATTTATTTTATGTTGTGTGCAAATGATACCACAATGATAATTGGACATGTCTTAGAAAGTTTAACAAATCATAAATCTGAGACCATGTTTGAGTGTGAATGTTGGTTTTTCCCTAGGTAGGACATAAAATGAGTAGTGTGGGATGTTCAAATACCTCTCTCATTAGAAGATAATTTTACATTATTAATTAATTAATTAATTAAATTAATTTCACCTAGTATGGAGTTTTTATTTTTATTTCACCATGTAAAACCTTTCTATGCATGATACATAAAATATGGAATTTTTCAAAGATAACTACTTTTTCCTAACATTGATGAACAATGATGAATATCTCAATCAGAAATGATTGGAATGAGATGAACACATCATATTATTCTCATTATTTTGTATGGTCATTATTCACCAAAAATAAATCCAAAATAGAGGTAAGGCTCATATTTAGTGTTTTTTATTATTTTCATTAAATGTTTGAGTAGATCAAATGTATTTATTTGATTTTTTCCATTGTGCATCCTCTGTATGTGCCCTCACAGTGAAATTTAATTTCATTATTTTGTTTATATAAACCTAGATCACGTTATTGATCATTAGAAAAGAATTATTGACAAAATATCATTTAAAATCATGTTTTGGTGATTTTATCCCATATTTCTATATACGTTCTTCATCATTTTGATCCCCGAGGTCCCATTTTGACAATTGTCAGGTGACCCAAGCTCAATCGGTTACCCAGATACATAGTGGATCAATGAAATGTTAACTATTTTGTGAATAGATCACATATATGAAACTATTAAGTGGTGTGGATGACCTCTCTATTGGACAATCATCAAGAACATGAAAATAATAGGTGTGGAGGCATGCCAAATGTGTGACAGAAACATATTCAATGACTAGAGATGATTTCTGGTGAGCGATGGACAATGAGCATGATTCCTGTCTAGATCTGAAGTTTTTAGGAGAAATAATTGTTGGATATATAGTTGTTGAAGCTGATTCAAATCATTTTCTATAGATCTATAAATTTGGAATCTCTATCAAAAACATGACTACACATTGTGTTCAATGAAGAACACATGGGATGTATCCCCCTCAACGACATCTCTACGGTTTTAACGATTTTGAGGGGGACACAATTTGTATTCCTCCTTTTATTATTTTTATCTCTTCCCAAATAGGCTAATCTGTGTGATGAGTCACAAGGGTTTGGAATCTGTGTATGAGATCCCATTCATTGGTTGGCTACACAGACAACATTCCATGTGGACCTAGACAATGTGTACTAAAATACATAGACATGGGGTCAAGTACATGGAAATGACCATCATACCTTGAACGAGAATAATTATTCTTGGAAAAGATATGTAGTCCACCTACACGATACATACCACTACATGAATAGGTACTCATGTGTCGACCAGAGACACAGATAGGCTGTAAAGTGGGTCGACACACCGTGTTCTACATGATCTCCTTTGAGGAATCTTCTAACACATGCATCTCCTTCATTTGATCTTGAATTTTGGCCTATGAGTAGAAAATCCTTAGTATTATTTCCCATATAAGGGTATGTTTCCCTTGTTAGAGTATTTCAAGATATGAGGTGATGTTTTCTGAGACTAGAACCTTATTATGAAATAATCGAGGATGAAAGTAACCAGGTAGGATCCCTAAATACTTTTATAGGCAATACCCTCTAGAATGGTATGGAAGTGGAGTTCCTCAATGATATTTCCGAGTTACCCTTCAACAAGGCTGGGCAGTGAAGTTCATTGATAATATTTCTATGTTGAACTTTAGCAGGGATGTGTATTAGAGTTCCCTGATGTTCAAGGATTTACCGTCTACTAGGGCTAGGCAGTGGAGTTCCACGTTGGCTTCTTTCTAGGAAATACCCTCTCGTAGGGCTGGGCATTGGAGTTCCCTAATGGATTCCTTTTGTGAATTACCCTACGTTAGGACTGGGCAGTAGATTTCCCTTGATTACATTTTCAAGGGTTACCCTCTAGTGGGCTAGGGCATTGGAGTTCTTGGTGACGACTAGAGTGGAACCCTCCTATCGTGTACTAGGAAATAAGTCCTCATTATGGGAATTTGTGGTTATATATAGTGTGAAATAGTGACGAGAAATGTTTTACAAATCATTTCCACTTTGAGACATATACTTTTGATGTGATATAAAACTGGGAGGGATAGTAATTTCCACCCTATGCATATTTTATCAAGGTTTGGTGATTGAGATACTTATACTTGAGTGTTCATGGAAGACATGTGGGATGCTGGTCATCATTGATGGTGTTTCATAAATATTGTCTACTCTTCTTCTTAGGCTTATATTTGAGAAGAATATTCCCTTACTCTCTCATTTGGGATTATATGATAGAGCACATATATATTATTTATTATGGATTTACAAAATTGATTTGGATACTCTTCTTTAAAGAGAGGCGAAGACATGTGGGGTATGCTAGATGATTTCATTTTTTATCTTCTATTGGTTTTATGAATCCAATATACTATTAAAGGTGGTGAAGGCTTGATGGTTAGTTCATCCACTCTCTATGATTAGACACTTCTGCCTACTCATGCTTACTTTCACTATCTTGTTGTGTTGAGCTGTACTCTTTCAATGTACTTAATTTTATCTACATTTTTCTCTTATATTGAATCTCTTACTACACCCCATTCTCCCAATTGTGGGTGTTCTACTATTTATGTACATAATCACCCTTGAATGAGACATTCCAATACATGTTGTGTCTTTTGTAGAATATGAATAGGTCGATCGTGACTTTAGATGAGCGTCGGGATACAGGGTTATTGGATCATGTATGGTGGTTATACCTTGGGATAGATGAGATGGTATCTCTAGATTGTTTACACTTTTCTATTTTTCTCAGGTTGGGAAATATTTTTGGGTGGGCATGTATTTTTCCATTTTACTTTTTAGTATACCCTATGGTATTTTGGTATTTCTGGAGGTTCATGAATGTTTGGATTATTTTATTGTATTGTTTCATCGTTTCTTATTTCCCTCTACACCTTTTTCATTGAGTTAGATATTTATGTGTGTATATATTTTTGGACATGGGGCTCTTGATTTATTTATTCCACCAATTCTAGCCACCACCCCTTACCTATTGAGCTAGGCTTGGGGGAATTTTAACTCAAGACCCAACATGGGTTAGTTTGTGACAACAAGGAATCTATTTAGATTTAAACTGGTTCCAGTGGGGGTTATAGGAATGAAATAACACTGGAATGGACACCAAGTGGTTGGGTCACTACACTAGGTATCTATTGATGTGTTGTGTGTGTAATGACCGAAAATTCATAAAGAAAGATATCACATATTAATAGTTCAATATTCATTTAATAACATAATTATCCACTCCCAAATCATTTAGGTGTATTTCCTATGGAATATTGGATACATAGAAAACAAGTTCATATGTTAAGTACAAAATATCCCACTGTATTCTTCATTACTAACACCCATATTATTCATATCATGAAAAATGCCTTTATATGTATCCTAATGAAATGAATCTTATGAATGGGTGAGCTTAGATTCTCAGTAATGGTAAAAAATCGTGATAACAACATAACATGAGCATAAGTGTATAATAATATGGGAATAACATTTCAAACCATACCATACATATCATAGATTAAAAATAAGAGTAATGTAATTAATCATAGTAGTTCCAAATACATGAATCATAAAGTAATCATAGAACATTAACCATGAGATGATAACATTTTCATAAGACATGGAATTTTTTCATACACTTAAGAATATAAAAAATTAATTAGTAGAAAACGATTCACATCCAGGACTATTATTGTGGATTTGGATCACCTGTAAAACTATCATAATAATAAAGGTTCACTTCCAATACAATCATAGTGTATTGGATATAATCAAAAACTAAAGTAGTACTCAAGTTTCGCTTCCATAACCATTATAGTGGATGTAGTCTCATACTAAATTGGGTTCCCTCCTCATTATAATTCTATTTATCTCATGAGATATCAGTCATTTTCCAAATAAGTGGAAGGAGATATAGGTCCCATATATAAAATCATGAAAATCATACATATGTATTCCACAATATCATAAAATACTACCCATATTATAACCAATTAAGCGAAATGGTGTTTATAAAATTTTTATCAAATCAGTACATATGGAAAAGAAATAGGTTTTGTAAATAATTCATCATTGCATAATAACATAACCTATGAAAACATGAATGAGTTTAATAAACATATTATCATGAAAAAATTAAACCATTTAGAGAATTAATGCTGATTGTATTGTTAGATCATGTCCCTATTAAAAGAAAAATTAACATCAATATTTGTTATCATATATGGAGAATGACTTTGAAATATCACACCGAAAATTTTATGAGGAAAATATATTGTTCAATTTGAAAGAACTTCTTAAATGAATATAAAATTACAAAATATTGAGAAATAAATTTTCTTTGAATATAACCTTAAACTATTTATTGGAATCTTCAACAAATTTAGTGTTCATTATAACTTAAAATACCATTAATGTTATACATATTAAAATAAAGATTCTTTTCCATTTTTAGTAAAATAAAAAAAGGATTTTATTGGAAAATGAAAAGAATATTAATTTTAATAAATTTTTTAAAAATTAAAACATATATGAATATGTATTTAAATAGTCCATGGAGGATAGTTCATAAATTTCTTATATCATTTTTTCTGAGAAAAATGTATATGTATGATAAAGTATTTACGATCGATGAAGGAAATAAAGTTGATATTTCATAAAAAAATTTGTATCTTGAGGTATTGAAGAGAATAAATTAAATGAAAACATGTGTTATCATGAATGTACCTGAACATAAGAAAATTCGTGAATTTATTGAGAGATAGATCGTAAAATTTCATCATTGGATGTATAATCAAAAACAATCCTAACAAACAATGAGATTGTAATATAAAACCGCAACAAAATTGGTAATGTTTATGACCAATGAAATAAATAACATAATATAGGAATGTAAATAAGAAATATTATAATAATAATCAATGATAATAAATTCATGGGTAGGATATACACCACACAGTAGAAACAAGTGTTCAATATGGAATGTGTCCTACAAAACTAAATGTTATATGAAAACCCCCTTACGTCAAGGCTTGACTATCATTGTACAAATTAAAACCTCATATATAATAAATATTTTTTATCATAAATATATTATTGAATAAAATATAATATATCAAAATTTATATGATTCACTTGGGAACTTTTACTATCCATTTATCGACAACTCTTTCTTAAAATCATAGTTTCATGTGATAATTGCTTAATTTTTCATGTATTTTTTGGATTGGTAGTTTTGTTTCATAACAATATATCATGTTTCAATAATATATAGAATATTAATAATTATATAAATATAATATACATTCATTAATTATATTTTTAGTTTCATCCGTTAAATTAAGTGATTGATAATGAATTACATAGATCATGTAGACAGCTAACTGCATGTATGGATGAACAATTCATTCAATTTCTCAAAGGATGGAAATAATGAAAGGTAAAATTTAATCCAAATATATAGAATAATTTTTAATTCTGATATATCATAAATAATCATTAAATCTTTTTTTATTATCATCCATGTCAAAATAATGTGAAAAATGTATCACACCGCATCGTGGAGGCTATAGTTCACTAGTACACATGAGAAACATTATTTTTTTACAAAACCAATTAATTATATGATGGAAGATGTTATATTTGTATTCCATGAGTATATATGTGTTTTAAATATAATATATAAAAACTGAATACCCCATTATCTGTAGTCTTCATAGGTGGTGATGGGAAATGAATTTTATCAGTTCACAAGGAGGTAATCTGTTATACACAAGGCCAACAGTCTCATTTCCCATTTGATTGAAGAGGATATAGATATAGGTCACAAAATTACCATAATAACATAATATTATATGGTAGACACTACAATTTTTATATTAAAAATATTAATACATGAGTTAAGGTGGTAAGGGATGATGTTAAAAAAGAATGACCTTAGTGAAGAAAATTATCTTCACATAGAAAAAACTACTTTTTTACTCATATTAATGACCCTAAGGTTTGAATTTTGGTGAGAAAAGAAGATATAAAAGGCATATAAGGATGTTTGGGAGAGATTATTTTAGTTTTTATTGGTTTAAAATGGCTTATTAGGTTTGAAGGACCTAAGGTAGGAGGTTCCATTTAATAACTATGGAGTGGAATTTTGGAAATTACCAAAAACTCTTCAATATTTGGATGTCACTCCCACCCCATATTCCTAAAAATTTTATGAATAATGGGTTGGAAGGATGATATTATTAACCCACACCACAACCAAAAAATAATCATGTTTTGTTATTGTTTTTTCTTTAGAAACTATAATTACTTACTTTTATCATTTTAGTTTTCACCATAGTAACATGTTTTTTTAATTTATTTACATATGTAATTTATCCTTCAAGACATAAAATAAATTACGCTATTAGATAATATGGATTTAATAATTCAAATTATAAAAAAACTTACTAAATAATGATACTATGTTTGTTGAATGTTAATTTTAACACAACCATATTTAATGTGCAAAACTCTATTAAACCATAACGGTAGTAATTTATTATTTTATAATTAATTATGAAAAAAATATTTTAACATTATTATATAATAAAAATTATTAATATTCCAAATATGGAATCTATTTTTTTTTAAATTTAATCAATATAACTGGTATAATATAAATTAAAATAAAACCCACAGACATGATATAAAATTTATTTACCAAAGAAAAATATTTCATATGTATAACAAGATTTGATATGAAAAGTCAATATTAAATTAAATATTGTGATGTGATTTAGATTAAGTATATCAAAATTCAGAAAAAATTAGTTTTAAATCATTTATATACAAAATATAACATACTGTAAGATCTAAACGAAAAGTCTATTGACTATTAGTATTTTGACTATCCATCAAATAGTTAACCTTTTTAGTAAAATCCGAAAACTCACACTAAGATAAATTTGATATTTTTTTTAAAAAATAAATTTATTTTCACAAATAAATTTTACAAACGTGGTAAAAATTAACTTATTATATTTTTATATAAATAAAAAATATATTTTCTTGCGAAAAAATTACTTTGGAAGAATATAATGTCTTTATTAAAAAATATAAATTCAAAAACTCATATAAATAATTTTCATAATGTTGTTATTCCTATTATTAAACCAAAATTAAAAAATTGGGTTATAATGGTCTTACTGAAATAATATTATTTTTAATAGTACATGAATGCATGTAAATACAAATTGTTACATGTAATGCAAGTTAACAAAAAAATAAAATTGATTTGAATTTTTTTTCAAAAATATCAATGTGTTACATAATAAACCCATTAAAATTAATTAATACTTAAAAATTAAATAACATTTATTAAAAAAACTGAGGCAACTTCTACCAAATCATATCCATTGGTTATACCATAGATTCTCATTGTGGGTTTTTTTTACAAAACAATGAATGAGCTGATGGACTTTTAATATAGAACATCATCTTTATGACCTAGAATAACACTATATTGATATTCATAGGTTTTATTATGATCCCATGGAAAATAATTTGAGTTTAGATCACATTAATGATTATGTATATACATCGTTAGGATAGATATATGTAAGACATCATTTGTTGAGCTTGGATCACCATAAGTTCCACGAAATAAGAAAGCACCACTACTAAATCAAGAATATCAAAATTGAAGTGTACATATGGTTATTATTTACTCTATCCCAAAATATTATAATCTTATTTTGTAGAGAAATTCTAAGAAACAAATTATCAACAACTTTATAATCGATATCATGCCAATAATTTCCACCATAAATTTTTTGTTGACTCAAAGTAGTGTTGATGTACTATTAAGTGGATCCAAAATTAAATTCTATTTCATTGGATATATTTGGTCATGAAAACATTATTTCTACAAATTCATCCCAACATTTTGGATTTATTCATTTATTTCAATAGAGGCATTCATAAGGATCAAACTGAATTCTTTAGTGAGTGCAACTGTTCTATGAAAACTCAACTTGAGGAACGTTTTGATCCCAACAACCTTTGATATTCATAGGAAAATATCTACGTATGTAATATTGTATTGGAATTATTATATCATATTAAATTTCCATCTATGAATGTAAAAAAATGATAAAAATCATTTCTATATCAAGATCTTACTAAATACATTTATAAAAGGTCAAGGTATACTATAGATATCTATCAAATGCAAATGAATGTGGTACACCATGAAAACATACCAATTAATTCTTATATATCCTAGCATATTTATCTAGAGATAAATTAGTTATAATGTTTTTTTGACATTATAAGGTGAATAACTAGAATAAATATAGCATTTTCCCCATTATATGTATTGGGGAGTCTAAGGAAAAAATTCTAAATGATGATTTCCCATTTTTATTCCATTATCTATAGTGGTTACAACATACCTTTTGAATTTTTTCTCATTAAATTGAATACCCAATAGATCAAGCATTGATATACAAACTCTGAAATATCTATCTTCATGATGTACCACTAGAAATATTCTTTAACATATTTTTACATATTTGGACTTTGAGGATGAATAGAGAATAAAGAACTATGAGGTACCTCTAAAATCTCTTTAAAATACGGTATGATTAGAACACATACATATTTATTAAACCTTGTTGTTCCATCATATTCTTTTTTGAACAAAGTAACCTTTTTTAAATTATTCTACAACTCTATTTTATCCTTCTACTTCTCTTTAATCATGACATGGATATATGGTTGAACAAATATTTTATAAAGATAAGATTATCCACCTTACTTCATGATTTCTAGATCAATAACATGTAAATATATAAATATTGGATCTTTTTTTGATACTCATCATAGATAATCTTTCCGAATTCATTCAAAAAAAATCATAAGCCACATTTTTAACTCTCCTAGGGTGGTAATGTTTTGATAAATTGAAATCTTTTATCATCTCCTACCATCTTATCTATTACATCATCACTTACTTTTATGTGAATATATAATTTAATATTTTTTGATCAGTATATATATTGATCCATTATACATAATAATAATTCAACAATATTTTTAAGGAACCAATTACCACAACTAAATCCAAATCATGTGTTGGGTAATTATCTACTGAACATTAGTTTTCATGAGGCATAATATATCACCAAATCATTATACATGGGGATGAAACATAGTACCCTATTTTATGAATCATTATAGATCATAAATCATTTTCCATTATAGGGTAGTGTTAACAATGTTTCATAAACTAATCTTCAATAAAATTCTCACAAAATATTTCATTCATTTATCCATCCATAAGAACGTGGATCATTTTCTTTTTAATGTGGTGATTGGATTAGAAATCCATGAGAAATTCACCAATTACCATTAATAATATATTTCCAATATAATAAAAAATAAAATCTTAGTCATAATGGTTGGTCTGGGCCAATACTCAATTGCCTCCATCTTTTATGGATCCATATAATTTACCTCTCTTTATATTATATGTCCAAAAAACGAGACTATTGTACCGAAAAATAAGACATAGTAAATTTCTAAAACTACTTCTCAATCCTCGGGGTCATTAGATCAATCGAAAAATTATCATAAATCTCTTTCATCCTCTTTGAATAGAAAATATTATAATCTAGAATTACTAGAACATACTAATCAAGTAATTCTATAAAGAACATATTAATCAAATCCATGATGATAGAATGTAAATTAGTAATAACATATGATATCAATATTCATTCATAGTGTCCATACATAGTGAGGAATAATCTTTGGTATATCCTCGTTAATAACCATCAATTATTGATATCCATAATGAATTTCACTCATGGAAATGTATAAAACTTTGGGCAGTTCATCAAAAACGTCATCAATGTGGGTAGGGATACTTTTTCTTAATATTGATCTTGTACAGATCTCGATAATAAATGAAATGTAAATTAAATCCACCATTCTTCTTTAAAAAAAAATAGGTTCAGCCCAAGATGAAAAATAAGGATAAATAAATACATTTCAAGATTCTCCTATAGCTACTTCTTCAATGATTATATCTCAATAAGTGATATTCTATAAGGAGTTTTTGAAAAATGTTTAGAACTTAGTCTAATTTATATTGAGAACATAACATCATAATTCAATGGAAGACTAGGACATTTTTGCAGAAAGGCATAAAAACACTGCATAATATGTATATCATCGATGTTGATTATCTCCCCAACCAAGTGAGATAAACTCCCCTTTTGAATATGAATCAACACCCATATAATTTCTTTAATCGTCATTATGGGTTCATGTCTATAAACACACTGAAGGATGATTTAGGTTGGTATAGTGTATCAGAAATGTTTTCACTTCCTTTCAAATTATTGTTGTATTTATATCGATAAATACTATCAATGCCTAATATAATATTAAATTCCAGGAGAGGAAGAATAATGTGGTTTTTAAGAAGAATATTTCTAAAAGATCTCAACTAGATAAGAATAATATACTCGATATTAAATCACAGTACCATTAGGGGGTGTCACTACTAATTTAATATATAATATTTAGGGTGAAATTTTCATACCCATAAAAAATTATTAAAATTTAAAATAGTGGGTATATCAATAGTTAAAATATTAAATTTTCAGTCCCAGAGTGGATGATGAGTATACCAATCATGAAATAATTGTCTCAATCCCTTGTCAGAATTTGTGATCACATGATATTTCTCTTCATATCTCATATTTAGAGGCTTCTATAATCAATCATCATAATAAATATTTATTTTTGGTAATTAGTTAGTATAGTGACCATATTCCTTGAATTTGAAACAGTTGACTATTGGTTGTGCATCCAGTAGAGAATTCTCTCTATTCACCTCATTAGATAACTTATTCCCATCACATCATCAATTGATATCCAGATAACTATACTTTTTACAATAAAAACATTTAACATTTCTCTTAATAAAATTTCCTTGATTTTTCCTTCTACACATCAAGAATGAATGAAATTTCATCTTCTTCTATAAATAGATGTTATATTTTCCTTTAAATTCCAACATTAATTTAGTACCAAAAACCTTCAATTGATGTGTAACTCCAATCTCTATTTCCACCTTGATAGAACATTGAATGATTTCATTATACCGACTGATGAATTTTATGGCCAATTCCATTAGATAATTAGTTTTAATCCACTGACTAATCGATCAACCATACCTTTAGGATGGATGATAATACTAGATGTTTACCTCCCTAGTATTGTAAAATTAATCACATTTGTACCAACATTTTCATAAATCTTTTATTTTATCTTCCATATTTTATTCTCTATTTCATAAAAATAATATGTGGAAGGTACTTAATGAAAAATAATTTCTTAAAGTCATCCCACTACATGAAGTATATTTCATCATAATTCTTCATATTCTTCATATGATTCCACCATTTATCTACTTCACCATCCAAATGATAGATGAAAAAATGAATTTTTTCATTATCAAATAATTATTGAAAATTAGTTTTTTCCCACGGTACTAATCAATTTCATGGAGACTAATTGATTACCAGAACTAGTAATTTATTTTTTATTTTTCATCATTAAGGACTCAACAAAAAATATTTTCCCTTATTTTTACATTTCTAAATTCAATTTGATTCATATATTGAAAATATTTGGTGAGAATAAAAAAATGTTTTTTTATTCAATATCAAATAAAATTAGTTTTTTATGAAGGAAACTAAATGTAGTAACCATCACATTCATTATTAACATTATTCCCCTGGGTTATATCCATTGTGAAAAAACTAAAATCCTTGCGTGAGGAGGAATATTAATAGTGGGAAACCACATAATCATGAAAAATAATTTATAGGGTTTTTAAATCAATAAATATACTATTAGATTTATGAAATATGAGGTTTAAACTTGGTAATTAATAATCATATTATATTCAAATCATTCATGATATTTCAAAATGTTTTTGTGAATGTCTAATACATACCCAATAGGAATGTCAAACCAGGTGTGAATTAAGGCCCATTTTCATACACCTACTGATAATCAAGTAAAATCATTATGTGTCCTTCTCAGAATTACATCCCCAAAGTACAAATATTCTAGTTCCATATCCACCTTTAGTATCTAGACATGGATGTAATTTCTTAGAAAACATTTTCTATCAGTCCTAAAAATTCCATGATATTTTATTATACATATATTTTTCCTTATGGTTCTTAGAAAATTTTTCTCATCCTAGTTTCCAATAGTTCACTTATCCTTGATATGTTACCAACTATAAATTATAAAACATATTTTCATAAATATGACATCTTAATATATAAATATTCGGTATGTAGTATAACAATCCATATATGTCTTATTTAGGGATTCTGCCTTTGGAAACATGAATACATGGACAATTGGATTATAAGTAAACTGTATCATATCCCAATATTTTATTTATATCTATCACTCTTCATATAAATATCATACATAATACCATTTATCATAACCTGGTTAAATGAAAAATTAAAAAGGTTGACAAATTATTCTCAATAAAGGAAATCATGGGATATGTCAACCTAACATGGGAACATGGGTATAATAACATGAGAATAACATTTGAAAACAATATCCTTATTATCATAGATCATAAACATGGGTCCTATCATAAATCATGAAAATTCATAATACATGATTCATAATGGAATAAAAAAATTATCCTAGAGATCATAATAGTTAAATATGTTATGGAATGGTGGTGTGTACAATAGCATAGAAAATTATTTCCTTAGTATCCATGGATTCACTTCCAAGACTATTATAGTAGATTGGGTTCAAACCCAAAAATATAGTAGTAGTCATGAATCATTATGAACATTATCATAGTGGATTGGGTTCACTTAACAAACCATTATATTAGTAACTTATCCTTCCAATGACTATCGTAGTTTACATTTTCCATTATTTAATTGGTCTCACTCCACATTATAGTCTTATTTATCTAATGAGATAACAATCCTTACCCAATGAATTGGTGGGTAATAATGGACCCACCCATCAAATAACCAGAAAAATGCATATATCTTTCCAAAAGATCACAAAAAATTGATAATATTAGAACCCACCAAATGAAATGATTTTCATAAACATTTCATCATATAAATACCAATAGAAATGAAATAGTTTTCATTAACATTTCATCATTACAACTTAATATAGCCCATGTAAAATGAATGTATTTCATAATATTTCATTCATCCTAAAAATATTCTCCATCAAAATAATAAGGATTTAGTACTTAAATAATATACCAATTAATTTTTATGTAGAATCAATATATATCATCATATATGGAAAACTATTTTAAAGATTTTATAGAATATTACTTAAGGAAAATAGAATTTAAAGATTGAAATCACATATTTAAATTATAAAACCTTTCAAAATATTACTAAAAACTTCTTCATTTAATATATACCTAAAAAATTATAATGGATACTTTAAATCATTAAGTTTCCCTAGTAGTGGGAAATACTATCCATGTAATAAATGGTAAAACAATGATTCCTTACACATTTCCAGTAAAATACAAAATGGATTTGTTTGGAAAATGATAAGAAGAATACAAATAATCTTTTTAAAATAAAAATAAAAACATGGATAACAATTTCTTTTAAAAATAAGTGAATAATAGTCAAAACTATATTTAAATGATTTTTATAAAAACTTGTATTTTTAAGAAAAGTATTATCGATCATAGAGAGACATTATGCCAATTTTTCATAAAAAAATTATTTTTGTCACTATAGTACATAAAGATATGAAAATTTCATGAAAAACATTTTTCACCAAAAATAACCATATAATAATAAATTTAATGGGTTTTCGGAAAAATATATCACAATATTTAGTCATTGGAAGAATAATTATAAATAATCATGATAAAAAATTAGATTGTATCATATAACCTTTAGCAATGTTATAATATTTGATTCATAATCTTGGTAGAATAAATTAAAATATATAGATTTATAAAACCCAGTAATTTTAATAATAATTATAATAAATTGATTTAAGGGGATGAATATACACAATAGAAAAGAAATTAGTGGGGAATGTGGCATGTGTACCATAGAAATTAAAGTGAGACAAAACACCTTAACCTCAGGTGTCAATATTATTCAAACATATTTAGAACTCATTTATAATAAATATATGATTATTATACATCAATTATAGATCCTTAATCATATATATCATAACACATATAACTCAATAAGGAACTTTTACCACAGATTTATAAATAAATCATTATTAAAATTACTATTTTAGGTGAAAACGACATCATTTTTCATGTGTGTTTTTGTATTTTATTGTTTCTCCTCATAGATTGATAATTTTATCATAATATATATAATTTTAATATTTATATAAATATCATATAAAACCATTATGTAAATATTTAAAGAATTCTATAAAATTGTGACTTAATAATTGAATTATAGCTTTCATGGAGATGGTAAGTCATATATATTAATGCTGGTTGTTTTTATTTTCTCAACAAATGGAATTAAAGAATAGTATATATACTATTTCAATCTTCTATAATAATTTATATATAATTTATATAATATATAATTATTACAATCCATGTCAAAATAAAGTGAAAAATGTATCACATCGCTTCATGGAGGTGGTGGTCAAAAAGTAAGAACAAGTGGCATTGTAGTTTTAAAAAATATTGGACGGTAAGAATGTAGATGGAATATTATAATTATTGGAGTATAAATATTCAATAAAAATCATATATAAAAATTAAATACCACATTTTCTCTCACTATGATAGGTGGTGATAGAAAACGAATTACTTTTGTTTGCGAGGTGGTTGTCCACTATCCAAAGGATTGATGGTTTAGTTTCTATGTAGATTTAAGATTATATTAATATATGTAATTAAATTTACATTACTAAAACTCAATATATGTGAGATACTTGAATTATTATATTGGAATTATTTAAGAATGAATGAAGGTCATACGAGACAACGTGAAAATGGAGGGTCTTAGTGAAGATAATTACCTTCAATTAGAAAATAAACCTTTTGATATATTATTAAAGTCACAATGGTTGTTATTATAAGAGTAAGGGTAGGTATAGAAAATGTATAAAAAATTTATAGAGATATTCATTTATGGTTTTATTCCAAACAAATGGATTATGAGGTGAAAATAACTGAGGGGATGAGGTTCTCGTTTACAATTGAATGCGTTATTTTTTTAAATTCCCAAAACTATTAAACAATTTAAAGTAATTATCACCCAAATTACCTCTAAAATTGATAAAAATGGTGTGAAGGTATGATATGATCATGATAAACATAAAAAACATGTTTTGAACTTGTTGTTCCTTATACTCTAAGCTAACTTACATTCACATTTTAGTTTATAGCATGACCACATGTTTATTTATTTATTTACATATAAAATTAATCCATTAATCATAAAAATGATCTTTATGAGATATATTAGGACAAATTACTATAAAATTTAAATAAATTTTATTAAATAATGATCTTAAGTATTTTGAAAATTAATTTTAGCACATTCATATGTAATATATAAATCCAATTTAAACATTATACAAAATAAATAATTATTCCTATTTTATAAATTATTTAGGAAGACAAATTATTTTTACCTTATAATATATTATAAATTAATATTATTCCACATATTTAATTAATTATAAAAAAAATTAATTCACATAAGTGGATGAGTTTAATTTGAAATAAAACTCATCGATGCAGTGAAAGAGAAGTATTCCAATGAAAATATTTATGTAATTATAAAAAATATTTAATAAAAAAATCCAATATTATAATTATTATAATGAAATAAATTCGATTAATCATAAAACTAATGAAATAATTTTAATCCTAAAATGTATTAAAAATAAATGTAAATTTGATAAATATTTAGACGAAACTTCAGTCAAGAATTAGTATTTTTATCTATTCATCCATAAATTAAAATATTCATTAAACTCAGAAAAACTCACTATAAGATAATTTTTAATTGATGATTTTAAAGATTAGGTTCATTTTTTCTGATTTTTGTAAACTAGAAAAAAATAATCTGATTATTTTTCACAAAAATCTACACATTTTATTTTTTGAGAAACATATTTTTAAATCATATATGAAAATTACGAATAATTATATACTTAAAAAAAATTATTAACTAATATTCAAAAATATTTTATAACTATGAATACTATCAAAATAAATGTCTATGTTATATTAATTACATTTTAGTAATTATTAATTAAAAGGTATTTCTTAGGTGATTAAAACATGGTGTCACCTGTAATGAAATATATCAACGATTATAAATTTATTTGAAATTAAATCATAAAATCTTAGGATCTTATAGGGTAAATGGTGTTAATTGAAAAGTTATATGGTGATTCCTTGGTTCATTTAATTGAGAGTGAAATTTATTTTTGTTTTCTATTTTTTAAAACTCATAATCATGTTTTCCCAATATCAGTTGTTTATAACTACGGGGAAGCTTCACTTTCATCATCTCATTGTCTTCCATTATTTCCATTTCATGCATGTAGCACAGATCATTGTTTAAGATCATTATAATGTCGTTTATCACTATTTTCTCTCCAGAAATCAATTTTCATGTTCCCTTTTATGTATTGTTCTATTTTATATAATTATTTGATGATAATTACATCCGAGAATAAAGTAATTGTCCTATTACAATGGGTATAATTTTTGGGATTTATTGATAGAAATTAATCTGGATTAATATATTGAACCTGACTCCAAAATCCAAGATTTAGTGTCTTCATTATGACATTGGATTGAGATACAAGGAATCATATCCTATACTATCGAATAATTTATTAGTCTCGGTAAACTGGGGAAATATATAAATCACTTTTACTTTTTAAAACATATAATATGAAAAATTAATTCCATGATCATTCGATTATTTCTCTTATAATATCCCTAAATATCAATTATAAAAATACATCTTGGTATTCTGGGGAAAATAAAATATAATAAAGGGGTGGGATTATATTCATAGTATGGGTAAATGTAAAATGAACGATATGATAAATAAGGAATAATAAATACAGAATAAAAAAACTGAATCACAATATATTTAATCAATAAGTTCAACATAATATGATAGAAATAAATGATGATCAAATAATTCCATATAAATAAAAACATGATAATAAAACGTAACAATTAATATTATAACAAATAAAATAATCACATTGAACATCAGTAACCGAATTCATAATTATTGAATGAATTATGGTATATATCAAATGACATATCATCAATGCCTCATTCCAATATGTCAAATATCATCGAGGCATTGTTCCAATATATCATATATCATCATGGCCTCATTCTATGTCATTTATACAAATCGGTAAGGTATCTTTGAAAACCAAATCCAGTTTTTCTAATAATACCTATTGATGCATTGTGGGGAAATAGAAGGTCCTAGACATTAATAACAAAGTCTAATTCACTCCACATATTAATATGGAGATACATAATGCACATAATCATTAGTATTACATAAACATTTAAAAAATGCTAACACTTACCCCTAATAAATAAACATAATCATAAAAACATCTGAGTAAAATAAGGAATATTGGTAAAAGTTTACATTACTGACTAAAATAATCATTAATAATCCATCAAAATGATAGTTATTACATCAATACAAAATATTCTCGTGTATCATATGCAAATTAAAGTGTTGATGTCATTAACGAATAAAAATAACATAAAAATATTTTAAAAAAATTCTTGAGTAAAATATGATTTATATTTTGGAAATAACATTAGAGAAAACAATTTCAAGAATACTATGAAATAATATATTTAAAAATAACCCTTTAAATGTTCTATTTAACCATAATTAATTTTTGACTATGATCGTGGGTAATTCTGTAAATTATGTATAAGTCAAGATAAAAATTCCTTTCACAAAATAAAGGTGTTAGAAAAGTGAATCATCCCAATGAAAATAATATTACATTAAAATTTATTTTTAAAAAGTAAATCATGGGTATGAATATACTTAATAAACCATTTTTCTAATGCTAAAATACTGTTGAAAACATTTTTAGAAGAGATGTTTTTTTATGAAAATAATTTTTGGAGTGATAAAGGAAAAAATGTAATATTTTCTTAAAAATATTATCTAATCTTATTTAAATAAAAATGGGTGGGAAAATGGTACTATTACATGAAAATAGAATGAATAACAAGATAATAAGAAAATTAAATTGTTTTTTGGGAAATGATAAATAATTTCATTTAATTGAATGTAATAAATAAACAATCTAAATTTGAATTTGATAGTGAAATTAACACTTATAATGATCATCACATTGAATATGGAATTAAAATATGAGATTATTTATTATTTAAAATATAAATCAACATAAAAAATGTTGAAATATAACATAACATAATCAATTTTCATTAAAAACATAATATTATAATGACATAATCATTGAAGTGTAATTTTATCTGAAGGAACAGAAATTGAGTTAAGAAATATAGTATGCCATGCATCTTTTTTGTTGAATGATTAGAAACCACATGGGGTTTGTTTTTAAAGATGTAATTAAATAACACAATAACCATATTACTCTTTCTAATATCATATGTTTTTTTAAATCATCTTATCAATCAATTATTAATAATATTTCTATATTTGTATTGTTTCGAGTGTTAATTTCCTTGTTTGGTTATGTGTGTATTTTCATTAATGACCAAGTTATTGAATATATAACATAGATCTAAATAATAATAAAAATTAAATAATTTTCAATTTTTACATCTATTATACTTTAATAATACATGAAATATGGATAGGTAAAATTATGTATGTTACGGTAATGTATATGGTAGGTCATACACATACATGTAGATCAATTACATTCTCTAATGATCATAATGGATAAATTATATTTACTTTATAATCCTTCCAAAATAATAATAATTTAATATACACCATATTATATGCTTATATATATCATCCTAGTGTTGTGGTGACTAAATGTTAGTCACATCGCTTCGTGAAGGTGGTAATCCAAATGTACAAAAACGATATTATCATCATTAATTGAGTGGAATGGTATGAAATATAATGTTTTAATATTATTAAAAAATAATAATAATGTTATTAATATCATCTTTATGTAATTTATATCACATATAAGAACTAAATATATGCTTATTTCCTTCCATTTGAAGTATTAGTGAAAGATGAAAAACAATGTTTCGTGAGGCGGTAGCCCACCGTACACATGAGTGACATTATCACATCTCATATGAAATGGAATGTAAATATGACTTATATAATATGTTGAATCCAAATGTATAAATATGTTATAAAGATGTTATATATAATTTAGATCCATCATCATGAACATCCTTGAATGGTGGAAATGGATTAATGAATTACATCGATTTATGAGGCGGTAGTTCATCGTACACATGAATTATGATCTCATAACCAATATGATGACAATATATATGGTTTCAGTTCATGATATTGTTATAAAAATACCCTATTATATGGAGGATATTGAATATTTAATATCACTATGTTTTCATAATAATTAATGGAGGTGGGGAAAGAAATAAAATAAAAACAGGCGATGAAGAACATTGTATCTTCTTCATGTATTCTCAATAGGATTTCAACTATTCCTTCGAAGTTCATATTTCTACAAACAATATGTTTCTGAAAATGAGTGGTGGGATTTTGGGGTGTGATTTGGGTGGGAATTAGATGAACTAAAGAGGTTTCAAGGTGTGAGGAATAGAGGATAGGGGTGGACTTTAATATGTATGGTGAGTGCACCACTTATAATGGTTTTAAATGATTCAATAATACTAATATTTTATCATGGATTAATCATTAAAAATAGACAATTCCAAAACATAGAATATATGGGTGGAAATATTGATAGAGAATGGGGGTTTTCACGTTTGTATATCATTTTCACCCTTTATCCACATAGATTAACATCCCATAAATCCATTTTTACCACAAATGCGGTATTTAATTGATACTATTTCACTATTAATTTTTTTTCAAAAATTTATTTTAATGTAGTACATATTATAAATTAATCTTATTCCAAATATGGAATCCATATTTCCATATTCAATTCACATATAGTTTTTAACACCGAAAAACTCTGAAAGAAAAACATTTTGTTCAATAGACTATAAGGAAAAAACATTGAGTTTATATGGAATGAGATTAATAAATAAATTTATCATTCATACACATGACACTGAGTTGTCTTGAATTTCACACAACGACATGTTTATTTGATAGTTAGCATTACACACATGACTGAGTTTTACCGAACAACACAACAATAATAATAATATTATTTAATATAGTATTTATATCTTATCAACTAAATTACTAGGTATGAATAGTAATAAGACAATAATGAAAAATATAACTATTTATTGATATAAATTAAATTAAGAATCATTTCAGATAAATGGAAATTTCTTCCAACAAATTGTATTTTATTATAAAAGGCGGTTTAGTCACTCATTGGACCCATAATTTTAATTTTTTTTACCAATTTTAGTATATTTATAAGAAAAATTAAAATTTAATTTTTTAAATAATAATATATATATTATCCTTGGGTGAATATTTATGATTTTTCTGAGATGTTTTATTTTTCAATGAGTAGTGAAAAATACTGCCTTTAAATTGAAAACTACATTCTTGTTTAAATTATTTATAAGGATAAGTTATATTTTTAATTTTATTTTAATTAAAAATGTATATGTTTTATATCAACTAGGAAAATCTCGAGGAGATTAATAATTTTTATAAGCATTTTTTATATTGATACATTGTAATCTTTGGGAAATTTTCACTTTAAACAACTAATTCCTTATTACATATATTGGATAATTTTTATATATTATTCTACCCCTACTATGAGGTGAATTTTTCCTAATCAATAACATATTTGGAATATTAATTATATATGTTATGTAATGTGTTCAACATAAGTTTATAAAATAATTATTAGTGAAAAAATTAAAATTAATTACCACATGCAAGGTAAAAATTATTTTATCAAGGTGTTAATCTTATTTGTAAGGGAAAAATAACATAAAAAGATTTCCCACACTGATTTTCTAGACATATTTCCAAAATTATCACATTAGTATATACTTTTATGAATTTTTAGGATATTATTTCTTGACTATGACCTATATACTATTTTATGTAAAGAAAAGGATGAAAAACTCTTTCATGTATTTAAAACTTATAAAACATTGGGATAGAGAAAAAACAATATCGGTACCATAATAGATTTAATCGTGAAATATTATTGATTTTTTATAATCATAATTTATTTTAATTTTATAGATATGAATTAGAAACATAAATTTATTAAGAAATGCAAACACAATAATTATTTAATTAATAAAAAATAAAATAAATAATACTAAAAATTGTACAATTTGATAAAATTGAATGAATTATTGTGTTACATTATTTTGTAGATGAATATATAATTTTGTAATCATTTTAATGTATTATAATCTAATTCAATCATTTTTTTGATATTTTTAAAATTAATTTAAAAGAATAAGGTAAAAAATCACATTATTGATAATTTTTTATAAATGATATCATATTAATAGATTTCAAATTAATGAGATTCATATATTCTTACAATATATTTTAAAAAATCAAAGGTAAAGAAAAATATAACAGTTACTGTGAAAAAAACTAAAAGGGAAAAATTGTATAAACATAATTACTACGGAATAATTAAAACCGTCTAAATTAAGTAATTTCTTGTTGTTATCATAATGTTACTACATAAAACAACACAGAATTCAATAAAATGGGTTATGAAATCATTTTTCATGTGTACAATGGTCTACCATTTCATGAACAGATGTCCTTCATTTTTTTCATTTCCACCACTAATGGTTGGGTATTATGATGGGTGTAAAGTATATATATGATATTTATAACATATCTATACCTTTTAATATTTATATTAAATACATATTATTACATAAAATTCCTTATGATACATCATAACATCAATCGTGTGTATAGAAGACTACCGCCCCATGAAGCGAATCGATTCATCTTTTACTAATTCTCCACATGTTTGGTGATAAAGAGGAATTTTTTTATTATAGGTGATATTCAAGAAATAATTATGTTATTATTTAATTATTATTAATTATTGAATGTTAATATACAATTTTATTTTTTTTACACTTAATAATCATAACATTGTTCATGTATTTGTGGACTACCACCTTCCCGAAGTGATATACCCCTCTTCTCATCACCATGCTAGATGAATGATACATATATTTATGATTAAATAAATAATATGTTATATATGATATTATTATAATTATATAATCAGAAAATATTTCATACACCATTTCTATAAGGATAGTTAAATAATAGAAAACATTACTCATGTGTATGTACGCCTTAATTACTATCTCCTGGATCGTAACAAACATCATTTTTGAAACAATCAGGAATTTTTTGTTTTAAAAGTATAATTTATGTACAAAAATGTGAATTATTTCATGATTATTATTCTGGATATGATCAAACTATAAAATATGTGCAAAAACTAGATCCTCTGTGATGAAACAGACATGAAAAAAACCATGAAATTAACACCCGAGATAATGAAAATAGTAAATGATTATTAATGAATAGGTGATAAGATTTTATAAAAGGATGATATATGAAATTATATATATTAATATGATTCTTTCGTATGTTTATAAATTTTTTTTAAAAAATTATACATGTGCTTAATTTAAGTTTACCCAAAAAGATATGTGAGGTCAGAGATTTCATCTCCCATTATATTCCATTGAGACATATTTGTTATTATGCATAAATTCTCATTCATGTGGTGTATATACTTACCCTTTGATATATAATGTCATAAATACTTCATTATTAATTATATTTTAAGTTTTAAATTGAAATACATCATCTAATGGGATTTTAATTGAATATTAAAAAATGGTAACAGTTATCGTGCAATCTCACTTTATTTTATGATTGCTATATTTCTCTTATGGAATTCCGTTTATTGTAATATTTTTAAATAGGAAATTAAATTTATACTAAATATCCATATTATTTTATGATGTACAAAATTATTTAATAAACTACATATCATTATTTCCCAAGGGGATTGATTTGTTTTTTAATCGATTAATTGTGGAAATATTGAAAAATATGCATCCTTTACACTATATGTATACGTGAAGATAAATAGCATTGATTTTGAATTAAATTGATTTTTCGGAATATAATAATTTTTTTTGACATGTATTAAACAGGTTGGGGACCATTTATAGAATTCACTTGATCCATTGGTAGTCTAACAATACAAAATCAGTTTTCCAAAATCCTATGCTTTTGTAACTAGATGTTTTAAAATATATTGATGATAAATATTGAAAGTATAATTATAGTTGTCCAAAACATATCATTATTTACCAAAAAAAATTTAAACTATAATCATAATTTACCATATTGGTAAAGGAATCTTGTTCTTGGGAAGCATGATGTCTAATAATTATTCATTTCCTTCTTTTCTATTATTATTATTATACATGGGATTTTTACTTTACATTTTCTATAGATCCATTTCATACTCATTTTATTTATTACATGAAATTTTTGTTCAATTATTTAACATTACATTGTAATTATTAATTATTATTATATGATATCTTCAATTATGCTTAACCCTTACTGATCATTAGAGCTCACCATTAATTTTTTTTGTTTCTGCTGGTTATGAAGATGGATCCTTTGAATTATTTTCAAGGGCACTAATCATTTTTGTTTTCTTATATATTATTTTTTTATTCCTAATTTAATGTGATTATCATGTATTTATTCTAGTTTTCCATAATTGGTAAATATTTAAATCCTTTGGTATGAGATTACTTGTATCTCATGCCAGTGTATTAATGTGAATCACTTGATTTAGGTAGCCAGCGTCAAGGTATCATTGGTTAGAATAAAAATAAGTGATGCACTAACATTGGGAACAAGATTTAGGTAAAACTATATTAAAGAACATAACCCCATGATAGCCATTGATGATGAGTATAGAAGAACATCCATATGTTTTGGGATTATAAATTATGTTTCCCAATGAAATGATTCAATCTAGTATGCAAACTTATTTATAAACATTATCTAGTAGAATGAATGATAAACACATCAATTGACATAATACAGAGGGAAATAATTATCATTTTGGTCACGAACTATCCATATGGGGCATGTGGCTTGACTACCCCATACTCTCCACCAATATGCAAGGGGATGGAAGAAATCACCGAGTAGGAATATCATAAACATGGGTGGCCTTATCCTAATGTACATTTACACATGAACACATTTCTAATACTATAAAATTCTAAAATTAAAAAAATTACAAACTATGAATTTATACATCTATAACACACCTACATAGTACAACTAAACGTATTGGGACGAAAAAATGTAGAAATATAATCCCACCATAATGAGTATGAAAATAATTCAAACCTAAAACTATAAAATGGGACTTTAGTCAAGGAAACCATAAGAACACACATCAATATTTATTTCTCATTATGATCCACCTAGTCGTGTTCCCTCAAGGACTCAATAAGTAGATCAATAAACTACACAAGACATGCCATTTTTGGGGAAATCCCATGAAGCTCTGAGTATAAAAATACCAAATATAAAACCCCAAAATCAATAAGAATATTACATAAAGAATAATTGTGATCTCCACAGAGGTATATTCCTACAATACACATAATAATAATTTCTATATATACTAAAAAAAGACACACCATTTCAAGGTAAAGTCACTCCAATATTCCACCCAAGGATCCATTCTCGAAAGTTCCACATAGCACTCATCTAGGAGAACTCACTCCAGGAGTCACATAGCACTGATGACGTCCATCCAAGATGCAATGACCATCACGTCTTTCTATAATTAGTACATGCTATATGTTAAAAGATATTGATACAAGGATTAGGATCACGCTGAATATAGTGTGGTATACTGATAACTGAATCTGGAATGACCCTCTTAGGAGACCCTACATTCCATACATGATTATTAAATAATTTTATAGATAAAAAAATAAAATCATTACAAAAACAAGATCCAATTTAATAATGTATTGGGAGAATTAGGAACATACCTAAATTTTACAAAATAAAAACATAAAAATTATATAATTCTGTGTTCTATTGCTTCATAGTTTTCATCATGTACTCCTTATTATATATATTCATATGAGGATATACATCAAAGATAGGGGTGTGCTAAAATCCCAATAGGAGGGTAGATAATAACATGAAGCAATATAACAAGGGTGAGCATAGTCATCATCATAATACAATAATAATTAGTTAATAATCATAAATTTGGGAGGAAGAATTTTGTAAAGGCGTGTAATGTGTCAATGCATAAAAATAAAACATCATTTCCTTGGTTTCAAATACCACACATAGTTGTGAGCAAATCTAGCATCATGTTCATGCATAACATATGTTCATAATAAAAACGTCGTCATCACTGTGAAAAATTATAGAATAATGTTAATGAATATTTCACATTATCTCATGAGATACCTCAAATTTTCTAATGCATTGGAGTTCTATATAATTATGGGTGCAAATATTACAATATAACATTTACATAATCAGTCATGACACATAGAACATATAAAAATCCTTCAATAAAATATCCCATGGAATAGAAAGGGGTCACATGAGTATTTCATAAATCATAAATTCATGAATTAAATTTGGTGTTCCCAAAATAAAAATGGAATAACATATTTTTTATAAGAATCCTATTTCTTGAGCAGAGAAAAAATAATCTCATGAAATGTAAAAGATATGATTTTTGATAGAAGAGTTGTTTTGGAAAAATCGTTACATTAAACATAAAATTAGATTATAAAAATTTCAATCCTATGATAGAGAAGGGATGTAAAATGATAATATATTTTTGGAATATTAAATATCATCCACACAGAAATTTGGTTTTAAAGAGGACTAACCTCTAGAAAAGAAAATGGGGTTTGAGAATAACTATACCTTATGTCTAACTGATTTCATCACATTAATATCCACGATAAATAATTATATTCATAATTTATAATTTCAGAACCTATTATACATGTATTTTAATTAATATTCTTTGATCATGGTATTTTATTTCCAATAGGATTAGTTATAGATTTTAATTCCCATGTTTCAAGAGTGTTCATTTCTTGGTATATAGGATCAGTTCGCTTTTATACATGTATAATAGAACATGTAATATTTTAATAATTATCCATAATTAAATATATATTTAAAAATTAACTTCCATTATTTTAATTTTTTTTATATTATTATATTTCTATATATGATGATGTTTCATAAGATACAATGTTAATGACAATCATTTAGATTAAATTTGGCGGTTTTCAATAATAAGTGACTCGTTTTGTTTTATTATTTATTATTATATATATATATATATATATATGTAAGTTCTATATCATGAAAATGTTATAGAATACATTTTAAAATCAATATAAATAATTTTAATGGTTTTATGAGGATCCTTGCATCCTTTAAATTAAAATGAGAACTCGTATTCCATAAAGGGGATAAATCAAAACCTTACAGATCACATTTTCCTTTTTAGAATAATATGAAAATGAGAAGAAGATTGATTATGGATTATTCAATTAACAAATAAAATTCAATAATATAATATGATGGAGTTATTATGCCACATTTATGAGGGTAGGTGATGAGATAATATTAAAATAATTGAACTTGAAAAGAAATTAAAGAGAAAATGGAAGAGGATTATTACTCATGAACTTATCCTCCTTGAAAACCTCCTAAGGAAATTGGATTTGAAATTTTATTGATTCTAATGTCTACTAGACATGGGGGGTGATCTTTGGAATATTATTAGGTTAAAACTAGAAAATAATCAAGGATTCGGTGGAGTGTGGAGAAGATGTAGTGAGGGGAGGTCTTTATAGTAGGCGGAGATCTGTTTTTTACTTTACATATAAGTTTATCATTTTGGCCTAGGACTATTAATAGTTTTGATTACCATTAATAAATTCAGTAAATAGAGATTTATTTTCCATTGATTATTAGCTCACATAAACCATAAATCATATATGACTCAATAATTCGTGTGTTTGTTAAATATCGTAAATTACTATATCTCATTAATCACCAAAAATTAAACTATTTTATAAAAATACGTACAATTCACCATAATCATTGTTCGATATATAGAATTAAAAAATGAACTACATTATATGAAAATTGTTTTATAAATATAAAAAAATTAATATTAAATTAAAATCATCATTTACTTGGAAGATAATGATATTAAATTCATAATTGATTTTATAACACCTTGAAAAAATATTTATAATTTTTTAAAATAAAAATATAATCATATGTAAAAAATTATCAATTTATGATTCTAGTTTATGAAAGTAAATTTTCTTTTAAATTATTATATTAATTATAAAATTATAAACAATATTTTAGGTTTTATAAAAATACCAACACTTAATTAATAATTTTAAAACAATTATTTACATATATTATGATATAATTATATCATATTATCATTAAAAAGTACCCTAAATTTTATTTATATTTTCGTATATGATGTTAATATTCTATTGGTTGGATTGCTATTCATTGGGCTCATGTTACTATTCCAAGGGGAAAGAAACTATTCTATGATTCAGGATACTATTCCTTCAGGATAGCTTCACTAATTTTATTAAATATTAATTATTTCATTAATCAATTATAATAATAATGTTATAATTGGGATCTAAAAGCTATTTATCTGTCGTATACTATCTGACATAATTATAATATGGGAAACACTACAATTGATAATTGTTTAGGTCATTATATTCTTCCCCCTATTAAAATTTTACCCTCGAAATTTCATTTTTTATAAATAGATGAGGTTGTTTAACCACCATCACTTCCTCCAGTTCCCATGTTTAATCTTCATACATAGGCTTTCTACATATAAATTTAACATGAAGAGTGGTATTATTGCATATAAATTTATCTGTATTGTCCAATATGATAACTAGATGCTCCTCACAAGAGAGAGTACTTTCCTACTATAACACCATTGGATTCATTACATGTGGTGGATATGAAATTTACATACTAAAGAGTGATACATGGAATACATCATGTACTTGAGATATGGTTCGTGTAAGTGAAGGTTGATGGGCCACACCTCCAACACAATCAATAATCATGAATGGTTGACGTAGCTGGGAAATAAATTTCCATTCATCCCTAATATCTTGATCCTCATCCATTTAGATATATGGAGGAATACCATGAATCTATCCTTAAAATCTATGTATCATCGACGATTTTCAACATAGATCATCTATCGAAATTGGGTAGCCGAGAAATGTTGCTGATTTTTTTCAACTCCTCCACCTTTTGTTTGACCACTTCCGGTCCTAGCATATTACATTCACCAAATTTATCCTAGAATGCTCTTATTTTAAAAATTTTAACATAAAGGAATTCAAATAGATATATTTGGATGCTCGAGTGGAAACTCATGTTATAAGACAACTCAGTAATATCAAGATTCTGGTCCCATCCACTTTTGAAATCCATAAGACATTATCTCAACATG
Organism: Viscum album; assembly: GCA_963277665.1. NCBI lineage: Eukaryota > Viridiplantae > Streptophyta > Magnoliopsida > Santalales > Viscaceae > Viscum > Viscum album. Next base: position 1,253,824,769 of record OY728122.1, read on the forward strand.
TCTTCCATTTTATGAATAGTATTCTATGATCTTCCATCAATTTGATGATGTTAAAACATACTAATTCTCTGATCAATGATTGGATAATGTTGCTAACCTTTCCTGAACATGGATGCGAATATCATGTCTCAAATAGAAATAATTGATAATGGTAGTCTATGTAGTCTAACCACTTGTCTAATGTATATCCATTTATATTGATCTACAGATATGTCCCCTGAAATTGTGATAATGTGATATTTTTTAAAAATATTTTCCACAACATACTGTGTATCAATTCTTCCTCTGGATTTCGTTGGTTGTCTGGTGACAATGTCCACAGTGATTATTTCCCATTTCAATGTTAGCATGGGTAATTTCGGCATTATCACCATATATTTTTTTGTTTCATCCGTCACTTTCTAACATACTAGAAATTTTTAGGTATATTCAGTGTTCCCCTTCTTCATATTGTCCCAAAAATAGTTCTCTTGTTCATCGTGATATATCATTCTTCTTTCATGGTTAATAGAGAATGATGAGATATGTGTGTCATTCCGAAGCAGTATATTTATCTCTATATTAGATGGTAAATATATTTTTCTCCCACATATTATGACTCTTTCTTTGTAAATTTTGAACACTAAGGATTTCATCATTCTCTTGGCTTCCACATTCTTCTGAACTTTCACATTATTTCTTTGAGGATCCATTCTTTTATCCATGAGAAATGTTTAAGAAATCATTTGAGAAAGAATTTTTGATGTTCCTTCCAAAATGATTCCCATTTCCACACATTGAATATATATCAATATTTTACCCTTATCAATTCTCATCATTGATAATGTTTTAGATTCCTTTATACTAAGAGCATCTACCAATTTATTCACATTTCCAAGAAGGTAGTGGGATGATAAATCCAAATCCTTGATGATATCTAACCATCTTAACTGGTTCATAACATTCCAATTATGTCTGCATATATATTTTAAGAGATTATGATTTGTGTGTACTTCACACTTCTCCCCAAAGAGATAATTCCAATAGATTTACAACATGAGGATAACAACTGCCACCTCCAAATATTGTGTGAAATAGTTTTTCTCATGAATTTTGAACAACCATGAGGTGATGGATATCACTTTACAAATTTTAATCAGTACAAATCCTAATACCTTCTTTAAACTATCCCTATATACCAAATAGGGTTCCCTAACTTTTAGAAATGTGAGTACTGGTGTGGTGATAATCATATTTTTTATCTCGTTGAAGCAGTCTTCACATTTAATGGTTTATAAAAAAACATTTATCTCTTCCAATATAGCATCATTAATGGGTATGAATATCACTATAAGTTATTCAATTTTTTATGGAAATTCTGAGATAGACTAAGAAAACTAAAGATCTCTATAACATATGTTCTCCTTAGCCACTCATAGATTGACTTTATCTTTGACGGATTTTAGAATAATCATTTGTAGGTGATGACATGCCCCATGAATGAGACTTACCCCATCTAGGACTCACATTTACTATAATTTTTCATAATGTTTCTCCCTTCACAATGGTTTTAGAACATTATTCAAATTCACTTCATGTGCCCTTTTCACAGAAAGTATATCAGAATATCATCAATAAAAAATTATTAAAATTTATCGAGGTAATATATAATGACTATATTAAAAAAATTACATGAATATTGATAGATAATTAGTGAATCAAAAGATAATCACTATGAACTCATTACTTCCATAACTCATTCAAAACGTAGTCTTGGGAATATCTTCCTCATTCACATTTAATTTTTAATATCCCTACCAATGATAAACCTTGTAAAAATACATGGATCCATATAGATGATCGAACAAGTCATATATATGGGGAAGGGGATACATTTTATTTATTATAATTTTTATGATCTCATGATAATAAATATAGAGGAACATTTATGCATCATTCATTTAGATGAAGAGAATTGAAAACCCCATGGTGGAGAAATCAGGGATATAAAACCCTTTTCTAAGCTCTATATTAACGTCTTCTTCAGTTCCTCAAACAAAATTCTAGCCATTCTATATTATTTCGGTTATATAAGAATATATCTTGAAATAAGTTCACTTAATTATTCAACCAATCGACTAGGAAGTAGAATATATAATTTTTTTTGGGAACACAGTAGTATAGTCCCTCAAAATGGTGATGTCCTCAAGAATGATTCTTCCATTGTCTCAATAATTTCATATTGCAATTCTTTCTCATATAGAAATAATATAAAAAACTGAGATGATTATTATAAATGAGATTCATCATCATCATTATAGAAGTACAGAATTGGACAATTCCTCAGGATGTTAGTAGTGATATCTCTTTCCTTATAGTTGATGTTGTATTTGTATAAAGATAGCCAGTCCATGTCCAATATAGCATGAAAATACAGTAAAGAAACCATGAAAACTCTTTCATGGAGTTTCATTCCAATCAAATTTACTATGGAGTAGTTATATACATTGGATTTAATAATTTCCCCATTTTCTACCTCTATGGATAACTCAACCTCAATTTTTTGAGGTGGTGTTTGAATTTTTCTAATAAAATTGAAATATATGAAAGAATGTTCCAAACCCAAATGAAGTTGTAAATTCACTATTCTTCAATAAATAAATTGATTCAGTATCACTACATCATTTTTGGGCTACACAACAATTGTGGGGATGGCATAATCTTCCCATTGATCTTTCTGATTTGGTGACTGCTGAAACTGATTACCCTTAAAGACATTGGTATTAGTGCACTGGATTTCATATTTCTCATTCTATATACAAATAAATAATTAATCCATGGGTGGTGGTATCCTTTCCTCCCCCATATTTTTTGGGTTACTAATGTCTCTTCCACATTCTTAAGCTTGGTGGCCTTCTCCCCCAGACATGAAGCATTTTACCATCAATTTTAGTCAATTTAGATGATTGTTCTTCCCATATTTTGGACATGTGAGTGGTTGATTTTTCATTCCACCTTTTTCAAAAGATACTACAGCATGAGACTCTATATTTCATTTCTTATCTCAATATTCGTAAAATTATTCACAGAACTCCATATCCAGATTGAGAGAAACCCGAACAACATCTTCATAACTCAAAAAAATCTTGAATTTATAAATCATTTCAAAGGTGTTTCTTTAAACCCCTGAAAATCTAACTATTTATCAATAATATTTTTCAATAAAACATGAGGTATATATTGAATTCTTTGTGAAAATATTTTTCATAAGTCATAAAAAACTCACCTTCCTTTTTATTCATCTCTATGATTTATCAATCCTTATTTATCTGAAGAGTTATAGGGTAATTCTTAAAAAAAATATTTTATTAAACCCTTCCAATTTTGTCTGTTAAATTTCATCATTTTTCATTGGGTTCTTAATCGATACCCACCATTGGTCGAACTCTCATTCTAAATGATAAATATCTATTGTCCCCTCCTCTATCTCAGAATAGAAAAGCACAAAAAGCATCTTACACATTGAGTTGACCCATAGTTCTAGTACTAGTATATCAGAAGATGCATTAAATGTTGGTGGATGTTGCTAAAAAAATACTTAATATACAGTTTCTCCCTACTAGGATAATGTGTATGGTCTAAATTATTCATTTTGTTATTCAAATCCTGAGATATCTAGGTAAGCATCACCATGAATTTTTGAACTCCACCTCCCATGGAATTGGGGATGTCATTCAGGAAATCACTATATTTCCCCACACATGGGCTATTGTCCTAGTTTCTCTTAGTCCCCACCAATTTATCAAATGGGATGGATTTGAACAGAATAAATTTCAACATGTCATGAATAAATAATTTATTCAATTTTGAATCTAAATCTAAATGGAATATCCTGTGGGATAACTATGTTTATCATTTTTTGAAAACAAATCATCTTTGGTCATTTCATATTCATAGAATCACACTATGAATTTTCACAAATGATCCCCAATACTAATTCCAAAATTAACTAAACAATTATATGGTACCTACTAAAACAAAACTACTTTCTTTACATGAATATTACATCATTTTAATGATAAAATACGTAACATCATCATAAAATCAGGACCCACTGGTTGAGAACCATTAGAAAATTTGGAAAATATATATATTTTACAAAATAAAACATAAACATTATTTATTTCTTTATTATCTAGATTTTTAGTTGCTCTGATGTACTCCTTAATACATACATTCAGTTGAGGATATATATCAATGAAAGGGGTGATCTAAAAGCCTTGTAAGAGGGTAAATAAGAGAATGAATCAATATAACATCGGATTGAATCATCATAATGATAATAATATAATCATTAGATCATCATCATAATCTTGAGAGGAATAATTATGTAAAATAATGGAATATGGAAATTCATAAAAAGTAAACTTCGTGTCTTAGGGGTCAAATACCATACATAGTTCTAAACAAAGCTAGCATCATGTTCATGCATATCATATGTGCATAATAATAACATAGTCATCAATGTTAAAAATTTAGCATCATTTTCACCAATTTTTCATATAACATCATGAGATACATCACATTACCCAGTGCATTGATGCACACTACAATTCCTGTCGCACTCATCACATCATAAAATTTACATAATCATGCCTTCCACATAGAATGTATACAAATCATTTCCATAAAATATCCCATGTAAAGGAAATAGGTTTCATAATATTTTCATTAAGAATAAAATCAATAATGATATTTGGAGTTACTAAAATAAAAATGGAATAACATAAATTGTATAAGATTCATCAATATTTAGTGAACAAGAAACAATATTTACAAAAGTGAATGATTTTTTATAAAGAATTGTTATTTTGGAAAAATAATATCATTTACCCAAAAAATAATATTGGAAGAACGTATATCATTTACTATAAAAGGTAATTAAAATAAAATTATACTTTAGTAATATTAAAGACCATCCACATAGAAATTTGTCTTGAAAGAGGAATACCCCAAAGAAGAAAAATTGGGTTTGAGAATCCCCTTACCTTATGTATGAATTCCTTCTTCACATTAGCATCATGTACAATCAAATTAGATTCATTAGTTAATAAATAAATAACCTCTTATACATGAAGTAAATTTATTATAATTTTTTTAATTTCTTTTATGGCCATTATGATGATTTATAGAGTTCAATTTCATCATTCCTAGAGTGTTCATTTCATGGTGTCCATGATCAGTTTTCTTTTATACATATGTTGTAGATATTGAAATTTTTTGATAATTATCTAGAATTTAAATTATATATATTATAAATTAACTGAAATTATTGTATTTTTCCTTATATATTGTTTTTTTTCTGAATATGAGGATTATTCATTAGATAAAATGTTAAAGATAACTACCTAGATTAATTCTGACGGTTTTCAACCACAATGAAAATGTTTTATTTTATAATTCAATATTCTGCATATCTATAATTTATATAATATAAAAAATATATAATATACATATTAATTTTTTTAAAACCTATATAATTATTTTCTGATCAACCCTTATTGTTATAAATTAAAATAAAAACTTTTCATTCTTAAACGCGATAAATCAACACCTCACGAATGAAATTTTCATTTTTCGAAAAAAATGGAGAGGGGAAGATTATTGATGATGGATTATTAAATTAACATAATAAAATTAAATTAAATTATATACCTAATTCATCATGCCACTTTAATTAATGTAGGTGAGTATATAATAATAAAATTGAAGAACTTGAAGAGAGAACAAAAGAAAATGGAAGAGGTTTTTTACATATAGAACTTATTATGATTGAGAAACTCCATATGGAAATTGGATATGGATTATATTTTATTCCAAAGGATGTTGTAAATGAGGGTAGATGATTTGGATGATTTTAGGGACGAAATTGGACAAGCATCATTGCAACAGTGCAATCCATCCCACGATCATTATATTTTTTTCCTTGGGCCTGGACCACATGATTTTTGCATTCCCTAGGATCTAGCCCTTAGGAATTTCCCACGAAAGACCTATTTATGGGAGAGGTTTCTACACCAAGTTATAAAGGGGTGTTTTTTGACCCTCCTCCCTCAATATGCGATTTCCATAATCCACCCCCAACAAGAGCCTAATGTCCTCGCTAGCACATTGAAATGTTTCTGGATTTGATACCATTTGTAGAAGACTAGTCCATCTAATGATCATGATATTGTCTACTTTGGAACTAGCCCACACATTTTTGATTCCCCTTGACTCAATCCCTTAATAATCCCATAGTAAAAGGCCCCATTATGGGAGAGGTTTCCACAACACATTGTAAAGGGGTGTTTCATGCTTCCCTTCCTTCGACGTGGGATTTCCCTAATGTTTTGTAACATCCTGTTACTGATCACACATGTATTCATTTGACTTTGTCATGTATTTTCTATTTTTTTTACTATGCGGGGTTAGGAATGAATAGGGAGGATACCTATAATGGATAAGACAATGATATTTTAGACTCTCATATTTAACTGTCCTTCTCTATTGGCTTCTAGCGGGTTACATGTAATGTAAATAGGTTATACAACATGTATGAATTTATGGATGCATGTCATTTATGGATTCACGCTGTGAATGGTACAAGTTTTGAAGAGCTTTTACATGTCATGAATTATTAAAAAATTAGTTTTTAAATTTGAGAATCAATTTTTAATTTGAGGCAATGTTTTTTCAGCTGTTGCATAAATTAATGATTATACAATGTGTATTGGTATTAAAAACCATGTAATACCTCAACTATTGTTTTTAAATAGTAATTGTGACTAAGAAACTCTTTTATCTACTACAATAGTTTATTTTCCCTCACCAAAAGCCTTCCCCAAGTGATCTTGGAGTTTTCAAACCCTTTTGGATCCTCTCGTTCGACATTTAATCATTGTTTTGCTTGAAGTGTGATTCCCAGGTAAGCTTTGTCCCTTTATCTACAACTTTATTTGTTTATTATCTTTGTGATTTAAATAGATCATCCTGAAATTGATGGAGCTATGTTCCATGATGATAGATCTCACCTCTAGGTTGTGTTTCAATGTATTATAAACCATAATTCTCATTGATGGGGGTTTGTGCGAGTGTTGAATTAGGGAAAAAATAAGTGATTTTATTCCATTCGTCAAATTTATTAACCAATAATTTCTAATTTTTTTCAATTATTAATTTAAATTCAATTTCACAAACATCATTTCAATTGATTTGATAAAAATCAAATTCCAGTGAATTTGGATATTTGAAATTGTTTTTGTATGATATTTGATAAAACACCCAATTCCACTGACTTAGGGTATGTTCATAGAAATCATTTGATTTAAATTGTATACTTTAAATTTGATTTTTTATGGAAATGATTTGAATTTAAATTTTGAACTTAATTGTGGGAATTATTTTTGAAATTTAAGGAATTTATTTTGAATTGATTTAAAAACAATAAAAATAGCTCAATTTTTTTGATAGAAACCAAGTTATTTTTTGTTATTAAAGAGGCATGAATTTGATTTACACCCATTTTAGTATTAAATGATGAATTGGAATTGAGATGTAAGAAAGAGATATTTTATCATTCTCTTCTATTTTAATTTTTAATTCACATGTTATTATTATTTATCTTTTTTTATTCATGAATTTATCTTATTTATTTAAGTAGATACTCAATACATTTAATCCATTTTCCTCTAATATCAATTAAATTATCTTTGATAACAATTACTTATTTTATTTTTTGGTGTTTTATTATAAATCCCTATCCTGTCATCTTACCTTTCTTCAATTTTAGCTAGACACACAAATTTAAAAAAAATTCATTATTCTTTGAAATCCAAAATAATTGTATTTGTTTTCCCTACTTGTTTGGAGTGATTAAAAAAAATTTATGGAATTTATATTAAAACCTTATCCATTCATTTATTTTCATCATCATATTCAGTGATCTCCTAATTTTTTTTCTAAATAATCCAATAACATTAGCGACTATTTCATTATAAATTTTCTTTAGTAACTACATCAAATAATTTTGATAACATACATATTATTTTATTAAAATATCATTATTTATATTTCCATTTAAAAATATATTTTTAATATCCATTTAATGAACATGGAAATGATCTATCAAATTTAAAGGAAAATAATATCCTTATTGTCATAATATCAACAAAATGTGTATATATAACAAAATACATAATCAATTTCTTATTATGAGGCCTTTTATTTCAAATATATCTTTAAAAACATGAATCTTATCATTGGAGTCATACATTCATCTAAATACACATTTACAACCAATATGATTTTAATATTTTATAAAATTTGTAATGATTCAAGTATTATTTCTCATAACTGAATCTATTTCACCATTAAAGGATTATTTACAGAACACACAATATTATAAAGACAATTCATCTTTATATAACTTCAGATAATCATATCTGGTTATCCCCCATAAGACTTTTTTTAATATTATTATGTTGTTCCCTACCAATAAGAAAAATTAAGGATTTGAAATATATGAATTTAGGATGTGGATGTTTCTTCTTTCTAGATATTGTTCTCAATTTAGATTTTACTCAAGAATCAGCTTTATTCTCTTCCATTATATCATAACAATATGAAACACTAGATCTATGTCTTTGAGGAACAATTTTATGATAATTATATTTATAAAATTTATTCTTAAAAAAGTGTGCAACTCTATATTCAAAAATGAAATTAGCTTCAATGTGAATTATTCTATTTGATTTATGGTTATTTTCCATAGGAAAAAACATATTTAGTTTATTTAGTTTCATATTATGTTCTTTTTAGAATATAAACTCTAAAAAATTGTAATCACCCATATTATTTTTGATAATAATGGTTTAGTTTCATCCTCATCATTTTTATACACATAGAATTAATTATTGAAACATTTTTCTTGAGACTCAAACCCCATATCTTCTATGATTCATAAATTACATAGAGTAATAGCCATCGAAAATGATATCCAGTACCCAACATGGGATGAAATTTTGATTGGTTGGTGAAATAAACATTGGTGAATGTCCATAAGAGAGGGGTATGAGTCTCAGGAAACAAATTTTAAAAAAAGTTGTTTATGGGATGAAGCTGATGATGATAAATGTTGTATATAACTTTAAACTTTTAATGAATTCATTGGAAAACAACTACCATAGTGGAGTGATTATTTAATTAAATTCAATTACCAATTTCCTTCGAAGCATACTATAATTTTTTGAAACAATAAAATTTTGGATTCCCCTTATTAGAATAATCTATAACTTTAACCTTTGATAATTTATATATTATGTGTATTTACATATTTTTTATATAAAATGATTATTTTATAAACCTATATTAATGGACATGAATAAAAAATGGATTTACTCTAACTGTTTGAAATATTAGTTTGAAGATGCAGTTAAGGAGTTCATCATGTTTGCAATAGAGCATGCATAAAACACTTCTCAAATCCTTTTCAACGTTTCTATTATTTGTATTCTAGGAAACTAGTCTATAAGAGTTTTAGGAACATTTTATTTGTCACAGAATTGTTCAATCCTATAAATTTTGGACTAAACAATGGAAAAAAATTAAATATACACATCGATTGGGTTGATACTACTGTTTATGGTTCATTTGATATAAATAGTAGTGTAAATAAAGACCATACTTTTATAGAAGAAATGAAAATCGATATTGAAGATAACCATAATGAATGTCTAAATTTGTTTGATAAGCTAAATATTTTATCTAATTTACCTTTGTAAACTAGTTGTAAAAAATAAACAACATTTTCTGTTGTATTAGTTTTATATAATTTGAATGATGAAAACAGATGGAGAGACACCAAATTTATAGAACTACTTGGTCTCCTGAGTGATATGCTGACAGAATAAAGTGAACATCCATGTCAAAAATATGACACTACAATAATGACAAGGTCAATGGGCATGAAATGTAAAAAAATATACATGATTTTCAAGATTATTACATATTGTTTTGTAAGGACCATGGATCACTCATAAAATCCCCTAAGTGTGGAATGGATTGATAAAGTTAAAATGAATCAAGTCCATAAAAAGTTGTATTGTGATTTCATATAATTCCGTTGTTCAGAATACAATATGGATATTAGGAAACCATGATACAACTAACATTTCATGGATATAAAATAATTAAATATGTGAACCTATGTAATCTAGTGGAAGAAATTTGATTAAGATTATCCTTAATTTTTAAATGTTATTAGAAATTTTCATCTTGAATTATCTATAGATGGAATCAATCATTTTAGTGAATAAAGTAGTACTAATAGTACATGTCCCATATTGTTGGTAAATTATAACATGCTTCAATATTGTCCCTACTTATATCTAGACCAAATAAACCCAGGAATGATATGGATTTATATTTGGATCTATTGATTGAAGGTCTAAAATTGATGTGCAACGCCGGTGTTACAATGCATAGAGCTCTTAGAAGTGAATAATTCACATTGAGGACCATGTTTTATAAGAAGATAAATAAATTTCCTTCTTATTGAAATTTATTAGGCTATAACATTATCAGAATTTTGGGGAGTACCATCTATGGAGAATTCACACACTCAGTTCAGTTGAAACAGTCCTCAAAGACTATGTTTTGTGAAAATCATAAATTTTTACATTGATGAAATAAATATCAGTCTTGGTCGATAGATGATTTTAAGAATATTGGCTAAGTTACAACACTATCAACACAAAAAAGTGATCAACTATTCAATAAAGTAAAATATATTGACACTGTTTTTGGTAATCCAATATCAAAAAACAATAAATAACATATTAGAAAAAGAGATCAATTTTCCATGAATAAATATATTGTAATTGCGTGAATGTTATAATTTTTATTAATGTCATTAATTTTGAAAAATATGTAGTTTATAGTGTTATTTGCACATTTCTAAATCTTCATGAAAAAATGATTGATGTCGTTGTACATGATTGACACTGGGAAAATGGGAGATTTCAAACCGGTGAAGGGTAAAGGTAAGAATTTTCTTCCTCCAACTACTTACACTCACTCCATAAAGGATAAATTTTGATTTTCACTTTTATATAAAAGTGTAAAAGTTCTATAGGGTAATCTTAAAAAATAAATACTATTGTGTCAATGACTTAATTGAAGTTACAGGGACTAAAATATCAGGACTGTCATGTTTTCATGCCGAATCTGATGCATGTTACTTTTCGTTGTAATCTTCCTAAAAATGTATGACACACAGTTATAAGACTCTATGGCCTTTTCAAATCAATATGAAGTAAATTTATAGACCTGATAAAGTTTCCAGTCATAAATAATGAGGTTACAATTATATTGTATGAATTAGATATATTATTGCCACCATAATTATTTTATATAATGGTCCACCTGATTTTTCACTTGGTCATATATTTTTATCTATATGTCCTTGTACATTAATGTGGGATGTTACCCACAAACTGATATATAAATATTTGGAAGGGTAATGTCAAGAATCAATTTTAGCCTAATTATCATATTGTAGAATGAAATATTACTTAATAACTTGTTAAATAATGTAAAAATTACCTACCTGATGTTGATAGCATTGGTTTCCCAAAGTCTCATCACAGTGGACAACTTATGGGCAATGGGATTTCTAGGAGTGAATTTGTTTCAATTACATCCATAGTGCGGGATCAAGCACACCTTTACATATGACTTAATTGTGAATACTTTGATCTATATATTGAATCTGAAAAAGCAATTCTTATAGATTTGAATCAATCAAGGGTTGAAGGATGGATATCAAATACATGTAATCAAATTTTAATAGGACGGTTCTAATATCAAAATTTTACGGTGTTTTTTTTGAAAATTCAAATTCAATTGTTGAACAAATTCGATGGATAGAAAGGGTGCCTAATGGAAAATGATATATGATACATGTGTTTTATAATAAATGGTTATATGTTATATAAAAAAGGCCATGATGACTAAAATATGTTGAAAATAATCGATCTACACTTTTTATAGAAACAATGAACATATCTGCTTCCAAAGATAGAAATTCTATTTATTGAAATATATAGTATTATGGAATTATTGAATAAATATAAAAGTTGGATTATACAAAATTTCATGTTCTTATTTTCGATTTCAATTGGGTTCACAAATGTAGTGTAGTGAATGTTGAAGAAACATGCTTTATAAAGCTGAATTATAGTATGGAAGGGGAAAAGATGATATTTTAATAATGTAATCACATGAATTGAAGGTATTTTATTTCTCAAATTAAACAAAAAATAATTGGTTGATTGTCTTATTGGAGACTAAAAAAATATCAGTTCAGAGGAAAATTCATTCATTAATTTCCCTTTTATAAGGAGATCTCAATCATATCCCAATGATCCTAATGTATACAATGATTTATACATTAGAGGGGGCTATAAAGAGGATATTTGGATTCTCGATAAAGGATCAAAATCACTAAAACATTTTAAAACAGATAGTTCAATGAGAAGGTAAATGTGTTTTTTAATATAGTTTTGTTCTTAATAATATTATATGCCCTCTACTACATTATCATAGTCTAAATTAAATTTTTAACTACTCATGAAGACAATGTCTTCTTCACCTGGCAATGTTACCAAACCTGTGGAAGAGCATACTATAGTGAAAGAAACCTTTTGGGAAGATGTAATGGTAATGTTACGATATAGTTTCTATATATTATAATGAAATTTTATAATTAATCATTTATTTAATTTTCATTATTCCATATAGAGTACATTTATTTTAGAATATTTATGTAAATTATTCAGTACATTTTGTTCTAAAACATTCCCAGACTTATTCTCCATCAAAAACATTTCACCCATGCAGTGTTAGCATTTATCACATTTCTTCAAGATCCCTTCCCTACCTTTGTAGGATGAGAAAATATGCTAAATCAACTCAATCATAGAGGTAATCTTGAATTTTTCACAGTAAAATAATTTTCCATAGAATTAAGGTATTATATCATATTTCTGTCTAATTTATTTTTTTTTATTTTTTTCTCACATAAGTATTATTTTCTTATACATTTGGATTCTTATGATTAATGTTGGGTGGTTTGTTCAAAGCTTCTACTACTCATGAGATATTGTACATCGAGGCTGCAATATAGAAAATTATAGTAAGGAAATGGGTCAATAATTCATACAACTATCATGAAAAGTTGAATTCTAACTAATTTTTGAATTAATTATGGTATCAGTTTATCTATTATTTTTAAGTTAATTTCCTTATCATATTTATTTAATTCTTATCTAGTTTTTTCGTAGATCTTTAGAGAATTAATTTTTTTCATTCAACTATCTACAACAAGCCACAAAATAGATAACATGTTTATTTCTTTTAATGTCACCATGGTTTACATTTCCCTTATTAATAAAAAATCTAATACTATATATTGAGTCAAAGTATGTATATGAAAAATATTTCTTCTTTCTATCATATATATTGATGTAATTATCATAGGATATTCCTCTACTCTTTAGGTTTTCCAAAAAGAGAAAGGTTTTTTTTCTAAGAACATTGACTCAATATGTAGTATTGACAATTTGATAATGGAAGACAATGGAATGTGTGGTAATGTTGGATATTAAAATTGTTTTGATACTTTAGAAAAATGACCTATAAGACATTTAAGGTGTATATGAATCACATTCACCTCAATCTGACACACGGTGTGACCGTTATGACTCCATGTGCATCGTTTTATTTAAAATTGAAATAAATTTTAGAAAAAAAGACCTTTGACAAACTCAAAACTAATAAAATGAATTTATATTGTTAGGAAACATTAGGAAAATGATCCATAATTCATTTTTATATGTAGTAATAATTCTCCCCTCAATATGATTCATGATGTGGCTGGAATGACTCAAAGTATCTATTACCATATTAAAATTTATATTTTAGTTTAAAAAACACCACACATTGAAAACTGAGAAACCACACTCATATAAGAATGGTAATTTAAGAAAATAATTCATAAATAATTTTGACATTTAGAAATTAAAATCACATCAAACTAATGCATTATGATACTAGTATGCTTAAAAGTGCATGATTAATGTTTAAAATGAAATTTTCATAAAAAAATATAAGTTACATGCTCAAAATAGAAAAAACAAATGTGGATTATTTTTATATTTGTGTAAAATGGCCCATAATTAATTTGGTGCATTTTTTAAACAATCGAACATCAACATGAGGAACCGTGTGAGTGGTATGACTGTAAATGCGTCTTTTAATTTAAAATTTACAATATTTTTGTAAAAAAAATTTCTACTAACATTCTCAAAACCAAAAAACATTCAATCATATTTTTTTAATAATTTATTAAAATTGTATATATTTCATTTCAAATATGTATGAATCAACCATTCCACAATCAGATACAATATGTTTTCAATATTACTCAAAGTGTCTATTATGAGTTTATAATTTACATATTAGTTCAAAAAAATGCACTCACTAAAAACCAATAAAACACATACGATTAATCTTTACAATTTAGGATAGTGTTCCATAAGTCATTTTGGACATGTACGAGTCAGTGTTATATCATACTGACACACGATGCGACTGGAATGACTCAATGTACATGTTTTAATTTTAAAATAACATTTTTGTAAATGCTAAAAGAGAAATATTCAAAACCAAGAAAAATGATTTTTTTGATACTTTAGGAAAATAATAAATAAGTCATTTAGTACTTGTAGAAATCATCTTCACCTTAATATGATTCATAGTGTGATCAGTATGAATTGATGTGCATCTTTTTATTTTAAATTAACATTATTTATAATAAAAAAAACTATAGACATAGTCAAAACCAATAAAAAAATCATAATGTTTTGATACATTATTAAAATTATACATAAGTGGATTTTGACAAGTAAGAATCAACCAAAAATAAATTAGATACATGATGTAGTTGGTATGACTCAAAGTGTTCTTTATTAGTCTCAAATTAATTTTTTTTCTAAAACTGTCACTAAATGAAACCCGAGAAAATAAACTTATATTGTCTAGATAATTAAGGAAAATGAGTCATAATTCATCTTTGAGCTGTAAAAATTTTTCTCACTTCAAACAGCCAAATTATGTGATCTATATGACTCAAAGTGCATGTTTCTAGATTAAAATGACATTTTAGTAGAAAAAGACATGCGACATACTCAAAACTATGTAAATTAATTATAATTGTATATATACATTAATAAAATGACCCATAAGTTATTAGGGATGTGTAAGAATTAAATGAACTTCAATATGGTGCATGGTGTGACTGATATTACTCTAAGCGCATTTATTATTTAAAATTGACATTCATTTTAGTAAAAAAGAATAATAACTTACTCAAAACAAATGAAATGAAGTAATATTATTTTGATAATTTGGTAAAATGATCCATAATTAATTTTTGATGTGCAGGAATCCATATCACCTAAGTCCAATACATGAAGTGTTTGGTATGACTCACAGTGTCTGTTATCTTGACAAAATTGTCATTTTAGTTCAAAAAATGTCACTCTCGAAAACTTAGAAAACCCACACTAATTGTATTAATAATATTGTTTGAAAATTAATTATTAAATTTTGAAATTTATTAATTAGTCTCACATCGTACCCACATATGATATAACCAGTGTAACTTAATGTGTGTGTCTCTAGATTAAAATGACATTTTAGTAAAAAGAAAAGTGATGTACTCAAAAATGAGGAAATGCATTCATATTTTTTTGATACATCGGAAAAATGATCCATAAGTCATTTATGATGTTTAATAATAATATACTCATCAATATAATGTACGATGTGACCATTTTCATTCATTGTGAATTGTTTTTATAAATATTTGTATTTTAAATTAAGTAAAAAAGAAAAATGACATGCTCAAAACTAATCAAAAGTTTTCATATTATTTTTATAATTTAATAAAATGATCCAAAAGTCATTTTTCATGCATAGGAATAATATGAACCTAAACTTGAAACATGATGTTTCTAATATGAATTAAATTATTCGTTTTCATTTTAAAATTGAAATTTTAGTTTGAAAAGTTTACCTCACTAAAAAAGTAGGAAACAATATCGTATTTTTTTTGTAATTTAATAAAATTACTCACAATTTACTTGTGATTTTTAGGAAACAGTCATACATCAAACTGACACATGATGTGACCGGTATGACTCAATGTCCATTTTCTAGTTTAAAATGTCATTTTAGTAAAAAGGACAAGTGACTTACTCAAAACCTAGAAAAACCATTATTATTTTCAAAATAATTTAATGAAATGTTCCATAATTTAGTTGGGATATGTAGGAATTATCCTACCCTTATTCTAATGCATAATGTGACTACTATGAATCCATGTTCATTTTTTCAATATATAGGTTTCATTTCGGTTTTATACATGGAATAAATCCCCAAAAATGATAAAAAATTTATAGATTGTTTTCTCATCATTATATATAATATTAATTAATTAATTTCATAATAATTTTTATCTTATACTTATTTTGTTAATTTACATTGAGATAATGCTTGAAGATGAACATCAAATTTTTAAACATGCACAAATCATCCACAACTCAATCTGATACACAATGTTTTTGGTATGAATCAAGGTTTAGTTTGAAATTAATAATTTCTATATAATTTATTTAATTATATTATTTCTAATATAATAATTCTTTTACTATACATTTTTTCTCGATAAGGGTAGTATTTTTTGGAAAAACAATGATTCTAGGATAGTAAAAAAATATAAAATAACAATGATTTTTCTGAATGTATGTAATAATTCATACATACTCATTTAATTTTATAAAATAATTTTTGAAATGTCTATAATATAGTTTTTTATTTGCATTTTAAATTTGATTTTATTTAAATTCCTCATTAATACTTGATTTTAATACATTATGATATTGTTTCTACTACTTCAGTGTGCTATTACACACACCAAATTTGTGATGTAGTGTTCTATTACATAACACTACATTATTCCACATTATCAACACTAATAAATGATCTGATAAAGGAAATATTTTTTAGAACTAAATAAAAGTTGTGATAAATGGGGTCCATTTAAATGTTTTCTAAAATAGATGAAAAAACCATTTATCATCACATTTTTTAGCAGTGATAATGGAAATTTTATCAGTTCTTTTCTAAAATGGATAAAAACATAGGGATTTTAACCATATTATGATTGTTAGTGCTTCTCTAGCAATGATAAAGGCTATTCTTTTAAAAAATAAAGGCTTGTTTTTCAGCAGCGGAAGACATCTGGATGGATTTCATCATTAGGTTACCACTGTCTCTGTGTGGTTGTGAGGTAGTTTCTGTGATTTTGAACCAACTGAAAATGTTATCTCATTTTTTGGTGTTTGTTAATTGAGTGTTTTGGGTGTTTCAGAAAGGCATCATGTTGATGATGTGGTTAGGATTCATGTTGTACTAAAGACCACCATCTATGATTGGGATCCTCATTTCAACTCATAATTATGGATGATATTATAATTTTCATTGTGCTCTAATATGTGCCTTAACACTACCTCCTAATCTCAAATAGATGGGAAGACATTGAAGAAAATACATCCATTGGAGGATATGTTGCATGCTTGGATCCCATACGTTTTTGGATATTGGGTATGGTATATTTTTCTAGTAGTGTTTTCAAATAATAATAGTTATCCTTCATCTATTCCAATGACCCTATTTGAGGTGTTGTGTGGGTGATGGTATCATTTTTTTGTGTAATGGACATATATTTGGGACATAGTAGTTCTTAGGCTAGATGTGGTGTCTATGTAGACCGAGAATATCTAATTGGTACAATATCGGATTTGGGATGTGAATGACCATAAAAGGCCTTTTCTGATCATAGTTGGAGGCCTTATGAGTTTGTGGTTGGAGACTATGTCTTCTTTAGGGAATCAATTTTATGTGAACATGAGAGGTTTGGGAGGGGTAGTATGATTTTTCCCTAGTTTTTTGGGACATTTGTTGTGTATAGGAATATTGGAAAGGTATTGTATCGGTTGAAAATTCCACCACATTTAGACAGGATCCACTATTTATTCCACATATCTTGGCTTCTTTGGTATCATCATGTTGACTCCCACATTATTAGAATGGTAGAGTTAGATATCGAGGTTGAAACAAAATTTATGGATTGAATAGTAGAGATCCTTGATCCTCATGAAAAGTTGTCGATGGGGAAACCAATCTCATGGTTCACCTTCTGTAAAGGCATAGTGTCCAAAATAAGAGTACTTGGGAGTGAGAGATGTTGATACATTCCCAATACCTGGAATTATTTTTAGCCTTTATGGTTATGTTTTTTTGGCTTATGTGATGTTTGGATACTATTGTTTTATGAGATTTTTTATTTACCCTATTGATGTGAAATATAATAAATATTCCCTCATACAAAGATGGTAAAAATAGATTCCTAATAATGAAACTATATATCTTGACTTGATTAGAACTAGGAAGGCGATTCAGTACATCCCAAAGCTAATAATATCTTGATAAGGGAGATAGAATTCATTGAATTTTGTTCTTAGGGAATATATTTATTGGATGTGGAATTTATTTTATTGGGATGTGTGGAGGATGAGATGATTCGTTAGGTGAGTGTGTTGGAAATAAGTGGATTTTGGCTAGTTCCAGATGGTGTGGTGTTCTTCCCTATGAGGTACGGGGATGCAGTTGTATGAGGTGTGTAGAGACCCAAAGCCTGACGTACATGGAAATTACATTACTTTTGTAGAATAATTAATACATAACAAAAACCAACACTCAAGGACCGTAATTGTTTAGTGTCTTTGGAAACATGGAACATAATATTCTAATCATGGTGAAAGATCTTCAACATCTCCCATAAAGATCTTACCCATTTTTTTCTTACCAAAAACATTTATTTATATCTTAAAGAAAGGAAAAAATAAAAAGGGTGATCTAAAATGCTCGGTAAGGGTAAACATAGATATCATTGAACAATCCATAATCATTTGAATGTAAAAACATCAACATAAAATCTAAACATCAAAAGACTGAGAAAAGACATAAATCATGAAAGTATGTAAGGAATATATCATAAAGGAACATCAATCATGATAAAATAGCTTGGGAATAAAACATGTGATTTTGGAAACCATTAAGCACATGATATGATTTCCGTAGAAGCCAAGGCATTGCTGCCAAGACCAACTTAGTGGACAAAGTCCCTTTCTGAATCGAGTTCACTCCTTGTTCCAGTCCTGTAAACTGAACCAGATTAACTTACCATTCCATCCATGTCTATATAATGAGATTTAAATATTTACCCAATGCATTGGAGGGAGATATAGGTCCCACCCATCTCATACTGAAATCATTCTTACTTGTGCCACAAAATAAACGTAAAACATTCATCATAACCCAATGAATAAAATGGGTTTCATAAACAACATCCCATCATCACATAATCTATATAAAAGAAATGGATATTTCATCATAAGAAAAGTGAAACCATGTAAATCATAGAGATATCATACTTGAAACATACACATATGAAATAATTTCATCTTAGATGGAAAATGGTTTTTTATAAAACACTTGAAAAGAATTCAGGAGGAAAATATCGTTTCTCCATTAAAATCATTTTATTTTCACAAAATACCATTAAATTTTAAAAGAAAATTATTTTTTTGAAAATAGTCATAAAATATTGTATAGTAAGCTTCATGAAAATGAGGCGTTATAAAATTGTAATAATCTGTTCACGCCGTATAAGGTAAAAATAACATTATTCTCGTACTTTTGTTGTAAAAGTCAAAAATTACCTCGCATGGTAAACAAAAGAATGATTTCAACCAAACCATGTGGTAAAAGTCATAAAAGGGTAAAAATGACTTCAAACATACATGGAATAATACTAAACATTTTATGAAAATATTTTTAGTAAACATGGACATGGATGATAAACATATTCCCAGTAAATACTTACGAATAAACAATCTCGGATAAAAATGAGATTGGAATAGTTATCCATTACCATAGGTCCGATATGCTTAGTATGTATCAAAACATCATGTATAATGATTTAAATAATGTCATATACTTATTACAGAATCATATTTATTGTTATTATATCATATATGCTTCACTTATGACTTTATATTACTCGTTCGTTTATAAATTTAATTTTAAATTAGCGTTTTGGGTAAAATCTTTTAATTTATCATCCGTGTTTTGACTTGTAATTATTAATATGATTACATAGATAATGATTACATAATTCAATAATATAAAACATTATTTATATATAATATATATTCATAATACACATATATATAATAGATTGATAAATGGAAAGAGATACAGCGTTCATGAATACGGCAGGCCATATGCATGCACGAACGATGTTTTCGTTTCCTTATTGAATTGAATGGAATTAAGTAGTTGAAATATATATATATATATATACATAAATCCATTAGCATTATTATGTCATATATTTCTTGAATACTTATTATATAAACTTTATAATCATTCATGAATGGTTAACATGGAGAATGAATCTCATTGCGTTGTGGAGACGGTAGTCCATACGTACGCACGAGCGATGATATCATTCCCATGATCGTGGTATTGTATTTAAGTGTATGTATAATATTTCAGAATCAATATAACTTTACAATATCTTATATAGTTATTCTTTACACCATTATACCCATCCATGTAAAGTGGTGGTGGAAAATAGATTACACCATGGTGTGGAGATGTTATTCCGTATGTACGCACGTGCGGTAATTTTGTTTTCCGTAGGATGGATAGAAAGTGTATTAGGGTTATTTTACATTTATAATAAAATATAAATATATAATTAATACTTCTGTTATTACTTTATAATGAAACAACTAATGAAGAAGAAGTTGAAGAAGAAAGAAATTGTAAAGGATCGGGAATGGATATTACCTCTTCTTTGACGCGCCATTTATTAACCTCATCTTAGGGAACTAGAGTTGGTATTTGAAGAAGAACAAGACCTCTAGGATGTTTCTAGGGATGTGGAGAAGAAAATTTTTCTGGGTTTGGCCAATCATGAAGGCTAAAAGTTGTGTAATAATGAGAGGGAGGAAGTTCCCTTTTATAAGGGAGGAGAGGGACACCTTTGGAAATCTTAAAAATATTAATTTATAATAAATCAAACCCCACTTAAAAACATCCAAAATGACTCATATTCAAATATTATATGAGATAGGGTTGCAACCTCATCAACCAAAAAAATTTACACATGTAGTGAATTTATTTTAAACATTATCAACTTGATTTATCCTTATTTAATCTATTAATTTTTTTTTGTGGTAATAAGATTCTAAATTTTAAATTGATATAAATAATTTCTTATGTGCTGTGAATTATCCATAATTAGATAATTTATGACATTTTAGACTATATAAATTTAAATTTATAATATTTAATTATTTTTGTGATTTTTAAACAATTTAATAATATGTTATTTTTATAAAATAACAATAGTGTTAATTATGAGAATATTCATTTATTTGAATTTAAATAAAATCCACATAGAGTATATATTCGAAATAATCTATTTAATAGGTTCCAAACATGTAATAGTAATCTATAAAATTATGGTAGAATATTAAATAGTTCATATAATATTTATTGTACTATTTTTAAAACCATTTATTTGATATTTCTCTTAAAAAATAATTACTACCACAATTTTGAAGAATTATTAAATATACGTATTTCTTCATAAAAACTAAAAATAAAATAATAGGATGACGCTAAGTCTTATATATTTCATAAGAATTAATTTAGTCAGATTTATCTTCTAAAACACCCAAATTTTAAATGTTATATTTATTAAAGTATGAAGGTGACAACTTTGACATCATATAGAATAAAATAATATATGTGTCATAAACACTTTTATAAGACCTCAAACGGTCATATATTCGCTCATTGGATGGTTATGGTGTATATATACACTACCAATAAGTTTTGGTCAGGTTTGTGAGGTCTTTAATATGTATTACTATTTCAATAAAAACAATATTATTGATTTTTTACTAAATAAATAATTTCTTCATTACTAATGTATAAGCTAATAAGGTAATTATATAACTCTTAAAAATTACAAATAAATTACCATGATAAAGAAAAACATTTTACCTTTCTAATGAGTATTTATAACCGAATTTATATTCTGTATAACCTTATATTAAAAATAATTTAATTATTATAGTTTGAGTGAGACATATTTCACTTTCCTTTAAGTAAAATAAACTAAATGTCTTAATCGAATCCAAGTGGGTTCAAATGGATTCCATTTAGACCCAAATATTACTTATGATAAAATATAATCATCAAATTGTTTTAAGGAATGTTTTAGGGTAATTTTATAATATTATATTTACCATCAATTGCCTGATTTACCTTTTACTATGGTAAATAAAATTTACCGTAATTACTATTCATAATGTCCAAAAATAAAAAGTAGTCTATTAATATAATTTTGACGCACTGATTCCAAATATGGAATCCATTTTTCCAAATTCAATACCCAGAATATGAAGAACTTAAATTAAAATTAATCTCATTGTCGAAAGAAAATGGGTTTTTGTTTAAGACATTGCAAAAGATTGAAGTGATTTTACCTACGAATTCAATGTAAAATCAATGATAATGACATAAATTATATTAAATGGTAAAAATATTTTCTATTTATACTTTAAAACCATTCAATATTATAATTTAACCACATAAATTATTATGATGAAAAAAACTGTTTGTAATTAATATATATCGTGTTTTTACTATTCATTAAAATATGACAGTTATCAGAATAATATGAAAATTTTATCCAAGGTAATATTTTATATCCTGATTCCAAATAATAATTTTATTTCGTAAAATTGAACATATAACTATGTCAAAAACTAGATTTAATGTGGGTGTGCCATCAAAATGCGGCAAAACTGCATTTTTTGAAAAATCCTATTTTACCAGATTTTTTTTTTATTCTCATACCATGTTCTAAAAAATGAGTAAGATCCATAATAATGTTATAAAATTCAAAATTTAGTTAATACTATTTATAGTGGCTAGTTCATGATAATATTATAACCATATATCATTGTTTAGTGAAACCCAGTATTGCGTAAAACACACGCTATCGAGGAAGGTCGTTATTGCGTGTAATGCATGCCAGGCCAGGGTTGCGTGTAGTGAAATCTCCCTTTGGTGTTGTTTATAACATAATACATCAACAAAATTAAAAAAAATATTCTTCATAAAATCTCGGGGTGTTACATTCTACCCACCTTAAAATGAATTTCTCCCTTGAAATTCGTCGGGGTTATAAATGGTTTATTACATGAGAGTTTCCTTTATAAAAACCCACATCATAAAAAGGAATATTGAAACTTTTCTTTAAAAAGTACAGTATGAAACGTAATGGTTACCCAAATTAACTAATCACTGGGTTTCCATATAGGATAACATAGGTTGAAATATGGATATGGAAGAGAAATCTAACCATCAAGTTCTGATGGAGAGTGGTAGAGAACATGGCTATGAAAACGCCAACAATCAAAAAGCCATAAATTTGTGATGATCTAAGGTACCATCGGATTCATAAAATATAATTTAACTAGGACATCATTTTTTTTAAATCATTTTCCTAAAGTTGAAACTTTTGAATTAGAATAAATAGTTACTTGATTTTGGTTCAATCTCACTGTTGTTGGTGTCGTGAAAAATTTCCACCTCATCTCTTAAAGAAGTAATGTTGAATTTGTCTTCTGTGAAGTGTTATCAGATCATGCGATAGAATGGTAGGTCATTCCATCTGTCTAAAACAAAAGGTTATCAAAATTTATATACATTAGTCCATATATGGTGAGATTTATCGTATAAGACTCCTAAAATGGACTTATACATCATTTAACATACCGCTTAATAAAATAAAACTAGTTTATACTAAACAGGGACTTCCTGTAGGACTGTGGTAGGCGATAAAGTCCTGTCGCACTTCAGTTGTGGGTTCGATTCCCACAGCCTTTTCTGACGCGACGGGTTGTTTCCCGTCCTACGGGTTGTCCTTTTTCTAAAACTATATTATTATAAAATTTAAAAAATAATATAAAAAAGTTCTCTCCTTAAACAACACTAACTTATGCTCAATATCATCCATTCCAATCTTTAGGCTTCTCTAAAATACTTCTTTCCAATCTCATTGTATATGGAGAACAATTACAAAAAAGGTCATATAACAAGAATGTGAATACGATCATTTATCCCTTATATATCTTTTTGGCCACACTCCAATCATGTGAATACCTTAATCAAGTATTCTTTTGAAACATGAATTACCATAGAACCTTAGAGAAAACATGAATACTATCTAAAGTTAACTCTTTCCACATACAAAAATCCAAAAATCCAATATACTCAAACTATGATATAACTTTTCCCTTATATCAGTCATGAGCTCATGAATAATGTCCAAATTTAATTTTCTCTTTATCCTTTCATTAAGAACATATCATCTTCTTTCCAAAAATATCTGAAGAACCATTCATGGTTACTAGTACCATTCAAAATATACTTTCAAATACTTTAGAAAAAAAAACAATAGTGTAATAATCCTTAGATGTGTCTTTAATCCATAGTACCATTACCTATAGAACATAACTCTTGATAAACATAAATCATTCCACTACCTTCTTAAACCGTTGACCAAGCTTCAACACTTCTTTAATCTCATATATCATTTGTAGTCTCCTCATCGTCATCCACATAAATACTACTCATGTGACCATGCTGATTCTCTTCATGAGATTTTCCCTTAGAGAATTTGTTTTCATAATGCCCATACATTCAACATTTAAAACAACTAATCATTATTGATGTCATAGAAATACCATTATCCTTCTCCAAGGGGTTAACTGAATCTTTGCCATGCACTTACTGGATTTGTGTCCTTCTTTTCCGCACCCAAAGAATCTTGTATTTCCTTTGAATCATTCTCCTTGATGCCTCTTCTTGGATTATTTACATGAGAGAAATTGAACTTTCCTTCCTCTATGATCATCATGAAACTCCATCTTTCTCTTATTAGCTGAGTCTGGAAACTTACCAATGTTGAGATTATTGATCATATTATGAGATTTTTGATTAGGTATAATAACGATATGTTGACCTCCAGATCCAATTTAATTTGGTTTCTCATGAATAATATCATTACATTGTCCATCATATCCTCTATTCTTTTGAATATTACCGTTTCCAGCCATTTTCTAAAACCCAAAAATAATATTGTGAGATGCCAAAATCATAATCACGAGGGATTTACTTCAATGTTTAACATCTTAGATTAAATTCTAAGATTGTTACCATAATTCTAGTACTATAACCTATACTTTTACTTAACCTTAGGGACATACCTAGACATACCATAGAAATATTTCTAAGGATCTCTCTAATGTTTTCGCATCCTAGTTTCCAAAGGATAACTAAACCTTTCCTCTGATTCCAACTTTAGAGACCCAAAGCTTGAGGTACATGAAAATTACATTACTTTTGCAGAATAATTAATATATAACAAAAACCAACACTCAAGGACCGTAATATTTTAGTGCCTTTGGAAACTCAAAACATAGTCTTCTAATTGGGGTGAAAGATCTTCAACATCTCCCATAATGATCTTCCCCCTTTTTTTCATACCTAAGACCATTCTTTATATCCTGGGGAAAAGAAAACATAAAAACGGTAAGATCAAAATCTCAGTAAGGGTAAACATAGATAACATTGAACAATCCATAATCATTTGAATGAAAAAACATGAACATAAAATCAAGACATCAAAATCATGAGTAAATACATAAATCTTGGAAGTATGTAAGGCATATATCATAAAGGAACATCAGTCATGATAAAATAGCATGGGAATAAAAAATGTGATTGTGAAAACCATTAAGCACATGATATGATTTCCATAGTAGCTAAGGGATTTCTTCTAGGACCATCTTAGTGGATAAAGTCCCTTTGGGATCGAGTTCACTCCTCTTTCCATTCCTGTATTACTGAACCGGATTAACTTACCATCCCACCCATGTATATCTCATAAGATATAAATCTTTACCCAATGAATTGAAGAGAGATATAGGTCCCACCCATCTCATAATTAAATCATTCATACTTGTTCCAAAAAATAAACTAAAAACATTCATCATAACCCAAAGAATAAAATGGGTTTCATAAACATCATCCCATCATCACATAATCCATATAAAACAAATTGATATTTCATCATAAGAAAAGTGAAACCATGTAAATCATAGATACATTATACTTGAAATATACACATATGAAATAATGTCATCTTAGATGGAAAATGGTTTGGATAAAATAATTGAAAACAATTCTTGAGGAAAATATCCTTTCTTCATTAAAATCATTTTATTTTCACAAAACGCCATGCAATTTTAAAAGAAAATAATTTTTCTGAAAATAGTCATAAAATATTGTAGAGTATGATTCAGGAAAATGAGGCATTATGAAACCGTAAAAATCCATTCATACTGTATATGTTAAAAATAACATTCTTCTCGTACTTTTGTCGGAAAAGTCAAAAAGTACCTCGCTTGGTAAACAAAAGAAAGATTCCTTCCAAACCTTGTGGTAAAAGTCTTAAATTGGTAAGAATTTCTTTAAACATACATGGAAGAATAATAAACATTTTATGAGTTTTTTTTAGAAAACATGGACATGGATGATAAACTTAACCCCAGTAAATACTTTCGAATAAACAATCTCGGCTAAAAACGAGTTTGGAAAAGTTATCCCTTACCTTAGGTCTGATATGAATCATGTGTAACCAAAACCCATGAATAATGATTTAAATTATGTCATTTACTTATTATAGAATCATATTTATTTTTATTATATCATATATGGTTCACTTATTACATTATATTACCCATACATTTGTAAATTCAATGTTAAAGTGGCGTTTTGGGTAAAATATTTTCATTTATCGTCTGTGTTTTGACTTGTAATTATTAATATGATTACATAGATAATGATTACATAATTCCATAATATAAAAAATGATTTATATTTAATATATATTCAGAATATACATATATTTAATAGATCGATAAATGGAATTAAATACGCTGTTCATGGAGATGGTAGGGCGTACGTATGCATGAACGTTTTTTTCGTTTCCTTAATGAATTGAATCGAATTAAGTAAATGACATATATATATATATACATAAATCCATTAGAATTTTTATTTCATATATTTCATGATTATTTATTATATAAACTTTATAATCATTCATGAATGGTTAACATGGAGAATGAATCTCATCGCGCTGTGGAGATGGTAGTCCATACGTACGCACGAGCCATGATATCATTCCCACGATCTTGGGATTTGTATTGAAGTGTATGCATAATATTTCAGAATCAATATCACTTTACAATAATCATATATAGTTATTATTTACACCATTATTCTCATCCAAGTAAGGTGGTGGTGGAAAATAGATTACACCACGATGTGGAGACGGTATTCCATATGTACGCACGCGCGGTGATTTCGTTTTCCATTGGATGAATAGAAGGTGTATTAGGGTTGTTTTAAATTTATAATAACATATCAAAATATAATTAAAACTGATGATATTACTTTATAACGAAACAACTAAAGAAGAATATGTTGAATAAGAATGAAATTTGAAAGTATCGATAATGGATATTACATCTTCTTTGACACGCCTTTTCTTAACCCCCTCTTAAGGCACTAGAGTTGGTCTTTGAAGAAGTCCAGTACCACTAGGATGTTTATAGGGAAGTGGAGAAGATAATTTTTCAGGGTTTGGACGACCATGAAGTCTGAAAGTAGTGTAAAAATGAGAGGGTGGTAGTGCCGTTTTATATTGGAGGAGTGGGGCACCTTTGGAAATCATAAAAATATTATTTTATAATATATCTAATCCCACTTAAAAACCTCAAAAAATGGCTCATATTCTAATATTATAAGATATAGGGTTGTAATATCATTAACAAATAAAATTTATACATGTAGGGAATTTATTTTAAAAACTATCAACTTGATTTATCATTATTTAATCTATTGAATTTTATTGGTAGTAAGAAGATTCTAAATTTTTAATTCATATAAATAAATAATTATGTTCAGTGAATTTTCAATAATTAGATAATTGATGAAATTTTCGAATATATAAATTTCAATTAATAATTTTTAAATATTTTTGTGATTTTTAACTATTTAATAATATGATATGTTTATAAAATAACAATAGTTTCAATTTTGACAATATTCATTTATTTGAATTTAAATAAAATCCACACAAATGATATATTCGAAAAAAATGAATTAATAAGTTCCAAACATGTCATAGTAATCTGTAAAATTAGTGTATCACATTAAATAGTTCATATAATATTTATTTTACTATTTTTAAAACCATTTATTTGATATTTCTCTTTATAAAATAATTACTCCAACATTTTTGTATAATTATTAAATATACTTATTTGTTGCATAAAAATTAAAAATAAAATACTAGGATGAATATAAGTCTTATATAATTCATAAGAATACATTTAGTGATATTTATCGTCTAAAAACACAAATTTTAAAATGTTATATTTATTAAATTATAAAGGTGATAACTTTGACATCATATAAAATAAAATAATATAAGTGTCATAATCACATTTTTAAGACTCCAAACGGTCATATAATAGTTAATTGGATGATTATGGTGTATATATACACTACCAATATGTTTTGGCCAGGTTTGTGAGCCCTTTAATATGTATTACTATTTCAATAAAAACAATATTATTGATTTTTTACTAAATAAATAATTTCTGCATCATTAACATATAAGCTAATAAGGTAATTAAATAACTCACAAAAATTGCAAATAAATTAACATGATAAATAAAAACATTTTTTTCTTTTAAATGAGTATTTATAACCGAATTTATATTCTGTGTAACCATATATTAAAAATACATTAATTATTAAAGTTTGAGTGAGACATATTTCACTTTCCTTTAAATAAAATAATCTAAAGGACTTAATCACCTCCAATTTGGTTATAATGGATTTCATTTAGACCCAAATTTTACATAGGACGAAATATAATCATCCAATTGTATTAAGACGAGTGTTTGGGTAATTTTATAATATTATATTTACCCTTAATTACCTGATTTACCATTTACTATGGTAAATAAAATTTACCATTGTTACTATTCATAATGCCCAAAAATAAAAAGTAGTATATTAATATAATTTGGACCCACTGATTCCATATGTGGAATCCATTTTTCCAAATTCAATACACAGAAGTTTCATAAATTAAATTAAAATTAATCTCGTTGTCGAAAGAAAATAGGTTTTTGTTTAAAACATTGCAAAAGTTTGAATTCATTTAACCTATGAATTCAATGTAAAATAAATTATAATGACATAAATTATATTAAATGGTAAAAATATATTCTATTAATACTTTAAAACCATTATATATTATAATTTAACCATAGAAATTATTACGATGAAAAATGTTGTTTTTAATTAAAATATAGCGTGTTTTTACTAATCATTAAAATATGAAAGTTATCAGAAAAATATGAAAAATTTATCCAAGGTAAAATTTTATATCCTGATTCCAAAGAATAATTTTATATTGTAAAATTGAACTTATAAACTTGTGAAAAACTAGATTTAATGTGGGTGCTCCATCAAAAGGCGGCAAAACTGCATTTTTTGAAAAATACTTATTTTTCATGAAAAAATTATTTTATTCTCATACCATGTTCTAGAAAATGAGTAAGATGCATAATAATTTTATAAAATTTCAAATGTAGTTAATAATATTCATAACGGCTAGTTAGTGATAATATTATAACTATATTTTGTTGTTTAGTGAAACCCAATATTGCGTACAACACACGCTATCGAGGAAGGTCGTGATGGGATGTAATGAAAGCCAGGCCAGGGTTGCGTGTAGTGAAATCTCCCTTTGGAGTTGCGTATAACATAAGACATAAAAGAAATTAAAAAAATATTCTTCATAAAATTTGATGGTGTTACAAGGTGTCTCTTGTAATTCTAGTTTGGTGTGTTTAGCCAGTGGTAGTGTATGAGTCATAATGAGATCCTTTTGAGGTATCTCACAGGGTATTTGTTTGGACCCTCTCCTTATTTTGGTATTTGTTTTAATTATCAACGGAGAAATTGTTTGATTGCCATCCAAAGTAATGATATATTCTTTCCATTCCCACTACATTGCTAGTTTGGGTGTTGGAGGAATATCAAAGGAGGATCAAGTAGATTGATTTGGAGTTAGAGATAATGTTGTGTAGAATTATGAAATCATGATGTAAAAATGGGATTTATATCATGAATTATGGCATGTTCATTTAACAGTTTATGCCTTTTATGAAATTGAGGAAAAGTGAATTAAACAGGTTCATAATATAAAAAATTATTTTCAAACATGAATTATTTTTTACCAAGACACCGTGGTTTTTAGTGAAAATAGAAGATATGAGGAATTCGTGGCCCTAACCTAGTTTAAGGCTTGTAATAATATAATCATATAGAATTTACATCATGAATTCATAATTCAAATCATATAAATTGTATTTTATAGGTTTTTTATAAACCTTATTTAGATAAATTTTCATTTATTCAACTACTATTTACGTCAATTATGGAAAAAATCTAGGTGACTTTGAAGGATATTCCAGCCCTCCATCTCATACATTGATTCCGAGGTTCCATAGGTTTTTAATTGGGGATCCATAGAATGTTCGTCTCACTTTCTCTATTGTTTCCATGTGTTCATCCCTCAATGTTTCACCATAGTTTTGTTGCATCAGTTTGGAGAGTGTTTGGGCTGTATTTCGAAGATTCATAGGTGTGATCTAAGATTATTTGTTGTTTTTAGTGTGGCTATGATTTATGATATATTTCACCATCTCTCTATGGTGTGAAGTGAATCAGAAAACATTTTTTCAGGTAGTGGATCCATGTTTTCTCCCTTCACACATACTATGTGTATGAATTTCATGATTTTTTCCCTTAAGAGAATGGTGTGGGTTAATGTAAAAAATATAATAAAGTGGAATAAAATTAAATTCATGGGGAAGGGTATAAATTTAATTCTTTTACTAGGATAATGATATTGTTGAAGATCTCATGCATGCTTGTTTATATTCCAAAAAAATAGCTATTAGAAGCCTATCATGTGTTATAGATGACATGTTTTGAGACCCTTATTTTTTTATTGTTTTATCACACCCTTAATAAAATTAAATGAATACATATGTGGATAATAAAATGGTTTCCAATATAAATTTAGTTTTTGTGATAATTCCCATGATTAAAAATGATGATAGCTGATGAAATCCAATAAACAAAATTGGGGATGTTGAGATGTGGTTCTATTGTCTGTGGTTTCTTTTTTTTTCTTTATGTGTTTTGGGTTGCTGGGAAATGTTGGTACTGCTCGATTGGTCTATGTGTGGTATGTGATGTGGTATGAGGAATCATGTTGGAATCAATGTGATGTGGTAAATAAAGTTGTTATTGTTTTTGGTTGATGAGGCATGTGATTTTTTTGGCGAGATGGTTTGGTTGATATGTTATAGTTATAATGGTTGACATGGTGTTGTAATAACAATTGATGTGAGTTAGGCCAGTTATGGTGAGGTGTGGTTGTGTTAGTTTCCCGATTATCAAGGGAATAAATTGTGATGTTTAATGAAATAAATAAATGAATGGTTTGATAAATTAATAAAATAATGGGTTATGTATATGTGAAAGAAATGGATAAGAAGTTAGAGTTAGTGGAAACTCATTATTTCTAGAAACTATGGAAACTGATATATTATTGCTAGAATATATAGCTCATGTTTTGGTTTTGTGGTGTGTTTCATATAGTGGTGAAAGTGGTTGTGATGGTATTGTGTGATACAGTGGTGGTGTGGTAGTGTATGCTAGTATGGTTGATGTGAACCCATAGGTTTCGATTTGTGTGTTGTCTAAATATATCATTTATTTTATGTTATCTTCCATATGTTCTCCACCTGAGTTGGATAACCTTACAAATGCTCAGAGGTTCAGGGTTCATGGTCTTTTCCCTAAAATCCAAGATTATGGTGATATGAAAGGAAGAATACCCCCTTTTCCTTGTGCTTCCATCAGCTGTGTAGGCCCAGGTGTCTATGATATAGATGTGATGTGATGGCCCTTGTCACTATAGGTGAGATGTGATGTGAATGGCAAGGTATCTTCAAGTGAGATGTGATGTGATCAACTATGTGTATTTGGGAAATATAATATGTGATGAGGATGTGATTTGATGATATAAGTTGTGGGGGTTATATGGGAAAATATGAGGAAAACCATCTGATGTCCTTCACCTTTATGAAACCCTACTACCCAAATTATATGATAATATGTTATTTAATAATGACTGATTATATCAATAGATGATAGAACTTATGAGGTTGGGGTATGTGGGGATGAATCCCAATCCAAAATAGATAGGGATGGTTGTGGTGTTATATATATGGATGAAATTGGAGAACTGTATGATCGACGTCGCGATGTGAGAGCCGATAATTACTGGGGAACCAGGTACGGGGCACCAATATATAGTATTTTCTGGATAATATATTACTATATTGGATGCATGATTTGTTAAGAGGGCCATGGTGAGGCTGGAACATGTTAGTTGACCAATTATGGTGCTTTTTGGTTCCACATATATATAATAGTGCATTAGAATGTTGTTTTCAAATTTTTACTTGAATAATTTGGATATTGTCTTACTTGTTATACTTTTATTCTCACTATATGTATTTTGAATATTTTTCATATTTCCAGGATGAAATTGTTTTCTAATTTAGACATTTCTAACACGTGTTTGTGCTGAAGTTGAGTCACTCATAAAGGAATTTTCTTTTTCATACATTACATAGATACATTTATATATATTTATTGACACCGATCACATATCATGGGATAAACATGGGTTTACCTTTAAATTATATGATAGAATTTTTTGTTCATTTATCTTATCTTCTGATCCTATTTTCCATTGAGGGTAATTCCTCCCACTTGTGTGATTTTTATACCCTCAATTCTTATCACTTACCTGTGGACTACTTGTGTAGGACTCAGGGTCATTATCACTCATCCATCATTTCTATATTAGTAGGGGTATCTGTAAAGGGTGGGTCATAAAACTTTAATCCATACCACCTACCCACTATATAAAAACACTCTAATTTCATAGATTAAAAAATATAATAGATCAAGGATCACCTGCACGGAAAATCAATTTAGGAAAATAGTTTATTTGAAAATAGAGGAAAAGAAGATGATGTTTCTAAATTGATATCTAAAAGTCTAGGACATCATCAATCATACAAAATATGAGAATAAAATTAAAATAAAAAGGAGAAATAAAATCCTAACTCAAATATGACTCAATATTATAGAAAATAGAGAGGGAACCATGTTAATGAAAACACCTAGAATCACAAGAAGGATAGATCTAGGTGGAAGAAGACAACTCTCAAGGTTCAATAACATGTTCTAGTTTATCTATAAATAATGAAAAAAACTTGAAAAAATAAAAACCAATACATTTTATTTTATAGATAAGGTTCCTAGAATAACTTTAAATACTAATACGATCAAAATTATATTTTAATTTTCTTTTTATTTGGTTCCATTTGAAACATCAAAATAATAAATTATAAACAATGAGGTTGAATAAATTAAAATAGTACATTTAATCCCAAAAAAAAAGATTTAAGAAACTTTTATTTTAGCATTAAATGTAATATTTTAGTTTACAATCATTTTCCAAGTCATTTTTTAAAATTTATGTTATTTTAAAATAAATAAGAATTTGGTAAAATATTGGATCAACGAAGACTTGTTTGAATATGATAAATGATCAAAAATGTGAAAGGATTAACCATGATAAAAAATAATTGAGCTTGGGAAGGAACTGGCTAACTATGAGAAACTCTAATCAATGGTGTAATAAAACAATTCAATTATACGAAAAAACTATTGATAGTTCAATATAGTGGATCCAGAATTAGAATGAACAATCAATCCTATGAAATAAATGATCGATTGTGTGATAAAAATATCAAACATGATACAAAATCATTGAATATTTATAAAAACTGATTTTCCATTTTAAAAATCCATCAATTGTTTGAAGGAATTAATATACTGTGATAACAAAAAATCCATCATTATTAAATGCTAATAAATATTGGAAAAGATTATAAAATTTAGAAGGAATGGATAAATGATGATATGAACTGATCAAGCATGTAAACAAAAAAATTATATAATAATGAATTGGATGTAATGTATGTATAACTAATCAATCATGAAAATAAACTATTGACCATTAAAATAAATGGATAAACTGTGAGAATAAATTGTAAATTATTTGTGGAAGAGAACCCCTTACACCCCCTTGACACATCGGGGCTTTAGAAAATTACAAATAATGGTATCTTGATCTTTTTCCATTACATGCATATAGTTTTGTAGATTTTATTCTCGAAGTAAAATGAATTTTAATTGAGGGATAATATCCTATTACCTTGATGTAGTGACATTCGATTAGAAAAGAATAATTTCTATATAGTTTAGATAGAAGAAATTTTAATAACTAGAGTGATCTAGACTAATTATATTTATTCTAGTTGTGGGACTAAATATATTTTTGGGGGAATATATTGTATATGTTAGTGGATGATAATTACCCAATTGTCTAGGATGATATGAGGCCACTTCTGAAGTGTTGATAAAACACATATGACAAGGATGATACCATCACATCCCTTATATTCATTGAATAATGGATGGAAAATTCATATTTATTTGTTATCAATAATGTTTATTAGTGATTATATGTGTCTCCAAACATTACCCAAACACATAAAGGGTTTGGTACTCACTTTAGGACTAAACCTTGTAAAATAATTGTGGTATTCATCTCCTATTTACATTAGTTATTTCATGTGGTTTTGGGTGATGATATTTCATTAATTGATCATTGAATATTAATCGATACATAGGTTTTAATATCAAGAAGGGACAATTAATCGAGAAATTTATATTTTGCAAATTAACTTAGCTCTATTTCACCCCACATCTTAGGGTTCCTACCCGAGCTTATGGGGACATTAGTAATACAATTATAACCATCATTTCTATACCCAACTCACTGAACTCCAAAGTGATATCATTTTTTCCCTTATCTAACACAATTTTATATGAAATGTGCCTAATTTTAACCCATAAAATGATCTCTCATCTACCAACATCATACCAAAATATTCCTTCTATTTTCTATTGAATCCATTCCAAATTCACTTTCCTAAAGTCTTCTTACAATTTTTGTATCTTATTGTATAAAAAATAAGCCTAAATCCTTCATTCCAAATAAACCCTTTTGTGAAAGAGAAAATTCATAAAATTATATATCTAGTTATTATTTATATTTTTTAGTAACCTTATCAAATCCTTAATTTATAAATCTCACTACAAAATCTAATTATTTTCAATTAAAATAATTATTCATATATATAGACGATGTTGGTTTGGGTGGAGTGCTCAAGAGGGAGTAAATGGTGTATAGAAAACAATACTGAAAAATATTAATGAAAAAATCATATAATTCTTAAAAAACCCATTTAACTAGCATAGTACGGATCAATAATTTGATGTATTGAAACAACCTCCCAAGGTAATGATAAAAACATAGTCTAAATTATTTGAGATTATCTAAACATTCAAGTTCACTCTACTCCCATCAATAAGCAGATATATCACTAGTAAAAGAAATTTATCGAATTATTGTTTTTCAATAGTGATTTATATATACATTAAGAAATTATAGTTTAATTATATAATTTCAAATATAATAGAAATTTTAAAAATTCTAAGAAAAAAATTGATAACACACATAAAAATTGAAAAATAATGGGTTCAATCTCAAATTAATAATTAGTCCTCTCCCCTTCATAGTTACCCACTTTTGACCACATTTATTAATACAAAGAAGATGTCTTATAACCTAGATCAGGTATAATATTTTCAATAGCACACATGGTTGTCATATCTATCATAAATCCTACTCCATATATGATCATGGGGGTTCAAAAATGAAGTTAAAGAAAGAGTTCCAGACTACTATTCAATGTTTTATAGGATTCCTTTCTCACCATGTATATAGAATAATCTATAAAAAATGTATTTTAATACAGAGAGAGGTGATGTTCGATATGACTTTGAGATCTATTGAGTTCTAGGAGATCAACAAGGTTATCTAATATTCCCAATTTCTTTTTTTTATTTATGATATCAAGGGAAATGATCACATTTTCTATCTTATATTTTTCAGTAAACTATAAAAAATATAGTTTTTTATATTTAAAAACAATATTGCAATTATGTCCTCCTTTTCATTATTATATTTCAATATATCCCCCTTGAAATTTTTATCCATTTAAATAGAAAAATTCATCCTATAAATATCCTATGAAGTATAATTATTAATGGATCCTCATATTCAACCTGAAATATTGAAAAATTAAATTCTCTAACTTTTATTTAATTATTGAAAGATGGATTGTGGAATGTATTACATAAATTTGATTCCAATTATACATATTTAATCCATATTTTTCATGTTATCCAAATAAATAACTTTTGGTTCAATACTTAGTAAAACACTCCAATAAATTCCTTTGAATTGTCTTGTGGTTGATTATTTTCACATACATCCACTCCACATTCACATGCAATCACTTGAAGTAATCATATAATCACTTAAATACATTTCAAACTTTTTATATTTATTATATGGTCATTTGATTTCATATCATGGACAATTGTATATATCACGTGTTCACGTAATTTGGTCTTATGGTCATTTTATGGGTTTGTAATAATTTCCCAATAGGTGATCGATCATCTATATGGTCAATTAATTTATCCATACAGTCACCTAAATGTTTTTCATCATTAACTATTTTCTATATTTCCCCATGTGGATGATTGATTCCTTTTTTTGGTTGATCCAGAACTCATGTGGTTCGATGATTACATAGAGAATATTTACTTATCTGCTACATGCCTTATTATCTATTCATGCTCTTATTGAGTTTCTTCTTGTGATCGGTTGTTTTCTTTATGGTTACTTGACACATAATAATATTTTCACATTTATCCAAATAATAATAGTTCGTGACATAGAACACATATTTTTTTAATAATAAAATGTACCTAATTTGATATCATTAAAATACGTAATTATTATACAAATAAATCCTATTATATTTCTAAAGTATAACTCTATAATCACACTAATTGATTAGTATAACATGTCCTTATTTGGGTCGATTGAACCACAAAAATAAACATTTCTATACTATCATCATGGATTCCAACATGAATGTGCTAGTACTAGAAATATTTTATTTTAAAGAGTAATTTATGTTATTAGTACAATTCTTGAATGGAGACATATAAATGAATGATCATTAGAAAGTAATTCATTATTATCGATAAAATTAACCTAATCACGAACATTATGATTTCCATTCTTTTAAACCACACCGATATCATCTATCAGATGAATAGTTGAATATATAAATTCATTGTTACAAAATTATTCCTCAAATTTATAATTTTTTAAACGATAAATTTTTTCTCAAAATATATGTATTGAAATCTCAATACTCAAACATTTACAAAAAAATAAACATTAATATCATCTGATTATGAAAATAATCAATAAATATCTAATATATGTGTAATAAATGATTATATTTTTTAATTATTGTTGGTAATAAATATGAACATGATTTTAAAATAATTTATTAAGATGTTTATATTTATTATTCATGAGGTTAAAAAACATTCATGAGAGTTAAGTGTAAATGTAAGTGTTTATTTTCGCATTTCCATTTGAAAACTATATTTTATATGTCTAAATATCCTTTAGGGTCAATTTTATGTTATTTCACTCTATGACTCAATATTCTTTATTATTCTCTCATTATTTTTGGTTTCTACTTGTATACTTAATATTGACCCTAATTTATTCATAATTCACCTAAAATGATGCTTGTTAGTAGAAATGTCTTTACCTCACATTTTGTTGAAATATTTTTCTTCTATTTCTATGTCCTCTATTATGTTTCATTGATATATAAATTATCTGTATTTCCAATTTTATGATTTATTAGATTATTTTTAATTTAATTTTTCTTTATTAATTTTTTTATGGAATCTTATAACTCTCTTCCTTATTTTTTTCATCATGATTACTTTCTCCCTTTTTTTCTTTTCATTAAAAATATACCTTTCTATGTTTTCATAGTCACTGAATGTATTTTTTATTTACATTATAATTTTTTCCTAAATAAATTTAATAATAATTTTTTTCCATTCTAAATTAAATAATAACTAAAATTTAAAGGATATTTCTCCTTATTTTCCAAATTAATTCCAAGTGATATGTCAAAGTGTTTGTATCTATTAAAAAAATTATTATTTAATATGTTCATATAGGATATGTTAATAAAATTCAAATTTTTATTTTT
Organism: Viscum album; assembly: GCA_963277665.1. NCBI lineage: Eukaryota > Viridiplantae > Streptophyta > Magnoliopsida > Santalales > Viscaceae > Viscum > Viscum album. The sequence continues at coordinate 1,253,863,588 of OY728122.1, forward strand.
AGAGTATTTATTTATTATTTGGGAAAATTCTCATGAATCTTATTTCATTGTGATTAGTTATTTAAGATATGGTTTATTTATAAATATGATCATGGTTATGTGGAACACATATGTATTGTTTTTCATTATGTGATATGTGTGCCAAAAATTATATATCTATCAAATGCATTAGGTAAAGCCTTATATATTAGGAGATTTAATATTATTGGACACTAGTGGTTAACCCAAACTATTGTTTTGTTGTACATTGGTGGATTTTCTATTCACTAAAAATATGACAGTTATAGTGGATAACCATGAAAAAAGTTATGATTGCCAATTCTTTTTTGGGCCACATTCCACATTTCTGTATCCATAGTTAAGGATTATCATCTTATCATTTCACACTTCATTCTTATGAAAAATAATTTTTAATAATTATATATATAAACCCTTTTGGTAAAGACATTGTGATTGTGTTTCCATGCCTACATGTTCTTTTTTTATTCATATACATTTACAAACATCTATATCACTACCTATGATTACTAGATTGATGTCTCTTATGTCATAACCCTATTGAGTGCCTAAGCTCACCCTTTTCATATGTTTCCATTCACTAGCTAATTAAGAAGAGTGTTATGTATAATATTTATTGAAGGATATCACGTGTGGAGTGTCTTTGGGAAGATATTAAAGAGTTATTTTAAAATAAAAGTTCATATATTTGTTCTCTAAACACCCTAAACATATAGATTCTGGTGATGCAATTTATTATGTGAATGAAATTATTAATCTATGAAGTGATGAAATATTTATGTATTTATAGTCAGTTCATGTAATATGAATCTAGGAAATGAGATGTTACTTGTGGAATTTGGGAAATCATAGAATTCTGTAAAATATTGTTTCAGTGGGAGGGAACATGATTTATGAATTGTTTTGAAATTACATTTTATTTTTTCCCTTTCAATTTTTTTGAAATTAATGTTAATTCTTGGATGTGAGATATTTTATATTGAAATGTTTTTATACATCTATTTTTCGATAAAAATGATTTCATTTATTATATTTTTATTTTCATCAAATGATTAAAATTCTCATTCATGGAAGAATATCAGATTAAAATCCTTTTAAGATTATGCTCATGCACTATAGGTGGACACTGATAAGAATGTATACATGATTTATTATGATTTAGGTAATGGGAATATGTTTTTATTTATGTTTGATGAGTTATATATCATAATTTTAGATATAGTATAAGGAGTTGGTGGCTTGGACTTGAGTTAATTTATTTTATATCACCATCTTGAGTTATTTATTTTCCTATGATATTATTTTTGAAAAACTAAAAAATATTCATTTTGAAATTATTATATTTTTTATTAATAAAATTAGGTTTTACATATACATTAATTCTTTTGGTTAATGTATTTTTAGGGGAAATAATTCCCAAATTTTTTATCCATTTCTAGTTGTTTGCAGTCAATGATGATAAGTAAAAATTCTTTATCCCAAGTGTCAATTTGATTTATGTATCAAGAATAAGATTTCAAAGTTAGGGTAAAAAAATATGGAAAAAAATAAAATGGCTTTGAGTTTTGAATTATGTTATGGTATTTTTTGGTTGGTGTGGAGAAATTTATGGTTGTAACTTTAGGTATACTCAAAATATGCTATTTCTATCCTTTTATGGGGAACATTGAGTCATCAGTATGTCCAGGTAGAATTATTGGTTGATGATGAACTCATAAGATAATATTATTTTTTACTATTTTTTCCAATAAGGATCATAATAATAAAGGTTACATGAATCATTCTAGGTATGGTACTAATTATATCATAGAACCATAGTTTTAATGTGGGTATTTTCTTCCATAAAAATTGATTTTAAATGACTCATTGGTTTTTAATTATTGAATGTCATTTTGAAATTAAATTTTTTCAAAACATGTTTGAGTTTTTATAAAAACAAGATTTGGTAAATGGACTACACAAATAATTAAATAAAAAATCATCTAGATAAAGTAAAATGTAGATTTCGAACATGATTAATGATAAGTTATCATGTGATTTTTTTCTAGTTTATTTTTTTGTATTATGAAATTACTCTTCATATAAGAGTTTATCTAGGAAATTATGATGAGAGTATGGGATTTATTATTTGGATTTGTAGTATGTATTCATGAGCTTGACGATTATCCTATAAATTAATTAAAAAGAATATTTTGATAGGATAAAGGGGACAAATTTGTTATTGAAATTTGAAAAATAGAATCCACTATTATTTTGAGGTGTTATTCTATCAGAACAGGTGGAAGAGTGGTTAGAGAAAACCAAAAATATATTCGACTTGTTACTGACACCTAAGACCTAAAATGAAAATATTCCCTCTTTTTAGTTATAAATATCATATAGGATGTTGGGAGACTCAATCATGGAAATATGATTGCATAAGGATCTTTATTATAAGGGATTATAAATGATATTTAATGATTAATATTTTTTGAAAGAGTGTATGCTGGATAGAAGATGGTGTTTTTTGGATTTTGATCAAGGTAAAAAGTCCATGATGTAAAATTCATCAAATTTTGTTCATCTTTTGCAACTTATGAATGTTGGTGACAAATTGAATCCTCATTGAAAGATAGATTATTATAGGAACGTGAATTGCTAATTTATAAAAGATTATAATCCTAATGTAACCTACATAGAAAATGGTTTTGAGTTAGGAAACTATAAAAAATTAGGACATAATAAATACATGGGGGTAAATAATTTTCCACCTCTATCATGGAAAAAAGAAACTCATTTAGTAGTCATATGAGTATGTGAGAATACTTATAGGGAAAAACATTATATCGTATTCTCACCTATCATAACTAATGATCCCCCGTAATGTTTATAAAGTGGTGGAGTGAGAAATTTGAAATTTAAATTTATGATTCTTTCTCATCCATGCATTCAGTGTGGCAGTGTGTGTCAAGTAGAGAATTATTATGGAATATTCTTTATAACGAGTTGTTGTGGTGAATCCTTCCTAGTTTAGGTATTGAGGATGTGAGTTTATTTATCAAGGAAGATAGATTTTAGGACAAAAAATGGATATGTATCAATATAATTATAGTTCAACTCCTCAAATGAATATAATGTAGAACATTAAAATTGAGAAACCATTAGAGGAGCCTGAGGATAGTGGTGAACTTTTATGTTGAGAGGTACATTTTGATTACTTATGTTAGATTTTTTTTAATGATTGATACAATATCATCACATTCATATATCTACTTATGACTAGTTGATCAATTATGGATGCACATGGAGTTTTATCGTATTATTTGAGAATAAATAATATACTAGGTGAAGGTAATGAAAAATGTTTTGAATGACCATATTTTTTTATTATGTGAAGAAATAGGTAAATAGATAATTAATTTTAGGTCTTTAAATTCAAACGTATGATATTATTATGAATTAATATTGTAAAATAAAATTTCTAAATTCAAATTGAATGTTATAGAAAAATATTTCTTGTAACAGTTCTAGACGACACTTTGTACTCTTTTATGTGAGATTATAATTTTCATTTAAGATAAGTATATATACGTACAAGTAACTTTTGGTCAATATCCTGTCAGTTGGATAGGCTAATACTTGTAAAATATAATGAAAATATTAATCTCTAATTTCAGTGGTGGTGTAACCATATCAATATTTTTGTCTCAAAGTATTTATTTAGAATATCCCCGAGGAGAGAAATAGAATTTTCCATTATAATAGTTACTAGGAGTTGTGCACTGTGTTGCATTTGTTGTCAACAAGGTGTCTAGGATTGAATGGATGACAAGGAGTGTCAATATGTGAATGAAAAAGGAAGTTATGGTGATGGTCATGTTTTCAATAAGGTGTCACAGATTGAATGGATGACAAGGAGCGTCAATATGTGAATGACAAAGGAAGTGGAAGCCTGTCACTTAGGAGAATCAGTAAGTGTCATAGGAGGTAATGGTTGATACATTATCTATACAAATATGATGATTATAGAGGTGATCTAATGTTCAATGAATTTTTATTAAGAATATACAATGTCACGACATTGTTAGAAGTCCATGCATTGTCTTCACAATGCATGAGGAGATAAAGGTGATCCATCCACAATCACTAAGTGGATGAGGAATGAAAAAAGGAGATCCATCCACATCACTAAGTGGATGAAATGAAGAAGTTACATCTATATATACTAAGTAGATAAGGGATGAAGTGAATGAGATACATCCATCTTACTAAGTGGATGAAGTGAAAATGAACCATCCACAACTACTAAGTGGATGAAGTGGTTTGAAGAAGACCATGCACTATCTCTTAGTGAATGAGGATTTGAAGATGAACCCACCTCATCTCTGATTGGATCATCAAATAACAACACTGAAGAATAATTTGATGCAAGATAAATGGTTGATGAAGAACCTTCGGGAATTCCCTTTTAAGTAGAGGAAAAATTTTGAAGAGGAGATGATGAATTCTAATGAAGAAGAGGAGGTGAAGATGCGGAGAATGGGATGAAGAAGACTTGTTCCAACTTGGTTATTTAACAATGTATACAAGGTGTAGATTATGAAAAAAAATATGCCAACTATTGGGCCAACCTTAGGGCCTCAACCCACGGCACATGTGGAACTAGGTCACCACACCAATGGGGAAACTGCAGGGGCCAGCCCAATAGTGGTCGGGCCGTGTGTAAGACCGGGACACATGGAGTTCAATCCCACACTGCATGGGAACCAAGGGCACGCCTATGGAAGAGCATAATGGTTGCTAGAGCGTGCCCGTAGGAGAACCGGTGCGGGGCGACACTGGAGGGAGGAGAGGAGTTATCTGAGCTGAGAACGGGAGGTGCTGTTTGTTAAACCGCGAGAAAGTCGTGGCTCATTTCGATGTTGGACGAGTTTTTAAAGACGTGAAGCTGATCTATGTCGTCCATCTGATCTGTGTGTAATCATGACCACTCTTCTAATCTCGTCGTGCCACGTTATAATCCTGAATGTCCGAGATCATTAAACACTGATCCACCGTCCAAGGTGACAAACCAAGGTTGACTTCAACCTTCGGACACTCGAGCTCCACCCGACGTGAACCAGTTGTCGTCGCCACTGCCAAACCACCATGATCAAATTACGGACAACTGTTGAAGCTCAAAATAACTGCATGGTGATTGTCTGATCAAACCGAGACCATGAATGAAATCTACATCTTGCATTCATGAGATATCTCAAGGAAGAAGGATCGGCCGAGGCAAACGGAGTTGCCAAGGCCATGTGGATCCATGCGAGATTCATGCACAAGAATCGGGCATATGATATTGAATCTATACACGAAGAAAGGATCCCACGAAACATATGAGATTGAAGACATATCATAAATGCAGGTTGAATGTTTTTAAATAACTGAATATCTAAGTTATTCAAAGTAATGAATCTCGGACGATTCATGGACGAATCTTGAACACCCTTGCCTATAAAAGAAAGAGCCCGAGGAGAATAGATTCTTTTTCTGATCGGCTGAAGAACTGAAGACCCATGAAGCTTTGAGAAATGTGACAAAATGATCCGTGCATAACATGCGCGACAGAGAAACCTGAAGCCACCTGAGGCTCCGAGAGTACCTTTTGCGCTACCACTGCGTGAAGGAAGTAAGGAGGAGGCCACTCTGCGTGCTCCCCTGAGTGACAAGGAAGAAGATGGGCCTTGCGTGACCGCTGCCCACAACACTTGTGAGGTTGCAAGCGTTCATAATTGAGTGCCCTCTGTTCCCACGAACTTGAGTGGTAGGAGGAATATACTGTGCCACCTGCACGGTAGGAGGTAACTGCCGCACCAGTGCAACAGAAGAAGTTTCCGCACCACTAATGCAGTAGAAGCTACCACACCCTGCACGGTTGAAGACAGGAATTGGCCGCATCCTTGTATTCCCTCCATTTAAGCGGTGTTGAAGAAGTGGAAGGCCACAACACACCATGGTTGTGTGTGTGAAAGAGGAGGATGTCCACACCATCTTTGTTTGTGTGTGTGCATGGGATGAAGAAGGAAGGGTGTGTCTGCATAAAAGAAAAGGTGGCCCAAAGAAGCACACATGCGGGTGAAGGGTGCATGCCCAAGGCCCAATGGGTTGTGTGTTTTAAACAAGTGAAGAGGCCATTACCTTAGTGTGTTCACAAGTGGAGTGTGCACACTTTGAAGAAGAAAAAATAAATAATGGAAAAGATGAATGTGTGTGTGCAAAATGAGTTTACACCCTTTGAGGGTTTATCACACCAAGAAGAAAAGGGGGTATTATGCTTGAAATGCATTCACATGCACACATAAACAAAGTCTAAATCTCTGTGTGTGCATTTGAGAAGTCCAAGAACAAAGGTTCTTGAAGATAATTGAGAAGCCATGTAATCAGTGCATGAAGATTCAGAGATTTCATGCACTTAGTTAATGAAGTTGAATTTAAGAGAGACTGAAGCCAGACTAATGTTAAAGACATTGTTTATCAGAGGTTTTTAGTTTTTGAGAAGACCAAAAAGATTGAGTGGGTGTACTCAGTACAAGAACATATTTTCCCATCAAGATTCTTGAAGAAAGAGGTCGGGTCATCCATAGAAGGGGATAATGCTCGAGCAAAGAAGAGGAGTCATGGACACCACAAGTGATCAGAAGAAGTGGGCAAGGCCAACAAACCTTACTCAAGGATGTTTAAGACTCTTTAAGAGCTTAAGGAAGAAGATCTACTCATGCTAAACCTTGTAATTCCTTGTGTATTGTTCCATTATATTTACTGCATCACTTGAGGAAAGGCTGTGAAATACAAGAAGAGCGGATCAAGGCCTTAACAAGCCATAGAGGTTTAATTGATGAAGAATAAATTTGTAAAAAGTTAAAAAGGATCATTGATTCACCCCTCCCCCTCTCAATAATCATACTGATCCGGGCTCTTCAATTGGTATCAGAGTGAGGTTACTCTAAAAGATCCAATGGAATCTTTATGAAGTGAAGATTTGAGTAAATGAGCGAACACCCTCACATGGAGATATCTGCCAAGACTTAGAAAAATAGAATGAAGAAACTGACCATGAAGATGAAGAAGAAGGTTGCTACTAATAGAGAAACACCTTCTATTGAAGGTAATGTGAATGTCACAATAGATGACAATTACTTTTATCACTCTTCTGATGAATCATGCTCTAGCTATGATGATGATGGAGAAATAAATGGTTTCTAATTTCACTCAAATATCTTCAGAAGACTGTTCCCATGGAAGTGGAAATGTGTATTGCTACAAGTATCCATGATCTTCAAGAAGAAAAATTACAGCTAGAAGAATAATCCGATTCTATGTAAGATCAATTGGCATGAAGGTTTTGAATAACCAATACACTCACAAATATAGTGATGTCTAAATATGAATCCATTTCCCTTTGCAGTGAAAGAATTGATGATGTCACTGAATAACTGCAAAGAAGCATTTGTGAGAAATAATTCTTTGAGATAGTGTTAAAATATGTTTTTCATGCACTGGAAAAGTGGCACAGAGTGTCAACGGTGGTCAGAGATTCCCAACTAGAAGACAAAGTAAAAAAGGGTAAAGGAGCATGACAATTCATTGTAAGAAATGAAGAAGGTGCATGCAGACCAGATGAAACAACTGAATGAGAATTGGGAATGTAATCTAAGACTTGCTGAGGATGAGATGAACTCTCTCAACATGAAATGATTATAACTAGAGGTGATATTGAAAAATCAGCAATCAACCAAAGCTGAAGCCTCTCAATCAGCTGGAAGAAGAAATGTTTCCACTGAATTGTGCATTGACAAGGATGATTCCAAAAGGAGGACATACTCTAATGAAAGGGAAACATACTCCAAGAAGAAGGTACCATCCATACCATCTTGTAGTGATGACTCTAAATGTGTTTCCACAAAAAGTGATGGATGAATGAATAACTCTAAACAAGTATGGATGAAGAAGATGAAGAAAGAGATCTCTCCTGAAAAAACCCAGAAAATCAAGAGAAAGACCCAACAATTAGAAGAAGTCAAGAAGAAAAGATTTGTGGGTCAATGTTGGTGTTTCAACTGGTATAGGCATTGTGCAATGGATTTTTGTTATAATACTCTAAATGAAAAAGCACAGAGGAAGCCCATGACAAGGGGGAGGAAGCCAGAGAAGAAGAAGCAACATCCAAAGGTCCAGAAACATATGTTTACTGCAAACAGATTTGGAATGTTTGATAACATCTGGGGTATAGGAACAATTGGTCACATGAATGATACATACCAATCTCCAAATGTATCCAAATCTGAAAAGAAGAGAAGATCACATAACCTGGCTAATAAAGAAGAAGTATCCTTGGGAAGCCAGCAGAATAAAGTTGAAAATGCTCCCAAGAATATTTTGAAAAAGAAAGAGAAGTCCTTGGACTCCAAATCCAAGAAGGGTGATGCATCCATAAGGACCACCGATAATAAAATGCTTCTACTATGGAAATAAATTTCATATGATGGATCTTTGTAGATATGCCATGGAACTAAATAGAAGAAAACTGCACTCAATAGGACAATCTATCCAGAAAAAGAAGAAGGGATTGATTGAAAATAAGCTTCCTATGAAATTTAACTTAAAAGCATCAAAGGAACCTTGTGGAACATCCAAATCTGAAGCCTCACTTCCAAATGACATATTAATCATCTTTTGATAAGATTTGGAAAGAATGAGAAAGGAATAAAATGAACATGCCAAAGATAGTGCAAAAGGAAAACAAAATATTTCACATGAAGATGAAGTTATGTGTGTGAGGTGCAATAAAGCTGGTCATATGAGTAATAAATGCAGGACACTCATTCCAGCTCAAAATGAATTCTTCCTGAGAATGAATGTTGCAGTAGGAGATTCTAGTGCTCAGAAGGCACTTAGAAATAGAGGAGTCACAAAAAAATAAGTTGAATAGGTGTTAAGATCCACACCAGCACAAACATCATTGAAGGTCAAATGTGCAAGTGTGAAGAATGGAGAAAGTGGAACATCTCGGTTAAGAGAATCTTCTCAACCTTGTTGTTCAAACTGATGAACCAAGGAGGTTCCATATTATTCCCTAATCACTAGTATATAAATTTTCTTACATTTCAGGTAATTTAAGATGATGATCACTCTCAAATTTTTTATGGTATAGACATAATGGAGTGCACCCCTTGAGGGGGATCCAATCTGTAGAAGTTGATATTTTGAGATTTATATCATCTCATAAAAAATGAAGGTATTCCAATCACACTTTAATCCCTTGATTATTAATTGTATTTAACATGTCAATTAAGGGGGTGTAATTTATTGAAGACAAATGGATGAATGGGGGAGATTTATTGAAGCCTAAGCATGATCTCACATGTATAATGAATTGTGGACTGCATTGAATTCCTTGGCTACATCACTCTTGTTTTCTACACCGGGTTAGCCCTTGTAGACTTAGAGATGATTTACTAAAGTCTCTTTGCTAAAGTGAACATGTGACATCATCCCTCTCTTAGTGATTTTCAAGAAGATTCTATTCAAAGGGGGGAAGAAATTTTTTGAAGAGAACCACACCACACCTTTGCATTTAGTTTCCAATAAGGGGGAGAAAAGCTTGTCACACAAATTGTCCCATTCCTATGTGCTCTAGTGATATTGACCACAAATAAAAAGGGGGATACTGTTGTGCACTGTGTTGCATTTTTTGTCAATATGGTTTCAAGGATTGAATGGATGACAAGGAGTGTCAATATGTGATTGACAAAGGAATTGATAGTGATAGTGATGTTGTCAATAAGGTTTCAAGGATTTAATGAATTACAATGAGTGTCAATATGTTAATGACAAAGGAATTGTAATCCTGTCACTCATATTGACACATTCATATGTGCTCTAGTTATATCGACAACAAATACAATGGGGGAGATTGTTGTGCACTGTGTTGAATTTGTTTTCAATAAGGTGTCAAGGATTGAATGGATGACATGGCGTGTCAATATGTGAATGAAAAAGGAAATGATGGTGTTGGTGATGTTGTCAATAAGGTTTCAAGTATTTAATGGATGACAAAGAGTGTCAATATGTGAATGAAAAAGTATGTGGAAGCCTTTCACATAGGATAATCACTATGTGGAATAGGAGGTAATGGTTGAAACATTCTCTATACAAATATGACGATTGTAGAGCTGATCGTATATTCAAAGAACTTGTATCAAGAGGATACAATGTCACAACATTGTTAAAAGTCCATGCATTGTCTTTACAATGCATTAGGAGATAATGGTGATCCATCCACAATCACTAAGTGGATGAGGAATGAAAAAAGGAGATCCATCCACATCACTAAGTTGATGAAATGAAGATGTTCCATATATATCTACTACGAGTATGATGGATGAAGTGAATGAGATCCATCCATCTTATTAAGTGGATTAAGTGAAAATTCACCATCCATATCTACTAAGTGGATAAAGTGGTTAGAAGATGACCATGCACTATCTATTAGTGCATGAGGATTTGAAGATGATCGAACCTCATCTCTGATTTTGATCATCAAAGAACAACACTAAAGAAACATTTGATGAAAGAGTAATGGTTAATGAAGAACCTTTGGGAATTCCATTTTAATTAGGGGAAAAATGGTGTAGAGGAGCTGAGGAATTATAATGAAGAAGATGTGGTGAAGAAGAGGAGAATGGCATGAAGAATACTTATTCCTACTAGGTTATTTAACCAAGTATACAAGGTGGAGCTTATGAAAAAAATATGTCAACTATTGGGCCAACATTAGGGCCTCAACCCAAGGCACATGTGGGACTAGGTCGCCACGCCCATGGGGAAACCGCAGGGGCCAGCCCAATAGCGGTCGAGCCGTGTGTAAGCCCAAGACATGTGGAGGTTAAGCTCGCACATCGTGGGTGACAAGGGTGTGCCCGTGGAATATGATAATGGGTGCTAGAGCGTGCCCGTAGGAGAACCGGTGTGGGGTAGTACTGGAGGGAGAGAGTAGTTATCTGAGCTAAGAACGGGAGTTACTGTTTTTTAAACTGCGAGAAAGTCAGGGCGCGTTTCCTTGTGTGACGAGTTTTTAAAGACGCGGAGCTGATCAGTGTCGTCCATATGATCCGCATGTAATCGAGGCCGCTCATCTAATCTCGATGCATCACGTTATAATCCTGACCATCCGAGATCATTAAACATTGATCCAATGGCCAAGGTGACAAATTGAGGTTGTCTTCAACCTCTGGACACCTGACCTCCACCCGATGTGAACCAGTCATCATCGCCACTTCCAATCCACCGTGATCTATTTCCGAACCACTGTTTAAGCTCAAAACAACTGCATTGTGATCGTCGGATCGAACCGAGACCATGCATGAAATCTATGTCTTGCATGCATGAGATATCTAGAGGAAGAAGGTTTGGCTGAGGCAAACGGAGTTGCTGAGGCCACGTGGATCCATGTGAGATTCATGCACATGAAACGAGAATATGATCTTGAATCCATACACGAAGAAAGGATCCAATGAAAAATCCGAGATACACTATATATCTTAATTTCAAGTTGAATGTTTTTAAAGAACCGAATATCTCGGTTATTAAAAGGAATGAATCTCAGAAGATTCATGGACGGATCTTGAACATCCTTTCCTATAAAAGAAAGAGCCCGAGGATATGAGATGCCTTTGCTGATCGGCTAAAGAACTGAAGTCCCGTGAAGCTCCGAGCAACGCGAAGAAAAGCTCCGCGCACAACCTGCGCGGCAGAGCAGCCCAGAGCCACCTAAGGCTCCGAGAGTTCCTTTCGTGCTACCCTTGCGCGAACGATGTAAGGTGGAGGCCACCCGGTGCGCTCCCCTACATAATAAGGATGAAGTCGGGCCTTGCACGCCCGCTGCCCAAAAAACATGGGCAGTTGCAAGTGGCCGCACTTGCGCACCCTCTGTGCCCGCAAAGTCGCACGACAGGAGGAAGCTACTGCGCCACCTACGTGGTAGGAGGTAACCACTGCACCTTCGCGGTAGAAGAAGTTGCCACACCACTCATGTAGTAAAAGCTGCCACACCCTTCATGGTTGAAGATAGGAATTGTCCACATCACACCTTGGTTGTGTGTGTGAAAGATGAAGAAGGCCACATCACACCTTGGTTGTGTGTGTGAATGAGGAGGAAGGCCACACCATCTTTGTTTGTGTTTGTGCATGGGTTGAAGAAGGAAGGTCGTGTGTGCATCAAAGAAAAGGTGGCCAAAGGAGCACATGTGTGGGTGAAGGGTGCATGCCCAAGGCCCTAAGGATTGTGTGTGCTAAACAAGTGAAGAGGACATTTCCATAGTGTGTGAACAAGTGGAGTGTGCACTCTTTGAAGAAGAAGAATATAATAAAGGAAAAGAAGAAGGTGTGTGTGAAAAAAGATTTTACACCCATTGAGGGTTTATCACACCGAGAAGAAAAAAAGGAGAGAATGCTTGCAATGCATGCACATGCACACATAAACAAAGTTTAAATTAGTGTGTGTGCATTTGAGAATTCCATGAACAAAGGTTCTTGAAGATAATTGAGAATCCACGAAATCAGTGCATGAAGATGAATTGAAGAGAGACTGAAGCCAGACTGATGTTAAAGACATCATTTATCTGAGTTTTTTAGTATTTGAGAAGACCAAGAAGATTGAGTGGGCATACTCAGTGAAGGAACATATTTTCCCATCATGATTATTAAAGACAGAGGTCGGGTCATCCTTAGAAGAGGAAGATAAATCCCGAATATAAAAGAGGAGTCTTGGACACCACAAGTGATTAGAAGAAGTGAGAAAGGCCAATAGACCTTAGTTAAGGCTGTTGAAGACAATTGAAGAGCTTAAAGAAGAAGATCTTCTCATGTGACTAGAGGATCCAGGAGAACACCCCTGTGAGACTTAGGGTGGGGAAGTCTTCTATGGAAGCTGAAGCAGGCCATTGGGACTCTGGTAACACTATGGGATTCAGTATAAAGAACCTCTTGTGGGACTCAAGAGAGATACAATGTGACTCTGTATCCACCATTGTAATTGTGATAGATTATAGTGGAGAATCCACGATGGGGCGTTTAACCAAGATGGCAAGGACATAGGCCTTTGGAGCCTAACCTTGTATATCCTTGTGTCTTGTGCCTTTACATTTACTCAATCACTCGAGGAAAGGATGTGAGATACAAGAATAGAGGATCGAGGCATTAACAAGACATAGATGATTAATTGATAAATAATTAATTAGTAAAAAGTTAAAAAGGACCATTGATTCACCCCTCCCCCTCTAAGTGATCACACTGATCCAGGAACTTCACATTGGTGAACCCCATTTTTCTATCGTCATATTTTATGGAATTGGTGATATTGTGGGAGTTGAAGGATTCTATACACAAAATTAAATAAAAGAGGTTTATTTTACTGAGTATTTTTACTCAGTATCAACCAATTCCATTTTTTAAGAGGGAGTGAAGTACTTTAAGATAATGTTTTATCTAATGGAAGTCCAACTTGGTGATACTAAAAAATTTCCCTTACATTGAATTGATGATTTTTTGACTAGTTGATTTGTCCTCATTGTTTTTTCACCATTGAACATCACTCTAGTTATCATTTGTTAAGGGTAAAGAAAGCTGAAATTTATAAAATATTTTTTTATGCTAATATATTAATTATGTATTTTTATGAATTATTTGATTACTATTGTATTATTATTATTCATCTAATTAATGAACAATGTTATTAACAAGTACTTTCAAAAAACTATCATTGTATTTTTTTGACTATATATTTATATATTAAATAAAAAAGGAAGATCATTGGATACAGTTAATTTTTTTTTTGTATTTTTATGGGTATAATTTATATGATAAATTCATAAAATACAATGATAAAAGGGAAGTTCCCTAGAAACATAATTTCTAAAAAATGAATCTCACTTCATTATGAAAGGATAAAAGTAGTGATGTATTGAACACATCCCAAGGGAATATTTAATATTGTTATTTTTTTGGTTTAGGTTGGGAGTTATGAAATATTCATTCAGGTTTTTTCAAAATTTGGTTCTCATAAGAAGGTTTTTATATAGAAATGTTAAAAAAATTTATACTTTTTAAATTTCATAGAGGTTTTTGATGAATTTAAGAAGTATCTTTAAAAAACTCGAGTATTTATTCTTATTGAGTGAGTAGTAGGTTAAAAAGTATACTATAAAATAACTTTATTTGGAATAGGATGGGTTTTCATACATCATGAGATGTGTAAACGTTCCCATGACCTAGAATTAGTGATTTTTATTCACTCTTGGAATAATTATATTTTTAATCTTTTTTATAAGAGATATTGAGTACCTGAAAATTAGAATATTATTAAATAGATATTCTTATATTGTTATATCCACCATAGGTATTGAAGGTTGGTATATTACCTTCACTCTTTTTATTTTTGAACTAATGTATATGCATAGAAATGTAAATGAGATAGAAAAATGTTTTTAATCAAAAACATCTAACCTATACAGTCGTTTATTTTTTTCGATAGAATAATTTTATGGTTAATAGGTATATTTTCAAAATTAGATAGACACTATGGAAAATTTGGTTATAATTAGACTCAATTAGGTGTCTATATATATGGATTAGGTCAGATATAATATGTTATTTGATGATAAGTGAAAGAAGACATGGTATTCCATATAGAGTGGGAAGTGAACAAATTGGTAATCCATTGAACCAAATTCTATTTTATTATATTATATAAAAAAATATCGATTATATGGAGCTACGAATTAATGTCATGATACCATACATGTTATGTAGTGAATCCAAAATATTCCAATGTTTATGATAAAAAATGTAAAAAATTTAATGTCATTAAATAAATTGGTAAATTGGTGAATTTTTTCTATGTTTTATGATTTATAGAAGGTGAAATAAATTAAATAAATTAACGGATTTTTTTCATCCAAAACCTCTTTTAATATTAAAATTGGATGATATTTAGTTTTATTTTATGATTGGATTGACAAGATAAATGTTTGATCCATGATATAATAACTCATTTCTGTTATAATAAAAAAAATATTTAATTATAGTTTATGTTAGTTTTGTATAACTTGAATATTTTTAAGTAATGTAACACCCCATCCTGATATTTCCTAGACCATGACCTATATGGGGTGACACATGACCTCAGGCATGCCTCTTCATATTCTAATGGGTACTAACAAGCATTTAGAGTCTGTAAACAACATGAGGATAAATTACTCTCATAATCATCAAATAAAATAACATATTTATAATAGAAACACTATATAACATTAGATAATATCTTATTACACCTAAAGATATATAGTAAAGAGATAATAACAAATAATAATAATTAAAATTAACGATATAAAAACTAAATCCAGGTTGAACATAATATAAAAAAATCTAAAGGATCACCAACTATGAAAATCATGTATAAGATAAAATAATATGTGGTGGTATGAATAATAAAAACCCTTGAATCTCCTTATTCGAACCTCCCAGCCTCATACTACAACTACATAAAAAGCCTTTATATTTCATATTAGCTAAATAATTAGACATAAGAGTTTTCATGTGTACTAATGTTACCGTGGAGGTAGTGATCATAAAATTTAGTGTGAAACATATAATGGTTTCCCTCATATATTCCATACTATATATCATATATATGTACAAAAATTAAATAAAGATATAATATTAAATAATAATTCAACAACTCCTGGTCAACATATTCTAACTCGGCCACCACAACAACTGGACCCACCTAATTTGTCCAAATTTTACTTAATCTCTCATTTCATCACTCAATAAGATATGATGACCCAAATAGTATCTCAGTTATGTGGAATGTTCATCCATCAAAGATAATGAATACCAAATTCAACCTGGAAATATCTATTCAACTTACCATGGGTGAAATGAAATACCCTATGGTATCATGAACTAGCCATTGGTCAGGCCATGGGTAGTCAGAAATTAAAAATAACAACCTATACTCTCTATCAGTATAACCATGGTTGTTAAAGACTTATAGATGGAATCTAAAGATCTATATATGTCAAAAAATGGGTGAAAAGGAATATTGGATAGTGTTTTAGGATATTTACTAGTATGATGATGGGCATTAAATAATTTTAGATCACATCTTAGACTATCTATTGTTTTATCCATCGTTGAAACTCATTAGTAATGTTTCCAAATAACATGTCGTATCAGTATATTCTAGGGGGAAAAAATCCTAGAAAATAAAAACCCGTAACTAAAATATCAACTATAAACCCATCCACATGACACTAAAAAAAGGATTACAAAAAAAATTCAATTATAACTCAACTCAGCGAATATCAATCACTATACATAAACTTGAGCTAAAACAATCACCCATGAGAATACCCATAGGCCTAGAAAATTCAATTTCTGAAAATGATAATTCATTCATGAATAAATTAATATACTATAATAGCCCCATATAAGGGAACCACATAACAGCCCCAATGAGTCCTGACACCTCCATATTTATTTAAAAACCTATTGTAATAATCCTCTTATCACTCTCACACTCAAACAATTCATTCTACCCAAATGTGTTTTAAGAATGTGGGGAAAAATATCCATACTAACCTCCCCTCCTATAGTTGTGTTGCACACCCATCTATACTTTTAGATATATCATAAGATTCACTGTAATGAACCATACATAAAATTTTCCATTTTTTGTTCTCTATGAAAACACAATATCCAGGGAAGTCCCCTCTCAAATATATCATCTTAGGGATAATTGGAAAACCAATGATGAATTGTATCCTTATAACCATTTCATAAATCCAGACACCAATACATAGAATTACTAATTGGATGATCATGGTACACTACTGTCATATCCATCAACCCACCCCATTCAAGAGAATTATATGGTCTAACTACCATACCCATAGTCTTTACTACACAACCTAGATGGTTTTACACTAATAAAAACTAATAATAAAATAATTACGTTCTCATAAGTCCTTTACCCATTCCTATAAGGAACATCCCATACAACTAAAAATACATTACAAGAACCAATTACCCTTTGGGATTCTTCATGCAAAAGTAACAAAAATGCCATTGGGGATGAATTCATTAGTTTTCATTGTAACTATCAAACTATATGACGAATACATTTTCTAATCTAATCATTATTTATCCTAGGCCCTTGTATAAATATAAAATATAAAGACCCAATAGAGTATCCCGAACCCAAACCCACAAGGATGTATATGAAAGCACATGCTTACACCATATGAGGATTTGTATTAATGGGATATCTAACACATTTGATAGAGATATAATCCCTTAGATTAAAAATATAAGATTTATTATAGGTCATACCTTAAATTTCCTAACTTTTTTGACCCTATATTATACAACGATAGAAAATTAATAAATTATAAACATTTATACTTATCTATTTAATAAAAAGAGGCATAATCCTCAAAGCCACATGAATAATCTGTTTGACACTGAAACATCAACCAGTGACACGCTGAAGGACCATGTCAGACCACTAGAACCCCTGTTATGAAAATCCAAATGATTGATACTAAAATGATCACTAATTTAGACCTAGTTTGGTAAAATCCAAAGAAAATATCATCATGTTATATATCTATATAGAAATGTTAATTATTAAGGTAAGTTATACCTCTTTTGACATCCTCTATCTACTAAAAAATTAATACCCTTGATGTTAAGTGGATTCTATCAAGATACAATAGAATAATACTTAGATATATAGGTGTAACAATATCAAATCAGAGGAAGGGTATGAGAAGTTGAAGAGGTGGATGTATTAACATGATTTGGTGTGATGAAAAAAGAATGATTATTACTCGAATCAAAGGGGATGTAAGGGGTATCCAAGGGAGGATATAGGGGTGGGGGTGGATAGAAATGATACATCATCTTAAAAGATATAATGAAAAAAATAGGTGGTTAAATAGGAAATGATATATATAAACCCACATAAAAACCATATACTTTATTCTTGGTGACTGGTTAGGATGTATTTAGAATCCAATAAACCATTGACATCATAGTACAATCTCATGGATTGGTTTATGGGAATCTTGGGGGTACATAGTGATATAACACTGGGTACCCTGTGTCTTCTCCAATACTTATCTCAGCACCATTTCCACATTGACCCTATTTTACATTTTAATTGACTCCCAAAACATCCAAACTAACAAACAAACTACCATATATTAATACTCAAGTTAGGGAAAACTAATCTACAATATAACATCTATTTCCCCTGGTCTATAAAAATTCAAATTATCCTTTAAATCAATGTAAAAACATAGTTCACTACAATTAATGAACTATATTTTGAATAATTTATTCATTAATCTCAATAGAGTGTCTTTTCTAATAGATCATATGTTATCTCCCAAAATTAGCATCATCATATTTTTTTATATATTTTATTATGTGTAGTTTTTTTATACCTATCTTGAATTTCAATTTTTAATTTAAATTTTATTTTGACTAATATTAAAATTCATATCATTTCTCATCACTATTTAATGTTTCATTAAAAGAAAAAAAATCATTAGAAACCCTACCAGTTTTATTATATTTTATTTTAGAGGGATAAAATTAATAGTCTCCCATTGAAAAATCTGAAAATACATCTCTATATTTAAAACATAACCAATATATCATTACAAAAATGAAACATGATTTTATTTTATTTTCTTGTTTTATGTTTCATCCTAGAAAATATCAAGGAGAAGAAACAGTATTATTTTATAACACATAAATCAAATGTTAGAACATTCTAATGGAGAATTAATGTAGTCTATGAATGCAATAAAATTACATAAATTTTTTTTAATGGAATAGTAATTAGTTGTAATATATCTACTAAAAACCAATTAAATATGACAAATTAAATTTAATATCATATTTTTATAAAAACTACAAGTAGTTATGGAGAGATGATTCATAGCAAGAACTCTTTTTTGACAATGTTAATGGTAGTGTTATATATTAGGTTCTAATATATAGATGAGAATTATTTAATTATTTATTGTGTTTTGCGTTAAAAATGTTCCAGGAAATCATCACCCTCTTATCCATGTACATGTGACATCAACATAAGGTAATAAAATAATTAGATAATCTTTTATAGAAATCCAGAGCTTCACAAAATTGATATCATTTGAAATCTTTGACTTTTAGAACACATTGAAAATTGTTATTATAAGTGATATGATAATAAAAATGTGATGAATGAGAACTAAATGATTTAACAATGATACATTCAACAAATCACTTACTGATATAGTTTAATCCAAAATAATTTGATGTTGTGATCAAGAATACGAAAATTTGGACTAATCATTGAGTTGCATCATATTCTTTCTAATTCTTCAACCTATTGTATTTCAATCATTATTTTCCCACTCTTATTTAACATGTAATTTTTTATTCATTTATCTAATATTATTTTTTATTCTATTTTATTTATAGCACAAAAAAGGATATTTTTAATTTTAATTTACCACATTACAAAAAATTAAATCGATAGGGTTGTGACTCCATTAAAAAAATAGTGTATACAGGTTATTAATGGCTTTAAAAAGCTTATATTTCAATGTTTTATTCAAATCTATTAGGCAGTTAGAGACATCGTAATGATTATATTAGGAATTTGTTTCTAAATCATTATAATATTATGCATTATCTACATATTTTTTAATTAAATTAAATTTTATAATTTTCAAACCACCTCCCTCTTGACCAAACGAAGAATTTATTTGGGAAAAAATTGGTATCAATGATTCTGGCACTGGTAGTTAGGTTTTCTATATTATCCTTGTCCTATAAACTATACCATATACTAGAATAATTTATTTTCATGGAGGTAAAGTTGTAAATGATGTAGAAATACCATAGAGACCACCATATTTTGATGGAACTGATTATGAATATCAGATGAATTCATTAGAATCCCACCAAAATAAATTAAGAATGGATTGTATGACTTTTATAGTGAAATCCTATGATTTTTTTTGATGTCTAATGGGAAACAATTATTGATAATGGTTCTAAAATGTTTTCATAAATTATAAAGTAAAAAAATTCTATAAAATGTAATGAGTAGAAATGTTTTTAGTCATGTTTCCTAATGTAAGACATCATATAACATTTAGAGAATACTAAAAGGTACACACTATTAGACTATAAAAAATAAGATTACAAATATTGATGAATTATGTTTGGTATATCACAGTTTCAATAATTATATAAATGATATAATTTATGTAATGTTTCATAATTTCTCTATGATACGAAATTGAATGGGTGGTTTTAAAGAAACAATAAAAAACACAATACAAGTGGAAATTTTTTTAAGAAATTAAATAAATAAGTAGAATGATAATAAGGTTTAAATTATTCAAGGAAATAATTTCATGGAATAATTAGTGGCTTAACTCATTGTTTCATTATTGAAGTACGATCTGAAACTAAATATTTTCAAAAAATAGAAAACAATAAGAAAGTGATTCAAGATATTAAATCAACTTATATTTTATCTACTAAATCATATGATGTTGATGTGAATATGAGTGATCAGTAGATTTACGAAATATCTAAATGTATAAAAAGTCTATTAATAAAAATGAAAGGTTTTAAAAAATTCCCAGAAGATAAAAAACTATATGATGGAGGAAATGATATAAAAGGTAACTATTCTAATACTTATTTTAATTATATCATGGTTACTTGATATAATAGTAATAAAAAGGTCATATTAATCTGACTAAACTATGATAAAGAATGAAATTAATTATACAAATAATAAAATAAAATAGAAAAAGTAAAAGAATAATTCATGAAGTTGTTATTATTGTAGGTTCTCTAGTAAATAATTTGAATAAGAGTATGAATTAATAAACCATTACAGGATTGGATGTATTAATAATGTAACTATTGGAAGTAATTTTATTCTTTACTGAAATTGGAGTATGGTTTTTGTTTATATTCAATCATCACATGGAAGATTACAGAGATTTCATGGAAGGATATATTACCAAAAAATAGGCTACATTATTGATGGAAGCATTATTTTCCAGTGTTTTCGAATTTTTTTCTGTCCAAAATTTTGATGATATTTTACATCATGAATTTTTTTTTCTTGAATTAATTAATAAAATATGGAAAAGGAATGAGTTTCATGAAAATGGCCTTTTCAAATTGTGTTTCACAAAGGATCGTATAAATATAATGGTGATCTACATAATAATGATGAGCATCAAAAATAACAAATAATTGGAGTATCATGAATGGTGATGCTAATCTTCTTAATTACAATATTTAGAGGATCGTGACACTCTATGGTTTGATGGAAAGCATTTCAACAACATAATATCACAATAGATAATTATGGATAGAGGATCTTTGAAAATGTAGTTTTGAAATATCTAAAAAATGTTTTGGAGATGATAGAGCATCGTGAAATTCCACACCTATAAATATGAGGCTACCCCCACTTCATTGAAATGAAATTTTCCAAGGAAATTCTAGAATCTCTCTGATTTCATGAATCCACTAGAGCTCTGTGAAACATAAATTCCATGAGAGTTTTAGTATCACAAAAATAATTTTTTAATCATATCCAATTGTAATGATTTTGATTATTGAGTGCTTAGTAATGATTGGTTATTCCAAATTAACTCATTGATGTTCA
Source organism: Viscum album (assembly GCA_963277665.1). Lineage (NCBI taxonomy): Eukaryota > Viridiplantae > Streptophyta > Magnoliopsida > Santalales > Viscaceae > Viscum > Viscum album. Next base: position 1,253,885,387 of record OY728122.1, read on the forward strand.
AAAAGGTGGTTTATTCCACTAAGGAATGACATTCATGAAGATAACAAGCTTCACTAAGGGGATTTTTGAAGGAGATTCGTGAATGGAAGTTTGGAATATTAGGTTTTTAGTGAACAAGTGTCTCCTAGTGCATGAACTCAGGTCTACAGTGTAAGAAGAGTCTTTTGCTACAATAAGGGCATAGTATTTAATGCCAATCCATTGAATTGGCCATCAATTCAATAAACTGAGTAAGACATCACCAAACTCAGTGAGATAGGGGGAGTCAATATAAATGTTCCAAAGGATGCATTGAGATATCCCTAAGATATTTTAAAGGCAATGTTCTTGGAACCAAGTGAATGTGTCTGAACTTCTCCATTCCACAACAAGTGAATATTAGTGGATTTAGGTATGACCAACACATTGTCGGCATAATCTCCATGAAATAGCCCTTGGGGGTGAACCAAGTAAAATTATTTCGTTGTCTATTTTCATGTGCATGTTTTATTGCTGCTCAAATCCACCATTCAATTTTAACTAGTCCCTAACAACATGGAAACAAGATCCTTCATATTAAAAGAAAAACTTGACACCCAGATTCATCCCTCCCCTCTCATGGGGTTCCAAGGTCCTATAGTAAGTTCCATTAATTATATTTATGTGTATGAAAAACCATATATTATAGAGTTTAATTATGTTTTTGAAAAAATTCAAGATGAGTTTTAGTATATTTATAGTTTATGAAAGAAGATAAATTAGAATCAGAATAATGTTTTTGATAAAAATATAAAATTGATTCATTAACATGAAAATATTAAAATTATAAAATATAAAAATAAATATTTAGAATTCATTGAATTAAAAAAAAAAATTAGATATTTTATGGTTATATTAGGCCCTAAAAAATAACCAATATAAAATAAAATATGTATAAAATGAAAATCTTGTTATTAATTACTCAAACAATGAATGTGATTGTTTATTTTTGTCAAAATCCTAAACTCTACAAAAATATTATTTGTTAAAAGAAAAATATTTTTTTTCTAATTTGTTACATACTTATATTATAGTAGGTGATGGATCATCAAATCCCCTCTGTCCAATTGTACCTCATATAAGTTTGAAATTATGGATGAGATATAATTATTTCTAAAATATTCCTTCAATTAGTCATGGGTTGGAGAGTAGCATTGAGAGTAGATAAATCCAACAAATTGGAGGCATATATATATATATATATTAAGGATTCATAGAAAAGAATTATAAACCACCAAAAAAAAGCATGCATAAACTAGTTGAAATCCTAATATTATTATTGTTTAAAACAAACTGAAAAGAAAGATCGAATGTAACCAAAATAAAACAAGGTAGGAACTTGAACTCCAAAACACCTAACAAATACTATGAAACTCCTATGAGATGGAAAAAACCAACGTGATCACTAACCTATCCATTATGACATGAATTATTTATATATATATATTCATATATGGTGAGAATGACATATATACTCGGTAGGATCCTCCCATAAACCATGCATTAAGAATGTGATGGAATCATAGTAGAACCTAATTAATAAAAAAATAATGATAAATCATAACATAAAAATCTTATACTACTATTAAAAAATATAAATTTATTAATAAAAATAACTTTTAATGAATAGTGGGAAACTAGTCAAGTTCCCAAGAGAACATCACCCAACCTGATACGTAATAACCAAATCACAGAATTGTAATTTAATCTAATTAGAGACCTTACCTCTAAGAATACTCCATTGGAAATATGTAACCTTCTCATCTTAATCATATTTGAGAAAGATATTAATGTTTTATGCTATCCATTCCCATGTTTTTATGAGCTCTTCCAAATAAATATTCTTCCAGTTGAATCCATATGCCAGTATACCAAAATGTTTTTTGATCCACACCCCTTGACCCTTGGTATAACTAGCATGAATATTCCTTCCAACGAACTTGTCAAATTCCTCTTGAATTGTAATGACCTAAAGGCCCTTATCATAGAAATCATAACTACAATTGATAATGCTTTACCACTCATCAAAATCAATCAGTTACTTATCACTCAGGTAGAGATCAGATTCAACAACCTAAGAATCCCCTGCTAAATACTCTATCTCCTTAGTAGTGTTTTCCTCTTCCCTATTGTATACCTTCAAAGGTATCATGTATTTAATTGTGGATTGAGTAATATAAGGACAAGGTAAGAAATAATAATCATTATTCCTTTGAATCCTCTTAAAGTTATTGATAAACCCTTCTGAATCGATGAGATTATTCTTTTCATTCCTTGAGGGGCTTCTAATGTAGATCTAAGCAATGTCCACTTCCATGGACTCAACAGGGGAGTCCGAATCACAATATCTATCCTCATGGGAATCCTATGAACTAGGGGACCATGAGAACCCTCCTAATCATACCCTCCCTCGAATGTAAGACATACTTTGTCTCCTCACACTACAAAATAGTTTTGAGAATGGGTAACCAAACCTCCAGGCATAACCATATCAGCATAGGATAGTCTATACTACCAGAAATTTACTGGCATATCAGAATATGTTGGATTCACGTAGAAATATCCAATTAGACATGGTTTCTTGTTTGTTTCCTCTTAGTTCTGACGTTGGGTGTATCCACTAGAACTTTAGACATCACAGACTTCTAATTTCATCGTAGCTTAAATGATAACAATAGTTGAAACCGAATGTCTACCGAGATCAGCATCCATGGAGGCCTCCTATTCAACTCAATACACATTCATTGCCTCCCAAAACCATCCATGTGGAAAATGGATGATTCCTAAATGGTTCCTCAATCATGAGAAGAAATAAAAAATCCACAGCCCTAAATCTATAGATTTAGCAGACTTCACTATGACTGGAGGCCCCACAGTAGGACGTGAAACCTGCAAGAGCTGATCCTCTCTTGAATTATAAGGACCCTTCTGAGAAATCCATCATAGATTTCTAGGGAACACATAATGGGTAAGGAATGTGGAATGAGGTGTCCTACGTCCCCTGAGACATCCCCATGCACATAATATGTCCTTCCTAAACCAACCACATCCTGAACATGCGGGTTCGCAGTGGGGTCTACCTGCACCTATGACCTAGATGTTTGTTTAGAGATAGATCATTATCCCTGCTGATCTCTATGTATATGATGACATCAAGAGATTAGATGTTGTAACTTATGATAGTTCAAGAAATATCTGGGCCATGATTGAAAGGACACCAATTGATTCCATATAAAATTTTCTCCAATTGAGATCCAAATATAATCTATCGGAGGCTTTGAAACATCAACCTCAATAAAAACGTTATGGGAGATCGGTTAAAAACACCTAGTAATAAAACTATACAAACACAAATACATACCTACCGTGTTCCCTAACATATAGATAATAAATGGATTATGTAAATGTAATGGAATATATGGATAACTTATGCATAACACTATTAGAGGAACATCATTATTCATTTTGAACTCAAAATACCAGTGAAGGATATAAAAGATGCATCCATTGAGAGAATGAGGATTGTTGGACCATGCAGTGATCAGGTCAGCCTCTAAATAAAATCAAATCACTTATTGAGGAGACCGACCACCATGTGATCTTTAAGACCCAAGATTCAAATACAAATCTTTTAAAGGAATCGCTCACGGGTTTACTGTCCATGAAGCGATCCAACGACATTGTATTATGAAGATCCGAAGCTATGTTGAATTCTTTAATTGAAATAATGAGTTGGGGAGAGCCATTTTGATGGTCGGGGACCTTAGGGAAAAGTGGAATCACATAGAACGGTTGGAGGAAGTCAGGGTGAGTGAATGAAAGAATGTCCTAGGGCTTAGAAGAGTAAGGATGACAATGATCACCCCCTTCCCTCTACTAGGGAGGGAGTGTCTAGATCCTTGGGTATTTCCACCATAGGTCTTCACCACTGGAGACGTAGTAGGTGGTTTGGTCTTTGAATTCTTCGAGTGCTTCTCTCTCTATATAGGTGATAGTTGTTTCAAATATTAACCATGGATTAATCACCATATAATGGATATATGTTAACCATTCTATATCAAAAGAATATATGTATATATATATATATTAATTTACACCACATCCACTTATCTACTGGTTCATCACTCCCACACTACAATAGCTATGAAATTTTCTCATCCATCTTATAAATAAATCATCACTAATGTGAGTGAAGCCACAAACATACTAACTCGTTACCCACAAAGGGATCAACATATCATGTTGTCATAAATCCTCATATACATATCATAATCAACATCATCCCATCTATAACCAATCGTAAGTTTTTAATTCAATATAACCTATATAAATTCATTATACCTGAATCCATCGCTACCCATGAAAGTACACTGAAATGAAGATAAAAAACCACATACAAATAAACATATATGTTATAACTAAAGTGGTTAAATACCATGCCAAAATGTATAGTAAAACAACTTTCAGTTGCTGCCTTGGTAAGAACACACCCTATACCATAATCCATTAAATCCCGAGATTCACTTTCTCGTCTATGTGTTAAGGGAGAGCAGAGGAGATTGAAAATCTTGCTATATGGACCATCACCATCCTATATGTTGGATAAACCCCCACTAAAACATTTACATGTTTGGTTCACTAACAAAATGGGAGGTGTAGCATATAAAATAAAAAAAGAATAATATCATGCACATCAATACTTAGAGAAAATACATAGCCATATAGTCATATGATACAATAATCAGACATTACCCTTATAAACCACTCATAAGGACTATATGTCAAAAATAAATACAAGTATTATAGTTATTAATAAATTAATCATTCCATTAATTAAGTATTACCATTTTAATTTCCACGAATTTATATTTTTATCCCATTATGCCAATAACCATTGAAACCATTAATTCATTACATCTTCTCAAGAATGTTATAATTATTTTTTTATTCCATAAAATAAAATAATTCATTTCCTAGTTCAATTGTTATTTCATAGTCATCCATGTACCCTAGGACTAATCCAAAGATACCTCTTTAGACATTCATAGATAGTGCATAGTAATTTTTTTTGTTAAGAAGATAGATTTTGGTTGAGTAAAAAGTCATTTTTTCATCAGGACATCTAGTACAAATCAATAAATAAATAAACAATATTAAGAAAGATTATTCATATCATCAATAATCCCAACATTGAACTCGTCCTATCTGACTAGTGTCCAACATTATTGTGCATAGAATAAGATGTCCCTCATTCATTAAAATCAATCAATATTGCAACCTGGGGTCCCAATACATAAAAAATCATATCAACCAATAAAAGAAATATACTTGAGACTCTAGCACATTTCTCATTATGGTTCTCAGCCACAAAAAAATTAAATATTAGCATAAACAAGGACAAAATTACCTACAGCCCACATAGATTTAAAATGAATTTTACACACACTTGAGAAGTCACTAAGGCACTGAAATTGATGACTTCAAGACTCAAACCCATGGAATGAGCTCATTCAACCCCAACAATTTATCTTTTATAATAAATCATTTTAATCCCATATTGAATTAGAGTATTTATTAAGAATAGGTTCTCAAAAATCATGAAACCTAAGGAAATATCTATTCATTGATAATAGTAAACAAAAAAATTATTCTTGAATTATTCCATATCAATCAACTCTAAATTTATTCATAAATATTTTTATCATACCACATCGTTCAATTTCCATTTATTATTATATCTTTATGTTGTGAACTAATATTTCAAAAAATAAAATTATGTTATACAAAAACAAAAATACACATCCAATCATATATCACAATATATATAAACAAAAAAAGGACACGTCAATAACATAAATAACACATATGATCACAAAACATTCTAATAAATTATTTCTATAATTGAATTGTTAATTAACATGAAGATTTGATCATTCTATTTTCTAGTAATTAATTGTATAATTGTGAACAATTCTCATTTTACAATAGATGTTAGATAACACTGCAACATACAATAACATATTCATTACATTAATTTATGGATTAACATAATTACCCCTTTAAGAGACAAAATTTGATCAAAGACCTATATCAATAATTAAATTAACTACAAAATTATTATTATAAGGTATTTGATTTAGTGCAATGATTAAACCAAATATATTTAGGTAATAATTACTATTTTTTTATAATTTAAATAATTTTAATAATAATTATGTTTTAACTTTCCATTATGTTTTGTTGTCTTATTATGGTTAATTGGCCCCATTTTTACAAGGATTTAAACCATGATTAACTGAAACATTCACATAAATACATGAAGATGTAACATATCCCCTACATCAAATCTATGATTCACATTGTCCATGAAATAAATAAAAATCAATAAACAATTGTCACTAAATTAAATTCTACCAGAACCAAATGAACACCACTGAAACCTAAAAATGATAACCACCGTCAATAATAACACAATTTTAATCCAAAAGTAGAGAGAACACCACTAATGATTAATTTTAGAAATATGATGTAACCCCCCAATCTTCCACGATATGCTTCTCTTTGAATAATATAGTAGCGTGTGTTGTATGCACCTTTGAGTTCTAACACACACCACAACCAATCAAACTAGCCATTAGGAATAGTAATACCCACTTTTTGATATTTTGTAAATTTTATCTTTCAAAATGGACTTCATTTTTTGATTTTTAATATAAAAATTAGATTAGGGTGAATTTTTGGCACTTTTCAGATAACTTTCATATTTTGATGAATAGTGAAAATTACTAAATTTTAATTAAAAACAAATTTTTTAATCGAAATATTTAATAGTGATAAATTATGAATTTGAGTGATTTTAATGTATAATTAGATTATATTTCTACCATTTAATCCAATTTTGGTCATTGGACATAATTTCACATATAAACTGGACATAAGCAAGTATCAATCTTTTGATAGTTATTATTTCTTAAAAAATGCTTTTTGTTTTGACAATGGAAATTAATTTTAAATTAATTTATGCCACTTATGTGTTTTGAATTTAGAAAAATGTATTCCATATTTATAATCAAGAGTTACAAATTATTTAAATAGGTAACTTTTATTTTTAGACATTTTGAATAGTTATATCGGTATATATTTTATTTACCATGGTTAAAGGGTAAATCCGATAAATAAGGGTAAAAATATTTTTATAATAATAATAAATTATCCTCAAACGTGTCCAAACCCTATTTGTTTATACATTTCCAACCAAGGTCATATTTGCGTCGATTTTTGGACCCCATTGAGCCACTTGTAAGTGAAATGGACACTTTATATTAATTAAATTAATTTAAATACAAAAATGACTTAAGCATATATCTTTTAGAAAAAAAATTTCATAGACAAATATATGTCATATTATTAACTATAAATATTAATTTGAAAGATAAAAATATTTTCTACATATTAGTATTTTATTTATAATTTTTATACATTGAATAATTAAATTTATTAATGACACAATAATGATGCAGTATTTTCCTTATTAATGAAAGAATCAAATAATTGGTATAATAAATGTTAAAATAATAATAATTTTAAAGTTTTTAGGAAATAAGTGAATTTTATTGGTTAATATTACACGTTACGATTTATTAAATGAATTTTATTCTAATTAATAAAGTTGTTAAGACTTTAACAAAAATTAATTATTAAATAGTGATAAAATTGACGTAAAATAGTTTTTAAAACAAATATTATATTATTAATTGATATTTTATTCATAAATATCTAAGTATTGGCCAAAAGTATTATATCATGATATGTGTATCAGTAATGGACAACATGTGAGTCTTTTTGGTTTATATATTATGTTTAATAACAATATAATATAAAAATACAGAGAGACATTGTAAATGTAAAACTAATTAACTAAGAGGTAAACTAAAAGATAAGGTTAATAAATTTAACCAAACGTGTCTAAATCCTATTTTTTGAGTTTTTTTGACCCATATCTACCTTATCCTTTAAATAATACACTTTTGAATCATTAGAAACCGAATATGAATTTATTATAAAATAATATTTCTAGATTTTCCTAAGGTGCCACTCACCCCTCCTATAAAAGGGCACTTTCACTTACCTATAATTGACACCATAAAATCCTTTTTTTCTCATCCAAAACCTGACCAAATATCCTCCAAACATCCCTCAATTCAACCTAGAGTCCTTAGTTTGATCAGAAAGCCAACCTATGGATCAATATTTATCAAATAAAAAGGAAGAACCCGAAGAAGAGGTAATGTTTTCACCACCGTATTTTATGTTCCTTTCTTATTCCACTTCTTCATTCTTTGTTATTTACATTATAAAATAATAAATCCAGTATATTGTATACACATTGATGTTATTATAAATATTTTACAACCATATTTAGTATTCTATCCATCCTTTGAATGATATTTCACTATACGTGTGTACATACGGATTAATGTCTCCACGTCGTGGTGTAATTGTTATTGAAAACATTATTATTTGGATGCGTATGATAATGATATGTAATTGAAGTAAATAATAAATATAACATTATAATTATTCTTTATATATGATATAACATCCAATTATATATTATTTTAATATCATAATATTGATATTGTTGCTCGTACGTACGTATGAACTACCGTCTCCACAAACGCGATGAGATTAATTCATCATCATATCCATTCAAAAATAATTATAATTTGATGATTAAAAATAATTCTTAAGGTCTTGATATCATTTTGGATATGAATAAGATACATCCAATCCTTAACATATATCACTCACATAACAAAGAATATAAAGGAAAATGAATCTGTTAAACACCTGAAACGGTGATAATACTAAGATATTATTTACAAATAAATATTAAAAGATAATATACGATATCATATTTGTGTATATGATTCCGGTATAATTTAATAACAATTATTTAACTATTATACAGTATTTTAACCTACACTCGACCGTGGAAAAGCACAAGGTAAGGGTTTGTTTCACAATCTCCTCATTATCTGAGGTTGTTTATACGTAATTATCTATTGGGACCTCATTATCATCCACATCAATGATTCTTCAAAATATATTTAAAATCATTCTTATAATTTTAAAGAATATGGGTTGAAGTCATTTATACCCTTTTTTGAATTTTTATAAGAATTTTATAAAGGATTATTTCTGTCGTATTCCAAGAAAGTTCCTTTTTATCCTTTTTGACTGAATTAAGGTAAGAATGTCTTTTTTAACTTATAGGGAATGTGCTGCTATTTTCTACCGTTATAAAATCATGGAAGCTTCCCTTACATGATTATAATAATATTTTCAATGTAATGGATTTCTTTTATAATTATGTGACTTTTAAATGATTTAAAAAGATAGATATTTCTCTCAAATAGTTTTGATTTCATATATGTCAACATCCTTTGATGGATTTTAAGCTTATTTGAAGTTGATTTATTATGAAACAAAACATCCATATTTTATTGTAGGTATTGTTATATGTTTGACTATGGATGGGTTATTTTTATACAATTCGGGGATTATAGAGAAAGTATTGACATTTCGTATGCGAGTTTTAATACGAATGTTTATGTTATGTTTAAACCCATGCATATGAGGAATGCATTGTACTTAATATGTAACGGGTGGATCCCGATATAGATCCTTGATGCATCGGTAGGTCTAATGAGACAAACTAGTGTCTTGGAACAAGGCCTTGAAAAAATATTATTTGTAGTCTTGGCACAAGGCCTTGACTATGTGGTTATGATAGTCTGGCATTATGCATTCCATCATTATGAAAGTGGTTATTGATATTTCATGTGATTATTCGACTAGTAGAATATCAATGTGAATAAGTAAATGGAATTATTTCATTTTATTTCTTCCATATTATGCTGATTTTGAACTTTAAAAGGCTTTTGTTTTCGTAATACATTGCCTTAAATGTTTATGCTTATTTAGGAATGTTTCTGCTATATTGTTATCCTTATTGGGCATCTGATCTCACCCCTTTCTATGTTTTATTTTTACCAAGATGTGAAGAAATATTTTATGAATGAAATTTAGTGATTGTATGAGGGGATATGAGTGTGGAATATAGAGACTATGTTGTTGTAGTTTTAATTTTATGATGTAATTTAAACATTAAAAATTTATCTACTGATTCTAAGGCTACTAAACTAATCAGTCTCTCGAGACATAATCTTTTGTGATCATGCCAATGTTATTTAATAATTCACAGACTCTGGGGAACTGGGGTTTGGGCATTACTGTTGGTATCAGAGGAATTTTAGTACAATCCTTGGAAACTATATTTAGATAATCCCTAATTAGAGCACATAGCCATAAGAGAGACTTTGAGGATTTGTATAGAAGAACATCCTAGAATTTTGGTATTGTAGAGATTTTGTGAGTTTTCCGAGCAATAAATCCATGTTTGGATATGTGCAGGTAGAGGTGGCTCTGGTACAGATGTTCCTAGGGGAAAAACCCAAAAACACAGCTTTGAGATAGAATCGAATGGGAACTGGTGCACGAAAATGGGCCTTGCTTCACTCTTGGTTACAACACTCCCGGGGGATATGGTTAGGATAATTCTCATTTTCTTTACAAACCATTATGAATGGTTTATGAGTATATACTTACTCAAAGAAAACATTTTAATGATTACGGATTATATCCATAAACTTTTCAACTTATGTTAAGTGTTTTACAAGTTTGGATTTATGTATTGTGATTTGTAAACTAATCTAGTGTATGAAATTGATTAGAAATGTCTCCTAGTGGAAGAAATAGAAACTGTATCAATGCATGCACTCCATGTAGGGATTTCCCACCTAATCAAGATAATTATAGTGGAGCAACTGGTGCTGATCAGCTAATCACCATACCGGGACAACTCATTCAGGTTATGAATAATAACCTTACATGTATGGAGCACCAAAATCATAAAACATGGAGGATCAATGTTAGATTGATTCATTAGGAAACAACCACCAAAATTCAATGGTAGTACAAATCCATTAGTAGGAGAGCAATGGATAAATTCCATAGAGAAAATATTCCATGCCTTGGGGAGTAGTAAAAAGGAAAAAGTTATCATGGGAGTTTTCCGCCACACTGGAGATGCTAACCAATGGTGGTCATTGATTCAAAACAAAAAGGAGGATGATGAAGTTTCAAATACATAATGGAGGGAGTTCAAAGTGCTATTTTTAGAAAAATACATTCCTCCTGACCATCGAGCAGATATGGAAAGTCAATTTCTGAGTTTGAGGAAAATGGAGGATGAGAATGTCCCAAAGTATGGGGCTACCTTTAAAAGGTTAGCGAGGTATACTACAGATTATATATGTAACCCAAGAACATAGATTTATCATTTCATTTATGGGTTAAAACTTTTTCTCCGTCGAGTATTAGTCTCACATACCTTCTTGTTTTATGAAGATATTGTCTCATGCGCTATGAAGACAGAAAAAGAATTCTCTATGTTTTATGACTTTAATGAAAAGAAAGAGAAGAAGAGATCTACTGATATCTCTAGAAATGGATATAAGGGGAATAATGGAAAAGATGATTATCCATCATGTATTAAATGTGGGAAGAAACACCCGGGTACTTGCTTGAAAGGAATGAGAGTCAGTTACAAGTGTGGTGAAAAGGCCACCAAGCTCATGATTTCAAGGGAAATAAAGTTACTATCAATGAGGAATCCTATAATTGTAGATAAATAGGTAATTATGAAAATTAATGTCCTAAGCATAAATGGAACATACCTCAAAAAAGGCGAAGGGATCAATGCCAAGCTTATTCTATCACTACTGCTGAGGTAGAAGCTCCGAAATACATGGTGGAAGGTAATTTAATGGTTTCCTCAAGTTTAGAAAATTCATTATATGATTCTAAATAATCACATTGATTCATATTTTCCGTTTTTGATAAGAAAATTAGATATTTCCAATTTTATTTTCAAAGGGAGTAGTCTGTTTAAATTCCTAAGAGAAGTATCATCACAAAAATGTTTTGCGAATCTATTCCCATTAGATAATATAAATGTTCTTTATCTGTGGATCTCATCCTCAAACCCTTGATTGAATTTGACATAATCCTGGATATGGATTGGATTTCGGAACATAATGACAAGATTTATTATAAGAAGAAGGAGGTTACTCTTTTTGATGATGATGATAAAGAACACCATATCTTTAGAGAAAAATCATCACCCCCTGATTCGTGTCTAGGTCCACCCCCAGTAGCTCAACTAAATTCAATTATTTCTTAGGAAGAGAATGAAGTAACTATAGGTGAGTAAATTAATGTTCAAATAGGGGATGTACCTATTATGAAAGAATATGTAGATGTGTTTCTATAAAATTTACCTGGACATCCTCCTGAACGAGAAATTGAGTTTTCCATTGATTTAATTCCCGGTTCAAGGCCTGTATCAAAGACCCCTTATAGAGTGGACACTGTGGAATTAGATGAACTTAAGAAACAACTAGAGTAATTGTGTAATAGGGGATTTATTCTCCCTAGTGTTTCTCCGTGGGGATCCCCTAACCTTTTTGTTAAGAAGAATGATGGATCTATGAGGTTATGTATCAACTATAAGGAGATCAATGCTATAAAAATATAGAACAAGTATCCCCTTCCTCGCATTGATGATTTATATGACCAACTACATGAAGTTAAATAATTTTCTATGATTGAACTTTGATATGGATACCATCAGTTTTGTGTGAAGAAGGAAGAAATTCCGAAGACAACATTTCGAACCAGGTACGGGCATTATGAGTTTACAGTAATGTCTTTTGGGATAACTAATTCACCCCCTGTTTTCATGGATCTAATGAATAGAGTTTTCGAGGAATGTCTCAATGATTTTTTAGTGCTATTTATTTATGATATCCTGGTATATTCCAAAAGCTATGAAGATCATGAAAATCACTTGTGCATTATCCTAAAAACTCATTGAAGACATGAATTATATGGGATGTTTAGAAAGTATAAATTCTGGCTTCAGTGGATTTCTTTTCATGGCCATATTTCCTCTAAAGATGGAATTTCTGTTGATCCTTCAATGTCGAAGTCAATCCATGAATGGAAAGCATCAACGAGAATAACTGAGGCACATGGTTTTATTGGTTTAGAATGTTATTATCGACACTTCGTCAAGAACTTTTCCCGATTGTCTAACTCATTAACGATGCTCACATGAAAAGGGGTTAAATTTGTTTGGAAAGAGAGTGTGAAGAATTTTTTAAAGAACAGAATAGAAGATTGGTCAATGCTCTTATATTTAATCTATCATCGGGGAATGAAATTTATGTTATTTATAGTTATGCATCAATGAAAGGACATGGTTGTGTCCTTATGCTAAATGATAGGGTCATTGTCTATGCATCACGACAACTAAAAGTTCATGAGAAAAACTATCCTACTCATGATCGTGAGTTAGCTACTGTAATTTTTTCTTTGTAGATATGGAGACATTATCTCTATGGTGAAAAATGTGAGATTTATACTGATCACAAGATTTTTTTGTACATTTTCTCAGAGAATGAACTCAACCTGAGGAAAAGGTGATGGCATGAACTACTCAAGGATTATGACTGCACGATATACTACCACTCGAGGAAGGAAAATATGGTGGGAGATTCTTCTAGTAGAAAATATCATTGAGTTTTGAAAAAAAATGAGAGTGGAAAAGGATCCTATATACATGGATCTAGTCATGTTGGATATGGGAATAACCATGGATGGTGAAACATCAATGCATTTTCAAATAGTTGCCAAAACATCTTTAATAGAAAGGATACATAGTTCTTAGACTGGTGATGAAGAGTTTCAAATGATGATTAAAGCTGTGAATGATTGGAGATTGAGTGACTTTGCGTATGATGATGGAATTTTGAAATTTGGGAAGAGACGTTGTGTTCCTGATATACCTGATCTAAAAAGGGAATTATTGGATGATTCTCATAGTTCCAATTTCCCAATACACCCTGGGAGCACCTAGATGTATAGAGATTTGATGGAACATTTTTGGTGGGAAAACATGAAGAGGGAGCTTGCTGATTTTGTGTTAAGATGTATGGTTTTTAAACAAGTGAAAGATAGAGGGAAACAGCCTGGAGGAGACATGCAACCTCTTCCTATACCTGAGTGAAAATGGGATAATATCACGATGGAAATTGTCGTGGGACTACCAAAGACTCCTAGAAGGAACGATGCAATATGTGTCATTGTTGATCATCTTACCAAGTCAGCACATTTTCATTATATAAGGGTGGATTTACCACTTGAACGTCTAGTAAGACTATATATTTATGACGTTTTTAGACTTCATGGAGTACCCCTATTGATTGTTTCTGATCGTAATCCTCGTTTTACATCAAGATTCTGGTAGAGTCTTTAGAAGTCCTTGGATACTGAACTTCGTTTGAGCACCGCCTACCACTCTCAAACAGATGGACAATTAGAACAGACTATTCGAACCATAGAAGAAATGTCAAAATCATGCTCACTGGTCTTTCAGGGTATTGGAGTCAATATTTACCACTGGTAGAATTTTCCTATAATAATAGCTTTCATTCCAGTATTCAGATGGCACCATATGAAGCGTTATATAGAAAGAGATTTCACACACCAACCTATTGGGATGATTTTGGTGAAAGAAAACTCATAGGCCCAGAACTAGTGGAGGAAACTATGGAAAAGGTGAAGGTAATCCAAAACCACATCAAAGCAGCTCAAAGTTGGCAGAAGAGCTATGCTGAAAACCATATGAAGGATTTGGAATTTCATGTAGGAGATCATGTTTTATTGCATGTATATCCATGGATGGGTGTTATAAATTTTGCTAAGAAAGGAAAATTGAGTCCCTGGTACATCGGACATTTCAGAATTCTAGAATGAATTGGGGTTGTAGGTTACCATTTGGAAATGCTGCCAAGTCTCTCCAATGTTCACAATGTGTTCCATGTATCACTGTTGAGAAAATACATGCCTGACCCAATGCATGTACTCAACTATGAGGAATTAGAACTGGAACCCGATCTGTCTTGTTACAAGGAGCCCATCTAGATTCCTAATATGAGAGAACAAGTGTTGAGAAACAAGACGACTCATCTGGTAAAAGTTCTATGAAGAAACCATAAGATGGAAGAGACAACATGGGAACCCATGGAACATATGATGATTAACCACCCGAGTCCTTTAATGTAGTAATATTCTAGAAATATCGAGGATGAAATTATTTGACGTAGGGGAGAATTCAACACTCCAAAATTCCACAGTACGCTTCTCTTTGAATAATATAGTAGTGTGTGTTTTATGCATCTTCGAGTTCTAACACACACCACAACCAATCAAACTAGCCGTTATGAATAGTAATACCCACTATTTGAAATTTTATACATTTTATCTTTCAAAATGGACATCATTTTGGGATTCATAATATCAAAATTAGCTTAGGGTGAATTTTTGGTACATTTCGGATAACATTCATATTTTGATGAATACTGAAAATTACTCTAATTTAATTGAAAATAAATTATTTAATCGAAATAATTAATAGTGACAAATTATTAATTTGAGTTATTTTAACTTATAATTAGATTATATATTTACAATTTAATCCAATGTTGGTTGTTGGACATAATTTCACATTTAAACTTGACATAAGCAAGTATCAATCCTTTTAAATTATTATTTCTTAAAAAAATGCTTTTTGTTTTGACAACAGGAATTAATTTTAAATTAATTTCTGTCGCTTATGTGTTTTGAATTTATAAAAATGGATTCCATATTTAGAATCAGTAGGTCCAAGTTGGGTATATAGGAAAATTTTATTTTTAGACATTTTGAATAATTATTTCAGTAAATATTTTATTTACAACGGTTAAAGGATAAATATGGAAAATAAGGGTAAAAAATAATATTATAATAATAATAAATTACTCTGAAACATGTCCAAACCCAATTGGTTGATACATGTCCGACCATGGTCATCTTTGGGTCGATTTTTGGACCCCATTGAGCTACTTGTAAGTGATAAGGACACTTTATATTAATTAAAATAAAGTAAATACAGAAATCACATAAGCATATATCTTTTAGAAAAACAATTTTTCCATAGAGTTATATATGTTATTTTATCAACTATAAATACTAAATGGAAAGATAAAACGATTTTATACTTAATGGTATTTTATTTATAATTTTTAGACATTGGATAATAAATTTTATTTATGACACAATAATGATGATGTATTTTCCTTATTAATGAAAGAATCAATTAATTGGTACTATAAACGTTAAAATAAATAAAATTTGAATGTTTTAATGACATCCACGAATTCTATTGCTTACTATTACATGTTAGGATTTATCAAATGAGTTTTATTCTAATTAATAAATTTGTTAAGTCTTTAACAAAAATTAATTATTAAATAGTGTCAAATTTGACATAAAAGTGTTTTTAAAATAGATATTATATTATTAATTGATATTCTAATCATAAAAATCTAAGGTTTTGAAAAAGGACTTATATGAGGATATTTTTATCATTAATGGTCCATTTTGGGATCGATTGGATGTATATAGTATGTTTATTAACAATATAATTTAAAAATACAAAGAGACATGGTAAATGTCAAAATAATTAAGAGTAGAAACTAAAAGATAAGGTTAATAATGTGATCCAAAAATGTCTAAAACTTATTGGATGAGGTTTTTTCGACCCATACCCATCTTATCCTTTAAAAAATCCACTTTTTAACCATTATAAATAGAATATGAATTTATTATAAAATAATATTTCTAGGTTTTCTAAGGTGCCACTCACCCCTCTTATAAAAGGGAACATCCCATTCAATCTACATCACACCCTTAATGCCTTTTAGGTCATACAAACCCTGACCAAATATCCTTCCAACATCCCTAAATTCAACCTAGAGTCCTTATATTGATCATAATTCCATCCTATGGAGACCTTTTGATCAAATCAAAAAGAAGAACCCGAAGAAGAGGTAATGTTTTCACCACCCCCTTCCAAGTTCCTTTCTTATTCCACTTATTATATCTTTGTTATTTCGATTATAAAATAATAACTCAAGTATCTTCTATATACATTGATGTTATTATAAATATGGTACAACCACATTCAGTATTCTATCCATTCTTTGAATGACATGTCACCATACGTGCGTACGTACGGCTTACTGTCTCCACGTGGTGGTGTAATTATTATTCAAAAAATTATTATTTGGATTAGTATGATAGTGATGTGTAATTAAAGTAAATAATAAATATAACATTATAATGATTCCTAAAATATTATATACCATCAAATTATATATGATTTTAATATCAAAATAATGAATTGTCGCTTGTTCGTACGTAGGGACTACCATATCCATGAACGCGATATGATTCATTCCCCATCGTATCCATTAAAGACTAATTCTAATTTGATGATTAAAAATAATGTTTAAGGACTTTATATCATTCTGTATATGAATAATATTCTTCCCATCAATAACAAATATGACTCACATAATAAATAATATAAAGGAAAACGATTTTGTTAAACACCCGAAACGACGATAATACTAAGATATTCACTACTGGAAATGGGATCTATCCACACGCATCCATGCCCACAGTTTAAATAAGAATGGGGATTGTTGATTTTAAACCATCTATAACCATGGATTTATTAAAACCATGGGTATTAAGCCCCTAACTATCGAGATCCATCGTGCTCCCATCACTTTAACACTCCTTCACGCTTCCCCCACTTCAACCCTACCTCTCGGCTCTGCCTCCCAACTCCGCGTCCCGTCTCCGCCTCCACTATCAACCTGGACCCCCATACATCGCTTCTGCCTCAACAAATCGGCCTTCACCATGTTGTCCCTAGCTCGGGCGACGTCCCCACTCCCCCCTCTCGGATCCCTCTCCTCCAGATATAATAAACTTCATCAGTTTTCTTATTATTGATGATGTTTCCCATGTGTTCCTACTAATAAATTTAATAATTATCCTTCAAATGTAATTGATATTGATAATGTTGTGTTGGGGTTAAATGATTCATTTGAGAATGGTCCAATATGGTTTGGTGATCGATGAATAAACGAACTATGAAGGAAGATGAAGCCTCCTGTTAAGGTTTTATGGAAGAACATACATATTAAAAAAGATAAATGTGATAAATAATCAGATGTGTAGTATTAGTAGACCTACTTGTTAGATTTAGACCTATAGAGACACATATTAAGGTAAAAAAATCATTAGAGGGGGAAATTAGAATAAAAACTCACTTTCTAGGTGCATTATTCCTTATTTTTTGACTTTATTAACAGTTTATTTGAGTTATTACATTTATTGGGTGATGTAATGGGTAGATTTTGGGAGAATGGGGGGGTTAGATGAATTTAATGCTTATAATGGTTAGAGGTAATAGTGTAGTCCCTAACCTAACTATGAAGCCTATTGGAGAGGAGTATTGGGTGATATATGGTAGGGGTACTTTTAGAACTAACCTGGAAACAATTCGAGGGTAACTATATAACTCTAATAAGAATCAACATCATGATTGTCATAGGGTTTACAAAACCATGTGTCCAAATGATGCGGGAGAATTGAATAGGTAGTGAACTTCCCATGGTTAGAGCATGATTTTGTATGCCAAGCAACTAAACCATTTACATAGAATTTAATCATTTGAAAATTATTATTTTGAAACAAAAAACACCATAAAGACATTCATTATTCTTCCTAAACTCAGGGTAATCAAATCTAGGGACTCTAATGAGACTTCATGGTGAATTAATTCTTTTCAGAGAGGAATTATATTTGATATAGAGATATCAGTCCTTGAGATTTAAATATAATTTATCATTTATTTGTTCTTATTCTTATTATTTCTAGATATTATTTATTATCCTTGTAAAGTAACTAGATCACAGATTTCTTATCCAGGTTTAGGATTTACAATGATATCCAGTGTGATCATTTCTATATTTTCATTGAAAATAAATATGGAATGATGGTTTTTCCTGATAATTCTCAGATCCATCTAGATCTCTTAATTTTGTAGTATCTTGATGGATAGGTCTAAAATGATCTCATACCATAACATGTTATTCATCATATATCATAACCCTTGAATAATTATATAATGATTTGGGGATTCTTCCTTGGATATTTGGTTTGTGAGATTGATTCAAGTGGTGAACATTGATGTTGGGCTTAAATATGTTGAATGCAAGATGTTCTTACCATGTTATGACAATTATATAAAAATGTATGATATGAAATACTCATGAATGTGTTTATAGACCATGATAATACTTTTAAAATGATATGTGTATGCCTCTATATAGACAAAAAGTTTCCTTACTATGACATGGTTATATATATATGTGTGTGTTGATTTTAGACTTATACTATCTTATATCTATTTTAAAAGTGGATCCTTCATGAATTCATTAATCCTATATAGGGGGAGAATTCGAGATGTGTTTCATGATGAATATGTTGGGGTCTTGAATGAAAAATGGAAGGGAATGATGGCCTTAAGGTATTAATGGAGTCTGAAAGTGGGGAATGATGACATTGTAGTATGACCTAAGATAGTTGATAGGGGATGATAGCCTTATGGAATAACCAAGGGCATAATAGCCTACACACCTATTTAGATACATAAATTTTTCTTGTTGTTTGTTTTGTGAATTTTCAATACCAAAAAAGCTCATGTGAGAAGAACATCCACTATTCAAGATCCATGGACTTTTCCCTTAGGATATTTTGGGTGAAACTTCAACAACTAAATATTTCTCCTTCACTTTTATATTCTACTTTTGATTATTCTGAGTATTAAAACTCACATATTTTTAGGATCGTATATTGATGAGGCATTCATTTTCATCATTAATAGGATGGTCACACCTTCGATAGACTTACTCAAGAATATCAAACATGTTATGCGATTTCTATATAGAATTTACAATATGTTTCTAACATTTATTCCTTTAATGGGGTTAAAACCCCCAAACATTGATTCTCAATACTCCCAAGTATATCATGATGTCTATTTTAAAAAACATATCAATTCCATATGAACTAATATTCCAACATTCCAATAGAATCCAAAAAAATTATATCTTGTAAGCATCATGATGTACAAAATTTGTAGGATACCGTGAAACATTTTTTCAATATTAATTCCAAAACATTAATGTTATAAATACTCTATTTTCATTGAATGTTTTATTCCCCATAAAATAACCCCTACAAAATAATCTATAAATTTATAAATTTATATTATCAAAAAAAAAATTCTTCCCATGTGTATAATGCCTCTATATCTATAAAGGAGTATTTTACATAGAAATTTACTTTTTTATTCCCCATTAATGACCACTTGGGAGCGTTTTTTTATCTTTTTTCGTTAGTTTACATCTCAAGGTGGAACTTTTTTCTTTTTTCATACTTATTCAATCATGGACTCCTCTTGTCATTAAATATGTTTTGCTAGCTACTATTATTATTTGATTAAATTAATAATAAAATTGAATGTAATGTATTTTTTAAATATAATTTACATTTTTCATTGAAAGATAATTTTTTTTCTTGTTATAGAACTGTTAAAAGTTGTATTTATCATACCGATCTGATTTCAACTAAGTTTCAATGCAATTTGGATAATTTTTTTGATTTTATATTTAACAATGCATCAGATGGAGGTTGTATACAGTTTCCCTGATATATTTGTTTTTGAAGACCATAGTTAAGATGAGAATAAGTTAGTTACCATTTAACAAAATTTGGATTTCAAGAAAAATATAATATTTAGTTTCACCATGGAGAGATGAGTCAATCTTTGACTGTTCATAAACGAAATGAATGAAGTGATATAGAGAATTCAATATTTTATCGGTTTCCATATGTTCATCATTCCGAGAGAGATAGCATGCCAGTGCAAGATGACAATGATATCAGTACACATGAGGAAAATTATGAAGATGATGTTGTTGAGAGAGTAAAAAATTTATTGGATGATTCTATAACTCTAGTATATCAAGAATATACTAAAATGACCATGTTGGAATTTTTAATGTGGATATATCATTCTAAAACCATGTATGGGATTTCTAATACCTCCATTGATTATATTATTACATTTTTGAAGTACATGATTCCTGATAGTGCAGATATTCCCTTAAATCATTACATGTTGTGGAAATTAATTATGTAGCTTGGATTTGCTGCTAATAAGGTCAATGCTTGTATGAAAAATTGATATTTATATTTGGAGGAAACAAATGACCGTAATGACTATAAAGAATGTCGTACATCTCTATGGATGAAAAATGCAGAGGGAACACCATCTTGTGTGCCACAGAAAGTCATCTGGTGATGATACTGATGGTGCGGTTGGCGATGATGTTGCTGATGATGTTTCTGCTGCTGATGATGATTCTAGACATGGGGATGACGATGATGGCGATGGGGGGATATTAATCCCCTAAATTTTTGACATAGAAGAGAGACTTGTGTTGGAGTTTTAATTTTTTTTTTGTATTGGTGGAATTCTTGTATGTGAATTTCTTTATGCAATGAAATCCATTTTGGATTATGTTTTTATTAGGGGTGTTATATGAAAATTATTTAAGTATTATTCACATTCCATATTTTTTTTATGGTTCGGTGTGTTTATTATTATCTCTCCATATATTCCTGGCCTTAGTAGTGGAGGGGAGGATTGGGATGGGGGCTGTAGTGGACGGTTGGGAGGGGGGCTACAGTGGAGGATTGGGAGGGGGGCTAGGAATGGAAGGTTGGGAGGGGGTTGTAGGGGATGGCTAGGAGGGGAGGGGGATGCATTCACTTAATCTCTTTTTCATATAATCGACATGCAGAGGATGTTCATCATCCTAGTATGACCATTTCCTACACTTTGAAGTAGAATAGATCATCTATTGAAGGCATTGAGAAGGTTTAGTTGCTTCTGATCTTTTGATTTAAACGTAAATGCACTGATTATTATATGATCTGATAGTTATATGAATATTCAGATTTGACTAACTAATTTAGTTGTTTCATATGTTGTTTTTGGTTTTCATCTTCCCTTTCTCTATTTTTTAATGTGGTTTTGTGTGTTTTAGGAAGACTCAAAACACAAAACAAAAAGAATGTTCAGTGGGGAGGGAGGGGGAGGGGCTGGGCAGGGGGGTTGGGAAGGGGGGATCGATAGTGGGGAGGGGCTGGGCAAGGGGGCTGGGTAGGGGGGCAGGGTAGGGGGGTTGGGTAGTGGGGATGGGCGGGGCAGGGGGGGGCTAGGCAGTGGGGAGGGAGGGGAGGGGTGGGTAGGGGGGCTGTGCATGGGGATGGGTAGTGGGGAGGGAGGGGAGTGGTTAGGCAGGGGGATGGGAAATGGGGAGGGAGGGGGGGCTAGGTAGGGTATTGGGAGGGGCTAGGTAGTGGGGAGGGAGGGGGAGGGGATGGGAAGTGGGGATGGAGGGTGAGGGGGAGGTGGGCAAGTGGGGAGGGGGAGGGGTTTGGGGAGGAGATGGACATTGTCGACTTATCCACCATCGCTAAAGGTATGGTTTTACCACACCATTTTTACATCATCACATGTTTTCGTTTTACTCAACTGCATCCTCAAATATGTAATTTAACCCCAGACTCATATTTTCATAATATTATGAAGTTTCATGTTTGGTTGTTTAATGTTCTCAATGTATGGGTGAAATCTCCAGTTTAGGTGATGTTGATTCATCTTCCAACATCAATGGCATTGAAAAGGGTAAAATTGCGATATCATATTATTTTCAAGATTAAAATTAATATGTATAATATTGTAATTAATGAAGACATGATATTGTTATCATTTCATTATTGTGATTTATGCTTTCAGGTCAAGCATCAATACAAATGGTATTGCCAACAGCATTGCAATGTGCCTTACAAGGGTTGGGTACTTCTACTGAAAACATTAATGTGTCAATTGAAGAGGGTAAAATTAATGTATAAAGTGTCGAGGAACTTTTAATCATTATGAAACTGGTTGTTTTTTATGCTGTTGTTTTATTTGTGCAGAATTTCCCATTAATCGCATTTCATTTTTAGTCATAGAAATTTTTATGTGGGCATTGGCACCATCACTGAGTAAGTACATTGTTTTCTTCTATAGTAGTGCAATGACCATTGGGATCATACTTGATATATTTATGATCCTCTTTCAGGAAGTTTATCTTTAACCCCCCACTGATATTTGGAATCTGATGTTTTTTCTGTTTATTTTTAGAATTTTTATATCTTTATGAGGAAACCTACTCTCTAATTTTTAGCCAACTAAAATATTTTTAGTTCATCACTGTTACTGATCCAATTTATTATCATAGAATGCGACTATTTACCATTGGTCAAAAAAATCACTAGGATTTTACATGGTTTCATCAATTGTGGGTATCAACTTCCTTTATCAGTCCTCACCCTTACTCATTAATCCATTCATCTGTAAAATTAATATAAATTTTCTTTAGGGTGGTCTTGGATCATGTCTTCTTCATTATCATCCTAGTTTATTCAATTTTGTACTCATGGACTTAAGAATCTGCAAGGACATGTACTATCCTATATGTAAGTTATCAATTACGTATTTTTGGGGTGTCTTTTCTATGATTGGTATTGAAATGACAGTAGTAGCATTGGTGGTTTGTTATTTTTAACTCCAGTTGGCAATACTTTTGCTGGTTTTCACTTTTCTGGTTGGTACTTGGTTTGGATTTTTGATTGTACACAAATATTTCACGGATGCTGATGGAACAATTAATATAATCATGTCTACTTTTGTTGCATAGGCCATCCGATTAGTCTGGGGAACAATGATTATTCAGATTTGTCTCCATTTGGAAACCATTTTTTTCTATGTTTTTTTACCAAGGGCAATAGATTTAGGTATTCGTTGAATTCATAGGAAACTGTTGATCACTGGCTAGCAATTGAAGCATTAGTATGTGGAATTATACTCTCAGATTTTTTATGAAACCATTTTCAATTCAGATTTCTCAGGCAACTCATGTTACTCTACTTTTTCCATTCAAGGTTGGAAATATTCTTTATGTAGCTAGATTACCTGTATTTTAGCTTACTGAACTTAGCTCTTGGAGAATTGGTAAAATTTTATCATTCATCAGAAGGCCCTCAAGTTCGATATGATTTCAGTTTCTATTACGCTGCCTATTTGAAAGACCAGCTACCAAATGCTATCCATTACAATCATTAAAATTGTCAAAATTATTTTATATTCATTTAATGGTTATCATTTTCCAATTTCATTTTAAATGATTTCATTTATAAAATCTATATTTTTTATGTTTAATTCTTCATTTTACGTAATTCTGCTTCATCTTCCAACATCAATGGCATTGAAAAGGGTGAAATTTCTATATCATCTTATTTTCTAGATTAAAATTAACAAGTATACTCTTATAATTAATGATCACATGATATAGTTAACATTCAATTAATGTGATTTATGGTTTCAGGATAAGCATCATTGGAAATAGTATTGACAACACTATTGAAATGTGCCTTACAAAATGGTTGGGTGGGGAGAATTGTATAAAAGGTATGTAGTTTGTCTATTTCTCTAGTACTGATTTAGAATATTTGTTTTTTATTTTTCCATCATCACCATCATCTCTAGTATAGATAAACCTCTGCAGAGATAGATATAAATATTAACATAGCCACACAAGATCTTAGTACATTTGAAATGATTAGTGGGTGACCATATTATGAAATTTTCTTGTATTCATTTATGTGGGGTATTTAATACCTAATTACAACTTCATGAGATTTGTTGATGTGCACACACATATTTCTATTGTCATAGTTCAATGATTGAAATGACTAACCTCTCAATCTTTGACTTTTTAGATTGGACTGCAAGGTGAGCACTTGATAATATATAATGAAGGATATAATAATGTCAACTGGGCACACACATCAGTAGCAATCAATTAGCCTCTTACATGGTACAAGTCAATGAACTAAATCCCATGAGCTGATGTCAAGAACTTATGATTGATGATTTATTTAAGATGAAAATACACATTCAAGTGAAGTTATGGGGATGAATTTTACTGCTGTAGGCTATTGTGGATCCCCCACCTGGAAATGAACCTGATGAATTGGAAATGGTTTCCATGTGGAAGGGCATGACCTGGTTGAATGGATACGAAATTTGGAGGTACTGGCCTAGGAAAATCTCCATTCATGATGAATGTGTCCTTTAATGCAATTACAGAGGTAAATTTATTCCATTCAAATGTAGAAAAGGATGTGGAACTCCAACTCAGATATGGTAAGTCTCCCTAACTCTCTCCCTTGTACGAAAATGATCCTGAACGATCACAAATCATATGATTTTGGAATGTCAACCTCGATTGAGTTCATTTTTTTCTAGGGAGAAACATGATGTCGGATAATTTGCTTGTAGACCTCCCTATACAAGAAAAGTTGTGGTATATAATTACCAGAATATAACATGAACAAGGACATGATCAGGTACTACTTGAGATAGATTCAGGTATGATATGTGTATTATGTATATTGTCACATAGACATACCAATATAGTTTTGACCCTTCCTTTTCTTATTGTATATTTAAATTGGGACATAGAGGTACCAGTGGATTCCCTAGCTTGTCTCCATCTAATAAAGAATCATATTGGGGGAGGTAATCTTCTCAGATGTTGGGTAAATACTTCATGGATAATTCCCCCTCCTATAAAGAGGTTACTAACCCACTTTTTAAGGACAACAATCTAGATCCTATGTAGATGGTGGGAAGGCCTCCAAAATCTTAAACAATGATAGTGGTTAATGATAATAAGGGGGAAGATAACCTAGATTATAGGATTACTGTGGTATCTCTTGGATGTAGGGATATTCTTTTAGGTGGTATACTTTATGATATTGTAGTGGAACCTCTTCATGGAGGAAGAGTTTTAAATATAAATGATTTAGGATCCCTATGGATGGGAGGGAAAACATAAATTGAAAAGGGTATAATAGAGGAATATTCTATGTGACCTGATGAGAGGACTGAAATTAATATTCGTATATTGGCCTCTCATGATTTGTCTATTTTTATTGTTCAATGAAGCATTTTTAACCTTCAAATTTATGGGTGTATTTATACATGTAATAGGCATACACTTAATCGTAGAATGTCTTGTAAACATTATAGGTGCTTTGTGTTGGTTAATGATGGAACTGAATCATGTTTTTTATATGGTTTTACTCTATATAGAATACATTCAGGTCATAAATCATTGATTGTTGATGTTTTCACAATCTAGAATGGTTTTACCCCTTCCCTTCATGTTCAATAAAGAATTTATTTTGATCCCTGGGTGTAGAGAAATTGTTCTGGAAGCCTAGGATATTATTTTTCATTATATCCTGATGAATATATTTACATATAAATTTTTATATGAGTTTCAGGTAGCACTTTTTTATCCTAACATTGATAGTATTTAATGTTCTGATGGGTTTTCCAATAAATTTATTATGTTTTGTTGGGAAATTATTCATAATGAGGTGGTTAATGCTGTTAAATAATTATTTATTCATGCTAATATGCCTAATGGTATCAATTCGAAATGATATTCTATTCCAATTTGTTTTAATGGGTGGACTAGAAGTAGGAAGCAGGAAGGAATTGGGTAGCTGGGTGCACTGGAAGTAGGAGGGATGTTGTAGTAGCTGGGTGCACTGGAAGCCAGAGGTTGTGGGTAGCAGCTGCTGTGTCTCGGAGAAGGATCTATTCCCAGGGTTCATTGAACCGTGGGTATATTTGTTTTCCAAGAATCTTCTATACCCACAGTTCATTGAACCGTGGGTATATTTGTTTTATAAATATCATCTATACCCACAATTCACTGAACCGTGTGTATGTTATCAGGCTGTGAAAATCTATTCCCATGGTTCTGAAAACCGTGGGAATAGATTTATACCCACGGAATAAATAAACCCTGGGTATTATGAAATTTCGATTGGATATCCCCATGGTTTTGTAAAAATCATGGGTATAGGGCTATGCCGACGCCAATGCAGCCCACAGTTCATAAAATTGTGGGTATAGCATATACCCACAGTTTTATGGGTTATACCCACAGTTTAAAACTATGGGTATAGGTGATATTTCCAATAGTGATTGTTTACAAAGAAATATTAAAAGATCATATATGATATCATATTTCTGTATATTATTCATGAATAATTTAATAACAATGATTTTACTATTATACAAGAAGTTAAACTACCCTCGACCATGGAAAAGTACAAGGTAAGAGTTTATTTCACAATCTCTTCATTATCCTAGGTTGTATATACATAATTATCTACTGGGACCTCTCTATCATCCACATCCATGTTTCTTAAAAATGTATTTCAAATCATTCTTACAATTTTACAGACTATGGCTTCAAGTCATTTATACCCTTGTTTGAATTTTTATAATAATTTTATACTGAAATCTTTCCGTCATTTTCCAAATAAGGACTTTTTTAACCTTATCGACATTATTAAGGTAAGAGTGTCCATTTTAACTTATATGGCGTGTGTAGCTATTTTCAGCCATTATAAAATCATTGAAGCTTCCCTCACAAGATTATAAGAATATTTTCAATGTAATGGTTTTCTTTTATAATTTTCTGAATTTTACATGATTAAAAAAAAGATATTTCTCTCAAATAGTTTTGATTTCATCTATGTCAACATCCTATGATGGATTTTAAGCTTATTTGAAGTTGATTTATTATGATACAAAACATAAATATTTTATTAGAGGTTTAGTGATATGTTTGATTGTGGATGTGTAATTTTTATACCATTAAGTCTATAGAGATAGTATTGACATTTCGTATGCTAGTTTTAATACAAACTATTATGTTATTTTTAATCCTATTCATATGAGTAATGCATTGGACTTAATAAGTGACGGGTGGAGCCTTGTATAGGTCCTCGATGCATCGATTGGTCTCATGATACAAACTAGTGTCTTGGCACAAGGCCTTGAAAGATTCCTATTTGTAGTCTTGGCACAGAGACTTGACTATGTGGTTATGATAGTCTCGCATTATTAATTCCATCATAATGAAAGTGGTTATGGATATTACATGTGATTATTTGACTAGTAGAATATCCATGTCAATATGTAAATGGAATTATTTCATTTTATTTCTTCCACATTATGTTGAAGTTCATGTTTAAAAGGATTTTGTTTTAGTTATACATTACCTTAAATGTTTATGGTTATTTATGAATGTTTCCTCTATATTGTTATCCTTACTGGGCCCTTGAGCTCACCCCATTCTATGTTTTATTTCTCCTAGGATGTGAAGAAGTATTTTATGAATGACCTGCAGGTATAGTATGAGGGGATATTAGTGTGGACTATGGAGACTATGTTGTTTTAGTTTTCATTTTATGATGCAATGTAAACTTTATGAATGTATCTAGTGATTCCAAGGCTACTAAACTAATCGGTCTTTCAGGACATGGTCTTTTGTGATAATTTAAATATTATGTAATAATGCACCGACATTGGGTAACTGGGGTCCGGGAGTTACGGAAGAGAAGTGGAAACAATGTGGAGAAGAGAAGAGAGAGTACCTTGATCCTTGAATGTTTAATCTGGATAAATGAAGGGGTGATACTCTTAAGTAGTTGAAACTAAAAGTTGATAAGTGGTGTAGGGATAATATAGGTATTAATAGAGGGATAAAAAATATTTTCCAAGGTATATCGAGGATTCTTTTTATGAAGAACGATTGAAATACATGGACATGGTGTGGTGAACTCCCAACACACACTTTGTTTCTCTAGTTAAAGAATGATCCAGTTTTCAACATGTCTGTTTCCCAAAGACTAAACACCATTAAAACTAGTATTCAACCATATTTACCTACACCATGGACTCTATTACAACATTAATCTAAAACCCAGTCCATTTTACCCTGACTGTGAGAAACCCTATGGCATTGTGGAGCTTATGGTGGTAGTCTGAAAAACACGACTCTTATCTCTGAAGTTCAATACCCTAAAAAATATCTTTTTTTTACTAAAGGAACTCTACGTTTTTCGGTGTTCACCACATCTTTATAATGGATTTAAAGGGTCCTACATAAACTGATGAACGAATCTACCTTGGATCATATTTTCACTCCCTATCTTTAACCTTAGAAAATCAATACATTCCCCATCACCCTCTAATATAATATAATCTATGCTCATACCCCTTGGTTTATCTAGAGTAATGTTATAAGGATCAAGGTACACTCCCATATTCTCTACATTTTCCCCTTATTTTACTTTTCAAAATCCATTATTGGTAGCGTTCCTATATATTTTGGTCTATAAGTAGAGTTTTTATTGATTGTGGTTTCCATGATTAGGTTTTAGTGAAATTACGCCAGTTTTGGTATTTTTTTCTTTTTATTAAATTGGTTCCATGATTGTTTATTCTATCATGGAGAACAATGAACATCAAATCAATGAATGGGATCTGTTTCTTTTATTTTTATATATGAGGAAACATGAATCAACAATGAATTATCACCTTTTCTAAATTGGTGAAATTATCCATAATTAGTTAATACTGTGGAATGGGAATCACTTTTTTAAATACTATTCAATAATCTATAAGTTGTGGGGAAAATAAGAAATATTGCATTCATATGTTTGACTTAATATTTGGAATTAATCAAATGGCTTGTATTATTTCTTTTTCATTAATTTGAGAAATTAAATAGGTCTTTAATCACATTGTGTATCTTAATATACTAAGATTCATAATCAATAAATTAAAAAAAATAAATCTCTTATCACATGATTCATTGCTAACTAACATTTATCATAAGACCGTAGTTATTATTAACTATAGAATTAATTAATGGAAAATAGAATTATCACATGTTCAAGATAACAAAAATATTAAGTGGGTAAATAATTGAATGTCTTAGTTTTTGATCTCATATATTATTGATGTTATTAATGTTTCATTTTGTAATTTATAGATAGTGTGATATTTGTTTTCTTTTGATTCATTATTATGTATAGAATGACTTTATTTCTAGGAAAATATGTTCAAAAAATAAATCTAGATTAATTAATAGAATGGAAAGGAAGAGGCATGGGAGGAATATTTACTACTCCATTTGGAGTCGACTTGTAGAAAATAATATATGAATTATTTTTTTATTTATTGTTAGATATTTATAGCTATTTTCATATGTTTCTTTGTAGTTGAGAACCTATTCTAAATAAATTCGATTAATTATATTTGGGATTAAAATGGTTGTTTGTTAAATATAATTTTTTGTGATTAAACAAGCCTATTTTTTATGTGGGAGTCTTGAATTCCTCAATGACCTACATTTAGTTCCTTTACATGTGTATGGAAAGTACTTTTTAAATGAATGTGGGAAATATGAAATTAGATCCTTGTTTCTGTTGATAATAAATTTTATACTATTGGTATTCTTGATGAGATATAGGCCAGAGCCCATAAGTTATTTTCCAGTTTATTGATATGATAAGTGATATGATGGGATCCTAGGCTATAATGTTAGTCGATGCTTATAATGGTTGGAAACATTATTCTACGTGAAAATGTGTGTGTCACTAAAAAGATATGATGTGTTCAATGCATGTATTAGTCACTGATACAATTAATATTTCTTATTTTTCTTAATTCATGGTTGTTTCATTCTTGATTATTACTAGATTTTATGATTTCTAGATTACTATTTACTTTATCAGGTTCTATCTACTTGATGCAGTTTGTTGCGGTAGACTGTATGGTTATTTATGAAGATGTAACTCTTGTTGAGACCTATATTACATGAATTACTAATAAAGGTTATTAAAATTAATAAATCAAGGAGTATGGTTTATGGAATTAAAAAATAATTATGTCATACTTGGGAACAAGTAAATAATTAATTACTCCATCAAAACATTTCATAAATGATTAAAAATGGTAAACCATGGAAATGAAGATGGTAATAATTAAATAATGAAATAAAGAATAAGAAAAGTGAACTTATTATTTTAGTCTTTTTTGAAATATCATACATAGTAGTGTCATATAGGGTCCAAGTGTGATGATAATAGAAGATTATTCAAAGTATTAATAGCTTCCCTTAGTGTGTATGTTTTTGATATTATAAAATATTTTTTGATTCAACAAGAATCCACACCCGTGTTGGTTGGGAAACTGATACCCAAATGTTTAGGGTTTTTTATCTAAAATAGTGTGGATGGTAGAATTGTGCATCTACTATATTATCCCTTATATTTAGATGAGCATGTTTATCATGGTATATAATGTCTAACGATATAAGTTTTCTTCCTAATAGGGATGTGATAGATCATTGTTTTACTACACATTTATTTGTGGTCTCTAATGAGATGAGGTGTAAAAATTTATTGTATCTAGATGTGGTTGTTCTGGTTTCCCTTGGGTTTAATTTTATGGGTTGTGATGCCTGGAGGAATAATGAATTTATATAGGCTGGAGTGGCTTCCAGACATTCACATGTTTATTGATGGAATGATGTTGGTGATGAGATGAATATGAGAAATAATTCCAACATGAGATGTTAGGCCCTATGTCGGACTAAGATATGTAGTTCAAAGGCTCGAATCACATCAGAGTTGGCGTCTTTATAGGAGCAATGAGAATAGGTTATATCCAATGGGATGGGTGAGTGAAAAGATGGTACATAAGTGGAAGAGGTGTACCATCTTATATATATATATATGATTTTCATATTTAATGGTTTACATATATATTTAATTTAGTGAGTAATCTATTGTAAGGATAAGAAACAAGGTTTATCAATTTATGCGATGAGTTAGATTCATTTGGTTATTCATCACAATTTAGTATTATTATTTCACATTTTTCATGATATGTTTTATAAAGGATCGTAATGAGTATAAATGTTGTGATAACTCTATGTATAAATTTTTTTTCTAGTCTGTAGGGATCAGTTGGTGATTGATATGGATGTTAATATCCTAGAGGAGTTTATTAGCATCTTTTAGTTTTTTCTAGAGTATTTGGTCTCTGCAAAGTTTTACTTTTGGTAATTATGATCTTCCTTTTTAATTTACTTATGAAAAAACATGTATTGGAATTTCTTATGGTTTCTGACTTGTGTTTTTTGGTTATTTTATCCTTATAATCCCTTAATTTTTAATATATATACACTGTAATGGAACCCTTGTGTTTAATTTTCATATACTCCGTGTCAGTGGCTAACCTATAGACTATTGGATATAGGATTAAGGTGTTATTAACTATCTTCCTTCATTACCAGCCTAGCTTGTGTATATTTGGAGTGAAGTGGCCCTGATTGTGTGATATCAAATGGATTTGGTTGATATATTGGATAGAGTGTGGATTTAGTAATGACTAAGGATGCATGGTTTCATTGGGAAATTGTATTATCTAGGCATTATTCAAAATGTAATCAAGGAATAAGTGTTATGAAACTAGATTTTATTGAAATCTGTGATATGAAAAAAGGAACATCAATATTATTAAATTTGAAATGAAATGTTATAATACACGTTGAGTAGATACCTAGGTAAGGATCAATCCTAATAATTTTTTATTTCAATTAATTAATTTGGGTAGACAATGGGAAATAGGGTAAAATAAATTAATACATTAATTAATCAAACATAAAATATTATTTTGTCCTTTGTTTAAGAGTATTGGCTTTTTTTCATTTTTAGAAATAAAAATAGGCTAATGTTTCCATCAAGTTCATGTAGAATATTTTCAACAATATCTTCCATCAAATCTCTATATTGTATATGTTGAAAAAAAAACAAATAGAGGAGGAAACTATAAGAGTCTCAATGAAAGGTTCTATAAATGTATAATTGTTCCATTTTACATTAGGAGATAATGGATTTTATGGATTAGGTAGAGATGGAATTTTGTTAGATATATTCATGGAATGAGTAACGAGTTTCATTAGTTGTGATAATGAATCTTGGGTCAGATCTGTAGTGGTGGCTTTCAGTCCTTGAGGATCATGACGAGTTGGGTTTTAGGATATTTTTGTTCCATCATCCACTATAGTATCTTGTATATAATATATACTTACCCTTATATAGTGGAGTTATAGCATTTTATAGTTCATTATCAACTATAAGAATCTCTTATGTTATAATTTAGACCCTTTCTATATAAAGAGGACCTGAAAAAGAATTTTGTTTATGCTTTTCACCCCAAGATCTTTCACCAAGTTACCTCATTTATGTTAAAGTCAAATACTGATGTAATTTAAAGGGTGGAGGTCACCGAGAGAATTTTGGATATAACCAAAGAGTTATGAGATTGGTGGATCAAATTCATTTTTTGAAATAGAGATCTGACATGTATTTCTTATTTGTTTGA
The DNA here is from genome assembly GCA_963277665.1 of Viscum album. Lineage (NCBI taxonomy): Eukaryota > Viridiplantae > Streptophyta > Magnoliopsida > Santalales > Viscaceae > Viscum > Viscum album. Next base: position 1,253,918,934 of record OY728122.1, read on the forward strand.
CTAGAAGAAGCATTGTCAGCCAACAGAGAGTTGGGTTTATCCGTATTCAACTCGTTTCACAATAGATTGATGTTCTTATACCCTTTCCAGTTGGTTAATCAATGTTGTTTTCCCTTATAGTGGTCAGATTCATTAGAACTGATATTTGATTACTTTCATCTTTATTCAATGTAAAAATAGTGGACCATTTTAGGAATATCCACATCAGTATTTTTATTTGAGGTAGTGGAATTAGAGGGGGGATGTGGTAGGTAGAGTTTTTCCACATGATATCAATTTCCCTTATGCACATTTAGTAGAGTGTTACCATGGAGGTGGCCACCATCATTCATAAAAAGTTTATAGAGAAAGTTATGCTTTATGTATGACTTAGCACTATTGGATCTAGGAGAGCCAGATGTCATAAAAGTTGTTATGTCTTTATTTTAAAAATGTATTTTTTTACTTGTTTGATTATAGACCGATACACACCTTCTTGCCTACACTGGTCTATTATTTATGACATTATGTGGAGAGGCTTCGATTTCCCATAGAATTTACTATTCCATTTGGAGGCTAATAATTTTTGTTTAAAGTGTGTAGAGACTATGAATTGGTGATAGGGAATAACCTCTCTTGAAATTATTTCCAATGTTTACATATATAGTTAGAAAACATCATCCTAACTTTGGATTGGAAACGTTCACTATTGGCCATTGCGGATTTCTTTAGAAGGTGTCCTATCTTCTACAACACCTATGGATACTATGGGTTGATAATTGGTTATTGTGATGGTATGGACTTTAATTTATTAATATATTACAATGGAATATTATATGGATTATATGTAGAGCTATTACCTAACAATATTTGGGAATTCAAGGCCCAATAATACCATTATTAATTTTTGAAATATATTATATATATTATATATCACCCAGACACAATTATCTTAAAATGTGGAATATATTTTAATAGGTGGCTCAAATCAGAAATATGAGGCCTTCATTGAGGTTAGAGAATATATTTTAGCTTTGGTATAATCCTTGTTGGCATCAGGTATTTTTTAATGTAAAGTTGCAGCAAAATTAATAAAATCAATAAAGTAAATTTTGATATTTTTTGATGCATTGACCTGAAATAATTTATTAATAAATCATTATGAGGATATATCATGGTTGGACACTAAACCATGGATATCTAGAAGACCATTGGAGGAGGGAATTCTTTCCTAACAACATCAGATCAGATTGAGATCAAGGATTATTGGGCCATCATGGTTTGTGGATCTCGTCAACAATAACAACACAATTTTTTTCTTTATAATCAATTGATTTATGTCAGTGTAGAAAGAATTTTTTGGTTTGATCAACATTTGAATATTCCTACGATGAAGGAAAATTAATAAACTGAAAAATTGATGCCTGGATTGAAGGTATAGTGGTCACAAGTTATATTTATCTTACTATGTGGGTTTCTATTGTTGATTATGTTATATATCATCATTATTCATTCTATCGGTAATGAATTGAGGCTAACCCAAACAGTGGATAGGGTACACTCCTCATGTTTATCTTTTGTAAACGTCCTCACTTGTTCTTCACTCATCACAAAAGTTTACATTGTCCCGATATTCAATGAGGACCAAAATAAACACGGGTGAAACCATTTCATTGACCAATGTATTTATAATTCATATCCATGGTTGGTTTCATGATGCGATTAAGCCATAATTTTGGATCAGAACTAGATTAGAGTTCTCTACGTAGATTTTAGAATAAGGGGACCAAGAGATCCAATATAAGGTTTTTCCTATGTGATTTTGTCAATCGTTTCCAAAAATCAATGAAAAAAGGCTCGGTTAGACCCGTACCTTTCTTAATGATGTGAGTTTTTGCTGGATTAGATGCTGGAGGAGTGAACAATGATGTATGAAATGGATCTCAGAGTCTAAAAAATCTAAGGGTACACAATTTATAATATGTAATTACATGTCATGTGGGACCCCCAATGTGACAGAAAGGGATTACTCATAGTGATAAGGATTACACATCGTATAGTCCCTACCACACCGAGTGTGACCCTTTCTCATGAGATTGGTGTTTACAGGGTGCATGCACCTAGGATGTCGGGTGACTTAAAATACCATGTGGGCCATTAAACATTCCGTTTATGCCATGGAATGCGTCTCAATGTGTGCAGGTGATAAATTCCCTAGAGACCATCTAGATCCACACACCATGTTTCTCCACACACTCTGTGGGGGTCCACAGACCATGTAATTAGAAATGGGAACATTAATGTGTTGTGATACAAGTGTAGTACCCAGTGTCGTTGGGGAACAACATGTAGACATAGTATATTGCATGTGCCCTCTAAAAGAAGTCTTGGAGTCCTTGTCTTATACATCTTGGACAGGTTTCATGAGGGTATATAACCTTGATCCTATACCTAATGGTTTAGTATTGAGTCTCTTCCCATCAATATTATGGGGATCCTCTCTGAGGAAATTTAGTTCTAGATGGGGTTTTTAGGAATCACTGTGTGAGGCCTAGAGTAAGATCCTTTATGATTATCATCATGACCAACACTACATAAGCATTGATCCCGTAATTAGTTGGTTAATATAAATTGAGATTTCGGTAAAACAAATGTACTTGTGTGTGATCGCCATCATTGAATTGGCATCTTCACACATCTAGTGTGTACTTCCAATGGAAAGATTCAACATGCACGACATCTCAGATAGAAGCCATCAGATAAATCTAACACATGTAGTGTGTTCACCTAAATGAGTATTATATCGAACATTAGAGCATGAATTCTTTTCTAGAAATTTGGATTATATTTTACATTGACACAATGTGTATACTTTAATTATACCTAGATATTCTTATTATTTGTGTTGTTGACATATCCTTATGAGGATAAAACAATTATTATTGGTATTATATATTTATTTATTCCGGAGCATCCTATTTGGAATTGTTGTATGTACCCCTACATGGGACATGAAAACACATTCCACGTATTATTCCGACAACAAATTTTTTGATAGAGTCATAGAGGGACTAGGACTAGGTGGATCTTAGTGAGCCATCCAGACCGAGAAGTTCTCTACTAATTTCATTTAAAGTAGTTCTCTTCAACTTCCTATGTTGGACTTCTTTTCAGTCTCTTTTGTGGGATGGTATATTTCATTTTCTATATATTACAAAATTTCATACTCAAATGGTGGGATTGTAAATATATTCATTATTGGTTTTAGTTTTTTACAATTTAGAATTGTATTTTATTGGAGATGTGTGTTTGTGTACACGTATATTGGTCTAAGGCATCAAATGTTTGTGATATTACTATTCGGTGATGGTCTATATCCCTTGACCTATTAGAGGTGGGAAAGGGGTATTCATTAATGCAAAACCGTTGGTATGAATCGTTATAGATACCATTGGATGGGTCAAATACATGGTGTGTCTCAATCTACATTGTTTACTGAAATTGATCCTTGTATTCATTATTGATATCTAGATCACAATAGTGGTAATAAATGTAACTATGTTAAGATAGCAGCATATGAGTCTGTGACTATTAATTTTACATTAATTTTGATGTGCATGATGCTATTATATATTTTCTAATTTCGAATTCTAACCCACCATTATCGGTAGGGAAACCAACACCCATATTTTTATGGGCGTGTTTTCTCTAACAACAAATATGGCGAGGGAATGGATGGATTAATTCTCCTTCTCCTATATTCTATCTCTATATTTTTATGAGTTGGAGTATCCCAGGATATAGTGGCTAATGGTATAGGGTTCATTCTTATCTCTATGTGAGGAATGCATTTTTACTATACGTTTATATGTTAGCTGTAACAGCTTTAGGTATGAATCATACGTATATACAAAAATTAGGGTATTGAATTCCCATAGGTTTACATGAATGGAATGCTCTGAATCGAGGCATTAATTATTTAAACCATGCTATAGTGGTATTCAGACATATACTTGTTTATAAATGGGATAATTTTGATGATGATATGGATATGTGGACCAATTAAAACAAGAGATGTCAGGACCTGTACAAAGCCCCAGTAGGTAGGTCCATGGATCAACTCACATAAGGGGTGATTATTTATTGGAGGGATAAAAATTGTTTTTATCCATTGGTGCGTCAGAGTGAAATACAATTAGATATGTGGAAGAAGAGTACATTTCAATATATATATATATATTTTTCCTATTAGTGTTTGTTATTTATTTAGAATTAGTTACTTCTATATATTATTTTTCAAGTAATTTATAGAAATGAAGTAAAACTAGTATTTCTTATTTAGGTAACAAATTGTCATATCTTTTTATTATTCAGAATTTAGTATACTAATTTCACAATTTAGAAGATAGTTTTGATGGAGGATCGTAGTAAATAAATCTATTATTCTCACCCTAAATAAAAAAAATTCATGTATAGATTTATAGGGTTGTGATCAGGCTAGACATTACTAGTTTTATGGAGTTGTTTTCAATTATCAGGTGTTGATGGAGTTCATGATCATTACTGATTTAGATACTTACACTTGCATTATTTCTTTTCTATTTATTTATGACATAAAATTTATTTGGATTACTTCTGGTTTAGGAATTCTGTTGGCTGGTGGCTTATCTATTTGTAACGCCCTTATTTTTTATAGACTTTTTGTCTCGAATAAATTAAATTTTCATTTTTGTCTTATAATGAACTAAGTCAAACATTTCATTCACATGGAAATAACTCATCATACATTACATTGAACATCTACTTGAACATACATTACATGGAACTACGAATAGACATATGTTTCATGAATCCCCAACATGGCGTATGTTACACGAAACACCGATATTTCTACTAAACATCATTTTATTATTATAATTAATTAAATGATGGAATTATAACCATGCCATTAAAAATAGTAATATGAATATTAATAAATACTTTTAGAATATTATTTAAAATTTTTTATATAATTATAACATATTAATAAGGGAAAATATAATTTATAGAAAAGTCTTTATATGTTCAAAAATACTATTTTAACTAATAAACAACTTTTCACATCCTTCTATGAAAAAACATAAAATTAGTTTTATAAAAACTTATATTTTTAATATAAAAAAAATAATATTCATTTTTGACTTTATAATGTTGAATTTCTATTCGGGTTAATTTTTTGATTTTTCTGAGAAAGAGCATTTTTTGACGAATAGTGAAAAATACTATATTTTAATTCAAAACTAATTTATCATATAATTTATTAAAAATGGGAAATTATTGTTTAAATTGGATTAAAAGTTCAATTTGATAAAATTTTATCAATTAACACATGTTAGGTCATTGACGTAAATTTCACTTTGAACATAGGCTTAAAAACATAAAATGATTTTTAATTTTTAAACTTTTAAAACCTGCATTGTCGACCCGACTGTGGGATTAATTTTAAAATATTTTTTAAAATTATTTGATTTTAATATGAAGATATTTATTCAATATTTCTTATTAGATTAATTGATACTTTCTTGTAATGTCTACATAGTTTTTGACAAAAATTATTAGTGAATGTAATTGAAATTAATTACACCGATTAAGCTAAAATTAAGTTTAACTAAGGACTAATGCTTAAATTTAAGACCTAGAATGTACTAGAAATATGTACATGATCCATATTATGGAACTATTTATAACATATCCATCATTTTATCATGTTTTTTAAATTATGTGGGGAACATTACAGAGGAAAAATGTGCGTAGAATTCCTTTTCCAATGATTTCTAAGAGTGACACTCTTACTCCACTACAAAATCCCTCCCTCCTCCACTTCTTTACCACACTAAAAAATTAGGATGAAACAAAATATTCTAAAATATTATCCCAATAATCCAAACTTCCGCATTTAATCTTCTCTTTGGGAATAAAGTCTTCCAAGGAATCCTTTCTGATCAAACCAAAAGGAGTTACCTGATTAAGAGATAACACCTTCTTGAAAGATCAATTTTTGTTTTGTTTCTCCAACCCTCCACTCTATTTATTACATTAATATATAAAAACACAATTATAATAAATATAATAGGAAATATATATTTAAAAGGTTTGACCTACACTTACACACACCTCCATATAATTGGTAACGTACATATTGTTTACGTGTACAACGAACTACCGGCTCAAAAAACAATGAATCGTAACATTTTGTTTACCACCTATCATGGTAGAAAATATGATAATATATATTATATATAATATTAATTTTGTAATTACATTTATTTAATCTGTTTTAAAAAATATATAAATACATTCCACTTGGAGTAAATACGATAATTTTTTTCGAGGAATTGTGGACTATCACCCTATCAAGCATTGTGATTCATTCACACACTACATGGAATTTATTAAGAATGTGTTCAGTTAAATTATATGATATATGTGAAATAATATTGATACATGAATTAAATAAATAAATATATATATAAATTTATTTAATTTACCTACTTTCTTTGAATACCACATTAAGAACTGATGTAATGTTCAAGCGTACATACAACTTATCATCTCCATGAATAGTGTATTCCATTTCGAACTTTTATATTCTATAGATTGGTATAATACACATATAATGAATCTACATGATATTTATATCATTATGTACATTCTTAAAATCATTATATAAGTATATGGACCAAAGAAATAACAAATTAAGCCACATGAGTAAAACAAAGAAAATATTACCCAAAGTGAAATCTTAAAAAATGATTGTTCACAAGTGGGTAATATTTGGTTGTAATCGAACTATATATGGGTTTAGATATTTAATAATATGATTATTTAATATATTTATAATATAATTATATTAATTATATATTCTTTTTGAATGCGTTTTATGATTTTCAGGACACAATGTAAGTGAAATTTCATTTCACTTTTTATTTCCTTGAGATACAAGTCTTAGACACCACTATTTTCTTTCTGTAGTGTATATACGAACCATGTAACATCCCAGGTAAATAAAGAATATGAAATTTTCATATTTATTAGTATTTTTGAATTAAATATTAATTTTATATTAAAGAGGATTCTATTTTCTATGGGGTACTCGATACACAACAATGGGTTTCTTTGAAATCTTATGTTGCACACAACGTTGAGTTATACTAAAAAAATAATATAATGATATTATTATTTTAAATGGTAGTTAACGCATAACCATTGTATTGGTGATAAAATAATAACTAACTAAAATATGATTATTCATTTTTGTTAAATTTTTTTACATTTATACAATAATAGTTAGAAGCTTAAAATGTGAATGAATCCAATTTTAAGCTTAACCACTATAATATTCTTTTAAAGGATGATTTACCAACTTTTGATGGAAAACCGTTTTTAAATCTAGTTTTTGTCACTTTTATATATTTTATTTTGACAAAATAAAATTCTTATTTAGAATACAGTCATAAAAATTTACTTTCGATGAAATTTTGGTATTTTTCTGATAATGTTCATTTTTAATGAATAGTGATAATACTGCATTTTAATTCAAAATTGCATTTTAATATAATATATTCATATAGTTAGATTATTATTTTAATTATTTTTTAAGTGTAATTGGATTATATTTTTACCATTTAATCCAATTATATTCATTGAAGGTAATTACACTCTTAAATTGGACATAAAAAAAGGTAAATCTTTGGATAGTTATTATTTCTTAAAAACATGCTTTTGGTTTTGTCAATTGGGAATTAATTTTAAATTAATTTCTCCCACTTATATGTTTTAAATTTGTAAAAATGGATTTCATATTTGGAATAATGGGTTTTAAATTGTGTAAATAGGTAAATATTATTTTTATACATTATGAATATTTACTTTAGTAAATATTTTATTTACAATGACTAAAAGGAAAATATTGCAAATAAGGGTAAACAAATAATGTAAAAATAATATTAAATTACCCTAACATGTGTTCTATTAATATTTTATGATATATTTATGACCATGGACATCCTCGGGTCGATATTGTAACCCCATGGATCCACTTGTAAGTGAATATGACACTTTATATCAATTAATTTAATGTAATGACATAAATAACATAAACAAATATCTTTTAGTAAAACAATCGTATATGGGGTTATATAAGTAATATCATTGTCTATAAATATTTATTTCAAAGATAAAATTATTTACTACATCGTGTAAATTTATTTATAATTTTAAGACATTAAATAAATAAATTTAATTATGACACAAAGGTGAAGCAGTAATTGTTTTATTAATAATAGTATCAAATAAATGATATTATAAATATTAAAATAAATTTAATTTAAACCTATTTATGCCATTCACTAAATTTATAGTTTAGTATGACTTTTTATATTTGAATTAATGATGTTTTGTTTTCAATAGAATCATGTTGGTTTAGATTTTTAAAAAAGTCATGATTTGAATAGTATTAAAATTGAAAAAAAAGAGTTTTTAAAACAATAAATATTTTATTAATTGATTAAATAGTGCTAAAAATATAGTATTTAGAAAAATGACATATATTATGTTAAATATGTCATTAATGACCCATTTTGGGTTCATTACATTTTATTGTTATTATATTAACCATATTGTAAGAATATATAAGGGGACATGGTAAAAGTTAAATAAGATAACAAAGGGTTAAATAAAAAAGATAAGGAATAAAAATATCAAAAACCTGCCCAATTCATTTTGGATGATTTCATTTCGACTTATATGTACATTATATTAAAATTAAATAATTTATGGATCTTTTCAAACCAAAAATCATTTAATAAAAAAATAATTATTTCAAACATTCCTAAAGAGCCCCTCCTCCCTCTTATAAGTGATATCTTTGACTATAAATATTTCCTAAATCATGGTATTTTATTTGTAATTATTAGGCATTAAATAAAAAAATTTAATTATGACACAATGGTGATGCGGTAATTGCTTCATTAATAAAGGATTCAAAAAAATGTTATTATAAATATTAAAATAAATTTATTTTAATTCTCTTTTATGCCATTCAAAAAAATTTAGATTTGGATGACTTGTTATATTTTAGTTAATGATGGTTTTTAGAATGAATAACTTTTTTTTGATTTTTTAAAAAGTCATGATATCAATAGTATTATAATTGACTTAAAAAGAGTTTTTAAATCAATCAATATTTTATTAAATGATAAAATAGTCCTAAAAATCTATAATTCGTCAAAATGACATATATAATGTTAAAATTTTCATTAATGATCAATTTTTGGTCTCTTGGAATTTTATTGTAAATATACTAAACGTATTGTATTAATATATAAGAGGACATGGTAAAAGTAAAATAAGTTAACAAAGGGTTAAATAAAAAAGATAACGATTAAAAAATATCCAAAACCTCTACGATCCTTATTGGATGATTTTATTTAGACTTGTATATACCTTATATAATAATTAAATATGTTGTGGACCTCTTGAAACCGAAAATAATTTTATATTAAATTAATACTTTCAAACATTCCTAAAGAGCCCTTCCTCCCTCTTATAAAAGGACATCACATCTAACCCATTACTCACACCTCTCAAGCCCCTTACATCATCCAAAATCTGACCAAATAAACTTCCAAAATCCATATAATATTTCAAGAATCCTTCCCCTAGGCATAAGAAAATTCAAGAAAGCCCTTTCGTTCAATCCAAAGCGAGTTAACCAATTTAAAGGTAACGTCTTCTCTCATGTTCTTTATTTTATTATCCTTCTCGAACCACCTAAACACTGTTTATTCAATAATTTTTTTAAAAAACCTATATATTAAATATACAAGTTGTGGTTATGATAATTATTCGAACACTACTTCCACACACCTCTATCTAATGGGTTTAGAACATACTGTTTTTGTTGACGGCGAACTACTGCCTCACAAGATGATTATTGTTCAATTATCTTCTACCACCTCCCATGGTGGACATTATGATAGAACTATATTTTATATGTGATATATATTATATTTATATTTTTCTCTATACTTCTGTATTTTTCATTTATATCATACCTTTGTGGTTTCTATAATGGGTAAACGTGATAATTTCATTGGAGGAAGTGTGGACTATCTCCCCCTCAATGTGATATGACTCGTTCATGCCATACATAGAATGTATAAAGGATGGAGTTAATGAAATTATATATGATAATATGATTGAATTATAATATACCAATTTATAAATATGTTTTCATTACATTAAATATGAATTTGAAATGAATGTAGTGTTCATCCTTTCGTAGAACATACCGTCTCCATGAACCGTGCATTTCATTTCTTATCTCCAAATGTTATGTACTATTATAAATACATATATTTATATAATTGATATATATTATATATATTATATCTAAATCATGAATATAATTATGAATATAAGGGAATTTTGACCCCTTGGAAAACATGCAATTATAAGAAGTTCATTTTTGACTAATGTACCAAATATCGACAAAATGACAGTAATTATCCTAAATGATTATGTAATGTTTATAACGTGGTAATAAGTGATATAAAAGGAATAATAAACATGAAATATGTTCTGATTCAAGTATAAATTAGATTTAGATTATTATTCAGGAGATTAAAGAATGAACGGGCTTTGTCGGACACGAGGTAAGGGACTTCATCTCAATCTCCTTTCATTGAGGCATGAATTGATTTATACATGACTTGGTTTTATATGGGGTATAAAACCCTTTTACTATTCACATCATTGAATGTAATATTTTCATATGTAGTATTTTACAATGTGACAATGGAAATGTTTCTTTTTTAACATATGCGATAACAACGACCTTTCCCGCACCCCATGCATTATTTGATATTTGGATTCTTATACAAGCCGTAGTTTTTTTAAAGGAAAAAAATACCATATACACATTTTTTCATATGTTGTTATTGAAAATGGTTTTGATAATGGATTGATTATTTCAATGTCTGGATAAAATATATTGTTATTTAAATGTCTATACATTATCTTTCCTTTATGTTTGTTATATGTTTTATGAATATGTTATGGTTCATGGGAATTGTTTACGTATACGGGTGGTTCCTTGATAAACCTAAGATGGGTGAGCCTGAGATATCTCTCCAATGCATTGGGTAACATTACATAGATAAATTTTAATATTTCTCCTAAGAGATTTATGGAATATACTAAGATGGGTATTCTAAATATAACTCCCGATGTAGCTTTGAAAGCTGAAACATTTGTATGTTATGAATGCTATAAGTTACATTTATGATTTATGTTTTCCATGTGTTATTCATAAATCATATGATCTTGTTTGGTATGTTAATGATTCAAATTTATGATTTCATTTAATTGTAATTATTAGTGGAATAATTTTTGTGTTCGTTGTTTTATAACCCATACTACAATTTTTATATTCATCCAATGATATTTTTTGAAATTTTTTTCACAGGACATATAGAGCAGAAGGGTCAGGGGTGGGATCATAGAAAAGTCATGCTTTCTAAAACATGGAGGTAGACATAAATCTTTTTTTCATGATTTTTTATTTTATGGAAAATGGATACTAAGTAGAAGTTTCTAATTTGTAATATTAGAGATGTAATGTAATAGTTACATCCTAATTATCTCAAACTCTAAACCTAAAAATATCCTTAATAAGAGTTATTAACATAACTCATAATTATGTATTGTTTATGGGTGGGTCCTTCTAAACCAATAATTATTTATATGATTATTTGTATTAAATTTATTTTCATTTACATATCCATTATATGATCTCTATTTCATGGGGTCAATCTATCAAAATTTTCCAAATGGGTAAGATATTTTTATCGTAGATTACCATATTTTAGAGAATCTTTTGTTATAATCATACATTGTATTTCGAGGTGCACATGCTTCAATTTTAAATTTATTATCATGAATATATTAATTTTAATTATATATTAATGTTAAATTAATTTCTTTTTCTTATATGGAGAGTATGATTCCATGTTTCCAAGTGATAATACTTTTTTGAAAAAATCTCATCTCTTTTCAGGATTATTTATATTATTTTTTATATTGTTGAAACCTTATGATCAATATATAAAAAACACTGATGAGTTTACTTATATTAAATCTATTCATGATCTATTTACTTATGAGAAAAATTTCTTCACTCTTTGGTACTTAATATAAGTATGAAACAAATTTATGAAAAATCTGACGGTATCTCTATCTTCGGTTGGAATCCTCATTTATTTCAAAAAAAAGTTTTTAAAAATATTTTCATTTTTTAAAATTATTATTATATAATATATTCAAGGGAAAATAATTTTAATTTTTTTTTATTTTGAAATATTAATTAAAAAAATCAAATTAATTATCAACGAAAATGGATTCATGTTTTGAAAACCATTTTTTAATGAAGAATTGATATTTTCCACAATAAATGTTATTAAAAGATATGTCAAAAATATTTATGAGATAAGATAACATAATTTGGTGTTAATCATGCTTTTCAAGGTGAATTATTTAATTTTTCCATTAATATTATATCTCTGAATGGATTATGTTTTGATGGCATGATGATTATAAAAATCATTTCTCCTTCACAGATCATATGATTTTGAAAACTACTTCATTTCATGGGTTATGTTTATTATAAAATTATTATGAAACCTAATTCATTATATAGATTATGATATGATTACATGTCTATAACACCCATTTCATTTCATGGGTTATGATATAGTTTTTTTGATCTTGTTGAACATGTTTGTATCATTTCATTAGGAGTTGGGTGGGACCTATATCTCCCTAAAATTCATTTTATATGATTTATATATCATGATATAAGGATTTATGGAACAATAAATGATCATGGTTTAGTATTACAGGGCTAGAACTGGATATGAACCCAGTTTAGTAAATAAAGTTTCCTATATGATTTCCCTTCCAGAGATGCCTTGACTACTATAGAAATCATTACATTTGATTATGAGTCTACCAAAATTCTTCATTTTATTCCTATGTTATACTTTCCGGCCTAATGTTCTTTATTCCATTTCGATTCATGTCTTATGAACATACAAGAATTAATCCATGATTTATGTTTATGTTATTTTGTATGCATGTTATGATATTCTATTTTCATGATCATGTTCTCATACCTCTATGATCATGAGTATTCTTACATATCTCCCTTTTGTAGCCTTACTAAGAATCTAATGTCACACATTTTTATGATTCCTTCCCCCAATTTATTAAGATATGTATTATTTTTGATGTTTCGGAAAAGTTTTATAGTCATGAAGAACCTATTGGGAGAAGATGTATTTCATTTATCCACAAATTTTTATGCTTCCATGTTCCCAAAGTCACTAGAATTGTATGGTCTTTGGGTGTATTTTGTATAATGTTTTAAATATTATTAAAAGATTGGTAATGTTAATTTATAATAATATAGGGCCTCTATAGATTGTATTAGAGAAATTTTTTTTAAAAAAATTGGATTCTAGGATGATAATACCTTATTCAGAACCCAATGGACATGTCTAAGGACATGTTTTTGGATAAGACATTTTATAGGAAAAAGGATTGGAAGTTTATAGTCTAGAGTGAGTAGTTTCCTATAAATACAACCATTACTGGATACTAAAAGCGTATGTGGCTCTGAAACATACGTATTAAGGTTAATAACTTTGATAAGATGTTCCAGTCCTGACTCAGAGTAATTTCGTACATGAAAACAGGCCTTGCTACACACTGGGTTTGAAACTCTCAAGGGATATTCTTTAGGAATTCACAAACTCTTCTTAAAACATAATTAAGGTTTTATGTATAATATAAATATTATTAACCTTGGATAAACCTAACGTGTCATATATTAATGAAGTTTTCACAACTTATACATCCTATAAGTGAAGTTTTATGATCTTGTAGTTCCTCACTATGATAATTGTTTCTTACTCTATGACTACTTTTTAGTAAATGGATGGATCCCAAAAAACCCTCATTAATAGTGATTAAGATAGATAATTAAATGACTATCCACATGAGAAACTAAAATCTATGGGAGATAAAATGAAAAATATGGTCACTATGACTAATTAGCATTCTCAAGCTAGGAATCATTATGGACTTCTAAATGAGAAAAAGAGGGAACAAAATTCTATTGATTCATTAATAAATAAACATCCAACTTCCTTAAGAGGGTCGTCTATTCCACCTTTTGATGAACAGTGTATTGGAATCACTAAAATGATATTTTCTATCCTTCAGTGTTTGGACCATGAGAATGTTAGTCCCTATGTTTATCATTTAGAAGGTGAAGCGAACCAATGATGGACTCTAGTTATGAATACAAGAAATCAATATGAAAATGAATCCATGGATTTGGATAAGTTCAAGAACATATTTTTCAATAATTACATTCTCTAATTCATCAGACGATGATGGGAAAAGAGTTCCTTGAGTTGAAGCATTGGTATAATTAATCTCTTGGTAACTACGAGGCTAAATTTATAATATTTGTGTGGTATGCTTTAGGAATTATCATCAAATCCGAAAGTAAATTTGATAAATTCTTTAGTGGAATAAATATAATTCATAAAATCTAATTTTCCATAAGATACTTTAGTACCTAAAAATAGATTGTTCATTGTGCAATAAAGGTTGAAATTGAGGTTACGGTCATGCGTCAACCTCATGGTGTTAACCAGAAAAGGATGATAGACTTCGAAGGAAACTCTAAGAACCATAGAGAATAGAAGATGAGTTTTCATTTATTCAATAAATGTGGGAATAATCATAGAGGAATTTTTATTAATTGGTTTAGTATATATTTATGTGCGTAAATAATGGTCATCGAGCATTTTATTTTCTTAATAATAGATAAAAGTTAGCTCAAATTACTAATGGAGAAAAATACACACATATTGAACCTACCATTCCTTAGTGATACATGTGTATGGAGAATGTTCTTTTTGTAAACCATTGACAAAAAACAAGGGCTGGTGATGGAGATGGAATTCAATAACCTCTTAATCTAATTTATAAGGGTAAATATCATGCAATCACTATTACTGACGAGGGGTGTTATATTGATGTTATAAACGATACAGTTACCATCCACTCTAGAATTGATAATGTCATATTTGATTCTAGATCAACCAAATCTTTCAAATGAAGAGAATGTTTAAGCGTGTTAATATTACATGAAAATAATTAGATATGGAATTAGAAGAGAATATTTCTAATGCTACGATGATTTCATCCCTTGTCTTTGATTCCTCATGAGTTGATGTTTGTAGGAATGTTCTTCTTGAAGGCCTTTTCATTATTATTTTGGTTGAATTTGATGTCATCTTAGGCATGGATTGTATTTATCTGCATAAATCCCACATCAAATTTCAAGGAAAGAATTGACAATTAATATTTCAAACCCTCCTATGATCATTCGTCAATGAGATGATAAGAATGAACTTGTTGTGGAGATTAAATCTAGTGTAGAGGTCTTAATTCCCATTCCAAATGGGTGATTATATGAAACGGTTGGGGATAAAATAAACATCATTGAGATTCATATTTTTTGGTATTTTTTGAATGAATTTACAAATTTTTATCCATTCCTTCCACTATAATATGAAGTTATGTCCTCACTAGAACTCATACTAGGTTCCACAACAATTTGAATGACTCCTTATAGAATGGCAGCGATTGAGTTGTAGGAATTGAATAAGAAACTCCATGAAATTGTTGATATGGGATTCATTTAGTCAAGTGTGTCACCTTGCGGTGTACACAATATTTTTGTAAAAATTAATGATGGATAAATGTGAGTTGGAATTTATTATCCAGAGTTTAACAAGATCACCAAAAATAATAAGTATCATCTTGCATGTATTGATGACTTGTTTGACTAACTGTAAGGAGATAAATACTTATCCAAGAATTTCCATCCATCTTGACATCATCAATTTTTGTTCATGATAGAAGTTAAACTAAATAAAACATTCCATATAAGGTATGGTAATTATGAATATATAGTGATTACTTTTGGGATACTAATTCCCATTCTATCTTTATAAATCTTATGAATAGAGTATTTAGGAATTACCTTGATATTTTTTTCATGGTATATATAGATGATATTTTTATCTATTAAAACACAAAGGAATATCTTGAAATTCACATTATAATTATACCAAATAACCTAATAAAATAGAAAATATTTAAAAAATTTACAATGTGTGAATTTGGTCTAGAAAAAGTATCATTTTTTGGGTCACAAAATCTCAAGATATATTATAGAAGTTGATCCATCAAAGTGGGAGGTTATGGAATGCTGGACTAGACCAACCATGGTAACTTATATCCATACATTTCTTCATTTATTTGGATATTATCAATGTTTTGTGGAGAATGTCTCACAACTATCCAATCCTTTGACCATATTAACTTAGGCGGGTGTGACGTTCTTCTAGATAGATGAATGTGAGAAAAATTTCAAGGATATAAAGAGAAGGTTAGTCAATGAAATTATTCATACATTACCCTATAGTAGATGAGGGTTTATAATATATAGTGATACATTCACTAAGGGATTGTGATGTGGTCTTATGAAAAATAAAATTGTTTTCACTTATGCTTTATGACAATTGAAGAGTCGTGGGGAAAATTACCCAACCCAAGATTTGGAGTTTTTATCGTTAATTTTTTCATTAAATATATGGAGGCATTATCATTATGCAGAAAAGTGTGATATATATACAGATCAAATATTCCATAATATATATTCATTGATATGGAGTTGAATATGTTCCACAAGAAGATGGTTAGAGTTGATAAAGGATTATGACCACTCAATACATTTCCACCCTTGGAAATTGAACAAGGTGGGTAATTATTTTAATTGGAAGAATCATGCTATATTATCCATGATAAATATCATAAAAGATCCAATAGTTCTATATCTGTAGAATATGGATCTAGAAATCCTAAAGGAAACATAAAGTATTATCTTTATCAAATTAATGTTCATCCCTCTATCAAATTGATGATTAAGGAGAAAGAAAAGGAATAAGTATAGATACAAAAGAATTTTAGAAATGTTTTTGAGTTTAACCATGATCTAGATGGAATTTTAAGGTTCATGGATCATATATGTCTTCCTTACATACTATATTTGAAGAAGGAACTGTTATAGGAATCTCATAAATCTGCATTATCTATTCATCCTGAATTTACAAAGATGTATAAAGACATAAAAGAATACTTATGGAGCGATGGAATGGAGAGGGATGTCAGAGAGTATGTATCTCGGTTCTTGGTATGCCAAAAAGTAAAGGTTGAAAGACAAAGGTCAAAGGGATTTTTGCATCGATTACCTATACCAGAATAGAAATGGGGGAACATAAATATTTATTTTTTTTTCATTATGCTACCAAAAACGTCTAAAGGGTTTAATGAAATATTGGTGGTAGTCAATATCCATACTATGTTATCACACATCATTTATATTAGAGATGATTTGTCTCTGGATTAGCTATCCATGATATACATTAAGGAATTTGTAAGGTTACTTGGAGTACCACATTCCATTGTATCAAATATGGATATGAGGTTTGATACAAAATTCTAGTCAATACTTTAGCAAAAACTCAATACAGAATTCATTTTTAGTGCATCATATTATCCTCATATGGATGGTAAATCAAAAATAACAATTCAACCCATAAAGAATATGTGGAGATCTTGTTCTTTGGATTTCAAAAGTAGTTTAGATCAACAACTTCACCTAGTGGAGGATTCCTATAAAAATAACTTTTACTCAAGAATTATGATGGAAACTTATGAAGCCTTATATGGGAATAAATTTGGATCTCCAATTTTCTAGGATGAGGTTGGATAATGAAAGAGATTTGGGCCTGAGATCACTGAAGATATGGTTGAGAACGCAAAAACTTTTTAGCAGCATATCATGGCATCTCAATCCCAGCTAAAACTTTATGCTAATAACCAACAGTGTGATCTTGAATTTGATGTTGGTGAAAATTCATTCCTAAAAATATCACTCGGGAAGAATGTTATGAGATTTAGGAAGAAAGGGAATCTATGCTCTAGATATATCAGTCCCTTTGAAATTATTGATTGTATAAGGATGACATAATATCTCTTGAATCTCATATAAATATCTTTAAAGACCATGATGTGTTCCATTTATCACCACTATGTAATTACATAAACTATTATTCAAATGTACTAAATAGAGAGGTCATACCACTAGAGCTGGATATTTTTTAGTTAGAACAACCAGTTGAAATTATCGACCGATCACAGAATGTTTTTTCGAAACCAAACTACTCAAATGGTAAAAATTTTATGGAGAAACCACCAGTTAGAGGAAGTAATATTGGAAGTTGAGGATATAATGAAATATAAGTATACAAATTTTTACCATAGTGACAAATTTCAATGGTGGGATTCTTTATATGTGGGGTAGAATGTAACACCCTAAGTTTTTATAGACTTTTTTCTCAAATTAATTAAATTGTTATTTATGTCTTGAAATGCACTATGTCAAAAATTCCTTTCTCATAGAACCAAATTAATGTATGTTACATGGAATATATATATAGTTTTATTTACATGGAACAATGAATTGAAATTTGTTACATGCAACACCAAGTTGGCGTATGTTATAGGCAACACCGATGTTTCTAGGAAATACAATTTTATTGTTATAATTATTTGAATGAGATAATTATAAACTCAAAATTATACAAATTAATATGAATCAGAATAACTATTTTTAAAATATTTTTAATAATTTTGTTATATAAATATATCTTATTGATAATGAACAATATAATTTTTGGTAAAGGAATAATATTTAAAAAAACAATTTTTCAAAATAATCTATTTTTTATGTCATTAAGTGGAAAAAAATTAAAAATGCAGAAAAATTAAATATCATAAAATAAAATTCATTTTTGGATTTATAATTTTGATATTATCTTAGGGTGAATTTTTCGTATTTTTCTGAGAAACATAATTTTTGAATGAATAGTGAGAAATACTAAAATGTAATTCTAAACAACTTTTTCATCTAATTTGATTATAAGGTTAATGTTTATTTTGAATTCATTTCCAAGTTTAATTAGATAATATTTTTATCAATTAATACAATTTAGTTTTTTTAGAGCTATTTCAATTTAAACTTTGGTATAAAAACATAGCAAGAATTTGAATGTGTTTACATTAAAACCCCACACTGTCAACCTGACTACGAGGTTAATTTTATATAAATTTCTCCCAATTATGTGATTGGAATTTTAAAAACGTGTTTTTAATATTTTGAATCCACATAATTTATAATGTATAATGTCTTTAACATTATTTTTAAAAAAAATTATTGTTGAATGTATTTAAAACTAATTACAATGATTACGATAAAATTAATCTTTTAAATGGACAAAAACATAAATTTAAGACCCAAAATGACCTAGAAACTTTTCCACGAGCTATTGTATATCTACATTTAGATCATATCCTCACTGTTATAAAATTTGTTCCATTATGTGATAAAACTTCCATGCGAAAAACACAGGTTTAATTATTTTTGCAGTTATTTTCAAGAGTGTCCCTCCTCCTCCACTATAAAAGGCCTCCTCTCCTCTGCTTCATTAAACCTCTCAAAACACCTAGATTTTACCATTATCTGCTCAAAAATCCTTCCAAAAATCCTCCATTCCTACTTAAATAATCCGTTTTGGAGGAAATCCTTCCAAGGAATCCTATTGGCACAAACTAAATGGAGTTACCCGATGAAGAGGTAACACCTTTTCTCAAGATCCTTACTTTAATTTTAATTCTCCACCCACACACCATCTTTATTCCATGATTTAATAATAATAAAATTATCATAAATATACTATGTTTCTCCTTTTATAGTGATTTAACATACAATTACACACACATACATCTATTGTGTAATTAAAATACTGTTTTTGTATACGAAAAACTACCACCTCACAAAACAATGATTCTTATTTTTTTCCTTTACATTCTATCATTATCGATATTATGATGGAAAATATATTTTTATATGTTATATATTATATGAATTTAGTATTTAATCTTATTTATTCTTTTAGTTTTTTTATATTCCACTTTGTTTAAATATGATAATTTTATTTGAGCAAGTGTGGACTACCTCCCCCTCAATGTAAGGTGATTCGTTCACAAACTACAAGGAATGTAATAAGGATAAGATTAGTTGAATTATATTATATATGTGAAATAATAATTCTATTTTAATTATAATATATATACATATTTAATTTATCTTCATTCATTAAATATGACAATAAAAATAGAAAAAATATTTATTCTAAATCAAGACGGGTACTTTTTTACCATTTTGTCTTACGTCCTACTTCTCCCCTACCGAATCTTGATGTTTATTGAGTTTCTTAGCCTTGGGGAAAGAAGTTGCAATGCTGGTTACCACTGATATTCAACATCAGACATTTTTTTGTGCTTTTGGGGTTGCAATACCACTACCCATCCAGGATGATGTCTTTGGAAGATCAACAACAGGGCTTCCCAGACTTGTCTCATTCAATCTTTGATTTTGTTTATTTTTCATGAAAACATCATTTTGTATTCCCCTCAACCCCCAGTTGGTGTAACATATTTACACATCGTGTTTATATTGTAACCCTTTATTTTAATAAATTCCCTTGGGGCATGAATTGTGTGATCAATTTGCGTCACATATTCTACAAAAAAACAAAAATAACATTCATTCATATGTATCGCTTATCGTCTCCAAGAACGGTGTATTCATTTATTACATATATATTAGATAGAATATTAAAAATATATATAATAATTATAAATGATATTTATATCATGATTTAAATTATTGAAATCATGATATATGTATAAGTTCCAAATATATAAAAAATTAACACACATGTGAAGAACAATGAGAATATAACCTAGAGTGAAATCTTATCAAAAGATTGTTAACAAGAAGGTAATATAATGTCACAATTGAACCATATATGGTATTAGATATAATAACATGGTTCTTTAAAATAATTATAATAAATTTAAATTTATTATAATGTATGTTTTAAATATTACGATGAGATTCAAGTCAAGATGTAAGGGACATTTCATCTCACTTTTTATTCCTATGAGATACATGCCTTAGACACCACTCTTTTATTTTTGGTGGTGTATATAATTACCATTAATGTTTTTAATTATTATTAATAATAAATTTATGGTTTTTTAAATATATATTTTATAATCTTTCTTGAATTTAGTTAATGTATCAAAAGTTAAGAAATCAGTGAGAATGTTTTGTCTTAGATTTCCAACTTTGTGAGACATTTTTTGTTATGCACCAAAATTATTTTTTGAGGTCTATATGGTTAAATTTTATATGTCATATCATTAATATAATTATTTTCAGGATATTTTAATCTTTACTTAATTTACTTTTCTTACTTGGAGAGTATTATCCAAAATTAGAAAGTTATAAGAGTTTAATGAAACAATCTCATCACTTTCAAAGATTGTTTATGTTATTTCTTACATTGATGAAATATTATAATCCATCTCTCAAGAAAACTAATAATATTTCTTATTCATAGTTTATTAAATATATATTACGGTATTAGTACCATTTACCAATCTGTGTTACTTAATATAATTTTTGAAATGTTTTTATGAAAAATCAGACCAGATCTCTCTCTTTGGTCAGAAACTAGTTTTATTTCAAAAACCATGTTTTAAAAAATGTTTTCCAAATTTTTTTCATATGATCCTTGAATAAAATTCTCATGGAAAAAAGATTTTAATTTTTTAATTTGTTTTCAAATAATACTTTATATGTTTTAAATTCAATTTTAAAATAAAATGGGTTTTAAATGTTTTTCTGTTCTAAAAACAATTTTTCAATGGAGAACAGATATTTCTTCAAGAATGATTTTAAAAGATATTTAAAAATTATTTCCCATATAGGATAACAACCATTATTGTTACTCATGACTTTATAGAGAAATTATAAAATTTTTACCTTTATATTATTTCTCTAACTGGATAATTTTTTGTTAGAGTGATCTTTATAAAACTCATTTCTATTTCATGGGTAATATGGTTAAGAAACAATATTCTATTCATGGGTTATGTTGGTTATGAAATAATTATGAAACCTGTATATTTCCACAAGATTGGATTTGATTACATGTTTATAAAACAAATTTCATTTCATGGGTTATTATATGATTATTTATGATCTAATGGCACATGTATGTATGATTTCATTATGATATGGGTGTGAATTATATCTCCCTCAAACGCATTGGGTAAATATTTATATCTCATGAGATAGACATGGATGAAATGATAAATGAATCTGGTTTAGTATTATAGGGTTAAAATGAGGAGTGAACTTGATTCAGTAATATATGGATGGAACGGGGTTTGGAACCAGTTCAGTAAAGGACTTTGTCTACTAAGATGTCCTTAGAAACAATGCCTATACTACCATAGAAATCATTATATAATATTATGTTCCATCCAAAATACCACATTTTATTCCTATGTTATGTTTTCAAGGCATATGTTATTTATTTTATTATTATTCATGTCTTATGAACATCCATGATTTATGCCATGATTCATGTTTACAATCATTGATATACATGGTATGGTCTTCGATTTTCATGATCATGATCTTCGATTTTCATGATCAATATCTCATTCCCTTATGGTCATGATTATGCATATTTATATCCCAGGTTTATCTTTATTGAGGGTTTGATATCACCCATTTTTATATTTCATTCCCGTAGGTTATGAAGATATATATTATGTTTCACATTTCTAAGATGATTTCTAGTTATGAAGAACATATAGGGTTACTATATTGATCATTTATGTACTAATTTTTATGTTTACAAGTGTCCAAAGGCACTAGACTAGTACGGTCTTTAAGAATGTTTCTGTATAATGATTTAAGTATTCAGAAAATGTTATGTGATGTTATTTTTTGAAAAGAAAGGTCATATATACTCTTACACATTAATTTATATAGATAGAAACTCCTCCCATGTGTGTGATTGATATAGATTTTGTGTTATTCACCAACCCATATTCTATTGGAGGAGTTCCATGCATTTCATTATCTATCATCCTTTATTATCATCCTAGATAGGGTAACTTTGGAGGGAGGTGATCATGATAGCACATTATACTAGTGAATGTTTACTAAGACATCCACATTAATTGGGACATGGATAATATTTTTATTTTTAAATATTCTACTATAATAACTTTTATAATACCATTATTATAAAAATCAAGGTATATATAGGCTTGATTACTAATTTTATTTTACCAAAAGATTCATGGGTATCAAAATAAATTATTATATTATTTTTTTCAGATGAAATCCATGGATTTATGCATAATTGTATATTATATATGAAATATTGGTGTTTAACACCCAATTATAGGATATAGATCTATATTTAAATCATTAAAAAATAAAATAGATTCAATATTACATATTGAAACAATTGAAGTGGAAATTAAATGGATTTGGGGAAGTATGATTCAGGAAATCATTAATCATAAGTAATGTTATTTTTTATGAACGACTTGAATATAATCATATAATCATATTTTTATATTTTAATTCTAGTTTATATTTATAATTTAGGATGATAAATGTATTTATTTAATGTGTGATTGTCCTTTTTTATTTTTTACATAATGGAAAATGTTCAAAATGATATAAACATGAAAAATATTATGTATTGTTATTATTTACTATCATATTGTTCGTTGAGGAACTAAAATATTTTTCATGATAATTTCATTTTATTTTATAATATAAGTAAGAAAAATAGTTTTTTTACAAATACGAGATTTGAAAGAGGACATAATTTTTGCCTCTGATCCACGAATAGGAGGAAAATAACACATAGAATCCATCATGTTGGTTATTGAAGTATGCACTAGAAATCCCATATTTATTATGAATTTGTATATGCTTATAACTACTCAATTATCTAGTCCATGATGTAAAATGTATGAATTTTGGATGGTAGATGATTACGCTAGGTTCATATGGGTGTATTTATTATCTAAAAAATGTGGGATATTTTTTATGTTTCCAACTTATTGTATGTTGTATTAAAATGATATGGTTTTCTAGATTTCATGGATTATTTAACATCATATTAATATTTTTAGGCATTCATAAACCCCTCTTTTTTCAATGATTTGGTTAGGTATCATTTATCTGTAATTCAGGAGAAAATGAATAAATTTTGAAATTTTTGGGCCAGTGCATTGCTGGTGCATGGTTTGTCAGATTGTCGGCCCTCTTAGTTGAAACCGTCCAACCCATTTAAAGGGGAACATGACCATTCCAGATGATTTGGTGTATCCATGTGGATAATCAAAGGAAACCAAGCCTACAAGATTTTTAAATCTAATTTTATGTTTTAAAAACCTAAAATATTATTTTTTAGGTCCTCAATTGACCTTTACAACCCCAATCAATTTGTCTTTCTTTATGGATCCCATGAAAAGTTGTTTCCCATTTGGAACCCTCCTAGATGTGATTCGAAGCATGGATATTTTCATTCAATATCTTCTTGGTTAGTTTCCTTACCCTGATCTAAATCTCTCACAATCTATTTTATCATCTATAGGGTGTTTTGGATCCCCATGTTTAATTTTGTATCTAATACCCCCTGTTTTGGGATCTTAAACCTAGGTTTTAACCTTGCTTCCTAAATTCATTTATCATCATTATTAATAGAAAAATATATTTTAGAGTTTGGTGAATTAGGATCTGTTGATATCGAGGTAGGTGGTTCCATCATGATGTCCAAAAATTTTATCCTTAAATTGAATTATTTAATTTAAATTTTTTGAATTAAATTAAATTTAATGATTTAAATTAAATGGATTTCAATTTGATTTTTGTAAAAACCCCTATTCTATTAAACTGGGGTTTTTAAATGGGATTTTGGAAAGAAATTGGTGAAACCTCTAATTCCATTAAATTTGGGGGTGTTTATGGAAATTGGTGATATTTAAATTTTTTAATTTAAATTGAGGAATGGGTTTGATGTAAAAATTGTGAAAGCCCCATTTACCTCAAATTGGGGGTTTATTGTGAAATTTATGGAAATTATTTGAAATTAAATAGTTGAATTGAATTGTAAATCTGAATTGTGAAATTGAATTTTTAATTTAATTCAAATGTGTATTTGTGATAAATGTACTAACAATGGTTTTGATAGAAACATTATGTTTTTATCTTGGAAAATGTAATTCATTTGATAAAAAAAAATTGGTTGTCCAATGGAAAATTGTAATATTTGAGATGGAGAATGGGAGGAATTTTATTTTAAGGACTTTGAAAGTAAATTTCCCATTTTTGATTTGTAAATTAGAGGACATGAAAACATTATGTTTTTAGTAAGTTATTTTGGGTTGTAATATAAAATATACAATTTTCAGAAATATAAATGTTTCATGTCACATCCCTGGTGGGATGGTGATGAAGTAACCTTTCGCTGAACTAACGGAAAGTGTGTATACATATAATGTTGTTTCACCTTGATTTTGAGTAACCCTTTAACCTAGAACTATCATACCTTTCCATCATATAACAATGTTGCTTTCTTTTTTTCATTTTAAATGAAATTGTTCCATTGTTCTTAGATATTCTTCATGACTTGTGAATTTATATAGGTTGTTTTATATAATATTATTTATTTAATGATTTTTTGTAAAGAACCATTATTTAAAGGTATTTATATAATTTATAAAGTATCTCTATCTGTTGAAATGTAATGCATGATTTGTTTAGATATGATTTTGAAATGCCTAAACTAGTTTTCTGGAAATTATATGCAATTAAAACATGTTTAATTAAACACCTGTAACATATTATGAAATACATTGTGAGACCCTATATGGATTTTATCTCTGACCCTACCAATTCAATTTGTGAGTTTGTAGATTATCTCCTTCCAGGTTTCATAATGGGTAAAGTACCCCATAGAGGAGGATCTAGATATTGATATTTGAATGGGGATAGTTCCATCCATTGTGACATTGAATATTTTTAATTTTGTTTTATTGTTCATTAATATAGTATATTGGGATTTTAAACCTATTTTACATGTAGTATGCCTATCTCGGTAGAGTTTCTTTTGTATTCATACTGATTTGTTATCTTTCTTCCATTATGTTTTTTGAAAAATAATTCCCACATTCATTTTGGACTATTCCAAGTGCTAGTTGCCAACCCGTAGGCATAAGGAATGCCCATCGGGCCATGTCAGGACCATATCAATTATCAGGTTACCATAGTATCCAGGATTGTTATTAATAGATAATTAGTGATCATGGTGGAGAGTTATACAGTCATTATTATTATTAGTTATACACTAAAAATGGATATTCACACAATTTCTAAACACCAAGTAATCTATAACAAAATGGAGTAGTTGAATGAAAAAATAAGGCTATTCATGAATTAGAAATGGAAATTATAATGAGTAAAACCTACCAATGTAATATCGGTATAAGTAGATTACAAAAAAAAAATTAATTAATATAATATTGTCAATGCATAATCTCAAGAAATTCCAATAAAAATTATGGAATTTGATAAATATAACTATTGGTTACTTTTGAGTGTCTGGTTTCAAGGTAAATTTACATAACAGTAAATATTTTTTATGACTTTTTAATGTAAAATTTGAAAAATCTATTTATTTTGATATAATCTCCGAATATATAATCATATAGTTTCTATAGAAAAAGAAAGTGTATGTTTAAGAAACAATGAATATCAAATTTAGTGGGAATAATTAATTGGATAAATCATCAATTTTGGAAACAAATGATGATTACTAGGGTTAAATTTACATGGATAACAAATAATTGATTTGGAATATAGTTAAAAGAGATTAATATTTCATTGAGGGTTAGAAACATACTTCTTAGATTTTAGTATTTAAGACCCCCAAAGATAAAACAATTGATAAATTCATTAATAAAATATATTTATCGATTCGTACTAGAAATGTTGTGAGGAATCTATAAATGAATTCATCATTCATTTCTCATATAGTACCTAATAATATTTTCAAAGCAATACAACAAATGATTAGTGTCTTTAAAATGAAATAAGATATTAAAAAATACACAAGGAACAATATGTGGGAAATTATAAGCCCTATTTATGGAAAAAAATGTTATTATAAGTCAACGGGTATTCAATAACAATCTAGATAAATCGGGTCATATTTTCAAAAATATGTAAATACCTTTTTTTATAAGTAATAATCATAAAAAAATAAATTATCTTAAAACTTTTACAAGAATTTATAAAATTGATGAAATTAAAATTTTACTACCTTGTGCAGTACTCAGGGAATTTATTTTTTATCATATGGATATATATAAAATTTCATTTTTTAATTGTTGAATTTATAATAAGGTTTTTTAAACAAGCATAAATTTTGATGTATGAGAATAAAAATGTTTAAATGTTTTAGATGACAAATTATTTATACTTACTATAGAAATCCACTAGGGTTTGGATAGAGATGTTGTTTTTAATTTTTCTTTTCTAAAATAACATTTACAAATTTATGTATGATCGTAATTTTTCATTTTTATATTTTTAAGGAAATTTTGATTATGTAGATTTGTATAGATAATATAATCATTAAATCATCAATTAAATCCTTATGTAACTAATTCTATAAACCAATGGTGAGTTAATTCGAGATGATCTTCATGGGTAAACAAAAATTCATTATGTGTTTGTTTATATTAAAAATGGATGATGTAATATTTTTGATTAAGTATATGTATTCAAGGGAACTTGTCAAAATATTCCTATAATATTTAAGAAAATACATGAGAACACCAATAAACACAACCTCTAAAATCTGATTTAGAGTAAAATGAAAACTAAAATGAGGTTATTCATGTTTAGAAAAACCCATGGATTATTATACCTTGGATTTTTTTATCCACTCTTAATATCATTTTAGTTTTTATGTTACTATATTATAATTTTTAAGGATATAGGAATTAAACAAAGCACTACTGCTAAGTGTCACATTCGAAGAAAGAAATTGGTTTCATGTATATCAAATTAGAAACATTCTTTACTACATTAGCTTCTATATAATATGAATATATTGGTCACATTATTTTTTATTTAGAGATCCCATTAGTAATTTTGAAATCCATTTTTATAAAATGCATTTTTTAGGGTCATGAGAAAAAAATTTAAATTTTAAATAACCACTTGTAAAAATCATGGAGAAAAAATAAATAATCATACATTAATTTATCATAGATCATGTTGAAATGGAATATTTTATTTCTGAACACATTCAAAAAAAATCATTTGGTAGATTTGATTATGAAGACTTTGGATACAAGAATGTTTTATTGAAATAAATTTAAACATTGAGTGATTAATAATTGATTGGAAATTATTTTCGAGTTTAATTGGTTGAAATTTAAACTATTTTATTGAAAATAGAATTTTATGGTTTCACTCAAGTATCAACAATCATGGTTGAATGCCTAATTTTAAAAAAAGGTGAAAAAAGAATACTGTATACATTAGAATTCAATATAATGAATAATTATGGATATTTTATACCCAAGTTCATTGAATTAAGTTACTTGAGAACTCATTATGTTTTTGGATTCAATAGGGTGAAAATAGAATAATGATTTTTTTGTCATATTATTAAATGAAAAAATGATACCATGATGTATGTCATATATCATGGGGAAGTGTTACATAGTGTACCAATTCATAAATTAACTATGTAACCTTTTATGAAGGAAAATATTGATTAAACTAATGCAATAACTTAATTAAAGGGGTGATAATTTGTTGACATTAGATGAAAAATGAACATATATGGTTGTATATAAATATTTTCAAATGAGGAGAGAGCATAGAAATTGTTTGGAATATGATGTTGTATTGAGCGGTGGCGTGAGTACTTCATCAACATATCATTGCATTGGATTCCCATTCATAATGTGTTATGACTCTTTCCCTTTACGGAATCCTATTATAATAGGATTAGTGTATATTTACATCAAATTGGAGTATCATGAAATCAATCTGATCATTAATTACTAAATTAATTTTAAATTTCATTTTCAACCAATTGTTAATTTTTGTGGTAAGAAATCCATTAGTATTTTAATCTTTTAGAAGAGAGGGGATTCTTCTTTATGCATACATAGATTTAAGTAAAAATTAACCTCGAAGTATCATTTGACCTAATGCTTAAATTTCCTTATTTTTCTATAGTCTATTTTTTTATAGTGTTTATGGATTCATCAAATGATATAGGGTGTTGATTTGTAAAATTGACGAAACTCTATGAAGGGATTCCCCCTAGAAAAAAGGAAATAAATAGTTGATACTAGTTATTAAAATAAGAGAATATTATAGATATTTCTATGTTTAAACCTACTTAAATACCCTAAATACTTTTTAGACTACGTGGAATATCATGAAAAATGGGTCAAATAAAAGATAAATTTTTGATGTATACTTGATGTTTAATTTATAAAATAATAAAAATTCAAATTGATGAAGATATTTTAGATTGAAAAATTTTATTAAAATATTTAGTTTCATAGATAACGGAAATTTATTTCATAAATAATTTTGTGTGTTTTATTCATTATTTAATATTAATGATAATGGAGATAGTGATAGTATAATATCAAAAGTAAGTTTTGTTGAAATAAATTTAACCTGAATTGAGATTGCAGATATGTTAAAAATATCAAATAGAGTAATCTATGGGATTCATTAAATGATATTTTGAAATGAATGTGATTTTTTATTAGGGATATTCAGAAAGTGTCGATTATTCCATCTGTATATGAGTGAATTATAGTGTTCTAACATAATTCTCTACCTATATTAATTATGTCATATATTCAATTAATATTATTACTAGGACTAGGTGATTATGAAAAAGACAATATAAAGGATGTATATAATCATAATTTCTTGTTCTTTTAAAAGACATTTATATTTTATTGGAATGATTATAAGGACGACTGATTCCATTACTTATATAAAAGGAAGATAAAATTAATCATCATTATATAATATATGCATATAAAGAGTTGTAAAAATTTTATATATTGTTGGGAAAAACCCTTATAGTCAACATTAACGTGTTTTTTGGTTTGATTGGGTTTGTTAAAAAATAAGTTTTACTATTTCATTCATAGAGTTTCAAATAGATTTCTAACAAGGTATGTTGAAAAAGGTCTATGGAAAAGAAAAATATCCTCTGGTGACATAACATAATATTCTAGGACATCATACCAAAACTTGATAAAGTCAAGTAATGCGTGCAAGATCTGAAATTCAAAAAATATGATTTTTTTGACACAATATATATAGATTCACAAACACATGAAAGAGTTTTACACACCAAATTTAACATCAAAAAGAGATGTTTCGAACTAATGTAAAAGTTTCACATGCCAAGGAAGGCACATGAGGATTTTGCATGTAGGATCAGATGGGTCTATAAATAGGTCGATACAACCTCAACATAAAAGTTCATCCATTTTATAAAACTGGGGATCTAAATTGTGTATTATTTTCTTGAAAAACATAATATTTTTATGTGGAAGGGATGCACAAAACAATGAATCATTTATTAGTTGTGAACATAAAAGGACTTTTGTCTTCGAGACCAAGGGAGTTACATGAAAAGTGTAAATATTTCATGCAAGAATATGTTACATGAAAAAAAATTGAGTGCAAGGTGTACAACATGTCTGAAATTTACTTAAAGGTTCCTCAAAAGGTAAATTGATGCGAACTAGAAGGGATTTCCAAGTAAATATATGGTAAAATTGTTGGAAATATATCCCTCAAGGTAACATTGAAGCATTTTTTTTGTTTCTTGTGTTTGTTGACAATGTAGGGTTCCATGGTGAATTGTCATGTTCTAGAGATGTTTTCGAAAATCCATGTTGGCAATGAACTAGGAAAAAAGAATGGACGCTCTAGAGGTGGTATAAAAGAACATATACAAGGTGGCACCATTTCCAAAGGTTTTCCAAATTTTTGGAGTCCAAAATTTGGAGTTTGGTGAGCATCGTGAAAATAGGATTTCCTTGATGATCTTATTTAAATATGGAAAAGGAATGAGTTTCACAAAGAAAGTCTTCAAGGATTGGATTTCACAAAGACCAGAAGAATGTTGACGGTGATGCTTCGTGATTACGACGTGCTTTGCGAATAGCAAAGTCGAAGAGCGTTATTGCGGTGAACTGAATTGTGACGGGAGCTTTGTGGCGATGGCATGAAGGAAATGACAGGATGCTCCACAATTATGATGAGCTCCGCGATTGGAAAATTTCTGTGGTGCTTCGTGATTGTCATTAAATTTCAGATGAAACATCAGAGCTTCTCCATTAGAGATGAAGTGGAATTGACTTTTCATGGAAAGTTCGAGGGTTGGTGGAATCGCCAATAAATCGGCATCAACCCCCTTAAGCGATGAAGAAGAGAAAGAGAGTGTTTTCCATGAAAATCATTTTCTCTTGGCTCGTGAAGGGAGTTCTTGAAGGCAACGTTCTTCACGAAAGAAGATCTTCACGGTGGATAATTCAGCTCCACGAATGTTTCAAGCTCTATGTTGGCTCAGTGAGATTTGTGAGAGAAGTCACTCTGCGAAGACTTGAGCTTCACGAGGGTGATTCTCGAGAGTGCTTCATGAAAAGGAAGGAGCTTCATGAAGGCTTGTTTGAGCTTCATGAAATTGGGAGCCTCGCGAAGTAGGGTGCTTTGCTAAGGTATTTCCTAAATAAATTTCCAAGTGTTTAGTGGAAAAGGGGTATTCATCATTGGATGATATTCTCAATTCAATAGAGAATCTATCAACAGTTGAGGATTCATGTATTCTTTCAAATTAAGAGACCTATAGGTCTATAAACTCTGAGTGGATCCCCTCAATGTGAAGTGATCAAAGGAAGTGGAAAAAGGTTATCTTTTCTACCGTTAGTGAGCCAGAGAGAGATAAATAGGAAGTGAGACTTGGGAAAGTAGTGAGCCGACCCTAAACATTGTAAAGGTAGTGAACATGTTCATAGAAATGATGTATTCTGAACATTATTAATAGTTAGACTTAGTGGATTTGGTACAATGACACATCGTCATTATATACTCGTTGAATGTAGCCCAGTGAGGGTGAACCAAGTAAAAATCTATGTGACTGCCTACATGCTTTTCTACATTGCATTTAAAGCATCATCATTACATAATGAAGAAATAATGTGGCCATAATACAACCAAAAGTTAAAAAAAGTGACCCTTTTAATAAAGAGTTAAATATCCAGTGGGGTAGGATGAATTTAGAAAATAATATCCATACCCTGATTCACCCCCCCCTCTCAGGGTATAATGGTCCCTTCTGGCCCTAACAAAAAATTTATTCATAATATGGGTGGTAGGGGAACATAATGACGATATAAATGAGGGGTTAAACATATTAATCTAAATAATAAAATGGAGTATAATATGAATGATTAGAGATAACACTTTAGTTGAGAGATAAATGAATTATAATTTTGAATGGTTGTAAACCGAGAGGGACAATGAATCTTCTCTCAAAATTGTGATGACAATGAGCCTTGACATAGAAGTGATAAAGGCCAAACCTTATCTTCGTATTGAGGACTAGTGTATTTGGTATATCAACATATTTCAATAGTATTCTACTTAGACATATCCTAGTGTGGGGAAACAAATTAAAATAGTGTCTTCTAATATTTGTTGTCATTTCGGTTCATAAATTTCTGCAATAATAGGAGGGAAGGGTGTTTTTTTAATGATAAAAAATCCAATGGGATAGTTATTTTAATTGTTCATACTATGATTCACCCCCACCTAGGGTATTTATCCTACGAGAGATTACAAATATCCCTATTAAAAAGAAGAAAGTTAATATCACCAAAGAATATGAAAATGTGAATGAATAGGAACTTCGAAAGAATCACATAGAATGGGATCTATCAAATTTGGACAAAATTGATGACCTTTTTGGTCCACTCATTAAAAATTAATCCGAAGGATTACCCAAATAAAAAAGAGGGACATATAAATCAATAGTTTTATTGTAACGCCCAAAAAACTTGTGTTTCATATAATGATGATTTTCATATTACCTGAACAAAACCTGTCTCTTATAAAAAAGTAATAATATTTTCTCGATACAATGGAATAAAACACACGAAATGGACACAAATAGTTTTATTCAAATCGGAACACTATAGTGGTTACAAAAAGACAATATTAAGAGGTAAATCAAACTAACCAAATATACCTATTAATAACCCTATCAGAATTATAGGGAGACACCATAAAATAATGAGAACACCAAGGAAATAATATGGATCCTTAGAGTTCGTCATAATGAACATAATAATGGAAGAATCCATTGCAGCCACACTAAGAACCAAAGTTATGACATGAACTATCTTCTTCTTCTTAAATCACCATAATCTTAAGACACCCTGAGAAAAGGTTTTATATGGAATGAATCCGACCGTTACCTTGAGTAAATGTTGGGAACCCAAAGGGTATAATTATGGCCATTAGTCTTTTGATGTTTTAACTAATGAACAATTAAGAACAACTTCACGATCTGATTGGAAAATTATAAGATAAAACCCCAACAACGATATGATACTTTGAGTAGCATTTAAGTTTTTAGAAAAATAATAAGTAATTCGAAAACATATTTGAAAATATTTCATTTTTAATGTAAAGAGTTTAATTTATTAAACAGTGTTACACATTATGTTTTCTAAACAAATTATGCTTTTGATTAAACCATGTTTTCTATATAAGAGTTATCATATAGGTTCGTAAATCTCAATTTATATTTCTAATGTTAAAAATAAAATATTAATACATGATTGTTTTCTAGAAAACAAAAGTCTAATTTGTGTGATAATTTACCTAATAATTCTTAATAAAATCCACGTTTTAAAAGAAAAATTTCTATATATTGTTACATACCTTAAGACATCAGGCTTTTAGGTTAGTTTATTAAAAAAAATGTGCCTGCTAGGGCCAGCCCTTTTTGTCCAGGATAACAGAAGAAACTCACATAAGGTGGCTGATCCTATCCCTTAGCACTAGCCTAGGCCAGCCCGAGTTCAGGCATATGTCACTCGAGGTGTGTGTGGGAGCACGCAGGAGCACATGTGTGCACGTAGCGTGGGCAGAAACGCTTGTGTAGGCCGAGGCCTGTGGGGGAGGTGGAGGCCCATGTGTAAGGCCTCCTGTGTGTGTGTTGTGTTATTAGTAGCATTGTGGGAGTCTGAGGCTTATAATGGTTTCTCGTGTGGCTCCCCATTTCTATGTGGGAAGCAAAATTTTGGGTGAAATGGTATCATGGTCGTTGGATCACGTCACACACGATTTGATCTGATAATATTGTTTCCGCATTTGATCTTTAGCAGGCACAAACGCCCCCCCAGCACTAGGATCATCGAAAGACTTGATCTAGACCATTCATTATCCCCCTGGTTTTCTCCAGCAGCACTGTATTTTTTCTACCCCGGCATGTGCTGCACAAGTGGTCGACTCTCGTCCCTTTCATCTCCTATCTCTTCCACAGCCGGCCTAACCTATCCCACCAGCCCTCACATACATTTTTTCACCCCAAGGTCGCATGGTAGGACCATAAGCAAGTGAATATGTCACGTTCTTTCCTTTCCTTAAGACTCTCCTCCACCCCTCTTGGTGTACCATATAGTTTCACCTTGTTTCTCCCTCCTGAATCCTTGCGAGAGCACCACAACCCCTTCCCTTCTTCTCTAGCCTCTCATAATACCACAATTAAGGGTGTTTTAATTTTCCTTTTACATGACGATTGGTTTTCATATATATATATATATATATATATATATATATTTGATATGTATATCAGAATATGTACACTTCCAACTATTTTAAAAACCCTAACCTCCTCTGTTGCCTTCTGTTTTGAGGTTACGTTGCATTACTGAAGATGTTTTTCTTTCATCTCATCATGCGAATGGTTTTCATATATATATATATATATATTTACACACACGAACAATATGTATATGTCAGGTATATACTTATTAATTCAGTTTTAGACCTCCTATCCACCCTAAAAGATTCTAGTTTTAAGTGTTCATGTGAAGGTATAAGGGATTAACTTCTTAAATTCATTGCCAAATGGTTTTTAAAAAATTTATATACAAACTGTGGAAATATATATGTGTGTGTACAGGGTTTTGAAATTTTATTTGAAAGCCTTAACCCCTGTAAAAAGACCTCTGGTTTTTGGGAGATCATGTACATAAAAATAATATTTCCTTAAATTGCATGCAAAAGGGTTTTTAATGCTGTATATACAAAGTATATATAAATATATATTTTAGGTGCTCATGTCAAATAGTTTTTAGCATTGATCTTGTGAAAATTACTCCTGACTTTTAGAGCCCATGCACTTGCAAGTATTTATCCTTTTATTTTGGATAAAATTGGTTTTCATTTTCTCTTTAGATATATACATATACCTTCTACTTTTACTAATATACACATATACCATGTAAATGGATTTTTAAACATTTAATTAATAAAAATATCTCTACATTTAAGGATATATACATTTTTATACATGTAAGAAGATTATTCCATCCATCATTTGGTGAAAATTTTTGACACATAGATGAATTTATAGCAAATGTGTGTAGGAGTTTTATGTTAAAAACCCTAGAATTCCAAGAATTAAATTGAAAGGTGTTAGATGTATTCTTAAAAAGGGGTTTTCATTTAATAAATTAAAATAACAATGTACATGATATTAATTGTAACTTTTATGGGTTAAATTAATGTAATCATGTACCTAGAATTAAAAACATATGTTCATATATTTGAAACATGGAACCCATATCATTGTGGAAATAATGCATGTAACATTTGGGTAGAATTTCATTATGAACATTCCATGTATGTTTACTATCATTCAATATAATGTTTAATTTATGTTATAATGTCATGTTTAATTCTTCATGTTTCTTTATTAAATGTTATTTCATATATTTATTTGATTTATAAACACAAAATAATAACAAAGAATCTAAGAACCCGTTATTTGGAGTGGTATGGGACACCCCGAATAACATCACTTTAAAATGGGTATCCAATGTGGTATAGGATTCCTTGTATACATAGCCCACTAAGACCTAAGAGGATTGTATTAAACTGACTGTGTGACGGGTAAGGCCCATTATAGCCTCTTGATGCATCAAAAATTCCCATGAGGAAAATTATGGTCATGGCATGAGGCCTGATAAACATTATGGTTCGGATGAAACACCTGGGCATAGATTTGTATGGTCCTGGCCCGAGGCCTTGACATAGTCTGGCATTAAACCCTCTTCTTAATGTTTTAGTATGTGATCGACCATGGGATTTTCCGACTAGTAGGATATCCCTGGTACAAAGCCTAATGTGTACATAGATGAGTTTAAAGCATTGACAAGTTTTGTTTCAAAAATGTTAGTCTGGGTCCCTTTATAAGTAGTTTTATGCTACTACATGTGAGAAGTTTTGGATAAGAATGTCATGTTATGTGAAATTAGATTATGCCTTGTTGATGTATCATTTTTAATCCTTGTTATAAGAAACATTTAAAACCATAATAATATTATTGGTTATGTATTGTTCAAGGGATTTACTACTTTTTTATTCCTGCATACTCTGCTTTTGATTAGATGTTGTGTTAAAATATTCCTTTATATTTCAAGTTAATTAGTCTTCCTTTATGAAAATGTTTAAGTTAATTTTTAAGAGTAATATTTTTTTTCAGTAATGAAAGATTATTTTCATGTTGTTTTCAAACCCCTTATTGGGAATACATTGGCTCACCCTACATTTTAAATAATTTTTTTTTCATGTATCAGTTATTACTTGATGAAGATTGAAAATGCAACTGGTTCTCCCAAAACATGAATCTCACAATCCTCTATAGCATGGGACATGATGTGATATTTGTAAATGAATTTAAAGTGATAATTATGGTATATCATGTCTCATGGGCACCAGATCCAGGCACTTAGGGTCCGGGTAGCCACAGTTGGTATCAGAGGATAGGTTCAGACATTTCTGGAAAACTAAGTAATAGATATATATAGGTATGGATGAACCTTACTAAGGGATTTTGTTATAACATTTAGATGGAAGATGAAAATGTGCCTACGAATCTACTATCACTCCCTGCTGAAGCCTTAGAGACCATTGTGTGTTTAGCTAGCTGAGAGAATTTTCATAACTATTCCCATATCACATGACATGAAAACACATGTACGATGTGTCAAGTACACCTCAGGTGCTTCAGCTACACCACTTCTTAGGATTAGATTACCTTCTTAGGATGATGACCCAATTCCCCTCCTATGTATATCAGGGATGGTACCATGATGGACTTTTCTGAGTGTTTACGACAGGTTAGGACTTTTTCATTATGTCCCTAGACACTTTTAAAGAAGATGTTGTTGCCGATGACCTCATTGCGTCCTACCTTTGTCAAATATTGATCTACAGCTTCTGTTTCCAGTTGTTGGACTTCAGAATGTTAGAAGATGATTCCACCCAACTGTCTTGTAGGCAAGAATTGTATTTTGACGTCTCCAAACATCATACACCTCATGTTACACTCAAGAGACGTCCCAAGTTCCCCCTTGAGTATAATCATGAATTCTCTTCCTGTGTTTAGGTTGAGGAGATATGGAGTTTTGCTTCTCTATATAGAGTTCATGTAGTAGGTCGATAAGGGAAACTCATGTACTGATGTTTAGTAATAAACTTATGTTTTATTGAATTATTATTTTTCCCATTGATGTCTTTACTTTATTTGAACATTCAAATTGTATTCTAATGAATATGTTTTTAGATGGCCAGACGAAGAAATATCTCACCTCTACCTAATGAGATATTAGAGGATATCTTAATCAGAACTTGCACTGTGGAATATTCTCCATTCCTCAACCTATGAGGATCATGCCAACACATATTTGGCTTGTCTAACAGCCCTGAGATCCGTCGTTCCTATCAAGGGAATTCCATTGTCTTCAACTTCATCGACATTACCCAACTCCCATGTTATAGGCAATGGGGGATATTCATCCAGGGACTTTTTCAGTGTTCCACTATGGCACATAATTTTTTGGCCAAAGTATGTTTCTTAGTGGCATCCCAAGATGGGAACCTTAGAGATGCCTTTATGTTCCAGATCCTAAACCTTAGTCTGTTTAACCACATCGTTCCAATAAAATATATATAGCAAGATGTAGTCTGTAAGGGCATCAGAAAATATTTCCATTCATAAATCTCTGATCTTTTTACCGCTCGAGCCTCCCTGTGGAAGCCTATGTGTAGAATGCATAGGCTGAAGTTCAAAATGTACTGCTCATGGTGTATCTGGGCCAGAGAAGCAGAAGAACTGAATACTAACCTAGGTATTCCGCTGACCGATCCAAATGTCCCATTTTGGTGATGATAATCATCTTGGGAATTTCTTTTCCAGTTTGTGAATAGAATTGAGAGGATGAAATTCTTTGTAGGTGGATAATGTAACGCCCAAAAATCTTTTGTTTCATATAATGATTATTTTCATATTACGCGAACAAAACATGTCTCTTATGGAAAATTAATAATATGATCTTGATAAAATGGAATAAAACACACGAAATAGACACACGGAGTTTTATTCAAATAGGAACACTATAGTGGTTACAAAAATCCAAGATTAAGAGTGAAATCAAACTAACAAAATATACCTATTAAGAACCCTATCAGAATTCCAAGGAGACAAATTAAAACAATGAGAACCCAAGGAAATAATATGGATCCTTATAGATCCTCATAATGAACATAGGAATGGTATAAGCCACCACGACCACACTAAGAACCAAAGGTATGATGGGAACCACCTTTTTATTATATCACTATAAGATTAAGACACCCTCTGACATAGTTTTTAATGGCACCAATCTAACTGTTACCTCGAGTTACCATTGGGAACCAAATGACAATAATTATAGTTGTTAGTCTTATGATTTTTTAACTAAAGAACAATTAAGTAAAACATCATAATATTATTTTAAAATTATAAGATAAAACCCCAACTATGATACGATTATTTGAGTTTCATTTATGTTTTGAGAAAAATAATAAGTAATTCAAAAACAGTTATGAAAATATTTAATTTTTAATTTATATAGTGTCATTTATTAAATGGGGTTACAAATTATGTTTTCTAACCAAATTATGTTTTTGATTAAACCAAATTTACTATATAATAGTTATCATACAGGTTAGTAAATCTCAATTTATATTTCTCATGTTAAAAATATAATGTTTATACACAATTGTTTTCTAGAAAAAAAAAGTCTAATATTTGTGCAAATTTACTTACTAATTCTTAATAAAAGACATGTTTTAAAAGAAAATTTTCTATATAGTATTACTACCCTTAAGACTTCAGGCTTTTCGGGTAGTTTTTATAAAACAATTTGGGCCTGCTAGGGCCAGGCCTTTTTGGTCGGGGCAAGGGAGGCAGCTCACTTAAGGTGGCATAGCTTGGACCTCAGGCCTTGCCTGGGCCAACCCAAGCTCGGGCATAGGTCACTCGTAGTGTGCATGGGAGCACGCAGTACTGCATGTGTGCGCGCAGCGCGGGCGGGTGCACCTATGTAGGCCGAGGCCAGCGGGGGAGGCGGAGGCCCATGTTTAAGGCCTCTGGTGTGTGTGCTGTGTTATTAATAGCATTGCAGGAGGCTAAGGCTAATAAAGGTTTTTCGGGCAGCTCACTATTTCAATGTGGGAATGAAATTTTCAGGTGAAATGAGATCATGGCTGTCAGATCACGCCCTGCGTGATCTATGTGGCTGATCGTGTATCTGCGTTCGATCTTCAGTATCCTCGGACGCCCCCAACCCTAGGATCAATGACAGACGCGATATGGAAAATCATTTTCCTCTATGTTTACTCATGCAGTGTTGTCTTCTTTCTCCTGTGGCTTGCGCTGCACCAGTGGTCAACTCCCGTCCCTCTCATCTCCCATCTCTTCCACAGCCGGCCTACCCTCTCCCACCATCCCTCAACTACATTTTTCCACACCATGGTCATGTGGTAGGACCATGAGCACATGAAAATCTCTGGTTCTTTCCTCTCTTAAAGTCTCTCCTCCTCCCCTCTTGGTGAACACTACGGTTTCACCCTGTTCTTGCCTCCCGAAGCATTGCGAGAGCACCACAGCCCCTTCCCTTCTTCTCAAGCCTCTCCTAATACCACAAGTAAGGTTTTTTTCATTTTCCTTTTACTTGAAAATGGGTTTTCATATATATATATATGAATATGTACACTTCCAACTATTTTAAAAACCCTAACCTCCTCTGTTGCCATCTGTTTTGATGTTATCATGCATTGGTGAAGGTGTTTTGTTTTCATCTCTTCACGCGAACATTTTTAAAATATATGTATATATATATACACAGGGAATATATGTATATGTCATGAATATACTTATTAATTTGGTTTTAGAACTCATATCCTCCCAAAAATATTCATGTTGTAAGTGTTCATGTTAAGGTATAAGGGTTTACCTTCTTAAATTATTTTCAAAATGGTTTTTATACAATGCATATACTAACTGTGTAAATATATATATATGTGTGTACAGGGTTTTGAAATTTTATTTCAAAGCCTCAAACCCTATAAAAATCCCTCTAGTTTAGGGGAGATCATGTACATTCAAATAAAATTTCCTTAAATTTCCTGAAAAATGGAGTTTTATGCTATATATACAAAGTATATATGTGTATAAATTCTATGTTCTCATGTCAAATGGTTTTCAACATTGGTTTTCTGAAAATGATGCCTAATTTATAGAGCCCGTGAACTTCCAAGAAGTTCTCCATTG
Organism: Viscum album; assembly: GCA_963277665.1. NCBI lineage: Eukaryota > Viridiplantae > Streptophyta > Magnoliopsida > Santalales > Viscaceae > Viscum > Viscum album. The sequence continues at coordinate 1,253,960,051 of OY728122.1, forward strand.
ATTTTGTAAAAAATTGGTTTTCATTTGCTCTTTAGATATATACATAGATGTTTTACATTTACTAATATACACATATACCATGTACATGGATTTCGAAAAATTTAATTAATAAAATGATATCTACATTTAAAGATATCTACATTTTTATAGTTGTATGAAGATTATCCTTTCCTACTTTTGGGGAATTTTTGTGACACATAAATGAATTTATAGTAAATGTGTATAGGTGTTTTAGGATAAAAACCCTGGATGCTTATGAATTAAATTGAAAGGTGTTAGAAGTATTCTTAAAAAGGGTTTTTAATTTAATCAATTAAAAGTACTATGTACTTGATATAAATTATACTTTTTATGGGTTAAATTAATGTAATCATGTACCTAGAATTAATAACATATGTTCATATACTTGAAACTTGGTACCCATATCAGCGTGGAAATAATGCTTGTAACATTTGGGTAGAATTTCATTATGCACAAGCCATGAATGATTACTATCATTCAATATATGTTTAATGAAAGTTATAATGTCATGTTTAATGCATGTATTTTCTTTATGAAATGTTATTTCATATTATTATTTTATTTAAAAACACCAAATAATACTAAAGAATCTAATAACCCATTATTTGGAGTGGTATGGGACACCCCAAATAACACCATTTTAAAATGGGTATCCAAAGCGGTATGGGATTCCTAGGATACATAGCCCCATAAGACATAAGAGGATTTTATTAGACTGATTATGTGAAGTCTGAGGCCTTTTATAGCCTCTTGATGAATCAACAAATATCATTAGAAAAATTATGGTCATAGCAAGAGGACTGACAAAAGTTATGGTTCGGGTGAAATTCCCGGACAAAGATATGTATAGTCTTGGAACGAGGGCTTGACACAACCTAGCATTATACCATCGTCTTAATGTTTTAGTATGTGACTGACCATGGGATTTTCGAACTATTATGATATCCCTGGTACAGAGCCTAACGTGGGCACATATGATTTAGAAGGAAGGACAAGTTACGTTTCAGAAATTTTAGGCTGGGTCTATTTTTCAGTAGTATTATGATACTACATGTGAGAAATTTTGGATAAGAATGTCATGTTATGTGCACTCAGATTATGCCTTGTTGATGTAGAATTTTTATGCCTTGTTATATGCAACATTCATAACCATTATATTATTATTGGTTATGTATTGTTAAAGGGATTGACTCATTGTTTATTCCTGCATACTCTGATATTGATTAGATATTGTGTTAAAATCTTCCTTTAAATTTCATGTTAATTAGTATTCCGTTAAGAAAATTTTTATGTTTATTTTATAGAGTACTATTTTTTTCAGTGAAGAAAGATTATTTTCAAGTTTTTTTCAAAACCCTTACTAGGCATACTTTGGCTCACCCTACTTTATAAATGAATATTTTTTCAGGTATAAGATATTACTTGATGAAGATTGAAAATGTAGCTGGTTTTCCCCGAACCTAAACCTCACGATCCTCTATAGAATGGGTAATGATGTGATATTTCTAAATGAATGTAATGTGATAATTAGGGTATAACATGTCTCATGTTCAACGAATTCAAGAAATCGGGGGTCGGGTGACTATAGTTGGTATCAAAGGATCGGTTCAGGCAATTCTGGAAAACCAAGTAATATAAATATATATCTATGACTGAACCTTACTAATTGATTTTGTTATAACATTCAGATGGCAGATGAAAATGTTCCTACCAATATACAATCACTCCCCACTGAGGCCCAAGATACCATTGTGTCATTATCTAGCCGAGAGAAATTTCTTAACAATGCGTATATCCACATGATATGAAAACACCTGTATGATGTGACAATCTCATCTCAGGTGCTTCAGCTACCCCAGGGGTTAGGATTGGATTACCTTCTTATGATGATAACCTAATTCCCCTTCTATGTATGTTGGGGAAGTACCGGGAGGGAGTTTTTTTAGTGTTCACGGAAGGAGAGGACTTTGGATTTATGGCCCTCAACACATTTCAAGAAGCTTCGGCTGCTGGTGACCTCCGTGCGGCCAATCGTTGTCAAATCATTATGTACGGCTTCTAGGGCCAGTTGTTGGACTTCTGAATGTTAGAAGATGAGTCCAACCAACTGTCTTGATGGAAACAAGTGTATTTTGAAGTCTCCCAACTTCATACCCCTCATGCTACACTCAAGAGACTTCAAAGTTTCCCCTATGTGTTTAACCCTGAATACACAGCTAGTGTTTGGTTTGAGGAGATAGGGACATTTGCTTCTCTGTGTGGAGTTTGTGTAGTAGGTCAATAAGGGAAACCTAGGCACTGATGATTAGTAAAAAAATTATGTTTTATTGTAATATTATCTTTCCCATTCTATTCATTACATTATCTGAACTTTCAAAGTGTATTCTCATGAATATGTTTTTCGATGGCTAGTCAAACAAATATTTCATCTCTACCCAATGAGATATTGGAGGATATCTTAATCAGAATGTGCACTTTGGACTATTCTTCATTCCTCATCCTACGAGGGTCATTATAACACATGTTTGGTTTGTCTAACAGCCCAGAGATCCTTCGTTCTTGTCAAGGGAATGAATATGTCTTCCACTTCATCGTCATTACCCAAATCCACTCTTATAGGCAAGGGGGGATACTTCGAGGGTATTTTTCAATGTTTCACTCTAGAAAAAACAATTCTGCCATAGTATGTTTCCTAGTGGCTGCCCAAGATGGGAACCTCATTGCATCCATTATGTTCCAAATCCTCAACTTTAGTTTGTTTAATCTCATCGTTCCAATATAATATCTTGAGCAAGATGTAGTTTGACAGGGCATTAGAAAATATGTTCATTCAGACAACTCCGAAATTTTTACCCCTCGAGCATCCCTGTGGAAGCCTGAGTATAGAATGCATGGGACGGAGTTCAAAATGTACTGCTCAAGGTGTATCTGGGCAACAGAAGTAGTGGAACCAAATACTAACATGGGTATTCTGCGGACCGAGCCAGATCTATTGTATTGGTGATGATAATCCTCTGAGAATTTCTTTTCCAGTTTTTGAATAGAATTGCGAGGATGAAATTTTTTGTTGGGGGATAATGTAATGCCCCAAAAATATGTGTTTCACATAATGACGATTTTTTATTACCCGAACAAAACATTTCTCTTATGGAAATGTAATAATATGATCTCGATACAATGTAATAAAACACACGAAATGGACACAAGGAGTTTTATTCAAATAGGAACAATGTATTGGTTACAATAAGACAAGATTAATAGGGAAATCAAAATAACCAAATATACCTATTAAGAACCCTATCAGAATAACAGGGAGAAAAAATAAAACAATGAGAACCCCAAGGAAATAATATGGATCCTTAGAGTTTTTCATAATGAACATAATATTGGCAGATTCCACCACATACACACTAAGTACCAAAGGTATGGTGTGAACCTTCGTCTTCTTCTTTAATCACCATAATCTTAAGACACCACGAGACACGGTTTTATATGGCACTAATCTGACCGTTACCTCGAGTAACCTTTGGGAACCCAATGTCTATAATTATAGCCATTTGTCTTATAATATTTTATCTAATGAATAATTAAGTACAAATTCACGATATTATTTGCAAAGTATAAGATAAAACCCCAACTACAATATGATGCATTGAGTTTCATTTATGTTTTGAGAAAAATAATAAGTAATTCGAAAATAGTTTTTCAAATATTTCATTTTTAATGTAAAGAGTTTCATTTATTAAAAAGTGTTACAACTTATGTTTTCTAATCAAATTATGTTTCTGATTAAACCAAGTTTTCTATATAAGAGTTTTCATATAGTTTAGTACATCTAAATTTATATTTCTCATGTTAAAAATATAATATTAATCCATAATTTTTTTCTGGAAAAAAAAAGTCTAATTTGTTTTCACATTAACCTACTAATTTTTAATAAAATCCATGTTTAAAAAGAAAAATTTCTATATAGTATTAATACCCTTAAGATGTCATGCTCTTAAATTAGTTTCTATAAAATCAATTAGGACCCCCTAGGGCCAGCCATTTTTGGAAGGGCCATGGGAGGCAGCTCACTCAAGGTGGCTGAGCCTAGCCATAAGCCCTATCCTAGTCTGGCCCGAGTTTGGGCATAGGTCACTCGTGGTGTGCATGGGAGCATGCAGGAGCACATGTGTGCGCGCAGTGCGGGCGGGTGCGCTTGTGTAGGTCGAGGCCTATGGGAGAGGCGGAGGCCCGTGTGTAAGGCCTACTGTGTGTGTGATGTGTTATTACTAGTATTGCAGGAGGTCATGTCTTATAAAAGTTTCTCACGCGGATCCTAGTTTCAATGTGGGATGAAAAAATTTGAGCAAAATGAGATCATGGCTGTCGGATCGTTCCACACACAATCTGAGCCACTGATCTTGTTTCCGTGTTCGATGTTCAGTAGTCGCGGATTCCCCCAGCCCTAGGATCAAGGAAAAACGTGATTTGGACCATCCTTTTTCCTCCCTGTTTTCTCTAGTGGTGTTGTATTCATCCTCCCAAAGCATGCACTAAACTAGTGGAAAACTACCGTCCCTCACATCTCCCATCTCTTCCACAGCCGGCCTACCCTCTCCCACCAACCTCACCTACATTTGTACACCCCAATGTCACGGGGTAGGACAACAAGCACATGATAATTTCTGGTTCTTTCTTCTCCTTAAGTCTCTCCTCCTCCCCTCTTGGTGAACCCTACGGTTTTACCGTGTTTCTCCCTCCTGATGCCTTGCGAGAGCATCACAACCCCTTCCCTTCTTCTCCACCATCTCATAATACCACAAGTAAGGGTGTTTTCATTTTCCTTTTACATGAAAACGGGTTTCAATATATATATATATATATAGAGTATATATATATATATATAGAGAGAGAGAGTTTTGATATATATATATATATAGGAATATATACACTTCCATCTATTTTAAAAACCCTAACCTCCTCTGTTGCCTTCTGTTTGGAGGTTATCATGCATTTGTGATGGTGTTTTGTTTTCATCTCTTCATGCGAACAGTGTTCAAAAATATATATATATATATATATATATCATGTATATACTTATTAATTTGTTTTTAGAACTCCTATCCTCCCAAAAATATTCCCGTTTTAAGTGTTCATGGGATGGTATAAGGGTTTACCTTCTTAAATTCATTGTAGAATGGTTTTTATACAATTTATATACAAAATTCGTAAATATATATTTGTGTGTATAGGGTTGTGAAATTTTATTTGAAATCCATAACCCTTATAAAAATCATTTTGGTTTAGGGGAGATCATTTACATGCAAAGAAGATTTCCTTAAATTGCACGATAAATGGTGTTTTATGCTATATATAAAAAGTATATATGTATATATATTTTATGTTCTCATGTCAAATGGTTTTCATCCATGATCTTGTAAAAATGCCACCTGATTTTTAGAGCCCATTAACTTGCAAGGAGTTATCCATTTATTTTGGAAAAAATTGGGCTTCCTTTCCTCTTTAGATTTATATATATATGTTTTACTTTTACTAATATACATATATACCATGTACATGGATTTCATAACCATTAATTAATAAAAAGATATCTACTTTTAAATATCTCTACATTTTTATAATTGTAAGAAGATTTTCTCTTCTTACTTTTTCTGCAAATTTGTGACACATAGATGAATTTATAGTAAATGTTTATAGGTGTTTTATGTTAAAAACCCTGAAAGTTTAAGAATAAAATTGAAAGGTGTTAAAAGTATTCTTAAAAAGAGTTTTCATTTTATCAATTAAAATTACTATGTACTTGATATTAATTTTACTTTTTATGGGTTAAATTAATAGAATTCTGTACCTAAAATCAATAACATAGGTTCATATATTTGAAACTCGGAATCCATATCAGCGTGGAAATAATGAATGTATCATTTGGGTAGAATTTCATTATGCACATGCCATGTATGTTCACTATCATTCAATAGAATGTTTAATGAAAGTTATAATTTCATGTTTAATGCATGTATTTTCTTTAGTAAATGTCATTTTATATTTTTATTTGATTGATAAACACCAAATAAGAAAAAAAATCTAAGAACCTGTTATTTGGAGTGGTATGGGAAACCATAAATAACATCACTTTAAAACGGATATCCAAAGTGGTATGGGACGCCTTGGATACATATCCCCCTAAAACATTATTGGATTGTATTGGATTGATTATGTGACGGGTGAGGCCCATTATAGCCTCTCGATGCATCAGCAGGTTTCATGAGACAAATTAAGGTCATGGAACGAGGCATAACAAAAGTTATGGTTCACGTGAAATTCCCATACAAAGATATGTATGGTCTTGGCACGAGGCATTGACATAGTCTGGCATTATACCCTCCTCTTAATTTTTTAGTATGTGACTGAACATGGGATTTTCCAACTAGTAGTATATCCCTGGTATAGAGCCTAATGTGTGCACAGATGAGTTAAAAGCATTGACAAGTTATGTTTCAGAAATGTTAGATTGGGTCCATTTGTCAGTAGTTTTATGTTAATACATGTGAGAAATTTTGGATAAAAATGTCATGTTATGTGCAGTCAGATTATGCCTTATTGGTGTATAATTTTTATTCTTTGATATAAGCAATATTCATATCCAGAAAATTTGTATAGGTTATGTATATTTCAAGGGATTTACTCCTTGTTTATTCCACCATACATTGATCTTTATTAGATGTTGTGTTAAAATCATCCGTTATATTTTAAGTTAATTTGTCATCCTTTAAGAAAATGTTTATGTTTATTTTTAAGAGTACAATTTTGTCAGTAAAGAAACATTATTTTCAAGTTGTTTTCAAACCCCTTACTGGGAAAAATTTGGCTCACCCTATGTTTTAAATGAAAATATTTTCTGGTATCAGATATTACTTGATGAAGATTGAAAATGCATCTGGTTTTTCTAGAACCAGAACCTCACGATCCTTTGTAGCATGGCACATGATGTGATATTTTTAAATGAGCGTAATGTGATAATTATGGTATATCATGTCTCATGGGCACTGGATTTGGGAACTTAGGGGCCAATTCAATACATTTATCCAAAAAAATCACAAAGGGTATTTATAATATCACCGTAAACACCAATATAAATGTTTCCGTAAGGAAGAAAATGAAGTAACAGGAAGTACCCAAAGGATTCATCTTCAAGGAGTACTTTTAATGAAAATAGATGTTATCAAGGATGAACATAAAGAGTGGATTAAAAATTTCGATGGTGAAGTTAATTTTTCTTTTTAAAAGAATTTTTTGTTATATGATTAATACATATAATATTGTATATAAACATTTGAAGAGAATTTGATTCAACTTGGAAGCTGTGTGTATATGATTTTCTGATATGGTTTTGGGAGTTACTGAAATTATACATTTCATTAATGCATCACATTATGCGGTTCAATTAAGTAATAAAATTTAAACTTTTAATAAATAAATAACAATGATTCAAACTTTTAATCCATAGATACCATTTAAGGTTCTATATTATCATGTGGTTGGGTCATCAAAATAAAGTAATGAATCATCTCAGAATGTTTCTGAAAATATCCCCTCAATCACCTCAATATAAATATATTAAATAGGTTGAAACTCTTAAAGAGGTATATATTATTTATATTTCAAAGAAATAGGTAAATGAAAAGTTAAAAATGCTAATATATATGATAAATTGAATGATACATAACCATATTTTCAATATAAGGATAGTCTATAAGAAAGGATAATTGAATAAAGGAATAATTGAATATGATAAATAAGTATAGTAAGAATATTATAAAATATTTTGTGGACAAATTTTTCAATATTAAACTCATTACTATTTCCATACTATATATCAATCTTTATATTCTACAAAAATTTATTCCTATTAAAAAATATATATAAGTACACCACCACAATCTATAAAATAAATTACATCAAAAAATCTGATTAAAGAAGTTGCACCCTCATTTTTATAAATCAAGAAGAGATTTAATGAAACATATTTATTAAATTCGCAGACAATAATCTAAAAACATCATAAAGAATATGAGAAACTAGTTGAGTTGTATAAAAATTTAGTCAAGCAAGTGATGTATGATGAATATAAGATGAAATCGGTTTAGTTAAATCCATACCATATGTTTATGAATATGTGGTTGATGATAAAAAAAATTAAAATGATTAAATCATTTTTCCTTTAATAAATTATACTATATTAAATTAGACAAACTATTTACTTGTGGAATTACTTATCTAAATATTAAATTAAATTACTCATATATACTCAATTGATTACTTCTTATCTATACTTTAGATAATTATTATTGTAGGGAGAATTAAATAATCAGGGAGATGAATCTTATGTAGGGGTGGTACTGTTGGATCACCTTAAATTTCTAAGAAGGTTAATTTTTCCTACGATTCTCTCAAAAATTTATCTTATATTTGATTTCTTATTTTATCATGTTCTATGATTATTTTTCAAGGTTTTATTTATCAGAAAGGGTATATTGTTTGATCCATGACCCAATAAAACATTTTAATAAGAACATTAATCATTGTTTTAGTATTTCTAATATTTGATCATGTCTACCTTTAATTTTTCTTTATTCATGCAACATATTTTTAATTATATTAATGTTACATCTCAAAAAAATGTTTTCTAATGGATCATGTGTCAAATCCTATGGTAGAATCATTGTATTTAATTTTATACACTAATATGGTCTATTTTTTTACTTGGAAATATTTTTATTTTATGTTTCAATATTTTTCCTGACCAATATTAAATGTCAATATCCTTGTTAAAAAATAATTTCTTTTTTTTCAATGAAAATTTATTTTTGGAGAAAATAATAGTTTCATTCCTATTAATTTTAGTTTGAGAATATAAAAAACCACTCTATAAAGGAAATTTTATGACATATATATAATGAAAAATCACCCAATAGCGTGTTATCATAATACACCATGTGTTACATTTATTTTCTTATTTTAGTTGCAATCCAAGGAAACATTATAGTGAAAAGATATGATATTTAGTGTAAAAAACTCAAGAACATGGAAGTGTTATATGATGTATACTTAGTGTAATTCCCATGTGTTTTATGAAATATGTAAATAATTTTTACTCTTTAATAGCTTGTTTTGCACACAATGGTTAGTTTAAACAAACTGCGAGATGCCCTTAATAAAAAATTTCTGATATGACTTAGTCGTTATGTTAGCGAGAATAAATATAACTAAAATTTCAAAATCTATGATAAAAGAAAATCAATTATATATAATATTAGTTATTTGAGTGAATGAAATTAATAATATATGTATGTTATATAATTAAAATGATTTTTTCGATATTCATCAAATATATATTAAAAGAATGTTTTCCACCTTTTAATGGAAAATCCATCTTAATTTTTGATTTAGGCATATTAATAATTTTAATATTATCATTTAAACCGTTTCTTTGGAAGTCGAATAAAAAAATTACTTGAGTTAAAATTATGATATTTTGCTGATATACTTCATAATTTGATGAATAGTAAAAATTCGCTAAATTTTAATTAAAAACAACTTTTTCATCGAGATAATTTATATTGTTAAATTATAATATTGAATGGTTTTAAAGTATAAATACAATATATTTTTACTATTTATTATAATTCATGTCATTATCATTAATATTACAATGAATTCATAGGTAAAATCATTTCATTCTTTTGCAATGTTTCAAACAAAAACCCATTTTTTTCGACAACGGGATTAATTTTGAATTACATTTCTGCTACTTATGTGTCATGAATTTGGAAAAATGGATTCCATATTTGGAATCATTATGTCCAAATTATTTTAAAAGGATACTTTTATTTTTGGGCATTATGAATAGTAACTACAGTAAATTCTATTTAACAGAGTTAAAGGTAAATTGGGTAATTAAGGGTAAAACTAATATTGTAAAATTACCGTAACACATTGTATTAATATAATTGAATGATAAAACTTCATAAAAAAACATACTTGGGTCTAAATGGTATATATTGGAACCCACTTGGATGATATTGAAATAGTTAATTTATTTTATTTAATGGAATGTGAAATATGTCTCACTCAAACTTTAATAATTAAATTATTTTTAAAATAAGGTTATTGAAAATATATATTCGATTATAAATTATCATTTGAATGATAAAATGTTTTTCTTTATCATGTTAATTTATTTTTAATTTTTATGAAATATATAATTACATTAATAGCTTATACATTAATGATGCAGAAATTATTTATTTAATGAAAAATCAATAATATCGTTTTTATTAAACTAATAATACCCATTAAAAAGACCAAACACTTGACCAAACCATATTGGTAGAGTATATATAAACCGTAATAATACAAGGGTTATCTTGTGGACCATTTGGATGCTTATAAAAGTGATTATGACTCTTATAGTTTTTATTTTAAATGATGTCAAAATTGTCACATTCATATTTTAATAAATAAAACATTTTAAACATTGAGTGTTTAGAAGATAAAATAGACTAAAATTATTATTATGAAATCTAATAAATTTATCTTAATCTTAGTATTTTATTTTTAATTTTTATGCATCCTATAAGTAGATTAAATAATTACAAAAAAATGTTGAAGTAATTATTTTATCAAGAGAAATATCAAATAAATAGTTTTATAAGTGTTATAATAAATATTATACGAAATATTTAATTTTCTCCTCGAATTTTTGAGAATTATATTACTTTTTAGGAATCTATTATAATTTTTTTTGAAAATATCTTCTGTGTATATTTTATTTAAATTCAAATAAATGAATTGTGTCAAAATTGACACTATTGATATATTATGAAAATAAAATATTATTAAATTGTTTAAAATTACAAAATTATTTAAAAATTATAAATTAAAATTTATATGGTCTAATATGTCATAAAAAATCCAAATATGTAAATTTAACAAAACATAAGTATGTATTTATATCCATTTAAAATTTATAACATTATTACCACAAATAAAACTAAATAGATTAAATAAGGATAAATCAAAATGATAAGGTTTTAAATAAAATCAAAACATGTATAAATTTTACTATTTTATGAGATTACAACCCTATATCATCTCATCTTCAATTTGGAGTCATTTTGGAGGTTTTTATGTGTGGTTGGTTTTAATTATAAATTAATATTTTTTAGGTTTCCAAAAGTGCCCATGCCCTCTCTTATAAAAGGGAACCCCCTTCTATCTCCTCTTCACTCAATTTTGAGCCTTCATGCTCGGCCAACCCCAGAAAATTCCTCCTCTCATCCTCTCCAGTTCCATTATAGATGAGCTAGTCTTCTCAAAATCCCATCTCTAGTGCCCTATGATGAAGTTTAAAGGATTCACTTCGAGGAAGAGGTAATATCTTCTACCGATTATTTCAAATTTATTTCGTCTTCTACTTACTCTTCTTTATTTTTTTAATTATAAACTAATAACAAAAGTATAAATCATATAATGATATTTTATTATAAATATGAAACAAACATATTTCACCTTCTATCCATCCTACGAAAAACGAAATCACCACATGTGTGTACGTACAGAATACAGTCTCCACAACGTGGTGTAGTCTTTTTTTTCATCACCATCATACTTGGATGGGTATAATGAAGGAAATAATTAATTTAAATTATTATTTTAAAGTCATATTGATTCTGAAATATTATACACCATACAATTCAATACAGTTCCACAATCATGGGAATGATATCATCGCTCGTGCGTGCGTACGGTCTACCGTCTCCACGATATGATGTGATTCGTTCTATATGATATTTATTGAATAATGATTATATAAATTATTTTAATCAATAAATATGATAAATTTTATACTAATACCATTCTGTATTTGATATAGTTATAACCTAAAATGAGGAATAATAATTTATTTGACAAAACATGCATAAGAATATAATGTAGTTAACACTCGAATAACGAGTGACAATTTAATGTTACTAATAAACAGATAAGAATATTACCATATATGATATCATACGAATTAATATGATTATGTAATAATTAAATGACATTATTTAATTCATTATACAGGTGGTTTGGATATGTAGAATGAATATCGGACCTATGGTAATGGAAAATCTTGCAATATCATTTTTTTATTTGAGATTGTTTATACTTCAGTATTTACTAGGGATTATTGATCATCCATATCCATGTTTACACAATATGTAATGTTATTTTTATCCTCCTAAAATTTTTTAAATCCTATTTTACCTATTTTCGAGTTTTTAGTGAATGAATAGAAAATAATCCTTTGTCATTTTCAGTATGAGATACTTTATGGCTTTTCCGCCATAATACGAGAAAAATGTTTTTTTAACTCATACGGCATGAGCAGATTTTTATGCTTTCATAGAAAATTATTTCCATGTAAGCTTCCTTTACATGTTTTCAAGTTTATTTTCAATTAACATCCTTTAGATAAAAATTGTGTGACATTTTGAGAAATGAATTTTTTTTTGGTGATGAAAGGATATTTTCCCCAACAACCAAGTTCAAGTGTTTTATAAAATTTAATTTCCAAATAAGATGATATAGGGTTATGTTTCCATCCCTTTTATTACATTGTTTTATTATGTACTAATGGAATTATTTTTATGAATCCCTTTTATCTTATGATGGCATGATGTTTAAGAATCCCATTTTATTATATGGGTTATGCTATGATATATGATTTATTATTTTGTGGCACACATAAGAATGGTTTCATTTTGAGATTGGTGTGACCTATATCTCCCTTAAATTCATTGGGTAATTATTTGTATCTCATGAGATAGACATGGATAGAATGTTATTTTAATCTGGTTCAGTGATACAAGACTGGAATGAGGAGTGAACTCGGTTCAGTAATGGACATTGTCCACTACGATGGTCTTGGAAATGAGCCACTACTAATATGAAATGATTTTCTATTCTTATGTGTGTATTCCACTAAGTTTCATGTCTTACTTTACGATGATTGGGATTACATTTCAGTTATATGATTTATCCCATGACATAATATTATGACCTCTTATGCAAGATATGATTTTCAAATGTTATGATCTTAAGATTATGATATGGTTGACATTTCATTTGTTTACCCTAAATGAGAATTTGAGCTCACCATTTTGTATGTTTCTTTTACCCAGATCAGGAAGAATGGTATTAGATATGATATGCCAAAAATGAGTCTAGATATGATCAAATAAATTGGAGACAGCGTAGATGAATTATGAACTAGTTGTTTATTTTTCCCAGTTTCTAAAGACAATATACCTATACAGTCCTATCATGGATTTTATATATGTTGTAATAAATATAATTCAATTATTAAGTGTTAACAATGTATGTAATTTATCGGTTTATATACATAGGACACATGAAAATTCTAGATAGTGTATGTCAGCATGCTATCTTTTGAGTGCCAGTAAACTATGTAGAACTAATTAAATAAAACACTATTAATTCAATATTTTATTGACATCAAAAACATAGTTAGTGATGGAAAAATAATTAATAATATTAACTTAAAGAAAAAAACATTAAAGGGTGTTTATTATATTAGGATCTAGGATAAATATAAATTTTATCTAATAGTTTGTTGGGTTTTATCTTAAATCTGTATCTAGAACTCAAGAATTTATTGACCATGGTTGTGGGAAAATAACCCAAGAAAAAACATAAAAATAAAAAAATAGAAGCCTTTAGAATTCTGCCATCATGATAATTTATAAAAATTACATTTTGATATCTAATGATGAAATCTATTGCACATGATCTATTTATAATAAGAAAATGAAGGATAATCATGTGATTTAATATTGGTACATTTTTAATCTTCCATACCACTATTATATGATACAAATAACTTGAAGTTATGATTGTCTATATTTATTTTTGCATTAATCAATAAAATTCATAATTTCATTTTTATTTCTTTAATCTGTTGTGTTTATTTTTTTCATCATTTATTAACAAGTAAAGCCTTCTTATTATTTTCCATCGTAAAAGTAATGTTTTAATTTAGGTAATAACACTATCTAACTTATGATTACATTATATTTTTCTATTATACCAGAATGTAAGAATACCTGGTTATATGACCATTATAAATGGTAGTATATAAATGGATGTGAAACCCCTTTCAAAGATAGTATCTCGTTGTGTGATTTACATATATAGAGGTGTTAAATAGGCTAAGAAAATTGGAGATCAATATTTTTTTATAAACCCGTATAAAATAATATATTCATTACATTAATATTTAATTTATTTAGGTTTTATAATATTCAATTGATCACCATATCTAAGCTAAATCATCAATTTCTCAAGGTAAACATTCACCACAGAAGTGTGGTGGTGATTAGGGAGTTATTGATTAACTCATGAAATAACTTAATTTCTTTTATATGAATGAAACATTTTCATTTAATTTATATGATAATATTAATTTAAATGAATATTTTAAAAATGGGAGTGTTTTAAGTCCAATGTCACAGAGATAGATCATTGTCTTTGTCCAGAATCTAGAAGGGACTTATAAATGCTATAGGAATTTATTTTAATATGAGAATGTTGTATCACAAAAAATATATAAATACATATATATTGATTTTTTAAAATTGTACTCATAAGATTTAGGGTTTTGTGATCAATTTTAGATGATCATGGGAAAATCATCTTTTAATGATGTGGTCATTTATAATAATAATTATAAGTCTTTGTTCTGTTTAGAAAGATTTAAATCATTACATGGTCAGTAAGGTTATTCCCCATAATGTTAGCTTAAGATTTGTGAGAGGAATATTAGGGGACAAAATTTTGTGCAAGAGATGATAAACTATGTTAAATTCATTATGAATAAAATAAAAACTTTTTAGATTTGAAAAAATCATATTCTAGTAATAAATAAAAATATTTTTGATTTGATAATATGAATCATACACTTTTGATACTTTCACAATACTTTTGATATTAAAGGAATATAAAGTATGGAAAATTATTGGTATAATATATCAAAAGATTTAAAATCCTAAATGAATATAACGACATGGTTTTTGGTGGAAATTCCGTAAATCTATGATATAATTCACATTATTTTCTACACATTATAATTAATGATAAACTAATAAAATCTATCACATATATAAAAATTGAAATTTTTTTATGATCCTAATAAATATAATGGGGAATGAAACAATCAAATTATGTATCATTGAGATAATATAAACAAAATTATGTAGTATTCTTATCACAAAAAAATCCAATAAGAGACTATGAATATGGAAAACATATACTACTATTTTGGATATATAATTTTGATGATGAGAGTAATCAAGACATAATTATAGTTGAAATTTTCTATGGGGGGGGGTTATAACAATCTATATTTAGGATGGGGTTAATTTTTCATTTTTGTGGAATATCAGATATATCCTTAAATATTAATGGAGTGTATTATGTTTTTTTATTATTTAAATTATAGAATATTATTTATTATGATCATAAAAGTGTCCTTTCACTGAATTATTAGATCTATAATGGGGTATTAACCTTATGGTTTGAATTTTCCTAAGAACGCCAATTTCCAAGGGATTTTGGGAGGGGTTTTACCCATGTTGTATGGTTAGTAGAATGGGTATTGAAACCCTTCAAACTGACCATGAATTAATATTTTACAGATGGAGGATTCTTTTTGTCTATCTATATGGGTAATGGATACCATAAATATTTCCCATGTATTATAGTTTTTAGGCTGAGTGTTTTTAATATCCAATTGTGCTGTCTAGTAGACCATTGAGACAATATTAGTTTATGTTATTTAACATTAAAAAACATGAAACTCCTCTTAATTTCTATATAATTCCCTAAAAAATTTCTAGTTTAGCTATATAGTTTTCCTATTTGGATTTTGGTGGTAATGATCACTATCATATCAATTGATTATTAGTATAGATTGTTGGTTTGACATGAGATCTCTTATAAGTTCTATTTATTAGTAAATATCTCAATATATTTCCATCTTCAATATTCTCACAATATTTCTCTTATATATGCTCTTTATGACATTAGAATTATGTATATTTTGGATCAAATCTGGATTTATCAGTCACCATGGTAGGGTTTTAATAATTAATATCATTAGTGATATTTTGTACAATAAACATTTAAATTCATTGTTTTATCACATGTAGGCTGGTGGATTGGGTACCTTATCAAAGATTTGATAATATATTATTCACTATTAATATATTAAAATTAAATAAATACATAAATATAATGATTTTTTGAAAAATATCATGAATTATGTTTTCTTGGATTTATGGGATTTTAAATTCTTCAATATAAAAAAATGAAATTTATAATTTTTCAAACGGGATGGAGTAGTATGTTTAATAATGGATGATTTTTTTTTTATGTAACCGATGATTATTTTAATAAAAATATATATTTTTTGGATAAAAATGGATTTATTAAAATACACAAGGTAATGGTAGGTTTCTGGATAAATGGTTTTTATGTGACTTGAAAATTATTTCATAGTTTATGTGTGTAAAAAATAAATCTATATAATAAATTTTCTTGAGACATATAAGATTTATACATGTTAAAAATGAGACTTAGAGTGTTTATAATGAGTAAAATATGAATGAGATAACTAGGGTTGTGTCCCTAGCCTCAATCATTGATTGGGTAATGTGAGTGGTTTGGGGTTTGACATGTGAATGGGTGATGAATTCTCTTGGAAACTTATACCAAACAAATAATGGTTTAATTTAGGATGTATGTGTGATTTCATGTGTTGGGTAGCTACCTAGAATTCAATTGATTGGGCTATTCTCTATATTAGCCAAAACCTAAAGGGTTTTGTGGGAAACAATGTGTTTTTTATGATGGAAATATGGATAAAAGAATTCTGAGTTAGATTATTGGAATATAATTATTTTTTAAAATAATTTTAAGGAGAATATATTATTTAGAAATTTTTTTGTAATTATAGATTTTATTTTTTCTTTAAAAAGAATTTATTTTTTAAATATGGGGAATTCCTAGATTTTATGCCATAGTTTTGTAATGTTTTTTATAAATTAATTTTTTTTGGATAATGTTTATTTGATTTATCATATTTATATTGGCATTGAATTATTGTAATTTCTCATGTGTGGAATATTATTTGAGTCAATAGGTAAATTATATAATGTTTTTACTCAATTGGTATATATTCAATCCATTGGAAATGTATACATGATTTGTTGTGAAAATATAATGTGTAATACCTCATTCATGATTTTTGGTAGGTTTTAGATCCACCATAGTGATATTGTAGGGGTAGTTGATGGATTGTTCTTGAGTCACATTATTTATTTGTTTTAGCATGATAAAATATTTATTTTCCATAGATATTGGATTTTATAAAACTAAAACATTTCCCTTGAGATATAATAATTTTAAAAATGGTTATTTATAAAATCATCTTTTATATACCTATTATTTATTTTGAATTATGAATTTGGAGGGAAAATTATTAACACAAGATATTATTTTTATCCCTCATCTATTTTTGATATCCTTTGGTATTCATGGAGAATGTTTTAGGCCATTGGGAATTTCGATTCGGGTCTTGGGATTCGAGTATCTAGGATAGGTTGTTTCAAATGAACATTGTACCCAATTATTTTACACATATATGATTAAATTATTATTCAAATTTACTACTTGAGGACCCGGATCATAAATTCATTGCTCTGGTAGATAGTTGATTTACTATAATGATCTATATAGTAGTCCCCAATATCATTGATTAGCATAACTATTTAATGATAAAGCATATTATTAGTCCTCCAACCACCAGATGACACTCATTTATATATGAAAATATCTTTTAATCATAAGTCATGTTCTTTAGTTCGGTTTCAAATATTTAATGAATTAATGTTAAATATACTAAATTTCTAAGCTCCACCAATTAATTTAAAATTTCCCATACATTACCATATATCTTATTGTGTCTAAAAATAAATATGTGAAATCTCTTTCTCAATATTTCTAACTAATATTCCATAATGTACAATTTAAAAGTTCCCATTTTATCCATGAGTACATTCTAGAAACATCCCTCTTCCATATGAAAAATTATTATATATCAAATTCACAACTCAAAGGTATTTCATTGATACCTACCATCTTCTATCCATTTCATGAGACATGATTTTTCATCTCTTGATGTTTTATCATCACACCATGTGCTAAATAATTTATCCCCAATATGTCTAACAAATCACTACTTTATAAACATATTAAAAACATTCCCATCTTTTTAAAACACTTTACATATTTATATTGAGTATCTCATTTATTTTGAATGAAATTGAACTTACCTATATTCCATAGTTCATAAATAAATTCTTAGGAATTATTTTATCTCAAAATATCACTCAATGTAATATTGAAATTCTTTTAACTAAATTAAATAAAATCATTCATAATGTTTCAAACATCTCACCATCTAGTCTCCACGTAAATTACTTATTCCTTAACACAATACTCATCCACTAGGATTACCACCAACTACTAGGTTAATTTATAAATATCAAATGGATTATTTCACATTATATCCTCCCATATCATAACAAATATATGTTGGTGATGATGTTATCAAATTTACCAAAATACATCATCTAAATAGACATTTCATGAGAAGTATTAACACATGACTGGTTTTAATTCATATTACAGTACATTTTATGCATTATATCAAATAAAACTCAAGAAAATCATCACATACCTATTCATATCCTAGTATACACATATAAAAATAACCTTAGTGGTAATAAATCATAACCCAAAGGCCCCATCCAATAGTATAGATTATGGATAAATTTTGAAGACAATCACCTCAATTATCATACTTGTAAAATTAGGAAACTAAAAAATATGTATAAAAATATCACAAATTGACCCATGTTAATGATATTTTATTCATACCAAAAAAATATATCTAAGTAACCATATTTACCAAAAATAGATCAAATTTCAATCCTTTTTCAAATAAATTATTTAAGGTAAACCATAAAGTATTAACCAAATAACTCATCATTAATCAATATGATAGTACATCATTAAATTATTATATGTGGACACTAAAAACCACCAAACATGTTCTAATTTATAAAAAAAACCTAACTCATATTAATTAACTTTTCACCATATATCTAACTCATTTTTTGGGATTTTTGAGATGGCACCTTTGGGGGTTCAATGTGAACTGTACAAAAAAGAAAATGTAGTCTAAAAAAGTATAGATGGGAAACAAACCCTAGATGATTAACCACACCAACCCATTGCAACCACCTTGAGAACTACCATATATATATGTAGTTAGCCACCAAAAACACCATCCTAACACAAAATTGTATTCTTGTCCCCTAATTGTGACTCAAGATCAGCGACACCCCTAATGCTCCCAAAACCACTATCACAAAATATAAGTCTCTAATGGTGTTTGTGTGGAATCAGAATAGACAATTTATCAAAAAGATGAATTTTAGAATATTGTTAGCTATAAAATCATGGAATGGTGAGGGGAACAAAAAAATAAAACAACATAGATATACGTTCAAGAAATCATTTCTCACATATATTCCATAGACAACCCATGCTTATACATATAGGATTTTCTAAAAAAAGTACAAAGATTCTGAACACTATTGGAGCCAAATAATTAATTATAGAAACCAAATAAAAAAAGAAAAATTTTATAACATTCATAGGAAATAAAAAAATAATGTATAAAGGATATAAATAGACACATGGTTAAGACACTTGTACATGTTGGATGCTTCCACATACATTGAAAAACCAACTGACTATTTCTATTTTCATTTCCAAAAGTACCCTTCCAAATAAAATGAGATTCATTCCAAGCATTGTTAATAGTTTTTTAATGAATCTGTGAGTAATTAATTTTTTTAAATATAATCCACCTAGTCTCTAGTATGGGAATACTCTAATTTTATCATTTTCTACCTCACATGATCTCTCATAAAATGAAATTGGATATTAATATGTTTTATTTTCCATGTTGCACTAGATTTTTGACTAGTTTTATTGCTGACATATTATCCACATATATTACTGTGGATCTATCATTCCGAGGCTTCATATCCTTTATAATATTTCTCAACCAAATTCCTTTAAAAATAGTGCATGATTCTACTATATAGCTGGTTTTTCATGTGGATAGGGAGACCACACTATGCTTCCATGAATTCCATGTGAAAGTTGTTGTTCCCAGAAATATACACATCTAGTGGTGATTTTCCTTTTATCTTATTCACCTCCCAAATAACATTCTAAGTGTCTATAAATATTTTCTTTTTAACTATTTGGATAAAAAAGACCGAAATACAATATTCCATTAACATACTAGAGGATTATTTTTGTGGCTTTCCAGTGTAATTATTTTAGCGCTTTCATGTACCTTCTTAAAATACAACATTTTAGAAGATATAAAGTGTTTTGATTGCGAGGTACCTTAGTCTTACAATCAGACTCTTGAAATGAGTTAATGATTCTAAATTATCTATAATTTTTTAGTTTTATGCCCATTGATACAAGTGTTTTATGGTATTGCAATTGGCCATCGTGAACTTTTCAAGATATTACATGGAATAATTCTTCATAGATATATAAATTCCATTATGTTTTTTCTTTACATCTATTTCTAATAAAAAGGACATGAGAAATCCATCGGTCATATCAATCTAATTTAACATGTTCTTCTAGAATTCGTCAAACATCAGTTAGATGTTCCTTGTAATCAAAAGATCATCAACATACATGAATACCATAAGCATATCCCCACTAGAATTATTCTTGATGTAAACTAAATTCACATATGGACATTGGGTGAAGATGTTTTCTTGAAGGTAATTCTATATGCATTCATTCCAAGCATGTGGATCTTTCTTTAGCCTATAGAGAGATTTATTCATTCTATACACCACGTGTTCCACTCATCGAATAACAAAGCCTTTAGAATGGTCAATATTGACCTCCTATTCTATACATACATTGAGGAATGAATATTTCACATCCAATTGGTGGACCATCCAACTACAACAGACATAAAGGGAGATAGTCTTCCTCACATTTTCAAGGTTAGAAGTAGGAGTGGAGACATATTAATAGGCCACCACATACTTATACTTATATCCATTTGATATGATACTTTATTTATAACATTCAATCTATAAATGGTCATTTTTATTGATCTTGTACACCCATTTAACACCAATGGTTTTCTGACGATTAGTATGTGTAGTCCACTCCCATTTATCATTTTCTCAATGGAATGAATTTTTTATTTCATATATAATGTTCAACATTCATATCTTATGGATTCCTGAAACATTGTCGGATTATGATCTGCATACAGGAAAAAAAATATTTACCTATTCAGCATGTTCATAGATGTATCTCAGGGTTTTTATTTTTATAGAATACAT
Organism: Viscum album; assembly: GCA_963277665.1. Lineage (NCBI taxonomy): Eukaryota > Viridiplantae > Streptophyta > Magnoliopsida > Santalales > Viscaceae > Viscum > Viscum album. Next base: position 1,253,981,659 of record OY728122.1, read on the forward strand.
GGTTGAGGATGATTTGGACATATTTTGACTGAATGAAGTTATTTTAGTAGTGAAGGAATGTAATCCATTACTTATTTCAACTGATGATGAACCCAAAGAAGGTGTTGTATAAGTTAGCTCCTTATGATCATACCTTTCTCTAGGTTATTATGTTTTGACTTGAGTATTTTTCTTTAATTATTCATCATTGAATTTCCAAGATGCGTCCTCACTAATGATCACATATCTACTCACCACTGCTATATTAGTTACTGGATTGTAGAGCTTGTAGTTTTTTTATTCTTCACTATAGAACATGAAGATTCACTTTTTTCCATTATCATCAAGCTTCCTGCTTATTTCTTATATAACTTTAACATAGGAAACACACCAAAAGATTATTAGGTGCACCACACTCGGTTTTGTAGCCTCTCCATGCCTCTTGAGGTGTGAAATTTCTGACACACATGATTGGATACCGATTGAGAAGGTTGGAAGTACAAGCAACTACCCCTGCCCAGTATCCCTATGCAAGGCCTATCACCTTCAGTGTGTTCCTCTTAATGTTGAGGATGGTGTGGTTATTTTTTTCTATAATGTAATTCGATTGTGGGTTGTATGTTTTAGTGTATTTTTTCTTGATTCCTTATTCCCTCCAAAAATCATGAAATGAATTTGAAGTGAATTATCCACCTATTTCAGATCTGAGTTTTTTGATTTATGGACATCATTCAGCTTCAACATGGGCTTTGAAAATTTTAATGATATTAAAAGAAGAATATTTTTCATTGATGCGATACACCCATTTTTCTATGCTGAAATCATCAATTAAGGTTCAAAAGTACATATTACATATATGTAAGGTTGTTTCATGTGGTCAACAAGTATTACTGTGAACCAACGGAAGTGGTCACTTTTCTCACATAGACCCTCAACTTGTGAAGGAATTCCATAGTTTTGTACCAAGTGGAAACACCTATCACACAAGATTTTGAACAATAATTTCCATCAAGGAATGCACTATGCTTAATGATTGTTAGAATTTATGTCCACTGAAATTGAGATACCCAAAGAGATGATGCCATATCCACGAGTCATTCTTCATGAGTCCAAAGAGACACTTCTCAACATTTTTGTTAATATAAAACAGAATCATGTTATTCTTATACAATTTTACATGAACACCATGTCTATTGTGAGCATCTATTATCGATATAGAGAGGAGTTCACCATCAGTATGACATAGCCAATGTCATGGAGATGGTCAATACTAATGATATTATTTTTTTAGTTTTGGTATGTAATACACATTAGAGATATAGTTTGGCTCACAATTATTCTAATAAATTTTTATTTTTATTTTTTCTAATCACATGTACAATTATTGAGTCACAAAATCTAATTTCACCATAAACTTATTCTATTAGTTCCTCGAATAGTTCTTTGTTACCACTCGTATGATTTTTACACCCATGTCGAGATACCACACATCTGGATGTTCACATGCCTTTTCTTATATAGGGAGGAGTGTAGTGACTTCTTATTCATAGTGATATACTACATCATAGTTGAATAATTCATCATGATCCATTTTAATCTAACACTCCTAAGGATAATGGCCAAATTTCTTGAAATTGTGGAATTGAACGTTCTTTGTGTTTCTATGACCATGCTTGAACTGGCCTCCGCCATTTCCTTTTCCATATAATCTTGTAAAATTTTATGGATATTGGTGATGGATTGGATGATATCAAAATTATCCTATTTTTCATTATTACTAGTTCCATGGATGCATCATTGTGTATATCCATGCATTCATTCTTATAGAGAAAAGTTAGACTCAAATGAATGATCAAGTATTGAACCGAAATTCTTTTAAATTATCTTCTCATGAAATTCCAACGATCCCATCAATTATTAAATGTATAGTTTTTATAAGTGAGTTTATTCATTGATTTACACAAAAAATGCTCACTATTGGTTATAAAAGATATCAGTTTTTTTTCAATGACGCAAATGTGTTATACTGTTTTACTATTTATTTTCAAATTATTAATAGTAACAATTAAACATGTGAAGTATTCAGATATTCTCTCACCTTCCTTCATATGAACCACATTTTATTCATTTTTAATGGTGTTAACTTCCTCCATATTGGGTACTATACACCCATTACTTATGATCTCCTATAGTTCTTATGATCTAAGGAATTCTTTAATTTGGATTAACCATATTTCATTTTTTTTCTAGAAAACATAGAAAGCTATAGTAGGATTATGGTAGTCATCATTAGAAATTGGATGATACCTTGTTTTCTACCTATGATATCATTTTTCTAGTTTTACAAACCAGAAATTTTGAGATGAATAAAAATAAAAACGACACAATACTTATTTCAAGATTAAATTTCTCTCACATATTCCATAGACTACACAGTCTACTATTTAAAGTCATTTCCAAAACAAAGGTGCAAATACAAAAAATACTATAGCCAGTAATGAATCAATTATAGAAATAAGATTCAAAAAGTAACATTTAATTACATGCATATGAAATGGAAAAAAAGATGTATGGTGGAGAGAAAGAGATGAATCGGGATGGTATAGGTATGTTATTGATGTTCCTACCTACTTTGAAAAACCAACCAACTATTTTGGTTTTCATTTAAAAAACTAAACTGGGTATTATTTGGGTGATCCACCAAAAATGAGTCCAATGCAAGAGGTATCGTGGTAGACATTGAGGAAAGCGAGAAATTGAGAAAATGACCACCAATAAATAGGTAAAGAGAAGATGATAAAGAATATGAAATATGGAACTAAGAACCATAGACACATTGAAGTATGTAATAACATTAATGACTGTCATAGAATCTGGGTAAAGATGAAAGAGGGTCCAAACCCAAAGGGTAATCTAGAGTAATAGAAAAAACAAAACAATGAATCTAGAGAAACGTGGGACTGATGATTGGTTGCCTTATACGACTCCAGGAGAACTATACAAACCAAAAATATGAGTGATATTTTCAACAACTCATGCCCACCATAATAATAAAAAGCCACCATAGAAGACAAAACAACTTGAAAATATGGTTCATATAGAAATATGTCAGAATTGTAGAGGAGGAATTTAGAAAAATGGTATCAATCCATAGAAACTTAAAATACCAAAAAAACTACATAAGGAAGATACAGGAACATAATAAGGAAAAATATTACTATAGCCAAGGGATGTAATAAGAAAAAAAATGTCCACAAGAAGGCCTATGTCTAGAGAGGGTGAATGATATTAAAGGATTCATCAATAGATCTATTAATAGATTACATTGCGACTATGGAACCATGGGACCATAAAGCTGATAAAATCACCCCTCCCCACATCAATGCCCACTGGTGGTCCAAATTCTAAAAACACAAAAACAAAAGGGATAAAACATACGAAAGTATAAGGAATGTTAATAGGAGAAATGTATACTAGATGTAAAAACCATAGGATCACTGCTAACAAGAGAACCTCAAGTCTAATCAGATAATCGTAAGACATTTTATTAAAATAATTATTCATCTATATTCTTCTTAAAACACAATAAATTCATATCATTCCAAAAATACATAAATTATATATTTACAAAATAATATATCTTTTATATGATATATATCATTACATTATAATATGTTATAATAATTTCACTATAATTCATAACATTAATAACTAAACCATTCAATGTATAATTTATAATATTGATATAATATTTAAAAAATATATACAAAATAATAGTAGTATTCTAATTTAATCATAATGAAATAACAATTTTGATTATATAGTTTATGCATCTTGTATTTATAACTTAATAATAATATCATAAAAGATCATGATAGAATAATTTTACAAGAATCATTTTCAAAATTCATATCGTGATATCTTTTTAATAAGTCTTTGTTTATTTATACATTCATTTTTAAATGTTTGTGAGTGTACACACACCAAATAACTGAACCGATGTATAATTTCTAGGAAATCATATAACATAAAAAAATTTATTCTAAATTAGAAATTCCATGTTAAATAGTTCCATAATATTTTTTTAGAATTCATAAAATTAATGATAAAAATTTAAAATATCATTTATTTGACATTTAAAAATAATCATCATTTTATATTCAACCTTATAAAAATATGTATTCCTTAAATGAATATATATTGTTTCTATAAAATTTTGATTTAATTAACATTTATTTTCCTTAATAATTATTATATTTTCATGATTTTAATTCACTCATATCATGTCAAATAATTTAAAGTAGTATTTATGAATATTTTTTATTCAAATAAATTTAATTATTACATGAAATTAAATATAAGTCATTTATGACAAGGGGTAAAAGGATTTTTTATAAACTAAAAAATATATTTATATTGTTCTGGTCATAATTCTATATGATTCAATGTATTGTAGTGTTGGGCCCCAGTTGATTTTTTGTTTTTTTTTCCAATATATCAATATGATGATCATGTTTATGGAAGAAATAATGTAGAAAAGTTTTTAGAAATATGGATTTAAGAAGGGTGTGAGTAATGTTTTCAAATCGGAACCAAAACCATATTGGTCATAATTAGATTATGGAGGATCGGGTTTAGAATCATTAACATCATATCCAGACATTAGAATAATTCATCAAATCTCAGAATCATAATGAGACTTTGATGAAAAGTCAGAATTCAATATTGAGTCTGGAATAAAAGTTGTGATCATAGTGAAGAAGTTGTTTTGAAGTCAGAAGGAGACAAATATAAATATAATGATGTATTAGTGTTTTTATTTCTCATTAATAATAATTATGTTTCCAAATATATGATATAAGATTTAGTAAGAAAAAAGATATTACTAATTATAAGAAAAATATTGTACTGGGAGAATCGTACGAATATTTCTGTATTGAGATTTTTGTACAGGGATTTTTATACTGTTGAAATAAAACATATATTTCTATAATCAGATTATTAAACTAAATAAATCATATTAAAGATTTCATAATAAATAATTTTTACCAAATAAATCATACTAATGAATTTTTTCTGAAGACATTATATTGATGAAAACATACTGAAGAATTCATAATGATGAAATTGTACTGAAGAAATTGTTCTGGACATTATTAAGAGAAAAAATTCATTCTCAGATTTCTTATGAATATAATATTACTGAGATTTCAAGGATTTCATAAGGAAAAAATAGTACTGGGATTTATGGGATTTCTTAATGAAAAAATCATAATGGGTTTTCATAATGAAAAGCGTACTGGGATTTCTTGATGAAAAAATCACACTGGGAAATCCTATTATAAAATCATGGAGACTTGATGATTCCAAAAGGAATTGAATGAGTCAAAGGGAGATCCAAAAATAAAATATATTTGAAGAGTCAAAAAAGAAGTGAAAAGGTCAAATATATATATGATAGTAAAGGAGAATTGATGATTCAAGAAATTTGGTTAAGCCATACATGTTTTCAGAAACCCTCCAAAACCAATTTTGATGTCCCTATAGAAGGAGAGCTGAGTTCATTTATTAATGTGACTCTGGACTGTTCAACTGATTGAACTCTAGAATTTTTGGAACATGTATTGAGTACACAACAAAAAATTTAGTTTCATGTTGAATAAGGAAGTGAAAAAGGATAATTAGACCAGATTTCTAATCGGGGTGACATCCATCATATCCAGGTACATCATACTATGTTTCAATAGAAAAAGAATTGTGAGCTATCGATAGAGTTTCTACTCAATTGAATTAGAATGTTCAAAAGAATATATGGACCAAACCAACAATTGGGGTGACATCCATCATATCTAGGTTCATTAGACCAAGTTTCATCAAATGTTAATTGTGAGCTACTAATTGTGTTTCTACTCATGTTAAGAACAATGTCAAAAAGATTAATCAGGTCAGACTGAGGATTCAAATAGGGCTGATCAGACTAATCAATGGTGAGTATGTTTTTATGGATAGTGGAACTGGAAGACTATTCAAGACCAACATATTTGTTTTGTGAATTGTTAAAGATCTTTAAGATGTTACCTAGGTAGATTTTGATTCAGACTAATTATGTTGGAAGTAACGAAATTCTGAGCTAGATTAGAAAAGAAGAAGAAAAGAGAAGGCTTCTGATTGTGGATACATAGTAGTTACTCCAAAGGATTTTTAGTGGTAAGTGGATTAATGAAATAATATTTGTGGGTAAATCATATTATAGTAGGAAATTTTATACCAGGATTGTAGAATTAATCATTTCTTGTGCCTTTGAATTCCAAAAATAATATATTAAAAGAATCCATGTTGGAAGGACTATACAACATGGCAAGGAGTTGGTCTTTGTACTGAACCTTCTAAATATTGTGTGCTTCCTTATTTTTATATTTGTTTCATATTAATGGTAAGTTTGTGAGTTATATTTAATTGTATTATAAATCTAACAAGTTTTAGAGGTTATGTATGATTCTATTAATAAGTTATTAAACATTCTTATAAAAGAAAAGGAACCACTGATTCTACCCCATCTAAGTATTCTTAATCCTACTTCGAAACTACAATTGGTACTGGAGGTGTGTACACTCTAAAATATCTAATTCTAATTATTGAGAAAATTAATTCATTGAATTATATGGTTTTTCTGGTTTTCAATGGAAGGAACTATCATATCATGAAAGATATATTGCTTCCATATCTTATGCCCATTCAGTATGACATTTTGAAAGTTACTACAAAAGGATTTTCTCATTGTAAAGAGAATACTCCTCTTACTGCTGCCGATAAAAGAATTTTTTTGAATGATGGAAGAGATGAATTTTTTAAACTCTCATTAAGTTCTGGAAGTTATTTTTTGAGTGTAACGAGAGTTGAAAATACCAAAAATATTTGGGATAAGTTAAAATACATTTATGAAGGTAATAAAAAGATGAAGGAGTAATAGTTACAACTATGGGGACTGATGTGTGAAGATATGAAAATGACTGAGAAAGAACATTTTGGTGACATATTTACAAGGGTAAATGATATTTTTAGGACCATAAGATGTCTTGGTGAGAAATTGGATGACTCAACTATTAATGAAAAGATCTGGATAATTCTTCCTTATAAGTTTGATGTCAAGGTTTCATCTTTGGAAGATAGATATCCTAAAACTCTATCTCTAGATAATCTCCAAAAAATTATTGTTACTTAGGAAATGAGGTTCCACCTTTTTTCTAAAACATTGTAGTATTTTTACTAATTTCCAGGTAACTGGGGGAGTTGAAATATGATCCTGTTGTTTGGTCACTTATTAATCTTATAAAATAAAGTAACGAGGTTATGAAAATTTTGATCTGAATTTTTTTATAAACCTGAATATTATAATATGTTCATTGAGATGGGTGTAGGATACTTTTATCTTGAATAATTTTTCTCATTATTTCACAAAAAACATGAGAATGTTGAAGGAAACTTAAAATGATATTACATGAAAATTATGCAATGGAATACATTGATAACCTTGAATATACACTATTATTTTCAAAACTGGTTTCACCTATATAGACTTAGATTATTTTAGTTAAAGTATCTTTTTTATGAAACTCATGAGATAAAAATCATCTCCTAGATAAGAGTTTTTACTTTTGAGATGAAAACTTCTAAACATTTTGAAAATAAATGATTATTCAATTAGGAAATATTTCATGAAGATCCCTATATAATTTTATATTTAATAAGGGGGAGATAATATATTTCGGGTGAGAGAAAAAACTAGGGAGAGAAAAGGAATAGTTGGAGTAAGAAAAAAATACATGGAGATGAAAATGTTATAAAATAAAACAGTACCACTAATTTTTTTTGAAAAGGTTATATGTATGTATTGAAGTGGGTATTGAAAAAAAACACAAATGGGGAGATTATTGGACCCCAGTTTATTTTTGGTTGTATATATTGTCAATATATCAATATAATGATCATGTTTAGGAAGAAACTATGATGAAAAGGTAATATAAATATGGATTGAATAAGGGTGTGAGTAAAGTTATCAAATTGGAACAATAACCATAAAGATGATAACAAGATCCTTGAGGATTAGATTTAGAATAAATGACATCAGATCCCAATATCATCTTGATTAAATAGCTCTAGGAATCATAATGGGACATTAATGAAAAGTCAGAAATCTTATTGAGTGTAGAATGAACGTGGTGATCATAATGAGGAAGTTGTTTCAGAGACATAATGAATCTAATATAAATATGATGTTGCTTTTTAGATATGTATTTTTTATAAATCATAAGTATGTTGTGAACCCTATCATGTAATATTTATAAAAAAGATGTTTTTGAGACTAATGAATAGAAAGATCATATTAGGAGAATCCTACAGATTTTTTCGTACTAGGATTTTTGTTCATCGAAAATAATACTGAAATTTTTGTACTTAGATTTTTATACTGAGGATATCATACTAAAATATTCATACAAAAGAATTAATAATGATGAAATCATACTATCTAATTTTCACTAAATAAATCATATTGAAGAAATAATAGTGACGTTTTCATACTGAATAAATCTTATGAAATAAATCTTACTAAATATATCAAACTCGGATTTCTTAAGAAAATATGAGTACTGGGATTTCATAAGGAAACAATAGTATTGGAATTTCTAGGGTTTTGTAAGGAAAAAAAATCATACTGGGTTTTCATAATGAAAAAATCATACTAAGATTTCTTAATGAAAAAAAACATGGGGAAATACTAATGGAAAATAAATACAATTTTATGATTCTAAATGGAATTGCATGTGTCAAAGGGAGATCAAAAAATCAAGGAGATTTGAAAATTCATAAACAAATTGAATGAATCAACGATATATTTGAGATTTTAGAAGAATTGAAGAATTGATAAATTTTGATAAGGGTGAATGGTTTTCATAACCCCACCAAAACCACATTCAAGGTCCCTATAAATAGAGATATGAGTACATTTGTTAATGTGACTCTAGAAAGTTCAAGTACTCGATGTTTGGAATTCATGGAACATGCACTAACTACTCAACCAAAAAATGTTTTTCAATTTGAAGAATGAAGTTAAAAAGGAGAATCAGACTGGACATACCATTGGAGGGACGTCCATCATATCCGGGTTCATCAGATCATATTTCCTCAGATGCATAATTGTGAGATTCACATTGATTTTCTCCTCATTGGAATAAAAGAGATCAATAGAAGAAAATAACCAGAATGACCATTAGAGCGAAAACCATTGTATGCATGTTCATCAGACTGAGTTTCATCAAACATAGAATTGTAATCTGCCAATTGAATTTTGACTCTATTGAAGAAGAATGTACACAAGAAAAATTAGACTAGACTGGCCATTAGACTGAGGATCCATACTGGGATAATCGAATTGATCAATGATGAAGAAATTTTTAAGCCAGGGATCTTGGAATAATAATCATGAACAACATATTACATAAGTGAATTATTGATGCTCTTGATGAAAGTACATGGGTATAGTTTGAGTCATCCTACTTATGGAGGAAGTGTAGAATTTCTAAAGTGGATCTGAAACGAAGAAGAAATATAAATTATTGTAAATGTGGATACTTACCAGTTGCAAAAAATGTAACATCCATGTAAATTATAGAATAAATCATTATAATATATGTTAATATTTATCAATAATTTATTAAACTTACATTATAGGGGATTCATTTTTGGATAACTCACACAGCACACAACAATAGGTTTCTTCGAAATCGTATGTTGCACACTACACTAAAATATACCAAAATATAATACAATAATACTAACATTATTTTAAATGGTAGTTAATTCCAAGCCGTTTAATTAGAGGGAATGAACAGAACTAACTAGAATATGATTACACATGTTTTTTAATTGTTTTAAAACATTTTTCCAATTATTTTTAGAGGCTTAAAATGAGAATGAATCCAATCTAAGGCCTAAAATACTGTAATATTTTTTAAATGCTCATTATACCACCTTTTGATGGAGAACCCATTTTAAATAATTTTTTTGACACTTTTATATATTCTTTTTTACAAAATAAAAATATTATTTAAAATAGGGACATAAAAATTTAAATTTTTTTTGAAATTTTCGTATATTTTTGATAAAATCCTTATTTTAAGGAATAGTGAAAAATACTTCATTTTTATACAATACTGCCTTAACATATTATTTATTTATATAGTTACATTTTCATTTTAATTGGTTTTAATGTTTAATTGTATTATATTTTTATCATTTAATCTAATTTTGGTCATTATAAGTAAATTAAAATTTAAATTATACATAGACACAAGTCAATATTTTGATAGTTTTTAATTCCTAAAAACCCAGTTTCTGGTTTTTCCAATGAGAATTAATTACTAATATTTTTGTGTTTTGAATTTATAAAAATGGATTCCATATTTTTTTATAACACTAAATTTTTTAATCATGTACCTTTTATTTTTGGACATTATGAATAGTTAGTTCATAAATTATTTCTATTTTCCATGGTTACAGAATAAATCCATTAAAGGAAGGTATAAAATAATTTTATAATAACATACAGCTACCCGAACACATGTCCTAATCGTATTGGATGAGGTGTTTATAACAATGATAATCCTTGTACCTATTTTAGGGCCCCATTGAGACAGTAGCTGTAATAATGACATGTTATAACAAATAATTTAATTTAAAGAGATATAACATAATCATGTATCTTTTTTCTAAATTGATTTTAAGGTGGGGTCATATAAATGATATATTTGACTATAAATTATCATTATAAATATATAAATATTTCCTACATCATGGTATTTTATTTATAATTTGTAAAAATTAAATAAATAAATATATTTATGATATAATGATGATTTAGTGATTACCTTATAATGAAAGATTAAATTAAATGATATTTAAAAATATACCATAAATATAATTTGAAAATTTTTGTGCCATAAAAGAATCTTATAGATGGTTATGACATTTTATCTTTGATTTAATGTAGTTTTTTGAATGAATCATATTTTTACAAAAAAAAATCAATTACTAAATAATGTCTAAATTGATATAAATGAGTTTTGAAAACAAAGACTATTTTATTAAATGATATAATAGTACATAAAATCTAATATTAATAAAAATGACATATATAATGTTACAATTTTCATTAATTATCCAATTTTTATTCTCTTGTAATTTTATATTAACTATAGTAATAATATATTATGAAAACACAAGAAGACATGGTAAGAGTTAATGTTCTTATCTTAGGGTTAAAGCTCAAATATAAAGATTATTTTATGACCAAAACCTGTCTAAAACCAATTAGTTCAGAGGTTTTAGACCCATAATCATCTTATACATGAAATATATCTCTTTTCAAATGTTATAATTCAAAAATATATTTATAATAAAACAATAGTTGTAGACTTTCTTAATATGCCCCTCCTCGCTCTTATAAAAGGCCACAATCTTTATCAACATAATCACACCACTCAAGCCCCTTGAATACCCAAATTATGAAAAAATAAGCTCAAAAAATCCTTAATTTTTTCTTATAATACTTACCTAGGGAACAATAAAAATCATGGAAGCCTTTTGGCTCAAATAAATAGAAGTTACCCGATTTAGAGGTAACGTCTTCTCTCAAGATCCTTTCATTTATTTTCCTTATACAACCCCATAAACTCTATTTATTCCAATATTTTATAACAAAAATAGTATCCTAATCATACTATGATGTGTTTATTATATGGGATTGACCTATAGTTATACACAGATCTATCTAATAGATATATAATGGACAACTTCTGTGTATGGTGAACTATTGTCTCACGAAACGATGATTGTTCAATTTACTCCGACCACCTCTCATGGTGGCCATAATGATGCCACCATATTTATATATGGTATATATTATATTTATATTTTCTTTATTCCTCTTTAATTTTAATTAATTACATAGCTATATGCTTTCTATGTTGTGCAATTATGATAATTTCGTTTGAGAAAGTGTGGACTAACACCCCGTCAAAGGGATGTGAGTCGTTCTCTCTATACATGGAACATATAAAATATGGTTTAATAAAACTTATGATATATACATAACATAAATATAACACTGTTATTATAATATACATTTATATTATTTGATTATTATTCATTTAAAATGATAATGAAAATAATGTTGCGGTCATGCGTACGTACGACCTACCGTCTCCATAAACGGTGCCTTTAATTTCTTATCTCTAAATATTATGGATATTATAAATATATATATAGTGGATTTATATGATATTTAATCCATGAAAAATATTCTAGATATAATGGAATTTTGACCACACAGAGAATTTAAATCAAACCATTTTCAATTTTAACTTATGTACCGAATATCGACAAAACGACCAATGTTAACTTAAATAATTATGTAATTTTTATAACATGGTAATAAGTTATATAAAAGTAATAATAAACATGAAAATATTTTCATGAAATTATAATAAATCATAATTTTATTTTTTATGAACATAATTATAATACGTGATGTGTGAGACTCAAGGAAAGGGACTCCATCTTAATCTACTATCATTGATGAATTTTTTGATAATATACATCATCATATTTTAAATGGTGTATAATAACCCACTTCTAGTTTTAATTTCATTCCATGTTTTTCAAAAGGAATTTTTTTCTATGAAGCATTTTACTAAAAAAATTCAATTATTTTTTATTGTAATTGGGGACATAGACTCCTCCACCTTGTAACTATTATTTGATATTCGGGTTCCTCTATATGCCTTAATATTATGAAAAGGACAAGAAATAACATATTCCCTTTATTTGATGTTTTGGTATTGAAAATTTTTTTCATGGTGGATTTACCATTTAAATACCTTGAAATTATTTCTTGCAATTGAAAATTAAATTTTACGAGTGACATATTGATACATGTTATGATTATATAATGGTACTTAGACATTTTATGTATGGATACGTGATAAACAAAAGATTAGTGGTTACGTGATAAATTAATAGTGGTTTGTTATGGGATAATCCATGTATGGGTGGTTAGATTATAACCTCTAATGCATTGGGTATGAATGTCGACTGTATGCCTATTTCATTTAGTGATTTGTGTAGAATTCGACAATACGGTTATTCCATTTTATTTTATTTATGTCCCAAGTTACCTTTATATGGTATATGTAACTATGAATGGGATTTATGGTAATATTTTGGTTATAATAATGGTAGGTAATGAGATTATATTTAGTGGAGTGTTTTTGCTAATTTTTAATAATGAAAAGTATTAAATTATGATAAAGTATTCATGGTTTACATGTTTTCACCAGACTAACAAATTAAATTTGTTATGTATCCCTTACTGAGATTTTTATTCTCATCATGAGTTTTGAAATTTTTTTAACAGGACATAATTAAGTATATAGTTATGGATGGGATCAATGAAAAATCATTTTGTTTAAACATGGAACAAACCATGTTTATTTTTAAAAAGTTTCTGTTTTATGAAAAAAAAAATTTATTGTGAGTATAATTGTCTACATTTAATATTTATGTTGTTATTTACATTTTATGGACTATTTTTTTAAATATACAAACCTGAAAATATCTTAGATGTGATTAAAAGTCACAATATTGACATAACTCAAGATTATGTAATGTTTAAGGTCAGGGCCTTATAGTTTGTATTAGAGGTCGGTTTAGATAACTTTAGGTTCTAGTATATTTTATTAAGTGTTAGAGATAAGATCATTGGTTTATTATATTAAGGTTTATCATAATTTCAATGTTATAGAAACCCATTTTGATTTTTATGTTTTGAAATTTTAAGGTTAATAATGGTATTTTTGGAGACATTCACTTTTGAGGAAATTATGGGTTACTAGTTTTTGGGATGAAAAATGTGTGGTATGATGTTAAATTTTAGGGAAAATAAGTTAATGTTATTTTTGAGTATTTAATCTCATTTTGGGATTGTTATAAAAATTTTATATTTTTTTAAAAAGAACAACATGCAGAACATGTGATAACCCATCGTGTCAAATAAGGCTATGGGATTCGAACCAAAAATTGATGCCTGAATAGGATTTATCACCTATCACTAGCCTCCATGAAGTCCCTGGCTAGTATGCTTCTTTTCATTTTAGTTAAACGAGTTGATGGATTAAGAATATATTGATTTTGGGAATATACACTTTATCAAATAGATATCCTCGGTATTAAAAAATGATTTTGGGATTAAGCAATAAATGTTATTTTGGATGAAATTGATTATTTTGGGAACCATATATTCTAAAGGAAAATAGAATACTATGTGATTTTATTTTAGGGGTAATGGTTAAATTTTATTTTGAAAGAATCTATGTCATTATTGTGGAGTTTTGGTGATTCAGATTATTTATGGAAATGATTAACCTTACACAGAGAATATGGGATAAGTGTAAATAATTTTGGTATGATACATTAAGAGTGATCAATTTTATTTTGTGATACAAGTTAAAATTTATCTTGTAAGACTATGTGATCAAATCCTTATGAATTTTGGGTTTCAATCTTAGTTTTTATTATTTTGAGGAATTTTATGTACATATGTTTTTTGAATGGTCTATGTAGAACTTGGTTATTATAGTTGTATTTTGGTGATTAAAAGTAGTACTTATCCTTATAAAGGATTATTAATTTTGAGGGATTATCTAATATTATACTAACCATTTGGTATTAGTAAATTATTCAATATAAGATGAATATATAGTCAATATTTTTAAGATTAGTTTTTTCTCAATAAGATGATTCTAGTGCTTCAGGTGTGACCATGTCATCTTGGATAGTCATTGTATGGAGAGAATATGAGTTTGTGTTATAAAGTTTTTAAAGGATGAAACTCTACAACATAAGTCACTATATTTCCATATGTTCAAAATCGTGGTCATAAATAAATTCCTCAAAATTATGACAACAACATTAAAACAAAAACATTTTCCATTTACTTTTCCTACATGGTAATCAAAGACCATTTAACCCATCACATGTTTTTTGTTTTCTGATTATTAACAATATCATGATCTTGTTTTCTATTACTCTCCATCTGAATGGGATGGTTAGTTTTTCTTCCATATCCATGTTTTCTTACATGTAATCCTAGTATATTTTATCTTGGGTGACCTTTGTACTTAACTTCTTTTCTTTGAATTTGATTGTTTTATTTTCAATTTTTTTATGTGAGATTTTCAATGAAGTTACCAAGCCCAATTTTAAAATTTTGAGGATAAAACATTCAAAATGGGGAAGGATAAAAAATACTAGTTAATTATGGAATAAGATATTTTAATATCTATTATTCTTTTTGAATAAGATATTAATTTTATGTTAATGTGGATTCCTTGTCCGATATCATACCTGACACCCAATAATCGGTATCTCCGAAATATAATATTTCACATAGCACAGAGTTATACAAAAATATATTACAATAATAATATTATTATTTTAAATAGTAGTTAACACCTAGTTGTTGAATTAGAGGGTTTTTCTAGATCTAAGATAAATATGAATAAACATGTTTTTAAATGATTTTACATTCATCTAATAAATTTTATAGGTTTAAAATGAAAATAAATCCAATTTAATGCATAAAATACTCAAATATTTTTTAAAAGGCCATTTTATATCCCTTTGATAGTGAATCATTTTTAAATAAATCTATATATATATAACTATATATATATATATTCACTTGTATATGTTATATTTGAAAAAATAATCTTCCTCTTTATAATAGGGACATAAAAACATAATTTGGTTGATATTTTGTTATTTTATAATAATTTTTTTAATGAATAATGAAAAATACTCTGTGTTTATTAAAAACAGCATTTTCATATAATTTATTTATATTGATAGATTTTAATTTTAATTGGTTTAAAAGTGTAATTGGATTATATTTTTATATCTTAATCTGTTTTCAATCATTATGTGTAATTTTAAAATTTAATCAAACATAAACACATGTTAATATTTGGATTGTTTTTACTTATTAAAAATCAACTTTCTGGTTCTGACAATGGGGATTAATATTAAATTAATTACTACAATTTATATTTTTTGATTTTGGAAAAATAGATTCCTTATTTGGAATCAAAAAATTCCAAATTGTGTAAATAGGTACCTTTTATTATTTGACATTATGAATAGTAACTCAATTAATTATTTCTATTTACCATAGTTAAAGAGTAATTTAAGTAATTATGGTTAAAAAAATAATATTATAATAATATAAATCTACCCTAATAGAAGTCCTAATCCTATTGGATGACATATTTTCGACCATGAGCATACTTGGGTTGATTTTAGGACCTCATGGAGCCATTGGGGTGTGGTAATGACATGTTGTAATAATTAATTTAAAGTAAAGAGAAATATAACTTATACTTGTATCTTTTTACTAAAACGATTTTAAGGTTGGGATATATAACTGTCAAATTTTACTATAAATTTTAATTATAAATATTAAATTATTTCTTAAACATGTTTATGACACAATGATGATGCAGTGAATACCTTATTAATGAATGATTAAAATTAATGATATTATAAATATCAAAATAAATTTAATTTGAAAATTTTGATGATATACACTAATTTTATATATTATAATGACATGTTATATTTATGTTAATGTAGTTTATTCGAATAAAACAATTTTTTATTACATCAACAGAACTCAATTCCTAAATATTTTTAAAATGGACATAAATGAGTTTTTAGAACAATTACTAATTTGTTGAATGATATAATAGTCCTAAAAATACAAGATTAAGAAAAATAACTTATATAAATATAAAATTTTCATTATTTATCAACTTTTGGTCACATTCCATTTTATAGAAACTATAGTAACCATATATTCAACAAACTATAGAAGACATGGTATTAGTTAATTCTTTTAACTAAGGAATAGTATTGATTTTTAAACATGAAACGAACCATGTTTCTATTTAAAAAGATTATATTTTATTGAAAAAATTGGATAGTGAGTATAAGTGTATACTTATAATATTTATATTTTTATTTATGATTTATGATCTAATTCTGTAAATCTCTAAACCAAAAAAGATCCTCAATATGATGAAATGTCAAATTATGGACATAAATAAGGATTATGTAATGTTTAAGGTTATGGACATATAGGAAATGATTAGTTGTGGGAAGTTGAAAAATTAAATGATAATTAGTGGGTACAACAACCTATTACAATAAAATTTATATGGGGATTCTATAATTGTTGTTTAATTATGCCTTTGTATTCTGAAAATAATATTTTTAAAGCATCCATGGTGGTGGGAATATTCGTCATTTAAAGGATTACTGATTTGTACCGAAACATGTAAATACCATGAGTTGGCTTCTCTTTATATTTTTTGCACATTAAGGGCGAGGTTTTGAGTTATTTTTGTGTTGATCATAACTCTAACATGTTTTAGAGGTTAAGGAAGATTTTATTAAGGAGTTAAGATACATTATTATTAAAAAGGGGAACCACTGATTCACCCCCTCTCAGTGGTATGGGTCTTAATTGGTAACTACAGGATGTATGGTTTGGTTTTATCACGAGGAGAGATAATGTTTTTGTTTCGTAGTGATTGAGGTATATTATTGGTAGAGATAGAAGAATATCGATATTTATGATTTACATGTGACATGTGATATAATGTTTTATCTTATCAAATATTCCAATAGAGGGCCATCACATGATTGGTTAAAATCTTTTGACGGTATTTCCTAGTACTAAATGAGTGATCATGATTTCAAATATTTATACACATATTATTGGGTAAATAGAGTTTACATTTCAAATTTAATAATCTATAGTTTCTATTATACCATATGATAAATCAATTAATAAATTTAAAATGTATTCTAAATAGAAAGGTCTTACAAAAAAAATACAATTTGATAAAAAGAATACAAATATGGTACTCTCTATATTTATAATTCTCCATTAATCAATGATTCTAACGGGCTATGAATTGAAGGATAAATTCTACCAAGAATAGTTCATAGTGAATTATACTTACTGTGAATACCTTTTGAGATGAGAATTCGTTACTTTCCATCATGGGATGTTCCTCAACTGCATATAAGGGAGTCTATTTTTCTCAATAATAATGTATATTCTAAACTAAATTAGGTTATTATTCTAAACGTTTCATGTTAGATCTTATAGAATGATATTTTTATTATAAATTTAACAATGAAATTGGATTGATTAAGTAATATAAAACTCTTATAATCTATTAGATGCCTTAAATTTAATTTTAGAAGAAGATTTCGTGTTTTATAAAAATTAATATTCATATAAAGAATAAGAACAACAAAAACAATGACAATTCGATATAATTTACTATGAAACGTGAAAATTATTTATATAATTACCATATCCATGGATCAAGATAATATAGATAGGGATACATAATATCATTATCCATGATAGGGGTCATTTCACATGTATAAGAGAGTATTTTTAGGCAACCATGGTAAAGGGATATCATTGTTTACGTTACGATTAAAAACTATGATTTTGATAAAATTTTCCCAATGAAATAATGATATTAAAATTTATAATTCATACCATTGGAAATTTTATTTCCAGAAATATATATATCTTATACGATGGTTTTCCATTGACATAATAATATTAATGTATGTGTTATAGAGTGATATTGAGATACCAAAATGCATGTTACAAAATTAAAGAATTATTAACTCACTAACTATAACACATAAGCACTTAAAAATCATGTTGTCACATGAAATAGAAAATGAAATAATAATCAATATATGATCCTTAGAAGGTGTAAATTATTATTGTGTTTCTAAAAAATAGACTAATTTACCCATAAGTGATAAATATTAATAAAAAATTTAATAATTTATTAAGTCCAAGACAAACAAAACAAAAATAAAATATAAACAAATAATCATCCAAATGGTTTTCATTATTTATATAATGACCTAAAAATAACCAAATAAATTTTCAAATTCAAATGCATGTTTCTAATATTTATTAAAACCAAATGAAATAAAAACTGGGGAAAAAATATTAATACATTAGCATTATAATTACATAAATCAATCTACATGGCCCAACTAACCATTATCCACATATATAGGGTCTTTTTTCTTACTTTTATCATTATGAGTAAAATTTATACATTCATTAGGTGTGTGAGTTATGTGTGTGAGCAATAAAATCTCTAGGATGACACCATAATGTCCCAATCATTTTTATATTTTTAACATATTTACATGAGTTTTATAAAATGTAATGTATTGAACAAATTGTAATAATCATTTCACAATATTTTGTTTTTCAAAATCATATACAATAGTTTTATATATTTGATTCATAGATCCTAACATAGCCAAACACATTAAAATAACAACATCTCAACAAAAGATAATCAAACTTGTGGCTTCAATCTCATCACATCAAATCATAGCCAAACACATGTATTTTTCTGTGTCTCATAACATCATAGTGAAACACATGTGTTTATCTATATCATATAACTAAATTTTGAAACCCATGGAATTTCATACACCTCATCACAAGAAAATATCACTTATTGTTTTTGGACCCTCCTTTAGTAGTACATAATGGGTTGATGATTATCACAGAGGCTATAATGAGACAAAATGGTAGGAATTACCCTCAATATGAATTTATGGACAATAGGTAAACTGAAATAAACTAATAAACTTCCTAAAATAAATAATGGAGCATTATAATACATTAATATAGTTCCATTCATAAACTAATACATCTAAAAATAACAAATATAACCATCAGATAGGTAGTGACCAAAAACATGAATAACTCTATATGCAAGTAAAACCTATCTCATTCACCAACCATATCCCTATAGACTTGATAATAGTTTATATATATATATATATTATGAAAAAAATGTATAATAAATAGGATCATCCTTGAAACCTCTTGTGAAAAACATGAAAAAAGAATACTAAAGCTCAGTGGGTAAAAAAATTAAACCAACTTATCAACTAAGTATGTAAATCTACATTTACCACCTCACTATGTCTCTCTCTGTAACAAATGCATATAATTAAAACATTTTATATAAAAAAAATTTATATATAGTGGAACCCTTCTTCTACTTCCCCTCTAATTGTTTACAATCATTCCCCTAATGAGTCACATCTTGTGCTTAGCTACATAGTCAATAATCATTCCCATGTATTGGGAAACAATATCATAAATATTTCATCATCTCATCTGGAATCCCATATATACATATCTAGGAAATTCTTCGTCCCATGCTTCCAGATGAAACTGAATCATCATCATATAATCCAAAACTAGGTAGGATTATGGTATCCACCATAGCGTTTGTAACATGATTTATACCTCAATCCATCCCAACCCATGCATGTACACCCATGGGAATCCATATCCATCATGTATTGATATAAATCTATGTTTTAAATAAATGTTACTATATGCTATATATAAATATATAGAATAAATGAGATTCATTATAACTCATGTGAGACCATACCCTATACCTTAATACATCAAATCTTATATATTCTCATATTATAATTTTAGATGAAGGGAGGGCATGGGAGAGAGAGTAGTTAACCATGTGTTCCCTACCCAACCTGGATATTATGGAATGCACCACCAATACATTTTTGTGTCATTATCCCTACCAAATTTAGTTGGGAGGCATATGAAATTATAAAACATAAAGGATATAAAACCACTACCACACTAATGGAGACAATATTGCCTTAAAATTATCTATAACTATCATCTCTCATGACACCATATTTCCACCACCAATGCCTTGGAAGATAAATCTCATATAGGCATACAAACATCAATCTTCACAATTATTATAAATTTTATATAGCAACTATATAGTTACAAAAATTCTATTTAACCATCATAAATTGGGGTTAAACCATTTCATTTTAGATTTAAGATTCACACTCATGTCTTCCAAGAAAAGTTCCTTTGAAACCATAACTCCAAAATTATTCTCATGTATGACTTAATAAAATAAAATCATCAATACACGTCTTTATTTAAATAATTAATTTATTACTTCATAATTCACCAGGTACCTTAGGAATCATAATTTTCTCCCACACATAAATATTTCACATTCCATTGTTCAAAACAAACAATGTTAAAAAAAATTAGAAAATCATGACTATAAATCGTTTGACAATGAATCTATCAAAAGAAACATCAATCATATAATCCATGAGGAATTTGTGCCCTAATAACATCTCAATAACCATAGTTATATCCCAAACACCATTGTGCATGTCTCATATAATCCTTCCATTACTGACATCAACCATCAATATATCCAATGAAATTTACAACCATTGTATTCCAATAATTTGACCATACTGCATTGACATCAAATCAAAACAAGGATCTAAGATCCCAGCACACTCATAGAGGAAAACTAAACATATTTCAATAACACAATTTCATGGGAAACTAAGGCCATAGAATTGAGTCAGTGAATCCTCCCACAAACAAGAGTAATCTTTATAATCCCCAATCAATAATATTTTTCAAACAATTCATCAATTATAATATTTAATTATGTAATTCATTATTGAAAACTTTCAGATAGAAAACAACATTGGTGAAACCCATTTAAACTTGATTCCATTAAAATTACTATAAATCGTCAAATGGAAGGAAAAAAATTATATACTCGTTGATCTTTCCATAGACACTTCATTATGCCAGTGTTATATTCCTTATTCAATTTCAAATACTTCCACCAAGATAAGGGACAATAATAACCACAATAATATAGAATCAAACTATCTAATAAATCAAGATTAAATTTAAATAAATCATATAACACATGAAATCACAATTTATATATTATATTTATGGAATTTCAATGTCATGAAATAGTAATTATTTACTGTTTGTGATAATACTCTCTTATTCATTATTAAATTTTCAAAATAATTAAATAATGTTATTATAACTGCATGAAATTTTCAGAATATCAAATATCATCGAAACATTATATGGTTTCCTAATTATCAAATATCATTTACACCACATGTTATAATATTTTTATATCAGGCCTTAATTTCTATTTTTTAAAATAAATATTATAATAAATTTGAAGAATGGGGTTACTCTTCTTTCCATAGTTTATAGATTATGAGAATAATTACCATATTTCATTTGATAATTTCTTATTATTTATTCATGTATATTTCCATAGTATTATCTTATTTTAGTTTATTTCATATATATATCTAGATAAACTCAGTAATGATAAATTCACACATTCTAAAAATAAAATAGTGGTAACAGATCCCCTAACAAGTAATAGAATTCATGACATAATGTAGTTAGAACATGAAATTTTAATATAATTGTTCATAGTCCTATATAATTAAAAAGGGGACTAAATGAACATAGTTGGATCTTAGAACATGCAGGGAAATGATTGAATCACTCAAACATGAAGAATATTAAGAAAAATAAAAAGAGAAATGATAGTGTTTTTAGAAACAATAGATATTTTTTTACTGGGATATCCCAAAAATAATTCCCTAACAATCCATATTCAAATTCTCATAATTATAATTTTATTTAATTTGAATAAAATGAATTCTTTATAAAACATAAAATTATGAATGTCAATATTTTATTAAATCCTCATGAAATTAGATTTAAAATCATTCCTTTTAAATTATATTTTCCATTTTTGTTATAAAATTTACATTACAAATAAAATTATAATTTAAAATTTATATTTTTAATATAAAAAAATCATGCCACACAAAACATGGTTTTCATGAATAATAATTACCTATTTTATCATTACTCAAATGAAATTGGAACTACCTTTATGTAATTGATGTGCTTCACTGACCATACATGATACTCAAAAATTATGTTCTTATTCTTATATAAACACCCAAAAATCATTATGTTTCTATAATGAATACCCTTATATATTTTCAATAACTACCTATACACAATGATAGACCACCTCTATATTATGACTAATTTAATGTTCCATGAGGCCAAAAGTGACTGTTACATGGGACTAACTGCCCTGCTACTTGGAAGCAAGGTTTCATGGCATGGAACATAGGATGTAATACCATGAAATGTTCCTATGAGTCCCCCATTAGGGATTATAGGTGGTTTGGGAATTAATTTAATTCCCTAAATTCCTCTACCAATCAATAAATCCATTTCCTGTAGGGGTTTATTCTAACATGCTTACAAAAAAATATAAAGATGTTATGGTGGGACTCCTAAAGTGGAAAATATTTTTTTGGTTGGTATTGTGGACTTGGTATTCTCAAGTATAGTCATAGGTGGTAAACCAAAATTTATTTAGGGAACGAGATCTAGGGATATTTTAATGCCAAATTTAATGCAGCATTATCCCTAAAGTACATTTGAAATGGGACTAACTACCATGTTTCATAGAAGATGGGTGGTATGGTATTACTAATAGGGTTTCACACCATTAAAATTTCTCCTGAGTCCCATATTAGGGATCATAGGGGATTTAAGAATAAATATATTCCCTTCTATCATTCTCTCCATTAATAAGAACTTTTTCAACCAAGTATGGTCTTTAACAGGAAAACCCTAGGAAAAATAATTCCATGTGGGAGAGAATCCAAAAAAAGAAAATATTATTGGTGGTAGGGACTACAACTGTGGTCTTATAACTCTGTAAAAGATCAAAATACCTAGAAACAAGAAGTAATTGACACTATTGTGTGTTTTAGGCCACTTTTGTGGGTTTTAAGAGGATTAAACGCACACTAGGTTAAACCTGAATTTTCATATAAAATAACATTTCCTTATGCAATCTAAAACAATGCTACATAAGCATATAATAATATATAGATATTTTTTAAATTAAAATTAATCATAATTTGATTATTACTGTTTAAAATCACTTTCATTTCAAAAATTATTAATTTGTTTTATAAGTAAATGATTCACATTAAAAATCACAAAATTAACTCTTGAATTTCAAATTAAAAATATATGTTTTCAAAATATGTACATAATTTTTAAAACCACTACAAAAAATATTTATAAATTTAATAAAAACGTCTAAACCATTGAACACTCTATAATGAAAATTAAAATACTTGGGAAAAACATTTCTTCGATCAGAAACCACTCAAAAAATTCTCATCTGTGATAATTTAAAACAAAAAATATAAATAAAGAGAATGGAGTGGAATAGATTGACCACTGCACAAGATATTACTCTTGGATATCACTACACCAAGAAATAAACCAACACAACAAAGAAAAAACAATATAACACACAACATCATAAATCTAAATTTAAACACACTCATGTGTGATATACCTCTATAATTGTTATAAGTCCATCCATAAGAACCACATTATGTATGATAGGATCTCCATAACCCAACATAAATTATTTCATATATCATAAAATAATATAATAAAATTCAAATGAAAATATCAAAAATAAATTATCAAAGATCAAGCAACATTGTATATTGAGTGCACATATATGACTCCCACTCCAAAGTGATCAACTCCAAATCACTGTATCACCATATTACATGATGTAAGGGAAAATAAAATCCATTTAAGATGGTCTTGAATATCAAAAATTCCTTCCACAATTTTCCCTTCTTCATTAACATCAAACTCATCCAAATCAAATATATTGGAATCGTCATGAAGACATTAGTTAATGTATGACTCATAAAGGATATCATGAATTCATATCATCTATGGGGAAATACAATCAGACATGAGGCATCACATACAAATATACAACAATGTAGGGTGAAATATTACATTTATGGCTAAGCCTTTGTTGCATTCATTGAGGATACTCCTTCAAGAACATGTGATTTATAATGTTAAAAACTATAGGTCTTGTCCTATGATATGTATATGACTTATGATACTGTTGTGATACATTCATTTTGTAATGGATTACCTATATATTATATATTTATCTTTTCACCAGTTCATGTACGAGAATAAATGATTATTCAACATCAGTCCATCATAATGGATATCAAAAAGTGTTTATATATAGATCTGTAAGAAGTGACATAGCAATGGTATAATGATTTTATTAAATATGAAACTCCATTAAGGGTAATTTATTAATAGAAGATCATGAAAATTCCATAACAAAAGAATGAAAAATGTCCTCCAATATCTTGATTTTCAACGTTATATGAATATCCATTTGTGGATGAAAAAGAAATTTAGAGGCCCAAATGAGGGTAAAAATAATTATAAATGAATTTCTACACCCTAGTGGTGTATCATTTATCATAATTAGGGATGGTCATATTTATAATCTACTAAATCCTCACAAACTCCTCTATATACTTACATGAAAACCACTCCATTAATCTCGACTCCCTAATTTATATGATGTGATTTGACTCTATAATGTGTTCATTGATTACCCGTATTGAGTCACAACCTCCATGAGCATGATGAAATAATGTGATGAAGTCCATCGAGATTAAATCACACTTTAAATAAGGAATATGAAGTATATGAAGTAAAATAACTGGAGCACAGTTCATATCATTCTCCCCCTTAAAAAGAAATTATTGGGACATAGTTTTTTCATGATTAACTAGAGACAAGACTATCTCAATTACATGAACAAGACTCATGATTTTTTTAAAGTCTCTTTTTTATACTATATAAACTATTTATTAATTCATTAATATTCAACAACATCAACCACTAATTCCCAACATAATAAACTCTTATAGATATTATGTAGCATTACTATCTTTATAACCTAGAAAAATGGAAATATAAAAAATTTGTGGGATCATATTCTCTACAAGGTTATACAAAAGAAATAACAATAATAAATCAAAAATCAGTATAAGATGAGAATATAGGTTTAATCAAGATAAAAAAGATAATAATACCAAAAAAATTATATCATAAAACATGACTCAAGTTATATAACATGGGAAAACATAATAAATGAATCAAGGGAATGGAAACATGTGTTAATAAACATGATCCATGAGTGTGTAATATAATCATAAGAATATTCCTAAGACCATAGATGAAACATAATAATACGATCACATTTTGAAAAAATCCATGTATTACCACACTTTATGCTGAGAAAAAATCAATGTCTATCAACCCTTTTTATTGTGAAAAAATCTAAATATTTCCAGGAAACATTATATCGTGAGATATAAATCCATCCTAAATATTGGATGATGATATAATATCACACCCATAATCATCCATTCATATGTATGTAATATAAAATAAATCACCAACATATCATAAAGAACCCATAGAAATAAAATGGGGTTCATATCCCTTTGAAATGGAGTCACATGATGAAAACATTTTTAATTCCATTATCAAATGCAACATGATATAAAAATTGAAAATAAATGGTCATCAAAAGATATTTAGTAACATTTTATGTAAATACCCTTCAATCAAATTAATAGATAATATGATATTTACCCCATATTGATAAACGGGTATATGATTTTTTCAATACCTTCCCCAATTAGTTGATGAATGAAATCAAGGTGAACACCATTCAGTCAGTGGAAGGAAATTTAATATGTTCAAAAAGGAAATACACTATGATACAAATCATAAACATTCAATGACTAGGCCCAACACTGGTAGTAATGGATCACTTATTCGATAGAAAATAACATTAATTATGACTTCAAATGAAATAATGTGGATTTTATAATTTTAAGAGTATCAATGACAAAAAGAATATATGTCAAATGAAAATGATTTGAAAATTATGATTTTATGAAAAATAAATTTGGAAATAATAAATATACTTATTATTTTGAAAAAAATAATGAAATATTTCATAAAACTAGGATAAAAATAATTCCATTTAGAACCCATGATGATATTGAGATATATTTTTATATAAAACGACAAAAGTACTGAAAATATTTGTTGATAGAAAAATTCTAAAAGAGGTTATTCTATTAAAAACCCAAATGGAAAATTTTTAACAAATTTCCTTAAAAATTTGAAAATAATTTCAAGGAAGAATAAAATATGATTTTTCTATTGTTAAAAAAAATAAGGACTTTAAAAAAATGTAGAGTTTAATAAAAAATATGGGTGAAATGGAATCCTTTTTTATTTTATTAAATATACATTTATTGAAATCCACATAATATAAATTCTTTATAGAATATCCAATTTAAAATAATATTAAGAGGAAAAAATATTCACATATGATAACCACATGACAATAAAATTATTGTGATATTATAAATAAGTATAACATAAATTTTCAAAATAGGTTATTATATTTTAGATATATTGAGTTTAAATAAGATTGGGAATAGAAAACTTATGGAATTAGAAAATTTAAAATAAATCCAATTTATAAATAAATAACTTGAAGCTAACCTTATAATACCATTAATTAAATGTAATTCTAAATATTATTTTAAAAATAATATATATATACTCACTAGAAATTTAAATTGGTGTGTAACACAAATTATTCCTCAAGAAATACAAATTTAATCCAAGAAACCCTTTTAAGTAACATAATTACTGATGGAAATTAATTGTATTCCAAAGTTTTAAAACATTGGTATAGGATAGGAAACCATTGGTATAGGATATACCAATAGATTATTAATCCTTGGGTATACAAGCCTTGGTGATATTTCTATACCAATAGTTTCTCTGAATGTATTGGTATAATGCCCTTAGATTTTATTTTTCTGACAGTTTTATTAAACATTCGGTTTACATGTTATACCATTTGTTTTATAAACCATTCTTATAATCTTCTAACTCAAAATAATTCAATAAAACCTCCCATTTTATGACCATTACTAGTGAACATTCCAAACACCTATACCCACACCCAAAACAACTTGTAGACAATATATAAAAATCCAGAAACAAATCAATGTGTTGAACCATTAAATAAATATTTAAAAAAATTCTATTGTATATTGTAAATTTGAATTGTTGATAACTATTAAAAAAATAATAAAACATATATAAATAATGATCAATAATTAAACATGATGTCTTATAGTTATTAGTAAAAAATGCAGAGGATCACTTTCTATCTCTCATGATAACCACTACCATCAACATCACCACTAATGTACATGTCACCATAATCTTCACCATTTCCATCATTAAAACCATAATCAAAACCATCTCAATTATTATCATCACCATCAACATCACCATCACAATCTCTATAACTATCTCCATGATTATCGTAATCACCCTCTCTATCATTGTAATAATCTTCATCATCATCCCCTTTTAATTAATTCACTTTTATAGGATTTAATAATCTATGGTGAGTAATAATCAATGGTGTGTAATCCCTCATTAAATATATTTTATTGTAATGTTTTTTCTTTGAATGAATAATTATGGGTTAAAGTATTATCATATATAGATTATTACTTACACAATTTTAATTAATTAAAAAAATATATTTTTTAGAATTATAAATTTACAGTTTATTGATAGAATATGCTTCCAAAAAACCTAGTCATTTACATTCATACTCCTTAAATAAATTATGTCCTATTAATTTAAATTATCATTTAATATTGGAAAAATATATGGGTTTTTAATGTAATTATTTCTTAAGATATAAATTATAATAAATAAAAACCTTTCTAACTTATATATGACTACGAAACATATATTTTACCTCATGATTAGAAAATATCAAGATTATCAACAATTTATTCCAAATATGCATGTATAGCTATTTATTTAGAGTTTCTAAAGAAATAAATTCCCCATTTTTATAATCAAAATAGAGTTTCTAAACAAATTATAAACCTTATGCAGTTATTATAATATCCAAAAAAATCAGATTATAATATCTTATGAATATGAAATCTCAATGCTGAGATGTATTATATAATAACATCATCATTTCTATCTTGGATATTATGTCATACTTGGTTCATCTAATTACTTTCCTAGATTATCCTTGGATACATTATGTTCTTTTCTCTGTTACTTATTAACTTAATCCCTTGATGTAATTAGTAAATGTAACTTTTATAATGGTTCATAATGTAAATTTTAATTAACCAATGTTATCCCCTAGAAATGATTATCTTGGTGTTTAGTTGTAAGCCCCCACATTGTTAACTATATTAAAGATTGAGTTGATATAAAATTATCTATTTTCATAGTGATTAACCTTAGTTTTATATGTTCCATATTTTCATCAAATTTAAAATATCTAGTTAGGGAAGTAATTATTATGGGAACTATAAAATATTTACTTTATTAAAACATGATGATGTAATCTTACACATAGGAAAACCAATAGACTTATTCCTGTAGTTCACACTAAATTTATAATATCTTACTCCCCCAAATATTTAATATTACCTCATTTTTCCTAAAGGGTAGTTTATACCATTTATATTATAAAAAATATTAACTTATTAACCCTTAAATTAACCTTAAATAATATATCAACCACCAAAGTTATCTAAACCTTTACTTGGTGAAAAATATTTTTACACATGAATTTTGTTATTATTAATTACATGAAATAAAATAAAATATTTCAATGCAATAAATTCCCATTATCATTTATTTTTATAGTTTTAGAGAGGTTAGGAAAATCATTAACTAAAAATACTCACATATTTTCAACTAATGGAAAATTTTCCACTATACAGGAAACTATTTATCTATAACTTGGCTTCAATATTTCGCACATGTTTTCCACATAAGAATTTATTTTAGGAATTTTACACATTTATTATCTTCAAAATCCATGGAAATAAAAATATAAGAAAATGGTGAGCTTGATTGTTCAATAAGGGTAAACATAAGTGATAATAATCAAAGATCATAATTGATCATAAGTGGATCATACGATTATAATTAAGATTCCAGATAAAATCATACCCAAAAAAGAATATATCATAAAACATGATACATGTAATATAACATGGAATAACATAAATAACAAATCAAGAGAGTATGGAAACATGAGTCAAAAAACATGATACAATAGAGAATAAAACACTCATAAGATTAACCATAATATTATGGAATACAAAAAATCATATAATTTTTTTTGACAGGTACAAATATCACCACTATATAATGAAAAAATACATGTCTTTCTACCCTTTTGTTTTGAATAAATCCAATTATATCCACAAATCATTGAATCCTGAGACATAAATCCATAACCCATGCATTGGAGGGAATTATATACTCCCAAATATTATCATCCTTATATAAGTTTTCCATATAAAATCAATCCTTATCATATCATAATAAAACATTGGGGAAAATTGGCATACTTTTCTTTTAAAAATGGAATCATGTAAGAAAAACATTTATAATTCCATCAACAATCATTACATTATATTATCATGGAAAATAAATCAGTGTCCAATTGTTTTTTATAACCATATATGTAAATACACTTAAATTAAGATAACAGAGCAAATATCATTTATACCATATAAATAAATGGAGTATCATTAAAATAATAATTTCACCAATCAATCGATAAATGAAATCTAGTTGAAAACAATTCAATCAATGGATGAAAATATATAGTATAATAACTCGACCTTAAACATGATATATTATAGTGTCCATAGACTAGAATTCACTTTATTTAAAAATAGATCTTTATATTTTATAGTTTTAGATAATTCAATCATAAACAATAATGAACAAAACCTTATATCAAAAAGTTGACACTTCCAATAATTATCCAATTTTGTCAAAATATAAAATAATCAAAATAATTTTTTAAAATTTTAATGAAAAATCTTCAATACATTCGATATTACTAATTATTTTCTATTATCTATCCTTAAAACAATTTAAAAACATTTTAAAAACATATGATGAGAAAAACACTAAGAAAGATAAATCATAGAAGAGATACATTAGTCCAATGAAAAAATGAAAACCCATGAAAACCCTTTTTTTCAAAACATACTTTTTAATTGAGATAGGGGATCATATATCTTTTTAATTGATCATTTATCTTACCTTAAAAATATTCCATGAAAAAAATTAAACAACTTTGAAAATTCATGTAGGTATCTTGGGAAATAATCTACATGTAACTTTTATTTTACCCTTACAAATTGTAAACACCATATGAATGACTTGTAATATAATTATTTAGATAACATAATTAATACCAAAATAATTAGGTAGGAATTTGGAAGAATACATCATATTTGTTACATTAAGATCACATGTTAGCTATAATGGGGAACAACCCATTATAAATAATTTCCTAGTACCATATAACAGATAAAAATTTAACATTCTCACATTTCATAATAAAATCATAAAAAATCCATTAACCTAGTATGATATATTCATTCATATATAAAATACACCATTTTATTTTAAAAAAATATACAATTCCAAAATAATTGTTAAAATAGAATGATGATTTTTCTTTCAATAAAACATGTAATCTTTTAATGAAATAAAAATAACAATAAATACTATTTTGGGAAATGAATTTAACACATTATATATATAAATAAAACATTAATTTTTTCTTTTTTTTAAAATGATCTATATAAAACATGTAAATGGATTCCTTTTGGAAAACACTAAAATAAATTAAAAATATTCATAAGATTAACTTTATAAATATTTTATGTTTATTTGAAACATAAATTAAATAATTTTATAAAATATATACATTGAATAAAAATATTTTAAAGATAAATATTTAGAAGATGATTTTTTAATAGAAATTCTCCATTGTAAAACCATAAAAGATAACTTTTTAAAAAACATTGTAAAAAACTAAAATATTTTAAAATTTATCTTTATAATCCATTTATGTATAAATAGAAATTTATTTCAACATTTATAATTACCTTTACATGGATGATAAACATTTAGAAAACAAATCTTATAATCATTTAAAACATTGTTTTATTTTTTTGTGTCCCTTACCTTTAGTCCATGTCATCACAGACACTCGTTATATTCCTAAATGCTAAACAAAAATTATTTATTTACCTTATTAATGAATTTTTATAAATTTTATTACTCTATTTATTTCATTTATTTCTATAAAATACACATTTAGTTAATCATTTAAGTTCACTTCAAATGTTTTGGTGGTGTTCGGCTTATATGTCAAAAATAACATCATCGGGTTGATTATTTTCAATGAGTTGAATATTACAACATCTAAAATATAATAATCACGATTTTATTATCATTATCAATTATCAATTATAATTTTAAAATGAATCATGAGTGATAGTTGTGAAAAATGAACAATGTAATGATCATGGAGATGGTAGGTCATTAATAATACTGAGTAACATTTAAATTTTTCAACTATCATTATGGAAAAAAGGAAAGTAATATTTTATATTTATTGAATTATCATTATATCATAAATAACTTATTTTTTTCTTTAAATATACTTTTATATCAAATACTTGATATGGTGATGAAAATTGAATGATATTTCTTCATGGTGGTGGTAGTCTACACATACACAATACAACGTTAACATTTTAACGTGTAAGAAATAAGATGATATATTATATTTTAATAATAATAAATATTCCATTAGTATCATACTTATTTCAGTTATATAACATATATTCATTAACTATATCTATATTACCTTACATGTATAGTGTTAGTGAAAAATTAATCACATCGCTTCGCGAGGAGGTAGTCTACCTGACACACGAGTGACGTTATCATATCTCCCACAGAATGGAAATTAAGAAGGTATATGTGATATAAGAATGCATAATAATAATTTTGTTATAAATATCATATATATATAATTTAAATCTATCATTATTTTATGGAAGAGGATATTTATTGATGTTAATGGAATTAAATATTAATATATCAGTATATGTGAGATATTGTTTTTATAATATCATCATATTTTAATAATATTTTAAGGATGTGGAATATGAAATAAAATAAAAACGCTCAGTGTAGAACGATACATTTTCTTTGGACAAACTCTTAATATTTACACAAAAATATTTGTAGGAGAGATTATTTGACCAATATAATGACTCTATTATGTGATTAAGGGAGTAATTAATGAATTTTTAGGTAATTTAAAATCCAAACGATTGTGATGTGTGAAGATGATAATATATGGGGTGGCCATTTATATGTTAGGTGAGTGGAACACATGGATATTTTGAAAAGAAATAGGTGTACCATGTCTTTCACACACCACAAGGATCCAAAATGGAACATTATTGATACTAATGTGATATAAGGTCTAAATATTTCCATTAAATTGAATTAATTCATGTTTTTTGGTAATTTTAACCCTTAAATATTAAATTTATCCACTGATAAACCCAATTTTACCTAAACACAATACAATAATTATATTATTCTCACAATTCATTATGACAAAAAATTTAGTTGAAGATACTATATAATA
Source organism: Viscum album (assembly GCA_963277665.1). NCBI lineage: Eukaryota > Viridiplantae > Streptophyta > Magnoliopsida > Santalales > Viscaceae > Viscum > Viscum album. The sequence continues at coordinate 1,254,015,231 of OY728122.1, forward strand.
TAAATTATTCTAATTAATAATAGATAATATTTTTTTCAAAATTAAATTCACAGAAGTGGTATAATTTTATTTATAATAAAACCTGTAGATGCAATGAAAAAGTGATTTTTTCATGAATTATATTTTTCCAGAAAAAAAGGATTTTATATTCACTATATGAGATGTAATAATAATTATATAAACTTAAATTTATATACATTAATAAATATTTTTTATATTTCATTTAATTAATTCTCAATTTGGGATTATTTTAATAAAGTAATATATAGAAAAATTATACAGTTTAAAATAGTTTTCAGAAAAAATGGATTTTTAAACCCAAAAATATACTTATACTCTAAATTTTTATTAAAATTATTAAAATGTAATTAATTTAATAAAATATAAAGAATAAATACTTATGTTAATTTAAATTAAAATTCAATAATAATAGTACTTTTAAATTATGTATTTTATTAAGCAGAAATGACAGTTTTACAGAAAAGAAGTATTTCTCAATATTCACTGTAAAATTAATATTTTTAAATAAAAGTAAATAATTTACCATAAATTAATTTCAATTATCTTATTTCAAAAAATTAATTTAACCTTATTAAATGAATTTTTTAAAATTTCTACAAATTATTTAAAATATTTTCTCACTAAAAGCATTAAAAATTATTTTTTAAAAAAACATTATTTTAATGAATGAAAATAGTTTACTAAAAGTTGAGTAATTATTTACAAAGAATTTAGGAAAAAAAATTTATTGAGTTCTGTATATATATATCATAAATTATATAATCATTTTCATACAACCAATTTAACAGCTAGGTTATTACAGTCATATATTATGCGGGTCATTTAAACTCTGTGTTTTGTCTCATATATGATATCGAATAATTTTATTATTAAAAAAAATAAGGTGTTACATAGAGTGTTCAATAAAGAAATAAATTTTTAGATAAATCATAAAAATTCAATGAATATGAAAGAAGATGTTTGTAATGGATGAATTCATTGATATAAAATAGCTTTAAATAATTCATCCCTAAACAGAATGTGGATATTTTATTTTTATGAATACCCTAGATCATAAATAAGTCTTGTATAAATGAAATGAATTAGTATTTTTTTGTTTTATAATAATCAATTTTAAAATAATATATATAATCTATCTTTTAACATTATTTTAAAATAAATATTTCATAAAACTATGATAAAAATAATTTCTTTTATAAACCCTGAAAACATATATTGAGAGTTTCTTATAAAATGATAAAGGTATAATAAATATTTTTTCCCATGGAAATAATAAACAAGATTATATTATCAAAAAAACCTATAAATAAAATTGTAAAATGATTTTATTTGAAAAAATTTTAAAGATAGAGAACAGAGTAAAAAAATCACCATTGTAAATTTTAGAAAAAATGTCGGTATATCAAAAAAATCCGGAGTCCAAAAAAATAATATGGAAAAAGAATATCATTTTCATTCTTTTATTAATATTTATTTTATTAAAAACCACATCACATAAAAAATTATAGAACATCTACATTAAAGAAGATAAATATGAAAAAAATATCACTAAGGATAAAAAGATGAGAAGAAAATGATTGTGATATTGGAAATAATGACATTAAATTTTCACTAGATGTGTTTCACATTTTATAGAATTCAATTTTAAAATGAGTTTTGGAAAATAAAACATAATTCATGATTAAAATTAAAATCATAACCCCTAATGAAGAAATATCTTAATATAGAACATTAAATAGCATGAAATAAAGATAATTCATCATATAATTTTACAATTGGTAGCATATGCACCATGTAAAAGTAAACTAGTTTATAACAAGATGTATGTATCCATAAATACGAATTTAACCCATGAAAATATTTCATGTAACATAATAACTACATGAAATTGAACTTATGCCATTTGTTTTAAACTATTGGTATAGGGTAGGAATCCATTTGTATAGACTATATCAAAGTTATCCTTAACTATTAGTTTACAATATATAGGTATAGCTTCACTATATTTATTTTTCCGAATTGGTTTATTAAAAGGCGGGTATGCATGATATAACCAAAGTTTTTTAATTATATTGTATAAACTTATTCCTCAAAACAAGATAATATTAACTCCCATCTTGGGTTGTAACTAGAACAAAACCCCAACACCTACACCTAAACCCCAAACAACTAGTAGCCAATATAGAAAAACCAATAAACTAATTAATGAATTCAACCTATCACAATATATATTTTGAAAAACACATATATTGTATATATTAAATTTTATTATTAGAAAAATAAAAAACATATCATAACACATATATGTAGTCATTTTTAGTAATCAATCATGATCTGTCATAAATATCAGTTATAAATGTAGAGGGTCAACGTCTTTCTAATCACCACCATATCATCAAAATCATCACCAACAAACACTTCAATATCATCTTCACCATCACCATTATTATCACCATTATTATAACCATCAACATCACCATCTCCATCATCATCATATCTATCGTCACCATCAACATCACCATCTCTATCACCTGTATATCTATCATCACCATCATCATCACTATTTAATTTTCCATTTATATCATAATAATTAGGAAATTCATCTCTCTGGCCACCTCTAAGACCATTATCACCATCACCCAGTGTATCATATAAAATTTTTTTCATTCATGTATCAAAAATGGTTGTTTTATCAGGTCTAATGATGGACACAAAGGTATCCTAATTTTCATAAATTGGTTTCAGGCCTTTTGAATTCATTTGTGGTCTTTTATAACTAGTATTTCCCTCTGATACTTTTTCATGATCCTTTATTACCTCTGAGAAAGCAGTTTCTAATGTGCTTCTAAAATAAATGTTAAAAGAGACTAAATTAGTCAAATATCTATTTAGGATTATACTATTCTACGATCGAGAATCTTTTCTCCCATGGTCCTCATCTCATAATATATGGTGCAATTGGACATTTGGCTCAATGTTGTAAGCTTTCGGTTCATCAAGGACCTCCCAAGAACACAATTACAAATTTAAATAAACTATTTGGTTAAAAATATATATTAAAATATTAAATAATCTATATAAAACCTACAATGTTTATTTGATGTTATTTTATAGCAATTATATATTTCTTCTTTCTTCTTGAGAAAAACAATTTTTCTCGAGGAACACAACTTTCAATGTTCAACACCACACTCTAAAATGAAAAAGAATGTAGAAACCCATTATTCAATGATAATATATGTTTGAACAAAATAATCTCATTACATATAATAATTAATTAAAAGTATCCAAACCCAACAGAATTAAATTTCATAGAAATGTTTTTGTATTTTCCCTAACTATTTGAAAATATAATCAATAAAAAAAAGATAAAATTTTTACAATTTTTGTGAATTAATATTTACATTTTTTTCTTATTATATTGGGTCCACATCATTTTTATTAGTTCCACTATGTATAGATGAATTTACTTTATGGATGAATTGTTTAGGTTATTCAACACTTATAGAACCAAATCATCTTTTTTTGTTAGGAGTAATTATCATTATCATAAGTAACCATGGTTTAGATTAGTATGATAAAGTTACTATCATATTAATTTTAATTAGTTTATTATTTTTTGGAATAGTTTAATTTTAGTCATTTTGGGTTAATTTATTTCATAATTGATTTTTAGTTCCATTTAATACATCAAATGTTATATTTATTTCATACAAATTATTACAATTTATCTCATTTAAGGATTGATTTTATTTAGTTTGGTTCTATATAATATTATTTATATTATTCTAGTTCATGTATTTTTGGGTATGATTTTTCCATTTTAGGTTCACTTTTCTTTTTTATATTTTATTTTTTTTGGTAATGTATGTATAATAAAGATTATTTATATTTAGTTTATATATATTCTCACTTTTTTTAGTTAATTTTTATAGTTGTGAAGTATTTATGTTCATATAAAATGAATATATTTATATGTATATATGTTAATTGTTTTTTGAAAATATATAAACGTTACTAAAGTTTAGAGTTTCCATGTTAATGTATTTTAGATATATAACTATTTATATAAAAATATTATGTAATGATTTTATATTTATCCCTTAATTAACTTTATATTAACATTAATTAACTTTACATTACCCTTATATAACCTTTTTAAGATTAATTAACTTTAGTTTTCCCTTCCATAACATTGTTTTACACATTACTTAACTTTATATGACCCTTATATCACCTTTATATGTTTTTTCTTTCCATTAAAAAAATATAATTTACCCTTACAAAATTTTATGTTACCCTTATATACCTTTATTTTACACTTAAATAAATTTTTTACCCTTAATTAACTTTATTTTACCCTTAACAAACTTTTTTTACCCTTAAAAAACTATAGTTTACCCTTAAATGCCTCCAGTTTACCCTTAAATAAATTTTGTTAACCTTACATAACATTAGTTTACTGGTACATAACTTTTTTTCACTAAATTATTTTTATTTTAGCTTTACATTACCTACAAAAGTTATTTTTTACATTACATATATTTTTTAACATTTAAAAAAATTTATTTTGCCTTTAATTTACCTTAGTTAAACCTTAAATGACATTGTTTTACGATTAATTAATTGTAGTTCACACTTATTTAATTTTTTTTACCAATAAGTAACTATATATTACCCTTAATTGACATTATATTACACTAAAATAAATTTATTTTTCTCTTCGTAACATTATTCTACCCTTACATAACTATTTCTAACCTTAATTATCTTTAGTTTACCCATAACAATAAAAATTAACAGTTATTTGTATTATTTTATGCTTAATAGACCTGTATAATATTATTTTTAAAATTAAATTTTTTTAACACTTACATAACATTAGTATACCATTATATAACATTATTTTTCCCTTGATTAACATTTTTTTACCTTTACATAACTAAAAATCACGATTAGTTAACATTAGATTACACTTTCTTAACTTTATTTCACACTTATATAACGTTTTGACACTTAAATAACATTACTTTACCCTAAATTAACTTTAGTTTACCCATACATTACTTTCTTTAACCTTACATAAATTTAGTTTCACAATACATAACATTATTTTACCCTTAAATAACTTTAGTTTACCCTTACATAACATGTACCAGACACTGTATACCTTTTAATAAATTTTTTTACCATTATCTTCCATTATTTTACCCTTAATAATATTTATTTTACACTTACATAACTTTGGTTCACTATTAATTAATTATATCTTACCCTTAACTATATTTTACCATTACATAACATTTATTACACTTACATAACTTTATTTTTACCATCACATAACCAACACAAGTTTCTATTTACCTATACTTAACATGTAGAAACATTAGAGTACATTTATTTGACTACGTTAAAATTCATATTACCTTACCATAACCAAATTTAGTTGCCTTTACTTAAATATTATAAAATTTTGGTTACCCTTACATAACTCAAAATCAAAATGGAATCCTACTTTCTAGATTATATTTCCTAATATATTTTGATCATAACTTTATATATACCATTATAAATTAAGGTATCAACCATTTTTTTATTTTCACCCAATTAAATGAATTTATTGATGATTGATATCAGATTTATCTCATATTCTATCATCACCATCTTCCCCAAAGTGCAGGGATACATTATATAATACATGATTTTTTTATTTCTTATTTATGTTTCCTAAAATAATGATTCAATACTAAAAAATAAATTGTTATTGAAAATAATCATCATTTTCAATCAAAATATTAAAATTTGATTAATAACTTTAAATCATTAATCTGGATTTGAGAAATAATTTCACAATTCTATATTGTGGGAAACTCATTCATGATAGGTAGAGCCTCTAAATTTTTTCCAAATCTAGAGACCCATATATTATAAAAATAATGTTTATATTCTCTCTATAACACACATAATTCCATATTCCTTGTTTTCCTCACAACCTCACTATATGGAGAATCATAGTGAAACTGCTACCAAAATATTACTTCACATAAAAAAACATAATATTAAATCTAATGAATTTTATTATCCATATTTCAGCACAATCATTATAATTTATTTCATTTTCATGGTGTCTCTATGAGAGTGTCTTAATGAGAATTATGTCATAATATTTGGAAATAATCTCTTCAAATACCATACATTCTCTCCGTATTTTTCCAATTATTTCATTATACTTGGTATAATCTATCATCTTCGGTGTGTGGTAGTTCCACACATAACACATTTGTATATTCCCATTATTACATAAAGTGTATGATCTAGATGTGAAGGAATAATCGACAACTATTTAATTAATACATATTATAACGAAATTAAATGATAGACAATATTTTTTACCATAGTTCTATACATATAATTGTGAGGTATTTCTAGATAAAATGTATGTGAATTATTTTTGTCCTATATAGTGCCACTCTATTCCAATGTCTTATCTTGATGATTAGTATGCATGAGAGTCTCAAAATCTGATGGAGAAAAATTCAAAGGAACATGAATGTAGAATCCTAGAGAGAATGAACTATTATTAAATAGAGATAGAATAAATATTTATGGAGAAGTATAATATGTACAGTGAGTGTCATGCACCATCAAATAAGGAGAATATTATATATGAAATATCAGAAGTAAATGGGTGTTACAATATTGGCCACCTACATATCTTGGGTACATATAATTGAACTATGAGATTAGAAATTGTGCTACATGGTATATCTGATGAGGAGTTTATTTGTGATTTGGTATGAAGATTTTTGTGTGTAGATCTAGTACCACAACACCTTGAATAGTTAGATTGAGAACCACTACCACTAGGATAATTTGAGGATAGTTTTCTCCTGGGTAATGGTTCCTTTTTAAAATTTGAAAAAATATTATTTAAATAAACATATATGTTATTAATATAAATATTTGAAATAGTATACTCACAACATAAACCATATGAGTAATTTCCATCTCTCTCCTGTGACGAATATTATAATGAATTATCTTCTTCAATATTTCTTCTTTTTTTATTTTCTACATTGGAAATTAAATACTCATTTTACTATAAATTCAAAAATAATTTGTAATAAAAATAATAAATAATAGGTTAGGTGAATAATTAATGGATATCAATCATCATGAAAAATAAATTATGTGTTGTGAAATATCACAGTCATACAAAATTTAGGGGAAATAATATCAAAACATAAATGATGTGTCACTGAAAAATAATCATAAATTAAATATAATGATAAAAATGGGTTTGATATAGTTTTTTCTTCTACTTTGAATTCAAACAAATTCAGTTTTGATTCGTAAATTTTCATAAATTTGGTCAGTTTATGATGTCACATGGACATTGTTTAGGTTATTTCATTTGTTTCATATTTTGGGCTAGGTAATTTTTAAAATTTTCCATGTTTTTAGTTAGTTCATTTTTTTCATTTTTTTTGTTTTTCGTTCAAATTATTTAAATATCATTCAATTAAATTCAACTATTTTTATTAATTATTGAATTGTTTCAATTGTTTGGTTTGTAAGGTTTTAATGTAGTTCTATTAAATAGTATAAAATCCAACTCAAATAAAATTGATACCACATTATATTTAAAATTCAAATGATTGTAAAGTTGGATACAAAATATTTTGATCACACTATTAATGAAATTTTAATAGTATATATATGAAAGATCCAATTAAAGATAAACAAAAATAATTTAAAACATGTATGGATTATTTTATATATTATCCAACATAACATTAGGTTCACAATCAACCATAAAAATTGGACTACTTGATTAATCATATTTAATAAATTGAGAGAGGAAAATGGGGAAAGTTATGCTACCAATATCAACCCCTACATCATAAAAAATATTTCATGGGATTACATCAATAATGACACCAAATTCATATTTTAGACGATCTTTCTCATAAAAACTTATTTTCCAATGATTCAAAAATATTTGTCTCATAAGTATCAAGAATGTGAGTCATTTTAATGCCTCAAAATCCAAAATAATCAATAACTATTCCATGTATCATAATTGAATCAATGAACTATAATGTGATCATAGGGACTCAACCAAGAGAGACATATTACCATATTATCATTTACCCTACAACTCCATAATACGATATATTTTATCTTCGAGGCTTTCTATTTGATACATTAGAAAAATATTTTTTTGTATTTACCATAACACCATAATATTTTGTTGACATGTTCACTACTCAATCGGTGATAAATTTGTTTACCCATTGATCACAATTGGTGAACTTTTAGAAACCATATAATTGGAACAATATTGAAAGATCATATCTCATTTTAGATATATTCAGTAGGTAAAATTAATAATTGAAGTATAAATAAATATTAAAATTAATATAAATCCCATTTTATAATTTTATTATAGTCAAACATATACCTTTTAATTCATACCAAGAAGGATACACTTGTCTATGAAAAGAATCTCTCCTTCTCAAAGGTAATTAAAGAATATTTTTAGTTATAAATTTATTATGTTTTCTATATAAAATATTGAATTAGATTAATAGATATATGAAATTACATAAGATGAGAAAACATATAAATTTTTAATTTAATCAACTGATGAATTCATCAAAAAATCCACAATTAAATAAGACCATGAAATGTTCTATATCTCACTCACCAATGATTACTATTGCCAATTTATATGATCCTAAAATTCCCATAATTTAGAAGGGCTACAAATTTGGTATCAATTTTCCCGTATTACTCATATTCATTTATCATTGGAATGTTATGTCAGATGGTTAGATTAGAAAAATATATTTAATATAATTCCAAACATACCTAAACCATGTAACCTTTCATAATGGATCCTTCATGGTGATTCTTGTTTTTGACATAGTATTTCAACACATACATATTTCATTCATTTGGATACATCTATAAAAAAACAATAGGTCCTCTAAGAAGTATTTCAGTAGGAAGATATATAGTTAGACAAACCATTCATTTGAAAAATGATGGAGGACAAATTTTCTAAAACTCACATCAAATTAATTGTACCTCTTTATAAAATTTTTTCAAAAAAGAATTAGATATTTTTTCAAAATATTATATATTATAATAAAAAAATGAATCACTATCATTGTTCCCTTATTGTACAACAAAAAATGGGATGGTATTAGGACCAACTCATTATGAATGATGTGTTAATGATGATTCTTCATAGAGTATAGCTTAAACTCTCTTTTGTTAACTAATTTTGATATGTTTCTTGATTATCCATAACGAACCATGATAATATTAAAAATCAATATGTTTTATGAAGGTCTCGTCACATAAGAAGCATAAACAAATACCCATTTACATTCAAATATAAAAAAGTATTAAAATATAGTATGATACCCAGTCCACTAAGTCATGTCAGGATCTTAAATCATAATTTTTATTCCCCCTAAAAGTTCAAATAATTGAAAGAAAAATCTTAGACATATTATTTTCAATGTTCATTACAACCAAAAAATTATGTAACAAATTTTTTAGACAATAAGGAAACTCTTAGAAGGTAATTTTTGTCTTCCTATTATAATTAGATGTAGTGAAAAAATTCTTACCATATATAGATTTCATCTGAACCATCCCCAAAAAAACGACCCACTTGATACTCATTAGGAACATCATTTCCTAATATATACTTTTGTGGCGTTTTGTCCTTAAAGGGAATTTTGAAATCATCAATTATTATTATTATATGGATAACCCATTGTATATAATGATTTTTTCTATAAAAATGAAACCATAATTGTATTTAAGTCTTAGAGATCATGAATTATTTATAAAAATAGGATTACAAATTTTTCCCTTCATGCTCCAACCATAAATTGTTTCATATATAAGAAAATAGTTTATCATCCATATAAGTGAATTACTCATATGAAATATATCCTCTAAATAAGAAATTTATGTGTGAAACTGATATTTAAATGATGCTTGAGCTATTTTACTGAAGTTTTAATGTAGGCATCTAGATCATTTCCCAGGTTAGAAGGTCTAGAGATGAGTGTACTCAAGAATGTGACGAATTTTTCATACAAATCAATAGAGGATAGTTATAACTTCCTATGAAAACTAGCCATGTGTAGTTAGAATTAATTATATGAAAAATAAATTAAAACATACACATGATAGTTCTAACCTTACATTACAAAACAAATCTATAAAATCAATATATTGAGCATCAAATGTCTACCATGATGATCCATATTCAAGATGTGTAAACTCCTCATTATCATTGTTTTTATTAGTATTATTTCATAATATATATTTTTGATATTTCACCATACATGAAAATATATTAGAGTCTGTAAATCAATGGAAAGTTCCACATTTCATTTTTGACACATAATATGGTGTTATATCTACTTTTGGATTCTATTTAATATTATAGATTTTAATAAATAATTCAGGCTAGGTGTTTCCTTCCAAAATAATATACAATTTTTTGCGAAATCATGAAATGTTTTTGATAAAATCCTAGTTGGCTAATTAAATTTCATTCTTTATATCGGTTCTAGGTAACAACTTCATTATTTAGAAAAACTTCCATAAAAAAGTATTGAATATAATATATTGAAATATGAGAAATTCCAAAATGGTTTTACTAGAGAAAAATCATATAAAAAATTATATCATTTTCATTTTACAACATTGTAATCCTACCAGAGTCTTGGTACCATCCATAATATTTTTCACCCAGTCAATAACATCATTTTAATTTAATAAATAATATTTACTCAAATCATTATATTCCTTCATTAGTAAACAATATTTTTTATGATTATGAATAATCAAAATTCATTCTTATTAAAAAATTTATAATCCAGAAATCTCATTCATCTCATGAACATTTTGAAACATCCATTTCTCTATAATATAATACCAAACATAATAGTTCGTTTAAAACTAAATTTTTTACACGGTAACTAACATCTTCAGGACTAACAATGGTATTAAATCAAAATTATAATATGTGAATTGTATAAGACCATGATCTAAGGAATTGTTAAATGAAAAATATCAAAAAAACACTTCAATTAGATTTGAAACTCAATTAAGTTTCTCTTAGTATCATACATACCACCTATATCTATTAAATTAAAAACATTTTTATGTGTCATTTCATGAAATCATTGTAATGAGATTTAAGTCAAATATAAAATATATTTAAAGAAATAATAATTGTACATATTATTTCAATTACTTTGGAAACATTCATAGAATAAAGAAATCAAATCAATTTTAAATCACTCTACATTTTTATGTATAAATACAATATTTAAAGTGCATGGATACCTATCTATAAAAAAAGTTATATAATAATGAAAAATTATATTTGAGAAGGTACAAGTCTATTTGGAAATAAATCAAACTATATCTTTATCACCCATATCTATAATTTAATAACTCAATCCTATGAGAAATTAGAATACCATGTATATAAAACCATAATATTTTAATCCATTATATCGATTACTAATAACTATAGAAAATACCTCACAAAAAGCTTACCTGTGGAATAATATGAAAACTAGTATATATGACAATTATAATATAAATGAATATAATGTATATCAAATAAAAGATACAATATATGTAATGGTTTAAATATAACATGTTATATAACAAATATGGATTTTTTTTAGGTTTTTAAATAATTGGATTATATTAGTAGTAAAATAAGTATGTTTTTATTATGGAATAGGTCATAAAAAACACTTACTCAAAACAACACACACAAGTAATAAGAAATAACCAAAACATCTATTTAGACATATCAAATTAATTGGAAATTACCTTTATATATTTATGTTTTCAATATATTTAACATAATTTAAGAATGATTTAAGGTTTCAATAAATATTATATATATCAATGTTTTCATAAAATGACCATTTCTAATGAAAGGAAATCATATGAAAATGATATAGGTTAAATTTTATGTGACAAGTGTGTTGATAAAACAAATATTTTAATGTATAAGAATTAGACATCAATAGATGTATTTTAGGAAAAATAAATTCCCTAAATGTAATTAAATATATAAATAAAATATCTAATAATTTTTTTTATGAAAATAAGACAAGTATTTAAATTAAAACCATAAAATAAATTTTAAATCCAAACATATTCATGACCTAAAATGAATATTTTCAATTGTTATAACAAAACATTAAAATGAACAATTTCATAACCCCCTAATAAATTATTAAAAAATGTAATAAAATAATTAATTACCGAATTACCTCATATATAAATAAATGGGTTTATATTAGATAATCATGTTACTAAATTAAAAGAATAAATAACATATAATTATATTTATTATGAAATTATATCATAAATAAAAACAAAATTTACCATCGTTAAATGAAATAAGAAGAATATGCACCTAAAAAAATATAGTTTAGAGTGTTATACCTAGAAATCATATTAAAATGACACATAATTAAAGATGTGATGTATTTTGAACTCACCAATTCTATGTTAATGAATATGGAAATAAAAACAACATGTGGGGAGATATCTCTAGGGGTGGGGAAGTGAAAGTAATGTCATCATGGTGTTGAATTGGTAGAGATGGTTCACATTGGGTGGAGGATAAGTCCATTTTTTGGATTTGAACTATGTAGATCAAAAATCATCTCGATTGATGCAGTTGAGACTGCTTCCCTTGTCATATAGGAGTCTCTAAAGGGGAATATCATTCCTACCCAATATATTATTTATCAAATTCTTCCATGAATGTCTCTAATAAATCATTTGATGATTATTATCCACATTTGGAAAGAAGGGAATCAACTGGTAGACAATGTCACATCCATGGCTGATCAAAACCACTGTCTACAAACATTTACTATCTAGGGGTTGCTACCCATTGACTAGTTGTACATTGTGAGAGATGATTCTCTTGGCCTTTATTTCAGTAGACCCCCATGAACTATTTTTTCTTGTATATTGTGTTTATCTGGTATATATCAAATCATCATGAATAAATAAATAATATATGGTAAATATTCATTAATTATTATAAAATAATATTGGAATAATGGAGTTCAATTAGAAGTTCGGGGACTTTGTAAAGTGAAATTATGTAATAAAAAACCTTTCCTTGGTCATGATTCACTTTTCATATAGGTACCCGATATTAAAACATTACATACTATTGAATTAAATAAATAATTCACATTGAGGATATTTTCAGGTTTTGAGTTTTAGATAATTATGATGTAACTATTTCATTAAAAATATCAAAAATATAAAATGTATACAGTTCAACTCAATTTCCATTTATTTCATTAAATAAAAACTCTTGAAAAAAAGAGTCATGACTAGTTCAATGTTTTTGATACCATGACCTTTATTTGATCCCATCCTTGACTCTATTCATCTTTAAGTCCTCTGAAAAACATTTTAAAACTTGGGGGGAGCATAAAAAGCTCAGTAAGGGTTATAAAACAATGAAAGAAAACATGTATTCATCAATACACACATAAAATAATCTCTTTAGTTTACCTCAATAAATAATAAGATTTATCAATAACACATAGTAATCACAAATCATACAGGTAACTTGTGGCATCCGTAACATACTTAAATTGTAGCTTTCACTCATATGAATGGAGTTTCATTTGTAATACCCATCATAGTATATTCCCTAAATCTATTAGGAGAAACATTCATGTTTACCTCTGTCATGTGTCCCAATGCATTGGAGAGATATCTTAGACTCAGCCACCATAGGTTTATCATGGAACTACCCGTATATGTAATCAATTCCCAAGAACCATAACATTTTCATACCACATAAAACAAACATAAAGAAATTTCAACATTTCCATGTCATTTAAATATATTGACACAAGAAATCCATTATCAAAAGCATTTTCAATACCAAAATATGTAAAGGAGTATATGGTATTTATTTTACTTTTAAAAACATTATATCTTGTTAAAAATTCATAGATCAAATAACACTCGTGGTGGAAGAAAAGGTCTTTGTCACTACATATGTTAAAAGAAACAATATTTTTATCATTTAGTAAAAAAATTCATAGAAAGATATTCAATTTTAATGAAATGATATGTTAAAGTTGTATATACACCACATAAAAGAAACTAGTGTCTAAAACCAAATATGCCTCAAAGATAGGAGATTGAGACGAAGTCCCTTACCTTATGTCCGACTGAACTCGTTCATTCTATAATCTCCTGAATAAAAAACTAAAGTTAATTTATACATGCCTAAGAACCTTTTTAAAGTTTATTATTCTTTTTATATCACTTATTTCCATGTTATAAGCATTATTTAATCATTTAAGTTAATAACGGTTGTTTTTTCATTATTTGGTACTTGAGTCAAAAATGAACTACTTATAATTACAAGTAGTTTAGGTGGTGAAAATTGCATTATGTCCAAAATGATATTCATGATTTTTATATCATATATACCATATATATTTAGTATATATATGTATTTATAACAGTACATCACATATGGAGGTAAGAAATGAAATGCACCGTTATTGGAGATGGTAAGCCGTATGTACGGAAGAACGATACTTTCATTTCTATTTCATATTTAATGGAATGAAAAATTATTGATAAATAGGTATTTTATAATTCCAGTATAATATCATATATATAATTTCTATAACTATATCTTTTTTATGTTCCACGTATGGCATTAACGAGTCATATCACATTGTGGGGGCGATAGTACGCACTTCCTCATATTAATAATTATCGCATTTACCGATTACGGAAAGCATAAAGGTATAATATAAATGAAAAATAAATAAGTATAGAGATAATATAATTATAATATATATCATATATAAATACAATTCTGTCATAATGACCACCAAAATAGGTTTTATGAGAAGATTGAAAAATCATAATTTTGTGAGGCAGTAGTTCGATGTTCACAGAAATAGTACGTTCTTTACCCATTAGATAGAGGTTTGTGTATGTTTAGTTTGAATACTTCTAATAAAAACAACCTAGTATATCTTGGATACTATTTTTGTTATAAAATAAAGTAATAAAAAAGAGTTTAGGGGGTTCGAGAATTAAAATATAAAAAGAACATAAAAGAAGACGTTACCTTTAAATCGGGTAACTCCCATTGGATTGAATCAAACTGAATTCTTGAAGTGCATTATGCCTAAGGTAAGGCTTCTAGGTGGAATACAGGGATCTTTAGAGATTATTTGTGAAGTGTTTGGGTGATCCAAGGGGCTTGAGAGTTATGAGTAATGCGTTAGAGGTAATGGATTTTTATAAGGGGGAGGGGCTCTTTTGGAATGTTTGATAATATTATTTTATTAAATAATGATTTTCAATTTATAAAGGTCCAAAACATATTGAAGTCTAATATAAGATGAATCTTGTTTGAAATAAAATCATACAATAATAATTGGACTGTTTTTTGGATTTTTTTTATTTTTAATATCTTATTTATTTAAATCATTCATTAATGTGGTAAACACTGCATCATTATTCCATCATAAATAATATTATTTATTTGGTGTCTAAAAATTATAAAAAAATACCATGAAGTACGAAATATTTTTATATTTACAATGAATATTTATATTCCAATATAAATAATTTGTATCCCCACATTAATTTTTTTTATAAAAAATAATACATGTTTATGATATTTTAATTTTTACATAGTATAAAAATTTATTTATATCCTTATCTTACCCAAGTGGATTTCAAAGGCCAAAAGTCTCACCAAAAGATTTTCATGGTTCGACATTAGTCATCCAATAAGGTTAACACAAGTGTTAAGGTAATTTTATATTATTATAATATATTTTTTACCTTGAATTACCCTATTCACCTTTAATTGCGGTAAATAAAAGTCAAACGTAACTATTCACCAAAAATTATTTTAATCATATTGAACCACATTTTACATAATAATAACAAACATGTATGTAGGATTTTAGAAATTCAATTCAAATATGTAGTAAAATTTCATTTAAATGAAAAAGTCATCTTTTTAACAACTGGTCAGTGTTTTCACTATTCATAAAAAATTACTGTTTTTTAGAAAAGTACAAAAAATTCAGACTAAGATATATTTTATATTATGAATTCAAAAAGTATATCTATTTTACCAAATTAAAAACATAGAAGTTGCATTAATTAATTTAAAATTTATTTCCTTTTTCAAAATAAAAAGCATGTTGTTAATAAATAATATCTATTAAAAGATTGACACTTGTTTATGTCCAATTTCAATGTGAAATTTCATCCAATGACCAAAATTGGATTAAATCGAAAAAAAATCTAATTAAACATTCAACCCAATAAAAATGATAATCTAACCTTATAAATAAATAATATTAAAAGACAATTCTGAATTAAAATACAGTATTTTTCACTATTCATTAAAAAATAAATTTTATCAGAAAAATATCAAAAATTTACCCAAATAAAATTTTGATGTCCCGAGTCTAACAAAGAATTTTATTTTTTCAAACAGAACATATAAAAGTGACCAAAATTATATTTAAATAGGGTTTACATAAAATGTTGTAAATCGACCTTTTAAATAATATTAGACACTTTATGCTTAAAATTAGATTCATTCACATTTTAAGGATCTAAAATTTATTGGATAAATTTAAAAACAATAAACCGACATGTATATTTATATTGTAGTTATTTATATTCATTCCTTCCAATACAACGGCTAGGTGTTATCAACCATTTAAAATAATATTATCTTATTATTTTTCAGTATGACTCAGCATTGTGTATAACATTAGACTTCAAAAATACATGTTATTGAATATTGGGTATGCAATCGAACATAGAATCCACTTTAAAATAACATTAATATTTAATTCAAAAATATTAATAAATATTAAATTGTATTATTCTTTATTTACATAGGATGTTACACTGCACATGTATCCAACGTCATGAACAATCTAATTAAGTTTATAAGATATCGTTATAAAAATATTCTTAATAAATATTTCATTTATTATGGTCAATTCATTTTCATATTATATTTATTTTAAATATATTTGTTTAATTTTTTTGGTTATTTGAGGTTCTTCATTCAATTTCTATAAATCAATTTTGGCATGTTGACTGTGGCTAATGGTGTGGTAAAATAACATCATAATATTCATAATTTAAGGGTTATATGTCTATTATTAATATATTTGGAAAAATATTATAGATATTCAAATTTATTCATAAAATTATCTCATAGTAGGAAATGTACTGTGATATGATCATTTTATCCAATTATGATTTCAAAGACCATTTATTATTATTATCACTTGTTGAATGTATAATATTATTGTTATATAATAATAATATATTCATAAAAACCTACTTTTTGCCTTAAATAAATGTTTTTGTTAAGCTATTTTTAGTGGCGATGAAAATGAAATAATTCTTCTTTGTGGAGGTGGTGGTCCCCACACACTGATTATTGATTTTTTTTTATTAGTGGATAGAACAGAATGAATAAGGGTTATTTCATTAATTTAATAACACTTTACTATAATAGTGATAATGAGGTCATTTTATAACTAATTTTGGGTTATATTTGTATGATAAATATTAATAATAAAATGATAAGGATTATGTAATACTAATGTTTGGACCATGAACTTTCTCAGGAAAATCTCCTCAGAAATGTAGAGCTCATATAACCTATAGTGTCTGAAGAGATTTAGCTAATGAAATTGAATAATAGGAGATTAAAATTTTATAGTGTTTCAATGAAATTTCAAAGGGAATATGTAACTTTTATATGGTATAAGTGATCTCCTCTTATATGTGAAGAAAAGTGATCTTTTGTTAACATCGATCATTTTTCAATAATAAAATGACATTATTCATGGTTTTATGTTTCCAAAATTGAGAAATAATGTTTTTTGGGTGGTATTTGGTAGTTAGAGACACAACCTTTAAATTATATGCATGGATAATACATGTTTAAAGTTATTTACAAATATATTTTAACATTTTACTAATTTCGATTTTACCTAGGTAACTTGTTTTTAACTAAGTAATATACGTTTTACTAAAAAAATAAGATAACTCATCCTACCAAATGTTGGTGAAATGATCATACAATTAATATCTAATTAATATTAATAAATTTATTCATAATATAACATTATATTATAAAAATAAATAATGTATATATATATAAACCATTTTTATAGAAAAATGATTTCTTAACCACTATGTGTTCTTAATATTATTTAGAATTCGTTTACAATTGAATGATTGTTAATATTTTTATAAATATTATTAAAAATAATATTATAGTCATTATTTAACATATATGAATTTTATTTATTAAATAGAAATTATGAATGATAATAATCTAATTATTAAAAAAAATTAATCTTAACTATGATAAATAAGATTAATACTAACAATCATAATTTATGCCAAAAAATGAAACTGATGTTATTAAATAACATTAAATTATTGATATAAAATATGAAATTGATTTTTTATATTTAATTTCAACATGAGATGAAAACTAATTTTCAATATAACCGAACAAAAAAATGTTTTTACAGTTAAATATTACTAAGGTTTCCAAAAATGATAAACAAGGGTCTTATAAATTGAAAAATGTATTTTCAAATTATTATAAAGGAAATTAAATATAAATATTGTATAAAATAATTTTTTCATAAACTTTTAATCAATAAAAGTGAAGGTATTAAAAAAATTAGTATTTTGTCCCAATTAACCTAAAAATAAATTATTTTAGAATTTTTTTTAAAAAAATATCCATAAGATAATTTAGATATTCTAAATTAAAAAATGAAAATAATTTTTCATAATTAAAATTATTAAATTATTAAATTTTCCTTATAAATGGAAATTTAGTATATAAATAAAAATTATATTTAAAAAAGGTTGTTTTTAAACAGTAAGTATTATTTATGTTATTTCATATCAATATATTATTAAATAATGTTACTATATTAATTCATTTATAATATTTTTTTAAAGGTGATGAATTTATTTTATTTTGTTAAAATATATAAATTTTTTAAAAAAATAGTGTTTAAAAAAATATTATTTATATTAAAAAAATTTCTAAATAACATTTAAAATAATTTACATATATTCTAATAAATTAATCATATTAAACCATTAATATTAATATCCTTATTTTTTCTAAAAACACATCATGTCATAGATTAATAAAAATAATTTAAATACATAAAACACACACATATATATTTAGATTATTTAAATGTTTATTTATTATCTATGAAATTTGTTATTTTAAATATACTAATATCGACAAATGAATTTAGTATAACTATTAAATACATGTATATGCAATGAACATATTTCCAATTTCCATATTTATAATGGTCATGTTTTTTTCTTATATATAGAATTATTAAACTAATTCAATATATTCACACATCTAATTTTCATAGTATTCATTTTAGATCTCACAATATGATTCCTACTTTCATGGTGTTCTTTCTCATTATAGGTCTTCATAGGTTATTGGTGATCGATAAGGGTGAAGGTGAAATAGAATATATCCTTGTATTGAATTTTTAATACTTGTATATTTACCTTCCCCTTTTAATTTATTCATTTTAAAAGGATTAAATAATTCATGGTGAGTAGTAATCTATTATGTGTAAAAATAAGGATTTTCTTCTTTTATTGTAATGTTTTACTTTGAATGAGAAATGTGTTTTAAGTTTAAGTATTATTATGTGTGAGCTGTTACATAATCTATTTCAATTCCATTGAACAAAGACAATGAAAAATTATAATTACATACACATATATTATGGAGAGAATATTCTTCCTAAAAACCTAGGGTTTTACACTTTGGAATAGAAGTCTTCATGATAGACCCCAAAATCAAAGCTCATAAGGATTGATGTATATTTGACATACCTATATTCACTTTGTGGTCAAAAATTTGTAACTCAGGTAGAACCACACCATAAATCATTAAATTATTGAGATGATCTCTGTATAATATCACTCAATTCTAATGATACTCAGGAGAATCTGGAAAAATAACTTCCTTACAACAACCCCATTCCTAGTAATCCCCCAATTGAATCTCCCGCATTCGTTGTGACAAATATTACTCTATCATTATCTAGTAAATATATCCACTACCATCTACTTCTTCCATATCAATATCCATTATATTCAACACTTCTATCACTCTATATGAGTCTCCTGACACACATACAACATCACTACATGAATTTATTCCCATGAAATATTCCGCAACATTCTTGGAACAACATAATAATGAACTACCTCATTCATTGAAGGCTCCTTGACTACTCCAAACTAATATGAAACATCCCCTATGAGATAGATCAATTAGGCCTAGAACACACACTTAGATAACTTACCAACTAGTTATGGAGGATAAAGAACACATAAAATTGCTCATAGATACTCGGTGTTCTCTTCTTATAACATAGAGAACATGTGAATATCTTTTAAAAATATCACTATGAACATGTATACATATTCATGGAACACATAATTTATCACTTTGATTAATACTCTAGGGAATTTTTAACATATAACAACATCACAAAAAACACTTTTTTTCCAAAACGACATCAAAAGTTAGTATTTGGGACATCTTATTCATTCACCTTCATTTAATAATATAAAAATAAAAATTTCATCTTCAAGAACCCGTTACCCCATTAACCTTATTATATAAATCATGAATCTATGTGAGAGGATATTGAATTTTTACCATCACATAATTCAAATGATGATAATTGCACTCCAATTTACACTGTAATTTTTCTTCTTTACAGGTAAAAATCAAAAACTCCAAGGTGAAATAGTAAGATAAATAAAACCTATCTTTTTATGATCTCATTGGGGATATTGTATATGGATACATTGATATAGGAGAGACTCCTAATGGAAATGTAATAATGAACATTATCCCTTATTAAGGGGTATCACCTCAAACATTTCTGAAAATACATCAAGGTATTATTCGATAACACTATGAAATACAACTATCTGAATTTAATGTAACCTGTCTTCAATTTGAAAAATAATTTAAATAAGGACTTAACTTCTCTACGACCCATTCGAGGGTCTCACTCACCACTAAACACCATCTAGAATCCATTAATGTCAGAGAATATGATATGACTCATAAAAATCAATAATAGGCTATGCTGAGTACAAAAAAATAAATTTTAAAGATGATTATTCTTGTAAGTATCTATAAACATAAGGATTTCCCCCATGATCAGTGATTCCCTAGTTCTAGCTCATAATATCCAGACATATCTTACAAGCTAGTTCTACCACTAATGGTCCTAATAAATTATAAGTGAAATAGAACGGGTCTACCTCATGTCCCATAGCATGTACTAATGTAGTTGAAAAAAAGGATTTCTAAGTCCACAAATCAAAAAATTATTATTCCCATGTGTAAAGTAGGTAAATAATAACTCTTGCGACATTTGGTCTACCCCTTTCTAGAAAATTAAAGGCATATATTTTCAAAGATATCATATTTTTCCATGTATGTATCTCTCTGATTTTTTTCATTAAAAATATTTATATTGAGTTATGCCTCGTCTTTAAACCATGTTGATTATGATTTTACCATGATTTTCATTATGTTTAAACAAACAATGGCTTAGCATTTGAGGAAAATTAATAAATCTAGAGAGGATCCATACGGGGAGCCTTTCTTGGGAAAATGACATAATGTCCTGGGATGTATTATTGTTTTAATTAATGATTTTTGGGTAAAAATGGCTCATGTGTTACCATGGGATCATGTTAATTTGAGAATCATTAATGGGGGTTTGTTTTTTTCTAAGGAAAATGGGATGAAAACCAACTACATAACATTTAAAAGTTGTATAAATGGATTACACATCATGCAATGTTCTGCTGAAATTAATTTTCAGCTGAGCTCCTAGGTTTTTTGTGTATCCCACTAAATAAAATTACATGATGTGAAACTATATTACAAGACATTTAATTAACTAACATACAGTTTTAAAGTGTTCAAATTACTAGATTTTATTTCATACTCATGTGCAACTTCTTCGTTTTGACCCAAGGTCTCTTTCCATGAAATTTTGGATCATATATCTTAATACTAGGCATCTATATCATGCATCTGATCCTTGGTAAGTGGTTTAGGTTAGGTATTCCATTATCTCAGATAGATCTCTAGTATTTTTTCTGCAATCTCTTATCCATGTAAATTTTTGGTTTTGCTCTTGATCAGTTATGATATAGGATCCTTCTTACAATCATCTGCACCATCTTCCTCATTATAGTTTTCCAATAGAAGCATTGTGTTCTTATTATGTTAAATTTATAGGGTCTAAAAATTAACAATATGGTTTGATAATTTCAATGTATGTGAAATATTTCAATTACTCAAACATATAGTACTACTAAATTAATTAATTAATGAATTGAAATATTTCTTTGTGTACCTTTAGATCCCATTGGATTTTTAATAGGAATGTGGATACCATTCGTTTGAGATACCCATTGATTTGAAAAGAATTAATTAATATATTAAAGTGTGTTTAGAATTCCATGGATTTGGGGTAATTTATTGATATAGATTTTCCTGGTAGTTTATTTTTTATTATGATAAATTGAATGTTGTTGATTTTGAAAAATTGGTAAATAAAATGTGAAATAGAAAGGTAAATGTTAATTTTCATAATTTTCCATTGGTCCTTATGATGTCATGTTGGGATAGCCTAATTTTTATTAAATTCATTTTAATTTCCATATCTAAATGATTATATACTAGGCTTTACAATAATTAGATTTAGAAATGTAGATATATCGGGATTGATCTTGATTAATTTATGAAATGCTTATTTAGGAGATTCTGACCCAATTGTGTGTAATTTATATACCATGGATGTATGTTTATGGTTTGAATGGTTGTAAGACATACCTAGATAGATTCTATCATTGAATAAAGGTGTTTTGTGTTATCCCATGGTTATATGGTTTTAGTTGGAGTGATTTTGAGACATTCTCAAAAACCTTATGGAATGGAGCAGAAGCAGGATGATGTGGAATTAATCAGATTGTTTAATTAATTAATATTCTTGTTTATTTTTTTTCATAAACTTGTTATCATAATGGTTTTGTTTAGTCAAGGTATTTTAAACCAACTGAGATATACCCAAACCCTATTTTTTATATCGTTTGGCACCTGACATGAATATATGGATGTAGGTTATTACAAGGGAGAGTGACCTTACTATTTATTTTTTTTCTTACAAGAAGATCTAGAGTTTGAAATGGGGATGGCATAGGGTTTATGACCATGGTCTTTTGAGTCACTATTTGAGAATGTAATCCATTTATTTATTGTACTTATAAAATTAAATTTAGTTACATTCTCTCATATCATTAAATTATTCCTTTGCTATTTATTAGATTATTCAATTGAATTTATTATTGGTTTTCCACAGTATTGTATCCATAAAATTATTTCTACACTCCAATATTTTTTTATTTATATGGATTATTTAATGTATGTTGAAACTCTATAAAAAGAGGATATATTCTCCCCACTATACTTATCACACCAACACTACTAGTCTTCTGCCTCTTGCATTTGGGGAGGCATGGTTGAGGTTTCATAACAATGATGCTCTAACCCTCATGAGAAGTGAGAGATTAGGTGATGTTACAAAGTTGCATCATTGGAAAACATATTTCTTTTCTATTTCAATAATATTTGATGTAATTTATAAATGAAACAATGATTTTTTGAGACTTGGAAATGATATTGTTTTTGAGAGTAGGTAACCCATGTATGGGGGGAAATCCGAGTGCCTAGAGATGGGATTTTTGTTCATGTTATTCCATTATTATAGTTCATTATGTTTTAACTTCAGTGATTCGCAGGTTGTCTGAAGTTATTATGTTATGATATTATTGATTATTTTGATTTGTTGTCAGAGAATATTATGGTATTAGGTGAGTATGAATTCATCATAATAGGCACATAGTGATATATATATTTACATGCATTATTCAATATTGGTACACATTTATTTCATTTTTTATATAATTTCTTGTTAAAATGTGATATGATATATATACTATATCAAAGAAATGTAATAAAAAATTGTATTTTCATGATAAAACACTTGCAATCCTAGATTAGAGAGACCAAGAGTAGTGGTTCTCTATTTTTGTCACATATTAAGGTTTACTTTTTCATTGACACTATTCTAAGGAGTGCATTTGTCTACTAGAGTAAATTTCTTCTCCTCTTCCTCATGTTGAGAATTATGAGAGTGGAAATCAGAAAGTTCCTAACACAGTTGGAATAGAGAAACCTATAGTTATTGATGATCAAATGGATGTTCGGATTCATGAATAATTCCTTAGGGTCATGAGAAAAATTGAAAGACAGAATGTTTTCACCATTAATTTGATGATTGAGAGGAAGAAGGATTGTCATCTACGATATTCACCTACATTCATTGAGGAGGGATTCCCCCAGGCATCTGTTTTCTAGATCACGTTATTGGAGATGATAATTAATTGTATTTACACAATTGTAGATAGAAGGGTCATGTTTGCTGCATATATTATTTAGGGACCGGCCAATCATTTGTGGTATATTCTGTAGTTTGCATGATAGTAAGAGTTATCTTGTAAGGACATTAAGACAAACTCACTAAGACACATCTGTAAAAATATGTTTATAGATGATAAGGCTCATGAGTTCACGCACATGACATAAGAGGGGATTCTAGTGCTATACTATACAATGAATTCCACTAGCTTACATTGATCTCTACAATATTTAGTAGAAAATGTGATATCTAGAGCAATACTTGTGACGCCCCAGGTTTTATGAACTGGTTTATGTAAGAAGTGTTATGTCCTTATTAATGTCTCTTGTTTTATTCGTTTTTCTAATAAGGAATTAGAAATGAAATAAAACATAGAGAATAAGGTAAACTGACATTTATTAAAACATTACTCTACAACAAGACCCACCTAATTAAAAGTGCCCTGCACAAGACCTAACACGGCCACAGCAAGACTACAAAGAACCACAACACGGGCAATCAGATAGTCGTCATCTTCAGGATCCAACAGTGTGAAAAGTATAACCGCCAGAATCACCGCGCACGCACTCAGCACCAGAGGTATGAGGAGAGCCATCCGCCAAGGGTCCGGTGTTTTGAAAATATAAAACAACCTACCCCTTGCTTTTATAATGGACCTCTAAAAGGAATATGACCGTTTTTTTTGGACCGTTGGGTTCCAAGGGATAAAGTGCACCTTTTTATAAAAATTTGTCTTTATAATGCTTTTATAATATTATGGTATTTCATTTTCTTTTATACAAAATATTAGAGTTATATCTTCAAGTATTAAAAATAAAATATTATTGAAAATGAATCTATTTTTATGACGGTATTTATGTGGTGAAAAACATGATATTTTAAAATGTGTCGAACGGGGTATCAGCAATAATTGAAAAATGTCTCTTTTCGGATCTCTAAAACTATGTGTTTTGAAATAGAGAAAAACTATGGTTCCATTAAACATAATTTTATAAATCGAAAAGTGAAGTAATTTATAAATTGGATTTTTAATGGTTATTAGATCCTAGTTTTTATAAAAGTGTTGTATTAAAAATGTATTATATTTTTTTTAAAAAGAAAATAATAGTTATGTCAAATAGTATAAATCGTTTACACAAACTAAAATGGGATTTTAGCTTTATGAGTTAAAAAGTACTTATTAAATTTTATACAAATTCCAAATTTACCAGTTATATATATATATTGCTAAGTAGGATGGTTTTAGCATTTATTAAACTATTTTTTTATATACTACATATAACCCAGGCCATCCCGATTTCTCGCATGGATCTCCTCCCCCGCGGTTTATCCTTGACCGTCCGATCTCGCATAGGAAGAATCCCGGCCTTTGATGCATTTTAAAACGCTCAATTCCTTTCGGCCGTCCGATCTCGTGATGTCGGATCCCGACCGTCGCTTTTTTTTTCTTTTCTCAGCCTTCACGTCGTCTTCTTCTACCTCGCGCGAGGGACCCGCGAACCAGCTCGTTTTTTTGCCCGAGACACCTCCCCTCTCCACTGCTCACGTCAACCCTCGCACACCCCACCTACATAGGACACCATAGGCTCGGCCTAACCTCCCTCGGACCATCTTCCTTTAAGAACTGAGAAATCCCATTGTGAAGTCGGGACCTCCGGAGGCAAGCCGCGCTACCGCGACACCAGCCTTGCCGCTGCCTCGCCGTCGCCTTGCCACCACGAACCACCTCCAGTTTCGCACCTCACCCTCACGCACGACCACACTGCTTCCAGCGCTACCCTGCTGGACACCGGGACGTCGCCTCGCAGCTTCTCCAAGTGGCCGCAACCTCTCCGGCCACCAAAGCTCCTCCCGATTTCTCCAGCTGAACCAGTAGGCCTCTCTGAGTCGGAGTGTCCTCCACAGCAAGGTAAGGGTGCCACGGTTATGTTTTTTTTCCCACCCCTGGTTCTCGGTTAAAGATTTTTTTTTATGTATATGAGTTTATATATATATACACCTAATGGTTAAAGGTTTATATATATATAACGTTATATACATATATATTCCATGCAAACCATACAAAATTAAGATTTTAAGACTTCCTTATAATTTAGTGTTTTATGATAAGAATTATGACCATGAAAGGGGTTATTTTAAAACAAGTCCTAACATGTACTATATGTAAGTAAGCCTTATATATATGTAATTATATAATTTTATTAGTTACGTATTCCAATGAAAATCAGTTTTTGATTTTTACTTCGTCTATGAATAACATTAGATGCGGACCAGGTCTTTGTTTTATGTGCAAACATGTAATAGTTGAAGTCGAAGTTTTATGTATATTTACAGTTTCTTGAACACTAAAAACCCATAAGGTTTTGTTCATTTTCTTTTAAACTGAATAAATGATATATTGTTAGTGGATTTAGATTTCAAGTGAACCATGTTTAATTTATGAGAAGCCCTATTTATATACATTGTGTATATATAACCCTATGCACGTATGTGTTTTTAAGATTAACATCTGAAAACCCTAGTTTCAAGAAATGGTTATGCATGCAGAATTTTAGCGCATGCCTATGCTGTTTTATTTTTGGGTCTAAGTATACAGCAATGAACTTGTTTAATGTCGCCCTTGAGCTGACATGTGTGCTTTTTTTAAGGATATGCTTATGCCTGTTTTAATCTCATTTTAAAAGGATATGGATTTAAGGGTTATGTTAATATGTTGAAATCCTCTATTATTTTTATACCAAACTCGTTGCAATGATTTTTAGCGGGCAGAGTGTGACATCAAATTCTATGACCATAGAAGAATAATAATTAATGAAAGGTATTATTTTTTAAAGTGGTTTATTTCCAAGTGTCGGAATTTTAAAGATTGCATGTGTTAATTATTTTTATACCAAGTATGTCGCAGTAATTGTTAGCGGATGGAGATTTGTTGCAAGAACTATGACCTGTGAAGTACAATATTTAATGCCAAGTAGTTCTTTTCCATGCACTGGAATTTTAGTAACTCATCATTTAATAACCCTTGGGAGCAAGTCTCT
Organism: Viscum album; assembly: GCA_963277665.1. Lineage (NCBI taxonomy): Eukaryota > Viridiplantae > Streptophyta > Magnoliopsida > Santalales > Viscaceae > Viscum > Viscum album. Next base: position 1,254,042,994 of record OY728122.1, read on the forward strand.
CACATTCATCATTTTATGTGCTTAAATAATTTTTCTACACACATAGTATGCTTTCTTAACCATGCCTTCTTTTATTCCATATTTATCTGTCATATCATGTAAACCAGATATGTATTTGTTACCTTGTTAATATTATTCATGCATATGACTCAACATGAAAAGGAACTAAGAACTAATTACCCAAAGTGGTATGGGACACCTTGGGTAATATGAAATGAAAATCTAATTACCCAAAGTGGTATGGGACACCTTGGGTAATGAATGATTTCAGTAAAGAATGAACGATGTGGCTTACATGATAATAAAGGCAAATTTAAGGGTGCGCCCTGATAGCGCTCCAATGCATTGGGTAATGATGTAACCACTAGAGATTACAATTTTCATGATACCTTGGTGAATAACCTTGGTAATTTTCAAATGACACCTTGGGGATGGACCTTGGTGAAACGAAACGATTGTCAATATTAAAATGTTGATACCACATAATTCAAGTCATGTAACAAGTTTTTCCAAGATAATGTTCTTTCATGACTGATGCCTTTAATGTTTGTATAAAGTTCATAATTCCCTAGTTTTAAGCTTGAAGCATGCCTAGTGTTATCACTTAATTGAATAGTAACCATCATATGAACGTTTAGCTGTTTCTTTGTGCACAACTCTGATTATGCATTACTTTTAACTGTTTAAATTTTATGCTCAAGTAAATCACAGGTAGTACTTGTTTATATCAACCATTATCACTCCTTCAAGAATTAACGCATTCGTTTCATGTTTGTTGTGACAACTTTGATTAAAGCATTGTTATGTTTGTGGTGTTAAAATCTTTCTTAGTGGACGCTCAAACTTCTTTAAAAGAATGTTTTCAAATGTTACTGTATTTTAAATTATTTTAACACCCCCTTACTGAGTATTTCAATGCTCACCCTATGTTTTGGTTTAAAATTTTCAGGTGTCAGTTTTTTTTAAGATGGATGGTTTCAGAAGTTTCCGGTTTCCCAGAACCCGAACCGCACACGATCCTCTGTATGGGACATGATGTGTTGCTAACAAAGTGTATTTTATTTTAAAATAACACATCATGTTCAGAAGGCACCGGCTCTTATGGTTATCTGGGGTCGGGGTCTCTACAGTTGGTATCAGAGGTTCGGTTTGGATAACTCTGGAAAGCCAGAAACTGAAACAAAAATATATATGTATATGTATTTCAATTTTATTAAAAAACTTGGTTTTCATAAATTTCAGATGGAAAATGAAGGCACAAATCTCTTATCTCTCCCCACAGAGGCCCTAGAGACCATCGTGTCTTTAGCAAGCCGTGAGGACTTTCTAAACTATGCCCATATCCGTATGACATGCAAATACCTTTACGATGTATCCAACTCACCTCGAGTGCTTAGTCTGCACCAAGGGTTGGGATTGGATTACCTCCTTATGATAATAACCCAATTTCCCTCCTATGTACGTCGAGGAAGGTACTACGAGGGACTTTTCCGGATTTTCATGGCGGGTGAAAACTTTGGCACTATGCTCGATAACCCCTTTCAAGAAGCTGCTACTGATGGAGACCTCCGAGCGGGCTACCTTTGTCAGATTTTAAACTATGGCTTCTGGGGTCAGTTGTTGGACTTCGGAAGGTTAGAAGACGAGTCCACCCGATTGTCTTACAGACGACAAGTGTATGAAGATGTCTCTCAACTTCACGTCCCCCATGCAAGACTCATAAGACGTCATAGGTGTCCTCATGAGTTTTTCCCTGAATGCTCGGCCTATGTTTGGTTCGAGGAGTTAGGGAGTTTTGCTTCTCTGTGTGGAGTTCGTTTAGTCAATGAGTAAGGGAAACTCAAGCACTAACAATAATGAACGTATGTTTATTGAAATGTTATCTTCCTCCATTCCTTGTCCGTACCATGTTTTTGCCCTTGTATGCCTTTCAAGTAATGGAACTCATGTCTTTAAACTTTCAGATGGAAGGACAAACCCACCTGTTATCTCTTCCCACCGAGATTTTGGAAATCATTGCGATCAAAACGTGTGAGGACGAGTATGACCCCTTCGCAAATTTGCGAAGAACGTGCAAGAAATGGTTTGAGATAACAAACGGTCCGGAGATTCTCCGCACCTGCCAGGGGAATGCCTCTATCTATTACCGCATTGGCTCTGCTCAGCTAGCCGGACGTGAACGACGAGGAAGTTACCACGAAGGGCTCTTTCTTTGTTTCACCCTAGGCCGAAACTTCACGGCCAGAGTGAAATTCCAGGAGGCTGCGTTAGAGGGAAATCTTTATGCAGCTTATATGCTCCAACTTCTCAGCTTTAGCCTGTTTGACCATATCTATGGCATCGATATCCTCGACCGAGACATAATTCGGAAAGTTCTTCGAACGTTGGTCTGCAAAGACATTTCAGAACTTTGTACGGTTCGAGCTTCCCTTTGGAGGCCTGAAAGCCCGGAGCATAAGTGCTACCCCTACTGTCTTAGGTGTGTGTGGATTAGGGATCTGGATGAAGTGAGCTTCGCTACGGGGATCCCTCTAAATATACCGGTTGACCCATATCGTTGGTGGAGGTGGTAGGAACTTTTCTGAACCTTGTAATGTCGTGAAATAAATTGTGAGGACGCAATTTTCTAAAGGGGGGGATAATGTGACGCCCCAGGTTATATGAACTGGTTTATGTAAGAAGTGTTATGTCCTTATTAATGTCTCTTGTTTTATTCGTTTTGCTAATAAGGAATTAGAAATGAAATAAAACATAGAGAATAAGGTAAACTGACATTTATTAAAACATTACTCTACAACAAGACCCATCTAATTAAAAGTGTCCTGCACAAGACCTAACACGGCCACAGCAAGACTACAAAGAACCACAACACGGGCAATCGGATAGTCGTCATCTTCAGGATCCAACAATGTGAAAAGTATAACCGCCAGAATCACCGCGCACGCACTCAGCACCAGAGGTATGAGGAGAGCCATCCGCCAAGGGTCCGGTGTTTTGAAAATATAAAACAACCTACCCCTTGATTTTATAATGGACCTCTAAAAGGAATATGACCGTTTTTTTTGGACCGTTGGGTTCCAAGGGATAAAGTGTACCTTTTTATAAAAATTTGTCTTTATAATGCTTTTATAATATTATGGTATTTCATTTTCTTTTAAACAAAATATTAGAGTTATATCTTCAAGTATTAAAAATAAAATATTATTGAAAATGAATCTATTTTTATGATGGTATTTATGTGGTGAAAAACATGATATTTTAAAATTTGTCGAACGAGGTATCAGCAATAATTGAAAAATGTCTCTTTTCGGATCTCTAAAACTATGTGTTTTGAATTAGAGAAAAACTATGGTTCCTTTAAACATAATTTTATAAATCAACAAGTGAAGTAATTTATAAATTGGATTTTTAATGGTTATTAGATCCTAGTTTTTATAAAAGTGTTGTATTAAAAATGTATTATATTTTTTTTAAAAAGAAAATAATAGTTATGTCAAATAGTATAAATCGTTTACACAAACTAAAATGGGATTTTAGCTTTATGAGTTAAAAAGTACTTATTAAATTTTATACAAATTCCAAATTTACCGGTTATATATATATATTGCTAAGTAGGATGGTTTTAGCATTTATTAAACTGTTTTTTTTATATACTACATATAACCCAGGCCATCCCGATTTCTCGCATGGATCTCCTCCCCCGCGGTTTATCCTTGACCGTCCGATCTCGCATAGGAATAATCCCGGCCTTTGATGCATTTTAAAACGCTCAATTCCTTTCGGCCGTCCGATCTCGTGATGTCGGATCCCGACCGTCGCTTTTTTTTTCTTTTCTCAGCCTTCACGTCGTCTTCTTCTACCTCGCGCGAGGGACCCGCGAACCAGCTGGTTTTTTTGCCCGAGACACCTCCCCTCTCCACTGCTCACGTCGACCCTCGCACACCCCACCTACATAGGACACCATAGGCTCGGCCTAACCTCCCTCGGACCGTCTTCCTTTAAGAACCGAGAAACCCCATTGTGAAGTCGGGACCTCCGGAGGCAAGCCGCGCTACCGCGACACCAGCCTTGCCACTGCCTCGCCGTCGCCTTGCCACCACGAACCACCTCCAGTTTCGCACCTCACCCTCACGCACGACCACACTGCTTCCGGCGCTACACTTCTGGACACCGGGACGTCGCCTCGCAGCTTCTCCAAGTGGCCGCAACCTCTCCGGCCACCAAATCTCCTCCCGATTTCTCCAGCTGAACCAGTAGGCCTCTCTGAGTCGGAGTGTCCTCCACAGCAAGGTAAGGGTGCCACGGTTATTTTTTTTTTCCCACCCCTGGTTCTCGGTTCAAGATTTTTTTTTATGTATATGAGTTTATATATATATACACCTAATGGTTAAAGGTTTATATATATATAACGTTATATACATATATATTCCATGCAAACCAAACAAAATTAAGATTTTAAGACTTCCATATAATTTAGTGTTTTATGATAAGAATTATGACCATGAAAGGGGTTATTTTAAAACAAGTCCTAACATGTACTATATGTAGGTAAGCCTTATATATATGTAATTATATAATTTTATTAGTTACGTATTCCAATGAAAATCAGTTTTTGATTTTTACTTCGTCTATGAATAACATTAGATGCGGACCAGGTCTTTGTTTTAAGTGCAAACATGTAATAGTTGAAGTCGAAGTTTTATGTATATTTACAGTTTCTTGAACACTAAAAACCCATAAGGTTTTGTTCATTTTCTTTTAAACTGAATAAATGATATATTGTTAGTGGATTTAGATTTCATGTGTACCATGTTTAATTTATGAGAAGCCCTATTTATATACATTGTGTATATATAACCCTATGTACGTATGTGTTTTTAAGATTAACATCTGAAAACCCTAGTTTCAAGAAATGGTTATGCATGCAGAATTTTAGCGCTTGCCTATGCTGTTTTATTTTTGGGTCTAAGTATACAGCAATGAACTTGTTTAATGTCGCCCTTGAGCTGACATGTGTGCTTTTTTTAAGGATATGCTTATGCCTATTTTAATCTCATTTTAAAAGGATATGGATTTAAGGGTTATGTTAATATGTTGAAATCCTCTATTATTTTTATACCAAACTCGTTGCAATGATTTTTAGCGGGCAGAGTGTGACATCAAATTCTATGACCAGAGAAGAATAATAATTAATGAAAGGTATTATTTTTTAAAGTGGTTTATTTCCAAGTGTCGGAATTTTAAAGATTGCATGTGTTAATTATTTTTATACCAAGTATGTCGCAGTAATTGTTAGCGGATGGAGATTTGTTGCAAGAACTATGACCTGTGAAGTACAATATTTAATGCCAAGTAGTTCTTTTCCATGCACTGGAATTTTAGTAACTCATCATTTAATAACCCTTGGGAGCAAGTCTCTCACATTCATCATTTTATGTGCTTAAATAATTTTTCTACACACATAGTATGCTTGCTTAACCATGCCTTCTTTTATTCCATATTTATCTGTCATATCATGTAAACCAGATATGTAATTGTTACCTTGTTAATATTATTCATGCATATGACTCAACATGAAGAGGAACTAAGAACTAATTACCCAAAGTGGTATGGGACACCTTGGGTAATATGAAATGAAAATCTAATTACCCAAAGTGGTATGGGACACCTTGGGTAATGAATGATTTCAGTAAAGAATGAACGATGTGGCTTACATGATAATAAAGGCAAATTTAAGGGTGCGCCCTGATAGCGCTCCAATGCATTGGGTAATGATGTAACCACTAGAGATTACAATTTTCATGATACCTTGGTGAATAACCTTGGTAATTTTCAAATGACACCTTGGGGATGGACCTTGGTGAAACGAAACGATTGTCAATATTAAAATGTTGATGCCACATAATTCAAGTCATGTAACAAGTTTTTCCAAGATAAAGTTCTTTCATGACTGATGCCTTTAATGTTTGTATAAAGTTCATAATTCCCTAGTTTTAGGCTTGAAGCATGCCTAGTGTTATCACTTAATAGAATAGTAACCATCATATGAACGTTTAGCTGTTTCTTTGTGCGCAACTCTGATTATGCATTACTTTTAACTGTTTAAATTTTATGCTCAAGTAAATCACAGGTAGTACTTGTTTATATCAACCATTATCACTCCTTCAAGAATTAACGTATTCGTTTCATGTTTGTTGTGAAAACTTTGATTAAAGCATTGTTATGTTTGTGGTGTTAAAATTTTTCTTAGTGGACGCTCAAACTTCTTTAAAAGAATGTTTTCAAATGTTACTGTATTTTAAATTATTTTAAAACCCCCTTACTGAGTATTTCAATGCTCACCCTATGTTTTGGTTTAAAATTTTCAGGTGTCAGTTTTTTTTAAGATGGATGGTTTCAGAAGTTTCCGGTTTCCCAGAACCCGAACCGCACACGATCCTCTGTATGGGACATGATGTGTTTCTAACAAAGTGTATTTTATTTTAAAATAACACATCATGTTCAGAAGGCACCGGCTCCTATGGTTATCTGGGGTCGGGGTCTCTACAATACTTTTTCAAGATGGTATTCACTATGAGGTTAGGTCCCTGGTGAATGTGTTCTATATGTGTAGTTTTTTCGGCATGATTAATCAGATACTCATTATAGAAGAGTACCAGAATATGTCCCTATGCAGTAGCTAGTCTATTTCCATATAGAAAACTATGAACTCATAATCTAGTGTAATGAATTGTAATTATAACTATTTTCACGAATGAAATAGTTGAAAAATAAGTCAGGGTAGTGGGTTTCCATCTCAATATTGTGTTTCATTACATTTCTACCAGTGTGGAAAGATAGAACACAACCTCAATGGATATACCCTACATTAGAGTGTAATTATTGAGACATCATGGGAATCCTATAGAGTTTTGTTGGGTGCATGTAGTTATAGATAATATGATGGGGAACAAGACAAGTTTCGTAATTTAGCAAGGAGTTAAATACTCCTTATAAAATAGGTTATTGTAGATCCATATGTCAATTTATTTGAGGAAATGGAAGCGGTACCTAAATTATGGAATGGATATATCTGGATGTGGGTATATCTCATGGGATTCATGCTAGATACCATGGTAGAGGGGCTGGTTATTAACATGTTATATAGATTAATATGAGTATTGTAGATGATGGACCATCTACATTCATAGATACTATTCCTATTTCATCAACACTTTATTTTGTTTTAATTGATACTAGAGAATAAATTTTGTTTTTTTATCTTCTCCTTTTGTAATAATTTTTGGCATGGTTGAGGAAATATTGAATGGTTTTTTGACCATTGACCCATCACTAATACTATGGTTCGAGAATATCAATCATTGAAATGCATGTTCTCTATATATTGGTGGTTACCATTTCTTTTGGGAATCATTCATGATGGAAATGGTAGGCTTAAATTTCATTCATTGTATGGATTGGTTAGTTATATACCCGGATCATATCAAATGATGCTGTAGGATATTTTCCTTTCTATCTATAGTAGGAGGCAACAATTTTCACTATGGTGAGTAGGATCCTCGGGCTAGTCTTGTAAGACCAATTTAGGAAAGATTAGATTATCTAATAGATTAGATAGATGGTATTACTCATGATGATGGTGTAGTGCATAAATATTCATCCCCACTATTGGAGGACCATTTTATATATGTCATTATAGATTAGTTCTACATTTTATCACTTGATCATTATATTGGGAATACAACGAGTTTGTGATGGGAGCATAGCCAGTTTCCATCCAACCATATATAATTGAATGAATAGAGGTTTGGGAGATGATATTTTTGTTGAAAGATATGGAATATAAATGCTTCATATGGAAAATTCATTCCATTGGGGTTCTTAATTTCTATTTTTTATAATGGGTGATGGAACATTGCGCTTGTGTGTGGATTATTGACTGTTAAACCCTATGTCTTTCATGAACAAGTATCCTCTTCCATGCATTGGAAATATATTTCATAAGTTGAGATGTGTCAGTAAAATTTCCAAGATCAACCTGAGATCTATATACCATAATTTAAGGGTGATACCATCAGACATACCTTGACCTTCTATTAGGTATGTCTTTTATGAGTTTATAGTGATACTGTCTGTTTTGAATTGTGATCCAGTGGTATTCATGAACATGATGAATAAAATATTTAATTATATTTTGGATCATTTGGTGGTGGGGTTTTTTAACAAAATATTAATTTACTACCAGTCAACAGAAGATCATTCCAAACATCTTAACATCTTCCTAAGTACTTTAAGATAACATTGTCCTTATTGAAAGTAAACCAAATATATATTTTGGATTGACAATGTACACTACATGGGTCATGTTTTCTTAGATGTAGGGTTTTAGGTGTACCCATATAAAGATACAACTATTGTATCTAGGGATCATCCCTAGAATGTATATGAAAATCATATTTTTATAGGTTTATCATGATATTATCGACACTTTATATAGGACTTCTCCCATTTTCCAGCTCCAATGTAAACGTTGACCAAGAAAATGGTGAATATTATTTTTATGGATACTTGCGAGATGTATTTTCAAGAGTAGAAATCCAGGATGACCTCAGAACATATCCTCACTTTACCTGTGTGGGGTAAATCATATACCATGTAAATATATGCTTCCATAGTTAGACACAATGAAGTTGTGCTGTAAGAGAGGATTTAGTGGTTACTGATGGATCTAGATATTTAAGACCACATTTTAGGAATTAACCAACTACTGATATGCAGATATCATTAGTGGTACATTCAATGAGATTTTGGAGTAATTATGTCATGGGTGAGAGAATTGTGGTGTACAAAGATCACAAAATATTGAGGTATATATCTTCCCAAAGAAACCCGAACATACAGTAAAGGAGGTGGTTAGATAATCTATAGTCATTATCTATAGAGTCTTCTTATAAACATAGAAAGGTCCAATTCAGTGCTTATGCAATGAGCAAGACGATATAGAAGAAGGCGGTACATGAGTGTTACGATGAATGGTGTGTAATGGACCTCTATGTAGAAATACATCAAGATGTTCATGACTCTCCCGGATGAGTATCTCTAACGACATATGTTATTAATTTTCATTAGGAATAGATTTAGAAATTTAATTTATCTAATCGAGATGGATTAGTTCTGAGAGATAACTTATATGGTGGGGAGACACTTTGGGGATAGTATCTTAGAAGTGGAAATTCTCTTCTTTCTATGGATGAGTATTGGTTCATATGGGACAAATAAGGAAATAAAAAAATAGTTTCACATTATACAAATGGCTTTAAAACTGGGCATGAAAAAGATGAATCATGATATCCATAGACAGTACTATTGGACTTGTATTAAGAAGGAGGTAGCATGACTTTTTCCATGATTTTTCACTTTTCAGCATGTGAAATCTGAGCAAAAGAGGATATATGGTCTCATAAACTCTATCCCCATTACTGAGTGTAAGTGGGATGATATCATAGTTTATTTAATGATCGTATTTCCCAAGAAAACACATAATAATGATATTTTTTGGTGAATTTGGATCGAAAAATGAGGGTATCCCACTTCTTTTCTGTTAGGGATACCATAATAATTGATGATCTCTATAGTTTTTATAGGCACAAGGTAGTTTGGATACATGGAATTATGAGGAGTATCATTTGAGAATGGAATCCTAATTTTAAATTGTGTTTATAGAAGGATATTTTAAATGATCTTAGAGAAAATGTGCATTTGACTAAAACCTATCATCCTTATACCAATAGTTAATCTAGGAAGATTTTTCAGGTTATAGGGGATTTATAATAATCACATGTTATTTATTTTGATGGTTCATGAGAGAAGAAAATAAAACTCCATGATTTTCCATATACTAATATATTTCATGCATCTATCCAGATGGAATGTTTTGTGGCCCTATATAGAAGCTCATGTCATTCACCACATTATTTATTGGAGGAAGGGGAGTTAGTAATTTTTGGTCCTAGTCTTGTTCAGATGATGTATGAGTTTGTTTAATTAATTAGAAAGTGGTTTGTGTCCATGAAATGTAGGAAAAATCATATGCTAACCATCATATATAACATCTAGATTTCAGGGTTTTTCATTGTTAATTCTGTTGAGTGTTTCCATGGTTGGGGAATCATTGTATCAAGAAATAGGGAAAGATAGTGGCAAATTTTTTAGGGCCTTTTAGATAATGGATATGGTCAGTCCAATGAAATAAAATTTATCCATTCCATAGTTCTATAGTGCCATGACTGACATAATTCAGGTATTATAACTTTGTAGGTATTATCATTACACATCACAAGGGATATATGTAGAAAATTTAAATCTTAGTGTTAATGTGTCCATTGAGAAGAATCTGATATGGATTTTGGATAATAGTATGATTTATATCTGAGGTAGAAAGATTACTTTGGTTTGAGTGAAGTGGATGCATGAGAAAGTTCAAGAGGAGACCTTGATGAGGGAGTCTGATATATGAGAATAGTGGAAACATTTATTGATTGAGACCCCATAGTGATTCTTAGAGCTACCCAGTGATGATTTATTATATGGTGGGGATGTTCTAGGATGCCTTCTATTTCTAGGGACATCCCTCTCTATGTTTTTCAATTAACTTATTTTGTAGTTGTTTTCCCTTTTATTTATACCTTTTTTTGTTATGTTTTCACTATGTTTTTCGGAATGTTTGAATAAATGTATTCATGGGTTATGAGGAAACCTAGGAAAACTAGTGATGATCCACATAGAGAAATTTTGTGGGGAAAATTAATTAAGGTTTGGGGTGTATGTTTTTTTTGAATTAATGGAGTCCTGGTATAAATGGGACTTCTGTTACAATTGTTGCTCAGAGTGTTGAGAATCCTTGAATGGGGTTTTGATTTTTGTAAGGAAAATGGGATGTAAACCATCTGAAGAAAATTTACATGCAATGTAAACGGATTAAACATCATGTAATCTTTGGGTGAATATAATATTCATCCCAAAAAATGGAGTTTTCAACATATCCCAAGAATAATAATTACACAATGTGTAACTATACTAGACTCCATATAATTCCCCAACATGCAATTTTAAAGTGCGCCAATGGTTGATTTTATTTCCAGCTCAGATATAGTTTCTTCATCTCAAACCCAGGGCTCCATCCAGTCAATTGTGGAATTCCCCTATCGATTATTGTTGTCTTTTTCATGCAAATAATAACATTTATGTGGTTTTGGTTAGTTTTTTCAATCTCCCCTTTGATATCTGACTGTTTTGGTGTAAACTCTTGACCTTGTTCATTGATGGTTTTGATATTGATCTCTTTTGATCTTGGATCCTTCTTGCGATCATCCTCACCTTCTAACATATGAGAAATTACCATTTTAAGTGTTTTGTTCTTCATTTGATAAAGGTAGGGGGCCTAAAAATAGATCATATGGTTTGATAGTTGTCAAGTACGTGCAATTTAAAATTTTCACCAACATATCATTCACCTAAATAAATTAAATGATGAATTGAAATATTACATATAGTCCCTTTGGATATAATTGTATTTTGACCTTGCTTAATGCTATCATTCATGTGATAAAACCTTTGATAATAAAATAATTCTATAGTGGGTTAATGTGGATTTAGCATGACATGTATTTTGGGTTATTTCTTGTTATTGATTCACCGTGTATTGGAAGGTTTATTAAGATAATTAGAATTTCATTTGTTTTGAACTATTTATAAATGAAATGTGATATAAATACACAAATTTTAATTTTCATAATTAACAATTGATTCATGTGATGTGACATTATGTTATCTTGGTTTCTAGGACATGTGTTGGGACATCTATATTGAAATTATTATATACCAGGACTGGACTTGACATGTTTTAAAATTCTTATATACTGAGATCGGCCTTAATTATATGTTGAAATGATAATAAACTTGTTTTGGACATGATTATATATTGAAATGATAATATTCTAGGATTGGTCATGATTGATTGCTGAAATGTTTATATAGTAGGATTTGACGTATTTTTATGTAATTTATAATCCTTGGTTATAAGGTTCTGGTAGTCATGGTCATAATACATTCCTAGAGACATTTAGTCATAGTACCAAGGTATGTTTTTTTATCACATGGATATATGGTATTGGATGGAATGGTTATGATACATTATTAGAGGAATTCTTCCATAGATCTGAAGAAGGGTAATGTGTTATTAATTTAATTTTACAATTAATTAACACACTTTTTAATGCATTTTATCATACACTTATTATCAGACTGGTTATGTTTAGACACAATTTTGTTGACCTTCTATGTTATTATCATAGCAAATTTGGGATACCGTTTGGTTAATGAGAATATTTTATGGATGAAAAATTAGATAAGGTAAAAGGACCTTTCTGTTGATTTTTTAGATGGGTTGGTGTTGGAGATGTGTCTAACAAGGCGAGGTCGGTCCAAGGATTTTTTCCAATGTTTGAGTATGATAGAATTTTATTTTTTATTACTTCTATAATGATAGTTAGTTACATTATAACATGTCATTACATTATTACTCAATTATATATTAGATTAACAATTTGGTTTAATTTTTGTTTTTTAACGGTATCATATTATTTACATTATCTATGCACGCCAATATTTAGTCATTAATTTATATAGATTCTACCTGATGTTTTTTATATCAATAAAACGGGTGTATTTTCTCAAATATATAAATATCACACCCCTTATAATAGTCAGTAGCCCCCACCATATACATCATTTCTCATGAGGTCTTGTAACCAATCCCCTTTGACCAAGTGATAGAGTTCCAAATCAGGGGATGTTACACATTTTGAAATAACCTAGTCCACAACCTCATTTGTCTTGATGGAAACCACCTCCACATGTATAAAAAATTCTGATATATTGGAAGGGTTTTGAGAATATAGATCCCAAGTGAAACAAGTTGAAGAAGCCTTAGGCCTTCTCCATACTACCTATAACATCATAATATAATTAGGAAGCAAGGAACTTTTAGTCACAACATTACTCCTTAGGGAATCTTTATGACTCACATCCTACAATGACAAGGGTTTATCCAATGTTCAATCAAATGACTTCAGAATTTTTTAGTACCTCATGATATGAATTTGTCAAAAACAAGGTGAATTAGAACTAAATCTCTAGATGAAATGAATCCTTAATATGACTTTCCCATGAATCATCAAATGGAAAAAGATATAAATATTAATCTCGGAGGTTTTTATATGGAATGATGAGTTCCCACACAATGGAACTCTCATGAATAAGGGAAAGAACCTCCTACGTACAAGAATCCTCTTTGGTCAGTGAACGAAATTTGGCCTAAAACTGGTCATAGAACAAATCTCCTGAAAACACATCTCCATGTGATCCCAGACGAACTAGATCCAGCAAGGACGATTTGAACCAAAAATCAACATCATATCCAACCAATCCAAAAGCCCCATGTGAGCACGAATCAAACTAAACGAAATCCCTACCTCCTCCAACTAATTCTCTAACTCATTATATAAAAAATATTAATCATACTTCTATAGACTATTCTTCTAGAACATTAAGAGTTTCCCGCAATAAGTTTAATTATTTTCATGCATCACATTATGATGTTCGTCTAGCACATTCTTCTAAACATCTTTGACATGAACCTTATGGGTATAGTGAGTTGGATCCATTAATATTAAAGAAAATTGTTATCTAATGTTTAATCATGGATTATGATTTATTTAATTTTACTAAATTAATTCATGTTAACATATATCTCTTTGTAAACCCAAAAAAACATTGGAATAGATTATCTGGATGCCTGATCATGACCATAGTTTATAACCTAAATGATTAATTACTTTCCATAGTGTATAAAGTATACATAATGGTCATTATTTTAAATCTAAAAGGGTCCTTCAATCTTATTTCCTATTCATTCTACATTTTTTCATCCCATATTGGTCTAGATATAGATGTTTCTATACCGACCCATAAATCCTCATGAATTTCTATCGATAACTTCTATAATATATCTAAACAATAAGTTATGGTACTACTCTATCATGAACACCCCACAAATAGTACCCATCATGGGACAATAATGAATATAGGGAGAAGACCCCTAAATCTAGCATCTTACATTCCACAGGTTGGAGACTAACAATGAGGGTATAATCACACAATATGGGTGGCATTAACATAAATATGAACATAGTGACAAAATATAACATCACATACACCAATAAAATCCATACCAAAAATAAATTAGTATCCAAATGCAAGAATTTAATTTATTTCATAAACTAGTAAATTTGAGAATATATACTTTAATCAGCACCTAGATAGTGACCACGAACACTGATTGCACCATGGGATAGTAATAAATATCTCAATCAGCAACCCAAACATATGGACCACAAAAATAGTGTATATATATGTATCTAGTGTAGAGGCCCTTAGAAGATTAGGTTTTATTGAGAGGGGGGGTATGAAATACTAGTTCACTATTTTTATGAATTATTTTACATTTCAATTAAAGCTCTTGAAATTGTTATTATTCTAGATCCACTCAATGACATATATAATTCTCACATCGTGTGTAGTAGTAATAATATAGAGATCAACACAGATTATTTACAAGTATTGTTTGAAAGTATAAATCATTTCCATTTTGGTTATACCCCCAGTATGGATTATACACTATATTTTTTTATCAATTAAAACTATCAGTTGATATTAACATTGTATACACTCATGAATCCATATAGGATGTTATCTATATTTCATCCCATAGTGTTACCATAATCAATAGTGGGTATCTCTTTAATCAGATAAGATACTTCTCTTGCTCCCAGCTCCAATTGAGTGACTTCTTCTGCCCCAGATCCAACTGAAAGACTCCTTCTACTCCTGGAAAAAATCATATTACATCACATACACCCGATACCTAGTGGAATAATTCACCTTTCTTGAATGATTGATCCACTAATTTATGATCTTGATATAACTCTACAATCTCCTTGAATCACACTTGCACTTGTACCCTTAATTTAACTTTGTATAGATGATCATCTTGATCAAATTAATCACATGTATTTCATTAGTTTCCTCATTTTAATAATTTATGGGATATAATTAATTATTACTATAAAAAATTAGCCTAAATTTAAAGTGTAAAATTGGTGAACAAAAATTATTTAATGATATTTTATACTATAATAATCTTTTACAACATAATTCTCATTATCTTGAAATTATCATCCCAATTAGATCGTGTGAACTTCATGTAGGTAATGCATGTTTCATAGAAAGTGAACCACTTGAAACATTCATATAATTTAATCTCAATTAATCCTATTTTTATATATACATGAAATAATTCATGAACCCCTCATGAAAACTTCTATTTCATAGAAGCTGACACACTGTGTATCACACAAGTGAATTATCAAACCCAAACAAATTTTTGAAACCAAACGCTCCTTCATATAAGTGTGTCACTAAAACACCCCTTCATCTTCTTGAAATAGTCTATGATAAAACCCCACATGTTCTACCGTTATTATTGAAAAAACATAGTATATGTGACACTTTATCATATTTCTCAAGGTTTTCATAGATGAGAGATAAGATAGACATATTTCCCTATCCTGAGTTTCTCCATGAAAAAATATCATCATGAAAAAGTAAATAATATTAAGTGAAATTTTAATTCCTATAGGTTTTATATTGTTCTCATTATAATACTATAAATGATGGATTCTATCATCATGGACCAGTGATCTTCATGGTGATCTAGATTCTTTAGAAAAAAAAGTGAGCTCAAATAATTGGTAAAACCTCCTCGATATGGTGCTAAATTATTTATAAGAAAGGGACAATACCTTGCATCACCTTAGATATGTAAATAATTACATGGTTATGAACGTATTTAATTTCATAGATATATCAGCTTATATATTTTCAAACATGACTATCCTTTTAATCCTTACGTTTCTAATAATTATTTAATCTATTCCATTACAATGACATCATCACATTCATTTGACAATATCATACGATTCTCCTCACATTAAAGCTTGAAAAATCCCTTTTTATCAAATAAAATAGAATCCTACAAAAAATCCATTTTGGATTTAGCAATTTCATGTTCTTCAACTAATAAAATGAAAAAAATAGTATGGTTTCATGCATGGAATTCCATCATTTCATCATCTCACAATCTTGAATTTAGAACAACCAAGGATTCCTTGATTTTGATAACACATGGTTTGTACTTGAAGAACCTATAAAACAATACTTCCTATATAGAATATCATAGAAGCTGATGAGTGTAGTGATCACATTTCATAGATGGGTTTGATAAAATAGTTCTTGAAATGTCTGTATCATTTAATGTATATGAATTCTCCATGTATCTGTTGTTGTCTCATGTCATACATTAACTCAATTTGGATATCCTATTAAATACATCCCATGCCAACTTCAATCTATGCTAAGTTAGTGGAGGATCCACAACCACATACTCACTTACCCATGAGATACTCATTGATTTTTTCACCATGTATTCGACCACCATCTTACACCCATGGGCTCACCCAAGATAACTCTACATTGGTTCTATACATTGCATAGTTATACCATGCAGGATAATTGTGGTATCTCTTTCAAGTGGTTGATACTTGGGTCCCTTATGTGTGGTTGATTGGCAATACCTTATGGTTGGTAATGGATGACCTATTTTATTAAAGGTACCATCACATAATATGTAATATACTATATATAGAAAAAAATTCCAATCCAACCAAAAATTAATATTATATGAAATCATAATATGAAACTAAATATATAGTTTCATGGATGTCTTTATAAGGATATACATAATTGAGAGCTTATATTCATTCCGGACTAGGGAATCAGGGTTATGGTTAGGGGAAATATTCAATAAAATTTTGTTTATATAGAAGATTATGAAAGACAGTGGTGAGGAAAATTTTAGAATATGATGTATGATTTAGGTGAATTCTTTATTGGTTAGTGTTTTGTCTTACACTATAATCCACCATCTCTTTATATATATATTCAAATTTATTTTATAATCTTGGTTTTTTGTATAGAATTTTTATCAGGAATGTTGAATATTTTTACTCATTTTGAATGGATGTTGTAGAAGTTTATTTATTGTGTTATCATTTTTTGTGGTTACAAAAATCAATAAAACATTCCATTGACGAAAATGATGAGTTTTTATGTGATTATTGAATGTTTTAGATAACTAATTTTTTAAATTACATTGACTGGTATCAATGGTGATATTTATAATCTTATTCTATGAGTAAATATTATTCTTTTATAGGTGAATTGAAATTTTATACTTGTCATGCATGATTGGAATTTTGATAAAGAAGAACTATTTTTTTCTATATGGATGATGTAAACCTTAAATCAAAATACAAATATTATCATGTCATTTTCACTCTAGTTATCAACATATTTATGGATATATTTCATAAATATATTTCTATTTTTCTTATATAGAGGTGTGTAGAGTTTATTATTTGTGAGTTGTATGTAGCTATACTAATATATCTATTTCCTTACAATATAGAACTTTAAAAAATTTATTAATCTAAGGTTCGACTAGATGATTTTTTTGTGAATTGATTTATTAGAAATAATATTTCTTCTTTTGGTGCTTCAATATTGTTTTCCAAAACTAAATAAGGACGTTTGAAAAATAATTTAGATTATTAAAAGTTAAACAAGGTAACCATAAAAAAATTATTATCTAGTCCCTTGGATTTATGATTTATTTTTTCAATTGAGGGTAGATCAACAACTCTCCAAGAATGATCTTTTAATTTAATTTAATTATCTATTGGATCAAGATATGGACATATCGAATAAAGAATATAGGATCCATTATAGTTATTATTAATTTGTAGTTATGTTTTCTTTGATTTTATAGTTCTATTATTATGTATATAGACTATTTGAATGATATTTTTCATCTCTATCATGAGTTATTTTTTATAGTATTTTTTGGGGATATTGGAGCGTACTAATGATAATATTAGGAACCCTAGTATGGAATTATAGGTATGATAAAAACACTATGAATGCATTATTTTCATTTAAAACTCTCAAATTATCATATTTGGATTATTGAAATAAAAATTCTAGTTAATTTTGTATCATAAAATGACATTTCAGTATATACTAATAGTATTATGATAGTCATTTCCTTAGATGTACTATATAATTCATTTTAAATCATATTCTTTATCGATATAATAAAATATTACAAATTCTGATATACGTAATTATCTATACTAGTAGGGTAAATAAAATTTATTAATATAAAACTAGTGAACTATCTTTTTCATGATCGAAGTGAACCTATGTTTTAGGAGTTCAAAAAATTAATACATCAAAATCAGTTCTTATAATAACTCAGTTGTGTGAAAATTATTTATCCTACTATGATGAATCATGAGTGGGGTTGGTATGTGAAGAGATATAAGAATATAAAATAGTGGTTTATGGTTATAAGAAAAATAGGAAACATGTAATTATTTTCCTAAATCACATCTTAAATAGGTTATGTTTTTTAATTAACATAAATTTTGGAATCAATACTTTTTAATATAGATATTTATGATCAATATTGATCACAATGGACTGAATTAAAACATTTATTTATATGTTTTAAATATTTACCAAATAAAATTATTGGATCATCACTAAAATTTTTTTAGATGGTGTATATCTATGAAAATTGAATGTTATTGTTATTGTTCTATATAGAATGATTTAGTCATATATGGTTAATGAATCAAAATAATACTGGAATATCATGTTTAATTTTTCATAATTTTACTTGTATATAATGGAAGAGAAATTTCAAGTGGTTTTAGATTCCTTCAATATAAATTATTGTTTTGTGGAATGGGTGAAAGATAACTATGATGAATATTCAGAGTATTATGTCATTTATGAATCCTCTATAGTGGGGTGTGAATGTCTAGATGGACTCACAATTTAATTCTATCATGAATGTACATTAATTGATATAATGTTTAATTAACCTACGAGAAGAGATGGTATGTGAATTTCATGATTTGAAGTGGGATATTTCTACTATATTGAATAAGATATATCATTTAATTTGGTTCTATTTATATTAGATAAGTATGAAGAAGGATACTTTATGATTTATTATGAAGTCTTTCCCATTAGTATTTAATTTCATAAAGACTTCTAGAATGTTTTATCAACTTACAATTATATTATATAAAACAATATAAAGTCTTGATATATTTTTTGGTGGGTCTTCCAATATCATCCAAGGGTTGATATAAAATTAGGGAGATTTTGGATCATATTGAAAAGTGTTTTATGAACATGGAAACCCTAATAGAGAAAAATTATAGAAATTAGAGGAAATGAAAACTAAAAAGGAAATAAACACACATTATTAAGATGTTTTTAAGGAATATAAATATACATGGAGAGTTATAATAATTTATACTATACTTGGGAGTTGAAATTAAAGAGTAAAAAACAACCTAGAAACCCCAGCTCAAAATGATCTCATAAAAAAATAACAACGTGTTATAGTAACCCACATTAAAATAGTACATAGATATGTATAGTGGTGCATCGTTAAATGGTTTATATTGATTTTTTTTTTCAAAAAACTATTTTATAGTCTTTATTAATTCTACAATGATAAAAATTATGGCATGGGGTCTTCAAAACCTAAACCTCTATCTAGGGGGAAATTCCTCAAAGACTCATTAAAACCTCACAATAGTGGTTGAACCAAGAATGGTGTCAAAACAAAGTTTAACAAATATATCTAATAGGTATACAAACATTAAACAAAATACCCTGGTCCACTATTCCAATAAAATGTGTCTCATTTATTTTTTGGTATAGTGGAGGCCACCATTATATAATTTTCATGAAATATATGTGTGGTAAATTCTATGGTTTCTTGGTGTGCCTATGATTAATGTATATGAAAAGAACTCAGTTATTAATTTTAATATTTTGTTATGTAATTCAATGAGATTTTGATTCATGGTAAATGTTAGTACTACTTACAATCCCATACTGATGGTCATTTTGATCATATTATTCAAATTTCTTAGGATGTGTTATAGGAATATATACAAAATTATAGTGCTACCTAGGTGGATCATTTAGATCATTTATTATTTTCATATAAAATTTTTTATCTTCATTCAATATATATGGATTTGGTTACCTCCTTATATGGAAGATCGTGTTAGTATCCATTGAAATTGATAGAAATGGTTGAATCATCATTTTTTTGATAGAGCCTTGTTGAAGAGATAACTGATAGTGTTTATTTGATCATGAATAAATTTATGACAGATCCGAGCTTATATTGATCTTATTATGTCCAAATATATGAGACATTAGAATTTGGAAAAGGATATTTGGTGTTTTTATGAGTGTCATGTCAGTTAGGACATAATCATTTATGATGGTGTCACAAACCAACCCGGGTCGACCCCGAACTGGTCACCCAAGTCGGTCTGCCACAGGGCCCGAGAGGTATCCCTGATCCTCCTGGGCTAGTGACAAGTGCCAGGGAATCAATATTGTACAAATGGGGACAATTTCTCCTAATTTAAATAAATAATGAAGCGGAAAAAATAGAACAACAAAAATTAATGAAACGACATGAAAGAATAAGAATGAAAAAAAACACATACTAACCTGACCATAACCAAAAACTCCTCATGACCTCAAGTGTCACTCTCTAAACCAAAACCATGTCTCTACCAAAGAGAACAATCTCGAGTAAATCCTGAACCAAAATAGAAAACATAAAAACCCTATAGGCTGGAGTATTATAACTCCGTAGGCAATCCCAACAAACAATTCCAAACACAATATCTTTGAATAATGTATTTTCAAATTTTAGGTTTGAACTAAATTATATAAAATATTGGTTTCCACACACACTTTCATTTCTATGACATGTAGAATTCCATTTCCCTTCTTAATTTAAAAAAACAAGTTTGGTGTTTGAAAGAAACAAGTGCAATTCATTTGAAAACATTTTTGTGAACAATTTAGAATTCAAATTTAGGTTTTTAGTAAAAAGGAAAAACACACACAACACAAATCACACACTAAGGGAAATATAAAATGTGGCACACATGGGCCAGCAACCGAACTAGACCTCTCAATCGTCTACCACATACAAATAATCCCTAAATAAAACATGGGCCGAACCTAGGAACTCATGAACAAATCCGAACGTACTATACATGTGACTCATCCGGAAGGCATGCTTACTATGGATGATGTCATAATTCCCTAACGCTTGGGGTTTCCCTACATGGCCTAAATGAGTGGAAAATCCCCTAGCATAGTATAATGCATATAAAGGGCCACAAGCTAGTGCTTAATCTAAACTAGTGAATCAATCGTTCTTAGAAGATTCACTTAGTATGCCAGGTTCCCATGTCAACACCTATAATATACTAGAGTGAGTCAACAATGTCAAAAAAGAAGCCTATTCCAATGAACAAACATCACACAAAATAATCTCACAATATCGTCAAACACAACAAGATCACCCCTGTGTTATCCAAAAGAATATTTTGTCAAAATAATTTATTTTATCAAAGTAATAAACATGCCTTAACCAACCAATCATCCCCTACCAATTCTCATAAGAACCAACACACACCAACTCATTTTCAAAGAATCAAAGGAACACCACTTTCAATCTCAATCCATTTGAATCTTAATTTATGAAATCGATTTTAGAAATCCGAACACAATTGAAACCCAAGGCATTCATTCAACGAAACATAATTTACTTCTAAAGGCCAACCTGGGATTTTACCAACACTAATGATGCACATTTAAAATAAAACACTTTCATGTAATAAAAAATAAGAGAGGACCACTATCCTTTACAATAAATATTTATTCTAAAACTAATTATTTAATATTATTTACCATTAATCTAAAATTTAATGAAGTAACAAGAAATTAATAAATTCTAGATATAAAGGCAAGTGTAGTGGGGGACCTACCTCAACTTGCAGCTCGAAAACAACAGTGAAACATGCCTCTAGTAGGTTCACAACCATTTGAAAGCTGATGAACATGGTAATGTGGGCTTACCCCACCAACACATTGCTGTAAACGCACAACAAAAAAGGTACATAAACACATGCATAAAACAATCCAAACGAATAGACAACATAAACACCACCTTGACATGTTTTCAACACACAAAACACACCAACAACACTATTTACATTACCATTTTAAAATCCAAAACGTGTTTACAAAAACCACACAATGAAAAAATAACTCACTAATCATTTTAAATAGCCAACCAGACAAATTTGACCAAAACATGGTGTGAGCAACTCATCGAAACACAACACACATAGAGGTTTAATATTAAAATAAAATGCTCCTAAAAATAGTTTTCAATAAATTTTTCTCATTATTAATATTATTTAGTAAACCTCAAAAATTTATAAAAACAATTTTAATGAATAACCCTCAACTTTTCACATGCACCAAACTCGTTCAAAAACCCCTTTTACAGTCAACTGCACACCCACGGCTTTTCAAAGAACGAAACATACCATTTGCATGATTAAAATCTCAAATTGAACAATTTAATAAAATTATTAAATAGTATATACTTGATTTAAATCAAAAAAAATCTTTTTCACAAGGTAAAATTTATTCTAACAATGTCGAGTGTATAATTTAAAATCAAGAAAGGTGTTGACATCACGCAGTCAAGGAAATCTAAATTTAGAGAATATGTGAAAAGGGTTCCTACCACAATTGATGATGAAATTCCTGAAATTGGTGGAAAACACCATTTTCACCTCAATCGCATCCAAGGGATATTAAATCAAACCTAAAACACCCATTTCGGACGATCAATTTTATGATCGACACTAAAAAAATAAAATCATAAAAATAGGGTTTGGGGTAAACTGAAGAAAAAAACATAAATCAAGATGAATAATCACCGGAGGAGGTACATACTGGAGGAGGGTATCACCGACGAAGAGGCTCCGCTGGCGAGAGGGTTGGCCAAATGGTGAGGGCGCGCACAGGATGGCTAGGAGAAGTGAGGGGTTGTGGTTCCGCTTGCTGCGTACAGGGAGGGACCGTCGGGGAAGGGGGGCTGAGTCCGGGAGGTGCGATGATTGGAGGGCAGCCAGCCAAGGGTGATGCGCCGGTGAAGGAAGGTGGGATGGGTCAAATGCGGGATGCAGTGCACAAGAATGGAGGAGGAAAATGTGTGGGAGAAGAAAGAGGGGAGGAGAAAAGGAGGAAAATAGAGAGAAAGAACATAATAGGAAAAAAGCGGAAAACAGTAAATAATAATATATTTTTTAATAATAATAATAATAATATATTCTTTTAATAATAATAATATTAGTAAAAATAAGAATATTAATATTAAATCCGGTAAAATTAAAAATAATATTATCATTTTTATTATTAAAGCAACACTTGAATTTTTATTATACATTTGTCTTATTTAAATTCCTACTCTCATTTCAATCTATTTCATTATTTTATTTTAATTCCAAAGGCGAGTAGGCCACACGGTTCCAAGGTCATGCTCCGACCATGCGTCAAACGTCACCAAATACATAGGTTCATTTTTCTCAAAAACAAAACTCATTTTTTTATCCACGATTCATCCAAAAACCCAACACGTGTGATAACTAAAGTAGTATTTAAACTCTGGCATGACAATTATCCCCACCATAATGCATTACTCCCCCAAAAAGCCATAAAAATATCAAAACCCAAAACAAGAACTGACATTATTTTAGGATTCAATGGAATATATAATGAACGACAACAAAAAGATCTCGAATCAATCAGAAAAAGGGAGAGATAAACTAGAAGAACTCATGCGATAGAAAAGAACTACTCACTAAGTGTCAACCACCCCCAAAAGTGTGAACACCTCCTGTTCATAAGTTCAAAGGACATAGAACTTTCATGAGGGTAAATCCATGTCCAACAGACACGTACCATAAATACCATCAATCGGAACTCTACCATTTCCTCCATCCTCAATTCAACCTTAATACATACCATCTGGAAGAACACATTGAAAAAAAGAACGAACCTCTTGAATCCAACAATAATGTTAAAAACACATTCCACAAGTACATCATAAAACCTTACTCCAATTAGACACTGGAACTCACACACCCCAACTCTTTACTCAAAAGGATAATATTGAATTTGGTGGCTTTTCACAAGACCACCCACCCCCAACCAAATCCTAGAATAGAACTGGGATGTTGACACATGAGGTCCGAACGGACTCCCCACCATAAGAAACATGCCAAACTGAATTCAGCAAGACACGCTATGGGTCTCTCCCATAAAGAATATTGATATTAAATGAACTTAGAGACTTTCACATGGGCCAGAAACCCCCACCATAATGAGAGAGGTGGGAAGGGGAGGGCCCAACTAATAGATTATCAAAACTACCATCATCACTACACTAACAACTTCACACCCTCAGAAGATCTTGAACCATTATGCACAAAAGACTAGGATTAAACCAATGATCTTTTTCCAACATTGGGGTTCACCTAACTATGTACCACCATCACTCTAGGGCCTATGGTTGGAGCACCGACGATTGAAGTGTCTCCAGCCACATAGTCAGGCTTCAGAAATTCCCAAACATAACAACAAAACCAGAATTTCTAAAAACACACAACCAATAAAATTAAAGTTTCAAAGAGGTTGAAACACAACCATTCTTAAAACTGAAGGAAATGAAACACCAAAAAATGCTACTGGAGACGATTACTCTATCCAAGGAACACTATAAATAGAAAACCTCAAAATGGTCCCTAAACATCTCCATACTCCTGCTGATAGGTTGAGGTGACCTTCAACGAGCCAGGTCTAGATTTAGCTCTCTTATTGGAAACACCATGAAAAAATTCCTACAAGTGACCCCAATGTTCACAGGTGTGGAATGGTCTAGGAGAACATAGACACGATGTCCTCTGGTGACCCTAACTACCCCACTGGTGACAGATTACAACATTGCGTTGTGAAGAAGATGACTAAAGGTCTGAAGGCCTCTTGATTCCTCTATTAGGGCCACCAGCATCAAGTCTCTTCACATTCCTCTTATCATCATTCTCTACATTACCTCCTAAGGTCAGGGAAGGATTCTCCACCTCATGTCCTCCTTCTAGCTCAACTTCAGCAAGAAAGGCTTTCACCACAACAACTGAGAAGGTGGTAAGGTTGAGCTCTTCCAATTTCGATCGCAGTTCAGGTCGGATTTTAAACTCAAATAGCGAAGCCTTCCCGGGATCATTCGCAATGAACCACTTTTCATACGGAACTAGTTCTATGAAATGTTGATAGAATTCCAATACTGATTCAATGCCCTACTAAAGACAACACAACTCCATCATCTTTCTTAGCTTCACCAACTCAGAGAAGTGTTGTTGGATGAACGATGACTTGAAAATATCCCATGTTAGATCATTCCGAGGTTTATTTTGAGACATGGACTACCACCATTTCTAGGTTGGACTTTCAAGAATAAATTTAGCAAACTTCACCTTAAACAATGCAGGAAACCCAATGAAACTGATCTTCCTCTCAATATTCTGTAACCACTCCTCCGCCTCATGTGGATCTACCTAACTATAAAACAGAGGAGGGTTCAACTTCCAAAATTCCAGAACATAGTCTATAGGCTGATCAACTGGAGGATTTCCTAAGGATGCACCACCTAAAGATGAACCCTGGGCATCCATCGAGCCATTGTGGGGGCTAACACTAAGGAACAAGAAAATAAGGAGAAGAATAAAAAAAAGTTCATTTCCATTTCAAATTTATCTTTTCTCATTTTCCAAAATAAAAAATTAAAAACCATTTTTAGAATTAAATAAAACTCAAACAATTCACCAGGGAAAACTAGTGTCAATGGGTGACTCCGACGTATTGTTGGAGGCCATACGCCAGTCATGCCACTGTCACAAGGAGCACTCTAGGGTAATGTCCCCAACACCACATGGCTTCCCAGACCATGCGAGCTCACGATGGTCACTTTCCTAGCTCCCATTTCATTTCCCATCATAAAACAATTCAAAACAATCAAAGGACACCAACATGACTAGACATCACATGGTAACCCATGGTTCGGAAAGAGCATGGGTTCTTCACATCCTTCCCACTACTACACCTAATGTCCTGAAAATTCTACTCCTTCTATCATGACAACCCCAAATAATGATGGGTGCTTTAAAAAACACGGTCTGCTCAGGATTCAACCTCCTCTGATACCATTTGTCATGAACCAACTCATGTCGACAATGAACCGGTCACCCAAGCCGGTCCGCAGCAAGGCCTGAGAGGTGTTCCCAATCCTCCTAGGTTCGTGACAAGCGCCGGGACTTCAACAAAGTACAAATGGGAATGATTTCACCCAATGTACATAAATAAAGCAGTGGGTAGAAAATAAAACAATGCAATGTAAAGAAATGGGACGAAAGAAGAAGAACGACCAAAAACACATACTAACCTAACAACCAAAATCCCTTTATGACCTCAAATGTCACTCTCCAAACCACAAGAAAGTCTCTCCCATTACGAACATGCTCGACTCAAACTAGCAAAAAAATAAAAACAGGAAAACACTATATGTGTGGGTATTAAAACACAGTAGGCACGCCCAACAAACTATTCCCAACGCACTACCATTAAATATAGAATTTACCACTTTCAGGTTTGAAATAAATTATGTAAAATATTTTTCCCTCACACATTTTCATTTTTAAGACAACTAACAGTCCATTTACCTTCTTAATTTTTTAAAAAGTTTAGTGTTTGAAAGAAACATGTGCATTGCATTTTAAAACATTTTTTTTAGAAAAAATTAAAAATCCAAAATTTAGTTGTTATTCAAAAGGAAAACCACATACAACACACAACACACACTAAAGGAAATTGAAAAAGTGGTACATAGGGGCCAGCAACCGTACTAGACCACTCAATTTTCTACTACAAACAAATAAACACTAAATAAAACATGTGTCGAACCAAGGAGCTCTTGAAGAATCCAGAACGAACTATACATGTGACTCATCTTGGAGGCCTACCTACTCTTGATGATTTCATAACAACCCAATGCCCGATGTTTCCCTACAAGGCATTACAGAGGGGCCCAATCCCCTAGTAGAGTATAATCCGTACTAAGGGCCTCTAGCCAGTGCGTAATCTAAACTAGTGCAACAATCGTTCTCCAAAGATTCACTTACTATGCCAGGTTCTCATGTCAACACGTATAATAAAAAGGAGTGATTCAATAATGTCAAACATGTAGCCAATTCCAATGCATGAACATCATGCACAAGAGTATCAAAAAATCATCGAACACAACAAGATCACCCCAATGTTATCATAAAGAATGTTTTCTCAAAATTATTTATTTATCAAAGTGCCAAACACGCCTTAACCAACCAATCAACACCAACCTATTCTCAGATGAACCAACACACACCAACTCATTTCCAATGAATTAAAGGAACACTATTTCATTCTCAAAACCATTTGAAACATCATTTATGAAATCCATTTTAGAAAGATGAACACATTTTCAACCCAAGTCGTTCTTTAAATAAAAAAGAATTTACTTCTAATGTAACATCCCAGGTAAATAAAGAATAAATCATTTTCATATTTAATAATATTTAAAAATTAAATATTAATTTTACTTTAAAGGGGTTTCTATGTTCGATAGCGTACCCGATACGCAACAAATAGTTTCTTTGAAGTCTTACGTTGCACACTAGTAATAAAATAATATTATTTTAAATGGTAGTTAACACGTAGCCATTTTATTGTTGGGAATAAATATAAATAACTAAAATATTATTATATATGTTTTTTAAATGTTTTTACATTTATCCAATAAATGATAAAGGCTTAAAATATGAAAAGAATTCAATTTTAGGCATATATACTCTAACATTCACTAAAGGTCGACTTACCGCCTTTTGATGGAGAATGGTCTATAAATATTGTTTTGGTCACTCTTATACATTCTATTGGACCAAATAAGTTTCTTATTTAGAATCGGGACATCAAAATTTACTTTGTGTAAATTTTTGGTATTTTTCCGCTAAAGTTCATTTTTAATGAATAGTGAAAAATGTTGTATTTTAATTCAAAACCTCTTTTCAATCTAATTTATTTATATGATTATATTATCTTTTTAATTGGTTTTAATGTTAAAATAGAGTATATTTTTACCATTTAATCTAGTAGTGGTCGTTGGAATTAATTTCACTTTGAAATTGTACTTAAACTAGTGTCAATCTTTTGATACTAATTGTATCATAAAAACATGCTATTTACTCTGACAGTGGGAATTAATTATTAAATTAATTAATGTGACTTATATGTTTTTAATTTTGTAAAAAATATATCATTTTTGAATCCGGAATATCAAATATAGATTAGGGTGATGTTTTGGTATTTTTCTGAAAAAACTTCAATTTTTGATGAATAGTGAAACCACTAAGTGGTACTTAAAAAAACTGATTTTTCGTTTAAATGAAATTTTACCACCATTGTGTTTTGAATTTCAAAAATCTGACATGCATGGTTATCATTAGGAATTAAAATTTTGTTCAATGGGATTAAAATAAATTTTTGGTGAAAAGTAACTTTTAATTTTTTATCGCGATTAGAGGTAATTTATGTAATTTAAGGTAAAAATAATGTTTTAATAATATGAAATGACCTAGAAACCTGTTTTACCCTTATTGGATGTGTCATTTCCGACCATGTCAATCCATGAGTCAACTTGGAGTCCCCATGGAGCCACTTTGGTAGGAAAATGCCATTAAAAACCTTTTATTTAAAGTTAAAATTAAAATGTCACAAACATGAGTTGTTTTACTAAAAAAAATTAAATTGGGTTATACAAGTCATATATTTGACTATAAACATTCATTATAAAGATAAAAATATTTCCAACATCATGATATTTTTTTATAATTT
The DNA here is from genome assembly GCA_963277665.1 of Viscum album. Classification (NCBI taxonomy): domain Eukaryota; kingdom Viridiplantae; phylum Streptophyta; class Magnoliopsida; order Santalales; family Viscaceae; genus Viscum; species Viscum album. The sequence goes on from OY728122.1 coordinate 1,254,072,124, forward strand.
TTATACATTAAATAAATTAAATTATTTATGACACCATGATGATGCAACGATTACCTCATTATTAAATGATTTAAATAAAATGAAACGATAATGTAAATTATAGGTCATACACATGTCAAAAACCTATTAGATGGGTGTATTTAGAACTTCTAACACCTTATCGTAGAAATATATAATTTTGGGACCTTTAAAATCCGAAATTCATTTTATAATAAAGTAACCTTTTATAACATTCAAAGAGTGCCCCTCCTCTCCTCTTATAAAAGTCACCCACCTCTACCACCTTACCCACAACTCTCAAGCCTTTGGCTCGGCCAACCCCTGCCCATTTTTTCTCTCCACATACCTCTCTTACTCCTAGAAGCCTCACATTCGTCAGAAGGCTTACCAAGGAAGCCATTGATATCAAATCAAAAAGAGTTTCCCGTTTTAAAGTTAATGTCTTCTCTTGTGTTCGTATGTTTTATTTTGCTTCTCCAACCCCCTAAAAACTTTATAATCCATTATTTTGTAACAAAACCAGTATATTAAATATACTAGTATGTTTTTATGATAAGGATTAGTGCTACACTTACACACACTATCATCTAATGGTTAAAGAGCATACTGTTTCTCTGGATGGCGAATTTCTACCTCACGAACCCATGATATTTCAATATTCTTCGAACACCTTCAAGGGTAGCCATTAATATGTCACTATAATTATATATTGTATATAATGTGTTTATGTTTTACTGAATATTATTTATTTTTCATTTATGGCATACCTTTATGGGTTCCATTTTGGGTAAACGCGATATCTTCATTTTAGGAAGTGCGGACTACCACCCCCTCAAAGTTTTTTGATTTGTTAATACCATATGTGGTACGTATAAAGGATAGATTTAATGATATTATATATTATAATATACTGGAATTATAATATACCTTTATATAATTATTATTTCTTTCTATTAAAGTATGATATAGAAATGAAAGTAGCATTCATGCGTACGTACAACTTACCTTCTCCATGAATGGTGTATTTCATTTCATATCCCCAAATGTAATGTACTATTATAAGTACTTATATATAATGGATATATATGATTTATTTTGCAGCTAAATGATTAATATAATTCTGGAATTAAAATATACATATCTCTCATTTAGTTTTAATTCCATTAATATGACATAGAAATGAAAGTAGCGTTCATGCGTACGTACTGCTTACCATCTCCCAGAATGGTGAATTTCATTTCTTACCTCTAAATGATTATGTAATATTATAAATGCAAGTATATACTTCCTATATATGATATATATGCCATCTACTTCATTAATATCATTATTCATATAATGGATATTTGAGTACGTGAACAACATGTAAATATAAGAAGTTCACTTTGGAATCCAGTGCCTAGGGTCGACAAAACGACCATTATTATCCTAAATAATTACATAGTGTTCATGAAATGGTAATATGTGATATAAAAGGAATAATGAACTTGGAAAAGGTTCTTATGCAAGTATAAATTAGCTCAAGTTTATTATTCCGGAGGTTAAAGGATGATCGAGTCAAGTCGGACATGAGGAAAGGGAATCCGTCTCAATCTCCTTTTATTGAGGCATAATTTGTTTTATAAACAACATTCTTTTATACGATGTATAAACCCCTTTGAATTTTATGATTATTGAAAAGGAATCTTTTTTTACGAAGCATTTACTAAACGATAAAAGTGATTTTTTTTGTCGTACATATGTGGCGACAACGACTTCTCCGCCGCCATGACCATTATTTGAGTATCAGCTTCCTCTACAAACCATAAATTTTTTGAATAAAAAATAAATACCATGTTTTAATTTTCTTTTATTTTATTATTGAAAATGGTTTTCATAATGTTTTTATATCAATGTTTTGTATTGATATCTTGTGATTGAAAGGTAGAAATGTTATGTTTCCTTTATGCATCTTTTATGTGATACAGTTGTGTTCTGGTTCGTGGGAATTGTTATGAAGATGGGTGGTTCCGTGATAAACTAAGGGCGGGTGAGCCTGATATAGCTCTCCAATGCATTGGGTTACCTGAAGGAGTTAAATTTTAAGGTTTCTCTGAAGAGATTTAGGGAATATACTGTGATGGGTATTCTAAACGTAACCAAGATGGTTACTCTCTATGTAAGAATGTTATGAATGCCTCAAGTTACCTTTATGTCTTATGATTTCTATGATTTATTCACGATTTGATGAGGTATGTTAATGTGATAATGTTTTATGGGTAACATATGATTTCATTCTTATGTAAATATGTACTCATGTTTCCTTTCCATATTTTTATATCCCTTACTGATATTTTTATGCTCATCCCATGTTTTTTAAATGTTTTTCATAGGTTAAGGGAATGGTACATGATATGATGATATTGTCAAGGAAGTGTTAAGAATGAATCCATGTTTTATTTTGAATATGTTTCTGTTGATGGGAAAAAAGAATATTATCTTTTATGTAACCACTTTGTTTAAATGTGGAATGAAATGCATGTTTTAGGATCTAATTCACTAAAACTCTAAACCGAAAAAGATCCTCAATGTTTAATCTTGTAATAACTCAAACCTAAGTACGGTTTAAGGCTGGGGCCTTATAGATGGAATCAAAGGGAGGTTAATATATGTTTAGGAGTTATAATTATATTAAATGATTATCCAAAAAATATTTTTTTATGGTCAAATTGAAATGATATAACATTTGATGATTACCATGTTGCTTCATCTAAGACATGTTTGTTCAGAATGGTTTTATGTAGAGGAAATAGGTAAGCAGTGCTAGGAAGGCTTACAGAAGGAAATGACCTTCCGAATTAGCATCCTGAGATGGTCGGAATTGTAACTGAACAGTTTGTTGCATTAATGGTGTAGTTGACTCATGCGATAAATGATGGAGGTATCCATTCACAAGATCAGCCATATCAACTGCAGAAGAAACATTTCAGTGTTGGAACATTTCATGAGGCAACATCCCACATCATTTAGAGGATCATCTGACCCTGTGATAGCTGAAGGGTGGATTAAAGCACTGTAGAAGATTTTCGATGTCATGGGTTGTTTAGACAATCAAAAGGTTAGTCTTTCTATTTACCATTTGGTGGGTGAAGCAGATCAGTGGTTGTCGATGGTAAAAAATATTAGGGACAATGATGAGATTGATGGTCTTGATTGGGATGAATTCAAAGGTATATTTCTTGAGAAATATTTTCCTAAGACTGTTCGACTTAGGATGGAAAAATAATTCTTGGAATTGTGGAAAGAGTAAGACTTAGTGGCTGCTTATAAATAAAGGTTCACTCGATTGGCAAGGTATGCTCCAAATTTTATCTGAGACCTTGACAGTAAAATCAATCGTTTTTACTCAGGATTAATGCCAAAATATCGAAGGGAATTAGCTTATCGTGAGTTCAAATGTTATGAACATCTTTTCCGATGTTCTAAGAAGGTGGAAATGGAGTTTTCCGATGATCAATTGTTCTATAAAAACCAATAGAAGAAGAAACCGAGGTGGTAGGAGAAAGGGATGAATTCCTCAAAAAAAGTCTGATGGTAAGAAAACTAAGTTTCCAGTTTGTGATAAATGTGGTAAATTGCATGTTGGGGAATGTCTTCTGAATTCTGGAATGTTCTACTGATGTGGTAAGATGGGACATAAGGCTCGTGATTTCACTGAAAAAGATCAGGGTGATGGTAAGACCAAATTTTATTTACAGTTAGTGAAATGTTTTAAGTGCAATGAGATGGGTAAATATGAAAATGAGTGTTCGACAGAGAGCTTGAGTGATGGGAAGCAGATAGACTACAAGAAGAAAGGGGTGGTGAAATCATTTGCAACTACTTCAGCAGATGACGAGCCATCAAATGAAGTTGTATCAGGTAATTTGTTTTTTTTCTGATTATGCCAGTGTGTTGTTTGATTTGGGGTCTACACATTCTTTCATCTCTGAAAACATTTCAAGTAAAATGGGAATACAATCTCATGAAATGACTCCAGATCTTGTGGTAAAAAAAACTGGGGGAAATGTTGAGGCAAGAAGAATTTATAAGAATCCTCCTATCCTTATCCGTGGAAGGAACCTACATGAAAACATTATTTTTTTTACCTCTAGTAGAGTTTGATGTTATCATGAGTTTGGATTGGCTCCCTATTTACCATGCTAATATTGACTGTAGAGCTAAAGAAGTTTCTTTTCAGAAATACATTCATTTTTTGTACAAAAATGAACCCTTACTATTGATAACATATCAAGAGGCCGAGAAACTTGTAAAAGATGGAAATTAATGTTACCTTTCACATATCATTGAAAACAAGGGAACTGTTCAGATTAATGATGTGCCTGTGGTAAATGAGTATCTGGATGTTTTTCCTGATGAGTTGCCTGGAATAATACCAGATCGGGAAGATGAATTTACTATTGACTTAGTTCTTGACGATAAGCCAATTTCAAAAACCCCTTATCGAATGGATAAAACTGAACTTTTAGAGTTGATAGAGAAATTTAAAGATTTATTAGAGAAATGTTTCATTCGACCTAGCACATCACCGTGGGGTTCTCCTGTTTTATTTCATAAAAATAATGATGGTTCAATGAGACTTTTCATTGATTACAGAGCCTTGAATAACATAATTGTAAAGAAAAAATATCATTTTCCTCATATTGATGATTTGTTTGATCAGCTCTAGGGAGCTCAGTATTTTTCAAAGATTGACCTTAGATCGGGGTACCATCAGTTGAAGGTAAACGAAGAAGATGTTTCGAAGACCACATTTCGTACAAGATATGGCCATTATGAATTTTTAGTAATGCCTTTTGGTCTAACCATTGAACCTACTGTATTCATGGACTTTATGAATAGAATTATTCAAGGGTTCTTGGATAAGTTTGTGGTGATTTTCATTGATGATATTTTGGTGTTTTCTAAAAGTAAAGAGGAGCATGAAAGTCATTTAAGGGTTATCTTGTAAAACTTGAATGAAAATAAATTTTTTGGTAAATTCAGCAAGTGTGAGTTTTGGTTGCAACAAATTTCATTCCTTGGTCACATTATTTCTAAAGATGGTATAACTATTGATCCTGCAAAAACAAAGGTTGTTGAAGAATGGCCAAGACCCAAAAATGTTACAGAGATTCGTAGCTTCCTTGGTTTGGAAGGCTATTACCAAAGGATTGTTAGAAAGTTTTCATTGTTAACTAGTCTAATTACTAAGATAACTTGGAAGGGTGTTAAGTTTTTCTGGACAAAATAATGTGATGATTAATTTCAGGAGTTAAAAAGAAGATTGGTGAATGCTCCAGTTTTGGAACTTCCATCCAGGAATGGTGAGTTTCTTATCTACAGTGATGTTTCATTGAAAGGACTTGGTTGCGTCCTAATGCAGAATGATCAGGTAATTTCCTATTCTTCACATCAGTTGAAAATTGATGAGGTAAATTACCCTACACATGATTTGTAATTAGCTTCTATTGTTTTCGATTTAACAATTTGGAGGCATCATTTGAATGGAGTAAAGTGTGAAATATATACTGATCACAAATGTTTAAAGTATATATTCACTAAAGAACTAATTGAACAAGAGACAGAGGAGATGGCTGGAATTAATCAAGGATTATGATTATACAATTCATTACCATCCTGGAAAAGCAAATAAAGTGGCTTATGCTTTGAGTCGAAAAAGTAATGCTTTATTAAAAATGTTGTGTTTGAAATGTGATCCTTTGGTTAAGGATTTGATGAACTTTGTCATAGAAGTTGTTGGTGCAGGATTTCCTTCTTTTTTGTTTCAAGTATCAGTGAAATCTTCTCTATCAGATATAATTAAGCAAGCACATAAGCAAGACAGTGAGTTACAGAAAAAGGTAGAGCTGGTTATGAATGGCAAGTTACCGGAATTCAGCATTGATAATGATTGTGTTTTGAGATTTGGGAAGAGATTTTGTGTACCTTATGATTCACAGTTGAAGATAGAGTTGTTATATGAAGCTCATAGTTCTCCATTTTCAGTTCATCCAGGAAGTACTAATATGTACAGAGATCTGCAAGAGTATTACTGGTGGGACGGAATGAAAAGAGATATTTCTAATTTTACTGTGAAGTGTTTGAATTGTCAGCAGGTTAAAGTAGAGTGGCAGTTACCTAAAGGGATGCTTCAGCCTTTTTCCAGTGCTAGAGTGGAAATGGGAAAATATATCCATGGAATTTGTTGTGGGATTACCGAAGACATCTCGAGGTAATAATGCAATCTGGGTTATTGTTGATCGTTTGACTAAATATGATCATTTCTTTCGTATTTGAGATACATTCTCTCTAGAGAAACTTTCTCAATTGTATCTTAAAGAGATATTCTGGTTGCATGGAGTTCCTCTGTCCATTGTATCTGACCATGATCCCATGTTCACTTCTAATTTTTGGAAAGACCTTCAGAAGTCGTTGGGTACTGAATTAAATTTTAGTACAGCTTTTCATCCTCAATCAGATGGATTTTCATAATGAACAATTCATACATTCGAAGATATGCTACATGCTTGTTCGATGAATTATCGGGGAGGTTGGGACGAACATCTTTCTTTGGTTGAATTTTCATATAATAACAGTTTTCATTCCAGTATACAGATGGCATCATTTGAGGCATTATATGGGAAGCGGTGTCGAACTCTAGCTTTTTGGGATGAAGTGGGTTAAAGGATGATGATGGGACCAAAATTGGTAGAAGAGATGGCAGAAAAGGTTCAGTTGTTTCAGAAACACATGAGAACATCTCAGAGCAGACAGAAAAGTTATGCAGACAATAGGAGGAAGGATCTATCTTTCGAGGTAGGTGATCATGTTTCTTTCAAAGTTTCACCGTGGAAATGTGTGATTCAATTTGTTAAGAAAGGAAAGCTAAGTCCAAGGATCATTGGACCATATGAAATTCTGGAGAAAGGAGGATCAGTTTCTTACCGAGTGTCTTTACCTCTGAGTTTATCTTAGGTACACAATGTTTTTCATGTTTTAATGTTAAGGAAGTACCTACCAGATCCATCTCATGTTTTGAGTCCAGATGTGGTTCAGCTGGAAGATAATCTATCTTATGAGGATCAACCGTTCCAGATTCTTGACCATAGGGAGCAAGTGTTGCGGAATAAGGTGATTAATCAAGTAAATGTTTTGTGGAAAAACCACATGAGTGAAGAGGAAACATGGGAATCTGAAAATGCTATAAGGGATAAATACCCCAACTTATTTTGATAAGTGAATAAAATTTTGAGGACGCAATTCTCAAAAGGGGGGGAGGATGTAACATCCCAGGTAAATAAAGAATAAATAATTTTCATATTTATTAATATTTACAAGTTAAATATTAATATTACTTTAAAGGGGTTTTTATGTTCGATAGCATACCTGATACACAACAAAGAGTTTATTTGAAATCTTATGTTGCACAATAGTAATAAAATAATATTATTTTAAATAGTAGTTAACACGTAGCCGTTGTATTGGAAGGAATAAATATATATAACTAAAATATGATTATATATGTTTTTTAAATGTTTTTACATTTATCCAATAAATGATAGTGGCTTAAAATATGAAAAGAATTCAATTTCAGGCATATATAATCTAACATTCACTAAAGGTCGACTTATCGCCTTTTGATGCAGAACCATCTATAAATATATTTTTGGTGACTCTTATACATTTTATTGGACCAAATAAAATTCTTCTTTAGAATAGGGACATCAAAATTTACTTTGTGTAAATTTTTGTTATTTTTCCGATAATGTTCATTTTTTAATGAATAGTGAAAAATGTTGTATTTTAATTAAAAACTTCATTTTGATATAATTTATTTATATTATTAGATTATATTTTGAATTGGTTTTAAAGTTCAATTAGAATATATTTTTACCATTTAATCCAATAGTGTTCATTGTAATTAATTTCACTTTGAAATTGTACTTAAACTAGTGTCAATCTTTTGATACTTATTGTTTAATAAAGACACGCTATTTGCTCTGACATCGGGAATTAATTATTAAATTAATTAATTTAAATTATATTTTTTCAATTTTGTAAAATAGACATAATATTTTATTCTAGAATATCAAATATTTCTTTGGGTGATGTTTTGGTATTTTTCTGAAAAACTTCACTTTTTGATGAATAGTGAAACCACTAAGTGGTACTTAAATAAACTGATTTTTCGTTTAAATAAAATTTTACGACCTCTGTGTTTTGAATTTCCAAAATCTGACATACATGGTTTTCATTAAGAAGTAAAATGTGGTTCAATGGGATTAAAATAAGTTTTTGGTGAATAGTAACTTTTTAGTTTTTAATCGCGATTAGAGGTAATTAGTGTAATTTACGGTAAAAATAATGTTTTAATAATATAAAATGATCTAGAAACATGTCCTACCCTTATTGGATGTTTCATGGCCGACCAAGACAATCCATGGGTCAACTTGGGGACTCCATTGAGCCACTTTGGTAGGAAAATGACTTAAAAAATTTTTTATTTAAAGATAAAAATAAAATGTCACAAACATGATTTATTTTACTAAAACAATTTTTAAATGGGGTTATACAAGTCATATTTTTAACTATATACATTCATTAGAAAGATAAAAATATTTCCTAAATCCTGATAGTTTTTTATATGTTTTAGACATTAAATAAATTAAATTATATATGACACCATGATGATGCAGTGATTACATCATTATTTAACGCTTTAAAAAAATGAAAAGATAATGTAACATCTAAGAACTACCCAAGTAAAAAACCTATTGGATGGGTGTATTTCGAACTCTTATAACCTTATCCTAGAAATATATAATTTTGGGACATTTAAAATCTGAAAAGAATATTATAATAATGTATCCTTTTATAACTTTCCAAGAGTGCCCCTCCTCTCCTCTTATAAAAGGCCCGCACCTCTACCATCTTACCCACACCTCTAAATCCTTTGGCTCGGCCAAACCCTGCCAATTTTGTCTCTCCACATCCCTCTATTACTCTTAGAAGCCTCACATTGGGAAGAATTCTTCCCAAGGAAGCCTTTGAGCTCAAATAAAAAAGAGTTACCCGTTTTAAAGGTAGTGTCTTGTCATGTGTTCTTATGTTTTATTTTGCTTCTCCAACCCCCTAAACTCTTTATAATTCTATTATTTTGTAAAAAAACCATTATATTCAATATACTAGTATGTTTTTATGAGAATTATTAGAGCTACACTTACACACACCTTCATATAATGGTTAAAGAGGATACTGTTTCCGTGGATGGCGAATTTCTGACTCACGAAACGATGATTGTTCAATATTCTTCTAACACCTTCAATGGTGGACATTAAGATGTCACTATATTTATATATGATATATAATGTGCTTAGGTTTTACTTAAGCTTCTATATTTATCATTTATGGAAAACCTTTACGGTTTCCATTATGGGTAACGAGATATCTTTATTTTAGAAAGTGAGGACTACCGCCCCCTCAAAGTGATATGATTTGTTAATACCATATGTGGTACATATAAAGGAGTGATTTAATGATATTATATATGATATTATACTGGAATTATAATATAAATTTATATAATTATTATTTCTTTCCATTAAAGTATGAGATAGAAATGAATGTAGCGTTCATGCGTACGTACGACTTACCGTCTCCATGAACTGTGCATTTCATTTCTTATCCCCAAATGTAATATACTATTATAAGTACATATATATAATGGATATATATGATGTATGTTACATATAAATTATTAATATAATTCTGGAATTAAAAAATACATATCTCTCATTTAGGTTTAATTCCATTAATATGACATAGAAATAAAAGTACTGTTCATGCGTACGTACAGATTACCGTCTCCATGAACGGTGCATTTCATTGCTTACCTAAAAATGATTATGTAATATTATAATTTCATGTCTATACTGGATATATATGATATATATGGCATCTAAATCATGAATATCATTCTTGAAATAATGGATATTTGACTACGTGAACAACTTGTAAATATAAGAAGTTCACTTTGGACTCAAGTGCCCAGGGTCGACAAAATGACCATTATTATCCTAAATAATTACATAGTGTTCATGACCTGGTAATAAGTGATATAAAAGGAATAATGAACTTTAAAAAGGTTCTTAAGAAAGTATAAATTAACTCACGTTTATTATTTAGGAGGTTAAAGAACGATTGAGTCAAGTCGGACATGAGGTAAAGGAATTCGTCTCAATCTCCTTTCATTGAGGCATAATTTGTTTTATACAAAAATTTCTTTTATACAGTGTATAAACCCCTTTGACTTTTATGATTATTCAAAAGGAATATTTTTATACGAATCATTTACTAAACGAAAAAAGGGAATGTTTTTTGTCGTACGTATGTGGCGACAACGACTTCTTCGCCGTCGTGACCATTATTTTAAGTTTCGGCTTCCTCTACAAGCCATAACTTTTTTTGAATGAAAAATAAATACCATGTTTTAATTTTCTTTTATTTTGGTATCGAAAATGGTTTTCATAGTGTTTTTATATCAATGTGTTGTATTAATCTCTTGTGATTGAAAGGTGGAAATGTTATGTTTCCGTTATGCATGTTTTATGTGGTACGATTATGTTATGGTTCATGGGCATTGTTATGAAGACTGGTGGTTCCGTGATAAACTAAGGGCGGGTGAGCCCGATATAGTTCTCCAATTCATTGGGTAATGTGAAGGAGTTAAACGTTAAGGTTTCTCTGATGATATTTAAGGAATATACTATGATGGTTATTCCAAATGTAACCAAGAGGGTTACTCCCTACGTAATAATGTTATGAGTGCCTCAAGTTACCTTTATGTCTTATGATTTCTATGATTTATTCATGATTTTATGAGGTATGTTAATGTGCTTATGTTTTATGGGTAAATTATGATTTCATTCTTATGTATATATGTACTCATGTTTCCTTTCCATATTTTTATATCCCTTACTAAGCTTTTTATGCTCATCCCAAGTTTTTGAAATGTTTTTCACAGGTTAAGGGAATGGTACATGATATAATGATAATATTAAGGAAGTGTCAAGAAAGAATCCATGTATTATTTTGAATATGTTTCCATTGATGGGAAAAATTAATGCTATATTTTATGTAACCACTTTGTTTAAATGTGGAATTAAATGCATGTTTTATGATCTAATTCTCTAAAACTCTAAACCTGAAAAGATACACAATGTGTAATTTTGTAATAACTCATGATTAAGTAAGGTTTAAGGCTGGGGCCTTATATCTAAAGCCCAAACGGGCATTTTACCAACACTAATGATGCAAATTTAAAATAAAACACTTTTAGGTGATTCAAAACAAGATATGACTACTATCCATTACAATAAAAATTTATTCTAAAACTAGATATTTAATATTATTTAGCATTAATCTAAAATTTTATGAAATAATGAGAAATTATTAAATTCTAGATATAAAAGAAAGTACATTAGGGGACCTACCTCAACCTTCAACTCGAACATGACAATGAGACATTCATCACATAGGCATACAATTACACGCAAACCGATGATCGTGGTAACTCAGGGTTACCCCACTAACATGATGCAATAAACGCACAGCAACAAAGTTACATAAAAACGGACTTAAAACAATCTAAATGAACAGATAATGAAAACACCAACTCGATATGTTTTCAACACACAAAACGCTCCAACAATAGTATTTACTAAACACATTTTAAAATCCACAAAGTGTTTACAGAAACCACACAATGCCCATATAACACACTAATCATTTTAAAGATCCAAACAGACAAATTTGACAAAAACATGGTGTGCGCAACTTAGCAAAACACAACACACATCGAGGTCCAATTTTAAAATCAAGTGCTCCTCAAATTAATTTTCAAGACATGTTTCGTTGTATTAATATTATTTATTAAACCATAAAATAATTATAAAAACAATTTTATGGAATAATCCATAACTTTTCACACGCACCAAACTTGTTCAAAAATCCCTTTAACAGTCAACTGCATACCCACAACATATCGAAGCAAGAAATGTTCCATTTTCGTGATAAAAATCACAAATTGCACAATTTAATAAATCTATTAAAGAGTACATAATTTATTTCCATAAAAACTCATCTTATTTCACAAGATAAAATTTATTCTAACATTATAGAGTGTCTAACTAACAATAAAGAAAGGTGCATACATCAAGCAATCAATGAAATATAAATTTAGAAAATAGGCACAAAGGGTTCCTACCTCAATTGAATATTAAATTCTAGAAATTGGTTCAGAACACCGTTTTCACCTCAATCGCACCCAAGGGAGATTAAATCAAACCTAAAAAAACCACATCCGACCATATATTTTACGATTGAAACTTAAAAATTAAATTAATAAAAACTATGGTTTGAGGTAAACTGAAGAAAAAACATATATCAAGATGAATAATCATGGGAGGGGGTCGCTACCATATGAGGGAATCACTGGTGAGGAGGCACCCCCGGTGAGAGGGATAGCCGAATGGTGAGGGCATTCACGAGGTGGCCAAGAGAAGGGAGGGGTTGCGGCTCCTCTTTCTATGCATAGAGAGGGATAGCCGGGGACAAGTTTTGCATCCGGGTGCTGCAGCGATTGGAGAGCGACCGACCAAGGGAGGCGCGCTAGCGAGCAAAGGTGGGGCGGGGCAGCCGCAGGATGCAGCACACAAGAGTGGAGGAAGAAAATGCATGGGAGAAGAGATAAGGGAGGAGAAATGGTGGGAAAAAAGGACAAAAATAGAGGAAAAAGAAAAGAAAACCTATAAATAAAATTATATTATTTTTTCTTAATAATAATAATAATAAATGGTTTTAATAATATTAATATTAATATTAAATTTGTAAAATTAATATTAATATTATCATTATTATTAATAAATCAACACTTGAATTTTTATGATACATTTTTCTTATTTTAATTCTAACTCTCATTTAAATCTTTTTCATTGTTTTATTTTAATTCCAATGGTGCGAAGGACACACGGTTCTGAGGTCACACTCCAAACATGCGTCAAATTCCACCAAACAAACATACATGCATTTTTCTCAAAAAAACACCATGTTTAAATAATGGCTCATCAAAGAACCTGAACCAAATCATAATAAAAGGAAAATGTTAACCCGGGTGTGACAATTCTCCCCACCATAACGCTTTCCACTCCAATAATTCCATAAAAATATCAAGACCGAAAACACGAACTAACATTATTTTACGATTCAAAGTTATTTCTAAAGAACGACAACAAAGAGATCCTGAAGCATTCCCAAAAGGGGAGAGATAAACCAAAAGAAGTCATGTGATAGAAACGAATTGTCCACTATGTGTCACCCACCCCCAAAAGTGTGACCACCTCTAGTTAATTGGTTCAAAGGACATATAACTTTGTTGAGGGTAAATCCAAGTCCATCATACACACACCTTAAACACCATCAAGTGTAACTCAACCATTTCCCCAATCTTCAATTAAACCATAAAATATAACATCCGGAAAACACAAAGACAAACACAATGACCCTCTTGAAACAAATAAAAAGTTAAAAACACATCCAACAAGTAAATATTAAAAAAAATACCCCAATCTGACACATGAACTCTCACACCCCAACTCTTTACTAAAGAGGAGAATATAGAGTTAGTTGGATCCACACGAGACTTCCCACCACCAAACCAAAACCCAGAACAAAACTTGGATATAGACACGGGAGGTTCGAACAGACTCCCCACCAATGGTAACAAGACAAACTAAATTCATAGAGACATGCAATGGGTCTCCCCACCTTAAGGACTGTTGAGATTAATCGAACTCAGAGACATTCACATGGGCCAGATACCCCCACTATAATGGGAGGGGTGTGAAGGGGAGGCCCCAACTGATAGAGTATCAAAAGTACAAGCATCTCTATACTAACAACATCACACCCACGAAAGATCACAAACCAATACACATTAAATACCTAGATTAACCCAATGCTATTTTTCCACTATTGGGTTTCACCTGACTACGCACCTTCTTGACTCTGGGGCCTATGTCCGGAGTACCGATGACTGAAGCATCTCCTGCCTCATACTCAAGATTTAGATGTTCCCAACCATAACACCAGAACCATTATTTCATCAAACCCACTTCCAATATAATAAAATTTTCAAAGAGGTTCAACCACATACATTCTTACAATTTAATGAAATGAAACACTGCAAAATGCTACAAGAGATGATTAATATATCCAAGGAACACTACAAAGAGAAAAACTCAAAGTAGACCCTAAACATCGCCCTACTCCAACTGATGGTCTGAGGTGACCATCGACAAGCTAGGTCTAGCTTCATCGTGCTTCTTGGAAACACCGCGACAGAAACGCTGCAAGTGACCCCAATGTTCACAGGTGCGGTAGGGTCTCGGAGTACTCGAACAAGTTTCCCTCTTGTGGCCCTGCCTACCACACTGGTGACAGATCACAAAATTGCACTGTGTAGAAGAAGACGGAAGGTCTGAATGCATCTTGATTCCTCTATTAGAGCCACCAGCATAGGGTCACTTCCCATTCATCTTATCATCATTCTCTACACTACCTCTTGAGGCTAGGGATTGATGCACCACCTCGAGTACTCCTACTAGCTCAGCTTCAAAAGAATGGAATTCCCCACAACATCCAAGAAGGTGGTTCTTTTGATCTCTTCCACTTTCGATCGCAGTTCAGGTCAGATTCCATACACAAATTTTCGAGCCTTCCGGGATCATTCGTAATGAACCACTGATCATACAGAACTAGGTCTATGAAATGTTGATAGAATTATAGTACCGATTCAATGCCCTACTGAAGAAAACACAACTCCATCCTCTTCCTCTGATTCGTCAAATCATAGAAGTGTTTTTGGATGAATGATGACTTGAAAAACTCCCATGTTTGATATTTCCAAGGATTATTATGAGACACGAACTTTAAGCATTTCCATGTTGGACCTTCAAGCATAAAGGTATCCAACTTCACATTTAACGACTTAGGAAACCTGATTAAACTGAACACCCTCTCAATATTCTATAACCCCTCCTCCACCTCAAGTGGATATGCTTGATCATAATATGGTGGATGATTCAACTTCCTAAATTGTAGAACATAGTCTATAATATGAGCAACTGGAGGATATCCTAATGATGCACCACCGGAAGCTGCACCTTGAGAATCTATGGAACCTTCATGGGGGCGAACACTATGGAACAAGAAAATAAGGAGCACGATCAAAACATGGTCATTTCCATTTAAAATTTAACATTTCACAACTTCCCAAATAAAAAATTAAAAATAATTTTTAGATTTAAAGGAGACTCAAACAATTCACCAGGGAAAACTTGTGTCGATGGGTGACTCAGACATATGGTTGGTGGCCATACGCCGGTCATGCCACCGTCACAAGGAGAACTCTCGGGTAATGTCCCCATCTCCACATGTCTCTCCATACCATGAGAGCTCATGAAGGTCACTTTCCTAGCTCACATTTCATTTCCCAAAATAAAACAATTCACAAAAATTAAAGGACACTAACATGCCCAGACATCCCATGGTAACCTGTGGTTCGGAAAGAGAAAGCGTTCACGATGACCTTCCAATTCTTACACCTCATGTCCCGAAAATTCTACTCTTTCTTTCATGAAATCGACAAATAAAGATCGGAACACTGAAAAACAAGGTCTAATCAGGGGTTGACCTCCTCTGATACCATTTTTTCATGAACCAACCACGGTCAACCCTGAACCGGTCACCCAAGCCGGTCTGCGACATGGCCCTAGAGGCATTCATGATCCTCCCGGGCTGGCAACAAGCACCATTGCATCATAAGAGTACAAATGGGAATGTTTTTTCCCATTTTAAATAAATAAATAAGTGGGAAGAAAATATAACTACACAAATTAAAGAAACGACACGAAAGAAGAAGAACGACCAACAACGCATACTAACTTGACCACAACAAAAATCTCCTCGTGACCTCGAGTGTCACTCTCCAAACCACAACCAAGTCTCACCCAAGATGAACAAGCTCAAGTCAAACCTGTAATAAAACTAAAAATAGGAAAACACTATAGGCGTGAGTATTAAAACTCCCTAGGTACGCCCATCAATCTATTCGCAACACACTTCCTTTAAATAAAGAATTTACCAATTTTAGGTTTGAACTAAATTATATAAAATATTTGTTTCCATAGACACTTTCATTTCTAGACAAGTAACAGTCCATTTCCCTTCTTAATTCGTAAAAAACAAGTTTAGTGTTTCAAGGAAATAGGTGCATTTAATTTTAAAACTTTTTTTTGCAAATAGTTTAGAAAAATAAATTTTAGTTGTTAGTCAATAGGAAAACCACAAAAAACACACAACACACACTAAGGGAAATGAAAAAAGTGGCACAAAGTGGCCAGAAAATGATCTAGACCTCTCAATCATCAGCCACATTAAAAAAAACTAAATAAAACATGGGTCAAACCTAGGAGCTCATGAACAGTACAAAATGTAGTATACATGTGACTCATCCTGAAGGAATTCCTACTCTCGATTACATCATAACGCCCTAATTTCTGGTGTTTCCCTACATGGCCTAACCGAGGGGCCCAATCCCCTAGAAGATTATAATCCGTACTAAGGGCCACAAGCCAGTGCGTAATCTAAACTAGTGCAACAATCGTTCTTAGAATATTCATTTACTATTCCAGGTTCCCATGTTGACACGTATAATAAACAAGAGTTAGTCAACAATGTCAAACAAGCAGCCAAATACAATGCACAAACATCACGCACAAGAATCTCACACAATCGTCGAATGTAACAAGATCACCCATGTGTTTTCCCAAAGAATGTTTTTTCAAAATAATTTATTTTATCAAAGTTTCAAACATGCCATATCCAACCAATCAACACCAACCTATTCTTAGAATAACAATCATACACCAACTAATTTCCAAAGAATCAAAGTAACACCACTTTCATTCTCAAAAACATTTGAAACTTCATTTAAGAAATCCATTTTAGAAAGCCGAACATTTTTTCCACCCAAGCCATTCTTTTATGTAATAAAATTTTACTTCTAAAGGAAAACATGGCATTTAACCAACACTAATGATGAAAATTCAAAAGAAACACTTTCAGGTAATTCAAAAAAATAAAGGACCACTATCCATTACAATGAAAAATTATTCTAAAAATAATTATTTAATATTATTTACCATCAATCTAAAATTTCATTGAATAAATAGAAATTAATAAATTCTAGATATAAAGGCAAGTGAAGTGTGGGACCCACCTGAACTTTCAGCTTGAACAAGACAATGTGACATGCCTCGCAGACTCTCACAAGCATGCACAAGCCTATAATCGTGGTAACATGGGGTTACCCCACCAACATGCTGCAATAAACGCACAACAAAAAAGGTACATAAACACGGACTAAAGACAATCCAAACAAATAGACAACGCAAACACAACCTTGATATTTTGTCAACACACAAAATGCACCAACAACACTATTTACTAACACCCATTTAAAATCCAAAAAGTATTTACAAAAACCACACAACACTAAAATAACTCACCAATAATTTTAAAGATCCAACTGGACAAATATGACAAAAACATTGTGTGCACAACATAGCAAAACACAACACACATCGAGGTCCAATTTTAAAATCAAGCACTCGTCAACAGAAATTTCAAAATATTTTTTGCATTATTAATATTATTTAATAAACCATAAAAAAGTTATACAAACAATTTTATGTAATAACCCACAACTTTTCACATGAACAAAACATGTTCAAAACCCCCTTTTATGGTCAACCGCACAACCAAAACGTATCAATGAAGGAAACGTACAATTTTCATGATTAAAATCACAAATATCATAATTTAATAAAACTATTAAAGAATATGTAATTTATTTCTGTCAAAACAAATCTTATTTCACAAGATAAAATTTATTATAACAATAACATGTGTCTAATTGACAATCAAGAAAGGTGAATACATCAAGCAATAAAAAAAATCTAATTTTAGAAAATATGCGGAATGGGTTCCTACCACAATGGATGATGAAATTCCAGAAATAGGTGAAATACACCATTTTCACCTCATTCTCACAAAAGGGAGATTTAATCAAACCTAAAACAACCATATCAGACCAACAATTTTAGGATCGACACTAAAAAATTTAAAATAATAAAAATAGGGTTTGGGGAAAATGGAAGAAAAAAACATAAATCAAGATAAATAATCACCAGAGGGGGTCGCTATTGGAGGAGGGTATCACTATTGATGAGGCGTCACCGGTGAGAGGTCTGGCTAGATGGTGAGGGCGTGCATGGGTTGGCGAAGAGAAGGGAGGGGTTGCGGCTCTGCCTGCTGCGCATAGGGAGGGACCGCATGGGAAGGGGCATTTCATCTAGGTGATGCAGCGATGGGATGGCGACCAACCAAGGTCTGTGCGCCTATGAAGGAAGGTGGGGCAGGGCAGCTATGGTATGAATTTTGTAAGAGGAGAGGAAGAGAATGCATTGGAGAAGATATAAGGGAGGAGAAAATGATGAAAAAAAGAGAATGAAAATAGAGTGAAAAAAGAAAAAACCCTATAAATAAAATTATGTATTTTTTCTTAATATTAACAATAATAAATGGTTTTAATAATAATAATATTAGTAATAATAATAACATTCATATTAAATCCCATAAAATTAATAATAATATTATCATTATTATTATTAAATCTACACTTGAATATTTATCATAAAATTTTCTTATTTCAATTCGAACTCTCATTTAAATCTGTTTCATTATTTTATTTTAATTCAAAAGGCGGAAAGGCTTCAAAGTTTTGAGGTCACACTCTGACCATGTGTCTAATGCTTCCAAAATATATATGTGAATTTTTCAAAACAAAAATCTAATGTTTACCCATGGCTCATCCAAAAACCCTAGTCAAGTCATAACAAAATAAGAATTTGAACTCAAGCGTGACAGAGGAAATTAAAATTTGATCCTCTGCATAAACAACCCTATATGATTAAAAATGTATTAGGATGTTATATTATTTAATGGGTTTTACTTATCAATTTAGTGTTATCCACGATGTATTTTTATCATAATAATAAAGATAAGAGTATGATCATTATCATGTCATTAGCTATGATAGAGTGTATTTTGATGTGTGTAGTTTGTTTATGGAAATAATAACAAAATTATGATATGAGAAGTCATTCCATGGAAAAATCACTCTATTGTTTCATGTTTCATGGTAGTGTGTTAATGTTCAACATGATATGTGGGAACAAGAAGAAAACATGAGGTTTTCATAGCCTTGTTTACTCACTATAGATTCTTGGTGAAGCCTCTTTGGAATGAGAAAAATTAGGTTATGAATTTTTTAATGACGTTGGATTTATACGTATATTTTAAACCTAAATATTACATTCAATTAAGATTTATATGTTTATTTTGGTTGAAAATGATATTTTGGGAGTTGATTAATAATTATTTTAAAAAAAGTGGAATAGGGTGGTGGTAAATGTTTTCTATAAAACTCATCACTTGGTACTTAGTATGATTCCACTAGGATACTTGTGTCCCATACATAGCTAAATGGATCTTCTACGTTTACCAAATGGTATCTTGTGAGCTACTATTAGGTTGTATGTAGTATTCAACTAGGAACCCAAAATCTTGATAACTCATTTTTTAAATGAGAGTTATTTTGGTAATGATTCGATCAGTTTTTTAATAAAATTCATTTTTCCCTTTATTCTGGTTGGATGATCAATGATGTACTCAACATATCTGTATAATTTAATACTATCTTTAATCTTTATAAGCTTCTATTATTATTTTTTGTGTTTGATTAGTTGTTTTTGAGTCCTTGATTTAAAACTAAGGTAATCACTAGTATTTTTAATACGATTGTCTCTATTTTGGTAGTCTTCTTCAATAATATCCTTTATTATATTTTTTATTTTATATAATTTTCTACTGATTTTCAAGGATCAAACTTATGTTCTTCCTAAGATGCTTCTATTCATCATTGTATAGATAATACTAGACGACTCATAAGGTCTAATAAAATTTTTATATTTAGATATGTGTTCAGTTTATTAAAATTGAAATAGAAATATTAAATAAAAAAATTGTTAGTTATATTATAATAAAATTGTATAAAATTATTAATCTCTATGACATTGATTTCACATAGGCTGAAATTATTCTTAAATTTTTCTCACAATGAAGCAATCAATGAGTCTTTTTAACTAGATTATAAATAGTTTTTAAAATACATGTAAATGATTAAATGATATGAAAAAAAGATTATCAATTTTTATATATGATAAAATATTAAGTGGATGATTAATAATTTTTCTTGTGATCTATTTCATAATATGTGTTTTTTTAAAAGATGAATGGTGTCATGATTAACTGACATATTATCTTAGTTTAATTAATGTTTGTCATTATTAGTATAAATATGAGATTGAGTGTGGGAAATATCTATTAGATATGTGACCTTTAAAAAAACCTATCCTAGTGGACCATAGATAGTGGTGACATTATTTCTTTGGTATAGGTACAAGAATATACATCCTAAAGAATGAGATTTTTTAGTAATAATGAAAAATGATATGTATAATTGAATTTCAAATTTTATTTTAAAATTAATAATACAACATAGTATATTATTTCAGAACACCGTTATTCACTTCGGTATATCCTTTAAAATAAATCCTAATTATATTTCCTAGATTCTTGAAAAAATTAAGCAGAATAAGGGGTAATCATAGATTCTTAGTAAGGGTATGCGTTCAATGAAAGATAATAGGGAATGAAAAATATGGAAAGAATAAAATATGTTTTACTAATTAATATAAATAATCACTTGAGCTATAAAAATATCCAATGATATCATAACAAATAAAATAATCACATGGATTTTTATAACCATGTTTATAATGATTTAATGCATAATTTCAGACATCTAAAACTTATTATCAAGGCCTCATGCAATGATAACTTACATAAATGGGTAAGGTCTATCCAAATACCCAATTTAGTTTTCCTCATGATTCCTATCGATATATCTAGGGTATACATAATATATATCCCCATAGATAACTTAATATTCACAATTCATTCATCATAAGAAAAATTAATATAATTTAATCAATATTCTATAAAAATAAACTACCGACCATAATTTATAAACTAGAGTAAGAAATATCAATACATTACCTAGTAAAAAACATCGTAAATAATACAAATAAATATATTGGATGTTATCATTAGAGTATACCCTCATTATAATATTTTCAAAAATGATATTGATAATTATGAAAATAAATTATAATGATCATAGTAAATTTTCTTTAGAAAAACACCCCTTTCACTTAATAATCAATTATATAAAGAATAAAATATTTCTCATATATTAACAAAAAATAATTATCTATAAGGAACCCTGTAAAATTATAATTTATTTCTCAATGTAGTGAGTGGGTATGATATTGATAAATTACTATCAAGTCGCATAAGTTAAACAACATTCCATTCACAATTTTTAAAAGGTCTAAAAGTACCAATTTTTGGCAAATGATTAAAGGATTATTTTAAAAAAATGTAAATCATGGGTAAAAATATTTTTTATAAATAATTTTATAATGTTAAAATAATTATTTTATTCAATTTATGGAAATACAGGAAAGGAATAAAAAGATTCCCGAGTGAGTATAAAATCATTGTTGGCATTCCATTAAAACATGATTTTGATATCTTGATTATTTAAAGAGTGGAAAATGAAGGAAATAAAAAATTAATATATAACCAGAGGAGAAAAAAATATTTTGCGATTAATATAGAATGTTATAATAATTCCCCCCACCCCTCAGAGGATTACACATAAATAATCTTGAATAGTAATGAGATTGAAAAATAAACGTTTACTACTATCATAACATTGTAATCCTAAAACCCATGAAAATAATAACATAATATTAAACATAATACTCACTGACTATAAATATAATCATGATATATCATATAAAAGGATCAATTGATACAAATTATAAAAATATTTAGTTTGAAATACCAAATATGTCTCAATGAAGTTAACATGGAGATTAAATATCTTACAGTGATCATACTATTTATGTGAGAATCAATAAATTAATTGGTTATGGGAATAAAATATAAATTAAAATAAAAACTATTTAAATTAGAAATAAAATAATAAAAATTAATTACAAACATAATATTATAATATCGAATACAAAGAAGAAGTAATATAACTCAATGAAATGAAATTGAGTTATGAAACCCCTTACCATATGTAAACATTCACGTAAAATATACTTGGAAGAAATAACATGAACTAAAACATAAAATACCCTTAATTACGAATAATAAATGATTAAAAAATTACACTGGAAGTATATACACCATATAAAATTAATTATGTGCAAAATATTGAAATATTCCTAAAAAATGACATTGAGACTAAACCCCTTACCTTTGGTTCAAATTCCATCTTAGGTTTTCAAACCTCCTATATAATAAATATAGATTTGTTATAAATATATTTTATAACCATAATAATATATATCATAAAATATATGATTACAATTTAATCTATTATCATCCATATATTAAAAATTCTTTACTAAAATAACTATTACGGGTAATAATGAATTTGTTTTTCATGTATGCTTTGCATTTGTAGTTTCAGTCCTCATATTTGATCATTGATCCCTAATATAAATAATTTTAATTTTTGTATAATTATAATTTATATTAATTATATATTAATTTTTATTAATTCATAAAATTTAGAGATATAAATATGAATTACTCTGGTCAAGGAGATGGTAGGTCATACATACGAATGACCGTTGTCTTCATTTTTGTACAAATAAAAAAAATAATGTTAAAAAATAAATCAACATTAAAGAATAATTTTTATATAATATATATCCATATATAATCATTAAATTTATCTTTATTTCCATCCATGAAAAAAAATGAGAAGCAAATCATATCACTTTATGGAGGTAGTAGTCCACTCTTATATACTAGCGACGTTATCGTTACCCATTGTGTTATAAGGTAAAAACGTAGATGTGGAATTATAATTTTAGATCTATTATTTTATTAATAAATATCATAAATATATACATTAAATCAATCAAATTATACAACCGTTATAGGTGGTGGTGGAAAATGAATTACATCGGTTCGCAAGGTAGTAATTTTCTATACACATAATCAATGGTTTCATTTCCTGCACTGCCACGTCCGTTGAGCCATGACCCCTGTGTGCCGCCTGCGGCCCACTGTTGTGATATTTTTCCACCACCATATTGCACATTCACCTCGCGCCACCTCTAACACACAATCATACACTATCTCTTCCATGGACCACCGGTTCCGCTTTAGGGGTCCATTTTCCGATTCGTGCGTGTATTCGGGATGGTCGAAACATCACAATCACTACTACAAGCTTAAATATTTCTTGCCCTCAATCCCAGGGTTCAGTCATGAAGGACCCAAGATTTCCAAAAAAGGATGGATCCATCCCTTGTTCGTGTAGGTCTGATCCCTCTTCATTAGTGATTAAAACATGTTGGTAGAGTTTTTATGATTATATCGAGTATAGTCTTGTATCAAAACCCCCAAGATCATGTAAACCTCCAACAAGATCAAATGACATATGGATCAACCTGTTAGTTGGTTTCTCCACATTCATTTTTTAGAATGAAATATCATGGAATTAATTTCATTAAAAAACAATACCCTACCTCGACATTGGATTGTTTGTTTATGACGATTGCACCACTATATTCGTTGCTCCAGAATCCGTTGTTTGTAGCCATTCGTCAATCAGCGCTCACCAACTCCAAATATAAAAGGGTTCACAGTTGTCCCAGATCTTGCCAATGATCCATCCCTAGCTAAAAAATTAAAAATATTAATCACATTTAATTGTTTCTATTACATTGCATTGTAGAATCATTAAGATGTTTTATTTATGAAACAACATTTCAGTTATTCTTGGATTTCAACACTATTACATTACAAAAAAAATGTAATTTCAAATAAAATAAACATTAAGGTAAATTTTTTTCCCTTCAGATATATATTTTGATTTATTTTTCTTAAAAATTCCAAAAACAAACTTTTTCCCTAGACCCTGGCTGGTCATGGTTAAGTACTTAGGTAAAGTCATCGTTCTGGACACAATAGTGCCCTCAACTTTTTAATCGGGGAACCCATTTTGAAGTTGAAAAAACATCTCAATTGATCCATTTTAAATAAACATAAAATAAAGAAAAAAACATATTCCAGGCTCACATGGCCTCAGAATCAAGTTTCGTCTGAAAGCGTGGCCCCGAAATAATCCAATTTATTAAAATAATATTTACATTGAATTCCAAGACATTAAAAAACATTTAACCATTTACTCTAAATATAAAATCTAGTTTATCAAATAAAAATCCAATATGTGTGGAAAATTAATTTTAACACATGTTTATCTAACACAGAGAACATCATTTTAACCTTAATCATGATAATTAATTTGTTATGGCTTTATTATTCATTAATAAAAATATTTAGTGGAACTAATTAATTAATATTAATTATTACTATTCTAGATATGGAATCAAATTTATCAAATTCATTTAATATATGAGTCATAATTAAATTTAAAGATGAACCTAGAAACGTGATGAAAATATGTTTTCTAGAGAAAATGTTTTCTAATGAATAAAAAAATATATATAAAAATATGACATAAAATTTATTCCAACTCACTAAATTTAATTATAAATTATAAAATTGATCTAATATTAATTTTAAAACCAATTTAAATAAAAATAAAATCCTTTAAATTCTATAACCAAAAATACAATTTTTAATAAAAATCATTATTTTTACTATTTATCAAAAAATTCATATATTCCAAAATTTATATAAAATTAACTATAATATAATATTGAAATTTTAATTAAATAAATGAATTTAATTTTTAAAAATACATTTTCTAGATGTGGAATAAAATTAATTTTAAAATAAGCGTCCAAACATGAGGAAAAATTTTTTTTAGAAAATACATTTTTCAAGAAAAAGAGGCTTTTATGTTAACTCTATGATTATAAATATTCATTATATGAATTTAAATTAAAATAAATATTTATATAATCTATATTTTTACTTTAAATTAGTCCTTATTAGAGGTTATTTTAATTAATTAATTTTGAAAAAAATTATGCCCATAAAAATTGTTTAAAAAAGGTTTTTTAGCATAAGAATAGATTTATACCAAAGTTATAAAAATTATTGATTAAAATTAAATTTATTATACTATTATTAAAAATGGATCAGATGAATCTTTTATACCAAATCAAAAATGTAATTGGACTTTAATTTTTTGATTTAATATAAAGAAATGACAGTTCTACAGAAATTGATATTTTTCACCATTCACTGAAAAACCAATATTTTTAGTAAATTTCTAAAAATTAACCCTAATATAATTTAGTTGTTTTGATTTTATTTATTTATTATTTTTGTAAAATACCATTAAAAAATTAAATCATTTATTATATTATCTACACAAAAAAATTAATGAAAAACATTTTTGAAGAAAACATATTTTTGGACAAAATAAATACATTAATGAAAATTGTGTTCATTTTAAATAAGAATTAATAAAAACAAATTATGCATTACAACCCTTATATTTATATAATAATTCATTGAATCACATTTTTACACACCAATTCAATGACTAGGTTATTACTTTCACATTTAAAAAATATATTTCATGGGTCGTTTTAGATTGATGTTGCATGTTTTATACTCTATATATCATAATTTTATTCTATTAAAATAGAATTATATTACATTACAACAAATTTAATACATTTTTTACACAAAATTTTAACATTGTCTCTTTAATAATGTGATTTATTTTTTAAAACAACTTTGTTGAAAACCCATATTACAAATAGGGTTAATAAAACTTCCTCTTAGAAAATGCTAAATTTAATTACAAAGGTCATCTACAGAACATAAAAATATGTATATAAAAATTATAACATTATCAGGGTGTGAATATATGGATATGGAGTATAAAAATAACAGTCAAGAACTAATAGAGACCGATAGATATAATTTTTTTTAGAAGATTAGCAACTACACATCAATGAATCTATGATGGGTGAAGAGAACATTAATTGCTAAAAAATTAAGGTAAATTAATAGCATTTATAATTCATGATCCTTTTATTAAACCTGAGGTATTATTTTAAAATCATGATTTAGAACAGAAAAAAATATTCCTACCTAATATATTTCATTTTCTACAATCTAAATTAATTCCTTTTCTTGTGCTTTGATCAATTTTCAATTCATTTTTTACTGTAATAAATAAATATCCATGATGATATTTTTTTTTAAATTTGACATACAAAAATTATATTTTAATAGATCATAATATCCATAAAATTTTGAATTATATTTCCATCTGTACTCTAAATATTTACAAAACACTAAATTGTTACTACAGGTTATCCAATATAATACAATAAATCTAAAGAACCTCAATAGTAACCCCCAAAGTTCAATATTATATTTTATATATGTATTTATCAATACATGTAACCAAAATCAAAATTAAAAAAAATTAGATAATTTTTTTGGGCTCCTCATGTTTTAATTATATTTAAACGATCACAAATTATATTAATCTTGTTAATCCAAAATCATCCAAAATCATGTTTTATTATTGTAAACTATATTTAAGATTTTTCTATAATTAATTCTAATATTAATGATGAACACTCATTAATTTTATTAATATTTCTACTTATGAATACATACTGATATTTGGCTACATATTAGTAGCCGTGAGTCTCCCACCAGTTCTGGTTTTCTAGCTAAGGGCTCAGACACTATAACCCAGACACTATAACACAGACACTGTAACCCAGACACCGTAACCCAGACAACATAAACCAGACACCCTGACACAGACACCGTTACCAATTTCAACTCTCATAAACTCTGTGATATCAGTTCTATGTTACCATCACTAAGAAACCGTTCAAAGTTTGGCAAAGCACCAGACACAATGATTTTAACACCACATATATGCTACTAGTTCCTAATTTCAGAACAACTATTCCATCATGACTATCTCACCACTCAAATGGAAAGAAGAAGATATAGTTTCATTGTGACACGATTTCCAAGTGATACCATTTCTAGACAGACAATGACACCATTCTTTAATCTATTTTTTTCATTTTCAATTCAATTTATAACGTTCATATTTGGGCCATTTAAAGGAAAAGCCATAATTAATGATACTATGTAGACATGTCACCTAATAGTAAGAGGTTTGTGGTGTAGAATACAAAAATTATATTATCTCCAACACATGGACTCTAAAATAAAAAAAAAAGTGAGGCACTGAAATGAAGTGACAAGTAGTAGTGTGTAGCAGAAGCATGAGAAATTATTAAATGCGAATAGATACACACAACAAGAAACAACTGAAGAACACACTAAGAAGACTCTATTATAATGGTTAGACTACCGTAGGTCAAATCTAAAAACATATTTGCAGTACTAACTCCATGAAGAACATGAGTTATACAGTTAACACCATTGGACTAGCAGACTCGCGACACTCATTTTTTCACAAGAGGAATAGATACTTGCATATTCTTCATCCTATAAGTCAAGAGTTTCATATAATAACATTCAGAGTTCTTATAACCCTTTATCATCATCTTTTCTTTGTTTTTTATTGTTTTTAGCTTTCTAGTGTATGTATTTATTAAAACACACATTATATCCTTCACATAACTGAAGGATACAAGATATCCTTCATCTCATATGTTTTTTCATTTGTTTACTCCCATGGGTATGTGTTGAATAGGCCCTTGGGTGACCTGGTAGTTTATACCCACATATAACAGTGGATGAGGTCGTGTGTCTTGGAAAGTCATGTGCACCGTTGTTTACCCTGATCCATGGTGTGGATCAAGATTGTTAATATAAACTGCTTGGTGGTTGGTGATCACCAAGTGGAGTGGATTAGGTCTTGCCTTGATATTGAACCACTTGTTTCATCTGCTGTTTCTTTTAATTTAGTTTTTATTTTATTTACTATGTATTTTAGAAAATTGTAGATTTTACTTTCATAGTTAGTCTTGGATAGAAGTTATAATTGTTTTTCATTATTATAATAGCTTTAAAAGTAGTATCAATAAATCATAATGATATTACCGAGAAATAATCAACCTTTTGAGAGGTAAATTGAATAGTGAATCTTTTATAAACTTATTACCTTGATTGACTAGGATGTATTAATTTTTATTGGGGAAATTTTTTATAAAATATTTTCAATTTTTTTTAAAAATACACAATTCACCCCCACTTGAGTACTCTACACCAACCAACATTAGGTATCCAAGGATATTATTCCTATGAATAATCTTTTTTTTAAAACCTGTTCAACTGTGATTTTAGTTGTACTTTAAAGATTTGTAAAATTCTATTATTTATAATTTTCTATCTCATTAAAAGTATTTCTTTATTAAGGATAATATACTAAATGGTTTGTCAACAGATAGACTGCTATTATTTAATGGAACGAATTATGCCCAATGGATAAATATAATGAAAATTCATTTAGAAAGTACGAGCATTGAAATTTTTTCTTCAATTATAGATGAGTATAATATTCTTGTTATTGGTAAAATTATTTGGGATAACCCAACCAATACTGTTTAAAATAATAATTGAAAATCCATTAATGCTATATATATCTCTTTAGGAGATGAGTAATTTAACAGTATGTATGCATATAAAAATCCCCCAAAAATATTGAATTCTTTGTCTGTTTCACATGAAGGAACATCTAGTGTAAATGAAATGAGACTCAACACTTATTCTATTAAATATGATTACTTTAAAATTAATCTTGAAAAGCCTATTTATGACATGTATCTGATGTTTATTAAATTTTAAATATAATGATATCTCTTGGAAGAGAGGTTACATTCAAAGAACAAATCATAAGGATTCTCATATGCCTACCTGATAGATGGAGAATAACCTCTGTCTCAATTAGAGAGTCCTGTGACATCAAAAAATTACCTTTCAAAGAACTCATAGGAAGACTAACAATGTATGAAGAGGAGATGAAAGTAAAAAAGGAAGAGGAGGATGAACCCAAAATAAAATTTGTGGCATTCAAGACCACCACCTCTAAAGACAAATAAATTTAGAAACAACAAGTCTCTATAGAAAGTTCAGTCAATGAACAATCATCACCTGACTGCGATGAGGAGATTGCTCAATTAGCAAGAAGGTTTAATAAATTTTACAAAAGGATGGAAATTTTCATAAATCCAAACATCAAATGAAGATATTATCAAAGGGGAAGCTGGGAGAATGATTGAAAAAGAATTTACAAGTCTGATGAGATAGTATGTTATGAATCTAAGAGAAAGGGACATGTAAAGGCTGGCCGTCTGAATCTCAAATATAAAAAGAAATATGAGGACACATATAGAAAGTATAAAAAGGAAATGAATGAAACATGGAGTGCTTATGAGGACAGTTTATGTGACTCATAATATTTATAATATGAATAAGATAACAAAGCCAATATGTGTTTCATTACAAAAAAATCTTAGGGAAACTGTATACAGAGCTCCTGTAAAAGCATATGGTACTTGGACAATGGGTGTTCCAGACACGTGACAAGAGACTATTCATGAATGATGAACATTATATGAATTGATGATGGACATGTCACTTTTGGTGATAATTAAAATGGAATAATCATTGACCTTGGCCAAATCGATAACTCTAACTCGGTTATAATTTCCAATGTACTTTTTGTTGATGGACTGAAATATAATCTTCTTAGTATTTCACAACTATGTGATGATGTATTTCATGTTAAATTTGAAAATGATGCTTGAAATGTTTCAAATACTAAAAATGTATTATTATTTTCTTCTTTGAGAAATGAAAATGTATACTCTGTTAATATAGATTATTTAGTTTCATAAAATTCATCATTTTTAAGTGTGTTTCACAAAGAGTATTGGCTTTGGAATATAAGACTATGAAACTACAATATTCACTACCTTAGAAATATAACAAGAAAAATATTAGTCAATGACCTACCCAATCTTGAGTTTCTAAATTATAATGTGTTTAATCATTGTAAAAATGGATAAGAACAAAAAATGTCCTTCAAACCAAAGAAATAAGTTTCAGCTTTTCAACAACTCGAGTTGGTTCACATAGATTTGTTTGGACCATCATTAGTATTTATATTAAACAGGAAGCACATTGTTTACGTTCTTGTAGGTTACTTTTATAGATATAATTGGACTTTATTTTGGCTCACAAAAGAGAACTCTGCTCTAACTTTACCAAATATGAAAAAACTGGAGAAATTATTTAGGGGCTTAGAATTAAATTCTTATGAAGTGACCATGGCCATGAGTTTAAAAATCAAGATTTTGAATAATTTTTCTCATAAAATAGATATAGTCATAATTTCATTTCACCAACAACACCTCAAAAAAATTTAGTTGTAGGGAGAAGAAATAGGACAACACAAGCAATTTATAGAACCATGCTTAGTAATGATAACTTATTTGTTTATTTTTAGGATAAAGCTATAAATAAAGAATCCAATATTATTAATATAGTGTTTCTTAGATCTATTATTAAATTAAATCCTTAAGTGTTATGGAACAACAGAAAAACCTAAGTAATCTACTTCAAATTATTTGGTTGCAATTTATATATCCTTAATTCGAAGGACAATATTGAAAAGTTTTCATACAAGAGTGATGAAGGAATTTTTCATGGATATTCAATCTCTAGTAAATCCTATAGAGTGTTTAACAAAATATCTAAATATGTTGAACAATCTGTCTATGTCAAGTTAGATGTGATTGATCCCCATGATCGTATGACCTCTATAGAGAACCTGGAGTATGATATGTCAAATCATTACATCAATGCTAAATCCTCTAAGAATCCTCTAAAAGAATTTGTGAAAACTTCCAGTTTTGGAAATTCTACAGATTCAATTCATAATGAACCTGACCCTAATGATGAACCTGAAATCACAAGCCCCTCTTTATCTAGAGTTGTTAGAACCCTTATGAACCATCCTCTAGATGTTGTTATAGGAGATTTAGATAAAGAAACTCAAACTAGAGCTTCTACTAGGAACCAAGTAGAACATCAAGTTTTCATGTCACTACATGAACCTAAAAACATTAATGATGCCATACATGATGAATTTTGGGCAATGGATATGAAAGAAGAAGATAATCAGTTTGAAAGGAACAATGTTTCGAAGAATATTGACATACCCAGATAAATATTTACTATAGTCACTAAGTGGGTGTTTATAAATAAGTTATATGAAGTTGGGAATATAGTTAAAAAAATTCTAGATTTTTTGGACAAGGTTGTACTCAAGAGGAAGGAATTTACTAGGAGGAGACCTCTTCTCTTGTATATAGACATGAAGCCATCATAATATTTCATTATTATGATATGAATCTGAATTTCAAACTATATCAAATGGATGTAAAGATTTCATTACTAAATGGGTATATTGATGAGGATTTTTTTGTTGAACAACCCACTAGTTTCAAAAATTCTTACTTTCCGAATCATGTTTTCATATTATCAAAATATTTGTACGGTTTTAATAAAGATACAAGAGCTTGGTATGATATATTAAGTACATTTATTTTTTCCCAAGGTTTTACAAAAGGTATAATTGATCTTACCATTATTATAAAATAATTTTCCAATAAATATTTAGTAGGTCAAATTTATGTAGATGATATTATTTTTGGATCATCAAAAAATTCTGTATGTATAAAATTTTCTTAAATGATGAAAAATAAATTTGAAATGAGTTTAGTGGGAGAACTAAAATTCATTTTTTGGATTTTAAATCTTTCAAAATAAAAATTGTATTATTTTAAATAGAATAAAATATACTGAATATATTCTAAATCCTTTTGGATTGGATATCTCTAAAAGTAGTCATACTCCAATGAGTACTACTTGTAATTTGGATCTTAATTAAGATGGAAAATCAGTTGATCAAACCACATAAATAGGTATGATTGGAAGCTTACTCTATTTAACTTCTAATTGACTAGGAATTCTGTTTAGTTTATGTATGTGTGCTCATTTTCAAGAAAACCCTAAGGAATCTCATTTAAATTTTGTTAAATGGATTTTCAAATACCTCAAACATAGACCCAATCTAGGACTGTTCTATCCTAATGGAATGTCATTTGAGTTAGTTAGTTATTCTGATACTGATATTCATTGGTTTTAAGTTAGATTGAAAAATCATTTGTAGAACATGTAACTTTTTAGGCAGGTCTCTAGTATCATGGTGTAGTAAGAAACAAGACATTGTTTCATTATCTACGGATGAAGATGAATACATAGCGGATGGTAGTTATTCTGCACAAATTTGTCAGATGAAACACACATTATTAGATTATTGATATAAATTAACGAATGTTCCTATAAATTGTTATGATAAAAATGCTATAATCATCTCAAAAAATAAAATTTCACACTCTAGGAAAAAACATATTGATGCAAGACATCACATTTTGAGAGACCATTTTCAAAAATGTGACATCACTTGGGAATTTAGTGGAACTGAATATCTTCTTGATCATATATTAACCAAAAAATTAATTTATGAAACGATATATTACATCATACATGAATTAGGAATGATAAATGTAATTTAGAAAGTATACTTTTATTAAAACCTACTGACTAGTAACTTACTGTTTCATAGTTTACAGTTTCATGAGTCACAGTCTTAGAATTACTATCTCACTCTCACAGTTCTGGAAGTTAATGTCTTGAATATTTTGTTTCATGTTTACAGTAACCCAGTTAATGTCTCTCTGTTATTTTTTTAACTTACATTTTCAAACAATATGGTCGTACCGTATTGGAGTCACACAGTATATATGACAACGTGAAAACCTGTTCTCATGTCACTGTGAAAACCTATTCCGATATCACGTTGAAACTCTATTCTACTCTCACGATAATAACAATTTTTTGTTTTAATTTAATTTCATTACCAGTATTGTTGCGATTGATTATTTTATTTTTTTATCCCATGCTTTTGAATTAGAGAGACCTGAAATCCTTAAATGTTAAAAATGAATTATCTTTCTCTCTTTTATTTACATGATCTCTCTTCACATAAATTGAACAAACACATTTAACCATACAAATCTCTATCTATATCTATCTCTTGAACCCCTCGTTGAATGCCCAGAATGAAGAACCCATCATCATAAACTATTGAGAAGCGCAGATCTGACAAGAACATGAAAAGAGAACCAAAGATAACACATGAAGGACTATTGAACACAAATCTTGTTGACAGAATAGTTGTACCAGAAAAGGAAACTGGCCCTAAGTGATTGATGTTATCTACATCATTATTTATGAATGTACTGAAAGAGAATGGATGGGTGGACTGGTTTAAAGAAGGGAAAAGTCCGATTTACCCAAATCATGTTGCTCAGTTCTATTAGGTTGTTTAATTTTCTTTCAATGCTGAAGATAGATTTTTTGTGAGGCTCCAGATTAATGGTAAAAGATTCACATTTTTCTAGGGGTTATTGGATTCATCCGTGGGAATACCCCATGAGGGAATTTTTGAGGACTACTAGAGAGGTCCACCTCCTCCTTGTGATATTTTTATTGTTTTAGAATAGTCCTTGAGAATCATGAATAGTAATAAAAATAAAATTAGAGATATTTATGTTGAGATAGATGGTAAAACAAGATTGCTGTTTAAGTTTATTTAGAATCTGATTAGTACACGAAAATGAGATTTTTCTACCCTAAAATTTCAATATTTATTTTTGATACATATTATTAAGATTGTTCCCTAGATTGACCTGTGAAATAATTTTTTTTTATTAAAATGTGTGAGTTGATTGATACAACTATAAAGTCTACCTCTTGGTTCTACTCAAGGATAATCTCTGCTATACTATATGCTAAAGGAATGGTAGGACAGAATGAAGAATTCATCATGGACATTGAATTCTGTATCTCAAAGGTTATAGTCAAAATGATTAAAATTATTTGTAATCCGTGGAAAAGGCTTGGGTGGAGGATAATAAAAGGTTATATGAAAAGATTAATCCAACTATGCATCCTTCAATACCTAAGAAAATTTATGTTCTTGGTTTAGAACTAGATGCAATTATTAACTATCATATTGAAGAGGAAGAAGAGGCCATTGTTGCAGCTCTAGAAGAAAATGTTTTGGATAAGGAATAAAGTGGACCTGATCCACAAAACATAGTTAAGAAGGAAGCACCTATTACTGAATGAATTATTGAATTGGAATAAGAACCTGCTTCTAGAAAATAATCTATTGTTAATGTAAGAGAAAAGTCTATTCCTAATGAGAAGCTAGAAGATGAAATTTCCTTTCAGAAATAATCTATTATTCAAGAACATTTGTAAGAACAAGCTAATCCAGATGTTATCATATCTGACTAGGAAATAACGGAACAAGCCTTCTAGCTATCAAGAAAAGAATTGGGTGAGAGTTTTGTATATGAACATTTAGAACATATTAAAGGAACTGAATCTCTTAGTCCTGTGAGAGATGCACTTTTTAAGGGGGAGAAACACCCTAATCTAGAAAGTGTTGAAGTTACAAATATTATTGATCAAAGAACTATTGATACATAGAATATGTTACCAAGATAATTTGATCTGGATGATGCCCAGGAAACCTCGGTTAAAGGCATATGCATGTCTACTATGTTTCAATTGAAACTAGTTTTTGCTCTAGGGGAAATATATTCCAAGGAAACTAAGACTATCTCAGATCATGTTCCTGAACCTTCTCTAGAACCTCCTATTTTAATGATTCGAAGTGATGTGAAAGCCTTTGGAGCTGATTTATTGGCTGGAGTTTAAAATCCCATGAACACCCAACCTACCCCCATAAAAAATCAAAGTGAATGAGATACTACCTTGCTGTTAGAGAAGTTAATATAGTATATTTATCAGAAAATGCTTCATGAAATACAAGAAGTTATAATTCAGAACAAACAAATGAGGGATCAAGTGAAGTCTCTTTGACCTATAGTTGATGATATGGAAAAAATCTTGCAACCAAGACAACCTCATGTTGCTCATCCTTTTGAGGATTTTTGTGGTCAAATTCCCTAGAATTTTTCCTCTCTGATTCAACCAAACATTACTAAATTAGCTGAAAAGGTGGTTGAGAGGAACAATTACATAGTACAAGAGATACATGAGATTGTTGTTGGTCGAAAAAATTGATTGATGAGTACAAGGGTTTTCTATAGAATGTTCTGAATCAGCTTAAGTCCCTCATATCAGCTATTATACCTCTAGTGCCTCGGGAAAATCATCTCAAACCTTGGACAATGATCTTCTTAGAACTGTTGTGATGGAGGAACTTCGATCAATGCTAAGTGGCATTAACAGAGAGAGTCTATCTACATTTTTCAAGAATAGTGACTGAGTTATTGATTTAGTAAGGATAAATTCAATGATTGAAAATGATTCTCATGAGGAAATTACTAAGAAAATGGATTTCTATATTAATAGAATATTAACTAATAATTATATGACCAATAATTTCAAGTATCTTATATAGAATTTGAAAATTCCTCCTATCAGTCAGGAATTTAAGACTCAAGTCCCAATGACGCAATATTTCACTCCTCTATTATACAAATTCATGGAGAACAACGATGATTTTTAGAAAGAAATACAGTATGATGGTGAGATTATTACTGACTTCATTTTGTGGTTGAAGCCTTATATCAACGTGTAGAGAACTGATATTATTGCTCCAAAAGCTACTCCCTTTTGGTCCATTTTACATCCTTCCTCATCCAAAGCCTTTTCATCTTCCACAATGTATGTATATCAGGATTTGAGCTAGATCATACATGTTTTCCTTGACCAAAATATGCATTGGTCTTCCACCAAACCTGCTTTTGTACCTTCTATTTTTGAAGGAATGCCTCTTTTTTCCCTTCCAGTTGGATCACTCCATTATTCTACTTCCACTTCTTCTCCCGTGGATCCTTCTGATTCTACTACCAAGGTAAAAGTTAAAATAGTTGATGCTAAAGTAAAGTGAACACTATACATTGATATATATGTTTTGTATTCTTTCATACTATTTGTAGTGAGCCATAATTTTTCCATCTCATGAAATGTGAACTGTTTTTGTGTATTATATTATTTACTTTCATTCTTCATTTTTTTGTGATCATCAAAAATTTGGAGATTGTTATAGTACTCATGTTTTGAAAATATTTTAATGATCATAATTCCTATTAATTATATTAATCACAAATCATTCTAAATCTTGTTTGATTATTGTAAACTATATTTATGATTGTTCAATAATGATTTCTTATATGAATGATTAATTCTCATTTATTCTGAGAATATTACTACTTAAGACTATTTAAAGATATTTGGATAAGTCTATGAAACCATGAGTCTGCCACCGGTTCTGGTTTTCTGGTAAAGGACCCATGAACCATATCCCAGACACCATAACCCATAAACTATAACCCAGACCCTGTAACCCAGACACTATGAATCAGACAATGTAACCAAGAAACTATAACTACTTTCAGATCTCATGATGTCTATGACACTGGTTCCTTGATACCATCAATAAGACATCGTTTGAAGTTTAAAAAAACACCACACACTGTGATTCTATCACCACATCTGTGCTACCAGTTCCAGATTTCAATACAATTATGCCATCATGAATATCTCACCACTCAAAGGAGAAGAAGAAGACACCATTTCTTGGTGACACCATTTCCATGTGATACTGTTTCTAGACAGACCGTGACAAAGTTATTTAATCTGTTTTGTTATTTTCAAATTAATTTCTAATGGTCATATTTGGGTTATTTAAAGGCACTGAAAAAAATATTGTTTCTCTGTAGACATGTCACCTAATAGTATGAGGTATGAGGTTTATAATACATTCACCTTTTCAGATCCAACACATGCACTTTAAAATAAAATGAAAATTATGGCTCTGAAATGAAGAGATAAGTAGTAGTGTGTACCAGAAGCGCGAGCATTTTTGAAATGTGAAACAATACACAAAACAAGAAACAAATGAAGAACACATGAATCACTCTAGATTTTCAAGGCTAGACTACTGAAGATCAATTCTAAAAAAATATTCACAGAACCGACTCTATAAAGAACACGAGCAAGACATTTTACACTATCAGACTAGAAGAATAACGATACTCTATTTTTTCACAAGAGGACCCAATACTTGCATCATCTTCATCTTACAAATCAATATCTGTGTATAATAATAGTCAGAGATCGTCTATCCCTTTCTCGTCATCATTTCTCTATTCTGTATTTTTTATAGTTTTTGAGTAGTGTGAATATGTTTGTATTAAAATACACATTGTCTCCTGCACTAAACTAAAGGATACAAGATATCATTCCTATCATATCTTTTTTACATTTTATTACTCCCATGAATAAGCATAAAAGATGTCCTTGTTTGACCTGATAGTTTATACCCATGAAGAACTATTAAAAATGTCTCGTGACCTAGACAGTCTTGTGCACTATTGTTTTCCCCGATCCAGGTTGTGATCATGTTTGTTAATATAAACTCCTTGGTGGGAGGTGAACACATAGTGGAGTAGATTAGGTCTCATCTTTAGACTGAACCACTTTTTTGTCCAAAATATATTTCTATTGGTTTTTTCATTGCATTACTGTGTATTTTAGAAACTATAGATTTTACTTTGGTAGTTAGTATAGTATAGAAGTATAATTTCTTTTTTGTAATATACTTTCTTCAAAATTAGTGTCAATAACTCATATTGAAATTACTGATAATTAATCAATATTCTTAGAGGATATTTGAAAAGTCTAACTTTTATAATTTTATTACCTAGATTGATTGGGGTGTAATCATTTTTATTAGGGAACCATTTTTAAATAACATTTCAACGGAAATTTTAATTGATACCCTATTCACCCCCTCTTGAGTACTCCACTATGACCAAAAAAATTCACAATATTTCAGAAATCATATTAACATTTCCCCCAAGCATTATAAATTATCTCTTAATGCCATATACCAAATATTTTAATACCTTGATCACCAAAAAACATGAATGAAAATATAAATGATATAAGATGTATCTATATCCATATACATTAAGTAAAATAGTATATTATCAAATATATTTTAGGAATTTGAAATTTTAGCAAACTTGCCCATATAATACTTTATAACTAAATACCAAATCATTAGGAAGGACACTACTACTATCTGATGAATTCCAACCATCTTTTTATCCCAACTAAACATTATTACATCAACATTGGAAACATATTATGGGATATCATTCCCCAAATAGAATTTCTTCCATAAATTATCAACTTATATTTTAATTAATTTTCTATCCTATCAGTATGAATCAACATATTATTCTCAATAATTAATAAAGACTAATATGAAACAATGAGAAATATCATTAATGTAACTCTTATAAAGCATAATTATAAAGATCAAATACATAAATACATATATATTTCCCTTTTAATGATTATTATTGAATAGTCACATCCTTGATCCTGGAATTAATTCTTTTTGTTAGGTTATTAACTCAAGTAATGACCATGTTCCCCATAGAAAGTACATTGATTTTTTTTTGAAATTTGTTGCTCTATGTCCTTTATTATCATATTGAAAACATCATCTACTCCATTTGAGATGTTCCCAAGGGTGTCTCTTCCCAAATTTATGGCATGAAGTAAATTGATTGTACTTTTCACCATGGACTCTACTTTCCAATTTCTTAGTAAAATATATCCTTTTCTTCTTTGTCGAGTCCTATAGTTGGTTATGTTTTGGGTTTTTAATCACATATCATGATAAAAATTTAGGAAAAATAAAAATATTTTCCCCTCAAGTAATCATCCTATTTGTTTTATAATAATCACTTTATTTTACATCAAATTAAATGTTTTCGTGATTCCATCATGTTCTATCAACTAATGAAATCCAAAATCATATTATGAGAAATAATAATCATAGTTGGAAACCATACAATCATTTTTTGGATGTCTAAATCATGACACCATCTTTTTAATCGAAGAAAAATTTAGTTTAACATAGGCCATTATTTTTAATAATTTATTCAAACTCTTCATAATGGTTAATAAATAAATTTTGAATTAACAGAAGAATATCCCTTGGGACTGTAGAACAAGTTGTGTAGTATTGGCACACTCATCATGCACTATAGTGATGGTTCAGATATAGGCAAACTAACTCTATTCAGTTTAATTATCCATGGATGCACATATTCCAAAACAAAATAAAGTTGTAGTATTCAAAGAAGGACTCATTTATAGTTAAACGAGAAAATATATTCCTTATAAAATTATTTATGTTATAATAAACGTAAAATTATCCTCAATGTCAAAAAGAGTTATATATTCCCTAAAATTGGTTTTGTTTAATCCATTTCCCAAGGTTTCTGCTAAAATTTCTATAATACCAACTACAATGGCTCAAACCATAATTTCTCATTGTTAGTGGTTACTTTATAACATTGGTACTAGATACAAGATATCGTATATCAATAGAAAAAAGAAAATACAGATTAATATTCTTGGAAAAGAAGATACATAGTTGAATCCCACATTAAATTTAAGAACACTATAATAATAGTTTTTTTATTTATAAAACCATTGTTACTGTTAGAATATCCCTAAAAATAAATTAGAAACACAATTCATAGTATATTTAAAAAAATAAACATATTAAATGGGTCATCTAACATGCTCAGTATGTGTATGAAAAAATTAGAAGATAATAAGGCAACGATAATAAGGAAAGAATAAATTTTGATAAAATAATTAACTATAAATAATCACATGGTCTAGAAACATATTCGTGGATATCAAAATAGTCCATATAATCACATGTATTTCAATAACTGAGTTTATAATAATGGAATTAATAATTTCAAAAATCAAAAACCTATTATAGATTCCTTGTGAAAAGGAAATGTACAAAAATGGAAGGGCCTTAGCTAAAACCACTATGAAGTTTGTCTCATGATAACAAATAATTATTCAAGGTGATATGTAATTAAAATCACCACATCTCACATAATAAGTGAAACACATTCATAATATGAATAAATGACATAATTTGACCCACATTCCATAAAATAAAAAATTTTCCATATTGGTTGAACTTGAATATAAATTATCAATTATTTCCCCAGTCATATTAATCAAAATTCATCCAATTAAATATGGTGTATGATAGTTTAATTTTATTTCCTCTATAGAATATTAAACAAATAATTTTTACATAAACAAAAGTACAATAAAA
Source organism: Viscum album (assembly GCA_963277665.1). Lineage (NCBI taxonomy): Eukaryota > Viridiplantae > Streptophyta > Magnoliopsida > Santalales > Viscaceae > Viscum > Viscum album. The sequence continues at coordinate 1,254,112,736 of OY728122.1, forward strand.
GGATCACTATAAAAAGTCTTCGGGGAAATACATATTTCACTTTAAAATAAAATATTTAAAGTATTAAATATTTCCCAAATATTAAAGATATTTTTTCACTAAATGTAACATTATAATATTTTATTGTAATATGAAATGTAATGAGTGGTCAGGATGGTGGGAAATTACATTCATGTTGTATAAGTTAAAAATCATTCATTTTAAAATTGTGTAAAATTGTAAAAAAGTACCACATTTAGAATTAGATAAAATGGTACATTTTAAACCATTATTTAAAAATTATGACTTGGTTAATTTGTTTTAATAATAAATTTAGAATTTTAAAATTCTACTTTATACATTTTAATGAAAATATGGACATAAAAGAAAATGATCCCGAATGAGTATAAAACAAATTTGGGTTTACTTTGAAACCAAATTTCAGTATCTTATTTTCTTATACAATTGAAAATGAAAGGATAAAATTAATAATTGTATAAATAACCATAGAAGAAAAAAATATTTTTGGTTTAACATAGAATGATAAAATAATTTCTCCATAAAATAATTATACAAAAAAATCCTAAATTTATATTTGATTGGGAAATAAACCCTTAACACTTTGGTAAATATTAAATGAAAGACCCATTAAATAAATAACATATAATGAAACTTTTAATACCAAATATATTAATGGAATAATGATATATCATATAAATAACTATGTAGATACCCATCGTAATAATAAATAGGTTCATAATTCCAAATATGTTTCAATGGACTAGATATTGAGACAAGATCTCCTTCAAAGACCATACAATTGAAGTGAGAATTAATCAATGAATTCATTATGGGTATCAAATTTAAATTAATATAAACCAGGGGAAAATAAAACATAATATTATAAAAATACATTACACACTTAATCTTATAATATCAATGAAAATGAAGATGTAATATAACCCAATGGAATAAAATTGATTTATGAAACCCCTTTCAAGATTGTATATTTCAATTAAAATCCCCATGGACGAAATAATTTTAATTGAAACATAAAATAACATGAATTAATAAGTGTTATTGATATAACATGTAAGAGTGTAGGAATACACAACATATAAAATAAATTAGTTGGTTAACATTTAAATACGCCTCAACGAAAGGAAATCGATATGGAATCACTTACCTCAGGTTTGACATCTAGTGTATGTGTTCAAAACAACTATATAACAAATAAATATTTAATATAATTGCATTCTAGAACTCAAATAATATATATTATACCGTATATTATTTAATTATAATATTTTATCACCCATTTATTAACAATAAATTATCAAAATCCGTGTTTTAGGTAATAACTACATTGTTCTCCAGGTATGTTTTGGTTTGGTAGTTTCAATACATGTAAGCTATCATGGATTTATAATATATATAATTTTAATCATGATATAAATATAATATATATTCAATTATATTTTATTTATAGTAATTCATAAAAGTTAGAGATAGAAAAATGAATTGCATCACTTATAGAGATGGTAGGTCATACGTATGCATAAATACTATGTTTATTTTTCGACTCAATGAAAAAAAATAAATCACCTTTAAATAATAATTTTTATATAATATATACCATATATATTCATTAAATCTATACATATTACCATCCATGTGAAAAAATAATCCAAACCATAACACTTGGCTTCATAGAGTTAGTAGTCCAAATGTACGAACAAGTGACGTTATCATTTTCTAATTAGTTGGAAGGTATGAAGGTAAATGTGATATTATAGTAACCAAAATATAATTATATAATTAATATAATCTAAATAAATTAAATATATCATTATAACCATCTATGAGAGGAGTTTATGGAAAACAATTGCATCATTTCAGGAGGATGTAGTCCACCGCACACATGATGAGTGATTTTGTTTCCCATTTATTTGATAAAAAATTGATATAGTTTAGGAAATTAACATAATAAAATATCAGTATATGGAATAAGTTTTTTTATATTTCATTTTTTAGGAGAATATTTTATCAATGTATATGTAGAAATAAAATGTAAATGTATGGTCTAGATATATATATATTCTTCAAATAACCTCTTTAGGTTTATATCCAGATCCTTCATCATATATTTTTTTGATAACACTCTAGAATCTAGTTTATTGGTAGGTATGTAAGCATGTGATTTTTAGGGATTTTATGAACCAAAAGGAACTTAATATGTGGGTAAGACAGAATATTTGGTTTCCATTTATAATTTATAAGGAGTGAAAATTTTGTTAACAACAAAAACTAGTAAGTAATGGTAAGTCACTCTTAATCAAAGTAACTATGAAATTAATAAATAAGGGATGTTAGTTATAATAATGTTAATCCATGTATATACCAACTAAATATAATTTTTTTAAATAATCAATTCCTTTACCATCTAAGGCTACTCAATTTTACCATTTTAGTGTTCACCATGGTAACTAGTTTTTTTTTACCAATGTAATTTATCTTTAAAAAATAAAAATAAAATGATCCATATTATTTAATTTTTAAACATTTATTCTAAATAGTAAATCCACTTTATCTAATAATAATCCAATGTGTATGGAAAATAAATATTAACAAAAATCTGTGTAACATGCAAAACCATAATTTAACCCTCACAATTGTATTTAATTTTCATTACATTTAATATTAATTTTGATAAAAAATTAACTTCAAATTATTACTTAACAGTAATAATTATGAATCCAAATATATTATATATTTTATCAAATTAAATTTTCATAATTGGAGGAATTAAATTTATATTTAAACATACAAATATAAGGAAAAGTTGTTTTCCAATGAAAGATCTTTCTTAAGTATAAAAAGTTCTTACATAAAATTGATTCAAATGACAAAAATTAGACTAATAAAAAAAATTAACTACATTTTATTTTTAATTTTTTAAAAAAACTATAATTTTGAATATGATTTAAAAAAAGATAAATTTTATTAAAAAATATTATTCTTCATTGTTCGTCCAAAAATTAATCATTTCACAAAATTCTCAAAAGTGAACTATAAGATAATTTTGAAATGAATATTTATAAAATTAAGTTAATTTTTTTCTAATGATTTTTTAAATGTTTGGAATATTAAATTTATGATATGTTCTAAAAATGTAACTAAAAATTATTTTCTGGAATATAGATTTGTTTATGGAAAGATGATTTTACATTAAATGTATAAATAGTAATGTACATTATATGATTTTAAATTAAAAAATATTTAAATATAATCTATAAATTTAATTTAAATAATTCATAATTATGGTATATATTAATTAATTAAAATGCATACCAATTATTCACATAGAAATAGTTTTTAGAAAAAATGAAATTTAAGACTATAAACAGATTTATAAAAAACATGAATATTTTTAATTAAAGTAAAATTATTTAGATTATTATAAATAAATTGAATCAAATTTTAATGTAAGATAAACTCAAAAATATAATATAAATTTAAATAAATTTATTTAATATACTGAAATCTCAATTTTAAAAAAATCAATATTATTCACTATTCAAGGAAAAAATAATATTTTCAAAGAATATAAAAATTTCACCAGAAGATAATTTTTTATGAGTTTGATAAATTAACAATATTATCTATTCAAAATAAGTACTATAAATTACTTTGTAAGGAAAAGTATTTTTTATGTTTAAAATGAATTTACATAAAATTATATGCATATTTCGGAAGATTAATATATACATTTATATAGAATTAGACCCTTATATATATATTTCATAATTTTTCCAATCCAATTTATACACATAAATTCCATGACGATCATATAATAGTCATAATTAAATAATATATTTCTTAGGTCGTTTATGCTCGGTGTTGTTTTTCATATATACGGTTGATCATAATGTTATTCTATAAAATATTAGGGTGTTAAATTACTGCAATGATACACATATGAATTTCTATTATATTTGTTACTCTATTTACATATTGTGTATTTCCATCAGGTATGTTATGCCATGGGTGATATATGATTCTATGAGCATTGTTATTCTATAGATAGGGTGATTCCATCATCAATATTATACCATCGACATCAAATTCTTATGAGATACTCACTATTTTTTCCACGCTATGTACTAGGACTAAAGAGTTAGTATTAATAATTGAGGAAGATTGGCTATCACAAAAATTTCATTATATTTTTTTATATTATTTATATTTAATAGAATCACATGCCAATATTATTTCATATTTATTCATGTATTCTCACCATTTAATATATTTTTTTTGTTAGATGATGTTATACTATTGAATTATACTCATAATTTATATATAAACATATTATGAATATGTGGAATTTATGGATCATTGAAATACATGGGGAAATAACCAATATTAGAAGATTGAGACTGGGAAGTTTTATAGGAATAAAAATACCAGGTGATAGTAATGTTTGAGAATCATTTATGGATTTCTCATGTCTTAATTACATTTTCATATTTTTTTTTATTATTTTAACATGATATTATATTTTGATACTTGGATTTATGATATATGACTACTTGTAAATACATTCATATTATTTTATTTCCATTTCAATGAGTATATTTATCTAGATTATATCTATTGAACTAATTTTTCATTATTTTTGTTAGCTATTATTTTATTCGAGGGTATATCTTCCCGACTGATTTCCATGTAATCTTGGGCTAGTATCCAACCCCTGAAATTTTTTTAATGAACCTGAGTCCTTGAACCACTTATCATTGGTAGTATATTAAACTAACATATGGGTTAACAATTAATAGGAGAGAATTGTGAGTACCATTCATCTAATGGTAAACACAATTCTCCTTGGATGGTTTTATCCCAATGGTGAGAGGTTTAATGTTTTTGGGGAAGAGTAAAACCCATTTTTTTGATGTGGAAGTTACTTTTTAGTCATTCTATATAGTGGGTCACTGCTACTCCTATTTGATGAAATAAATCTACTATTCTTCAACTATGTTAATTATGGACATTATATCAGAGGTATTCAATTTTCAATCATTATAAAAAATACGAGGAGTATTATTAGTACTATAATTAATTATATGTAAGGTACTAGAAATGAATAATATAAATCAGACCATTTAAACCCCACCTTGGATAGATATATGCTGAGTGTTCCCCCCAAATCTCACCTCTCATAGAACAAGGGCTACTGACTGGAATTGAGTTGGAATATCAAACATTTTGGGAGACCTTATGAAAAATTATCTATACATGATTCACATAGGATTTAATAATGTATTAAAGAAGAAATAACACTAATAATATATATAATTAAAGTGAAAAATACTATGATCCATTAAGGAGTAACAATTTATAAACGATATAGGAAAAGGGGAAGACAAACACCCAAAAAACCCGAACGGGAACAATATAATGTAACTGATTTTATGTGATATCTACTATGAAATAGAACTATAATTGAATGTATTTTTCTGCCATTAGATTTGGGCCCTAATAAAATCATTGTTTTAAAACACCATGTCCACTAATTTATGCACTAAACTATTTATTGTCTGTATAAGACACAACAAATACATATGATATTCCTATATAATGGTGAATATATACATACTCAATAGGATTCCCTAAAAAACCTTAAGGAATAAAGGATGTTCCAATCATCTACCAAAAAAATTAATGGTAAACCACTCATGGAAATAATAACACAAAGGTGAATGAATAAAAATATTCTATTAATTCTATGAACCCAGAATTCCAAGTCCCACTCATAAATATCCCATCTCCACAAAAAAATCCACCACTTTGAGAAACCCAAGAATCAAATATACCCAGCTAATCCAAATACAGTATATCTCACTAACTTTTGTGGTTTCTTGATCCTCTCAATGATAAATTGTAGTTGAGGGATTACAAGAACTCTATTGTAGGGTCCACTTCTGATCCATGAAGTCCAATGAGTGAGGGAGTTCTTAACTCTAAAAACAGATGAAACAACCCTCAATTACTCCCAAAACATTAATTGAGGGTGAAAAAAATCTAGTAACTCTTTGGAGGACCTACACCTCATTGGGAAATATGTGTATGATGATGTAGTATTGATCAACATGGATAAAGGAACCATTCCCTGATTAAGTGCGAAAGTCAAAAACTCTATCAATTATATATGGGAGACCCACAACTCCTTGTCATTGAGGTAGTACCAAACCTATTTTTAGTTTAGAGGACTTTTAGTGAAATTATATGTTAGAGTAAAAACTCTAGGAATGATATTGGGGACCCGACTACTATTAATTGCATGCTAACAATGGATCACCTAACCCCTTGCCTTCTTTGATCATCTAAACCAATCATAGTCATTATCCCTATAGATTCAAAGCCTTAACCAACCTAAAAGATACGATATATGAAGAAAAAAACCATCATAATATATGTTGTAGGAATATCTAGATAAGATATCCCCTCACCCAATTCATAAAAATGGATGGAAATATATATACACAAAAAAAGATTTCATGTACCGTCATTCTCTCTAGGGATAAAAATAGTCGTGGTGCGAGCTATGCTTCCAAATAAAAAATCCTAACCCACAATCATTACACTATAATAAAAAAACATCATATAAAAATTTAAAACTATTCTAATCCTCCTCATGCCAAAATACACATATTTAATCCATATTATCCTCTGACACTCTGAATTGGAAATCATCTTGTTGTGACTCCCCTCATTTAGGATTAACTTTGTATATACAGACCTCACGTTAGATTATCTCTAACTAATTTCATGTAGAATCAGGAAGAGGGAGGTCATTTTGAAGCATATAGTGTTGTGGTGTGATCCTACCTCTCATTAATAAGGTATATACATGAGGCCCTTTCATCATGTCATATAAAGACATTTCATTCCCTAATAAGGCTCCCCATAACACAATCACACAATAACACTACTCACATCATTTATATCACACAATTTCATCTATGCACATCACTTCTTTTATCAATCACTTACAAAACAACCCATCATTGGATTGGTTGGAATCATATGTTCAATTTAACCATGTGTAGAAGATGGGATTCAATATAAATATTTAGAAACACAATATTAGACATGGGTAATAGAAGAAAAATAGTATAATGTAGAAGGGGATTTATCTCAGTGATCAATATAAATTCACATTGGAAATATCACATTGAAAATGACAGAAAAAAAACATAATGATTCACTATAAAAAACAAGAAATAACAAATCAATAGATGTTCATGAGTCCCACTGTCGATATCATTCATTTATTCCACTCAAATATATACATTGATAGTTCCAATGGATAAACATGAATTCATTGTTGATTGATGGATAATCTAAGGCATTTAGGGATACACAATCACACCAAAAAATTACCTTAATTTAGTGGGAGAAAATTAAAATTTAATATAGGGAGATGGTTTAGTACTTATTTATAAAGAAAACTAATTTTAGTACTCCCATGAAGAAATAATAATGGTTTTGTTGAAATTACATATATCTCATCAAAAAGTACAACATAATATAAACCATTAAATCTCGAATGCTTTCAGTTAATTCGTTATCTACAAATCATAACAAGATAAAATATATACATAAATCTATAGTAAAAAAGTTCAACCATCATAGCTGAAAACAACCTGACCATATCTACAATGTGTAATAGGGTGTCATGATGCAATTCAGAATGTTTTAAATTATCCAATGGTTTAAATAAAGGCTAGGAAATAATTCACGCTATTGTGGAGCAGATCCTTCTGTATATGATTAAAACCAAGCACAATAGACTTGTCATTAATTTCATGAAACAATATCCCCAAGGGGCACAATAATATAGAAAAAAACCTATACAACCATGAAACAATGATCCAAATCATGAAAAAATAACATTTCACTTTAATAACGTCCATTAAAACAAAAAAAATAATGTGTTATGAAAAAAATGCCAAGTCAATACATCCTCCCACCTTTTAGTGATTTTAATTCTAGAAAAGTAGATGTCACATAAAAAATTTATTATGTTGATACAACATCTTACTCTCATGTTCCTATTATCTCCCTTGATGGTTATGGTTTAACAATATGACTTGAAATAATCATATCATCTATACATGAAGGGTGTTATCTTATCAGTCCTTTGTCCATATCAGGTAATATGATTAGGTAGTATCATCCTTGACATCCAACTATTCCTATTTGATGATGTGTCATAGGTCATGTATATATATCCTCATTTGTGATATGTGGAATAAAATTTACACCGATTAAAATTGTGAGGTAAATTCCTGGCAGTAAGAAACCATTCCTACAGTAGAAGACTCTGGAATGGCCTTATGGACCATGGGGATAGTTTTTTTCCTAGCCAACTCTCTAAAAACGATATCATGATGTGACCATTGATAAAAAACAATCTCCCTATTCAAACTCTACAGGCCTCTCTCAACATATTCTTTATAATTAAAATAGATCATAGATTTCATCTTCCATTCTTGTATCACCTAAAATTTCAATATCATCAATTGCACTATCCTTGGCCTTGTTAGTAATGAATCTCAAACCATTTTAAAATAAAAATCCTACCTTTATGGTCTGCCATAAAATTTCTCAAACTGTTTCATTCAAATAATAGGGTTATATATATTTTAATATGAAAACTACATTAAGGATAAATGTTTCTCACAACTTCATCAAAAATTTAACACTGAATCCTTTAACATTAATTATAGATCATGAGTGGTTCTCTACATATATCTATCCATGGGAGGGTGGAGCACTTTACTCAATCATAACCATATCATGAACACCTCTTGAAATATCCACTATAACTAGGATACAATTTGAGCATAATGGTTAAAGATGATCATTGTAGATACCCCATTAAACTGGATGATTTCTTCTATATAGAAAGACCCCAGGATTTCCACCAAACTCTACTCTCAAATAGTAAGTAATTGAAGAAAAATATTTAGAAAGACAATAATTTACCACATCACAACGTAATCCTTTATTGAATGTGTGAATATTTTCTTAATGAGTATTTATATACCACCCAAATTCCACTCTTTCATCTGTAGGGGTTGAGACACACTAACTAAAACCTAGTGTTCAAATTTCACCCACTAATATTTGATACACCAGAAGATAAATTTAGAAACACCCATCTTTATTCAAGGAACATAAAACTGATGCCTAAGGTCATGATACGTCTTTTAACTTCTAGATGTACCACCATGGGGGATGTATTAAACTCCCACAACTCCCACTCATGTAGCGTGACTGGTATCAATTTCCACAATTCTAGAGGATAGAATTACATACATATTTAGAGAATCATTATAACTAATTTATTAATGATATTTGGTCACACATAACTTCACAATCAATTTCACCAAACAAAGCCTCCCTTATACACATAAGAAGAATATGGGACACCACTATTGAATTAGGATAAGCCACTTATCCCTCATCAAATAGGGAAATTTCATCACTAATAGATTCTCATATGCATATTCCATCAATTGAGCTCAGGACATCCTTATAGGGGAATTTGAAAACATTTTTTCTTTCCTAGTGTATAGAATAACTCAATATCATATCCCGATAGGAACACTAACAATTTTCTCTTCATTCGGTTCATATGTCTCTCATTAAATATGTACCTACAATTAATGTAGTCTATATAGTATATAACATTCGGATTGAGAAGGTTATTAACTACAATAATTGTGGAAACAATGTGGGGTGGGGTGGGTATGCGTTTATAGATTTAATTTAATGCCTCTTTAATGATCTTATTATGCCACTAGTAGAAACACCTCTCTATCTCAATGTAGATACAAATTTATAAAATGATTTATGTTGGAAGGAATTAATATAAATTTATTCACAAACACTAGGATAAATGAAGGATTTTACATTAGGGGTTTTTTTATAATCTATAATCACTATTTACTTACTTGTGTACAATTGTAGACGTGAACTGAGTTTATTCCATGGTAACCTCAAAATAATACTTGGAGGACTCACTACTATCTCAATTAAGAAAACTACTTTTTAATAAGTTTGTACTAGACTCATTATCCCTCTTTGTTGACTTCCTAACATGTGTTGAAATATTACTACTCTATTTATTGAAGTGTAAAAATTTTTATTTTACTAATTTATTATAATGAATTAAATATACATTTATTACACTATAATTGGTACATCAGGAATCTATCTTTTTATCCAAATTATGAACTTTAATTTACCATAATAATTCTAGGAAATTACATTAATGATATTGAAACTCTCCATGATTAAAAATACTTTTATGCATTAGACACATTTTCATAACACTTATCATTGTATTGAAATCCTTTTTATAGGCAATTGATGGTCTCATAAGATCTCTTTTCAAATTATCTCAGTTTTCATAAGGCTTACATGGAAAACTTTCACTTAAACTTTTCATTACAATTCATCTCTTCATTATAATGGGATTTGGGGTCTGTGTATAGGTGGGAAACAAATTTCATACAACCCCTTCATTCCAATAAAATACATCACCACAGTTCTTTATAATCACATGAAAATCCACTTTTGGGGTTCATTCACAAAACCCCACTTCCTTGAGAATCAATCTGACCTTCATGAGAATAAATTCTTTATTTCAAAATACTATGAAATACTCTAAAAAACACAAATATCAATAGTAGGATTTTTTCTAATAATAAATCATGGTCGACTCCATATTGGATCTTTAATAAAATGTTTTTTCAATAAACACAACCCAATAACTCAAAAAATTCATCTTAAGGAATTTTCTCTAATAAACTCTTCATTTGTGTGTGTTAAAAACAATTCATGATGTTTAGCAATCATGTTGTCAATTATTTTTCTATTTCTTATCTATAAATCATCTTCACTCTTTAAATATAGAAAGAAAAAAATACTAACCCAATATATACTATAAGGCTGTATGAAATGATATCATTTTGAGAAACAAGAGTAAAATGAAACTCTTATCAATGAATCATTTCATTTAGATCTCTAGATTCACTTATCCATCATTATTAAATAGCTTGTACAATAATTTTTATTCATTAAATTTAGTCCATACTATAAAAGCATTTACATCAGTAGGTTCTACTCACCCTACATATTTTCTCCCCATTATTTTGCATATAATATATCCCTCCCCTTTACTTTCTTTTTTGATACTCTTTAAAGGGGTTGAAAAATCTCTTCACCTTTCATGAATGATAACCCTAGTCCATGAGAGATGAAACCAAAGGTTCATCATTTGTGGGATTGAAAATGAAAATATCAATTGTTAGAATATGTGAAAAAATTCCCATAATTTGGGGAGTAATGGTTCCACTAATGGATTTTGTGAACAAGGGAAGTGGCTGAGCCAATTCCAAACAATGTTTTTTCAATTTATTCGAATAAATACTCATTTATTGATAATATAAGCCCCAAAATATTCGGTGAGAGATTTTTATCATAGAAAATTTATATTTAATTTATAACCAATAATTACCTCAACTTCATTAATCTTTATTTACCGATTAAATTCAATTCACTACTAAACTAATGGATAATTGCAAAGGTTTATTTGTGGCAGGGAAGGAATCTATTTAAGATTGTCCCATAGAATCAATTTTTCAAGATACGAGACATTTTTCGTTTATATAATTATTATTTATGATTCGAAATTTGACTTCATCACAAATACATTTGGTACACAATAGGATCAGGTTAGCCCACCATGAACTTTTACGACAAATGATGAATTCATCTATAATAAAGATATTGAAAATCAAATTTAGCAAAAGATATTGAAATCCATAACAAAATGTAATAAAAAATATCTTTAGAGACATAATAAAATATATCCCTATGAACCTGTCACTATTAATAAAATATTATAACCACACATGATCTACTTTCCCATCCCCTAATCATTCTCATATTCATGTCACCCCCATTTCATAAAACCTCAAACATATCCTCACAAAATCTATGTTCATAAATATGATTATTATGGAAATTATTTAGGGACATCAGATATTGAAAAAGTTTATATACATTTATTTTATTGGTATATTGTACTTCGTTCTAGTAGTGATATTATATTTTTAACAATTATTACAGTTCTTGGATTGTAGAAAGATGTTAAAGTATATTTGATTTCTATAATATGATTGGTCTTCATTTATTTTAATCTTGTGAATATAGTTTTGTCAAAAAAATTACATAATATATATATTAACATGTGAAAATGCACATATAAACCATTTATAAAACATGTAATATTTTTGATATATATTTATATATGCATGTATGTATGTATGTATAGATTTGATATGTATATTTGTTTAAAAAAGGTGTAAAAATATATTTGATGGACATTTATGTATTTAATAAATAATGTTATATATATATAGACATACATATATACAATATATGAAATAAATAGGAAATTAGTGTTTATAAAATTGTTGTTAAAATCAATTTAATGAAAAAATTTAAATTTTTTTATATAATAATAATAAAAAAACTTTAAAAGCGTCATTTTTCCTAAAAAATAAATATATAAAAAAATTATAAATCTATAATCATTTCTGGTTAACAATGGACATATTTATCCATGAAATAAATTTATAGGTGTTCATAAATGTTTGGAATATTTTTTTATTCTATACTCTATAATGGGATTCATTCAAATAAACAGATATAATAGTAATAATAAATATGTTTTGAATAATTTTAATTGTATTTATTAAATTAATATTATTATATATTAAATATATATAATAATCAGTAAAAAAATTAATATATCGTAAAAAATTATAAGAAGTACCAAAAGTTTTTAAAAATTCACAATAATTAGTAAAAATTTTGTAATAATTCAAAAATTGTGCTAATATTTATTTTTCTAAAATAATATAAATAATTAAAAAAAATTAATAATGATTATTAAATATTAGTATATTTTGTTAATTTGTATGAATTATACTGATAATCAATAAAATTCCAAAAAAGGTAACCCTCACATGTGATATAACCAAACACCCGATATACACAAATGTTATGTCCCACATATGGTTAACCCTGGATCTCGGACCTAATTTTGGTCTTTTAATTATCATACAATACACCGTTTAGGAGATACATCATTTTTTTAAAAAAAATAATAAAAAATATTAATTGAATTTCCCCCATGTGGAACATCATCAAAAACGTGATGCACACAAAAGTAATATCGTTCCTATGATAAAAACCACAATCCAGACCTAATACTGGTATCACATTTCACATATGATACGCCATTCAGGTGATATTCATTTTATTTGTAAAAAATGTATATAATAAATTTGTTAAATTAAATACACTAGTGCATGTTGTTACCAAATAACCAGTGCATACAAATATAATATCATGACTTTGGTAAACACCACATCTCAGACATAACATTTTTCATAGATTTCTCATATGATATACCATTAGGAAGTACATCATATTCCAAAAAAATATAATGATAATATTTAATGAATTATCCTTGAATGTGATGTTACCAAACAACCCACACACACAAAAGTTATATCACACATAGGGTAGATCTCATACCCCAGACCTAACAGTGGTATCTCATTTCTCATAAGATACAATACTCGGGAGATATTTAGATTGACTCTTAATAAATTATAATTAAAAATTAAAAAAAATTACCCTAATGTGCATTTTTACCAAACACCTGACATGCACAAATGATATGTCACTCCTATAATAAACCCCACATCCTAGACATAAAAGTGGTGTCATATTTTACAAATGAGAAATCATTAAAGAGATATTATATAATATTTTTGTTAAAATAACTCATGAATGATATAATATATTTAAAACTTGTATTCTACATATGTTGAACCATTATGAGATTTTTAATCCCATGATAACTGAGCACCTCACTTTTAAATTATTTCATAGAATATTATAATGTTGTTAAAATAAATAATTATTTGTAATTATTCATTATGACAAATAATTTTTACTTTTTCTATTGTATTTATTGTCAAAACTATAGTTAAAAAGAAGAAATTAGCTTCTATTTCATGATTATGATAAGGAAAATCATCAGAAAATTAACTATGGATTTGTTATTAATCTTATATACAATGATGCAGTTGAAACATTTTTATCATTTTTATCAATAAAATCATAATTAGTTTTTGAAGCCACAATTAAATCATCATTTACGAAATTTGATCATAAAAGATTCATAATTTTTTACAATGTTGTAATTTATCTATGTCATTTTGGATTTCAAAATGATTATAATTTTCAGTATCAATATGGTGAAAATTATTTAGTAGAAATTACGAAATTTTTTGTTTCAGATATTCAATTTTTCAGAATTTAGTAAAACCGGTGGCTACTCTATCTCTTCATGAAAAAATAACTCACAATGATATTCCAAATACCGAATCTGAGACTTATCCTTTATAGAATTTTTTTGTAATATCCTTATGAGTACATATATAAGGGATTATAGATAAGAAAACATGAAGCCATTAAATCATATTTCAAAATTTTCAATAGTCTATTTGATCCAATATTTTCTTTGGTTAAATCGTTATTACCTAATGGAAATACATTACCTAATCGGTCTTTTGAGACTTGATCTTTTGTGATCATGCCAATGTTACGAAATGAAATGCACCGTTCATGGAGACGGTAAGCCGTACGTACGCATGAACGCTACTTTCATTTAAATTTCATATTTAATGGAACTAAATCATAATTATATAAATTTATAATATAATTCCAGTATAATATAGTGTATAATACCATTTACTCCATCCTTTATACATCCCACATATGGCATTAACGATTCAAATCACTTTGAGGTGGTGGTAGTCCGCACTTCCTAAAATGAAATTATCACGTTTTACCCTTAATGGAAATCATAAAGTATGCCCTAAATGAGAAATACAGAATCATAAGTAAAACATAAACATATTATATATCATATATAAAAATAGTGACATCTTAATGGCCACCTTTGAAGGTGTTATATGAGTGTTGAACAATCTTCGTTTCGTGGGGCAGAAATTCGCCATCCACAGAAATTGTATGTTCATTAACCATTAGATGTAGGTGTGTGTAAGTGTGGCTCGAATCCTTCTTATAAAAACATCATAGTATATTTATGATACTGGTGTTGTTACAAAATAAATTAATAAAAAGAGTTTAGGGGGTTGGAGAAGAAAAATAATACAAAAAACATTAGAGAAGACATTACCTCAAAATCGGGTAACTCTTTTTGATTTGAGCCAAAGGATTCATTGGGAAGATTTCTGACCAAAGTGAGGCTTCTAGGAGTAATAGGGGGAAGTTGGGAGAGTATTTGGGCAGATGTTGGCCGAGCCAAATGGCTTGAAAGTGTAAATGAGGTGGGAGAGGTGGGGTCCTTTTATAAGTGGAGAGGAGGGGCACTCTTGGAATGTAAAGAAAAGTCACATTATTATAAAATGAGTTTCGGATTTTAGAGGTCCCACACTTATATAATTCGAGGATAAGATGATAAGGGTTATAAATATACTCATCCAATAGGTTTTTGACAATTGTACGCTTTGTATTTTACATTATCTTTCCATTTTATTTAAATCGTTAAATAATGAGGTCATCACTGCATCATCATGATGTCATAAGTAATTTAACTTATTTAATGTCTAAAAATTATAAAAAAAATACTATGATGTAGAAAATCTTTTTATCTTTCTAATTAATATTTATAGTCAAAATTTGGACTTGTGTAACCCCACTTAAAAACTCTTTTAGTAGAACAACTCATGTTTGTGTCAATTTAATTTAACATTAAATAAATATATATTAATGTCATTTTCCAACCAAAGTGGCTCCATGGGGTCCCCAAGTTGACCCATGGGTTGTCTTGGTCGGCCATGACTCATCCAATAGGAGTAGTACAAGTTTCAGCTCATCTCATATTATTAAAACATTATTTTTACCTTAAACTACACTAATTACCTCTAATCGCGATTAAGAACTTAAAAGTTACTATTCACCAAAAATTATTTTAATCTCATTGAACCACATTTTAATTCTTAATTACAACCATGTATGCCGGATTTTTGAAAATCAAAACACAGAAGTGGTAATATTTCATTTAAACGAAAAATCAGTTATTTAACTACCACTTAGTGGTTTCACTATTCATCAAAAATTGAAGTTTTTCAGAACAATGCCAAAATTTCTCCCAAAGATATAATTGATATTCCGAATTCAAAAATGATGTCTATTTTAAAAAAATTCCAAACATATAAGTTGCATTAATTAATTTTATAATTAATTCCCGCTGTCATGACAGATAGCGTGTTTTTAAGAAACAATTTATATCAAAATATTGGCAATTGTTTATGTCCAATTTCAATGTTAAATTAATTCTAATGACCACCATTGGATAAAAAGGTAAAAATATATTCTAATTATACTTTAAAACCACTAAATAGTATAATTTATCACTATAAATTATTTTGATTAAAAAATTTGTTTTTAAGTATTTTTCACTATTCATAAAAATTAGAAGTTCTCAGAAAAATACCCAAAATTCAACATAGGCTAATTTCGATATTCCGAATCCAAAAATGAAGTCCATTTTGAAATATAAAATTTCTATAATTTTAAAAAGTGGTTATTACTATTCATAATGGCTACTTTGATTAGTTGCGGTGTTTTAGAACTCGAAGTTGCGTACAATGCAAGCTATTGCATTATTGAATGAAAAGCGTATCATGGAAGCTCGGGGTGTTACATTCTCCCCTCCTTCAATAAATTTCATCCTCGCAATTTGATATTTTTCTTTGAAAATAAAAGGTTGAAAATAGAAAATACCTTTGTGGAAAACCCACATCGGAAATAAGGTTAATAAAATTTAGGCTTAATAAGAGGGAAATGGAAATAAGAAAGTCACCACCAAATTATGATCTCGATAAGGAGAACATTAGTAGCAATTAGAGACGTATAATTGGGGGAAAACGTAAATATATGTAGGGAGTGATTGTGGTCATCAATCACATTCAACTGTCAAATTGAGGGCCTCAAAGCCTTCAATCTATGTTAATTTAAAATATCATCAGTTCAACAAGACATAAGGTATTAGGATAACACATTTTTTTGTTTTAATATCCCTTTACTAATGTTTAAGAATTAATTTATTCATTGAATAAGAGATAGGTATATATATATTTATGCTTGACAATTAGAGTTTCAACCTTCAACTCATCTTTCACTCAAAAAGATAATAGAACTCAAAAATATTATACTTATCCTAATTGTATAAGGTTCCAAAGTTAACAAATACAATTTAGATTAGTAAAATTATATTTTAATAACCACGGACTTCCTGTAGGCTAGTGGTAGGAAATAAAGGCCTGTCGTACTATGGTTGTGGGTTCGATTCCTCCAGCTTTGTCCGACGCGACGGGTTATGCCCCACCCTGCAGGTTGTCCTTTTCCTAAAACTATAGTATTATAATATTCCAAAAATAATCTTCATAATTTTTTAACCATAAAAAATAATATCCAAAGATCAACTTAATCCATTCCAACCTTTATAGTTATCCAAAATACCTCTGTTCAGACTTTCTCTAAAAGGTCTCTAAATTCCAAAATCAATTGTAACATCAGATTCCCCAAACAAAGAAAAGTTTCTCTTATTGTCACATACTAAAAATATGATTACCTTAATCATATTAAAACCTTACTGAATTCAAAAAGTACTGTAGTACAATCATTATAAATATCATATTATTCTTATAACCAGAATATAATCCATGAGTCCAAAAGCACCAATACATTAGTTATTCTGCTTCAACTATAGTAACAACATAAGATTTTCCGTGATCCCTTGGCCTTTTCTGAGGTAAGTTTCCTTGACTCTTAGGAAATTCATTTGCATAATTCCCCATTTCCCTACAATTTTAGCATTCAACATTGATAGCCTCTTTCTTTCCCTTGCAATCACGAGCCTGGTGACCCTTTTCTCCACATTTATAACAAACTCCCATTCCTTTTAGGCAAGTACCAGGGTGATTCTTCCCACAATTATCACATAATGGAAAATCCATCTTTCCTTTTTTCCCTTTATCTGTCTCTTGTTCCACCGTTCTCTTCTTCTCTTGCTTTACTTTTTTGTCATAAGACTTTGAGAATTCATTTTCTGTCTTGATAGCACACGAGACAATATCTTCGTATGATGAGAAGGATTGTGATACTAAAGCTCGACAGAGAAATGGTTTTAACCCATCAAATAAACGATCAATATTACTCCTTGGGTTACGTATATAATCGACAGCATGCCTCGCTAACCTTGTAAAGTTAGCCTCATACTTTGCGACATTCTCATCCTACTTCTGCCTCAGACTCAGAAATTGCCTTTCCATATCTGCTCGATGGTCACGAGGAAAGTATTTTTCTATGAAAAGCTCCTTGAACTCCCTCCATTCCATATTCGATACGTCATCATCTTACTTTGTGTTTTGAATCAGCGACCACCACTGATGGGCATCTCCAGTGAGGCGGTAAACTGCCATGACAACCTTCTCCCTTTCACTACTCCCCATGGCATGGAATATTTTATCTAAGGAATTTATCCATTGCTCAGCTACTATAGGATTTGTACTCACATTGAAGGTTGGTGGTTGTTGCCTCATGAAACGGTCTAGCATTGATCCTCCACGTTGCAGATCAGGGTGCTCCATACGAGTAAGATTATTATTCATAACCTGCGTGAGTTGTCCCAGTATGGTGAGAAGCTGATCAGAACCAGTTGTATCACTAGCCCCACCATAATTATCTTGAGCAGGAGGGAAATCCCTACACGGAGTGCGTTCATTGATATGGGTTCCATTCCTTCCACTAGGCGCCATTTCTAAACAATGGCATACAATAGATTAGTTTATGAATTAAAATACATAATTCCATATTTGTAAAACACATTACATAAATTGAACTATTTATGGATATAATCCATAATCATAAAAAGAAATGTTTTCGTTGAGGAAGTATATACTCATAACCCTTCATAGTGGTTTGTAAATAAAATGAGAATTATCCTAAGCATATACCCCGGGTGTGTCGTAACCAAGAGTGCAGCAAGGCCCGTTGTCGTGCACCAGTTCCCGTTTGAGTCTAGCTCAAAGCGGTGTTTTCGGGTTTTACCCCTAGGTACATCTGTGCCAGAGCCGCCTCTACCTGCTCGTATCCAGACAGGGATGTATTGCTCGGAAAACTCACAACATCTCTATAATACCAAAATTCTAGGAAGCTCTTCTATACTAATCCCCAAAGTCTATCTTTGGTCTATGTGCTCTAATCAGAGTTTATTTAAATCTAGTTTCCAAGTTTAGTACTAAACTGCCTCTAATACCAACTGTAACGCCCGACCCCAGCTACCCAGAGTCGGTGCATTACTTCGTAACATTGGCATGATCACAAAATATCAAGTCTCGAAAGACCATTTAGTTTAGTAGCCTTGGAAACACTAGATATATTCATAAGTCTTACATTGCATCATAAAGTGAAAAACTAATAACAAAGTCTTCATAGTCCACAATCATATCATCTTCTGACTATCCCTGCAGGTCATTCCTAAAATACTTCTTTCACATCCTGGAAAATATTAAAACAATGAAAGGGGTGAGATCAGATGCTCAGTAAGGATAACAATATAGCGGAAGCTTTCATCAATAAACATATACATTTAAAGCAATGTATAACTAAAACAAAAGCCTTTTAAACATGAACTTCAACATAATATGGAAAAATTAAAATGAGATAATTCCATTCACTTCTTCACATGGATATTCTACTGGTCGAATAATCACATGCAATATCAATAACCACTTTCATAATGATGGAATGCATAATGCCAGACATTCTGAAACATTTTGTTAAGGCCTCGGCCAAGACGTCTAAAATGATTAAGGCCTCGGCCAAAACCATAAATCAAATTGGGAAAGGGCCTCGGCCAATTCCACGTCTAATTGTCTCATGAGACCTACCGATGCATCGAGGAGCTGTATCGGGCTCCACCCGTCACTTATTAAGTCCAATGCATTCCTCATATGAATAGGTTTAAACATATCATAAACGATAACATAATCGTATAACATAAAACATGCATAAAGGAAACATAACATTTCCACATTCCAATAACAAGATATCAATACAACACATTGATATAATAAAAACACTTTCAAAACCATTTTCAATACCAAAATAAAAGAAAATTAAAACATTGTATTTATTTTTCATTAAAAAAAATGATGGCTTGTAGAGGAAGCCGAAACTCAAATAATGGTCACGGCGGCAGAGAAGTCGTTGTCACCGAATATGTACAGAAAGAAAAACATTACCTTTTTGTCGTTTAGTAAAACGCTTCGTATAAAAAAGAATCTTTTTGAATAAACGTAAAAGTCAAAGGGGTTTATACACCGTATAAAAGAAAGTTGTGTATAAAACCAAATATGCCTCAATGAAAGGAGATTGAGACGAAGTCCTTAAAAAGATCATTCTTAAAATAAAATAGATCTATTATGTGTATTCACTATAGGTACACATAAATAAAGTAAAAATACAAAATATTACATAATAATATCATGACATAATTTGAAAGTAGGAGATTAACCCAAAGAATGGAAGTTGGGTTAAGAAATTCCCTTACCTCGTGTCTGACTTGACTGAACCGTTCTTTAACCTCCTGAATAATAAACTAGAGTTAATATATACCTTATTAAGAACAATTTTCAATTTCATTATCCTTATTATATCACTTATTACAATGATATGAACATTATGTAATTATTTAAGTTAATAACGGTCGTTTTGTCGATCTTTGGTACTTGAGTCAAAAATAAATTTCTTATAATTACAAGTTGTTTATGTGGTAGAATATCCATTATCTCTAGAATTATATTCATGATTTAGATGTCATATATATCTTATATATCCAGTATATACATTAATTTATAATATTACGTAACATTTAGAGGTAAGAAATGAAATGCACCGTTCATGGAGACGGTAAGCCGTACGTACGCATGAACGCTACTTTCATTTAAATTTCATATTTAATGGAATGAAATCATAATGATATAAATGTATAATATAATTACAGTATAATATAGTGTATAATACTATTTACCACATCCTTTATACATACCACATATGGAATTAACAATTCAAATCAATTTGAGGGGGCAGTAGTCCGCACTTCCTAAAATGAAATTATCGTGTTTTACCCATAATGGAAATCATAAAGTATTCCATAAATGAGAAATACAGAAGCATAAGTAAAATATAAACATATTATATATCATATATAAAAATAGTGACATCTTAATTGCCACCTTTGAAGGTGTTATATGAGTTTTGAACAATCATCGTTTCGTGAGGCAGAAATTCGCCATCCACAGAAACCGTCTGTTTTTTAACCATTAGATATAGGTGTGTGTAAGTGTAGCTCGAATCATTCTTATAACAACATCCTAGTATATTGAGGATACTGTTTTTGTTACAAAAGAAATTAATAAAAAGCGTTTAGGGGTTTGGAGAAGAAAAATAAAACAAAACAACATTAGAGAAGACATTACCTCAAAATCGGGTAACTCTTTTTGATTTGATCCAAAGGCTTCTTTGGGAAGAGTTCTGCCAAAAGTGAGGCTTCTAGGAGTAATAGGGGGATGTTGGGAGAGTATTTGGGTAGAGGTTGGCCGAGCCAAATGGATTGAAAGTGTAAATGAGGTGGGAGAGGTGGGGACCTTTTATAAGTGGAGAGGAGGGGCACCCTTCGAGGATAAGATGATAAGGGTTCGAAATCTACTCATCCAATAGGTTTTTGACAAGTGTACGCTTTGGATTTTACATTATCTTTCCATTTTATTTAAATCGTTAAATAATGAGTTCATCGTTGCATCATCATGATGTCATAAATAATTTAATTTATTTAATGTCTAAAAAATATAAAAAAAATACTATGATGTAGGAAATATTTTTAGTTTTCTAATTAATATTTATAGTCAAAATTTGGACTTGTGTAACCCCGCTTAAAAACTGTTTTAGTAGAACAACTCATGTTTTTGTCAATTTAATTTTAACATTAAATAAATATATATTAATGTCATTTTCCAACCAAAGTGGCTCCATGGGGTCCCCAAGTTTACCCATGGGTTTTCTTGGTCGGCCATGACTCATCCAATAGGAGTAGGAAATGTGTCAAGCACATCTCATATTATTAAAACATTATTTTTACCTCAAACTACACTAATTACCTCTAATCGCGATTAAGAACCTAAAAGTTACTATTCACCAAAAATTATTTTAATCTCATTGAACCACATTTTACTTATTATTGACAACCATGTATGTCGGATTTTTGAAAATCAAAACACAGAAGTGGTAATATTTCATTTAAATGAAAAATCAGTTATTTAACTACCACTTAGTGGTTTCACTATTCATCAAAAATTGATGTTTTTCAGAACAATGCCAAAATTTCTCCCTAAGCTATAATTGAAATTCCGAATTCAAAAATGTTGTCTATTTTACAAAATTACAAACATATAAGTTTCATTAATTAATTTTATAATTAATTCCCGCTGTCACGAGAGAAAGCGTGTTTTTAAGAAACAATTTATATCAAAAGATTGGCAATTGTTTATGTCCAATTTCAATGTTAAATTAATTCTAATGACAACCATTGGATAAAATGGTAAAAATATATTCTAATTATACTTTAAAACCAATAAATAGTATAATTTATCACTATAAAATATTTTGATTAAAAAAGTTGTTTTTATGTATTTTTCACTATTCATAAAAATTAGAAGTTCTCAGAAAAATACCCAAAATTCAACATAGGCTAATTTCGATATTCCGAATCCAAAAATGAAGTCTATTTTGAAATATAAAATTTATATAATTTTAAAAAGTGGTTATTACTATTCATAACGGCTACTTTGATTAGTTTCGGTGTTTTAGAACTCGAAGTTGCGTACAATGCAAGCTATTGCATTATTGAATGAAAAACGTATCATGGAAGCTCAGGGTGTTACAAATAGTGAAAACCCCTAAGTTATAGTTTAAAACAGAATTTCTATTTAAATAATTATTTCTTTTATTTAAATTTATTTTAGGTCAAAATAGATACATAATACCTATATATGTTCAATGTAATTCTTTTGGAGTCAGTTTATAATATATAAAATTTATATTGAACTTTCACCGTCTTTTACCCATCTCCGAGGATAATTTGAAAATTCACATAAAAAATAATTTTACCTCTTTTGTGAGTGGAATTTCGAAAATCTGAGAGACACAGTTAATATCAAAGAGTAAAATTTGGTTCAATAATTTAAAAATAATTTTTGGTGAATAGTAACTCTTTACATTTATTTACCACGGTTAAAAGTAAATATAGTAAATAATGGTAAAAATGATATTATTATTACCCTAGAACATGTCCTAATTCTATTGGATAAGAATAATTCGACCCAAAACAACCATATTAATAAAATATGAACCTGTTTGGACCAGATGGATTAGATTGGGACATTTATTATTATTTAATTAAAAGAAGAGATAAAGAGTTAAAATCAAAATTTAATAACTAAAAGGTTTTTAATATAAGGTTATAAATAAGATAAATTCAGTTATAAATAATAATTAGAAATATAAAAATATTTCCTACATAATGGAATTTAAATTATAATTTTTATAAATTAAATAATTTAATTTATCTATGACACAATGGTGATGCAGTAATTACCTAATTAATAAAATATTAAAATAATTGATATTATAAATATCCAAATAAACGTAATTTGAAAATTTTATATGAATTACACTAATTTTATAGGTTAATATGACATATAAGGGTTGTTTAGATGAGTTTTTTTCGAAGTAATAATGCTTTTATGAATTTAGAAAAAACAAAATAACAAATAGTGTCAAAATTGACATAAAAGAGTATTTAAAACAAATATTATATTATTAAATGATATTATATTTATAAAAATCAATGGATCAACCAAAGGACTTATATAATGATAGGTGTATAATTAATGGACCACTTGGGGGTCGCTTGGAAGTATATTTTAAGGTTATTAACAATATAATATAAAAATACAACGAGACATGGTAAATGTCAAACTAATTAACTAAGAGTAATAACTAAAAGAAAATGTTAATATAGTGACCCAAACATGTCTAAAACCTATTGGTTGAGTGGATTTCGACCCATACCCACCATAAAATTTACATATGTCACTTTTTAGCCATTATAATCTCAATATAAATTAATTATAAAATAAAATTTCTAGCTTTTCCAAAGGGGCCCTTCATCCGTCTTATAGAATGGCACTCCCCCTTCTCTCTAATTCACACCTTCAAAGCCTTTTAGATCATCCAAACTCTTCCCAAATATCCTCCCAGCTTCCCTCACTTCATCATAGAGGCATTCCTTTAGTTATAACACCAACCTATAGAACCCTTTTGTTCAAATCAAATGGAAGAACACGAAGAAGAAGTAATGTTTTCACCATCCTCTTTCAAGTACCTTTCTTCTTCCACTTCTTATTTATTTGGTATTCCCATTCTAAAATAATAACTATATTATCTTATATATACGTTAATATTATAATAAATATATTAAAACCATATTTAGTATTCTATCCATCCTTTCAATGACATGTCACCATACGTGCGTACGTACGGCTTACCATCTCCACATCGTGGTATATTTTTTATACAATACATTGTTATGAGGATGGGTATAATAATGATGTGTATTTCATGTAAATAATAAATATAACATGATAATGATTCTTTATATATGATAAACCATCCAATTATATATTATTTTAATATCAAATGAATGATATTTTCCCTCGTGCGTACGTATAGATTACCGTCTCCATGAACGCGATGAGATTGATTCCCCATCATATCATTTCAAGACTAATTTCCATTTGATGATTAAAAATAATGTTTGATGACTTGATATCATTCTGGACACGAATAACATACAACCTATGGATAATAATCACAACATATATAACAAAACTTATAAAAGAAAATGATTAAGATAACACCCGAAACAACAATAATACTAATATATTATTAACAAAGCAATGTTAAAATATCATATATGATATCATAATAATTTATATGATTCTTGTATAATTTAAAAGCAATTATTTCACCATTATATAGGAGGTTATCCTACCCTCGACCAAGGCTAATTACTAGGTAAGGGTTAATTTCACAATCTCTTCATTATCTGAGGTTGTTTATATGTAATGATATACTCGGACCTCTTTATCATCCACATTCATGTTTCTTAAAAATTTACTTCTAATAATTCTTACTATTTTAAAGACTATGGGTTAAATTCATTTATACCATTTTTTACCTTTTATAATATGTTTATAAAGTAATCTTTCTATCGTTTTCCAAACAAGGATGTTTTAATTCTTTTCGACAAAATTAAGGTAAGAATGTCTTTCATAACTTATATGGAGGGTACGACTATTTTCTACAGTTATAAAATTGACAAGGCATCCCTTACAAGCTTATAAGAATATTTTAAATGTCGATGTTTTATTTTATAATTATGTGACTTTTAAATGATTTCAAAAAACAGATATTTCTCTCAAATAATTTTGATTTCGTCTATGTCAACATCCTTTGATGGATTTTAAGCTTATTTGAAGTTGATTTATTATGATACAAAACGTCCATATAGTATTGACGGTTATGTGATATGTTAGATTGTGGATGTGTTAATTTTATACCATTCATGGTTTATGGATAAAGTGTTGACATTTCGTATTCTAGTTTTAATATGAATGTTTATGTTAGGTTTAAACCTGTTCATATAAGGAATGCATTGGACTTAATAAGTGACGGGTGGAGCCTACTATAGCTCCTCGATCCATCGAATGGTCTCATGAGACAAACTAGTATCTCGGCAGAAGGCCTTGAACAAATCTTATTTTTAGTCTTGTCACAAAGCCTTCACATTGGGGTTGTGATAGTCTGGCATTTTGCATTCCATCATTATGAAAGTGATTATTGATATTGCATGAGATTATTCAACTAGTAGAATATACATGTGAATAAGTAAATGGCATTATTTCTTTTGATTTCTTCCATATTATGTTGATGTTCATGTTTAAAAGGATTTTTTAGATATGAATTTCCTTAAAGGTTTATTCTTATTTATGAATGTTTTTTCTATATTTTTATCCTTACTGGGCATCTGAGCTCACCCCTTTCTATGATTTATTTTTCCGAGGATGTGAAGAAGTATTTTATGAATGAATTGTATGGATAGTATGATGGGATATGAGTGTGGTCTATACTGATAAGATGTTGTTGTAGTTTTAATTTTATGATGTAATGTAAGACATAAGAATGTATCTGGTGATTCCAAAGCTACTAAACTAATCGGTCTTTCGAGACATGATCTCATGCAAATATTATATAATAATGCACCGACTCTGGGTAAATAGGGTCGGGGTGTTACTGCTGGTATCAAAGGATGTTTAGTACAAACCACAGAATCTATATTTAGATTAACATTTATTAGAGCACATATCTCTAAGATAGACTTTGAGAATTAGTATAGAATAACATCCTAGAGTTTTGGTATTGTATAGATTTTGTGAGTTTTCCACGAAATTAATCCCTGTCTGGATACGAACAGGTAGATGTGGATCTGGAACAGATGTACCTAGGGGTAAAACCCAAAAACACCGCTTTGATCTAGACTCGAACGGGAACTGGTGCATGACAATGGGCCTTGCTGCACTATTGGTTAAGATACTCCTGGGTGATATGCTTAGGATAATTCTCATTCTATTTTCAAAACAATATGATGGGTTTTTGAGTATATATTTCTTCAAAGAATACATTTGTATTATTATGGATTATATCCATTAACTGTTCAATTTATGTTAAGTGTTTTACTACTTTGGTATTATGTATTTCAATTCATAAACTGATCTAGTTTATGCCATTGTTTAGAAATGGCTCCTAGTGGAAGGAATGGAAACTATACCAATGAACGCACTACATGTATGGATTTCCCTCCTGCTCCTAACAATTATAGTGGATATGGTGATACAAATAGTGCTGATTATCTTGTTACCATAATAGGATAACTCACTCAGGTTATGAATAATAATCATACATGTATGGAGCACCCAGATCCATAGTGTGGATGATCAATTTAAGATCACATCATGAGGAAACAACCACCACCATTAAATGGGGGTACAAATACAATAGTATCACAACAATGGATAAATTCCTTAGAGAAAATATTTCATGCCTTCAAGAGTAGTGATAGGTAAAAAGTTATCATGGTAGTTTACCACCTCAATAGAGATACTGATCAATGCTGGTCATTGATTTAAAACACGAAGGAATATGGTGAAGTATAAAATATGGAATGGTGGGAGTTTAAAGATATTTTCTTAGAAAAATACTTACCTCATTACCATCGAGCAGATATGGAAAGGAAATTTTTGAGTCTGAGGCAAAAGGAGGATGAGAATGTCGCAAAGTATGAAGCTAACCTTACAAGGATATCGAGGAATACTGCATATTATACACATAACCCAAGTAGTAATATTGATTGTTTCATTGATGTTTTAAACCCATTTCTCCATCAAGCATTAGTCTAACAATCCTTCTCATTGCACGAAGATATTTTATCATGTTCCATCATGATAGAAAAGGAATTATATACATCTTATTTCTTTAAAGAAAAACAAGATAAGAAGGGATATGTTGATCACTCTAGAAATAGAAATAATGGGAAGAAAGGAAAACTCATATATCCATTTTTTAGTAAAGGTGGGATGAAACACCCGGGTACTTTTTTAAAGGGAATGAGAGTTTGTTACAAGTGTGGAGAAAAAATGCCACCAAGCTCGTGACTGCAAGGGGAATAAAGAAGCTACCGATGTTCAATGATACAATTGCAGGGAGATAGGACATTATGAAAATTAATTTCCTTAGCATCAGGGGAACTTACCTCATAAAATTTAAGGTATCAAGGACAAGCTTATTCTATCACTAGTGCAGAAGTAGAATTTCTGAAAGACGTGGTGGCAGGTAATTTAATGGTTTCCTCAGGTTTAGAAAATGGTTTATTTGATTCTAGATCATCACATTGTTTCATATCTTCCAAGTTTTCTAAGAAAATTAGATATTTCCAATTTGATTTAACAAGGGAGTTTTCATTCAAAACTCCAAAGGGATGTATCATTGCAATAATGTTTTTTGAATCAGTCCCCATTAGAGTACAAAAATGTTCATTATCTGTTGATCTCATCGTCATACCCATGATTGAATTTGATATAATCCTCGGTATGGAGTGGATTTTAGACCCTGATGTGAAGATTTATTGTAATAATAAGGAAGATATGATTTTTTATGATGATGATAAAGAACACCTTATCTTTATATCAGAAGCGTCACCACTAGATTATTATCAAGATCCACCCTCAGTAGCTCAACTAAATTCAATTATCAGGGAGGAAGAAAATGAAATAACTGTGGGTGAGGAAAGGAATGTTCAAATATAGGATCTACCTATTGTGAATGAATATATAGATGTGTTTCTGTAAGATTTGCTTGAACATCCTCCAGAATGAGAAATTGAGTTTTCCATTGATTTAATTCCTGGTTCAAGGCCTATATCGAAGATCCCTTGTAGAATGGCCACTGTGGAATTAGTTTAAATAAAGAAACTACTAGTGGAAATGAGTAATAAAGGATTTAATTTCCAAAGCTTTTCTCTATGAGGAGCCCCTATCCTTTTTGGTAAGAATAAAGATGGATCTAGGAGGTTATGTATAGACTATATGGAAATCAATACTATAACAATAAAGAACAAGTATACTTTACCTCGCATTGATGTTTGATTGGCCTACTACATGGAGCTAAATACTTTTCAAAGATTGACCTTCGATCTGGATACCATCAGTTGTGTGGGAAGAAGGAAGACATCCTGAAGACACCATTTCGAACTAGGTACGGGCATTACGAGTTTACAGTAATGCCTTTTTTAATGACTAATGCACCCTCTGTTTTCATGGATCTAATGAACAGAGTTTTCAAGTAATATCTCGATGATTTAGTGGTGTTATTTATTGTTGATATCTTAGTATACTATAAAAGTTACGAAGATCATGAAAATCACATGTGCATTATCCCGAAGACTCGTAGAAGACCTGAATTATATGGGATGTATTTAAATTGTGAATTTAGGCTTCAGGATATCTCATTTCTAGGCCATATTATCTCTAAGGGTGGAATTAATGTTGATCCTTATATGACAAGAGTAATCCAACAATTTCTAGCACCGACGAGTATAAATGAGGTACACAGTTTTATTGGTTTAGCAGGTTATTATCGGCGTTTTGTCCAGAACTATTCCCGATTGGCTAACCCATTAACGAAGCTCATAGGTAAATGGGTTATTTTTTTATGGAAAAAAGTGTGTGAAGAATGTTTTGAAGAACTTAAGAGAAGATTAGTCAATGGTATTATATTGAATCTACCATCATGGAATGATGGCTTTGTTATTTATAGTGATGCTTCAAAGAAATGACTTGGTTGTGTCCTTATGAAAAATGATAGGGTTATTGCCTATGCATCCCAACAGCTCAAAATTATTCAGCAAAACTATCCTACTCAGGGTGTTGAGTTAGATACTGTAATCTTTTCTTTGAATATATGGAGACATTATCTCTATGGTGAAAAATGTGAGATATACACCGATCTCAAGAGTTTGAATTATATTTTCCTCACAGAACGAACTCAATATGTGGGAAAGGTGATGGCTTGAACTACTCAAGGATTATGATTTCATGATACAATACCACCCAGGGAAAGAAAATAAGGTGGAATATGCTTTGAGCAGAAAAGATCATGGAGTTTTGAACAAAATGAGTGTTGAAAGGGATCCATTTTTCATAGATCTAGTAAAGTTGGATTCGGGAATAACAATGGAATGTGAAACATCGATACTTTATCAAATGGTTGCCAAACCATATTTACTAGAATGTTTAAATAGTTCTCAGACCGAAGATGAAGAATTTAAAAAGCAAATTAATGCTGCGAATGATGGGATATTGAATGACTTTGTTTGTGAAGATGGAATTTTGAAATTTTGTAAGAGACTCTGTGTTCCCAATATACTTGATCTAAAATGGGAATTTTTGGATGATGCTTATAGTTCAATTTATCTATACACCCTGGGAGAACCAAAATGTTTAGTGATTTGAAGGAATATTTTTGGTGGGACAAAATGAAGAGGTAGATTTCTGATTTTGTGTCAAGATGTATGGTTTTTCAACAAGTGAATCATAGAAGGCAACAACCTAGAGGAGTCATGAAACCTCTTCCCATACCTGAGTGGAAATGGGAAAAAATCACAATGAACTTTATCATGTGACTGCCAAAGACTCCTAGAAAGAACCATGAAATATGTGTCATTGTTGATGGTCTTACCAAGTCAGAACATTTTGTTTCTCTAAGAGAAGATTTACCACTTGAATGATTAGGAAGACTATATATTAATGAAGTTGTAAGACTTAATGGAGTACCACTATCGATTGTTTCTGATCGCAATCCACGTTTTAATTCATGATTCTGGAAAAGATTTCATAAAGGTCTGGATACTGAACTTCATTTGGGCACTGCCTAACACCCCCAAACAGATAGACAATCAGAACAGACTATTCAAACCATAGAAGACATGTTTAGATCCTTCTCACTTGACTTTCATGGTATGTGGGATCAATATTTACATCTGATATAATTTTCCTATAACAATAGCTTCCATTCAAGTATTTGGATGGCACCATATGAAGCGTTATACAGAAAGAGATTTTGCACACCAACCTGTTGGGATGATGTTGGGAAAAAAAACTCGTATGCCCAGAACTGGTGGAGGAAACGATTGAAAAGGTGAAGGTAATACAAAACCACATCAAAGAATCTCAAAGTAGGAAGAAGAGATATGATGATAACCGAAGGAAGGATTTGGAATTTCATGTATGATATCATGTTTTCTTGAAGGTATCTCCATGGAAGAGAGTTATACATTTCTGTAGGAAAGGTAAATTGAGTTCCCGGTACATCAGACCTTTCGAAATTCTAGAACGAATTGGGGCTATAGCTTACCGTTTGGAAATGCTTCCAAACCTCTCCCATGATCATGATGCGTTTCACATATCACTATTTAGAAAATACATGTCAGACCCAACACATGTACTCGCTAATGATGAAGTAGAACTAGAAACTGGTCTGTCTTATTGCGAAGAGCCTATCAGGATTCTTGATACCAGAAAACAAATGTTGAGAAACTAGATGACTTGTCTAGTCAAAGTTCTATGGAGAAGCCATAAGATGGGAGAGGCAACATGGGAACCCGAGGAACATATGATGAAGAACCACCCGAGTCATTTTATGTAGTAATATTCAAAAAAATTCGAGGATGAAATTATTTGTAGGAGGGGAGAATGTAACACCCCAAGCTTCCATGGTACACTTCTCTATGAATAATACAGTAGCATGTTTCGTACGCAACTTCGAGTTATAACACACCACAACCAATCAAACTATCCATTATGAAGACTAATACCCAATTTTTTAAATTATATAAATTTTATCTTTTAAAATGGACTTCATTTTTGGATTCGGAATATCAAAATTATCCTAGGGTGAAATTTTGTTATTTTTCTGAAAACATTCAATTTTTGATGAATAGTGAAAACACTGAGTTATAGTTTAAAACCGATTTTTTATTTAAATAATTATTTATTTTATTTAAATTTAATTTTGGTCAAAATATATAATAATAACTATAATAGTTATATGTAATTCATTAGAGTCAGTTTATAATATATAATAATTTTATTGAACTTTCACCATCTTTTACCCATCTTTTAGGAGAATTTTCAAATTAAAATAATACACAATTTTACCACTTATGTGGGTGGAATTTTAAAAATCCAAGAGACACTTTTAATATCAAGGAGTTAAATGTGGATCAATAAGATAAATAAAATTTTTGGTGAATAGTAACTTGTTATTTTTATTTACCGCGATTAAAAGTAAATAGGGTAATTAAGGGTAAAAATGAAATTATTATTACCCTAACAATGTCCTAATTCTATTGGTTAAGTATAATTCGAGAAAAACCATCCTTAGGAATACAATATGAACCCTTTTGGTCCACTTGGATTAGATTAGGACATTTATTATTATCTAATTTAAAGAAGTGTTAAATGAGTTAAAATTAAAGTTTAACAACTAATAATTTTTAAATACAGGGATATAGATTAGATAAATTAGATTATGAATATTAATTAGAAATATAAAACTATTTCCTACATAATAGTATTTTATTTAAAATTTTTAAACATTAAATAATTTATTTTATTTATGACACAATGGTGTTGTAGTAATTACATAATTAATGAAATATTAAAATAAATGATATATAAATATCCAAATAAATGTAATATGAGACTTTTTATGAATTCCACTATTTTCTAGGTTAATATGACATATTAGGGTTGGTTAGATGAATTTGTCTCTATGTAATAATGCTTTTATTAATTTAGCAAAAACATAATACCAAATAGTGTCAAAATTGACAAAAAGGAGTATTTAAATTAAATATTATTTTATTAATTGATATTCATTTCCTAAAAATCAAAGGTTCTACCAACGAAAGAATATAATGATATGTGTATAATTAATGGACCACTTGGGGGTCACTTGAAAGTATATATTATGTTTATTAACTATATAATATAAAAATACAATGAGACATGATAAATGGAAAACTAATTAACTAAGAGTTAAATCTAAAAGATAAGGTTAATATAGTTACCGAAACATGTCTAAAACCTATTTTATCATCCACATACATGTTTCTTAAAAATTTATTTCAAATCACCTTTAACTATATTATAGACTATGTGTTAATGTCATTTATACCACTATGGACATTTTATAAGATTTTTATAAAGTAATATTTCTGTCGTTTTCCAAAAAAGGTCCTTCTTAACCTTTTCTACAGAATTAAGGTAAGAATTTATTTTTTAACATATATTCCATGTGAAAATATTTTCTTCTGTCATAAAATCGTTGAAGCTTCCCTTACAAGATTATAAGAAAATTTTTAAAGTAAATTTTTTATTTTATAATTATGTGACTTTTAAAAGATTTCAAAGAAAGAGATATTTCTCTCAAATATTATTGATTTAGTCTATGTCAACATCCTTTGATGGATTTTAAGCTTACTTAAAGTTGATTTATTATGACACAAAACTTACATATATTATTGAAGGTTTTCTGAAATGTTTGACTATTGATGTGTTATTTTTATACCATTCGTGGTTTATGGAAAATGTATTGACATTTCCTATGTTAGTTTTAATACGAATGTTTATGTTATGATTAAAACTCTTCATATAAGGAATGCATTGGACTTAATTAGTGACATGTGGAGCCCGCTATAGCTCCTCGATGCATCGGTATGTCTCATGAGAAAAACTAGTTTCTTGGCACAAGTCCTGGAGGAAATATTATTTGTAGTCTTGGCATAAGGCCTTGACTATGTGGTTATGACAATCTGGCATTATGAATTCTATCATTATGAAAGTTGTTATTGATATTTCATGAGATTATTCAACTAGTAGAATATCCATGTGAATAAGTAAATCGAATTATTTCATTTTATTTCTACCATATTATGCTTAAGTTCATGTTTAAAAGGCTTTTGTTTTAGTTATGCATTGCCTTAAATGTTTATGCTTATTTATGTATATTTCTGCCATATTGTTATCCTTAATGGGTATCTGAGCTCACCCCTTTCTATGTTTTATTTCTCCCAGGATGTGAAGAATTATTTTATGAATGACATGCAAGGATTGTATGAGGGGATATGAGTGTGGTCTATGGAGACAAGATTTTTTTTGTCGTTTTTATTTTATGATTTAATTTAAGACTTGTGAATGTATCTAGTGATTCCAAGGCTACTAAACTAATCGGTCTTTTGAGACTTGATATTTATTATCATGCCAATATTATATTACAATTCACCGACTCTGGGTAAATAGGGTCGGGGTGTTACAAAGATATTTTTGTGGAAAAATAATATTATGATGTCTTATGTATTCTACACAAATATAAATTTTTTATTTTATGTAAATTGGAGAAAATATTACCTCCAACCTTCTTTGACTCAATGGAATATCTAATATCTCATTTTTCATATAGACATAAATTTGGAGGTTCGATACAATTTTTACGGATGTATCTATTTGTGAGACATATGAAAAAGCTAAAGAATAATGTATTTAACAAATAATCATTTGAATGGTCAGTTGAAAAAGTGTATTTTCTAGAGGAAATTTCAAATTTCTACTATTATTATTTTATATAGAAATATCCTTAAAACAATAAGTTTGGTTGCAATGAATAAAATTTTTATGATGTCAAAAACAATAAATTTTCATTTTTTAATTTAACTATGTTTGGTTTTAGTGGTTTTCATTTATGATAGCATTCTAATGGAGAACTACACAAAGCTCATACATATGTTATACTAAATTTTTAAGAGATAACACAGTTTTTACAATAGTTACTACTTATTATTATTATTTTTAAATTTTTATTATTCATACATCTATTTAAATTTTTTAATTCGTGATGAATATATATTGAAACAAAAAAATTACTTATGCTACTCTTGAGTAATATCATCAGAAGAGTTTTTCATATTGGATTCAAAAACTGGTAAATTAATTTGTTTTTGATGGAACAATAAATGAATTTTTTAATTACATCTTCTATTTTTTTTAATAGAAACAAAAAATTAAACTAATGATTATAGTCAATTATGTTTCCTCAAAACCCCTCCACCGAGATTGGAAAAATCTTATAATGGGTATTTGGTCAATGGATTTGGATTCTATACATTCATATTTAGCGATTACAAGAAGTCAATAAGTATTGGTTTTTGTAGGAAAGGATACCACCATAAAGAAAGAGAAGTTGAATTTTAGGGTATGATAGTTGAAATTATTGAGTTATGTTATATATGATTAATTATGTAACAATTTATAAATTCCATTAATTTCATTTAGAAAAAGGGTTTTTATTTCATCCAAAATATGGATACATTGACAATAAATATAAATATAATATTCTTTTTGTAGAAAATTAACCCTTTATATTGGCACATCATGAACATAATGTTTACCTTTAAAATTAATGTGATGTTTTGAGGTATTTGAATGACTTGTGGACTGTAATGAAATAAAATCTCATTAAAATAGACTCATTCAAAATTAAAATTGTCTGTTGAAGTAAAATATATTAATGTTTATCAGGAAGCATCACCAAATATATCTCTTACCTGACGAGATATAAATATTGATGATGAAACCACCTCCCCCCCCCAGTTAAAGACCAATGATATTTATAATGTTAATGAATTAAAAAGATATGATGAAACTATATGTCTTATAGAAGTTGAAAATACAGAAGATGATGATGGAGATAATGTATTAAATGAATATGAAGAAGAATATTAAGACCGATGTGTCACGGCCCATCCTCGAGGCATGTGTCGTGACTACCCCAAACCCTCCTTTCATAGGCCAGGGGCTGGATACTAGCACCAAAGGAGAATCCCTGATAAAAAGTGGAGGCATTGCATTTAAACCTGTAACACACACAATCTGAACACAAGAAGTAGATGCAACAAGTACTAATATAGAAAAGAAAGGTGTGATGAATGTAAGTTAGAAAATATACAAACCCAAATTAACAACTTGTACTATTACAAGTAAAAATGGAAAACGACTCCTGGATCATCCACCGGGGAATCCTACATGAAGGGTAGGTACAAAAATTGAACAACATGTCCCTGAGTTATGTCCCGTCTAGTCCAGATCTGAGCAGCCTCCAGTCTGTCACCCTAAGCCTCTATCACTGATGACCGTCATCTTCACAGAACACAACAATGTGTGGTGAAGCACATGCATGGGTGAGTATAGGAATACTCATTAGGGGACCCTGAGACCCCCTAAGGTCTCCCAGAATCCACTAAGGATAAACCACAGTTGTAAGATACAATCACGAAGTATCAACCATTCCTACATAGCTTTATGCCAATATATATACCTAAGTTACCAATCACAGTCTGAGTCCAACACTCGAGCCTAAGCACAACCCATTCCACAAATGAAGTAAATTCAATCATCTTGGTGATAAAAACTGAAATTCAAGACTCATCTCACATTGGTATAAAACTCATATAGAGGAGTAGTGAGGATTAGATGTAGCCACTGGATCTTATCCTCTGTCAAACCCACATAGAATCCTGGAACAACATCAGCGCTGTCAAACCCACTGATGATCCTAGTACAGAAGTCATCGTTGTCGAACACATGACAGAT
The DNA here is from genome assembly GCA_963277665.1 of Viscum album. Classification (NCBI taxonomy): domain Eukaryota; kingdom Viridiplantae; phylum Streptophyta; class Magnoliopsida; order Santalales; family Viscaceae; genus Viscum; species Viscum album. Next base: position 1,254,149,338 of record OY728122.1, read on the forward strand.
CCCGGTATAGAATTCATCATTGTTGAACCCACTGAGGATCCTGGTATAGTATCGTTGTTGTCGAACACATAGAGAATCCTTGTATAGTAGTAGGTCCATGTAGGATCCTATCATCTCTATCACAGCCAACCATAGGGTTCCCGCACACAACACGCTCGATTCTAGGAGGGTACGCTCCTCGAGTCAAGTGTCGATACATCAAATACCATGAAGTGTCTAGTTGAAGTATCTCTTAGTTTCGTCCCATCATAAGGAACTCAATACGACAGACGGTGCATCATTCGGACCCCTGGTCTATGAGTTCTTAGCATTTCTATTCCAGGGGCCCAGTTGGTTTTTAGGTTAAAACCAACCTGACCATAGCCCAACTGTGTCCAATCCTCAATTAGGATATTCCAAATGAACCATCTTTCTCTAATATTTTTTTCACCGTATACGGTTCATTGATCGGACACCCATAGAACAAGATAGGGGCGAAAAGGTGTAAATTGGCCAAATGGGTCTGGGTCCAGTGCGACCCAGTCGGACCAACCCGGCCCCACCCAGTCTATAACGGGGTCTGGCATAGTCCGCGGGGCCGACCCGGTCCATGGGTCTGACCCGGTGCGCAGGTCCGACCCGGTCCGAGGATGCTGCCCGACCAGAGGTGGCAGCCTGACCTGAGTGGTCTGGCCGAGGGCGGCCAAACTGATAGCGGCCCGGATGACGGCGGCCCGATGGCCTGTCCAAGTAGTGCCCAGGGGGTAGGCGTGCGCCCCTGGCACCCGAACGGTTAAATCATTCAGGTGGAACCGAACCGGCGCAAGATGTCACTCATCCATCTCACACATGACCTAATGGGGTCCCGCTTCCCTCGGCTGGCCTGAGCGCCCGACTACTCCATGTCCCCGATGCGGCGTGAAGGCGCCACGACCCTCCACCACAACCCACCCTAGCCACGACATCCCAGCTCCATTGGCGTGGCACGGCGGTGGCCCTCCCCTTTTCCATGCCCACCCCGGCCACGACCCGCCCTAGCCGTGACCCTCTGCTGGCCTCTATGTGGCGTGAAGACACCTCGCCACCTTAGGCACCATCGTGGCCATCCTTGCCATAGCTCGGTTCCCTGCACGGCATAGCAGTGTCGTGCCCTTATGGAGACCCAACGGCCTTTCGCCGCCGACTGCTTCACTGTCCACCTCCATCGTCAACAGCAAGAACAACCAAAGGGGGAGGATCGGTCCGTGTTCGTACAGTCCAAGACCTCCTCATCATAAATATATCATTTGGTATACCATAATCCAGAAATTTGAATGAAGAGGAACAGAGGTTTATACTTATTTGTAAAATAAGTCAAATTCCCTAACCTCGCTTGCCGATAATCATTGATGAAGTCTTCGAATAGCGGCGTCGTTTCGTCAACGTCGGAAGAGTAAGAGTTCAGAGAAGACAAGTCGAAGATAACATTGTCGGCATTCTTTGTGGGCAACGGCTTCGTCCCTTGACCAAAGTTTCTTCATTGACAGAGGAAGTGTTCTTCCAAGTTCTTCCTCCTCTTCAAAAAAGTTCCACCAAAAGAGTTTCCATCCAAAATAATGGGTTAAGCCACACATTATTTAATTTTTTTCAAAAGAATTCAAACGATTTCAAATTAATTAATTAATTCCATTAATTAATTTGTGGCTTGGAAAATTTTTGAAGGAGGTGGAAAGTTACAATTAAATGAAGGGAGGGTTGGCTTCATTAACTCAAGGAAATTTTGAGGGTTTCATCACACATAATTGGGGGTTTAGGGGGTTTGAAGCTTGTGTGGGACCCACCTAATAATATCATCCCAAGGGAGGTTATATATATGTGGGCTCCACCACTAACTTCCCCATAGAGGTTTAAACTACCATGATAAAAAAATTAAGTTAACTCTTATTTTTTAATTATCTTAATTAAAACCCCACAAAACCTTACTTCCACTCTTGTTATAACTCAACTGCGATGAAGGTCTCACTAAGCATTCATCGACGTTGTGAGTTCAACGGTGCCCTCAGATTTCAATTCCGAGCACTGGTTCAAAAGTTATAAAATCTCGTACGTACATTTACTGAACGTACCCAAACAAAAGTTCAAAAATTTATTCCGGGCACACTGGCCCTCGGAATCAAGAGCCGACAGAAACTGCGGACTCGTAAAATTACCATGTATGTTTGAAAAAAAATACATGGAATTTTTAGGTCTTTAAATTCTCCCTACCTCAGAGATTTACATCCCCATAGGCTACAACTCACACTATCGGAACAAATGTGGGTACTGAGCACCCATCTGAGCCTCCCTCTCCCATGTGCTCTCCTGGAGAATCCTGTGATGCCAGTGATTGAACACCAGAGGTATCAACCATCCATGAAGGATCTGTTCCTATCGATCCTCAATATTTAGAGGAACCTCTGTGAAAGTCGCCCCATCTTTGACGTCCTATTATCCAGGGTCGATGATGTGGGAAGGGTCATGCACGAATCTCCTCAGCTGAGATACGTGGAAGACGTCGTGCACCCGGTGAAACTGAGGTGGAAGAGGTAACCGGTATGCTACATCACCTACTCTGCTTAGGACCTGAAAAGGTCCAATGAATCGAGGAGAAAACTTGCCACCTTGACCAAATCTTCATAGACCTCATCGAAGTGAGTCTCGTCGGAAGAATTGGTCGCCATCCTCGAACTCCAGAGGTCTCCGCCTTCTGTCAGCATACAACTTTTTCCTGCTCTGTGTAGTCTTCATATGGTCCTAGATGATCTGCACCTTCACTGTGGTAGCCCATACCATATCTGGTCCCACTAGTGCTAACTCCCCTAGGTCTGTCTAGCACAGTTGTGATCTTCAAGGTCGACCATACAGGGCCTCAAAAGGTGCCATACCATTGGTGGAGTGATATATTTTGTTGTAGGAAAAATCAATAAATGGTAAGCGGTCCTCCCATCTACATCCGAAGTTAAGGAAACATGCATGAAGCATTTCCTCGATGGTATGGATTTTCTACTCGGTCTGACCATCATTCATAGGATGGAAGGCAGTGCTCAGATGTAGCTTTTTCCTGAAAGCCTCCGCAACCCCTCCCATAGTCGGGAAGTAAACCGTGTGTCACGATTGGAGACGATAGAGGAAGGTACTCCATGAAAACTCACTATCTCCTGCACATAGAGGTGACCCAAGCTCTCAAAAAATCCCTACTATCTGATCTGTATGATGTTGGGAGACATGGTGAGTCGGTCAATGATCATCCATATCGAATGATGACTATTGGATGTACATCGAAGACCTGTCAAGAAGTCCATGGATATCCCATCCCACTTCAACTATGGGACCTATAAGGGATGAACCAAGCATGCGGGTACCTAGTGCTCTACCTTCACTTTGTGAAAAGTGAAGCAATGTGAGAGAAACTCCACTGCCACCTTCTTCATACCTAGCCACCAATGCTATCGTCGAAGGTCCTGGTACATCTTTTCCACCCCTAAATGTACCGATAAAGGGGATGTGTGGAAATAATTCAACACATCCTCATGAAGTTTAACTGGTACAATAGTACGTCCTATGAAAAGGATGATGTGCTCCCCACCTTCATAAAATCCATCAAGTGTCTACCCTGTGAATATCTGATTCATCGCATCTCACCGTCAGCGTCTCCATGCGGTGCCTCCCCGACTCACTGAAGAAGTGGAGGAGTGATTGTGAGGGACTATATAAATGTTTCTACATATCTATACACAAAGGATATTAGTAAATCTACCAGTTTCTCTATCGTCTCTCCTAGAAGATGAATGCATGATCTCCTATTGAGAGCATTCACAACAACATTCCCCTTACTAGGAGTATAGACTATCTCCACGTCATAGTCCTGGAGGAACTCAAGTCATCGTCGATGTCTCCAGTTCATGTCCTTCTACGAGAATATGTACCTGAGACTATGGTGGTTAGAGTTGACTATAAAATGTTCACCCATCAGATAATGAAACCACATCTTCAAGGAAATGACTACAGCTGCTAACTCCATGTCATGGGTAACATAGTTCTACTCGTGCTTTCTCAGATGATGAGATCCATAAGCTATCACTGCTCGCTCCTATAACAGGACGCATCTGAGCCTAGTCCCCGATGCAACGTAGTAAACTATGTACTATACACCCTCCTCTGGAAGACTCAAGATGGGGGCACTTTTCAACCTCTGCCTCACCTTCTGAAAGATCTACTGGCATCTCTCTGACCACATGAAGGGTTTCCCCTTCATCATCAAGGCTGAATGTGGGGCTGAAACTCTAGAGAAGTCTGGTAGAAATCACCAAGAGTACTCAGCCAGTCCCAGAAAACTCTTTTCCTCTGTCACACGCCCGGGTGGCACCCATGCAAGTATTGCCTCGATCATCGCTCGATCCACTGCTACTCCAGCCTTTGAGATGAAAAGTCCCAGAAAGTGTACCTCTCAGATCCAGAACATGAAATTTGAGAGCTTACCATAAATTTGGTGCTCTTGGAGTTTGTCCAGTACTACCCACAAATGGTAGACAGTCTCCTCCTCGGTATTTGAGTAGATCATAATGTCATCGATGAAGATTACAACAAAGCGATCAAGGTATAGCTGAAATATCTTGTTCATGAGTCCCATGAACTCTTCTGGTGTGTTGGTTATGCCGAATGGAATAACGAAGAACATGAGGTGGCCATACCAGCATCTGAAGGCCGTCTTTTTCACATCCTCATCCCGTACTCTATGCTGGTGATAGCCCTACCGAAGAACTGTCTTTGAGAACCAACGGGCTCCCTTCAGCTGATCAAAGAGGTAGTCAATCCTCGGGAGTGGGTACATGTTCTTCAAGGTCACTTGGTTCAGGTGCTGATAATCAACACATAGTCGAATTCTCTCATCCTCCTTCTTGGCGAACAAAATATGGGATGCCCAGGGTGAAACACTGGGTCGGATAAATCCCTTCCCCTGAAAGTCCTACAGCTGTACCTGCAGCTCACGAAGTTCTGCGAAAGCCTTCCGATATGCTGGATTGGATATCGATGTCGTCCTGGGGTACAATTCTATGTAAAATTCTACCTCTTTGTGAGGAGGCAGTCCTTGAACATCATTAGGGAAGATATCCGCATAATGATCCACCAAAATAGGAAATCTTAGACTCCGCACATCAACCGCTCTGAGGATGAGACTGGCCAACTAATGTGTGATCGGATGCACCCTCTTATGTTTAAGTCTGTCCTGTGATACAAAGGCTCCCTTCTCACAGGTGAAGGTGAACTTGGTCCCATCCATGTGGACACACCGCACTTTAAACCTAATGTAGTCAATTTGAGCATGAACTGTGAATAACTAGTCTATACCGAAGATGACATCGTAAGGCCTCGACGCGGCCACGAGGAGATCCCAACTGAAGCTCTCACCTCCTAGAGTAATCTCACACTAATGGAACTAGTGTGTAATTGTTGAGTATACTCCTGTAGTACTGTCTAGCTGTAAGGATTGAGCCGATGACTCCATCGAAATCTCCGAGCTCCGAAGGAGGGCAGCGACTGTAAAATAATTACTCGCACCTGTGTCTATAACAATTGCATCAAGGGTGGAGTAGACACAGATAGTACCTCGATTCAACTCAGGTGCACTATGGTGATAGGCCTCAACTTCCTGGAGTTGAGCCCGTCATAGTCATCCAGCTCCCTGTGGTTGGGGTTGAACTCCTAGTGGTGGTGGTGGTCGGACCTCGAAATGTTTTCCACCACCTACTGCTCGGCCAGATCCTCTTCCACGTCTGCCTGCTCCCAACGGACTACCACGGTTGAACCTCTCCCTCTATCTGGGAGGTCCCTCTACAGTCATCTTCTTATCTTCTTGGAGGGTCAGACAGTCATGAGCTATGTGACCCTACCCGCCGCACGCATATCACTACCTCCTCCTCATATGGCTGGATTTGTCTCGTGTGCCCCACACAACCGAACCTGTATCCTGGGGTTTCCCACTGGATAGTCTGGTCTTCTTGAACTCCTGCAACATCTGTATAATTCTGGCTGTAGAAGACTCTGATATGTGTCTCCTGGTGGTGGGTCTTGCTGCTCGTGACTACTCAGCAGGAATACACTCCACACTATTGGCTCGCTCTAGCATCCTCACTTGCGTCGAGATGCTGAGGGAGATCGTCGAAACTCTGATCTCATGCTTGAGTCCCTACTTTAAGGTTTGGGACCTGAAGAATTTGTCCCGTACCATATCTATGGTGTAGCGTGAGTGGTTGGTGAACCTCACTAAGTACTAAGCTACAATCATGCTACACTGCTATAGATGTAGTAACTACTGTATCTGCACCGCATGAAGGGTGGATAGAACAAACTCTGACCGGAAGAGACTCTTGAAGTCTTCCCAGAGTAGTGAAGTCTCATCATGCACCTAGAGCCTTTGGCTCCACTATCTATCTGCTTCTGCATGATGGAGACTCAAGGCAAGGATCAGCCTGAGGTCTGCTAGTGTCCCTACCAATATGAAAACTCTCAAAACAGCCTCCAGGAAATCCTCAACTGCATGTGGGTCCATATCTCTATGGAACATGGGTGGCCTCTGGCGCTGGAACTCATGAAACACACTCATAGGGCATGCACTCTATGCTACTGGAGCTGGTGGTATCGGTGGCCCTGCGGGTAATGGTACCCCTAGTACCTCCTCTAGGATGGGGCCCTGCATAGAGGCCTCGTCGCTTGGTGGGATACCATCTCGTATAATACTCCAAACCCTGGCTGGTTGCCTATGTGGGGCCATCATGAAATCAAACAGGTGTTCCATGGTCAAAACGATATACCTGGTGAGGTGGAACAATGTAATGACAACAAAAACTTTTTAAAGGAAACACACACTCAGTCAGTGTTTTCGAGCACTGAGTCGAAAGTCAGAAGTTGGAGTCCTAGTGTATGGATACATAGACCGCCACACCAAAACCGGTTTCCCTAAACTGACAAACACACCCAGAACACTTAACACTATTGCTGTTAAAAGAATCAGAGTCCAAGTTCTATCGTAGAACTGACTCCTTTGATTCTAATATTTCACTACCTGTCCTCAGGGATCATTCCGTGACTACCCCATACCCACCTTCCATAGGCCAGGGGCTGGCGACTACCACCAAAGGCAAATCCCTGATAAAAAGGGAAGGCATTGCCTTTAAACTTGTATCTCACACAGTCTGAACACATGTAGTAGAAGCAACAAGTACTAATATAGACAAGAAAGGTGCGCTGATAGTAAGTGTTCTACTATACAAACCCAACTGAACAACAAGTACTAGTACAATTAAAGAGGGAAAATAGCTCCTAGATCGTCCAACGGGGAATCCTACCTAACAGGTAGGTACAAAACATGAACAATGTGTACATGATGTACGTCCTGTCTAGTCCAGCTCTGATCAGCCTCCCGTCCGTAACCATCATCCTCGATCACTGCTGACCATCGTATGCTTGAACACAACAAGGTGCAGGAAAAACCCCTGCAGGGGTGAGTATAACAATATAAATTATGGGACCCAGATACCCCCTAAGGTCTCCCAAAATTCACTAAGGATAAACAGCAGTAGTAATATACAATCACAAAGTATCAACCATCCCTAATTAGGTATATTCCCTTACATATACCTAATTGACCAATCATAGTCTGACTCCAAAACCCGAGCCCAAGCACATCACATTCCACAAAGGATGTAAAGTCAATCATCATGGTGATAACAACTGAAAGTCAAGACTCAACTCACATAGGTATACAACTCATGTAGGGGGTATTGATTATTACATGTAGCCACTGAATCGTCTCCTCTGTTGAACCCACATAGGATCCTGGAACAATATCAGTGCTATACATCCCACAGATGATTCTGTTATATAAGTCATCACTGTCGAATCCACAGAGGATCCTGGTACAATAGTAGGTCCATGTAGGATCCTATTATCTCAGTCGCATCCAGCGATAGGGTTCCCGCACACAACACACTCGATTCCGGGAGGGTCTGCTCCTCGAGTCATGTGTTGATACATAGACAATCATGATTTCTCTAGATGGTGTATCCCATTGTTCCATCTCATCATAAGTAACCCAATGTGACAGATGGTGTGTCATTCAGATGCCTGGTATGTGAGTTTTTGGCATTTTCGTTCCTGGGGCCCTGTTGGTTTTTAGGTTCAAACCAACCCAACCATACCCCATGTATGTCCAAACCACAATTAGGATATTCAAAACTAACCATCTTGCTCTATGATTTCTTTCACCGCAGAACCTCTTCGTCGATCAGACACCTGAAGCCCAAGAAAGTGGCGAAAAGGTGTAAACTGGCAAAATGGGTATGGGTCCGGTCCGACCTGATCGGTATAACCCTGCCTGACCTGGTCCATACCACGGTTCGAACCAGTCTGCGGGTCCGACTCGGTCCAAGGAAGCTACCTGGCCCAAGTGGGTGGCCCACCACGAGTGGCCTACCCGATGGGATGGCCCGACCCGAATTGGAGAAATTTTCCATTCACCTGTCAATTCCTTTGAGTTTCAGAAACATGTATCTCTCATTAAAAAATCCTACCCTGTTTTTGCTGCTACTGCTTTTGGAAGTCATACTAGTTATTTCCTTAGTCACTCAAAATGGGGATCCTCAGTTCCTAATGTGGTGAGGCTGGGGCAGGGCCGGATGATGGCGGCCCGGCTGATGGCGGCCTGGCCAAAGGCGGCTCGGAAACCTGCCGTAGCCATGCCCAGGGGGGAGGCATGCACCCCCTGGCACAAGAACGGTTGAACCGTTTGTGTGGAATCAAACCAGCGCCAGGTGGTGCCGATCCGTCTCATGTGGGACCCGACGGGGTACCACTTCTCCGGGTTGGCCCGAGCGGTCGGCCGCTCCACGTCATCGGCGCGGTGCGACAGCGCCGCACCCCTCTTCCATGGATCTCCCTAGCCATGGCCCTCTACTGGCCTCTGCGCGGTGTGACAGTGCCGCTCCCCCTCCGACACCGCTGTGGCCCGCCTGGCCACAACTCAGTTCCCTGCGCGGCACTGTTGTGTTGTCCCCTTGTAGTGACCTGGCGGCGTTGCTCCGCCGACTTCTTCATGGTCCGCCTCCATTGTCAAAAAACAATAACAACCAACGGGGGAGGCTCGGGCCCTATTTGTGTGGTCTGATCCCTCCTTGTCATGGAGATAACATTTGGCGTACCATAATCTAGAGATTCGAACGACGAGGAACATAGATTTATACTCATATATAAAATAACTCAAATTCCCCTACCTCGCTTGACGATAATCATTGACGAAGTTGTGGAATGGCGGCATCGTTTAGACAACATCAGAAGTGGAAGAGTTCGAAAAAGACGTGTTAAATATAATGTCTTCGGTGTTGTTCGGGGGCGACGACTTCATCCCTTGATAGAAGGTTCTTTGTTGATGGAGGATGTGTTCTTCCATGTTCTTCCTCCTCTCCCAAAAAGTTCGACCAAAAGTGATTCTAACCAAACTAATGGGTTAAGAAACGTATTATTTCATTATTGTAAAAATAATTGAAATGATTTCAAAATAATTAATTAATTCCATTAATTAATTTTTGGTTTGGAACACTTATGGGGGAAGGTGGAAAGTTACAATTAAACAAAGAGAGGGTATGCTTCATTAAATCAAGGGATGTATAAGGGTTTCATCCCACATAAATGGGGGTTTAGGGGGTTTTAAACTTGTGTGGGACCCACCTAATAATATCCTCCCAAGGGAGGTTATGTGTGGGTGGGCCCCACCAATAACCTCCCCTTGTAGATTTTAACTACCAAGAAATAAAATTATGCTAACTCTTATTTTAATTTAACATAATTTAAATCCCCCAAAACCTAACTTCCACACTCGTTATAATGCAACTATGGTGAAGGTATCATTAAGAAATCACTGATGTTACGAGTTCAATGGTGCCCCCAAATATCAATTATGAGCACATGTTCAAAAGGTATAAAATCTCATACGTACGTTTACTGAAAGTACCCGAAAAAAACATAGGAAATTGATTACTAGCACACCCGGCCTCAGAATCTAGTGCCATTAGAAATTACGGATTCGTAAAATTCCCATGTATTTAAGGAACACAATTTCCACGGAATTTTCGGGTCTTTAAATGATGTATTATATTTATTTATTTTTTGTTCATTATATTTTATATTTAAGTTAACAATTGATTTTAGTTAAAATTTATTATTTCAGATGGTTGGACGAGATGATCGATTTTGTTCTTTCATTGATTTCACTAATTATTTGTTTTTATATTTTTTATTTGAATAAATAGTTATTTTATGTTAATAATATTATATTTTTATTATTATAAATTCATTTTTTTATATTTTTCATTTATATTAATAAATATTTAAATGATAAATTATGATGGTCATGTAATTATTTATAGGTAATTATTATATTCTGGTAATTATTAATTTATTATATTTAATTTTTGTAATAATATTATTTATAAGTAATATTATTATACTCTGATATTTAATATTTTTTATAGTTGACATGTATATTAACTATCCAATATAGGTAATATTATCTATTTCAGATATATATATATATTCTCCTCACGATCTATTTCATCCCTCGTGGATGTCGGACTTCCAGATAAGGATCATGATTCATCTAATCCATAGGATGTTGTGCCTATTAAAAGGGGTGAGGTATTTATCAATTAATGATTTTGGAACATATTTTAGAGATACACCCATATCTTGATTTTGATCCAAATTTACAAAGATATGTTAAATTTTTTATGATATTTATTTTATGTTATGTATTTTTATTAATTTTGGAAATAATATGTCAATTTACATGTTATTTTCATAGATTTTTCATACTAGATATTGGAAAATATTGTATGATTCTATCAAATTATTTTTCAATGACTTGATTCTTATGGGATTAGATCCCCATAGTTCATTATTAATGAATTGTTGACCACTGTATTGTACTTTATCAAATAAAATAGTTCATTTTAAATTTTTTTAATTTTTAATATGTTGTTTTTAATTTTCTATAATTATATATGGTATTTAATTACATATATAATAAGATTTCATATCCTGGAGGCATGAGAGATTATTATATGTGATCATTCTCATCATATTTTACATTACCATTGATAACGAGCTATGGATAGAGCATGTGGTAATTTTTTCAACCTGTCTTTCATCTCCTATCGACCATACAATATCTCAAAATTGGTATGGGGTGGAGATTTTTGTGAATGGAAAAGAGATAATTTATGGATGGGGTAATCATCTGGTTGTTAGAACAGGGGGAGGCATGAGGTCACACATAGGGTTGACAGTCATATATTTGGTAGTCATCAATGGAATATGGTAAGAAATATTATTTATTAATGTATATATATATTAAATGTAAAATGTTTTTTATATGATACAAGACACTACTGACCCATCTATTATGGTGTTTTATGTTTATAATAATATGTTAAATGGTCCCCATATAGTATATCATGTCAACAATATATAGTCACATGTCATGGTTTGTTTTTTTAACTTTTAGTGATATTATTTTTACTATAAATTTAATTTAAAAGTAAATTTTAAGGAAAAATATGAGACTGTGGTTTTTAATTCATGATATATTCATTACGAGAAATAATTATATGCCACCAACTAGTTAGGTTTCTATGAGGATGTTTAGATGCATTTGACTATGAATGTTGTTGAGAAAGGGTAAGTGATCGACATTGGTTTATGACTGACACCTATGAGTTATTATGTAAAATTGCTGATTTCACAAGTTCGCACAAATAGATATTATCAAGATAAATCATTTTAATATTCTATGTAGTATTATGAGAGGTTTATAGATTAGGATGTGATGATATAGTGGATATAGAGAGAGGTATGAGGAGCATGAGCGGCAGCATCAGAGAGATGAGTATATGTTAGAGTACATGCAATGTCTTGTGTTTGGAGTTGGTATAGACATTAATCCCCCTAACTATTTTTTAGTTCTCGTCCACATGATATAAATTGATTCTATGTGTTTTATTATAATTATTTTGTATATTGGGGTGATAATTATTTTATTTGTGAGATGATGTAATAATGTTATGTATTTTTTAAAAAAATAATATTCTCAATTATTTCTTCTAATTTTTTTATTTTTTTTATAAATAATAGAAATTGTGATGGATAGTTATATCTATCATATTTTTTACAATATTATGAATTTTTTACAATGGGAAATGTGACTGTCAGAACTGTTATTATTTCTAATGGACTATTCACAGTTGTTCATTAAAAGTTACTTTTATTAATTATGAAATGTAATTTATCTGTCACAAATAATAATTATTTATGATAACATACTACAAAAAATATAACTATAATATTATTTCTACAATGGTCCATTACTGTCAAACACTCATCGAAAAAGGTCATTTTTATGAGAATTTTTTTATAATGGACCATCATGAATGCATAAAATTCCCGAAACTATTGACCTTATTTTAATACCTTTATTGTAATTGAGGATCCAAAAAATAATTCCTTTAGCTGTACCAATATTTACTCCATGAATCTCAAAAAAATTCTGATTAAACTTTTACTTCTAAAATAATGTTATTGATCATACTTAATTATTCATCATCAATCACAACTAGAATGCATTTGGACTTAAACCATTGTTCTGTATTATATATGTCTTGGTAGGGATGATGATGATATAAATATATCATTATAGAGATCATTGTTGAATTTATTATCTTATTTCTTCGTAGATATCTCTTGAGAGAAATTATGTGGGATATAATTAACTTAACCATAGAAGTGATATAAGATTAATTTTATAATTATGATTAGATAATGGATTATTTTACATTTTCCCTTAACTAATATATCAATCCTTTTCTACATTTATCAATCCTTTAAAAATAAATATTTAATAAAATAGAAAAGAATCATAATATTATTCATTTAATAAATAAATTCATAATTTATAAATTAACCACTATATAAATATTTATTTAATATTCAACTCAAATATTTTTCAAATTGAAATAATGGTGATTGAATTTTTACAATCAACATTACAAAACTAATTTGTATTCCTCAACCTTGAGAATATTATTAATTGTAATATTAAATTCAAATAGAATTTATTTGAATATTTTTATACACATAATATGTTAACATATAGGAACCCATAGAGAAATACATTAATTCCATGGTCAGAATTAACTCATATGAATACATATTGTGTAATATAAAACCTTGGTCTTTATAACTTATCAAACTAGTTGCATAATTGTGTTATTAACTTATATACTTGATTATATTTTTTGACTAACAATAATGATCCCATTATTGAACCGATATGGCCATAGACTTAATTATACAATTCTATATCAATCAATGAGTCAAATATATCATCTTTAAGTAATGGAAGGGGTAAATACTTTACATACTTGTATATTATCTTTATATCACTTATCATGAACCCATCATATCATACTTGTATACGGTAATATGTCATCACATTTTTAATTAATACATCAATCTACGTAATTCATAACATGAATTAATAATACCTTAAAGTCCAAGAACCATTATATATGTCAACATATATGAATAACCAAATACCTAAATAACATGTGGAATTCCAATTAATTAATTTTTTCCTCATAATCTAATGCAATAGAGATTACTATGTGTAAAAATCCAAGAGACTAAGCCTTATCCACTTAGAAGAATCCAACACCTTAAAGTCTCAAACTCATCTGTGTCTTTATAAAAGGTTCCATCTAGACCATATGACCAATATGTTCTAGAATACTATTGTAAAACCCTTTTTTATCATCGTAGTAGGGTCTTTCTGTAATGAAATTAGGCGATAAATAATTAATCAATACTATTAAAATAATACTACATAGAATAAAACATAGCATAAAACACGATATTTATTAATATTAAGGTCTTTGTATACACAGGTAATATTAATAAGTATGTTGGTTCTAGGGAACCAATTCCAATATCCATGTCTCAACAATCTTCCTATGTGGGTCAACATGGCTATGGGATCTATCCAATTCCTCATAATGGATTCCTTAGGTAAGAAAATTTTTAGGATATCTGTAACTTGAGGTTTAGTAGGAACATTGTTCAAACTCCACAACTCATGCTCAACATTCTTTTAGATATAGTCGTATATGATTTCAATGTTCTTAATCCTTGAGTAATGGATGTTTTTGTGCTAAAATTAGTTGCACATGAATTTTATGAAATCATTCTTATATGATAGTTCACTTCAACTCCAATATCATCAATCTACTTCTTTATCCACAATAGTTTCATGCAAGCATGAGTATCATCTATATATTAATCTTTTATAGTGCTTAGAGAAATGAATTCATATTTCCAGACAATCAAAGAAATTGACCATATTTGAAGGTAGAATGAACCACATAATGTTAAAATTCGATCATCTGTTGAACTAGACCTATATGGATTTATTTTTCTCAATAACTCATACATTTATGTTTCACTCTAATGAGAAATGAAATAAATTATGCCTTTAATATACCGTAGTGTTCAATTCAGTTCTTGCAAGTGGTTTTCGTTGCGAATAATCTAGTACAATGATTAACGAAAAGTGGAAATCACAATATTAATTTGTTTCACTATTATGTACAACATGATCCAAATGGTCTTCCTATATTCTATTATATTAACCACTTTTCAATCGTTGTTCATTAACAATTTCATTTAGGCAGAAATCAGGGTTTTCATAACCTGTTGATCCTAAATACCATATCTTTTCCAAACCTCATTGGTATATATTTATAGAGATATAAATTTATTAATACTATCCTTATATCACATGTAATCTGAGGAAAAACATAAAGTCTTTGATCATAGGCATTTATAATTTTCACCTCTTGAATTATCCATATTACTTTCACAATGATTAATTTTATCCAAAATAAATTATATCATCAAAATTTATTAGAAGTACCATCGTTTTGTTACCCAGATTTTATATTTATATATTTTGATCAACTCCACCACATAGAAAATTGAAATTATTCATTTAATGATCCAGTCAAGAATATCATGCCCTTGGTTCTTGATTTAGTCCATAAAATTCCTTATTTATCTAGAAAACATTGTTTTAATCGTTATGAACTATAAAACTAGTATTAATGTCGATGTTTTCCTATTATTCGAGTATTCCATTTTGAAACTCATATTTTATTTCCAAATTGAAGAGCTTGAAACCCCTCTTCAACACTATGTAAAAAATAATTGAATATTTCCAGCCTAACCACAAGAGTATATTTTTCACCCACATCGATACATTCAATATTGGAGTACTCCTTGCACATAATTTTATCCTTTTGTAGAATAACCATTTCATCCTTATTAATTTTTTATGGACACCCCATTAGGTCCCTATGATGTACTTATATGTCAAACACAAATTAAACAACCATGTCTCATTATTCACAATTTGGTCAAAATATTTATATATCACTTGAACCAAATTATTATCATTAGTACATTCTTTAAAATACTATTTCTATACCTGATTTAAATGTGAGGTTTTTTTTAAGACACTTCATTCTTCTCATTTCCTTTGTGTTGTTTTGTCATTGATGAACTTATTCAAATTGATTTTTGTAATATCATTCATCTTTTGTGCAGTTTAAAGTCAAACATAATTCTACTCATAAAGAATGTATTATTCAAAATTATAATTAGTAACTTGTTCCCTCACTAATATGCTCTCCTGCATGTTTCTTTCATCATGAATTAATCATAGTTTTTTCTAACTATTCTATTCGTTCCCCACTATAGGGACAATGTTGTATTCGAAATGTTTCTATAATGTTTATAGAATAACATGTATTCCTTGTTCTTTGACGAATATATAAGGATAATCCCTTAATATCCATGAGACTCCATTTTTTCCATATTAAAAATAAATCACTTAATACTGATGATTCAAATGTATTTCCATGCTATCTTCTCTCCATACCATATCTCATATAGAAAATTTTCTTCTTTACCACAGAAAAATTCCCCATTGGATATATATATATATATCAATGTCATAACCACATTCATCAAAAATCTCTCTAATGGGTATTTATAAAAAATATCATTTTTGATAGGTTATTTATAATTTGACATCACCTGTCAAAGACACTATTTATTTTATGATTCCTTAAAAATCATTATTGGATCCTTATCCAATGGTTCTCAAGATAATACTCCACATAGTTGTTATAAAAAATCATATCATTATATGTTTGAAATTTCATAATATTATACTCATACACCTTTTTAGAATTCCTATGATAATATGTAATGTAATTGAGTACATTATACTAGTAGGTGATTATAGCCATCCATTTCATACTATTGTAATCATGAATAAATATTACATTATATTGGTTCCCATTAATGCCCATTAGTGGTATCAGTCCATAGGAATCAACATGCACCAAGTCTAGAACCATTGTTAACATATGTCCCTCAATTTTTCTGTATTCGATATTGTTTACCCTTTTATAAAAACAACACATAAGTGTACTCAATCACATGAAAACATAGAGATATCATGAACTCCTACATTCATTAGAATTTATTTTGTGGACTGTTGTCTTAATTTACCAATACATTTATTCCATAATATGTCTCCCAAATCATTTGATATAATGTACATGTATTCATCTCCACCGATAAGGAAGATATTCTTCCTTTTGATCTTCTCGTTCATCACAATAACTTCATCTTTTCCATTGATGATGCAATTATTCTTACTGAAATTAGCTGAAAGACATAAGTCACCTAATTGGCTGGATCTCTACATGTTGTGACCTTTTCCTTCAACATATAACATATCCTAATATCTTAGTTTATTTCGCATATTTTTTTATTTTCTATGTCTAATAATGTTATTCCCTTCATCATTTCTGATTCATATGACAGCTTTTTTTGTATATAATGACAAAGACTAGATCATTATTTATCATCATATGAGAAGTAAATACACAATTACATATCCAAGAAACATTATGATCAAATTATATTAGGGAAATCTCAATAAAAAAACCTTCACAACAATTTTTTTCATGATCCATTACTTTGTATTCTCATTTATTGATGAATTGTTACCATAATATTCCTTCAACTATGATGGAAAAGAATCATATTATAAAGTAAAAAATCTATTTTTTAACAGACTGGAATATTCCTTATGGTTCTATGTATGATTACATTGGACTTTTATAATCATTTTATTATGTATGATTTATGAGAAATTGTTAGAAATTTGTGTATATCCTCTAGCCCAAAACAATACACATTGATTGAAGACCTTTAATTTCAAACTCTTTTTGTATACCTTTCTTTCTATTATATCCTTCATCACCTTTTGGATATAGAACATAAATTTTGTGAATGTACCATATTTCAAAATCAATTATCAAATATCCGTTTTACACAATTATATATAATTTCTACTTCACCATTTTTCTTTTGGGTTATTTTAGTTTATTGATTTCGAGCCACACCCAAATCAACCATTAACGTTGTAGTTGATGTTTTTGGAATGGAATAAACTATCTATAAATTTTTCTTGTGATCAATATCCAAAATAATATTTTATTTTTAATATATCTTTTACTTATCTGGATAGTCCTCTAAATATTTTGTTATAAAATTACGATCCATCTTAACACTCTCTATTAAAAATGATTTTTCATTTACAGATGTAATTTTGAGTGTCAAGAGTATCTCCAATAACTCTATTTTTAATCATAAACTATATAATTATACCTCCTATTATTTGATATATTTTAATTTAGAATTTATTATGCAAGTCAAACGATTTATTATTCAAGTACTATTTTGGACCACAATCGTTTATTTAATAATATTATCCAAAATTTCTAGCATTTTTAGTTTCATACTTTAATTTTCTTCTATTAAATTAGAAACCAATTATTCATGCTTACATATATTGAATTTGGAATCAAGAACCACTTCATTGGATTTCATAATTTTTTTAATCCAAATATCTCCCTCTTTAAGAGATGATTTGAAATTTATTTGAAGATTAACTATACCTTATGATTTCACCTCATTGTCTTCATTTTATTCATTAATTAGAGACTTATGTATAATAGTTATGACAAAATATTAATTAAGGTATTTTATATCCTCAATCTCATATGCCTAAATTTTTTTTGGGTTATTATCCTCTTGTTAAATTTGGTTCTTATTTTTTAATAAATTGTTCATAGTAGCCCTCTATCATTAAACATTAACTGATGATTTCTTTATGGGAACATCATCATCCATACACGTATACTAATACTTTTAGAGACACTTTAAAAAAATTTCCAAACGACTCCACATCAAAATTATGTGATTGGAAGCTTCCCTATTAATATTCTTTTTCATATTTCATATTTTAGGAAGAGATTGACAAGGCTTCCCCAACCTCTTATTCTTCCTGGTTATCCTCCACAGTGACCTTCTTTATTGATTTAATTTCGTCTTCTTCAAATTATCTCTTTCCAAATACTCATTATTACTATTTTCATCTCCTATAGAATAGGATAACTATAAATAATACATAAAATCAATACTTTTGGGTCATTATCCTTGATCATATATAATATAAGTTTAAAATAAAGTGTAAATATTTTTTGGATGTTCTTAAATATCATCCCTTAATATTAACATTATTTATCACCACAAATATCATCCACAATCACATTAACTAATCAATAAATGTTTTAATAGACTCATTTATGTTAATAATAAACACATCACATTTTCTCAATATAACATACAAATTATCCTCTCTTACCATTATGATTCCTTCATAAATATTATGCGTCACTTACCAAATTTAGAGTGAGGATTTAGATAGATAACACCTTTCAATATAATTTTCCATCCAATAAAACACCATACATATTTATCACCATGGAATCAATATGAATATATTTTTTATCTCATTATGAGTGAGGTACACTATCCATTTTTATTGAGATACCACATATAAAATTTGTGTCACAATCCATTTCTAATGATTGAAAATTGTGTTTCATCAATTTATTCTAAAGTTGAATTCTTTTTCCATAATATATTAAAATCACTTCTTGATATACTTCTAACATTGCTTCAAATTAATGAAGAGTTCCACTAACATGAGCATTGACTTTATAAATGATATTTTGTCCCTAAGAAAAGTAAATACCCTAAGATAGAGTATAGAATATGGTATTATGATTTATTTAAATGACCCTCATCAATGATAATATTCCACAGATAGTAGGACCACACACCCTTAAAGATGATATGAAGAAATGAATAATGTATAGAGAGATACAAGTAATTATTCTTACTTCAGTCACACTAATATAGTCCAAGGAGAATTCACCAACTATGTGCTAATATAGACAATGAACTAAGTTCCTACTTTTATACAATATTCAATATAGACTAGACCCCCCACTCACTTATAATCACACATAGAGAACTCATTTCCCCCTCAATAAAACTCATTACATTATTAAAATTTCAGAGTAGAAAAATTGTCCCTCTCGGTTCCATACAAATGATGTGTTCAAGTCTCACAACTCTATTTATTGATGTTTACTCACAATTACATTCATATATTCAACTAATTATTAGAATCATATTTGATTTCATGTAATTCGGCTGATGTTAATATCTCTTTTTCTTACAAATTATAGACTTCAATTTAACATAGAAATTAATTATATTTATGTTCTCATAACACTACTTGATAATAATTATTATTTTCATAAACCATGTTATAAAATTAGTGTTTCACATAATGTATGAATTTCATATATGTGAAACTGATGGTTGTGTTAGATTTCCACACATCATAAATATGATCACATAAGTCATAAAAAATAGTTCACTTTTCCATTCATTCACTAATCTTAACACATTATTGATGGTATTATTGGACTATTTATATCTAGGAACAATTTATCTGGGAATCTACATCATTCCCACAAATCCTACTACATTCGTTCCCACTAATCACACAAAACCCCACTTATATGACATTTCATGGAAACTCTTCTTCTCTGAGAATCAACATTAATTTTTGGAGAATATTTTTATTATATCAAAATACTACACTCTCTTGTTAAATAAACTCAAAACACTTAAAAAACATTTACATTATGAATACTCCATGGTCTTCTCCATCCTATACCTTTATGAACATATTTTTTCACTAAAAACAACACCAAAATACCAAAATATTTCTTTGAGATGTTTTTAAAACACAAAATGATTCAATGTAACCAAGGAAAGAACTAATAGTTATAGCACAAAATAATGGGTAATTTAGTTCAAATCACGTTATCTCAACTATATATATAAATAAAATCATCTCATACCATTGCATTAAAACACAATCAAGCCTAGCTCCAATGGCATTACAGCACATCATGTGCTCAAATACTCCCTCCAACAACATTAGAATAAGGGAAATATTCAATATTCAATTTAAAAACTCAATGAATATCTAAAAATATTCACAAAAAATTAATGGAATGCCTTTTTCAGTGAGGGAATCCATGTGAGCTGTAATCCATAGGGAATTATTCATAAATATCAAACAATATCCTTCTAACCCAATAAAACTCCTTACCTCAAAAAAAACTCTTGATTGTGTCCTATGAAATGGTGGGCACACTATTCAATGGTTCCATAGATATAACAATATACATGATAAAAATATCCACAAAGTGGAACCCTAAAATATAGAAATGAATATTCTTGAGTTATCAATGTAATAGGAAATCTCAGAGTAAATGTGGAACAACATTGACATGTATAGTATTCTCATCCTTTAAAAATTAATAAATATGTATGTTTTTGATGAAGACCACCACAAAACAATAAAATAATGGCTGTAAGTTCAATTCCATGAGGCCCGTGAACACATCCAGTGATTTTTCACACCGAAGTGCATCAATATAAATTAATAATGTTGGTAATGTAATCATAGTAAAATCTTCATGATATTCTCCTTACAAACCCACAAACATTGATAGAAAAATATATGATTGAAGAAGATATTTATCCTCAAAAGATATTATCTGTTCATTATTT
Source organism: Viscum album (assembly GCA_963277665.1). Lineage (NCBI taxonomy): Eukaryota > Viridiplantae > Streptophyta > Magnoliopsida > Santalales > Viscaceae > Viscum > Viscum album. The sequence goes on from OY728122.1 coordinate 1,254,170,512, forward strand.
TTACAATATTTAGGGGGGTTTTAGCCAATATTAATGCCTCATTGTCCCATCCTCCCTCTTTGGGAACAACATTGAGGAGAAAACTCTCGGTAAAGTCATCTAGTTTCACTTATGTATAATAAAGGGTGGACATATAATAAAATATATACGATATAAGAGTGGTCCAAGGGTGAAAATAAATATAAAATTTGATCTCTCAATGTGTGGAAAATCCATGTAAAACCCATAAGAATTTTTCCATATACTACTTTGTGAATGTTCAAATAATATACTCTAAATAATCCACCACACATAGATCCAAAATCAAAAAATTGATAGGTGACAAACTGAAAAATCCCATGCATAGGCTCTACACATCTTGATTGAAGGTCTCCCTGAAATCTACACAAAAACCTCAATACATTCACTAAAAAACACATCACTATTTAATAATAGTATTTTATCAAGTATCAACCAATTTATTGATATTATATACCAAGGATGAAGTAATTGGGCTTTATCAAAACCATTATGTTGTCCAATGAGAACCCCCCTCCGTAAATTGTAAGATTTTAACCTCATAAAATGTGTGTGAGCATTTGATCACTTCCATAGAAATTAATTATCTATATAGGTCAGTCCAAGGACTCTTCTATGATCTCCAATTATCAATACGGGGATTTGATAACAAATGAATGTCTTACTCTTTTATCTTTATGTTTGTATTATGGTGTATAAAATATATTTATAACATGTTGAATCATAGTCTGCACTTCAATATCATAGCCCTCCATCACATTCATCTAGATGTATCCCAAACTTCTAGCTCCCTAGACATGGGTTGTACTTCTTAAGGGTTATGGTGGTGGATGAATATTATTGAACATTATACCTCTAGAAATTAGATGTACACCAACCACAATTTATCTAGGTACTCATCCTCCAAAAAACTATTCTCAAAAGATCTCCAAGGGAGAGTTTATTTATCAGGTGTTTTTATAATCAAATACCACAATAGGCAGTTAAGGTAATCAACTATCTCCGAGGTGACCTCGAATGGGCCCGTAAGGGGTGAAAAAATGCGAGGGTTTTCTCCCATCATTGCCTCCTAGTTTCTCCCTAGTCAGTCCCTGCTTCTTCTCCCTTGGTCGGCTGTTTGCGACAGAGTCTCCATTGGTTTTGTCCTCTCGGTGATGTCTTGATTTTTCCGTCCTTTTTCTTGACTCCCCGCTCGGGATAGGGCTTCACTTCAGCGTAGGGGGCCAGAGACTGAGTCCCAAATTCCATGGGTTAAGGGAGTCATTTCGTCCTTAGATGTAGGAAATAAGTGGTTGGGTGTGGCCTTTATGGGTTGTCTGGTTGGTGGTGATGGGATTTAGAACTAGATCTGGTTTTTGGCTGGGTCCTTTTCTGGTATTGTGGTAACAGTTTCTCTTCTTTCTTCATTCATGTGCATGGATTCTGTTTTGGTGGCTTTGGGATGATGTTTTGTGGATGAATCTGGGGGTTTCGAACCGGTGTTGATGCTCCAGTGGAGGTAGGGACGAGCTATCAGATTTTTCATTTTAATATGAAGTTTTATAAAGGATTTGTTGATGTTGGTTGGAGGTCTGGGATGGTTCTATGAAATGTGGATTTTGTTTTCAGCTTCTCTGATTTGGTTTTGGTGTTTAAACTGGCCTACTCGGGTGTCGTCTGCGGCCTTGGTTGTCCTGGAGGGATGGCTGTTATGATGATGTACGCCAACAGTGAAGGTGACGATGGATGCCGGTGAGGATCTTCAGTGGTCTGGTTAATGAAGATAAGTTTGAAATCGAGTGATGTGTCAGTCGAGGCAGACCGTGGATCAAAGCGGCATTGTTCATGCGTGATGTGGTTTAAAGCTCGAGGTGTGATGCATGGTTCGCAGCTCGAGGCATGGATGACGGTGTTTTTTTATATTTTAAGGTGTAAACGATGTGGTTGTTTTATATGTGTTGTATGGGTACCAAAAACCATTAAACCTGCTTATAAAAAATGATAAAAAATGGTTTTCATGAAATAACACCATAGAATGATTTAACTATGAATAGGGGAATATTATAGAACAAAAATTTTATTTCCGGGAGTCCAAACATGAAAGAATACATAAACAACCACCTCAAGATAGAATGCCCTAGAAGGAAGTGATGATAATGGACTAAATACCCATCTTCCCATATTCATGATGGGGCATCGTATAACTTCTATTCTATCCCTTTATATACCCATCCTATCTCCCTAACTTTCACCACATTTGTCTTAGCCTGATGGTTCCTTGTACCTCACTTAGGGACCCAAAAACTTCCCATTTCAACCTATGCATTTTTGAGGTGTCGACTTTCAAATTCTTCTCCCTAGTGTCTAACATCAGTTAGAGGCATCCAATTATTGATATATCAAATAGATTCAACAAATTATTCATGGAATATAATATATTGTTCTATTGTTATCCTACTTCATCCATGTCCCATTTTCAATCACTTTCCCAGTGCTAAGGATCATTCTTCTTCTTGTTCCAATGGCCAACACTCATGTGAAGGAAATAAGTTTTTTCTATTAAGATGGGATTATATATTTCACTAGATGTTAGATCCCGCATTAATGATGATTTTTTAGTTTCTATGGCAATACCCTCCCTTCTCAAAATCCCTTCATCCTCCAAATTTTTAGATAACTAGTTGGATGATTATAGGATTATGATGATTGATCAAGATCCCATTTTCACCCCATAGATCCCCATATTTTTATAGATGTTGATGTATCTAGGCTTCCTGTACAATCAATGTGCACCATGTTTTTTTAGAATTTATATGTTTAATTTTAGTCATGTTTAAGCCCAAGTATTAATATTCCTCCTGATTATTTTGATTGGCCCACCAAAACATGGTTGTCTCCTTTGTATGAGAATAGTTTATTCAATATCTCATAGATTAGATGTATCTAATGAGGTAAAAGTTAAATAAATATGTAAATCTTCATTGCATTTGCATTCTTGAATTATTGGGCCATTTAATTCTGACGTTGTGATCTATTATGCTTAAATGGTGAGGCATTCCGCCATTTGTTTGGAAATGGATACAAAGGGAAGGAGTTGGATATGATAGAATAGTATTTCCCCCAGTTCTGTATGTCCAAAGGGAGGGGAAGCATGGGTAAAAACGTTAAAAGGGGTAGCTATTAGGTTTCATAAATGTGACGTAGTTTTTCATCTAGAATAGAATCACTATCCAATGACAACAACTTTAGGAACTACATCCCATGCTAGAATCCATATAGTGGAGTTCTCCAAGAACGCCCACTATGGAAAATCTAGTTAAGGATTTTTTTCATTAAATTATGAAGAATGTGGAACTTCATTATCCTCTAGTGATGCTGTTGTGAAGGAGGTGATCCTAGAATTTATAGTCTGAAATAGGTTAAAAACCTCTAAGAGGTGAAATAGTGGCTAATACTAGTGGTGAAGGGTGGGAATGACTATATTATAATGGGAAATGGAAGCATGTACTTAGGATGGGATAAAAGGCTAAAATTGAAAACTATATGCAAGATGGCCAGTGAAAATTGGATAGACCTACTACATATGATTTTATTCAAGTGGTAGTTGAATCTGTTATAACCCCATCTATGTGAAAATAGATTTATTAATATAAAATAATCCAATGCACTTGTAAATAATTCAAATAATGGATGACTCAACTTGGAGAGATACATGATTAACAAAAGAAAGAAAACCAAAATATGAAATGACTACTCCTCCATACCCAAACTAATGAAAACCAGGCCAATGAGATAAAAAAACCGAATATTTATTAAACTCAAACCATCAAACAGGTGGAGCAAGATATAGTGATGATAGAGATGATTGTAACCACAGTCAAAAAAATCTAGAAATTGAGGAAACCAATGACATGTCCACTTCAATGAAGGGTGGTTTCAATTTTTCTACTGGAAATGCCAAATTTCATCATGGAAAGGGAGGTGATATTGGAAAGGTAGAGGCTTCAATGACTGCATCCGAATTACAGTTGTTTGTAAATTATAGGAAAAATAATGAGGTAGAAGTTATGTAAATAAATCAAACATATCAATCTAATAACATGTATAAAAATGATAAAGATTATACATAATGATGAGAAAACATAATGGATCAATGAATATGATCGACTCCTTATTCATGAATTTTACAAAGTAAATAATAGAATATAATAATATAATAAATTTTAGTATAAAATCAGAATATATTTTGAGAAAATTGTTAATGATGAACCATAGAGGAGAGACTATACTTTTTAATGATGTTGACAAAAGTTGTAGGGTATTAATTAGATTAAATTCACATAAACTAATATAGTGATGTACTATGAAGTATATATTATTATATATGGTTGTTTCACATTTAGGCTCCCACTCAATCCCTAAATGGTATTAATTTTTTATAAAAAAGATAATTTTCAATAATTCCACCTAAATACAATCATTTGTTACATAACGGTTTGGCTGTCCTCAAAACATGGGTGGCCACTAATGCTGAAAATCATGATTTGTAATTAGACTATGTGAATCCCTATCCAACTCCACTTGATTCATACATTTATAAATAGATGTGGGATGTATATATTGTTTATGGGTACTGGGTATCTTCACTACACTATGGGTAGGGAAATTAATTCCCACTCACCTAATGGGGGATGCTCATCATCTGGTCCCTAGGTTGAAGACTCGTTTCATAGATGGTTGATGTCAATAACTGTGATCAATGATACATGATTGTCACAATTCTACTTTACGAGCCCACGTGGATGTATGAATGGAATCATCCTGTAATGAATAAAATTGAACATAGTTACAAAAAAATATTTGGGGTGATAACTCATGAAGGACATGGAAATCATTAATTTTTAATTATATGATACATTTATCATGTAATTATTTCCCCCAACATTGGTTCTCTAGAAGGTTGATTCTATGTGTAGGTTGTCAAAATCATTGTGAAATGGTAAAATGGACATTATAGAATCATTGGGTTCGCTAGAAAAAAAAGGTAAACATAAAACCCCTTGACACTATTTCCACATGTTACCAAACCAATCCTCATGAAAAACTAATTATAAACTATATAACAATGATATTCCTACTCAAAAACCACTCTGATATGACCTGCCATAATGGGACCCCACATTTTCCTATAATAGGGCAGTTGTGCCACCACATTTCTATATAAAATTGTCTAATGGTTAGATGATAGCACCTAGAAGGCATATCACATATGATTGGTTGCCTTAGCTAAAAGTACATGTACATAACACACATAACCACATAGGATATAATATTGGGATATACGTAAAAGGCAAATATAAATATATTTAATACATCATAAAAACACTAAAATCTATAAAGGAGTAACACGTCATAAATCATTGAGTAAATGAGGAAAATTTAGACCCAATAAATGTAAATGGAGAACATCCCAAAGTAATTGAGGTGAATGGATCTTTTCCTTTAAAAAGAACCATATACCAACATCTACCACTACTTTCACCTCTAAGAATTAATATCCATCTTCTCCTCCAATAAAATTTCCACCAAATTATATACTAAAATGTCTATCATTTTCAATAGACACAAAATTTTTGGCCTAAATACTTATAGAGGGGTGAGTATATACATTCCATGTAGGATGCAATAAATCAACAAAGGAATAAAGGAATGACGAGTCTACTCATAACAGAAAAGGTAAAGTGTAACCCACTACGGTAATAAGAATATTAATATATAAACACAAGAAGATATGATTTCAAGTAATAGAATTTAAGACATCAATTCTCCCTCAACAACATCCCAAATCTATAATAAAAATACATCCTCTTAAACAACTTTAGATTACATGCATCCCAAAAAAAAGAAACCCCTATCATCTCACATAATATGGTATGATACCAATGAATCTCTAATATCACTATTGATCAAGAAAGTATAAAACCTCTAATGAATGATGCACTCCTTTAAGATAAAGGTCACTAAATGAGGGAGCAACAAACTCCATAAATATTGGAATCCAGTTCTGATGATTCTTGGAACATCAATTGCGGGATAACCGAACTCAATTAAGCTTTAGAGGAATAAAAATACACATTGAATAGTGTACTTCCAATGTGGTTGTACTAAAATTTATGGATAAAGGATCTATGACCCAAGTAGGAAGGATTTCCACTCACTATCAGTTTTGTATGGAAAAACCACATTTCATTGACCCTAAGGGGTAGCAACCCCATGGCTAATCTAGAGGAAATTTTCAAAAAGAATGTGGGGTAGTAACAAAACCTATGAATACATGGGGAATTTCTTTCCCTATTACTCAAATTCCGAAAAAAGAGTACCTAACCAGGTGTCAACTAATATCAAAACACTCAAACCAAATCATCATACGTAAGGAGATAATACCAATACACATACAAAACATGATTTAAATGTCCTGGTTTAGTTTAATGGATCACAACATCATTCTCAAAAAGGTAATAATTTCATGATTTGATATATCCTTTCCCCAATCTAAAAAATTAATGAAATGATATTTTAATATCCCATAAAGAACCATGATAGGTTATTCACTATATGTATCAACATAGCCACATTGTGATCTATATTTTCATTCCACAATTTCAAACCCACTATTTTCATGTAGTAATATAAACTCTACAAACTATATTTTATTGTTATTGTCATACTCCTCGAGTTACAATCCAGAAATTAATGTTTAATATGACTCATTAATTTTGCATCCCAAATAGTCATGCCATGTCTCACATCAAGTAGGATTAACTCCGGATGTGTTCCCTCCACAAAACTTTTACGTGAACAAATCCAATGAAATGTTTGGAAGAGTTTAGTCATGACACAACTTAGTGTGTTTCATTGTGATCCACCCTGTTAGGGATATCTGATATAAATGAGACCTCTATGTCACAAAATGAAAAAACTTTTCGCACAACAATGTTAGACCCCAAAACAATATCTCACTACTCTTAATTTTTATCCCACACTATCATCTATATTTTCTTTCCTTTACATCAAACACCAACCCCATATCCTTTATCATAAGGGATGATTTCATCAACTCGGTCAAACCACATGAATAAGAAGGGATTCAAGAGAATGGATTTAGAAGGTTAAATTGGATATGGGAAACACAATAATAGTTATCTAGTATATAAAGAGAGTTCTAATAGTGATATATAAGAATTTACAATAGAGATTTCATAAGGAAAACTATGGAAAAAGACATAAATATTCCAAAATCAAATCCATGTGATAATAGAGCTTGATATAAACAAAGTGTCTAATATTAGATGACCTTCATAAATGCCACTATAATCCATTATCTAGAAGTTCCAATGGATAACCACACATTCATCACTAGTAAAAGGAATGACCAAGGAAATTAAGGCTCAAAAACACAGCTGCAAAATATGAGAGGCTGAGAGGTGAAAACAAAAATCAGAGAGAGAGAAGTTTAAAAAAAAATATAAAGAAAAGGTAATTTGATAATCTCATGGAAAATTGTTAATGGTTTTGGTGAAATACCTTATTAGTGAATCAAAATCAACGTTCAACATGAATCTCAATGCTAGAAAGGCCCTCGGTATTCCAGATCAAAAAAAACATAGCATGATAAAACATTAAATAAGTCCCTAAGAAACATGGTAAAATTTCATAATTGCATCTGACTTGACCACGACTATGTCATCAAAATTTGCGTCACATTGCAATACCACATATGTTCTATTAATCTAATATTTAAAGAAAATAAAAATCATAGTTCTTGTTATCATTGAAAAACACATCATTTGTAATCTATGGGGTTCACACGTATCAAACCTTTCATGTGAGATTAGATCAAAGGAACTCAACAATCCACACAATAAAAAATATCTTAATGGAAGAATAATATGAACTATAATGAAAAAAACATAACATTATAAATATTTTTTTTTCAACTCAATGATTTACAATGATTTATGTGACAAATCAAAAGTATTTATAATGAAAATGATACATTTACATCATTAAATATCATAAATATCCCCATAGAAAATATCTTACCCCATAAGTGAAATATGTTTAAAAATAATTCCATTTATTTCATTATTTTAAACTTAAATCCTCTAGCCATAACTAATAAAATTGAACCTCAAATCACCATTACATATTCCACTTTTGAATACCAAGTAGAACCAAACCCCAAGGTTCAAACAAGTATTTTTTATTCAAAAAAAATATTATTATCAAATGAATATATAATTTTAATTCCAATTCATTATAATTAAAAACTAGATTTTCTAAAAAATAATTTAATTGAATATTTACCAAAAACACAATAGAATCTAAATATAAAAATTGACAAATTAAGGACACAAATATTTTTCTCACTATACAAAGGATAATTAATGGTTGCCTAACTATTATGGTAACCTAGAGTGACTTTTTGAGGTTTTGATGAGTATTAATTTAGATAGAATTTGAACCTAGTTATTTTGAGAGGTTTTAATGATTAAACCGTCCATTTTATATACACATATCCTAGATATTTATTAAGATGAATTCTTTGTATATGTTCTTTCATTTAATTATTCAATTTACATATATTATATTTATATAAATAATATAATGTATTAAAAAATAATATTTTATAACACAATATTATTAATTTTTTGTGTTATATATTTTTAGTAAATGATATTATTTTAATACTCAATACCACACATGATTTTGTCACATAAAATTGATACATGAAACTCACTCCATTTAAATGATTAAAATTATATGAAATAAAAAACCTACCCAATATAATGTATTGTTTGATGGGTAGTTAAGCCTGACATTCCTGGTAAATCCAAAACACATAGGCCAATGAATATTTGGCCATAAAATACCAGTGTATAGAGATTTTTATTTATAAGTGATTGAAAGTTTAAATATTGGTTTTACTTATAAATATGTCAGAATAGTTAAAATTAATCCTTTTGATTTGAATTATAACAGACAGGCCACTAACATAATTCATGAAATTTTAAACCAATGTTATTCCATGCATGAAACTCCACAAATTCGTGGTATGGATAATAAAAAAAGGAATATAAATATATTAAATTTTAACATAAATAAGAAAATATTAAAAATTCATATAATAAGAATATTAAAAATATGTAATAGGTAAATTATTAATTCCAAAATTTAAACATGGGACATAAAAAAATTAAAATTTTAATCATTTAATATGTGAACATTTTATCAAACATGAATATAAATAAATTTTTACAAAAAATATATATTATATAAAATATCAATATATAAAGTATAAAGAATAATACTTAATATTTATAATTATGAGATAAATATAAATCCTTTATTTTTATTAAAATATATAATTCATCAAAATATGAACACCTCATGTATTATATTCAAAAAAATTTACAATATCTGAATATTATATATATATATTAATTTTAATTTTTGATATAAATTCTCTTTACACAATGATCACATCTTCAAAAAATATTTTTAGTAAGGTTTAAAATCACCAACCATATGTGTGAGCCATATGGGTTTGCACTAGCAAAGGTTTATAAGATAATCCATGATATAAATAATTGATTTTTTATATATAAAAAATTAATTATTTTATTATGAAAATTCATAATTTAAATATGAACATAGTAAATTTCATTAATTCTACAAGTTTTTATAAAATTATAAAATATTCATTCCTTAAAAAATTTATTTGTTAAAAAATAATATATTATAGTTACCAATATAATTAATATCATTTTACATGGTAGAGGAAAACCCTCAATCATCTTCCAAAATATAGTAGAAATATATTATTTCATTGAACAATATCATTGATAATAACATCCTATAATACATTCAATAAAATGGGTGTAACATCCCAGACCCCAAAAACCTAGAGCCGATAGTTATAATACATTATTGGTGGAGGATACATGATTTCCCAAAGGATCCAATAGTTCGGTATTCATGTAAGAATAAATATTTATATACATTCTATATCAAAACATAAGACACAACATGAAAATATTTCAAGAACATTATTATCCCTTTTATCATATCAATGGGAATTAGTCATAGTCCTCCTTTAGTTTTTTAGGAAAAGGAAAACAAAAAATGATCAAATTAGAATGACAGTAAAAAGTAGTATTTAGTATAAGATTTCATAATTAATACATAGAATAGGTGATATGTTAACAATAAATAACCAACATGGAACCACAATCCACTGATAATGATGGCATGATATATACATAAAAATAAATGAAACATGGATAACATTAATCATTTATCATATATTGAGATAATGAATAATGTTAGATATACAAACATGTCTTCATGTACATGATCCAACACATTATTCAATTACAGGAAGAAGAATACACAAAAATTAAACCTATCTAGTCTACTTTGAGAGGTTGATGCATTTAGTGGTGAGATTACAATGGGCCCCACACATCACCAAATTTTGTATAATTCATTATCCATTAAATTCAACTAATCCTTTTATATTATACCCTAAGTTATGTTGGGCTAAAAATTATCGCTATCTGAAAAAATCGAAATAAAAAATAATACTTACCCATTCAATATAATAAATTTTATTTCTTCGGTAACATTTCATAATCTACTTATTAACCATGTGGTGTAATCAATGTAATAATAAGTACTATTTACAAAGAAATTTAAGGGTTGTGGTACTTTAAATATACTGAACAATCCATGGATAAATGAAATTTTTATTCCATAGTTTTCATTACTAAGAAACCAAGGAAATATTATTCAAAATTATTTATCTAGACTTATATAGAGATTGTTAATTTTCAAAATAAAATAGACCATTAGTGTTTACCTAGGTGTGTAGTATTAGACCCATTCATCATACTTCAGAGTGATGACCATGTTAATGATAATAATATCCTTTTCATGTTGATTACCCCTAGGTACATTTTTTCCACATCGATATTTAAATTATAGTGTCCATAGAATTTTGAAATTTTATGAAATTATACACACTTTAACTTTTCCAACACAAAGTATGATTTTTCCAAAATAAAGAATGATTGAGTTTTTCAATAGTTTTAGTAACTATTAAATAAAAAAAAATATAGTGGATGGATATCATTATAAACCTCTAAATACATTATATTTCATGAGTAATTTTTAAGACACTATTACATTTTCATGTATGAACCACACAAAGTGAAATTGGTTATGGATATAACACGATTACTAATTAATGAAGATTGAGATGGAAAACCCAACTTATAGATTGGGTTGAAATTCAATAAAAACATCATGAAAGAGAGGGATTAAAATTGATCTTAAATTACCAAAATAAATTATTTTCCTGATATAAATTCTCTAATTGAAAGTATATAGACCAAGTTTTAGGAATTCAGTGAATTATATATAACATGTCTAAATGAGAGGAATATGAGATTGGAAACCCTTACAAATTATCCTAACATCCACAAACATAGTTTAACATCATATATCCCTAAAATATATTTCTTAGTCATGTAATTAATAAACTTAATCATACAATTATTCATTTAAACTCATCAAAAATAGTTATTCTCTATATGAATTATTCTGATTTTCCACATTGGTGTTTATAATTATGATCATTAGTAATAGTTTCATAATAGAAATTTATATATTCAATCTTCTCAAAAATGACTTCATTATTAGGTCATTCAATTTACTATTAGTGATGATCTATAAGAATTTATGTGGTTTCAAATTATTATCATGAGTGTTTTAGTCTTTGTCCTAGAAGATGATATAAATAACTAGCTTGTTTATGTGATTGTCATCGATTGAAGGGCATTTTCTTAATTGATGATTTGTATTTTGAAAAAAAAAACTATTAAGAATAAAAAATAATTATTTAAACATTTATATTATATTATACTAGTTATAATATTCCCATAGTAAAATATGATAGAAATTAATAGTATTATTTAAATAGGTGGTTAAACTGAACCAAGAATAAACATACCCATATTTAATGAATGATTATGATATGGTTTGTTGCAACATAACTACACTAGATGGATAATTATATAATTTAGGGTTAATTATCGTGATATATTATATTTTAAAAGGATATAGATGAATAAGTATTGTATTTTAAAATATGACCTAATTTTAATAAAATATTTTCCTCTTACAATGATTATTTAAAAATATTAAATTGACGATTATAGTTTTTTTTATTTCATTAATAGGATGACAAAAATTTTATACAATGACCTTAATGATATCATAAAAATGATATTATATCATTAAATAAATTATATTATCCATCATTTATGTGTAGTGAGAAAAATTAATTTTATTTCTCATGGTGGCGGTAGTCCACAAGTTCATTCATGTGATGATTTTTTCTTAATGGATTGCATAGATATGTATACTGAAATAATACCCTAAATAGATTAAAATTATAATATATAATTGATACTAATAATATTATATTTTTATGTGTATAATAAATAATATTGAATGTAAATAAGAATAAAAACTTTTTAGTTGATAATAATCTCATCAATGAAAGTGGGTTATAGTTTATGTGGGTTAAAATGAAACATAGACACACCTTTTTGAGGATTGTTTTTCATTTTATGGATTTTTGTTAACTTTTAAATTTTACCCTATTTGTTTATTTAACTAGGTTATTAATTTCAATCCTCAAATATTGGTTTTGATGAAAAATATAAATATTAAACCTATTAAATATTCTTAAACTTATAATTTCAAATTTAAAAATTATTTTATCTAAATAAATTATAATTGTGTTAAATGAAAATTTTAAAATAAAATCACTTAGTCATGTAAAAATAGTTTCCTAAAAAATAACATTTTTAGGTTTAAATTTACGTCTACGATTATATTATACAAGGTACTAATTTTAATTACATTAGTCTATTTATTATAAAACCAATAAAGACAATGTTGATTTAAATCCTAGATAATTCTTAATATCCCTTGAAAATATTTGATTCAAATAAAAGAGTGAAGGCATTTTTTATTAATGCAACATTTTATTTAGTTCTAAATAAGATTATACATATGATTTATATGTTGAAATAATATTTTAAAATATAATTTTATTATTTAATTTTTTTTTAAACTTCTAGTACAATTAGATATAATGATAAAATCATAAAAATTACAAGATTCGTGAAAACAATATTTTTTTGACTAAAAACTGTCCTTTTTAGAAAACTATCAAAAATTAATAGTATGAAAATTTTCATATGATGAATTCAAAAATGATGTTAGTTTAGTAAATTTTAAATTCTAAAATTAATATTTTAAAAAATTTGTTGAATAAAATCTCTTTAATAGATGCATTATGTGATAGTTCAGGATATTGTGTTTATCTGCTATAGTTGGGTCTTGGGTATTACTCAACCATAAAATAATTTATTTAAAATTAATTTGGTATATATAAACTATTGATAAAATATGGGTATCACTTCCTTAAATCTTCTTTCGTATCATAGTTTTCCTCTTCTAGTTTTTTTATCCATAGGACATTCACCAATTGAGTGGTCGGATTTCACAATACATTCTAAATGGTATCAAAAATATAAAAGGATCTTCATTATATGAAAAATAAATATACAACATTATCCTTTCATATGTGAGAATATGAATTTGGATCTGTTATGTATTTGGTTAGTAATGAAACATGAAAGACACTGTGTACTTTATAATGGTTGAATGATACAACCAATTGGTATGTTACAACAACATTTATTTCTAGTATTTAAAATTCAATAAAGTACCTCATTCTTAAATCCCAATTTTACCCTATATTACAACTCCCTTCCATGGAGAATCCTTCAAGAATACATGATCCTAAAATTGAAATTCCAAATATTACATTCAATTATTAGAATTTAAATTTTTTATTTTATGGGTTTCACTAATATGATCTAGAATAATCAATATTTTAATAGTTTTATTCTCCACAAGATCTAAGAAAACAATCATTCCTTATATATCCTATTCTAAACAGGATTGAGTAAGAAATATATTCCCATACAATGATTTTTATGGTGTCATTAGGATGCTATAATGAAAGCTATTATTGTTTGAAAATTAATCCAATGGTGATTACTGATCCCACATACCTTGGAAGTAAATTGAAAATAGTCATAGTGTGTCTACTAAGGCCTAGATCATCCTTCCATACATCCCATTGGTTTAGGGATTTAAATAAGTTCTTAAATGTATCACGATGTCTATATCCCATTGAAGACACTTAAAAAATTTCAATGAATCATAAGTCAAAATTAGATAAAATCAATAGAGGTTCCCCATAGAAGCCTTTTTATTTCATTGATATAGATTAAGGAAAATGATAAAGTGGTTGAAATTATCATATTAATAATAAATAAGAATACATTTTCATAAAATCAATGATGATCCATATTGTGTTTTTCTTCCTTCGAGTCTTTGGGAGTCTGGTGAAAAATTACATAGGATTCATGAATCTATTAGGATATTGTATTTCATTCGTTACCTACTAAAATACTAATCATTTGAATACAAAATCTACAATTTCCCACTTCATTCCATCTCACTTTAAAATTTCCCTAAAATTCATTTACATCGTTGTGAATCCAAGGTGTATTAAGAAATTTAATTTATGTGATTCTTCCACCAGTTACTTTCCATCTATGATATGGATAAAACACATAAAATATTTTAAATCTTCAACACTCTATATCTGTAGATTATTTATAAAAATCTCCAATGATTACTACATTAATTTAATTTTGACACTCTTTATCATCGAACTCGGTCATCTCTATGTTTTCTAGAAATGATGGTTTAATAGTGTTTTGGAAAAAGAATGATGGGTCAGCTTTCCAGAAATTACTACAACTTTCTCTACTATATCTATGTTTATAATTCCATTAATTATCCACATTGTGGCCATAGATCCATGGTAACTTAAACTCAATACATCACTCATATTATATACCTTCCCTTGGTAAGAGTGTATTAGGAAATCGTAGTCCTTGAGTAGTCATTACTAACTTCATTGCCTCATGTTGTGATCAATATGATAGAAGATTCAATTAAAACACTTTTGATCAGTATATATTTTGTATCTTTCACAATATAGTTAGTTCATGAAATTTTTCAATAAAATATTACAGCTTCCAACTTGAGTTCATGAGTTTGATAGTTCTGTTCTAGGATTTTCATTTTCATTGAGTCATAGAAAATCATGTTATCTTTCTGAAAAAAGAACACAAGCAGGTCATTTTTATACTTCATTATATATTAAAAATACTTATTTTATTATTTTTCTAATTTTCTCTTTATTTTGTTCCTCACATCCCCTCAATGATGTGAATTTAACACCTTTATGTGTTAACTTGGGTAACGGGGTTTTAATCAATAAAAATCCTGAAAAATTTGAATGTTAAAACCTACTAAACATAGAAATATTCATATATAAGTTATGTTCATTGTTATATGACATTATTTGATTAATTTTTTCATTTAAGGTGAAACAAATATTCTATCCATAGGGAAAATATTTAAAAGAAAATAATCTTTACTGAGCCAAAATTCACACGTCTTATATTTCCCATATTTTTTTTCTATGTGTCTCTAGGATTAATCGATGATGATTATCATAAAATTCATAGATCTTAGAGAATATCAATATATATAAAATAAATACCAGCAAAAATCAATCATGATACTCCTAGAAAACACTATTCATTAGATCTATAAAGATAAAAGGTGTACTAGTCATTACAAAATGCATTATCGTAATCTCATATTGTCTATTCCATGTTTGAAATTTTGTATTTAGTATATCATCATGATTTATCCTCAAATAATGATTACTAGAATGAATATATACCTTATAAAATAATTGTTATCCCTAAATTTGGTCATATAATTCATCAATGTTTGGTATAGGATACACATTATTTTAACTAATGGATCTAATATCCCTATAATCGATGCAATGTCTCAGAGAACCATACTTATTTTCCATGAATAAAATAAGTGTCTCCCCATGTTCAACCACTGGAGAATATAAATCCCTCATCAATAAATACTGAAAAATTTTATTCAACTCCACAAACTCCACCAGTTATATTTATATTGGGTATTTTAGTTATAGTCCTTGCATAATGTTTGAGTTCAATTGATAACTCAACATCACACTCTTGTTGATGACCATGTAATACTTCATGAAAAACAAAAATGGAATTGTGTGCAATTGGTAAATAATATGTTCTTATGAAATAATCCTTATCCATATTTCATTTATGATATTATTCAATTATGTTTTATATCAATGATAATCATTTTTCCACAATTCCATTCAGAAGATAGAACACATGATTGATTTTTCCGTTTCATAAATTCCCTAAAATAGAAAGACATTAGCTAGGGAGTTGATGAATTGTTCTTATACCAGTGTATTATATGTTCCACTTAATCCTAGAGGATGTTTTCACATGAATATGTGTAACATAGTTACACTATATTTTGGATCAATATCTCACTCTATATGGGTGAGATTATTTATCATGACTTGGGTCAACTTACCTAATATAGTTATCATATGATAAGCCACAACTTTAACGCAATGACTTGGATTTTCATGAGTGGATGTTTCATTTTATAACCCATTTAAATTCATTATTTTATCCAAATGACAATTCTATACATCATTAGAGAGATATCAGGATATTTTGGGGCTTGTTTTGAGTCTGTAGCTCCAAAAAATAGAGATACGCACTCAGTAGAACGGTTAGCGTATGGATAATGCTAAATATGTCACTAAACCATGTGGGTCAATTAGTGTAAAAAGTGTGATGCACAGTCATTCTATAATCATGAGATCCCAGACGAACGCTTGAGCAGGTGCTGCAGACAACTTGGAAGAGTTTCATTTCATGGGTTGTGTGTGGTTAGTCAAACCGTGTGGATAAACAATGTGAGGGGGCTACATGGGTATGATCTTCCACATGGTTTGTGAACATTTTGTACAATAGTGTGTCTATACCATGAAACCACTTAAAATGGGAATCTAATATTTTCCCTTAAATTTTATCAACCCCTTGACCATATTTTATTATTTACCCCACCAAAAAACATCCATTATTTTTCTCATGTGGAGTACTACCTTCCTCCTTGATAGGAGTTGAAGCCATATTCTCATGTGGACTCTATTTCTATCATCACTTGTCTCATTATATAGAAAATTTAAGGATCTACATTCCACTTTCTTCTATTATTAGTTTATTTTCTCATCTCTTGCACTATTTTAGCACAAGGTCATATTACCAATATTTTGGGAATTGGTTATCTATTCCAATGTATCATATTCTAGCTTCATTTAATGTAAAAAACTAGATGATGAGAGTTCTATAAACCTAATTTAGGTGGTTTATCAATTATACCAAATATTTTTGGGGTTTTATATTATTTTTTAATGTTCATGTGGGAAATTTCCAAATGATTTCTTAAAATGTGTTAGGCAAATTTAAATAATTGTTTCATGTTTAAGTACTCATATGAACCATATTTAATTGCAAGGGGACACTGAACACATTCATTTCCACCCCTAAGGGTGTGATAAATTGAATTACCTCCATTATATAAATGTTTAAATGACTAAAATCCATCAAATTGTAAGGATAAACTCTATAGTTGAAATTTTCTTGCTTTATAAATTGAGTTTCTAAATCTAAATGAATTAAGGTGGTGGGAAAGAACATACAATGCATTGAATATTTTTAAATATGAATTATATGAATTATGAACCCTCATTTAAATTGTTCAAAATTATTATAAATTCATAGAGGTAATACCTTATGATTATTATTATTATTAGAGCCTGGTTATTTTTCAGTGAATAATGGTTAAGTGTTTTGTTATGAATGGTGTTTCATTCTCCATTACATTGGGTGATGGGAATGATGCCTCCCACTGTGTACATTCATTTTTATTATGGTAATAACACTCCACAATCCCATGTAGTGGATATTATGCCCAATGGCTCACCCCATTATCATGATTGAAGTTCATGATGTCTAGAATGCATATGAGATTCAGGTATGGTACAATTTCTATAGATTATAGATCATTTGACTAGTTTTGGAATTCAATGTTAGGCCCCGGGTCTTGATAGTAGCTACAATACATGTATGTGACTCTAAATATCATCACAAATAGACTATATATAAAAATATAAATGTCTAATATATATATGCATGGATTATAGGATTAGACACTTACTAGCCTCAGATGAAGTAGGTAGAGTTGGGAAACTCTCATACTAGAACATTATCCAATGGGTATTTATTTTCTAACATTGTTTATTATTACTTATCTTGAATATTTTTATGCTATTTTCCATGAAAGGATTTTTATAGGCACAATTTATGGTGGAATACATTATTTATCACACACCCAACATAGACTACCATTGATACTTTAGTAGACCTCATGACTGTAGGTGTCGATAGGTGAAAGTGCCCTATCATAGATGGTAAATCTATTTAACTTATAACATTAAGCATAGGAGGAGAGGATAAAGTTCATGCTTATGATTATAGTAGAGAAGTATTTTCTTCATTTTATTATTTATTTAAATCATGTCATATATATATGTCCCATATAACCATTTATTTTCATTTTTTATACATAATTATGATGTCGAATCATTTTTATGTAACCTTACCTAGGAATTTTGATTACTATTATTTCCTGGGATTCCATTTTATTTTTATTTTCTATTGTATCATGCTTACATTCGTTTAAATATTGGTTATATTTTTTTCAATTTTTTATGAGGGTATACTCACCCTATTTTAATAACTTATGCCCTTACTACTAGTCGAGAGCCTCTAGTATAGGGTGAAGCACCTTTGAGGCCATCTGACCACCAAATCGGGCCACTATTTAAGTGGATTCTATTATTAGACATCCCAATGTGGTATCAAAGGGTAAATTTTTCCTTTTATATTACTATTTCAGAATTGCGAAGGTGACTAGGAGATAATGGATTTCGTTAATGAGCTTGTTCTTGGGAGTAACTAACCCACATATAGGGGAAACCCAACTATCCTCGGAAGGGTTATTGTTATTTTGGATTTCACCTATTACTGTTGATATGATTCCACCATTTGGTGACACACATGGTTTTCAACATTATTAACATAGATAATATTAATATAACTAATTTTTTCCTTCGAATACAAAGGTTAGGAGATATTTTTTCATGAATCATCATCAGAACATTATGAATTATATTCAATTCATTTTTATATGCCATGTTTACATTCTATAGCATTACATAATAAATATACTTAGTTCCTTAATTTTTAAATTTGATATGTGGGAAAAAATTTGATGGGTGAAATAATTGGGTTAATGATACAGTCTACATCTATATAAATGGTGTTTTACCACATATATTTATCTTGACACCTTCATTATCCAATAGAACCATGTTGTGGATTATGGACCTACGAGTTCTATACTATATATATAAGACTAAAAAATGATTTTAAACATATAAATAGATTTTTGATTATTAAATGGGATTCCAATTGAAAATTAAATGGTGTTCTCCGCTATACCCATATTAATTGAAAATCCATATACCAGAACCTCTGGTCAGTGATATGAGACCAACACCCAAACCCAGCCATATTATTGTGTAGTTGTGAGTTCATCTTATAGATATTATGTTTCATTATGGTCATTACTTACCAACTAGAAATGGAATTTGGAGTAGTTGGTGAGGGGTGCAATTTTATATAGGAATGCTATGTATATGTACTATTATCTAGAAGTAATATTTTCATATAATAAAAATTCTTTGTTGGAGAATATTTGGATTTGTATAAACTTCACACCAGGATGACCTCGATTAGCATGAAATAAACATGGTAATGACCATGAATATGAGGTTATGGGCCCTGAGCTGCAAGTGATACCTCCCACAGTGCCACGTATAGCACCACCTTCTATTCTTCAAATGGTAATAGACGTCCAAAATTGAGAGCGTTTTTTCATATGATGATATCTTTCAAAGGATTTTCTCAAGCTACCCGGATTATGGAAGATTTGACTTATGAGTTCCTATAGAAGAATACTCCAACCAATTCAAGTAATGGTCTACCACATGCTATAGAATAGTGGCTGGAGACCATGGTTTCTATTTTGGAGAATCTGGAGATTCCTCCAGAGTGGAGGGTCATTCTTACTACCAATATGAAATTTTGTTATACTGAGTGATTGTTAGATGTCATTACAGAGGAATAATGAACTTGTGATATGATTAAGAGAGACTTCCAAATGAACATCTATAATTACTTCCTCCCATTGATATTTAGGTTTTATCGAGTTTTCATGAATATATAGCAAAGACTCATGCCTCTAATGGTATATTATGTTCATTTTTCTAATGATTAGGGATTCTCACTGACATTTTTTGGTGATGAGATCATGAATTTCAGGAAATTTTAGAATGGGATGGTATAAGCTATATGATCATAGGATAATGTTTTTTGGATGACTGTTATTTTTAAGAAAGTCAACCAAATCATCATTATTGATTAGAATTTGAGGGATCATGGTAGTGTGATCCTTGGAGGTTTAGCACCCAATTATATTAGTGGATATTTTAGTGGAATAAAATGTAATTTTGAGGTTACTAGAGTAGGAAAATAGTATCCAAGAAACTCATACTGATAGATTCATGATATGTCACCAGTGCAGAAAACTGGGACACATGAAACCCCATTATAGGTGTGATCTGGTTTTGTGTTGAGGATGTGGAAGTAATGGACATATCTAGTGCTTTTGAATTACTTTTCCAACAATTAATATTGGCAGAGTATATACACTAACACCACTTTTTTGATAGGGGCCTGTAGTAACTCACATGGATGGAATCTAGAATACCACTAGCTGCTATGGATGAGGTGGTGGTCTATGTAGAGAAAACTAGACTCATGTGTCAAAACCCCAGTAGAGTGAGCCTACATAGGGAAGTTAGGTCTTGACTCAAGGAAATGATATTGAATTTCTACATGAAGTGAATCCTATGCGAGAGGATCAGATATCCATACCTTCTACTTTTTGAGGTACTATTCTTATATCCTTTACTCTAGTAACTTCTTTATTTGACATGGGTTCATCACACTCTTTTCTATATTTTAAAATTATGGAGTGTCTAGGCCTTGATAAATAATACTTTTGTGGCATCATGACACTTTGATACCCTATTGGGTATCTGATCAGAGAGTGTTTTCCAATGTATGTATTTTCCAACTAAGATAAATGGATATCTTTTCACATGTAATCGTATCATCCTAAAAATAATTAGATTTTATGTAATTATTTGGATGACATTTCTAGTTCCCTATAGATATCATATCAATTTTTATCACCATATTGTGAAATTTGAATCACCATGGGGTGATGGGAATATCTGTAATCTAGAATAGGATGTCAATGAATCATTATCTAGATTTAAGAAATAGGGGTTGAGTAGTATAATAACATAGATTTTGAGTCTCTTCTTGGATGATTTGCGTATATTACCTTCTATATTCCCTAATATAGTGGATCATTTAATGGAAATCTTCACTGATGACTTTTAGGGTCTACCTCCATTTAGATAGGTAGACTTTACCGTTGATATTGTTATAGGATCATCACTAGTGTCCATTTAACCTTATATGATAACAACCATGGAGCTTCTCAAGCTTAAGAAGAAATTGGAGGACATGGAAGCTATATGTTTTATCCAACCTAATACTTCACCATGAGGTTCACCAGTCCCAATTTCTATGAATGAAAATTTTTCCCTAAATCACTATAGGATTACCAATAGTTGGACCACCATATAGCCAAGAACCGATATCCACTTCCTCAAATAGAAAACCTCTTTGTTTAGCATTGAGAAGCAAGAGTGTTAAGGAAGAATGATTTGAGGTTAGAATATCATCATGATTATATTAGGCCTTCAAACATACATTGTATACATTTTTAAAAAAGGTGCCGTAATTATGAGTACAAGGTAATGCCATTTGGTCTCACAAAATTTCCTATTATTTTTATGGATCTAATGAATGCGGTTTTCCAGCCATATCTAGTTCCATTAATGGTGGTTATTGTAGAGGAAATATTATTGTATTCTCTATATTTTCAATACCATTAATAACCTTTTAATATTGTGTCAAATATACTAATAGAGTACTGGATTTATGAAAATATCACCAAATGTCAGTTGTGGATAGACAAAGTCTACTTACTGGGTCACATCTTCTTAGAGTCACGATTATCAGTAGACCCAAAAAGTGAGATCTATAATTTAATTGGATAATCCCAACAATTTAACTAATATACCAAGATTATTATGGATAGTATGGTATTATATATTCTTCATCCAGGATTTATCATGATTATAAGTGCAGCTTACAGGCTTGATGAACAAGGGTGTGAAATTCATATGGTTAAAATTTTGGGAGACATCCTTTAAGGAGTTTAAAGTAATATTAAATTTAAAATTAATTCTAATTAAATTGATTTTAGGTACGATTTACACATTTTATTAGAATGAATTAGTTATTTGGCTGAGATAAATTCTGATGTAGGACAAGTGTGTCATAGAATAAGAGTCTCATCAGTTGATCCCTCACTAAAGGAATTACCCAAAACATGACATCATGTTACATAATGTGGTTCATGATTTAAAATAATGGAGGATTAATGCAATTAGGTATCATTTTTTGGTATTTAATGATTAAAAAATCCTAAAGTATATTTTTATTAAATTTTATCTCAATCTTTGGCAGCACATATATGTTGAGTACCTACAATTCTTCAATTGTAAGCTTTCCTACAAGAATAGAAAAGGAAATGTAGTAGCCGATGATCTAAGATGAAAGACTCATATAAATGTGATTTAGGAGGCCAATGGTGAGTGTTAAATTATGGAATTATACGTGGATATTCTTATTGAGGTTCAAGAGGAACAAGGACAACTAGTCCTCACAGATTTATAAATGACATCTATCATTCTATAATGGGTAATGATGAGGTAAATTTTGGATCCTGAGGGCCTATTCCGAAGGGATCCTATTTTAGATGAGGATTAATAATCCATTTTATCCATGGATGAGGATAATACCTTACACCTAAATTGATATTTCTAGGTTCCATCAAACATTTTAGAGGAGTTACTGTGGGGATGTCATGCCTCAGAATGGGTAGTACATCCCAAGGACACCAAGAAGTATCAATATTTATATCACCAGTATGGGTTGTCAAATATGAAACAAGAGATAGCAAGATTTTATAATTAGTGTCCCGCTTGGTAGAAAGTGAAGGGAAATATCGGTTACTTGAAATACATTCACAGTCATGATCCCTTCCTGAGTTGAAATGTGATGATGTATCTATAGACTTTGTGATATGTTTTTGTATATTACATCGAGGGAACATTATATTTTGGTTTGTTATTGATCAGTTGATGAAGGTCTCCCATTCCATAAATAGTTTAGATATATTCTTGATAGATTTTCCCGGGAGGTTATATACCATATAGGTTATACATAATCATAGATCTCCATGTTCTATCATATATGACTTTGATGCTATCTTAACATCTCATTTATTGAAAGGGTAGAAGAATCCCTTAGGTACCCATGTTCTTCTGAGAACAACCTATCACCCTCAAACTAGTGAACAAAAAAAGTGAATGATTTAGGTGTTAGAGGACATGATCTGTGTATAAATCCTTGAATTTATTGGATCATAGAAAAAAAATATACCCTAGGACGAGTTTACCTTCAATAACATCCTTCCGAGTACCATCCTTTTGAATTTTTATGATGACTTATACAGATGGACATGCCAATCCCCACTGTTCTAGTTAGAGGTAGGGGTGGAATCTTTTCATAGACCATGTCTCATATTGGAGACTTCAGAGCAACTAAAACTTTTCTGTAAGTCCATGTTGACATATCATTTCTCATATTACCCATATGAAAACATCTGTTAAAAAATCCCTGATTTTGGGGTTGTGTATACGTTTTTCATGAGTATTTTTCCCATGTTGTGTAATCTATGAATTCAAAGGAACAATAATCATTCAACTCATTTCATTGGTCCCTTTATGATCATGGAGATCATTGGTTTAGTAGATGACTGGATAAAACTACGTCATAGAAACAAGTCTATGGATAACATCATTCACGTTTCTCTACTCCAATAGTATTATTCAGATCCAATGCATGTTTTACAACATGATGAGGTTGAGTTAGGTTTTTATTCTTCTTTTGAACAGTACCTAGTGCATATCATTGGTTAGAGCATGAAGGATCTCTATGGAAAGTCAGTTTCTCAAGTATTGGTTCTATGGAAATACAAATGAGTACAAGATGTCAGTTAGGAGTGAGAGGCTTCCATTCATACCTAGTGGCAGTAGTATTTATAGATGATCTCTTTTTATATTCAAAAGGTCTTCTCAAGGATGCGTTTATTTATAGAGGGGAGTTTGTAATTACACTGATTTTCTGAAAGGTGTAGATCACTATTCTTATGATTTAAATTCCTTATTTTGTCGTAATGATTTTAAATTGTAGTATAATGGTGGAATTGGGAGAATTGGGGGCTTTTGCAGAGCGTAGAGCTTTAGAAATTGGAGAGATATGTTGGGCACATGGGTAGTGAATAGTAAGTTCTATCTATGTACCTAAACTATGTGGGGAACATAGTTCATTATGTTGGTCATATAGTTTTAATACATCCTAGTGAGCTAGGATATAAACCAATAGAAGTATTATATGCATCATGGTAGTGGCATTTTTTATGTGTTGCACACTATTAGTCTTATAGTACAACCATCCAATGCGATGGGGTTCCTTGGGTAGGATCCAATTCATAAATGGTTAATGGTTTGGTAAACCATTTAGGAAAATCTTGTGACCGACTAAATCAAGGGTAATTTACATTTTTCCATTAAATGATATAAAAACATTACCCCTCTTTCTTTTATTCATACATTGGACAATAGACCTCATTTATTCTCCCATAATGATAATCCTTACTCCTTGCAAGGTTTTGTATCTATTTTATCCTATGGTCTCAGGTTTCAAAATCCATTCATAAAATTGGCAGAAATTTATTAAAAACTAATCCCATAGATTGGATCAGAAAGATGGGGTTTGAAATGAAAATGTTCAAAAGATTATTATGTTTTTATATCTACATTTAATATATAAATGATTCTAATGGAAAATATTAGATTAATAGATGTATTATTGATATAATAAAATTTTAAAACCAATTAATAAAACAATTTTACAATATAATTTTTTTAGACACAAAGTAATATTTCAATTAAAATTCTTGTATTTTTCCCTATTCATCAAAAATTAAAACATCACAAAAAATAGAAAAACTTCACACTAATATAATATTGGCATTAATCGTTCAATAATAATTTTTTGACATATAATGTTTATAATGTTTCCAAATTTTACATTTAGAATAGATGCACAATTAAAAGTAAGAAAAACTACCTTTAGAGTAATATAGATTTTTGTAAATAATAATGGTTTTATTATTATATTATGCCTATAAAATCTATTTGATAAATTTCAAACTATTTGATAGAATATATAATATACAAATTTCATTAATATCATTCACTATATGTAATTAATTTAATTTAATAGGATTAAATACCTTTGGGTTCTTAAATTAGTTTTCCTATAAAAACATTTCCTTTATTTTTTTTATATTCATTTCTAAATAATTGGTCACTATATACAAAAAATATTTTCTATATTTAGTTGATCTTTTTAATATTAGTCATTAAAATGGTTAATTGATAAATATCATATTAAATAATAATATTAATAATATATTGTACATTGGTAAAAAACAGTCCTACGTGTAATGAAATCTAATCTGTGTTTTGATTGTTGCATATGATTAACATTGTGCTACATATAAAACAAGCTAGAAAAAAAATTAAATTTATTCTAAAAGGAAAATATTGTAATGACATGGGTTGTTTCACTTGAGTAAGTAATTAAATTAACCTTTACATATACTAAACTCAGAGGTCATACTGCAAGAGATAGATCATTCTAATAATGATTACCCATTATAGATTTTTGATTAGATAGGTAATGTTTTATGAAACAAGACCACTCCCCTGTATAATGTTTTTCAGAATAACCACCAATTTAAAAAAGGTGTGTGGGAACCTATGGATGTGATGAGGTGGAGGTATCCTTATCTATTTATATTTGAGTTCTGAATTTTGAATGATAAATTCATTTTGAGCTAGGAATAATGTAACAACCCAAAATTTTATAGTATGTCTATTTTTAAATAAATTTAATCATTTTTATAGCTTACATTACACAAATCTACATGTTTAAGTGAACTCCTATATTTTATTTTCTTAACATGGCTGTTGTAACCTAGACATTTAATTTTTAGTATTATATAGTTGTAAACTCATTGGGTAATATATAATTTTTCAACTAACTATTTATATATTAATATTTTTTTATGAAATAAACAATATATTTTAGTAATGAAATTCTGTTCCTCAAATAAATGTGTTCGTAAAAAAGTTTAATATATTGATTTATATGAATAACTAAATAGAAAATATTTTTAAAATATTTAGAAAATTTATTTGATATAAATAACATAACTTTTAGATTCATCATGTCAAAATTATGTTGGAATTATTTTTTATAAAAATATTAAAGTGTTAGTTTTTTAGTAAATAGAGAAAAATCCTTATTTTTACCAAAATCATATTTTTTCTCATTAAATAATGAAATTTAAAAGTACTATTATTTTATGAATACGGTTTCAAGTAAATGTTTTATAAATTATTTTTATTTCACCCAATTATATTCTTTTTAATCAATTTTATACTATATTTTAGAAAATGATTTTAATTGGGTACAACAACGAGATTTTCCTGAGAATTATTTTGATGTACATATTGTTTCTTATTTTTAGTTAATTAAAATAAACCATAATGGGGAATGTTTTAGTAGAAAAATTTTGCAAATATATAATTAAATATTTATTTATTTTCATAAAATGATAATTATTAGTCCTAGAGTTAGTATAATATCATCTTTTTCATGAAAAAAACTTCTTGAAAACTTATTTACCGACGTGTTTCTGTTTTTTGTGTTTAATATAATTTCACCAATTATATGAATTTAATTGGGATAAAACGGATTCAATTTTTTTAATCATGATTCCCAAATTAGGTTTTAAGGGAACATTAATATTTATTTCTAGTTGGCCTCGATGTTTTAATGATCACAAATTCATGTTTCTTATGATATTAATAAGTTTAGAGTTTATTGTTTGGTTTTTATACTATAACAAATATTGGAAATGGATTTAGATAAGTATTATAAAATAAAAAACATTGAGGTGTAGTCACTTATAATGCTGACACCATTGAGATTAGTCATCACCGTGATTGAAATTTGATAAATGATGAGTCACCGCTAATGTCTCACCACCAACATAAATACTTTTATAAGTATCAGAATCAGCTCCTACCAGCTATGTCACATATCCTGAATGAGATTTTGAAAATTTATTGAATGAATCAATGCAATATAATGACTGGCTATTAGACTATATAATTGTATAGGTGTTGAGATGACCTACCACTAGACATGAGTCATCGTTGTAACTAAATTACCACTAGAACAAGTCACCCCCAGATAAAGACACCTCCAAAAATAATTTCACCATTATAAATACTCACCATAACTATTTTATAACAATTTTGAATTAAATTTCTCAAAATTAAGATTTATTTAATTACATGATGAAATTTATAATAATTATTGATCCTTAAATGTTATTCACAAATTAATTAAAGTTCAAGTCAGATCATGCATTACGAGGAGCAGAAGATCTAGTGGATAATATTTCGAAATGATGTAGATAAAATGATTAAACAAGATCTTTCATGTAAGGTGATTCAATGAAAAATAAAAATTCATTCACACGTGATGTGATTTCAAATATATTGAAATATAAAAAAGAGTTCATACTATCCACAAATTTCGTTCAAATTACCCTGAGAGTTAATCATAATGAGTATTAAAATCCTAAATTCATAAAAACAGTGTCTAAGACACTATATTATGTTTGTAGTTTTAGAATTTCTAATTAAGAAACATTTAAAACTACACTAAATTATTCAAGAGCTTCAGGACTTATCATCCAGTGAAACACAATTTTTCTACGACTTTCACAATCTCTATTTTCTTATTTTTCATCACATTGTGAGCAGTGTGTGTTATCTTTTTTTCTACGCACACTATATCTCCTACCTCAAATTAGATAATACGTAGATATATTGTCACATATAAATTTTTAGCCATGTTACCCAAAATTACAATAAAAGTGGTCTTTGTGTGGCATGAACATTGTTTTACTATAGTAAACCCGAAATACTGTCTTGATCAAATGTTTATTTTATATAAACTTCTTAGTAGTGGGTTATTACTATATATAAATGATTAAGTGTCAACATGAGACAAAATCTATTGTATTCATTTCCTGATGTGTTTTTTATTTTTTTATTTATAAGTTATAATAAATGAATATATTTTATCATGTAAACAAAACGGATACTCTGATAGTAAATAATATTTTGTGTTCATATATGTTTTTGATTGAGTAAATTGAGTTAAAATGTTAATGTAATATTATATACTATTTTAGCTGAGAAAATATTATTCATTGAGAATTTATTTTAATGTTCATTTCTAATATCGACCAGTTGTTATGGTTAACTGTATTGTATAAAATTAATTGGGGGATTTCGATTTAAACATGTTTTCAAAAGAAATTTTATTGGGCACTCAATTGACCACCTCCTATTGAGTTACTCAATTGGGAAAAATTTGATATGTGATATTATTAGGTTCATTCAAATAAAATCAACTATGAATCTAGTTATATTTTAATGATCATAAAATTATGTTATTTATAAATTTAATTATATAAATGTATAATAGAGAGGAATGTTAAGTTTCTAGAAAAACTCCTTCTTAGGATGATAATAATTATTATTAGAGGATTATCAAGATGAAATTGAATATAGAACATATGTGATTCAGAATTTGGTCTACTATTGTGGATAAGTACGACTTACCTATGTCATCTAGAAATGACTAGTCTAATGCTACCAAAAATACATAAAACAATATTTTTAAAGCAATGAATTCCCTTTATTCCGCTGTAGGAGATGAAGTGTTTTATATAATTTCTACATATAAAGATGCATTTGAAATATTGGATAATTTAGACCATTCAAAATAGTGAACAATAAATGAAAATGTCTTTATATTGAAGATATATACTATTAAGTATTATAATTTTAAGATGAAGCCTGATGAATTAATTTATGATATATATCTCAGGATCAAATAAATTGTAAACACAATGATCACTGTGGGAAATCTAGTATCTATCAATGATTAGATTATAAGATTAATTTGATTTCCTTCTAAAAGAAGGATATGGACATCAGTATCAAATAAAATATTTATGGGATATTATAATACATCCAATTGAGGAATTAATGAAAAAATTGATGATGTAAAATAAAGAGAAATTTTTTAATAGAAAATAGGATAATGATACGAAAAGAAAATTAGAGGCTTTCAAATCTACTACATCCAAACAAAAATAAAGGATAAATGTATAATGTTCCAATGAATATGAGTCCTTATTTGAAAGTGATGATTAAATGCCCCATTAGGAAAGGATATTTGGGAAGTTTGATAGGAAGAATAATTTTTTAGAAAGCCTAGTTATAAAGGAAAGTATAATGGAAATAGATACTAGAATTAAGATAGGAAAAGGTATGAAAATACCAATAAGATAACCTTCTATGAATTAGATCAAAAAGTTTGTGTAAATGAATACTGTGTAAATTTGAAATAAAAAACATAAATATGAGGAAAAGGACCTAAAATTCATGAAATCCATGAATGAATCTTGGATTTCCTTTGAAGAAAACTCTAGTGACATAGACTCTACTCCTAATGGGAAGTCTGAAAGAGCCAACATTTTTTTTATAACTATTGTCACTGAGGTACCTAATTTATCATCTATTATAAATTAATATAATTATGAAATTTAACACAATAATAATGATATATTTCGTGAATAAATGATTTAATACCGAAAAATTCTTCAGGATACATTTAATGAGATTGATGATAAATATAATGTTCCGAAGAATGATCGTGTTATGTCTTCTAGTACTAAAACAGATCTTACTATTGAGAAAGAAAAAAAATTCATTTGTTATAGGAGAATAGTAAAATTTAATCATATAGCGAGAAACATAAAAAATATTTTAAAATATTTATTAATGGTTTAGAATCTTTTTCTCAAATCTTAGGAAAACAAATTTCTCCATTGTATGTTATAGGTCTAGGATACCAACCTAGAATGAGAATAATAGTTAAGACCACATTTGTACCTAAATATAAATTTAAAATATATACTACCAGTTTCTATTCTAAAGTATTAACACAAATTCAATATTTCAATGAGATTATACTCTTTTTATAATAGACCTATTAAAAAAATTTGAGTTCCAAAAGCCCGGATTACTAACATATATTGACCCAAAAAAATCATAGTACCAAAATCTTTCGTTGTATAAAATTTTTTTGGTTGGAAATATTCCTCAATAACTTCTATAATATTTTAGGTTACATGGATAGTGGAAATTCATGGCATATGAAAGAAGTCTAATAATTTTTGAAGATCCTAATAAAGTGTAATGGTGTCCATGTCACCTTCAGTTATAATGATAAAAAGGAAATTATTGGCATTTTCCAAATGGGTATTATTAATTCTATTTTAAATTACTAACTCCTATTTTTTGATGGATTGAAGTATAATTTTATTATCATCTCACAATTACATGATGATGGTTTTAATATTATATTTGAGAACAATTAATGTAATTTTAATTATTCTAACGATTCATTAATTTTTATTTCCTTAAATAATGTAAATGTTTATGTTTTTTATCTTAGTTTTTAGATTTCTCAATGTTAATCCTGCTTTAGTTACTTTAATAATGAGTCATGGATTTGGAATTGGAGACAATACAACTATAATATTCACCCACATAGAAATACTACTTGGAAATATTTAGTCAAGGATCTACCTAAACATGTGTTCTCAAACAAAAATGTTGGAAATCCTTGTTAAAAATGGAATGAAAAACATTTCTTTTAATTAAATGAAATAAGATTCATCTTCTCAATCATCTATGTTTGTACACATGGATGTATTTATACCATATAGTGTTTCTTGTTTAAATGGGAAGAAGTATGTTTTTTACTAGTAGAATAATATTGTAATAATACATTGGTATTTTTATTGCTCACAAGAGTGAATCCAACACATATTTTTTCAAGTATTCTAGATATGTATAAAACATATGTGGATATATAATTAATCCCTTAATATATTATCATTAATGTGAGTTTGAAAATCCAAATTTTTAATCTTTTTCCTTAAAAATGGATACAGTCACAGCTACCCTACAATTAGGACTATTTAGAAGAATTTAGTTGTAGAATGATGGAATATAACACTACAATATATGGACCAAACTACGTTAAATAAATATGAATTACTTGTATAAATTTGAGAATAAGCTATGAAACAGGTCTATTATATAATTCACCGAGTATTAAATATACCTATATTGAAAAATACCCCTTATGTGATTTGGAATAGTAAAAACCCTATGTTTAATTAATTTTGAGTTTTTGTTTGAAAAGTTTTATTATTAACTCTAATGATAATCATGGAAAAATTTACTCCAATGTTGATGAAGGAATTTTACTTGGTTATTAAACTACCTCTAAATATTATAGACTTTTTTAAAAAAGGATCATGATTGTGGAGGAATATGTTCATATAAAATTTGATGAGATAGATCCACATGTTCCTAATACTAGTTTAAAAAACCGTAAGCATGTTTTATATTCTATAAAAATAAATTATAAACATTATGATTCTACTACAAATCACAAAGGAAAATTATCCATTTTTGAAGAACATACAAAATTTTACCCTAAATATGTATAGGACCTTACAGAGACCTAGCATTTTTTAGAGTTTTTAGGACCCTTCAGTACCACACTTTTGATATGGTAGTTGGAGACGTAGATATAGGTACACAGAAAATAGATTCACATAGAAATTAGGTTGAACATCAATCTTTCTTGTCTCATATTAAAACAAAAAATGTCAATGATTAAATTAAGGGTAAATTATATGTGATGGATAAAGAAGAATAATTAAATCAATTTTATAGAAATAAAGTGTGGTAAATTGTTTATGGAACTAAATATTCCTTTACTATTGTAACTCAATGGGTGTTTAGGAATAAGGATGATGAATTGGGAATTATATAAAAAACAAGGATAGATGTGTTTCCAAAGGATATATTAAAGATTAAGTAATTCAATATGATGATAACTTTGCACCAATATCCAAACCCATATCCATTAGAATACTTCTAACATTTATTGAACATCTAGATTTCAAAATTTATCATATGTATGTGAAGAGTGAATTATTAAATGGATATATTTTTTAGGATGATTTTTTAAGAACCCATAGGTTTTAAAAATCTCCATATACCAAATCGAGTTTTTAAATTAACAAAAACGTCAAATGGTTTGAATCAGGATGCTGAATCGTGGAAGGATAGGCTCAACACTTTTATTATTTCACATAGATTTTCAAAAGGTATAATTTATCCTATACTTTTTATAAAATGAATTTAAAAATATATTTTTTTGTTATTAAAATTTAATCATATGATATTATTTTTTGGATCCTTAAAAAAATCTCTAGGTGAAAATTTTTCATGAATGATGCAAAATGAATTTGACATGTGGTTAATGGGTGAATTAAAATTAAATCTTTGTTTTCTGATTTTCTAAAATAAAGAATGAATTATTTTAAACCAAATTAAATATTATAATGATCTATTAAATTTATTTACCCTTGATAACACAAAGAGTAGTTATAATACTGTGATTACCACCTGTAAATTAGATCTTGATTAAGATAATAAAACAATGGTTCAATCCATTTATAGAGGTATGATTGTATGCCTTCTCTAACTAACTACTACCCAACCTGATCTGATGCTTAGTGTATGTTTTAGTGATCGTTTTTCTAAAAACCCATCATATTCACACTTACATTATATAAAAATAATTTAAAAAAACATAAAATATACTATACATTTCAAAATATTTTATCCATGGGGATAGGAATTTGAAACAGTTTGTTATTCTCATGCTGATCTTGGTGGATGTAATGTTGATAGGAAAATAGCCTATAAAAATGTCGTTTTTAGGGAATTATCTAGTATCTTGGTGTAGTAAGAAAAAAAATTATGTAGCATTATCAACGGCTGAAGCTAAATACAAAGATAAATGTACCTATTTTTCACAAATTTTGTGGATGAAATAGACTTTACTAGACAGTGGATATGAATTTTGACATTTCTCTATAAATTGTGACAATATTAGTGCTGTAATTATTTATTATAATCTTTTTTTCTCATTCTAGAACAAAAAATAATTATTTAAGAATTCAATTTCTAAGAGATCAATTCCAAATAAGTTATATCACTCCTGAATACATTGGTATTGAACATCACATTGTTGATAACTTCATTAAGACCTAGAATTCTGAGAAATGAATTAAATCAAATTTGTGTTATGTATGATTAATTATGGTTCGAGTTTAATTTTATAGGGCATTCAATTTTATATTTCTCACCATTTTGGGTGCCTCATTGTTATATATTTCTCAATAGTGTGGATGTATCCCCATTCTAGATGTCTCACCATTGACACTCACATGATTGATAGATCTCCCTATTGATACTTCTCACCAATGATACATCTCACCATTGTTACTTTTCATCATTTTGAAATTTATCAACATTTGAAAATTATCTCATGCCATTATCAATTTTATTAATGATTTATGAAACCATTTTTGGTTTAAAAATTTAATTTATAGATTATTTATTTTGATATGAATTCAATATTTGATTTAATATTCTGTCCTATGTATCAAATTTTATTTTTCAAATTTCTAAAATTTTAAGTGATAGAAATGTGATGTTTTTTCAATATTCAATTTAGCGATTCTGCATTCCTTTTTTCTATTGAGCCATGTGTGACATTTCTATCCTATCAGTTTACATTTCCAATCCTTCACCATAACCTATCGAGATATTCTCCATGGCCATAATGAAGAGAGATTATATGTTTTCTATAGATGAGTCACATCTTCAAATGAATAAAATGGGATAGTTGATCTTTTTAGCTATTGGTTTAGAGCCTCGAAAACCTGAGATAGAAAATATAACAGTCATTATAAAAAAGTAAGTTCAAGAAATGTGGCTTATTTTGTAGATGTATTTCGTGCATTGGGTTATGAAGAACCAAGGATGGGTGGATTGATTATATTATAACCAGAGAGTATTCTATGAAATGTTGGAATATGAGATTTACTAGATTGTGGAGAACAACATTAATGATAATAATGATTAAATAAGATATTGAGTTCATGGAATAAAAGTTAAATTTTCTTTAAGATAGTTGGAATAATGATTAAAGGATCCACATGAAGGTTTAGAAAATAACTATCGAGGAATGATTCTAGAATCTAATTATGATTTCATTTATGAATATTCTCATGCTGATTTGACTAGAGATTGAGTAGATCAGAGACTGATTTCATTAGAACATGATAGACAGTGCATGATGTTTTTTATGTTCATGTAGCATATGAATTTCCCAATGAGAAAAGAATTTTCAAAATTTCAATACCAATATGTCTACCTCATTATCCATTTTAAATTAATGGTGATGTTCAATATGTATAGATATTTTTTGCATCATATGGTTGAGATTATTAATCCTACCTATAGATCCAAATCATTTATATATCAAATGAATATTTCAGTAATATTGGAAGTTGAAGGTTTGGTTATAAATGTTGATGAATATATGGTAGAATGTGTTGGTTTTTTCAACACCAAGATAATAGGCATAATGATAAGAATAATATCAAATCAATTAGAAAAAAAATCAGTTGATGATGATTAAAAATTATATATTGATTTTAATCTTATTGAATATCCTTCATGACAGAATGGCTCTTTTGATATTGGATTTGAACCAGATGAATAGGTCGAATATTCAGATAAAGAGGAAGAGGTTACTTTTGGAAGAATGGAAGGGGAGGAATTTCTGATGCATGAAAGAGAGGACCCTGATTTTTCAAGAAAATACCCTCCTATTACCAATGGAGAACCAAGTTAACCTAAATCTCTTACAAAAAGTGATAAACTCATAAAAGAATGTAGTGAGGAAGAAGAGATAGAAATATCAAGTGATGATCAATTTAAAATGACATCCAAATCCTCCAAGGAAAATGGAAATGATGAAGATGAGGAAGAAGACGATCATGAGGATAATAGAAATTTTCATATAAAAACTGAGGTTGGTAATTCGGTAGATGTTGTTGATGGAGAAGGTAACAGAAGTGATATTGATAGAGGATCTAACTTTAATGGATCTAGTGGTAGAATTGGAGCTCAGGATGTAGATATACCTTAGTATCATATTGGTTCTCAAATTGGATCAATTTATAAATTTGTGGAATGTCTCGACCATGTAAATTTAGTGGACTTAGCTGCAAGAGATGTGAAAGATGAATCAGTTGAGGTAGAGGAATCCCCATGTCTTGAGAGTTATCCAGTTGAGTCTAATGTTGGTGATATTTCAATGTCTATAGAAGATATTTAGATGGTTGGTAAAAAAACTATTGTTGAACAATCATTGGTTGAGTAGATGAAATTAGTTTTTGTAGCTGTGCAGTTTGTTTCTGAGTAGTTGGGAGTTGACCCTATAACCTTTGATAAATGAAATGATGTTTACACATCAATTGAGGACAATGTTTTGTACCAATTCCAGTTGTTTCTATAGCTGCACAACCTACTAATGATGAGATTCCTATTAAATATTATAATGTAGGGATAAAACTAATGAATGAGTAATGGTAAAGGTTTTATGGGGGTCAACCAAATAATGTTGGACCTAATATTAGAGATGCATTAAATCATGAAGGATGTTTAGTTTCTCATATTGATGTTACTAGTTTGTTAGAAATATTTTCTTCTATTATAGTGGTTTTACTTGTTGTTCCACTATTAAAAATGGATAGTTTCAATGTATGTAAATTAGAGAGTTTTAGAGAATGTATGCTTTCCAAATTTAGTCTATCATCATGAAAAAAATACCACATGTCACTAACATAAGTGAAAAGGATGAAAGGTATTTATTTGGGATGATGATAAAAAATATTCAACCAAATATGATGCACCATATTACATAATTAAAGATTTAGAATCAATCACCTTCTACAGATATAGAGTCTGTAAGATTTATTATAGAAGGGTTGAAATTAGACTTCTCTGCTTCTAAGGATCCCCTTCTTGAGATGCTATAAAATATAACTTATTTGGAACCTAGTTCTAGTGATCCTCTTCCTATTTTTTATGTTGAGTTAATCATATTTCTTTCAAGGGAATATGTTAAATTTTATTATGGTAGTTAACAGTTCACGGCTGAAGAAATTTGTAGGATGTTTTTGCATAATAATGACCATTTTCACTTGATATTCGACGAATACAAGAATTAAATGAAATCAGACATTGAGAAAATCACTAAATAAAACAATTATTATTTCTATATGATATACTCTAAGAATGATTTTAATTTTCATTTCATGTATCAGGTAGAGAATCTTCGAATTCATGCAATTAGTTAATCCTTTAAAAAAAAGTAAACCTATTGAATTTTCTGACTCCAGGGCTTCTATGGTTTATGGATGATAAGATATACTTGTTTAGTGCAATGGAAAGAGGTGGATCTTTCATCATGGACTTCATAAATCTCATGAAGCTATTTCTACATGTTCATGATACTAATGTTGTGCCACACAAGGCCTTACTAGTGTCAACTAATTTGACTCCACACTATAAGAAAATCAAAACATATTGGAAGTTTTTTGGATATGGGGGTGGTTTAAACCGCCATAAAATTATATTGATTTGGATTAAAAAATCCTTTAATAAATTTTGTGTCAGCATACAATACACAATAGTTACTACAATTTAGTGGCGGTTTATGGTAATCTCCACAGAGAACGCATTTTGTGGTTGTATTTTTAGTTTTAGAGGAAGATTTCCAGATGTCAAATTATTGTTTTTATGAAGTTATAGATTCCCACTAAAAAATATTGTTACTTTTTCTAGGAAAACCACTGGTAAAACCAAGATAACCACTGCAAAATGATAACCAAAGACGAAAAATATGCAGTAGACATTTTAACCACCACTAAATTGTTATATGTAGACATGGATTAACCATCACCGATAGTAATATTCCAAATTATAGTGGTGGTTTTTTCCGCTGCTAAAAATGATCCATTTATATAGCAGTGGTTTAAACCACCTCTAAAGCTAGATTTGCAACAACAAAAAGCATAGAGGATTTTTCATCCCCAGTACCGGTTCCCTAAAAAAACAAATCCAATTTCACATGATCCTACATCCTATATCCAAAAGAATACATGGAAACAATCATTTTAATAAGAAAAAGCACATTAAAATCCACAAACACTTGTCTGAGTGTCACTTAATGCAATTTGTAGTAATCTTTCTACTGAGCCCATCCATATGTCCCCTTGGGAATGACTGTTACTCATATGAAGCAATGTAACCCGAATAGTGTGATCATCCATGATATAACATGTATCAAATTTAAAGTATAATGTATCAAAAACTTATGATCCCATTCATAGTATTTTGTAAAGAGGAACAAAGTTCCTTTTAAGGTGTAAGTAATACATATATTATTATTAAGTTTTAAACACTAACTGTTCCATGTATAGAGCCTGGACATCTTATAAATTAAGTGGATTTAATAGAATATAGACCAATAATCCATTTCAAATATAATGTTATAAGGTACATGTAGTAATAAAGCCATAAGTCATACCGTTTCATTTAATTAATAATGTAATCCATTCTATAATAAAAGGTTTCTTATAATTGAATAAAAGTAATAGGTCCATGTGGACCAACCATGGCAGATAACACCATAAAAGAAAAGGTATGTGGTAGTCCATGCAATCTTGCATTCCGTATGATAACATATAGTTATCTCAATAAGACATTGGCCCTAACCACCTAAAATAGGGTTTGGTCACTAATGCATATATAGGGGGTTGTCATGTCCCCCCATAATTCATTTATCTTCACTTTTATAATTTAGAAAACAATACACATAAAATGTGGGTTTATTAAAAGAACTAATTATATGAAGTAATTCAAGGGTCACAACACTATGCGAGGTTCAAATTTGAGGTTCATGGTCCTTTACATGGACAATTTAACAAACATGGTATACAAATCCTAATGAACTGTGTTCAATAAATTAAAAAAAATCACAAGTCGCTGCAAGGATGTCCCGCGAGAAATCATAGTGACACAATTTATAATACATATAGACTCTAAGAGAATTCCTATAGACCAAAAATACCATTGATGACCGACATGACCAATATCAAGGAGTGTTTCTATAAATTACGAGAGAAATTCTAAAAACAGATGAATTCCCTGATAATATGGTGAATTTAATTTCACCAAAATAATGAATATAAAGAGGAGATAAATGTAGAAGTAATTAAGGAAGATTCATAGACTCACCGAGTGATATGAAACTAACTTGGAAGAGGATGAATTAAACACTAGAAAATAGGGATCACTCAACCCCTTTGAAAGGAGAGGATAGGTGGAGCATGGGTCAGAGCCCCCATGAGCACACGTATGATAAATAAAGATAGGGTGAAAAGAAATAAGGACGGAGGGGAATTTAGGTAATTTATAGACTATTTAATGAGGAACAATGTTTATATACATGACTATCTGTACTGTGTCCCAAACATTCCATGCCACTAATTATGGAGGGTGTTCACACAGTTCAAGAGAAAAAAATGGGAAACCATGCACAAACTATTCATTCTACATCTTTTTAATAACTGCCTCAAGTTGTATTGGTGAAGGGATCTTTTTTTGTTATCTCTAAAATAATGTTACTATTATGATGACCGTATAATGAACCAGTGGGATGATGTCGAGTGTTGAATGCACCATATATGGTTACATGTATAAACTTTTCCCAATTTTATTCATATCATGACAGTAGAGGATCATATAATTTTGATGACATTATAGATCATACCAAAGAGTATCCTTTTGTTTTGAAAGGTGAAACTTCTAAATAATTGTCTCTCTAGTGTTTTTGTATTGGGTTGTGTTGATCAAAATAAAAAAGGTAATGTGATTGAGAGAATAGAATCACTCAACTAAATGTGAAAAATTAAAAGTTATTAGGATTAAAAATTATTAATTGGAATCCAAAACTGATTCAATCTCCCTCTCAGTATTGATCATATCCCTCTTAGATACTATAAAGTAGATTTAATGTCTAGGATCATATATTATAGGGATACCTATTATATTTTTATTATCATTTTAATGTTTTGTGTTTCATTCATGATTTGTAATGAATTTTAGTTTTAGATAAGAATGATTTGACATTGATCAGAATTTAGATTCATCCATATCATTGATTAATATGAAAAATAAAGAGAAGATAAAAATTAGAACAACGTACCTACTAAATATGGATGCTGTTTCTACATAATATAATGATAAATATGATAGATATAGTTTATAAGTATAAGTGATGGTGGTTTATTATACTACTAATGAAATGGAAGACCCCTCTACCGTAACATGATCAAGACACTCATGTGTTCAAAAGATATTTGTAAATTCTTATCAAAATTATTTTGAATATGAGGAAAGAAAAATTGGTTTGATCACATGCCAACTATAATACATGAGAAGATAATACTACAAAATTTGACGAAATAAGGGATATCTACTAAAAACATGTTGAAGGGAGTTACAAAACGAAATATTCCCATGAAAATCAATAAGATGCCTGACCGTTCAGCCTTTGGTAATAAACCTATTAAATTTATGAAAATTGAATCATGAAAATTGAATCATGACAATAATGAAACGTATATGATTCCATTTTGGAATTCCAAGAAGAATGTAAATATACATGAATACATTTTAATGATTTTAGAAATATCACCAAAAACCTCCTCTGGATTTTATACACTATAGATATAACAACCTAGAAATTTTTACACTTTATTATATGATTCATAAATATAAATAACCATTAATACAACATAAGGATTGAATATTCCAATTATCTTTAGATGACTGGGTTCATAATATATAAAAGGAAACCTGAGAAATCAAGAAAAAGTCAGGTCCTGGAAATGATTACTGGAAACTCTGTGCAATAGATGATATATATACAAACCGACCGTTTCCATTTTTTACATCATATCAACAAAACAACTAATCATTGTCCGATGATGGAAACTACTCGTCACCCTCTCCAACTCCCTTAATACATAATTCTACAACCTGTAAGAGCATTATATTGAAAATTAAATACACTTTTATATTTATCTTTAAACCTAAAACCAACAAATGTTTGGAAACTAAATAATTTTGATTTTTTGTGATTTACCTGCCCACCACCAGTTGATCCATTACCACCCGGGGAAGATCTAGTAATATTCAAATATAAATAAATCAACGTGTTATGAAAAGTGAATATCTTATCCCCCTATTCTTGAACAATGATTCATATAGAAAAAATCTTTCTCTGAGTATCACATGGTATGGACTATCTAGAACCGGGACAAGATGCAGTTGCAATCAGCATTGGCCTACCGATGACCTCAGATAGTATGAGTCCCAAATCCATCCCGTACACATTACCTGGATGCTCCTTCCCAAGTACTTTTGCAACTGGGTCATCATTAGAGACTGAGTAGGGCTGCACTGGATTGGCATCCAATAGTTCTTCAATTTTTACCTATAAATCAAAAAATAGACATATTTGAATAAATATATATCAGAATAATAAAAAATAATAATATTTTTTTATAATGAAAAATGAGGTCATACCCCAACATCATTGGAAGGATCATTAACCAAACATCCATCAGATTGTTTTTGAATATTCGAACACACTTCTTTTTGGGATGCTTGGTGCCCTAAAGACTTTTAATTAATTAAACAATGATAAAGAAACAATTTAATATATTAAATTGATTATATTTTCTTGTAAATATTTAAACTAGTGAAATGATTTCTATAGATGATCGACTTATAGAAAAACTCCTTGAACCCGCAGTGTGAGGGATGTATTTCTTAGCCCGAAGTGATGCATTCTTCCATGAAGGATCCTAAAACAAATCAAATTTAATTTAATAGTAACTTATTCAATGTCATATATTCTTCATATACATTTATAACTGTAAAAGGATATTAATATAATAATATATATTTAAATTCCATCTACTTCTCATCACGATGTCTGTTAATAAAAACATTTCATTTCTCTTTGGGTACACAATCAGGTTGCTTGTCAGACATCTATTGGGTGGTTAATGAAGTATCATTGACATTGATCCACAATCTCCATTTAATTTCATTCCATTTATTGAACATATTTTTCAAATCCCACTTTTGTGCTTGCACATTAGCTACCGTAATGTGGAAATACGTATGTAAACATAAGTTCATTTTGAAAATATTATAATTTAATAATATAAAATTCAATCAAATAATAATGTATTAAAATTGCCTTTATTTGGGAATTTAAAAATTAATTTTTACAAGGTTAAGGAATTTGTCTCCAGTCATCAAAGAAAATGGGAAGGGAAATAATCTCTGTAGCTAGCTGGCCTATAATCATACCAAGTAATCCTACGACGTCTTCCATAGGGACCCCATAAGAGTAAAAAGGGATATCTATCATCTCTCCCGTCAGATTCCATACATTTGAACTTTTTATATATTCTCCATACTTGCATTGTTTCCATCTTTAATAAAAAAAATAGTTAGTATAATAAAGTGCAATAAATTTATTCATATTGAATTTTTTACCTTTAACAGTCACCCAATTGTAACATTATGAAGAACTATAAGTGGTTCACCACTCCCTCAATACCAAGGCTCTTATAGGGGAAGAAACAACTAAGCTACTGAAGGGATTTTGACATTGGGTGTGAGAGATGGTGCAAGGTGGAAATGGAATAGTGGATCACATGCCACAGGGAGGGAGAGAGATGGATCACCATCTGTCGTATTGGCCAATGAAATAGTATAATTCTTCCCCCTAGAATATTCTCATTAAATCCAATAATGTTATATTTAGAACATATATATCAAAACAATTATGCAGAAAAAAAGGATTTATTAGGCCCAACACAAGGGGAACATCCAAATCATAGGAATCTCTTTCTATTCACCCTTTATTTCATAATGAATTATAATTATTT
This sequence comes from Viscum album, assembly GCA_963277665.1. NCBI lineage: Eukaryota > Viridiplantae > Streptophyta > Magnoliopsida > Santalales > Viscaceae > Viscum > Viscum album. The sequence continues at coordinate 1,254,213,238 of OY728122.1, forward strand.
CAATTCCATTTACGACATCGATGATTGTGAAAATCCATTTAAAAATCATTCATTTATATAAAAATTTATTTTTAAATACCATAATCATAGATATTAATATAATGATATAAATCCAAAACAAGGTTAATGTTTTAACTATAGTTATCCCTATAATATTATCCACTTACATTTTATAAAACATGGATTATCATTTTATTTTTCCAATTCCAGGATCAATTCATCATTATGTAATTCCATTAGGAATTTCATTTTTCTATGGTTCAAGCTAGGTAAAAGTGGGTGTTTAACTATGGAAAATGGAAATTGAGACATTAAATTTAATGTAGTTCAATATATGGATACGATGGAATGACCAATAATTCATCACTAAAAAAATTCAAACTATGTGTTAATTTTAAGGAGCACATACCTTAGCCACTTCGAATTACAATCATATAATATCATTTGTTGGTTCATGCTAGAATAGAAAAAATTTGTTAAAACGCCTAAAAGTATGTAATGTTAGACATTAATTGAAATAGCTCACTAAATTGTGAGATAAGAGAATAATGGAAGGACATGGAGTTATAGAATTACCTTAGTCTCACCAACATCTTATATGAAATTCGATTCATAAAATAGAGGTGTAGAATCTCACCATGGAAGAGAGGTTCGAGGGGTGGGTTAAGTATGCGGGGCTACTGGCCAGAAAAGGGAGGGAAATAAGGGGTATTGGATTATAAAATCATAATAAAAAATAGTTATATTCCAGTTATTAAGGGTTTCATGGTTTGAATTCATTTTTAACTAAATCATGAATCAACCAAGTGATATGGACAGTATTACACACCCCTCCTCACATTAACAGTCTACATAATTTACCAACCATGTGAAAAACTAACACTAGCCATTGTGATAAGAACTGTATTTAACTAAATGTTTAAATGATTTATCTATGGATCAATCCATATAAAATACTTGATATAGAATATAACATCGGTATCATGACTAATAACATGATCATATTATTCCTTCTGATGAGAACCATAAATTTATGATATCATGTAATCTGATTTTTAATGTATGTTATATAAGTATACCATAATGTGTACCTATATCAATAATGTTTCTGGATCATAATCAAAATCACTTTACGCCCCATTAAAACTTATTATTTCACTGAACATGAAACTTGAACAAAAAACTCTAAAAAATATTAATCATATGAAATTATGTTACAACACATGTAATTTTTTTGAAATAATTCAGAAAATACCAGTGGTGATGGGCCGCGAGGTGCGGTGAGGGGAGGAAATGGGAGGCAAGGTGCGGTGAGGGGTGTAACAACATATCGAGGGCTTTGGGGGGGGGGGGTCACCCGGGTTTCTAGGGTCACTAGGGTTACAAGATCCTTGATATTTGAGGGGTTTTGGGGGTCTTGGGGGTTTGTGAAACACTGTGAGGGGCGGTGAGGCGTGGTGACGTCTTCAGGGGGGTCACCGGGGTTACTAGGGTCGCATGGGACACAGGGGTCCTAGGGTTTTGGGGGGTTGAAGGGGTCGGGGGGTGTCAGGGGAGTTGGGGAAGAAGGGGGGAGAAGTGTCATGACTGTAACTAAAAGTCGTTTCACATCAGTTTATTAAAAACCCCCACATTAGGCTAATAATGTTGTAGTGCCTCCAGCAACTTTTCCAACATTCTACAGAGTCAGTGGGGATAATAATCCTCTTGTACATTTTCCAGTCTGTGTCCAACCCTTTTCTATATCTTTTAAAGAATTCAAAAATCCCCTTAGACCCATCGTCATCAAATATCCTCACAATCCAACTGTAGTTTATATTTATATTCCTTATTTACCCACAACCTCAGTTTCCACCACATATTCCTCGAATAAGGACATGAGGAATTATCCCTTGGTTCCTTCCATCCAACATGAGTAGTGTTGATCATTGTCTTTTTGTATTTTATGGGACTATATTTATTGGATGTTCTTATATAACTATTTCAATGTCATCATTTTGGTTGTATCTTCACATTAATTTCAATTAAAACATTTTAGTTACTCTAATATTTTCTCCTTATTTTTCAATTATTCTATATAATTTTATATAATCCCAAAAGGGGAATATGTTTAGGGAGTTTTGTTTATATTCTAGTATTCCATTGATTTTGTTTTTTTATGATTCTATTTAGTATCTAAGTACTTTAGATTATTATATATTATTTACATTTTTTTGATACCATGTGTATAAAATGCTATGAATTGTGATCACAAAACAGGGAGATTATTGGACGCCTTGTTTTAATGATCATAATATCATGTTTGTTATAATTATATTGAGTTTAATGTTTTTTGTTAACGTTTTATACTAAAATAATGGTTGGAAATAGATTTTTTTATGTATCATAAAAGACTCATTATTGAGTTTTAATCACCACCAAGGTTGATACCATTGAGATTAGTCATCACAATGGTGAAAATTTTACAATGGATGAGTCGCCGCTAATGTATCATCACAAATATCGAAACATGTGTAACCACTAAAATCACATACATTAGGCTATATCCCACCACCAAAACAATATATAGGTAAATTATATAATGAATCACCACTATAGGACTACAAACTATTGGATTGGAAAATTGGATAAATGTCAAGATGGCCCACTACTAGACTTGAGTAACTATTTCCCCTAACTCACCACCATATCGATTCACCTCTAGATCCAGAAAAATACATAAAATATTTCATCATTCTAAATAGTCACATATATTGTTTTATATTTATTTTGAATTAAATATTTATAAAATATAGTTTATTGAATTTATTTTTTAAATTAATTTTAATGATTGTTCCTTAAATGTTATATAGAGAACCATTAATGTTCATTTCAAAACTGGTAATATGAGGAGTAGATGATATTATGGATTATATATCTTATTTCTAGTGATAATAATATTAAGTAGACTCACTCATGAAATTTTAGTATCTAAACGAGGAAATACACATTAATGTGATGTGAGTTGAGCCATATTTCAAGAACATAAAGAGCTATTACATGTTGCATATTTCTGGCACACGACTATGGGAGTTGATCATAAAGAACATTAATATACTACAGTCAGAACAATAGATTTTATGATTCCATTTTATGCTACTACTTTTAGAAATTCGACTCGGGTTACATTTCAAACTACACTCAAGGAGTCACGAGCTACAGATCTTATCAATCATAACAACACAATCTTTCTACTTATTATACATGATCTGTTTGTTTTTTGGTCTTTAAATTATGAGAAGTGTGTGTAATAGGAATTTTTACACACACATTGTATATCGGTTTTAACTAGAAGATACATATATATATCTTTTCACGTAAATGTTTTTGTTCTTGTTACCCATTATTAATATAGAAGGGGTACTTTTGCATCATTGAAAGTTATCTTTTGTTTTATATCAGATCTAGGTTGTGGATAAATTTTTTTATTTTTTATAAAATAATTCGAATAATGTGATTTCAAGTTGATAGGATTAAGTATTGGCTTATGAATGAACCTATTGTATTTATCTTCCACTATGTGTTTCTCTATTTTTTGTTTTATTTCTATGTTTTGAAAACTAAATATGTATTAACTAGTAAAAAAATAATACTATGATAGTTGACATTAATTAGTTCTTATATAATATTTTGATAGATTAAATTGAGTTCAATGGTTAATGTAATATTATATATTGTTTTCACCAATAACTAATCAATATTAGGGAGTAATTTCTAAACTCAATGTCTTAAATCGATAAGCTATTTTGGTTAACTATAATTTATTTAATCGAATTGGGGGATTTTCATTTAAAATTATTTTTGATTGATATTTTATTGAGTACTCAATTCACCCAAACCACTTGAATTACTCACTTGGACCAAGAGGTATGACAATTTTACCACGGTAAAAAAATATATTTACCACATTCTGGGAAATATAATGAAACTAGTTAATGTTAAAAGGTAAATGCTTAAAATAACCAAAAAATTACACAATTAAATGGGTGTTTGATGTATTTCCTAACAATAACCATCCTTAAAAATTTATTAAAATAAAAATTCAATGGAATTAATTCCACCCAAATGTGTTTGGATTCAAATATATAATAATCATTATTTAACATCATAAAACCACCATTCCTCAAGTATAAATACCACCCCTCACCACCCCATTTCACATAAAAATCCTTTAATCACCTCAAATATCTCAAAATATATATATTACCTACTCTCCCTATATCATAGTTTTTATTTTCTCATCCAAATTCCAATTTAAATATCTTTATGGATTCCTTCAATGTGGTGATATTCAAGAGGTATTTTTCTCAAACAACATCTCTTAATTTCTTTTCACATTCTACTTTCTCAACAACTCCTTTATCCTTTATGGAATTATAACTCTATTATCATGAATATACTATATCGTTATATTTTTAATGGAATATGTGTTATACAAATTTTTTATGACCTCCTATTATTCAAATAAATGAAACCATTGTCCAAAATATTGAGGTTAGCTATCTCTAGGAATAATGATTTCTTTTCAACTACCACAATCTAGGATAAAAATGTATTATTATTGTTAATACAAATATTTATAGGTATATAATAACCTAATTCATTTTATATAACTAATAAATTTTCTTAATGTTATATAAAATTACATAAGATTATGATGTTCAGAAAAACCGCAAAATTAAACTAAACATTTATCTTCAACATATTATCAAAAGAATCATCCTCAAAAAAGAAATAAAAAATATATATATGGATATTTTATCCTTTTGGAGTTCATTAATACCATTTCAATTCAGTTATATTTTTTTATTTCTATTTAATAAAAAAATATAATGATACACAAATGAACCAATGATGAAACCATGATACGAACACACCCGAATCAATGAAAATATTGAAATATTATTATGGAATGGGAGGTATGATTTTATAAAAGTGTCACATAAAGTATTTAAAATATTAATATTTTTATGTAATGAATGAATAACATTATTTAAACATTTATAAGGGGGTTAATAAACACAAAACTAAGGGGGTCACGAGGTATGGGTTTCTTGTAACATTTTTTCTTGTATGAGATATATATATTATACACCAATTATTTCTTATGTGTATTGTACATATTATCCTTTGATATAAAATATCACTAATATCATTATCATAATTTTATTAAATGTTTTATTTTTTGATAAATACGTTTATGGGGCATACGATTAGACTAATTAAAACGTGGTAAGGAAATTCATAACCCAATATACATTCATAGGGTTATCATTATACTTTGTTGATTATGTCCAAATATTTTTCCATAGGGTTTAATTTTTATTAAATTTTATTTTATTTCCACTTATTTTATATGGATTTAAATTTAATGAAAATAATTTAATAATTTTATTAATACACACTTCAATTATATTAGATTCATATGGTATTTTATTAAGTGTTTATATTTTTAATATTTCCTCTTAAGATACCTATTTTATTCTATAAACTTGAATTTCTAAAATTTATTACAATATTTTTAATAGAATATTTGATTGTTTAAATTCATTTTTAGTCATGCTTTAATTTGTAAACAATGGTTTGAAATGATGGTTTTTATTGTTCTCAGAAAGAGGTTCTTTATGTCTTTTCTATAAAATATTATAGAGGAAATGTGTTTTAACATATATAGAATGAGTGAATTTTCCTTATGTAACGATGATTTACTGAGTTGAATGTTCCATTAATATTTGAAAAGGTTAATTTTAAATAAACAATGGTTTTATTAATTTTTCATGATTTTAAAAAAATGTTTCTAAAACAGATATCATACTTGCATTAATAATTACTTCTAGTGATGTATAAAAATTACATTTCATATAAATTAACATTATTTGATTATAATTATGATTTAACAGGGACATTATTCAAGGAAACTATACTCAGTAATTTTATGGTTGTTGTATGTTTAGGATGGAATAATGCTCATGAAACCCTTTTGTTTTCCAAGATTTATGTTCTGATGAAATGCTTATGAAACCCATTTATATATATGGGTTCCGATATGATGGAGGAATCATGTTCTTGTAGAATACATTTATCTAGTTTTCCTTATATGATGGGTGTTACCTTTATCTCCCTCAAATTCATTGCGTAATTATGGATATCTTATGAGGTAAATATGTTATGAGATAACCTGATTTCATGTTCATAATTTTTTGTGTGAACATGGTTTCCATGTCCATAAGAATATATATGGACCTAGTTTTTATGTCCCCATGATTATATGTGGACATAGCTTTCATTCCTAAAAGATTATGTGTGGACCTAATTTCATGACCACTACTCTATAAGAAGACATATTTTGATGTCCTCAACATAATGAGTGATTATAGTTCTATTTATACACATTCAAAATCTTATAAGTTTAAGTGTATGCCAAAATTTAATGTTTCTTGTAAATATTATTCTCTTTTGGATTATGGTCTTCAATTATTTTAGGATTTATTTCTTAGAAACTTCTATTATTTATTAGACGACATAATATTATGATCATTCATAAGTAGGGTATAATTTGAAAATGTTATGAACATTTTCTTGAAACCTTATATTAATGTTATGATTGATATCTCCCTTATTTACCCTTAACGAGCATTTGCGAACACCATTTTCTTATGTTTTTCTTCCCCAATATATGAATAATTGTATTATGTGTGATATGTCAAAGAGGTTTCTTGTTATGAAGGAAAGTATAAGATAATATGTAGATGTTTTATGAACTAGTTTTTTATGTTTCCATGATTCTATATACACCAAACCCAAATTATAATGGAATGTTTTTGTTGTAATATAAATGTTCAAATATTTATATGTAATATAAATGTATGAAAAAATGATCTTTATAATAAAAGAGTGAAGGGTGAATCAAAGTGTGATCTACACTTCAGGTTTGTATTCATACAACTAGGCATACAAGAAAATAGACTACATGAATCAATTCAAATTAGAGATGAGGTAATCCAAATTTAAAAATATTTATCTTTATGGAATTAGTGAAGAGAATCCTATGCGATATTATTTCATATTATATTTTTTTAAGAATAAATGGATCAAGAGTTGTACTATAATATGAGGGTACCAATGAAGAAATAATAAGAGAATTTCTTTGTTATATCAATAGAACTACTGAATTAGATTAGTGGGTGGTACTAAATGGATATATTCAGATTGAGATTAAAATTAATAGAAGATAAGGAGAGGGGTCTATTTATATAAATTATTTTGGTATCTAGGTTTAAATAAAAATCTTCTCAAGTGATCCTATCTATGAATTATTTTAATAGGAAGGAGAAATATAAGGTTTTCATTGTGTCGTCTAGTGTATTGAAATGAAATGTGTAAGAGGAGAGATTTTAGAAGATAATTCAAAGTCTAGAATTTTCATCATCTAAGAAGATGATTTGTTTCATTTTATAGTGACACACCGCCTCAACCATTATTTATGAGGTGACCATATGATTCTCCTTTAAGATAAATTGGCGAACATAATTGCGATCAAATGGAGTCCATATAGACAAATATAAGCAATGAGTTTGAGTTTATTATGATTATATTAGACAGACCATTAGGTCTATAAATTCATTGTATCCTTAATAATATTATTGTGCATGGTGGAACATACAGAGTGGCCCATGGTCAATAGTGCTTCCTTATAAATAATTATAATATGATCCTGAATAGTATTATATACTAGCATATGAACACATCATTGGCATGTGCCCCTTGGATTGACCCATTTGGGTGAACGAGGTATAATCCTTGTATTTTTTCATGCATCACATTATTTCAAATTCACTTATCATTAGGTGAGATTGTGTTTAATATAAATAGTAACATAGGTTGAATAATTGATTCTGTAAATTTGAGAGAATGATCTAAAATGGGAAATAAATAAACACTACTTGATATAGGCTTATTTTCTACGGGGGTCCATCGCAAATGGCCAATTCCAGAAAATTTCGTCGCAACTAAATCTATTTGCGATGGAACCGTCGCTAAAAATATTATTAGCGATGGGAAAAATTCCCGTCGCTAATACTAGTTGATGTATTTAACAAAATCATTAAATAAGAATTTGCAACAGGACCATCACAAAAAAGTGCAAAAAATAAACATTTGCGATGGGACCGTCGCAAATGTTATTTGTGTCGGGTTACTCATACCGTTGCAAATAAGTATAAAAAAAGTATTCAAAAAATATTTTAAAAAGTCTTTGCGATGGGCCTGTCGCAATTACCTTTTGCAACGTGGTCGTCAACCCGTCGCAAATAAGTATAAAAAAATATTATTATTATTATTATTCATATTAAAAAATATAATAATTAAATTAATTTTTTTAATTTTTTAATATATATAAAAATAATAACTATTATAAAATATAAATAATATTATTAATCACATTAATATTATAATATTATATAATAATAATAATAATAATATAAAGAATTCATATTATTATAAATAATTAAAAAATTTAAAAAATAAAAATAAAAATAAAATATTATAATAATAATATTATAATTCATATTAAAAATATTATAATTAAATTAAAATATTTGAAAATTATAATATATATAAACATATTAACTATTATAAAATATGAATAATATTATTAATCATATTAATATTATAATATTATATAATGATAATAATATAAATAATTCATATTATTATAAATAATTAAAATATTATAATTTTAATTAAAATATTTGAAACTTTTTATGTTTTAAAAATATTAAATATAATATTATTAAAATAATTAGAAAATAAACATATGAAAATTATCAAAATTTATAAAAAAATTATAAAAAAATAACTAAAATATTAAGTATAATATTATTATTAATAAAATAAATAATAAACTCTTAAAAATAAATAGAAATTAAATAATTCAATATATAAGAGAGACAGAAACTTTGAATAGAAAATATTACATATTTTGAATTCACAAACCTTATAACATCAAAAAAAAGCACAGATCTGAAGGAGGAGGGGGAGGGAGAGAGGGAGGATCTACAGGAGCTGGTGGAGGAAACTCCATCTCGAATCCACGGGTAAGTCTGTGCATGTACTCCATCTACTCATACTGCTGCTGCTGCCACAAAATCATCTGCTCCTCGTACACCTGCTGCTATCATCGACGCTTCTCCTTATACTGCTGCTGCTGCAGACGCATCTCCTCCTGATCCTTACAGAGACTCTCTATCAACTCAGTCTGAGACTACAACTGATCCTCATACTGTGAAGTGGAAGATGATGCATGAGCTCCTCTCGAGCTGGGCGTCGACATCGCAGTAGTGCCACAATAATCTCTGGGAGTCAGTGGACTGCTGATACCAACTACTCGGCCCTTCTCGAATCCATACTGGTTCGCCTGCATCCAGGCCGCCTCATCAAATTGATGGCCACTGGCCTGATCAGTTGTCTCGGCCTGACTCTCATCCTGAGTTTGTGACGTTGTGGCCTCATATGACTCATATAATAGCAATTTAAATTTAAAATTATGAATATATTATATGTAGTTAATTTTCAAATTGAAAAACAAATAATACTGACCAAAATATGCCGTTGGCGATCACCTCTAATCTCCCCAGTAGCTGGATAAGTATACATTCTCCGATATACGTTGTACTCCGTAATATCAGGCTGCTCGACAGCCTTTAAGAATATAAAATAAATTGTTATTATTTAAATATATATAAAATATTTATAAAAAATGTATATACTAGATGCTGTCTATGAGTACTGAATGTATGACTCCCACCTCGATGAGTCACCTCCATTCTCCCTCGATTCTGTCTCTCCATCAATAATCTCCTCTGAAAGCCACCACTCAGCCAATGTAAACATAATTAATCCCATACGTGGGATGAAATATACTCCGGTCGGTGCGCTCTACAGGAATCATCAAACACTGACACTCTTGCTTTCTTTATGGTAGCGCTTCTTAAGTTGTGCAAAAACTGACGAAAGTGATCACACATGGCCACCTTCCATTCCTCGTGGATGGGGTCATGCATGGTATCCTCGGTCAAATACTATAAACCCTAAAAATAATTCAAAATATCAAGTTATAAATGGAATGAATTTCAAAATAAAAATAATTTATTTTCAAACGTACCAACCAATGGTTGAACATGGAATGCTGCACATCAACAGGAATCTTCTCCCTTGTGGTCCATGGATGAGAAAAATATTTGTGCAAGATAGCGATTCCCTGTCCAACTGCTATATGAAAAAAAATGTAAAAACAATAAAACATTTATTATGTAAATAGATTAATGAAATTATACGGAAATGCACAGGTTATCATACCTCCGTGTGGGTGCATCAAACCCAAGATGTGGACGTTGCTCGGGGATGGGGCCATGAATCATCAGTTGGGTAAGACCGTGCCCCCTCCGCGTACCTCCTGAAGCGCCTGTAGGAAGAGGGTTAGATGCCACCAAAATCGCCCTCATTTAAATCCAGATCAGCCTCCAATAACTCACGAATTATGTCCGACTCCATCTGAAACAGAAAATAATTATTGTTAGCAAATAATTGAAAATTATTATTATATATACATATATATTAGTAATGATTATATATACCTATCATTGAACTGTATCAATGATCACCTTCATCGTCATCTTCATATTTGATGATGTCATCTTCATATTCCTCTTCAATATCATCGATATCCATTTGACTTCCAATTTATTCCTCTCTTACCATTTCACATTCATTTGTGGCATCATTAACATCATCATCATCACCGACTCTTAATTGTAGGGTGTCATCTTTGATACTCATGTCTCTTTGAAAAAAAGATTGATTTCGAGTACTCTCTTGAAAAACTTAAATTCCTTGTACATCAATGATAGCACATTAACTCTGCCTAAATTGATTGTCTCGAATTTTGATTTTTATTATTCTCCACCAATCAATCAAGTCTCTTGACGTAGCACAGTACATTCTATAATAAACATGACGTGCCTGTTGAGCCATTAAGAATGGTTCATTTACTGCAAGAATGCTTTTCTATTTACAATCAATGTTTCCATGAGTCAGATGAACATACACGCCTCTCTCAGTATCTAACCACTGACATTTAAACATCATTATGTAATGTTGTCCTAGAAAATAGAGTTCAGTAATTTGATCAAGCATTCCATAAAAGTCAAATTCATTTTCTCTATGATGAGATCCTCTCAAGAAAACTCCACTGTTCAATGTCTTTTTTGATTCCCCATATTCATGTGTATGAAATCGAAAACCATTCACCATATTTGCATTATAATATTTAACCATTTTGGATGGTGGGTTACTCAATTTACACAACCGTATTTCAATTTTATCAGCATATCAAGACACCAGAAAATTTGTGAAATAATTATCAATATACTAAACTATAAATTGAATGAGATGTTAAAACATTAAGAATTTATGTTACCAGTTTTTGAAACAATTGATTTTTTTAGTCGGCATTCTTTGAGAGCAGCTGCTGTAATTTGTGGAATTTGTTTCTTGATATGATTATCATATAACCTATTAAAAACAACGTTATTTATTGTAACATAAATTATACAATAAGTTATATAAACACTTACAATACAAATGATGTCATCTCTTCATAGTAGAGCAGAACCTACGTATGAGCTCTGTGATGTTCATCATCTGAAATCCATCGTTCATAAACTCCACCGATTCCATGCTCTGGCTGGTTAAAAAAATATAATTGATTTTCTCTTTCATAAACTTTCCTCTCGTTCCATCCCATGCGGTTGTGTTTTGAGGGATACTCAGATTCAAAAAAGTGGGTGCAAAAAAAAGATATTTCATCATGCAATTAAGCTTCAGCAATACATCTTACAACAGATGCTTTGTTACGTACATTCTTTTTCAATTTCTCCATGAATCTTTTGAATAGATACATCCATCGAAACTGTACCAGACCTCCATATTTTGCTTTATATGGAAAATGAATATCAAATGTTCCATTGAGACAATGAAATATGGCGGAAATATTTTTTTCCATTGACATATAATTACAACAACAACTTCATCAAGTTTTATTAGAACATCATAATCTATTGTCACTACAAAAATGTCCTGAAAAAATATGATATGTCTTTTATGGAATACCAAATAATGGAATGCATCATACCTCTTAATCCAATCGGTAAAAGTATTTCCATTAAAACATTACAATCATGACTTTTTAATCCAGTAATATGACTATTCTTTACCCATCTATCCAAATTGGAAGCACAACCATCTTAATGTCTCAAATCTACAATCCACTGAAAAAATAATATGTGACTTTCTTTGGACAGTGTATAAACTGATTTTGGTTTCATTAACCGTTCTGTTCTAGCATTCTCAAACAATTCGAGTTCTAGACGCCTGCAAATTTGGGAAAGATCTAATCGTGCATTTACATTGTCTTTTCCCTTTCCTGGTGTATCCAAAACTATATGAAACAAATTATCAAAACAGTTCTTCTCAATATTCATGACATCTAACATGTGGCGGACCAAAAAATCAGACCAATATGGGAAATCCCAAAATATTCCAGGTTTTATCCAATTATGCTCTTTCCCAAAACCTGAAATTTTCTGTTGGTTTATTGTGGGTCCAAATGTAATGGGAGGTAACGAAAATACAACTGATTTTAACTCCGTACCTGATAGCATTTTTGGAGGTCCATCCCTTTCAATTGTGCCTTTTCTAAAATGAGATTTGTTTCTTTGAAAAGGATTATCCGCTGGAAGAAATTTGTGATGACAGTCAAAATAGCATGGTTTTTTTCCATGGATGAGTATAAATGCTTTGTTCTCTCCCATACAGTAGGGACATGATTTAGGACCATGTGTACTCCATCCAGATAACATGCCATAAGCCGGGAAGTCATTAATTGTCCACATCAGTGCTTCTCTTAGTATGAAATTCTTTTTCACAGCAACATCATATGTACTGACACTCATACTCCAGAATAAATTTATTTCATCAATCAATGGTTTCAAATAAATATAAATATTCTTCTTCGGATGTCCTGTTATTAGTAAGGTCAAAAAGATATAGTGTTATTTCATAAACATCCCTGGAGTAAAATTGTATGGAGTTAAAAAAATAGGCCAACATGAGTACTGACTACCATAAGATCTGAATGGACAAAAACAATCAGTGGAAAGACCTAGTCGCACATTTCAGGCTTCTAAAGCAAATGACTAATGTACTCTATCAAAATGATTCCATGAATCACCATCGGTAGGATGAATCAATCTTTTATTTGTTGAAATATTCATTTGGTTCCATTTCATCATTGTTGATGTACTCTTAGACATGAATAAATGCTGAAGTTTGGACGTAAGTGGAAAATATCTCAACTGTTTTACAGGAATCAAGCCAGAATTCCAATGTTGTGGTTATTTATACCTCAGTTGACCACATGTGGGACAACTATCCAAAGACTAATTTTCCCTAGAATATAAAATTCGATCATTTGAGTTATTCACTAATTATTCTGCTTATACTTTAATTGTTCACTAATTGACCTGCTAATTCGCTAATTGTTATGATTATTTACTAATTGTTTTAATTATTTGTTAATTGTTTTAATTATTTGATAACTATCTTATTATAAGTATTTTATTATTATTAATATTAAAATAATATAATTTTTATATTATGTTACAATCATTTTTTACTGTTTAAACTTTTCATTCTGTCTCCACATGTAATATTTCATTCCCTTTCACCTCTCTATCGGTGAGGAGGTTGATAATTATGAAAATGAATGAAAATATTATACGTGGATACAGAATCTGGTAATTATTAAAATTATTTGGTAATTATTCTCATTATGTGGTAATTATTCTAATTATCTGTTAATTATTCTAATTATCTTGTAATTATTCTAATTCTCTGTTAATTATTCTAATTATCTGGTAATTATTCTATTTATCTGGTAATTATTCTAAATATCTGGTAATTATTCTAATTATCTGGTAATTATTCTAATTACTAGCTAATTATTATCTATTTATTTAAATTATTTATTAACTATATTAATTATTAGATAATTTCTAATTAAATTAGATTATTACAAAACAAATATCATCCGGGAGTGTCAAACCAAGAGTACAGAAATGCCCGTTTTCGTGTACCAGGATACCACGGGTCTGGCTCGGAATTCCTTGTCGGGACTTTCACCCCTAGGTACATCTATTCCATAGCCACTGGTAATTATTCTATTTATCTGGTAATTATTCTAATTATCTCGAAATTATTCTAATTATCTGGTAATTATTCTATTTATCTGGTAATTATTCTAATTATCTGATAATTATTCTAATTGTATAGTAATTATTCTAATTATCTAGTAATAATTATAATTATCTATAAAATATTCTAATTATTTGGTAATTATTCGAATTATCTGGTAATTATTCTAATTATCTGGTAATTATTCTAATTACTAGATAATTATTATCTAATTATTTAAATTATATATTAATTATTTTATTTATTAGTTTATTTCTAATTAAATTAGATTATTACAAACAAATATCATCTGGGAGTGTCGAACCAAGAGTGCAGTAAGGACCGTTGTCATGTATTAGGATACCACAGGTGAGGCCCGAAATTCTTATCGGGACATTCACCCCTAGGTAAATTTTTTTCAGATCCACCTCTACTTGTTTGTATCCAGACAATGATAACTTGATTGATAAAGAATCTAATTATAGAAAATTATATTATTTATATACTAAATATTCCTAATTATTCCTAACAAAATCATTTTATTAATAAAACTAAATATAAATAATAAATTAAATTAAATTTATCTAAATTAAAACTAATTAAAAAAACTAAAATTAATATTAAAAAATGAAATGATTATAAAAATATAGAAAAGAAAAATACCTTAATGATTATTCTGAACTTTTTGATGCCTTCAAATTCCACTCGAAAAAAATTTAAATTGTTAAAACTGATGATTATAGAGAGAAAATAGAGAAGAATTGGATGTTATAAAAAAATTGTATGGGGTTTATATAGGCTAGATTATTTCCAATGGTAGTATTTGCGATGGGTTTACCGTCTCAATTAGAAGTATTTGTGACTGGACCCGTCGCAAATACCTTCTCCACATT
This sequence comes from Viscum album, assembly GCA_963277665.1. Lineage (NCBI taxonomy): Eukaryota > Viridiplantae > Streptophyta > Magnoliopsida > Santalales > Viscaceae > Viscum > Viscum album. The sequence goes on from OY728122.1 coordinate 1,254,228,459, forward strand.
AATTACAACCTGCGGTTAAAAGGGAATTTACGACGGGACCCATTGGAAGTACACGCGTAATAAAAGGTTATTTGTGATGGGGCCCGACAAAAATACCTTCGCTGCGTTAATTACATCCTACGGTTATAAGGGAATTTGCGACGAGACCCATCGCAATTACTCGTGTTGTAAAATGTTATTATCGATGGTCCCCATTGCAAATACCCCCGCTGCCAGAACTGTTTGTGACGGGTAGCGAGCCCGTCGCAAATATTATTTACCACAGCCTGGTATTGGCGATGGGGAAGATACGTCATATCGGAAATATCCTCCCCACATTTTGGCGTGATAGCTGCGCCACAACAATTGCGATGAGGAATCTCTCACCGTCGCAAATAACTAATTATTTGTGACGGGACTGTATTCCCATTGCAAATGTGTCTTCATTCAGACCATTTGCGACGAGAATATATCATGTCGCAAATGAACCGTCATAACAACACATTTTCCCCGTAGTGAAATATGTAAAATAAAATTTATTATATATTATCACCCTTAGTCCATCTCTCAGGGTGTCTTGGGGTCACAAAAGCGGTCTTAGATCCTAAAGGGGCCATAATTATTCCAATTTTCTTATTTAGTTTGAGAATCTCTAGAATAATATGTACGATATTGAAACTATTGTGAATGATATGATTTTTAAGGAATTTATTTCACTACATTTAAGAATTAAATATTAATATTATTTGAAAAAAATGTTTTTATCCCTTCCCAAGTTTTATTTTATAGGATAATATTTTATGTTTGTTGTGTAATTGAATATTATTTGGGAAATAAAGTTAGATTTTTGCTGTTTTTATAATATTAAATTGAAACATTCTCTAGAAAAAGTTATATTCAATAAAAATTCACATTATATGTATTCTAAATACATGTAGATATGGATTAAAGAACTGTATGAAATAAAATATAACATATTAGAAGGTAATAACATTCCTTCATCTGATATAAATAAATTTTTAATGGATTGAATGTTGAATTCACTAATGGGGACTTTATTTTCTCTAATATACAATGGAATAAATGTATGAATATGGAAATAAATAATGTGGGTACTACTCATCATGTAAATAGATGTGATTAATTATGTATTTGTGATTTTAACCCTATAGATTATGATCCTTGAAAATATAAATATAATTGATTTTATTTCACTTGATTATTATGATGATGCAGTAACCATTACTTGTCGTAAATTAGGAGGTTGTTAGTGCAAAAAAAAAACAGTAGGAAATTTAGGTATTTGAAGATGAATTTTTACTCATTAAGGCAGAAAATGGAACATGTTTTTCTCTAATTTCAAATTTATATATTGAAAATAGAAGGATTATAAAACAAGGCATGATTTCAATATAAAAATTCACAAAAATGGTCATGAATATTAAGGAGAAATGATATATTATTGTAACACTTATATATATAAAAATGTTATATATGGGCAACAAAAAATATATAGGTGTCTCTTTGGATGTTCTCAAAAACTAGTATAAAAAATAATGATAATATATATTCAGAAAATAATTTTCACATTGAGAACAAAGAAAATAAAATTATAGTAATGGATTTGAGAGATATGAAACCTAATAATCTTATTCAATAGTAAATAAGAAGTTATTTTCAAAGGGTCCCCACACAAAGATGTCAATATAAAGTAATAAGAACATTAATCTCTATTCAATGAATGGTTAGCGTTTACCTCTTATAACTATTGTAAGTATTCCTAAACGAATGTTGTGTATATAATTATATTTATATGGGAAAACATGACATACAATATATTTATTCATAGATTTGAGTATGTTAAATAATGGAAGAGTACCTACTATAGTTTCATCCCAACCGAGATAGTAACATCACATGATGTATGGTTTTGTTAGAAGTTTTTTATCTATTTTAACTATGGTGATTTTAAAAAAGAATATTATAATAAAAATAAATTAATTTATCAATAGGAGATTATCCACTTTCTTCACTAGCATGAAATATGAATGGAAGGAAGAGAGTTCATGTTCATATAAAACGAAATTCAGTGTACATTATAATGATAACGTTGATAAGTATGTTTAAAAAGAGAAGTTGGATAAAAACGTTACTCTGAAAAACAAAAAATATAATATGATATAAGATTTATCTCTACCTTAGACGTTGGAAACTATTTCTAGAGAGAAAAAGATGGAAATTTTTTGGAATAATGATTTTCCAAGAACTAATAGATCGGAAGAAAATATAATTATAGTATTTTTAGTATGTATGAGATATATCTAAGTAGCTTCAACCGTACCACTATAAAATTTATATGAAAAAATGATGTAATATCATTTACATTGATAAAGAGACCATTAAAAAACATCATAGATTATGTATTAAAGGAGGAATTATGAACTAGAGGGTTAATTTAAACTAATGTGGGGAATTCCAAATAATAGAAATTCGGATATTTTTCAAATGGTGATACTCAAAGAAATAAATTTAAAAGACTATATTAGAAGGTATTGTCTATAAATACAAACCACACTCCTCAATTTGAGGATGATGGCAGCACACATATCAACATTCAATATAAAGGGGATATACAATCAATGTGATCTGCGAACCATGTGTGAATTAAGAGAAAGAACATTATGAGTCTAATAGTAAATTTTTAAGCTAATGGTATGTGTTCTATTAAGGCCCTTTATGTGAATAATTTGTTTAAACATGTTTCATTATGGAGTGCCTAATAGAATTTCCTATTTAATCTAAAATGTATGAAACCATGTGGTATCAAATATATCCACAATGTTTATTTAACCTGTGATTAATGAAGACTAGATGAAATATATCATAAAGGTCAACATATGATAGAATATTTTCATGGTAACATGGATCCTTTAGGAAAATACTGGTTTTGTCTATGTGGAATGAATTTTTAAAATCAATATTTTCATAATTAATTCATGTGTATTATCTATAAAATTCTTAAAAAGAATATGTAATCTTGAAGAACCGAAGTTGGAAAATATTTTTTCATAATAAAATATACATTAGTAACCTGAATTATTAATGAAATGCTACCGAAATATAATATGGTCTCATTTGAGATGTGAATCTAAAATATATTATGAATGAAAGAAGGATCTAAAGTTGAATAATAGTGATAAGGGTGAATCTTTTTTTAGTAGGGATTAATGATTTCATCCTAAATAATCGATGTTGAAATCTAATTTTCTATACAACAATAGTAATGATTATGGTGAATTAAATACAGTTCAAAATGAAACAATTGGATACATTCCATTTCTAATGGTACAAAACCCAGGAAAATAGAATGGAAACCCTGTTGAAAAAGATGAATTATTTAATATGTGATATATATATGTATCATTCACTAACATGATGTTATTATTTTTGGGGTGTTTCAGGATACTATGATAACTCATAGACATGACCATCTTATGTACATGACTTTAAATAAAATAATTCATTACAATATATTCCCCTAATCAATTCGGTTTTTAGTTTTGACGAATTAAGAAAAAACATCAATTAAACAACACATTTATTTTTCAACTAATTAATTTTTTTTTCTGCTATATAAGAAATAACGTAATCCATTACTAGTCTTAATCGTATTCCACAAATTCTAGACAAAATAATATATTCTAAACACATCATACACATTACATCTATTCATTAATTTGGGAAATTGGAAGATAATAAATTAGGAAGATCAGATGTTCAATAAGTTTAACAATCAGTAAAGAAAATCAAATAACATAAGTGTGCATAATATGGATATATGTGTATTATCAGGTTTCATAATTAAGTAATTTCTGACAAATAATAGATCATAAATTATGACATAAGGCATGGAATAATAAAATAAATGAATCAAAAGTGTGTGGAATCATGATTCAATAAACATGATCTATGGGAGTATAACATAATCATAAGAATATTTATCAAATTTTGTCACAAAAGTAATCAGAGAAACAATTTGGAAAAAATCTATGTACGCACGCCATTTTATGTTCTTAAAAAATCCTTGAATGTCCACCCTTTTCATTGTAAACAAATCCACGTATGTCTATGTGTCATTATCTCATGATATATAAATCTTTAATAATTTAATTGGAGTGTGATATAGGTCCTTGACCATCATTTCCTGTACATATGAGTACCAATTAAATATAAAATAAGTCATCTTACCAAAAATGTCAAATGGGATGAATATGATTATCATTTATCAAAACATTGATAACTCCATGAATGAAAATGGAATTCATATCATTTTCAAATGGATTCCATAATGAAAATATTCTTAATTTATTTAATAATTATAACATGATAATCCCTAGGAAATAAATCAGTATCCAAATATATTTAATAGCTTTCTAGGTAAATATCATTCATTAAGAATAATTGAGAATGTGTTATTTACAATATATAGATAAATGGTAAAAAGATAAGTCAATAATTCTCTTATTTAGATAATATATGAAATCTATGTGACCAGACATCAATTAATGCATCCAAATATAGAGTGTTTATTGAGGTAAAACATGGGCATAAAAGTCCAAAACATTAAATGACAAGGAATATCCAAATTATTAATGAATTTCCATAAGTATAATTCCCATAAATTGATTAAGAGAATTTATAGGGTAATTCATGAAATGAAACATCCAAAGAAATTGTAATACCCTAATATTTTTTGATGAATTTCTCTTTAAATTATTATTATTTTATTTCATTCATTACACACTAGATTGTGTTTAAATGATCTGTAATATACTTTAAAATATTTTTTTTACATTTATAACATGGGCATTAAATTAGAGTGTATAAATTTGATTAATTAATTTAACAAATGTACATAAATTTCATACCCAATATAAATGTATTGATAAATTCTCAATAAATAGTCCCCCAATTTTTAGTAGTCTTTGTATTCATCAAAAATATGTTTTCATCCAAAAATATTTTTTTGCTATTTCTAAGGGAATATTTTTATTATTTATTATATTTATATTTTATAAAATGAACATAATTTTTTAAATAATTATATAAAAATGATCTTATTATGAATTTATGTTAATTTTTTGAAATGATTGATTTTACGTTGAATAGTAAAAATATACTAATTTTATTGAAAGTTATATGTACAAAGTTTCATTTAAATTTTAAATATTATAAAATTAAAATAATTTTTATTATATTTAAAATAATCAAATAAATTTCACTGTAATCAGTTTTATAATTGAATTTATTTTAAAAATATTTTTATAAGTATTAAGGCATCTTTATAAAAAACTATTTTGTTCACACAAATTTATTTTAAATTAGTATAATAAATTGATCTCTACTGGTGAAATATTTTTAATAAAATTAATACACTATATACAAAATAAAATTTTTTAACCATAATATAACATTTTTCTAGGCAAGGGATAAGATTGAATGTGGTTTTATGCTCAAAAATCATATATTTTCTAAAAAGAGGTTTTTACCTCATTTTGTTTATTTATTTTAAAAATATTTTATCACACATTGAGAAATTGAATTTCATGACATGTAATCCATTTTTTAGATCATGAGGTTCAAATTTGGAAATAGTTCCATTTTTTCATTATGAAGAGTAAGTTTGGTAAAATTTACTACCTCAGTAAAGGGTAAATCATATTTATATAGGATTACAATAACTGAAAAGAACATAATTTTTCATCCTAATCCATTTTGTAAACATTTAATTCAACCATTATCACCTTTGGATCGACTTTTTCCTATTTAATGGACACATTTCAATGAAAATGAACCATTTAATATTTAAATCAATGAATGTTATAAAATGACAATTTTTTAGTTTTAAATATATATTATGATACCACGTAGGGAAAAATAAATTTATGATCAAATATAACTATCTATTTTGAGATTAATGAAATTATTTTTATGATATAAATGTATTTTTAATTCTTATAAATTATATAGTGACGTTAAATTCTTATACAACACTAATATAAAATTTATTTTTTAACAAAAAATTATAATAAATGATTATAAAAGTATTAAAAGTGAAATAATTTGAATGGATTAATGTGTAAAATGAACATTTTAGATCTATGTGACATACCAATAAGACATTGAAGAACTATATTATAATTGACCCTTTACCTTGAAGTATTTAAATTAAAACTAAATGAATAATGTTAAAAAAGAATTAAATATATATTCTAATAAATAATATTGTATAAAATTAATAAAATTATTATATTCAAAAAAATGATGGTATGTGGTTGAAAATATATTCCATGGTCCATTTATAGGTATTATTCCATTATACAGAAAAGTTATTAACCCATAAAGGGTGGAAAACAATAATAATACAATAATTGTGAAAAGGGATAATGAAGGGATAAAACATATATATATTTGAAATTAGAAGATTATTTAAACTCATAATCATATAATCATCAATTATTATCAATATGAGCTATATCTAAATAATAATTAATCTATGCTAATTTAGTATTTTATTAAATTCCATGAGTGTGCCTCACTATAATTATAAAAGGGAACCCCAAATTTATCTTCCTCATAGAATCATGTGCCTTCTAACTAGACTATACCCTACCAAAATACATTTTCAACGTCCTTAATATCATTATATAGGTTTTTTTCCCAAAATTATCAACCCTATAGCCCTTAAGAGGAGTTCTAAAGGATTTATTTCGTAGAAGAGGTAATAGCTTTAAGGAATCACATTCTTTTTAATTGTTATATTACCTCATATATATATGTTATATTTTTCATTATAAAATTTCTTCTGTATCCTAAAATATTGAAATTATATAATAAATATGAAACCCCATTTATTAAAACCGCTTATCACTAGTGGAAATACGGGCTTTAACGTCATCGTAATAACGTTGGTTTTTTAAAAACCGACGCGAATAGTATGTGCGGGGAATTTTTGGCGTCGGTTTTACAAAAAACCGACGCCAAAAATATTTATGCGTTGATATTTCGCGTCGGTTTTGAAGAAAACCGACGCGGAAAATATTATTATATATATTATCTGCGTCGGTTTTCCTAAGAACCGACGCGAATAATATTATGCGTTGATTTTTTACATCGGTTTTTAAGAAAACCGACGCGGAAAATATTAGTATAGATATTTTCCGCGTCGGTTTTCCTGAGAACCGACGCGGAAAATAAATTTTTAAAATGTTTCGGCATCGGTTTTCATGAAAACCGACGCCGAAACTCATAAAAAAAATATATTCCGCATCGGTTTTCCTGAGAACCGACGCGGAAAATAAATTTTTAAAATGTTTCAGCGTCAGTTTTCATGAAAACCGACGCCGAAACTCATAAAAAAAAATATATTTCGCGTCGGTTTTCCTGAGAACCGATGTGGAAAATAAATTTTTAAAATGTTTCGGCGTCGGTTTTTCTTAAAACCGACGCGAAAAGTCTTTTAAAAATATTCACGGTCAGAAACCCTCATTTTGTTCGTCCATCGAAATCGAGTTCCGCTGTGGCGCTTCGGACTCCCGACAACCTTCGAACTTGATTTGCGATCTTGGACGGCCATTGTTGAAGGTTTTTTGTCGTCTGCACGATTTTGGGTATGTGTTCTTCCTATTTATCTCTTGTTTCATATCCCATTGTTTATTTCTTTATCAATAACCCTATTTTGCGTGATTTTGATTATTGGTTAGATTTTAGTTGTAATTTATCATTATTTTTTGTTTGTATTATCATTGTTGGTGTAGATTTGATATTGTTTGTTTTTGGAAGTAATTATACCGGTCGCAGTTTGGATTTAACATCTCCATTCGGGTTGAACTTCAAATTTTTTGTTTGTATTATCATTATTCCTGTTTAAAATGATCTTTCATTACATTATGAAGTACTATATTTTTAATTCCATTTCCATTTTAATAAATTCTTCTTCAAAAAAATAATTTTATTGTGTTAAATGAATTCACTCACATTTTTGCATGTAGTTTTTTGTTATTTCATTCCTTCTTGAGATTTACCATGCCAAATTCCTCAATTCTTTTTGGTTCTCATCATTTAACTAAGACATGAATAATTACCACTATCTATTATGTTAAAAAAATTTGAATAATTATTTTCATGCCATTATATAATAAATAATTTTTCTTGCAATGTCCATAATACGACTAGAATCATAATGTATTGTAATTATTTCTTCGTAGATAATAATATAATCATTATCCCTCTATTAATGTTCAAAAATACCTTTCCACTTTCATATGTGGGGTTAGATTAATGCATTTTTAATAAATGTCCTCTTAAACTAATCTCATTCCATTGATTATATTTATTCATCTTTCTCTCCCTCTAAATAATAGTCATGAAATGATTTACTTCCCCCTCTAAGTCATAGGCTGCAAATAAAACATTCTCATGATCTAATCTTTCATGGATGGATAATATATTTCTCTTCATGTTGATCCATTCCTTGACATGTCTTGCTGCAATAGACCCATGGATGGGGGTGTAAGTTGTCACCTACAATATGCAATGGAATTTTTATCCCTCCATAATGAATTTATATGTTCATAGTTCCCTATTATAAAACTCATGGATTGAGGGAGTTGAGTTATCATAGTCACCAAAAATTGTATCATGTCTCTTAATACACATTGTCTTAAATAAGGATAGTTATTGCACTATTTTTCACATTAATTTTTCCATGATTCATTCATGTTACATCAAATGAATAAAAAAATAAATATAGTGTGATCAATAGTAGTCATAGTGAGAAATCATATTATCTTGTATGTCATTCATATAATATTTATATCATGAAACTTTATTTTCAAAAAATGAAACCATTGATTTAACCATTTTGTCCTTGTATTTCAATATAACACACATGTATATAATATTAAAATTAACTGTTTACTGTATTTGTAAACATGTTTCATATCTGATGTCTTTTATCTGATTATCAATAGTTTTTATGGAATATGTTTTTGTTTACAATTTATCTGATAGATATTTAAATGTTTTTATGTTTTAATATATTCATCAATTATATTGTGATATCAGGTATTAATGGATCATAATTGGATTTATCTACGAAGAACTACTAGTGAATATAAAAGAGTAGTTGACAATTTTTTGGAATTTGCTAAACGGGATAATCAAAATATTGATTTGATTTTCTGTCCATGTGTGAAGTGTGTAAATATGAGAAATTTAAACTTCAGAGAAATCAAAGATCATCTCATTTGTTATGGTTTTAGCCTTAATTATACACGTTGGATCTTGCATGGTGAAAGAACTGAAAATTCAACATCCAATGTTGATGACGATATTCATAATGAGGCAGAGGATCGTATTGAAGAATTAATTCATGATTTAGGTGTTGAAACCATTGAAAAAACACCAACTGTTGAACGATTGTATGGAGATTCTGAGAAACCATTATTCCCAGGTTGCAGTAAATATACAGTGTTATCAGCAGTTTTGAGATTAGTTAACTTAAAAGAAAAAAATGGGTGGAGTGATAAAAGTTTCTCCAGTTTACTTGAGCTTTTAAAAGAGCTTCTTCCAGAAGGCAATGGGCTTCCAGATTCCAATTATGAGGCGATGAAAATATTATGCCCAATGGGATTGGGGTATAAAAAGATACATGCTTGCCCCAATGATTGTGTACTGTATAGGAAAGAAAATGAACATTTATCATGTTGTCCTACATGTGGAACATCACGCTATAAGATGGATGAGAAAGTCAACTCAGATTCATTTTCAGGTGATGTCATGTAACATTATGAAAAATCAATTTTTTTACTTTCCAATGATATCATCCAATATTTTTTTCAAACAATTCTGATAATTCAATTCTTATTTATTTTTAGGTACCAAAATCAAAACTCCATCTAAAGCATTTTGGTACCTTCCAATTATTCCTCGTTTGAAGCGTCTATTTGCAAATTCAAATGATGCAAAAAGGTTAAGATGGCATTCATATGAGCGCATTTCTGATGGTAACTTACGTCACCCTGCCGATTCACCACAGTGGAAGAGTTTTGATAAAAAATTTCATGATTTTGGAAGTGAAGTTAGAAATCTCAGAATGGGATTGTGTACTGATGGAATGAATCCATATCAGAGCCTCAGTAGCCAACATAGTTCATGGCCTGTTTTGCTGGTACTTTACAACTTGTCCCCACATCTATGTATGAAGAAAAAATATGTTATGATGAGCTTGATGATTTCTGGACCAAAACAACCGGGAAATGATATTGATGTGTATCTTACACCATTGATTGAGGATTTAAAACTGCTATGGGAGAAAGGTGTTACAGTTTTCGATGCATACAAGAAAGAGTATTTTCTTTTGCGTGCTATGATAATGTTCACTATAAACGACTTTCCTGCGTATGGATACTTATCTGGATATAGTGTTAAGGGAAATAAAGCATGTCCAATTTGTGAAGAACAAACTTCAAGATTATCAATTGCAGAATGGAAGAAAGACAGTGTACATGGGACATCAAAGATTTTTGCGAATTGATCATCCTTATCGTAGATTGAGAAAAGCATTTAACGGTTTACAAGAATACAACCTCCCCCCTCAACCATTGTCAGCTGAAGAATATTATGACAGAGTGAAAGATATTGATTCAACATTAGGGAAGAGAAAAAGTTCTGGTTTACAAAAACATATCTGGAAGAAGCAGTCTATTTTTTTCGAACTACCTTATTGGAGATTTTTAGAGATAAAACATAACATTGATGTTATGCATGTTCAGAAAAACATATGTGATAGTTTGATTGGAACTTTGTTAGACATAAAAGGAAAGACAAAAGATGGATTACATGCTAGATTGGACTTGATATTAATGCGAATACGTTTGGAGTTAGCTCCCGTTGTGAAAGGAAAAAGAACATATTTACCTCCGGCTTGTCACACATTAAGAAATATTGAAAAGATGAATTTTTGTCAGTGTCTTCATGGTATTAAAGTACCCAGCGGTTTTTCTTCAAATGTGAATAATTTTGTGTCATTGAAGGATTGTAAATTAATAGGTATGAAATCACATGATTGTCATGTGTTAATGCAACAAATTCTACCAGTAGCAGTGCGTGGTATACTACCGAAAGCTGTCAAGAAGACAATCATCAGGTTATGTAATTGCTTTAAATCCATTTGTAGCAAAGTCGTTGATCCAAATTTGTTAGATTTGATGGAGAATGAAGCAACTCTTATTCTTTGTCAACTAGAAATGTATTTCCCACCCACATTTTTTGATATAATGGTTCATCTATTGGTTCATTTGGTGCGTGAGATAAGAATGTGTGGGCCTGTTTATTTAAGATGGATGTATCCTTTTAAAAGATATATGAAAATTTTGAAAGGATATGTTAAAAATCCTTATCGACCAGAGGCCTCTATTGTTCAAAAATATGTATCAGAAGAGGTGATTGAGTTCTGTACTGATTATTTGAATGAGGTGGAGCATATTGGTCTCCCTTTATCTCGACATATGACAGTTGACAGAGAAGGTAGAGGGGTTCGAGGCTTAAAGGTAAAGTTCATTCCACGTGATGAAGTGATGCAAGCACATTTATACATTTTGAACAACACAGATGTGGTTCAACCATATATATCCTCACATATTGCTGAATTAAAGTTACGATGTCAGAAAAGAAATGAAAAGTGGTTGATGATTGAGCATAAGAAGACATTTGTTTCATGGTTTAAAGAGAAAGTCACCTCAGATATATCTGTATCAGAAACATTGAAGTGGTTATCAGGGGGACCATCTATTAATGTGATCACTTGGTCTAGTTTTGATATCAATGGCTACACATTTTACACAAAAAACCTGGGTGACAAGAGTACCGTTCAGAATAGTGGTGTGATGGTATTCGCTGAAGCAGTGCATTTTTCGAGTGCCAAAGATAAAAACCCAATTTCTGCATCAACATCATATTTTGGAGTTATTGAAGACATATGGGAAATTGATTATATTAAATTTCGAGTCACTATTTTTAAGTGCAATTGGGTTGATAGTAATAGTGGCATGAAACATGATGAATATGGGTTTAAACTGGTTGATTTGAAAAGATTTAATCACAATGAGGAACCATTTATCTTGGCGACACATGAAAAACAAGTATTTTATGTCATTGATCCGTCGAATGATCAGTGGTCAGTTGTTTTGCAAGGGAAAAGATATCATTTGGGTGATGATGATGATTCTGATGATGCTAGTGATTTACATGAGCGTTATTCATCTATTATGAAATTTTTAGATGATTACAATGAATATAAGACAGACATAGTGCATGCAGTACGTACCGATCATGATGAAGGGACGTGGGAAAACACTAAATTAGTCTCCTAATTTTTCTGGTAAATATTTATATTTTGTGTCTATTTTTAAAACTTACAAATGCATGCCTCTATTTTTACATATTTATTTTTCATTTCCTTGTTTCTAATTATTCAGTTTTCTAATGATATGCAGGTACCCAAAATTTCATTTCACTTTCTAGTAGCAATGTCAAATACAGATAGAGATGAGCAGTTACCGAGGTATATCTATTTTGACATATTATTAAATATTCATTAATATACATATTTAATGAAATAAAACTGTTAATTTATTAAAAAAAATTGCAGGACTACTGATGCGTCCTCGGTGGAGGAGACTTCTCCAATTAATACTGAAAAATCAAGTTCTCTAGTTGGTAAACGTGGTATTACACGTTTACCAAAACTATTACTTGCTCGTGATGATAACAAATTACACATCAGTTTTGATGATAATAATAATGCAGTAGGCCCAAATGCAGTTCAGTTTGTCAGTTATATAGCGATGCAGAGCCGTTGCAGGATTAGTATTTTATATCCTGATTGGAAGTCAGTGGACAAGACGGCGAAGCAACAGCTTTGGGAGGCCGTGACGGTAAAATATCTTTATTTATTTATTTTATCTCATTTTTTTAATATTATATAGTTTAAATGAAATATTTAATTTTTTCAATTACATATGACATTCAATTTTGAGGAAACCAAAGAAATTAGGAAAATACATCTCTCTTTAGAGGCGGTTCGATGGAGAGATTTTAAAAACAAAATGACGAAAGATTATGTTTTTGGAAAGAGAAGGTTTGAAAGCCCATGTCTTAAGTATCCATATATAGATGAAGAAACATGGAAGTGATTTGTTGACAGTCGTCAGGAAGAGAAATTTCAGGTATTGTAATTGTTTTATATTTTAAAATTTATGCTATATTTTCCTTATTACTTATGTGTTTATTTTTATGTAACAGGCCTCCAGAAGATCTCATCAGGAGATCCAGTTGAAAAACGTATACCCTCATACTTTATCACGTGGAGGATACTCGTATTTGGAGCAGAAAATTATTGAAGAAAAATTTGAAGCATTAAGAGCTCGATCAAGTAGTGGTTCAGAGGAGGTCCAGTATGGTCCTCCATCTCCTCCCACTCGCCATGAGAAATGGAAACGAGCAAGAAGAAGAAAAAATGAACAATATCTTACAGACGAAGCTCATCAAGTGGCTGAAAGAATTGTAAGTAAATATTAATTCTTTGTTAACAATTTTCCTTTTTTATAATTTATAAACACTAATATAAATTTTTTATTTTTCATTTCAGGATGAACTTCAGGAGAAAGAGACACACGGCTCTTTTATCCCCGAGGGTAGGATGGATATCCTAGCCACTGCTTTGGGAAAGACTGAACACCCCGGCCGTGTTAGAGGATATCAGGCGGGTGTTAGTATTCGGAAGGTTTTTGGTAAGAGTAATCAACCAAGAGACCCGGAAATCGAATCCTTAAAAGAAGAGCTGCAGGATATGAAACGGTCTATGGGTGATCAAATTCAAGCAGCAGTACATAAGGCTTTATTAGAACACTTGGCAAGACAGTCATAGTCTGCTCATCCTTCCGAGGTATATTATTTACTGTTAACAATTTTTCTTTTCTATAAATTATAAACACTGATATAACTTTTTCATTTTTCAACATTTTCAGCCTACTCACTCAGACTATCATGCCTCATATGCTTACCCAACACCGTCTGGGCAGCCTTCCGAGGTATATTATTTAATGTCATCAATTTGTCTATTTTATAAATTATAAACACTGATATAACTTTTTCATTTTTCAACATTCTCAGCCAACTCACCCGGACTACCCTGCCTCATCTGCTTACCCTGCCCCGTCTGTGCAACCATTTGAGGTATATTATTTTATTTAATTTTTAATCAATTTTTCTATGTTATAAATTTTAAACACTAATATACCCTTTTCATTTTTCTGACTTCTCAGCCTGCTCACCCTGACTACCCTGCCCCACCTGCTAACTTTGAGACTCCACCTCCTCCATCGGATCAAACCTTATATTGTGAGTTGTTTGCGGGAGATCCTCATGTACATACTGTTGCGTTAGGACAAGTGTATTTTTTGGGGGACTCGGTACATCATCAGCCTAGGTAAATGGGTCAGGTTAGAGTATCAGTACTTGTTATTATAGATCCTACTGCTCTACTACCATTTCCTACTGCGGAGATCACCAGTGTTAGGGAATGCATGGGCCATTTTTTACTTTGGCCAACTGCACTTCTTCGTTATATTTCACATGAGGTATGAGTTTTTTTAACTAGTAATTAGAAATGATTCCAAATTACTTATAATGTTTTCTGACATTTAACTTATATAGGAATATCTGAAAGAAAAAGAAACTGTACAAATGCAGCAAAATGTTCAGAAACAGTCGGCTGTAGATACTTCTGATATTTCTTCTGGGTTGAAAAGATTATCTCAGTGCTCTTCTTCCTTGAATTTTATCTATGAGTTTCGGATGACGTCCGATATATGTGGAAGAAATTATAAATTGAGAATATTGAAAGAAGATATCATGAATTTAGTTAATTTTGAAGAGATTGGGCTGAATGTGGTGCAGTTGTTTTCCATGTATGTAAATTGACGTTTGAATTGCTATTTATTTAATAAAATATTGTTATGTCATTGACTAACTATATTTTCTTTTTAAATTAGGTATCTATACAGGATTCTTTTACAAAATGAAACTACAATCATTTATAGCTTTATAGATCCAGAGTACATTTCCTTGGAAGTCAAACATGTGAAAAATGATGAAAGAGTTAAATATATTTCCGAGAGATTATCACAAACCGAGATTCAGTGCTGGTTTTTTCCATTTCTTGATAAGTAAGAATATCAACATAATTTTGAACTCATGATCATTATAATGTCATTAATTATGAACTTTTTGTATTATAGGGGGCATTGGATGTTAGGTGTATTTTGCCCAAATGAATGCACCTTATATTGGTTTTGCTCTTTATTAGGAAAAGTGCGTAAACCGTTTTCCAACTTATTAAACAGGTAAGTTGTTTTTTTATTTTTAGAAGTTTGTTATGTTTAATTTTAATTGTTTACACAAGTTTTATTAGTTCTTATATAAAAAAATGCAGTTCATGGAAACATTTTACAAATGAAAAGAAACCAACGAAAATCAAATATGTGGAAGTACAGGTAATTAGTTTTTATATTTTTGTTATATATTGGGTTTCATTATTAGTTAAATGTTTTATAACTGCAGTTTCATCGTCAAAATGGAAGCGTTGAATGTGCTTATTATTTTCTACGATTTATGTACGAGATAATCACAACTGGGGAAACTATTGATTTTCATAAGGTTAGTTGTATTAACTTTTTTATATATTTTCATCCACTTTCTTCTATTTATTAATTTCATATCATTCAATATTATTGTAGGTATTCAATGATTCACAGTCATATTCTCAATCTGATATGATTCATATTCAATCTACTTTTGCGGACTATTTGTTAAGTCTGATTAAGATTTGAGGTATGTATACTAATATTTATAAATAATAATATATATGGGTTTAAAAAACTAACTCTTATGATATATTAGGTGTTTGAACCTACTAATATTCAAATGAATGCTTCAACAATAACAAACAATGAGCATGTCATATATTTCAGGTACGTGTATTTTAATTCTGCTTTACTGAGTTTTCTCAAGTGCCTCTCCAAAAACTATTTTATTGAATCTACTAATAATCAAATTAATCCTTCAACAATAACCAACAATAAGCATGTCGTATATTTCAGGTACGTGTATTTTAATTTAGAATTAGTTATTATATTTCTTTTCATTGTTATTTCTTAAAATCATTTGTCTGTACAGTGACGAATCTGTAGGGTGGTACTTGGATCATGAACATAGAGATTCGTATAGAGAAATAACATTCACAAACACTAAAAATTGTCTCCCTTGAATGCACAACAATATCTTCTAGGCCTTTTAATTTTTTATGCAAATAAATATCGAAAAATGATTGCCGAGAAGCATATCACATAATACCTAAAACAACGCTTAGTGGGTTTGCACAAAGATAAAATAGAAGGCGTCAATTTTTAAGGTATGTTTCTTTATGTCTCTTCAATCTGAATTTGATTTCAATTTTCTAACCTATTTTTTGCACTCAAACTTATTTCTCTGTTATTCCATAACTTAAACAAATAACAATAGTGAATGGGTAATGCACGTCTATACAGAGCAAATATAAAAACCTGAGGTTGGGGGTGGTGGGGATCCTATGGTGAAAAGACACCCCCAACATCTTCAGTGGGGGAGGTGAGGAAGAGGTTGCATCGGCTGAGTGTTCCTGGAATTTTGATCAGGAGTCGTAACATTTCATTTTGGTAATTTACTTTGTGAAAAAATGAATGATTCAAATAAATTACACATTTTCATTTAATGTTTATTCATTGCACTAATATCTTGGATTGATTTTTTCACGCACATCTCCTTAGTTTCATTACTGTTTTGACAGGATTGGTGCTATCTATGGGAGGAAACTTACAATGATTGATACTGAGTATGGTTAGATTAAGAAAATGCACCATGTAGGTACGTGTATTTTAATTCTTCTTTACTTTGAGTTTTCTCAAGTACTTCTGTTAAAGCTGTTTAATTGTTTTTGTATACTTCGTTATTTTTTTTCAGGGTTCCGATTTGTTTGGAGGAGAAAATATATGTATTTTATTTAAAAAAACAAAATTTACGGCGTCGGTTATTTTAAAAACCGACGCCGAATATTTTTTAAAAAAAAATTATTTACGGCGTCGGGTTTTTTATAAACCGACGCCGAAAGGGTTTTCCGCGTCGGTTTTTAGAAAAACTGACGCGGAAAATCCTGTTTAAATCGGTTTTGCGTCGGTTTTTAGAAAAAACGACGCGGAAAATCCTGTTTAAACCGGTTTTCCACGTCGGTTTTTAGATAAACCGACGCGGAAAATCCTGTTTTAATCCGTTTTCCGCGTCGGTTTTTAGAAAAACCGACGCGGAAAAGCGATATTTCGGCGTCGGTTTTATATAAAACCGACGCCGAAAACCTAGTCGACTATATTTTCCGCGTCAGTTTTTTAAAGAACCGACGCGGAAAATAATGTCTAAATGTAGCTTCGGCGTCGGTTTTATAAAAAACCGACGCCGAAGCTCATAAGCGAATTTTTTTTCGCGTCGGTTTCTATGAACCGACGTGAAAACTATATTTTTAACGTCGCCTATAAAGACGTCGGTTTATAACCGACGTTAAAAATTAAAAAAATCCGACGCGAAAAAGTGTTTTTGCACTTGTGTATGTCAAATGGGATGTGAATGTGTTGCTCTAGCGAACATACAGATTACCATCTCCATGTAGAGATACAATTAATTTCTCATCACCATATTTTATAAATTAGTATTATGATGGGTTTAATGATTATATAGGATAACTATTAAATAATTATACTTCCATAATGATAATATCGTTTATACCTTTTTACATTCTAAACCATTATAAAAATATAACATTAGTTGTGCGTTCGTGTTGGCTAGCACCTCCATGAAGTGACATTATTCATTTTCCATTTATATTTTACATGGACAGTAATAAATATGTATTTAATAAATATTTATGATATATATGTAATAATGATGATTATATTAATGGTATGGATTTATCATTTACCTTTTTTCATTCCATCAATAATAAATGGAAACAACAATCTTGTGTATGCACGGCTGGCCATCTCTATGAGAGGTGCAATACATTTTTTTATCTCTAATTATTATGGATGACTCTAAAAATGTATTTAATGAATATATATGATATTTATATCATAATTAAAATTATACATATTAAAAAACTATGATCAAAATATAAGGAAATTGTTTACAAAAATAAAATATTCATTAAAAACAAAGCAGATATCACTCAAAATAGTGATTTTAATAAATAATTATTATCAAATGAGTGATAATTAGTTATAATTAAATAAAATATTGAATAATATATATATTATAATGTTTATGAAATATATTTATAATAAATATATTTTTATTATGTAGTATTTTCAAACACATTTGAAGGATGTCATAATTTAGTTAAGAGATGTTCATCTTACTTTTATTTTTGTGGGATGCATGCCTTATAAACAACTTTTCATTTTACGTGGGGTATATAACACCCATAAAGGTATTTTAGGACAACTATTATGAATTTAATGGGGATTTATATTTCTATAAATATTTATTTCTTTCATGGGAAATCCAAATCAAATGTTACCAAAGAGGTAAGGGTTATATGTTACAATCTCATTATATATTATAATAGTTTATGGTAAAGTTTCTAATGATCATGTCTAGTTACCTATCTCAAGGAACTCATGAAAGTTATTATCCAATAATGATTTCATGAAAATACATGTTTTCCTATTATTTTCATCACGTTATATAATAATGAGAATGAAAATATTTTTTAGGTAAAATCTACTTTATTTATCTATTCAAATGAAATCCATTTTCTTCCATATACATGTTTTATTAAAATTTTCTAAATTATGTTATTAATATTATTTTATGATTATTTAAATTAATTTAAACGTGTGTTTTTCTTTTTAAAAAATGTTTTAAAAGTGTTCTTCAAGTCATTTTTGACCAATTTACTTTTAAAAATGTATAAAGGTAACGATTTTCTTTTAACTTATAAGAAATGAATATAAATTCACAATGCCTTGACCACACAATACATTGATGATTACATTAAAAATTTCCATGTTTATTTTCAAATAAATTTTTTTCACTACATTTTTGTAAATTTTTATATAAAAAAATATATTTCAAAATAGAATGGTTTTTTTCCTCGATAATGTTTCTAATAATATTTTAATGGTGTTTTTATTCATCAAAGACCACAGAACTTTATTTCCCCTGTGATTTACTATCGAAATTATCCGATGATATAAATTTTATTATTTAATTGGATTTTTTTTGTTTATTATGATAATAAGTCTATGAAACCCATTTATTTTCCAGAGGATAAACTCTAACAAAATGATGGAATGTTTTTTAAACTCATTTCATTTATATGGTTTTTTCTATGATGAAATGATTATGAAACACATTTATTTTATTAGGTTATACTACAATTAATGTTTTATGATATTTTAGAACACATATGTGTTGTTTTAATTATGTGAAAATGGTTATGTTATAACCAAGGATAATGGTTGTGTTATAACCACAGATTGTGCTTATGTTATAAATAAAGATGGTGGTTATGTTATAATAAATGATGGTGGTCACATTATAACAAAAGAAATGTTGGACCTGTATCTCTGTCCAATGAAATGTGTAAAGATTTATTTCTCATGGGATAAATAATACTAAAATTGGGAGTGAGCCAAGTTCAATAAGGGGATTTTTTCACTATATTATTCTTGGGAGTGAACCATGAAGGCTACGATGGTTTGGGGTGAGAACTCAATACCCTATGATAGTTTTGGTAGGGAAACAACACTATTATGATGTTTTGGGTAGTGAATCCAAAACACAAAGACAGTCTTATAAATGATCATTGACTACTAATGAAATCATTTTGCATGCTTAAGTGTACAATGCAATTCTTTATCTTATTATAATTTTATTCTTGTGTGGATTATGTTATTTGATTACATTATGATTAATGTATTATGAATTCCCATAACTTATTACATGAATAAATTTTATAATATATGATATAAACGTAATAAATTTCAAATGATATTCTCATGTTCGCATACCCTTATTATCTTGTTATACGCAAGCGGTCATTAATTTCCCTGCTATTTACCCTTACTGAGCATCTGAGCTCACCCCGTAGGATGTTTCGTTTTCCTTAGGTAATGAAGAATTGATTTTGGAATAATTCTTATTAGAATGGTTATATTTATGAAGAATATATTTGGTTACTCTTATGAACTAGTTGTATAAATATCATAGTTTTTAATGATACTAAACTTATATGATTTTGGTGTGGATTTTTATATTGTGTAATGAATATTCATATATTAATATGTGATATCTATGTATGAAATGAATCAGTCACTATAGTACATATCATATCATGGTTTAGTTATTATTTTAAAATTTTAATGAGAAAACATTAGTTACAATCCTAAGGATAAGTCTAATCATATGATAAAATCCTAATGATTTGGAAATGATCATAAATGAACATTGTTAAACATAAGGTTTCATAGAATAATGATTCATGATTTATACATACTTTTAATTATATTTCATTATTATTTTATATATTACTCTAATTATTATATTTTTACCCTTTCACATTGTTTTTTCTTTTATCTAATTTTTGAAACTAGAATGCATCGTTATGATAATGAATGTGATGGACAGTGAAATGATTTCCTTCCTAAGAAACTAATTAATATGAAAATAGATTGTGATAACATATAATTATTCATAATTATATATCATGATATATGATTACCATTATAAAAATAGGTGAGTTTTATATCAATTCATATAAGAGGGAAATTGAATTTTACTATAGTTCATGTGGAAATAATCATAGAGGAAGAAAGTTTGGTTTTTATCTTATCAATAACATGAGAAGAAGTGAATTAAATAAAAAATAAAATGTGGGGAATGATTTTTTCTATGGGTAAATAAAGGGTATACTGTGAAAAATTGCAAGGAATTAAATGTCTTATATGTGGTAAAACTGGGCATTTTTGAAGTTAATGCCTTCTTCTAAATGTTGTCTTCTAGAAAAGTGATGAACCTATGATACATCATTCATTAAATTAAAAGGATTTATGTGTTTATGTATTGGTATTTAATAATTATATCAATGATATATTTCAACTAATAATCATTAAACATATACACATTCTTCAATATTAGTTTTCTTTAAGGATTTGGAAACAAATCTGGAATGGAACCAATAACCATGAAAAGTACTAATGTATTCATTGGTCAAAGAGATGATTAATGTTTATGGGATAGTATTAGTTACATTTAAATTTGATATTGATTTAATTAAATTTGATTGAATTCAACATTCATGAAGTCTATTGCATTATTGGGTTTATCGAAATAATATGTGATTTTATTTAGAGAATATGTTTTTTATTTTCATGTGAGGCTATCTTATGAGTTATGGATATCATCATGGATTTACATAGTTATGTTTTATCATAATCTAAAAATATTAGACCCCATTTTTTATGGTTTTATGTTATGGGTTTTTGAGTTAATTTGAAACTTTTAGTAGCCTTTAGGAAGAATACAATATTGACATTTTAATAACCCTTTGGTGTGATACATGATTTGATGTTATTTTAATTATGTCCTATTTTATAATGCTATATTGATCATAATAATGGTATAAAAGTGATTCATTGATAGGGTGATATTTTAAAAGATATTTATGGCCATTTTAATGATTACCTTTTAGGTTAGTATTTTAATTTTATTCATGATATTTTAGTGATGTTCACTATATTACGAGATTATATAGTAAATTATTATGGTGATTAATGATATTTAGGATACATTTAATTAAGATAATGTATATGTATCCCTTGTGTTTATATTTCTTATTCTTCCCCATTGACAAACAGTAGATCCCTTAAGAGGATATCAAACTGCCGTATTTCATGGATGATGAAACCACCATAATCAAACCCTTTATTTTTAATTAATTTAGTACAAACTTGAAATCTATTTTATTATTCATAAAATAATAAATTAAGTGTCATAAATATACTAAATTTTTTTATGATTATGAAGAACCTTTATTCACCCTCTTTCGGTCAAATGGGGTGTGAAATTATTACTTGGGCATACGTATGTCTTACCATCTCCAACTACCGATAAAAATTATTTCTCAGTACAAAATTTTAAGAACAAGTATCATTATGGGATTAATGAAAATATATGACACATATGAAATTATTATAAATTTAAAAATATAATATCAAATCTACCTTCTTAACTTCCAATCCATTAGAAAACGATAATGTCGATCATGCGCATGTATGGACTGCCACCTCTACAAAGAACTAAGATTTGTTTTTCATTTATATATTAATTTGATTCTAATAATTATTGATTTAATGAATATATGTGATATTTATGATTAAATAATATTTCTCTAAATTTGAGTCATATTTTTTCTTTTTTCTTTCTTTTTGTCGAAAAATTGAAATTATATTCATGTTCATGTATGATCAACCATATCCATTAGCTGTTCAATTTATTTTTCTATATATAACATTTATAGATTACTATATAGATGAATATAATGATTATATATGATATTTATATTGTTATTATAATTTATTGAATTATGTAACGATATTCAATTTAGAAGTTTCAAAATTACAAAATAAAAAATTACAAGAAAAATAAAGCAGATAACACAAGGAACAATGATTTTAATAATAAATTGATAAAAAGTGGGTGATATAATCATACATGAAAACAAAATATGGTATTATGTATATTATTTCTATTTTTTAAAATATTTATAATAAATTAATATAAATTACACCTACTTTTCTAATACGTACAAATGAATTCAGACCTCAAGTAAGGTATTTTAGTCTCTCTTTTATTTATGTGGGACACATACCTTATACACAAATTTTTATTTTATGTGGTGAATTTAAATATAATTTATATATTTTATATGTATTATTATGAATGATTTAGTGATTTAAATTCCAATAGAATATTCTCTATTTCATGGGAATCATTATTCAAATGTTGCTAAAGAGGTAAGAGTTTTATGTTACAATCTCATCATTTATTGGGATTGTTTATTGTTATGTTCTAATGATGATATCTTCTGATCAATCTCCCAAGAAACTAATTAAATATATAATATTCTAGGTAATTCATGAAAATAAATATTCTATTTTATTTTCCATACTATAAGTACTTATGAGACCAAATTTGTTTTTTGGTAAAATCTACTTTATTCCTATTTTGTTTGAAATAAATTTTTCTTCAATATGCATATTTTCTTAAAATGTTTTAAAAATGGTTTTTATGATTGAAATATTATTTTGAAATTATTTTTTTCCAATTTTTATTTTTAATTTTTTTTAAAATCATCATATTGTCATTTTCGAATCAAATTACTTTTTAAAAAATATAAAAGGATTATTTTTCTTTAAAATTATATGGATTAAATGGAATTTTACATTATCATAATAGATCAATTATTTTAATCTTAGTTTAAAAGGTACCATGGTTATTTTTTAATTAAATTTTTTCCATAATATTTTTGAAAATTGTAGATTTTAATTTCATTTGAAAATGGATGGATAATTTTCATCAAGAACATTTTTAATAATAATTTTATGGTATTTTTATTCATCAACGAAAAAACCCTTGATTTCAATTATGATTTTCTGGGGATATGATCTAAAGATACCGTCATTATTCTTTCTTTTGATGGTTAATATTTTTGAGGAAAATTTTTATATGTAACATGTTTCTTTTTAATGGGTTATACTAAAATTAAATTATGGAATGATTATGAAAAATATTTCTTTTACATGGGTTATTTTATGAAGAAATGTTTATGAAACTCAATTATTTTCTTAGGTTATAATGTCATGAATATTTTATGATATTATAGAACACATAATTATGGTTTTCATTTTGTGAGGGGTTCTATATTATAACAAATTTCATTTGATTTTGTATAACCAAGGACTGTGGATATTTTGTAAAAATGGATTATTGTTATGTTATAAAGAAGGATGGTGGTGATTTTATAACTAAGATGGTGGTCATGATATAACCAAGGTGGGGTTTGACCAATATATACATCCAACTAATTAGGTAAATGTTGATATCTCATGAGATAAATAGGAATGGAATGGGTAGTGAACCCACATTAGTAAGGTACTTTTTTCAATATTATATTAATGGGAGTGATCCATGACTACTGTGATGGTTTGGAAGAAAACCCAGTCCACTATTAAAGTATTGGGAGTAAACATTGACTACTATTGTAGTTTGGGGACAGAACCCAATCCACTGTTACAGTCATAGAAATGACCCATGACTACTAAGAAAAAAAATTTATGCTCGTGTGTATGTTGTAATTCCCTGTATGACGCCAATGATAAGATTCCATTGATTATGTTCTATGATTCCTTTTAGAATAATGTATTATAAACTTCTAATCATTATTCTATGACACGGTTTTTTGATCAATGGTATGTAGGATATGGTTTTTAAATGTTATTCTCTTGTTATCACATCCTTATCATCATGTTATACTCAAGTAATCATTAATGTCTCCCTCGTTTACCCTTAAAGAGCATCCGAGCTCACCCTTACGTATTTTTCCTTTTCCCATGGTGACGAATAATTTTTTTAGGAATTATATGTCTAAGAAATGTTTTCTAGGAATAATATAATAGTTTAATCACATGAACCAGTTTCATATGTTTAAAACTTTCCTAATATAATTGTCCTATCTGATTATAGCATAGATTATCATGTTATATAATGAATATTCATCTATTAAAATGTCATAAATAATACTTCATCTATGGTTCACAATATTTGGAGTTGTTATAGTTAGTATTAGATAATGTTTACTGTAAACATAGAGAAATATATTTTAATTAAACATATCTAACATGTGAACTATGATAATAGTTTATATCATTTGAGTAATTTACCATTATATGGTATTTTATTTTATAGATCAATATTCATGATAATTATTATCTAACTTAGTTTTCTCCATTATTTAGTGATACGTCGTAATAGAAGAAATATAATTAATACACATACAGATTATAGTGAGTTACCTTTTGATAAATTTAATATAGATGGTGTTGGAACAAAGAATATTAGGGATATATTAGGGAAACCAACCTCGGTCATTAAGAATATAATTTTCCATATAGATCAACATGATTTGTTTAATTTTAATTCCCCAATGTAGTATCACTTCATTCAATATAAGACAAAATGTTTTTATATAACTTCTTATCCAATTATAAATTATAATTGAATTTAGTCTAATGAAAATATATTAATAGATTTGATATTTAATGAAAGTGAATATTTTTTTCGGGTAGTGTATTTTTAGAGAGGATATACCGATAAATTATGGTCATTGATCTGTAACACTAAATATTTCATGAAATATAAATTGTAGAATAGTGAAGCATTAATGTGATATTATTCGAGAAATACTTCGTCGTATAACCAGAATAAAAAATGGAGGGTAACTTCCTCAAATTAAATTAAAAAGGGGAATAAAATACATAACACTATGAGGATATCATTAAAATATTATCTTGGGATGTTTTTAAAGAACTTATAACATCATGAAATCGGAGGGATGAATCAGGGTGTCAAATTTATATTTTAAACTGATGGATCTTGTTCCCACATTAGTAATAACTAGTTATACATGTCTAATGAGAAATTTATTAAAACAAATAATCACATACAATATGAGGATATATAAATTTTAAATGGATCACTACTAATGGATACATTTGAGGATCATAAACTGATAGGCTCTTGGTCATACTAAAGTCCACTAATTTTCACTAGATGTGGATTACAAAAGTTTAGTATAGTCACTCTTTTCCAAGAAAACTACCTTTAAAAGGTTTCAGGGATAGAACACTATGTCCCTCAGATCACTTTTTTTACTCCCCATTACTCACTAAATTAAGAAGAATATGAACGTAGTTTTTCTACTTGAATAATACTTAATTGGGTTGGAATTAAATCATGCATCCTCACCTTTAAATAGATGCTTGACTGATGTCCTATTTTACCTTGGAGATGTAATATATGTATCAGTATAATATTCATTCTATAAAGATTCCATCAAAAACTAGACTTCTTCTTTTGTGTACTGGAGTGTTCTAGGTACCACCTCCATATACCACATATGCAACATAGGACATCATAGAGCCATTTCAAACCAAGTTCGTGATTTTACTTCGCTTCAGCTCTCACATAACCTCTTCATTTCCATACTTCCTTGCACTGCAAACTTCCTCACTTTCTCCGTGTACTACAAGATCACCATAGACCGAGTTCTTATGCAATGTATAGACTTAAATCGATATACCACCTCCTTCAGAAGACTTCTTCTTCAATGAACTATTTCCCCTCTGTGAAATATCTTTTGGAAACTGTTCTAGACTTTATCGAATTCCTTTCATATTTTTTATTAATGTCTTTGTGGGGTTTTCATCCCATGAACCACATGTTGATTTTTCAGAATTACTCTTGTATTTTTAATCACAGAGTCAATATCTAATTAAGGGATTTGTTATCCTTTTATATCAAAATAATCTTGCATAATATTCTAAACTGAGATTTACCCAATCTTTGATAATGCACCACCTTTATCATGACCAGAATCTCCTGCGAATTATCTTCCCTACATGGTCCATGTACCTCCATTTTCCCTACATAATGACATAAATTACAACATCTTTTACAAAAATGACACCCTTTTCAGCTTCTCAATATACCACCTTGTTTTCAGAAATGAAACAACTTCCCACGAACCATCATGCAATCTATGTACCACATGCCTTATAATGAGCCTCATTCAATTCACGAAATGGTCCTCCTATGCATTCCGCAAACTGTTTTCTATTCCATGAACTGTTACCTCAATGTGGTTCATTGTTAATAATACATTATATAATAATTCATGAACTATGAACTGTTTCTGGAAAACTCATTTCATTTATTTCCTATGAAGATAAACATTCTTTGCTAAAAACAAACTCTTAATTTTGAGACCCAAAAATATTACGAACACTGGGAAACTACACCACCTACATTTAAATTTTTTTCATTAATCATATGACCACTTTCCTTGAAAAATCCTTGATCAACCAAATTTGTATGACAATACACAAAAACTATACTTCATTTCCTACAATGAATATCCTTGGTTCCAATATTTTTTGGAATGCATACATAATCTAGAAAGAAATATTGGTAGTTTATTTGATGGGTTTAATCCATGTATCCAAATGGATATTTTTAATTAAAAAAATAAAGATTTGATAATATATTACCAAGTAACATTAAGACAAATAATGAATTTTCTAGATCCTATATCTTTATATTAAATCAATTGGGGAAGAGGATAGTTGATCAGTGAAAAAAAGGCAACACATCAAATGAAAAACTTTAATGTAAAAAATTATAGAAATAAACACAGTGGAAAATTCATGAAGGGAATGAGAGTTTGTAATTAGTGAGGAGATAAGAATCAGATGTCTAATGACTATAAGGAAAAGAAATAAATAAATGTTGTCTAGTGATACAACTTTAAAGTGATATGTCATTATTCAAACCAGTTCCTCAAACATCATTGAAACTAACCACAAAAACACCCAATAGGATAAGGATAATCATATGGAAATACTATAGTTTTAGTAGATGTTCCATGAGTAGTGGGAAAATATACACTTATCAACCCCTCTATATATTATTATTTTTCTTTATTTTTTGTTATATCCCCCTTTTTCATATCATAATAAATTTTTATGGGTATTAGACAACCAGGTACTCAATTAGATATCGAATTTTAAGTGACAAATCCCAAGGGTTTGATGATAATATATCAATTTTATAGAACATATCCAAATAATATATGTGGGTGGGTTCATCATTCAATAAATTTTATTATTCCTATTCTTTAATTTGATGTAATTTTGGGAATTTAATGGATCTCTCTATATAAAGATCATATCAATGGTAATGGAAGGGAAGTTACATTTGATATTACGAGTCAACATGAATAGTATATCCATACGAGGATGAAATTGAACTTCTAATAGAGATTACATAAATAATAAAGGGTTTACTAACTATTCATGATGGTTGTTTATCTTAGATGGTTGGAGAGAAACTCGACATTAAATATATGCCTATTGTATGATATTTTTTATGAATTTTAATGTAATTTCCTATTGTTACCCTAAATCATGAGGTTGATATCTTATTATATCTCATACCATTTTATACACACATTTTGATGACTCTATATCAAATATCCTAGATTGAGTTACAGTAATTAATCATCAAACTCTAGGAGAAGCTAGAAAAGGGATTCATTCAGACCATTAAATCACTATAAGGTGAACTTATTCTTCTTAATAAGATGAAAGATGGGTTAATGCATCATTTCATTGATTATTAGTATCTTAATAAGATCACTAATAATAACTTTTATCATCTACCACATATTGATGATGTGTTTTTTCAAATATTATGTGAAAAAAATTATAGGATTGATATTTTATTTCGATATTATATGATAATGTTCTAGAAGGAGGGTATACCCAAAAGAGCCTTCCACATGAGGTAATATGATTATGAATTTATATTTATTCTATTTGTAAATACCAATTCTCCAATTATATACCTGGAATTAATGAAATGTGTTTTTAAAAATTACATTGACTTACTTATAGTTATCTTTATTGAATGTATTCTAATATATTTTATGATCATGGAATGACATGAATAATATTTGAGAATTATGTTGGAGACCCTAAGGAAGGATAAAATTTACACTAAATTTACCATTTGTTATTTTGTTTCTCCAAAATATTCATTATTCTGCTAAATAATTTCACTTGAAGGTATATCAGTGAATCATTCAAAAATAAAATTTATTGGGAAATGCCCTTGACCATCCATGAAAATAGATATATATATTTTTCATAGGTTTAATGGATACTACCTTTTCTTTGTGAGAGATTCATAAGGATTATCTAACAGAATCACCATTTTGACATTAAAGGTGGTTATGTTCATGTGGATAGGTAAATGTGAGGAAAATTAAAAAGAACAAAAGAGATGGATGGTTAGTGAACATGTGCTTACACAACCCTGAAATTGATAAGGG
This sequence comes from Viscum album, assembly GCA_963277665.1. NCBI lineage: Eukaryota > Viridiplantae > Streptophyta > Magnoliopsida > Santalales > Viscaceae > Viscum > Viscum album. The sequence continues at coordinate 1,254,257,812 of OY728122.1, forward strand.
TTTGTTATAAGTATTGATGAATCAAATAATGAACATTCAATTTTTCACTTTGAAAATGTTATGCTGATATCCTATACCACTTGTGACTTGAAAATTCATGAGAAAAACTCCATTATCATTATTTGAATCTGGAAATGATAATTTATGCATTGAGGATATAGAGGAATAATTTTTGTGGTGAATGATGTGATATATATACTAGTCATAAAATCCTAAATTCTATATATACATATAAAGAGTCAAAATATCATTCAGATAATATTGTTGGAGTTGATAAAATATCATTACTATTTAATTCATTCCCATCATGGGAAGGTGATAAGGCAGATGATGCTCTGTGTTCAATAGACCATCTTAGTTTTTCATTGATATGGTTTGAAATTGATATAATATTTGTGGATATAAAAAACAGATATATTAAAATATTTTGTAAAGGAGACATATCATATATTAATCATATAAATGGCCAATTATCTATCCATGAGATGATTAAGAAGGTGTATAAGAAAGATGTAGATTTATAGGAGAGGGTTAGATAAGTTCCTATTTTTATCCATTATCATTATAAAATTATATGGTTATATAACATAGTATGTTTCCATCAATACTAGAAATGATATTGGAGGACTTGGATGAAGCTCATAATTCGTCACCCACAATTCATCCAAGATTTACAAACATTTACCTATATCTAAATGTGAGTTCCTAGCGGGAGAACATGAATAACGATATTCTAGAGCATGAATCACGATTCATGGTGTGTTAGTAAGTTATTCGGGAGAGAATGATGTCTAAGGGCTTATTAAAATTATTTCCCATACCATAATGAAAATGGGAAAACATTACCATGTATTTCATCATCAGAGTCCCAAAAACATCTAAAGGGAATATTTTTATTTGAATTGTAGTCAATTTCATTACAAAATAAGTGAATTTCATTTCCATTAGAGATGATTTCCCTTTTGATCAACATTATCTGCTTTAAATTAAAGTAATGGTATGGTTGAATGAATTGCCACTCTCAATTGAATCTAATTGGGTAATGAGGTTTACATCAATTTTATAGAAAACTATTTTATAATATTTTGATACAGAGTTATTTTTCAGTATTTATTACTATTGTTATATAGATAGGAAATCTAATAGGACCATTAAAACACTAGAATTTATGTTGACAACATTTTCTTTTAAATTCAATGGTTGTTGGGATAAGAACAATTCCTTTTTTTAATTTTTTGATAAAACTATATTTTAATTATGTATTCATATGGATCCTTATGAATACCTATATAGAAGGAAGTGAATAAATCTAATGTTTTGGAATCAATTTAGGGAAAAAATTATAATGGTAACTACTCTAACTATGGAAATAGAAGAGAAAGATAGATGCAATCAACAAAACATAATTGTAGCACAAAGATGAAAAATATATATATTAACAATCCTTGAAAAGATATAAAGTCTGAATTTGGTCAAAAGTTATTCATACTGATATTTAATAGGATGATGTTTATTATGTTTAGAAATAATTCTAAGATAATCCATAGTTATAATGCTCTCACGAAAAGTTTCGATTATATCGGGACAATAGATTATCGGTTGATGCTTCCACCAAATAACAATCAAGTTCACGATGTGTTCCATGTATCTATTATAAGGATACAGATAGTTGATATTTTAAATGTATTGAAATTAGATTTCATAACACTATATAAGGATATATTTTATGAGGAATCACTAGTGAAAATTAGGGATTATGGAGATAAAGTGATAAGAAATACGACCATTCACCTAGTCAATGATTTATAGTGAAACAATGTATTTGGGGAGGATTCTTGGGAACTTGTAGATGTCCTGAAATAAAGATATACCCATTATTTTGTATTATAGAAATGGAATTATGAGTTTCAAATTATATTAATGTTGGTATAATGTATCACATAAATATTATATGATATATATCTATTTAAATAAATCTAATTTATTTCATAGCTTGTTTTACAGGAAACATAAAATTTAAAAGAAGCACAAGAACATTTTAAAATATAATTATGATATATGTTTTTAATTTTTTAATTCATAATGATAGTATTATCGTCTGTACATTATTTGGGATTTATCATAACATATTTATTCTTTAGTGAATAATCAAAAATACTTCCTTTTATTGAAAATTTTATTTTAATTTAATGTATTAACAAAGTTAAATTTTCATTTCACATTGTTTCAAAAGTAAAATTTGAAAATTTATGTTTTGAATAATAATATATAGTTCATTAAAATTAATTTCATTTTTTAATTTTTTATAAAAACATTTAATACTTATGAAAATGATAATTTTATGGAAGACGATTTTGAATCTATTTTGGTGAGTTCAAATTGAAATAAAAATATATCACGATGATATGAATTATATATTTTTAATAATAATTAAAAAATTTATTAATGGGGACACTTTAATTTTTTTATTATGAATAATAACATTGGAAAACACTTGTCACCTATCTATGGGTCAAATGGGTAAAACTAGGTTAAATCCTTGGAATAGAGTTTTAGAATTTATCTAAAAAATTCAATTTTTATTATTTCATGTTTGGATTTCAGAAATTTTCACTGATGTAAAAAATATATAGCCACTTGGTGAATTTTTAATTTTATTATGACCATTATATTATTTTAAGAAAATAATAATACAAAATTTCCCCCACTAACCTTTAATATATCTGTATTTTTTACATAAGGATAAACTGATGATAATTTCATTTATAATATTTTATTTGATGTATAAATATTTTTTTACATGGTATTTTTTTGTGATTGAATAATTACCATAAATTCTTATGTAATGTAGACACAAAATTTATTAAATTAATAGAAAAATAAAATTATTGATTTTAAAAATATTAAATGTAATACAATCTGGATGAATTATGGATGTTGAAAATATTTTTAGATAAATATTATTTATTTGGAATATTTAAATTGATTATATTCAAATTAAATATTTCCATTGATTTCATTAATGTTAAATTAAATGAATAATTTCAAACAATACATTAAATATATATTATGAATTTAATATTTTATTAAATTATTTAAAAATAATAAATACATTGAACTAGGAAAATAGAGTCATATGAAAAAATAAATGATTCCTTGGAAATTTATGATCAATTTTTCACCTTTTAAGTAAAATTTCATCCCCTTAATATTGAAATAGTTGTTATTGTGGTTATGTTTTAAAAGGTTATAAAAGGGGTTATTAAATAATAGGAGGTCTAAAATTATATTTATACCTTTATGAATTTGATTGGATGATTTTATAAGGATCATATAATCATTATATTCTTATCCATGAAATTTTGGAACAAATTTTACACTAACTTTTCATTATTATATTTTAATATTCTTGAAAAATTACAAGAGTTCCTCTCCCATATCATATAAAAGGTCAATCCTCTGTTTCCATTACACCACATTGAGTAACCTAGATCAACCAAAAATTCTTCAAATATCTTCTAATATTTTATATTAATGAATTATTGGTCTTAATATTCTTAAAATTCCATTCCAATTGTCCTTAATAAGTGATATATTATAAGGTTATCAAAAAAGAGGTCATCATCATTATAGACACATTCATGTTTATTTTTTTGTATACATCATCTAAATCTATTTAATCCAACCTAAAATAATAAATCTAATGTTATCAAAATATTAGGATTATATTATGATTAATTGACAACAAATTTTTATATTTTTTCCAATCAATAAAAAGAGAAATCATTTCCCATTCCCACGTAAGACTTACCATCTCCATATAGTGGTGTAATTCATTTTTCAGCATTGGTTTACATGGATGGCGATAAATATAGATATAATGAATATTTGATATTTAAAACTTAATTTTTATTTTTTTAATCATGTCTACCTTTTTACCTTCCAATCTGTTGGAAAACATTAATGTCACTCTTGCATAACTATGGATTACCACCTCCACTAAGCTATGCAATACATTTCTCATTTCCAATTTACATTTATGGAAATATGGATAGATTTAATTAATATAAATGATATATAACATTTCCTAATTACCATGTAAATGTGAATAATTATTTACTTTTCACTCGTTCCAGCTATCAAATAGTGAAAACATCATCCATGTGTACATATGACCTACTATGTTCGTGAATGTTATAATTCATTTTTCTATCTCTAACTATTATGGATGATTATAAATACACACACACACACACAAATATATATATATAATCAAATTTAATGATATTTATATCATGATTATCATTTTTTAAATTATTTAACCATAATCAATGTATAAGTCCAATAACTATAGAATCAATACATATATGAAAAATATATCAATTAACACTCAGAACAATGATAAAAAAATATTATTGAAAAACGGGTGATATGATGATATAAATAAAAAATAAATTATATTAAAGATATTTATATGGTTCTGGTATGTAATTATAATATATATCATTTTTTAGGGTGTTAAAAGAACTTACGTGTAATGTAGACTATAAGATAAGTTATTTCTTCTCAATTCCAACTCAATTGAGACATATTTGGTATTATGAACCTTTTTTTTATGTAGTATATATACTACACATTTTATTTTTTTAAAAATAATTGTATATTTATTCATGATGATTAATGTTTCAATTCAAGTTTACTCTTTCATGGGATTGTATTTAAAACTTACCAATTAGGTATGAATTTAATTAACAATCTCATTTTATTGGGATTTATCCTATTTTCCTAAATACCATATTATAATATATCCTACAAAAATCCATCTATTTTCTTAACCTCTAGGTATTTATGTTGTTTACTTGTTTTCTAACAACTTTTATTCTATTTTTTAGATGAATAAATAAATCAAAATTTTAAAATAAAAGTCAATATTATTTCTCTCTAGATCGAATAATTTTGTTTCTAGGTCTATATTTTTCAAAACTGTTTAAATATAGTCTATTTTGTTTACTCAAATGATATTATAACGAAATTTTATCTAACACATATATTTATACATTTTTAATAGTATATTTCTAACTTTTTATGAAAGGTTCCTATTAGAATATCATAAAATGGAATGTTTCATTTTAATGTATACAGTGTTAATTGATTTTCCCATATCCATTACCATTTTATGTTATTTAGCTTATTTTTCATGTTTTAAATTGTTTTACAAAACAACTCTTTAATAAAATACTATTTTCATTTTGGTCTTCTATTTCCAAATTATTTAATTTTACTATAACACATTTATTTTTTATTAATTGAAAGTCATCATTTGTCTCTAATTAATTTTTTAGTAATTTACTTTCCCTTGAGACATTCCCTTTCTTGTGATCATTCTTCATTAAACATTAAATTTCTATCAAATGTCCCTATTATTTATATCATGTATATACTTATTTCATAAACCCTATATCATTTCTTCTTATGGTTTTGTACTACGAAGGTTATTTGATTTATTGGGGAAATATTACTATTTTGTATTCATTACTCAATATAGATATTTTTTATAAGGAATATTTTTTATAAATTAAATTTATCAATAAATATAAGAGGAATTCATTTGACATGCATTGATGGGTGGGGCATGAATATAGATATCGCATCAATGCATTTAAGGGTCTCTTATGACAAACTAATTTTCCAATATTAAATAATGGGTTTTGTTATCTACCTCCACATCATTTAAAAATTAATATCCCAAGTCTCTTACAATAATGGTATTAAGATTTCTGAGATCATGACATTTGATATTAATTATTTCATTCATAGACAAATCTGTTATTATTACTTTATATGAGATTACTTCAATGATAATTTTTATGGATGTAATTCATGTTCATGTTATTGATTAAATGTATTTTTATAGTTATTTACCTTTCCATATTCAGTATTCCTTATTTTCACATGATAACTTCCATTGTACATAATCCTTACATGGAATATATTATCACACTTTATTTGTTTTCCATTCCAAAGGATATAAATAATTATACTATAAATAATATCAATGATGCATGTATGTTTCTTGTGATATATATATATAAATATATATATTATTAACAATATAATTTTGGAATCATGTATGCATTTATCTTGTCAATACTACTAAACATATTGGTCCTTCAGGATGAGATCACATGTATCATATCTATGTGATAAAGAATACTTTGGTTTTGAGTCACTAAAGTTAGGGTTGTTACTCCAAATCCAATAGTAATGTTCAATTAAAAAATAAAAATTAGATAATATATAATTTTTTCATTGAAATAAAAACACAATTTATAAAGGAATTTGATTTTGTTGAAAAATTATTCTATGAAATATTAATTTTTCTTAATCATAATTTGAGTTCATTTATAATATATTAATATTTTTTATTCTATTATTGGATTATTATTGTTATAAATTTATTATATAATATTTCATATATCATTTTAGTTCAATATTTTTTGTAAAAAAATATTTCAAAAAATGTTTATTTAAGGAAATATTTATTCCAAAATATCTAGGTGTTATATATCTACCCCCATTAATAAATTATGTCTATGAAATTTTGATTATCAATAACTTAAAAAATAATATAGGGTATATATAGATATTCATGAATAAAATTATATCTTTCATAGATACAAACTTTTATATCTTATGGAAAACTAGAGAACACATATTTTCCCTTATAATAAGAATGTAACTAATGTTGTGTTTTTCTATTATCATTTATCATGAATACAACAATAAAATGGGAGTAAATTTTAAAATTATTATTGTAGTCATCCGTGTATTAATAGGTGATTATGGATGGTTTTTTAGAGTTGATTTTACACCCTTGGAAATTGTCATTGTTAAGAGATCCAAAACATGGATAATATCACATCCAATTTTATTAAAGGAAGTATAATAGTATTCTGTGGAAAGGGAGTTCTTATTAACATTTATTACACAACAATTTTATTATTAGGATACAATAATCATACCAGTGAAAATTTTTCTTAATAATTCATCATATAGTTGTCTACGTGATGATTCAATGTTCATTGGAAACGAACTAGGTACAATAGTGTGGTTTAAATAAGACACAAAATCAAAATATTCAGTTATGGAGTGGTTGATTTTCAATCATACTCCACATAATTCTTAGAAGTCATTCTAGTACTTGTGGGTTCATTTTTCACATTATTCCCTTGTTCATGGAAATTTTTATGGCCTGTCATTCTTGAAAGCCCGTGTACTATGACATTGATATCGGCTATTCCCATGATTCTAAATTTTAAGACATTAATTTTTTAATGGTACGTAATGATAGAATATTTTTACCTTCACCATTTTTACTAAAGACATTATTATAACTTGAATATTAATTCCTTTTATTACCTCAATTTTGGGGAATAAAACAACTTCCAATACATTTGAGAAATTCTCTATGGTGCCTCTTCCCAAATTTCAGACATAATGAAATTGAATGTTATTTCCTTCATTCTATTCATCACCTAATAAATCATTATTCCTCACATATAATCGTTAGTGTTTTTATGAAAATCAACAATGTTTATGTTATTAATAATAATTCTTCAAATCTGGTTTGACATACTCATAATGTTTCTCACTTCAGTTCTTATCATATTAGGTTTCGTATTCGAGAAATCACTCCATTGTCCATGGAATCCATTGTTAACTCAGTTCCTTCATGAGTTTGGGCATTACATAATATAATTTTTTTTATATAAATAGAAAAAATTAATTGTATTATTTTAAGATAATAACCTGAAAAATTCAACCTAATAAATATATTTTTATTTGAAATTATTACATTAGATTATAGTTCAACCTGAATTAATCTATGTTTATTCTTAGTTTATTTAGGTTTTTCTATCTCATATGTTTTAAACAATTCCCTTTATGTAATTTCTAAAAAAATCCTACAAAATGTCTTATAAAAAAATTTGATTAAAAAAATCATATACTCTAGGATTATCAATCCTCATGTTCACTCGTTGTCCCACAAATCATTCACCAGAGTAATAATCAAGTTGATAATAAATAATCCTTTTTCGTGGTTATTATCCCTAGGTAAATATGTTCCATAGATAAATCCAATTTCTAGTATTCATATATGGATGTAATTTCTAAGATAACCACACACTATCTACTTTACCAATTATAAAAATTATTTTCCTCTACATATACTTATCCCTTATAGTTATCCCATTGGTTTTCTGAACGTTATCTTATCAAAATCCCAAAAAGGTTCAATATTATCTTCAGTAATCTAGAGGGTTATATACACCCCTTAAATTGTGATCAACCATATCATATCAAATATTGATGAAATTTATAAATCCAAAATTATTTTAAAATGATGACATCCAAATCTCTTAATCTATCTAAACCCTACGTTGATACAAAACAAGATAGCCCGATGAGTTGATCATCCCAATGATATAAATTTAAATAAAATAATTAATTACAATATATTCCCATAATCACTTGGGATGAGAGTTTTAGAGAATTAGGAAAAGAAATTAACTAAAAAAACCTACATATTTTTCAATAAATTGACATTTCGCCAGTATATAAGTAACTAATAAATTCATAGAAATTCATCAAAATCACATATAAAATATCAACAATAGATAAAATTCATTAAACATAAAAAATATTAATTATCTTCATAATTAGGTGAAATAGAATGTTATGACCCGTCCCCCTATGCATGTACTACGACTAACCCAATCCCACCTACCAAAGGACAAGGGCTGCAAACTAACAAAAAAGTATTTATTCGGAAAGTGTGAGGAACTTTCTGAGTACATGTACACATGGAAACTCACTACCCCAGCTCGAAACTCAAAAAACGAAAACCTATAAGACACTAATATAGCCATTTAATGTAGAAGTACAAGATATATGTAAAATTCATTATAATACCAACCCAAAAAAGATATGATATAAACAAGGGAGTAAAATTTCTTTGATAATCCATCCGTAGAAATCCCTACCTGAAGGGTAGGTGTAGAGTAGATGCCAGAAGCCAAAGGTGTACACCTCACCGGTCTGATCTCACTGGGAACAACCTTGTTATAGACCACCAACATCCCTGTAATAGTGTTAGTCTTCTGAAAAATACACAAAATGTGTGGGCAAAGCCTGGCATGGGTGAGTAAAACAATACTCTATAAGGAACCCAAATCAGAAAGAAATAACACAACGGAAAAGTACACATTAAGAATTTTCATCTCACAATTTTATAATCTAATGTATAAAAATAATGATTATTAATCATAAATATGAAATTCTTGTATTGGTGAGGGACTAATCCCCGATGTGTAATTGAAATCTGTCAGGCCACTGAGGTCCACCTGGCAACTAGGCCACTAAGGTCTGCTCATTTGTTAGGCCACTGAGGTCCGATTTTCTACTGATCCATGAACGTCTCCCCATCTTCTGGAAAACTAATTTTCTCTTAGGTACGGGGCCGTGGAGGTCTAAATGTATTCCTGTCCACTGAGATCCACTTGACTACATGACCACTAAGGTCCACACATCACTTCCTTCTTTTCATAGCCTGCAAAATGATTTTTTCTCGAATCATGCTTGATTCTGGGTAAATATAATCCTAAAACCATCAGTAATAGCTCAATCTCCACGGACACACGTATGTATAATTTAAAAAGGTCCACCTCATCAAAAGGGTCCAAACGCCACAAATGGATTTTCAATCAGACAAACGGTAGTGATGTTATGCCCATTTTATTAAAAAGGGGTTGGTTCCGTCTGGGTCCAGTGTGACATGACCAAACTGACCTGAACCGATCTATAGTCCAATGACCCAAACTAGGTTCAATAACCTAACCCTGATATGGCTTGGTCTGGGTCTGACCCACCCCGCAAGGTCCTGTCCAGACTAGCTTGGTCGTGGGTATGGCCTACTGGGCCACACGGGGCGGCCTGCTATGGGCAGGCTGTCCTGTTCTGGTAGAGACATGGTGGGAATTCTATGTATCCCTTCACCATGTGGCCCCCTATTATGGGATTTCTCCTCCATCACAGCGCATGACGGCAGCGTGCCACCGTCGGTGTGCCCACAACTACAGTTTGGATTAACGAGTCCTCTCTGGGTGTTTATTTTTGGATATGGGATAATATTTGGTATCGTAAGATCATCACCATCACTAATATGGGCTCAAAGTTGTCATACATTAAATCTAGGGGTTCGGTCATGAAGAACCCACGAATTGCCACCATCGAGGGATCTGGGCCTTGTCGGTCTCACGACGATCACTCTACATAAGAGTTTAAAAACAGTAGGGGCGGTTTAAATATTATATCATGTATATCCCTAAATCAAAAACCCCAAGATCAAGTAACTTTCCCACAAGAAAAAATGACCCGTAGATAAACATATTAGTGGGTTGATCCACATTAATTTTTTAGAAAGAAAGAATGGGGAAACAATTTCATCACGAACAAAAAACCTACATCGACATTGGATCATTCGTTGGTGAAGATAACACTGTTCTGTTCATCGCTCCACAATCCATTGTTCGTGGTCATTCGTCGATCGTCACTTGACAATGCCAAATATCTAATTGTTTAGAATGATCTAAGATTATTCCAACAATCCATCCTAGGCTAAACCACTAAAATTAGAAAATGTGTTTCAACATTTCTAATAAGTTTCATTACAGTGGCGTTACACTATTTCATTTTTTAAATTTTATCCAAGTTATTATTGGGTTACAATGCCATTACATTTCAATGAAATTTGAATTTCAAATAATATAAAATATATGGTATATTTTATTTCCCTTAAGAAAAATATTTTATTTAATTTTTCATAAAAAGTCAAAAAAATATTTTTCCCATTGACCTGTTCCATTTGAGGTTAAGTTCTTTATTAGTTAAAGTCGTTGTTCAGGACAAAATAGACCCCTTATATTTTTAAATCGGTAACCTATTTAGATATTGTAAATTGCGTGCACATGCCCTATTTTATATAAACTTCTTGAAAAGTTCCAACACATATTCCTAGCTCACCGGGCCTTAGAATCAACTGTCGTCTAAGTATGTGGTCACAATATAATCTCATATAATTTAAAACAATTACCTGTAATTTAAGTACATTACATTACCCCCATCATTAAGGATTTAGATCATGTTAAGAAAAAAACTAGGGCTAAACAAACAAATGGGGGTACTAAGCACAGTTCTGAGCCTCATGCCCCAATGTTTTCTTCTGGATATTCTCATGCTGACACTGAATGTACAACATACGAATCAACCATTCATGATGGATTTTCTCCTTTCAATCCTCAATATTGATTGGAGACTACTCAATTTTTTCCCATCATCAATGTCAAACTCTCCCTAGTTGATGGCGTGTGATGGATCATGAATGTACCTTCGGAGCTGTGATACATGTATGAGATTATGCAACCGATGCATCTATGTGGGAAGTGATTGATGGTACACCACCTCACCAACTCTGCTCATAATCTTGGAAGGGTTGATGAATTTCAAATTCAACTTGTTTCCCTAGCCAAATATCTATAATCCCTATCGGGGTGATACCTAGAGGAAGACATGTTATCCCTCATCGAACTCCAAGGGCCTTTATCTCCTATCAGCATCAGATTTTAGTCTTTTCTGTGCTGTCATCATCTGCTCCTGCATGGATTTTAACTTCTTGGTTGTATTTCATACCGACTATGGACTCACGAGTGCTAAGTCCCTTGTGTTTTTTCAGAATAATAGTGATCGGCATGGTCGTACATATAGAACCTAGAATGGTGGCATACCAATGGTGGAGTGGTTACAATATTTGTATGGGAACTCCACCAGTGGTAGGTGATCCTCCCAACATTGACCGAATTCTTGGATGCAAGAATGAATCATATCTTCTAAAACGTTGATTTTGATCACTATTTTTCAATAGTTCTAAGGGTGTAATGTTGTGCTCAAGAAAATATGTGTCTAAAAAACCTCCAAAAATACGTTACACAACCTAGATATAAATATTGTGTCTCAATCTGAGACTACCATCGATGGGAACCCATGGAGTCGAACTGTCTATTGTATATAGTGTAATCCTAGGCTCTCTAATGAACCCTACTCCTTTATGGGTAGGAAGTGGGCCAACATAGTGAGTCGGTCAACAATCACCCAAATGGCATCATTCCCCATAGATTTTTAAGGTAAATGCATCATGAATTCAATGAAGATAAAATCCCACTTCCACTATGGAACCTCATGTTTCTGAATCAAAACTACAAGAACCTGATGTTCTTTGTTCACTTTATAATAGTCTACACACTAAGAAATGAACTCATCAACTGACTTCTTCATCCATGGTCACCAGTATTGATGTCAAGGGTCCCGATTAATCTTTTCCATTCATAGATATACTACCAATGGTGAGGCGTTGATATCGTTCAGAACTCCTTGCATAAAGCCATTGGAAAAATGGTGGACCCTCTTAAAAGGATGGCATGCTCTCAATCTATCAAATGTTCATCACGTGCTTATCTTGATAGTAACTGGGCATGTCGAGCCTCACAGTACATATCCAAAACATTTTCTTCCCTAACTCACTATATGAGTGGGGTGTGACAACCATCGATTGAAGATGATATGATCCTTCTTCATCCATTAATGATTTCTTCTTCGCGGCTAACTAGTCTGATGCCTCACTCAGCCACTGCAAACTAGATCTCCTACTGAGCATGTCCTCAACCACGTTACCCTTCCCAAGAGTATATACTATCTTGAAGTCACAGTCCTAGAGTAACTATTACCACTATGGTATCCTCGTGGTTAGGTCCTTCTATAATAGGATATACTTGATAATTTTATGGTTAGATTAGACGGTAAACTGCCCACCCATCTTGTAGTTCTGCCACAAGTTCATAGTAAAGACCACTACTGGTCGCTCAACGTCATGGGTTGTGTATCTCTGCTCGTGTTTCCTCAACATTCATAAACCGTAGGTGATCACTATTTTCCCTTTCATCAGGACACAACCCAATATGGTCCCCGATGTGTCGTAGAGTACTACATACCTAATACCCTACTCCGGTAGTCTTTAATGGGGACACTCATCAGTCTGTACCTCAGCTCCTAGAAACTCTGGTGGAACTTCTCTTTCCATAAAAAAGGTCAACCCTTCCATGTCAAAGACGATAAGGGTGATTATACCTTGGAAACAATGAGCACGAACCTTAGTTAGTACCCATCCAATCCCAAGAAACTTCATACCTCAGTCATGCTCCTCGGTGGATCCCAAGCAGGCACCACCACTATCTATGCAAGATCCACTGTAACTCTAGCCACTGCAATGACGTGTCCCAGAAAGGGTACATCCCAAAACCAGAACAAACACTTCAAGAGATTCCCCTAAAAATGGTACTCTTAGAGTGTATCCAAGCATATCTATAGGTGTTTTGTGTGTTCCTCCTTGGACATCGATTACAGCAGGATGTTATCAGTGAAGACCATAATGAAACAATCAAGGGGTGGATGGGAGTTCCTGTTCTCGAGTCCCATGAACACTACTTGGGAATTGGTTTTGTCAAAAGGCATCACTAAGAACTCATAGTATCCATACAAACATTTAAATGATATCTTCGGTATATACTCACCCCATACACGAAGATGATGATATCCTAATCTAAGGTCAATCTTCAAGAACCATCTTGAACCTTTCAGCTAAGAGAAGAGGTGACGAATCTTCATTAGTAGATACTTGTTCTTCACTATCACATAGTTTAGGCACTATAAGTCCACGTACAACCTCAAACTCATGTATACCTTCATGGAAAACATTACTAGTGCTGACCACGATAAAAAACTGGGCCCCAAAAAACGCTTACACTACAAATCTTCTAGATGTACCCTCAACTCACAATGTTCCCTGAGAGCCATCCGATATGATATTGTGGAAATTGACGTCATCCTGGGATACATATCAATGCAGAATTCAACCTCCCTATGAAGGGGTAATCCTAGAACATCATCAGGAATGGTTTTTTTGTACTCATCCACCATAACGATAATGTGATGACTCTTCTCTTCCACCACATCGATGGTGAGTCTATCAATCGGGTGAGTGATCAGATGCACCTTCTAACAAGAAATTATGTCCTACATTGAATGGGATCCATTTTCTCTGGTGAAGGAAATCTAAGTCCCATCATCAAGGAAACAATGCACTCTAAACCTAATAGATTTGTTCTGAGCATGAGTTGTTGATAACTAGTCCATACCCAATATGACGTTGTATGGCCTTAATGCCTCTTCTAAGAGATCCTATACAATTCTCTCAACTCCAAGAGTAAGATCACACTACTGGAACTGGTGAGTAATTGTAAAATCCCCTCCTGTAGGAGTCTCTGATCAAAAGGATTGAGCCAACAGCTCCACCCAAATATCAAAGATCAGAGCAAGGTCCGTTGAAATAAAAGAGAGACTAGAACCACTATCTATAATGACTATATGTAAGGCAGTAAAGACACATGATATACTTCTAGTCAAATATGGAGTGCCATGGTTGTAGGCCTCCACCACCTGTAGCTCTCTTCTCCCCTATTCAAGAGCTCCTAGAGCTCATGTTTGACCACCTAGGGGAGGTCATTGTAGCATATCAAACCTCCTCCCATTAACTACGTCTTTTCATGATCCCTTGACACTTCCGCCGCACTGGGGACCACCTTGATCAAGCATCTGCCTCTACCTCGGCAGTCCCTCATCCATCTGCTGGTCATATGTGTGGTGATTTAGAAAATCACAAGCCATGTGCCCCACCCGCCGCATAAGTAACACAGCCTTACTCTATTATATCTCCCACCACAAATGTGGTATTTTAATACCAATCATACATCTTGGGGTATCCCAGGAAATTAATGGCCTTCTTGTGCCCCCTTTTATGTAGCTTGTTACCCAGATCTGATGAATGTTTCATTGAGGGTGTAATGGTAGCCCATGCTACTAGAACATACTCTTCCAGGAAGCTCTCCACAATTAGGGCTCACTCCATCACCCCATCCTTATTAGAGATGCTATGAGACACCATGTATTCCCTGATCATCTGGCATAGTACCAAATTAATAGCTTGATCCTTGGAGAATGGGTCTTACACCATGTCTGTGGAGTAGCAAGAAACCACAATGAATCTTTTTGAGTACCTCGCTACTCTCATTCCACCCTACTTTAGGTGGAGTATCTCCTGTATGCACACTGAGAAAAATGTCGCTAGAAAGAACTCCTCACTAAATAGGCACTCAATATTTTTCTAGGTGATGTTCACCTCATTGTGTTTCTGGAACATATACCTCCACCATCTCTTCACCAAGACCTAAAGAAGGATTACAGCTAAGATCACAATCTAGTCGAGAGGCATCCTCACCAGATAGAAGACTCGTATAACCACCTTGAGCCAATCCTCTTCCACATGGGGGTTAGCTTTACCCCTGATCCATGGAGGTATTTACCTCTGTAAATTTTTTAAGGAACATATCTTTAGTGTCTCCTCTACTAGTATCACCGGTATCACCTACTAACCAACAGGTGATGGAAATTCTAGTGCACCTACCAATGGGGCCATCTGTAGTAATAGTCCCTAAACCGATGCCTCAACGCTATGTGTACCATCCTCGTGGTCACAAACTAGAATCCTCCCTGGTTGTCAGCATGGAAGCATCCAAAAATAGATCATGATGAACCACAGTCAACAGGTTATATATGGAGAGCTGACTCAAGATGAACATGAGGAAACACTCAAAATCCTATATTATGCATGAAATTAGTGGTTTTATGTACCATGTTGAAAAGAATAATTTCAGGTCTTAGTGTAAGGATACATAAGCTACCACACTAACACTGGAATTCCCATGCTTAAAATTCAATCTCAAAAAATTCAAAATTGTTCCCCAAAATAATACCATAGACTCTCTGCCATTAAGGTACACCATACCCCTAGGATGCTATTTTTTCACGACATATCCCTTGATGACCATGTTACGACTACCCCAAGACATCCTATTAAAGGCCATGGGATCGCGAGTAGAACATATGGCCTTATCCTGCATATGGGAGGCATTTTTGGACTACTCGTACACACGAACAGTCACAAACTGAGCCTGAAACACTTAAAAGGAAAACATACATGCCACTAAGTCAAATAATAAATGTAGAAGTTCATCCTGTAAGTAAAATGAGTCAAAATACCAACCCCACAAAAGCAGAGATGTAAACAAGGGATTATAAGGTCTCTTATAATCTGTTCGCAGAAACCCCTACCTGAAGGGTAGGTGTATAGTATCTTCTAGAAGCCATATGAGTATGTTGCACCTGTACGTACTCACTAGGCCCAACTTGGTCTTAGACCCCCATGGTCTCTATCAATGATTCAGTCATCTCCAAAAGAAACTGCATATGAGGGGGAATCCCAAGCATGGGTGAGTAACATAATACTCAGTAGTGTCCCCAACAACAAATAATGACCACAATGGAAAAGTAGACACTTAGAATATTCACCTCACACAAGTATAAAAGTATTGAAAAAGATTATCATTATTAATTCTGAACATTGTGTACTACTGAGGGACTCATCCCTGATGAGTCACTGAGGTATGCAATCCACTAAGGTCCTCTTGTCTACCGGGCCACTAAGGAATGATAAGCTATCTAGCCACTAAGGTTCTCTCTTCTGATGAGCCACTATGGTCTGCTCGGCTACCAAGCCACATAGGTACACTCTTTTTCCTGAACACATTGGTTCGCTCGACTATAGGGCCACTGAGGTACCCATTTTTTCATTCCTCTGATATTCGCTCCGCTACCGGGCCACTAAGGTCTTCTCGTCGCTTCCTTTTTGTCACATCCCGCTGAATGATTTCTTCTCGTATCCTACTTGATTCCAGCAGAATCTAATACTCAATCAATCGGTCATAACTCAAACTCCATGGAAATTAACATGGAGTATGTCAAAATGTATTCATCATCACGATGGTCCCAACCCAGTAAATGGATATTCAATTAGATTTAAGGATTGTAAGATAAGTTAGTTTTATAGAAAAGGGGTCGGGGGGTCCGGGTCTAGACCAACATAGTCGGACCAATTCCCAACCCACTTTGAGTAGGATGACCTACTCTGGAAGAGACGTAGAGGGAGCTCCCCATCTCCCTCAAACTAGTGGGTTGTTGCGGGGTCCACCACTACAACATAGGTGGACTGTGGCCCCCCAACCACTTGACGGAGTGCGGCTCACCATGTCCACTCACACCACTACCGCCATCTGTTACCGGTGGTCTGATACACCCCATGCAGATGTTGTGGCCCACCTCGCTACTGTAGTGACTCGCTGGTGTGTCTCCTTACCACAATACCACAACCTTCGAGCGGCAACCCCTTGTTTCCTACATTGTAGGCCACCAAGTCTCATCGTTGGCACAAACAACATCCCACACGCGGTTGTCTCCATGTGTCGTTGTCAGACGTCGTTGGCACTGGCACTCCCACAGTCTCTTCCGTAGACCACCAGGTCCACTCTGGGGGTCCTTTTTAGATCTGCGAGTGTATTCATGTTCCGTGGATCATCGTTGTCACTACTTTAGGATCAAAGTTATCTTGTCGTCAATCCAAGGGATTGGTCATGAACAAAACAAGAAAACACACAATAGTGGGATCTGTGACTTGTTCTTTTCAACTTGATCCCTCTACATTATAGTTTAAAACAATTTGGCTGAGGTTTTAGGATTCTATCAAGTATAAACATGAATAAAAAACCCCAAGATCATGTAACCGTCCTGCAAGAACAAATTTCTTGCAGATCAACCTATTTGTGGTTTGATCCACGTTCGATGATTAGAAAAAATGAACGGAGAAATAATTTCATCAAGAAAAAAACCCCTACCATGACATTGGATCAATCTTTGGTGAAGATATCACCACTATGTTTGTTTATACATAATCTTTCATTGGTGGCCATTCATCAATCATTTATCACCAACACCAAATCTCCAAGTCTTTAGAGAGGTTCTAGATCGCACCAATAATCATTCCTTGACTAAAATATTAAAATCATAAAATTTGATTCATTGTTTCTATGACATTATCTTGCAGCGTCTTTATGAAGTTTCATTAATGAAGCATCATTTCAGTTATGCTCGGGTTGAAATGCTGTTATATAGCAGTGAAATTAGAATTTCAAAAAAATTATCATTAAATTTTATTTTATTTCCCTTAAGAAAAATAATTTTTTAAAAAAAATTAAAAAAAACATTTTCCCTCGACCCGCAACTATCGAGGTTAATTCCTTTATAAGTTAATGTTGTCATTCTGAATGCAATGGTGCCCACATATTTTTAATCCGGGAACCCATTTAGATATTTTAAAACAAAGCACATATACTATTTAAAAAACATAATGAAATGTTCAAAAACATATTATGATCTCACTAGGTATCAAAATCAAGTATCTTATGAGTTTGTGGCCTATAAATAATCCCATATAATTTAAAAAAATTTACATGGATTTCCAGGCCATTACATAGAAAGAGAAAAAATTGGTGTGATGAAATAATCAATAAGGGTAATCATAAGAGAAAAAATTCAATGAACATAATAGAGAAAATATTAATATATGTGTATAATCAGGGTTTGTGATAATGTTATACCCAAAAAATAATAGATCATAAATCCTGACATAAGTAATGTTATGACATAATAAATGAATGAAATTCATGTTGGAAACAAGAGTCAGTAAACATAATCCATGGGAGCATAACATAATTATAGGAACTAGTATATAAAAATGGCACACACATAAGAATCATAAAAAATTATGGGTAGATCTAAATATTTCATCCTTATTATATTTAAAAAAACAACTATATAGACCCTTATAGTTGTGGGAAAATACATTTATTTCTAGGAATCATTATTTCAAGGGATATAAATCCTTCACCAATGCATCAAATGGTGATAATGTCTATGAATCCTAAATATCTATATATACGAGGACCACATAAAAATTAAATAATTCATCTTATCCTAAATAATCCATAGGTGGAAAATGGTTTCAATTTATCACATCATAGAGAACCTATGGAATGAAAATGGGTTTTATATTCTTTTCACATGGATTTATATAAAGAAATAATTCATAATTCCACCAATAATCATAACATGAAAAACCCAACGAAATAAATAGATATCCAATGATATTTAGTTTTATTCTAGGTAAACACCCTTTATTTAGGATAATAAATTATTTATTATTTACACCATATAGATAAATTTTATATAGTTAAGTCTCTAAAATGCCCAATCAATAAATGTTTGGTGTCTTGGTGAATGCCCTTAAATCAATGGAAGGGAATATATATTGTTTATATAGAAAATACGTTGGAAGAAAAATCATAAATATTCAATGAATTAGATTGAAAATGATAGCAATGGAATTCCATGAGTTCAATCCCATAATATAGTATAAGTCATTTTTCAGTGTAACACATGAATATAAATTTATAAGGGACAAAATATTTTTGATATAAATAATAAAATGGATGAAAAAGTTAAAAAATTGTTGTTTGAAAACGATCTTATCATTTTCGTTAATTATGATGTTATTGATCACATAGAAATGTAATTTTATAAAAATTATAGTAATTTTTTTTTTAAAATTAATTTGAAAAAGAAACATCATAAAAATATCTATGAAATTACATATATGTTATCAAATGTAAATGTACTATAGAAGATAAAAAATTTGATTTTTAAAGGATAGAAAACCATTTTAAAAATCAAAAATAACTTTACTGAAAACCCCCAACATAAAAAGATATATGACACCCCTTTAAAGGAAAATAAGGTAAATATTAAGGTAATATGATATAATAAGTCATTGGGTTCAAAAATATTTTGTATATAATTGGAGGGAATGAAAAATAATTACTAGGAAGGGAAGCCATCATTAAAGAGGAGATGAGTTATTCTCAACAATGATAAAAAACTTTTTTCAATTAAATTACATAAAGCAAATGAATTTTAATTGGAAGTAATTTTTTAATATAGAGGAAGAAAATTTACAATGAAATAAAACATTAGGGTTGATGGAACTAATCATGGGAGAAAGAATTTTTGGCAGAAGAAATTTAACTAAAATAATGGAGTAGATTAAACAAGAACCCAAAAAAACATTAGAAATATTTGTATCAAAATACATTTTAAAGAATAAAATGATATAGATCGTGATACCCCTTTAGTTACATGAATATGGTAGTAAGAATTAATTTTGAATCAAACACAATATATTAAAGATATCATGATCCACTATAAGAATTAGGTTCCAATAAATTTTATTTGAGACAAATAACCCCTTATGACATTTGACTCATTCAAATAAAAATCCCCATAAAGGATATTATTTAAAATGAATGTCTAAATACCTTGAATAATGTTATAATTATCATAATAAATATTTATGGTATATTATATCACCATTCCAATAAAATCATGGTGTATAATTTAATATATGAATCAAGGAGTGTAAATTGAGAAAAGAAAAAATTACCTTGTATCCCCACTAAGTCAAATAAACTCTGAACACATGTATTAAAAAAATAACAATATTAATATTTTATTTTTGAAAACTAATCTTATAATTAATTTATGATCATTTATTATGAATATATTAGATACTAATATATTATTTTTACAATTTTGTTTTACTATCATTAATTATTTCTTGCACGCTTTATGATGCCTATTTAGATACCTATACATTGATAAAAAGTTCCTCATTACTAGATCATATAGGTAATGGAATGAGTAATTTATATTGATATTGTAGAGCCCCAGTTTTGTTGGCCATAGGGGGTGTATCATTGTTCTATTATTATGAATTAATTCCATTTTAAATTCAACCTCTTAAACTAGTTATAGTTATCAATCCACTCAATATAGTGTCTCACGCTTACCTAATTTGAAACCATAATATAAGAGAGATGATAACATATTATAGAAATGTTTTGGTATAATATCCTATTTATTTCCATGTTGGTTAGACACCACAAAATGGATTCCCCACTTCTTTCATATTATATATTACAAAGTCTTAATAAAATAATAGGTTATACACCCCATTATTAGATCCTCTAATAGAACCAAGTTCTACACCCCAACCACCATATTTTAAACCATTGTTGGTTATACACGCCAAATTTCATTATCCTCCTTCACTTCATCAACATGTTATACACCCTATCCCTTGAGTCTCTATAGCAAGTAGTTAGACACACTAACTACATGCTCCTTTATCTAATTTATATTGATCTATTAGTATAAATCACTCATTATTATTCAGATTTATCTTCCTCCAACTTCCTATTTGATCATGTTTTCTCATTAACACCTTTAAGAGCCTCAATGTCTTACTAGAATAATTCTATTGGTCTTAAAACACTTTTATGCCAAATCTTGAATGATCTGGCTCTTCTCAGTCTTCAAAAACCTAGGTGTCTCTCCTTCAGGAACTCCGAGCTTCTTCTTAACTTCTCTCCATAAAAGATTAATGTATCTAGTTATATTAGAATTCAAAATTTATTCAGGACACATAAAATTTTAAAACATAATATTTATCTAATGTTTATTCCAAATACATTAATAATAATCATATCATGTATATTATTATGTTAATTACCAAAGTAACTATTCCAACAATGTGGAAACACCATGATCACTACTACCATATAATTTACTCTCTTTTTAGTTCATCAAATAATCTCATATTTTCTTCTCATTTGTTGTGGATATTATTTTATTTTTAATATACCACAATAAATCCTCAATTCAACATATCTTAAATTTCATAAATCAATGGTAAATGTTCTCCTCATTCATTCAATTTATAAATAACCACGCTTATATTTCCTAAAACAACACCTGAATTATTCTCATGAGATTTTTTCATTATTTTCCTGATTCACATGCATGCATGTTATACTATATACATGTATTGATATCTGAAAATTTCACATTACTTTGACTTTTTTTCAATGATTCTGATCATAAGTGAATAATCACTTTTTACCATAAATTCCAATTATTGTCATGGATAATTTTTTATCATTAATACACCATAATTATTCCGCATAAAAACATATAATATCATGTGATAAGAATAACCACTAATATTATAGAATGTATTTATCCATATCATATTTATAGATTACATGATTATCATAAATCATTCAAGGGATTGAATGATTTTAGAATGCATGAATTTTCTCTTAGGATAACTTGGGAACATGGCTTCTTCAAATTCATCCAAAAACCTGTATGTGGATTCTTCTCAATAAAATAATGTATTTTCTTTAATTATGGGAAGTCTTTCATGAATTCTAGATGCATCAATCTTCTCTTAGGATGAATTTTTAATTCATGGATACAACATATCTTCTTCTAATTAAATTTTCATTCATGTAATGTTTTGTGGAATGCATGTATGATATTATCAAGTTCAGACATTCATTCCATAAATATTATTTTTCTAATGATTAATTAGATAATATATTTTTATAGAGATGTACATTTTTCGAAAATAATGGATAAAATTTATGTGAGTTCATGAAATTTATTATTAATCCTCATGTGGATGTCACGATCCTCAAAGTAAAATGTTTATATAGATGCTTATGAAAAAAAGGATATTTCAAAGGTTGATATTTAAATGTATAGAACATCTATGTTCAAATAGTCACATGTATCAAGGGCATGACTACATTTAAGATCAATGATTTATTGAATCACTTCATATTCCCATAATATTTTTTCATTTAAAATAATCTCCACATGTATAGATGGTTTATTCATATTCTACGATCATGGAAGATGATATATTCGTAGAATCTTGTCTCATCAAATAAGTTCATTCTCATAGATGATATGTGGCCTTAGGATACTATAAATTCATTTAAATTCCCTAATATTCTTCCTATATGCATAATTCTTATAGAAGCTCCAACCATGGTCGATTTGAAGATGAGTATGCGATCAAACCCATTTCAATGGTATTTTTATTTCATTGATTTTATCATATATAAAAAAATTAATAACCGATGGAAAGAGAAAATGATTTAGAAGATTCTCATTTATAACAAAAATATATTCCTCAGTTTAGTGATAGAAAAATAGTATCCTCTATAGGTATATACCACATAGATAATAAATCATTTTCCTGATCATTTTTATTCAAATTATACCCTCTTGTCTCTCAATGTGTGTAATTGTGTTTTCTCAAAAATAATGAACACACATGCCCCCAAATTTCACTAACCCACATGTACCATACACCTCTTATGAACGACCCCTATAGACCCATGCATGTCCATGAATGTGTTCTTTCTCCACTATTATCACGAGTTACCTTTGGCTAGCTATAGGAGAGGGTCCCATATAGTGATATATACTTCCTAATGAGTAGTTGAGCTAGCCTAAGGGCTTGATATGGGTTATAAAATTTTTATTGGAATCTTATAAAATGTGTTAGTAAATTATCTATATAAGATGATGGTATATAAAATATCTTAATGAAAAAATAAAATACTTTTTCTTGTCCTTAATGATAAATATCAGCTATAATCTCGTAATGCAATAATAAAATTTCACATAGCCTTCTTCAAAATAATTTTTTATATAAACTCGAACTTCTCAAGGTCATATTCGTCATTTTGAAGACATGTGTACTAATAAAACACATTAGTAAATATATTTGATCATTATGAATAGCTCATCAAGAATCCGATAAAATTCCATTTATTTTTGGACTTTTCCAAATAATTTATTCATTCTAGAGGCCTTACAAACTATTTCAATTAATCATGGAATCACCTCAAAAAATCTTATATAATTTTTGGGATTATTTACTAAACATGACATCTAATTCCATCTAATGAATCCATAACAATCCAACAATAATCATCATCACCACACTAAATGCATACAAAACCATGGAAAATAAATTCAATAATCACATAAGCT
This sequence comes from Viscum album, assembly GCA_963277665.1. Classification (NCBI taxonomy): domain Eukaryota; kingdom Viridiplantae; phylum Streptophyta; class Magnoliopsida; order Santalales; family Viscaceae; genus Viscum; species Viscum album. Next base: position 1,254,281,893 of record OY728122.1, read on the forward strand.
CAATAATCATCCCATTTTATATTTTTTGTAAATACCAATGTCAATGTGTGTTCTTGGAAGGGTACTTTATTCTAAATGTAATGGTCTTATTAGATTTTATAATGAATTTCAAGGAACACATGATTATATTTCCCTTTTTTCTAATATAAGGTTGACACCACATGGTTCACATAGAAATTTGTATTATTTAAGTCTATGTGGGATGATATAGAGTTGAAAATAAGAGGAATATGACTAAGGTTTTTATTTTTTCTTTATACTAAAATGAATTTGATATCATTCTTATAAAATTATCATTTATCAAATATGGGTCATAAAAAATAATGTAACCATGAAACATGTAATACATTAAAATTCAAAAAAACATCAGAATGTTCAAGTTCCCAAAATTTAACTCCTCATTTTTCTCATCATTCTAATCAATCAACACATTACCTTAATAAACAAGATTGATAGACTAAAAAAATAGTTGTGATAATAACTGATTACCTCAATGTTCATGTACCAAAATCTATTAAAATATCTAGATTTTTTAAAAAGTTAGTGAAATAACATATTCATCTCAACATGTCTTAATCTCAAGGGATACAACCCCATTATTTCATTTCAGGGGAGTGAGTATACTCCATCAAGGGATCATTGTTTTGTATATTGTGTACATTACTCAACTATCCCCTTTAATTCCCTGTATTTATCTAAAAAACACATAAAAAAGAGTAGATAAGTATAAACAACTTTTTATCCATTAAAATCAAAAAATAATTTTATATTTTTTTCTCATCATTTATTTATTCTTCCTTAAATTATTAGAAAGGGATTTTCACTCTTCCTTATTGATAGATGATAGTTTTTTTTCATACATACATATTATAGTTCTTTAATATATTAATTTTTGTATTTAAATGAATAATATTTATGATATTGGAACAAATTGACTTGTTTTGTGTTTTTTGAAGGAGAAACATACTTATCAAAAAGGAATGAAAAGTTATGGATTTTTAAGAGGAAAGGAACTTAACACCATGGTCTTCAGTCATGTCACAATCCATGATTTTTTATTATGATAATGGAGCACTTACAGGGCATAAAATTGAATAGCATATGAAAAATGATGCTTCTAGAATAGAAAAATAGAATTGAAAGTCATGTAATAATTCCAAAACATGTACTAGTGAATTTAGGAAAAATTAAAAAACATGAAGAAATTAAATAATAATATTAATTTACTTGGTGGGTAATAACATTACATGTGGCGTAAATTTTTATAAGGGATTTTTCAAATAGATTCACCAAATATTTATTCGTTGTCCAAATCTCCAACATGGGACCCACCCCAAACTACTATTGGAAATTTCCATTATTGGAATCCATTAATTAAAGATCCCATATTTATCCTATTTAATGAGTTCTAGGATAATTATATTTGGTTTTTTGGAGATCTAGATGTACTAGAGCACCAAATTATGGAGATTGAAGGTGTTTTGTGTAGGGTACTCCCCAAGACCATCTCCCTTTTCTTTTATGCTATCTTTTTCTTTTCTACTACCCTATAATCCTCTCATAAATAGGATGATGGGATAAAAATTCATTTTTATAGGGAAATTTAATAGAAGGGGATGGTTTTTCGGGTATATTTATTTTAATTATTAATGTATATAGATTACGTACTTTTGCCTTCAAATTCCATTCCCTTGCAATGGAATGAAAAATATGAAAGCTCACTGCGCAACGTTAATTCCTAATATTCTATAAAAATTTAATAAATTATAATAAAACAACCTAACTAAAAATATAGTACATAGAAATATCAATTGTTAAACCCACATGGACAATATTTATGTACTAAATTAACTATCAAAATTTAAATTAATTTTTTTTGATGGATTGAATTAAGAATGAAAATGCAGCAAGGATTTTATTTTATTATTAATATATTAGCATGGAAGTTTCAATTATTTTTAGGTCTATTCACAAGGTATTCAATATATAGTCATGAAAAAAATATTTAAGGGGTGTTAGGAAAGGAAAAAAATTTCTTGTAACCTGGAACATTTCATAACAATGTAGTTCATGGATTTTATGGGAATAAAAGAGATTAATGTATGGTGGGTCTCAAGAAAATGTATAAAAAATAGAATTCTTCAATCATTTTATAATTTACTATGTTCATGCATAACTTTAATAAGATTAAAATAAATCTCTAGAAGAAATATTTCTTGAGTTTCTCTTATAATATATATGAAATAAATGATGGGATGTATTATCCTCATAGTATGTATTGGGACTGAGACGAATTATCTGAAAAATTACTCATTGGAATTCATAAAAATAATTAAATCATTGGATGTAAATATAATAAATTTAAATCATAGAAAAATATTAAAAAAAATTCATTTAGAATGACCAATATTATCCTCACGTCATGATTTTTAAAATCTTAATCCACCTTCCCATATCTACTAAATATTTCCCCCTTATTCTCATAAAAATATATTGATACATAAATTTAAATTTCTTGATATGGTAATTATCATATGTAGTTTATTTATCATAGTTTAGTTTTTTGAACCAAGAATCAAGTGCAAGAATGGAATCAGAAATTAATGTTCTAATTTAGTAAGGAGAATATAGTTGAAATTTTCATGAATTTGAAATTATTACTCCCCTTCTAATTGATGTTTCAATCATGGTATTTAATTTCTGGGTTTCTTAAGATTCATGATGATTAAGTTCCATTTACAACATGTAATTCTTCTATAACCTCTTCTTTTGATACCTATTATATTCTAATCCCATTGGTCTTAATGGTCATATATATTTAAAAAATATAAAGTGAAATCATTGACCATTATCTGAGATGTTTTAAATATTGGTGAGTGTGCACATTAAAAAATATAAAATAATTAAAAAAATAATGGGTTTCCTCGCAAAAGAACTTTTTTTGTCATCATTGGCACAACTATACGTCATTTAACTTCATCTCATGTAACAAAAGATTATAAATTCTATACCTGTTTAGGGCCTGTAAATTGTCCTAGTTCAACCTTATCCACATAGGTTTTCCCTTTTTCTTTCTTCAATAAACTACATAATTCTCCCTAATATTATTACTTAATCTCTATTGGAATGATCCATTATTTCATCTTGAATCCTGATGAACTATATATTTGTTCATATAACATCCATACATTTTTTCCATTCTAAAATTTAGTGGATTTGATATCTCCTATTGTGCTAATTTTATATCTATATAGCTTACATATCTTCTTCATTTGAGCATCTTCTTTCAAAATATCTTCCAACACAGGTACCACCTCAATCTCTGTGACCCCATCAACATTAGGTGTTTCTATTTCACTAAATGCATTGTCCTCATGTACTTCGTAGTTATTCATTTGTTTAAAGATGTTTAAAAATACATGAACTCTTCCAACTCTCGAACTGAGTTCCCCAATTTTAAACATCAATCATCGTATTACCAGTGGCTAAAAATGGTCTTCCCATAATGAGAGGATTTCACCCCTCTTCAATATCCATCACTAGGAATTCGGAAGGGATGTTGAGCATTTCATATTTGATCAGAATATATTTGATGATTCATTAGGGATGCATCATGATTAAGTATTCTAATTAGAGTGAAACTATAATGGTCTTCAGTCCATTTAGTCCTGAAATCTTGTATTTTATATATGACATGATATTGACACATGAACATATTCCCCCTTGGGTTTTCCTGATTTTTTGGATTCAATAAATATAGGAATTGAAAAGCTACATGTATCGCATTTCATCTTAGGTTGGTCATTTGATTCCACCACATAACACTCCCATATGAGTGGAATGGTCACAATCTCTTCCATATTCTTCTTGGTGATTACAATCACATTCATGAATTTCAGTTTTTTTACATTTTAATGAGATGCTCTACAGAAGGAAAATTAATATGATATTTTTTAAAATTGTTTTAAATTTTTACCTTTCATCATTTTCTTCTTTACTTCAACCATTTGTTTTTTTTTGAAGGAATTATTGGATTGTATTTTGGTACTTCTTCTTCTTCTTCTTCATCTTTAGATACTTGTTCCTTGTTACTTTAAAATTTATCTTCTCTTTCTTCTATTGGTTTTTTTCTAGATAATTCTATACAAATTCTATTTGTTTTCCTCCCACTTCGATGTAGTATTGATTTTAAATTCTTTACATGGGTTCACTTAAGCGAATCTTCATAGTGTTCCTCTAGGTCTGTCTCTAAGATTCTCTATAGTTTTTCCTTATTATTGATCATGTTAAAACCTTTTTATTGCATTCTGTCTCATTTCTACTGGAAACTATTTCTCACCATATTATACAAAAACTTGTAGCATTTTTAGGTGATTTTTTCATTAATTATCCTTCATCCAAAAAATAATGAATTTACTTGTTTCCCTGTCAAATCCCCTTATATAATGTTTGGATAAGTAGTCATATCTCTATTGAATGATGGGTGAGTTTTTGAGTCATATTCTTTTATATTTACCCGGAAAAATAAAATTATTCATCATCAAATTTAAAAATATAATGTTCAACCCTGAGTACATTGACATAGAAGGTGGAATGAAATAGGTGAGGAATATATTGGCTAGGTCATACTATATAGTGATGGAATGTTTAGGTATGCTTTGGATCCAATCTCGAGCTCAGTCACATAACGAAAATCAAAAATCACATAGTCTTACGACATCGTCTGAAACATTCTAAAAATAGAATGTGTTTCAAATCATGATAAATTCTCCCAAATGTTGTTTTTGGAACCTAATTTTCATGTTGGGTGAATTAAAAAACGTTTTATATCCTTGAAATGATTACATGATTTATCTCTAAGTTGTTTGTAGAAATGGGGGGTTTTGGAATCTAGGATGCAATATATTTTTTTTATGATCACATATATTCTGCAAGAGTTCTCATTCATTAGTCTATTTAAATAACCCCATCATGTCAATTCATTATAGTTCCAACTATGGTTCCATTGATTTTATGATCTAGACAAGGTTCATAATGGAATCTTTAATTGATTGTTTCATTTTTCTATGACTGACTCATCTAGTTGTTAATTAATGATTTTTAAAATATGAAAATAATTGCATAAAAAACCCATTATAAAAAGTTGAATTGAAAATAAATAATAAATTAATTTAAATTATTCTTCTAAAAATAAAAAATAAATTATCCCATAAAATGGCTCCAATTTGATAGGCCCTTTGTGGATTGTAAATTCACTATTGGTCAGTGAAAAAAATATACTAAATCAGTAAACACAACTAATTTACTATAATTGGTAAAGAATAATGTCTAGATTTGTCTAAATAGATGGTGAAATTAGTTTTATTTGTTTTTAAAAATATTTCTTTTTATTAATTTTAAAAAATAAGTGAGAAAATATGGGTTTGGTTGATTTTGGGAATTCAATTGATGAAATCAAGGTGCAACAGATTGATTAGTTCAGGGTCATACTTGAAATGCATTCTATGATTTTGTAATTTCAAGGTTCAGGTGAAAATATATTTTATAAAATAGAATGATTAATTTATGATTGGTTTCAGAGTCGAGATGAGGAATATATAATAGTCACTTTATCTCCTCCTGAATGAGGTAATACCATATTTCCCTTTCTCTGGTAATTAAAGGTTTTTCTGAATTGGGTTTGTATAGATATCATATTTAATCCTAAATTCCCATATATTTGACAATGATAATGCACTATTTATGGTTTTATATTGTGAAATATTAATGATATGAATATATTCATATATCAATTGTCCTGATAAAATAAAAATAATGATATTGGAATTTTAAGATTAAATTTCATAAAAAATATATGAATAATTTAAATAAAACAATCTAATGAACATTACCCCTTCTATTATATTACCTTATCACAATGAGGGTGTACCCCCTATCCTAATGATGAGAGTATTATAGTTAGGAGAAAATAAGAATAAAGTATAATGGAAAGGGAGATGATATCATGGAAGGTCCTACATAATATAGCTTCTCGCTCTAAGCTTTGGTCTTATGATGAATATGGATATAGAATACCCCCAATAAAAACATAATGTCCCTACATTTATAGGATCTATATGGGATATATAATTAATTAATTTAATAAATTAATGGTCCAGCGGTGGTCCGAGGTGGGTCCCATATTGAAGATTTTGGTCAAAAAATGAAAATTAAGTGAATGTAGGTGAAAAATGCCATCTGCAAAATGACACCACATGTAATTTTATTACACCATGTGTAAATATTCGGTATTATTTTGATTTCTTCACATTGTGTCCTCTTCACAACAATCACTTGAACACATCATGTAATAATTGTATGATGTATAATTCTATTTTTATGCTTTAATAGACTCATTTTTAAACATATTTAGTTTTATTACCCATAAGTGATCCACGGTTATGAACAGAAATCCATTGTTTCACCACAAGTGAATATTGTAGTGAAAACTACAATTTATATCCATAAATCACCTCTTTTCATTCATTTTCAAAAAAACTATCGGTCCTTCTAAAAAACATAAAACAAGTCAATTTATTCCAATATTAGAAGGATAATTCCTTTAAATATAGAAATTAATATATTAATACATGATAATATTTATTCATGAAATATAGATATCAATAGACCTTATATATAGGGCACATATTTTCATCCCATGAATTTAATCCTTATGTAAAGTTATTTTTTCTATCTCAGTTTTTAGGGAATCTTTTTTGGATTACTCCTCATGAACATACTCTATGTTTTGCCCTATATTGTTATAACTAAATGGTGCTTCCACAATTTATTTGGGATTGTCATTGGTCATCATGACCTCTTTAATTTTATAATACTCTTTTATTATTTTATACTTAATTTTTCCCATTTCCCATCATATGTAACTTTTCCCAATAGAAATTCAATGAAACACTCATCATAGTGGCCATCTTGTACAAATATTATGTATAATTATTATAAACATCCAAATATATTGTGTATTAACTTGATTGGTGTAGATCTGGCCACAAATTTCTTCTTATGAGTTTTTCCATACTTTGTCACTATAAAATACCCCAAGTTTCTTTCCTCTTAAATTTCAATGATATATTAAACCTACAACAGTAGTATTTGTGTCCATACCTTCCATAGCACTAATAGATCTATTAATATTTTTAATTTCTCAGATGTGTCTATATTTTCTCATGTTATGTCTGTTACTCTCCTACTGTAAACTAAGACTTCTTTTGTCTAGGGGATGTTTTTTTGGAGCATATTTATATTAATTTAAATTAGAGGAATTACTGTAATTTTTTATAGTCTATAACTACTTATATTTTATTTTATAATTTACACTATTATAAATAACACAATTATTTTCAAACTAATAATATACATATTCAGCTTCCTCTATTCGACCATTAATCCAACCAGCTTGTGAGGAATTAACTTTTAATTATATTAAATTTTATAAATATTCATTAGTTTTACTAATATTATATTTGACTAGATGCCATATTTATTTTCTCATAGTTGGGTTTTCATCCCTTACAAACATTTTCCCTTTATGACTACTCATTGTATTCTAATGGTTAGCCTCATTAATTATATTCTCCTTTTTCTTATTCTCACTAAATGAAATGTTATTTATTTCATAACTATATTGGGTTCATGAAAATGATAAATTAATTTTCTACATTATTTTCTCTAAATCATTCACTAATAAATATACCAAAATATATTTTATTTCCATTATAATTCCCATCATTTTGTAATTATTTTCCTTCAATTTTAACATTACCCTTTTATAAAATTATAAAAATATTTTTAATGATCACATTCAAATCAATAAAAATATATCTTCAAAACTTATCAGATCCTTATTGTGAATCTATCCCCTGATACAATTTCATAATATCTAGGTCATCTAACTATAGAGGTTGAGGGGTTAATTAATGGTCTCTTTTTATGAATATTTTCCATTTTAAATTCATCCTCCTGAACTTATTAGAGTTCTCAATCGACTAAATAAAATCTATCAACCTCACCTCATGTATTGTAGTAATATATAAGAGAGAAGTGCCTTCAATTTGTAAGATTTGGTAAAAAATCCTCCTCCATTCTAAGATTTTTAGACACCCTAAGATAGATTATCCATTTCTATCTTCTTCAGGATTACAAATTCACATGAACCAACTTGTTGTAAAACCCTATAATCAATCCTCCATTTGGCAGTGGTTTTATAGGCCATACAAAAACTATTCTACCACAATTAGTTATACACCACAAATATCCTTACCTTATTTCTCATCATCCTCAATCTATTTTTCACACTATTTCTCATGCCTCTTCAAAAATAAGATAGACACCCCATCTATAATATTCACCTTATTATTTATATAGATAAAGTATTATAAATTCTTCCTTCGTATTCAGAGTATTCTTCCTCCCAAATCTTTTAGGACTAGGATTGTTCATGTATATATTCAATATCATCAATAACATCTTGTAAAAAGTTTGTTGGTCTTGAATATTTCTTTACACCAAATCAATAATGATTTAGTTCTTCTTTATCCTATAATAATTAGATGTGTCTCATTCATGTATTAATATATATAGATTACGTTCTCTCCTCAATATGTTGATGTATTAGATTCTATAAAAATTCTTGATATATATAAGACATGTAGAATATATTATCATAATCATAATCACCAATATATTACATATATATTATAAATAATAATATCATGAATGTAATTATCATAATTATTATATTAATTATTATATTAATGTGGAAACACTGTGGTCAAAACCACCATGTAATGTATTCAATTTTATTTGGTCATGGAAACCTGAATTCTATGTTCATGTAATCTAGATATAATTTAGTATTTAATATCCTATAATACATCCACAATTCATATCATCTTAAATTCCAGAATTCACCATAAATTTTACTCCTCATTCAAATGGTTTATATATTATTTCACCCATATCCCCCAAAATATTACATGATTTTCATATGAATTAGTACATATTTTCCCAAATTACATACATGAATGTGAAACTAAATTCATGTATCAATATTATCAAATATCACATTATTGTGATTTTTATCCCAAGAAACTCATATTTAGGGAATCATTACATTGAACAACAACTACAACTTATTATCATGTTTTTTATTTAATTTTTAATACCATAGAATAATTACTTATGAAAATTATAGTATCATATAGTAATAATTCCCATGAAATATCAATAATGTATTCATCAATCTCATATTCATGCTTTGCATGAATATAATCCATCTTTAATGGTAGCACATACATGTAGCATGCATTGAGTTTTTTTCATTCCGACTTATGAACCTAGATTCATCATTTTCATCCAAAAACCATTATATGAATTCATCTCATTCCTAGTATACAATTATTTTTATTTATGTAAAGGAATACATGAGTGTTTTTTTAACCAATTTTTTATAGTGATAAATTTTAAACACAAAGATTCCACATTTCTTCTACTCATTAAATTTATATGCATACTAAGTGATGTTGTAGGGATGTGTGAGATTATATCTCTCACTCATTCATTCCGTATTCTATTTATTTAATTAAATATCTACCTCCACTATATTTATAAAATATACAATTTTCTGGAAATCTAGGGAAAATTGTACGCGACGTCAGGACAATTATTCGTTATATAATTTTTGAATTTTTGATCATCTCACATATTCATGTTTCAAGATTCATTTTTTAAACAAAAAACTCTCGATGTATGATCCTCAAATTCATGGAAGGTATTTATTTTCATCGTCTCATGTCATATGTCCATGGATTAATTGATTATTTAGGATTCCAAGAAAGACTTCATATTCAAAATAAATCTATGTAGTTCATAACTCCCCACACATGGAAAGTCTCTACATTTTTTATACTCATAGAATTATATATATTCATGTAATATTATCTCCTAATGGAAGATCATTATCTCAGATGAAATATCGTCTTTTCATGGATTAACATCACAAAATTTATATTCTTTTCATCATTGAAGCACCATTCTCACTAAAGCTACAACTACAATACATTTGAAGATGATCATGTGGTTAATCTCACTATAACCTATACGGTCAATTCTCGTTAACAATTTATAATCGATTCATTAACCTTGTTAGGATTAGAAAACTTGCTAACTAAAGAAAATAATTACTTAGTGACTTCTTATTTGACAAAATGTTATGTATGTTATTTTCTTATTGGAGGAACATTTTAAAATGTAGTGTGTATCAAAAAATGGAGATTATTTTTGGTTATTTATATAATAAATCATCGCATAATATTCTTGATGCATGTAATCAAGCCTAATTCATAAAATCATACACACAGACCTAGGATGTATGCATCCCTATGTGCACTATGCACCTCCTACATTCCACTCGTGTGTGCTCATTCCTCACCATACAGATGTTCTACCTCCTCTATTCTCACCTACCACCATGAGATGGCTCACATGCTGTTAGCTCTACTCCCACATCTGATTCTGAGTTTTCCTCAAGGACTTTTAGGGTTGGAAGTTTTTTTATGAAAATCTTATAAAAGTATTTGGAAAAGTATTCATATAATGTAAGTCCATCCCAAAAAATTTCATGAAAAAATACTTGTTTTTCAACAAGGATTAATCAATAAATGTAACAACTGAACCCCACTAGTATCATAGACACCCCACCATATCATGTTTGTAGAGTCCTACCTCAGTAGGTACCAGTAGTTGCATCATAGACATTTTATTCCCGCCCCAAGGCCTACCCAAAATCTTGAATAGGTTATCATACTAATATTATCACCAATAATCCAAAAAATGTTATTTGTAGTTTATATTTTACTCAATCACACAAACCCAATGAAACATTCAAAACAATATATAGCAACCCAGTCATAACTTGAATAGATATTAAATTAATTTAGTTGTATGTTGAGCACATTACAAGAGATCATTAATGTGGTCTATAACTGTTTAGTTTCTTTGGAACCATGAAACACTTTCTTATTTTTTTGTGAATGATCTTCAACCTCTCCCTTAATAAAATTTTTATTTCATGATCCCATATAAAAACTTTCTTAAGGGAAATGTAAATATAAGAATGTGGTGATATCTAATTCTCGGTATGTGAAAAAAAGGACATACATAATCATAATCAAAAATATAATGGTACAATAACATGATATTCACATTATAGTACCATAACTGTCATATCAAATGTCACATACATGAGTCATGGTATAAATATTGGTAGTTCATAAGACATGAATCATGGTGGAATCAAGAGAATAATCCATGAAAGCATAACATAGGAATAATAAATGTAATTTCAGAAAACATATAAACATGTAATGCATTGAAAAATCATAACCAGACACTTCAAGGGTATTGCACCTACTAGGTTGCACACACCTCCATCTACATAACAATCATTTCCTTTTAATGTATCATGTTTTTCTATATTCCCATAATTGATTTAGTTTTAACATCTTCCCATATTGTAAAGGGTTTCCCCATCTTCCTATAATGGATCGGGTTTTCCCATATTCCCATAATTGATCAGGTATCCCCATCTTACCATGGTGGATTGGGTTTCCCCACCTCTTAATAGCGGATCAGTTTTCCCCTTCTTCAAATGTGGATGAATCCAATAAATATTATTCCCAAAATTATATCACGAGAAATAAATATTTTCTAAATGCATTGGATGGAAATAAATGTCCCACCAATCATGTAACAAAGTCATGTATACATATACCACAATATAAGAAAACATGAATCATATCACACCCATAAAAATTTATAGTCTCCATAAATATCATATCTAAAACCATGAAATTAACTGTGTATCATAAAAATTTATCCATATCATTTTCTATGTTATATAGATAGTTCTCACAATCATTTCATCAAAGAATAACCCATGAAAATAAATGGGGTACAAAAGTATATAACCCATGGAAGAGACAAAGATTTCATATATATATATATCCTAGGAAATAGAAATGAGTTTCATAACCATAATTCCCCCAAAACATAAACCATTCATATAAATAATATGGATTGAACCTTTTAATAATTTCTCTAGAAAGACATGATTAACAAAAATACATGTCCTCATAGGTGGAAATAATTATAACTTAACTCGTATGTTTTTTAGGAAAATATCATTTTGTCATTGAAAAAAATTATTTTTAAAATATATAACCTTTTTCCAATCATTTTATTTAAAAATAGACTTCAAATTATAAAATAATATTGAAAAAAATTCTAAATTCATTCCTCTGAATATAGATTTTAAAATATATAAATAAATCATGAAAACTTTTTTGAAAAAATTTATATTTGAAAATAAATTTATAATTAAAAAATAAGGATAGAAATAATTTTGAAAACCCTTTTTTATAAAATTTATTTTAAAAGTTATAAATAAATATTTAAATAATTAAAATCCATTTCTTTGATAATAACTCTTTGAAAACATATAAGGTTATCTACGAAAATCAATTAAAACACTTTTGAAATAATTTTTTTGAAAATGATTTTCTTTAAATACAAATTTAAAATATTCAATTAGGGTATAATTTTCTTTGAAAAAATAAAAATTTATAATTATAGAGGAAGCATCAACAAATTGATAGTCAAAATGGTGGGTAGGTCTATACATGCTAAAAATTCCTTTTTCCCCCTATATTTTTTAAAAAAGTGCCTTAATAGGAAAAATACAAGATGATTCCCTTTAAATATATTTTTTAAAAGGCTAAAACATGGGTAAAAATTTAAAAAAATCATTATATGGTAAATTTAATACATTTTTTTAAAATTTTTAAAATACATTATTTTTAAAGAACAAATATGTTCCACTAAAATAAGAAATAAAGTAAAATCTTCTTAACAATATTTTATTAATTATATTAACTACCAAAATGTGGAAAATCTGAAAATTACATGGATATCACATGAATAAATATAGATAATAAAATTATTGAAACTTATTAATATATGGATTAATATATTTAATTAATTTAGTCATTATCGTAAACAGTCCTAATAAATTATGAGATTGTAGAAATAAACTCCTACCACTTTGGTAACATTAAATCATAAGACCAAGGAAATAATAAGATTGAAATAAGATTAAAGTATCATAAAAGGATGTATATTAATGATATATCATATAAAAGTGAATTATACACACCCCATATAAAAATATAGGTGCATAGCAAGACATCTATCTCAAAAAAGGTGAATTGAGAAAAGATTAGTTTACCAACTTTGTGACTTTTGATACTTAAACCCCTTTAAAATAGGTTATAAAATGGATTTGTGAATACCCATAAATTTAATTATAATAACCCTAGAAACCATTATTTGAATTTATTTACACCAAAGAAAATAAATGAGTGGTGAAGAAGGTATAAGTCTTATAGAAATAAGAATGTGATGAGAAAACCCTTACCATAAGTCTTGAAATTCATTGTATAGATTAAAAAATCATGTATAATAAGTATAATTTGATCATAAATACAAAAAAACCCATATTTATATATATCATTCCAAATATTATTCACTTATGACTTTATATTCACCGTTTATTAAATGATCCATGTTAAAATAATGTTTTTGGGCAATATCTTCTTTGTTTATCATACATGTTTTACCTAGTTATTATCAACCCCCTTAATTAGATCATGATTTAATTATATATAGAAAGAAAAAAAGATTAAATTATAATATATATTTATTATATAAATTTTTCTAATACTATATAAAATATCGATATATGAAATGGAATACCCTATTCATGGAGTTGGATGGTTATATGTAAGCAGGAAAGTTGTTTCTCTTTTCTTATCATATTGAAAGAAAGAAAGTAAATGGAATATAATTATATATATATATATATATATTATCCTTATAGTATAATTATTATGTCATATATAGCATATAATGTCACTAAAACAATCTTTATTATATTCCATGTAATGTGTGAGTGAATCACATCGCTTTGAGGAGCCAGTAGTCCAAACGTCCACAAACAATGTTATTATATTTAATAATAATGAAAAAAATTAAGGTATGTTTTATATAATAAATATTGAATAATAAAGAGATATTAAATATCATATATGACATATAAAAATATTTTTTCCATCATAATTACCAAACATTAGAGGTGGTAAAGGGAAAACGACCAATAGTGTTTCATGATGCGGTAGTTCATCATATAGACGAACGACAAGCTCATTACCCACTGGATGGAAGTGGGTTTAAGAATAATTAAAACACTAAATATGAAAATTATTAGTATATTTAGGATAATATAGTCATTATAAAATCATTGAATATGAATAATTTTGTTGTTGGAAATGAAAATAAATAAATAAGATCATGGTGAAGGATGCAACATCTTCTTTGGGAAACTAATTTTGGTTTTCACCAATGGGATTTCCTTGATGGATTTAGTCTAAAAGTATGGGTTCTAGGATTAAGATATGGATTTTGGGAAGATATGTTTTCAGAGTTCATTGGATCAAGGGATTCTTGATATGTGTGAAGATAGGGGGAGGATATGAGGCCCTTTATAAAAGGGGAAAATAGACATTGATATTCCTATAATGATTTGAGTTCCCCATATTGTACATTTACCATAAGGGTTAAAAATGGATCCATAGGGATAATTAAAGTTTTAATGGTATAAATAGTTTTCAAAAATATTTTTTATACCTGTTTACATATATTTTACACCTTTTACTCTATGTTTACTCAATAATTATGCTAGTTTTTACCTTAATAATTGAGATTAATTTTAATTACACTCCCTAATATTTGTTTTAACAAAAACTAGGTTCAAATTATATTAAATTGTATATTATTATGATTCCAAATAAGGTATCCATTTTTAAAAATGATAATCAAATAAATGGATGAAATTAATTTAAATATAACTATGTAGATGTGTCACGATAGTGGGTTTTTAAGTTAAAATGTTTAAAAGATTAAGATGATTTCATATAAATTATTATTTAAAATTGGTTACAATGAAAAATAAATTATGTTAATTGATTCTAATTTTAGCTAAATAAAAATTAAAACATGATTAAAATAATATATATATAAATAAATTTTTGGAAAATGTAGTTTGGAATTAAAATTCTTTAGTTTAAAATATTTATCCAAAAATTAAATATTTCATAAAATAACAATATTTACTTAAATTATATTTTGATATTTAAATTTCTAAAAGGAATATTATTTTTCCAAATAAAAACTATAAATGTTTCCAAAATTAAGTTTAAAATGGTTTCACCAATAAATGGTAGTAAAATATCCATTTAGAAAAATATAAATCATTATGTGTGAGGTTGGCCTTATTCTTATCTCTTGTATAGAAAACACAAAAGATGAACACTAAATAATTTATTGAATATATATATGTATACAAGAAATAATTTATCAAAATAGGTTTAATTAATTTATTTTGGTAAAACGTTATTTATTACAAAAATATAGTTCTTCAAGAAAATATTTCTTATATTTTCAAGAGGTTTTCATTTTCATTTCTAGTTAGTTGGTAACCATGATAATTCTTATTATTTTTATGTGTAAAAAATATTTCATAATTTAATTATTATTATTATTATTTATAATATAAATGTCTATTTGACGACTATAATTATAATTTGATAATAAATTTAATAAGGCATTGTAGTTTGGTAAAACTATGTCTTGAATGTTAGAAAAGTTATCAAAGGAACTCAAAATTGTGAGCAACACAAGACAAACACAATTTTGCATGTACCCAAAGCTAATGTAAGTCATGCATTTAACATATTTTTTACATATATTTGTGTATAATTCATGTCATACTTAGTGATTTTGTGTAAAAAAATATATATTTAGTTTTGTGGGAATTTAAAAATGTTTAAAAGAATAAATTAATTCGAAAAAATATATTTTACAAAATCCTGAGGTGTTACATTCTACCTTCCTTTAAATTTAATTTCTACATCAAAATTAATCTGCTTTATCAATGTTTTAATAATTTAAATTTTATTTCATAGAAGACCACATTTTAAAAATGAAAACTATTATTTCATTTGAAAAGTTAAAGTTAGAACCATAATGGTAATCCAAAATAACTCATAACTATCTTCCCGTATATGATAACATAGGTTATAAGTGAAAACATGGACATGGATGAAAATGATAAATATTCATATAGATTGATAAATATCACTAAAAAAAGAAATTGTTTTATCATGAGAAAGTGAACTATCACAAAAACACTAATGTTAAGAAGTATGTAAGAATTTATTGATATATTCAAAAATAATGATAACATGAAAACATTTAATTTCAACAACCTTTTCCAAAATTTGATAACATTTTCACATGAAGATATACTAACTTTATGTAATTCAATTTCATAATTAAAATATCATCATTTTTTTGTGTCTTAAACAATTTTCACATCACATATTCCTAATAAAATGATGGTGGACTTTCCATTCAAGAAGCACAAATTGATCATGAGATCTATGAAAATTCATTCTGTCTATCTTCTATTACCATCAATAGAAATTGGTTATCATATATTATCAAATATTCATAAATCCTCTTGTGGTGATATAATATTTTAATATCAAAACATCATCAATATTTTATATTATATTTTCTACAAATGGTTAACCTTATAAGCATTCAGAAAGATGAAAATCCAAAACATTATAAATAAGGTCAACAATTCATGTTGAAATTGATCCCCCATATATGAAAAATTAAATCATTATCAACACATTAAAAATATGTTATTAACCTCATTGAATATTATCTTGAAACATGTAAATCGCCTAAATTTATATAAATCCTTATATAAAATAGGCATGCTTCCTTATTCCAAATGTTAATGGATATATTTATTAAATTCAAGATGTTGTAAACATCATCCATGAAGACATTGACCATTTTTTCAACAAATAAATAATCAGTTACAATGTAATCAATACTATATAATTTATATTATTTAAATCAATCATCTCTTTATATAGGATAAACATAAATTTTTGAACATCAAGGACACATTATGGTATACCATCCCTTAATCAAAATATTAAATTTCCATTAAATCTCTTTCTCTTGTTCATGACCACCATTTAATATATTTTTGAAAATCAGTAATGGAAATCATATACTTCATGATTCATATATGATAACTAGATAATTTATAAACACATACTCTTCAATCATCCAACATCATTCATAATCCATTTCAGAGGCTTCACCATATTATCTTTAATACCCATTTCCTAGAATATGAAATATGAATCTTGTCATAAGGTTACTGAACCTAAATTAAATAATTATTTTTGTGATTAATGTAAATAATATTGTAATACATCTGAAACCTTTCACATTTCATTTTCATTGTATTTGTCTTCATCAGTATAACCAATACTTATAGACCTTCATAATTATCTTGATGATATCTCAACTTAAAAAATCATTTTAATCATGAATATAGGTTCCACATATGAAACATTCAATTTTAATATAGTTCCTTATAGTTACTTCTATTTATTAAAACCAATAATCATTTGTTGAAAATCACTTATCATAGTAGAAAACCACATATTCAAGAAATTTTTTAAAATGATGTCAAAAAAATGAAACGTATATATTTAATCTATGAAACCACAAGTTTATCATAGGTAATTCAAAATAATTTTCAATTTAAGTACATCATGATGATTCATAAAGAGTTTTTGAAATCAGGACACATATCCCATGGTAGATAAACTGGGTGGGATCAAGGCCCATTGTCGTTCCCCAGTTCCTAATCGAGTCGAGCATAATGCAATATTTCTAGGATTGTTACCTCAATGCACATCTGTGCTAGAGCAATATCCACTAGTATTATCTTGACATGGACTTATTGCAAGGAAACCACTAACTCTATCCTCTACCAATATTTGAGGACATTTATCAATACTTTATCTCGTCATTAGACTTCTCCTTTGATACATACACAGACAAATCCTTTGAAATAACCCTTAGGATATCAATAAATGTTTCTCATCCTAGTTTCCAATGTTTTAATAAAATATTCCTTTGATACCCACTATACTTACCATGCTTAAGATACATCGATATTATATCAATTTAGATGAATATTTGTCACATTACAAAAGTAAATTCCAGAGGACTGTAATTGTTTATTGTCTTTTGGATCAGGGACCACATTATTCATTTTTGTTGAATGATATATAACATCTCCCTTCAAAATATTCTCCTTTAGTACTCCTACATAAAACCATTCTTCAAAGCATGGAGAATGGAAATATAAGAGAGGAGTGAGCTCAAATTCAGAGTAAGGGTAAACTAAAGAGTTATATAAGAATAATCATGAACATAATGGTATTATAACATGTTCATAACAATATAATATCATACCAGGTCTTTCAAAGAACATATACATGAGTCACGGTGTAAATATTTCCATTTCATAAGATAAGAATCATTGTTGAATCAACATCAAAATACTTTAATGAATAACAGAGGGATAAATCACAAAGTTCTGTTTGATATTTAAAAATCTTAGAACACTCACAATAAGTAAATGCACATTACCAAACCTAATGGGGCACTTCATGGGGGCTGAACCTACTAGGTAGGACGCACTACCATCCCCAGTCATAGTCTGTTCCTTTTAAGGTATTGAGTTTCACCATCTTCCTATTGTGGATAAAGCTTCCCCATCTCCCCGTAGTGGATTGTGTGTTCAACATCATCCCATAATTTATCAGTTTTCTGCATATTCTATAGTGGACCAATCCCTTCAACATGATCCCCATAATTATCTCATAAGATATAAATCATTACCCAATTCATTGGAGGGAGATACATGTCCCATCTATTACATAATAAAATCATACTTTCATGTGCCTCAAGATAGTAAAACATGCACCATATTATGACCAAAAAAGGATATGGGTTTTATAAACATCATATAATACATAATGAAATGAAATGGGTATCATAAAAATTTAATCTTATCATTTCATATATAAACGATATAGGTCTCATAATCATTTCATTAATTCATAACCCTAGAATGTAAGTGGGTTTCGAAATAATATAACCAATGGAAGAGAAATATATTTCATAAACATAAATCCCATGAAATAAAAACGAGTTTCATAACTATCAAACCATTAAAACAAATAAAACTAAGAGAAATAATATTAATGGAGCAATTTAATCTTTTCCTCTGAAAGGCATGAGTATCACTGATAGATTTCATCATAGGTGATAAATAATTTGTAATGATTTTTTAAAATCATTTGCTGAGTAAAATAAATATTCTTGTTTGAAAAAATTATTTTTAGATCATAAAATCATTTTAATGCAAATTTCATTAATAATTTCCTTAAACAAATTTTAAATAATCTTCAAAATATTTCAAAATCCATCCCCTTGAAAATTGATTTTAAAACCTATAAATAAAGATTGAAAACATATTGAAAATATTTTTATTTGAAAATTATTACAAAATTTATAAATATGGATTGAAATAATTTTGGAAACCATTTTTTAGAAATTATATTTTATAACATAAAAATGAAATCATGAAATTATTGAAATCCATTTAATTTAAAATATCTTTATGAAAACATATAAACGATCATTTAAAAATCATTTAAACAATTTTTTTCAAAAAAATTTTAAATCCTTTTTCTTCTAAAAACACTATAAAATAAATAAATTAGGTCAAAAACTAAATATAAACATGTATAAATAGAAATTTATCTTCACAGAAATGATGGTCAAGATAGCGAGTAAGTCCGTACATGTCGAACATTCCTTTTGCACCATAAAAATTGTTGCAAATTTCCTGGATTTGAAAAATACTAGAATATTGTATTTATTTTTTCTATTGTTTAAAAGAGGTAAATATGACCTTTAAACAACAAAGGGTAATATTAGAACGTTTTTTTAAACATTTTTATCAAAAAAAAATTTATAAAGAACACATATTTCCAACCAAAATGATAAATAACGTTGCATCTTATTAGAAATAATTTATTAATTATATTAATTACCAAATAGTCGAAATGGTAAAATAAAAACTGGTATCACATGAACAACTATTGTACAATAAATATAATGATATTTATTAAGATATAGAATTGATATTTCATCAATAGAAGTATAATCATAAAATACCTCAAAAACGATGAGATTGTAGTAATAAACTAATATCACTTTGTTAAATTTAAATCATAGCCCCATGAAAAAAATAAAGATTAAAATAACATTTAAGGATTTATATACATGATATATCATTTAAAATGGAACTATATACACCCCCTAGAAACATATAGGTGCATAACATGGCATGTATCTCAAAGAAGGTAAAATGAATGAAAATTACTCTACCGACTTGGTAACATTTGATCCATAAACCCCATGAAATATAGATAATAAAAAAGATATATAAATACCATTAAATATATGTTTATAACCTTATAAAAAAATATATTTAAAATATTTACACAACACAAATGAAATGAGTGGAGAATAAGGCATAAGTCTCACACAAATAAAAGTGAGTCATGAAAATGCCTACTTTATACCTTGACATTCATTATAGACATCAAAACCTCATGTATAATAGTTATAAGATTATTATAAACCAATAAAACTACCATATTCCTATATATAATAACATATATTATCCACTTTTGACTTTACATTATACAATTTCTAATATTTCCATATTAAATAAAGGTTTCGGGTAATTAATTCTTTGTTTATCACACATGTTTTGATATTTTATTCTCAATCCTCTCACATATATCATGATTTAATTATTTAAATAATATAAAATCTATTTAAATATAATATATATTTATTATATAAATATTTATTGTAATCTATAAACTATATATATATATAATGGAATACACCATTCAAGGAGATGATAGGTTGTACATGCACATGAACATTGGTAATATTTTATTTTGATATTAAAAGAAAGATAGTAAATAATATATATATATATATATCACGATTCCATTACAATTTTTATGTCATATATATCATATAGTTTCACTCAAATCATCTATAATTCATTCCATGTAATGTCTAATCGAATCACATCGCATTAGGAAGTTATTAGTCCATACATCCACATATAATGTTTTAGTATTTAATAAAAATGGAAATATGGAAGGTATGTTTTATATAATTATTATAGATTAATAAATTCATAATATATATGATAAATATAATTTAAAAATATTTTGTTTATCATAATTTCCAATTATAAGAGGTGGTGAAGGAAAAATGAACAACATCGTTTCATGAGGCATTAGTTCACCGTATAAAGTAATGGTAAGTTCATTTCCCATCAGATAGACGTGTGTGTATGTGTAGGTGAAAACCATGGTATAAAAAAATCCAAATATTTATAATATTTCGGTTGTTATATATGCTTGTAGAAATATTAGTTCTGATGGTGGAGAATGAAAATAATACAATAGAGCTTAAGGAGGCATGTTACCACTTCTTTGGGTAACTCCTTTTGGTTTACACCAACTGGATTTATTGGATAGATGTCTTCTAAAAGTGAGGATTTTATTATGATGGTATGGTTTTTGGGAGTTGTTTTGTTAGATTTTTATTTCTAAAAAGTGGTTTTAGAGGTTTGAATATAGAGGGAGGAGGGGAGTCCATTTATAATAGGGGAAAAGATATATATAGTATTCTTGGAAATATCTATGAGCCCCCCAAGTTTTAATTGTAACCCAATGGTTAAGAATTTATACATAAGTATCCTTATAGAAGTAATGGTTTAAATATATCCAAAAAATATTTTTTATACAATTGTAATGAATTTTTTCCACCTTATTGTCTATGTTCATTCATTAATTAAACTAGTTTTACCTTAATAATTTTAATTCATTCATTTACCTTCAGTAATATTTATAGTTAGAAATTTTTTTATCATATTATAAATTATAAATTATTCTTATTCAAAATATAGAATATATTTTTCAAATTTATAATCAAATAATTGGAATAAATTAATTGAAAATTCTCATTGGAGACGCATCGGGGTCACCAGTTTTTAAGGGAAAACATTTAAATGTTTTTAGAAATTATCATATCCAAATTCAATGTGAAATGTCTTCTAATTATCTAAATTGGATTAAATGATTTAATGTAGATATAATTAAACTTTTAAACCAATTTAATATATAATCTATTTCTTTAAATAAATTAGATTAAAAATTACATATGAATTACAATTTAGTATTTTTCACAATTCATCCAAAAATAAAATATTTTAAAAACATACCAAAAAAATTACCCAAAGTAATTTTTTATATTTTTCATTAAAAAATTATTTTTATTTCGTAAAATAAATATTTTCAAACTGAAATAATTATATTTAAAATGTTTTTTCAATTAAAATGTTGTAAAATTACATTTTAGATAAATTTAAATCTTTCAGAGTAAAGTTTGTTTTATTATTTTCTATAGTCTAGAAAAAAATATAAGCAGAATATTATGTATTTTATTGGATTTAATATATATATATAATTCATATAAATAAATTATCTTAAGAGTTTTAATTAATTTATTATGGTAAACATGTATGATTGCATAAATATAGTTTTTTAGAAAAAGAATTCATATATTATCAACAAGGTTTTACTTTAATTTATAGTTAACTGGTCACCAAACTAATTATTCATATATGTATTTATATTCCATATTTGTATAATTTAATTAATATTATTAATAAAGATAATTCTAATTCTTATGTGACATCAAAAATTATATTTTAATAATATTATTAAAAGTACATTATAGTTTGGTAAAACTAGGTCTTGTGTATCACATAAGTTGTCAAAGGAACTCAGTATTGTGTGTTATATAAGAAATAGATTTTGTTTTATGTATCATAAGCTAATATATGTCTTGTGTGTAATTTTAGATTTACTTGGTGTTTGGCATAACAAAATCCATACAAAGCGGTTTATTACAAAAAAGATTTGTTATTTGTTGTGTGAATTTCAAAATGACAAAAAGAATAAATTATTTCGAAAAACATATTTCACAAAATCTATGTGTGTTATAAGATCACCCAACTGGGTTACTACTTTATTCCATGAATGTATAACTATGGATTTATAATCAAGTGGTAACTCCCAAAGTATCATTCACCGTATTGATATGAGTAATGTCATTTAGTCTGGAAACCTTTTTTCATTCTAGGGTGTTACATTCAACCCACCCCCACCCCTAGAGAACTACATCCTCACCGTGGACCATACATATCAACCCAGGTAGTGCCAATGCACTTATGGATGTGTTTATGTTCTGATACTGATGTAGAAACAGGGACATACTAAAAACAAAGATGCCCCATCTTAACTTGGTTATTGGGGTCTGGCCCATCCAGTCCAAATAGTTTCCCTATAGATACATGGTCCCATCCATGAGTCCCAACTATGTTTCAAAACGAGTCATCAGAATAATTATTGTCCCCGTAAGACAATAAATTTCTTTCAAGTGTTCATTTTACTCACACCGAAAAACACAGGGTGACTTCCTAGAATGTCACCCATCCTAATCAATACTATAGGACAAGCACACTTGACTATAGAGTTTTAATGTGTTATTCTCTTTAAAATAATGGTGAACCTTATTGACACATATATTATCAATTTTTCATTTAACCCTTTATCATCTTGGTGTGTTATGTTAAATCTCACCAATAATAACATCATGTTAAAAAAAATATTTTATAACCTTCATTAAAATACTATTCATTGAATATCTGTATAGATATATCAATGTATTCATTAACATGATGTCTATATGTGCACTAATCAAACAGCTTATTAAATGTCTTGATCATTATGAAATGGTCAAAATACATCAGTTATAATTCCAATTCTTCATGTAACTCACCAAATAATATCATTAAGAAATCAACCACACCAAACAATTACATTAATCATGGAATCACCTCAAAACATCTTATGGACTTATATGGATACTTTAACAAGAATAGAATCTAATGCCTCATCCTGAATAAATAATAACCATCCAAGAGTCAGTATCACCACACTAAACACATACATAACCATTTAAAATGAATACAATACTCAAATTAGAACAAAAATTTATAATGTTCATATCTCTAAACATACGAGTATTGTTGTTTTGTCTCAAAGTGGAATCAGTGTCGGTTTATTTTGGTAATTATGGGGACTAATGGTGATATTTTAATAATAAGATAAAAAAATAATAAAACATTTCATCTAATTTAATAAAACATTCATTTCTTAACTTATAATAGGATTATTATTAAATTTCTCGTCGTGATCCATGATAAAGATTATTGAATTATTCATGTAGGTGGTTAGATCAACCCACACATGAATATACCATAATTAATAGATAATTATGGTTATAAAATGGTTTATTTTTAAATAATATCATTATTGAATATTATTAATGATATTAGGTCAACCTTTTTGTGGTTTTTAAAATGTTATTAATATATTTATAAATTAATAAATAACCATAAGATTACTTTAAAGGAGAGGTTATTCGCACAACACACATTTAAAATTTTCATTTTCCAACCAATGAAACATAATGAACTTGGATTAAAATATTTATGTTAATAATAACAATTATATTATGTATATTTCTCTTTCATTTTATAATTCCATAATTACAAATTTTAAAGAGATGTAGTGTTGAAAAATGGGAGATGACGCTTCGTGGTGGTGGTACTCCACAGAAGCACACTATCGACGCCATTTTGATTATCTAATTGAATTGGAAGGAACCAATATTGGGTTTTAAATTATTATAATAACAAATAATTATAATAAGGATAATTATTTCAATATATTATTATGTTTATGATAGTTTTGGAATATAAAAATTATGAAGAAAAGGATAAGGATTATGTAATACTCACTTTGGGAACTTAAACATTCTTTGGAACGTCTTTTAGAAAACAATAGGAAGAAGATTATTTATGGGGAAAAAGGGATACAGAAAATGAATAGAAAATATATGAGAGTAAAATTGAGTAATTGTTAATGTAAATTGTTATGGTTATGTTTAAATTTTATAGTGTGGATGTGATCCCCTTTTATATTTTTTGAAATAGGAAATTTTGTGAACACCCTTTATTTTTAAAAAATCAAATGATACTTTTAAAGGTCCAATAATTAAAAAAGTTATAAATTATAGTTTTTAGTTGAGATAAGTTCAATAAGTTATATAACACTCATTTTACATATGTTTTAAATATCTTTTAATATTTTTACCAATTAAAATTCGAATTTTATCATTTTGGTTTTTACCATAGTAACTATTTTTTACCCAAGTAGATTATATTTTATTAAAAACAATTCTTATCCATTTTAGAGAAATTATTTTTTTATAAAACTAAATAGAGACATGATATATTCAAATAAAATTTATATATATTATAAAATTTAAATTTAAATTAAAAAAATTATTATAGTTAAATACTATTTTCTGGAAAGGGTTTTACCAGTAAGTGTTCTAAATCTTATATAGTATTTATTACCAATTTAATGAGTATTAATTTATATATATATATATAAATTATTTCATATTAATTTTATATAAGGTATTAATTTAGTTTACTAGATAAAAATTCAAAAATGTTAATAATAGTAATCTTTGAAAATAATATTTTTATCATTATCACGACAATTTACATTATTCCTAATAATCATATTTTTTTTCCTACAAATCAAATTAACCCTAATAAATATTATGATAATTTTTACCTAAAATTTGAAATCCATTTTTTTAGTTTCAATATCTACAAGTGATGAAAACTATCTTTTAATATAAGAGACTAAAAACAGCTTGTAGGGTAAAAAATTCTTATGTATCCAAAATGAATGAAATGGGTTTTATAAAGTAAAAACACAATTTTAAAATAATTTATTTTAATTTATATATATTTTTAATTTTTAATTCATTCTTGTTTTATTATAATTTCATATATGTGATGTCATTTGAAAAATAAGTGTTCCTAACTTTTCCCATTAAAAGTAATTATTGTAGAAAAATATAAAAATTGTATCCTAATATAATATAGACATGATTAATAAAAAAATGATGTTAATTTTTTAAAATTTAAATTCTTTAATTTAGATGATTAACTATTAATTAAAAATACAATATATAAAGGAAAACTAGTTTTACTGAAAATACCCTTTTAAAAAATTATATGTTTATAAACATATTTTTATAGAATTTATAATGAATTAATATACGTTTATCTATTAAAAATTTTATTATTTTTATATTTTTATTATATACTATGTCATGAATTGTTTTAAATTGCCATTTTCTTCAAAACAAGATACAAAAGGAATTTTTAATCTATGGCAAAATATATATCCAAATTTTTTGGAGGAATAAATAACTTGCTACTTCTTGAGGGAGAATAACAATTTTAACAAGTGGAGTGTTCAAGTATTTTATCGTAATAATTATCTTCCCCACAAGATATTTCAAAAGGTAAATAAATTTAATGGCCATTTAAGGATTCACAAAAATGTGTATGAACCTCATTTATGAAAGGAAGTGTCATATGAAGACATTGAATATTTGGGATTCCTTTAGTGTGACTTGTTTTAAATTGAAAAGTGGAGTCAAATTGATGGTGAAAGTGGTATGTTCCATACCCTTGTACTTTGAATTTTATACACTATTGGTTTTGTGAGAGGTTGTTTATTATCATATGAGTGTTTTATTACACTAGAATTAATGTGTTTGGTATCTGTATCATGAGAAATATGGAAATTATTAATATTGATAAAAAAACTATTTCTAACTAAATTTATTTCGAACATTGTATGCTTAGATAATTTACTATAAATTCTTTTATAAGGGTTGAAAATCACTCATTATTACATGAAGGGAAATGTAAAGAAATTATATGATAGAATATATAATATTGACATGAGAATGTTAATTGATTGAGAAAAGAACAAAAGTTTGGGTTATTCTCATATGAAGATTATTATGTAACGAATTAATATAGAGAATAATTTCTTTTTTTTTTAGATTTCGTAGGTTGGTGTTTCATCATGAATGATTTAGTGATCATAGAATATTGAAAAAAAGGATTATTAGTTTTTATTTTAAACCAAAAATATTGTTTTTATTCTTCCAAAATGTGAAGACAATGTGATCCCTCTTATTTTTTAAATTAAGGGAGACATAGAGAGAGAAAAGGGGGACAATGTTATAACCATGACCATTATATGTAGGAAATAGAGTACATATTGTGTTTTTTGTCAATCCTTATTATAATATTATGATTTTTTATAGGAATGTGATTATACAGTTAAGCGGGAAACAATAATTACAGTGGTGTTATTTCCTTGTGTTATCCAAAATTTTGGGTCAAAAAAGTGGAATATAGATAAAAGTGTTTTTTGAACAATGAGTTGCACACAAGAATGAATGGTCTTTAGAAACATGCTTGCAAGGCCTGATTTGGGATCATTGCATTAAAATATGGAAAAGGAAAAAATATCGCACAAGACTTAAATGTGCGCGAAAGATGATTTTGTGTGGAAGAATATTACTCAACCAATGTAATTCCAAAAGGGGGTTTTCACGATTAGGAAGAACCTTTCTTGAACCTATAAAAACACATCAAAAACACGAATATAGGGTCATCGAGGAATATAAAGAGGTGGCTACCCCCATGGAACACTTAAAAATTTTCAAATAAAAATATTCTTGTTATTCTGCGTGAAATATTTGTGCAAAAATGAATTGAAGAGAGTTTATCGTGAACACAAGTATTTCCTTTAGTCTAAAAAGAAAAATTGAACAATTTAGATTTATTGTGTTAATGATAAGGGTTGTGTAGAATGCAGGGATTGAGAGAAAGTCATCATGCGTGGAAAATCCCAAATCTTGTGTATAAGTTCAGGTTTTGCGCATGAGCGTAGTGTTAATATTCAGAAAGGATTTGGAATATCCAGTTTGTGTGATCTGGGCATTCAAGTTCATCAATTCAGGACATCAATTCAAGAGGTGTCTCGTGGTGGGAAAATAAAAAGTCTTCAATGGAAATTTGATGGACAGACCCTCTAGTCAATAAACTGAGTAAGACTTCTCACAAGGTAGTGAGAAATAAGGAGTAGATGTGAGTGTTCTAAGGGATGTAGTGTGGTGTCCATGAATTATTATAAAGGTAGTGTGTCTGGAACAGTGTGACTTTGTCCAAACTCTTGTACTCCACAACAAGTGAAAATTAGTGGATTTTTGTACAACAGACAGACTGTCATCATATTCTCCTTAGACATAGCCTTTTTTTGTTAACCAATTAGATGTTTTGTGGGATATATTCACATGTGACTGTTTAAATTTTGTTCATATGCATCATATAGGATTTACACGTTTCTACAAATGTGGGAACAAGATCCGTCACTTTAAAAGAAAAAGTAGAAACCCTGATTCACCCCTACCCTCTCAAGGTGTTCCATGGTACTAAAGATAAATTTTATTAGATATTATCCAAAATATGAAAATGGATATACTTTTCTAAGAATTAGGTTTTTGGTGGGATTTGTAACCAATATATTAAATATGATTTGAAGTTAATTAGATGTGTTATGGAGTTAACTCCCATGTTTAAAAGTTGTATGAGTTCAATGGAAGTGGAATCATGGAGATGATTGGAGGCCTATCAAATTAATTATTTTATATCTAAAAGGATGTCATGTTTTATTATCAATTTATTTCATAAAGAGTTTCATGTAGAAATAAAATTCCAGATATGGGAAAAGATTAATTTTACAGATATTTTCAAATTTGTTATGTTTCATCAAAAAAGGTGATTAACATTTAATATATAGGTTTGTAGAAATTTTATGAAGCTGGAACAAAATTTTCCATGAGGAGTGACTTTTTGTGTGAAATAAATGTGTATATGGAAAAAAATTTTCTATGTCTCAGTTTTAACAGAGTTTAAGGAATAAATGGGGCTCTACCTAGCTAACCATGGGAGGTACCATGAACAAAAATTTATGCTAGAAACATAATCGGTCAGAATGTGTGTATGTAAATTTAGGAGATTACCATGTGTAAGGAATCATATGGGCCAATAATGAAGGATAGTTCCTAAGGGAATCGTTTTGTGGTTGGGTTGTGAATTTTATCTAATATACATGGGGGGGTTCCATGCACATTTTTATGTGGGATAACGGTTATAGCACCACTATTCAATCTTTACGAAAAATGTGTGAAAATCATGATATGTCATCATTGTAGTCATCAACATCCGCTTGTCCATATATTCATGAATGTATGAAATTAAAGAAACATAAAATAAATCATGATTGTAGATAACCTTATTCACATCTAAAAGCCAGAAATTTTGGATAATTGATTATTTATTTCAATTCCATGATTTTTGGTGATCCAAAATAAAAATATATCATGTTGAGGTTTCTTATAAAATATACATAGAGATATTATCATATTGTTTTTATTGAAATTCTTGTCTCGTATTAATTTTTTTCTCCCATGAAGATCTTAAGGATAATGAAAATTATAGAAATAGAATTATCAAACATGATCGATGGAAGGATCACATAGTGTTGAGAAAATTTTATTCTGCTCTACATTATAGGTTATTATGTCTATCATTAGACATGAATGTATATAATTGTTATAAAGGAGTTTGATATAGTGATGAGTGAACCATATTTTAAATTCTTGTGTTTTATGGATTAAAATAATAGAATCCTATTTGATATTTTCAATATAAATGTTTTCTAAGAAGTAGGGGAAGAATGTAATATCCTGACCCCATAATCTAGGACCCAGGGTCATGATTACATTACAGTAGAATAAGATATATGTATATCACCTCTATGAGGACTAAATAGTTTAGTAGTATTGATAAAAAAGATACATACATGATAATTTTATATTAAATTAATAAAATAATGTCAACATAAATTTGTATTTTTTTATAGGATAATAACATTATTCTATCTAGCATATACATTCTTTTCATTCTTAGTACACATCTTAGTTTCCTAGTGAATGGAAACACTATAATAGTGAGATCAACTTCTCAGTAAGGTTAAAGTATAGATGAAGAAAAAATGAATGAATGAAAATAATAAATCTATAATAGTAAATAACATAACATCCATAACATATAATAAAAAAATTGAGAATTAAGTTTATAAACTTTTTAGAATGGGAGTAACTGGAAACACATGCCACTCAAATAATTAGATAGAGAAAAATTATTATGGAAATGAATGAAACTAAAAAACATCCAATTGAATTAATGAAATGAGAATGAAATGAATCAATTTTCTTTTTCATAGTGAATATCTCATGGATAATAAATACAGAATCGAAATGAAGGCAATTATTAATTTTTAGATGCCATGTCTCAGGAAAATGAAAACCTATAAAGTCAGGACCTTTCATAAGAGGGTTTAAAACTACAGGTAGAATCCTATTTAATTTTTGAATGTTTCTTATCTCAAGATATCATTTTTATACATCGAGGGAACATATAAGTTCTATAACACACCATACGTTTTCAGAATAAATCATTCTTCATATCAAATAATAAAAATAAACAATATGACTTCTTGAATATAATTATTTGGTAGAGAATACAGATTTATCAATATTTCCAAAATTAATAAAATAATAATCAAATTAGACACCATATGTAAAATTTAAAAAGGTATAAGATATAGTAATATACATGAGAAGTGTAATTTATAATTAAGAAAAACTCAATGTTCAATGATCATAGAAAATTTTAATACCTCAAGGGGACTAAAAGGAATCAATGAAGTGAATGTCAATAATATCCTTCAAAAAATAAATAGTTAACCATCCAAAGGAATAATAAGGATTCTATGAATACAATATTTACTAATTATAATATAATTAATTGTTTTTATCAATTATTATTAAATATACTATAAAATGTAATTTAAAACCCATTCTTGAGAAAAATATCCTTAATTTTTAAAAAACCATTGGAAAATTTTTTTTCTTTATAAATCACATTTTAAAAGTTTTTCTGTAAAAATTAATCTTTTAAACATGCAAAGTATGCTTCAGATAAATTAAGGTGGGTAAATTCCTACATGTCGTATGAAGTAAAAAGAATAATACTTTTTCATGAAAAAACTATAGAAAATTTCCATATTTAGAATGCGAAAAAAATATTCCTTTTAAAACATAGATAAAAGAAAAAAAGGATAAAATTTATTTAGTAAATAATTTTGTAATGGTTAAAAAAAATTTCAAAGCATTTTCAGAAAGAAGTGTTTTTATAAAAAAATTTGTTCTCTAACTAAAAGTGAATAAAGTTGGGTTTTCTTAAAAACATCTTCTAAAACATTTTTAGTACTAAAGAGTAGAACAATTATAATAATACTTGAAAAAAGTAAATAATAACCATATGAGTGGAAATTTAAAGATTTTATTTGAACTTTGGACATATAATTTCCTTGAATGGAAATTAAAGATCATTGAAATTATTCTTGAAGAAAATAATCTTTGAACATTCGAATGTGTCCCATACCACATTCAAAGAGTTTAAATCATAAGACTCATTAAGGAATAAAATTAAATGAATGTTTTAAATTCAACAAATATAATTTTATTAATGATATAATATATATAAATTCATAATTAGATACACCAAACCATATACATATGTAGAAAATATGACATTTATCTCACAGATGTAAAATGTAAGATGAAAATCTCATACCTTGAGTCTGACTTGTCTCATGTGTCTTTATATTTTTGAATAATAAACTTTTTAAAATAATTTTCATGATTAAAAATATTTTTAATGTTTATAATTAGTTTTATTTCACTTATTATTTTGTTTTATACAATTACATAAAAAAATTTGTTTACGTTGGGTGTTTAAGACAAAATCGTTTTATCTCTCAAAAAAACATTTCTAGGTCAATGATGGTGAAAGGGTTCATTATATAACTTATCTATAATAATAATAATAACACAATTATAATATTTATACATCAACTACACTTTTAAAACGAATTATTAAATATGATTATGAAAAATGAACCAACTTTACAGTCTTGGAGATGATAGGTTGTACATACATACGAGTAAAATTTATAATTTTCAATGATTATTATGGAAAGAAGGTAAGTAAAATAAATATTTTCATAATTTTAATCATATAATAAATTTAATATTATTTAATCACATATAAATTTTGAAATTTAAAAGTAATTTCATCAAGTCGATGAGGTTGTAGTCCACACGTCCATGAGTGACGTTATTACTTTTTATGTGTTTGAAATGGTAATTATGAAAATGATATACATTCTTTTCATAGAAATGTAATTATTTTATTAATATCATATATATATTTTTTATGTAACATATTTTGATTTAAAATAATTCTTTATACATTCCACCTATCATAAGATCAAATCAGATAACTTTTAGGTGGCGATAGTCTACACTTCCACAAACTAGGTTATCGTATTTACACAAAACGAAATGGAAAAATGTATTTTCTATATAAAAATTATATGATAATAAATAATTTTTATATATCACCTATATTATATATAAATATAATGTCCATTATAATTCCCACCATGATAGGTGGTAAAGGAAGAACGACTAATAATCATTCCACAAGAAGGTAGATCACTGTACACTGAAATGGTATGTTCATTACCCATCTGATTGAAGTGTGTCTATGTTTAGGTAGTAAATCATAACCTAAAAACATATTGGTATATTTATTATACTATATTTTTATATAATCATATAATTAGGAGGGTTTGTGGGTTGGATAATGGATATAAATCAAAAGAGCTTCAGAAAAGGTGTTACCTCTTCTTCAAGTAACCACTTTTTGGATTGTATGAAATGGATTCCATAGAAGGATTTCATCTAAAATGTAAGAATATAAGATTATGGGAGGTATTTTTATGTTCTATTTAATTATATAATGATTTATAAAATATTTATTGAGAAATCTGAGGAAGTGGGAGTCTTGAATTCCTTTTTATAGTGGAGGAGGAGTGACACTCTTGTAAATTATGGAAAAGGGAATCCCACTCACATTTTAAAATTGAAAGCAGCTCCAATAGTAGAAAACAATTGATAACATGGATTATGGGTTCTGAATATATCCATAAAATGGATTTTTACATGTTTATAGGTCATTTGGTCCCTTATGTTTATGGTATAGTCCTTTGTTAAACATAATTTCACCTTACTCATTATAATTAATTTTAATTACATTAACTGTCATTTTTGGCAAACAAACTAATTTTAATTTATTATAAATTAAAAAAATGTATTATTCCAAATATGGAATATATTTTTCAAAATTCAAATTACATAAGTGGTGGAAATTTATTTAAATACAATCTCACAGACTGGATGACAATGCATACTTTGAAAGTAAAAATGTCCAAAAGGTTTCTAATTTTTTTATCCAATTTAAATTTAAAATTGATTCCAACAATATATATAATGTGAATTTATACTAAATATATCTAATTATATTTCAAAAGTAGTTTTAAATATAATTTAACCTTGTATATAAATTAGATGAAAAACCAGTTTTGAATTAAAATTCATGGTTTTTTACTATTCATTAAAAATTAAATACTTTAGAAAAATATAAAAAATTCACCATAACATCATCATTATATTTTCATTTAAAATATGAAGTTTTTTTAAATATAAAATCAATAAAATTTGTTATATTAGGAATTAAAATAGTGTCTTGTTTAAAATGTGGTAAAGGTTCCTTAATAAAAATATTGGTTTTTATGTGTAATATTTGTTTGGTTCCTATATTTTACCTATCAAATTTATTGGATGAATATCAAAAATATTTTATTAAATATATAATATTTATATTTCATTAATATAACTCACTAATTAATTTAATTTCTTAGGTTAAAACAGCATTATGAGAAAAAAATTGTATTCTACAAAAATATTCCTTTTATATTCAATAAATTCTAATATTAATTTCTATTAATTGGTAAGAAATGTCTTCATTTTATATTTATTTATATAAAATATTTAAATTTATTATGTTATATTATTCAAAATTTCTATTTTAATGGCTTCGATATAACTTATTATATTAAATGATAATATCTTAATAATATATTAAGGCTCAGTAAAACTTATACTTGCATATAATATAAACATTTGAAGAATTTTTTTATTGCATGTGATATATGATAACTTAGAGTTGAATATATTAAAAGATATAAAATGTATGGAATTTATTTAAAATATTAAATATATTATAAATTCTCAAGGTATCGTATTCTCTAATGTGTTTGGTGTTGTGTATCATAAATGTTATCGTGTAGAATGCTCTTTCATTAGATTTTCGTGGTTTTACATACTCCATAACTAAATTAAATTACATCCTCCCAATTTAAAATCAATATTAGTCTTATGTTGTTTGATATTTCCTTTGTTTGAAATCCCATATTGTGAAAGGGTTTCAAAATATATCCTCTTTAAAATAAAGAATGAGATGTACAAGGGTCACATTGAATTATATTTAACTAGGTATCCAAGTAGGATTACTTTATCTTCAAGTAGAGATATGTAATTAGTGTAAAAGCATAAATTTTTATATTGAATGATTGATATCATCACTCCAAAACATGTTAATAGTAGATGGATTATTAAGGGCCTCCATGCTATAAATTTTTGATTATTTATAAGACCATCATTTCAATGACAAATAAGGTGTTAGGACAAAAAAAATTTAAGATTCTTTTCCTCATCCTGAGAAATTACTTTACTACCAAGTAATATAAAAAATTCACTTAAAATATGAATTGTAATTTTATATTTACAATTGCATCTTTTTTTGTGATGATATCAAATTCCAAATTATCCATTATTTCAAAAAATGGGTATCAAAAAATTAACATCGAGGCCTAAAATGATAATAGAAAATTTTAATGGATTGAATGACCCTGAATAGAGTGACAAGACTAACTATTCATTCTCCAAATAAAAAATGGTTATTAAATTAATCCCTATACCAAATAAGTGAAACTACTTCTTCATCATTAAAATTTATTCTTCAAAATTTTAACTAAAAATAATTACATATTAACCATTATATTTTTTAGAAAATTGGATGTCATGAAACCATTATAATCCTTCAATCATGGGTCCATGATTATTGGTCATTCCAGACTTGATCGGTTGTAACCCGGTATACATGTTATCCTTTCAAAACCCATATTAATTTAATTTCCAATATAAATATAATCGACATGCATGAAAATTATTAATTTAACAGTCTATATTATTCAATACAACTCTAATACATAAATACTTCATACATTTACTTCCACATAGGACCTTCATTACTCCATGGTTTATCCATAATATGTTTTATTTGATTCACAAATCATGACACATTATATTCAATCTAAAATAATTTAGTTTTCAACTAGGTTATTCAATTTTAAAATCCATCATAATGGTTTTTAAAAAAAATGTTTACTATCCAAAGCATTTTCCCTAGTAATCTC
Organism: Viscum album; assembly: GCA_963277665.1. Lineage (NCBI taxonomy): Eukaryota > Viridiplantae > Streptophyta > Magnoliopsida > Santalales > Viscaceae > Viscum > Viscum album. Next base: position 1,254,317,628 of record OY728122.1, read on the forward strand.
AAACCATGTGCGTAGTAATGCATGTTTTCATATACCTAGTTGGACTGAGTGAGGCCCAACATACCTTATTAGAGTTTTTACCCATAGGTAGATCAATTCTAGAACCACGTCCCCTTGAACAATCTAGTTAGAGATGTATTGCTATGAAAACAACATAATCTATATCTAACTAAACCTTTAGGATGTTATTCTATACTCATACCCAAAATCTTCCATAGATCTATGTTATGTTATCTGTTTTTCCAAAATCTAGTTCCCAAGGATGTGAATAAACTACCTTTGATTCCAACTGTAGTGACCTATCCCCAAGAAATCTCGAATATAGTGTATCCTACCATTACATTGGCCTGATTGAAGGATATAAAATATAAAAGGACCAATCTGTTTAGTAGTAATGGTAAATTACATATATAGACGAGTCTTACATTACAAAATAATACACTAATTACAACATAATTTTTTTTAGGACAGCATTATTCTCTGTGGTGAATCCTTTCATATATTTATTACTTTAATTCATGGATTTTTGGGGAAATGAATCAAAATAAGGGTGAGCTCAAATTCTCGATTAGGGTTAAATATAGTAGAAGAAATAATGAATCAATGAGAATAATAATTATGTTATTGTAAATAAACCAACACACATAAAATGTAATCAATAAACTGAGATGGAAGTGAATAAAGACTATGGTTATGTATGAATCTTAAACACATTCCATTTAATCAAAGAACTAAAAATTAAATAAATCCATAGATATGTCGATGCAAAATATCATGGATGACTAATTACTAGAACTAAATGGGGGGAAGTTCATACTTATTTTGTTCCTTTTTTCCTAGTTACATGGAATCATTACCTCCAAGCCCACATATAGGATAATTTAGCATATCAGCTAAAAACCCATATAAGGTGGCTGGCCAACTGACTCATACCACAGGAAAACTAAATCATTGAGAATTTATCTATCACCTAGCCCCACCCATGATGTAAGTATCTAAATAATTCTTCTTAAATCGAATAATTTATTAAACAATGTTCATTATCAAATATCTATATGGAATATAAGATACAAATTTATCAATATATCCCCAAAAAAATTTAATGTTAACACCATATGAAAAATGGCATTTGGTTTAGGCAATGAAAGTATCTATGATAACAAATATGGATAATTAATAGAAATGTAATGCCCAGTGATCATATAATGTTGAATATTTCACGGGGACTAACAAAGGAATAAAAGAAGTGAACATGACTACTATCCTTATCCAAATCAATCATAAACCATCCAGAGGAACAATAAAGTTGTTATCAATAAAAAACATCCATTATGGAGTAAAAATAAAGGGTTTTTTGTTGATGAATAAAAATAAAATATATTTTAAAAACATTATGGTTGAAAATATCCATTTCATTTTGAAAATAATTTTTGAAATCATATTCATTGAAAATCCCTTTTGTAAGCATTTTCATCAAAAAGTATCATTTTAAAAATTTTAATAATGATTCAACAAAATGATTTTGGGTTAATCTAGACACGTTGTATGATGTAAAAGGAAAAAAAATTTTCATGGTAAAATGATAGAGAAATGGCTTGATAATAATGTGACAAGAAAATTCCATTGAAAAAATTGGTAAAACAAAAAAGGGTAAATATATCTTTTAATGTAATTTTCTAATAGTTGAAAAAAAAATTCCAACCCTTTTCATAAAAAAGGGTTTTTATATGTAAATAGGTTCTCCAAATAAATGTAGAAATAATGTTTCATTTTCTTATAAAATTTTTCTAAAAAGATATTAATTACCAATGAGTGGAAAATAGTATAATTTCATGAAACAATTCATGAATATCCATAGGAGAAACACATTAGAGGGTTTATTAGACCATGATCAAACAAATTCCTTAAATTTAAATTCAAGTGTAATTAATCCCAATCAAAATTACCTTGTGATGTAAACCATTCATAATAACATAACTTTGATGTGAATTTAATCAATGAATAGATTATGTATATCACATATAAATCCTCAAATGAAACCTATAAATATATAAATTGATTATCAAAAGTATTTATAAACATAATCATAAAATATTAATATTAACTCGGATGTAATATTACCCATTGAAAAGTAATTGGGTTATGAAATTGTTTTTCACTTCCATTATTGTTGGTTAATTTATTCTGGAAAAAAAATAATTATTTTTGTAGATATCAAGGTTTCATCAACATAAGAATTTAAACAATGAATTAAATATAATATATATTCATTATATATGCATTTATAATAATCCATAATATTTGGAGATAAGTATAGGAATGTACCTTTCTTTGAGATGGTAAGCCTTACGTATGCATGAATGCATTGTTCTTTTCTTTTACATATTAAAAGAATGAAAATTAACAAAAATATATGTATCTAATATTAACATTATAATATTTATGTCATATTTTTTTATTAAAACCATCCTTTATACATTCCATGTATAGTGTGAACAAATCACATCACTTTGAAAGGGCTATTGTACACACTTCCACAAAAAATATTACCATATTACAAAAAATGTAGTGCTTAAAGGTATGTGTTAAAAAAATAAATGAATTATAAAGAAATTAAAAATTTTATATATAGTATATATAAATTTATTTTCCATCAAAATTTTAAACCATGATAGGTGTAAATTGAAAAAAGAACAACATTGTTTTCTTGTCATAGTAGTTTATCACACACATAAATGGTATGTTCGTTACCCATTAGAAGGAAGCATGTGTAAGGGTAGGTAGGACCCTTAACATAAAACGTGTAACGCCCCAACCCCAGTTACCCAAAGTCGGTGCATTACTACATAACATTGGCATTATCACAAGGAAATCATGTCTCGAAAGACCGATCAATTTAGAATTATTGGAAACAATATTCATACATATATTCATCTTTACAACATGAAAATAAATACAACACGAATTTATTCCATAAAAAACATCCAAGCCTCCGAGATTATGCCTACAAGTCACTCATAACTAACTTCTTATTATCCTGGAAAAATGAATCATAAGAAAGGGGTGAGCTCAAACTCTCAGTAAGGGTAAGCAATACAGCGGAAGATAACCTAAATATTAGGCATGGTGAATAATTGAATCCTCAATCCTTTACCAATAATAAACATGAATACTTTTATGGCAGGAATATGAGTGGAGTAAATAATGCTATAATAAAACATAACCATGGGTATTCTACTAGTCGAATGACAACATGAACCATCAATATTATTTTCATTATGAGGGAATGTATAATGCCGGACATTCTGAAACATTTTTTCAAGGCCTCGACCATGATGTCTAAAAATAATTAAGGCCTCGTCCAATACCATATATCAAATTGGGAAATGCCTCGGTCAATTCCACATCTATTTGTCTCAAGAAACCTACCGATGCATCGCGGAGCTATAGCGGGCTCCACCTGTCACTTACTAAGTCCAATACATTCCTCATATGAAAAGTTTGAAATATAACATTAACATTCGTATTAAAACTAGAATATGAAATGTCAAAACTTTAACCATAAACCATGAATGGTATAAAAATAGCACATCCACATTCAAACATATCAAAAAACCTTCAATAAAATATGTATGGTTTGTATCATAATAAATCAACTTCAAATAAACATAAAATCCATCAAATGATGTTCACATAGATGAAATCAAAAAAAAATTAACAGAAATATCTCTTTCTATTTTGAAATAAATTAAGAGTCACATAATTATAAACAAAATTTTATTTTGAAGATTATATTATAATCTTATAAGGGAAGATTTGATGATATTATAACAGCAGAAAATAGTTGCACCTGCCGTATAAGTTAAAAAACATACATATCTTAATTTTGTCGAAATGGTCATAAAGTACCTTGTTTGGATAATTACAGAAGGATTCCATTCGAAACAATAAGTTTAAATAAGGTTATAAATTACTTTACCCCATTATCTAGTAAATTTTTTTGAAATATATTTTTATGAAACATGGATGTGGATGATAAAGAGGTCCTAGTAGATACTTACCTAAAAACAACTTCGGATAATAAAGAGATTGTAGAATTAAACCGTAACTTATACTTTTACATGGTTGATTGTAAGTTAATCTCCTACATAATGGTGGAATAACTGTTATTAAATTATACAAGAATCATATACATTAATATGATATCATATATGATATTTTAATAATTCATTGTTAATAATTTCTAAGTATTATCATCATTTCAGGTGATAACTAAATTGTTTTCCTCTATATTATTTGTTACGTAAGTAATGTTTGTTATGGATAGGATGTATATTATTAAAATTCATAATTATATAATGTCTTTAAACATTATTTTTAATCATCTAATGAAAATTAGTCTTGAATGGATACGATGGGGAATGAATCTCATCGCGTTTGTGGATACTGTAATCCGTAGGTACGCACGAGCGACAATATCACTTTTTGATATTAAAATAATATATCATTGGATGTTATATCATATATAAAGAATCATTATCATGTTATATTTATTATATACATCAATTACACATCATTATTATACCCATCCAAATAATAATGTATTGAATAACATTACACCATGACTTTGTGACGGTAAGCCGTACGTACGCATGTATGGTGACATGTCATTCAATGGATGGATAGAATAATGAATATGGTTATACCATATTTATAAGAACATCACAGTTTATAGAAGATGCTGGAGTTATTATTTTATAATGGAAACAACAAAGAAAGAGGAAGTGGAAGAAGAAAGGAACTTGAAGAGGTGATGAAATAATTACATCTTCATCGGGTTGTCCCTTTTGATTTGATCTAAAGGGATCCATAGGATGGCTTTTTGACTAAAGGAAGGACTCTTGGATGAAGGGAGGAAAATTTAGAGGGTAATTTGGAATGGTTTGGTCGAGACAAATGGATTTTAATGTGTGAATTAGAGAGAAGGAGGTGCCCTTTAATAAGAGGGGTGAGGGGCACCCTTGGGGAAGATAGAAATATTATTTTATAATAAAATAATTATCGGTTTATAATTGCTAAAAATGGATTATTTAAAGGATAAGGTTGGGATGGGTCCAAAACCACTCAACCAATAGGTTTTATATAGATTTTGGTCACTATATTAACTTTATATTTTAGAATTAACTATTCGTTAAATAGTTTGACATTTACGATGACTCTTTGTATTTTTATATTATATCGTTAATAAACATACTATATTCTTCCAAAAAAACCCAAAGTGGATCATTAATGATACATATATCATCATATATGACTTTTGTCCGAACAGTATATTTTTTGGAATTGAATATCAATTAATAATATAATATTTGTATTAAAAACTCTTTTATGTCAATTTTGACACTATTTGGTACTTTGTTTTTGTTTAATTCATAAAAGAATTATTACTTCTAAAACAATTCATCAAACCAATCCTCATAAGCTATATTAACCTAGAAAATTAGTGTAATTCATAACAATTTTAAATTACATTTATTTGAATATTTATAATGTAAATTATTTTAATCTTTTGTTAATTAGGTAATTAATGCATCATCATTTTGTCATAAATAAATTAAATTATTTTATTTTAAAAAAATACAAATAAATTACCTTTAATTTTAAAATCTTTTTATATTTCTAATGAATATTTAATAGTCGGAAATATGACTTATATAACCTCATGTAAAAATTGATTTACTAAATGATATTTGTTTATGTCATTTTTGCCTTTACTTTTAGTTAATTAAAATAAAGTGTCATTATCATTCATAAGTGGATACATGGGGTCCAAAAATAGATCCATGGATGCCCATGATTGGACCGACTCATCCAGTAAGGTTAGGAAAAGTGTTAAGGTAATTTTTTATTATTATAATATTCTTTTTACCTTGAATTACCCAATTTACCTTTAACCGCAGTAAATAACATTCAAAAGTTACTATTCACCAAAAATTATTTTCAACTTATTGAACCAAATTTTACTTACTAAGGTAAACTATGTCTCTAAGATTTTTGAATTTAACCCACTAAAATCCCAAAATTCAGTTTTATGCAAATTCCCCTAGGAGGTGGGTAAAAGAGGGTTAAAAGTTCAAAAAAAATTATATATCTAAACTTATTATAAAATGACTCCAATGAATTATATTGAACATATATAGGTAATATGTATCTATTTTGACCAAAAATAAATTTAATTTAATTAAATAATTATTTAAATAATAAGTCGACTTTAACCAATAACTTAGTGTTTTTCACAATTCATCAAAAATTGAATGTTTTCCGAAAAATACCATAAACATTTCCTAAGATAATTTTTGAAATTATGGATTCAAAAATTATTTCTATTTTAACAAATTCAAATCACATAAGTTGAATTTATTAATTTAAAAATAATTCCCATTTTCAAAACCAAAAAGTGTGTTTTAAAGAAATAATAACTAACAAAATATTGATACTTTTTATGTTCAATTTAAAAGTGAAATTTCATCCAATAAATAACATTGGATTAATTTGTAAAAATATAGTCAATTTATACTTTCAAACCCTTAAAATATATAATTTAACACTACAAATTATATCAATTAAATAAGTTGTTTTTTAGTTAAAATATAGTATTTTTCAATATTCACCAAAATACGAAAGTTATTACAAAAACACCTAAATTTTATTGAAACGAAATTATTATGTCCCTATTCTAATGAAGATGCTTATTTTTTTCAAATTGAATATATTAATGTTTCAAATATTGGATTTAAAAAGGGTTCACAATTAAAATGTGTTAAAATTTCATTTTTTAAATACTTCTTTTATCTAAAACAATGAATTTTTTTAATTATGTCTAAGATTCTCATAATATCGATTCTAAAATTATAAGGATTTTATAACATTGAAAATTTAGTTAATATTATTAATAACCTCTTTTGAATTGCTAGTTTGGTAAGTCGTGGTGCACTTGAACTTGGTGTTGCGTGTAGTGCAATTTATTGAATTACTTTGATGAAATAATGTAGTATGAAATCATGGGGTGTTAAATTTTTCCCTCCTTAAATAAATTGCGTCCTCGCAATTTGAAATTGTTCTTCAATAATAAATGGTTGAAAATAGAAAATATTGATGTGAGAAAACACACATCGGAAAATGGGTTAACAAAATTTTTTCTTAATAAGAGGACATGGGGAATGAAAAAGTCACCACTATATTATGATCTCGATTAGGATAACATTGGTTGAAATTGGAGATACATAATTAGAGGAAAAACGTAAATATTTATAGGGATTTATTGAGTTCATCCATCACAAACAATTGTAGAATTGAGGGCCTCAAATCCATCAATCATTGATGATTTTAAATATCATCGGTTCAAAAGAACATAAGGTATTAGGATAACAAATTTCGAGTTTTAAGATCCCATACCTATTGTTTAAGAATTAATTTCTTCATAAAATAAGAGAAGGAAAAAAAAATATGTTTGAGAAGTACAGTTCTCTCCTTTAACTAATTTCTACCACAAACTCATTTTTAACTCTAAAAGATAAAAGAACTTAAAATAATATTCAATTTATCTAATTCGTATAGGGCTTACAAAAATGAATTTATAAATAACCTATCAGACCATTTAAAAAAACTACTTTATATAATCTAGGGACTTCACGTGGTCTAGTGGTAGGGGATAAATCCCAATCGCACTATGGTTGTGGGTTTGATTCCAGTATCTTTGTCCAACACGACGGGTTGTCACACAGTCTGTGTGTTGTCCTTTTTATAAAAATCAAAAAATAACATTAATAATAGTATCCAATTTCAATCTTATTCCCTTCTAACCTATAGACTTATCCAAAATAATTCTATCTGAACTCATAGTCCAAAATTTAAAAGGAAGTAAAACACAATGAAGATCCTTTTTTCCACATAATAACATGTGAAAACCTTCATCATGTATTATTTTAAGACATTGTCACACCCTGAATTACCATAAAACCTTATTGATTACATTCATGCTCCGTTATCCTTTATATAATAATAGATATATTCCTTATATCAAAAAATATTGAATATTCCAACAATGATGAAATAAAATACGTATTAATTAGTTCCAAGGAAGTCATGAATATCATATATAATTTTTACAAATCATCCATCTCTTATTCCAAAATTAGTACCTCATTATCAGGACCATATTAAGGATTATATTTCCTTCAACCGTGTATTTTTCTAAAAACTGTAGGTTACAATTAAGTCACTTTTCATAGAACTGTATTATCTAAAATCCTCAATAAAGTAGCACTGCAGTACAATCCTTATTTATGTCTATAATTCATATACCCAGTATATTGCTTATAAAAAACTCAAATGAAATAATTATATAGTAACAACATAAGAACACTAGTCATTACACTTCATTTGAGGTAGTATCATAACCTGATTATTATCCAAAAACATCATTTCTGTTATACTCTGATGACTAGGAAACTGATTCCCGTAGTGTCCCAACGCCTTGTAGATGAATCATTTTACATTTGAAACGTTTTTCTTATCCTTTAAATCACGTACTTGGTGTCCTTTTTCTCCACACATATAACAAAATTGCATTCCCTTCAAGAATTTACCATGATTATTCTTTCCACAGTTATCACATATGGAAAAATCATTCTTTTCCCTCTTCCCTTTATTTATATTTCTCTTTTCCATCCATATCTTATATTTCTTCACATAAAATCCATAGGATTCAGAAATTTATTTACTTATCTTACTAACACCTCATATTATTTCTTCATATGCTGAGAATACATAGGAGATTATTTCCCTTATAAATGTTGGATTAATACCTTGAAATATATGATCCTTCCAATTCATTGGATCATACGTATTATTGGAGTTCACATTCCTTCTAATGGGAGCCATTTCTATACAATAGCATACAGTAGGCCAGTTTATGAATTTCAATGAATCATTCAAAAACATTAAAATACCAAACGTAAATTGCACAGTTTATGGATATAATCCACAATCATATTAATATTCTCTTTGATGAGGTATATACTTGTAAATACTTCATAATGATTTGTAATGAAAATGAGAAGTATACTAACCATATCCCCCGAAAATTTCGTAACAAAGAGTGCATTTACGCACCTTGTCGTGCACTAGTTACCATTCGAGTCTAGCTCAAATCAGTGTTTTTGGGTTTTACCCCTAGGTACATCTGTGCTAGAGCCACCTCTACCTGATTGTATCCAGACATGGATGTAGTGTTTGGAAAACTCAAAAAATCTATACAATACAAAAATTCTAGGAAGTTATTCTATACTAATCATCAAATTCTATCATAGGGATATGTGCTCTAATCCGATTTTATCAAAATCTAGCTTCCATGATTTGTACAAACTCCCTCTTATACCAACTATAATTCCCTGAACCCAATTACCCAGAGTCGGTGCATTATTACATAACATTGGCATGATCACAAGGAAATCATGTCTCGAACGTCTGATCATTTTAGTATTATTGGAAACAAGATTCCTACATAAGTTCAAATTTACAACTTGAAAAGAAATACAACATGAGTTTATTCCATTAGAAACATACAAGACTCCTAGATTATTCAAGCAAGTCACTCATAACTACCTTCTTAATAACCTGGTAATATGAAACATAAGAAAGGGGTGAGCTCAAATGCTCAGTAGGGGTAAGAAATCTAACAGAAGATAACATAATTTTCAAGCATGGTGAATAATTTTAACTACATGCCTTTACCAATAATAAACATTAATACATTTATGGAAGGAATATGAGATGAGTAAATAATGACATCATAAAACATAATCATTGGTATTCTACTAGTCTAATGACCACATGAACCATAAATATTATTTTCATAATGAGGTAATGTATAATGCCAGACTTTCTTTTATTTTTGTAAAGGCCTCAGCAAATACGTCTAAAAATGATTAAGGTATCATCCAAAACCATGTATCAAATTGGGGAAGGCATTTTCCAATTACACAACTAGTTGTATCATGATACCTACCGATGCATCAAAGAGCTATAGAAGGCTCCACCCGCCACTTACTAGTCCAATACATTCCTTATATGAAACATTTGAAACATAACAAAAACATTCGTATTAAAACTAGCATACAAAATGTCAATACTTTTACCATTAACCATGAATGGTATAAAAATAGAACATCCATAGTCAAACATATCAAAAAACCTTAAATACAATATTGAATTATTGTATCATAATAAATCAACTTCAAATAAATTTAAAATCCATCAAATGATGTTTACATTGATGAAATCAAAACGTTTTTAAGAGAAATATCACATTCTATTTTGAAATCATTTACTAGTCACATAATTATAAAGAAAACATTTATTTTGAAAATATTCTTATAATCATTTAAGGGATGCTTCGATGATTTTTTAACAGCGGAAAATATCAGCATCTACCATATAAATTAAGAAAACGTACATATCTTAATTTTTTATATAAGGTCATAAATTACCTTGTTCAGAAAATGATGGAAAGATTATTTTAAAAAATTATAAGGTTAAATGAGGTTATAAATTACATTACCCCTTTATCTTGTAAAAAAAGTTTTCAAATACATTTTTATGAAACATGGATGTAGGTGGTAAAGATGTCCCAGTAGATACTTACATAAAAACAACCCCAGATAATAAAGAGATTGTAGAATTAAACCTTATCTTTTACTTTTCCTTGGTCGAGGGTAGTTTAACATCCTGTATAATGGTGAAATAATTTTTATTATATTATACAATAATCATATACATTAATATGATATCATATATGATCATTTAATATTGCTTTATTAATAATATCTTAGTATTATCATTATTTCAGTTGTTAACTGATTCTTTTACTTTATATGCATTGTTACGTAAGTAATGTTTTTTAGGGATATGATGTATCTTATTCATATAAATTATGATATTAAGTCTTTAAACATTATTTTTAATCATCTAGTGAAAATTAGTCTTGAATGGATGCGATGGAGAACGAATCTCATCACGTTCGTGGAGACGGTAATCCATACTTACGCATGAGCGACAATATGATTCTTTTGATATTAAAATAATATATAATTGGATGGTATAACATATATAATTAATCATTATTATGTTATAATTATTATTTACATCAATTATACATCATTATTATACCTATCCAAATAATAATGTATCGAATAACAATTACACCACGACGTGGAGACGGTAAGCCTTACGTACGCACGTATGGTGACATGTCATTAAATGGATGGATAGAATAATGAATATTTTTGTACCATATTTATAATAACATCACAGTATATAGAAGATATTGGAGTTATTATTTTAGAATGGAAACAAAAAATAAAGAGGAAGTGGAAGAAGAAAGGAACTTGAAAGTGGTGATCAAATACTTACCTATTATTCAGGTTCTTCCTTTTGAATTTATCAAAATGGATCCTTAAGTTAGATTTCTGACTAAAGGAAGGTCCCTATGAATAATGGAGTACAGTTGAGAGGGTATTTGGGTAGTTTTTGGCTCATCCAAATGGCGTTGAATGTGTTAATTAGAGGGAATAAGGAGTTCCCTTTTATAAAAGGAGTGACGGGCACCTTAGAAAAAGTTAAAATATTATTTTATAATAAAATCATTTTCGGTTTCTAATGGCCCCAAAATAGATTATTTAAAGTTTAAGGTGGTATTGGTCTAAAAACACTCAACCAATTGGTTTTATACAGATTTGGTTCATTCTATATACATTATCATTTCGATTTAACTCTTAGCTAATAGTTTGACATTTACCATGTCTCTTTGTATTTTTAAATTATATGGGTAATAAACATACTATATAGTTACAAGAGAACCACAAGGGGTTAATTAATGATAAAACTATCATTATATAAGTCTTTTGGATGAAACATTATTTTTCAAGAATAGAATATCAATTAATATTATAATATTTTTTTTAAAACTCTTTTATGTCAATTTTTACACTTTTTGATATTTTGTTTTTTCTAAATTCATAACAACATTATTACTTCGAAAACAATTAATTTATCCAACCCAAATATGTAATATTAACCTATAAAATTAGTTGAAGTCATAATTAGTGTCCAATTACATTTATTTGGATATTTATAATGTCAATTATTTTAATATTTCATTAATTCGGTAATTACTACATCATCATTGTGTCATAAATAAATTAAATTATTTAATGTATAAAAAATCTAAATAAAATACCACTATTTTGGGAATATTTTTATATTTATAATGAATATTTTATGTCTAAAATATGTCTTAGATAACCTCATGTACAAATTTATTTACTAAATGATATTTGTTTATGTCATTTTTTCTTTTACATTAAGTTAATTAAAATAAACATTCATTATCATTAATAAGTGGCTCCATGGGGTCCCAAAATCGACCAAAGGATTTACATGGTTGGCCATGACTCATCCAATAATGTTAATAGTAGTTTTAAGTAATTATTTATTATTATAATATTATTTTTACATTGAATTACATTATTTATCTTTAACCGCGGTAAATAAAAATCATAAGTTACTATTCACAAAAAAATTATTTTCATCTTATTGAACCAAATTTTACATACTGTGGAAACATGTGTCTCTTATATTTTTGATATTCAACCCACATAGAGGATAAAATTATGTTTTATGCAAATATGAAAATTTTCTAGGAGGTGGGTAAATGTGGGTAAAAAGTTCAATAAAATTTTTATATATCTAAACTTATTATAAAATGACTCCAATTAATTATATTGATAAAAATATGTATTCTGTATCTATTTTTACATAAAATAAATTTAAATAAAAGAAATAGTTGTCTAAATAATAAGTCGGTTTTAACCAATAACTTAGGGTTTTTCACTATTAATCAAAAATTGAATGTTTTCCAAAAAATACCAAAATTTCAGGCTATGCTAATAATGATATTCTGAATTAAAAAATTAAGTCTATTTTACCAAATTCAAAACATAGAAGTTTCATTTATTAATTTAAAATTAATTCCGGTTGTCAAAACCAAGAATATTTTTTTAGAAATAATAACTAACAAAATATTGATACTTGTTAATATTCAAGTTCAAAGTGAAATATTTTCCAATTAATAACATTGGATTAATTGGTAATAATATAATTTATTTATACATATAAACCATTAAAATTTATAATTTAACGCTACGAATTATATTAATTAAAAAATGAGTTTTAAGTTAAAATAGTGTATTTTTCATTATTCACCCAAATTTGAATGTTATCACAAAAACACCAAAAACTTATTGAAACTAAATTCTTAAGTCCCGATACTAAAGATGAAGTTTATTTTTTTCAAATTGAATATATAAAAGTATCAAATATTGTATTTAACATTATTTCGCCATTAAATGGCGGTAAAATTGCATTTTTTAAAAAATATTTATTTTATCTAAAAAAATGAATTTGTTTTTTTCATTATGTCTAACAAACACTTAATATTTATTCTAAAATTATAAGGATTATATAAAGTTCAACATTTAGTTAATACTATTCATAACCTCTTTTGAACGTCTAGTTTCATAAGTCGTGATGTGCTTGAACTCGGTGTTGCATGTAGTGAATGTTATTGAATTGCATTGAAAAAATAACGTACTATAAAATATTGGGGTGTTAAAAAACATATAAGTATATTTTATATAGTAATTTTATTATTTATAAATAGAATAAAGATAATTTAAATATCTATGAATGGAAATAAATCTAAAGAAGTTGAGGAATGATATTACCTCTTAATTGGGTACCTCTTTTTTGTGTACACCAATGGGCTACCACGGATGGATAAATGACCGTGTTGAGGATTAAATATTAATGGGAGATTTTTTTTAAGAGCTATTTGGGAATATATTTATTGATAAAATGTGTCATGAGAGGTGTGAGGATGTGGGAGGCTTGATTTCATTTTTATTGTGGAGGAGGAGTGACAATCTTATATATTTTTGAAAAGTGAATTATATCCATGTGTTTTGGATTGGAATTTGATCCAATAATTGAGAAATAATTAATCCATGGTTTTATAGTGTAAAAAAATATCCTTAACATGGATTTTAAAGATGTTTATTGGCAATTTTACCCTTATTTTTAAGGACTAGCCCCTTCTTAATCTTAATTTCAGCTTATCGTTGTAATTTATTTTAATTACACTCACTAACACATTTGGTAAAAAACTAATTTGACCATATTATAAATTAAAAATTTTATTATTATAAATATGTATTCCATTTTAATATAATCCAATAATAGAAGTGTCAAAGATTAATTTAAATTTAATCCCACAGAAGGGACGATAATGTGGGTTTCTAAGGTAAAAACAACCAAAACATTACAACATTTTTATATCCAATTTCAAAATTAAATTAATTCCAATGACCTAGATTGTATTAATTGATAAAAAATTTATCTAATTACTAATTTAAACTTTTTTAAAATATTATTTAACCTTTTGAATAAATGAGATGAAAATGTTGTTTTGAATATAAATTTAGAATTTATAACTATTCATTAAAAAAATGATACTTTTTAGACAAATATCAAAAATTCACCCTAACATTATTTTTTATGGTTATATATAAATTATAAGTATATATTTAGATATAAAATCTATAAAATTTCTAAAAATTGTATTTAAAATAATTTCTCTATTAAAAGGATGTAAAACTACCTTAATAAAAATATAAGTTTTTATCTGTAATATTGGGTTTGTTCTTATATTATACCTATAATATATATTAGATGAATATCAAAAATATTTTATTGATTATAATATATATATATATATATATTACATTAATATCACCCACTAATTAATTTAATTTATTATTGTAAAAAAGCTTTTTGAGAATGAACATAGTTTTTTATAAAAATATTTCTTTTTTATTCAAGTAGTTATTATGTTAAATTATAATAAATTTTTTAAAAATGTATTAATTTTTTTGATCATATATTTTTATATGTTATTTAATATTGTTCATACACAATAATTTAATAGCTAGGTTATATATTATTATATTAAATACTAATACCATATAATATATTATAGTTCAGTAAAACTCAGTCTTACGTGTAACGTTAGCTTTTAAAAAATGTTTTTGTTGTGTACGAAATATGATAAATCTATGTCCTATTAATTTTAAGCTATTAAATATATATAATTTAATTAAAATAGTATATATTTTATAAATTCTTAGGATATTATGTTCCCTTACGCATTTGGTGTTCCATGTCATATGCGCAATCGAATAAAATGTTCCTACATTAGATTTTTGGGGAGTCACAAAATAAGAACATTTCAAGAATTATATAGATAATTTTTAGAAAACATAGATAAGGAAGAAAAATTATTTTTAGTTAATGTGATTAATAGAACTAGATTTCATTAATAACATACTTTCAGTATCATTAGTACAAAAATTTAGGGAAATGAATGAAGACATTATAATATAAAAAATAAATAGATGAGAATAAAATTCATGCATATCATGAGAGGTAAGTCATATGATATCATCATAAAAAATTAAATCCTAAACATTATTGATAAATAATAATATTTTAACCTAAAACCCATACCACTTTGTCAACATTTAATTAAGAATACCTATTGAGGAAAGAAACCCATATGGATATGTATAACCCATAATCTACATGAGAAGTATTATAAAATAAATTAATAAAATATATATATTCTCTAAAAAAAAGAAAAAAGTGGTGTATAAGGCTTGTGTCTCCAAAATTAAAGGTGAGACACAATTCCCTTACCTCAAGTTTCAAAATTCTTCATTCGTGTTCTCATCTATTAGTTATTAGAGAGCCTCATTAGGTTTTTACCAAAAGTAATCAAAAGAAATTTTTCTCTTTAAATTATGTAATATAAGAAATTTTATTGGAATTAAAAAATGTATTTGGGAAAGGCTTGGATTGACCAAATGGTTTCAGAATATTGAAGAGGAAATGATATGGGTTTTCATTTTTTAAGTGGGATAGAGGATACACATTTAATTTTTGAAAATAAAACCTTATACCCTCATTATATAAATGAAGAAAAGCTATATGAATGATCATTATATTTCCCTAGGTGAGATAAGGTCAATATATTTCACCAGAAAATTGTTTGTAACATTAACCAAAAATATTAATTTTTTTTATTTTTACAATTCATTTTGAAAACAAATTATTATAATCTTAATATATAAAATTAATTAGGATTATTAAAATTTTGTTATTCCCTAATTATTCTGTTATCAATTTTTTTCTTCCACACCATTTTTTTGTACATCACCTGGTTATCTAGTGAAATATTTGATGATAAATGGATTTTAAAGGCATGATATAGAGTTATAAATAATGAAATTGTATCCTTATTTAATGTTAATGCTCTATGTATCTAAATTAATAATTAACTAGGCCTCGTGATCTTATTGGATTTTAATATATTTATTTTTATAAAATAATTAATTAAATAAGCTTTATAATGTTTTTTCATAAAAGAAAATTGAAACCTCGAATAACAGACATACCCATGATTAATAAATATAAAAACAATTATACATTTATTATAAAATAATCAAATTTAAATATTACCACTGGTGGAAAAAAATTAATAACTGAAAAAAAATGAAGATTTGTATATATATATTTTATAAGGAATACCCATAAGAAAATGGTATAATAAATAACTCTATAGTGCAGTTTAATGTTACCAAACATCCCCACAAACATGATCATGATTACTATACAAAATTATAAAGGAATTTTGAATGAGTATAATCATATACTCAAATTTCCAAAACTGAAACACAAAATTAATTCAAAATGAATATTTTACGGGAATGAATGTTTCTATATATATATATATATATATATATATAAAGGTCTATATCTACATCCATATGATCCACCCACTACTGAACACAATCTCATTCCCTAAATCATTAGGTGTTGTATAATATACTATAAAAAAACAAAAAAATGATAATGTATTAAACAATATCTCTTTTATACCATTAGTGAACATATGGCCTAGAGGCTAACATAATATACACTAACCTCGTATTTTAAACGAAGGTAATGTTTGATAGAGTATATGGTATGAAAAATCAATCTCAACAAACCACAAAAAATAATATATGGATTTATTAATATAGTCATTGAATTAGAAGGTATGAATAGGATAAAAAAATTATAAAAATTTTTTACATACTTTTCTCAATAAAATAACATATTGATAAATTCATAGGATGTAAGGAGTCAATTTTAAAAAAGATTTATTCTTCTAAAATATATGTTCAAAAAACATGATTTTTATTTATTTTCATGATTATATATTATAATTAATTTATTTAAATTTTTTTAAAAATATATTCTAAAATAAATATAATTTGTCAAACCGTTATATTAAAATTATCTGAGGGTTATGTTTTGTGATTTTTCAGAAAATAATTTTTTATTAAATATAGAAAAAATTGAATCTAATTGAATCTATATATTTATATGTAGGTATTTTTATAGTAAAATTTACTTTTTTAATTTTGTTAAAATTTAATTAGTTTATCATTATTTAAAAAATCCAATTATACACTTTGTAATAAATTTTATATGTGAATTTTCCACAAAAAAATTATTTACACACAAAGTTTATTTTTTTGAATTGTTGTTTTTAATAAATTTTACAGGATTTATTTTATATTAAATTGTAATTTTTTATATTTTATTTCATGAATCATTCATAAATCATGAATTTTATGTTAAAATTAATTTTAATTCATCCAATGTGTACTAATTTGTATGTCATTAATTTTGTGAGGGATTCTGTCTTAATTTTACTTCATTTGGGCTTTTTTTAATAGTATAAAATTAAACACATTTATACGGTGTATATGTCTCCATTTTACATGCTATATTATGAATTATTTATAACTAATGATATTTTAAATTATATTTAATTTCAATCCATCCAATGGGTTTTGATTTAGAATCTTCTAAGACAATATTGTATTTTTCTTAATTTACCTTCATTGAGGCATGTTATAACATTATACAAAAAAAGTTCACTTATATAGTGCCTATATTGACCTTTGAAATTGTTATATCATGAATCTTTTATAATTAATAGTATTTCATGTTTCAATTAACATTTTATCATTAATTTGATCTTAACATTATAGTTATCAATTTTTAAGGGGTTTCTTAACTCGATTTATACTCATTGAGTCATAAAATTTATTCATTGAGTTTATTATTCAAGGATTATGTGTGAATTTATTAATAATTTTTTCTTCCAGATTTCCATTTTTTATTTTTATTTAAATATTTTATATAATCACTTCATGGATTACTTATCACATAAAATGGTATTCTCATTACATGGTATCTATTTTCCTCAATATAATTTTTCACAGACATGATTCCTTCCATGTACCGTGATTTCATTTATAGTTTAATTACTCCCCCATGAATGAATTTTTGAATAATATTTCATGAAATTTAATTTATTTATAGAAGTATTTAATACTATTTAATTCATATTTATTTTTATTTTAAATTATAAAATCAATATGGAATTTAGGACTCAATCTATTTTCTTATAATGTTTTTTATATTCTATGTTCCTTTTAGGAAATCATATAATCTTATTTTTTTGAAAACAAACTCTCTTCTTACTCACCATATATGAATATGGTTTATATATTTAACTTCTATTTCATCTCTTATTGATTAAAAAAATCATAAAAGTATTTTATAAGTGATATCAATCTTGTATATTATTTTATATTGGGAATAATTTTTTTCTTTGTCTATTTTTTTAAAAATATCTGAAGTAATGTTATTTTGTAATGATAGAATATATTTTAATGTTATTTTAAACGATATATTTAAATCTTTTAAAATTAATTAAGAAAAACTCAAATAATTTTCAGCATGGGTGACTTTGGAATATACCAAAATCGTTTAGAATAAGGACTAATTAAACAATTTAAGATAGAAATTGATTCCAATGAATTTCAAATTATTCCTGCAAACGAGGTGATAATTACTCTTTTTAAATTAAAAACGTTCAAATTTTTGGGATGTTTTTGTATACAATATCAATTCTAAATTTATTCCAATGACCTAAATTGGGTTTATTAATAAAATAATGATATAATTACACTTTAATTTAAATTTAAAATATAATTTATCTTTAAAAATATAATAGATGAAAAAATAGTTTTGAATTAGAATTTTTTATTTTTCATTATTCATCAAAAACTAAAACATCACAGAAAAATACGAAAAATTCATCTTAAGCTAAGATTAATGTAAATATTTCAAATATTAAGTTTATTTTGAAGTATAATATTTATAAAAGTTCAAAAAATTGGATTTAAAATTAACTCTCTCTTAAAAGGCGGTAAATTTACCTTCATAAAAATTTAGGTTTTAATTGGTAATATTAGGTTATCTCTTTTCTCACACTTATAAAATATATGTTATTAATATCAAAAATATTTTATTGAATATAATATATATATATATATATTACATTAATATCACTCACTAATTTTATTTAATTTTCCATTTTTGGAAAAAATAAAATTGTGAGCATAAATATAATTTTCTATAATTTCATTACCTTTATATTTAATTAGTTATTATATTAATTTAAAATAAATTAGTAACAAATAAATACTCTGAATTTTTATAAACTATATATTTTCATATGTTATTTAATATTATTCTAAACTTCTATTTTAAAAGCTAGGTTATATCTTATCATAGTAAATAATAATATTTTAATTATATATTATTGTTCGGTAAAACTCGATCTTGTGTCCCACCCAATATATTAAAAAACTCATTGTTTCTCATGTCATATTCTAACTCACTGTCTCATTCATTGAAAGATATAAATTAAATTGAATTTATTTAAATCAATAAATATATTATACATTCTTGGGATATTATATTCAATTAATTACTTGGTGTTGTGTGTCATACACACTATCGAATATAGTATTCTTAAATTAAATTTTTGGGGTGTTATATTCTCCCAACATTAAATAAATTATATCCTATAAATTTAAACATCATTATTTGATTTTTTTTTAATATATTGAAATCCCACTCTCAGATAAGGGTATGTAAAACATTCCCTAGAAAAGAAATAATGGGAAGTAAAAAAAGTCACATTTACTAACATATCTCTTGGTCTCTATGTAAGAGAACATTAGTAGAATGTTGAGATGCATACTTGGTAGAAAATCATAAATATATACAGGGAGTGATTTAGGTAATCAATCAAAACCAAGTTAATGATCAATGAAAACTTGAGGGTATCTAATCCATAAATCCTCTATGAATTAAAATAATATATATTAAAAAAATAATGGTATTAGGACAAAATATTTTAAGATACTTTTCCTTATATTGGGAAATTACTTTAAAACCTTATAATATAAGGAATATAATTACATGATACATTTTAATTTTATATAAACAATACGATGTTTTTGTTGTTCTTTGATCAAATTCTAATTCATCAATTACTTCAAGAAATGGGTATCCAAAAAATAACTTTAATCCCTAATGCAATAAAATAAACATTTAAGGGATCTTAAGGCCTATAAAACATTTAAATGTCTCCATATTTTTCATTAACTATTCTTCAATGAAAATATGGTCATGACATTATTCAATTATCCTAAACATTTAGACTATTATTTCATCATTAATATATATTCATCAAAAAATTTAACAATAATTATGATATATTAACTAGTACATTTAATTGGTTGGCAGTTTTCATAGAACCCATATCATCATTTAGTCATGGTTTCATTTCCTATAGCCATTCTAGATTTGATTGGTTTTTACCTGGTATATAGGTTGTCTTATTCTAAAACCATATCAATATAATTTGAAAAATATATAATGGAAAACCATAAAATTTAATCATGAAATATCTTTTTAACTAGGGTTTTCAATGCAACACTAATACATAAATTCTTCTTCTATTTATTTTTACATAGGCCCTTCCATGGTAAAGAGTTTATCCATTTATAATATATAATTGACTCTGGAAATTAATAGGTTACTAATACTTATGAACAAAATATAAAGTATTCCTTATGATGGGGTTCATTTCGTTCAATCATACTTTACATTCTTCCTTGGAAATTATTCACATTATATTCATCTTTCGCACAAATAAAGAATTTCCTAATTCCTTTGAGACACTTTCATGGGTGTCCCCTTCCACATTTCATTCATGGTGGAAACCTAGAATTATTTTCCCAATGTTCTCCACCACTAGAACTCTTATAAAATTACATAATTCACTTATTTGGTGATATTTAGAGTTTTTGTAGTTATATTTTTTTAATCATAGTTTCTGAATACTAATTAGGAAAAAACATGATATTTTTCACTCATATAAACACCTCATTTGGTTGATTATATTCACGACATTTCTCTTCATGTTCAATGTTAATGTGGATCCATCGATATCTAATCATTGACTAAAACAAAAAATCATATTTTGAGTAACAATTGTATTAGAAAAATGTATAGTCATTTATAGGATATCAAAAGCATGACACATTATCCTCAATCTAAAACACTTTAGGATTATCCTTGGGTGTTAATTTTCAAAATCCTTCATAATGGTTTGTAAATAATATTTGAATTATCCTTAGCATATCCCCTGAGAGTGTCAATCTAAAAGCATAGTAAGGCCCATTTTTTTGTACCAAGTTATATTGAGTTAGGCCCGATACACTATGTCATTGTTGTTACTCCTAGGTATATGTGTTCAAGAACCACACTTATATATAGTATACAGAAATGGATATATTTCTTATTAGACCAACATAATACCTACATTACCAGAATTCTAAGATGTTTTTACATAGTTATTCTAAATATCATACTTACATATATTTCCCTATTTTATTTCATTCTAAATCTGATTCCAACAGTTGCTAGTAAACTTGATATGATATTAATTATAGTAACCAGACTCCAAAATCATAGATTTGATGTTT
Organism: Viscum album; assembly: GCA_963277665.1. Classification (NCBI taxonomy): domain Eukaryota; kingdom Viridiplantae; phylum Streptophyta; class Magnoliopsida; order Santalales; family Viscaceae; genus Viscum; species Viscum album. Next base: position 1,254,339,761 of record OY728122.1, read on the forward strand.
GGATGCCATTTCATTGGTAAAAGATACAAATAAACTGTGTCCTAGATGATAGAATAGTTTCATAATCTTGGTAAACCATATACATACAAGAGTATTATATTGAAAATTAATTATCTAATTACAACATAATTTTTTCCTTTAATTCGTGGATAATAACATTATTAGACCTAGCATATCCTTGTATATATTTCTTGGTAAAATTATTAGATTAATTGGAAATGAAATCCTAATAAGGGAGAGATAAATTACTCTTAAAGGAAAGGAACATATGAATCTTGAATGAGTTAGTAAGAATAACTAATATGGAATTATAAATAACTGATTACACATACCATGTAATATATAAACTGAGATAGAAGTTCTTACACAATATAGAGAGGTAATAATTAGAAACACATTCCACTAAAATAAATTGTCAAGGAAAAAAGTCAACATTTTATATTAAGAAAATGATACACATTCTATTTTATCAATTAAATGAGAATGAAATGCATCTATAAACTTTTTCATAATGTAAATCTAATGGATAATAAATATTTAATAAATATGAATGTAATTTTAATTTATGGGATGTTATATCTCAGGAACATGTAAACCAATACCATTAAGACCTTTCTAATGTTATTTTTAACTACAGGTTGAAACCCATTTAATTTTTCCAACATATTTGTCTCATGATAATATATTGACACGTCGAGGGGCTATATAATGTCTAGGATCCCCCCATCATATCCTACCAAAATCATTCCTCATATCATATAGTCAATATAAATAATATTTATTATCAAATTTCTGTATTGATTAAATAATAAATATTTATTAAAATTTCCAAAAATAATCAAATAACAATCAATTTATACACAATATGTAAAATGTAATATGGTTTAAAAAATAATTATATCCATGATAAACAATATGGACAGTTTTTGGAAAATCAATGTTCAATGATTATATAAAATATGAGGATTTTAAGGGGACTAAAATGAATTAACGAAGTTAATGTTAATAATACCCTTGGAAAAGTTAATAGTGAACTATCCAGAGAAAAAATTAGGATAGTTTCAATAAAACATATCACAAGTGGAGTAAAATAAAGTTTTTTTAATGATGAATAGAAATACTATAACATGATCTTATAAAAACATTTATGAGGAAAATATCCTTTTTTAGGAAAACATTTTCTTTGACTTATAACTTTTCAAAACATATTATTAAAAATATATAATATTAAAAATTAAAATGATTCTTCAAAGAAATCTTTGGTGTGTAAATATTTACATGTTGTATAATGTAAAACGAACAATCCTTTTTCATGGTTAAAAAGATACAAAAATGACTTTCTTTGAAAGAAACAAGAAGATTCCATCAAAAAAATGGGTAAAAGAAAATATGGGAAATAAATTATTTAATTAATCATTATTCGAATGTTTAAAAAACCTTTTTGAACTCCTTTTTATAAAATATGGGTTTTCAAATAAAATGGGCTCTTCGACTAAAGAGTGAATGATGTGGTGTTTTCATGAAAAAAAATTTCAAAATACATTTTGAGATCCAAAGACTAAAATAATTGTACTAATAGGTGATATTTTCATTAATAATAGTCGTAGAGTAAAATTAATGGTTTTATTGAAAAAATGGTCCTATAATTTCCACAAATAGAAATTAGAAGATAATTGTAATTGTTCTTGAAGGAAACAATCTTTAAACATTCCAAAGTGTCCCATACCACTTTGAATCATTTTAAATAATTATAATAATGAATTAACAACATTAAATGAATGTTTTGAATATCATTAATATAATATTGTTAATGATATATCATATCAAACGGTTCTGTAGATACCCCACACCATAAAATTTAGTTGTAAATATTAAATATATCACACAGATGTAAAAATTGAGATGAAAATCACAGACCTTGATTAAGAATTGTCTCATTTGTCTTCATATTCCTCAATAATAAACATATGTTAAATATTTACTTGATTCAGAACCGTTTTCAAGTTTATCATTACTTTTATTTCGTTTATTACATTTTTTATACAATTAAATAAAATATTACATTTACGTCATGTGTTTTGGCCAAATTCTGTATATGTGTCAAAAATAACATTGGTACCTCAAATATGGTAAAATTGGTTATTATATAACATATGTAGAATAATAATCATGATTAGTTATATTTTTTATACATAAAATTTTCTTTTAAAACCAATCATTATATTTATTAATGAAAAATGAGCCAATGTTTCAATCATGGAGATGGTAGGCCGTATGTATGCATGAGTAACATTACCAATATTTAGTGATCATTATCGAAAGAAGTTATGTAAAATTAATATTTATATAATGACCATTATATAATAAATACAATATTATTTCATCCTAAATTATTATACATTTAATTATTTTTATGTAAAAGGAATCACATAGTGTCGAGTAGGTGGTAGTCCATATGTCCAATAATGATGTTATCACCTTTTAAGTGCGTGAAATGGTATTAAAGAAAATGATGTATATTATATTTCAAAATGTGTAATTATGTCCTAAATATCATATAAATTTTTTATTTCTCTTTTTTTAAAATTAAAACCACATTTTAAACATCCCTTGTTTTGTGTGATCTAATTACATCTCTTTTAGATAGTGATAGTCCACACTCCCACAAATGATGTTATAGTATTTACACAAATTGGAATGAATAGTGGTTTGTTTTATATAAAAATTTGAAACCCATAAATAAATTATAAATATCACATATATAATATATATATAGTGTTTCTATCATAATTCCCTCCATGATAGGTGGTAATGGAATAATGAACAATCATCATTTCATGAGGTGGTAGTTCAATATACAAATAAATGGTATGTTCATTAACCATTTGATGAAAGAGTGTTTATGTGTCATATGAACTTTAATAGAACAAAATATTAATATATTTAGTATAAAATTTTTTATATAATAATAGAATAATGATGATTGATTGGGTGAAGAATAGAAATAAAACTAAAGATCTGGAGGAAATATGTTACCACTTCTTTGTGTAACTCCTTTTGGTTTTCACCAAAGGGCTTCCTTGGATGACTTTATTCCAATAGGGAGGACTATGGGATTAGGTGAGGGATATTTATGATCTATTTGGGCTGATATTTTTTATCTAATGTGTCTTGGGAGTTGAGAGGAAGTGGGAGGCTTGAATATATTTTTATTGTGGAGGAGTGATACTCTTGAAAATTTTGGAAATGGGAATTCCACCTACGTTTTTTCCATTTAATGTAACTCCAATAATGGGAATCATTTGTGAAAAATGAATATAGTGTCTAAAAATGACCATAAAATGGATTTTGGTCCATTTAATAGGTCATTTAAGCCCTTTTGTTTAAGGATTTGTCCCATGTTAGGCGTCATTTCACCTGAATCGATGTAATTAATTTTAATAACTTTCACTAATATTTTTTGTCAAAAAATAAGTATTCATTATTTGATATTATAATTTTTTTTATTCCAAATATGGAATTAGTTTTTCAAATTTCTAATAATTAATGTTGATAAAATTAATTTAATATTAATCCCGTAGAAGGGATGAAAATGTGGGTTCTTAATGTAAACATGTTTAAAAGAATGATATGTTTTAATATCCAATTTAAATGTGAAAGTGATTCCAGTGACCAAAATTGGATTAATTAATAAAAAATTCTATAATTAAACTTCAAAACTATTTTAAAATTTAATTTATCCATATAAATAAATTATACGAAAAATGAGTTTTGAATTTAAATTCCGCATTTTCACTATTCATCAAAAAATAAAACTTTAGAAAAAAACCCAAAAAATCGCCCTGATCTATATGATGATATGGTATCAAGTATTAATATTATTTGAAATATAATATTTATAAAATTTCAAAAAATTAATGTAAATTATGTTCTCCATTAAATGGTGGGAAAGATACAAAATAAATATTAATGATTTTTATGTGTAACATTGGCTTTTTTCTTATCTCATGCCTATATAATATATTGGATGAATATAAATAGTATATTATTGAATATATAATATGTATATATTACATTAATATCACTTAATAATTGAAATTAATTTAATTTATTAGTAAAAAAAATTGTAAGATGAAAAATAGCTTTCTGTAAAAACATTCACTTTATATATAATTTCTTCTTATATTTATATCTAATCAATTAATAACCAATGAATTCATTTCATATTTTTAGAAATAAAATATTTTTATATGTTACTTAATTATATTCATAGATTCTAATTTATTGTTTATATTATATCTTATCATATTAAATAATAATATTTTAATAATATGTTATTATTCGGTAAACCATAGTCTTTTGTGTAATACAATTCATTGAAGAAACATGTTGTTGTGTGTGACATAAGACAACTCAGGTTCATGTTCATTTAAATCTATAAATTATATCTAAAATATTTAATGTATTAAAAATATTTTAAATTCTCCGGATATTATATTACCTTACTCACTTGGTGTGGTGTGTCATACTTTCCATAGAATACAATGTTCATACATAGATTTTTAGTTTGTTACAAAGAAGAGTTCCAATATGATATCACGTAACTAATAAAAATATAAATAAGAAAATTCATGACTAATAGCAATAGATATATTGAACAAGAATAATGGGTTGGACTTCATGGTTAGATCTATCTTCTGAATAAAATGAATATATTAGAGAGAGGGTCTTACACATGTAGATATTTTTTGTTTTTTGAGTGAGAGGAAAAAGATTCTTGACTGATCATATCCATGACTTATTGATGAATTATGGAATGATTAGAATAATTCATCCTTCCACATAATTTAGTGTGTGGAAAATCTTAATATAATGATCATTTGGAAAATATAATTCATGGCTTAGAAGTATAATCATTTTATAAGAGGAGGTGTTACATTTTGTTGGGAGACACTGACTCAACCCTCATTCATGAGTTGTTGATTCTGTTTTTCTTAAATAGGAATAATGTTAATATGTATAATATCAAATATAATCCATATAGATATATAGGTTCAACCATCATTTCCATACCATGATGATCATGGAGAGACCCTGGGGTATATGAATTGTATGTTAACATCATAGAATCTATGAATATAGAGAAGAAGAGTAAGTAACCTTGGATTGGTATTTCACCCATCTAAACCATTTTATTAAATAGTTGAGTAATATTATATCTTGAAATTTTGAAACATTTTTAGTGTGTTCTCATTATATTATCCCATTTGGATTAACAAAGTAAAATCCATGTGTTGATTTATTTCATCACATACTTGTATATTTTTTTATCATTTGGTGTGATTTTGTGGATGAGATGCCATGGAAATGGATGAAAACTCTCTTATTCCAACATGAATGAATGGTTATAAAAAAGATAAATATGGAAAATAAAATTTGATATCAAGTATCACCCTCTTACAGCTCGCCACTATGGGTATCTCAGGTCACAGTATCAATATATTATTGTACCTGAATTCCATTAGATGCGGGTAATGGTCCATGTTCCATGGAAGTCAATTAAAAATTAGATAAAAATCTACACTATGTTTTGGATACTATTTGCGAACTACACTTTAGTTTAAGGAAGATATGTAGTTTTAAAATCTATTATGGTTTAAAAATATTGATAGATACCTATCTAATGATTTACGTGAATAGAGGATCACGATATGATACAATTGATAAATATATACCATGAAATCTGAAAACATCATTGATATTGACCCATGAAATATGTTCAACTGCTAAATCCTCCCTTATTGTGAGGAAATGTGTAGAATTTTTATGTTGATCAATAATGACCCATATAGACAAATTTTTCTTTTAATTCATAGGTATTCCAAGACCAAATTCCATTTTGATATTATCCTTATTCTATATTGTTATATGGGGAGGTTATATGAAATATTTTAAAAGGTTGAATCTCATCCTTTACCTGTAGGCATATGAAGAATATTAGCACATGATATGAAACCTTATGCTTCATATGAGATTGATCTAGTGATTCCCTGTTTATCTGCAGTATTGATTGTACATAGATCTTCCTTCTGAACATTAATACACTAAATTCATAGTGGATGTTTTCTAGTTCCACCTCTTTCATGGTTCTATTAATTGTTTTCTACACCCTTTACCAATTGTTGATACCTCTTCATATTCTATAGTAAATACTCATAGGCCATTACCTAAAAATGAAATGATGTTTCCCTTTATTACTAATTTACATCTCCAAATTTTCTAAAATAATGAATATTGGATAATTTTCTATCCTCATCATATATATGGCTCCATGATCTATCCCACTCAATGTGTTTTCCACCTTGTTGATGTTTTTAAGAGGTAGTGTATTTCTATGTCGTTGTCCCTATGTAACTCTTACCATCTCCTTCGTCTCATACTAAGCTCTTTCTAAGAAAATATATACATTAAATTTCTACGATTGATAAATATGTTACATATTTATCTATGAAGATAGTACCTCTTATTTTTAAAGTAATGACTAATGTTTACAACTAAATATCTTGAGTTGCATAATTTTTCTAATGGGTATTTAATTTCAAAAATGAAAATTAAAAAAATTCAATCATTTTTCATTATGACACACTCGAGACCTCTTTTGATATATCCTTGTATATGAAAAATACCTCTATTTGACATGGTACGTTTAATATCAGTGCATAGATAAATATTTTATTTAATTCCCCAAATATTTATTCACACTGCAGAGACCATGTGAATTTTACCCCTTAACATGTCAACTTTTTTAATAAATTATTTAACTTACAAAAACAATTCTGGATAATAACCATCCAAATGACAGAAATTATTTATCTCAGTTACATGCATTTGTATGATCCATTATTTAATGAGCATCACCTTCTTAAGGTCAACTGATATTCCATCCATATAGACAATATGTCAATGAAATAACCTTATTAACACCAAAATTCATATTTAATAAATTTCCCATATAGCCCATTCTCCCTTTGAGCCTCATGGGAACATCATAAATAGACCTCATTAAATTCATAGAACATAGTGTATGTCATGATATAGTCTATAAAAACTATAAATAATTTATGAATATAATGATTGAATACACTATTCATTAGATATATAAAAATAGATAGTATATTTATTAACACAAATAGAATTGTCGTTAACTCATAATTTCCATAACTCCTTTGAAAAGGATTCTTTGTTAGTTCATCATTGGTGATTGTTAATTTATGATAAATAAAAAGAAGTTAAATCTTTTGTATGTATTTTTATAATTCATACTAATCAAATATATAATTAATTCAAGTTAATGGATACTAGTTCTTCATAGTAAGGGAATTAATTTCTCTAAAATCTATAACTAACTTCATAGACCCATCCTTCATTATCATAGATAAGAATAGTGTTTCCTATAGTGACAATATACGGAAAATGAATATTTCATCTGATTCTTTTGATATTTTTTATTTAATTCCACCAATTTTCTTAGATACTATGCATAAGTAAGAATAGATATGTGTTTTTATGAAGGATAAGTTCAATACAGAATACAACTTCACATTCATGTGGATATTCTGGTAGTCTCCCTAGAAAGACAACATTATAATCTATCAATATGGATGTAACCACTATTCATAGGATATCAATAAAATTTATCGATTCATACTTCCTAATAATTTCATTTCAATGATCATATTGAGGTGTTTTTGAATAAGATTTAGGTAATGAGGTTTATCATTTAAAAAAAGGTATTCTATTCCATCCTTAGAGATAATAATCTCAAATTTCATTACATTTTAAGATACAATCCATAAAAATGATTTTATCAATTTCTACTATTGGTATTAAAACCATGTTTTAAAATAAATAACATATATACATTTTAATATAGACTTAATAATATTCATTCATTACTATAAGACTTCCAGTAGGATTATTATTGGAAACCTTATTCCATAGTGCATTTGTGATGATTCACTGTTCTTATAAAACATGAATTATATAAAAGAGTGAATATATCTAGAATCAAATAATTAAGTAGATAACATTGATTTTATGATCAAAGTACATCATATAATATCATTTGGGACCTCAAATTCCATTATTGAAATTTTATAAGTTTTTGCATTCTCTCTTATCCAGTTCTAGTGTATATTCCCATCAAACATGGGTCATTGGTTTCCATAGGTCCCCATATCCTTATACTTGATGCATTGGAATTTGGAATTTTTTCTTTTATCTTGTCATTAATGATATTTTTTGGATTTTTTTCCAACATATAGAAAACAACAATTTCTACTTAATAAATCCCCAATGTGATTCTTCCCATAATCATATTATGTAAGAAATTTCACCCTTCCGTACTTTTCCATTATCAAATCTCTCTCACTTTGGTCATTACCCTCCAACTTCATCTATTATTTTCTACTAACTATAATGGATATGGAGAACTCCTTATTCATCTTGGTTGAAATTTTCAATTTATCCTCATAAGATTAAAATATATTAGAGATTAATTCCCATTGAACGATTAGCTTCAATACATAAATGAAGTAATCATTATTTCCTTATGAATTACATGAATAATACAAAATGTTCCTCATTAACCATGTAATGTTTTTTTCATACTGAAACATTGTTTCGTCCTAACTTTTCTTCAAATTATGAATCTATTTTCAATTTTATCTCTTTCCTCTAGGGGAAATTGTTTCTACATAGTTATCACTTTAAATTTATTTATCTCCATACTTCTATCATTTCCACCTTGTTCTATGAATAATTGGCCTCAAATAGTACACATATTCCATTAGAAAATATATTTCCATGATAAAATTATCCTTTTGACTACATCCCTTTATTTTTAATAACTTCTTAAGTAAATTTATATATTAATTATATATTATTAGATTCATGGTTTTATTGAGAAATAGTGTTTGTTACCTTGTGAAGTAGTTCAATATTGTTACACTATGTTGATGAGAAATAATTTGTACCATATTGAAAATCTTAGTAGTCATTACTTGATCTAACTTCACTAATGTAGTTATAATATGTTGTTTTTAAACACTAAACACATTGGCTTACTCTAGAGGGATATCCCAATATTTATTATTTGTATTGACATTGTTTTGTCCATTTAATTAGGAACCACTTATAAATAATAAAATACAATTAATTAGTTTAATAATTGATATATGAATTATAAATCATAGTATATAATTCATATATATTTTCAAAAAATGTATTTAATGTAATCTATAATTTTTTGAAGAATTTCTAATGGTATTACCATAATGTTTGTGTCATCTAATTATGTTATTATTAATTTAGTTCCAATGATTTCTTATAAAATATAACTGATACAAAATATACCACCACAACATCATTACCCTATGGGTACATGTTATTTTAATATATTGGTACAGAATAGAAATATCCAAATACACATGATCCATAAGTTGAGTATTATTGGGAAACTATATACATAAATATACATTATATCACTTTTTAGCTACGAATTCATCCTTTTGATACAAGAAAAAAATATTATTTCTTCTTTAATTTCAATATGTCATTTATAGTTTCCATTAATTTTTCCTAGGGAAATGAAAATCAATATAAAATTGTGAGATCGAATGATCAATATATGGTAAGGTACAGTAGATTCTATCATTGTATAAGCATGGAATAAATAATATATATATAGACCCATACTTTACATACATTGTTATTACATCAGAATTGCAGCACACTTATTACAACATATAACAAAACCAGGAAAGGACCGTATCAGTATAGTGTCTTTAGAAACTGGGAAATATAAACAACTGGTTCATAAAGAATATACTTTTCCTCCCATTTATTTCATCATATCTAGAGTCCCTTTTTGGTATATCCTACTTAATAACCTTCTTCCTGACATGGGGAAATAAAACATACGAAAGGGTGAGCTCAAATGCTCAGTAAGGTTAAACAAAAGAAATATCAATCACATCATATACATAAGAACAAAACTTTTAGAAATCTTAACCTGAAAAAGAGATCATAATTTCATAACATGGGTTAAATCATAGTAGTGAAATGTAATCCCAATAATCATAACATAAAACATGAAAATTTGTGGCATACACACATAATCATAGAGAAACATTTCTTATTAGTCAAGACACATTTCCAAGACTATCTTAGTGGACAAAGTCCATTTCAGAACCGAGTTCACTCCTCATTTCAGTCCTGTTTCATTGAACCGGTTTAACATGCCGTTCCAGCCATGTCTGTCCCATGAGATATAAAATCTTTACCCAATGAATTGGAGGGAGATATAGGTCCCACCCATCTCATAATGATACCATTCTTATGTGTGCCACAAAATCATAAACCATACATCATAGCATAACCCATGTAGTAAAAATGAGAATCTTAAACATCATGACATCATAAAACAATTCATATAAGATAATGGAATTCATAAAAATATTTCCATCACAACAGAATCAAATCCATGTAATAATAGGGATAGAAACAGAACCCTATATTATCTTAGATGGAAAATAATTTTGATAAAACTCTTGAACTCTATACATGAGGAAAATATCATTTCTACATCAGAAACATTTTTTCCTTTCTTAACATGTCATTCTATTTTAAACTAAAAGAAGTTGATTAAAAATAAACTTGAAAACTTGTAAAGGAAGATTCATGGAAATATTGTTTTAAAAATCCATTCTTGCCGTATAATTTAAAAAAACATTCTTCTAGTACTTTTTTCGGAAAAGTCAAAAAGTACCTCGTATGATAAAATACAACCTAGTAAATTCCAAAGTATTAACAATCTCAGAAAAAAATGAGATTGTGATATTTCCCCTTACCATAGGTTCAATTTGCTTCGTAAGTGTCTGAACCTTCTGTATAATGATTTAAATAATGTTATTGACTTATTCCAGAATCATACATATTTTTATGATATCATATATGGTCATATTCTTATCTTTTAATTAGTAATATTTCATTACTACTTCTTATTCGAGTGTTTATTACTTTTTGTTCTAATGCGTGTTTTGTCGAATAAATTCTTATTTTTCTTTTTAGGTTATTGATACCTCATTTCTAGAATGGTATTAGTGTAATATATATCATATTCATTCATTCAATTCAATTATATAATCATTATGCAGTGAAGATCATGTAGAACGAGTCGCATCACATTGTGGAGACGGTATTCCGTACGTACGCACGAGCGATGATATCGTTCCCATGATCGTGGAATTGTATTGGAGTGTATGTATACTATTTCAGAATCAATATCACTTTACAACAATCATATATAGTCATTATTTACACCATTATTATATCACGTCCCCAACCCACCAAAGATTCCCCTCCTGAGCTGGCAATGGTGAAAGGGAGAAAATGACCCCCGAGTCCCGCCTCCAGTAGTCCCCGAGTTGGCGACTAGCACCAAGGGTATGAGTTTTCAAAAATCTGGGAGGCATTACCCTTTTTTATTATTTAGGATCAGGAAATAGGAAAAGTCAACCACCAAAAACGAAAAATAACAAATGTATATAAATAAACCCAAACCAAGCCCACATGCATGTTTAAACAATTTTATAACAAGGTACAAGTACAAGAAAGATCAAAAATACAATACCAAAAGAAAACAAGAAAACAACAACTGCATCAACTCCAACTGTCTAACTAGTAGGGTCCCGCATGGCCCTGGTAGTCCTCCTGGAAACCTGAAAGTAAACGTAGGGTGAGCATACAAGTATACTCAATAGGGAATCCTAAAGCTCTCGTGCACATGTGGGGAGACATCCTAATGTCCCGTGAGAACAACGGAATAAACCTAACAAGGGAATCTATCCACCCAACCTCACCAGCCACACTCACCAAAACACAATCACAAGAGGTAGTAGTAGTATAAGAATAAGAGTATTGGGTACAACACACCATTTCCCAATAGTTACCTGAACGTCTTGACACTGTCACACTCTCCCTGACCGCACAGACCTGGGCCTCATAACCACACATCCCACCCGCACACACCTGGGCCTCACCACCATGTATCCCTCCCGCACACACCTGGGCCTCAACACCACGTATCCTGCCCGCACACACCTGTGACTGACACCACACATCCCGCTCGCACACACCTGGGCCTCATCTCGAAGATTCTTGGGAATGGTAATAGTAATAGAACTCTCGCCCGAAGACACCTGGGCCTGAAACGAAACCTACTCAAAGAGTCTTGGGTGTAAGGTCGCCTCAAGACATTATAGCCTATAAGCCTGCCCGAAGAGTCTTGGGCCTAATCACCCCAATCGAAACCCACCCGAAGAGTCTTGGGTGTAAGGTTTCCTCAACCCGTCACAGCCTAGGGGATAAGGAGCAGGAATGAGCTAGTAACTATGGGGAAACACCCCCTCCCATGAAATGGGAGTGTTCGGCACTAAGTGCTCAACATGGGTGTAGTGCGATAAAACACAAAAGATAGATAGATAGATATATATGTATATATGTGTGTGTGTGTGTGTGTAGCAACCACTCAGCCCAACCTATTACTTCTAAAAAGAGAAACAGAGAACGTTCCTCGGCATTGCTACCATGAAGCATGCACCAAACAAACAACCCCAACCCCATTATGGTTTTTCACGTTTCCACAGAAATTAGCGTATTTAGTTCCTTAACTACTGGGAAACTATCCACAACCAACCACTTCAATCATTCGTAAAGCATATCCCTGCCATCCACAAAATATGTTAGGGAAACACAAGCAGCACAACAAAACCCTTCTTAACAACCAACCTACCCATTGATTATTATTTCTGTTTCATTACAATGCCACATCATTCATTAACTCTTCCAGAGTATTATTTATTAAACACAACCCATAGTCCGTTCACATTTAAACCCATCCCTGCAGCCCCGCTGGAAACCACCATAACCACACCATACATCATTATCCCTTTAATACCATTTATCATAGCCCCACTTCCCATCACCATTAAACATTCACACCTTCCCACAACCAAGTCAACCGCAGCCCTGCTGCTCACCCAAACCACAACAGCCCACAAAACACCCCCATCACATGCCACATAACCAAGACAACACCCACATATTCATTATTCAATTTTGGTTCAACCGGGGTGACCACACAAGTGTTCCAGATTTTCATTTAGACAGCCAAAATTACGTGATTAACCAATTTCCACATTCAACAAGGTTCCACAAACAAAAACGGGCTAGAAAGATAGGGAAACATTTAATTGTACAAGCAAAGGCCCCCAACGACTGTGATTTTCAGTAGGCATAAGCCTATTCATTTCACAACATAATATCACAGGATATAAAAGGTAAAGTAACAGCAATCACAACTTCCCATCCCTGTTAAATAAGCTAGTTATTACCTTCATTAAACTGGTTGAAAAGTCTTTCACGCAAAAAAGAGAACACCCACCCAACATGATGCAAAAATTAGAGAGACGAAGGTAAAATCCCTACCTCAATAGGTTCTTGATCGCAACGCTCCCCCGGATCAACCTTAGAAGACGTCTGTCGGCGTCCGTCACTTCTGTCGGGTCCCGGAAAAACCTCCTCAGGTGAAAGTAGGAAAGAAAATGCCAAAGTAAATTCAATGGATCCATGCTCGGAAGCTCTGCCTCGTCGTTACGATCCCGTGGCCGCTGACAGATCGTAAATCGGAGCTCAGATGAAGAAGTTATGGAAGGAAGAGCCTTCGAGTCTCTTAAGAGAGCTCTGCTCAGAGGAGAGGAGAGGAGAGGAGAGGAGAGGCGAGGGGTGAGTTTAAAGGAGGTGGGGACCCCTCCTTTTATAGGCATGAAAAGAAAAAGTACACGGCGTGTACTCGGTTCTTTCACATGGTCTCCACGCGGATTCCAACACGGCTTCGCGGCCGTTGACTGGTCAACACACGGTTTGAGGGTAACGCATATGTGGGAAAGGACTACACATCGTGTAGTTTAGACACACGACGTATACTCATTTATTACACACGACAAGGACACAGCTCCAACACGGTACACGGCCATTGACTGGTAATGCGTACGCGGGGAAGGACTACATGACGTGTAGTTTAGACACACATCGTGTACTCATTTATTACACACGGCAAGGACACGGCTCCAACACGGTACACGTCTGTTGACTGGTAACGCGTATGCGGGGAAGGACTACACGGCGTGTATATTAGAGACACAACATGTACTCATTTATTATACATAGCAAGGACACGACTCCAATATGGTACACAGACGTTGACGGGTAACGCGTACGCGGGGAAGGAATACACGGCATGTAGAACTAGACACAAGGAGTGCACCCATTACTCCACCCAACAAGGACACGACCTGCAACACGGGGTATACCCGGGAAGGGGGTACACGACGTGTACTCAAATTACATGGTGTGTAGTTTCAAAATTCTGGAAAGTGTGGAAAAAGTCCATTTTACCCTCCAAAACACTTCTTGACCTTCGTTTTGACAAAGGAATGGGCTGGAGAAGTCCAGGACATTACATCAAATACCTCTTAAAACATTCTCATCCCCGAGAAATAATAAACCAACCCAGTGGAACCCAACAAGATACCTCTTAGGGTTCTCGTTATAAGAGGAACCCATCCAACAATCCTAATTATAGGTGTTAGGAATTCCTTCTGTTATGTCGAGATATTATCCTCATTAAGCGGCACTGACTCGCCTGCACAGGTTTAATCGCATCCACATTAATGCGTGTCGATTATGTATCAGGTCTTCCCACTTCCATACATTAGGATTTTCAACTCGAACTACCCCCTAACACCACAAAACCAACACACTTCCTGAACACGTGGTTTTGGGAAAATCCTTCTCCTATGTCGAGATATTATCCACTTTAGGCGGCACTGACTCGCCCGCACGGGTTCAATCGCATCCGCATTAATGTGTCTCGATTAAGGGTCAGGTTTTCCCCCTTCCCACACATCCAAACATGTTACACATTACCAGGGAACAATGAAACAAAAGGTCTCACAACTGACAAGCCAAGCATTCCATATATCAAAGGTACAGAGTACTACATCAACACAAAGCTCCAAAGAACAAGGGAAAACACAAGTCAAAACAACTCTGGGTACTGAGCGTGCATCTGTGTCTCCCACTCCCAAGTGGTCTCCTCGAGACCGCCATGCCTCCACAACACCCGAACCAAGGGAATGGTTCCTCCACGGAGAACCTTCTCTTTACGATCCATGATTCTGACTGGTCATTCCTTGAAGGTCGTGTCATCTCCTATATCTAACTCTCCGAATTCGATAACGTGAGAGTCATCGTGTAAGTACCGAAGAATTTGGGAGACGTCGATGTCGTCATGGACTTTCTCCATCTGAGGCGGAAGGGCCAGCTGATATGCCACCTCGCTGACTCGCCTCAACACCTCAAAATGTTCGATTAACCTTGGTGAGAGCTTCCTCCCTTTCCCAAACCTCCGCTGCCCCCGTCGAGGGGAAACCTTCAAGAACACATGATTTCCCACCTCGAACTCCAAGGGCCTCCTCCAACGATCAGCATAAGACTTCTGTCGGTCCTAAGCCGCCTTCATCCTCTTACGTACAAGTTGGAATTTCTCTGTGCTTCTCTGCACTACCTCTGGTCGAAGAGCACCTGTCTCACCAACCTCAGCCCAGCAAATGGGTGAACTACATGGCCTTCTATACAAGGCCTCAAATGGTTCCATGACAATAGTAGAGTGGAAGATATTGTTGTAGGAAAACACTACTAAAGGCAAGTGTCGTACCCATGATCCTCCGAAATCCAGAACGCATGCTCGCAGCATGTCCTCCAACGTCTGGATAGTCCTCTCTGTCTGCCCATCAGTCTAGGGGTGGAAAGCAGTGCTAAGGCGTAGGTGGGTGCCAAAAGCATGCTGTAACCCCCTCCAGACTCGTGAGGTAAACCGAGTATCCTGGTCTGCGACTATAGTCCTTGGAACTCCATGAAAACGCACCACCTCGTCTACGTACCTCTGTGCTATGTTACTCACCGGGACCGACTCCTTGATTGCAAAGAAGTGAGCTGATTTCATCAGACGATCCACCACTACCTAGATGGCATCATAACCATCCTGAGCTCTGGGTAGTCCTGTGACAAAGTCCATTGAGATGTCATCCCACTTCCACTCGGCGACATCTAAAGGATGCAGCAAACCACCGGAAACACAGTGTTTAGCCTTCACTTGCTGGCACACTAGGAACTTAGCCACAAACTCTACCACTACCTGTTTCACCCCGAGACACCAAAACTAATCCCTCAGGCCTCGGTAAATTTTTGAAACTCCTGGATGTACCACCATGGATGAGCTATGGAACTCACATAGAACTCCCTCACGCATTGTCTCCGATAAAAACAACCTTACACGGAAAAAAATCTGATGTCGGCTGTCCTCTGACCATCCCTCTGGAGAATTCCCCTGATAGACATGATCTCGCATCACCTCTACCTCAGAGTCCCCCCACTGAGACTCCTCCACATGCTGCGACAAGGAGGATTGCACCATCATCTGGAACAAACAACCTCTAATACATTCTTCCCTTACGTCTAAGTGCAGGGCAGAAAAATCTCCCATCACCTTCCAAGCATCAGTGGATTCCCGAAACACTTTTTTATGTGACTTCATGCTCAGGGAATCCGCCACAACTTTACCCTTACCTTTAGTGTAAGAGATCTCGAAGTCATGGTCTTGTAGAAACATGACCCATCTCCGCTGTCGTAAGTTCCGGTCACGCTGGAAGAAGATATAACACAGGCTCTTGTGATCTGAGAAGACCACAAAGCGCTCCCCAAAGAGGTAATGTCGACACAACTTCAATGCGAACACTACTGATACAAGCTCCAGGTCATGGGTGGCATAGTTACGCTCATGAGGGTGCAACTGCCTAGACCCATAAAAAATCATGCCCTTCTTCTGCATCAGTACGCACCCCAGACCAATGCCAGAAGCATCACAAAACACTTCATACAACAACCCCTCCTCTGGAAACCTGAGCACGGGAGCACTAAAAAACTTCTCATTCAGGTAGTCAAAAGCTTTTTGTCACTGATCGCTCCATAGGAAGACCTGATTCTTCCTAGTCAAAGATGTCAATAGAGCATGAACTCGAGGGAAGTCTAAAACGAACCTCCGATAGTAACCTGCTAACCCCAATAAACTATGATCTTCTACCACACTCTTGGGTGTTGCCCAAGAAACAACTGCCTCCACCTTCGACGGGCCCACCTATACTCCATGTTGAGATACCATGTGCCCAAGGATGTGTACTTCTTGTGTCAAGAACTTACACTTTGAAAATTTCCCGAAAAGCTGGTGGTGTCGAAGGACTTACAAGACTGCCCTGAGATGCTCAACGTGCTCATGCCCTGATCTTCAGTAGATCAGGATGTCATCGATAAACACAGTGAAGAACTTGTCAAGAAACTCTCGGAAGACAAAGTTCATAAGTCCCATTAACACAGCTGGTGCATTCCTAACTCCAAACGGCATCACTACAAACTCGAAGTGCCCATACCTGCACTTGAAAGCTATCTTCGAGATGTCACTATCCTTCACCCTTAGCTGATGATATCCCTATAGTAGATCAATCATAGAAAACTAACATGCT
The DNA here is from genome assembly GCA_963277665.1 of Viscum album. Taxonomy (NCBI): domain Eukaryota; kingdom Viridiplantae; phylum Streptophyta; class Magnoliopsida; order Santalales; family Viscaceae; genus Viscum; species Viscum album. The sequence goes on from OY728122.1 coordinate 1,254,357,460, forward strand.
CCCCTCAGATAGTCGAAGAGATCATCTATCCTTGGAAGGGGGTAAAGGTTCTTGACCGTTACTTGGTTCAGCCTTCGGTAGTCAATGCATAGCATGAGACCACCGTCTACCTTCTTCAAGAACAAAACTGAAGCACCCCATGGTGACACGCTGGGTTGAACAAAACCGTTCTCCATCAGATCTTCAATCTGAATCCGCAACTCCCGCAACTCTGAAGGTGACATTCGATAAGGGGCCATCACAATCGGTCAGGCACCAGGTTGTAAGTCTATCCCGAACTCAACGTCACGTCGGGGGGTAGAGTCACAAAATCCTAAGGAAAAACATCGAGGAACTCCCAAACAACCTCTGGGACATCCATCATCTCTGTATCGGCTGGAACCACTGACAACCCGCCCAACAAGGAAAGGAGAGGCTCCACACACCGGCTTCCCGCCTGATAGCTCCTCTCACCAAAAAACGATACGCGCTGCCCAACCACGTCAGAGAACATGACTCTTCTCTGGAAGCATTCGATAATGGAACCAAAAGAGAACAACCATTTGATGCCTAGGATGACATTGTATGGCTGCATCTGTAATAGAAGAAGGTCTCCACTAGATCGATGTGGTCCCAACGTCAGCCCATAACCCTGGCAAACATAATATACGCTGGTCTGGACCCCAAATGGTGTACTCAGTACCAGTGGTATGGAAAGTCTCTCTACCTCTAGTCCCAAAGCATGGGCTAGACATTGTGCAACAAAGGAGTGCGAGGCTCTCGAATCGAACAAAGCAGAAATAAGAGTGCTGAACAAACAAATCGTACCTCGCACCACCTCTGGTCCTGCTGGAGCTGCCAACTCTGCTGCGTGCAACTGTCCACGCCCAGATCCTCTGCCTCTCTGAGGTCGTCCACTTCCCCGACCACGCCCTGGTCGAGGTCCCTGAGGAGCACCCTAAGGTCGGCCTCCTCCCGCAAAGTCTGCCCTTGGAGGAGCATGGTCCAGCTGCTGCTGGAAGGGCCTCGCCGGCAACTGGTGCTGCTGCGGTGGGCGTTGAACCTTCACAGCTCCACTGTACGGAGCTTGGGTCGGGCACCGACTCTGAACGTGCCAGAAACCTCAACATGAAAAATACCTCGATCCTGGGCTCGTGGAAAAGGGACGAGTACCCGAAGATCGGAACAGGAACTATTGGGGCCTGCTCCCCACTGGCATGAACTTGGAAGGTCCTATCGTAGGAGCCCTGCTGCTGACTGCCTTCCCCTTCGACGAAGCTAGCTGAAACACCTCACGCGGTGCACCTCCCAGTGAGTACATCCTCTCTAAAACCTCTTCCTTCTTTTGCACGACCAAGTACGTCGGAAGGGTAAAGGGGGTGACAACATACTAGAGTGAAGGACAGAGTTCTTCCTCCAAACCTCTTGCCCGAGCCTCCTCATCCGGAAAGAGATCTGGAGCAAAGTGCAGAAGATCCTTGAACTGGATTCCCAGCTCTCATACCGACATACTCCCCAGTTGAAGGGAGAGTAACTCCTGCCGCTTCTCCGCCTTGATCATGGAAGAAATGAATTCCTCTCGGAATTCCTTCTCAAAGTCAGCCCATGGAACCTCTGCCTCTATCCTCTCTCCGAGTTAGAGCGTCCACCACTGTCGCGCCACACCTCTCAGCTGACTGACTGCTAGGGGAACCCAGTACTCCCTCAGAGCACAGATCAAGGTGAAAGAGATCCCTATATCCTCAAGCCACCCCTCCGTCTCCGTATCCGAAGTACTACCCTCATACTTCTTGAGGGTCTGCCGCTGGAAGGAACGGAGAGTCTTCTGCCACTGGCTATCTTCCTCCTCTTGGTCAATCCTCAACTGATCGACCGCCTGGATCTACTGGGCCACGGCCGTCTGAGACAACAGGGGATGACGTCCATGTGCCATAGCTATACGATAAACTAGGATCGCCTAAGTCCAAGTAGTAAGGAAATTTCTCAAAGTTTTAATTATCATTTTGTTTTAATTTCACTCCCAGAACACCAAAATTGAGTAAAACACAATCATGATTATGCATGTACCTTCCCTAGGGTCTCTACCCTGCAATAAATGTAGTCTCACTTGGTCGTTTGGTAGGCTCACATTCCTTGCATCAGATCACGGGGGCCCTAAAATCTCGTGTCCTAGCCGGTCTTTCGTGGCCTATGTCACGCACCAAGATTAACTAACAATGTTGCCCTACCATCCCATGCAATCCTCACTGTGCCTAACTCCAGACTCCATCCTCTCTCTCAACCATCACCTCTGATACCATTCGGTCACTGTAACACCCCAAACTTCTACGGTACGCTTCTCTTTGAATAATGAAATAGCGTGTGTTGTACGAAACATCGAGTTCTAACACACTACAACCAATCAAATTAGCCATTATGAATAGTAATACCTACTTTTTGAAATTATATATATTTTATGTTTCAAAATGGACTTCATTTTTGGATTCATAATATAAAAAATATCTTAAGATGAATTTTTGGTATTTTTCTGTGAACTTCCGATTTTAATGAATAGTGAAAAATACTTAAAAACAACTTTTTTAATCAAAATAATTTATAGTGATAAATTATATTATTGAGTGGTTTTAAAGTATAATTAGAATATATTTTTACCATTTTATCCAATGGTGTTCTTTAGAATTAATTTCACTTTGAAATTGGACCTAAACAATTGTCAATCTTTTGGTATATATTGTTTCTTAAAAACACACAATTTGTTGTGACGGCGGGAATTAATTACAAAATTAATTCATGAAACTTAAATTTTTTGAATTTTGTAAAATAGACATAATTTTTGAATTCGGAATATCAATTATAGCTTAGGGTGAAATTTTGGCATTGTTCTAAAAAACATCAATTTTTGATGAATAGTGAAACTACTAAGTGGTAGTTAAAAAACTGAATTTTTCATAAAACTAAATTTTACTACTTCTGTGACTGGAATTTCTAAAATCTAAGAGACACGGTTAATATCAAGAAAATGAAAATAATTTTTGGTGAATAGTAACTTTTTACTTTTATTTACCACGGTTAAAAGTAAATAGGGTAGTTAAGGGTAAAAATGATATTAATATTACCCTAACACATGTCCTAATTCTATTGGACAAGTGTATCTCGACCAAAAACAACCTTAGGAATAAAATATTATAATTTAGGTCCACTTGGATTAGATTAGGACATTTATTATTATTTAATTCAGAGAAGAGTTAAAAAAGTTAAAATCAAAGTTTATTTACTAAATCATTTTTAATATAGGGTTATACATAAGATAAATTCGATTGTAAATATTTATTAGAAAGATAAAAAGATTTCATACCTAATTATATTTTATTTATAATTTTTAGACATTAAATAATTTAATTTCTTTATGACACAATGATGATGCAACAATTACCATAATAGTGAAAAATTAAAATAATTGATATTATAAATACCCAAATAAATATAATTTCATACTTTTAATGAATTACACTAATTTTATAGGATAATATGGAATATTAGGATTGATTTAATTGACTTTTTCCGATGTAATCATTCTGTTATAAGTTTCAAAAAATCATCTATTGAATAGTGTCAAAATTGACATAAAAGAGTTTTTAAAACAAATATAATACTATTAATTGTTATTAAATTCCTAAAAATCTAAGGTTCAGCCAAAAGACTTATACCATGATAGTTGTATCATTAATGAACCACTGAGGGTCGCTTGGATGTATATAGTAAGTTTATTAACTATATAATATAAAAATACAATGTGACATGGTAAATGTCAAACAAATTAACTATGAGTTAAAACTAAAGGATAATGTTAATATAGTAACCCAAACCTGTCTAAATTCTATTGGTTGAATGGTTTTAGACCTATCCCCGCCTTAACCTTTGAATAATCAACTTTGGATCCATTATAAAACGAATATAAATTTATTATAATATAATATTTCTAGCTTTTCCAAAGGTGCCCCTCACCACTCTTATAAAAGGGCACTCTTCCTTCTCATTTCTTCACACATTAAAAGCCTTTTGGTTCAGAAAAACTCCTGCCAAATACTCTCCCAACGTCTCTCACTAAAACCTAGAGGCCTTATTTTGATCATAAATCCATCCTAAGGATCCCTTTTGATCAAATAAAAAGGAAGAACCCGAAAAGGAGTTAATGTTTTCACCACCCATTTCCAAATTCTTTTCTTCATCCACTTCTTCTTTCTTTGTTATTACCATTCTAAAAAACTCCAGTATCTTATATATACATAGATGTTATTATAAATATGGTACAACCATATTCAGTATTCTATCCACCCTTTGAATAACATGTCACCATACGTGCGTACGTATGGCTTACCGTCTCCACGTCTTGGTGTAATTGTTATTCAATATATTATAATTTGGATGGGTATAATAATGATGTGTAACTCATGTAAATAATAAATATAAAATGATAATGATTCTATATATATGATATACCATTCAATTATATATTATTTTAATATTAAAATAATGATATTGTCGCTCGTGCGTACGTACGGACTACCGTCTCCACGAACGCGATGAGATTCATTCTCTATCATATCCATTCAAGTATAATTATCATTTGATGAGTAATAATAGTATATAAGTACTTGATATCATTCTGGATATGAATAAGATACAACTTATCTATGAAATACATGGCTTACGTAACAAAACATATAAAAGAAAACGAGTAAGTTAACACCCGAAACAACGATAATACTAAGATATTATTAACAAATCAATGTTAAAAGATCATATATGATATCATATTAATATATATGATTCATGTATCATTTAATAACAATTATTTCACCATTATAAAGGAGGTTAACCTACCCCCAACCAAGGATATCTACAAGGTAAGGGTTTATTTCACAATCTCTTCATTATCTGAGGTTGTTTATACGTAATAATCTAATGGGATCACTTTATCATCCACATCCGTGTTTCTTAAAAATGAATTTGAAAACATTTTTACTATTTACTAGAATATGGGTTAAAGTCATTTATACCCTTGATTAACTTTTTATAAGAGGTTTATAATGGAATCATTCTGTCGTTTTCCAAACAAGGTTCTTTTTAACCTTTTCGACAAAATTAGGGTAAGATTTTTTTTAAACTTATACGGCGGGTGAGGCTATTTTCTTCCATTATAAAATCGTCTAAGATTCCCTTACAAGTTTATAAGAATATTTTCAAAGAATGTGTTTTGTTTTATAAATATACGATTCTTAAATGATTTCAAAATAGAAAGAGATATTTCTCTAAAAAGAGTTTTGATTTCATCTATGTCTACATCCTTTGATGGATTTTATGCTTATTTGAAGTTGATATATTATGAAACAAAACTTCTATATTGTATTGGAGGTTTTGTGATATGTTTGACTATGGATGTGTTATTTTTATACCATTCATGGTTTACGGATGAAGTATTTACATTTCTTATGCTAGTTTTAATACGAATGTTTATGTTATGTTTAAACCTTTTCATATGGGAATGCATTGGACTTAATATGTGACGGGTGGAGCCCGCTATAGCTCCTAGATGCATAGGTTAGCCTCATTAGACAAACTAGTGTCTTGGAATAGGGCCTTGAAAAAATCTTATTTGTAGTCTTGGCACGAGGCCTTGGCTATGAGGTTATGATAGTCTAGGATTATGCTTTCCATCATTATGAAAGCGGTTATTGATATTATATGTGATTATTCGATTAGTAGAATATCCATGTGAATATGTAAATGGAATTATTTCATTTTATTTTTCCATACTATCTTGAATTTCAAGTTTAAAAGGGTTTTTTTAGTTATACACTGCCTTAAATGTTTATTCTTATTTATGAATGTTTCTGCTATATTGTTATCCTTACAGGGCATTTGAGCTCACCCCTTTAATATGTTTTATTTTTCCTAGGATGTGAAGAAGTAATTTATGAATGACCTGCAGGGATAGTATGTGGGGATATGAGTGTGGAATATGGAGACTATGTTGTTGTAGTGGTTTTTCACATTATTATGTAATGTAAAACTTTATGAATATATCTAGTGTTTCCAAGGTTACTAAACCAATCGGTCTTTCGAGATTTGATCTTTCTTGTGATCATGCCAATGTTATGTAATAATGCACCGACACTGGGTAACTGGGTTCGGGGCGTTATAGTTGGTATCAGAGGAGGTTTAGTACAAACCTTGGAAGCTAGATTTAGATAAACTCTGATTAGAGCACGTAGACCTAAGATGAACTTTGAGGATTAGTATAGAAGAACTACCTAGAATTTTGGTATTGTAGAGATTTTGTGAGTTATCCGAGAAATACATCCCTTTCTGGATATGAGCAGGTAGAGGAGGCTCTGGCACTGTTGTACCTAGGGGTAAAACCCGAAAACACCTCTTTGAGATAGACTCGAACGGGAACTACTGCACGACAATGGGCCTTGCTGCACTATTGGTTATGACACTCCCGGGGGATATGCTTAGGATAACTCTCATTTTCTTTAAAAATCATTATGAAGGGTTTATGGGTATATACTTCCTCAAAGAAAACATTTTTATGATTATGGATTATATCCATAAATAGTTCAATTTATGTTAAGTGATTTATAAGTATGGGATTATGTATTTTGATTCATAAACTGATCTAGTTTATGTCATTGTTTAGAAATGGTGCCTAGTGGAAGAAATGGAAACTGTATCAATGCACACACTCCATGTAGGGATTGCCCTCCTGATCAAGATAATTATAGTGGAGCTGGTGATGCAACTGGTGCCGATCAGCTAATCACCATACTGGGACAACGCACTCAGGTTATGAATAATAACCTTACCCGTATGGAGAACCCTGATCTACAGTGTGGACGATCAATGTTTGATCGATTCATGAGGAAACAACCACCAATGTTCAATGGGAGTACAAATCCCTTAGTAGCTGAGCAATGGATAAATTTCCTAGAGAAAATATTTCAGGCTTTGGGGAGTAGTGAAAGGGAAAAAGTTATCATGGCAGTTTACCGACTCACTGGAGATGCTGATCAATGGTGGTCATTGATTCAAAACATGAAGGAAGATGATGAAGTATCAAATATGGAATGGAGGGAGTTCAATGATCTGTTTTTAGAAAAATACATTCCTCGCAACAATCGAGCAGATATGGAAAGGCAATTTCTGAGTCTGAGACAAAAAGAGGATGAGAATGTCACAAAGTATGAGGCTAACTTTACAAGGTTAGCAAGGTATGCTGGAGATTATATAAGTAACCCAGGAAGTAATATTGATCGTTTCTTTGATGGGTTAAAATCATTTCTCCATCGATCATTAGTCTCACAATCCTTCTCATCGTACGAAGACATTGTCTCATGTGCTATCAAGTCCGAAAAGGAATTCTCTAAGTCTTATGACTTTATAGCAAAGCAAGAAAAGACGAGATCTGTTGATCAATCTGGGAATGGAAATAAGGGGAAGAAGGGAAAGGTTGAATATCCATCCAATGGTAAATGTGGGAAGAAACACCCCTGTACTTGCTTAAAGGGAATGGGTGTCTGTTACAAGTGTTGGTGAAAAGGGACACCAAGCTCATGAATGAAAAGGGAAGAAGGAAGCTACCAATGTTCAATGCTATAATTGCAGGGAGATGGGACATTATGCAAATGAATGTCATCAGTGTCATGGGAACTTACCTCAGAAAAGGCCAAAGGATCATGTCCAAGCTTATGCTATCACTTATACTGAGGTAGAAGCTCCGAAAGACGTGGTGGCAGATAATTTAATGGTTTCCTCAAGTTTAGAAAATGAATTATTTGATTCTGGATCATCACATTGTTTCATATCTTCCCAGTTTGGTAAGAAATTTTGATATTTACAATTTGATTTAACAAGGGAGTTTTCAGTAAAAACTCATAAGGTAAGTATCATTGCAACAATGTTTTGTGAATCAGTCTCCATTAGAGCACATAAATGTTCTTTATCCTTTGATCTCATTGTCATACCTATGATTGAGTTTGATATAATCCTTGGTATGGATTGGATTTCGGATTATGATGCGAATATTTATTGTAAGAAGAAGGAGGTTACGATTTTTAATGATGACGATAAGGAACACCTTATCTTTAGAGAAGAATCGTAACCACCTATTTCTTATCTAGATCCACCCCCAATAGCTCAACTAAATTCAATTATTGGGGAGGAAGAGAATGAAATGACTGTGGGTGAGGAATGGAATGTTCAAATAGAGGATGTACCTGTTGTGAAAGAATATGTAGATGTATTTCCAGATGATTTTCCTGGACATCTTCTAGAACGAGAAGTTGAGTTTTCCATTGATTTAATTCTTGTATCAAGGCCTATATCGAAGACCCCTTATAGAATGGCCACTGTAGAATTAGTCGATCTAAAGAAACAACTAGAGGAATTGAGTAATACATGATTTATTTGCCCTTGTGTTTCTCCATGGGGAGCCCCTATTCTTTTGTTAAAAAGAATGATGGGTCTATGAGGTTATGTATGGACTATAGGGAGATCAATGCTATAACAATAAAGAACAAGTATACCCTACCTCGCATTGATGATTTATTTGACCAGATGCATGGAGCTCAGTACTTTTCAAAGATTGACCTTCGATATAGATACCATCAATTGTGTGTGAAGAAGGAAGACATTCCGAAAACAGCATTTCGAACCAGGTATGGGCATTACGAGTTTACTGTAATTCCTTTTGGATTGACTAATGCACCCTCTATATTCATGGATCTGATGAATAGAGATTTCAAGGAGTATCTCGATGAATTTGTGGTGATATTTATTGATGATATCTTAGTATACTCCAAAAGCTATGAAGATCATGAAAATCACTTATGCATTATCCTGAAGAATCTGAGAAGACATGAATTATATGGGAAGTTTAGCAAGTGTGAATTCTGGCTTCCGGAGATTTCTTTTCTTGGCCATATTGTCTCTAAAGATGGATTCTCTGTTGATCCTTCTAAGACCAAGGCAATCCAATAATGGCCAGCACCAACGAGTATAACTGAGGTACGCAGTTTTATTAGTTTGGCAGGTTATTATCGACGTTTCGTCCAGAATTTTGCCTAATTGGAAAACCCATTAACGAAGCTCACATGTAAAGGGGTTAAATTTGTTTGGACAGAAGAGTGTGAAGAATGATTCGAAGAACTGAATAAAATATTAGTCAATGCTCCTATATTGACTCTACCATCGGGGAATGATGGGTTCATTATTTATAGTGATGCATCGAAGAAAGGACTTGGTTGTGTCCTTATGCAGAATGATAGGGTTATTTCCTATGCATCACGACAGTTGAAAATTCATGAGCAAAACTATCCTACTCATGATATTGAGTTAGCAGCTGTGATCGTTTCTTTGAAGATATGGAGGAACTACCTCTATGGTGAAAAATGTGAGATTTATACTGATCACAAGAGTTTGAAGTATATTTTCTCACAAAAAGAACTCAACATGAGGAAAAGGAGATGGATTGAATTACTCAAGGATTATGATTGTATGATAATCTACCACCCGGGGAAAGAAAACAAGGTGGAATATGCTTTGAGCAGAAAAGATCATGGAGTTTTGAACAATATGAGAATTGAAAGGGATCCAATTTTCTTAGATCTAGTGAAGATGGACCTGGGTATAACAAGGGAAGGCGAAACATCAATTCATTTTCAAATGGTTGCCAAAACATCTTTACTAGAAAGGATTAAGAGTTTTCAGTCCGATGATGACGAATTTAAAAAGATGATTAAAGTTGTGAATGATGGGAGATTGAGAGACATTGTGTATGAAGAAGGAATTTTGAAATTCGGGAAGAGGCTTTTTGTTCATGATATACCTGATCTAAAAAAGGGAATTGTTGGAAGATGCTCATAGTTCCAATTTCTCTATACACCCTGGGAGCACCTAAATGTATAGATATTTGAACGAACATTTTTGGTGGGACAACATGAAGAGGGAGATTGCTGATTTTGTGTCAAGATGTATGGTTTGTCAACAAGTGAAAGCTAGAAGGCAAGAACCTGGAGGGGTCTTGCAACCTCTTCCCATACCGAAGTGGAAATGGGACATTATTACGATGGACTTTGTCATGGGACTACAAAATACTCCTAGAAGGAATGATGCAATATGGGTTATTGTTGATCGTCATACCAAGTCAGCACATTTTCTTGCTATAAGAGAAGATCTACCACTAGAACGTCTAGCAGGACTATATATTGATGAAGTTGTGAGACTTCATGGAGTACCCCTATCGATTGTTTCTGATCGTGATCCCTGTTTTACTTCAAGATTCTGGAAAATTCTTCAGAAATCACTGGATATTGAACTTCATTTAAGCACTGCCTACCACCCTCAAACCGATAGACAATCAAAACGAACTATTCAAACCTTAGAAGACATGTTGAGATCCTGCTCACTTGACTTTCAGGGTATGTGGGATCAATATTGACCTCTGGTAGAATTTTCCTATAACAATAGCTTCCATTCGAGTATTTAGATTGAACCATATGAAGAGTTATACGGAAAGAGATGTCGCACACCAACCTGTTGGGATGATGTTGGTGAAAGAAAACTTGTAGGTCCAGAACTAGTGGAGGAAACGATGGAAAAGGTGAAGGTAATCCAAAATCACATCAAAGAAGCTCAAAGTAGGCATAAGAGATATGCCGATAATCGAAGGAATGATTTTGAATTTCAAGTCCGTGATCATGTTTCCCTGAAGGTGTCTCCATGGAAGGGAGTCATACGTTTTGGTAAGAACAGTAAATTGAGTCCCAGGTACATCAGACCATTTGAAATTCTAGAACGAATTGGGGTTGTAGATTACCGATTGGCAATGCCGCCAAGTCTCTCCAAAGTTCACAATGTGTTCCACATATCTCTATTGAGGAAATACATTCCTGACCCAATGCATGTACTCACCTATGAGGAATTGGAACTGGAACCTGATCTGTCTTATTGCGTAGATCCCGTCAGGACTCTTGACACAAGAGAACAAGTAACGAGAAACCGGACGACGCGTCTGGTAAACGTTTTGTGGAGAAACCATAAGATGGAAGAGGCAACGTGGGAACCTATGGAACATATGATGAAGAACCACCCGAGTCTTTTAATTTGGTATAATTCTAGAAATATCGAGGATGAAATTATTTGAAGGAGAGGAGAATGTAACACCCCAAGCTTCTACGGTACGCTTCTCTTTGAATAATGTGATAGCGTGTGTTGTACGCAACATCGAGTTCTAACACACCACAACCAATCAAACGTGCCGTTATGAATAGTAATACCTACTTTTTGAAATTATATATATTATATATTTCAAAATGGACTTCATTTTTGGATTCAGAATATCGAAATTATCCTAAGATGAATTTTTGGTATTTTTCTGAGAACTTCCAATTTTTATGAATAGTGAAAAATACTTAAAAACAACATTTTTAATCAAAATAATTTTAGTGATAAATTATATTATTGAGTGGTTTTAAAATATAATTAGAATATATTTTTACCATTTTATCCAATGGTGTTCATTATAATTAATTTCACTTTGAAATTGGACATAAACAATTGTCAATCTTTTTGTATATATTGTCACTTAAAAACCCGCTATTTGTTGTGACAGCGTGAATTAATTATAAAATTCATTCATGAAACTTTTATGTTTGGAATTTTGTAAAATATACATCATTTTTGAATTCAGAGTATCAATTATAGCTTAGGGTGAAATTTTGGCGTTATTCTGAAAAAATTCAATTTTTCATGAATAGTGAAACTACTAAGTGGTAGTTAAAAAACTGAATTTTTCATAAAACATAATTTTACCGCTACTGTGAATGGAATTTCGAAAATCTGAGAGACACGGTTAATATCAAGATGTAAAATGTGGTTCAATGAGATGAAAATAATTTTTGGTGAATAGTAACTTTTTACTTTTATTAACCACGGTTAAAAGTAAATAGGGTAATTATGGGTAAAAATTATATTAATGTTACCCTAACACATGTCCTAATTCTATTGGACAAATGTACCTCGACCAAAAACAACCTTAGGAATAAAATATTATCATTTAGGTCCACTTGTATTAGATTAGGACATTTATTATTATTTAATTCAAAGATGACTTAAAAGAGTTAAAATCAAAGTTTATTTACTAAACCATTTTTAATATAGGGTTACAAATAAGATAATTTCTATTGTAAATATTCATTAGAAAGCTAAAATGATTTCATACCTAATGATATTTTATTTATAATTTTTAGACATTGAATAATTTAATTTATTTATGACACAATGATGATGCAGTAATAACCATAATAGTGAAAGATTAACATAATTGATATTATAAATACCCATATAAATATAATTTGAGACTTTTAATGAATTACACTAATTTTCTAGGATAATATGACATATTAGGATTTATTTAATCGAATTTTTCCTAAGTAGTCATTCTGTTATAAGCTTCAAAAAAAATCAACTATTGAATAGTGTCAAAATTGACATAAATGAGTTTTTAAAACAAATATTATATTATTAATTGATATTAAATTCCTAAAAATCTAAGGTTCGTCCAAAAGACTTATATCATGATAGGTGTATCATTAATGGACCACTTCGGGGTCTCTTGGGTGTATATATTAAGTTTATTAACTATATAATATAAAAATACAATGTGACATGGTAAATGTCAAACTAATTAACTAAGAGTTAAAACTAAATGATAAGGTTAATATAGTAACCCAAACCGGTATAAATTATATTGGTTGAATGTTTTTCAACCTATCCCCACATTATGCTTTGAATAATCAACTTTGGATCCATTAGAAACCTAATATAAATTTATTATAAAATAATATTTCTAGCTTTTCCAAAGGTGCCCCTCACCCCTCTTATAAAAGGGAACTCTTCCTTCTCATTTATTCACACCTTAAAAGCCTTTTGGTTCGGAAAAACTCTGCCCAAATACTCTCCAAACTTTCCTCACTACAACCTAGAGGCCTTATTTTGATCAGAAAGCCAACCTAAGGATCCCTTTTGATCAAATCAAAAGGAAGAACCCGAAGAGGAGGTAATGTTTTCACCACCCTTTTTCAAATTAATTTCTTCTTCCACTTATTCTTTCTTTGTTATTACCATTATAAATAACACTAGTATCTTATATATACTGTGATGTAATTATAAATATGGTACAACTATATTCAGTATTCTATCCACCCTTTGAATAACATGTCACCATACGTGCGTACGTACGCCTTACCGTCTCCACGTCGTGGTGTAATTGTTATTCAATATATTATAATTTGGATGGGTATAATAATGTTGTGTAACTCATGTAAATAATAAATATAACATGATAATGATTCTGTATATATGATATACCATTCAATTATATATTATTTTAATATTAAAAGAATGATATTGTCGCTCATCCATATGTACGAACTACCATCTCCACGAACGCGATGAGATTCATTCTCTATCATATCCATTCAAGTATATTTCTCATTTGATGATTAATAATAGTATTTAAGGACTTGATATCATTCTAGATATGAATAAGATACAACCTATCCATGAAACAAATGGCTTACGTAACAAAACAAATAATATAAAATGAGTAAGTTAACACCCGAAACAATGATAATACTAAGATATTATTAACAAATCAATGTTAAAAGATCATATAAGATATCATATTAATAAATATGATTCTTGTATAATTTAATAACAATTATTTCACCATTATACAGGAGGTTAACCTACCCCCAACCAAGGAAAATTACAAGGTAATGGTTTATTTCGTAATCTCTTCATTATCCGAGGTTGTTTATACGTAATAATCTACTGGGATCTCTTTATCATCCACATCCATGTTTCTTAAAAATGAATTTGAAAACTTTTTTACTATTTACTAGAAAATGGGTTAAAGTCATTTATACCCTTTTTTGACATTTTATAAGAGGATTATAAAGGAATCTTTCTGTCAATTTCCAAACAAGGTGCTTTTAACCTTTTCGACAAAATTAAGGTAAGAATGTTTTTCTAACATATACGGCGGGTGCGGCTATTTTCTGCCGGTATAAAATCGTCGAAGGTTCCCTTATATGCTTATAAGAATAGTTTAAAAGAAAATGTTTTATTTTATAAATATATGACTCTTAAATGATTTCAAAATAGAAAGAGATATTTTTTCTAAAAAGTGTTTTGATTTCATCTATGTCTACATCCTTTGATGGATTTTACGCTTATTTGAAGTTAATATATTATGAAACAAAACATCTATATTGTATTGAAGGTTTTGTGATATGTTTGACTGTGGATGTGTTATTTTTATACCATTCAGGGTTTATAGATGAAGAATTTACATTTCGTATGCTAGTTTTAATACGAATGTTTATGTTATGTTTAATCCTTTTTATATGGGAATGCATTGGACTTAATATGTGACGGGTGGAGCCCGCTATAGCTCCTCGATGCATCGGTAGGTCTCATGAGACAAACTACTGTCTTGGCACAAGGCCTTGACAAAATCTTATTTGTAGTCTTGGCACGAGGCCTGGGCTATGTGGTTATGATAATCTGGAATTATGCATTCCATCATTATGAAAGTGGTTATTGATATTGAATGTGATTATTCGATTAGTAGAATATCCATGTGAATATGTAAATGGAATTATTTCATTTTATGTTTCCATACAATGTTGAAGTTAAAGTTTAAAAGGCTTTTGTTTTAGTTATAAACTGCCTTAAATGTTTATTCTTATTTATGAAGGTTTCTGCTATATTGTTATCCTTACTGGGCATTTGAGCTCACCCCTTTTCTATGTTTTATTTTTCCCTTGATGTGAAGAAGTAATTTATGAATGGCCTGCAGGGATAGTATGTGGGGGTATGAGTGTGGAATATGGAGACTATGTTGTTGTTGTAGTTTTTCACTTTATGATGTAATGTAAAACTTTATTAACATATCTATTTTTTCCAAGTCTAATAAACGAATTCATCTTTCGAGATTTGATCTTTCTTGTGATCATGCCAATGTTATGTAATAATTCACCAAATTTGGGTAACTAGGGTCGGGACGTTACAGTCACGACCCCCTCCCGCCAAATATGCCCCTCCTGAGCTGGCAATGGTGAAAGGGAGATAATGACCCCTGAGTCCCGCCTCCAGTAGGCCTCAGGATTCCGACTAGCACCAAGGGTATGAGTTTTCACAAATATGGGAGGCATTACCCTTTTTTATTATTTAGGATCGGGAAATACGACAAGTCAACAACCAAAAAAGAAAAAGAACAAGTGTATATAAATAAACCCAAACCAAGCCCACATGCATATTTAAACAATTTTATAACAAGGTACATGTATAAGAAAGATCAAAAGTACAATACCAAAAGAAAACAAGAAAACATCAACTGCAACAACTCCAACTGTCTGACTAGTAGGGTCCCGCACGGCCCTGGTAGTCCTCCTGGAAACCTGAAAGTAAATGTAGGGTGAGCATAAAAGTATACTCAGTAGGGAAACCTAAAGCTCTCGTGCACAAGTGGGGAGACATCCTAATGTCCCGTGAGAACAACAGAAGAAACCTAACAAGGGATTCTATCCAACAAACCTCACCAGTCACACTCACCAAAACACAATCACAACACGTAGTAGTAGTATAAGAACAAGAGTATTGGGTACCTTGCACCATTTCTCAATAGTTAGCTGAACGTCCTGACACTGTCACACTCTCCCCGCCCACACACACTTGGGCCTCATAACCACACATCCTGCCCGCACACACCTGGGCCTCACCACCATGTATCCCGCCCGCACACACCTGGGACTCACCCCCACATATCCCGCCCGCACACACCAGGGCCTCACACCACACATCCCACCCGCACACACCTGGGCCTCATCCCGAAGATTCTTTGGAACGGTAATAGTAATAGAACTCTCGCCCGAAGACACCTGGTCCTGAATCTAAACCTATCCGAAAAGTCTTGGGTGTAAGGTCACCTCAAGCCATTATAGCCTATAAGCCTGCCTGAAGTGTCTTGGGCCTAATAACCCCAATCGAAACCTACCCGAAGATTCTTGGGTGTAAGGTTTCCTCAAGCCATCACAGCCTATGGGAGAAGGAGCAGGAAGGAGCTAGTAACTATGGGAAAACACCCTCTCCCATGAAATGGGACTGTTCGGCACTAAGTGCTCAACATGGGTGTGGTGCGATAAAACACAAAAGATACAAATATATATATGTAGCAACCACTCGGCCCAACCTATGGCTCCTAAAAAGAGAAACTGAGCACGTGCCTCGGCACTGCTACCACTAAGCATGCACCCAACAAACAACCCCAACCCCGTTAAGGTTTTTTCATGTTTCAGCAGAAATTAGCTTATTTAGTTCCTTAACTACTGGGAAACTATCCACAACCAACCACTTCAATCGTTCGTAAAACATATCCCTGCCATCCAAAAAACATGTTAGGGAAACACAAGCAGCACAACAAAACCCTTCTTAACAACCAACCAACCCGTTGATTATTATTTCTGTTTCCCCATAATTCATTAACTCTTCCACATTATAATATATTAAACACAACCCATAGTCCGTTCACATTTAAACCCATCCCTGCTGCCCCGCTGCCAACCACCATAACCACACCATGCATCATTATCCCTTTAATACCATTTATCGTAGCCCCGCTACCCATCACCATTAAACATTCACACCTTCCCACAACCAATTCAACCGCAGCCCCGCTGCTCACCCAAACCACAACAGCCCAGAAAACACCCCCATCACATGCCACCTAACCAAGGAAACACCCACATGTTCATTATTTCATTTTGGTTTAATCGAGGAGACCACACAAGGGTTCCGGATTTTCATTTAAACAGCCAACCTTACGTGATTAACCAATTTCCTTATTCAACAAGGATCCACTAACAAAAATGGTCTAGAAATATAGGGAAACATTTAATTGCGCAAGCAAAGGCCCCCAACGATCGTGATTTTCAGTTGGCATAAGTCTATTCATTTCACAACATAATATCATAGGATATAAAAGGTAAAGTAACAGAAATCAGAACATCCCATCCCCGTTAAATAATACAGTTATTATCTTCATTAAACTGGTTCAAAAGTGTTTCATGTAAACAAGAGAACACCCACCCTGCATGATGCACAAATTAGAGAGACGAAGGTAAAATACCTACCTCAACAGGTTCTTGATCGCAACGCTCCCCCTGATCAACCTTAGAAGACGTCCGTCGGCGTCCGTCACTTCTGTCGGGTCCTGGCAAAACCTCCTAGGGTGGATGTTGGAAAGAAAAGGCCGAAGTAAAGACAAAAGATCCAAGTTCGGAAGCTCTGCATCGTCGTTACAATCCCGTGGCCGCTAACGGATCATAAATCAGAGATTGGACGAAGAAGTTATGGAAGGAAGAGCCTTCGAGTCTCTTGAGAGAGATCTGCTCAGAGGAGAGGAGAGGAGAGGGGAGGAGAGGAGAGGGGTGAGTTGAAAGGAGGAGGGGACCCCTCCTTTTATAGGCATGAAAATCAAAGGTACACTGCATGTTCTTGATGGTACAAGTCATGTACTCGGTTCTTTCACACGATCTCCACGCGGCTTCCAACATGGCTCTGCGGCCATTGACTGGTCAACACAAGTTTTGAGTGTAACGCAGACGCGGGGAAGGACTACACGACATGTCATTTAGACACACGGCGTGTACTCATTTATTACACACGGCAAGAAAACGACTCTAACATAGTACACGGCCGTTGACTGGTAACGAGTACGTTGGGAAGGACTACACGACGTGTAGTTTAGACACACGGCGTGTACTCATTTATTACACACGACAAGGACACGGCTCCAACACGGTATATGACCATTGACAGGTAACACGTACGCGGGGAAGGACTACACGACGTGTAGTTTAGACACACGACATGTACTCATTTATTGCACACAGCAAGGACACAACTCCAACATGGTACACAACCGTTGACTGGTAATGCGTACGCGGGGAAGGACTTCACGACGTGTAGAACTGGACACACAGCGTGCACCCATTACTCCACCCAGTAAGGACATGGCTTGCAACACGGGGTATACCCGGAAAGGGGGTACACGGCGTGAACTCAAACTACACGGCGTGTAGTTTCAAAATTCTGGAAAGTGTGGAAGAAGTCCAGTTTACCCTCCAGAACACTTCTTGACCTTCTTTTTGACAAAGGAATGGTTCGGAGAGGTCCGGGCCATTACATCAGATACCTCTTAAAAAATTATCGTCCCCAAGAATTCAAAAACCAACCCAGAGGAACCCAACAAGATACCTCTTAGGGTTCTCGTTATAACAGGAACCCAACCAACAATCCTAATTATAAGTGTTAGGAATTCCTTCCCCTATGTAGAGATATTATCCACTTTAGGGAGCACTAACTCGCCTATACGGGTTTAATCACATCCTCATTAATGCATCTCAATTAAGGATTGGGTCTTCCCACATCCATACATTAGGATTTTCAACTTGAACTACCCCCTAACACCACAAAACCAACACACTGCCCGAACACATGGTTTTGGGAAAATCCTTCTCCTATGTCGAGATATTATCCGCTTTAGGCGGCACTGACTCGCCCGCATGGGTTCAATCACATCCGTATTAATGCGTCTCGATTAAGGGTCAGGCTTTCCCCCTTCCCACACATCCGGACATGTTACACATTACCAGGGAACGTGGAAACAAAATGTCTCACAACTGAAAAGACAAAAATTCCATATATCAAAGGTACAGAGTACAACATCAACACAAATCTCAGAAGAACAAGGGAAAACACAAGTCAAAACTACTCCAGGTACTGAGCGTGCATCTGGGTCTTCCGCTCCAAAGTGCTCTCCTCGAGACCGCCATGCCTCCACAACACACGAACCAAGGGAATGGTTCATCCACGGAGAACCTTCTCTATACGATCCTCGATTCTGACTGGTCGTTCGTTGAAGGTCGCGTCATCTCCCATATCTAACTCTCCCCAGTCAATAACGTGAGATTCATCGTGTATGTACCGACGAAGTTGGGAGACGTGGAAAATGTCATGGACTTTCTCCATCTGAGGTGGTAGGGCCAGCTGATATGCCACCTCACCGACTCGCCTCAGCACCTCAGAAGGTCCAATGAACCTTGGTGAGAGCTTTCTCCATTTCCCAAACCTCCTCTGCCCCCGTCGAGGGGAAACCTTCAAGAACACATGATTTCCCACCTCGAACTCCAAGTGCCTCCTCCGACGATCAGCATAAGACTTCTTTCGGTCCTGAGCTACCTTCATCCTCTCACGTACAAGCTGGACTTTCTCCGTGGTGCTCTGCACTACCTCTGGTCCAAGAGCACCTGTCTCACCAACCTCTGCCCAGCAAATGGGTGAACGACATGGCTTTCCATACAAGGCCTAAAATGGTGCCATGCCAATATTAGAGTGGAAGCTGTTGTTGTAGGTAAACTCTACTAAAGGCAAGTGTCATACCCATGATCCTCCGAAATACAGAACACATGATCGCAGCATGTCCTCCAACGTCTGGACAGTCCGCTCTTTCTGCCCATCGGTCTGGGGGTGGAAAGCAGTGCTAAGGAATAGGTGGGTTCCAAAAGAATTCTGTAACCCCCTCCAGACTCATGAGGTAAACTGAGTATCCCAATCTGAGATGATGGTCCTTGGAAATACATGCAAACACACCACCACATCTACGTACCTCTGTGGTAAGGTACTCACTGGGCCCGACTCCTTGATTACTAAGAAGTGAGCTGATTTCATCAGACGATCCACCACTACCCAGATAGCGTCATAACCACCCTCAGCTCTGGGTAGTCTTGTGGCGATGTCCATTGAGATGTCATCCCACTTCCAATCGGGGACATCTAAAGGATACAGTAAACAACTGGGTATACGGTGTTCAAACTTCACTTGCTGACACACTAGGAACTTAGCCACAAACTCCCCCACTTCCTGTTTCACCCTGGGCCACCACAACTGATCCCTCAGGCCTCGGTACCTTTTTGGAACTCCTGGATGTACCACCATGGCTGAACTATGGATCTCACAGAGAACTCCCTCACGCATTGTCTCTGGGACAAACAACCTTCCACAGAAAAGCATCTGATGTCGGCTATCCTCTGACCATCCCTCTCGAGCATTCCCCTGATCGACACGATCCCGTATCTCCTATCCCTCAGAGTCACCCCACTGAGACTCCTCCACCTGCTGCGACAAGGAGGATTTCACCATCATCTGGGAAAAAGATCCTCTAACACCTTCTTCCCTTGCATCTAAGTGCAGGGAAGCCAACTCTCCCATCACCTTCCAAGCATCAGCGGATTCCCAAAGCACTTCCTTATGTGACTTCCTGCTCAGGGCATCAGCCACAACATTTCCCTTACCTTCTGTGAAAGCGATATGAAAGTCATAGTCTTGGAGATACTTCACCCATCTACGCTGCCGTAAGTTCAAGTCACGCTAGAGGAAGATACAACACAGGATCTTGTGATCTAAGAAAACCACAAAGCGCTCCCCAAAGAGGTAGTGTCACCACAACTTCAATGCGAACACTACTGCTGCAAGCTCCAGGTCATGGGTGGCATAGTTACGCTCGTGAGGGAACAACTGCCTAGACCCATAACAAATCACGCCCTTCTTCTGCATCAGCACGCACCCCAGACCAAGGCCAGAAGCATCAAAAAACCCTTCGTACAATAACCCCTCCTCTGGCAACCTGAGAACGGGAGCACTAACCAACTTCACCTTCAGGTAGTCAAAAGCTTTTTGGCACTGATCTCTCCATAGGAAGACCTGATTCTTCCTAGTCAAAGCTGTCAATGGAGCAAAAACTCGAGATAAGTACGAAACGAATCTCCGATAGTAACCTGCTAACCCCATGAAACTATGAACTTCTGCCACGCTCTTGGGTGGTTCCCAAGAACCAACTGCCTCCACCTTCGACGGGTCCACCGATACTCCATGCTGAGATACCACGTGCCCAAAGAAGTGTACTTCTTGTGTCACGAACTTACACTTCGACAATTCCCTGTAAAGATGTTGGTGTCGAAGGAATTCCAAGACTGCCCTGAGATGCTCAACATGCTCCTCCTCTGATCTTGAGTAGATCAGGATGTCATCGATAAACACAACGACGAACCGATCTAGAATCTCTCGGAAGACAAAGTTCATAAGTCCCATGAACACACCTGGTGCATTTGTAACTCCAAACGGCATCACTACAAACTCGAAGTTCCCATACCTGCACCTGAAAGCTGTCTTCGAGATGTCACTATCCTTCTCCCTCAACTGATGATATCCCGATCGTAGATCAATCTTAGAAAACCAACCTGCTCCCCGTAGCTGGTCGAAGAGATCATCTATCCTTTGAAGGGGGTAACGGTTCTTGACTGTTACCTGGTTCAGCCATAGGCAGTCTATGCATAGCCTGAGACCATCATTTTCCTTCTTCACGAACAAAACTAGAGCACCCCATGGAGACACGTTGGTTCGAACAAAACCCTTCTCCATCAGATCGTCAATCTGAATCCGCAACTCCGAAGCTTCCATTTGATAAGGGGACATCAAAATCGGTCGGGCACCAGGTTGTAAGTCAATCCCGAACTCAACGTCACGTCGGGGGGGAGGGGGGTAGAGCCACAACCTCCTCAGAAAAAACATCGAGGAACTCCCCAACAACCTCAGGGACATCCATCATCTCTGTATCGGCTGGAACCACTGAAAACCCTCCCAAAAAGGAAAGGAGAGGCTCCAAACGTCGGCTTCCTGCATGATAGCTCCTCTCGCCAACAAAAGATACGCGCTTCCCATCCACGTCAGAGAACACGACTCTTCTCCGGAAGCAGTAGATAACGACACCAACAGAAAACAACCTTTTGATTCCTAGGATGACATCGTATGGCTGCATCTATAACAAAAGAAGGTCTCCACTAGATCGATGTGGTCCCAACGTCAGCCCACATCCCCGGCAAACACAAGATACGCTGGTCTGGCCCCCAACTTATGTACTCAGTACCAGTGGTACGGAAAGTCTCTCTACGTATAGTCCCAAATCATAGGCTAGACTAAGTGCAACAATGGAGTGTGAGGCTACGGAATTGAAAAAAGAAGAAACAAGAGTGCTGAACAAACAAATCGTACCTCGCACCACCTTTGGTCTTGCTGGAGCTGCCAACTCTGCTGCGTGCAACTGTCCACGCCCAGCTCCTCTGCCTCTCTGATGTCGTCCACTTCCCCAACCACGCCCTGGTCGAGGTCCCTGAGGAGCACCCTGAGGTTGGGCTCCTCTCGCAAAGTCTGCCCTCGGAGGAGCATAGTCCTGCTGCTGCTGGAAGGGCCTCACCGGTAACTGGTGCTGCTATGGTGGACGCTGAACCTGCCCACCTCCATTGTACGGAGCTCGGTTCGGGCATCGACTCTGAACGTGCCCGAAAACTCCACAAGAAAAACACCTCAGTCCTGGGCTCATGGAAAAGGGACGGGGACCCGAAGATCTGAACTGGAACTGCTGGGGCATGTTCCCCACTGGCCTGAACCTGGAAGGTCCTATCGCAGGAGCCCTGCTACTGACTGCCTTCCCCTTCGATGAACCTAGCTGAAACACTTCACGCAGTGCACCTCCCAGCGAGTGCATCCTCTCTACAACCTTGGCCTTCTTCTGCACTGCCAAGTACGTCGGAAGAGTAAAGGGGGAGACAACATACTGGAGTGAAGGACGGAGCGCCTCCTCCAAAAATCTTGCCCGAGACTCCTCATCCGGAAAGAGATCCGGAGCAAAGTGCATGAGATCCTTGAACTTGATTCCCAACTCTCATACCGACATAATCCCCTACTGAAGGGAGAGTAACTCCTCCCGCTACTCTGCCATGATCATGGAAGAAAGGAATTCCACTTGGAATTCCTTCTCAAAGTTATCCCATGGAACCTATGCCTCTATCCTCTCTCCGAGGTAGAGCGTCCACCACTGTCGCGCCGCACCTCCCAGCTGACTGACTGCTAGGGGAACCCAGTACTCCCTCGGAGCACGGATCAAGGTGAAAGCGATCCCTAGCTTCTCAATCCACCCCTCCGTCTCCGTATCCGAAGTAATACCCTCATACTTGTTGAGGGTCTGCCGCTGGAAGGAACGGAGAGTCTTCTGCCACAGGCTATCTTCCTCCTCTTGGTCAATAATCAACTGATCGACCGCCTGGATCAGCTAGGCCTCGGCCGTCTGAGCCACCTGAGGAGGACATCCAGTTTCCATAGCTATATAGTAAACAAGGATCGCCTAAGCCCAAGTAGTAAGGAAATTTCTCAATGTTTTAATTATCATTTTATTTAAAGTTCTTTCCCAGAACACCAAAATCGACTAAAACAAAATCATGATTATGCATGTACCTTCCCTAGGGTCTCTACTCTGAAATCAATGTAGTCTCACTTGGTCGTTCGGTAGGCTCAGATTCCTTGCATCGGATCACTGGGGGCCCTAAAATCCCATGTCCTAGTCGGTCTTCCCTGACCTATGTCACACACCAAGATTAACTAACTCTTTTTCCCTACCATCCATTATAATCCTCACTATGCCTAACTCTAGACTACATCCTATCTCTCAACCATCACCTCTGATACCATTCTGTCACGACCCCCTCCCACCAAAGATGCCCCTCCTATGCTGGAAATGGTGAAAGGGAGATAATGACCCCCGAGTCCCACCTCCAGTAGGCCCCGGGTTGGTGACTAGCACCAAGGGTATGAGTTTTCACAAATATGGGATTCATTACCCTTTTTTATTATTTAGGATCGGGAAATAGGACAAGTCAACCACCAAAAAGGAAAAAAGAACAAGTGTATATAAATAAACCCAAACCAAACCACATGCATGTTTAAACATTTTTATAACAAGGTAAAAGTACAAGAAAGCTCAAAAGTACAATACCAAATGAAAACAAGAAAATAGAAACTGCAACAACTCCAACTATCTGACTAGTAGGGCCCCGCACGGCCCTGGTAGTCCACCTGGAAACCTGAAAGTAAACGTAGGGTGAGCATACAAGTATACTCGGTAGGGAAACCTAAAGCTATCATGCACAAGTGGGGAGACATTCTAATGTCCCGTGAGAACAACAGAAGAATCCTAACAAGGGAATCTATCCACCCAACCTCACCAGCCACACTCACCAAAACACAATCACAACTGGTAGTAGTAGTATAAGAACAAGAGTATTGTGTACCCCACACCATTTCTCAATAGTTAGCTGAACGTCCTGACACTGTCACACTCTCCCCACCCGCACACACCTGGGCCTCATAAACACACATCCCGCCCGAAAAAACCTGGGACTCAGACCACACATCCCGCCCGCACACACCTGGGCCTCATCCCTAAGATTCTTGGGAATGGTAATAGTAATAGAACTCTCGCCCGAAGACACCTGGCCCTGAATCGAAACCTACCCGAAGAGTCTTGGGTGTACGGTCGCCTCAAGCCATTATAGCCTATAAGCCTGCCTGAAGAGTCTTGGGCCTAATCACCCCAATCGAATCCTACCCGAAGATTCTTGGGTGAAAGGTTGCCTGATGCCGTCACAGCCTAGGGGAGAAGGAGCGGGAATGAGCTAGTGACTATGGGAAAACACCCTCTCCCATGAAATGGGAGTGTTCGGCACTACGTTCTCAACCTGGGTGTTGTGCGATAAAACAAATAAGATACAGATATATATATATATATATATATGTGTGTGTGGAAACCACTCAGCCCAACCTATGACTTCTAAAAAGAGAAACTGAGCACGTGCCTCGGCACTGCTACCATGAAGCATGCACCCAAAAAACATCCCCAACCCCATTAATGTTTTTCACGTTTCAACAGAAATTAGCTTATTTTGTTCCTTAACTACTGGGAAACTATCCACAACCAACCACTTCAATTGTTCATAAAACATATCCCTATCATCCACAAAACATGTTAGGGAAACACAAGAAGCACAACAAAACCCTTCTTAACAACCAACCAACCCATTGATCATTATTTCCGTTTCATTTCCAAGCCCCATCATTCATTAACTCTTCCACATTATTATTTATTAAACAAAACCCATAGTTCGTTCACATTTAAACCCATCCCTGCAGCCCTGCTGCCAACCACCATAACCACACCGTACATCATTATCCCTTTCATACCATTTATCACAGCCCCGATGCCCATCACCATTAAGCATTCACACCTTCCCACAACCAAGTCAACCGCAGCCCCGCTGCTCACACAAACCAAAAAATCCCACAAAACACTCCCATCACATGCCACATAACCAAGACAACACCCCCATGTTCATTATTCCATTTTGGTTCAACCAGGGTGACCACACAAGGGTTCCAAATTTTAATTTAAACAGCCAACATTACATGATTAACCAATTTCCACATTCAACAAGGTTCCACTCACAAAAACAGTATAGAAAGATAGGGAAAAATTTAATTGTTCAAGAAAAGGCCCCCAACAACCATGATTTTCAGTATCCATAAGCCTATTCATTTCACAACATAATATCACAGGATATAAAAGGTAAAGTAACAACAATCACAACTTCCAATCCCCATTAAATAAGCCAGTTATTAACTTCATTAAACTGGTTCAAAAGTGTTTGACGTAAACAAGAGAACACCCACCATGTATGATGCACAAATTAGAGAGACGAAGGTAAAATCTGTACCTCAACAGGTTCTTGGTCGCAACGCTCCCCCGGATCAACCTTAGAAGACGTCCGTCAGCGTCCGTCACTTCTGTCGGGTCCCAGAAAAACCAACTCGGGTGGAAGTCGGAAAGAAAAGGCTGAAGGAAAGACAACGAATACAATCTCGGAAGCTCCGCCTCATCATTATGGTCCCATGGCCGCTGACGGATCGTAAATCGGAGCTCGGACGAGGATGTTATGGAAGGAAGAGCCTTCGAGTCTCTTGAGAGAGCTCTGCTCAGAGGAGAGGAGAGGAGAGGAGAGGAGAGGAGAGGAGAGGAGAGGGGTGAGTTGAAAGGAGGAGGGGACACATCCTTTTATAGGCATGAAAATAAAAAGTACACATCATGTACTTGATGGTACACGGCGTGTACTCGGGTCTTTCACAGGGTCTCCATGCAGCTTCCAACATGGCTCCGCGACCGTTGACTGGTCAACGCACAGTTAGAGGGTAACGCATACGCGGGGATGGACTACACGACGTGTAGTTTAGACACAAGGCGTGTACTCATTTATTACACACGGCAAGGACACGGCTCTAACACGGTACACGACCGTTTACTGGTAACACGTACGCGGGGAAGGACTACACAACGTGTAGTTTAGACACACGACGTGTACTCATTTATTACACACAACAAGGACACAGCTCCAACATGGTACACGGTCGTTGACTGGTAACGCGTATGCGGGGAAGGACTACATTGCGTGTAGTTTAGACACACTGCGTGTACTCATTTATTGCACACAGGAAGGACACGGGTCCAACACGGTACACGGTCGTTGACTGGTAACACGTATGTGGGGAAGGACTACACGGCATGTATAACTAGACACACGGCGTGCACCCATTACTCAACCCAGTAAGGACACGACATGCAACATGGGGTATACCCGGGAAGGGGGTACACGGCATGTACTCAAACTACACGGCGTGTAGTTTCAAAATTATGGAAAGTGTGGAAAAAGTCCATTTTACCCTCCAAAACACTTCTTACCCTTATTTTTGACAAAGGAATGGACCGGAGAGGTCCGTGCCATTACATCAGATACCTCTTAAAACATTCTCGTCCCCGAGAATTCAAAAACCAACCCAGAGGAACCCAACAAGATACCTCTTAGGGATCTCATTATAACAGGAGCCCAACCAACAATCCTAATTATAGGTGTTAGGAATTCCTTCTCCTATGTCGAGATATTATCCTCTTTAGGCGGCACTGACTCGCCTGCATGGGTTCAATCGCATCCTCATTAATGCCTCTCGATTAAGGATTTGGTCTTCCCACTTCCATACAATAGGATTTTCAACTCGAACTACCCCCTAACACCACACAACCAACACACTGCCCAAACACGTGGTTTTGGGGAAATCCTTCTCCTATGTCGAGATATTATCCGCTTTAGGCGGCACTGAATCTCCCTCACAGGTTCAATCGTATCTGCATTAATGCGTCTTGATTAAGGGTCAGGTTTTCCACCTTCACACACATCTGGACATGTTACACATTACCAGGGAACAAGGAAACAAAACGTCTCACAACTAACAAGCCATGCATGCCATATATCAAAAGTATAGAGTACAACATCAACACAAAGCTCAGAAGAACAACAGAAAACACAAGTCAAAACAACTCCGGGTACTGATCGTGCATCTGGGTCTCCTGCTCCCATGTGCTCTCCTCGAGACCACCATGCCTCCACAACACACAAACCAAGGCAATGGTTAGTCCATGGAGAACCTTCTCTTTACGATCCTCGATTCTGACTGGTCGTTCCTTGAAGGTCGCATCATCTCCCATATCTAACTCTCCCCAGTCGATAACGTGAGAGTCATCGTGTAAGTACAGACGAAGCTGGGAGATGTGGAAGACATCATGGACTTTCTCCATCTGAGGTGGAAGGGCCAGCTGATATGCCACCTCGCCGACTCGCCTCAGCACCTCAAAAGGTCTAATGAACCTTGGTGAGAGCTTCCTCCCTTTCGCAAACCTCTACTGCCCCCGTCGAGGGGAAACCTTCAATAACACATGATTTCCCACCTCGAACTCCAAGGGCCTCCTCCGAATATCAGCATAAGACTTCTGTCGGTCCTGATCCGCCGTCATCCTCTCACGTACAAGCTGGACATTCTCCGTGGTGCTCTGCACTACCTCTGGTCCAAGATCTCCTATCTCACCAACCTCTGCCTAGCAAATGGGTGAACGAAATGGCCTTCCATACAAGGCCTCAAATGGTACCATGCCAATAGTAGAGTGGAAGCTGTTGTTGTAGGAAAACTCTACTAAAGGCAAGTGTCGTACCCATGATCCTCCGAAATCCAGAATGGATGCTTGTAGCATGCCCTCCAACGTCTGGATAGTCCGCTCTGTCTGCCCATCGGTCTGGGGGTGGAATGCAGTTCTAAGGCATAGGTGGGTGCCAAAAGCATGTTGTAACCCCCTCTAGACTCATGAGGTAAACCGAGTATCCCGTTCTGAGATGATGGTCCTTTGAACTCCATGAAGATGCACCACCTCATCTACGTACCTCTGTGTTAAGGTACTCACCGGGCCCGACTCCTTGATTGCTAAGAAGGGAGCTGATTTCGTCAGACGATCCACCACTACCCAGATAGCATCATAACCACCCTGAGCTCTGGGTAGTTCTGTGACGAAGTCCATTGAGATTTCATCCCATTTCTACTCGGGGACATCTAAAGGATGCAGGAAACCACCGGGAACACGGTGTTCAACCTTCTGTTGCTGACACACTAGGCACTTAGCCACAAACTCCGCCACTGCCCGTTTCACCCCGGACCACCACAACGGATCCCTCAGGCCTCGGTAGATTTTTGAAACTCCTGGATGTACTGCCATGGATGAGCTATGGAACTCACGGAGAACTCCCTCACACATTGTCTCCGGGACAAACAACCTTCCACGGAAAAGCATCTGATGCTGACTGTCCACTGACCATCCCTCTAGAGCATTCCCCTTATTGACACGATCCCACATCACCTCTGCCTTAGAGTCCCCCCACTGAGACTCCTCCACATGCTGCGACAGGGATGATTGCACCATCATCTGGAACAAACAGGCTCTAACACCTTCTTCCCTTGCATCTAAGTGCAGGTCAGCCAACTCTCCCATCACCTTCCAAGCATCAGCGGATTCCCAAACCACTTCCGTATGTGACTTCCTGCTCAGGGCATCATCCACAATGTTTCCCATACCTTCAGTTTAAGAGATATCTAAGTCATAGTCTTGGAGAAACTCGACCCATATCCACTGTTGTAAGTTCAGGTCACGCTGGAAGAAGATATAACGCAGGCTCTTGTGATCTGAGAAGACAAAAAAGCGCTCCCGAAATAGGTAATGTCGCCACAACTTCAATGCGAACACTACTTCTGTAAGCTCCAGGAAATGGGTGGCATAGTTACGCTCGTCAGGGCACAACTGCCTAGACCATAATAAATCACACCCTTCTTCTGCATCAGCACGTACCCCAGAACAAGGCCAGAATAATCACAAAACACTTCATACAACAACCCCTCCTCTAGAAACCTGAGCATGAGAGCACTAACCAACTTATACTTCAGGTAGTCAAAAGCTTTTTGGAACTGATCGCTCCATAGGAAGACCTGATTCTTCCTAGTTAAAGATGTCAATGGAGCAAAAACTCGAGAGAAGTCCGAAACGAACCTCCGATAGTAACCTGCTAACCCCAGGAAACTACGAACTTCAGCCACGCTCTTGGGTGCTGCCCAAGAAACAACTTCCTCCACCTTTGATGGGTCCACCGATACTCCATGCTGAGATACCACGTGCCCAAGGAAGTGTACTTCTTGTGTCAAGAACTTACACTTCGACAATTTCCATTAAATCATGTAGTGTCGAAGGACTTCCAAGACTGCCCTGATATGCTCAACGTTCTCCTCATCTGATCTTGAGAAGTTTAGGATGTCATCGATAAACACAACGACGAACCGGTCCAGAAACTCTCGGAAGACAATGATCATAAGTCCCATGAACACAACTGGTGCATTCGTAACTCCAAACGGCATCACTACAAACTCGAAGTGCCCATACCTGCACCTAAAAGATGTCTTCGAGATGTCACTGTCCTTCACCCTCAGCTGATGATTTCCCGATCGTAGATCAATCTTAGAAAAACAACATGCTCCCCTCAGCTGGTCGAAGAGATCATCTATCCTTAGAAGGGGGTAACGGTTCTTGACCGTTACCTGGTTCAGCCTTCAGTAGTCTATACATATCCTGATACCACCTTCTGCCTTCTTCACGAACAAAACTAGAGCACCCCATGGCGACACGATGGGTCAAACAAAACCCTTATCTATCAGATCGTCAATCTGAATCCACAACTCCCACAAATCCGAAGGTGCCATTCGATAAGGGGCCATCGAAATCGGTCGGGCACCAGGTTGTAAGTCTATCCCGAACTCAACATCACGTCGGGGGGGGGGGGGGGTAGATTCACAACCTCCTCAGGAAAAACATCGAAGAACTCCCCAACAACCTCTAGGACAACCTTCATCTCTGTATCGGCTGGAACCACTGACAACCTGCCCAACAAAGAAAGGAGAGTCTCCACACGCCGGCTTCCCGCCTAATAGCTCCTCTCGCCAACAAAAGATACGTGCCGCGACTCTTCTCCAGAAGCAGTCGATAACGGCACCAACAGAAAACAACTACTAGATGCCTATGATGACATCGTATGGCTGCATCTGTAATAGAAGAAGGTCTCCACTAGATCGATGTTGTCCCAACGTCAGCCCACATCCCCAGAAAACAAAAGATACGCTGGTCTGGCTCCCAACTGGTGTTCTCAGTACCAGTGGTACGAAAAGTCTCTCTATGTCTATTCCAAAAGCATGGGCTATACTAGGTGAAACAAAGGAGTGCGAGTCTCTTGAATCTAACAAAGTAGAAACAAGAGTGATGAACAAACAAATCGTACCTCGCACCACCTCTGGTCCTGCTGGAGCTGCCAAATCTGATGCGTGCAACTATCCACACCCAGCTCCTCTTCCTCTCTGATGTCGTCCACTTCCCCGACCACGCCCTGGTTGAGGTCCCTGAGGAGCACCCTGAGGTCGGTCTCCCCCCGCAAAGTCTGCCCTCAGAGGAGCATGGTCATACTACTACTGGAAGGGCCTCGCCAGCAACTCGTGCTGCTGCGGTGGGCGCTGAACCTGCCCACCTCCACTGTACGGAGCTCGGGTCGGGCACCGACACTGAACGTGCCCGAAACCTCCACAAGAAAAATACCTCGGTCCGAGGCTCGTGGAAAAGGGACGAGGACCCGAAGATATGAACTGGAACTGCTAGGGCATGCTCCCCATTGGCCTGAACCTGGATGGTCCTGTCGCTGGAGCCCTGCTGCTGACTGCCTTCCCCTTCAACGAACCTGGCTGAAACACCTCACGTGGTGCACCTCCCAGCGAGTGCATCCTCTCTAGAACCTCTGCCTTCTTCTGCACTTCCAAGTATGTCGGAAGGGTAAAGGGGGATACATCATACTGGAGTGAAGAATGGAGCACCTCCCCAAATGTCTTGCCCGAGACTCCTCATCCGGAAAGAGATCCGGAGCAAAGCGCAGGAGATCCTTGAACTTGATTCCCATCTCACGTACCGACATACTCCCCTGCTGAAGGGAGAGTAACTCCTGCCACTTCTCCGCCTTGATCATGGATGAAAGGAATTCCTCTTGGAATTCCTTCTCAAAGTCAGCCCATGAAACCTCTGCCTCTATCCTCTCTCCGAGGTAGAGCATCCACCACTGTCGCGCCGCACCTCTCAGCTGACTGACTGCTTGGAGAACCCAGTACTCCCTTAAAGCACAGATCATGGTGAAAGCGATCCCTAGCAACTCAAGCCACCCCACTGTCTCAGTATCCGAAGTACTACCCTCGTAGTTCTTGAGGGTCTGCCACTGGAAGGAACTGAGAGTCTTCTGCCACTGGATATCTTCCTCCTCTTGGTCAATCCTCAACTGATCGACCACCTGGATCTGCTGGGCCTCAGCCGTCTGAGGCACCCAGGGACGACGTCCAGGTGCCATAGCTGTAAGGTAAACAACGATCTCCTAATCCCAAGTAGTAAGGAAATTTTTCAACGTTTTAATTATCATTTTATTTCAATTTATTTCCCAAAACACCAAAATCGAGTAAAACACAGTCATGATGATGCATGTATCGTCCCTATGGTCTCTATCCTGCAATAAATGTAGTCTCACTTGGTCGTTCGTTAGGCTCAGAGTCCTTGCATTAGATCACGGGGGGCCCTAAAATATCGTGTCCTAGTAGGTCTTCCCTGGCCTATGTCATGCACCAAGATTAGCTAACAATATTTCCCTACCATCTCATGCAATCCTCACTGTGCCTAACTCCAGACTCCATCTTATCTCTCAACCATCACCTGTGATACCATTCTGTCATGACCCCCTCCCACCAAAGATGCCCCTCCTGATCTAGAAATGGTGAAAGGGAGATAATGACCCCCGAGTCCTGCCTCCATTAGGCCCCGAGATGGTGACTAGCACCAAGGGTATAAGTTTTCACAAATATGGGAGGCATTACCCTTTTTAATATTTTGGATCGGGAAATCGGACAACTCAACCACCAAAAAGGAAAAAGAATAAGTGTATATAAATAAACCCAAACCAAGCCCACATGCATGTTTAAACAATTTTATTACAAGGTACAGTTACAAGAAAGATCAAAAGTACAATACCAAAAGAAAACAAGAAAACATCAACTACAACAACTCCAACTGTCTGACTAGTAGGGTCCCGCACGTCCCTGGTAGTCCTCCTGGAAACATGAAAGTAAACGTAGGGTGAGCATACATGTATACTCAGTAGGGAAAACTAAAACTCTTGTGCACAAGTGGGGAGACATCCTAATGTCCAGTGAGAAGAACAGAAGAAACCTAACAAGGGAATCTATCCACCAAACATCACCAGCCACACTCACCAAAACAAAATCACAACAGGTAGTAGTAGTATAAGAACAATATTATTGGGTACCCCCACACCATTTCTCAATAGTTAGTTGAACGTCCTGACACTGTCACACTCTCCCCGCCCGCACACACCTGGGCCTCATAACCACACTTCCCTCCCTCACACACCTGGGCCTCACCACCACGTATCCCGCCCGCAAACACCTCGGCCTCACCACGAATCCCGCCCGCACACACCTGGGCCTCACACCACACATCCCACCTGCACACACATGGGCCTCATCTTGAAGATTCTTGGGAACATTAATAGTAATAGAACTCTCGCCCGAAGACACCTGGGCCTGAATCAAAACCTACCCGAAGAGTCTTGGGTGTAAGGTTGCCTCAACCCATTATAGCCTATAAGCCTGCCTGAAGAGTCTTGGTCCTAATCACCCCAATCGAAACCTACTCGATGAGTCTTGGGTGTATGTTTGCCTCAAGCCCCCACAGACTAAGGGAGAAGTAGCAGGAAGGAGCTAGTAACTATGGGAAAAACCATCTCCCATGAAATGGGAGTGTTCGGCACTAAGTGCTCAACATGGGTGTGGTGCGATAAAACAAAAAAGATACAGATATATATATATATATATGTGTGTGTGTGTGTGTGTGTGTGTGTGTGTGTTTGTGTGTGTGTGTGTGTAGAAACCACTCAGCCCAACCTATGGCTTTTAAAATGATAAACTGAGCACGTGGCTCGACACTGCTACCACCAAGCATGCACCTAATAAACAACCCCAACCCCATTAAGGTTTTTCACATTTCAGCAGAAATTATCTTATTTAGTTCCTTAACTACTGGGCAACTATCGACAACCAACAACTTCAATCATTCATAAAACATATCCCTGCCATCCACAAGACATGTTAGGGAAACACAAGAAGCACAACAAAACCCTTCTTAACAACCAACCAACCCATTGATTATTAATTCTGTTTCAGTTCAAAGCCCCATCATTCATTAACTCTTCCACATTATTATTTATTAAACACAACCCATGTTCCGTTCACATTTAAACCCATCCCTGCATCCCCGCTGCCAACCACCATAACTACACCATACATTATAATCCCTTTAATACCATTTATCGCAGCCCCGCTACCCATCACCATTAAACATTCACACCTTCCCACAACCAAGTCAATCGTAGCCCCGCTGCTCACCCAAACCACAACAGCCCACAAAACCCCTCCATCACATGCCACGTAACCAAGCCAACTCCCACATGTTCATTATTCCATTTGGGTCAACCGGGGTGACCACACAAGGGTTCCTGATTTTCATTTAAACAGCCAACTTTACGTGATTAACCAATTTCCACATTCAACAAGGTTCCACTCACAAAAATGGTCTAGAAATATAGGGAAAAATTTAATTTCACAAAAAAAGGCCCCCAAAGACCATGATTTTCAGTAGGTATAAGCCTATTCATTTCACAACATAATATCACAGGATATAAAAGGTAAAGTAACAGAAATCACAACTTCCCATCCCCGTTAAATAAACCAGTTATTATCTTCATTAAACTGGTTCAAATGTGTTTCACGTAAAAAAGAGAACACCCACCCCGCATGATGCAGAAATTAGAGAGATGAAGGTAAAAGCCCTACCTCAACAGGTTCTTGATCGCAATGCTCCCCCAGATCAACCTTAGAAGACGTCTGTCGGCGTCCATCACTTCTGTTGGGTCCTGGAAAAACCTCCTCGGGGGGAAGTCGGAAAGAAACAGCCAAAGGAAAGACAACAGATCCAACCTCGGAAGCTCAATCTCGTCATTACGATCCCGTGGCCGCTGACGGATCGTAAATCGGAGCTCGGACGAAGAAGTTATGGAAGGAAGAGTCTTCGAGTCTCTTGAGAGAGCTCTGCTCAGAGGAGAGGAGAGGAGAGGAGAGGAGAGGAGGGGGGTGAGTTGAAAAGAGGAGGAGACCCTTCCTTTTATAGGTGTGAAAAGCAAAAGTACATGGCGTGTACTTGATGGTACACAGCGTGTACTCGATTCTTTCACATGGTCTCCACACAACTTCCAACACGGCTCCATGGCTGTTGACTGGTCAACACACAGTTTGAGGGTAACGCATACGTGGGTAAGGACTACACGGAGTGTACTCTTTTATAACACACGGAAAGGACACGGTTCCAACACGGTACACGGTCGTTGACTGGTAACGCGTACATGGGGAAGGACTACATGGCGTGTAGTTTAGACACACGGCATGTACTCATTTATTACACACGACAAGGACATGACTCCAACACGGTACACGGTCGTTTACTGGTAACACGTATGTGGGGAAGGACTACACATCGTGTAGTTTAGACACCCGTCGTGTACTCATTTAATGCACACAGCAAGGACACTGCACCAACACGGTACACGACCGTTGACTTGTAACATGTACGCAGGGAAGGACTACACTGTGTGTAGAACTACACACACGGTGTGAACCCATTACTCCACCCAACAAGGACACGGCCTGAAACACGGGTTATACCCGAGAAGGGTGTACACGGCGTGTACTCAAACTACACGGCATGTAGTTTCAAAATTCTGGAAAGTGTGAAAAAAGTCCATTTTATCCTCCAGAATTCTTCTTGACCTTATTTTTGACAAAGAAATGGGCCGGAGAGGTCCGGGCGATTAGATATACCCATCTATGTAAGGTGGTGGTGAAATATAGTTTACACCACAACGTGGACATGGTATTCCGTACGTACGCACGCACGGTGATTTTGTTTTCCATAGGATGGATAGATGGTAAAATAGGGTTGTTTCATACTAATAATAACATATCAGTATATGAGTTATATTGATGTTATTACTTCATAATTAAACAACTAAAGAAGAAGAAGTGGAAGAATAAATAATGTTGAAAGAACCGGTAACGGACATTACCACTTCTTTGAAGCGCTTCTTTGAGACCGTCTTTTAGGGAACTAAAATTGGTCTTTGAAGAAGACCAGGACCTCTAGGATGTCTCTAGGGAAGTGGAGAGGAGAAATTGGCATGGTTTGGCCGACATTGAAGGCTCAAAATGGTGTGAGGAAGAGGGGTAGGAGGTGCCCTTTTATAAGGGAGGAGAGGGGCTCCTTTGGAAAAACAAAAAATATTATTTTATTATAAAGCCAAATTCATGTTTAAATAGCTCCAAATTGATTTATTTCTAATATAAGTTGGGGATTGTCGACATAATCTAATAAAATTTAATTTATACACGTTTAAGATCTTATTTTAACATTATCATTTATATTTATCTTTAAGATAGATAATTTTACTTTTACCGTGTCTTTTTGTGTTCTTACACTATAAGGTTAATAATCTTACAATAACAAGCCAAACGAACCCCAATTTGTTTATAACTAATAAATATAACCTTATCTAAGTCATTTGGCCTATACTTATATTTTTAGGAATAAAAAAACAATTAATAATATAATATTTTTTTTAAAAACTATTTTATGTCAATTTTGACACAATTTAGTAATTGATTTTTGTAAAAATCATAACAGAATTATTAGTTAGAACAAAGTCCAAAAATCAATAATAACATGTCATATTAACCTTATAAAATTAGTGTATTTCATAAAAAGTCTCAAATTACATTTATTTGGGTATTTATAACATCAATTATGTCAATATTTCATTAATAAGACAATTACTGCATCATCTTTGTGTCATAAATAAATTAAATTATTTAATGTCTAAAAATTAAAAATAAAATTCCATTATGTAGGAAATCTATTTATATTTCTATGAAATATTTATAGTCGAATTTATATTATTTATAAACCTATATTAAAAATTATTTAGTTATTAAACTTTGATTTTAACTATTTTAACCCTCCTTTAAATAACTTAATAATAACTGTCCTAATCTAATCCAAGTGGGCCTAATTGTTCATATTTGGTTCATAAGGTTGTTTTTGGTCGAATTAAACTTATCCAATAGAATTAGGAAATGTGTTAGGGTAATAATTATATCATTATTACCCTTAATTACCCTATTTACTTTTAACCGTGGTAAATAAAAGAAAAAAGTTATTATTCACCAAAAATTATTTTCAACTCATTGAACCACATTTTAATTACTGAAATCAACCATGTCTCTCGTATTTTTGAAATTAAACTCATAGAAGCAGTAAAATTACGTTTTATATAAATTTGCAAATTCTCCTAGGAGGTGGGTAAAAGACGGTGAAAAGTTCAATAAAATTTTTATATATCTAAAATTATTATAAAATGACTCCAATGAATTGCATTGAACTTATATAGGTATTATTTATGAATTTTTCCCTAAAATAAATTTAATTAAAATAAATAATTATTTAAATAAAATGTCGGTTTTTAAATAGTAAGATATTGTTTTCACTATTCATCAAAAATTGAATGTTTTCAGAAAAATACCAAAATTTCACCCTAGGCTAATTTCGATATTCCGAATCCAAAAAATAAGTCCATTTTGAGAAATAAAATTCATAAAATTTCAAAAAGTGCTTATTACTATTCATAACGAATAGTTTTAATAATATTTTAAAAACATATCATTGTTTAGTGAAACGTGGTATTGCGTATGACGCAAGCTATCGAGGAAGGTCACGATTACGTGTAAAGCAAGCCAAGAATGTGTTGTGTGTAGTGAATGATTCCTTTGATGATTTATATAACATTAAAACAAAATATTTCTCATAAATGTCTCGGGTGATACAATATAGGGGGAATAAATGAATAGAATAATTCCATGAAAATTTAAAAATTAAATGACAATAAATAAACACATGTATAAAAATAATAGATCACATAGAGAAGGAATTCATAATATCAAACATAATAAACATATCTTGAAGTCCTCATAGCTGGAAAATATACATAAATGGGTAACGATTTACCCAAATACCTATCAATTGTTTCTATTGAGTCCTATCAATTAATCAAGGGATTATATAATTCTAGGCCCTTACCATCCCATAATCTGAAAACTAAACCCATCACATGAATAGTATTAGGAAACATTAAATATCATAATTTTTTCCAAAAACATCATATATAATCAGGTCTAAGTAATAAATATCCACCTATATATAAATAATTGATATATTTAATTACAATAGTTCTCTATCCAATGAAAAATATAGATATCTAGGTGCATATATAACAATAACATCAGAAACAATAGGATATTTATAGTGTAATAGAATATTCCATTTTAATAGGAATGATAAAAATGATGTAGTTAACGATATGTTCATGGTGTTAGGATATCCAAAGAAATTAGTCACCATGTTCAACTTTTTTTTATTGATAGGAGACCAAAGAAATGATTGAAAGATTATCCCTAGAACCATACATTAGTATTTGGTGGAACACATACTTAACATGCATAAATAGAAAATTTATTTTAAAACTATAAAAATAAAATCAAATCTTTAA
Source organism: Viscum album (assembly GCA_963277665.1). Lineage (NCBI taxonomy): Eukaryota > Viridiplantae > Streptophyta > Magnoliopsida > Santalales > Viscaceae > Viscum > Viscum album. The sequence continues at coordinate 1,254,395,676 of OY728122.1, forward strand.
TTATGGTTCATAAATTTTTTGTGAATCGTCAATTGAATATCCACTGGGAGTATTAAACTTATTGTGTAGTTAAACCCATTAGTTTTTCACCGAGTGAAGATTGAATTAATACCCAACCAAAGTTTTTTTTTCAGGTTATTACCGTTAGGTTCATCTGTGCTATAGCCTATATCAACTTATCATATCTAGACATTGATTTTTTATGTAATACAAAACATTATTTACCGTTCAAATTTTTAATTATGTTTCCCTAAATTATGAATCACCCCATAGGTGTTCACTAATCTTCTAGAATTTTAACTGGTTATGAACGTAGTATAATGAGATATAATGTCTATATTTCGTTGACATTTTGATACAAGTTTTATAAAAATGAATGAGAAAAACATTTCACATTAAAATGAAAATTGATTAGATAAGATTACAAACATAACGTATAATATATGATTGCGGATCCTTACATTGGTATAATAACGATTTAGGTGAAGGATATTTTGAGAGGATATTAGTAATATATCATTGATAATATTTCAAATGTATCAAAATATTATTGAATTAAAATAAATAAATTATATAAAAATATGTTTAAATAATATTATAGAAAAACCATTTCAGTTGAAAATGATAGAGAATGATTAGGAACCCTTAGCTTGCAATGCAGCTTCTAAAAGATTGTTTAATACACTAGAAAACCATAAAAATTATTTAGAGATACTCTTTAGAATTAAAATTAGGGAAAAATAAGCTATCTAATTTTATAGTGAAGTGGAAAGATAAGATTGGTGGGTATATATAGTAAATGAAGAGGATTTTCATTATTAATTTAAAAAATATCCCTCAAAATCTATAGTAATAAAAAAGAAAATTCATTGGATTTTTCATGGTTTTAGACAATGTTATTTTTAATGTAAGAATTATTTTTATATTTAAATTATTTGACAACAAAAATCATTTTAAATATATTATTTTTTATATAGAAAATTTTTTTATTCAAAAATAATTATTTTTAAAATCATTCAATATACATTATGTTTTGGAAGACAATTTATAGGGTTGTAAAATAATTTTCATTAGATTAAAAATACATTTTTTAATGATTAAAATCATTGGTGGTCATGAATGTATTTATGATACTTATTACATAATTTTTAGATAATAATGATGTTATAATTAGTTTCATATACTCGCACTATATTTTAAAATTTTCCCAAAAATTCGACTAGCTCAAAAAATTAATGAACAATCCATTATAGAATAATTTTGATGTATTGATTTCAAATTTAATTTACATTTTAAAAAATAATACTATATCTATTTTTATTTTAATTCCAAAATAAAAACACTTGTGTACACCCAAAAGAGGATTTTGGTGCCTAAATTTCCAAATCACTTTTTATTTTTATTCTTCGACAAACAGTTGTAATGATATTTTTATCCATAGATCTATATGTATTACTAATTATTAATTATATTATCAAAAAATTATTTTTTGGTACTAGTTTTATCCTTTTTCATAAATGTAATTTTCATTTTTTCTATTATATTATAATATGTTTTAATATTATTATGAAATACTAGAATTCCCATTGTGTCAAAAAAATTTGTGATAAAATATTTATTTACTATAGTGGAATATCATGTGTTGCAAAACAAAATTCCTAATATATCACAACCAATGATATCACATATCACTTATAGTGATAGTAAATCCAATACTATAGAATAAGAGACATCAATACAACCATATCCCATCATAATATATCCTTATATGTTTTTATGAAATTTACATATCACTAAAAGAGATATCATTATTTTGAATAATATTTAGATTTAAAAATGAATTTCTATTAAACATCACCAAATTTATATATGATACAATTGAATTGTATTATGTACATATAAAAATCCTATTTTTATTTTGAAAATAACAAGATGTATACAAAAATACCATTCAAGGGTAGTTTAGATGAAAAAAATGATAAAACAAAAACAATTGTGTAAGATCGTGATGTTTTTATGTGGTACATCTTTCATTAAATTTTATGTATACTTTATTTGTAATGGATTGTAATTTTTTTATAAAATTTATGTAATAAATTGTGTATCTTGTGTTTGAGACCTAAAAATAAAAGAAAAGAGGCTATATTGTTCATGGAACACAGTTAGCACACAATTAGTACAAATTTGGTGTGTTAATTATAGAGCTAGTAGGGGGAGTGTAACTGGATGAAAATCCATTCATGGGGATCTTGGAAACTATTTAAACTTAAATAAAGGAAAACGTATGGACCCTTAATGTATTGAAGAAATTGTGAAGGATAACCAAAATACCATGCAACCGAGGCCCCTTTTGGATAGTGGGTGGGGCATGTTTAGCTCATGGTTTGGCCAAATATGCAAACAATCCATGAACCTCATTTAAAGAGGGAATTTAATGTTTCTAAACATCACTGTTTAAGGTTTCTTACCTAATTTATTCCTCATTCCCACCTCATTCATCGCGAGTGATCAGTCAAGACATCTCCCATATTATATGAATAATTGTTCCCTGACATTGGGTTAAAGGACAAATTATTAGTTATGAATCAAATCTTTGAGTGATCCCACCACACCTATTTCTTATATATTCTTGAAATTTCCTTATATAAATGTTCAAATCTGTCAAAATACTCAAAACATTTTATAGTATAATCCATGATTGGGAATTGTTGGTTGTTTACGAATGAATCAATGGTCATGTTTGAATGATGATTCATCTTAGAACATGTTGAAGGTGGTCTAAAATTTATATCACATAGTATTATCGTAATGTTTATTTTTATGTGGTTATGTTTTTTTGTAGTTGTTGTTTTCATTTGAATCCTTATTGAGAAATGATAAAATTGGTGTCTTTATAGTTTGTTGATCCCCTCATATTCCCCATTGGATTCATTTAGATTTAACATACTGGTCATATAGTCAACCATGGGGTGATCCACGTCCATAAAAATGAGAATAGAGTTGTTAAATTATATATTTATGGTTTTAGGATATTAACCAAATTTTAACTGTAGTAAACATGTTGGAATTGAATGAAGGGGTGTTTGGCCTGACATGTAAGTGGGTAAATGTGAGATATGTTTGATGTATTTTTTCCATGTGGATAACTATAATTAAAGGGGTGATAAAGGATTTTAATGATGATTTAAGGGTGAAATATCCACACTATGGAAATATAGAATATGTTGAGTCTAATGAACCACATAATTGTGATAAATGAAATAGTGAACCTATGATGTTTTTTATTGATAAAAACATTGATGATAATGTTCCTTTTAAAATGTGAATAACTTGTTGGTTGTGTTGTTTTACGGATTCTCTTATCTCTTAGCAATACCAGATAAATACTCTATGTGCCCATATTCATAAAAAAGTTTATTGAAAGTGCTGATGATTTTTACTCTAAGAGCACAGACATTGTGCTTCATATAGTGGTTGATATTTTCAGACATGTCATTCTGTATCCCTATAAGATACTTATACTTTTGTTCATTGTTTTGAAACATGTGTCCAATTAACACCTGGTTCAGATGACTTTAAGTGGTATAAATTATGTTTGATGAGTATGGGTGACACTAGGAACTATGAAAAAGAGTAGTTAATTTAATATACTATTAAATAATAAAAATTATTTTAATCACTACCTTTAATTGATTACATATACTTCTTTGTACACTATTATTTTACTGGATAATATGGTTGACACTATTTGTGGTGGCCTACTAAATTTTCCTCACAACGAAATTAGGACACATTTAGGTACCCAAGAAGACATCATTGTTATAGAATGGGATAAGGGAAAAGGCCCATTAATAGATAGTTTATGTGGGATATGGGATGTGGAATGGGTTATGGGTTCAGACTTCATGTAGAGACTAGATATTAGTATTGTCATTAGTGCCTTATTTTTATTTCCTTTTGTAAATTTATTATATTATGACATTTAATATTTGATTTTTCTAGTTTTTAGGAACTTCCTTGATCTGGGAATATGGTATATGATTTTTTTGGTATTTATTATTATTTTTTTTCAACATTGATTTTGATTTTTGCTATTGATTTACTCTGGTAAAAATGGTATAGTCTTCCCATAATATCCACTTGACCTTGCTTCTAGTTGGTAGCCTCTGGCATATGGGCTGGAATAGTTGAGTTTATTTACCACTCTAGCTCGAGGCACCAGTTCTAGTGGAACCTGGGTGAGGACAATATAAAAGTGTATCCAAGTGGTTTTTTTTCTAGTTATTTACTATTTGGGAATGATATATATCATTTTAGGATATTTATATCCCTGATAATGATCTAACACCTGGGATTAGCTAAACCATTCATGGGAGAAAACCCATGTACCCAGGGTGGGATTATTAATTTTAGGTTCTCTTATTATAGTTGTAGATTATTTAACCATGGGTATTCTACTAGTGGTGTGATGTTATTATTTTTAAGACATTACTTGTGTCCCATTATGAAATTTGGGTAGTAGGATTTTTCATTATTATAGTCACTCATAATATATGTGAATTGAATCATATTAGGCATATGTGGAAAGATGGTTGTTGTCGGATTATGTAATTTAAAAACACATTTTCAGAATATTATGGTTTTAAAGAATTAGTTCCTAATGAAAATGATTCAATTTTTTATACATGAAAGGTGTTAAAATTGAAATTTATAAAATGATCCCCAATAAAGAGTTGATAATTGTTTTATATGTAATGTGTTTAATGGAGTAATAAAAATGGTGCCTAAATGAAAAATATTTATGTTGATAAAAGTGAAAGTGTTAAAAGGATATCTAATGAATGTATATGATTATATTATTTTATTTATCATGTGTTGACCATGGCCCAATATATGGATGGTTGAGGGTTGTAATAGTGTGTTGCTTATACATATTGGGATAGGCTTAGTGGGGTATTTTTTATGAATATATGTGATCCCTCTTCTATATAATTATAGTAACTTTATTTTATGTGTTTTAGATGTGAATTTTCTAATTATAGAGTGTTTCCCCCATGACAACACCTACCAGATGTATGACATGGGGTAATCTCTTATAATTCTCTTCCAGTAGTGGTGAACAAACCCTTATTAGTTCTGCATAATAGATAATAAGAGTGTTTTTGTTGGAAATTTTCTATATTTATGTTTCTTATAGAGTGTGATGTAGGGTAGGTTGTGCCGATTATGTTCAACCTAACCTGAGAGTTTCGTCTACATCATTTTTTGATGCTTTCCAGGGAGGGTGGACATAAGGTTGATACGATATGTATTGTATCTACCCATGTAATTATATATCAGTTAGACACCCCTATTGATAAAAAATTTAAAATGGAATTTTTTTTGTGAGAACCAGTGATGAAATGGTGGGAAATACATGACTGATATGAGTAGATGAAGGCCATGGAATGGAATGACATCAAATAGAAGTTCATGGAACACTTTTACCCAAAAAACATAAGTCATAGAGAAGATAAATATTTTGTACACTTGAATTATGGATATATGATGGTCATGGGATATGCTATCCTCTTCACATACTTTTAGTATTTCACACCAACATTGAAAATAGATATGAAATCTACATATAGGTGTTCTCATGATGGAAATAGATATGAGACCAAGTTCTGAGTAAATATATTTCAATTGAAGTGATTTGATGTGGATGTAGATCAGGATCCCATACATCAAGGGATCCTGAAAGATGATTCTAGTGGTGAACAAGCCATTATAGTTGGAAGATATGTCACTATATATTATGTTAGTAGGAAGAATATTTTTTATAATTTATACCATACGATTGGTGGGAGGAGCGGGTGGAGAAAATGAATAGTCTATCCAGGAGGTAGTTCAGTAATCTACTTTCAGTGTGGATGTTTGGGCCATATTTGGGGTTTGTGTCCTCAAATACTAGAGGAATGATAAGAATATGGTATGATGGGTAATATTTAGAGGTTCTACAAGAAACCATAATAGGTGGGTACTGATGGAGGATCTAGGCTATTATGAAGCACCAAAAGGGAGTCGTCTACGTTGTATTAGTCATGTAGTTGAAGTTCCACCAGTTATACCAATCATTGTGCGAGATGTGTTAGTTCAGAATAAGAGTGTCAATATCATGGGTTTTGTGAAAAAATGGTAACATTGAATAGATTCTCTTATATTTGGGTTGGTTGACTTCATACAGTTTAAACTGCACATAGTTGTGGTGAGTTAGGACCATCGACAGTATAAGTTACAATTCTTGCAACTTAGGTTTTTCCTGGTTATTTATTTGATATAGTGGACTCTTATTATTTTATATCTTCTCAATTTGGGAATTTTTTTGTCATGTGGGGGAATATATTTTTGGAGTTACGTCGATTAACACAATGTGAGGAGTACAAGAGGAATGTATATCACAATGTTTGGAGTGTCCCCTTAAGGATCGTGCGTGCCATCTCCTTTGAGATATGAATATTCTTTAGATATTTGATTTTTCCTTAATATTGGGGATGGAATATTTGGTTTCATTAATGTCACATTTGATTCTTACCATAGGAGTGTGATTTTCACATCTATTAAGGATGAAAGTTATGTTCACTAATGGGAATTGGATATCCTAGATTGTCATGCCAGGTTGGTATATCCGCGACTAGGATAGATCACGGCCCTAGTTATGAGTCTATTTCTAGATGATGAGGGAGCGGAGCATAATGTCTTCCCAGTAGTGGTGGATAAGTTTTAGTACATATTTCATAAAGACTTCTCTGGGTTGCTTCCAAAGTGAGAGTTTGAGTTCACTATTGATCTAATGTATTGAGTTGAATTGATTTCTATTTCTTCTTATATAATGGAAACAAATAACTTTAAGAACATAAAAATTAGTTGGGGGGAATTATAGAATAAAGGGTTTATCTATTCTAGTATATTTCCATGGGGATATCTCTTCATTATTACTAAGAAGGATGATGGAATTTTCTAGTATTAAGTCAATTACAAACAGATAAATAAAATGAATTTTAATAAATGATATTCCTTTCTTGTAAGACCCCAATATTTCATAGTACGTTATTTCTTAAAATTAATTCACTAAATTTCACTACACGCAACACCGAGTTCAAGCGCACCAAAAGATTACCAAACTAGCCATTCAAAAGCAGTTATGAATAGTATTAACTGAATTTTGAACATTATATAAATCTTATAATTTTAAAATCCATATTATGAGTTTCTTAGACATAATTTATGAAGTAATTCATTTTTTTCAGATAAAAGAAGTATTTTTCCAAAAATGCACTTTTACCGTCTTTTAATGGTGAACCCTTTTTAAATCTAATATTTGAAACATTTATATATTAAATTTGAAAAAATAAACTTCTTATTTAGAATCAGGACATAATAATTTAGTTTCAATAAATATTTGGTGTTTTTCTGATAACATTCATATTTGGGTGAATAGTGAAAAATAATATATTTTAATTAAAAACAACCTTTTTAATAGAAATAATTTATAGTGTTAAATTATAAACATTAATGTTTTGGAAGTATAAATAGATTATAATTTTACCATTTAATCCAATTATGGTCATTGAAAGTAATTTTACTTTGAAATTGGACATAAACAAGTGTCAATCTTTTGATAGTTATTATTTCTTAAAAACACGCCTTTTCGTTTTGACAACGAGAATTAATTTTAAATTAATAAATGCAAATTCTATGATTTGGATTTGGTAAAATAGAGTTCATTTTTGAATTCCTAATATCAAAATAAGCTTAGGGTGAATTTTTTGTATTTTTTTGAAACCATTCAATTTTTGATGAATTGTGAAAAACACTAAGTTATAGTTTAAAACCAAATTTTAATTTAAATAATTATTTATTTTATTTAAATTTAATTATGGTTTAAATTGAAACATAATACCTATATAAGTTTAATTTAATTCATTAGAGTTAGTTTAGAATAATTTTAGATATATAAAAATTTTATTGAACGTTTCACGGTCTTTTACCCACCTCCTATGAGAACTTGCAAATTCACAAAAAACATAATTTTTGAGCTTCTGGGAGTTGAATTTCAAAAATCAGATACACACAGTTAATATCAATGAGTAAAATGTTGTTCAATAAGATAAAAATAATTTTTGGTGAATAGTAACTTTTTACTTTTATTTACCGCGGTTAAAGGTAAATAGGGTAACTCAAGGAAAAGGAATATTGTAAAAATTCAAAATTACCTTATCCCTTGTCCTAACCTTTTTGGATGAGTAATGGCAGACCATGGGAATATTTTAGTCTATTTTGGGACCTCATGGAGACACTTATGAATGATAATGACACTTTATGTTAATTAATTTAATGTAAAGGCCAAATTGGCATAAACAAAAACCTTTTAGTAAATACATATTATATAGTTTTATATAAGTAATAATTTTGACTATAAATATTCATTAGAAATCTAAAAATATTTCCTACATCATCGTATTTTTTTATAATTTCTAAACGTTGAATATATTGAATTATTTAGGACAATATAATGATGCAGTATTTACCTCATTAATAAATGAAATAAATAAATTAGATTATAAATATTAAAATAATATAAAAAACATGTCCAATTCCTATTGGATGATTTTATTTCGACCATGAGTCATCTTATCTTCGAATCTAATGATTTTTGGACCTTTAGAAACCGAATATATTTATATAATAAAATAATATTTTCAAACATTCATAAAGATCCCCTCCTCCCTCTTATAAAAGAGGACCACTTCTAACCAATTGCTCACACCACTCAAGACTTGAGGATCATCCAAACTCTGCCCAATTAAACTCCCTACATCCCTCTCCTCCTCCTAGAAGCCTTACCTTTGGCAGAAGGCACTTCAAGGAGTCCTTTTAGTTCAAACCAAAGGAAGTTACCCAAATTAAAGATAACAATTCCTCTTAATTTATTTTCTTTTATTTTACTCCTCCAACCACTAAAATATTTTTATTACATTATTTTATAACAAAAAAAGTATCCAAAATATAATATAATGTTGTTCTGATATGTATTTTAATTACACTTACACACACCTCCATCTAATGGGTGAAGAACATAATGTTTCTTTGGATGGAAAACTAACGCCTCAGGAAATGACGATTTTTCAATTACCTCCTACCGCCTCTCATAGTAGCCATTATGATGGAACTGTTTTTATATATGATATATATTATGTTCTTATTTTCTTCATTCTTCTATATTTTTCATTTATAGCATACCTTAATGGTTTCCCTTATGAGTAAACTCGATAAGTTCATTTGAGGAAGTGCAGACTACCACCCTCTCAAAATGATATGAATTGTTAATAAAATTTGTGGGACATATAAATGATGGAGTTAGTTGATATTATATAATATATTATACTGTAATTATAATATACCTATGTATAATTATGTTTTTTGTCAATAAAAATAAGAAATAGAAATTAATGTAGCGTTCATGTGTACGTACGACTTACCGTCTCCATGAACGGTACGTTTCATTATTTCCACAAAATGATATGTACTATTATAAATAAATAAATAAATATATATATTATATATATTATATATATTATATATAAATCATTAATATCATTCTGGATATAATTATCTTATGACCATGTGAACAACTTGTTACTATAAGGGGATCATTTTTTACTCAAGTGACAAATATCGACAAAATGGACGTTATTAACATAAATGATTACATAATGTGTATAAAATGGTAATAAATGATATAAAAGGAATAATAAACATGAAAAAGGTTCTTAATCAAGTATAAATTAACTTTATTTTATTATTCATAATGTTAAAGAAAGAACGGGTCAAGTCGGACACGAGGTAAGGGGTTTTGATCTCACTCCTTTTTCCCATGAGATTCTTGCCCTATTTCCACTATTACTTTTTCTGCGGTGTATGTACTGATAATAAATGTAATCTTTGTGTAATACACTTTAATTTATGTGAATTTACATATTCATTGTTTGATACCTCTTTCATGGGGTGTATGTTTCGTAAGTTACCAAATTGGTAAGGTTTAATTTCACAATCTCTTTATTATCCGAGGTTGTTTTTACATCAGTATCTACTAGGATATATTTATTATCCATGTCCATGTTTCATAAAAGTGTTTTCAAAGGGATTATTTTTATTGTACTTTTTACTAAAACATATTTTTAAATGTTTCAAATATTTATTCTTCTAAATATTTCTCATTAATGTCCATGTTTTCAAAATAGTTTTGAATGATTTATTTATAAGACATGAATGTTTTCAAAATATTAATTCCATTAAAAAGTTTCAAAGTGGTATGGGGAACATTGATTCAAAGATTTTTTAAAATGTCATCTATTTTAAATTGTGTGACTTTTAAATGTTTTCATGAAAACAGTGTATTTCTCTCAAAGAGTTTTAGAAGTCATTTTAATTTATGTCAAAATCCTTTAATGGATTTTTAACTTATTTTGAAGTTGATTTATCATGATACAAATATTCTATAATGTATTTAAGGTTTTGTGATATGTTTTAATATGGTTGTTTTATTTCTATACCATTCGTGGTTTATGAAGAAAGTAATTACATTTCGTATGCTAGTATTAATAGGAATGTTTATGTAATGTTTAAACCTATTCATATGAGGAATGCAGTGGACATAGTAAGTGACGGGTGGAGCCCGATATTGATCCTTGATGCTTCGGAAGGTCTCATGAGACAAACTTGTGTCTTGGAACGAGTCCTTGACAAAATCTTATTTTTATTTTTGGAACGAGTCCTTGGCTACATGGTTATGATAGTCTGGCATTATGCATTCCATCATTATGAATGTGGTTATTGATATTTCAGGAGATTATTCGATTAGTATAATATCCATGTGAATAAGTTAAAGGAATTATTTCATTTTAACTTTTCCATATTATACTGAAGTTCATGTTCAAAAGAATTTTGTTTTAGTTATACATTTCCTAAAATGTTTATGCTTATTTATAAATGTTTCTGCTTTATTGTTATCCTTAATAAGCATTTGATCTCACCCCTTTTTATGTTTTGTTTTTCCCAGGATTCCAATAAGTGTATTGTGATAGATATGCAGGGTTAAGACAAGGGAATAATGGCGTCCATAAAAGATTATTTATGTTATTTTGAATGTTATTAAGTGTAATGTAACATTCATGTATGCAATATATTTTCCAATACTACTAAACAGATCGGTCCATCGGGACTTGATTCCATGTATTCATGCCAATGTATTAAAATAATGCACCGACTCTTGGTAACTAGGGTCAAGGCGTTACAGTTGGTATCCGAGGAAGTTTATCAATAACCTTGGAAGCAATATTTAGATAAACTCTTATTCGAGAACATAGTCCAAAGATAGACATTAAGGATTAATGTAAAAGAACTTCCTATAATTTTGGTAATGTATATATTTTTGTGAGTTTTCTAAGAAAATACATCTCTATCTTGATAGGAGCAGGTAGAGGTGGCTCTGGAACAGATGTACCTAAGGGTAAAACCCGAAAACACTGCATTGAGCTAGACTCGAATGGGAACTAGTGCACGACAATAGGACTTTCTAAACTCTTGGTTATGAAACTCCTGGGGGATATGTTTAGGATAATTCTCATTTTATTTAAAAACAACTATGAAGGGTTTATGAGTAATACCTCCTCAAAGAAATTTTTTTGTGATTATGGATTATATCCATAAACTATTCAATTTATGTTATGTATTTTACATGTTTGTAATAAATAATAGTGATTCATAAACTGACCTACTGTATGCCATTGTGTAGAAATGGTGCCTAGTAGAAGGAATGAGAACTCCAGTCATACTTATGATCCATAATGTTATAAGGGTCATATCATTCAGGGTATTAATCCAAAATTTAAAATGGAAATAGTCTCCCATTTATTATTATCATATGAATAAATAGTATCATAAGATCAGTAAATAATTCTCTGAATCCTATGGCTTTGAAGAGAAGAAAAAGAAGAAAAGGATGGTAGAAAGAAAGATGGATAAAGGGTATAAGGGAAAGAAGGTTTTTACAATATGTGATAAATGTGGAATGAATAACCTTGGTAAATAATTTAAGGGAATGGGAGTTTGTTATAAGTGTGGAGAAAAAGGAAACCAACTACATGATTTCAAGGGTAAGATTTTTTTTGCAAATGTACAATGCTTCATCTGCAAGGTGTTAAGACACTACACGAATCGAGGTACAATTGATAAGATTATACCCAAAATGATGTTATTGGATAATAATCAAGTTATGATACTACCTCCAATGATGATGAATGATTAGATTTCTTATGTTGTTATTAAAGAATTATGTCATTTGAGTGTTGTATCAACGATGTACAAGTTATAATAATTATGGAGTCTATAAGGACTGTACATCAGTATGATTTCATTAATGACTTGAGATTGTGTGGAACCACGAAACGTTACTCAATAGCAGGTTCAATTTTTGGAAAATATATTGTTGAGAGAAAGATAAACCATAATATGGTTTTGATACCGAGGTAGTGATTTTGGAATAATACATGATTGATTTGGATAAATTATATTGGATACTCTTCACTACCTTGAAACTGATTAATGATTTTTATATATTCCATCATTGTTTGAGTTTAATTTTTTTTGGATAGAATGTATATATCCATTATTCTATAATGAATAAGGTTGAATGAATGTAATAAATATGGTTTTATGGTAATTCAAGATGTTGTAGTGTTTTAAAATAATACATGATGAAGGTGTTCACATGTTATTACTTGGTAAAAAGGATTTTCATTGTGTTTAACATCCCTATAAATTTTGGACTGGGAATTTGGACAGAAGTATTTTGGATAAATCTAGTTTGAGATTATTTTTGGATTTATATAATAAGGATAACTTGGAGGTCAGGCGGCAACCCTTCGCGTTCGCCAAGGCCGCGAGACTTAAACCCGCAACTGAAGGGCGACAAGGGTGTATCACCTACCACTGACCCACATGATGTCTTGGATTGAATAATGTAGTTTTTTTAAAATTGTCTGGTATATGAATTATGAATTCATTTTAAACCCTATACTAATTGGATAAATAGAATATTTTTTTAGTTCTATTATCTTTTACAGTGAAAGATGAGTTTTTCGTAGGAATTAATTAAATGATGGAACTCTACTTGTCAAGTATATATATAGATATATATTTTTACTTATCTTATTCTATGAAGAAAATAATTCTTTATCTTTAGGTAAGGGATATTAAAAGAAAAAATGTGTTATCCTAATACCTTATGTTTTGTGGAATAGATTATATTTTAAATCAACATATATTGATGGCTTTGAGGCCCTCAATTCTATAATTGTTAGTGATTGATGACCTCAATCACTCCCTATAAATATTTATGTTTTACTCCAATTATGTGTCTCTAATTTCCACCAATATTCTCCTAATCATGATCATAATTTCGTGGTGACTTCTTCATTCCCCTTTTCCTCATATTAAGACTAAATTTTATTTACCCAATTTCCAATGCGGGTTTCCACACAAAGGTATTTTCTATTTAAAACATTTTTTAGAAGAACAATTTCAAATTGAGAGGATTCAATTTATTGAAGGAGGGAAGAATGAATCACCCCAATATTTCATAGTACATTATTTCTTCAATGTAATTCAATAAATTGAACTACACGCAACACCGAGTTCTAGCGCACCACAATATTACCAAACTAGCTGTTCAAAAGCGGTTATGAGTAGTAATAACAAAATTTTAAACATTATATAATACTTATAATTTTAGAATCCATATTATGAGTTTATTGGACATAATGTAATAACTAATTCATTTTTTTCAAATAAAAGAAATATTAATCAAAAAATGCACGTTTACTGTCTTTTAATGGTGAACCCTTTTTAAATCCAATATTTGAATCATTTATATATTAAATTTGACAAAATAAAATTCTTCTTTAGAATCACGACATAAGAATTTAGTTTCAATAAATTTTTTTGTTTTTCTGATATCTTTCATATTTTGGTGAATAGATAAAAATACTATATTTTAATTAACAATAACTTTTTTAATCGAAATAATTTATAGTGTTAAATTATAGATTTTAATGGTTTTAAGTATAAATATATTATATTATTACTATTTAATCCAATTCTGGTCATTGTAAGAAATTACACTTTGAAATTGGACAGAAGCAAGTTACAATCTATTGATAGTAATTATTTTTTAAAAATAGACCTTTTGGTTTTGACAACGGGAATTAATTTTATATTAATAAATTAAACTTCTATGTTTTGAATTTGGTAAAATATACATCATTTTTGAATTCAGAATATCAAATTTGGTTAGGTTGAATTTTCTGTATTTTTCTTAAAACATTCAATTTTTGGTGAATAGTGAAAAACACTAAGTTATAGTTTAAAACCGAATTTTTATTTAAATAATTATTTATTTTATTTAAATTTATTTAATGTCAATATAGATACATAATACCTATATATTTTCAATGTAATTCATTGTAGTTAGTTTATAATAATTTTAGATATATAAAAATTTTATTGAACTTTTCACCGTCTTTTTTCCACCTCCAAGGAGAATTTGCAAATTCACATAAAACATAATTTTACTACTTCTGTGAGTTGAATTTCTAAAATCAGAGAGGCATGTTTAAAATCAAGGAGTAAAATGTGGTTCAATAAGATAAATATAATTTTTGGTGAATTGTATGTTTTTACTTTTATTTACTACGGTAAAAGGTAAATAGGGTAACTCAAGGTAAAATGAATATTTTAAAAATTAAATATTACCCTAACACATGTTCTAACCTTATTGGATGAGTAATGGCCGACCATGGGCTTCTTTGGGACGATTTTGGGACCCTATGGAGCAACTTATGAATGATAATGACACTTTAGATTAATTAATTTAATGTAAAGGCAAAATTGACATAAAAAAAACCTTTTTAATTAATTTTTATTTATTGTTATATAAGCAATATTTTTTACTATAAATTTCATTGTAAGGATTAATAGATATCCTACATCATGTTATTTTTTTATAATATTTAGACATCGAATAAATTAAATTATTTAGGACAATATAATGATGCAGTATTTACCTCATTAATAAATGATTTAAATAAATTAGATTATAAATTTTAAAATAATATTCAAAACATGTCCAATTATTATTGGCTGATTTTATTTAGACCATGAGTCATCTTATATTAGATCAGATGATTTTTTGACCTTTATAAACCAAATATAATTATATAAAAAAAATATTATTTTCACCCATTCCTAAAGAGCCCATCCTCCCTCTTATAAAAGAAGACCACTTCTAAACAATTACTCAAACCTATAAATCCTTTAGGATCGTCCAAAATATGACTGATTAATCTCCCTATATCCATCTCCTTCTCCTAGAAGCATTACCTTAGGCAGAAGTCACTTCAAGGTGTCCTATTGGTTCAAACCAAAGGAAGTTACCCAAATTAAAGGTAACAATTCCTCTTAATTTATTTTCTTTTATTTTACTCCTCCAACCCCTAAAATATTTTTATTACATTATATTTTAACAAAAACAGTATCCTCAATATACTTGTATGTTGTTATGATATTTATTTTAATTACACTTACAAACACCTCCATCTAATGGGTGAAGAACATACAGTTTCTGTGGATGGAAAACTAACACCTCACTAAACGATGATTGTTCAATTACATCTACCGCCTCTCATGGTGGCTATTATGATGGAACGATATTTATATATGATATATATTATGTTTTTGAATTCTTCATCCTTCTGTATTTTTCTTTAATAGCATACCTTAATTGTTTCCATTATGAGTAAAAGTGATAATTTCATTTGAGGAAGTGCGGACTATCGCCCCCTCAAAGTGATATGACTTGTTAATAACATATGTGGGACATATAATTGATAGAGTTAATGATATAATATAAGATATTTTACTAGAATTATAATATACCAATATATCATTATGTTTTAAGTCCATTAAAATAAGAAAATAGAAAGGAATTTAGCGTTCATGCGTACGTATGACTTACCATCTTCATTAACGGTACATTTCATTAATACCACAAAATGATATGTAATATTTTAAATACATGTATATATATGATATATAAATCATTAATATCAATCTAGATATAATGATCTTCTGACCATGTCCACAACATGTTACTATAAGGTGTTCATTTTTGACTCAAGTGCCAAATATCGTCAAAACGAACATTATTAACATAAATGATTACATAATTTTTATAACATGGTAATAACAGATATAAAAGTAATAATAAACTTGAAAAATGTTCTTAATCAAGTATAATTTAACATTATTTTATTATTCATTATTTTAAAGAACGAAAGGGTCAAGTCGGACAAAAGGTAAGGGGTTTTCATCTAACTCCTTGTTCCACTAAGATTCATGCCATATTGCCACTATTATCTTTTCTATGGTGTATGTACTACCCATAATTTTATTATTTGTGTAATACACTTTAATTTATGTGAATTTACATATTAATTGTACGATACCTCTTTCATGGGGTGTATGTTTCGTAAGTTACCAAATTGGTAAGGTTTAATTTGACAATCTCTTTATTATCCGAGGTTGTTTTTACATCAGTATCTACTGGGATATATTTATTATCCATGTCCATGTTTCATAAAAGTGTTTTCAAAGGGATTATTTTTATGGTACTTTTTACTAAAACATATTTTTAAATGTTTCAAATATTTATTCTTCTAAATATTTCTCATTAATGTCCATGTTTTCAAAATAGTTTTGAAGGATTTATTTATATGACATGAATGTTTTCAAAATATTAATTCCTTTAAAAAGTTTCAAAGTGGTATGGGGAACATTGATTCAAAGATTTTTTAAAATGTCATCTATTTTAAATTGTGTGACTTTTAAATGTTTTCATGAAAACAGTGTATTTCTCTCAAAGAGTTATAGAAGTCATTTTAATTTACGTCAAAATCCTTTAATGGATTTTTTAACTTATTTTGAAGTTGATTTATCATGATACAAATATTCTATAATGTATTTAAGGTTTTTTGATATGTTTGAATATGGTTGTGTTATAACTATACCATTCATGGTTTATGGAGAAAGTATTTACATTTTGTATGCTAGTTTTAATAGGAATGTTTATGTTATGTTTAAACTTGTTCATATGAGGAATGCATTGGACATAGTAATTGAAGGGTGGAGCTCGCTATAGATCCTCGATGCATCGATAGGTCTCATGAGACAAACTAGTTTCTTGGCATGAGGCCTTGACAAAATCTTATTTATAGTCTTGGAATGAGACCTTGGCTACGTGGTTATGATAGTCTGTTATTATGCATTCCATCATTATGAAAGTGGTTATTGATATTTCATATGATTATTCAATTAGTAGAATATCCATGTGAATAAGTAAATAGCATTATTTCAATTTATCTTTGCCATATTATGTTGATGTTGATGTTTAAAAGTCTTTTGTTTTAGTTATACATTGCCATAAATGTTTATTCTTATTTATGAATGTTTCTGCTGTATTGTTATCCTTACTGAGTATCTAAGCTCACCCATTTTTATGTTTTATTTTTCCTAGGATTCCCAAAAGTGTATTGTGATTGATATGCAGGGTTATGACTAGGGAATAATGGTGTTCATAATGGATTATTTATGTTATTTTTTATGTTCTGAAGAGTAATGAAACATTCATGTATGTAATCTATTTTCCAAGACTGCTAAATCGATCGGTCCATCAGGACATAATTCCTTGTAATCATACCAATGTATTAAAATAATGCACTGACTCTGGGTAAGTGGGGTTGGGGCATTACACTTCTTCATATTGATGATCTCTTCGACTAGTATTAGGGTGTTTGTGTGTTCTCTAAGATCAATTCGATGTTATGGTATCATCATCTTAGGGAGAGACCATCTAATATACCATAGACTACATTTAGATGCTGGTATTGTTTTTATTTGTTTGACGTAATGTTGTTCATGTTAAAAACACTACTTCTATGATTATGGATTTAAAGAAAAAAATATTTCACCCACACTAATAATAGTTCATAGTTATTTTTATGGATTTCATGTTGATGTACTATAAGACTCATGTCTATCACACCCAACATCGTGATAACGACCTAATAAAATTGAGGGAGAATAAACTATACAACAAGATATAAAATTATCACTTATGGGTCAAAAAGATACATTTCATTGGTCATATCATATCAGACGAATATGTTCAGTGGTCCCAAAGAATGTTCCATCAATGTTTTCTTGGTAGAAACTGAAGTGTGTTTTTTATATTAGAATACCTTTTTGTTTAGGAGGTTACTATAGGGTGTTCAACAAAAACATTTCTCACTAAAAAATACAACTCTATGTCATGAACAAAAAGAGTATAGTGTTTTATTGGTTTTAAGCTTTTGAGAACAATTTCTAGGAGTTGAAGAAACTCTTGACCAATACAATGATCAGGATCTTACACGATCTGAGTAAAGAGTATACAATGATTTGTGATGCATTTGGGATTGGACTTGGGTTAAAGTTGATGTAGGGAGACCAAGTCAAATAATATGTATCATGATAGTTGATATGAAATGAACGAAACTATACAATGCATTATTTAAAATTGGATGTAGTGGTTTATCATTGAAATGTAGGTGGTATTTTCATGTTTAAAGAAACCATACGAGACTTAAGTACATATTTTCCCAAAAATATTTGAATCATCGACAGTAGGGATGGGTAGTGTATATGCAATATTTTAACTCTATGTAATATTATATTCTAGGAAAGGACCAAAGTAATGTAGATTTTTTGAGATGAAAGATAAAAACTCAAGTGGTTTAAGAGTCTATTTTTGAATGGAATAAGATGGATTTTTTTACATAGATGAATTTGTGTGTTCAGGAAGTGCATGAGATGATTTACACATGTCTCTGTCAATTGATCAATATTTTTTAAACCAGGATAAGAGATGAAATGATTCAGATTTTTAAATATGGTTTTGATAGATAGGTTTGATGGTTTGAATCCACCTTATGATTATTCAATTCATGAGGGTGAGATTTTTCATGTTCATAGTCATGTTATTGTTCCCACTTGTAGTGGGAAGATCTGATGTTTGAGTTTCTCATTTAAAATTGGGTAGTACACCATGGTTTGACATAGATGTACTAATATATTTATAGAATGTATATGTGTTTGATAATAAAAAGTTATATTTATTGGTTTTGTCATGTGACGATACACCTGTCATCAGCTAAAGGCTGGGCATCAGCATGTAGATAATTTATTACAATAGTTTCCCATTTCAGAATGGAAATGAGAAGATGTTACCATGGATTATATGGTATTTCTCCCAAGGAGTCATCATATGAACAACCAAATTTGGATGATTATGGATTATTTAACTAAATAAGCTCATTTCTTAACAATTTTGAAGACATTCACTATTGAACATCTCAATGACTTGTATATACGGTTGATAGTATGGATGCGTGATTTACCTTATAGAATCATATCATATCATGATCCTCATTTTAGGTGAATATTTTAGAAAGCTTTCTAGAAGGTTTATGGTACCCCGGTATTCTGAGTATAGATTTCTAGCCCTAGACAAGCATCAAATCATTGAATACTTTTTAAGTGCTAAAGAACATGTGAATGGAGAGATTCCTTGACTCTGGTGGATATTTCGAGAAAAAAATATTAAGCATTATGTTCTCCAATAACAACAGTTATCAGATTACAATTCAGATGGAACCATATAAGGTGCTCTATGGGAGGCCATGTAGATCCATGTTATGTTACATGTAAGTTGGCGAATTGGAATTGTTTGGAATGAGTCTTGTCTATGTGTCATCATAGCTAGTTTAGTTGATTTTGAATTGTATGGACATAAAATAATGTAGAAAAAATTATTATACTGACTGGTTTCATAATCCTCTGGAGTTTTCAGTGGTTGGTAGTGTAATCCATCATGTGTTTCCAAGGTTGGGATACAATTGGATTCAGAAATAGGCAATGTAAGTTCCTAGGTATGTTGGAATGTTTGAGATCATAGAGAGGATAAGACTAGTAGTGTACTAACTTGATATTCCATATTAGTATAGTTCTATTCATGATGTTTTTCATATGTCATAGTTCTGGAATTATCTCCCCAACCCTTAGCTTTTGATTGATGTTGATGATGTTGAGTTCGAGGTAGATGCGTACTTTATGTACCATCATATTGGTATGGTGTATCATAATGAGAAGACTCTTCAGGGTATGATTGTGCCTTTAGTCTGATTTTTGTTGCAATATTTTCAAGTACCAAATGAATATTTTGAGAGGATCATATACATGTTATCCCAGTTCCCTAATATTTTTACCATGGAGGCTTAGTGTTTCATGGGAGTGAATCTAAAGGATGAGTTTTTTTAAATTGATAAGTTCGTAAGATTCTAACCTTTGGATTGAGCCAAATTCATAGCCTCTTCATGGTTCATCAAACCGTGAATGCTGCCTAGGATATCGTGTAACCCAAGACCCAACTCAGACTTAGGGAGGAACACGATTGGTGCACAGTTTGGCCAATCTTGAGGCTAAATTTTGTGCCTAATTAAAATTCGTAATTACCTATTTCCCCCTTAGTATTTAAGGATTATTATCCAATTTTCTTTCACCTCCAAACTCCAATAGCTTGAGTGATGAACCCAGACCTCTCCCCATATCTATGGATCATTATCTCAGGATTGTGAGTCATTTGAACCACTTTTGGTTATAAATTAAAGCATTAGGTGAGTTTAACAGTCTACTTTCTTCTATTTTATGTAATATAACTTATATAATTGTTATTCTCCTTCAATATATCTAAAACCATAATTTTCTATTCTAATAATTGATTATTAATTTAGGGTTGTATAGTTTTGATTCAAGGTTCATTTTTATGTTATATTTTTCCCAGGAATATGAGGTCAGTGGTCAATAATTGAAATCTCATAGTCATGTTGTTAAATTTATGTTTATGTGGGTTACTCTTTGTGAGTTTGTGTTTTATATTTTAGTCCTTAGTTAGAAATGATAAAATGGATGTGTGTATATGGTGTTTTGATCCACGATCCCTATTGGATTCATTGAGGTTGAATATACTAGGACAATGGTCACCCATTGGGTGCGAAACTTATTTGAAACTGAAAATTGTGTTCTTAAATAATGGATTGAAGGGTTTAGGATGTTAAACAAATTTTAATTATGTTAAGAACATAGTAATGGATAGAAGGGGTGTTTTTCATTACTTGAATATGTTAATGAGTTATGGATTTTATTTAGGTAAATGTTATAAATGGTTAAAGGGGGTTTTCATGTAGTCAAATAGCATAAAAGTTTTTATAAATGTTTTAAATGATGCTTTAATGGTTAAATGTCCTAACAATGGGAATTGAAAATATTTTGATGTTAAATAATCATATAATTGTGATACAAGAAATCTGAATATTTTACAATTAGAAAATTAGGCTATGACAACACTTTTATTGACATGGTTTTGAGAACTAAGGTTGCAGGTAGTCTATATCCGAAATTTCTGATAATTATGGCTATATACTAAAATATAACCATTTTTATAAGAAATTGTGGTTATAGGTTTTGCGGGAAAACCCAAAAAAATACTGAAAATTAGAGAGTATGGGATACTACCATAGTTTATTAAACTGTGGAAATTGGAGGTTATTTTCATTGATTAAACTGTGGTCATATCAGCATATAACCACTATTTAAACTATGGGCACAATTGGATATTACCAACAGTTTTATCCTTTTCCATAGGGGATTACTTCCACGATATGAAACTGTGGCTATAACCACCTATTTCCATGCGTTAAACTGTGGCAATATTTTATTGAAATTTTTAAATGAATATATATTAAAATTATATATAAATATTTATATACATATATATATATATTTATATACGTTTATTAGTGATTAGTGTAGTGGTAATGTGTTTGTAGAATATAACAAAGATCACAAGATCAAACATTATAAGGAGATTATATATTTTTTAGGCTATCTCAATAGTTTAAAAATCATGGCCATAGCCACCTATTTCCATGGTTACAACCCATCAGTACAAGAAATCAGCGTATTTGTGAGGGGTTATGTGCGATGGGATCTCGTCACAAATGGACATTTGTGACGAGATCCACTCGTAGAAAATGGCGTCTCAATTACAACTATTAGCGACGAGACCGTCGCTATTAGTTTTAATTGTGACGAGAATGATTTCCATCGCGAATACTTCTCGGGTTATTTTTATGAAAACTATTTGTGACGGGCCCATCGTAATGAAATTTTGCGACGGGTATCTTTGCCCAACACAAATAGTTATTTTGAAATAACTATTGGTGATAGGCCCATCAAAAATATCTTTTGAAATGGGCTTCTATTCCCACTGTAAATATCTTTTCGAAAAAAAATATTTGCGACGGCCCATCGCAAATACCTTTTGCAATATGCCTCTTTGCCGGCCGCAAATAGTTATTTCGAAATAACTATTTATGACGGGCCCGACGCAAAAACCTTTTGCGATGGGTTTTTATTCCCGTCGCAAATATGTTTAAAAAAATGACAAAATAATATAATAAAAATATTACTATTATAGTAATTATAATAAAATTACGATTCAATCAAATATTAAAATAAATTTTTTTTCCAATATTTAAAAAATTATAATTTTAAATTTCTAAATATAACAATATATGAATAATATTAAAAAATATAAACAATAATATTAATACTATAATATAAAAAATATAATATAATATAATATAATAATGTTGTTATTGCTATTAATATTCATGAAATTCTATTATTAATATTATTAAAATAATTAAAATATGAAAATTATCAATATTTGAAAAAAAAATTTAAAAAAAAATTAAAAATAATACTAATAATAAATCATAATTTTTTATCAATATTTGCAAAAAAATATATAAAAAAATTATAAAATAGTAAGTGTAATATTATTATTAATAAAATAAAAGAAAAATTAAAAGATAATACTAATATTAAATAATAAACCATTAAAAATAAATATGAATTAAATAATTCCACATTGATAGAAATATAAAAAAGATAGAAACTGTAAATAGAAAATAATTCATATTTTGAATTCAAAAAAACTTTTAGCTTCAAAATAAATCATTTTTCTGAAGGGGGGGGATAGTCACTGGTCCGAAGGAGGGGGGAGAAAGAGGATCTGGAGGAGCTGGTGGAGGAAACTCTATCCCTAATGCAAAAGTCAGACGGTTTATGTAATCATTCTGCTCCTGATGCTGCTGCTACCACCGACTCATCTGCTCCTCGTACTCCTGCTGCTTTCATCAGCGCTCCTCCTCATGCTGTTGCTGCTGCTGATGCATCTCCTCCTACTCCTTATGGAGACTCTCTATCAGCTCATTTTGAGATCGCAACTGATCCTCATACTCTGATGCGGAAGAAGATGCATGAGCTCCTCTCGAGCTGGATGCCGACATCGCAACACTACCATAATAAGCCGCAGGAGTCAACTCAGAGCTGATACCAACTACTCAGCCCTTCTCGAATCCATATTGCGTATCCTGCATCCATGTAGCCTCATCAAAATGATTGCCACTAGTCTTAGCAGATATCTCAGCCGGACCCTCAGCCTGGGTCAGTGACTTGACGGCCTCATATGACTCCTTCAGTTGCAATTTGAAATTAAAATTTTGAATATATTATATGCAGTTAATTTTCAAACTGGAAAAATATAATACTAACAACAATCTGACGCTTGTGATCACCACTAGTCTCCCCAGTAACTGGATCACTAAACATCCTCCGATATACATCATACTCCGTAATATCGGGCTGCTCGACAGCCGATAAGAATATAAAATAAAATAAAATGTTAATATTTAATGTCATATAAAATATTTTTAAAAAATGTACATACCATATTCTGTATATGCGTACTGAATGTACCACTCCCAGCTCGATGAGTAACCTCCTGTCACCCCTAATTCTGCCTCCCCAATGATGATCTCCTCTAAAATCCACCACTCAACCAGTGTGAACATAATCCATCCCATACATGGGATGAAATTTACTCTGGTCGGTGGGATCTACAGGACACATCAAACATGGTCACTCAAGCTTTTTTCAAGGTCATTTTTCCTAAATTTTGTAAAAACTGATGTAATCACTAATTCATCACCACCTCCCATGCCTCGTGGATGGCATCCCGCATTATATCATCAATCAGATACCATAAACCCTACAAATAATTTACAATATCATGTTATCAAGGAAATAAATTTCAAAATAAAAACTATTTATTTACATACCAACCAATGGCCGAACATGACATATTGTACATCAACGGGAATTTTCTCCCACATGCTCCATGGATGAGAAAAATAGTTGTGAAAAATAGCGCAGCCCTGTCCAACTGCTATATGCGGAAAACTATAAAAAAAATAAGCGAACATTTATTATGTAAATAAATTAATAAAATCTTAATTAAATGCACAGGTTATCATACCTCCACGTGCGTGGATTGAACCCATGATCATGTATGAAATTTTGAAGTCTTAATAAAATGCACAGGTTTAAATGCACAGGTTATCATACGTCCGTGTACCTGCAACATCATGTACTAAATTTTGAAACCGTGATGGATCCGGAATCATGTTAGTATCACCTTATATGGAACTACATTCACCGTTTTGATACAAAAAAAAAATAATCTGGTTGAAAACCAAAATGCAAGAGATGTCCCCCAACTTTATCAAATGTGTCAAACATTCTCAGTGCAAATTTTTTACAAGGAATTTTTATTGTTCCTTCTGAAACAAATTCTGGATTTGATGATGCAAATGATATGAATGTCTCTACACCCTCAATATATACAATATTTAATCTAGAACCTTTTGGATTTCTACATTGATTTATCCATACGTGGTCTTCTAATAACGATTTTTTCCGACATAGTTCTTCTATATTATTCTACAAAACATTAAAACATTACTGGTTTTGAATAATTTGATATTAGATAAATTCCCAAAAAGTGAAGATATTAGAACTACTTCTTAATAAGAACCACTATTTACAATTGACAATATTTTCAGTGAAATTACTGCTAATTATTGCTAATTATTGTTAATTATTATTAATTATTGGTATTTATCGGTAATTATTACTAAATATTGGTAATTACTGATAATTATTCGCAACATGATTTTATATATTCTTAACATGTTTAAATATTAAATCTTCTTTAAAATTTAGGTCATACTCAATAAAAAGATCGTGTTAGCTGTGTAAAATGTTAACATAGAAAAATCCCCAAAAATAAATGATATTAGAACTAATTCTTAATAATTATCAGTACTTACGAGCGACAAAATTTTCAGTGAAATTACTGCTAATTACTGCTAATTATTTTTAATTATAGGTAATTACTGATAATTATTCGAAACATGATTTGATATATTCTTAACATGTTCATATCTTAAAGGGTTGTTAATATTTAGATCATTCTCAATAAAAAAGTTTCGTCAGATGTGTCCAATGAAAACTCTATAATTTTCCTTGCTTGGTTGATCACCTTGCAATTAAAATTTCAATAAGGCGACCCAAGTCATGTCATTCACATCTCTAAGAATCATCTCGCATTACCGTTTACATAGATCATTTTTCTTAAAAATTTAATCCCTTAAATTATCAAGGAACAATTGTATGTAATGGGCAATGTGATATGATTCTTATAGATGAGAAATACATGACTTGGATCGTCTTATTGCAATGCTACTTACGAGTTGATCAACCAAGCAAGAACAATTATAGAGTTTACATTGGACCCGACTGATGCCAAATTTTTATTGAACATAACCTAAATATTAATATTATTCATTCATAAATATTAATCATATAATAATAATATATGTTACTAATTATATACTAATTATATACTAATTATGTTACTAATTAGTAATAGAATGATATGTATGGACCATGTGATTAACCACTAGTTTAATGAAATAGAAATCGTGATTGACCACTCATCCACCTCAATTCTATTTTCATCTATGTGTTGACACTTGACATGAAACATCTATCTACACATGTAACATTCACATTCACTGGCAGGTTGATTTTGACAGTGAATGCAAATATTACATGTGGGGACAGAAGTTTCCTGTCAAGCATCAACACATAAATGAAAAGAGAATTGAGATGGATGAGTGGTCAATCACGTTTTCTTTTCCATTGCGAATTATTTTAATTCATTGATAATTATTTTAATTCATTTCTAATTATATTAATTCCTTGCTAATTTTTTTAATTCCTTTCTAATTAGTTTAATCCCTTTCTAATTTTTTTAATTCCTTTCTAATTATTTTAATTCCTTGCAAATTATTTTCATTACATGCTAATTATTTTAATTACTTGCTAATTATTTTAATTAATTGCTAATTATTTTAATTACATGCTAATTATTTTGTTTCCATGCTATTTATTTTAATTCCTTTCTAATTATTTTAATTACTTGCTAATTATTTTAATTTCTTTCTAATTATTTTAATTACTTGCTAATTATTTTAATTACATGCTAATTATTTTAATTTCTTTCTAATTATTTTAATTAATTTCAATTTAATTTAATTACATGATAATAATTTTATTTACATTCTAATTATTTATATTATGTGATAATTATTTATATTACTTGCTAATTATTTTTAATTACGTGCTAATTATTTATATTACTTGCTAATTATTTATATTACTTGCTAATTATTTTAATTACTTGCTAATTATTTTAATTACTTGCTAATTATTTTAATCACTTGCTAATTATTTTAATTACTTGCTAATTATTTATATTACTAGCTAATTATTTATATTACGTTCTAATTATTTTAATTACTTGCTAATTATTTTAATTACTTGCTAATTTTTTTAATTACTTGCTAATTATTTTAATTACTTGCTAATTATTTTAATTACTTTCTAATTAATTTAATTACTTTCTAATTATTTTCATTACTTGCTAATTATTTTTATTACTTGCTAATTATTTTAATTAGATGATAATTATTCTAATTACTTGCTAACTATTTTAATTACTTGCTAATTATTTTAATTACTTGATAATTATTTTAATTACTTGCTAACTATTTTAATTACTTGAAAATTATTTTAATTACTCGCTAATTATTTTAATAACTTGCAAATTATTTTAATTACTTGAATTAAATCGATATTTATTTTAATTATTTTCTAATTATATAAATAAATCTAATTATTTTAATTATTTACAAAGTTCTAATTAAATCTAATTATTACCAAATAAATATCCCCCTGTAGTGTCAAACCAAGAGTGCAGCAAGGCCCATGGTCGTGTACCAGGATACCCCAGGACAAGCTTGAAACTCTTTGTCAGAGTTTTCACTCCTAGGTACATCTCTGCCAGAGCTGCCTCTACTTGTTCGTATGCAGACAAGGATTTATTTGATTGATAAACCATAAACTATACTTAACTACTAATTATACAAAATTAATTATGAATAATTATTTAAAATTATTTATAACAATATAATTTTATTAATAAAACTACACATAAATAATAAATTAATATTAATCTAATTTAATTAGAACAACAATTAAAATTAATATAAAAAACTAAAATAAATATAAAATTAAATAAAACGTAAATACCTTTGTAATAATAAAGTTGTGGACCCCTTTGATTGCCTTTCGAAGGTCACACAAAAAGAATAGAATTTTTTTTCTTAAAACTAAAGCTTCAAGTAGAAGAGAGGAGAAGAGAGGAGAAGAGAGGATATTGGAATGATTTCAAATATGAAACGGTTGGGGGTATATATAGGTTAACTTATTTTTGACAGTCTTATTTGTGATGGGTAAACTGTTTCAAATATGGCTATTTGTGACTGGTCCCGTCACAAATTCCCACCGCCTGCATTAATTACGGTCGACGTTTTAAAAGGCTTTTGCGACGGGAACCGTCGCAAATACTTACCTGCCGACATACCTTTAGTGACGGGCAGAGTGTCTCGTCGCAAATACCCTGCCATGGTAAATACTATTTGCGATGGGTAAATCCTTCATCTATACTATTTACTTATTTCCGACGGGTCCCATCGCAAATGTCCACTACCCGCATTAATTACGGTCAACGTTTAAAATAAATTTTGCGATGGGAACCGTTACAAATACATACCTGCTGACATTCCATTAGCGACGGGTGGATAATCCTCGTCGCAAATAACCCAACACGGTAAATACTATTTGCGACGAATAAACCCCCCCATCGAAAATAGTATTTGCCGCGTCAGGGTATTTGTGACGGGGAGTAGCCACCCTTTGTAAATATTATTCCCGCGTTTTGGCGTGAAATCCACGAGAAACCTATTGTGACGGTGACATTGTCCCCATCAGAAATGATCAGTTATTTGCGACGAGAATATATTCTGGTCAGAAATAAGCCTTTCATTGGAATTTTTGTGACAGGAATATGTCCCGTTGCAAATAACCCTTCGCAACAAACCCTTTTTCCTATAGTGCATATACATTAATACAGATTTCCAATGTTAAAAACCAGGGCTATAGCCTACTATAGAGAGGGTTTCATCTTTTGCAATAGGTCAAACCCTATTTCCGAAACCATAGTGCCCACAGTATTGAAAAACCATGGTCGTAGCCTACATCCTTGGTTTTGGACACTATATCAACTATTTCCAATCATGGGAATAAGTTGATTTTATAGATATTTTTTGATTGATAAAAAGGATAATGACGATGAGCCTATGAAAACCTGAACAAATAGTTGGATGGGATGATAGAATGATTCTCCTCTCCCTTAGGCGGGCCAGACTAATGCTCCATGTTACCCAATGTATTACTATAATGTAATGTATACATTACTTCGTCCAATATTTTAGTTATTATAATATATTTTTATTATGTCATGTGAAACAATACTTAATTGAATAGAATCATACACACATTCTTGGCTCTCTTATTTCTAAATTGTAGGACTATTTCATTTAATTATAATGCATGTAGCTCGCTACATGGGACAACACAAAAATACATTCACCTACCACCCTAGTTTTTTAATTTCCTCCCTCCTAAATTGAAATTTTTATCCATGGTATAAAAACCCACTAAATAGTGTTATGAGTAATACTATAACAACATTCACAATTCTCAACAGCTGGTTTCTATCTCACATATTAGGGTTTCAAGTTATGGCGGTGTTTGAAAAAAATGAACGGGAAAGTAAATCACATGACGATGGTCCCATGTAGAAGGAAATGTCTTATTCAGTGGAATAAAACACTACCAATATTTTTGGACTACAAGATTTCATACCATTTGACATGTTGTATTAATATGTGTATTATAGCATATAAATTGAGAGAAAATTAAGTGAATCATAATACTATTAATATAGTGGTACTCATAACAATCCTGTGATTGTTTTGGTCCAATATCAAATGGGTTTGACTTGAAGGGAATGTGATTAAAATACCAGGAAAGTTAGCGGTGTTACATACTTATTATACCTACAAATGGGCCCCATACACATTAGGGGTACAAAACAGGACCACTATTTATGGACCTAGGTGTAAAAACCCTCCATCAATTAAGTGAGTTATTATTTCCAGTTTTTTCATATTAATTAATAAATGATAAAATTTTATGTTTAATGGGATTTAGAATTTAAGTGGAATGGTGTTTGAGGATCAAGGTGAAGGAATAAAATGGGTGTAAGCTATAGAATATTTCATATTAAACAGAATGGTTAAACACGAGGAATCCAATGAAACATATATATAAATTCGATGTTTAATGGACACCCACTGATGCTACTATAATTTCCATTTTCATTTTTTAAATTAAATAAATATTAGCCTTTTTATTTTTTAAATCCTAAACCTAAATAAAGACCTAATCAAAATATTTGGTACCATTTTTTTAAACTTCAATGATCTCCTAATTCCACTCATCTATTATCCACTTCCATACTTCCAACCATGATCTTTTATTCCTTATAGAATCTTTAAAATCCCTCCGTTATTGAAAATATATAAATATGTTCCAATCATTATTTAGTTTTTATTATTTATGGTATAGTGATGTAAATCCCTAATTCCACTTTTCTATGAATTTTTTAATTATAATTCCCCTTTGATTATTCTTACTAAATGTAATTAAGGGAAGTTTTATTTCATTATATATAGGAAATTTTAATCATTATTATTTCCTAGTATCTCTTCTTCCTTATGTATAAGGTTTAATACCTAATTACTATTGACCAAAGATTCTTGGATCTATTTAGTTGTAGAATATCCTTCTCTATTATCACTTGTTTAGGCATTAAAAATCCTTTAATTGGTGAATAATATTATTTTATAATATTTTTAAAGTTTCTATGATAATAGTACCATGTATTATAAAGAATAATAACCAGATAATGTATTCTCAAAAAAACTATTTTTAGAAAATGGGTTGTCTTTACATTGAATTTGGAAATTGATTTTTACCCATGATCTATTGGGTTTTATGTATTAACATTATTTTAAAATGATTAATTCTTTAAATTTATGATAGTTTTATATATTAATGTTGTGTTAGTGGCATCCATGAATATTTTTATTATCATTATACAATTTTCATTGCAACCATACATGCTTAACAACATTTATGATATGTATTTATATTAGAATTCATTTTTGTGACATTTATTTTAAATGTTGATGCTTATATATATACATATTAAAATTTATGGTAATTATTGATGTCATTATATATATTAATAGTAATTTATTTTATGGTTGGTTATATCATTCCAAGATATTATTTATCTAGAGACATAATATTATTTTTTATTGCATATGTAAAAATATCATACCTTGTTATAAATGTTTCAGACTAATATGTGTACAATTATTTCATATATGAATATACTTATTTATGATGATATTATTACTAATAAGGATATTTGACTCACATATGAGGTGGGAAATATACACACACACACACACATAAACACACAAATTCCTTCCTATGAAGATAGTGGTATTCGATGTAATTATGGATGCATACAAATGTACTGTTAAACAAATCAATATGAGATTATGGTTAATTATATATATGTGTGTGAGCACCTATGAAGAATGTTACCATATAGTTATCCATTTTTAGATGGGTATTTAAAGGAGCCACATATTAGATTTTTAGAATTGGTTGAAGTAGTTTTACTGGAATCCTATTATGGATTTATCAAAATGATATCGAAGCATGATTGGTTTACTTACTAAAAACATTAATAAGTGAACATTTTCATATTTTCTTTACCACTTACCTACTTCAAATTGTTTAAAAATATAATCAATCATATAACAATGAGGTGGGTGTTGGTTGGTGACCAGCTAACGATTACTTTGTACTCACACCATAGACATGTTTGTTTTAAATGTGTGTAGACAATATGGCATGTACTGTATGTAAATGGAAAGTAACTATTCATGAGGATTGAAGAATATGGGATATATGAAACATGATGTTAGGGTTCTTATTATGATTTAATTATTGGTATATAGTCATAGGAGGTTATGGTTATTCTTTATAGCACCATTTAATGATATGCTGATCAGACATGTTTATAATTTTTTTTTGGACTATGTAATTATGGGTTGTCTTTTGGTCAGCACTAGTGAATATTTAAACATAAAAATTTTAACTATCTCCATATGTTTTCTTCTCTTTTGATATTTTTTCTTAGAAATCTATGCATGCTCTTATTCATTATCATTCTAATCAGATTTAACCTCTCCAGAATGGGTTTCAACATCATGTTGTCATTCACTAATCGGTTTAAAATCTACATATTATTTTACTTCTCATCTCCAAAAGAAAAAAAATAACAAGATAAATTTTCATGGTTTGGATTCCATTAATTTTATAATCCCATATCTCGATAAATTAGTGGTTTTTTATTCTATCATCTATAGAATTTACCTTCTGATAGGAATCTAAGAATGATACCCTCATTTTAACTTTTATCAAACTTTTCATGGCCTAAGACTTTATTCCTAATCAACAATGGAAAATAAAATAATATAAATTAGTCTGTTAGGATATTTTTAATATGAAACATCTCATGTGAATTTTATTTATTAATTTCCATAAATAAAAAAATTATTTTGTATATATATAGTTATGAAAACAACCTCCCACCCAATGAACAAGGATCCTTGAAATTTAGTGAATAATTTTAAGCCAATTTCTACAATGGTCATGTTCATTCTATCAGAAATACCATTATGTTGTAGTGTGTAGGGAGTTATTTATTTGTTTATTATCACATAATTTTCAAGTTATTATTCAAAGGAATTTCTAGTTTACTATTTCCCATTATTAGTTGTCAATTTCATTATATCAATCCCAAATTCTCGTTAAACTTCTCTACTATAGATTATTAACATGTGCGATATCATTGAAATTTATTTAACGAATAATATAGTTGAAAATATTTTATGGTCTTTTGGGAAGGTAATTAAATATGTATAACCACTTATTGATTGTGTCCCACGTGTCCATAAAAATCTATGTGAATTCACTTAAAAGGTCATGTTGATTGGGTTTATGCACTTTATTGTCTCTCATTAACCATTTTTTCCTTTTTGAAAGTGGAATAATATATCCTATATCATGCAAAAAAAATTCATAACCCATACCACATTTTTAGAGATATATTAATCTATTTATTTTGACTAATAAGTCCTTGTCTTCGGTGCCACATATGGTTATCTTGTATAGTACCATGATACTTGGAATTACTCAAATCATAAATTTGAAATAAATTCCCAAAGATACATTATCATATAGTGACAATCCTACTATATTTAACTCTTTTGATGAAATATGAATCCTACTTGAAAATATACTCATTTCCTTCATCACACAACTGAATTGAACTTAAATAATTTTTCTTGAGTCCTTCAATAAAACGTACCTCTAAAGAATTTATAAAATATTCATTTAACAATTAGAGATATAATTTCTTTGATTTTAAATGACATTTCATTTAAAAAATCACTACAAAACCATCATGCACATTAACATATTTCAAGATCCTAGTATCTCTAGTCAACTATGAGAAGAAATTTTTTTTGAGAGTCCATGGTTTATTACTTATTTAATATTTCATGGAATCCTCCACAATTAGTAAATGTTGACCTTATTTATTTATTAACTCTTCCTACCATTTGAAACCCATTTTTTTCATTTGATCTAAAATCTAGATCAAATACTCTTCAATATGATACCCTTTTTATCAATCCTTCCAAAAAACTTTTTAATCTTTTCAAAACTGTTATTCATAGATGTCCTATAATAAATTTAAATTTCTTATTTTATTATTATAGGTTTGTAACATATATGATCTGAGTGACTTCAACTAAAAATTAGACACTTTATTAAATTAGGGTGACATGTTACATAAGAAAACAAATGAATTATGTCTTTAGTCTCCAAAACACCAACATTGGCTTCCCCCTTTTCATATTTTTAGATAAGGGAGATTAAATTGTCTTATTCTCCACATCACCCGGTAATGTCTGTCTGAATCAATTGAAAATTCATATTCCTATTCCTTGATATTTTGTTCATTCATGCATTTAACTTCCATTTCCTATTTAACATTATTATAAAAAATAATATCCTTACTTATCTCATAGATAAATTCATTAATGAGTATCACCTAATGAGAAATTTCATGAATCACTTCAAAATAATATATCGTTGGGTAAAATCAATCATGAAATTTTCCTACTAATATTTCTATAACAATTGAATCATAAATACTTCCCTTGAATACTTTAAAAGGGATAACTATCTAATTGAACCTTGTGAAGTAGCTGTGAATTATCTTCTCTTCATCTATTATTACATCATCAAATTTTTCACCCAATATTTTCATTTTTAATTATTTTATGTTGATGTCTTCTCATACATGATTTTAATATTATCCCACATTTCCTTATCCTATAATTTCCCCATAAAATTATTAGAAACATAGTCAAATATTGATTATATAATTTCTTTTCTTCCTAAAGTTCCATAGGTTCATGAGAACTACAAAAAATTCGATGGGGTTTAATCATTGGTGACATTATTATTATTTCAATTCATTAGAATTTATCCCTTGAAACATGCTAAAATTATTTGAATTATCAACTTTATAGAATCATACAAGAATTTAATGATATGAAAGTAAACCAAACATTAATGATTTACAAGGTTCTCCCCCATTATGGGTGACTACATTATTATCATTGTGAATTCCTCCAGTACATAGAAATAAATATAATAGGAAAGGGAATTAAAATTACCCAACTACCATTATAATACTTATATATGTTGATAGGTATGATTATACTAACACCAATCCGTAATAAATAATTTTTTATGTGAACTGAACAACACAATTATAAGAATATTTGTAAATATATACAAATAGAATCATCCAAATGTTGTTTATCCATTTTACTACATTCAATAAGTGTCCATCCAGTGTTCCATTCATTTATGACGTTCATTATATTTGATACCCCCACATGAAAACTGATCCCATTTTTAATCCTTTTTATAATGAAAAAATCTATGGCTCCTCATGACCTACTCAAAAGCTTTGTCTATTACTATTTTGATGTAGTAGCTCAGATCAAGGAATCTATCTAATATCACTTCTCGAATATCTATCAAGTAGCTTCTCATAATTCCTTTCCCTGGTATCCTTGAATAGAAACGTAAACTAGTTGAAATATCATACTTATAAAAAATCATTAGTGGTTCACTTATTATATTTATGAATAGTGTTATGTAGGGGTTGTAAAATTGTCTCTTTTTAAATGTGATCTCAAAGGAGAATATGCGAAACTGATATTTATTTTCTCACATAATAAATACTTTAATTTAAAAACTCCCTATAATTTTCCAATTTGATAGATATATCTCAATAATTATGGATTCTTCTTGAACATTCTTGAAGCTACATGAAAAAATTATCTTCCACATCATCTATTCCAACTTCATTAAACTTAAAGTTAACGATACTATTAAGGATTTATTAAAATCAGTAAGATAAAAAATCTTGTATAGAACTATATAAAATCATCAATGTAGTGGGATTGAAAATGTTAAGTAAATATTCTGAAAAATTCTATTTTTTGGATTTTTTTCTGATGGATTCATTAGGTACTCCTACTTCCAAAGAGAATTGTAAACTTCAATTTGAAACATATTCATATAATCATCTATCCAATGATATAAAAAAGTTCCCTCTAAGGTTACTCCATATAAAGGTTCTCTATATAAGGGATTTCATTTGGAATAACACTCCATGAATTTTATTCTTAAAAAGTCATACAACATGTGAAAAAACATTCCAAAATGAACAACAATAAAAACTATCTATATGGAATCATATTCTATCACTATTTGGTGTACTCGAGCCACTACCTATATGATTACATTGTTACAACTTCTAAATACTGCTATAGAAAATATTCCCCCATATTGTAATTGGATCCATATAATATTGCATCATTATCCGTGTATGAACATGAAAACAATAATTTTTCATACGTTAATTTATTTTCCTCCCATTTAGAATTATTAAATTTCATACAAATTTAATGATAAATAGCAGATGATATATTTAAAAAATCTTCTTCCAGTAACATCAAATATGATCCATATTATATCATCACTTTTAATTACCAGATGGACTTTAGCTACATTTATGAATTAGACATACTTCCCTTACATAGTTCATGTGTTACTATTATGTATGGATAATATATTTTGGTTAACCCTAACCTAGGATTAAATATTTTAGTGTTACCCTTATCTATCATTTTATATTATTCCAATATCATTACACATCATTTTAATACCACTCAAACTTTATAAAAAATGAATTTTTGGAAATATAAATCCGGTGTAATTTTTCTATTGACTCAAAATCAAATTTAATAAATCTTTTTCCCATATTTATAAACTTCTTCTGATTACATCAGTCTAGTGATCTTCATCTAGTTATTTCAGTCGTTGTACATAAGGGTATAATATGTATATTGTATCAAGAATATCCTTATGATGTTTAAAAATTGTTGAATAATTTCACACCATCAATGTTTAATGAATGTTTACCTATCATTGTTAAAGAAAAACATCCTCCACTTATTCTATCATTTCATAACTAAAAATTTCTTATCTTTTCCCAAAATTCTTTATCACCTTAATAAAAAACATATTAAAAAATATGTGGTTAAAAAAACATTATTAAACTAAAAAAATTATAAAGGATCTCTAATAACCCCTTTATATTTGTATGTAAATTTTCAAAAACAACTTTTCAAAACTCAAAATTTCCAAAAAAAAATTTAAACCCTTTTTAAAAATATTTCTCAAACTTTATCAAATCATTTCCCTTATCATAGTGAATTTATAGACACCACACAACAGGATGTATTTAATTATTTGAAGAAACTACATCACTTGGGGACAAACAATTTTTTGTCCATGTTAAGATAAACTCCCCCCATTTTTCAAAATCTATTTTTCTACCACATTCATTTTATGAAAAAAATAACATCATATTCAAAAAATAAATAGTTGTACAAATTATTAAAATGTTTTAAATTCTCACCTCCTTTATTAACATAATCAAAATAATGGTGTGGGATTACTTCAAAACATTATAAATACATTTATGGAGACATAACATGCAATTTAAACATCAAATTTTCATATATATATATATACAATGGTATATATTTGGTGAAAACGTTGTTAATTTTCTATATTATTGAAATATACTCAAGTATAAAATCTCCATCAATAACTTCTCAATATTGATGTGATACATATTATCAAATTTATAGCATTTATAGTCTCCTATAAGGTGTTTATAAATATCAATGGTGCATTGATTATGAAAAATAATCATCAACAGTTTATAAAAAACCATTCTCAGAACATCTAGTTGTGATTTCATCCTTAACATTTTTGTAAAATCTTGGGTGGATGTAATATGTACTTTTTCTATCATTCTCAATGTAAAAAAACTTATTTATACTATTCCAGATCACACAATTTTCTACTAAAGAAAATCATCCTTATAATGTTGAATTTATAACATTACAATCACCATCCCAATCAGTATCATTGTATCCAATAATGTTTATGTCAAAACATATTTTATACCCCATGCCATAAGATGATATTCCCTTAACATTCCTAATTATTATTTTTGATACTAGCCTTTGTGTTTTCTAGTGATCACATTTATTTCATTCAAAAGTGTGATAACATAAAAAATTTCTATCCTTAAAGCAGTAAGATATAATAAACTCCCTCAAATCCATCAAAATTATTTATTATTCACACATTTCCCAGCTTCATCATTACTCATTTCCATTACAATAGAAATTAATGTATACGGTTATTTATAATACATCGTGCCAAACATCATTAATAATTACCTTGCATAAATTTCTTGTGATAGAAAGATATATCCTTTCTAATGTTTAATTAAAATCATAGAGTGAAATTTTATTCTCTAATAATTGAAAACTCAATGATCTTAGTCATTTGTTTATAAAATTATCCACTTGTTTTATCCTTGTAACCTATACAATTATGTCATCAATGTAAATAAATACATTTTAGGTATTTTTGATCACTTTTTTAACATATAGGGTTATAAAATAATATTTCTATAAAAAAATTTAACTTCTTTGGGAAATAAAATGTTATTGAGTACTATGAACGAGTATCATGTTTCAACCCATAAAGTGATTTCATCAATGTAGACACTATAGTTCCATCATTTAAATGAAAAAACTCGATGGATAATCCAATGTAAACATCATCATAAATTTATCCACATAAAAAACTTCTTATCTTCATGATGTATTAACTGGTAAAATCATTTTTATACTTTCTAGTCTCATACCAATGAGGCTGTTTTTTGAAAATCAACCACTTTCACTTATGAGTAACCACTAATGATGAGTGTATCATTGTTTTTTCTAAAATTCACCATGTAAATTCACCTTGTTTCTAATCACCCAAATTTCTCTAATAACATTATTTCCTATTGGAAAATTAGTAATATTTTATATATGAATTTTCTCAATCTAAGTTGAATCTTTATTCAACATATTCAAAAACTATTCATTCTAACATTATTCTAAAACTAAAAGAGGTTTCACCTATTAGATAAGTGATGTATTATTTTATAAAATAATCTATCTTTTAGTATAAATGGGATATGTTTTATTTCTAATGTGGTTATCAGTTTCAATAAAAATATAATTTAGGAATTTTAGTTATTTTATTTAAAAGGTTCATCCCTCATCACAAGATTCATTTCATTCCACTTCTGCATGATTTGGATCATTTCCATCTTACATTTTATTTACTAAATTTTGGGTCAACATTATTTATCAACATCATAATTAATTTAAATAATTTTTATTAAGGATTTTTTTAAACAACATTAACATCATAATAATCCCAAAAATTTTGTGAACATTTATCCCAATATTTGTAAATTTTTCAATTGTATGAATAACCCATGGATTTACATTCTTTATCGTTTTCATAAAATTTTCTGAGATCTATATTTTTACCATAATTAGGAAAGGACTCCAAAAAACAATGATGTATTTCAATAAATACTTATTCATATACCTTATATCAATGAGACTAATTAGGGATTCTATCCATGAAAATATTTATTTTCTATCTATATGGTATTACTAACAAACTCTCTCTCAAAAAACACAAAATTTTTACTTTCAACTAACATACTCCTTCCCATTTGAATTAAAAATATTTTTTTTTCTATCACTCCATTTTATTAAGGCATTTATGGTTCATTTTATTGGTGTTTTATTCCATGTTTCTTAGGACAGTGTAAAAAATAATATCTTCTATACACTTTTATATTGGTAATTCTAAACTTCAGAATATAATCACACCTATATCTTTCAAATTCCACTTTGAAAAATATGAAAATATAAACGAATTCAATATTTTTTCTTTAAAAACATTATATTGGTCATCTTATTGAATTCATCTGTAAATGTAATAAAGTAAAAATTCCAATTTAAAGATTGATGTCTCA
Organism: Viscum album; assembly: GCA_963277665.1. Lineage (NCBI taxonomy): Eukaryota > Viridiplantae > Streptophyta > Magnoliopsida > Santalales > Viscaceae > Viscum > Viscum album. The sequence continues at coordinate 1,254,434,998 of OY728122.1, forward strand.
TCATCCCACAACGACCTGAGAAAATAATATCAAGATGTTTTGTTGATTTTATTTAAAATTGGTTATCATTTCCACTATCCAAGATTCCGTTTAGGAAATATGTACAAAATATACCATATTTTTTTAGAGAATTGTTAATTTTCATAAAACATATTCTTTATAATATTTTTTTCTAATATTATTTCAATGATTCCCCAGATATTGATGCTATAATATACTTTCAGCTTCAGTTCTTATGAAACGAGTTTTATAATGACCTAAATTCTTGAAATTATTTCCATTCATTCTTTTACCTTTATTTACTACTTTTCCATATTTCAAAATTTTGATGATGAAATTATCATTAAAGAATATGACATCCATACAATTATCACAATGTTGGATAACACCTAGTATGTTGTGTTTGATACATTAACTATATACTACTTATTTCTTCTTTCTTCTCTAATATTCAATGACAGTTTTTCCAAATCCTATAAATTTTATGAACGATTGTTTCTAAATGAAACATATCCACCTTCAAGTTCATCAAATTTTTCCAATATTTTGATATCAATATTCAAGTGTGAGGAAAACATCCTATCAAGAATTCAAGTTTTCTTCCATTTTTTTCTTTAGTAGTCACAACAAAAGAATATATTTCCAAAATTTTATTTTTTCTAAATTACTTTTCATGACATGCGTAGGAATGTTTTCCAAAAATAGTTATCATAATAGCCTCTAAAAAGTGACCAGGTAGGTCATGTATTCCATAAATTTCCATTAAGAAATCAAAATAGTTCATCATTGTAACCTTTCAATCATTATATGACCTTTCATTTCGTTCTGCACCTTTTTAATATCACTCTCTTCTCCACAACTAACATTCCCTATTGTTCTAGCTTATATCCCAGAAGACAATATTTGTGATAGTAATTATATATATTCTTTCAATATATACAACAACCCCAATGATTCCTACTAAATATTGGATATATATATATAGGAAGGATCATTATCATTAGAAATTTTGATAAGTTTTATAACATATTTATAAACCTACTTCCTCTAGAATGATGCATCTTTCTTATGATGTTTATTTTTAGATTTTTTTGATGTGTTTTTTTCCACATCTTTTATCAATAAATTATTTCTAAATGATGTTTCTAAAAGATCAATGTTTGTAAATATCATATGAACATTTATTTTTAGCGGGTAAATATTTTAAATGATTTTTTGGAAGAGTTTTCTTTGTAGAATTTTTTTTAGATTATGCCATTATATAATTATTGAAATTCTCACTCATCTTCTTTAATGTACATCTAAAAAATAAGAAATCTATATTTCATTTTAGAAACATCTTATTACTTAGCATGAAGTTTCATTTTAAAATCTTAAACTATATTTCCTTATTTTGAAACATTTAATTGTGGTTCATAATTCACTAAATTTTAAAAATATCCTTTTTAATAAGATATTACATTTTAGGAATATAATTCATTTCTATATTCTTTTTCACAACGTATTTCTTCAACAATATAATTTTTTTCTTAATTTGTTTGTTTTTCTCTAAACATTCCATAAGTTAGATCATAACTAATATTCAATATAGGTTTCTTTACCTTATTATTATTTTCTTTTTGTTAATTATTCCTTTCCAAAAATATTTTCATATAAGGTTCTAAATATCTCTAGATTTATATATTTTGAATAATTTATATCAATAAAATCATATTCAAATTGAATACTCAATATACTTCTTCTGTATCTAGTGAAATGATTCTTAGTTCTATTGTTATTTTTTTCATCCAGGGTGTTTTTAACCCACATATTCCAATGATATTTTTTAGAATAATATTTATACTCTATATATTTATACATAGTATAGCTTAATGAAAAATTCATAATTCCTCCACACAAAAAAAAATTATTTTAATTTTTTCTCCATATCTTCCTCCACCTCTTCAGTTATTTTTGGAGATAAGGGACATGATATGTTTTATTTATTTAATTATCTATGTTATCTTCCAAATCACTAAAGTCAAAATATCATCATATTCAATTATAATATTTATTATAGCTTCAAAATCAATTTCATCCTTAAACTAGTTTTTTAATGTTGTAGATTTTTACATCTCATATGCCACAAAAATATTTTTAAATTTTTCCGGATATCGATCATCTTTATCTTATAAGATATAGATTATTGAATCAAACTTATGAGTAATGTTTCTCATGAGATTCCTAATAATGTAACAATATTACATAACATCTCCAAATCCTCTAAGGTCGCATACAATTTAATTTAAACAAGTTAAGTACTCTAAAATAGATTCATCTTTTTTTATTGTGATGTATTTAAAATTAATACACCTAATTTAATGATTTACTTCCATAACATTGATATTTCCATCAAAGACACTTTATAGTTTTTATCATGTTTCCACAACTATCTGGGGGCTGATAATCATTATTAAATAATATTCATTCAATGAAAATAAAATAATATTTCTTTGTTTCCCATATACCTCAATATTTATATTTTTAGAAAATTACATGGGGGATGTTTTCTAAATGGGTGGAAACTCGAATATAGCATCATCAATTACCTCAAGGAAAAGTGGTAGAATATAGGGTATCATTCAATTTTTTCAAAACATGATATTTGTTTTCCATCAATGGTATGAATACCTCTACTATTGACTGAATTTATATTTTCAAGAATAAGGATACTAAAGGTTAACCTTAAATCTAATACGAATTTTCATTTTTTAGGATCATGAATACTAATGAGAATGGGAGATTAAATCTATGATGATCACTTTAAATTTTTTATTCTTTATAAATTTACCTCTATGATTTTTTTGATTTATTTTTTTTACAGTCTTTATATAACCTCACAAGAATGAAATGATATTAAAATAAAAAAATGCATTATATATTTATACGTTTTCCCTAGAATCAGTGAATACGTAATTTCCATGGAGAATCCCATCTGTCCAAAGAATTCACTATATTAGAGTTGTAAATTGAAAATACCCAAATACCATCATACTCATTTTATATATAGATAGGTATGAAAATACTGACTCCCACATGTTATTAAAAAATATCACATGAAAAACAATCCAACACTAGTATATGAAACATTGTAAATTGAACCAAAAAATAATTTCAAAAAATAATATATCCACTTTCCTCCATTCAGTAAGTGTCTGTATATTTCTCCCTTCTTTCAACTGGGGTGTTCTGTTTGTTGCACCTCAAAAATACTAAACTTGTTTTTCTAACCATATTTTATCTAATAATCAAATTCATGGTACCTCACAACCTGCTCAAATAATATATATGTTAATATTTCTTTTGAATAGGTTTAACTAAAGACTCTATCTGATATCACCGCTCGAAAATCAATTTGGTATCCACTCGCAATACCTCTATTTTGTATCGTTCGTGAAAAACTCAAACTAGTTGGAAAATCATACTTCTAAAAAACTAGAATGTAAAATCTTTACACATATAAATAGTTTTATGTATGGGTTTCACATTAACATTCATTTATTGGTGATATTGAAGGATAATTTAGGAGAACTAAAACATATTTTACCTATAAATTAATTCTTAAAATTCTATATTCCTTTTCATTTTCAAATTTTTTGGGATACAAGTAAAGTATTATAGAGACTAATTAAATATTCTTAACCCTATATAAAAAACTCATAATTCATATACTTTCCTAAAACCTCATTACCATTAGAGTTAAAAAATATTCATACATTATTAAACTCATCTAGGTAAAAAAATTGATCAAACTATACCACATCATCATAGTAGTAGGATTTAAAATGATATATAATGATTCATGAATACTTTTTCTCATGTATGTTTATCTAGTGAATTATTTAGTAACTCCACTATATAATGAAAATTATCCACTTTTCTCTGATGTAATGCCCCGACCCCAGCTACCCAGAGTCGGTGCATTACTTCGTAACATTGGCATGATCACAAAAGATCAAGTGTCGAAAGACCGATTAGTTTAGTAGACTTGGAAACACTAGATATATTCATAAATGTTACATTACATCATAATGTGAAAAACTAATAATAAAGTCTTCATAGTCCACACTCATATCCTCTTTTGACTATCCCTGTAGGTCATTCATAAAATACTTCTTCACATCCTGGAAAATATTAAAACATTGAAAGGGGTGAGCTCAGATGCTCAGTAAGGATAACAATATTGCGGAAGCTTTCATAAATAAACACTAACATTTAAGGCAATGTATAACTAAAACAAAAGCCTTTTTAAACTTGAACTTCAGCATAATATGGAAAAAATAAAATTAAATAATTCCATTTACTTACTCACGTGGATATTTTACTAGTCGAATAATCACATGCAATATCAATAACCACTTTCATAATAAGGGAATGTATAATTCCAGACATTCTGAAACATTTTGTCAAGGCCTCGGCCAAGACGTCTAAAATGATTATGGCCTCGGCCAGAACAATAAATCAAATTGGGAAAGGGCCACTGCCAATTCCACGTCTATTTGTCTCATGAGACCTACCGATGCATCGAGGAGCTATAGCGGGCTCCACTCGTCACTTATTAAGTCCAATACATTCCGCATATGAATAGGTTTAAACATATCATAAACCATAACATAATCATATCACATAAAAAATGCATAAAGGAAACATAACATTTCCACATTTCAATCACAAGATATCAATACAACACATTGATATAATAAAAACGCTTTCCAAACCATTTTCAATACCAAAATAAAAGAAATTTAAAACTTTGTATTTATTTTTCATTAAAAAAATGATGGCTTGTAGAGGAAGCCGAAACTCAAATAATGGTCACGGCGGCGGAGAAGTCGTTGTCGCCGCATAAGTATGGAACGAAAAACATTCCATTTTTTCGTTTAGCAAAACGCTTCGTATAAAAAATATTCCTTTTGAATAAACATAAATGTCAAAGGGGTTTATACACCCTATAAAAGAAAGTTTTGTATAAAACCAAATATGCCTCAATGAAAGGGGATTGAGACGAAGTCCTTAAAAAGATCATTTTTAAAATAAAATAGATCTATTATGTGTATTCACTATAGGTACACATAAAGAACGTAAAAATATAAAATAGGACATAATAATATCATGACATAATTTGAATGTAGGAGATTAACCCAAAGAATAGAAATTGGGTTAAGAAATTCCCTTACCTTGTGTCTGACTTGATTCGACCGTTCTTTAACCTCCTGAATAATAAACTAGAGTTAATATCTACCATTTTAAATTTAATTATCCTTTTTATATCACTTAAGACAATGTTATGAACATTATGTAATTATTTAAGTTAATAACGGTCGTTTTGTCGATTTTTGGTACTTGAGTCAACAATAAACTTCTTATAATTAAAAGTTGTTTATGTGGTAGAATATCCATTATCTCCAGAATTATATTCATGATTTAGATGTCATATATATCATATATATCCAGTATATACATTCATTTATAATATTACTTAACATTTAGAGGTAAGAAATGAAATGCACCATTCATGGAGACGGTAAGCCGTACGTACGCATGAACGCTACTTTCATTGCTATTTCGTATTTAATGGAATTAAATAATAATGATATAAATGTATAATATAATTACAGTATAATATAGTGTATAATACCATTTACTCCATCCATTATACATCCCACATATGGCATTAACGATTCAAATCACTTTGAGGGGGCGGTAGTCCGCACTTCCTAAAATGAAATTATCGCGTTTACACATAATGGAAATCATAAATTATGCCATAAATGAGAAATACAGAAGCATAAGTAAAACATAAACATATTGTATATCATATATAAATATAGTTACATCTTAATGTCCGCCTTTGAAGGTGTTATATGAGTGTTGAACAATCATCGTTTCGTGAGGCAGAAATTCAACATCCACAGAAACCGTATGTTCTTTAACCTTTAGATGTAGGTGTGTGTAAGTGTAGCTCTAATAATTCTTATAACAAAATCCTAGTATATTGAGGATACTGGTGTTGTTACAAAAGTAATGAATAAAAAGAGTTTATGGGGTTGGAAAAGAAAAATAAAACAAAATAACATAAGAGAAGACATTACCTTTAAATCGGGTAACTCTTTTGATTTGAGCCAAAGGCTTCCTTGGGAAGTATTCTGCCCAATGTGAGGATTCTAGGAGTAAGGGATGGAAGTTGTGAGAGTATTTGGGTAGAGGTTGGCCGAGCCAAATTGCTTTAATGTGTGAATGAGGTGGTAGAGGTGGGGTCTTTTTATAAGTGGAGAGGAGGGGCACTCTTGGAAAGTAAAGAAATTTTACATTATTATACAATGATTTTCGGATTCTAAAGGTCCCACACTTATATAATTCGTGGATAAGGTTATAAGGGTTCGAAATATACCCATCCAATAGTCTTTGGACAAGTGTAAGCCTTGGATTGTACATTATCTTTTCATTTTATTAAAATCGTTAAATAATGAGGTAATCGCTGCATCATAATTATGTCATAAATAATTTAATTTATTTAATGTCTAAAAATTATAAAAAAATACTATGATGTAGGAACACTTTTTATCTTTCCAATTACTATTTATACTAAAAAATATGACTTTTATAACCCCATGTAAAAATTGTTTTTGTAAAACATTTCATGTTTGTGTCATTTTTTTACTTTAACATTAAATAAAAGGTATTTATGTCATTTTCCAACTAAAGTGGCTCCATGGGGTCCCCAAGTTTACCCATGGATTGTCTTGGTCAGCCATGACACATCCAATGAGGGTAGGACATGTGTCAAGCTCATCTCATATTATTAAAACATTATTTTTATCTTAAACTACACTAATTACCTCTAATAGCGATTAAGAACTTAAAAGTTACTATTCACCAAAAATTATTTTAATCTCATTGAACCACATTTTACTTCTTAATGACAACCATGTATGTCGGATTTTTGAAAATCAAATCACAGAAGTGGTAATATTTCATTTAAACGAATAATCAGTTATTTAACTACCACTTAGTGGTTTCACTATTCATCAAAAATTGAAGTTTTTCAGAACAATGCCAAAATTTCACCCTAAGCTATAAATGATATTCCAAATTCAAAAATGATTTCTATTTTAAAAAATTCCAAACATATATGTTTCATTAATTAATTTTATAATTAATTCATGCTCTCACAACAAATAGCGTGTTTTTAAGAAACAATTTATATCAAAAGATTGGCAATTGTTTATGTCCAATTTCAATGTTAAATTAATTCTAATGACCACCATTGGATAAAATGGTAAAAATATATTCTAATTATACTTTAAAACCAATAAATAGGATAATTTATCACTATAAATTATTTTGATTAAAAAAGTTGTTTTCAAGTATTTTTCACTATTCATAAAAAATTAGAAGTTCTCAGAAAAATACTAAAAATTCAACATAGGCTAATTTCGATATTCCGAATCCAAAAATGAAGTCCATTTTGAAATATAAAATTTCTATAATTTTAAAAAGTGGTTATTACTATTCATAACGGCTACTTTAATTAGTCGCGGTATTTTAGAACTTGAAGTTTCGTACAATGAAAGCTATTGCATTATTGAATGAGAAGAGTATCATGGAAGCTCAGGGTGTTACATTCTCCCCTCCTTCAATAAATTGCGTCCTGACAATTTGAAATTTTTCTTTGAAAATTAATGGTTGAAAAGAGAAAATACCTTTGTGGAACACCCACATCGGAAATAAGATTAATAAAATTTAGCCTTAATAAGAGGGAAAGGGAAATGAAAAAGTCATCACCCAATTATGATCTCGATTAGGAGAATATTGGTGGAAATTAGAGACATATAATTGGAGGAAAAACGTAAATATTTGTAGGGAGTGATTGAGGTCATCAATCACAATCAACTGTCAAAATTAGGGCATCAAAGCCTTCAATCTATGTTGATTTAAAATATCATCTGTTCAACAAGACATAATGTATTAGGATAACCCATTTTTTGTTTTAATATCCCTTTACTAAAGTTTAAGAATTAATTTATTCATTGAATAACAGATAGGTATATATATATTTATGCTTGACTATTAGAGTTTCAACCTTTAACTCACCTTTCATTCAAAAAGATAATAGAACCCAAAAATATTATACTTATCCTAATTGTATAAGGTTACAAATGTTGACACATACCATTTAGATTAGTAAAATTATTTTTTAATAACCAGGGACTTCCTGTAGGCTAGTGGTAGGAAATAAAGGCCTGTCTCACTATGGTTGTGGGTTCGATTCCTGCAGCTTTGTCCGACGCGACGGGTTATGCCCCACCCTGCAGGTTGTCCTTTTTCTAAAAATATAGTACTTTACTATTCCAAAAATAATCTTCATAAATGTTTTAACCTTAAACAATACTATCCAAAGTTCAACTTAATCCATTCCAACCTTTATAGTTATCCAAAATACCTCTGTCCAGACTTTCTCTAAATGGTCTCTAAATTCCAAAATCAATTGTAACATCAGATTCCCCAAACAAATTAAAGTTTCTCTTTTGTCACATACTAAAAATATGATTACCTTCATCATATTAAAACCTTACTGAATTCAAAAAGTACTGCAGTACAATCCTTATATATCACATTATTCTAATAACCAGAATATAATCCATGAGTCCAAAAGCACCAATACATTAATTATTCCGCTTCAACTGTAGTCACATCATATGATTGGCCTTGATCCCTTGGCCTTTTCTGAGGTAAGTTTCCCGGACGCTTGTGACATTCATTTGCATAATGAACCATTTCTCTACAATTGTAGCATTCAACTTTGATAGCCTCTTTCTTTCCCTTGAAATCACGATCCTGGTGACCCTTTTCTCCACATTTATAACAAACTCCCATTCCTTTTAGGCAAGTACCATGGTGATTCTTCCCACAATTATCACATAATGGAAAATCCTTCTTTCCCTTTTTCCCTTTATCTGTCTCTTGTTCCACTGTTCTCTTCTTCTCTTTCTTTACGTTGTTGTCATAAGACTTAGAGAATTCTTTTTCTGTCTTGATAGAACCTGAGACAATATCTTCGTATGTTGAGAAAGATTGTGATACTAAAGCTCGGCGAAGAAATGGTTTTAACCCATCAAATAAATGATCAATCTTACCTCTTGGGATACGTATATAATTTGCAGCATACCTTGATAACCTTGTAAAGTTGGCCTCATATTTTGCGACATTCTCATCCTCCTTTTGTCTCAGACTCAGAAATTGCCTTTCCATATCTTCTCTATGGTCACGTGGAATGAATTTTTCTAAGAAAAGATCTTTGAACTCTCTCCATTCCATATTTGATACTTCTTCATCTTCCTTTGTGTTTTGAATCAATGACCACCATTGATCGGCATCTCCAGTGAGGCAGTAAACTGCCATGATAACCTTCTCCCTTTCGCTACTCCCCAAGGTGTGGAATATTTTCTCTAAGGAGTTTATCCATTGCTCAGCTACTAAAGGATTTGTACCCCCATTAAATGTTGGTGGTTGTTGCCTCATGAAGCGGTCTAACATTGATCCTCCACGTTGCGGATCAGGGTGCTCCATATGAGTAAAGTTACTATTCATAACCTGAGTTAGTTTTCCAAGTATGGTAATAAGTTGATCAGCACCAGTTGTATCTCCAGATCCACAATAATTATCTTGAGCAGGAGGGAAATCCCTACACAGAGTGCGTGCATTGATACAGTTTCCATTCCTTCAACTAGGCGCCATTTCTAAACAATGGCATAAACTAGATTAGTTTATGAATTAAAATACATAATTCCATATTTGTAAAATACTTTACATAAATTGAACTATTTATTGATATAATACATATTCATAAATAGAAAAGTTTTATTTGATAAAGTATATACTCATAACCCTTCATAGTGGTTTGTAAATAAAATGAGAATTATCCTAAGCATATCCCCCGGGAGTGTCATAACAAAGAGTGCATCAAGGCCCGTTGTCGTGCACCAGTTCCCGTTCGAGTCTAGCTCAAAGCGGTGTTTTCGGGTTTTACCCCTAGGTACATCTGTGCCAGAGCCGCCTCTACCTGATCGTATCCAGACAGGGATGTATTGCTCGGAAAACACACAACATCTCTACAATAACAAAATTCTAGGATGTTCTTCTATACTAATCCTCAAAGTCTATCTTTGGGCTATGTGCTCTAATAAGAGTTTATCTAAATCTAGCTTCCAAGGTTAGTACTAAACTGCCTCTGATACCAACTGTGACGCCCCGAACCCAGCTACCCATAGTCGGTGCATTACTTCATAACATTGGCATGATCACAAAAGATCAAGTCTCGAAAGACCGATTAGTTTAGTAGCCTTGGATACACTAGATATATTCTTAAATGTTACATTACATCATAATGTGAAAAACTAATAATAAAGTCTTCATAGTCCACACTCATATCCTCTTTTGACAATCCCTGTAGGTCATTCATAAAATATTTCTTCACATCCTGGAAAATATTAAAACATTGAAAGGGGTGAGCTCAGATGCTCAGTAAGGATAACAATATTGCAGAAGCTTTCATAAATAAACACTAACATTTAAGTCAATGTATAACTAAAACAAAAGCCTTTTTAAACTTTAACTTCAGCATAATATGGAAAAAATAAAATTAAATAATGCAATTTACTTACTCGCGTGGATATTTTACTAGTCGAATACTCACATGAAATATCAATAACCACTTTCATAATGACGGAATGTATAATGCCAGACATTCTGAAACATTTTGTCAAGGCCTCGGCCAAGACGTCTAAAATGATTAAGGCCTCGGCCAGAACCATAAATCAAATTGGAAAAGGGCCTCGGCCAATTACACGTCTAGTTGTCTCATGAGACCTACCGATGCATCGAGGAGCTATAGCGGGCTCCACCCGTCACTTATTAAGTCCAATACATTCCTCATATGAATAGGTTTAAACATATCATAAACCATAACATAATCATATCACATAAAACATGCATAAAGGAAACATAAATTTTCCACATTTCAATCACAAGATATCAATACAACACATTGATATAATAAAAACGCTTTCAAAACCATTTTCAATGCCAAAATAGAAGAATGTTAAAACATTGTATTTATTTTTCATTAAAAAAAATGATGGCTTGTAGAGGAAGCCAAAACTCAAATAATGGTCACGGCGGCGGAGAAGTCATTGTCGCCGCATAAGTATGGAAATAAAAACATTCCCTTTTGTCGTTTAGCAAAACACTTCGTATAAAAAAGATTCCTTTTGAATAAACGTAAAAGTCAAAGGGGTTTATACACCCTATAAAAGAAAGTTGTGTATAAAACCAAATCTGCCTCAATGAAAGGGGATTGAGACGAAGTCCTTAAAAAGATCATTTTTAAAATAAAATAGATCTATTATGTGTATTCACTATAGGTACACATAAAGAATGTAAAAATACAAAATAGGACATAATAATATCATGACATAATTTGAAAGTAGGAGATTAACCCAAAGAATAGAAATTGGGTTAAGAAATTCCCTTACCTTGTGTCCGACTTGATTAGACCGTTCATTAACCTCCTGAAAAATAAACTAGAGTTAACATCTACCATTTTAAATTTCATTATCCTTTTTATATCACTTATTACAATGTTATGAACATTATGTAATTATTTAAGTTAATACTGGTCGTTTTGTCGATTTTTGGTACTTGAGTCAACAATAAACTTCTTATAATTACAAGTTGTTTATGTGGAAGAATATCCATTATCTCCAGAATTATATTCATGATTTAGATGTCATATATATCATATATATCCAGTATATACATTCATTTATAATATTACGTAACATTTAGAGGTAAGAAATGAAATGCACCGTTCATGGAGACGGTAAGCCGTACGTACGCATGAACGCTACGTTCATTTATATTTCGTATTTAATGGAATTAAATCATACTGATATAATTGTATAATATAATTCCCGTATAATATAGTTTATAATACCATTTACTCCACCCTTTATACATCCCACATATGGCATTAACGATTCAAATCACTTTGAGGGGGCGGTAGTCCGTACTTCCTAAAATGAAATTATCGCGTTTACACATAATGGAAATCATAAAGTATGCCATAAATGAGAAATACAGAAGCATAAGTAAAACATAAACATATTATATATCATATATAAATATAGTTACATCTTAATGGCCACCTTTGATGGTGTTATATGAGTGTTGAACAATCATCGTTTCGTGAGGCAGAAATTCACCATCCACAGAAACCGTATGTTATTTAACCTTTAGACGTAGGTGTGTGTAAGTGTAGCTCGAATACTTCTTATAACAACATCCTAGTATATTTAGGATACTGGTGCTGTTACAAAAGAAATGAATAAAAAGAGTTTATGGGGTTGGAGAATAAAAATAAAACAAAATAACATAAGAGAAGACATTACCTTTAAATCGGGTAACTCTTTTGATTTGAGCCAAAGGCTTCCTTGGGAAGGATTCTACCCAATGTGAGGCTTCTAGGAGTAAGGGAGGGAGGTTGTGAGAGTATTTGGGTATAGGTTGGCGAGCCAAATTGCTTTAAAGTGTGAATGAGTTGGTAGAGGTGGGGGCCTTTTATAAGTAGAGAGAAGGGGCGCTCTTGGAAAGTAAAGAAATTTTACATTATTATACAATGATTTTCGGATTCTAAAGGTCCAACACTTATATAATTCGTGGATAAGGTTATAAGGGTTCTAGATATACCCATCCAATAGTCTTTGGACACGTTTAAGCCTTGTATTGTACATTATCTTTTCATTTTATTAAAATCGTTAAATAATGAGGTAATCGCTGCATCATAATTATGTCATAAATAATTTAATTTATTTAATGTCTAAAAATTATAAAAAAATACAATGATGTAGGAACTCTTTTTATCTTTCCAATGACTATTTATAGTCAAAAATATGACTTTTATAACCCCATGTAAAAATTGTTTTAGTAAAACATTTCATGTTTGTGTCATTTTTTTACTTTAACATTAAATAATAGGTATTTATGTCATTTTCCAACTCAAGTGGCTCCATGGGGTCCCCAAGTTGACCCATGGATTTTCTTGGTCGTCCATGACACATCCAATTAGGGTAGGACATGTTTCAAGCTCATCTCATATTATTAAAACATTATTTTTATCTTAAACTACACTAATTACCTCTAATCGCGATTAAGAACTTAAAAGTTACTATTCACCAAAAATTATTTTAATCTCATTGAACAACATTTTACTTTTTAATTAAAACCATGTATGTCGGATTTTTGAAAATCAAATCACAAAAGTGGTAATATTTTATTTAAATGAATAATCAGTTATTTAACTACCACTTAGTGGTTTCACTATTCATCAAAAATTGAAGTTTTTCAGAACAATGCCAAAATTTCACACTAAGCTATAATTGATATTCCAAATTCAAAAATGATGTCTACTTTAAAAAATTCCAAACATATAAGTTTCATTAATTAATTTTATAATTAACTCCCGATGTCACAACAAATAGCGTGTTTTTAAGAAACAATTTATATCAAAAGATTGGCAATTCTTTATGTCCAATTTCAATGTTTAATTAATTCTAATGACCACCATTCTATAAAATGGTATAAATATATTCTAATTATACTTTAAAACCACTAAATAGGATAATTTATCACTATAAATTATTTTGATTAAAAAAGTTGTTTTTAAGTATTTTTCACTATTCATAAAAAATTAGAAGTTCTCAGAAAAATACCAAAAATTCAACATAGGCTAATTTCGATATTCCGAATCCAAAAATGAAGTCCATTTTGAAATATAAAATTTATATAATTTTAAAAAGTGGTTATTACTATTCATAACAGCTACTTTGATTAGTCGCGGTGTTTTAGAACTCGATGTTTTGTACAATGCAAGCTATTGCATTATTGGATGAGAAGCGTATCATTGAAGATCGGGGTGTTACATATGATGCATTATTATGGAATCTTCTATAAAATTAAATTAATTTTTTCTATAATAGTACATTCATCCAATCGATCATCATTCGACAGACTTATATTATAATTTTAATCTTGGACTTTTTAACTCAAAACTTCATATATCATATAAAAAATAAATTCCTACATGAAAAATCATACAAACTATTTATCTAGAAAACTCTAATGTATATTTATAGTGAACTGGAGTAGTTTTGTGTGTGATAACATTATTGAAAAATCTTAACATCTTCTAATTAAATGTTTTAAACATTCTTGGTTTTTCTCTATCAACTATTGTAGAACTAGCTTTGTATCACTGCTTGAATATTAATTTTTCTTATAAGAATTTAATTTCTACCCCTTTGTAACTTATACTCTTTATACCAAAATTTTCACACTCTATAACTATTTTTTTTAAATATATTCATCTGGTAACATCAATTTTGTTTCATCTGTTATCTCTATCTATTTTTTTTTTGCTTCCATAAGAATTTAGTTCCTTTAAATCATTGGAATAGTATCCTCAGATTTTGCATGTTCTACCATTACGTAGTCATCCTAAACATGGGGTGACTCTTAGGTATGTTTAAGTATTTTGGGGTGACCCCTACATAACATTCAAGATTTTATTAGTATCCTTAAACATTATTTGTACCACCATTAAAACATTATATAGAATACCTATCCATAAATATTCACCTAGTGAAATTTTTTTGGTAACTCAAACTTTTCATTTTACAAATATACATCCATTCATCAGTAGCTTCATCCAATTAAATTAATAGGATTATATTCATCAGATAAATTCACCCCAGGAACATAAGTGTACAATTATCAAATTGAATCATAAATGTATTCATGGTTTTTTGAACTTTTTGAAGGGATTTTCATCAATTGAAATGTATGATATTTTTCCAAACATAGTTAAGGATAAACATCCTTCCATTCCTTGAAAACCTAATGAAAAAATATTTATAAAATTTTTTAGAAACTCTTTCTCACCTTATTATCAAAAAAATTGATAACAATATATATTGTTAATAAATAAAAAACATGTTATTAAAAAAAATCTAAAGGATCATCACTTAGCTTCTCATCTATCTCAATATTTCAATTTTTTTAAATGTTATTGCACCATACTTATCAATTTTTGGATACCAATGGTGAAGGAATTACTTAATTCAATTCAATATGAATGTTGATGTGGAATCATTAAATACATCCAACCTTGAAAATTATTACCATTAAAAAACGAAGACCTCTACTTTTAGTATGGTTAGGTTCTCCATGATGAATGAAAATTGTAGAATCTTAGGGTGTAATCTTGTATAGGATACCACTTGATGTACCTAGATCACTTGTGATACTAGGAGAGAAGGTTGAATCAGTAACATTTTTTATTTCATATATTGATTTTTTATTTATATTCAAACACATGTGACCAGTTAAAGTGTTTTTGTACTCAAAATAATCTATTAGTAATCCATATGAAATTATTTATGAGAGATGAATCACATAGTAAATTCTATAAGGTTTGACCTCTATGTTGTAGACTACTCCAATACATGATCAACTGTTATCAATTACATGTTTTTTAATAGAAATATAATTTTTTGTGATTACAAGTTCCATAAATTGGTGACAAAGGATCAAGAGGTTATTGTACACTTCTATGTATATGAATTATTCAAATTTTTTGGACATGAACCACCTTTTCTAAAAAGGTTTTCTATTCTCTCTCTAGACAATAAGAACATTACTAATAGTTATAATTCTTCTACATCAAATTCAGATCTTCCTTCGGAACGTGTTTTACTACCAAAATAGTAGGATTGGAATAATAGAAAATTATTTATCGTTACTAGATTAGAAATAACAATCTGGTCTTGATGTCATGCAAGAACAAATAAATCATATTCTTCCCCAGTAAAAAGTGCAAGGATAAAAAAAATATTATTAGATTGTATCGGCCTTCTTATAAACATAATCGTACATTGGTTGATCATTAATGACCTATAAATATTTGATATATAAGTGTATTAGAAAAAAAATTCATCTAATTCTCTAATAGAACCATATATTCAAATACTGTAAAATATTCAGCAGTGATATAATATCTTTAAATTCTATGACACTCATTTTAGTACCAATTAAAAAAATTATTAAATGAACCTAAATACTCAATAATTATTTTTTCTTGTGATACTAAAATATCTACATCTGCAACCACTCAGTTAAATTCCCAAAAGACATAATTCATCCTACATGTGATTTTCAAATATTTTGATATCTCCAACCATATGATCCACCTTTTAAATCAAAAGAATCATCAAATTTAATTTATCGTCAAATTATTATAAATCTAGAAACCTATATAATTATAGACCCTTCATTACAAAAATATCATAAACAATTAATCTAGCTACGTGGATGAATTCCCTTATGTTGGTTCATTCACATATATTATCCTTGAATATGTATACGTATTAATAATTGGCTATTTAGTTCATTCCTATTCACTAATGCAACATCACTCACCAATGTGAATCCATCCTCAATGTGAATCATTTAAACACATGAAAAAACACCTTTTACTATATACTAGAGATGACTATGTGAATTCTATTGTCCACAACAATTAAAGTAGCTACATGAGAAATTATGCTACATTAATAATATATGTTGATATGGGAAAATCCATAATTACCTCAAATTGACATAGAACCTCATTAACTAACTTCTATGACATCCTAATAACCTAAACATATTCTTAAAAATGTTTTATATAGTTCTCCTTCATACAATATAACATTTATTTACTTTCTTTTAATATAATCTCATCAATCATCACAATAAAAACAAAGCATGACAACAAATACAACATATTCAAGAATTTTGAGGCATTACATATTTCTTTTTATAATCCTCTCTAGTATCTTAATAAATATGTAAATTTAAATTTTATCATAAATTTACCACATCATGAATCTGTATTAATCATTTTTATCCACTTATATGAATACTAAAATTAAATGTTATATCTATGAGAATTTATGTTTTTGTTCATCAGATATACTACATTCCAAATGGGTTATAGATATTATTATCCTTCAACTCGATGAATTTTTTTCACAATGGGTGAGTTTATAATGGGAATTTTATATATGTTTTCTCTATGATAGAGGATTATGGGGAAAATTTGAAATAGATTTTAGAACTTCAAAATATCTTATTGATCATGATTTGTGGTAGGTTTATAAATCGATGGCCGTGAGCTTAATTTTTGAATATAATTCTCCATTAATTAAATAAAAATACATATATAAATTTAAATTTGCGAGTCTTGTTATTAATGAAAATTCTTAATTTTATTTGAGATTATAGTCCATGTCCAGTTTTATTTGATAAATTATTTAGTGCCTTTGATGAAATAGTGGATATATTAAATTCTACTTCTGAAATACCATAACAATTAAAACCATTAAAGATATATTTCATGAATGAGTAACTAGTGGTATTGGTAAAAAAAATATATCAACCAAAATTATTTAATAAAGTGGGGTATCACATGTTCTATTTTAGGACTACACATAAATTTTTAGAATTAAATACATATTATCTAAGTCAATTTTGTATTTTATCTATTCCTAATTGTGTATAGTAATCCTAGTTGACATAATGTAGGAAGAGACCATGAATTAAGTTAAGGAACCCTTACTTAAAAAAACATGTTATATGGTGGATTTTTAACCTTGAAATAATTAATTTAGAAATAAATTATTTGGTGAAATATAAATTAAATAATATTTTGGAACACTTTAAGGAATTATTGGTGGAAAAGGGTATAAAAAATCTTTTTGGGTTTATTATAGTGATAAATTTTATTCAATTGATAAAATTATAACAATTAAATTGTTACTATATCATGATATAAAAAACTATTTACCCATGAATAAGTTTGATGTGTATTATTCTTTCACACGTAGTAATTTTATAAAAGAAATCTATATGGATACCCCACCAAGATGTATAGTAAAAAAGGTAAAAGGTTATGGTATGAAAATTGAGTAAGTAATCATAAACAAAAAAATACCCAAGATCCATTATTAGAGGGTTCAAAAAGTCTAAAAGTAAATCCATATGCATCCAAAGTAACATTATTCATGCCTTTTTTTTAAAAATGTTTTATTGATGCTATCATTGATTATTTCGAAGGACTAATTCTTATAGGAAATGACATAGATGAAATTTAGTTACTGTAAGGGTACTATTTAAGGGGATTCAATTAAAGTATCTTTATCCTAAAAATATTTTTCATAGGATTGACATATTTTATAAAAAAAATAATTCGACTATTTCAAAGAAAATATATAATTGACTTGTTGAATATAAGGCCCCGACTATATAACATTATGTAATATTAAATTACATTGAATAATTCATATTGAGGATCTTTTCAGGTTTAGTGTTTTATAGAATTAGGTCATAACTATTACATCTCATTGATTACAAAGTAGACACATCTACACAGCTTCCATCTTTTCCACAAAATAAAAACTCTTGAACTAAAGAGTCATGTCTAGTTCCTTGATTTAGACAGCATGACATCTCCTTGATCCCATCCTTAACCCTATTCAACATTATGTCCTGTGAAAACGTTTCAAAAACATGGGATGATCATAAAAAGCTCAGTAAGGGTTATAACCATATGGATAGAAAACATCAGTCCATGTATACATAAGAATCAATGAAATCATACATTACTCATAAAACATAAGCAATTTAACATACCTCATGATATCATAAGATTTATGCACAACTCAATAGAAATCATAAGGAATAAAGGTAACTTGAGGCATTCATAACATTCTTACATCGGGAGTAACCCTCATGGTTACATTTGTAATAACCATCACAGTATATTCCCTAAATCTCTTCGGAAGAACCTTAACATTTAACTCCTTCATGTTACCCAATGCATTGGAGAGATATATCGGGCTCACCTGCCCTTAGTTTATCACGGAACCACCCGTCTTCATAAAAAATGCCCAAGAACCGTAACATAATAATAGCACATAACTTAAGCATAAAGGAAATATAACATTCCCACATATAACATTTTAAGATATTGAAATAATGAATCCATTCAAAAAGCCATTTTCAAAACCATTTAAAACATTTAGTAAAGATATCATTGAATCAAAGTGTCACATACCACATTGAAGCTTTAAACATTTTAAAACTTTAATATCCATATAATTCAATCCATAAATACATTTTGAAGGAATGTATATTAACGAGAAATATTTATAAGAATAAATCATTAAAACATTTAAAACGATATTTTAGTTAAAGGGTTTTTAACAAAATGAGAGAGACTTGAATACAATAATTGAGGAATAATATTTAATCAGAACTTTATAAGATCCTGAGAATAAAGTAAATAATGATATAATATTACAAAGGATAGTATATACATCATATAATAGTGGATTGGTCCATAACAACAATGAAGTCTCAATAGAAATGTAAAATGAGATGAAATCCCCTGTAAAGTATGTACCCTTAAATTAAGGATAAATCAATCTCATAATTATGTGTGACAAATATAAATACACCCAATATAAGTGGATATTAAGTTTAAAACAATCAAATTTCATTCACACATATTCAAAGGATGACATATTCAATAACTATATGTTGAACCCAATGAAATCGAAATTGGGTTAAGAAGTTCCCTTGGTAAAATTCGACAGCCTAACGACGTCACTTTAAAATTCAGAAAATGAGTTGATGAGAGATAAAAAGGGTATCTCATCACCTGGACATAAAATTCACATCAATAAGGATATATATTAACATATACCAACATTACAATATGTAAATTAAAAGACCCAAATAAATAAGCCTTTTAAAAAGAGGAGGGTGAAAAGTTCCCTTACCGACTTGGGTATCTTTCGAAACATACACCCCATGAAAGAAGGAAAATAAAACATTGATGTAAATACTCATAAACGAAAGTTAATTACACAAAGAGTATAATAATAGGAATTACATATACCACTCAAAGGAAATGGTGTCAAATGTAGCATAAATCTCAGGAGAATAAAAGTCAGATGAAAAATCCCTTACGGAAACTCGGCAGCCTAACAACGCCACTTAAAACTTCCAAAAATAGATTAATGAGAGCAAATAGGGCCTCTCATCATATTAAAATAAAATTTACAGAAAGTGGAATATAAATTAACATCCCCCAACATAACAAAGAGGAGATTAAATTATGTGACATAAAGGAGAGTACTTAAAAAGAAAGAGAGAGGTTGGATCTCTTACAAAAAATCGGCAACCTAACGGTGCCAATCAAAACATTCAAAATGGATTGATGAGAGAAAATAGGGTATCACATCATATGAACATAAAAATTACAGTATGTTTAATATAAAATAAAATCCCAATCATAAGAAATATGAGCTTAAAAGGAATAACATAAAAGAGTGTACTTAAAAAAGAAAGAGAGGGGTAGGTTCCCTTACGAAAATTTGGCAGCCTAACGGAGCCACATAAAAATTCAAAAAAAAATAATTGATGACATTAATAGGGGGTATCTCATCATATAAAAATAAAAATTAAATTATGGTCAATATAAAATAACATCCTCCGACATAAGTACATGGAGCATAAATGAAATGACATAAAAGATGGTACTTGAAAAGAAAGCGAGAGACCAGATCCCTTACCTCAAGTCCAACTTGTCTTGTTCATTTATTTATATTCCTTAATAATAAACTTTGGTAAATTTATAATTTCTTAAGGTCCTCCTTTAAATATTATTATTCATTTAATATCACATATTATAATTTTATAATAATTGGTTAATAATGTGAGTTCATATCAGACATTTTTGTCGATGTTTGGTACATTCGTCAAAAATGAAATTGTTTGAAAATGATTGTCCATGTAGTTATAAGTATATCATCTCCATAATAGTATTAATTATTTAAATATCTTATATATCCAGTAAATATTCAATTTATACTATTCCATAAAATTTGGAGATAAAAATAAATGAAATGCATCGTTCATGGAGACGGTAGGTCGTACGTACGCATGAACACTACTTTCATTTCTTTGACATATTAATGGAATTAAAAATAATTGATAGATAGATAGATATATATATATATTATAATTCCAGTATAATATATATGTTATATAGGTCACATAAGTATATTAATTTCATTCTTTATACATTCCATGTATTTCATGAACGAGTCACATCACTTGAGGGGGTGGTAGTCCACACTTCCTCATATGAAATTATCACATTTGCACAACATTAAAAGCATAAAGGCATGTTTTAAATATAAAATTAAGAATCATATGGAAAACATAAATACCATATATATCATATATAAAATATAGTGACATCTTAATGTCCACCATGAAAGGTGTTAAGAGAAGATTGAACAATCATCGTTTCGTGAGGCAAAAATTCATCATCCACAGAAACAATATGTTCTTTTACCATTAGACGAAGGTGTGTGTAAATGTAGCTCGAATACTCCACATAACAAAATTTTATTATATTTAAGATACTGGTGTTGTAATAAAATAAAGTAATAAAAATAGTTTATAGGGTTGGAGAAGCAAAATAAAACAAAATAACACAAGGGAAGACATTATCTTTAAATCAGGTAACTCTTTTTTATTAGAGTTCAAATGATTCCTTGGAAAGGATTATTCCCAATGGTGATGATTCAATGATTAATAGAGGGATGTGGAGAGATGAAATGGGCAGGGTGTGGCCGAGCCAAAGGCTTGAGGGGTGTGGGTAAGGAGGTAGAGGTTGGGGCCTTTTATAAGAGGAGAGGAGGGGCACTCTTGTAAAGTCAAAAAAAGTTACATTATTTTCAAATGAGTTTCGTATTTTAAAGGTCCCACATTGATATATTTCGAGGATAAGGTGATAAGGGTTCTAAATCCTCCCATCCAATAGGTTTTTGACATGTTTAGGTCTTATATTTTACATTATCTTTTCATTTTATTTCAATCGTTAAATAATGAGGAAATCACTGAATTATCATTATATCATAAATAATATAATTTATATAATGTCTAAAAATTATAAAAAAACTACTACGATGTATTAAATCTTTTTATCATTCCAATGACTATTTATAGTAAAAAATACGACTTCTATATCCCCATATAAAAATTGTTTTAGTAAAACAATACATGTTTGTGTCATTTTAACTTTTACTTTAAATAAAAGGCATTAATGTCATTATCGTACCCGAGTGGCTCCATGGGGTCCCAAAAATCGACCCATGGGTTTTCTTGGTCGGCCATGACTCATCTAATAGGGTTAGGACAAGTTTCAAGATATTTTCATTTTATTATAATATCATTTTTACCTTAAATCACAATAATTACCTTTAATCGCAATTAATAAAACATAAAAGTTACTATTCACAAAAAAAATATTATAATCTCATTAAACGACATTTTAAATCCTAATTACAACCATGTATGTCGGATTTTTGAAAATCAAATCACAGAAGTCGTAAAGTTTCATTTAAACGAAAAATCAGTTTCTTTTACTACCACTTAGTGGTTTCACTAATCATCAAAAATTGAAGTTTTTCAAAAAAATAGTAAAAATTCACCCTATTCTATTTTTGATAATCCAAATTCAAAAATGATGTCTATTTTAAAAAATTCAAAACATATAAGTTGCATTAATTAATTTAATAAATAATTCCTGCTGTCAAAACAAATAGCATGTTTTTAAGAAACAATATCTATTAAAAGATTAACACTAGTTTAAGTCCAATTTCAAAGTGAAATTAATTTCAATGACCACCATTGGATTAAATGGTAAAAATATATTCAAAATACACTTTAATATCAATTAAAACTATAATATATCCATATAAAGAAATCAGATTAAAAGGAGGTTTTGAATTAAAATGCAACATCTTCACATAAAAATTATCTTTATCGGAATAATAAAAAAAATTACACAAAGTAAATTTTGATGTACATATTCTAAAGAAGGATTATATTCTGTCATATAGAACTTATAAAATTGTCAAAAGTATATTTAAAAAGGGTTCTCCATCAAAAGGCAGTTAATCGACCTTTTAATGAATATTAGAAGATTTATGCTTAAAATTAGATTCATTTTCATTTTACGCCTCTAAAATTTATTAGATAAAATTAAAAATATTTAACAAACATATATAATAATTTTGTAGTTAGTTCCGTTCTTTCGCGCCATTACAATGGCTATGCACTATCTACCATTTAAAATAATATTATTTTATTATTAGAGTGCAACGTAAGATTTCAAAGGAACTTGTTGTCGCGTATTGGGTACACCATCGAGCATAACATTCCCTTTAAAGTAATATTAACATTTTATTCAAAAATATTGATAAACATTAGAATGTAATATTATTTATTTACCTGGGATGTTACATCCTTCCACCCTTTTGGGAATTGCGTCCTCGAAATTTCAAAATTGGGCTTGGAAACTCCATTGAATGTCCCACATCGGAACAAGAGTCAGTAAAACTATCACTTAAAAATAATGGGAGATAAGTACAAAGGTCATCCGGGTTAACCCATACTAGGGTTTCAAGTATGAAAACATGGATATGGAGGAAAAAACAAAGGGTCATGTTGTGATGGAGAGTGATATTAAACATGTCTAGGAGAAAGTTAACCCTATGAAAATCACAAACAGGTGATGAGTTAAACGGTATTGGATTCCCCAGTAGTAAAAGTTAATAGACAACATTTTTTTAAGTTACTTTTCATTGAGGAATTTATTTCTGAGCTTAACTAAAACATAAGGAAACATACTTATTTGTCATGTTGGCTTTTAACATTTACTAGATTTCTTACATGAACTCATATTTTCACCAAAAGATGAGTATTTAGGATGACTTGTTTACATTAAGAGAGCTATAATAAACTTCTAGAGAATCACATAATCCAAAAAAGAGAACTATATACTTCCCATGTCTTTAGAACTTAACCAAAACTAAAACCAAAAAGGTTAGTATGAGATCAAATAACACCCGAAAAGGATAATCCATTATAAAAAACATCTATTCTTAATCTCCATAATTTGTCAAAAAATACCCAAAGTAAAACAAAGACCATTCAATAAACAATTTGTCCATAAAATTATTCAAAGTAAACCAAACTAAGACTGAAACCCAAATATTTGAAGGATTTAATCACATATTCTTCCAAGGTAAAAATTAAGATTTATCTCCAAATAACATTATATTATATTAAAGTCTCATATTGAAAAGTAATTAACCTAATCACATATCCTCCATGATAGGTTAATCATTTCCATTATAACCCAAAATAAACATACTCTTGATTCCTAAAATCATCTAACTAAAAATAATTATTAAAACTAACCAGGTACTTCACGTAGTCCAGTGGTAGGAGTTAAATACCAGCCGCACTTTGGTTGTGGGTTCGATTCCCACAGCATTGTCCTTGTGACAGGTTGTCACACGGTCTGGGTGTTGTCCTTTTTCCAATACTATATAATTCTTATAACATTCCACAAAAACGATAAAATATTCAAAAATAACCATGTCATAATTTAACCTCAAGATTATCTCATGTCGTTCATATTCCATAATAACATATAGTAACCCATAATTACCTCAAAAGTAAGGATCATATAAACCCAAATAGGTACCTTTATAATTATTACCTAAACTTCCAAATCAAGTTGGTCATCTCGTACATGATGCATTAGAGAACTCACCAAGGTTCAAGTGGTTGATCATGACTCCTTGATAGTTGTTTTAGAACAACCATGAGATTCCTCATTGAATCCCCCATTTCATCTAGTCTCTTAATCAGAGAACCACCACAGTTTCCTTCAAACCCATTGTCACTTTGGTGCCTACTAGATCCACCCATTTACTAAAAACAGAAATGTCAGTGTGAGTATATAAACAAAACCATCATGTAATAATGAAGAAGATAAACACTAAGATATACTTACTCATTCACTTTATCTAAAACTAGGACTTTTTTTGAAATCCTAACCATTATGGTAATGTCACTTATGCTTAGAGAATACCCTAACCTCTAAAGTTATCTAAACCGAAATTTGATACCAACTATAAGGCCTCGACCTTATAACATTACATAATATTGAATTACATTAAATAATTCACATTGAGGATCTTTTCAGGTTTAGAATTTTATAGAATTAGGTCATAACTATTACATATCAACGATTACAAAGTAGACACATCTACACAACATCCATTTTTCCACAAAATAAAAAACTCAAGAACAATAGAGTCATGTCTAGTTCCTTGTTGTAGACAGCCTGACATTTCCTTGATCCCATCATTGACCCTATTCAACTTTATGTCCTATGAGACATTTCAAAAACATTGGATCAGCATAAAAAGATCAATAAGGTTTATAATAGTATGGATAGAAAACATCAGTCCATGTATACATAAGAATCAATGAAATCACACTTTACTCATAAAACATAAAAAATTTAACATACCTCATGAAATCATATGATTTATGAATAACACAATAGAAATCATAAGGAATAAAGGTAAATTGAAGAATTCATAAAATTCTTATGTAGGGAGTAACCCTCATGGTTACGTTTGGAATACCCATCACAGTATGTTCCCTAAATCTCTTCAGATAAACCTTAACGTTTAACTCCTTCGCGTTACCCAATGTATTGGAGAGCTATATCGGGCTCATCCACCATTAGTTTATCACGGAACCACTCATTTCATAAACATTGCCCATGAACCATAACAGAATCCTAGAACATAACATAATCAGAAAGGAAATATAACATTCACACATATAACATTTTAAGATATTGAAATAACGAATCTATTCTAAAAACCATTTTCAAAACCATTTAAAACATTTAATAAAGAGATCATTGAATCAAAGTGTCCCATACCACTTTGAAGCTTTAAACATTTTAAACCATTAATATCCATATAAATAAATCCTTAAATCCATTTTTAAATCATGTATATTAAAGAGAAATATTTATAAGATTAAATCATTAAATCATTTAAAATGATATTTTAGTTAAAGGGTTTTTAACAAAATGAGACACACATGAATACAATAATTGAGGAATAATATTTAATCATAACTTTATTATATCATGAGAATAAAGGCATTCATGATATAATATTCCAAATGACAGTATATACACCATATAAGAGTGAATTTGTGCATAACAACAATCAAGTCTCAATAGAAAAGTAAAATGAGATGAAATCCCCAGTAAAGAAGGTACCCTTAAATTTAGGATAAATCAATCTCATAATTATGTGTGGAAAATATAAATACACCCAATATAAGTGGATATAAATTTTAAGACAATAAAATTCCATTCACACATATTCAACATGTTACATATTCAATAACTACATGTTGAACCCAATGAAATCAAAATTGGGTTAAGCAGTTCCCTTGGTAAATTTCGACAGCCTACCAGCATCACTTTAAAATTCAGAAAATGAGTTGATGAGATATAAAAAGGGTATCTCATCACTTGGAAATAAAATTTACATCAATAAATATATAGATGAACATATCCCAACATTACAATATGTATATTAAAAGACCCAACAAAATATGTCTTTTAAAAAGAAGAGGGTGAAAATTTCCCTTACCGACTTGGGTATCTTTCGAAACATACACCCCATGAAAGAAGGACAATAAAAAATTTATGTAAATACTCATAAACGAAACTATATTACACAAATATTATAAAAATAGTAAGTACATATACCACTCAAAGGAAATGGGGACAAATGTAGCATAAATCTCACGGGAATAAAATTGAGATGAAAAATCCCTTACGAAAACTCGGTAGCCTAACAGCAGCACTTAAAACTTCAAAAAATGGATTGATGAGATCAAATAGGGTCTCTCATCATATTAACATAAAATTTACATAAATAGGAATATAAAATAACACCCCCAAAATATTAAATAGGATATTAAAATAAGTGACATAAACGAGAGTACATAAAAAGAAAGAGAGAGGTTGGATCTCTTACAAAAATTCGGTAGCCTAACGGCGCCAATCAAAACTTCCAAAATGGATTGATGAGAGAAAATAGGGTCTCTCATCATATGAACATAAAAAGAACAGTAATTTTAATATAAAAGAACATCCCAATCATAATAAAGATGAGCTTAAAAGTAATGACATAAAAGAGTGTACTTAAAAAAGAAAGAGAGGGGTAGGTTCCCTTACGAAAATTCGGCAGCCTAACGACGCCACATAAAAATTCTAAAAAAATAATTGATGAGAGTAAGAGGGGGATATCTCATCATATAAAAATAAAAATTACAGTATGGTTAATATAAAATAACATCCTCCAACATAAGAACATGGATCATAAATGAAATGACATAAAAGATGGTACTTGAAAAGAAAGCGAGAGGTCAGATCCCTTACCTCAAGTCCGACTTGTCTTGTTCGTTTCTTTATATTCCTGAATATTAAACTTTGGTCAATTTATAATTTCTTAAAGTCCTCCTTTAAATATTATTATTCATTTCATATCACATATTATAATTTTATAATAATTGGTTAATAATGTGGGTTCATATCAGACTTTTTTGTCGATGTTTGGTACATTAGTCAAAAATGAACTTGTTTGAAAATGATTGTCCATGTAGTTATAAGTAAATCAAATCCAGAATAGTATTATTGATTTAAATATCTTATATATCCAGTAAATATTCAATTTATACTATTCCATAACATTTGGAGATAAAAAGAAATGAAATGCACTGTTCATGAAGACGGTAGGCCGTACGTACGCATGAACACTACATTCATTTCTTTGATATATTAATGGAATTAAAAATAATTGACAGAGATATATATATATTATAATTCCATTATAATATATATGTTATATAGGTCACATAAGGTCATTAATTTCATTCTTTATACATTCAATGTATTGCATGAACGAGTCATATCACTTGAGGGGTTGGTAGTCCACACTTCCTCGTATGAAATTATCGCATTTTCACAACATTAAAAGCATAAAGGAATGTTTTAAATATAAAATTCAGAATCATATAGAAAACATAAATACCATATATATAATATATAAAATATAGTGACATCATAATGGACACCATGATAGGTGTTAAGATAATATTAAACAATCATCGTTTCGTGAGGCAGAAATTCGCCATCCACAGAAACAATATGTTCTTTTACCATTAGACGAAGGTGTGTGTAAGTTTAGCTTGAATAATTCACATAAAAACATCCTAGTATATATAAGATACTGTTTTTGTTACAAAATAAAGTAATAAAATGAGTTTAGAGGGTTGGAGAAGAAAAATAAAACAAAAGAACACAAGGGAAGATATTAACTTTAAATCAGGTAACTCTTTTTGATTTGAGCTCAAAGGCATCCTTGGAAAGGATTCTGCCCAAAGCTGAGGCTTCAATGATGAAGATATGGATTTGGAGAGATGAAATGGGCAGGTTTTGGCCGAGACAAATGCTTGAGGGGTGTGGGTAAGGAGGTATAGGTGGGGGCGTTTTATAAGAGGAGAGGAGGGGCACTCTTGGAAAGTCAAAAAAAGTTACATTATTTTCAAATGCGTTTCGGATTTTAAAGGTCCCACATTGATATATTTCTAGGATAAGGTGATAAGGGTTCTAAATCCACCCGTCCAATAGGTTTTCTTAAATGTTTTGGTCTTATATTTTACATTATCGTTTCATTTTATTTAAATCATTAAATAATGAGGAAATCACTACATTATCATTATATCAAAAATAACTTAATTTATATAATGTCTAACAATTATAAAAAAAATACTATGATGTAGGAAATCTCTTTATATTTAAAATTAAAATTTATAGTAAAAAATATGACTTGTATAACCCCATGTAAAAATTGTTTTAGTAAAACAACACATGTTTGTGTCATTTTTACTTTTACTTTAAATAAAAGGCCTTAAAGTCATTATCTTACCCAAGTGGCTCCATGGGGTCCCAAAAATCGACCCATGGGTTTTCATGGTCGGCCATGAGTCATCCAATAGGGGTAGGACAAGTGTAAAGATATATTCATTTTATTATAATATCATTTTTAGCTTAAATCACACTAATTACCTTTAATCGCGATTAATAAAACTTAACAGTTATTATTCACCAAAAATTATTTTAATATCATTGAACCACATTTTACTTCCTAATTACAACCATGTATGTCAGATTTTTGAAAATCAAATCATAGAAGTGGTAAAGTTTCATTTAAATGAAAATTCAGTTTCTTTAACTACCACTTAGTGGTTTCACTATTCATCAAAAATTGATGTTTTTCAAAAAATACTAAAAATTCACCCTAACCTATATTTGATACTCCAAATTCAAAAATGATGTCTATTTTACAAAATTAAAAACATATAAGTTTCATTAATTAATTTATTAATTAATTCCCGCTGTCAAAAAAATAGCATGTTTTTAAGAAACATTATATATTAAAAGATTAACTAGTTTAAGTCCAATTTCAAAGTGAAATTAATTCCAATGACCACCATTGGATTAAATGGTAAAAATATATTCAAAATAAACTTAAATCCCAATTAAAAATATAATCTATCCATATAAATAAATGAGATTTAAAGGAGGTTTTGAATTAAAATGCAATATTTTCACTTAAAAATGATCTTTATCGGAAAAATAACAAAAATTTACAAAATGTATATTTTGATGTCCAAATTCTAAATAAAGATTTTATTTTGTCAAATAAAACATATAAAATTATCAAAAGTATATTTAAAGATGGTTCTCCATCAAAAGATGGTTAATCGACCTTTTAATGAATATTAGAAGATTTATGCTTAAAATTGGATTCATTTGAATTTTACGCCTCTAAAATTTATTAGATAAAAGTAAAAATATTTGACAAACATATATAATAATTTATTATCTAGTTCTATTCTTTCCTGCCATTACAATGGCTAGGCATTATCTACCATTTAATATAATATTATTTTATTATTAGAGTGAAACGTAAGATTTCAAAGGAACTTGTTGTCGCGTATTGGGTACGCCATCGAGCATAGAGTTCCCTTTAAAGTGAAAGTAACATTTTATCCACAAATATTGATAAACATTAGAATTTAATATTATTTATTTACCTGGTATGTTACATACTTCCCCCCTTTTGGGAATTGCATCCTCGCAATTTCAAAATTGGGCTTGGAAACTCCATTGAATGTCCCACAACGGAACAAGAGTCAGTAAAACTATCACTTAAAAAGACTGGGAGAGAAGTAAAAAGGTCACCCAATTTAGTCCATACTAGGATTCCAAGTATGAAAATATGGATATGGAGGAAAAAACAAAGGGTCGTGTTGTGATGGAGAGTGATAGTAAACATGTCTAGGAGAAAGTTAACCATAAGAAAATCACAAACATGTGATGGGTTAAATGGTATTGGATTCCCCAGTAGGAAAAGTTAACAGAAAAAATTTCTTTTAAGTAACTTTCCATTGAGGAATTTATTTTTGAGCTTAACTAAAACATAAGGAAACATACTTATTTGTCATGTTGGCTTTCATCATTTACTATATTTCTTATATGAACTCATATTTTCTACAAAAGATGAGTATTTAGGATAACTTGTTTACATTAAGAGATCTATAATAAAATTCTAGAGAATCACCTAATCCAAAAAAGAGAACTATATACTTCCCATGTCTTTAGACCTTAACCAAAACTAAAACCAAAAAGGTTAGTATGAGATCAAATAATACCCGAAAAGGATAATCCTTTATGAAAAAAAATCTATTCTTAATCTCCAAAATTTGTCAAACAATAGCCAAAGTTCAACAAAGACCATTCAATAAACAATTTTTTCATAAAATTATTCAAAGTAAACCAAAATATGATTGAAACCCAAATATTTGAAGGATTTAATCACATATTATTACAAGGTAAAAATTAACAGTTATCTCCAAATAACGGTATTTTATCTTAAAGACTCATATTGAAAAGTAAATAACATAATCACATATCCTCCATGATTGGTTAAACATTTCCATTATAACATAAAATACAAATACTCTTGATTCCTAAAATCATATAACTAAAATTAATTAGTCAAACTAACGAGGTACTTCACGTAGTCCAGTGGTAGGCGTTAAATACCAGTCGCACTTTGGTTGTGGGTTCAATTCCTATAGCTTTGTCCGACCTGACGGGTTGTCACACGGTCCGCATTTTGTCCTTTTTCCAAAACTATATAATTCGTATAATATTCCCCAAAAAAACGATAAAATATTTAAAAATAACCATTACATAATTTAAACTCAAGGTTATCTCATGTTGTTCATATTCCATCATAACATATAGTAGCCCATAATTACCTCAAATGCAAGGATCATATAAACCCTAACAGGTACCATTATAATTATTACTTGAACTTCCACATCGATTTGGTCATCTCATACATGATGTATTAGAGAACTCCCAAAGTTTCAAGTGGTTGATCATGACTCCTTGATAGTAGGTTTAGAAAAACCACAAGATTCCTCATTGAATC
The DNA here is from genome assembly GCA_963277665.1 of Viscum album. Taxonomy (NCBI): domain Eukaryota; kingdom Viridiplantae; phylum Streptophyta; class Magnoliopsida; order Santalales; family Viscaceae; genus Viscum; species Viscum album. The sequence goes on from OY728122.1 coordinate 1,254,466,665, forward strand.
CCCCATTTCATCCAGTCTCTTAATCCGAGAACCACCACAGTTTCCTTCAAACTGATTGTCAATTTGGTGCCTGGTAGATCCACCCATTTACTAAAAACAGAAATGTGAGTGTGATTATATCAAAAAAAACCATCATTTACTAACGAGGAAGATATACACTAAGATATACTTACTCATTCGATTTATCTAAAACTAGGACTCTTTCTGAAATACTAACCATTATGGTAATGTCACTTATTCTTAGATAATACCCAAACCTCTAAAGTTATCTAAACAGACCTTGGATACAAACTATAAGGCCCCGACCTTATAACATTACTTAATATTGAATTACATTGAATAATTCAAATTGAGGATCTTTTCAGTTTTAGAGTTTTAGAGAATTAGGTTATAACTATTACACATCAACTATTACAAAGTAGATATATCTACACAGCTTCCATATTTTCCACAAAATAATAAACTCTTGAACAAAAGAGTCATGTCTAGTTCCTTGTTTTAGATAGCCTGACATTTCCTTGATCCCATTCTTGACCTTATTCAACTTTATGTCATGTGAAAACATTTCAAAAACATGGGATGAGCATAAAAAGCTCAGTAAGGGTTATAACAGTATGGATAGAAAACATCAGTCCATGTATACATAAGAATCAATGAAATCATAATTTACTCATAAAACATAAGCAATTTAACATACCTCATGAAATCATATGATTTATGCATAACTCAATAGAAATCATAAGACTTAAAGGTAAATTGAGGCATTCATAACATTCATACGTAGAGAGTAACCCTCATGGTTACATTTGGAATACCCAGCACCGTATATTACTTAAATCTCTTCAGAGAAACCTTAACGTTTAACTCCTTCGTGTTACCTAATGCATTGGAGAGCTATATCGGGCTCAACCGCCATTAATTTATCACGGAACCACCCGTCTTCATAAACAATGCCCAAGAACCATAACATAATCATAGCACATAACTTAAGTATAATGTAAATATAACATTCCCACATATAACATTTTAAGATATTGAAATAATGAATCCACTCTAAAAACCATTTTCAAAACCATTTAAAACATTTAATAAAGAGATATTTGAATCAAAGTGTCCCATAACACTTTGATGCATTAATCATTTTAAACAATTAATCTCCATATAAATAAATACTTAAATCCATTTTTAAAACATGTATATTAACTAGAAATATTTATAAGAATAAATCATTATAACATTTAAAACGATATTTTAGTTAAAGGGTTTTTAACAAAATGGGAGACAATTGAATACACTAATTGAGGAATAATATTTAATCTGAACATTATAATATCATGAGAATAAAATAATTTCAGGATATAATATTCCAAATGACAGTATATACACAATATAAGAGTGAATTGGTGCATAATAACAATGACATCTCAATAGAAATGTAAAATGAGACGAAATCCCCTATAAAGAAGGTACCCTTAAATTAAGGATAAATCAATCTCATAATTATGTGTGAAAAATATAAATACACACAATATAAGTGGATATTATGTGTAAAACAATAAATGGTCATTCAAACATATTCAAATTATGATATATTCAATAACTACATTTTGAACCCAAAGAAATCGAAATTGGGTTAAGAAGTTCCCTTGGTTAAATTCAACAGCCTAACGATGTCACTTTAAAAATCAGAAAATGAGTTGATGAGAGATAAAAAGGGTATATAATCACTTGGAAATAAAATTCACATCAATAAGGTTATATATGAACATATCTCAACCTTACAATATGTAAATTAAAAGACCCAACAAAATAAGTCTTTTAAAATGAGGAGGGTGAAAAGTTCCCTTACCGACTGGGGTATCTTTTGAAACATACATCCCATGAAAGAAGGAAAATACAACATTGATGTAAATAATCATAAACGAAATTATATTACACAAATATTGAATAATGGGTGGTACATATACCACTCAATGTAAATGGTGGAAAATGTAGCATAAATCTCACGGGAATATAAGTGAGATGAAAAATCTCTTACAAAACTCGGGAGCTAATGACGCCACTTAAACCATTCAAAAATGGATTGAAGAGATCAAATAGGGTATCTAATCATATTAACATAAAATGTACAGAAACAGAAATATAAAAGAACATCCCCCAACATAACAAAGAGGAGCTTAAAAGATGTGACGTAAAGGAGAGTACTTTAAAAGAAAGAGAGAGGTTGGATCTCTTACAAAAATTCGGCAGCCTAACGACACCAATCAAATCTTCCAAAATGGATTGATGAGAGAAAATAGGGTATCTCATAATATGAACATAAAAAAGTACATTAATTTTAATATAAAATAACATCCCAATCATAAGAAATATGAGCTTAAAAGTAATGACATAAAACAGTGTACTTAAAAAGTAAGAGTGGGGTAGGTTCCCTTACGAAAATTTGGCAGCCTAACAACACCACTTAAAAATTCTAAAAAAAGAATTGCTAAGAGTAGGGGGGAATCTCATAATTTAAAAATAAAAATTACAGTAATGATAAAATAAATGAACATCCTCCAACATAAGAACATGGATCATAAACGAAATGACATAAAAGAGGGTACTTGAAAAAAAAGCGAGAGGTCAGATCCCTTACCTCAAGTCCGACTTGTCTTGTTCGTTTCTTTATATTACTGAATAATAAACATTGTTCAATTTATAATTTCTTAATTTTCTCCTTTAAATATTATTATTAATTTCATATCACATATTATAATGTTATAATAATTGGTTTATAATGTGAGTTCATATCAGACGTTTGTGTCGATGTTTGGTACATGAATCAAAAATGAACTTGTTTGAAAATGATTATCCATGTAGTTATAAGTAAATCATTTCCAGAATAGTATTAATGATTTAAATATCTTATATATCCAGTACATATTCATTTTATACTATTCCATAACATTTGGAGATAAAAAGAAAGAAATGCACCGTTCATGGAGACGGTAGGCCGTACGTACGCATGAACACTACTTTCTCTTCTTTGACATATTAATGGAATTAAAAATAATTGAGAGACATATATATATATATTATAATACAGTATAATATATATGTTATATAGGTCAAATAAGTTCATTAATTTCATTCTTTATACATTCCATGTATTGCATTAACGAGTCACATCACTTGAGGGGGCAGTAGTCCATACTTCCTCGTATGAAATTATCGCATTTGCATAACATTAAAAGCATAAAGGCATGTTTTAAATATAAAATTCAGAAGCATATAAAAAAATAAATACCATATATATCATAGATAAAATATAGTGACATCATAATGGCCACCATGAAATGTGTTAAGAGAAGATTGAACAATCATCATTTAGTGAGGTAGAAATTCACCATCCACAGAAACATTTTGTTCTTTAACCATTAGAAGAAGGTGTGTGTATGTGTAACTAGAATCATTCACATAAAAACATCCTAGTATATTGAATATACAGTTTTTGTATCAAAATAAAGGAATAAAAAGAGTTTATAGGGTTGGAGAAGCAAAATAAATCAAAAGAACACAAGGGAAGACATTACCTTTAAATCGGGTAACTCTTTTTGATTTTAGCTCAAAGGTGTCCTTGGATAGGATTCTTCCCAACAGTGAGGATTCAATGATTAATAGTGTTATTTGGAGAGATGAAATGGGCAGGGGTTGGTGGAGCTAAAGGCTTGAGAGTTTTGGGTAAGGAGGTAGTGGTGGGGGCCTTTTATAAGGGGAGAGGAGGGGCACTCTTGGAAAGTCAAAAAAAATTACATTATTTTCAAATGAGTTTCGGATTTTAAAGGTCCCACATTGATATATTCTGAGTATAAGGTGATAAGAGTTCGAAATAAACCCATCCAATAGGTTTATGACATTTTTAGGTCTTAGAGTATACATTATCTTTTCATTTTATTTAAATCGTTAAATAATGTGGTAATCGCTGCATCATCATTATGTCATAAATAATTTAATTCATTTAATGTATAAAAATTATAAAAAAAATACTATGATGTAGGAAATATTTTTAGCTTTACAATGCTTATTTATAGTCATAAATATGACTTTTATAACCCCATGTAAAAATTGTTTTAGAAAAATAATACATGTTTGTGTCATTTTTTCTTTTACATTAAATAAAAGGCTTTAATGGCATTATCATACCCAAGTGGCTCCATGGGGTCCCAAAAATCGACCCATGGGTTGTCTTCGTTGGCTATGACTCATCCAATAGGGTTAGGACAAGTGTCATGATATTTTATTTTTATTATAATATCATTTATACCTTAAATCACACTAATTACCTTTAATCACGATTAATAAAACTAAAAAATTACTATTCACCAAAAATTATTTTAATCTCATTGAAAAAAATTACTTCCTAATGAAAACCATGTATGTTGGATTTTCTTAAAATCAAATCACAGAAGTGGTAAATTTTCAATTAAATGAAAAATCAGTTTCTTTAACTACCACTTACTGGTTTCACTATTCATCAAAAATTGATGTTTTTCAGAAAAATACTAAAAATTCACCCTAAGATATATTTGATACTCCTAATTAAAAAATGATGTCTATTTTACAAAATTCAAAACATATATGTTTCATTAATTAATTTAATAATTAAATCCCACTATCAAACCAAATAGCGTGTTTTTACGAAACAATATCTATTAAAAGATTTACACTTGTTTAAGTCCAATTTCAAAGTAAAATTAATTCCAATGACCTCCATTGGATTAAATGGTAAAAATCTATTCTAAAAACACTTTAATCTCAATTAAAAATATAATCTATCCATATAAATAAATCAGATTAAAAATAGTTTTTGAATTAAAATGCAACATTTTCACTTAGAAATGATCTTTATCAGAAAAATAACAAAAAATTACACAAAGTAACTTTTGATGTCTAGATTCTAAAGAAGGATTTTATTTTGTCAAATACAACATATAAAATTGTCAAAAAGTATATTTAAATAGGGTTCTCCTTCAAAAGGCGGTTAATCGACCTTTTAAAGAATATTATAAGATTTATGCTTAAAATTAGATTCATTTGCATTTTACGCCTCTAACATTTATTGGATAAAAGTAAAAATATTTGACAAACATATATAATAATTTTTTAGTTAGTTCTATTAATTCCTGCCATTACAATGGCTATGCATTAACAACGATTTAAAATAATATTATTTTATTATTAGATTGCAACGTAATATTTCAAAGGAACTCATTGTCGCGTATTGGGTACACCATCAAGCATAGTGTTCCTTTTAAAGTAACATTAAAATTTTATTTGAAAATATTTATAAACATTAGAATGTAATATTATTTATTTACCTAGGATGTTACATTTAATGAAACAAATGTTTATTTATTTCAACCAATTTATAATCCAATGTTAGGTAGGTTGAAATTTTATTTCAAATTAAACTAACATTGAATTGATAAATTAAGATATTAGAGTCTTATAAGAAGGATTTTGTACTTAGTACACACTATAATGGATCACTGTACTATATCAAGTGTTGTAAGTCCTTTTACACAAAATTTGAGAGAAACAAATATTAATATAGTCCTATATATTATAAGATAATAATATTGTACTCCAGTAAAATGTTTAATGTTTAAAAAATATTATTATTAGAATTCATGTATTTATACAGATTATAATTGGTCAGAATAATAAATGAAAAAAGATACACTACTGGATTCTAGAGATTTTTAAGAGGTATTATTTTCACTTGGATAAATTTGAAACTAAATGTTGTTGAATGTGAATAAATATAATTCGAAATTCTGGAATTTCAATTTTATAAATCCATATAGTTATTGTTTATGTTAAATGATAATGGATTCCCTCATAAACTATATAACCCAATACTTTACCATATTTTCCTTTAGATTTATTAGATACCATGGTAATAAATGAAACACCCAATTTAAAAATAATTATTTAGTCATTTTTTTCATATTAAACTAAATTAAAACACTTTAAGGGAGTTGATATAAGAAATTTATATATTATATATCCATCCAAATATTTTTAAACTCCTATAATATATTTTTAAATGAAATAAGATAACAACAAACAAAATATAACATAAAAAATACTATATTTTTATTAACGTAGTTTTACACCTTTTAATGGATAACTCAATTTAGATATAAAATATTACACATTAACTAATTTAATATGTCAAAATAATCTTCATCTATGAAAATAAATTATACTGAAGTGATTTTTTATATTTTTGGAAAACATATGATTTTTACTCAGTAGTTAAAAATACTGAATTTTATTTCAAAATTATTTTATCATATAATTTATTTATAAGGATAAATTATAATTTTAACCGGTTTTAAAGATTAATTAGATCTAATTTTTATCAATGAATAAAATATATTAAACTATAATAAATTTCACTTTGAAATTGAATATAAAAAACCTAGAATAATTTCTGACATTTTTTTCATTAAAAAACCACATTTTCATCCCATCTATGGGACTAAATTTTAAAAAAAATTATACCAATTATGTTAATTTAATATGAAAAAATGGATTCTATATTTTAAATCATAATAATTTATAATTCATAATAATATCAACTTTGTTTTTAACCATAAATATTAGGTAATGTGATTAAAATTAATTACAATGATAAAGGTTGAAATATGATTAATAATGAACTAAACCCTAACATTAAGGACCAAAATGATTATAAAATTGTATAAGAGATCTTTTACAGAAACTTTTATACCATATTATTTATTTTATCTAAATGGGACCATTATTGTATCCACATGAAACATGAAAATCGTGGCAGGAATTCCTTTTTCAAAATAATACAAGAAGGTCATTCCTGCTCTTCATTAAAAGGCCACCAATTCTTATTACACACACCTCTAAAACAACATAGTTTCCAAAAATATCGGCCAAACATATCCTCCCCAAATCCATCCACTAGAACATGACACCTCACTTTGAGAATAAATTCTTTCATGGAATCCCATTGGTATAAACCAAAAGGAGTTTCCGGATTTTTAATGTAACATTTTCCAACAATCTCTATTCTTACATTTTATCCTCCACCCCTTCTATTTTTTTAATAATTATTATATGCTGACAAAAGTATCCTAAATATAATCCTATTTTTTAAATTAAGGTTTATTTCTACACAAGAACACCCTTCTATCTAATGGGTAGTGAACGTACAATATACGTATACATTGGACTACTGCCTCACGAAATGTTGATTATTCATGTGTCTAATTACCACCTATCATAGTGCCCATTATGAGGAAAACTATGTTTTTGTATGATATATATTATATATATTATATCTTTATACATATTTAGTCATTTAATAACACATAAAATTTATACATTCCATTTTTTTTAACACGATAACATTATTTTTTGGATGTGTAGACTACCACCCCTAGAAGTGATTTGATTCGTTCACACACTACATGGAACATGTTAATGATAGTCTTAATAAATGTATACAACATAGATATTAGACGGTAATTATAATATACATATTTATCAATTATATTACATTCTTTCAAAACGTAAAATATTGAATGTAGCATTCATGCATACGTATGGGATACCATTTCCATGAACAATACATTTCAGTTATTATCTCCAAAATTTATATATTCGTATAAATACATATATAAAGAATATATATGATAATTAAGTTATGTTTTAAATTATTTAGATGATTAAATCAAGATCTAATTAATAGGAACAACAATTTGCAAGTCAAAAACATACATGAATAATTTAGAAATTAACAACATAAATAATGAAAATAATTAACGATTTTTCACAAATGGGTAGTAAGATTTTATAAGATGAGGATATTTGATATTAAAAATATGACTATGTTTTTGTAATTTTTTAGTAACCAATTTTAAATCACTATACATGATAAAAAATACCAGATAAAAAAAGGTAAGGTTAAGGTAAGGGAATTTCATCTCAATTTACATTCCCTGGAGAGTTATCTACTATTGGGAACCAATTCACTTTTATTTGGTGTATATACTACCTTATTCATTATATATAATGAATTTACTTATTCTCATGTAATTATAAGATTTATTTCATTTCATATAATTCTATATATTATGATTAAATTGTTTTATAGTGTAATTGGATGCTTTGGAATGTTGAATGATTATTCTCTTAATGAATATTCTTAATTATTATTTTGTGATCTCAGTTAATTTTGTGATTGTTTACATTATCTTATAACAATAAAATTATTGTAATCATTAATCATTGGATTATTAATTGAAAATTTGTATTCTCATACAATGTATATTAGTATTTCGTAAATCGTATATCAAATTTACAAATAGTGCCTACTTTTACAATTATCTGATTATTTAGGGAAATATTGAAAATTTAAAATACATCATTCATTAATAATATTTTATAAGGCATAATATTTATTTTTTTATTTTATATGAGGAATTATTGGTCTGGTAATGATGGTTGGATCCTGAACATTATAGAGATGCTTGGTTAATCGATAGGTTCTCAAAAGACAAAATAGATGGCGAAATTTAACTAGTTCGCATTCATAGTTTTCAACCATTTTGTAATAGGCCTTAAAAATATAAGTTATAATTTTCCATATACATAAAATCCATTATGAAAAAAATTTCCTCATTTAGATTCAGTTATTATTTACCCATGGGATTTTTTTCTCAACATATCAATGGAATTAATTCATTTTCACTTTATATATTTATGACATGTGTTTCAGTTTCGTACCTTGAAGTATTAATTATGCGTTATCTAGTCATGTAAATAAAAATTTTACTTAGTTATATAACATATCTTATATATTTATTCATTATTTATTCTATATTAATTACCCTTATAGGGAATTTTTGATAACCCTTTTTCGGTTTCCTTCCCTGGGTTATGAAGAATAGAACATCGAATAAGATTTCAATGGTGTAGTTTAATTATGTTTATTCTGTATAATATTTTATTTTGTTTTCCAAATGAATTATGGGTAACATGTATGTAATCTAGATTTCCATGAATGATAATATAATCGGTCCTTCGAGATTGGTTTTCCTTATTATAATGACAGTTTAACAAAATAATGAATGAGCTTTGTGATTATGGGGCCAGAGAGTTACATAAGCATATAATTCAAAAAAATTAAATTATGATATGAAATATTTCCCACAATCGAGTATAAAACATTAAAATGAATCATATGTAATTGCTTATATTTTTTATCAAATATGATTTTTATTACAAGATTATTAAACTTATGAATATTTTTATTTAAGTTTAAATAGATAATACTCTCACCAATGTTGTATCAAATTGAATTTTATTCAAGCCTATTAAAAAGTTGTGAATTTGAAATATACATAAACCATATTTATTGTTTGTGTTAAAATAAATGTTTCTTTTAATTTATGCATTTATGGATCAGATAATGTTAATATTAAGAATTATATTCCTAATAAAAATATTAATTTTATTTTTAACTAGCATTAAATATGTATTATTAAATACATTGAATAACAATAAATATGATTGAATAAAATTTGTTTGTATATGTATTTATAATATATGCATTAAAAAATATTTAAAATATATCAATATATTTATCTCCATTAAATGAAACTTATGTAATAAGTGTTTGATTGGATCTCTTTGGCATAACTACAGTTATCAACTCTATCTAAGAAAAGTTATAAATTTTCATGACCCCTCTTCCATCACATTATAAAAGTAGTCATCACAATTCTATTAAAAAATAATAAAATTCTAATTTCATTTTATATGTATCTATAAATTAGTTGGTTAATAATATATATGAGTAACATATTGAATTATTATTGACACAAATAAAATGATTACAATATAATAATATAAATTCATTTTCCATGGTATGAATACAAGAGGGATATTGTTTTAAAGATATTAATAAATATTATGTTTGAGGCATCCTATAATAATTTTATTCATTGATATATTGGACAATAAATTTTATATATGTTTTATTCTAAAATATAGTATTCATTAATTAATAATATATTAAACATAAATAAATTTGAATGTTTTTTTGAGAATTTTGTTTCACTAAAATGTTTAAACTAATGATATTGTTATATCAGTGAATCAAATTAACAATAAACATGAGATAAATTCTGTAAAAACTATCTTATCATTAATAAAATAGTTTTATAGTAATGAAATTGTAAGAATTTTAAATCTCAATTTTTTTTTATTAATGGTAATAGCTAAATAAAACATAGTAATTCTGATCTGGGTTTCAATGTTCACAAATGGTTACTATTTTAGTGGGGAGATATTCATTAAATAACATAGAAAAACACACACACACATTATATCAATGATTTTTATTTTTCATAAACTTTTATTATAAACTAATATGTCATCAAACACAACTTATGAATATTTATTATAATTTATCTTTGTGAAGGATAAAAAAATGGAAATAGTTTATGGAATTTGTTTCATAATTTAAAAATAGTTCTCAAACATTATAATAATTTAAATATTTTAGGGTTAACTACTCTTAAAGATGTTCTTTTCAATTCCCTTTATGTTAAGAAACATTATTCTTAATGGAATAATTAGTATTTTTTGGATGTAATTATCCATGTCCTAAAATCACTAAATTATGATTTCTAAATTATAATTTAATAATTTCATAAAATTAATAATATAAAATACATAGTACAACTCTTTCATTATAATGTTATAAATGTAATATATAAATCATCCATATTTATTTTTTAATGAAAAATTATTGAAAGGGCCGCTAACTCATGCCATGTAAATAAAAATATTTTATACATCAATAACACTTATAGAATTAGATTTTTCTTTTTGAAATAATTTACATAAAACATATATTCATAAAACAAAATTTTATTGGATATTTTATTGATAATAAATAAAATAATTTCCTCACATTGTGTAAAATATTTTAATTTATAAACTATTTGGGATTTGATCATTTATTTGAAAATTTGATGGAAATTTATTTTCACCCTTTTAAAATTCACTGTTGTATTTTGGACATAAATATTTTCTTGAACCGAATTTTCTATAAAATGTTTTTAACGATATACTTGACTTAAGGAGGTACAAATTATTTTTAGGAAATCGGAGCTGGATTGTTCATTTTAGTGGAGTAAATGGGCCATGAAAAACTAGTTAGACCGAATTATCCAGATTGTACATCACTTTACCATTTGGGACGTATATTCCTAATCATGACTTGGATTGGGTCCAATCCTGGAGAGAAGCTCAAGGATATTATTAGGAAAAAATAAACCTTCTTGAAGGCCGAACAATTCGTGCATTTTAGATATCAACTATGTGGTACAAGTGCGATGAAAAACAATGTGACCGAATATCTCTTTGACATTTAAAAATGTTCTGTAACCCTAGCCTTCCCCAACTATATTTAACATATGTTTTCACTCCTTGGGAGGGTTGGTCTAGAATTTTGGAAGGTGTGTACGAAAGTGTGGATATTGGGAACACATCACACCCCTTGCAAAAACTAAGGCCTTGTGCAAAGTTCTCTCCCAAGAAGGCTCTCCTCTCCCACCTCCACTATGTTTTTTCATGTTGTTATACTTGTAACATGAGTTTTATTCTATAAATATTCTGTATTATACATTTTTAATCTTTATATTTTACTTCTTGGGAATAAATCTAAGAGTGGAGAAATTATTGGGTGTTCCCTAATCAATCAATTGCTTATGAAAAACATCTCTACGAGGACACATCTCCCTATGGAAGAGTGAATTATTTTGCAGTTGATCTAATCACTGCTCCCTTTATTTATTTATTTTGAATCCATAAATATAAATTAATTAATAAATTTCAATCAATTAATTGGGTCTTAATTTTTATTTAACTCGATTGACTTGCACTTGACAGCATGGTCGGGCATGTGTAAATCGTGTGAGTGAATCCTCACTCGCAAAATCTAATCAAATTGGGATAGAATTGAGGGATCAAGTCTCATCCCAAACTCAATTAATTCTCCACTATATAAAGGATATTCTTCATTAATTTTCCATTTACCATAATTTGTCTTTTGTATCACAATCAAAGCAGTGTGCTGCGACTGGATGTCTTGAAGATGATTGAAGGCTCATTTTTCAAATATTTTGTGTCGTGTCAATTTCCATAGGGTTTGGGGTTTGACAAGGTTAGGGGATCACAATTAAATGAATTATAATAATATGGGATACAGATAAATGAATTATGAAGGGAGAATATTGGTTCAACTATGACTTCTCATATATGTGTTTTTTAAAGAAACGATGTATTAGATTTTTCTTGTTTGTTGTTTAGTTTTTTGTTTGAAAGTCACAAAGCCATCCACATCTTCTGTTTCATTTTATTCCACTTATTTCATTTTTTTCATTTTATTAAATCCTATTAAGGGTTTTTTAATTCACTTCATCATTGATAGAATGACCTTGGTCGGCCACTGTGATGGACATAGTTAAATCACAACATTTTTTGAGAGTGTGTGCGACAACGCTCATCAAAATGGTGTTGTTTAAAAGGAGGAAAGAGTTTCATTTAACCAATTTTAGGTATATAATTTATTCTTATTTGTTATTTTGTTTATCTTCTTCTCCTCCCTTTTCATTTCAGTTCTTTTGTACCCAATTATTTTTCTCATTCCATCAAATGAAACATCATTTAATGATATTGGTGTTAACTTCATTTTGTTTCTCTATTTTCTATGATTTATGAAAACATCCCATCCTATGGATCTCATTGATTTAGACAGAAAGATTGAGCACAACCTTAGAGCTCAAATCAGATAATATCGGTCTAAGGGAAGTGTCTCCATTTAACGAACTGGGGAATTCCTCCACTCTAGGAATTTTGAAATTCATAACTCTTCTAAAAAAATATGAAAACAAATAAAATAGCTAAAAATAAAAAAAATTAACTTAGTAGGACTATTTGAGAGTTGGCTGCACCTAATATAAATTATCAGCCTACATTCACTACATATCCAACTCTCAAATCAGACTTTGAACAAAAATTTCAGCTAATTCCCCTTCTTATAAAATTTCATGGCTTATCTAGGTAGGATCTAAAAAAAATTTAAATAAATTCAATGTTGTATGATCAATAATGAAAACAAAAAATTTCTCTGAATGTCAAAGAAAACATAGAGCATTCTGATTCTCACTTGGTGGAACTACTAAGGATTGGATGTACTATTTACAACCAAAAGATGTAACATGTTTGAATGATTTGAAACATATTTATTTGAAGAGATTTTTTCCATCATCATGAACCATTTCCATTAAAAACGAGATATCAGGGGACAAGAAGACACATGGGGAGTCAATGTAGGAGTATTAGGAGAGATTCAAGAAGTTGTGTTCAAACTACCTGAATCACCAAATCAGTGAGAAAATCCACATTTAGTTAATTATTGAAGGACTCACACTTTTGGAACAGAGCGTGGTGGATGTTACAGATAGAGGAGCATTAGTCAACAAAAACCAGTAGATGCATGAGCATTGACCGACAAGATGGAACAAAATTCTCAACCATTTGGTGATCGAGGCACCCCCAATGTTAGGGTTGTACATCTTGTAAGTCCATATTCTCATGAAAGTCATTTGATTGAAATGAAGATAGAATAATTGAAAAATATGCTGAGAAAAATTGGTTTGGCACAAAAGACATTCCAAATCCCTCGTTTAAGGCCCAATTGCATTTTCACTGAGACAAGCCACCCAACTGACTATTTCCCCCAACTAGAATAAATAGATGATTGTGCAATAGTTTTTCCTAGGGGACCATATTATAAGAAATAACAACCACATCTCTAGAAGAAGTATGATCCCCTTTCACCGACATACAAACAAATATGGAAGGATCAAATTGATCTGAGGTATGCCTTTGGACAACAAAAAAGGCCCCATTTCATCAAAACATCCAGAAGTCTCTGCCTTACCAGCAGGGTTTTCGACAACCCCAGATGCGGTTTGAATCCCATGAATCCAAAAATAAAACAAAAATGGTCTTCTCAACAAAATGTAGATTCTAATGCTGATAATCTTTTCAAATAATTCATTATCACTCAACAGAATGAGCTGAAAAGTCAAGGTTCGATGTTGAGAGACTTGAAGACTCCAATGAGCTAGATTTCCACCACCCTCATGAACTGGTAAGTAATAATTATGGAAAACATAAATTCTCAACCTACTCCAAATACAAAGGGGATTTCCGGTGCCATCATATTGAGAAGTGGGATGAAAACAACTGATTCAACACCACCTACCATTTCACTGGGATTCACCTCAACTCCAGAGAAGCCCCATTCAAGTACAACTAATGTAAAACCCAAGGATAAAGATAAAGGTAAAAAAATTATTGAAAATGTCCCTCCTAAACCCCTTACCTTTCCAAAATGGGGTTTTCAAACCAACATGATGGATGAATAGGTAATTCAAAAGGAGGTTTTGGACACATTCAATCATTTAGAGATAAACATTCTCTTGATCGAGGCCATTATGAAAATCCTAAGGTATGCGAAATTCATAAATGAAAATTGTACCAATCGAAGAGGACTTAAGGGAAATGAGAGGATAAATCTGGGATATAATGTGTTAGAACTCATTACACCAACTCACTAAATTCCATGAAAGTGAAAGGATCTAGGGACATTCACCATCCCATGAACCATGGGGGAGTTACAGTTTTATAATGATTTATGTGATTTAGGAGGTTCTATAAATGTGATTCCTCACTCAGTATTCTCTTCTATACTATTTTGGGAGTTGAAGCCGAAGAGAGAAGTGGTGCGGTTAGAAAATAGAGTTATAGCATATCCAGTGGGAGTCCTTAAGTATGTACATGTCAGGGTAAGATACATGATCTTTCGAGTATACTTCAACATTCTTAACATGGAAGATGGTCATCTATTTTCACATTATCCAATTATCTTTGGTATTCATTTCTTTAAAACTGAAAAAACTATCATAAATGCTCATTAGGGTACATTTTCCTTGGAGTTTGGAGATGAAATTGTTATAATTAATATTATAGACACCATGAAGTATCCCTCAGAGGCCCATTATTCTTTTGTTTTCTCCCATTAGAACCACCAATTAAATTCCCCATAGAAGTTGATTATCACCTTCCTAGGTATATTATTTGTATTGGTTTAGTTTTGAGTCTATGAGCACTTCAACACCTATTTCTAATGAACAAGACTCTCTTATATATTTTTTTTAAATGGAATCATATTATGATTTTGATCATGTGAACTCTGATTATGAAATGTTTGTTGAGTATTATAACTGATTTGATGTACTATTCTATGATTTTATGATTTCTATCTGAATATTGATTCTCTTTATACACATATTTCAGTTCCTTCACAATCAGTATCCATAAAACACCCCCTATATTCGAACTCAAGTAATTTCCACCAAATCTCAAATAATCATACTTATTGAGTGGTAAAATATTACAAGTTATCATTACTCGAAATGTCTCCTTTGAATATGAATAATTTTTTTTGAATCTTTTGAGGGAGAACATCAGGGAAATTGGGTGGACCTTGGGTGACATATTAGGTATTATCCCCTCCATTTTCACGAATAAGATTCTTTTGGAAGATGGGGATAAACTAGTGACGCATCCATAATGGAGACTCAATCCAACTCTTTTGAATGTTGTTAAAAAAGAAGTTGAGAAATTTCTCGAGGAAGGTACAATCATTCCCATTTCATATTCTTAGTGGGTATGTCCAATTCAAGTTGCACCTATGAAAAGTAGTGTTACAATTGTTATGAATGATAATGTTGAGTTAGTTCCAGTGTGGGTGCAAAAAAGATGGCATGTGTGTATTGATTATAGAAAACTCAATCAATCCACTCGCAAAGACCATTTCCCATATCATTTATTGATCAAATTCTAGAGAGACTAGCTAGGAAGACACATTTTGGATTATTCTATGGATTTTATGGATATTTTTATGTTACTATAACTTTAGAGGATCATGAGAAGACTAAATTAACCGGTACCTTCGACACATTTTCCTACTGGATGATTCCATTTGGACATTTCAATGCCCTAGGTACCATTCAGAGATGCATGGTGAGTATTTATTCAAATTTTATTGTGACCTGAAAGGCGGTAATTATGGATGACATTACAATATATAGATCCTGATTTGAAGAATGTATAAGTATTTTGGGAAAGGTTTTTAATAGTTGTATTTAGAATAAGACGGTCTTGAACATTTTAATGATTCATTTCATGGTAGGTAAAGGCATTGTATTAGGGAATGTAGTGTCAAAACATGGGATAGAGATTGATAGATCTAAGGTAGATATCATTTCATCCTTAACCTATCCATCATGTGTTTGTGATGTTGGATCTTTCCTAGGGAATGTAGGATTTTATTAGCTCTTCATCAAATATTTTAGTATGATTTCTCTTCCTATGTCATGATTTATTCAAAAAGATTCTGACTTAGTGTTTGATGATTCTTAATGTACTTCCTGTGATGAGCTAAAGAAGTTTCATACCACTCCACTAATCATATATCCCCCGTATTGGTTGTTTCCTTTTAGGATTATGTGTGATTCCTCCAACTTCATAGGTGTTTCTGTATTATCTCAAAGGGTTGAGGGTCATTCATACATGAATACATAGGCATCATGGACAGTATATTCATCCTAATAAACTACGCTACTAAATAAAAGGCGTTTCTTGTCCACATATTTTCTTTAGATAAATTCTGTTCATATTTATCAGGCTCTAAAGTAGTTTTTTTTTCTAACCATGTAGCTCCGAGGTTCCTTTCAAAGAATACAAATGCAATGTCTGGACTTATTTGATGGATGATCTATCATTAAGAATTTTATATTGAAATAAAGGACGGGAGGGCGTCGGAAAACATGGTGGAAGACCACATGTGTAGGATTACTCACACATTAGAGGATGGCACCTTTGACTAGGTACCCCTTTTGGACACTTTCCTGGATGAGCATCTTTATTCAATCTCAGGTACACATCCTTGGTATTCTAATTTAGTGAACTACGTTACTTTATATGAAATCCCTGCAAATTTAAGGAAAAATCATGTCCAAAAATTAAAAATTGAGTCTCGGTATTTTGTTTGGGTATCCATACCTTTGGCGCATGTATAGTGATCGATTTATTAGAAGGTGTGTTCTTGATCATGATTTTGAGTCTATTTAACATTTTTTCCATCCTCTTTCATGTAGAGGACACTTTGGAACCCATCGATTACCTAGGAAATTCATAGACTCTGGATTATATTGACGTAGCTTATTACATGAAGCCCATGTGTTTGGTATGTCATGCTCCCATTGCCAACACACTAGGAACATTTCTAGGAGACACGAGATTCCCCAAAAATCCATACTAGTCTGTGAGATATTTGATGTTTGGGGAATTGACATTTGGGTTCCTTTTCATAGTTCCTTTTTTTTATATTTTGGTTATTACTGATTTTGTGTGAAAATGGGTGGAGACTAAGGCCACCAGGACTCATGATTCTCTGGTTGTAGTGGACTTTTTAAAGACACATTTTTTTGCAGGTTTGGAGTACCAAAGACTATCATTAGTGACCCGTGGACACACTTATGCAATCAGAATTTGGCTTCCCTCCATCAGAATTATGGGGTGACACTCAAAACATCAACACCATACCACCCACAAACAAATGGCCAGGATGAGGTTTCGAATCGACAATTGAAACAAATTTTATAGAAAACTATGTAGCCAAATAATAAGGATTAGATAAAGAGCATGGATGAAGTATTGTGGGATTATAGGATAGCATACAAGACCCCCATCGGTATGTCCCCATTTTGGATTGTTTTGGGAAAGCTTTTCATCTTTCCATGGAAGTCAAGTATCAGACGTATTGGGCAATAATGAAATGAAAAATGGATTTGGATGAAGATACAATTCATCTAAAGCTACTAATTCAATATCATAAGGAGATTTGATTGTCATCATATGATAACTGAAGTCTCATAAAAGAAATATCAAAAGAACAACATGATATAATTATCCATCAAATGGAGTTTTATATTGGAGAGAATTTCAATTTATATTGTTCCCGATTGAAGTTTATGCTAGGTATGTTTCATTCCAGATGGTTGGGTCCTTATATTGTATCTAATGTTTTTTTTCATATGGTGCAGTGGAGATCACACAAGATGAAACAAGAAAGAGATTCATAGTAAATGGTAACTACTTGAAGAAATATAGTTAGGTACATTCTACTTAGGTAGTGGATTTCATCACAATTCATGACCCCATCATCACTTAAGAATATCAAGTTGTTCCTAACCCTTTGACTTTCATATTATTTGTCCTATTTAAAATTATTTATTTCATTGGCACATATCATCTCATGGGTTCAAATTAAGGAAATGGAATTTTTTAAGTTTGGGGGAGGGGATAACATTTTGGGGTAGGTATTTAGGATTTGCATTTGTGTGTTTTGTTTTTATTATGTGTTTTTTAAAAATTTCCAAAAAAACAAAAAACAAAAAAAAACAAAAAAACACTAAAAAAAACAAATAAAATATATATTTCCTGTAACATTATCATGTGTAATATATGTATAATTCATGTATTTAAAAATTAATTGGAAGAATGATAAGCATGATTAATATTTCATCATCATGGGTTGAGTTTTTTTAAAAAAAATGGATGTCTTAGATGATATGATTTGTAATGTCATAATAAACCCTTTAAGATTTTGACATGATTTATTGTGTCTTTTGTTCATTGTAAATTTTTTCATTAATTTCACCACTAATATTTTCACCCCATCATGACATGTGAGTTTCTCATACCCAATTGAATGTTTATTTAGGACGAGTAGTTCTTTTTTACTTATAAAACAGTCTTTCCATATGTTCATTTATCTTCCCATCATTTTCATTACTGTACCAGATTGAACTATTCCTGTGAACCTAATATCGGACCGTTGTATGCCCTGATATATATATATATATAATAAAAAAAATTAACAAATAGGGCAGTGAAAAAATGTAAAACATGTTGGGATATGAAGGTCGGGAGCTCATGGTTTGACTTCTAGGAATATGTAAAGGAGTGGGTTTTGGAATTTGATTGCAAAGTGTGTTGAACAGGTTCGATGGAATAGAATCAGGTAAGAAGAAAAGTTTTAATTGAACAAAATATACAAGATAATGGGTGGAGAGTCAATCTTGAAATTATTGGCACACACACACATGTGGGTAATTAGTGGCATGGTCGACCCATGAATTATTTTTTTCCTCATTAGTGTTATTAGTCTCACTAAATTTTGTTTTGATAGAACCTATGTGATAATGACTTTAATTTTTTTTAATATTGATTATTTTTTGGATTATTACATTTCAAATTTTTCTTATATGGATTTTGGAATATGAACATGCATATCTTATGATTTTTTTTTGAATACAGGATATGAGTTTTTTCCTAGGAGTCAAAAAGGGTAAGTGTGGGGGGTTGATAAAACATAATTTCATTTAATATTTTATAGATAATAAATGAAATAATTTCATCATATTTTGTTAAGTATGTTAATTTATAGAATATTTAAGATTACATCATTCATTTTAAAATTTTATGGAAATTCCTGTTTTACCCTTTTAAATTTAACTATAGTATTTCATACATAAATATTTTTTTTGAACTATTTTGAATTAAAAATATTTAACCCTGTTACTGAAATAATGACCTAAAAATTCTATTTAGGATGTTGGTACTGGACTGTGCATTTGAGTGGGGTTAAATGGGCCATGAAGACAATGTTGGACTCAACTATCCACATTGGATATCACTTCACCATATGGGTCATATCTTCTTCGTCAAGACTTGGATTGGGCCAAAATTTGAAGTGAATCTTGGGGAAATGAGTTTTCACAAATAATCATTCTAGAAGGCAAGACAATACATGGGTCTTGGTGGACACATATGCGGTGAAAGTGGGATTAAAAAAATTTGTCCAAATTTACCTTTCACAATTAAAAATGTTTTGTAACCCTACCCCCACAACTGTATTTAAAGGATGTTTTTGATCTTTAGGTGGGTGGTTTCAGGATTTGGTAAGATGTGGCTGAATGGGTGCCTCTTGGGAATACCTCACACCCCTTGAAATAAGTAATCCATTGAGTAAAGTTATATTCCATGAATTCTCTCTTCTCCCACCTCTAGTTTGTTTTTTATGCTTGGGATATGAATTTTTTCAATTAATATTCAGTATTATTCTCTTTTAATAATTATATTTTTCTTGTTGGGCTGGAATCTATGAGTGGAGATGAGATTGGGTGTTCCCCAATCAATCTGTTGCTTATGCAAAACGTCTCTATGATGACACCTCCGCCCATGGAAGAGTGATTTTGTTCATAGTTGATCTAATCCATTCTCCATTTATTTATTTTGAATCCATAATCATATTTTAATTTATAAATTGTGATCAATTAATTGATTTTTAATTTCTATGTTACTCAATCGACTTTCACTTGACAGCGTGGTTGGGTTTGTGTAAATCGTGTGAGCGAAACCTCATTCACAAAATCTATTAAACTTGGGATAGAATTGTGGGGTTAAAGTATCATAGAAAACTCAATCAATTCTCCAATACACGAATGATATTCTTCCAAAATTTTACATTGACCATAAGCTGGATTTTGGATCAAAATCAAAACAGGGTGTTGCAATTGGATGTCCTGAAGATGAATAAATGATCAATTTTCCAATATTTTTGATCATTTAAATTTATGTAGGTTTTAGGGTCGAAAATGACAGGGGATTACAATTTAATGACTTCAAATAATATGGTATAAGGATAAATTAATTATGAAGGTGGAAGATTATATCAACTACATATTCTCATTTAAGTATTTCTTAAAGAAAGAATACCTTTGATCGTTCTTGTTTGTTGTTTACTTTGTTGTATGAAAGTCACAAAGCCACCCCAACCATTCATTTCATTTTTTTCACTTATTTACGTTATTTTGTTTTCATTAAGCCTATTATGGTTTGTTTAATTCACATCCTCTTTTAGATAAAGACCTATGTTAGCCAATCTGCTGCACTAAGTTAAATCACAACATTTTATGAGAGTGTGTTCAACAACACTAATAATAGATTCTATAAGTACTATCATATTTTTCATTCATTTTATTATTTATTAAAAAATGGATGAGATAGAAAAATCGTTACAGAAACTACAGAACTTATTGTATGAAATTGATTTAACCACAAAAGGTCAAATATTCACTCCAAAATTGAAATAGAGATAGTAAATAATAATTCTTTGGCTATTTATATGAATAAAATGGATTAGAAGTAAAAAAAAACAGTTTCAGTTATACTAAAAAAGAAGAAATTGAAAAACAAGTATACATAGTATTATCTATGAATATTTAAGGATGGATTTTCCCAAATACACATATAATATTTGAAAACATCATGGGATTGAGACTCTTTTTATTTTTTTTAAATGTGATAGTATTCATCTTTTATAATGGAAATTAATGGGTATTAGATATTGGTTTTTTATCTCACATTTATGAAAATATTAAGCAATAAAAAGTCACAAGTTTGTAAAAGTTGTGTTTATCTTGATTGGTTGATCTAACAGAATGTTTTTCTAGATGCATGGAATTGAGAATATATATGAGATAAATTAGGTATGTTTTTTAACTAAACATTACATTAGCTTCATATATATTAAACATATTAAATTTTTCTACATAAACAACCGTATGTTGAGAATAAGATATTATCTAACTCAGGATTTGTAAAATATGGATCAGGGTTTATTTTGAATTGAGGGGATTTATATAGTAGAACAATATTAATTAATGTGAAATATATATATATATATGACACATGATAATACTTTTTATATTATTATCTTATGTATTCATATAATGTTAGACATGCCCATTGGTTTTCACTATAGTCTATACTCTTGAAGGAGAAATTAAATTGAAAAATGTTTATGAATTTGTAATATAATATGTAAATTTATTTAAAAAATGAGTATGTGTTTTATTTCTGAGTTACTTATTCCTAATGTGGTTTCCACTAGTTTCCATAAAGGTGTGATATATTCTTTCTAAATTCATCTAGAATTATATATGGATGTATAACTCCATATACAAGAAAACATTAAATTATGAGCTCCAAAATAAAAAAGATAAATTAAATGGGGTTGAAATGTTGAAATATATTGAAAAACTATTTTAATAATAAATCAATACATAAAATATAAGAATTTTATCATGTTATTTTTTCAATGAAGAAGGTTTCAAGGGTACTGTTTATCATATAATATAATAAATAAGTCTATATACATCAATAATATTTAAAAAAAGGTCTCTACATAAGAAATAATTATCCTAAAATGTTATCCTTTAATCACAGTTGAGATATTTCAAATGGATTATTATTAATTATAACATGAATGAAATTTATATGGACATATAATCATAACATAATCTTCTTATGTATCTGGGTTGTACTTATGTTAGAGTTTTATTTCAGTTGATTGGTTGTCCTAGTGATATTTTTTATAAAAGATAGAAACTAATAATATTCAAGAGATGAATTGGGAATGTTTTTCCCATTGAACTATCAAATAGTTCTACATAGATACAATCAATACATATTTTATACCTATACAATTTTATTTTCAGAAAATTTGATAAATAATACTCAATAATTTTGAAATGTGTATCTTGGTTCACTAAAAATACCAGGGACTGTTTCAGTAGTTTAATATTTATTAAAGTAAATTTTTTATAAATTAAGTAGAATCTATATATTTTAAATTTACCAAAAAATGATATTATTCCACTAAAGGTAGGAAATTTTATAATTAATGTTTACATGTTTTTTTATTATTACATTTCCATTTCTAAAAATATGAATTATAATCTCCAAAAAAAAACTTTTTAATTGACTGATATAATCCAACAGGAATAAAAAAATCTTTTAATAGTACGATATGTATCCATGGTAATAATTATTAAAATTTCATCTTTAATATAAAATTTTGTATAAGTCCTATATATTATATCATGTGATCAAGAAGATTTTATACATTAATAATATAGATAAAGCGTAATTTTTCCTTAAATAATTGACTAGAACCTTGATCATGTAATCATTTTCATGATTTTCAAAATAGTATACTGTTATATATAATATGGATTATATTTATAAGATCTTCCCAAAACTCCATATTTTATTGTGGATGATTGAAAAACACACTAAAGGGTATATATTATATGTAATATTATTTTTCTTTTGGGTTAATTGATAAATAGTTACTGTAAACATATGAGGACATATTGGGAGATAGATAACACTTGAAAGAATATTAAAGTAATGTAATTTTATGTAGAATATTATACTTGTATATAAAATGATGACATATATTTATATTTCTAGATAAAATTTATATGAAAGTAAAAGGTATATATTTTTTTAATGACATATTGCAACATATGACATAGTTATATGACGATTACAATCCATTACAACATTTTGGTGATGTTATGGTACCCAGGTGGATTAAAATAAGAACAACCATGGAAGTGAGGGGATTATGTATGGCCATTTGGAATAGACTCTCAAATAATGATTTATTGTAGCTAGTTGGTGAAATAAATTTGGAAATTAGTGAATAATCTTGATAGAGGAAGTGAAATGTTAGTTAAATTTAAGGGTTCATCGGTGGATAAATTCATATCATAAGATAAAATTGTGATGAATGAGGTTAATAATATGGATAAATGGTAAAATAAAGGTTTTGATATGATAGATCATTTTAAACAATATATGAAAAAACATATGAGATCATAGGACATCTAAGGTGCATAAAATATTATATAAGAAGTTATTTTGTGATATCAGTAAATATGATTAGCTAAAAAATTGAAGTCATATGTAAAAATTACTGGTAGTTATAGGCTATGACATGGTCACAATATAAACTGAATATGGTTATATAGGATATTAGAAACATTGATATGAGTCACAGATAGTGGCTTAGGGGAATGTTTTGAGATATTAGTAACCATATATTATGATATTAATATATCACAAAATGATATATTGATCCACAAAAAAAATATATTTAAAGGGATACATCATAGAAAATAATGGGTGGATGTCATGGTATAGTTTAAAACACACTTTTTTAATGAAAAATACAGTTAACATATCATAGGCTCCATTATGAGGTATAAAAAACATGGTAGGGTAGAATAATGTCTCCCATAATGAGAATTCTATATCAAAGAAATGATATAAGATATCATTGTAAACTATTAATATCATATATAATGAGATATGAATTCCATTATAAGTGATACGAATCATTTATATATTCATAACTATAATATTGGACATTAAAAAGGTGTAATGGGGAATGCACTAATGAAATATATATCATGGAATGTGATATATATATATATATGGGGGATATTTATGTGTGTATAATACATGATGAAGACCTAAATATAGTTTTTATTGTTAATATGCGTTCTATAGTCATTAAATTGATTTTGATGAATTTATGGAAACCATGGAGTGTTCATGGATGATAATTTCATTTCAATGAAAATTTAGAATGGTGGAAATAAACTAAGAAAATCCCAATTGGGGAAATAAAAAAGGAAAACACAGTGTGAATAATGTTGTTGACAAAAATCACACATTTAATGTTTGTATCCCACAATATTTGATTTTATTATAGAATATACTAATTGAGGTCATAAATGGAGGAGATCATGGAATGGGGACTAGATAATATTTATAATTGTGGAAAATACCATCCACATTTAATATTATGATTAAATATAATAATAATAGAACCATATACTACAGTTAATACGGCTTGGGGATTTGATTTTTTTGTTAGGAGATGATTTATTATGTACACTGTTAATATAAACTTCATTCAGTGGATAAGATTTATATTTAACGCCATTAATTTACATGGTTTAGGAATGTGTTCTTAATATAAATTACTTATTTAAAATTTATAAATAAATTAATTATGTGTTCTTAAATTTTAAAATTAGAATAAATATAGGATATTTTATATAGTTTTCTAAAATAGTCATTTATCTTATTATTTGTCAACAATATTTAGATGCGTAATTTTAGAAACGTATTTCAACTAATCATAAATAGTTATGTCAGATTTGATCAATATATTAAATAAATATTAAATATATCATATTAAAATAATGTAATTTTTTTACATTATTAATAGGAAATATTTAAATCCTATGGAGTAGGGTGGGTTTAAATTTCATAGAGAATTATATTTTTTAATATTAATGAATTTATATGAATTCTATATAAATGATGAAATATTAACTATATATATATATGATATAAATATAAAATATTTATACTTACATATTATGGAATTTCTGTTGAAGCATATATAAATTATAATTTTTTCTAAATAACTTATTTATGAAATTTACATAAATGTCTTTTACATGTATAAATATTTGAATTTTTTCTAAATATTTATTACATATTTATTAATTATTCTTGAATATAAGGTGTCTATATTATGAATAGTATTTTTTAGGTTTAATTTTTTAAATTAATTTTATAAATTTCATTAAATGTATATAAAAAGTTATTTTCAAGGTATGAAATAGTATTTAATTACATTCCACCATGACTATGATTTTGTTGAGTAAAAAATTCGATAATAATGGTTGTTTATGATTTTTTGATATTAAGCGTAAGGGTTTATTTGGAAATAAAGTCACTATTGGGATTTTTTTGTTTTTTCTTTCCTTCTTTTTTCTAATCTAAATTGACTATTAATTTATGCACAATAGTAAATTTGATCAATCGTCTCATGTTCCAAGGTGTTCAGTCTATGTTCTAGAGTAGTAGGGGTTATCTACCTATAACAAACTATTTTCGGTTAAATATACTTTAGTTTTATATGATTCTAAACCTTTAAATGAAAAGTATTTGGATACCTTATGCATGATATGAATTTTGATAAGTTTATATAGTATAATATATTATTCATTGTTATGTAATGTAAATCATTGATTTTATAAATTATTATGAATTAATATGTTGGAATATATTGACATGTTTGAAGGATTATGATACAAAAATAAATTTTTAGAATATTTAATAATTAAATTGAATATATAATATAATACTATGAGATGTAAAAAAACCACATAAAAATACTAAATTTTAAATCACATTCCATGTGATAATTTATCAGGACATAAATAATAAAAATTTGTAGTTGATTCTAAATTTGTGTGTCTATAGATTATATTATGATATAAAAGGAGAATATATACAGCCCTAAATAGAATAGTTTCTTGTATCTTACAAGATATTTGGATTACACATTTTTGGGTCACCCGAATCGGATTATGTTCCCAATGGAATGGATGTTCTATAATCAATATAATGAATTTTGACAAGGATTTGTCCTCCTAACTATATAAGAGTCATATGGGTTATAATTGAAATGGTTTTACACTATATGTTTTCATGGATAATGTTTTCATCTAATCTTAGTTATGTTATGATGAAATATGGATCTTAGTCTAATTAATGATAAGATTAATATTAAAAGGGGTCGTTGACAAGTTTATTATGGGGGTAAATAAATATTGTTATAATTGTAGGTTATTATATATATAGTATCACTATTGAAAATGCAGATTTCATATCGGTTTTTTTCTGATTTTAATATAGGTTAACACAATGATGTTACTATAGGAGATGTTGTAAATATGTTTTTCACAATAGTTAATAATAACTTAAATTATAAATAAATATATACATACATATTTAGGAGGTTTATCACATCGATTATTGAAAAATGATTTTTTAATGAATTTATAATTTCAATTAAAAAAATGGAATTTATATGTGTATTATAATGTAATTTATCCCATAAACAATGTGATAAATTCTCTTATATATGGTTTTTAACATAATTTTTTGGAAATACCACTATTTAAAACTACACTAAAACTTATATTCTACATGAAACTTTCCGCATTAGTTTTACTATTAATATCATTGAAAAAACATATTATCTTATATATATATTTAATCTTTTATGATAAACATATTATCAATTATAGTGATTCATAATAATCATTGAATGTGGAATAAAATTCATATGTTTTATACATTGATTATAAAAAAACCATTTTGGAAAATCCTATATCATGTTTGTTTTTATAAAACCATCAAGATGAATCTTATTATCAAATTCTTGATTCCTATTACGAAATAACCTATGTGAAAATAATTTATTATAACAATATTACAAATATATTCTTCCCTCCTAGCTATATAACAACATGTTGAAAATAAGAACCAAACAATAACACAAACATTTACAACATGACCTTTAAAATTTACATTGTATATTACAGATATCAAAAACCAATAAGACCTTTTTAATAATTAGACCATTCTCTTTTTAACTATCTAATACTTTCTCCAGTATAAATTCTAGGGTCATATGAAATCTAAAATTGAAAATAAATCCATTAACATTTATTTTCACTAAAATTAATGAAAATTTATTGTAATGGTTTATAAAATAATCTAACCTTCGTATATTTTTTAAGTGTCCTGATTGAAATTATATCATACATAAATATCATAATATTTTATACATGTTCCAACAATCATTCTGGTTTATGAATATTAAATTTAAAAATAATATTTAATTTCAAAATAACATTTTATGTACCTATAATCAATATGTCAAAACTATAAATGAAAATTCACCATTATTTTAATTATTTTATCGTTATTCTATTCTTTTCTGTGGAATCTTTAAAGATATAAAATTACATGTTTAATAATAATATGTATGAAAAAAAATTTAAATTTAACTATAATATATAAATTTACTCAAAAATTGAAACTTATATGTCCAATACATTTATAAAATTATCTATCACTTCATCATGGATAGATCATATCCAGTAAAGTTTCTTCATTGTACGAAAAAATATATATAACATTAATTGGTGAAAAATATTCATATAATTTAATGCATGTAATTATTATTTTAATTGATATACCACTTTATGATATAAATGACTCACAAACGTGAAGATATTGAAGCATCTAACATTGAATAGTTGAATTATTTTCATGTCTTCTAGCGATATAAATTGTTCTTTATACATCAATAATTGTTATATCTATAGGTGAAATAAATTGTTGGTCCATAAATCTATATTTTAATGTTGTATCATTCTAAATAAAAAATTTATAAATTTACCTAATGAAAAACAAATATAAGTTTAATGTTACCATAATTTAAAATATCATAAAGATATTTGATAATAGACATACATGGAAAATACTATCATCATGTGGATTCCCAAATCATATACTGTTTGAAGCCTCGCGATATATTGTCTTAAATAATTATGATCAATATATGATCAAAAATGTCAGATTCAATTGTAATGTCATAAACAAACAACAAAAAGTATAATATGATGATAATCGGTCAAGAATTGATGATGTTCTATTTGATGTCATAAAAACAATATTTTTTGTTGTGTGTAATGTATGTATTTACCTTTAATGTATTCTTAAAATATATAGTTCAATATATAAAACATAAAATATTAAAAAAATTAACACTAATATTAAATAAAGGATACAATATAAACATACCACAGCGGTAATTTGATGAACCAATCCATATGTCCAAACTAAATAATGGTCAGTAAATTCTCCAACGATACTGACCCCATGTGTAGGAATTGGTATTCTTGCTGAACCATCTATATTATCTTTTGTATTTTCCCAAATATTCTCCATATCTATATTTTGATGGGGAATGGTATCACCGATATAATATATAGTCCCATATTAAACAATATAATATCGCGAGTCTTTAATATATAGATCACAATAAATTGGAACCTATGGTAGAGGAGGCGTTGGAGTTGGATATATAAGAGGAGGTATTGGAGTTATATCTAATAGGGGAGGTGTATGAGGGAGACATACTGGTGGAGTTTGAAGAGTAATATCAGTATCCTTAAAACTATCTTTCCATGTCTGAAAACACTGACTATACTAATGCTTTGATCCTATCCTTTATCGACTCACACATATCATAAACATTAGCTTCTAAAAATAATATTTTTATTCTAAAATAACCCACTATTGAAAATGTTTCACTATGAAAAACACATTTCTTATTGATACACATAATAAGTATCCACATACACAAACCGGGTGTTCAGGATTTCCTAATGTTGTAGAAAAAAATCCTTCTGATATTCTGCCATAAAGGTCCCATGTGCACTCTACATCTCAAGGAAATCTTGCATAGAATATTTGAAAATTTTATTATTGAATCATAATTTATAAATATTTGATTTAACTTCTGAATTAATCAACTACTTTTATTCCTCTCAACTACATCCACTTAATATTCTATAAGATATTTTCCATTTTTTCTTATATATTCCCTTTTCCATTTTTCATGTCTACCTGGGGGGAAAGAGGTTCAACAACTACATGTCCCAAAGAGTTAGCTCTCAGATTTTGAAATTTTCAACTATCATTTATTCTTTAGATAACATATATTGTCCACAAGATAATGTATGAGAGCATAAGTTTATTGATTTGATCTACATGAGAGATATCATTATTTTCAAAAAATTAATAAAAAAATAAATTATTATTATGATTATTAAAACAAATAACCTCTAAATAAAAAAATTCACTTTCCAAAAATGATTATTTTCTTCTACATTCAACAAAATAATTCAATATATATTCATTAAGAAATTGACATATATATCATGGATTTTGACATTGTCTATCCCAAAAAATGAATTCTAATGTGATAGTTGAATTAAAATCCCTCAATCTCCTAGAATAAAAGTCAAAATTTTCTTCATGACTCCTCAAGTATCAGGTATATCATATATAAATTGATAAAAGGGTAACACTATATTAAAAAATTAGGAAAATTAAAATAATAATAAACAATATTAACAAAAGTTTCTACATTATTTGAGATATAGTTATTTTTTAAAACTTATCCAATTAGAAATAAATATACTAAATTTTCATTAAGATCACACTGTAATAGAACTACTAATTTTGTTATTTGGACCCATGAAAATATAATTATCATAAAAATAAAATAATATTATTTGGTCCTAGTTATATATAACTCATAATTTTGGTAGACATTTGTTACCATGTTTATCAACACTTGAACTCTTTTTCCCATACTAAAGTAGATGGTTACATTTCTAAAGTATGAGGAGGAACCTCAATAATAGTATGTGTGTGTTTATCCCTAAAAGTATGTCTATATTCCACCCCATAATTATTCATTAAATCGGATTTTTATTCTTCCATTATCCTATAAATAAATGTAACAAAAAATTAATAGACAGATATAAAACTGCAATTATTAGAAATAAAAGTAATGTAAATGAAAAAATAATTAAATAAAATTTAAACTAATATAAGCACCTTTTTATTCATTTTTTTAAATAATTTTATAAAATGATAATAACATTAATACATGTATAAACTAAATAAAACTAAAATAAACAATAAAATAATCATACTAGATGTAATATGTGTTTCAATAAAAAAAATAAAACTTATAAGTGTAATATTTTACGAAATTTTAAAAATAATTAAAGAATTAAAAATATGTGAACTATAAAATTTTTATATCAATGTAGGATTTTATTCATCAAATTAATTATTCATGGTTTTTTGGTATGTCACAATCCATTTCTACAATGTTATGATCAATATTATCTGTTAATCTATTCATGTAAGTCATGTTATCACACAAATCAGCATCTTTATCATTTTTCTCTTCTCCAATACACTATTTTTCTATGATTAATGATAACCCACCTCATATCATATTGGCCAAGAACATAAAATATTTTTTTCATTTGTTTCCATGATAAAAGTATCAGTTGTGTATTTCAATCTATTTAGATTAACTACTATCATTATCAATTCATCTTGTATAGAATTACTGTTACCAATGACCCATTTAGTGTTAAACACTGTAACTCAAAATATAATGTAATAAAAACCCATAATTCTTCAATAAATCTTTAATATTATCTTTATGTAAATATTGGGTTTTATCAATGGAACTAGAAGAATTTACCGCTTTGGAAAACACCAATACCCAACAATTCTAAATTGTACTTTTATTATCCTAATAATTAATATGAAATGTATATCTGTTAATTTCATACCTGGACCACATTACAAAATTTAAAAAAAAAGCCCCCCAAAAACCAGCACAGTGATTACGATGTATCTAATCTACCACAAATGGTCACATTAACCCAAGGAAAAAATGTTTTTTCTAATCTCTTAAAATCTAAAAATATATTATTTTGATAATAAGGATTTATCAAATTAATATGAAATATCATATATGGATGAACATCATCTATGATATTCAATATCTATAAATGAAGCTTATATATCTCTTCACTTGTCAATGATTTTACATTCATGACAAATATCCCATTTCCTAGATAAATGATTCATTGCATAAGAGATTTAGGAAAACCAATGATCTCTACTATAGATAAGAAGCTTGTACAAAAATTGCAATCTCATTAGAAAAATAATTCTTATTAATGGAGGCTTTATAATTATCATAATTATTAACAAACCACTTCAATATCTTCATATATATTTCAAAAGTATATATCTATAATGGATATATATGTCCATAAATATTTTTTTCTCATAGAAAATGAACTATTAAATGTATTGTGATATCAAATAAATATTTAGGGAAATACATTTTCAGATAACAATTTATAGAAAATTATTTGTACTCTAGAATTTTCCCATCATTTAGATCAATCACCTTGGTATATATGGACTTCAAAAATAACACAACTTTATGAAAGTCATTTGGAAACAGATGGGAAATATTTATCATAATGCAACTAGTAGGATCATTTGCATCATAATGTGAAAATCCTAAGATTTCATACATGTAAGATTCAAATCTTTTAGTGACATGATTTTTTTTTAAATTTGATGAATAAAATAATAGATATTTTAAACCTTGTAGACACTAAAAAATGATACTTTTCACCCTCTTGGATAATGTATAAGAAGTTCAAGATAGGTATGTTTTTATTCCACTAGAAGTGGGAGCATAAATCAAACATATTACCATTTAGTGTATGTCCAATCATTTATTAAACCCATATCTAGTATTTAATTTAATATCTAATAATTTTATAATAACAATGTCACATATATTATTTTCCACATGCTTGAAATCAATTTTATAGTTGGCCATATGATATTTCAAATTTGTAGGTTCAAATAATATTGATCGTTTCTTCCGGATATTTCTATCATTACCGGATTTTTGTGTCTTTCTTATTGTGACATCAAAATTTTTCACCATCTCAAAATACTAATTAGTGTAAAAAGTTGTTGGAGAAATATCACTTTTTTGGGATCCATTAAATTTACTTTTAATCCTAAATAAGAGTCATAGATAGACAAAAAAACTCCAATGACCCTTGAATAATATTTTCCTCCCATGTTTCCATTGATAATCTAGTGTTTATTGTTTATAAAATTCACATGATTTACGCCCAATAACAATGTATCATTAAAAATTTCTATATGTTGGAAAATCATTTATAGTGAACGTAATAATTATAGGGAGGTTAACGTTTTCTATCTAATAATAATCTTAATCCCAAATAACTTATTCTAATATAAGTTTCAAACAATCAATTAATGGTGACATGAAAACATCAATATATCTTCTATGTATTTGTTCCCATAAATAAATAAAATCAACATGAAATAGTTTCACCAGATAAGAAATTAAGATATAAGAATTAAATTACCAATAAAAATGACATGAAATATATGTTCTACAAATGATTTGATATGGATTCATTTAATCTATAAAATATCTAACTCTAATGTTTTTAAATTTATTTTTGAATATTGGGATATATTGATCAATTTTCTAACATTGTGGGAATTCACTTTAATGACGTAGTGTTAAATCACATATTTTATCATCTTCATTCCATCTTAACCTTTTTCATCATTTTAATTTTCTAAATATATGTCTCAAATATTAAATTATATAAAGATACCAAATTTACTTGGAAGGAGTCTCTATAACTGCAAAGTTACCAGTTATTTTTTTCCACTTATATCATGGTGTCCAAAAATTAGGAAACTCTAATAGGAATTCATATTAATTCATATATAGAACACAACTATTAAGGCAGGAATTTAATTTCCTTTAAACAAAACCCATCGAGAATAATATTTTCATCACATTATAATGTGTATTTGTGAGATCATTTTCTTTAAGATGCATGACATTCAACAATTATAGTATCTATGTAAAACTCTTATCACTATATCCACTTCTCTCACTCAAGTTAATAGATTTTAACAAAATTTATAAAACCATAAATCACATAACACCTGGATATAACCGGTTTTCATAATCACTATATACACACACACAATTGTTAGTTATTTCTCCATTGTCTCTACATTAATATCACGAATCATGACTCCAATTTGATCATATTTGTCATCATGAAAATCATCATCATAAATAGATCTATAATTTTACCTAATTTTACATTGAAAATTTTAATGTATGTAACATGGATTAAAACCATGGAAAAATTAAATGAACTTTTATCTCTATAAATTTTAAATTCATCATATTCAAACATTTTACGCATGGACATGAAATCATGGCATTGTTTGGAACATATTTTTAGAAAATTCCCGAAAAGAATAAAAATCTTTCAAATATTGATTACATGTTCATTATATATTAATCAATATTCCACTCATTATTTTGTAAAAAATATATAAAAAATGGAAATAAATTATAATATTTTCAAAATAAATTTCTAATTTACATTTATAAAAAAATATAAAATAACTAAAAATATCTCATAAAAAAATATTTGAGAAAACATATATTTCTACATATTAAATTTTAATTATTTAATAAAAAAATTAACAAAATAAAATCTACAAAGAATGATTCATTAATTAAAAAATACCTACGATGTGTGAATAATTAGAACTATAAATATAGACAGTGAAGAAATATTTATAGGAATGGAAAATTGGAAATGAAAATAGAAATTAAAATAATATGGATGATCAAATAATATAAATAATAAACAAAAAACAAACATTTATATCTGAAACAAGATGAATAAGATGTTGTCACTGTTTTAAAGAGGTGTAAGTGCCGTTAGTGATGAGTGATGGTGGACAGCAGCAATAGATGCCAACTGAAATAAAAACTGTTTTCAAATGAAAATCAGAACAAAAAATATAATTAAAAAGTTCATGTATGCATGGGAAATAGAAACAATAAACTCAAATAAAGAATTTATATGATAAAATGGATGATTGAAAAGGTGATACCAATGAGAAGAAGGTGCATCTGGATGTCGATGATGGTTGAAGGTTGACGGTCGTGGTGGATTCCCGTTCAGGGATAAAGAGACATCAACAGAAATTTTATATTGAAAATAAAAATTCAAATACCTTGTATGAAATTAATATTTAAACAAACAATAACAAACATAAATTGAAAAAGGAACTATAATTATTGAGAATGTGAAAACATACGGATGAAGGCTCAAGTGGTGGCCGATGGCACGTGATTATTGATGGAGGAGGTGGATTCCCAATGAAATATATTCAAGGCCTCATAAAAAATAATAGATAGATATTAATCAATGGATCATTTAATTAATATATTTGAAGCCATACATCCAAGATGGAATGGTTAGGTTTCACCATGTGAGAAGAAATTAAAGTATTTCACAAAAAATGAAAGAAACCAAAATGACTAATCTTGAATCCTAATTCAAATTATAATTATTTCAAAAGTTATTTATTTATTGATTAAATGAAAATTTATGATTTTTCACATTGTTTTTTAATAAATAGAAGTGAAAAAAACTAGTTTTCCACATTGGTTTTTTAATAACTGACATCCAAAATGTAGGTGATTCATTTTCCAAATCAGTTATTCAATAACAAGAAAGGTAAACAATAGTTTTTACATTGTTTTCAGAACTGATGTAAAAACATAATTTTTTTATTTATCATTTTCATTACTAAAAACCGTCATGATAAATTATTTTTTCATGTTATTTAAGATAGTATAATGTAAATCACGTTGGGATAAATTAACATTGTAGTTGGGTATAGTGAAAACCATGGGTTGTCTCCATATAGTGATGAAATAAATCAGTTTTCAAAAATACATAAAGGTTTTTTTATATCATTTCTATTTTAAAAAAGTTTTAAAAAAATTAAATTAGTGGATTTCCTCCAAAAAAGTTATGTATGTTAATGGGTCCATGATTGGATTAGAAATTATAATGTTATCTTTTACTTGAACATTGAATCTATATTTTTTTATTAATTAATAAATGACTTAATCAAAAATAATACTTAATTTTCAATATTTTGAATGATATAGTAAATTTTAATCAACTATAATCACTATTGATCAACCATCCTTCCCATGTGTGTGAAAAAATATAAAAAAAAACCAAAAATTGTATACCATAAAAACTACTTTGGAAAAATCAATTTGGGTAATGTTTATCCTAATAAATTGAATGGTAGTTTACTTCATTCACACATGTATCAGTGATCACTAGATACTCACTACACATCCTAACCTATCCAATCATATATAAATAAAATTGAGTGGATTGAGAGAGTAAATCGTCAACTGAGATAGTATTCAATTTACAAAAATAATAAAATGAACACAACCACATTCAAGGTAATATCCTACTAATGAATATTGAAATTTATTAACAAAATATTAACATTTATTCACTAACATTCTAGACTTAAACATTTATAATGGCACTCATTACCTACCCATGATTTTCAAATATCTCATACCCCTGCATTTTAGAGGTAATGATAGTTGGAAGAAAAAAATATTCCATAATAGAAAACATAAATTAATAACATAAAAGTTGAATAGTCATTATCTCCATATCCCTTGAGTCACATAATCGTTTTATAGATTCTTTCTTTATTTTTTCCATTCCCATTATCTAACCATGAGAGACTCTGTCTCCTTTCAACATAGATAGCTTCATTGATATTGAATGTTCCCTAAAAATCAACATATTTAAATTCTACTTTCTATACTTGTATCGATCTAAATTGTGAAATCATGAGATTCACTCCCATTTTATTGAATGAAATTTCTCCATGATCATTCCGCATTTTATAGGTTCCATGTGGTATGAGATGATCTCTATGTATGATGTTACTTTATAATTTTTTAAAATATATTTACCTATATGGAAAGCATGTTTGTGGATTTGTAAAATTGTATGGACATTATTAATATAAGGTATATAGAAGAATGAGTCTTATACCAATAAAATGGACTCAAACATGAATAAAAATTTGTCATATAAATTGAAATTTTAACCCCCAAGGATATGATAAATTACCCCTATATGATACTATTGGTTGTGGGTTTTACTCATATGCAATTACCATACAATACTTATTTTTTGAGTTCTAGGTAAAAATAAACTTTATGAGTTAGAAAAGTCACTCATATAAATATAGTGATCCTATGGTTTATTATTCAATATAAAATGGAATAACTCATACATGTTTTAGTACCATGGTTATGTGACCCATATGAAGAGTATAATAACACCTACCAACTCCTTCCTTTTCAAATTTCTTGAGTACAGAGTCATAATGACTCTTATTAACTCTATGAATTTTCTTGATGACTCTTACGTGTGGAAATATTTACTCATACATGGACCATACTTAGTCGAATATATTTTAGTATTGAAACCACATCCTTCTTTAGACACTTTGGTTAGCAAAAACAATTTCCAATAAAATAAGAAAATAATAGATTCTCAATATCTAGTAATTTTTTTTCATTACTCAAATTAATAAATTAAATATATAATTTTGGATATTTCAATAAAAATTAATCAAATCCAAATGGAATGAAACATTAATTGATTATTAGGGGATAAAATTATGTTAATATAAATACAATTTAGTTTGTTGAATGGATCTATAAATTCCTTATCACTTATAACATAGACTCTTGGATAAGTTAAAATCAAATAAATTACCAAACAAATTCAAAAAATTACCCAAAGTGAGTATCATTTTTAAAATCCACATTACTCAGACTCATCATGGCTCTTAAATGTTCTTAATTTCATCTCCTACATGTATTAAATTCAATTCTTTCTAATATTTTCATCCTCTCTTGTTCACTTACACATACCATCATGGAATTTTTTCTCACATCACATAAAGTATTACTGTTAAGCAAATACTTTATTAACTCATGTAGGGGTCAATATAGGATTTTTGTGATTCTAAAGCTACACCCAATCATTCATGTACATAATTTTATAATGGGGAATTTTAAATATTGTATTGTTGTTAAGATTTTAAGGGTTCATAATTTAAAATATTATGATGTAGAATGGAGATATTTAAAATCATTGTCTCTAGTTTACACCGACGTATATAATCGTTACTCACTCTTCCATAGTTTGATTCAACACCAATACCTTTTAATTTAAAATGATTTCTCACACTTTCAAAATTATAGTAGTAATAAACACTATTATATCTATTTTTTAGAATATTTTATATTTTTTATTATATATTTGTTTTTAAGGTAGAGATGAATATTTGGGTTTTATGAAGAAATATAAATTTACATTCCCTAATTTGGATGTTATTTTCCATAATAATTATTAGTATTTAATGATTTTTAGAGAATTTATCAAAATCATTTTAGATATTTCCCATTTAACACCTCTAGATCCTCACATAATCTACAGATTAAAGTGCTTATCCAACATCATTTCTGATTATCAAACTCTATCCCCCACACATGAGCTCAACTAAGATCATGAATTAACATCTATAACATGGTTAGTAGGGAATTTTATTTTGTAATGTGGCATCCTAAAAAGATCACCTATGGATGATATGGGTTAGAAGGATTAAATGTATTCCAAAATAAAAGTTTATTATAGAAAGTGTATTTCCATTCAAAATAATACCTCAATAATTTTCAACACAATGCCTTTAATGCTCCTAGGTTTTTACTGGAATATATTGTGATCTATATTCATTAAAGTATAGTTTATAAATCTTAAGAAATTAGATAATTATAATTAATATGTAAAATTAACTTTATAAGATACTCATGTAAGTTATTTTAGTGTAGGGTAAGATGTCTTGACATGAGATTCAAAAATCAGTGGTCTTTTCATGAACTGCCAAAATATTGAATTTCAAAACGCATTAAATGTTTCATTAATCTAAGTATAATTCATGTTTAATATTAGATTATGATCATTGTAATGGTTTCAAATTTGTAAAAGGAATTCATACTATGCTCAAAATATTTTTAATACAAAAAATAACTAAAAAACAATTACACAAAATAAAAAAAATAGAAATTTTAAATTCCTAAAATTATAATGTTTTCCCTCCCCCACAACTGTATGATTTAGTATGCTAAATAAATTATCACATAAATGGAATTTTGAGTAGATTTAGATTAATTAAAACACATAACCTTTGTTAAATATTGGTATAAAGTGGGGGTGTTATTAGTTTCTTGGTTTGAGGTGTGTGATTGTAATGACCCCAACCCTAGTTTCCTGGAGTTGGTGCCATAATTAATTTATAGCATGAATAAGAGATTGAATCCCAACAGACAAAATAATTTTGTATCTTCTGAAAACTTGATACAAAAATAATATTTATATTACAACATTAAATGAAATACAATATAGAAAATTCATTAAAAACACTCTTATTTACGTAGATAATCCCTGCATGTCATTCGTAATATACAATCTAATCATCTTCAGAAAAAAACAAAAGAATGGTGAGAACATATGATCAGTAAGGATACAAAATACAGAATAATCTATAAATATAAACAGTATGTCAAGGTCAATATCTAATGATGCATGAAATTAAATCACAAACATGAATATAATATGGAATGAATAAAACCTGAATAGATAATTTAATATAATTAATCACATGAGAATGAAACAACGACATTGATATTATAATATTCAAATAACCGCAAGTATTATAAATTAATAATAACAAAAATTGTAATTAATAATGTAGAATATCATAAATGTCCCATCAAGTCTTCATCTAAGTCACAATACCTAAAATGGTAAAAACATGGTCTGGTTTGTCTCACGAGACATACTAATGCATCGAGGGTCTATAGAGAGCCTAATCTATCACATACTAACAAAAATTTATTCCCCAAATGAAAGGGGGGAACATAATCAACAAAAACATTAATATTAAACATTGATATGAAATTTATATAATATCCCCAATCAATAAACTATCGAGATTAAAAAGGAAAATGATATCAATACAGTACATCCCTTGTCAAAATAATCATAACCATTCAATAAAATATGGCAGATTGTAACATAAGAGATAATTATTAAAAATTTATATGATTAGACATAGGATATATAAATATATGAAAATAATATAATCAAATTCATGAGAAACTCTTGAGATAAATACCTTTTTTCTTTTCAAGGAAGAGTTCATATAGGAAATAATTTATATGTTTCTAAAAAATCATATTAGTATCATTTAATTCCTAGAAAACAAAATGGAATGAACTTATATTGGAGGAATATTAAAATAACATATGAAATAAAATTTGGAAACTATGTTAAAGAACGTAAAAATATTTTTTAACATGCTTTAGAAAGGAGTCACTTCAGTGCGGTTTAAGGGAAAATATAAAAGAGTATTTAAATTGATAAAAGGTGTAATGATTTGCATAATAGCCAAATGAACTAATATATTCATTCATGAAAACAATATTTATTTTATAAAATTATTGTGTTCTTAAAAAATATTATGTAGTGTACTTGAAAATTGCTAAGAATGTGTAAATTTTACTTTAATCGGGCATCCTTGATAAGCGGAATTGGATATGGAACCTTATAGAACAATTAATTCACCATTAATGAATGATTAATTGTGTTATATAAATATATGTTTAACCAACAAAATAGAATTTATGAGGATTATAAAAAAAATATTTATTAATAACACTGGGGTAAATGGGGCGAAATCATATACCGAAAGAAAATGGTGATTCTAGAGGACACTAATACCTTATGTCTAAAGGCCTTCAGACCACATCAAGGCCTACGGCCCACCTCAAGGCCTTTAGGACACCAATAAATGTGCTTAATGATCAGACACACTCTATAAGAAGCAGACTCTAGATCGGGATCAGAAGAGGCACATTAACTAGAATAGAATATAAGAGGATTTTTCAGAAAGAGCGGGTATGGAATTACCATCGGGACCAACCTATGCTTGCATGGGAAGCCTATCCAAACAGTTATTCGAAGGTGGAGGGATGATATCACGATGAAGAAGCTGAGAGGAGGTGTTCCATGTATATTCTATATAATTTCCAATGGCCTACGAGTCATGTAATCCTTAAAGCCTACGTACCTTATATCGGTTCCCTTTAATCCCTTGAAAGGAGGGTTATAAAAAATCATTAAAAAATCAGGGCGTCGGGTCATTTGGGATAAATATTCAATTTCATTATTTGGGAGTGTCTCTTTCCCAGGTTTTCATGATTAGTTCACTGGTATACATGTATGAAAGATCATGTAAAATGGGAATAGTTATCTAGATTTAAAATTATATGTTATTAATGAACATACATAATATTAAATGGTCTAAAATATCATTTTTTAGTTATGAGGATGAATCATTAAAAAATGATAAAGATAACTGTTTAGATGAATTTTCCATTTTTTTGATCATTAATCGCTAGTTTTAATTTGTTAATTTATATTATGTATATATACTAGTTCTAGCACAATAAAAAAAATTCAATAATTATTATATATAATTTATCAACCATAAAAATGATTTAATGGCTATAATTTGAGGTAGAATTAAAAATTAAAACATCTCTTCTGTCAAGGTGGTAAATCATCACCTCATAGATGAAGATTTCATTTTTAGAATAAAAGGGGATGGAAGGGAATTTATGGTTTATATACCATTATCAAAATGAAATTATAGTACATAAAATATAATATATATCAACCTAATTTAGTTTAAAGATGTTAGGAGAGGATAATAAATAAATAAATTTATAATTAATTAAAAGAAACTGAAAAATGGTTTAAGCTCTTGAACTTCTTCTCATTGATAGCCTCCTTAAGGTAAATTCGAATGGACTCTGGGTGAGACCAAGAAGGCTAAGAATGTTTGAATATTTTACATATATTAATTGGTAAGAATATAAAAAATATTCAAGGCTTTGGAAGTGTGAGGAGAATAGGTGGTGACATGTAGTATTTATTATCGAGGAGAGGGGTATGTTTTGATTATTTTACATATTGGCTTATTATTTTCCCTAATGAATATGAATTTTTTTGATTCCCATTACAAGATCAAATAAATATAGAATTATTGTACGATATTATGGTTTTACA
This sequence comes from Viscum album, assembly GCA_963277665.1. NCBI lineage: Eukaryota > Viridiplantae > Streptophyta > Magnoliopsida > Santalales > Viscaceae > Viscum > Viscum album. The sequence goes on from OY728122.1 coordinate 1,254,508,424, forward strand.
TCATAGATACATCATCCATAAATCAAAAATTCATGTATTTGTTAAATACCATAAATTATCATATTTCATATTCTCTAAAAAATTAAAATATATTAGAAAATTACAAAAAAATTCACCCTAAAATTTTATAAACATGAATTATGGAAAAATTTCATCAATTATAGGGAAATAATTTTATAAATTTTTGAATGTTATTTTTAAATAAAATCATTATTTACTTGAGAAATACAGATAATAATATTATAATCGATTTTATGACACTTCAAAAAATTAATTATCATCTCATAAAATTATCTTGTAATCTCAAGAAAAAGAATAATAATTTATGAATATATTTATTGAAATAAATATAGTATAAAATAATTTTTTTAATTAAAAAATCATGACTCAGAATTTATGTTTCACAAAAATTTCAATACCTATATTAACATTTTTAAATGATTTAAATAAATATTCCATGATATTAATTTTTCATATTTTCATTCATAAGAGAAATAAATTTTATGTATACTTACATAGGTGAAGTTACAATTCCATTGGGCACATGTACTGTAGCAATACTGTAGTCTACTGTAGCAGCAGCAGCACTATAGCAGTGGCAGGTTGCTGTAGCTGCAGTAGAGTACTCTAGCAGCAGCAGGTACTATGCAGTAATGTAGCAGCGTGTGTACTATAGCAGTACAATTCACATAATGGGCTTTGGGCCATAAAAATGGGCCTATGGACCATGTAATGAGATAAATTCCCACTGGGACTTTAGGTTATGTAATGGGTCTCCCTCTATCTAGTTAAAAAGGTCTTTTCTTTACTTTAATAATAAATGAGGCTTCGGCCCCAACCTTAAAAAAACTAATATTACAATAGTTATATTTAATAGTATATTAGGGTTTTAATCTTGATTTTCCCTAAAACAAAAACTACCTAGGATATTAAATTTTTATAGAGTAATACACTAATATTTGGGTCATTTAATTCTCCCCTCCAAAAAAAAATTTCATACTTAAATTTTCCATTATGTCACATTATAAAAATATTATGGAAATTTGTCTTCATAGTTTCCTCTAGATCTCACGCCACCTCATCAATTTTTTAATTTTTACCATGTTCCATTACCAACTAGTCATTTTAATCCTCAATTCCTATTTTATAGTGTCTAAAATGTGGATGGGCTCTTCACAATACGATAAATCAGGGCCCAATTATATTCCATAAGATGTGAGAATGTGCATGGGTCTGGCATGTACATCTCTAACAAAGATATGTGGAACACAATGTGAACTTTAGAGAGGCTAGGTGGAATTAAATAATAATAATTCACAACTCCAATGGTCTCTATAATTTCAAAAGGTGCAATATACCAAGGTCTAACATTCAATTTCATTCTGAACCTTATGATGCCCATCCATAGAGATACATTTATAAAGACATAATCTCACATTTGAAATACCAAATCCTTTCTCTAATTGTCAACATATATATTTTTCTTACATTGAGCTCATATGATATTGGTTTGAATAGTATTTACCATTCCTATTGTTTCCTACACATTTTAGGGTCCTCCAATCATCTTTTCAACAACTTTAACCCAAAAATTTGGCGTATGAAATATCTTTCCAGATAAAGCTTCAAACAATACCATTTGAAGACTTGAATGGAAACTATTATTGTAGGAAAACTCTAAAGAAGGAGAATATTGATCCCATATACCTTGAAAGTCATGTGAGAATGATGTCAACATGTATTCAATAATTTTGATCGTCCTTTCAAACTGCTTGTCAGTTTGAGGGTGAGAAGAAGCGTTTAAATGAAGTTTTGTATCCAGGACCTTTAGACTAATTTTCTAATAAATTTATGTGAAATAGGGATCTCGATTAGAAAAAATCAATGAATGGGCACCATGAAATCATAAAACATCATTAATATAAAGTCGTTCAAGGTTCTCAATTCTAAAATCCTCCATTATCTTAAGGAAATTAACAAATTTGGTATGTTGATTCAAAATTACCCATATTTTGTCATTATTTCTTGGAGTATTTGGAAATCAAGTGAAAAAATACATTGTAATGTCATCATATTTTATGTAGTAATAGTCATAAGATTCATGACTCCTCAAGGATTTTGTCTTTATGTCATCACCTATTGACAGAATAAACATCCTAATACATAATCAACAATTTTTTTCTTTATATTATCCCACCAGAAATTTCCCTTGATATCATAATACGTATTAGCACTACCATGGTGTATTGAGAAATTATAGCTAAGAGAATAATCCAATGAATCTTCTTTTAGAATTTTTATATGGGGAGCACAAATCCTTTTCCCAAATATTGGAATTCCATCCTCATATAATAAGTCTACCAAATTCCCATTATTCATAGATTTAATTTTCCTCTGAAAATTCTCCCTATTAGATTGAGAAATTTTTATCTTTTAAAATAATGACGGAATGGAAACCATTTGAAAAGAACTAATGTATCACCTTCTATGATAATTATTAATTCCATAATTACTATATCCATGTACACATGATCTGTTTCAATCCTAATTTTGTTCATAACTCCTTGATATTTCCTTTTAAATGAAAATGATACATTATTTTCCTTCTATGGGTGGTTGTGTATTGAACAATCATAATACATGGGTATCTTGAGCCACTCCCTTTTCATCATATTGAGTTCCTTTTCTGATAAGATATATTTCAACTTCTTTGGATTTTTATATTTCTCATATCTTTCACCACAGAGATTGTGTCTCTATATCTTCATAGAAATGATTATAGTTGCGAACTCAAGATTACGAGTTTTATAGTTTTTTTCATGATTTTTTAACTGCCTTGACGCATAGGTTACAACTATATCATTTTTCATAAGGAATGTATAATGTACTTTCTTTAGTGCATTAATATAAATTACAAATCCAAAATTTCTCAAGGGAAGAATCAAGATCATATCATTCACTAATATTTTATTCAATTCGTCAACTAATTCTTCACATTACTTTTTCCTAATAAACATAACCCATGTACAAGTAAGATTGGATAACATGTCATCTTGTTAGGTGGAATAATGAAAGAAATTTTGATAGAAATATACTAAACCAATGAAACTACATAGCTCAGTTATGTTAATCAATGTAGGCCATTACGTGACTTATTTTGTCTTCATATGATCAATTTTTATTACTACCTTGTTGACAATATGGCCCAGAAAAGAAACATCTTGAATCCAAAATTCATAATTTATAAACTTCCAATATAAATAACTTCATCCAAGAGTCTCCAAAATAATCCTTAAGAGGTTATCATAGTCCTCATAAAATTTGGATTTCACCAAGACATCATAAATAAAGACCACAAAAAATATCTAAATATTCCTTGAAAACACAATTCATTATACCCATAAAAATAGAGAATGGATTAGTTGGTCCAATTTTCATTTCTGTAAACTCATAATGTCCCTAACATGTTTAAAATGTGGTCTTTGGAATATCATTCTTATTTTCCCACAATTTATGATATTTAGAGAAAAGGTTATTCTTTTAAAAATATTTACACCTCAATTTAATCCAATAAATCATTAATGTGAGTTAGATAATACGTTTTTCTTTTCTTATTATAATTTAATTCTTTATAATCAATTCAAAACCACATGGATCTATCATTATTGTTCACAAAGAGTACATGGGATCTTTGTGGATAAAAAATAGGGAGAATAAGTCCCTTATTACTCAACTAATATAGTTATTTCATCAGCTCCACTAATTACATAGTAGTAATTCTATAATGAGTACTTGATATAGGTCTCTATCATGGATTAAATAAATAGAATACTCAGTTTCCCACTCCAAAGGATGTCTAGATAAATCCTCTATGAAGATAGAACTGTATTATTACATAATAGGTACATACTCAATTGGAATATCACTATTTTCATCAGTATTTATTATCCTCTCTTTCTCATGACGAATCTCTTTTAGAAGAGCTACTAGAGGTGGATCCAAATATGACTTAGTTGATAAATTATCCCCAGAAAGATGAGAAATTCCATACCATCAGCATGAATCATAATTTTATTTATCATTGTAATATTTGTTTAATTATAATATTATATTCAATCTATACCATGGATTATATCAAAATGAAACATTTGTACGATAATAAAATAAGAAATTAGAGAACATTTATAGGTCTGAATATGAACTGATTGGCACATATTTTTTGAAATAAGGTTTCCACTAGGTGTTTTTAAAGACCACTCTCACTTTAAGGTATATTAAAAATATATAATTTTTTTAGAAAAAAAAAAGAAGATATAAAAAATTGTCATAATCCAAAATTATATAAAGCTTTATCTAAATTTGAGGACTTGATTTATGCACCTTCCTCCACATAATTAGAAACATTAACCTCAACTGTTGTTATAGTATAATAATTTCTAGCTCTCTTATTTTTTTTTTGGGGTAGGTTCCATTGAAGTCTTGGACAATAATTTTTATAGTATCCCAAATCCATACAACTGAATCATTTCACATTGTTGGATTAATTTTGGACTCTATAGGAAGGTCTTGGGGGCCTTTTTTCCACGCATGTAATATAATTCCATTCCAAATAGCCATGTTCTCTGATGATTATATCCACAGTAATTTTATGTAAAAAATTATATCCTTCCCTTCATAAATTTTTTATTATCTACCTTTCACTTTTAGTCATCATCCCTCTTCATATCAAACTTCCCTTAGAACCCATATGGTTTTGAAAATTCATTCTCTTTCATGATGTTACATGATAATATATCCGAATATGATAATAATTTCTATGAGACTAGGTCCCTTTATAGAATTTGAATAAGGACATAAAATAAATGATTACTCTTGATCTATAAATTAAATTTTTAGTCCTTGGAATGCCTTTCTAACCTTGTAATGTTGGCATTATATGTGGAAAAAGTTCATCTTCAAATTGTTTCAGGCTAGAGAATTGTCTCACTATATCTAGTCATTGTTCACTAGTAAAATATTTCTCCATAAAAATTTACTCAAAATAATTTCATTTTATGTTATTAATTTATTCCTCCTATATTGTTTTTTGAATTCATGACGACCATTGATCCAAATCTCAAAATAGAAGAGAGATTTTCATTACAACATTCTGCCATTCATTAATTCTGTAATAGAGAAATATCTTCTCTAAAGAACTTATCTATTTCTCAACTAAAAATTTGGTTGTAGTCCAATTGAATTATTGAGGTTTTTGTTACGTGAATTGTTCTATCAATGACACCCTACACTGTGGATCTTGATGGTATTTGTGAGTAAGGTCATTGTTCATAACCTGAGTCACTTTTCCCAGTATAGTTAAATGTGGTTCTTCTCCATATGTATCTCAAACTCCAAAATCATTATCTTTTATATGAGGGAAATCCATAAATTAAATAATTTAATTGATATGGTTTCCATTTTTTCCTTTATTCACCTTTCCTAAAAATGGAATAAACTATATTAGATCATAACATTAAGAAATATAACGTATAATCTCAGTACTAGTGAATAACATTATTCCAAATTAAATATTTAGATACAAATAACCTCTAAATAATAATCTTGGTTACTTTAGGAATATTCCAATAGTCAGTTATAGGGTTATATTCCCCTAATCAATGAATTCCAAAATCTAGTTTACAAAGTTGATATTAAACTTTCTTTAATGCCAATTGTAATGACCCCAACCCCAGTTGCCTGGAGTTGGTGCCCAAATTTATTAAATTGGTACTATGATCAAGAGAACATGTCCCAAAGGATCGAATAGTTTAGTACTTTTGGAAAATATGATAAAAATAGAACATTTATATAACAACTTAAAATAAAATACAAAAAAGTAGCATCATTGAAAAACTCTAATTCTCATAGAATATCCCTGCATTTTATTCATAATATATATCTTGTAATACAATGGAAAATGAAAACAAAAGTAGTGGTGAGATCAAATTCTATGTAAGGGTAAAAAATAAAACAGAATCTATAAAAATAAACAATAAGGAAAGGTTAATATCTAATGATACGTTTCATTGAAACACCGACATTAACATGTTAAGGAAAGAATAAAATATGAATAAATAATTACCAACAAATAATCACATTATAATAATGATTAACCATGGATATTATACTAGTCGAATAATCAGATTGGGTATATATTATTATTATCATAATAAGGTAATGAAAAATGTCGAACATCATGAACATATCGTCAATCCTTCGACCAAGGTACCATACACAAATGGTTAAAACCCCTATATAGTTTGTCTTATAAGACCTATCGATACATCGAGGGGATGTAGAATGACATGGACATCCCTTACATAATCTAAATAATTCCCCATATGAAGTTGGTGCAACATAATCAAGATATAAATTTATATTTAAATGATCATATTAAATTTAAATAATATACCTAATCATTATACTATCTGTAGCAATATGATTATTTTTATAATGATAATAATTCAACAATCAAACTAACCATAAACCAACAAATAAAATAATGTATATTGTAACATAATAAGTCAATATCAATTATTTATAAGATTAATTAGAGGGTATTGAAATGGATAAAAATAATCTAACAAAATCAATGAAAAATTGGTGAGAAAAATACCATTTTTCATTCGAATGAAGTGTTCTTTCGGAAAAATATTTCTATTTTTCACAAAAATTAGATTTGAAACATGTATATTATAAAAAAGAAAATGGAATGAAATTATATTTGTGGAATATTGAAATAAATTTGATACTAAAATTTTCAAACATATAAGTGATTTCAAGTAAAAAAAGATTATTGAAACTTTAGAAATGGGACACTTCAGTGCGGTTTAAGGGAAAATATAAAAGATTATTTAAAGAAAAAATGCTTAATTACTTGAATAAAACCATAAATGAACTAAGATATATTTTCAGAACAACAAGAGTTATTTTATAAATATATTATATTATTAAAAAATATTATGTAGTGTACTTGAAAATGGGTATTAAATTGATAAGTTCCATTTAAACAGTCATACATTACAGGAGGAATTCAAAAAAGAACATTATAACACATGTAATTGCCCATAAAAGAAAGAATATTTGAGATAGTTAAATATATTTGGAACATAAAAATATTATTTAGGATAATTTAATATGATTAATTAATAATTACGTTGGATTAAATAGGGATAATGTGTATCCAGAAGAAAAATGACGGTTCTGGAAGAAACTATTACCTTGTGTCTAAAAGTGTACTTCACCTGCACATCATGTCATGTATAATGAAATTAGTTTCATTAAAAAATTAATTCAAAACCTATTCATCTTTTTTTCACTTATTATAATATTATTGTGTCCATTTATTACCTTTTAAAGAGTTATAAGAATAACTTTTATTGTTTGGGAGTGTCTGTTTCGTTGGTTTTCATGATTGGTTAACCTATATACATGTATGAAAGAACATGTAAAAGGAGAATAGATATCTAGAATTGAAATTATGTGTTATTAATGGATAAAAATAGTATTAAATGGTATTATATATCATTTTTTGGATATGAGGATGATTTAGCTGATAAAATGTTCATGATAACAATTTAAATTATTTTGGCGTTTTTTCAATCATCAATACCTCGTTTTGTTTTATTAACTAATATTATTTATATATACCAATTTCAGAACACTAAATACATTTTAATACACAAAATATTTATTTATTAACCATAAAAATTGTTTCATGAATAGCCTCGAAGGTGGAATTGAAAAATGAAAAATCATCATCCTAGAAGGATGTAAATTAGGGCCTCACAGACGATGTTTACATTTTTAGAATAATAGGGGAGGAGAAAATAATTGATGGTTGATGGAAAATTATCATGATAACATTTTATTATATAATATAAATTTTATTTTTCATTCCACTTTAATATTTTTACCTGATAAGAGGATAATAAAATAAAATAAATTGAAAGGAAATTAAAAGAAAATGAGAGTGGGTTTAACCTATTGAACTTATTCCCCTCGACATCCTATTTAAGGCACTCGGGAATGGAATTTTGGAGAGAGAAAAAGAACAATACGCGGGGAAGAGTTTTTATATAGGAATTGGGTATAATATAAGCATGCGTCAATGTATATAGAGGTGTGATGAGAAGGGGTGGTGTGTGTGGTATTTATAGTGGAGGAGAAAGGTGTTTTTTGATTATTTTATTCATTAGTTTATAAATTTGGAACAATAAATAAAATATTTTTTATTCCCAGGACTAAATATAGTAAATAGATAATTATAGTTCATTATTATTGGTTTGCATCATCCACACATCATTCAAGACTTAATAATTCATGTATTTTTTAAATACATTAAATTAATGTATTTCATTATTAACCAAAAATTCAACAACATTAGAAAAATTACAAAAATTCACACTACCCATTTATAGAAATGTAGAATTAAAAAATGGACCCCATTATATGAATTTTTTCAATATGTAAATTTTATCATTTATATAATATCATCATTTACTAGAAAAATACATATTTCAATATTATAACTGATTTTATGATACTTATAAAAATTAATTAAGGTATCATAATTTTTTATAATCATAATAAAACTAAATATTAATTTATGAATATATTATAAGAAATAAATTTTTTTAAATAATTATTTTGATTATAAAATTGTGAATAAACATTTATGTTCCATATAAATATCTGTAATTAATTTATCATTTTTAAAAAAATTATTTTCTTAATCAATGGTATAGATATAATATATATTTATTCATAAGATAACTAGATTTTAGGTATACATTCATAGGTGAAGTTACTATTCTACTGGTCATATTATTATTCATAATGGTCAAATTACTATTTTGATAGTCATATTTAATAGTATAATTGTTTTTTAAACTCTGTGTTGTGTGAAGCATTAACTATCAATGATGTTATATATTTATTTAGACCGACCATAAAATCTGGGGTGGTTACTATGATATCAATACTTCTGGTGGTATAACTCATTGGTTCTACTTTATCATATTCTCATTAATATTTAATGGGTGCTCTACTCCTTTTATAACTATTTTTGCACCACCATGTTGGTATACATTAGCAATAATAAAAGGAAACTACCAATTTTAAAGATGATTACCTAGTGTTAATTTATGTTTTTAGTTTTAAAGTGTTACTTGTTCCCAAATATGAAAATTATTTATTTCACATTTGTCGGGACATAATTTTATTATGCCTATAAAATTTTTAATTTACAAATTATTATCTAAAAATTTCATATAAATATTGAATCTATAATCTCCTACATTTTCCTACTATACCAAAATCCATATTTATTTCTTTAACATACAAATATCCATTGAAGAACACCTTTAAAGATAATGTAAACATCTTTAAATAGATCAACAATTATGGAATCATTCTTATAGGTGTCTTGCAACATATTTTTCTATTCTCATAATTTATCTTCTACACATTTCCTATAGTCCTTTTTATTGGGATTAGAAACCCGTTCTATTATTCCCGTAAAAAACTCTATTTGAAACCTCTATTTTTACCTCGGTTTGTGGGTGGTAGGGTGTTCATGTGTTCTGATTCACTGAATATTTTTTCTGTATATAATTAATTATCCTATTTCAAAAATGATTACCTTGGTCACAAATGATTTATCTTGGGACACCAAATCAACAAAAAAAATTAGTCCTATATAATCACAAACAGAACTGTCATCACAAATTTTGGTTGATTTAGCTTCCCCTAAATTTGATTAATAGTCCACTTCTAAAAGGATGTATGAATTTCAAAAGGACATGGGAAATGATATAATGAATTATATTCCCCAAACATTAAATATTTAAAAAAATATCAGTGTTTTTTAAATTATTTTTTTCTTTTTAATATATTAAGAGTGAACATGGAATGATTGCAGATTTTAAAAAAAATCATTTTCATCATTAAACAATGTGGTCTAGTACATGTGTGATTCAAAAACATTATTTGTAGTTCATTGAGGTCCAATGTGGAATCCATAGGTTAAATTTTGATTTATTCTAGGTATATATTATACCTCACCTATAAGAAAGTGTCATGAGATCATTTGATAGTTAATGATTTTCCAAATGTATGGATCCTCCCAGACATAAAACCATGACTCATATTGAACATTATGGGATTATTTGTTCGTTTAAATGAGAGAGAATATGATAGGTTATACTAAAATCTACCTTATTATCATACCATAGTAAATCTCATATAATAAAATATAATATATCTCTTGACATGAAGTCATTTATTATCTCTTTGTCTAGAATATCTAGATCTATTCTATTGTGTAGACAACTCGAGTGGTATTCCACTAGATTTACAAATTCATTATTTTCCTTATTATCAAATTAGAATCCTAGAGTAAGGATATCCATTAAACCAATCATGTATTATATCCATGCTTCCTTTACAAATACCTATTTATTTTGTGGATAGAGAAAATAGTTACCTTAGTTAAAAGAGAATATGATCTAAATTTACCAAAATGAAATAAACAACTATTAATAACTCTTTTTAATGATTATAAAATGGTTTTATATATAATGACCTGCCATTTCTCATTGTCTTGAGAGTATGAAGAGTCTTTACTTTCCCTTAAGCGACATCCCCATGATGCAAAAGGCTAGAAATAATTTCCAAAAGGATTCAAATACAATTGGGGGATGATTTAAACATTGATAAATAAACAAATAAAACAACCAACCATTACCAAAAATTCACTATATGATGCATGACCAAATGAATGACAACTCAACAACTTCATGTATAAAAAAAACCAAATCATAGTATGTAACAATAGAATAATATCCAAGTATCAATGTACACAACGAATAAACATCACAAGACTCCAAAAATACCCCAAGACTCCATGCTTCACAAGCTCAAAGCTCCAATATCACCGAACATCCCAAAAATCATGAGGTATTGCTCAAAATGTGGGAAACATTACCTTCTTCCTTGTCCCAGAAGATAACATCTATAGAAGAACAAAAGCGCCAAAGTAGGGGTAAGTATAAAACTCATTAGGTTTTCCACAATGACTTCCCTACTCCCTCCACTAGGATAGATTAGTTAGCAAAAATTATACAAATTTTTTTATATAGAACTATTTGTCAAAAATAGTTTATAGCTAAATATATACATGGTTCCAAAACCATTCATTACCAAATGCACACAATTGAAATCGAAACCAATTTTCCCAAAAAGATATTATTCCAGAAAAATAACTAAACAATATTGCAAACCATTTCACAATATCCCTTTTTGGAAAAGCCTACCCTTCCACAAACCCATAATTCCATCCATGCATGATACATTAGGACCGTTCCATAATCATGAGCGGTATTCCTCAAAGTACCATGTTGTCACATGGTAATTGTTTCCCATGTTCCATTAACCCTTTGTCACTTAGAAGAAGGTCATATTTCAAACAAGCCCCTCACATGAAATATGAAATTTATATATTGTGTGCCATTTAACCATTGGCACTCAGCACGAGGTCATATTTCAATCAAGCCCTAGAAATGCAATATGAAATCACACACCAATGGCCCCAACAATCATGCCAAAACACCTTTTCTATTGAAAAAAAATCATCAATCCATCAAAAAATTCCAGCAAATAAATAATATAAAATTATTATTTTAAATTGAAGAAGCTAAATTACATTGTAGAGTAATTCCCTAAGATTTCATAATTTCAGTAAAACCATAAATCATCACTAAAGAATATTTATTACATGCTTTTCACAATAAATCCAATTAAAATAAACAAATATGAAACTACTAAAATCAATTATATCAAGAGGAGATGAGAGTGAAGCCACCTACATTGGACGTTTTGATGCAACTCGACAATAGATGAAGAACACAAAAGAAGTTGGGTCGATTATCCAAGAATGACCTTAGTTCTCTTGTCCTAGTAAAATAACAACTCAACATTTCAGTACATGGAATCAAAAAATGTAGATATACACAGTATAGGTGAATATTTGAGAAATAATAGAGACAATAGAATTAGATATAAGAAGATCTATGAAAAAGTAACAAATTAGGAATGTGTAGTGACATACCTAATGAATTGGATCAAGATTCCAAGAAAGAAGCATAGATCATTTCTTCAATCATGAAAACACGATATTTAGCAATTATTGATGTTAAAAAACTAATATCTCCCCACAGGAGGTGTAGATCCTCAAAAACGAGAAGGAGATAATGAGGAGTTTGTAGAAAATTGAAAATAACCAAGAAGATCAGCACATACCCCATGAAGCGGGCAAGATATAACCAAGGTAATGATATAGGATTCAATAAAATCATGTGGGGAGGGTTCTCCAACATTCTAGGGAGAGAAAGCATGAAATATGTGCGTTTTAATTCCATAACTAAATATATAGAACAAAAATGAGTATGCTCTTAGAGACTAGGATCTATATTTTACGTTTGTACATGGCTTGACCACACAGTTTTGGCCATCCATGTATGGTTAGTGCCACATTCCTTTTGGTCCCAAAAATACTTATAAAACCCCCAAACTCTCCCATCCTTTACCTTTACCCTTTTTCGGTAAATAATTTTTTATGGAAACATCCTCGTCTATGTAAACACCCCACTTTATGAAAACACCCAGATTCATAGAATCACCCCACTTTAGGGAAACAACCAAAATTATGACAACACCACACATTATGGAAACACCCAACTTTATAGAAGAAACCAAAACTATAGAATCACAAAACATTATAGAAAATATCAATTTTATGGAAACTCTCTTTTTTATGGAAAATACATATTCAAAGAAACAGAATGTTAATAATATCATGAAGAAAGGGTTATGTACCCAAAATCGGGGGTACTAAATTCCCCCCACCATTGGTCCTTCCTTCCTCAGAAAGTAAAAAACCCTCACTTTCCAAAAGGAGTTCCGTCCACTGATCTTTCATTTCCCTCTCAGGTTCCCAAGCCTCTTCTTGAATCTGGATATATTGTTATGTAACCCACATTAGGATGATGAATTTCCCCTGCAAGACTTTCTCTTGCCTATCCTCCATCCCACACTGGAGTATGTACCAATGATGTGTTCGGTTCAAGGTCAATGTGATCCCATATGATCAGATGTTCAGGATCAGGATGATAATTTTCAACTAGGATACATGGAACACATTATGTACTGAGCCAAACTGTTTTGGAAATGGAAACCGATATGCCTCCTCTCCTACCCATTCTAGTATTTCAAAAAGGAAAATGTATCTAGGAGAAAATAATCCCTACCTCCAAAAATGATGATTTTCAAGCCTAGGATAGATCCAAATGAGGACATGATCACCCATAGTGAATGACAACGGTCTTCAATGGGGATCTACATAAGATTTCTGAAGACTCTGAGCCATCTCCATCATCATTCTAATCTACTTGATCTTCTCCATTGTTTCTTGGACAAGTTTAGTACTGACTACTAATATTTTTCCAGTTTCCACCCAACATTGTGGAGAAAGTAAAGGACACCCATAAAATGCTTCAAACATAGCCATGTGTATCGAGGTCTGATAGTTATTATTGTATTAGAACACCACTAAGGGTATACACTCCTCCCATGATCCAAAAACGTCCATTACACAAGCCTGCAACATATCCCCCAATGATTGTATTGTCTTCTCATATTTCCCATCTATATGGGGATGATACATCATGCTCATAGTAAACTCGGTCCTATGGGATTACTGTAAGGATTTCCAGAAACAATATGTGAACCTCAGATCTATATCTAAGACAATTGACATTGGTACACCATGCCTCTTTACCACTTCTTAGATATAGATTTTTGAAAGAACCTCAACCATATGAGTTTCATGAATATGGATGAAATTGGCCAACTTAGTTAGACGATCTACTATCACCCAAATGGAATCGTGTTTCTGGACCTTTCATGGAATAATTGTTATGAAATCCATTGCAATTTGATCCCATTTCCACACTGGGATGGGAAAATATTATAAAATACCAGCTGGTCTCTATTTCTCTATAGAACCTGCTGACAAGTTATGCACCACAACACGTACTCGTCCACCTTCCTTTTCATACTGCTCCACTGAAACTACAACTACACGGCCTTATAAAACTTTTTTATACCTAGATGTATAGACCATCTCTAATGGTGGTAAGCATGAATGATTTGTTCTTAAGAAGACATAGGTACAACTATATGATCTCTAAAACAGAGAACTGAACCCCCATCATGTTTCCAGCCCTCAATGGTCTCCCCACCATTGAGTTTTAAACATACAACCAGAAATTCTGTATCAGTTTTTTGTGCCACTTTGATCATTTTTAGTAAATCCGAACAAGCGTAGCTGAAAATAAAACTATAAAATCACTTCAGAATTCATATTCCATATGTATGTCTGCTAAGACCAACATAAACTGCCATTCATCTGAAGATAATTTTTCCAACTGAGTATATGAATTTATAATCAATGAATATGCCACAAAATTTCATTTTACTATTGTTTACATCACATCAAAGTGAAACATTTTGAGATACTCTATCCATCTCTTTTTCCTTAGATTTAAATCTCACAGTGTGAAATTTTGATTCAACGTTTTTTCATCTGAAAACATGGTAAATTTTTCACAAAAGATATAATGTTTCAAGGTTTTCAAAGCATGGGTGACTACGTCTATCTCATAATCATGTGTTGGGTAATTCATCTAATGCACCATCAACTAACATGATCTCTAAGCCACCACATGATCTCCTTGCAAGAGAAAAAATCCCAACCCTAATTTCAAAGAATCAAAATACAAAACATATCCCTGTTCTGATTCTGTAAAGATTATCATAGGTGTCGATGTAAGCAGAACATTCCATTCCTAGAAGGACTGGTATCATTCCTTTGTCCATTGGAATATAGAATTCTTCTTTGTAAGAGCATTCATTGGTGAATCTATTCATGAGAAATCATACAAAAAGTGTCGGTAGTAACTAGATAGTCCAATAAAACATCGAATCTCGAAGACATTATTTGGTGGTTTCCATGAGATAACAGCTTATATCATTTCAAGATCCAAAGAAACTAATTTTTTAGAAATGACATGTCCAAGACAGCGTACCTCTAGTATACAAAATTCAAACAATGATAATTTGGAATAAAAGAAATGATCTGTCAAGATTTTTAACACTATCTTTAGGTGTTCCTAATGATCAGCCTTTGTCTTTGAATACACTAATGATTTTTCCAAAAAAACCACAAAAAGGAATCTAGATATCACTGAAATATTCAATTCATCAAATCCATGTAGACCATTGGTGCATTCGTTAGACTGGAAGGCATGAATACAAATTCATAGGGGTTACATCAACTTATGAAAGTTGTCTCTGAAATATCTTCTTTATGAACACGCAATTGATGATAACCTAATTGCATGTTAATATTTGAGAACCACTATGGTCCCATTAATTGATCGAACAAATAATCACTGCATGATTGTGGATATATATTCTTTATAGTAACATGGTTCATCTTATTATAATAAACACACAACTAAAGAGTTCCATCTATTTTTTAACGAACAAGATTGGTGCTGCCCATAGAGACATACCTAGCCGAATAAAACCTTTGCTTTCAAGATCCTCCAAATTCACATTCAATTACCCTAGCTATGATGGTTTCATACTATAATAATAATGAAAAATATGGCTAGTCCATGGTAGTAGATCAATCATAAACTCCACATCCATTACAGGTGGTATCCTTGAAAAATTCTTTGGAAAGTAATATGAAAATTGATCCACAACTACTAGAAAACTATTTTCCTTGACCTCCACCATTGATGCCAAAGTCAACGCTACCAACTGATAAGATATCATTCCCACCATTGTTGACATCTATATATTTTCACCTTTCATTACAATCCTCTATCCTCTGAAGAGATGCTTGATGCCATCCTCACCCATGAAACTAACTATTCTCCTATAAAAGTCAGTGTGAGCCTTGAAAGTTATCACCCAATCCATACCCCTGATTACATCATATACATCAATTTATAACATTGAGATGTCTTATATCACCTCAACTACGTGAATAGTTATAGGAAATGATTTAAACATAAAGTTTCAACATTCTATTTCACTAAGAAGAGTTTAGAGTTTAATCATAAAAGGCATCATTTAATGTTTTAAACATACCAAATAGGTTCTCCGCATCTTCTTCATCTTAGTGCTAGTGTTCAAAGAACCTTTATTGAAGACAACTGTACTTCCTCCACTTGGATTTTCAGCAGCAATAGATATCGTAAACACCTTATCAGGTTTCAGTCACAACTCAATTTTTAGGAAGGCATGAGTGATGCTTTAAACCAACTATTGGTTCACATATGGCTTTGGTGTAACCAAATTGTCAACATATTCTTATGACTAGTACTTATGATGCTTAAAGAGTGCCATTTTCTAAACCAATAATAACTTGTCAATATCACTCTCTTGCAACTGATGGATTAGCATTTCACATTCTATCAAATCCACTATCACAACATTAATTTCCAAATACAACTTTTTTTCATGTTCAAACATTATTTGAAAATAAAATCCATTCTTGATTATTAAAATCAAACCATTTTAAAAATACTCCAAATATCATTTTTTAATGACTAATTTTTAAAAACAATTCTAAAATTTTCATAAAAAATAACTTTTACACCAAATCATAAATCATTTCTCCAAAATAAATATGAAATTCTAGTGGGAATTGATTCCTCTACAATTCATGTCATGATGGTCTCATTTTCTAAACCCATGAAAATGATATTTCAAAATCCTAGAAGAGTCTCCAAACACTTATTTACCCAACCCCCTAGCAACATTATGTTAAACATAAAAGTGTTAGTTATGTCCTTTTATTTTATACATTTAAGGTTCTATAAATTCTACTCCTTTATAAGATTCCCACCCAAGGAAGAGAAAAGAAGGAATTTCAACTCCATACCAAGAAAACAGATGACTAATTGTTAGGCAAGACCGAACAATCTGATGTTATTTGTAATGACTCGCCAATTATCATTGGCTTGAGAGTACAATGAGTCATTACTTGGCCTCAAGCGACATTCCCAAAATTCCAAAGGATAGTAATAAATACCGAAGGGTTTCAAAGAAATGTGGGGGACAATTTAAAATTTATGAAATAAAACAATAAACCAACCAACCATAAACACACATTCACTATACGATGCATGATCAAATGAAAGATAACTCATGAACTTCTTGTATCTCAAAACCACATAAAAGTATGTTATAATTGAATAATAACCAAGTATCAATATACACAATGGACAAAATATAAAAGAAATTCAAAAGGCCACAAGACACAATGATCCAAAATCACTAAGATCCACACTCTCTGAATATCCGAAACATCATGATGTAGTGCTAAAAATGTGGGAAACGTTACCTTTTCCACTTTCCCGGAAGATAACATATGCATGAAGCACCAATGTGCCAAAGAAGGGGTGATTATAAAACACATAAGTTTTTCCCCAATGAACTCCCTAATCCTGCCAATAGGATAGAAGAGTTATAAACAGTTAAATAAAATATTTTATATAGAAAAATTTCATAAAAATAGTTTATAACTAAACTTAAACAAGTTTTCAATACCATTCATTACCAAATGCATACAAGTGCAATTGAAACCAATTTCCCCAGAAATTTATTTTTTCCAGAAAAGTAACTAAACAAGCTACAAAACCATTTCACAATATCCCTTTTTGGTGTACCAAACCCCTCCACAAACCCATGAAATCATCCATTCATGCTCGGTTATGATAGTTCCATACTCATGATCACTTTCTCATCGATCTATCGAGTCATCACAAGGTAATTGTTTCCCTTGTTCCATTTACCCTTTGGCATAGTGCATAATTTCACATTTCAACCAAGCCTCATATTTGAAATACGAAATTTATATCAGGTGTTCTATTTATTCTTTGGCACTGAGCACAATGTTATATTTCATCCAAGCCCATGAAATGTAATATGAACTCACACCCCAATATTCCCAATGATCATTCCAAAACACATTTTAATTAAAAAACACATTTATATAGAAAAATAGATTTTCATAAAACTATCTAACAATTCTAGAAAACCAATAATCTAAAATCAGCATTTTAAATTCATGAGGCTAAATCACAATGCACAAAATTTCACCAAGATTTCACAATTTCTTTAAACCATAAATCATCACTGATAAAGATTTATTCCATGATTTTCACAATAAATCCCATTCAAATAACCTAATTTGAAACTCAGAAAATAAATTATATCAAGAGGAGATTATATTCAAACTACCTACATCGAAGGTTTTGAAGAAACTCAACAAAAGGCAATAAACACACAAGAAAGCTGGTCAATTCTCCATGAAAAGCCATAGTTCTCTTATCATTGCAAGTTCATGACTCAAAATTTAATAATTTGGAATCCAAAAACGAATTTTTACCGACAATAGGTGATTATATAATAAAGAATGGAAATTCTAGTATTAGATCGAAGATGATCTAAGAAAATGTGAAAAATTAGGAAAGAATGGTGACATAACTCAAAATCAGATCATTATTCCACAAAAGGGGCATATATATCTTCCTCTATCATGAAAACACTATATTTATCCGTTAATGATGTAAAACAAATATAACCACAAGAGGTGTTGATCTAAGAAAACAATAAGGGAATAAGGATGAGTTTTAGAAAATGGAAAAGAACCAAGAATATTGGCACTTACCCCATCATTCGGGCTTGAAATCACCATGTGAAGGCTCTAGGATGGCTCCAACTCATATAGGAAGGGTTATACAACTTTCTAGGGGGACAAATATTGATATAGGGTAATTTTGAAGCCAAAAATAAATATATAGAACAAAAATGAGTAATCTCCAAGAGAATATGATCTAGATTTGACTTCTGCGCACAGTTTAACCATACGGTTTGGGCCAACCGTGTATGGATCATGCAACATTCCTTTTAGTCCCATAACACCTTAAAAAACCACCAAACACTTCTATCCTTCACATATATCCATTTTATGTAAAAACTTTGTTTATGGAAACATCCTCTTCTTTGGAAACAAGCCACTTTATAGAAACACCCCACATTACATAAATAACCCACTTTAGTGAAGCCCCCAGATTTATGGAAACAACCAAAATTAGGGAAACAACCAACATTATGGAATCACCAAACTTTATTGAAACAACAAAAATTATGGAAAATACCAACATTATAAAAAATCCCAACTTTTTGGAAACACTCATCTTTATGGAAACAACCAACATTATGGAAACACACAACATTATGGAAACTCATTATTTGATGGAAACTCAACATTTTATCGAAACTCTATATTTTATGGAAAAACCATTTTCAAAGAAACATCATTTAATAAAACACGAGTTAATGGTTATATACCCGAAACTAGGGTACTACATTAGACATCTTTCAGTGTTCTTGAATTAAAATAACGTGATGGATTATTTCAATTAATTGTGATAAAACTACTCCAATAACACGGTTTGAATCATCCAAAAGTATATCAAAGGGTTGTTCCCAATTAAGTGGCTACCTAATTTGATGTATGAGGATATTTCTCTTCATTTAATCAAATTATTTCTAAAAATGATCTTTAAATGTATATTTTTTTGATCCAAATCAAACTGATAATTAGTAGGATAACCTTTCAAAATTCTATAAAAAATATTATATACAATCATGCATTACCTAGAAATTTTCTATCATTATTAACATATGTTTGGTAATAAAAATGTTTTGATAAATTCATTTTAGGATTTATAAAATTCAATCCATTGATATGAAATTACACAAACCATCATGACACCTCTTTATATCATGAAATGGAAATTTTTAAAATTAAAACACAAGCTCTTTTCTATAATTTTTTTCATAAATATAATTATATTTCCAAATAAGTTTCTAAAAGGGTTTAAAATAATAATAAAATCGCATTGAAATACCTCCTATCAATTATCTATAAAATTATATAAAATTATCAACATGAATATTTGAAATACACCGATTGAATTTCACAATAAAAATACAATTATTATAATTAAAAATGTATTATATGGTTAGGTAAAAGTATCCTTTTCTTAGTCCTCAGGTCGAAGGGAAACATGGAAATATCATGAAAATCCACCTATAAAATAGTACTATGATTTACGTAATTTTATTTCTAGTATTTGATCAATAAAAATAATGGGAAAATGATATTTATTAGTGTCCTCATTCCATTTTCATTATTATATAAAGACTATCCATCTAATTTGTACTTTTATAGGAATTAGATCAGTCAGATCATTCTTAATTTTGGTCAAACATGTTTTCTGAGGAACTATGTGAATGGAAGAATCCATTATTAGATAGAGATAGAATAAATAATGCTTTCATCAAACAACATTTTAATGTCATTCTTAACTACCTACATCATAGTTAGGTTTATTCTACTCTAGGTCTATCCAATATGATTCTAATAGTATTCTAATAATATTATGAGAATATAGATTTTTGGACTTATCTGGGAGAAATATTTTCAAATACATTTTATATCATTGATAATTCCACTCAAAAGTCCTGTGGATATTTCTTAATGGTCACGATATTGATTTTTGGAAAGGATTAAAAGTAAATAGATTCCTCAAAAGTCTCTTTTTCAAATTTTCTTTTAGTGAGATCGTATAAAATAAATGTACATATAAAATACATGAAAAACATGATAATTATGTATCAAAAATTATAAATTATATAAAAGTATTATCAGTATCAAAATTATATTTTACATCAATATTATAGAAGGACATGTTTAATGAAATTTATTAGTCAGATAGGAAATAAAACATAATAATGGTTATTATGTATGACGATAGTTTTTATATTTTAGAGTATACCATTTTTTATTATCTATCTAGTTATTCTGTTTAATAAAAATGATCAATAGATTTATCCAAATCATGGGAAATATTTTTCATATGTCACATTTTCATGAATCTATCCATGGATTCTGGGATCAAAAAAACTCTAAAAACAAGGATTACATCATATTGATATATAATCTAATAAGGCTCTATAAGTAATTAATTATGAATAAGAGGTATGTGATTATAAGGGTATTATTTACATGTAAATTGACAAAAGAAAATTTCCTCAACACTCTTTGTTCTCAATATGATTGGATATGTTAGTTACATAGATAGGTTTGGGTATCTTATAAAATTATATCATACTACCAAAGTTTTCTAAAATCATTTTTTAAAATATTTTATCATTTAATTATGAAATAAAATTTTAGTTATTTTAATAAAATTTCATATGATCTTATTAATATTTGTTGGATTAAAATTTTTATAAGGTATGTCTAAGATATGGTTTTTTAATAATAGTTGAGGATAGTAAATTTTTGATATAGAATATGAATAAAACTATTAAAAGGTATAATATTCATTATGGGTCATTGAAACCTCAATGATATTTTAGAAGGAAAATAGTCAATAATTTTCATCCAAGAAATTTGAGGCATAATTTCATATAATACCTAAATGGGAGTGTAAAACTCCTTATAGATTATATTATTGGTATTAATGGTCTAGATATTAATTCTTTAAATTTGAATGGTTTATGATATCAACTATAAAATAAAAAAATTAAATATTTAGTAGTTCTTAAAATTAAGTAAAGTGATTGGTGAAGCAAAAAATAATGTCAAAATAATGTATAAAGAGTTTAATCTATATAGTAAATATTGAAAATTAATACTTTAGTTTTGAGTTGTATTGAAATTAAAAACTATTATATGTATTTTTATCTCATTTTCAATAGGAAAATATCACCGTATTTTTAAAAAATGGTTGTTATAAATTAATTTGATAATGGTTTTTTAAATAAAATTTATAAATTGACAAATTTTTTGACATGGTATTCAATAAGAGGATAAAAAGAGTTTTATTTGGGATAAAAGACGTTTTGTCCAAGTTATTTTGTTAAAATATTAGAAAAATATTTCTAATACTTATCGGTGACAAATTTTAAAAAAATATATATATTATTTTCAATGATAATCCAGTAATACACATAATATTTCCATATAAAATATGTTCATAATTTTATTTGGTAAAAAAATCCTATAAAGGATATACATTTTATTTTATATACCTAAAATCATATGTTTAATATAAAAATATTTTGGTAAAATACAATTTATAAAAAATAAGTGGGAGTATATTTGGACTTTTAGAAGTAAAAAATATAAATAATAAACTATAAAAACCTAATTAAATGTGAAATTCACTTTATATCGTAATGTTGTTTAGTATATTTTATTAATGAAAGATCATAATTTAAATTTTTATATTTAAAGTTATTATTCAATGATCTCAATGAAAATTTTTGGTTTCCTAGGAAATTTACAAGATTATGATATTATAAATATTATATAGATCTCTATGTATTTAAAAATGACTTATGTTACTTATATCATTACATTATATGATTTTAAGACATTAAAAATAATATTAAAGAAGTAAAATTTATGGATTATTACTCTTCTATATTTCCCTACACTCTTAGAGTCTCTGTTTTCCACAAACTCCTCCATGGTTTTCTATATTGTTTTATTATTTATGTTTTATTGAATCCATGTTTCTTCCTCCACCACAATTCATTTTTCTCCTTATATTACTTTTAATCCCCTCATATGGTCTCTCCTTTTAGGTATTTTCCAACTCTATTTCTTTTTAGGCTCAAAATAGTGTTTTCTTTTACCAAGATTTAGATCAAGGTATCAATCATTATTTCATCATCAACATGATTTGGTTTTCTCATTATTTTGGTTTTTCATTCTATTTCCCACCATAGGTTGGTATTTATATTATCATGGTTGATACCCACTATAGAGAAATTCATTTTTAATCTACAATTTCTATTTCTACCTAAACATGGGTGTTGGAAACTATATCGGTCACGATCAATAGAGTTTGTACTAATTTATTATTGTGTTAATTGTTGAATATTTTGATGGACCCAATTCATGAACCCAAAAACATTTTCATTTCTTAATTTTATGTCTTTATTATTACAGTAGTGGTTTATTGTGGAGGTAATTTTCCAACTAATTTTAGTTTATCCATTCCTCTATTTGGTTTTCCTTGAGTTTTGAATATAAATTTATTTTTTCGGTAAAAAACTTGGTGTGCATGGTCGGCGCATAGTTTTCTATACTATGTTCCATTACCTAGGTAATCATGCAGAAAAGTTTTGTTTTTGGATAGAGGGTTATTTCATGGTTGGCACATGGTCTGTAAAACATGTGGAATAAACATGTGGAATATCCTTCATGGATAGTATAGGGATATTGGTTTTGACATAGTTTGAAAAACTACGAAGACTAACCATGTGGCATGTCAAGGTTATTAAAAAATGGATTTTATCTCTCATCAATTTTTAACTATAAACCACAACTTTTCTATCCCACTCAGCTTCCTCCACCCTAAGAAACTCTCCCTCCTCAATTTTCACCTTTATAAATAATAAAAGTTTTAATATGATTAGGGCATTAATGTTGACATTCTAGTGAAAACTGGTTTCTTTCATGTGAGTTCTTTTTTTCCCTCTTAAATATGTTTTGAAAATTGTGAAAATTGTTTATTTGATTGTGAAAAGGATATAAAACATGTTTCAAAGTGGATTTGGTGTGATTATGGATTTAAATGTCATTTTGGTTGTGAAGGTAATGATTTTCCAAGTATGTTAATGTTTTTTGGTTTATGTATATGTATTGAAAAGTTATATGTGACATGTGTAATGGAATTTGTGCACAATTTGAAACCTGGGTTACTAGGTGGGTGGAATTGGATTAGTATTATAGATGATTTGGAAGTGTTTTATCCCAAATTAATCTAGAATGATTGACGATACAATAATATATAAATGATATTGAATTTTAGACACCGCTGGGCCCATGTGGTTTCCTATCATAGTGGATCATGTAAGAGAAATTTTTTTTCATGGTTACTATACCACATTTCACTACAATATGATATAACTAGTGTCCTCCTTACAACTAGTTCCTATGGGTATTTCCTATAAATTGGTGCTATTTTATGATATTAATCTTTACGCTAGTATAAATGGACTTGGTTGGTTATAAAAATAGAACACATGCTTTCTTTTAAAATATTTCCCATAAAAATGTTTCAAATTTTTATTTTATAAAATGTGCATGATTAATTATATTATAATTTTTATATCATGGATTATTTTAATTGTTTTCCATCATATCGGTCTTTGGATCACACCCTACTTACACTGCTAGGTGTATGTAAATAAGGTTATGTTTGACATAGGTAATGTCATGACGTTTAGAGATAGTGGTTTAGTGTGGAAGTGTTCTTCCCTTGCAGTTGTTGTGGTTGTGGCTTGAGGAAAAAACTCCTCTTATCATATAGTGGTTCCTGGGATAGTGTGTATTTCCCTTCTTCTATAAACCATTTTTGGTTTTTAATTAAAATAGTAAAACTCTATAAAAAAACATTTTTTCCTTCTTTGGTTGTGATTATTCACCTTTGGTTTATTTATTATTGTTAGTTTTTTCTATTTAGGTAATGAGGTAAAATTATTACCATGTTATATTATTGATACTCAGGCACTTTTGTACAGCCTGTGCGGATATGGAATTCCCTTTAGGTCATGCCACAGACTGGGTTCGGTGCCAGTTCAGATGAAATCATGAATTGGTTCGTGAAAAAATCATATGAGAAAAGGTTTCATTATTTTTTGGGTCGAGTTATTTTGGATTTGTCTGTATAGACTAGAGATATGAATGTTGAGGCTTGAGGTTTTATTTGTGAGTAGGTTTCATGTTGAACACCCCTCATGACCAATATTGATTCTCTAAAGGATGTTGGAATTTTTTTTTGACTTCTCCTCCATGTGGGGAATACATGCTGCAGAATGTATGTAGAAACCGAGTTGAGGTGGAGTGGTGTGGTTGTTATGATATGGTGATGGGTTTTAAGTGTTTGGATTTATGGAATGTTGATATTTTTTCATTATTAAAAATTTTAATAATGGTCGCTCAAATGCATTTACTTTTGATTATTGATTTTTATATCAATATGCCTCACTGGAGACATCATGTGTAGACATATGAAATGGATGAAGGGAGTTCCCCTTCACCAATTAATCAGAGATTAGTTAAGGCTATGGTTTTGGTTGTTCAGGCTCTGAGATAGGGAGTGAGTCCAAGTCGTACTCTATTTAGAGAAGATGAACCTGGTCCTATGAAGGAAAAATCCCAAGAGTTCCACAAGAACAGACCTCCTCCCTTCTGAGGTAGCACATACCCTCAAGAAGCTGTATAATTTCTAAAGAATTTAGAAAGGATTTCCAAGTTTGTGGAAACTCATTAGATGGTCAAGGTAAAATATGCATCGTTTTTTTTATTTTCATAGACATAGGTGGTGGGACTTAGTGGTTCAATCTAGGAAGCATGACAGTTGAACTAAAAAGTCTTCCAAGATGTTTTCAATTACCAATACTGTCGTGTGGTCTTGGACTATGACAAATTTCAGATATTTTATGGACCATGTTGTGGTGGACCATCCTGTGATGGAGTAGGGAAACCTCTTTACTGAACTAGTTAGATACACACCCAAAATTATTTTCAAAGATCAAATGAAGGCTCATAGTTTTGAGAGGGGTCTACTAATGGATATCTATTCCCAAGACTTTCTATTTTTTGTGAAGACATATGTTGAAGTGGTTGACTATTATTTTACGTGGGAGATTGATTACAGGGGAATGTGTGGTTCTTTTGGGGCTATGTTGGTAATGGAAAGTGGTAGTTCAAAATAAAATAAGATGAATCAGGATGAGAAGGGGAAGAATAGATGAAGTAGTCCATGACATCCTTCCCATTAGTCATTGTAAGTGGATTCACTTGTTGTGTTGATTATGATCCATGTGTGTTGAAAGGAACTAAAAATACATACTGTATTTATATCTCCTCCCAAATCAATCCATCGTTGTATAGCTATGGGACAATTACATAACGTTCGAAATGAGACACACCCATACTAGAGTGGTGTAGCATTAGTTACTTCTAGGGGACGTCGGCCTGATCAGATCCATTTGGATGACATGATCTTATTTTAGTTGATGTAGTGGTATGAAAATATAATATTCTATTAATATTACGTTT
Source organism: Viscum album (assembly GCA_963277665.1). Classification (NCBI taxonomy): domain Eukaryota; kingdom Viridiplantae; phylum Streptophyta; class Magnoliopsida; order Santalales; family Viscaceae; genus Viscum; species Viscum album. Next base: position 1,254,534,753 of record OY728122.1, read on the forward strand.
AGGGTAGAGCCACAAGTCAGTGATCATGCTCAGAGTTAGGTATAGCCCATGCATCTTCATGCTGTAGAGCTAGCACTTGTGAAACTAGATGTTGGGATTTCGACATTTAGAGGTACCATTTTAATGTCATCGTCTATAGATATTGTTTTGATTAATAATTGTGCTTCGCATTCTTTTACCTCTCATGTTTTTTTGAATCATTTGATTTTTTCGTCTGATCTAATGTAATACGTGATGGAGTTGGTAACTCCTCTTACCAAGAAGTGAGAGAAGAGTCTCTGGTGTCTATCTTGTGCACTCAGCGTGTCAAGGGTCCATATGGAATGGGATTTCCTAGTCTTGGATATTTATCTCTTTGGCATAATTCTAGGTATGGATTGGATGTTGTGTTTTTAGGAATATATCATCAAATACTGGTGTTAGGAGAGTTTCAATGAACCTAATGTAAGAAACTGTGTTTTTATGGAGAATTAGATAATCGGTCAGGTCGTGATAGACATCCACTCCCAAAATTAGGTAATATTTTTTTTATATTTATCATCACTCGTGTTTTTGGTTTAGGGTAGATCACATGGGGTTATATTACCTCATGTGGTGTAAAATTTTCTAGATGTATTTCCAAAGGATTTTTTGTCTGAATCCAGAGTAGGATGTGCAGTTCTTGATTAATCTGGTGTGAGAAACATAGCTAATATATCTTCCCTAATATTATATAGCCTCCACTAAATTAAGTTAATTAAAGGTATAAGTCTAAGATTTCAAATACAAAGGATTCTTGTGTCTAAGTGTATCTCTTTGGGTCTAACATATTCTATTTTCTAAAAAGTTCAATTGATCTCTTCAGTTGTGTATCGATTACCAGAATTTGAACGAGGTAACCACCAATAACATGTATAAATTTCCCTAAATTAATTACTTTATTGATCAATTAAAAGTGGAAATGCGGTTTTCCAATATATACTTGCATTCTCATTACCACCAAGTCAGGGTGAAAGTGGAAGATGTCCCAAAAATGGATTTTCAGAGCCGGTATGCCCATTTTGAGTACTTGGTCATGTCTTTCAGTATGAAAAAGTCTCCAATGGTTTTTATGGGTCCCATAAAATGGTTTTAAACCAGTATCTTGGTTCTTTCATTGTATTGTTCATGTATTACATCCTAGTTTATTATGGATCTGATAATGAACACAAACGATGATATAGGGTTGTTTGGGGAACTCTTAGTGACCATCACCTATAATTAATTCTTTCTAAATGAACCTTCTATATTAAATAGGTGAGGTTTATGGGCCATATGATATCTAAACAATGGGTTTTGGTGGATCCCAAGAAGATCAGTTCAGCAATTTCATGGGACCAGCCGAAGAATGTTTTTGAGATCAAAAGATTTCTTGGCCCAGCTAGATATTATAAGTCGTTTTTCCTGGACATATCTAAAATTTATTGCCACATGGAATCTCTCAACTAAAAAGGAGTGATCTTTGAATAGATCCCAAAATGGCAGGTGTCGTTCGTGTAGATAATGCAATGGTTTACTATCGATCCTGTGTTAATCAAGCCTGAATCAATAAAGGGCTCCATGGTTTATTATGATGCCTTGGGAATGAGTATTAGATGTGTTCATATATAAAATGACCACATGGTGGCATGTGGATATCCATAACTCCAACCACATGAAAAGAATAATATTACCCACAACTTGGAGTTGGAATCAATGATGGAATATTTTAAAATGTGTTTCACTACCTCTTTGGGGAGAGATTTTTAGTTTATAAAAATAATCAGAGTTTAGCCTACATTTTCTCTAAAATGTATTTGAAATTAAAATAGAGTCATTATGTGGAGTACCGTTAGGGTTTCAAAATTTATATTGTCTATAACCCATGTAAAGGTAATGTTGTGGTAGACTCCTTTAGAAGGATGATGCCAGTGCAGCTGTTGAACGAGTCTAGTGATGTGTGGAACTTGATGGTGCTCCATGTTAAGATGAACTTAAACAACAGGGACCATAATGGAGGTGTGATATTTTCTATCTTTAAGCTAGATACTTCTCTTTGTGAGATGATTCAACATTAGTAGTTTGGTGATTTGATTTTCTAGAAGGATATTCAGTTTCTTCATGGTGGGGAGATACCTTGTGATTGGTCATTTTCTCCTGAGGAAATCATGAGTTTAAAGGGTTCCTCGGTGGTGAAATTATCTCTGGGTATGGTGTTTTTGTTGGATAGCCATCAGTATCAGTGGGCTATTAATCTGAGTGATACTGAGATTTATTTTCATATACTTCAGTAGTTCGAGTGTCCAAGAATGAGGTAGGATATAAAAGACTTTGTATCGAGGTGATGTACGTGTATGTAGGTGAAAGTAAAACATCAAAGGCCCCTAGTATGCTTTAGCTGCTACCCATTACTACCTAGAAGTGGGACGATATCTCCATGGATTTCATTATTATCTTTCCTCAAACATCATAGGGGATGAATTTAATGTTGGTAGTGATTGATTGTCTAACCAGATCTATACATTTCCTTACGAACAATGTTACATAAAAGGTGGAATAGATGGACCAATTATTTATTTAGGATGTAGTGAGGATCCATGGTGTTACATTGGAAATTGTATCTAATAGGGATCCCAATTTCACCTCTTCATTTTTGGAAGGCCTTTAAATGGAAATTGGGTTTATGATTAAGTTAAACACAATATACCATCCACAAATGTATAGTAATATAGAATGGGAAAATAAAATCATATAATTCATGCTATGAGCATGTGTCATGGGTTTTGTGGGATCCTAGGATAGCCATTTTCAATTGGTTAAATTTTTATATAATAAAAATTATGAGTCCTTGATCTGAATGGATCCCATTGAGTGGCACTTCGACTAACCATGTTGGCCTCCTTTGTGTTGGGAGTAGGTGGGTGATTCCTCATTGTTTTGACTATGATTCGTGAAAGAGGCATCTTAAAAGGTCAAACTAATAATGAATCATATATTTATAGCATAGAGTCACCATAAATCATATACGGATTAGAGACTCTTTGATCTGGAGTTTTATTTGGGTGACTGGGTGTTCCTGAATGTGGCACCACGCTTTGGTCATCGTTGTTTGGGAGTGTAAGGGAATATAACTCTGAGTTATGTTAGACATCTGATATCACTGAGTGGGATGGTAAGGTGGCATACATGTTATCCTTACCTTCACAATTGATTTCAATTCATGATGTGTTTCATGTTACCCAATTGAAAAAGTATAACCCATATCTTTTTCGTGTGTTTATTTGGGAAAATTTAGAGTTGGAGCCTAACTTATCTTTGTTTGAATGACTAGAATAGATTTCAGATTCCCAAGAGAATGTGAATTGAGGTAACTGTATTATATTCATTCTTGTGTTTGGTAGCACTATAGTGAGTAACATGAGATATGGGAATGGATGTTCAGGGTTGAGAAACAATATCCTTTTTTATTCTATGATCATGATTCTAGTTTCATTTTTAGGGACATATTGATTTCATGGTGGGGAGAATTTTCACAGGCATTATTTATTTTTGAGGTATTTTTCTGTTTATTTTTTGTATTTCCCATCCTTCTATGGGGTTTCCATGTGAATTGGTAATAAATTGAAGATGTTTCTGTAAAGAGCATGGTGTGCACTGTCGGCGCAGAACTTTCAAAACCATGTTCTCTTTCCAAGGATACCATGTGGACAAGTGGTTTTTTGGATAGAGGCTTATTGCATAATTAGAGCATGTTCTATAAACTAAATAGTCTAACCATTCTGCACGACCTTCTTGAACAGTATGGGGATCCTGGTTACCACATGACTTGGAAAATCATACAGCCTATCAAGGTCATTAAAAATTGGCGATTTGAGTTTTCTATATCCATGATTTTTAACTATAAACCCACAATTTTCACTCCCACTTAGGTTCATCTACCCTAGTCACTATTCTATAATCCATTAAATCCTTTTTAACTCCATTTTTATCTAATATTTGTGTGGTTTCTCCCCGATTTTTCAAGTATCTCACTCCTTTCTTATTTTCTCCCTCATTTATAGTCTTCCTTCACTCCTGTGCTAGTGTTTATTTCTACTAGAGGGATGAGCGTATGATTTATTTTTAGATATTTATTTTTGGGGTTTTCTCATGGTTTTTATTGTTTATTATTTCCTCCATAGGGTTTTACTGAGGTTCGGTTGAAGTTTTCATGGGATTCCTGGAGTTTCTTCACTTGATGTAGGTGGTTCCATGCTTAAACATTATTTGATGAATTTAATATTCTTTTTTGAGTGTTTAAATGTTTTTATATAGTCTATACATTGCTCAAAAAGTTTTTTTTAAAGATTCATCAGGTGTATGGCATGAATGTGTATTCTCTAATGAAAACTAATTGTTTTCAAGTGTGTTATTTTTCTATTCTTCTTAAAGATGTTTAAAAAATATTGGAAAAGGTTTATTTAATAATGGAAAGGATGAGAATCAAGTTTCAAAGTGGATTTGGTGTGAATGAAGATTTAAAATCCATTTTGGTTATGAAGATAATTATTTATAAAGATTACATGTATTTTTTTGTTTATCAAAGTGTGATAGCGATGTTATATGTGATATGTGGAATGTAATTTCAGCATAAAGGGAGACATGGGTAACTTGGTGGGAAAACATGAACTAGTACTCTATTTGACTTAGAAGTGGTTCATCCCATATTAATCTATCAGTATTGATGATACATCACTAACTAAATGATATTAATTATTGGATACCATTGAGCACATGGGGTTTCCCCTTCTAGTGGATGAGGGTTGACAACACTATTAGTTGCTGTAACTATACCACGTTTCATTGAGATACGATGTAACTCGTGTACCATTTCAAGCTAGTTCCTAGAGGTTTTTCTCATGACTTGGGGATATTTTATGATATGACTCTTACCGTAAACATATGATGCACTTGGTTGGTTATTCAAAAATAAGGCATATTTTCTTCTAAAATATCTTCCATAAAAATGTTTCTAGTTATTATTTAATATAAATTTTAGGTTTATTTATCTTATAATTTTTATAGCATGGAATATATTTATTTGGTCGCATCCTATAGGGCTTTTACTTAGATCCATCGTGCACTCATCTGTGTTGGCAGACTTGGTTATGCTCGACACAGATAAATGGAATATGTTTGGAGATGGTGGTTCATGATACTAGTGGTCTTCCCTTGTGGTAGTTGTGGTGGTGGCATGTGGAATACACTCCTCTTATCATATGGTGGTCCATGGGATCGTGTGAATCTCTCACTTTTCACATTTTTTGGATTTTTAATTAAAATTTTAAATATGAGTCTGATGATTTTCTAAACTATGTTGGGTTTTGATTTTCTAGCTTTGGTTTATTTATTATTCTTGGTTATTTATGTTTATATAATTCGGTGAAATCATTCCTAAGTTATATTCTTGATACAATGGCTCTTTTTTCATCTCGTGGGGATTAAGAACTCCCTTCACGCAATCCCATGGACCAGGTCGAGTACCGGCTCGTGGGACATCCCCGCTTAGTTCGTGACATTTTTTGTCTCTCCCAATTTTCCTTTCCATAGTAAGTTTATGTATTCTGGTTGTCTACATTTTATATGTTATCATGAAATTTTTTAACATACCACATATTTGGTCATGATTCATGGTGTTTAGGGTGGTTTGGGACTATTATGGTGCAAGAGCTAGCAGTTTACCCTATGACTGTATTTTATGGTAGCATCCGGGTTTTGGTTATTTCTTTTCTTATTAGTGGTTTTTGTTTTCATTCCAAAAATTTTGTTTCCCACTTGGATTTTGGTTCTATTCATATCACATACGGATCAATATTAATCTACTCGGTCCATGGAAATTACTACATGTGCATTTGGTTCCCCCATTTCCATTAAATTTTTCTAAATTTTGTCTTCTTGGTAAGTTTAATGGAAGGTGTCTACATGATTAAATAGAGAATATAACATGGTGGTGAAATTTTGATGGTAAGGTATAGTGTGATTGTGGAAATAATATTCATTTAGAAGGTATTTTTCTTATGGTTAATATTATCTTTTAGTTGTTTTATTATCACCCATGTGGATGCATGCGATTGTGTTCTAATTAATTGGTAATTATTGTAATATATCTGGACATTGATGGTAGTTCGATGATTTTCTATTTTTCGTGGTTCTTTTAAGAGGTGGATGTATTTCGGAGGTTATTTTATATTACTAGGGATTGTGATTAGTGTTTCAATTTCCATGATCAGTCATCATAAAGTAGATATCATAGTATCATCACCTTAATCAGTGAGTCTACATCTTGTTAAGGATCATGTTGACCACATATAGAATCTTCAAGACGTTTTCATTGGATCTCCCACCAGATATTTGTGTGAAATTTGAGTTTTATAACCATTCAAATGATATTGACCCATTTTTCTTCTCTAGGACATTTAGGTAGAAATTTTTGGTACACGTGTTACCCAAAATTGTTTGGATAACTATTTTTTAAAATGAATCAGTGGTCTTGTTGTCTTGGAGTTAGTATGTCGGATTAGAAATGTATCTTAATCAATCTCAATCTGGCTATTTGAAAATTTTTTAAAATATAATTTTGGTGTTTAAGGGATATGTGTTTAAATATATAACTATGAATCCAAGTTTTCACCATTATTCAAACAATGTTTCTTCTTAATTTTTATCCCACTAAAGGAGTTCATTAGGATGATTTATCATATGTTCACACAGACATATGAAATTTTTTCCATGACATAACACCAAACTTGGTTCCATGGTTTTGATTAAAAAAAACCACATGACCACATGTGTGCCTCTACAACATCCCATTCTAATCATCTAGGATTGATCCAGATGCTCGCATGACCTCATGCTTGCCTCCCTGTACAAAAGAGGCAGCTAACTAGCAGTGACAGTCTAAGCCCATCAGTAGAGATACTAAACTAGTAACTTCATGTAATTACAATAATAATAATAATAAATTATATAATATTTATAATCATAGTACATATGGAAATATATATATGGAATAAATTTCATAAAATTAAAGAGGCTCCCAAAGTAGAAATCCAAACAAGATAAAGGTAGTTGTAGTTAAATTAATATATTTGAAGTGACGTCCTCTAGATACTATCTCATCCCATAGAAAACTCATTAATCTTATTATTAGAAACACATTAATTTTTCTTTTCCATTTATTGGATCTCTAGTCATGAAATATATATTCACAAAAATAATTTTGTTTAGGGTGTCAATAAAAAACTCATTGTTACACATTTAATGAATCCTTAACAATGTGTCCTAATGTAAACTAGTTTCTTCCATAAATATAAAATAAAAGTGGATGAAACACAATAATAAAAATGGAGAAACTATGAACTCACCAAGAAACCCTGAGCCCAAGCCTTACCCACTTTGGATCCATATTGTTAGAAAAAATTGGGTATAAAAAATAATAAAAAATTGGACATATGTATTGGAAAAATATTGTTTGAATTCCTCAAATAATCATGTGAGACATGTTCAATCTATAAACTAGACATCGAGTGATCTTGCAACTCAGCATCCATTAAACAATTAGTAACATGATCACTATAATACACTAGTATTTCTGAGTCTCATCATCGATTGTATGTACAAAACAACATACTCTTGAGAAAATGTGAGTAATATCATTAGAATCAACTTGGCATCGAGTGATCATGCTACTTGGAATCCACTTGTCATAGAGTAACATTGTCCTTGGAGATACTTCACCCTAAATATGAGATAACCATTAACAACAAGAATTTATAATTTTTACGATTGCATTCTACTAAAAATAATTTATCAAATAAGTAATCATTGGAAATTTGATTATTTCTAATGGTCCTACGCAAATAGTTATTTTTTTGGGATATTTCATTCATTTTAAATGGATCCAATAATTCGTGTTAAATAATTTTTTGTGATGGACCATTGAAAATAACTAGATTCAATGGATTGAAAAAAGAGATCATTTCTGGTAGAAAATTGTCTCTATCGAAAATATGTTATTTTAAAAGAAAAATCCAAAAAAATATTAAAATAAAAAATGGTAATATAATTATAAATAATTAAACCAACTATAGAATTAACCCATTATTTCATGCATAGTATTTTTTATTTCCATAAAATAAAAAACTTCCAAAGAATTACTCATCATGAACTAGTATCAACAGGTGGAAGAATATAATAGGAAGGTACTAGAAGTGGAAACATTATACCAACACCACATGAAAGTCATCACATATACTCTAATATCTACTCATCTCTCAGATATTACATTGCATTCTCTAAATCCATCTCTCTCTTCATTTATTGAATAATCTCATTCTAATATATCAACCTATACTAATAATTTACAGTGGAAGATGAAGACCCCCCTCCATGAGATCCCTTTGAGCTACAAGATGACTTCACAGAAGTATCATGATAAGTGGCAGGTGTTAGTCTCCATCCAATACGAGTCACCCAATCATTCCTAAGATCATTAAAGTCACCTATCTCCAAGACCAATCATTGAATCCTAAATCTCCAGTGGAATTTACATCATTCTTAGCTTTAATTTCTCATTATTAATTTTTAACATCTTCAAATTTTCCTTCGATTATAGTTAGTAATACGAATAATAGAAAAATTAATTACAGTAATTTTCAAAAAAAATTCTTGACAAAACAAGCCATTGACGGTTGTCAGCAATGTGTCATGAACTAGGATCAATGTAAATCATCTAAAAAACTTCACACATAGTAATTGAGGGGTTAGTAGGGGCATGCATAATATAAGAAAAAGCACATTTAAAATACATATATATATTATTTAAACAATATTTCTTACCATATATCGTCAATATATAACAATTATTCTACTCTCGATCATGTTTGTAACCTCAATCCTCCCCCAGTTATAACATGAAGATGACGATATCTTCATGACAGGTTCTCCAAGCCAATATGAGCAAAATCCATCCCATACCTGAGTTGATATATAGTGAGGTCAATAGGGAATGGAATACTTGTAAAAAATAGTTGTTAAAGCTTTTTCCATGAATCATTTTTTGAGATAGTGTAAAAACTGATGAAAATGTTCACATATACAATTCTCATATGTCCACCCATATATGATATCACTAAAATTCATCAATTATAGATAATATATTTTACAAGACAATTTAAAACAACATTTAACTAATATTATAAATTTAAAATCAAAATATATTGTTTTATAAAATACTACTGAGTGCTGAAGCATATGTTGACGAACTTTAATTGGAACCAGATCCCATGACACCCAATGCTCAGAAATATAATTTCTAAGAATCACATGATCCTGCGAAATTTATACATTTGAAAAAGATTGTAGATAAATATAGAATAAAAAGAATACTATTTTCTAAATTAATACAAATACATAATATGAAATAAATATCATAAATAGTTGAACATACCTACATAAATGAGGATAAAAATCCATATATGGTTGTCTCCTTGAATTGGGGTCTGGGATCATCAATTGAGAAATTCCACGTCCCCTCCATATAGATAGAGCCTCTTATAGATCATCTGAATAAAACACATTATAGAGAAGTCCATAATTCATGAGAGAATGAAGTTTATCCTCAGGGGTATCTCCAACTATGGAAAACCAAATAATCATACTTACAAAAAAAATAACACATATATCAAATATAAATAAACTGATAAATACCAGTATATAATAAGATTATATATAATAAATTTTTAATACACATATCAAATATAAAATAATAGTAATAAGAAAAATAATAAAATATTCTTTCATGTAAAAAGTTGTTAATATATATCAAATATAGAAAAATAATAAATATCAGAATATAATAGCTACCTATAAATGAAAACTAGAAAATTACAATATAACCAATAAATATTTGTTCATATAGATATAAAATATTAAAAAATAATAATATCATGAATAACATAATATTATTACCTATCAAATTTTATTAATATAGACATAAAATTTGACAATTTAAAAATTAAATGAATCCATGAAGGAATTGAATAGATCATCAGGTCCAGCCATCTGAAACAAATAGCCATACATGTAAATCTTTTTTTTACAGAAATATATAATTTATAAAACTAAATATATAAAAAAATATAAGACATAAACTTTCATATTATTCCTCATCTTCATTGAGGACAATTTCTTCATCCTCATGATCATAATTTTCAACATCCATATGAGATTCAGTTTCATCATCCCTTATTACTTCATCAACATTATCAATACCATAGGCCCTTATGTGTGGAATTCATCAAAGATATTTATATCTCATCGGGTAAGAGATATATTTTTGGATATTTATTGAAAATATAAACATTTTTTACTACAATAGATCAATTTTCCTTTTTAATAAACTAATTTTCTTGAGATCTATTTATTACTACATACAACTATCACTTAAAATATCTAGAAACAACATAGTAATTTTCAAAATAAACATGGCATGATTGATTTTCTAGAATAAATGGTTCATTTTATGTAAGAACACTATTAATTTTAATTTCAATAACTCTATTACATGGATGAACACACAACCTTAGATCATTATCAAACCAACGCCATTTAAACATGGTTACATATTTTTTTCTAGATAACACAACTCAATTATTTCATCCAACGTGAAATAAAATTAAACATCACTTTCTTTAGGATGATATCCTCTTAAAAATATACTACTATTCATTGATAAATTTGATTTACCATATCTATGTGTATGCAATTGAAATCTATTGACCACACACCAATTATATGATTATACCAATTTTGATAGAGTATTTTTTACAACACATAATCAACTATCAATTTTACATTCATTTTTTGTCACTAGTAAATAAAAAAATTAATAATAGATGTCATTACATATATTAATTAATTTTCAATTGAAAAAACACAACTTATTAGTCTAGGAAACAGATATGAAAAATTATATTGATAACGTTCTTCAAGAGAAGAATATGTCATTTTAAAAAAAAATTATATGGTCATAATATAGTATACAAAAAAAATGTAAATAAATATATCTATTATACCAATTATATAAATATTAATAGCATACAGTACATACTAAAAAAATCACATCATTATTTACTATTCAGTAGAACATATGTACTATCTCTGTATAGTTCTTAAAATGTTCGTTTCCATTCCTGATAACCACCAAAACAAATCTTAGGATGATAAAAAATTGATAAATGGTGGTCTGTGACAACATCAATATATTCCTCATTAGGAACCATGTGATTATTTTTTGAAGTTAATTACAACTACAAATAATAAGAGCAGAAATTTGAAATTTACTCTTATAAGTATGCTTATGTAATCGACCCTTCGTCTAGTTCATTTATATATACTTTATTCATTAATTCTTTAATACATCTCTTAAATGGATAAATCCATCATAACAGTAATGTCCACCCACATGTTTCATCATATGAAAAATTAAATATCAAATGTTCCATTTAATCAAAGAAGATTTTTAGGAATATTTTCTCCAACATTCATAAAATAAAATAATATATTATTCAACAAAATCAGTGCATCATAATTCGATGTTTCCACATAAATTTATTGGAATAAATCTGATATATCTTTAATAATTTCCCATATTGTATATTTGATGATCCCTATAATACAAATATTCATTAATATTTCAAATATGATATGGGAGTCACAAATTTTTAACCTAGTAATATGCCCATTTTGTATATAATGTGGAAAATTAGAACAGAACCATCTGGTAAACTCAAATATCTAATACACAATGAGATAATAAATGTATTTCATTTTTATGTGATTAAGATTCTATTGTATTCATTTGTTTCTATTATTTTTCATCTTCAAATAATTGATGTTCAAGAGCTCTTCAAATCTGGGTAAGATCAAACCTTGTATTTAAATTATATTTGGTTTTACCTTATGTTTCTAACATAGTATAAAACAAGTTACCAAATATTTCTTCCTAACATGAATTATATCTAACGAGCTATTTACTAATTAATATGACCAATATGTAGAGTCCCAAAAATTAACCCCCTTTATCCAATTATGATATCTACATGAACCATTTATTTTTTTCTTATTTATGGTTCGTCCCAATGTAATATGTGGTAATGTACGGATAATATATTTTATATGATTACCTAAGAGAACTACTGGTGGTTCATCAATTTTGATTTAAACATTTCTAAAATTCTTTATTTTCCTTCAAAAAGGACGATTCATAGGATGAAATATCTTATTACATTCAAATTAACTACAATTTCTCTCACTACCAAGGATAAATACTTTGTTATCATCCATGCACTATAAACATGATTTTATACCATGTATTCTCCATCCAAATAACATACCATATTCCAGAAGTTCGTTAATCATCTATATTAATGAAACCATTAATATAAAATTATGATGTGAAACTATATCAAATATTTCCACACCATTATTTCATAATGAAATTAACTCATCAATTAGTGGCATAAAATAGATAGCAATACTCTTTTCTAGACCTACTATAATTAATAGCACAAAATACATATATGTTTCTTTCATCAACATCTATGGCGGTATGTTGTAAGGAGTAATGAAAATAGTCTAACAAGAATACTGACTATCATAAGAACCATATGAAAAAAACCATTAGTAGAAAGGCCCAGTTGTATATTATGTTGTTCATTATAAAAATAATGATATGTATAATAATATTTTTTCCATGTATCACCATCACATGGATGAATTTAGATTTTTCCGATAGAAAAATTTGATTAATTCCATCATATCGATCCAATTCTATTGTTAATAAAAACGAACAATGTAAATGAAGTATAATTGGAAAGTACCTCAACTGTTTCACATGAAATCTGGACTTTCCTTATTATGCCTATTTATACCAAGATTTTCTACATGTTGAAAATTTAACCAAGGATTCATAATCAGCATAATATTAGATGCGGTTAATTGAAAATGAATTTATCTTCAAATAACTAGGATAGAAATTATGAACCAACCTCTTAAATTCATAGAAACATGGAGGTTCTATATTTCTATAAGGAAAAAAATAATATATCCAAATATAAAATCTGATCAAATCTACTATTTTAAATTACAATATTTTATTTAATAGCCATAAATTTTGAAACAACTTCAGGTTTTCTCATCTGACATCAGAGATACCAGGGATCCACATCATATTTCAAAAAATTGTAATACTAAAAATGATTTGATTAAAGATTTAGAATATAAATCTTATTTGGTGGTCTAAGAATATATAGACATGTTGCTTCATGTAATACTTTATGAAATGAAGGCTTTGGGTCTAAAAAATATTTATTTTCTACTGAATTATTTTCACCATTTTGTTAGAAAAAAATATAATCTTTCAGAAAGCCAAAACACATTTGATGAATTCCAACATTTTCAAATGTTTCAATTATTCAAAGATTACATTTTTGAAATGGATATTTAATTTTTCCTTAAGAATGAAATATGGATTCACTATTCAAATGATATAAATTTTTCAAAAGCTTCAATATATATATGATTTATACAATATCCATTGGGTTTTTTTGAAATGATTTATCCAATCACAACCCAATAATAGAAACCAGTGTGTACTTCATGAGTGAATAGATTTCAAAAAAGACAACATCAAAAAAGAATAATTATTACTGATCATTTTGAATAGTCACAAATTATATTTTTATTTTAACACAATGAAATATTCTGTGAGATATTGTCAGAATGATGTGTTGGGTTAGCATTGGATTATGAGATTTGTAGAGGCTCACTAGAAATAGAAAAAAATTATATATATTATATAAGACATATGACATTTTTTATTTATATCTGAATTAATAAAAAATATTACTAATATTTAACAATTACTATTATTTTATATTTGTTTACAAATTTTTACATATTTCCTCAATTTCACCAAATTTTGAAATTATTAATAATAATTGTTAACTAACACTAATATTTAATTTTTATTATTAATATTGACTAATTAATAATTATTTATTATAAATTAGGTAGTGAATAATATTAATTATTTAAAATATTAGTTAATATTTAATAATAATATATATATATATATCATGATTTCTAAAATAATACAAATACATCAAATATACATTCTACACTTTTTTAAACAAATATACATATGTGAATTCAATATATATATATATATTCTAATTAATTATAATTATAGTTTATTCTGATTGTAAATAAATTTCATTATCTTGAATTAATAATTTATGTAAATAATTTATTAATAATTTTGAGTTAATAGTTTGGAATTAATATTTATTTTTAATTGATATTTAATTCAATTAATTTTTTTTACCCTAGATGTATTATAAATGTTGTTTGTGTCGGGGATTTTTACAATATGTATCTGAATAATTTATAATTATTATTTTAATTTACAAATCAATTAAACCCATTACTGTGGATTTCTAGTAATTATTATCTTTTTTATATTTTTTACAAATTATAATTATAATTTAACAATTAAAAATAATATTTAAAATTTATTAATAATAATGACTCAATAATTGTAAAATATCTTAAATTATATAATGAAAACTACTAACTATTAAAAATAATAATATTTATTTAATTAATTATATTTATTATGAATTTTTAATAATTTATTAAATTTGTTATATTTTTTAAAAAAGTGGTAAAAACATTATCATAATTATTATTAACGATGTTTTTAAATAATATTACATATTTTAAATTATTATTGTTTTTTCATTAAACTAATTTTTTATTATTTTTTATAAAACAATTCTTATAAATATGTTTTTAAAAACATTTTATTTAAATTAATTTTCTCATAATTATAAAAAAATATTAATTACTATTTATTTCATACATTATATAAATATATATATATATTAAATAGTTTCTTAATCAAATCTATGCACATAAAAGTTATTTTTACATGTTTTTTTAAAAAAATTACAAATCAAATATATATACACACATACACATGCACAAATTGATGACCATACATATATATAAACATATATACCAAAACCCTTACATGATATTTTTGAAACAGTTATATATATATTAACATGTTTATATGCATATGTATATATTTATATCCAAACATTTACAAAACAACATTTACTTATATTAAAAAATGAAAAGAAATCATAATATAAAAAAATTTCTCAAATCAATGCCCCAATCCAAGAATTATCATAATTCAGAGAAAATTATATCAATAAAATCATGTTATACAATTGACCAGGTAAACATTAATGTATAAAATTGTTCAATATTTTACATCCATATAAATATTTCAACAATAATTTTATTTAATAAAATATAATAAAATAATAATCCTCCAGTAACCATAAGCACAAAAAAATTAATCTTTTAAATATAAGACCAAATAATGAAAAAAATACCTCAAATCAAATAAAATAAACCCATGAGGAACCAATGGACATCCAAATAGCAAACAAATAGCATTATATTAACACTAAAAGTCAAATAAATTATAGAATTAGGGTAAATTTGTTATCCTAGTTTTTTAAAAACCAATATGTACAATCTTCAATGGGAGTACAAAAAAATAATTAAGGACCTAAGTGGAGTCCGTACATTACAGATCTAATCCAAAATCTACAAAAAAATCTTGAGAAATATGTACTTTTACGGTAGATAAGAATATCAGTGTTAGTTTGGAGAATTGACATGTGAAAAAATAGAGAATGTGGGGAGAGGAATAAAGATCGTGTGTTGGTTTATGTTATTATTTTTTTCAATGGGCTTATTCAAATTAAATTAATTCCGCCTCAAAAAGTCTTTCTGAAGAAATATTTTTTGTGAGATTAAATTTCATTCCCAAATTCCCATCTAAATATGTCCTCCAACACAATGGAATGTAATAATGAAAAAACCATTAGAGAGGGTCCGAAAACATTCATCACAAGTAAAAAATACTTCTAGTGGAATACAATATATATCACAAATAACCCCACTGACAGGACTATTTGAGACAAATATGTTGTCCATTGAAAATATCTCATTGCAAATAGTCACTTTTTATGTATTTATTAATCAAAAAATAAATTGAAATAATAATTTTAAAAGTACAATATAAATATGGAATTATAGTTTTAAGCTAAAAATATAAATATCATCACCTTATCTAAAAAATTATATATAAGATGGTTATAAATTTGAATTCAAAAGTGATCCACATAGGTAATAGATAAATATTTAAAACAATCGAAATAGAGAATTAATAATTGGGGAAAATCTATTAAATATTAGCTATGTTTGTCCTATTATTTTTTTACTCCATACTCAACTCCACCGACTCAAGATCCTAATATAAAATCATTTCCTTGAATAGTTTCATCAAAAATTTCTTCAAATGCATTAGGGTTCCCATTAATGATGGAAGTAAAAAATCCAGTAGGACACAAGCAACACATCCTTACACTATGTGAATAAATTATATTTGATTGAATTAACTAATAGAAACATGGAAAAAATCAGTCATACACAGACATTGGGTCATTATGAATTAAACCGGACACAAAAAACCTTGACCATTCCAACGTTGGATCAATTATTGATGGGAGAGTCAACCAATACAATAGACACAACTAAAAATATATCGAGCTTCTAATAAATCATGTTACACGCCTCCATATGTCTATAAATCAATGCCCTCCCACTCAAAGAGATTTCAAAAAAAAAAAGTTCTTCCACACTAACACTTTATAATTGATGGTGAAGCCTCAATATCATTATACCACACCAACACCCCTTAAATATAGTTTTGATAAATAGATACATCACCCGCCATCCCCTATCAATCGAGAAGTTTTTTTGGCCTTGGGGTCCGATAACCTACTATTTTATATTCCATTTCATGTATATTAATGAAGTTAATTTTTTTTAAAAAGTATATTTTTATATGCCTTTCATTTTTATCCATGTGTTTAATATAATAATGACCAAGAGTGTCAGTCGAATTGAAAAGGAAACAACAGTTCCCTACTCTAATGAAAACCTTGAAATTACATGAATATATTGTTAAAACTTATTCTTAGTTCAAATAAAATTCTATAACTGGTCACATAGTATGATGCCTGTTAGGTGTGAGTAATCAAATGTATAAGAAACATTATATTATAAATTTTACACTTAGTAATCTATAATATAGAATATTATGATAATTGAACAACCTACAAGAATTCAACATGTTTTTATATCATTGGATATTCCTATCAATGATTGTGTGTAATGATCCATAGAGTTTAATATTATTATTAATACATTTCATGACATACCCACTTTGATGTATTATTATAATCCAGGGTGACATTTAATAATGATAATATTGCGTATATTGTAGTTTTACCTAATGATTTGGTATTAACAAACAAGTGGAGGAATGATTTATCTCTTCCAATTTAATGGAAGATTACATCTCATCCATTTCACTGAATTGGAATTATCACATTAAATTTCATGGCCATAATGTATTGATGATTTCATTTTAGGTATTAAAATAAAGTTATATCAAGAATATAGGTAGATGGAATGGGTTTGTAACATTCTTAATGATATATATTGACAAAGTTATTACACTACTCAATGATCATTCCAATGTGGTTGTCATCATTGAGACATATATTCTTCTAATATGGGTTTTATGAACTTCTTATAGAAAGTAATGTTGATCATCCATAATGCCCACCTATAACCATTAAGGAAGAGGCCTTGAGGGTTACACATAAAGTGTTTCCTTTGACCTCAACTAAATATTATTTTTATTTAAAAATTGGAATAAATAGTATTCCCTAAGATGAGAAGTAATATTAATTCATGGTTTATTAAATGATGATAAATTTTAAATGAATATTTATCCATAAATTATTTATTTATTTACAAAATATATCATATATATTTATCCCTATTTATTAACATTTTAATAAAATATTATATATTTATTATATAACTAATTTATTTAGTTATGTGAATATTTGATAAATATATTATTTATAAAACTATGAATAAAATATTTATTTATTGAATGTGTGAATGTTATTTATTTAACAACTCTATGTGCATTAAACACAATACACAAAACATTAATTAACATATGTTACATGCTTAATATAATTTGTAACACCCAAAGAATTTGTGAAATATATATATTTTTTAAAAAATATTTTTTCAATATCTTATTTTAATAAGAAAAATTATTTTTTATTTTTTACATGAAACGCCGAGTTTATATTGTATTACACACAACAATGGGTTCAAATAAAACAAGACATGTTAAGAAATTATTATTATTTAATTTAATAAATATCGCCAAACCATTTGAATGGTGGGTTTGAATAGGATTAAAAAAATGAAAATATATGGTTTAAAAAATAATATAAAAATAATTATTTAGTGGCCAATTAATAATAATTTAGAATAAAAACTATTTAAATATAATGTATATCTTTTTTAAAAAACAAAAATTATGTACAGAAATGCATTTTACCAAAATAAATTAGCCCTGATAATTTTTGTGATTATTTTCATTATGTTTATATATTATATATTTAATATAATATTTGAAATTTTTGTATGTTCCTTCTAGGAATGAGATAAAATAAATTCTATTTTAGGCCTGATTTACTATTTTTTTCTAAAAATTAGTTTTGTCATAGTTTTCACATTTATTTAAGATGTAATTTATGAAAATTTTATAAAAAATTATTGGAAAAAATGGAGATAACTTTTGAAATATACATGTCAAAATAATAACAGGGCATGTTTTTTGGGATTTTTCTGATAAGATTAATTTGTTTAAGAGAAGTGAAAAATACAGGATTTTATTAAAAACTATTTTTTATATAATGGTTTTATAAGATTTTATTTTATTTTAAAATGGGTTTAAAAGTAAAATTATATATATATATATATATATATATTATATCTAGTAATGAAATTTATATCATTATAAAAAATTTTATTCTGAATTTTGAAATAATATTTTTAAAATATAATGAAACTTTTTCTTTGGAAAACTACTTTATATTGTGTCTGCTGGAAAACTTTTAAATTAAAATTTCTCACATATATAAATGGAATCTATTAAAAAGGATTAAATAATTTTAATTATCATTATTTATATTTTCTAATATGTTTAAATTTATTCTTTACCATTATGAATAGTAAAATGAGTAAAAATTAATTACCATAGTTAACTTGAAAATGTGTTTAATATGGGATAAACTAAAAATAAAAGAGGTAAAATGACCAAAATAATTATACAAAACCCATTTTATATGCATATTTCTTCTTTATAACCTATAATATTAAATAATTGACTATCTCTAATCCATGTGGCATGTAAAAACATGGGTTCACGTTTCTCATTATTAAAATTACAAGTGTATCACTAACCTCACTTATAAAAGGACACCCCCTAATCTATACACTTCAAACATACATTTACCACTGTTTCATCTATTACATACCCAAATAACATACATAATTACCTAATATAATCCTCGATTAATATTTTTTCAAAATAAAAACCAATTAAACATTTTGTTGTCAACAAAATTAAGTTATTCCGAGAATAGATAACGTTTGTAACCAAGAATTTTATATTATTTCATTATGCACATCCTTGAGAAAATATTAAACAAAAATGATATAATACCCTTATTGTATTAAATATATTTCAATTTTATAATTTTAATTTAATATCCTCATTACATCTCATCTTCTATTAAATGGTATATGAAATCATTATTCTTGTGAACAATGGATTGCTGCCTCACAAACCGATGTAATTCATTTTTCATCAACACATCTCACGACTAGATATAATGATGGATTGAATTTTTAAATGAGATACTTATGATACTATTATACTTAAATATTTATAATATCTCATATACATGATTATATTTCATCACTTTGGAAAACAATAACGTTGCTCTTGTGTACGACATAATACTGACTTGAAAACTGATGTGATGTGTTTTTCATTTCTATTTTACGTTGATGGTAATGAGGGTTGATTAAAAATATACATATTATATTAGAAACAAAATTATAAATATATAATAAATATATAAACTATACCTTATTACATTCCATTTCATCTGGGTTACATCAATGACGTTTGTTGGCAAAATGGACTACAACCTCGCGAAGCGATGTCATTCGTTATTCATTATTGCTTTGAATGAATGATGATAACGGTAAATTTAATAATTATAAGATATATATGTGAAATATAAATGATTCTTTAAATGTAATATATTATTCAACTTTCTTTCTCTTTATCCACAAAAAAATGGAAACATCATCCATACATACGTTTGTTCTACTATATCCATTAATGGTGGATTTCATTTTCTATATCTAATTATTATGGATTAATATAAATATATGTAATGAATATATATAACATTATTTCCTTGTTAAAAATTATTTATATGATTTAACCATGATCTCTGTATTTGTACTGAAAATAAAAAATCAAAACATAAATGAAAAAAAACCGGTTTTTTCTTAAAAATTATTTTAAAGTGGAATTGTTAATAAACAGCTAATAAATGCTCATAAGTAAATAATATAGGGTAAGATATATATATATATATATATATATATATATATATAATTATAATTATGGTTCATTAATAGACGATTAGTATACTTATATTTATTATACATGAAGTTCTAATTTTTATAAAGGAATTCGAGACTTAAGGTAAAGGATGTCCATATAACTTTTTACATCTATGAGACACATGTCATATTCATCACGTATTCCATTTATTTGGTGAATATACTGACCATGAATGTATATTATGATGATTTTATTAAAAATTATATGGATTTAAATATCAATTATTGAATCTTTGTTTCAGTGGGATTATGATTCAATGATACCAGTGTGGTAGTGGTTTGATGATACAATTTCATTGTTTATGTTTATGCTTTTGAAGAATAAATATTATAATCCTTCTCTCAAGAAACTCATTACTTTTACGCTCATCTAGAAATTTCATGATAATACATATTTTCCATTTATTTTACTCTCTTTATGTACACATGACTCCAAATTATTATTTTTAACATAATGTTATTTGATTTTACTCATTGGTTGAAAACCAGTTTATCATCCATAACATTGTTTGCGGAAAACATTTTCAAAAATATTTTAATGTTCATGTGGGATTTTTTGCAGTAACTTTTTCCTTCATAATAAATGTTAAATATTCTTTAAAATTATTGTTCATATTTTTTTTCAAAATATTGTTTTTTTCTCTTAGATAAAATATGAAATGAATCCTTATTTTAATACATACAGCCGGTGTAGTATTTTTCGACATCATAAACACTTAATTTTTTAAAGATTTCATTATATGAATCTAAGGTTTTTTTCATGATTTTTTTATTTGTTATGTTTTAAAATTTATTTTTCAAAGTGTAATGGATATTTTCCTTAATAAATGTCTTGTATAATTTTTAAATAATCTCATATATGTTTTCATGGTTATTTTAAAAGACAATTATTTTCAAAATTATTTTTCAATGTTTTTTTAAAATTAGAAAGGTTATGTTCATCTTGAAATGTTTTAAATAATTTTTAAAGATTCCATTATAAGTTTCCAAGGATATTTTAAAATAAAACTATTTTTAAAATGTTTTATGTATTAAATATGTTATTTCATTGTGAAAAGGATATTTTCCTCATGAAATTTTTAAAATGATATTAACACTAACCTTATGTGATTTGAAGTTTATTCTAATAGAAATTTATTTTGAAATTTTTATTTTTATTTAAAATTATTTTTCAATATAAAACATTATATTTTCCTTATGAAATATTTTAAATTATTTTTAAAGCTTCCCATATATTCTTCCAAATAAATTTTCAAATAAAAGTATTTTGAAAATGTAATATGTTTTAAAAACTATTTTTTCAAATAGGAAAATATATTTTTATTTAGAAACTTTTCAAATGATTTTTAAATATTCCTTTAAATTTTTTAAATTATATATTAAAATATAAGGATATGAAATTTTTTATTATTAAAAAAATAAAATTGAAAATGTCATCTTCCTCAAGAAATGTTTAAAATTATTTTTTAATATTACTTTATATATTTTCATGTTTATTTTGAAATAAATGAATTTTCGTAATATTTTATGAATTTATAGTTTTAAAAAGTTGGGTATAAAAAAATGTTTACTTTCCTTATGGAATGTTTAATGTGATTTAGTTTCAAAATAATTTTTCATATAATATGAAATCGATTGATGGAACTTATTCTTTACTGGGGATATGATTCAAGGATACCATTATTATTCTTCCTATGAATAGTTTATGTTTATGATCATGTAATATTTGCAAATCATATCTCTCTTAAATGAGTTATATAGTGATAAAATGGGTTTCAAACCTTCATCTTTTTTCACGGTATGCACCATAATAAATTTTTAATGTAACCCTCTTCTTTTTCCATGGTTAATGATATGATGAAATGCTTTTGAAGAATGTTTTTTTTCATATTTCATAATGTAATGAAATATTTATGAAACCCATTTTATTCCACAGGTTCTGAAATAATGAATATTTTATGATCATTTTTAACACATATGTATAATTTGTAGTACGTGGTGGGTGGGACCAATATATCCCACCAAAGTATTGTGTAAATATTTATATCTCATGGGATAAAAATTAATGGAATGGGTAGTGAACCTAGTTTATTAAGGGTCTTTTCCCACTAAGATATGATGGTTGTAGAGGGTACCCATTCCACAATGATAGTATTGTAAATGATCCTTGACTACTGAGGAAATGATTTTTTGTACTTATGTTTATTCCATAAATCTATGTATTATGACAATGTTATGTTCTCTTAGACTATGTTCTTTGATTATATTATGATTCATGTCATATAAAATGACAAGATTTATTCTATGACACATCTTTTTGATCTATGACTTGTAGGGAATGGTTTTTCAAATATTATTCAGATTTTATTATACCATTATGATCATATTACATTGACATATCCCTTATTTACTCTTACTGGGAATTTGATATCACCATTTCTTATAATTAATTTCCCCATTATATGAATAAAGATATTATGTATGATATGTCAAAGAAGGGTCTCAGTAACGAGGAAATTTGTGGGAAATGGTGTAGCTTATATATTTTTCAATTTTTCATATTTCAATGTTTCCAGTGACACTAAATTGTTATGATCCTCATGTCTGTATTTGTGTGATTTAATGAATATTCACCTAAAAATATATAATATCTATGTATGATATGTTTATTTATTTATATAATTAACTCATATATGACATATAATTGCACGATAAAATATGTGTACTAACTGTCTCATGAGAAGACTTTATTCGATCATAATACCCATCGTGTTATTTGAATAAGTTATCAGTAAGTTATTTTTGAAGTATATATAATATAATTATTTCATTGATAGATTGAAAAATATTTTTTATTATAAATGGTATAGGATGTAAAGGCCAAAGAACATACATCTGGGAGCCTTAAGAAGGTCGGTAACAATGTAACCCAATGGTATACCTAATTACAAAGACCTACAATCCACTGGCAGGGGGCCCAAGCTGTCATAGATGATGACCTCCTCTCCATAACTCCCAATCTACGAGAGCACATCTTTAGAGAAGATTCCATCCCTCCAACTATAATTAATGATATTCCCTTGGTCGGTCTCCAAATCACACCTTCAAATGGTGTAGTCCATGTCCCAGGGCTCATCTGACCCCCTAGAATCTATTTTACGTAAATCTCAGAGTCAAAATCCACTTCAGACACATAAAAACCCATACTCCTAGAAAATCTAATCCCAGTAAGAAGGGACCAAGTCATCACCTCCAACGAAGATCCCAAACCATACGAGGCATTGAAGGCCAAATACTCTAATCCTCTTGAATCTCATAACACCACACCACCTCTCATGAAACGATGCATCCAGGTGGATTCCATGTTGATATTGAATCCACTACAAGGAGGATTCCAACTGACCCACCTCCCCATAGAGAAATATGGAGAGTGAGGCCTTCCGAAGAAATTGTACATCGCATATGAGTTCTAAACCACCATCAAAAGTGAGACCAACTCACAAACCAATGATCTCACTCTCATCTGGAGAAAAAACAATGAACTTTAGGATCCCATGAGTGAGTTGTTCCAGTATTGATAATTTATCCTTCCAGGAACTTATTTCATCTTGGTTTCATGGTGTGATAAGTTTTGAATCCAAATGAAAGGTGAAAACATCCATTCTTGTATCCATTTTCTAGGATAACGAAGTAGAGAACTTGTTCCATATTGTCTCCTCCAATTTGTTCTATAAAAACAGATGATTCGTTGATTCCCCCTTCTCCACCCTGCATTAGAAATAGCTGGATACAAACTGGATTCCCATACTTTGAACATTCTCATCTATAGGCAGAGATTTGTTCTTAACATGCTAAAAAAGAAAGTTCATTTTGGTTGGAATTTCCTTATACCAGGTTTTCTTCGGCCCATCCCCCTGATTATTATCTATCTTCATCCACTCATTGAACCCCTGAATGGAGAACCTACCTGATCTTTATCCAATGAAGCAAAATTTATCCTCTTCATCATTCATACAAATGCTGTTAAAAAACATTCTATTATTACTTGTTCAGAATCGACCTGATGAGCATTAGGTACCTATAAGATATTTTGGGGAGATATCTAGAGTATGAAATCTTGAAAAAGTAGGCATTCCCCCACCTAATTATCATTTGAAAATCCAATTTCCCATTTCCCAATGAACCAATGAGAAGAGCCTTGAAGCTCCTCCTATAACACAACTATGTACACTCCCATACTAGAGGGGTGTGCCATGTGATCTCTAGAATTCAGCTTATAATCCCCATATTACTCTTTAAATAATGTGGACCACATCGAAGTCCCAACCACAATTTCCCAGAC
Organism: Viscum album; assembly: GCA_963277665.1. NCBI lineage: Eukaryota > Viridiplantae > Streptophyta > Magnoliopsida > Santalales > Viscaceae > Viscum > Viscum album. The sequence continues at coordinate 1,254,559,852 of OY728122.1, forward strand.
AAATCGTTCCCTTATTCCCTGCATGGTAACCGTGATATCAAATATCCCAACTCCCCCATCCTCGATTGATTTGGAATGTCGGGCCCAAGAGGAGCAATGAAAACAACCAACATAATGGGCATCCCACAGGAAGGTCATAAGGATCTTTTCCATCCTCAAGATTGTTCCCATTGGAGGTCAATTAATTTAAAAAATGTTCATCAGGATATAATTGAGGATGATGGTGATCCGAATTACCCTCCCACAAAAGGATAGGAATCTATTTTGGCTGTTATAGATCCTTCCCAATATCTAGTCAATAATAACCTCAAAGAAGACATTCTTGATCCACACATATGAAAATAGAACCCCAAGGTAAATCATAGGAAATTGCTTCCATTAATAGCCTAAAATGACTTGAATGGCTCTGAATCTCTGGGAAATACACTTGTTGGAGATGAACATCTAACATTTCATAGATTAATAAGATGTCCCCTCTCCCAGCCATATCTAGTAAAAACATCATAAGACTGAGAAGGTATATTTGTCTACAATTATTGAAGAATAACACATCATTTGAAAACATCAGATGAGAGATGGCCTCCCCACCCCTTCACCCAACATATAGACTCAATCTACCATCGACCATGCTTCAATGAATGTTCCTAGAGAGAGAATCCGGTGAAAAATGAAGAATCTAGGAGAATGTGGGTCTCCCTACCTCACACCCCTAACAGATTTTAAGTAGTCGAAGAAATTCCCCCTGAGGGATATAGAAAACGAACGATATGAGAATCACTCGAAGAAGAGGTTGCAAGACCATTCATGAAAAAATAACCTATGCCTCACTCGAATTATGAATGACCATTTCATCTTTTCATATGCCTTATCCATATCAACCTGAAAAATAAAATTGGATCCAATATGGTACATGTTATTGTCGTCAACCAGATCACAAGTTATTATCATATCTCCTTGAATACTATGACCCGTAATAACCCCATGTTGTTCATTAGATACCATCTTCAGGATCAAACCACTTATTCCCCTTGTAATGAGACTCACAGAGATCCTGTAAGACACATTACACATGAATATAGGTCTGAAATGAACAATGCTTATGGGAACTATAATATTCTGTATGATAACAACCCTTGACAAAGTCACATCCTTACCAAAAGCACCCCCCCCAAGTCTTGGACTACCTCCACCACCTCATGCCTAACGATGTCACATGAATCCACATAAAATCCTGTTGGATATCCGTTCATATGAAGAGTACTATCTCATAGAATTTCAAGCATCGTCCTCTTAATTTCATCCTCTTTTGGAATTCTCATCAGACTCTCATTGTCAGATGCCCCCATCCACCATGGAAGATTCTCCCAGGAGGATCTAGCTTCATCGCTACCATAATGAGCTCCACTATCTGTATGAGCCACTCTTTCTATCATCCCTAAAAAAACCACTACCACTAAACATCCAAAAAAATATACATTATCAGTATAATCACAATTCTTAAGATGGATGTTGTTCCTCATTGCACTCTTCTACTTCAAGAAAGAATGGAAAAAACTATTGTTTTGGTCCCCCTCTTTAATCCATATAATCAGAGCTTTCCGCCTAAGATCCCTCTCTATATCAACTAGTTTCTATACCATGAAAACACACTTATCACAAAGAGATGTGGACTTTTCCTCATTCCAGCCCAACATTAGTTCCTCCCGCAACATCTCAATGTCTACCTGGATAGATTCCACCCCCATTTTTTAATTTGTTTAGTTTCCAATCCAAGTTATAATGTCATTATTGAGACGTTAGAGTTGTCTGGATAGTTCATACCAGAGACCACCAGCCTCTTCCCCCTCCCAAGAGCACCTCACCCTCGACAAGAAATCTGAAGCCTAATACCAACTATTATAATACAAAAAATCATGATTCCCATATTGGTTTCTGCACGGGTGAAGTTTCACCAGCAGTGGAGTGTGGTCATAAAGTTAAACCAAACCATAGATATACAAAATACATGGGTGGAATGTGAAAACATGAGACCAGACAAGATGAAGGATTTTATTTCCCCAATTTATGGTGGTTTGTTTATTTTTCTCTCAATAAACAATCAACTATTTAATTCTTATTATCACAAAATTATTTATTAATTTTATTTATTATTGATACTTAATTTATTTTATGTATGCAATACTATGAACACAAAAATAGTTGAATTAATACGACAATATAGAATTAAAATAAAATGATTATTCGTCTATATTTTATCATGAACACGGGTAATCACATAAGTATAACCCAAATTATATTAAAAATACTTTTAAAATAAAAAATATGAAAATTTATTAAAAAAATACATGAAGTTAATATTAAGTCATTAACCCTTCCATTATTTGAGTTTAAGATATACCCATTGTTAAATTATTATTTCATTCCTTTGTTTGGTGACAGTAATTTTCGAGAAACAGAATCAAATATGTTGGGTCAACATAACCAAAATGTTATTTGTTAAAAAATCTTTTATCAATTAAATAATGATTTACACGTAAGTGTTGAGGAAATCTATGTCATGTTTTTCGGATTAGGGATCCCACTCACCTGAATATGGAATTAAAAACCCAATATTGGAATGGCAAAAAACCAAAACCCTTATTAAAAATTATATTTCCTTTAAATTGATTATAAGAAGATAAATATGGATCCTTCCCACAAGAATGTTGAAGTGATGGTATATTCTATGGTCAATGGTGAGGGCCATTGAAACTTGATAGAATAGTGGTCGACTTAATAATATAAAAATTATTATCTATTGTATAATTTTTATACATGTAAAGTATTAATATTATCTACTCTTATTATTTTATAATAATGAAAATTACATAATCTACATTATCCCTATCAACAATTATATAGAAAAAAATATCCAAAATATATGTAACTTCCTAAAATAGTTCAAACACATAAGACTAGCATTTTTCTAAATAATGAATTCATTTGTATTAGAATCCTTAATCCATGTTCTATCTACTAAGGAGGTGAGTATTTTCTATGAAAATGACCTAATTGATGGTCATGTTGTTCAGTTATTAATGTTTACATTTATATATATTAATCTTATTAGGTAACATGGGAACATTGATTCATATATAATGCTCTAGTATCTCCATGAACATTACCAGGATAGAGACAAAATGGGATGATTTCAGATATAAAAGTCACTCTTTATTATCATACATGTAGAAAATTCATTTGTTAAGACTCACATATTAAAACTCAGTTTCAATATTGAGTGTCTATAGATTCTAATTTTTACATTTCTCAAATAATTGTTCAAGAATCTCTTTCATAAAAAACTCCATAAGATATTCTACAGTTTTTATAAAAATAAAAATATTAATAACATTGAGAGGTATATCACAAATCTTTAGCCATTACATTTCCCAATGGAAAAGGATATGAAGTGTGAGAATCCATCAGTTAACCTGGAGTAAAATAGAAATGGTTAGAAAAAGATCTCAAAAACTAAATCAGAGTATAAATCTAATTCAAAACACATTTCCATAAAGAGGAGGATCTAGGGTAATGTAAAGGTAGAATAATATATCTATTCTTCATGACAAAAGAAGTGAATTTGGAAGAAAAAAACTCACTCGAACAAAGAAGAAATGGGAATCTTGGGGTGAGATTCTTATAGATTGTAATCAATCTATTTCTATAAATTGGGTATTAAATATATCATATGGTTCTCACATATGGATTCAAAAACAGGAACCATATAGTTTTTACAATATATCTCAAGCTGAGGTAGATGTACTAGAAGCCAACATAGAAAAAATTATTTTTTTATTTTTTTTAAAAATCACCTCACATTGCCGAGAATAATCATCTTGGTCATGAAATATTTCAATTAAGTTCCATCTATCAATAAATATATTATTTATGTGTCCAAAAATGAAACATATCGATATATTTTTAAATTTATAAATAATTTTTTTTCTTATTTTAAAAAGAAATTATTTTTTATAAAAACTTATAATTCAATAATAATAATTACTTGTTTGATTACACAAACTTAGTGATAGAAAAAGACAAAAAACTATTTGACATGACTCATACCACACCCAACTATACAATCATAAAATAGTTTTTGAGAAATAATTTTTTTTGTCCTGATTAAACCAAAATGGATCTTTGTATTCATTTGAAATATTACCACTTGGTGTATGTCACACACATTTTCAAGGAAAAATGGCCAGTTCCACATATAGTGGAAAAGATTAAGGGGTCTTAAAGCCCATTCTGTATGTTCATATTGATGTACATAAACCATTTATATTTGAAGAAAGTGGTGGGAAATCATACTTCATAACATTTACTAATGGATTTTATAGATATGGTAGCATTAACATAATTTGTTATATGTAAGATACTGTTGAAAAATTCATTGAATAAAAAATTATGTTTAGAACCATCATGGTAAAAAAATTAAGAAACTCTTCCTTGTGATTATATCAAAATTATATTTTATTATGCATATAGAGATATAAGTTGTTTGTGTCTTAGGTATAATAGTTAGATATCAATAAAATATAGGTGACTTCCATTTGATAAAAGTCCATATTATTCTCTTGTAACAGAGACATACTAAGGATATGTTCATAGACCATAGAGAGGATAAAAAACATTCCCTCACTGGTTATGTCGGTGCTAGTTTAAAAATTTATCTCGATGACTCGAAAACACATTAAAGATACATGATAATCATCAATGAAGGTTATATAAGAATGATGTTCTCCAATAAATATGTGGTTTATGATTTTATAGCATAGTCCAAGTACATTGTGACTTATGAGGAATCTAAATTAGTAATTTATATTTTGATCTATGTCTATTATAATGATGTGTTTACTAAAAGTAAATACCTAATCATGCTCTACTTTGACAATACTAAAGTATTAACACTTGAAAATGATCCTTAATCACATTAGCGAAAAAACACAACCTTTATAAATATCATATGTGGGGTTATTTTTCTCAAAGATGTAATGTCATAGTGATCAATGTTTCCATAGATGAAAATGTGGTGGACCCCTTAAATAAATCCATAACTTTTTAGATACATTATCATCATTTTAGATCTAGTGGAAAAAATCATTTTCATTTGGCTCTATTACAAGGGGGGTTATCATGGAGTCTATTTATTATAATAAAATTTTGGTACATGAGATTTAATGTATATTCAATGAAGTGAATATTAATAAAAATGCTTTATTATATATAATTTATTGTTTTATGAGACTCTAATAAAAATGTCTAAGATTATTTATTTCATTGAAAAGGGCATAATACTTCCACACTATGGAGAGACCCTTGAAATTTCATAATGATATTCTTAAACCTTGATCTCTGGTTATATAAAATTTTATTATTGGATGAATAGTTTTTTAATTTTCTTGTTTAATTTATCAAAAACATATGAGATGTCGCCTCATGAATTTTTCACATTGTAATAAACAATATAGGAGATTATGGAAATACAGACCTATAGAAATTCCACATGTTTGTATGTGAGTGGATATTACTACATGTGATCATTTCTAAAATTCATTATAATTATGATTAGTATTAATATATTTCATGACTCATGAACAATGATGAATTATCATAATCCATGAAAAATAAAATTTCAATAAATTTCAGTACATTTGGGTGCATCACAAATGACATTTTATTAGTATATAAGTTGAAGAAGTATTTGTCTCCTCAATATTATATCAGAAAATAAATTGAAATATAACAATCACATTGAATTATATAACTATGGTGTATTGATGAGATCATATTAGGTAGTGAAATAAATATGTGTAAAGTATATAAGTTGATGATGTGGTTGTGAAACCTTGACTATGAGAGTCCAAACAAATGGATTATATTACACTGTAAGTGTTTGTATATGGTTTTTTTATTGTTAAAACATATGTTATTTTTGTATGGGTGTATTGACCCATTGCTATATAATAATCTTGGAATTTAGGAAATTCAACCAAATTCCACAATAGAAGAAACCTCTACATCACAGAAAAATTGTTTCATTTGATCTCAGTTAAATATTATTTATTTTAAAAAAAACTTAAATATAAAGAATTATCATGATAATTAATTAATGTTTATCCAAGATTTATTAAATGATTTAAAATTTTATGTTAATATATATTAAAAAATTAAATAATTAAGATATAATATTTTATTATCTCTTATTATCCATACTATAAAAATAATTATTTATTTATCAAATAAACAATTTATATAATTATATAAAAATAAAATAAATAATTTTAAACCAACTAATGAATAATATTTTTTTAATGAATCTATTTATTTAAATATTTATTCATTAATTAGAAAAATTATGAATTGGATGAGCGAATCAATTTTTTTTTCTGGTGATAAATAATTATTTACCATACTATAAAATAAATATTTACAAGTTTTTAGGTTTGTGCACACCATAAGTAGAATTATAATGCCTCTGTTTCCAAAATCTTCCATTTGAATTTTCTAGAGACCTGGAGAAGTCAAAAGGGTCTATAGGGGATGTAGTTTCCCCAAAATTCTCTAGTTGGATTCATAGAAAAATGTGGCCTCACCATGAATGTTGGATTCATAGTCCCAGGTGGACTCACCATCGTAGGTGGTATCATGGTCATAGGTGACCACATAGTATGAGGTTGGAATCATGATAATAGGTTTCCCTCTATTCAATGGGTTATCATCACCATCAAAGGTGGTATTATGGTCATAAGTGGGTCTACAAGCCATTGGTTGGACCCTTGGACACTGGTGTGCTGAAGGTTACAGTTGGCGTCATTGTCATAGGTAGAATTAGAGTCATCGGTTGGAATCATGATCAGAAGTTCCCTCAAAATTGAATATTTTCTTCACACTAATTTTTTAGGCTCACAAACATATGTTCATATCAATATCACATAATACCTACTCATAATATCAATTTTCCTCATAGTCATAAGTTTTCCTCAATTATAAGTTTTCTTCATAGTTGCAGGACTTTATCATGGTCCTAGAAACACTTTTAATGGTATCAGTTGTGTCTCAAGATAAAACCTTTCTCAGTCACAGATATTTTTTTTCAAAAGGTCATTTTCCCCATATTGTAATAAAAAAAATCATTTTATCCTAAATAAATTTTTGAAGAATTAAATAATGATCTGATTCAAAGTTGATATTTTTGTCCTTACATTCTTAAAAATATGTTGTTTTTAATGTGGATCCTCTTATGTGAATTAAAATATATCCTCATTAATATTTAATTAATGTATCATCCCTAGGAAATCATGGTGATATAATATCCATAACATTAAAGGAATGTACTTCCATTATTTGAACCATTTCTTTTTTTTCATCATTACCCAAAGAACTGAAATCTTTTTCTTGAAACTCGATGTGTTATTTGTAGCTACTGAAAGCCTCTTTATTCAGGTATATGGGTGTTCTGAGTAGTTTCGTTAACACCTTATTTTCTATTGTAGTGATTCATATTTAATAGAGGATTTTTTTCTCTTTTTTTACTCCTTCTAAATAAAATCTGAAAGGGGTTTTAAGCCCTTATCATTAAAAAACAATGTGGTGACATCATTTTATTTTCCCATGTTTGCGGTGTAGTGTGGTTGATAATGTCCTTTCTAGGTCAGGGATTTGTTGATTATCATATTTTTAGGTGGAATTATAAATTTATCATGATTTATCACTTTTTTTAATGGTTTAATTGACATTAATTAATGTTAAACCAGATTAATGAAAATAATATATTTTTTGTTATATAAATTTCATGAGTTTTTATCATGATGACAGTATGGATCTTATATTAGTAGATTGTGTGCTATATATATTCTTGATATGGTGTAACATATTTCCCTATTTGTAAATTGGATAAATAATTTACATTTTCTAATGATTTTTTGATAAATTATTAAGGGCAAGTTGAATTTTGAAATTTCATTCCTTATTGTTTGATGAAACATGAGTTTATTCATGAAAGCATGTTTAAGTATGTTATAGTTATTGATAGTTGATTTATTAGGTTGTCTGTGTTTGTTACCTATTAAAAATTAATTTGTTAATTCAAGACGGTAATAAATTGGTTGTTTGATGAAGATAAATTTCATGGGCCTGAGCGATCATATTTTCTTATTAAGGCTGGATGCCTAGGTTTTACGGCCCAATTTCTTTATTAACTATTTTTGTTATCTTTTCACCATTCACGATTTCTCCATATGATGATTCTTTAATTGATATATGATGTGATCCTTGGATGGATGATGATTTAATGATGATTTGTGGGGAGTCTCAGGATTATAAAAAAATGTGGCACTTTTTATAAAGGTATGGATGGTTTTGTTCATAGTGGTGTAGGGGGTGGAACTAGGATTGATGGAATGGGTAGATATTAGGATTGAATATTGGTTACTATACTAAAATCTATGATAATTTCTTAATAATGAGTTTTCTTTATTTTTTATATGGACATTATTATTATTACTACAATTAATTCCCCACTACATGTTATGAAAATTGATGCTTTGTCAATGTATCATTTTTTGTTAGCGTATGATTATTCCTACAGTTCATTAAACTGTGGAATGAAAATGAATGTTGAATATTTTATCCCATGGGGTTGGTGCTTGAATGGAATTGAAAATGATGAATAATATTGAAAATCATTTCATGGTTGGATTATTCCATGAAAGAATGGAAATTGATGGTAATTACTCTTATAAGAAATTTTTAAATGAAATAAATAATTAAATTAATGCCTCTTCAAATATTTTTGTACGTATAGGATATATATTCCATATCACTATTATTTGGGTGTATGATAGATGATAACTACAATTTATTATATCACTAAGTGATTCACCATAGTGTTGTTTTGAGTAATAAATATTCATATGTCATGTTATTTCATATGATATCTCATCCTTGTTGGTAGGGTTACCAACACTAAGGTTCTTTGGTGGGTGTTTCCCCAACATCTAGGGTAGCCATGAATAGATGGATGACTACCCCCTCCTTCACTACTCTCTTTTCATGGTAGTATTATGTGATGCCATTCATGGTGGTTTCCTTTACCATATATATTTTTGTATAGTATTTTAATGGATTGGGGTTAATTCACTAAATGTATTTCATGATATATTATCCTAAGGATTATTATAGGTTTGTTGTGTATTGGTTGAGATGGATTGTTTTATATTGCGCAACATATAGATTGTGGTGGCTTATGAAAACTACCTGATTGCAATCTATTATGTGGATTATGAGGATGATGTGATAATATAATTAATGAGGTTCATGATATGTTATTTTTTCTCATTTGTCATTGGTATGTCTCAAATATATTTGTAGATATATGGATGAGGATGTATGAAATTGCATCACAATGGAAAACCAATAGGGAATTTGTAGCTGGATACCTTATTTTATATATTTATTATATTATGTTATATCTTGTATGTGATACTTGGCTAGAGATCCATTGAGATGTTGAGAACATAACATACCTAATTAAGTGATGATTTAGCTTCACATAATTTTTTAGTGAGATTTATTATTTTTTCTTTACCATTTCCATGATTGGATTTGGGAATTATCATATTGAGTATACATATTATTTTCACCCTACTTATATGTTAATTATTTTTTAGTTCTATTGGGGCGGGTCGGTGATCGGCCGGGACATTAATAGTATGTGCAGTTTTTCTGGAGCTATTTGGGCATCATGGTCACTGTGAATGTTTATATTTTTGTAATTTTAGTTCCTTTAATAGTATTTATGTTTTATAGAAATGTATACATGTTTTGGGCTATTTTAAATTTTTATGATCATGATTTGTTTGTTGGTATTATTTTAGCTCCTGTTCTTTGTGTTCTTCTTAGAAGACAATGCCTCCCATTTGTGTGTATTCTATACCCACATTTCTGATCACCAACCTATGGCCTAATCGAGGGGGTCTTTATGAATTATTATATACCATCTCTAATTTCCATACCTATAGGGGTGACTTTGGGGGATTTTGGTTATGATAGAGTTGTATCAAAATTTTTGGTTGGGGATAGGATGGAGTTTTGGGGTAGGTACTACTAAGGACTGAATGTGTTGTTATAGAAATGGTTTTAGCTTATATGCGATGTAAAAATGGAGTCTAATTAGACATGGATATTTTAATAACCATATGACCTCATTTGGGGATGTTTATGTTTCATGGTCCTATTAAGGAAAGAGATACTAGTTTTTGGGTGCAGTCCTAGGGAGGCATTATGAATTATTGTTGTTAGCTCATATGAATGAATTGGGTAAAATGTTGGATTCAGTTAAACATTAATTAATTACTCATAAATATTCCATATTCTAGGTTTAGGAGACTATTATTTTCATTTTGTATTTAGCTTCATATCATTATCACGTTCTTTCCTAAGATGTTCATTAGTTTTTTCTAGTAGATCACCACAAAGTTGTGGTCAGGAATGATGACACATGGAAGTGGAAACTCTACCAGTTTCATCTCTAGAGATTATAGAAGTATGATGAATCAAATTTATAATTTGTTATGTAAGAATGGTTTAATGAGGGATAGATAACCTTTAGTTAATTTTGTTCTTAGAATGTGCTTGGTTTTTCTTTGGTGGTGACGATGTTTTGTGGGGTAGTCCAATAGTGGTTGTTATTATTCCCTAGGGAATGTTATAATTAATTTGATTCATGGGAGAAGTTCTGATATGACATTTTATTTTATTGTATTTCTTTGATTGTAATGAAATATAGTCATCAGGATTCAATAGTCCTTTGATAGGAGTGCTCCATTATATTGGAATTTGGTATTCATTTTTAGGACCACCTCCAATATGTTTCAAACATACTACCAGATGAGGAGGCAAGGGTGGGTAAATATGAGGAGGTTTTTAATCCAATGATATTTCACTAGGTTACCATGTTTGTATCACAAACATATATTGAGTTATTAAAGAGAGAATTGGTTGTTGAGAGGATATTGGACAGAACTAAATCATAATGGGAGTGGGGGTCATGTTGATTCTACATATACTAGAGTTGTGATTTGGGGATCCAATTTTCCTATACATAAGATCGTTCTAATAGCTTGGATTATGCCATAACCCTCATCATCTAATGTATTTAAGGCTAGTGGATCTTTGGCCTCTCACATGGGTTCAAAAATCTATTTTTTATAGAGTTTGTATTCATCAATGTAGAGAGTGCATGGCCTTTTCGAGAAAGAATAATCTTGATAGTTTTCTTCATAATGATCCTCCATTGTAGTAGTTTTATCTAAGGTATTATGAGTACGATGGTCTAGCTTTTTTTCAGTAGAGTAGAGGTGCGGTTGGAAGAGGAAAACCTTGTAATGCTCGTCATCCTTATAGAGTATATAATATACATTGTGTATGATTCTTTTCGAGTCAAAGAGGCTATGGAGTAGGTCATGGTCAGCTGCATGATCTACAGTTTCCATCACCATGGGAACATATGGTTTTTTAAGGCACCCTTTTATTATTTAAAACTGGGGTTATGCCTCAATTGATTTTTGAGAAACACACTCTTTTATTTCACCTACCCAACTCCATCGGTTGGGACATTACATGGAGAGACATCCAGTTCCCATGGAATTGACTATTCCCTTTGGTCATCAAGCTTATTTTTATGATGTATATAGAGATTGTAATCCAGTGTTTGTGTACTACCACTTTTTTAGAGATTTACTAGGATTATAGGTACATCCATATGACATCATCCGCAACATGGATTTTTTTTAATCAGTATTGGTTATCATGGATTTCATTAGGAGGAATTTTTATACAATGATATAGAAAGAGAGTCTATGAGGTTCATGGGTGAGTGAGAAACATGGATGGGTCAGAGTAATGTTCCATCATTATATTTCTTTATGGATGAATTTATGAAGTGTTTATCATAAGTTTATCCAGTGGTGATTCCTTGGGTTGTGGAAGAGTTCACTGATGTATTTACTTGGGAGGTTATGGTGTTACCCACATTATGAGAGATAATGTTTTTTATATGTCTATAACTATTCATTTATCTGATATGTATATCTATATATAGGATAGATACATCAGAGTTCCAAGACCTATGAACTCTTACTGATGATCTTGTTAAGGCATGCATGTCACCTTAGGGTGCTCTAGTTATGTTCATCAAGAATTTAAATCGATGTGAATAGATTTATATTGAAAATTATTACTTAAATCTAGTGACAATAAAGAAATTATACCCTCTTCCAAGGATTTTAGGTATATTCAATCAACTTAAAGAATCTATTCATTTCTTGATGATCGATCTATGATTTGGATATCTTCATATGAAAGTGAAATGTGAGTATAATCTGAAGACTTATTTATAATGTTTTGATGGTCATTATGAGTTATTTGTAAAATCATTATTTGAAAAAAATACTAATATATATAGATGGGGTTGATATATTCATTGTTTCTAGAGTTTCGAGACCGGTTCATGGAGGTATTAATTAATTAAATCCTTATGTAATCAACATATGAGAAGGATCATGAGTTCATATATGGGCCATTTTGGGAATTCGTATTTGTATTTAGTTATTTTGAAGCTACAAAATTGTGTTCTCTATTCTCATGATTTTTGTTTATTGGTGAATTTCATGTCCCAATGTGGCATAGAAATTGACACTTTAGAGATTGATGCAGTTCTATCATTGGAATCCCCCAATACTATTTTGGAGGTGTGACATTCCATGGCCTTATAGGCTTTTATGTGAGGATTGTTCTAAGAATTTATTATATTCAGTCTCTTATGATTTCATTGACATTAAAGGATTAGTAATTATTATGGACTAACCAGTTTCAGTATTCATTTGAGTATCTGAAGGAGAAGTTGGTATTTGCTCCAGTACTTTGTTTTCCAAAATATGGAGTTCAATTTAAATTTCTTTGTGAAACATCATTTTTTATCTTGGGAAGTGTCTCGATGCATCAAATATTAATATTTTCCTATGGGTAAATGTAGTTATACCCCATGAATGTAACTATTTTATCCATGTTCTTGAGTTGGAAGTGGTTGTGGTTTTCTTTGATTTTGTGAAAATATTAACGCATTAGTAAACAATGTTCTTTTTTTACCAATCATACAAGCCTACAGTATATGTTATCCATATATGTTTTGAAATTATGATAGTTAAAATAGATTAAATTATTATAGAATTATGATTTAGATATTAACAATACCCCCATAAAGGGTAATATTGTAACTAATTTACTATGAATAAAGTAATTCATTGATGTTATGAAAGAATCTAGACAATATTATAGTGTACTATAAGATATTTTCTTGATTCATCATGATATATGAGCGGTTACTGGAAGAGGATTCATTTGTTAGATAATGGTGTTGTCATCTTTGATGCATCAGGTAGGGGAGTCCCAACTAGGGGAATCTTAAATGGAGGGTTAGTGGGACTGAGTAATTTATGGTGACAACCTTAATGGTTGGGCTGAGGATGATCAAAATTTATTGTTATTCCAAGGGAGGATTTTCATTATTTTAGTGACTCATGTGGAGTTTCTCTAGGAGTTACACACCTCACCTTTTCTTGTATATCTAATTGTGAAAAAAGTTGTATTGTTCTCTGATAGTTTGGATTTGGTGGTTTCAGTTGAAGCATTCAGTTGAAGAATTCATATACAAATGTATATTTTGGTAGAATGTGATGGATGAACACAATGTTCCTTGTAGGTTTCTCCTACAATTTGATGTTCCTTGATAAAAGTGAGAAGAAATTTCAATGTATATAATTATAGTTTTACTTCAGTCTCATGGAGGCTATGATTTTATATAGATAATAGTGGACCATTTAAAAAAGTCACATCACATTCTAGTGATTAAAGTGTTAATACCAAAGGAGGTTTTGTCAAGGAATTACCTGAAGTAGGTGGTGAGGCTTCAAAGAGTGGTGAAAGTGATTGTCTCTAATCGTGATAATCATTTCATCCTCATGTTGTAGATAGGCCTTCAACATGATTTTGGATCCTATTTGTTCCATAGATCTTATTTTCAAATTTAAAATAATGATTAAAATATAGGCTTATCCAAACTCTTGAAGATATATTTCATTCTTTTTTCCTATTTTATAGAGGTTTTTGGTAGAGGAAACTACCACTAGTCATGTTTTATTATAATATGATTTTCCACTCCACCATATGCATGGATTCATTTGAGGATTTTTACTACGGACCTTACGGTTCTTCATTATGATATATTGGGGTCAAAGATTTATAAATTCATAGTCAATAACTATTGATACCCATGAAAGAGATGGTTCTTGTAAATTTTTAGAAGAATAATGTAGATCAGGATTGTTATAATTCATATTCCAAACATAGTATGATACTTGTAGAGTTCAACGTTTGAGGTTATGTGTTCCGGAAGTTGAAACACCGTAATGGGTAGTGATGGTTTGGTCATGGGAGTAAGATTTATTTGTAACTTTTTAGTCCTTTAATGGTGTTTTATAATACTTCATCTATTACTTATCGGGTAGAAAATCCCCTATAGATGATTCAAATTCATATAGTCTTTTACATCTCACAACATCATCACTTTCTTCAAGAAAAATATAACATCATTGATTGTTGTTAGATTAATATTGATGATGATACAAACATCATGGAGTGTTATATGGGGATCAAGAACATCGATATAAGTTTTTTCATGGGAGATCAATTACCTTAGTTTTTGTCCTTTGGAGGTATTGATGTGTAATGGAGAGCACCTAGGAAAGGGATCAATAAAAACATGGTTAGTATATAGATTTGATTCATTATTAATTTTTGTTTTTACTTATTTGTTGATTTTTTACCTCTATCTAGCTTATGATATCATTATATCTTCATTGTATTGATTTTGGATTTTCACCTATTTGAGAGGTTTCCTCCACCAGGAGATGGTTGTGTTGTATTGCACCTGGTTTCACTAAGTTGGATTGTCATTGATTAGAGATGCTAATATTAACTCTTTCCCCTGGTTTATGTTGTCATTTGGCTATATGATGTGTCTCTCCAATAAGAATTTTTGGTTTTATTATATAAATATATCTAATACGCACCTCATGGATCATTTTCCAAACATCTTTTCCCATTATCTTCTAGGTTATATTTTAATTATCAAGAATCATTATAGTTTTAAAGGTATATAATATTATGAAACAATTCCGAAAACCTTTAATTTGTGTTTTCCATAGGATCAGAGGTTTCATTTAGGTGTATGGGTGAATTTTTTACCTAATATACTCATGTGGGCCTCACAGAAGTAGGTTGTATCACGGTCGTAGATGTCCTCAAGGTAACATGTGGCATCATGGTCACAAGTGGGATCACTAATATAGGATGGTCTCAAGATCATAAGTGTTCCTTACATTCATAGGTGGACTCATGGTCATAATTTTTCCTCATAGTTATATATTAAAATCACTATAATAGTGTGCCCTCACGGGTGTGCGTTGGCCTCACAGTCATAGGTTTTCCTCACGACGATTGGTGGTATCACAATTATCATTGTCCTAACAGTCAAAGGTTGGCTTCAGGGGAATTTGATATCCCCACAGTCAATGGTTTTCATCATGGTCTCCAATAGTATCAAAGTCATCATTAGTCTCATGAACAGAGGTATTCCTCATGGTTGCAGATTTTCCTCACAGTCATAGGTGGTTTCACAGACATCATTGGCCCCATGGTAAAAGGTGGCCTCAAGGTAATAGATTGTCCACACAGTTTCTAGTTGGACTCACTAATTCATGTGGTCTCAATATCATAATTGACCTCATGGTCAAAGGATGACCTCAAGGATGCAGGTGGCCTCATAGTCAATGGTTGGCCTCACAGTCACACAATGGCCCTACGATCTCATGTTTATCTCATAGTTTCCTATTCCCTTCCTTATATGGCATGTAAGAGTCATGGACTAATATTGGTCATGGTCATAGGTTGGCCTCATGGCTTCATGTAGGTATCGTGATTCAATAATACCTTATCATGATAAATGGTTTGTCTCATGGTCAAACCATTCACAGTCACTCTATTTTATTCAAAATAACCAATTTTCCCATGAAAGTCAGAAATACAACTTATTATCAGAAATAAGGGACTAAATACTTATGCAATTTAAATTAAACAACGTTTTAAAGGGGATATTTATTTCCTTTCGTTAATAAATGTATGAATAATTTCATATATATTTTTCCATTTTAATAAAATTTGTTCCCCTTTAATCATTAATTAACTTCTAACATGCTAGAAATTTTCATGGTATCTTATTATTAATACTAAATTGAATATCATTCTTTCATTTTAATAATTTCTTCTTTCATATGATCCTAAATGAACCATCATCATGATCCTGATCCTTGAATTGTAATATAAATTAATAAGGATCCTCAATGTTCATCATTCATGGCATGTTCAATAGTTTAGTTCACACATTGTTTTCATCATAAATGGTTCACATTTGAGGTAGGATATTATTTCTCTTTCTTTTCCCACCTTATCTATCCTCGGTATATCTAGGCAGTGACCTTATATTCTTCTTCCCATATTTTTGGTGCAATATGTCTGGGAACATACATTCAATTATAGTAATCATTAACTCTCCTATTTTTATGTAAAATCATGAAGTTATCATGCTTTATCTATTTGGGTAATGGTGGAATTGACATTTATTAATATTAAGCTATATTAAAGGGAAAAATAGGTTTTTATTTATAGTGATTTGATGTGTTTCCACTGTGATAATGGGTTTCCACTTTTTTTCTTCATAGTGTGTTATCTATGTCTATTTTATGGTTTATCATATTATTATGTTAAGAAATTTTATAAATATCATAATGATTTAAATTATTGTCATCTAATTCATTAAGAGGAATTATTTACTTGAAAATGGTTTTCATGTTATTCTCACACAATATATATAAAATATTTTCTTTGTCTAAAGGAGATGATTGATGATCTGGATAAACATTTGTATCTCAGGGAGTTGTTCATGAGTTGTTTATGACTTATGGTCTCTATCATGTATTATCTTTTATATTTGTATTTTAATTTTTATTTTCTCAGAGATGTGACATTATATTCATGTAAGGGGATATTTTATTATTTTTTGAGCAATATTTTTAGTAGTTTTATCTTATCTGTCATTCAATGTGTTCATAATAGAGGGAAATATCTCCCATTTGTGGGTAATATATTTCATTGGTTCTTGTTTCCAACCAGTATCCTATTGAAATTATTATCTGGGCATCATAATCCTATTCTCTCATTGTCGACCCCAAAGCGGTAACTTTGGGGGGAGGGGATCTTGATAAAAAACTATTATAATTTTTAATTAAATGTCATGGGGTTTGTTTTGGATTAATTCATAGTTGATGGCCTTTTGTAAATTAATTGAAATAATACTCTAACGTCGAGTTTATTAATAGATTTTTTTCAATTGGTTAATGGTTGATCATTGTGCATGTTAACTTCCACTCCTGATCTCCCTCCTCATATCATCCTCTTAATAAAATGAAAAACAAAATAAATTCCTTTATGTATTAATAAACATAAAGTTATAAAAGTGAATAATGAAATATGATCATTCATTCATTCTAGAACTACAAATTACATTAGTGTTGTTCATAGATCAATGGACCACATATGGTTCACTACTATAGGGAATCAACTTTGGAACCTTACTATATGAGAATGATACCCTGATCAAATTTTAATGATGAACACCATTAATAAATATATAAATCAACACTTAGTCAATAATTCTTCTAATATTTTGAATTAATTATAAATTTAGATATAAACATCCTTAATCTAGGTAGTGTAATAATAACATTTCAATATTAATAGTAAAAAATTCATTATTCATATAGTTTACATCAAATATATTGTGAATGATCCACTGAATCCAACAAATTCTGAGCTATATATAGGACCAAAATGAACATATGTTTCATCCAGAACTGACCACCTCATCTATCGCAACATGAAATACAATAGAAATTTGGGAAACTAAGAAATAATCCAATCCCATAGGTCAACACATTGCATATAAATTAATCTCAATCAAAATAACATCATTATAATAACACATTACCTTACCCGTTGATATATCCCATTATAACCCACTTGTACTAACCATTCCACTCATCAAAACATTCAAAATTAAAGGAGAATAGCCCACATTACCATAATCCATGCCATTGGATAACAGATTACATAATATTTCTTAGTTTAATTTCATTACTAATATATATCCAAGGTTGATAGTTGTACCTTAACAACCTTACACATTAAGGTTCTATCATACCAAATCCAATTCACCCTGATTTACCATCCATGGGGTTAATTCCATCAATTTGCACCTACCCGAGCACTTTGGACACAAAGCAGGAAAAGTATGGGTATATTCATGCCCCAAAACACATGGAATCCGGTACAAATATATTCATGTGATAAATCGTTCTAATGTCTTCTTAACTTAATATTTAGTAACATAACTCACCAGTTAACATTACCTAATTCATGAACAATCTAACAGATCCATAAAACCAATTCTAAACCATTAGAATTTAGAATATAAAGACATGAATGAATATGTAGTGGGATAAGAAGAAAAATAATTCTTATGTAGGGTCAAACATACTATGAGGGGTCCACCATAACAAACATAACATAATACAAGCTTTAAATAGTGGTCTAAGGAGCATGGAATCTAAGGAGAACCCAAAGGAGTGGGATTGTTGTTCTATGTTTCATATATGAGAGGAGATGGTGTTAGTGTTTGAGATTGTATTGTTTTAGTTATTTTTTCTTTGTTAAATTATAATTACCTCACCTTTGTTTAAATATATTTACATGAAACATATATATTATTGTTTTTAATCAAACAATGATAATTGTTTTATAATGTTTTTGTGATCTTTGTATATGAATTTGTATTATTAATATTAATACTAATTTTGGAAAAATACTAATGGTTTTAATTATGTGAAAAATTTTCATGTATCACATAAAATGAATTATGGGACCCTTATTTTTTAAAATATAGAATTATAATTTATTAAATAAAACACATTTTATATAAACAATATGTGATCTAGTTTATATGTTTTAAATTCCATAAACATTATTTAGGCATGTTTACTACTATAATTTGTTTACTATCATTTTCATATCATGATATCACATCAGTTTTCATTTTTACAATTTTTTTGTACGTAGATACCACATTATTTCAGTCAAGGATATATTGTAGTGACGGCTTGGATATGAGTCTATGAGAATCAACCTCATATTTGACCATGAATAATCTCAATTACATATTATATGATTTACACTGGTTTGTTAATATGTGTGTTGTGATGTTTTTGACTATGAAAACAAAACATGTGATTTTGTTTCCCTTCTATAATGATGGTATATAATACTATGCAGTAAAGTTATTTATGCAGTAGTAGTTCAGTTCATGTATCATAGAGGTAGTCTGTATGATGACATACTAGTAGTCATGTGACCATGCATGAACAGTCTTAGTCCTTACATTAATATTTATTATCATGTGTATAAGCAACGACATGAATATATGAAAATCTGAGTGTATGTATGTGATCGTGAATCAAATTACTATGTATGGTGCTACCTTATTGTGTGATTCCATGAGTATATTTGATCAGGATTTCTTATTATTTTATACGATTTTGTTTTTTTAATTACTATAACTTTATAATAAATATTTTAAGAAATATTTTATGTTTTAAATAAATTAACTATATTAAAAATATAATTTTAATTATTGATTAATTATTTTTTTTACAAAAATTAATTATACAAAAGAACATTAACTATATATATTATAATAAAATATTTTAGTGACTTTTTCCTGTTTTATTGAATTTCATTTTTATTCAATTTATTTGAAATATTCTATTGCTTTGGAATACATAAATATTCAGTGTAAAAACTAAGTAGATGGTGTTTGGTGGAGAAATATCATGGGAAGTATTTATGGAATAAATAATCTAAAAATTATTTTTTATATGCTATTTCTCTATATATTTTTTGAATTATTGAATTACTGTCTGTTATTTCAAAAAAAAATTATTGTTTTATTTATTTGAAAAACAACCACATATATCATAATGAACATATTTGAGTGGGTTTTAATGATTGTAATAGAAGAATTAGATAATATTAATGGATCGAATTTTCTATGTGTTATTTTGGGATGTTGTACGGATTATTTTCATGACCATAGGCAGAGACATCATGCGATATTGAGGATCGGTGTGCCCAGAATAAATGTTTGAAATATATTAAATATATTTAATAGCACATGAGAAAATTTTACAAAAAATGTTTACTAAATTCTAAATGAGATCATAAATTAGAAATATGAGGGAACCAATGAGTTTAAAATTATTTTTTTTACCCTAGGAGTGACATATCCTTAGTCAAGGGGGGACATTTTTGGAAATGTCATCACTTGCATAGAATGAATGAGGTAATTTAAATAATTTTTTTATTTTTTTGTTGAAGAAGTGGTATAATTTAATTTTTTATTTATATTCATATGGAAAATTTGTAGGGTAATCTTCACAACCCATTTAATTCATCGATCCATTGGAGGATATCCCTTTAGTAGATGATAAATAAATTATATTTTGATGACTGACGCAATACAGAATCATAGGATCTCACCATGGATCTTGGTGCAATACTATTCTTCTTCAGTGATTAAACCTAATCAAGGTAAGAATATTTTTTAATATGGGTTTCTTTCCACATTTACCATTTCTCTTCCAAAGGAAAAGAAATCAATAAAATTGATTTATTCTTAAATCAGTAGTTGTGTGGGATGGGTTAGATTAATCAAGAATATGGTGAATTTATTCATGATTTTTTTACCTTTTTTTATAATGGAAAAAATGCATGGTGAACAATAACATTTTCTGTTGTTCATTCCCCTTCATTTTTCTTGTTCTTTTCTCCCTTGATTCATCATTCATCGTGAATGTTATTTGTTTTGATCGTGGTTTGACATCCCTTGAGAAATAAATAATTGCACACCCATTTCCCGGAACAATAATTTGATATTGTAGATCTTGTATCAGCATGCGACGATGGTGGTGTGACATTTTCTATAACATTAGATCAGATTGTTTTGGATACCCAATTTCAGGCTATTAGTAATGTAACGAAGAACACTTTTAGATATTGTTTTTAAAATTAATCAAAGAGGTAGATGATAATTTTCATCGACAAAAATGTTTGGTCAAATCATTTCATTAATTTTCTAGGAGTGGCATAGAAAGAATGGTGGTTGGAGAATCAGGGAATACACACAGAAACTAGATCTAGGAATCTGGAAGTTCCTACAATGCACGACATATAACAGGGAGTGACATGCCTCATCCTAGCAACATATAGGGTTTCAGAGAAATTATTGTATCACATAGTGTGTGACCCTTTCATTTGATATTTGATATATCCTCATTGCATTGGAATGTACCATGGAGGGTACACAGACATGGGATTGAGTATATTAGATAGATCACATTATCTAATATTACATGGTCCCAAAAACAAACCCAATACATAGTCCATTTACATTAGAAGGACCCAATGTCAAAGGGACATGTCATATACCACTAATACACATCATGTGTTCCTTTCAAGTTCGATTGATGTCATTTTTATCTATATCAGGGACATGTTTTTAGGGTTTGTTACACATATTCATTCCCAAAGGGTTAGTATGGAATCTCCTCCTACACAGAATACTATGATCCCTTCAACATGAATTCATGGATAATGTATTTTGAATCCCACTATGAGACGTGGAGTGATATCCTCTATTAATATTCATTCTCTAGGTGGAGATCTAGGTATCATCATGAACAAAATTACGTGGGTATAAATCCAATACTTATATTGTTAATCTAGATTGAAATATTTGTATACCCCATGTCCTTGGGAGTGATCCTAATCTATGTATCCTATCTATTTATACAATCAGAGTACACTCTTGATGGATAGACTCGATGTGAACTTCCTCTCGATTGCATTTCATCATTGTTATCAGAATTAGGGGTGTGTTCTCCCATATGAGTACTTTGTGAAACATTCAAGCTGAAATCCTAGGATAGTATTATAGTTGTGAATTACCTTTATACTGCATGTATTTTTATATTATATTTGGATATTTTTAAGATATGTGATGTAGACATGTAACTATTTAGATTTGACTGTGATTATTTTTTTGTTTTATTTATTTATTACGGGGTGTCTAAATGGGTTTTGTTATTCTCACCCCTACATGATATTTTCCCACATGTGTTATGTCTTGTTTTAATGATTGAACTTTTAACAGAGTACTATATGTACTAGGAACAGACTAAAATTAGGGCATCCAGAAGGACCTAGGTGTGTTCCTATGGTATATTGACAGTAGTGCCCAGTTTTATCTTCTGGTTGGACATTTTTTCTTAATATTTATTTTCTCCTTGTATTTGGCCATGGTTGCATTTCTTTACATCATGTTATATTGTAATTTTTGTATTTAGATGTTTGAATTCATGGTTGTTTGGTTTTTTCATACCTTTTTACATTTTACAGGCTTGGATATGTGTGTGTATGTACAAGTACATAGGATAAGGCCACCCATGTTAGTGATATAACTACTTGGTGCTAATCTCTATCCCCTGGCCTATTGGAGGTGGGATTTGGGAGTAATGGATTGGGCCGTATTGGGATAGGATATGAAAAATTGGTACTAGAGTTTTCGATTATAGCAAAAGACATAATTCTATTAGATTAGCTTGATGTAACTGTGTTACGTGTTTCGAGTTCAGATTTTAGGCTATGGACCCAAGTATTAGTGTGTTGGTTGATGTATCCATGCACTATGACTATGATAACCTACTTTTTTACACGGTTCATGTAAACAATATTTTCATAAAAACAATGGTACATGCATCATATAGACATGGGTTGTGGTTTCCATGTGATTATTGAGTCAACTCTCCTGATATTCTAATTGTCCATGGTATATCTTATTTACTTTTAAGATTCCTATGTGATGTATAACAACTAGGGATCAACATCATGATAATGAGGATTATCCTCTTAGTATTGAGGCCTCGATATAAGGTCTAGTTATTGATATTCTAACACTAGGTGGTGAACCGTCTATACCACCACCACTAGAGAATCAAATGGAACCTATAATACTAGAGGATGAGGTGTGTAGGATGAGAGAACATCACATGTTTTAGTGATAGTGACCCCTCACATTCTGAGGTGAGCCTAACCCCCAGGTGGATGAGGACTAGCTTGAGGTATTGACCAAGGTTCTCCATCTATTTAGGAAACTAACATACTAAAGAGAGGTCCTAACAGGGAGCCTTCTTTATGGCCAATTGAGATGATAGTGGGGGTTACTGACATAGTTTGATGATGATCAGAATATTGCACAATTATATTTTTGAAATATTTTCGGAGAGGATTTATTGTCAGATTCACTGAGAACTATATGTATCTAGATGTTTCTGTAGCTCCAACAATGCATCACCACAATAGATGAGTAATCATCAAGGTTTACCAACATCTCCAAGTACTCGATGGATATGGTTCATAACTAGTTCTTTATGGATCATACCTTTGAGTGAGGGATACATTGGGACATATGAGCTAGAGTTATCCCTCTATGAATTCTATCATATTCTAGGGGTGATAAAGTAAATCTTGGTGGTTGAGAGTATCATGTATTAGAAGATACAACCAGTTGTTGTTGTTTGTGGTAAAGTAGGAGGAGAGACCTCTCTAATAGGGAGATGATGTAAGTCTCATGGACCAGGACATCTGAAACATTTTAGGAGAAGGTCCCAGGATAGAGCACCTACAGTTGATGGCTCACATGTTGAGTCCAATCATCCCCAATAGAGGTGGTTCAACTATTTTTATGGTAGGATAAATCATTTTTCATATTTTCCAACAAACCGAAAAAATAACAGGGTGAATGTTGATGGGTTGTCAAGGTGAAAGAAGTGGAAGTAGCTAGCCATTTTTTAGGTGGCGAATTTAGAAGAGGATAAGGGATAGTGGGAGGAGGTGTTTGGTTCCTTGACTTGATTTCTCCCCCCACGCCTAGGTGGTCCACTCTAGGCTTGTGGAGATGAAATACATTGCTGGGGATATCTATAAGTGGTCAAAGTTCCCAAACCAAAGGTTCCAGAAATTACTTGAAGTATGATCAATGTGTTTTATACCTTATTTAAGTACTGATAGATATATGTTCTAATTATTCCTCTTTTTCAACATATATTTTTCGACACATAGAAATTCTTATTGATCTCTTGTATCGAACCTTAAACAAGTATACTACTACTAGAAATGTCTTGGTGATGACACAATTGTACAAACATTGTGACCTAAATCATGGAGGTGAGAGTTTCTATTGGAATCTTTTTATAGAAATGATGTGGCCTTATGGAATCATCATAGTCATGTAATTGTTCTATTTAGTTCATTTCTATATTAATTGTTATAGTAAAAAGATGGGGTGTGTCCACAGTGAAAGAACCATGTTTTACATTATGGATGAAAATGAAACCTTGGCAGTACATGATTGAATAATTCATAGGAGGGTGTATCCAATTACTCAATAGTTGACAAGCCATACCCTTTGTATAGGGTATGTTATGAGTTCCCAATTTTTTATTTTGATGGAGGATTATGATGAAGTCTTCCATATGTATTTTCAAGTTTTACTTCCCCACAAGACATATACATCTTGATTGATCTACACCCTAGGATTACACGAATATCTATGTCAGCATTCAGATGGATCCCTCATAGGGTCATGATATGAGGGTGAAGTTGATGTACTTAGAGAGGAAGATATTTGTTAGACCCATTGTTTCGCCCTAATCATCACTAGTTTTGTTCGACCCGATGGACAATAAGTGATTGATGTTATTTTTAGACTATAGGGACATGAACCATCTGATTTTGAAGAAAAAGTAACTTCTACTAAGGATTTATTAAATCTTTGATCATTTTAGAGGGCTATGATAGTTCTTGAAATTGAAATCATCTCAAGATGTCACCAGTTTTGAGTATATGGTGAGGATATATTGAAGAAAACATTCTTATGTCACCAAAATCACTTTGAGAAAATAGTGATTCCTATGGGATTGGTAAACGCCTCAACAGTGTTCTTGGGACTCTTAAACTAGAAATTCAATACTTTCATAGATCGATTAATGGTAGTCATCGACGATTATATCCTTGTGTACTCAGTTTTTGAGTTGGATCAAACGAGGGCATTGAGGATGGTCATGGACGCACTCCAAGAGCACTAGATTTACTTCAATCTCTCTAAAGGCTATTTTTGGATTTAGGAGGTTTGCCTTCTGGGACATGTTATCTTTTAAAATTGAGTGGCAAAAGGCCCATCCAAGGTTGAGGTAGTGTTAGCTTAGAAGCCATTCAAGACCATGATGGAGGTGAAAAGATTCCTTTGGTTGGAAGGCTATTACAAGATATTTAAACCCGATTTTCATAATATATTAGCAACCATGAAAGCTTTTACATGAAATGGGCAGCCATTCATGTTGACAGAGAGTTTCCAACATGCTTTTTAGTTGTTGAGTCATAGTTTAAATAAATCTCCAATATTGAGATTTCTAGTGGAGGGTGTCGAGTATATAGTATACTATGACGAATTAGGAATCAAGCATGGTTTTGTTCTGATGTAGAGGCATATAGAGATTGTCTATGGTTCATGTTAGTTTATACCAAATGAGTATAACTATGTGACCCATTCTATTGATATTGTAGTGGTAGGTATTACACTAAATATATGGCGAGGCTAACTGATGGAAGAGAATTTTATCTTCTATTCGTATCACAAGAGTCTCAATAATATATTCTCTCAAAAGGATCTTAACTAGAGATAGATCAAAAGGAAAGAGTTCCTCCAAGATTATGACTTTTAAATTATCTATAAAACTAATAAGGGGATCATAGTATCATATGATCTTAGTTGTAAATCATGTTTATGTTTTATAATAAGGAACTTTAGTAGTTGGTATCGTTGCAGTTATCCTTGGTGGATAGAGATGGAGAAGCTTGTCTCTTATTTATGGTTACCGCCCATATTCCCTTGTAGCGATTCAGGGTGTCATAACTTAGGGATGTCGACTGTGAGGCCCTGTGTACTCAGATATCTACTGTACATGATCCTAATAGATTTTTAAGGTGGGTAACATGTAATTCCTTCTATAAGACGTGCAATTGTACCAGTGATTTTTCGGGGGTATGTTCTATGAGTTTTTTATATATCCCTTTTATTGGTAGATCCAGGTGTGTAAATTATGTACTTTGACCTTTTGTTTCATTTTTAGTGTCCATGGATGATGAAGGGAGTTGCAGTGTTCGTTTCTTAATGCCTTGAATTTAAAAAAGTGATGTATGAGCACAAATTTCTAATAGAGTTAGATCGACACCTTGAGGTACCCGAGTGGAAGTGGGATGGGATTTCCATGAACTTCATGATGGGATTACCATGTACATCCTAGGGACATGAATCATTTTTGGTAATCAATGATTGAATCACTTTTTTTCCCACTTTCTAACTATTATGTAGAAGAGATCTGTTGATGGATTGATATACCTCTACAAAAAAGAGATCGTTGGACTCCATGGAGTTCCATCGATGATTGATTCTAATCATGATGATTTTCCCAAATCCATACTATTGAAGTGATTTTAGTTGGTTTTGGGGACTGAATTATTCTTTAGTAGATTGTTTGAACCCTAAAATAATCACCAGATAGTGTAGAGAATTCATGTTCTGTAGGACAGGTAGTGAGTTTTCATGAGAGACTTTGGTCAAATTTTGGAGGACCACCGACCACTGGTGGAGTTTGTTTACAGAAACAGTTACCATTACACCATCTGTATGGAACCATTCAAGGATTTTTATGGGTGACCCTATAGGTGACCACATTTCTTGAATGATCAACGATATTTGGCACCAATTGGTCCACAGTTTGGGCAAGAGACGACTAAGAAGTTTTAGACCATTCAGGAGTGGATGAAGACAACACCAATCAGTCATAAGTCTCATGTAAACAGAAGCTATGGGCCTTTGGAGTTCAATGATATAGTCCATCTGTTCCTATAGGTGTAACCTCAATATGGATTATAGAAAGTTTTTCATGTGACAATATCTCTCAAAGATTCATTAAACCTTTTAAGATACTACATAATTTTGGTGAGGTTGTGTACTTTTTAGCTCTACCTCCATAGTTATATTGGGTATATGACATGTTCCACATGTCACAGCTAAGGATTTATGTGCATGAACCATCACATTTTATCAATTCGGGAGAGATGATCATCAAGGATAAAGCCACATTTACGGAATACATAGTAGAGATTGAGGATTTTGAAGGAGAGTATCCTCAATGGGTTATCAATTTCGTTATTATGTGTTCAATGGAATCAAGGGAATATTAAAAAGAGAACACGGTAGTGGGAGGCTCAAACTCATGCTAGGTACCCACTTCTTTTTTTATATCCTCTTGATTTTGGTTTTTATAGATGTAAATCCACATGGTGGGTAGAATATAATGACCTTGAATTTCAATGTATTATTTAAGGATATGTTATGGATTATTTTAGATACCAGGTGATGATACGTCATACTATTATGAGCCTTAGTGTGCTTGAAATAAATTTATGAAATATATTAAATATATTAAGATTACATGCTAGTATATTTTTAAAAAATGTGGTATAATATAAAAATGTGTTCCCATATTAGAAATCAGATGAAACCATTGGTTTCAAAACTTTAGGTTTACCCTAGGAAGGGCACAAACACAGTCATTGAGGGATGTTAATGGAAAAGTCCTCATGGGACATGAATGGAAAAAATAAATAAATAAATTGTGTTATTTGATTTTTTACCCAACGACCAAACATCCTAGTTCAAATAATTACTTATGGAAAATTTATAGGGTCATATTCATAAAATGTTGAATTAATGAGATCTATTGGAACCATTGGTTGAGATCCTAGGGGTGGATGATGACCGGATTAGATATCGACAACCGATGTAATAAATAATCTAAGGATCTCACCAATGATAAAAACCCATATCCATTCTTCATCATCAATTGATACAATTTGTGGTAGTATGTTTGGTTGATTGGTTATTCTTTTCATGTTCATAATTTCTATTATAAAATCGAATTACTCAACTAATGGATTGGTTTTTAGATTAGTCATTTTGTGAGATGGTTTGAATTATTTTAGAATATGGATAATTTCATTATGATTAACAATTATCTCTTCATTTTTTATTTTAACGGAAATAAACCATGTACTATATGGACATCTACAGAGGCTCGTTCCTCTTGATCGTTCTGTTACTTTTCTCCTCTGATTCTTCATTCATCTTGGTTGATCTATGTTTGGCTTGTAGTTCAACATCAATTGAAAAATATATCGTTACAGACCCATTTATTAAATAAAAAATTTATACCTTTGATCTTGTATTGGAACAACACAGTGACAGTATTATAGTGGTAGAAATGTTGGATCAGATAGTTTTGGATACCTAATTTTTTGTTCATTGGGGTGTGATGAAAAACACCACTCGAAGGCATCTTCTATTTGAATCAAAGTGTCGGATAATGTTTTTCATCAATGTTAAGGATTGGTTGAATCATTTCTTCATTTATCTAGTTGATTCATGGCCATAGCACTCGAGAAGATACCCCGAAATCAGATCAACAAATCTAGAAATTCCCACACTACACATCGTGTAGCTCAATTCCACCCACCATCCGGGCCCCACCTATTGTCGTATAGGTTTGCAATGATATTTATGTATTACTTGGTGTTTGACCCTTTCACATGGTGTGTGATCTCTCCCAAATTGGTTAGCATGTACCTTAGAGGGTACATGGACATGGGATTGAGTACACAGGATGGATCATGTTGTTTATTGTTACACAGTCATGGAAACTGACATGGGATACATACTGTTTACATGTGTGGGGCATGGGGTCAAGGGGACGAAACATGCACTCCTATGACTTACTGTGTAATTTCTTAAAGTTCTCTTGGATCCCTTTTCCTCTATATCATGGATAGTTTTTCTTAGGTTATGTTCCCCATTTCTATTCCCTATGGTTTAGTATGGAATTGCCTCCAACACATAGGAGAATGATCACTTATACAAGACATCTTGGATTGAGTTGTTGGTATACCTCAGTGTGGATCAGAGTGAGATCCTCTATTCATCATCATGACCATGGTGGAGTTTTTGGAATAATCATGACTAACACTATGGGGGCTCCAATCCTCCACTTATAGGGTCAATCCATGTTGATTTTTCGGTTTACCCTATGTCCTTAGGAGTGATCCTTATATGTTTATCGTACATCTTCAAACCTGTGGTGTATACATATAATTGTGAGACCCAATGAGAAATACCTCTCTAGAAGACATCATCATTGTTACCAGGCTCCGGAGTTTGTTCTCCTTGATGTGGTCTTTGTGGAACCCTCAAGTTGGAATACTATGACATATTAACAGTCGTGACTTGCCTTTTGACATTATTTCATTATATCTTATTATTCTTGTTCTGTAGACATATAAATATGTAGATTTTACATTACATTTATTATTCTATTCATTGTGGTTTTGGGGTGTCCTACTGGGTATTTTTATTCTCACCATGGTACGACTTTTCATTCACATGTTGTGTTTTCTGTAGAAGATCGGCCTTTTGATAGAGTACTAGATAGATGGGGACCAAATAGGGCATAGTGATACTGTACCGACTGAGGTGTGTTCCTATAGTATCATGGAAAAAGTCCTAAGTTATACCTTTATATTGGACATTATTTAAACTCTTTGAGGTTATATTTTATTTGTATATGTTTGTATTCATTTAATTATTATTGTACTCTGGTTGTGGGATTTTGATTTATTCATGCATGGTTGTTCAGTTTATTTTAAAATTTAAATATTTTATAGGATTTTGTGTGTGTGTGTGTCTATATATATACTTTTGATAAGACCTCCCATGTTAGGGATATGCCTACTTAGTACCAATCACTATCCTCTAGTCTATTGGATGTGGGTTTGGGGAGTCGCATAACATTCCCCTTTGGTACAGTTCCTAAAAAACACTTTAAAATTATTCAATGAATATGTGTGACGTTTAAACATGTAATGATATGTTTCCATATTTTTTATTTCTAACCATTACTTGATGTGTTATGAGTTTGTTAAACTCCCACATAATAAGAATTTAATAAGTTATCAAGATTACTATATTTGATATTCTTATAAATAATCATTGAGGCATGCTGTGTGATACTATTACATGAAATATAGATGATACGTGATATCAATGATCCGAGATCTTATTGCGACTACTATTCCATTGGTGTGATCATGAAGTAACATCAATGTTTGATTCATTTGTGGTGAAGTGATCATTGTCCCATAATCCACATCAACTTCCACATCCCTTATTGAATGATGTTTCAAATTTATAATATTATTTTTGTTAAATATTCAATACATTTATTTTCTCTTAAGTGAAATTTTAATATTTTCCCAATCAAAAGAATGAATGGTATCAGTTATTCTACTTAATCAAAAGTATGTTCCGTTGGTTCTGACTCCCAAACAAAAGTTAGGTGAGTATAATTTTTGACTCCTATAAAAATATAGGTTGTTTGTAGATTTGGGTATTATTAATGGAATGGTTCGGAAATAGGTTATTACATATTTAAATGTGAGGTTTTATTGGGTATCAATATTCTGGTTGTGTAGTGAAGGTTAAAGAATAGTTAAAGTATCTTGGATATGTAATATACTATAAAAATTATGCATTCATATTTTATTTAATATTCATTATATTATAACCACAACACTACTATGTTAGATCATTGAATTATAAAAGCTAATTTATTATTTGTTTTTAAAATTTTAAAAGAACTATTGCCCCCCCCTGACTAGAAATTAATATTTTATTCTAGATGCACACTTAAAGGAAAACTGGGAAACAAATAAAACACCAAAACTAAATAGTTTAAAATAGAAATGGATCACAAAGGCATTAAAGAAAATGCTAATAATATTGGAACCAACAACCCTATATAACCTCCAATTAGGTATGCATACATACATATCTGGATCCTTCTTTAGAAGATCTTCAAAATGATTTTCAACTTCTCCTAGGTTTGGTTATATTTCACCACATTTATTTTTATTTTTATTAATCCTCTAAAATGTGATCTTTTTTGTTGATCCTCACTAGTTTATCTTAATTAATTATTAATATAATAATTCTCTACCATATTTTCATGATTACCTCATTTAATATAATGAAAATGAAGGATTATTAAAAAAATCTTCCATAAAGTGTAGAACATGCTCAAATATTCTCATTCTCTACTTAAACCTTATTTACACTCTATTTAAGAATTCAATTGGCATATATTAAATGTTTTGCACATTGAATATTCCATCAGAATCCTTTACGTCCTTAATTAGATATTTCTCGCTCGACATACCAAAAAAATCTTACCGCATTCAATAATTGTTTATTCCCATAATATTATCTCTAACATATTTTTATTTTTTATTCTTGATGATCTTGTTACAATTATCTTTTGGAATATTGTAATAATCATTTTTAGTTCTTTATCTCCCCCTATAGAATTGTGAAATTCCCATAGAAAATATTTCATTCCCTAACTTTCCTGGTGTCAGACATTCT
Organism: Viscum album; assembly: GCA_963277665.1. NCBI lineage: Eukaryota > Viridiplantae > Streptophyta > Magnoliopsida > Santalales > Viscaceae > Viscum > Viscum album. The sequence goes on from OY728122.1 coordinate 1,254,591,770, forward strand.
AGTCATGGCCCCTTGGTGGTCCTACTAATAATTCATCATTTGTTAAGAGACTTTTACATTGTCACTTTGTTTGATATCCTCTAAAGACAATGACTATACCTTCTTTTATTCCCATTTTGGCATATATGTTCCATCCTTTAGGATCAAAATTATATTTTATATTTCCATTAATGTAAATGAAATTATTTTGGAGCTGAATAATCCTTAATGATTATCATTCATCAAGTATCCCCTGTATCAGAGAAAAAGTTGTATTAAAACGGGGAAAATCATGAAACTCAGAAACCACCCTTGAGTATACATCTATGAAATCAACACTAGTAGTATTGATTTTCTTAATCTCCTATCCAATACCAATACCTCTAGATATAAAATTATAAGAAAAGGATGGTCTTGACACACCCTAGGCCTATTCATTATTCTTAAAATTATGCAAATCACTCATAAAATTGGTAACAATATCCTCAACTATTAGGTTAGAACTCATAATTCATTTCTTATCTTGAAGATAATTATAATTGAGTTTCTCCTCATTAACCAAAATACCAACAGACATTCTAGTAGGAAGAATAGTTCTGATCGATTGGCTAGTGGCATCCTCAGTATGGAGATCCCTCTGAACTCTTTAGCATGAAAGAATGGAGTTTCCAAACTACCTTAAAAAATATAAAAACTCCATCCAAGACTCAAATACCACCATAATCAATTTATGAAGTTTTTCTCTAACCATAATTATGATCCATTCAATTGGTGGACTGGAAACATCATCCTCGACACATATACATGGGGAAAAGGGAAAAAAAATCATATTTATTGTAATGTATGAACACAAAAATGACGTCAAATATCCCCCAACATGTATATAATTGGCAGATTTTATAAATTAAGAGGAGGTTTAGAAATATAGAGCAACATTGAAACAGAAAAATATTCAAAAAATTTATGAAAATTTTATGACGAATGAAAAGGGAGAATTGGTATGTGTTAAAAAATTAAGGAGCTATGGACCAAGCAGTAATCAAATCTTCCAATGAAATAAAAAGATGTGTGATCCATTATTTCCATATATTTGGCACCAATACATAGTATTTAAGATAAATCATTTTTGATATAGGTTATATTTCATATTTTTATATCGTACTAAAATTAACTTCCTAGACATAACAATCTGACGAATAAGATCCCTGAAGATTACATGTATGAATAAAAATGATGGTTTGATAACATAAAATCCATCAAATTTCAACGAAAGTGATTATGGGTATTAGTATGACTGAATGGAATCACATTTGAAGTAATTAAGTGTGGATAATTGGAAATTAATTGAGAAACCTTATAAATTACCTAAAGCTGATCAAGAAACTCTTGTGTGTAACGATATAGAAATATAAGATTGAAATTATAATGTAATGAATATTTTATAAAATTATATTACTAAAAGCCTGTATAGTCATTCTTTATCCAAAATACATTCCATGACATTTGTATAATTCTATAAGATAATCATTATGTTACTAAAAAACACAAAAGAACCAATCTGGGAATGTAAGAACAAAATGGCAGGACCCCATAATGGGAGAAGATGATTCAGTAAAATAAATGTTTCACTATTTTATAATTATTACAAATGAATGAGTTTTCTTTATGAAGAAATATAAAATACAACTCTAGATGAAAGTGTGATGATATCATTAAAAAACTTATGTCTAAACAGAGTGGTGATTGATGAATGAGAAATTTTTAATGTTTATTGTTTAAATAGACTAATAAGTTCTATATTGTAGTATGGACATGAATTGAAAAATATTATAGATGAGGTGTTATGAAAAGGAATGTTGTTTATTTTAACTACTATATTAATGAATCCTCTAAGACATACAAATATGAGGTCTGGGAAATTGATTAAGAGATGTCACTTTTTTTGGAAAAAATACATTTTTATTAAAAAGGAGGGAAGAGATGGTCCCAAATAAAGAAGTGAAATAGAGTAGAAGAAAATAAAATAAAAGCAATAATAATGATTTTTAGAATTAATATGTTATTATTTCATAATGAAATGATACATCTTGTTTTATATTTTCATACACAATAATTATAGTAAAGATAAATAACAAAGGAGAAAGGAAGGGAAATATTTTTTAGAGGATGGTTTTATTTAGATAGTTAAAATTCGAGTAGTGACATATTAAGTGAACAATAGAAAGGGAACCTTTCATTGATGGATACAAATTATAACGTACATTCCATATTAATTAACTAATTAATAAATAATATTAATTTTCATCATAATGAAATAATCAAAATTGAAAAAAAAACTAAGATTCATTCTATTTCTGATTCTAATTCTATGAATCATAGAGACAAATGACTGTACAAAGAGAATAATCAATCGAGGAATTATTTTTTTAGGATTATTTAAAAATATACTGACATAAAAATTTAAAATAAAATTTTTTTAAAATAAAATGACAAAATTAAAATAGAATGTGAAAATATTAATATGAGAATATCCCAAAATGTGGAATATAAAAATATTTATGATTCTGTGATAGTCAAACTATCATAAAAAAATTGGAAGATTATTTTTAGGAAGTAAATGATAAATATCATGAAAGAGGATTGAAATCAGTATAAGATTACTTAACAAAACCTGATAATGAGTATAAGAAACATATTAAATAAAAAAAGGGGAAATATAACATCTGGTTCTAATGAAAAAATTAATGATTTAGAAGCTATTAAAAAATAGAATGTTGATTTGAAAAATGACGCTCCAAATCTTGAAGAATCGTTTTGAGACTTTTTTCAAAGAAAAGAGAAATATAATAAAATGATGTCTATTATGAATCCAAATTATAAAAAGAATATTATTATCTATAATAACTTTTCACTAATGATAAATTACAATACATTTGTTAAAATTTCGAAAGGAATATTTTGATTGTGACATGAATTAAATGTAAAATAAAGGGAATTATTCCAAAAAAAATTAGTTGATATTTACATAATAATTTGACCATAATAAGAAATTTACATCTAATGATTTGTTTTCTTGACATCCCAAATAATGATTATTTCGATATATTTTGGGTGCCAAAATGATTAAAATCTAATATAATTGAACCCAAATTATCAAGGGTACAAAAACAATTATACTTGATTGATTTAATTATGGAAATATTTGTTAAAAGAATCAAAGGCTCATAGCACATAGACAATGGGTGTTACAAAAACATGATAGGTGATATTTTTAGTTTTTTGTCATTTAATTCATCTGATGTTGGTGTGTCCACTTTTGTAGATAATTCAATGTGTAGTATTATAGGTATTAGAGAATAAGTATTTTCTAAAACTGTAATTATTTAAAAATTATTATTTGTATTTTGTTTAAAAAATTATTTAATAAGTATATCACTGTTATTTGATTATGTATTGATTATAAAATATGAGAAAGATAAATGCACTATTTTTAATAGTTAATCTATTTCTCCACAAAATGATATAATGATGATTATACTATTGATTTTTTTGATCTAACCAAATAGAAATGTATATTTTTTGATATTGTGTATGCAGATGATATTATGTGACATAAGAGACTTGGCTTTGAAAATTTCTAACTATTGAACAAGCTATCAAGTCATGAAGATTCTCTATAATTTCCCATGATAAATTCAAGTAACTATTTTTTGTGTGATTCTTTTTTTAAATGGTAAACATCATAAAAAAGGTTATTATCTATGAATTATGTTGTTATTCTTGATCCATTAAGTTTCAAAATATTAATTTATTAGTTCCGATAAAATGAATAGAATTTTTTTAAATAAGTATGTATATTTAATAGTTTATGATTATAATATATTCATTAGTATTTATCTCTTATCTCATAAATGTGAAACTCTAATTTTTTTGCATTTTGAAAAATTATTCTAATTAAAAAAAATTCGATTGTCTTTGTTGAATGTGATAGAGGTGGTGAATTTTCTAATTTATAAATTGATAAATTTTATAAATAAAATGTATACAAATATTTTTTTTTCTATATTTGGTACTCCACAAAAAAATTGGGTAGTAGAAAGATAGAGTAAGATATTTCAAAAATATCATGATAGATTCTTAATGAGTTTAATTTTCCCAAATATTTTTGATTTGACCCTGTGAATTCAACTTGTAATGTTTTATATAGATTTTTTGTAATTCAATTTTCAAATAAAACACTTTATCAATTGTTTAATAGCGTTAATCCAAAAATTGAATATTTTTGTTTGTTTGGTTACAATGTTTTTATTATAAGTACAATAGAAAATTTATACCGGTTAGATTCTAGATGTGATTGATAAATGTTTTTAAGATATTTTAATTCTTGTCTTGTATAGAGATATTTCAGAAAGGGAAATTTATTTCTTGAAGAAACCATTCAGGTTAAATTTGATGAAAATAAAAATATGAAGCATAATTTAAATTTAAATAATGATGGTGATGAATTTAAGGAATACAATTTAGTGAAGATAATTTTCAATAAAATGATTGTGCATCAGTTAAGGGGGATCAAATCTCTTATAAAAGCGATAATAAAGAGCATAATAATCATATAATCGTCTACTTGAAAATGTAATTAAAATTAAGAATTTAAAATATTGAATGACAAATCATTTTTATATTATTATGTTCATTTTTCATTTGTTGTTGTTATTATGCCTGTTAATATTATTGATAGATTTAATAATTCACATTTGATTTATTATATGAAATAATAATAGAATCAATTTAAAATAAATAATGTCTAGAATTTGGTTTATGTACCGAAGGATAAACAAATTATAGGAACTATGTGGGTAATTCACAAAAAACTCGATGAAGTTTGAAATATAGTTAAAAAATGCAAGACAGGTTCCTCACGGTTATTCTTAAGAAGAGGTAATTTAAATTGAAGATTATTTTTCTCCTAATTCTAGCATTGTGGACTTTATAATTATATTAGAATTTTTTTTTTCAAAATATCAAATTATTTTATATGGATGTAAAGAGTGAATTTATAAATGGAATAATTTTAGAAGATGTATTTGTTAAACAATCCCCTATATTAGAAAATGAAAATTTTACAAATGTTGTTTTCAAACATAATAAATATTTATATGGTATAAATAATTCCCCAGACCGTGGTATGATAGAATAAATATATTTTTATTGTAAAAGGATTTTACCAAAGGAAAATATGATCTTATCTAGTTTATATATAATGTTCAAATGATATTCTAATTATACTGATATATGATTATTATATAGTATTTGCTTCTATAAATAATTGAATTTATAATTATTTTTCAAAATTGATGGATAGGGAGATTGATAAGAGTTTAATAGTTAAATTAAAATATTTTCTAGATTTCTGAATTAATCAAAGAGAATATGGTATTTTCTAAAATCAATCTTGGTATGAAAAAGTACTTGTTAAATGGTTTGGTCTAGATTCACACATGTATATTAAAACACAAATGACTATAATTTCCAAACATGGTTTGGATGATTCTAGAAAGAGTGTTGATGTTATATTGTATATATGGATTATAGGTGGCTTACGTTATTTTATTTCATCAAGACCAAATATAATGTTGTTAGTTTTCCTATGTGCTAGATTTTAATTGAATACTAAATAAAGTCATTATAATGAAATTAACAGAATTAATTGATGTATCAAAGGAACTATTATTACATTTTTATTTTATATAAATCCATTTTTATATATTATCATAATCATACTCTGATTTTGGAGGTTGTAGGATTTAATGAAATTGAACAACATGTATGTGTCATTATCTCTATAAGAAGTCACTTTCATGGAGTTTTAAGAAAACTATATGTTACATTATCTACAACATAGGTTGATTATGTTTTTTCATCTAGATGTTTTCTCATAACCATTGAATTAAACATATTTTATGTGATTTTACTATTATTTGTGATAAAATTAAAAAAATTTATGATAATTATAAATCTATTTTAATCTCTAAAAAACATTACAACACTCTCAAAAAAACACATATGGATGTTGGATATCATTTTCTAAGGCATCATATAAACAAAAAATATATTAATTTTGATCTTTTTCCAGCTGAAGGTTTTTTCTAGAATATTTACTAAACCATGAGATCATGTAAGATTTTCAAAAATAAATTTTGGACGTCGAATGTTAATAGTATAATATTTTTATTGTTTTTGTTTCATGTATAATAAATCTAGATACATTTTTCTGTTAGTGTTTTCAAAAAATTATTAACTGTTTAATCATATTAATGATAAATTTTCATGGAAGTATTTAATTTCATGTTATAAATAAATCTAAATGTCTTGTTTTGATAACTGATTATAAAAGATATGGGTTTTCCAATATTTTGTTAAAAATATTTGGCAATCTGGTTGAGTTTTATAATCTATTAAGGAATGAATGAGATTTATTGTTTATTTTTTGACTACTATTGAGTGTTGGTATTACTATTTTTTTAATAGTGCATTCAATTATGTAGGGGGGGGGGGTTAAAATATAGTGTAATCATTTGTTTTAATCATACACATAGTATATATTGAATAAGAGTACTAGTGTATATATTTTAAATTATATATTCATTATTAAAAATTGTTTTTATAGTAATTTGTTTACTATAATTTTCCTTTCATGAAGTCATTCATAGGATGTCTGTCTGCACGGATCTAGCATCAGTTTGATCGAGTATATAAATTACTAAATGATCTCGGATATAAGGCTATGAGAAGCTACCTCCTCTCTGTCCATGCATGATTTTAATATCCTCTTCTGCGTTTTATAATAGTTTTTTTCTATGCATTGTGAATTATTCAACCCTGCATACAATGTGTATGATTTTGGTTTCTTGATATCATGAGGGGTATATATAAGTGATCATAAAACACCTCTATATATTATAGTTCATTATAGTTTTCATCCATTATCAGTTCAATTTGTATGTCATAGCAGTTGTCTCTATGAAGACCCGTGGGTATTCTTGTGATAGTGTGTGAACATTGTATGTACATGTGGGAATATATGCGGCCATGTGTATATATAAATCTGTGTTAATATACGTAATTACTATATTATATTATTTAATTACATTTTTTAATTACTAAATCTTTATAAAAAATATTTTAAAATAATATTTTAATATTTAAACAAATTGTTTTTTAATAAATATTTTTGGTAGTATTGATTAATTTTTTTGTGCATAAATTCATTATTCCAAAACACGTGTAGTATACCTTTTACAATCCTCAATATTAGTGACTATTTGGTTTTTTAATGATCTAAGAATTTATTCAACATATTTTAACTATTCTCTTTCTTTAGAATACACATATAAAATATAATGACTATGTTGGATGGCATTTTATAGGGAAATATCATGGGAAATATTTATTGAATTACTAATCTACATAGTATTTACTCTGTTCTACTTTTTTATATATTTTTGGAATTACTAAATTACAGTAAATTTTTCAATGTGGTTTTTTATTGTTTTATTAATTTGAAAAACTCTCATATATTTTCATCAACATATTTAAAATATTTTTAATGAGTTTAATGTAGGAATTTGAAAAATTATTCTATGAATATGCATATTGTTTATATATGAAATGAAATGTTTCTATATTTAATAAATCTAACCATTGTTAGAACTGGTACAAGTTTAGGAAACTCATGTGCAATAATATTTAAAAAAATGGATTTATATGACCATTCGTGATTTGTCTATAAATAACGACTAAAGCATGAAGTGTGATACATTTACTTGACAGAAAGTTGATACTTGATATTGAAGTGTTGAGATCATGCTTTTTTTCTGTTTCATTGGTGAGATCACAAAGGTATTTCAATATATTATTCATTGGTGTGGATGGGAATAAAGACCCCTGAGATACATCAATATCCATAGTCATTTATCATTGCTAATTATAATATCATGATGGTTTTATTTATTAAATATTTTCAACATCTCATTATTAAACATATATTTATGATTTTTTAATTAAAAATAAAGTATAGTATCAGTCATTATACCTAACAAAATAAAATTCCTTGGGTTTTGACTCCTAAAAAAATTAAGGATATTATTTGTTGTAACTCCTATATAATGTTAGGTAGGTTGTGCCTCAGGGTTTATTACACATTAAAAAATGTGGTTTTAGTGGGTAATGATATTACCACTGAGTAAAAAAGGATGAAGAGTAGATGTAGGGTCTTGGTGATCTAAACAGCTAAAAAATCACATGTTCATATATTATTTTGGATGCATTATGATCCGAACCGTATACTAGACTGTTGATTCATGCAATAATAAACAGAAATTGATTCATTATTTTAAAATTTTTAAATGGACTATTCATCACCCCCCCAATCTATTGTTATAGTTTATTTGGGACCAAAAGTAGGGTTAAATGAGGGATGGAGGCGAAATTAATGAAAAAAGTAACAAAAACACCCAGACTACAACTGGGTACCAGGTCTACCATTACTATGTACATGGATCCCATACTGGACAAATATTCCACCCCCACTGGATAACTAGGGGGGCTCCAAGCCCTCCTGGGCCTCTTCCTAGTACACTAGGTACTCAGTGACCTTTCACCAGTTAAATTGTACCCACCTATTTCCATTTCAGTAGGGGTTCCGGAATAACCCACTTCTAACTAGTAACACCCCGACCCCAGTTACCGAGAGTCGGTGCATTATTACATAAAATTGGCATGATCACAAATGATCAAGTCTCAAAACACCAATTAGTTTAGTAGCCTTGGAATCACTAGATACATTCATAAAGGTTACATTACATCATAAAATGAAAAATAAAACAACATATTCTCCATATTCCACACTCATATCCCCTCATACTATTCCCATAGGTCATTCATAAAATACTTCTTCACATTCAAGGAAAAATAAAACATATAAAGGGGTGAGCTCAGATGCCTAGTAAGGAACACAATATAGAAGAAACTTTCATAAATATGCATAAACTTTTAAGGAAATGTATAACTAAAACAAAAGCCTTTTAAACATGAACTTCAGCATAATATGGAAAATATAATATGAAATAATTCCATTTACTCATTCACATGGATATTCTACTAGTCTAATAATCACATGGAATATCAATAACCACTTTCATAATGATGGAATGAATAATGCCAGACTATCATAACCACATAGTCAAGGCCTTGTGCCAATACTACAAATAAGACTTTTTGAAAGCCTTATGTCAAGAAAATAGTTTTTCTCATGAGACCTACCGATGCATCAAAGAGCTATAGAGGGATCCAACCATCACATATTATGTCCAATGCATTCCTCATATGAAAAGGTTTAAAGATAACATAAACATTCGTATTAAAACAAGCATATGAAATGTCAATACATTATATATAAACAATGAATGGTATAAAAATAACTCACCCACAGTCAATCATATCACAAAACCTTCAATAAAATATTGATGTTTTGTATCATAATAAATAAACATCAAATAATCTTAAAACCCATCAAAGGATGTTGACATAGTTGAAATCAAAACTATTTGAGAGATATATATATATTTTTGAAATCATATAAAAGTCACATAATTATAAAATAAAACATTTAATTTTAAAATATTCCTATAATCTTGTAATGGAATCTTCTATGACTTTATATCGGCAGAAAATAGACCCACCCCTCGTATAAGTTAAAAATAGATTCTTACCTTAATTCTGTCGAAAAAATTTAAAAGGACCTTGTTTGGAAAACGACAGAAAGATTCCTTTATAAATTTTTTATAAAAAGTCAACAAGGGTATAAATGACTTTAACCCATAGTCTATAAAATTGAAAGAATGATTTGAAATACATTTTTAAGAAACATGGATGTGGATGATAAAGAGGACCCAGTAGATAATTACGTATAAACAACCTCAGATAATGAAGTGATTGTGAAATAAACCCTTACCTTTTACTTTTCCTTGGTTGAGGGTAGGTTAACCTCCTATACAATGGTGAAATAATTGTTATCAAATTATACAAGAATCATATACATTACTATGATATCATATGTTATCTTTACACAATGATTGTTAGTAATATATTAGTATTAGCATCATTTCAGATGTTAATGGATTCATTTTCCTTTATATTCATTTTTATGTGAGCCGTATTTGTTATGGATGGGATGTATATTTTTCATATCCAGAATGATATCATTTCTCTAAAAATTATTTTTAATAATCAAATTAAATTTAGTCTTGAATGGATTTGATGGGGAATGAATCTCATCGCGTTCATGGAGACAATAATCTATACGTATGCACAAGCGATAATATCATTCTTTTAATATTAAAATAATATATAATTGGATGGTATATTATATATACAGAATCATTATCATGTTATATTTATTATTAAATGAATTAAACATCATTATTATACCCATACAAATAATAATGTTGTGGAATAACAATTACACCACGACATGGAGACGGTAAGCCATACGTACGCACGTATGGTGACATGTCATTCAAAGGATGGATAGAATACTGAATATGGTTGTACCATATTTATAATAACATTACAGTATATAGAAAATACTAGATTTGTTATTTTAGAATGGGAATAATGAAGAAAGAAGATGTTGAAGAAGAAATGAACATGAAAGAGTGTGGTGAAAAAATTACCTCACTACTAGAAATTTAAGCTATAGCCACAGACCTATAGCCATGGTTTTATTGGTCTGTGGCTATAGATATTTTATCGCCACAGTTTAATTAGCCATCCATGAATAAACATGTCAGTTCTTTTTTATTGCGATCCGTATAGGGTTCTCATCTCCTCTTCTTTTTTTTGCGTTCTGCGTCGGGCTCTCCTCTACTCCTCCACCGATCCACTGGAACCCTCTTCTCCTATCCGTCTACATCTCTCACTGTGGCACCTTCTTCCAGATGCTTCTTATCAACACCATTTACACTGTCGTAAACCACTCTCACCCTAACCCTCATCTCTAAACCGTCAACCTCTCATGCTGTTCATGGTGGAATTCTCATCGCGGCGTCCTCCCCCAACTCTGCCACCCAACTATGCCACCCCACAGACACAACCCCGAAATAGCCGCCCCACCTCCTCCTATAGCGCGCCTCTGATGTGGCTACCCCACCTCCACAGATCATCCTCCTCCTCAGCCGATCATTCATTTTAATTACCCACCGAAGGTATTTAGGGTTTTAACCCCCAAATTTCACTCATGTGTATTTTCTCCAATGGTTGGATATTAGGATGTACACTGGTTGTATGCATCAAGAACACATGTACGGTGGAAAACCAAGTCACCAAGGGTGTGTTTTCTATTACATATTTACACTGTTATCATTGAGATATTTATTCACGTATTATTTTTGGGTTGATATTGTTATTTTTTGTTTGACACTTGGCATGGGGTGGAAATATAATCCGAGTTCAAGATTTGTACTTGAAATATAGGTATTTTTCTACATGTTCATGAATACTTGTATATGAAAAAAAGTTTTAAAAATGGAATGTCTGTTTAGAATGTGGGTTTTATAAATTAATATTTGTGGTCATGTTTTGGGAAAATTAATTTGAAAGTGGTTTTGATTAATTAAAACATCAATAATATATGAATTGGTGTTTTCTAGAATAACATATTGACTATGTATTAATTAATAGAATATAAAATTGTGGGTTTCACATGTTTTTTTATGATTTATGATTTCATAATGATGTTTATATGGTATATGAATACCTTTAGGTGGTTTGTTAGGATATTAGATTCCTAGTAGTTTTGTGTATGATGGATATGTATTGGGTATGGTTTGTATTTGTTGTTGGGGTTTGGGTTGGTGGTAATCCCTCAAGTTGGTGGATCTTGTTGGGGGTTTTCATAATGTTTGGATGTAAAACTCTTGATATAGGTAATTTTGGTGATTTCTTATTGATTTGATTATGTATTTTTATTGAGAGGTTTTTTGTAAGATTAGTTAAGGGGTGGCTGGTTTCTTATTAACAAGGGTGAATGTGTGGGGTTTGGTTGTTATGCTTGGTGTGTAGGAGAGTAACCCTTATATTGTTATGATAAACCATAGGGTTTGGTGTTTTAGAAATGATATTTTGTTATGAAGTCTGGATTAAAGGTAGTTTCATGATTTTGTGCTAATAATGCATTCTTAGGATTGTGGCGTGATGGGTTTCTAATTAGTAATGTTGTTATTACCGAAAATGTTGAGTCAAAATTCATCAATAAAGAATCTAATTAGGATGGCATTGTGTTCTCATAGGAAATATGATCAAGTGGTTGTTTCCCTAATATTATGTTAAAACTAATTTTATCCATGGACCAAGGCCTTCTAAAAGGAAAAATAACGGTTTTCTAAGTTATCCATGAGTTTTAGGAGTAGAGGTATCTAATTTTCTGTAGTGACATGGGATCATAAGATGTTTAGAATATGTTGAAGAAGGTTTAGTTCCAATTTGAAAGGATTGGAACTCTAGAGGATATATGTGTGAAACTATAAGTTTTTGAATTCAAAGGAGATGAATCAGAATGGATAAATACATTTGATCATAAAACAAGAAATGATGAGGTTTTATGGATCAATTTTCAGTCCCTCTTCTATGAGAGTCTATGGTAGATTTACAGAATAAGAGAATGTTTTGGGAATTCATGGAGCTATATAATTTTTGTGCCAAGATCTTCTATAGTGTTAATAATGTGATATTAGGAACTAGACATGTGTTTGTAGGATTGAAGGTGGTATCGATAATACTATAGTGGGGAGATTCAGACTTGTCATTTTTGAGTAAATTCTATATCACGGGATGGTGATCATTATCAAGGATGTGAAATGTAAGAACATAGATAGTAAATGGATGAATTTAGTGTCTGGGGTTGGATGTTGGATGACCCATATTTGGTTCCAAGACCAAAGCAAAATTAATGACTTACCTATATTGGTTGGTATAGTAAGTGTGTTCAGTTAATTATGAGGAGTTTATATTGGTAAATATGATATTTAGAGCTTCTGTATTTGTAAGATGTAATTCATATCAATGTGTTGTGTTAAGTTTAAATATTTGATATTGTAGTGGTCTAGTGCTTTATAATTATAGTGTGGAGTTTGAAAGGGATCCTATAAAGGTTACTCTAAATGCTGTTGAAAGTGTGTGTGGAAGGGAAACCAAGTAGTCCAAATTGTTAAGATTTTATAACATAGATTCCTTAACAATAATAATTTTTTAAAGATAAAAGGAAATAACCAATTATCACATGTTTGGAAATAGTTTCTAAAAATAAGGAATATACAATCAAGAAGAGGGAAGATCATGCACCAAAATATTGTCTAATCATATTAGCAAACTGGTTTGAAAAATCCAAGCATATTGAGTAATAATAAACGAATGAAAATTGTCTACTTTATAAAATTGATAAACCTATATAAACTACGAATAATGGTGAATTCCAGAAGAAGAACATGGTAAAAAATGAGGTTTCAATATAGAAAATTAAGAAGGATATAGTCATGAAGAGTTTCAGGTATTTTATACATTCAAGGAATGGATTTTCTAGGTTAAGAACAACATCTAATACATACTTCTCACTTTTATATGATGATGTAGGTTTACTTTATTCTCATATTTTGGTGATTTTTTATTTTTTAATAGGCAATTCAAGGTGTTGTTTGAAAAATAAAGAGCTTTAGTAATGATCATGTTATTTAGTATTGGGATGTACATATCAATTTGAATATTATTTGTTCATTGTTGGTTATGGATTTATGTATCCTTTATTATGTACAGTTGACACACTGATCACATATATATAAGAAGTTGTTATATCTCATTTCGTATCCCACTATTTTCTTATAGGTGGTTTCTTATGATAAGAACGGTTCTATCCACCACCATCGAAGTCAATGAGTTCTATATTTGGGTATGGTTTATTCTATTTTTATTCTTTGGCCCAATTTTAATTAAGGATTTTTTGATTTTTGGGTTCCTTATATTTGTGTTGTGTATTTTGGCTTTCGTTGAGGTGCATTCGAGTCGCCGTTGACAAAGGCTTACATGTGTATGCATAGGTAGGCATATGCATATATAAGTTCCCTATTTATATATATTCACTCATGGAAGTGTGAATATACATATTGGGGCAAGGTGTGCTTATATATAGATATGAAAAATGCATACGTGTGTAAGTGTAAAAGGGTATATACATTTATAAACATATATCTAAGGACCCCCTTGTTCATATTTGTCCATGAAAATATGTACATAGGGGCTAGGTGTCCTTATATAAATGTTAAGTTGCATATTCTTTCAAGCGGAAAAAAGGAATATTCGAGTTGTTATCGTCAAAGGAAAACACGCCTTGAGGTTGAAGTAGGGTCCCTCTCCTAGCATATTTAATTCAAGAATGTTTTAAATTGAATTTAGTTTCCTTATTAATTCTTCATGTTTATATTAAATTTCAATTCTTTAATAAGTGTTATTTATGATAATTATTTCGTTTGATAAATAAGTCATGGTTTTGTAATAAAACCCTTCCAACAGAGGTGCGTTGTCTGCGAAAACTCACAGTGTCATACCTTGCTTAACATTATTGCATTGATGTTTTCCATATACTTGATGTTGTTGTTAGTCATAAAACACACATCGCACTTGACCCTTTATATATCCTTGTAGGGGGTTTCCCTCTTTTTATTAAAACGGTTGTTTGAACCAAGACACTCTTTTAGTGCCGTTAGACTTTTAAGATGGGTCCCATTTTGTGTGACAATGTCACATGGCATGTGATATTCAAATCCAACAAAAATCCCAATTCCAAAGCCCAGGGGCCCCACAGTACTAGTAATGTCAGATTACATGTTATGTAACCTGTGATTTTCCTGATCCCATGGGGTATTCCTCTAGGTATTCCTACACATTTCCAGATCTCTAAACCTCGCCGAATTAGGTATATGAGGGGACATCCAATCATGTAGTCATCACAGATTAGCATTAATTTCTTTAAATCTTCTGATAAAACATCCACTCATGCCATCCATATCATTCTATTTGAAACTAATTGGAAGATACTACCCCACAGATGTCGCTGGACGGGGCCAACACGCGGCGGTCACACTGCGGTCATGCCGCGGTCACGCTGCGGTCACACCTCAGTCACGTCGCGGTCACACCGCGATCACGACGTGGTAATGCTGTGATTTGGACCTGCTCCAGTCACATATAGCCCACACCAGCCCCATTCCACCTTTATTTCATCCCATTGCCACTAGCATTCTAGCCCGCAACAACCCCCCTTCCACCTTCAAATTATCCCGCACCAACCCCTCAGCACCTGCAACTAGCCCCCTTCCACAAGCATTCGAGCCCTCACCGAATGAGGTATATCAGGGGTCATCCAAACCTCTAGTCATCACAGATTATCATTCATTTCTTTAAATATTCTTAGAAAACATCCTCTCATTCCATCCATATAATCCTATTTGAATCTAAGTGGAACATGTTGCCCCGTGGATTTCGATGGACCGGGCTAACATGTTGCGGTCACACCGCAGTCATGTCGTGGTCACACCATGTTAATGCCGTGATTTGGCCATTCTAGAGCCACATCCAGCCCACACCAGCCCCCTTCCACCTTCATTTCGGCCCTCTGCCACTAGCATTCCAGCCCGCAACAGCCCCCCTGTCACCATCGAATCAGCCCGCACCATCCCCCCAACACCTGCAACCAGCCCCCTTCCACCAGCATTCGAGCCCTCACCGAATTAGGTATATCAGGGGTCATCCAATCCTCTATTCATCACATATTAGCATTCATTTCATTAAATATTTTGAGAAAACATCCTCTCATTCCATACATATAATCCTATTTGAAACTAACTAGAATATGTTTCCCCGCAGATGTCGCTGGACCGGGCTAACACACTGCGGTCACGCCGCGGTCACTCTGTGGTCACACCGCGGTAATGCTGTGATTTGGCCCCGCTCTAGCCAAAAGCCCAGTTCCACTTCCCAAGGGTCCCACTGTACCAGTAATGTCAGATTACATGTTATGTAACCTGTGATTTTCCTGATCCCATGGGTATTCCTCTAGGTATTCCTACACATTGCATGATCTCCAAACCTCACCGAATTAGGTATATCAGGGTTCATCCAATCCTCTATTCATCACAAATTTACATTCATTTCTTTAAATATTCTGAGAAAACATCCTCCCATGCCATCCAAATCATCATATTTGAAACTAAGTGGAAAGATACTCCAATTACATTCTAATCCACCTCCAAAATCCATGATAAAAATGGAATAAATTGCCCTTATGAAAGGCACGGTCAAGGAAGCCACTGATTACCCTATGGAAAACCACCAACCGACCAATTGACAAAAACTTTTTGGTTCCATCCATCAACCATCCAGTAGTTATTCTAGAGCCAACCCTCCCCCACTATCACTATTAATATGTTCATGGTGCTTTATAATGGCTAACTGGTGGCCACATCTACTGCTTTTTAGGAAGACCACATACTTCTTCCCCCTTACTAAATCCATCCACCCGAAACATAAAATTTCAATTAAAACATATTCATTTTAATTATAAATCATCAAAATTAAATTTTAAGAACCCAAATAAGAAATCCATAGTCATTACAAACTATCCACTATACGATTTCTCATCCATGAGAAACATTACTAAGCATCACCGGTGACTTGAGGTTTCAGGGGTTTGGAGCTACCTTCGGGCCTACTCTTTCCCTTCATAGTTTCCCATACTTCACCTTATCTATTATTCGTTACCTTAATGTCTCATTTACCTTATTCTTCTACGTATTTTTTCCTGTGGTTCGACATGAATCAATTTTGAAATCACATCTTTCAAGATCGATCACTAGTATTCTCCTGCCAATCATGTTGATTTTCATTGTATAATCTCTAACTTAAGATATTCTTGAGAGCCTTATGATCTGTATAAATAATAAAATGATTGTTGAACAAATGCGGTCTCCAATGGATAGATTCTAAAACAAGATCCATCACTTCTTTTTCATAAACAATTTTTGTAGGGTTTATGTCTGCTATTGCCTTACTGAATTAAGAAACTGTAAGTTCTTATTACATGAGGAAAAAAATGACCCCCCATCCAAAATCACCGCATCAAATGATAAAAGTATACAGGTAATTAGGTTTTGTAAGAATTATAGAAGAAGGTAAACCCTTTTTAAGGGTTATAAACGCTTTTTTAGCAACTGAAGACCAATGGAAGTTGTTTTATTTGTCGATTTTGTGAGAGGATTTTTTTATCTTTATATATATTTAAAAAAATATCTATCGTATAT
Source organism: Viscum album (assembly GCA_963277665.1). NCBI lineage: Eukaryota > Viridiplantae > Streptophyta > Magnoliopsida > Santalales > Viscaceae > Viscum > Viscum album. Next base: position 1,254,609,154 of record OY728122.1, read on the forward strand.
AGTTAAACCCAAAAATATCAGAACTCCATTAATATTTTTTTAATTTAGGACTACCCCAAAACAAATTCAATTTTAAAGGTGTCTTTTGAAACTCCCTTGGAAGAAATGGCATGGCCAATGTTATCCATGAATGGATGTGAAAAAAAACATTTCTTTCTTATAAATGTGGAGATTATTATTATATAGTAATGAAATATGGTTCCATGGTGTTGTAATTTTTATTCGTTATTTTTATTATAAACAACAATACCATCAATAAAATAGTAAGGAAATATTCCTCAAATTTTCTTTGAACATTCTATTCATGGTATATTGAAAAGAGGTTGGGGAGATCATCCACCCAAATAAAATGTAATGGTATTCATAATTTCAATTGTGAATACGAAACACTATCTTTTTAAGACCGTTATTCATACTCATATCTAGAGGAACCTAAATTTGAAGTCCCATATTGAGAAAAATGTAGCTGTTTTAAACTCTTACAATTGTTCTTCAATGATGGGAATGAGGAAACTATTCGGGATGGTATGTTTATTATGTTCATGGTAATTAATGGACATCTTCTATGTCCCATATTTATTACTTTACATGAAATATGAGACTATAAAATGGGATTCCACTATTTCATGTTATTAATTCACCCAACATGTCATTAACATTGTCCTGGAACTCATCATTTAGATAATGGTCTAGATTATATGGTCAAATAACTAATAGGGTCATACCAAGCCCCAGATAAATATCGTGGTTGGATTTCCAATATAGTTGTAGGCCCTATGGTTTTCTAAACATAAACTGGATGTTTTTCTAAAATTAACCCGAATAAAACCAATATAAGAGCTTACAGCTTGATTCTTATTCTAGAAACTGAATCTGCACTTACCAATCCCATCACTCAATAATATTATTATTTGTTGAATGTTGTTTTGAAGTCCCCATGGTCACACTATTGCGGTTTCATTTACATATAGAATAATTTCCTACCCCTACTATAAAATTACCTCAGTTTTATAACCCTGTCTAGTCAATACACTTTGTAGTATTGTTATCCATTATATCTTGAAGACTACATATAGTTTCATATGGTCAAAAACAAATGTATCAACTATACTAAGGGAATTCTCTATACTGACCTAAATCTATTATCATAGGTCTTGTAAAAAATAATGAGAACCACAACCATGAGTAAAAAAAATGGTTTGGTAATTAAAACCTTCATGTTTGTGAGTTTGGCAAGATGTATATAATTAAATAGATGGATGGATATTTTATCCAGTAAAAGAACTACCATAACACTTGATATATGTCTTGTGAGCATCATCTAATTTTCCTTAACCTCAGGCATACTCTGGAGATTAATCGATTCCCTTGCTCATTCTACTAGTTTCCTACCATGTTCTCATTCTCCAGCTTCTATAACCAAATATTTTCCTTTTTCCATGTCTCCCTCCTCTTTAAATTCCCTATGTTCTCTGAATTCCTAGATTCACACTCGAAAAATATTTTCAAGGCATTTTTGCATTGGTCTGTATGGTTGGCCACGGTGGAAGCATAACCCATTCAACATCTATTACCCCAATTCATGATGACTCATATCTCTCACACCATTACATTGGTCATCTCTATTTACATTATTCATAATTTTCTCATTGAATTAATTAAAAAATAAGTCATTTTATGGGTAAATATGTTTACATGACTCTAGAATATTGAGTCATAGGAGGTTACACTAGACATGAAAAAGTACTCTAGAGCACTCCCTCACTAATAAATTACCATTCAAAATTCCTTCCCAATATTATCATATGAAATTTATTATATGGTTCATTAATTTAAATTATATTATCTATACTGGGTTGTAATCCACCCATAAAAATACTCATATGCCAGGGTTTTGGGAAAATGGGTAGCCTAAAGGAAATTCTTTTGATTTATTCATATGTAATCATTCATTGAGCTAGTCCATCTTTACATTTTAAAAAATATAAATGGATGTCCATAGATATTTTTACTATATCAGTGCAAAAATATAGTAATGAAATAGTTCTAGGTAGTTTTTGGTGTGGCACTATGAAAAGATAAAAACCAATACACTATCGTTGCTTCCATAGGAATTTGTGTGTAATGAAGTTTCATGTCCATAGCGGTTCGACATATTAGGAATTAGGTGTATCCTTTTGTAATCCTTACTAATAGATTCTCTCCAAATAATTTAGGAAATAACACTAACTGTGAGATGCTTTATAGCTCTTCATTTTGTTCGACAACCTCTGTAACCAGAAATGTCTCAAGGAGCACACTGCACTCCATCCATCCAATTTATATAAATTATGGAGTTTTCAATGCTTATCAAGTTTTTTCATTTTCTAATCCTCACTTCATATGTTTCTAAATTCTATTCAATCTATCAAGAGTTTTTTCTTCTAAATCAGAAATGAATAACATCATCCAATCATCTTTATTCTACGCCTCATCAAAATCCATATGTTGGCTCTTGTTCTACCCTATCATTTTTTATTCCATGTTTTATTACATAGATGACATATTTTCTTTAATAATCACCATTAAAAAGTATATCTAAGCCATATTTGTATCCATTCTTGTTTACCTAAAAAATTTAATACACAATTTTCCAACCTAAACAGAGGTAGAGATCAAGTTGTCTTCCACCCAATGTGTGTGTGAATCTATGATTTCTGAATTGATGATGGTCACATTATTGCTTCGTTGAGTTTACATTAGATTCATCCTCACCTATTTCCATCCAATAATGATCACCCCATACACAAATAAATCATCCTTAGTTAATCCATTAAACTCATTGTTCCCTATTAGAGTCACTAAACCATTATGATTATGTGTGTGTTCTTGGAGAGAAATAAGAACAGAAGAAATAAAGATGAATTATAGGGGTATTAATGTTAATTCCTGTTACTAGTTTGGTAAGATAAATCGGGAATATGGTTTTAAGCTAGATATTCCTCCTTGATGTCCACCTACTACAAGAATGTAGAAGAACAATAGTCAAACCACTTCCATATATAGGTGTATGTTACATCATGATTTCATTTCATTTCTAACTGAATTTTATATTGTATCACAATCAATTCTGAAGATTTACTGAACCATGTTCCCTATCAGTACCACTAACCAACATAGGAATATTTTCCCATTCTATACCTCCTCCACTGATAATTATGTTTAATGGGAGGGCTAATGGAGAAAGGGGTAACACCACCATGGAACAGACCCCAGTAGATACCAACATCAATTGAGCTTGAACCTCAAAATTGACGTTGAGCCTGAACCTAAATTGTTTTGTTGGTCCCACATTTTCCTTTCCTCCAAAAATTCTGAACCTCATCACCTATAACATGATAATAAGAGCACAGATCACTTCTACATGTAGATTTTTAGTGACAAATAATTTTACAGGACTCACAGAACACATGCATTTTATTGTATTCTATTCTAAGAGAGCTTTCACATTTTTTAGTGGAAAGAGAAACCTGATCAATTAGTGTATAACTTAAATAAACTTCTTCTAATACACATGCATAATGACCAAAAATTACATTTTTTGTGGAATAGTTCATCCCGATTGGAATGAAAATCACGAATGTGATATCATATATGATTTCCTAGTGCCATAGTACCCAATTAAGTCTATAAATAATAAACTAGATCTGTGAAAAAATATTGTTTACAATCATTAGAACTAAATTTTATCTTCCAGTCATAATCCCGCAAGGTACCGGGCCATAAGTTGAGAGATCCATTTATCCAGGGTCGTCCTTTTAGATCTGTTGAGGGAAACTGAATGTCGAAAAATCCTCGATCAAATGATAGACATTTAAATTCTAAAATTAACATATAGATTATAGAGGAGAAACCAGGTATACAACGTTCCAGTGTATAGTACAATGTATCAGTAAAATTCATGCAATAAATGAGAACCTACAAAAGTAATGCATTTTGTAAATTGGTGGGGACCTGGCAGGGGGGATACTGGTGGGGGGGGAAGGGGGGTCTGTCTGCAGGGCAGGGGGAGGGTGCAGGCGGGTGTCCAAGGATTGTCCAGGGTGGTCTGTTTATAGGAGAGGGGTTTTTGCAGGGTAGGGGGAGGGTGCAGGCGGGTGTCCAGGGTTTGTCCGAGGGGGGGGGGGGTCTGTCTGCAGGGGAGGGGTTTCTGCAGGGGCAGTGGGGAGGGTGCAGGTGGGTTTCAAGGGTTTGTCCAGGGGTGTCTATTTGTACGGCTGGGGTTTCTGCCGGGTAGGGGGGAGGGTGCAGGCAGGTGGCCAAGAGGGGGGGGGGGTTGTGCAAGGGGGTCCAGCAGGGGGGCAAGGGGTGTGCAACGGATGTGGGGGGGTGTTGTCCAGTAGGGGGAGGGCTACTGTCTAGGGAGTCTTGCAGGGGGCTTCTATCCAGGGGGTTGTACAGTGGGCTAGCAGGTGGGGGGATTTTGTCCAGGGGGTCTAGCAGGGGCGGGGGGCTGTCCAGGGGGTCCAGCAGGGGGGGCTGCTGTCCAGTGGGATCCAGCGGGGGGGGGGGGGGGGGGGGGGGGGCTGTGTACAGGGGGGATTCTATCGAGGGGGGGGGGGGGGTCCAACAGGGTAGCTATTATCCAGGGGGGTCCAACGGGGGGAGGGGGGGCTTTGGTCCAATGGGTCCTAGGGGGCTACTGTCCAGGTGGGATGGGGCTGCTGTCTAGCAGGGGGGACTGCTATCCAGGGGGTCCAGTCGGGGGGTGCAAGGGATGTGTGGGGGGGGGGGGATGTTGTCCATGGGGCAGCAGGGGGGTGTTTTATTGGTGTTTCCCAATCTGGTTGGGTCGAATTCTTATGGCCCACAACTATAGCGGGTCGAGCTGGGGGGCTGTTTTCCAGGGGGGTCCAGCAGGGGTGGTGGGGGCTGTTGTCCAGGGGGGCTGGGCTACTGTCCAGGGGGGTCCAGCAGGGGGGGTGGGGCGGCTGCTGTCCAAGGGGGTCCATCAGGGGGTTATTTCTTTTATGAAATGGGAATGGTTTTACTGGCTAGGTTTACAAAATGAGGGTATTCTTGTTTTTAAGGTATGCATGATGGAGATTCAAAGGTTTCAATGTTTTTCGGTTATAAGATTACATTTTTACAAATCATTTTTCAGATAGGATTACAGGTTGTAGGATTACAGGTTATAATATTATAGGTTTTCCATGAAGGTATTATTTTTTTAAGATGAAGGTATTATTTTTTTCAATGATTTTTTTGTTTTACAGATTGTTTTACGGGTATTATTGTTTTTAAGGTATGCATGATTGTTTTATACATCTCCATGTTGAATGTTTGTTTTTAGGTTATAATATTACAGGTTTATGGGTTTTACAGATTTTTTTAAAGTTCTCAAAGGCTTTCATGTTTGTTTTTAAGGTATGCATGATTGGTTTACAAGTTGTTTTACTAATTTTAGGTTACATGTTCTGTTTACATGTTGCTTAAGGTTACTGGATTTCAAATTGAATGTTATGGGAGTTGTGTAGAAGCAGGGGGTGGGGGTGCTGGTGCAGGGTGGGGGGTGTGCAGTTAGGAGGGGGCAGGGGGTGTGGAAGGGGAGGTGTACAGGGGTAGGGGGTGCTGGTGCAAGGTGGGGGAGTTGTGGGTGGGGGGATGGGGGAGTTGGTAGTGTCCTACCAATAGCCAGCATGGTGATACGTGCTAGTTTTTTATGCAGTGGAATGGACTATAGCCACGATTTCAAACCGTAGCTATAGGCTCTGACCTATAGCCATTCCAATACCGTCCATGGTTCATGAAACTGTGTCTATAACCTATATCCATGGTTTTGGGGCCTATATCCGCGGTTTAGAACCGTGGCAATAGCCTGAATTTATAGTAGTGCCTCTTAATCGGGTTCTTCCTTTTGATGTGATCAAAATGGCTCCATAGGTTTTCATTCTGATAAAACTAAGGCCTCTAGGTCTAAGTGAGGGATGTTGAGAGAATATTTGTGCAGGTTTTGGCCGAGGCAAAAGTCTTGGAAGGTTTAAATTAGAGAAAAGGGTGAGTTCCCATTTATAAGAGGGGTGAGGGGATCCTTTGGATAATCTAGAAATATTAATTTATAATAAATTCATATTCAGTTTCTAATTGCTCAAAAGTGGATTTTTTTAAAGGTTAATGTGGGGATGGGTTGAAAGCCTCTCAACCAAAATATTTTAGACAGGTTTGGGTCACTATATTAACCTTATCATTTATATTTAACTCTTAGTTAAATAGTTTGACATTTACCATGTCTCTTTTTATTTTTATATTATATCGTTAATAAACATACTATATAAATCCTAGCATCCCCCAAGTGGTCCATTAATGATACACCTATCCTGAAATAATTCCTTTGGTTGAACCTGATATTTTTATCAATAGAATATCAACTAATAATATAATATTTGTTTTAAAAACTCTTTTATGTCAATTTTGACACTATAGGGTTTTTGTTGTTGAAAATTTCATAACTGTATTATTACATCATATAAAATTTATATAACCAATCCTAATATGTAATATTAACCTAGAAAATTATTGTAACTCATAAAAAGATTCAAATTAAATTCATTTTGATATTTATAATATCAATTATTTTAATATTTCATTAATTAGGTAATTATTGTATCACCATTATGTCATATATAAATTAAATTATTTAATTTCTAAAAATTATAAATAAAATACCAATATGTAGGAAATATTTTTTTTTCTAATGAATATTTATAATATAATTTATCTTACGTATAACCCTATATTAGAAATGTTTTAGTTATTAAACATTGATTTTATCTCTTTTAACTCTTAGCTGAATTAAATAATAATAAATGTTCTCATCTAATCCAAGTGGACCTAAATGATAATATTTTATTCCTAAGGTTGTTTTTGGTCGAGATACACTTGTCCAATAGAATTAGGAAATGTTTATGGGTAATATTAATATAATGATTACCCTTAATTTTCCTATTTACTTTTAACAGTGGTAAATAAAATTAAAAAGTTAATATTCACCAAAAATTATTTTCATCTCATTGAACAACATTTTTCTACTTGATATTAAACATGTCTCTTAGATTTTTTAAATTCCACTCACAGAAGCGGTAAAATTATGTTTTATGTGAATTCAAATTCATTTAGGAGGCGGGTAAAGGTCGTTGAAATGTTGAATAAAATTTTTATATATCTAAAATTATTCTAAACTAAATCCAATGAATTACATTGAAATTATATAGGCATCATGTATATATTTTGACATTAATTAAATTTAAATAAAATAAATAATTATTTAAATAAAAATTCTGTTTTAAACTATAACTTAGTGTTTTTCACTATTTATCAAAAAATGAATGTATTCAGAAAAATACAAAAAGTTAACCCTAAGCTAATTTTGATATTCCGAATCCAAAAATGTAGTCCATTTTGAAAGATAAAATTGATAAAATTTAAAAAAGTGGGTATTACTATTTATAACAGCTAGTTTGATTGTTTGTGGTGTGTGTTAAAACTCGATGTTGCATACAACACACACTACTGTATTATCAAAGAGAATCGTAACGTGGAAGAATGGGGTGTTACATTCTACCCTAATTCAGATAATATCATCCTAAAAATTTCTAGAAGACTACCGCATAAAAATACTCGGGTTGTTCTTCAACATAAGTTCCTTGGGTACCCACGTTTTCACTTCTATCATATAGTTCCTCCATAGAACTTTTACCAGATGAGTCATCCTGTTTCTCAGCACTTGTTCTCTCGTATCAAGAATTCGGATGGGTTCGTCACAATAAGTTAGATCGGGTTCCAGTTATAATTCCTCATAGGTGAGTAGATGCGTTGGGTCAGGCATGTATTTTCTCAACAGTGATACGTGGAACACAATGTGAACATTCGAGTGATTTGGCAGCATTGACCGACGGTAAGCTACAACACCAATTCATTCTAGAATTTCAAACGGTCTGATGTACATGGGTCTCAGTTTACCTTTCTTACCGAAATGTATAACTCCCTTCCAAGAATTTAACTTCAAGAAAACATGATCTCCTACATGAAATTCCAAATCCTTCCTTCGGTTATCGGCCTAGCTCCTCTACCTACGTTGATCTTCATTGATGTGGTTTTGGATTACCTTTACCTTTTCCATCATTTCCTCCAGCTGTTTTGGGCCTACAAGTTTTCTTTCACCAATGTCATCCCAACAGGTTGCTGTGCGACATCTATTTCTGTATAACACTTTATATGGTGCCATCCGAATACTTGAATGGAAGCTACTGTAAAATGAATATTCCACCAGAGGTAAATATTGATCCAACATACCCTGAAAGTCCGGTGAGAAAGATCTCAACATTTCTTCTAAGGTTTGAATAGTCCGTTCAGATTTTCCATCTGTTTGAGGGTGGTAGGTAGTGCTTAAACGAAGTTCAATATACAAGGCCTTCTGAATAATATTCCAGAATCATAAAGTAAAATGGGGATCATGAACATAAACAATCTATAAGGGTACTCCATGAATATCACAACTTCATTAATATATAGTCTTTCTAGACATTCAAGTGGTAGATATTCTCTTATATCATGAAAATGTGCTGACTTGGTAAGACGATTAACAATGACCCATATGGCATCGTTACTTCTAAGAGTCTTTGGTAATCCCATGACAAAGTCCATCGTCATATTATCCCATTTCCACTCAGGTATGGGAAGAGGATGCATGACTTTTCCAGGCTGTTGCCTTCCAGCTTTCACTTGTTGAAAAACCATACATCTTGACACAAAATCAGAAATCTCCCTCTTCATGTTGTGCCACAAAAAATGTTCCTTCAAATATCTATACATTTTGGTGCTCCCAGGGTGTATAGCGAAATTGTAACTATGATAATTATCCAACAATTCCCTTTTTATATCCAGTATATCTGGAATTCAAAATCTCTTCCCAAATTTTAAAATTCCATCTTCATACACAAAGTCACTCAATCTCCCAACATTCATAGCTTTAATCTTCTTTTGAAATTCTTCATCATCGGTCTGAGAACACATTATCCTTTCTATTAATGATGTTTTGGAAACCATTTGAAAAATTATTGATGTTTAACATTCCATGGTAATTACCATATCCATCTTCACTAGATCCATGAAAATAGGATCCCTTTCAATTCCCATCATGTTCATAACTCCATGATCCTTTCTACTCAATGCATCTTCCACCTTATTTTCCAACGACGGGTGATAGTGTATCATGAAATCATAATCCTTAAGTATTTCAAGCCATCTCATTTGCCTCATATTGATTTATTTCTATGAGAAAATGTACTTCAAACTCTTGTAATTAGTATAAATATCGCATTTTTCACCATAGATATAATGTCTCCATATCTTCCATGAAAAAATTATATCAACTAACTCAAGATCAGGAATAGGATATTTTTTCTCATGAGTTTTCAGTTGTCATGATGCATAGGCAATAACTCTATCATTCTGTATATGGATACAAACTAGTCCTTTCTTTGATTCATCACTATAAATAACGAACCCATCATTCCCAGATGGTTGAGTCAAAATATGAGAATTTACTAATCTTTTCTTCAGTTCTTCAAAACATTCTTCCAACTCTTTTGTCTATATAAATTTAAACCCTTTACGTGTGAGCTTCGTTAATGGGTTAGCCAATCTGGAAAAATTCTGGATGAAATGTTGATAATAACCTACTAAACCAATAAAACTGCATACCTCGGTTATACTCGTTGGTTACGTCCATTCTTGGACTGCTCTTGTCTTAGAAGGATCAACATAGATTCCATCTTTGGAGACAATATGGCCAAGAACAGAAATCTCTTGAATCCAGAATTAACACTTTCTAAACATCCCATATAATTCATGTCTTCTAAGAGTCTTCCAGATAATGCATAAGTGATATTCATTATCTTAGTAGTTTTTGGAGTATACAAATATATCATCAATAAATACTACTATAAAATCATCGAGGTATTCCATGAAAACTCGGTTCATTAGATCCATGAATACAGAGGGTTCATTAGACAATCCAAAAGGCATTACTATAAACATGTAATGCTCGTACCTGGTTCGAAATGCTATCTTTGGAATGTCTTCCTTCTTCACACACAACTGATGGTACCTAGATTAAAGGTGAATCATTGAAAAGTATTGAGCTCCGTGCAGTTGGTCAAATAAATCATCAATGCGAGGTAGGGGATACTTGTTCTTTATTGTTATTTCATTGATCTCCCAATAGTGAATGCACAACCTCATAGATCCACCTTTCTTCTTTACAAAAAGGACAAGGTATATCCATGGAGAAACACTAGGGAGAATAAACACTTTATTAATCAATTATTCTAGTTGTTTCTTTAGTTCCACTAATTCCACAGTGGCCATTCTATAAGGGGTCTTCGATATAGGCCTTGAACCAGGAATTAAATCAATGGAAAACTAAATTTGTCATTCTGGAGGATGTCCAGTTAAATCTTCCAGAAATACATCTACATAATATTTCACTATAGGTACATACTCTATTTGAAAATTACTTTTCTTACCCAAATTTATTTAATTCCCTTCTTCCCCAATAATTTAATTTAGTTGAGCTACTAGGGGTGGATCTAGATATGAATTAGGTGGTGACGATTCTGCTCTAAAGATAAGGTTTTCATTATCATCATCATAAAAAATAGTAACCTCCTTCTACTAGCAATAAATCATCGCATCATGGTCTGAAAGACAATCCATAACAAGGATTATATGAAACTAAATCATAGGTATTACGATGAGATCAGAAGATAAAGAACATTTATGTTCTCTAATGGGGATGGATCCACAAAACTTTTTAGTAATGATACTTCCCTTAGGAATTTTAACTAAAAACTCCCTTGTCAAATAAAATTGGAAATATATAATTTCTTTAGAAAAATGGGAAGATATGAAACAATGCGATGATCCAGAATCAAATAATTCATTTTCTAAAATTGAGGAAACCATTAAATTACCTGCCACCAAGTCTTTCAGAGCTTCTACCTCAGCAGTAGTCATAGCAGAAGCTTAGCCTTGATCCCTTTGGCTTTTCAGAGGTAAGTTCCCCTGATGCATAGGACATTCATTTGCATAATGTCCCATCTACCTGCAGTTGCAGCGTTGGACATCAGTAGATTCCTTCATACCATTGAAATCACGATCTTGGTGGCCTTTTTTTCCACACTTTTAATAGACTCCCATTCCTTTTAAGCAAGTACCACAGTGTTTCTTCCCAAATTTACTACAGGATGGATATTCAACTTTTCCCTTCATCCCCTTATTTACTTTTCCAGATTGATCAGAAGATCTCTTCTTCTCTTTATTTTCATAAAATTCATAATACATAGAGAATTATGTTTCTATCTTGATATCACGTGAGACAATATCTTCGTACGACGAGAAGGATTATGAGACTAATGCTCGATGATGAAATGGTATTAACTCATCAAAGAAATGATCAATATTACTTCTTGGGTTACATATATAATCTCTAGCAAACCTTCCTATCCTTATAAATATAGAATCATATTTTGCAACATTTTCATCCTCCTTTTGCCTCAAACTCAGAAATTGCCTTTACATATCTTCTCAATGGTCACGAGGAAATTATTTTTCTAAAAAAAGATCTTTGAACTCCCTCCATTCCATATTTGATACATCGTCATATTCCATTGTGTTTTCAATCAATGACCACCATTGATCAGCTTCTCCAGTAATGCGATAAACTGCCATGATAACTTTTTCCCTTTCACCAGTCCCCAAAACCTGAAATATTTTATCTAGGGAACTTATACATTTCTCAAATACTAAGGGATTTGTACTCCCATTGAATGTTAGTGGTTTTTGACTCGTGACTCAGTCTAAAATTTTTCCTCCATGTTGTGAATCAGGGTTCTCCATACGGGTAAGGTTATTATTCATAACCTGAGTGAGTTATCCCAGTATGGTGATTAGTTGATCAGCACTAGTTGCATCACCAGCTCCACTATAATTATCTTGAGCAGGAGGTAAATCCATACATAGAGTGTGTTCATTGATACGGTTTACATTCCATCCACTAGGCTCCCTTTCTAAACAATGGCATAAACTATATTAGTTTATGAATCTAAATACATAATTCCAAACATGTAAAACACATAACATAAATTGAACAATTTATGGATATAATCCATAATCATAAAAAAATACTTGAGGAAGTATATAGTCATAACCCCATCATAATGATTTGTAATGAAAATGAGAATTAGTCTAAGCATATCCCCCAAGAGTGTGTCATAACGAAGAGTGTAACAAGTCCCATTGTCGTTCCACAGTTCCCATTCGAGTCTAGAGCAATGCGGAGTTTTCGGGTTTTACCCCTAGGTACATCTTTTCTAGAGCTTCCTCTAACTTCTCATACCCAGACATGGATGTATTGCTCAGAAAACTCACAAAATTTCTACAATACCAATATTCTAGAAATTTCTTCTATATTAATCCTCAATGTCCATCTTAGGTCTATGTGATCTAATGATAGTTTTTCTAAATAAAGCCTCCAAGTTTTGTACTAAACTTCCTTTGATACCAACCTTAACGCCTCGACCCCAGTTACCCAGAGTTGGTGAATTATTACATAACATTTGCATGATCACAAAAGATAAAGTCTCGAATGACCTATTAGTTTAGTAACCATGGAATCACTAGATACATTCATAAAGTTTATATTACATCATAAAATGAAAACTACAACAACATAGTCTCCATAGTACACACTCATAACCCCTCATACTATCCCTAAAGGTCATTCATAAAATACTTCTTCACATCCTGGGAAAAATAGAACATAGAAAGGGGTGAGCTCAAATCCCTAGTAAGGATAACAATATAGTGGAAACATTCATAAATAAGTATAAACATTTAAAGAAATGTATAACTAAAACAAAAAACTTTTAAAGAGGAACATCAGCATAATATGGAAAATATAAAATGAAATAATTCCATTTACTCATTCACATGGATATTCTACTAGTCGAATAATAACATACAATATCAAAAACAACTTTCATTATAATGGAACGCATAATACCAGACTATCATAACCACATAGTCAAGGCCTTATTCCAAGACTACAAATATTATTTTTTCAAGTCCTTATGCCAAGACACTAGTTTGTCTCATGAGACCTACCGTTGCATAGGGGAGCCATAGTGGGCACCACCTATCATATATTATGTCCAATGCATTTTTCATATCAACATGCTTAAACATAACATAATCATTCGTATTAAAACTAGCATATGAAATGTCAATACTTTCTTTATAAACCATTAATGGTATAAGTATAACAAATCCACATTCAGACATATCACAAAACCTTCAATACAATATGGATGTTTGGTATCATAATAAATAGACATCAAATAAGCTTAAAATCAATCAAAGGATGTTGACATTGATGAAATAAAAACTAATTGAGATAAATATCTCTTTTTTGAAATCATTTTAATGTCACATAATTATAAAATAAAACATTTACTTGGAAAATATTATTATAATCTAGTAGGGGAAGCTTCGACGACTTTATAATGGTGGAAAATAGCCGCACACGCTGTATAAGTTAAAAAGACATTCTTAGCTTAATTCGGTCAAAAATGTTTAAAAGGACCTTGTTAGGAATATGAGAGAAATATTCCTTTATAAAATTCTTATAAAAAGTCAACAAGGGTATATAAGACTTTAACCCATAGTCTTTAAAATAGTTATAATGATTAGAAATACATTTTTATGAAACATTGATGTGGATGATAAAGAGGTCCTAGTAGATAATTACGTATAAACAACCTCAGAAAATGATGAGATTATGAAATAGACCCTTGCCTTATACTTTTCCTTGGTTGAGGGTAGGTTAACCTCCTGTATAATGGTGAAATAATTCTTATTAAATTATACAAGTATCATATAAGTTAGTATGATATCATATATGATCTTTAAACATTGACTGTTAGTAATATCTTAGTATTATCATCGTTTCGGGTGTCAACGGATTCATTTTCTTTTATATTCATTATTTTTTGAGCCGTATATGTTATGGATGGGTTGTAAATTATTCATATCCAGAATTATATCATGTCTCTAAAAATAATTTTTAATCATTAATTGAAATTTAGTCTTGAATGGATTCGATGGGGAATGGATCTCATCGCGTTCGTGGAGACAGTAATCCGTAGATACGCACGAGTGACAATATCATTCTTTTGATATTAAAATAATATATAATTGGATGGTATATCTTATATACAGAATCATTATCATGTAATATTTATTATTTACAAGAATTACACATCATTATTATACACATCCAAATAATAATGTTTTGGAATAACAATTACACCACAACATGGAGACGGTAAGCCGTACGTACGCATGTATGGTGACATGTCATTCAAAGGATGGATAGAATACTGAATATTGTTGTTCAATATTTATAATAACATCACATTATATAGAAGATACGTGAGTTATTATTTTAGAATGGGAATAACAATGAAATAAGAAGTTGAAGAAGAAAGGAACTTGAAAGAGGGTGGTGAAAACATTAGTTCTTAATCGGGTTCTTCCTTTGGACTTGATCAAAAGGGATCATTAGGTTGGCTTTCTGATCAAAATATGTCCTCTAGGTCGAGGTTAGGGAAGTTGACAGAATATTTGGGTAGTGTTTGGCCAATTAAAAAGGTTTTGAAGGTGTAAATTAGAGAGAAGGGGGAGTGCCCTTTTATAAGAGGGGGGAGGGGAACCTTTGGAAATGCTGGAAATATTATTTAATAATAAATTCATATTCGGTTTCTAATGGCTCCAAAGTTGATTATTGAAAGGTTAAGGTGGGGATGGACACTATTGTGTATTTTGTTTTTGATAATTTCATAACAAGATTATTAATTAGAATAAAATTTATATAACCAATCCTAATATGTCATATTAACCTAAAAAATTAGTGTAATTCATAAAAAATTTAAAATTACATTTATTTTGATATTTATAATATCAATTATTTTAATATTTCATTAATTAGGTAATTACTGCATCACCTTCTGTCATAAATAAATTACATTATTTAATATATAAAAATTATAAATAAAATACCATTATGTAGGAAATCATTTATATTTCTAATGAACATTTAGAATCTAAATTATCTTATGTATTACCCTATATTAAAAATGATTTAGTTATTAAACATTGATTTTATCTATTTTAACTGTTCTTTGAATTAAATAATAATAAATGTCCTAATCTAATCCACGTTGACCTAAATGATAATATTTTATTCCTAAGGTTGGTTTTGGTCGATAAAAAATTTTCCAATAGATTTAGTACATGTTTTAGGGTAATATTAATATCAGTTTTACCCTTGATTACCCTATTTATTTTTTAACCATGGTAAATAAAAGTAAAAAGTTACTATTCACCAAAAATTATTTTCATCTCATTGAACCACATTTTACTCCTTGAAATTAACTGTCTATCTAGGATTTTCAAACTTACACTCACAGATGCGGTAAAATTATATTTTATGTGAATTTCTATATTCTCTTAGGAGGTGGGTAAAAGACGGTAAAAAGTTTAATAAAATTTTTATATATCTAAAATTATTCTAAAATAACTCAAATGAGTTACATTGAACTTATATAAGTATCATGTATATATTTTGACCTTAATTTAATTGAAATAAAATAAATAATTATTTAAATAAAAATTCGGTTTTAAACTATAACTCAGTGTTTTTCACTATTCATAAAAAATTGAATGTTTTTAGAAAAATACCAAAAAATAAATATAAGCTAATTTAGATATTATGAATCCAAAAATGAACTCCATTTTGATAGAAAAAATTTATAGAATTTCAAAAAATAGGGTATTAATATTCATAACAGCTAGTTTGATTAGTTGTGGTGTGTGTTAGAACTCGAAGTTGCATATAACACACGCTATTGTATTATTCAAAGAGAATCGTACCGTGGATGATTGGGGTGTAACATAACCTCCAAAAATCCTTAATACCCTCCAAACGTAGATGAAATCATCCACAAAAAAATAATTTAAAATCCAAAAAATTCCTAAAATTATTTCATACATTTTAAGGTTCATTGTAAACTCCCCCCCCCCCAAGGGATTCTCATCCTCAAGAAACATATAATTGGCTCCTCACCAAATTGATCTAGCCATTGGTATAAAATAGTTTACTCATTCTCCAAGGACTCCTCATGGGAATGCATGTGTTGTCACAACACCCAGGAAAGTGGTAGAACCTTCCCATAATATACCTTTTGACTTTTGGTTTTGATACACATTGGGTGTGTGTCAAATAATGTATCCAGTTACAACTCAAAAAAATTTCCCTCAATCAAAATCACTGCGTCAAGCTGATGTTTCCTTATATATGGCACAAAAAAATATCATGTATTTCCTAATGTCTTGGAGGAAGATCTTACCTGTAATAAAAAAAACCCAATCCCCTCCACAATCATGAATGGGAAAAAATTGTGGCATGATATATACTTTCTTTTTCTTATTCATTTTATTTAAATGAGGCGATACATATAATAATATATAGTCAACAAAGGTGATCTTCAAGGAATATCACCTCAATTCAGAATATCAGAATTACCTACTCATAGTGGTAAAAAACCACTTTCTCATCAACTTCACCCACTCTATGGTTTCCATCACCAAGATCATCTGAACAACTGGTGACTAACCCACCACTAACCAATATAAAGGTGTGTTATATGACATGTCGTATACAACCTCATAAGAATCCATCTATAACAAAGCATAAAAATTATTGTTATATATAAACATTACAAGATCTAGATGGTCATATCAAGCTCCACTGAAATTAAGCTCAGATGACATTAGTATGTCTTTGAGTAACCATATCATCCTCTCTGATTTCCCATTTGTACATGGATGAAATTATGTACTAAAAGTTTTCTGAGAACCCATAGTTTTTTGTAATAATTTCTGCAATATGTATATAGAATGAGAATACTGATATGATGATATTCTCATGGGTGTCTCATTCCATAAAAAAAACTCCCACATATATAGGTTTCACAAATCATCAACCAATTGAGTCTCCCAGGTATGAATATAATGAGCATCCATTCACTTGTTAACTATCACCTCCATCATATTATGAACCCCAAGGTCCTGGGTGTATTGATGATGATTTCCATAGTCACCTGATCCCACATTCAAGTCGGTACTAAATATGGTTAATGTAACTCATCTGGTCTATACTTCTCTACCTATAAACTGATCAATGTCATTCCTCATTCCAAGCCACCTAAAATAGAACCGGATATCATGTTATATATTAGTAAAACATGGGTAAATAACCCAAGGAAAGGCTTGGAGTACCTCTTTAATTCCTCTAATATATATGTAGGTACCACCCCCCAAGCAAGGACATAAACCGGCCCATAGTCACCAGGATACCATTTTAGAAGCATGTAATCACTTATTACCATTTTAGAATAATGAATCAATCTTAATCTAATTCCTAGATGGAATTCACCCAGTCTATTAGTATAGGTGTAATGCATAATGTAGTGAATGTCACTAACTCCCACCCCTCTATCATATCCATTTTCTACTCGCCAAAAAATATCATCAACTTCAACTCCTTACAGGACATCTGAAACACATTCTCCAATGTATTCTAACTTATTATTTATTCTATGGTGTTCCCCATTAGCAAGGAATATTTTATCTCCAATTAAAATGGATATAGTTTCTCAAACCAATACATTGTCTTTGGTTGAAGTCTTATTGGGAGAATATGCAAAACATGATCTAATGATATTTGTAGTCGACATACCTCTCCCCATAGAGGATGGATCTCAAATTCCATAAGGAGTAGATCATATATAATGATTCAATATTGTACATAGGGTAGTTACACACACGGGGTGAAACCTAAAAAGACCCCTAAGTGTCCACCCAATCCTTATGCATTAATACAATTCATAAAACCTACCATACTGGCATCATAATTCCTAGTATAACCATTCACTAGATCAATATGATTTTTAATTATTGTAGATGCTAACCATGATTTCAATCCATTAAAGGTCAATCCACACTATTTGAAATACATAGATTTCATTCCCTTCTTGGACAAACCCATTATAGTTACTTCCAATAATGAAATGTTCTGAATGAACCATATTTAATAATCGATGAGTCCAAGAGAAATCTTGATCTCAAAAACATTCTTGGTTCCCACCCAAGACATAACCATGCACAATATATTTGGTTCAAAATAGATTCATACATCTGATATCAAATTCTGGAGAAGGTACAACTCCTATATCAATAAGATACATATCAGGAACTTAGAATAAAGCTAATGTGATATAAGTGTACCAAATAAAATCATTAGGTTCTCAACATGTAACTTCCAACATTGAGAATATACAAGAATATCATCAGAAAATAGTGCAAAAACAGAGTCTGTGTAGGGATACAATATCTAGTTAATGAGAACCATAAACTTTGTTAGTTAATTTTTTAGACTAAATGGCATCACAAGATACTCGAATAACCTGTATATGCTCCAAAATACAATCATAGGTTTATCCTTTATCAGGCTCCATTACTAATGATAATATGATAACATATAAATCTTTTAGAACCATTTCCATCCTCTATGTTGATCAAATGGGTTATCTCTCCTCGATAATATTTGTTCATTCATTATCAAAACCTAATTCCACTTCGGGTAATCTACACATAATATTATGATATTATAACCCTAATTGTTTTAAATCAATGGAGTACCCCAGGTAGAGGTACTCAGAAGAATAAAACCCTTCACCTAAATATCTATAATCCACACCTCTATCTATCATAACATTTCCACCACCATTCCCCTCGGGATGCAACCCTTAGAAGAATTCATGTTTTTCTAAATTGGTTCATTACGTGTTGAAAGGTAGATTGAACTACCACCAAATCTTCTATAATCACCATACTATCCATAAATGTTACAATGTACCCCGATTGACTACGGTAAGTTCTATCATTACCATCCTCTACATCCCATTATTCCATGAGATAATATTCCTTCACTGTAATGTAAGAAAATGTCACCCTCCGCTAGTATCAGTCATTGAGTGGCTGGAAACACATTATCCAATCCATCCTAAAGATGATATCAAAGCACACTGACTCTTAAATGATGAAATTTCACAAGTAAATTTTTCTCCCAACCACAAAAATAATCATAGGAATTTACTATATTGAACATCTTCTTTACCATTGTTATATCGAGAGCTAAACAACATGGTAAAACCTCAACCCTAATCACAAAACCAAATATCACCCCATGAGATATAAAAGAATGTGATACTCAATTTTCGAATAGAGAAGTTAATAATATAGATTCATCCATAACTACAACTCTCATGGGATAATGACCCTATAATCTATCTATCAAAATCAGGTCTATAGAGTAGACATTACCAACGTTGAATTTATAGTATAGACCCCATGATCCATGACTTATATAAGGAATTAAGCCATAAATTGTATATGAATACTTCATCCCATACGATTCATATCCATCACCACGGCATGTCCAATCATCTAAAGCTCTTTTTTCATCTATTGAGGTCCCCAAGACCAATGTTTAGAGGTATATGTATACCAAGATCCTATGTTTTGACCCCACTATGTAATTATTACAATACAATTTTAACGTATGTAGAAATTTCATTATTTTGGTGGAATACCTAATATATTAAACAAATATACTCCCAAAGGCTATATTAGTTTAGTAAATTTGGAAACGTCAAACAAAAATCTCATAACGTAGTGAAATATAATTAATGTGTCCAAAAAATGTCTTCCCCATAGTAATTCAATTAAAAAACCTTTCATCATAACCCCGGTAAAGGAAACACATGAAATGAGTGAGATTGAATGGTTAGTAAGGGTAAATAAAGGAAATTTGAATTCATAACATCAACATAAGCCTATGAGAACATGATAAAATTATCATAAGATCACACCCTACATATCAATGAATGTAAAACAGAATCAGGGAATACCGATTATCAGTTCTTATGACATTAATCAAAGGATAATCATGAACATAATCAATAAAAGTGTAAAATATGAAAAATATATGGAATTGTAGAATACAAATCAATGTATAACATCATGAATATGTATAATTAGATAAGGGTTCACTCATTAAGTTCAGGAAAAGAATTCAAGACCTCATATAGACTAATGTACAAGAAACCATGTCCACTCAAAATGTTGTGAACATAAAATCGAGTGCATGAATAACATTATGAACATGTAATTAGGTTCACACATAACAAATAGACATTAATCCATGTCCTTGAATATCATTTTGAACATGTAATTAGGTTCAAACATAACATTATGAACACAAAATAAAGTTCATTCATAAAATTTTGAACATGTAATCATGTTCAAACATACCCTTATTGCCATACAACCAGGTCCACACATAACATTTTGTGCAATAAATCAGGTTCATGCATAAAATTTATACTATTGATTCCACTATCATTACCTAATGCATTGGAGGGAGATATAAGTCCCACCCATTACATAATAGATCATACATACAAGATATAGTATATAATAAAAGTATCATAATATCATGACCCATAAAAAAGATCATATCATAACCCATAAAATGAAATGGGTATCATAAACATTTAATCATATCATAAACTAGGGAAAATGTATAGGATTCATAATAATTTAATCATAGAATAACCCATGAAAGGAATTATATTCCAAACTAAATAATCATGGTACATCCCATTAAATTGAAATGAGTTTCATAAGCATATAACTCATGGAAGAGGAATGATTTTCATAAACATATAAACCATGTAAGTGGATTGAGTATCATAAATATATAACCTGTAATAGAGAAAGAGGATTTTATAAACATCATGCCATCTTAATAAAAACAATTACATGATTTATTATTGATGGAAGATTTGTAAAATTTCCCATAAAAGGATTAATAACATCAATGGATGATGCTTTAGATTGAAAATAATTTTGATATATCCTTTAAAATAAATTTCTGAGGAAAATATTCATTTTTGTTTCAAAATTGTTTTTTAAAAACATAAATCCTTTTGAAAAAACTTAAAATTTAGAATACTTTAAAAACATATAAACAAGTATTTAAATGTTTTTGAAAACATTTTTCCAAGAAATCTTATAAAACAAGTTTGAAAATATTTCGAAAATATTTTCCCTTGAATAATTATAAAATATGTGTAAAATAATTTTGAAAATAATTATCCATAAAAACACTCTGAAAACCTATAACATAATCATTGATATCATTTAAATACTTTTATTTTAAATCATAATTTCCAAAAATATATAATGAATATTTGGAAAATTCTTTAATACACTATTTAAACAATTTTTTTAAAAAAAATTCATTATAAAAACAATAAAATAATGAATTTCCAAAAATTTGATGATAAAATTTAATTTATATAAAAAAAATTATTCTAGTAATGTAATTTTCATTGGATTAATGGTCATAATTGTAGGTAAATCCATATGTGATAAATATTCATTTTGAACCATAATATGTTTAGAAAACTGCTTAAACCAAAAAACGTCATGAACAATCGTTTTTTAATACCTTTATTTAAAAGGTGTGACATTGTTAAAAATATATTTTAATGATAATTTGATAGTAGTATATTTTTTGTAAACCTTTTAGGAAACATGGTATATAGGTAACACATATTTTTGACCGAAGATAGAGGTAATGCCAGACATTTTTAAAAACACATTCTTATTCAATGTATAAACCAAATAGTTTGAAAATGATACTAATAAATAAATTTATCATGAATATATATATAATAAAAGGTTTTCTGAGTTATATTGAGATATTTATAACAATATTTCTTCAATGTCAGCATAATCATAATCCATCTTGATAAACTATGATATTATCTCAATAAACTCTTACCACATGGTATCTTTTGGTTATAGTCCCAGTGTAAGAAAATGAAATTACATGATGATTAAAATATCATTAAATTAATTAGATTCATAATTAAACATTTAAATGGTATTATATAATAATGATTAAAAATATAGGTTCATAACATGGCATGTGTCTCAAAGAGGGAAAATTGAGACAAAATTAGTTTACCAATATTGTAACTTTTAAAACATAAACCCCATGAAAGATAGATCATAAAATGGATATGTACATGTAATATAATAAATATATTGGTAGTATAAACACCACAAAAAATATATTAGTGGCCAATAATTCATGAATCTCCCAAAAAAAAGTGAGATGAAATTCTGTTACCTTTAGTCTTGAATTTCTTCGTACATATTCAAACCACATGTATAATAAATATAATTTTATTATAAAACTAAGAAATAAAAATATTATTATATATAATAGAATATATTATTTGTTATTAAGTTATATTTCCCATTTATTAACAACTTCATTTTAATGTTACGTTTTGGGTAATATCCGCATTATTTTTTGTATATTTTTTGACTTGTTATTCTTGATCCAAATACTTAGATCATGATTAAATTATTTAAAAAATTTAAAACATGGTATAATTATCATATATATTAAGTATATAATTATTTAAAATAATATATATAATATATAAATATTAAAATAAATACATCGTTCATTGAGATGGTAGGTCATATTTACACATGAACACTACTTCTATTTTATTATCGTATTGAAAGAAAGAAAATAATAAAAATATAAAAATATATAACAAAATTAAATTATAATTGTTATTTAATATATATAATATACCTTTATCAAACACATTATTAATAAATCTCTTGAAAAGTGAGAATGAGTCACATCACTTTGAGGAGGCAGTACTCTATACTTCTATAAATTAATGTATCATAACTACAAAAAATGGAAAACATAAATGTTTGTTCTATATTTAAATTACACAATCATAAAGATATTATAAATATAACACATATCATATATAAGATTTTTTTACATCATAATTACTTACCAAGAAACCTATTAATGGAATAATGAACAATCGTCATTTCGTGAGGTGGTAATTCATTGTACACGAATGGTAAGTTCGTTACCCATTAGATGGAAGTGTTTATAATTGTTGGTATAACCATTATAATGAAAAAATATCAGTATATTGGGGATAATATTGTTATTATATAATCATAGAATAAAAAAACTGATGTATCGGAGAATGAAAATAAACTAATGTGCTTGAGGAATGATGTTACCACTTATTTGGGTAACTAATTTTTATTTGCATGAAATTGGTTTTTTAAATTTATTTCAGCCCAATGTTGGGATTATCAGTTAAGGGGAGGTTTTTTAAAAGAAATTTGGGTAGATATTGGTTAATCAATGGTTTATTGAGATATGTGAGGATGTGGGAGTGGTGGAAGCCTTTTGTAGTGTGGGAGTTGTGGCATTGTTGTAATTTTTTGGAAATAGAATTCCACCAACATTTTTATCATGGTAAGTGGATCAAATAATGGAAAAAAGTATTTAAAAGTGATTATAGGGTAGAAATATGTATGTTTAATGGATTTTTTAAAAGTATCTAAGTCATTATGGGTAATAGGATTAAGGTTGAGTCATTTGTTTATAAATGTTTCACTTAATCTTTGTAATTAATTTTAATCAAATTCACTGATAATTTTGGTCAATAACTAATTTGACCTTATTATACATTATAAAATATTAATATTAAAAATATGGAAACCATTTCACCAAATTAAAAACATAGAAGTGGAAAAAATTATTTTAAAATTTATCTCTTAAATCGGACGACACTATGAGTTTTTTAAATTAAAAAAATTTAAAAGTTTGCTGTGTTTTTTGATAAATTTCAAGGTGAAATTTGTTCTACTGAAATAAATTGTATTAAATAATGTATTATTTTTCTAATTGTTCTTTATAAAGAAATTGAAATAAAATTTAACGATAAAATTAAATTAGATAACAAATATGTTTTGAATTAAAATTAATTATTTTTCACTATTTAGAAAAAAATAATGTTACTTTGAAAAATATAATATATAAAACCTAATTTTTTTACATTATCAATTAGAAAATAAAGGTTATTTTAAAAATTAAATCTGAAATAGTGTCTCAAACGAATTTTATTACCTTTTTCATATGAATATAAAATTATGTTCGTTTGAGAAAATAGTATTTTAAAAAAATATAAATACTTTACCCATATTACATGTTTTATTATCAATATTTTTCCATAATTTAAAACCATTATAAAAAATATTTTGATGTTATTTATTTATATTAATATTTCTATGTTTAATGGTTATGATATAACTGTCTCATTTAAATAAAACATTAAAATGGTGTTTTGTAAAAATGTGGTATTACATGTAATGGAAGAGAAGTCACAGTGGTGTAGAACACATGATAATATAAGTCTTGAGTGTAGTGTCATAAATAAAATCATAGTACCATAATATAAAAAACTATAATCAGTGTTATTTGAAAAGAAAAAATTAAAAAGGATTATATTTATTCAAAAAAATGTTTCACATTAACACAGGATGTTACATTATACCCCCATTAAAATTAATCTCACCCCTAAAATTCTTCTAGGTTATCAATGGTTTTATAATTTTATGTTCCCTTAACATAACCCACATTATAAAAATGAACAAAAAATATATTTATAAAATATAATTTTGGTACCATAACGGTCACCCAGAGTTAGTCATAACTAGTTTCCCATACAGGACAACATAGGTGGAAAGTGAAAACATGGAAATGAAAGAGAAAAAAAATAATGTTTTGTGCCATACAGGACAACATAGGTGGAAAGTGAAAACATGGAAATGAAAGAGAAAAATAAAATAATGTTTTGTCATATTTATATAGAACATGATTTGGAGAAATTTATCAACCACAAATCCATAAATACCTTATAATATAAGGGTCTATTTCATTCATTGGAAAAAATAGTACTAGGATAACATTTTTGGTTTTAAGATCATTTGCCAAAAGTTGATGAAAATTCATAAGAAGATATAATTATTGGATTTTATTCTTTTTCATATGCACAAATAAACACTTTGGTTATGAATTAATATATTTCCACTTAATTTATTACCCAAATAAATGATGGTAAATTTTTCGTTCATGAAGTAATAACAGATGTTGTGATCCATGAAATGTCATCTCGTATTTCTTCAGTTTACCATCAACACAAAGTGGTCAGAACCAGTTATCCAATATGCATAAATTCTTAGATGGTGAGATAATAATTTAATCTCAAAAACCTTATTCAATGTTTAACATAGAAATTCCTAAAATGGTTAACCTTATAACACTTCCAAAATATAAATCAACATTTCTACCTTAAATATGATATTATCTTACACCAGAAACATTTCTCTTGGAAAATGGGTTTATCCTTGAAATGATAGAACACTAAATGTGATTTTGTTATTCCAAAATCCATGTAGAGGGATATAATCACACGAAACTTCACTAAAGGATGAACAATAAGATTATCTTAGGGCATATTCATAAAAAATAAAACATGATCATCCCAACTAAAGGTGAAAAGGATAAGATTTTCCCTAATTATCATCATTTACATCATCAATTATGATTGCATATGCTTTACCATTATCTATTTCCTTGAATTTTTTATGGAATATCATCCATATTATCCTTGTATATGGGTATTGATTATCCTAACTAACAAACTCCACATACCTAAAACACTGAGGTGTGGGTGGTTCATTTTTTGGAGATTTCTCTACCTTTTTTTAATTGAATTTCCCATTCACATAACCTCTATAGTCTTTTGATCGATATCCATGCTTCCCACACATGAAACACATTTTTCCCCATTATGGTAATCATCCATATTCTCATTCCCATAGTTTATCATGTAGAGGTTTGAATATTTTTATTCCCTCCATTGTTTTAAGAATTTCATTTAAAATTTTTATTCATTTTCTTGTTAAAAACATGTTGTTTATACGTAACTCCGTCCTCTATTTCAATATTGATTGCACAATTCACAATCTCTTTATATCTACTAAACTCTCTTATTGAAAACACCCATATGAGACTCAGATTTAGGCCACTAAAGAACCTATAAACCTTACATTCAGGTGGATGATGATACCAAAAGTGTACCACAAATGTAATTTGAAATTATCTTTATAAGCTCTGATAGGTTCAACATCATTTTGCTTCTAATCAAGAAACTCATTTTCTATATTTGTACAAAGAACATGAGGAAAATTTATATTAAATAACATGTTCTAGAACTCATCACATTACATGGATTCAATTTAATCTCACTTCCTCATATTCTTAATTAGAGGACACCACTGGTAGGCTTCACTTTAACCTCATAAATAACCAGAATGAATTTCTCATGATCTGACCTTTGGAGAATGGGAAATATCAATTCAATGGTACTTATCCAGTGTTAATAAACATGTAGATTAGAATACCCCCTAAAAGAGAGTGTACATTTCCTTATGAAGGAATCAATAGAACATTGTTCCATACTTTCCTCATTTGGAAGCTCAACATGATTCATAGATTGAGAATTCTATACGAGCATAACAAAGTTGTTTTCATTCTAGCTCCCATAGCATTCAAATTCACATAAGGATAATCATTTCATTTCTCATAGAATTCACTATTAACTCGATTCCTTCAGGTTACATCCATTGACTAAAAACAAAAAAATTATGTGAGAAACATTTTCTAAAATTAGGAATCACATAGCCATGAAAAAACACTTCTAGGATGTATAAATTATGGTACCTTCATTAATATATGACACCCTAGGATTATCCCAGGTTATTCATATATAAATAAATATTTTAAATCATTAATGCAAGTTCATAAATAGTTTTTGAATTACCAAATCATATCCCCTTGGAGTTTCAAACAATGTGTGCGATAAGGCTGATTGTCATATACCACATTCCGCAGAATCAGGTAGAACACACCCTGTTGGAGTTGTTACCCATAGGTACATATGTTCCATATCCAAACCTAATTGTAGTATCAAGATAAGGATGTCTTTATTGGAAACTAGTAGCTCTATCCTTTACCAAAATTTCAGGAACTTTTCTTATAATTTTCCTCATCTTTAACTTATTATTAGATATATCCTTAGACATATCCTTATAAGTAATCCTAAAAATATAAATAATGTTTTGTCAACCATGATTCCAAAGGATAACTAAACGTTCACTCTAACAACAACTATAAAAACCTAGTGTTAATATATATAAACATAGAATTATTTTTTAGAATAATTAATATATTACAAAAATAGACTCCAAAAGACCACTTAGTATAATTTATTTGAAACATGGAACACAAATCTTCTTTGTCAGTGAAATATCTGCAATATTTCCCACAAAGATTATCCACCTTAGTAATTTTACTTAAAAATCTTTCTCCATAACATAGGGAAAGGAAAAATAAGAAAGTAGTGATCTTGAATGCCCAGTAATGGTAAATAATGAATTTTTTTTGCATAACATGAATATAAGGGTACAAGAACATAATCATATTAATAGAGTTTCATACCCTTCATATCAACGATCATAAGCATGAAACATGGAATAAATATTAGTAGTTCATGAGACCTGAATCAATATATAATCAACAACATAATCCATGAAGGTATAAGATATGAATAATAGATGAAATTATGGAATACAAATCAATGTATAAATTTATTAACATATATAAGTAGAAATAGTTTTACTCATTAAGTTAATGACATGCAATAAATCCCTCGTATAGACTTATGGACATACAAACATGTCCACTCATAATGCGGGGAACATGAAATCAGGTTCACACATAACACTGTGAATATGTAATTAGGTTCATGCATAACTTATGTACATACAACCAGGTATATACATAACATTTTGATAATATAATTAGTTTCACACATAAACTTATGGATACGGAACCAGTTCCATACATAACATATGGAAGATGTAATCAGATTCAATCATACCATTTATACTAATGAGTCATTCATTTTTACCTAATGAATTTGTAGTAGATATATATCCACCCATCCCTTAATAACTCATATATACATGATCCACAAGATAATGAAACTTTTATCTTATAATGAACCATAAAAATATCATATAATACACATTAAATTAAATTTTTATGACAAGAATTTAAGTATATGATAACCTATGGAAAATATATAGGTTTCAAAATCATTTTATTCTAGAATAACCCGTGAAATGAAATAGGATTCATAATAATTTTTTATGGTATAACCCATTGAAGAGAAATGGGTTTCATAAGTATATAACCTGGGGAATTGGAATTGGGTTCATATACATATAACCCATGGAATAGGAATGGGTTTCATAAACATATAATCTGTAAAATAGAAATGGGCTTTCATGAACATCGAACTATCAAAAATAAAAATATTTAGAGAATGAATATGAATGTAACCTTTGGATGATTTACTAGAAAGGCATGAGTAACATAAATGAATATCTTGTTGGATGGAAAATAATTTTGAGATATCCTTTAAACATATTTATTGAAGAAAATTCTATTTCATATTTGAAAAATACAATTTTGAAAACCTAAAAACTTTCGAATTTTTTTTATTTGAAAATACATTGAAAAAATAGAAACAAGTCTTGAAATAATTTTCATAATCATTTAACTTTAAAACTTATAAAAATATAATTAAAAACATTATGAAAAAAGTTTTCCTTGAAAACATAAAAAAAAGATTAAAAAACATAATAAAAATTTCCTTGAAATAACATAGAAAAATATAAAATAATATTATATATCATTGAAATAATTTTCTTTTAAATCATATCATTTTAAAAAAAATATTTTTTGATATTCATTTAAAAAAAGTTTTAAATATGAAAAATTTATAAATTCTTTTTTCAAAACATTAAAACATATATTTTCAGGAATATTCGGAAAAATTTTCCATTAAAATAATATAAATAAAATTTTAGTCATTCAAAGGAATCATCAAATAACAATCATGATGTCAGGTAAATTTGTACATCACGAACGTTCCTTTTTCACTATACATTTTTTTAAAAATTTCCTCGACTAGAAAATTATAAGAAGATTCCATTTTAAAACCATTATTTAAAGATAAACCATGGGTAAAAAATTATTTTAATGATAACATGAGAAAATTATAATATTTTTGGAAACCATTTAGGAGAAATGTTTTTGAAGGAACATAGATTTCCAATAGAAGAGTGAGGTAAAATCGGAATTTCTTAAAAACAAATTCTTATTCACCTTATGAAAAAAGGAGTATAAAAATTGTACCAATACCTGAATATATAATGAATATACATAGGATATAATAATTACTGAGTTATCTTGAGAGATGAATCATAATATTTTATCAAAGGAAGCATAATCATAGTCAATCTCAATAAATGATGTTCTTGCATCCATAAACACTTTACACATGGTAACATGGGATCATACTCTCCATGTATGAAAATGGAATTAAATAATGATTGAAATATCATTAAATTAAGTAGATTCGTGATTTAACATATAAAAATTTGTATATATATGGTAACATGGGAGAATACGGCATGAATCTCAGGAAAATAAAATGTGAGATGAAATTACAAAACCATGAGTCTTCACATTCCTCATTCACATTAAAAACTAATGTATAATAAATATATATTTAATATAAATATAATAATGAAGGATATTATTATATCTATTTCCATATATTATTGGTTTATGGATTTATTTTTCCAATTTATTAACAACTTCATGTTAATGTTATGTTTTTGGTAATATCCTCTTTGTTTTCTTTATATGATTTGGATTCTTCTTATGGATATTTAAATAAAGATCTTGATTAAATTATTTAAATTATGTAAAAGCTGGTATGAATATCATATATATTTCGTATATAAATATTTACAACAATCTATATTTGATATAAATATTAATATAAATACACCATTCATGGATATGGTAGGTCATACGTACGCATGAACGTTGCTTCTATTCTATAATTATATAGAAGGGAATAAAGTAATTAAAATATATTTATATATTAATTTTAGAATAATTAATACGTAATATATATCATATATTTTTACAAATGATATACTTAATACTTCTCATTAAAATTGAGAATAAATTTGTGTCTTTGAGGTGGCATCAGTCCACACATTTACAAATGACGTCGCAGTAGTTACGCAAAAATGATAATAATAAAGGTACATTATAAATAAAATTATAGAAGAATAAGGAAATTATAAATATCATATATTTCACATTTTTATAGTTTTCACATCATCATTTTCAAACATGAAATATTGGAATGTAAAAATGAATAATCTTCATTCTGCGAGGCCGTAGTTCTATGTACACGAATCGTATGTTCGTTACCCACTAAATGGTAGTATGTGTAAATATAAGAAAAATTATTATAATAAAAACATATAACTATATAGAGGATATCTCTTTATTATATAATCAAGGAATAAAAATAACTAAGGTAGTGTAGAATAAAAATATAACTCAAGAGCTCGAGGAAGTATGCTACCACTTATTCTGGCAACACCTATTGGTTTTCTCAAAAGGGATTCAATAGATTGATTTATGCAATAGATTAAGAATATAGGTTTAGTTTATGGATTTTTTTGAACTATTTTTTAGATACTTGTTGATCCAATGTGTCTTGACTGGTCTGAGGAAGTAGGAGAGGTGATTTCTTTTTTATAGTGGAGGAGTGGCATTTATGAGATTTTATTTAAAGAGAATTACACCCATGTTTTACACATTAAAAGTGGCTCCAATAATATAAAAAATTATATAAAAAAATTTTATTGTCTATATTTCCATATAAAATGTATTTTGGGAATTAATATAGGTTATTTTCATTATCGAGTTAGAGGTTTTAGTCCTATGTAAAGATAGCTTTTCTCATAATATTTGCAATTAAATTTAATATATTTCACGTATTTTTTTGTTCAAAAACAAAATTTACCATATTATACATGATATATTATTATGATTAAAAATATTTAATCCATTTTTATAAATCCCAAACACTTAAGTGGTATAAATAAATTTAAAATTAATCTCGAAGATGGGACAACATTGATGTTTTCTCAATTAAAAAGTTCAAACATTTGAAATGTTTTTATATCAAATTTCAAAGTGAAATTGGTTCCAATGACATATATTGAATTAATTTATGTATATTTGATAAAATTGTACATTAAAAAAAATTGAGATATAATATAACTATATACTTGAATTATATGAAAAATTAGTTTTGAATTAAAGTTCATTATTTTTCCCTATTTAACAAAAATGAAATTTTTCATAAAAATATAATTATTTACCATGAGGTAATTGTAAAATTATGAATTAAAAAATAATTTTAATTTATACAATTAAATATATAACGGTGAATAAATTTAATTTTATTATCATTCCGCAAAGGGTATAAAAATCATTTCATTTAAGAAAATATTTTTTCAATCATGTAATGACTTTACCAAGATTAGATGTTTTTTTATAAATGTGTTTTACATATACAAAACCATTATAAATAATATTTAGAAATTTGTTATTTTTATTCATTTTCTTATGTTATATGTCTTGGCTATAACTATCTCTTTCAAATGATTACAACAATAAAATGATGTTTTATAGAAACTCAGTATTGCACGTAAATGATGTTTTATAGAAACTCAGTATTGCACGTAATACATGCAAAGTCAGTTTTGTGTGTAACATAAGATGATATAATTCATGAATGTAGTGTACACACACAAATTTAGTGTATTAAAAAAACAATATATTATGTGTTCTGTGAAATGAAAAATTAAAAAAAGATTAAATTAACTCGAAAAAAAATATTTCATAAAATACTCATGGTATTACATGCATCCCTTAAAAAAGTAGAGGATTCTTATCCAACCACTAGTAGGGAACTCATTAAATGGGATATTACATGTTCTATAAAAATTCCATAATAATCTATAGTAATGTGATCCAAGAGTAACATCACTGAAGGGAGGATGTAATGATCCTTTCCCCCACCTTGAATACTACATGGTGCCTTAGCACATCTCATCATCCTTCTCTTATTATCATTAAAAAATGCATGACTTGCACATCTCGAAAAGAAATATATGAAAATAATGAATATTATATTTTCAAAATATGTTATCCACCATATTTTTCTTCTCCATGTTAAGACCCTTTCAAACTATCAATGAATATGATGTATCGTTTAACATCATCCTATGGTGCCTCAAGTCAATCCAAAATCTGATCTACAAATTATATAAATTATGATCGTAGTTCAATAAAATTAATATGGAAACTATAACATATTATGATCTCATGAGATTCAATTATGCCTTCTAGCTTATACAATTACATATTAAGAACTCATGTATAGTTCTTAAAGTATAAATCATGATTACTTCACCCACTACTCAAAAAACATCTCAAAAAATTCAAAAATTAATTTCTAAATATCAATTTATTCTTCGACATCCTATGGACCACCCATGTTGTAACAACATGATATTTTGTGAAATATAATTTTTAAATATATTTTATATTTTCAATATTTAGTGTTAAATGTTAAAATAAGTTTATCATTTGTTAAATTAATCACAAATATTAGCTTTATTTACTTGCAACATTGAGTTTAGCTTTAGTAACATAGAACACTATGTTTTAATGAAACGTTCCATACTGTTAAAATATTATTAATTCATATATTAGTTATCACCTAGCCATTGGAATTTTTTTATTGAGTAGTATTAAAAAAATTATGAATTATTTTTATTATAAATATATTTAAGATAAATTATTTGGTGGAAATTTTAATTAAAAATGAAAATAATTATTATTTTAAAAAAAGGAAATCTTCACTTGAAAAAATTTTATTTTGAACAAAATGAATTTTTATGTATATAAATATAAAAAATAAAATTTGAGTAATTATTTTAATAAAATTTATATAATATATATTCAGTAAACAAATTTCATTCATTGTATTCATTTTATAGGAAAGATATAACAATAAATCCAATTTTTTGTTTAAAATTATTTCTTTATAAAAATCAGTTTTTTCGCATTTTGTGCATTTATTTTAAAATTAATATTTTATAATGTTATAATATTTAATTTAGAAAAGTAAAATTATTTTTTAATTATCATCACAAAAATATCTTCGGGGGATTTTTTGATATTTTTCTGTGCAAATAAATTTTATGATTAGTATTGAAAACACCTATTTTTATTACGATTTTTCATATATTTTAAATCATTTAAAAACATAATTTTTTAATATAGTCTCAAAAGAAAAATTAGTTCAATTCTATACCTATTAAAAAATTTAGGTCTTTGAATAAATTTCATATTTAATTTTTTAATTTCAATCTTTTAAAATGATGATCAGTTATTCTTTTGAGTACTGTATCCTCATCGTACTAGTGAGAATAATTTAAAATTAAACATTGGAAATTATTGGAATTGAATTAAAAAAAGGTTATTTATATTTTTAATATTCAAACTTTATATTATCTAATAAGGTAAAATTAATTTATTACCATCATGAAATGTTAAAACAGTGAAAATTAATTACCGTGATTAAGGTCAAAATGGCTTTATCTTGGGGTTAAACTAAAATGATTAGGGGTAAATTGACTTCAAAACATGAAAAAAATCATTTTCATTAAATTGTTATGCCTTAAAAAAATAATTAAATATAATTTCTTTATTTTTATACCTGTGGTTGGGGAAAATGTAGGTACACTTTTTCTTTTAAAAAAAAAATATAAGTGTGCCACTAACTTTAATTATAAAGGGGAACCACTCCCTTATTCATAGTTCAAATCCCATTGGATTAGCCAATAGAAACACACATAAATTTCATTGTCCAATAATCACATCCTAGAAGCATTAATTTTTTCCAAAATCTATCTTACGAATCCTTCTGGTGAAAATTACATGAATTTTTCTGAAGAAGAGGTAGTTTCCCTAACAGATCATTTTATTTTATTTTGTAGTATACCTCATAAAATTCATATTAAAGCATTATTATATAATAAAAGAAAAATATGTAACATAAAAATATGTCATTACGTTAATTAAAACACCAAAATCCTTCACCCCTTCCATCAAATGATATTTGAAATCACCATTCATGTGTGTGACACAATGCCACCTCATAAAATGATGATATTCGTTTTCCATCACCAACACTCACGACAGGATATAATGATGGATTTATTTTTTATATTTTACATTAATTTTATTATTATACTTATTTAATTATTACATCATTTCTTACATCTTAATTTCCAATATTTTGGAATATAACAACTGTTGGGTCGGAACAAACGAGAATGATGGCAAGAGGGGGGGGGGGGGGTGAATTGCCTTTTAAAATATGATTAACAAATTAAAAATCAAAGTTGAAATGCAGCGGAAATAAATAAGGCAAGACACAAGAAATTGATAACGGAGTTCGGCCAAAAACCCGGTCTACGTCTCCGCTCCCAACTCAACCGTTGAGAGATTCCTACCGCTTGCTTTTCAATGGTTTTAGCAAGAAACCCACTAGGCTTTGAGGTAGCACTAGGACCTATTACAGCTTGCTTTTGTTGGTTTAGCAAGAACCCACTTGCTTTCAATGGAATAGCAAGAACCCACTAGCCTTTTTAACAGGTGAAGGCTAGCTCACCGAAAACTCAATCCCTTTAAAAGGAAAGGCTTTAAGAAACCTCTTCACACCTTAATGGTGGTGTGAGAACCCAAAAGAAAGGGGGATGAGAAAGTGTTTGGGGTTTGTAGGCACAAACCCAATTTTAAAGCTCAAAATAAATAAACAAGAAAAACCGTAATTGGAGGAAGTCTTGGGCGCCTTTGATTGATTGGAGATGTTGAAGGCCGCTTCCAAGATTCTTTGAAGGTGCTCTTGGATGTGGAATTGGATTGGAGCACGTTGGGTTCCTTGAGGAAATCCGCCGGAGGTTCGCCAAAATGATCAAAAATGTGTCTGGTGGCTTGGGTGAAGTTCCGGGGCTTCCTAGGACTTTATTTATAGGCTAGGAACCTTCAAGTATCCGTTGGAGGGATTTGGAGCCGTTGGAAAAGGCCTCGGAGCCGTTGGAGGCCAAAAGAGGGTTGACTGGTCAAAGCCAACGGCTAGTTTGTCTGGTCTACCGGCTGGCCGGTACAGCTCCACCGGCTGGCCGGTGCCTTGGTAGTTTGAGAGTGCTTCTGCCCAGGAGCCACCGGCTGGCCGGTGAGAAGGCCACCGGCTGGCCGGTGGTGAGACAGTAGGTCTCACTGTTGAACCAGGATGCCACCGGCTGGCCGGTGACAGAGCCACCGGCTGACCAGTGGAGAGGCAGTAGCTTCCCTTTGAGTGCAGGTGCCACCGGCTGGCCGGTGGTCAAGCCACCGGCTGACCGGTGGAGCCTGGCAGTGGGAAATGCCTCTGCCAGGTCCACCGGCTGGCCGGTGCTATCACACCGGTTGGCCGGTGGACTGAATTTCAGTCCACTTGAGATGCTTTCTTGGGCCATTCCTTTGGCAATCTCTTGCCTATCATCCACAACACTTAAAACACAAGGTTAGACAAATAATAAGGTGATTGTGATCATGAAAATCAAACAACGAGGGGAACGAGATGTACAACAATCTCCCCCTATTTTGATGATCACAATCACCAAAAACAATTAAAGTAAAAACTAAAAATGAAAGGAAATGCTAATCATGATGAAAAGGGTTCTCCCCCAATCAATCAAGAAATTTCTCCCCCTTTTTGATTATCAAAATAGCGTGGGGCATAAAACATGATTGAGGGAAAAGATTTGAAAAACAAGATTGAGATTTGTAAATCAATTGAAATTTTGGAAATTGAAATGAAAATTTGAATAACAGTTTGAATTGAAAGTTTTGAATCAAAAATGAATTGAAAATTTTGAATGAAAAATTCGAATTGAATATTTTGAAATGAAAATTTTGATACCAAGTGTTGATATTGAAAGTTGGAATCGAAAATTTTGAAATTGAAGTAAAAAGGGTTTAAACGATCCTAACCCCCCTAAATAAAAACAATAAATCACCGGGGAGAGGGATTTTGAAAAGAGATGATTTTAGGCCCGGAGAGACTCGCAAGAAGGGATTTTTCAATCCAAACTTGTCTCATAGCGGGTCTTCTCCTATAAAATTCATCGGAAAAGAAAATAGACTTTGGTTGGCCGTACCGAGCGTTTTTACAATTACATTCATAAATAAGGTGCCCGGGTTTTTTACAATAGTTGCAAAATTTAAAACTAGAGCTCCCCCTTACAAAAACAGTGGGTGCATGGGAGGAGGAAGCTATATTGGTGTAGCCAAGTCCATTGGTGGTTCTAGATACTCGTTGAGAACCTAAGAGTTTGGACAAATTTTGTTCACCTTGGGTGAACTTGGCTAGGGATTCCCTTAGGTCGTTGATGGTTGATTCCATGGAATCAACATTTGGAAAATTTTGGATTTTTAGGGAGAGTTCCTCCTTCTCTTTGAGAATTTGTTCTTTTTCGGAGGGAAGCTTTTTGAAATTCTTTTTCAAAGAAACAAATTTTGAAGAAAGATCATGAAAACCATTTTCTAGTTGGTCTCTAGCGTGTGAGAGTTCTTCATAAGATAGATGATTTAAAGAATTGGAATTTGAAGAACAAGAGGAAGAGGAGTCGGAAGAGGAGGAAGATGATACCTCATGATTTTCCATTAGGCATTTTTTACCTTGGTCGCTCGAGGAGAAGGAGGAGAATGAAGAGGTGGAGCTATCACTCCATGTTGCCTTTGAAGCCTTCTTCTTTTTCTTCTTCTTGGCCCTTTTCTTGTGAAGTGGGCAAACGGGCTTGATCTTTTCGTCGAGTTCTTGCTCTTGAGCGGGTTCTTGCTTTGGAGCCTTGCTAGTACCTTCATGGGTTAGCTCTAAATATTTCCAAATATCATAAGAGGATGTGCAAGAAGAAATACAATTAAAAACATTTCGGTCAAGACCACAATGAAGAGCGTTAATGGCTTTGCCATCAAGCTCGAAATTTGCAATGTCGGCGGGGGTCCATTTAGACTCATCGGGAGAGGAGAGGGAAAATCCTTGCATAACAATTTTAAAAATTGGATAACCAATGCTTTTAAGAAAAGTTGACATGCGGGTTTTCCAAAAAGTATAGTCGGTTCCATCAAACAATGGAGCACGACCCAATGAATGACCTTCGAGGGTTTGAGAAGAAGAAGCGGTAGAAGCCATCAAAAAAATAGGATCTTTAATTTGAAACCGGTTAGGGAATTGTTCAAATACCACCTCTGATACCAATTGATGGGTCGGAACAAACGAGGAAAATGATGGCAAGAGGGGGGGGGGTGAATTGCCTTTTAAAAAATGATTAACAAATTAAAAATCAAAGTTGAAATGCAGCGGAAATAAATAAGGCAAGACACAAGAAATTGATAACGGAGTTCGGCCAAAAACCCGGCCTACGTCTCCGCTCCCAACTCAACCGTTGAGAGATTCCTACCGCTTGCTTTTCAATGGTTTTAGCAAGAAACCCACTAGGCTTTGAGGTAGCACTAGGACCTATTACATCTTGCTTTTGTTGGTTTAGCAAGAACCCACTTGCTTTCAATGGAATAGCAAGAACCCACTAGCCTTTTTAACGGGTGAAGGCTAGATCACCGAAAACTCAAGCCCTTTAAAAGGAAAGGCTTGAAGAAACCTCTTCACACCTTAATGGTGGTGTGAGAACCCAAAAGAAAGGGGGATGAGAAAGAGTTTGGGGTTTGTAGGCACAAACCCAATTTTAAAGCTCAAAATAAATAAACAAGAAAAACCGTAATTGGAGGAAGTCTTGGGCGCCTTTGATTGATTGGAGATGTTGAAGGCCGCTTCCAAGCTTCTTTGAAGGTGCTCTTGGATGTGGAATTGGATTGGAGCACGTTGGGTTCCTTGAGGAAATCCGCCGGAGGTTCGCCAAAATGATCAACAACGTGTCCGGTGGCTTGGGTGAAGTTCCGGGGCTTCCTAGGCCTTTATTTATAGGCTAGGAACCTTCAAGTATCCGTTGGAGGGCTTTGGAGCCGTTGGAAAAGGCATCGGAGCCGTTGGAGGCCAAAAGAGGGTTGACTGGTCAAAGCCAACGGCTAGTTTGACTGGTCTACCGGCTGGCCGGTACAGCTCCACCGGCTGGCCGGTGCCTTGGTAGTTTGAGAGTGCTTCTGCCCAGGAGCCACCGGCTGGCCGGTGAGAAGGCCACCGGCTGGCCGGTGGTGAGACAGTAGGTCTCACTATTGAACCAGGATGCCACCGGCTGGCCGGTGACAGAGCCAGCGGCTGACCGGTGGAGAGGCAGTAGCTTCCCTTTGAGTGCAGGTGCCACCGGCTGGCCGGTGGTCAAGCCACCGGCTGACCGGTGGAGCCTGGCAGTGGGCAATGCCTCTGCCAGGTCCACCGGCAGGCCGGTGCTATCACACCGGTTGGCCGGTTGACTGAATTTCAGTCCACTTGAGATGCTTTCTTGGGCCATTCCTTTGGCAATCTCTTGCCTATCATCCACAACACTTAAAACACAAGGTTAGACAAATAGTAAGGTGATTGTGATCATGAAAATCAAACAACGAGGGGAACGAGATGTACAACAACAACATATTTCATGTGTATGGCAGACTATCGCCTTGTAAATAGGTGTACTTTTTTCTTCACAAACACATTTAAAAAGAGGTAATAAGGATAGGATTAATTAAAAACATATTATAAATAAAACATTTGAATTATTTTTTAAAGTTAATATATTATTTACCTTTATTTAATTTCATCCTTCATGAAAATGTAATCTATGTCATGCATATGGCACACTGTCTCCATGAACTGTATATATAATTTTCTATATCTAACTTATATAGATTAAAATAAATATATATATATATGAATATATAAGATATTTATATCATGTTTAACTTTCCCGTGATGAAATAAATATGATTAAATTATGCGGATTGAAAATACCAAATCAAAAAACACCAAATTGAAGTAGTTATTACTCGAAACATTAATTTAACATGAAATTGTTAACAAATAAGTAATAAAAGATAACATTTATATCATATATGTTATGATTTATATAATTATGTTTCATTAATAGATGTATAAAAAACCTATATTTATCATATAGAAGGTTTGAACTTTAACAATTGAGTTTGAGAATTAAGGTAATGGATTTCAAGTCACTCTATTATTTTTGAGAGGAATGTAAAAATTCACTACTATTTTATTTTGTGAGGTGTATATAATGAAAATTTTACATGTTATATCATTATATTCATGATATCAAAATTTTAATTTTATTTTCACCTTTATTGGGTAGTATGATTCAAAATATTACTAATGTGGTATGGGATGTTTGTCGCAATTTTTCTTGTTTGAGACATCTGTTATGTTATGTAATTATATTATTTTATGAGATGTAAATACATATCCATTAACATATAATATCATTAATTTATTTATTCTCATTATATTATAATATTCATTTAATCGTGTTATTTCATTGTGCTTATGATTCAATGTTAATAATGCGGTATGTGTTTTAGGATACAATCACATCATTTATGGAATTTTTTATGAATATTTTTCTGATGATTAAATATTATGCTATATATCCCAATAAAATCATTAATATTATTATCCATTTTTTATTTCATGGGAATACTAGTTTTACTTTTATATTCTACCCTTTTTTTACTCATTAGTTAAAAATTATATTTTTATGAAAAATATTCTATATTTCACACTTCAGTCGAAATTCATTTTTTCATCCCAAACAATGATTTAGATAAATGATTAAAAAATGTTTTCAACATTGTCAAAATAATTTTTTAAAGTCATTTTTAACCCTTAGTTACTTTAAAATAAAAATTATAATGAATCTCAATGTCTTTTTAAAAAAATGTTTTAATTTCGCTGAAAACGGAAAGGAATCTCTATTTAAATGTTTATGCAATATATAGAATTTCTGCCATCATGACCAAAAAATGTTTTAAAAGAATCATTTATAATTTTTAAATTTTAATTTCAAATAAATAGATTTAATATATATTTATATTAATTTTTAGTTCTTCTCAATGTGGAAGAGATATTTTCGTCGTGAAATTTTTTAAATGATCATTAATGTCTCATTTATAAATTCCCAATGTTTTTTTGAATAAAATTGTTTTGAATTTTTTTTATGTTTATAAGAAGTACATGTAATATTGGGAAGGATGTTTTAATAAATAATTACTCCATATGATCTTTAAAAATCATTTTTCAACTAAGATGACCTCCATTTATATTAAATATGATTTGTTGGAGATAAGATTGAATAATGCCATCCTTATTCATTCACTATATGGTTATTGTTTATGTTGATGATATTTTTACGAAACCCATTTACTTTTAATTGGTCATGCTATAGATAATTACAGAAATGATTATAAAATAGGCCCATGTTTCATAGGTTATGATATAATGTATTTGGAACATAGAGGCATGCATTATGTAATGGGAAAGACCCATATCTACGTACAATGAATTTGGTAAATATAGACAAATCCAAAGTAAATATTTAATGTGATAACCTAATTAAATGCTCAAAATTTTATGTAGGAACTTGATTATATTCTCACAATGTTATGTTTGAGCATGGTTACATGTCCATAATTTTAATCATCGACCGAGATTTCATGTACATAGGGTTATGGGTGGTCCAGGATGAATGACTATAATTTTATGTGAGGGTCTACTTTCATGTCACTAACAAAACTAGTGAATTTGATTCTATTTATACATATTCACAATATTATAATCCTATATTTATGCCAAAAATCTATGTCTTATTACAATATTATTTTCTCATGGCTCATGTTATTTTATTCCATTATTATTCATGTCCTATGAACATGGAATATTTATTTCGTGGCTTAGGTTTACGATATACTATATTCAAGGAATGTTTTTTAAATTTAATTATCATGTTTTCATACCATTAATCTCATTATATGTTGATATATCTCTTATTTACCATTAGTAAGAATTTTATATCAACCATTATTTTTTTCCTTTCCCCAGGATATGACGACTGAAATTATATATGAATTTTTTAAGAGGCGTGATAGTTATGAAGAATATAGTGGGAGAAAACAGAGCTCACGTATGGACTAGATATTTTTTCACAATGTTTCCAAATGTACAATAAAAAAATTATTATGGCATGGATTGTTATGTTATGTAATGAATATTATTTATGGGATAAAATATTAATGAATGGGAAGTTTGTGTCATTACAGTTGGTATTAATGAAATAAATATTTAACCTTTAGAAACTAATATGATAAAACAATAGTGAGATCCAGAGGGATATTTCAACATATATGTTTAGAGATGTATATATGGATAATTAAAATAATGAGTTAATGTAATGGAAAAATTAAAAGAATTATCTTAAAGGGTAGATAGAGTGGTTTCTAGGAAATTATATCTCAAAATAGACACTACAAGTGGATATGGTTAGGGCATAGAGGTACCTAACGGTAATAAAAAAAGGGAGCATTGATATAGACTCAATAATCACCTTGTGCATGAAAAAAGTCCTTGGTGAAATCCTAGTTTGAAATTCCCTCATATATTCATCGGAAATTAAGAATCATTTTATGAACCATCATTAAGGATTTAAAAAATAACCATGAATTACCTTGGATAAACCTATGGGGTCATAGTATTAAAATCATATTTCATTATATAGTAATAATATATGTTATATTTCAGGATTATGTGGTTTCACACTATTAATATTGTTACCCACACACGGTTTTTTGGTTTTAGTCAATGGTAAATAACAGATGAAACTGGATTAATGATGAATGTGATAGACAATGTGTTGATGGGAATCCAAAATGGATAACGACTTGATTGAAGGATATTGTGATTATACATAATTAGTTACTATGATAAAGTATTAAAAAATTTCTCATTAACCTACTCTTGGTATAACCAAATATGATTATAAGAGAGTTCGTTGAGAGTTTGGGTAGTGGAGACCATGGAGGAAAGAAGATTCAGTTTCCTATATGTAATTAATTTGGGAAAAATCACTCTAGGTAATGTATCTATGGAATAATAATATGTTTTTATGTGGTTAATAAGGACATAGATTAACAAATTTCCATGTAAAAATGAAAATATCAGTTAATGCAATGGAAGAGAATAGTGGATTCCCTAAGGCATCATGAATGGTTGAGTGTTATAAATTTTTAAAGTATAATAATTTTAAAAATAAATTTCCTCTAGGGAATTATTGGGATGAAAATCAGTAAGTTGAAATAGGTAATGGTAATACTAATAATTATGAAGAAACAATGAATTAAAAATGAATGAAAATATTTATTATAGAATATGATAATGAAGCCTAATAAATGTTTTAAGAATGGTTTATATTGGTTGGAGTGTTTAATTATTGGAATTAAATAATAATGAAAAATATATGTATTGTTTGATATAAACTTTTTGTTAGGGATTTTAAAGAATTTATTGAATAGTCATAATGACTTATAAATGTTATTTAATAGAAAAATTATATTCCTAGAGAACGAATTGTTATGGGAAATATAACTCTTAATTTGTTACTTATGTTGAGATAATGATGTAGGGAAAAATATAATATTGATATATATAGAGTAAATTAGATATTACTTAATACCTTGGAGATTATTAATGACTTTTTGATAATGTGGATTATTCTACCACTGATGGAGTTTACAAAATATTAGGATTTAATGAAATATCAAATAGTCTTAGTTTTACTTAAGGAATAAAGATGCATGTGTGTTTTTAATAATTTTGTCTTGTTATTTGGGTCAAAAACATGTTTCAAGAGAAAAAATAACAAAAGTGTTCACATGATTGGTATGTGAAAATTCAGAGCTAATTTCTAATCTTTGGGGCTTAATAATTTTCAAATATTGGGGATTTAATGACCTTATTTCTAAAGAAATGGATCATAATATTTTGGAAGTGTCTTAATTTTAACAATTTATTAAATTATTTATGTTTATCATTGGAATAGGTTTTATATATTAGTGTGTTACATCACCATATAATGATTTTTTCATATTGGATAACATGTTCTTACAATTTTGTTACAAATATGACTAGAGATAGAAACAATGACTTATAATTCTAATATGTATTTTGTGATCCATTTGTGCTAAAATCATGAAAATTTTATCTTCATTTCATGGAGTAAGATATGATGTAGAAATTGATCATGTAACAATAAAAGGATGATATATTTCCTCTGAAATGGAATTAAATCAAGTAAGTATATCATCACCTGAAAATTATTCAACTTTAGGAAAAGGATTTTAAAATAAAATGTTCTCCTATCACAA
This sequence comes from Viscum album, assembly GCA_963277665.1. Classification (NCBI taxonomy): domain Eukaryota; kingdom Viridiplantae; phylum Streptophyta; class Magnoliopsida; order Santalales; family Viscaceae; genus Viscum; species Viscum album. Next base: position 1,254,652,760 of record OY728122.1, read on the forward strand.
TATATTTTGTTGATATTAATTACATTTTTCATAACTATTTGGTTTATGGGTTTGTGGTTGATTATTGTCACATTATCAGTCACTTTATTGGGATATATGATCTATATCACTCTCTAAAATACTTTGGATATTTTGCGTCTCTTCCATGTCCAAATCTTCACTTCCCTCCTATGCTCTACTATTTTGAAACCTATAACGATTTATTCTAAATGACCATTAAACATCCCTTTATCCCTTTTATATATGAGGTTTTATTAACAATTTATTTTATGTGGATTTCCAAAAAATAGATTTTATAATGCTACACCCTTGTTTACAGAGCATGAGTTCAAATTTCTATGTTGTAATTTATCTATGGGGGTATATTGTAACATCCTGAGACATTGTAAAATATTAATTCCTAATAAATTGGATATTTATGATATTTTTCTTTACACATTCATCTGATTTTATATTGTGTTACGTGCAACACAATTTATAACTTGTGTTACATGCAACACTAAGTTTTGTTTTCCTAACAATTAACACCAAGTTTAAATGAAATGTGACATTCTGTTATAATATTATTATTTAATATAATGATTATCTTCAAGCCATTTTTATGGAAGATATTAATAGGATTGAATATATTATGAAAATATGGTTTAAAAATGTATATAAAATGAATTATATGGTGACCAATTAATTATAAATTAATACAAAAACAAGTTTATAATAAAGGAAATGTTTTTTTGAAAAAATATTTTTATTCAGAAAAATGTATTTAAAAATTCCCACTTTTATAAAAAAAAATTGAAAAAATTAAATAAATTTTTTTAATAATAAATATAAAATTATATAATTGTTAATGTTTTATAATTTTCATAAAGATAAATTTTTTGATGAATAGTGAAAAATGTTTTTTATTATAAATTTTCATTTATTTTAAAGAATTTAAAAACATAAAAATTTTATTAAGATTGTTCTAAAAGAAATGTTAATTAAAATATATATTTTAATAAAATATAGGTAATTTTATTCAATTTCATATTAATTTTCTATATAAAATCATTTTAAACATTTGAACATCGTCTCGTTGGTAAACAATGTTTTCATCGCATCCATCGGATTAATATTAACTTAAAATTTTCCATTTATGTGAATGGAAATTGGAAAATTTTATTAATTTTTTTGATAAAAATATTTTATATTATCTAATTATTTAAAATTAATATTTTACTATAATTAATAGTAAAAAGAGTAAAAATTAATTACTGTGGGTTAGGTGAAAATGGGTATACCGAGGGGAAGTTAAACAAAATGGATATGGGGTAAAAGGACCTATAAAATTTTTTAAAACCATTTTTATGTCCATATTTTTACCATATAACCAATATGGATAGATACTGTCTCTTTTTTTCCATTTTCCTTTTAATTTGGTCTGTACACCATTTTCTCTAAAACAAATAAAAGTGTGCCACTCACCTCACTTATTAAAAGCCACCTCATCTCTTATCCAATTAAAACATCCATGGACCATTTTTGCATACAATACCTACAAAAATGACCTCTTTAAATACATCATATAATCTTATAATCCTTATTTTGGTCCCAAATCCAACCTAATAATCCTTTTGGATAAAACCAAAAGAATTTTCCAAATAAGTGCTAATGTCACTAACTGAGCATTTTTTTTTCTCCACCTCCTTCAATTATTAATATAACATTATGAAATAATTACCTCGTAATATTAAATATAATGTTTTTTATTCTTTTCATATAATAACCTTAATCCCCATTCCCATCCATAAATTGGGATATCAAATCATCATTCTTGTGTACAGAGTAGTACCACCTCACAAACCAATCATATTTAGTTTCCATCACAACCACTCATGGATGGATAAAATTATTTATTTATTGTTTATATATTATATTTATAATATTATTATTCTTATATAATCTAGATATTACATATTAATTATTACCTTCCATTCTGTGGGAAGAAGATAACATATTTCTTGTGTACGACGGATTACCATCTCACGAAGTGATGAGATTCATTCATCACATATTCTTTGAATAGAAGGTAATAAAGAATGACTTAAATAAACATAGGTTATATATATGAAAAAAAATTATTATATAAATTTAATATACAATTGACCTTTCTTTCTTTTTATATCTGGTGAATATTGAGATAACATTCACGCGTATGTATGTCCTACCATCATAATGAATGGTATTTTTCATTTTCTGTATCTTACTACAATAAATTACTATAAATTAATATATAATGAATATATATAATATTTATATAATGTATATAAATTTATATATTAAGGAACCATAATCAATGTATGTGGTCCAAAAATACCAAATAAAAACATACATGAAAAACAATGCTGATATTACCCAAAAGATGACATTAACATGATACTGTTAATAAACATGTAGAAAAGGTCAAAAGTAAATCTTATATGTTATTATATGTATAATTATGGTTCATTAATATATGTATTAAAATTATATATTTATTATAAATGAGTTTTGAATGTGTTTTAATGATGTTCATACTTAATTGAAAGGATTTCTAGTCTTCCTTTTATTTCTGAGAGGCATATGAAAATTCACCACTCATTTATTTTTTGTGGTATATATATTACCACTTTTAAATGTTATATCATTAATAAACATATTTTAGTGAAATATAAAGTTTAATTTTATGATAATATTCATTGGGACTTATGAATCAAATGATTTCTAATTTGGGGGAAATTTTTATTCTCAATTTTCTTTCTTTGAGACATATGTTATATTATGCACCTATGTTATTTTATTAGGTATATATGAAACCCATTTGAAATTTAATATAATGAATTTATTTATTATTATTATTTCATATGTTTCAACCAATTGTTTTCTTTCATGGGTATTACAATTAAATTTTTATAAATAGTTATGGGGTTTATGATACAATTTCATCGTTAATAGAGATTGATTACTGTTATTTTTTTATGATGAAATATTATGATATATATCTCAATAAAATCATGACTATATTTATTCTACTGTTATGTCAGGTTAATATACTTTTACCCTTCTTTATCATCTTTTTATACAGTCATAAGTTCGAAATAATATTTTTAAGAATAATTGTCTTTATTTCACTCTTCAATCGAAAATAATTTTTCTTCATAAAACAGGTTTTCTAAAAATGGTTCCAAAAATATTTTTAAAATTATAAAAATGAATTATAAAATATATTTTTACCCAAGTGTTACTTTTTAGAAAAAATATTAAAATAAATATTTATGTTGTTTTCAAAAAAATAAATTCTTATTTTGAATATGCCAAAAATATTAAAAGAACTATTATTTTAACATGTATGAAATGTATAGAATATCCATAATCATGACCAATGAATAATTAAAAATATTTATTTATAAGAATCAAATTTTATTTTCAATGAAAATTATTTTATAAATATTTTATGAATTTCTATAGGTTTTCAAAGTGGAAAGGATATTTTACTGAAAATGAGGGATAAATGATTTTAAAGATTTATTTATAATTATACAATTTTATTTTTAAGGGAATTATTTTTAAAATATTTTATGTTTTTAAAAAATTCCAATCAATGAGTAAAGGATATTTTCCTCAACAATTGTTCAATGTAATCTTTCAAAATCATTTTTCGTCTAAGATGTCATCCTCTTATATTACTTATGAATTACTGGGAATGAGATTAAACTATACCATCCTTATTATATATATTTATAGACAATTAATGTTTATGTTGATGAAATTTTTATGAGAGAATAATATTTTTCATGGGGCTATTGTGAATTAAAAAAATTTTATGAAAATAGTCCCCTTTTTCATGAGTTATTATATGATGAATCAGGCACACATATATATAGATTGTGTAATGGGTTGGACCTATATGTCTCCCAAATTTATTGCATAAATATGGATAACTCATGTGTAAATATGTTTTGGGTGAACCTGATTACATGTTCACAGATTTATTCCTGATCCCAATATCATGTTCACAATGTTATGTGAGAACTTCAATACATGTTCATAATGTTATGTGCAGACCTAGATTTCATGTATATAGTGTAATGTGTGAAACTAGTTTCATGCATGTAAGTTCATGTTAGGGCCTTACTTCATGTCCTTAACTTATGGATTGAACATGTTTCTATTTTTACAAGTTCACAATGTTATACACTTTTGTTTATGCCAAAAATCATTGTTTTATTCAAATATTAGGTTATATTGGTTTGTGTTCTTTGATTACAATATGATTGATGTCTTATGATCTACAAAAATGTATCCCATTACTCACGTTTATGATATTTGATAAACAGTGTACGACTTTCAAATCTTAAACTCATGTACGCATGCCTATATGCTCATGATGTGTTGACATATCACTTACTTACCCTTATTGACCATTTGATCTCTCTCATTATTATATTACCTTTCCCTAGGTTATGAAGAAAGGTATTATGTATTATATCTCTAATAAGGGTTCTTGTTATTGAGAACACAGTGAGAGATAACATGGATAACTTATGGAGTAGAGGTTTATTTATCCATGATTCCAAATGAACTAGACATAATTGATTTTAGTGTGGATTAGTTATGTAATTTAATGAATATTCATCTATTTAGATGTGATATTTAGGTATGAGTGGTTAGGATCGTAACTTGTAGTGTGGAAAATTTGAGGATATTCCATTTGGAATTCCTAGGGGAAGATTTACAATATGTCTCCACCACTATTCATAATTCAACCTCCCATTGACATTATAAAAAAACCCATGGATAAAGGTATTTAGTCTCTCGAACCTCCAATGCAGTATTTTAATCATGTTAATCTATGTCTCACTAAACATCTAGAGGTATAAAAATAGAATTATTTACCTTAGGATAATCCTTAACAGTACCCTTAAGTGAAAAAAAGAATGTTTTTAATGTTTAATTTTCCATAAATTCTAAAAATATCCATCAAAACACCATTAAAAACATAAATCATAAGAAAATTTAATCATTAATAGGACCACATGCAAACATTTCCCTTAAGAGACACTACAAGATACACTGGTGGATAACTAACTACTACTATCTCTAGGATTACACCAATATTATCAAAAACTAAATATTATTCAAGGTGATATATAATAAATAACATAATACTCTTTTTAAATTAATTAAATATCATTAATAACATTTTTGGGAAAATAGTTAATATATTACGGTTAATGTTTAATTTTTTAAACCTAACTCCATCATATATAAACAATCACATAGATTGTGGACCTTTATGCTAAATCATGATACATGGACTCACACACTTTCACCACACCCATCATGGGGTAAGAACTATAAAACTATTATTGTTCAATAACACTAAAATAAAATCATGAAACTATATTAAAAAACTAGAAACATTGATACCCCTACCCTAGAAACTTGAACATGTACTATATAGGTTTTGGACACTCATAACCATAAGTTATTACAAGATTCACAACCATCCTATCTTTATTGAACCAAACCCGACATAAATAATGAATAGAATATTGTTTTGGTACCATTTTATAATTCCCCAACCTAGTTCACTTAGTATGAACTTGATCATCACATGGACTCATATGCATCTATCTATATGTAAAAGGTTTTCTACTAGTGAAGAGGGCTTGTACCATCCATTGGCGACATGATTCCCTAGGTGTTAGGTAACTGTCAATCACATAATCACTAGATGTAGTAATAATATATAAAAAATAAAATACGGAATCTAGTTGTAATCAAACAATATAAATATCATTACATATTAGTAAAAAACATATTCATGCTGGTCATACATTAGTATTAAAACATGGTCCCCACATATAGAAGATCAATAGCTAGAGTAAGAACAAAATTATAATGGTTCTACATATAAAAAATAATCATATTGTATATCCTAACATCTCTTCCACTAAAACATAGATCCACCTACTCAATCACCTGGTATAGAGAGCTTTCCCTTATATGGATTCCTAAAAATAATTTTTTCACCTGAACCAGGGTACTCGTGCTGGTTTTGAATACAAAATCAAGTAAGATAGACTCAATGTTCTCTTAATGAAACAAGTAGAGATATATTTATGTGAAATATGTTATAGGAAAAATGAAAATAGTAAATTAGACATTCATATTGGGTCATCACGAAATATCTAAGATTCCATGAAGCAAGACCGTACCTACATCGGCTCCCTCATAGAAGGAACAAATAACTCATCCAAAAATCACATATTAAAACACATTTATTACCATATCACTATATGTATGTGGTTACATTTAAAAACCATGGGAAATCACCCTATGAATCAGGATGTGTTCAAATGCTTTATCTATCCAAACAATAAATAAAATATGCATTCGGTTCACCACGATATTGCCCAATTACATAGCTTACCAAATTTCATCGAAAACACATAATAGTAATATAATTTTCATTATGATATCTGATTAGATGATTCATTGACATAACCACTCATAAATCACTCAAACCTATCTTTACACTCATCGTCACCTTCATAAATGTATGATATCATCACCCATTCCCATAATATAGGCCACTAACACACTGATTAAACAATCAATACTAGAAAAAATACATCACACCATGATAAAAATGGTGGAGGACCCTATCTAAATAAACTTACTTACTAAGGATCCATCATACATAAGATAATTCACCCATATCTGCACTTTAAGGAGATAACTCAATATATATGTACCTATCTGGTGACTTTGATAACCATATTAAGACAAGGAAATGATTACACATGCTCTTATATGTATGATAAGAAATAAAACTATATATAATCATTGAAACATGGTTGTGAATTCCAATATATATATTTGGGGATATCACGCACCAAGACACCTCACCCTATCCAATCCTCAGAATCAATCCCAAATCCTCATAATTGGGAATTTTGAGGATGGGGGTGAATAATAATATAGAGAAAGGTACCTTTAGGGATTATATGGTCTAGAATTACAGAAAGAGGAACACATTAAAAAATGAAACTTCAAATGGACTTCAAACAGAGGTTAGATAAGCTTAGAAGATAAGTATAACCCAAACGATATGGGAATCCAAATATGGGGTTGAGTGTTATGAGGAGAAGGGATAAAAAAATATAAAGGTAAAATAACAAAAAATCCCCTAAAAGCACAAATGAAATAAAAAGATACGTGTTCGACATTTATTAAGTACCTTGTTCCCTTATTAGGAACCCATTTCACCCATAATAATTAGTTAATGGGGATAAAATCCATATGGGGTCACTACTTAGTAAACTTGACAACCAATGACCCCACTCCAAGAACATGGTACCCACTTGTTCTATTGTCAGAATTGGGTTCCATATAACCTCCTCCAAAACCCCCACCAAGCCTAGGAACCCACCAAACACAACTCAAACCACCCATAATAAAATAATTTATATATAAAAATAAGTCTCAGATTTATGCCAAGAATTTGAGGATAGTTGCACATCATATATAACATTTTAAAAAAGACCAAAATAATATAGAAAATATATTATCTTTCGGGGTTTCATATATCATATATAATAAATAATTACATGTATATACGTTTTTCACTATATTATTAAAACTGTTTATGAATTTTCAAAATACATAATGTTATAAATAATGAATTTATACTTTACCATTAATTTATGTGGGATGAAAATTTTATGAAATGAAATGATAATTAACACATATCTTGAAGGTTTTTTATTTATCCATAATAATTTTTCTTCATGAATATTTATCTTTTGCGATGACACGTGAAAATAGCATGAGCTAGAGCACAGATAGATATACTATTTTTGGTTCCATGACACATAATATAGTTTTCTGTTCTGAATAACCTAATATGTATAATAAAAGAAACATTATTCAAAAAGTTATTACTATACTATTGGTGAATATTTTAAATTAATCCGAACTACCTAATTTTAATATCATTTCTTGAATATTAAAATTTATACCTTAATACCTTGAATTTTTTATCCTTGAGGCTAAGCGAATCTGGGGTTGGTTGGATATGTTGTTTTTAGGTGGTATGTTTTTATTAATCGAGCGTGGATTTATACTCATATATGATAGTTGTGGCATTTTAAACCTTGATTTAAAAATACCTAAGATGTTTAAGTACATTCTTAGATATGTTATATGTGATTTTTTTACTTATTTTTGTAGGTGACATTTGATGTACTCATTAACTTGGATGAATGGCATGAGATGTATTCCTCTTTATTTTCTAGTATTTACTATGAGAATTGTGAATGTATGAGTAGGACTATACAAAATTTACACATGATGTCTATCCATTCCACTCAATGTATTAGAAAATTGGGTTATATTATAATGGAAGATGTATTATAAATATTTGGTGTACATAGGTACTCAGATACATGTGGTTAATAAAGATCAAGTCTGGTCCTTTATTATATTCATTAGAAATGAATCATTACTAATGTAATATATTTGCATAAAATTATAGATTAGATAATTCAAAATTTATTTCTATGATTTATTGAAATGTGGAATTAAACATAATAGAGTGTGAATGGGGATAATTTTGATGATATTTTTTTAAATTAATATAACAGTGTAATGATATCTTCCCAAAAAAAGAGTTCTTATTTTTGTCGAAGATTATTTGTTGATATGTTATCAACTACTTACATATGATACGTCATAGGGTGAATGTGAAAAAAATTGGTGATTATTCAGTGAAAGTGATAGATTGAAATAATTTTATACTGTAGAAAAACCAAGTCATGCTTAGTGTCACTACATAACGTTTTATGATAAATAAAACCATGAGTATGTGAAAGTGACAATGTCATGGTTATGTGAACGGTAGTGGATTAATTAAATGATAATTGACATAGATTAATTATAATATATATAATAAGAAATCAAATATTAATTTACCAAATAATATGATGATATTAGGAGGTATTTTATAGAACTTGTAAGGGACAAATATTTCATTCATGGTAGGTCGAAAAGGAAAATAGACTTTTTAAAATGGTTTCATTGTAAAAAAGATGTAAAAAAATTGAATGATGAAATAGATCATAGGTCTAGAATTTGTGAAATGATTGACATTATTAAACATTTTTGGAAATATCCTAAAACCCTATAAAATGAGGCAATAACCATAAAATGGTTGCACAATATTTTGTTTTAAGAAACACCTAGAGTTTTAACTCTCATTTATATAACCTATTCGATTCAATTATTATTTTAGGTAATGAATGTGAGATAATTCTATCTTAAGTATTATTATAATAATATAATTCATGGATACCATTCATGTAGTGGGGTTGTAATATACTTTTGAAGGATATCTTTAAAATACTTATGAAAAATTGTTTTATTATCTCCAATTATATAAACGTATGAATGTAATTCAGTTTTGAGAATTTAATTAAAACAAACAATGTTTAGATCTTATGGAAAATGATTAACTGGTTTTTTATAATTCATCTACATAAGTTTTTCCACTATAAAACCAAATAAAATTATACAGGATTTCAATGATATAAATAAAGGGTAAACCATAGGTTGTGATAAGAGTAATTTTAATAGGTGATAAAAGTTGTGATATGGTTATTAGAATTGACAATTATATGACCCATATCAGAAGGAATGATTTTGAGATATTAAAAGAAATGATTTGATGTCCATAATAAGTCACAACTAGTAATGAGTTTCATTCATATACCAGAACATGATCATAAAATATACTACAAATAATGATAGTGTCTATCAAACCCACTATATGATTTGATGACAATGAAATGAGGGATATGTTCTAGACATCTCTTACTATAGATAGTAATACAGGAATATCACCATATGTGATAAAAAAATTGAGAATAATCAATGTATTAAAGGATATATCATTGATAAGGGTTGTTGGATATCAGAGTATACATTAAAATTATTTGTTTTCAATGAGTAGTACAATTTGAGTATCACAGGTAGTGATATGCAGTATCATAATGTTTGATTGATGGAAGGAAAGATCTAATGAAGATAGTTATCTATGATTCACAATGACCGAAGGTAATATCGAAAGTTATATATACTGTAAATATAATTAGATCAATTCAATTTTTTATTATATGGAACATGAAAAATGTTATAATTATAACACCTATCATGACATAGGTGTAATGAATAATATACAAAATAAATTTATATCATGGATAACTATTTACATATATAACTAGGGAAACATTTTGGATACAAAATAATTATATAAGGATAAAAATTAATGTGTTGTTATAAATATAAACTAAATATTAAACCATGATGTGGAAGTACAAGACTCTTTAGGTTTTGATTTATTACAAACTATTATGTAATGAGGGTCACTACGTCATAGTTTAGTTCCTGAAAATGCATTCATTATGAAATAAGATTCCTCTTTTCTATTTTTACAATACATGTTACCATATATTGGTTGATTATAATGTGATGATGATGCATGGGATTTATGATGATGGAATATGAAATATTGTAGGAGTTAAAAAGTTAGTTTATACATTTATTTATTATAGTATTATGGGATTACAAACATCAAGAACACACACCCAAGAGTATATGTATGTCATTTCACATCCCTCTATAAATGTATTGACCAGAACCCACAGTGACTAATACAATGTTTATGGCCCCATGTCCCCGTGGCATTAAGACAATTACCTACAGTAATGGATCATAATAAAAATTTTTCTAGAATTTTTTCTAAAACCAATCCATGTGGACCCTTCTCTTCAACTCCTTGGTCACACACAATATCAATCCTCAATTTTATTTATATGACCATCCCTGGTAACCCATTCCAATAATCCACTATCAAGAGGGGTCCTACATCTATAGAAATCATATTGCACCATTTTCCTACCATCTATAGTCCATGATTATCCATTGAGGGGTTTTCATTAATCTATATTGATCTACTACCACAATTATTGTATCATCGAAATCATAAACTGATGTGAATTGATGCTTCCACTACTACCTTTCTCCCTTATAGCCCTATAACAATCTTCTAACCCTTCTATTGTTTGGGAAACATCTTATTGTAGAATCAATTATTGATTTATGTTCAAATCCACCAAAACTATAATGTTCATGAGAAGAAATCCCATGAATGTGATTTTTGTTAAGAAACTAGTGAAATACAGGTTTTTGAACCCCCGATAAGGGATGTAGATGGCATTTATTTTACTCAATGGATGCCTATTTTTAGTTGAATATTTAAATATTTATTGACAGGATTCATAACAAGGATTGAAACAATATTATTTTTGTTAAAATTTTTGTAAATTTTTTGTACACTCTTGGAGTTTCCCCAATTTCTATAGAAAGAGGATAAGTAAATGAGATGGTAGACACACATTATTAATGTCATAGAAAATTCAATAAAAAGGTCTATTAATCTCTTATTTCCAATTATCTTGTAATATAAAGTTTATAGTCTACCATAGATATAAGAGAACCCTTCCAATCATTTGGGGAATCCCATGCCCATGGAAACCCTAAAATAATGAGATTTTTGGCTCATTTATAGTAATATTCATCAATCGCTCTTGGAAGATCTTAGAAAGTAATGATTAATAGAGATAAGTTATGAATCTTTAATTTATTTTTTATGTTCAATCAAATTGAAATGTCATGTGTAATAGATTTTCTTTGGATAACTATTTTTTCTATATTATTGTCATGCATTAACCCCTCCAAAACCAAACACATGAATGGATCATATATGTTTTAGATTGATTAAAGGGACACTAGTGAAATGTGTATTTAATTAGACACATTTTTTGTATCAGTTATAATAATAAATGATATAAATTGTTTTTTATTTTTGTTACTAGATGTCCCTTGTAAAACAATTACCTCTCTATTTTTTCTATTTCAGTTATCCTATAGCCAACATAGGAATGAAATTATTAAATGATATAAGTCGATCCATGTTTTATTATTTTAATTCATATACTCAATTTTTGGAATGATATACCCTAATATCAATCATTGATACCACATCCATATGATCTCTCTTATTCTTCTATATCATACCCATCATCACTACCACCCTCACATGTCTTCATCACCACTACCCTCACTCGCCATTGTTGAGTGACCACCATCCTTCCCAGCTACCATCATCCTATCTATATTTTTTATGCCATGTATTCTCTTCCCAATTTTCATTTTTTATAACATCTAATGTATTTTTTTTACTGATTATTGTTTACAATAATATTTTTTTATCTAGGATGATTTAAATCATATAATTATTAAAAATAAATACTAAAAAAATTATTTGATGATAGGGTGTTTAAGGATAATTGGTTATTTACATTTTGGTGAAAGGTTTCTATGATTCAATAGTAATATAGCATATAATGTTGAATGTATATATACAATCTGTCCAACTATTAATTTTGAGGTTCCTACATGAAGATAAATGTTTCCTTATATTAGTTGAGTAAATGAAATTTTTATATTCCCCAATAAATAGGTCATCGCGCTTGATGTGTGTATTACACTATGACATACATGATGAAAATATATTTATATGATTCATCATGTTGTAAAATATGGATTCCAAATTAACTGAAACCTTGATTTTTATAGGAATAAATGATCTCACATTAATATATAATGCTTTTATAATAGACATATATTATTATTTTTTCCAAAATAAATAATTAATTGATACATCCAATGATTATGGAATGGGTCATATAATGATTTTCCAATTATGTCACACATTAACTTCAAATAATCATGAATAAACCATATTATTATATTAATATCATATTAACTGTCATAATTTATATCCAAAATGGAAACATATTTTTCTCACTTTTACCCTAGGGAAAAAATAATATTGTTTACTTCACATGAATTGGATAAATTATATGGAATAATATCCTCACTTAGTGAAACTCTAAAATACATTTTCTCATTTATATACTGAAATTAATATAATAAATCATTATTTAAATCTAATAAATATTTTTTTGTACATCCCATTAAAAATAATAATACTCTATAATCATTATTATCAAACATTGGAATGTTTCCATATATCATGAAATTTTAATATCAAGATTTTTGTTGGAAAAAAATCCCTTAATGTGTCTTCTCAGTATGTTTTCGGTGTGATTTTGTTTGTTGACAATTCCAAATGATCACGAATAAGTTAGGTTTCAGTTTTCTGAAAGTAGGTTTTTAAGGTGACATAGTTTTCCACTGTTTTCCAATTTTTTGGGCCTCAAAATCAAGAGTTTGTATTTGGAAATGGAAGAATTTATAAAAAGTAGTGAATGAGATATAGAATGGTAAATGAAATCAGAAAGGTTAGGGAATATCACAACATGGGACATGAAACATGTACGATGTACCAAAAATGGTACATAGACCATGAAGTCTAGTTCATGGATTACAAAGGAGTTATGTGGAATGATTCACAGAAAGGTGAAGAGTTTGAAAATGTGGTACGCAGAAATCATTAAGAATGAAGAACTATTGTGGTATGGATTTTTTTCATAAAAACAAGGAAGTGTTTTGAGAGACCACTAAGGGTGTCATTCATGAAAATGTTACTGTGATTTGGGGCACCAAGAAGGAGGAACGATAGTACATAGACCGCATATGGAAGAACAGTTCTTGGGTGAAGCGGTATGTGGTGAAGGTTCTACCACATTGAATATTTTAGTAATATGCATGAATGGCCTAAAGGCCTTAATTTTTATTGATTTTTGATAACCCCTCATTCAAGGGATTAGGGGTAACCCTTACATGGCCCGTAGGCTCAGAGATTACATGGCCCGTAGGATTAAGAGATTTCATGACCCGAAGGTCTTAGGGGATTCAACCGGACTATCTACAAGGAACATCCCCTCCCCATCATCATTATCATGATAGTATCTCTCCACCTTCGCTTGGTTGTCTGGCTAGGCTTCCCATACAATCACAGGCTGGTCCTGATGGCATAGTCATACCCTCCCTTTCTAAAAAATTTATTTGACTCTGCTCTAGTGAGTGTACCGGCTCTGAAGCCACTTCTAGGGCTGCTCCATTTTTTGTAGTGTGTCTCGGGAAACTGCATGTGGCTCGAAGGCCTTAAAGGTGGCCCAAAATCCCTACTGACCCGAAGTCCTGGGTGGCTCAAAATCCTTAAGGACTCCAAGCCCAAACCAGTGGACCAAAGTGAATAGTTCAAACTGCTACAGTACTGAACAATACCTGCTATAGTAACTGCTACAATACCAGCACCGTGTACAGTTCTGCTGCAGTACATGTATAGCGTACAGTTCTTTTATAGTACCCACATAGTGTACAGTTCTTCTATAGTACTACTATAGTGCCTGCTACAGTACTATTATATCTGAAAGTTGTCAGAGGGGAATAATTCCATGAAGTGTGAAGTTGTTCTTATAGATTAAATTATTCCAATGATTTTTCTGGGGAACTATATACCACAAATGAAACAGTATGAAGAGGATTAAGATGTAGTACACAGAGGAAGAAGACCTGGTACACATAAGAGGGATGGTCTATGGAAGCAAAGGAGTATCAGTTTGTGAAGGAGGTCGGCTTGTAGAATTCGAGGCTGTGTATAGAAGTTTCTAGCCCACATAGCATACATGCTACTCATTATATAGGGATGCAAGGTGGTATGTGGAAGAAACTAGGTGGTTCTCAAAGGACTCATAGAAGCTTTCAAAAGCTTAAAAATATTTCTGAAAATCAATTTCCACTAACATAACAATACACAGAAAAGTAGAATTCATTTATAGGTGAAAGAGTGACTTCAAAAATCATCTACCATTAATTAAGGAGGCATGATATTGTTCAAATGAAAATACCTACATATCCATAAATTTTTAGTGGATCCTTAAAAAGGGAAGTGAGTGAAGGAAGTGGAAAATGGTGATCCTTCCCACCGGTAGTGATCCATAGGAAGAGACAAAGGTTGTGAGCCTAGGGAATATTGTGAGAAGATCCTAAAACATTGTAATGGAAATGAGCCTAGCCGGAGAAGATCTAGCCCGAACCATGAAATTGACAGTAATATTTAGTGGATTTTGTACATTAGTAGATCACTAGTGTATACTCCTTGGAGGTTTCCCTGTGAGGTTGAAACATTTAAAATCACTATATCATGTTCATGATTTCATTTTTTTCAATATGTTGCTAACCGAGAACGGTATAATTGTGTTTTTTACGATGAAATAAGATCTGAAGGGGCCTGAGTTTTAATCTTTCACACCCTGATTCACCCCCCTCTTAGGGTATTTGACCTAGTAAACATAAATATTTTCAACTCTTTAGTATTAGATATTACATGTGGAATATTTTTTATTGTTTACATTTAAAAATAATAATGGCCATTGTTGAACAATTTCACATTGTTCATGGCAGTATCACAACCAAATATTCTATTTTCTTATATTTTCAATTTTACATAGGAAAATTTCCATCAACTATTATATTTTAATTTGAAATCATGTGTGTATATTCCAATTATATATGTTGAAATTATAAAAAATATTATCATTCAAACATTATTTTCTTATTAATATTATCAAATTTGGATAAATATTTTGAAAACAAAAGATATATTATTACAAAATTATATAATATTACTAATATTATCATTATGAATTATTATTGGAAAACTTTTTAAATTCAATTTTCCGTTTTCTACATCAATACCATTTCATTTTTTGATTTTTTTTCTAAGGGGATTATAATTAAACATGTCTACATTAGTACCTTTTATTATAATATATTTTGTCTTTTTTTTGTGTGTGAAATATTTCTCATTTAATTTTTTTTATTAATAAAAGTTATTTTGAAAATAAATGTCAATATATAGTGACTTATATTTAATACTAAAAGGTGATAATAAGTCATACTTAGTTTAATGAATGGTAGCCCAGTGATAAATATGAGGATGGGATTGAATCATTTTCCGATTTTTTCAAACATAATGATTCAAAAATTTACCTATTTTTCTATCTATGATTGAAATGTTTAAATATGAAAATTTTGAAGAGAAGAGAAATTGAATGTCATTTATTTTATTGTGGTTTTAATACCAGATTTTTTCCTTGAATTTTACATGGTCTAAATGAGTAGAATTTATGATCAATTAGATTAGTCTGATCAAATTAATGAAATTATTTGTTTTTTTAGAGTGTAAGAAATTTAGAAATCATCGAAAATCAAGCATTTAAATAATGATATTGAAAAAACATGGTATTATATTGTAGAAAATTTATTGTTTTATCAACGGTGATAAGATTGATTAACTTGAAGGCCATAAATTGATAGAGTGATAGTAGTTTTATAGTGTTTCTTTAGTTATTGAAAGGCATATATGTTGAATTCATTGACCATGCAGATTCAAATTATTATGAGAATAAAATATTATTTAAAATGAATTAGGGGTAAAATAATATAAATAAATAACTTAATTATTATATTTGATATTGGAAAAAATTCAAAGGTTTTTAAAGTTTTCTAAAATATGTGACATCACAGTATATGTTGAAAGAAAAATAAAAGATTGATAAAGATATTACCAAGACTCCATCTATTTAAATTTCATATATTCCTGTAGTTACTGATTTAAAATATTTATTTTAAAATTGAAATAGTGATTTTTTTTAATTTTTAATGAAGATTATATAATAGATAATGGAATATTATATAATCTCATTGATTTTATATATTTGAGAAAAATAGATCATCAATTTCCTACCTTCAAAAATAATGTTTGAAATCTCAAACATGAACAGTGAATAGAGTGAATAAATCCATTCCTGATTATTAGTATAAAACAAAGATCGTAAAATATATTATTCATAATTTAAAACATAACAATTCATTTTTTTATGAAAAAGAAATATATCATGTCGAGTTTAATGATTTTTGGACCAAAACTACATAGGAATGATATTTATATTTTCTTATCACAATTAATTGATGATTTTTTTTATTTAATGGAGAAAGGTATAAGATTTTATGATAATTAAAATATGGAATATTTTCAATTACATGCAATTTTTATATTGACTATAAATTATTTCCCGAAAAATGGAAATTATTACTGATGCAGTGCTAATGGGCGTAAATCTTGGCTAATTTAGGAAGAATGGAATTCATATTATCTACTACGACACCATATAAAAATAGGATACATCTGTAATAATAGGTTTTTTCTATGGATTACTCTTATAAAATATTAAAAAATGTGTTATGTATCTAATTGTAATTAGATATTACTCCAAATACATTATTAACTAATTAGTATTTTGAGAGGTTGAAAAAAATTAATTTTACATCTAGAAAGACACAAAATATAATAATAAATGAAATACATGGAAGAAATGGAAAATATTTTTGAGCTTCCATTATATATATATAATGATGTCAAACATAAAATTAAATTCATACTTTATAATAAGAATATATGCGATAGTTTTATTAGAAAACATTTGGGCATTAAAAGAATTACTATGGATGGGTTGATTATAAGATTGGACACTATAAATAGGAATATGTTTTGAGTTATCTCCCACTCATAATGGAAGAAAAACACACCTACCAATATCATTATTTACATTATCCAAAAGTGAAAATTTAGTTTTCTCGAGATATTACATCGTATAAAAAGGGATATTCATGAAACAATTTTATATCCCTAAAATATTTTATGTTAAGGGGAATGAAATATTATCCTACCATATTATAAAGAAACAAGTCCAAAAAATTTCATTACACAGAATACTTTTCATCTGTGTCATATTGATAAACATCTAGGTCTATTATATTTTCAATTCCATTTTTAATATAGTGATGGATTTTAATTTTATGAATAATTTAGTGAATAATGTACTCGGTATACTTTTTCAAATGGAAATTTAATTTCAAACATCAATTTTTTTATGTCATGGAACATTTAAGGGTTTATTTGTAGTAAGAAATAAATATTTATGGTCCCATATATTTAGATATTATTTATATTTTGGAATGATATATGAATATATTTAATGGGTATGTTAAGACTCTATATCGACTAAAAACCTCCATTGATGAGAAATATATTTTTGTTTATGTGGAATAGTTTTGTATATAATAACTCTATTTAGAATACCACATTTGTTTTCCTATATCTCAATATGAATGAGAAAATTTTGGGTGAAATTGTATCCATAGGTTTAAAATAATATTGATAGGTTAAAAATTAAAGCAATCATATTTATATATCCTTAATACTATATATGTTACTTATCAATATATAACATAAAATATATGTTTACTAAAATAATAGTATCCAAAAATGAAAGATATATGCATACAAAATGAGCATAAAAAATAAATTGTTTAAATAGATCATGGATGGTAATTTATATGCATCCAAAACATATATATTGTTAATTGGTGGCACATGTTTTTCAAGTGAAGAGGATAAAATTCCAATTGATGCTTCAAGTTCGTATTAAAGAGTTATTGAAGAAATATAAGAGATTGATTACATAAAATTTTTAGTTCCTATATTCAACTATAAAAGGGTTTTCAAAAACATCACTATTAACCATAATGATTTTAGTATCACACTACTCAATATGCATAGAATGGAATTCATTTATAACTGCTGTAACATGGAAACACATGTGATTATAATATTCTATGTTCTTAATCCATGAAAAGTACAGTATTCTATCCCATTTCAAGGGAAAAATAAATATTTTTGTGATGTGAAACTAGATGATGAATTACGTGACATCCCAACATCTATTTATTGATTAACATAGGATATATATGACCAATTCATAGGCATATTTTGGTCCACATATAATGATCATCAAGAAGGAATATGTGAAAATAATACTTTAACCACATACAAACATTTTTAGTACTACATATGTTCTTTATTTTTAATTTTTAAAATTCTGTACAATTTTATATACACTATTTCTTAATTTAGATTGTTATTTGAGGTTAGAGACTCTAGGTATGTGCAACAATTGAGATTTCATAGAGTTTCTAAATTTATTCATCCACCATTTATATCTTTATCAATAATATATTTTTATCAATCAAATATGGTGAAAGTGTAACACCCCAAGCTTCTACGGTACACTTTTCTTTGAATAATGTGATAGTGTGTGTTGTATGAAACATCGAGTTCTAACACACCACAACCAATCAAACTAGCCGTTATGAATAGTAATACATAATTTTTTAAATTATATATATTTTATATTTCAAATTGGACTTCATTTTTGGATTCAGAATATCGAAATTATCCTAAGATGAATTTTTGGTATTTTTCTGAGAACTTCCATATTTTATGAATAGTGAAAAATACTTAAAAACAAATTTTTTAATAAAAATAATTTATAGTGATAAATTATATTATTTAGTGGTTTAAAAGTATAATTAGAATATATTTTTACCATTTTATCCAATGATGTTCATTATAATTAATTTCACTTTGAAATTGGACCTAAACAATTGTCAATCTCTTGGTATATATTGTTTCTTAAAAACACGCTATTTGTTGTGAGAGCAGGAATTATTTATAAAATTAATTAATGAAACTTATATGTTTGGAATTTTGTAAAATAGACATCATTTTTTAATTCGGAATATCAATTATAGCTTAGGGTGAAATTTTGGCATTGTTCTGAAAAACTTCAATTTTTGATGAATAGTGAAACTACTAAGTGGTAGTTAAAAAACTGAATTTTTCCTAAAACGTAATTTTACCGCTTCTTTGAATGGAATTTAGAAAAACCGAGAGACACAGTTAATATCAAGAAGTAAAATGTGGTTCAATGGGATGAAAATAATTTTCGGTGAATAGTAACTTTTTACTTTTATTTACCACGGTTAAAAATAAATAGGGTAATTATGGGTAAAAATGTTATTAATATTACCATAAAACATGTCCTAATTATATTGGACAAGTGTATCTGGACCAAAAACAACCTTAGGAATAGAATATTATCATTTAGGTCCACATGGATTAGATTATGACATTTATTATTATTTAATTCAAAGAAGAGTTAAAAGAGTTAAAATCAATGTTTATTTACTAAAACATTTTTCATATAGGGTTATACATACGAAAAAATTGATTGTAAATATTCATTAGAAAGATAAATATTTTCTACCTAATTATATTTTTTTTTAATTTTTAGACATTAAATAATTTAATTTATTTATGACACAATGATGATAGAGTAATTACCATAATAGTGAAAAATTAAAATAATTGATATTATAAATACCCAAATAAATATAATTTGAGACTTTTAATGAATTACACTAATTTTCTAGGATAATATGCCATATTATTATTTCTTTAATTGACTTTTTCCGAAGTAATCAATATGTTATAAGTTTCAAAAAAAACTACTATTGAATAGTGTCAAAATTGACATAAAAGAGTTTTTAAAACAAATATTATATTATTAATTGATATTAAATTCCTAAAAATCCAAGGTTCGTCCAAGAGACTTATATTATGATAGGTGTATCATTAATGTACCACTTGGGGGTCACTTGGATGTATATAGTAAGTTTATTAACTATATAATATAAAAATACAATGTGACATTGTAAATGTTAGACTAATTAACTAAGAGTTAAAACTAAAATATATGGTTAATATAGTAACCCAAACCTGTCCAAATTCTATTGGTTGAATGTTTTTCGACCTATCTCCACCTTAACCTTTGAATAATAAACTTTGGAGCCATTAGAAACCGAATATAAATTTATTATAAAATAATATTTCTAACTTTTCCAAAGGTGCCCCTCAACCCTCTTATAAAAGGGCACTCTTCCTTCTCATTTCTTCACACCTTCAAAGCCTTTTGGTTCGATGAATCTCAGCCCAAATACTCTCCCAACTTCCCTCATTACAACCTAGAGGCCTTAGTCTGATCAGAAAGCCAACCTAAGGAGCCCTTTTGATCAAATCAAAAGGTAGAACCCGAAGAGGAGGTAATGTTTTCACCACCCTTTTTCAAATTAATTTCTTCTTCCACTTATTCTTTATTTGTTATTACCATTCTAAATAACTCCAGTATATTATATATACTGTGATGTTATTATTAATATAGTACAACCATATTCAGTATTCTATCCACCCTTTGAATAACATGTCACCATACGTGCGTACGTACGGCTTACCGTCTCCATGTTGTGGTGTAATTGTTATTCAATATATAATAATTTGGATGGGTATTGTAAAGACCGCAAATTTCACGGAATTTTTTTTTTCTTAATTTTCTTTGGAATTTTACAAGAGCGCAGCTTCAGACGGCACCTGATTCTGAGGCCCGGTGTGCCCGGAATCAATTTTCGAAGTTTGGCTCGGGTACGTTCAGTGAACGGACGAGCGGGTTTTTCTATCTTTTGAACCGGTGCCTGGAATCGAATTCTGAGGGCACCGATGAAATCGCAGCGCCGGTATTTGCTTAGGAACGCCTCTTCCGGAGTTGCGTTTGCTCAACCGTGGTTTTTAAAAATTTTTGGGCTTTAAGTCGGAAATAAAATAATGGTTGTGCGACAACTTTATTTTATTTCACTTAAGCCGTTTGGAAGTCACTTGGAAGCCACTTGAACTGAGTTAAAGCGGATAGGGTGCTATCCGGAAATACCCTACCCCTTGGTAGGATATTTGTGAGGTGGGGCCCGCACGAGCCCCGCCGTTTCTTTCGCTAAGTAACGCACCCGCGAAAACCCATCAAGTAACTGAAAGGTCAACCGATGCGTTTTCCTTAATTCTTAACAGACCATTTAATTGGGCGGTTTACTTCGTGAATTAAATGAGCTGTTTCATTCGTTGAATTAATTCAACGAATTGATGGGTCGTTACTTACGCGTTGTTGGCGAAATAATAAAATAGACAAACTTGTCTATTTTGGAGGATCCTCTTGTTGTGCGAGATCCTCTAAACCTCCACCATCCTCGCGAAAAACGCGAAGAACGTGAAGAACGCGAAGAACGCCGGAACCGGAATTCGACGACGCACGATCCGCGACGTCAACAAACTTTTCCGAGACCTTCTTCTTCTTCTTCTTCGGCGCCTCTTCTTCCGCGGCGGACCTACGATCGGCGGTTAAAGGTGAGAATCGAATCTTCTAAATTCTCCCCTTTTTATAATTCGATATCAACGGATTTAAATTAATTAAATCCGTTTGATCTTGATCCGGAGATTGGCGGCGCGACGCCGGATACCGCGACGACGCGACGATCCCCTTCTTCCACGACGAGCAATCCCGCGACGATCCCCCATTCGGCAACGACAGCTGCGAGGTAGGGGTTGATTGGAATATTTTATTTCCCGTGTTTATTCTTTTAAAATAAAGAACCCGATCTTGGAACAATTTTAATTTATTTAAAATTTTTGTTGGTTATTTCTTTTCCTCCCGTTGATTTTACCTAACGCGGAGGGTGCGGGCCTAACAAACAAGGACCGGCAACCCTCCGCCGATCTTCCTTTTTGTGCGGATTTGGCGGGTGACGGCAAAAGCACGATGCAAGGGCCAATCGTTGATTCCGTAGTGAAGGACGCGTCCCGGGAGGAATAACGGCGCAGGCGGGAAAGGAATCGGGCCACCGGAGCATCTCCGGCGGCCGGAGGCGGCGGCGCCCGGCACGCCGCCGTGGAAGAAATCCGCCGCGGCTGAAACCGCGGCGGCGGCGGCCGGTTCCGCGGCCGCAAGGAACCGAGAACGGACGCGGCGGCCCGGCCGCGTCCGCGTGACAGGCGGCCCCCCTCCGCGGGGCCGCGCCTTCCACCCAGCCGCGGGGGCGGCGCCCCGCGGCAGCCGCGCTCGGCTGATCGGCCGAGCCGGCCGAGCCCGTCCGACCGGCCGGGCCGCGCCCGAGCCGGACCGGACCCGGTCCAACCGGGTCGGGTCGACCCGGTTCGGCCGACCCAGGGGGGGTTCGGGCCGGGTCGCCCAGGGCCCAGAACCCCCGTTTTCGGGCCCTCTTCGGTCTTTTGCCCATATCTTTGGCCTGAACCTCCGATTGACGAACCGTCAGCGGCTACGCCATACTTGGATCGAGACGGTCATTTCGGTATATTACACTCAAGGTTTCGGAAGACTTTGGATTCGTCCGGGTTGGTTCGTACGCGAAACCAACCGGGCCCTCGGAGCGGAAACGCTCATAACTCGAGCTGCGGACGTCCGATCGACGTACCGTCAGCTGTGGAGGTTTCCTCTAAGTGAGACGGAACTTTTGGCATACTCCGCCCGAAGATCGGACACAGGCGGAGTACGGTCGGGTTGGTTTTGCCCTAAAAACCAACCGGGCCCCTGGGACGAAAAGGCCAATAACTCTCAGACCGGGCGTCCGATTGACGCGCCGTCTGTTGCGTTGAGATCCTGTTGTCGATACGGAACTTTTGGATACATCAACTTCGGACTACGTGTCAGTTGATGTATCAGCCTCTTGGCTCGTGGAGCGGACCCTCCTAGACGAGCTCGCTGTGTGCGGGAACCCTAGCGATGGCTGTGACTTCGACGACAGAGCAGAGATCCTCCGTGGACTGCGACGACGACAGAGCAGAGATCCTTCGTGGACTGCGGCGACGACTGTGCAGAGATCCTCAGTGGACTGCGTCGACTACTGCACTCAGCAATCCTACGTGGATCAGTGCTACAGGTCCTGTGTGGGCCCGATCCTGTGTGGGTCATCACCTTACGGTTCTGTGTGAGCCTTGACTACAGGTCCTGTGTGGGCCCGATCCTGTGTGGGTCATCATCTTACGGTTCTGTGTGAGCCATTTCTACAGGTCCTGTGTGGGCCCGATCTTGTGTGGGTCATTGCCGAGGTTAGTACCTATCGATCCTTCGTGGGTCCGACGACTTAGATGGTTCGGTGATCATCTTGTCGTCATCTGAAAAAGTATACCTGGTTGAGCTGAATCTTATGTTACTCTCCTTTGTGGATTATGTTGAACTATCCTATGTGGATTTACTATTTACTCTCCCTGGTGGATTTGAGTCTTGCTTTCCTGTGTGGATCGAGTTGACCTTGAGCTCGAGAGCAGAGCTAGAAATGGGGACTTAGGTATATGTATGGGCATATACCTAATTCGAGTCAGTTGTTTCTTCGTGGTTGCCCCTTTCTTTTGTGCTATATCCTTTGTGGATTTCGGGAGACCTTCGGGGGTCTCGGGGTCCTTACTGAGTAGTTTGTACTCACTCCTGCACGGGCTATGCCCGCACTTTGTTGTGTTGGATGCAGACGACGGACAGCGCAGATCTCGGTTGGGGCGTGGAGCAGGACGGTACCTGGAGGCGGACCACTGGGCGGGACGTGCTCGGAGCGGACGTGGGACCCGAGGAGCCTGGAGGCTATCTGTACCCACCCTTCAGGTGGGATTGCCAGTGGACGAAACGAGGCCGCCGTCTTTTCTTCAGTTGTTGTTCTTTACCTTTTCAGTTGTACTTTCAGTTGGGCTTGTATTCCGGCCCCCTTTACTTTTCTGCACTTTGTAGTTACTTTCCGCTTGCTGACTCTGTGGTGGTTGTTACATATAAAGGAAATGCCATCCCTGTTTACCAGGATTTTACGCCTTGGTGCTAGTCGCCAGCCCCTGGCCTATGGAAGGCGGGCTTGGGGTAGTCACGGCACGGGCCCCGAGGTCGGGTCGTGACAAATTGGTATCATAGGGGTCGGTTCTACCGCAGACTCTGATCGTCTTTTCTTTCTATATGAAGCAATAGTGTTTAGTGTATTGAGTGTGGTTATCAGTTCAGGGAGCCCAGTGTTGGTGCGGCGGCCGACGTATCCGTACACCAGGACCCTTACTCCTGATTTCCGACATAATGCATGAAAACATTGATTGCATGTGTGTTTCATGTTTTCTTTGTGATTACTTGTGTCAGCTCACCGGGTATACTGATCTGCTTCATGAAAGTATCATGTTTTCCTTGTGATTACTTGTGCCAGCTCACCAGGTATACTGTTCTGACTGTGGTGCTCTTGTTCTCCTTTTTAAGATGGCCCCGCGACGATAGCCAGCTAGGGTTCCGAGTGTAGGGCGCGACGGCAGCCCACCGAGCGACGAGGCCTCGGTGCAGGGCCCTTTGCCAGCAGTGGCACCGGCGGTAGCTTTACCCGCCGAGCCACCGATGCTACCAGTACCCGACGCTGACGATTCACGTCGCCTCAGGGCACTGCATGAGTTTCAGAGCCAGCGACCGCCCAGGTTTCGCGGTGAGGCGGACCCTCAGGCCACCGAGGACTGGCTAGAGGCGGTGGTACGGATCTTTAGGCTAGAGAGGACACCAGCGGATCTCATGGTGATTCTCGCGGCGAGCCTCCTGCAGGCGGCGGCAGGACGATGGTGGAGCTTGATGCTCCAGGTTCACGATGAGGCATCCTTGCTCTGGACGGACTTCGAGAGCCTCTTCCGCTCTGAGTTCGTCCCGGCCACCCTCTGAGCGGTGCGCATCCAGGAGCTTCTCCAGCTGCGCCAGGGCAGCATGACGGTCGCTCAGTACGCGGCGAGGTTCACTGACCTATCTCGCTACTCGACCGACATGGTACGGGACCCCTTCTTCCGGGCCTGGACCTTCGAGCAGGGCTTGCGGTAGGAGATTCGGGCGTCGCTGATCTCCCTCAGCATTCCGACCCAGGCGGGAGTACTGGAGCGAGCCCTCCTGATCGAGAGCTTCCTGGCAGAGCCTTCTTCAGCGGCGAGACCTAGCGCAGGGCGGCAGGTAGCTGAGACTTCAGCAGCAGGTAGCCGACGGATGACTCTCGGGTCCAGGCAGATCAGACCCCCACGCAGACGGCCTCAGGACACCGGCTCAGCAGTACGGGGCACACAGCGGAGTGCCAGCCTTCCGAGAGGCAGGCAGTGCTACTCCTGCGGCGGGCAGGGTCACATGGCTCGTGACTGCCCGACTCGCCGATCAGAGGAGCAGCAGACGGTGGAGGGGCCACCCAGGCAGAGGCAGAGGGTCGACTGTGGCGGTCCGCATGGAGGAGGCGGACGAGGCAGAGGAGCTGGCCGAGCAGCGGGTGGTGGGCGACGCTTCCAGGCTCTACCCCCACCACCACCAGGAGGGACACCTCGACCACAGGGAGCTGGCGGGCAGGGACAGGCCCAGCTCCAGGCAGTGGAGGCCTACGACCCCGACATGCCAGAGATGATTCGAGGTACGATCTGTGTCTATTCCACCCTTGCTGCAGTACTTATAGACACAGGAGCGAGTCACTCTTTCATAGCCTCTGCCCTTGTTCGGAGCTCGGAGATTCCGACTGAGTTGTTGGCTCGATCCTTACGGCTAGAGACTCCTACGGGAGCAGACTCGACGATTACGCACTGGTGCTAGCAGTGTGAGCTTACTCTAGGAGGCGAGAGCTTCGGCTGGGATCTCCTTGTAGCGGCGTCGAGGCCTTACGACGTCATCTTGGGCATGGATTGGCTATCCACGGTTCGTTCCCAGATCGACTGTTTTAGGCGCAAGGTGCGATGTGTTCGCACCGATGGGAGCAGGTTTACCTTCACCGGCGAGAAGGGAACCTTTGCAGCACAGGATGGACTTCCGCGGAGGAGAGTGCAGCCCATCTCTCATCAGTTGGCTAGCCTCATCCTAGGAGCAGTGGACTTGCAGAGTCCAGTTTTTCCTGCAGTGGTGGACCAGTACGTGGACATCTTTCCCGACGACGTTCCAGGGCTACCTCCTCATAGAGAGGTAGACTTTTACATCGACTTGTACCCCGGGGCAGCCCCGATATCTACTCCAGCATATCGGATGGCCCCCGCCGAGCTTCGAGAGCTGCGGGAACAGTTGGAGGACTTGCAGAGCAAGGGGTTTATCCGACCCAGTGTTTCACCCTGGGCTTCCCGGATTTTGTTCGCCAAGAAGGCGGACGGGAGCTTGCGACTGTTTGTCGACTATCGTCGCCTGAACCAGGTGACAGTGAGGAACAAGTATCTGCTGCCACGTATTGATGACCTCTTCGATCAGCTCAAGGGAGCGCGGTGGTTCTCGAAGATAGACCTCCGGTCAGGCTATCATCAGCTCAGAGTTCGAGACGATGACGTGTAGAAGACGGCCTTCAGGTGTCGGTATGGCCATTATGAGTTCTTGGTTATGCCATTCGGCGTAACCAATGCTCCAGCAGTGTTCATGAGCCTCATGAACAGGATCTTCCATCCATACCTCGACCGATTTGTCGTGGTCTTCATTGACGACATTTTGGTATTCTCGACGACTGAGGAGGAGCATGCCTACCACCTGCGAGTTGTGCTAGACACACTCCGAGAGCACCAGCTTTATGGAAAGCTCTCAAAATGCCAGTTCTGGTTACGTGAGGTCCATTTCTTGGGGCACGTCATCTCTGAGGCTGGAGTTGGAGTGGATCCCGCGAAGATCGAGGCAGTGCTAGCTTGGGAGCCACCCAGGAGCGTGACGGAGGTGTGGAGCTTCTTGGGCCTAGCCGGATACTATCGGATATTTGTGCCAGACTTCTCCAGAGTTGCGGCACCACTCTCAGCCTTGACAAAGAAGGGGAAACCCTTTGTGTGGTCAGACAGATGTCAGCAGAGCTTCCAGGAGCTGAGACAGAGATTGACCAGCGCAACTATCTTGAGGTTGCCTGAGGAGGGAGTTGGATACGTAGTTTACTGCGATGCATCAGGGACTGGACTCGGGTGCGTTCTGATGCAGGAGCGGGCCGTGATCGCCTACGGATCACGTCAGTTGAGGCTGCATGAGCAGAAATACGCCACTCATGACCTGGAGTTAGCAGCAGTGGTCTTCGCTCTGAAGACTTGGCGGCACTATCTGATGGGCGAGCGCTTCACAGTCTTTTCTGACCACCAGAGTCTCAGGTATATCTTTTCTCAGAAGGACCTGAACCTGAGACAGCGGAGATGGCTTGAGTTCCTCCAGGACTATGACTTTGAGATAGTCTATACTCCTAGGAAGGGGAACGTGGTAGCCGATGCCCTCAGCAGGAGGACGGGCATTCAGCTACTTGAGGAAGCGATGGAGAAGCTAGCCTCCTTACAGATATCTTTCGTGGATAGAGACGGAGCAGCCTTTCTTCAGTCTCTCACAGTCTCTCCTCCACTTCTACAGCGGGTTAGAGAGGCTCAGTGTGGGGACGCTGACTGTGAGACCCGGCGTGCACTGATATCCTCAGGTCAGGCGCCTGATGGTTTCTCCCTTGGAGCAGAGCATGACATCCTTTTCAGAGGACGTACCTTCGTACCAGTCGCTTTACGAGAGGAGGTGCTGAGAGAGTTTCACACTTCTCCCTTGGTGGTACATCCCGGAGCGGCGAAGATGTACCAGGATCTCAGACGACAGCACTGGTGGCCGGGCATGAAGAAAGCTGTGGCAGAGTTCGTTTCACGATGCCTCACCTGCCTGCAGGTGAAGGCAGAGCATCAGGTACCAGCAGGCTTGGTACAGCCCTTGGAGGTCCCGGAGTGGAAGTGGGACGGGATATCTATGGACTTCGTGACTGGACTTCCACGCACTTCCAGAGGTCACGACTCCATTTGGGTGATTGTCGACCGACTCACCAAGTCGGCACACTTCTTACCCATCAGAGAGCAGGGCTCAGTGGAGAGCTTGGGACGTCTTTACGTCCAGGAGATCGTATGGCTTCACGGTGTGCCATCGTCTATCGTCTCCGATCGAGATGCTCGTTTCACTTCCCGGCTTTGGAAGGTGTTGCAGGAGGCGTTCGGGACGCGGCTCCATCTGAGCACAACCTTCCACCCTCAGACGGATGGTCAGACGGAGAGGACCATACAGACACTCGAGGACATGCTCCGTGCATGTGTTCTCGACTTTGGTCGCAGCTGGGAGGACCACCTACCCTTGGTGGAGTTCGCGTACAACAACAGCTACCACTCCACCATCGGGATGGCACCATACGAGGCGTTGTACGGCAGGCCCTGCAGATCACCGTTGTGCTGGACAGACCCTGGGGAGTCAGCACTCGTGGGACCATAGATGGTCCGAGCCACGACAGAGAAGGTCCAGATCATCCAGGAGAGGGTGAGGACAGCTCAGAGCCGGCATAAGTCATATGCTGACAGGAGGCGGAGGCCACTAGAGTTCGAGGATGGCGACCACGTCTTTTTGCGTGTCTCACCTCGACGTGGTTTACGGAGATTTGGCCGAGGTGGCAAGTTGTCTCCATGCTTCATCGGGCCTTTCCAGGTCCTCAGCAGGATAGGAGAGGTGGCTTATAGCCTGGCTCTACCACCTCAGTTGCACCGGGTGCACGACGTTTTCCACGTGTCTCAGCTGAGGAGATACGTGCACCACCCGATGCACGTCATCGACTTTGGGGAGCTGGACGTGGACGATGGGGTGACTTTTGCGGAGGTCCTAGTGGAGATCGAGGATCGACAGGAGCGGGTCCTACGTGGGCGGTCGATTCCTCTTGTGCGCGTCAGATGGCAGCACGGGAACCTCCAGGAGAGCACTTGGGAGCGGGAGGCTTAGATGCGTGCTCAGTACCCCCATTTGTTCCCCTAGTTTTTTATGTATTTTTACGGGGACGTAAAGCACTGAGGTGGGAGTAATGTAAAGACCCGCAAATTTCAAGGGAATTTTTTTTTCTTAATTTTCTTTGAAATTTTACAAGAGCGCAGCTTCATACGGCACCTGATTCCGAGGCCCGGTGTGCCCGGAATCAATTTCCGAAGTTTGGCTCGGGTACGTTCAGTGAACGGACAAGCGGGTTTTTCTATCTTTTGAACCGGTGCCCGGAATCGAATTCTGAGGGCACCGATGAAATCGCAGTGCCGGTATTTGCCTAGGAACGCCTCTTCCGGAGTTGCGTTTGCTCAACCGTGGTTTTTAAAAAATTTTGGGCTTTAAGTCGGAAATAAAATAAAGGTTGTGCGAAAACATTATTTTATTTCACTTAAGCCGCTTGGAAGTCACCTGGAAGCCCCTTGAACTGAGTTAAAGCGGATAGGGTGCTATCTGGAAATACCCTACCCCTTGGTAGGATATTTGTGAGGTGGGGCCCGCACGAGCCCCGCCGTTTCTTTCGCTAAGTAACGCACCCGCGAAAACCCGTCAAGTAACTGAAAGGTCAATCGACGCGTTTTCCTTAATTCTTAACAGACCATTTAATTGGGCGGTTTACTTCGTGAATTAAATGGGATGTTTCATTCATTGAATTAATTCAACGAATTGATGGGTCGTTACTTACGCGTTGTTGGCGAAATAATAAAATAGACAAACTTGTCTATTTTGGAGGATCCTCCTGTTGTGCGAGATCCTCTAAACCTCCACCCTCTTCGCGAAGAACGCGAAGAACGTGAAGAACGCGAAGAACGCCGGAACCGGAATTCGACGACGCACGATCCGCGACGTCAACAAACTTTTCCGCAACCTTCTTCTTATTCTTCTTCAGCGCCTCTTCTTCCGCGGCGGACCTACGATCGGCGGTTAAAGGTGAGAATCGAATCTTCTAAATTCTCCCCTTTTTATAATTCGATGTCAACGGATTTAAATTAATTAAATCCGTTTGATCTTGATCCGGAGATTGGCGACGCGACGCCGGATACCGCGACGACGCGACGATCCCCTTCTTCCGCGACGAGCAATCCCGCGACGATCCCCCGTTCGGCAACGACAGCTGCGAGGTAGGAGTTTTTTGGAATATTTTATTTCCCGTGTTTATTCTTTTAAAATGAAGAAACCGATCTTGGAACAATTTTAATTTATTTAAAATTGTTGTTGGTTATTTATTTTCCTCCCGTTGATTTTACCTAACGCGGAGGGTGCGGGCCTAACAAACAAGGCCCGGCAAACCTCCGTCGATCTTCCTTTTTGTGCGGATTTGGCGGGCGACGACAAAAGCACGATGCAAGGGCCAATCGTTGATTCCGCAGTGAAGGACGCATCCCGGGAGGAATAATGGCGCAGGCGAGAAAGGAATTGGGCCACCGGAGCATCTCCGGCGCCCGGAGGCGGCGGCGCCCAGCGCGCCGCCGTGGAGGAAATCCGCCGCGGCTGAAGCCGCGGCGGCGGCGGCCGGTTCCGTGGCCGCGCAGAACCGGGAACGGACGCGGCGGCCCGGCCGCGTCCGCGTGACAGGCGGCCCCCCTCCGCGGGGCCGCGCCTTCCACCCAGCCGCGGGGGCGGCGCCCCGCGGCAGCCGCGCTCGGCCGATCGGCCGAGCCCGTCCGACCGGCCGGGCCGCGCCCGAGCCGGACCGGACCCGGTCCAACCGGGTCGGGTCGACCCGGTTCGGCCGTCCCAGGGGGGGTTCGGGCCGGGTCGCCCCTGGCCCAGAACCCCCGTTTTGGGGCCTCTTCGGTCTTTTTCCCATATCATGGGCCTGGACCTCCGATTGACGAACCGTCAGCGGCTACGCGATCCTTGGATCGAGACGGTCATTTCGGTATATTACACTCAAGGTTTCGGAATACTTTGGGTTCGTCCGGGTTGGTTCGTACGCGAAACCAACCGGGCCCTCGGAGCGGAAACGCTCATAACTCGAGCTGCGGACGTCCGATCGACGTACCGTCAGCTGTGGACGTTTCCTCTAAGTGAGACGGAACTTTTGGCATACTCCGCCCGAATATCGGACACAGGCGGAGTACGGTCGGGTTGGTTTTGCCCTAAAAAACCAACCGGGCCCCTGGGACGAAAATGCCAATAACTCTCAGACCGGGCGTCCGATTGACGCGCCGTCTGTTGCGTTGAGATCCTGTTGTCGATACGGAACTTTTGGATACATCAACTTCGGACTACGTGTCAGTTGAAGTATCAGCCTCTCGGCTCATGGAGCGGACCCTCCTAGACGAGCTCGCTGTGTGCGGGAACCCTAGCGTTGGCTGTGACTTCGACGACAGAGCAGAGATCCTCCGTGGACTGCGACGACGACAGAGCAGAGATCCTTCGTGGACTGCGGGGACGACTCTGCAGAGATCCTCAGTGGACTGTGTCGACTACTGCACTCAGCGATCCTACGTGGATCAGTGCTACAGGTCCTGTGTGGGCCCGATCCTGTGTGGGTCATCACCTTACGGTTCTGTGTGAGCCTTGACTACAGGTCCTGTGTGGGCCCGATCCTGTGTGGGTCATCATCTTACGGTTCTGTTTGAGCCATTGCTACAGGTCCTGTGTGGGCCCGATCCTGTGTGGGTCATTGCCGAGGTTAGTACCTATCGATCCTTCGTGGGTCCGACGACTTAGATGGTTCGGTGATCATCTTGTCGTCATCTGAAAAAGTATACCTGGTTGAGCTGAATCTTATGTTACTCTCCTTTGTGGATTATGTTGAACTATACTATATGGATTTACTATTTACTCTCCCTGGTGGATTTGAGTCTTGCTTTCCTGTGTGGATCGAGTTGACCTTGAGCTCGAGAGCAGAGCTAGATATGGGGACTTAGGTATATGTATGGGCATATACCTAAGTCGAGTCAGTTGTTTCTTCGTGGTTGCCCCTTTCTTTTGTGCTATATCCTTTGTGGATTTCGGGAGACCTTCGGGGGTCTCGGGGTCCTTACTGAGTAGTTTATACTCACCCCTGCACGGGTTATGCCCGCACTTTGTTGTGTTTGATGCAGACGACGGACATCGCTGATCTCGGTTGGGGCGTGGAGTAGGACGGTACCTGGAGGCGGACCACTGGGCGGGACGTGCTCGGAGCGGACGTGGGACCCGAGGAGCCTGGAGGCTATCTGTACCCACCCTTCAGGTGGGATTTCCAGTGGACGACACGAGGCCGTCGTCTTTTATTCAGTTGCTGTTCTTTACCTTTTTAGTTGTACTTTCAGTTGGGCTTGTATTCCGGCCCCCTTTACTTTTCTGCACTTTGTAGTTACTTTCCGCTTGCTGACTCTGTGGTGGTTGTTACTTATAAAGGCAATGCCTTCCCTGTTTACTGGGATTTTACGCCTTGGTGCTAGTCGCCAACCCCTGGCCTATGGAAGGCGGGCTTGGGGTAGTCACGGCACGGGCCCCAAGGTCGGGTCGTGACAGGTATAATAATGATGTGAAACTCATGTAAATAATAAATATAACATGATAATGATTCTTTATATATGATATACCATTAAATTATATATTATTTTAATATTAAAAGAATGATATTGTCGCTCGTGCATACGTACGGACTACCGTCTCCACGAACAGAATGAGATTCATTCTCTATCGTATCCATTCAATTATAATTCTCATTTGATGATTAATAATAGTATTTAAGGACTCTATATCATTTTGGATATGAATAAGATACAACCTATCCATGAAAAACATTGCTTACATAACAAAACGTATAAAAGAAAACGAGTAAGTTAACACTCAAAACAACGATAATACTAAGATATTATTAAAAAATCAATGTTAAAAGATCATATATGATATCATATTAATATATATGATTCTTGTATAATTTAATAACAATTATTTCACCATTATACAGGATGTTAACCTACCCCCAACCAAGGAAAAGTACAAGGTAAGGGTTTATTTCGCAATCTCTTCATTATCCGAGGTTGTTTATACGTAATAATCTACTGGGATCTCTTTATCATCCACATCCATGTTTCTTAAAAATGAATTTGAAAACATTTTTAATATTTACTAGAATATGGGTTAAAGTCATTTATACCCCTTTTTGACTTTTTATAAGAGGTTTATAAAGGAATCTTTCGGTCATTTTCCAAACAAGGTTCTTTTTATCCTTTTCGACAAAATTAAGGTAAGAATGTTTTTTTTAACTTATACGTCGGGTTTGACTATTTTCTGCCGTTATAAAATCATCGAAACTTCACTTACAAGCTTATAAGGAAATTTTCAAAGAAAATGTTTTATTTTATAAATATATGACTCTTAAATGATTTCAAAATAAAAAGATACATTTCTCTAAAAAGAGTTTTGATTTCATCTATGTCTACATCCTTTGATGGATTTTACGCTTATTTGAAGTTTATATATTAAGAAACAAAACTTATATATTGTATTGAAGGTTTTTTGATATGTTTGACTATGGATGTGTTATTTTTATACCATTCATGGTTTATAGATGAAGTATTAAATTTCTTATGCTAGTTTTAATAGGAATGTTTATGTTATGTATAAACCATTTCATATGGGAATGCATTGCACTTAATATGTGACACGTGGAGCCCGCTATAGCTCCTCGATGCATCGGTAGGTCTCATGAGATAATCTAGTGTCTTGTCACAAGGCCATGAAAAAATCTTATTTGTAGTCTTGGCACGAGGCCTTGGCTATGTGGTTATGATAGTCTGGCATTATGTATTCCATCATTATGAAAGCGGTTATTGATATTGCATGAGATTATTCGATTAGTATAATATGCATGTGAATATGTAAATTGAATTATTTCATCTTATTTTTCCATAATATGTTGAAGTTGAAGTTTAAAAGGCTTTTGTTTTAGTTATACACTGCCTTAAATGTTTATTCTTATTTATGAAAGTTTATGCTATATTGTTATCCTTACTGGGCATTTGAGCTCACCCCTTTTCTATGTTTTATTTTTCCCAGGATGTGAAAAAGTAATTTATGAATGACCTGCAGGGATAGTATGTGGGGATATGAGTGTGGAATATGGAGACTATGTTGTTGTAGTATTTTTTCACTTTATGATGTAATGTAAAACATTATGAGTATATCTAGTGTTTCCAAGGCTACTAAACGAATCGGTCTTTCGAGATTTGATCTTTCTTGTGATCATGCCAATGTTGTGTAACAATGCACCGATTCTGGTTAACTGGGGTTGGGGCGTTACACTTGGTATCAAAGGGAGGTTTAGTACAAACCTTGAAAGCTAGATTTAGATAAACTCTGATTAGAGCACGTAGACCTAAGATGATCTTTGAGGATTAGTATAGAAGAACTTCCTAAGATTTTGGTATTGTAGAGATTTTGTGAGTTTTCCGAGAAATACATCCCTGTATGGATACGATCAGGTAGAGGCGGCTCTGGAACAGATGTACATAGGGGTAAAACCCGCAAACACCGCTTTGAGCTAGACTCGAACGGGAACTTGTGCACGACAACGGGCCTTGCTGCACTCTTGGTTATGACACTCCCGAGGGATATGCTTAGGATAAATCTCATTTTCTTTAAAAATCATTATTAAGGGTTTATGAGTATGTAATTCCTCAATGAAAACATTTTTATGATTATGGATTATATCCATAAATAGTTCAATATATGTTAAGTGTTTTATAATTATGGGATTATGTATTTTGATTCATAAACTGATCTAGTTTATGCCATTGTTTAGAAATGGCGCCTAGTTGAAGAAATGGAAACCGTATCAATGCATGCACTCCATGTAGGGATTTCCCTCCTGCTCAAGATAATTATAGTGGAGATGGTGATGCAACTGGTGTCGATCAGCTAATCACCATACTGGGACAACTCACTCAGGTTATGAATAACAACCTTACCAGTATGGAGCACCCTGATCTGCAACGTGGAGGATCAATGTTAGATCCATTCATGAGGCAAAAACCACCAACATTCAATCGGATTACAAATCCCTTAGTAGCTGAGCAATAGATAAATTCCCTATAGAAAATATGTCAGCATTTGGGGAGTAGTGAAAGGTAAAACGTTATCATGGCAGTTTACCGACTCACTGGAGATGCTGATCAATGGTGTTCATTGATTCAAAACACGAAAGAAGATGATGAAGTATCAAATATGGAATGGAGGGAGTTCAAATATCTATTTTTAGAAAAATACATTCCTCGCAACCATCGAGCAGATATAGAAAGGAAATTTTTGAGTTTGAGACAAAAGGAGGATGAGAATGTCACAAAGTATGAGGCTAACTTTACAAGGGTAGCAAGGTATGCTGGAGATTATATAAGTAACCCAAGAAGTTATATTGATCATTTCTTTGATGGGTTAAAACCATTTCTTCATCGAACATTAGTTTCACAATCCTTCTCGTCGTACGAAGACATTGTCTCATGTGCTATCAAGACCGAAAAGGAAATCTCTAAGTCTTATGACTTTAAAGCAAAGCAAGAAAAGAAGAGATCTGCTGATGAATCTGGGAATGGAAATAAAGGGAAGAAGGGAAAGGTTGAATATCCATCCTATGGTAAATGTGGGAAGAAACACCCATGTACTTTCTTGAAGGGAATGGGTTTCTGTTACAAGTGTGGTGAAAAAGGCCACCAAGCTCGTGAATGCAAAGGGAAGAAGGAAGCTACCAATGTTCAATTCTACAATTGCAGGGAGATGGGAGATTATGAAAATGAATGTCCTCAGCGTCAAGGGAACTTACCTCAGAAAAGTCCAAGGGATCAAGGCCAAGCTTATGCTATAACTACTGTTAAGGTAGAAGCTCCAAAAGACGTGGTGGAAGGTAATTTAATTGTATCCTCAAGTTTAGAAAATGCATTATTTGATTCTGTATCATTGCATTGTTTCATATCTTCCCAGTTTTCTAAGAAAATTAGATATTTTTAATTTTATTTAACAAGGGAGTTGTCAGTTAAAACTCCTAAGGGAAGTATCATTGCAACAAAGTTTTGTGAATCAGTCCCCATTAGAGCACATAAATGTTCTTGATCCACTGATCTGATTATCATACATATGATTGAGTTTGATATAATCCTCGGTATGGATTGGATTTCAGATTATGATGTGAAGATTTATTGTAAGAAGAAGGAGGTTACGATTTTTGATGATGACGATAAGGAACACCTTATCTTTAGAGCAGAATCGTCACCACCTAATTCTTATCTAGATCCACCCACAGTAGCTCAACTAAATTCAATTATTGGGGAGGAAAAAAATGAAATGACTGTGGGTGAGGAATGGAATGTTCAAATAGAGGATGTACCTGTTGTGAAAGAATATGTAGATGTATTTCCGGAAGATTTACCTGGACATCCTCCAGAACGAGAAGTTGATTTGTCCATTGATTTAATTCCTGGATAAAGGCCTATATCGAAGACCCCTTATAGAATGGCCACTGTAGAATTAGTTGAACTAAAGAAACAACTAGAGGAATTGAGTAATAAAGGATTTATTCTCCCTAGTGTTTCTCCATGGGGAGCCCATGTTCTTTTTGTTAAAAAGAAAGATGGATCTATGAGGTTATGTATCAACTATAGGGAGATCAATGATATAACAATAAAGAAAAAGTATCCCCTACTTCGCATGGATGATTTATTTGACCAAATTCATAGAGATCAATAATTTTCAAAGATTGACCTTCGATCTGGATACCATCAGTTGTGTGTGAAGAAGGAAGACATTCCGAAGACATCATTTCGAACCAGGTACGTGCATTACGAGTTTACTGTAATGCCTTTTGGATTGACTAATGCACCCTCTATATTCATGGATATGATGAATAGAGTTTTCAAGGAGTATCTCGATGAATTTTTGGTGGTATTTATTGATGATATATTGGTATACTCCAAAATCTACGAAGATCATGAAAATCACTTGCACATTATCCTGAAGATTATGAGAAGACATGAATTATATGGGATGTTTAGCAAGTGTGAATTCTGGCTTCAGGAGATTTCTTTTCTTGGCCATATTTTCACTAAAGATGGAATCTCTGTTGATCCTTCTAAGACCAATGCAATTCAAGAATGTCCAGCACCTACGAGTATAACTGAGGTACGCAGTTTTTTTGGTTTGGCAGGTTATTATCGACGTTTCGTCCAGAATTTTTCCCGATTGGCAAACCCATTAACAAGGATCACACATAAAGGGGTTAAATTTGTTTGGACAAAAGAGTGTGAAGAATGTTTCGAAGAACTGAATAGAAGATTATTCAATGCTCTTATATTGACTCAACCATCAGGGAATGATGGGTTCGTTATTTATAGTGATGCATAAAAGAAAGGACATGGTTGTGTCCTTATGCAGAATGATAGGATTATTGCCTATGCATCACGACAGTTGAAAATTCGTGAGCAAAACTATCCTACTCATGATCTTGAGTTAGCAGCTATGATATTTTCTTTGAAGATATGAAGGCACTACCTCTATGGTATAAAATGTGAGATTTATACTAATCACAGGAGTTTGAAGTATATTTTCTCACAAAAAGAACTCAATATGAGGAAAAGGAGATGGATTGAATTTCTCAAGGATTATGATTGTATGATACACTACCACCTGGGGAAAGCAAACAAGGTGGTAGATTCTTTGATCAGAAAAGATCATGGTGTTTTGAACAATATGAGAATTGAAAGGGATCCAATTTTCATGGATCTAGTGAAGATGGACATGGGAATATCCAGGGAAGGTGAAACATCAATGCTTTTTCAAATGGTTGCCAAACCATCTTTACTAGAAAGTATTAAGAGTTTTTAGACCGATGATGAAGACTTTCAAAAGAATATTAAAGCTGTGAATGATGGGAGATTGAGAGAATTTGTGTATGAAGAAGGAATTTTGAAATTCGGGAAGAGGCTTTGTGTTCCCGATATACCTGATCTAAAAAGGTAATTGTTGGAAGATGCTCATAGTTCCAATTTCTCTGTACACCCTACGAGCACCAAAATGTATAGAGATTTGAAGGAACATTTTTGGTGGGACAACATGAAGAGGGAGACTGCTGATTTTGTGTTAAGATGTATGGTTTGTCAACAAGTGAAAGCTGGAAGGCAATAGCCTGGAGGGGTCTTGCAACCTCTTCCCATACCGGAGTGAAAATGGGACAATATTACGATGGACGTTTTCATGGGACTACCAAAGTGTCCTAGAAGGAACGATGAAATATGGGTTATTTTTGATCGTCTTACCATGTCAGCACATTTTCTTGCTATAAGATAAGATCTACCACTGGAACGTCTAGCAAGACTATATATTGATGATGTTTTGAGACTTCATGGAGTACCCCTATCGATTGTTTCTGATCATGATCCCCGTTTTACTTCATGATTCTGGAAAAGTCTTTATAAATAAATAGATACTGAACTTCATTTGAGCACTGCCTACCACCCTTAAAAGGATGGGAAATCAGAACAAACTATTCAAACCTTATAAGACATGTTGAGATCCTTCTCACTTGACTTTCAGGGTATATGGGATCAATATTTCCCTCTGGTAGAATTTTCTTATAACAACAGCTTCCATTCGAGTATTCAGATGGAACCATATGAAGCATTATACTGAAAGAGATGTCGCACACCAACCTATTGGGATGACGTTGGTGAAAGAAAACATGTAGGTCTAGAACTAGTGGAGGAAACGATGGAAAAGGTGAAGGTAATCCAAAATCACATCAAAGCAGCTCAATGTAGGCATAAGAGCTATGCCGATAATCGAAGGAAGGATTTGGAATTTCAAGTCGGTGATCATGTTTTCTTGAAGGTATCTACAGGAAAGGGAGTCATACGTTTTGGTAAGAAAGGTAAATTGAGTCCCAGGTACATCGGACCTTTCGAAATTCTAGAACTAATCGGGGCTGAGCTTACCGATTGGCAATGCCGCCAAGTCTCTCCAAATTTCACGATGTGTTCCACGTATCTCTATTGAGGAAATACATGCCTAACCCAACACAAGTACTCACCTATGTGGAATTGGAACTGGAACCCGATCTATCTTATTTCGAAGAGCCCGTCACGATTCTTGAAACGAGAGAACAAGTACTGAGAAACCGGACGACACGTTTGGTAAAAGTTTTGTGGAGAAACCATAAGATGGAAGAGGCAACATGGGAACCTAAGGAACATATGATGAAGAACCACCTGAGTCTTTTCATGCGGTAGAATTTTAGAAATTTCGAGGAAGAAATTATTTGAAGGAGGGGGGAATGTAACACCCCAAGCATCTACAGTACACTTCTCTTTGAATAATGCGATAGCGTGTGTTGTACGCAATATCGAGTTCTAACACACCACAACCAATAAAACTAGCCGTTTTGAATAGTAATACCTACTTTTTGAAATTATATATATTTTATATTTCAAAATGGACTTCATTTTTGGATTCATAATATCAAAATTATCCTAATATGATTTTTTGGTATTTTTTTGAGAACTTCCAATTTTTATGAATAGTGAAAAATACTTAAAAACAACTTTTTAAATCAAAATAATTTATAGTGATAAATTATATTATTGAGTGGTTTTAAAGTATAATTAGAATATATTTTTACCATTTTATCCAATGGTGTCCAGTAGAATTAATTTCACTTTGAAATTAGACCTAAACAATTGTCAATATTTTGGTATATATTGTTTCTTAAAAACACGTTATTTGTTGTGACAGTAGGAATTAATTATAAAATTAATTATTGCAACTTATATGTTTGGAATTTTTTAAAATAGACATCATTTTTGAATTCGGAATATCAGTTATAGCTTAGGGTGAAATTTTGGCATTGTTCTGAAAAACTTCAATTTTTGATGAATAGTGAAACTACTAAGTGGTAGTTTAAAAACTGAATTTTTCATAAAACATTGTTTTACCGCTTCTGTGAATGGAATTTTGAAAATCCGAGAGACACAATTAATATCAAGAGTTAAAATGTGGTTCAATGAGATGAAAATAATTTTTGGTGAATAGTAACTTTTTACTTTTATTTACCACGGTTCAAAGTCAATAGGGTAATTAACGGTAAAAATGATATTAATATTACCCTAACACATTTCCTAATTCTATTTGACAAGTGTATCTCGACCAAAAACAACCTTAGGAATAAAATATTATCATTTAGGTCCACTTGGATTAGATTAGGACATTTATTATTATTTAATTCAAAGAAGAGTTAAAAGAGTTAAAATCAAAGATTATTTACTAAAACATTTTTAATATAGGGTTATACATAAGATAAATTCGATTTTAAATATTAATTAGAAATATAAAATTCTTTCCTACCTAATGATATTTTATTTATAATTTTTAGACATTAAATAATTTAATTTATTTATGAAAAAATGATGATGCAGTAATTACCATAGTAGTGAAAAATTAAAATAATTGATATTTTAAATACCCAAATAAATATAATTTGAGACATTTAATGAATTACACTAATTTTCCAGGATAATATGACATATTAGGATTGATTTAATGGACTTTTTTGGATGTAATCATTCTGTTATAAGTTTCAAAGAAATCAACTATTGAATAGAGTCAAAATTGACATTAAAGTGTTTTTAAAACAAATATTATATTATTAATTGATATTAAATTACTAAAAATATAAGGTTCGGACAAGAGACTTATATCATGATAGATGTATCATTAATTAACCACTTGTTGGTCTCTTGGATGTATATAGAATGTTTATTAACTATATAAAATAAAAATACAATGTGACATGGAAAATGTAAAACTAATTAAATAAGAGTTAAAACTAAAAGATAAGGTTAATATAGTATCCCAAAACTATCTAAATTCTATTGGTTGAATTTTTTTTGACCTATACCCACCTTAAACTTTGAATAATCAACTTTGGAGCCATTATAAACCGAATATAAATTTATTATAAAATAATATTTCTAGCTTTTCCAAAGGTGCCCCTCACCCCTCTTATAAAAGGAGACTCTTCCTTCCCATTTCTTCACACCTTAAAAGCCTTTTGGTTCGGAACAATCTTCCAAAATACTCTCCCAACATCCCTCACTACAACCTAGAGGCCTTAGTTTGATCAGAAATCCAACCTAAGGAGCCCTTTTGATCAAATCAAAAGGAAGAACCCGAAGATGAGGTAATGTTTTCGCCACCCTTTTTCAAATTCATTTCTTCTTCCACTTCTTCTTTCTTTGTTATTACCATTCTAAATAACTCTAGTATCTTGTATATAATATTATGTTATTATAAATATGGTACAACCATATTTAGTATTCTATCCACCCTTTGAATAACATGTCACCATACGTGCGTACGTACGGCTTACCGTCTACATGTCGTGGTGTAATTGTTATTCAATATATTATAATTTGGATGGGTATAAAAATGATGTGTAACTCATGTAAATAATAAATATAACATGATAATGATTCTTTATATATGATATACTATTCAATTATATATTATTTTGATATTAAAAGAATGATATTGTCGCTCGTGCGTACGTACAGACTACCGTCTCCACGAACGCAATGAGATTCATTCTCTATCGTATCCATTCAAGTATAATTCTCATTTGATGATTAATAATAGTATTTATGGACATTATGTCATTCTGGATATGAATAAGATACAACCTATCAATGAAAAACATGGCTTACGTAACAAAACATATAAAATAAAACGAGTAAGTTAACACCCGAAACAACGATAATACTAAGATATTATTAACAAATCAATGTTAAAAGATCATATATGATATCATATTAATATATATGATTCTAGTATAATTTAATAACAATTATTTCACCATTATACAGGAGGTTAACCTACCCCCAAACAAGGAAAAGTTCAAGGTAAGGGTTTATTTCACAATCTCTTCATTATCTGAGGTTGTTTATACGTAATAATCTACTGGGATCTCTTTATCATCCACATCCATGTTTCTTAAAAATGAATTTGAAAACATTTTTACTATTTACTAGAATATGGGTTAATTCATTTATACCCTTGTTTTACTTTTTATAAGAGGTTTATAAAGGAATCTTTCTGTCGTTTTCCAAACAAGGTGCTTTTTAACTGTTTCGACAAAATTAATGTAAGAATGATTTTTTAACTTATACGGCGGGTGCTGCTATTTTCTGCCATTATAAAATTGTCGAAGCATCCCTTAAAATATTATAATAATATTTTCAATGAAAATGTTTTATTTTATAAATATATGACTCTTAAATTATTTCAAAATAGAAAGAGATATTTCTCTAAAAAGAGTTTTGATTTCATCTATGTCTACATCCTTTGATGGATTTTATGCTTATTTGAATTTGATATATTATGAAAAAAAACTTCTATATTGTATTGAAGGTTTTGTGATATGTTTGACTATGGATGTTTTATTTTTATACCATTCATGGTTTATGGATTAAGTATTTACATTTCGTATGCTAGTTTTAATACGAATGTTTATGTT
Source organism: Viscum album (assembly GCA_963277665.1). Classification (NCBI taxonomy): domain Eukaryota; kingdom Viridiplantae; phylum Streptophyta; class Magnoliopsida; order Santalales; family Viscaceae; genus Viscum; species Viscum album. The sequence goes on from OY728122.1 coordinate 1,254,695,903, forward strand.
ATGTTTAGACCTTTTCATATGGGAATTCATTGGACTTAATATGTGACGGGTGGAGCCTGCTATAGCTCCTTGATGCATCGGTAGGTCTCATGAGACAAACTAGTGTCTTGGCACAAGGCCTTGACAAAATCTTATTTGTAGTCTTGGCACGAGGCCTTGGCTATGTGGTTATGATAGTCTGTAATTATGCATTCCATCATTATGAAAGCGGTTATTGATATTGCATGTGATTATTGGATTAGTAGAATATCCATGTGAATATGAAAATGGAATTATTTCATTTTATTTTTCCATACTATGTTTAAGTTCAAGTTTAAAAGGCTTTTGTTTTAGTTATACACTACCTTAAAAGTTTATTCTTATTTATGAAAGTTTCTGCTATATTTTTATCCTTACTGGGCATTTGAGCTCACCCCTTTTCTGTGTTTTATTTTCCAAGGATGTGAAGAAGTAATTTATGAATGACCTACAGGGATAGTATGTGGGGATATGAGTGTGGAATATGGATACTATGTTGTTGTACTAGTTTTTCACTTTATGATTTAATGTAAAACTTTATTTATATATCTAGTGTTTCCAAGGCAACTAAACCAATCGGTCTTTCGAGATTTGATCTTTCCTGTGATCATGCCAATGTTATGTAATAATGCACCGACTCTGGGTAACTGGGGTCGGGGCGTTACATAAAGATATAGAAAAAGGGACGGATAAGTATCTATATAATAAGGTAGTCTCTTTTGTCTAGGTGTTGAGTAGGAATAATTCTGTGGAGGGAGAACCTAAGGCTCATTTCAAACAAATTTCACATCTTAAAACTGATTGATGGGAAATTATCTATCACCATTGATCAATGGGATCTCATGTTATGGTTGGACTCCTGAATGTTGTATCTAATTGTTTTTTTCTTAAGAATAGTGTAAATCCCATAAATATGGAGTATTTAAATTCTAAATTGAATCATATCATTATATTTGAAAACATTAAGGTTAATCTAATTGGACATGGATACTCTCACTTAATTTAACATTATTAATTGTAGAGATATAAAACCAAGGATTCCATATTCATAAATCATAATCTATAAATTTTTAGGATAATCAATTGGATATCAAATTTAACCCCCATTAAAATAATCACTCTAATTTCAAAATTTAGTCCAGGTTTCCTGGAGTAAGTTAGTTATTCTAAAATCTTCTTAACCTGAACGATGTTTCCTCCTCTATTGGAGCTCAAATAAATTGAGATAAAAACCCTGTTAGTGAATTTTTGGATATTATTCTAGGGGTTTTTGTGGATTTGGATCTCCCAAATACCCAAATTAATATTTATATTATTATTTTTAATGATGAAAAAAATTTATTTTATGTTTGATTATGAAATCATACCTACTTTTCGTAACAACAATAAATTTTTTTGTCATGATATTCCTAAGCGTAGAAATTTCCAGATAACTTATCTCAAAATGTGATCCCACTCTCTTGAGGTGTGGATAGTATCATATAGACTAAATAAAATGTATGATCTTTTTTCATCCTCAGATCACAATGAGAACATGGATAGGGCTCTAAAATCAACAGAGGGTTCCTTTGAAAAAATGAAGTAATTTTGATGTTTTTAAAATACCAATGATTTCTATTAAAGGGATAATAGTTTTAAAGTGTGTTCATGATTTCAATGTTGGACATGAACACCATGATAAATAGAAATTTGTAATGGTGATGGACAATCCAAGAATCTTATCTACATATAATATAGACCTTCTTATATTGGAAAATTCCATTACTGGAAAATAATGGTCATGTGTTAAGCGAGGATGAGTGGCCTAATGATACCAACTATATCGGTTTAAAGAGAATATGATAAAAACACTCATGTACATGCCAATAAAGAGACTGTTAAAGTGGAAGGCCATGGGACATGTAAATAGTATAATACCATAATGATAGAGGAAACACACTCCAATAATGATAAGGATTAGGATTATACTCTTCTATTTATATATAAGGACCCCTATAATAATTAATGTTCACTGTTGATGAAACCATGTTTTGTGAGGATATAATTTATTAAAGATTCTATTATAGAAAAAGGATAAGGGCCAAAAAGTGTATCCAAGGAGGCATCATCCCCTTATTCTGAACCCTCTTCCAGCTAGAGTCTTTTACCTAAGAAGGGTGTATCAAAAGGATATATTGTTCACAATATGTCACTCACATATGATATGTAATTTAAATGAAATATAATAAGAAATGACTATACTATACTATTTTTTAAATGGATATAAAATTTTTCCACTAATAGCACTATTAATAAATTTATTTTAAATCATTAACCATTAATCATTTTCATTACAGAAATCAAGGCCAAATGTTGAGCCTTTCAAGCTATCATTTTAAATTTAGTGGGTTATAATACTATTTTAATTAATTATAATAAAATATAATGGAAGGCCTTTGGATTCGTACATTAATAAAAACCACCATTTTCATTTTGGTTTATATAATACAATTGATAATTACCACTATGATATGTATTGAAGGAAATAGTTTTTTATCATTAATTTATTCTTTCATAAGATACCGTGGGAAAATATCCCTCTTATAGGAAATCAGAAATATCATTTAATGTATTCAATTCATATGAGTTCTCTTTGGTTACCTCAATATGGTTTTATAGTCTCATGACATAAGTGGATAAAATAATCGGGTCATTTCCAATAGATAATTAAATAATTCATTGATCAAAATGACCCCTTGGACATCACTCTTTATGTAGATAGATACACTTGCACAAGATCCTCAGCTCGGTTGTTTAGGACTTCGAAAATGCATCCAAGAGTCCGGAGATCAATTCTGGGTGGAGACATATTCCCGAGACTACAGCAGGTATTATAGTGATACTATAGGTAGCAATGTAAGAATAATGTAGAATGTACTATATTAGTAATGTAGAAGTATTGTTTAATAAAATTTTAGCTATAACTATTCATCCAAATCAACCTTTGTTCCACCAAAGTGGTCCTTAGGTCCTGCAAGGCTTTCGGGCCACCCAACGCCTTCAGGCCAGTTGACCCTCATGGCCTTCGGGTCACCTCAAATCCTTTAGGACAACCCAAAACATGAAGATGTACCAGTCAGACTATAAGGGACAAGGCTCCAGATGAGGTTTAGAGTAGGAATATTCACCAGATCATAGCTAACACGAATTGAATGTAGGATAGGGTATGGCATTGCCCTTGGTACTGGGCCTATGCAACTCAGTATGGGATAACCATCCGACCAGCCCCATGGAGGTGGAGTGTTGATATCATGATAGGTGTTTTGGAGGATCAGTTCCAGTTGTCATGTCTGGGTGATTCCGTATAAGTCATATTGTTCATATAATTTTCTCTAATCTTTTAGGCCTTGTACGGGTTCTACCTCACCCCTTGAAAGGTTTATTATAAAAAATAATAAGAACATGAATGAATATACACTTGATATAGGAAATGAGTGAATACAATTATGGATAGAAAGTTCGATCAAATAATTTTCAATTTTAGGGTATAGGACCTGTGGGTAAATCTAAAATCCACGACTCTTATGAAAAATAGCATTGATCATCATCCCATTATTGTTACCATCATTACTAAAAAATAAAGTGATACCATTAATTTTAGATTCAATAATTTTCACTAATAATCTAAATTTTATGGGAATTTTCCATGTGTTTTGGGCTACTATATAATCCACAAATGATTTCATTTCATATTTTATGAAGCTAGGGAACCTAATTTACATACTTAAGTCTGGGAGAAAGGAGGTATTCACTTCCATTTATAGGGAAATTGAGACCATGAAAAGCGCCACATAGTATCTTCTATGTATTCATGATGGGGACATAGTTATGTCCTACATTAATTGGGATGTGTAAATTTATTCAAGCCTAAATGGGAAAAACACTATGAGAGAGTAAATATTAAAAGAAATGTTTAGGATCAAAAATATTAAATATGGTGATAAGAACACTAATTTTTTCAATAATCTCTATAATTTTATAAATGATTCCAAACCCTTCAATTACATGACTAATTAAATTGAATGTATTTCTATTAATAATGAAATCAAGGAGTATATAGACCATTATTTTAAAGAGAATTTTAATAGTTCCTATCAGTTAGACCATACATATTTTTAGAATTTTATCCCTATGGTTATTTACCACTTTGATAATGTGATACTCACTTGGATACATAATATGGTGGAATTCAAGGATACCACTATTTATATCAGTCACATGAGTTCCCCTAGATCATATGGTTTCACTATTATTATTCTTCAATTAGTTGTGGGATATATTTATTGATAATATTATAAATATTATAAATATTTTTTTTCAAGAAGGGAATTCCCTCAAGGGGTATGAATTCTCAATTTCTTTTCCTTTTACTCATTTTGATATTGCTGAATCCCTCACCTCATTTAAGACTATTTATTTATCCAATTATAATTACAATATTTTCACTATGATAACGGCCATCATGTTATATATAATCATCAACAAGGATGTTTGTCACAACAAATATGGTTTCGTCTCTAAATGAAGGATATTTTACTGAATTATTGATTCTTTTAAATGAATTAAAATTATAAGTAATTTGACAATAAATGGAAGAATATATATTAAAATTGTTATTGAGATGGTGTTTAGAATATTAAACTAGTATTTTATGATTTAATTCCTTCAAACTTTTGGTTTCTGTGATTTTTTCTATTACCAGATTCTCACTATTTTCAAATGAGCCATAATTTCTACACCGAAGAAAGTAACTCATAATGAAATTTTCTCATGATCCTATTAGATCTTATTAAGGGATAATTTATCTTCATTGTTTTCTAGAATTATTGAATATTATTTAAGTAGATGTATTCTTCACATCCCTAAAATAAGAAATCTCAAACCCAACCATGATTGGAGAGGGGTAAAGGGAATATCATTCATTTTTTATGCTGATGACCAAAATAAATTCATCTTAGTATGTTCATATTATGATGATCCTATGAAAGAAATAGATGATAATTATGGTTTAATATCTAATCATTACATAATCTAGTATAATATCCATATCTTATTGAACTATACCGTCAACTACCATAAAAAAATTAACTTTCAAAAGATAGTTTATCATTAAAGAGGGAAATATACCATTCATTTAAATTGGGAAAACCCTATTATGGGGAATTCATAAGGATGATTATATCAGGGACATTTATAATATAATTAACATTCATTTAAGATCTTAAAATGTCAAATATCTATCCCTTCATGTAAGGATTTCTCTCATCAAATGTATTGTAATTCCCATGATTTTCTATTGCTTTAGGGATTAAAAATGTCTTAGTGCTCTAATTAAAATACTAATGCAATGTTTTAAGAACATCATATGGAGTGGAAATATTTATCATAAAAATTAATTGGAGTTCAAATGGAACACTTAATGTGAATATTTGATATTGGGAGGCATGAGAATGAAGAAACTTTACCTTTTTAATAATGTTTTGTTGGCTTAGTTCTTATAGAGGATTCCAAATCAAAAGTCTAAATGATTATTTTTTGGAAAAAAATTATAAAGAAGTTAGATTCTAGAAATATGCACTATCTTCACACCTATATATGGCCTTGTATTAATTGTTTTTACAAATATGTGTTGGGGAATAATAGATGGATGGTATCCTTCAATTCAAACCTCATCTTCAAGAAATATGTATGGTTGGTATCACCCATGATGAAAGGAATTATTTGGATGATCATGGAAACTGATGTGAGAAATATAGATAAAATTGGAGCCTCGCTAGATCATTTCCATACATCTCTCATGAAATATATTTATGATTATCCTTTTATGAATAGTAAGGATACTCTAATCTGGGAGTCGCGGAGGTAAGGAAATATCACATGTAAGAAATATTATAATTTCAACATGGGTAGGCTCATAAATATGGATTCTCATTTAAATAAATTTTGAAAACAATGGATTTACAACTCTTAATACAAATTAATCTAGATGGTGGATAATAATAAAATTTGGACAAATGACTACCACATAAACTTCATCATTTAACACTGCACAAGAATATGTTCCTATAGAGTTGGAAAAGATATCATTGTACATTTTTTATCAATATCATTTGGTTAAAGCATTATATAATATTTCTATAACCTGTTTAATGTGAAACCTTTTAATTTTATTTCATTCTATTACATTTTTTATTCACATTATTTATAATGGTTCTGACCAGATGAAGAGCATACCTCGAGCTACTATTTCAGAAAAATTTCATCTCATATGGTTGAATAAAAATGTGAAAAATATATGCTAATCATTCAATTAAACATAATATATTAATGAGGAGAATTATACTTTATTTTAGGATGTAATTTAACATAAATACTAGTTTGATAACTGAATTAGGGAATTATATATCATTAAATGGTTGGGAATTATTGGAAAATATGAAAAATACACTTCTTATATAACTATTCTGGAAACATTCCATTATAGGATAAATCAATATCAAAATATGCATTTCATCAAAAGTAAATCCAAGGCCTTATGCATATGGTTTAATCTCCCTGAACTCAAGAGGAGGAGAACTCTAATTTTTCTCTAATGTATATTGAATGAATATTTCATAAAATGTTTAAATGGAGATTATGATCATGGAGATCCAAATTGTGAGATTCATAAATTGGAGAAAACTATTTCATGATATAAACTCCCACATTAATTTTTTAGATATCATGTGAACTATAAATTTCCCTGATCAGATTCTGAAAATATAATTAGTGTGTTTTGTAAACTATTTAACTGAAATTGAAATTTTATATTTCATATCTGTAAGGAGGGTAATATATTCAATGTTTTACTTGATAATTTAAGAGTTAGGTTGGGGGATGTAACTGGAATTTGTCTATTCCAGAGTTAGTTGAGAATCTCTTGTACCTAAACATATGTAAAATTCATCTTTTCAATTTTAAGATGTTTTATGGGCCCAGGAGTTCCACTCTAAGGATAATTATAATAATTTCTTCTTTATTTATGTATCATATTTTAAAAAATATGATATATTAATTTTTATTTATTTTTTTAATAAATTTTTGTTAAAATTCAATTTTGTAATATTTTAGATATAATATAGGTAATTTGTAAAGATATTTACTACATTGTTTTTTTATATCAATTTATAATTACTCTTATACTTTGTACATAATAGATGGATATGTATCATCTTGTAGTTATGTTATTTTTCTTATATTGATATCCTTGTATATCTCATAAATTTTTCCAATATTTGTTTTATTATAGTTAAATACATAAACTAATTAGAATAATAATAAGTTTCATTTTATTTCATTACAGTTGTATCATTTTTTTCAATTATTATTTAGATTTATATATAACTAATATATTATATAAAATTTTTATAATTATTGGTTTATTATTTATAGGATAATGACATGTTAAATAATCAAGTCAAATTGATCTTTTAGGGAGTATCTTTTGCATACTTCAATTAAGGAGACTTCTAATTCTTCTTCACAAGATCCTCCTCATTCTTCTATATAAGAGCCTTCTACATCTATAGTGATAGAGAAGGATTTAGAGGTTAGTAAATTTAGTAGCACAAAATTATATAAATTATTAGTTATTAATATATATGACTATAGTAAGTTTATTTTGTTTGTTGATGATGGTAATCTAACTAATCGAAATTAGAAATTATGTAGAACTAGTATATCATTGTGAGATAAAGTTAAAATTAACGTTTGTATTTTTTGGTTGGACAAGTTTCAAATATATAACACTATCCCAACTATGGATGACAATTTTTGTAAGATCATTTATTATTATTTTATTTATCATGTATTTTTTTTACTAATTTACGATATTTTTTCCTTCTCATCAGATGATTAATTTTATGCATAACACTAAATAAGTTAGGAGGAAATGATTATATTTTTCTTCTAATAGGTGGATAGATTTTATAACAATGATAGCAAAAAATTTTATTTTTTGGTAAAGGGAAACTGGAAAATTGTAGTAATATATATTTTTTTATTAATAAAGATACAAGAAAAATGTTTACTAATATTAGATAGTATGAATCATTTCTGTATGTTCATGGTTAATGTTTTTATGTGTTTATTTATATAGTCTTTAAAAATGACCATAATATGGATTTTTTATCTTTATTTAATATTTGATGAGGTGATCTCATAATGTGATCTAATTGAATACATATAACATCTTGATTTATTTTTTGGAGGGTAAATATTGTTGGATGAATAAATAGTTGCAGGAAAAATTATGATTTTGTTCATAAGGCTCTATAGAGACTACACCTTCCCCACACAGTTAGACATGAAAAATAGAAATGGTATTGGATGTCAAAAAATAGAATATATGTTATAGATGAGGTGACGGTGTAGCTAAAATGATTATAATAAGTTATTTAAGTTACTTTTTAACTCTATTTATTTTTAATTCAATAATAAATTTTTTAACTAGTCTATATAGGATTCCCTAGAGAGGTACACATAAGGGACCATTACTCCTGAGAGAAGCACAAATATTTTGACTCATGTATTAGTAAATCCCAATCATCGGGGTCTAAAATGAGGATACGCGGATTGTGTATCAATTAAATATTTTTGGATAATCTATAATATTTTCAAGGTAACCTTTTTATAAAAGAAAAAATAGAAATTTTTTAAACTGGGGTTAAGGAGATAGTTTACTTGATATAGGATATGATTAGATCATCAATAAAGTTAATGATTAATGACATGCATAGATAGTTTTTAGGATGTATATCCCACTCCACCTCTTCTTATATATCCCACATTACCTCTACATGAATATCCCACTCCTTAACCTCCTCCTCCACAACTTAACATCTTCTATGAATTAAATGTTGAGGATACCAATTATCACATTGTAGAAATATTGGATCAAATATTATATTTGGGTTACCATATATCATATATATATTGTTATGGTTCATTATAGGGTAAAAATATAAATTAATATATATTCATTATTTATATTATCATTCCTAATTAATGATGTTTCATTAGACGGAAAAAGTGTAAATCACTTTTAATTTAATCCACCTCAAATTTTCAAACAACACATCACTAATGTATGCATTGATTATATCCTTTATTTCACATTTTTATAAAATTTGTATTAATATATTAATATATATATATATATATATTTATTTATTTATAGGAATAAATCAAAGGTATATACATGTTATATAGAATAATGTATTATTGTGTGAACCCAGCGGCTTCTTATCCCATTTCTAAAGGGACATCAAGATTATCATTATGTGACTTTATGTAGTTGAATAATTATTAAGTTATAATGAATTCTAACATATTTGTTCATGATTTTACATTGATAATTTATAAGTTAGATATCTTGTATCTTGTATTTATAGATATGATGGGTCTTGTAATGGTGAAAATCGTCCCATTTAATTTGGATGTTGTATTGATTTCAATTATATGATTCTAATCATACTTTATACAAATTAATTTTTTATTAGTTATCATCATGTGCTTCCTATTCAATGTGGAATTAAATAAATGTAAGGAATAATGGAAATTTAATTTATTCGTTAAATATCTTGAACAATGGAGGATTATGAAAGAATAAATTATATATTTAAAATACTTCAGAATGACAAAAGAATGTTTTTATTTCATTCCTATGTTGAAGGGTATGAAACATATATTTAATAAAGTTCAATTTATGTTAATGAAATAACCAAATGAATAATATTTTTGTATACCAAGTACCACTATGCAGTGGGTGTTTAAATACATGAATGGAATGTTATTTATTATTATCAATAAAAGGTGAATTGAAACAAAACATTGAAAAAGTATTAGAGATACAAATTTTATTATTTTAATACTTATAAAATATAATAATATATTATTTAATTTCATTATTAAAATTTTTAAATAGGACAAGGGATCACTATAATTAGACATGAAAAAAATGGAGAAACAAAGATCTAAATTTCTTTCATAGAGGTGACATCATTTTTAGTATTAAAATTTAAAAAATACATAAAATTTTATTTTTAATATAAAAATTATTTTTAAATAGAAATTTCATCAAGAAAAAGTTTCACAGAATATGGATATTTTGTTTTAATATTTATATATGAAATAATAAAAATTTTAATATTTTAAAAGTTCAAATATATATTTTTTTATAACATTACCTTTAATTTATATAGACATTTTATAGGAGATAAATGTTGATTTTTTTTTATTTTTAGCTTTTCAATGATCCTCAACGTATGATTCAAATGAGATGAATAATATACAAGGAGAATCAAAGGATTATTTATTATAATTAATACTATTTTAGTTATGTATATTTTTAATGATTATGTTTCAATTGTAATGTGGTTGTTATTTGAATTATCTTTTTTGGCAAATATTAACTATAAAACTATTAATTTGTGTTGTTTGTTTTGGAATTTATACTATTTGTAGTGGATAGTGTTTATGTATTCATCTTGGGCTTTTGTTTATTTAAAATGAAATATTTAAAAATTACATTTATCAATAGTTATTCCATTATTTATGTAAAATTTAATGATATTCAAGGCTTTGAGGGTAAATAATACAACATTCTTAACATTAATAAACACCAAATATATATTTTCTTATAGGTTATAATAATCACTATAAAAAATATTCTTTACAACACATTTAATAACATCTATCAATAACTAATGTTAAAAACTCTTTTTTACACTAGTTTGAGTTTAAATAATTCATAGTTAGTTTAGAGTCCTCATACACAGTCAATTAATGGAAATTTCTGTATGGAATGCTAATAAACACAAAAAAAATTTGTTCTTAAAGGGAAAATAAAATAAGGAGAGTGTGGTAGGCATACATGATATATAAATATATATATATATATATATATTAAATGGTATCATTCAACTTTATCATACTTATTCAACAAAATATTTCAAAGAGATCACTAAAAAAAGAAGATCATGTAATGAACCAAAGGTAATATTTGTAATTGTGAAATAAATATCCCATGTATAAGATTATGGTTAGAGATGATAATAATGATAGTAATTTTTTCTATCAATTGGGTTATTGGATCGTATTCGGTTGTTAGAAGATTCTTGAGATGTTAAAAAGTTAATCTTATTCAAGGAGATTTACTAATTCTCCAAACAGACATGTAAAGGGTTTGTAATGAATATGATGGTACATTTATTAATCCCAAAAAGAGGAATTTATAAAAACAACATTTAATATGTTAGATTATTTATATAACACACACAGAAACACATACTAAGAATTAGATTAAGATATTTAATCATTATTATATATATATAAGATGAAATAAAAAAATATATGTCCATAATGTGTGATCCAAGAAAGAATATCCATCACCTTTTAATCGACATACGCATTTAGTGAATGATGTAAGTAAATAATGTCGATGAATTAAATACCATAGAGTTACGAGTCATATCCCCCATAGGTAGTGAGGCTAAAGAGAATAAAAGTTGCATCTAATCAATAGGGTGGTTTCTTTCCTTATATAATTCGTTGATATATATTTAATATGTTAGTGAGTTATCTTGTGAGTGTAACAGTATCATACATAATGTCAATTTCACACTCTTAGATTGTGACCCTTTTTAGTTATCCTTATATGATCTTTAATCCGAAAAAATAAGTTTTAGTTGCTTTTTTGGGGATTGAATAACTTATTTGTACCATATATATATTTGTCTGTATCCCATGTTGGTAAACATAGTATATATCATGTCTTTTGTACAATAATTTCTTTTAAATTCATTAGAAAACTCATATATACCATAAGTAACTATTGAGGACCTCCAAATGAGCATAAACATTTCACAAGGAAAGAAATAATTGGATATTGGTATGATTTCCCATTTAATAGAAAAGGAAGAATAAAATGGTCATGAACTATATTTCACATCAACCTTTAACATACACATGATTGTCAGACCATTCTAAGGTCATGTGAATGCTCCACAAGAATCACATAAACTATGGTGGATCCCACACAACCCCATTCAACAACCCATATACATTCATGAAGGCGCTCCATACAACTATTAACCATGCTGGTGGTAGACTAATGATCTCATCTATACCTCACATGTTTTCAGTGAAAAGGACGTAATTATCCAACTAAAAAAATCCTTTGAAAATTGTTGTAAGGATTGAAAAAAAGGGGGAGTCCTCTAGGAGCCCCAAAGATCATATTTCTCATCACCTTAGGGAATAATTTTTTCCCATAGTATCTTTCTATAAAAATCAATAAATCCTTCATCCTTTGTAAAATAAAATAGTGGGGATAAATGGAGTAGAGGCATGACCTACTCTTGGTCACTGAAATACATGTGTTGTTCCTCTGGTGATCTGCAAGGCACCATGAGTCCTTGGAGACATATCCCCCTCATCTTGTGAATGACCTTTGGTTTTTCATCCTCACCACATGATGAATCCTGGGTATAAATAGGTGTCTTCATGCTCCACCTTTGTCTCTCTAAGGATAAAATTATATAATTGTCCATGAAATTCTTTCACACCCACATATGACTGATATTGGTCATGTGATGATTCACTCAAAAATAGAGTAAGTTTCTTCTACATTACTCGTAGAATCATGTATGACTCACAACCATTGTCACATAAAACAAATGGAATAAAATAGGTAGTAGTTGAAATCCACTCACAATCAATAAACACTTGGGACACATTAAGGATTTCCACAGCACATTCCCACAAGACCCAGTACAAACCATATTTGTCTCACAGAACATCTTAAAAAAGTCATAAAACATATCAAATATGCCTTTCAATAAGCATTGGGATGTTGAGAATGACCTTGGACATGTTCATATTAAAACAATGAAGTCCCATGACACTTATCCATGAAAAAAATGTACCCATTAATTGGAAATAATATAATAATTTATGTGTTGACGAGGATAACTCATAGTCGATGAAAATCAAGGGAAGCCCTGGAGTTGTCCATGAAAGAGACTCATGATGTAGAGTGGTGTAAGATCCCTTTTATGACTCTATACTAGACTCACACTTGATACACCATAAAAAGAACTTAATAATCGGGTTGGTGATGCATATAAATTCCACACCCAAAATGAATAATGGGTTAGACTCTGGAGGATTTGACTCTTAGCTTTAGGACTCCCATGCCATAGTGGAATACTCGGAGAGGTTGATCTCATGAATGAAAAGTACTTCATCAAGTAATATACTGGAAAACATTTAGATAAATCATGCACCATACATATGGCACATCACGTGATCATTCATAGATCACATGAAGGTATACTGGCATGGTGTGTGAAGATCATACTGCATGTCTTCCAGATCATGGGAGACTCAAAATAAATTGATACTCAATAAACCTAAGGCATTCATAATGAAAGAGATAGAACTAAGATCAGATGCTGAAAGCTTAAATTAAATACATGATTGCAGGACGTCATGCACTTCAAGTGAGTTATCCAATGACACAATACAACACCATGACATAATTCCTAGATAATGTGACATTCATTTGGTATATTAATTAGGACACAAGAAGTCCTATGGAAATTCCAAATAATGTCACATGGCCACAGGGGCACACCACCATGGTCTCATGAAGCCTTCTTGGTTCATCACCTTAGCCTTGAGACGTCCTTCATATACATCACCTGACTCATATAATGGTGTTCAGTCATATCTGTTAGGTGACGCTTTTTCAAATGGGCTTCACAACCAACCACTCGCGACACCCTTGGGGAATTCCATCTGATACATGTGATGCCCTCCAAATGTGATGACTATGTCTCTTGATGACCTCCATGTATGTTTTCCAAGATACACGACAACCTTCGAATGTTGTCGCATTGAATAATTAGACACCCACCATAGGTGTCAGTAATGTTCATGGGATGTATTCAAGACAATAAAACAGGGTCATTGATACCCCCATGAACAAGCTAGATGGGTCATTCGATGGCTGCCAAGACAACGCCACTACGTCATGTGGCACCCTATAAGTAATCATCAAGGGAATCCTATGACATGGTAACATTTTCTATCCTCAGAGTGTAAGCCCCTATCCATATGGAATCCTTAGTGTATAGGCCAAAATCAAAACGGAAATCTCAGAGTGTAGGACCTGATCAAAAGGGAAACTTTAGAGTGTAAGACCTAATGAATATGGTAGCCTCTATGCATTAGCAATAGTATAAAGGGAAAATTTTCAACTCTAATTCATGCCATATTCGGGATACTTTGGCCACCTCTCATGAGGGATGAACTGAATATTAATTACCCAGGGTAGTCCCAGAACATATTTCCCTCATAATGTGCAATGAAATGATATTTTTAATCCTTTTTTTATCACACTTATCATATCACATTTGATCATATAGATCTGCAATAATCAAATCATCTTCCCCATGGGAATCTACAATTTTAGGGGTAAACAAAATATATAGTCCTTGAACAAATGAATAATGAAAAATCGGATTCTCTCTATACTCGATATACACTGAAACTCACTTTAGGGCTTGACCTTGAATAATAGGTGTCAAATAAAATCCATATAAGTCCTTTCCGTATAAGTTAGAATTGAACAAGTCTAACGAACTACATGGGTTTTGATTCCGATAATAACCAATATACATTGTATTCCTTATAATTGTTCAATCCCCTCCTAGGAATATTCACTACCAATTCATGTTTCATGAAATTTCATATCACCTAGTTATATGTCTTCATCATTTATAAGAATTCCTCATTACCATAAAATGACATAGAAAATCAGATACATGTAGATAGATTCTCTACAGAGACACCAATATTTTTCACAGGAATGATAGTTAACCTAGAGTCATTTTTTTAGGATAACCAGTCATGTATCTGTATTAGGAAGAGATTAATGGTCATATCATAAATCTATAAGAGTTTTCCAAAGCAGAATAAAATTCTAACCAAAAGGGTGTGATGAGCCCGACCTCCCATCTTGTTGGCCAATTAGAGACCCCAAGATTCACTGGTCCAAAAAACCTAGATAAGGGAACTATTGGGAGTTTCTAGGAAATGTAGAACAAATAGAAAACCTGATACAAGTTATTGGGGGATTCCCTAAGACCCACCAATCATCCAAACCATTGAGGGAACCCATTAAACACTGTAAATATTGATAATAAAAAAATAATGAACCAAATGCAAATCTAAGAGATAACAAGATGTCCAGGTTATAATCTGGTGGACCATATTGTTTTACCCCTATGTTCAAAAAAATGGTGAACAATACATGAAACTATATATTAACAAATAATTGGCTTATAATCGCTCGAGTCAATTTGTTTTCTCCCCATATGAAAACAATACTAACATGACCGACATGAATATCTGAGGACACATTATTTTGTAAATTCTGTAAAAATAAAATAGTATGACTAGGGTGACCATATATGTGATCTTCTATAATTGTGATTATTGTAATTCCATCATCATGTTGACAAATCCTTGCGAGGGAAATGACTGTATTTAGAAAAGAGGAAAATTTTGTTAAACATAAAAATCTGATTGATCATTTTTATGTCTATGATATAGAACTAATCTGTAAACTCGTTCCTTGTTGTTTTTGTTATTGAAGAAATTTCTCTTATTGGAAACATCCCACCATGAGGCAATGTATTCATCATCCATTGTTTTTTCTAGTAAATCATATACAACTATGTCCCACATGTCTGACAAAGTAATCTCAACTTGACAATAGCTCTAGTGATAGGTAGAAAATACGATGGTATGGGAGTACCACTGACATTGTACAATAACAACAAAAAAAGTTTCCCATGAGCCTCTCCAAGCACAAAATTTGAGGATTTCACATTTCTCGGTGAATGCTACTGCTAAACGAGTATACAAAATCCCAATAACCAAACTCTTCGAGAGATTATCCCTAGAGTTCAAAAACATCAACCTTCCATATCTAATAATGGTGGACCAAGAATTCAAATTTGGTTCACTTTCAATTTAGTTTCTACTAAGGCAGAAACCATCCTACAACTATCTCCATCACCATCCTATCGATACCCACAAGTCACCTTCATTGAATACCAACCAACATGCTTCCACCTCTGAAACCCATGAACGAGAAACAAAGGAAGGATCGTTGGGGGAGGAAGGAATTTCAAATTCAATGGAGGGATCATATCCCCACTCATAATGATGATACCTACAAGCATACTCTAGTGGTTATTATAAAGAAAGATCATATCGCTACCATCTCAGAATCTGTATGTGGGAATACATCCATAGAATTCAGGGGGGAAGCGAATATACCTAACTCGTGCATGAAGACAATTGGGATACTACAAAGGTATAAGTAAGAAAAAATAGGTTCCATATCCCAGCTTCAATCAAGGACATCTTCCAATGCATAATGATGAATAAAAATGTGTCTTCTTATGTCCCTACACAAACTTTAATAAATTTAAAATATATATTATCAATTGCTAAAGATCTCTACCAGTATATTATATCACTATTATAGATAATGTGATATGTGCGTACTCATATCCCTATAGCCAGGGAAACTAAACATTTTGATCATTACAAACAGATGTTTGTTCCTGAGAATGTGCACACTCTTTCTCCAATCCTGGAGGATTATCCACATATTTTGATAAATGATGATGCATCAGTTTTGGCTCATACTCCCGTTCCAACTGGGGGTTACCATGTGAGAGTGGAACATACCATAGGATAGGGGCACATGAAAATATAAAATGTCTACTGACATATTCAAAAGTACTAGGATCATGATCATTTCCTCATTCATGAAAGGGATCACCATGTGAGAGGGGGAAAAGCCTCAGTACATGATCATAATCCTCTCAAAGAAGTCCATAGGCATACTCTAAGGGCCCATGATTGGGAATATATCCCTATTCTAGCTTATGGTGAACAAGTGGGAATGGAATAGGCCTCAATATTGGCTCATATTCCTATCAGTGAATCATATTAGAATAATCCAGCAGATCACTGAAATAAGGTACATATTCTATAATGACCCATACTTTACATGTATTGTTAATACCTCAAAATTGAAGCATACTTTTTACAACATATAACAAAACCACTAAAGGACCATATATGTATAGTGTATTTAGAAACTGGGAAACATAAACAACTGGTTCATAAAGCGTCTACACTGTCTCCCATTTATTTCATCATATCTATAGTCCCTTTTGGCATATATTACTTAATAACATTCTCCATGACCTGAGGAAAGTAAACATACAAAAGGGTGAGCTCAAATTCTCAGTAAGGGTAAACAAAAGAAATTTCAATAACATCATATTCATAAGAACATAACATTTTGGAAATCTTTCCCTGCAAAAGGGATCATAATTTAATAACACGGGATAAATCATGGTAGTGAAATGTAATCACAATAATCATAACTTAAAACATGAATCTTTGTGGAATACACACACAATCCAAGAGAATAATTTCTTAGTAGTCAAAACTCATTGCCAAGACTATCTTAGTGGACAAAGTCTATTTCTGAACCGAGTTCACTCCTCGTTTCAGTCCTGTTTCACTGAACCGGTTTAACCCGCCGTTCCAGCCATGTCTATTTCATGAGATATAAAATCTTTACCCAATGAATTGGATGGAGATATAGGTCCTACCAATCTCATAATGATACCATTCTTATGTTTTCCACAAAATCATAAATCATACATCATTGCATAACCCATGTAATTAAAATGGGATTCTTAAACAACATGGAATCATAATAAAATTCATATAAGATAAAGGAATTCATAAAAATAATTCCATCACAACATAATCAAATCAATGTAATAATGGGGATAAAAACAGAACCCTTTATTATCCTATATGGAAAATAATTTTGATAAAACACTTGAACTCCATTTTTGAGGAAAATATTCTTTCTACCTCAAAAACATTTTTCCTTTCTTAACATGTCATACAATTTTAAACTAAAAGAAGTTGATTAAAAATAAACTAGAAAACTTCTAAAGTAAGCTTCTTGGAAATAATGTTTTAAAAATACATTCATGCCGTATAAGTTAAGAAAAACTTCTTCTTGTACTTTTGTCTGAAAAGTCAAAAAGTACCTCATACGAAAAACGACAAAAGATTCCTTTTATATTTTTTACTAAAAACTCACCGAAGGGAAAATTGGATTTAAACAATTTTAGGTGGATGTAAACAATATTACATATTGTGGAAACATGGATGTGGATGATAAAATACACCCCAGTAAATACCAAAGTATAAACAATCTCGGATAAAAATGAGATTGTGATATTTCCCTTACCTTAGGTCTGATTTTCTTCGTATGTGTCCAAACCTTCTGTATAATGATTTAAATAATGTTATTGACTTATTCCAGAATCATACTTATTTTTATGATATCATATATGGTCATATTATTAGCTTCTTATTAGTAATATTTCATTACTACTTGTTATTCGGGTGTTTATTACTTTTTGTTCTTATGCGCGTTTTGTGGAATAAATTCTTATTTTTCTTTTTTAGGTTATAGATACCACATTTCCATAATGGTATTAGTGTTATATATATCAAATTAATTCACTAAATTCATTTATATAATCATTATTCAATGAAGATCATGTATAACGAGTCGCATCACATCATGGAGACGGTATTCCGTACGTACGCATGAGCGATGATATCGTTCCCATGATCGTGGAATTTTATTTGAGTGTATATATACTATTTCAGAATCAATATCACTTTATTCACACCATTATACCCATCCATGTTAGGTGGTGGTGGAAAATAGGTTACACCACGGCGTGGAGACGATATTCCGTACGTACGCACGCGCGGTGATTTCGTTTTCCGTAGGATGGATAGATGGTGAAATAGGGTTGTTTCTTACTTATAATAACATATCATTATATGAGTGATACTTATTTTATTACTTCATAATGAAACTACTAAATAATAATAAGTGGAAGAAGAAATAATGATGAAAGAATCGGTAACAGACATTACCTCTTCTTTGAAGCGCTTCTTTGAGACCTCCTTTTAACGCACTAAAATTGGTCTTTGAAGAAAACCAGGACCTCTAGGATGTCTCTAGGAAAGTGGAGAGAATAAATTGGTAGGGTTTGGCGGATCATTAAGTCTCAAAGTGGTGTGAGGAAGAGAGGGAGGAGGTGCCCTTTTATAAGGGAGGAGAGGGGCACCTTTGCAATAACTAAAATTATTATTTTATTATAAAGTCAAATTCGGGTATTAATAGCTCCAAATTGATATATTTCGAAGATAAGGTGGGTATGGGTCTAAATCCTCTCATCCAATAGAATTTAGGCAAGTTTAGGTATATATTTTAACCTTATCATTTAGATTTATCTTTAAGTTAGATAATTTAACTTTTACAGTGTCTTCTTGTTTTCTTACACTATAAGGTTAATAAACTTACTATATCAAGCCAAAAGAACCCCAAGTTGTTTATTATTAATATATATAACCTTATCTAAGTCATGTTTCCGAACCATAGACTTTTAATAATAAAATAACAATTAATAATATAATATTTTTTTAAAAAACCATTTTATGTCAATTTTGACACTATTTAGTAATTGATTTTTCTGAAAATCATAACAGAATGATTAGTTCTAAAAAAGTTAATTAAATAAATACTAACATGTCATATTAACCTATAAAATTAGTGTAATTCATAAAAAGTTTGAAATTACATTTATTTGGGTATTTATAACATCAATTATGTCAATATTTCATTAATAAGATAATTACTGCATCATCATTGTGTCATAATTAAATTAAATTATTTAATGTCTAAAAATTAAAAATAAAATACCATTATGTAGGAAATATTTTTAGATTTCTAATGAATATTTATTAATCGAATTTATCTTATGTATAACCCCATATTAAAAATAATTTACTTATTAAACTTTGATTTTCACTATTTTAACCCTTCTTTAAATAAATTAATAATAAATGTCCTAATCAAATCAAAGTGGTCCTAAAGGGTCATATTTTATTCCTAAGGTTGTTTTTGGTCGAATAACACTTATCCAATAGAATTAGGACATGTTTTAGGGTAATAATAATAACACTTTTACCCTTAATTACCCTATTTACTTTTAACCGTGGTAAAAAAAAGTAAAAAGTTACTATTCACCAAAAATTATTTTCATCTCATTGAACAACATTTTTGTCCTTGATATTAACCATGTCTCTTGGATTTTCGAAATTCCACTCACAGAAGCGGAAAAATCAAGTTTTATGAAAAATTCTGTTTTTTTAACTACCACTTAGTGGTTTCACTAATCATCAAAAATTGAAAGTTTTCAGAAAAATACCAAAATTTTACCCTAGGAAAATTCCGATATTCTGAATCCAAAAATGAAGTCCATTTTGAAAAATAAAAATTATAAAATTTCAAAAAGTGGTTATTACTATTCATAATGGCTAGTTTTTATAATATTTTAATAGCATATCATTGTTTAGTGAAACTCGGTATTGCGTACGACGAAAGCTATTGAGGAAGGCCGCGGTTGTGTGTAAAGGAAGCCAAGATAGTGTTTTGTGTATTGAAAGATTCCTTTGATGATTTATATAACATAAAAACAAAATATTTCTCCTAAAAGTCTCAGGTGTTACATTCTACCCCTCTTAAAATGAATTTCGCCCTCGAAATTCGTCACTATGTAACAAACAGATGAGGATACCTCTCCCTCATCATATCCTCTAGCTCCCATGTTTCTTCTTCTAATTGGTGGTTCCTCTATAAAACTCTCACCAATCGAGTGGTCTTGTTTTGTAGGACTTTTTCGCTACGATCCAGAATCTCTATCGGTTGTTCTTCATAAGAAAGATCTTGTTTCAGTGGTACAACTTCTGAGCTGAGTACATGTGAAGCATCAGGTATGTACTTTCTCAGGAGAGATACATGGAACACATTGTGAAATTGAGAGAGATTCGGTGGAAGTGCCAATCGGTATGCTACATTTCGAACACGATCCAGTATTTCGAAAGGACCGATATATCATGGGCTAAACTTCCCCTTCTTTCCAAATCTCATTACCCTCTTCCAGGGAGATATTCGTAAGAACACTTTATCACCCACTTAAAACTATATGTCTTTTCTTCGGTTGTCGACATAACTTTTTTGTCGACTATGTGCTGCTCTTATGTGTTGTTGAATAGATCTGACCTTTTCTGCCATCTCATCAAAACGATCAGGTCCTAATAGCTTTCTTTCCACAACTTCATCCCAGCAAGTTAGAGTCCGACATTTCTTTCCATATAGAGCTTCATAAGGAGCCATATGAATACTGGAGTGAAAGCCTTTATTATAAGAAAATTCTACCAAAGGTAGGTGCTGATCCCAACCACCTTTCAAATCCATAGAGCAAGCTCTCAACATATCTTCTAGAGTTTGAATTGTTCTGTCAGACTGACCGTCTGTCTGAGGATGATATGCAATGCTGAAACTCAACTTTGTATCCAGAGTATGCTGAGGACTTCTCCAGAACTTTGAGTTAAATCTCAGATCCCGATTAGATATAATATAAAGTGGTACTCCATGCAATCTTACCACTTCCTTTACATATATCCTGGCATGATGATCCAGAGATAAATCCTCTCTAATAGCAATGAAGTGTGCAGACTTTGTAAGACGATTAACTATGACCCATATAGCATTATTTCCTTTGGATGTTTTAGGTAGTCCTGTGACAAAGTCCATAGTGATGTTTTCCCATTTCCATTTGGGTATGGGTAATGGTTGTAACATCCCCTTAAACTTCTGTCTCTCAGCTTTAACTTGCTGAAAAACCAAGCTTCGAGAGACATATTCAACAACATCTCTTTTCATTCCATCCCACCAGAAGTACTCTTTCAGGTACCTATACATCTTCGTGCTTCTTGGATGAATAGAGAATGATGAACTATGAGCCTCATCCAGCAGCTCCTCCTTTAATTCAGGGATGGGAGGAACACAAACCCGATTCCTGAACTTTATTATCCCATCACAATCAAGGTTGAATTTAGGAATATTTCTCACCTTCTTTTGTAACTCTACATCTTCTTTCTGAGCCACTTTAATCTTCACATGTATAGATGGTTGAACATTTATTTGAGAAAGATATGATTTTCCCCCTTCCATTATAATTCCAAGATCCATCCTTTGTAAATCCATAAATATTGGATCTTTTATGATCCTCATCATGGATAAACTGGCATGGTCTTGTCGACATAATGCATCTGCCACCTTGTTTGCTTTCCCAGGGTGGTAATGAATTGAGCAGTCTTAATCCTTAATTATCTCTAACCATCTTCTTTGGCACATATTCAGCTCATTTTGTGTGAAAATATACTTTAAACTTTTATGATCAGTATAAATGTCACTCCTTTCTCCATAATGATAATGCCTCCAAATATTTAATGCAAAGATTACCGTAGCTAACTCCAAATCATGTGTTGGGTAATTTTTCTCATGGATTTTCAACTGTCGTGAGGCATAAGCTATCACCATATCATTTTGCATAAGAACACACCCCAGCCCCTTCTTGGATGCATAACTATAGATCATAAACCTTTCTCCACTACAAGGTAGTGTGAGCACAGGTGCACTCGATAACCTTCTTTTCAACTCCTTGAAATTCTCTTCACATTCCTCTGTCCAAACTAACATAACTCTGTTTCGAGTCAACCTAGTGAGTGGAATAGATAATCGTGAAAAATCTTTCACAAAACGTCGATAATATCCAGCCAAACCAAGAAAAATTCGGATCTCAGTTACTGTTGTTGTACTCGACCATCTTTTGATAACCTCTGTTTTTTGTTGGATGCACAGATATCCCCTCTTTTGAGATTATGTGACCCAAAAATGAACTATTTGAAGCCAAAATTCACACTTGGTAAATTTGGCATAAAGCTTCTCCTTTCGCAGGGTCTTCAATATAATTCTCAAGTGATCTTCATGTTCTTCCATGCTCTTTGAATATACCAGAATATCTTCTATAAAGACTACCAAAAACAGATCAAGATAGTCTCCAAAGAATCTATTAATTAGATCCATGAAGATAGCATGGGAATTAGTAAGACCAAATGGCATCACTATAAATTCATAGTGTCCATACCTTGTATGGAAATCCGTCTTTGGTATATCCTCCCTTTTGACCCTTAATTGATGATACCCTGAACAAAGATTACTCTTGGAAAAGTATTGAGCTCCGCGTAGTTGGTCAAATAATTCATCTATGCGCGGGAGAAGATATTTGTTCTTGATAGTGATCTTGTTATGTTCTTGATAATCAATACAGAGTCTCATTGATCCATCTTACTTCTTAACAAACAGAACAAGTGATCCCCAAGGTCATGCACTAGGGAGTATGAATCCCTTATCAAGATTCTCTTGGAGTTTCTTCTTCAATTCCTGCAAATCAATTGGGGTCATTCTATAAGGTGTCTTTGAAATAGGTAAAGCACTTGGTATGAGTTCTATTGAATACTCAACTTCACAATTTGGTGGAAGACACGGAAATTCCTCCGGAAAGACATCATCAAACTCCTATAAAATGGGCATATTATTAATCGTGAGTTTCTCACCAACCATTTGAGATAAATAACCTTCATTTAGTGGAATCAAGACCCATAAGATGGAAGAAATTTCCACTGGAAGGTTATGTTCATCCTTGCATTGATAGACGATCAAAGATTGATCTGGAATATGAAATGTGACTTCCCTTTTTTGGCAATTGATATGATCTTCATATAAAGAATGCCAATCCATGAAAATAATCACATCAAATTCCACTATAGGAAGGATCAAAAGATTTATAGGAAGCACTTTTCCACAAACATCAATCGGAGAAGAATTATAAACTTTTGATGTGACTGTTGTGCCATTAGGTGTTGTCACAGCTAACTCAACATCTAATTGTTGAGGTAAGACGGTGATACCCTTAGAAAAATCTTCAGAAATAAAAGAGTGGGTGGATCCAGAATCGAATAAAACATTTTCTACTTTAGAGTGGATGGTAAGTGTACCTTTCACCACATAATTATCGTACTCCACATCGCTGATAGAAATTGCATGTGACTTTCCTTTGTCTTTAGCATTAAGATTTTTTTGATGTCGATCATCATAAAAAACCCTTGGATTAGGGAATTTATTGGAATAATGTCCCTTCTCCTTGCACTTGAAACATTGAAGTGTAGTAGGTTCATTCTGTGTATCCCTTCCTTTTTTTGAATCATTAGTCATCTTCTTCCCATCATTGCGGCAGTCAAATGCCCGATGACATTCCCTTCCACATTTGAAACATTTACTTGTCCCTTTAAGACAACTCCCTCCATGTTTCATTCCACACTTTGAGAAAAAGGGAAAGCTCATCTTCTTTTCAGCGTGCTCTTTAGATTTTCCTTTGAATTCCATTTTCCTCTTCTTATCAAACCCATATGACTGATGGGTTACTCCAATCTTCATCTCAACTTTGAGAGCACATCGAACGATTTCCTCGTAGCTATTGAAGTCCCTTATGGATAAGGCCCTTCAAAGACATGGTTTTAAGCCTCTAAAGAATCGATCGATCTTACTCTCAGGTTGGATAATAGTACCAGAAGCATACCTTGCAAATATTTTAAAATTTGCTTCATAGGTTCCAACAGATTCATCATCCTTTTGCTTCAGTTCAAAAAACTCTTTCTCTATCTTTGTTCGGAGAATACGAGGGAAGTACTTATTGAAAAATTAGTTCTTGAACTCGTCCCATTCCATGGACTCAATTTCATCCCTTTTCCTCGTATTCTTAATAAGATTCCACCATTGAACATCATCTCCTTCCAAATGATACACTGCTAGGATGAATTTGTCTTGTTCAGAACATTGAAGAACTGAAAATATCTTTTCAGTAGTACTAATCCATTGTTCAGCAACCAATGGATAAGTAGACCCGCTAAAAGAAGGTGGACGCTGCCTCATGAAGGATTCAACAGAATGTTGCTCTTTCCTTTGCTCGTTTGGAAGTCCTGCATGATTCATAGTTTGAGAAAGTTGTGAGAGCATGGGAACAAGATTTTTCATTCCATCTCGCATAACGTTTGGTTGCTCAGTGGGACAATCATTTCATTGCCCGTCGCATTCCGCATTAACACGGTTCCTTCGGGTTCCAGCCATTGACTAAAACCACGAAGAATAGTGTGAGAAACACTAATTATAATAGGAAAACCACATAATCAAGAATAAAATTTCACACTTAAGGTCTTATCCTAGGTTATTCGTGGCCATTTCTAAAACACTAAGATTGTGTTATATGCTTAGACTTATCCTTAGGGTTCTTACTAAGGCTTTCACATCATAGTTTCCAAAGGTTGACTATACATTTCCTTTCATACCAACAATAATGACCCATACTTTACATACATTGTTAATACTTCAAAATTGAAGCATACTTATTAGAACATATAACAAAACCATGAAAGGACCGTATAGGTATAGTGTCTTTAGAAACTGGGAAACATAAACAACTGGTTCATAAAGTGTCTACATTGTCTCCCATTTATTTCATCATATCTATATTCCCTTTTGGGATATCTTACATAATAACCTTCTCCCTAACCTGGGGAAAGAAAACATACAAAAGGGTGAGCTCAAATTCTCATTAAGGGTAAACAAAAGAAATATCAATCACATCATATTCATAAGAACATAACATTTTGGAAATCATACCCTGCAAAAGAGATCATAATTTTATATCATCGGATAAATCATGGTAGTGATATGTAATCAAAATAATCATAACATAAAACACGAAGCTTTGTGGCATATAGACACAATCATAGAGAATCATTTCTTAGTCATCAAGACTCATTTCCAAGACTATCTTAGGGGACAAAGTACATTTTTGAACCGAGTTCACTCCTCATTTCAGTCCTATTTCACTGAACTAGATTAACCCACCATTCCATCCATGTCTATCTCATGAGATATAAAATCTTTACCCAATGCATTGGAGGGAGATATAGGTCCCACCCATCTCATAATGACACCATTCTTATGTGTGCCACAAAATCATAAATCATACATCATTGCATAACCCATGTAATTAAAATGGGATTCTTAAACAACATGACATAATAAAAAAATTCATATAAGATAAAGGAAATCATAAAAATAATTCCATCACAACATAATCAATTAAATGTAATAATAGGGATAGAAACAGAACCCTTTATTATCTTAGATGGAAAATAATTTTGGTAAAACACTTGAACTCCATTCTTGAGGAAAATATATGTTCTACCTCAAAAACATTTTTCCTTTCTTAACATGTCATACAATTTTAACCTAAAAGAAGTTGATTAAAAATAAACTTGAGAACTTGTAAAGTAGTCTTCTTGGAAATAATGTTTTAAAAATCCATTCATGCCGTATAAGTTAAAAAACATTTCTTCTCGTACATTTGTCCGAAAAGTCAAAAAGTACCCCGTATGAAAAACGACAAAATATTCCTTTTATATCATTTACTAAAAACGCACCGAAGGGTAAAATTTGATTTAAACAATTGAAGGTGGATGAAAAAAATATTACATATTGAGGAAACATGTATGTAGATGATACAATACACCCAAGTAAATACCAAAGTATAAACAATCTCGGATAAAAATGAGATTGTGATATTTCCCTTACCTTAGGTCTGATTTGCTTCGTAAGTGTCCGAAAATCATTTATAATGATTTAAATAATGTTATTGACTTATTACAGAATCATATTTATTTTTTATGAGATCATATATGGTCATATTATTAGCTTCTTATTAGTAATATTTCATTACAACTTGTTATTCGGGTGTTTATTACTTTTTGTTCTTATGCGAATTCTGTCAAATAAATTCTTATTTTTCATTCTAGTTTATAGATACCACATTTCCATAATTCTATTAGTGTACTATATATCATATTCATTCACTCAATTCATTTAAATAATCTTTATTCAATGAAGATCATGTATAACGAGTCGCATCACATCGTGGAGACGGTATTCCGTACGTACGCACGAGCGATGATATCGTTCCCATGATTGTGGAATTTTATTGTAGTGTATATATACTATTTCAGAATCAATATCACTTTACAATAATCATATATATTCATTATTTACACCATTATACCCATCCAAGTAAGGTGGTGGTGGAAAATAGATTACACCACGGCATGGAGACGGTATTCCGTACGTATGCACGCGCGATGATTTCGTTTTCCATAGGATGGATGGATGGTGAAATAGTGTTGTTTCATAATTATAATAAAATATCAGTATATGAGTGATACTGATGTTATTACTTCATATTGAAACAACTAATGAAAAGAATTGGAAGAAGAAATAAAGATGAAAGAATTGGTAACAGACATTACCTCTTCTTTAAAGCGCCTCTTTGAGACCTCCTTTTAGGGCACTAAAATTGGTTTTTGAAGAAGACCAGGACCTCTAGTATGTCTCTAGGGAAGTGTAGAGCAGAAATTGGCAGGGTTTTTCCGAGTTTGAAGGCTCAATGTTGTGTGAGGAAGAGAGGGAGGAGGAGTCCATTAATAAGGGAGGAGAGGGGCACCTTTGGAATAACAAAAAATATTATTTTATTATAAAGTCAAATTCGGTATTTATAGCTGCAATTTGATATATTTAAAATATATGGTGGGTATGGGTCGAAATCCTCTCATACAATAGATTTTAGACAAGTTTATGTATCAATTTTAACCGTATCATTTAGATTTAACTATAAGTTAGATAATTTAACTTTTACCGTGTCTTCTTGTTTTCTTAAACTATAAGGATAATAATCTTAATATATCATGCCAAAAGAACCCCAAGTTGTTTATTATTAATATATATAACCTTATCTACGTCATTTGGCCGAACCTTATATTTTTTGGAATAAAATAACAATTAATAATATAATATTTGTTTTAAAAACTATTTTATGTCAATTTTGATGCTATTTAGTAATTGAATTTTGTGAAAATCATAACAGAATGTTTAGTTCGATAAAAGTTAATTGAATCAGTACTAACATGTCATATCATCCTATAAAATTAGTGTAACTCATAAAAAGTCTCAAATTACATTTATTTGGGTATTTATAACATCAATTATGTCAATATTTCATTAATAAGATAATTACTGCATCATCGTTGTGTCTTAAATAACTTAAATTATTTAATGTCTAAAAATTACAAATAAAATAACATTATGTAGGAAACGTTTTTATATTTCTAATGAATATTTATAGTCGAATTTATCTTATGTATAACCCCATCTTATAAATGATTTACTTATTAGACATTGATTTTAACTATTTTAACCCTTCTTTAAATAAATTAATAATAAATGTCCTAATCTAATCCAAGTGGGCCTAAATGGTCACATTTTATTGCTAAGGTTGTTTTTTCTCGAATTAATCTTATCCAATAGAATTATAACATGTGTTAGGGTAATAATAATAACACTTTTACCCTTAATTACCCTATTTACTTTTAACCGTGGTAAAAAAAGTAAAAAGTTACTATTTACCAAAAATTATTTTCATCTCATTGAACCACATTTTAGTCCTTGATATTAACCATGTCTCTCGGATTTTTGAAATTCCACTCATAGAAGCAGTAAAATTAAGTTTTATGAAAAATTCAGTTTTTTTAACTACCACTCAGTGGTTTCACTATTCATCAAAAATTGAATGTTTTCATAAAAATACCAAAATTTCACCCTAGGCTAATTTCGATATTCCGAATCCAAAAATGAAGTCCATTTGGAAATATAAAAATTATAAAATTTCAAAAAGTGGTTACTATTATTCATAACGGCTAGTTTTAATAATATTTTAATAGCATATAATTGTTTAGTGAAACTCGGTATTGCGTACGATGCAAGCTATCGAGGAAGGCCGCGGTTGCGTGTACAACAAGCCAAGATAGTGTTGTGTGTAGTGAAAGATTACTTTCATGATTTATATAACATAAAAACAAAATATTTCTCATAAAAGTCTCGGGTGTTACATATTCCGACTTCCACCAATGAAAAACTATGCTGGCATCATTCCAATCCAATACATGAGTAGGATCATATTTCATCCAACAATCTAGAGGTCCTTTGGAATATTATGGTGGGGAATAAATATTCATACCAGTCTTAAATTCCAATTCTAATCAGGGTTCACCATGTGAATGAGACACACACCTAAGGGAAGGCTCAAACTATGTCCATGAAAGGACAATGGCATAACCTAAAGGCTCATGATTGGGCTCATATTCTTATCTTGACTGAGTATCGCCAAGTTAGAATGTAAAATTACTTAGTACATTCTCATATTCCAATCAATAAGGGGAAATCTTATTGGTATATTCCAACAGCTTCTCAATAGTGATCTCATACTCTAATAGCACTAGACAGTTATTTACATGTTTCATAAACCATCACATAATATTCCCATATCCTGAAAAAATACAAAAAGGGTCTTTGGAATATTCCAACCACAACTCATAACAAGGAACATATTTTAAATATATTCAATGCCTATGTCCATGAGGTCCTTCGAGACACATTCGCAACACCTCAAGGGTTTTTTGACACATTGTCGAAGAGGGAGTAGAAGATGTTCATTACCATGATAACTCTCCTCGTGGTAATGTGAATATGGATGATAATGACTCTTCTTATGACATATGATGTAGTAAACCTCCCAAAGGGGGTATATCCCATGGATAAGGAAATCCTCTACTTTCTTAGACACCTCCATAAATAGAGGTGTCAAAATCTCTAACACTGTTATATAGAGATGTTCTCGAATCATGAGGGTAAACTCTATATGGTTCCCCACCAACACCCATAAACACTTCACTCTCATAAGCAGATGACCAATAGGTAAATCTTATATTTCCTGACCAGATGGAGGTGTGTAAGTCAGATGAGGATGATTCTGACTTTGACATATAGAGAGAGTTACCATAAAAAAACACCATCATGTTATGGAACCATAGTACTTCCAACTATGAGATCTTAAATGAGATTGAAAAGGATTTAATTCCTTAACTATTCCAAAATATTTGGCTAATCATCAGAAAATAAAGAACCTATATCTCCCTTATCTAGGATATGAGTGTCACCTTTAACAATCAGGATACTTTGTTGTTAGTTGGACCAGTTTTTATCTCCATGGAATGGGATCCAAAATCAGAAATGCACAACATGAATCTACTATATGATTTCCTCCATTGCATCATGAGACTTCTGTATCTTATCTCTAAAGCCATATCATACATCTGTATTCGAGGGTGGGGATTTTATGGAGTGTTACAATTTATTTCACCCCAGGAACAACAGAACCACTTAGATTAATGATCCTATAATGTTATATCCTCCGGTGAAATTAGGGGACTGGGTAACACTCCTGAAATTTGGCCACTACAACCGAATAGACCCACTTCAACAATTCATATACATCATGATAAAATGAAGAAGACAACCAACGTGAAATGAAACTGGCCCCCTCCCAATAATGAGAACACATTCCAATAATAGAAAATGATGTTTCATCATCCATAAAAAATCCCATGAACAACAATTCTCTTCATGGGATACCATTGAACCTATCTCCCATGTGATCCCAACAACATCACATCAAATAGGCCATAGTCATATCCACTATAGACAACTTCCATGAGAAAACATACCCCATTGGGATATGATAGTATCTACCACCACCTCCATCCCTTATAAAGTTAAATCTTGTGGGAATTTAAGACATATCCTCAATAGCTACCGGTGAACCCCAGGCCGCTAGGCCGAGAGATTTTATATCTCAATAACCATTTCCAAGTTGAACATACCTTGAGGGGATCTTGGAAGAATCAGTGGTGATTCTATATCTCCACCAATCATCTAGGATTGGGAAATTTATATACTAATATCCATCTTGGGAATAAAAAAACATAGACTAGTGTCATTGGATCCTCAACATCCAGACCAATCAGTGCCAGTAGTGACCCCAAATGACCCCCACCCCATAGAGATGGGGGATTTTTCCACATAATTATCACCATAGAGAGAATCAATCTTCTATAGGTTTTGAGGGAAAAATCAGTGGCCGGCATCCCACATGGTCATCGCATTACAAGACAAACCTTGGATGGCCTTGGATCATTCAGGAATCACAACCAAAAAAATCCCTCAATGCCATTTTTCATATGTAGTGATGAGAGGAGTGTACAAAAAATGCATGCATACCCTACGGTGGTTGCAAGACAAAATTTCACAACATGTCCAAGGGTTCAAATAAATTTCTAGATGATGGTAGTAAATAATTATCCTATTTTATTGGAAGCAATGGAACACCCACCAATTCCCGATATGCCTCTATTAATGTTGTCCTTGTAAACATAGTAGAAACTAATCAAGACACGAACAAAGAGGTCTAAAACATGGAAAATGTTCCTTAGGAGGAGGGTGATATTGCACAAAAAATGAGTTTGCACAATCCCAAACAAAAAAGGAATCCAAATTTGGTATCACCAAATAAAATGTTTCAAACTCTTCGGTGGAATTTTGTCAAAGAAAATGGAATGTTTCTTCTACATACCAATCCCACCTACAAGAACTGAACTTCCGTCCTTAGAGGAACAATTACCATAATATGAGAGTGAAATGTTAGATATCCCAAACCTTAATGAGGATCTTGTTTGAGGAAATATTAACGATGGGCATCATTTCCAAACAAGGATGAATCTTCTCCATCCCATGGCTGATCTGCCCAAATGAGAAGTATATGAGAATCAGATTAGAACTCGACCTAAACATCTTGTCCACATAAATGGGGAAGAAGAAAATGAACACAAAGTCCTTCGGTTGTTGTGTCAACCTCTTTCTCATCAGTTTAATCATTCAGTTAATGGATGAATTTAGAATCAATGGAAGATTAAGGAAGGACCACCTCATCACCCTCCACCAGCTCCCTATGGACGAGAGGTGGCTCGAACCGTAGTACCCCTAGAGTTACATAACAACATTATGTCCCTGAATACTCAAATGGAATCCATTTAACGAAGACCCACACATTTTCATCTTGAAAGGAATCCATATATTTCATGGGTGTGTGATACTCCAACTCCAACCAACTTTGGAAACCCTACATTCTTGACTTTTGATGGGGAAGGTGACCCTTAATAAGTCTCACACACTTTGTGTCTCAATGTGGGATGATGATAGTCCACTAAGATAAACATTAATCAACAAAGAAGAGGTGTTTTATATATACTATTACATGGCCAATAATTGTTTGGTAAAATACCCTTCCAGCGAGATATGTTACAGGACAGGAAGACCTTCATCATCAGTTAAATTACCAGTTTTGTTCAACACTGTGGAAAAAAACTATCATCGATTTAGATAACTAAAAAAATAAATAATTATAGTGTGTCTTATATCATAGTATGGTGGAAAGGTTTAACCTATCTACACAGCATCCCCCTATCAAAAGAATAAACTACATGAACTCTATGATAAAAATATCGATGATGAGTTGCAAACACTCCTAATCTCCATGAAATATCATGGAGGGTCTTGAGAATTCTTGGAAATAGAATAAAATCATTAATAGGATATTCAGTGAACTCAATCCAAGCCTAGGATCATACCCAAAACATAGGGGAATAATATAGGAAAAAATATAGCTATTACTCTCTAGACAGTAACGGTTCTCATGCATGCACCTAAACCACATACGACATCATGTTGTGGGGTAGAATCCATAGAATCACCCTTGGGATGAAATATAGAGAAATAAGGATGACCTGGGATTTGGAAAATAGATGAACAAAATATAATCCTTCCAAAATGAAAATTTCCTTGATTATTTCATGGAATCCATGTATAATAACCCTCTAAAGATTCCATATCCTAGAAAGCCATATGAAATTGAACTCACCGACCATCCTGACTACTTCCATTAATATAGAGGGTTAAGTCATAACATCCAGAATTGTTTCGTTTTCAAAGAAATACTTTAAGGTATAGTTGAATCCTGACAGGTGATGTTTGAAAACTCTCCAGAGTAGATGGCATGCATAACCCTATCCCAGTCAAAATAAGATGATGGTTCATAGAAAGTTATGAATAGGAAATATCATACGTTTTTCAATTGAATGACTCAAAAAATAGTTAATTGAGCTCACACCACTAGGAAAGTAAAATAGCATAAAAACTTGATAGCTACACCACCAAAGAATAATACATCAAATGTGACTTCCAAAGTTTACTATTATATCCAGATTCAACTATGACAAATGTAATCATTAACAGTGCTAGATATGGACTCTATTTGTGATTGAAAATAGTTGACAATGTGAATTATGATAAAAGCCCATGAATTTTACCATTTCTGAAAAAGCACCATTATATTTGTTATATATCTGTTCTTTTAGAGGCCCTGATAAAGGGTCATACTGCATTATGATATTACAGCACACTGCAACACCACTATAGTGTACTATTATAGCACACTGCAGCACTTGAAACACACCTGAAACACATCAGATATCATCATAAAAATTCACAATAAAAAATTTAAATGAAATGAAATTTACAACACAAATTTCAGAAAAAATCACTATATTATAGACATTTCAAATATTGGTTTATATAGTTACATAAATAAAAATTATTACATACATTAAAAAACAATACTAACTATCAATGTTACCACATTTTCCATTGACATTCTTTTTCGAACATCCAACATTGAACGAGTAGTTTTGAACAAATCCCCCGACTCAAATAAATGACTCCACCTATATAAGAATAAAATTATTATGAGTCATACTAAAACGAAATAAATTAAACATAAATATGAAATAATACATATATTATATGGAAAATTATTTTTCTACTGCAAAATCAATATTACATCTACGATATATTTGTTGAGGAAACATGAATAAATGTGAAAAATGTCAACAGCATAGGATTGAACACTTTTGTGAGAGAAGAAGTCTATGGATGTTTTGGTGTAGAAAGGGATGAATGATAGACAGATCACCCAAACATGAACAAAAATGTCCACCTTTATAATAAAAATATTATTATGTGAGGAATAAAAAAAAAATTAAACCATACAAATTAAAAAATACATAAATTCTGTGTAAAATTTTTTTACTATAAAAATATGAAGATTACATTTATAATTTAGCAAAGGAAGCTTCATTTATCTTCCTTCAAATGCAGTTGAGGTAACATGATTGAAAGTGATAAATGCACCACTATATATGATAAAAGGATTTATGGGAGAAGGAGTATGAAAATTAGATAGATCACCCAAACTCAAACAAATGAATCCACCTATTTAATGAAAAAATTGTTATGTGAGTAATACTAAAAAGAAAAAAATGAATCATACATATGAAATAATACATTAATTAGATGGAAAATTATTTAATAAGAAAATATAAATATTACCTATGTAATTGAGCATAGGGAACACCATTTATATTCCTACAAAGGTAGTGGATGTACCTTGAAATAATGTGATAAATGCACCAATACATGGGTGAAACTTTTTTAAGAGTGAAAGGGCATGAAATTTTAACAGAGAACCAAACATGAACAAAATAGTCCACTTGTAGAAGAAAAAATATTATGTGATTAAAAATAAAAGGAAATAAATTAATCACAAATATGAAACAACACATTTATTCTATGTAAAATGATTTTATTGTGATAACATCAATATTAATTCTATGATTGAGTAGATACAATATCATTTATCTTCTTGAAATGTAATGATACATGGATAAATATATTCTAAAATAAACAAAATCTATATGGAATAATTAAAACCAAATCAATGGTTTCTTCGAACAACTATTTAACTCCTCATAAATTTTTTTACAATCATGATGTTCATCTCAAAAATTCAAATTCCATTCCCACCGTTAGACCTCCACCAAATTTTAAAAAGGTATTCATATCTAATGGTTCATAAACAATAGCATAATCCCAATCAATGTCCACATTCTGTTTTTCCTCGTGTTTAGTCCATCATTTATAGATATAACCTATTCTATGACAAATCAAATTTTCTTCCAATTCTCATAGTATAATATTTTTTGAATAACAACAACATAAACAAGGACACACGATTTTTGAAGGGGTTTCTGCATGATTTCATGAAAAAAATATGAACTATATAACTATATCATTATATTAGGTTATCCAACGATTAGTGTGAATCCATTTTTAGTTCATATCCATCGTAATAGGATCATAAAAGATTAATTTTATAAAATAAATAAATAAATATAATATATTCACCATCAAAGGTAAAATTTATAGACAATTCTAATAAGGTAAATATGGATCATTTTTACTAGAATATATGAGCGCGTAGATATTCCATATCCAATAATAAGTGAAATTTTTATTTGACAAAATAGACAGAGACAAAGGCTGATAAAAAATATTATTATTAGTAATATTTATAGTGTGGATCAGATGATGAATAGAGTAATGACCCTAGCTTGAATTACCAAAATAACACCAGTCTAAATTATCATATGTCATAAAACACACCTCAAAGTCACCAAAAGATGGTTTATACTTTGGGTGTAAAATAACCATAAATGGCCGATAGTACCCCCCCCCCCCCACAAAAATAGAATCCATTAGAACCAGAGGAAGAACAAATTTAAAGCATGACCCTTGGGTTCAATGGACATGTGGACCCGAATCATCATTACCTAATATACGCATATCTATTAGACAAACAACTATAAAAATAAAAGACGCAATAATTATATAGACACACATACATGTCACACTAGTATAAAAGATCACTCACGTATATTATATAAGATATATAAAATAGATAAAACCCTGATATTCAAACATAACATGAACTAAAGGTACAATAATGATTCAAAAATTGAAGGCTTGATTCTATAAAACCTCAAGTGATTAACATGGTATGACGCATTTGACTATGCTCCATATGAAAATTCAGGACCATAGTGAATTACAAGAGAAACTACATCTGATGATGCATATAACCAATAGAGGAGTATACATCAATCCACTATATTGGTACCTATAGAATAGTATATAAAGATGCATGACCATAGAGGTGTTCATGAAAGGTGTCAACACATATATAATCATTTGGGAATCACCAATGTTCCCTAAATCAGTAGTCAATATACAAGAATATACATGAAAATTTCCACACATTTATATAAATATATGAAAAACAATTAGTATGAAGATATGCATCATAGAAGTAAAATAATAATGAATAAATCCAATGTTCAATGTCATATATAAACAATAGATCATACATCAATATTCAATATAAACAATGATCCAAAAATCATTCCCTAAATAGATGATCACAAATAAATCATAAATAACAGATCATAAACAATGAATCATAAACAAATATTAGAGGATTATATCAAAAAATAAATAAAAAAAAATACACAATGAAAATCAGAAGGCCTACCTCTCTAGTTTAAAAAAATTGGAGACCCTCTTCGGAAGCTGTATGAGATATTCTAAGGTAGTTTAGTGGTGTGATTTGTCCTTTGATTCATTAAGGATGATCGCCGAAAAGAGGTGGATTTCGTGAAAAGCTTCTATATCGTGATAGGTTTAAAAAAGTATTGGGTTTTTAAAATAGATCGACACACTTTTATCAATGCCAAACGTAGAGAGCTGATAAATGTTTATTTTATCAATACATGGTTACTGATGATAAATCCTCATCTTTATCTGTGCGAAAAAGCACAGATAAAGATTCTTTTATCAGCACTTATTACTGAAGCATTGTTAAAGGATTTATAATTATAATTATAAATAAATTAAAAATGTAAATATTTATATATATATATATAATTAATATATATATATTAAATATATTCCTTTTTAAAAATATTTATTATAATTATATAATTATGTTTTTATAATTATAGAAATATTTTAATGAAATATTTTTAATATTATTATATATTTATATAATTATACATATATATATTTAATAAATAAATATAAATATAAATATAGTAAATGTATTCATTATTTATGTAAATATATCTTAAATTTAATAATTTATTAAATATACATAATTATTTATTTATAATTAAATATACATAATTATTTATTTATAATTATATATATATTTAAAAAAATGTCTCTTTATATTATAATTACAAATATATAATTGTATAAATATTGTGAATACATGTTTATAAATATATTTATTTAGAAATATTGTTTTACAAATAAATAATAATTAAAATCTAATTTTCAGTGCATGTATATATGTACTGAATGAGTGAAATTGAATAAATTAAGAATATTGGTACACGTTAACAATATTGAAAAAAGTATAAGTTTTGTGTGTGCATATTCTATACAATAATGCATTAATTATGTATATGTTAAATCAATATAAATCTACTTTGATCTATATTAAATTGAAAAATGAAATGACATTCAATTATATGTTGAAAACTATACAATTGGTCAATATTTTTAATTCATATTAATTTTGAATTATATACCATTATTTAATAAATATATTAACCATTAATATAAAAAACAGAAATATGTTGTAATATAGAATTTATATTTACATAAATTAATATATATATATATATATGATTAATATATAAAATTTAATAAAATTAATTTTCATAGTTATCTAATTAATAATTTTTTTAA
Organism: Viscum album; assembly: GCA_963277665.1. Taxonomy (NCBI): domain Eukaryota; kingdom Viridiplantae; phylum Streptophyta; class Magnoliopsida; order Santalales; family Viscaceae; genus Viscum; species Viscum album. The sequence goes on from OY728122.1 coordinate 1,254,733,803, forward strand.
TATTTAGTAATGTGTAATCAATCAATTCAATTTTATCAATAATTATTTAATTAATAAAATTGGAAATATTTTTTTAATAAACAGATTATTTATTATCAATTTATTTACTTATTTCATATTATCATAGCAAAAAATGTATTACTGAATGAATTATTTATCAGTGCTAAAAATAATGTGTAGACAAAGTGTACCCTTCATCAGTGATAAAAATAATTAGCTGATAAAGGATAACTTTTATCATCACTAAAAATAAACTACTGATAGCGGTTTCCTTTATCAGTGCTAAAATAAAATCACTAATAAAAGGGTAACTTTTTTAGTTATTTCTGTGTGATAATAAATATTCCAATTATCATTATTTTCTATGTGTTTTGAAAAATAACAGCATTGTTAAAGGCCAGTTATGTATTAGTGAGGAAGATTCATACTTAGATCCAAATAAATCTGTAACTGTAACAAATTTCTTCCCCGTAACATCTGTAGAATGGGAACCGCCCCACCAAATGGAATCATCTCTCACGACCCGTCCTCGGGGCCCGTTCCGTTACTACCCCAAGCCCACCTTCTATAGGCCAGGGGATAGCGACTAGCATCAAGGCGTAATTCCCGGTAAAAAGGGAAGGAATTGCCTTTGGAAAGTAAACAAACACCACAGAGCAAGCAAGAAGTAGAAGTAAACACTAAGTAAAAACTGAGTACAATAGTAAGTGCGGAAAAGTAAGTGGGCCAGTATACAAACCCAAACTGAAAGTAAAGTACAACTGTAAAGGGAAAACAGTAACTGTAATGTAGAGCCACAGCGTTGAGCCGTCCACTGGAAGTCCCACCTGAAGGGTGGGTACAGATATCCTCCACTGCTCCTCAGTCCAGCCGACCGCACCAAGTACGTCCCGCCCAGTGGTCCACCTCCAGGTACCATCCTGCTCTGCAAGCCTCAACCACGATCAGCGATGTCCGTCGTCAACAACCAACACAAAGTAGTGCGGGCATAGCCCGTGCAGGGGTGAGTGTAAGCAACTCAGAAGGGACCCTGAGACCCCCGAAGGTCTCCCAGAATCCACAAAGTATAATCCACAAAGGAAAGATGCAATCACGAAGTAACATCCGACACTGCTTAGATATATGCCCATACATATACCTAAGTCATCAATTCTAGCTCACTCCAACATCCGAGCCCATGTACAACCCAGTCCACACAGGAAAAAAAACGTAAATTCACACAGGATAGCACAATACAATCCACATAGGAAAGAAAAACAGGATTCAGCTCACACAGGTATACTTCTTCGTATGATGATAGAGATGATCAAATATATATACTGATTCATCTAATTCATCAGACCCACAAAGGGTCAAAAGGGACTAACCCCCGCAATGACCCACACAGGATCGATCATGAAGTTGAAACCATATCTATTGGGAAACTCTTTCTCCATCAAGTACAGTGGGTATGCCACTACAACCAAGCGCTTCCATCTAACATTAGACTGTTGTAGTACTCCACCTATCGAGTACTGTGGGCCTACTGCTACAACCACGCGCTTCCCACCATGGGTATGCTGCTATAACCAATCGCTCCCCCTCATAGCCTTTAGAGGTACTCCTTCTATTGAGTACCATGGGACTGCCGCTATAACCAAGCGCCCCTCTGCTGTGGGTCTGCTGCTACAACCAAGTGCTCCCCCGTGCTGCTATAACCAAGCGCTCCTCTGTCGTATGTTTTCCGCTACAACCAAGTGCTCCTCCATCGTGGGTCTTCCGCTACAACCAAGCGCCCCCTCTCATAGCCTACATAGGTACTCCTTCTATTGAGTACTGCGGGTCTGACTCTACAACCAAGCGCTCCTCCGCCGTGGGTCTGCTTCTACAACCAAACGCTTCCCACTGGGCTATCTGTAACACACTGAGTCGTTCGATCAGTAGTCATCAAGTCTCTACCGGATCTAGGGTTTCCACACACAAAATGCTCATTCCAGGAGGGTCCACTCTATGAGCCAAGAGGTCGATGCATCATCTGATATGTATTCCATAGTTGATGTATCCCAAAAAGTACCATAGTGGTCACTACCGAACCCACAGAGGATTCCCGTACTGTCTTCATTGTTGTCGTGGACGCAGCCAGCTCTAGGATTCCCGTACAAATCAAGCTCGTTCAGTAGGGTCCACTCCACGAGCCGAGAGGCTGATACACCAACTGACACATAGTCCAGAGTTTATGTATTCAAAAATTCCATATCACCAACAGGAACTCAATGTCGCAGACGGCGCGTCAATCAGACGCCCGATCTGAGAGTTATTGGCTTTTTCGTTCCAGGGGCCATGTTGGTTTTTACGGAAAAACCAACCCGACCGTACTGCACATGCGTCCAAACCTCGGGAGGAGTAAGGAAAAAGATCTGTCTCACTTAGAGAAATCAAACAAAGTCAACGGCATGTCAATCGGACGTTCGGAGTTTATGATATAAGCGTTTCCGCTCCGAGGGCCCGGTTGGTTTCGTGTACGAACCAACCCAGCCAAACCCAAATTACTCTGAAACCTTGAGTGCGATATACCGAAACGACCATCTTGATCCAAGGATCACATCGCAGCAGACTGTGCGTCGATCGGAGGCACGTAGCTCATGTTATGAGCTAAAGACAGAAAAGGTCCGAAACGGGGGGTCTGGGCCCGGACCGACCCAGCCCAACCCCCCTGGGTCGGCCCGAACAGGGTCGAACCGACCCGGGTCCGGGTCCGACCCGGCCGACGCGGCCCGGCCCATCTGGGCATGACCCCACTCGGCCAGCGGGTCGGCTCGTCCGGTTACGACCGAGCGGAGCAGGGGGTGTGTTGCCCCCGCGTGATGGAGTCGCGGCCCCGCGTGGGGCCGCCCTTGCCAGCGGATGCGGCTGGCGGCCGCGTCCCATCATTCGCCGGTCCCGTGTGGTCGCGGGATGGCCGGCCCACTGCCTCGGCGTTTCTCCATGGCGGCGTGCCGGTGGGTTGCTTCGCGGACCACCGGACGAGTTCCGGTGGTCGGAAATTCACTTCGTCTTCGCCAAAGGCCCTCCCAGGGTATGTCCTTCACTGCGAGGACCTCACATCGCCCGTGCGGCTTGTTTTATCGATGTCCACCATTTCACACACCATGAACGAAAGGGGAGGTGGGTTCGGACTTGTTCGTTGGTCCGCACCCACAGCGTTAGCGGTTTTAAAAGTCTCACCACAAATATTTAATCAAGGTCTGCACCCACCGCGTTAGCGGTTTTAAAAGTCTCACCACAAATATTTAATCACACCACGGGTATAAATCAAAAATATTTAAATAAATCAAACCCCTACCTCGAGCGTAGCTTGAACGGAGGTTCGTCGAACGAGGATTCGTCGCGGAATATCCGTCGCGGTAAGAGATGTCACGGAAGAAGACGTCGTCGGCGTCGCAGTATACGGTGTCGCATAGTCGGTTTCCGAGGACTCGGCGTTCTTCATCGGAGATCGATGTGTTCATTGCGTTCTTCATCAGAGACGAAGAAGTTCCTCAAGTTCCATAGCCTTTTCTCCCAAAGACTCCACAACAACATTCCAACACTTAATAAAATAATCCCACACTTATTTTATTATCTTGACAAAAGTTTGAATTTCAAACACTCACATTAAACTCACTTCATTAATATCATAAGTTATTAAAACATAAGTTATCAATTTTAATTGTGAGTTTAGGGAGTTAAGGAATGTGAAGGGGTGGGGTTCGTGTGGGCCCCACCACCCTCATAACCTTCCATGGGAAGTTGGGTAGTTACCCAACTTCCACCCAAATCTTAAATCCACTTAGAAAAAATAATTGTAGTTAAATTTTTATTTTAACTTCCACAATTTTAATCAACCTCTCTCGTGAAAACAAAACTTCAGAAATGGTGTTTCTAAGCATTCACCAGCATTGCGATTCCATCGGTGCCCTCAGAATTCGATTCCGAGCACCGATTCAAAAGTTAGAAATTCCCGCTCATTCGTTCACTGAACGTACCCGAGCTAAACTTCAGATAGTAATTCTGGGTACATCGGGCCTCGAAATCAAGTGATGTCAGAAACTGCGTTCTTGTAAAATTCCAAAAAAAATTATGAAAAAAAATTCATTGAATTTTACGGGTCTTTACATTACTCCCACCTAAGGGATTTACGTCCCCGTAAAGATACATCATAACTAGGGAAACGAATGTGGGTACTGAGCACACATCTGTGCCTCCCGCTCCCAAGTGCTCTCCTGGAGGTTCCAGTGCTGCCATCTGATGCGCACTAGTGGGATCGATCGTCCACGTAGGACCTTATCCTGTCGATCCTCGATCTCCACCTGGACCTCCGAAAAAGTCACCCATCATCAACGTCTATCTCCCCATGGTCAATGATATGCGACGGGTCATACACGTATCTCCTCAGCTAAGATACGTGGGAGACGTCGTGCACCCGGTTCAACTGAGGTGGTAGAGCCAGGCGATAAGCCACCTCGCCAACCCTGATGAGGACCTAGAAAGGTCTGTTGAACTTCAGAGATAACTTGTTTTCTCGGGCACATCTCTGTAACTCACGTCGAGGTGAGACCCATAGGGAAACGTGGTCACCAACCTCGAACTCTAGTGGTCCCTGCCCCCTGTCAGCATAAGACTTTTTCCGGCTCTGAGCTGTCCTCATCCCCTCATGGATGACTTGGACCTTTCTGGTCCTACAAGAGCTGCTGTGATTTCTTCTTAGATGATAAGAGAAATCTGGTCTGATCCCATGGATGATCCACATTCTTCGCCTAATACAGTCAATCCCGACATGGATGATTCTAATCCATACCATGGATGACTTCATAAGGCCTCGACGCTACTACCAAGCGATCCAACCGTTACTCTCACCTCCAAGGGTTGAGTCACACTGTCGGCATTAGTGTGTGGTCACTGGGTCTCCTCCAGTAAGTATCTCAAAGTGAGGGTCAAGCCAAAGGATTTTAAACCGGAACCTCTTAGTACAACATAAGAGAGTATAGGAAGGTAAATGCCATAATAAATGTGTCTTTTATTACTGCAGCTCAAAGTACAAAGACACAAATCATCTACAAACAAACATCAACAAAGCTTGTAGTAGCACATACAAAAGTCCCCAGGTCTAGAGCTAGTCCCACTCCTGTCCATATGCTCCTAGAGATCCATGATCGTAGGCCTTAGCTGCCTGAATCTGAGCTCTTCCATGTCCACCAGCTCCCTGCGGTCGAGGTGGACCTCATGGTGGTGGTGGTGGCAACAACTCAAAGTGTCGTCCACCTCCAGCTGCATGGACAGCTCCCCTGGCACGGTCACCTGCTCCAGGCAGTCCGCTTTGGTCGAACCACTGCCTATTCCTAGAAGGTCCTTCATTCATCTTCTAGTCATCTGTATGGTGGGTTGGACAATCATGAGCGATGTGACCATCCCTGCCGCATGAGTAACATTGTCCGCTCATGGTAAGTCGTTGCCCACCCCGGGTGCCTTGCACAAACGATCATGTGACACGTATTCGACCACCTATAGGTCTAGTCCTCTTGGACCCCTGTGTCATCTGTCTACTTCCTGCTGCAGAAGACTCTGCCACATGCCAGCTAGTGGTGGTTCATGATGCTAGAGACTGCTCAGCAAGGAAACTCTCCACTAAGAGGGCTCGCTCCAACACTCCTGTCTGAGTCAGAATTCTGTGAGAAACAACTGAAGCTCTGATCTCTCACATGATCCCTTGCTCAAAGGTTCGGGCCCTAATGAATGTGTCTCATACCATGTTCGTGGAATAGCGGGAGAGATCGGTAAACCTCGCCGCGTACTGGGCTACTGTCATGCTGCCCTGCTGAAGCTGTAGAATCTTCTGGATGCACACCGCACAGAGGGTGGCTGGGACGAACTCCGAGCGGAAGAGGCTCTCAAAGTCCGTCCATAAGAGAGATGCCTCATCGTGCACCTGGAGAATCAAGATCCACCATCTGCCTGCTGCCGCGTGTAGTAGGCTCGCTGCGAGGATCACCATGAGGTCTGCTGGTGTCCTCACTAACCAGAAAACTCGTACCACTACCTCCAGCCAGTCCTCAGCTGCCTGGGGGTCCATCTCCCCGCAAAACCTGGGCGGTCACTGGCGCTGGAACTCGTGAAGTGCACTAAGGTGACGTGCATCGTCAGTGGCTAGGGCTGGTAGCATCGGTGGCACGATGGGAAGAGGTACCACTGACGCCTCAGCTGTCAAAGGGCCCTGTACCGAGGCCTCGTCACTCAGTGGGTTTTCGTCACACTCAACTCTAGGAACCCTAGCTGGCTGCAGTCATGGGGCCATCCTGAAAAGGAAATAGGTGCGCCACGGTCAGAATAGTTTACCTGGTGAGCTGACACAAAGTAATCACAAAGAAAACTTGAAACACACATGCAATCAATGTTTTCGTGCAATAAGTCGGAAATCAGATGTCAGGATCCTGGTGTACGGATACGTTGGTCGCCGCACCAACACTGGACTCCCTGAACTGATAACCACACCCAAGAAGCTTAACACTATTGCTTCACATAGAAAAAGATCAGAGTCCCATGTTCTGTAGTAGAATCGAACCTCCCTCTGATACCAAATTGTCACGACCCGTCCTTAGGGCCTGTGTCGTGACTACCCCAAGCCCGCCTTCCATAGGCCAGGGGCTGGCGACTAGCACCAAGGTGTAATTCTCGGTTAAAATGGAAGGCATTTCCTTTGGAAAGTAAATAAACACCATAGAGTAAGCATGCAGTAGAAGTAAACACTAAGTAGAAACTGAGAACAACAGTAAGTGCAGAAAAGTAAGTGGGCCAATATATAAACCCAAACTGAAAGTAAAGTAAAACTGGAAAGGGAAAACAAAAACTGTAAAGTAGAGCTACAGCGTCGATCCGTCCAATAGAAGTCCCACCTGAAGGGTGGGTACAGATAGCCTCCACTGCTCCTCGTTCCAGCCGACCGCACCGAGTACGTCCCGCCCAGTGGTCCACCTCTAGGTACCGTCCTGCTCCGCAAGCCTCAACCACGATCAGCGATGTCCGTCGTCTGCAACCAACACAACGTAGTGCAGGCATAGCCTGTGCAGGGGTGAGTATAAGCTACTCAGTAGGGACCTAGAGACCCCCGAAGGTCTCCCAAAATCCAGAAATGATAATCCACAAAGAAAAGATGCAATCACGAAGTAACATCCGACACTCCTTAGGTATATGACCATACATACACCTAAGTCATCAATTCCAGCTCGCTCCAACCTCCGAGCCCATGTACAACCCAGTCCACACAGGAAAGAAAAATGTAATTCCACACAGGATAACACAACACAATCCACATAGGAATGCAAAACAGGATTCAGCTCACACAGGTATACTTCATCATATGAAGTTAGAGATGATCATATATATCCACTGATTCATCTATGACGTTGGACCCAAAAAGGGTTGAAAGGTACTAACCCCCCCAATGACCCACACAGGATCGATCATGAAGTTGAAACCATAGCTATTGGGAAACTCCTTCTCCATCAAGTACAGTGGGTATGCCACTACAACCAAGCACTTCCCTCTAACCTTGGACTGTTGTAGTACTCCACCTATCGAGTATTGGGGGCCTGCTGCTACAACCAAGCGCTTACCACCATGGGTCTGCCGCTACAACCAAGCGCTCCCCCTCATAGCCTCTAGAGGTACTCCTTCTGTTGAGTACCACTGGTCTGCCGCTACAACCATGCTCTCCTCTGCCATGGGTCTGCTGCTACAACCAAGTTCTCCCCCATGCTGCTACAACCAAACGCTCCACCATCGTAGGTCTACTGCTACAACCAAGGGCTCCTCCATCGTGGGTCTGCTGCTACAACCAAGCGGTCCCCATCATAGCCTCCGGATGTACTTCTTCTATTGAGTATCGTGGGTCGGCCGCTACAACCAAGGGCTCCTCCTCTGTGGGTCTGCTGCTACAACCAAGCGCTTCCCACTGGGCTATCTATAACACACCGAGTCGTTCGATCAGCAGTCGTCAAGTCTCTACTGGCTCTATGGTTTCTGCACATAGCATGCTCGTTCCGGGATGGTCCACTCCACGAGCCAAGAGGTCGATGCATCAACTTACATGTTGACCAGAGTTGATGTATCATAAGAAGTACCGTAGCGGTCACTACCGAACCCACGGAGGATTTCCGTACTGTCTTTATTGTCATCACAGACACAACCAGCTCTAGGATTCCCGCACACAGCAAGCTCGTTCGGGAGGGTCCACTCCACGAGCTGAGAGGCTGATACATCAACTGACACATAGTCAAGAGTTGATGTATCCAAAATTTATTTATCACCAACAGGAACTCAACGTCGTAGACGGCGCGTCAATTGGACGCCCAGTCTGAAAGTTATTGGCTTTTCCGTTCCAGGGGCCCGGTTGGTTTTTAAGGCAAAACCAACCCGACCATACTCCACATGCGTCCAAACCATGGGCGGAGTAAGCCAAAAGAACTGTCTCACTTAGAGTAATCCAACATAGTCAATGTCACGTCAATCAGATGTTCGGAGCTTAAGATAAAAGCATTTCTGCTCCGAGGGCCCGGTTGGTTTCGTGTACGAACCATCACGGACAAAACAAAAGTACTCCGAAACCTTGAGTGAGATATACTGTAACGACCGTCTCGATCCAAGGATTACATCTCCACTGACGGTGCATCGATCAAAGTCATGTAGCTCATGTTATGAGCAAAAGACCGAAAAGGTCCGAAAACGGGGGGTCTCGGCTCGGACCGACCCAGCTGGCACAGCCCGGCACGGCCTGGGTGGCCCGGACTGGCCTGGATGCGACCCGGCCCGGCCTGGGTGCGACCCGGCCCGGCCGGCGGGTCGGCTCGGCCGGTTACTGCCAAGCGGAGCGGGGGGCGTGCTGCCCCCGCGTGATGGAGCCGCGACCCCGCGTGGGGCCACCCTTGCCAGCAGACGCGGCAGGCTGCCGCGTCCCATCCTTCATCTGTCTCGCACGGTCGCGGGACGGCCGGCCTGCCGCCGCGGCTTCAGCAGGGGCAGTTCTCCATGGAGGCACGCCGGGCACCACGGCCTTCCGCCTCCGCCTTCCGCCGCTGGCACCGCCGTGCGGGCGGGGCGCGCCGGCGGGTTGCTCCGCGGACCACCGGACGAGTTCAGGTGGTTGGAAATTCACTCCGTCTTCGCCAAAGGCCCTTCCGGGGTCTGTCCTTCACTACATGGACCTAAAATCGCATGTACGGCTTGTTTTGTCGACGTCCGTGGTTTCGCACACCAAGAACGAAGGGGGCGGTGGGTTCGGACTTGTTCGTTTGTCCGCACCAACCGCGTTAGTGATTTTAAAAGTCTCACCACAAATATTTAATCATACCGCGGGTATAAATCACAAATATTTAAATAAATCAAACCTCTACCTCGAGCGTAGCTTGAACGGAGGTTCTTCAAATGAGGATTCTTTGTGGAATATCCATCGCGGTAAGAGACGTCGTGGAGGAATACGCTGTCGGCGTCATGGTATACCGTGTCGCGTAGTCGGTTTCCAAGGACTCGGCGTTCTTCGTCGGAGATCAATGTGTTCTTCCTGTTCTTCGTTGAAGACGAGGAAGTTCTTCAAGTTCCTTAGCCTTTTCTCCCAGAGACTCCACAACAAGATTCCAACCCTTAAAAAAATAAGCCCACACTTATTTTATTAACTTGACAAAATTTTGAAATTCAAACACTCACAATAAACTCACTTCATTAATATCATAAGTTATTAAAACTTAAGTTATCAATTTTAATTGTGAGTTGATAAAGTTAAGGAATGTGAAGGGGTGGGGTTCGTGTGGGCCCCACCACCCTCATAACCTTCCATGGGATGTTGGGTAGTTACCCAACTTCCACCCAAAGCATAAATCCACATAGAGAAAATAAAAATTGTAGTTAAATTTTTATTTTAACTTCCACAGTTTTTATCAACCTCTCTCGTGAAAACAAAACTTCGAAAAAGGTGTTTCTAAGCATTCACGGGCGCTGCGGTTCCATCTGTGCCCCCGGAATTCGATTCCAAGCACCAGTTCAAAAGTTAGAAATTCCCACTCGTTCGTTCACTGAACGTACCCAAGCTAAACTTCTGATAGTAATTCCAGGCACACCGGGCCTCAGAATCAAGTGCCGTTAGAAACTGCGTTCTTGTAAAATCCCAAAGAAAATTAAGAAAAAAAATTCCTTGAATTTTATGGGTCTTTACATCATCATCCGATGAAGATCTCATTTTTTCTATCAATGTGATACACTTTGCAGACCCCTTCATCGTTAATGAATATGTCCCCAAAACAGTTTTCCCTCACATAATCAGGGAACAAGTTTCTGAATGCATTGAAACCGAGGATAAAGGGGACATCAATTAAATTATTATACTCAATATTCCAGTAATATCCCCATATAGGACATATATGTAGCTGAGATTCATGGGAATATGCTCTAGCTAGCTCAAATGAGGTATTATGGTGCCATAGAGGCCCCCAATAGTCAACCACGTCTTAATTTCTTGCATGACTACTTATAGGGGGTCCAATCAGATCGACCCAGGAAACGAGAAAGTTCAACCCGAGCTACACAATTGGCTACAGACACTCCAAAAACGTTTTCACGAACACCACGTCTATCTACCTTAGACACACATACTCTTGAACCGTATGCCCTAGATCATCCCTATATTAGAATGCGTATAATTTTGGCACAAATGAATGATGTTTTGAAATATCTATCTGTAGTCCAATCCATTCTCTCAATCATTGATGAGATTTTCCATTTAAAAAAACTCAGGGAGGCACTTGTCGAGGTCCTCCAGAGTCCACATGAATTTGAGATATAAGTAATTGTAGACAAGGTATATCAAATGAAGAATATTTCCTCAGGATTTTATCTCACAATCTCATTCACTAATCAAGATCCAAAAGAGTCCATCCAATGTTTCATCATAACCTTATACATTTTGGGAATACTAAATAGTGTCAATTTCCAAAGGGTTCTGATTGATAATGGATTTAGATTAGTCTCGTCCTGGTTTAAACACTCTGAAATATGTGATATATTGTAGGGGACGTATCCCCTACAACAATTACCATTCAAGGGTATGAAAAGTGTGAGAAAAGGCTTCTTGGAAAGATCAAACTTCAATCACAAATTCAGGAACTCAGATATGATGTTGAGTTCATGGTTATTCAGCAAGAAACCACATATAATGCCTGACATAGAAGGCCATGGATCCATAGACACTTGGTGTTACCATCAATATTCCATCAATTTCTAAAGTACCCCATCAATGGAAGGTCATCATAATGCATTGTGATAATGCCCCTTTCATACATGAAGATCCACATCTGTTAAAGAAAATTTATACAATAAGTGAGGAAAGAAACTAGTGGTTAGTGATAATATACAATTTGTTGCTCCAAATGGATTGCGGGATGCCCCTATGAATCCCCAAAGAATGCTCATCAATTAGTATATGCTCCCCATAAACATGGTTGATGTATTAGATCTATTACCAGAATTCCAAGAGTGTCTTATTCTCAGCGACAATGTAAAATCAAATATTCTATGACATCTCTCTACAAAAACTCAAATGGAATGAGATGACAATTTATTTTCTAGTAACCTCCCTTGCCCTGATAGTTGTGGAAAACCACCATATTTCCATACTCTCTTTAGAATGTATCTATAGACTCGAAAATGAAGGTGGTAGAGGATTAACCTAAGAATCCCTCTCTAGAATTTTAGGAAGTCTTATCCACTAATATATTTGAGTTTAGACATGTAAATCTTGGAACTGAAGAAGATCCACAACCAGCTCTATATAGTTCCATCATGCCCCTCAACGATCAAGAGATGTAAATTTCATTTCTAATGTATCCCTGATGTGTGTTCTCCTAGAACTAAAAAACAATGTCTACACTGAATCAAAATGTGGCTATACACCATCTCATACTGCCTGATGAGCATCATGGCTCAAATACGAATCCAAGAGAATACACCCCTCTTAGGAAGCCAATGTAGAGGTGTAAGTGGGAAAGTTGATCAAAGACAACTTTGTTCAAGAAGTGGAATTCCCCTGATGGATTTGCAACATCATCCCCATCAATAAAAAGTATGGACATATTATGGTTTTTCATAGATTTTAGAAACCTTAATATAAATTTAGCAAACAAAAATTTACAATTGCTGATAAAAAATATCATCATTGATGCAACTAGTAGGATCCAATACCTTTCCTTGATTGACATGTACTCGGGGTACAAGAAAATCATGATGGCCCCAATGAAGAAAAATCATCCACCTTTAGAGAGCCTCAAGGGATCTTCTTCTATCAGGTCATACACTTTTATTTGAGTAGTGGTGGTGCCACATATCAGTGTGCCATGCATCCCAAATTTAATCAATTCGTGGTAAGGATAGTCGAGTGTTATTTTGATGACTAGATTTTTATGTCCCAAACGTGATGTGATCACTTCAAAGATCACCGAACAATATTTGAAAAGTTATGACAGATCAATATAAAGATAAATCCATTGAAATTTTCATTGGTGTAACATCAGGCAAGTTCCATGGATTTTTAGTATTCCACCTTGACATTGAGGTTGTCCTGGAGAATACTACTTCTATTCTAGCAATATCACCCTCTGGAAATCTTAAATAACTGAGGGGAATCCAAGGTCACATCACATTATTTTAGAGACTCATAGCTTACAATGGATCCCCTTTTCAAGGATATTGTTGAATATAATTTCCTACTAATGGATAAATTATTGTCAAAAATACTTTAAAATATCAAGTTGTACTTGTTTCACCCAATGGTTTCGATGCATCCCATGGAAGGGGACCCACTAATATTATTTTTTTCTGTAATAGAATGATCATTAGGAACCTTGTTCTCACAGAAAAATGATGCGATAAGAGAAAATAGTCTATACTACCTTAGTTGGATGATGCTAGGTACTGAAACCAGATATTTTAATATCGAAAGGAATTATCATGCATTCATCTTTGTGGTGAAAAAGAAGAGGCATTACATTCAACACCACGAAGTCTACATGATCTCTCATATTAATCTACTTGTGTTAACACTTGGTCTCCCTATTTTGACTATACACTCGGCTCAATAGGAAGTCATTTTATAGTAATATAGAAATCAGTTCATATCACTAAAGTCTGTGATATTGAAAACCCTAGCTGATTTCAATGCAGCAAACTCTACCCCTTAAAATACACTAGAAGACACTAAGATCCCTCATGAAGAGGTATTATATGCCTATGAAACTCCCTAGGTATTGGATATGTTCTTTTATGGAACCTCCTAGATCCCTTTTGATATAATGATGGAAAACCTGAAGCTCAACTGGGTTGTTTTAGGGATTGTATTTGTCTCTTGAGAAAAATTAGTTTTTCCCTATTGTTTTTCACTATTAAAAGGATATACGAATAATGAGGAAAAATACCAATCCCTCATCACTGGATTGGAACTCTTACTATATCTATTCATATCCTACCAAAATATCAAAGGGGATATAGAATTGGTGATAATGCATACCAATAGTGAATGTGACATTAAAATGGAAGAACTGGCCCCTCACATTGGGTATGTCAGGGGATTGATGGAAGAGTTCCCTTTTGAGACCCCATTGAGTCACATCCCACAATCACAGAATTATCGCACCAAGACACTATCTAATTCAAATGCTTCCCTAGCCAACCCTAATAACAAGGAATCAACCATCCATATTAGACATTAATGATTTGTATAATTAATTCTCATTTGTAATATGGAGTAAATGAATCAGGTTAGCACCACCCCATACCTTGATGAACCAATGACCACCCCAGGATGGTTTATTCCCATAATTGGTTATCTCAAAATTCAGATCCTTTCAACATATCATGTTAGAAGGGAATAGATTTTTCACTGGGAAACAAACAACAAATGGAATGATGGTTCAAATAAGAAAAAAACTCTAAAAGCAAGGATATGAAGGAATTATCCTCTAGTACATAGGTTAAGGGTATGTTTTCACCACCATGTAAGAAGTACATGTAATATTATGTGGTGACTATCAATCTGGAACTAGGATATCCCACCAAATCAAGAGTTTATTATATTACTAAAAAACCATCATACATGACTACATAGAATCCCCTAGGAAAAATTAGGGATTCCAAATTCATGAAATCTTAATCCATCAATCTGTGGAATCATTAAATACAAATAACATTATATTCCATATTTCATTTGGGTGATTTATGTTGTGTGGCCATATCGCCTATCCATAGCTAAGCGTTTCCAGTACATACGAACTGCTATAAAATTCTTCACCAAATGGGCTAAGGTAATACCCCTTAGGGACGTAGGGATGGTGAATATCACCAACATTGTGAAGTCAAATATCATTATTATATTAGGTGTCCCTCAAAAAATATTGATGGACAAGAAGACAAATTTTTATTCCTTATAATTGAAAAAGTTGTACGAAGAGTAGAATATCAAGTCCAATCAGTAATCCCACTATCATGTAGATTAAAATGGACAGATAGAGGCTACAATAAAAACCTATAAAAAAATACTATAGAAAATGGTGAATGGGGATAAGAAGTACTGGATGGATAAAATTTTTCATGCTTTATTTTCCTAATGTACCACCATGCATACCGCCACATAAGAAACACCGTACTCATTAGTGTATGGTACTGAGGCGGTGTTACCCATAGAAGTCCAACTACCATCAATTTTAATAGCCATTTCCTAGAAGCTGTCCGATGATGAAAAATAAAAATTGTGGACGACGAATTGGAATGGATAGATGAGAGCCAATTAAACACATTTCACAACCATGTTGTCCATCAAAATCAGATAGTAGAAGCCTTTTGTAAAAATATCCAACTTCTTTCATTCCTCCAAGAAGAACTGATGATATCTTTTAGAACACCAATGATACCAGGAACGAAGCCCCAAAAATTGGTACCCAAGTGGGATGGATATTATATAATACATATGGTTTATCATAATAGATCATATTAAGTATCCAACATGGATGGGGAGAATGTTACAACACCCACTAATGGTATGTTTCTTAAGAAATACCTATCATAAGATGTTATCATGGGAATCTAAATTAGGTTAACTCCCATAAATGTTTTTGACTACATGATGGTAAATTGTATGTAAAGTTTTCCTAATTGCACGATGTTAAATTTCAATGTTTACTAAGAACTATGTATGGATTTATTCATTTCATAATAGAATACATATTGGTGCATGAATCTCTATTATGGTTCCATCTATATGATTATATTGCCTTCACATTGAGTGATCTAATTTCTTACCGCATGAAGATAAACTACACAGGTCTCCCAGAACTATGTATATATTGATTGTCATTTTCAATGAGATATATTGGGATCCCTCGATCAGATATCTTGGACCATCCACCACATGACACAAAAATACTAATGTCCTCCTCTTAAATGCCTCTACATGGGACCCTTGATGGTTATTTTTTCTCAGATTGAGTATGGCTCACGTGGGCTTAGGAATTTCAGTAAGGTCTTACCCACACAAACAATGCATATCATGTTCTATGGGATCATCGTGGCTATTAATATTATACATTTAATGTTATACCATAGTACTCTCCACAAGACATTAAACTACAATGCTCTCAAGAACTACATGTGTATTGAATCTAATTTTCATGAGATATGTAGTGATGGTGAAAAAACCATCCTTGGACCCAACCATAGTGTTCCTGTCAATTCACAATAGTTCACCTCTATCCTCACTTCACGAAGTTAAACTATATGAAATTTCAATAACTATGTATGGATCGATACTCATATTCTAAGAGTTACATATTGACACCAAAACAACCATCCTCAGGCCTAGCCTCAACATTACCACTCTTCACATCAGTCCATATACGTCCTTACCACATGACGTTAAACACCACAGTTTCCTATGAACTATGTGTGGCTTGATTTTAGTAATTATATAATACAACTTGTTTTGTGGACCAATAATCCAAGGCCCAAACACAACAATAAATGGAAACAATTCCCAACTCTCTATATGATCTTGACCTGTGGAGATAGGGTTTCTCATTCATGAACTAAATGTATAAGGCCCCAGCCTTAAACATTACTTAATATTGAGTTACATAAAGAATACATGTTGAGGATCTTTTCAGGTTTACAGTTTTAGAGAATTAGATCATAAAATATGTATTACATCCCACATTTAAACAAAGTGGTTACAATAAATGATAGTATTCATTTTTCCCATCAACATAAACTTATTTAAAATAAAACATGGATTCTTTCTTGACACTTCCTTGACACTATCATCATATCATGTACCATTCTCTTGACCTGTGAAAAACATTTCAAAATCATGGGATGAGCATAAAAAGATCAGTAAGGGTTATAAAAAATATGGAAAGGAAACATGAGTACATATATACATAAGAATGAAATCATACTTTTCCCATAAAACATAATCACTTTAACATACCTCATCAAATCATGAATAAATCATAAAAATCATAAGACATAAAGGTATCTTGAGGCATTCATAACATTCTTACGTAGGGAGTAACCCTCTTGGTTACGTTTGGAATACCCATCGGAGTATATTCCTTAAATATCTTCGAAGAAACCTTAAAGTTTAACTCCTTCACGTTAGCCAATGCATTGGAGAGGTATATCGAGCTCACTCTTCCTTATTTTATCACAGAACCACCCGTCTTCATAACAATTCCCAAGCACCATAACATAATCGTATCACATAAAACATGCATAAAAACATAACATTTCCACATTTAAATCACAAGATATCAATACCACACATTGATATAATATAAATGTTGTAAAAACCATTTTCAATACCAAAATAAATGAAAAGTAAAACATGGTATTTATTTTTTATTTTTCAAAAAAAGATATGGCTTGTAGAGGATACTGAAGCTCAAATAATGGTCATAGAGGTGGAGAAGTCGTTGTCGCCACATATGTATTACAAAAACATTCTCTTTTGTCATTTAGTAAAACTCTTCGTATAAAAAATATTCCTTTTGAATAAGAATAAAATTCAAAGGGTTTTATACATCGTATAAAAGAAAGTTATGTATAAACCAAAATCTAACTCAATGAAAGGAGATTGAGATGAAGTCCCTTACAAAGATAATTTTTAAATAAAATAGATCTATTATGTGAATTCACTATATGTACACATAAATAAAGTAAAAATACAATATAGGTCATAATAATATCATGAAATAATTTGAATGTAGGAGATTAACCCAAAGAATGGAAATTGGGTTATGAAGTTCCCTTACCTCGGGTCCGACTTGACTCGATCGTTCTTTAACCTCCTGAATAATTAACATTCAGTTATTTTCTACTTTCTTAAGAACAATTTTCAAGTTCATTATTCCTTTAATATCACTTATTACCATGTTATGAACACTATGTAATCATTTAATTTAATAATGGTCGTTTTGTAGATCATTGCTACTTGAGTCAAAAATAAACTCTTTATAATTACAAGTTGTTCATGTGGTAAAATATATATTATATCCAGAATTATATTCATTATGTAGATATCATATATATCAAATATATCCATTATATATATGCATTTATAATATTACAAAACATTTAGAGGTAAGAAATGAAATGCACCGTTCATGGAGATGGTAAGCCGTACGTACGCATGAACGCTACTTCCATTTCTATTTCTAATTTAATGGAATTAAAACATAATGATACATAATAGTATAATAATTCCAGTATGGTATCATATATAATATCATTAAATCTATCCTTTATACGTACCACATATGGTATTAATGAATCAAATCACTTTGAGGGTGCGGTAGTCCGCACTTCCTGAAATGAATATATCGCGTTTACCCATAATGGAAACCATAAAGGTATTCCATAAATGAAAAATACATAATCCTAAGTAAAACATAAACATATTATATATCATATATAAATATAGTTACATCTTAATGTCCACATTTGAAGGCGTTAAAAGAATATTGAACAATCATCATTTCGTGAGGCAGAAATTCACCATCCACAGAAACAGTATATTATTTAACCATTAGATGTACTTGTGTGTATGTGTAGCTCGAATAATTATTATAAAAAAATCCTAGTATATTTAATATACTGGGGTTGTTACAAAAGAAAATAATAAAAAGAGTTTAGGGGGTTGGAGAAGCAAAATAAATCAAAAGAACACAAGTAAAGACATTACCTTAAAATCGGGTAACTCTCTTGATTTGAGCTCAAAGGCTTCCATGGGAAGAGTTCTTCCCAATGTAAGGCTTCTAGAAGTAATATAGGGATGCGGAGAGACAAAATTATCTGGGGTTGGCTAATACAAAGTCTTGAGAGGTGTGGGTAAGGTGGCAGAGGTGGGGGCCTTTTATAAGAGGATAGGAGGGGCACTCTTGGAAAGGTATAAAATGTTACTTAATTTTCAAATGAGTTTCGTATTTTAAAGGTCCCACATTGATGTATTTTTAGGATAAGGTGATAAGGGTTCGATACATACTCATCCAATAGGTTTTTGACATGTTTAGGTCTTAGATTTTACATTATCGTTTCATTTTATTTAAATCGTGAAATAATGAGCTAATCGCTGCATCATCATGATGTCATAAATAATTTAATTTATTTAATGTCTAAATTTTTTTTTAAAAATAATATGATGTAGGAAATATTTTTACATTTAAAATGACTACATATAGTCCAATATATAATTTATTTAGACAAAATTAAATTTTTTTTTACTCAGGTGATACATTCTTTGTTATATTTAACATTCTTTAAAAATAAAAAGATAAAAAGTCATTATCACACAAAAGTGATTCCATGGGGTCCCCAAGTTTGGAACAAGGCATTAAATGGTCGTCCATGAGACAACCAGTAGCATTAGGACACATTTTGTGGTCATTTGTTATTATTATGATTTTATTTTATTATCCTTAACTACCTGATTACTCATTAATCATGATATTTTAATATAATTATCGTCGTTACTATTCATAATGTCCAAAAACAAAAGAGTCTTAATTACATAATTTGGACCATAGGATTCCAAATATGGAATCCATTTTACCAAATTCCAAACATATAAATTCCAATAATTATTTTAAAATTAATTCCCATTGTCAAAACAGATAGCGGGTTTTTTTGAAACAATATCTATGAAAAGTTTTGCACTTGTTTATGCCAAATTCCAAAGTGAAATTAATCCCAATGACCCACCATTGGATAAAATTGTAAATATAATATTCTATTTACACTTTAAAACCAATAAAAAAGATTATATAACCATATAATTAAATTATATGAAAAAATAGTTTTGATGTAAAATGCAGTATTTTTCACTATTAATTAAAAAATGAACATTGTTAGAAAAATACCAAAAAATTATCCAATGTAAATTTAAATGTCCCAATCATAATTAATATGTTTATTTTTACAAATAAGGCTTATAAAAGTGTAAAAATGTTGATTTAAAAATGGTTTTCCATCAAAAGGCAGTAAAACAATCTTTTAAAAATATTAGTGTATTTCATGCTTAAAATTGGATTATATTCTCATTTTAAGCCTATATAACACTATCTAATTCATCAATAGACATAGATAAAAATATATATTATTAATTTCTTACTTGGGATGTTACAACCTTCCCCTTTTTAGAAAATTTTGCTTCCATAATTTATTTACTTATCAAATAAGTGGGGGTATTTATCCTTCATTTCATTTTCAGATTCCCATGTTGCCTCTTCACTCATGTGGTTCTTTCACAAAACCTTTACATGATGAATCACCATATTCCGTAACACTTTCACCCTGTGGTCAAGAATTTGGATTTTTTTTCTTCATAAGAGAGATTCTCTTCCAACTGAACTACCTCTGGGCTCAAAACATGAGATGGATCTGGCATATACTTTCTCAACATCGAAATATGAAAAACATTGTGTACCTGAGATAAACTCGGAGGTAAATCCACTCGGTAAGAAACTGACCCAACTCTCTCTAGAATTTCATATGGTCTAATGAACCTTGGACTCAGCTTTACTTTCTTACCAAATCGCATCACACTTTTCCATGGTAAAACTTTGAGAAAAACATGATCACCTACCTCGAAAGATAGATCCTTCCTCAGGTTATCCGCATAACTCTTCTGCCTGCTCTGAGCTGTTCTCATGTGTTTCTAAATCAACTGTACTTTTTCTGCCATCTCGTCTACCAATTCTGGTCCCATCAGCTTCCTTTCACCCACTTCATCCCAGAAAGCTAGAGTATGACACCGCTTCCCATATAATGCCTCAAATGGTGCCATCTGTATACTGAAATATAAACTTTTATTATATGAAAATTCTACCAAATAAAGATGTTGGTCCCAACATCCCTGATAATCCATCGAACAAGCACGTAGCATATCTTCCAAATTATAAATTTTTCATTCTGATTTCCCATCTTATTGAGGATGAAAACCTGTACTAAAATTTAATTCAGTACCCAATGACTTCTGAAGGACTTACCAAAAGATAGAAGTAAACCTGGGATCATGATAAGATACAATGGAGAGGGGAACTCCATGTAACCTGACTGTCTATTTATGATACAAACGAGAAAGTTGATCTAGGAAAAAATTATCTTGTACAGCAAGGAAATTAGCAGATTTAGTCAAGTGATCAACAATAACCCAGATTGCATTATTACCTCAAGTTGTCTTCGACAATACCATAACGAAGTCCATGGATATATTTTCCGACTTCCACTATGGCACTGGTAAAGGAAGAAGCATCCCTTTCGGTAAATGCCACTCTAATTTTACCTGTTGACATGGCAAACACTTCACAGTAAAATCAGCAATATCCCTTTTCCTTCCATCCCACCAGTAATACTCCCGATGATCTCTATACATCTTAGTACTTCCTGAATGAACTGAAAATGGAGAACTATGAGCTTCACATAACAACTCTCTCTTCAAATGTGAATCACAAGGAACATAAAATATCTTCCCAAATCTCAAAACATAATCATTATCAATGTTAAATTCTGGAAACTTACCCTTCTAAACCAGCTCTACCTTTTTCTGCAACTTGCTGTCTTGCATCTGTGCTTGCTAGATTCTGTCTGACAGAGAAGATTTCACTAATACCTTAAACAAAACAGAAGGAAATCCTCCACCAACAACGTTTATGCCAGAGTTCATCAAATCCTTAACCAAAGGATCATGTTCCAAATGAAACATTGTTAATGAAGCATTAATTTTTTGACTCAAAGCATCATCCAATTTATTTTCTTTTCCCGGATGGTAATGAATTGTAAAATCATAATCATTGATTAATTCTAGACATCTCCTCTATCTCATGTTCAATTCATTCTAAGTGAATATATACTTTAAACTTTTTTGATCGGTATATATATCACACTTTACTCCATAAAAATGATGCCTCCAAATTATTAAAGCGAAAACAACAACATCTAATTCCAAATCATATATAGGGTAAGTTACCTTATGAGTTTTCAACTGAAGTGAAGCATAAGGAATTACTAGATCATTCTTCATTAGGATGCAACCAATTACTTTCAATAAAGAATCACTATTGATAAAAAACTCACCATTCCTAGAAGGTAGTTCCAAAACTAGAGAATTCACCAATCTTCTTTTCAACTCTTGAGTCAACTGAGCCATCACTGCAACAAACTGTTTAGTTCTGATTCTGACCATCTCAGGATACCGATTTGAAAAGTCATTATCCTCTGTATTCCTTCCTAGAAAATCTGTTCTGTTTCCTCTACGAAAAAACATTCATAACATAGAAATATATTAGGCGAAGCAACATGGTGATCTTTAAATACTATATCATTTCAATTTGACCAAAAAAAATATTTTTGGAGAATCATTTAATAGAATTCTAACCTATAAAGTTATCTAAACTGACCTCTGATAGAAACTATAAGGCCCCACACTTAAACAGTACATAATCTTGAGTTACATAAAGAATACACGTTAAGGATCTTTTCAGGTTTATAATTTTAAAGAATTAGATAGTAAAATATGCATTACATCCCACAATTAAACAAAGTGGTTACAATAAAAGATAGTATTCATTTTTCCCATCAACAGAAACATATTTAAAATAAAACATGGATTCATTCATGACACTTCCTTGACACTATCATCATATAATTTACCATTAACTTGACCTGTGAAAAACATTTCAAAAACATGGGACGAGCATAAAAAGCTCAATAAGGGTTATAAAAAAGATATGGAAAGGAAACATGAGTACATATATACATAAGAATGAAATCATACTTTTCCCATAAAACATAATCACTTTAACATACCTCATCAAATCATGAATAAATCATAGAAATCATAAGACCTAAAGGTAACTTGAGGAATTCATAACATTCTTACGTAGGGAGTAACACTCTTGGTTACGTTTGGAATACCCATCACAGTATATTCCCCATATATCTTCAGAGAAACCTTAACATTTAATTGCTTCACGTTACCCAATGCATTGGAGAGCTATATCAGGCTCACCCTCCCTTAGTTTATCACGGAACCGCCCGTCTTCATAACAATGCCCAAGAACCATGACGTAATCGTATCATATAAAACATGCATATAGGTAACATAACATTTCCACATTTCAATCACAAGATATCAATACCACACAATGATATAATAGAAATGTTGTGATAACCATTTTAAATACCAAAATAAAAGGAAAGTAAAATATGGTATTTATTTTTCATTTTAAAAAAAAATTATAGCTTGTAGAGGAAGCCGAAGCTCAAATAATGGTCACGGCGGCAGAGAAGTAGTTGTCGCCACATATGTATGACAAAAACATTCCCTTTTTTCATTTAGTAAAAACTTTCATATAAAAAATCTTCCTTTTGAATAAGCATAAATGTCAAAGGGGTTTATACACCGTATAAAATAAAGTTGTGTATAAAACAAAATCTACCTCAATGAAAGGAGAATGAGATGAAGTCCCTTACAAAGATCATTTTTAAATAAAATAGATCTATTATGTAAATTTACTATAAGTACACATAAATAAAGTACAAATACAATATAGGGCCTAATAATATCATGACATAATTTGAATGTAGGAGATTAACCCAAAGAACGGAAATTGGGTTAAGAAGCTCCCTTACCTCGGGTCTGACTTGACTCTATTGTTCATTAACATCCTGAATAATAAACATCAATTAATTTGTACTTTATTAAGAACCTTTTTCAAGTTCATTATTCCTTTTATATAACTTATTACCATGTTATGAACATTATATTATCATTTAATTTAATAATGGTCGTTTTGTAGATCATTGTTACTTGAGTCAAAAATATACTCTTTATAATTACAAGTTGTTCATGTGGTAAAATATATATTATATAAAGAATTATATTCATCATTTAGATATCATATATATCATATATATCCATTATGTACATGCATTTATAATATTACGTAACATTTAGAGGTAAGAAATGAAATTCACCGTTCATGGAGATGGTAAGCCGTGCGTACGCATGAACGCTTCTTCCATTTCTATTTCTTATTTAATGTAATTAAAACATAATGATACATAATATTATTATAATTTCGGTATGGAATCATATATAATATCATTAAATCTATCCTTTATACGTAACACATATGGTATTGACGAATCAAATCACTTTGAAGGGGTGGTAGTCCGCACTTCCTAAAATGAAGATATCGCGGTTACCCCTGATGGAAACTATAAAGGTATGACATAAATGAAAAATATAGAATCTTAAGTAAACCATAAACGTATTATATATAATATATAAATATAATGACATCTTAATGGATACCTTTGAAGGTGTTAAAAGAATATTGAACAATCATCGTTTCGTGAGGTAGAAATTCACCATCCACAGAAACAGTATGTTCTTTAACCATTAGATGTAGGTGTGTGTATGTGTAGCTCAAATACTTATTATAAAAACATCCTAGTATATTGAATATTCTGAAGTTGTTACAAAATAAATGAATAAAAAGGGTCTAGGGGGTTGGAGAAGCAAAATAAAACAAAAGAACACAAGTGAAGACATTACCATAAAATCGGGTTACTCTCTTTGATTTGATCTCAATGGATTCTGTGGGAAGAATTCATCCCAAACTGAGGATTCTAGGAGTAAGATAGGGATGTGGAGAGATAAAATGAGCAGGTTTTGGCCGAGCCAAATGGTTGAGAGGTGTGGGTAAGGTGGTAGAGGTGGGGGACTTTTATAAGAGGAGAGGAGGGGCACTCTTGGAAAGGTATAAAAAGATACATTATTTTCAAATGATTATCGGATTTTAAAGGTCACAGATTTATGTATTTTGAAGATAAGGTGATAAGGGTTCTAAATAAACTCATCCAATAGGTTTTTTTACATGTTTAGGTCTTAGATTTTACATTATCTTTTCATTTTATTTAAATCGTTAAATAATGAGGTAATCACTGCATCATCATGATGTCCTAAATAATTTAATTTATTTAATTTCTAAAAATTATAAAAAAATAATAAGATGTAGGAAATAATTTTATCTTTTCAATGACTATTTATAGTACAAATTATAATTTATTTAGACAAAATTAAAATTTTTTTACTCAGGTAATACATTCTTTGTTATATTTAACTTTCTTTAAAAATAAAATGATAAAAAGTCATTATCACACAAATGTGATTCCATGGGATCCCCAAGTTTGGCACAAGGCATCCCATGGTCAGCCCTGAGAAAACTAGTAGAATTAGGACACATTTTGTGGTCATTTGTTATTATTATGATATTATTTTATTATCCTTAACTACCCAATTTCTCATTAATCAAGATAATTAAAGATAATTACAGTCATTACTATTCATAATGTCAAAAAACAAAAGAGTCTTAATTACATAATTAGTACCTTATGATTCCAAATATGTAATCCATTTTACAAAATTCCAGACATATAAATTTCAATAAATAATTTAAAAATAATTCCTGTTGTCAAAACAAATAGCAGGTTTTTTTGAAATAATATCTATGAAAAGTTTGGCACTTGTTTCTGCCCAATTCCAAAGTGAAATTAATCCCAATAACCACCATTGGAATACATGGTAAAAATTATATTCTATTTAAACTTTAAAACCAATTAAAAATATAATCTAACCATATAATTAAAATAGATGAAAAAGCAGTTTTGATGTAAAATGCAGTATTTTTTAGTAATCATTAAAAAATGAACAATGTCAGAAAAATAACATAAAATTATACAATGTAATTTTCAATGTCCCAATCATAAATAATATGTTTATTTTGACAAATAGAGCTTATAAAATTATCAAAATATTTATTTAAAAATGGTTTTCCATCAAAAGGCAGTAAAAAATCTTTTAAAAATATTAGTGTATTCCATGCTTATGATTGGATATATTCTCATTTTAATCCTCTAAAACACTATCTAATTAATAAATAGACATATATAAGAATATCTATTATTCAATACATACTTGGGATGTTATTATATGTGGTCTGATTCCCATTTTCATGAGATATGTAGTGATTCTTGTACGTTCACCCTTGTTCCCTACCACAAAATTTTCGTCTTCTCTTATAAGATCATAAATCCTTACCACATGATGATAAACTGCATGAAAACTTCCCTTACCACATGATGATAAACAACATGGAAAATTTTCTCCCTGCAAGATGATAAACTAAATATAAAATTTCCTTACCACATGATGATAAACTATATAGAAAATTTCATTACTGCATGATGTTAAACTGGTTGAAAAAACGTAGACAATAAATGAAAAAAACTATACATACAGACACCCATTTTTCATTCCTAATAAAAGTACCACAAGCGCCTTACCTTGGTAAACCATAATACCGGGCACATCAACCATATTTAAGAGCATCTCAGCCCATATAACACAATTTAGATTTTATGCTTCTCAAGTATCTATCAACCCTTCATGGCCACTCGAAAAGATATCAATCTTCGAATGACCATTTTCATGACTATTAACACATTCCTATCTCTCTTGTATATGTTCTTATTACCATCACCCAAATTCGTCACCATGAAAAAAGGACATTCTAATCGTTGTGATCCTTAAAACCATTGCGACAACACTCAACTCCTCAGTGTGTCTGAGCTACTCCGTGTATAACTCTTTGATATCACTAATATTGACCTAATAAAATTTGATCCCTCATTTCAAACATTGTTATCCCCTTCTCAAAGTGATTTTGGAGTCCTCCTCACCATGGGTATCCAAATTAGTCTCTTGTGTGACATCTCCCATATCAAGTCCATGTGGGTTGTGACCTTAAATTGATTGTATTTTGGTCACAAATGTATGACCTTAAACTCTATTCTATAATGGACTAAATTTCAAGACCTTAAAATGATGATGAATGTGACAGAAAACAATTAACATTGAAAACCCACAAATGTAAATAATAATAAAATCAATGTCTCTTTCTTCTAAACTTCTCATTCTAAGAGTTTAGTAAAAGACAGTTTCTCTTGAAAATTTTATAAGCATCAAATCTTATAGGGTCTACTTTATATCAATAATAAAATCCAAGAATTGAACCCAGGAACAACTAGTATAGGAAAATGTTTGGGAAATGTTTGTGACATATCATCACCATGAGAATATGTTCACCAGGTGGTGACCCAACATTTAGGATGTTTGAACCCTTTTCATATCATACACTTACTGTAAATCAATAATCATGATATGAGTGTATCAGATCACCATGAACCATTCATTTCCCATGGAAAGGATATATGGATTCAAACAACATTTTTCATGGCTATGTAAACATGCCCAAGGCTCATGCATATGGGCTTGTGGTCGTCAACAAAATGTGTCACTCTACAAGATGGACATTCCAACCCTTGTGAGCCCTGAAATCATCGTGGTGGAACTCAACACCTCAAGGTTTCAAAACTAATCCAAATATTATTTCCCCATATTATCCATTGTGTGTTATCACTTTAGACCATGATTTACTATCCCCGTACCAAAAAATATGAGTGGATTCCACATTCTAGAAATTATGTAGGTATGTTTTGTACCTTTCCTCAAAGATGGAAAGTGACACACCATTCTATAACCTTTTATGACTTATGTATCATATTTTGAAACAATAGAGCGTAGAGATCGAGCTTCACATTAATCTCCAAGCTATCGTAGACTACTGGAACCCTTCCTGGATTGCATTCTCCCCATATCCAACTTCCTCATCATGTTGTTTGGGTAATCAAAATCCATCCACAACCCTAGAAAATAATTGGATATTACCTTTTTATGTTTAGGATACCAATGAATAAGGGCCCTAACCCACAAAATAAATGCATATTCTCTTTGTCAAAAAGTATATTTAACACATGGGAGCCCTCATAGAACCTTAGTGGAACTCCACACCATAGTGCGCCATGGTCATCCCCGACATGTTTTCTCTATCCCAGATCCATTGACAGAATTTTTAGGCACATGATCCTCATCTGGGTTGGTGAGGACTCGGCAGGTGCATCCAAGAGATCTGAGATCAAATCTGGGTGGAGGCGAATTTTCAGGTAACTGTAGCAGTCACTGTAGTAGTCATTGTTCGATACTGTAGCAACTAGAACTATTCATCCAAATAGGCCATTGGGCCACCGGTTTGGTCCTTAGGTCCTTTAAGGATTTCAGGACAACCAAGGCCTTCAAGGTAGTTTTTTTTCAAGGACATCAGGCCACCTTAAGGCCTTAGGGCCACCCCAAGGCCTTTGAGCCACATGAATGAAGATGTACCAGTCATACTACAAGGGACATGGCTTCAGATGAGGATTCATGGCAAGAGAATTCACCAGAGCTGAGCTAAATAGATTTAGAAGAATGAGAGGGTATGGCTTTTCCATCGGTACCAGTCCTTTTCAACTTTTCATAGGACAGCTCTATGTCCAACCCTGTAAAGGTGGATTGTTGATTTCATGAAATATGTTTGGGAGGAGTAGTTCCAAGTTATCTTGTCTAGGTGATTTCCTCTAAGACTTACGTGTCATGTAATTGTCTTTAAGACATATGGCCTAGTAAGGATTCCACCTCACCCCTTGAAAGGTGGATCATCAAAAATAGAAAAAGGCGTTCAGGCCATTCCAAACATAGACTCAATATTTTGTGTTTTGATTTATATCATCCAAACACCAACTATCCATGCGGATCTAGTATCAATAGTAATGTGTCCCCAACCAGTATTACCTCCATAAATATTCCATATACCTGGTTAAGATACCTGAATTCAAGAGACCCTTTACTTGACCACACTTGCATGCCTATGGATCATGCATATGTTCCAATGGTCATCAGCCAAATGTTTCACTCTGTAAAAGGGGACATCAAATCCTCACTGGCCTTAGTAACACCACAATAGATCAGAGAACCATATACTATTGCAAGTTATTATTGGCCAGTTTGCACTATATCACATGATCATATACATGTTCTGGGCTAAAAGAATATAAACTGAAGTTATATAAGGTTGGAACTAAATTCCATAAACTAGTATAATACAAGGTCTAATATAATATACCCTAAACTAAAGAGATACAAGGTCCAAGATAAAATAATAGAAACTACGATGTTATAATGTTTTAGATAAAATGCCCTAAACTAATATGATACAAGGTTTGAGCTAAATGTCTCGAAACTAAAGAAATACAATGTCTGAGCTAAGAGACTCTAAAATAAATAAATACAATGTATAAGATAAAATACCCTAAATGAAAGAGATACAATATCCCAGATAAAAGTCTTTAAACTATTGTGAAACAAGGTCCAAGCTAAAAGACCCTAAACATAACTGATACAAGCATTGAGCTAAATTCCCTAAAATAAAGTATACATGGTCCGAGCTAAAATTCCCTAAAAAATGTGATAAAAGATCCAATCTAAATTTCCCAAAACCAAAGAGAAACAAAGTATGAGTTAAAATACTCTAAAATAAAGCGATACACGTTTCAAGCCAAATGAACCTAAACAAATGCGATACAAGGTCCATGCTAAAGGACCCTAAACCAAAGGACATGAAAATTATCTATCATATGAAATATTGTGAGGTCTACTATATGGCCTTCACATAATCAAGATTCTCTATCCAATCTTATCGCCTTCATAAAAATAAAATTTACTACCCCTTCATAAAAGATGTTATACCTAGATGATCCTTATATAGATCAAGAGATTTTAAGATAGCTAGAACAGATTATCAATGAAGAATATCGTGTTAGTTAGAATTCACAACAATATATCAAAGGGAATCTGTTATAATTTCAAAATTAAATTTCAATCATTCATGTTCATTTAATGTAATTAAATAGATGTTATTGAGGTGAATTTTCAAATTATCACATAGATGATATATCATACGCATACTGAAAGGAACAAAACTGAATAACATTATAGAAAATTTTGAAAATTCATTCACTCATAGTATGAACATGTTGGAGGAATCTCCACATTTCAATGTCCCTCAAATGTTTCTTTAAAAAATGAGTTCCATAAAAAATGATGAGACATTGTAAAAGGTGGTTAGATATGATGGAATGATCCATAAGATTCTGGAGAGATGAATCAATTGAGAATTGTATTTCCTCTCCCCTACTTCTTTTTAATTTTCCCTAGGGAAGAGAGATTCAATAAGAGGAGTCAACTATTCAAATATCTTCTGAGAATCTTCCAATAAGGATGATTGTTTCAAAAGGTTAGACCTAAAATGTGAAATCAACTCCTCATAAATCTGTATCTACGTAGTCAAAGCATCAATTTAAGCATGTAGATTAAATAAGAAATGGAGAATCTTATATAATTCCTCCAAAATCTACCTCATTTTTTAAAAATGGAATCCTCATTAACAAGATCATGAAGATCCATTTCATTCATGTCCAATTATCTTTAGGTGAAGAAGTTTTTCTAGATTATTTCATACAAGGGATAGAGGCCGAATCCATCTCCCCCTATGTCATGAAATAACTGGTGAAGGCATTACCCTTGGATGTAGTATATTTCCATGGGGATATTAGTAATGAAATCATGAATCTGTTCCCAGATCAGTCTAAAATGTGGCAGAACCTCTTCATAAAATGAGGTATACAGAGCATAAGAATGATCGACTGATCATATCAATGCTAAAATAGGAGAAGAAGACTCATGTTCTCTTCTTTCAATAGAATCATCACACATTTATTTTGTTGAAGGATTATCTTCCGTAATGGAATCCATTTCACTACCTGAGTGGCCATCACAAGAATGAGGTCCCTTTATTAATGTCTCATCCATATAATTGTTCAATTTCATCATTTCCTATGATAAATAATTTACAATGTTAATGTCAATTCGACATGATAGACTAATTGGATTACTACACCATTTAGATAAGTTTTCACCAAAGCCTGTGAATAATATTGGGTAATGAAAGAAGAAGAATAATCATTAAGAAGAAGCATAATATCATCCCCAATGTCTCCATCTATCAGCATCCTCTAAAATTGGCGGATAACCCCGAATTGTTTCTCCCCTAGAACACTGAGAAAAGAAAGAGGGGTGACCCTTTAACTATTGCCAAACTGATGAGAAAATCAGTATGGTGTATTTGGATCGTCGGTGACTAGCTCGTACAACATAGCTACAATAAATCCATCCCAATGTGATATTATATAAGATCCCTTATCAATGGACGAACTAACAACATCAAAATTGGCCCAACCAGTATACGCAAAGGTATAATGTAAAGGATCTCTGGATGGAATAACATGAAATTAACCATATAAGGCCTTAAGGACATAGCCTCAACCCCATATATGTAATGAAATTTTGGATTTTATATGGAGTTAGGGATCCTAAAAGTGTTTTAAAATTCATAATAATGGAAATGCTCCCCTATCTAACCAACAAAAAACTACAGAGGACCACTGATCCTGTAAGGTTACCTAGATTGTTGAATATAACCCATAATTATGTAAATATGTTCATGGAATAGTACTACCTAGATAAGGCACCACCATTCTACAAGTTATTCCACCATACCCAGCATGGTAGTATGGATTAAAGAATATGTTTCCTTAGCCTAAAAGATCAACGCATTCAATAACATGGCAACTAAAAAAATCCATTATTATGTTCACAGAGATCATAATGTTTAGAAAAAATACCAACTAGGTATAACAGTCAGCATCCAAGATGGCCCAATATGTGTTTCCACTATTAAGGACCTGCTGGGAGGGGCACATATGATGGAAAATCGTGGCAGGCCTAACTCTATAATTAAAATGGAAAATATTGATCATGTACTTAATCAAAATAAACGATTGAATTATTATCTCTTTTTTAAATTTTCCAATTATAATAATCAGTATCCCCGTCACATAAAATGTGGTGTACTAGGGGTCATCCCAGAAATTTCCAAAATGGAGAAATTCAATATAAATTTCTCGAAGGGGATGAATATCACCCAACATGTAGATGTCCCACATGTGGATGCCCATTTCACCATGGGACATGTGAAAAGTGTTGGTCCCAAGGCACCAATGGCCGATCATCTCTTTAAAAAGGTTAGTATAGAGGTAGATAATGAATTGATAGATCCATAAAGCTTCATAAATGTGAACCCTATATAAGTCATCAATGATCTTTATGAATTTTTTTGACCTATAAGGGTAACTACAAGTCATTGGATAAATACCAACTAGGATGAAGAACCCATATTGAGTACCATCCTCAACTTAGTTTATTCAAAAAAGAATAAAATATACTCAAATATATATGAGAAATTGGTTTCTAGGTGAAATCGTGGTCATCTTGACCCAGAGGATAATTGGACAATAGATAAGAAAAACCTTGAGATCAAACTGTAACTAGTCATTCATCCTCAACAATAGTCATATGAAAACATTATAGAGAATCAGGCACCTAGTGGGATGGGTGATTAAAATATAGAGGAGGATGGTAGGATCATCTTTTAAACCAAACACATAATGAGGAAGTTGATGAGATGGAGTATAATTCTAGATGTCAAGTGAAATGGACCTCCTTAGGTTTTCATTATCAGTAGGTATTCCATATCAAGGATCAATATTTCAATTCCTTGAAATCATGGGGCTTTGATTTTCCACAGCTGGGGAAACTCGAAAAGAACTATAATCCTTCTAAAAATAAGTATGTGGAACATGAAAGACAAAGGGAATACAAGAAAGTTTCAAAAATAGTGGCATGAATGTTCTGGTAGTGTCATGCGCATCATAAGAATAAACAATTCATTTGAGAATCACAAAAAGGATTTTCGGATCACCTGACATCTGAAGGAATCATGGGTCACATAACCCCTATAGGGAATTGCCTAATAACATGACCCATTTGGATACTCTAGATCATGTGACATATACTTGGTCATGTGAATTAGTTGGATCGAATGGTCATACCATTAAACCATGTGAATTCCTAAAGACCATAACAATTGATCGTGTGAAAATGTTCAATAATGGAAGTAAATAGGTAGGGTTTGTATTCAGAATGGAGATCTTGTATAATAGACCTCATGGGGATAGAACAAGAGCAGAGTCTCATGATCAGGACTCATAGACTGTGGTTGTGGTGGAGGCACATGGCAGAAACAAATGAGAGAGAAATATGGAGAGGTGGTGACCATTGGAATGAGTTTTCCTCCTCCAACTCCTATATATAGGACATTCTATTGAATTAAAACCATCAACCGGTAGAACAAATGTCACCCGAGGTACAGATTCATGACACCGCCAAAGACTCTAGTAGCCATTTACATTCCTCAAATCAAATCCCTTGTCCTTGCAGACATAACCCTTTGGGGGGGGGGGGGGGGTTGTTGATGCTCACCAAATGAGCATTGAAAAATTCCCAATGGAATAAATACCTAAATATGGGTTTCATTTCCCCCACAAAAGAAAAGGAAGAATTAAATGGTCAAGACCTACAAATTCTATGAACCTTTAAGATACTCATGATTTTGTGACCATTATAAGGTCACACAAAGGCTCCACATGTGGAATATAACCTATTGTGGATCCCAAAGTACGCCATTCCACAAGCCCCTATACTTTTGTTAAAGTCCTCCCGACAACCAGTAACTGCACGGGTGGTGTCTAGATGGGATCCCTAGACCAGGTGGGTTTTTAGTGATATACACCTAATGATCAAACTGTAAAAATCCTCTAAAAATGTGAGGAATGATATGAAAAAGGTAGAGGCAACTAGAATCAACAAAGATCATGAAACACATTCCCAATGATATGAATGTTTTACCATATTATCATTTGCGAAAAATAATGAACTCCTTGAACCATAGTAAAATAAATCAAAGGGGGTGAAAGGAAAGTAGGAACGACATACTCATAGTCGCTAAAAGTCACGTGGTGTGGCCCTGGCGATCCAAATAGCACCACAAGTCCATCGCAAAATGTTCGCATCATCTCATGAAGGCCCTTTTCCTTGTCATCCTCACCACATGATGTGCCCCGATTATGCCCAGGGGGCTTCGTACTCAGCATTTGGTTATCTATGGAAAAACTAATAGAATTGTCAAGAAAATGAACTGACTCCCCTATATGATCGATATGGGTCACACATCACATATCTCAAAATTAGAGTAATTCTTTATGACATTAATCATGAAATCATGATTGAATCCAAAACATTATCATATAAATCAATGGGAATAAAATTGGGGGAGGTAGAAGCCACTCAAAATCTTAAAATAATTGGGACACATTAATGAAGTCAGTATCTTGGCCACATGAAACCCCCACACAAATGATATTTGGATCATAGAAAGTCCCAAAAAAGATATAAATGATCCCATGGATGCCTTTCAACCTGCACTGGGATATTGAAAATGCCCTTGGATATGTAAATATTATAATAATGAAGTCCATTGGCACATCTACATGATTAATGAAGGCCCCATTATTTGGAAAGTATTCCGATAATGTACGCATTAATGAGGGACTTGTTTTGTTTTAAAATTAGGCAACACACTTATAGTAGTCCACAAAAGAGACTCATGGAGCTGAATGGTGCTAGTTCCCTTCACTGAATCCAATATGGATTCATTCTAGATATGCCGCTAAAAGAACTATACTACTGGGGTGGGGATGCCAATAAATTCCCCACCTCATCATGATGTAAGGGTTGGACTCTAGGGGGCTCGACTCTAGGATTATTGACTCCCAGTCTAGAAAATACTTCTCAAAGTAGTTGATCTTGTGATTGGAAATTATTCCATCATGAAATATACCGAAGAACAATTGGAGAAATAATTTTCCATACATAAGGTACTACATGTGATAATTCATAGATCAAATGAAGGGATACTAGAAAGGCTTTCTAAAAACAAAACTTTTGTTTACAGATCACGTGACAGTCAATATAAATAGATAATGAACAAACATAATGCATTCCCAATAAAATGGCTAGAAACAAGATCATAAGTGGAATAATTAAATGAAATACAAGCTTGATGTCCCTCGGGAACATCGCATGAGCCATTCAAATACAAGAGACAATTCCATGACATGTCACCTAGATGTTACGATATTCGTTCAGCATGCTTTTTATGATACGCTAAATCCTTTAGAAATGTCAAATAATGTCACATGATCCCCCTTGGCACAGCACCATGGTCTCTCAAAAACTTCTAGTTCTATCACATGATCCATCTGATGTCCGTTAAATACTTCACCTAATTCATATAACAGAGTTTTCTTATATCACTCTACTCTCAATGTCACATTTATGCATGAAAAATAAGCTTTTGTAACACCCTATTGGAAAGAAAACTAAGACCCACAATGCCCTCCAGATAGGACAACCATGTCTTGCGATGACCATTAGGGATGTTATCTACGATAGGAAACATCCTTTGAACCATGTCGCACAGACTCATATGACACCCTCTATATGTTTTAGGATTTCTAGAGTGATGGATTCCAGGATAAGCCAACCAGGTCATGTGATTTCCAAAAACAATCTAGCAAGGCCGTGTGATGGATTCATGGATAGGCCAACTCATTCATATGAAACCCTCTATGCACGAGACAATGGAATCCCAAGACATGATAACATTTTCAATCCTCAGTGTGTAATCACCAATCAATAGGGGAACCCCAGTGTGTTAGATCCAATCAAAAGGGAAACCTCAGAGTGTAATCCCCGATCAAAGGGGAAACCTCGTAGTGTTAACCCTGATCAATAGTGTAGCCTTAGGGTGTAAGTCATAATATAAACAGAACTATGGTGACATTGATTCCCTCCATATTCAGGATATGTAAGCCCCCTCTCTGGAGGTTCAAGATCTATATTATTCATCCAGGGTATTCCCAACACATATGTTCCACATCATGAGCAATGAAATGACCATTTTCTATCCCTTGTTTCTTACATCAAGAATAGATCACTTGAGCTTATGTATATAAAATAATCAATTCTTCTACACCATGGTACTCTATAATTTATGTGGTATCGTCAAAATATATGATCTTTCCAAATGAACTATGATAATAATGATTATCTCTATACATAATATACGTATGAAATCCTTCCTGGGTGTCCCAGAGTGTCCATATAAGTCCTTTCCACATGACATAAAACATCAAAGGTCTAGAGAACTATGTGGGTTCTAATTCATGCTATAACCAAGATATGTTGGATTCCTAAAAATGGCTCAGTACCCTTTTTGGAATATTAATCGACTCCTCGCATGGAATCACATTTTGAAGCACATGGTTATATGGCATTAGAATATATAAGAATCCTCCAATTACTGGAAATGACAAAGATCCTTAGATACATATAAATGAATTCTATAATGAGACCCCAATAGTTTTCACTTGAAAAATAATTATCCTATAGTCATTTTGTTAGGATAACTAGTCCTGTATAAGGATAATGGAGAGATTCAAGAACTTATCTTATATCTATAAGAAACTCCTTGAGTATTCCTCAATTCCCCACCCAAGGGTGGGATTAGCTCGACCTCCAATCCTCTCAACCATTGTGTGTCCCTATGATTCACTGGATCAGAAAACCAAGATAACCACCAGCCTTATGAAAGTATGTATATACCCAAATATGGATGAGGCAACCATTGGGAGTTTCTGGGAATGGTGAAACACATGGATTACCTGATGCAAGTTATTAAGAAAGGCCTTAAGACTCTCCCCTCATCCAAACCATCATGTGAACCCCATTCCACTCCTCAAATCCTAACAAAATAGTAACATTGAATTTTTTTCCTATACAGAAATATCGTATTCTTACCACTGTGTGAAGAATATCCATCATATAATGGATTTAATGTTTAAAAGAATGAATTTTGTTTTTCACCCCTACATGGAAATTATTGGGACCTTTGAATTTACTAGGATACCATCATCCTTACTCCCACTCTATTATAGTAATATAGAAAATCAAGGTTATAGAGAATGTATTATCCTAGGACTAGATTTCATAATTGTATTCATTATGAAAAAAATCATTGGCCCCAAAAACCATTTATAAATGTATTTATGAGGTGCAAAATTGGTCCCGCATATCCATCAGAAAATGATAGATAATGTGGGATAAAATAAAGATTATAGAGATTACTACATTGAATGTCTTATAAATATGTTCTTGGGTAGGATATATTTTCTATAATATATATATGTATATATAATTATTTTTATAAATTATTTAAATATATATTTTTTAATTTGTTATATATATATAATTAAATTTTAATAATATATTATTAGTTACATTGGTTTGATTCAAATTTAAATAATTATATGGAATTATAAAAGTTGTAAATAAAACCAAAACATGCCTCATTATAAATTTTTTCCACATTTAGCTGATTTTTTTTTGTTTTAATTTGATTAATTCACATCTATTGATGCTTAAATATAAGGAGGTATTATAGTTAAATTTTAATATGATTGAAAATAATTTATTTAATCTCCAATTTTTTTAAAGAATTATAAGAAGTGATTTTATATAAATTGAGGTATGTGGCTTCCCACAATATTTTAAAATTCTTTAATCATATTTATACAATGAAATCAATAGTAACTATTGGGGGTGGATCAAACCCTTTTATACAATGAATTTATTAATAATCCAAGGATTTATTCATTTATTTCCAATTTCACCCCAAAAGATATATATTCAAAATTAATATAACAATAAAAAAGGTTTGAACACCGTCGTAGAACATAAAACATTTATATTTAATCTCTCAAAATTAAGTACAATGAAATTTTTAATGATGACCATTCCAATGAAAACAATTATCTCATTGGTGGGACAAGATGTAGTTCCTTTTTACCATTATAAAACTAGTCTATAAATTGTAGCCTAATATTTCACCCATTTTGAAAGACCCCTCTACTAATATTGATGACGCTTTGGTAAATTTTTTAATGGTAGAATATATTTGAATAATTCAAATTAAATTTAATGATTATATGGTTTTCTGTTGAGATCTTATCTTTAACACTTTTCAAAATTATTTTTATAATTATTTTCAATAAATTAATTAAGAAAAATATGTTGTGAATGTGATGGAGTTCATGTAAAATGTTATGTAAAAAGATAATTGAATGTTTTTAATTAATAATTATCTTAATTTCAGGATGGCTGATTATGAGACTGTACCTATGAAAGTACATTATCATTATGTTATTTGAAATGAACTTGTTTCAATTCCGATTTTTATACCATATAATTTTCATTTAGGTGAAATTATTTCTATATTAGACCCTATTATACAATAATTAGCTTAATCAACCAAAAAACAAAATTTAATTTATTTCCTTAGAACAACCACAAAAAAACATTTATTTATATCATATAATAATCCATGTTGAAAAACTGGGGAATGAAATCATAGTTTGATTCCAAGGTTAATTTTAGAGAGGGGATATATCCCATAACATTATTACATACAAATAAGATAATTTATCTATTTAATATAAAATAATATCATTAGGGAATAAGGGAGAGTGATATTCTTCTAGAAATACCTCGTATTATTCTTGGGTATGTTGATATAGAACCAAACAAAACAAGACTACTACAAATATGTTGTTTAAATAAAATCTAGATATGATGATATAAAAAGATAAAATGAATTCAAAAAGATGTGATGGTGGCTTGAATATTGAGGTACATTTAGTACATGAAAGTATCATTTGATTTCCAAAACATTTAATAAGAGCACAATCAGGAATATAATTCACCTTGAAACATTTCATGAACCAATTTCATTGATCAAGGATGAATAACACTAAATTTTACTTCTAGTAAAAGGTTTACTATTCTGATTTATTATATATACCAGAGATTGAAAATAATCTAGTTTCTATTTATATTATTTATAATAAGGGGATTCATGTTTCATTTGAATAAAAAATGCATATGATATTGAAGGGTGGCATGTTTATCCGGAAAGGGTAATCAATTGATGAAATGTATGAGACATCTATTAATAATATGATTAAAAATTTTACTTTTTTAATTGAAGTATCTTATATATGGAAACACCATTTAGTGCATATTAATTATAACTCATTAAAATCTATGAATATGTTAAATTTAATTGATTTTGTTGATGTATTAAATAAATGTGAAACATAAATAGAATATTAAATAGTAAAATTTCTATATCATAGTTGTAAAGGAAATTTAAATATATTGGAATTTGTATGGTCTTATATATTAAAAAGTGTGAATTTTTATCATACTGTAGAATACTTAATCTCATAAAAAATATAATTATACCTAGATCAATTTATGCTATTTTTTTATAAAAAATAGTAAATTTTATTGAATTAGGGACTCAGAAGCTTGTGTTAATATTGAATAGAAATATTTAGTGTTTTTTTTAATGAAATTTATATGGATAATGTGGAATAATTTTTCCCCATATTCCTATCTCTATTACCACATCTGT
Source organism: Viscum album (assembly GCA_963277665.1). NCBI lineage: Eukaryota > Viridiplantae > Streptophyta > Magnoliopsida > Santalales > Viscaceae > Viscum > Viscum album. Next base: position 1,254,772,889 of record OY728122.1, read on the forward strand.
TTTAAATTCAATAGATATAAACAAGTATGATTTTTTTATTTTTACATACTAATATTACATGAGTAATGAAGAAAAATTTCACAACACCCTCCCCACAAAGTGTACCCCTCCTGGGTTGGAAATGTGAGAAGGGAGATAATCCCCCCCCCCATGTCCCGCCTCCCGTAGGCCCTGGGTTAGTGATTTGCACCGAGGTTATAGGAAACACATATATGGGGGCATTACCCTCTAAGAGAACACATGTGAAAGAGAGAGACAAGACAGACACCATCCAACTCCATATTAGACTGTAATAAAAATAAATACCTTTTACACATATTTAATGTCATGAAAAACTACTAAAAATGATAGGGGAGAACTACAAGTACAAAATAGAAAGTAAAAACAGTAGGGACCACAAATCCAAAATAGCTCATGCAAACCCAAGTGAGTAGAAACTAGCCCGATCTCCAACCTTCTCCAGGTGACCTAAAAAACATTTTATATATATATAGGTTGAATATAATAGTATACATAGTTGGATCCTCCACAGAGCCTCTTGTGCAAAAATAAAGAAAGCATTCTATTGTATAGTGAACATCAAGTGAAACTGACTCGTCACCTAAATTGGTATACTATGTTTAAAGCATCAACCTGGATACTCTTAAAAAGTATATCATACAAGAGTATATAATATAATAAAGAATATCAAGGGTACCTCGCTACTAATTCCCCACTGGTCTGCTACTTTGCCCTAATGTCGCACGTCGTAAGAAACTCTCTCCAAAAGGCTTGCTTACAGACACTTGGCAGAAGCACCATAACATGCACCACATGTAATAAAACCACCACATCCACATATGAAAATTAACCTGGTAGTTTTTGGGTTCCACCATAGCACGGAAAATGTGTATCATACGCTGGGTATTAATCCTCAATCGATTATAAACCATACACCCTATAAGTGTCCTCCAACCATCATAGCCTATACAAATTACACCTATAGTAGTCCATAGGAAACAACATCTAGAATATATGTGTGTGAATTACCAGAAGACATTTCAACCCTCTACACACATAGATGGGGAAAACTAACTATTGTGCCTACCAGCACATGTAACTACCAAGAGGTGAGAGTGGGGCCAAAGGGGGTAGTCAGTCATCCATCCTCCCACCAGAATGTATGGGAAAACACCCCTAGGGACCAGAATCCTTGGGGTGTCAGTTTCCCTAACTAATAGTGTTGAGTAGCATATAGAAGAAAAAAAAGTACAGAATATACTATTTCTCACAACCACACTATGGGAATAACATATACTTGGACACAACCGCAGCTAATGTCTCTCGGATTCCCAGCTGTCACTTCTATGACATGGTATCCTATAAAAACAGAACCATTTAAAGATCATAATTACATTACTTCATTCCCTTTTAATTAGTTTAAATTTATGTTAATTAATTTTCTAAACATTAATTTACCACTTACAATTCCACATTATATTTCATTAGCATCACACCAAAAGTACTATGTCCCTTTAAATTGTTACCCTAGAATTGCTTCCCAGCAAACTCCAACCCCTTGGGTTAACATAATTTATTCAATCATGTATTAACATCAATATTTATTTCCCATATTCCATGGAATTCTGGAATAAAATTATAATCTACAAAACACAAGGTTCTCCACTCGGTGAGAAGATGAACTACTTGTCAATCATTGAAACATATACCAAGATCATAGACCCATCCTCCCTTGAGAAGCTAATCAAGGAATGGAGGTGGAATACCCCGTGTGTCTTTACACCATCTGGAAGGAGTGTAAGAAAACTAGATACCTTGAGTAGTGGGGAAAGTAAAGAAGATAACCACCCAAAAAATCAGCAAGTATCCATATATTCATATCCAAACCATTTCATCTTCTCTAGTGTCCTCCCCGATACCCACAAATGTAAACTGATGCATCTTCCAACATTAGGAGTCAACTACTGCCACAACCAACAAGACTCCCTACCCCTACATATCACTACAGCCTTCTCAGCTCACATCACAACACTAGAAGTAGGAAAACAAATATCATATCAACTGGGCTCTTAGCCCTTAAACAATCAAGAGGGTAACTCAGAACCCTATAATGAATCATCTTTTATCAAAAAATTAGTTCCTCCATCCATCTTGAATTGACCTATTTATTATTAATAGGTTCCAACATTGGAAAACTGAAAAAGTATGTAATCAAAAATTGATTAAATATGCTTATTGTATCAATTTCATTTACATCAAATTACAACAACAACAAGAGGATTCATTTACATTCCACACTATCTTTATCCAAAGAATTAACAATTAATTTCATCATTACATTCATTACAAATTTCCATCAGTAATGAAAATCTAAAAAAGAAAGAATAGATATCACACTATCTAGTTGAACTAGAGGAAATAACATATGATTGATATCAATTTATTTATCTGGTACAGATATTTAATATGTCAATTCCATTGTGATCTAGTGGAGAAAACATGCCTACTATATAGTTGTACATAAAATAATAGAGAATCAATGAATCCCCTTCCTCATATGGTTCTTGACATTCTTTATACGAGAACAAGGAACACAATGGGTTACGATCTCCTCCCCCCATGACATCTGTATCCACTCGAGGATGTAGAGACACCACTACACATGTCAAAACCCAATAAAATCCCATTGGGAACATGGATATTTCATTCCATATAATGGGTAGGAGAAACAAATGAGTCGAATATAAAATGAACGATAATATATCATACCTTATATCAAAGATTGATCGATAGTTCTTGGTTGCATCAAAAATATAGGGAATCCAATCCACGGTGGAATTTCTTATTGTGAAACTCCTATAGAATGGAATTAATGGATCGAGTGTCTCACAATTGAGAACAAGGAGGATGAACTAGGTAGGATGATATCTCGTCCCTTTAGAAGATTTAATGGAGCATTGGTTTAAGATATGCTGGATTTTCCATTAAAAGAGGGTCACATTAAAACATTCAATTTGATCAAGTAAAAGAATCCCAAGCCTTAGGAAAAAATAATACACGAGTTATGACCTTTGAATCGGTCTTAGATTCCTTGAAATGAGTCTTTAAATGCATTTTACATCGAAGGAGACATCAAAGTGGGAAAAATTAGGAAGTATTAAACAAAGTTCATGAACATGAAATTTGGAAAAGGAAAGAGAGGTTTTCATTGGACCTTAACATTCTAGAAACACTACTCATGAACTCAAAATGTGGAAAAGTAAATAGAGGATACCGTTGGACTGTTCACATAAGGATACAAATGACACTGTTCACATATGGTTACTGTTTCACTGTTCACATAAGGATATCAATGGCATTGTTCACATAATATTACTATTGAACTGTTCACATAAGGCTATCGATGACATTGTTCATATAATTAGATATTAGTAAGTGTGTTGGGGATAAGTCACCTTGACCTCCCGGAACACCTCAAACACCAGATTTTCACAATGGAATGGACCAGAGATGTCCAAGCCTTTACATCAGATACCTCTCAAAACATTCTCATCCATGAGAATTAGAAACCAACCTAAAAGGGAACTGAAATGTATTATGAACATCTTCTCATCAAGATACCTCTCAAATAATATAAATCCACAATATCTAACCAAAATTAATCCACCTTATACACCCGAATGGTCTATATCTACAAATGGGACAACACTACATGAAAAGAGTTAATCATAAAAAAACTCTAGGTAGTGATCATGTATATGTGACTCACATTCCCAAGTACTCTCTTCCATGCCACTATGTCGCCACAAGACACAAACCATGGGTATAGAATGCCTAAACAACACCTTCTCTTTGCAGTCTTGGGTGTCCACAGGTCACTCCTAAAAGGTCATATCATCATCAACATCGATCTCTCCCCAATCGATGACGTGAGATTCATCATGAAGATAATGACGGAGCTGTGAAAATTGAAAAACATCTTGTATCCGACTCATCTTTGGTGGAAGTGCTACTCGATATGCCACAACTCCATCATGATCTAACACCTTGAAATTCCCCCCAAACCGGGGAGAAAGCTTATCACCATGAAAAAATAATTGTTGCGCACAATGGGGAGTCATCTACAGAAACACGTGATCCCAAAAATAAAACTCCAAGGGTCCCCTCCTTTGATCGGAATATGATTTCTAATGATCATGTGCTATATTCATCCTCTCACGAATCACCTAAACCATATATGTTGTATTTTGTACAAGTTCCGGTCCGTGAATTGATGACTCTCTGACCCCAGTACTACACAGCAGAGAATGGAAATTCCAGCCATACAAGGCATCAAATGGCGCAATAACGATGGTGGTGTGAAAACTATTGTTGTTAGAGAAATCCACCAATGGTAAGTGCCTAATCCATGAACATCCAAATTCCAGGACACAAGAGCGTAACTTGTATTCAAGAGTCTGGATTGTTTTCTCTATATGATCATCCATCTGAGGAAGAAAAGTTGTGCTAAGGCATAGCTGAGAACCGAAATCATGATGGAGACCTCTCCACACCCTAGAAGTAAAATGTGGATCTCAGTCAGAAAGGATCATCATCGGGACTCTATGGAGTCTCACCACCTCCTCCAGATAAATCCTTGACAATACTTCCAGTGATCTTGACTCCTTGATTACTATGAACTGGGATGATTTTGTTAAATGGTCCACTTCCACCAAAATAGCGGCATGTCCTCCAAAACATCGAGGTAAACGTGTAACAATGTCCTTTGAGATGTCCTCCAACTTCCACTGTGAAACCTCTAATGGTTGAAGAAGACCACTAGGAACATGGTGTTTGGCCTTCACCTTCTGGAAAATCAAGCATTAAGACACAAACACTGCAACCATATGCTTTAGCCCAGGCCACCAAAATAGGCTCTTCATGGCATGGTACATCATTGTCACTCAATGATTCACCGCTAAAGGAGAACTATGGAACACTCTAAGAATGATATCTAACATCATCAAAGGAACAAGTAATATTCCATGATACAACACTCAGCATTGTTCATCCTTAGAACAACCATCAAGGGCCTCACCAAAAACAACTCTGTCACTCCAGACCTCCACCTCTAGATCCTCCAACTAGGACTATTCTACCTACTGCACTAGAGATGACTGCACCATCATATGAAAAAGACATCCTATACTCCAAAATTCTCTAATATCAAGATGCAATGATGACAGTTATTCCATTACTCTCCAGGAATCACCTGATTCACACACTTCATCACAACCTGACTTTTGAATCTATGCATTAGCTACGAAATTCCTCATTCCAAGTGTATATGATATTTCGAAGTCATATTCCTGTTAGAACACCATACACCGATAGTGTCACATGTTTAAGTCACACTGGGAGAAAACATACCTCTTGCTCTTATGGTTAGTGAAAACGAAAAAGCACTCACCAAGGAGGTAATGTCTCCACATATTCATAGAAAACACCATGGATGCCAGCTCAAGAGCATGGGTGGAATAGTTATGTTCATGGGGATGTAACTGTCGAGCCCCATTAGAAAGAACTGATCTCTGCTTCATCAAGAAACAACGTAACCCTAGATGTGAAGCATCACAAAAAACATCAAACCGAACTCCCTCTACTGGAAGACAATGAACTGGATCACTTACTAACTTCATCTTTAGATACTTGAAATCTACCTGACACTAATCAGTTCACATGAACACTAGATACTTCCTTTTCAAATCATTCGGAGGAGTCACAACTTGAGAAAAATTGGCTACGATCCTCTTGTAGTAGCTTGCAAGATCAAGGAAAATTCGCACCACTAATACTGTATTGGGGGATGGACAAGACAAAACTACTTCTATATTAGATTGATCTTCTAATTCTCCCTAATGGGACACAACATGACCTATTAAATGGACTTAAAAAACCAAAAACTCACACGTTGACAACATCCCAAAGAGATGATGTTGATGAAGAACTCCCAAAAAAATGTGTAGATGCTCTAAATGCTCCTCCTCAGAAGTGGAGTATAGAATGATGCCATCGATGAAAAACACCACAAACTTGTCCAGGAACTCACAGAACCCAGTGTTTATCAATCCCATGAACAAAACTAGATAATTTGTCACACTAAATAAAATTACAACGAACTCATAATTCCCATTATGAAAACATAAAGAAATCATCAGAATATCCTCATCCTTCACATGCATCTGATGATATACTGACTGAAAGTCTATCTTTGGGAAACAACTTGCACCCATATGTTGATTGAATAAATCATAACTTCGCAGAAGAGGATATCAATTCTTCACTATTAATTTTTTTAAGTGACGATAATCGACACACTACTAGAAACTGTCGTCAACCTTCTTTACGAACAAAACCTGTGCACCCCATGGGGACACACTCATTCGAACAAAACCACACTGTAATAGACCATCAAGAAATATATGTAGCTCTCATAACTCAAAAGGGTTCATCCTATATGGATATGTAGAGATAGAAGATGCTTCTGGTCATAGCTCAATCCCAAACTCGATCTCTCATTGAGGGGGTAATGCTACATCCTCTTCTAGAAAGACATCAGGGAACTCTTCTACGACCTTAGGAAATGAAATATACTAATCATCTGATGAACATAGGGTCAGCTTAGTCATCATGGATGATATGGATGGAACTCACCTCTGACCTATATTTGGGTCTCGCTCGCCAATGAACACCACTGACTCTCCATCCACATCGAAAAACACAAACTTCCTCCTAAATCAATCCACGATAGCCTACACTGAATACAACCAATCCCTGCCAAGGATGACATAAAATGGTTGTATTCGTAAACATAGGAAATCTCCCCATGAGTGGTTCTTCCCCAAAAATAGCTCACAGTCTCAACATACTTCAAGCATGTAAGCTCGGCCTCCAACTGGAATTGTTAATGACAAGGGCACTGGAAACCTCTCTATCACAAGTACCAAATAATGGAAAAGGGTAGGTAATATAAAGGAGTGTGTTTCTCCTGAATCAAACAACGAATACACCAAGGTAGAAATCAATCAAAGGGTACCTTGAATTCTGTTTGGATCACCCAGAGCTGGAAACGCTAAATCATGAAGCTAACCACGTCCACCTCCATGACCACTCTGACCCTGATGACAACCACCACCATGGTTGTGCTTTACTACCGGAGGATGGGGAGCGTCACAGGGCTATCGTCGGCCTGCCCCATCATCCCTCTACTAATTCAAAACTGGTGAAACCGACTACTTATACCTTGGCTAGAACTACATCCATAGATAAAACTGGAGTGGTACACCTAGTGAAAGATGACTGCTCTGAATGGCTGGGAACTCAAGATGCGGATGACCATGACCACCACAAGAAAAAAAATCACCCGATCCCTTGGATTAGGACTGAGAGCCACCACCCCAAGAGAAACAAGATTCCGAAGGCTGGGACCTACACCTGGATGAACTGAAACTCTTCTGCCCTGAAAATTAGGAACCCCAGACCCCAGATCTTCTTCATGAGGAATCATGAGGACTCCCCTCTTATGATGATCTGGTCCTATAAAATGTCCTCTCAATGACCTCTGCCATCACCAACACCTCAAGATATGTCACCCTCATAAATAGGCTGACATGGTTCTGGATCTCTGGATGCAAAGCCTCCTCAAAATTCATCCCCTGGCCTCCTCATCTGGTAATAGGTCTGAAAAATATCATAAAAGGTTCTTCAAATAGATTTAAAACTCTCACACACTTGACCTACTCTTTCGAAGGGTTGGAAGCTCTTGATGTCTTGACCCCTTCGCAGTTGAAGAAATAAACATGACTCTAATCTTGTCTCGGAACACCTCCCATGATATCCCTGACTCCTCGTGATCCCCAAGAAACAAGAACCACCAATTCCTCGCTACTCTATGCCACATCATCACAACCAAAGACACCCAGTGCTCCATCGGAGCACAAATCGAACTGATGCCTATCTCGACCTCCTCCAACCAGTCTTCGGTGACTGCATCTGAAATGTATCCCTCGTATTTCTGCATACTTTGATACAGAAACTCTCAAGGTGTTCATCAACCTCTACCTGACAACGATCTTATGGCATAACCTATTGGACATCATCAATGTGATCATGATGAGGACGTCGACCTGTAGCCATACCTACAAAATAAAAAAATAGAGTTCCTAAACCTAGAATATATAATACACGACAATAATTAATTAATTTTTTTCTTTTATTCATTTTAGGTTACCCTATCCCATGGTCTACCCATTCAAAGATAGGAACAAGGAAGAATGTTGTCGGATCCTTTCCTAGGTCTCTACATTGCAACAAGCATCACATCGTTTTGTAGCCGTTGTAAACTTAAAGGACTGTACATCAGACCATTGGGGGCCTAAATGCCTATGTCTCAACTGGTCACTAGTGTTTACATCAGTAGTCAAACTGGACTGACATTGTTTCCCTATGAAGCCATGAAACCTCACCAGTTCCAAACACCAAATCACATCCTATATCTCAACCAGACCTATGATACCACTACATCATGACCCTCACCACAATGTGTACACCTCTTAGGCCGGAAATGTGTGAAGGGAGATAATGACCATCGAGTCCCACCTCCAATAGGCCCTGGGTTTGCAACTAGCACCGAGGGTATAGTTAACAGACATATGGGAGGAATTACCCTCTAAGAGAACAAAAGTGAAAGAGATAGATAAGATAGACAACAACCAACTCCATTTTAGACTAAAATATAAAATAAACCCCAATTAAAAACATTTTCTGTCAGAAAAAACAACTAAAACTGAAAGGGGAGAACTACAAGTACCCAAAACAATGTAAAAACATCAGTGACCAAGAAGCAAAAAAAACTCATACAACCCCAAGATAGTTGAAATGAGCCTGTTCTCCAACCCGTGGAAAGTGACTTGAAAAATATATATATATACATAGGGTGATTGTAATAGTATAATTAGTAGGATCCTCCCCAGAGCGTCTTGTGAAAATGTAAAGAAAGCATGCTAAAGAATAGTGAACTACAAGTGAAACTAACTCACCACATAAATTGGTATACTATGTTCCCAGCCTCACTATGGAAACTCTCACCATGTATTGAATATAATAGTATATAATATAATAAGGATTATCAAGGGTACCCCACTACTACATCCCCTCTAGTTTTCCGCTTTTCCACAATGTCACACATCTTAAGCATCTCTCTCCAAAAAGGCATGCCTGTAGACAACTGGGTGTTGCACCACAACATGAACCTCAAGAAACAAAACTGCCATGTCCACGTAAGAAAGGTAACTGGTTGTTTTTTGGAGCCACCACAGCTCGTGTAACATGTACCAAACATCTTGTATTAAATCTCAATCTACTATAGCTGATACACCAAGTATGGGTCCTCCAGCCATCATAGCCAATACACTTTACACCTATAGTAGTCTATATGACACTGTATCTATAATATATGTGTGTGAATAACAAAAAGACATTATATCCATCTACACACATATATAGGGAAAACTAACCACTATGCCTACCAGCACAAGTAACTACCAAGAAAAGAGAGATGGGCCAAATGGGGTAGTAATCCATCCATCATCCCACCAGAATGTTGGGGAAAACACCCCCCATGGCTCAGAATCTCAGAGGTGTCAGTTTCCCAATCTGATGGGGTGGAGTAACGTATAGAAACACAAAAGGTACAGAATATACTATATCTCACATCCACACTATGGGAATAACCTATTCTTAGTCACAATTGTAGCTAATGCCTCTTGGACTCCAAGATGCCACTTCTAGGGCCATGTATCCTATAAACACACAACCATTTAAAGATCTTAATTACATTACATGATTCATTTTTTATTAGTTTCACTTTATGTTAATTAATTCATTAAAAATTAATTAACCATTAACAATTCTAAATTATATTCAATTATCATCACACCCAATGTCCACTATCCCTTTAAATTGTAACCTCAGCATTGCATCCTAGCAAGCTCCAACACCTTGGGATAACATCATTTATTCAATCATTTATTAACAAAATTATTAATTTCCCATATTCTCTGTAACTCTCGAAAAATAGTATATGCTACTAAACACAAGGGGCTCAACATGGTGAGAAGATTAACTAATCGTCAATTAATATCCACCAATTGCAAGAGAATAGATATATCCTCCCCCTAGAAGCTCAACATAGAAAGCACGTAGCATAACCCATGTTTCTTCACCCCTTTGGGAAGGAGGGTAAGCATACCATATTTGTTTTGTAGTGGGGAAATTAAAAAGGTTAAACAACCAACATGAATCATCAATCATCCAATCATTCTCATCCAACCTATTTCATCATATTTATTGTCCTCCCTGACCCCCAAATGCATAAACAGATGAATCTCTCCACTCTAGGCGTCAATTTCTGCCACAACCAATAGGCATCTCTTCCACCACATATCACAACAACCTTCCAGGATCACATCACAACACAAGAAATAGGAAACCAAACATCATATAAATTGGACTCTTAGGACATATGCAAGTAAGAGGTTAACTCAGAACCCTAAAAGGAATCATAATTTATAAATAAATCATTTCTTTAATATATCTCGAATTAAACGATGTATTATTCGTAGGTTCCAAAATTAGGAAACCTAAAAAGTAAGGTATCACCAATTGATTAAATATGCTTACTACATCAATTTGATTAACATAAAATTACAAAAAAAACAAACAGATTCATTTACATGCCTCATTTTCTATAGACAAATAATTATCAATAAATTTCATCTTTACATTCATTACCAATTTCCATCTAGAATGAAAATCTCATTAAAGAAAGCATCAATATCACACTATCTAGCAAAACCAGGGGCAATAACATACGATAGATATCAATTAATATATCCAGTTTAAATAATTAATATGTCAATTCCATTGTGATCCAGTGGGATAAATCATACTAACTATATAGTTGAACATAAAATAATATATATGCAATTAAAACCCTATGGAAAATGGTTCTTGATGTTCTATATATGAGAAAAAGAAAAAAAACGGGTTATGGTCTCCTCCCCCCATGACAATTGTATCCACCCGAGGATGCAGAGAGAACACCACACTAGTTGAATCCCATGAAAATCCCATTAGGAACATTGAGAAATGATTCCATAACATCTTAAGGGGAAAGAGATGGAGATGAACCCAAAAGAATGAATATAGATCATACCATATATCGAAGATTGATCGATACTGCTTGGTTGCGTTAAAAACATAGGGAAATCAGTCAAAGGTGGAAACTATTATAACAAAACTCTTACAGAATGGGATGAAAGGTTCGAGCGTCCGATGGATGGGAATAGATAGGAAGAACATGGGATGATGATATCTAGTACCTTTAGAAGATTTAACGGAGCATCGGTTTAAAATAAGATGGATGTTCCATTGAAACCAGACAATATTAAACCATGCAGTTTAACCATGTAAAAGCATCATGAGCCTTATGATAAATTAATATAGGAGTAATGGAATTTTAATCAGCCTTATAGTTCTTAAAATGAGGCTTTAAATTCATTTGATGTCAAAGGAAACGTCACAGGAGAGAAATTGTTTGAAGGTAGAAACACTGTTCATGAACACGAAATTTAGAAAAGGAAATAATTGATAACATTGGACCTCACCATTATGGAAATATTATTCATGAACTCTAAATTTGGAAAAGGAAATAGAGGTTACCATTGGATTGTTCACATAAGGCTACTAATGACACTATTCACATAAGGTTACCATTGCATTGTTCACAAAATGCTACCGAGGAAACTGTTCACATAAGGTTACCGTTGTGTTTTTCACATAATGCTACTGAGGAAACTATTCAAATAATTGGAAATTTGGAACAGTTTTGGGAATAAGTCACCTTTACCCCCGGAACACCCCAGACACCATATTTTCACAATGGAATGGATAAGAGAGGTAAATGACATTACAAAAACCTTATATATTTGGATTTTATATCTTTTGATTCTATAGTTTTCTTTATTTTGGGTGATCTAAATAACTATATTCTAAATAAATATTCCACTGTACAACACATAAATGATATAATTAATACACATAGAGAAGCTATTTATTCAAAAAAATTAATTTAGTAAATAAGAAATCAATTCTGAAATGGATTCAATTTTAAGTAACAAATATTGGGTTATTTTGGATCTACAAAAAGGATCAATGCCTATTAGATATAAATGTATATGTAGAAAAAAATGATTTTAATGGTAATATTGATTAATGTAATGCAATATTAGTTGTCAAAGGTTTGAACCAAAATATGTAATTGAGAATATTGATATTTATGCTTATGATATTAGAATTAATTCACCGAGATTATTATTTTCATTATCCACTATTAGTCATTTATATATTCATAAAATTTAGGATAAAAAAACATTTCAAAATTAATATTTATTTGAATATATTTTGATAGAAAAACATTATAGATTTTGTTTTATACATTAATTAAATGAAATTATATATTATATTTATATCTTTTTATGGTCTTAAACAATCATTTAAACAATGGAATACAAATTGGATTTTATTATTTTATCTAATGATTTTTTCACAATAATTATAATAAGTGTATTGATTCAATATTTACAAAATCATATGGAGTTATAATGTCCCTAAATATAGTTAATATGTATATTTTTTGTTCCAATATTATTAGGTTTAATAAGAAAAAGTAATATTTATCATCTATTTTGAAAATAAATGATCATGGAATAGTGAAAATTATTTTGACTATCTATAGAGGGTTAAATGTTTCTAGTCCTCAACATCATGGTTTTATGGTATTGGAAGTGTTGCGGGTGATTTTAGAGGTGAATGGTCAAATAGAAGATGAATTCTTTCTAACATTTTACCTTGAATGAGAAACCAATCCCTGACACTTTCCAATTACACCATTATTTTCCCCTGTAATAGATGAAGAAGAACACTTTCCTATGGTTTTTATAGACTGATCATTGTTCTGTTGAGAAATAAATTACCACACAATTGGTTATATTATTTAATAATCCCTAGGACCTAATTTTTTGTTTTCCTTATGGTTTTTATGCATTGCACAGTGATTTAAATCTTTTTATAATGATTTCTTTCGAGGTTACTTGGATTGAGGAAGGGAAATATTATTTTTATTGTGAATATCATAAATCTAGATGTTAGGACATGATGAAACCCATTACATAGTAATAAGACATAGTATAATTTATTTGAAATTGTTTTTGACCAAATATTTGAGGGAGGATTGTGTTGTTTTTTTCAATGGTTTAGTTGACTAACCCCATTATGATGTAACACATTAGGTCACAATTGGATTTTTATGGTTTCTATTTTATTTATGAATTTTATTAGTATATTGAATTTCAAATGATTACTTGAATTTTTTCCAAAACCAAGAATCATGGTAGATATATTTTTTTGGTATTTAATTCCCATGGTGGTATCTTTAGTTCTTATATTCATTTGATCAAGTCCTAGAAATATAAATTGTTCACTATCACCATTTTCTATCATTCTTAATATTTATTATTTCTCAAGATGGATAATATAGTGGTTATGATAGGATTTTATGGAGTTTGGTTAAGGATATTTAGAGTGGTAATTTATGTTTTATTATTTATAGGTTCTTATGAGTTTAGTATAATTTAGTCAAATGTTTATCCACAAGTTGGTGATGTTGTTATAAAAGTTTTTGTTCAATATAGTAGATTCATATTATATCTATTTTATTTTTGTATTTATGTGTATTAATATTTATTTAGTTTTATATTGTTATGTATATCGGATTTACCTAATGAATATATTATATGAATATAAATTATTAGGAAGAGAATCAAGAATGTTTTACTTATTTCATTTATTATTTCTATGATTTTTTTGATTTTTTGTTAAGAATTATATTGTGAATTTATTATTGTTGGCGGTGATATCAGACATGTTTAAATGGGTAAAATGATTTTATAATTTTAACGAGTATTGGAAATTGAATATCTTGGATTTAGTCTCAATATTATTGTTTTCATCATGATCAATAAAAACTGATAAAGTATGAATGAAGTGGTAATTGTTTTCGATGGGGGGAATTTTTTATTGATTAAGTTATTTTTATTTTGGTGGTGGTCTTGAGAAGGTTTGTATTAATTTTCAAACATGATTGATATTTTATTGGTTGTTGTGATTAAAATTTGATGTGTGGTTTTTATTTCCATGGTTTTTAGTTCATGAGGTTATTTTATCACATATGTTTTAGAATATTGAAGCATGGAAAATAGTTTAATTAATTTAATTAAATTTAAATGGAAATATATTTTTCATGTATAATTAAATTGTGGAACATTATAAATTATCATAGTGAAATATTATAGAATAATTGAAGTAAAATTGAATTGGTTGTTTATTTAAATACTACTAAGAATAAAGTTGTTATTGAAATAATATAATAGATTAATGTTAAATGAGAATTGGTAATGAAATATTCAAAGGGAATAAGATTTTTGTCTATGTTTTTATTGTTATTTCATTGAAAAAGTTGTTGATTATGTTGAGACTAGAGGTGAAATGATTGGTGATGTGATGAACTGGTGATATAGAATTGTAAACTGGATCTTGAGGCATTTTTTTGAAGATTAAAAATTATTTTGTTAATGTGTGTATTTGTATATCCATTTTTTAATAAACCACCACCTGAGTTCAGTAAAAAAATCCATACCCATATAATGTTTTCAGTTATAGGTGAACCCATAAAATCATGGATATCTATGATATAGAATAATGGATACTCCCCCTATCCTTTTATCACTTCTAAACAAAATTTGGTTATGTGGTTATATGTATGTGATGAGAAAATGTGGGAGTTTTGTTGCATTGATGTGGTGGTGATGTGATATGTGGTATGTGGACATGGTATGAAATATCTTATTGTTGTTGTGTTGATATGGTTGTTAAGTGATATAATGTATGTTTTTATGTGTATATAGAGATGTCAGGAGTTCCAGGATGTATGTTACTCTGAGATGAGTGTATTATATCAGTGGGGAAGTATGTATGGAGTGCCTTTATGTTATATTTTCAATATTATTATATTATTATATTTTTTTGTCGATATGAAGAGTGTGACATGGTGGGGGTTGGGTTTAGATGAAATTGGTATTGGTGATGAGTCACATTCATTCTTAGCCCACATTGAATTTTGTAAACATCCTCCAGATTTGTATCAGAGTAGCTGGGGAGGAACATACTGCTATACTTGTATGATCAAACCCATCTATTATATATTCTTTTTACATATTTTTTAGAATACGTTTGTTATTTGTATGGAAATTAGTATTGTATACATAATGATAATTAGATTTATAGTCTATATCATAGGATTTAATATTTATATTTATTTTCAAAACCTTGTTTATGTATAAAATTACATTGTTATAGAGATTATGGGTTTTATTTTTATATATTAAGATGGTGTGGATAATTGGTTTTTCCTAATTGTTCCAAGGATTTGGAGGGAATTACCACCATGAATTTTTGATTTATTCCCTTAGTGTTGGTCTCTAACCCCTGGCCTATTAGATAAGTGTTTTGTGGGGCCACACTCATATTTTCTACAAGATCAGTAGGGATCATAGTACGGATGGGTCATGATTGAATGGAATCAGATATTTTTTTAATAGTTATGATAAATAATATAATTATACATCACTGAGAATTAGACATTTGTGGAAGGATTATTGAACCCATGTAGATATTATCTTTTTACGTGGTTAATATCTATAGTAACGAGTTCTATTATTTAGAAATTGATTTGAGTATAAGGGGGTTTTTGTTGTTTCGTAGCTAGTTCAGAGATGAGTTCCTATAATTAATGTTGATGCTAGGGTGATTGAAATGTTTTCTTACTCTCCATTAAAGGATCTTGAATTTGTATGAGTTTATAGTTAGATTAATGAAACTTTTTCACTATACCAATTAAATTATTCCAGATTATGAGGCATGTGAATACCATTTTGAAGAAGCATTATGAAAAGAGATCCCACATTACGTCACCCATTTCATGATTCCAACTTCATTAAATATGTTGACAATAGATAATGTTATTTTCAATATACTAATGTGGATGGGTTATTCTCTAGTGGGAATTCATAACTAAATTCCCACGTAATAGAGCTATAAATATTGGTTCTAATTTTTATGGAAAATTTATCTTTCATCCAGTGGGAAGTTAGTATCAAATATATTGATCATGTTTCCATAGTGATTAAATATCATGATCCCCTAATAAGATATCTTGTATTTTTTACTATTTTTTTATAGGTTCGATCCATTAATAAATCTTGTGTTTGGCCCTTTTTGTTAGTTAGTGTGGGGATGAGGGATAGTTTTTATGGAACCTCTATAAAATTCTCTATCGAGGTATTATCTATATAGAAAGGGTCATTAGGATTTTTTACCATTTATAGGTGATGTATATGTTATATGAAGTCCCTATGATTATCCCCTTCATTTGGGACCTTGGAAGTATCATGGATTTAGTGGTGGGAAACCCTAAGGGTAGTGATGTAGGGGATTATGTTGCGGTTAATTAATTAATAAGGAGTTATTAGTGTTTGGAGGACCATATATCATTTCATATACCATTTATCTCTATTCTATCATAGTTAATACCTAGATTGATTTATGATCTTTACACCACATTATTGTGAATACCATATTTTGGGAATTATGTCTTATAGTGAATAGACTTCTGATGTCCTTGATAATCAACACACTAATTTTCGCTCCCTTGAGATACTCTGAGGTATGTTGGGGGTGTGGGATAATGATGTAGAAACATTTATCATTGGGAGTGTTATTTATGAAACATATACAACCTTGAAATTCCCTTCATTACAAGGATTATATGTAATCTATTTAAGAAGCCCTCGATTACTATATGAGAATATATTTGTTCAAATCAGTTTGAGTGTTAATATAGATCATTAACAAGTAGGATCGTTGTATGGAATAAAAATGTTAGGATTCTATTTCTTCATAACCAAGGCTCTAAATGTTCAGTTTTGTGTATGTTTAGGTAACATAAATTCTAAGAGTTATTAATAAATTTCCTTATGTTTTTCTATTACGGTTTGTGAAATTACCCACTCAATTGGACCTATAGATTAGGATATAGTTTAAAAATAGAATATCAATAATTAATATATATACTAAAAAGATATAACATTCAGATATTTGGATATTTCAGATTTATATTGTTGTTTTTTTGAAGAAGGGTTTCATTTATCCTAGTGTTCCATAGTAGAGACCCTAATGTTTTTAACGTTGATGGAAGACATTAGTTTGAGTTCATATATCAAATATCATCTATTTAATAAAGTATTTTGATGAAATGGAATCCCCTCCTAATTATTGATTACATTTTTTATGGTGTAAATATTTTTTTTTGAATATTTTTTTTTGGCCCTATTATCATCAGATCATGGTGTATAATGAATATTTCTCAAAGAATAAATTCATGTTTCAGTATGGACACTTCCAGATCATTGTAATGCTATATGGACTCATGAATTCTCCACCAATTTTCATGGGATTGATATCCTCAATGTTTTATTAGTTACATGATCAGTTTTTTATAGTGTTTATAATTGATATATTTGTGCATTTTTTTCATAAAAGTATCATTCATATAATTTGATGGTTTTCTTAGAAGTCATTCAATGACATCTTTTCTATTGGATTCTATACAAGTACATTTTATAAACCCATAAAGTGAATTTTCTTTAGAATGTTGTATCTCAAAAGGTTGTAGAGGTATAACTTTATAATATCGAGGATGTTTTTTCTTGATGGAACCCTGTAATGTTGTAGGGTTTCATATTAACCTCATTATTTTGGGGTATTATTTGAGTTTTTTATTCAATTCCTCTATTTTTTCGATTTCATTAACAGATTTGAATAGAATGGATCAAGACTTCACATGGATAAATCATTTCCAATATATATTTTAGAAACTAAAAGATCATTTTATCATTTATATTATTCATATTTTCTATATAAAGGGGTCATTTTGAGGACCTTTACAACTCTTCTTACCTTGTACAAGTTTTTTTATGTTTAAATAGAGAGATGTAATTTTTTATAGGTATTTATATTTATATCCTCATTAATGAAACTATAATACCCCCAATCTCATGTTTTAAGTAGTGGTATTTGATCAAAATCTATTATAATATTACGTTATTGATGGATTCTTCATGGTTTTAATGAATCATAGAAGCTTGTGATTTTAATTCTCTAAGTAATATTTGATATTAAATTGATGAATGTAGATAAAATTAACATTCGTTTAAGAATTTGATATCACCTAAACTCTGGAGAATGAAAATGTGGTAGCTAATTCACCATGCTAGATATGTCATTGTAATGTTTCTCGAGATATTGTACATGAGTACAAAGTGATAGAGGATCTAGTAAAAATGTATCTATATGTATAGGATTTTAGTGATGAATTTTTCTTATATTGAATTTTAATCTTTTATAACTATTATATCATGTGGAGGATTATGACATGGGTGACCGTAAGGTAGAGGTTTTAAGAAATCATGTCATATGAAGAGATTATACTAGGATGTGTCAAAGGATGATCAATATTGTGAGTTTTTTATTGGGATGATTTTGGTTTCATTAGCAAAGGGACATGAAGTTTTCTATGTGTTCTACATCTCACTATTACTCATGAATCACATTATGTCAAAGATGTATTATGCTTTAAGGTATCAGTTTTGGTGGTTAGTGATGAAGATGTAGGTGGATGAGTTCATGTCTTAGTGTTTAGTCTTCCAGTGTGTGAAGGATGAGTATAGAGTTGTAGTGGGTATATTGAAAACATTAGATGTTCCTCATTATAAATTATAGGATATATCTATGTGTTTTTTACCTATTTTTCTCGTGTTTTAGGTAAATTTGATGCCATAAAGATGATTGTGTACCATTTTTGGAATTTGTATCATTAATCAGTGACCAATGTGTTAAGTATGTTGGATAATGTACCAATGATATTTGTGGACAAGGTGTTGCATATTTCCATGGTTATCCATCTTTTTTTCATGATTCTCATTTTACCTAAAGTCTGTGGAATAGTTTGTAGTGTGCATTTGGATCTCAGTTATTCCTTAGCATGACTTTGCATCTACAAAAACATGACCAGGCAGAGTAGATGATCCAAATGATATTTTATATATTGCATTCATATGTTTCCTATTATTTAGGTTTATGGGTGAATCATTTACCATTGGTTTATTTTTCCTATAATTATAATTTTCACTCTTCCACTGGTTTTAATTTTATCAAGGGGTTGAATAATCAGGCTCACAAATATCAATTGTGCTTCAATGATGCTAGATTTTATAAAATTATTGAGCATGTTTTGGTATATAGCATGATAATGAATGTATAGGTGATTCCAGAATGGGTGAAACTTACTCATGATCTATAGAAGTCAAATATTGATCGGAGGATGATACCACATGAGTTTAATGTTAGTTATCATGTGTTTATAGATGTTTAATTTTTTAATGGTTAGTGGAGGTATAGTATAGTCACTAATCATTCATCTCATTTTGTTTAACCTTTTATGATTTTGGAATGATTTAGTGAGTGGAATCATCAGTTATAAATTACTCTAAATGTGTATTAGATCCATTATGTTTTATAAGTGTCATAGATTCATAGATAAAATTATCATGACTCTCATTTCATTTATTGAAGTTAATTTTATATTATGGATGAAAAAAAATTAGAGTTATTTATTAAAATTCAAGACTACCAAAATATTGTATTGTGAAAATGAATCATTCTTTTGGTTCATTTTTTTGATATGTGATAGCTTAGGCAAATGTACATGGGAATGTGAGTCATTAATGTGTTAATAGTGCAAAATTTATTTTTAATTTATTCCACTATGATGTCTAAATTATATTTCTTCTATCATGATTAATGTTTTTTTATTCTATTTTTCAATGGAGTTTTTTAATGGAGATATTCTTGTTTTAGTGGTATCTCATGTGGTGCTGGTGTTTTAAGATTTAATTTTCCCCACTTGAGTTTTTTAGATTCTAGAGGATGATAAAAATTTTATAGGTGTATAATATAGGGTATTACAATTTTATCGATGTCTAATAATTTTTAGGGTTTTGGTAGTGTTCAAAGTTATATTAAAGGAGAATGGTGTAAGGGAAGATGAATTCTTGTAAAAAATTTAGTTTGTAGAAAAATCACACTGTGATGTTTTGACATCACACTGTGGTTTGCTTCCTATAGGATATGGATAAGAGGAGTTACCTCAAATTTTTTATAAAAAAATATTTTCAATAAGGTTAATGAAATGAGATCATGATAATTAAATAATATTGTAATCCCAAGGCCATATAATATTGGTATTATTTAAGGTAGTTATGTGTGACATTGTGGTGTTCATAATTACATCGTCGTTTTGTTTAGAGGTTACTTGGAATGAGGAAGGGGAGAATGTTTTTCACTATGATTATCAAGAATCTTACAGGATGACATAACCCCTTATGATATAATGTTACCAAGAATCATGAATTTTAAATGATTTTAGGCCTGATATCAAAATGAGAATGGCACTAGGGTTTTCAGAGGTCCAATTGGTTTACCTCCATTACATCATAACATGTTATGTTTCACTGTGATTTTTATAGTCTCATTTTTACTTAAAAATTCAAGTTTTATCTCAAAATTATTTTAATTCCTCCTTTTTCTTGGAATTATGAACATTTTGAAAAATATTTTTTAGTTACCATGACACATTTAGTTGTTTCATTAGTTCTCGGATTCATACTGTCATGTTCTCACAATCTATGGACTTCATATCTACATTTTCTCTTTTTTTTTTCTTTTCCACTAAAGATGATATTATAGATGATGCAATCAATTATTATTTAGTTTTTAAATGTTATTAATCGATGTTTGATGTATGTTAGGTCATGATAGAAATCATATGAGATTAGTTTAGTTAGATCATTAGTTACTCTTCATCTCCGTGTTTTGTTTATTCAACATTAAGTTCATGGTGGAGTAATCATATTATCTATATTATAATTCTATGTTGATGTGGGGAAATAATCCATTAATTTTTCTGGGTAAAGATATGAGATTCTAGAAATGAATATTATAACTAAATTTAAATTAATGTGATTACAGACACACATGTTTAACAAATTTCCCATATTATTAGTATGTTTTAATGATTTCTTTTGGAATAAACATACTACTTTGAATTCCTTGTTGATTTTCATGTAGTGATTCATTTTTAAAACGGTAAAAGGGTTTAAAGTTGTTAATGAATTATAGAAAAAGAGAAGCTATAACTTATTCTTATGTTTTTTGGTATACATTATTGATTATAAATGAAAATGCATTTATGAAGAGTCATTTTCAATTATTATGATAAATTTTTTATGTTTTATATTATTTCATATAATCTTTTAGTATTGAGGTAGTTTTTTTTCCGTATTAGAGACTTTGCATATATTTTCTTTTTGTGATTAACAGACCTTTTTTTTATTCCACTAGGGTTTGTTAATGAAGATAATTTATCATAGTTTCCCATGAATATGAAAAATACTAAATGAATTAATTAATTTAATGATTGTTTAATTGGAATAGATATAGTTTGTTGGAGTCACCAGTTTTGATAATCCAAAATCATGTTTAAATAATTGAACATGATATATTAAGCCATTTTCTAACCATTTTTAATTTGTATTTATATTGTTTATCATGAACAATTTGTATTCTTAGTCTCATGAATTTGTTGCCCTAGATTACATAGTACATTTATCTAAATATAAGTTCACTATTAAAGGCTACTGGTAAGAGCCTTTTATTCAAGGTACTCTAGGTCACTGATCCTAGAAGGTTACTGTTGAAGATCTACTGTCACTGATATACCGGTACGAGGTTACTGTCACAAGTCTATCATTGATCTGCTAATCAAAGCTCATAGAAAAAAGTCACCATCACAAGGTCAATACTGTGGAAAGGCTTCTGTTAGAAGTTCACTATCAGAATCTTTCTCAAATCTTCTATTGAGAGAAACAATATTCAAGTCTACAGTTGGACATGTCTACTATTGGTAGAAGGCTACCACTAGAAAAATCCTACTGTCGAGATAGTCTACTATTGTTCAAGGTCTACTAATGGAAATATTCCATTGTTAATGAAATTACATGTTAAGATAAGTATACCATTGGAAAGGTCACTGTTCAAGTAGTCTGATGTTACAATGCTTCCATTATAAGCTTACTATTGGAGTCTACCACTAATCAAGCCTACAGATGAAGCCCATGGTTGAATAGCCTACCGATGAAGTCCATAGATGAGGAGATATTGTTACATAGAGTAACATCTACCATTACAAGACATCCACTGACCCAAAGTTCACCGTTACAAGGCTACAAACAGAGAGCCTACAGATGAATTCCACGGTTTTAGAGGCTTCCGATGGAGTCTACAATGTGACATGAATCTGCTACCAGTGTAATGATATTATATTATTTTCTTTACCAATTTTATTATTATTCTTATAACGGTCATGTTTGGAAAAATTAATGCAACTGGCATTATTTAACGTTATTTCAATGCATATCAAGAGACAGTACGTGGTATGAGGGAGACCACATGTGGTTGAAACATTTCTCTTGTCAGACCCTGCTGAACCAAATGAGAATAAGCTGATCTGGAGAAGTATATATATATATATATGAGTAGGTAAAAACATCTATATATATACAGAGAAGACACAGAATATATCGAACACACATAAGATACAGATACACCACCAAAAAAACAAGAAAGAAGAAGAACACTCAAGCACTCATTCAGAGGAACATAGAGATTCATGAAGATCTATTGAAAGAACCTCCTTCAAGCTGTAGTGGTGTTCTAAAAAGAGCATTAAGCCCAATAAGTTGATCATCTTTAAATCTGGAAGTTAGCACTTGGATGTTTCGACACTCTGTTTTGGAGTCAACTTATAGAAAAGGACCAAAACATTATTTCCTTCATTCCAACGAGTCCAAAGATGATATTCCAACAAAACAGAGCATTCTAAACTTATCCCTATCATCTTTAGCTCTACTGTTTACAAGTATTTTTTATTTGTGAGCAGTGTGTCCATGTTACACACACTGACTCTTGTGCTTGAACCGAGGGATACTGAAAATCCCCATACCAAACTCTCTTTACATTTTTTCCCACAGATATCTATGGAAGAATCCTAGTGTGTATTGGTAGTTTATTTTTCCCACGTATAACTATGGTATAGGTTAAAAATCCGGGTCAGTTTATGAAAACTTTTGTAAAGCCCGATACAGGATGTGTATCACTTTTTAATATAATTTCTTGGTGGTAGGTGATCACCAAGTGGAGAGCACTAGGTCTTGACTTAAGATTGATCCTATTGTTTAAGTTGTTGTGTTCACATTTCCATTACTCTATTTTACATTTATCCATTTATCCATTGTACATATATTAGAAAAGATAGAAATATATATTTACATTCACTCCGATATTTAGTTCTGGCTAGTGAGTATATGTGATTTGTTTAGTAAACTTGTTTCAAAAGTGGAATTAGTTCTCAAACTGATTCTATTGAGGAGTAATCAACCATTGAAAAACCTATTGAAAAATAAGTCACTTATATCTCTACCGCCTTAATTGATTGGGTCGTTTTAATTTGGTGGATTTTAATCTTAAAAGTTCTTAACAGATATTTTAATTGGAACTCAATTCAACCCCCTCTTGAGTATCCACTCCGACCAAGATTTGGTATCAGAGGAAACATTCTTATTTATAAATTTTTTTCAAAACATCTGTTTTTCAAACTGTGCTTTTAGTTTTATAATTACGATCTTAAATTTATCTTAGTTCTAAATTTTATATCTTTAATATATTTTTTAAAATCTATATATGGACAATAGACTATAAGGTGTTGCAACTAACATGCCACTCTTCTTTAATGCTGTGAACTACTCTAAATGGAAAATTAAAATGAAAATAAATTTGGAAAGTATTGGTTTTGATATTTGGTCTGCTATAGAATCAGAATATGAGATCCCCAAAACTGCTAGATCTACATGGGATGATGCTACAAAGTCTGACTATAACAATAATTTTAATTCCTTGAATGCCCTTTACTGCTCTTTAGGAGATGAAAAATTTAATCGAATTTCCGCATGTAAAATAGCTCATGAAATTTTGGACACCTTGGCTGTTTCTCATGAATGAACAACCAACATGAAACAAATGAGATTAAATACTTATACTATTAAATATGATAATTTTAAAATGAGACATGATGAACCCATTTCTGACATGTAGCTTAGGATTAATGATATTGTCAACACCATGAGTTCACTAGGAAAAGCTGTTCAAGAAAAGGAGCAGATCATGAGAATATTGAGATGATTTCTAGATAGATGGAGAGGCAATTCTGTGTCTACCCAAGAGTCATGTGACATCATAATGGTACATGTTATGTAGTTTATTGGTAAACTAATGATGTATGATGAATAAATTAAGGTGAATATATAAGAAGATGATGAACCCAAGAGAAAATATTTGGCATTCATGTCTACTAATTCAAAGGGAAAACACAAGGAGAAAATAAATGTACCTACTGAAAGTTCAACTAGAGAAGAATCAGATTCAGAAAGTGATGAAGAAATAGCTCAAATCTATAGAGATTTAAGAAGTTATATAGGAAGAAGATGTTTTTCAGAATGTCAAACTACAATGGTATGTATGATCAACAATGTAAGTTGACGAAGGATTGGAAGAAATCTGATAAGGAAGATGATATAGTCTCTTAGGAATGCAAGAGGAAAGGACAGATCAGGGATGACTGTCAGAAGATAAAATTCAAAAAGAAATTTGATTATAACGGAAAAAGTTATAAAAAGGATATGAATGCAACCTAGAGTTCTTTAGAAGATAGTTTGAGTAAATCTGATGCTTCAGACTCAGAACAGAACAAACATCCCAATCTATGTTTTATGACAGAGACATCCGAGGTAACAATTAATTCCCATGTGCATAATACATATTATTCTGGGAATGAAAGTGACTCTCATAATAATGAAGATATGACTAAGGATGAATTATTTGAATATCGATAAATGCATGAGGACACATTTATTGAACTCACAAAAAATATAATTCATTAAAAAGACATCATACTTTAAATGCAAATTAGATGTCAAATCTGGACATAGAAAAAGAGAAATTTTCCACACTACTAGAGGAAAATAAATAGTTAAAATTATCTAATGAACAATTAAGAATGGATATTGAGAAGTTCACTACTAGTAGGAATACCTTGACACAGTTTATAGGAAAACATATTGCTCCAAAATATAAAACTGGTCTAGGATATCATCCTGGACAGAGACAAATTACCAAAACAAAATTTATTCCAAAATCTGGACAGTTCACTGCTAGTTCTGGACCATCGTTTGAGAAACAATTTTCAAAAGGACCTAACAATGTATTTATGTCTCAAAATGTATTTTTTGATCTTATAAAACCTATCAATAAAATATGGGTTCCCAATGTTTTACTAGACAACCACTCTGGACCCAAGAAGATCTGGGTACCAAAATTACCCCATGTTTAATCTTTTTTGCAGGGACGGTTCTTAAAGTGTTCCTATAAGACCGTATGGTACATGGATAGTGGATGTTCAAGACATATGACATGAAGACTATTCTTCCTCCAAGAGTCAAGTTAATGTTGATGGTGGGCATTTAACCTTTGGAGACAATGCAAAAGGAAAAATCGTCGGCTTAGGCCAGATTAGAAACCCTGATACAATATTATTCTCTAAAGTACTTTTTTATGATGGATAAAATTATAATTTACTTAGCATATCTCAATTATGTGATGATGACTTTAATGTCAAATTTGAAAATGATTCATGTAATGTTTTTAATTCAAAAAATCATTTAATTTTCACTACATGTAGAACTGAGAATATATATGTTGTTGATTTAAATTACATAGCCAAACAAAATGTTTCCTTCTTAAATTCATTTCATAAAGAGTCTTGGTTGTGGCATAGAAGTTTAGAACACTATAATTTGCACTCACGTAGGATGCTATCTATTTAATGTTTAGTTATAGACTTACATAAATTAGAATTCCAAATTGATAAAGTGTGTAATCACTGTCAAAAGGGAAAACAACACAAAGTTTCTTCCAAACCAAAGAAAGAAGTTTCAACTTCTCAACCACTTGAGTTGGTTCACATGGATTTGTTTGGACCATCAATAGTTTCATGTTAAAATGGTATGAACTATTTTTAAGTTCTTTTAGAATAATTTCTAGGTATACATGGTTATACTTTCAATCTCACAAAAGTGAATCTTGTTCCTATTTTTTCAAATATTCCATGTCTGTAGAAAACCTTAGTGGACTTAGAATTAAGACCCTGAGATGTGATCATGGCCATGATTTTGAGAATCATGAGTTTTAATCCTAATGCTCACATAACGGATATAGTGACAATTTCTCTTCCCCTAGGACACCTCAACAAAATGGATTTGTTGAAAGAAGAAATATGACCCTTCAAGAAATTTCTAGAACTATTATTAATGAGTATGACTTACCTGTTTATTTTTGGGTTGAAGCTATAAATACAGCTTGTTATTTTATCAAAAGAGTTTTTATTAGACTTGTTCTAAAAAGTACCCCTCATGAACTTTGGAATAATAGAAAGCCTAAGGTTAATTAAATCAGAGTTTTTGGTTGCAAAGTCTTTATTCTTAATACTAATGAAAATCTTGAGAAATTTTCTCCCAAAAGTGATGATGGAATTTTCTTGGGTTACTCTATCTCAGGTAAAGCCTATAGAGTGTTCAATAAGAAAACCAATTATGTAGAAGAATATGATCATGTAAAATTAGATGAGACTGATCCACATGAGCCTAAAACCTCTATAGAAAACCTTGAGTAAGATTTTTCAAATTTGAAATTTAATGATAAGGACAGTGAATCCATTGTAAAAGTATCCAGTTCTGGAAATTTTCCAGAATCTGCTCCTACTGATTCTGAACCAACAGGAAACAATGAGGAATCTAGTTCAAACCTTACTAGAGGTATTAGGACTCTCAAAAATCATCCTCTAGATACTGTTGTAGGCGATTTAAATAGAGGAACACAAACTAGAGCTTCTCTAAGAAACCAGGTTGAACATCAAGATTTTCTTTCACATCATAATCCTAAAAATATTAATGATGCAATCAATGATGAATATTGGGTAATGGCTATGAAAAAAGAACTAAATAAGTTCAAATGAAATAATGTTTTGGAATTAGTGGAAAGACCTAAGGACACATTGACAATAAGCACAAATTGGGTGTTTAGAAACAAAGTTGATGGTTCTGGGAATATAGTTAGAAATAAAGCTCGGCTAGTTGTACAAGGATATAGTCAAGAGGAAGGAGTAGAGTAGGATGAGACCTTTGCACCTGTATCTAAACTAGATGCTATTAGTATACTACTTGCATATGCAACTCATCTGAATTCAAACATTATGAAATCGATGTTAAAAGTTCTTTTCTAAATGGGTATATAGTTGATGATGTGTTTGTTGAACAGCCTCCTGGTTTTACAAATCCCCATTTTTCAAATCATGTTTTTAAATTATCTAAAGCTTTATATGGCTTAAAACAATCTCCAAGAGCATGGTATGATATGCTCATCTTTATTCTTATTTCAAAAGGTTTTACCAAAGGAATATATGATCCTACTCTTTTCATTAAATGTATTTCTAATGATGTTTTGATATTACAAATTTATGTGGATGATATTATTTTGGGATCTTCTAAAAATTCATTATGTATTGATTTTTCAATAATGATGCAAAATGAGTTTGACATGAGTTTAATGGGAGAACTCAAATTTTTCCTTTGATTTCAGATCATTCAAAATAAAAATGGAATTGTTTTGAATCAAAGTAAAATTTTTAAGGATCTTTTAAAATGTTTTTTGTTGGATGGTAGTAAAGGTAGGGACACATCTATAAGTAAAACCTGTTGGTTGGATATTGATGATGTTGGATAACTAGTGGATCAAACCAACTACAGAGGTATAATAGGAAGTCTACTCTATCTTACAGCTAGAAGACCTGATATTATGTTCACTGTATGCATGTGTGCTCTCTTTCAAGACAATCTAAAAGAGTCTCATTTAACTGTTGTAAAAAGGAATTTTAAATATCTCAAACATACTCCCAACATAGAATTATTTTATTCAAAAGGACAATCATTTGATTTGTTGAGTTATTTTGATGTTGGTTTTAGCGGTTGCATGTTAGATAGAAAAAATCACCTCTGGGACATGTCACATTTTAGGCAAGTCACTAGTATCTTGGTGTATTAAGAAGAATAATTCTGTTGCATTATCCACTACCAATGCTGAGTACATAGCTGCTGGTAGTTGTTGTGCTCAAATTATATGGATTAAACACACTTTACTAGACTATGGATATCAATTCAAACATGTCTCTATAAAGTGTGACAATTAAAGTTCTATTAACATTTCCAAAAATCCAGTATCTCATCCTAGGACAAAGCCCATTGATGTGAGACATCACTTTTTGAGGGATCATTATCAAAAGGGTGATATCACTCTTGAATTCATTGGCACTGAACTTCTATTGGCTGATATATTCAAGAAGAATTTGAATTTTGAGAGGTTAAATTACATCAAAAATTAATTATGTATGATTAAAATTAGCATAGGAGACCTCACGGTCAGACCTCACTATTAAAACTCACTGATTGAACCTCGCAGTCAGACCTCACTCTTAGAACTCACTGATTGGACCTCATTGTCGGACCTCACTGTTGGACATCACAGTCGGACCTCACTGGTGGACCTCACTATTGGACCTCATAGTCAGACCTCACTGTTTGACCTCATAGTTGTACCTCACTAATAAACCTAAATGTTACATCCCACCATTGCACCTCACTGGTGTACCTCAGTGGTACATCTCACTATTGGATAGCTAACTATTTGTCTTTATTTTTGCGCGAATTCAAATCATTTTATTCCTATTTTTTATTTATTTTTTATTTTTTTAATCCCTAAATTATAAAACGAAAGGAGGTGAACATATCTCAATCCACCTTCCTCTCTCAATCTCAAATCTTTCTCTCAAAATCAATAAACCCTAACTCTTCATCTAAACCCTCAAACCTCCTTCAATCTCCCTGTGCAGAACCAAGCGACCCAGACTATCAATGAAGATGTGCCAAGGCCAATGAGAACCCTATCCGAATCATGTGGCACCAGTAATACCCCAACGAGACCTGTCAAAAAGCATATGACCAAGAGAGAAATCTTTACACTGAAGGAATTAAGTGAAGAATTGATGTTATCGAGCAAGTCATTAGTGCTGAAAGCACTAGATGTCCAATGATGGACCAGATGTTTTTAAAACAACAATGGACCATACTACCCAAAGCTAGTGAACGAATTCTATGAATATGTGAAGTTCGAAGAGGAGGATGATGTGCATAAGCTAATATATAGAGTCAATGGAAATGATGTCAGCTTCTCGTCTGCTGAGTGGACAGCCTGTTTGAGAGTTCCTCATGAAGGAGTATATGATTACTACTCTGGAGTGGCTTCTCCAGATAGTAATGTTTTTTAGAATGAAAAATCTCTTGAAGAACTAATAGTAAATGGAAAATCAAAGATAATCATTGTAGCTGAGATGAATGGAGAATTCAGGATTTTATTCAAATTTAATCAGTATGTAATTAGTCATAGGATAGGATATTTTGCAGTGATGAAGTACCAGGACATATTCCTAATGTACATACTAAAGCATGGAATGAAGATTAACCTATGTAGGTTACTGATGGCACAATTGGATGATATGACTAAGGAATGCTCAAATTACAATTCTCTATTTCATGATAAACTTATTTCAGTAATGCTAATGGTAAAGGGTGTGGCTGTAAATCAAGAAGAGATGATAGTGGCCAAGAATAGTGTTTGTATCTCCATGGTGATTTGAAAATTCATGAAGATTATCTTGAATCCATGGAAAAATGCATGGGGGGAATGATGAAGGAAAATTATATGAAAAGTTTGACCCTACTACACACCCATCTTGGCCAAAAGACAAGAGAGATCCAGGTCTGAAGCCTGATGAGCCAGAACCAGATTATTCAGATGAGGAAGAGGAAGTTGAAGGTGTTGTGGACCCTGAATGAGAAAACAACCCCATTGATGATGGGAGTGATCCTAATTTTCCTAGCAGTCCCGTAAGGATAGAAGATTTTAGAACATTTATCCCTCCAAAAGAATTTCCAAGAAGAGAGACCGTTGAAAAGGACAGTGATACTGAGACCACTGAAGAAGAATAAGAATATTAGAATATTGTCAAGGAAACCTCTGTAGATGATGATCCCACCGAGTCAGATCATTCTGATCATGAGAAAGAGGAGTCTTGTGATATAGATGAAGGAAAAGAGACTATTATTGAAGCTGATTGTGAGGACAATAAAGAAGAAGAGCTCTGTTTGAGCCCTCTGATAGATAATACAGACAAGACAGTGTCTGATCAGGAAGCAGGAGTGGCATCTACCGCCATTGATAGGGAGGTCATTGATGAATCAGTGGAGGCTGTGACTCACCCCACTGGTGAACCAACAGTGCAAACTGATGTTGAATCTACTGGAGTTCCAGAGGAGGCTATGGAGTTTTCTAGAGGAGAACAAGTAAAGGAGAACACTCAGGAGAGAGATCCAAGTGAGGGGGAGCATCTTGGTTCAGTTTATGTCCTATATGACATAGAGGATTGGTCGTCACATTTAGGATACATGGTACTCGGACTCAATTATAAAGATTCTGATGATGAAGACCAGCCTCTAAAGGATTCTATTATCCTTCCTGAAACTATTCCAATAGTTGTGGCTGATAATTTGGCAACCAAGGAGGACCTTGAGTCTTTAAAACTTGAAATGAAAAAGGCAGTGACTGAATTAGTGGAAGATTAGAAGAATAGCCTTGTTGAAGAGCTGAAAAATATGGAAAAATCCCTGGAGAAATCTCTGGGATGTGCTGTGTCTATTCCAACAAAATAAATGCTAAATGAAATTAAAGTGTTCCATACTAAAATTGAAAGATGGATAGGAGCTGTGGTTTCTTTAAGAAAATCGGTTACTTCATTGACTACCATGTGTAGTTCTCAAAACCATGTGAATGCTGAGATTCTATATATCAAAGTAGTAGTAAAGCAGTTTGTGGAAGTTTTTGAGTCTTTTAGGATATCATTCAAAGACAACATGAACAATCAGGATGCACTTGTTCACATGGGGATTAGTAATTTGACTAAGTCTTTCAAAGAGACAGTAGCCTTCTTGGTCAATCCCCTTCCCTCATCAATCTCCTCTGTGAACATTGACCATATTAGAAATGTGATACAGGAAGAGCTTGCAAAGGTCAGGACAAGTGGCACCTCTGGTTCTCAGGTAGTTTCTACCACTAGGGAAGTAAACAGTTATATTCGTGAAAAATTGCAAGCATCTACTTCTACTCATGAAGCAATTAAGTATAAGGTAGATTCTTACATTGATAAGATCTATACCAAGAACCAAATGACCAATCACTTCAAGCTTTTGATAGAGAATATGAAGCTCCCTACGATGTATCAGGCTTTCAAGGAGTAGGTCAGCAAACTGAGAGAATTTACCCCTACTTTGGATAAATTTCTAGAGAATAAAGATGATTTTTTTATCTCCTATAGAAAGAGGAGGAAGCAATATTATGGATTGCAGAAACCTTCTTATATCCTATCTCCATGTGGATTATACCCCTGTCATTATACCTCCTTCCTTACCAGCATCTCAACCTAGTGGTTCTTCCATCATGTCTCCTATTGAAGCTATCCTAAGCCTTACTCCACTGATCCCTCAGCGAGCTACCCACTACAGACCCACAAAAACTTCTGTTGCTGCCCCTCCAATCATTCCTGTAGCAATTCCTAAACATGCTGATCCACTGGCTCATCCTCTATCTTCTTCTTCCAAAGAGAAACATCCCTTACCTATGAATGATGTGGATTGAATCTGTTTATGTCTTTTGATAGTGACTCTATATTCTTTTTGGGTAATGTAATGTACTTTCACTAATACAAGATTTCTCGGTTTTCTCTATTTTGTGTTTCTTTTTGTTAATCATAAAGGGGGAGAAATGTTTTGCTAATTCTATAATAATCATGTGATTGGGGAGAAATGTGCTAATATGATCCTATGTTGAATCTTTTCTGCCTTATATCTGATACCATGTACCAATATTTTCTGGTTTTTCACTCTTATTAATCTCGGATTACTTGAGTCTTTTTTATCTATATTTAGTAACTTTATTATATATGATATCTATCATTAATACATACTGGCATAATTTGTAATTATCAAAACGGGGGAGATTGTTGGACTCGCCTATTTTGATAATCCCAAATCATGATTAAATAATTGACCATGATATATTAAGACATTTTCTAACCCTTTTTAATATGTATTTATATTGTTTATCCTGAATAATTTTTATTCTTAGTCTCATGACTTTGTTGCACCAGCTTATAGTTTACATTTATCTCAATATAAGTTCACTATTAAAGGCTACTGGTATGATCCTTCTATTCAAGGTATTCTAGGTCACTGATCCTAGAAGGTTACTGTTGATGATCTACTATCACTGATATTCTGGTATGAGGTTACTGTCACAAGTCTACCATTGATATTCTTATCAAATCTCACAGATAAAGATTCACCATCACAAGGTCACTGCTGCATAAAGGCTTTTGTTAGAAGTTCACTATAAGACTCTTTCTCAAATGTTCTATTGAGAGCATCACTATTAAATTCTACAGTTAGACATGTCTACCGTCAATATAAGGCTACCGCTAGACAAATCCTACTGTAGAGATAGTCGACTATTGTTCAATTTATACGGATGGACATATTCCATTGTTAATGAAATTACATATTGAGATAATTCTACCATTGGAAAGGTCACTGTTGAAGTAGTCTGATGTTACAAAGCTTCCGTTAGAAGCTTACTATTGGATTCTACCGTTGATCAAGCCTGCTGATGAAGCCCACAGTTGAATAGCCTACCGATGAAGTCCACTGATGAGGATGTATTGTTACATAGAGTAACAGCTACTGTTAGAAGACATCCATTGACCCAAAGTTCACCATTACAAGCCTATAGACAGAGATCCTACAAATAAAGTCCACAATTGTAGAGGCTACCGTTGAAGTCTACCGTGTGACATGCATCTACTACCAGTCTAATGATATTCTATTATTTTCTTTACCAATTTTTTATTATTATTATAACGGTCATGTATGGAAAAATCAATGCACCTGTCATTATTTAGTGTTATTTTCAGGCATATCAAGAGACATTACGAGGTACGAGGGAGACCACACATGGTTGAATCATTTATCTTGTCGGATCCTACTGAACCAAATTAGAAGAAGCTGAGCTGGAGAAGTATATATATATATATATATATATATGAGTAGATACAGACATCGAGAGATATACAGAGAAGACCCAAAATATATCGAATACACATAAGAGACCCATACAGCACAAAAAATACAAGAAAGAAGAAGAACACACAAGAATTCATTCAGTGAAACACAGAGCTTCACAAATATCTATTGAAAGAACCAATTTCAATCTGTAGTGGTCTGTTAAAAATAGCTTTAAACCTAAAAACCTGATCATCTATACATCTGGAAGTCAGCACCTAGATGTTTTGAGACTCTGTTTTGGAGTAAACTTGCAGAGAAGGACCAAAACTTCATTTCCTTCATTCCAACGAGTCCAGAGCTATTCTTCCAACACAACAGAGCATTCTAAACTTATCCCTAATATCTTTATCTCTAATGTGTATAAGGATTTCTCATTTGTGAGTAGTGTTTCTGTGTTACACACACTGACTCTTGTGCTTGATCTTAGGGATACTGAAAAATCCCCATACCAAACTCTCTTTACATTTGTTTCCCACAGATAACTATAGAAGAAGCCAACTGTTTCTTGGCAGTTTATTTTTCCCATGTATAACTGTGGTATAGGATGCAAAACCTGGAGAGTTTGTGAAAACTATTGTAAAGCCAGATACAGTCTGTGTATCACTTTTTAATATAATTGCTTGGTGGCAGGTGATCACCAGTTGGAGAGTACTAGGTCTTGACTTAAGATTGAACCTCTTGTTTAAGTTTTTGTGTTCATATTTCCATTAATCTATTTTATATTTGTCCATTTATCTGTTGTGCTTATATTAGAAAAGAACGAAATATGTTTTTAAATTCACTCTGATAGATAGTTCTGGTTTGTGAGTATATATGATTCGTTTAGTAAACTTGTTTCAAAAGTGGAATTATATCTCATAATGATTATACTGAGGTGTAATCAAACGTTGAGAAACCTATTGAACAATAAGTCACTTATATATCTACTTTCATAATTGACTGGGCCGTTTTAATTTGGGGGATTTTAATCTTAAAAGTTTTTAACTGAAATTGTAATTGGAACTCAATTCACCTCCTCTTGAGTATCCACTCTAACCAACAATAGTAATGAATGAATTTATGAACATCATTAGTTAATGTAGAGGAATGTTATGTGTAAATTAAAATATAATTGATATGAAATTGGAATTGTGGATTGTGGGACTTAATTCAATAAAAGCAATAATTTAGTTGATAATTGTTAAACAGAAATTATTAATAAATTATTAAAAGAGATGATGTTTTATAGTTGCTGTGTTTTTTCGTGGTTTTGGTGGTGTCTTATGTTAAGTATATAGGCATGAATGATTATTCATGTGTGGTGGTGGAAATGTATCTTCGGGGAGTGATTTAGGAGTTGTTGGTTTATGAGGTCGAACATTATGTTGGGTTTATTTGTATTTATATATCAATTATTATATTCTATTATTTCTTTCACAACATCAACCATATAATGTAATGTGATCGATTCCCATAAGATGTTTTGGGTTACTGTAGTACCCATATCATCAAAGACATAGGTGATATGAATGTCCAACCACTCCCCTATCCAGCTATCTCTTCCAAACATATTGTGATTATGTGGTTGTGATGTGGAAATGTGGTAGTCATATAGTGATGATGTGTTATTGATCTGGTATTTGGTATGTGTTTTTGTATACTACATGTGGTTTTGTTTATGGGGGATTGGTTGTGATGTTATATAAGAAATGTAGTTATATTGATATGGAATGGATGATGGCTCCCAGATGTATATTGTTGGGATGTAAGGATTACTAGAGAATTAAAGAAGTAGGTGAAGGGTAAATTATTTATATATTTTTGAGATTATTATGTTGTTTTATTTTCAGGAGGTTTTTTTGAGTGAGGCTTAGTGATGTTGGATTATAGTTTTCCATGGGAAGGGTGATGAGTTAGTTTCTCTATTTATTCAAAGATTCATTATTGTGTTTCTATCAAATATACCCGAGTGTTTATAGGGAGGAACTTAATAAGTGTAATAATTTTATTTCCCATGTATTCTATATCATATTTATTTATATTTATAGGAAATATATATTGATTG
The DNA here is from genome assembly GCA_963277665.1 of Viscum album. Classification (NCBI taxonomy): domain Eukaryota; kingdom Viridiplantae; phylum Streptophyta; class Magnoliopsida; order Santalales; family Viscaceae; genus Viscum; species Viscum album. Next base: position 1,254,808,655 of record OY728122.1, read on the forward strand.
GTACAGACATAAATAGATCATGAACTTGTGATCATTGGAGTTGGATTTGTTGTTATAGGAGATGTTATTTTTATTTTTATTTTAAATACCTTGTCTATGTATTAAATTACATAAATTATTCGGATTATGGGTTATATATATATATATTTATTCAAATGGTGTTTATTGGTTCTTTTATCATATTGAACGTTTGATTTTAAGGATAACTCCTTATATGATGTGTGTTTTAATCCCAGAGTGGTAGTTTTAATCCCATGAACACTTAAAGGATGGATTTAGGGTCTATATGTTGAATCACTACCAACCCAAAAGGGGTCCTAGGAGGGATGGTTTAGGATAATATAAAATTTTTAAAGCACGGTAGGGGTTATTATTTATATTAATATCATTTTTTCATGAAAATGTTAAATAAATTTAATCATTATAAATTCAAGGATTCAAATAATCCATTTTATTTTACTATAAAATTACATATTAATATATTTGAATCCATGAAACAACATAATATACTAGTGAAATACGCTCATTAATATATTTGATTCGTTACACTGTACCAAAAATTTATTTATCCATATATAAGATATTATATAAACTAGTAATCATAGTAAGAATAATTGGAAATGTGTAAGAAGTATCTGTGGATATTCAAATAAGGAAAAAGATTAATGTTTATTTTATAATTATTATCTGATTGTATTTGAATAATACAATTATTCGAGTTTTAATGTTCATATTAGAGATAATCAATCCTTATCTTCATGGTTATTTACTCTTGGAGGCTGGGAAATTTATTAGATAAGAAAGAAATAAACATATATTTGACATACAATAATAGAGTCAGAATTTATTTCCATAGAGTTGTGTGTAAATGAATCATGATGGTTTATGAATAAATAATTCAACATTAAATTATGGTCAAGTATGATTCCCTCTATATATATTAATTTTGATAGTGAAGCCACATTGAATAGATTTTATATTTCCATGTAAAATGAAACGTCTTGATATATTAATTTGAGACATGATTATGTGAAATAATTGTAATAATATAGTACCATAATAATTATCGATGAAAGGTCACATAAAAACCTTTTGGATACAGTTAAAAAATATTTTCGACGAGAGATTGTACTTGTGAAATATAGAGATGTGTGGATAAAAACCATGAAATAAGTAATTTAGTAATGGAAACCCTACAAATATATTAGGTAGATCATAATTAATTTGTTTAATTGGTAATTTTTTTACTAAAATTATTTTTGTTATTGATTAATATATACCACCTAATTAGTTTTAATAGAATCTCTTGTGATAAGTTGTTTAGTAAAAACTCTTTCGAAAATATTAATACTCAATGGATTTTGAATTTTAATAATAGAAAAATTGTAATATTTACACTATATAATATTATTATTGGTTCCACTTATTATAGGAGTTATTGGGTTTAATCTTTAGAATGTCTGTGAAAAGGATTTATGTCCATGGAAAAATAATTTCTACAAAAAATTAGATACTATAATGATAAATCCTTACATGAATGATATCACTAATTTTTCATTAAGATTTTGGGGTATACTGTTATTCTAATGTAAAAATATAATAATAAATTGATATGGTGATACTATCTAAAGGTTTAGGTGAAGAAATATGGAAATATTAAAAATATAACCATTAACAATAGATTGATTATCTAGGATAATAGATAATTTATGCACTCCCACATGAAAATTATTAATAAAATTACCAATGCTACTTCCTTATAAATAATTTCTTATAGAATTTATATTTTACATAAAATTAAATATATTAATGAATTGTTTTTTATAATTATTTAAATATGTACCTATAATATATATCGAGAAATAAAATAAAATAATATTATTTTTTAATTTGACTAATCTGGGATTAATCATAATGGTACGTTTCGAATTTAAATCAGTATAATGAACCATAAAAAATGATAATCTAGTTGAAACATCATCTATTTAATCAATATTATTCCCGTTTTTTTTAATATAGTGAGTTTGATTTAGATTATTTTTCAATTCTTTATACTTATAAATTATAATTTCTTTAAAACAATTCTAATATTTTCAAATATAATTTTTATTCTCTAAATAATCAAATAGTATTATAAAAAGGGAAAATGTTTTAGTTATTACAGTTCATATTGAATGAAAATATTTATAAGGATCCCTAAAAAATGAAAATAAAGTAGAAGCATCCTCACTTTAATCAATTTTATGACACTCTTGGTTAATACAATGAGTTTTAAAAAGTGATTTTCACATCAATTTATAATTCTAAATAAGAAGGTGTATCTATTTATTTTAACGAATTTGAAAATATTTTTTTATTATCAATATATTATATTAGTATTATTAGATGTGGACATCTAAAAATTTATTTCCATATCTTCACACAACCATTCCATATACATGGGGTAGATTTATATCGAGATTCATAAAACAACATGTGGGGATGTATTAAAACCCTTTGGATATTGAATTTATTAATGATCCATGTATTTATATACTGATTTCTATGTTTCTTATTTAACTTTTTTTATTTTCAAAAATTTTCAACATAATAATGTTAGGAATTCTAAGTCATGTATATTTTAAATAAAATAATCAATATATCCTTAATTAAATTTATCATGATTCCAAATTTTCCATTAGTGAAGGATTATTTATTTTATTTATTCTTTAAAGGTAATTTTTATTCCTTAAATATTTTTATCACCACAAATGGAAGTTAAATATTTTAATCCTAATGGGTGTTTAACAAAAATGGGTTTATGATTTATAGGGCCTACATGGGTTAGGTGACAACATTCAAAAAATTCAAGATCTAATGGTTGTGTTATTTTATCTATATGTATTAGAAATTTAAATTAAAAAATGATAAGGTTTTCATAGTCTAGGATGTTGTGATAGTGATACGATATGGGTAATATGGAAGTAATAATCTTCTTAGATAATGTAAATTGATGTTAAGACACATTCTATTTTTTATTTACTAAAATTAATCATTGTATTATTCCATTAAAATAAATTTTAGATCATGTAATTATTTTTTAAAAATATATGAAGGTTATTCATTTATTATTCATTTATGATGGGTTATAAATTTTATATGAGATACTAAATAATAATACCTTCTTAGAATGTACTAGATATTTTCCATTTTATCTAAAATCGATGGTTACTTTGGAAAAATGAGTTACTATATATTTTTAATAAAAACGTGGGTTGAGGTACATATAAATATAAAGTTCACACATGAGATGCAGTTCAAAGAGTAGGAATATTGTGAAGACTATATCTTAGATGATCACATGAATCTTTCTATGGGTAATCAATGTTTCTCTAGTGAATGATAAGAATTGATCCTTTAAACTACTAAAAAGTTATTAGATGATATGTATTAATATAATTTTTTATTTTACAAGGTTAATTAAGGTATACAAGATATGATTTATATTAGATTGAAATTATTCATATTGTGTATTCATAGATTATGTCTTCAAATTAAGTAACATTGTAATTTAAACAAATGAGTGATATGACCATTTAAATGAATTTTATTTTTATCGTTTATAATTAAGAATATGTTTTAAAATTTATATAATATTAGGAATATTCATTCAGTAGTTGTGAAAAAATAATGTTCGTGGTATTCCCAACCCCACAAATCCCCCACCTCCTAACTGCACTAAAAAAAACTGAAGAGTAATCTTCCTTAATTTTTTGGATGTATGAGAAACATAAATAAATTATATTAAAATTTATCTTTATATTTTAATTGTTTTTATTTCTCTAAAACTTGTATCTATTTTAATTTTTATTTTCACAACATATTATTGCAATAAACAATAAAAAAGGGAGACATGTATTTAATAATTCTAAGAATTATTTTCATTACTTAATTAGACAGTTTTAGTCATTTATGAAATATCATTTATTTACTGCCATATTTTATGGTTTTATGTAATTAATTTATTTACCTATGTAAAGGCTAGCATGAAACCTTCCTGAAATATTTTAATATATTTCTTTTTATATTTCCATATTTGACTAACTAATTAAAAAACTGGAACATTTGATAGTGTTTTAAAATGAGTTACTCAATTTATAAATTTATTTATTTTCAAACCCCCCGCATCAAGGATTTATTAAGAAATTATGGTGCGGTATAACAAAAAAAATTTCAATAATATAAATTTATGAGCCAGCTTTTGATGTTTCCACTCATCTTGAATACATGATTACTTCAAATTTTTATTACCAAAGTATATTGTTTTGTAAATTACTATCTAAAAATAATATTATTTATTATTTATTTTGATTTATTATATTTAATTTATAAAAATTATAAAAACATGTTATATATTCTTATTTTGAATATTTACAATGTGTTTTTTCTTTCTTGTCATCAACATGTAAAATTTAATGAAACTATAATTCATGGTTCTATATATTTTTATAATTAATTATATAATATGAAAGATGAATATTGAAAGGAATATTGAATCAATCGATCTCATTGGAAAAATTATAAGAAATTAAATTATAAATCCTTAAAAATAAATAAAAAGTATTGAACTTCCTCAAGATATATGACGGTAAGGGACTGAAATGTGAATACCTCACAAAAGGATATCCACGAATGACCTAGAGGATATTTAAAGAGAGATTTATAATTAAAAGGTGGTTCCTCTTACTATTATCCATAAATAATGGAATCCTTTTTTCTTATTGGATTGTAAATGGTCAAGTGATTAATATTCCTTAATGTATAGAATTATATCACAATTAATGTATTACATTTTTGATGATTCATATTATAATATTCTTTAAAAACATATTGAATTATCATTAATATCCCTTAACATTTCAATATAAATATCTCTTGATAGCGTATAAAAAATATTTTTTATCTCATATAAATAATACGTATAGTAGATAAGAATAGATTGCATTTGATTAAAAAAATATCCTCATACTACTATTTTTGTAGTATAATTTCTTGATGTAAATGATAATATTTATAAAAATATTCAGTGTAAAATGAATTTGGGGGATAAATTGTGGTGGTGGATGTGGTTTATGAGGACGATGTGGAAAATTATTTTTTCATTTCCATGGATATTGTCAAAACTCATATCCTAACCAAATAAATATCAAAATAATCACTTGAAGAAATAAAAAATATTACCAATATGGGTGTGGTTATATGGGACCTTTGTTATGAGTGTTTTGAACCTGATATAACTTATATAATCTCTATAAATATTCTTTTAAAGTTAAAATATTAAATCAAACCTCACTAAGACATCATATAAAGGGAATTAAAAGGATTATAATTTAATTGAAAATCATAAACAATCAAATAAAGATTTCACTTACCTATATTTTAATGGTTTATCTTATTAAATTTATAATATGATATCTTTAAATAATTGAAAAAAGTTATAATTGTTAAGATATATATAATATGATTATTTATTTTTATGCTTTGTGTTTTTGATTTTATAAAATTTACTTTTTATAAACTATTTTTTATTAATGTCATTATCTTTATGTTGAAGTCTTCAAATGGATTAACAAATCATAAAAATTATTTTCTCACTAGATAAGGGTATATCACACACAATTATTAAAAATTGAAAATATATTTTGTAATATTAAACAAGTAAAATCAATTGAAAATACTAAAAAAGGTAATATCGATTTGTTAAAAGAGACTAGTGAAGTAATTAATTTTTAACATAATGTGAAAAAATTTGTTTATAATAAATGACTTATTTTCCCTAGAGTATCAAATAAAATCATCATCATTCATAGATACCTACTATCAAGGTTATGGTATTAAAAATATATCTAATTGAAATGAAAAGTGCATGTACATTACCTTTGAAAAAATTTGTTAAGAGTTGTGTACTAGATAAACTACAAAATTACCATCTGAATTTCATTATAAATATATATGTGAAATTGAAACAATGATAGAAACAAATATCCCAACTAATGGTTAATTTGTTTCATAACTGATGGGATAATCTTTTTTCGCCCCCAGTTTGGGTAATAAACCTTTTTAATTATGTATTTTATGTATAGAATGTAATTTTATTATCTTTGGGAAGGTTTGGAGTAGTTTGCAGAAGTTATTAGGTATTTTATTGAGGTACACAATTTGATAATGGTTAGTAGAAACCATGAAACACATCCTTTGAAACAGTGCAACTGAAATATATGGAATTGGGTAGGTTCCCGGTTAGGCACATGGTTTGTCCAAACTGTGTGGACACATGGGATAAACGATGTGATGTTGGGAGATGGATTTTACATAGAGGGAGAGTATTTTGGTAAACAGTGTGATCCAAACTTGTGAGGGGTGTTTGGATGTAGTTTTTGACACATAATTAGCACACATTTTACTAACTGTGTAATATAACCATGCAATGCTAGAAATTAGATCAATCATTTTTGGATCTATTTTGAATCACCACCTTAATCCCTATTTGTTCCCTCGTTAGACCATAACACAGTTTCATTTCCTCACAAATTCTATATAGACCCATAACATTTATCTGGGAGTGATCTGTTGAAAAATCAAGGTGTGTTGGAGGTTATATTCCCTGGTAGGTGCTCGTTCGTGGTATTTATCCTTAAATGTTTTCTACTTTAACTTCATGGTTTAATGAATCTAATATTTTGGGGATAGATACATGTTGTTTGATGGTAATGAAGACTATATATTAGTTTCATGATGATCGGGAATAAATATAACATAGGTTTTCTAAGATCTTATATATGTTTTTTGATGAATTTCTGTCGTTATTAATTTTGTACAATGTTTTTAGGTAAGTGGATTGACTCTTGACTTATATTATTATAATATTAAGGCTAGATTTTAGATTTATGTAATTTCCTAAATGTAATTTAGGAATTGGTATAAAATTATTACTAAAACCCAATTTTAGTAAAGGAGGTGGAATTGTATAAATTGGTTGTTTTGATGAAAGATAAACTGTTAGATCATTTTAAAAAGTTATTTTAAAATGGATGTTTGGTTTTGATTCATGGAAAAGTGGTTGAAACTTTTTCAAATAAAAGGATTGTTATATATAATTTTTTTCACAGTTGATTTGTGTTGTTTTTTGGAATAAATATTTTTTCACAATAATAATCATTAGAGTTAGATATGGGTATGATGTTTATTTGGTAAAATGTGGGATGAATGAGGGTATTCACTACCCCCCCCTCAAAATGGATCACTAGGTGACAGATTAGTGAAAGGATGACTCAACACTCATGATTATAGGGAGGCACATGGTTACATGAATGTGAATGTGTTATGCTGAAATAGGATTTGAGAAATGGTTTTCAAATAGTTGTTTGGTTTCTTTACTAGAAACTACTTCGGTTTTGAATTTTTTTTGAAATTATTTTTTTTATATAAATGGATATATATATGTGTGTGATAACAATTTATATCCAAGTGGTGTGAGTACGTAAGACATTAGGGATATCCTACAGAGTGTTATAATCACCACTTCATGGGATCCTTTATGTATTTAATGAATATTTCTATAGTTTCATAGGTAATGTAAAGGTAACCCAATTCATTATTGAGGCATCAAGAAACCTTTGGAATGGATTGTTGAGTTGAAGCTTGGATCTAGTTGGGGGTTGCTGCTAGATATCTTATTTGTATTTTGGTAGTTTGTTTTAGTTTCTGCATTGTAATTTGATATGGTTCATGGTTTTAGTTTGGTTTTTTGTTAGTTGGTATTGGATTTAATTGTATTACATTGTTTTCATGCATAATATAGTGGTTTTTTTGTTATTTTATATTTGGTTTGGTTGATTTATTTTTAATAGTAAAATCATCCAAACAGTTTAATAATCAGTTGGAATTTATTTCCATATATTGGTGTCTTGGGGATGTCACATAGGGCCTACTAATATAAAATTACCTTCCCATTCCAATGGGGATAGTCAGGATGTTACTAATGGTATTAGTATTGGTAGGTCTAAATATCTTTTTTGGATCGAATGTTATTAGTTTTTTCAGTCTAAGAGTTGAACTACATTCTATTTTAGTCCTTGAGTTTAGTTGAAATTAATGTGTAGAATCACCTAGACATGAATTGTAGAGCATAAAGAGGCATAGCTAACATATTTATACATAAATTAATGTAACTAGTGATTCTGGGTACTTGAGTGTTTTTAGACACCTCTAGGAGTTTTTAAGTCATTAACATTGATTTACCTAATGAAAAGATCCTGGCTTGAAATGATAGAAATGAATTTCCCCTAGTAATTCACAATTCATTTTGTGTAATGATTTATAATTTTGGTTAAAATTCAACGATTATTGAAAATAGTTAAAATAATGTTTTACTCTAAAAGATCATGGTATAATCCTCCAAAATGGTTTGAAGGTGGAAATATAAAATTTTGGAAAGCATTTTTATTATTTTTTATGGTCATAAATTGTAAATATCAAGGCCTTCAGTTTATATATAGTTATATTATTGGGTATAATCTTGTGGTTAGAGAAAATTTAACTAGTTAGTCATAGAAGAACCTTGCTAGAAGAAACTGTGGAGAATGTGGTTTCACCTCCACCACAAATGAACCAATAGCTAGTTCAGGGTATTGTAAATGATTTTAAAGATGTAGATAGAGGGAACAAAAGGTATAAACCAATGAAAGTGGATCATTTTGTTAAATTTTAGAAGTAGAATCCACCCATCATTTTGGGGGATTTTGAACTTGGGAAATTATAAGTGTGGCTGAATTGGATGGATCGAAATAATTTTTGGTCTAGGAACACCAAATAAGATGAATGTCATGTTCTCAATGTACATGTTGATGGATCTTGCCATGAATTTGTGAGATTTATCATTTCATGAAAAATTAGTCAATGGAAATTAATTTTATGATTTTTAAGAGTTCTTCAATAAAAAATTATATCCTTACAAATTCTTGTTTTCTATAAAAATAGAATTTTTCATATTGAGGTAAGAGAAACATAGAGTGATGGATACAACTAAAGTTATGAATTTAGTCCATTTTAATTTGAATTCATGGAATTTCATCCTTAACGGAATGAGTTTTTAAATTTTTGTTAAGTCTAGAGATTCACTCAATGATTTACATTCTTTGTATAATGTATTATACATAGATGGTTAATTGAGTGATTGTGGCAGAAATAGACATTTAAGGAACTATTGGTGGAGGAATCATGTTGACACCTATGGGAAACTGTGAGAATTATAATTCATGGAATAAATTGAAAAGGGATATATATTTCAAAGGTTGTGAAATGATTCATAATTAGATGGATGTATTGGTAAATTTTTCTCCTAAAACCAATAGTGTATTCGCATGTTTTTAATGTTTTTATTTTGAACACATGAAGAGAGATTATCCAAAACCACCTAGAGAATTTCAAAATCGCAACCAAGTGGCACATCTTTATTGCTACTATCATATCTCTCTATGGTAGGGTCCTCAATAAACATAAATTTTTTCATAGACATTGTATAATTTTATGAGAAAAGGGAAGAAAATTATTTCTCATCAGAAAAACTGAGCAAGCCATGGTTATTCTAACAATACCAAGACTCTTTAAATAGGGAAATCCGAATAAGTTAATAAATAGAAAAGAGAAGTGAGCATTCAATTGTTTAGAGCTAATAAGGTGATTGTAGATGATCAATATATACCATATATGGTGATTGGTATGATTATTTTCAATTCTACCCTTTTGAAATCTTAATTTGATAATGGTGAATACCAATAGATTTTTTCTTATGGTGTTGTTGATCTTCTTGGTTTTCATGTTGAGATGATGCCCTCTATTTTTAAATGCCATACTCCTCTTTGTCAAATTGAATTTCGATCCTTTATGAGTATTTAACGATTTATACCAATTAATGGATCTGAGATGATATTTTATTTCTCTATGTTGGATATATATGACAATGAAATAAGCATGTGTATGGATTGGATTACTATTATTAATGCCCATATCAACTGTTATACCTGAAGAGTTATTTTTATGAATAATAATTTATTGTATAATCTATTTAGAAGAGATAAAAGTGTAAAGGTAGGTGTAATTAAAGTGTAAGAACTAGCATTTAGAGTGAAATCATACTAGTTGGTCTTGTTGACTAGGGAATCAGTGGATTAAATCTAAGAGAGTAGTTTCCTAGAAATTTTAAATTGGATTCTAGATATTTTTCCTATGAATTTATCAGGTATTCCAGCCAAAAGGGAAGTGAAGTTCACAATTGATCCCATTCTAGGGACTAGTCCTATCTCACCTTAATATAATCAGATGAAGCCAATAGAATAAATAAAATTTTATATCTAGTTGGAAGAGTTGGACAGAAATGGGTTCATTTAGCCAATTATATCTCTGTGGGAAGCACCTCTTTTGTTTATAAAAAAGTAGGATAGAAATCTATGGTTGTGTGTGGATTATTATAATTATAACAAAATTATGATATTGAATTAGTATCCATGAATTCTGATTTATAATCTATTAAATTTATTAAGGGGTGCCCAATGGTTCTCTAAAATTAACTTATGACCGGGATATCACAAATATTGGGTTCTAAAGGATGAAATTGGAAAAAAATTGACTATTAGATTTGGCCATTATGATTATATGGTTATGCATTAAGTTCTTAAGAATTTACTAGTATTCATTATATAATCGATGAATCAGATTTATCAGAGGTATATGGTTTCTTTTATGGGGTGATTTTGGATGATGTACTAGTGTATTCAAGGACAAGGGCTGATCGTGAGAAGTGCTTGTTGACTGTGTTGGGTATTATACAAGATAATCATTTATATTTCAAAAAATCAATGTGTAATTTTTTTGATACAAGTGGTACAATTCCATGATTATGTAATATTGGAAAGTGGAGTTTCTGTAGATCTATAAATGATAAGGGTTGTAATATCATGGAATCTACCAATGAATTTCTTTGAGATATGTAGTTTCCTTTTGTTATCTTGTTATTTCTAATGCATTATTTGTGATTTTCATGACTATACTCACTTTTAATATAATTTAAAAGGAATTTATTAACATTTTAATGGAATGAAGAAAGAAAAGAAATCAATTAAATATCATAAATTTCATCGTACATCTTTCTCATAATTTATATTATTATAACCAAAATAGGGATAATTGGTGTGTTGTAATTCTTCAGGATCTTGGTTGGGATGTGTTCTCATGCATTGAGATCATGTTTTCACATATGGATCTTTGAAGTTATGGTTCCATCATAATAACTACCCAAAATATGATTCAAAATTATCAACTATAGTCCAGGATTTGAAGACATTGAATCATTACCTCTTTGGTGAGATGGTTAAAATGTATACAGATGATAAGAGTTTGTAAACATTTTCTCACAAAGTTATTTGACCATGATAAAAAGAAGATGGATGAAGTTTCTCCAAATGTATTACTTTCACAAAATGTATACAATAGGTAAATGTAATTTGGTGGAGAATTCATTAAGTATAAACTCATATCATCGGTTAGTAAAAGAGAATTTAGATCAATAGTAGATAAGGTCAGTTATAACTATCATTCACTTGGATTTTGATGACGGAGGATATTTTGATGTTTTATTACATATTTCATTAGTTCTTGATTAGGATGGGAAGGATAAAAAGTAACAAACATCCAATTATAAATGTTTTTCTATGAAGGAAAAAAATCAATTGGGGGCAGAGTAGTTTGGGATGAAATGTGTATGGGAGTTATGTTCTATGGTTTTCAGATTGGATGGTCGTATAATTTTTTATTCATGAACAAATTTTTCCTGCATACCACTATTAGATATGGGCTATTCACCATGTAATAAAAAATATATATAGGGAATTGAAAGATAATATTTGGTGGTTTGGTATGAAAAGAAAAGTGGCTGACTATTTTTGAGATTCCTCACCTATTAGTAGGTTATGTCAGAGCACCATCGACTGTCAGGTATGCTATAGTATTTACCTATTCTTATTTGGAAATGGGAGAATATAGCCATGGATTTTGTGATAGGTCTCCAATTTATGGTTTTAAAACAAGATTCCATATGGGTGGTATTAGATCAGTAAAAATTTGGTTGCATTAAATACTAATTTGTAAATCTCAAAAGTTGGACTACGTGTCAAAAATCTATATCCATTAAGTGGAAAAGGGGAATGGTGTACCTATTTTAATAGTATCAGTCAGAGATCTATGTATTATGTCTCAGTTTTTGAAATCCTTAGAAAAATTCTCTTAGGACTCAGTTTTTACTGAGCAACACATATCTTCCTCGAATTGATGGACAATGCGAAAGGATGATACAAATGTTACAGGATATTCTTCTGGATTTTTTAATGGATTTTGGTACCTAATTGGAAGATCCCATATCATTAGTTGACTTATCATATGACAAAAATTATTAGGACTGGATAGATATGGATATTTTTGAAGCATGGGGATTTAGATCAAAGACTATAGAATAAGGAACTCTTGAAAAAGTATAATCTCATTCTGATAGTGAATTTCCAAATCATTAATATTTATTGGAGCTCAAATGGGTATAAAGTGATATGATATGGTCAGCTGATTTATCAACAACTATATTGAACTCTTATTTCTAGGGGTATCAAGAATATAGAGAGCCTCAATTTTCATACATTAAAATTACAAAAAAATTTAGAAATACTTAAAAAATTATAAAAATAGACACGCATATACTATACAGGTATAGTTCTTGTGGAAACATTGAAACATAAACACTAATACAAAAAAGTGCTACATTATCTCCTACCACGATCTTCTCGACTATAAAACTACATAGACACATAAAAAATTATATATATTTTCATAACTTGGTGAAGGAACATAAAAATGGGTAATCTCAAATGCTCAGTAATGGTAAACAAGGGAGATATGTAAGCATAATCATGAAAATAAGGGTATGAGAACATCATCCTGAAAATCAAATATAACACCTTGTGTATCAAATATCATTTACATGAAACATGTAATAAATATTATTAGATTATAAGAGACGAATCATAAGGAAATAAAGAAAAGAATACAATAATGAATAAAATATTAATGAAACATGGAATTGGGGAAAATATATTAGCATATAATATGATTTCCATATTATCCAAGGAATCACCATTAAGGCCATCATTGTAGTATGAAATCACTCCCCATACCATCTTGGTATTCATGGTTGGCTACCATGGCAATGTGGTAGAATACATTCACCCCTAATACCATCATGGTAGTTATGGTTCACTCCTAAATCCATCTTAGTATTCAAGGATTACTCCCAAGACCATCTTAGTCTATCACATGAGATATAAATATTTTACACAATTTATTTGTGGGAGGTATAGGTCCCACCATTATCATAATGAAATAAATCATACATGTGCCCCAAAATAATTATCAATGATATCATAAACCATGAAATTAAATTGGTTTCATAAACATGTAATCATATCATAACCTGGGAAAAAGATACATTTTTCATAATCATTTCATAAAAATCATAACCCATAGAAGATAAATTTATCTCATAAACATATAACTCATGAAAAAGAATTGCATTTCATAAAATATTACCTATGATAGAGAAATGGATTTCATAAACATATTAATCACAAAAGATAAATGGGTTCAATAAAGATCATGACATTATGCAAAACCCATTTTGTGAAATAATATGAACATAACCATTCGATCATTTACTATATTGGCATGAGTGACATTAAAATATGTCATCTCAGATGGAAATAATTTTTAAATATATTTCAAAATATTATCATTAATAAAGTATCATTTCTTTTTTAAAAAATTATTTTAATACATAAAATCATTTGAAAATAATTTAAAATTTAAATAACTTCAAAGCTTATAAAGAATACTTGAAATAATTTTGAAACCCATTTTCAATTAAAACAAATAAAATTATCTCCGAAAACAATTTAAAAACAATTTTATTTGAAAAAAATTTTAAACATTAAAAGAATGATTGTAAATATGTTCAAAAACATTTTTAGGAAAACAAGCTTTAAAATTTATAATGAATGCTTGAAATTTTTTAAAAAAAATAAATTATTCAAAATATTTTTAATAGTTATAAATTATTCTTTAAAAATTTTAGAAAACCTTATTACTTGAAATATTATAAATGAAGGTTGAATTTTTTTTAAAACCTCCATTTTCCATGGAAATTTAAAAATAAATCGAAATAATATTGAAAACCATTTTCTTGAAAATACATTTAAGAATATTTTCATAAAAATAAAATTGTAAATTTAAATAAAATGTTCAATTAATTGATGGTAGTAAATCTGTACATGTCATACGAGGAAAAAATAACATTCATTTTTCAGAAAAAAAGAATAGAGAAATTCCACATTGACAAAAGAAAAAAGAAGAATCCTTTGAAAAAATTGCTAAAAATGGTAATAATGTATTTTAATCATAGTATATATTGGTATAATATTCTTGAAAATACTTTTTAAAAAACAAGTATTTGACATAAAAGAAATTTATGACCAAAGAAAGATGTAAGGTCATATTTTAATAAAAACATTTTCTTTCTTTATCATAAGAACCAAAGAGTGGAAAAATTATAATAATTCAATAAGAAGTCAAGACTAACTATAGGAGAAGATAATTTCATGAGTTTTCTTGAAATATGGATCATAAGGATTCATTAATGAATATATGATCATAAACAATCTCGATAAATGGTGAGACTATTTCAATAAACTCTTACCAAATGGTAACCATGAATCATACTTCCCATGTGGTAAAATGAAATTAAATAGAGCATAAAATATCATGAAAATAATTAGATTCATTATTTAACATTTAAATTTAATTTTATACACATCATATAAAATTATAAGTGTATAACATGGAATGTGACTCAATGGAGGTAAATTGAGGAAAAATTAATTTACCGATTTGGAAACTTCTAAAAGAAAAACCCAATGATAGATAGATCATAAATTAGGTTTTTAAATACCCACATGTTTAATTATTAAAGGAATATAGTACATTTATCACCATTATATACACTACACAAATTAAGTAAGCGGTGAATAAGGCATGTATCTCATGGAAATAATGAGTGAGGCGAAATTCCCTAACCTTGTGTCACAAATTTCATTGCACTCATTCAATCCAACTGTATAAGAAAAATAAATTTATTCTACATGTTTTAAGAAACCATATTCTTATATTTATTACCATATTTGGTTTAATCATTACCTTATATTACACTCTTGTTAACAATCCTATGTCAAGGTTTCACATTAGTTAATATCAACATTGTCCTTCGCATATACCTTAATTTGTTATATCATTGGTCCTTATATATATATCATTTTTACAGAATAGAAACCATAATTTAGAAATAATTTATATTCAATATATTTTTATTATAATAATATATATAATATATAATTACAAAATGTAATACACTGTTCATGTAAATGGTAAGCCTTACGTACACATAAATGTTCTTTCAGTTTTTTTGTCATATTGAAAATAAAGGTAAATGAAATATTTATATATGTGTGTATATAATTATTAAATTAATTTTTTATATCATATAAACCATATATGTTCTTTAAATTAACTATTAATACATTCCATTTATTTTTTTAATGAATCACATCACTTTGAAGGGGTTGTAGTCCACACTTCCTCAAAAGAAATTATCATATTTACAACCAATGGAAAGGAAAAAGAGAAATATGTGGTAAAATGAATACATCAGCTTAAAGTCATAATATATATAATATATATAATATATAAAAAGATTTTACAACATAATTTCATCATTATATGTGGTAAAGATGAAATTATAATTCATTATTTTGTGAGGGTCTAGTTCGTTGAACACATAGAGAGTTTGTTTATTTCCAATTAGATGGAAGTGTGTGTGAGTGTATGTAAAAACCATAGAAAAATAAAATCCTATTATATTTAATATATTGGTGTTTTTATAAAATCATGCGATAAATGGAGTTGAGGGGGGAGAAATAAAATAAAATAAAGTAGCTCGAGGGAAGATGTTGTCTCTTTATCGGGTAACTCTTTTTTTGTGGAAAACAGCTTATTTGTATTGTTTTATAAATAATAAGAATAGTTTTAGGAATAATTTAGGGATTTTTTAAGTGTATTTGTTAGATATTTTCTAAACCTAAGAGTTTTTGTTAATGTGAATAAGTGGGATATGTAGTGGCTTCTTATAGGGAAGGGAAATGGTGCACTTGGAATTTTTTCGAAACAAGTTAGGTTTACCTATGATTTTACATAAGAAGTTATATAAAAAAACAACTATATAATTTGATGGTTATGGCTGAATAATGGACCTAAAATGGATGTTATATTTGTTTTATATTTCATTTTTGGACATAAATATAAGGTATAGTAGTTTATTAGCTTAATTATTCTCCTAATAGTTGTAATTAATTTTAATCATTTTCACTAATTTTTTATGTAAAAAACAAATTGGAAATTATTATAAATTATAAATATTTATGATTAAAAATATTTAATAAATCTTTCCAAATTCTAATCACGTATGTGACAAAAAGTAATTTAAAAATATTCCCGCTAACGGGATGACATTGTGGATTATTAATGTAAAAATGTCCAAACATGTGCTATCTTTTTTTATACCCAATTTCAAACAGAAATTTATTATAATCATATCAATTAGATTAAATGATAAAAATATGATCTAATTTAATTTTTATCAAAATTATAATATAATTTATCCTTATATATAAATTTGGAAAACATGTAGTTTTGAAATAAAATCCAGTATATTCACTATTCATCCCAAAATAATGTATCTCATGAAAATCTAAAAAACTCTCCCTATATTAATTTTGAAAATTAAATTTTAAAATTGATGTTTTTTAATTTAATTTATAATTTTTTCTACAATTTATTTTATTTTGTTTCCAAAAAGTTCATTAAATATAGTTCATTTGAGAAAATGATATTTTTAAACATATAAGGAATTAACCAAAATTTATATTATTCATCTCAAATTTTTTATTTCTATAAAACTATTATAAAAAATATTTTAAAGATAGTTCTTACTATTCATATTACTAATTTTATGGTCTACATTACAATTATCTCTTTTAAATAATTATAATAATTATATGATGCTTTTTAGAAACATAGTATTGATGTAACATATGCTAAGTCGATGTCGCATATAGTAGAATCCATGTCAGTTCCATGTGGAATGTATTTTTTATGTAGATATTTAACATAAAAACTATTTTTTAGTGTTTTTTCAATGATAAATATCAATATATTAAATTAATTTTAAAAAATCATTCATAAAATCTCTGGGTGTAACATCCTACTTAACTTAAAGTGAATGACACCCTCGAAATTTGTATGGGTTATCAATGGTTTAATACCTATTAGTTCATTTAATAGGAACCCTCATCTAAAAATGAATATTAAAACATACTATTAAAATGGAATGTCAGAACCATAATGATTACCCAATGTAACATATAACAAGGTTTCAACATTGGATTACAAAGGTTGGGATACATGACTTGACGTGGAGTAAAATCGTATACATTTATATGGAGTGATTGAGGTAATCTATCAAAAACTTTGTAATGATAAAAGAAAAGATGAGGGGATCAAATTCATAAATCAATGATCATTAAAAAGGCCATCAGATTAAAAAAATATATTATTAGGACAAATATTTTTTTATCATTATGCTAATGTTGTATAATTCATTTATTGACCCAAAATATATGTAAATATTCTTATATGATATATTTTGATAAAAAAAATCTTTTTTATTGTAATAATTTATAATTCATCCATTACTTCCTGTATTGGATTCCAAAAAATTAATTTGATGTTTAAAGTGCTAAAATACACTGTTATTACATCTTAAGGCCCATAAAAGAATTAAAATTATAACTATTTACCTATAACCATTCATAAAAATCAATATGGTTAATAAATTAATCTCTTAAAAAAGTAACACTACTATTTCAAAATAAATAACTATTGTTAAAAAATAATTATACATTAACTATGACATAACATAGGCTGGTGGTACGTGTGAAACCCCTATCACCCTTTAGTCATGGGTGCAAGACCCGTGACCTAGCCTATGATGTTTTTTTGTCACCCAAAATACAAGATTTTTTTCTGAAACCAAACAAATATAATTTCCAAAACATGATGGACATCCTTGAAATATGGATAATGATTAAATCGATTTTTAACCAAGCTTTTCAATACAATCCCAAAGCATAAAAACATTCTCCAAATATTAATATAATCTTATCATTAATGGTTAACTTTATAACCTCTCTAAATGATGAGAAACCAAAACATTATAGATAAGTTCAAGAAATGAAGCTTAACATTGACCCCCCCATATATCACAGAGTATCACTTGGTTGCCAAATTCCAAATATTTTAATACCCTCATGGAAAATTCCTCTAGGTCATGGTAACAACTTGAATTTACAAAAATACTTTTTGAAAACCAGAGTTATTCCTTATTAGATAGATTATATGATATATTCCATAAATCCAAGTAGAGAAAACATCATCCATTATAGAATAACCTATCTGTCAAAAATCCATTAATTAGTTCCAAGTTAATTAATACAATCCAATTTTCATATATCCATCATATCTTTATCCAAAAAAAATATCTTTTAATAACAAACATATTAAGGGTTATCTATCCCTTAATCATGTTCTTTCGGTAGAGATATCCAATCCATTAAATAACATTTCTATTCCATCAAATCTATTCAGCATATTCATATAAATTATTAGTAAACAAACCTAAACTGTACAATACTTATATATGTCACCTTTCATAAATCATCAATCCCAATACATAAAAACATTGACTACTTCATCCTTAATTCATTTACAAGGTTACATCATCCAATTACGTAACACGTCTTTTCTTTCATAATTATTCATTCTTATCTTCATCATCAAAAATTTAATCATTAATCCAACCACCTTGATTATTATCCTTAGGAGAATTCCTCTGGGGACATTGAGTTTCATAATGACAATTTATTTTACACATTAAACAATTAACGTTCTATACTGTCTTAAAGATCCCAATATTCTCATACATTTTTTATGTCAAACTATTCATTTTTCCTTGCAATCACTTGATTTGAACCCTTAATTTCCACAGTCAAAAAATCTTCTTATTCCTATAATACATTCACTTATACCATTATTTCCACATTATTAACACAAATGAATTTGAATCTTCTTCCCCCCATTGTATCCATTACCTGAAATCTTAGTGAACTCATTCATTATCTTCCCTAGTGAGTCTGATTGTTAGTTAAGGTACAAGTTATTTATCATGATCGATGAAAACTGATTAGGAATTACCACAACATCCTTAACTCCCACGGTCATCCAACTTAACATAACATCATCATATTTTCCATCACATTCATCATTAATCAATTTCCATCTTGTTCCCTCTATTTACATAAACTATAATCATAGTTTTAGTATTACTTATCATAGCATAAAACCAAATTTTCATGAAAATAATTACTTATATGATGTATAAAT
Source organism: Viscum album (assembly GCA_963277665.1). Lineage (NCBI taxonomy): Eukaryota > Viridiplantae > Streptophyta > Magnoliopsida > Santalales > Viscaceae > Viscum > Viscum album. The sequence continues at coordinate 1,254,828,338 of OY728122.1, forward strand.
AATAACACATTCCATAATATATGACACCCTAGATTAATACAAGGTTATTCATAACCAATATATATTAAAGTCCATCATAATGGTTCATGAAGAGTTTTTTGAATTCCCACATTATATCACCCAATAGTGTCAAACTAGGTGTGTAACAAGGGATGTTGTTGTGTGGTAGATTACCCTAAATCTGGCCTGGAACATCTTGGTAGAGTAATTACCCCTAGGTAAATCTATGCCATAGAAACATACACTTGTACTATGAAGAGAGGGATGTATTTCTTAGAAACCACTCACTCCATCCTTTACCAAAATTCTATGGAATTTTCCAAAAAGTTAAATCGTCTTTAAACTAATGCATAGAGGCATCCCTAAAAATATCCTTATCAATATAATTAGGGATATCATTATAGTTTTCTCATCAAATTTTCTAGTGTTTAACTGAATTTTTTTATCTGATGCAAACTATATTGTCCCTATCTTTTCATATATTAACATTACATTACATCTTTAAAATACATCAAACATTATACAATTAGATTCCCAAAGGTTCTACTATTCTATTTCCATTGGACACATGGATGCATAAACCTTGGTAATAAATGAGCTATAATATCTCCCACTATGTTATTACTGACTATCACCTTTCTTATACAAATAAAAAATATTACAAATGTTCATAAACTAGTGATGGAAACATAAAACTTGGTCAAATTAAAATCCTAGTAAGGGAAAACAAGAGATATTTTTAAGCATAATCATGAGAATAAGGTTATGAGAACATGAAATGAAAATTGAAGAACATACACAACATATCAAAGATCGTATAAATGAATCATGGAAAATTTCTTGGAAATTCATAGGACATGAATCTTAAGGAAATAAATAACATAATACATGAACGAATAACATCAGAATAAAATAATGAACACATAAAAACACCAAATCATACAATATTATTTCCAATATAGCAAAGGAATCACTTCCGATAACACATTAGTAGTATGAGTTTACTCCCCTTACAATCTTGTTAGTCATGATTCACTCCTATGGCCATTTTGGTAGCATGATTTCACTTCTGATACAATTATAGTAGACATGGTTGACTCTAATGGAAATCATAGTATTCAAGGTTTACTCACAATACAATCATAGTTTATCTAATGAGACATAAATCATTACCAAATTCATTGGAGGGAGATAGTAGTCCCAGCATATCATAATGAAATCACACGTACATGTGCCACAAAATCATAAACAATCATATTGTAACCCATAAACTGAAATGGGTGTCATCAATGAGTAATTATATCAGAACTTGTGGAAAAAGATACAAGTTTCATAATCATCCCATAAAGATCATAACTCATGGAAGAGAAATGGGTTTTAAAATAATATAACCCATGAATGAGAAAACTATTTTTTTCAACATATAACCAGTGAATGAAAAATTGATTTCCTAAACAGATAACTCTTGAAATAGAAACAAGTTTCTTAAATACCATGAACTTAAGCATATCCCATTCAGAGAAATAATATGAATGGAACCTTTAGATAATTTCATATATAGGCATGAATTAAATCAATCAATCTTATTATAGATGTAAAATAATTTTGATATGTCATTCAGAAATGTTTCATGTGGAAATTATAATATCTTCCTTGAAAAATTATTTTTAACAAATAAAAACTTTTGAAAACACTTTATTTATAAAATACCATGAATACTTGTAAAGAATAATTTCAATTTTTTTGAAAACATTTTTTCATGAAAAAATCTAAAATAAACCTCAATTAATTTAAAAATGTATTTTAAAACACTTTTATCATTTTAAAAGAATGCTGGAAGAAATTTTGAAAACTATTACATTAAAAATAAATTGAAAACTTATAAAGAAATCTTGAAAATATTTTGAAACAGTTTATTTTGAAAATAATATTGAAAAATTATAATGAAATATTTATGAAGAATTCGAAAACCATTACAAAGATGTTAATTTTAAAACTTAAATATAAATCTATAAATGTTTTTGAAAAGCATTTGAAAAAATCTTGAAGACATTTAGAAAACCTCATTTTCCCCTGAAATATTTAAAATAAAATTGATAAATTTTTAAACCAATTTTTTTGAAAATAACTTTAAGCAAATTATCATTAAAATAAAACTTTAAACATAAAAAATACATTCAAATAATTGATGGAGGGTAAATTTATTCATGGCATATGTGGTAAAAATGAAACTCATTTACATGGTAAAATGTTTAGAGAAATGACTCATTATAAAAGTGATACATGTATTCCTTTCAAAACATTGGTAATAGAAAAAAGGGGGAAATAATTTTAATTATCATATTAGATTAGTATAATATTCTTGTAAACCCTTTTAGAATACATGGTTGTGATAGAACTTAGATTTACAATCGAAGAGATTGGTATGGTCAATTTTTTGTAAATTTTTTTTCTTATCTATCCTAAGTACCAAAGAGTAAAAAAAAACTTTATTAATAAAATAATACATCAAGGAAAAACATATGAGGAGAAAAATTCATTAGTGTTGTCGAAATATGGATTATAAGTATTCATTAATGAAGTTGTGATAAAACAGTCTTGATACTTATTGATATTGTTTCAATAAACTGTTACCACAAGGTAACTTGGAATCATACTCTCCATATATGAGAAATATGTTACATGGAGCTTAAAATATCATGAATATAAGTAGATTTGTGATGTAACATTTTAATGTTAGCTTATACACATCATATAAAAATATTGGTTTATAACATGGTATGTGTCTTATTATAGGAAAATGGGGAGAATATTTATTTACCAATTTGGAATCTTATGAAAAATATACTCCATCATATAAATATCATAAAATTATTTTATATTTACATATATATTTAAGTATAAGCTTCTTATAATACATTAATTAAATTTCAATACACTACACAAAAAAAGTTAGTGGCTAATAAGGCATGTATCTCATGGAAATAAAGAGTGAGATGAAATTCCCTTATCTTGTGTCTTGACTCTCATTGTACTCATTCAAACCACTGGTATAATAAATTTATATTTATCATAAATCTTTTTTAGAACCATATTATTATATCTTATCCGATATACGTTTTTATCAATACTGTAACATCCTGTTACTATTTTCTAGTATTCCTATATCCTTTTGTATAAAATTATTAATTTCTGAAGTGAAAAAATTGATCTGTAAACAAATTTCTGATAATTTTGTTAAAGGTATTGACTTCCATTTAACAACTTTTAATATTCAATTAAATATTTTTGGGGTTAGACACTAACTTTTTGCATGATTCCGAGGCTCACAATGCCTCATAGAAGATGGAATAAAATTATTTAATAAAATATATCAATGATATGCTTTTTATTAAATTTTTTAGAAAAACACCAAAATAATGCATTGTTTGAAAATATTGAGCATATTGTAGTGTCTTAAATGTGGTTCTCACACTAGGAGGGGAATAAATTTTGAATGTACATGACATCTAGAGGAATCGATTTCAGGATAAGGATGTTAAATAAAAGTTAATAATTTTTTTTAATAATAATAATTTTGGATCTCTCAAACAGTTCATTGTATTAGAAATATGAGACCACCTAGAGGTCTGGAATGGTGTATTTACCCAAAGCATGTCATAACATTTATATGTGTCAGGAATTTTCATGCCTTACTCACAAAAATAACCCTTCTTATTTAAATTAATTTTTTAATCCAAAATTTTAGATAATAATTCTTCAATATCTATCAAACGGTCCAATGTTTGAGAAATCCGAGACCACCATTATGTCTGGAATGTGTTGTTTTATCTTGAACAGGTATAATTTTTTATACATAGAGGAATTTTGAGGTTATTAAATTTTTATATTAAATAATTAATTGAATTTAATATTTAAATTTGATTTTATTTATAATATATGTTATTTTACTTGTCTTCTTCATCCCAACACGTCTAACCTCCAATGATGATGAGGTGTTATTCTAAAAACATAGATTTCATGTCTTTTTCATCAGTTGCAGTGACCAACACAGTAATTGGGTTTAAATAATGACCCTGCTGTAAACTTTCAGTTGAATGATGGATTAAATGGGGTTTATTATTTGGGGGTTAATTTTCCAAAATTTTATTGGTATCCATATAGCTGAACCATTCTACATTACATTTGACTATTTCATTACATCTAGGTTCCCCAAAAAACATCCCTCTAACCGATTGGGAGTCCTCTAACAAATGAGAGTCAATCTCCTTAATCTATTGGAGGCATGACCCCAATCCCTTTATTATATATTGGGCACCACTCATATGTGTGTCATGTTTATTTTTGTTTCTTATTATTTTTTTTTTATTTTTCTTAATTATTTTTTTAAAAAATAAATCAAATAAGTAAGTAGAAAATATGTTATTTAGGAGTAATTTATTAAATTATCACATGATAATAACATTGAATTTTTGAAAGATAATTATGCATAATTATGAAAAGATAATTTAAGTTTTATTTATTATTAAAAGGATAATTGTGTAAATTATCAAAAGGATAATTTAATGAAAGTATCATTGTTAATTATAAGAAATATTCGAGCGATAATTTATTGACATTACCAAACAATAATTTCATAAAATTACCAATGAATAATTACGCGATGGAGGTTATTAGTTAATATATATATAAGATAATTTAGTGTATTATTATTATTTTTCAAAGACAATTTAATTATATAATTATACAAATTTTTAATAAATAATTATAAGGTAATTATCATGTGACAAGATTATAAAAATTATTTTAGGGTAATTAAATTTTTATCAAAGGATGGTTGTCATAATTTTCAAAAATAATACTGTAAATAATCAATGATAATCCCACAATATTTCAAAGGGAAATTTTAAAAAAAATTATCAAATTATGTTTATCATATTATCATATGTGTTATTTCAAAAGATAAATACTGTGAATATATCAAAATAAATTTAATATAAATTATCGAATGAAAATTTCAACGAATTATCAAAGGTCAATTGCATGGAAATATCAAAGATAATTTTTTACATATATTATCAAAGGATATTTAATATAATTATAAGGCCATATTTTCAAGATTATTAATGGTTAATTATAGTTATTATTAAAATGATAATTTTGAGTTTATCTAGGATAACTATTCTAAGGCATAATCGTGAGTACATGCATTGATCTAACAATAAACTGAAAATTTTCCATGAAATATAAATATTATTGAATGTGGTAATATATATGTTTTTTGAAACTTATCTAGGTGAGATAAATTATAATCAAATGTGATAATTTAAAATGATAATATAGAGATTATCTATGGGAGATATAATGTAATCGAATGTAATATTTTATTTCGTTATTAAATAAAATATAGGGATATAATTCTCAATTGAGGTTTATAATTATTATTATGGATATTTATTGTGATTTCATGCATTAACAAAAAACCATAATCCAAATATCATCCATGATAGTGAAAATATAATCCCATGTAATATTTTACTTCCTTATGAAAGAAAATAGATGATTTGGTTCTAGTAACCCTTGACGGATGTCAAACATTGGTGTGTCGATGCTTATGGTAAAAATATTACGAGGAGCTGTATTGAACCACACGAGGTGGATTATCATTGTCATTGACATGAATGACCATGAGGTGGGTTGTTCTGTCCTGATTAGCCAAATTTATTATCCTATAGTTTATTGATTTATTTCAATTGTTTATTTAAATTCAATTCCACACATTCTCTTTCAATTAAATAAATAAAACCCGATTCCATTGATCCAAATGATTTGAAATATTTTTTTGGCAAAAAATTGAAAAACCCCCAATAACATTTAATTGGGGCGTGTTTATGGAAAATGGCCAATTTAAATGACTGATTTTAAATTTTGGATATGATGGAAATGTTTCCAATAAAATTATTGAATTTAATTGAGGAAAATAATTTTGAAAAATATGGAAATTGTTTTGAATGGAATTCCTACTTCTGAAAATGGATTAAAATGATTTGATAGAAACCTAGTGGTTTTATTATTTTGGAAATGAAATGTTTTTTTATTAAAACCATTTTGAATTTAAATGGAAATAAATTAGAATATTTGAAATGGAAGAATGAGATTTTTTGTATTTTCAGAAGCCTTAAAATACATTTCCCATCATGTAAGAGCACATGCATGCCTTAGGTAGTCAGTTAGTTATTTAAGAAACATTATACACTATTACAACATTCCAAATCATACCTATGGAGGGTCTAATATCTGACCGGAGGGTATCAAGTCACCTCTGACCAGTGTCAATGGCACATGAGTATACTCATTTGGTTTTGATCACTTAGAGAGTGTATAATTCAATAGCTGGTTAACTATCTTACATTTTTTCATATGACTATGTTTTTCTCTTGTTTATTTATTTCTAAAATATAAATGTATTCCAATTTTGTAAAGATTCATTACATGATTATTATAGGCTTACATAGACTGTTTTATGTAACAATTTTATTTAAGCAATTATTTTAGAAAAATTCCATATCTTATAGTGTTTATCCTATGCATTAAAAGTATTTTTGATTGTTTTTAAAATGTATATCATGTTTTTTAAATACAATTTTGAATTTAAAAACCTATTTATTATGAAAATTGACTGATTTTCTTTGGTTAATCTATTTTGAGAATTTGAAGTGGAATTATTGGTGGTATCCAACTAGGATTAGGATCACCCAATACTTTTGCCATTGTGTTTTTGATGTTTATCTTATTCTAGTTTCGAGGAATGGGAATGGATCATGTAGAGGTGGATCTAGTTGTTGATCTTTGGACGTGGTGAGTATTTTCCTCGGGCACATGGCCTGATTTCCTATATATTGGTACTTGTGTGGTAGTTATTTTGGCTGGTTTATACCTTGTTGATTTCTGTTACATTACATGTTATAGAAATTATTTTATTATTCATACTGCCTTGTTTATTCTCATCTTCATTTTTAGTCACCGCAACATTCCCACATGATTTTTTTGTTATTCCAGGTGCTAGTTGCAGACCCGATGAGATTAGGAACACCCTTTTGGCTTTGTTAGGGTCAGCTCGGTTATCGGGTTACCATGGTATCTGGGCTGGTTCATGAAAAAATGGTATCAAAGGCACTGTTAATTTGATATACCAGTGAGGATGATGGGCCCTTCAAGGGGATGGATTATTTGTAACCCACTTCAAAGGGGGAGGATCAAAAATCACCCCTTTAAAGGGTTGTGTGGATAAATCTCCCATGATAAGGCCTTTTCTATGGGTATTACTGATAGCCAGAGCCTCGAGAATAAAAAAAAATCTAGGCTAGGCCTAAATAAGGAAATATAATTATCATGGGGTTTAATAGACCATTACAATGACATTATATTACCGTCTTGTTAATAATCCTATGTTAATGTTTCCCTTTGGTTAATATCCAAATTTATCTTTGCATGTCTTACTTTTTTATATATTTGGACCTTATACTTATATCAGGATTCAAAAATGTAAATAATTATAAAAATATCATTTATATTATTTATATTTGTTTTATAATAATCTTGGAATATAGAATTACGAAATAAAATGCACTGTTTATGGAAATGATAAGTCGTGTGTATGCATGAAAGTTGATTCCATTTTTGTTTTCGTGTTGAAAGAAAGAAGGTAAATAAAAAACATGTATATATATATGTATGAATATAATTATTAAAGTATCATCATTATATCATATATATATATATAATATAATTTAAATTAACCCATATATAGTACATTCCAGGTAGTTTGTTAACAAATCACATCGCTATGAGGGGGTGGTAGTCAACACTTCATCAAATGAAATTATTATATTTACACCAAATGGAATGTAAATTGATATATCTTGAAAAAGTAAGAAAAAAATTAAAGACATAATAAATATAATATATAACATATATAAAAATTTCATCCATCATAATTTGCATCATGAGATGCGGTAATTGAAAAATGAAGAATCATCATTTAGTTTGGATTTAGTTTACTATACACATAAATAATATATTGGTTACACATTTGATTGAAGTGTTTGTATGTTTAGGTAGAAATATTAGAATAAAAACATAATATTATAATGAATATAATGGTATTTTTATACAATCCTGTAATAAAGATATTGGAGGTCTGGAGAAATAATATAAAATAAAGGAGCTTGGGAGAAGATGTTTCCTCTTGATCGGGCAACTCCTTTTGGATTGTCTCAAAAGGATTCCTTCAATTGATTTATGCTTAAATGGGGAATTGTAGAAGGAAGAGAGGGATATTGGTAAGTGTATTGGTAAGATATTTTCCAATCCTAACTATATTTAGTGGTGTAAAGAAGAGGTAGAGGTGGTGGCCTTTTATAGGGAAAAGAAATGACACACATGGCATTTTTGGAAACTAGTTAGTTGTAGCCACATTATTACATAAAAAAGTCACAAAAAACCAAAATAATTTAACAATTTATTCTTAAGAGATAAATAATGGCCAGTAAATTTGTGTTAGAATATTTTCAAGGTTTTTTGGGTTATAAATATAATTTTCAGTAATTTACTAACCTAATTTTTATCTTAAATGATGTAATGTATTTTAAAATATTTCACTAATATTCATGGTTAAAAAAAGTTGAACATATTAGAAAATATAATTTATACTAATTAAAAATAAGGAATATATTTTTCCAAATTATAATCACATATGTTGAAGAAATTAATTTAAATTTCGTCCCACTGACAGGATGACACTGCTGGTTTTTAATGAAAACACGACAAACTGTTGCTATGTTTTTTAAACCCAATTTCAAAATTAAATTGATTATAATGACCTAAATTGGATAAATTGGTAAAAATATGATCTAATTAAAAATTAAATGAAATTAATATATAATTTAGTCTTATAAATAAATTATTCTAAAAAGAATTTTTGAATTAAAATATGGTATTTTCCCCTATTCCTCCAAAAATAAATTTTCTCAATAAATTCCTAAAAATTATCCGAAAGGTAATTTCAATAATATATTTTCAAAAGTTATGTTTATTTTATAAAATTAAATTTCTAAATTCATCTAAAATTGATTATATTATTTTTCAAAGAAGGACACTAAAAGTAGTTCATTTGAGAATTTTTTTTAAACATATAAGGACTTGACCAAAAATTATATATTTCATCATCAATAGTTTTATTTATATAAAACCATTATAAAAAATATTTGAACATTTATAATTAATATTCATATTACTATGTTTAATGTCTAGGATATAATAATCTTATCTAAATAATTATAACAATAAAATGATATTTTTTAGAAACATGGTGTTGCGTGTAACGTTTTCCATGTCAGCATTGTGGGTACCACAATCCCTATCGGTTCCATATGAAATGAATGTCTGAATTAGTGACATAATATAAAAAACTACTTTTAATGTTTCATTAAATGAAAAATATCATAATATTAAATTAATTTGAAAGAAACATTCAATAACTCTCAATGTGCTACATGGAAACCCAACAACAAAGTCCATAGAAATATTTTCCCACATCAAGGATCGCACTAGAACCAGTTGAGGAAAACCTGATGGTCTATTATGCTCATCCTTTACATACTGGAACATATCATAATTTGAAACAAATTATGGGATTTCTCATCTCATACCTATCAACTAGAATCATCGCCGTATATCATATAGCTTATTTTTGGTACCAAGGTCAACCACCCAGTGTGAATTATGGGAATACCTCATCACATAAATTCTTATAAGAAATGCAATAACATACAAGTTCTAAAAACATAAGAGTCCTTCTAAAGATAACTACCACGAACCAATGGGTTTTCCACCATTAAAAGAGTACCTAATTCTAATGAATTCATCATTAATATGCTTCTCTTGATGAATAATTTCGAGAAGATCATAGGTAAACTAAAATATAATTAGAAAAAACTCGACCACATCCTTTAATGTTCCCAAATGATACTAAAAAAATAGATCAATCAGATTCCTAACTTATGATGATTTCCATGAGGAATGGTTCATATGTGTCCATTCCAACGCATTATCAATGAAATTCCCCTTACCAAGGGTGTTGTGAATGAAAAAATAACAATACTATATATACCCCACCCAACACCACCATAATTTGTTAATGTATTCTATAGAAAAGATATATGTCATGATTATTTTTTCAGAATAAATTGTAAACCCTTATCTAAAATGGTAAGGTCACCAACTCTTAAGAGAAATCATTATGTATTTGATTTCAATATCTTGTATAAGATAATTCTTCTCATATGGAATAATATTTTTTGAACCATAGGATATAACATGATGAACCTACTTAAGGCTATAATCCAAACCCAAACCTAATGTATCACAAAAGTCCTTGTATCCCTTCTATACCTCTAGAAGATTACATATTGGATTAGAAGTAAAAATACATTTCATATAATCAAAACAATTCTAGAAATTCACATCCCACGTGAATTCCATTTTTCTCAAGAAGAGAGTTGTCGTCGTAGATTCCATCTTTAAGACATCCTTAACGAACCTATAATAATATCCCACTTATTCAGTGTATCTTCATATCTAAAATATATTACATGGTTTATCCCATGTCATAACATCTTTTAATTTATCAGGATCAAATGAAATACCACGTTCTAAGACAACATTTCCCATGAAATTCATTTTATGATTCCATAAATTTCCTTTTAAATGCTTTATATAAAATTAGTGACATAAAAAATTCTCCATATTGGTCTCAAATGATTCACATGATCCACCTAATATTCTGAGAAAATGAATATTTCATTCACAAATACTATCATGAATTATTTGAGGTACTCATGGAATATCTTGTTCATCCACACCATAGACACTGTATTAGCATGGGTTAGACCAAAAGGTATAACAAGATACTCATAATTGTCATAACTACTCTTGAAGGCTGTCTTCTTAATGATAGATTCATTAATTCTAAACTAGTGATAACAATGTCAAATATCAATATTCTATAACGATTTGTCCCATTAAACCAATCAAAAAAATCAGCAATCCATAGAAATAGAAATTTTTTCATTATGATTACTTGATTTAGTTTCCACTATTAAATACATAGGTGAAGCGTCACAACATATTTCTTACAAAATAGAACAAAATATTCCCAAGTTTACACACTCGAGTGTATAAATCATTTCATTGAATATCATCCGAAAAAAGTTTTAAACACCTTCAGTTCAACTATATCCACACTATATGACGTAATAAAAACTGGTTGAGTACCAGGTACTAAATAAATGGAGAACTCCATCTATATTAGTAATGAAAATACAAATAAATTATATGGAAACATATAATGAAAGATGATGGAAACTAGGGTGAGATAACCACCTAAATATTTCTACTCCACATCAAAGGAAAACATTGATATTACCCTACCAAAAATTAGAAATGAATTTATAGATTTACTCATCCTTCGGTTATACTCACCCAATAAAACATGGAACACGCCATCATGTACAATAAAAAGAACCCACTGAAGTTAAAAATAAATCCATTCCTTATGACTAATCATCTAATACTTTCCAAGAATAGAATTGGGTGGTTTGGTAATGACTCGTATTATTATGAAGAAATGTCCCCTTTTTATTTAATGGAAATAAAAAACACATGTATTTATTATATTTTATTTTTCCCAATTGGATTTAAATGAATGTTATTTATCATTACGGTTTACAATATAGATGTTGAGAAATGATCACATAACTAGTATAAAAATCAGATTTTAACAAATCCCATTGATAAAGACAAAGGATTTGATGGCATCATCTAGTAGGATTTCACCCTATGAATCCCATTTATCAAAACTTCTGAGGGAGAAAGAATTTCTAGGATTTCCTTTAGACCAAGAACAATATGATATCCAACAATTTAGGCATGTTTAAAACCGTTTTTTAGAGAATTTCATGCTCATAGATATCACAACAAAAACCATGTTCACCAAACAACCCCATGAAAGCCCCACCATCACACACCTTAATCTTAGGGCTTATGCTGGGTTAATAAATTGATATGTATCAAGACCCTAAAAATAGGTATATTTACATTATTTTTCATACAAAAATGAACATATTTCATCCCATTATTATTACATTGTAAATGGTTTTTAAAAGTAGAAATTATATTTTTGGGAAATATTCAGAATCAATTAAGATTTATATTTTTAATAATTAAAGGTATTTGAAATAAATAAAATTTTAATAAAATATTATAATTAATGTAATTTTATTAAATATAAATAATCATATAATTTTCACGAATTCCAATGTAATATTTATTAGGGTTCAGAATCTATAATTGTTAAAAATACATTTCATTTTCAATAAATATTGTTTATTACTTTCAAAGTGAAAATTTACGTATATTAAAATATATTTAGATAAAATGAGTAGAATTTTACTAATTACGAATTAAAAATTATCCAATGGTGAATTTTTCATAATTATTTGTGAGAGCCAAAAATTTTTGTAATATTTAAATATAGTGTTAATATACAATGTGTTTATGATAGATTAATGGATAAATAATGTTGTAATAAATAAAGTAAAAGGTATATTCTGTCAAATATAATTTTTATATTTAAAGTAATGTGGTTTTATGTTAATTTGATATACATTGTAATTCCATTAGTTATCCTCTGTGGCATGTAATATATTTTATGATTTAAAATACATTTATTTATGAGTGTGACTCATCTCCTTAAAAGCAAGGGGAATATTTTAATATGTTCATAGAATTATATGATATTTAAAAAAATTCCATTTGTTAGAAACCATGGGAAAAATCCATCGATGGTTTTTGGTTTTCAATATTTTATAATGATGTGTCAAAAACAAAAATAATAATGAAATCCCCCGTGAATCTTATATAAACCTACCCATGACCCCATTTATCTTCAGTCAAACATCTTTCTGCTCGTCCAAACTCTTCTCCTTATTCTTTATAGTCCTCCTAAGGTTCCCCGGGCTCCCAAGAAGCATCTACTGATCCTTTGGTGTCACACATCTTAGTACGGGATTTCTCTCCTCACCTTTAAATACAAGAAACATATTTGTGATTATTTCTTTTATTTAAATTATTTTTCCATTAATTTATAATCATTATGTTACTATAAAATTGATGTTATTTTTATGTGGGTTAATTTATCCCCACTCATTTTGACCCTTACCTAAGCTGTTACTATGCCAAAATTCTTTAAGGGATTTTTCGGTTCTAATTTCCATCCATGCACTTCTTTTATGTTATGATTTTTAAATTCCATTTTCAAATGTTGGGATATAATGTTACATGATTCCCATACATTAAATTTTATATATTAATTATGATATCTTCATTTACCTCTTATTATGACCCCTATGATAGTTTATGTACACCCATTACGATGTCAAAATTTTGTAAGGGTTATTTTACCTTCCCCTCTTAATTCAAGACTCATTAATATGTTATTCATTATATTTCTAATTAATTAGTTTTGGTAATGTCTTTAAATGTACCTATGACTATAAATTTCATTTATAAATGATGTTATACCCCTTTCTATATCATCAACACATTTTATGAATTTCGATATGATGTTGATATGTAGTTGATATTTCACCATGATTTTCCATCACAAAATCATTTTTAAGTGAATTACATAACAATTTCTCTATCAAGGGTATTCATGATTATGAAAATATACTTAATTATGTTGGATCTGTATATATTTGTATTCCACATTTCCTTGATCATGGTATAATATTAGATGATTAATAAATCCATGTTATATGATCTTTGTGTCACACTTAATCATGAAAACAAAATGATCATAAAGGATGTGAAATGATAACAGTCCAATGAATTGGGTAATGATTAGTATGATGAAAAATCATGGGAACATAGATTTTACTAATGATCCTCCATCTTCAATGAGATTTTAATCATGATAATTCATGTGTAGTGATCATTGACTACTAATCCTCCATGTATAATGAGCCTTGACATAGGCTAATGACATGTTTTATGTTGTTTCCACATTTCCCATGTTATAATTATCATGAAATTTCATTCATTATTATTCATGTTCATTTTATGATCCATTTGTGTTCCTATTGCACAACATGTATTTTATTATTCATGTTATGAATTGTTTATTCTCTTACTAGGATTTATAGCTCACCCATTTCTTCATGTATGTCCCCATGTTATCACATGAAGTGTTAAGTGTGATGGAATGTTGTGTACATGTAAAAGAATATTTCAATAGAGACGTTGATTATCATGTTTTATGTTGTAATATAATGTACTTTATTTCCCAAAGATACTTGACCTCTCAATCTTTAGAGTTATATTATGTTCTGTTTTATCTAATACATCATGAATAATTATGAAATAATGTGTAGGGTTGTTATAGGATTCATGTTGAGAACCAGAAAATTCCTGGTAAGATAAATCTCTTATAGAGAGAAAACATAAGAGGGGAAATGGTTTCCATTATCTCTCTTCATTCCAAGGGTCATAGTAATATCCACATCATAAAGAAATATCATCCTTGTATTATTTATCTGTTTCATGATATGTGTTGATATAAACAAGTTATATGTTCCATTATCAAATGTTTGAGTCCCAAAAGATGCTGCTATAGTGATAGTACCTCTCACAGTCACTGGACCCGCATCATGTTCTTTTGGAGAATAATCCACTGCATGAAGTGGCTTCATTCTAGATTCATGTAGCTGGAAACCCATAGCTCTTAAAGAATCTAATTTCACAAAAGATATTTTAGGATCTGACGATCTAATTATACTATATAGAGAATAAAATACATGATTGAACTTCTGTAGGTGATAGGAGTATTGACACAAACTATAGATATTGGTTTGCTCATTGTAAACCCATTTTCAATTACCATCATTTCTATACTGAAATCAAGTAGTAGGGATACAAAAATGAACTATAGGATATATAAAAGAATCATGCTATCATGATACACCATGAGTCTCATCATGCTTTCTCATTAAATTAAATGAACTAAAATAACTACCAGTAGTAGAAAAAGGAACTCCCATCTACACAAAATTTTCATCTCGTCCAAGATCATCCATCAACACTATATCCTATACATCAACTAAAGAAGTGAGTTTCAGCATGAAATATTAATATTTTTTATCAGATTGAAGACCCTTGTCAAATATTTGAGACTTTAGTTTCTCTTTCATCACTACATAAGAGGAAAATTAAACATGCTTAGAAAAACGGTTCACATACTACGTCATGATCCTATCACCTAGTTTGTTGCTAAGAAACTCCACGAATTTCAAAAATATTATAGATTATTGATAATAATGATTACTGAAAAGGCATTAAATCATTTCATCTCCAAGCCTTCATTTTCTTCCAATGTCACCATCAAATCCCGCTCTCTCCGGATAGGCCAATCTAGATTGAAGGTAGAACATTTCACCTTTATAGCTTCAATAATTTCTAATAACTCAAAGGGTAGATCTATATTTTTTAAACTATCCTCAAACTCATGGGGATAATTAGTGCCTTATTGTGCTAGTGGCCTCTCAAATATAATATCATGAGCATTAATATGAGATTAAACCCTTCGAGGTTCCACTATCGAATCCTGAATGGTAATATTTTATAGGACACTTCCCAATGCATGGAAAACATACACCACTATCTCAAAAATATTTTGGTCCACTAAACTATTATCCACTAATAGTTCACCCATATCTTTATCTAATGGCCTATTAAAAATTATTCTCAAAGGAATGATGAAACATAGCATCAATATTTAATAATGAAACATCATAAAGGATTTAAAGATCATTGTTCCAAATAAGAGATATGATAAAATCATTTCTATAAAAGAATTAAATATTGGTATTTCAAAATAATCAAATCAAAGGTTGGGAAAATAATAGAATCATGTCAAAAATATTTCTAAAATATACTTTTCCCAAATATCAATGATAAGTTAAGGATAATTATGATTAGAGTTGTCCAGGTACATGCTCACAACAACCTTCTCTGTCTTGAAAATCCTACCACATTTCTTCCACGATGTCCAAAACCTATATATCGACATCAAGGGAAGGTGAAAAACATACCAAATGATTCCACTATTTCAAAAAACAGCCTAAATACCCATGTATACTGAAATCCAAGATAGTCCTAACATTTCCCAATTAGAATTAATAATCCTCACTAGTTTGTTGCAAGAACCAGGAATCATAGATGAATCAAATGGGAATAATTTTTCCATAAAAGTTGGAGATAATTGATTCAAGTTCTCATTACAACACTCTTAAAGGATAAATTACTATAATAGTATAGGTAAAATAATACCAAAACTCTAAATCATCAAATGTCACAACAAATGTCAATGAAAGGCTTAGAAAACCCATGTGATAAGTGCATCACATATCTATTGGTCACCTCCATCACTCCAAATCCCTCAAATAAAGTATAAATACTACCCACAAGTGTTCAATTTTATTTTCCTAGACCATTTGTAAGATAATATACAAATTCCTGAAGGAAAAAGGTATGTTGTGAGAAAAACAGTGGGATATGACCAATGATTCCATAAGTAATTTCAAAATATTAAATCTTTTATTCCTTAAATTAAAATAAAATAAAGCACAAAATGACATTGATATGTTTACAATGAAACATGATTTACAATATAAAAGATAGCATATATATATATCTATCTAAATAAGATAAAATCATTATTCTATATAAAACATTTATATAAAAATAGTTGGAATGAACAAAATATAACACTAATCAATGGCATATATAATCATGATAAAAAAACAAAATCTTCTGTTAATAAGCCATGAGTTGAAATATTTTCAATAAATAGGATCCTTACACTTCATAATAATAATCACAACTCAAGATAGGTGTGAATATTTAAATGAACACCTCATTAGGGTACACATTATGGGAAATCAATCTACACCCCATTAGGGTACATATCATAGGAGATACTTAAAATCTTGGTTGAGTTTGTGTCTTAATTTTCAATCCATTTCTAGGGAGTTAGTGTCTTGGTGTGCTTGTCCTAACCATTAACTAAATACCCATGATCACATATTATTTAAAAAATTAATCAATCAATCGGTTGAAAATATATCTTTTCAAATCATTTTATTATTCATTATTCTATTTTCAGTTAAACATGACTTTTTATTTCCAAACTAAAATATAGGTTTTCATAAAATTCATTCCCTTTTAGGTCATCATTAATTTCAATTAAATTTTAATAAAAACAAAGATCTTATCATTTCATTAAATACACATTCTACCCATACACTCATTTTTCTAAAAAACCCCTAAGAAATTTCATTTTCAATTCCAATGAAATTAGGGGTCTTTCCCAATTCAATTCCATTTTTATGTCAATCATCATATTGTGTCAAGTATGGTATTTCAAAAAAAATTAAAGCTCCCTTCAAATTAATAATGTAATAAAGAGTTCAATTTTACGGTTAATAAATATCAACACACCTACCATAAAACACATAATCAATTTAACACTTGTATTGGGAACATGAATGAGAACAGAGGTGAAGGATATCAATAATTCTAACATAGATTCATGATACCTTAGAACAGATATTAGACACTTTAGTAAAATGATGATATATCACTCTCTAAGAGGCAGAGAAGATGAAATAAAAATAAACCACATGAATGGAGAATAACTAAATATAAGGTGATCAAATTTAATCACTGGTGCTTACATTCTGCCATTTAAAGGGTTGGAGGAGTCAAAAATTATTCTTGAGAGCCTACAAAGAATAAGGAATCATATTATAGAATAATTGGTGTGTTTATGGATTAATCCAATGGTCTCAATAAATTTAGTTGAATTTTCCGTGTAATTAAAAACATTGCACACATTTTTCTAGTTGGGTCACAGGGTTTGTCATAACTAGGGACTCAAACCATGTGCCCCTAATTGAAATCTATATAGTGTACATGTTTTATTCTTAGGGTTTTTTAACCATTCACCAACCCTGAAAACCCTCACTATCCATGGGTGAATACTTTGGTTGGATTTCCACATAATTTTGGAAAAAATGAGTTCCCCTTTATAGTGTTTCAATATAGGGAACATAGATTGATGGGTCAAACTACATGTTATCCATAACCATGTGCAAACTATACACATCCCCAAGGGCTTCCAGTATATTATAAATTTAACTTAAAGAAGCTTCATACAAGACCCAAAAGAATGTATGGTTAACAAGGGTCAAGAAGTACCATAAAGTAGGTGATAATATGTTATATTAAGGACATATATATTTCTAGTGTAATACCTATGGGAAAAAGAAAAAAGGTTAAATTCCCATTGTAGGAGTTCGATTGGTGTTATATCATGGTTATGAGGTTTCTTCAACATGGATATATATTTTTTGGTGTATTTTAAATATTTATTGAAGTTATAGTAATCTAAAATGTTTTTTATGGATATTGGGTAATTTTCTTATTATATTAATTTTGGATACTAACTTGTCCTGGTGTTGGTTATAATATTTTGAAATGGCTAAAATGGCCACAAAGAATGATGTGTCAACAATTTTGAATGGAAGGAGTTCAAATTTTTTTTACCAAGGCCATAATGGTAATTGTTTTCATTATCCATCCCATTGATATGAACCATAAATTATATATATATATATAACAGAAATATTTTTCCTCTTGTTTTAGATTTATTCTATACATTCAATCCCTAGAAAATCCTAGTATATCTTTAGTTCCATCCATATGTATCTTTGAGGATTTAAACCCCATGAATTTGACAAAACATGGAATACGAAAAGAGTTTCAAAGTATGAAATAATTTAGTTTGTTAAACCCAAATATATTATGATATAGTTTATTCAATATAGACATAGCATATCCATTCCAATAATCTATTTAATATAAATTTAATTAGAAGAAGTAATTCAAAATGATACAACGGCGTAAAAAATGATCTCGTGACATTTTTTATTGTTTGAATTAATATATCTCTATGAAATAAAAATACATACCCTATAGATCATATACATGTGTACTAAATTACCAATAACTTAATTATTCAATTTCTATGTGATGTAAAGGATGAAATAAGGAATTTTGGTGCATGTATGATCAATGAATGGTAAAATAATCGATCCATGAACATGGATAAATATATTGTTGATATTTCTCACTCTAAAAGCTTGAGAGAAGGGGGTAATGGATATGTAAACTCAATATTAATTAAAAAGGGCACACTTAAAATTTATTTAAAAAATATGAGATTAAATAGTTAATTTTAACTTTCCAATATTTTATTTCAGTCTTTGGATAAGTTCAACTACTTAAAATGACCCAAAACGACATGCATGAAAAATTTAATGTGGAATACATGTAAAAAAAATTAAACCACCCACTAGTGACATTATAAAATGAAACATGGTGAACCATGATCCATTAACTCAAATCATTCGTCCAATGATCATTTTACAATTGTTGAAAATATAGTGTTTGTTTGATAAAAAACATTCTAATATTAACTTTTATAATTAAATATATTTGTGAATATAATGATAAATAAATAAAAACCCCTTTATTATATTCTAATATAATATAACTGAAATATGTTATATATGATCATACACTTGTACATCCACTAGTCCCCACATCCTAAACACTAAATCATCTGATTTAGTGGAACTTATAGATACTCTTTTTGAGTGGCCCTTATCTCGATATTAGTGATTCCTACTAATAGACCAAAAGTCATATCTAGAAACACATAATTTTCCTTAAATATATAAGGATAATTCATAGTTATGAGTTCCTCTTATGAATTCTCATCATGTAATATAATCCTACTTTATTTATATCCCATAAAAATATTACATTTCTTATGTCATCAGCAAATATTCATAATATATCTTTCCCGGTATTTTTATAATTAAACTCACTGTTAAACATACATTCCCATGGAATTAATATAACTATTCAATTTTGCATCAAATTTATATATATATCAAATCCCATAAATTTATAAGGGGAAAATACTCAGTTAATTATTCATTAGTATCATATCGCCCATGAAACACCCAATGATTCATACTTCACCATGAGGAAATGTGTTAATAAATAATGAATTTTTAGTGGATGTTTTGAAAACCAAGGCCCGTCTAATACATATTGGAACCACGGTGCATAAATAAGGAAAATTAAACATGGGAATGTATAGGTGACCATGTACATTGGCATCAGAAGGTTCATTGGAGCAATTGTCTACACCATCGGGGAGCATCATAGAAGATGTGGGAATTAAACCCGGTAACTCACAACTAGAAATTCAGGGTAGTGAATATTCATATTAAGCATTACATTATATAGTTTAAGTGGAATTTTGGACTTGGGTTATGTGAGAAATGTTCACTCACATTTAAAAAAATTCTTATAACAAGTGTCATACAGTAAATCTCACACAAATGCTAATCTTCACTCAATTTCATATTTATACTCTCACATCACAATAACATAAACTCCATATCATAGGAGTAATGAGTTGACATTGTATTAAAGTTAACCTCACTCCAGTCTCATGGATAATTATATTCTCATGATGCAACTACACTGTTCATCATGGAGGGTCCAAATTTTATAGATGGAAAGGATTTTGGTATCTTTTATCTTAATTTCAGATACTATCACGTATGTGGGATTACACCATAATAGTGTTTCATATGTTAATTGTATGTTTTAGTATAGCACACCACAATAAATAAATAAGGATGTTCAGATACTAGTAGCTTCATCACATGTTATTGAAATGACATAATCTATAGGAGATCATTGAAATGGACTCATGGAAACACATGAATTATTTGAAAAATCTACATTAGAAGAGTATGTAATTAATGAAAAGACAAATTTTCATATACAAAAAGTAATGTGAGGCTTATATTTTGGTTTTCATCCATTTGAGCGGTGTCCAATACAAAGGAAAGTATCTATGCTAGAAACCTAGTTCAGTTTTTTGGAGGCACCATGGATAATATACTACACTACAATCATATTTAATGGAAAATAATTTCTTATATTGAGGATTAAATGTAAGGACTATAGTATCCATGTGTGATCACATGTGAAGTTTACAGGTGACTTAAATCATCCTGTAAATACATCAAATAGGGTATTGTATTTTATGTAGATGGTTAAATGCATCTAACGATTGTTTTCTGACAACGTGTCATGAATAATTAATAACCAAATTGACCATGATTGTGGTTCATGGAACCAAAAATTAAGAATACCATTCCGACCATGGTTTATTGAAGGCCATGGATGTTTATGTGGGATTGTTGAGATATTAGTTTAGGTAAATGAAGTGTTTCTCTTGGATAGTTCTCATGAAAATTTATGTCTTTAATTACAATAATATCATTGGTTATTATGTTCATGTAAAATATCATAATACATGTAGATTTTCACAAGATACAATTTTAACTATTACAAATTACAGTTACGACACATATTGTAGTGCATGTATAAGTATAGAAGATTAACATCGCATGGAAATCATCATTCTGGATAAGAAGAAAACAGATCATTCATTGGCTTATTTTGAAAACAGGAGAGTATCACTGAACCATCAGACATATCTATAGAATAATAATTAGCAGAAAGTTAGTTTTAGCAATGAAATATTTTTGATATTTCCTAATTCCAAAATTAAAAATATAATCCTAAAAGAAGATGTTTTATTATAATGAAACGTGGTAAAGTGAAAATGAGAGAGGATTTGTTTCATCTATAATAATTAAATACAATAATTTATTATTATAGAAAGAAATAGGAGATCTAGAATGGTTATTTAAAGAATAAATCTTTTAATACCCTATATATAATTCCAAAAGAGATGTAAATTCCATGAAATCTAATGGAATAAAGGTGACTCTCACAGAGATATTAATAGAAGACATGTTATAGAGAAAAAGAAACCAAAAGCACTCATCATAATTATTTTTTTATATAAAATAATAATGTTATATTGTTCTTAGCCTATGAGAAAATCTACTTTTCCCTTGTAAGTAGTTAAGGTAAAGGTAATGTTATGAGGGAAGTGATCCTTGGGTGATAGTGAACCTACCCCAAATATTATAAGGGTAGTGTTCCTAGGTATAAATGACAAAACTAAACCCCATGTACTATATTTTTTAGTGCATTGAGACATGTTCCATCTTAATCTCATTAGGCTATCCCATTGAGGTGAGTTAAGAAAAAATACTTTTGTCTTTGTAAATGATTTATTTTTCCTAACACAATTTGAGAATGGGGGATAATAAATATATAATATTTGTTTAAGGTATGTTCATGTAAAAGGTAATAGGATAAATTCAATTAATATGTATATTCACTAATAGTTTTAGATTAAAAAGGTAGTCTATAGTCTTAATGTTGGGAGTTATTTGTGGCTGGACGGTTTCAATAATGAATTTTTTTCTTGTTTTTTGGGATACAATTAAATACGATGTTTGCTAGTTGGTTTTTCATTTCATTAGTGGTGAACTCTTTCCCAATGTTCCAGTTCTCAGTTTATTTATCTAAATTAAAAAATTTATAATGAAAATGAAATTAATCTCTTCAGGACTATTTCTAAATTCAGTACTAATTATAAAATTCATCGTATGTACATCTAAATAGACTTACTCGAATCACTAAAGAGATTATTTATTCGAACAAGTTTAGTTTCATTAAAGGGAGGAATATTAAATATTACCTTATCATTATATATGAATGTGTACATATTATTAGGCGATCCACTATAGGTTGTAAAATTTATTTTAATATTGATATTAAAAATACCATTGACACCATTTATTGGGGATTTAATTTAATGGTTCACGCTCACTTTATTTTTGATAGTATTTTATAAATTTGGTCTAATCCTTTCTTGACTCATCACACATTTCAATATTTATGATTTGATATCTGGAGGGTTACATTACAATTCCAATAGGGTTGTAGAAGTGTAATCCTCTCCCAATAAATATTTTTTTCAATTTCATATGATTACATAAGTAGACTTCTACATCATTAGATTGATAATGAAAAAAATTAATCCTATTAGAGCTTCCTAAAGTCTTTTTTCTCCCTCATATTTATTATATGTTAATTAATTTTTTATTTTTTAATTTTTACAACAAAAATATCAGGATCATCAAGGGTTTTTTATGTGTTATCAAATAATTTCAGGTCATTAATTAGATGGAATAAATATTTTTTTTATTTTGGAAAAATATACCAACCTCCTGGAAATTTGACATCATTCAAGGGTTGGTTACTAGATAAGGGTTTCTTATATTCATTTATCTTAGTGTTCCTTTTAATGGGGTTGGCCTATAGAATCACATTTTCATCATATTATGGGTAAAATTTAAAGTCAATTGGATTCCTGAAATGGAAAATCTCATTATATGGTTGGGAGGGAATGTATTGTGAATCACATTATTTTCTCTATGTTTTTTTATTTTATTATGGTTTAAAAGGGACCAATTTAACTATTAATGATCATCAATTCCTCTACTATATTGATGTTACTGGGAGGAATCATTATTGAGTGGGTTAATTATCACTATCCATTGGAAAAAATGCTTCAAACATATTTCCCTTGGAGTTCTTTGAAATAAAAACCTAATAAATTTTAATCAACCTCTTCAAGTGAATTTTGTTTGGAGGATGATAAATGATATATTTTTGTCTCTTGATTATATCATATCCGAATTTTTAAATAATATTATAGTATATAATATTAATTATATATACTCTTGTGTCTGTAAATACCTAAAAGAATACTTCTCCATCAATAATGCTCAATCTCACTTGTTAGTAAGTAGAAACTCTTCTATGAAATTTTGGTTTGAAAAATAGAGAGTTACACCATTATAAGATCTCTTGAACTCAATCGATCAAATTTTGTAATACAATAACATTATGAAAGGTCAATTGGATTTATCATATGTTGAACATCCACATATGGTGAAATTGGTGATTAGTAGCTTTAACATCATGAATCATGAAAACATTTGACCTAAAAGCTAGAAGATAATGGGAATCACAATTCAAATATATTTTTAAAATATAATTATGTGAATCAGGAATGCATTTTTTTAAAAATAGCATAAATTATGGATTTTTTCTTCCATAGTTACGCTGATTTGGAGAATTTCATATATTAAGAAACCATTTGAATCATGTTTTCATGAGGTGGGTATATCTATTTTTTACAGATGTGTAATATGTCATCAAAAATAGGGAGGATATTTTTCACTGCATTGTTATCTATTTTATGGCTTCATCATCATGAAAAATTATTTAAGGAATCGTCGATGTTTGAATTACTCAAATTGTCTTTGTATATGTATGCATAGCAGAATGTATGAGAAATCCATAATAATATATTATTATAAATTTATATAAAGATAATTATGTCGATATTATTCATATTATATGGAATAATCATTAAAAATATATCCATGTGTAGGATTAATTT
Source organism: Viscum album (assembly GCA_963277665.1). Taxonomy (NCBI): domain Eukaryota; kingdom Viridiplantae; phylum Streptophyta; class Magnoliopsida; order Santalales; family Viscaceae; genus Viscum; species Viscum album. The sequence continues at coordinate 1,254,852,993 of OY728122.1, forward strand.
CATTTCCAATCAACTCATGTTCATATTATTGTTGTAGTTTCGAATTCCCACACCTTGTAAAATGATTATTGTGATAATTTTATACATTATTTATCTGTTATCAGAAGGCTTAATATTTTGGGACATTTTACTCAAAATCATGTAACACTAATATTTTTTGTGGAACTCTTCTTTCATTATATGGATTAAATTAAATTCAGACATATATTTCAGAGGCAACCAAGGTTAGTCAGGATTTGGTGGGGTTTTCATAGATCCCAATGGTGCAATTACAGGATGAATTTATAGTCCATGTAGGCATTCATTAGTCATGTAAAACACAATTTTTGGGATGATTAATGTTTTTTATATGGATAGGTAGAGAGGGTAAGAAAATATCTTTCGTGAGTGGGACTCTACCACTCTTTTACATGATCTTAGAACTATTCAGTTGCAGATCTCATAGAAGTTCACTATTAAGTGGAGGAAATTATTGGTTCATCTCTTATAAATGAAATTATTAATTACAAATTAAGGGATAAATAGTAAATTTTTCATTCAGAAAAACTACTTACCTACGGAAATTATTCCACTTTTTAAATTGGATTTTGGAAAATTACCATATTCCAAACTCTTGTAGGACAATATCCCAAGTACAGAAATTCATTTGAAAAGTATATATATTGTGATTTACCCCACCCCAATCTTCTGTTATATAAAACACTATTAGATCTAATAATTGGATTCACAGGGAAGGTTAATTTTATTATATTTATTTTCTTTTAATTTATTCATATGATAATTGATGTTGAAGTATTTGTATACCTTCATATTCTGGTGTGGCATAAAAAATATAGAACATTAAATAATTAGCAATGTTAAGGTGTAATTATTCAGTGTGGGAATTATTTTATGGAAAGTATTAGATTCAGTTACATAAGTCAGTGGTCGAGGATAAGAATAGTATAATATACCCAGATTGTGAATCAATTCAATCATTCAATGATTTATCATTTTTTAGTGAGTATTATGATATGAAGTGTGATATTAGGTCTTCAGATTTAGAGTTGATACCAAGGAAACTAATATAATAATTTTATTACATATGTAAAGTGGTAAATCATGAATTAAAACAATAATTCTTATGATATAAGGAGGGTAACTAGTCTATAAGCATAAATATAATTTTCAATAAAATTAAAGTAAAAAATATTCGATTTCTAAAAAAGGATTGATGAAGTTGAAACTATTCTATGGGATAAGAATATTTCTCAATGAGAATAATTGAAAATTATATCCAAAAAGGAGAATAACTAATGGAATATTTAACAAAAAAGTTTATAAACATGATAGATGTTCATAACCTAAAGTCATTTATGGATGAGTTTGAATAGAAATCTGGAAAAATTGGTTTTGGAGAATATAAGGCTAAAATATGATAAAGGAATGCTTTATATATTTTATATCTCAAAATATTTTTAAAATTAATGAATAAAGTGATTATCTTGGCGAAATTTATGAATAGATCAGAATGAAAATGACCACTAAATGGGAGTTAAGGGAAAGCATCAAATCTCAAACTAAAACAGATTAAAAAAAAGAATGGGTGTTGTTTAATGATTGAAGGAAATGGATGTTGAATTAAATATGATTGATAAGAGTATTAATGAACTTTAGGGATGGATTGAAATATCATATAAAAATGTGAAGGACCCTATAAGGGACCCTCAATAGGTATAATAAAAAGAAGAATCTATATTTGAAATCTAGAAGAAAACAATGGTTCCATGAAATACTAGAGAGTGTAATCCACAAAATAAGGAGGTACCAAAGTGATTGTATTGTGGATGACCAAGGCACTTCATGATTAAATGTTTTAAATACAATAACCATGTGATTTGATAAGAACTCTGTTAGTACCTAAATCCGAATAAAGGATAAAAGAAACTAGGTATGATTATTTATGTATGTTATTTATTTGTTATAATATCATACATATGAAAAGGTATTTAAATTGGAGAAATGTATGGGAGGGAAAATAATCCATATAGAGAAACCCATCACATATTAATTAAAAATTTGAATGTTATCCTGGAATATTTAATATAAGGCTATAGAATAGGTTAAATTATTTGGAGGATGAGAATGAGCCTCAATAAAGGGTGTTTGATTCACCAAAATATAGGTATTCACCACAAATATTTTTATGGAAAAAAGAAATATCTAGAATCAAAATTATTAAGTTGTTCTAACTAGGAAATATGAGGAAATAAAATAGAATCATCCTATGAAAAATAGTTACTCCAATATGGTACTTTTGGATGTCAAGGAAGATGGTTTTCAAAGTGGGTTTAGAGAGACCACTAAGGGGGAAAAGAAAAAGATTCATCGGAGAATAAATCTAGGGGTTATATTTACTACTGATATAACTCAATAAGATAATGGTTTATGTCTGACTGATTCCGCAATGGTAGAAAACCACAATCCCTGGAAGGATATAAATTCAATTAACCATAAATATAAGTGTACAAGTGAATGTATAGAAGGGAGATCCTATCGAAAGAGGATATATTGTTTGGATTAAAGAGATTATGATGAACATGATGATATGATTTCAATACTTTCCCAAAATCAAAAAAAGTAAGAGGAATGATGGAAGTTGTTGGGTTATTTCATCATGACATGCCTTGTTTCTAAACATTAGGAAATTCGAGGTACCACTATACCCTTACACTCTAAATGTTATAACTTGTTTCAAGAGATGTAGGACATATGAGAGAAAAAATACATGGGGTTAGGGTGCTCAATGGAATCTTTAAGGATGTTTTGTAAGATCTGACATTTAAATGTAAATTCTATGAATAATGTAGTGGTTGAAGTCTTTCAGGAACAATTTTGTGTTATGATTGAATCCAAATAAAAGGTTCAAACTATATTGAAAAATATTATAATGAAGTTCTTGTTTTCAATGAAATATTATTATTTTGGATACATCTAATGTAATCTGTTTCACTAAGATAAACATGTCTTGAAATGAGGTCTTACAATTCATGTTCTTAGTAGAATCAATCCAGAATGGGAGTTGAATTGTCAGAGGATGAACCAACAATGAATATTGAGTATAAAAATTCATATTATAACATTTAAAATGATTTGTATAACATTAATGGTTATTAAATGATATTGATAAAAAGGAAAAAATCAACAAATGATGTACTCCAAATTTAAAAACATTTCAAATATATAAATTCTCAAATTAATGGGGAATTATAGTGGATGTTCTATAATCCATATCATCAGTGATGTTTTGCAACATAAGGAGAACATAATTGTGAATATGATAATTATCAGTGATTCTAAATGATTTCATTGAAATTTTGAGAGATTGTTGATGACATTAGGGACTCATAAGTAGATATAGATCTTGAATACATATATGGATAATATGAAAAAAGGTAAAACATTTATGTGCCATTATGAATGACATGAATACCAAATGGAATTATCTTGTTTGTTTTAACCAGTGCAATAATTACTACTAGAAATTGTTTTTAATTATTCCATGTTTTATAAATAAAATGTTTTAATAGTTTTGTGTGAGTTTGGATAATATTATGTATTGTGAATGTGTCATTCATATGCCACTAGGAATTTATTTTACCTACTGAGTTATAGGGATAAACGTTTAGGTGTTATAAAATACTCTTGTTTCCATCACCAATCCCTAGTTCACTAGTCCAAGATAATTTTTTAAAATATCATATGCTAAGGAATAATTCATCCCACATGATTTATAATAAAGGCTATTAAAACAAATATTCTTAATAAGTTAAGGATTTTGAATTATTTCATTCAACTACAAAATTCTGAAAGTTGATAATTTAATATATTAATAAAAATATATAGACATGAGGATAGAACATTCAAGCTTAAATGGAAATTTCCTATGAAAGTTTGCATTAATGGGGGAGTAGAAGAATATAGACTAGCCTTGTGTGTTTCATTGATTATAAGGTAGATGGGGAGTTAAAATTGAGTTGGATTTTAATTTTAAGGGTAATATTCTCAAATAATTCGAGCTCTAGATAGTTGAACCCCTTTGTATTTGAAGTGGATTTAAAAAAAATATTTTTTTGTTCAAAATATTTGATATAGGATTACTTGGTGATACATAACTTTAGGGTAGTTGTGGATTCATTCATTTCATAACTATTAATGTTAGAGGAAGAATAAAATATTGATCATTTATGTATTTTATTATGTTTCGTTTGGTGGTATTATGTTTAAGGTGCTATATATTGGATAAATTCAGTGTTTGAGGAGATATATTTTTGGAAAGGGTAATAGATAAGGTCCTAACAAAAATTAAGACATCCTTTTCTTGCCAAGATATGGAATCACTCAACCATGCAGTGAACAGAAGTTATCAACCAATTAATAACAAAAACATGATGGAACCATGGTGCATAACTATGATACAACACACATGGGAATGATAGTGAAATAATGAACATGGGCATATGTGTGATCATGGGTTAGTGCTCCAGTTAATAGAAAGGTAGTTCAATTGAGTCCAAGAACCAACCACGTTACATGAAACTAGTGAGTCAGTGAAGTGAATATTCTTTTTAAAAGGGCAATAATGCGTAGAATTTTGATTTGGGACTTAGGGAAAGAGTGAATTATTCACCCAACTTTAAAATCGATTCTTATAATGTGATTCATCTTGTCAACCATTCTCCACCATATGATATACTTTTATGTTCATCTTTAACCTCTTTTTATGCCATAGGTTTAACTCTACATTGAATGAGCAAGGATTCAACACCATAAGAATGATCACCTCATTACAGCTCCATAGACTATGAGATTCCCATCCAATATCTATTCTTTTCAATATAGGGGGTTAAAATTTTATAGACGTAATTAATTGGTGAATCACTTAACTTATAGTGGCTTTCTCCATAGCTTGGGGATTATGTTGATGTAAATTTAAAGAAGTGATGGATATTGAATAGTACAACATACCATGAAACATCCCTTTTGAATCTAAGATAATGATAGTTTATTCATACAATATATTCATTGATTACACTATAAGATATGTTTTAAATGGACTCATAGCGATTCATACTCTATAAAGAAAAATTAATTCCATTGGAGTATGGAATATGCAACATGGAAATAATTCATATTCTGAAAAGGTATATGAAGCATATATTATTTATAAAAATATAAGAGAGATTTCATTGGTTATATAAATAATTAAATAGATTAATTGTACCATTGGACAAATCAGTATAAGAATAATTTGGAGAAAGGTATTTTGGACATGAAATATTTATGATATTTATTTAGTCGAAAATATAAAGGGGAATTTGAGATGATTATGTTTTGCTGAAATGAATAAATTTAATGTCAAAGGGAGATGGTATATGTTCATCTGGAAAAGTGAAGAAATTCTAGTATTACCCATGATGGAGGGAGGAGTCCCAGAATTGGGCTTGAAAGAATAATTCTTGTAATCCCTAGAATAATATTCCAAAAGGGAAGTAAATTCCATGAAATCTCACAAAATGAAGGTCGTTCTCTAGGAGATATTCATAGAACACTTTTAAAGAATAAAAAGGAATGAATATAAACTCACATTACATATATTTTATCTATAAAAATAAGGTGATATTGTACATACCATATGAGAAAGTATGGTTTTCCCTTTTAAGTGGTTAGCGTAAAAGGGAAATTACGAGGGATATGATCCTTGGGTGGTAGTGAAAAATTCCCAAACAGTGTAAGGGTAGTTATTCAAGGAAATAGGGACCTATCCAAACCCCTAAAAGTTAGTTCTTAGTGTTTTGTTCTATCTATACCTTGATGATTTCATTCTCCTTGCAGTAGCCCATTGTGGTGAACCAAATAAAAATACATGTCTCAATGTGCTTTCTTAATTCTACCTAAAACAATCAAAAAAGGGGATAAGAAATCTCTATTATATTTCTTTAAGGGATGGTCATGTAAAATTTAATCAAATAAAATAATCAATAAGAGAAAATAAAAGAGTCCCTCATAATAAATAGGTCAAGATATAGTAGGGAACAATTTCTTTTGAAAAGTATCCATGTATAGATTCACCCCTTCCTATTAGTGTATCTACGCCCCTCTTAGAACTAACAATATATCATCATACCTTTCACCAATACATAAATGTATGAGACTCATGAGGAGCATTAATAATAATATCATGTCTAAAGACTAATACTCACATTCATGGATAAGAATATCCAATGAAACAAAAAAACTTGGAATTACAATAAGTGGGTAATATCTCATAACTTCCTCTCATAGATATTACCATGGGTGAACATAATGAGAAGAAGCCCTAATGTATTGTGAACCTCCTACCCTTGAAAACCTATATCAACTATGTCCATTAAAATGATTTCATCCACTTATAGAATATACCATTAACAATATAGTCATTTCACTTCAAGGTTCCTATCATTTTGTAGAAATTTTTTTACATTTTTATGTGATATATACTCTAAGGGAAATATCACATTAATGTTATATAGAAAAAACATCATCAAGTTATAAGATATTAATTAATATTCAAGACTATGAATACACTAGTGATTGATAGTAAAATGTAATTTAGTTCTAGGGAACTGAATCTAATACAATATAATTTTCACTCGTGTAAACTTCTAAATATCCCACTTTTTAGTATCATATGATAAACATGTTTCTATTGTGTATAGAGGTAGATATTGGACTTACCACACTTGTTTTGTTATTTTTCTTACTACAACCACATCTATAAGAAAATCTATCCATATATTATGTCACTGAGTGTAACACCCCAGACTTTTATGATAAATATTTTGTTTTTATGTTATATAAATCATCAAAGGAATCTTTACCTACACACAAAACTAGCTTGGTTTTCTTTTCACGCAACCACGACCTTCCCCAACAGCTTGCGTCGTACGCAATACCGAGTTTCACTAAACAATGATATGCTATTAAAATATTATTAGAACTAGCCATTATGAATAGTAACAACCACTTTTTGAAATTTTATAAATTTTATTTTCCAAAATGGACTTCATTTTTGGATTCGGAATATCGAAATTAGCCTAGGGTGAAATTTTGGTATTTCTCTGAAAATATTCAATTTTTGATGAATAGTGAAACCACTAAGTGGTAGTTAAAAAAACAGAATTTTTCATAAAACATAATTTTACCACTTTTGTGAGTGGAATTTCGAAAATTCGAGAGACACTATTAATATCAAGGACAAAAATGTGGTTCAATGAGATGAAAATAATTTTTGGTGAATAGTAGCTTTTTACTTTTTTTAACCACGGTTAAAAGTAAATAGGGTAATTAATGGTAAAAGGATAATATTATTAACCTAACTCATGTCCTAATTCTATTTTATAAGTTTAATACGACCAAAAACAACCTTAGGAATAAAATATGGCCATTTAGGCCCACATAGATTAGATTAGGACATTTATTATTAATTTATTTAAAGAAGGGTTAAAATAGTTAAAATCAATGTTTAATAAGTAAATCATTTTTAAAATGGGGTTATACATAAGATAAATTCGACTATAAATATTCATTAGAAAGATAATGACATTTACTACATAATGGTATATTATTTGTAATTTTTAGACATTATATAATTTATTTTATTTATGACACAACGATGATGTAGTAATTATCTTATTAATGAAATATTGACATAATTGATGTTATAAATACCCAATTAAATGTAATTTGAGACTTTTTATGAATTCCACTAATTTTACAGGTTAATATTACATGTTATTATTGATTTAATTAACTTTTTTAGAACTAATAATTCTGTTATGATTTTCACAAAAATCAATTACTAAATAGTGTCAAAATTGACATAAAATAGTTTTTTAAAAATATATTATATTATTAATTGTTATTTTATTCCTAAAAATCTAAGGATCGGCCAAATGACTTATATAAGGTTATATATATTAATAATAAACAACTTTGGGTTCGTTTTTCTTGATATAATATGTTTATTAACCATATATTTTAAGAAAACAAGAAGACACGGTAAAAGTTAAATTATCTAACTTAAAGTTAAATCTAAATGATAAGGTTAAAATTGATACCTAAACTTGTCTAAATTCTATTTGATGAGAGGATTTCGACCCATAACCATCTTATATTATAAATATATCAATTTGGAGATATTAAACCCGAATTTGACATTATAATAAAATAATATTTTTAGTTATTCCAAAGGTGCCCTTCTCCTCCCTTATAAAAGGGAACCTCCTCCCTCTCTTCCCCACACCACATTGATCATTCATGCTCAGACAAACCCTTCCAAATTCTCTTCTCCACATCCCTATAAACATAATATAGGTCCTGGTCTTCTTCAAAGACCAATTTTAGTGCCCTAAGAGGAGGACTCAAAGAGGCGCTTCAAAGAAGAGGTAATGTCCGTTACCGATTCATTCAACTTTATTTCTTCTTCCAATTCTTCTAACTTAGTTGTTTCATTATGAAGTAATAACATCATTATCACTCATATAATGATATGTTATTATAAGTATGAAACAACCTTATTTCACCATCTATCCATCCTACGGAAAACGAAATCACCGCACATGCGTACGTACAAAATACTGTCTCCACGCCGTGGTGTAATCTATTTTCCACCACAACCATACTTGTATTGGTATAATGGTGTACATAATTACTATATATGATTATTGTAAAGTGATATTTATTATGAAATAGTATACATACACACCAATACAATTCCACGATCATGAGAATGATATCATCGCTCGTGCGTACGTACGGACTACCATCTCCATGACGCAATGAGATTCATTCTCCACGTTAACCATTCATGAATGATTATAAAGTATATATAATAAGTAATCATGAAATAAATGACATAATAATGATACTGTATTTATGTGTATTTCCTCTACTTAATTTCATTCAACTCAATAAGGAAACGAAAATAGCGTTCATTCGTACTTACGGCCTACCATCTCCATGAAAGGTGTATTTCATTCCATTTACTGATCTATTATATATATGTTTATTCTGAATATATATTATAAATAAATCATGTTTTATATTCTGGAATTAAGTAATCATGATCTATGTAATCATATGAATAATTACAAGTCAAAACATGGACGACAAATGAAACGATTTTACACAAAACGCTCTTTAACATGGAATTTACAGAAGAACGGGTAATATAAAGTCATAAGTGAACCATATATGATATCATAACAATTAGTATGATTCTGGAATAAGTCAATGACATTATTTAAATCATTATACAGGAGGTTCGGACACTTATGAAGCAAATCAGAACTACGGTAAGTGAAAATATCAAAATCTCATTTTTATCCGAGATTGTTTATACTTTGGTATATACAGTGGTGTATTTTATCATCAACATCCATGCTCCCTCAATATGTAATATTATTTACATCCTCCTACAATTGTTTAAATCCAATTTTACCCTTTGGTTAGTTTTTATTAAAATATATGAAAGGAATCTTTTGTTGTTTTTCGTATGAGGTACTTTTTGACATTTCCGACAAAAGTATGAGAAGAATGTTTTTTTAACTTATATGGCATGAATGAATTTTTAAAACATTATTTACAAGAAGCTTAATTTACAAGTTTTCCGGTTTTTTTAATCAACTTCTTTTGGTTTAGAATTGTATAACATGTTATGAAAGGAAAAATGTTTTTTAAGTAGAAAGGATATTTTCCTCAAAAATGGAGTTCAAGTGTTTTATCAAAATTATTTTCCATCTATGATAATATATGGTTCTATTTCTATCCCTATTATTACATTGACATGATTATGTTGTGATGGATTTATTTTTATGAATTCCTTTATCTTATATGAATTGTTTTATGATGTCATGTTGTTTAAGAATCCCATTTTTATTACATGGGTTATGCAATGATGTATGATTTATGATTTTGTGGCACACATAAAAATGGTATCATTATGAGATGGGTGGGACCTATATCTCCCTCCAATGAATTGGGTATAGATTTATATCTCATGAGATAGACATGGCTGGAATGGCAAGTTAAACTGGCTTAGTAATACATGAATGGAACGAGGAGTGAACTCGATTCAGAAGGGGACTTTGTCCACTAAGATGGACTTGGCAGAAATGACTTGGCTACTATGGAAATCATATCATGTACATAATGTTTTCCATAATTACATGTTTTATTCCCATGCTATTTTATCATTCCTAATGTTTCTTTATGATCTATGCCTTACGTACTTCCATGTTTTATGTCATTGCTCAAGCTTTTTATGTTTAAACATTATGTTCATGTTTTTAAGTTCAAATGTATATAGTATGTTTTATTTTATCCATTCTTACCCTTACTGAGCATTTGAGCCCACCCTTTTTATGTTTTCTTTTCCCTAGGATATAAAGAAAGGTTTTATGTAAGAAAAAAAGGGGGAACATTTTTAAGGGAGATGTTGAAGATCTTTCACCATGATTAGAAGATTTTATTCTGAGTTTACAAAGACACTAAACTATTATGGTCCTTGTGTGTCTATTTTTGTTATGTATTAAGTATTCCGTAAATGTAATGTAATGTCCATGTACGTCAAGCTTCGGGTCTCTATAGTTGGTATCAGAGGAAAGGTATAGTCAACCTTTAAAACTAGAATGTGAAAGCCTTAGTAAGAACCATAAGGGTAAGTCTAAGAATAGAACACAATCTTAATGTTTTAGAAATGTCCATAAATAACCTAGGATAAGAACTTTAGTGTGAAATTTTATTCTTGATTATGTGGTTTTCCTATTATAATTAGCGTTGCTCACACTATTATTCTTGGTTTTAGTCAATGGCTGGAACCTGAAGGAACCGTGTTAATGCGGAATGCGACGGGAAATGCAATGATTTTCCCCCTGAGCAACCAAACGTTATGGGATATGGAATGAAAAATCTTATTTCCACGCTCACAAAACTTTCTCAAGCTATGAATCATGTAGGACTTCCAAACGAGCAAATGAAAGAGCAAAATTCTGTTTAATACTTCATGAGGCAGCGTCCACCTTCTTTTAGGGGGTCTACTGATCCATTAGTTTCTGAACAATGGATTAGTACTACTGAAAAGATATTTTCAGTTCTTCAATGTTCTGAACATGACAAATTCATCCTAGCAGTGTATCGTTTGGAAGGAGATGCTGATCAATAGTGGAATATTATTAAGAATACGAGGCAAAGGGGTGAAATTGAGTCCATGGAATGAGACAAGTTCAAGAACTTATTTTTAATAAGTACTTCCCTCATATTCTCCGAACAAAAATGGAGAAAGAGTTTCTTGAACTGAATCAAAAGGATTATGAATCTGTTGGTACCTATGAAGCAAATTTTACAAGACTTGCAAGGTACGCTTCTGGTATTATTATCCAACCTGAGAGTAAGATCGATCGATTCTTTAGTTGCTTAAAACCAAGTCTTCGAAGGGCCATAGCCATAAGGGACTTCAATAGCTACAAGGAAATCGTTCTATGTGCTCTCAATGTTGAGATGGATATTGGAGTAACCCATCAGTCATATGGGTTTGATAAGAAGAGGAAGATGGAATTCAAAGGAAAATCTAAAGAGCACACTGAAAAGAAGATGAGATTTCCCTTATGCTCAAAGTGTGGAATGAAACATGGAGGGAGTTGTCTTAAAGGGACATGTAAATGTTTCAAATGTGGAAAGGAAGGTCATCAGGCATTTGAATGCCACAATGATGGGAAGAAGAAGTCTGATGATGCAAACAAAGGAAGTGATACACAGAATTAACCTACTACACTTCAGTGTTTCAAGTGCAAGGAGATGGGGCATTATGCCAATAAATTCCTTAATCCAAGGGTTGTTGACGATGATAGATATCAACAAAATCTTAAGCCTAATGACAAAGGAAACTCACATGAAATTTCTATCAGTGATGTGGAGTACGATAACGATGTGGTGAAAGGTACACATACCATCCACTCTAATGTAGAAAATTTTTTATTTGATTATGGATCCACCCACTATTTTATTTCTGATTATTTTTCTAAGGGTATCACCATATTACCTCAACAATTAGATGTGGAGTTAGCTGTGACAACACCTAATGGAACAACAGTCGCATCAAAAGTCTATAATTCTTCTCAGATTGAAGTTTGTGGGAAAGTGATTCCTGCAAATCTTGTGATCCTTCCTATAGTGGAATTTGATGTGATTCATGGCATGGATTGGATTTCTTTATATGGAGTTCATATCAATTTCCAAAGAAGGGAAGTCAAATTTCATATTCCAGATCAATCTATGATCGTCTATCAATGCAAGGATGAACATAACATTCCAGTGGAAATTTCATCCATCTTGTGGGTCTTTATTCCACTGAATGAAGGTTATTTATCTCAAATGGTTGGTGAGAAACTCACGATTAATAATATTCCCATTGTATGAGAGTTTGATGATGTCTTTCCAGAGGAATTTCCGGGTCTTCCACCAAATCGTGAAGTTGAGTTTTCAATAGAACTCGTACAGGGTGCTTTACCTATTTCAAAGAAACCTTATAGAATGTCCCCAATTGAGTTTAAAGAATTGAAGAAGAAACTCCAATAGAATCTTGATAAGGGATTCATACGCCCTAGTGCATCACCTTGGGGAGCACCTGTTCTGTTTGTTAAGAAGAAAGATGGATCAATGAGACTCTGCATTGATTATCGAGAACTTAACAAGATCACTATCAAGAACAAATATCCTCTCTCGCGCATTAATGACTTATTTGACCAACTACGCTGAGCTCAATACTTTTCCAAGATTGATCTTCGTTTAGGTTATCATCAATTAAGGGTAAAAAGGGAGGATATACCAAAGATGGATTTCAGTACAAGGTATGGACACTATGAATTTATAGTGATGCCATTTGGTCTTACTAATGCCCTTGCTATCTTCATGGATCTGATGAATAGAGTCTTTAGAGACTATCATGATCAGTTTGTGGTAGTCTTTATAGACGATATTATGGTATATTAAAAGAGCAAGGAAGATCATGAAGATCATATGAGAATTATATTAAAGACCGTGAGAAAGGAGAAGCTTTATGCCAAATTTACCAAGTGTGAATTTTGGCTTCAAAGAGTTTCATTTTTGGGTAACATAATCTCAGAAGAGGGGATATCTGTGGATCCAGCAAAAACAGAGGTTATCGAAAGATGGTCGAGACCAACAACAGTAACTGAGATCCGAAGTTTTCTTGGTTTGGCTAGATATTATCGACGTTTTGTGGAATATTTTTCACGATTATCTAATCCAATCACCAGGTTGACTCGGAAAGGAGTTATGTTTGTTTGGACAGAGGAATGTGAAGAGAATTTCAAGGAGTTGAAAAGAAGGTTATCCAGTGCACCTGTGCTCACACTGCCTTGTAGTAGAGAAAGGTTTGTGATCTACAGTGATTCATCTAAGAAGGGGTTGGGTTGTGTTCTTATGCAAAATGATATGGTGATAGCTTATGCCTCACAAAAGTTGAAAATCCATGAGCAAAATTACCCAACTCACAATTTGGAGTTATCTGTGGTAATATTTGCATTAAATATTTGGAGGCATTACCTTTATGATGAAAGGTGTGATATTTATACTAATCATAAAAGTTTAAAGTATATATTCACACAAAAGGAGCTGAATATGTGCTAAAGAAGATGGTTAGAGATAATTAAGGATTACGACTTCTCAATCCATTACCACACTGGGAAAGAAAACAAGGTGGCAGATGCATTAAGTCGACAAGACCATGCCAGTTTATCCATGATGAGGATCATAAAAGATCCAATATATATGTATTTACAAAGGATGGATCTTGGAATTATAATGGAAGGGGGAAAATCATATCTTTCTCAAATTAATGTTCAAACATCTATACCTGTGAATATTAAAGAGGTGTCGAAAGAATAAGTAGAGTTACAAAAGAAGGTAAGAAATATTCCTGAATTCAACCTTGATTGTGATGGGATAATAAAGTTCAGGAATCTGGTTTGTGTTCCTCCCATCCCTGAATTAAATAAGGAGCTTCTGGATGAGGCTCACAGTTCTTCATTCTCTATTCATCCTGGAAGCACAATGATGTATAGGGACCTGAAAGAGTACTTCTAGTGGGATGGCATGGAAAGAGATGTTGCTAAATATGTCTCTCGATGCATGGTTTGTCAGCAAGTTAAAGGTGAGAGACAAAAGTCTAAGGGGATGTTACAACCATTATACATACCTGAATGGAAATGGGAAAACATCATTATGGACTTTGTCACAGGACTTCTTAAAACATACAAAGGCAATAATGTTATCTGGGTCATAGTTGATCGTCTTACATAGTCTGCACACTTCATTGCTATTAGAGTGGATTTATCTCTGGATTATCTTGCTAGGATATATGTAAAGGAAGTGGTAAGATTGCATGGAGTGATACTTTCTATTATATCTGATCGGGATCCGAGATTTACCTCGAAGTTCTGGAGAAGTTTTCAGCATACTCTGGATACAGAGTTGAGATTCAGCACTGCTTATCATCCTCAGACAGACGGTCAGTCTGAGAGAACAATTCAAACTCTAGAATATATGATGAGAGCTTTCTCTATGGATTTCAAAGGTTGTTGGGATCAACACCTACCTTTGGTGGAATTTTGTTATAATAATAGCTTTCACACTAGTATTCAGATGGATCCTTATAAAGCTATCTATGGAATGAAAAGTAGGACTCCAACTTGCTGGGATGAATTTGGGGAATGAAAGATATTAGGACCTGATCTTGTTGATGAGATGGAAGAAAAGGTCAGATCTATTCAACAACACATAAGAGAAGCTCAGTGTCGACAAAAATGTTATCCCGACAACTGAAGAAAAGACCTAGAGTTTTAAGTGGGTGATAAAGTGTTCATACGAATATCTCCCTGGAAGAGGGTCATGAGATTTGGAAAGAAGGGGAAGTTGAGCCCTAGATATATCAATCCTTTTGAAATACTAGATCGTATTGGAATGGTAACTTACCAATTGGTGCTTCCACCGAATCTCTATCAAGTTCACGATGTGTTCCATGTGTCTCTCCTGAGAATGTACATACCTGATCCTTCACATGTACTCATCTCAGAAGTTATACCGCTGGAACAAGATCTTTCTTATGAAGAACAACCGATAAAGATTCTGGATCATAGCGAAAAAGTCTTATGAAACAAGACCAATCGCTTGGTGAAAGTTTTATGGAGGAACCACCAATTAGAAGAAGATACATGGGAGCTAGACGATATGATGAGGGATAGGTATCCTCATCTGTTTGTTACAAAGTGACGAACTTCGAGGGAGAAATTCATTTTAAGGGGGGGTAGAATGTAACACCCGAGACTTTTATGAGAAATATTTTGTTTTTATGTTATATAAATCATCAAAGTAATCTTTCACCACACACAACACTAGCTTGGCTTTCTTTACACGCAACCACATCCTTCCTAGATAGCTTGCATCGTACGCAATAACGAGTTTCACTAAACAATGATATGCTATTAAAATATTATTAAAACTAGCCGTTATGAATAGTAATAACCACTTTGAAATTTTATAAATTTTATTTTTCAAAAATGACTTCATTTTTGGATTCGGAATATCGAAATTAGCCTAGGGTGATATTTTGGTATTTTTCTGAAAATATTCAATTTTTGATGAATAGTGAAACCACTAAGTGGTAGTTAAAAAAACAGAATTTTTCATAAAACTTAATTTCACCGCATCTGTGAGTGTAATTTAGAAACTCCGAGAGACACAGTTAATATCAAGGACTAAAATCTGGTTCAATGAGATTAAAAATAAGTTTTGGTGAATAGTAACTTTTTACTTTTTCTTACCACGGTTAAAACTTAATACGATAATTAAGGGTAAAAAAGATATTATTATTACCCTAACACATGTAATAATTATATTGGATAAGTTTAATTCGACCCAAAACAACCATAGGAATAAAATATGACCATTTAGGCCAACATGGATTAGATTAGGACATTTATTATTAATTTATTTAAAGAAGGGCTAAAATAGTTAAAATTAACGTTTAATAAGTAAATAATTGTTAATATGGGGTTATACATAAGATAAATTCAACTATAAATATTCATTAGAAATATAAATAAATTTCCTACATAATAGTTTTTTATTTGTAATTTTTAGACATTAAATAATTTAATTTATTTACGACACAACGATGATGCAGTAATTATCTTATTAATGAAATATTGACATAATTGATGTTATAAATTCCCAAATAAATGTAATTTGAGACTTTTTATGAATTCCACTAATTTTCCAGGTAAATATTACATGATATTATTTATTTAATTAACTTGGTTCGAACTAATCATTCTGTTATGATTTTCACAAAAATAAATTACTAAATAGTGTCAAAATTGACATAAAATAGTTTTTAAAACAAATATTATATTATTAATTGTTATATTATTCTTAAAAATCTAAAGTTCGTCCAAATGACTTAGATAAGGTTATATATATTAATAATAAACAACTTGGGGTTCTTTTGGCTTGATATAGTAAGTTTATTAACCTTATAGTGTAAGAAAACTAGAAGACCTGGTAAAAGTTAAATTATCTAAATTAAAGTTAAATCTAAATGATAAGGTTAAAATTGATTCCTAAACTTGTCTAAATTCTATTGGATTAGAGTATTTCGACCTATACCCACCGTATCTTCGAAATATATCAATTTGGAGCTATTAAAAACCGAATTTGACTTTATAATAAAATAATATTTTTAGTTATTCCAAAGGTTCCCCTCTCCTCACTTGTAAATGGGCACCTCCTCCCTCTCTTCCTCACACCCCTTTGAGCCTTCAAGATCGTAAAACCTCTTCTAAATTCTTTAATCCACTTCCCTAGAAACATCCTAGAGGTCTTGGTCTTCTTCAAAGACCAATTATAGTGCCCTAAGAGGAGGACTCAAAGAGGCGCTTCAAAGAAGAGGTAATGTCCGTTACCGATTATTTCAACTTTATTTCTTCTTCCACTTATTCTTCTTTAGTTGATTCATTATGAAGTAATAACATCAGAATCACTCATATACTTATATGTTATTATAAGTATCAAACAACCTTATTTCACCATCTATCCATCCTACGGAAAACGGAATCACCGCGCGTGTGTACGTACGGAATACCGTCTCCACGCCGTGGTGTAATCTATTTTCCACCACCACCTTACTTGGATGGGTATAATGGTGTAAATAATAACTATATATTTTTATTGTAAAGTGATATTGATTCTGAAATAGTATAAATACACTCCAATACAATTCCACGATCATGAGAACGATATCATCGCTCATGCGTACGTACGGACTACCGTCTCCACGACGCGATGAGATTCATTCTCCATGTTAACCATTAATGAATGATTTTAAAGTATATATAATAAGTAATCATGAAATATATTACATAATAATTATAATGGAATTATGTGTATTTCGTCTACTTATATCCATTCAACTCAATATGGAAACGAAAACAGCGTTCATGTGTACGTACGGCCCACCGTCTCCATGAACGGTGTATTTCGTTCCATTTACTGATCTATTATATATATGTATATTCTGAATATATATTATATATAAATCATGTTTTATATTCTGGAATTAAGTAATCCTGATCTATGTAATCATATGAATAATTACAAGTCAAAACATGGATGACAAATGAAACGATTTTACCCAAAACGCTCTTTAACATGGAATTTACAAAAGAATGGGTAATATAAAGTCATAAGTGAACCATATATGATATCATAACAATTAGTATGATTATGGAATACATGAATGACATTATTTAAATCATCATATAGGAGGTTTGGACACTTACGAAGCAAATTGGAACTAAGGTAAGGGAAAATATCACAATCTCATTTTTATCCGAGATTGTTTATACTTTGGTTTTTACTAGGGTGTATTTTATCATCCAAATCCATGTTCCCTCAATACGTAATATTATTTACATCCACCTAAAATTTTTTAAATCCAATTTTAACCTTCGGTGAGTTTTTAGTAAAAGATATTAAAGGAATCTTTTTTGGTTTTTCGTACGAGGTACTATTTGACTTTTCCAACAAAAGTACGAGAAGAATGTTTTTTTACTTATATGGCATGAATGGATTTTTAAAACATTATTTACAAGAAGAGTCCTTTACAAGTTTTCAATTTTATTTTTAATCAACTTATTTTAATTTAGAATTGTTTGACATGTTAAGAATGGAAAAATGTTTTTGAAGTAGAAAGGATATTTTCCTCAAGAATGGAGTTCAAGTGTTTTATCAAAATTATTTTCATCTAAGATAATATAGGGTTCTTTTTATATCCCTATTATTACATATATTTAATTATGTTGTGATGGAATTATTTTTATGAATTCCTTTATCTTATTTGAATTTTTTATGATGTCATGTTGTTTAAGAATCCCATTTTTATTACATGGGTTATGCAATGATGTATGATTTATGATTTTGTGGCACACATAAGAATGGTATCCTTATGAGATGGGTGGGACCTATATCTCCCTCCAATGCATTGGGTAAATATTTATATCTCGTGAGATAGACATGGATGGAATGACAAGTTAAACCGGTTCAGTAATAGAGGACTGGAACGAGGAGTGAACTCGATTCAGAAAGGGACTTTGTCCACTAAGATGGTCTTGGCAGCAATGCCTTGGCTACTATGGAAATCATATCATGTGCTTAATGGTTTCCAAAATTACATGTTTTATTCCCATGCTATTTAATCATTCCTAATGTTTATTTATGATCTATTCCTTACGTACTTCCATGTTTTATGACATTTCTCAAGCTTTTCAGCTTTAAACATTATGTTCATTTTTTTAAGTTCAAATGTATATAGTATGTTTTATTTTATCCATGCTTACCCTTACCGAGTATTTGAGCTCACCCTTTTTATGTTTTCTTTTCCCCAGGATATAAAGAAAGTTTTTAGGTAAGAAAAAAAGGGGGAAGATCTTTATGGGAGATGTTGAAGATCTTTCACCATGATTAGAAGATTTTATTCCGAGTATCCAAAGACACTAAACTATTACGGTCCTTGTGTGTCTATTTTTGTTATGTATTAAGTATTCCGAAAAAGTAATGTAATGTCCATGGACGTCATGCTTCGGGTCTCTACACTGAGTATATATCATTCATCCACTATAATCCCTAACATCATGGATAATGACGTAGTCAAAAGTTCTTCATAATATGACGGCACATTACTATCTATTTTTAACTTTAAAATAATGAAAAAAGTGATGTTAAACTACTTATCATGTTGAATTAGAAGTTGTAACATGCTCAATCTATGTAGATATGGAAACCACGTGTTTTAATAAGTTATCTCTTCTATATTATCCTTTCCTAACAACGATCTTAGATCAAATTGAAATAAAATAAGACATGTTTTTTTGTCCACTAGAAAAATAATATTCTCATTGCTCCAAAAACCAAGAGATCACCTCAGGATACATTTTAAAGTAATATTGGATAGTATTTAATTCCATACTTTGATGTTCTTTTGGTTGTGTTTGATATTATCTCTCTATGTTTTGTAAAAAATAAATATCAAACCTAAGTACATATCCTAGAATGTGAGAAATATTTCCAAAACAATTTTAAAAATATATAATTTATTCAGCATAAGAATATCTACGTTAATTTTAATACATGATCTTTAAAACTTCTGAACATGTGAAATTGGAAGTAATTTTATTCTAATTATTCCATATTGTATTACTCAATACAATTAAATCATATATACTATAACGTGAACTATGTATCCACAATGATCTACCTATGTAGGTTATGTTTTCTAGAATAGGGTTTCTACATTATGTTATTCTTTAAATAAATATATTTAGTCTCATTTTTGTTATTGATAGACTATTTTTTATATGTTATCAAACCTATATGTCTGGGAAAACTATTTCACTCCAATTGAACTATTGGAGGCACCCAACACACATTCATCCAAACCAAATATTCAGCGATCCTTAATATTTATTTAATTTATAAATGGGTCCTAGAAAATTAAATATCTTAATAATTTTGTTAGTGTCACTAACCCATTATGGTCATTTCATATATACTTTTTGCTTACGTTTTCTTCTAATGATGGTGGTATTGAAATTCAATTACCAATATAATAATCAAATAATTTTTTTTTGAAAATTATATTTCGAATATATTTAAGGGTAATGAATTTTTATAACCAATAGAGCCTTATTGGAACCACGCACGTACAACCAATGTCCAGTTTTACATGAATACCCACTAACAACATTACATTAACAATAAAATGTGAAAAATATGGTCAAGAATTTTATATGGAATCCATCTTTGATTTTATTAATATTTTCAATCAAAAATACTTGTAACATACTAATCCATAAAGGATTCATTATTCATTCTGAATAATATATCGCCACTATAGTTGAATATAAAACCACCTATATGGTTTTAACATTCCTTCATAGTACATTTCTATGAAACAATTCTTCCCACTAACTCTTGCGATGCTTAGTCTTCATATTAAAACATATATTAATCCAGAACCTAGATTTCACTGAATTATAAATTTCTCCCACTATATTAAAATATATGCACTTTACTCACAAAACTATAGTTGGTATAAACCAATATTTTTCTATCATGAGGATGTTATTATCCTAAGTATCTAAAAGATAATTAATGGATATGCAATTTTTGTTTCCATTATTGTATTTTTATATCTTAACTAGCTTTAAACAAATAGATCCCATTAAACACATGAGCTTTTGAATAATGGATTTACATTATATCATTTCTTTTATGATATCTATTGTTTTATTTAGTTCTAATGTTTTTAGGGTATACAATATAGTCTTTAATGCATATCCATAAATGGATAACATATGATATGTATTACTTATCATCAACCTCACCATGTCCAACAAGGTTTGGTTACTCTATTTACAAACACCAGTCTACTATTGTGTATATGGATGAGTGAGTTAGGATTTAATCCCAAACTACCTAATATATTCTATGAAATATTGGATAATATATTCTCTAACTTGATCTGGTTAAATATTCTACATCTAATTTCAAATGAAATTCAGTATTTCATTCTTCAGCTCCCAAAATTTCACAAAGGATTTAGAATTATAGAATATTTAGTAGGCACATTCATATATAATCAATTTATGAGTAACATTTTTGAATTATGGTGTATCCACCTCTAGAATTAGTTATAAATGGTATACACACATCTATGTATAACAATAAAAGATTCTTTATGTCCATTACACACTTATTACCAAATAGATGTTTGGTCATCTTTCCAAGTAAATAAATGAGACATCTCTAAAGAGGATTAAGTTCAAAATAATTTAAATACCCATCTTGATTGATATTTTCCTCTTCTTCTTATTTACATGATGAAGTTAGTGTTTTTTAATTAGGTGAGATGTGATTCAAAATAAATTGACTCATTATCAATAACCAACACTTGTCCTTTATATTCAATTACATAATGACTATTTTGATAGGTTTTATACCATAAAATATAGTATCTTCATAAAATTGTGATATTTTTTCCAAATAATGTATTAATATCCATCCATGTAAAAACTATAAATAGATATAATGTTCTCAGTATCACTAGATATATAATTAAATTTCTATAAAACCTAAATAATTCATGTTGTAAAGGTAATGGGGTATCATCTTAGGAAAAAATTAGTTAGTTTTGTTCCATTTTATGATTCAATATCAACCTAACCTCTTAAAAAATTTGTGAATATACATTTTATATAAATTTGGATACAAATGTGGGAATTATAAGATATTTATAATACTGATATTGTAGTTTTACAAGGGTTTAACATGATAAAAACACAATTAATGATTTTTTTTTGTTATGTCACTAAAGGGAAGTTATTCTTGTAGTGGCCATGGGTGCCACATGAATTACGTACTGTATATTGTTCCAAAGACAGACTTTGGAAATTCCTCTTCTTAGTCAGATGATGTGAAGAATCTTTACACTTGGAAACGATCTTGGGGCCCTTTTCAATTAATCTTATTCACTATAATTATTTAATATGTGTCACAACACATGTACATATATTCTTGGTGAAACTATATGATAAGTTTCATTCATGGATTCTAAATATTTCTCATATTTTGGTTCAATAAAACTAGATAATCTCTGAGGTAGTGAGAAAAGATTGAGATTTTCACACAACTCATTCGGTAACTTGAAAACCAAGATATCAATCTGCTGCAAATATCAAATCAACATGAACACCTAAGATCTTGCTACCCCACCTCCCATAATTCTGGTGAAAAGTTCCTAGGAATTCTGATATCACTCTTATATCACCTTCTCAAGTTACAAATCATAAAAATGGAAAAACATGCTTTTTATATCCATATCCTCATGTATAATCTATTCGTAACTTGATATGGAAAATGACATGATACCTAAGTCCTAAAACACATCCCCTATATGTTTCTAGTATATAGTTATATCCCCCACACCATCCTCCTTTGAATGATATTCCTTATGAACAGGAGACTCCAACATGTTGAATTACCACTCATGGAGTAGTTTTTTGTACACGATCATTTACCACTCTTGGAAACTTTTTCCAGCGAGGAGATTATAATTTTCCAATATCTATAGATATTATAATATCTTGTACGTAATATATTACATTTCATATATAAAAAATAAATTCATATATTAGTACATTATCTTGATTACAAAAAGTGTGATATAATAAATTTTATTTATTTGTCTGCCACTATTTTTTCAAATCAAAATCATAATTATCAATAATTTTAATTTCAATTTCCAAGAATCCACTTTGAAGGAGATAGTGGATACCATAATAAAAATTATGTTGAAAACAAAAATCAATCCACATAAGAAATTATTGGGCCATTGAAGAAAAATTCAAAAGAAATGGAATATATTACTCAATAAATGATTCATTTAAGAGAGGTCACCGCTTTGTTTGGATAATGCTTGATGAGATCCTCAAAATTATATGCTATATTGTCACAATTCTAAATATAATCCTCTAATATAAATTTACCATTATTAAATTGTCACCCCCAAAATATGATCATATTTGTTGATCCAAAAATATGTCTCTTTATTGAGATAAACTCAATGAATTATTTTGGGAGTTATATTGAAATCATCAATTTTTACATTGATAGAGAATTACCCCCACCAATATTTCTTCTTTTTAGTTTAGTAGAGCCTCCATGGAATTTTTTTGATGATTTCTTCTTTTCCTACATCCTTCAGAGCCCCATAAATTGGATTTTAACCCAGTATCTAATATGTATTATCTTTTATGTCAACTTGAACTTCCTCAACCTCATCACAAGGGGATTTTTTGTTTCCTCGGTCAATTAAATCATCTGAATTTCACTTACATCAGGTTAAAATCAACAAGAATTGCATTATCCTCAATATTCATTGATTTATAGAGGACTTAGTGGCCATGGGTTTCATTAAATTTGGGTAATACTTGAATTTTATTGTAATGTTACCCTTTCTTGTTTCATAATTTTGGAATTTATAGATTCCTTTCTTCTTGTTCCTATTGAGAGAATAAATTAGAACAACCAGGTTTAGATTATCTTACCAAATTGATATTCTACTGGAAAGGATCATTATTTCTCTTATCGTAATCCAATCTGGGGTTTGATATGTTATTGAAAGGTATTTTGGAAGGTGGGTCAGGAAAACCTAAGGAACTCACAACGTCACAATCCATTTAGTGGAATCTCTAAGGCTTAAATCAAGGGATCAAATTTCCTCAACACATGACTACTAGTTAGAGTAAGTCTTATATAGATGATCACCACTTTATTAAATAATGTTTATGTTAACCTAATAAACAATGATTAAACTCCACAATAATTAAAATAACCCGAACAAAATCTAGAAAAATACATTAAACTATGGTTTAAATTTAACTCACGTAGTAGAAGCATATACGAACTATATATTTCCTTGAGTATTTTTTTTCTTTTTATATAAATATTATTTATTATATCCTATTACAATTATAATAATAATATGTGGATTTCATATAAATAATTATCCATGTATTTATAAAATAATTTATGTATAATCCCTTTATATTTTAAATTATAAGTTAATTCTATTTATTAGGATTATTTCAATGTGATTGATATAATATATTAAACAGGATTTAATAGAAACATTCATCATATAATTATTTATTTTTATCTTCAAATTTTTGTTAACTATTCTATGTGATCTTTTATCACCTACATATTGATATAATTAACCAAGAAAAAAATAATTAAATAATGACATGATCAAGAGTTGTTTTCTTTTTTTTGGATCCATCAATTGTTAATGGATCAATTAACACCCTAGGGGGGTCCTTGACTCGTTTCTTATCACATATTACAACACCCATCAAACTCCCATGAATTTTACGCATTTTGTTTCACATAAACTGTTCTCTCAACCTATCTCATCATATACTCTTTGGATATATAAAATGTATAAAAACAAGTGGGTGATGGTAACTCAATATGTGGGAATTACAATTTCTCTTTCAAATGTTAAAAAATTGATCCCTTATACATTTAAAGATAGAGAGATGGTTCATAGATCACAAAAATGTTAAAAAATTATTATAAATTAAAACTCTAATGGAATAATTGAAGTAAATGAATAAATTTCCAAATATGCATGGGTTAGACTCAACTCATGATCAATTAAAAAGGAATAAAATTTCATAATAAAATATTAAATTTCTAAAATTCAAATTGATGTAATTATTTAATTATTTGAAGTATCAATAAAATAATTTTAATTAATTAATGATATGTAACCTGGGAAAAAATATTTTAATGAATTTTTTATAATGAAATATTATTTTCATTTTTTAAAAAAAATCAGTTCTTATAGACACAAAATAGGTCCTGAAAGGGTAACCAACCATTTATTGGTCTTAGTTCAGTCATGTGGATTATGTTTGGTTTCAATTTTCCTAACCCAGGCAGGGTGATATGATTTTATTTTGGGTCAGGTGTGGGGTTTTCACCCCCTATAGGATGCACACAGGTGTGGAAAAATAGGATGCCCCCACTGGGGTGTCACATATGATTAACTCGTGAAATTAATAGAGCATTGTATTTTTGTATCATTCCCCACTATCAATTTGGGTTTTATTTTCAATATGAATGGATATAACCATCCAAAAAATGGTTTTTTTAATTTTTATCATTTTATATCTATGTCTAATGTTATACCATACCCACCAGTCCAACCCATAGTCGGAAATGAAAACTACATGGCCAACGATGATCATCTGGTGACATACTAGCCATATCACAATACAATGATGAACCAAACCCCTAATATAGTGACACTTTCAATTATTTTATAAATAAATAATGTATATATATATAATTTAATATTCCTAAAATACATATTAGTTTCTAAATGATTGTTTCCCAGTCGTCAGATCTCATATCGACATGCCATTAGTTGAGTCCAGACTATATAAAATCCACCTTTTAAAATTCAATAAATCTTTTGAGTTAAATAAATTCCAAATTTATCTGATACCATAAAAAGAACTATGAATGCAACATAAGAATAAAATGAGGTAAAACTTTAAATTTTTTTAACTGAATCTATTATAATATTCTTGATTTAATATGGTGACACCTAATTCATTAAAAGTACATCATGTAATTAAATTTATATTTAAGAAGAAAAGAAAAATGATACCATGGTGAAATTATCTGAACCCAATGATATCGTCTCTTCTTGGTATATGCATAGCTCGAAGGCACCAAACTAAATTTCTTATAGATCATCCCTAAATGTACTAAAACTCTATATAATTCACGATTCGGTTCATGGGTTCTGGTGTGGAACATAGAATAAAATTCATTTCTTGAATGACCAACAACAGATCCCATGATTGATCCATGAGATTAGATAAATATTTTATTGATATTCATATTTCTAGATGCTTGAGAGAAGGGAGGAATGTATATGATAATTCCAAATTAATGAAAATGGAAACATTGACTATTAATGTCCTAAAATGAGCTTCAATATTTCTGTTTAACATTTAAAAAGTTCACATCATCCCTTGGATAATTTATGCCTCTTAAACCATCACAAAATGAAATTAACCCCAATGAAAACTTTTCACAAAAGTCCCGAACATTTCACCACTCACTAGTCAAATTATAAAATTTTATTTGAAAAACCATGTTTTATTAACATGTGTTATTCCTCCCAAAATTATTTATTAAACCTCTAAAAATAAATTCAATTATCAAAATTATAAATTATATTAATTTAATTGAATTAATTGGCATATGATCATTCACTTGGACGTATATTAGTACCCAAATTTAGGGACCACCTATTCCATACCCTTAATTAATCTAAATTGATGGAGCTTATGGATACACATTGTGTATGGACCAATAGTCCCTCATATCAATAGTAGTCAGCCCGAATCACAAAACAAAATTCATATTTAGTAACAAACCGTGAACCCTAAAGATATAAGGACAATTCATAGTTATTACTACATCCTATGTGTAACACCCCAGGTGAATAAAGAATATGAAATTTTCATATTTATCCATATTTGTGAATAAAATATTAATATTGATTTAAAGGGAACACTATGCTCGGTGGCGTACCCAATATGCAACAACGAGTTTTTTTTGAAATCTTACGTTTCACTCTAATAATAAAATAATATTATTTTAAATGGTAGTTAACGCCTAGCCATTGTAATGGCGGGAATGAAAGGAACTAACTAGAAAATGATTATATATGTTTGTGAAATTTTTTTACTTTTATCCAATAAATGTTGGAGGCTTAAAATGCAAATGAATCCAATTTTAAGCATAAATCTTCTAATATTCATTAAAAGGTCGATTAACCTACTTTTGATGGAGAACCCTTTTTAAATATTGTTTTGAAAAATTTATATGTTGTATTTGATAAAATAAAATCCTTATTTAGAATCTGGACATCAAAATTTACTTTGTGTAATTTTTTGTTATTTTTCCGATAAAGATCATTTTTAGTGAAAATGTTGCATTTTAATTCAAAACCTCATTTTAATCTGATTTATTTATATGGATATATTATCTTTTTAATTGATATTAATGTGTATTTATAATATATTTTTACCATTTAATCCAATGGTGTTCATTGTAATTAATTTCACTTTGAAAGTGGACTTAAACTAGTGTCAATCTTTTAATAGATTTTGTTTCTTAAAAACACGCTATTTGTTTTGATAGTGGGAATGAATTATTAAATTAATTAATGAAACTTATATATTTTGAATTTTGAAAAATGGACATCATTTTTAAATTCTGAATATCAAATATAGATTAGGGTGAATTTTTGGTATTTTTCTAAAAAACATCAATTTTTGATGAATAGTGAAACCACAAAGTGGTAGTTAAAGAAACTGAATTGTCGTTTAAATGAAAATTTAGCACTTCTTTGATTTTATTTTTAAAAATCCAACATACATGGTTTTAATTAGGAAGTAAAATTTGATTCAATGAGATTAAAATATTTTTTTGGAAAATATTAACATTTAAGTTTTATTAATCCCGATTAAAGGTAATTAGTGTAATTTAAGGTAAAGATAATGTTATAATAATATGAAATGAACTTGAAACATGTCCTAACCTTATTTTATGGGTCATGGCCGACCATGAAAATCCATGGGTCTTCATGGGGACCCCATAGAGCCACTTTGGTTGGAAAATGACATTAATAACATTTTATTTAAAGTTAAAATTAAAATGTCACAAACATGTATTGTTTTACTAAAACAAATTTTACATGGGTTTAAAGTCATATTTTTTACTATAAATATTAATTAGAAATATAAAAAGATTTCCTACATCATGATATTTTTTTTATAATTTTTATACGTTAAATAAAATATTTTATTTATGACACCGCGATGATGTAGAGACTACCTCATAAATGAACGATTTAAATAAAATGAGAAGATAAGGTGACATATAAGTCATAAAATTGTCACAAACATATTTTATGTGTTTATTTCGAAACCTTATCACCTTATCCTAGAAATATATCCTTTTGGAACATTTAAAATCCGAAAATAAGTTTATAATAAGGTAATATTTTATAACATTGAAATAGTGCCCCTCCTCTTATCTTATAAAAGGCCCACACCTCTACCACCATACCCACACCTCTCAAGCATTTGGATAGGCCAAAAACTTCCCATTTCATATCTACACATCCCTATATTCATCATTGAATCATCACCTTTGGCAAATTACTCTTCAAGAAACCCTTTTGGTTCAATCCAAGAGGAGTTACCCTATTTAAAGGGTAATGTCTTCACTAGTGTTCTTTTGTTTTATTTTGCTTCTCCAAACCCCTAAGCTATATTTATTCCTTTATTTTGTAAAAAAACCAGTATCTTTGATATACTAGGATATTTTTATGTGATGGATTCTAGCTACACTTACACACACCTCCGTCTAAAGGTTAAAGAACATACTGTTTATGTGGATGGCGAATTACTGCCTCACGAAACGACGATTGTTCAGTATTCTCTTAACATCTTTCATGGTTGCCATTATAATGTCACTGTATTTTATATATGATATATATGGTATTTATATTTTCCATATGATTGTTTATTTTATATTTAAAACATACATTTATGCTTTTCATGTTGTGTAAATGCGATAATTTCATACGAGGAAGTGTGGACTACCACCTCCTCAAGTTATGTGACACGTCCATGCAATACATGGAATGTATAAAGAATTAAATTAATGAACTTATGTGACATATAAAACATATATATTATACTTGAATTATAATATATATATCTCTCAATTATTTTTAATTCCATTAATATGTCAAAGAAATGAAAGTAGCATTCATGGATACGTACGGCCTACCGTCTCCATGAACGGTGCATTTCATTTCTTTTTGTTTAAAAATGTTATGGAATAGTATAGAATGAATATGTACAGGATATATATGATATTTAAATCATTAATACTATTCTGGGGATGATTTACTTATAACTTCATGGACAATCATTTTCAAACAAGTTCATTTTTGACTCATGTACCAAACATCGACAAAAACGTCTGATATGAACTGATATTATTAACAAATTATTGTAACATTATAATATGTGATATGAACGGAATAATAATCATTAAAGGATGACCTTAAGAAATTATAAATTGACCAAAGTTTATTATTCAGGAATATAAAGAAACGAACAAGACAAGTCAGACTTGAGGTAAGGGATCCTACCTCTCTCTTTCTTTTTAAGTACTCTTTATATGTAACTAACTTTAAGCTTCTCTTTATTATGTTGGGAAATGTTATTTTATATTCATATTTCTGTAATGTTTATGTTAATAAGATTAGAGACCCTATTTTATCTCATCAATCCATTTTTTGGATGTATTATGTGGCGCTGTTAGGCTGCCAAATTTTCATAAGGGGATTTTCATCTCACTTTTTATTCCCGTGAGATTCATGCAACATTAGACACTATTTCCTTTTGTGTGGTGTATTTACTGAACATTATTTTACTATTTGTATAATATACTATCATTTATGGGTAGTTACATCTTCATTGTATGACCTTTCTTTCATGGGGTGTACGTTTCGAATGTTTCCCAAATCGGTAAGGGAACCTTTCACACTCCTATTTTAAAAAGACTTATTTTGTTCTGTATTTTAACTTACATATTTTTATGTTGGGATATGTTCTTCTATTTCCTTTTTGATGTAAATTTTATTTCCAAGTTATGAGATACAATTTTCTCTCTCATCAGCTAATTTTGTGAATTTTAAAGTGACGTCGTTAGGCTGTCGAATTTTACCATGGTATCTTTTTAACCCAATTTCGATTTCTTTGGGTTCAACATGTAGTTATTGAATATGTCAGCCTTTGAATATGTGTTAACGACCTTTTATTGTTTTACACTTAATATCCACTTATATTGGGTGTATTTTTATTTTTCACACATAATTTTGAGATTGATATATCCTTCATTTAAGGATACCTTCTTTATAAGGGATTTCATCACATTTTACATTTCTATTGAGACTTCATTGTTGTTATGCACCAATTAACTCTTAGATAGTGTATATACTATCATATGGAATATTATATAATGAATCCGTTTACTCTCATGATATTATAATGTTTTGATTAAATGTTATTCCTCAATTATTGTTTTCAAGTGTCTCAAATTTTGGTAAAAACCCTTTAACTAAAATATCGCTTTAAATGTTTTAATGATTTATTCTTATTAATATCCATGTTTTCAAAATTGTTTTAAGGATTTATTTATATAGATATTAATGGTTTAAAATGTTAAAATCTTCAAGGTGGTATGAGACACTTTGATTCAAAAATCTCTTTATTGAATGTTTTAAATGGTTTTGAAAATTGGTTTTTTTGAATGGATTTATTATTTCAATATCATAAAATGTTATATTATTATTGAAATGTGGGATTGTTATCTTTCCGTTATACTTACGTTATGTTCTATGATTATGTTTTGTTTCTTGGGCATTGTTTATGAAAACAGGTGGTTCTGTGATAAACTAAGGGCGGGTGAGCCCGATATAGCCCTCCAATGCATTGGGTAATGCGAAGGGGTTAAACACTAAGGTTTCTCCGAAGAGATTTTGGGAATATACTATAATGGGTATTCCAAAAGTAACCATGAGGGTTACTCTCTACGTAAGAATGTTATGAATACCTCATGTTACCTTTATGTCTCATGATTTCTATGAGTTATTTGTAAATCTTATGATTTCATGAGGTATGTTAAATTGCTTATTATTGCTGAGTATAGTATGATTTCATTGATTCTTATTTATACAAGGACTAATGTTTTCTTTCCGTATTATTATAACACTTACTGAGATTTTTATGCTCTTCCCAAGTTTTTTTGAAATGTTTTTCACAGGACATAATGTTGAATAGGGTCAAGGATGGGATCAATGAAATGTCAGGCTGTCTAAAACAAGGAACTATACATGACTCAATTGTCCAAGAGGTTTTATTTTTGTGAAAAAAATTGAAGCTGAGTTGATGTGTATACGTTGTAATAATTGAGATGTAATGTTTATGATCTAATTCTCTAAAACTATAAACCTGAAAAGATCCTCAACGGGTATTCTTTAAATTACTCAATATTAAGTAATTTATATGGTTGGGGACTTATAGTTGGTATCAAAGGTCGGTTTAGATAACTTTAGAGGTTAGGGTATTCTTTTAGCAAAAGTGAAATTACCATAATGGATAGGATTTCAGAAAGAGTCATAGTTTTTAGATAAAGTGAGTGAGTATGTATATCATAGTGTATATCATCCTCATTAGTACAAAATGATTTTATTGATATACTCACACTGACATTTCTGGTTTTAGTAAATTGATGGATCTAGCAAGCACCAAATTGACAATGGGTTTGAAGGAAACTGTGGTGGTTTTCTGAATAAGAGACTAGATGAAATGGGGGATTCAATGAGAAATATCGTGGTTTTTTTAAACCAACAATCAGAAGTCATGATCAACCACTTGAACCTTGGTCAGTTCTCTAATGCATCATGTATGAGAGAGCCAACTCAACAAGGAAGTTCAGGTAATAATTATAAAGGTAACCATTAGGGTTTATATGATCCTTACTTTTGAGGTAATTATGGGTTACTATACGTTATGATGGAATATGAACGACTTGAGATAAACATGAGGTTAAATTATGTTATGGTTATTTTTGAAGATTTAATCACTTTTTCGGGAATGTTATAAGTATTATGTAGTTTTGGAAAAATGACAACACATAGACCGTTTGACAATCCATCGCGTCGGACGAAGCTGCGGGAATCGAACCCACAACCAAAGTGCAACTGGTATTTATCACCTACCACTAGACTACATGAAGTCCCTGCTTAATATGAATTATTATTTTTATTTAGAGGATTTTATGAATTAAGAGTAAGTTGATTTTGGGTTATCTATGAAAATTATTAGCCTATCATGGAGGATATGTGAATAGGTTAATTAATTTTTAGTATGAGACATTAAGAGTAACTGATGTTATTTTGGAGAAAAATTTTAAGATTTATCTTAGGAGACTATATGATTAAATCCATCAGAGATTTGGGTTTTAGTCTTAGTTTTGATTACTTTGAAGAATTTTATAGATAGATGTTTATTTAATGGTCTTTGATGAACTTTGGGTTTTTTTTGACAAATTTTTGAGATTAAGAGTAGTTTTTCTTCTTGTGAAAGATTATCCTTTATAGATATTATCAGATCTCGTACTAAACCTTTTGGTTTGGTTTTTGTTAAGTTCCAAATACATGGGAAATATATAGTTCTCTTTTTTGGATTAGGTGATTCTCTAGAAGTTGATTATAGGTCTCTTAATGTGATCAAGTCATCCTAAATACTCGTCTTTTGGAGAAAATATGAGTTCGTGTTAGAAATATAGTAAATGTTGAAAGTCAACATGACAGGTAAGTATTTTTCCTTATGTTTTAGTTAAGATCATAAATAAATTCCTCAATGAAAAGCAACTTAAAACGAAAATGTTGTCTGTTAATTTTTCCTACTGGGGAATCAAATACCGTTTAACCCATCAAAAGTTTGTGATTTTCTTATGGTTAACTTTCTCCTAAATAGGTTTTATTTCAATATCCATGAGAACATGACCCTTTATTTTCTCCTACATTTCCATGTTTTCTTACATGGAATTATAGTATGGGTTAACTCGGGTGACCTTTTTACTTCTGCTTCTTTATTTTAAAGTGATAGTTTTACTGACTCTTGTTCCGATGTGGGATTTTCAATGAAGTTTCCAAACCCAATTTTAAAATTGTGAGGAAGCAATTCCCAATAGGGGGGAAGGATGTAACACCCCAGGTAAATAAAGAATATGACATTTTCATATTTATCCATATTTGTTAAAAAATATTAATATTTCTTGAAAGGGAACACTATGCTTGATGGCATACCCAATACGCAACAACGAGTATCTTTGAAATCATATGTTGTACTCTAATAATAATATAATATTATTTTAAATGGTATTTAACCCCTAGCCATTGTAATGGCGGGAATGAACAGAACTAACTACAAAATTATTATATATGTTTGTCAAATATTTTTACTTTTCTCTATTAAATGTTAGTGGCTTGAAATGCAAATGAATCCAATTTTAAGCATTAATCATCTTATATTCTTTAAAAGGTCGATTAACAGCCTTTTGATGGAGAACCCTTTTTAAATATACTTTTTATAATTTTATATGTTTTATTTGATAAAATAAAATCCATATTTCGAAATCTGGACATCAAAATTTACTTTTTCTAAATTTTTGTTATTTTTTCGATAAAGATCATTTTTAGTGAAAATGTTGCATTTTAATTCAAAAATTCATTTTATCTGATTTATTTATATAGATATATTATATTTTTCATTTAAATTAATGAGTATTTAGAATAAATTTTTACCATTTAATCCCATGGTGGTCATCGTAATTAATTTCACTTTGAAATTGGACTTAAACTAGTGTCAATCTTTTAATCGAATTTGTTTCTTAAAAACACGCTATTTGTTTTGACAACGAGAATGAATTATTAAATTAATTAATGAAACATATATATTTTTAATTTTGAAAAATAGAAAAAAAAAATTAATTCAGAATATCAAATATATCTTAGGGTGAATTTTTGTTACTTTTATGAAAAACATCTATTTTTGATGAATAGTGAAACCACAAAGTGGTAGTTAAAAAAAACTGATTTTTCGTTTAAATGAAACATTACCACTTCTGTGATTTGATTTTCAAAAATCTGACATACATTGTTGTCATTAGGAAGTAAAATATTGTTCAATGATATTAAAATAATTTTTTTGTGAGTAGTAACTTTTAAGTTTTATTAATCGCGATTAAAGGTAATTAATGTAATTTACGGTAAAGATGATGTTATAATAATATGAAATGACCTTGAAAAATGTCCTACCCTTATTGGATGAGTCATTACCGACCATTAAAATCCATGGGTCAACTTGGGGACCCCATGGAGCCACTTCGTTTGAAAAAATGACATTAATAACTTTTTTATTTAAAGTTAAAATTAAAATGGCACAAACATGTATTGTTTTACTAAAACAATTTTTAGATGGGGTTGAAGTCATATTTTTTACTATAAATATTTATTATAAAGCTAAAAATATTTCCTATATCATGAGAATTTTTTTATTATTTTTAGACATTAAATAAATTATTTTATTAATGACACCGTGATGATGCAGTGAATATCACATAAATGAGCGATTTAAATAAAATGATAAGATAGGGTAAAATATAAGTCATACACTTGTCACAAACCTATTATAATGGTTTATTTCGAAACCTTATCACCTTATCATTGAAATATATCCTTTTGGGACATTTAAAATCCGAAAAGCATTTTATAATAAAGTAGTATTTTATAACCTTCCAAGAGTGCCTCTCCTCTTCTCTTATAAAAGGCCCCCACCTCTACCACCTTACCCTCACCTCTCAAGCCTTTGTCTCAGCCAACCCCTACCCATATCATCTCTCTACATACCTCTATTAATCATTGAATCCTCACCTTTTTCAGAATTCTCTTCAAGAAAACCTTTTGGTTCAAACCAAGAGGAGTTACCCGATTTAAAGGTAATGTCTTCACTTGTGTTCTTTTATTTTATTTTGCTTCTCCAAACCCCTAAACTATTTTTATTCTATTATTTTGTAACAAAACCAGTATATTCAATATACTATGATGTTTTTATGTGATTTATTCGAGCTACACTTACACACACCTCCGTCTAATGGTTAAAAAACATACTGTTTATGTGGATGGTGAATTACTGCCTCACGAAACGACGATTATTCAATTTTCTATTAACACCTTTCATGGTGGACATTATGATGTCAGTATATTTTATATATGATATATATGGTATTTATGTTTTCCATATGCTTCTTTATTTTATATTTAAAACATACCTTTATGCTTTTCAAGTTGTGTAAATACGATAATTTCATACGAGGAAGTGTGGACTACCGCCCCTCAAGTGATGTGACTCATTCATGCAATACATGGAATGTATAAAGAATGAAATTAATGAACTTATGTGACATATAAAACATATATATTTTACTGGAATTATAATATATATATATCTCTCAATTATTTTTAATTCCATTAATATGTCAAAGAAATGAAAGTAGCGTTCATGCGTACGTACGACCTACCGTCTCCATGAACGGTGTATTTCATTACTTTTTATCTATAAATGTTATGGAATAGTATAGAATGAATATGTACGAGATATATATAATATTTAATTCATTAATACTATTTTTGAGATGATTTACCTATAACTACATGGATAATCATTTTCAAACAAGTTCATTATTTACTCATGTACCAAACATCGACAAAAACGTCTGATATGAACTGACATTATTAACCAATTATTATAACATTATAATATGTTATATGAACTGAATAATAATCTTTAAAATAAAAAAATAAGAAATTATAAATTGACCAAAGTTTATTATTTAGGAATATAAAGAAACGAACAAGACAAGTCGGACATGAAGTATGAGATCCTACCTCTCTCTATCTTTTTAAGTACTCTTTATATGTAAATTACTTTAAGATCCTCTTTATTATGTTGGGGGATGTTATTTTATATTCTTCTTGCTTTAATTTTATTTTAATAAGATAATAGACCCTATTTTATCTAACCAATCCATTTTTTGAAGTATTATGTGGAGCCGTTAGGCTGCCGAATTTTCATAAGGGGATTTTCATCTCACTTTTTATTCCCGTGAGATTTATCATACATTAGCCACTATTTCCTTTTGTGTGGTGTATGTACTGCCCATTATTTTACTATTTGTATAATATAATCTAATTTATGGGTAGTTACATCTTCATTTTATGACCTTTCGTTCATTGGGTGTACGTTTCCAAAGTTTCCCAAATCGGTAAGGGAACCTTTCACACTCCTCTTTTAAAAATACTTATTTTGTAATGTATTCTAATTTACATCTTTTTTTGTTGGTATATGTTCTTATATATCCTTATGGATGTAAATTTTATGTCCATGTGATGGGATACCTTTTTCTCTCTCATAAACTGATTTTATGAATTTTAATGTGACGCTGTTAGGCTGTCGAATTTTACCAAGGGAACTTTTTAACCCAATTTTGATTTCTTTGGGTTCAACATGTAGTTATTGAATATGTCATCCTTTTAATATTTGTGAATGACATTTGATTTTTTACACTTAATATCCACTTATATATGATGTATTTATATTTTTCACACATAATTTTGAGATTTATTTATCCTTAATTTAAGGATACTTCTTTATAAGGGATTTCATCTCATTTTACATTTCTATTGAGACTTCATTGTTGTCATTCACCAATTCCCTCTTATATGGTGTATATAATGTCATATGGAATATTATATCATGAATCCATTTATTCTCATGATATTATAAAGTTCTGATTAAATGTTATTCCTAAATTATTGTATTCAAGTGTCTCTAATTTTGTTAAAACCCCTTTAACTAAAATATCATTGTAAATGTTTTAATGATTTGTTCTTATTAATATACATGTTTTCAAAATGGTTTTGAGGATTTATTTATATGGATATTAATGGCTTAAAATGTTAAAAGCTTCAAGGTGTTATGAGACACTCTGATTAAAAAATCTCTTTATTGAATGTTTTAAAAGGTTTTGAAAATGGTTATTTTGAATGGATTCATTATTTCAATATCTTAAAATGTTATATTGTTATTTCAATGCGGGAATGTTATCTTTCCTTTATGCATAAGCTATGTGCTATGATTATGATTTTTTTCTTGGGCATTGTTTATGAAAACGGGTGGTTCCGTGACAAACTAAGGGCGGGTGAGCCCGATATGCTCTCCAATGCATTGGGTAACGCGAAGTGGTTAAACACTAAGTTTTATCTGAAGAGATTTAGGGAATATACAGTGATGGGTATTCCAAACGTAACCATGGGTGTTACTACCTACGTAATAATGTTATGAATGCCTTGAGTTACCTTGATTTCTTATGATTTATAAGAGTTATTCGTAAATATTATGATTTCATGAGGTATGTTAAATTGCTTATGTTTGATAAGTCAAGTATGATTTCATTGATTCTTATGTATACATAGACTAATGTTTTCTTTCCATATTGTTATAACCCTTACTGAGATTATTATAATCATCCCAAGTTTTTTGAAATGTTTTTCACAGGACATAAAGTTGAATAGGGTCAAGGATGGGATCAAGGAAATGTCAGGCTGTATAAAACAAGGAACTAGACATGACTCTTTTGTTCAAGGGTTTTTATTTTTGTGAAAAAAATGGAAGCTGAGTAGATGTGTATACTTTGTAATCTTTCAGATTTAATGATTATGATATAATTCTCTAAAACTCTAAACATGAAAAGAACCTCAACATTTATTCTTGAAATAACTCATGATTATGTAATGTTTAAGGTTGGGGCCTTATACAATGAACTCATAACATATAATATAATTCTTTTTCATGATTTCTCAATAAGTGTGTTGCATCACTAGTGTCACTATCCTAAATTATAGTTATATCATTCATTGAATATAAATAAATTGGATCATCGATAAACCATCATTTCCAAGGACATAAATTCCCTGGGATTCAATGTATATTGGGATAATATTTTCTATTAAGGATAAAATAACCAATCAATGTTTAATAATAAACAGATAATTCTCTAATAGGATGCATGATAAATGTATCAATGAATCCCAAAGAAAATTTGGTATAATTATTATAATATCATAGTGACAATAGAAAATGGATTATAAAATTCAAAACTAAAATAAAACATGACTCATAATCACCAATTGATATGATCCCAAAAAACACCCGATCATGATCCAATATCAAATTCAACCAACTATTCCCACAATATCAAGTTTCGTTACAAGAGAAATATGATATATTTATTTTACCTGTATCTCATTTTATTTTATATATCATCGAATACCAAAAATGGGGGTGAGTATAAACACAATTGGGTTTTTATCAAGACTTCCCAACTCAAGTCAATATGAAAATAATTGTTCGACGCATTTAGTTAAAAAAATTAAATAAAACAATAAGGTAATTTATATCAAACCCACAATAATTTATTAATAAACAATAAAAAAGACCTTAAATAATTTCTTATAGTTTTTCATATACATTTTCATGTTTACACACCTTCAAACACACCTACACATTCATTCAATGTTGATGTTTCGTACTCTTGAGCAATCCCTCATCCATCCACTATGTCATCATCAGGAGACCAATATTCAAGTTCCCTAATAAGAAATGGCCCTTCCTCAAGGTAATATATATATAAATTAACTTAGTCCAACCATATATTCCAAATTCTAGGATAAATAATTTCAATATTTGTCACCCCTTGGAAAAATTACTTCTAACACATTATTATCATCAAAATGAAATCATAATTTTAAATATATCATTTTAAATTAATAAAAAATGAGGGTTTTTAAAATTTCATCCAATTTCCCAAAATTATAAATCCCACTCCAAAAATGAGTTTCCTTTAAGAATAATAGATGGTTTTCAGAAAAAAATCACGAAAAAAAATTTAATCAAAACTATGTCTTTAATTTATAAAATTGTAGTGATGAGAGAGAATCAACCTGCCTTTTAATGGATGGAAAAAACAACAGAATAATGATATTATATATATAAACTTCAATTATCATCCCATAAATTTATTTAAACATAAATCACCATTATTTTCATCATAGAACATTAATCTATCCATAAAATTCTATATATAAGTTTCTATGAAATTGGGTAGGAGTATATCTAATAAGAATGAGAAATATTGATGACCTTCCTTGGAATATAAATATCTATCATGACATGATTTGAAGAAAAAAAATTCTCATAAATTGAAACAAATCATATTATGAAACAAAATAGAAAGAGGAATTCATGAAAATGGGAGAATATGGTTGAAATGAGAGTTATAGGTCTGAAATCTACATCAAACAACAAAATTTGGGTCATTAACTACACACCACATGGTGAGTTACCACGACTTTTCAAACCATGTTCCAAACATGCAACTTTTACTAGAAAATCTAGATAACCACATGGTTTGGGTAGCATGGTTTATCAAACTACGAACCAACCATGCAGTTCTACTATCTTAATCCCACATCCCACATGGCTATCTTACACGATTAGCAGACTGTGTAACAACCCTATTTTTCAAACTATTTATCTTTTCATGTATTCCACAGGGCACTCGCATATTTTGGACAAACCATCTTCCAATTGTGAGTCTTCATAGTAAATAAAGAAATTGTTTCAGGGTTTCCGAACGGTGGTGCATTTTTTCAATGATCCATGAATAAACCACACATCTGAAGAAACACCTATCAAACATGTCAAAACCTCCGCAAACCTCTTGATATATAACACAATCCATATATAATCTCAAATTATATAAAAAATGATAAATTAAATGGAATTGGGGGATCTATATTCTCCCCACCATTGGAATTTACATTCATAGAAATAGAATCCTATAGACTTTCTGAAAAATCTCAGGTCATTTCTCAATTGTTTCTTTTTCTTTCTCTAATGTCTCTTCCTAAATGTGACCATGCTTACATAATATTTTTATGTAAATGGTGGTTTTACCCTGAAATATATCCTATTTCCAATCCACTATCAATATCATCACTTTAATTAATGTTGTATCAAGATTAACATCAAAATGTTCATGTAAAATCACATGGTCTAGATCAGGTTGATACTTCTTTAATTGAGAAACAAGAAAAACATTGTTCCCTGAATTGAACCTTCATAGTAGATCCAAAAGATATTCTAAATCACTGACATGATCATGTATCATTAAATGGATCATGTATTAAGGAGAAAACATTCCTTTCATACAAAAAATATGATTCCCAAGCCATTGGGATATTCTTAAGAAAACATGATCACCCTCATAAAATGAAAATGGTCAATGATTGTTATTCTCATCGGATTTCATATGGATTTGAGCTATCATAATTATCTTTGAAATCATCTAAAAATATATGTTTGTTTCATGAAAAATTGTAGGTTTGATGATTGAAGTCTCACCTGTCTCCACCAAATATAGTGGAGAAAAACAAGGATAATCATACAATTCCACTAAAGGAGTCAAATGTATAGTGTACTGATAACTATTATTTTATGGTAACTCCACTAATAGTATGTTATTTTCCCACGTGACTCTCAAATCAATCACACAAGCACTAATCATTCATTATGACAATTGGATCATCCTATTAGATTTTCCCTCCATTTGAGGTTGATAATATATACTCATAGTCAATCTGGATCCAAGGAATTTTTGTAAGGATTTTCAAA
This sequence comes from Viscum album, assembly GCA_963277665.1. Lineage (NCBI taxonomy): Eukaryota > Viridiplantae > Streptophyta > Magnoliopsida > Santalales > Viscaceae > Viscum > Viscum album. The sequence continues at coordinate 1,254,893,669 of OY728122.1, forward strand.
ATTGAGAAGAAAATATTGTATCTTAATAAATAAAAATTTAAACTATAACCCCATTCGCCATGTTTCTTCAAATGTATCATTTGGAAAAATCTTCCCCCAAATTGTATTCATGAATATGGATTATGTGGGAAAACTTAAAGAGTCAATCCATAATAACCCATATGGAATCATGTTTACAAACCATTTTTTGGAAGACCATTCAAAAAATACACAGTTATTTTATCTTCTTTCAAAAAATAAATTGATAAATAATGCAAAAAACTATGGTTTTTGGGTCCATGGCTTGACCTATTAATAGTAGATGCATTTCAAGAAAAACTCCACCACTTTTATCTTCATTCCTTTATACAGAAATTTTGTTCTCAACACCATGTATATATTTTTTAAACTAGAATGGAGATCACATTTCAATTAGTGGTAGGAATTTAGAATAAATTACAGATAAATTGAAGGAACCACAATATAACCTATAGACCACATCATATACTCTCATTGAGAATTAATCCCTAAATTTTCTAACCATCATTGAGTTTTGACCTCGTGGTTAGAAATTATGGATTATATTTTTGAATATCCCCTACCTATAAAACTAAATAACGAAAAAAAATTACTATAAATAAAATCACAGTGTTACCATTCTCCGCACAATTCTACTCCATGCCTACTATAACTAACATTATCATATATCGATGTAATGTATCATTAGACAATAAGTTATTGGACATCTGTATCAATGCGTCTTCCAAGTGATTCCCTCTATATGGTGAATTCATCTTCTTGATGTCAAACATATAATGATATTCTATCCATCTTAATTACCTTATGTTTGGGTCACATTTTGTTAAAATTTGTTTCAATCTCTTGTGGTATGTAATTACTATAAATTTTTCACCCAAGTAATAATGATGCCAAGTATTCAAATAATAGAGTATAATGGATAGCTCAAAATCATGTTCCAGGTAGTTGTTTTCACACACATGTAATTTTCATGAGTCACAAGCTACAATAAGATCTACTTCCATGAAAACACATCCCATACCAGATCCAGATGGATTATTACAAACCATTTTTCCTTTTCCATAGGAAAAATAAGGATAAATACATGAATATGAAAAAACACATGTTCTTGGAAATATTTTTGGAAATAAATTCTCTAGTTTAAGGGATCAAATTTCTTAATCATATATTTAATTATAATGGAATTTAGGAAAAATCATGAATGAAATGTCTGTAGTATCCCAAAAATCTAATGAAACTGCATATCTCAATAACATTCTTTAGTGGTTTCTATTAGATAACAATATCTATATTTTCAAGATCTATTTAAATTATTTTTTAATAGATGATGGGACCAAGGAAAAACACATCTTGTATTGATAAATCATATTTGGATAGTTTATAATAATGATTATTATCTTGCATGATGCTTAACACTTCCACTATATATTTCTCATGATCTTCTTTAGTCCATGAATACATGAGGATTCCATCAAAAAACACCACTATAGAGGAATAAAGTTACTTCAAAAATATTTAATTCATTATTTAAATATATAATTTTAGAAAAAATTTAGACCTAATGTAATAACCACATTTTCATAATGTCCATAAAGACTTCTACAAACATTTTTTGGGATATCCTCCTTTTAATGTTAAAATTGTTGATACCTCAAACATAGGTGAATTTTGGGGAAGAAATTATATACCATATATTTATTAAATATTTCATCAATTTTTGTAAAGATATATTCACACATTATCATAAATTGGATAATCATATGATAATCCACAGAAATTCTATGATTTTTATCTTCCTTATTCACAAAAAAGAACAGTCATGCCTATGTGGTTGTTCCCAGTTAATGGAACCTCGAGCTCTCAAAATATTATAGTTTCTTTTTCAGTTCCCTTAAACATATTTCTTCCATCCTCTAAGGTAGAATTGAAAATGGATTGGTTCTTGGTAGGAGATAAATAGAAAACTCCACTAGTCATTTGGGTAGAAACACTGATATGTTGTCCAAAAAGACATCATGAAACATATCAACTATAATAGAAATACTCTATTTCCATCGTAACCCACTCATTCCAATGTAACTGATACCAAATGATAAGACATGGTTTCGACCATCAATGACAAATTTCCTTCTCTAGTTGCATTTTCAACCCATTATACTTTAAAGAGATGCTTCATCCCATCAGGTTAGAGTTATGGCATTCCCTACCTAGTTTTATACAATAACACTTGATATGGTCATGTGAACCACACTAAAAACCCCATAAATACTATCAGGATATAGAGGAAAATTATTTGACCCTATGGTCTGGTTTTGAGATGTAGCACTACCTTAGAAGCATGTGTTTCTCATCTACTTATTCATAGTATTTCGATTCCCACCTATTCCTAATGTGATAAAAGCACATCCTCCAAAGGGATTCCTAGAAATATCCAATTTTTCCTCATTTCTCAATTTACCATCTCTGAATAATCTGTAAAACAATGGGAATAAATATTAAATATAATTATTGATTATATTCCCCATTGAAATATGTGTACTTTCATTTTTACTCTTATAGAATGTTCTCAGGAAAGGTGGACTAAATTTGAAAATTTATCTACACACCCTATTAATAAGAAATTATATTTTATTAGGATAATGAAATTCGTTATTATTACAATTTTAAATTTGTGAGGATAAATTTTTTTAACAAAATTATTCAAAAACACTATTATATAATTTCTTGGTCATATTTAGCCTAAACTGCTAAATCCCACCATTGCTGTTCCAAATCCTCAAGCATATACTCTATCAAAAAGACATTCATCTCCATTGTAATTACAGGATATAAATGATTTGATTCATCCTATTCAAACACACCTATGATTTCGTAGGTTCTTAATCCCCAATAAATATGGGTCGATTTTTGTTTTGAAATTCATTGGGGTGGTTAACTTCTCAATGTTCATCATTTTGGTTTCCATTATCAAAGGCATGAAAATACTGAACAATGCTCGGAACCAACTCTTGATTAACCATTCAATCAGTTGAAACCACATTTTTAATGTCCGCCACATGTTTGTTTCTACAATGTATACCAAGTGAAATTTCTATATATAGAACAAATAATCACTTTGTTTATACCCTCTAGAAACAGAAGGTTTAGAACACTTCAAATCACAATATGGAACCTCCTTTAAAATTATCTTTTCCAAAATCATTCCATTATTACTATATTAACCATTTTCCAAAAATATTCAAATTAAAAATTAATAATTCAAAACAAGTGGTAATTCTCAATACTAATTCATGATATTTTACAATCATCATCAAAACCATCGACGATGAGGTGAAAACGTACATATAGGTGTCTTAAAACTCTATTTTATCCAAAACATCTTAGTTAATAAAAGTTCAGCAGAGAAAGGTTAACTATTCCCTTTTATGAGATACATTCCATGATTCAATGACCCTCCGTCCTTGCTACCATCTTAAGGAATCATATTGAACAACGAAGAATAATACCATTTCTAACTAAAGGGCCAAACTAATCTAAAACCATTTATGACATCCTTCCCCTCAAAATTATCATAACTAGTGATATAGGGGTTACTAGAATTATCTGAAATCCCTTAGTCACCAAATGTTGGTAATAAATGATAAGGGCTTCAATTAATAATATGGGACGATTTTCACTTAATGATAAAATAAGCAATAATTAATAAATAATAAAAATCCAATCCTCCATTATGATTCATGATTGAAATATTAACAAAACCCAAATTGAAATTTGTAAAATGAAAAAATATCATAGTGAAATTTGAATATGGAACATCAAATTTAAAACCAATATCCAACATGACTCATAGGACTGAAGTTAAATAGTACCAAATAACTTGTAACCAAACTATAATCTCTAACCCCACCAGCTATTCCCATGATATCAACACACATCACTGCAGGAATATGATATCTTTCCTTTAATTGTATACAAGTAGATGAAATATTAAAATTCACTAAATTTTATAAGAAGAGGTTGGGAATAAAATCAAAATTGATTTCCATATATACTTCCCAACTCATGATACTGTGAAAATAATTGGTTGCCCATTTATATAAAAAAGTAATTTAAATAAAATAGTATTGTAAGTTTATATGAAAACAATAGTAAGTGATATGGAAAAAAATTAGCCTTTAAATTATTTCCCATAATATAGCATACTCATTCTTATATTTCCACACCCACACACAAACCCAAACATGAATTCCATGTGATAGTTCCATACCCATGAATGGTCTCTTGTTGATCCACTATGTCACCACAAGGTGGCCAATAAGTGGGTTCCCTAATGTAACATATTCCTTCACTAGGGTCACATCAAAAAAAAATCTCTCACTAACCGTTGATGAATTTTTTTTTACAAAAGTTTCCATAATAAACTATTCTTTCATTGACACATTTCATAAACACTTTTCATTCATCAAAATGTAATCAAACTTTTAAAACTATCATTTTAAAATTATATTGAAAGAGAGTTTTTTTAAAGATGTCCAATTTCCCAAAATTCAAAATCAATAAGCAAAAAAGGGGGTTACTTAAAGAATCATACATGGTTTTGACAACAATTTCACGAAAAAAATTCATCAAAATTAATCCTTTATATACATGAATTGAAGAGATGAGAGAGAATCCCCCTTCCTTTAAATGGATTGAATAAATGAAGAAGGGCACAATGATTTTCTAATTCCATCATTGAAACTTCTTCTATTAAATATATTCAAACATAACTCATCAAAATTAAATCATAAAACATAGATATAAACATAATTGACTAGATATATGGTTTTTGGACAGAGGGTAAGAATATATCCAAGAATAATTGGAAATAATGATGACATACTGAAGAAACTAGATCTAAAACATTAATTTATTTGGAAAAGGTGGTATACGTATCGAAATAAATCTCCTTAGAGCCTATTGTGGAAGAGGAATTTTAAAACGTCATAGAATAGGGAAAAGTAATGTTTATGGGGCCTCAATATGAATGAAAACACAAATTTCTGGTTATTAACTACATTTCTTATGGATTGGTCACATTGTTTGTCAAACTATGTGCCAACCATGAACATGTTACTAGAAATTCAAGGTAGAACATGGTTTGGCCCACACTATTTATCAAACTATACACCAACCATGAAATGCTACAATCTTAGTCCCACAGACCAATAGTTGGCTCCCATGGTTAGATAAATCACATGTGAACCCTTATTTTCTCTCTATTTTCCTATACATCGTTTCCCTGGGCACTCATATGGATTGTCCAAACCCTGTGCCCACCTAGTGAACCCAGAAACATGTTTCATGGTTTCGAGGATATGTTTCTGGTTTCTAGTATTGATAAAAAAGTGTCCACCTCTAGAAACTCCTGAAAACATGCCAATATCTCCCCGAACATCATAGAACATAAAATAATCATTAAATAAGATAAAATTACATAATACAAGGGAAATTTAACTGAAATAAGGTGTGTTACACACCCACGATATCTTACCTCCCCAACAACATATGCTTTCCAGTTTTTCATTAACGCATAAAACTATGTGACTCATTATATGAATTAATAATATTAACAAATTTATGGACTAAAATACATGTTATTAAATAAGAATCTCCAATGACTCATAAAACAAACAGAATTATAATAGGAAAGATAGTTCTCATAACCTACTCACTTGGATATTACTAAGGGAAAATATCACGAGACGAAGTCTTAATCTCTTCCAAGACACCAATCCATGATATGGTGTATCATCTATTTCTTGTCAGATGATGTCATATTACTATAGACAAAATATATTTAAGAATATATTCAATTCAATTCATGGTTATTATTATAATAGTGAATGACTACAACTTTTGGATTCTTCTGTTACTCTAAGGACATTATCAAATTAATGTTATACTAAATAAAAATCATTATGAGATGAGATATTAATTAATATTTGATACTTTTAATATACCTAAAATCAGAAGAAAATATTTATATGGCTCAAGGAGACAACGCATACTGTTCTCATCCCATACACAATTAATTCATCCCAGATAAGAGTTGATCCATGTCCCTACCTACATCAATCCTACAGAAGCCCTAACATTAATTGTTGGAATATTTTCATTTATCCATCTAATAATCATCACCATCCCATCTATAACTAGGTGTATGTCTGAACACGACTATAGAATTTTTAAATTCATTATACCTCAGTCCATCATAGGTTATGCTAGTACACCCTTGGGAAGCCCAATACACCATGAATAGATACAAGTATGCATTATACCTCAATCCATTATAGCTAACACATAAATATATATTTAACCATGATCCATCACAACCTGAGTAGAACACCCCCTATATCTAAGACATTAATTCTGGGGTTATACCTACTCATCTACATCACAAGGGATATCCGATGAGATAGATAATTCATCCATCCATTTCCTCACTATCCAAGGTATTATAGAAAACATCTTCCTAAACAATTGGATGTTAGTAGCCATACTAATTTTGGTGGGGTAGCATAAAAAATTCGATGATATAAATAATATCATACATAGACTAAACTAAGTGAAAATTATAATCCATATACTCAGTTGATGTTATCATCATATAAGACCCCCAACTTCAACTACTAAGGAATATATATGAAAAAATAGACATGTAACCAGTTCATATTAATTATTTAATGGATCAGAAATTAATGTTAATCCAAGATTAACATTTTTGTCTTCTTAATCCAAGTGTCAATGCCACTTTTAATTTTTAACCTATATTCTCAAGAATATAGGCATGATTAATTATTTTTTAATTATTTTTTTAAATCCAATGGGATTTAATAAACCACATTACAATGTCTATTTTTCATACACTTACTCTTTTCAAGACGCCATCCAACCATCCCATTATTTCCATTAATATGATAAAATTATTTTATAGTGTTGGGATACACAATTACCCATCCAATTAGTTATTTATTTATTTTTTTATCTTATATTATTTTGTTACTCTAATATTACACTAAAGCTACCACATCATAGCTTCAAATGTCTTGCAGATAGTTTTACTACATCAAGCAGTAAAAAACCAACAAATAACATTTGACCATCAGGCCATCCAACAAAATTCAAATAAGAAAATGTATTAATGAGGATGAACCAATTTGAACTCATCCTCGCTATTCCATATACCACACCATTATTCATAAAATAAACATTCCTTATATAATATTTATTAATAATTAATAAAACCTAGGATCCCAACCTATTTCTCATTCAAGGTTACAAAACATTTAATAACAATTATAGCCAAATAGACCCACCTTCCAAGCCCATTTCCTATTATAGAATCCATCTTCACAAGGTTATTAAACAAAAACAACAAGACTCTAAAAGTTCCTAGAGAACAAAAAAATTTAATGACATCTTCCATACCTAGGAAAAATAAATAATTTCATAAATCCATGGCACACAGTCCTTCCATACGATGAGTGTGCTCATATAAATAAAAATAATTTTCTTTATAATGAAACCATTTCAATCCAATTATTAAATTATCCAATTTATTAGGAAAATGTATTGTAACAAAAAACCCTATAAATCATTAGGTATCAATAATTATGAATAAATATGAATTTTTTTTCATTACATTCATATTATTCATATTCGAAGAAGAAAGGATATCAGATTACAATACTTTTTAATTAATCATGTCATAATAATTATTCTACATTTATATTATTTATCATATTTCTAGAAAAACCCCATGTTTATCATAAAAACAACCACACCACATAGATAATACACTATCTTAGAGAAGCACGGGGCATCGAGAAGGATAAAAACAAAAACAATCACAAACTGAGACCTAGAAATCATTTTGAATTTAAATTACACATTCTTATCTTTATTAGGATAATAATAGTCTCACAAAAAAGATTAAGGAATTATAATCACACACATTCAAATTTAATAAAGAGAAAGGTAATGGATATCTTACCTCAACCCAAGGATATCAACGTTCTCTAAGAAGGAATGGAACACCAAGAACCAAACTATGAGTACCTAATTTGGGGAAAAATAAATACACCTAAAACACTACTTGATATGGTCATTCATTGATAGAAACAATAAGAAAAGAAAAATTAAAACCCAACATTTCATGGAAAATAATAATGTTATAGTATATAAACATCGGAGAAGGAAAAACATACCTTGGATCATAATGTTTTGAACATTGGAAGATGGATGTTGAATCTGATCATGGAGGATTCAAAAGTCATAGAAAAATCAAAAATTGTTTCCTAGTGTTTGAGATATTTTATGAAAAATATGGGAATCTTGAGGGGTTTTCCATCTTATAGGAAAGTTGATTAATCCTCCTTCATAGGTTGAAAGGATATGTGATGCTATGAATTCCACAAATCTCACATCTAATGAAAATTCAATCATCTTAACACTAAAACAGAAAAATTCATTCACGCTATGAAGAAACAAATCATGATATAAATTTATTACTGGTAGAAACATAAAATTCCCCCTCAAAACATGTTAGGTTGTGATGTATAATTCCTGTTGTGATTCAAAAACATGATTTGAATATTGAGTTACTATTATGAATTCCTCCAGCAACTAGATTTCTAAATTCAAACATGCATTACTAACCCATGATCCCAAAGGAATGAACAAGAAAAAACATGGCCCTTACACCAAAGAATGCATCCAGATAATAACATGGTTTTACACCCCATGTACATTATGTTAGACACTGCATAATTTATTCTAAAAAATTTATCTCCAGTGTATCCTAATTATGGAATAGAAATAAAACTCATGTGTAGTCCTTCATTGGTAGAATATCACATAGGATGAAATAGTGGCATTTGATTTAGCATCAAAGACAAGACATATGGTAGAGTGACAATGTTTGTTTCTTCAGGGATGATAAGATGACTACCATCTCCAATTGTGATCGTCAAAGTAATGTTGGGTTAGGTACTCCCCTGATAGATGGAGTTATTCTACGTGAGGTTCCCCCTTATCCTATGTACTGTTAAGGTCAATACTCTAAACTATTGGTTCATGGATCCTAAATGTTTTGGGTTAGTACTCCCCTATCAGGGATCTCTAGAGGAGTGTGGGGCCTCTACCAATGTCAATAATCCTTCAACCGATATTTCCATCAATGAGGTGTGGGTCCACAATTAGATTTCATGCGTGGATGCACATATTTCATAGAATTGGTAGTTCATATTTTTGATAAATATTGAGTTATTAATAGACCAAATAGATAATTCTTCCCTGAAAGGCGAGCATGATCCAACGATGTGTGGATTCCTCAATATGGTTTTAGGGAACGGAGTATTCAATTAAAATGACTTATTATGAATGCAAATTTATCTATTTTTACTCCTTATAAACCCTTTTATTTCACTTAATATGTGATATATAGTTGGGATATCAGATTAAGACTTTATGTTCTAATTGTTGTACTAAAAACCAATGGCATTTCATAGGATGTGACTTGATATAGATTAATCTACGATAGTTGAGACTCCATTCTATTTTGATGATCATTTACTATAGAGAATATCTAGATCCTTGCTATTATTTTTTGTTATCATTTATTCCTCTTTGATACTTTAGCTCACTAGTTTGGTTTCTTATTCTTGGGATGTCTAAGGTTTCCTATGGAGTTTTCTTATACTCTCCCATATACAGTGTTTTTGTGGACATGTGTTGTGTTTATACAATCATCACAAATGCTAAATATGAACTTTTTTTATTTGGGATATGAATGGCTCGTTCAAAACTAACACCTATTTGTTCATTGAGGAATATATAAAAGTATGGGGATCCATGATATTGGGGATTATTTTTTTAGCAAGTGGATGATCTAGGATTTCACATACGGGGACAGAGCATCAAATTTATTATTCTTTCATAGTATTATTACTTGTCACTTGTACATTCATCCGCTAGTTATACCACATATGGAGTAAAATATATACCTATTATATCAGGTATGCATCATATATAGATTAGATAGTTATATTTATATATCTTATTGGTGTTTTTTCTTATCTTATGCATGGGACATACACAGATGATGTAGGATTTGATTGGATAAATCCTCACATATTGTTTGATTCACTTACTCAGTGCTTGTCACAAACTCCCATTATATTTAGAGGTGGTATTATAGTTTGACACATGTCTTAAGAATATTACAAGTGGGTTCTTAGTGGTTCGAGTCGTGATAAAGTGGGTTTTTCCTAAGGATGGTGTTTAAAGTTAGTTGTCTTGTAAGGAGTGGTTTGGTAACATAGGGTAATTATGTTAAGGTGGTATTCAGTTTTTTTGTTAGTCTAGGGAGACAAGAATAAGAATTTTGTCTGAAATATCCATTAACCAGGACTATAATAACCTAAATATTTACCATAAACTCTAAGACATAAATTGGGGGGTAAAAAAGGTTTTGTACACACATCATATGGAATTAAGAAATGATTCTCCATAACCTTATTATTTTATATCATTAAGATATTCATTAATCTGTATGGGTTTATCCTATCAATGAAGTATGTTACCCACTAAAAACAAACATATGTTCAGAGGAATATCATTTGTGAGTTTTACCATTAGTTTAATCTTTTCCCATTAGATTATGAGAGATTAGGTATTATTTTATAGGATTCCATTACAATATTTATTTTCACAATGATATCAGGAAATTTTTGTCAGAAATGTGATTCATGATAGTTTCTTATTATCAAATTTCATATTATAATGAGTATATTGGAACTGAACAAGGATGGATATACAAGGAATCTTCAGATAATCATGGAAATATTGACCCTCAGGTTACTGAGTAACTGTTGGAGGATTGGACTCTTAAGTAAAATTAGATCAGTTATACAATGTCCAACAGATGAATCATTATTTTAGATATCTACATAATACATTGAACCACCGAGGGATAAAATTAATTTTCTCAAACTAATGATAAGATTTCTCTATTTTTTATAAAGTTATATCCGTCACATATAAAACATTTTATTCAAGATGATGACCTTTTCATTGGGAAGCATGACCATATTCGAATACCCAATGAGGGTTGTAGATCTTGTAGAGTATTTTGTGGGAATTTATTGGAATTGAAATATTTTACCTTATTAATTCAATTAGAGACTTTCTAGGATGATATTATGATCAATGGTTGTTCTACCTTATAGCACTAATCATGTGGGGGTGAGATGAGTGTGTGTTACTGGATTAAGAATCCCCTATTGAGATGAACCATAGTTGTTTGACTGAGTTAAAATTCCACTTAATGAAAGTAGGAGTAGTTCCATGAATGGATATATACATTATATTTTGTGAAGAAAAAATAAATATCATTTTAACATATCCTATATAATATCAAAGTTATTTTTGGGTAATATTATAGGTGGTGTGAGAGATGTTAGAGTTAGAATACGTACCAATGCACTCCCACAATCACCACCCCTCGTTAATCCTATTAATCATGTGGTGCTGGTAGTTAGAGTTGTAGAATGACATACATGATGTATGACCATGTTTAGGAGAAAATTGGTGTAACATTATGTATGAATCAGGTCTTTTGATCGTAGTACCCTCTTTTTAATTGAAATTGGGGAATGTACGTTATCCTTCATTGTAGATTCTAGAGTTTTAAAAACAGATGTATACTTAAGATAGTATATATCCATCTAAAGAACTCCCAATATAGGTATTTTTACATTAATAAAAACATTTGTTTAGACGAGTTTTCATTAATAAAAGGAGATTATTCCTAAATTCATTTGTGGGAGAGAAGATATTCAATGATACAAACATTATTATTAATTGGAAACTCATTTCATGTATCACGAGTCATGACATGTTACAGTAGTGAGTGAGACAACTCACGTGTGGAATGTGCCACTAATCATATAGATGCAAGGGAAAAGTTACCCTTAATTTTTGAACATTTATTTTTCTTCTATAATTTAGGAGACTTAATTTCTTAAATATTATTGTTGGGTAATGAACAAATTATCATTAAGGGTGATAGATAGTCAATCATGTATAAGATATGGGTGTGTCAATTAGGATTTATCATGAGAATGATGATGACATTTTAAATGTTACGATACCTTGAATTGAATCTACCATTGGAAAAATATATGGTGGATCTTTTAGGGAGATTGGGAATTCTTAATACCTTTCCACAAGTGATGTAGTGAACTCTCATGTGGTGAGACCTAGATTATTTTGGATATGTTTGCATTAATAAAGTTAAATCATTATAATTTGACAAAGTTAAAATGTCCCAATAATTGTATGGTGGTGATGTTTCGTTACTATTCATGTGTGACTGTATGTTCATAGGATAAGGACCCGAATGTTTCCTTAAATGATTTGAGAATATCATCCCTTTTTCCAATAAAATGGTGGTTCCCATATGATTCTTGTATTAATTTTAATGAAGGTACTTCTTTGTATAAACTAATTCAGTGGATCATTTTCTTTAGTATATCATTAACATTAGATCCTTTTGGATGTATACATCATATTAATAACCTCCATAATCTGTAGGGGGATCTTTTCCTTGAATGGTTGTGGAAAAAAGTTGCACAATCCGGTGCTTTCTTAGGTTAGGGAGGAAACAATGAAAAATCATCTATATTATTAGATCCATACACTTTATATTGGGTCGAATTAGGCCAAATGATGGAAAATAGAGAAATGTAGAGTAGTAAATGGAAGTTAGTGTTGCATTTTTTTCTTATTAGTATCTTTCATGAAAGATTGGTGACTACATGACTGAGATATCATTGACTAAAGATAAAAATATTATTGTGATCAAGTTACAGATAAGGGATTCTCATGGATTTTTTTCATGGTTTGGGGATAAGGCCCACTATTTTAAAATTTTTATTTATTATTAGTTTTTAACATTAGTTTTTCCTAAACCATATTTAATATAAAATTTAACATTGGTTATTAAAGAACCATTTTTAAAATCCCTCCTATATAACAATTAACATTGGTTATTCCAAAACTGGCATTATAGTTTCAACTCTGTAGAATTTCTTAACATATGTTGGAAAAATAACTACAATTCAAATCATATAAACCATATATACATTGGATTAGATCACTTTTTAGTATTTTTTGATGGGTAATATAGAACAAATGGACATACATATCAAAATTTATGGTTGTTGAAAATTTAATAATAGAATTCAAACTTATGAATACTATAATGTCTGATTTGTATGTATGGATTTGCAGAACAAGTAGTCAAATCGAATCATGATAAATGAAATAGAACCTTTTATATAGGTATTTTATGTTTTCAAAATAGGTTATTTAAAAAATTATGCTAAAAAAATTCTAATAAGTATTTTTAATAATGGTTTTATATATAACTCATTCCAAATATAGTTTATAAAATATTTTTAACAAGATATGTTTAAAAAATTTATGTTATAAATACATTTTTATCACATTTCAAACATCATTTTTCTAATTAAAACATTTAAAAGTGTTTATTTAATATATATTATAATAATAATCACTTTTAAAAGTTATATAAAACATTTCTCAGAATCATGATTTCAATTTTTTCATAGTTCACTATCAATTTTTATGTTATCACATTAACATTATAATGTCATGAGAATATATTTTCAAAAATAATATGTATATTTTTTTCTTTCTTTAATAAAATTTTATTGTTATTCCTCTTTAATTTGAATCATCGTGTATCCATTTCATTATTCAATGATTCCAACATCATAAAAATAAGTATGCTTTAATTATTTAATTGTTTAATTATTGGTTTTTGTTAATGGTATATATTTTAATTATTTTTTTATAATGAATAAAAAGTATTCCCATCACAGTGATAAGAAATACATAAACAAGATATTTACCTGTCGATGTTTAAAATTCCTTACCAGCCATAATTGAGGATCATAAAGGAGTTATTCTCTCAGAATATAATGAATTTCAATAAGCAATATTTAGATTCGATGGATGTTGACATAAATTTGGAAATTAAGTAAAAATTTTATATTTATTTTCATTTTTAGGATTGGTTTCTATAATTATTAATTCATGTATCACATGATTTCTTCCAACCAAGTAATTTTCATCAAAGTTTTTTTTAAAAATTATGAATCATTCAATGGTCATAATATTTGATTTTTAAGTCCATTTTATAAAGTAGGAAATGAAATATACCAATATTTATGTTTTCCATGTTTTATCTTTATTTGTAATGAAAACTGATGTTTTATGTATAATTCAACATTCTTTATCAGAATAGTAGCTTTAAAAATTGTAGGAATTGTGATTAGGATGTTGGTTATTAGAGTTTTAATTGTTTAAATTTTCTAAAATAATAATTTTATCATTTATTTGTATAAAAATAATTAGAAATAAATTATAAAACATCATATGAATTTTTGTTAGATGAAAAAATAGTTAAAATTAAAAAAATAACATTAAAATGTATTTTTCATCTAGTGATTATGGAGGATTTTTCCTTCTTAGTAGGTGTTCCCAATGTGACTTCCATGGATTCTAAAGTGCAAATAAAATAGTTTATGTTTTAATTTTAATTTAAATATTAGTAAATTTATTAGTATTAAAATGTAGTGTAGATGGATTTCTCAATCTCAATATCCATTTAGTGATTTCTTTAATGGTCAGGAGTGAGGTGGTCCCAATATTTTTAACCTTTTTGATGAAACCTTCTCTAAGGAAGGTTGGATGTTTTTTTATTTCTTCCTCTAATTTAGATGGGGAACTCTCAGATGGAAGGTTATGTTCTATTGTGGGAAATGAGGTACCATGTTCTCTTAGAGAATTTACCCATATAGGAAAAGGAGGCATGTTTGATGGTGTGTTAATTAAGAATAGGAATTTATTTGTGATTTTTTTCATGTTCATCATTTTTATTTATTTTTGAGGATGAATATTTTTATTTTGTGGATGATATTGTGACCCAATTTTTTTTTCGGGTATTGATATAGAATATTTTGAATTTTTGGTGTCCCAAGATGTCCCCAAGGGTAATCTTGTAAATTAACCCAAGTAAATGAGATTAAAAACATCTAATTTGTTTTATCTAAAGGAGTACCAGTTACCCTCATGTTTATATTTAGTGAATTTTAGGGATTGTTTGGATTTTCATGATATTTGATATATATTATTTAAAAAATAATCACCTTAGATCTGAATATGTGGTTTTGTGACCCTAGTTTCTATCATTTGATACCTTGAATTATTTTAAATGATTTTTATAGGGAATTTCAATGGGATAGAATGGATGTATGAGTGATACGATAGTTTTATAATAATATAATATGAATATTATTTTATTTTTAGACCACACATGTGTATTTAGAATAAAATATTATATCATCTTAAAAGAGTGCTGGATGGAGAAATTTATGTTGTGGTTTCATTTTAAATGAGGTTTTTACCCTAGGTATGGTATATGTTTTGTTCACCCCCATGGTTTTGAGGTATGTCATCGTGGATGTGTGTTAATTAATTAATCAATTAATCATGTAACGTTTTTGATGTGAAAGCCAAAAATTCCCCAATAACCAGCTTTCAATGAACTATCTCTAGGATTATCCATGTTATTCAATGACATAACCCTTAATTGACAAGGATAGTGAGAGAGGGAGATCCTTTGATGAAAAAACATATCGACAGTGATATAAGACTAGATTTGTTGCATCATTAAATTGAATATTAGTGGTGGAAGATGATTTGAGTGTCATGATTAGATCATTAAAATAGTTAATGATTAAATTATGTGACTAAGTCAATATAATTGAAACTATGATGTTTCTCCATTGATTTATAACTTTTTCCGTATATGTTTTCCTTGTTATTACTTATGAATATTTACTAGAAGATTCTATTGGAAAATAACATGTCATTATACTATTTAATTTTGGATTTTCTCCCATTATTTCTTATTTCAATCATAGAATTGATATCTTCTTCAAATCCATAATTATAAACCTTTACATAGACTAATTTATTTATTTATTTATCCCTTTATCCCTAAAATAATTGTTTCACATGATTTTCCATCCGTGTTTTGGTTTTGATGATTATGATTAATGGATGAGTTCCCTATGTCCAAAAATGATGTCACCTTTTTATTAAGAATTTATCCCATTTTTTCCCACATTTTCTTCTTCGACCAATGTTTTTCCAATGATTAAACAATAAATCTAGTTCAAATCATGATCAAACTGCAGATTCACAATGTGATTTAAAATTAATGAAGATGATGATGATTTGTGCAACTTATGAGAAAAAATAGTGGATTGTAGATTGAATATGAGGGGGTGAAACCCTTGGATGGTGATGGAAGGAAATAATTTCTTGACATGGGACAACGGGATTCCCAAATTCCTACCACCAAAATATGATATAGTTAAATAGAGGAATTTCCTTCGATTTTGGGACGATGAATGAAAATATTGATGATATTCATAGAGGAATTGAAAAACACTAAAATACTTCATAAATAATATTTATCATTTTGTTAAATTACAAACTATACAATTTGTTCGGAGAGAATAATACAATCATACATAAGGGGGGGGGGTTGGATTTTTAATTTTTGATGATCTCGATAGTTATGGGATTTAAAATCTCTTTACAATTTATAAACATAAAAAATATTCTTTTATTTTAGAAATATGAGCATAAGATAAACAATATAGAAGAAAATAAAGGATTTTTATAGTTGTTTGGGGAATAATGATACCCTAGTTCACTCCACCAATGATCTATCTGTGAGCCTAAATATTTTAACTAGAAATGTCCTCTTTTAACAAGGCCATTAAATCCACAACTGAGTACAGTCAGTTGACACATTTATAACAATCCCAAACAGAGCGTTATGGTTCTTAAATAGGGAACTAAATATCCATATCTTAGAATAAGTAGCTAAAACAAAACAAAAACTGAGTACGAGATGTTGGAAATCCAATAAATCAAAGGATATTGATTTTTTTATAGTTCAAGTTAAAACATCATAGTTGTAGTAGTAGAAACATACATGAGATGGATCTTCTTCTATGATAAGAATCCTAAAGTAGGAATATCATTGAATAAGTTCTTGTTGAAAATAATCTTTATGAAAGAATAGAAGCAATCATGTAGAAATAGTTATAATAGAACGAGGTTGAATTTTATAATTTAAAAGTATAACATCGCTTAGAAAGTAAAAAAGATAATCATTCTTTGCAGTATTTTTATTGAGATTCATCGAAGAGAGAATGTATTTTTATATCATTTGTATCATAAATATCATATATCTGTAAATAATTCATTCATATAAACATATAAGGTTAATTTCAGTTGAGAATATCCAAAAATGTCACCAGATATATCACAGATATTAAAATTTGAATTGGCCATTGGAGTCATAACTTACCTTAAGAATATTTGTGAATTTCTACATTGAATATGGTTCATTGAATCAATCATAACGACCATTTTAATTTTCCGTAGAATAAATATCAGTATATCTTTATTTATGTCAACACCATTGTATAAATAATGGATTGAATTATGGAATTAAATCTCCATTGTTTAATTGAAAAACGTAGGGTTGAGTTAGATAGCATAGTGTTCATTTTCATATCATAGGGTTTCTTTCTCTAAGGTTGGGTTCCTTTGTGTAGTGTGGGGTTCCTTTCAATATTTTATTCCTATACCATACTTTCATCTCAGAAAAATGTATAAATCAAAAGTGACATTGGGATTAGAATTCATAGGTTCATCATTCTTGCATAATGTTAAATCCAAATGATGGTTTGATTAAATATACATTCATTCTCTAAATGTAGGGTTTTAAAAATGAATCATGAATTCAATGATATATTTTTATTCAATGCAATTATTCAAAAGTAGGGTTGTCGATTCATACATTTACTATTCAACGTAGAAATGTTTATCCAAATGTTTATTCACTGAACATAGGGTGTGAATAGTTTTTCCATAACACAATACATAGATTTTTATTTCATCAAAAAGATATATAAATGATATATATTCCTGAAAAATACATAATTAAACTTTATTATAAAAAAATGGTATTTTTTAGAATCAAAATCAAAAATATTTATAGAGTATTGTTGAGACTATACATGCCCAACAATCTCCCCATATTTTTTGATCACAAAAACCATAACATAATTTAGAAAATATATATGATTTATGAAAACTAATAAAATTATATTTAAAAACAATAGGAGTTGTGAAAAATGATTAATTTTCTATATTATTGTTTCAATTTAATTTTATTGTTTCAAGGATAACAAATTGGTACTCTAAAAGTGATAATGTTTGTGTTTACCATATTTTCTTTCCTTTTTGTGAGATCAAAAAGAAACTATAAGAAAAATTATGAAAACTCAACTAATTTTTCATAGAAAAATAAAATGATGTTATAGTGTAAAAGATAGAAAATTAAGAAAAGTGTTCTGGCTATGTGAAATTGGAAATAAATAATAAAAAAGAAAATTATAAAAGAAAAGAAAATAATATATATAGAAATAAAGTAATGTAATGTAAATTAAATTAAAAATTCAATTTCCACTAAAATAATATGAATATGCAATAATCAATTTAGGAAATATTTCAAATGTAAGGTATCCATTCAAATTGATTAGATTCATCTGAACTGATACTTGGAGAGGGTGCAACATAAATAATAATTGACTAAATATCACAATTAATATCATGAAACTTCACAAAAAACTCCTAAATATATTGTTGAAAACAACATTACATTATTGCTTAATTTTCCTTGAATCCTATCCTATTCACAACCTCTTAACCAATTTTACATTAAAATATGCATCATGTCACACTTTTATTTGAATGAATGTAGATAACTAATTTTCAATTGATGATGAACCTTCCCCAAAAAGGATTCACATGATGTTATTTGACAGATCAATCTTCTTCGATTATCCAAAAAAAATATTCGAGGGTGTACTGACACACAAAAGAGTGAGAATTCTTCCGTTTATATATTATTACACATTAATTATCACCTCAAATATTTTCAAAAACATATAGTGATGTTTGTGGTGTAGAGGTTGATTCTATATTATGTTCTCTGATATTTTTATTTTATTTTTACAAAATCTACTTCAACTCATCAATATCTAATTTCTACATAGATTCTTCCTTCAAATTTCTGATTTCTATAGATAATGTTCTGATAAAATATTTAATATCACCCACATAAAAAAATTTAATTAATATCCATGAATTTAGTCCTAAGATAATAAAACATAAATCTATGTAAATTATAACTTCTTAAATCATTCACATTATTCTTTTTAGCTTCCAACTCTTATCATAAAGACATGTTATTTTCATTAAAGTATTTGAAATTGTGAATCATATATGTTGTATTATTGTTCATTGGGTCAAAAGACACATTAGAATATACCCTATATTGATGTGTATCCTCCACTATAACAATATTTATCTCTTATTTTAAAATAGTAGTTTCAATTCCTTCTATTTTTCCATTAAATTCAGACACCTCTGCATAAAAAAATTAGAAACAAACAGAGATACATTAACTGGGAAATATACACTACAAATAGGGATGACATACCTATTTTTTCTCCCTGAGACACTTATTCAAGATCCATAGCTAATTGATCCACATACTCTACTCTTTCCTAATATTCAACTTTAGCATCTAAAATATAAACACTTATTCTCCTCCTTTAAGAATGACAAGTCTCATCAAATCTAAATTCAACTATTTATTCCCCTGGACTAGGTCTCACAAAACCTCCAATGGAGTCCATTCTCTTCTCACCCTGAGTATAATCCATCATTATTTTCCATTCTTCTTTAGAAATAGGAAATATACTACCACTGGACACACTCCATAAGTATCCCATCATCCATAATGTTTTATAATTTAAAATATTTCTATAGTGGCATCTATGTTTTAAAGAGATGTCTCGTATTTTTCCAATGTTTAATAAAAGATTAAAATAATCCTTCAATACAGAATGAAATCGATTATTTCTTATTTATGGAAACAATGATGCATGTATCTCAGAATATACCTACTGAAATTCAGATTGAGTTTACTCAGAAACAAAAATTATATATATATATATATATATTATAATAGAAACTTTTTCCAACCCAGTCAACCTTGGAACATTTTTAGAATGAATAAACTCCATCAAGAACTTTTCATCATCATTATGATAATTACTCATAAACTTCGTGCCATTTTGAGTTCCAAATATAGAAAAAATTATATCTGATGACTTCAATTTCACTTCTCTAATATTCCTGAAATCAAAATTAAATTCCACCACATAGAGAAAAATATACAACCAAGAAATTTGAAAAGAATAAATGGAATATTCGATATGGTAAATCATAGAGGCAGAAGTGTCTTCATCATCTATGAAACTGAATAAATCATTTTGAAAATTTATTTTACTTTAACTTTAAACAATATAGCTGTATTACCATTTCTAAATAGAAGATGTTGGTGAACATTCTCACATTTATCAACTTCATCAAATATTCTAGAAGGATCAAAAGAAGATTTTTTTGGATTAAAGGATCAAAGGTTAGGGTTTCGAAAAACATAAATGATAAATTCTCGGAAATATGATGGGTCATGAAGGTGTAACAATGACTATTGAATAAGACTATGAATTTAGTGATTTTTTATAATTTCATGGTTATTTATAATGTAATCATTAATTTTATTTTGTAAATACAAATATAGACAAATAATAAAAAAAAACGTTTTTAATTTTAAAAAAAATGATAAATAAAAATCACTAAAAATGATAAATAATTAAATTAATAGAAATAAATAGATAAGGATTTATTTAAAACTAAAATTTCATAACTCCCACTTAATAAAATAAAAACATTCAATGGGATGTTCTTTCTAAAAATATCATCTAATTGATATTCAGTATTTATAAATTCCAAACATATATCCATTTTAAGAACATGATTTCCTAGAAAATGATTCCTTATATCAATATGCTTAGTCCTAGAGTGACATATATGATTTTTTGAAATATTTATTGCACTAGTTTATCAAATTAAATATTAATATTATAAAAATTTACTCCAAAATCTAGTAGAGTGTGTTTCATCCACAACACTTGTTCACAACACCTACTAGTATATATATATTCTACATCAACAGTTGATAAGGAAAATGAATGTTTTTTCTTACTTGGCCATGATAAAAAATATTTTTCAAAAAAGTAATAGGTTCCTCAGGTGCCTTTTCTATCTAATATACATCCTCCAACGTCATCGTATGAGTATGAATTTTAAATAAATTCCTAAGTTTTTGGGTAATGTATATATTGAAAAATACATCCATTTAAATATGAAAAAAATTTAATAATATTAAGACAAGATTAATTCTTATTTTACTGAAATCTAGATTAGGGACACATAGAAATAATTTTTCCTATTCTACTAGAAGTAAGATACAACAAACTACCAATAATACCTCTATATAACTTGTTTATAAATAGTTCTCAATCCTTATATAAATCAAGGTTTATATTGGTAAAAATAAGAGTAACACAGGTCTTACTATTATCTAGACCAATCCTTTTTAATAAATCAATAATATATTTTCATTGATATAAAACATTTCGATTATATTTTTTATAGAATTTAAATAATAAAAATAAATTTAATTCTCACATCATACTCATTAAAATTATTTTTTCATTTCATTTAAAAAATCCTCACAATGATTTTTATTTGTCGTATTAGAAATAACATCATCAATGTCCATTTTTACTAATAAAATATTTGAAAAAATAGTTTTCCTAAAAATTTTAGGATATTCTTATCCCATAAAAATTCAGTTTTCAATAAAAAGATGTTTATATTTCTTACCAAGCACTAGGTGATTGTTTAAGCTCATAAATATATTAAGTATGAATAAAACAGAATTTTGTTTTTGAGGATTTCTAGAATATGGTGGTTGTTCGACATAAAAATACTTTATTAAATATCTATTTAAAATGATGATTTAACACCAATGTAACATAATATGAAATTTATATGACATGAATATTCTAAAAGGATTCTAATGAATTATAATCTAGTTATAGGTGCAAAATTTTCCTTGTAATCTATTCCTTCTTCCAAATTATATCCTTTTGACACTAATCTGGATTTATTTTTGGTTATAATTCCTTGTTCATCTTGTTTATTTTTTTAAAAAATCTATTCTATTGTAGGATAATTGGACGGTCTTTCTACTAACTCACAATCATTATTTCTAAAGAATCGGTTTTATTATTCTTTCTTGGCTAACAACCAACTCTCATCTTCAAAAGGTTCTTTAATGATATAGGTTTTAACATGGATTTAAAGTAATAGAATTGAAAAATATTTTCTAAATTTCTTCTACTTATAACTCTTGTGTCTAGTATTCCTATAGTTATTTCAATGGATATCCCATGAAGGATCTGAACTATCTAGGTTAAACACATTTAGGTTCATTTGTTTCATGTTATTATGAACTATACTAAATTTCTTTAATTATATTTTCCATATTAGCATTAGTTGAATCAGGTCTCGTATTTTCAGAACAGTTAGTAATTTCATCTAATTGATCATTTTTTAATAAAAAAGTTAGTTTCATAAAACCTCACCTGAATTGACTCATTAATAATAATGGAATTTTTATTAATAACTAAATATTATTTTGTAGTAGTAGTTGATCCTATAAAGATTCCTTCATTAAAATTTGGAACAAATATACCATAGTTATCCTTAGTATTCAAGATATGTACCATGAATTTAACGTCATTAAACTATTATACATGAGATTTCCTATTATTCTAGAATTTATAGGGTGTCTTTTTAATATGGGTTCTTTTTAAAACTCTATCCATGATATAGATAGTTGAGATTATAGCTCAAACCCAAAATTTTTTAGGATGAATGAATTCAATCAGTATAGTCCTTGTCATTTCATTAATAGTTCTATTTCTTCATTCAATAATTCCATTTTATTATTTTTTCTTGGTATATAGAAGGTGTTCTTGATAACTAAATTTGTAGAAAATGAATTATGTTAATGATTATAAAATTCTACATCATGATAAATTCTCAATGAAGATAATTTAAAATATCTTCCATTATTGATTATTGTTCAAAATCATTCAAAAATAGTGAATACATCACATTTTAGTTTTAGAAAATAAACCAATTAAATCATGAAAAATATTCTGCTAAAATATATACATATATATTATCATTCCATATTTCTACACTAGATTTTCCAAAAAAATATATATGTATAATTTCAAATGGTTTATATTGTTAAATTCTGTTAGAAGATATAAAATATTTTTTATGCCGCTTACTGATTTATCATGCATCACAAAATCTATCATTATAAAACATAAGATTAACAAATTTGAAAATTAGTTATTACTTAGATAATTTATGTAATAAAGATACATCTCAAATTCCATGTCTTCTATTCCAGATCCATGAATCCTTTTTATAATTAGCTAAACAACTCACCTTCTATTTTCACAAGGAATATAGATCAAAAGTAAAAACATTTATAGTTCCATGTGATATAAATTTAATATATTCATCTTTGAAAACTAAAATTGATTTTTATCGAAAAATAAACATAAATTCTATCATCACAATGTTATGAAATTATTATTTTATTGAGCTTTAGACACTATATATACAACACATTTTTGATTGAGATCGAATTTGGAATTCTAACAGTTCCAAATTCAACAATGTTTTATTTTCCATTCTCACCAAAGGTGACTATACCACCATCCATTTGTGTCTGTGTGTGGAAATATGTTGAGTCTCCAATCATGTATCTACAAAACCTGCTATGTATATACCATATATAATTTTTATTTATATGGTATTGTACCTTTAATATTATTTAATCATTTGTTTTTTGGTGCCTATATTTTCTTAGGTCTAACTAAATCTGTGACCAATGATCATTGGATCCATATATGCCTTATTTCTTCATCATTCATATTACAAGCTTCAAACATGTCTATGGAAATTAAATCCATTTTAATAATATGTTTTTTTGAGGATTTCTTAAATAACATTGGTTAGAGTAACGAACTTTTATTACATAATAAAATCATGTAGTGTTTTTAAAATTGGGAACAAAATAAATCTTCTATATTTTTTATTTTTCACTCTTAATCCATATTTCATACTTTTCAAATTTAATAATATTCTTTCCAAAATTTGATATAAGTTATTTTTTTCATTAATTAAAATACGACATGTACTTTTATAAATTTATACTTCATTCTGTAATTATTTTACACTTTTTTATTGAACAACACAATTTGTTGTAGAGATTTTGATTTTTTTCAATTAGTCCTTGATGTTATTTTAGAATAGTGTCTCTTTAACTTAAAACATAATTTTTATTTTTTAAATGAATTATTTTTCATTAATAAAGAATCATATTTATCTTCTCCCTTTGAATAATATACAACTATATTACTATTTTATCAACTAAAATTTTCAGAAGTATAAGACTAATAGGTTTGTAACTCTTCTTCTTCCTTAACGATAAATAACATGTTGGATTTGAGATTTGATGTCGATAGTTCTGAATCAGACGTGGAAGAGGTGTTGGAGTCTTCATAAATTCCCCATAAAGCTTTGAAATATATTTTCTATTTATAGTTATATTCAACTTTCTTCTTATATTTATTTTATATCCTTTATAATTCATCCTTAAATTGGGTGAAATCAGGTCTGATGTGACCCAAAATTTTACATTCGTGTCATCTTACTTCTATATCTTTTATTTTATCGTTCTTAAATAATTTTTTAATGACTCATTTATTTTTTCTAATTTTTTTATCTTTTTGGCTAGCTGAGCTAGTTCCATTTTAGAGTCAGATGAATCTTAATTTTTGCCTATTTTGACATGTTGTTTTGATTTCATTTCAATCTTCTGAGATGTGACCATAAGGGAAATATTTTCCCTCTTTATAATATTGGGATCTTCAACTTCATCTTGCCTTTATTCTTTGTACATCATCAATTTTCAAATTAATTCCTTCATAGTTAAATTCTTGATAGGAGATGATTTTAAAATAGCTTTAGATATTCAATTCCATTTAGAGGGATGCACTCTAAGTACTTTTAGCACTTTATCTGATTCACTGATCGGATCTCCCAAGGAAATAATATCTTTGAAAGTATCTGTTAAATATATATTAATTTTTGTTAATAATTCACCATCAAACATTATAATGTTGTCCAAAATTTTATTTATAGTATAACACCTCATCAATCTGATGTTATCTATTACTTCATATGTGAAAACTATTTTATACCTCATTTCATAGGTAGTAGGTTATTGTGATTCTCGATTTAATTCATCGGGTCTGAGTCCACATATGATAGAATTCATTTTCTTTCAGTTGATGTCAGATTAAACTTTTTTTGTTGCATCCAATGTTTCTAGTTTCTTATGAATTACACAAGGATTTATTTTTTAATAAATGTTGAATCTATTTTTATTTTTATAGATGATAACTCATGATTTCTTGCATCCATAGTTTCCACTATTAAAATATATAGCTAAAATCATGGACATAACATATTATGGATTGGCCATTAACATCTTATTTGTGCAGACCTTATTCTTTTATGCTTGATAGATAATTACCTACATTTTCAAAAATATTGACATTGATACCAATTCTTTAGTCAGAATAATATAAAGATGCATAAGGGGGTGAATTTTGTATTTTCCACAATCATGATAGATTCTAGATTTTAAATATCTTTGAGATTTGTAGATATATCCAACATTGGTAAAGAAGAAAAAAATAATTTTTTCAATGGTTTGGGGAATGAAGATCCATTATTATCCTCCATCAATGCTCCCTCTGTGAGCTTTGTGATTCTCACTAGAATGTCACGCTTATCACATGACCTTTAAATCCACAATTGAGTATAGGGAGTTGAAACCATTAGAACAACGTTAACAAGATACTTCTAGATATTTAATAGGGAACCAATGATCCATATCTTAGAACAATAAGTTGACACATAACCACAACTTATTATGAGCAATTTGAACAATAATAAATCAACAAAAAATTTATTTGGTGACAGTTTGGGTTGAAACATCACAGTTTTAGCAACATCAACTAAAATTAGATTGATCTTTTTCATAACCAAGAATATTCATGTAGCAATAGCTTCAAAAAATTATATGTTAAAAATGACCATTATGAGATAAAAACAAATAATAATTAGCATCAGATACAATTGTATGAGGATGAAATGTAGATATTCAGTGTTTATAATCTCTTAGAAAATAATAGAGTCAATCGATCTTTGCAACAGTTCTATAAATATTTAAAAAATAAATAATGTATTTGTATATAATATATATCATATGTATCATATATAGCTAAAATACTATATTCATAGTAATAAATATATTTTCATTTAGTTGAGAATATACAATAATTCCACCTGATAGATCGCAGATATTCAAATTTGAATTTACTAGGGGAGTGGTAACTTCTTTTAAAAATTAGTGTGAATTTATCCATTGAATATGGTTCTTTGAAACTATTATAATGAATTTTCAGATCTTTCATATAAAACATTTCAATTGACATTTATTTCTATCAATAATGCTGTTAAAATCATGGATAAAGTCTTGAAATTAAATCTTCGTTGTTGAATAGACAAATGTAGGACAGAATAGTGTAGTGTATGGTTCCTTTATAGAGCGTAGGGTTCTATTTAAAATCACAATCTTCCTTTAAATGTATAATTCCTGAACCATACATTGATCTTATTAGAACATATAAATAAAATGCTATGTTGTGATGAGAATCCAAATGTTCATCCTTTCAGTGTATGTTTTTTTTCAAAACATTGGGTTTATTAACCTAACATTCATTCTCCGAATGTCGCATTTGAACAGTGACTATAGACTTCAATGTTAGATTTTTAATTCATATGTTTATTCAAACAAAGGGTTTCTGATCCATATATTTACAATTCAATATTGGGATATTTATCCATATTTTATTTCACTGAATGTAGGGTATGGACAATTTTTCTAGAACACATCTTGTAGCTTAGTATTTCCTCAAAAAGATATTGACATGATATGTATATATATTTCAATATAAATACTTAAATAATAATTATTATAAAATAAACAAGGTTATTTTTTATCATAAAACTAAATAATATTTATTGATTATTGTTGAGAAAAAACATGTGTATCACATTTTATAGTCCATTTTTTGCAACAGCCGGGGTTTCAAGCTGAGTTAATTATCACATAACCATGTGGCTTAGTGCATACAGTGTGTGTCTCTAGTCATGAAGCTGAAAATGTATAGGGAGAAAACACCCATGAACCTAGGTGGTCCAAAATTTCACGTGCCTTATAAAAATATCCATGTATATTTATTTTAGAAACACTGAAAAGGGATGCAATACATGGCCAGATCATCACATGGGAGTGAAACCCATGTACCCTAATGGGCAGACCATGTGCTTTACTCTGAGAAATTCTTCTCTCATATCTCTAACATTTGTGATCAAAATTGGAACAATGATTACTACATCAATAGTATAATTTAAAATATTACTTTATAGTTTTCATTGTTTCAATATCAAAGATATATTATGAGATGGATTAAGTAGGTCACTAATTTTTGTGATAGTTAGTTGACTACAAGGTTGGGGTTTGATCTTCAAAGTGGTGATGGGGTAGGTACTCCCCTGACAGTGGGGCATTTTCCCCGCATAGGTGGACCATTATCTTATATATGGGTAGGATCAATACTCCCACACAATACTATTTCATGGGTCATCTATATTCAAAGTTAGTAATCCCCATTTTGGAGATTTATCAGCGTACGATTCCCCCACTAGAGTGTTTACACCATTGACTAAGATGATTATCAATGATTTGTGGGCCTCCCATCATAGTTCCTATAATATTATGATTCATTCATGGGTTTATTAGTTTATATTCTCAAGAAGTGGAGCAGTGTTTATAGACCGGATCGTCTATACTACCCACAAGGAAGAGCATTCTTCAGGGATGTGCAGATTCCTCACTAGGATTTCATATAGCATTATTAGTTAATAAAAATGATGATTTGTGTGATATTATGACAAATATATTACTAATTGGACACTCTTATGTTTTCTTTGACATGAAAAATATATCAAAGTTATAAAATTCAAACTTTGTGGATTCATAAATGCACTTAGAACTTCTAGTTTCTTGTAAGAAATTGCTCGAAAAAGATAAAACCAAGATGGTTAAGACACCATTTTATTATATTGATCACTCTTATAGAGTTTGTAAAAATAATTTTATTATACATAGTTACTCATTATCAATAAAATATCCTTGGGTTTACTAGTTTGGTTGTATCATCTTTCTGTTTTTGGGTCATTCTACAGAGTATGGTTATACTAACCCATTCACGGGCTTTGTTCCCACATATATTGGGTCTTTGTAGCCACTTAAAATATTAGAGAAAGAATTTAAAGTTGTGTAACTAGAAAATATTTTTTGAATCCACTACTTTATGATTCATAGTGGTGCATATAAGATCATGGTGTCCCCAGACGGTGTTGATGATAGTTGAAACAGGTGATTGATATTGGAGTTCATGTAGTGAGGTGGATCTTATAGTATATTGTACCTTTCGAGTAGAAAGATTTATCAAACACAAACTATTATATGAATATCCCCTATTTGGATTCATGTATTCACCTATTATATCATGAATTCATTGTGTGTATTTTAGTAAATAATATTATTATATCATGCTAGATTGGTTAATTACCTTATGCATTGATGATTTATGTTTTTGGAAGTTGTTGTTGGATAAAGACTCGTATATTGTGTTATATTAATACTTGATGATTCTCACAAGACCATAACCTATAAGAGGATGGATTTTAGATTCAAATTAGACTTGGTGATAGTAAAATTATGGCCCCGGTGGTTCTTCTCATGACAGAGTGGTCTTAATGTGGTATGTATTAGGGGTGGTGTTTTGAGTTGGAGGTCTTCTAAGGATTGATTTTTGGAACACAGGGAAATGATTTTAAGGGTTATTCAGTTTTATTATTAGTCTAGGGAGACTATAAAAAGTGTGGAAACTATAATATCATTTCAGTAGTACTCAGATAACTTAATGGTCAACCCCAATATCTAATACATCAATTACGGTGTAAAACAATGTTTGGTACATGAATCATATAGTTGCCTATTAGGATTATCCATTTCGTTTTCTAGATCATATATATATATATATATATTCTAAAATACTTGTTTATCCATCCTATTAATGATGTGTGTCAACCTTGGATTGTCATCATATGTTCATAGGATGGGTTGTGATGAGACCATGGTAGTAGTTGGGCCTTTCTACTATCAATTTATAGGCAATGAGTAATTGTTTTAGGATATTTGGGGATGAGATTTATTTTCCATATAATCTTAGGTAGATTTACTCCCCTTAATGGTTCCCAAAAAAATCATATAGAGTGAATTGTAGTTCATATTGTATGGAACAGAAATACTTGTGGCTGGATATAATAGAAGTATTTCACTAATCAAGGAAATGTTCACCCTTGTGTGATTCGGGATCCATTGGATTCCTGATGTCATGTTTCTATTTGGATTAGTATTGCAGTAAAAAAATGATGAGTTTCTCATTGATCACTGTATGTGGAACTATAATCCATTTAGGGGTGGTGTTAATTTTCTCAAACCTACAACGAGTCTACTCTATCATGGATTGAGATTGAGACCTCATACAAATATATATTTATTCAATGTGATTTAATTTTCGATACGATGGTACAACTGTACTCGTATATGTGTTGATGTTAATGGATCATTAGAAGTGTTTTATATGCCTTTCTAGTAAAGGAAATTTCCAATCCCAATAGTTCTAGTTGGGACACAAGAGGATGAGATTACAGGTTATGGCAGTGCTTCCTTGCAAAACCATCCATACTAAGGACACTCAAGAAAACATTAATGGATTGGGAATCCATGGAAATGGAAAAAACATGCAATGTGATATGGTTATCGTTTAACCTAATTATTCTTAGGGGATTTTCAGGAATACTTGTAACTTCCCCCAATCTGGAACTCTCTCAAATAGCCAAATCAGGTTGGTTACTAGACATTAAACACAAATACCTGTATGCCAAAAGCTGATGACTAGAAATGGGGGTTTAGATAATAGTTGGGAGACTATAACCCCTAGTACATAATTCCAATACTGTGAAATTAAAAAAAATAACATAGTAGATTAAATAGAAGAAACAACACATAATATAACATGATGATAAAGGACGAACCATGTAAACCAAAAAATTATAAAGCATGTAATGTATGGCATAAATATAAATGAATGACATGTTGTCTGTCATACAAATAAAATATCAAGATGACATTGATAAACTCAAAAAATCCTAATCCCAAAACCCCCATTAGTCCCACATCTAATATCCAACCCATCTAGAAAGAAAATATATACAACAAGGTCCCTTGACCTTATCCAAAATGGCATCCTTGTTGTCAACTTGGGAAATAAATAATGTCCCAAGTAGGGTGTGAGTAAACCATAGTAGGTCACCACCACCCTGTTTAAACAAAACCATCCAGATAATAAGTGCATGAAAATAAGTGATAAATATTTTTTAGTTATTCAATTAATACAATACAAAAATCAACCTATTTCGACACCATGTCATAATTATTTTGATAACATTTCATAACTATAAAAACCAAAACCACAAATCCATATCATAATAACATAATTTAGAAAAATACCTCTTTATAAGTATTTTTACATAATCAGGCCAACCCTTATAAGAATCACAACATAACTAGGATAATCCTTCTATATATTAATATTATCATAACTAGTCCAAGCCCTTTATATAATAAATTTATTATATTGGGTTTGATTCCTCTAACCATTACAATGTAGCAATGGTAAGACTATAAAATAAGCATCACATCATAAGAAGGAAAATAACTTTATATAATCATTTCAGTATAATCGGTCCATGCCCTATATATTATAATTAAATAATCAATCTAAATATGTTTCATAATTGAAGGAATAACAAAACATAGAATCATAATACAAAATGTGTAATTAATTCAATTACTAATTTTATTTCAATTACCCTTTCATTCATCAAATTATAACTTAATCCATTATCATTCCTGTGTACAGACCCATATCAAATCAAATTATCAAGAGTCATTTTTATAAAAAATTAATCCTTTTACAATGTGAATATTTTATATAAAATCACCTGAGGTCTCATTGCACGATAATTCATACTTGAATCCATTATCTAGTTCATTATTGTTAAATGGTAGGCTAACCCTATGTGTAGCCACAAGGTAGGTCTCCAAACAATTGGATCCAAATAGATCCAATAATAGTCCAATCACGTAATTATTATCAACCATTATTTTGTTAGTTAATGTAAATTTTGTGTCAGCACAATCATATACTATTACACATACTCAAAAAAATATAAACAAACTATAAGGATTTGTTGTATACCACCTACTTTAATCTGGTGATCAAAGATACATGTTCAATAGTTAATGACAATAAAAAACTAAGCTGATGGTGATCATAAAGAAAATAATAGATCACACAAACGTAATTATAAAAAATCAATTTGATGGAAGTTAAAAGATCACCCTACCACAACAAAGGCTATCAGAAGAAAGGGAAAAACACACTCTAGATTAAATTCTTGACTAAGGCATCCTGAAATGAAATAATATCTCCAAAATCAATAGGATTCAACTTATGATTAACTAGATAAAGATGCATGATATATAAAAAATAAATCATATGCATTGAAACATTTAAAACCATAGGTTGTGATATATTCACAATGTGAAAAGCTTTTAGGATTTGAATTATTTGAGCATTAAGATAGAATAAAAAATGAATCACCCAAAGTAAAAATATCTCTGATCGACTATTTCACGACATGAACCAGTTTCATAGTTTGTAAACATTTCATCCAAATAAAATACATCATGGATTGTTCATTGAAACATATTAACATATTTTAAAACTTTCACATTGTGAAAGTATCCAATAGAAAAAAAACATATCCCATATTTCTGTAGAAAAACCCAATCCACCTATGAAGACTTCCTAACCCAGGGAGAAATATTGTAACCCCTTTGATAAATTTATACCTAGAACCCATTAATTTACATAATAATAAATACAATAACATTATTTCATTTTACCGAGAAAACTATATACACCCCCAAAGAAATGGTTCGGCCACCATGGTTTTAAGAAGAATCAAATACTAACTAAAAGTGGTCCAACCAAAACTCAAGAAGGGATACCTAGAAAATACGGTATATGAAATCATCCCCACCATAAAATATCACATCCCTATTATTCTACAAGCATCACTATTGGCTATCAGTGAACAATTCTATCCACCATTCATGTATATTAGATTCCATCTCCTGGGTCTCCTCTTGAACATGACCATTCTTCCGCTGTACTCAAACTAGTTGTGTATTATTTCCTCATTGATACTTCCCACTATAATTCCGAACATATATAAGGTGATCCTCAAAGGATTCATCTACATAGAGATTAAAACCATCAACATCTATGACATGGGAAGGGAATAAATGATATATATTATGTTGTGATACATGAAACAAATTTTTCATGGAACTATAGCATTTTGGAATGGCAGATTGATATGCCATAGGAAAAACCCTTCCCATTATCTCAAAAAAATTGACAAACCTAGTTACTAGATTTTCCAATTTTCTAATAAGGTGTTACATCAACCTAGGAGACAAATGAAGGAAAACACAATGACCGACCTCAAAATCCAAAGGTTATATCTGATGACAATCCTAATATGTATGCCCTATCTATGTATTAATAATTGCCTTATAATCTACTGAACCTGGTTAGACATCACCTGCATGAGACTGAGTCCAAAAGACGCTAATTCACCTACATCCAACGAAAAAATAGGTGAATGGAATGAACTACCATAAAAATGCTTGAAAGGATCCATTTGGATCTATTTTTTTTTTGAATCTTCTATTATAAGGGAACTCGTTGAGTAAAAAATGCTTCCCCTATAAAATACTGAAATCCAAAATTGAAGTTCGTAACATGTCCTCAAGAATCTAAATCATCCATTCATATATTCAATCAGTCTATGGATGATAGGTAGTTCTTAGAAGATCCTATGTTCCCATATCCTTCTAAAATACCTGCCTAAACTGTGATGTGAAAAGAGGATCCATATCAGAAATGATAATCCTTGGAAAATCATATAGCTAAACTATCTATTTTACATAGAAACAACATAGATAATTAATAGTGGATGTTTCCATGGTAGGAAATAAGTTTCCTACCGTCATTATTCAATCTATTTTCGCCTACACTGCATCTTTCTAGCAATTTTTTCATAAGTAATCATGTTAAAAAAAAATATTCTGACATCACCCCATTTCCATTTTGGAATGGGGAGAGGATAAAACAAGCCACCTTACCTGTAATTCTTGGATTTCATGTGATGGAATGTGAATCATCTCATCATGATTCCCCCTATATCATTCTTCATTCCTGGAAACAAACATTGGCTATAGAGATCATAGTACATCTTTGTCAGGCCTAGATTTAACATCCATATAGAAGCATGAAACTCTCTCATCAGCTCCTTAGGAAAACTAATAGGAACTCATAGTTAGTTATAGATAATAATAACATTTATACTTCCAATAGACCATCCTATTGGTGGACCCCCCCTCCATATAAGCTATCCCTATGATCTAATCCCCCAGGATTAGATAATATATCATTACTAATTCTGTCAAGATGTATGGGTATAATATGTGTCAATGTCAGAGATAATCATTCCGGGACTCATGAACCTCAAGATGCATGTCTAAAAAGTGTTCCATCATCCACCACTCTTCCAAATACTCTCAAAATTCCTCAATATGCATCTTCTCGATCAAGTATATGACACTGATGTTTCCCTTTCCTGGTGTGTATGTCATCTCAAATTTGAAAGACTATATATACTCAACACACATCCTCTTCCAAAGGATCATTTCTCACTAAGAAAAGATGTACCTGAGGATCTTGTGGTCCATTTAAACAACAATCCTACCTCCCAAAAGATAGTTTCTCTAGTATCTCATTGCATGAACCTCTTCCAAAAACTCCATATCATGGGTAGAATAATTCATCTCATTCAATATGAGATGCTTGGATCCATAAGAAACCAATCAGTCCTCTGGCATCAGAACTTCTCCATGTCCAATTCTGGATGCATCAAAATACACAATATATGCCTTAAAAAGAATAGTTATTGTTAGGATTTATGATGATGTAATTAAACTCTTCATCTTTAGAAAATATATCTTGTAATCATTTGACCAATCAAACTTCACACCGTTCTTGGTTATTTCGAACATCGGTGCTTCTAGATGGGAGAAATCAAAGATTAAAAACCGATAATAAGACAATAAACCAAGAAAAAACCAGATTTTGAAGACACCCTTGGTCTAATCCCATGATACCACATATGCATCCTTCTATTAGTCCAATAACACTCCCACCTATGAGATAACATGGCCCAGTAAGTGCACTTTATCAAACCAGAAACTGTATTGGGATAACTTGGTGTAAAGAAAATTCTCTCTCAATGTATTTAAGATGATGTCAATATTCTAGGAATGATTGTATACTATTTAGTATTAGAAGATATTTAATAAATAAAGACCATCACAAAATAGATCCAATCTGGGATTAAAGATCCAATTCATCAAGGGCATGAATACCATTGTAGAGTTCATTAGACTAAAAGATATAACCACGAACTCATAAAATCCACACCTACTACTAAATGTATTCATAAGTATGTACTAATATCTAAATATCAATTGATGATACATTAATACAAACTCAACCATACATAAAATATGGGAAACTCATAGTTAATTGATGAGATTGCCGATGTGAGGAAGGGGATACCAGTTCATGATCGTCATAAGGTTCAATCTACGATAGAAAACACAAAATGGAAAATTTCCATAAGGCATCATAGAAAATAAAACTGGAGAAGCCAATTCATAAATACTATCTTTCAAGAAAACCATAGCTTCTAGTTCTTCGAACATGTATTTTATCTCATGAAACTCTATTGGTGTCATCTTATATGGTGAGATATAAACTGGATTTTCTCCTAAAAAATATGATCATGAACTCAATCTCACATTAATGTGGTAAAATATTGAAATACATAAGAAACAAATCCTAAAAATGGTATACCATTAGTGTAAAAGTATCATTCTGCATTCCACCATTATCTAGAGAACAACCTACTATCTAATCTTGGAGACAATAAAATTTTCACTGAAATAGTACAGCAGAACCGGCCTGATGATCCCAGTCACCAGGATAAAAATTGATTCATTATTCGGGATATAAAATGGAAGCTCTCTTTTAATAATATTCAATTTGATACAAGTACAGAACAAACCAGTCGTTACAAAGAATAAAATTGAAACATGTCATTTCTTGCAGAAATAGTTCCCAAAATAAATGGCGACCACCAATTTATAGATAACATGTTTTGTAATGTATGATAATATCAAAACACACTCTTAATGATGAAAAATGGTCAAGACAACCTATAAGATTCCCAAAAAAATCCTAACCCATTTTTAAAAAGTGAATATGTAAATGAATGTGATGCTCTTGCATGGGGTTACCTTATCACATATCTAATCATGAACGTTAAGTGGAAGTCTAAGTACCAATCTGTTTGGGGGAGCTCAGTCCTGCATAGACTCGGAAATCTAACCTAGTCCCATGACACTTCTCTACTACTACATTCCCTAAGATAACCTCTATAAGTGGCCTAGCCTTCCAAAATCATGGCACTCCATAGAAGGGTATAAAAATTGAGGCTAATTGTGTCCAATAATTCCACAATGATATAACTATAATAGAACATGGTCTTGAGATGTTTTCCCACTTCTCTGACTTCTCCTCTCACTGTTAACATGGTCAAATAAATCATAGATGTGATAATTTCTACAGAAATAAACACTCCCACTTCACCTGGTTGAAACAACCTGGGTGATGCTTGGGGACTCGCCTAGATTTCAATTTTTGTTGAGAGACTATGTAATCACATCTAACATGCTACTCAAGTGAAAAAATTTCATCTATTACCTGATCTTGCCGAATATATCATATTGAAAATGTCTCTCCCAAGATATATCATCAGTTTCTATATATGGTTAAATGCACTGCATGTTAGTGAAATGTCTAACATATTCTATCACTAACATTGACCCTATGTTAGGTTCATAAACTCGTGATCCTTATCATCCCTAATTGTCTTCGGATAGAAGTTTTTCAGTATATTTTTCTCAATTTACTTATACGATAACTCATATTTTGACTGTCTACCTCTAAAGTGTGCCATTAATGCTTGGTTGATCCATTAGTCATATATGATGAAAGCTTCTACCTCTAATAAGTAGGTGTCTTGAGGTTCTAGAATATCATCTAGAATGTCTTGATCTAGAACTCAGCTCCCTATGGATCTCCCTTACAAGTGAATTTAGGTGGATTATAATACTAAAAACCTCTCATGGAATCAAACATCAAAGGTAAAGTCTGAACAGTATCCCTCGCCATGGATCTCATGACACATAGGAAGCTTTCGTGCATCTAAACATCTATATAATCCTTCAGATCTATAGGAATCTCTAGTTTAGATAAATTATGATCATGTTGATTCCCTCTCTCAAGGTTTTCATTTCAAATATTATGAGGATTAAATATCCCTATAATACAATTCCCTTTCTTTTAAAACTGGATAACTACAAGGTCAACCTCATCATCTGACAACAGCAAATAACCACTGACTAATGGTCTCACTAATCATTCCATAAAAAGTACATTCACTTGACATAATAAGTAATTCATTTCATTTATTAGATATAATGGGTATCACATTTATCATTTCATATAGGAACGTATATCACATGCAATAAATATGTCCCTATCCTGAACAATGCATGTCAATGTACATCCTCACATGCCTATCAGGATGAATTCATACACATATCGCGTTATATTGTGCCATGAGAAGAAATTTCAATAAATAATAACATCACACAACATATGAATTACCCAAGGTGAAATAATATCAACTATTCTAAATGATCATCATGAACAATAATCCAATCCCTAGGAACTCAAATTTTCCATGTACATGTATTAGGTCATATAGGGTAGAAGACCATTATAGTGTCTTGACACATCAATGTATCCTCTATTACATTCTAAAATGTAAAATAAATATAATGAAAAAACGTGTTTAATATTATACCACTTTTTAACATCTGATGATTTGGTACTCTCTCCTGTGGAGAAATTTATTTTGTTATTGGAGTACAAACGTGCCTCCACGTATTCCATAGCATATCGACATACAATGTGGGTGTAGAGAATAGTGCGTAGACTATACCACATGGTACAAAGCATAAATACAGCATAAATATACAAATGTCATAGTAACATTAACTAATGAAATAGTATATCTTATAATTGGAAGAAAAATGATAAACCAAGTAATACAAACAATAATGTACCTCATAATGTCAGGATAAAATGTAAATAAATAACATGATCAATTTCATATAGGTTAATGTCCAAGTTGACATAGATAAACTAAAAATACATTGGTCCTAAACCCCATGTTATTATCGTATCCAAAATCCAACCCATCAAGTAAGTAACAATCAACAATAAATTCCCTTTCCCTTTTTGAAAATTGAATCCATCTAATTTACTTATGAACAAAACAATCTCCCAAATTGTGTGTGGGTAAATATCTATAGGTTTACTCATAAATGTACAAAAATTAGTTTGATAATAAGTACATTAAAATAATCTATAAATTAGATGAATTAATTATTTAGTTAATATAATACAATAAACAACCTACAACTTCACCATGATAAAATGTTTTTGAAAATGTAGTATAGACATTATAACCACAAAAATCTGTTTAACGAATTATCAGAAGGTATGGATTAACCGTACGATTCCAATGAGATTGAAGGAGGCGGAATTGGATTCTCGGTGCTCGCTCGGGTGATCTCCAAAGCTTTGTCCATCTCTCCCAAACCCTACTCCGGTTATAACCCTTCCCTGCTAACAGGGGTGTCTACTGCCCATTTTATGAGAAAAAATCATACTATATGGTGTGTACTATTTAGTAGACGACATGTACTTTCCATTTTTTTAACTGTTCCTTCGATGGATTCTTTCCACTGTGGCACTGCTCAGCAGTCAACATAAGTACACTGTGTGTTTTACCTGAGTACATAGCGTGTACTGTCGCTCAGCTGGCGGCTACCTTTACTGCCTTACTATTTGCAAGTCGACTGACTCCACGGCGTGTACAAACCCACTACATGGCGTGTAGTCTATTTTTACACCTTTCATCGGCAGCATGGCTACACACCCTGTGTGCTCATCCCACATGGAGAAAGTACACAGCATGTGGAAAAGTACACGGTGTGTACCCACAAAATTTTGGATTTTCCCCATTTCCTAATTTTCACAAAATCACTTAAGCAAAATAGAAAAGAAGAAACCCATACCTCAAGAAAAAGAACCAGGTTCTTACAAACTTCACCCTTTAAAGTAATTTGTCCCTGAATATCCCTTTCAATGGTGGTAAAGATAAAGCTCAGAACAAATCAAGCCACTGAGCACGTATGTCGGTCTCCTGCTCCCAGGTTTCTTCGTGCACTCATCCATGCTACCATAGCACCCATACGAGAGGAACTGACCTATCTCGGAGAACCTTCGTGCTCCTATCAACGATACGAATCAGATGCTCTTCAAAGGACACATCTACCTAAAGCTCAACCTACTCGGTCTGAAAGATGTGTGACAGGTCTGAATAATAGCGGCACAACTGAGATACATGGAAGATGTCGTGCATGGCTTGGTACATCTATGGTAACTGCAAGCGATAGGCAATCGGTCTGACTATCTCAAAAATATCAAATGGCCCCACATACCTCGGTGATAGTTTACCCTGTCTCTTGATCCGCCTGTGTCCCAGCCTCAGCGAAACATGCAGGAAAACCTAATCCCTGACTGCGAACTCCAAGGGTCATCTATGGGGATCAGGATAAGATTTTTGACGATACTATGCTGTAGCCATCCGATTCTGAATAAATGGGACTACTCAGAAGTCTCCTGTATGAGACGTTGTCCCAGTAAAGCAGTCTCACCTGCCTCTAACCATCACAATGGTGATCATCATGGCCTACCATATAAAGCCTCATAATATAAGGAACCACACTTATTTCATACATAATCTTGAATTTAATCAAGAAAAAAAATTCATTTTACATTGAGGATCTTTTCAAGTTTTGATCTTTAGAGAATTAAGACAAAACATTCATAACATTACACATTGTTACATAGTGGATACCATAAAATCAGTTTCCATTCTCCTCAGAATATAATAAATTAAAACATAAAACAAGACTCCTTGACAATTCTTCAACATTTAACATGTCTTCCTTCCTTGTATTACTCATCATTAACCTGTGAAAAATCATTTAAAAACTTGGTATGAGCACAAAAGCTCAGTAAGGTATGAAAAAGAAGGAAAAATCACATTAGTCCATGAATACGCATGACGTATGAAATTTTTTTCAAAAGACACGCTTTCCACCCATAAAACCTTACATTACGTAACATGATATTTACACAAGATCCACCCAAACATAATTATAATCATAGAGGTATATTGGGAAATTACTTACATAATCTTGTAACCATCATGGCTACCTTAAAAAGTGTAACCCTCACGGCTACCTTACTTTGTGTAACCATCACGGTTACACTTGGAGTAACCATACGACCGACCTCCAACTTACTCATACCCAATGCATTGGAGGGAAATAGAGGTCCCACCCTTCATCCTAAACAATTCCCAATAACCAAAACATAATCATACAACATAAACAATAGCATAAAAACATTGCCTTTGAATCTTATAAAACAGAATTTTAAAAGAGGATTTTAGAAGAAAAGTCCCTTATAAACATCATATACTTAAAGTGAGGCTTAATAAAGTGGATGTAATATGTATATACTATGTAAATACACATAATGAAACATAATATAAACTAAACCCATCACACAAACAATTTAAATATCACATAAATTATAAAGTAGAATGTTAACCCAAAGAATGGAAATCGGGTTAAGAATTCCCTTACCTTGGGCTTGCCTTACTTAAAAATTGTTTAAACCTCCTGTATAATGGTTAAAAGAGTGTTATTATTATTTTACAGAAACATTTTCATGTTTATAACATCTTATATGGTAATTTCATAACCTCATTTCACCCCTTAATTGTTAGTATTTTGTTCCATGCATTATTTTGGGTGAGTTCTTTTGTGAATTTTACGATCGGTTCATGATGAATCGTTCTTGTTGATTGGAAGTGAAACTCCAGAATTGGAATGGAGTAGTATTTACATATTTCCAGTACCATAAATTATACCATTTATCACTTTGGTGCTTTATATGATGATGATTTATAAGTTAAAACATTAATTATGTTCGTTTAGGTCATTTAAGTGGTTCTTTGATAATTACAACTTCATTTATTCTTATAAATTTGAATCATGAGTACAAAAGAATTCCAGAACCTTATATGAGTCATAAAACATGTATTATAACCTGGTTCAACCATATAAATGGTTTCATGACCAGACATGAAATAATTAATGGAAATTGAAAATACATCGTCCACGATATCCGTAATTCGACACAAATGGACAATGTTTTTTGATTCTTTAAATAAGTGAGAGAGGAGAGTAATAATGATATGTAATTTTCCATAAACATGAAAACATACAGAATATACTTGATTCTGGAGATTTCATCCCTCTTGGAAAAGAGGGGGTGATGAAAGTAGAGAAAGGAATCATGAAATAAAGAAAACATGAGAAATTTCTTACAAAAATTCGGCAGCCTAACGACGCCTCTTAAAATTTCCTAAAAACACGATTGATGAGAGGAATGGAATATCTCATCAATAATACAAAATTTTGACAGTAAGGGGAAATATTTAATGAAATATCCCAACAAAATATAAAGGAAAAGGAAGAGAATAACATAAAATGGAAGAAAAGGATGAAAATGAAAGAGGATGTTTACCTCTTGATCTCTTCTCATTGAGATCCTCCTTAAGGGCTTTGGTCTTGGTCTTTTGGTGAGACCAGCAGCTCTAGGACGTGGGGAAGAATATTGGGGAGGTAATTTGGCAGAATTTAGACAATGCTCAAGCCTTGAGAGGTGTGGGAGGAAGAGGGGAGTGAGGGTGGTATTTATAGTGGAGGAGGGGAGGTTTTTTAGATTATTTTAATCATTATTATAATATTTTTTTTAAGACTATGAATAATCTCAAAAAAATTGGCCCTAAATAGTGATAATATCATGTGATTTCGAAGCAAGTGGCCTTGCATCACTTATGATGTCATAAATAGTGCATATTTACTAATAAATTGATTATACGGTATTTTATCGTATTTCACTATTCACTGAAAATTCAAGAGTTTCAGAAAAATAAAAAAACGTTACCCCTACCATTTTTCGAGGTGTAGAATCCAAAAGTGAAATCCATTTTTCAAAAATAATTTTCTAAATATTATTAATTTAATTTTTAAATAAGGTCACAGTTAATTCAAAAAATAACAATATTGAAGTGCAATTAGTTTTATGTGACATTGGAAAATTAATTAAGATCCCATTATCCTATTGCCATGGGAAAATAAAATAGTATTATTATTTACTATTCATGAGTTCATATCACTATTCATATTACTATTCATAAGGTCATGATACTATTCACCAAAAAAACAAGTTTCTTCCATCAGACTCTAAATAACATACTGAACACAATTGTAGATGACAGTTTCTTGAAATTCAAAACATAGAAGAAATAAAATTATGTTTAAAGGATACTTATAAATATATACCTTAAACAAAATTTCAATCATTTTCAATTTATTTTCAGAAAACCTTGGGATGTTACATTATCCCCACCTTCTTGAAATTGCATCCTCGCAATTTTATTTACTTATTAAACAATAGAGGGTACCTTGATCAAGGTGTCCACTCGGTTTCATCGTCATCTTGTTCACGTAGGTAGAAGTCCCATGCATTACAACAATGATTTAGAGATCCTTAAAAATCATTTGCTTCCTCCATCCAAATACACCTTGTACAACATGGGTCATATGGGTGTTCACAGAAAAACAGTTTTGGAAAATAATCATGTATGACATATAATTCCAAAACATCTGATAAAACTTGATTTCTATAAAATAGTCGGACCTAAATTGAGTTGAAACATTCTATTATTGGTCCTTTTAAAATACCATAAGTATGTGATGTGAGACTATATTTTAAAAGCAAATATAAATAGGTTTCATTAGGGACTCCTTCCTCAGCACCATTTTTAAAATCATAATATGCTTCAAATTCTTGTGATAAGGTAAAATATTTAAAAATACCTTGATAATATTTAGCTTTCTTGAAATTATGTGAATATTGTGAAAATAGTATTTGTCTAAAAAAACCCATGATCCACGATGATAAAGATGTATAGAGGAGGTGTTTGATATCTCAAAAAACTGCTTGTAAATGAGTTGTATGCTAGAAAAATTTTCAAAATCATCTGAAGATGACATTGCAATAATTATTGCAAGCATGTCATCAGGAAGAGATAGGAATGTCGTTTGAGATCCTTCTCCATCCATTCGTAACCGACATTACTTTACCTGAAAAAAAATGTTATAAAACAAGGATTTAACTCAAATAATAGATATAGGGACTAATCACGTGTCTCACAAGAACTCCGAATCCCTAAAGTTGTCTAAACCAACCTTTGATACCAACTATAAAGACCCGCACTTATTTCATACATAATCGTGATTTTAATCATGAAAA
Source organism: Viscum album (assembly GCA_963277665.1). Classification (NCBI taxonomy): domain Eukaryota; kingdom Viridiplantae; phylum Streptophyta; class Magnoliopsida; order Santalales; family Viscaceae; genus Viscum; species Viscum album. Next base: position 1,254,936,955 of record OY728122.1, read on the forward strand.
CACTTCATTTTACATTGAGGATCTTTTCAAGTTTATATCTTTAGAGAATTAAGACAAAACATTCATAACATTACACATTGTTACATAGTGGATACCATAAAATCAGTTTCCATTTTCCTCATAATATAAAACATTAAAACATAAAACAAGACTCCTTGAAAATTCTTAAACATTTAACATGACTTCCTTCCTTGTATTACTAATCATTAACCTGTGAATAATCATTTAAAAACTTTGGATGAGCACAAAAGCTCAGTAAGGTATGAAAAAGAAGGAAAAATCACATTAGTCCATGAATACGCATGACGTATGAATTTTTTTTCAAAGGACATGATTTCCACCCATAAAACCTAACTTAGAGTAACATGAGATTTACACAAGATCCACCCAAACATAATTATAATCATAGAGGTATATTGGGGCATTACTTACATAATATTGTAACCATCTTGGCTACCTTAAAATGTGTAACCCTCACGGCTACCTTACTTTGTGTAACCATCACAGTTACACTTGGAGTAACCATACGGCCGACCTCCAACATACTCATACCGAATGCATTGGAGGAAAATAGAGGTCCCACCCTTTATCATAAAAAATGGCCAATAACCAAAATATAATCATACAACATAAACAATAGCATAAAAACATTGTCTTTGAATCTTATAAAACAGAATTTTAAAAGAGGATTTTAGAAGAAAAGTCCCTTATAAACATCATATACGTGAAGTGAGGCTTAATAAAGTGGATGTAATATGTATATACTCTGTAAATACACATAATGAAACATAATATAAACAAAACCCATCACACAAACAATTTAAATAGAACATAAATTATAAAGTAGAATGTTAACCCAAAGAATGGAAATCGGGTTAAGAATTCCCTTACCTTGGGCTTGCCTTACTTCAAAATTGTTTAAACCTCCTGTATAATGGTTAAAAGAGTGTTATTAGTATTTTACAGAAACTTGTTCATGTTTATAACATCTTATATGGTCATTTAATAACCTCATTTCACCCCTTAATTGTTAGTATTTTGTTCCTTGCATTATTTTGGGTGAGTTTTTTGTGATTTTTACGATCGGTTCATGATGAATCGTTCTTGTTGATTGGAAGTGAAACTCCAGAATTGGAATGGAGTAGTATTTACATATTTCCAGTACCATAAATTATACCATTTATCACTTTTGTTCTTTATATGATGATGATTTATAAGTTAAAACATTAATTATGATTGTTTAGGTCATTTAAGTGGTTCTTTGATAATTACAACTTCATTTAGTCTTATAAATTTGAATCATGAGTACAGAAGAATTCCAGAACCTTATATGAGTCATAAGACATATATTATACCCTTGTTCAACCATATAAATGGTTTCATTACCAGACTTGAAATAATTAAAGGAAATTGAAAATACATCGTCCACGATATCGGTAATTAGACACAAATGGACAATGTTTTTTGGTTCATTAAATAAGTGAGAGAGGAGAGGAATAATGATTTGTAATTTTCCATAAACATGAAAAACATACATAATACACATGATTATGGAGATTTCATGCCTCTTGGATAAGAGGGGGTGAAGAAAGAAGAGAAAAGGAATCATGAAATAAAGAAAACATGAGAAATTTCATACAAAAATTCGGCAGCCTAACGACGCCACTTAAAATTTCATAGAAACATGATTGATGAGAGGAATAGAATATCTCATCAATCATACAAAATTTGGACAGTAAGGGGAAATATTTAATGAAATATCCCAACAAAATATAAAGGAAAAGGAATAGAATAACATAAAATGGAAGAAAAGAATGAAAATGAAAGAGGATGTTTACCTCTTGATCTCTTCTCCTTGAGATCCTCCTTAAGGGCTTTGGTCTTGGTCTTTTGGTGAGACCAGCAGCTCTAGGACGTGGGGAAGAAGATTGGGGAGGTAATTTGGCTGAGTTTATACAATGCTCAAGGCTTGAGAGGTGTGGGAGGAAGAGGGGAGTGAGGGTGGTATTTATAGTGGAGGAGGGGAGGTTTTTTAGATTATTTTAATCATTATTATAATATTTTTATCATGAATATGAATAATCTCAAAACAAGTGGACCTAAATAGTGATAATATCATGTGATTTCTAAGCAAGTGGCCTCGCATCACTTATGATGTCATAAATAGTGCATATTTACTAATAAATTGATTATACGGTATTTTATCGTATTTTACTATTCACTGAAAATTCAAGAGTTTGAGAAAAATACAAAAAATTTACCCCTACCATTTTTCGACGTGTAGAATTCAAAAGTGAAATCCATTTTTCAAAAATAATTTTCTAAATATTATTAATTTAATATTTTAATAAGGTCACAGTTAATTCGAAAAATAACAATATTGAAGTGCAATTAGTTTTATGTGACATTGGAAAATTAATTTAAATCACATTATCCTATTGCCATGGGAAAATAAAATAATAATATTATTTACTATTCATGAGGTCATATCACTATTCATATTACTATTCATAAGGGCATGTTACTATTCACCAAAAAAACAAGTTTGTTCCATCAGACTCTAAATAATATACTGAACACAATTGTAGATGACAGTTTCTTGAAATTCAAAACATAGAAGAAATAAAATTATGTTTAAAGGATACTTATAAATATATACCTTAAACAAAATTTCAATCATTTTCAATTTATTTTTAGAAAACCTTGGGATGTTACACATAAGGTTCTATTTCAATAGTATCCTGAATACTGTTATTGTAGGAAAACTCGACTAGGGGTATATGCTTCTCCCAAGAGCCCCCAAAATCTAGGATGCATGCATGTTGCATGTCCTCTAGCACCTGTATCATACGCTCTGACTAGCCATCGGTCTGAAGGTGGTAAGCTGTGCTTAGAAGCACCTGTGTACCCAGTTCCCTCAAAAAACTCTTCCAGAAATGAGACATAAAACGGATGTCCCTATCTGAAACGATAGAACGAGGGACCCCATAAAGACGTACCATATCTCGGATATACAACTTCCCGAGCTTGACAACTTAGAAGGTATCTTTGATCAGAAAAAAGTGATCAACCTTTTTGAGTCTATCCACAAAAACCCACATGACATAACTGCCTCAAGGTGACCTCGGCTACCCAGTCACAAAGTCCATCGCAACATCATCCCATTTCCACTCTAGAATGGGTAAATGTTGTAACAGTCTTGATGGCCTCGGATGCTCTGCCTCCACCTACTGACAGGTGGAACATCTCGTAACAAAACCACCTGTCTCCCTCTTCATACCAAGCCACCAATACTAACGTCTGAAGTCACGGTACATCTTGGTAACTCTGGGATGAACTTCCCAATATGAAGCATGAAACTCTCACATCATATCCTCACGTATATCCCATGAAACCCATACTCATCCATGGAAATGCAATACTTCATTATCACATATCATCCATCCAGGATGAGGGTCCTCACTTTCCACCGACTCCCATAGAACTAGGCCTTCTAAATCAGATATCTATCTCATCCTAACTCTATCGAGGAGGGTAGAGGTCACAACTAAGGAAGAAAGATAGGTATTCCCCTAACTGTCATGCACCACTAAATTAATCTCAGAGAACAAATCCATGAGATGCTACTCACCACTGGTCTCCTACACTACCTGTATTCTAGTCCACCTGCTCAGTGAATCAGCTACCGCATTACCTTTACCAGGTGTAGAGGCAAGCTCAAAATCGAATGACTGAAGGTATTCGACCCACCTTTACTTCCTCAGATTCAAGTCACGTTAAGTAATGATATACTTCAGAATTTTGTGGTCGGTGAAACCACAAATTTCTCTCCCTAGAGATAATGTCTCCAACAGCGTAAAGCATGAACAACTACAGCCATCTCGAGATCATGCGTCGGGTAATTCCTCTAATGTGTCCTCAACTGCCAAGAACCGTATGCAACAACTCGATCACCCTACATAAACATAGCTCCCAGCCCAACACCAGATGCATCATAGTAAACATTATAGCTCTTCCCTTTCTCTAGAAGTATCAGGACTAGTGCTGATGTCAAGCTTCTTTTCAGGTCCTGAAAGGCTACCTCACAAGCTTCCAACCAAACAAACTTCACAACCTTCTTATTAAAACCCATCAACGGCGCTGCTAACTAGGAGAAGTCATGTATGAAGCATCTGTAGTAACATATAGCCCTAAGAAACCCCGTATCACAAACATGTTCTTAGGCTTCTCCCAAGAAACTAAAAATATCACCTTCTCGGGGTCTACTGCAACTCCTGCCTCTGAGATGATATGACCCAGGAAGTGAATATGGTCCATCCAAAAGTATCACTTTGAGAGATTATTATATAGCTTATGATCTCTCAGTGTCCTCAGTATGATCTCAAGATGGGTGTTATAGTAATGTCAAGTGTGAGAGTACACCAAGATGCCGTCCACGAATACTACCACAAAAGAATATAGATAAGGATGGAACACACGATTCATCAGAGCCATTATAATTGATGGTGCATTCATGAGTCCAAACAGCATAACCAAGTACTCGTATAGATTATATCTGTTCTGAAAATTTATAAGCGGTATATCTGATGGTCTAACGCGTAACTGATGATATCACAATCTCAATTCAATCTTCGAGAAAATTCATGCTCCATGATGTTGATCAAAAATATCATCAATCCTTGGCAAGGGATATCGGTTCCTGATCTTCAACTGGTTTAGCTTCTGATAATCCACACAGAGTTTGAGGGTATTGTCCACCTTCTTCGGAAAAAGGACAGGAGAACCCCAGGGAGAAGTACTCGGTCGGATAAAACCCTTTCACTGTAACTCCTCTAACTGTCTCTTGAGCTCCTATAACTCAGGTGTAGCCATCCCATAAGGAGGGATATACACTGGTGTTGCTCCTGGCACAGGCTCAATAGGGAAATCCACCTCACGCTCTGGTGGTAGACCAGAAAAGTCATCCAAGAAGACATCCCTGAAATGATCAACCACTAGAGCTAAATCCTTCTGACATGTTCCCTGGTCATCTAGATATAACCTCGCAATATGGGATGTGACTCCACCTCTCCCACGATGCTCGGGTCTAGCTCGACTCGCCTAAACATCCCATTCACCCTTGTATAGAAACTCTTTTCCCTCTAATGACGTGAAACTCACCATATGACGATAGAAATTCACAAAGTGTCAAAAGGGAACCAACCAGTCCATCCCGAGAATGACATCATAAGTTGTCGTCTCTAGGACATAGAGGTCCCATAGAATTGGACACCAAGAAACCTCGAGGGGGAACTCCATTCAATAACACAGACATGTCATTCTCATTCCCAATGGAGTGTCTAGTATCATAAAAGCAGAATAAGAAGAAACACAGAGCCAAAATCTCTCCACAACAGGAACAGATACAAAGCTATGTGTAGAACAAATATCGAAAATTACTGAAGATAAAATAGAAGCGACAAGAATAGTTGCTATGAAAGTAGAAGGTCCGGGATTCTGATCCTATTGGGTCTGTTGCACTGTATATGCCTACCCAGTGTCGCAGCCCTACGACACAGCCTGGCTACCCTGAGCTGTCCCACCCTACTACCTCTAAGATCCTGATGTCTGGCTACCACAACCACGACCACCACCTCTACCTGAACATCCTGACGTATCCCAATTTCCTAACTGGTAAGAAGTTGATGGTCCTGCTCCCGCTCATGGATTCTGCATAGAACCCCTCTCTCTAGCCACTAGTAGAAACTCCCTACAAAAGTGCTATAGATGACCCATCTTGACGTAATCTCGGCACTCCACTGGGTCAAGTGGACACTGCGGTATCTTGTTCCCCTCTTTACCACACTGGTAGCACATGACTTGACCACCTGAAACATTCTTCTAGCTGGTACTGCCACCATGAGAGAAATCCATCTGTCTCTTCTTCTTCCTAGTACCAATTGTACCAAAAACTAGTGTTGCTCCACCCTTGCACACACCACTCGCCTCCCGAAGGTTCCACTCTACAATAAGCACCTGGTTCACAATAGCATGTACTGTAGGCAACCTGAAAACATTCACCAGTGCTCAGATGTCATACCGAAAACCATCTTCAAAGCCTATGGCTCTCAATGTCTTATCACCCAACAGAACATGTGAAAAATGTGGAAGTTTGGTGAATCGAGACGAATAATCCATCACTGACATAGTTCCCTTCTACAAGTTCATGAACTCTCGAGCTTATACTACCCTCAGTATCTCAGGGTGGAATAAGTCATAGAAGGCTATCTGAAAATCTTCCCACCCCATGTCTCTATTATGCTCAGACAGAGTGGTAACATCCCACCACCTCTTGGTGGAATCATGCAGCATATAAGTCGCGAGATTGACCCTCTTCCTTGGATGTGTCTCTAGATTCTTGAAAATATACAGCATATAATCTATCCAAGACTCCGCATCATGTGGTACACTATCCCCTAAAAACGTAGGCGGATGCTGCTGCTTGAAGATACGAGTCAGCTCAGCCATAAATGTGGTAGCTGGCGGTGCTCCCTGAAAGTTCTGCATGAACAACATGAAGCCTTCACGAAACTGCGCATTCGGGTCTGTGTCTCGTATAACGGCTAGCACCACATTTGGCTCTGCTGTAGGATCCACTGGTAGACCATGGACCACCATCTCTAGAGTATAATCATTGCTTCTCTCCTGGAGAACAATGTGTGGTCTTCTTGAAGGCATGAATCTACAAGGTCAAATGAACAGCATAGATAAATATTATCAAAGTCTAAAATGAGGGGATCAAAAAAGGTATAGAACGAAAAAGGCATTTAAATATTTTAAAAACAAGACTACATGCTGTGTATATTAACTACACAGTGTGTAACTAACTTTTCTTCTCATTCTTAGGTCTTTCTACATGGATATGCCACACGGCTCCCATTGAACAAGACTACACGGTGTGTATGAAATCTACATGTCGTGTATGGTTTAATTTCCAACTTCCCATGTCGTTCGTGACAAGGATGACTACTCTGCTAAGACTACATGGCATTTTACACCCACACATGGCATGTAAACCACCCCGTTTCCCCATCCACATGGCTATGTCCACATGGTTTCCCACAGGTAAGGACTACACGGCATGTCCATCATGTACACAGCATGTTCAAGAAGAGGTAACACCAACCTGTGTTTGTTAACTACACTGCTGTGTCCCCAGGATACACTACACAGTGTGTTCATCATTAACACGGCATGTACAAGGAAATATTTCACCGAACCGTGTTGTTAGTTACACGTCTATACTCCGGGTCAATCACTACATGGCGTGTACATACGGTACACAGTGTGTTTTCCCAAGCCTTTCCCTACCCCGTGTCCCCGCCCACACAGTCCATGACACAGGAAGGGACTACACAGCATGTACTTAGGGCACACAGTGTGTACTCAAGTTTTTTTCTTTTCTTCCTGAACAGAAGAACAAACGACGTGTGTCCATTGAACTACACATTATGTACACTTGGTTCTCCGGAAAGTAAACTTCAGATACTACTACGAAACCCACAAAATACTGAAAAACAACACCTAAGTGCCAAATTATTATCCGTGACGTCCCATACTCTCTGCAAATCAATGTTTTGCATCTTATACATGTTATATACAATTAAACAAGTCAATGATCCACCCAATTCCAGTCATTGAGGGCCCTTACTCCACAAAAACCAATGTTGGGTGTTCATTCTATAAACTAGCTCACACAAAAATACCCTATCCCATAGCAGATATTTATCAATGCAGCTATCACAAAGGTATGGTTTTTCTAGCACAACAACTATCATAACAACATACAAGTTCTAATGCGTCTATATGACATGGAACTATGCATGGCATGTGATTTCAACCATGTTCCTAAAGGATGCATGAGACGGAATACCCTCATCTCATAGGGTTTCAAATAAATAGAACACATGGAGAAAATATAAATAGCACACCACAAGTGTGTCACCCAACAGTGAAAATCAAATCAACCGTAAAATTTCCAAAATCAGAAGAATTGCAAAAAATATGAGGTAGATTTACTTTTCCCTGTACATGGGTTAACTACTCCTGGGTACATCTTATTACCGGCTACCATTTCCATCCTATCCCTGACTAAGGCTCCAAATAGTAAGTCAAATAAAAGAAATGCATCTGATACCACTTTGTAATTTCCCAGTTCCAGAAGCTACTCAATGGGTGCCCCAGACTCAGTTGGTCACACGACCCCAAGCGCATTTACCTAAACGCCAAAGGCTGCCAACTAGCAGCGAGGACCCAAGTCTGATAGTGGGGAAACTATGCCCTCATTTTTCAAAGTGTAGGGAAGTGGAAAAGAAAAATAACATGGAACAAAAACGGATGTAATAAACCATACATATTTAAAATGAACAACAGCAGTAAAAGATAACCAATAGTTATATAGATACTGATGCAACATGCCTCTAGTTCTAAGAAAACAGTCAGAACATGTGACACTACAATACAGTATAATACAATACATCTCAAATACAGGTGCATCAGAACAAAACAGAATAGCCAGTAGCATCGCGAGCCTAAGCCCGGTCCCATTCTCCCCTACTCCTCCGCAAAAATCAAGTACCTGTATAGGGACACTTTCCCTTATCCACACCTGCAACAACATAGTCTGTTTGGCCTAAAGACATGATCCAAATAGGGTGTGAGAAATAAATCCCAGTAGGCACCCACCAAAGGCCCATGCCCAACTGTCTGTGTAAATGTGATACAACGTGTTCATTAGTAAAATGAAAATAACTAATCAGCACTCAAAAGTAACTAACTACCAATTATCTTTGCATTTTAACATTCTTTTAATCCTTCAATTTAAGATACCACCACTGTGAATGTTCTATGTAAATAGTCAATTTCCTCATACCTGAAAACCATACCCTCAAGTACAATGAATCTAAACCCTCAGGTATCTGCCCTCAGGCATATCGTATATTTCCCTCAGGCATATGAGGTGTCGCCCCCAGGCACATAAGTAACTGCCCTCGGGAATAAGAAGTGTTGCCCTAAGGAGAAATTGAACATTTCCCTCAGGCTAAATAGAACACTACACTCAGGCGCAAGTAACTGGGCCGATCCCAACAGATAAGCAATAAATTATATAAAATTCATTTCAATGGAATTTAAAGCATGATAAATTTTATGATATACCCTCAGGTAACCTGTCCAAATTGATAAATAGAGGAACACACCCCTAGGGTGGTCCTAGATCCAAGAAGTGATCCCAAAAAAAATTTATTATCACATTTAATTACCTATACAATTCTAGGTATTCGAAACATCCAAGGCATTAGCCACACGATACCCCAACATGGGTTCATAGCGCAATGGTACACACAAATGCACGGAAATTTGAATTTAAACACCAAGCCCCCTACCTTGATCCCCCCTGATCGGTATACGTGAATGATGCTCCTCAGACCATCCAAGAATGATGTAGATCTAAAGTAAAATAAAATACCATTCAAACGTAAATAAATTCCCCTCAGGAATGAATTGGTAATAAGGTATTAAGGAGAAGGAAGGGCTTACACATACGGTTCCAACGAGATCGACAGAGGCGGAATCGGATTCCCAGTTCTTGCTCTGGTGATCTCCAAAGTTCTTGTCATCTCTCCCAAACCCTCCTCCAGTTCTAAGCCTTCCCTGTGAATAGTGGAGGCTAATAACCATTTTAAGTGATAAAAAATAGACTGCACTTCCTGTAATATTAAGTAAAATGTGTGTACTTTCTATTATTTAACAATTCCTATGGCGGCTTCTTTCCACTGCAACATTGTTCATCAGTCGACATAAGTACATGGCATGTATTACATGAGTACATGGAGTTTAATGTCGCTCAGATAGTGGCTACATTCATCGCCTTACTATTTGTCTATCGACTGACTACACGACGTGTACATACCCACTACACTACGTGTAGTCAGTTTTTACACCTTTCATCACCAGGATGGCTACACACACTGTGTACTCATCCCACACGGCCAAAGTACACGACATGTGGAAGAGTAAACAGCGTGTGCCCACAAAATTTGGGATTTTACCCATTTCCTCATTTTCTAAAAAACACTTAAGGAATAGATAAAAGAATAAACCTGTACCTCAAGTATTTGAACTGGGTTCTTACATTAAACAACTTACATAGCATTGGTATATCAATATTTCGAGTAGTTGTGTGGAATTGTTAGTCCAGATGGCGTATAGTATCTATTATATTTGGTTCCATATAACCAACTACATAATACATCAATTGTTTGTGTATACCAGGATTTTAATATCAATAAATAACTTTTCAAATATTGATTTTTCTTTTATAGATCATTACTGTGATAATGTTCTATAATATCTTTTGTATTGAAAATGTCACATGCAGTTCTACCCTTTGATGAGATCCTTGATATGAATGTATAATATTCCAAAAATTAGTTCTACGATTGGATAACACTCAATGATGGGAGACATTGTATATTTATTGTAATTTTAATGTACTTGTAAGCATATTAGATCTTATCTCAGGAAGTTCAATCTTGATAATCTTTAAAACTGTAGATTTTAAGAATATACAAATCATTAGAAATTCCACATGTCTGTGTCATTCGATACTCCTATCTATGAGCATGTGTAATGAATATTCGACATTAATATTATTATTAATACATATCAATGCTCACATATTTTGATTTAATGACCAAAACCATGATTCCATATATTTTTAGGAGGTAGGGTATGTTGGGTGCGTCACAAATGATATGTTATTAAAGAATAAGTCGAGGAAGGATTTTTCTCTCTAATATTTATGGAAGATGATATATAGGATATTTGATTGAAATGGAACCATCACATTAATTTCCAAGACCATGCTGTATTGGTGGGTTTATTTCAAATTTTGAAATAAATATGTGTTGATCATATAGGTCTATGTCATAGGTGTGCAACCTAAATGATGAGATATTGTTACAAAGGGATAATATTAAAGGGTGAGTGTTCATTTCTGGTTATTATCATTATGAAATATCTTTTTCCTCTATGGGTTCCTTGACCTATTTTTATAATGTAATCATATACATTTGGAAAACTGACCAAATTTCACTAAATAAGTGTCCAAGAGGGTCACAAAGAGAGTGTTTTCGTTGATCTTAGTTAAATGTTATTCATATTGAAAAATAAGAATAATTTTCATTATCCAGATGAATAATTTTCATTTATTCTGAAGTTATTGATTGAAAATTATAATTAAAAATTTATTGAAAATGTAATTGTTGAATTACACTAATATATAATATTTTTCTATTCATCATGTTATATACAAGGTAATAAATAATTATTTATTAATAAATAATTTTTTTAATTATGTAGATATTAAAATAAATATTTTATTTTCCTGACGATGAATAAAATATAACATTTATTTATTTATTAAATCAGCAATACTTGTTTGAATATTAAATTGATAATAAATAAATTTCAAGGTGGACATGTAGACCCATTTATTGGACTAGAGATAAATATATATTTACCAGCGTAAAAAATAAAATTTATCATTGTGTGGTTTAGCACATGCCATGAAATATATTATTGTCTTTATTATTTAACATGGATTTGGTTAATAAGGGGTTTTATATATTATTATGGGACTTTTTAAATTAATAAAATACATTAAACTCTAACCCATGGTCTTAAATAGACTATTATGATAATTTTTAAATGTTATTCATTGTGTGAAATGTTCTCCTTGCTATAGAATTATCTCTTGACGAAAAATATCTCTAAAGTTTTTCAAAAACATAACTGATTCTCCCTTCCTTCATCCCCTCCTCTCAAGCTGGAGAGATCGAGAGATGATCCTTCCAAACTGATGGTATCATGGCGGAAATCAATGGAGTGATGCAAGATGGCTGATACGACTATTCTAGTACCCAAATTACCATTGATGATGTTTTGTGAATAGTAGAAAACATTTAGATCACCACTATAGGGGATCTACTTTGGGTACTCATCATCTCAACTAATATAAAACAAAAAAACATTAAGATGATCCGTATATTAATTGAATAATGAACTCAATAGAAATGTATTTCATTGTTCTATTAAACTAATTATAAATTAACCTGAAAAATATCATCTCTCAAATTTCCTTTAATATTTTTTCAATATTATTTAAAAAAGTTCATTACTCATGGAATTCATTGTAAAGTGCATTATAGATTATCCATTGAATCTGAAGAAGATGATAATTCCATATACTCAGTAGGCTTTTCACCTAAATACATAAATTTAACGTCTGATCAAATAAGTAAAGTTCATTTTTTAATAATTAATTTTTTTTTATCGATTTAAGTATTTAAACGTCATATGAAGTTTCTAGAAAATTTTTATTATAAACTGATTTTCTAGATCAATTCTTCTCCTATTAATTCCTAACTCATATAACACATATATTGTTATTTTTTAATGTATGTCATTTATAAAGATCATTTAGAGTTGATGGAGATTCAAGTCAGATTGTATTGGAGGAGGGGACACTTAGCCCAATCGTACATGATGTGTATTACAGTACATTACACAAGGATGAACTTCGATTTCAAATGGACATTAAGAAATAATGACATGTGGTTGTGTTAAATATACATCACTGGTTGACATGAATGATATGGAACACATCATGTCAGACTACACATTGTGTAATTAGGTTACACACAATGTAGTGATTGTGTACACAGAGTGGAATACACATCACCAAATACACGTCATGTATTAATTAAAAGACATGTACGGATTGAAAATATTATGACAATGAGGCTATATGGTTTTGAAAAGCTATACACAACAAGTATATTATAAATTTCCATTCATAAACACAAACCAATTCCCTTAACGTTTATCCCAAAAATTTGTGAGTAAGATACCTGACATGTAGCTAGATGTACATGTTGTGTACTCATACTCTTTATTAAGAAAATTAAAAATTAGTTTATTACTTCATTTTCCTTATCATTGTGTTTTTTCTATCATTTATTGTCTTATACAATCCATATAATACTTTTTATATGATATTAAATACTTAAATAATTTCTGTGTAAAATATTGAACAATATACCATCTGTAGTAATAATATGCCGACAAGTCCATGCACATTAAAAGAAAGACATTCTATGTAAGTTAAACTATATAATGTGTGTCACTTATTTCATATATTTCATCTAATTAAGTGAGAAAATGTGTATGCAACATCCCTCATGAGTAAATTGTATACAATATCTATATGTGATGAGTACACTACAACAAAATTGATGTTTAATACATCTGGTATTTATCAGCTCTACAAAAAGTGTAGAAAAATAGAATCATTATCCGTACTAATGAAAGCGCTAATAAATTTAACCTTTTACTAGAGCTTTTTTCTGCACTGATAAATTGAACCATTTTCAGCACATTAATTTTAGTGCAGATAAATAGTACACTTTTCATCTCTTTTTTTTTGCACTAATAAATTCTACCCTTTATCGGTGCTTTATTTTTAGCCCTCATAAAGAAATATTTTAGCAGTACTTTTTTAGTTTTGATAAAGTAATGGATAAATAAAAGAAATTATCAAAATAATTAAATTATAAAATTGAGTTTATTAAAATAATATTACAATATTTTATTAATTAACTATTTATTGATAAAAATTATTAAAATTATTATATTTTATTAATTATTAATTATTTTATAAATTAGTCATTTATGATAATTAATGTTAATATATTTTATTTATTAAATATAAAGATAAATATTAATGTATAAAAATATGATTTATATAATAAAATATATTTATTCTCTATACATTTAATAGTCATATATTTAGTGAATAATGGTTTGTAATAAAAAATAATATGAATTTTAAATAATGACTATTTTCATAGTGAAATGGATATATAATTTAATGTATCATTTGATTTTTCAATTTAATAAATATCAAATGTGTGTTATATTGATTTCACAAATATGCTTTTAATGCATTTTTATATTCAATTCACACACTCAAAATTTATCTATTTTTCCAATATTGTTAAAGTGTAATTCTTTTAATTTATATAGCTTCTCTCATTTTTAACATATATGTATTTTCATTTTCTTAAAATTAGATATAATTTTTTTAAAAAATTATTTCAATAATTATAAATAAATAATGCTAAAATTATAATAAATATATTTAATAAGGGATATATTTACTATATTTGTATTCATAAATATTTATTAATCCTATTTATATATACATACAATTGTTTATTTATATTTATTATTATAAATGTCATGACCCGTCCCCCGGGGCCCGTGCACTGACTACCCGAAGCCCGCCTTCAATAGGCTAGGGGCTGGCGACTACCACCAAAGCCGTATTCCCTAAAATTTGGAAGACATTGCCTTTATAACCTATATACCCATGCAACCCAGCACACAAAAAGATACAAACTCCCGTAAACTGAATAGTAAACAGAGTGAGTACAATAGGTAAAAGGGGCCAGAATACAAGCCCAGTCGGAAAGTACAGGAAACTAAAAGTACAAGTAATCTGGAACAACTCCTGTGATCACCCGCCAGGGATCCTACCTAAAAAGTAGGTAGTTATTTCTAACAGTCATCTCTGTGGAATGCCTCGCCTAAGGTCCACCTTCGAGCTACCTCCATTGCTAGTACTCTCATACTCAGTTAGCGATGTCTGTTGTCTTCACCAATCACAACAAGGTGCTGTCATAGCCCCTATAGGGGTGATTATAATGATACATAGTAGGGACCCCAAGACCCTAAAGCTCTCCCAAAATCCATAAAGGATAAACCAAAAATCATGAAATCAAATGACAACCCAACTAAGGTATATGCTCACACATATACCTAGTATATCAAGTATACCCATGTCAATCAGGAGGAAACACGGAGTCCAACTCAAAAGTCCAAATCTCAACTGTTCCACAAAGGGAGGAACACAACGAAGGTAAGTATCACATAGGTACGCCACACAGAAGAATACCACAAAGGTACTGACTCAGCTCACACCAGGTACTTATTCAGTATAGTAGTAGAGACGATTAAATGTAAATACTGAATCATCTTACTCTGTTATGAAGCAAACCCATGAAGAATCCTAGTATATCGCAAGTGGTCGTCATACCCACATAGGATCTCTAGGTTCTCGCCCACAGAAGATCGCTTGGTGCTGACCCACACAGGATCGCTCGGTGCTGACACACACAAGATCACATGATGCAGACCCACACAGGATCGCTCGGTACTAACCCACACAGGATCGCTAGGTACTAACCCACACTAGATTGATCAGTGATGACCTAGAAAGGATCCCTCGGTGTTGACCCACGCATGATCGCTAGGTGCTGACCAACACAGGATTGCTATTCATTCCTCACATAACATCCACCTACTGTGTTCCCGCACTAAGCTTTCTTGTTTCCAAGAGGGTGTGTTCCTCAAGCCACTAGTCAATACTACAAATTACATGGAGTACCATGAAGTAGTTACCCAATAGAACGCCACATAATAGGGACTCAACACAACAAATGGTGCGTGAATCGGATGCACAATTGTATGTTATTAGCCTTTTAGTCCCGAGGGCCTTGTGGGATTCATGTTCGATCCAACCCGACCATATCCCCACATTATCCAAATCTCATGTGGGGTATACCAAAGGGATCATCTTGCTCTAATGTTTATAGCACCATTGATGGTTTTTCAAACGGACGCATGGTGCCAATGTCATGGCTGATAGAGTGAAAAGCTCATAGCTGGTTTGGGTCGGGTCCAACCTAGTCTGGGCCGACCCGACCTGGTTAGGGTCGACCCCGCACGTTGGGTCCGGCCTGGCCCGCGCTGGGCTGCCCGGCGGCCGCATAGAGGTACGAGTTTGGGAGGGTGGAACAGTGGTTGTGAGTGTGGCGCGGAGGCTGCGAGGGCGGCGCGGAGGCCGCGAGGGCTGGGTAGAGGCCGCGAGGGCTACACGGAGGCCGCGAGGGAAGTGAGTTCATGGGACGGTGAGTCGCAGGGGCCGTAGGGGGCCGCAGGATGGTGAGGCCGTGAATGATACAAAGGGTCGTGGGGCAGTGAGGCCGTCGGGGCCGCGTAGGGCCACGAAGCAGTGTGGCCAAGTGGCGGTAGAGGCTGCAGGCGATGCGAGGGCTGCACGTCCATGGACGTTGTGGGATGCATATGCCGCAAGCAGCATGAGGATACGGGGGGGCGAAGGCTGAGGTCGGAATGGGGGCCACGGGGTGGCAGAGGCCGTAGACGGGGTGTGGCCGCAGGGCGGCGGAGGACGTGGGGGTGGAGGTCGCAGTCGGTGCGGGGGCCATGGATCGACGGAGGTTAGGGGCAGCACAATGGTCATGGGGTAGTGTCGGTGCACCAGTGCATTCATCGCATCCGGTAGCGGTTTCGTCCGTAGTTATCATGCCCAACCGAGTTTGGTTTTCATCCTCATCCATCGCGAAGAACACAACAATTAAACACAAGATTTGCGAAGAGGTCGGTCCATGTTTTTTACGCATGCACTCTCTGCGTTACATCGGTAGCAAGCCAATATAATCTCTTCCTAATTTTACAATGAATTATCAAGAACGAGTAGGGGAAGAAATTAAAACAACCACCCTACCTCAAAATTTCATTGATGTTTATGCGAGAAAGAATTCAACGATGTCGATGTTCATCACACCCATCACACATCGCCTATCCTGGGCTCATTCATCAGTTCGTTGTAGTTGAAGGCATTACTCATTGGAAAGAACATTTTTCATTGGAGGATGAGTTTCTCCACAATTATACAAAGCTTCTCCCCTTTCTAACAGTTTCCCTAATACCCCCATAATAAGGAATATCCATCTTATTAATTTAAATTCATTTGATTAATAATGCTGGCATAATTAAAAAAATGATGAAAAATTTCATTAATTATTTCTTGGCTATTACAACTAAATGGGTTGTTGAAATATTTAATTGTATCAATTTAATTGGATCAAATTAATGGTGGAAATGAATTAATGGGGAGTTAAGTGGTTTCTCCCCCATAAAGAGGGTTTAGGTGGTCCCAGTCATTAATTTCAAATTGGGAGGTTTTAAATCTGGTGGTCCCTACCATTATAAAATTCACGTAGTAGTTTTAGGCACTGGTGGTCCCCATCAAAATAACCCATAGTGAGGGGTTTTAGAAATAAAAATGTTAGACATTTCTATTTTATTTTATTATTTTATGAAAAACACAAAAAATTTCTTTAACTCTCGACCCACTACGATCGAGGTGAAGGTCTCATAAAGGGAATACAAACGCTATGAGTTCAACGGTGCCTTCAGTTTTCAATTCCGAGCATCGGGTCAATAGTTAAAAAAACATGCTCACACATTTTCTGAACATACCCAAAAAGAAGTTCATAAATTCATTTTGGGCACACCGGGCCTCAGAATCACGCGCTTTCAATTTACATGGACTCATAAAACTCCGATATACATAAAAATAATTACATGGAATTTTCGGGTCTTTACATTCTCCCCACCTCAGGGATTTGCATACCCATAAGCCACAACTCAAACTAGGGGAACAAGTGGCGGTACTGAGCATGAATCTATGCCTCCCTCTCTCATGTTCTCTCTTCGAGCTTCCCTGGCTGCGAGCGAATGTGCACTAGAGGTATCGACATCCCAAGAAGGACCCAGTCATGTTGATCCTCAATCTGTACTGGAACCTCAGTAAAAATCACACCATCATCGACGTCCAGTTCACCGTGGTCGATGATGTGAGAAGGGTTGTGCACGTATCTTCTCAGCTGGGATATGTAGAAGATGTTGTGCACCCTGTGCAACTGAGGTGGAAGAGCTAAGCGGTAAACCATCTCTCCAGCTCTACGGAGGACCTAGAAGGTTCTGATGAACCTTGGAGATAACTTTCCCCCTCTTCCAAATCACCACAAACCTCGTCGAGGGTGAGACCCGTAGAAAGACGTGATAAACATCCTAGAACTCTAGAGGTCTCTGTCTCCTATCATCATAGGTCTTCATCCTACTTTGTGCAGTGTTCATTCACTCTAGGATTAAATGCACTTTCTCTGTGGTAGCCCGTATCATCTTGGGTCCCACTTGTGCTGACTCCCTGAGGTCAGTCTAGCACAAACGTGATCTGCAAGGATGACCATACAACACCTCAAAAGGTTCCAACCCAATGGTGGAGTGATAGTTATTGTTGTATGCAAAATCTATTAATGGAAACTGATCCTCCCAGATGCGACCGAAGTCGAGAACACAAGCACTTAGCATGTCCTCGAGGGTCTAAATGGTCTGCTCAGTTTGGTCATCCGTCTGAGGATGGAAGGCAGTGCTCAAATGAAGTTGCATCTCGAAAGCCTCCCTGAAACCCCTTCCATAGTCGGGATGTTAAATTTGCATCATGATCGGAGAAAATCGTCGAGGGTACTCCATGTAAATGCACTATCTCTTCCACATAGAGATATATTATGCTCTCTACTGAACCCTATTCTCAGTTCGGAAGGAAGTGGGCCAACGTGGTGAGTCCGTCGAGGATCACCCAAATCGAGTCATGACCACTGGATTTATATCTAATTCCTACCACGAAGTCCATGGATATCCCATTCCACTTCAACTATGGGACCTCCAAAGGCTGAACCAACCCTACTGGAACCTGATGCTCCGCCTTCACTTGCTGACAAATGAAGCACTGAGAGACAAACTCTGTAACTTCTTTCTTTATTCCCGATAACCAGTGTTGTTGTCGGAGATCGTGGTACATCATCACCACTCCTAGATGTACCACTAGAGGGGATGTGTGGAATTCCCTCATCACATCATCCAGAAGCGTCACTAGTACCATGGTACATCCTCTAACGTAGATGATGTGCTCCCCACCATCAAATATTCCATTAGGTGCCTGCCATGTTGATATCAGAGCACGTTGAGCCTCGTATTCCGTGTCCCCTCACAAGGCCTCCCTGACACGAAGAAGAAGTGGGGGAGTGACTGTAAGAGACTAAACAAAAGCCGCTCCATCCCAATCAACAAAGGATATCTTAAAAGCTTGCAGCTGCTATGTTACCTCTCCAAGAAGATGTATACTAGACCTCTAGCTAAGTGAATCTGTTACAACATTCCCCTTCCCTGGATTATACACTATCTCAATGTCATATTCCTAGATGAACTCAATCCAACGTCGTTGTCTCAGGTGGAGGTCCTTCTGAGAGAAGTCTTAACTGAGCCTCTTGTGATCAGTGTAGACGGTAAAACGCTCGCCCATCATGTAATGTCATCACATCTTCAATGAGAAGACCAATGTTGCTATCTCTAGGTTGTTGTTAGCATAGTTCTGCTCATGTTTCCTCAGTTGTCATGAACCATATACAAAAGCTTCTTTCTCCTTCATCAGGAATCATCTCAGTCTGGTACCTTATGTGTCGTAGTAGATTACGTACCCTATTCCCTCCTCTAGTAACCTCAAGATGGGTGTACTAGTCAGCTTCCGCCTCTGCTTCGAAAAACGCTGCTGGCATCTCTCCGACCAAACGAAGGGTTTCCCTTTCTTCATCAATTTTGATAGAGGTGATGCAAATCTAGAGAAATTTGGGTACCTCTGTCACACTCATGGGTGGTTACCGAGCATGTACAACTTCAATCTTCATTGGATCTATTGAAACTCAATCCTCCGATATGAAATGTCCCAGAAAGTGAACCTCTCAAATCCAGAACAGACACTTTGAGAGCTTACCATAATTTTGGTGATCGCAGACTGTGTCCAAAACTATCTATAAATGATAGGAAAGCTCCTCCTCAGTAGTCAAGTAGATCGGAATTTCGTTGATGAATAATACTACAAAGCGACAAGTTATGGCTGAAACATGATGTTCATGAGTCCCATGAACACTGTTGGAGCGTTGGTTACACTGAATGTCATAAAAAAGAACTTGTAATGGTCGTACCGACATCATAAAGTCGTCTTCCACACATTCTCATCTCATACTCTGAGCTGGTGATAGCCTGATCTGAGGTCTATAATCGAGAACCATTGTGCTCCCTTCAGCTGATCAAAGAGGACTTCAATCCATGGATGTGGGTACCTTTTCTTCACGGTCACATGGTTTAGGTGCCGATAGTCAGTAGAAAAGTGTCAAGATCCTATCCGACTTCTTGGTGAAAAACATTGGGGCTGCCCAAGGCGAAACACTGGGTAGAATGAACCCTTTCCCCTATAAGTCCTCCAACTATACATGCAACCCAGGAAGCTCTGTGGGAGCTATCTGATATGCTGGAGCAGATATCGGTGCTATCCTGGGGTACAAGTCAATGTAAAAGTCCACCACTCTGCGAGGAGGTAGACCTAGAACATCATCAGGGAAGACATTTGCATACTGGTCCACCACTACAAGATAACATAGACTCTCCACATTAGCTCCTCTAAGGGAAAGGCTAGACAACTGATGGGTGATCGGTGGCTGTACTCTCCTCTATGTAAGTCCATATTGTGTTGAAAAGGTTCCTTTCCCACTAGTGAAGGTAAACCTGGTCTCATCCGTGTAGACACAATTCACTTTGTGCCTAAAATATAAAATCTGCGCATGGACTGTAGATAACCAGTCCATCCCCAAGATGACATTGTATGGCCTCGATGCCGCAACTATGAGATCCCTGCCAAAGCTATTTCCTCCTAGAGAAAGCTCGAACTACTGGCACTGGTACATAATCGTCGAATTATCTCCCATAAGAGTCTCTAGCTGTATGGATCAAGCTAACGAATCTGTCCGAATATATGATCTTCGAACGGGGGTAGTGGCAATAAAGGAATGACTGGCACATGTGTCTATACGTACTGCAGCTAAGGTGGAGTAGACACATATCATAACTCATATCATCTCCAGAGCCCCATGATCATAGTCCTCAGTTTCATGGAGCTGAGCTCGTCCCTATCCTCTTGGTCCCTATGGTCGGGGTAGACCACCTGGTGGTGGTGGTAACATCTCGAATCGTCGCCCACTGCCAGTTGCATGGCGTGCCCCTCTGTCATGTTTGCCTTCTCCCTGTAGACCACCTCGATTGAACCACTGTCTATGCCTGGGAGTTCCTTCGACCATCTTCTGATCATCCATATGGCGGGTCAAATAGTCACGACACATGAGACCCTGCCAACCGCATGCATAACATTGGCCACTCCTGCCATGAATGGCTCTTCTTCGGGTGCCCTGCACAATTGACCCTGAATCCTGCAGTCATCCACCTTTAGGTCTTGTCCTTTTGGACATCTGGGACATCTGCCTGGTGACGGATGCAGAAGACATCGCTACGTGATGTCCGATGGTGGGTGTCACTACTGGTGACTACTCAGCAAGGAAACTCCCCACTAAGGGGGCTCACTCTAACACCCCCTCCTACGTTGGGATGCTAAGAGAAATCATCGAATCCCTAATCTCTCTCATGTGTCCCTGCTCGAATGTTTGGTTCTTGAAGAATGGGTCCTTCACCAGATCATTGGAGTAGCATGAGGGGTCAGTGAACCTCACTAAGTACTGAGCCACAGTCATGTTGCCCTGCTGCAGATGAAGAAGCTCTTGTACGTGCACTGTGTGAAGAGTCAATGGAACAAACTCTTCCAGAAACAGGATCTCGAAGTCTTCCCAAAGAAGCAACACCTCATCGTGAGCCTGTACTATCAAGCTCAACCATCTACCTCCTACAGCCCATAGAAGAATGGCTGAAAGTATCACCATGAGATTGGATGGTGTCCCTACTAGTAGGAAGACTCTCACCACGGCCTCCAGCCAATTCTCAATCGCATATGGGTTCATCTCTCCCCTGAATGTGGGTGGCCTCTGGTGTTGGAACTCATGCAATTCACTCAAGTAGTTTTCATCCTCTACTGTTGGGGAATGTTTCATTAGTGGCCCAATAGGTAATGGTACCGTTGGTGCCTCTTCTGCTACCTCTATGGGAAGAGGGCCCAGCCCTGAGGCCTAATTTCTATATGGGTTATCTGTGTATACTATATCTGGAACCCTTGTTGGATATTTGTGGGGAGGAATCCTAAAAAGAAACAGTTGCGCCACTGATGATATGTTATTCCTGGAGAGATGAATCATAGAGATCACACTGAAAAATATGGAAAACACACATGAAATCAGTGTTTTCGTGCACTGAGTCAGAAATCATAAGTCAGGGTCTTGGTGCATGGATGCGTCACCCACCGCACCAACACTGGATTCCCTAAATTGATAACCACACACACTACAATTAACATTATTTACATTAAAAAGAGAGACCAGAGTCCTATGTTCTATGGTAGAACCGACTCCTCTGATACCAATTTTTCATGACCCATCCCCGGGGCCCGTGTTGTGACTACCCCAAGGCCGCCTTCCATAGGCAAGGGGCTGGCGACTAGCACCGAAGGTGTATTCCCTAAAACTAGGAAGGCGTTGCATTTATAACCTATAAACACACGCAACCAAGCACACAACAAGATACGAACTCAAGTAAATTAAATAGTAAATAGAGTGATTACAATAAGTAAAAGGGCCAGAATACAAGCCCAACCTGAATGTATAAGAAACTGAAAGTAGAAGTAAACTAGAATAGCACCTGTGATCACCTATCGAGGATCCTACATAATGGTTAGGTACAACTCTGGAATGATCATCTATGTGGTACGCCTCATCTAAGGTCCACCTACGAGCTACCTCCAGTCCTAGTACTCTCATCCATAGTCAGCGTTGTCTGTCGTCTGCACATAACACAACGACGTGAGAGCATAGCCCGTGTAGGGGTGAGTATAACAATACAAAGTAGGCACCCCGATACCCTCAATGTCTCAAAAAATCCACAAAGGATAAACCACAAAGAATGAAATAAACTAACAACCCATCTTAGGTATAATCCCATACATATACCTGTGTTATTAACTATACCCATATCAATCATGAGGAAACACATAATCCAACTCAAAATCCCAAATCTCAACTGTTCAACAAAGGGAGGAACACCACGAAGGTAAGTACAACATAGGTACACCACACAGAATAATACCGCAAAGGTACTGACTCAGCGCACACCATGTATTTCTTAGGTACAGTAGTATAGATGATTAGATGTAACTAATGAATCATCTTACTCTGTTAAGAGGCAGACCCACTAAGCATCCTAGTACATCACCAATACATTTTCATACCCACATAGGATATCTTGGTTCTCACCCACATAAGATCGCTCAGTCCTGACCCACACAGGATCGCTCGGTGCTGACCCAGACAGGATCGCTCAGTGCTGACCCACACATGATCGATCGGTGCTGACCCACATAGGATCACTAGCAGTTGACCCACACAAGATCATTCAGTGCTAACCCACAAATTATCTCTTGGTGCTGACCCACACAGGATCTCTTTGTGATGACCCACATAGGATCTCCTGGTGATGACCCACATAGGATCGCTATTCATTCTTCATGTCATAGCCAGCTACTGGGTTCCCGTACCAACCTTGCTCATCTCCGGGAGGGTCCACTCCTCAAGCCATAGTTCGATACTCCAACTACCATAAGTTTCCACAATTTTGTAACCCAATGTAATGACATGTCATAGGGTACTCAATGAAAAAGACGATGCATCAATCGGACACCTGGCCTATAAGTTATTTTAGTTTTTGTCTTAAGGCCCATGTTGGATTCGTGCTCGATCTAACCCGACTGTATCTCAACTTTATCAAAATCTCAAGTGGGTTATACCAAAGGGATCATCTCACTCTATGGTTTATAGTGCCATTGACAATTTTTCAAACCGATTCCTAGTGAAAAAGTTATGGCCGAAAGAGTGAATAACTCGTAGTTGGTTCGTATCTCGTATGACCCGGTCGGACCGACCCGGCCCGAACCGGCCTGGGCCAACCCGACAAGGTTTGGGTTGACCCAGCCCGTTGGGTCAGGTCTGGCTCACACTAGGCGACACGAGGGCCATGGAGTTGTGCAAGGCTATGCGGGTGGCGCAGAGGCTGTGAGGGCAGCGTAGAGGCTGTTAGGGCGGCGAGCCCATGGGAGAGCGAGGCCACGGGGGCCGTGGAGGGCCGAGGGATGGCGAGGTCGCGGGGGATGTGGTGAGGCCGTGGGGGCCGTGGAGGGCCACGGGTGGCAAGGTCGATGGGCGGCAGAGGTCGCGGGGTGGTGAGGTTGCGGGGTGGTGGAGGCCACTAGAATAGCGTTGGTTGCGGGGAGGCAAAGGCCACGGACGACGCGGGGCTGCGGGTGGTGGAGGTTGTGGGCGGTGCACTGGTCGCGGGGCGAAGGAGGCCCTAGGTCATCGAGGCCGCATGCGACGTGGTGGCTGTGGGGCGGTGCCTTTACGTCATGGCCCTCATCGTGGCCAGTGGTGGCGTCGGTCTCTGTTCTCTTTCCCCACTGAGGTTGGTTGTTTTCCTCCTCCATCGCTATGAACTCAACAATTAAACACAAGATTTGTGGAGAGGTAATGAATTGTTTGTTTGGCATGCACTCTCCATGTTAGAGTGGTAGAAATTGGCTATAATCTCTTCCTGATTTTACAATTTGTTATCAAGAATGGGTAGGGGATGAAATTCAAACAAACACTCTACCTCGATGGTTCGTTTATGTTGGCATGAGAAAGAATTTGAATATATCAACGTTCGTCGCGCCTGCCACACATCGTTGATCCCAAGCTCATTCATCAGATTGTCATAGTTGAAGATGTTCCTCGTTGGCGAAATCATTATTCATTGGAGGAAGAGTTTTTCCACAATTCTCCAAAGATTCTCCCTTTGCCAACAGTTTCACCAATTCCACCAAAATGAGGAATAACCATCAAATTAATTTAAATTCAGTAGATTAATAATGTTGGAACAATTAAAAAATGCTGAAACATTTCATTAAATGTTTCACGGCTCTAAAAACTAAATGGGGTGTTGGTATATTTAATTGTATCAATTTAAATGGCTCAAATTAATATAGGAAATGAATTAATGGGGATATGAGTGGTTTCTCCCCCATTAAGAGGGTTCTTGTGGTCCCCGCCATTAATTCCAAATTGGTAGGTTTTAAATATAGTGGTTCCAACTTTATAACATTCACAAGGGAATTTTAGGCTTGGGTGGTCCCCACTACTATAACCCATGTTGAGGGGTTTCAGAAATAAAAATGATAGAATTTTTTATTTTATTTTATTCTTTCACGAAAACCACAAAAAATAACTTTCACTCTTGACCCACTATGATCAAGGTAAAGGTCTGTTTGAGAGTATATCGGCACTAAAAGTTCCACAGTGCCCTTAGATTTCAATTATGAACATAGGTTCAAAAGATACAAAAACTCTCCTGCATGTTTACTAGACATACCGGAAAAAATGATTTGAAATTCATTTCGGGAAGACCAGGCCTTAGAATCATGTCACGTCAATTTTCGCAGACTCGTAAAATTCCAACATACTTAAAAAAAATTCATGGAATTTCCAGGTCTTTACAATAAATCATTTATCACTACATAAGTAGTAATAAATGGAAATTATATGTCTTTATCAACTCTTTTTTCAAACTGATAATGATTAATCAATATCAACACTAAAAAAGGAAATGATAAATTGAATATTTATTTCTGATAATACATTAGCACTGATAAATATTGATTTTATCATCACTTTTTTACCACTGATAAAGACATTCCTTCATCAACAACATATTTATACGTGCTAATAAAAGTGTCCCAATCTATTTAAAAAAAACTAACCACTTATGAACCACTCAAGATATCATAATAATTTTGCAGAAGAAACCAACTTATGGCGATCCTACTCGATTAATCAATCCTTGAATAACACTACTCGACTACCTCCAGTTTCTCTAACATCATCATATATCCTGTGTTTAGTTACAGTTAGGATTTATAAATATGGTTTTAGTCAACTGGGAAAGGATGGACAATAATTTTTCATTGAGTATTTTTGTTTCTTTTTTTGTTTCTTTTTTCGATGATGTCGTGATTTATTTGTGGTTCTATTATTGTATACCATTTTTATCTTAGATTAAAAACAAATTTTTCTTCCTTAATCCATTGTGTGATTGACTATTTACTTGGATATCATGTTTTGGTATATTTAAATTATTTTTTTGAATTAATTTTCATTTCTATCTACATCGATAAACAAGTGTTCTCTAAATTAGTTATTCTATGTTTTAACTATATATTGATCATTAGTTAATGATAGTTCAAATTATTCCTTATCTATGTCTATATTCTGATCATGGTCATTGATCCATGTTCATGATTTCATCTTCTTCTTAATACTAGGTTTTTATAATTACAGTTTCAATATGTGTTAATATGTTCCATGTTCATTCCATGGATGTTTTAGGTATGGTTCCCCAACACAGAATCTATAACATGCTTATTTTAGTAATTTTTTGAAAAACAAATGGTGGTTTATTAAGAATTTGTTTAATTTCATGTTACCTTTTTATAACTATAAACAAAAATAATTTTATCATAAATATCAAATGATAAATTAATTATGTTTTCTCAAAAATGAGTGATATAATTTTACATCATCCTTTATGTTTGAGGTTAAAGCGACCCAAAAATGACATTTAATAATCAACATATGTGAATTAATATGTAATTAATTTTATAGTAATACATTTATTAAATAAGTTTAATTATCATTTATGGATTTTATTAAAGTGTTAAATTATTATTAGGAATAGGTAGTTGAAGAATCTAGATGGAAATGGAATTTATGAAATTATTAATTGCATAAATAAAATCATATCTTTTGTTGAAATATTTCTTCATATTGAATAATTTACGAAATCCTGTTGATACTAAGACCACTAAAATTGTGTAAAGGATGAATATTATAAATATTATATTTAGATTATATTGAGGGATCATAATTTTAGTTGTTATTGAGAAACTGTGGTGGAGGAGTTTCTATATAATTTATATGGAGTTTCATTTTATCAAATACCCATTCCTTAGTGTGTCATAAATAAAAATATAAAGAAATTGTGGACATAATGTGACAAAATAACAGATATTTTTTGTGCATAGCATATAAATATTAAGGGTGGGAATGAATCATAGAAAATAAAATGAGGATGAGTTGTCTATAACATTAACCTTTGAATTAGTTCAGAGGATAACACCTTCCATAGTGGACAAATTCTTTCTTAAATAGAGTTTTCCATTTCTGAAACATACTGAAATTAATCAAACAAACTATAAATGTTGAGTTTCCCTTATTATAATTGTCTATATCATTCAACATTGATATTGAATATCATATGTTTAATTATTTATAATTCGTATAAAACTAATCTTTTATGAACCCAATAGGATATATATGAATCAAAAATTGATGCAAGAAAGTCGTCAAAAAAATGATTATGATGATGGAGTTTCCAAGAGATCACACAAAAAACCCTTTTAAAGTCCTTTATCAATGATTAAATAGTTGTCATTCATGATAATTGTTCTGGAAGTGTTGGAAGAATATTTGATTTGTCACAGAATTGATCAAATCTATACATGTTGGAATAAACATGTCAAAAAATAAATGTGGACACCAATTGGGATGATAATATAGTTTATTAATCATTTGATATGAATAAATTTTTAAATCATGATGGAGATCACATAGAAAAAATTACGATGGAAATTATCGATGTACATTTTGATTATCCAAATTTGTTTGAGGAGGTAAATTGGTATTCCATGAAACTATTTTATACTGATTTTACTAAATGCACAACATTTTAAGATGTATTGATGTTATATAATTTGAAATATGGTAGTGGATAGAGTGAAACCATCTTTATTGAACTAATTGGCCTTCTGAATGATATAATACCAGAAGAAAATGAACAACCTTTCCAAATATATTAATATAAATGAATGTTATGTTCAAGGGGAATGATCCCTAAAAAACTAAATCCATGATTACATGATTACATATTTTTTCACAAGGACCATGAATGACTCAAAAAATCCCCTAAGTGTGGAATTAATCAGTGGATGAAAAATGAATAAATACCATTAAAAAATTTATGGTAATTTCCTATCATTATATAGTTTAGAAGACTATATTGATGTCAGGAAAACATAAGACAATTAACATGGCATGTAGTTACATGAATTAAAGATTCTAACCTATATCATCGAATAGATTCTTCTTAGGGGAAGAAAATGTATTACATGTTTCTGAAGTTTAGAAATGAGCAGAGAAACACGAGACTTGCATTATCTATAGATGGAATATATCTTTTTGGTGTATAGAGTAGTACTCAAAGTACCTGGATCATCATGTTGGTAAATTATATCTTTCCATCATAGTTATGAAAGAAGATTAATTACATTATGTTCTCTCTACATATATTTTGACCAATGAAACAAGAGAATGATATTGATGTATATTTTTCACCATTGAACATAGATCTATAATTTATATTGGATATTGTTTTTACAATGTATGATTCTCATAGAGGTGAAGAATTTATAATGAAGGAAATATTATATGGAATGATAAATGAATTCCTCACTTATGTAATTTTATCAGGCTAAAGCATTAAATGATTTTAGGGTGTGCAATTTGAGAAAGATACATATACTCAGTTATGTGGATACATTGCTCGAAGAATTTCCATTTTGGAAATTAGAAATATTTACATCTATGACAAACATAACCATCTTAGAAGATAGTATTCATTGGAAATATTGATCACAGTACAATAACGTTTCTAGTAATGGGTGATCAACTATATAATAATGTAAAAAATATTGACATTGTTTTGGGAAAACCATTTTAAAAAAATGATAAATAATCATGTGGGAATAAGTGATAATTTTTTTTGAATTACCCTATTGTAATTGTTTGAATGTTATACATTTTATTGACATTATGCATATAGGGAATAAATGTATTTGATAGAGTTATTGGAATATTACTAAATGTTCTTTAAAAAACAAAATATGGAATAAATTCTTGATTGGGCTAGATTTATATAGGGATAAATGAAGTGTTGACATTGGTGATCGGTAGAAGGAAAAATTTTGTACCCCCAAGAACATACACTCTATCCAGACAAGAAAACATTCAATTTTTCATTTTCCTTATTAGTGTAAAATTTCCACAAGAGTATTCATTAAATATCAATAATCTCTTTTAATGATTAATTTGAAGTTACAATGACTAAAATACCACTACTCCTATGTTTTGATGCAAGATTTAATGCCTTTTTCATTCTATTGCATTTTTTCACAAAATGTATGACATGCGTTAACTATGATCTGCTTCATTTTCAAATCCATACACAAAAAAGTTGTAGACCTAGAAAAGTTTCCCATCGTGAATAATGACAGTAAAATCATATTATATGAATTTTAGTTTTATTCACGCAAAAATTCGCTGATATAATGGTCCACATTATGGTTCACTTGGTTATAGAGGTTTAACAATTCAGTCATATCCATTACAGATGGATGTACGCCATTGAATTGTATATGAATATTTTGAATGAGTATGTCAAGAATTGAAGTTTCTATATGTTTTTATTGATGAAAAATATATTGCTGATGAATCTTTTGAATTATTTACCGAATACCTATCAGATGTTGAAATCGTCCATCACCCAAAATCTCCTCATAGGAAACCCTTTTTGGTGAAGTGATTTCTGATAGAGATGTTGTTACAATTACCATGACAAACTGGGAGCAAGAACACCATTAAATACTACATAATAGTGATGATGTAGATCCATATATTGTAGCCCAAAAATATGTTATTAGTGATTAGAATCCATCAATGGTTAAATGATGGATATCAAATACCCAAAAGCAATAGTTTATAGGATGGTTCATATATAAAATTTATAATGGATTATCTAAAAATACGAATAAAATTTATGAATGTCTTCAATGAATAGCTAGAGGATCGAATGGAAATGTATTATCTTACACTAGTTTTGTAATCAATGGTTATATATTGTATACAAAAGAACATGGTGACTTCGGTACGATGCAAAGAAATGGGGTTACCATTATGGTTGATACGACACCCATATCTAGTCCCAAATATAGAAATCCAATTTATAAATATATGTCATATTTTAGCATTATCGAACAGATATACGAGGTGGATTATACAACATTTCATGTTTCGCTTTTCTGCTACTAGTGGGTTGACATTATCAATTGAGTGAAAGTTGATGAAATGACATTTGATAGGTGAATTTTAGTGTGGAAGGGGAAAAAGATGATCCATTCATAATAGAATCCTAATAAGTACATGTATTTTATATATATGATCAAACAAGCATGATTTGGT
This sequence comes from Viscum album, assembly GCA_963277665.1. NCBI lineage: Eukaryota > Viridiplantae > Streptophyta > Magnoliopsida > Santalales > Viscaceae > Viscum > Viscum album. The sequence continues at coordinate 1,254,967,350 of OY728122.1, forward strand.
CAATTTTTCTATTGGTGAAAATAAATGTTGAGCTAGATGAAAATTCAATCGAGGATGACCCTTTTTTTAGGACATCACAATTTGTTCATGTGGGTTCCAATATATAAAATGTCTTGTATGTTAGAGGAAAACACAAATATGGGATTTTGATTCTCGATAGAGGATCCAAATCATTGAAACCATTAATAAAAGAGGGTACAATGAGAATGTAATTGTGTTTTTTAATATATTATGTTTTTATTCATTTTATTATATGTTCTCTACTACATTAACATAATATAAATTAAATGTTTTACTAATCAATTAGAAAATCTCTTCTGTACATGATGATGTTACCAGTACCTCAAAACAACACAATATAATGAAATAAACCCTTTGGAAAGATGTAATGATAATGTTTGGATATACTTTCTCTATTTTACTAAAAATTTATATAATGAAATATTGATTTAATTTTAATTATTACATGTAGATTTCATTTATTATAGATTTATTTCTTCCATGTTTCATACACTTTCATGGAGTGAAATTGTAAGGCCCCAACCCCAGTTACCTAGAGTCGGTGAATTATGTTAATACATTGGCAGGATTACAAGGAAGCAAGTCCTGAAGGACCGATCGGTTAAGTAGCCTTAGAAAATATATTTCATACATGAATGCTACATGACACTTTATAACATACAAAACAACATAAATAATCCTTTATGAACACCATTATTCCTTTACCTTAACCCTACATATCAATCAAAATACACTTCTTGGAATCCTAGGAAAAATAAAACATAGAAAGAGGTGCACTCAAATACTCAGTAAGGGTATGAAATACAGTGTAAGATAACATAAATATTATGCATGGTGAATAATTGAAACTTTATTCTTTTTACAATAAAAAACATGAATACTTTTATTGTAGGGATATGAGCTGAGTAAATAATTCCATAATAAAACATAATCATGTGTATTCTACTAGTCAAATGACCACATGAACCGTCAATATTATTTTCATAATAAGGGAATGAATAATACCAAACATTAATTAATGTGTCAAGGCATCGTGACAGGACCTATGAGTTAACTATAATCGGATCCAAACCCGGAGAGCCTCTGTAACCGGACTCCATCCCAGAGAGCCTCTATAACCAGACTCCAACAAGGAGAGCCTCTGTAACCGGACTCCATCCCAGAGAGTCTCTGTAATCGGACTCCAACCTAGAGATCCTTTGTAACCGGAATCCAACCTAAAGGGTCTACTGTAACCATAACCCAACCTAGAGGGCTTACTTTTACGAGTCCCCAACCTGAAACATAATAGTCCAAAACATTCATCATAAGAAAAGGTTGAAATATAACCTAACCATTCGTATTAAAACGTGCATACAAAATGGAACTACATTAATGATAAACCATGAATGGTATACGAATAGCACATCCATAGTCAAACATATAACCAAACCGTCAATACAATATTGAATTTTTGTATCATAATAAATCAACTTCAAATAAACTTAAAATCCATTAAAGGATGTTGAAAAAGAAGAAATCAAAACCTTTTTTAGAGAAATATCTCTTTCCATTTTGAAATCATTTAAGAGTCACATAATTATAAAGAAAAAATTTATTTTTAAAATATTCTTACAAGCTTGTAATGAAAGCTTTGGCGATGTTATAATGGCAGAAAGTAGTCGCGCCTACTGTATAAGTTAAAAAAAAACTTTCTTAGCTTAATTTTGTTGAAAATGTCATAAAGTAACTTATTTGGAAAATGATTGAAAGGTTCCATTATAAACATTTTATAAAATTAAAACAAGGGTATAAAAGAATTTAACCCGTAGTCTATTAAACAATAATAATTTTTTGAAATATGTTTTTAAGAAACATGGATGGGGATGATAAAGATGTCATAGTAGATATTTATGTAAAAACAACCTCGGATCTCATTCTAATAAATCAGGTCATATGAACAATAGTCAATAACCACCAAATGAATCCCAGAATATCATTAGTATAAATAGAATCATGATAATATATATCAAATGGATGTACAAAATACACCAAATGCAATAAATAAGTGTTTAACAATGGAAATCTCAAGGAATTAAAAGTGAGATAAGAAACCCCTTATCTCGTGTCCGACTTGACCCATCCATTCTTTAATATCTAGAATAATAAACTAAAGTTAATTTCTACTAGATTAAGAACCATTTTCAAGTTTATTATTCATTTTATATGACTTATTACCATGTTATAAACATTATTTAATCATTTAAGTTAATAATGTTCGTTTTGTCGATATTTGTCACTTGAGTCAAAAATGACCAACTTATAGTTAAAAGTTGTTCACATGATCAAAATTTAATTATATCCAGAATTATATTCTTGATTTAGATATCATATATATCATATATATCTAGTATATACACTTATTTATAATAGTACATATCATTTTGGTGTAAGAAAAGAAATGCATCTTTCATGGAGATGGTAAGCCCACATAAGCATGAATGCTACTTTCATTTCTATTTCGTATTTTAATGGAATTAAAACATAATATTACATATTTATATTATAATTATAGTATAATATCATATATAATATCATTAACTCTATCCTTTACACATCCCACATATTTTATTAATGAGTCATATCACTTTGAGGGGGCAGTAGTCCGAACCTCCTCAAATGAAATTATATCGTTTATCCATTATGGATACCATTAAGGTATTCTATAAAAGAAAAAAACAGATGCACGAAGATCAAATAATCATAATATATATGATATATAAATACATTTACATCATAATATCAACCATGATAGGTGGTAGGAGGTCAATTAACAATCATCGTTTCGTGAGGCGTTAGTTAGCCTTCCATAGAAACTTATGTTCTTCACCCATTTGATGGAGGTGTGTGTAAGTGTAGTTTGAATACATATCATAAAAAAATCCTAGTATATTGAGGATTCTGGTGTTGTTATAATATAATGTAATAAAATGAGTTTAAGGGTTGGAGAAGTAAAATAAAAGAAAAGAAGTCAAGAGAAACTGTTATCTTTAATTGGGTAACTTCCTTTGGTTTGAACCTAAATGAATTCTTGAAGTTCCTTTTGCCTATGGAAAGGCTTCTAGGAGGAGTTGTGGGATGTAAGGAGAATAATTTTGCAGATTTTGGATGAGCCTAAATTCTTTATATGTGTGAGTAATTAGTTAGAAGTGGTCTCCTTTCATAAGGGGGGGGGGACTCTTTAGGGAATTGTGAAAATATTATTTTGTTATATAAAGATATTCAGTTTATAGAGGTCCAAAAATCATTAGAGTCGAAGGTAATATGACTCATGGTTGAAATAAAATCATCAAATAAGAACTGTACATGTTTTGGATATTAATTTAATATTTATAATCTATGTTATTTAAACATTTATTTATGAGATACATACTACATCATTATCGTGTAATAAATAATTTATTTTTTTAGATGTATAAAAATTATTAAAAAAACACCATGATTTAGGAAATATTTTTATATTTCCAATTAATATTTATAGTCAAAAATATTACTTATATAACACCAAATAAAAATTAATTACTGAAATATTTTTGTTTATATCAATTTTTCCATTACTTTAAATTAATTAATCTAAATTGTAATTATCTATCATAAGTGGCTCCATGGGGTCCCAAAATCGATCCAAGGATGACCATGGTTGGACATTACTCATAAAATAATGTTAGAACATATGTTAAGATAATTGTGAATTATTAAAATATTCTTTTTATCATGAATTACCATATTTAACTTTAACTGCGATAAATAAAGGTCAAAAATTACTATTCACATAATCTTATTTTCAACTTATTAAACCACATTTTACTTACTGAGTTTAACTATGCCTTTTGGATTTTTGAAATTCAACTCACAGAAGTGGTAAAATTATGTTTCATGCAAATCTGAAAATACTCCTAGGAGGTGGGTAAATGATGGTGAAAAGTTCAATAATAATTTTATATATCTAAACTTATTATAAAATGACTTCAATGAATTATTTTGAACAAATATATGTATTATGTATCTACTTTTACCTAAAATAAATATAAATAAAATATATAACTAGTTAAATAAAAAGTCGGTTTTACCCAATAACTCAGTGTTTTTCACTATTCCTCAAAAATTGATGTTTCTTAGAAAAAAACCACAACTTCAGCCTAATCTAAATTTGATATTACAAATTAAAAATTGATTTCTATTTGACGAAATTCAAAACATATAAGTTTCACTAATTAATTTAAAATTTATTCTCATTGACAAAACAAATAGTGTGTTTTGAAGCAACAATATCTATCAAAATATTGACAATTGTTTATGTCCAATTTCAATGTGAAATTAATTATAATGACCTAAAATGTATTAAATGATAAAAATTTAATCTAATTGTACTTCAAAACTAATAAAATTCATAATTTAACACTGTAAATTATTTCGATTAAATTTTTTTAATTAAAATTTTGTATGTTTCACAATTTACAAAAATATTAAAGTTATCATGACAATACAAATAAATTTTCAAATCTAAATATTTAACTCTCGATTCTAAAGAAGAATTCTATTTTGTCATATTTAATACATAAAAGTGTCAAACATTGGATTTAAAAATGGTTTTCCCTCAAAAGGTGGTAAAGTATCCTATTCTAGAAAAAAAATTCCTTTATCTAAAAAAATTTAATTTGTTCTTATATAATGCCTAAGAAACAAATAATATTGATGTTAAAATTATATGGAGTATATAAAATTCAAAAGTCAGTTAATATTATTCATAAACTCTTTTGAACGGCTAGATTGGTAAGTCTTGGTGTGCTTGTACTCGGTGTTGCGTGTAGTGAATGTTTTAGAATTACTTTGAAGAAATAACCTACTATGAAATATTGGGGTGTTACATTCTTACCTAATTCAATAGATTGCATCCTCGCAATTTGAAAATTTTCTTCAAATATATAAGTTTGAAAATATAAAATACTATTGCGGGAAAACCCACATCGGAAATTGGGTTAATAAAATTTAGTCCTAATAAGGGGAAATGGGGAATGAAAAAGTCACCAATAAATTATGATCTCTATTAGGAGAACATTGATGGAAATTAGAGATAAAAAATTGGAGGAAAAACTTTAATATTTATTGGGAGTGATTGAGGTCATCAGTCACAAACAATTGTAGAATTGAGGGCCTCAAAGCCATAAATCTATACTGATTTAAAATATCATCGGTTCAACAAAACATATGGTATTAGGATAGCACTTTTTTAGTTTTAATATCCCTTACCTAAAGTTTATGAATTTATTACTTCATAAAATAAGAGAAGAGTATATATATATATGTATTCCTGATAAGTAGAGTTCTATCCTTTTACTAATTTCTACCAGAAACTAATTTTTCATTCTAAAAGATAGTAGAACATAAAAAATATTCTATTTATCCTATTTGTATAGGGTTTAAAAAAATGAATGTATAATTCACCTATCAACCCCTAAAAAAACTACATTATACAATACAGAAACTTCACGTAGTCCAGTTGTAGGTGATAAATCCCAATCGCACAATGGTTGGGGGTTCAATTCCCACATCTTTGTCTGACCCGACGGGTTGTCACATGGCATGTGTGTTGTCCTTTTTATAAAAATTCATATATAGCCTTAATAATAGTATCTAAATCCATTCAAACTTATAGACTTATCCAAAATAAATCTATCCAAACTCACAGTCCAAAAATTATAAGGAAGTTAGACACAATGAAGATCCTTGTTTCCACGTAATAACATGACAACACCTTCATCATGTATTATTTTAAAACATGGTAACACCCTGAATTACCATAAAACCATATTTATTAGATTCATGCCCCGTTATCCTTTATAAAATACTGGATATATTCCTTATATCCAATAATATTGAATATTTCCACAATGATGAAATAAAAAGAGTATTAATTAGTTCTATGGAAGTCAAGAATATCCGATATAATTTATCCAAATCAACCATCTCATATTCCAAAATCACTACTTCAGTATCAGAACCATATTATGGTTTATCTTTCTCTCAACCATATATTTTCCAAAAATTTAACTCACAAATGAATCACTTTTCATGGTTTCACACAATCTCATGGACTTAGTGAAATAGTAGTTCAGTACAGTCCTTATATACTCTATAATTCTTATAACATGTACATCATTAATACAATACTCAAATGACACAATAATTAAATAAAACCGTAATAAATATAATCATTCCTCTTCATATTATGTAGTGTCATAACTTTATTATTATTATCCAATAGCAATAATTGGTGTATACTCTGATGATTTGGACATTGATTTGCGTTGTGTCCCAAACTACTTACAGATGAAGCATTGTACATTGGAAATATTTTTCTTACTCTTACAATCACATACATGGTGTCCATTTTCTCCACACTTATAACAAACTACCATTCCCATCATGAATTTACCAAGGTGATTCTTTCCACTGTTATCACATATGGGGAAATCCTTCTTTTCAATCTTCCATTTATCCATATTCCTCTCTTCCATCGTTTTCTTCTCTTTCTTCCCTTCAAATCCATAGAACTAAGATAATTCTTTACATATCTTATTAATACATCATACTATTTCTTCAAATATTGAGAATACATGGGAGACTATTTCCCTTCTAAATGATGGCTTAATACTCTGAAAGATATGATCCTTCTTACTCTTTGGATCATACGTATTGCTGGAATTCACATTCCTTCTACAGGGTGTCATTTCTATAAAATGGCATAAACTAGATTAGTTTATGAATCGAAATACATAATTTCAACCTTGTAAAACACTTAACATAAATTGTATAGTTTATGGATATAATCTATAATCATAAAGAAAATTCTTTGAGGAAGTATATGCTCATAAACCCTTCATAATAATTTGTAAAGAAAATGATAATTATCCTAAGAAAATTCCCCTGGGGTGTCATAACCAAGAGTGAAACAAGGCCCATTGTCACACACCAGTTCCCATTTGAGTCTAGCTCAAAGTGGTGTTTTCAGGTTTTACCCCTCGGTACATCTATAACAAATCTACCTCTACCTACTCGTATCTAGACTGGAATGTATTTTCTTATAAAACTCACAAAATCTCTACATTACTAAAATTATATGAATTTATTCTATACTAATCGTCAAAGTATATCTTAGGGATATGTATTCTAATCAGAGTTTATCTAAATCCATTTTCTGAGGATATTTCTATACATCTTCTATTACCAAATGTAACTCCCCAACCCCAGTTACCCAGAGTCGGTACATTATTTTAATACATTGGAATTATTACAAGGAATCAAGTCCTAAAGGACCAATTGGTTTAACAGTCTTGGAAAATATATTACATACATGAATATTACATAATAGTTTATAACATCCAACACAACATAAATAATCCTTTATGAACGCCATCATTCCCTTTTCTTAACTCTCCATATCAATCACAATGCACTTCTTGGAATCCTGTGAAAAATAAAACACAGAAAGGGGTGAGACCAAATGCTCGTTAAGGGTATGAAATACAATAGAAGATAACATAAATATAAATAATGGTTAATAAATGAAACCACATTCCATTACCAATAATAAACATGAATAATTTTATGGTAGGAATATGAGTTGCGTAAATAATTCCATAATAAAACATAATCATGGGAATTCTACTAGTCGAATAACCACATGAACCAACAATATTATTTTCATAATGAGGGAATGTATAATAAAAGACAATAATTTCTATGTCAAGGCCTCATGCCAGAACCTATAGGCTAACTGTAAGTGGACCCAAACCCAAAGAGCCTCTGTAACCGGACTCCATCCCGGATAGCCTCTCTAACCGGACTCCAACCCGGAGAGCCTTGGTGACCGGATTCCATCCCAAAGAGCCTTTGTAACCGAACTCCGACCCGGAGAGCCTCTGTAAACAGACTCCTACCCATAGGGTCTACTATAACCAGACCTCATCCTAGAGCTGTTACTTTTACCGGTCCCCAAACCGGAATATACTAGTCCAATACATTCATCATAAGAAAAGGATGAAATATAACATAAATATTCGTATTAAAACTAGCATACAAAATGTCAATAATTTAACTATATCCATGAATGGTATACGAATAGCACATCAATCATCAAACATATCACCAAACCTTCAATACAATATGGATGTTTTGAATCATAAAAAATTAACTTCAAATTAACTTAAAATACATCAAAGGATGTTGAGATAGATTAAATCAAAACCTTTTTTAGAGAAATATCTCATTCTATTTCGAAATTATTTAAGAGTCACAAAATTTTAATGAAAACATTTATTTTTAAATTATTCTTATAATATTGTAAAGGAATATTTAACGATGTTATAACGGTGGAAAATAGTTGCACCCACTGTATATGTTAAAAAACATTCTTACATTAATGTTTTAAATAAAGGTTATAAATTACCTTGTTTGGAAAACGATAGAAAGATTCCATTATAACCATCTTATAAAAGTAAAAAAAGGGTATAAATGAATTTAAAACATAGTCTATAATATATTAATAATTTTTTGAAATATATTTTTTAGAAACATGGATTTGAATGATAAAGAGGTCTTAGAAGATACTTACGTAAAAACAACCTCGAATAATAAAGAGATTGTGAAATTAACACTTACCTCATTGTAATCAATCAAGTCAAATGATAAATTGTCAATAACCACCAAATGAATCATATAATATCATGAATATAATGAGAATAATTATAATATATAACAAATGGCAGTACAAAATACACCACATGCAATAAATTAGTGGTGAACAATGGAAATCTCACGGAATTAAAAGTGAGATAAGAAACCAATTACTACATGTCCGACTTGAACCGTTCATTCATTAATATCCTGAATAATAAACTAAAGACAATATCTACTTTCTTAAGAACCTTTTTCCTGTTTATTATTCCTTCTATATCACTTATTACCATGTTATAAACAATATGTAATCATTTACGTTAATAAAATTTGTTTTGATGATATTTGGAACTTAAGTAAAAAATGTTCACCTTATAGTTAAAAGTTGTTCACATGGTCAAAAGTTCATTATATCTAGAATGATATTCTTGATATAAATATCATATATATCATATATATCTAGTATATACTTGTGTTTATAATATACCTATGTAATATTATGTTTTAATTCCAATAAAATAACAAATAGAAATTATCGTGTTTACCCATAATGGAAAACATTAAGGTATAATATAAAATAAAAATACAGAAACATGAAGAAAATATAAATATAATATATATCATATATAAATATAGTTCTATCATAATGGCCACAATGAGAGGTTGTAGGAGGTAATTGAACAATCATCGTTTCCTGAGGCGTTAGTTTTCCATCCACAGAAACATTATGTTCCTCACCCATTAGATGGAGGTGTGTGAAAGTGTAGTTCGAAAACTTCTCACAAAAAAATCATAGTATATTGAGGATACATGGTTTCTTATAATAAAAAGGAATAAAATGAATGTAGGGGTTGGAGAAGTAAAATAGGATAACAGAAGTTAAGAGAAAATTTTACCTTTAATTGGGTAACTTCCTTTGGTTTGAAACAAAATGACATCTTGAAGTTCCTTATGCCTAAGGTAAGGCTTTTAAAAGGAGGAGAGGGATGTAAGGAGATTAATTTAGTAGAGTTTGTTTGAGCCTAATGTCATGAGATGTGTGAGGAATTGGATAGAAGTGGTCTCATTTTATAAGGTGGAGCATGGGCTCTTAGGGAAAGTGTGAAAATATTATTTTATTATATAATGATATTGGGTTTATAAAGGTCCCAAAATCATTAAGGTATAAGATAAGATGACTCATGGTCGAAATAAAATCATCCAATAATAATTGGACATGTTTGTATATTATTTTAATATTTATTATCTAATATATTTAAATCATTTAGTAATGAGGTAAATACGATATCGTTATTATGTCATAAATAATTTAATTTATTCGATGTCTAAAAATTATAATAAGAATACCGTGATGTAGAAAATCTATTTAGTTTTCCAATTATTATTTATAGTCAGAAATATTACTTATATAAAACCATATAAATATTAATTACAAGAATATTTTTGTTTTTGTCAATTGTGCCTTTATTTTAAATTAATTAATCTAAAGTGTCATTATCATTCATAAGTGGCTCCATGGGGTCCCAAAATCTACCCAAGGATGCCCATGGTCTTCCATTACTCATCAAATAAGGATAGGATAGGTGTTAAGCTAATTGTGAATTATTACAATATTCTTTTTAATTTGAATTACCCTATTTAACTTTAACCGTGATAAATAAAAGTCAAACGTTACTATTCAAAAAAAATTATTTTCATCTTATTGAACCACATTTTGATTACTCTGGTTAACCATGTCTCTTTTATTATTTAAATTCAACTCACAGAAGTGGTAAAATTATGTTTTATGCAAATTTGTAAATACTCCTAGGAGGTGGGTAAAAGACGGTAAAAAGTTCAATAAACTTCTAAATATCTAAAATTATTATAAAATGTCTCCAATGAATTATTGAAAACATATATAGGTATTATATATCTATTTTGAACTAAAATAAATTTAAATAAAATAAATAATTATTAAAATAAAAGTTCGGTTTCAACCAATAACTCAGTTTTTTTCAATATCCATAAAAAATTGTTGTTTCTCAGAAAATTACCAAATATTCAGCCTAATAAATACTTGATATTCTGAATTCAAAAAAGATTTCTATTTTACCAAATTCAAAACATATAATTTGAATAAATTAATTTAAAATTAATTTCAGTTTCTAAAACAAATAGCTTGTTTTTAAGCAACAATATCTATAAAAATATTTAGAATTTTTTATGTCCAATTTCAAAGTGAAATTATTTATAATTACCCAAATTGTATTAAATAATAAAAATATACTCTAATTATACTTCAAAACCAATCAAATTCATAATTTAACACTATAAATTATTTCAATTAAAATAGTTCTTTTTAATTAAAATTTATTATTTTTCACTATTTACCAAAATATGAAAGTTATTAGAAAAACACCAAAAATTTATCAAAAATAAATTTCTATCTCCTGATTCTAAAGAAAAAGTTTATTTTGACAACTTGATTTCATAAAAGTGTCGAATATTGGATTTAACAAATGTTCTCCCTCAAAAGGTGGTAAAATTTTATTTTCTGAAAAATACATCCATTATCTAAAAAAATTGAATTTGTTCTTATATTATGTCTAAGAAACATATAATTTGGATGTTAAAATTAAATGGTTTATATAAAATTCAAAACATAGTTAATACTATTCATATCCTCTTTTGAACGGCTAGATTGGTATGTTGGTGTGTGCTTGAACTCGGTGTTGGGTGTAGTGCAAGTTATTTAATTACTTTGAAGAAATAACGTACTATGAAATCTTGTGGTGTTACGTTATTCCCTAATTAAATTAATTGTGTCCTTGTAATTTGAAATTTATCTTTGAAAATAGAATATTGAAAATATAAAATACATTTGTGGGAAAACCCACATCGGATATTGGGTTATTAAAATTTAGTCTTAATATGGGGAAAAGGGGAATGAAAACGTCACCACCAAATTATGATCTCGATTAGGAAAACATTGGTTGAAATTAGAGATTCATAATTTGAGGATAAAAGTAAATATTTATAGGGAGTGATTGAGGTCATCAGTCACAAAAAATTGTAGAATTGAGGGCCTCAAATCAATCAAAATATGATGATTTAAAATAGCATCGGTTCAACAAAACATAAGATATTAGGATAACACATTTTTAGTTTTAAGATCCCTTAACTAATGTTTAATAATTAATTTCCTCATAGAATAAGAGAAGAATATATATATATATATATATGATAAGTAGAGTTCCATCCATTAACTAATTTCTACTACAAACTCATCTATCACTCTAAAAGATAGTAGAACTTAAAAAAATATTCTATTTGTCCTATTCATGTAGGGTTAAAAAATTAATCTATAATTAACCTATTAGACCCTTAAAAAAGAAACTACATTATAAAATCCTTGGACATCACGTAGTCCAGTGGTAGGTGATAAATCCCAATCGCACTATGGTTGTGGGTTCGATTCCCATAGCTTTGTCCGATGCGACATGTTGTCACATGGTCTGTATGTTTTCCTTTTTATAACAATCCAAATATAACCTTAACAATAGTATCTTAATCCATCCCAAACTTTAGAATTATCCAAAAAAAAATCTATCCAAACTCACAGTCCAAAATTTATAAGGATGTTAAACACAATGAAGATCCTTTTTTCCACGTAATAACATGTGAACACCTTCATCATGTATTATTTTAAAACTTGGTAACACCCTGAATTACCATAAAACCATATTGATTACATTCATGCTACCATATCCTTTATATAATACTGGATATATTCGTTATATACAAAAATATTGAATATATCAACAATGATGAAATAAAAAAACTATTAATAAGTTCCAAAGAATTCAAGAATATCCAATATAATTTATATAAATCAACCATCTCTTATTCCGAAATCACTACCTCGGTATCAAAACCATATTATGGTTTATTTTTCTCTCAACCATAAATTTTCCAAAACATTTAACCTACAATTGAGTCACTTTTATTGGTTCCACACAATCTCAAGTCCTCAATTAAATAGTACTACAGTACAATCCTTATATACTCTATAATTATAATAACAAGTACATCATTAATACAATAATCAAATGATAGAATACATTAATAAAAACTTAAGAAATATAATCCTCCTCTTTATATTAGGTAGTATCATAAAATTATTATTATCCAATAGCAGCATTTGGGGATACTCTGATGATTTAGACATTCATTTGTGTAGTGTCCCAACTCATTGCAGATGAAGCATTGTACATTGGAAACTTGTTTCATACCCTTGTAATCACGTACATGGTTTCCATTTTCTCCACAATTATAACAATCTAGAATTCCCTTCAAGAATTTACCAAGGTGATTCTTTCCACAGTTATCACATATGGGAAAATCCTTCTTTTCCCTCTTCCCTTTACCCATATTTCTCTCTTCCATACATTTATTCTCTTGCTTCCCTTCAAAGCCATTGAACTCACGAAATTATTTACTTATCTTATTAACACATAATACTATTTATTCATATGTTTAGAATACATGGGAAACTATTTCCCTTCTAAATTTTGGCTTAATACGATGAAATATATAATCCTTCTTACTATTTGGATCATATGTATTTCTTGAATTCACATTTCCTCTACTGGTTACCATTTCTATATAATGTCATAAACTAGATTAGTTTATAAATTTTAATATATAATTCCAAAATTTTAAAAAACATAACATAAATTTAACAATTTATTGATATAATCCATTATCATAAAAAAGTTTTCATTGAGGAAGTATATACCCATAAACCCTTCATAATGGTTCCTAAACAAAATGAGAATTATCCTAAGCATATCCCCTGGGAGTGTCGTAACAAAGAGTGGAGTAAGGCCCATTTTCATGCACAAGTTTCCATTCGAGTCTTGCTCAAACAGGTGTTTTTGGATTTTATCCCTAGGTACATCTGTTCCAGAGCTACATCTACCTTCTCCTATGCATACAGGGATGTATTTTCTTAGAAAACTCAAAAAATCTCTACATTACTAAAATTCTAGGAAGTTCTTCTATACTAATACTCTAAGTCTATCTTAGGGATATGTGTTCTAATAAAAGTTTATCTAAATCTATTTTTCAAGGTTATTTCTAAACTTCCTCTGATACCAACTGTAACTCCCCGACCCCAGTTACCCAGAGTCAGTGAGTTATTTTAATACATTGGCATTATTACATGGAATCAAGTTCCGAAGGACCTATTAGTTTAGTTGTCTTGGAAAATAGATTACATACAAGAATGTTATATTAAAATTTATAACATAAAACACAACATGAATAATCCTTTATGAATTCCATTATTACCTTATCATAACCCTGCATATTAATCACAATACACTTCTTGGAATCCTGGGAAAAATAAAACATAGAAAGGGGAGAGTTTAAACGCTCAGTAAGGTTAAATAATACAACAGAAGATAATATAAATATTAAGAATAGTGAAAATTTGAAACCACGTGACTTTACCAATAATAATCATGAATACTTTTATTGTAGAAATATGAGCTATGTAAATAGTTCAATGATATAACATATTCATGGGTATTCTACTAGTCGAATGACCACATGATCCGTCAATATTATTTTCATAATGTGGGAATGTATAATACCATACATTAATTTCTGTGTCAAGGCCTCGTGTCTGGATCTATGGGCCAACTGTAACTGCACCCAAACCCGGAGAGCCTTTGTAACCAGACTCCATCCCATAGAGCCTCTATAACTAGACTCTAACCCGGAGAGCCTCTGTAACCGGACTCCATCCTGGAGAGCCTCTGTAACCAGACTCCAACCCGGAGAGCCTCTGTAACTGGACTCCAAATCAGAGGGCCTGATGTAACTGGACCCCACCTCAGAGGGATTACTTTTACCGGTCCCCAACGAGGAACATACTAGTCCAATACATTCACCATAAGAAAAGTTTTAAATATAACATAATCCCTCGTATTGAAACTACCTTATGGAATGTCAATAATTTAACCATAAACCATGAATGGTATAAGAATAGCGCATCCATAGACAAACATATATCCAATCCTTCAAAAAATATGGATGTTTTGTATCATAATAAATCAACAACAAATAAACATAAAATCCATCAAAGGATGTTGACAAAAATTAAATCAAAACCATTTTAGAGAAATATCTCATTCAATTTTGAAATCATTTAAGGGTCACATAATTATAAAGCAAACATTTGTTTTGAAAATATTCTTATAATATTGTAATGGAATCTTCGATGATGTTATAACGAAAGAAAATAGCAGCACCCTCCATTTAAGTTAAAAAAACGCATTCTTACCTTAATTTTTTCGAAAAGGTCATAAAGTACTTAGTTTGGAAAATGACGGAAAGATTCCATTATAACCATCTTATAAAAGTCAAAAAAGTGTATAAATGACATTAATCCATAGTCTATAAAATTGTAAGAATTTTATGAAATGTGTTTTTATGAAACATGGATGTGGATGATAAGGAGTTCCCAGTTGATATTTAGGTAAAAACCACCTCAGATAATAAAGAGATTGTAAAATTAACCCTTACCTTGTTGTAATAAGTCAACTCATATGAAGAATAGTCAATAAAAAGAAAATTAATAACAAAACATAGGGAATATAAATAAAATCATGATAATAAATATCCAATGGCGGTACAAAATACACCACATGCAATAAATAAGTGGCGAACAGTGGAAATATCAAGGAACTAAAATAGAGATAAGATACCCTTTACCTCATGTTCGACATGACCCGTTCATTCTTTAATAACTAGAATAATAAACTAAAGTTAATTAAGACTTTCTTAAGAACCTTTTTCAAGTTTATTACTCCTTTTATATCACTTATTACCATGTTATAAACATTATGTAATCATTTAAGTTAATAATGTTCGTTTTGTTGATATTTGTTACTTGATTTAAAAATGAACACCTTATAGTTACTAGTTGTTCACATGGTCAAAAGATCATTATATCAATAATTATATTCATGATTTAGATATAATATAAATCATATATATCTATTATATACATGTATTTATAATAGTACATATCATTTTGGGTTATGAAATGAAATGCACCATTCATGGAGACAGTAAGTCGTACTTACGCTTGAATGCTACATTCATTTCTACTTCATATTTTAATGGAATTAAAACATAATATTGCATATTTATATTATAATTCCAGAATAATATCATATATAATATCATTAACTCAATCTTTTATACATCCCACATATGTTATTAACGATTCATATCAGTTTGAGGGGGCGGTAGTCCGTACATCATCAAATGAAATTATCACGTTTATCCATAATGGATACAGTTAAGGTATTATATAAATGAAAAATACAGAAGAACAAAGAAAACATAAAAATAATATATATAATATATAAATACACTTCCATCATAATGGACATTATGAGAGGTGGTACGAGGTAATTGAACAATCATCGTTTCGTGAGGCGTTAGTTTGTTATCCACGGAAACATTATGTTCTTCACACATTAGATGGAGGTGTGTGTAAGTGTAGTTCAAAACCATATCATAAAAATATCCTAGTATATTGAGGATACTGGTTTTGTTATAAAATAATTTAATATAAAGAGTTTAGGGGTTGGAGAAGTAAAATAAATGAAAACAAATTAAGAGAAACGGTTACCTTTAATTGGTTAACTTCCTTTGGTTTGAACCAAAAGGACTTCATGACGTGCCTTTGGCCTATGGTCAGGCTTCTAAGTGGAGGAGAGGGTATTAGGGAGCTTAATTAGGCATATTTTGGACTATCCTAAAGGCTTTAGAGGTGTGAGTAATTGGTTAGAAGTGTTCTCCTTTCATAAGGGGGAGGAGGGGCTCTTTAGGAAATTGTGAAAATATTATTTTATTATATAATGATATTTGGTTTATAAAGGACCAGAAATTATTAGGGTCGAAGATAAGAAGACTCATGGTCGAAATAAAATCATCCAACAATAATTGGACTTGTTTTGGATATTATTTTAATATTTATAATCTAATTTATTTAAATTATTTATTAACAAGGTAAATACTACATCATTATTGTGTCATAAATAATTTAATTTATTCGATGTCTAAAAATTATTAAAATAATATCACGATGTATAAAATATTTTTATCTTTCTAATTAATTTTTATAGTAAAAAATATTACTTCTACAACACCTTATAAAAATTAATTACTAAAATCATTTTGTTTATGTCAATTTTTCGTTTACTTTAAGTTAATTAATCTAACGTGTCATTTTCATTCATAAGTGGCTCCATGGGGCCCAAAATCGACCCAAGGATTTCCATGGTCAGAAATTACCCATCAAAAAAGGATAGGACATGTGTTAAGGTAATTGTGAATTATTACAATATACTGTTTATCTTGAATTTCCCTATTTACCTTTAACCGTGGTAAATAAATGTCAAAATTTATTATTCACCCAAAATTATTTTCATCTGATTGAACCAAATTTTACTTACTAAGGTTAAATTTGTCTCTTGGATTTTTTAAATTCAACACACAGAAGTGGTAAAATTATGTTTTATTCCAATTTTTAAATACTCTTAGGAGGTGGGTGAAAGTTGGTAAAAATTCAATTAAATTTTTATATATCTAAACTTATTATAAAATGAGTCCTATAAATTATTTTGAACATATATAATTATTATGTATCTATTTTTACCTAAAATAAATTTAAATAAAATAAATAATTATTTAAATAAAATGTCAGTTTTAACCAATAACACAGTGTTTTTAACGATTCATCAAAAATTGATGTTTCTCATAAAAATACACAAAATTCTGCCTATTATATATTTTATATTCCTAATTCAAAAAATATTTCCATTTTCCCAAATTAAAAACATATAATTTTCATTAATTAATTTAAAATTAATTACAGTTGTCAAAAAATAGCGTGTTTTTAAGGAACAATATATATATAATGATTGACACTTGTGTATGTCCAATTTCAAAGTGAAATTAATTATAATGACCTAAATTGTATTAAATGATAAAAATATAATTTAATAATACTTAAAAACCAATCAAATTCACAATTTTTTGTTATAAATTATTTCCATTAAAAATTTTGTTTTTAATTAAAATTTAGTATTTTTCACTATTTACCAAAATATGAATGTTATCAGAAAAATACTAAATTTTTATCAAAACATAATTTTTATCTCTCGGTTCTAAACATGAAGTTTATTTTTTCAAATTGAATGCATAAAATTGTCAAATATTGGTTTAAAAATGGTTCTCCCTCAAATGGCGGTGAAATTGCATTTTCTGAAAAATACTTCCTTTATCTAAAAGATTGAATTTTTTCTTATATTATGTATAAGAAGCACATAATATGGATGTTAAAATTATATGGAGTATATAAAATTAAAAATGTAGTTCATAATATTCATAACCTCTTTTGAACGGTTATATTGGTAAGTCATGTTGTGCTTGAACTAAGGGTTGCGTGTAGTACATGTTATTGAATTAATTTGAAGAAATAACGTACTATAAAATCTTGGGGTGTTACAGAAATGCTGTTCTCTCTGCTCAATCAAAGTTTTATTCTTGATGTTTTCAAAGTAAAATAATTGTCCATATAATTAATTTATTTTTTATATTTGTTTTTAATTTATATCTTTATAGTATTACTCACATAGTAATTTTTTTCTTATACAGATGGATTATATTGTTCAAGTTGGGATGGTCTGGCCATCTTTTATGCCTTTCTGCACCAAAATATCCACATACATCTTCACCCTAAAATCATTTCCACCCCTACAGTGTTTCATTTATCACCTTATTTCAAGTTATATACCCTTCCATTAGAGAACGATAAATTATGTTTCCACTCCTTAATTACATAGGTAATCTTGATGTTTTTAGAGTAAAATAATTTTCCATAGATTTAATTTATTGTTTCATATTTAGGATTAATTTATTTCTCTTTAGTATTACTCAGATAATAATTTTTTTCTTATACAGGTGGATTATTTTTTTCGATGTGGGGTGGTCAATCCATTTTTTATGCCCTTCTACATCAATAATTCAACAAACTTATTCCCCTGAATATCCTTTTCACCCCTACATTGTTACATTTTCCACAATATTTAATTTTTTATCCATTTCCTTTGTAGGAATAGAATCGACTCAACCTATGCTCAATTATAGAGGAAATATCGATGTTTTCAGGGTAAAATACTTGTCTATTGAATTAATGTATTATTTCATATTCATGTTAGTTTATTTCTTTTTAATATTACTCACATAAAAATTTCTTTCTTATATAGGTGGATTCTATTGTCTGAGTTGTGGTGGCCTATCAATCCTTTATTCGTTTCTTCACCAAGACATCCATAGAATTCATCACTCTTAATACCATTTCACCCCTATAGTGTATAATTTCTCAATTTTTATAATGATATCTCCACTTCCTTTATATGAAGTGAAATGATGCTCCCTCTCATAAATTTCAAAGTTAATCATGATGTTTCCATACTAAATTCATTATCCATAAAAATAATTAATTTTTTTCATGTTGATGTTTTATTTACTTCATTTTAGTATTACTCACATAATAGTTTTTTATTAAATAGGGGAATTATTTTATTCAATTTTGGGTTATCTATCCATCATCCATGCCTTTCTACTCAAAAACATCCACATGATTCTTCTCCCTATAAAAATATTCCCCCTTATAGTGTTGAAATTTACAACATTATGTGATGTTCCCTCTACATCTCAATCATAGAGGTATTTTTGATTTTTGAATTATAAAATCATTATCCATAAAAATAATATATTATTTCATATTTTTGTTTAATAT
This sequence comes from Viscum album, assembly GCA_963277665.1. Classification (NCBI taxonomy): domain Eukaryota; kingdom Viridiplantae; phylum Streptophyta; class Magnoliopsida; order Santalales; family Viscaceae; genus Viscum; species Viscum album. Next base: position 1,254,986,953 of record OY728122.1, read on the forward strand.
ATTCATTTATAGTATTACTTATAATAATTTATTCATAAATAGGTGAATTATTTTTCTGAGTTGATGTGGTTTGTTTGAAGATGGTCATAGAGTGTTGGTAGTTCAACAATGATTGTCAATGAACTGGTATGACTATAAGTACATATTTCTATTTAATTATGATAATAATTTTAGTAAGAATGAAAACTAACACACTCAAAAATAATCAAACATATTCATATTGTTTTTATACATCAAGACAATGATCCATAAGTCATTTTTAGATATATTAATCAGTCGCCCCTCAATCTGATTCATGATGTGCCTGATATGACTCAATGCGTAAATTATCAGTTTAAAATTTACTTTTTACCTTAAAAGTGTCCCTAACTAATAATTTAGAAAACACACTCACATTTTGTTGATAATTTAGTGAATATATTCCTCAATCATTTTGGACATGTAGGAATTGGTCTCACATCAAACAGATACACGATGTGATCCTTATGAGTCAAAGTGGGTGTTTCATGTTTAAAATGACATTTTATTAAAAAAGGAATGCGACGTTTTCAAAAACAAGAAAATACATTCAGATTGTTTTGATTTTTTTATAAAAACAATATTTAAATGATTTAGAATGTGTAGGAATCAGCCAAACCCCAATATGATGAATGGTGTGACCATTAGGAATCAAAGTTCTTCTTTATTTAAAATTGACATTAATTTTAGTATAAAAATGACCTAATAAAAATAAAAAAACGCATCCAAAATTTTATATACACTATTAAAATTATAGATAAGTAATTTGATACATATATGAATCAGTTTCCACATAATCTGATGAATGGTGTGACCAGTGAGACCCCAAGAGCATGTTTTTATTTAAAATTGACTTCAAATTTTGTAAAAGGGACAACTATCCTACTCAAAACAAAGCATATACAATCAAATTTTTTAAAAACATTAATATAATTATCCAAAATAAATATTTAATGTATATGAAATAGTCCTACATCAATCTTAAATAGAATATGACTGGTATGAGTCAAAGTGCATGTTTTATTATTGAATTAAAATTTTAATAAAAAAATACATATGATGTAATCAAAACAGAGAGAAAAACATTCAATTTTTATATATATATTATTATAATGATACATAAGTCATTTAGGGCATGTAGGAATTAAAATCATCTCAATCCGATGCACAGTATGACCTGTATGACTCAAAGTGCATTTTTTTAATTTAAAATTGTCATCTTTTTTAGTAAAATGGACAACAGACATACTCAAAACCAATAAAACACATTCAATTAATACATATACATTACTAAAATGATACATAAGTAAATCTTGATATTTTTTTATTAGCCACCCCTCAATCAAAAACATGATGTCCCCAGTATGACTCAAAGTGTCTATTACCAATTTAAAACCAATATTTTTGTTTAAAATGTTTCACTAATATAAAACTGATGAAACATGCTCAAATTTTCTTGATAATTTAGTAAAATGATTTATATATAATTTGTGACATATAGGAATCCATTTCACATCAAAATGATACACGATTTGATCAGAATGAGTCAAATGTGAATATTTCAAGTTTTAAATGAAATCATAGTAAAAAATAAAAATAACATACTCAAGACTGAGAAAACACATTAACATTGTTTTGATATTATAGTAAAACTATCAATAATTCAATTTTGATGTTTAGGAATCATACACCCCTCAATATGATAGATGGTGAGACCGGTATTACTCTATGTGGGTCTTTTTATAAAAATTTTCATGAATTTTAGTAAAATGGAAAACTGTCCTACAACAAACCGATAAAATACTTTCATATTGTTTTGTTACATTAAAAAAACTATCCATATGTTACCCATGACTTTTAGTAATTATATTTACCTCAATTTGCTACACGATGTGCCTTGTATGACTCAAATTCTATGTTATTAGTTTGAAATTGACATTATAGTTCAAAAAGTGTCACTCACTGAAAACCAATCAAACATGCTTGGATTTTATTGATAATTTAAGAAAAGTATTCAGAGTGCATTTTTGATGTGTAGGAATCATGTTCACATTAAAACCATACATGATGTGATATTAATGAGTCAAATTTTTTTTTCCTATTTAAAATGATGTTTTAGTAAAAAATGACAATTGACGTACTCAAAACCAAGAAAAAAAATTCATATTGTTTTGATGCTTTAATAAAAAGATCCACAACTCATTTGGGATTTTTAGGAATTAGCAACACCTTAATATTATGCATAGGGTGAACATTATGACTCTATGTGCAACATTCTATTTTAAATTGACATAAATTTTTGTAAAATAAACACTTTCTATTAATTTATTTCTATATATTATTACTAACATAAGAATTGTTTTCATATACAAGTGCATTAATTTTCTCAAGAAGGGGTGGTTTTTTCGACAATATCATGAGTAGGGTCCAAATTAAATGATAGAGGAACATTGATTTTTTTGAATGTATATAATAATATTTATTTATATAACTGTATAATCCAATGTTTGAAAAGCATATAATATAGTATTTTTTCTGGTGATTGTTTTTTAAATATCATTTCTTTTATATCCTATATTGGGACATTTCTTTTATATCGGATGTTTTTATGGTGTTACAGTGTGCTATTACAACACACTATAATATGGCCCTTTATCAGCCCTTTTAAAAGCACTGATAAATCTCTAAATTATTAGTTCTTATATGAGTGCAGTTAAAAGGTCCTTTATCAATTCATCTATAAACACTAATAAATGAAAAATTTATAAGTGCTTTTATAGGTTCTAATTAAATAAGCTTTATCAGTGCTCTAATAAGAACCAATAAATAGAGCCTTTATCTGTGCTAAAAATCTATGGATAAATAATTCCTTTATTCATTCATTTAAAAGCACTGATAAAGGACCCATTTATCATAAATTTTTTTAGCACTAATAAAGGACCCTTTTTCAGATCTTTCTCAGCATTGATAATAAACCATTTCTTTTAACCACCCTAATGTAGTTAGAACATTTCTAGAACTGATAAATTCCATTTCTAGTGTTGTTAGTTGTGTGTTTTTTAGTAGTGGAAATTCAAACATATATTCATTGATTATTTACAAGTAAAAACTATATAGTTATTATATAAAATTTTAAATAATATTAATTTATTAAATTTATTTAACTTCATTAATATCATAGTAGATTGGTATCTCTAGGACAGATTGTATTTATATTAAGCCAAAATTAATAAATTCATTAATCAGATAACTCACTAGATTAATTCAAAAAAAAATTATCATAATAAAATATTGAATCATAATCCTTGACAAAATGTTATTTTAAATATGTATTCACTGCACAAGGGGATAATCCTTATCTGACATCACCCTTTGTATGTGTGTTATTTAATTTAGTTTAATTATTGTAAATATTTTTCAATTATTATTATTAAATTTAAATGATAGTCCATGATTCAACCCCCCCCCCTCTTATTAATATATGGGCACGTGATCCCATGGTATCTTATTTAAAAATGCTTTAGGGTTCCTTTAACCTAAGTGTGAAGTAAATGAATTTTAACGATGAATCTCCTTGGTGATTGGAGTTGGTTCCAGATGGATTCGAAGAAAACCCAAATAATGGATATACATGTGAAAATGATAGATTTTAAAACTCAAGCCCATACCAGCTCAATGAGTTTTCATTCACATAAATATAATGGAGTGATTTTTTTCTTAATAAAATTTATTTTGTTAAGGATAATAATCATGTCACATTATACTTATTTTATTTATGTATGATGAATGATTTATTTTTTAAATAGTAGACCATGACCACAAAAATAAATTTATTGACATGTTTTTATAGAATTAAAATAAAATAATTATTCATAACATTTTTATCAATACATAGTTTATCATATTAGTAAAATCTAATTAATATTAAAATACATGTGAATAGATAAAAGAATAATTTTTATTAATAATAATTGAAAATCCATGAATAAAATATTATTTTAGACTATGTATTCCATTACTGGATTAAGAATTATAGCATAAAACTGAGTGTTTCACTGACCCTTTCATGTAATCATACTTTTATCGGGGAATTATAATGATTATTTTGGGTTGACCAAACCAAGGTGACATCAGGAGGAGTATACCTTACTAGAATTGATGTATATTATAGGAAAAAATTATGGAATCCAAATTAGGACATTCGGATTGCAGATTCTAGTCAACATATCTAAGAGTTATAGACCCCAAATATTCAATTGAAACTACCTAAATACTTTGGAGTAATCGACCATGCCCTTTATTGGGTTATGGGAATGGAAATAAGGGTCATATACACTATAATTTCCACACAATCAGATAGTCATAGTTCAATAGTGGGGGTTATTAGAACCTAATAAAATACTAGAAGACATAATAAAATAATTTACATATATCATCACACTTATTTTTTGTAATAAAAGAAATTTAAAAAAATATTTTTCAATTATGGAAGAAAAATTGAATGAAAAACGATGAAAATACTATGGCCACTCATTAACATAGGACATGTCCTCACATGCACAAATTTTCCACAGCAAAATAGATTTATTAAACATATTTACTATCATAGAATTTTTACTATGTTTTGGAATACATATTCCTAATCTACTACCATATTATGCTTGTGATGGTGAGAAGTATATCTATATGCGATTCATGTATGTTAAATTTTATCATTATTTAATGACACTATCAATTATGAACAGAAAAATGATAATTCAATATAAGTACATGAATGTTTACACCATGAGGTATTGTTTGAATTGGCTAACAACATAAAAAGATCAAATTTAGATAAATAATATTTTCATTTCAAATCATTAGTGTAATATAAAAGAAGGCTGACTTGATAAAATTCATTTCATAAAAAATAATGGCGTACATTGATAAGTTAACAAGATTTAGATTCCATTTGGATAATAAATTATTTATTCATGTCATATCAACATCCTCTAAACCAGAGTTGTATTTACTCATCAAATACCAGATGAATATTATGTATAAATATCCTATTAATATTTTGACTTTTATATAGTAGACATATAAGTATTTGAGGGAAAATTTTTCTTCATCGATTATTAATGAAAAAAGGATAAGGTTGATATTACCATCTTCACATTAAAGTAAATGGTTCCTTTATGATGTTCTTTGATGAGAAAAAATTGTAGAGGAAAATAATAAATATGAGGTTATTTTCTTCTTGGGTGTTATGAAATATCATTAGATTAATAATTTTGATTTAAGAAGAAGAAATCCAATGATTTAACTACAATTATATTCATCAATATATGTAAATAGACTTATATAATTTTTTGGTATATGTTTTCACACACACACACACACACCTTTTTAATTGAAACTATTATTTTTTTATTGAGTACTACTAAAAAAATTATCTTCACTTCTATTTTTGTCCTAATGTGTCATATTATTTCATATTTTAATTATATGATATTATGGTGTTTCATAATAGACTAATAGATTAGAATGTATAGAATCATAAATATTCATCTAGAAATAAATGGTGAATAATATATGACATAATTACTTGATTGTGGAAGGATAACACCTTTTTTATATAAACTGATAATATTTTACTGTTTATATCTAGGTAACTGTTTTATTTGTTGTTATGTAAAGATAATAGTTATTCTGAAAAACTAGTTATTATGTTTTATAAAAAAACCTTTCGAAAAATTTGTATGCCACTTTGTTTTTAGGTTTTTTTTCGTTAAGGACATGTGAACTATTCTAATGTTAGAGGTATATTTATATGAATCTGATATTTATTTTAGAAATTTTAAAAAATCGTATCTGAAGTAAATTAATTCATTTGGGGAAAATATATGAACCTCTAATAAATATTTTCAGAGAACATGTTATCAAAATAATAATTAATCATATACAATTGGATTAAAGGTATTTGAACACTCTCACCTCTAGATATGCTGTAACATAGTGACAATAAAAAAATGAAGAACAATTATGAGCCTTATGTATAATGAATGTTTTCCATAATTTCATTCAAGAGATTTTCTTACAAATTATAGTGCGGAAATATAACCATAATCCAATCATATTGAATTATAGATATCATAATTTCAATACAATAAGAATATATTAGGTTAGAACATCAAGTGTTTATTAAAAACCCTTTACTAAAAGAGGGTTTTTTGTTATAAATGAACAAAAAAAAGCATAGTTCATCTTAGTTAATAATCCAGTAGCCACTAAAGAATTTGAAAATTTCTCATGACTAAATGGGTTGAAATAAGGAAAAACATTATCATTAAGGATAGTGAGAGAAGAAATAACGGCAATGGGTCAAGGCTCTTGATACAAATGTGTTGGCATAGGAATGATGAACACCTCCAAACTCTGTTGGAAGAGTAGTTCTAGGGACATATAATAAGAATGAATTAATGTATAAAGATGTGGTTTATATTCCCCATTATCGGTGATACATATATTATTATTTCAAAATAATTATTAAAAAAAAAGAATTAAATGTAAACAAGTTAATATTTAAAAAATTTCATAAATTAAATAATTTATTCTATGAATGAATATTTTGGGAAATCATATATCCGAGGTTTCTAACAATTGATACTATTAGTTTGTATTCTAGAGAAGATGGACAAGGGTGGTGTAAGACAATACCAATAAATCATGATTAATTATTCAAAGGATTAGTCTATAATAAAACATAGATTCTAATCATCTAAACCATAATATTTTTTAATTACACTAGTTAAAACATTCTTCTATGATCATCATATTAAGGTATTTATTTTCAAGGGACCATCATTTAGAGGAAACCATACAGAATATTTCAATATAATATAACTAATAGGAAACAATATGGTACATGTGTGTATGGTATGACAATAAAGGGTCAGTGACATCAAAAAATACCAAAAATATATGAATGTTAAATAAATTAATTTGCGGATAAATTCTGAATAGTGATAATTGAATATTCATTTGGAAGCTAAGGACGTCCATGTGACTCTAATTAGTTAGTTGTGGTGTTATAGTTTTCATGATAGATATTTTGTTAACATATGAAAAAAATGAATGGCTTATATGTTTTTAAAGGCTATGTAATTAATTTCTCCATGGTTGAATTAAAGTAGAAACCAATTTATTGGGAATAATATATTTAAAATAGATTTATGGGTTGTATAAATCTAATGATAGTATATATATTGACAAATATAAGTCAAAATAACTCAATTCTTCATTGTTGGTGGCATAAAATCCTTCTAATATAACATACATGGGAATAATAAAATATTACTGAGATGAAATAATTTCACAAGCTTAAGTGCTAGGAATTTATCTTATATACAGTGATATATACTACCAATTTATATTAATTATGCATGAAGTGTAGCTTCTAAATATCAAATCGATCTAGCATAAATGCACTGAAATGTAATTTGAACATTGTGATAGTACTTAACAAAGTGAAAGTGGAAAGGTTCTTAGTGTCTTGAGAAGCCAGACCACTAGGGATCAAGGGAATTGGACATTAGTCTTCATTTAGTTATATTTTATCCATAATCCTGGTACAAATAAGGTATTACGCAAGAAAACATATTACAACCATTTATTGACATATCTAAAATATTTATATACATTTTTTATTTTCATAATGCTTAAAAATCTATTTAGAAAAGTCTTATTCCTATATTGGGTTATGCTTAAAGAAATAGTTTTGTCATAATGATAAGCTTTGAATATAGTCACCATCAATATTTCATGTTTATGGAAATGAAATAGGAGGTGGGTTCTTGTTAATATTAGTACTTTCTGATTTTTATTTTGGATGTTAAGTCAAATAAAATAGATTTTCCGTAATGGAATATTGAAAAACCAACACTATCTAGATAATGATATGGTATGCCCAGTAGTTATAGATATTATCAGTAGAGGCATGATTATAAAGTGATAACTAACTAGTCATTAGTAGTTGGATCTAGTTAAATGGGAGTCTCTTGGAGTATGTTCCGTAGATTAAATTCATTTCCACTTCAGATTTATTATTTCTACAAGGAATTGAATATTAATAAAAATAATTCCACATATTTATTTTACTTTTCCATGAAATTAATGTGATGTTTCTTAATAATATCTGTCACATTGAAAATTTCCTACGTAGTCGCATGTTATGATGGGAACGTTGATATGAGATAAAAATATTGTTAAACTTATCTATATGTTAGGATAAAATTTTATGATGGTACTCAAAGTATGTTTATTTTTAGGTGTGATTACTCATATGGGGTTAAGAACTTCTCTCATGATTTTCTCACATGGTAATCATTAATACAAAAAATTATGAGAATTGACCAACATATAGAAATTACACATGTTTGGATATCATTAGACATTATTATGTGTGTGTGTTTAATGAACCGTAAAATATAATATTATTAATAACTCATGTGAATAGTCACATACATTGATGTAATGACCAAAACTGGGATGTCATATGTTCAGGGAAAGTAGGGCATGTTGAGTGCCTTGTGAATGACATGTTATTAATTAATAAGTAGAGGAAGGATTTAGCTCTACCATATTTATGTAATTTAATATCTCATCCCTTTGAATTAAATTTTATAGTCACATTAAAATACATTTTTAAGGTGTCATGATGATTTTATTTCAGATTGTCAAAAAAGGTGTATCAAGCATATAGGTTTATGAAACAGGTGTGAAACCTTATTGATAACATATTGTGACAAATGATTTATTTTAAACAATGAGATTTCGAATGTGGTTGTTTTCATTATAGCATATCTTCTTATTTTGTGTTTTCCTTGAACTTTTTCTAGAATATAATCGTAGACATTTGTCAAGATCACCTAATGCCACTAAGGAAGAGGTTGTAGGGTCACACAAAAAGTGTTTTATTTTTTCTCAGTTAAATATTATTTATATTTTGCATTTAGAATAAATATTTTTCTCTATAATGAGACTTAATATTTATATAAAAACAATTTATATCAAATATTAATTAAATTTATAATCTAAATATAAATTTTTTGGTACACAAATATAAAATATTTATTTGTTTATCATGTTTCAAAAAATATAATAAAAAAATATTTATTTATAAATAATTTATTTAATTATTTGGATATTAAAATAAATCTTTTATTTTCTAGGCCAAGAATATAATATTTATTTATTCATTCATTTAATTAATAATATCTAATATAATATAATATTTATTAGATAAATAAATGTCGATGAGGAAAGGAAGACATTATTATTTTTCTAATGATAAATATATATTTACCAGACTATAAAATAATAATTTTCATATTTCAGATTAGTGAATTCCTAGAAATAAAATTTTATTATTACTAATATTTTATATCAAATTAGGTTTATTATGAATTTAATATATCATTGAGGACCTATATGTAATTAATTATATTAAATTCTACACAATCCTTAAATATACATATAGACTAATATGATAATTGTGAGAGGTTGGTCATTATGCACAAGGATGTCCTTACTAGAGAATTATCTATCAATGAAGAACGCCTCTAGTGTTTTTATTCAAGCACTATAGATTATCTCTTCCTCCTTCCACTCATCTGAAGATGATTATATCAAGAGATTATCCTTCTTGGCAAAGGGGTCATGATAAAAAATCATGTTAGCAATGCAAGATGATTACTACCATCGCGCTAGCACCCAGAGAACCATCATTGATGTTCCAGGATCGAAGGACTATGTGTGGATCACTACTATAGGGGGTATACATTGTGTTTTCATAAATGAAACCGAAAAAATGAATAGTTTTCAAATGATAAAAGCATTCGTTAATTAAAGAACTCAAGACGGGGTCATTTCTTCTTACTGTTAATGTTATTATAAATTAATTTCAAAAAGGTCATTTATCTTGGTTCCGATGAATTTGATTTCAATATTGTTTGAAAAAATTACCTTTTCATTAAGTTACTCATCTTTTAAATATAGGATTATATATTGAATCAAAAAAAATTTGAGTTTACCACAGGCATAATAGACACTTCTAGTGTGTTTAGAACCTTCACTACCCCCACATGAAAGTGTGCTTCAGTGATGGGTATATTCCTCATCATGGTTTTTGGAAGTGATGTGGTTTCTGAAAATGTTTAGTTATGTTATCTCAATCAACCCATATGACTCTGGGGACACCTATATAGATTTCACATATAGTTATTATATCAAATTTGAAATTTTTGGACTCATCAATACAAAGAGAAGCTCCAGTAGCTTGTAGGAGTTGACATGAGAGTGATGTATCTTAGATGGATGAGAATAATTCTTATTCGAATTTTCATTAATTATAATGAATATTTAGATCCTTGTAGTTATTTTCATTTACTATTTATTATTTGAGTATCCATTCGTTGACTGGATAGATTGTCTAATCTTTTTGTGTTTTGGGGATTCCTACTAAGTATGTTTATACTCACTGTTTCACATGTTTTTTTATCATGCATGTTGACTCTATGTAGTTAATGCCTATATTTGAGAAGGATTGGGTGGATGTGGGACTAACTAGGGTTGTTCATAGTTGTTACTTGGTTATTCTTGGTGCGCTATAGAAAAAATGAGGAGTAACACTAGTTTTTTACTACTTGTGGTAGTCTAAAACATAGATAATTGATTTAGTAGAAATTATAGATATTTCCGCATATTTCATGGTTGTAAATCAATTATTTGTTATTCTACATGGTTTATTGACATTTTTTGTAAGTGTGGTTTTTTTCATTTACCCACAGTTTATTATTTTCATATTAGAGACTTTAATTTTTTTAAAGAATGAATTAGTGAAAAATAACAAGGTCACAACTAATTAATATATAGCTTGTTTATTTTTTTCGTAGAAAAAAATAAAGGAACTTCACAAAAATCGTACAACAGTGGTTATATTTTGAAAAAATTATTATAAATCCCCAATAGAAATATTAAATGAATTATAATTAACATTAAAAAAGTACACTGAACTCAATAATTCAATAAATAAACAATAAATATAAAATATTTTTAGTTACGTATTCACATTCATATATACAAAAACATTAATCATATATCCATAAATCATATATATATAACCATCAGTCAACCATAATCATAGTAATCATCGACAAATATATTATGTTCAATATCCACCATCATCCCATTACCATCACATCAATCTCACTACCTCCACAACATCTCAACTACTCCATAGCTAGAGTCATCATATGTGAAAATTGACACATCATGTAATCAAATTGAACAAAAATAAAATCGAAATCAGAACTAAATATAATAAATACATATTATAGTGAAATCAGTGATAATATTTACCCGTAGAACAAAAACTAAAACCCATCACGACTGACCTATAAAAAGTGTTATGAATTAGAATATTTTTCTTGTAACCTACTATTGGCATATGTCACCCACAATACCAACTAGGAAAATTATGAAAATTAATATGAAACAAAATAGGCATAAAATATATTTGGAATTTTTCTCATTATATTTTTGGGATCTGATAATAGTCAACTAATCAATACCCAAGATGATGTAATAGGGTTCCATCGTGATGAACAAAAGGTCCCATGTGATACCATCCCCAATAAGAGATGAATCACACTACTACCAAATAAAAGACACTAAAGAAGATTTACTTATAGGAACCACAAGGAAAATATGTGGGGCTAGTGGCTCAACTAGGGGTCTCGTATATCACACTAGGAATATAGAGATATATGATTGACAGGATACTATTTTTATGAATACTGAATAAGGAGTAGAATAAACACAAATCACACCTCTAATCAAACCATGTTCTTGGTGGTTATAGGACTCTAGATAATGGGCATATATACAAACTTGATCTCCCATTCATTAGCCTAACATGGGACGCCTGATGGTGGTGGTGAAGGATCACATAGATTAATTGGATAATAATATATCATAATGATCCTCTATCAGATCTTCCTTTCAATAGACAATCCATCCCTTGCATGGGAGATCACTGATCACCGTGCTACCTCTACCATGCTGGTCCATTAACTACCTATCTTTGTGCCTCAGGTCCTCTAGTTCGGAATTCAAGCTCCATGTAATCCTTCCGAACATAATAATAACACTAGCACTCTTTTTTATTCCCTAAGGCTATGTTTTGTCCATGTACTTCACAACCACTTGCCTGAGTCCTCTCACGAATGGATCTTTGACTCCTATATCCCACTAACTAGCTCCTAGTAGCTGTTGCAAATGACTCATCTATGTGAATCCCATTTCCATCTCTCACAATATGTTGTACCACTAAAAAAAGATATTTATCACTAGTTCCTCATCTATCAGCATTGTATAGGTGGGAATGTACAACATAACCATTCATGCACAAATCTATCTGTGAAGTATGTGTCTAATATTTTGGGCTTGGATGTAACCATCATGGATCATGACAATGGAGTTCCATGTAAGGTTCACAAAACTTGATTCATACTTAGACACCTACATCCTTCCACAAAGTAGATCTTAATGATCTTGAATCCAAACTCAGAGCAATATCAGGGAAATATATATCCTCCAGTGTAACAAGGAACCACCAGCACCCAAATTCTTCCGAGAAATATCTATCCTCCAGTGTAACCACCTAATCAATTGTTTTATAGATGAACATGAAAATATGGATCACTGAATCTATCCAATCCTTTGATGATTTAGGATATGGCACTCCATATAACCTCAGTGGCCTTTGGCACTAGAACCTGCAAAGCATGATAAGACTACATGCATCCTAAACCTACTCAGCTAAGATTATCTGTTTCTTCACATGTATAGGTGGTTATACCTTCCCACCTCGAGGAAGAAGATCATGTGATATACCCCAAAATGAGGCATTATTTTACATATAATTATCTTCATGATCTGGAACTAGTATATACGATATTTGCCTTCATAGAGGCATCCAAAAATTTTATTGAAGATGTAACACGCTAATATGAGAATATATATATATATGGTGAATTGACTAAATAAATATAATAACAGAGCCAATCCAAAATTATTCTTGTAAAAATGATCCATGTAACCAGTTTCTCAATCTGATGAGTCAAAAATTAGCTAATCAAGGTCCCCAGGAATAGATATATTGTCCTAGTCTACAGTAATTGGATCTGATGTCTTAAGAGACTCACATTAGACACATTAACAATGTTTCACTAAACCCATGAAAAATATCATATGGGTACTAATCTAGAAAACATCCCAAGGAATGGACTTCTCGAATTCCAATCTCTCTTGACCTAACCCATACCAAGCCTTGAGCCTTAACTACCCCAAGACCACTTCTATAGGACAGGGGTGGAGATAAGTTCTAAAAATAATATCCTAAATTTGAGTCATTTTCCTAATGAATTATACCAATAAACCAGTCCATCTCAATTATTATGTTTAGTGGAATGATAATAAAAATATGTGACAACTAGATAGTAAACCCATAATGTAAATAATCAATGATCTATAAGAGTAAGATAGTGAAAAATGAATATTGATGGGGAAAAATACACACCCAACCCAATATTTTTCCAAACCTAAAAAAACTAGCAAAGTAAAGAGATAATAGATCTGATATCATAGTATCCAATAGCAACCACCATACATGGTCCAATGTATATGATATCCCTGAGCTTTTATCATGTCGTCACTGAATTGTCTATTTTATGTATACGTGTATGTTCCGACCTGGATTATCGTCAAAACAACAGCTAGACTGGTGGGCCACATTGCCTCAACCAGTAGTGAGGGTATTAAGAGATGTTAGTTGGGAGATTATACCTTCTTATCAGAGATGCATAATGGTAAACAGAATAAATAATAGTAAACATTGGATGTGGTAAATAACAGAATGATAAAGTAGAAAAACAATAATATAATATTTCAATATTAGGGGAAGAAAATAATTTACAAACTTACATGTATGTCCAGATGAAGATGTCCCATGAGATAAGGTAGTCAAAAATTGAATGCTTTATAATATAATAATAAAATACAGAAAATAGGGAAAATCCCTCAAAAGTGATCTCCTTGAGCATCTTGAGCTCTGTCTTGGCCCTTTTCTCCAAACTCCTTGGTACATTCAATACAGAAAATTACCTACATCCTTAAAATATTATGACTACTCAGGTACTAAGGATACAAGAGTTGGGATTAAGATATTGATCTCAGCATGCCAACAACCATGATGTTGATTCAAATATAGACTGTGTAATATAAATTAAATAGTGTGTAGATATGAAGATTAATATCAAAAAGAATAAATAAAGATCACCCATCCAGGTTTCTATGGACACATGTTAGTTATTATTTCTTTTTCACTCAACTGGTGTATGAACATATAACGATTTCATTAATTATTTCCATCCACATTATGTGTAATTCATGTGAGAATAATATTGAGGTTGCAAGATATGACAAGGGAATATATAATGATATTTAATAATGATGTTCCAAGGTTATAAGCAAGGAAACATAGTCCACATGGGTCACCAACGTAGTGTGAATTTTATCCTAGAATGGTGTAATAGTGTAATACAAGGAGCATAGTACTAGTAATCCCCCAACAATTTTCTTAAAGAGTCTAAATATTTCATCCAATATAAAATGGGGATATGAAATGACTTGGATTGATGTCCTTTAACCCTGGAACCTACTTTTCAATGATTGATTCAAATAGTGTTTACAAGGAATCCTATAAGGGGAAAAGATTGTAATCAATGAGAATCTTTCAATTCATTCCCCAATAATATTTTTACCAAGTCCAAGGAGTAAATCAATGTTAAAATGGGGCTATGAAATGACTAGGCCGAATGGGATTTCACCATGTAACATACATGTCAATACCGGATAAAAGGAGTGTATCGAAGGAATCATATAATACTACATGAGGGATCCTATATTGTCATATCAAGTATCCATGTTTATACAAATATCGGGTTCTCAGTTGGAATAAACCAAATAAATTCATATCCTTGAATTCGGAATGGGGTCCTTGAGTACTCAAGGAATTCCCTCAAGTGCTCAAGGCATTCCCTTTGTAATCTCAAACGAGGACCCGCCTGTGTGCTTTTCAACCTAGATCATCTACCTAGGGATGAGATATATAGCGATTAGTATGGATACACATCGTTCAATATTTATAGTTTTTTATAACCTATCACCCGTAGTAAAGGAGCTATATAGAGTGTGTTCATCATGATACATGCTTTGTAGTCAGTATTATTTTGAGATTCGCATATCCATTATCCATGCATTGGGTCCAGTCTTAGCCTTCAATTTCGACCTTAATTCTATCCATGATGAGTTATCAAGACCCAAATTTGTATTTTCATCTATCCAATGACCAGAAATTAGATTACATCAATCATTTTAGATTCTTCACCCATTTCACACGCCACATGTTCTGCCTCTTTTAATGCTCTGGCCACCAATCACTAAAATGATATCCCATAACCTGATAAAAGAACCCAAATCTATATTTGATTCATTGATCCACCCATATCTTGTTATTTCATCAAGATTCTATGGGTGTGATCAAGCTTGGTACAACCAGGTAATGTCGAACCGGGACTGTGAGGTCTTATTGGTGATGAGCATGAAGCAATTAAGGGGGTAAAGGAATGATAAAAATAGTTTAAAGAATATACCAATAATTCTTGGGAAACTATAAATAATATGGATAATAATGGTTATAAAATATTTTAAAAAATTAATTTAATAGGTACACGAGTGCACACTCAGGACACAATTAGTGCAGATCCCAGAAAGGAATCAATCTGCTAAATAAATTAAATCAAAATGGGCATAAACCAAAAATTTATGAGTCCTACCAAGACATTGGACCATTTTTTTAAGAATGTGATTTCAAATTATTGAAGGAAGTCTCTGTGTTTGATGTATCTAGATCGTCTCTCTTGCAGAGTTTAATCGTCATCTTAGGTTATTTGCTAATGAAAGGATGGAGGAGAAGCTCTAGGTGATCCCAGAATTATGAGACTTACCCTAAGAAATTATACATGACAACAACTTAAAAAAACAAATTTTGTCAAAAGTATAAATTAATTATATTAATCTATCCACTTAAAATACTACCAATGGGTGTGATATACGAATGCCCCGTGCTGACATATTTTAGGATGCACATAGGGTGAACACCATGATCTACATATAACCATAGTATCAGATTTCTAATCGAGAATTCAAATAATATTTATCCCATATTATTTAACAATTATTCATGCGTAATATAAAATAAATTTAATATTTCAATAAAATTAATTTCAGGCACACAAGGCCTCAAAATCAAAAAATGTCTTAGCACCTCGATTTGGAAATATATGTAGAAATATTTCAATGTTTTACAAAGAAAAAACTAGGTCTATATAGTTCCAATAGCCGGGTGATAACAATCATTTCAAATAATAATTACATAATAGTAAGTCACAGTTTTTATACTCGTTGTTTCTTATAATGCATGTCAAACTGAGTATTGCGTGTAATACTGGCTAAACTCAATCTTTCATATAATGTAGGATAAAAAAGTTATTTAATTCAATTAAATCAGAGATTAGATTTTCATGTAATACAAAATATCAAAAACATTAAATTTATTTGAAAAAAATATATTTCATAACATATTGGGGTGTTACAAATCACAACTCAAATTGATGTGGAGTCAAAACCTGCATTTCCAAAATTCTATATACAGTCATTTATCATTGATTTCATAGAAATATGTTATCATTTTCTTAGGGACCTTTTGTGTAAGGACCCAGCCATAAACATTAGAAATTATAGTAACATTTTACTATAATTTATATTATTTCATTCTCCATGATATTTTAGGTTTAGAGTTTCAGCGAATTAATGCACAACCTCATTCAAATAGCCCTGAAAAAATAATAAATATATTAATTTCCTAAAAATAACTTTATAAAGATCAAAATGGGAACATATATTAATTCTTAACCCAAATTATTTTCTATCTGGACACATATGTGATGTTTAAGACAGATGAAGTTTCATATTGATTTTTTTCATTAATTTAAATAATATTAATGTAATTTTAATGGATTAGTAACAATTAAATAAGTAAATTTTGATCTTTAGGTGTTAAGGGTGGAATATATTTCACATCATAAAAAAATTATTTTATATTGTAATTTTATATTATTTTTTACCCTTAGTAACCTGATTTACCATTTACCATGGCAATAAAAATTTCCCAAAGTTACAATTAATATTGACCAAAAATAAATGGGACAAATTAGACAAATTTGGAACTTCTAATTCCAAATATGAAATACATATTTAAAAATTCCAAACACAAAATGGATATAATGTAATTTAAATTTAAAGAGAAAAAATGCACAGAATTATTTTTTTGGAAAAACACCTCATTTTAAATATAAAATGATTATATACTAAATTAATGAAATAAAACCATTCATAAATTCATTATTAGATAAATATAAAGAAAAATAACGAACTAATGAATAATATAAAGAATAATTTTACCTTCTAAATAAAATAATTATTTCAATTAAGATAGTAATTTTAACTATTCATTAGGAAATGAAACCAGTCAGAAAATATAATAAGAATTCAATAAAATTAATTTTTGATATTACACATTCAAAAATAAATTTTACATTTTCAAATAAAATTTATAAAATTGAATGAATTTAGTTATTAAACAATTAATCTATTAAAAGGCGATAAATATTTTTTTTCCTAAAAATATATTTTTTAAATGTAAAAGTAGATTTTTCACATATAATACTAAAGATGACATCCCTTTTTAAATATAAAATTTCAATCTAGTTCATAAGAATGAAAAAAATTATTCTATGATTTCCTACCCCTATTGAAAATTGCTTCTTTAGATGTTTATTCCCTTAGTAAAGAAGTAGGGATATCATTACCTCATTGAATTTTCAGATTCCCTTGTTTCTTTATCAACAATGTGGTTTCTATAAAAAACATTCCCATATAGAATTATTGTTTTTTTGAAATACTTTTTATCTATGTTCAAGATTCTGATTAAGATTTTCCTCATATGAAATGTTATCTTCTAACTGAAAAACCTCAAGGCTCAAAACATGATATGAATCTGGAACACACATTCATAGCAATGAAATTTGAAAATCATTCTGTACTTGGGACAAACATGGAGAAAAGTAATTTATATTTTCTCTTTCAAAAACTATTCTGAATAGTAATAGTTTAGATAATGAAACATGGTAATCTTAAAATGGTATATCATTTCAACATAAATATTTAGTAAAATAATTTATGGTTATTCTATAAATGTTATCCTCAACAAAAAAGTTATCTAAACATGTCTCTGATACCGACTATAAAGACCTAAACATATAAAATACAAATCCTACTAACTTTTTCTTTGGATTTATTTTTTTCCATTCCAATAGAACTTTTTAGATTAGTATTTTTGATAATTAGGTCATAACCTCATCCAAATGCCCCAAAAAACCATAAATAAATTTATCTATGGAAAATAAGTTTATTAAGTTTGAAATAGAAACTTCTATTCATTCATAACCCACAATTGGCCTCATATAGACACATAAGTGGTGTTTAAGGCAAGGGAAGTTATATGTTGCCATTTTCGTTATATTAAATTACATCAAAGTCATTTTTATTTAAAAGTGTCCATTAAATTACTAAAATTTGATCCTCATGTGATAAGGTTTGAATATATATCATCTAATAAAACAAAGGAAAGTGTTAGGTTAATTTTTTGTATTTTTTTACCCTTAATTAATGAATTTACTTTTTACCGTGGTCATAAAAATTTACCAAATATAACATTCATATTTGCCAAAAATAAATGGAACCCATTCACGAAATGATGAAAATTTGAATCAAAATATTCTATTCTTTTTTCAATAATCAAAACACAATTGTGGAAAAATTTATCTTAAAATTAAATTTGAAAATTGAACTGAAAAAATGTTTTTCAGAAAAAATCTCCCAATTTAATAATAATGTATTTCAATGATAAATTAATGTATAAAAATTATTATAAAAACTATATTTATATTATTATAAATAAAACATTAACTACTGATAATTTTAAACTAATACAAATTATAATACTACATAGTAACTAAATAATGTTTTTAAGAAAGCCTTTCTTTTTCACTATTCATTTAAAAATGAAAATTGTTAGTAAAATTCCAAAAAAATCAACATATGTAAATTTTTATATTATAATTTCAATAATGAATTTTATTTTTTGAAATTAAAATCATATAATTGTTAAAATTTAGTTTTAAAATATGGGCGCCATTAAAATGATATAAAATTTATTTTTATAAAAATACAGTTTTTAATCCTAAAACTAGATTTATTGAATACACTACTGAACTTAGAATCCATTTTAAAATTTAAAATTACTATATAATTAATATATATGAAAAATATTTATTTTATAATTACATGTGTTGTTTAATTCTTCACCCATTTTTAAAATTTCTTATTCAAAATTTTATTCTCTTATTAAACAATTGGGGATATCATTCTATCATATCATTTTAGATCAATTGTTTCTTCTTCAACTGAGTGATTTCTCTATAAAATCTAAACCTGGTTAATTTCCTTATACCACAACACTTGTTCTCTATAGTCAAAAATATCAATAGCCTTTTCATTATATAAAATGTTATCCTCTAACTAAACTTCCTTGGGCTCAAAACATGAAATGAATCTAACAAATACTTCCCTAAAATTTAATCATGAAAAAAATTGTGTACATGGAAAAAATATAGTGGAAAATATTCCATATTTCTTATTGCAAAAAATCATCCTTAATAGACGTATTTTAGATAAGGAAACATCGTAATATTCAAATTTTATATCATTTCAACGAAAATAAAATGTAAAACCACTTGATGTTATTATTTTTGTGTTATCTGAAACAATAAAGTTATCTAATCCTTTCTCTAAACCCAACTATAAAGAATCTCCCTTAAACATTACATATTATAGTATTATAAGATTAATTTATTATAATTCATTCACAAAGATCTTTTAGGTTTAGAGTTTTAATGAATTTTGTAATAACCTCATCCAAATGACCACCAAAAATCATAAATAAATTTATACCATGAAAATAAGTATATAATGTCCAAAATGGACAAATAGATTCATTATTAACCTAGTTTTGTCACAATTTGGACACATAAGAAATGTTTAAGACCACAAAAGAGACATTTTGTATTTTTCATTAATTTAAAAAATATAAAAATAATTTTCAGGCAGATTTGTCCATTATATGACTAAAATTAGAACCTTATGTTCTAGGGGTCTGATATATATCAACCATTAAAACGGAAAGAACTGTAAGGTAATTTTATAATATATTTTTACACATAATAACTCGATTTACCATTTACCATAGTAATAAAAATTTACCAAAGATGCTATTAATATTGACAAAAAATGGGACCTATTAACTAAATTTTGAACATTTAATCCAAATATAGAATCCTTTTTATAAAATTGAAAACATAGATATTATAGAATTTAATTTTAAATTAATCAAAAAAATCACTAAAAATGGGTTTTTGAAAAAATTCCTCATTTTAAATATAAAATGGTTTTATTATATATTAATCTAAAAAAATCTTGCCAAACAAAATTTTGATTAGCATAGATAAAAACATATCTAATGTAAATTTAAAACAAATCTCAATCATAATTTTACCATGTAAATGAAATATATTTTTAATGTAAACACTTTTTTTTCATTATTTATTAAAAAATGAAACTTGTTTGAAAAATATCAAAAATTATCCCAAATTAAATTTGGATATTCCTATTTCAACAATGAATTTTATTTTTATAAATAAAATTTTAAAAAGTGTAAAAATTTATATTGAAAATAGTGTTCCATTAGAAGGATAAAAAACTTGTTTTTATAAAAAGACAGTTTCTAAACATAAAAGCGGATTCATTATTTACACTCTTACAAAAAGAATCATCTTTAAAATTTACAATTACTATCTAATTCATAAATATAAAAAATTAATATTCTATCATTACCTTGATTACAACACCCTAACACATGTTTTTAGAGACTTTGATATCTTTTAAATCTAATTATTCAGTAATTTGGATCACACCACCCATCAGATGGATGTCCCATATAACCAAAAAAGTGATAAATAATTCATATATATTTTTCTCATGATTTCAATCAAATCCATGGTAATTTTATATTGTTTTGAGCATTACATGGACTATTTAGTGACTTAAAAAACTAAAATTGTATTTATTATCTTCAAAGGAAAATTATATCTTGAATTGAAGTGTCCTTAGTTCCTTCATTTAAAAAATGAATATAAATGCATTGTTTTTTGATTTCATGGAACTCTTAAATCATTTGGTTTTTAACCTATGGTGCATGTTTTTTAGGGTTTAAATATCATTGAAAAGTACTTACTGAGTATTTATGGGAACACCACACACTATATGTACATTCCATCTACTCATACATGTCAATAATAATTCAAATATAA
Organism: Viscum album; assembly: GCA_963277665.1. Classification (NCBI taxonomy): domain Eukaryota; kingdom Viridiplantae; phylum Streptophyta; class Magnoliopsida; order Santalales; family Viscaceae; genus Viscum; species Viscum album. The sequence continues at coordinate 1,255,008,621 of OY728122.1, forward strand.
GTATCCCTTGATTTCATACTAATATGATGTCTTTTCCTATTATTTTGACTGTTAAATGCCTGTTTTAGTGTTTTAAGCACTAAAATTGAGATTATTTTCATCCTAGGAAAACTAAAACTTCAATTGTTATCTCTTCAGTCCTTAAAGTTTGAATGAAAATATATAGTTAGTGTCATGTGATAGTATGGAACTTTGAGGTCCCTTTCTTGGTTTTGACCCCCTAAGGCACATATTTAAAGATATTGATATCATTTAAAACTGATTAATGAGTCATTCCGAACGCACATCATGTTAGATTTATTCTCCTTAAAATCATACACATCACAAAAAATACAATGATAGTTTCCTTATGATTCCATTACAATATGGGATAATTTTATCATGTTTTGACTCTTACATGCATGATTTAGTTTTTTTTTTTCAAAAACTAAAAATGAATTGTTTATCATAATAGAAAAACCACGACCCTGATTTATGTGCATTCCATTCTTAAATCTCAAAAGTCAAACTAATGTCATTTGACTGTGATTTGATGGAACTATTAGGTTATTTTCATGGATTGAACCCCATAACATATGTTTTTCAACACATTAATATCTTTAAAACTATTTATTATGTCATTCTATAAACAACATAAATTGTATGAATGTTTTGTCTTCCCATAATGGTATATGATAATTAAATATATAGTTTTACCATAATTTCACATAAATCGGAAGTTGTTTCTTATTTTTTGAAAATTATATGCATGTTTTAGTGTTTATAATACTAAAAATGTTTTTATTTTCATCCTTAGAAAAATGAAACTAGGACTGAAGTGTTATAAATTTCATCATTTAAAAAAAATCTATGTTCATTTTTATATGATTTTACAGTAATTTGATCCTATTTTATTAGTTTTGACCCCCATAGGCACATTTTGAAGGACATAAAAGACATTAAAAATAATTTATTAAGTCATTCCAAGTACGTATCATTTTAGGTGGACATTTTATCAACTTGTAAACAACAAATATTATTCAACGATATGATTCAAAACAATCAGATATCATTTTATATATGTTTGACCATTACATAAATGTTTTTGTGTTTTAAAACATTAAAAATGCATTTATTATCATCGTGGGAAAAACAAAACATTGATTGATGGGTTTTAGGTTCCTATATTTCAAAAAAATAGTTTGTAATCATTCTCTAATTGTTTCACATATCCCTGATTATTTTTCTTGTCTTTTACCCCCTAAAATAGATATTAAATACTATTATATCTTTTAAAACTACTTATTGTGTCATTATGAGCACACCACATATCATATGGATGTTCTTTCTGCTCTTACACATTCTAAAAAATTCAAAGATAGGTGTTCCATCATTTCAATCTAATCTAAGGTCGTTTTTAACAAACAATGATTTTATGATATATTTCTCTTCAAATAAATTTATTTTTTTGTATAGCTTGTAATACATAAAAACTCTATTTTATGAAAAACATGATACAAATTAACATTTATTTTTAATCATTTAAAATTATTCCTTTTTTATCTAAATGATTTAAAATTAATATTAGTGCATTTATAATAGAAGCAATCAAACTGGGATCATTAGAATCAATTTTATGTTGTATTTTTGAAGAAAAACATTATATACTTATGAAACTTTTTTTATGGATAATAGATTTACATGGAATGTTGATTGTTAAATTTTAAATTTTATTATACCACTACTTTAAATTTAATTTGATAAAATGGATTCCATATTTTTAATCAATATTATTAATATAATTTAATAACAACATCATAATTTTTAGACATTATGATTAGTATTAATAAAAAATTTGATCAATTAAAGAGAAAAAATTATGTTTAACCCATGGGGTGAAACATTTATATGTCTCTAACATTTTCCATTATATTATTGGAATATTTTTTATATCAAATTTATTCTTAATAATTTTAATAATGTATTTTTAACAATTATTTTTAAATTTAAAACCCATTATTGAATTTTGAGAAAGATAAGTTATATTTAATTCATATAAAAAAATTATTTGTATATACTAATTAAATTTATAAAACCCAATGTTTATATAAATTTATATTTTCTAGTAATTGATACTTACTTGATATCTTTTGTTACACACAACACCGACATTATCTTATGTTACATGCGACACTGGGTGATTACAAAACATGATATACTATTAATATTATAATTCAAATTTTTTGTTATAACCTTGATGTTAATCAGAGTAATATAAATATTAATAACTAATTTCTAAATATTATGTATAATAATTTTATATAATGAAATAATATTGAAAAAGTAGCTAAATTTTTATACAGTCTTTATATGTTTCAAAAATAATATTTTCTAAAAATATATATTTTATGTCTTTTTAAGAAAAATAATTAAAGTAGTTTTTGAAACTAAAATAAAATTAATTTGAAAAAATATCATTCATTTTTTAAATCACCATGTCAAACTTATTATAGAGTAAATTTTTATATTTTTTGGAAAAGATTAATTTTTCGATGGATATTGAAGAATACAGGTTTCTACGAAAAATAGTATTTTCATTTATAAAATTATAAGGGTTAATTTTTTTTTAAAATTTTTTTAAAAGTAAAATTAGTAATATTATAAATATATTAATAAAATTTAGTTTATTTCAATCATTTTCATACTGAATTTTGATATAGTGTTTTTAAACTTTTGAGAATTTTCTCTTTTAGAATACTCTTTCTCGTTACGTCTGAGGGATTGATTTCAAATTAAATTATATCAATAATATGAATAAAATTATGAAAAATAGATTCATTATTTAGAATAAGAGTGATTTATATTATCAGATAGTTTTAACATAATTATTTACCCTAATGAATAGTAAAAATAGTAAAAACTATTTATTGTAGTTATTTTGAAAATGGGTTTACTAGAGGTTAAATTAAAATTTTAAGGGTTATAAATGAAATAAAAATCATTCCCAAAACAAATTATATATGCATATGTGGACTATATAACTTATAGTATCTATAATGGACCATTTTGGATCCATTTAACATGTGAAAATATTGCTCATACCATTTTCGTTTCAAAAATTACAAGAGTGTCACTCACCTCACTAAAAAAAGTACACCCCATATCCTCTATTATAGACACATTATTTTTTTCAATCAATTACTATCCAAATTACTTGATTAATTCCCTCATATCATCCTATGATCCTTAAATTTTTTAGGAGTCCCTACTAAAAATGATTTAGTTATAAACCTAAAGAGTATATTTGCAGAAGATGAAAATTTCGAAACTTATGTTTATGTTTTATTTCTTATTCCACCTCAATATAATATTATTATATTTTAATGATATAATAAAACCCTTAAATAAAATTTAGTTATATATTATTATATTAATATTATAACTTATATCCATCTCCTCATCAATCAAATGGGTCACATAATCATAATATGTGTTTACAGAGTACTACGGCGTCATGAACTGATGTTATTAATTTTCTTTAAGCACCTCTCACGGATGGATATAACTATGGATTAAATTAATATATATTATATATAAGATATTATTATACTTCTTGAAATATTATATTACATATACCTTCTTAATTTTCATTCCATGTGATTATAATAATGCCACTCGTGTGTACGGAAGACAACTGCTTCATGAAGCGATTTCATTATTTTACACTTTAAATGAAAGGTAATAAAATTTTGTTTATTGTAAAGATGTGTTATATATTAAATAAAAATATTAATCTTTTTAAATATATTATTTCCCTTTATTTTTTTCAATCCCTCAAGAAAATGGAACAAAAGTTCATGCTTACATACCGCTTATCATATCCATAAATTGTGTATTTCATTTTCTATATTTTACATTTATGGAACACTATAAAGAAATATGTAATGAGTATATATTATATTTGTATAATTGTTAAAATTATTTCTATTATTTGACCATGATAAAATAAATAGGACCAAATATAACAAAAAAAACATATACGAAAAATAAAGCATTTATTTCCTAAAATGTGACATTAACATGGAATTGTTACTAAGAAGTTAATAAAAGGTCATTAGTTAATAATATATGGTATAATATATTTAATTATAGTCCTGTAATCTATTTATAATAATCGTATATTTGCTATACATTATGTTTGATGTGTATGATTGAATTCAAGACATAAGGTAAGAGATTTTTGTCTCAATTATCCTTCTTTGAGACATAGGTTATATTATGAACCTTTATTATTTTATTAGGTTTATATATAATAAAAATTGACATGTAATATCATGAATTAATTTATTCTCATGATTTTATAACATTCATTAAATTTTACTCTGTAATGGGTCTTGTAATTAAAAGTTACTGAAGTGGTTAGGGTTTTATGTTACAATCTTGTCCTTTATTCAGATTATTCATGAATAGGAATCCAATGATGAAATATTCAGATATATCTATATAGAAACTCTGTAATATTATTATCATAAGGTTATGTTTGTATAATACATTTTTCTCTTAAATTTTATCTCTTTATACACTTAATACAACAAATTATTTTTTAAGGAAACCTAATATTATTTCTCTATTTAGTCGAAATCTCTTTCACTTTTATGTACATGTTTTCAAAAATCATTTTAAATTTTATTTTAATGTTACTATATGATTATTTACATTCATTTTTACCCTTATTTGAAATTTTTGAAAATCTTTAAATGAGTCTTTATGATATTTTTCAAATATGGAATGTTTTTTCATATAAAAAAATCGTAAAAGGAATATTTTTTTTCATTGTGTATGGCATGAATTGAAATTTTTGGATGTCAGGACCATTATTTATTTGGAATATTCCACTGTATTTTTGGAAATTTATTCACAAAAAAAATTCTTTAGACAATATTTTTTTATAGTTGATTTAAAAAAATTTACTTTCAATGAATGGATATTTTCATTAAGAAACATTATAAGTGGTTTTACTTTCAAATTTCATTTTCCATATAAGATGGCATCCATTGATGTTACTTTTTATATTTTGGGTATATGATGCCTGGATACCAATATTCTTCTTTCTATGTATGGTTTATTTTTATAATGATAATATTTATAGAAAACTCATTTATCATCCAGTGATTATACCATGATAAAATATTTATGAAACACACTTCTTTTTCATTGGTTAGGATTTGAGAAATTAATGACATGATTATGAAACCAATTTCATATAATTTGTTCTAATATGATGAATGTTTTTATTATATTATGGCACATGTTTGTATGTTTTTCATCATGTGATGGGTGAGACCTATATCTCCCTATAATGAATTGTGTAATGATTAATGTTATATGAGCTTAATGGGTACACCAGATGTTATCCCAAGCCCAAAAGATAGTAAACAAGAGTATATATCAATCCCAAAAAGAGGGTACATGGGAGCTTATCCCAAGATCAAAATAAGGTACACATAAGGTTATCCCATTCCCTAATGTGGGTACAAGAGATATTATCCCAAGAACAAAAGAGGACATACATGATGATATATGAATTCCAAAGTCGGTAAATGGGGGATTATCCCAAGAATAACAAGTTATAAATGACTTTATGTGTAACCTTGATATAAGATTTTATATGATTATGTATATTCAAATAATATATGTGTCATACCAATGTTATCCTCTCATGGCTCATGCCCTTTGAATTCATTTTGATTCATGTCTTGTAAGATTCCAAGATTTATTCCGTGAATCATGTATAAGATCAATGGTATACAAGGTATGGTTTACACAAGTTATTCACTTGTTCTCATGCCCATATTATCATTTTTATTGATATCTCACTTGTTTTTCCTTATTGATCATATAATCCCACCCATTATTTGTTTTACATTCCTCAGGATATGATGAAAAAAAAATTATAAATGATAAGAAGTGTGATAATTATGATGAACATAGTAAGAGATAACATAGCTCACTTATGGACTATTTTTTTATGTTTCTATGTTTCCAAAGACACATTAACTAAGGAATTTTGGTACGGATACATATTTTTTGTAATTAATATTTTTCAATTAATATTTAATATTTATTTATGTTAATTTTGGGTTTTTAGAGTTGGTATCATAGAAAGGTTTTATTAACCTATGGAAATTAGGATGAGAAAACATTAGTGAGATCACATAGGATATGTACATGTATATTTATAAGGACGATTCAAATTATATGAAAATTTCATTGTATTTTAGTAATAGAGAGGTCGAATGGTTTCCATGAATTTACAACTTTGTCTACATACTATAAGTGAATGTGGATTTTTCATTGTGGTACCTAGGTGTAATAACACTGAAAATGGAACATTTAGGTAGACTCAATCATCACCAAATTCAATAAAATGGTATATACTTCACATCCTATATTTTATTTTTCATGATTATGGTGTTCCCCGCTATGATTATTATCACATACACTATGCTTTTTTTAGTCAATGGTTGGAACCAAAAGGAACCATGTTTATACTGACTGTAATGCAAAATTAAATATTTTTCCTCCCTGTAGCCAAAAATTATCATAATAAGGAAGTCAAAATAAATTTTTATTTCCATGCATCTTTAATAATTCATGAATCAGGATGAACATTTCAAATAGAAATCTGGGGAACAACATTTTGTTGAGTCCTTCATGAGGTAACACCAACAATTCATCAGTTTATTCATTGATCCACTAGTTGATGGGAAATTGATCAGAATAATAGAAAAGATATTTTTCTTTATACCTTGTTCAAAATTGTAAAATGTCAATTTAGTTTCAAATAATTTGGAAGCATGACTGGATTGATAGTGGATTATCATCATGAATACAAGAGAATACGATGAATTTTACTTTATGGAGTGGGTTGAGTTTAAGAGATTATTTTTCAATAAGTACTTCCCTAATATTCGTCATACAGAAATATGGATGGAATTCCTTAAGATAAAGTCGAGTGATGATGAATATTTTGGTAGCCATGAGGAAAATTTTACAAGAATTTTTAGATATTTATATGTAATTATCATCTATCCTGGGATTATGGTTTATAGATTACTCAGTTGTTTAAAGCCATGTCCCCGAATGGAGTTATCCATAATGGACATTAGCATCTATGAAGAAATTTATCATTATGCCATCAATGTGTAAATGGTGATTAGTTTTACCCATCTACCTCATGGTTTTGATATGAAATCGAATATGGTTTTTAGAGGGAAATCTAAAAATCATGGAGAGAAGAAGATACATTTTCCATTATACTCTATGTGTAGAAGTAAACATGGATGAAATTAACATAAGTGGACTACATAATGTTTGACATGTCGAAAGGAAGGTCATCAAGTGGTTGAATACTGAAGTGATGGAAAAAAGTAATCTAATGATGTGAATAATGAGAATGTTCCATGGAATTCACCTCCTACACTCCAATTTTTAATATTTATGGATCATAGTCATTATGCTAGGTGATTCCCAAAATATGACTATTAATGATGATGATAAAAATTAGTAACCTCTTAAGTTGAGAGGAAAATGGAAAACTCAAGAAATCTATATTTTAGATGTGGGGTGAAGTAATCATGTGGTGAATGGTACACTTATCATCTACTCTAGAACAACAAATATATTCATTGAGTAGAGATCTAATAGTTATTTTATATCAAAATAATTTTATAAGGTTAAAAAGATACCAACCATGTGATTTTAGGTAGTATATATAGTGAAATTCAAGAATGTTATAATTATCACATCAGAATTATACAATTCCTCTTCAGTTCAATTTTGTTATAATGTGACTCTATAAAATCATTTCATCATTCTTATGGTTAATTTTGATGTTATATTTGGAATGAATTCTATTTCTCTACATAAATACCAAATTAATTTTTGAGGATGGGAATTCACATTTGATACTCTAAAACAAACTATGATCATCTAACTTTGTGATGATAAATATGAACATTCCATGGGAATCACAACCATTATATGGGTTATGATTACTTTTTTAGAGGTTTTTTTATCTCAAATAGATGGGGAGAAACTCATCATTTATGATATGTGTATTGTGTTTGAGTTTTTGATGTATTTACAAAAGAGTTTCCAATCCATACACCATAACATGAAGTTGAGTTTTCAATATCACTGATAACTGGTGCCAAACCTATTTCAAATAAGCTCTATAGAATGGACCCAATTGAGTAGCAGGAATTAATGATGAAAATCCAAGGGAATCAGGAATAGGGATTCATTCATTCATGAGTGTCACCATAGGGTGGACCAGTTCTTTTTTAAAAATGAAATATGGTTTGATGTGACTCTACATTGATAATAAGGAGAGTAATTAGATCATGATCATGGAAAAGTATCCTCTACCTTGAATTTATTGACTATTTGACAAACTACATGGAGATCATTACTTTTCTAGTATTGAACTTCATTCTTGATATCATCAATTGATCGTAAATTATGAGGAGATACCCAGGACCACATTCCATACATGTTATGGACACCATGAGAATATTGGGATTCCATATAGTCTTACTAATTCCCTCTTTATCTTCATGGATTTAATGAATAGATTATTTATAGACAAACTTTGTTAGTTTGTGGTCCTCATTATAGTTGATATTTTTATCTATTAAAAGAAAACGGAAGTGAATGAAGATCATTTGAGAATTGGGATTAATACACAATGGAATTAGAAAATGTATGAAAAAATTAAAATGTATGAATTTTCTCTAGAAAAGGTTTCATTTTCAGGTCATATAATGTCAAGAGAGGTTATATTAGTGGGAGCCTCAAATAAATAAGTTGTTGAACATTTTTCCATACCAAACATTTTGTCTGGGATAAATTGTTTTCTTAGTTATGCTAGATATTGTCAAATATAAGTGGGTATATTATCACAGATATCTTATCCACTCACCATGTAAACTAGGATGGGATATAATTTCCAAAGGTTGATTTAATGTGAGTAGAATTTCAATAAACAATATATCATATTTTTTTCACACACCTATACATATAATTAACATATAGTGGATAAAGGTTTGTGATCTATTGTGATGCATCCATGAATTTATTGAAATTTTTTCTCATGAAGAATGAAATTCTTATAGATTATTTCACGTGACAATTAATGGTTCCTGTGAAAAATTACCCAACTCATTACTTGGATTTGACAGTTGTAATTGTTTATATTAAATATATAGAGTAATTATAATTATAGTAAATGGTGTGATATATATACCGATCAAAAAATATAAAGTATATATTCACATAAATGGAGTTGAATATGTTCTAGATAATATGGATAGATATGATAAAATATTATGACATCTCAATACATTACAACACTTGGAAAGTCAACCACGGGGTTAATGATTTGAGAAGAATGGGTCATTCTATCTTATCCATAATGAATATTATAAATGATCCAATAGTTCTATATTTATAAAAATATAGATCTGTAAATGTTGTGAATAGGAGATAAAACTTATCTTGCTCAATTAAATGTTTAACCATCTATCCATGTTAAGATGAAAAATGTGAAGAAGTAATATGTTATATTATAAAGGATGGTTATAAATGTTCCTAAGACTAACATTTATTATGATGAAATAAAAAGGTTTAGAAACTCTCTAAATTTTCCATCGATACAAGATTTTAAGCAGTTGTTATAGGAAGCTCATATTTATTCATTCTCTATTCATCCTGGAAGTTTTAATATGTGGAGAGTTTTGAAGGAGTATTTTTTGAGGGACGGAATGAAGACAGATATTGGAATAGAATATATCTCAGTTCATGGTATTTAATCAACATAAGGTTGAGAGAGAGAAAATTATGTGGTTGTTTCATCCGTTTTCCATTCCAGAATGCAAATTAGAAAACATCACCCCCTAGTTTTTTCATTAGACTCTCCAAAACATCTAAAGGGAATAATGTTATATGGGTTGTAGTCGATCTCCTTAATAATTCCTCAAATATCATCACTATAAAAGAGTATTTCATTTTGTCTCATCTTGAAGGGATATACATTAATTATGTGGAAGGGTTTGATGGAGTTCCATATTTTATTGTGTCTTATCGGGTTATAAGGATTACCTCAATGTTTTTTAGAAGTATTCAACAAGATCTTCATTGGGAGTTGTGTATCAGTGATGTGTGCTAACCTCAAACATATATTCAGCCTGAGAGAACCATTCAAACCCTTGAAGATATGTTTAGATATTTGTCTATGGATTTTTAATGTGATTGGGAATAACTCCTTCTTGTAGTTCAGTTTTCATAAAATAATAGCTTTCACAAGAGCATTTATATGGATTTTTATGAGTCCCTCTACGGAATTAATTTTATAACACAAATGAACTAGATTGAATTAAGTGAAATAAATATATTGGGACCTGAGATAGATGATGAAATTTATGATAATGTCATATTAATTCAAAGACATATACTAGAATCTTATATTCAGTAGATAATTCATGCTAAAAATCATTGGTGTGATCTAGAATTTGATGTTGGTGAGAAGATATTTCTATGAATTTATCCATGGAATAATATTATGAGATTAAAAAAGAATGGGAAACTAAGCCCAAGGTATATATTTCCCATAAAATTATTAATCGTATTAGGATAATATCACATCATTTGGTTCTAATACAACATCTATCTCTAGTCTCTGAACAGTTCCATATATCTATACTAAGAAAGTACATACCTGACCCATGACATGTAATTAAGTCAATCGTGTTACCACTAGTGAGATATAATTCGTACAAAGAACAACCAGAGGAGATTATAGATAGTTTGGAGAAGGTTATATAAATCCAGACCACTCTCCCGGTCAAATGTTTAGGGAAAAACCACAAGTTTGAAGAAGCTATGTAAGAACATGAGGATATAAAGATTCATATATATCCTAATTTTTTAGTATATATGTGATGAATTTTGAAGGTGAAATTAATATTTAGGAGGCGTAGAATGTAACACCCTTACATTTAATGATTTTTTTTGAATAAACTAAATTTCATTGACAGATTTTATTATACGCAACACCATATTTATCTCATGTTACACACGACAATGGGTTTTAAAAAACCGTGATATATTATTATTATAATTATATAAACATGAAATTTATGAACTAGCTGATAAACATAGTGATATAAATATTGATAACTAATTTTTAAATTTTATGTATAGTGGTTTTATATAAATAACCATATTGATAGAAAAGTACATAGTTTTTGGTAAAGTCAATATATTTTTTTAAAATACTATTTAAAAAATTATTTTAATTTATCTTTGTGAAATTTATATCAATTAATTTCTTAATCTTTTATAAATTTATCATAATAAAATAAACATAATTTTTTAATTCATCGTGTGAACATTTTCTTAGGATTATTTTTTTATTTTTCAAAAATGATTAATTTTTCAATTAATAATTATAAATTTTTTATGAAATCTAAATTTTAATTTAATGAATTTATAAGGATAATTAATATTTTAAAATGGGATAAAAATTATAATTAGTTCAACTATATTTCTATTAATCCATTTTATATCATTATGATCATTTTACTTTTAAATTTTCATATAAAAACTTTTTAATCTTTTGAACATTTTCTCTTTGAAAACCAACATTCTAATCACATCAATGGGATTATTTTTAAATTTTAATTTCCCAATTTTTTGAATAGAATATAAAAAAATAGATTCCATATTTATAACCAGAAAAATATATAATATCTAATCAATTAAACTTAATTTCATAACATAAATAATAGAAATATAGTAAAAATTATTTACATTAGTAATTAAAAATAGGTTTTCTCGGCGGTTAAACTAAAAATATAAGGGATTAAAATTACCCATAACATATTAAAAAACCATTTTATTTCCATGTTTGTATATAAAATCTTCTAGTTTCAATATGATTCTATTTTGGAACCTTATGTGTTGTGTAAAATGAGGGTATAACATTTTCTTTTTGAAAAGTACATGTTTTCCACTCACCTTACATATAAAAGGACAAAACCTCTCATATTATCCTAACACATAAAGAACTATTGTTTCTGATAATACCTATACAAATAACTTAATTAAATCCCTCAACTAATCCTAGATTCCATATTATTATTGGGAATCCTTCTTATTATGTATTTAGGTATAAACCCGAATAGTCTCCTCAAAGAAGTCGTAAATTCATAAACTTATGTTTTTTGTTTTATATATTATTCCACCAACATAAATTATTAATATTTTATGATGATATCCTGAGACCAGTATCTTTAATATAATTATATATTTTTATTTTAAAGGAATAAACTATATCTATACCCTCTCTATAAAATTGGATATGAAATCATCATTTTTGGGTTTGAATGACTACCACCTCGTGAACCAATGTTATTCATTTTCAATCACGGAATATAATGGATTGCTATAATATTGGATTAGATATTTATATATGATATATATGATATTATTATAATTCAATAATTATAAGATCACATATACCTTCTTACTTCCCATTCAATGGTAATACAATAATGTCACTTGTGTGTACGACAGACTACTGTCTCACAATGCAATGTGGTTCATTCATGATTTACATGGAAGGTACTAAAGATGTGTTTAATTAAAATATGTGAAATTTATTAAAAATTATTCTTTAATGATAATATCTTACATAAATTTATTTTTTTCAATATGTCGATAAAATGGAAATAACATTCATGCGTATGTATAACCTACCGTCTCCATAAACAATGTATTTATTTTTCTATATCTGAAATTTATAGATCACTAAAAATAAATATATACTTCATTAATGTGATATTTATATCATGGTTAAATTATTTTACATAATCTAATAACGATCAATGTATGAGGTCCAAAAAAATCAAAACAAACACAAAAAACCATGCAGTTATTGCATGAAATGTGAGTTTGACATGGAATTATTTATAAACAGGTAATAAAAGGTTATGCGTAAATAAAATATGGTATGATAAATATATGTAGGGTAATTAAGAATATGTAGATTAAATTTATATTTATTATTAATGAGGTTTTAATGGGTATGAAGTAAGTTGATGCATATGGTATGAGATGTTTTTATCAATTGGCCTTCATTGAGATATATGTTATGTTATTATCTATATTCATTTATGAATTATATATAAATCACCTTCTATATATAATATAATGAAATTATATATTATAATGATATTATATGTGACATTAAATTATATTCATTAAATATTGTTATGATCAAAATTTACCAAAGTGGTAACTGTTTAATGTTACGATTTCATTGTTTATCAAGATTGTTCATGATTATGCTTCCAATGGTGAACTATTATGATAGATATATATCAATAAACTCATGAATTTTCTTATCATATTAGTATTAAATGACAATAAATATTTTATCTTCATTTTACTCTCTTTATATTCTCTACATTTAAAAAAATTCAAAATAAAACCATCATTATTTCTTTTATCTATCGAAAAATCATTCTATTTTATATCCATGTTTTATAAGAAAAGTTTCAAAAATGTTTTTATATTACTATATGATTGATTAAATTATTTTTTACCCATTATACCTTTTACAAAAAGTAAAATGAGATATTTTTTGTTTTCCAAAAATGGTTTTCTTGGATTTTACTGAAAGTGTTAAAGGATTTTTTGTTTTATCATGTAAAATATGAATTGAAATTTGAAAACATCATAACCACTATATACTTTTAATATTAAATTATTAATTTTAAATTTGATTTTAAACAAAAGTTATTTCCTGAATATTTTAGGAATATTTTTAAAAGGTTCGGGACGTAGCCTCATTTATTATTAAACCAATGAAAAGACCACTTTTTAACTGGGTAGAGGGAGACCCATCCTTTGATGTTATTTATGATTTAATGAAGATATTTTATAGTGATACTATTCATATTATTTCTATTGTTTATTTATTTTGATGATGACAATATGTTAAAAACATATTTATATTCTACGGATTATACCGTGATAAAAAAAATTTAAACCCATTTTTTTAATGGGTTATGATTTATGGAATGATGAAATTATTATTAAACCCATTTAATTTCCAATATTATGATATAATGAATTTTTTATGATATTTGTGTGCATGTATTTATTATTTTCATTAAGTGGTGGGTAGGACCTATATCTCCCTCCAATGTATTGGTTAATGATTACTATTATATACACCTAAAGGGTATATGTGAGGTTCTTCCAAGACCAACAGAGGGTACATGAGTGGTTATCTAAATTCTGAAATAAGGTAAAGGTGATGTTGTTCCATTCCAGGAAAAGGCTATGTTGTATGTCAACCCAAAACCAAAAATCCGTACATGAGTGTTTATCCCAATCCTGAATGAGGTTACACGCGAGTTTAAGGCATGCATGAAGTAGGTACATAGGTAATTATAAAATGCCTCACATGTTATGAATGTCTCGGTGTGTGTCATTGACAAAAGATTTTATATGATTATATATATTCCACAAATTTATGGCTTATGACAATGTTATTCTCTTTTAGGCTCACATTCATTGAATCTATTAAGATTTATGTCATATGAATTACAATGATTTATGTCTTGACTGTTTTTATGATCCTTGAATGAAGGGTACGGTATTCACATGTTATTATCATGTTATAATACATATATTCTCAAATTAAATTAATATACCATTTATTTACACTTAATAGGCATTTGTGATGACACATTATTATGTTTCTTTTCTACGAAGTATAATGAAAGGTATTATTTATAATATGGAGAAAAAGGCTGATAATTATGAAGAAATTAGTGGGAGAATATGTAGCTCACTTATCAACTATTTTTTTATGATACCATGTTTCTAAAGGCACTAGACCTAAATGACTCATATATTGATCATTACATTATGTTACGAATATAAATCTATTATAATGTAGTATTTATGTATGAGATGTTTGGGACTTTTTTCAATGGCGTGGTTGGATGTTGAAATTCAGTTTTTGATTTAGCCAAAAGAATTGGAAACTTCATTTATTTATTATTTAAAAAAATCATGGAAACCAATTTATTATTTTATTTGAATGCTAAGTGATTTTTACTATTAGATAATGTATTTTCCTAGAAAAATCATGTTTTTTTGTTCTTATATTAAAATTAATTTCTTCCACTTATATAAATTTAATTTGAAAAAATGAATAAAAAAGTTTGGAATAATCATGTCCATATTTAATTAGAATTACTTTTTTATTTTTTTCAAATAATTATGTTATCATTGTAAAAAATTTGAGTTACCATGGTTAAGGTTAAAAGAGTTTACAGTGTTTTAGATATGAGATAATGCTTAAAATGTATCTAAAACATGTTTAAATATAACTGGTTGAGTTTATTTTATCCTTATCACATATTATCTTCTATTTTTGGGTAACTAAGTACAATTTTATATTATAATGATATGTATATATTATTTGATATTCTAATTAATTCCACTTGTGTCTTTTCCCTCACTTATAAAAGAATACCACATATCTTCTACTCACCACAATTCATTGGACCTATATAACATAAAATAGAAACCATAATACCTTAATATTTTCCTTCCAAAAATTATATAACATCATTTATTTCAAAAGACAATACTTTCATGTATTGTGGTGTATTCCAAAAAGGCTTCTCAACAAAGTGGTATAACTCTTAACCAAGTACCATTAATTTTATTTCTTAATCCACCTCCTTTAAATCAATATTATCCATTATAATAGAATTAATTAATTTTATTCAATATAGTTAATTGATATTATGATTACTAAACAACCACTATGTAGCTATATTCCTTCATATGGAAAATAAAACCATCGCTCACGTGTTTGTATGACTTATAATCTCCAAGTAGTAGTGTAATTATTTTTTCATCACCATTTTCTTAAAAGGATATTAATATGAAAATAATGTTTATATATTATATTTATTAAATTATTATGGATTATAATCATAAAATATTATTTAATATTATTTCCATCCATTCATTAGAAAATGAAAAATTCGTCTACACATACATATGACATACCGTCTCCAAGAAATATGTAAATAATTTTTCCATATCTACCTTCTATAAATTAAACTATAAATATATATATATATATAATAATTTTATAATGATTAAAATTATTTATATGAAGTAACTATGATCAATTTAAAATTCATGGAACTGCCACCCAAAAACTATTATAAAAAAAAGAAGTTATAATATGAAACAATTATTTTAATAAATAATTTGTTAACAAGTGTGTGGTAATTTTTTAAAAGTAACTCATATACGAGATTATATATATTTATACCTAACTATAATATATGTATAATGTATATTTATTTATTCTACATGATGTCTGAACATGTACGATGAAATATGATACTTGAGGTAGGGGAATTATGTTTCAATATCATTTTAATTTGGGATGTATATGCTTGAATTTACAATGAGTAAATAATTATGTAGATATCAAGTAAAATGATTAATATATCTTATCCTTTGGTTATTTATATAAATTTTAAATTTTAGTTCCTTTTATCTCTCTCTAGAACTCTAAAATGTTCAAAAACATTTACAAAAGCTTATCTTAATTGTCATCTTTCTGTTAGAAACCCATTTTTCGTCCAAATACGTGATTTATAAAAGGATAAAAATAATTATTATAACTCTTATGAAATTATTTTTTAATTTTTTTACCTATGTTTTAATAAAAAAACAAGAATATTTTTCTGTTCCTCGTTGAATCAAGGTTACTTTTACCAAATGTGTGAATAGATTCTTTATTTTATTGATTAAGGTAATTAGATAAAATTCCCACAATCATGCTCAATAAATCATTTGGATATTAAATTATAATTTTATATGGTTATTTTAAAATAGAAAAAATCGTTAATATTTATGAAATATTTTTATTTTTAATTAGTTATTTAATATTGAAAATGGTATTTTCCTAAAGAAATATTTCCATGATATTTTATAGTAAATTTTAATTTATGACAACATCATTTTATGTTAATTATTATTTTATGGAGAAATGATAACATAATACCATTATTTTTCTTTATCAATTTGTTTTATGATTATTTTGATTATATTTTTGTTAAACTTATTTATTTCATGTAGGTTATCCTAGGATGAAATGATGAAATGGTTTGGAAACATGATTCCATTACATGGAGTATATTATGATATATAATGAAAGTTTTATGATATTTTCCCCCAAATATAAATGGATTATTATTTTATGATTGGTGGTCATAGAATTATGTAGACATCCAATGTATTGGGTAATGATAGATATCTCATGAGATAATAATTATAGGAATGGGGATTGAACCCGGTTAATTCAGGGACTTTTTTCCACTGTGATAGTCTTGAGAGTGATCCATGTTTATGGATAAAATTGAATTAATATTAATCCAAATAAATTATGATAGACATTGAAATTATATTTGAATAAGGAAATTATTTTCTATTCTTATATCTGTGCCATAAACCTATGTCTTATACAATTTGTATGCCCTCATGGCTCGTGCTTTTTTTGATTCTTTACGATCCATGTCTTATGAACTACCAACCTGGATTCCATAATGATATTATGTATATTATATCAAAATACACTAAACCTTTACAGTCATTGGTTATATATTTGTATATTATATTTATTAATCTATTAAGATGTAATATCTATGTATTAAAAATATGGGTCACTATAGTTGATAATAGAGGAAGGATTAGTTTATATTTCTAGATTATAAATAAAAAACATTAATTAAAACCCTCGGTTTAAGCCTAAGTATTTGATAAAATCATAATGATTTGGTAAGGAAAAGATTATCTAGTTTTCCTTACAATGACTCCCTATCTGGATACAACATGTGGATGTGATTTTCAAATACATATGCATCTTGGGGTAACAACATCGGAAATATTTGGTCTAGTATATATTAACCATCACTATAGTGCATGGTGAGTGTTCCCTTACTACGAACCGAGTTTGATATTCTCAGTGTACATGCATTCTCAGTGGACATGCTTAGGTTAATTCAAATTTTATTAAGGAACTATTATGAAGGATTTGCATAGTTGATGACCATGATTGGCCTAGGTCAAACATAAGTTGACATTGATACAAAATATGGTGTCATTATTTAGACATCATATAATTGATTTTTTAAGACTATGTGGTTTCCCACTATGATTATTGTTGCTCACACAATGATTTTTTGTTTTAGTAAATGGATGGAATCTGAAGGGATCATATAAATATTGAATGTGAAAAAAATAAAATTATTTTTTTCATGGTCAACTAGATATTATGGGAGGTAGAAGGTAATGTTTTTTGTTATGTTTATGTAACATTCTCAACATATGAATCATGTAGATCTTCCAAGTGCGCAGAGGTGGGAGTAATGTTTTATTGATCCCTTCATGAGAAACATACACCTTATGTTAATGGGTATGTTTATCCACTAATTGTTGAGAAATTCATCCATGCCACTAATAATATATTTTCTGTTATCCAACTATTATAACATCAAAAAGTTATTTTATCTATTAATATTTTATAAAATGAGTAATATCAATGGTGGTCTATTACAAAGAACATGAGGAAACATGAGTCAATTAACCCCATGGAGTGGGATGAGTATAAGAGCATATTTTTTCAATAAGTATGTTCCTTATATTCGTCACAAAAATTGGATAAGTAATTACTTGAGCTAATTAATAAGCATGTTGAATCCATTAGTACATATGAGATAAATTTTATAAGACATTTGAGGTATGCTTCTGGAATTATGATAAAAATGAATATAATATTGTTCAATTCATCAATATCTTAAAACCATGTATTTGAAGGGAATTAATCATAAGGGACTATATTATTCATGAATACATCATTCTATGTTATATCAAAGTCCAAGTTATTATTATAGTTTCCCATTAATATCATGGTTTTGATAAAAAATAAATATGGTATTAAATTTAAAGTATAATAATAAATACTATAGAGAGAAAAAGATTATATTTTCTTTATGATTGATGTGTAAAAGGGAAAATGGATGAAATTTTCTTAAGGGGGTGGTAAAAATTCAATGTTTGGAATGTAAGGTTGTCAAGAAATTTAATATTAATGTGATGGGAAGAATAATTTTTCCAATAACTGAGAGAAACCACCATAGAATGCACCACTTGTACTCAAGTGTTTCCAATACAATGAGTGTGGTAATTTTGATAAACAATGATAAAATATTAAATTTTATGATTATTCTCCACATAATAAACCACTTAAAATTAATGATAATGGGAAATCACATCTGATTACTATTTAAATTGTGTGGTATGATAAAGAAGTAGTGGAAGGTATAATTACCAATGAATCTAGAACTGATCTTGTGTTATTTGATTCTATATCTACCCACTCTTTCATATAGGGTGAATTTTATAAGGGTATCACATAATAGAAAAATTATTAGATGTTTAATTAGAAGTTAAAAATCTTAATTGTATGCTGATCACATATCAAGTATATGATTCTTCATCAATTGAAGTTAGTGGGAAAGTACTTCCAGTAAATATTGTTGTTATCTATCTAGTGGAATATGTTGCATGGATTTTATTTCAATATATAATGAACATAATAATTTCAATGGAATAGAATTCAAATTTTATATCACAAAAAAATCATCATCATGTTTTGTTGTGATAATAAATATGAACATAAAATGGAAATTAAATATTTTGAATGCTTATTGATTTTTATTCAAAAGGTTTTTTTATCTCAAATGGTTGGGGATAAACTAAACATCAATTATATGATTATAGTATGGGAATTGTTTGATGTCTTACCAAATATTTTCCAAATATTCCACTTAATTTTGAAGGGGGGTGGTCAATATACTCAAACCTAGTGCTACACCGATTTCAAATACTCCATATATAGGGGCCTTAATTGAGTTTCATGAATCAATGAAGAAACTCCATGATAATATTTATAAGATATTCATTCATCCAATTTCATCCTTATGGGGTATAAATTTTCATTTTTTTATGAAAAATGATTTATCAACGGGACAATTCATTGATTATTGGGATCTGAACATCATCACAATTGAGAATAAGTATCCTCTGCCTCATATTAATTATTTTTTCTATCAATTATGAGGAGATTAATAAATTTAAAAGATTGTTCTCTTATCTAAATACTATTAGTTGTGGATTAAAAATTAAGTCATAACAAAGAAAACAATCTGTTAGAGGTATGGACACTATGAATTTATAGTGATAATAATTAATCATACTAATACTTCTACATAATTCATGGATTTAATGAATAGGGACATTATAGATTACCTTTATTGGTTTGTTGTAGTCTTTATAGAATATATTATTATATATTCAAATTGAAAATAAGATAATGAATATCACTTTAGGATTTCACTAAAGTTATTTGGGAAGGGTAATCAGTGTGAAAATTTTAATGAGCATGAATTTTGGATATATAAAGCTTCATATTTATGTTATATAACCTCGAGAGAGGGTATATAGGTGGATCCATTCAAGAAAGAATTCATTTAAAATATCTCAAACAAACCATTGTGACTGAGATCCATATTTTTCTTGGTTAGATAGATATTATCAATGTTTTTTGGATAATTTCTCACAACTAACTAATCCAACCATAACATTAACTCTAAAGGGATCAAAGTCCCTTTGGACATTAAATTTGAAGAAAATTATAAGGAATTAAATAGAATGTTAGTCAGTGCATATATTCATACACTACCTTGTGGTAGATAAGGGTTTGTGATACTTATTGATGTGTTAAAAAATGGACTTGGATTATTCTTTATACAAAATGACATAGTGAGAACTTATTTTACATAACCATTTAAGGTTCATGAGAAAATTTACCAAACTTTTTATTTAGTTTATTTTATGGAAATTTTGTCATTAAATATATATGATAATTATCATTATCTAAAATTGTATGACATTTATACTAATCATAAAAGTTTGAAATACATATTCAGTCAGAAATATTTGAGTATGCTTTAGACAAAATCGTTTGAATTTATTGAACTTTATGATAACTCAATACATTATGACCCTGAGAATGTGAAAAAGGTGGTTCATGCATTCAGTAAAAATGGTCAAGCTAGATTATCTTTGATGTAGATAAAAAAGATTTATTTTCAAGTATTTCAAAAGGATGGATATAGAAATATTTAATAAGGGGAGAAATATTATCCAATTCATTTTAGTGTTCATCCATCTATCAATGTGAAGAATAAATAGGAATAAACAGAAGATACAGAGTTTAAAAGGATGGTAAGAAATTTCCCTATGGTCAATCATGATTGGGATAGAATGATAAGTTTTAGCAACCCCATATGTTTCCCATAAAAGTAAATTTTGAAAAAGGTGTTGTTGGGTGAAGTTCAAAGTTCATCATTCTCTATTTATCTTGGAATTAGAAAGAGGTTTATAGATAAGAAAAATTATTTATGGTGGGAAAAAATAAAGAGAAATATTTTAGATTATTTAACTCAGTTTTTTGTATAAAATTATGTTAATTTTATGATGTATAATTCTAGTGGTGTGTTATAAGAATTAACCAAAGAAAATTTGAAATGGAAAAACATCCCCATGGATTTTTTCCTCGAATCCCCAAAACATATAAATTTTGTAATGTCATTTGTGTTTTAGTATGTCACCTTATAATATTTGTACACTTAATTTCTATGAAAAAACCTTTCTATCTTGATCATGTTTCCTAAATAAACATTAAATAAGTTGTAATGTTTTATATAGTACCGCATTATATTATATTTAAGGGATATATGAGGTTTAACATGATGTTCTGGTGAAGACTTTTACATGTTCTATATTTAGAGTTTTCTTTCTATATTTATTATCACACACAGATAGATATTCAGTCTATGATAACTATTGAATTAATGAATAATATGCTAAGATAGTATGTTATATATTTCAAAGGTGGTAGGGATTGACATGTTTCATTATTTGGGTTTTCTTAGAATAATATCTTTCACACAACCATTCATATTGATGCTTATAAATATTTTTATAGAAATATGCATAGAAACCCAATTATCATGAATTAATTTGAATAAATATAGCTACTGATACCTGATTTAGTTGAGAAAATGGAAGATAATTTTATATTCATTCGACAAAAAGTTAGGGAATCACATATTTGATTGAAATTTATCATTACAATCATTAGTGAAATCTGAAATTTGATGTTTGTGAGAAGTTATTTCAATGAATTTATCCATGGATGAAGGTTATCAAATTTTTGAAGAATGGAATGTTGATTCCTAGGTTTATTATCACCATTTATATTATTTATCAAGTAGGGATGGTAGATTTTCTCTTGGAACTTCCACTAAACCTCTCTCAAGTTCGTGATGCATTCCATATATCTCTCTTAAGATAGTACAAAATTGATACATCACATGTACTGAACTCAGAAGTTGTATTTCTTGAGCATGAAATTTTTTATGAATACTAGCTAGTATAAATTAGGTATAATAGACATAATGTATTACATATAAGGACTTCTAATATAGATAAAGTTATCTAGAGGGGTAGGAATTCAAACATGCTACATGGAAAACCAAGGATATAATGAAACAAATATATTCTCTTTTCTTTGGATCAATGTGATGAAATATTCGGGGTAAATCCATTTTAAGGGGGGTTAGAATGTAACTCCTTCAAATTTTATGAAATATTTATGTTCAGATAAATTTAATTTCATTGATAAGTTAAGATACACACAACCCCATGTTTAAACAAATCATGATTTAAATATTAGTTTTTAAAAATTCTTATTCTAACAGACCTATTAAAATTAGTTGTATGAATATAAATAAAAAAGATTATAAAAAAAATTATGAAGGTTTTATATAGTGTAAATTAATTTACAAATATTTACTCAATTTTTATTAAAATCATTTTATGCTTCAAAAATACTTTTTCCATAAAAATTGTTTTTATTACTTTTTAATGGAAAATATTATTTTTAATTTATAAAAATTATAGATATTGTATTTGATAAATATGGTATCATTTTAGAAATAATAATTTTAGAATTATCTTAGGGTGAAATTTTAGAATTTTTTTTAATAGACGGATTTTACTATGAATGGTAAAAAATATTATTTTTTATTGAAAACTATATTTTATTTTCATGAATTTCAAAAGAATAATTTGGTTTTAAAATAAATAATTTATAAAATTAGTTAATATATATTTGAGAAAATACAATTCAGTTCATTTTAATCAATTTTATATTTTAGTTTTTTATAAAAACATTTTATACATATGAAAATATTTTTTTTTGCGAAAACCGCTTTTCATTGTGTTTTGTTGGTTTAATTTAAAATTAAATTCTCCAAATATGTAAAGTTTATTTCTATAAAATTGATTCAATATTTCCATTCATTATATTTAATTTAATTTAATAGTGGAAACATAAATGTTTCATTTTGAATAGTATCCAAAGTAATTTTTCATTAAAATATTGCAAAAAAGGATTTTTCACATCATGTTTTTTTGGTTTTTAACATCAGTTAAAAAAGGATTATTGGAATACAAAATATAAAAATAAAAAATTTATGTGAAAATTTCTATCATTCATTGTTTTTCAGGTTTATTATTTTAAAAAATTAGAAAAAACCTTTAATCATGTAGATTTTTAAGAAAACACCGATGGGAAAATTGTTTATCACATCAATTTTTTAGAAACAACTGAAGTGATAAATCCGGTTTAAATTTTTTTTTAAATCAAATTCATTTAATTTATCATTTCTAAAAGTATTATAGTGTATGAAAAAAAATTCATCATAAAAATAGTACATCAAAAAACTACAGTAACAAAAACAATTAAAATATTAACTTTAAACATTAGAATAAATATTACCAATTAATAAAAACCCAATCAGAATGGTGAAATAATTTTTCCATTGCCTTTTTAACTGTTTTTTCTCCGGTATAACATAATTTCAAGGGTCATCAAAAAGCTAAAAATAAAAAAATCATTTCACGTTTACTATAAATAAAATGAATGAATGATTTAAGAAAACTATTATAAAAAAATCTGACATTATTTGACATTGTGACAGCCCTATTTGAAATTAATTCAAACATAAATCATAGAAAATTTTATCTAAATTCCTTTACTCCTTGTTGAATACACTTTTATTTAAAAATAATTTTTCAATTGAATATATCATTTTATGTACTTACATCCAAAATTTAGAAACTATAAATGAAAACTCACCTTTTATTTTATATATTTGATCATTGTGATTTTATTTATTGTTGTCTATCTAAAGTAATCTAATTTCCTATTTAAAAATAATATATATTAAATAAATTAAAATATCCTTATAATATATAAATGTATTGAAATAATAGTACATGTTCAATACATTCTTAAAAAATATCTCACATCACTAAGGATAATGTATAGCCAATAAGGTGTCTTCTCTCTTCGAAAAAAACACCCAACATCCAATGAACAGAAATATACAAAATATATAATTTGAGTGGTTACGCTATGAAGAGATATATAAAATTTTTTGAAATATATTTTTCTTACTCTTGAATGAAATGAATAATCCAACATTAAATAATTTCATTATTTTGAAGTATTTCAGCATTATAAATTATTATTTCTATATCAGTCATTGTCTGCACTATAGGTGAAATCAATTTGGGTCTATAATTTGATAAACTATTTTCTTATCATTTTTCATAAAAATTGTCTAAAAATACTTAATTAAAAATAAAAATATGTGTAAAATTTCAATATTTTAAAATAACTGAATGATATATGTTAATAGACTTTCAGGGAAAAGACATCCATCGTGTTGATACTGAATTCATATCCAATTACAATCTCCAAGATATTTTTTTAAAACCATCATATTCATTAAATACCAAAAACGATTATCTTACATTGGAATTCCATAAACTTCCAACTATAAATTTTAATATGGTGATAATATATCATAAATATAAGAAGTTGTGCCAGATTTCAAACAACTTATATTTATATTCGTTCATATAGTGTGCCTTTATCTTTAAAGTATTCTAATAATGAAATAAATTTATATATAATCATTAAAGTGTTAAAAAAAATTAATATAAATATTAAATAAATGAATAAAATATACACATACCACAATGGTTAATTTTTGAACCTCTCTAGATTGAGAAACTAAAAAAATTTGATACATTGTCTGATTGTGCTGACATCATCTATATGAAATAGTATTTCTACTTCACTTTTTATAAATCTTGTACATTGAACCAAATATTCTCTATCTCTATATTCTGATGATGAATGGTTTTTAAAATATTATATATCATCTCATATGCAACAATATAGTTTTGGGGAACATTAATATGTAACTCAAAAAAAGGGGAATTTTTGGTTACCGATGTGTAGAAGTTGTATATGTAGGAGTAGGTGGAGGAGTGGGAACTATGGTTGGAGGTTTAGAAATGGCATTGGCAGCCTGAAACTGTATGTTAAATCTATAAACATTAACTATAATAAATCTCAAATATTATCTATCATCATCTCAGGAATATCCTGAACCATGTCTACCAAAACCTTTTTTTCTATTGTAATCATACATTATTGAAGATGATTTAGAATGAGGAAAATATTTTTTTACTGATACACCTTGTAGATACCATTTTAAAGAACCCAAGTGTTTTGGATTTCCCATTGCAATAGTGAAAATGTCCTTCCTACCCTCATTTATGATGTTCCTATGTGTTCTCCAATCTTCAATGTATTCCTATATAGAATATTATAAAAAATAAATGGGGAATCAGAATATATAAATATTTGATTTAACTTATATAAATAATTAATATAAATTTATTATATTCCTATCACCTACAACCCTCCACTCTTCCATAAGATATTTAACTTTTTTTCTCATCCGAGAAGTCTTCCATTTTTCATGTCCTGTTGGAGGGATGGGGGTTCATCCTCTTTGATGCCTAAAGACTCCCTTCATAGTTTTTTAAAAATTTTCATCTATCATTTGTTATTACATTAATTTATACACTTCATGAGATAATGTATGATGGTATAAATTTCTACATTGTATCTCTTGATGATATCTCCTCATTTGTTGTTAATTATGAATAAACAATTAATTAATATGATTATTAATATTCAAAAAAAAAATTAAATGATAAAATTTCATTTACAAAAAATTCATCTTGTAATCTACTTTCAAAAAATTTATTCTATATATATAAATATAGAAATAGATATATATAAAATTAATTTTGATTTTTTCTATGCCTAAAAAGGGAATTCTATGTGAGGTTTAATTTAAAATATGGCCATATTCTAGTGGCCAATGATATCCTTTTTCTCATGACTCATACAATATCAGGTATGTTATATGTCATCTGATAAAAAAGCTGAAAAAATGTATTAGTATAAATATTTCATGATAAGATTAAATAATAACAAATGAGCATACCAAAATTGCATCCCATAATTGTGATATTTTTATTTTGTCAACACTTCTCTAATTAGAAATCAAAATACTAACTTGGTATTTAGCCTGCACTACAATAAAAGTCTTGATTTTTTTTTGTATTTGGACCCAAATAAATACATTTATCATCATTCTCAATAAGTATTCTCTATCCCCAGCTATAGGAAACTAATAATTATAGTAAAAATTTGATTTCATATTTACCAACCCTCGTGCTCTTTTTCCCTTGCAAAAGTAGATGGATCCATTGTAGAAGGGTGAGGAGGCTCACTAATAAATTTTGTTTATGGTCCTCCCTTGAAGAATGTATACTATCCTCCCAAAATGTTTTTAGTGGATCAGATGATTAATCTCCCATTATCCTATAAATAAATAAAAAACCAATTACTATAAAAATATAAAAATCCAACCATTAAATAAAAAATTAAATAAAAAATTTAAAATGATCAAATAAAAAAGTAAAGTAAACAAAACCGACTTTTTCATATTTTTAATAGTTAAATAAAATTATAATAATATTAATGAGAGATAAAATTAGATAAACAAATTAAAATAACTCCAAAAACATTTTGTGAATAACAAATAATATTTACAGAAATATTCAAATAAAAAATATTACATATAAAAGTGAATGAAAAATAAAAAATGATCCAACAAAAAGTAAACTAAATCTTACCAATTTTTATTTATATATGTTAAATTATTTTTTGAAAATTCCTAAAAGAAATAGATATGATATACCATAAATTAAAGAAAACAAATCCAACAATTTCTTTTGAAGAGTAAAAAAGATCCAAAATATTACACAACTTTACACCAAAAATATTATTCCTTAAATATACTATTATAAAATATATTTATCTTTATTTAAAATATATGATTAATATTAATATATTTCTGGAAAAAGCAATAAATATATAATTTTAGTAATGGTAAGCAATACATACTAAACAAAAAATCTAATAGAAATAATTTTTTTACTTATTATTTATAATATGAGATTAAATAAAAAATAAAACCCGTATATATAAAATTTTATGAAAATTAAAAAAAATCAACAAGAAATAAGTATATGTAACCTATAATATTAGGAAATTTATAAAGCATTGTTTTTTCAAATTCCTTTATTGTGATCATTTTGAAATGAAAACAACTATGTCAATAATATGGATATTAATATTATCTATTAATCAATCCATGGAAGTAGTGATCCCAAATAAATTAGCATCATCATAAATTTTTCATCGCCAAAATACAATTATTTTTTCCTGTATAATGGTAGACTAGTTCATATCAGATTGATCAAGAACATAGATTTTTTTAATTTTTTGTTATGATAAAAGGATCAACTGCATATTCTAATCTATTCAAATAAACTAGTTTCATTTCAAATTCATCATGTACAAAACTATTTTTACCCAAAAAACATTTTAAATTATATACTATGACCCAATATTTAATTTAATCAACCTCCCATATTTACTTAATGCCTCCATAATGCACACTTGATGTGAAGATTGAGAATTTTTTTCTTTGTCACAATATAAATGTACTTATTCTATGAAAACCGATAAATTGCTATTACAAACAGAATTTCTATTTTGCTGGCCTCTCATATGAAATATATATCCATTAATCTCACACCTAGACCATGTTATCAAATTTAATCATTGGATACCCATTTAATATATCATTATATAAAATATATCTAATCTACCATGAATTGTCTCCTAAAACCATGGGAAAAAGTTTTTTAAGGCTCATTCCAAATCCCCATCTAATTATTATTTAGATAAAATTGGTTTAACAAATTAGTATGTTATTTTATATATGTTTGAGTACCATCTATGTTATTCAATATGTAAAAATTCACCTTCATTATCTATTCAACAATTAAGGATTTCACTTTTATTCCATATATCCTCTTTCCCCTATAATTGACTTGTTTATAAAGAGATGTCATGAAATTAATGTTATCCACTATATATAAGTATCTTGTACTAAATTATAAAACATCCTTAGAAATATAATTCTCAATAATGGAGGATTAATGTTTAAACAGATTCTTAACATACCACTTCAATATCTTCACATACCTTTCAAAAAGATACATCCAATGTAGATATATTGTTCCCAAATGACTTATTTCATACACTAAATGAAACATTAGATAAAACATGAAATCAAAAAAATGGAGGAAAATACATATCAAGATAAAAAATTATAGAACTGGTTCATTCCCCAAATTGTTTAAATAATTCTAATCAATAACCATATTAAAAATTGTACTAAAAAATAACACATCTTAATGATCTTCATTATAACATGGATGGTAAATATTACATGAAATAGAACTATTAAGAGGATTTGTTTCATGGAATGACAATCATGAGACATCAAACCTATATACATTAAACATTTTGTTGATTTTTTTTACATTTTTAGAATAACTTGTTGAATTTTGATACCATGGATACAATGAAAAAATAAATATTTCTTTATCTTGTATAATGTATAACAAGAATAAGGTATGTATGTTTTCATTCCATCAGGAGTGGGAGATAACTCCAAATCTATTGACATTGAGATTAAGTCCAATCCGTCATTCAAACAATCTTTAATCATTCCTTTAATATCTTAAAATTTTACAATTAATCTGTCATATATATTCTTCTTTAAATTCATGAAATCAAAGTCATTTTTACCTCATGATATCTCCAATATTATAGCTCAAAATATATATAACTTTTCTTCCAAATATGTCTATCATTATTTGATTTTTATGTGTTTCTGAATATCACATCAATTTATTTTATCCTATCAATGTACTGATTGTTGGAAAAATGATTTAGTGAAATATCTAATTCATGTGAGTCATTGAGTGCCTTTTTTAATCTTGAGTAATAGTGATCCATTTAATAAACCATTGAGGACCCATGTATACTATTTTTCATCAATTTTGTGTATGATAATAAATTGTCAATTGTTAATGAACTGAAAAAGAATTGTTCCCATTAAATCAATATCCAAATTTTTTCCATATAATATAAAGTCATTCGAGGTTAACATAATCATTTAATAGAGTTTAAAATGTTCCATTTTCTAAAAATCATACACCCAAAAACCTTCCTCCCGTAAAATTTTCAAATCATCAATTAATGGTGATAAGATAATATGAATATCATTTTCAAGATATTTTGGTATAGAGATCATTAAAATGAACATGAAATATTATCACTTCATACAAAATCTGTTATACAAGTTTTAAATTACCAATATAGATGGACATGAACTATAAGTGATACTAAGGCTTCAATAGGGGTTCATTACATCTATGCACAGTCCACATCCGAGATTTCTAAATTAATTTATAAATAAATGAAACTATTTATCAATTTTCTTCCACTATTGGAAATAAACCAAATTGTATAATTTTCCATTGAATCTCTTCTCCTCTACATTCCATGCATTAATCATTTTAATTTGTAAATAAATTTTTTGATTAAGGAATTAGAGGAAGATTCCAAAATGACTTGTTATTAG
The DNA here is from genome assembly GCA_963277665.1 of Viscum album. Classification (NCBI taxonomy): domain Eukaryota; kingdom Viridiplantae; phylum Streptophyta; class Magnoliopsida; order Santalales; family Viscaceae; genus Viscum; species Viscum album. The sequence goes on from OY728122.1 coordinate 1,255,038,827, forward strand.
TGTCTATAATTATTAAATAAACGTATGATTTTTCTTTCATCTTATACTATGACATCTCACATTTTGGATAATCTAAATGAAATTCATATTTCTTCCCATACAATACATAAAAATTCATGTGGTCATCTATTTTCATGTATCAAAAAACCATCAGCTATAACATTTTCTTAAAATTATAATATAAATCTAGAATAACATTGTCTTTAGGAAGGGTGTCTTTTAATGGTTTCATAAAATCTGTAAAAATATTTTTTAAAACCCCATGTAAAGACCCATAAATATCAAGGAAAATTGTTTTTTTAATTATTTGGTATTTTACGAGTATGATGTTTCTGACGGCACCTGATTCCGAGGCTTGGTGTGCCCAGAATCAATTTCTGATGTTTAGATCGTGTTTGTTCAATGAACGAATGAGCGGGTTTTTCTATCATTTGAACCGGTGCTCGGAATTGTAATCTGAGGGCACCGATTTAACTGCAGAGCCGGGAATTGCTTAAGAGGACCTTTACCGAATATGCGCTTTCTCGGGAGGAGATGATTAAAAAAAGTGGATTAAATAAAAAAGTGAATAAAATTGTGGTACAATTTTATTTCTTTTTATAAGGTAGTTTTATCCTACATGGGAGAGTTTGGGTGGGACCCACTAGCATCCTAACTACCCATGTGAGGATAAATGTAAATTGGGGCCCACACGAGACCCAACCTTCTCTCATTCCATAACCCCTTAACCACTTGGAATTAATTGTGTAACCCTACCACCTTCTATCTATCTACCTTTTAACTCTTTCCACTACACATTATAAAATTAATTGAACAACTTCGAATAGTTAATGATGTGTTTTGAATTGTTGAATTTTTAAATTCTTTCCATAAACGATTAAAATAATGGGTGACCATATTTTAATTTTGTTGGCATGTTGTGTGGGAGTTTGGGGAGAGAGCATTGTGTAAGAAAGAAGGAAGCTCCTCCATCATTGAAGGGCGTCATCCTCTACACGAAGAACGACACCTCTTCGCTATTGAGAAGAGAACCATGAAGATCAAAGAGGCACAATCCTGTTCTTACCCCACGATAAAAGTGGAGACGTCATTTCCTCGGGTGCACACCGACGACGATGGAAATGAAGCCATCATCTGCGGTGCTTAACAACTGTGAACTTCATTACGAGGTAGGGTTTATTTCTTTTGTTCTTGTTTTATCATCATCCTTTGTTGTTATGATTTGGTCGAATGTTATCGTCATAATGGGAGGATATCGGATAGCAAAAACATGACTGATTCTCCTACCCTTTTTCTTGTTGTTCTTCTTTCATGATTGAGGAGAAGGCGGCACTGTGCAACAAAACCGAGTGAAGAAGAATATGACCGCGGCCGGAACGAGCTGCGGCGATGGTGTGTGGCACCGTCGCGTTGTGTCGGTGAGGCCGAAGGAGGCCGCGACCGAAGCGGGCTGAGACGACAGTGCGCGGCACCATCGCGCCATGTCGGCGAGGCCGAAAGAGGCCGCAACCAGGAACGAGCCGCAGTGGTGGTGGGCGGTGCCGTCGCACTGCGCCGGCGTCTCCAAGAGGCGCGACCCCATCTGGGTTCCACGACTGTTCACAACCGGCCAGCCATAATGGCCGGCCATTACCCAGAAAATCGGGGTTGTGTAACCCCCCCGACTAGTTTTTGGGCGGACCCCACGGTGTCCGCCATTTCCAAAACAAAGGGTTTGTTCCCCATTGTGTCTCGCTCGGACAGCGCTGAGCCACGAACGACTTCGGAGTCGGGCCGTTGGCCATACGGGCTCGGCCGACGATCCCCAGCTGAGCCGGGCCATGCTAGCCAGGCCGAGCCGTTCCCAATCGGACCAGACCCGGACCCGAGTCGGGTCAATACAGTTCGGGCCGACCCAAGCGGTATTGGGATGGGTCGGACCGGGCCTAGACACCCCATTATCAAACCATGTCCATTCAAATGCCCATAACATGAGCTACGGATCTTCGATCAATGCACTCTCAGTGGCGTAGGATTCCTTGGAAAGTGATGGTCGTTTTGGTATATTACAGTAATGGTTTTTGCGAATTTAGGGTATGGTCGGGTTGGTTCGAACTCGAAACCAATGGGGCCCTTAGAGCAGAAACACTTATAACTCAACGACCGGAAGTCTGAATGACAATCCATCAATTATGTTAAATTATTCATAGTGAGACGGTCCTTTTGGCTAACTCCACCTTAGGTTTTCACACAGCTGGTGTACGGTCGGGTTGGTTTTAGCATAATAACCAACCGAGTCCCTAGGATGGAAAAGCCAATTACTCTCAGACCGGAAGTCCAATTGAGCCGTCGTCTATCACGTTGAGTTCCTATCAACGAGACGAAACTTTTTCATACATCAACTGTAGACTTAGTTATAGTTTATGTATCGAAACATTGGATCGTGGAGCGGACCCTCCCGGAATTGAGCGTGTTGTGTGCGGGAACCCTAGAGTTGGTTGCAACTGTGACACCGATGACGACTATACTTGGATCCTACTTGGGTTTGGTAGCGAGGACAAGTTTACATTGATCCTACGTGGGTTCAGTAGTGATGGTTACTTTAATAGGATCCTACATGGGTACGGTAGTGATGACTTCTGTACTTGGATCCTACGTGGGATCGGTAGGGGAGAAGATTCAGAGGCTACATCTATCATCTCCATCCCTCATCATGAGTTGTGTACCTGTGTGAGTTGAGTCTTGATTTTCAATCATTATCTTTGATATGATTGTCTTTCATTCCTGTGTGGACTGATTTGTGATTTCCTGTGTGGACTGGGTTGTACTTGGGCTCTTTAGTTGGAGTCAAACTGGAATTGATGACTTAGGTATATGTATGGGCATATAACAAAGTAGAGTTAGTTGATACTTTTTGTTTGTATATTTCCTTTATTGATTATCCTTTGTGGATTCTGGAAGGCCTTCAGGTGTCTCGTAGTCCCTACTGTGTATCGTATACTCTCCCCCGCAAGGGCTATTCCCACACTACGTTGTGTTGGTTATAGACGACGAACAACATTGACCGTGGTTGAGGATTGTGGAGTGGGACAGTATCCGGTGGTGGACCACTTGGCGGGACGTACTCAGAGCGGACAACCGGACCCAAGGAGCCGACAAGATTATATGTACCCACCCTTCAGGTGGGAATTTCGGAGGAAGAATTGCTGGTTGCTGCTTTACTTTTCAGCTAGTGTACTTTCTTTCTCATTTTTACTGTACTATCTGTAGAGTTTGTATACCGACCCATTTTCGTTACAACACATACTTTTGTACTCAATTTACATAGTTTTTTACCTCAGCTTGCATACTCTATTGTGTTTTTTTCTTATATAGAGGCAATTCCTTCCCTTTTATTGGGATTTACGCCATTGGTTCTAGTTGCCAACCCATGGCCTATGGACGGTGGGCTTGGGGTAGTCACAAAATGAGCACTGAGGATGGGTCGTGACAAATTGGTATCAGAGGAGTCGGTTCTACCGTAGAACTCAAGACATTGATAATTTCCTCTGTGAAGAAATAATTTTAAGGGTATTGAGTGTGGTTATCAGTCCAGGGAGTCCAGTGTTGGTGTGGCGGACGACGTATCCATACACCCGGACCCTGACAATTGATTTCCGACTCAGTTCATGAAAACATTGATTGCATGTGTGTTTCAAAAGCTTTCTTTTTGATTACTGTGTGTCAGCTCACCTTGTATACTTTATTAACCGTGGCACACCTATTTCTTTTCAGGATAGCCCCATGATGACAGCTAGATAGGGTTCTGAGCTTCGTGCGAGATAGCATCCCACAGTTCGACGAGGCCTCGGTGCAGGGCCCCATTACAGCGGAGGCACCAACGGTACCTCTACCCGCTGAGCCACTGATCCCACTTGCCCCAGCAGCTGAGAGTGCACGTCACATAAGGACACTACATAAGTTTCAGCATCAGAGGCCGCCTAGGTTCCGCAGAGAGACGGACCCTCAGACAACTAAGGATTTGCTGGAGGCTATGGTCCGAGTCTTCAGATTAGTTAGGACACCAGCTAACCTTCTGGTGATCCTTGCGGTAAGTCTCCTGCACGCAACAGCAGGTAGATGGTGTAGGATGATTCTCCATGTGCACGATGATGCATCTCTATATTGGACGGACTTTGAGAGCCTCTTTCGCATAGAGTTCATTCCATCCACCCTCCATGTGGTGCATATCCAGGAGTTACTACAGCTGCGGTAGGACAGAATGAAAATATCCCTGTACTCAGCGAGGTTTACCGATATCTTATGCTACTCCACAAACATGGTACGAGACCCATTCATCCGAGACCGGAACATCAAGCAGGGATTAAGGCATGAGATCAGGGCTTCAATGATCTCCCTCAGCATTCTGACTCAGGCAGGAGTACTAGTCCGAGCCCTTCTTGTGGAGAGATTTCTTGCTGAGCCTACACCAGCACTGAGGCATACCGTACGACGACATGTAGTGGAGTCTTCTACAGCTGGCAGTAGATAGATGTCGCAGAGGTCCAAGAGGATTCGGTCGTCAAGTGGGCTACTTCAGGATTCTGGATAGGATGTGCGGGGCACACGCAACATATCCAGTAATACGAGAGGCAAGTAGTCCTATGCATGCGGCGGGCATGGCCACATGGATTGTGATTGCTCGACCCGCCATGTAGAGGAGTAGTAGACAGTTGAGGCACCACCCATGCAGAGGCATAGTTTTGACCGTGGCGATCTGTAGGGAGTAGGAGGACGTGGTAGAGGAGTTGGCCGAGCAGCAGGTGGTGGACGACGCTTCGAGGCTCTACCACCACCACCACCAGGAGGTCCACCCCGACCACAGGGAGCAGCCGGAAAAAGGTAGACTCAGCTCCAGGTTGTGGAGGCTTACGACCACGGTGCACCTGAGATGACTCAAGGTACTCTCTGTGTCTACTCTACCCTTGCTGCAGTTCATATAGACACAGGAGCGAGTCATTCTTTCATTACTGTTTCCCATTTTTGGAGTTCTGAGATTCCGACAGATCCGTTGCCTCGATCCTTATGGCTAGAGACTCCTATGGGAGCAGACTCGATGATTACAAACTGGTGCATGTAGTGTGAGATTACTCTAGGAGGCGAGAGCTTTAGTTGGGATCTTCTTGTAGCAGCGTCAAGGCCTTACGACGTCTTCTTGGGCATGTATTTGTTATCTACGTCCCATTCTCAGATCGAATGTATTAGTGTAAGGTGTGGTGTGTTCTCACATATGGGAGTAGGTTCACCTTCACCGGCGAGAAGGGACCCTTTGCAGCGTAGGATGGACTCACACAGATGAGAGTATAGTAGATCACCCATCAGTTGGGTAGTCTCATTCTAGGAGTAGTTGATGTGCGGAGTCCGAGTTTTCCTGTTGTGGTGGATCAGTATGCGGACGTTTTTACTAACGACATTCCAGGACTACCTCCTCACAGAGAGGTAAACTTCTATTTTGACATGTACCCCTGGACAGCCCCGATATCTACTCCAGCATATTATATGGCTCCCGCTGATCTTTGTGAGCTACGGGTACAGTTGGAGGACTTGCTGAGCAAGGGATTCATTCGAGCGAGTGCTTCACCCTGGGCTTCTCCGATTTTATTCACCAAGAAGGCGAATTGGAGCTTACGACTATGTGTCGACTACCATCGCCGGAACCAGGTGAACATGAAGAACAAGTATCCACTCCCAAGGATTGACGTTCTCTTCAATCAGTTCAATGGAGCACGATGGTTCTTGAAGATAGACCTCAGGTCAGGGAATCATCAGCTCAGAGTTCGAGATGAGGATGTGAAGAAAACGGCCTCCAGGTGTCGGTATGGACACTATGAGTTCTTGGTTATGCCTTTTGGTGTATCCAATGTTCCATGATTGTTCATGAGTCTCATGAACAGGAGATTCCAGCCTTATCTCGATCGATTTTTCATTGTCTTCATTGATGACATTCTGATTTACTCGACTTCTATAAAGGACCACGCCTACCACTTGCGGGTTGTACTGGACACACTCCGAGATCACCAGAATTATGGTAAGATCTTGAAGTGTCATTTCTGGATTCGAGATGTCCACTTCTTGGGCCATGTCATCTCTGAGGTGGGAGTTGCAGTGGATCTTGTGAAGATCGAGGTAGTACTAGCTTGGGAGCCACCCAGGAGCATGACGGAGGGGAAGAGTTTCCTAGGTCTGGATTGTTACTATCAGAGTTTTGTGCCAGACTTCTCTAGAGTAGCAGAACCACTTTCAGCTTTGACAAAGAAGGAGAAACCCTTCTTGTGGTCAGATAGATGTCAGCAGAGCTTCCAAGAGTTGAGACAGAGATTGACCAGTGCACCCATCATGAGGATAACGGAGGATGGAGTAGGGTACATAGTTTATTTCAATGCATCAGGGACCAGACTTGGGTGTGTCCTGATGTAGTAGCGGGAAGTGATCGCCTATGGTTTCCAATAGTTGAGGTAGCATGAGAATAATTGCACTACCCATGACCTGGAGTTAGCAGTAGTGGTCTTCGCCTTGAAGATGTGGCAGCACTATCTGATGGGAGAGCGTTTTACAGTCTACTCCGACCACAAGAGTCTCAGGTTTATCTTCTCGCATAAGGACCTGAACCTGAGAGATAGAAAATAGATTGAGTTCCTCCAGGACAATGAATTTGATATAGTGTATACTCTTGGGCAGGGGAACGTTGTAGTAGATGCTTTCAGCCGGAGATCGGGCATTCAGCTACATAGAGAGGTGACCGAGTGGTTAGCCGCTTTGCAGATATCCTTCGTCGATATAGATGGGTCAGCCTTCCTACAGTCCCTCCCAGTCACTCCTCCACTTCTTATGCGGGTCAGATAGGCACATCATGGGGACGTCAACTTTGAGATGCGGCGTGCACAGATATCCACTAGACATGCACTTGATGGATTTTCTGTAGGAGGAGAGAATTTCATTCTTTTCAGAGGACATACCATGGTACCAATTGTATTACAGGAGGAGGTAATGAGGAAGTTTCACACTTCCCCATTGGCGGTACATCCAGGAGTAGCGAAAATGTACCACGATCTCAAACGACAACACTAGTGGCCAGGTATGAAGAAGGTTGTGGAAGAGTTCGTTTCACGATGCCTCACCTGCCAGCAGGTGAAGGCGGAGGACCAGGTACCACCAGGCTTGGTACAACCCTTAGAGGTCTTGTAGTGGAAGGGGGACGGGATATATAATGATTTCATGATAGGGATTCCACATACTTCCAGAGGACATGACTCCATCTGGGTGATCATTGACCGACTCACCAAGTCAGCCCACTTCCTACTGATCAGATAGCAGGGCTCAGTGGAGATCTTGGGACGCCTATACATTCAGGAGATCGTATGGCTTCATGGTGTGCCATCGTCTATCGTCTCTGATCAAGATGATCGTTTTACATTCCGGCTTTGGAAGGGGTTGTAAGAGGAATTTGGGACGCAACTATGCCTGAGCACCACCTTTCATCCTCAGACAGATGGGAAGATGGAGAGAACCATTCAGACTCTCGAGGATATGCTCCGTGCATGTGTTCTCAACTTTGGTCACTACTGGTAGGATCACCTACCATTGGAAGAGTTTGCGTACAACAACAGCTACCACTCCACCATCGGGATGGCACCATAAAATAAACTGTATGGATGACCTTACAGATCACCTATGTGCTGGAATGACCCTGGGGACTCAATACTTGTAGGAACCGAGATGGTCCCGATCACGACAGAGAAGGTGCAGATCATCCTGGAGTGGGTGAGGACTGCACATAGCTGACAGAAGACCTATGCTGATAGGAGACGAAGACCACTGGAGTTCAAGGATGGTGACCATGTTTTCTTATAGGTCTCATCTCGATGTGGATTACGGTGATTTGGCCAGGGCAAAAAGTTATCTCTACGCTTCATCCGCCCATTCCAGGTACTTAGTAGGATAGGCGAGGTGGCTTATCACATGGCCCTTCTACCTCAGCAGAACCGGGTGCACTGCGTCTTCCATGAATCTCAGCTGAGGAGATACGTGCACGACCCGATGAATATCATCGGCCACGGGGAGCTGGACATCTATGACGGGGTGAAATTTTCGGAGGTCCTAGTGGAGATCATGGATCGACAGGACCGGGTCCTACGTGGATGGTCAATTCCCCTAGTGCGCATCAGGTGGCAGCACGAGAACCTCCCGGAGAGAAGATGGGAGTGAGAGGCTCAGATGCGTGCACAGTACCCCCATTTGTTTCCCTAGTTTATGATGTAGCTTTACAGGGACGTAAAGCCTTGAGGTGGGAGTAATTTAAAGACCCGTAAATTTCAAGGAATTTATTTTCATAAATTCATTGGGATTTTACGACTACGTAGTTTTTTATGGCACCTAATTTCGAAGCCCAGAGTGCCCAGAATCCGTTTTCAAAGTTTAGCTCAGGTACGTTATGTGAACGAATGAGTGGGGTTTTCTATCTTTTGAACCAGTGCTCAGAATTGAAATCTGATGGCACTGATGAAACCGCAGCTCTGGTAATTGATTAAGGGGACCTTTACCGAAGATGCGATTTCTCGGGGGGAGATGTTTAAAAAAGTGGATTAAATAAAAAAGTGAATAAAATTGTGGTACAATTTTATTTCTTTTTCTGAGATGTTTTTACAATACATGGGGGAGTTAGGGTGGGACCCACTAGAATCCTAACTACCCATGTGAGGATATATTTAATTTGGGGCCCACACAAGCCCCAACCATTTCACTTTCCATAACCCCTGAACCCCTTGGAATTAATTGTGTAACCCTACCACCATCTCTCTCTCTCCCTCTTAACTCTTGCCAACACACATTATACAATTAATTGAACCAATTCAATTAGTTAATGAAGTGTTTTGAATTATTGAATTTTGAAATGGTTGTCATAAACAATTAAAATAAGGGGTGACCTTATCTTATTTTTTTGTCTTGTTGTGTGGGAGTTTGGGGAGAGAGACTTGTGTAAGAAATAAGGAAGCTCCTCCATCGTTGAAGGACGTCATCCTCTCCGCGAAGAATGACACCTCTTAGATGTAGAGCACCAAATCAACAATGATCAATGACGCGAAATCCTATTCATATCTTTGTGATAAAATAGGGGACGTCATTTCCTCGGGTGCACACCGAAGACAATGGAAACGACGCCATCATCCACGGTTCTTAACAACGACGAACATCTTTATGAGGTAGGGGTTATTTCTTGTGTTCATGTTTTATCATCATCCTTTGTTGTTAAGATTTGGATGAATGTTATCATCGTAATGGGAGGAGATCAGACTGCACAAAAATAACTAATTCTCCTCCCCTTTTTCTTGTTGTTCTTCGTTGTTGATTGAGGTGAAGGCGGCGCGGTGCAATTGCATCACGCGGGGATGAAGAAGACTACAGTCGGAGCGGGCCATGGTGGTGGTGTGCGGCCCCGTTGTGCCACGCCGTTGAGGACGAAGGAGGTTGTGGCCTGAGAGGGCTACAGCGGGGTTACACGACACCATCGCACCATGCCGGTGAGATGAGCCACGACCTTAGACCGTGGCGGACCAGCAGGGTGTGGCCTGCTGAGCCGGGCGTCGGCATCTCTTAGAGGCGGGAAACAATCTGGGTCCCACGGCGGTTCACAACCGGCCATCCATAAAGGTCGTCCGTTACTCGGAAAACCAGGTGGGGTGTGACCCCCTGACCAGTTTTAGGGCGGAATCCATGAGGTCCGTCATTTCCAAATCCAAAGGGATGCGCCCCTATGTGTCTCTCCTGGCCAGCGTCGAGCCACGACCGGCTTCCGAGCCGGGCTGCAGGCCGCACGGGCTGGGCCGGCAGCGCCCAGCCCGGCAGGGATGCGCCAGCCGGGCTGGGCCACGCCCAATCGGGCCGAACCCGAACCCATGTTGGGTCGACCCGGTTCGGGCCGACCCAGGGTGTATTGGGCCGGGTCGGACCGGGCCTAAACCCCCCATTTTCGGACCATGTTCGTTCAAACTCCCATAACATGAGCTACGGACCTCCGATCGGCGCACCGTCAGTTGCGTAGGATTCCTTGGAACGAGGAAATCGTTTTGATATATTACACTAAAGGTTTCAGCAAAGTTTGAGTTCAGCCAGGTTGGTTTGAACCCGAAACCAACTGGGCCCGTGGAGCGGAAACAATTACTACTCAAGGACCAGACGTCTGAATGATGTGTTTTCAAATATGTTGAATTTCTATTAGTGAGACGGTTCTTTTGGCTTACTCCACATGAGGTTTTGACACATCTGGAGTATGGTCGGGTTGGTTTTAGCTTAAAAACCAACCGGGCCCCTCAGACGGAAAAGATAATAACTCTCTGACCAGGATTCCAATTGAGGCACTGTCAGTCGCGTTGAGTTCCTATCGATGAGACGGATCTTTTTGATACATAAACTCTGGACTTCGTAAAAGTTGAGGTATCAACCCCTTGGCTCGTGGAGCGGACCCTCCCGGAATCGATCGTGTTGTTTAAGGGAACCCTAGAGCTGGCTGCGACCGCGATGATGATGATGACTGTACTTGGATCCTACGTGGGTTCTTTAGCTAGGACGACTTTACATGGATCCTTCATGGTATCGGTAGTGATTGTTACTATACCAGGATCGTACGTGGGTCTGGAAGCGACGGCTTCTATACTTGGATCCTACGTGGGTTTGGCAGGGGAGATGATTCAGAGGCTACATCTATCATCTCTTCCCCTCTTTGTGAGTAGTATACCTGAGTTAGATGAGTCATTATTTTCAATCATTATCATCGATATGATTGTCTTTCTTTCCTGTGTGGACTGAGTTATGCTTTCCTCTAGGGACTGGGTTGTACTTGGGATCTTTTGTTGGAGTCGAACTAGAATTGATTACTTAGGTATATGTATGGGCATATACCTATGTAGAGTTGGTTGATACATCGTGTTTCTATATTTCGTTTGTGGATTATCCTTTGTGGATTCGTGGAGGCCTTTAGGGTTCTCGGGGTCCCTACTGAGTATCGTATACTCACCCTGCATGGAACATTCCCACAATATGTTGTGTTGGTTGCAAATGATAGACAACGCTGACTGTGGTTGAGGCTTGTGGAGCGGGACGGTATCCGGTAGTGGACCACATGGCGGGACATACTCATATCGGATGGCCGGACCCGAGGAGCTGACGAGACTATCTGTACCCACTCTTCAGGTGGGAATTCCAGAGGACGACTTGGTGGATGTTGCTTTACTTTTCTGCTATTGTACTTTCTTTCTCAGTTGTATTGTACTTTTAGTTGGGTTTGTATACCGGCCCATTTACTTTCCAGCACTTACTTTTGTACTCAGTTTACTCAGTGTTTACTTCATTTTGCGTACTCTGTTGTGATTGTTTTCTTATATAAAGGCAATACCTTCCCTTTTATAGGGATTCATGCCTTTGCTGCTAGTCACCAGCCCCTGGCCTATGGAAGGCGGGCTTGGGGTAGTCACGACATGGGCCCTGAGGACGGGTCGTGACACCCCAAGACTTTAAAATGCTATCATTTTCTTATAAAATTAATTTTCAGTTTTCTCTTTCTGTATATGAATCCCAAATTTAGTTTGTATTAAAGAGTATAGCAAGTTAATTTTTTATCATATAAGACACCCGAGACCAAGATTTGAAGTATATATAACATCCAGATTCTTTATGATATTTTTATTTTTATATTTTATATTCAATTAATTATTTTTACATTCATTAAATAAGTTTCATATAAATGATAAGATCAAATCTAGTTTTTTCATAAAAATATGTATTTTCTTAAAGATATTTTTACCACCTTTTAATGGCCCACCTATTTTAAAACTGAATATTGGCACTTTTATAAAATTTTACTTGTACAAAAAACTTCATTTTTTGAATTCTTAATGTCAAAATTATAATAGGGAGGCTTTTGGGTATTCTTCTAAGATGTTTCATTTTTAATGAAGAGTGAAAAATATCACATTTTAGTTAAAAACTGCCATTTTATTTAAATAATTATTAAAGGAAAATTATATTTTAGATTGGTTTTAATGTCGAAATATATCTATTATACATTTAAAAATACAATATATTTCATTTTTATCAATTTTATATTGAATTTTGATATAAAAAATTAATTAACTTTTGAGAATATTCACATAAAACCCAGCTTACTCCCCATATCTCCTGGATTTGCATTGTATTTAATATGTACACATCCATGAATTGAAATTGTAACAAAATATATACATAGTTTGAAAAGGTATAATATTAATAGTCTAATAATAACTACGTAATTTTTTACCAAAAAAATTAGTTATTATAATTAAAATTAATCGTAGAGACTAAGGTAAACTATAGTTTACATAGTGGTTTAACAATAATATTAATGAGAAATATGACCTAGAAACTTGTCCAAAAGTCATTTTATGCCCATATTTTGATCATATACCCTCTTAAATAGAATTGTATGAGTTATTTGGTAATATTTATATAAATTGACCTATATAATATGTTATGTAATGAAAAAAGAAAAAAAAGGAATATTCCTTACCTTTAACATTTATAAACACTTGAGGAATGTAAAAACATCATATTTTATTATATAAATATCTATTTAAAATTTCAATTATTTATCATTTTCAAAATAATTTATTATCAATTTTTAGAGATGAATTAGATACCTAAAATTCTTATGAAACTTCAACACTATGATTATTTAGTTAATAATTAAACATAAAAAATGATTATACAAATATTTAAAGTTGATAATATTGACTGAATTATTATGTTACATTAATATTGTATATTAATAGGTGATGTTAACTATATTCTAACTTAATATATTTTAATTCCTTCTCAATTATGATATTTTTAAATTAAAATTATTTAAATAAGGTCAAAATCGACATTAATGTTATATTATAATAAATGATATTTCATTATAAGAATTAAATTTTATAACAAGAATATCATATTACCATTGATTATTAAATGTTAATAAATAAAAAATCTGTTCTATTTATGAATAGATTGATATTTTATAATGAATATATTGACCCCTAAATAGTAAAAACATTATTATCCTGGTTTTGGTTAAAGTAGTGTTTTTAGGCTACAAGAACTTGTTTAAAAATTAATTTCCAACACACAAGGGTTCTTTATTTTTTAAATTAGACAAAATATTTATTATTTATTATTTCTATATTTTATAATAAATCTGACTTTACTTATGTATTAATGGTAAAATTGTGTAGGATCGAAAACAAGTTACATTAATAGAAACCAAAATAGAAAAAGTGGGGAAACATGGAACTAAGTAAAAAAATTATAAAAAATATTTTGTCGGTTTTTTGATTTTTTAATCATCCATAATTTAACATTAATCCATTACTTGTCAATTTTAGTGGAATATGAGGTAATATATACCTCCCAATAGTGTTTACCTTTTCATATTTACAAAAATGTCAATACCCCTCTACTATATGTAGGAATTCACTCATCCCATTTCTTCACAACTATAAAGTAATTTCTCTCATCATAGACCTTAAAAAATATTCTCCCAACATCCCTAAAATAATCATATAATCCTTACTTTTCGAAGTACAATTAAAATATATCCTTTGGTGAAATCAAAAAGAAGTTACACGAAAAAGAGGTAGCATTCTTCAAGAGTCGCTTTTATTTTAATTATTTATCAAACCCTTAATTATTATTATTGAATGATTATATAATAACATTAGTGTCATAAATAAAATTATATGTTTTTATATTAATGTTTCTACATACACATACTCACACTTCCATCAAATGAGTTACTAAATTTCCCTTCATTTGTAAAGTAGACTACCGCCTTGAAATATGATGTTATATGTTTTCCCTTTTCCACCACTCATGGTTGTGAATTAGGATAGGAGATATATTTTTATATGATATATATTATATTTATGTAGTCTTAATGATTATTTTTTTATAACATATATTTTCATTCATTCCATTTTTTTCAAATACAATGACATCATTTGTGGACGTGTGGACTGCAACCTCCTCAAAGAAATGTGATACTTTCACACATTACATGGAATGTATTAAGGATGTGTTTAATAAAACATATGGGATATAAAACAGATATATATTATATTAATTAAATAATTACATTTCTCTAAATATAATATATCATTTTCTTATTACCATTTCCTCACACTAAAAAAATGTGATAAAGTCATTTGTGGATGTGTGGACTACCACCTCATTGGCGTGATGTGATTCCTTTTACTTCACAAGGATTATATATATAATTATATATGATTAAATTTTATTTTATTTATTATATAATTATAATTATTTAATCATAAAATATTATTTTTGTTATATCCAAAATGATTATTGTAAAATGGGAAAATTACTCATGCGTACGTACATCCTACCTTCTATGTGACTATAATGTTGGTTAATTTTTCATAACAATATTTCATTATTGTTTTTAAAAAAATAATTAATGTATAAATACTATATTTATTTAATGATTTTTATTCATTACATTTTTATATAATGACATCTTTTACTATATTCGACATACCAAAGTTTGTTTTAACACACGTACCAAATTTGGTCAAACTATTCTATGTAAATGTAGTTTTTTAAGAGGATGTATAAAAAAATTGTAATAAGTGATGTAAAATTTATAATAAACCTGAAAAACATTCTCAATAATGTAAACAATTTATATATATTTATTATTAATGAATTCAATGAAACATGTGATAAGTCATACTCAACGTAAGGGATTATTGTCTCACTTTTTCTTTCAAGGCATACATTATAATCACCACTTATTTATTTTATGTGATATATATTCTACCAATTTCTAATTTAATATCCCAATTCACACATATTTCATGGTATTATAAGTTCAAATTCTAATTACATCATCCAATTGGTTTTATTTGAAAATATCCTTGTGTAAAGAGTTGTCTTTGAAATATCACATTCTTTTGTGATTGTTAACTTTCGCTTGAAACAATAACTTTATTTTAATACTTTTTCCTTATAAATTTTATTTATTATAAAATCCATATTTTCATGAACCGCCTTCACCAAAAGGAGGGAAGGGTCAGCAGATTTCCAGGCCCTTCCTTCATTATGTTGAAGGAGAGATAATGACCCCCTAAACCCGCCTTCAATAGGTCCAGGAGTGGAAACCAGTGCCAAGGGCATGAGATCACACAATAAATGGAAGGCATTACCCTTTTTTCCTTTTAATAGGATCAGGAGATAATATAGTGAATCCCACAACACCAAGACAGAAAGTAAAAAAAAGTAAATCCAACAACCATTATCAATGCATGTTACAAATGTAAAATCCACAATGTATAAGGAGACTACAAGGCAACGTACCAAAAGAATGAACAATAGAAACTGCGATGATCTATCACATGGTCTGAGCTAGTACGGTCCAACAGAATCCCTGAAGTCCTTCTAGAAATCTGAAAGCAGTTTTATATACGTAGGGTGACCATACATGTATACTCAGTTAGGAAAACCAAATACTCTCATGCATAAGTGGGAAGGAATACTAATGCCCTATGAGAAAAAGGATAACCAAGCACCTAACAAGGAAACTAACCACCCAAGCCTCGCCAAGGCACACTCCCCAAATAATTCAAGTCAAGTAATGTATAGTAATAACACATCGATGTTTAGGTACCCCGCGCCACTTTCCCACTGGTTATTGAAGATATCCTACACATTGGACCAATCCCGCCATTCTCACCGTAGTACCACTGACGTACCCCGCCCGCACACACCTGGTCCTCAACCACACATCCCACCCACAATCACCTGGGCCACAACTACTAAACTGGTCGTTGACACCTGGGCCACAACTGTCACATGTAACAGTGCCTGCAAAAACTTAGGCCAGAACAACCACTACCACACCCAAAGACACCTGGGCTAGATGAACTACTTCCACCCCTGAAGACACCTAGGCCTCATCCTAATGAAACTTGGGAAACCACCTGCCCGCACTCACCTAGGACAACTACCACACTACCCTGCCCGAAGATTCATGGGCTAATAATGGACCTCAGGCCATCACAGCCTGCCCGAAGATTCTTGGGCTATCCGGAAAAGGGAGCAGAAAGGAGCTAATAACCAGCCACTAATAGTAGTGTTGGGAAAAACAACCACCCCCATGAAATGGGGCTGTTCGAAACTAAGAGATCAACTTAGGTGGGGCGCGAATAAGAAACACAAAACTATAAGTATATGTATAGGTAATAAGAACTCACCCAATCTATGTTTTTCTTCAGCCAGACTAAAGAAAATTATCCATACTATTCGTTCATAAGAGAAGAGAATAACACCCATGCCAAGTCACAACTCACATCAAACCAAATCCCCATTTGTCCCCTCCTTGCTATCGTGTTTAGTAATAATGTTTAGATAAGTTTCTGCACTACTGATAAACTAAGAGCATAAGCACAAACCAAGGAAAAAATGTTACACCCATCAACAATTTCAGCATCCACATCCGGTTATTTTGCAGGGTCACAACAACAAAGGGATAAGGGAGATCCCTAGAAGTACTGGAACCAAATAAAACCCCAAGATACTGCCCCATGCCGCCAAAATCTAGGAGTCAATGGTTTCTCAACAACAGAGGATCCCACCCCAATTCGTGATACAAACAAATGATCCCATCCTCACCCATATCACCCCCAGTAATCTAAGATCCCATCCATGAAAACCGTATGGTCACCCACAAACGGCATGTGGAGTAATCAACCAAACCAAAACTACCAACACAAGGCAGACCCAATAGGTATTTTCAGATTTAAAATATTTAACACACTCCATGATTTCAATTCCACTAGGCTTAAACCGAGGTTATCATAGAAAAGGAGTTGATCCTGGTGCTTTCAATTTGTTCAGCCAAATATACGTAATCAACCAATTTCCTTTACAAATAAAACGTCCACAACCAAAATATAAACCATTTTAACATCACAAGGGGTAAGGGTGTATTAGTGCATAGAGAAAGACTACCAATGGCCATGATTTTCAGTGGGTGTAAGCCCACACAAATTTAGAAATCATCAATCAGGGATAAAAATAGAGCACTATCATCAATCACACCACTCCCCATCACTTAGAGTCCATTTTTTATCTTCATTAATGTTTGGTTCATCCAATTATATAGAAGCAGTAGCGTACCCACCCCACACGATAAACAGAAAGGATAGACGAAGGTGAAACCCCTACTTGATTGATCATCGATTGAAGCTTCTCTTCACGCATGATGAAATTGAAGGGGTGTGACATCTGGAAATCAAGGACGAGAAGAAGCATCGATCGCAGGGTTGCCAAAAAAACCCAGCTAGAAACCTTTGGTTATAAGGGCTAGGGACTGTTGAGATACGGAGATAAGGACACGAAATTGCGTAAGGAGTGGGGGTCGTGGGTTGACCACATGGCCCCACACGGCATTAATAGGACCCCGCCTTTAGGGGCGGTTTAAAACAACACACACCAGGGTACCTCACTTAATCAAATTCCATTAATTGGAATTAATGGACATTAAAACAGGTGAAAAAGGGGTCAAATAAGGTTTAAAACTCAATTTTTCCAAAAAAGAGTCGATACTGGCCAACCTGTGGGGGTTAGGCTAGGTCTACCGGTTAGCCGATCTACTAGTAGGTTGCAGCTACCGGTACACCGAGCTACCAGTAGGATGAGCAATCGGTAGGCCGAGCTACCTGTAGGCTACGGCTACTGGTAGACTTAGCTACCAGTACGCCGAGCTACCATTAGGCTACGGCTACCGGTAGACCGAGCTATCGGTAGGACGATCTACCAGTAGGCTGAGGATACCGGTAGACCGAGCTACCAGTTGGCCAAGATACAGGTAGGATATGGCTACCGGTAGACCAAACTATCGGTAGGCCGAGATACAGGTAGGCTGTGACTACCGGTAGACCGAGCCACTGGTAGGCCTGCTACCAGTAGGCTAAGGCTACTGGTAGGCCTGTCGTGGGTCAAACTTCACCGAGATGTTGGGATGGCCTCCAAAACCACCCATAACACCCTAAACATCATATTTTTACTAAGAAATGGACCTCCAACACCTCAGGCCATTACATCAGTTACCTCTCAAACAATTTTCTCCCTCGAGAATCAAAACAACCCACAAGGATATAGAGGATCTGAATAACCACCTCGAAAGATACCCCTCAAGAGTGAACCTAATTGTTGAATAAAAACACCTCCCTCTAAAGAACCACGCAACATACCATGTCAAAATACCCAGTCTTGTGGGTTGGGGAGTCGCTTCTCCATGTTAAGATACTATCCGCTTTGGGTGGCACTGACTCACCCGAACTGGTTTAATCGCATCCACCTTAATGAGTGTTGATTAGGGGTCGGGTCCTCCCCTCCCCATAGCTAATACTTTCCACACACATCCAGAGGAAAAAAAACCACATATTTCATAGCCAACAAGTTAAAACACTCCACCACAACAAGTATAAATAGAATAGTACAAAACAAAAAACAACTCTGGGTACTGGGCACACATATGTGCTTCCCTCTCCCATGTACTCTTCTCTATCCCACCATGTCTCCATAACACACGAACCAAGGTATTGGTTCAACCACGAATCACCCTCTCCTCACGATCCTCGAACGTCACTAGTCTTTCTACAAACATCATGTCATCCTCAATGTCTAGCTCTCCCCAGCCGAGGACATGTGAATCATCGTGCAGATACCGACGGAGCTGGGACACATGGAAGACGTCCTGTATCCTCAGTATCAGCAGTGGTAATGCAAGCTGGTAAGCCACTTCGCCAACCTGCCGCAACACCTCAAAGGGTCTGATGAACCTGTGAGAAAGCTTACTCCCCATAACGAACCTCTATTGTCCATGCCGAGGGGAGACCATCAAGAACACATGGTCTCCAACCTAAAACTCCATGGGCCTTCCCCTGCTATCAGCGTATGACTTATGTCGGTCCTGGTCCGCCTTCATCCTTTCCCGTATAAGCTGATCCTTCTCTTTCGTGCTCTGCACCACCTCTGGGCCAAGGATTCTTGCTTCTCTGACTTCGGTCAAACACACCGGTGAGCGGCATGGCCTCCCGTAAAAGGCTTCAAACGGGGAAATACCAATGGTGGAGTGATAGCTATTATTTTAGGTGAACTCTATCAAAGGTAAGTGTCGCACCCATGATCCTCTTGAGTCCAGAACACATGCCCACAACATATCCTCCAAGGTCTAGATGGTGCGATATATATGTCCATCTGTCTAGGGATGGAAAGAAGTGCTAAGATGTAGCTGGGTGCCAAAAGCATGCTGAAATCCTCTTCAGACTCATGAGGTAAACCATGCATCCCTATCTGAGACTTGGACCACGGAACTCCATGCAACTGCACCAGCTCAACCATGTACCTTCGTGCCAAATAATCCACTGCACTCGACTCCTTAATCGCCAAAAAGTGAGCCAATTTTGTCAACTGGTCCACTACTACTCAGATGGCATCATACCCCCCTTAAACCTTGGGTAGTACCATGATGAAATCCATTGATATGTCCTCCATCTTCTACTTGGGGACATCTAGAGACTACAGTGAGCTGCTTGGAACTCATTGTTCAGCCTTCTCCTACTGACACACTAAGCACTTGGCCACAAACTCTTCAGCTGCTCTCTTTACTCCAGGCCACCAGAACAATCACTTCAAACCCTAGTACATCTTGGAAACTCATGGGTGCACCGCTAGGGGTTATTTGTGGAACTCACTATGAACCTTGTCTCGCATCGCTTCTAGAACAAACATCTTCCCCCGGGAGACCATCTGATTTTGACCATCTTCCGCCCACCCTTCCTGAGCATTGCTCTAGTAAACTCGGCCACACATCGCTTCACACTCTGGGTCTCCCCACTGAGACTCCTTCACTTGTTTAAATAGAGATGACTGCATAGTCATCTGATACAGGAAACCACTACAGCTATCCATCCTCGCATCCAGGTGAAAGGCAGCCAACTCCTCCATTTCCTTCCAGGCATCTTCCAACTCCCGAACTGCATTCTTCTAGGACCTCCTTCTAAAGGCATCAGCCACTACATTCCCTTTCCCTGAATTTTAGGAAATATCGAAGTTGTAATCCTGGAGGAACTCCATCCACCTTCGTTGCCACATGTTTAGGTCCCGCTGGGAGAATATATACCTCAAACTTTTGTGATCTGTGAAGACCAAAAAGTGTTCTCTGATGAGGTAATGCCTCCATAAATTTAGCGCAAAAACAACCTCTTAAATATCCATTTTTTGGGTGGAATAATTATGCTCATGAGGGCGTATCTTCCTAGACCCATATGAGATCACCCCTTGTCGCTGAATCAACACACATCCAAGGCACTGACCTAAATAATAACAAAACACCTCATATGATGCCCCTTCTTTTGGTAGTCTCAGCCCCGGGGGACTAACCAACTTCTACTTCAGATAGTTGAAGGCTGTCTCACACTGGTCACCCCACCTGAAAACCTAGTCCTTCTTGGTCAAGGTAGTCAAAGGTGCTACAACTTGGGAGAAGTTGGGTACAGACCACCGATAGTATCCAGCCAGCCTGAGGAAGCTGTGAACCTCTACCACATTCTTGGGTGTGGCCCAAGAAACAACTGCCTCAACCTTTGATGGGTCCACCGCTACACCCTGCTCGAACACTAAGTACCCAAGGAAGTGCACTTCTCACCTCCAGGACTTGCATTTCGAAAAATTCCCATAGAATTGGTGCTATCGGAGGACCTCCAAAACTGTTCTCAGGTGCTCCCCATGGTCCTCCTCTGACCTTGAAAAGATCAGGATGTTGTCGATGAACACAAATACGAACCGATCTAGGTACTCCCAGAAGACGGAGTTCATAATCCCCCTGAACATAGCCGGGGCATTCGTAACACCGAAGGGCATGACCAAAAAATCGAAGTGCGTATATCTTCACCTGAAGGCCCTCTTAGAGATGTCCCCCACCTTCACCGCCAACTGGTGAAACCCCGACCGCATGTCAATCTTCGAGAACCACACTACCCCTTTTAGCTAGTCAAAAGACCGGCTATCCTTGGAAGAGGGTAGCGATTCTTGATCGTTACCTGATTCATCCTTCTGTAGTCTATGCACAAACTGAGACCACCATCTTCCTTCTTTGAGAACAAGACTAGGGCACCCCACAGTGACGTACTTGGTTGAACATAACCCCTCTTCATCAGATCTTCGATCTGAACTCGCAACCCTTGTAGCTCTGAAGGTGCCATCCGGTAAGGATCCATCGAAATCAGACGAGCACCGGGCTGCAGGTCTATCCCAAACTCGATATCACGTCGAGGGGGTAGAGTCTTTTCCTCATCAAGAAATAAGTACATAAAATATCTGACGATTCCTGTCAACTCCACCATCTCAACATCTACTGGATCTACTAACAGCTCGACTAACAAGGAGAGGTGGGGTTCCTCTTACCTGCTGCACTTCTGACTGCTCTGCTCATCGGTGAAAGTAACATGTCAGCCACCCAAGTCTATGAACAAAACCCTTACTATAATGAAATCGATAACAGAACCCACAAATAACATCTAGTTGATGCCTAGAATGACATTGTATGGATGTATCTGTAGTAGTATTAAATCCCGGACCGACTGATGTAGCCCTATCATCAGTCTGCATCCTCGGAAAACATAAAACAAGTTATTATGACCTCCGACTGGTGTGCTCAACACCAGGGGAACTGGACGTATCTTGGTATCTAGGCCTAGATCATGGGCCAGACCGGGTGCAAGAAAGGAGTGTGAAGCTCTGGTATCGAACAAGGCGTAAACAAGGGTACTAGACAAACTAATCGTACCTCGAACAACCTCTGGTCCTGCTAGAACTGCCGCCTCCGTGGCGCACAACATTCCACACACAGCTCCTATGCCTCACTAATGTCGGCTGCCCCCCGACCATGCCCTAGTCGAGGTCCCTGAGGACTGCCCTGAGGTTGGCTTCCCCCTGCAACGTCGGCCCTTAGAGGAGCGGGAGCACGCTGCCCCTGCTATTGCTGCTGGAAGGGCCTAGCTGGAAGCTACTACTGGGGCAGGTGCTAGGCATGTTTGCCAGCGCCGTACTGTACTCTGTCCAGGCACTGATTCCAGAGATGTCCATAGCTCCCACAGACGAAGCACCTTGGTCTAGGGCCCAAGAGAAAAGGGCAAGGACTAGGGGATCGGAACAGGAACTGTTGTGGACTGCACCAAGCTAGTAGGAACCAAGAGGGTCTTAATGCCGGTGGTTTGGTACTGAAATCCTTCCCCTTATATGATCCTAGCTAGATCCCCTCTCGTGACACACCTGCTAGAGAATGCATCCTCTCTACCACTTCGGCCTTCTTATGGACCTCCAAGTATGTCAGCAGGATGAAGGGGCAACAACATATTGGAAGGAGGGTCAGAGCGCCTCCTCTAAACGTCTTCCCTGAGACTCCTCATCTGGAAAGAGGTCGGGAGAAAAATGTAGGAGGTCCTTGAACTTGATTCCCACCTCCCTTACTGACATACTCCCCTACTGGAGGGAGAGTAGCTTCTGCCTCTTTTCTGCCTTCATCGTAGAAGAGAGGAATTCCACCTGGATCTCCTTCTCGAAATCAGCCCATGCCACCTCAGCCTCTCTCGTCTCCCCCGCGTAGAGCAGCCACCACTGACGTGCTACTCCCCGTATCTGGATGACGGCCAGAGGAACCCAGTACTCATTCGGAGCCTGAATCAGGCCGAAATCTATCAACAGATCTTCTAGCCCGCTCTCCATCTTCATGTCTGAGGTGCTGCCCTTATACATCTCGAGGGTCTGTCGCTGGAAGGATCAAAGCATCTTCTACTACTGGTCATCCTCCTCCACTCGATCAGCCCTCTGCTGATGGGCCATGTCAACCTCCTGGGCATCAATCGCCCGTACAACTCATTGTCGTCTTCCGGGTTCCATGGCTGCAAGGTAAAAAACGAATGCCTAAGCCCAAGTAGTGCAGAACGTTGTTCATAAAACTTCTTAAACTTCTTATTTATTTAAAATTCCAAAAACACCCCTAGAAACATTAGAACACAAGTCATTATGATGCATGTTCCTTCCCTAGGGTCTCAACCCTATAATTAGCGTGGCCTCAATCAGTCATTCGGTAGGTCCAGTGTCCTTGCATCAGATCATGGGGGGCCCTAAAATCCTCTATCCTAGACGGTCTTCCCTGCCCTAATTCATGCACCAAGGTCACCCAACACTGTTTCCCTACCATCCCATGCAATCATCACTGTTCCTAACTCTAGACTCCATCCTATCTCTCAACCTCCTCTGATACCATTCTGTCACATCCAGCCTTCACCAAAAGGAGGCAAGGGTCAGTAGATTGCCAGGCCCTTCCACCCTTAAGTTGAAGGAGAGATAAAGACCCCTGAAACCCACCATCAATAGGTCTCAGAGTGGTGAACACTACCAAGGGCATGAGATCACACACAAAATAGAATGAATTACACTTTTTTTCTTTTAATAGGATCGAGAGATAAGATATTGAATCCCACAACACCATGACTGAAAGTAAAAAAAAAGTAAATCCAACAACCATTCCCAAAGCGTGTTACAAAAGTAAAATCGACAATGTATAAGGTAAATAGCAGGAAAAGTACCAAAAGAAAGAACAATAGAAACTGCGATGATCTGTCACAAGGTCTGAGCTAGTACGGTCCAACACAATTCTCGATGTCCTCCTGGAAACCTAAAATCGGTTTTATATATGTAGGGTGAGCATACAAGTATACTCAGTAATGAAAACCAAAGACTCTAATCCACAAGTGGGGAGGTATGATAATTCCATGTGAGAAAAAGGATAACCAAGCACCTAATAAGGAAACTGACCACCTAAGACTCACCGAGGCAACCTCCCCAAATAACGCATGTCAAGTAATGTATAGTAATAACACATCGAGGTTTGGGTACCCCATTCCACTTTCCCATTAGTTATTGATGACATCCTACGCATCAGACCAATCCTTCCATTCTCACCGTTGTCCCATTTCCATACCCTGCCTGCACACATGTGGGTCTCAACCACACATCCCGCCCGCAAACACATGGGCCACAACTACTAACCCACCCGCAGTCACCTAGGCCACATCTATCACACGTAACCATGCCTACAAACACCTAAGCCAGAACTACCACTGACACTCCTGAAGACACCTGGGATAGATGAACTACTGCCACGCCTGAATGCTCCTGGGCCTCAACCCAAAGATACATGGGAAACCACCTGCCCGTACACACCTGGGCCAACCACCGCACTACCCTGCCCGAAGATTCTTGGGCTAATAATGGACCTCAGGCCATCACAGCCTACCCGAATATACTTGGGCTATTCGGGAAAGGGATCAGAAATGAGATAATAACCTACCACTAATAGTAGTGTGGGAAAAACATCCTTCCCCATGAAATGGGAGGTTTTCCAGAAAATGTGCTCAACTTGGGTGTGGCACGAATAAGAAACACAAAACAAGAATTATATGTATAGGTTACAAGCACTCACCCAATATAGGGTTTTCTTCAGCCAGACTAATGAACACTATCCTTAATATTTGTTCATAAGAGAAGAGAACAACACCAATGCCAAGTCACAACTCACATCAAACCAAATCCCCATTTGATCCATCCTTTCATTCATGTTCAGTAATAATGTTTAGATATGTTTTTGCACTACTGGGCAACAAACAGAATAAGCACAAACCAAGGGAAATAGTTACACCCAACATGAATTTCATCATCCACAGCTTGTTCTATTTCACGGTCAAAACAACAAAGGTATAAGGGAGATTCCTCAATGTATTGGAACCAAAGGAAACCCCCAAGATACTTCCCCATGCCCCCAAATTCTAGGAGTGAATGGTTTCTCAACAACAGAGCATCCCACCCCAATTCATGATACAAACAGAGGATCCCATCCAAACCCACATCACCCCCAGTAATCTAAGATCCCATCCACAAAAACCATACAGTCACCCACAAACAGCCCATAGAGTAAACAACCAAACCAAAACTAGAAACATAAGGCAGACCCAATACATATTTTCATATGTAAAATATTTAACACACTCCATGATTTCAATTCCACTAGGCTTAAACTGGGGTTATCATAGAAAAGGAGTTGATCCTGGTGCATTCAATTTGTTCAGCCGAATATATGTAATTAACCAATTTCTTTTACACATCAAAAGTCCACAACCAATATACAAGCCATTTGAACATCACAAGGGGTAAGGGTTTATTAGTGCATATAGAAAGATCACCAAGGACCATGATTTTCAGGGGGCGTAAGCCCGCAAAATTTAGAAATCATCAATCATGGATAAAAACATAGAACCATCATCAATCACACCCCTCCCCTTCATTTAGAGTCCGTTTATTATATTCATTAAATTTTGGTTCATCCAATTCTACAGAAGCAGTAGCGTACCCAACCTTCAAGATACCTAGAAAGGAGAAATGAAGGTGAAACCCCAACTTGATTGATCAATGATCGAAGCTTCTCTTCATGCGCGAGGAAATTGAAGGGGTGTGACCTTTAGAACTCATGGATGAGCAGACCTATCGATCACATGGAGGACAAGAAAAAAAAACCATGGGACAACCCAATGGTTATAAGGGCCAGGGACAGTTGGGATACGGAGATAAGGACATGAAACCGTGTAAGGAGAAGGGGTCGTGGGTTGACCACGTGACCCCACACGTCATTAAAGGCTCCCCGTCTTTAGGGGATGTTTAAACAGACGCACACCAGGGTACCTCACTTAATCAAACACAATTAATTGGCGTTAATGGACTTTAAAATAGGCGAAAAAGGGTCAAAATAAGGTTTAAAACTCAATTTGCCCTAAAAGGAGGTGATACTGGCTAACCCTTGGGGGTTAGGCTAGGTCTACCATTTATGCGAGCTACCGGTAGGCTACGGATACTAGTAGACTGAGCTACCGGTAGGCTGAGCTATGGGTTGGTCGAGCTACTGGTAGGCTACAACTACTGATAGACCGAGATACATGTAGGTCGAGCTATGGGTAGGCTACGGCTATCGGTAGACCGAGCTACAGGTTGGTCGAGCTACCAGTAGGTTGTGGCTATAGGTAGACTAAGCTACCGGTAGGCCGAGATACCACTAGGTTGTGGCAACCGGTAGACTGAGATACCGGTAGGCAGTGGCTACCGGTAGACCGAGCTACCTATATTCCTGCTACCTGTAGGCTAAGGCTACCGGTTGGACTACCATGGGTCTAACATCACCAAGAAGTTGGGATGACCTCCCAGACCACCCTAAACTCCTCAAACATCATATTTTTACTATGTAATGAACCTCCAACACCCTAGGACATTACACATATTATTGTATAATTTATATGATTATTTCCTTAACCTTATACCATTTCTACATATGGTGTTCACTTTGTGATATATATAATTTATTGGGGAAATATTTTTAATTCTATATCCTTCATTTGATATATATATCTTGATAATTCTCATTATTTATGATTTTAATTAATTTTCCAATATGTAAGGAATTTATTGGACATAAATTTTATGGTCTAGGAACTAGTTAATTAAATACCCTTAATGAATCAGTAGTCTCGTGGGAATATCAGTTTGTGATAAACCCTTCATTATTTTTTCTAAAAAGTTTCAAATTTTCATGATGAAAGATATTAACACAAATCAAATGTATTTATGACAATAAAATTAAAATTTGTTGAGTATTTATATTTAAAGGAACTATCTTATGGATAGACCATGAGAGTGTAGACATCCAAAATTCTCCATTTTATCCTTATTATTATTCCATGTGTTTATTAGATTAGTTATAAAATCAATGGCCATTATTTTAGCTCATTTGATTATTTATCTGTCATTATTCGATCATGTTTTATTCAGTCCATAGTGACTATTCATTATTAATTATTGATTAATTACATTGTACTTTAACCTTACTTAGCATCTGAAGTCAAAGTAATTTTTTCTTTAGGGAATAATGATAAATTCTCAAAATTGAATTTCAGTGATGTTGAGAATTTTTTTAATGAATTATGTTTTTTATTCCTAATGTAAAATGGGTTCCATTTTTGTTATCTAATTTTCCAAAACTTCTAAATTGATCGGTGCTTTGTGATTTTATTCCCAGTAATCATGAAAATATAATAAAGTAATGAAGCGAATCCAAACTTATTGAGTCATGGAATTATAGTTGGTATCAAAGGATGTTTAATAGAAGACATGGAATCTATATTTATAAAATATAAATTTTGTAACATAAAACCATGATGAACATTAAAGACAATAATAAAATAACATCCCAAAGAAAAAATGTTTATGATTTTGATATTAAATACTCAAAAAATTCAATTTATGATAAGTATTGTACTAGTTTTGGGATTACACAATAAGTTTAATAATGATATGATATAATTTAGTGTTTTCGTCATTTAAAAATATATTCCATGGTATGTGAACCCCAAAACCATGTTTCATCCAATGAAAGGAATGTATTATATATGTTATGGTCTTAATCTAATATTTTGAAAAAATATAGTCACCCAACTAATATCATCATACGAGGAAATATTATCATGTACTAATGATATATGTGAAGAATTATCCATGTATTATGGATTCAAAGAGAAGAAAGACAAGAATATGATGGAAGTGAAAAAGATGGATAAATGGAATAAGATGATGAACTATATTCCCACATGTGAAAATTGTTGCAAGAAGCACCCTAGTAATTTCTAAAAAGGAATGGGTGTTTGATACTTGTGTAGAGAGAAATTCCACCATTCCTATTATTTCAAGGATAACAAAAAAAATTCCAATGTAAAATGCATAAATAGTAAGAAGTTGGGACATAATGAATATCATTGCCTCTAGTGTTAATTGAATACACCCCAAAAGGGGCTAATAGATCAAGATCCAACTTACGTTATTGATACAAATGAACTGGAATGGATAACTTTATTCTATATTTCTATCCAATAAATATGTTTCGAAATAATTTTTTTGATGGTCTTCTCATTATATTATTTATTACATATATAATGGTTGTACTAAAATACCATTTCATTAAGTATTAGAGATCATATGTTGAATGGAACAAAGAAAATTAATTCAGTTGCAAGATAAACTTTTTTTAAAACACTTAGTGGAGGGAAATATTAACATTAATATGTTGTTAATATTGATCAAATGATTTTTCTATAAATACATTATTTATTTTGATAACATAATTCTGATAAGTGTTGAATACCTCAGAACTGATTAATGATTTGTTTACTAAGTGGTTTATTCTATCATTGATGGAATGAAGAACATTATTGGATTTAATAAGTATATCCAATAAACTTGTGTATATATATGTAATATATAATCATTCATGTTTTAAATAAGGCTTTCTTGTTTTACATGATTTTACCATATTCGTGTGTTTGGTATGTGACGATTAAGATATACATCATGTTGTTTGATAATTTCATTATGAGAATTATGTAACCTTATTTCTAATGATTTTGATCATAATATTCGAGAAATGTTAACCATTTATAAAATGGATTAATTAATTTTTGGATGAGGTTTTAGAGGCTAATGTTTTACTTCGCCATATGATACAATCTCTTTTAAAAAATGAAGTAAAAATATATCAATGTGCATCCAAAGGATAAGATTATGTTTGTGAAGTAGAAACATATATTTTCTTATATTCATTGAGAGTGAATGAATTACTCAAATTTTGGAAAATAGTATTAAAAATGAGAAAAATATTATTAACAACATTTTTTATGATATTAATGACCTTTTCATGTTTGAAATTATATTTTAGTAAAATAGATTTTTCATGTACACAAAAAATATTAAAGGTATTCATATTGTTTTGATACTTTATAAAAATGATCCATATGAGATTTTAGATGTGTAGGAATTATCTGTACCTCAATCCAACGCACAATTTGAATGATATGAATCGATGTTCTACATTTTTATTTAAAATTGAAATTGATTTTTATAAAAATGTAAACATGCCTTCTCAAAAATGATAATACACTTTTATATTGTATTAATACAATATGAATACTATCCATAAGTCATTAAATATGATCATAATCTGCTACACCTCAATCTGACACACAATGTGATTGGTATGACTCCATGTGTGTCTTTTTAATTTAATGTTGATATCATTTTTTTCAAAAAGGACTACTAACCTACTGAAAACCTAGAAAAAATTTATGGATTATTGATATACTTTAGGAAAATTATTAATAAGTTATTTTGGATTTGTTGGATTCATACACACCTTAATTTGAGATATGATGTTCCCAGTATGACTTAATGTGTCTGTTATCAGTTTAAAATAGAAATTTGAGTTCAAAAATTATCACTCTCTAAAAACAAGAAAACACAATTCGATTTTCATGAGAATTTAGTGAAATGATTCTTAAGTCATTCTTTATGTCTAGTAATCGTTGTCATATAAAACTAACACATGATGTGACAAGTATGTTTTAAAGTGTATATTTCCAATTTAAAATGAAATTTTAGTAAATTTGACATGTAACATACTCAAAACTAAGAAAACTTTTATGAAATGTAATAGTTCTTTTGGAAAATGATACATAAGTCATTTGAGATGTATAAGAATTAGCATAAACTCCATTAGACACTCAATGTGACTGGTATGAATGTAAGTTTATCTTTTCAATATAAGTGTATAATTTCACTTTAAAATTCATATCACATCACCAAAACCATGAAAAAGAGCCTATATTGTTTTATCATCAGTATTTCTGATATTAACTAATTAATTTCATTATCATTTTTATCTTATATTTATATACTTAATTTTCACAGAGATAATTCTTGAAGACAAACCAAAAATGGTGTAACATTGAACAATAAACGAATACTCAATTTGGTACACATAATTCATTGTATAACTTAATGTTTAGTTTAAAATTAACCCTTTCTATTAATTTATTTCATTATATAATTAATAAAATATGAATTTCTTTCTTATATATGGTCATTTTTTGTTCAATTAGTGGTTTGGATCAAAATTCAATGGAAGACTACTGTTATTGAATGAATGTAATAATTTATACTTATTTACTAGTATAGACCACTGTTGAAATGTCTACAATATAGTTTTTTTTTCTTTTATTATTTTTTTATATTTTATTTCATTTATATTCTATATTCACACTTGATTTTTTTGATCACGTGGTTTTTTGCTGTTGAGGTCTGTTGTTACAGAACATTGCACTGGTGTTGCTGTGTGTTGTCACAGAATACTGTAGTATTACCCTTTATCAGAAATTTTTAAAGTTTATTAATGTCTTCTGATATTAATCTCACTCCAGTAGTCATCACTTCTCTTGCACGGATAAAGGATATTTTTATCACAATTAAGGGACTATTTTGTATTAGTTTCAATTTCATGGAGAAGGAAAAACAATATGAAATATGGAATTTATATTAATATTCACTTATTTAAATATATATGTAATCCAAAGTATAAATTAGTTGGATCTAGGTAACCAAATCAATCATAGATTGATTCATTTTCACAATCACTTACCAATTCTATTGTTTCAACATAATTAGAAAAATATATTGAATATTTTATGGTTTATGAGTTTCATTTTCAAAATTTTTGAATTTACATTAATCGTCTAAGTATCTCTGTTTTAGGTGTGTTAATAATACTCCAATATTCATATACTTCATTATCCATATAATAAACTATAATCTCTTGTGAAACCAAATAAATGTACCATTATCTTCATGATCATAGGTATATATCATGTGAGAGAAGTTAACATAAATAAAATTTAATTAATATTTCATTATACGCCTATCAATGTTTACTAAACAACATTTGAATAAGACAATTGAAAAATTACCGTGATTGTTTAATTAGATTATATCAACCAGTTTTTCATAGTATCCCACCTTTGAAAGTGTAAATACTGAACTATTTAGAGTTTTCAATCCTTTATTATGATTTATATTATGAACCATGAAACCATTAATATTATTGGAGCCAAATATCATATCCTACCTTAAGTGACCATAAGCCAAAAACATCAATCATTTTTACATTTCAGCTTGATTATTAAAATTCATTATCATGATAAATAATCAAGAGGTATCACATTTAACATATATAAAATAATTTTTTATTAGTAATATTATTATGATTATATACATATATGATTGGTGAACCATTTGATAATTTACATATTTAGGTATAATGTTAATTCTAGCTCATTTCATGATCAACCAATGTTTCCTCTATTTGTTTACAATATCAATTATTCACTAAATTGATATGTAATATACAAATTAATTAGTGCATATTTATGTACATGTAGTAACACCATTTTAGTTAGTGTAAAATTTAAACCCATTCCAAGTGGTCATCCAACCATTGAAAATACTGATAACTATTTTTCATAAAGTTAATTTTGGATATGTCTTCAACAAGTCCAATATGATTGAATATAGCCTCAATCATATCCATAAATATAGATCAAAATCCCAATTACTTTTTGGGCATGTTGCCTCTATCAATATATCCTTCTTGATGAGATTTAATTCTCACATATGATTTTAAATGACCATTGTACCAAATGAAAATATATAAGAAACATATTAAAATTTTTAATACAATGATATGAAAATGATTTATTCATTAATGCAAATAAATTCATATTAATGTCACTATCTATGGAAGACATCAATTGATAGTGTAAAATTGAACCTTGTTTAGCTTCCTCAATAAAATTAATGGTCATATGAATCATGATAGTGAAAAATTAAAGGGGACATAAAATCTCCAAATGAAAAAGTGTCAACACAATTAATTTTTTAATTTTTTCAAGCATAGTTGGAATTAATTTTTCCATCAAATATATCCGAAGAAGGATCAAAACACACACATATATATATAATTGAAATTACTCTTTTGGGTAACATATTATGTAATAAAAATGGAAATACCACCTCCAAAAAATATGTGTGATATGATATTTCAATCAATGCATCTTTTGATGTTTCAAGTCAAAAAACATTGAAATGTTACTTGAATATCCATCTACACTTATATCATCAGTAAATTTTCAATGAATATGCCAATTTTCTTATGATTTTTCATTGTAAAATAGTTGAAGGATATTTTTTATCTTCAATTTCCTACAAATAACAATTTTTATTCTTTGACTCTAATTACATATGAGCGTTAAGGTGATCCTTTTATTTACTCAGATCCTTACGAAATGTAAAAATTACATTTACATCGATATTATTCTAAATATGAATTATGTCATGATTATGATGTAATAAATTAAAATCCAAATACTGAATTTGAAAAAATATACTCATTTTCTTGCACTTTTGTGTTCCAATTGCTTCAGATATTGTACAATGTACACTTTTCCCTCTTCTATAAATTGGGTACATTTTCTATATTATACAGTGACATTACTTAATGGTCCCGTTATTTATAATCCTTATAACACCTTTAGTGACTTTCTTAATACAATATCACCATTTAATTTTGTCCTATTAAACCTAAATTTTTGAGATGTGTCATGAAATCATAAATGACACATAAAACATCATAATCATCAATGTGGTAATCCTTGAGGTTCAAAATCAAAATTAGAAAATAGAAAATAACAAATATTATGAGTGTTCCAACAAGATAAAATTCCTGGTAAAGGAAAATCATTAATTATTTACATTAAAGCATCATGCTTTTTGAAAATTTTTCTCAATAAATCATTATATGTTTTCGTGACATCATTACATAATTCCCTCAATTCATTTATAAGAGGATGGAGTTATACATAATTGAAATTTATAGGAATATTCATCCATTTATAATCATTAAAATAATTAAATAAGTAATTATCATACTAATCCATAGAGTTATATTATAAGTGATCAAAATAGTTAGATATATTCTATAATTAGTAATTAAAATACCTAAAGGGTTAAAACCATTAGAATCCAATCCCAAATGTATATTCATAGGATCTGAAGAAAATTATGGAAATGATGAATTAATATCCTTACATGATGTTATATTTTTTTTTAAAATTTCATAAATCCATCATTGCTATTACTTAGAGCATGCCACATAATAATGAATGTAGTTTTAGACATTGAGAATAATTTTTTCAAGTGTGGATTTAGAAGAAAGTAACACAATATATTTATGAGAATTTGATTATTCTTCTTATTCTTATTTTTTAATTAATTTTTACTCTCATTATTTCTCATTGATTTGCATATAATTTAATATAATATTATTCATTCTTTTTTATCAGACTCCTCACCCCAATAAATTATTCAATCAATAGGGCATGCATGCATCTTTGAATAAACACGTCCATGTTTTTTAACAGTTTTCCTCATCCTATAAAGTAATTCAAGGGTCTTTGATTTAATAATATCATCATAAAGCAACTATAAAATCATGGACACATATTTCTCAGTAAATCCGTAGACTCAGAAGTTATGATAAAACATTTGTAGAAAATTCTTCTTTTAATACAAGCCACATCCTTCATATTGTTCATTTTTTATTCTTCGACTAATTCATAAAAATAATTTTTTTACTAAATTTATGAGAATGATTAACCTCCACATAACCAATTGAAGGTTTTTATGGTAAATTAAAATCTTTGTAATTTTATCCTATAATGAAAAATATTTCATTTATAATGTATCTAACTAAATTCCTCTCTTGCGATTCACAATATGTTTCATTTAAAGGACATTCATTGATTTGAATTTCCATAAAATTTGATTCATTATTACAAACCCAACATACATATTGATTAATCCACTATTTCATCATAAATATCTCATATAATTATGTTCTATTTAAACATAACTTAAATTTACAATCAAGTAAGGAAATTTATATTTTACCATCCTTTGATACGTTTTCAATTTCATATTCTAATTTTTTTCAAATCACTTGGTATACCAGGGTGTGTTTTGAGGTAAATTAATTCCACTTTTTTCCATACTTATGGTATTACCTCTCCTCACCCTATATATTCAAAAATAAATATTTATATGTTTAATAAAATCAGTATAGTAAGTTATCAACATCTCCCAACTTCATCATCGACCAAGGTAGGGTCTTGATTCGACAAAACACAAATCAAACATGAAAAAGATCTAGTGAAACATAAAATTCAAAAGAAAGATGATTGAATAAATACTACCCTGTGTAATAATAGGGCCATATGTCATGGAATAAGGTCACCAGGGTGAGGAGAGGATGATATAAAATGTGCATGTTAGGGAGATGAGGCCGAAACATTTTTCCTGATGTGAGAGAGGGGTAGGGGATATTAGGTCGAGGCTGGGGAGGAGGAGGATGGGGATCATTGTATTGGGTTTCGAGTTGGTGTTTTCAATAGAAATTATGGTTACTAAGAAAAATGGAATATAGGAAAAATTTTGGGTTCACTATCTTGGGGGTAAGGGTTGATAGGGGTTATTGTAGTCTGTTGTTGGCAGTTGGAGTTGATGGGATCAAGGGGGTCCAGGTAGTTGTGATCGAAGGTGAGGGGGTGATTATGTTTTTTTAAAAACTATTTCATTTGAAATGATAAAATATTATGAAATTTGTATATAGTGATTATTATACCAAACCACTTCTATATTTAATATAATACTTATTTTTTTTGTTTAGAGGCTGTTTTAGAACTGATACTAATAAACCACTATAGAAAACACTTTTTTTAGTGGAGATTTATGGAAGGGAATGATGATCTTAGCTAGTGGATATGGTTTTTGTTGCTGGTGGTTGATCTATTTGTTCACATAGTGAGGCATAAATTCTAGTGTGTTACTTCTTCCTTGTATATAGACTTGTTGAATGTACATGGTTCCCATCGTTATCCCTCATGTAGAGTCATATCTATAGATATTATCTCACACAATAATTGTTTATAGTTCTGTTAATTATATTTATATATATTTTTGTGGTTGTTTCTTATCTTGTGTATAGGAGATATGTGTCTGTTACAGGTTATTGTTGGGAAAATATTCTCATACATTGTGACAGACCGATTTAATGATATTAACTAGCCCATAACCTATTAGATGCTGGGTTTGAGAGTTACAAATAGCATTCTTTTATTCCAGGTGGGGCCCTAGTGGCTCAGGTTGGGGAAAAGATGACTAGTTTTTCACATGTATGTTATTTTTCATATATGCATAATGTGAATTTTCAAATAATATTTGTGTTCAAAATTGTAATTACAATCATATATTGGATATCAGAGAATTTAAAACTCATTATAGCATCTTCAAATCATTCATATGTGATAGTATTTCATGAGGTGGACATATAATTTTATTAATTGTGGTCTTTGACTCAACACATTCTATAGAAATTTGGATTTCCTAGAAATAGTGGCTTAATAATATTATTCAGAGACAAGGTTGTGCATGACAGGAAAATAATTTAAATATTCATGTAAATGGTTATGAGAAACACATACTGCAAAAATTATTCTCCTTTATGCAATAGTTAATTAAAAAATGAAATATCAACATGAAATATGTTCGTTACGGTGGAAAAATTGTTGATCAATTAAAAAAGTCAATATTGAACACTATATTTATAAAATATGTACACGATAATGTGATGAATTGATAAAAAAAATTGTAATTTCATTATGTAATGAAGGTTTCAAGGAGAATCAAAGGCTTAATAATATATTCCATATTTCACTATTTATCCCATTATATTTTTCTAAAAAAATGAATGAGGCTACATCCTAAAAAGTATGATATTATATGGGGTATGGGAATTGAGTAAGTGTTCAAAAAGAATTAGAGTATTCTGAAAAATAATGGTGGTGTGAAAACCCATCCATCCCCTCCTTTTCTATTTTTTCTCCTTCCCTCCCATTTAAATTATTCCCATTTTATTTATTGTTTTAACAATGAGTTTTTATAGTATGATTATTTTCCATAAATAATGAATATGATTGAATTAAGTATTGATTAAAAAAACTGTTAGAAATAAATATTTTATAGGTTTTATGATTGATGAAAATGACTTAGAATTATAATATTTATTTTGAAATAATGAAACCTATCCAAACCTTATTATTCAGTGTGAAGCGGCCAAAAGATGTGCTGATGGGATGTAGGTGTTTGTTCCTACCTCACACAAGTAGGTGGGGCCATCATGTCTGCATCACTAATATATGGATAAGTTCATGTTTTATATTTATAGTGATTATAAATAAAACTTAATCATCAACAAAAAAAAAGTTAAAATTCTGTCAATTTTTTTAATTTGAATAAAAAAAGTAAAATAAAGAAATTTAATATGTTTCAACTATAATTAATTCTGATAAATTCCATTTCAAATGTATAATTACTATTTTACATGATAAAATATACTTTTCAATTATTAAATTAAAATTATTTTTCAAATCATTTTGTAGAGAAATTTTAAGGGCATAAATTCTTA
Organism: Viscum album; assembly: GCA_963277665.1. Taxonomy (NCBI): domain Eukaryota; kingdom Viridiplantae; phylum Streptophyta; class Magnoliopsida; order Santalales; family Viscaceae; genus Viscum; species Viscum album. The sequence continues at coordinate 1,255,075,437 of OY728122.1, forward strand.
TATATATACACACACTATTATTTAACTTGTACATTCACATGATATTTAGTAAGAAATAAATATTAATTATTAGATAAGAATATAAAAATTTCATATATAAATATAATAAATTATAAGTTACATGAAGTTGGGTCCATAGAGAAAAGAACATGAATAAGTAAAAATAAAACATTTTTAATGAGTCTATGTTCGAGAGATCTTCAAAAAATGTAGCGAGAACATTTGACTGACATTCATATTTAATATAAATAAATTTATTTTAGTATTAACCATGAATTGAAAGTATGAAAAATATAAAAATTTTACATACATATTAAAAATATACTCAAAAGTAATACATTTCTTATAACATGAAAAAAAAATTGATGAAAATATAAAGAAAATAAAAATTGTAAGACTGTAATATTTCCCAAAATATTTAAATCTGTGATGAAAACAAAAATATTATTTCAATGTATGAAATACTCATTACAATATCTTGGGCATAGATATAATAAATTATAATTCACATGGGATACCATCAATACTTTTGTAATGAACCAACGCATCAGAGCATACCATGTCGGCCGATGGCCGAGTCGACACAACCCCATGCCCACCACCAATATTTCAGTGTCTGGTGAAAAATGATAAGAATGAAAAATATAAAATTGGAATCCATAACATAGTATATCTGTAAGCACCCACTCAACCATATCCATTCAATAGTGAAGTGAAAGAAAAAGACAATTATATCTAGAGTGTAAACAATCATGCATTAGTTACTATGAAAATACAACAGAGTACGACATTATAAACTAAAATGAAAGGGTGGAAAAATATATGTCCAATGATAAATAAAGTCCCAACCTGATGAAAAACTATTATAAATGAAAATTGGGAGATCCCAAATTCTGATCTCTATGTCTAACCATAGTACACAATCATTGTTCTCGAGTATCCCAATGCTGTGGTAATGTCAGCCCTAATATATCCAGGATTTATATATAACACGACACATATGGGAAAATCCCATATAAGGATTAGTAAATACAAACTTACTAGTATGTTCAGAAAATAAAAAATGGATTAATAGAGAGACACAAAAAAATTCAATTCATCCCATAATAAGAGGGAAATGAAAACTCAATATTTATATACTTATAATGAAACCCAATAGAGAGAGAAAGAATATTTATATATAATATCCTAACTAAGAATGATATGTCTAATCATAGATCTAAATATCAATCTCTCATGCCCAACTTCATGCACAACTGCATAAGAAACCATGTGGAGGGGCCCATAACTCACAACATTCCTCTACAATGAAGAGATCTAAAAATCCTAAATATGCATCCTTTATACGCTCACTTGAATATGTGTGGAGAGGAATTTTCCATTATACTATTATCCATATCCAATTGATCCAAAACTATTTTGGATGAACTTCTTGCCAATGGAACTCAAAAATGGGGGCGTACTACTGTATAGATTGTGGAATCATACTCTATGCAGGGGAGTGTCGTCTCTATCAGTATAAAGAGTATGGGGTACACATACCCTAGTGTGACATTGGAGTATCGACCCTAAAATCACTTTAATGATTATGCCCGGATCACTAACATAATCAAGCATCACCAAAATAGGAATCATGATCAAAATACCTCACATTGTATCTTATATTTGACAAAAAAGGCCACCGTCTATTTATACACAAAAAAATACTCGGGATGGGATATGTGTGGACTGAAAAATGTGTCTTTAAGAAAGAGATATGAAGTGAATAAGTTTATATGAAAATAAATGACATGTGTAGTGTAGGATCCAAGACACAGTAAACCCGGATCCATTGTTTAATAACAATTAAATTCGCATGATTACAAGGAATCAAAATCCCAAGGACAGATAATTTATTATTCTTGGAAAACTAGATACATACATTGCTCTTTTATTAAACATCTATACACTAATTAAATCATATATTTTATATAAATAAATAACATTGAGGATAATAACTTTGATGGTATCTTTAGTCAATCTTGTATATCCCAACATTTCATTTATAGTGTGTTTTGATGGATTTTTAGGGAATTGAATTTAAATAAGGGGGATCTCAAAAGCTCAGTAAGGGTAAAGTATTGAAGAATAAATATTGAATCAATGAGAATAAGAATTATGGCATAGTAAATAACTGAAACACACATACCATGTAATCAAAAATTGGGAAGCAAGTTCATAAACAGTATGGAAAGGTAAGAACGAGAATCAAATTCCAGGCAAATAACTAGATAAGGAAAAATAAATGTGGCAATGTAAGAAACAAAAACACATATCATTCAGTAAATGATATAAAAATTAAACGTATCCATAGATAAGTTGACCCAAAATCCCATGGATAAATAATAATATAAACCAAATGAGGTAAAATATTGATTATTGGATGACATGTTTTCAAGGTACACAATACCTTTACAGTCAATACCTTTCAAAAGACAGTTTGAAACATGTTAGGTAAAAATCGCAGGATGTCTATTCCAATGAAAATAATGATACATCAAGTGGATATCTATAACCTATACCCATCCATGTTATACCATTCAAAAAAATTCCACATAAATCACATAATTGATTTAACAATTCCCCTTATCAAATAACCATATGGAGTATAAGGTAGGGTTTTATCAATATTTCCCCAAATAGTCAAATGACAAAAAAATTAAACACCATATGAATAATGGTATATGGTTTTGGAAATTTTCACATACCTAATTGATTATATAGATAATTTGGTGAAATTAAATGGTCAACAATCATAGGAAATTTAATATTGAAAGGGGGATAACAAAGAACTCACATAAGTGAATTCGAATACTATCTCTTTCCAAATAAATAAAAAACCATATTGATGAATATTAAGAATGCAATTAATATAACACACCCCATTATGTGTAAAATAATTTTTTTTCATTGATGAATAAAATTATTGGGAAAATATCATTAAAAAAATTCATGAGGAATATTTAATTATGTTTTGGAAAAAAATTTAAAAAAATTTCTTTGAAACTAAAATTAAAAACATTTTATTTAAAAATTAACCTTTTATACATGTAAATGAAGCTCTGAAGAAATGATGGTGGGTAAATTTTTAAATTATATAAAAGGTAAAAGAACATTCCTCATGAATAGTAAATTTTATGTAAAATGTTATGTTCATAAAGTGATAAGAAGATTCCATTGAAAATATTAGTAATAGGAAAAAAGGTGTAACAATGTACTTATAAAATACTATTAAAAAGGTTTTAAATTTTTTTTAATAATATATTGTTTTTATAAGAAAATTGGATTCTGATTTATGAGAGAAATTGAGGTGGGTTTTCTTAAAAACATTTTATAAAACACCTTCAGTACCAAAGAGGGGGAAAATGGTACAATTAACTTAAAAAGTTCATGATTAACCATAACAGAAGAAAAAAATGTTTTTATTGAACAATGGTTATATAATATCCTCTAATGGAAAATAATGTTCAATAAAATTATTCATGAGGAAAATAATCTTTAATAATTACAAAGTGTCCCATAATAATTTGAAACATTTTAATCATAAGTCTTGTAACAACCCGAGATATTATGAGAATTATTCTTTTTAATTTCTTTGATGTCTTTTGTTATACGGTACACCATGATTATCTTGCGCTATACACAACACCGTATTAGATTTTAGTATATGCAACACTATTCTTGGATTGTGTTACCCGCAAGAGTAACCTTCCTCAATATCTTGAATTGTATGCAATACCAAGTTTCACTAAACAACGATTTGTTATTAAAATATTATATAAACTAGTAATTATTAATATTAATACCCTATTTTTAAAATTTTATAAATTTTACCTTTCAAAATGGACTTTATTTTTGGATTTGTAATATCGAAATTATCCCAGGGTGAATTTTTGGTATATTTCTGAAAACAAGAAATTTTTGATGAATAGTGAAAACACTAAGTTATAGTATACAACCGAATTATTATTTAAATAATTACTTATTTTATATAAATTTATTTTAGGTCAAAATTGATACATAATACCAATATATGTTCAATTTAATTCATTGGAGTAATTTTATAATAATTTTAGATATATAAAACTTTATTGAACTTTTCTCCGTCTTTTACCCACTTCCTAGGAAATTTAAACATTTACATAAAACTTAATTTTACTAATTTTGTGAGTGGAATTTAGAAAATTCAAGAGAAATCATTAATATCAAGGAGTAAAATGAGGTTCAATAAGATAAAAATAATTTTCGTGAATAGTAACTTTTTTACTTCTATTTACCACAGTTAAAAGTAAATAGGGTAATTAAGGGTAAAAATTATATTATTATTACTATTACACATGTCCTAATTCTATTGGATAAAAGTAATTCTACCACAAACAACCTTATGAATAAAATATTACCCTTTATGTCAACTTGGATAAGATTAGGACATTTATTATTATTTTATTTAAAGAAGAGTTAAAATAGTTAAAATCAATGTTTAATGACTACTTTTTTTTAATATAGGGTTATACAAAAGATAAATTATACTATAAATATTAATTATAAAGTTAAAATTATTTCCTACATAATCGTTGTTTATTTTAAATTTTTATACATTAAATAATTTAATTTATTTGTGACATGATGGTGATGCAGTAATTAACCTTGTCAATGAAATATTAACATAATTGATATTATAAATACCCAAATAATGGTTTTTTGAGACTTTTTAGGAATTAAACTAATTTTATGGGTTAATATATCATACTAGGGTTGGTAAGATGAAATTATTTTGAAGTAATAATGATGTTATGAATTTAGATAAAACAAAATACCAAATAGTGTCAAAATTGACAAAAAAATGTTTTGAAAACAATTATTATATTATTAATTGATATTTTATTCCTAAAAATCTATGTCTTGGCCAAAAGAAGTATATAATAATATATATGATATTAATGAACCAATTGGGTCTCTATTGGCAGTTTATTGTAATTATATTAACCATAAATTGTAAGAATACAAGAAGACACGGTAAAAGATAAATTATTTAATTTAGAGTTAAATCTAAATGATAAGGTTAAAATGGTAACCTAAACTTGTCTAAAACATATTGGTTGAGATTATTTCGAGCCAAGCCAACATTATATTCTAAATAAATCAATTTTGATCCATTATCAAACGAGTATGACTTTATTATAAAATAATACTTTATGTTTTTTCTATGGTTCCCCTCACCCCTCTTATAAAAGGGCACCTCCTCCCTCTCCTCCTCACAAATATTTGAGCATTCAAGCTCATCCAAACCCTGCCCATTTAAACATATCAACTTCCATAGAAACCTACTAGAGGTCCTGGTCTTCTTCAAAGATCAACTATAGTTCCCTAAGAGGAGGTTAAGAGGAGGCGCGTCGAAGAAGAGGTAATCCCTTCTACCGATTCTTTCAAACTTCATTATTCTTATACTTCCTCTTCTTTATTTGTTTCATTATAAAGTAATGTCATAATAATAACTAATATACTGATATTTTATTATAAATATGAAACAACCCCATTTCACCTTCTATCAATCCTACAAAAAATGAAATCACCGCGCGTGTGTACGTACAGAATACCGACTCCACGTCGTGGTGTAATCTATTTTTCCACCACCACCTTACATGAATGTGTATAATGGTGTAAAGAATAAATATATATGGTTATTATAACATCATACCGATTGTGAGATATTATATCATCCACTCAAATTCCATTCATAAATTATGGGAACGATATCATCGCTCGTGCGTACGTACAGATTACCGTCTCCACCAAGAAATGAGATTCATTCTCCATATTAACCATTCAAAAATGATTATAAAGTATATATAATGAATAATAACGATATATATGAAATAATAATGCTACAATATTTATGTATATATATATTTCATCTACATACTTCCATTCATGTCAATAAGTAAAGGAAAATAGCGTTCATTCATACGTATGGCCTACCGTCCCCATGAACGTTGTGTTTCATTCATTTATCTATCTATTATATATATATATATTGAATATATATGATATATAAATCATGTTTTACATTCTAGAAGTAAGTAAATAATTATATAAGTAATAACAATATCATGAACAACAATCCCAAAAACGTACGATAAATGAAACGATTTCACCCAAAATGTTTCTTTAACATGGAATTGACAAAAGAACATGTAATATAATGTAATAAGTGAATCATATATGATATCATATATATTATTATGGTTCTGTTACAAGTTAATAATATTTTTAAACCCACTATATATGAGTTTCGGACACGTACAAATGAAATTTCACCTAAGGTAAGGGAAAATTATTCCAATATCATTCTTATACGAGATTGTTTATTCGTAAGTATTTACTGGGGTTATGTTTTTCATACATGTCCATATGTTCTCAAAATGTTTTCATAAAATGTTTACTATTCTTTTATGTATCTTTAAAGTCATTTTTACCCTTTTTGTACTTATACCACTACATATGGAAGGATTCTCTCTTTTGTTTACCATACAAGGTACTTTTTTACTTTTCCGACAAAAGTACGAGAAGAATATATTTTTTTCTTATACAGCACGAAATGATTTTTACAGTTTCAGAACGTCTTATTTTCATGAAACTTAATCTAAAATATTTCATGACTATTTTCTACAAAATCACCTTCTTTTAATATTCAATTGCCTTTTGTGAAAAGAAAAGGATTTTGATGAAGAAAGGATATTTTCCTAAAGAATTCATATCAAGTGTTTTATCAAAAACATTTTCCATCTAAGATGACATTATTTCATATGAATATGTTTCATGAATAATGTATCTATTATTTAAATGGTTTCACTTTTCTTATGATGAAATCATATCCATTTATTTTATATGGATTATGTTATGATGGGATGCTGTTTATGAAACCCATTTTATTCTTGGGGTTATGATGAATGATTTATGTTTATGTTGTTGAACACGTAAGAATGATTTCATTATGAGATGGGTGGGACCTATATCTCCCTCCAATGCATGGGGTAAAGATTTATATCTCATGAGATAGACATGGTGGGAACGGAAAGTTAATCAGGTTCAGTGATACAGGACTGGAATGAAGAGTGAACTCGATTCAGTAAGGGACTTTGTCCACTATGATGGTCTTGGCAGCAATGCCATGGCTGCTATAGAAATCATAACATGTTCTTAATGGTTTCCAAAATTACATGTTTTATTCCCGTTCTATTTTATCATAGTTAGTGTTCCTTTTTGATCTATTCATTATGGAATTCCAAGATTTATGTCATTACTCATGACATTGATGTTTTATGTTCATGTTCTTACGTTCAAATGTTTAGGGATTGTATTATGTTCTCCATGTTTACCCTTACTGAGAATTTTAGCTCACCCTTTTTATGACTTCTTTTCCCCAGGATATAAAGAATGGTTTTAGATAAGAAAACCAAAGGGGAAAATTTTTATGGGAGATGTTGAAGACCTTTCAACATGATTAGATGATTATGTTCTGTGTTTCCAAAGACACTAAACTAATACGGTCTTTGGGCATCTGTTTTTTGTAATGTATTAAGTATCTTTCAAAATTAATGAAATATCTATATACTTTAAGTATGGGTCTCTACATTTGGTATTAGAGTGAATGTTTAGTTATCCTTTGGAAGCTATGATGTGAAAAATTTAGTGAAATCCATAGAGATATTTCTACGGTATGTCTAGGGATGTCTCAAAGGTTAAGTATACATATCGGTTATAACCCTTTAATTACGGTAACGATTTTAAAATTAAACCTAAGATGTTTTATATTTAAGGTAATCCCACTATATTATGTTATTTTCCTAGAATGATTTTTTCCTTTCACACTATTATTTTTGGGTTTTAGAAAATGGCGGGAAACTGGAAGATTCACGATAATGGAGGATATCATGGAAAATGGAAGGATATTTTTCACAAGAAACCAAATGAAACAAGATTTGGAATTCCAAACATCGTTATTATGCCTAATCTGAAATCTCATAATATGATCAATAATATCAACTTTGGTAAGTATCCTGACTCAACTAATAAGAGAAATATGGAGTTTCATGATGATCATAGAGGAAAGAATGTTCAATTCCCCTCATGTAAATCATGTGGGAAGAGGCATCATGGAGAATGTTTCCAAGGAACTGGAAGATGCTTTGGGTGTGGAAAAGAACACAAATCCATTAATTGTAAATTAAAATGTTTAGTTAACACCAGGGACAAGGATAATGTTATTTCTAAGACATCAACAATAGTTAAATGTTTTAAATGTGGAATATACAAGCATTATGCAAACGAATACCCTATGAGAAAGTCTCATGAAGAGAATCATCATGGTTTTATGGGTAGTATTTATATTGATGATGATGAAGAGACTAAAAATGATATGTGGGATGAATGAATTATTTAATCTCGGTCAATGGTTTAAGAATGTAGTGGAATGATTTATGTTTATCAAGAGTTATGTTGTACAGGTAATGGTGCGATAGAATAAAGACACATCTAAGGATTATTACACTATTGTTTTTCCTAAATTATTTGAAAGTATTTGTGGAATGGTACCGAAAACCATGAAAGGTTCTTCAGATATTTTTTCAAATTAGATTATATGCACATAATGAAGGTATAAGGGGAGAATGATATGTTTGATAGTACTAACTAGCTCATGATTGATATAAGGACAATGTGATATCACGGTTTGAAAATATAGAAATTTTGGGATTTTGGTATGTGGAATGATTTAACTTTTGATAGAATTCATGTTTTCAATAAGGTTCTATTGTAATTTATATTTCAAGAGAATACGTGATTAAGGTATTCATATGTTTGGAATGTGATCAACAAGATATATCTTATGATATATGGGGGATAAATGATGGTATTCATGTGCTTGTTATGTAACCTTTCCAGTAATCATTTTCTCTATTCTATGATATTGGACAGATGTATTTTTGATAAGTCTAATGATTAGAAAGGATTATGTTGGACATAAAATAGTATTGTTTAAGGCTATAACTTTTTTCAATATTATTTCTGTAATGTTATAATAGTGTAGTTTTAGAAAAGGCACAACCTGCGGGATGGGCAACAACCTGTCGCATCGGACAGGGTTGCTGGAATCAGACCCACAACCGAAGTGCGACAAATCTTTATCACCTAACAATGGCCTACATGAAGTCCCTGGTTAGTAGAAACTAGTTTTATTTTATTAAGCCGGGTGATAGATGAAGTATAAGTCCATTTTTTGAACCATATACGATTAATCTCACTATAGATGGACTTATGTTTATATCTTTTCTAACCTTATGTTTGAGACATAAGGAATGACCTATCATTCTATCACATGATCTACTAACACTTCATGAATGACAAATTCAACTTCATTTCACTATGATATGAAGTGGAAATAGTTCATGGAATGACCAAATGTGAGATTGTACCAAAATTAATTAAGTATATCTTCTAATTACATTTTTTTAACTTTAGGGAAATGATTTTGAAAACCAAAAAATGTTGTCCTAGATGGTTCCTTACATCATCCCAGATTAATGGCTTTGTGATTGTTTTATTTTTCATAGCCATATTCTCTACCACTCTCCATCATAACGTGATGGTTAGATTTCCCTTCCATATCCATATTTTCACATATGTTCTTCTATGTGGAAACCTAGTGATGAGTTAATTTGGGTAACTGTTACGTTTCATACATTAGTTTTTAAAATTATGTTTTATTATTCATTTTTCGATGTGGGTTTCTATGAGAGAAACATTCATGTAGAAAACCATTTATAACCCCCAACGAATTTCGAGGGCGAAATTCATTTTAAGGGGGGTATAGTGTAACACCCCGATATTTTATGAGAATAATTCTTTTTAATTTATTTTATGTCTTTTGTTTTACGCTACACAATGATTATCTTGCGCTATACACAACATTGTATTATATTGTAGTATACGCAACACTATTATTGCCTTGCGTTACACGGTAGAGAAACCTTCCTTGATAGCTTGCATTGTACGCAATACCGAGTTTCACTAAACAACGATCTGTTATTAAAATATTATATAAACTAGCCATTATGAATAGTAATACAAAATTTTTAAAATTTTATATATTTTTTAAATCAAAATGGGCATCATTTTTGGAATCGGAATATCGAAATTATCCTAGGGTGAAGTTTTGGTATTTTTCTAAAAACATTTAATTTTTAATGAATAGTAAAAACACAGAGATATAGTTTAAAATCGAATTTTTATTTAAATAGTTATTTAAGTTATTTAAATTTATTTTTGGTCAAAATTGATATATAATACCTATATAAGTTCAATGTAATTCATTGGAGTCATTTTATAATAATTTTAGATATATAATTTCTTTTTTAACTTTTCACCGTCTTTTACCCACCTCCTAGGAGAATTAGAAAATTTACCTAAAACATAATTTTACCACTTCCGTGAGTAGAATTTAGAAAATATAGGCGACACGGATTATATCAAGGAGTAAAATTTCGTTCAAAGAGATAAAAAATAATTTTTGGTGAATAGTAACTTTTTTACTTCTATTTACCAAGGTTAAAAGTAAATAGGGTAATTAACGGTAAAAATGATATTATTATTACCCTAACAAATGTCCTAATTCTATTGGATAGGTGTAATTAGACTAAAAACATCCTTAGGAATTAAATATTACCCTTTAGGTCAACTTGGATTAGATTAGGACATTTATTATTATTTTATATAAAGAAGAGTTAAAATAGTTAAAATCAATGTTTAATAACTAAAACATTTTTATATAGGGTTATACATAAGATAAATTCTACTATATATATTAATTAGAAAGATAAAAATATTTAATACATAATTGTATTTTATTTTAAATTTTTAGACATTAAATAATTAAATTTATTTATGACACAATGGTGATGCATTAATTAACCTTATTAATGAAATATTAACATAATTGATATTATAAATACCAAAATAAATATTATTTGAGTCTTTTTAGGAATTAAACTAATTTTATAGTTTACTATAACATATTAGGGTTGGTTAGATGAATTTTTTTTGAAGTAATAATTTTGTTATGAATTTAGAGAAAACAAAATACCAAATAGTGTCAAAATTGACAAAAAAGTGTTTTTAAAACAAATATTATATTATTAATTGATATTCTATTCCTAAAAATATAAGGTTCAACCAATAGACATATATAATAATATATATGATATTAATGAACCAATTGTGGTTCTAGTGGATGTTTATAGTATGTTTATTAACAATATAGTGTAAGAATACAAGATGACATGGTAAAAGTTAAATAATTTAACTTAGAGTTAAATTTAAATGATAAGGTTAAAATGGTAAGCTATAATTTTCTAAAACCTATTGGTGAAAATTAATTCGACCCATCCCCACTTTATCTTAGTTATAAATCAATTTGGGTCCATTATTTTCTGAATGTGACTTTATTATAAAATAATATTTTAGGTTTTTCCTAAGGTGCCCCTTACGCCGCTTATAAAAGGGCACCTCCTCTCTCTCCTCTTCACCAAATTTGAGCCTTAAAAATCAGAAAACCCCTACCCATTTCACTTCTCCACATCCATGGAAACCTACTAGTGGTCGTGGTCTTCTATAATGAGAATCTTTAGTGCCCTAAGAGGAGGTTAAGAGGAGGCGCGTCGAAGAAGAGGTAATCTCTTCTATCGATTCTTTCACGTTTCTTTATTCTTCTACATCCACTTATTTAGTTGTTTCATTATAATATAATGATATAAGTATAACAAATATACTTATATGTTATTATAAATATGAAAAAACCCCATTTCACCTTCTATCCATCCTACGTAAAATGAAATCACCGCGTGTGCGTACGTACGGAACACCGTCTCCACGCCGTGGTGTAATCTGTTTTTCCACCACCACCTTACTTGGATGGGTATAATAGTGTAAAGAATAACAATATATATTTATTATAAAATAATACTGATTCTGAGATATTATATCATCCACTCCAATTCCATTCAATAATTATGGGAATGATATCATCGCTCGTGCGCACGTACGGATTACCGTACCAACGACGCGATGAGATTCATTCTCTATATTAACCATTCAAGAATGATTATAAAGTATATATAATGAATAGTAATTATATATATGACATAATAATGCTAATTGATATATATATATATATATATATATATATATTTCATCTACTTACTTCCATTCAAGTCAATAATCAAAGGAAAACAACATTCATGCGTCAAACGACCTACTGTCTCCATGAAGGGTGTGTTTCATTCATTTAGCTATCTAATATATATATATATATACTGAATTTATATTATATATAAATAATTTTTTACATTATAGAATTATGTAAATCATGATATAATTAATAATAATATCAAAAACAATAAGTCCAAACACGTACGATAAGTGAAACGATTTCACCCAAAATACTGCTTTAACATGGAATTGACAAAATAACGGGTAATATAAAGTAATAAGTGAATCATATATGATATAAAAATTATTATTATGGTTCTGTTACAAGTTAATAATATTATTATACACACTATACAAGAGTTTCAGACACGTATGGATGAAATTGGACCAAATATAAGGGATAATTATTCCAATATCATTCTTCTCTCAGATTGATCATTCGTAAGTATTTAATGGGGTTATGTTTATCATCTATGTCCATATTTTCTCAAAATGTTTTCAAAAAATGTTTAATATTATTCCATTTATTTCTAAAGACATTTTTACCCTTTTGGACATTTATCACATCGTACAGAAGGAATCTTTCATTTGTTTACCATACGAGGTACTTTTTGAATTTTCCGAAAAAATTACGTGAAAAATGTTTTTTCTATCTTATATGACATGAAAGGATTTTTATGGCTTCATAATGCCTTATTCTCATGAAGCAAACTCTAAAAGATTTTATGAATATTTTCAACTAAATCCTCTTCTTTTAAAATTGGATTGAATTTTGTGAAAAGAAAATGATTTTGAAGAAGAAAGGATATTTTCCTCAAGAATTAATTTCAAGTGTTTTATCAAAACCATTTTCCATATAAGATGACATTATTTCATATGAGTATGTTTCATGTATAATGTCTCTATGAATTACATGGTTTCACTTTTCTTATGATGAAATGATATCCATTTGTTTTATATTGATTATGTTATGATGGGATGATGTTTAAGACACCCATTTTATTTTTTGGGTTATGATGAATGATTTGTGTTTATCTTGTGGCACACAGAAGAATGACTTCATTATGAGATGGGTGGGACCTATATCTCCCTCTAATTCATTGGGTAACGATTTATATCTCATGAGATAGACATGGCGGAATGGTAAGTTAATCAGGTTCAGTGATACAGGACTGGAATGAGGAGTGAACTCGATTCAGTAAGGAACTTTGTCCAATATAATAGTATTGGCAAAAATGCCTTGGAAACTATAGAAATAATAACATGTGCTTAATGGTTACCATAATTACATGTTTTATTCCCATTCCATTTTATCATGGTCAATGTTACTTTTTGATCTGTGCCTTATGCACTGCCATGATTTTTTTCATTACTCATGATTTTGATGTTTTATGTTCATGTTCTTACATTCAATTGTTTAGGGATTGTTTTATGTTCTCCATGTTTACCCTTAATGGGAATTTGAACTCACCATTTTTATGTTTTCTTTTCCCCAGGATATAAAGAATGGTTTTCGGTAAGAAAATCATAGGGGAAAATATTTATGGGAGTTGTTGAAGATCATTCACCATGATTAGAATATTATGTTCTGAGTTTCCAATGACACTAAATTAAAACGGTCATTGGGCGTCTATTTTTTGTAATGTATTAAGTATTCCACGAAAGTAATGTAATGTCTATGTATGTCAATTATGGGTCTCTACAAGTCTCAAATAGGAATAAATTTAAATAAATGTTATAATATCATTAGAGTAGTTATATTAATGATATATCCTATTAAATGGAATTATATAAACCATATAGTAGATACTATGTGAACAACAACAAATATGTTTCAATGGAATTTAAATTGAGATGGAATCTTGTACCTTGTGTTTCTTTCAGATAAACATCCGTTAAATTACTATATAATAAACATAAATAAATTATTTACTTTATCGATAAAATTATTCATGTTTTTAATTAATTTTATTTCACTTATATCCATGTTGTATAAAACTTCATAAACAATTATGTTTCTGTCAGTTTTAGACCAATTTTGTTTTATGTGTCAGAACAATATTACAAGGTCTACTATGGTTAATATGGTCTATATATAACTTCCCAAAAATAATAATCATGACAAAATAATCCTATTTATAAATCTAATATACATTTAACAATAATTATTATATATTGTTATAAAAAAATAAATCAACTTTACTATCATAAAGACGGTAGGTTGTATGTACGCATGGGTAACATTTTCATTTTTCAATGATCTTTATGAAAAAATGTTATGTAGATTAATATATTTCTAGAATGATAATTATAACATAATTACCATATTATTTAATAATATACACTTAGTTATACAATTATTGTGATGTAAAATGAATCTCATCCTGTTGAGTAGGTGGTAGTCAACACATCCACGAACGATGTTATAACAATTTAAAGTGTCTCAAAGGGTAATAATGAAAATGATATATATTATTGGTATAGAAAGGTAATAATTTCATTAGTATAAGAATTAGGTTTTTTCTTCATATATTTTTAATTATAACCATCCTTTATATGTTCCATGTATAGTGTGAATGAATCACATCACTTTGAAGAGGTTGTAGTCCATACTTCCCTAAACGAAGTTATCGTACTTATAAAAAATAGAAATTGTAAGGTTATTTGTTATAAAATAATTACAGAAGAAAAAATAAATATTTAAAATCATTTATAAAATATATAAATATATTTTCCAATATAATTTCCACCAGGAGAGGTGGTAAAGGGAAAACTGAATAATCATCATTTCATGGGGTGGTTTCTCACCATACACAGAAACAATATGTCTGTTACCCAGTAGATAGAATTATATGTATGTATTGGTTTAAACCTTAATATAAAATAATACATGTATATTTTGGGTAATTTTATTTTAAACAATCATATAATAAGAAGATTTTATGGGTTGAAAATGGAAATAAAACTAAATACCTTAAGGAAATATGTTACTACTTAATCGGGTAACTTATTTTGGTTTATATGAAAAGGGTTCCTTGAATATATATATGACCAATGGATGTATTATAAAATTATGGGAGGGAGTTTCATAATTTATTTGATCTGATCATGGTTGATCTGAAGTGTCTTTAGAGGTGTGAGGAAGTGGGAGGAGAGGAGGGCTTTTAACTATGGAGGAGGAGTGAAACTATTGTAATTTTTGACAAAGGAATTCCATACACGTTTTTTACACTAAAAGTGTCTCCATTAAAGGACCCAAATCAAGAAAAGGGGGGTATGGGGTTAAAATATGGCCACAATATGGCTCTTTTAAAAGTGTTTAAGTCCTTTGTTCCCTTAATATTTATATCCAGTCCCTTATTATGCTTAATTTTACCTTAATCGTTGTAATTAATTTTAAATAAAATGACTGATAGTTTTGGTAAAAAGCTATGTTAAACATATTATAATCTATAAAATATTTTATTCCATATATTTAATCCAATTATAAAAATTCCATTCACATTATAAAGTAAAATTAATGTGAAATTTAATCCTGGAGATGGAATGACAATACGTGTTTTTAAAGTAAAAACATCCAATCTTTTTCTAGGTTTTTATAGTCAATTTCAAAGTAAAATTTAAAAAAAATAACATAAAATATATTAACTGATAAAAATATTATATAATTACACTTTAAACCCAATTAAAATAATAATTTATCCTTGTAAATAATTTATTTTAAAAAGTTGTTTTGAAGTAAAATTATATATTTTTAGCAATTCATTATAACATGATATGTTTCTGAAAAATATGATAAATTCATAATAATATAATTTAAATTAAAATATATATCAATTTTGAAGTTTATTTTTAAATATTAAATCAATTACTATGTCAAATTTTATTAGTAACATTTGATCATCATTAAAAGGAAGTAAAATTACCTTTATAAAAATAGATCTTTTTAGGTGATAAATTGGGGTTGTTCTTATTTTACGACAATAATATTTAATTTTTGAATATAAAAAAAGTATATAATATATAAAATAAATATGTATTTAAAGTAATTCCCTAATTTTAATTAGTAAAATTTATTACGGTAACATATCTTTATGAGCATAAAAATAATAATATTTTCCTTTAAATTCAATCAGTTTTCAAAGTCATTTCCAATAATTTGTAACTGAAGAAATAATTATATATTTGTGTAACTCATATATTTTCATATGTTAGTTAAAAATATTTACATCCTCTAGTTTATATATTATTATATTAAATAAATAATATTTAATAATATATTATTGTTAAGTAAAACACAATATTTCATGTAACACAAGACATTGTAGAAACTCATTGTTGCATATATCATATACTTACTCAATGTTCCATACATTTCAAGATATAAAATATATTAAATTCATTTAAAATAGTAAATATATTATAACATCCTAGGATATTATATAACCGTACGCACTTTGTATTGCATGTCATAAACATTATCGAATAATGTGTCTGTACTTGGATTTTCAGGGCATTATATTATACTCATCATAATTACATTGTTTCCTCACTATTTAAAATCTATATTGGTAATATATTGTTGGATTATTCGTATTTTAAAATCCAAAATTGCAATAAGGGTTCATAAAACATCCCTTAAATAATAGAGAATGATAAGTACAAAGGTCACATAAATGAACATATAACTAGGTCTCTATGTATGATAATATTTGCATAAATTTGAGATATGAACCAGGGGAAAACATTATTACTTATAAGAATTGATTGATGTCATAAATCAAAATTAATTGAATTATAAATAGAATTTTTAGGGCCAAAAATCCTTAAATCATTGATGATTTAGAAATAATTGGTGAAACCAAAATTATGGTATTAAGATAACATTTTTAGAGCATTTTCCTAATGTTGGATAATTCATTTACTTCTTAAGGATATAAGGAAAATTACTTACATGATATTTTTCTATATACACAATTTCATACATTGGATGGTCTTTTATTGGTTTTCTAATTCCTCCAAAAATTAATTTTGATGCCTAAAGGTTTCAAAAGGATCGTAAGGCCCACAAATAAGGGACACATCTAACTATTTTCCTCTAACTATTGTACATGTCCAAAAATATAATAGTTATGAAATTAACCTCTAAAACTAAAAGAAATACAACTATCTTATCATTAATATTTATTCATGAAATTTATTAACTAAAAATAATTATATTTTAACCAGAAAATTTTATATGTCAGTGGTTGGGGTGAATCGATTATCATTCATTAGTCATGGTTTCAAGACCCATGTTGTGGCCTTTCCAGATTTGATTGGTTTTCAAATAGCTTACAGGTGCACTGTAAGGTCTGTTGACGTGTACTAGGTTACACCATGTCAAAATCTATAAACCTTGTTAGAGTCGTTACTCCGCGGTACATCTGTTCTGGATCCATGTCCACTTACAGTATCCGTAAATGGATGTATTGTAAGGAAAACTAAATAATATCTATCTAACTAGATTTTTAGAATGCTCTTATATTATTATGCTCAAATTATACATTTCGTCTATGTTCTCTAATATATTTTTTCTAAAATATAGTTCTCATTGTTTCTACTAATCTTCCTTTAATACTGAATATAGTTTCCCAACTCATGAATGTCCAGAGATAGTGTCTGATATCAATTACATTGGAATGACTACATGGAATCAAATCTGAAGGATTGAGAACATAGTAGTATTGGAAACCGAATACATATAGAAGTCTTGTATTAAAAATTAATACAGTAATTAAGACAAAATAATTCTAAATAAATTACATTGTTTATAATAACTTTGAGGGTAACATTATCCCATCCAGTATACCTTTTCTAATCATTAATATTCTGTTTATTAGATTACTTGGGAAAGGAAATAAAATAATGGTGAGATCAAATGTTCTATAAGTGTAAATTATGGAAGAAAAAAATAACCAATCAATAAGAATAATTATTATGGAATGGAAACTAACTGAAACACAAAGACCATAAAATAAAAAAACTAATAAGGAAATTCATAAAAAATATGGAATGGCAATAATTGGAATCATGTTCCATTAAAATAATTAGATAAGGAAAAATCAATATGGGATGGTATAGAACATAATAAAATTTCATTTAATAGATGAACTGAAAATAAAATGTATCCATAGATATGTCGACAAAACTTATCATGGAATAATAATTAATAGAACCAAATGGGGGAAATTCTTGAATATTGGACCACATGTTTACTAAGTACATTGTATCTTCACCATCAAGACTTTTCACATTATGGTTTACAACATATTCACTAAACCCTATCTAAGGTGGAATGAAAATTGTCTCATCCCATGAGACTGCTGATGCATCAAGGGGATATTTATAACTGGTCCCCACTAGTTTCGTACTAGTAGAAAACAATCATCATATATTGAATAATTGATTTAATCGTGTTTCATTCAAATATCCATACAAAGTAGAAGGTAAGAAGTTATCAATATTTCCCAAAATAGTCAAATGACTTTCAATGTAAACATCATATGAAAAATGGTATAATATCTAGTTAATGGACATATCCAAGAGAAATTATATGTATAATTAGGGGAAATTTAATGTTCAATAATCATAAGAAATTAAATATTTCAAGGGGTACTAATAATTTAATTGATGATGTGAAATAAAATACTTTCCTATCCCAAATAAATCATAAACCATCCAAAGGAATATTAAGGATTGTATCAATTGAAAATTCCATAAGTGGAATAAAATAATGGGTTATTGTCATTGATGAATGAAAATGTTATAAAGAGAACTTTTTAAAACATTATTTAGGAAAATACCCCTTTTAATTCTTTTCATAAACATTTTCTTTAAAAATAAAATTTAAAAAAAATTTCGTTAAAAAATATCCTTTTAAAAAATTCAATGGAAGCATTGATGGAATGAAAATGTGTAAAAATGAACATTCCATACAAGGTAAAAATAATATTTCTTCAAAAATGTAAATGATTATAAAAATACCAAGTTCAAAAAGCAACATGAAGACCCCATTGAATAAATTGGCAAAATACAAAAAATTGAGTTAAAATTTGATTATCATATCCTTTTTATTAATAGTTTTAAATTTTTTTTAATAAATCATTATTTTTAGAGGAAAATATGTTCTCTGACTGAAGAGGGAAATGATGTTGAATTTTTTAAATTACACTTTTTTTGAAAGACCTTGAGTACAAAAGAGTGTATGAATGGTACTACTTCTTGACAAAATGATTTGATTATCTAGAGGAGAGTAAAATTATAGTTTTTATTTAACAATGGCCGTATAATTTCCTTGAATATAAATGAATGATCTTTAAAATTATTCTTGAGGAAATCAGTCTTCAAACCTTCCATAGTGTCCTATACCACTTTAAAAATTTTAAATCATTAGCCTCATGAAGGAATAAAATTAAATGATCATTATAATATCTTTAGAGTAATGATATTCATGATAAGACTTGTAAGGGGAAGTATATACACTTTATAAAACAAACTAAGTGCACAACAATAAATAAGTGTTAATGGAATTTACATTGAGATGAAATCTCTTAGCTTTCTATTCCTTTTAGGTAAAATACCATTAACATCATGTAAAATAATTTCACAAGTATAAGTGCTAGGAATTTATCTTGTATACCATGATATATACTATCATTTTATATTACTGATGCATGATTCATTGTATGTTAATATCAAATGGATCTAGCATAACAGAACTAACATGTAATTAGAAAAATTTGACAGTACAAGACAAAGTAAAAATGGATATGTTCTTATTGTCTAGAGAAGTCAAACCACTAGTGATCAAGTAAATTGGACACTAGTCTTCATTTAGTTCAATTTGATCAAATATCACTTTACAAAGAAGGTAATATTATACAAAACTTTTTACAACCATTTATTTAAATATCTAAAATATTTATGGACATTTTTTATTTTAAAAAAAATATGAAGTTATTTAGAAATGTATTATTCATATTTTGGGTAATACTAAATGTGATAGTTTTATCATTATGATAGGCTTTGACTATATACTTCATCAATATTTCATGTTTTTTAAAATGAAATAGGAGGTGGGTACTTCTTAATATCAGTACTTTATAGATTTTATTATGGTTGTTATGTCATAGATTATAGATTTTCCATAAAGTTATATAGAAAAACCAACACTATCCACATAATGATGTTTTAGGCCCAGTAGTTATAGATATACACAATAGAGGCATGTTTATAAAGGGATAAATAACTAGTATTTAGTAGTTTGATCTATTGAAATGGGAGTCTCTTGGAGTAGGTTCTATATATTCAATTAATTGCCACTATAAATTTATTATATAAACATGGAATTTAATATTAATAAAAATAATTCATCATATTTATTTTACTTTTCTGTGACATAAATGTGATTTTTTTTAATATTATATGTCACATTGATAATTTCATACGTAGTCGCATTCTATAATGGGATCCTAGATGTGAAATATCAATATTGTTAAAATTATCTCTATGGTATGATAAAATTATATGAAAACACTCTAAATAGGTTTATTTTTAGGTGCAATTACTCATAAGGGGATATGAACTTATCTCATGGTATTCTCACTTAGTAATATTTAATATCAAAGATTATGCAAAGAGGAAAACCGATAGGAATTACATATGCTTAAATATCATTATATATTCTTATGTGTGACTATGCTTAATGATCCTTAAAATATAAGATTATAATTAACTCATGTCATGACTCACACACACTTATGTAATGACCAAAACTGTGATGTCATATGTTCATGAAAAGTAGGGTATGTTGATTGCCAAGTGAATGGCATGTTATTAATGAATAATTCAAGGAAGGATTTAGTTCTTATATCTTTGTGGAAGTTAATATCTCATCACATTGAATTAAATTTATCAGTCACATTAAATTACATTTTTATGGTGCAATGATGAGTTTATTTCTAGTTGTCTAAAAGGGTGTACCAATCTTGTAGGTTGATGAGACAGGTGTTCAACCATCATGATTACATATTGTGACAAATGGGTTATATTACACAATGATCAATCATATGCAGTTGTTTTCATTTTGGCATATCTTTTTTATTTTTTGGTTTCCATGACTCTTTTCACGAATATAATCTTAGACATTAGGCAAGCTCTCCCAAATACACTAAGGAAGAGGCATAGAGGGTCACACAAAAAGTGTTTTAATTTTTCTCAGATAAATATTATTTATATTTATCCGCTAGAATAAACATTTTTCTCTATAATAAGACATTATATTTATTGAAAAAAAATTATTTCAAATATTAATTAAATTTATAGTCACAATGTAAAGTTTTACATAAACAAATATAAAATATTTATTTATTTATATTTTTTTTATAAGGTAATTAATAAATATTTATTTATAATAATTTATTTAATTTTATGGATATTAAAATACATATTTTATTTTATTGGATAAGAATATAATATTTATTGATTCATTCATTTGATGAATAATATCTAATTAAATATTTATTTGGGAATTAAATAAATTTCGTGGAGGAAAAGAAAACCTAGTTATTGGTTAATTGATAAATATATATTTACTTGACTAGAAAATAATATTATTTATTTTGCGTTTTAGCGAATTAAATGAAGTAAAATTTTATTATTGTTATTTTATATCAGATTTGGTTTATTATGAATTTAATATATCATTGGGGAAATCTATGTAATTAGTTATATTATATTATACAATATCCATATATCTTCAATTAGACTAATATGATAATTCTGAGAGGTTGTCCATTATGCATAAGGTTGTCCTCACAAGAGAAATAGCTCTCAATGAAGAATGTCTATAGGGTTTTCTTTCAAGATCTTTAGATTATCTCTTCCTCCTTCCTCTCATCTGAAGACGAAGATATCAAGAGATTATACTTCAGGCCAAAGGCATCATGATAAAAAATCATGTTAGCAATGCAATATGATTGGTACCATCACGCTAACACCCAGAGTATCGTCGTCGATGTTCCAGGATCGAAGGAATACGTGTGGATCCTCACAATAGGTTGTCTACTTTATGTCATCATAAATGAAAAAAATGAACAGTTTTTAGATGATAAAATCCTTTGTTAATGAATGAACTCTTGACCAAGGTTTTTCTTCTTACAATTAAATTAATTACAAGTTAATATCAGAAAGGTCATTTCTCTTAGTTATGAAGAATTTTTTTTCAATATTGGTTGAAAAAATTATTTATTCATTATGTTCGTCATCATATACATATAGGATTATAAATTTAATCAAATAATATTTGAGTTTATCATAGGCATAATAGGCACTTCTAACGTGTTTGAAACCTTCACTACCCCAACAGGAATGTGTGCTTCAGTGATGTTTAGATTCCACATCATGGTTTTTCGAACTAGTGTTATTTCTGAAATGGATGAATTATGTAATATCATTCAATTCTTATGACTCTGAGGAAACCCGTAGAGATGTCACATACAGTTGGTCTATTGAATTTCAAATATGTGGACTCATCAGTTTACAGAGAACCTATAACTTCATGTAGGATTGGACTTGCGAGTGACTTATCATAGATGCATGAGAATAATTTTTATTCTCATTTTCATTGATTATAATGAATATGTAGATCCTAGTTGCTATTTCTGGTTGTTATTTATCATTTGAGGAGCCATGCCTTGACTTTTTGGATTGTCTTATCTTATTTTGGTTTTAGGGCTTCATACTGAGTTTTTTTATACTCATTGTTGCACATGCTTTTTTATCGCACATGTATACTCTATACAGTCAACACACAAGTTAGAGATTGATTGGGTGGATTTGGGACTAACTTGTCATGTTCATAGATTGCACATGGAGATTCATGGTGCACTATAGAAATAATGATGTGTATCACTGGTTTTTTTACTACTTGTGGTGGTCTAAAACATAGATAATTTATTTAGTTGAAATTATTGATATTTCAACATATTTCATGTTTGGATATCAATTATTTTTTATTCTACATTGTTTTTCGACATTTTATATAAGTGTTATTTTTTTCATTTACCAGTGGTTTACTATATTCATAGTATAGACTTTAATTTTTTAAGAGAAATATTTAGCAAAAAATAAAATGGTCACAGGTAATTAATATATAGGTTGTTTACTTTTTTCTTAGAAAAAAATAGATGAACCACTAGAAAATTTTACACTGGAAGTTCATTTGAGCAATAATTATAAGAAATCACCAAATAAATATTAAATGAATTCAAAAAAAACATAGGAAATGTACACCGAACTAAAAAATACAATAAATAAATTGTAAATATGAAATAAAATTATTTATGCAATGACATTAATATATAAAAAAGATCAATCATATATACCCAACCTTCAATCAACTATAATATTATTAATCATCAAAAAATTGAATATGTCCAACTTCAACCATCATCCCGTTACCATCACATAAATCTCACTACCTCCACTACATATGAACTACTCCATAGCTAGATTCATCATATGTGAAACTAGACACATCATGTAACAAAATGGAACAAAAATAAGATAGAAATCTGAACTAAAAATAATTAATAATTATTATAGTGAAATCAGTGATAATATTTTACCATACCACAAAAACTAGAACCCATCATAATCATCTTATGATGAGTGCCATGGATTAGAACATTTTTCCACTAACCAAATGTTGGAATATGTCACCAACAATACACTCTATGAAAATTATGAAAATTAATATGAATCAAAATAGGCAAAAAAAATATATTTTGAATTTTGCACAAAATAATTCTAGGATCATACCATATACAACTAATAAATTCCTATGATTATGTCATACGGTTCCATCGTGATGACCAAATGGTCCCATGTGAACCTCTCCCCTATAAGGGATGATCATAATACTACAAAATAAAAGATATAGGGAAACCATTCCCTGTAGGAACATCAGTGAAAATGTGTTGGGATGGTGGCTCAACTAGGGGACCCATCTACCACACCGTGAATTTAGAGGTAATGGATTTAATACAACCTATTATTATGAATACTTAAGAGGGATTTGAATCAACACACATCACACCTCTAATCATACCATAAGCTGAGGGGGTATAAGACTCTAGATAATGTGCCCATCTGCAACACTGATCTCATGTTTGTTATCCTAACATGGGATGCCTAGTGGTGGTGGTAAAGGATATCATAGATTCATTGACCACTAATAAATCATAATTATCCTCTATCAGATATTCCTCCCTATGGACAATCCATCCAATTCATGTGAGATTACTGATCATGGTGTTGCCTCTGTTGTGCTGGTCCATTAACTAACTGTCTTTGCTCCTCAACACGTCTGGTCAGGTATCCATGCTCCATGTGACCATTCCCATCAGTATAATAATAGTAGAAATATTTTGTATTCCAAGGGACATTGATTTGTCCATGTAATTCACAACCACAGGCCTGAGTCCACTCATAAATGGATCTCAAACTCCTATACCCCACTAACTAACTCCTACTGGCTACTACAAATGACTCAGCTATGTGAATCCCACCACCATCTCCAACAATATTTTGTCCCTCTAGAAGATAAAACATTATCAGTTTTTTTTGGATAGAACACCCTATTATAGGTGGGAATTCACAATATAACCATATTGGAACAAATCTATTTGTAGAGTTCTTTCCTATAATTTTTTTCTCGGTAGAAGCCATCGTTGATCATGAAAAGGGAGTTCCATGTAAGGTTCAAAAACCACGTTGCATACTTAGACATCGATATCCCTTATAACTATAGCTCTGAAGATATTGAATCCAAAATGCGAAAAATATGAGGGGTATTACTCCCCCTGGAATAGCTACAGGAATTCAGGCCATGATAGAATCGACTAATTTTTTATCTGATTAACAAGGATCCACCAGCACCCTACTTCCCTATGGAAATGGATATCCTCCAGTATAGCAGCTACATACATCTCTTTATCAATGAACATGATGATATGGATCACTAAATCTATCTAATCCTTTAATACTTTAGGAACTATCTCCCCACAATATATCAGCAGCATCATGCACTGGAACCCACATATAATTCTAAGACTGCATGCATTCTTAACCTACTCATCTAAGATTATCTACTACTCGACATATAGAGTGGTTTCTACCTCCCACCTAGAGGATGAAGATCTTGGGATAGTCCCAAAACCGAGGCATCATTTAACATCAAATTGTCTTCATGATCTGGAACTAGTATATAGGATGGTTGTTTTCATGGAGGCATCCTAAAATTTTATTCAAGATGTACCACAATCATATGAGCATAAATATATAACAAAAATGGAGATTTGACTCAATAATGAAAATAACAAATCCAATCATATATTATGAATGTACCATTGATCCATACTACCAATTTCTAAAAAATTTCATAGTCGTAAATTAGCTATTCAAGCTCCCCATGAATAGATACAGTTTCTTAGTTCATCATCATTAGACCTGATGTCATGAGAGCCACACATTATACACTCTAACATTGTTTCCCTAAACCCAAGAAAACAATCATTAGGGGACTAATGTAGACAATATATCAATGAATGGACTTCTATAATACCAATATATCATAAAATAACCCAATCCAAGGATTTATCCATATCTACCCCATGCCAGCCTCTATCACCCTGGGGTGGGGACAAGTACTAAAAGGAATATCCTAAATTTGAGTCCTTTTCCTAGTAACTTGTACTCATAAACCAGACCATCTCAATGAATAAATGTAGTGGAATAATAATAAAAATATTTGACAGCTAGAAAGTAAACCAATCATGTTAAACATCAAGGGTCTACATGAGTAAGATAGTGCAAACAGAATATTGAAGGTAAAAATACAAACCCTACCAGAAAGTTTTCTAAACCTAAAAAAACTAGAGAAGTAAATTGATAAGAGATAACATATCCTAGTATCCAAGATGAAACCACCATACATGGTACAAAGTACATGATATCCCAAAGATTATATCATGTCAACATTGAAATATCTATTATCTGTATAAGTGTATCTTCCAACCTGGATTATCATCAAAATTGTTGTCGAACAGGTGGGTCACAAGGCATCAAGCATATGTCCACGTACTCCAGATGCTTCTGACTAGTAGTGAGGGTCTTGAGATATGATATTGGGGATTCAATACAATATTATAAGATATTCATAATTGTAAACAAAATAAATAATTATAAACATTGAAAGAAATAAATAACTGAAGGAAAAAGCAGCCGAACAATAATATAATATTTGAATATCGGGGGCTGAAAAAAATTAGCAACGTTACATGTATGTCTAAATGATGATGAAACATGAGATAATATAGGGAAAAATATAATAATTTAAAATATAATAATCAAATTATGAAAAAGATTATATACCCACAAGTGATTCCCATGAGCATCTCAATCTCCTTCTTGGTCATTTCTTCCAAAATCCATAGTACATTCAATACAGAAAATAACCTAGATCATAAATATATAATGCCTACATAGCTACCAATGGTACCAAAGTAGGGATTAAGACACTTATGTCATCAGGACGACATCCACGATGTATATTGAAATATAAAAAATGTAATATAAATTAAATATTATGTAGTTATACATATTAATATCAAACAGAATAAACAAAGATCACCCATCTAGGTTTCTACTAGACACATGACTGTTATTCGTGTTTATCTCTTGGCTGGTGTATGAATGTGTAAGCATTTTAGTAATTAATTCCATCTAGATTAGGTATAATTCATGTTAGAATGATATTGAGGATCCATGATTTGATAAGTGAACATGTAATGATATTTAATAATAATGTTCCAAGGTTATAACAAACGAAACAAAGTCCTCAAGGGTCACCAACATAGTATTAATTTAAGGCTATAAAGGGGTAAGAGTGTAATATAAGTAGAATGGCACTTTTAATCCACCAATAATATGTGTATTGGGTCCAAAGATTTCATAAAAAGTATAACATGGCTATGAAATGACTGGGCCTGATGGGCATTAACCATGGAACCACCTTTTCAATGCAGGATTCATGGGGTGTTTCCAAGTCATCATGTAAGGGGATAAGAGTGTAATACAAAGAGAATATTCCAATACATTACCGAATAATATACCTACCAATTACAAGGAGTTTATACATGGTAAAATGGGGATAATAAAAGATTGGTCTTATGGGCTTTAACATTGGAACCTACATGTCAGTACTGGATACAAAGAGTGTATTGAAGGTATCATATAGTACTACATGAGGGATTATATGGTGTCATATAAAGAATCCATGTTTATAAAAGGATCAAGTTTTAGGTGGGTATAATCCTAAGAAAATAATATCCTTGAATTCGGAATGGGGTCCTCGAGTGCACTAGGAATTCCCTCGAGTGCTCAAGGCATTCTTCATGTAGTCTCACACTAGGTCCCGCCTGTGTGCTTTTCCAGATGGCTTGTCCACTTGGGGAAGATATACCGGGAATTTAGGATAGATACACATCATTCCACATTTATAGTTTTTTAATCCATATCTCCCGTTGTAATGGGGGCTACACGTCATGTGTTCATCATGATACAAGCTGTGTAGTTAGTATTATTTTGAGATTCAAAGATCTGTTATCCGTGTATTGGGTCTATTATTAGACTTCAATTTTGACTTTGATTCCATCCATAATGAATTATATAGACTCAATCCTCTATTTTTATCTATCCATTGGCTGGAAATTAGATTCCATCAAGCAATAGATATTCATCGCACTTTTCGCATGCCATAGGTTCCTCACATTTTAATGATCTTACCACTAATAACGGAAATGATATTCCATAACCTAAAAAGGAACCCAAATATATAATGGATTCATCAATCAACCCCATTCTCTTGATTTCATCATGATTTTAGGGGTCTGATCGAGCTTTGTACCACCCAGTAATGTCAAACCAAGACTTTGAGGTCCTACTGGGGATGAACGTAGAGCAATTGAGGGGTAATGGAATAAGAAATTTAGTTTAAATAATATTACAAGAATTATTGGGAATCAATAAAGGATATGGATAATATTGTTAATAAAATAATTGAATAAATCAATTTAATAGGTGCACTAGTTCATTATCAGTCCCCAATTAATTGAAATCCTAGAAAATAATCAATATGCTCAATAAATTTAACCAAAAATGGCATAAACCAAAAATTTATGAGTCTTATCAAAAGAATGGATCATTTTTTTGAAGAACATGATTTTCAATGATTGAAGTTAGTCATTGTGTTCGCTGCATCCTGATCATCTCTCATGCAGTGTTTAATCATTGTATGAGGTTATTCACCAATGAAAAGAGGTAGAAGAAGCTATCAGTGATCCTAAAATTACAAGAGTAGCCCTAAAAAATAATACATGACAACAAATTTAAAGATTTTTTTTTCAAAATTATAAATATATTATTTTAATTTATCCACTTATCATACTACCAATGGTTGAGATATAGTAACACCCCACGCCAAAATATTTTAGGTTTCACATAAGGTGAACACCATGTTCTAGATATTTCCATATTAATGTATTTCTGATACAAAATTCCACACAATATTTATCCCCTTTTATTTAAAAATTATTCATGTGTAGTTTTAAATATATTTAATATTTATATAAAATTAATTTCATGCACATCGGGACTCAAAATCACACACCGTCTTAGATCATTGATTAGGAAATATATGTAGAAATATTTTAATGTCTTACAAGGAAATACAAGGTCTCTATATTTACAATATAGTGGTGATAACTATCATGTCAAATTATAATTTCATAATAGTAAATAACATTTTTTATACTCGTTTTTGAGTGTAACACAAGCCAAAATCGGTATTGTGTGTAACACTAGATAAACTCAATATTTCATATATTGTAGGATAAACTAGTTATTTAATATAACTATTTATGATATTTGAGTTTCATTTAATACAAAATATAAAAAAACAATAAATTTATTTGAAAAATATACATTTCACAAAATCATGGGGTTTAACAAACCACATCTCAAATTGATATGGAGTCAAAACCTACATATAAAAATTCAATATAAAGTCATTTTTCTAAGTTTTCATAGAAATCAGATATCATTTTTTTAGTGACCTTATGTGTAATGACCCATCCTTAAACATTACATATTCTTGTAATAATTGACTAGTATTTATATTATTTCATTCTCAAAGATATTTTTGGTTAAGAGTTTTACATAATTATGGAATAACCTCCTCCAATGGCCCCAAAAAATCAAAAATAAATTAATTTAAATAAAATAACAATATTAAGTTCAAAAAGGGAACTTATATTAATATTTAACCCAAATTGTTCCCCATGTGAAAACATAGGAGATGTTTAAGACATATGAAGTGTCTTTTTTTATTTTTTTATTTAATTTAAAAAATATCAAAGTAATTTTAATGGAAAAGTAACCATTAAATAACTAAAATTAGATCCTTATTTGTTAAGGGTTGAATATATGTCATAGGAAAAAATTTATGTGTTATGGTAATTTTATATTATTTTTTATCCTTAGTAATTAGATTGAACCTTTACATTGGTAATAAAAAATTAACAAAGATACTATTAAAATTGAACAATGATAAAAGGAACATATTCAATAAATTTAGAACATATGAATCCAAAAATCGAACAAATATTTGAAAATTCAAAACACCAAAGAGATATCAAGTAATTTAGATTTAAACTGGAAAGTTCACAGAAAACATTTTTTTTTGTAAAAAACACCTCATTTTAAATATAAAATTATTCTATAATTAATTAATGATTGAAAAAAATTCATAAAACCATTATTGGATAAATAAAAATAATGAACTAATGAATAATACAATGAATAATTTCACCTTCTAAATAAAATAACGATTTCAATTAGAATAGTTTTTTCACTATATATTTGGAAATGAAACTTGTCAGAAAAAAAAATTCAATCAACAAAAATTTTCATATTACACATTCAAAAATGAATTTAAAAATTTCAAATAAAATTTATAAAACCTTATGAATTTATTTTTAAAATAATTGACCCATTTAAAAGTGATAAAATGTATTTTTTAAAAAAATATTTTTAAATGTAAAACAGGATTTGATGCATACACTATTGAACATAGCATCCCTGTTTAATTATAAAATTACAATCTAAATCATATGAATGAAAAAAGAAATCTATCATTTCAAATGTTTTTAAATTCTTCCCCTTTTTTAAAATTAGTTCCATGAATGTTTATTCACTTATTTAAGAAGTGGGGATATCATTCCCTCATATAATTTTCATATTCCCATGTTGCTTTATCAACCATGTGGTTTCTCTAAAAAAACATTACACTAGAGAATTACCTTTTTTGAAATACTTTTTATCTATGGTCCATATTTTGAATAATATTTTCCTGATATGAAAGGTTATCTTTTAACTGAACAACCTCAAGGATCAAAACATGATATGAATCTGGAACATACATTTTTAGCAATGAAATATAAAAAAAATTATTTACCTGGGACAAACATGTAGCAATGTATTCCCTATTTCCCCTTTCAAAAAAGTATTTTTAATATACAGATTTTAGATAAAGAAACATAGTAATCTTCAAATTCTATATCATTTCAATATATATATAAATTAAAATCATTTAAGGTTATTCTATTAATGCAATACTTACCCCAAAAGTTTTCTAAACCAATCTCTAATACCAACTATAAGGAAATAAACATAAACATTAAATATCCTACTAACTTTTGATAAGGATTTATTTTATTTCATTACCATTGATCTTTTAGGTTTAGTGTTTTTGATTATTAGGTCATAACCTTATCCAAATGGCCCCTAAAATATAAATAAATTTATATAATAAAAATAATTTTATTAGGTTGGAAATGGACACTTGGATACATTCATAACCCACCATTGTCCCCATCTAGACACATAAAATATTTTTAAAACAAGGGAACCTATATGTTGTAATTTTCATTACTTTTAATTACATCAAAGTCATCTTCATTTAAAAGTATCTATTAAATAACTCCAACATGAACCATATGTGATATGGTTTGAATATATATCATCTAATAAAATAGGTACTAGTTTTAGGTTAATTTTTTGTTATTTTTTTACCTTAATTAGAACATTTACATTTTACCATAGTCAAATTTTTTTACCAAAGTTATTATTCATATTGAAAAAAAATAAAAGGGACCTATTCAACAAATATGGATAATTTGAATCAAAATTTGGAATCCATTTTTAAATAATCAAAATACAATCGTGGAAAATATTAATTTAAAACTAAATTTGAAAATTGAATTCAAAAAATAGTTTATTAAAAAAACCATCCAATTTTAATATAAATAATTTATATGACGAATTAATGCATAATAATAAATAAAAAAACTATAACTATATTTGTATATGTTAAAAGTTAACTAATGATGATTTTAAACCAATACAAATTATAACATTACCTGGTAAATAATACAATGTTTTTAATAAATCCAGTCTTTTTCACTATTCATTAAACAAATGAAAATTGATTGAAAAATAAGAAAAAAATATCAAATGTTAATTTTGATATTTTAATTTCAACAATGAATTTAATTTTGTCAAATTAAATTTAATAATTTGCAAAATATTAGTTTTAATATATGTGCACCATTAAAAGGATATAAAATTTATTTTTTAAAAAATATAGTTTTAAACCTAAAACTATATTTATCTAATACAATAATAAACATAGAATCCATTTTCAAATTTAAAATTACTATCTAATTCATAAATATGAAAAATATTTATTTTATCATTACCTGTGTTGTTTAATTCTTCCCATATTTTTGAAATTTCATATTTGAAATATGTTGGGATATTTTACTATCATGTCATTTTCATATTCCAATGTATTTTATTTAACCAAGTGGTCTCTCTTCAAAACCCAAACCTATTGAATTACTATATACCAAAACACTTGTTCTCAACAGTCAGAAATATAAACAGGCTTTTCATCAAATAAAATGTTATCACATAACTAAGCTGTCTTGGGCCCACAACATGAGAAGAATCTAAAAAATATGTTCTAAACATTGAATCCTAAAAAACACTGTGTGCTTGGGAAAAAATGAGAGTAAAATATTCTTTATTGTCTATTCCAAAAAATCACCCTCAATAGATATAGTTTAGATAAAACAACATTGTAATCTTCAAAATATATATCTTTTCAAAGAAAAATATGTAAAATAATTTGAGATTATTCTATTTCCATTATCCTAACCCATAATGATATGTAATCCTCTCTGAAACCAAATATATGGAAACTTCCTTAAACATTATATATTATATTATTAAAAGACTGTTTTATTTTAATTAATTCCCAAATATCTTTTAGGTTTATAGTTTTTGAGAATTAGGTCATAACCTCAACCAAATGGCCCACAGAAACCATTAATAAATTATATCATGAAAATAAGTTTATTAATTTCAAAATGGAAACCTACATTGATTCTTAACCTAGATTTGTACCCATGTGGATATGTAAGATATTTTTAAGACAATGAAAGTGATATTTTTTATTTTTCATTAATTTAAATAATATAAAAGTCATTTTCATGAATAATTTTCCATAAAATAACTCAAATTAGAACCTATTAGGTTATTGGTCCAATATATATCAACCAATTAAATTTATACAATATTAGTGTAATTTTATATTTTTTACCCATAACTACTTGATTTACCATTTACCATGGTAATAAAAATTTACCAAAGTTATAATTCATATTGACTAAAAAATGAGACCTATTCAATAAATTTTGAACATTGAATCCAAATATGGAATCCATTTTCCAAAATTCCAAACATAAATGTGATATAATTTAATTTAAAATTAATCAAAAAAATGCACTGAAAACGGGTTTTAGAAAAAACGCCTCATTTTAAATATAATATGGTTGTACTCTAAATTAATATACAAAAAGATTTATAAAAAATTAATTGGAATAAAATAGATTAAAAAATTAACTAATTTAAATTTAAAACAAATCGAAATCATATATTATCCATATAAATAAATTGCAGTTTTCAATTAAACCCATATTTTTCACTATATATTAAAAAATGAAGCATTTATGAAAATAACAAAAATTATTCCAATGTAAATTTGGATATTCATATTTCTACAGTAAAATTTATTTTTATAAATAAAATTTATAAGAGTGTAAAAATTTATATTTAATATAGTGTTCCATTAGAATTAGATAAAAATACATTTTACAGAAAACAGTTTTTAAAGATAAAAGTGGATTCATCATATACACTATAAAGAATAAAATCTTATATAAAATATAAAATTACTATCTAATACCTAAATATGAAAAATAATTATTCTATAATTACCTATCTTATTACACTCTTACACATGTTTTTAGAGTCCTTGATATCATTTAAATTGAATTATTGAGTTATTCTTATCAAACCAAACATCAGATGGATTTCCCATATACACAAACATGTGATAAATAATTCAAAGATTCTTTTTTGATGTTTTCATTCCAATCCATGGTAATTTTCTATTTTTTTGACCATTACATGTACAATTTAGTGTTTTAAAAAACTAAAATTTTATTTATTATTATCTAAGGAAAACTACCACTCAAATTGAAGTTTCCTTACTTCCTTCATTTCAAAAAGGAATATAAATTCATTGTTTTTTGATTTCATGGATCTCTTACATCATTTGGTTTTTACCCTATATTGTATGTTTTTAAGGGTTTTAATTTATTTTAAAATTACTTATTGAGTATTTATGGGAACCCCACACACCATATGTACAAGTCTTCTACTCGTACATGTCAATAATAATTCAAATATAACTATCCCTTGATTTCATTCTAAAATGTGGTCTTTTACTATTATTTTTATCATTACAAGCTTGTTTTATTGTTATGAAACACTAAAATTGATTTTATTATCATCTTAGGAAAACCAAAACATCCGTTGATGTTTCTTCAGTAAATAAATTTTGAAAAAAAATATATATTTAGTGTCTTGTGATTTTATAGAACTTTGAGGTCACTTTCTCAGTTTTGACCCCCTAAGGCACAAATTTAAAAGCATAAATATAAATTAAAACAAATTATTGAATCATTATGAGCACACATCAAGTAAGATGTAATCTCCTTTTACTAATACACATCATCAAAAATAAAACAATAGTTTCCCTATAATTTCATATCAAATTGGGATAATTATATATTATTTTGACTATTACATACAGGATTCAGTGTTTTCAAACACAAAAAAAGCATTTATTATCATAACAGAAAAAATATAACTCTGATAGGTGTTACTATCATTCATAAATATCAAAAATCAATATAATATAATTTCCCTATAATTGTATGTAACTCTTAGGTTATTTTCTAGGATTTTACCGCCTAAAATATGTTTTTAAAAACATTTATATCTTTAAAAGTACTTATTATCACATTTTATACACACCACACATTTAATGGATGTTTTTTATTCTCATAATGATAAAAAATACTTAAAATACAGTTTTCCCATAATTTCTCAAAAATTAGATGTTGTTTCCTATTTTTTTTGACCATTATATGCATGTTTTAAAGTTTTTAATAATAAAAATGTAGCTATTGTACTCTTTGGAAGACCAAAACTAGGATTTGTGTGTCCCAGATACTTTCATTTAAAACAATATGGTCATTTTCCTATGCTTTTATTGTAATTTGATCATATTTTATTAGTTTTCACCCCCTAATGAAGGTTTTGAACGAATAAAAAACATTTAAAATAATTTTTTGCGTCATTCCAATATAATTTTATATTATGTAGACATTTAATCAACTTGTAATCCTCAAATATTTTTCAAATATATTATTCATAACAATCAGAGATCATTTTATATATTTTTGACCACTACATGCATGTTTTCGTGTTTTAAAACATAAAAAATTCATTTATTATCATCTCGGGAAAACAAAAAAATAGATCGATGGGTTGTAGGTTTGTATATTTAAAAAAATAGTATGTAGACATTTTCTAATTATTTCACATCACCGTGATGTTTTTCTCTTGGATTTTACCCCCTAACATATTTTTTTGAATACTTTAATATCATTTAAAACTAATTATTGTGTCATTCTAAGCACGCTACATATCAGATGGATGTTCTTCTTGCTCTTACACACCATAAATAATTAAAATATAGGTGTACCATGATTTCACTTCAATATATGGTCGTTTTTAACAACTTAAGATTTTATGATATATTTCTCTTCAAATGAATTTAATTTCATGTATAGCTTATAATACATGAAAACTCTATTTTATGAAAATCACAACAGAAATTATCATTTAGATTCAATCATTTAAAATTATTCATTTAGATTCAAAGTAAATTTAAATTAAAATTAGTTCATTTATATTATTAAAAATAAAATTAAGATCATTAGAATCAATTTTATATTGTATTTTGTTATAAAAACATTTAATACATAAGAAACATTCTTTCTAGATAACATATTTACACAGAATATTTATTGTTTAATTATAATTATATTATAACACATCTATAAATTTAATTCGATAAAATGGATTCCATATCTGTAATCAGCATAATTAATATAATTTGATAACAAAATCTCAATTTTTGGCCATTATGAATTGTATCGATAATAATTTCCTTAATTAAATAGATAAAATTATGTTAATCCCATGGGGTACAACCTTGTAATATATGTAACATTTTTCTTTATCTGATTGAAATATTATTCTTATACCAAATTTATTCTTAATTTTTTTAATAATTTATTTTAAATCATTATTTTTAAATTTAAAACCCATTCTTGACATTTGAGAAAGATTAGTTATATTTTATTAATATTAAAAACTATTTTGGGTATTTTAATTAAATTCATAAAAACCCATGTTTTTATGAATTTATTTTTTCGAATAAATAATATTTATTTGTTATCTTGTGTTACACACAACACCGACTTTATCTTATGATACACTTGACACTAAGTCTTTACAAACCATGGTATATTATTAATATTATAATTTAATCTTTGTCGTTATAAGCTAGATGTTAAACATAGTGATATAAATAGTAATAAATAATTTTTAAATATTTTGGATATTTTTTTTATAAAATGAAATAAAATGGGGAAAATACTTATTTATTTATACAGACTTTATATTTTTTGAAAATACTATTTTCTAAAAATATAATTTTTATTTCCTTTTGTGAAAAAAATGAAATTAATTTTTGAAACATCTATAAAAGGAATTTTGATAAACAATAATCCATTTTTTAAATCATCATGTTAAAATTATTATAGGGTTAGTCTTGGGTATTTTTTAAAATTCTAATTTTTCGATGGTTAGTAAAGAATAATGGTTTCTACTTAAAATAGTATTTTCATTAATAGAATTATAAAAGGTAAATTTTGTTTTTAAATTGGTTTAAAATTAAAATTAGTAAAATTATAAATATATTAAAATAATTTAGTTCATTTCAATCATTTTCATATTGAATTTTGATATAAAAACTTTTAAACATGTGAGTATTTTCTCTTTTAGAATACTCATTCTCTTCACGTCTGTGGGATTATTTTAAAATTAAAATTTTCAAATATAGTGAATTAAATTCATAAAAATAGATTCAATATTTGGACTAATAATGATTTATATTATCAAATATGTTTAATATAATTTTTTACCATAATTAATATTATAAATAATAAAAATTATTTATTGTAGTTATTTTGAAAATGGTTTTACTAGAGGTTAAATTAAAAAGTTAAGGATTATAAATGAAAAAACAAACATGTACAAAACTCATTATATAGCTATATTTCGACCATATATCTTCTATGATCTAAAAATGACCATTTTATATCCATTTACCACATGAAAAATGTTGTCATACCTTTTTCATTTTAAAAATTACAAGAGTGTCACTCTCCTCACTGGAAAAGGCCACCCATTATCCTCTCCTACTGGGACATAAAATAATTGTTTCAAAAAATAACTATACAGATAAATTTTTTTAATTCCCTCATATCAATCTGAAATCCTTATATTTTTTAGGATTCCATAATAAAAATTCATTAGGTATATACCTAAAGAGTCTATTTAAGGAAGAGGAAAATTTCAAAACTTATGTTTTTTGTTTTATTTCTAATCTACCTCTATATAATATTATTATATATTTATGATATAATAAAAAACATACATTACATTTAATTACATTTTATTATGTTAATAAAATAACTTATATCCATATCCTCTTTAATCAAAATGGACACAAAATCGTAATATGTGATTATGAGGGACTACGACTTCACAAACTGATGTTATTCATTTTCCATAAGAACCTCTCACAGACGAATATAACTATGGATTAAATGAATATATATTATATATAATATATTATTATACTTATTTATATACTATATCCCATATACCTTTGTAATTTTCATTCTTTTTCAATACAATAACGTCACATGTGTGTTTGATGGACAACCGTTTCGTGAAGTGATTTGATTCATTATGATTCAAATGATAAGTAATGAGAATTGGTTTAATGAAAAAATATGTTATTATAATGCCCCGACCCCAGCTACCCAGAGTCGGTGCATTACTTTGTAACATTGGCTTGATCACAAAATATCAAGTCTCGAAAGACCGATTAGTTTAGTAGCCCTGGAAACACTAGATACATTCATAAATGTTACATTACATCATAAAGTGAAAATCTACAATAACAAAGTCTCCATAGTCCACACTCATATCATCTTCTGACTATCCCTGTAGGTCATTCATAAAATAATTTTCACATCCTGGAAAATATTAAAACATTGATAAGGGTGAGCTCAGATACTCAGTAAGGATAACAGTATAGCGGAAGTTTTCATCAATAAACATAAAAATTTAAGGCAACATATAACTAAAACAAATTCATTTTAAACTTGAACATCAACATAATATGGGAAAAGTAAAATGATATAATTCCATTTACTTCTTCACATGGATATTCTACTGGTCGAATAATCACATGCAATATCTATAAAAACTTTCATAATGATGGAATGCATAATGCCAGACAATTATAACCACGTAGCCAAGGCCTCGTGCCAAGACCACAAATAAGATTTTGTCAAGGCCTCGTGCCAAGACACTAGTTTGTCTCATGAGACCTACCGATGCATCGAAGATCTATAGCGGGATCCACCCGTCAATTATTAAGTCTAATGCATTCCTAATATGATCAGGTTTAAACATATCATAAACCATAACATAATCGTATCACATAAAACATGCATAAAGGAAACATAACATTTCCACATTTCAATCACAAGATACAAATACCACACATTGATATAATAAAAACTCTTTCAAAACCATTTTCAATACCAAAATAAAAGAAAAGTAAAAAATGTTATTTATTTTTCTTTAAAAAAAGGTATGGCTTATAGAGGAAGCTGAAACTCAAATAATGGTCACAGCGGCAGAGAAGACGTTGTCGCCGCATACATATGACAAAAACATTCCCTTTTGTCGTTTAGTAAACTCTTCATATAAAAAGTTTACTTTTGAATAAATGTAAAAGTCAAAGGGGTTTATACTCCGTATAAAAGAAGGTTGTGTATAAAACAAAATATGCCTCAATGAAAGGAGATTGAGACAAAGTCCCATACAAAGATCATTTTTTTAAATAAAATAGATCTATTATGTGTATTCAATATAATTAAACATAAAGAAAGTACAAATATAGGATAGGACATAATAATATCATGATGTAATTTGAAAGAAGGAGATTAACCCAAAGAATAGAAATTGGGTTAAGATGTTCCCTTACCTTGCGTCCTGTCTTGACTCGACCGTTATATAACCTCCTGAATAATAAACTAGAGTTAATTTATAATTTCTGAAGAGCCTTTTTCATGTTTTTTATTCCTTTTATATCACTTATTACCATGTCATGAACATTATGTATTTATTTAAGTTAATAACGGTCGTTTTGTAGATCTTTGGTACTTGAGTAAAAAATAAGCATTTTATCATTACAAGTTGTTCATGTGGTGAAATATCAATTATATCCAGAATTATATTCATGATATAGATATCATATATCTCATATATATCCAGTATATACATGCATTTATAATATTCCATAACGTTTAGAGGTAAGAAATGAAAAGCACCGTTCATGGAGACGGTACGTCGTACGTACGCATGAACGCTAGTTTCATTTCTATTTTGTATTTAATGAAATAACAATGATATAAAGGTATATTATAATTCCAGTATAATATAATATATAATATCATTTACTTCATCCTTTATACATCCCACATATGGCATTAACGATTCTAATCACTTTGAGGGGGCGGTAGTCCGCACTTCCTAAAATGAAAATATCACATTTACCCATAATGGAAACAATAAAGGAATGCCATAAATGAAAAATACAGAAAATTAAGTAAAACATAAACATATTATATATTATTTATAAATATATTGATGTCTTAATGGCCACCTTTGAAGGTTTTATATGAGTGTTGAACAATCATCGTTTCGTGAGGCAGAAATTCGCCATCCACAGAAACAGTTTTTTCCTTAACCATTAGATGTAGGTGTGTGTAAGTGTATCTCGAATACATATTATAACAAAATCCTAGTATATTTAGGATACTGGTGTTGTTACAAAAAAAATGAATAAAAAAAGTTTAGGGGGGTGGATAAGAAAAATAAAACAAAATAACATAAGAGAAGACATTACCTTACAATCGGGTAACTCTTTTGATTTGAGCCAAAGAATTCCTTGGGAATAATTCTTCCCAAAGTGAGGCTTCTAGGAATAATGGAGGGAAGTTGGGAGAGTATTTGGGCAGAGTTTTTCTGAGCCAAAAGGCTTTTAAAGTGTGAGAAGGTGGTAGTGGTGGGGGCCTTTTATAAGTGGAGAGGAGGGGCACTTTTGGAAAGTAATGAAATGTTACTTTATTATATAATGAGTTTCAGATTTTAAAGGTCCCACACTTATATAATTCGAGTCTAAGGTAATAAGGGTTCGAAATCTACTAATACAATAAGATTTTGAAAAGTCCAAGCCTGTGATTTTACATTATCTTTTCATTTTATTTATATTGTTAATTAATGAGGTAATCACTACATCATCATGGTGTCATAAATAATATAATTTATTTAATTTCTACAAATTATAAAAAAAATATCATTATGTAGGAAATATTTTTAGATTTCTAATGAATATTTATAGTCAAAAATATGACTTGTATGACCCAATTTAAAAATTGTTTTAGTAAAACAACTTATGTTTGTGACATTTTTATTTTAACTTTAAATAAAAGTTATTTACGTCATTTTCCTACCAAAGTGGCTCCATGGGGTCCCCAAGTAGACCCATGTATTGTCTTGGTCTTCCATGACTCATCCAATAGGTTTAGGACAAGTGTCAAGGTCATTACATATTTTTATAATATCATTTTTACCTTAAATTTCACTAATTACCTTTAATCGCGATTAATTAAACTTAAAAATACTAATCACCAAAAAATTATTTTAATCCCATTGAACCAAATTTTACTTCTAATGAAAACCATTTATGTCGGATTTTTGAAAATCAAATCACAGAAATGGTAATATTTCATTGAAATGAAAAATCAGTTATTTAACTACCACTTAGTGGTTTCACTATTCATCAAAAACTGATGTTTTTCAGAATAGTGCCAAAATTTTACCCTAAGCTATAATTAATATTCTGATTTCAAAAATGAAGTCTATTTTGAAAAATTCCAAACATATAAGTTGAATTAATTAATTTTCCAATTAATTCCCACTGTCACAACAAATAGCATGTTTTAAGAAAGAATATCAATCAAAATATTGACAATTGTTTATGTCCAATTTCAAAGTGAAATTAATTCTAATGAACTCCATTGGATAAAATGGTAAAAATATATTATTATTATACTTTAAAAGCACTCAATAGTATAATTTATCACTATAAATAATTTTTATTAAAAATTTGTTTTAAGTATTTTTCACTATTCATAAAAATTTGGAAGTTCTCAGAACATTACAAAAAATTCAACATAGGCTAATTTCGACATTACGAATCGAAAAATGAAGTCAATTTTGAAATATAAAATATATATAATTTCAAAAAGTGGGTATTACTATTCATAATGGTTATTTTGATTAGTCGCAGTGTGTTAGAATCTCGAACTTGCGTACAATGCAAGCTATTGCATTATTGAAAGAGAAGCGTATCGTGGAAGCTCAGGGTGTTACATTCTCCCCTACTTCAATAAATTGATTTCACGAAATTTGAACT
Organism: Viscum album; assembly: GCA_963277665.1. NCBI lineage: Eukaryota > Viridiplantae > Streptophyta > Magnoliopsida > Santalales > Viscaceae > Viscum > Viscum album. The sequence continues at coordinate 1,255,117,222 of OY728122.1, forward strand.
TTTTCTTTGAAAATAAAAGGTTTAAAATATAAAATAACTTTGTTAAAAACCCACATCAGAAATAAGGTTAATAAAATTTAGCCTTAATAAGAGGGAAAGGAAAATGAAGAAGTCACAACCCAATTATGATCTCGATTATGAGAACATTGGTGGAAATTAGAGATATATAATTGGAGGAAAAACGTAAATACTTTTAGGGAGTGATTGAGGTCATCAATCACAAACAAATGTCAAATTGAGGGCCTCAAAGCATTCAATCTCTGTTGACTTAAAATATCATCAGTTCAACAAGACATAAGGTATTAGAATAACACATTTTTTTGTTTTAATATCCCTTTACTAAAGTTTAAGAATTAATTTATTCATAGAATAAGATATATGTATATATATATATTTATGCTTGACAAGTAGAGTTTAAACCTTAATCTAACTTCTACCACAAACTCATATTCACTAAAAAAGACAATAGAACTCAAAAATTTTATATTTATCTTAATCGAAAAAGGTTCAAAATATTAACACATACCATTTAGATTACGAAAACTATTTTTTAATAAACAGGTACTTCATGTATGCTAGTGGTAGGTCATAATGTCTTGTCGTAATATGGTTGTGGGTTCGATTCCTGCAGCTTTGTCCTAAGCGACGGGTTATCGCCCAACCTGAAGGTTGTCCTTCTTCTAAAACTATTATAATATTCCAAAAATAATATTCAGAAATGTTTTAACCTTAAACATTACTATCCAAGGTTCAACTTAATCCATTCCATCTTTTATAGTTATCCAAAATACTTCTGTCCAACTCACAGTCCAAATATTATGATGAATGTAAACATAATGAAGATCCCCTTTTTTCGTGTAACAACATGTGAACACCTTCATCATGTATTCTTTTAAAACACTACAACATCCTAAATTACCATGATCTCTTATTCCTTATAGAATACTAGATATACTCCTATCCAAAAATGCATACAAATCATCAATCAGTTTCAAGGAAGTTAAGAATATCCAATATAATTTATCCAAACCAATCATGTCTTATTCCAAAATCACTATCTCGGTATCAGAGAAATATTATGGTTTATCTTTCTCTTAACCATATATTCTCCAAAAATTTAACCTACTGTGGAGTCACTTTTCATGGTTCCACACAATCTCAAGTCCTTGATGAAATAGTACTGTAGTACAATCCTTATATACACCATAATTATTATGACCAGTACATCATTGATACAGCACTCAAATTACAAAATTCTTTAATAACAACATAAGAACTCTAATCATTCCTCCTAATCTGTGGTAGTATAATAAGTTTATTATTATCCAATAACATCACTTGGGGAACACTCTGATGATTTGGACATTGGTTTGCGTAGTGTCCCCACTCCTTGTAGATGATGCATAGTACATTTGAAACCTTTTTCTTACCCTTGCAGTCATGCACTTGGTGTCCTTTTTCTCCACACTTATAACAAACTCACATTCCCTTCAGGCAAGTTCCAAGGTGTTTCTTCCCACAGTTATCACATATTGGAAAATTCTTCTTTTCCCACGTCCCTTTTTCCTTCATTCTCTCTTCCATCCTTTTATTCTATTTCTTCCCATCAAAGCCATAAGAATCATAGAATTATTTACCTATCTTATTAACATATGATACTATTTCTTTATATGTTGAGAACACATGGGAGATTATTTCCCTTCTAAATGTTTGCTTAATACCATGAAAGATATGATCCTTTTTACGCTTTGGATCATACGTATTGCTGGAGTTCACATTCCTTCCACTTGGCACCATTTCTATACAATGGCATAAACTAGGTTAGTTTATGAATTAAAATGAATAATTCCAAACTTGTAAAATACTTAATGTAAATTGAACATTTTATGGATATAATCCATAATCATAAAAATGTTTTCTTTGAGGAAGTATATACTCATAACACATCATAGTGTTTTATAAAGAAACAAGAATTATCCTAATCATATCCCCCAGGAGTGTCGTAACCAAGAGTGCAACAAGACCCATTGTCATGCACCAGTTCCCGTTCGAGTCTAGCTCAAAGCGCTGTTTTTGGGTTTTACCCCTAGGTACATTTGTGCCAGAGCCGCCTCTACCTGCTCGTATCCAGACAGGGATGTATTGCTCGGAAAACTCACAAAGTCTCTATAATACCAAAATTTTAGGAAGTTCTTCTATACTAATCCTCAAAGTCTATTTTTGGGCTATGTGCTCAAATCAGAGTTTATCTAAATCTATCTTCCATGGTTAGTACTAAACTGCCTCTGATACCAACTGTAATGCCCCGACCCTAGCTACTCAGAGTCGGTGCATTACTTCGTAACATTGGCTTGATCACAAAATATCAAGTCTCGAAAGACCGATTAGTTTAGTAGCCTTGGAAACACTAGATACATTCATAAATGTTACATTACATCATAAATTGAAAATCTACAATAACAAAGTCTCCATAGTCCACACTCATATCCTCTTTTGACTATCCATGAAGGTCACTCATAAAATACTTCTTCACATCCTAGAAAATATTAAAACATTGAAAGGGGTGAGCTCAGATGCTCAGTAAGGATAACAATATAGCGGAAGCTTTCATCAATAAACATAAACATTTAAGGCAGTATATAACTAAAACAAAAGCCTTTTAAACTTAAAGATCAACATAATATGGAAAAAGTAAAATGAGATAATTCCATTAACTTCTTCACATGGATATTCCACTGGTCGAATAATCACATTCAAGATCAATAACCACTTTCATAATGATGGATTGCATAATGCCAGACTATCATAACCACGTAGCCAATACCACAAATAAAATTTTGTCAAGGACTCGTTCCAAGACACTAGTTTGTCTCATGAGACCTACCGATGCATCGAGGAGCTATAGCGGGATACACCAGTCACTTATTAAGTCCAATGCATTCCTTATATGAACAGGTTTAAACATATCATAAACCATAACATAATCATATCACATAAGACATGCATAAAGGAAACATAACATTTCCACATTTCAGTCACAAGATATCAATACTACACATTGATATAATAAAAACACTTTCAAAACCATTTTCAATACCAAAATAAAAGAAAAGTAAAACATGTTATTTATTTTTCTTTTATAAAAAGGTATGGATTGTAGAGGAAGCCGAAACAAAAATAATGGTCACGGAGGCGGAGAAGTCGTTGTCGCCGCATACGTACAACAAAAACATTTCCTTTTTTTGTTTAGTAAATTCTTCGTATAAAAAAGATTACTTTTGAATAAACGTAAAAGTCAAAAGGGTTTATACACCGTATAAAAGAAGGTTGTGTATAAAACAAAATATGCCTCAATGAAAGGAGATTGAGACGAAGTCCCATACAAAGATCATATTTTTAATAAAATAGATCTATTATGTGTATTCACTATAATTACACATAAAGAAAGTGAAAATACAAGATAGGACATAATAATATCATGATGTAATTTGAAAGTAGGAGATTAACCCAAATAATGGAAATTGGGTTAAAAAGTTCCCTTACCTTGCATCCTGTCTTGACTCGACCGTTCTTTAACCTCCTAAATAATAAACTAGAGTTAATTTATAATTGATTAAGAGACTTTTTCAAGTTTTTTATTCCTTTTATATGACTTATTACCATGGTATGAACATTATGTATTTATTTAAGTTAATAACGGTCGTTTTTTAGATCTTTGGTACTTGAGTCAAAAATAAACTTCTTATAATTACAAGTTTTTCATGTGGTGAAATATCAATTATATCCAGAATTATATTCATGATATAGATATCATATATCTCATATATATCCAGTATATACATGCATTTATAATATTCCATAAAGTTTAGAGGTAAGAAATGAAATTCACTATTCATGGAGACGGTAAGACATACATACGCATGAACGCTACTTTCATTTCTATTTCATATTTAATGAAATCATAATGATATAAAGGTAAATAATAATTCCAGTATAATATTATATATAATATCATTTACTCCATCCTTTATATATCCCGCATATGGCATTAACGATTCAAATCACTTTGAGGGGGCAGTAGTCCACACTTCCTAAAATGAAAATATCGTGTTTACCCACAATGGAAACAATAAAGGTATGCCATAAATGAAAAATACAGAACCTTCAGTAAAACATAAACATATTATATATTATTTATAAATAGAGTGACATCTTAATGGCCACCTTTTAAGGTGTTATATGAGTGTTGAACAATCATCGTTTCATGAGGCAGAAATTAGCCATCCACAGAAACAGTATGTTCTATAACCATTAGATGTAGGTGTGTGTAAGTGTATCTCAAATAATGCTTATAAAAACATCCTAGTATATTGAGGATACTGGTGTTGTTACAAAATAAATGAATAAAAATAGTTTATGGGGTTGGATAAGCAAAATAAAACAAAATAACATAAGAGAATACATTACCTTAAAATCGGGTAACTCTTTTGATTTGAGCCAAGGGCTTCCTTAGGAAGAATTCTGCCCAAAGTGAGGCTTCTAGGAGTAAGGTAGGGAAGTTGGGATAGTATTTGGGCAGAGGTTGGCCTAGCCAAAAGTCGTTGAAAGTGTGAGTAAGGTGGTAGTGGTGGGGGCCTTTTATAAGTGGAGAGGAGGGGCACTTTTGGAAAGTAATGAAATGTTACTTTATTATATAATGAGTTTCGGATTTCAAAGGTCCCACACTTATATAATTAGAGGATAAGGTGATACAGGTTCGTAATCTACTCATCCAATAGGTTTTTGACAAGTTTAAGCCTTGTATTTTACATTATCTTTTCATTTTATTTAAATCGTTAATTAATGAGGTAATCACTGCATCATTATGGTGTCATAAATAATTTTATTTATTTAATGTATATAAATTATAAACAAAATATCATGATATTGGAATTATTTTTATATTTATATTGAATATTTATAGTCAGAATTATGACTTCTATAACCCCATTTAATTTTTTTTAGTAAAACAACTTATGTTTGTGACATTTTTATTTAAACATTAAATAAAAGTTATTTATGTCATTTTCCTACCAATGTGGCTCCATGGGGTCCCCAAGTTGACCCATGTATTTTCTTGGTCGGACATGACTCATACAATAGGTTTAGGACAATTTTCAAGGTCATTTCATATTTTTATAATATCATTTTTACCTTCAATTTCACTAATTACCTTTAATCGCGATTAATTAAACTTAAAAGATACAATTCAGAAAGAAATTATTTTAATCCCATTGAACAAAATTTTAAATCCTAATGACAACAATGTATGTCGGATTTTTGAAAATCAAATCACAGATGTGGTAATATTTCATTTAAATGAAAAAATCAGTTATTTAACTACCACTTAGTGGTTTCACTATTTATCAAAAATTGATGTTTTTCAGAATAGTGCCAAAATTTAACCCTAAGATATAATTGATATTATGAATTAAAAAATGATGTCTATTTATCAATATTCAAAACATATAAGTTTCATTAATTAATTTTCTAATTAATTCCCGTTGTCACAACAAATAGCGTGTTTTAAGAAAAAAATCAATCAAAATATTGACAATTGTTTATGTCGAATTTCAAAGTGAAATTAATTCTAATGAACACCATTGGATAAAATGGTAAAAATATATTCTAATTATACTTTAAAACCACTCAATATTATAATTTATCACTATAAATTATTTTGATTAAAAAGGTAGTTTTATGTATTTTTCACTATTCATAAAAATTTGGAAGTTCTCAGAAAATTACAAAAAATTCAACATAGGATAATTTCAACATTCCGAATCCAAAAATGAAGTACATTTTGAAATATAAAATATAAATAATTTCAAAAAGTGGGTATTACTATTGATAATGGCTATTTTGATTAGTCGCAGTGTGTTAGAATCTCGAACTTGCGTACAATGCAAGCTATTGCATTATTGAAAGAGAATCGTATCGTGGAAGCTCGGGGTGTTACAGTTATATATTAAATAAAAAATATTATTAGATTTTAATATATTATTTACCTTTGTTTCCTTCACTCCCTTAAGGTAATGGAACAAATATTCATGCTTATATATCGCTTATCGTATCCATTAATAGTGTATTTCATATTCTATATCAAAATTTTATGGATCACTATAAAGTGATATTTAAAAAGTATATATTATATTTATCCCATGGTTTCAAATATTTATATTATTTTACCAAGATAAATAAAAAAATAAAAAAATAACAAATCCAAACAAATATGAAAAATAAACCATTTAATTCTTGAAATGTGACTTCAACATGGAATTGTTACTAAAAATGTAATAAAAGGTCATTAGTAAATCATATATGATATGAAATTTATAATTATGTTTCTTTAATCTATTTATAATAATATTTTATTTACTATACATGAGGTTTGATATGTATGTTTGAATTCAAGACTTAAGGTACGAGATTTTTGTCTCAATTTTCAATCGTTGAGACATATATTATATTATGAAACTATCTTATTTTACTAGATGTATATATATATACCTATTGATATTTAATATCATGAATTAATTTAAAATCATGATATTATATCATTAATTTAATTTTATTCTTTCATTGGTCTTATAATTCAATGTTACTGAAGTGGTAAGGGTTTTATATTACAATCTCATTTTTATTTGGATTATTAATGAATATGACTCCAATGATGAAATATTATAATATATAACTCAATAAACTCATGAATAATCTTATTATATGTTTATATCAATATAATACATTTTTATATTAAATTTTCTCTCTTCACACACTCAATACAATAAAATATTTTTTTTACAGAAACCCAATATTATTTCAATCTGTGGTCGAAATCCCTTTCTATTTTATGACCATGTTTTCTAAAAACTTTTTAAAATTTATTTTTATGTTCCTATTCAATTATTTATTTTAATATTTACCCGTATTTTTCATTTTATAAATTCATTAAATAAATATTTATGTCATTTTCCAAAGATGGAATCATTTAATTTACTAAAAATGTAAAAGGAATATTTGTTTTAAATTGAATGACATGGAAAAAAAATCTGGATGTTATGATAAATATTTATTTATAAGATTCAATTATAATTTTTCAAAAATTATTTTCAAATAAAATTATTTCAAGAAATAATTTTGAAATTTCATTTAAAAAAAATTTATATTCAATAAATGGATAATGTTCTCAAGAAACATTAAAAGTGGTTTTTATTTCAAAATAATTTTCCATATAAGATTACATCCTTTAATGCTACTTTGGATTTTTGGGGTGTATGATCCAAGGATACCAATATTATTTTTTCTATTTGTGGTTTATTTTTGTGATGATAATATTTTTGAAAATCTTTTTTCTCTTCCATGGATTATTCCATGATAAAATACTTATGAAACCCGCTACTATTTCATGGGTTATGATTTGAAGAATTGATGAAAATTTTATAAAACCAATTTCTTGGCATGGGTTCTAATATGATGATTGTTTTTTTATATTATGGCACATGTATGTATGATTTTCATTATGTGATTAGGGAGACCAATATCTCCCTTTAATTAATTTTGTAATGATTAATGCTATATGAGCTCAATAGGTTGACAAGAGGTTATCCCAAGCCCAAAATACAGTACGCAGGAGGACATAGCAATCCGAAAAGAGGGTACATGGGATCTTATCAGAATATTGAAATAGGGTACACCGAAGTTTATCTCATTCTTGAAAGTGGGTACATGGGAGATTATCACAATCCCGGAAGCGGATATACATGATTTTATCTAATTCTCGAAGTAGGTCAATGGGGAATTATCCAAAGCAGAACATGTTATAAATGACTTCATAGGTATCCTTGACATAATATTTTGTATGATTATGTATATTCTAATAATATATGTATTATATAACTATTATTATATCACGACTCATGTTCTTTGATTCCATTTTGATTCATGTCTTGTGAGATTCCAAGATTTATGCCTTGAATTGTGTATATGATAAATGGTATACTGGGTAAGGTTTTCACTTGTTATTCACATGTTATCATGTCCATATTATCATTTTTTATTGATATCTCACTTTTTTACCCTAACTTATCATCTAATATCACACATTATTATGTTTACATTCCCCAAGATATGATGAAAAAAAATTGAATGATAATAAGTGTGCTAATTATGAATAACATGGTGAGAGATAACATAGATCACATATAGACCAGTAGTATATTTGTCTATGTTTCCAAAGTCACATGAACTACAAAAATTGGTATGGATACTAATTTTTTGTAACTAATATTTTTATGTTAACATTTAATATTTATGTGTGAGAATTTTTTGTCCTTAGAGTTGGTATCATAAAAAGGTTTATGTAACCATTGGAAATTTGGATGAGAAAGCTTTCATGAGATCCCTTATGATATGTGCAATTATAATTATATGGATGATTCAATGTTTATTAAAATTCCATGGTTTTAAATAAAGGATAGGTCAAGTGGTTTCTATGGAATTACATCTGTGTCTCGATACTAAAAGTGGATGTGTATTTTTCATAGATATACCTTGGGGTAATAACTCTAAAAAGGTAACATTTAGGTATACTTAATCATCACCTAATTCAATACAATGGTACATGATTCACACATGGTTTGACACTCCAAGGGTATCATGAAAGATTTAAATAGAAGATAACGATGTATTTGATAAGATAAACCTAAGAGGTCATATATTAAAAATAAGGTGTCATGATTTAAATGTCCTTTATTTTATTTTTAATTATTCTGGGGTTCCGCACTTTGATTATTATCGCTTAAACTATGATTTTAGTTTTATTCAATGGTTGGAACACAAAGTAACCTTGTTAACGAAGAGTGTAACGAAAATTGAAATATTTTTCCTCCATGTAGCCAATAAATATGGTTTATATAACTAAAAATTTTATTTCCATGCATCTTTAATAATCCAGGAATCATGATGAAATTACAAATCTGAAAATAAGGGACCAAAATTTCGTTTATTACTTCATGAGGTAACAATAAAAATTAATTATTTGATTCACCGATCCACTAGTTGTTGGGAAATTGATCAGTACAACATAAAAGATATTTTTCATTATCCAGTGTTCAAAATAGTAAAAAGTCAATTTGGTTGCCTTTAATTTTGATGTATGATTTTATTGATGGTGGATTCTCATCAATAATCAAAGGAAATATTATGAATTCGAATTTATTGAGTGGGATGAGTGTAATAGGTTTTTTTCAATAGTTACGTCCTTACAAGTCTTCAAACAAAAATCGAGAAGGAATTCCTTGAGCTAAAGTAGAATGATGATGAATCTATTGGTACCTATGAACCAAATTTTACATGACTTTTGAGACACACATATATAATTATCATCCATCCTAAGATTAAGGTTGATCAATTCCTCTATTTATTAATTCCGTGTCCTCAAAGGGAGTTATCCATAATGGACTATATTATATATGAAGAGATTTTTCATTATTCTATCAATGTTGAAATAGAGAATGGAGTTACCCATAAACCTCATGGTTTTGATAAGAAAAGGAATGTGGAGTTTAGAGGAAAATATAAAAACCATAGATAGAAGAAGGTGATAATTATATTATACTATAAGTTTAGAAGTAAACATGATTGATATTATCTTAAGGGGACTAACAAATGTTTGATATGGGGAAAGGAAGGTCATAAAGTGGTCAAACGATAAAGTGATGGGAAAAATTTATCTACTGATGTGAATAATGATAATGTTCTATGGAATTCACCTCCCACACTCTAATGTTTCATATTTATGGCTCATAGTCATTATTATAGCCAATTCCCAAATATGAAAGTTAATGATGATGATCAAAATAAGTAACCTATTAAGTAGAGAGACAAATCGAAAATTTCATTAAATAACTATTTTAGATGAGGGGTGGAGTAATTTCTGGGTTAAAGGTACACATATCATCAACTATATAACTCCTTATATATTTTTGGAGTCCAGATCTACTAATTATATTATATCTAAAAAAATTTATAGGGGTAAAAATATATCAACCATGTGATTAGATGTAGAATATGTAAGGAAATTCATAAATGGTATAATGATCACATCAGAATTATACGATTCCTCTTCGGTTGAATTTTGTGATAATGTGATTCTAGAAAATCTTTTTATTATTACTCCAGTGAAATTTTATTTTATATTAGTGAAGGATTATATTACTCTACATAAATCCAAAATTATTTTATGAAGAAGGGAATTCAGATTTGATTCCCCAAAACAACATATGATCATATATATGTGTGATGATAAATATGAACATTCTATGGAAATCACATAATTTATAAGGGTTAATATTACTATTAACGATGTTTTTTTATCTTAGATAGATGGGGATAAACTCACCCTTGATGATATGTGATTTTGTGTTAGTTTATTTTTTGTATTTCAAAAATATTTTTCTGGCCTTCCATCATAACATGAAGTTGTGTTATCAATAGCATTTATACTTGGTACCACACCTATTTCAAATACACCCTATAGAATGAAATCAATAGAGTATTAGGAATTAAAGAAGAAAATCGAAGCGAATCTTGACAAGTGAGTCATTCATCCATGTGTTCCACCATGGGGTGTGCACATTATTTTTTAAAAAAGAAATATTGTTTGATGTGACTCTATATTGATTATTAGGAGATTAATAAGACCATGATCATGGAAAAGTATCATATACACTAAATTTAATTTCCATTTTATTAACCACATAGAGCTAATTACTTTTCGAATATTGAACTTTATTCTGGATATCATCAATTGATGGTCAATAAAGAGGATATACCCAAGACCACATTCGATAAATGTTATAGACACCATGAGAATATAGTGATTCCATATAGTCTTACAAATGACCTCATTATCTTCAGGGATTTAATGAATAGAGTATTGATTGAATACCAAGATTGGATTGTGGTCATCATTATAGTTGATATTCCGATATATTCAATGTGAATGGAAGAGAATTAAGATCATTTGATAATTGTGACTAAGATACTACAAAACGAGAAAATGTTTGAAAATTTAAAAATATATGAATTTTTTCTGAAAAAAGATTCATTTTTAGGTCATATCATGTCAATAGAGGTTATATCAGTTGATCCATCCAATACATAATTTGTTATCCATTGTCCCATTTCTACCATTGTTAATGGGATCAATGGTTTTCATTGTTATGTTGGATATTATCGACCATATGTGGATATTTTATAACAAAAATATAATCCACTAACCATGTAAATGTGGATGGAATATAAGTTCCTTATGATGATTTAATGTGAGGAGAATTTCAATAAAAAAAACATATTTTTAGCACACCTATACTTATAATTAACATGTAGTGGATAAGGTTTTATGATCTATATTTATGCATCCATGAATAGATTTCAAAGTGTTCTCATGAAGAATGAAATGGTTATATATTATTCCATGTCACAATTGATGGTTCATGAGAAAAAATATTCAAATCATTATTTAGAGTTAAATGTTATAATTTTATGAATTAAATATATGGATTAATTATCGTTATAGTGAAAATTTGGATATATATACATATAAAAATTGTTTTATGAATATATTCACATAATTGGATTTGAATATGCTCTAGAGAATATGGATATAGATGATTAAATATTTTGACTACTCAATACATTACTACCTTATGATAGTAAACCCATTGTTTGATGCTTTGAGAAGAATGGGTTATGTTATCTTATCCATAACAAGGATCATAAAGGATAAAATATTTCTATATTTAAAAATTATGGATATGAAAATTATGAGGATAGGGGAGAAATACTATCTTGCTCAATTAAATGTTTAACCATCCTTCCATGTTAAGAATAAAAATGTGAAGAAGGAATACGTAGTACTATAAAACTAGGATAGAGATGTTCTGATGATTAACCATGATTTTAATGATATGATAATATTTATAAACTATGTATTTTTCCCTCTATACCACATTTGAAGGAGTTATTAGAGGAAGCTCATAGTTCTTCATTATCTATTCATCCTAGAATTTTGAAGATGTCTGGAGTTTTGAAATAGTATTATTGGTGGGATGGAATGAAAACTGATATCGGAATAGATAATATCTGAGTTCTTGTTATATTATCAACATAAGGTTGAGTAAAAAAAATATAAGTGGGTGTTACATATGTTACCTATACCTGAATGGAAATTGGAAAACATCACCACAATTTTTTTTCATTAGACTCCTCAAAACATCTAAAGGGAATAGTGCTATATGGGTTGTAGTCGATCTCCATAAATATTCTTCAAAAATCATCACTATAAAAGAATATTTCATTTTGGACCAACTTGAAAGGATATAAATTAAGGATGTTGAAGGATTTCAAGGAGTACCATGTTCAATTGTGTCTTATCGGGTTATGAGGATTACCTCAATGTTTTGGAGAAGTTCTCAACATGATATTCACAGGGAGTTGAGGTTCAGTGATATGTGTAATATTCAAACATATATTCATTCTGAGAGAAAAGTTAAATCCCTTAAATAAATGTTTGTATATTTATCTCAAGATTTTCAATGTGTTTGGGATCAAAGCCTTCTTCTAGTTGAGTTTTCATAAAGTAATAGCTTTCATAAGAGAATTTATATTGATCTTTATGAGTCCCTCTATGGAATAAATTGTAGAACACCAATGTACTAGAATTAAGTTTTTGAAATAAATCTATTGGGACCTGAGATAGCTGAAGAAATGGTAGAGAAGGTTATATTCATTCAAAAATAGATATGAGAAGTTTATATTAAGTAGACAATTATTGCTGAAAATCACTAGTGAGAGCTAGAATTTTATGTTTGTCACAAGATGTTTCTATTAATTTTTCCATTGATGAATGTTATGATATTATAAATTTTATGGAAACTATGCCCTAAGTATAGTTTTTCAATTAAAATTCTTAGTCATATCTGGATAATATCACATCATTTGGTTCTAACACAATATTTGTCTCTAGTATACAAAGTGTTCCATATATCTCTCCTAAAGAATTACATACCTGATCCTTTACATGTATTGAACTCAATGATCTCACCAATAGGGAAATATAATTATTACAATGAATAACCATTGGACACTATAGATCATAGAGGGAAGGTTATATAAAATAAGACCACACTCATGATCAAAATTTTGTGGTAAAACAACATGTTTGAAGAAGTTATATTGGAACTTGAGGAAATGATGATGCATACATATCCTCATTTTTTAAATATAAGTGATGAATTTTGAAGGAGAAATAAATTTTTAGTGGTAGTAGAATGTAACAAACTTAGGTTTTATGATTTATTAATAAACATAAATTCCTTGAGAGATTTCATTATACGCAACACCACGTTTATCTCGTGTTACACATGACAACATGTATTAACATGCCATGATATATTATAAATATAATTAATGAAACGTGACTATTATGAACTAGATGATAAAAATTTTGATATTAATATTGATAAATAATTTTTAAATTTGAATGAAAATGGTTTAATATAAATAATAATATTTATAGAAAAGTACACATTTTTTGGTAAAGTCGATATATGTTTTGAAAATACTATTTTATAAAAAAAATTTAATTTATCTTTATGAAATGTAATTAAATAACTTTTTTTTTACATTTATGAATTTAATGTGGTAAAATAAACATCATTATTGAATTCATCATTTCATATTAATTATAGGATTATTTTTTTAGATTTTTCAAAAGAGATTAATTTTTTGATTGATAGTGAAAAAAACATTCTTACCGAAAACTACATTTTAATTTAAAGAATTTATAATGTAAATTGTTTTTTTAATGGGATTGAAATTAAAATTAGTTCAATTATATATCTATTAATCCAATTTATATTATTTTATCATTTTCATATTTAATTTTTAAATAAATTCTATTTATAATTTTGAACATTTTCTATTTTGAAAACCCACCTTCTCATCACATCTATGGGAATAATTTTAAATTACAATTTCCCAATTATTTAAATGGAATATGAAAAAAATGGATTCCATATTTTTAACCAGAATAATATATATTATCTATCGATTTCCATTTAATTTATGACTACAATGAGTAGTAAAATAGTAAAAATTATTTACATCATTTAGTTAAAAATAGGTTTTCCCGGTGGTTAAACTAAAATGATATGGGATAAAGATGACCCAAATATTTTTAAAAGCCCATTTTATTTCCCATATTTGTATATATAATATTCTAGTTTCAATAAATTTTCATTTTAGTGTCTTATGTCATATGAAAAATGTGCTTACAACATTTTCTTTTAAAAAATTACATGTTTGCAACTCACATTACTTATAAAAGGTCAACACCACTTCTCTTATCCTAAAATATAAAAAACCCTTTTTTATACCAATACCTATAAAAATAAATAAATTTAATCCCTCATATAATCCTTGATTCCCTATTATTTTTAAGAATCCATCTTATATGGATTTAGGTATAAACCCAAACACTCTCCTCGAAGAAGACATGAAATCTTAAACTTATTATTATTTTTATTTATTCTTCAACCTACATAAAATAGTAATCTATTATAATGATATAATACCACAACTATATTTAATATAATTATATATTTTTTTGTAAAGGGAATAAAAATATATGTATCCTCTCCATCAAATGGGATATGAACTCATCAATTGTGTGCTTAAAGGACAACCACCTCACGAACCAATGTTATTCATTTTAAATCAAAAAATATAATGGATAGATATAATCATGTATTAAAGTTTTATATATGATATATATAATATTATTATAATTGGATAATTATAATATCACATATACCTTCTTACTTCTCAATCTGTGGGAATACAATAATGTCGCTCGTGTATACGGCAGACTACTATCTCACAAAGCAATGTGATTCATTCATGATTTACATGGAAGTTAATAAGGTTGGGTTTAATTAAAATATGTAAAATATATTAAAAAAATATTCTATAATTTTAATATATTACTTACATTTATTTCTTTCAAACAATCGATAATATGGAAATATTGTTCATGCGAACGTACGATCTACTGTCTCCATGAAGAGAGTAATTATTTTTCTATATCTATCATTTATGAATCACTAAAAATAGATATATACATAATATATATGATACATATATCATGGATAAATGTTTTTAAATTTATTAATAATGATAAAATTGTGAGGAACAAAATTAAAAAAATCAAAATATACACATAATCAAATCAGTTATTTCCTGAAATTAGAGTTTGAGATTGAATTATTAATAAACGGGTAATAAAAGGTCATAATTTAATAATATATAGTATGATATATATATGTATGGTTCTTATGTATATTTATATTATAATTATATTTATTATAAATGAGGATTTAATTTTTATGATGTTTGTTGACACATAATGTATGAGATTATTGTCTCCATTTGCCTTCATTGAGAGATATGTTATGTTATGAACCTATATTCATTTAGGAAGTATATATAAAACACATTTTACATGTATTATACTAAAAATAATTATTCTATAGAGATTCCATGTTTCATTTAATTATATTCATTCAAGTTTATTATGTTCTAAATTCACCAAAGTTGTAAGGGTTTTAAGTTACAACCTCATTTTTATCATGATTTTTCATGATTATGCTTAAAATGGTGAAATATTATGATTTATATATCTCAATAAACTCTAAAATTTTATTATCCTATGATTATTAAATGATAATAAATATTTTCCATTCATTTTACTCTCTTTATATACACTATATTTAAAAAAAATAAAAATAAAACCAACATTATTTCTTTCGTCAATCAAAAACTCTTTCTCTTTTATGTACATGTTTTATTAAAACATTCAAAAATGTTTTCATATTACTATATGATTGATGAAATTAATTTTTACCCTTTTTTACTTTTTATAACAAATAAAAAGTGATATTTTTCTGCTTTCTAATCATGGCCCTCTTGAATTTTATCAAAAATTTGAAAGAATTTTTTGTTTTGACAATTAATACATGAATAAAAATTGTAAAAAATCATAAATAATATATAATTTCAATATTACTTTATAAATTTTAAATTTTATTTTAAATGATAATTATTTCCTAAATATTTTATGTATTTTTTTAAATGGTTAGGGACAATGAAGCATTTATTATTAATGCAAAGAAAAGACCTCTTTTCAATAGGGTAGAGGGTGACCCATCCTTTGATATTATTTATGATTGAATGAAGATATTTTATAGTTATAAAATTCATATTCTTTCTATGGATTTTTTATTTTTATGATGACAATATGTTTATAGACCCATTTTTATTCTACGAGTTATACCATGAGAAAAATTTTATAAAACCCATTTTTTCCCTGAGTTATGATTTATGGAATGATGAAATGATTATGAAACAAATTCCATTTCTAATGTTTTGATAAAATTAATTTTATATGATATTTTGGAACATGTATTTATTATTTTAATCAAGCGATGGTTGAGACCTATATCACCCTCCAATGTATTGGGTAATGATTAATGTTATATAAACTCAAAGGGTATATGTGAGGTTCTACCAAGAAAAAATGAGGGTACATGAGAGGCTATCTATGTACTGAAATAATGTACATGGGATGTTGTTCCAAGAATAGAAAAGGGTAAGTGGGAGGTTATCTCAAACCCAAAATTCGGTACATGTGAGGTTATCCCTATCCTAAAAGAGGCTACACTAGAGTTTATCCCATACCTTAAGTAGGTAAATTGGTAATTAGACTAAGACTAATAGGTTATGAATGTATCAGTGTGTATCATTAACATATGATTTTATTGGGTTTTGTATATTCTCGAAATACATGTCTTATGACCATGATATTCTCTCATAGCTCACGTTAATTGATTCCATTATGATTTATATCTTAGGATTTACAGTGATTTATTTCATGAATATTTTATATGATATATATAAGAAGGGTATGATTTTCAGATGTTATTATCATGTTCTCATACACATATGCTCTAATTAAATTGATATATCCCTTATTTACCCTTAATAGTTCTCTGATCCCACACTTTCTTATGTTTCCATTCCCCAATATGTAAATAAAGGTATTATTTATAATATGTATTAAAAGGTTGATAATTATTAAGCAATTAGTGGTCATTTATGTAGCTGAATTATCATCTAGTTGTTTATGATTCCATGTTTCTAAAGGTGTTAATCCTAAATGACACATCTGTGGATCATTATGTTATGTAATGAATATGAATATATTATAATGTAATATTTTTGAATGAGATGTTTGGGACATTATTTAATGACATGCTTAGATGTTTAAATTCATTTTTTTCATTTCCCAAAATTATAGAAAACATCATTTATTTATTATTAAAAAATTAGGCAAACCAATTTATTATTTTTTTCAATGTTAAATTATTTTTACTCTTAAATCAGTTATTTTCCTAAAAAATTTCATCGGTTTTGGGTTCCAATATTAAAATTAATTTATTACACTTATATATATATATTAAATTTGATAAAATGGATAAACTTTTGGAATCCTCATGTCCATATTTTTTTTGAATTACCATTATATTTTTTATCAAATAACTATGCTGTCATTGTAAAAACATTTATGTTACCCTGGATATGGTTAAATGAGTTTAAAGTGGTTTTTCTAGGAGATAATGCATAAAATTTATCCAAAACATGTCTAAATTTAACTGTTTGAGATTATATTATCCTTATAACGAATTATCATCTATTTTAGGGTGCCTCAGTACCATTTAATATTATAATGATATTTATATATTATTTATTCATCTATGTAATTCCAAGTGTGTCTTTTCCATCCCTTATAATAGGATACCACATATCCTTTATTCTCCAAAATTCATTAGACCTATAGAACATATAATAACAATTATACTACCTTAATTTATTCCTTCCCAAAATTCTATAACATCGTTTCTTTCCAAAATACCATACGTTCAAGGATTATAGTTTAATCCAAAAGAGGTTTCTCTACAAAGAGGTATAACGCTTAACGATGTACCTTTAATTTTATTTCTTATGCCACCTCTTTTAAATCAATGGTATCTAATATAAAATAATTAACTAATATTATTAAATATAATTCATTGTTATTATGATGAGGAAACAACCATTATATACCTCTATTCCATCATATGGAAAATAAAACTATCTCTCATATGTATGTACGACTTATCATCTCCATGTAGTAGTGTAATTATTATTTCATCCCCATTTTCTCAGAAGGATATAAATATGAAAATAATGTTTCTATAATATATTTATTATATTATTAAGTGTTTTAATCATAATATATTATTTACATTTTATTCCTTATTTTCATTAGAAAATTAAAAATGCATCTAGGCATACATATGACCTGCTGTCTCCATGAACTACGACAATATTTTTGTTAATCTACCTTTTATAAATTAATATATATAAATATAAATAATATATAATATTTTTATCGTGATGATAATTAATTATATGAAGTAATTCTGATAAAATTAAAATTAATGGAACTGCCACACTAAAACACATTTGAAAAATGAAGCAGTTATAACATGAAAATCTGATTTTAATAAAAATTAGTTATCAATTGTGTGGTAATTTTTATAAGTATATTATATATGGTATGATAGTTATGAATATTTCACTATAATATATTTATAATGAATGTAAATTTATTCTACAGGATGTTTGAACATGTACGATGAAACTTGAAACTTGATGTAAGGGATTTATGTTTCAATTTTATATTATTCAGGAAGGTCTATTATTGAATTTTAATTGAGTAAATAATTAAATAAATATTTAATAAAACAGTTAATTTCACTTATCCTTCAGTTGTTTATATGTATTTTAATTTTTAGTACCTTTTTTCTCTCTGAATCCCAAATTGTTCAAAACAGATTTAATAACAGTTTATCTTATTTCTCTTCGTTCAATTAGAAAATCATTTTTCATTAAAATACATTCTTTATAAAAGGATACAAATATTGTTTTTTTAACTCTTATGAAATTATTATTTAAATTTATTTTTACCTATGTTTAAATTTAATAAAATACAATAGTTTTATTTTCCTCTTTGAAACAATGTACGTTTTACCAAAAGTGTGAATGGATTCATTATTTTATCAATTATGGTAATGAGGGAAATTTCCCACCATCATGATCACAAAATTATTTGGTGATTAATTTAGAATTTTATATGTTTATTTTAAAATAAAATAATTTCATAAATTTTTTTTGAATTATTTTTATTTTTAATAAATGTTTTGATAATGAAAAAGGGTATTCCCCCCAGAACTACTTCAATGAACTTTTAAAGTAAGTTTTAATTTATGATAACATCCTTTTATATTAATTATGCTTTATTTAGAATGTCATAAAATTATACCAAACTTATTCTTTATCTAGATGGTTTATGATTATTTTGATTATATTTTTGTGAAACTTATTTATTTTCTCTATGTTATGCTAGGATGAAATGATGAAATAGATATGAAACTTGTGACCATTAAATTTGGTATATTATGATATATAATGAACGTTTTATAATATTTTCCCAAAATATTAATAGATTATTATTATATGATTGGTGGTCCTCGAATTATATAGACTCCAATTGTATTGGTTAATGATATATATCTCATAAGATAATAAATATACAAATAGGGATTGAAACTGGTTTAGTAAGGGAATTTTTCCATTATGATATTCTTGAGAGTGATCCAGGACTATGGATAAAATGGAATTTAGAGTAAACCAAATCAATTATGATAGTATTTAAAAATTTATTTTAAAAAGGAAATTATTTTCTATGATTATATTGGTTCCATAAACTTATGACTTATACAAGTTTTATGCCCTCACGGATCATGTTTTTTTATTCCTTTATGATCCATGCCTTATGAACTACCTACCTTGATTCCATTATTCAGGATTATGGTCTACGATATATTTAGTATGGATTTCCAAATTTTATGCTCGTTTTATTATACCCTTTGTATTATTTTATGCTTATTTGATCATTTATATATTCCTTGTTTACACTTACTGAGCACCTGAGCTTACCATTTCTTATGTTTCCTCTCCCCAAGTAATGAATAAATATTTTAAAAAGGGTACATCTATGTAGAGTACTGTTATGGAAGATATTTTTGGTCTATTTTGAATGTATTTCACTAAACAAAAATATTAATTATCTAGTATCCAAATACAGTAGAAATTTATAGTCCTAGGGTATATATATGTAAAATAGATTTATGAATATACTAATATGTACTATCTATATATGAAAAATATGGGTCACTATAGTTTTTATTAGAGGTAGGTTTAGTTAATATTTATAGATTATAATAAAATAACAATAACTAAACCCTTAGCTATAATGTCTAAGTAAAGGATAAAATCATAATTTTTTTGGTAAGGAAAACAATATGTGGTTTTCATTACAATGAATCCCTATTTGGATACTAAAAGTGGATTTGGTTTTTGAATATATATTCATTTGTGAATAATAACCCCAAAAATATTTGGTTTAGTATATATTAACCATCAATATGGTGCATGGTGAGTGTGCCCTTACTCAACAGATATTTT
This sequence comes from Viscum album, assembly GCA_963277665.1. Lineage (NCBI taxonomy): Eukaryota > Viridiplantae > Streptophyta > Magnoliopsida > Santalales > Viscaceae > Viscum > Viscum album. Next base: position 1,255,137,949 of record OY728122.1, read on the forward strand.
GATACTCCCAGTGGACATGCTTAGGTTAATTCACATTATATTTATGAACTATTATGAATGATTTAAACACTTGATGACCATGAATGGCCTACGTCCTACATAAGGTGTCATAAATATAAAATAATGTTTCATGATTTAGAAATACTATAATTGATTTTTCAAGATTACATGGATTCCCACTATGATTATTATTTCTCACAATATGCTTTTTTGTATTAGTAAATAGATGGAATTTGAAGGGACCATGTGAATATTTATTGTGAAAAAAATGAAAGTATTATCATCATGATCAGATGAATATTATGGGAGGTAGAATTTAATATATTGTTGTTATGGTTATATAACATTCTTGGTATATGAATCATGTTGATCTTAAAAGTGAGAAAAGGAGGGAATAATGTTCTATTGATTCCTTCATGTGGAAACATACACATTTTTCTAATTGGTATGTTGATCCACTAGTTATTGATAAATTACTCAGCACCACTAATAATATATTTTTAGTTATCCAATTATTATAGCTTGAAAAAAAATTATCTATTTTTCATTTAGAATATGAATATTATCAATGGTGGTCTCTTATAAAGAACATGAGGAAACACTCTATATAGTAGGATGAATATAGGAGCATATTTTTTCAATAAGTACATTTATTGTATTCTTCAAAAAAAATGGAGAATTAATTGCTTGAGATAATTAACAAATATTATGAATCCATTAGTACCTATGACGTACATTTTATAAGACATTTTAGGTACGGTTATAGAACTATCATAAAAACTTAATATAATATTGATCAATTCATTGATGTATTAAAACCAAGTATTTGAAGGGAATAAATGATATTGGACTATATTGTTTATAAAGACATCATTCTATGTGATATCAAACTGAAAATTATTATTATAGTAACCCCACATTATAATGGTTTTGATAAGAAAATAAATGTGCAATTAAAAGTAAATTATAATAATAAATACCATAGAGAGAATATGGTGGTATTTTCTTTATGATTGAAGTGTTAAAGGAAAAAATGCATGTTAATGTTTTAAGTATCCAGGTAAACGTTATACGTTTCTAATGTACAGTTTTTATGGAATTTAATGTCGATGTGATATAAAATTAAAATATCTAATGATGGAGTGAAAGCACCAGAAATTGCACAACCCGTACTCTAGTGTTTCAAACACAATGTGTGTGGTCATTTTGAAAACCAATTTCCAAATATGAATTTTAATGATGATTCACAACATAATAATCCTCTTAGTCCAATAGATAATTGGAAATTTCATTTGATTTCTATTTCTAATGTGGTGTATGATAAAGTAGTGGTGAAATGTATAATTATCATACAATTTAGAACTGATCATGTGTTATTTGATTCTAGATCTACCTACACTTTCATATATGTGGAATTTTATAAGGGTCTCAAATAATACCACAATTATTTGACGTTTAATTAGAAGTGAAAACTCTTAATTTTATACTGATCACATATCATGAATATAATTCTTCTCCAATTAATGTTAGTGGAAATGTACTTCCAGTAAATCATGTTTTTATCCATCTAGTGAAATATAATGGTTGGATTTAGTTTCATTATATGAATACCTTATTAATTTCAATGTAAGGGAAGTCAAATTTTATATCCTAACAAAAATCATGATTAAGTTACAGTGTGATAATAAATATGAACATAAAAGGGAAATTTAATCCTTTGAATTCTTCTTGATTTATATTCAAAATGTTTTATTACCTCTGATTGTTGGGGATAAACTGAACATTAATTATATGATTATAGTATTGTAATTTTTTATGTCTTACCAAAATGGTTTCTTAATCTTCCTCTGAATTGTGAAGGTGGGTTATCAATATAACTCACACCTAGAGCTAAAAATATTTCAAACACTTTATATATAATGCCATTAATTGAGTGGAATGAATTTAAGAAGAAACACCAAGACAATATTGATAAAATATTGATTCATCCAATTTCATCATCATGGGGTGTACATGATCTTTTTATTAAGAAAAAATAATGATCATTGGGACTATGCCTTGATTATTGGGATCTGAACAATATCACAATCGAGAATAAGTATCCACTTCCTCATATTGAGTATTTTTCTCAATAAATTATGCGGAGATTAATAAATTTACATGATTGATCTCTGATATGGATAATATTAGTTTAGGATGAAAAATAAATACATACAAAAGACAAAATTCTCTTAGAGGTATAGACACAATGAATTTGTTTTGATGATAATTAGTCTTAATAATACCCCTACTAACTTCATGGATTTAATGAATAGCGTATTTATAGATTACCTTGATTAGTTTATTGTAGTATTTATAGATAATATTGTTGTATTTTACAAGGGTTAATAAAAGATTGAATATCACTTGGGGATTGTAATAAAGGCCATAGGGAAGGACAATCAATGTGACATTTTTAACAAGCCTTAATTTTGGCTATATAAAACTTTATATTTTGGTTATATAACCTCAAGAGAGTGTATATAGGTGGATCCATTCAAGAAGGAATTTATTTAATATTAACCCAAAATAACCATTGTAACTAAGATCCATATTTTTCTCAGTTTAGATTTATATTATCAATTTTTTTTATAATTTCACATAACTAACTAATCCACCCACAATGTTAACTCAAAAGGGATCCAAGACCCTTTGGACATTAAATGTGAATAAAATTATAAGGAATTAAAGAAAAGGTTAGTCAGTGCATCTATTCATACACTACCTTGCAGTAGAGAATGGTTTTTCATATTTATTGATGTATTAAAGAATAGTCTAGGATTAATCTTCATACATAATGACATAGTGATAAATTATTTCAAATGACAATTGAAGGATTTTGAGAAAATTTACCAACCATTTGATTTAGTGTTTTATATTATAATTTTTTCACTAAATATATAGAATTATTATATTAATTTAAAATGGTATGACATATATAAAAATAATAAAAGTTTAAAATACATATTCACTCAAAAATATTTTATTATGTTTTAGACAAAATGGTTGGAATTTATTAAAGATTATGATTACTCAATACATTACCACCTTGAGAATGTGAACAAGGTGGTTTATGCTTTGAGTAAAATGGATCATTCTAGATTATATAATATGAAGATAAAAAATATTTAATTTCCAAGGATTTTTGATGTATGGATCAATAAATCTTAATGGAAGGGGAGAAATCTTAACTAGTTCATTAGAGTGTTCAACTGTATATCCATGTGAAGATTAAACAGGCATAAAAGGAGGATATGGAGTTTAAATGGAATGTAAGAAATGTCCCTAATATCAATAATGATTGGGATATAATGATAAGGATTAACAAATCCATATGTTTCCCATGCGTGTAAATTTGGAAGGATTTGTTGGGGGAAGCTCATAGTTCATAATTCTCTATTCGTCTTGAAAGTACAAATATGATTAGAGATATTAAATAATATTTCATGTGGGAATACATAAATAGAAATATTTTACAGTATTTAACTCAGTTTTTACTATGAAATTAAGTTATTTTTGGGGTATATAATTCTAATGGTGTGTTATAACAATTAACCATACTAGAATGGAAATCGTAAAACATCACCATGGATTTTTTCACCAGACGCCCCAAAATGTATAATGCTTATAATTTTATTTGAGTTGCAGTATGTCAACTTATAATATCAGTACACTTCAATTCTATCAATAAAACATTTCTCTCTCTATCATATTTTTAGTATATACATTAAGGATGTGGTAATGTTTCATAGAGTACCATATTCAATTATATAGTGGGGATATGTGAGGTTTAACATGATGTTATTATGAAGTATTTAACATGTTCTGGATTTAGAGTTGTATTTATGTATTGATTATCATACTCTGATATATATTCAGTCTAAGATAAACATTAAATCCATGAATAATATGAGAAGATCTTATTTTATGGATTTAAAAGGTGGTAGGGATCGGTATGTTCCATTATTTGTGTTTTCATAGAACAATAGCTTTTACTCAAGCATTCATATGTATCCTTATGAATCCCTATATAGAAATAAGCACATAACACCAATGTTCATGAATAAATTTGAATAAATAAATCTATTGAGACCAGAGTTAGCTGACAAAATTCCAGATAATGTTGGATTCATTCAACAACACATAAAGGAACCTCATAGTTGATAGAAAAGTTATCCTAATAATAATTTTTGAAGTCTTAAATTTGATGTTTGTGAGAAGGTATTTTAATGCATTTATCCATGGATGAAGGTTATAAAATTTTTGAAGATTGTAATGTGGAGTACTAGGTTTATTTTCCCCATTTATATTATTTATCAAGTCGGGATAGTAGCTTATATTTTGGCACATCCACTAAACCTCTCTTATGATTGTGATGTGTTCCATATATCTCTACTAATAAAGTAAAAACTGGATACATCACATGTACTAAACTCAGAAATTGCATTTCTAGAGAATAATATTTACTATGAATATTAACTTTTATAAATCAAGGATATTATAGATATTGTATTAAATATTAAAACATCTAATCTAGTTAAAGTTATCTAGAGGAGTCAAAATTCAAACATGCTACTTTGGAATCCAAGGATGTAATGAAACATATATATATTCATTTTTTAAATCAATGTGGTGAAATATTCACGGTAAATATATATATTCTGGGATAGAATGTAACTCCAAGATATTTTATGATATATTTATCTTTACATAAATTTAATTTCTTTGATATTTTATGATACACACTACCCAATGTTTAAACGAATAATGTTATTAATATTAGTTTTTAAAAATTCTTATTAAAACAGACCTATTAATATTTGCGGTATTAATATTAATAGACACATAATAAAAAATGTATATGGTTTTTATATAATATAAATAAATTTACAAAAAATTACTCATTTTTATTAAAATCATTTTACGCTTTAAAAGTACATTTTCCTTAAAAAATTACAACTTATTATGAGAAAATATTTTTTTAATTTATAAGAATTTTATAAATTGTATTTTATAAATATGGTATCATTTTCAAAATCATAATTTAAAAATTATCATAGGGTGAAATGTTTTAATTTATCTAAAAAGACAGATTTTATTGTGAATAGTAAAAAAATATTTATTTATATTGAAAAAAATATTTTAGTTTCAATAATTTTAGAAGATTAATTTGGTTATAAAATAAATTAATTGTAACATTAATTAATTTCTATAAAGAAAAATCCAATAAAATTAATTTTAATCAATTTTTTATTTATTTTTTATAAAAATATTTTAAACATAAGAAAACATTTTTTTAAGAAAACATAATTTCATTGTGTTTTGCTGGTTTAATTTAAAATTAAATTCTTCCACTCTAGTGAATTAGATTTTCTAAAATGGAATCAATATTTAGATTCATTTTAATTATTTAAATTTAATAGTGTAAAAACAATTTTTTCAATTTTAATAGTATCCATAGTATTTTTTTAAATAGTACAGAAAATATTTTTCACATCATATTTTCGTGGAGGTCTTAACATTAGTTAAAAATGATTATTGGATGAAAAAATATAAAATTTAAAAAATTCTGAGAAAAATTTAATAATTCATAGTTGTTCAAGTCTATTATATGAAAACAAATGTGAAAAAATCATTAATCACATTAATTTATAAGATAACACTGATGTGAAATTATTTATCACATCGCTTTTTTTGAGAAAAATGATGGGACACATCCTATTTTTTAAAAAAATTTAATAACATTAAACTAATTTATCATTACAAACAATACTATAGTGAATCAAAAAAAATTAATCAAAAAATTAGTACATCAAAAAAACCATAATAGCTAAAATATTTTCCTTTTGAACATTATACATTAAAATAGATATTACAAATAAACAAAAAACCCAATTAGAACTATGAAATAATTTTTCCATTCGCATTTTAAGTGTTTTTTCTCTTGTCCACATTAATTTCAAGGGTTATAAAAAGCTAAAAATAAATAATAAATCATTTTACATTTATTCTATATAAAATGAATGAAAGATTTATGAAAATCATTATAAAAAAATCTAACCTTATTTGACATTGTGACAACCCACATTGAAATTATTTGAAACATAAATCATAAATCATTTAATCCACATCAATTTACTCCTGGTTGAGGACACATTTTTTTAAAAAAATAACAATACAAAATATCATTTTATGTACAAACATCCAAATTTAGTAACTATAAATGAAAACTCACCTTTTATTTTACATATTTGATCATTGTGATTTGATTTATTTTTGTCTCTCTAAATTAATCTCATTCTATATATAAAAATAATATATATGAAATAAATTTAAATATCCTTATAATATATAAAAGTATTTAAATATTAAGACATATGTGTTCAATTAATTATTAAAAAATACCACACTTTTCTACAGATAAATCATAGCCAATAAAGTGTCCCCTCTCTTAGAAAAGACACCCAACATCCAATGAACACAAATATAAAAAAAAAATTAGTGGTCATTTTGTGAAGATATATATTACACTTTGTGAAATATATTTTTCATACTATTGAATGTAATGAAGAATCCAACTGTGAATAATTTTATTATTTTGATGTCTTTCAACAATATAATCTATTCTTTATACATTAGTCATTATCCTCACTATTGGTTAAATAAATTATTGGTCCATAATTCGATATAATATTTTCCTATAATATTTCATAGAAATTTTATAAAGACACCTAATACAAAATAATAATGTGTATAAGGTTTCAATAAATTAAAATTACAGAATGATATATGTTAATATACTTTATTTGAAAAAGAAATGCCTCATGTTCATGTCCAACTCATATCCAATTACAAGATCCAAGATATCATATTTAAAAACCATCATGTTCATTACAGGAAAAAATTTATCTTCCATTGGAATGTCATAAACTTCCTGCCATAAATTTCAATATATTGATAATATATCAAGACTGGAGGAAGTTTTATTAAAAGTCAAACAACCAATATTTATTTTTTCTATATAGTATGTCTTTACCATTAAATTATTCCAATAATGAAATAGATATATATATATACCTTAAAGTGTAAAAAATTTAATATAAATATTAAATAAGGAATATAATATACACATACCTCATTGTATAATTTTTGAACAAGTCTAGAGAGACAAAATAAAAAATAGTTGATACTTTGTCTTATTGTATAGACTCCATCTATAAGAAATGGTATTTCTACTAATCTATTTATAAAATATTTTACAATGACCCTAATATTCTCTATCTCTATCCTTTGATGATGAATGGTATTTCAAATATAATATATCATCGCATATTAAAAAATATAATATTGGGGATCATTAATATATAACTCACAAAAATGGGAATTTGTGGTGGAGGATGTGTATGAGTTGTATAAGTTGGTGTAGGGGGGGGAGTGGGATCTAAATTTAGAGGTGTAAAATGGGATTGGCAGCATGAAACTATATGTTCATGTCTATAAACACTGACTATACTAAAACTCAGATATTATCTATTATCATCTCATGAATATCCTAAACCATATATTCCAAAGCCTCTATTTCCATTTGTAAACATACTTCATTGAAAATGATATAGAATTAGGAAACACTTTTTTTACCAATAAACATTCTAGATATCTTCATAATGAACTAATGTGTTTCGGATTTCCGATTGAAATAGCTAAAATCTTCTTCCTACCCTAATTTATGAAGTTCCTATGTGTTCTATGCTCCTCAAGTTATTCCTATATAGAATATTATAAAAAATAAATGGTGAATCATAATATAAAAATAATTGATTTAACTTATATGAATAAATAATTTAAATTTATTTTATTCCACTCAGCTACAACCCTCTACTCTTCCAAATGATATTTACCTTTTTTCTCATCTAAGCACTCTTCCATTTTTCATGTCCTTCTAGAGGGAAGGAGGTTCAACCTCTTTGAATCTTGAGGACTCACTCCATAGTTTTTTTTCATAATTTTCATCTATAATTTGTTCTTAAAATAATTTATACCTTTAATGAGATAATGTATGAGGGTATACATTTCTAGATTGTTTCTCTTGATGATATCTCTTCATTTGTTGTAAATTATGAATAAATAAATAGTTAATATGATTATTAATATTTAAAAACATTTAAAAGATAAAAATTTACATACAAACAATGCTTATTGTCATCTACTTTCAACAAATTTCATTTATATATCAATATTAAGAAAAAGAAATATATAAAATGATTTTTGATGTTTTCTATGACTAGAAATGGAATTCTATGTGAGGTTTCATTTAAAATATTCCCATATACTAGTGGAAAATGATATCATATTTCTCAGGACTCATACAATATCAGGTATATCATATGATATCTGATAAAAAAGGGGGAATCTATATTAGTATAAATATTTCATGATAATGTTATATAATAACCATTGATCATACCAAATTTTTTCACATAATTGAGATTTTGTTATTTTTTCAACACTTCTTCAATCAGAAATAAAAATAATAACATTGTATTTAGACTACACACAATAAAATTATTTATTTTCTTTGGATTTGGACCCCAAGAATTATATTTATCATCAATGTCAACAAGTATTATCTAGTCCCAACTATAGTAAATTGATAATTATAGTAAAAATTTGATTCCATATTTCCCAACCCTCATGCTCTTTTTTATTTTGTGAAAGTAGATGGATCATATGTAGGAGGGTGAGGAGGATCACTAGTAGGAGTATATGTATGGTCCTCCCTTGAAGTATGTATACAGTCCTCCCCAAAAAATTTAGTGGATCAGATGATTAATCATCGATTATCTTATAAATAAACAACAAAACCATTACTATTAAGATATACACATCCAACTATTAAATACAAAATTAAATAAAAAATGAAAAAATGATCAAATAAAAAGTAAACTAAACTGAAAAGATTATTTCATATAGGTATTATTTAACTAAAATAATAATAATATTAATGAGAGATGAAATGACATAAATAAATGAAAATAATTCCAAAAAACTTGTGTGTGAATAAAAATCAATTTTTATGCAAATATTCAAACCTGAATATTAAATATAAATGTAAATGAAAAATTAAAAATGATCCAACAAAAATTAAACTTATCCAAACAAATTTTTATTCATATATGTTAAATTATTTATAAAAAATTCTAAAAAAATGTGATATGAGATTTCATAAACAATTGAAAACAAATCCAAAAATTGTGGGTGAATAGTAAAGAAGCTCCAAAATATTACACCACATTTACACCAAATATAATATTCTATAAATATAATCTTATGAAATTTATTTATCTGTATTTAACATATTAGATTAAAATTAATTGATTTCTTGAAAAAGAAAATATATTTAAGTTTATTAAGGAAAAATAGAATATACTGAACCAAACTAATCTAATAAAATTTATATTTTTACATATTAGTTTCAATATGTGATTAAATAATGAAAATAAAACTAGTATATCTAAAATTTTATAAAATTAGAAAAATTCAACAAGAAATAAGTATATTTTACCTATAATATTAAGAAATTTCTAATGGATTTTTTCCCAAATTCTATCATTATGATAATTTTGAATGGAAAAATCCATGTGAACAAAATTCCCATCAATATTATCTATTAATCAATCGATAGAAGTATGGATCCCACATAAATTAACATCTTCATCATATTTTTCAAAATCAACCTACTATTATTATTTCTTTTATATTGGTATACTAGTTCATATCAGATTAATCAGGAGCATAGATTTTTTTACATTTGATGCTATGATAAAAGGATCAGCTACATATTCTAATCTATTCAAGTTAACTAGTTTCATTTAAAATTCATCATGTATGAAACTATTTTCTATCAAAAAACCATTTTAAATTATATACTGTGACTTTATATTTAATGTAATCAACCTCCTATATTTCCTTAATGATTCTATAATGTACACATGATGCGAAGATTGTGTTTTTTTGTCACTCGATGAATGTATTTAGTCTAAGAAAACTAGTAAAATACTATACTAAACTGTACTTTTATTTTCCTAATCTGTCAAATGAAATATCTATCCATTAATCTCATACCCAGACCATGTTATAAAATTTAAACATTGGCTTCCCATTAACTATATAAATGTTTCTAATGTATCTAATCATCTATGAAATGCCTCTAAAAACCATTAAAAAAAGTTTTATATTCTCATTCAAAATCCACATTTCATTCTCCTTTTGATAAGATTGATTTAACTCATAAATATGTGATTTTATATATGGGTGAGTACCATCAATGTTATTCAATTTCTATAAATGTACCATCATTATCTATTCACATATTAATGATTTTACATTCAATACATCTATCTTGATTACCATATAATTGACTCGTTTATAGATAGATTTCAGGAAATTTATGTTCTACATAACATTTAAGTATCATGTACTAAACTCTATAATAACCATAGAAATAAACTTCTCAATAATGGAGGCTTCATGTTTAAATTGATTCATAACATACCGATTCAATATCATCTAATACCTTTAAAAAAATACATCAAATGTAGACATATAGTTACACAATGATTTATTTCTTACACAAAATAAATCATTAGATACACCATGATAACAAAACAAGATGTACGAAAATACATTTCTAGATAAAAAAGTATTGAAACATGTTCATTCCCAAAAATGTTTTAAGAATTCTAATCAATCACCTTGTTACAATTTGAATTGAAAAAATAACACACCTCAATTAGAGTCATTCTAATATGTGTGGGAAATAATACATGAAATAAAACTATTAAGAGGTTTTATTTCTTGGAAAGACAATCATGGGATTTCATACCTATCAACTTTTAATATTTTATTTATTTTGTTTACATTTTTAGAATAACTTGCAGAAATTTGATGTCATGGATAATATAAAAAATATATAAATTTCTTACTATTGTATATTGTATGACTAGATTGAATAATGTATGTCTTCATTCCATCCGGAGTGGATGATTAATCCAAATCCATTCACATTGAGAGTAAGTACAATATTTCATTGAACCAATATTTAGTCTTTCGTATAATATCTAATAATTTTATAATTAATATTTTGTTGATATTCTTCTTCAAATTCTTGAAATCAACATAATTTTTTACCTAATGATATCTATAATATTCTATATAAAAAATATCTACAATTTCATCCAAATATGTCTATCGTTAGCTGAATTTTGTGTGGTTTTGAATATCACATCAATGCTCTTCATCCTATCAAAATAATGATTGGATGAAAAATGTTTTAATAAAATATAAAATTCAATAGAGTCATTGAGTGACTTTTTTTAATCGTCAATAATAGTTATCCATTGAAAAATACAATTGAAGTCCCATGTATACTATTTTTCTATAATATTGTGTATGATAATACAAATTCAATTGTTAAAAAATTGGAAAAGCATTGTTCACATTAAATCGATATCCAAATTTTTCTCCATATAATATAAATTCATATAATGTGAACATAAACTTTTAATGAATTTTAAAATGTTACATTTTCTAAAAAACATAAACCCAAACACCATACTCCCATAAAATTCTCAAATCGTAAATTAACTGTGATAAGAAAATATCAATATCATTTTAAAGATATTTTTATATAGATATCATTAAACTCAACATGACATATTATCACTTAATAAAAAATTTAGTAGATATATTGAAAATTAATAAATAGGATGGACATGGACAATATGTTCTACTAAGGATTCAATAGGGGTTCACTCCATCTAGGCATAGTCCATGTCTGAGATTTCTAAATTAATTTCTAAATATACGAATCCATTGATCAATTTTATTCAACAAATTGAAAATCCACTAAATTGAAAAAATTTCATTTACATATCATCTCGTCTACATTCCATGTTTTCATTATTATAGTTTTGACATAAATTTTTTGAATAAAGAATAATAAAAAGATACAAAAATGACTTGGTAAGAGTATATGTAAATGTTAAATAATCCAATGTTTTTTCATTCAAATTATACCATGAAATTCTAAAATTTTGATACTCTGAAATAAATTAAATTCCTTCCTATTTATAAAAAAATAATTCATGGGTTCATATATTTTCTTCTAACTCAAACCAATGAGTTACAATATTTTATTCACATTATTATATGAATCTAGAATATCATTATATTTATGAATTATATATTTCAATGGTTTCATAAAATCTATAAAAATATTTTCCAACACCCTGACTATAAAATGGTATCCCTTTAGAAAAAAAATTAATTTTCATTATTATCTTTCTGCATATGCAAAATTAAGTTATCTTGTATTACACAGAATAGTGAGTTCCTTCGATTGAATTAAAGAATCACAAGACCAAGAGTAGACGTATATATAATTTATAAATTATTTATGATATATTTATTTTTTTATTATATATTCAACCAAATATTATTACATTCATAAAATATGTTTCATAGACATGATAAGAACAAATCTAGTTTATGCATAAAAAGATGTATTTTCCTGAAGATTATTTTACCTCCTTTTAATGGTGCAACCATTTTAAAACTAAATTTTGAATCTTTTATAAAATTTCATTTGTCTCATCATTTTTGAATGAGTTATACCAAAATTATAATAGGGTGACTTTTTGGTATGTTTCTAAGAATATTAATTTTTTAATAAAGAGTGAAAAACAATAAAATTTACATGGAAACTGCCTTTTGATTTTCATAATTATTAATCGTAAATTATATTTTAAGTTTGATTGACTGTAAAAATATATATATTATAAATTTATCAATTAAATTTATTTCCTTTTTATCTTTTTTATATTTCATTTAGATATACAAAATTAATAAACATTTGAACATATTCGCATAAAACCTTTCTTACTCACTACATCACCAAGATTTAAATTAAATTAAATTTTTCCACTTCAATGAATTGGATTTCGAAAAAAAATATATACATAGTTTGAACTAATATAATATTAATAGTCTAAAAGTAGAAACTTAATTATTGACAAATAAAATTAGTTAATGTAATTAAAATTAATCACAGTTATTAATGTAGATATTAGTTTACTTAGTGGTTAAATAATAATATTAAGGATAAATATGACCTAGAAACTTGTACAAAAGACATTTTATGCCCATATATTGATCATATTCAACCTTATATTGAATTTTAGGAGTTATTTGGATACTATTTAATAAAAAGGACCTATATAATAAGGTAAGTAAAAAAAAACCAAAAATTCCCATTCCTTACCTTTAACATTTATAAATACATGAGGTATGGAAAAACCTCATATTTTTTGTTATACATATCTATTTGAAATTTAAATTATTTATTTTTATCAAAATAATTTATTATCAATTTTTTGAGATGAAATAGATACTTATGTTCTTAATGAACCACAATGTTGTTATTATATAATTAAAAATTAAATATAATAAATGATACTAAAAATATTTAAAGTGGATAATATTGATTAAATTATTATGTTACATTATTATTTTATATTAATAGATGTTGTTAAATATATTTGAACTTAATATATTTTAATTCCACATCAAACATGGTATTTTAGAAGGAAATTTAATTAAATAATTTCAAAATCCACATCAATGTTATTTTATAATAAATGATATTTTATTATAAGAATTAAAATAAATAAAAAGAATATCATATTACAGTTGTTTATTAAATGTTAATTAAAAAAATATGATCTATTTATAAATATATTTAGATGTTATAATGAACATACTATCCCTAAATAGTAAAAACATTGTTACCATGGTTTGGGTTAAATTAGCATTTCTACGTGTTACAAGTGCTTGTTTAAAAATTAATTTCCAAAACACAAAGGATATTTATTTTTTAAATTAGATATTATATTTTTAATTTATTTGTTATATATTTTATAATAAATCTCATATAAATTTAGTCTTAATGGTTAAATTATGTAGGATCGAAAGCACGTTACTTTAATAAAAACTAAAATAGTAAAAGTGGGGAAACTTAGAAGCAAAGTAACCAAATTAAAAAATTAATTTTTTTGTCTTTGAGGTATTAATCATCCATAATTTAAGATTAATCCATTACTTGTTAATTTTGGGGACACACAAGGCAAGTTATAATTCCCAATATTGTTTACCGTTTCATATTTACAAGAATGTCACTCCCCCTATACTATAAGTAGGAATTCACTACACCCATTTCATAAAAACTATAATATAATTTTTCTCATCATAACCCTTCACAAATAATCTCCCAACATCCTTACCCTAATCCTGGAATCCTCACTTGGAGAATGAATTAATATAAGGAAGTCCTTTGTTGAAAACCTAAAGAAGTTACCTGAAAAAGAGGTAACATTCTTCAATGATAACTTTTATATTAATTGATTCTCAAAACAATAAATTGTTATTACTAAATGATTGTATAATACCATATGTATCCAAAATAAACTTATATATTTTTATATTAATGTTTGTACCTACACCTACACACACTTCCATCTAATAGGTAGGAAACCTTTCTTTCATGTGTACACCAGACTACCACCCCGCAAAACAATGTCGTATGTTTTTACTTTTCCACCTCTAATGGTTGTGAATATAATCGAAACACTATTTTTAAATGATATATATTATATTTTTTTTACTTAATACTTATTTATTTTTTTATAACACATACTTCATCCTTTCTATTTTTTGGAAATATGATGACATCATTTGTGGACGTGTGGACTACCACCTCCTAAAAGCAATGCAATACAATCACACATTACATGGAATTTAATAAATAAGGGTTAAATTAAACATATGTGAAATACAAAATCTATATGATATTAATGAAATAATTACATCTTAATAAATATTATATATCATTTTCTTTTTACCATTTCCTCGGACTAAATAAATATGATAACATAGTTTGGGGATGTGTGGACTACCGCCTCCTCGGCGTGATGTGATTCCTTTTACTTCAAAATAATTATATATGTAATTATATATTATTAAATTAAATTTCATTTATTATATAATTAACATTATTTAAATATAAAATGTTACATACCCTCTTTTAATAATAATTATTAAAAAATGGGAACATTGCTCTTGCGTTTGTACATCCTACCTTCTCCATGATTATAACATGGGTTCATTTTTTATAAATATATTTAATGAATGGTTTAAAAACTATTATTGATGTATAAATATGAAAATCATTTAGTGATTATTATTCATTATTTTTTTATATAATGACAAATTTTACCATAGTCGACATACCAATGTTGTTTTTAACGAAGAAACCAAATTTGGTAAAAACATTCTATATAAACATAGTTGTTTAAGTAGTTGTATAAAAAATTGTAATAAGTGAAGTAAAATTAACAATAAACTTTAAGAAATTCCTCAATAATGTAAATAGTTAATATATTTTTATTATTAATGAAGACAATGACACATGTGGTAAGTCAGAATCAAGGTAAGGGATTATTGTCTCACTTTATTTCCAAGTAATAATCTATTTTAACAACTTATTTCCTTTGTTTAACATATATTATACACATTTTTCATTTAATATATTGATTAACTCATATTAAATTCTATTATATGTTAAAAGTTTAATTATATCATTCAATTGGATTGATTTTAAAATTTGTATGTAGTAAAAGTAGTCTTTGAAATCTCATTTTCTTTTGTGACTATTTACTTTAACATGAAACAATCACATTCTTGTAAAAACATTTCATTAGAAATTATATTTATTTTAATATATATATTATTCTATTATTGACATGATTATTTCATAAACCTTATACCATATTTATGTATGGTGTTCACTTTAAAAGATATATATTTTTTTAGGGAAAAATTGATAAACATATATCCTTTATTCAATACAGATATTTGATAAGGCCCATTATTTATGACTTACATTTATTTTCCAATGTATGAGTAATGTTTTGGATATAAATAATATGGGTTTTCAATCATTTAATTCAATCTCCTTATTTAATCAATATTTTCATGGGAAAAATCATTTTGTGATAAAACCTTCATATTTATTTCTATGTAGTTTCGAATTTTCTAGAGGATAGATCTGGATGGAAATGAAATATATTTATAGGCATATAATTAAATTTTCTTGAGGATGTATATTTAAAGGAACAATCGTAAGGATATATCATGATAGTGTATACATCCAAAATTTTCCATTTCATCCTTATTATTATTCAATGTGATTATTTGATTAGTTATAATATCCATGGTCATGTTTTTATGCTCATGTGATTATTTATTTGTCTTCATTCGATCATGTTTTATTCCTTCCATATAGACTACTCATTATTAATTCGTGATTAATTCCATTGTAATTTACCCTTACTGAGCATCTGATCTCAACCTAATTTTTTTCCTTTCCCTAGGGTATAAAAATAAATTATGAGAATAGATTTTCAGGGATGTTGAGAACATTATTTTTTAATGAATTATACTTTTTTATTCCCAATGTAAAATGGGTTCCATTTATGTAATCTAATTTTCCAAAAATGCTTAACTAATCAGTCCTTTGGTATTTTATTCCTTGTAATCATGAAATTGTAATAATGTAAGTCACCAACTCTAGACTAATTGGGTTAGGAAATTAAAGTGGGTATCATGGTATGATTAGTAGAAAACATGGAAACTGGATTTATAAAATATAAATTACTTTACATAAAATGATGATAATCTTTAAGGACAATTATAAAATAACATCCCAAAGAATCAATGTTTATGAATTTGAGATCAAATACTCAAATAAATTTCAATTTATGATAAGTATTGTACCAGTTTTATTATTATACATTAGGTATCATAATTATATGATATAATTTAGTGTATGTCATCATTTAAAAATAAATACCAAGGTATGTAAACCCCAAAAATGTGTGGCATCCAATGAATTGGAAGGATTATTTATGTTATGGTCTTAATCAAATATTTCAAAAGAATGTAGTCTCCTATCTATTTTCATCATATGAGGACATAATATCATACACTAATGATATACGTATTGAATTATCCATGTATTATCAATTCAAAGAGAAGAAAGAGAATAATATTCAGGAAGAGAAAAAGATAGATAAATGGAATAAGGGAATGTAGTACATTCCCAAATGTGATAATTGTGAAAAGGAACAAACCTATACTTGCTGAATAAGAATGGGTTTTTGATACACGTGTGGAGATTAATTCCAAAATTCATGTTATTTCAAGGATAAGAAAATGTATAACAACGTAAAATTCTTAAACTATAAGGATTTGGAACACTATGAAAATTATTTTATACAGAGTTAATGGGAAATACCACAAAAGAGGCTAATAAATCAGGAATGAGCTTATGTTATTGATAGAGATGAACTAGAATGACTATCTTTATTATATTTTTTTGGATCCAATAAATATGTTGTGAAATTATTTTATTGATTATCTTATCGTTATATGATTTATGAAATATATATAAGTATTGTACTGCAATACAATTTCATTATATATTTGAGATCCTATGTTGAATAGTACCATGAAAAGTAATTTAGTAAAAGGATAAATTTTTTTGGAAAACACATAGTTAGTGGAATGATTACCCTTAATATGTTCCTAATGTTGATGCACTGATGTTTGGAGAAATAAATTATTTATTTTGATAACATTATTTTGATAAGTGTTGGCTACCATGGAACTAATTAATGAATTGATGGACAATTGGTTTATGCTATCATTGATGGAATTAAGAAAATTATTTTATTGAAGAAGTATGTCCAATAATATATGTTACATTTAAGGAATATGGAAGCATTAGTTTTTAAAATAAGGTTTTATGGTAATTCATGTTTTTACCATATTCCTAAGTTTGGTGTGTGGTGATTAGGATCCACATCATGTTGTTTGATAATTTCATTTTGAGATTTCAATGACCTTATATCTAATGTTTATTATAATAATCATTATTGAAAGTTAACCCTTCATTAAATTGTTTTGTTGATTTTTGGATGAGGTTTTAGATGCTAATGATTTACTTCCTCATATGATGAAATCTATTTTAAGAAATGAAAGAGAAATAGTTCAAGGTGCAACCAAAGGATAAGATTCTTTTTGTGAAATAGAAACTCATATTTACTTATATTCATTGAGAGTTAAATAATTACTCAAATATTCTAAAATAGTATGGAAATAGGAAAATATTGTTATCAACATTTCTGAAGATATCAACGACCTTTTCTAGTTTAAAGTGACATTTTAGTAAAAAAAAGACATGTGATGTACTCATAACTAAGTAAACGTATTCAGATTGTATTGATACATTGTGAAAATGATCCATAATAAATTCTTGTTGTGTTGGAATTAGTGGAACCTCAATCAATGCACAATGTGAATGACATGAATCCATGTGGTTATTTTTATTTAAAATTGAAATAAATTTTTATAACAAGGGAAACCTGCCTACTGAAAAATGAAAAATCACTTTTATATTGTTTTGATACATTATGAAAATGATCAATATTTCATTTTAGATTTTTAGGAATCAGTGGTGCCTCAATATGACACACAGTATACGGGTATGGCTCCTAGTGTGTATTTTTATTTAAAATTAATATCAATTTTTTTAAAACTGCAACTGACCTACTAAAGACTAAGAAAACACATTTGGATTATTGTTATAATTTAGGAAAATTATTCATATTGTATTTCTGATGTTTAGGATTTATATAAACCTCAATCTGATATAGGATGTTCCAGGTATGACTCAATGTGTATGTTATAAATTTAAAATTGATATTTTTCTTCAAAAAGTATCACTCAATAAAATAAAGAAAACATGATTGTATTGTCTTGATAATTTAGTCAAACAATTCATAAGTCATTTTTTACGAGTAGTAATAAGTATCATATCAATCTGACACATGATGTGATTGTTATGATTCAAAGTGCATGTTTCCAAATTAAAAATGAAATTTTAGTAAAATTGAGAAGTGACATACTCAATAATTAGAAAAAACAATTGAATAGTATTGGTTATTTTGGAAAATGTTCCATAAGTAATTTGAGACATGTAAGAATTAGGATCACCTCAATCTGATCCACAATGTGACTGGTATGACTCTAAGTGCCTTTTAAAATATATAAGTATAATTTTACATTAAAATCAACATCACATCCCAAAAACCAAGGAAATGAGCCTAGATAGTTTTATAATTATTCTTTCTGATATTACCTAATTAATTTAATTAACATTTTTTACTTATATTTATTTAGTTTATTTTGACAATGATAATTCTTGCAGAAGAAATAAAAATTGCATGACATGATAAAATCAACCACAACTCCATTTGGTACATAGAGTTCCTCCTATGACTAAAATTTTAGATTAAATGTAACACTTTCTATTTATTTATTTAATTATATCATTACTTACATAAGAATTTTTTTCTTATATATGTTCAATTTTTTTTATGTTGGGGTTAGTATCAGAATTTAAAGGAATACTACTATTATTTATTGTATGTAATAATTTTCACATATTTTAAATTACAGACCAATGTTTTAAATGTATATAATATCTTGTTTTTTCTTGTTTTTTTTTGTATATTTTATTTCATTTAAATTATTTATTTTCCAAAGATTTTTTTTGATATCGGGGTTTTTTTGGTGTTTTGGTTTGTTGTTATAGAAAACTGCACTGGTGTTGTAGTTTGTTGTCACAATATACTGTAGTATTCCCCTTTATTCGCTCTTTTTAGAGCATACAAAAATCTAGTGATTTTAATCTCACTCTCGAAGTGAGCGCTTCTCTTATACTGATAATGTCTATTTTAGCGCTATTAAGGGCCTATTTTGTAATAGTTTCAATGTTTCAGAGGAGGAAAAACAATAATAAATATGGTATTTATATTAATATTCAATTATTTGAATATATATGTAATCCAATGTGTAAATTAGTTTTTTCTGGGTCCCCAAATCCAACATAGATTGCTTCATTTTCATGTTCTATTATAAATTCAATTGTTTCCAAATTATACGTAAAAACTATTGAACATTTTATGGGTTATGAGTATATGTTTCAAAAAAAAATCAAATTAATATTAATCTTCTTTGTCTCTCTATTTTAAGTGTGAAATAAAACTCAAATCATTATATACTTCATTATCCACATAATAAAAATTATTCTCTTGTGAAACCAAGTTAAATGGATCATTATCTTCATGATCTCCAGTATATATCAAGTGAGAGATGTTAACATAAAAAATATTTAATGAATCATTCATTATACCCATATCAATTTTGACCTAACAATATTGGAATAAGACAACTAAAAATTGACCATTATTGTTTAATTAGATTATATCAGTCAGTTTTTCATTGTATCCCACCTCTGAAATTGTAAATACAAGCCTATTTAGAGTTTTCAATACTTCATTATGACTTAATTTATGAAACATGAAACCATGAATATTTTAGGCATCTAATATCTTTTCTTTCCTTATATGACATCGAGCCACAAACATCAAAAAATTTGACATTTCAGCTTGATTATTATCATTCAATATCTAGATTAATATAAAAATGTTATTATATTTAACATATATGAGATAATTGTACATCAGTAATATTAATATGACTATATACATACATGATGGGTGAACCAATCGATAATATCCATATTGATGGATAGTATTAATTCTTTCCCATTTCTAGCTCAACAAATTTTTCATCTCTTTTTTTTCAATATCAAATATTCACCAAATGGATCTATAATATACATATTAATTAGCACATATCTTTGTACTTGTAGTAACTCTATATCAGTTAGTGTAAAATTTGAACCCATTCCAAGTTGTCATCCAAGCATTTAAAATACTGATAATTAGTTTTCATAATGAGAATTATTGGATATGTCATCAACAAGTCCAACATGATTGAATATAATCTCAATCCTATCCATATATATTTATCAAAAGTCTAGATATGTGTTGGGTATGTATCCTTCCTCAATATAGCCTTCTCGATGAGATTTAACTCTCGCATATTATTTCAAATGACCATTGTACCAAATGATAAAATATAATAGACATATTAAATTTTTTAACACAATGATATGATAAAATTGAATTCATCATTAAAAATAAAAATTATATTAATGTAACAATAAATTGAATAAATCAATCTATAGTATACCATTTCACCATGTTTATCTTCCTTAACAAAATTAATGGTCAATAGAATCATAAAAAATGAAAATTGAAATGGTAAATAACATCTCCAAAACACAAAGTGTCAACACAATTCCATTTTGAATTTTTTTTCAAACATAGACAGGTTTAGTGTTTTCTCAAAAATCTATCTGAATAATGTTCAAAAATTATGTATAACTAAAATTACTCTTTTGGGTAACATATTTTTCAATACAAATGGAAACAACTGCTACCTCAAAATATATGTGTCATGATTTCTCAATCCATGTAACTATTGATGTTTTATGTCAAAAAAACATTGAAATATTACTTTAATATCCATCTAATAGTTTTACATTCAATAAATTTTGATGGAATAAGCCATTTTATTATGATTTATCATTCTGAAATAGCTTAAGTATATTTTCAATTTTCATTTTAAAAAAACTCATCATTTTTATTCATTGATTCCAAATCCTTATGAGCATTAAGGTGATCTTTTTATTTACCCAGATCATTAAAAATGTAAAAATTACAAATTCATAGATATTATACTAAATATGAATTTTTTCATGATTATGATGTAATAAATTAAAATCCAAATATGTATGTTTGAAAAATATACTCATTTTCATCCACTATTGACATCCAATTGATCCAGATATTGTACATCGTACCCTTTTCGTTCATCTTTAAATGGGATACATTTTTGAAATTATATGGTGACATTCATTAATGGTCCCATTATTTATAAACCAAATAACACCTTTAGTGACTTTCTTAATACAATATCACCATTTATTTATGTCCTATTAAACCTGAATTTTTGAGATGCGTTAAGAAATCAAAGATGACAAATAAAAAATCATTTTATTCCAAGTGGTAATCAATTAGTTTCAAAATCAAAATTAAAAAACTCGAAAAGACAAACTAATATGAGTGTTCCAACAAGATAATATTCTAGGCATAAGAAAATCCATAAATAATCTCATAAAAGCATCATGAATTTTAAAAAAAATTCTCATTGAATCATCATATGTTTTTATGACATCATCACATAATTCTCGCAATTCATTTATTAGTGGTTGGAGCTACCCATAAATGAAATTTATAGGAATTTTCATCCTTAGATACTCATAAAAATAATGAATGAAGTAATTATCATAAAAATACATAGCGGTATATTATAGGTGATCAAATCAACTAGCCATATTCTATAATTAGTAATTAAAATACTAAAAGGGTTAAAACCATAAAAGACAATCCCAAATGTATATTAATCGGATTTGAAGAAAATTATGGATATGATGAATAAAAAACCTTATATGATGTTAAATATTTTGTATAATTAATAAATTAATCATTTTTATTACCAAGAGCATGCCACTTCACAATGAATGCAATCTTAAAAAAACGAATAATTTTTTCAAGTGTGGTTTTAGAGGAATGTAGAACAATAACTTTATGGGAATATTTTTCTTCTGCTTATTCTTATTATTTAATTCATTTGTAATCTCATTATATCTCATTGATTTATATATACTTTAATGAAATATTATGAATTATTTTTTATCATACTCCTCTCCCAAATAAATCCTTAAATCATTAGGGCATCCATGCATCTTTGAATAATCAAGTCCAATTTTGTTAATGGTTTTCATCATCCCATACACTAATTCAAGGATCGTAGCTTAAATAAATTAATCATAAATCAACTATAAAATCATGGAAACTTATTTCTCAGTAAATCAATTGTCTCACATGTTATGATACAACCTATGTAGAAAATAAATCTTTGAAAAAATGGCATATCCTTCATATAGTTCTTTTTTATTCTTTGACTAATTTATAAAAATAATTTTTTTACTAAATATTTGCGAATGATTTAACTTTTCACGGTCAATTGAAGGTTTTTTGATCAATTAAATTATTTTACATTTTATATTAAAATGAAAAATGTGTCATTTACAAAGTATCAAACTGAATTCTTATGTAGCGATTCAAATTATGTTTCATTGATAGGATAATCATTATTTTCAGTTTCTATAAAATTTGATCCATCATTTCAAATACCACAAACATATCAGGTAATCAATTGTTTCAATATAAATATCTCATATAATTATTTTCTATTAGACTATCACTTGAATTTAAAATCAAGACACAAAAAAGTATATTCTACTTTCCTTTTATCAATTTTAAAATTCATAATCTAAATTCTTTTCCAAACACGTGGTATAAAAAGGTGTGTTTCATGGTAAATTAATTCAACTTTTTTCTATAAATATTGTATTACCACTCCTATCCCTATATATTTAAAAATTAATATATATATATATATATACATATGTTTAATCAAACAAGTACAATAAGTTATTAACCTCACCCACCTTCATCATCGACCAAGGTAGGGTCATGATTCGAGAAAACACAAATCCAACATGAAAATGATCTAGTACAACATTAAATTCATAAAAAATATGATGGAATAAATACTTCCCTATGTAATAATATGGGCATATGTAATGGAATAAGGTCAGCGGGTTGAGGATATGATGACGGAAAATGTGGATGTCGGGAAGATGAACTTGAAAATTATGCCTCATGGGAGAGTGGGGTAGGGGATATCAGGTCAAGGCTGAGGGATGAGGAGGATGAGGATCAGTTTATATGGGGTTTAGGGTCATTGTTTTCATTAGCAGTTACAGTTTCTAGTAAAAATGGATGAGGGTTCACCATTGGGGTTCACTTTCCTGGGGATAATGGTTTCCAGAGGTGTCACTTTAGTCTGTGGTTAGCAGTTAGAGTTGATTGGATCAAGTGGGCCAGGGTAGTTGTGATCAGGGGTGAGTGGGGGATTATATTTTTTATAAACCATTTCATGTGAAATGAAAAAAAATTATGAAATATGTATATATTTATTATTATACGAAACCACTTCAATATTTTAAATAATAATTATGTTTTTAGACGCGATTTCCTGAACTACAACTAATAAACCACTTCAAAACCCACTTTTTGGTAGTGCGGGTTCATAGATGGGTATGCCGATCTTTGATAGTGGATATGGATTTTTTTTACTAGTGGTATATCTAGGAGTTCACTTAGAGAGGCATAAATTTCAGTGTATTATGCCTTAATTGTATATAGACATGTAGAATATACACTTTTCCCATGGTTATCTCCCATGTGTAGTCGTATCTAAAGATATTATATTATGCATGAATTTTTTATAGATCAGTTGATTATATTTATATATGTTATTGGGTTATTGATTATCTTGTGTACTAGAGATATTTCTCAGTTTCTGGTCCTGGTTGGTAAAATATTTTCATACTGTGTGATAGACCTATTCAATTCTAGTATCCATCCCATGAACTATTAGATGATGGTTTGGAGAGTTACACATAACTTTCTTCCATTACAGGCGGGGCCTCGATGGGTTGGGGTTGGGCAAAGATGACTGGTGTTGCATATGTAAGTTATTTTTCATATCTAGATAATGTAAAATTTAAAAAAAAATATTTGTTCCCAATTGGAAGTATTGTTATATATTGGATATCACAGAACAAGAAACTCATTGTAACATCTTAAAATCATGCAGAAGTGATAGTATTGCATGAGGTGCACCTAGAATTTTTTTGATTGTGGTCTATGACTAAAAACATTCAAACTAAAAATGGTTTGCCAATAAATAGTGTCATGATAATGTTATTCAGAGATAATTTTGTGTGTGACATTAAATTAAAGAAGATATTCATGGAAAATGAACAGACGAAACACATACTAGAATAATTATTCTCCTTCATGCAAGAGTTAATTAAATAAAGAAATATCAACATGCAATATGTTCATTTCGGTGAAAAAATATAGATCAATTTATAAAGGATGTATAGAACACTTTCTTTAGTTAATATATACACGATAATGTGATGGATAGATTAAAAAAATTGTAATTTCATTATGTAATGAGGATTTCAAGGAGAGTCAATGCCATAAGAATATATACCATATTTCAGTGATTATCTAATTATATTTTTCTAAAACAATTAATAAGACTAAATCTTACAAATTAAGATATTATAAGGGTTATTCATCTTGAGGAAGAGATCTGATGGAATTTAGAGGATTCTGAAAAATGATGGTTTTTTGGGAAATCCACCCACCCCCTCGTCTTATATTTGTTCTATTTCCCTACTATTTAAAATAGTCCCAATTTAATTTTTGTTTTAACAATGATTTTTTATAGTATGAATTTTTTCCAAAATTTTTGAATATGATTGAATTAAGTGATGATTAAAATAAAAATTAGAAATAAAATTTTTATAGGTTTGATGATGGATGAAAATGTTTTAGAATTATAATATTTATTTTGAATGAAATTAAACCTAAAAACCCCCATTATTTAGTGTGGAGCAACTGAATGATAGGCTGATAGGAGGTAGGTGTTTGTTCCCACCTCATGCATTTTGGTGGAGCCATCATGTCTACATCAGTCATATAAATATATGTTCATGTTTTATATTCATAGTCTCTATAAATAAACCTTAAACATCAACAAATAAAAACCTAATAACTCTATCTATTATTTTAATTTGAATAAAAAATTAAAATACAAAAATTTAATATGTTTCAACTATAATTAATTATGATAAATTACAATTCAAATGTATAATTACTATTTTTATATGTTAAAATTTATTTTTCAAGCAATAAATCAAACATTATTTTTCCAAAAAAATATAGATGTTTATAAGGAATAAATGCATATATAAAGACAAACTAGTATTTTACCTTTATATTCACATAAAATTGAGTAAGAAATAAATATTCAGAATTTGATATATATATATATATATATGAAAAATTTCATATATAAATATAAATAATTAAAATATACATGAAATTGGGGCCAGATAGAAATGAACCTGAATAAGCAACAATAAAACATGTTCAATGAGTCTATGTTTGAGAGATCATTAAAAATTGCATAGAGAACATATGATTGATGTTCATAATTAATAGAAATAATTTTTTTAGTTGTAAACATGAATTACAAGTTTCAAAAATAAAAATATTGTACATACATATTAAAAATATAGTCAAATATAATACATTTTTTAGAATATGAAAAAAAAAGTGATTAAAATATAAAAAAAATACATATTGTAATCCTATAATATATAAAAAAAATTAAATCAGAAAATAAAAACAAAATATGATTTCAATTTTTTAAATATTAATTAAAATATCTTTGGAATAGATATAATAAATAGGAATTCACAAGGTATACCATGAGTAATTTTTTAATGAACCAACCCATCGGGGCTTTCCCTATCAGCCGAAGGTCGATTTTCCACAACCTCATGCACACTTCCAATATTCCAGTATTTAGTGAAAAATTATAAGAATGAATTATATAAAATTTGAAGCCTTGACCTTTTGTACTTGTATGCGCCCACTCAGCCATATCCATTCAATAGTGAAGAAGAATAAAAAGATAGTAACATCAAGATTGTAAACATGCATGCATTTTTCACTAGGAAAATACAACATAGTACGACATTATAAACTAATATTAAAGGTTAAAAAAATATATTTCCAATGATAATTAAAGTTCCAACTTATCAAATCTAGAATAAATGACTATTGGGAGATCCCATATCCTCATCTCTAAGCATAACCTTAGTACGCGATCAATGAACTCAAGTGTCCCTATGCCCCACTGAATCAACCACTAACCAATCCATCATCTATACAAAGCATGACACATGTAAGAGAATCCCATACAAGGATTATTATATACATACCTACATGTATGTCCTAAAAATGAAAAATAGATTAATAGAGAGACACAAAAAAGACAATTCTACACATAACATGGGGGACTGAAAACTCAATAAATATATACTCATAAAGAAACAAAATAGAGAGAGAAATAAGATCTATATCTCATATCCTAACATAGAATGATATGTATGATCACATATCCAAATATCAATCTCTAACACCCAATATCATGTACAACTGCATAAAAAACTATGTGGAGAATCCCACACCATAAAACCATGCTCCACAATTGAGATATCTGGAACTCCGGACAATGGATCCTATATATTCTCACTAGAATCATGATAACAATACCCCACATTGTATCTTAAATGTCACAAAGGAGGCCACCATCAATTTCTAAACAAAAAAATACTCTATATGGGATACATTCGGACTAAAATATCTTTCTGGAAGAAAGATATATTATAGATATAAATTTCTATGAAAATACATGACATGTGTGGTGTATCGACCAAACCCTAGTGAACCAAAATCTGATATTTAATATCAATTACATTTTCAGGATTATATTGAATCAAATCCGCATGGATTGAGAATTTAGTATTCTTCAAAAACCAGATACATACATGAGTCTTGTATTAAAATTTTATACAATAATTACCAAATTATTTTTTTAATAAATCTAAAACCTCGAGAATAATAACTTTGAAGGTTACTTTAGTTGATCTTGAATATACCTATATTTCTTTCATATAGAATTTCAGGGATTTATTTTGAAAGGAAATAAAATAAGTGTGATCTCAAATGATCAGTAAGTGTAATGTGTGGTATAAGAAATAATGAATCAATGAGAACAATAATTATGGATTGGTAAATAACTGAAAAACACATACTATGTAATCAAAAAAACTAAGAAGGAAGTTCATAAACAATATGGATAGTTAATAACTAGAATTAAATTCCTTGAAAATAAAAAGATAAGGAAAAAATAAATGTAGAAATGTATGAAACTAAAACACAAGTCATTCAATCAATGAACTAAAAATTAAATTTATCCAGAGATATGTTGATCTAAGATCCCATGAATGAATAATAACAGAAACCAAATGATATGAATTCTTATTTATTGGATGACACGTTTTCAAGGAAAATGGAACCTTTATTATCAAGTCCTTTCACAAGATGGTTTGAAATATGTCAACTAAAAATACAACTTTGGAGTATAACCAAGTGACTCGTCAAATGAAAATACCAATGCATCGAGTGGAAATTTATAACCAGGCACCACCCATGTTGTGCCATTCTAAAACATTCATCATATATCAAATAATCAATTTAAAAATGCACCTTATCAAATATACATATGGAGTATAATGTAGGGGTAAATGAATATTTCCACAAATAGTCAAATGACTTTAAAATTAAACACCCTTTGAAAATGGAATATGTTTTAATAAATTTACATATCCATGATAGATTATATGGATAACTTGGAGAAATTCAATATTCAATAATCGTAAGAAATTCAGTATTTAAATGGGGGATAATAAATAAATCAAGTAAGTGAATTCGAATACTAACCTTTTCAATATCAATAAAAAACCATATAGAGGATATTGAGTATGGAATTATTATAACATAACCCTTGTTAAGTAAAATAATTTTTTTTTCATTGATGGATTAAAATATTTTGATAAGGTATTTTAAAAAAACCATGAGGAAAATTTATTTTGGTTTTGAGAAAAAATTGAAACAAATATCTTTGAAAAATAATTTAAAAACATTCTAATTAATAATTAATCTTTAAAACATGTAAATAAAGCTTCTAAGGAATGATTTAGGGTAAATATGTAGATGTTGTACAAGGTAAAAGAACATTCCTCTAGCATAGTAAAAGTTTTTGAAAAATGTAGTGTTCAGGATGTTATAAGAAAGATTCCATTGAAAATTTTGGAAAAAGTAAAAAAGGGGTAACAATTTACTTACGAGATAATTTTAAAAACATTTATTAATAAATTTTATGAAAACAATGGTTTTATAAGAAAACAGGTTCTCCAACTGATGAGAGAACTAAAGGTGTGTTTTTATAAAAACATTTTCTAAAACACCTTGACTACCAAAGAGAAGAAAAATGATACTAATACTTGATAAAGGTCATGATTAATCATAGTAGAGGAAAAGGAAGTTTTTTATTGAACAATTTTCATATAATTTCCTCTAATGGAAATTAATTTTCGAAAACATTATTCACGAGGAAAATAATATTTAAAAATTCCAATGTTCTTCATACCACAACGAAATATTTTAAATCAAAAGTCTCATGTAAGAATAAATTTAAATAAAAGTTATTATATAAAAAAATTAACTAAAATAATGATTTTCATGTAAAATAGAAGTATATACAACATATAATAGAAACGTAGTGCATAATAACAAATAAGTCTCAGAGGAATGTAAATTGAGATGAAATATTGTACCTTGTGTTTCCTTTTAGATGAACTTCATTTTAATTCAAATATAATAAATTAGAAGATTTATTTACTTTATTGATAACATTATTAATGTTTTTAATTAATTTTATTTCAATTACTTCCTTGTTCAGTAAAACATGAAAAGAAATTATGATTCTTTTGATTTTTTGACCCATTTTGGTTTTTATATAAAAAAAACATTACAAGGTCTTCTATGGTCAAAGGGGTCTATACATCACTTCACTATAGAAATAATCCATAAATAATAATCATATTTATAATTCGATTATACATTTAAAAAAATATAAAAATATTTTTATGGAAAAATGAATCAACATTACAATCATGCAGACGGTATATCTTATGTACGCATGAGTAACGTTATCATTTCTCAATGCTCATTATGGAAAGAAGGTATGAAGAATAATATATTCCTAGAATTATAATGATATCATAATTAAAATATGTTTTAATCTTATAAACTTATTTATATAATTCTTGTGATATAAAAGGAATCTCGTCATGTTGAGGAGGTAGTAGTCGACACATCCATGAATTACGTTATAAATTTTAATGTGTCTGAAAGAGTAATAAAGAAAATGATATATATTATAGGTATAAAAATGTAATTATTTAATTATTATAAAAAATAGGTTCCTAATTTCACATATTTTTAATTAAAGACAACCTTTATATGTTCCATGTATAGTGTGAAAGAGTCACATCGCTTTGAAGTGGATGTAGTCCATACATCAACAAATGATGTTATCATACTTATACAAAATAGAAATTATAAGGTTATTTGTTATAAAGTAATTAAAAAAGAAAAAAATACATAATTAATATCATATATTTCATATATAAATTTATTTTCCATCATAATGTCCACTATATGAAGTGGTAAATAAAAAATGAAAATATCATCATTTCATGAGGCAGTTTTTCACCACACACAAAAACAACATATTAGTTACACATTTGATTGAAGTGTGAGTACATGTAGGTTTAACACTTTGAATAAAATAATACAAGTATATTTTTGGGAACTTATGTTTATATACAATCATATAATAATAATATTTTATGGGTTTAAAATGGAATTAAAACTAAATAGCTTAATGAAAGATGTTACATCTTAATCTGGTAAATTCTCTAGGATAATAAGAAAAGGCATACATGGATGTATATATGAAAAAGGGATTTAATATATGATTATGGGATGGAGTTTCAGAATCTATTTTATCAGATAAGGGTTGATCTAAAGTGGCTTGATAGGTGTAAGGAAGTGTGAGGAGGGGAGGCCTTTTAATAGTGGAGGAGTGGTACTCTTGTAATTTTTGACAATCGAATTCCATACACGTTTTTCACAATGATAGTGGCTCCAATAAATGTCCCAAATTGAGAAAAGGGAGTATAGGGTCGAAATAAGTCCATAAAATTCCTCTTTAAAAATATTTTATGTTATTTGGACCCTTAGGATTAATATACAGTCCCTTATTATGCTTAATTTTCCCTTAATTGTTGTAATTAATTTTAATTACATTAACTAATAGTTTGGTTGAAAAACTATGTAAAACTTATTATAATATATCAATTCTTCGAATTCCATATATTTAATCAAATTCCAAAATCAATTCACATAATTGGTAAAAATAAATGTGAAATTTAATTCAGTAGATGGGATGACAATACAGGGGTTTAAAGTACAAAATCCAAATGTATGCTATTTTTTATAGTCAATTTCAACAATAAATTTATTCCAATAACATAAATTTCATTTATTGATAAAAATATTATCTAATTACCCATTAAATCCAATTAAATTATAATTTAATATTATAAATAAATTAGTTAAAAAATTAGGTTTTATGTAAAATACAATATTTTTAGCAATTCATTAAAAATGGTATGTTTCTGAAAAATCTCACAAATTCATAATAACCTAAATTTTATGGTTAGATATCAATTATGATATTTATTTTTAAATATTCAATAAATTAAAATTTCAAAATTCATTTGTAAAATGGGTTCACCATTTAAAGGGTTTAAAATTATCTTTATAAAAAATATAGATTTTTTATGTGATAAATTAGGTTTCTTCTTATTTTATGAGTATCAAACCTAATTGATGAAAATAAAAAAAATATTTTATTTAATACATAAAATATATATTTCATTAAAATAATTCACTAATTTTAATTAGTTTAATTTATTTGGGTAAATAGATTTATGAGCATAAAAATAATAATATCATTCTTTAAATTCAATTAGTTTTCATATTCATTTCTAAATAATCTGTAACTAAAGAAATAATTATATGTTTATGTAACCCATATATATTAATATTTAAGATTAAACTATTTACAACCTCTAGTTTGTATCTTATTATATTCAAAAATAATATTTTAATAAAATATAATTGTTTGGTAAAACTCAATCATGCATGTAATGCAAGACATTGAAGAAACTCATTATTGCTTATGTCATGTGCTAAATCAGTGTTCCGTACATTTCAAGATATAAAATATATTAAATAAATTTAAAATATTAGAAATATTATAAATTTTCAAGCTATTATATTCCCTTAATAATTTAGTTTTATGTGTCATAAACACTATCGAATAAAATTTTCATACTTTTGATTTTTGGGGCGTTACATTCTCCTCACCTTAATTACATTATGTACTCACTATTTAAACTCTATCTTAGTAATATATTGTTGGATAGTTCCTATCTTAAAATCCCACATCCTGATAAGGGTTCGTAAGGAACCCCTATATAATAGAGAATGAGAAGTACAAGGGTCACATAAAAGAACATATAACTATGTCTCTAAGTAGGATAACATTAGTGGAATGTAGAGATATGAACATAAGGTAAAACATAATTACTTATAGGAAGTGATTGTGTTCATAAATCACAAATAAGTGAATTATCAATATAATGTTTAGGGCCTCAAATCCATAAATCATAGATAATTTCGAAACCGTTGATTCAATAAAAATTAAGGAATTAGGAAAACATTTATTTAGATCATTATCCTAATGTTGGATAATTCATTTACTTCCTAAGGATATAAGAATAATTACATTCATGATATATATCTATAAAAAAAATTCATCCATCAGTTTTTCTTTTATTGGTTTTCTAATTACTCAGAAAATTATTTTTGATCCCTGAAGCACTAAAATATGTTTTCAAAAGATCTTATGTCCCATAAAAGATTGAAAAGACAAACTATTTGCCTCTAACTATTGTCCAAAACTAATATATTTAAGAAATTAATCTCTAAATATAAAAGAAACAGTACTTGTATATCATTAATATTTATTCATGAAATTGTTTAACTAAAAATGGTGACATTTTAACCAGAACATTGTGTGAGTCAGTGGTTGGCGTGAAACCCTTATCATTCATTGATCAAGGGTTTAAGACCCATGACCTTTCCAGATTTCATTGGCTGTCACACAGCTTGCAGGTGTGTTGTAAGGCCCGTTGTCATGTAATATGTTACACTAAGTGAAACTCTACGCACCTTTTCATAGTCATTACTCCTAGGTACATCTGTGCCATTACCATATCCACTTATTGTATCCACACATTGTTGTATTGTAAGTAAAAATAAATATTTTCTATCTAACTAAATATTTAAGATGTTATTATATTATTATCTTCAAATTATACATTATGTCTATGTTCTCTAATATATTTTTTTTCTAAAATCTACTTCTCATAGTTTCAACTAAACATCCATTAATACCAACTATATTTCCCCGACCCCAGAAAGTATAGATCTAGTGTCTACTATCAATTACATTTGAATGACTACATGGAATCAAATCCCAAATGATAGATAACATATTATTCTTGCTAAACTAGGCACAAATAGGAGTCATGTATTAAAAATTAATACAATAATTAAAGCATAATGTTTTTCTAAATAAATTACATTGTGGATAATAACTTTTAAGGTAAAATTATTCCATCTTATATACCTTTTCAATCATTCATAGTACATTTATTAGATTCTTGGGGAAGGGAAATAATATAAATGTGAGATAAAATGTTAAGTATGTGTAAATTATGGTATAATAAATTGTGAATCAATGATAATAATAACTATAGAAAGTAAAATAATTGATACACACATACCCTTTAATCAATATACTAATAATGAAATTCATAAACAATATATAATGTTAATAATTGGACACATTTTCCATTAAAATAACTATATAAGGAAAAACCAATATTCGAAGCTATCGAACTGAAAGAAATTTCATTTAATCAATTAATTGAAAATGAAATGTCTACATAGATATGTTGACACAAAATATCATGGATGAATAATAACTAAAACCAAATGAGGGAAATTCTTGATTATTTTACACCATGTTTCTAAGGTAAATTGATTCTTTACCGCAAAGAAATTTCACAATACGGTTTACAACATATTCAGTAAACACCATATAAGGTGGAAATCTGAATTTCTCATCCAATGAGACTAATGATTCATTGAGGGAATATTTATAATTGTTCCCCACT
The DNA here is from genome assembly GCA_963277665.1 of Viscum album. Classification (NCBI taxonomy): domain Eukaryota; kingdom Viridiplantae; phylum Streptophyta; class Magnoliopsida; order Santalales; family Viscaceae; genus Viscum; species Viscum album. The sequence continues at coordinate 1,255,172,066 of OY728122.1, forward strand.
AGTGTCATACCAGTCCAAATAATTATTCATATATTAAATAATGTATTTAACATTGTTCCTTATCAAATATCCATACTGAGTAGAAGGAACGAATTTATCAATATATCCCAAAATAATAAAATTACTTTCAATGTAAACATCATATGAAAAAGGGTAAAAGGTTTAGCTAAAATACATTTCTATGAAAAATGATATATTTAATTAGGGGAAATTCAATGTTCAATAATTGTAAAAAATTGAATATTTTAAGGGGTACTAACAATGAAAACAAAGTAGTGAAATAATATACTATCCTTTCCCAAATAAATTATAAACCGTCTAAAGTATGATTAAGTATGGTATCAGTATAACATACCCCAAGTGGATTAAAATAATGGGTTATTTTCACTGATGAATAGAAATATTATAAAAAAAACTTTTTAAAACATTTATTAAGAAAATAACATTTTTTATTCATTTAAAAAACCTTTTCAATGGAAATAAATTTTAAAAACATTTCTTTAAAAAATATCCTTTTAGAAATTCAATGGAATATTTGACGGAATGACAGTTGGTAAATATGAACATTCCTTACAAGGTAAATAGTACATTTCTTCTACACTTTTACTGCCCATGAAAATACCATGTTCGGAATGCAACATAAAGATCCCATTGAAAATGTAAGTACCTGAATCTAGAGCCCCTCCACTGGTGCCCCATACCTAGTTCACCACATAACCTCAATGGTGTTTCCCCGAATGCTAGAGGATTCCGAGTAGAAGCGAGGGCCTTGGTGAGTTGGTGGGGAAACTATGCCCTTATTCAGTATGGTATACAACGGAAAAACAAAAATAATCAGCAGAACCAGTAAACAACATGCATACAATAGAAACCAAAAAACAGAAGAAATAAATATATATATAAATGATGAAAATGATGCAACGAGTACAAGTATCTATGGAAAGAAGAAAACACAACAACATGATGAATACATCTGAAAATAAGTGAAAAAGAGAAACAAAATAAACTCCTCCGCATCGTGAGCCCCAGCTCGGTCCCATGCTCCCCAGCTCCAGTGCAATTAAGAACCTGAAGTAGAAGGGAGATTTCCCTTATCTATACCTGCAGCAACATAGTCCTCTTGGGCCCAAAAGCATGGCCCAAACAGGTTGTGAGATAAAATCCCAGTAGGCAATCACCAAAAGATTTATGCCTTACAGTCAAATGAATACATGGCTGTAAACAACAAGAATCAGTAAATAGGAAAGCACAAGCAGCTACAATCCACAGTTCTAACATGTATAGCACACAATTAAGTAGTCATAAATTATGAAAACAAGTAACCCTCTGAGAATCTCTCACAGCCTAACCCCTATGGTACAACCTATAGTACTAGAAACCCTATGGGAGGCACACATAATCTCACCCCTCTGGTTCAGCTACGTAACTAATGATACTCTCTGGGGAAGCACTCACCGTCAATTCCCCCAATAGTCTCATATCATGCTAAAGGCACTCTGGGGAAGAACTCAATGTCAATTCCCCCTGTGGAATACGTCGAGGATCTACAAACTCTCTGGGGAAGCACTCAATGTCAATTCCCCCTATAGTCTCGCATCGTAATTAAAAGACACTCTAGAGAAGCCCTTCCATCAATTCTCCCTTTAGTCTACTACTCTAGGTTCTCATATTACTGAGTACAAGTAAACATGCTCAGCACATGTATATCGTCCAATAAACCTAATGAACTACTTGGCTATCATTCTATGGCTCAACAGCAATAACAAAACAAGAGTTCCACAATCCTACAACTAGGCATGACAACTGGAAAAATGCCCAATAGGAAAAACAAGCATGGAAAAGCAACCTGAGCACAATATAAATTACTCTATTCACAAGCAATAACCTCTACTAAAGCAAACAAGCAAAGAAGGCAAACAGTAGGGGCAAAATAGAAAACACGCAATACCCCGTTCATGGGTATTGGTGGAATTTGCACATAATATTCATCAACTTTCTATAGAAAGGAACAAACCACCTACCTCGATCCGAGGAGATCGATATAAGTGAACCATGATGACAGATTCCCCTTGGAATGATGTAGATCTGAGAAATCACACAAAACACTCAACCTACGATAACATGGAAACCAGGAGGAATCAAGAAACAAGGCTAAAGTAGAAGGAAGAACTCACTACTGCGATTCCAACGCAATCGACCATGCTCAAATCAGAGAATGGATGGTGGGGCAGGAGCTCGGAGAAGATTCGGTCATACGGTCACTTCCGGGCAGACAAAAACTGGAGAAGAAGATGATTTTGGGGGTTAGGTGCAACCACGGTCTGGTTAATGAAAAAAAGAAAGTAAACAGCGTGTACTTCTTGAGTACACAGTGTGTACTTCAATTTTCCATACTTCGAGTAAACCGACCTCCACCTCAGCCTTACACACCATGTGTGTGGCCCAAACATGGCTAGCACACGGCTTCGAGCCGGGAAAGAGTACATGGCGTGTACTCAGAAATTACACAACGTGTACTCAGAACGTACACGGCGTGTACATTTGAAATTTCCAGAAAACTTATTTTCCTTAAAAACTACAGAAAAAGGGAAAACATACCTGAAAACTGATCCAGGTGCTTAAAAACTTCCCCCCCCCCCTTAACGAAATTCATCCCTGAATTTCCCAAAAGAGGCGGAGAATGAGGAACACTGAACAACTTCGGCCATTGCGATCGTACATTGGTCTCCCTCTCCTAGGTCTCATCCTGTACTCGCCCATGCTGCCATTGAACTTGTACCAGAGGAATAGACCGCTTGTGAAGAACCTTCGTACTGTGATCGACAATCCGGATACGATGCTCCTCGAACGATGCATCCTCTTCATGCTCGACTTCCTCAGGCTGAAGGACATGAGATGGGTCTGAAAAGTAACGTCGGAGTTGGGAGACGTGGAAGACGTCATGCATGGCCCGATATCTCAGAGGTAGCTGCAACCGATAGGTGACCGACCCAACTCTTACCAAGACCTCAAACGGCCCGAAGTACCGTGGTGAAAGATTACCCTGTCTCTGAATCCTCTTGTGTCCCAACCTCGGTGCGGCACACAGGAAAACCTGATCACCAACCTCGAACTCCATAGGTCGTCACCGCTGATCAGCATAATACATCTGTCAATACTATTCTATAGTCATCCTCTTCCGAATCAGCTCTATCTGTTCTGAGGTCTCTTGAACAAGAAGAGGTCTGAGCAATGCTGCCTCTCCTACCTCCAGCAAGCAAAAGGGTGATCGACATGGCGTACCGTACAAAGCCTTGTATGCCTCCATCTGAATGGTCACCTGGGAACTATTGTTTTAGGAGAACTCCAACAAAGGAATTTGGTTCTCCCAAGAACCACCAAAGTATAGAATGCAATCCCAGAGCATATCCTCAAACACCTAGATCGTGCGCTTAGACTGGACATCAGTCTGGGGATGGTATGTTGTAATCAAAAGTACCTATCTACTCAAGGCCTTCTGAAGTCCCTGCCAGAACCAAGAGGTAAAACATGCATCACTGTCTGAAACAATAGAACATGGAACTCAATGAAGACGAATGATCTCTCTGATGTAAATTCTTCCTAGATCATTGACACTGAGGGTCTCCTTGATCGGCAAGAAGTGAGAAACCTTCGTAAGACTGTCGACGACAACCCACACAACATTGTATCCCTGAGGTGACCTCGGAAACCCAGTCACGAAGTCCATAGAAACATTGTTCCACTTCCATTTCGGAATGGTTAACTACTATAAAAGCCCTGCTGGTCACTGATGCTCTGCTTTCACCTGCTGACAATTAGATCATATCATGACAAAACCAGCAACATCCTTCATCATACCTAGCCACCAGTATTGGCGATGAAGGTCTCGATACATCTTGGTGACACCAGGATGAACTACCCAAATAGAGGAATGGAAATCCCATATCATCTCCTCGCGTATGTCTGCTTGCACCCATACGCGTCATTGGAAACGCAAGATCTCATCCTCGCCCACTATCCATCCAGAAAGAGGGTCCTCTCCTGACACACTCTCTCGCAGGACTAAGCCTTATGAGTCTGATAGCTACCTCATTCTTACTCGATCAAGTAGCGTGGAGGTAACAGCTATAGAAGATAGAAATGTTTTTCCCCATCTGTCGTGCTCCTCCAGATGCATCTCAGAAAACAGAGCCATCAGTTTCCACTCAATACTACCTTCCTGAACTGCCTGAATTTGAGTTCTCCTACTCAACGCATCATACACGACATTTCCTTTTCCCGACGTATAGGAAAGACCGAAATCAAAAGAATGAAGATACTCGACCCACCTGTGCTGCCACAGATTCAGATCACACTGAGTGAAGCTATACTTGAGACTCATGTGGTCTATGAAGACCATGAAGTGCTCTCCCAGAAGATAGTGTCTCTAATAGTTCAATGCATGAAACAATAGCACCTAACTCCAAATCATGCGTAGGGTAGTTCCTCTCATGTGGCCTCAACTACTGAGACCCGTACGCAATGACTCCATCTCCCTGCATAAGCACAGCTCCCAGCCCGATACCTGAAGCATCACAGTAACTAGTGTAGTTCTTTCCTGGACCCAGAAAGACTAGTATCAGTGCTAACGTCAACCTCCCTTCCAGCACCTCAAAGGCTGATTCACAAGAATATGACCATAAGAACTTCGCCCCCTTCTTGGTCAGACGTGTCAAAGGTGATGCTAGATGAGAAAAGTCTTGAATGAAACTTCTATAGTATCCAGCCAGCCCAAGGAAACTCCATACCTCAAAGACATTTTTCAGATGCTCCCAGGAAACTACAGATTTCACTTTCTTTTTGGTCCACAGATACTCCTGCCTTTGAGATGACATGATCCAAGAAGTGAATCTGATCCATTCAGAAGTGGCACTTCGAGAGTTTAGCATAAAGCCATTCTCTCTCTGTGTACTCAGAACGATCTCAATATGTGTGGCATGGTCCTGTCTAGTGTGAGAGTACACCAATATATTGTCCACGAAGACCACAATGAAGGAGTACAAGTAAGGATGGAACACTCGGTTCATCAGTTCCATGAAAACTACAGATTCATTCGTGAGACCAAATTGCATGACTGTATACTCGTATAGACCATACCTACACCTGATGGATGTCAAAGGTATATCTGAGGGTCTAACGTGCAACTGATGATAATTGGACCTCAAGTCAATATTTGAGAACACCCAGGCTCCTCAAAGATGATCGAAAAAGTAATCAATCCATGGTAAGGGATATCGGTTCTTGACCGTCAACTGGTTCAGCTTCCGATAATCCACACAAAGAAGAAGGGCACCGTCTGCCTTTTTCGCAAACGGGACAAGAGAACCCCAAGGAGAAGTACTGGGTCGGATGAAACCCTTAGCCTATAGCTCCTCCAAATGCTTCTTGAGCTCCTACAATTCAGGTGTGGACATCCTATAAGGAGGAATGGACACCGGTGCTGCTCCTAGCATGAGTTAAATAGAGATGTCTACCTCACGCTCTGGAGGCAAACCTGAAAATTCTTTTGGAAAGACGTCCCTGAAACGATCCACCACTGGAGGAAAGTCCAACTGTGGAGTCCCCTGATCATCCAGATAAAGACTAGGAGTCTGGGCTGTCACCCCTCCTATCCCAAGATGCTCGAGTCCTGCATGACTTTCCCAAACATCCCACTCGCCTTTATGAAGAAAGGACTCACCCTATTGTGAAACGAAACTCACTCTATGGCGATAAAAGTCAACGACTACCTGAAAGGGAATCAACCAATCCATGCCAAGGATAACATTATAGCATTTCATCTCTATGACATAGAAAACCCATAAGATGTGATACCCGGCAACCTCGAGTGGGAACTCTGTACACTGACGTACACTAGATGTCCTCATTCCCAAAGGTGTGTCTAGTTTCAATGAGTCGGTAGAAGAAAAGACGGAGATTCCAAGGCTCTACACAAAAAAAATAGAGATAAATCTATTCGTAGAACCAGTATCGAAAAGGGCTGAAGATACAACTAAGCCTACTAAAAATGTACCTCGAACAGTAGAAGGGTCGAGATCCTGTTCATGATAAGTCTGCTCCACGGGGAAAGACTGGCCCGTGACGCGGCCCTGCGCCCCAGGTTGACCACTCTAGGCTGAACCTCACTGCTGGTGCTGAGGAACTGGTGGCTGATTATGATGACCTCGACCTCCACCTCAGCCCGAATGACCGAAAGAACTCCAGTTCCCCCACTGGTGAGAAACCAGCGATTTTTCTCCTGAATGAGGAGTCATGGAAGAATCTCGGTCACCATCTGCAGGTGAGAAAACATGGCAGAAACGAAGAAGGAGACCCATCTGGCCGCAAGATCGGCACTCCACTGGGTCCCCCTGGCACTACATCCTCGAGTGCCCTATACGGCCACACTAATAGCATGTCACCTGGATGCCTAATGATGCATCTCGCTTCCTCGAATCACCGCGCGTAGGCTCCCAATGGTGCTTCTTGTTGTCATATGGAGGATGGATAATTCTAGAAGCAGAACCGCCCTGGCTTGCAGCTTTAGAGTCTCTCAGATTGTGCTCTGTAATCAATTCCTGATTGATGATGGATGTAATGGAAGTCAACTGGAAGATGTTCACCTGCAAGCGAATCTCCCGCCAGAGTCCATCCTCAAACGTCCTCTCCAAGAACACCCCACTCCCATCCCGAAGGGGTGTAAAATGCTGCAGCTTAGTGAAATGATTGGAATAATCCATGACAGATAGATTATCCTGCTCTAAGCTCATGAACTCCCGGGCTTGATCGGCCCTCAGGGTATCAGGGTAGAAGTAGTCATAGAACATGTGCTCGAACACCTCCCAAGTCATAGCCTGCTGGTGACCCACATGTGAGATCATGTCCCACCACCTCTTGGAAGATTCTTAGAGCATGTAGGTGGCGATCTTGACCCACCTCTCTTGAGGTATCTCTAGATGCTCGAAGATAGTAGGCATGGATTACAACCATGACCCTGCAGCCTAAGGTCCTCCCTCCCCGGAGAACGTCGGAGGATGCTGCTGCTGAAAGACCCACATCAAGTCTGCCATAGACAAGGCAGGAGGCAGTACTCCCTGGAAGTCATGCATCATCCTCATGAAACATTCCCTGAACTGTGCATCAGCGCCCGCAACTGGTACAACAACTGGTGCCAAGGCAGGCTCGACTGGAGGATCGGCAGGAAATCCATGATCAGCCCTATCTGGCATCTGATCACTGCCTGACAATAGACATATGACTGGAGGATGCCTCGGAGGCATATCTCTGAAAGATCAAAATCACACCTTAGATCAGGAAAACAAGGACATAGAACACAAGGGTACAAAATATGAATAGGGGAAGAAAAACACAAAAGTTTTCAAAACTCGACCTCACGGCGTGTATAAAATTACACGACGTGTCTTCTTAACCCACTAACAAGGGCGTGTACACCTTCCCAACAAGTGGTGTACACTTCAATCTACACGGTGTGTTGCACCCACAAATGACATGTACTTGAAAACTATTCCCCTGCCTGAGTCTCCTTACACGGCTAACCCACACTGTCTAACATAACCCGAGACTACATGGCGTGTTCATAACACACACGACGTGTACTAGACAAGGCTTCGGCAACCCATATTTTTGAAACACACGGCCGCCTACATGGCTGAACCTTACACGGTGTGCTCCGAATAAACACATCATGCATAGGAAAGGTGACCCCGTTTCGTGTTCTTCATGACACAACCGGGTACATGGACAAGACTACATGGCATGTTCCGAACAAACACGACGTGTGGAAAAGAAGGTAACACCGGCCCGTGTTGTTCGTGACATGGTCGGATACCTGGATAGGACTACACAGCGTGTTCCCTAAGGACATGGCGTGTTCTACCTGAGCTTCCCCGACCCGTGTTGTTAGTGACATGGTCGGGTACACGGCTCCGAGCCTACATGGTGTGTACCAAGTGTACACTGCATGTTCCTGAAGTTACTCCCATGACACTGTGTTCTACTCACACGGTCAATGACACGGCCAGAAAACTACACGGTGTGTATCCAAAAATTACATGCCCTGTATTCTGGGTTTTTCTTGGGAGTAGCTCAGAAACAACTCAGACTCCCAGAAACACTAAAACAATGGAAAGAGGTGCCAAATATTGATTCGTGAGGGCCCATACTCCCCGAAAATCAAAGCTCGACATCTCCTGTAGTCACATACAAGAGAAAACAACAGCTCTCTAACTTAATAGCAGGGATTCTGTCAAGCATCTCTCACAACAACATGCATAATCTACACAAATCCTATCACAACAACATGCAATCCCTAATGCACCCTAGATTTCATGGCAAGAATGCATGGCATATGATTTCTAGAAGTGCCTATATGATGCATGAGATGACATACCCTCATCTCATCGGGTTGCGACAAATATACAACCTAAATATCAAAACAATAACTGTACAAGTCATGCAAATAACTCTAGGTGAAAACATGTCAACCATAAAACTCAAAACCAGCAACTACAATTAACGAGGTTGTAGGGCATTTTCCTATACAGGGGTTAGATACTCCTGAGCACATCTTAATACCAGTTACTAAATCTATCCTATCCCTGGATCAAGTCTCCAAATAGTAAAACAAGAGAAAATAACTCCTCTGATACCACTTTGCAACGACCCGAATCTGGAGCCCCTCCACTGGTGCCCCATACCCGGTTTGCAACTTAACCTCAAGCGTGTTTCCCCGAACACTAGAGGCTGCCAACTAGCAGCGAGGGACTTGGTGAGTCGGTGGGGAAACTATTCCCTCATTCGGTATGGTATACAACAGAAAAACAAAAATAATCAGCGGAATAAATAAACAACATGCATACAACAGAAACCAAACAACGGAAGCAATAAATATATATAGAAATGATGAAAATGATGAAGTAGGTACAAGTATCTATGGAAAGCACCAAACACAACAACGTTCTGGAATACAACTGAAAAAAAGTGCAAAATAAAAACCAAATAAACTCCTCAGCATCGCGAGCCCCATCTCGGTCCCATGCTCCCCAGTTCCAGTGCAATCAAGAACCTGAAGTAGAACGGTGCTTGCCCTTATATATACCTGCAACAACATAGTCTATTGGGCCCAAAATCATGGCCCAATCATGGTGTGAGATACAATCCTAGTAGTCAATCACCCAAATATTTATGCCTTCCAGTCAAATGAATACATTTCAATAAATAACAAGAAGTAGTAAACAAGAAAGCACAAGTAGCTACAATCCACATTTCTAAGTATAGCACACATGTAAGCAGTCAGCAATGAAGAAAACATGTAACCCTCTAGGCAGCTCACACAACCTAACCCCTATGGTTTAACCTATAGTACTAGCAACCCTCTGGGAGGCACACACAGTCTCACCCCTCTGGTTCAGGTACGTAACTAAGCAGACTCTCTGGGGAAGCACTCGTCGTCAATCCCCCCTATAGTCTCGTATCGTGTTAAAGGCTCTTTGGGGAAACAGTCAATGTCAATTCCCCCTGTAGCCCGCGTCAAGGATAAATAGACTATTTGGGGAAGAAATCAATGCCAATTCACCCTATATTCTCACATCATAATTAAAAGACACTCTGGAGAAGCTCTTCTATCAATTCTCCCTTTGGTCTGATACTCTAGGTTCTCACAGTACTGTGTACAACTAAACATGCTCAGTGCGTGTATATCGTCCAAGTAAACCTCGAGAACTACTTGTCTATAATTCTATGGCTCAATAGTAATAACAAAACAATAGTTTCACTACCCTACAACTAGGCATGGAAACTGGGAAAATGACCAACGTGCAAAACAATCATGGCAAAGCAACATGAGCACAATATAAATTACTCTACTCACAAGTAATAACCTCTACTAAAGCAAACATTCAAAGCAGGAAAACAGCGGGGGAAAAACAGAAAACACGCAATACCCCGTTCACAGATATTGGTGTAATTTGCACATAATATTCATTAACATTCTATAGAAAGCCACACACCACCTACCTCGATCCGAGGAGATCGATATAAGTGAACCACGATGATAGATTCCCCTTGTAATGACGTAGATCTAGGAAATCGCACAAAACGCTCAACCTACGATAACTTGGAAACGAAGAGGAATCAACAAACAAGGATAAAGCAGAAGGAAGAACTCACTATTTTGATTCTAACATAATCGACAATGCACGAATCGGAGAACAGACGGTGAGGTGGGAGCTCGGAGAAGATTCGGTTGTACGATCACTTCCGGGTGGACAAAAACTGGAGAAGAAGATCATTTTGGGGGTTAGGCGCGACCTCGGTCCATTTAATGAAAAAAAAAGTACACGGCATGTACTTCTTGAGTACACGACGTGTACTTAAATTTTCGGTACTCCGAGTTAACTAGCCTCCACCTCAGCCTTACACACCGTGTGTGTGGCCCGGACACAGCCAGGACACGGCTTCAAACCGAGAAATAATACATGGCACATACTCAAGAAAGTACACGGCGTGTACTTCTAAAATTTCGAGAAAATTTATTTTCCTTACAAACTCCAGAAAAAGGGAAAACATACCTGAAAATGGATCTGGGTACTTATAGAAAACATTTCTAAAAAGTAGTTAAAATTTATTCAAAAAATCCTTATTAACCCAATATTTAAATTTTTATACTAAATTGTGGGTTTTAGAAGAAAATTTGTTCTCTAATTGATGAGCGATGTGATGTTGAATTTTTTTAATAATTTTTTTTTGAAATACCATGAGTACCTAAGAGTGTAAGAATGGTACTAATGTATGAAAAAGTTCTTGATTAACTATATGAGAGGAAAATTGTAGGGTTTATTCAACAATGGTCATATAATTTCCTTGGATGAAAATTAATGATCCATAAAATTATTCTTGAAGAAATCAGTCTTTAACCCTTCCAAAGTGTCCTATACCACTTAAAAACATTTTAAATCATAGGCCCAATGATGGAATAAAATTAAATTTATATTACAATATCAGTAGAGTAATGATATTCATTCTTATCCAAGATTGTTTATTCGTATGTATTTATCGGGGTTATGTTTATCATCCATGTCCATATGTTCTCAAAAATGTTTTCATAAAATGTTTACTATTCTTTCATGTATGTTTATAGTCATTTTTACCCGTTTATGACTTTTACCACATCGTATGGAAGGAATCTTTCTTTTTTTCCCATACGAGGTACTTTTATACTTTTCCAACAAAAGTTCGAGAGGAATGTTTTTTCTAACTTATATGGAATGAAAAGATTTTTATGGTTTCATAATGCCTTATTTTCATGAAGCTAAGTCTACAAGATTTCATGAATATTTTCAACAAAATTCTCTTTTAAATTTGATGGAATTTTGTGAAAAGAAAATGATTTTGAAGAAGAAATGATATTTTCTTAAAGAATTCATTTCAAGGGTTTTATCAAAACCATTTTCCATCAATGATGACATTATTTCATATGAGTATGTTTCAAGTATAATGTCTCTATGATTTACATGGTTTCACTTTTCTTATGATGAAATTATATCCATTTGTTTTTTATGGATTATGTAATGATGGGTTGATGTTTAAGAAACCCATTTTATTCTTTGGGTTATGATGAATGATTTATGTTTTTGTTGTGGAACAGGTAAGAATGATTTCATTATTAGATGGGTGGGACTTATATCTCCCTCAAATGCACTGGGTAATGATTTATTTCTCATGATATTGACATGGATGGAATGACAAGTTAATCTGGATCAGTGATACAGGACTGTAACGAGGAGTGAACTCGATTTAGTAAGGGACTTTGTCCAATATGATAGTCTTGGTAGCAATGCCTTGGATACTATGGAAATCATAACATGTGCTTAATGGTTTCCAGAATTACATGTTTTATTCCCATGATATTTTATCATAGTTAAGGTTCCTTTTTGATCTATGCCTTATGCACTGCCAAGATTTATGTCATTACTCATGATTTTGATGTTTTATGTTCATGTTCTTATGTTCAAATGTATAGGGATTGTTTTATGTTCTCCATGTTTACCCTTAATGAGAATTTGAGCTCACCCATTTTATGTTTTCATTTCCACAGGATATAGGGAAAAGTTTTACGTAAAAAACCATAGGGGAAAATCTTTATGGGAGATGTTGAAGATCTTTCACCATGGTTAGAATATTATGTTACCAGTTTCCAAAGATACTAAACTAATACGGTCATTGGACATCTTTTTTTGTAATGTATTAAGGATTCTGTGAAAGTAATGTAATGTCTTTGTACGTCAAGTATGGGTCTATACAAGTCTCATATAGGAATAAATTTAAATAAAATTTATAATATCATGAGAGTAATTATATTAATGATATATCATGTAAAATGTAATTATATAAACCATATAGTAGAAACGAGGTGCATAACAACAAATAAGTTTCAATGGAATATAAATTGAGATGAAATCTCGTAACTTGTGTTTCATTCAGGTGAACATCAGTTAAATTCCTATATAATAAACTTAAATAAATTATTTACTTTATCTATAAAATTATTCATTTTTATAATTAATTTTATTTCACTTATATCCATGTTGTATAAAACTTCATAAACAATTATATTTCTGTCAGTTTTCGACCAATTTTGTTTTATGTGTCAAAATAATATTACATGGACTACTATGGTTAAAAGGGTCTATATATAACTTCTACAAAATAATAATCATGACATAAAAATAATATTTATAAAAATAATATATATATATATATATATATAATTAACTATTTTAATGAAAAAATAAATCAACTTTACAATCACAAAGACTTTAGGTCGTACGTACGCATGAGTAACATTTTCATTTTTCAATGGTATTTATAGAAAATTCGTATGTAGAATAATATATTTATAGAATGATAATTATAACATAAATACTATATTCTTTAATCATATACACTTATTTATAAAGTTCATGTGATGTAAAATGAATCTCATTATGTCGAGTAGGTGATAGTCAACCCATCCATGAATGATGTTATAACTTTTAAAGTGTCTAAAAGGGTAAAAATGAAAATGATATATATTATTGGTATAGAAAGTTAATAATTTCATTAGAAAAAAAAATAGGTTTTTTATTTCATATATTTTTATTAAAAACCATCTTTTATATGTTCTGTGTATAGTGTGAATGAATCACATCGCTTTGAAGAGGCTTTAGTCCATACTTCCACAAACGAAGTTATCATACTTATAAAAAATAGAAATTGTATGGTTATTTGTTATAAAATAATTACAGAAGAAGAAATATATAATTAAAATAATTTATAACATATATAAATATATTTTCCATTATAATTTCCACCATGAGAGGTGGTAAAGGAAAAAATAAACAATAATCATTTCATGAGGCGGTTTTTCACCATACACAGAAACAATAAGTCTATTACCCAGTAGATGTAAGTTTGGGTATGTGTAGGTTTAACCCTTAATATAAAATAATACAATTATATTTTGGGTAATTTTCGATTAAACAATCATATAATAATATTATTTTATGGGTTGAAAATAGAAATAAAAAAATACCTTAAGGAAAGAAGTTACTACTTAATCGGGTAACTTATTTGGGTTTATATGATAAGGCTTCCTTGAATGTATATATGACGAATGGATGTATTATAAAATTATGGGAGGGAGTTTCATAATTTATTTTATCAGATCATGGTTGATATAAAGTGTCTTGAGAGGTGTGAGGATGTGGGAGGAGAGGAGGGCTTTTAATTGTGGAGGAGGAGTGACACTATGGTAATTTTTGACAAAAGAATTCCATACATGTTTTTTACACTAAAAGTGGCACCATTAAATGACCCAAATCGAGACAAGGGGGTATGGGGTTAAAATATAGCCACAAAAATGGCTCTTTGAAAAGTGTATATGTCCTTTGGCCCCTTAAGAATTATGTGCAGTCCCTTATTATGATTAATTTTACCTTAATCGTTGTAATTTATTTTAATTACAATGAATAATAGTTTTTGTAAATAACTATTTTAAACTTGTTATAATCTATAAATTAATTTATTCTATATATTTAATCCAATTTTAAAAATTCAATTCACATTATAAATACAAAATATTGTGAAATTTAATCCTGGTGATAGAATGACAATACAGGTTTTAAAAGTAAAATCATTCAATTGTGTTCTATGTTTTTATAGTCAATTTCAAAGTTAAATTTAATAAAATAACATAAAATATATTAATTGATTCAAATATTATCTAATTACACTTTAAACCCAATTAAAATTATAATTTATCCTTGTAAATAATGTATTTTAAAAAGTTTTTTTTGTAATAAAATTCAGTATTTTTAGAAATTCATTAAAAAATGGCATATTTCTGAAAAATATGATAAATTCATAATAAGCTACTCCAATGGATAGAATTTATATTATTTCATTCTCAAAGATAGTTTAGGTGAATATTTTTAGATAATAATGGAATAACCTACTCTAATGGCCCCAAAAAATCATAAATTAATTAATTTTAATTAAATAACATTATTAATTTCAGAAAGGGAACTTATATTAATATTTAACCCAAATTGTTCCCCATGTGGAAACATAGGAGACGTTTAAGACATAGGAAGTGTCAATTTTGATTTTTTTTTAATTTAAATAATATTAATGTAATTATAATGGAAAAGTAACCATTAAATAACTAAAATTATATCCTTCGGTGTTAAGGGTTTAATATATGTCATACGAAAAAACATAAGTGTTATGGTAATTTTATATTATTTTTTATCTTTAGAAATGGGATTTACCGTTTACATTGATAATAAAAAATTAATAAAGTTACAATTCATATTGAACAAAGATAAAAAGAACATATTCAATAAATTTAGAACATATGAATCCCAAAATGTAATAAATATTTGAAAATTCAAAACTCAAAAGAGATATAAAGTAATTTAATTTTAAACTATAAAAATTAATAGAATACATTTTTTAGGAAAAACACCTCATTTTAAATATAAAATGATTATATAGTATATTAATGATTAAAACCCATTCATAAAACCATTATTGGATAAAAAAAATAATGAACTAATGAATAATCCATTGAATAATTTCACCATCTAAATAAAATAATGATTTCACTTAAAATAGTATATTTCACTATTCATTAGGAAATGAAACTTGTCAGAAAATTTTTATATATTCAGTCAATAAAAAATTATTATATTACACATTCAAAAATGAATTTTAAATTTTCAAATAACAACTATAAAATTTAATGAATTTATTTTTAAAATAATTGAACCATTAAAAGGTGATAAAAATTATTTTTAAATAAATAAATTTTATAATTGTAAAACAGGATTTGTTACATACACGATTGAACATAACATCCCTATTTAATGATAAAATTACAGTCTAAATCACAAGAATTAAAAAAAATTCTATCATTTCTTACGTGTTTAGATTCTTCCCCCTTTTGAAAATTGATTTTATAAAAGTTTATTCACTAATTAAAGAAGTGGGGATATCATTCCCTCATAGAAGTTTCAGATTCCCATGTTGTTTTATCCACCATGTGGGATCTCCAAAAAAACATTACCCAAGAGAATTAATTTTTTGAAATACATTTTTTCTATCGTCCATATTTTAAATAATATTTTCCTGATATGAAAGGATATCTTCTAACTGAACATCCTCAGGGATAAAAACATGAGATGAATCTGGAACATACATTTTTAGAAATGAAATATAAAAAAAACATTTTTTACCTGGGACAAATATGGAGCCATGTCTTCCCTATTTCCTCTTTCAAAAAGTTATTTTGAATATACATATTTTAGATAAAGAAACATAGTAATCTTCAAATCCTATATCATTTCAACATAAATATAAATTAAAATAATTTATGTTATTTCTATTAATGTTATACTTACCCCACAAGTTTTCTAAACCTTTTTCTAATACCAACTATAAGGACATGAACATAAACATTACATATCCTACTAACTTTTGACAAGGATTTATTTTATTTCATTTCCATTGAACTTTTAGGTTTAGTTTTTTTGGTAATTAGGTCATAACCTCGTCCAAATGGCCCCAAAAATCATAAATAAATTTATATAATGAAAATAAATTTATTAGGTTCGAAATGGACACTTGGATACATTTATAACCCACAATTGTCCCTATGTAGACACATAAAATATTTTTAAAACAAGGGAAGTTATATGTTGTCATTTTTATTAATTTTAATTACATGAAAGACATATTCATTTAAAAGTTTCTATTAAATAACTCCAACTTTAACCATATGTGATATGGTTTGAATATATATCATCCAATAAAATTGGTACAAGTTTTAGGTTAATTGTTTATTACTTTTTACCTTAATTACAACATTTTCTGTTTACCATAGTTATAAAAATTTACCAAAGTTAATATTCATATAGACAAAATATAAAAGGGACCTATTCACCAAATTTGGAAAATTTCAATCAAAATTTGGAATCCATTTCTAAATAATTAAAATACAATTGTGGAAAATTTTAATTTAAATTTATATTAGAAAATTGAACTCAAAAAATAGTTTTTTAAAAAACCCTCCCAATTTAAATATAAATAATATCTATGATAAATTAATGTATAAAAATAATTAAAAACTATAATTATATATTTATAAATAAAAAATTAACTAATGATGATTTTAAACTAATCCAAATTATAATTTTACCTAATAAATAAAACAATGTTTTTAATAAAGCCAGTCATTTACACTATTCAATAAATAAATGAAAATTGATTGCAAAATAAGAAAAAAATTAACAAATTTTAATTTTAAAATTTTAATTTCAATAATGAATTTAATTTTGTCAAATTAAATTTAAAAATTTGTAAAATATTAGTTTTAATATATGTGCGCCATTAAAAGGATATAAAATTTATTTTTTGAAAAATACCGTTTGTAAACCTAAAACTATATTTATCGAATACAATAATAAACCTAGAATCCATTTTAAAATTTATAATTACTATCTAATTAATAAATATGAAAAATATTTATTTTATCATTACCTGTGTTATTTAATTATTACCTTATTTTTGAAATGTCATATTTGAAATATTACTCTCTTATAAAATATGTTGGGATATCTTACTATCATATCATTTTCATATTCCAATGTTTTTTATTTAACTGAGTGGTTTCTCTTCTAACCCCAAACCTAGTGAATTTCTATATTCCACAACACATGTTCTCAATAGTCAAAAATATCAAAAGGCTTTTCATCAAATAATATGTTATCATGTAACTGAACTACCTTGGGCTCAAAACATGAAAATAATCTAACAAATACTTTCTTAGCATTGAATCCTAAAAAACATTGTGTGCTTGGGAAAAACTAAGAGTAAAATATTCTTTATTTCCTATTCCAAAAAATCACCCTTAATAGAAATAGTTTAGATAAAACAACATTGTAATATTCAAAATATATATCTTTTCAAAAAAAGTAAAATCATATGAGATTATTCTATTTCCATTATCCTAACCCATAATTTTATATAACCCTCTCTGAAACCAAATATATGGAAACTTACTCATACATTATATATTATAGTATTATAAGACTGTTATATTTTAATTAATTCCCAAAGATCTTTTAGGTTTACGATTTTTGAGAATTAGGTCATAACCTCAACCAACTGGACACCAAAAATCGTTAATAAATTTATAACTTGAAAATAAGTTTATTAATTTCAAAATGGACACCTAGATTCATTTTTAACCTAGATTTTTACCCATGTGGATATATAAGATATGTATATAACAATGAAAGTGACATTTTCTATTTTTCATTAATTTAAATAATATAAAATTCATTTTCATGAAGAACTTTCCATTAAATAAATCAAATTAGAACCTTATATACTATTGATCTAATATATATCAACCAATAAAATTTGTACAATATTAGGGTAATTTTATATTTTTTTAACCATAACTACTCGATTTACTATTTAACAAGGTAATAAAAAATTACCAAAGTTACATTCATATTGGCAAAAAATGGGACCTATTCAATACATTTTGATCATTGAATCCAAATATGGAATCTATTTTCCAAAATTCCAAACTTAAATTTGATAGAATTTAATTTAAAATTAATCAAAAATTGCACCGAAAAACAGGTTTTAGAAAAAACACATCATTTTAAATATAATATGGTGGTACCTTAAATTAATCTTCAAAAATATTTCCAAAAAAGTATTTTTAATAACATGAATTAAAACGTTAACTAATTTAAATTTAAAACAAATCGAAATAATATTTTATCCATGTAAATAAATTTCAGTTTTCAATTATACCCGTATTTTTCACTATATTTTAAAAAATGAAACATGTCTAAAAATACCAAAAATTAATCCAAAGTAAATTTGGACATTCATATTTCAACAATATATTTTATTTTTATAAATAAAATTTATAACAGTGTAAAATTTTATATTTAAAATAGTTTTCCATTAAGATGAGATAAAACTTTATTTTACATAAACCAATTTTTAAACATAAAAGTGGATTCATCATATACACTATTAAGAATAAAATATTATATAAAATTTAAAATTACTATCTAATACCTAAATATGAAAAATAATTATTCTATAATTACCAATCTTATTAGACCCTAACACATGTTTTCAGAGTATTTGATATCATTTAAATCTAATTATTGAGTCATTCTGATCACACCACACATCATATGGATTTCCTATATACACGAACATGTGATAAATAATTCAAAGATTATTTTATGATGATTTCATTCCAATCTATGATAATTTTCTATTTTTTTGACCATTCCATGTACAATTTATTGTTTTAAAAAACAAAAATTTTATTCATTGTTATCTAAGGAAAACTACCACTCAAATTAATGTGTCCTTACTTCCTTTATTTCGAAAAGGAATATTAATTCATTGTTTTTTGATTTCACAGAACCCTTACATAATTTGGTTTTGACCCTATAGTGCATGTTTTTAAGGGATTTAATATCTTTGAAAATTACTTTTTGATTATTTATGGGAATACCACAGACCATATATACATGTCTTCTAGTCGTAGATGTCAATAATAATTAACATATAACTATCCCTTGATTTCATACTAAAATGAGGTCTTTTCATATTTTTTTTATCGTTACCAGCTCGTTTTATAGTTTTAAAACAGAAAAATATATTTTATTATCATCTTATGAAAACCAAAACATCAATTGATGTTTCTTCAGTCACTAAATTTTGAATGAAAATATATATTTAGTGTCCTATAATTTTATAGAACTTTGAGGTCACATTCTTAGTTTTGACCCCTTAAGGAACAAATTTAAAGGCATTGAAATCATTTAAAACTAATTATTGAGTCATTATGTGAACACATCATGTAAGATGTAATCTCCTTATACTAATACACATCACCAAAAATAAAACAATAGTTTCCCTATGATTTCATATCAAATTTGGATATTTTTATATTTTTTTGGCTATTATATACATGATTCAGTGTTTTCAAACACAGAAAATGCATTTATTATCATAATAGAAAAACTATGATTCTAATTTATGTTTCTTTCATTCCTAAATATCAGAAATCAATCTAATTTCCTTTTTCTATAATTGTATGGAACTCTTAGGATATTTTCAAGGATTTGACCGCCTAAAATATGTTTTCCAAAATATTTATATCATTAAAAATACTTATTATCTAATTTTATATGCACCACACATTTAATGGATGTTATTCCTTCTCATAATGGTAAATAAAAATTATAATACAGTTTTCCCATAATTTCACACAAATCGGATGTTGTTTCCTATTTTTTGTCCATTATATGCATGTTTTAGCATTTTTAATAATCAAAATGTTGCTATTGTACTCCTTGGAAGACCAAACCAAGTATTGGTGTGTCCCAAATACTATCATTTAAAAAAATAATGTCATTTTCTTATGATTTTATGTTAATTTGATCATATTTTATTTGTTTTTACCCCCTAAGTAAGGTTTTTAACGACTAAAAAAACAGTTAAAATAATTTTTTGAGTCATTACAAGATCATTTCATATTAATTGGAAATTTAATCAACTTGTAAACATCAAATATTATTCAAATATATGATTCATAACATTCAGAGATCATTTTCTATAGTTATGACAATTACATGCATGTTTTTTTGTTTTAAAACATTGAAAATGCATTTATTATCATCTCGGGAAAACCAAAAAATGTATTTGATGGGTTTTAGGTTTTTATATTTTAAATAATATTATTCAGACATTTTCTAATTATTTCACATCACCCTGATGTTTTTTTCTTAGATTTTACCCCCTAACATATTTTTCTGAATATTTTAATATCTTTTAAAACTAATTATTGTGTCATTATAAGCACAACACATATCAGATGGATGTACTTCATTCACATACACACCATAAATAATTTAAATATAGGTGTACCATGATGTCACTTCAATCTATGGTCGTTTTTAACAAATTAAGATTTTATGATATATTTATCTTCAAATGAATTTATTTTTTTTGTATAGCCTGTAATAAATGAAAACTTTATTTTAAGAAAATCACAACAAAAATTATCATTCAGATTCAATAATTTAAAATTATTTATTTATATTCAAAGTAAATTTAAATTTAAATATGTTCATTTATATTATTAACAATCAAATTAAGATCATTAGAATCAATTTTATATTGTATTTTGGTATAAAAACATTTAATACTTAAGAAACCTCTTTTATAGATAACATATTTACATGGAATATTGACTGTTTAATTATAATTATATTATACCACTTCTATAAATTTAATTCGATAAAATGGAATCCATATTTTTAATCAACTTAATTAAAATAATTTGATAACAAAATCTAAATTTTTTTCCATTATGAATAGTATCCATAATAATTTCCATAATTAAATTGATAAAATTATGTTAATACCATGGGGTAAAACCTTGGAATATCTCTAAAATTTTTCTTTATATGATTGAAATATTATTTTTATACCAAATTATTTCTTAATGTTTTTAATAATGTATTTTAAATTATTATTTTACAATTTAAAACCCATTATTGACGTTTCAGAAAGATTAGTTATATTTTATTAATATTAAAAACTATTATGGGCATTTTAATTACACTGATAAAACCCCATGTTTTTATGAATTTGTTTTTTCTAATAAATTATATTTATTTTTTTTCCTGTGTTACACACAACACCGACTATATTTTTTGATACACGTGACACTGAGCCTTTACAAAACATGGTATATTATTAATATTATAATTTGAACTTTTTCATTATATCATAGATGTTAAACATAGTGATATAAATACTAATAAATAATCTTTAAATTTTTTGTAAAATTTTTTTATAACAAAAAAATAATATGTGAAAAATAGATAATTTTTTATACAATCTTTATATGTTTCGAAAATACTATTTTCAAAAAAATTATTTTTTATTTATTTTTGTGAAAAACAATGAAATTAATTTTTGAAACTTCTATATAAGAAATTTGATAAAATATAATTCATTTTTTTAATCATCATGTTAAAATTACTATAGGGTTAATCTTGGTTATTTTTTGAAAAGTCTAATATTTCAATTGTTAGTGAAGAATACTGGTTTCTACATAAAATACTATTTTCATTAATAGAATTATAAAAGGTTAATTTTGTTTTTAAATTGGTTTATAATTAAAATTAGTATGATTATAAATATATTAAAATAATTTAGTTCATTTCAATCATTTTTATATTGAATTTTGATGTAAAAACTTTTAAACATATGAGTAATTTCTCTTTTAGAATACTCATTCTCTTCACATCTATGAGATTATTTTGAAATTAAAAATTTCCAATATAGTAAATGAAATTTATAAAAAATAGATTCTATATTTGGACTAATAATGATTTATATTATCAAATATGTTAAATATAATTTTTTACCATAATTAATAGTATACATAATAAAAATTATTTATTGTAGTTATTTTGAAAATGGTTTTACCAGAGGATAAATAAAAAAGGTAAGGCTTAAAAATGAAAAACAAAATTTCTAAAAAAACTCATTATATAGATATATTTCTACCATATATCATCTATGATATACAAAGGACCATTTTATATCCATTTACAATATGTAAAATGTTGTCATTCCTTTTTCATTTTAAAAATTACAAGAGTGTCACTCACCTCGCTGACAAAGGTCACCCCTTATCCTCTCCTATTAAGACTTAAAATAATTGTTTCAAACAAAAACTATAATTTTTTTTTAAATTCCCTCATAACAATATGTAATCCTTATATTTTTTAGGATTCCCTACTATATATTCATTAGGTATAAAGCTAAAGAGTTTATTTAAAGAAGAGGTAAATTCTTAAACTTATGATTTTTGTTATATTTCTCATTCCACCTCTATATAATATTATTATATTTTTATTATATAATAAAAACCTTACATACCAATTAATTAGATGTTATTATGTTAATATAATAACTTATATCTATCTCCTCTTCAATTAAATGCGACACAAAATCGTAATATGTGTATAAAGAGGACTACGAACTCACAAACTTATGTTATTCATTTTCTATATGAACCTCTACAGATGGATAGAACTACGGATTAAATGAATATATATTATATATAATATATTATTATACATCATGAAATTATATATCACATATACCTTTATAATTTTCATTCTATGTCAATACAATAACGTTACTCATGTGTATGGTGGACAACCGCTTCGTGAAGCGATTTGATTCATTAAGCATAAAATGAAAGGTAATAAGAATGGGATTATTGAAAAATAGGTTATATATTAAATAAGAAGTATTATTGGATTTTAATATATTATTTACCTTTCTTTCCTTCAATCCCTTAAGAAAATTGAACAAAAGTTCACGCTTACATACCGCATATCGAATCCATTAATAGCGTATTTCATATTCTATATCAAAATTTTATGGATCACTATAAATAGATATTTAATGAGTATATATTATATTTATGTCATGGTTTCAAAAATTTATATTATTTTACCATGATAAAATAAATAAGACAAAAAATAACAAATCCAAACAAATATGAAAAACAAAGTATTTAATTCCTGAAATGTGACTTCAACATGGAATTATTACTAAAAAGGTAATAAAAGGTAATTAGTAAATCATATATGATATGAAATTTATAATTATGTTTCTATAATCTATTTATAATAATATTATATTTACTATACATGAGGTTTGATATGTAAGATTGAATTCGAGACTTAAGGTAAGAGATTTTTGTCTCAATTTTCCATCGTTGAGTCATATGTTATATTATGAACCTATCTACTTTTAATAGATATACATATATATACCCATTGATATTTAATATCATGAATTAGTTTATAATCATTATATTATAAGTTTTATTTAATTTTATTCTTTCATGGGTCTTATAATTCAAAGTTACCGAAGTGGAGATGGTTTTATATTACAATCTTATCTTTTATTCATATTGTTAATGAATATGATTCCAATGATGAAATATTTTAATATATCTCTCAATAAACTCATGAATATTCTTATTATATGGTTATGTCAATATAATACATTTTTATACTATGTTTTCTCTCTTCATACATGCAATACAAAAAAAATGTTATTTACAAAAACCCAATATTATTTCTATCTTTGGTCGAAATCCCTATCTATTTTATCACCATGTTTTCTAAAAACTTTTTTAAATTTATTTTTATGTTCCTATATAATTATTTAAATTAATTTTTACCATTATTTTCCAATTTATAAATTCATTAAATGAATCTTTATTTCATTTTCCAAAGATGGTATTTTTTCATTTATGGAAAATATAAAAGAAATATTTGTTTTAATAGTGTACCACATGTAAAAAAATTCCGGATTTTATGAACAATATTTGTTTGAAAGATTCAATTATAATTTTTCAAATTTATTTTCAAATAAAATTATTTCAACAAATATTTATGAAACTTCATTTTAAAAAATAGTTACTTTCAACGAATCGAAAATTTCCTCCAGAAACATTACAAGTGATTTTTATTTCAAAATCATTTTCCTTATAAGATGACATCCTTCGATGAAACTTTTGATGTTTGGGGAATATGATCCAAGGATACCAATATTATTCTTTCTATTTGTTATTTATTCTTTTGATGTTAATATTTTTGTAATACTTTTTTCTCTTCCATGATTATACCATGATAAAATACTTATGAAACCCACTAATATTTCCTGGGTTATGATTTGAGGAATTGATGAAATGATTATAAATCCTATTTCTTTTCATGGGTCCAAATATGATAAATATTTTTTTATATTATGTCTCACGTATGTATGATTTTAATTATGTGATTGGTGAGACCTATATCTCCCTCAAATGAATTCAGTAATGATTAATTCTATATGAGCTTAATGGGTACACATCAGATTATCCAAATCCCAAAAGAGAGTACATAGAAGGATATATCAATCCTAAAAGAGGGTACATGGGAGCTTATCAAAAGTTTGAAATAGCGTACACCGAATGTTATCCCATGCTAGAAAGTGGGTACATGGGAGATTATCACAAGCCCTAAAGAGGATATACTTGATTTTATCTGAAGACCGATGTAGGTAAATGGGGGATTATCCCAAGCATAACATCTTATGAATGACTTCATAGGTATCCTTTGCATAATATTTTGTATTATTATTTATATTCTAATAATATATGTATTATACCATTGTTATTCTCTCACGGATCATGTTCTTTGACTCCAATTTGATTCATATCTTGTGAGATTCCAATATTTATGCCATGAATTGTGTATATGGTCAATGGTATACTGGGTATGGTTTTCACTTGTTATTTACATGTTCTCACGTCCATATAATCATTTTTTATTTATATCTCGCTTTTTTTCCTTACTGATCATCTAATAACACCCATTATTATGTTTCTGTCCCCCATGATACGATGAAAATAATTATGAATAACAAGAAGTGTGCTAATTACGAAGAACATAGTGAGAGATAACATATCTCACATATGGACCAGTAGTTTATTTTTCTATGTTTCCAAAGTCACTTGAACTAAAAAGATTTGGTATGGATACATATTTTTTGTAATTAAAATTTGTATGTTAATATTTAATATTTATTTGTGATAATTTTGGGTCTTTAGAGTTGGTATCATAAAAGGATTAAGCAACCTTTTCAAATTAGGATGAGAAATCTTCCATGAGATCCCTTAGGATATGTCCAAGTATAAGTATAAGGATGATTCAAAGTATATTAAAATTTCTTGGTTTTTAATAAAGGATAGGTCAAGTGGTTTATATGGAATTACATCTATGTCTCGATACTAAAATTGTATGGGTATTTTTCATAGATGTACCTTGTGGTAATAACTCTAAAAAGGTTACATTTATGTAGACTCAATCATCACCTAATTAAATACAATTGTACATGATTCACACATGTTTTGACACTCCTGGGGTATCATGAAATATTTAAATAGAAGATAACTATGTATATCCTATGATAAACCTAAGAGTTCATATATTAAAAATATGGTGTAATGATTTAAACATCCTTTATTTTATTTTTAATGAATATGGGGTTCCCCACTATGATTATTATCACTTACACTATGATTTTAGTTTTATTAAATGGTTGGAACCAAAAGGAACCTTTTTAATGATTAGTGTAATGGAAAATGAAATAAATTTCTCCTATGTAGCAAATCAATATGGTGTATAGAACACAAAATTTTACTTCTGTGCCTCTTTAATAATCCAGGAATCATGATGAAATTACAAAATATAAAATAATGGAACAAAATTTTGTTGATTACTTCATAAGTTAACACCAACAGTTCATTAGTTGATTCACCGATCCACTAGTTGTTGGGAAACTGATCAGTACAACATAAAAGATATTTTTCATTATCCAGTGTTCAAAATATTAAAAAGTCAATTTAGATGCCTATAATTTTGAATTATGATTGTATTGATGGTGGATTCTCATCAAGAATAAAAGGTAATATGATGATTTTGACATTATTGAGTGGGACGACTATAAGATATATTTTTTCAATAGTTACATCCCTAAAATTTTTCATACCAAAATGGAGAAGGAATTCCTTGGGCCAAAGAAGAATGATGATGAATCTATTGGTACCTATGAGCCAAAATTTACATGACTTGTGAGACACACATATATAATTATCATCCATACTAAGAATAAGGTTGATCAATTCCTCTATTGATTAAATCCATATCCCTGATGGGAGTTATCCATAATGGACTTTATTATATATGAAGAGATTTTTCATTGTGATATCAATATGGAAATAAAGAATGGAGTTACCCATAAACCTAATTGTGTTGATTAGAAAATGAAATATGGAGTTTAGAGGAAAATCTAAATACCATAGAGAGAAGAAGATAATAATTTTTTTATACTACAAGTGTATAAGTAAAAATGATTGATATTATCTTAAGGGGACTAACAAATGTTTGGTATAGGGAAAGGAAGGTCATCATGTGGTTAAATGTTGAAGTGATGGGAAAAAAGTTATCTAATGATGTGAATAATGAAAAAGTTCCATGGAATTCACCTCTCACACTCTATTGATTCATATTTATGGCTCATAGTCATTATGCTAGTCGATTCCCAAATATGACAGTTAATGATGACGATAAAAAAACCTCTTAAGCTGAGAGACAAATGGAAATATCATGTAATCACTATTTTATATGAGGGGTGGAGTAATGACTGGGTGAAAGGTACACATATCATCAACTATATAACTAATTATATATTCTTTGAGTCCAGATCAGCTAATTATTTTATACCTAATTAATTTTATAGGGCTAAAAAGATACCAACCATGTTATTAGATGTAGAATATGTTGTAAAATTCATAAATGGTATAATGATCACATCAGAATTATATGATTCCTCCTCAGTTGAATTTTGTGATAATTTGATTCTAAAAAATCTTTTTGTGATTAATCTGGAGAAATTTTATTTTATATTAGTAATGGATTAAATTTCTCTACATAATATCAGTACACTTCAATTATATCAATAAAAAATTTCTCTCTCGAACATATTTTTAGTATATTCAATACGGAATTGGTAATGTTTCATAGAGTAACACATTCCGTTATATATAAGGGAGATATGAGGTTTATCATGATGTTATTGGGAACCCTTTATCGCGTTTTGGATTTAGAGTTGTATTTCTGTATTGATTATCATACTCGGATAGATATTCAGTCTAATATAAACATTCAATCCATGAATAATATGAGAAGATCGTGCTTTATGTATTTAAAAGGTGGAAGGGATCAAAATATTCCATTATTCATGTTTTTATAGAATTATAGCTTTTACTCAAGCATTCATATGGCTCCTTATGATTTCATATATAGAAATAAGCACAAAACCCCAATGTTCATGAATAAATTTGAATAAAAAAAGCTATTGATACCTGAGTTAGCTGAGAAAATTCCAGATAATGTTGGAGTCATTCAACAACACATAAAAGAATCTCATAGTTTATAGAAAAGTTATCCAAATAATAATTGGTGAAATCTTAAATTTGATGTTTGTGAGAAGGTATTTCAATGCATTTATCCATGGATGAACGTTATCAAATTTTTGAAGAATGGAATGGGGAGTACTAGGTTTATTTTCCCCATTGATATTATTTATCATTTAGGGATAGTAGCTTATCTTTTGGAACATCCAATAAACCACTCTTAAGTTTGTGATGTGTTCCATATATCTCTCCTAATAATGTAAAAACGTGATACATCACACATACTGAACTCATACATTGTATTTCTAGAGCATAATATTTACTATGAATATTAACTTGTATAAATCAAGTATATTAGTGATGTTGTATTTGATATCAAAACATATAATCTAGTAAAAGTTATCTGGAGGAGTCAAAATTCAAACATGCTACTTAGGAATCCAAGGATGTAATGAAACATATATATTCTCATTTTTTACATCAACGTAATGAAATATTTAGGGTAAATAAATTTTATGTGGGGATAGAATGTAACTCCAAGAGATTTTATGATATATTTTTCTTTAAATAAATTTAATTTCTTTGATATGTTATGATACACACTACCCCATGTTTAAACGAATAATGATATTAATATTAGTTTTTAAAAATTCATACTCTAATAGACCTATTAAAATTCTTGGTATGAATTTTAATAAACACATTATAAAAAATGTATAACGTTTTTATATAATTTAAATAAATTTTAAAAAAAGAACTCATTTTTTAGTAAAATCATTTTATGCTTTATAAGTACATTTTCCTAAAAAATTACTACTCTTTATGAGAAAATATATTTTTTTAATTAATAAGAATTTTAGAAAATTTATTGTATAAATATAGTATCATTTTGAAAATCATAATTGAAAAATTATCACAGGGTGAAATTTTTGAATTAATCTAAAATGACAGATTTTATAGTGAATAGTAAAGAATATTAATTTATATTGAAAACAATATTTTAGTTTCAATAATTTTAAAAGATTCATTTGGTTTTAAAATAAATTAATTTTAAAATTAATTAATTTTTATTAGGAAAAATCCAATAAAATTCATTTTAATCAAATTTTTTTTTTTATTTTTA
Organism: Viscum album; assembly: GCA_963277665.1. Taxonomy (NCBI): domain Eukaryota; kingdom Viridiplantae; phylum Streptophyta; class Magnoliopsida; order Santalales; family Viscaceae; genus Viscum; species Viscum album. The sequence goes on from OY728122.1 coordinate 1,255,200,865, forward strand.
TAGAAACATTTTAAACATAAGAAATTTTTTTTTAAGAAAACCTATCTTCATTGTGTTTTTCTGGTTTAATTTAAAATTAAATTCTTCCACTCTGGTGAATTGGATTTTATAAAATGGTTTCAATATTTAGATTCAGAATAATTAATTTAATTTAATAGTAGAAACACAATTTTTTTCATTTTTAAATATATCCATAGTATTTTTTTTAAAAGAGTCAAAAAATATTTTTCACATCATGTTTATTTGGGTGTTTTAACAGTAGTTAATAAATTATTATTAGAATAAAAAAGATAAAATTTAAAAAATTATGAGAAAAATTTAATAATTCATGGTTATTCATGTCTATTATATAAAAAACAATGTGAAAAAATCATTAATCACATTTATTTATAAGATAACACTGATGTGAAAATTGTTTATCACGTCGATTTTTTGAGAAAACTGACAGGATACATCATATTTTTGAATTTTTTTAAATAAAATTCAACTAATTTATCATTCCCAACAGTACTATAGTGTACCAAATAACATTAATCAAAAAATTAGTACATCAAAAAAACCACAATTGCTAAAATATTTTCATTTTGGACTTTATACATTAAAATTGTTATTATAAATAAAAAAACCAAATTAGAACTATGAAATAATTTTTCCATTCTCTTTTTAAGTGTTTTTTCTCTTGTCCAATTTAATTTCGAGCATCATAAAAAGCTAAAAATTAAAAATAAATCATTTTTCATTTATTTTATATTAAATGAATGAATGATTTAAGAAAATCATTATAACAAAATGTAACCTTATTTGACATTGTGACAGCCCTCTTTGAAATTATTTGAAACATAAATCATAGATCATTTTATCCACATTAATTTACTCTTTCTTGAAGACACATTTATTTCAAAATACTTTTCCAATCAAAAATATCATTTTATGTACATACATCCAAATATAGTAACCATAAATGAAAACTCACATTTTATTTTATATATTTCATATTTGTGATTTGATTTATTTTTGCCTCTCTAAATTATTGTTATTCTCTATATGAAAATAATATATATGAAATAAATTTAAATATCCTTATAATATATAAAAGTATTTAAATATTAAGACATAATTTTTCAATAAATTATTAAAAAATCCCACACTTTTCTATAGATAATGAATAACCAATAAAGTGTCCTCTCTCTTAGAAGACACCCAACATCCAATGAACAGAAATATATATAAAAAAAATTTAGGGGTCATTTTGTGAAGATATATATAACACTTTGTGAAATATATTTCTCTTACTATTGAATGTAATAAAGAATCAAATTGTGCGTAATTTTGTTCTTTTTATGTCTTTCAGCAATATAATCTATTCTTTCAACATTAGTCATTGTCCTCACTATAGGTGAAATAAATTATTGGTCCATAATTTGATATAATATTTTACTATAATATTTCAAAGAAATTTTTTAATGATACCTATTACAAAATAATCATATGTATAAGGTTTCAATAAATTAAAATAACAGAATGATATATATTAATAGACATTCATTGAAAAGACATGCATCATATTGATGCCCAACTCTTATCAAATTATAAGCTCCAAGATATATTTTTTGAAAACCATCATATTCATTACATGAAAAAATATTATCTTCTATTGGAATGTCATAATCTTCCAACAATAAATTTCAATATGTTGATAATATATCAATACTAGAGGAAGTTGTAACATAAGTCAAACACCCAAAATTAATTTTTTTCCATATAGTATGTCTTTACCATTATATTATCCCAATAAAGAAATAGATATATATATATATATAATCCTTAAAGTGTAAAAAAATTAGTATAAATATTAAATAAGGAATATAATATACACATACATCAATGGTTAATTTTTGAACAAGAAAAGAGAGACAAAATAAAAAATAGTCGATACTTTTTCTGATTGTATAGACTTCAACTATAAGAAATGGTATTTCTACTGATCTATTTATAAAATATTTTACAATGAACTTAATATTATCTATCGTTATCCTTTGATGATGAATGATATTTCAAATATAATAAACCATCCCATATGAAACAATATAATTTTGGGGATCATCAATATATAACTCACAAAAAATAGGAATTTGTAGTGGAGGATGTGTCGGAGTTGTATAAGAAGGAGTAGGTGGAGGAATGGGATTTAATGTTTGAGGTTTAGAAATGGGATTGGAATCCTGAAACTATATGCTCATGTCTATAAACACTGAATCTACTAAAACTCAGATATTATCTATTATCATCTCATGAATATCCTGAACCATATATTCCAAAGCCTCTATTTCCATTTGTAAACATACTTCATTGAAAATTATTTAGAATGAGGAAACACTTTTTTACCAATACAACTTCTAGATATCTTTGTAATGAACCAATGTGTTTTGGATTTCCCATTGAAATAGCTAAAATCTTCTTCCTGTCCTCATTTATGAAGTTCCCATGTGGTCTATGTTCCTCAAGGTATTCCTATATAGAATATTATAAAAAATAAACGGTGAATCATAAAATAAAAATAACTGATTTAACTTATATAAATAAATAATTTAAATTTATTTTATTCCACTCAGCTACAACCCTCCACTCTTGCAAATGATATTTACCTTTTTTTCTCATCCAAGCACTCTTGAATTTTTTATGTCTTTCTATAGGGAAAGTGGTTCAACCTCTATGAATCATGAAGACTCACCCCATAGTTTCTTTTCATAATTTTCTTATATCATTTTTTCTTCTAAAAATTTATATCATTCATGAGATAATGTATGAGGGTATACATTTCCGGATTGTATCTTTTGATGATATCTCCTAATTTGTTGTAAATTATGAAAAAATAACTAATTAATATGATTATTAATATTCAAAAACTTTTAAAAGATAAAAATTCACTTACAATAAATGCTTCATGTTATCTACATTCAAAAAATTTCATCTATATATCTATATTTAGAAACGAAAATATATCAAATTAATTTTGATGTTTTCTATGACTAGAAATGGAATTCTATGTGAGGTTTCATTTAAAATATGCCCATATTCTAGCATAAAATGATAACCTTTTTCTCAGGACTCATACAATATCAGGTATATCATATGACACCTGATAAAAAAGGGGGAGAAAATATTAGTATAAATATTTCATGATAATTTTATATATTAACCATTTAGCTTACCAAAATTATATCCCGTAATTGAGATATTGTTATTTTGTCAGCACTTCTTCAATCAGAAATCAAAATACTAACATTTTATTTAAACTGCACACAATAAAATTATTTATTTTTTCAGATTTGAACCCCAATAATTATATTTACCATCAATGTCAACAAGTATTATCTAGTCCCAACTATAGGAAGATGATCATTATAGTAAACATGTGATTCCATATTTACCAACCCTCGTGCTCTTTTTTCTTTTGTGAAAGTAGATGGATCATATGTAGAAGAGTGAGGAGGATCACTAGTAAGAGTATATGTATGGTCCGCCCTTGAAGTATGTATATAGTCTTCCCCAAAAAATTTTTGTGGATTGTATGATTAATCATCGATTATCCTATAAATAAACAACAAAACCATTAGTATAATGATATAAAAATCCAACTGTTAAATAAAAAATTAAATAAAAAACGAATAATGATCATATAAAAAAGTAAACTAAACTAAACATATTTTTTCATATTTTTAATAGTTAACTAAAATGATAATAATATTAATGAGAGATGAAATGACATAAACAAATGAAAATAATTCCAACAAATTGTGTTTGAATAAAAAAATTACCCAAATATTCATATCCAAATATTACATATAAAAGTAAATGAAAAATGAAAATTCATCCAACAAAATTTAAACTAAACCAAACAAATTTTTATTCATATATGTTAAATTATTTATCAAAAATTCTAAAAAAATGACATATGAGATTTTATAAATGAAAGAAAAAAATCCAAAAATTGTGGGTGAATAGTAACGATTCTCCAAAATATTACACCACATTTACACCAAAAATAATATTCTATATATATACTCTTATGAAATTCATTTATCTTTATTTAACATATTAGATTAAAATTATTAGATTTCTTGAAAAAACAAAAAATATATAAGTTTAGTAAGTGAAAACAGAACATACTGAACAAAACTAATCTAACAAAATTTTTATGTTTACTTTTTAGTTTTACTGTGTGATTAAATAATGAAAATAAAACTATTATATCTAAAATTTTATAAAATTTGAAAAATTCAACAAGAAATAAGTATATGTTACCTATAATATTAGAAAATTTCTAAAGTATTTTTTCCCAAATTCCATCATTTTGATCATTTTGAAAGGAAAAACCCATGTGAATAACATTCCCATAAATATTATCTATTAATAAATCAATAGAAGTATGGATCCTATATAAATTAACATCTTTATCAAATTTTTCATCCCAAACCTAGTTTTATATTTTCTTGTATAATGGTAGACTGGTGCATATCAGATTGATCAAGAGCAGAGATTTTTTTTCATTTGATGCTATGATAAATGGATTAGCTACATATTCTAATCTATTCAAATAAACCTATTTCATTTCCAATTCATCATGTATGAAACTATTTTATATCAAAAATCCTTTTTAAATTATATATCGTGACTTTATATATAATGTAATCAACCTCCTATATTACCTTAATGACTCCATAATGTACACTTGATGCAAAGATTGGGTTTTTTTGTCACTTGATGAATGAATTTAGTCTATGAAAACCAATAAAATACTATTTTAAACTGTATTTTTGTTTTCCTGGTCTGTCATATGAAATATCTATCCATTAATCTCATACCCGGACCATGTTGTCAAATTCAAACATTAGCTTCCCATTACCTATATAAATGTTTCTAATATATCTAATCTACAAATAATAGTCTCTAAATATCATGGAAAAAAGTTTTTTATGCTCATTCAAAATCCACATATAATTCTCCTTTGGATAACATTGATTTAACTCATTAATATTTAATTTTATATATGGTTGAGTACCATCAATGTTATTCAAGATCTATAAATGTACCATCATTATCTATTCACTTATTAATGATTTTACATTTAATCCATATATCCCATTTAATATATAATTGACACATTTATAGATATATTTCGTGAAATGTATGTTATCTATAACATATAAGTATCTTCTAGTAACTCTACAATAATCATAGAAATAAAAATCTCAATAATAGAGGCTTCATGTTTAAATGGATTCTTAACGTACCGATTCAATATCATCAAATACCTTTCAAAAAATACATCTTATGTTGATATATAGTTCTAAAATGATTTATTTTCTACATAATATGAAACATTATATACACCATGATATCAAAAAAAGATGTAGGAGAATACATTTCTAGATAAAAAAGTATAAAAACATGTTCATTCCCCAAAATTTTTAAAGAATTCTAATCAATCACCTTGTTACAAATTGAATGGAAAAAATAACACACCTTAATTATAGTCATTCTAATATATACTGGAAATAATACATGCAATAAAAATTTTAAGAGGATTTGTTTCTTGGAAATACAATCATGATATTTCATACCTATCAACATTAAATATTTTATTGATTTTGTTTAAATTTTTAGTATAACATGCAGAAATTTGATGTCATGGATAATATAAAAAACATAAATTTCTACCTCTTATATAATGAATGATAAGAATGAAGAATGTATGTTTTAATTCCATCAAGAGTGGATGAATACTCCAAATCCATTCACATTGAGAGTAAGTACAATCTTTAATTGAACCAATCTTTAGTCTTTCCTTTAATATCTAACAATTTTATAATTAATATTTTTTTGATATTCTTCTTCACATTCTTGAAATCAACATAATTTTTTACCTCATGATATCTCTAATATTACAGATAAAAATATCTACCATTTCATCCAAATATGTCTATCGTTATCTGAATTTTGTGTGGTTCTGAATATCACATAAATGCTTTTCATCCTAACAAAATACTGATTGGATGAAAAATGGTTTAGTTAAATATCCAATTCATGAGATTCATTGTGTGACTTTTTTAATCGTCAATAATAGCGCTCCATTTACAAATACCATTGAGGACCCATGTATATTATTTTTCTACAATATTGTGTATGAAAATACAAAGTCAATTGTTAATAAATTGGAAAAGAATTGTTCCCATTAAATCGATATCCAAAATTGCCTCTATATAATATAAAGTCAAATAACGTGAACATAAACTTTTCATTCATTTTAAAAAGATCCATTTTCTAAAAAACATAATCCCAAATACCATCATCCCATAAAATATTCAAACCATAAAATAATGGTGGTATGAAAATATCAATATCATTTTAAAGATATTTTTGTATAGAGATCATTAAACTCAACATGACATATTATCACTTCATAAAAAAATTTGTAGATATGTTGTAAATTACTAAATAGGATGGACCTGGACTGTATGTTCTACTAGGCTTCATTAAGGGTTCACTCCATCTAGGAATAGTCCATGTCTGAGATTTCTAAATTAATTTCTAAATATACGAATCCATTGATCAATTTTATTCAACTATTGAAAATCCACCAAATTGAATAATTTTCAATTATATATCATCTCTTCTACATTCCATGTTTTCATTATTATAGTTTGGAAGTAATTTTGTTGAATAAGGAATTTAAAAAGATGCAAAAATGACTTGGTAGGAGGATCTGTAAATGTTAAATAATACAATTTTTTTTCTTTCAACTTATACCATGCCATCTTAAATTTTGGATACTCTGAAATAAATTCAAATTCCTTCGTATTTATAACAAAATAATTCAGGGGTGAATTCATTTTCTTCTAACTCAAACCCATCAGGTATAATATTTTCCTCAAATTCTTATATGAATCTAGAATATCATTATCTTTATGAATTATGTCTTTCAATGGTTTCATAAAATCTATAAAAATATTCTCCAACACCCCGAATATAAAATGGAATCCCTTTTGAAAAAAAAAAATTATTTTTATCATTCTATATATGCAACATTAAGTTATCTTTTATAACACAGAATAGCGAGTACCATCGATTGAATTTAAGACACACAAGACTAAGATTAGAAGTATATATAACATCTTGATTCATTATGATATATTTATTTTTATATTATATATTCAACCAAATATTTTTATATTCATAAAATATGTTTTATAGACATAATAAGAACAAATCTAGTTTATGCATAAAAATATTTATTTTCCAATAGATTGTTTTACATCCTTTAAATAGTCCACCTATTTTAAAACTGAATTTTGAAACTTTTAAAAAAATTCATTTGTCTAAAAAACATCATTTATTAATGAGTAATATCAAAATTATCATATGATGACTTTTTGGTCTTTTTCTAAGAATATTCATTTTTTAATAAATACTGATAAACATTGCATTTTAGTTCAAAACTGCCTTTTTCTTTACATAATTATTAATCATAAATTATATTTTTAATATTTTTTAATGTCATAATATATATATTATACATTTATTAATTTATATATTTAATTTAGATAAAAAATTTAATGAAATTTTGAACATATTTATATAATACCCTTCTTACTCACTACATGACCTATATTTACATTAAATTAAATTTTTCCACTTCAATGAATTGGATTTGGAAAAAATATATATACATAGTTTAAACCAATATAATATTAATAGTCTAAAAATAACAACATAATTATTGACCAAAAAATTTGGTTAATGTAATTAAAATTAATCGCGGTGATTAATGTAAATATTAGTTTACTTAATGGTTAAACATTAATATTAAGGAGAAATATGACCTAAAAACTTTTCCAAAAGACATTTTATACCCATATTTTGATCATATTCAACATTAGATTTAATTTTAGGAGATATTTGGATACTATTTAATGAAATTGACCTATATAATAACGTATGTAATAAAAAACCCAAAATGCACATTCCTTACCTTTAACATTTATAATGACTTGAGGTATGGAAAAACATCGTATTTTCTGTTATACATATCTATTTGAAATTTAAATTTTTTATTATTATAAAAATAATTTATTATCAATTATTAGAGATAAATTAGATACTTAAGTGCTTAAGAAACCTCAATGTTGTTATTATTTAATTAATAATTAAATATAATAAATGATACTACAAATATTTTAAGTGGATAATATTGATTAAATTATTAAGTTACATTATTATTTTATATTAATAGATGTTGTTAAATATATTTGATCTTAATAAATTTTAATTCCATCTCAAACATGATTTTTTAAAATTAAAATTATTTAAATAATTTCCAAATCCAAATCAATGTAATTTTATAATAAATAATATTTTATTATAAGAATTAAAATATATAAAAATAATATCATATTACAATTGATTATTAAATGTTAATGAAAAAAATATAATCTATTTATGAATAGATTTATATTTTATAATGATCAAATTTTCCCTAAATAGTAAAAACATTGTTACCATGGTTTGGGTTAAAGTAGCGTTTTTGCGCGTTACATGTGCTTGTTTAAAAATTACTTTACAACACACATGGGTTATTTATTTTTTAAATTAGATATAATAATTATAATTTATTAGTTATATATTTTATAATAAATCTCATATCAATTTATTCTTAATAGTTAAATTATGTAGGATCTAAAACAAGTTACTTTAATAAAACCCAAAATAGTAAAAGTGGGGAAACATGGAAGCTAAGTAACAAAATTATATATTTTTAGTGAAATTAAGGTATTAATCATCAATAATTTAAATATAATCCATTACTTTTAAATTTTTGGGGACACAAGAGGTAATTTATAATACCCAATATTGTTTGCCTTCTCATATTTATAAGAATGTCACTCCCCCTCCACTATAAGTAGGAATTCACTACACCCATTTCTTCGAAACTATAATGTAATTTTTCTGATCATAACACTACAAAAATAATCTCCCAACATCCTTACACTAATCCTAGAATCCTCACTTTTAGAATGAATCAATTTAAGGAAGTCCATTATGGAAAACCAAAAGGAGTTACCTGAAAAAGAGGCAACTTTCTACAATGATTTATTTTATATTAATTCATTCATAAAACCATAAATTATTATTACTTAATGATTATATAATACCATATGTATCCAAAATAAACTTATATGTTTTTATAATAATTTTTTTACTTACACCTACACACACATCCATAATATGGGTAGCAAACTTTCCTTTCATGTTTACAGCAGACTACCGCCTCACAAAACAATGTTGTATGTTTTTCCTTTTCCAACTCTAATGGTTGTGAATTATAATGGAAACACAATGTTTAAATGATATATAATAATAAAAAATTTCCTTAATACTTGTTTATTTTTTTATAACACGTATCGTCATTCTTTCTATTTTTTGGAAATTCGATGACATTGTTTGTGGACGTGGGGACTACCGCCTCCGAAAAGCAATGCAATACAATCACACATTACATGGAATTTTTTAAATAAGGGATAAATTAAACATATGTGATGTAGAAAAATCTATATGATATTAACGAAATAATTACATTTCAATAAATATAATATATCATTTTCTTATTACCATTTCCTCGGACTAAATAAATGTGATAACATAGTTTCTGGATGTGTGGACTACCGCCTCCTCGGTGTGATGCGATTCCTTTTACTTAAAAATTATTTTATATTTTTAAATTTAATTTAATTTCTTATATAAATAAAAATATTTAAATATAAAATGTTACATACACTCTTTTAATAATAATTATTAAAAAAATGGGAACATTGCTCTTGCGTATGTAGATCCTACATTCTCCATGATTATATCATTGGTTCATTTTTTATAACTATATTTAATGAATGGTTTTAGAAATATTATTGATGTATAAATATGAAAATTATTTACTGATTATTATTCATTATATTTTTATATAATGATGCCTTTTACCATAGTCGACACACCAATGTTCTTTTTAACGAATAAACCAAATTTGGTCAAAACATTATATGTACACATAGTTGTTTAAGTAGTTGTATAAAAAATTGTAATAAGTGAATTAAAATTAATAATAAACTTGAAACAATATCTCAATAATGTAAATAATTAATATATTTGTATTATTAATGAAGACAAAGACACATGTGGTAAGTCAGAATCAAGGTAAGGGATTATTGTCTCGCTTTTTTTTCGACGCATACACTATTTTCACCACTTATTTCTTCTGTCTAACTTATATTATACACATTTTTCATTTAATATCATGATTAAATAATATTAAATTCTATTATATGTTTAAATTTTAATTATATCATTCAATTGGTTTGATTTGAAAATTTCCATGTTGTAAAAGTTGTCTTTGAAATCTCATTTTCTTTTGTGACTATTAACATTAACATGAAACAATCACATTCTTTTAAAAAAAATCATTAGAAAAAATATTTATTTTATTATCCATATTATTGTATTATTTACATTATTATTTCATTATCCTTATACTATTTTTATGTATGTTGTTCACTTTCAAATATATATAATTTTTTGGGGAAAAATTGATAAATCTGTATCCTTTATTCAATACATATATTCGATAAGGCCCATTGTTTGTGATTTAAATTAATTTCCCAATATATGAGTAATGTTTTGGATATAAATAATCTGGTTTTGGAATCATTTAATTCAATCCCCTTAATTAATCAATAATCTCATGGGAAAAAATAATTTTGTGATAAACCCTTCATATTTGTTTCTAAGTAATTTCAAATTTTCTGGAGGATAGATCTGGACACAAAGAAAATATATTTATAAGCATATAATTAAATTTTCTTGAGGATGTATATTTAAAGTAACTATTATAAGAATATATCTTGATAGTGTACTCATCCAAAATTTTCAATTTCATTCTTATTATTATTCAATGTGATTATTTTGTTAGTTATAATATCTATGGTCATGTTTTTATGCTCATGTGATTATTTATTTTTCTTCATTCGAGGATGATTTATTCCATCCATATAGACTTCTAATTATTAATTCATGATTAATTTCAGTGCAATTTACCCTTACTGAGCATCTGATCTCAATCTAATTTTTTTCCTTTCCTTAAGGTATATAGATAAATTCTCAGAATAGATATTCAGGGATGTTAAGCACTTTATTTTATAATGAATTATGGTTTTTATTCCCAATGTAAAATGGGATCCATTTCTGTAATCTAATTTTCCAAAAATTCTAAACTGATCAATCATTTGGTATTTTATTCCATATAATCATGAAATTGTAATAATGTAAGTCACCGACTCTAGACTTATTGGGTTAGGAAATTATAGTTGGTATCATGGTATGTTTAGTAGAAAACATGGAAACTAGATTTATAGAATATAAATTACATTACATAAAAATATGATAAACTTTATGTATAATTATAAAATAACATCCCAAAGAATCAATATTTATGATTTTGAGATTAAATACTCAAAAAAATTCAATTTATGATAATTATTGTTCTAGTTTTGTTATTATACATTAGGTATCATAATTATATGATATAATTTAGTGTATGTCATAATTTAAAAATAAATACCAAGGTATGTAAACCCAAAAACTGTGTTGCATATAATGAATTTGAAGAATTATTTATGTTATGGTCTTAATCCAATATTTCAAAATAATGTAGTCTCCTATATATTTTGATCATATGAGGACATAATATCATACACTAATGATATACGTATTGAATTATCCATGTATTAACGATTCAATGAGATGAATGAGAATAATATTCTAGAAGAGAAAAAGATAGATAAATGGAATAAGGGAATGTAGTAGATTCCTAAATGTGAAAATTATGGAAAGAAACAAACTAATACTTGTTGAATAAGAATGTGTGGTTGATTCACGTGTGGAGATTTATTCCAACATTCATGATATTTAAAGGATAAGAAAATGTTTTACAATGTAAAATTATTAAACTATAAGGATTTGGGACACTATGTAAATCATTTTATACAGTGTTATTGGAATATACCCCCAAATAGGCTAATAGATCAAGATTGAGATTATGTTATTGATACAGATGAACTGGAATGACTAGCTTTACTCTATTTTTCGGATCCAATAAATAATTTTTGAAATTATTTTGTTGATTATCTTCTAGTTATATAATTTATGAAATATAAAAGGATTGTACTACAACACTATTTCATTATTTATTTGAGATCATATGTTGAATAGTACCAAGAAAAGAGATTTAGTAAAAGGATAAATTTTTTGGAAAACTCTTAGTTAAGGGAAATATTACCCACAATATGTTCCTAATGTTGGTGCATTGATTTTAGGATAAATAAATTATTTATTTTAATAATATAATTTTGATAAGTGTTGAATACATTGGAACTGATTAATGGTTTGTGGAAAAATTGGTTTATAATATCATTGATGGAATTATGAAAATTATTTTATTGAAGAAGTATGTCCAATAATATATATTACATTTAAGAAATATGGAAGAATTAGTGTTTTAAACAAGGTTTTATGGTAATTCATGTTTTTAACATATTAATATGTTATGTATGAGGTGATTATGATCCACATAATGTTGTTTGATGATTTCATATTGACATTTCAATGAGATTATTTCTAATTTGTTTTATCACAATCATTTTTGAATGTTAACCATTTATGAAATTTTTTTGTTGACTTTTGAATGAGGTTTTAGAGGATAATGATTTACTTCACTATATGATGCAATCTATTTTAGGAAATGAAGCAGAAATAGTTTAAAGTGCAACCAAAGGAAAATATTGTTTTGGTGAAATAGAAACTCATATTTACATATATTCTTAGAGAGTGAAATAATTACTCAAATATTCTAAAATAGTATGGAAATAGGAAAATATTATTATCAACATGTCTAAAGATATCCACGACCTTTTCCAGTTTAAAGTGAGATTTTAGTAAAAAAGACATGTGATGTACTCAAAACAAAGTAAACTTATTCGGATTGTATTGATACATTATGAAAATGATCGATAATACATTTTTGTTGTGTTGTAATTAGTGGAACTTTAATCAAATTCACAATGTGAATGACATGAAACCAGGTGCTTCTTTTTATTTAAAATTGAAATCAATTTTCATAACAAGGGAAACCTGCCTACTGAAAAATGATAAAACACTTTTATATTGTTTTGATACTTTAGGTAAATGAACAATATGTCATTTTAGATGTGTAGGAATCAGTGGTGCCTCAATCCAACACACAGTGTACTAGTATGACTCCTATTATATCTTTTTATTTAACATTGATATCAATTTTTTTAAAAGGACTACTGACTTACTCAAAACTAATAAAACACATTTGGATTATTTTTATAATTTAGTAAAATTATTCATATATTATTTATGATGTTTAGGATTCATAAAAACCTCAACATGATATAGGGTGCTCTGGGTATGACACAATGTGTCTGTTATATGTTTAAAATTGATATTTTTGTTCATAAATTATCACTCAATAAAATAAAGAAAACATGATTTTATTGTCTTGATAATTTAGTGCAACAATTCATAAGTCATTTTTTCGAGTAGTAATAGGTATCATATCAATCTGACACATGATGTGACCAGTTTGAGTCAAAGTGCGTGTTTCCAGTTTAAAAATGAAATTTTAGTAAAATAAAGTAGTGACAGACTCAATACTGAGAAAACAAATATGAATAGTATTGGTTCTTTTAGAAATTTTCCATAAGTAATTTGAGACATGTAAGAATAATGATCACCTCAATCTGATGCACAATGTTACTGGTATGACTCTAAGTGCCTTTTAAAATATATAATTATAATTTTACATTAAAATGAACATCGCATCCCAAAAACCAAGGAAATGAGCCTGGATTATTTTTTCTTTATTCTTTATTATATTACCTAATTAATTTAATTATCATTTTTACTTAGATTTATTTAGATCATTTTGACTATGATAATTCTTACAGAAGAAATAAAAATGGGATGACATGAAAAAATCAACCGCAACTCGATTTGGTACGTAGAGTTCCTCCTATGACTCAAATTTTAGATTCAATATAACACTTTCTATTAATTTATTTCATTATATCATTACTAACATAAGAATTTTTTCTTATATATGATAAAAAAAAATTATGTTGGGGTTAGGACCAGAATTTAAAGGAAGACTACTGTTATTGAATGTATGTACTAATTTGTACTTATTTTAAATTATAGACTAATGTTTTAAATGTATATAATATCGTATTTTTTCATGTTTTTTTATTTTATTTCATTTAAATTATGTATTTGAACAAGATTTTTTTTGATATTGGGGTTTTTTTGTGTTGTGGTTTGTTATTACAGATCACTGCACTAGTGTTGTAGTGTGTTGTTATAGTATACTATAGTATTCCCCTTTATCCTCTATTTTTAGAGCTTATAAAAGTCTACAGATTTTAATCTCACTCTCGAAGTGTGCCCTTATCATGCACTGATAAAGGCTATTTTTAGCACTATTAATGGCCTATTCTGTAGTAGTTTCAATGTTATGGATGAGGTAAAACAATAATAAATATGGTATGCATATTACTATTCACTTATTTGAATATATATGTAATCCAAATTATAAATTAGTTTGTTCTAGGTCCCCAAATCCAACATAGATTACTTCATTTACATGTTCTATTACAAATTCAATTGTTTCCAAATTATTAGTAAAAACTATTGAAAATTTTATAGTTTATGAGTATCTGTTTCAAAAATATCCAATTAATCATAATATTTTATATCTCTCTATTTTAAGTGTGAAAAAAATACTCAAATCTTCATATACTTCATTATCCACATAATAAACCATATTCTCATGTGAAAACAAGTAAAATGGATCATTGTCTTCATGATCACCAGTATATATCAAGTGAGAGAATATTACATAAATAAAATTTAATGAATCATTCATTATACCCCTATCAATGTTGACCCAACAACATTTGAATTAAACAACTGAAAATTGACCATGATTGTTTAATTAGATTGTATCAGTCAGTTTTGCATTGTATCCCACCTTTGAAAGTGTAAATAAATCACTATTTAGTCTTTTAAATCCTTCATTATGATTTAATTTATAAAACATGAAACCCAGAATATTTTTGGCATCGAATGTATTTGCTTGCCTTATATGACATTGAGCCAAAAACATCAAACAATTTGACATTTGATTTTTATTATTATCATTCATTGTCTAGATTAATATACAAAAGGAACAACATTTAACATATATGAAATAATTATACATCAGTAATATTAATATGACTATATATATACATGATGGGTGAAACATTCGTTGATATCCATATTGATGGATAATGATAATTATTTCTCATTTCTATCTCAACATATTTTTCATCTCTTTGTTTGTAATATCAAATATTCACCAAATGGATCTAAAATAAACATATCAATTATCACATATCTATATACTTGTGGTAACTCCATATTAGTTTGTGTAAAATTTGAACCCATTCCATGTTGCCATCCAAGAATTGAAAATACTGATAATTAGTTTTCATAATGAGAATTATTGGATATGTCATCAACTAGTCCAGCATGAGTGAATATAGTCTCAATCCTATCCATATATATTGATCAAAAGGCCAGATACTTGTTGGGTATGTATCCTTCCTTAATATAGCCTTCTCGATGAGATTTAACTCTCATATATTATTTAAAATTACCATTGTACCAAATGATAAAATTTAAAAGACATATTAAATTTTTTAACACAATGATATGATAGAATTGAAGTCATCAATGAAAATAAAAATTATATAAATGAATCAATCAATTGAATAATTCAATTAATAGTATACCATTCCACCGTGTTTAGCTTCCTTAAAAAAATGAACGGTCAATTGAATCATGACAATGAAAATAGAAATGGTAAATAACATCTCCAAATGACAATGTTTCAACACAATTTGATTTTGAATTTTTTTCAAACCTAGAGAGATTTAGTGTTTTCTCTCAAATCTAATTGAAGAAGGTTCAAGACTTATGTAGAACTGAAATTACTCTCTTGGGTAACAAATTATGCAAATACAAATGGAAACAACTGCTCCCTCAAAATCGGTGTGTCGTGATTTTTCAATCCATGTAACTATTGATGTTTTAAGTCAAAAAACATTTAAATGTACCATGAATATCCATTTAACACTTTTACATTTAGTAAATTTTTAAGGAATATTCCTTATTATTATTATTTATCATTGTAAAATAGCTTAAGGATATTTTATATTTTCATTTTCAAACAAATAATCATTTTTATTCGTTGATTCCAATCCTTATGAGCATTATGGTGAACATTTTATTTACCCAGATCATTAAAAAATGTAAAAATTACATTTTCATATATATTATTCTAAATATGAATTATTTCATGATTATGATGTAATAAATTAAAATCCAAATATAGATGTTTGAAAAATATACTCATTTTCTTCCACTATTAACATCCAATTAATTCAGATATTGAACATCGTACCCTTTTCATTCATATTTAAATTGGTTACATTTTCTAAATTATATGGTGACATTCATTAATGGTCCCATTATTTATAAACCAAATAACAGCTTTAGTGACTTTATTAATAAAATATCACCATTTAATTATGTCCTATTAAACCTGAATTTTTGAGATGCATTAAGAAATCATAGGTGACACATAAAACATAATTTTCTTCAATGTGGTAATCAATTAGGTTCAAAATAAAAATTAAAAAATTGGACAAGACAAACTGATATGAGTGTTCCAACAAGATAATATTCCAATTATAGGAAAATCATTAATTTATCTCATTAAAGCATCATGCATTTTGAAATCTTTTCTCATTGAATCATCATATGTTTTTAAGACATTATCACATAATTCTCGCAATTCATTTATTAGTGGTTGGAGCAATACATAAATGAAATTTATATGAATTGTATTCCATGGATACTCATCTAAATAATTAAATAAGTAATTATAATAAAAATCCATAGCAGTAGATTATAGTTGATCAAATCAATTGGCCATATTCTATAATTAGTAATTAAAATACTAAAAGTTTTAAAACCATTAAAAGACAATCCCAAATGTCTATTAATACGATATGAATAAAATTATGGATATGATGAATAAAAAACCTTACATGATGTTAAATATTTTGTATTTTTTATAAATTCATCATTGTTATTACCCAGAGCATGCCACATCATAATAAATGCAATCATACACAACAAGAATAATTTTTTCAACTGTGGTTTTAGAGGAATGTAAAACAATAACTTTATGGGAATATTCATCTTCTACTCATTCCTATTATTTAATTCATTTGTAATCTCATTATTTCTCATTTATTTACATATACATTAATGAAATATTATGTGTTCTTTTTTATCATAATCCTCTACCCAATATATCCTTCAATCATTAGGTCATGCATGTATCTTTGAATAATCTTGTCCAATTTTGTAAATGGTGTTAATCATCCCATAAACTAATTCTAGGATCTTAGCTTCAATAAATTAATAATAAATCAACTATAAAATCATGGAAACTTAATTCTTAGTAAATCCATTGTCTCACATGTTATGATACAACTTATGTAGAAAACAAATCTTTGAATAAATGTCATATCCTTCATATAATTCTTTTTTTATTCTTTGACTAATTCCTAAAAATAATTTTATTACTAAATATTTGAGAATGATTTACCTTTTCATGATCAATTGATGGTTTTTCTGAAAAATTAAAATATTTTTCATTGTATATTGTAATGAAAAATGATTCATTTACCAAGTATCAAACTGAATTCTCCTCTAGCGATTCACATTATGTTTCATTGATAGGATAATCATTATTTTTAGTTTCTATAAAATTTGATCCATCATTCCAAATACAACATACGTAATGAGTAATAAATAGTTTCAATATAAATATGTTACATAATTATTTTGTATTGAACCATCACTTGAATTTACAATGAAGACACCAAAAATATATTCTACTTTCCTTTGATCAATTTTCAATTTCATAATCAAAATTGTTTTCCAAAAACGTGGTATATCAGGGTGTGTTTTGTAGTAAATTAATTCAACTTTTTTCGATACATATTTTATTACCACTCATATCCCTATATATTTAAAAATTAATATATATATATATGTTTAATCAAACAATTACAATCAGTTTTTAACATCTCCCACCTTCATCATCGACCAAGGTAGTGTCATGATTTGACAAAACACAAATCTAACTTCAAAATGAACAAGTACAACATTAAATTCATACAAAATATGATGGAATAAATACTACCCTATGTAATAATATGGGCATATGTAATGGAATACGGTCACCAGGTTGAGGAGTTTATGACGAACAATGTGGATGTCGGGGAGATGAAGTTGAAAAATTATTCCTGGTAGGTGAGAGGGGTAGGGGATATCAGATCGAGATCGAGGGATGAGGAGGATGTTGATCTGTTTATATGGGGTTTAGGGTCGGTGTTGTCATTAGTGGTTACAGTTTCTAGTAAAAATGGATGAGGGTTCACCATTGGGGTTCACTATCGTGGGGACAAGGGTTTCTAGAGGGGTCACTTTAGTCTGTGGTTAGTAGTTGGAGTTGATTGGATCAAGGGGGTCAGGGTAGTTGTGAACGAGGGTGAGTGGGTGATTAGGTTTTTTTATAAACCATTTCATGTGAAATAAAAAAAATTGAAATATGTAAATATTTATGATTATACCAAACCACTTCTATATTTTAAATAATAAATATTTTTTTAGAGGTGATTTCCAGAACTACTAATAATAAACCACTTCAAAAACCACTTTTTGGAAGTGCGAGTTCATAGAAGGGTACGAAGATCTTTCATAGTGGATATGGATTTTTTAGCTAGTGGTCAATCTAGGAGTTCACGTAGTGAGGCATAAATTTCAGTGTATTGTGCTTTCTTTGTATATAGACATGTCGAATATACACCTTTCCCATGGTTATCTCCCATGTGTAGTCATATCTAATGATATTATATTATGCCTGAATTTTTTATTGTTCAGTTGATTATATTTATATATCTTGTTGGGTTATTGCTTATCTTTTGTACTGGAGATATGTCTCAGTTTATAGTCCTTGTTGGTAAAATATTCTCATACAGTGTGATAGACCTATTCAATTCTAGTAACCATACCATTACCTATTAGATGATGTTTCGGAGAGTTACACATAGCTTTATTCTATTACAGGTGGGGCCCCAGTGGGTCGGGTTTGGAAAAAGATGACTGGTTTTTCTTTTGTAAGTATTTTTCATATCTGGATATTGTAAAATTTCCAAAAAAAACTATGTGTTCCCAATTGGAATTATTGTGATATATTGGATATCATATAAGAAGAAACTCATTGAAACATCGTAAAATCATGAAAAAGTGATATTATTGAAAGAGGTGCACCTAGAATTTGTTTGATTGTGGTCTATGACTCAAAAAATTCAACCAAAAAATTGTTTTCCAATAAACAGTGGCATTATAATGTTATTCATAGATAATTATATGTGTGTCGTTAAATTAAAAAAAATATTGATGGAAAATGATCAGACAAAACACATACTACAAAAATTATTCTCCTCCATGTAAGTGTTAATTAAAAAAATGAAATATCAACATGCGATATGTTAGTTTCACAAAAAAAATATAGATCAATTTATAAAAGAAGTGTTGAACACAATATTTAGTTAATATATACACTATAATGCGATGCATAGATTAAAAAATTGTCATTTCGTTATGTAATGAGAATTTCAAGGAGAGTCAATTCCATAAGAATATATACATTATTTCATTGATTATCCCATTATATTTTCCTAAAACAATTAATAAGGCTACATCAAAACAATTAAGATATTATAAGGGGTGTTCATCTTGAGGAAGAGTTCTGATAGAATTTAGAGGATTCTAAAAAATAATGGGTTCTGGAAAATCCACCCACCCCCTCATTTTATATTTCTTCTCTTTCCCTACCATTTAAATTGTGCCAAATTTTTTTTGTTTTAATAATGAGTATTTATAGTATGAATTTATTCAAAAATGTATGAATATGATTGAATTAAGTGTTGATTAAAATAAAAATTAGATGTAAATATTTTATAGTTTTGGTGATGAATGAAAATGTTTTAAAATTATAATATTTATTTTGAATAAAATGAAACCTAAAAAAAACCCTATTATTTAGTGTGGAGCAACTGAAAGATAGGCTGATGGGATGTATGTGTTTGTTCCCCCCTCATGCCGGTTGGTGGAGTCATCATGTCTGAATTAGTCATATAAATATAATTTCATGTTTTATATTCATTGTGATTTTAAATAAACCTTAAACATCAACAAATAAAAACATAATAACTATGTCTATTATTTTAATTTGATTAAAAAATTAAAATAAATAAATTTAATATGTTTCCACTATAATTAATTCTGATAAATTAACATTAAAATGTATAACTACTATTTTTACATGTTAAAATTTATTTTTCAAGAATTAAATCAAATATTATTTTTTTAAAAACTAGAGAATTTTTAAGGGAATAAATGCATATATAAGCACACACTAGTATTTCACATTTATATTCACATGAAATTGAGTAAGAAATAAATATTCATAATTTGATATATATATATATATATATATATATATATTTATATGAAAATTTTAAAACATAAATATAAAAAATTAAAAGTTACATGAAATTGGGTCCAGATAGAAAAGAACCTGAATAAGTAACAATAAAACATTTTCAATGAGTCTATGTTAGAGAGATCATTAAAAATTGCATAGAGAACAGATGAATGATATTCATAATTAATTGAAATAATTTTGTTTTAGTTGTAACCATGAATTACAATTCTGAAAAATATAAAAATTGTACATACATATTATGAATATAGTCAAAAGTAATACATTTCTTAGAATATGAAAAACAATTGACGAAAATATGAAAAAAATACATATTTTAAACCAATAATATATCAAAAAATATTTAAATCAGAGAATAAAACCAAAATATGATTTCAATGTTAGAAATAGTCATTATAATATCTTGGGCATAGATATAATTAATTGGAATTTAAAAGGGATACCATGAGTACTATTGTAATGAACCAACCCATCAGGGCTTACCATGTCGGCCGAAGGTCGATTCTCCACAACCTCATGCCCACTAACAATATTCTAGTGTTCAGTGAAAAATTCTAAGAATTAATAATATAAAATTTTAATCCTTAACCCAATGTACTTGTATGAGCCCACTCAACCATATCCATGCAACATTGAAGAAGAATAAAAAGATAGTAACGTCTAGAGTGTAAACATGCATGCATTTTTCTCTAGGAAAGTACAACATAGTACGACATTATAAACTAAAATTAAAGGGCAAAAAAATATATTTCCAAATATAAATAAAGTCCCAACCTATCAAAAACTGGAATACATGACTGTTGGGAGATCCCAAATCCTGATCTCTTAGTTTAACCATAGTACGTGATCAATGAACTCATGTATCCCTATGCCCTACTGAATCCACCACTAATCAATCCATCGTCTATATAATTCATGTCACATATAGGAGAATCCCATACAAGGATTATTATATACATACCTACATGTATGTACATAAAATGAAAAATGTATTAATAAAGAGACACAAAAAAGTCAATTCTACGCATAACATGGGGGAAATGAAAACTCAATAAGTATATACTCATAAAGAAACACAATAGAGAGAGAAATATGATCTATATCTCATATCCTAACAAAGAATTAAATGTATGATCACATCTCCAAATATTAATCTCTGACGCCCAACATCATCCACAACTGTATAACAAACCATGTAGAGAGGCCCACACCTTAAAACCGTACTCTATAATTGAGATATCTGCAACTCCGGACTATTAATCCTATATGTGCTCACAAGAATATGTGTAGAGAGGAATGTTCTTTTCTAATACGCTCCATTTTCAAGAGATCCACAACTATCATGGATGTCCTTCTCATCTATGAAACTCGAAAATGGGGCAGTATTGTTGTGTCGATTGTGGAATCATTGCCAATTCATGCGAGTTTTATCTCAGTCACTATAAAGACTATAATGGATACATACCCTAGTGAGACATGGAAGTATCAACCCTGATATCACTTCAACGATCATTCCCTAATCACTACCATCATTAAGCCTCTCTAAAATAAGAATCATTATCACAGTACCTCACATTGTATCTTAAATGTCACAAAAGAAGGCCACCATCAATTTTTACACACAAAAAAATACTCTTGACGGGCTATATGTGGACTGAAATATGTGTATTGAAGAAATAGATATTATAGATATAATTTTCTAAGAAAATACATGACATGTGTGGTGTATCGACCAAACCCCAGTGAACCAATATCTGGTGTTTAATAACAATTACATTTTCTGGATTATAATGAATCAAATCCCTAAGGACTGAGAATTTAGTGTTCTTAGAAAACCATATTCATAAATGAGTCTTATATTAAAAATTTATACACTAATTACCAAATATGTTTTTTAATTAATAAACAAATTCGAGGAAAAAAACATCGAAGGTATCCTTAGTTGATCAAGAATATCCTCACATTTCTTTCATAGTGAATTTCCAGGATTTATTTTTAAAGGAAATAAAATAAGGGTGATCTAAAATGATAAGTAAGGGTAAATTATGGTAGAAGAAATAATGAATCAATTAGAACAATAATTATGGAATAGTAAATAAATGAAACACACATACAGTGTAATAAAAAAACTGAGAAGGAAGTTCATAAACAATATGGATAGGTAATAACTAGAATTAAATTCCATTAAAATAAAAAAATAACGAAAAATCAATGTGGCAATGTATGAAACTAAAACACAAGAAATTCAATCAGTGAACTAAAAATTAAATTTATCTAGAGATATGTTGACATAAGATCCCATGAATGATTAATAACAGAAACCAAATGAGATGAATTATTGTTTATTGGATGACAAGTTTTCAAGGAAAATGGTACCTTTACCATGAAGGCATTTCACAAGATGGTTTGAAATATGTCTACTAAAAATCCATCTATGGAGTCTAACCAGGTGAAACATCCCATGAAAATACCAATGAATCAAGTGGAAATCTATAACAAAGCCCCACCCATGTTGTACCATTATAAAACATTCCTCCTCCAATGGCCCAAAGGCCTTCATTTTTTATTGATTATGATAATCCACCTTTCAAGGGATGAGGTGGAACCCTATTACATTCATGGAGGCCATATAGGAACCAATGCCCGTAGGCACAAACATCCCATACAACCCAGACTAACAACTTGGAACTGCTCCTCCCCAACATCTTCATCTTTGAAATCAGCTCTTCACCTCCGCATGGTTGTTCGACTAGGCATTCCCGTGCATGCACAGGCTTGTCCCGATGGCAGGTGCCATACCCTCTCATTCTTGCAATCTGTTTAGCTCCGGCTGTGGTGAAAGCTCCTTTTTTCTCATCCTCCTATAGAGCTTGTTCCTTGTAGTTTTTTTGGTCTGGTTTGTATCTACAGGTGACCCGAAGGCCATGGAATAGCCCGAAGGCCCAACTGACCCGAAGGCCTGGGTGCCCGAAGGCCAATGAAGGACTCGGGGACCAAATCGGATGCCCGAAGGCCCAAATGGAGGCATATCTCCAGCTGATACAGTGCCAAACAGTGCCGGCTATAGTACTACTACAGTTACCCGAAAATCTTGCCTCCGCCTGGTTTTGATCCCTGGTCGCTTGGATGCACCTCAGAGACCTTGCCAACCGGTCTAAGGCTCATGTTCCATTATAAAACATTCCTCATATATCAAATAATCGATTAAACAATGAACGTTATAAAATATCCATATGGAGTATAAGGTAGGGGTAAATGAATATTTACCCAAATAGTCAAATGAATCTAAAATTAATCACCCTTTGAAAATAGTTTATGTTTTAATATATTTACATATCCATTATAGATTATATGGATAATTTGGTGAAATTCAAGGTTCAATAATCGTAGGAAATTTAGTATTTAAATGGGGCCTAACAAATAAATCTAGTAAGTGAATTCAAATACTATCCTTTTCCAAATCAGTCAAAAACCATATAGAGGAATATTAAGTATTGAATTATTATAACATACCCCTTGTTGAGTAAAATAATTTGTTTATTCATTGATGAATGAAAATATTTTGAAAAGATCTTTTAAAAAAATCATGATGGAAATTTATTTGGGTATTAAAAAAATGAAACATATTTCATTGAATTTTTTAAAAAACATTCTAATTAAAAATTAAGCTTTAAAACATGTAAATGAAGTTTCTAAGTAATGTTGTAGGGTAAATTTGTAAATGTTGTACAAGGTAAAAGAACATTCCTCTAGGATAGTAAAAGGATTGAAAAATGTAGTTTTTAGAATGTGATAAGAATTATTCCATTAAAAATGATGGAAAAAGTACAAAAGGGGTAAAAATTTACTTATGAAATAATCTTAAAAATATTTATTAATACATATTTATAAAATAATGTCTTTATCAAAAAACATGCTGTCCAACAGAAGAGAGAACTAATGGTGTGTTTTTATAAAAACATTTTATAAAACACCTTGAGTACCAAAGAGAGGAAAAATGATTCTAATACTTGATAATGGTCATGATTACCCATAGTAGAGGAAAAGGAAGGTTATTATTGAAAAAAAAAATCATATAATTTCCTCTAATGGATATTAATGATCAATAAAATTATTGATGAGGAAAATAATCTTTAAAAATTCCAAAGTGCCTCATACCATATAGAAACATTTTAAATCATAAGTATCAAGTAAGAATAAATTTAAATAAAATTTATTATATAAAAAAAGTAATAATATTAATGATATTTCATGTAAAATGGAATTATATAAACCATATAATATAATCTTGGTGCAAAATAATAAATAAGTCTCAATGGAATGTTAATTGAGATGAAATATCGTATCTTGTGTTTCCTTTCAGATGAAATTCCTTTTAATTAAAATATAATAAACGTATGTGATTTATTTACTTTATTGATAAAATTATTAAAGATTTTAATTAATTTTATTTCACTTATTTCCTTGTTCAATAAAACATGGAAACAAATTATGTTTCTGTCAGTTTTTTGATCCATTTTGGTTTCTGTGTACAAAACATTACAAGGTCATCTATGGTCCAAGGGTTCTATATATAACTTCACTAGAAAAATATTCCTGACATAATAATCATATTTGTAAATTTATTATTCATTGAAAAACAATAATAAAATATTTTCCTGAAAAAATGAATCAACATTACAATCATGGAGATGGTATATCATATGTACGCATAAGTAACGTTATCATTTCTCAATGATAATTATGGAAAGAAGGTATGTAGAATAATATATTTCTATAATGATAAGGATATAATAATTAAACTATTATTTAATAATATACACTTATTTATATAATTCATGTGATATAAAATGAATCTCATCATGTCGAGGAGGTGGTAGTCTACATATCTACGAATGACGTTATAAATGTTAAAGTGTCTGAAAGGGTAATAAAGAAAATGATATATATTATAGGTATAGAAAGGTAATTATTTAATTAATATGAAAAAGAGGTTGTTAATTTTACATATTTTTAATTAAACCCACCCTTTATATGTTCCATGTACAGTGTGAAAGAATCACATCGTTATGAAGAGGCTGTAGTCCATACACCAACAAATGAAGTTATCGTACTTATACAAAATAGAAATTATAAGGTTATTTGTTATTAAATAATTACAAAAGAAAAAAATACATAATTAATATCATATATATATAATATAAATATATTTTCCATCATAATGTCCACTATGAGAATTGGTAATGGAAAAATGAAAAAACATCATTTCATAAGGCAGTTTTTCACCATACATAGAAACAACATATTTGTTACACATTTTATGGAAGTGTGTGTACATGTAGGATTAAACCTTAGAATAAAATAATACAAGTATATTTTGGGAACTTTTTTTTATATACAGTAATATAATAAGAATATTTTATGGGTTTAAAAATGGAATAAAAACTAAATAGATTAAAAAAGATGTTACCTCTTAATTAGGTAACTTCTTTAGGTTTATAAGAAAAGGCATCCATGGATGTATATATGACTAAGGGATTTAATATATGGTTATGGGATGGAGTTTCAAAATCTATTTGATCAGATAAGGGTTGATCTTAAGTGGCTTGAGAGGTTTGAGGAAGTGTGAGGAGGGGAGTCCTTTTAATAGAAGAGGAGGAGTGGCACTCTTGTAATTTTTGACAATGGAATTCCATACACGTTTTCCACACTGAAAGGGGCTCCAATAAATGACCCAAATAGAGAAAAGGGAGTATAGAGTCGAAATGATTCCATAAAATGCCTCTTTGAAAAGTGTTTAAGTTTTGTGGTCCCATGAGATTAATATGCAGTCCCTTATTATTCTTAATGTTACCTTAATTGTTGTAATTAAATTTAATGACATTAACTAATAGTTTGGTTTAAAAACTATGTTATACTTATTATAATATATCAATTCTTCTAATTACATATATTTAATCCATTTTACAAATTCCATTCACATAATTGGTAAAAATAAATGTGAAATTTAATCCAGTATATGGGATGACAATACAAGGGTTTAAAGTAAAAAAAATACAAACGTATGCTATGTTTTTATAGTCAATTTCAAAGATTAATTTATTACAATAACATTAATTGCATTAATTGATAAAAATATTATCTAATTACAAATTAAAACCAATAATATTATAATTTAATATTATAAATAAATTTGTTTAAAACGTAGGTTTTTTGTAAAATTTAGTATTTTTAGTAATTCATTAAAAATGACATGTTCCTCAAAATCTCATAAATTCATAATTACCAAATTTTTATGGTTATATATCAATTATAATTTTTAATTTTGAATATTAAATAAATTAATGATTCAAAATTCATTTGTAAAATGGGTTCACCATTAAAAGTTGTTAAAATTATTTATATAAAAATATATATTTTTATGTGATAAATTTGGTTTGTTCTTATTTTGTGAGTATAATACCTAATTGATTAAAATAAAAAATATTTTATTGAATACATAAACTATATATTTCATTAAAATAATTCACTAATTTTAATTAGTTTAATTTATTTGGGTAAAATAGCTTTATGAGCATAAAAATAATAATATCTTTCTTTAAATTCAATCGGTTTTCATATTCATTTCTAAAAAAACTTTAACTAAAGAAATCATTATATATTTGTGTAACCAATATATTTTCATATTTTAGTTTAAGCTATTTACAACCTATAGTGTGTATCTTATTATATTCAAAAATAATATTTAATAATATATTATTGTTTGGTAAACCTCAATCTTGCATGTAACGCAAGACATTGAAGAAACTCATTATTGCTTATGTCACGTGCTAAATCAGTTTTCCATACATTTAAAGATATAAAAAATGTTAAATTAATTTAAAATATTAAATATATTATAAATTTTCAAGATATTATATTCCCTTACCAACTTTTTGTTTTGTTTCATAAACACTATCGAATAAAATGTTTATACTTTTGATTTTTGGGGCGTTACATTCCCCTCACCTTAATTAAATTATGTACTCACTATTTAAACTCTATCTTAGTAATATATTGTTGGATAGTTTCTATTTTAAAATCCCACATCCTGATAAGGGTTTTGTAAATAACCCCTATATAATAGAGAATGATAAGTACAATGGTCACATGGAAGAACATATAACTATGTCTCTAAGTAGGATAACATTAGTGGAAAGTAGAGATACGAACATAGGGTAAAACATAATTACATAAAGGAAGTGATTGTGTTCATAAATCACAAATATGTGAATTATCAATAATATGATTAGGGCCTTAAATCCATAAATCCTTGATGATTTAGAAACCATTGATTCAAAAAAAATTAAGGTATTAAGACAACATTTATTTAGATAATTTTCCTAATGTTGTATAATTCATTTACTTCCTAAAGATATAAGAATAATTACGTTCATGATATAAATCTATAAACAAAATTTCATCCTTTATTTTTTCTTTTATTTGTTTTCTAATTCCTCGGAAAATTATTTTTGATGCGTGAAGCACTAAAATATGTTTCCAAAAGATCTTATGTCCCGTAAAAGATTGACATGTCCAATTATTTGCCTCCAACTATTGTCTAAATATAATATATTTAAGAAATTAATCTCTAAATATAAAAGAAACACTACTTGTATATCATTAATATTTATTCATGAAATTGTTTTACTAAAAATAGTGACATTTTATCCAGAACATTGTGTAAGTTAGTGGTTGGTGTGAAACCCTTATCATTCATTGGTCATGGGTTCAAGACCCACGGCCTTGCAAGATTTCATTGGTTGTCACACAGCTTATAGGTGTTCTATAAGGCCCGTTTTCATGTGATTGGTTACACCATGTCAAACTCTACACACCTTTTCAGAGCCGTTACTCCTAGGTACATCTGTGCCATTACTATTTCCTCTTATTATATCCACACATTGTTGTATTTTAATTAAAACTAAATATTCTATATCTAACTGAATATTTAGGATGTTATTATATTATTATCATCAAATTATACATTATTCCTATGTTCTCTAATATATTTTTTTATAAAATCTACTTCTAATAGTTTCTACTAAAAATCCTTTAATACCAACTGTATTTCCCTGACCCCAGAAAGTACAGATCATGTGTCTGCTCTCAATTACATTTGAATGACTACATAGAATCAAATCACAAATGATATATAACATAGTAGTCTTGGTAAAATAGATACACATAGGAGTATTATATTAAAAATTAATACAATAATTAATGCATAATTTTTTTTGTAAATAAATTACATTTTGGATAATAACATTGAGTGTAACATTATTCCATCTTATATACCATTTCAAATCATTCATAGTACATTTATTAGATTCTTGGGAAAAGGAAATAATATAAAGGTGAGATAAAATTTTATGTAATTGTAAATTATGGTATTAAAAATAATGAATCAATGAGAATAATAATCATAGAATGGAAAATAACTAATACACACAAACCATTTAATCAATATACTAATAATGAAATTCATAAACAATATAGAATCTTATTAATTGGAAACATGTTCCATTAAAATAACTATATAAGGAAAAAATCAATATTAGAAGGTACCGAACTGATAAAAACTTTATTTAATCAATTAAATAAAAATGAAATTTACACATAGATATGTTGACAGAAAATATCATGGATGAATAATAACTAAAACCAAATGAGGGAAATTCTTGATTATTTTACACCATATTTATAAGGTACATTGTTTCTTTAACGTAAATACATTTCAAATTACGATTTACAACATATTCATTACACCCCATACAAGGTGGAAATCCGAATTGCTCTTCCCATGAGACTAATGATTCATTGAGGGGATATTTATATCTGGTCCCCACCAGTGTCATACATGTCCAAATAATTCTTCATATATTGAATAATGTATTTATCATTGTTCCTTATCAAATATCCATACTGAGTAGAAGGCATGAATTTATCAATATATCCCAAAATAATAAAATTACTTTCAATGTAAACATCATATGAAATATGGTATAAGGATTCGATAAAATACATTTCCATGGTAAATGATATGTTTAATTAGGGTAAATTCAATGTTCAATCATCATAAGAAATTGAATATTTTAAGGGGTACTAACAATGAAATCAAAGAAGTGAAATAACATACTATCCATTCCCAAATAAATTATAAACCATCCAATGTATGATTAAGTTTGGTATTATTATAACATACCCCATGTGGAATAAAATAAAGAGTTATCGTCATTGGTGAATAGAAATATTATAAAAAGAAATTTTTAAAACATTCTTTAAGAAAATACCATTTTATATTAATTTTAAAAACCTTTTCATTAGAAATAAATTTTAAAAACATTTTCTTTAAAAATTATCCTTTTATAAATTCAATGGAATCTTTGAGCTAATGACAGTGGTTAAATAATAACATGTTGTACAAGGTAAAAAGGACATTTCTTCTACACTTTTAATTCTCATAAAAATACCATGTTGGGAAAGCGACATGAATATCCCATTGAAACCATTGGTAAAAAATGAGTTAAAATATATTTATAAAATATTTATTAAACCATTTTTTAATTTATTATATTAAATTAATGGTTTTAGAAGAAAATTGGATCTCTAATTGAAGAGATAAGTGATGTCAAATTTTTTTAATAACATTTTTTGAATGACCTTGAGTACCAAAGAGTGTAAGAATGGTACTAATGGATGAAAAAGGTCATGATTAACTATACGGGAGGAAAATTATAGGGTTTATTCAAAAATGGTTATATAATTTCCTTGAATGAAAATGAATGATCCCTAAAATTATTCTTCAGGAAATCAGTCTTTAAACCTTCCAAAGTGTCCTATACCACTTAAAAACATTTTGAAATCATAGGCCCCATGATGGAATAAAATTAAATTAACATTATAATATCTTGGGAGTAATGATATTCATGACAAATAATGTAATGGAGATGTATATACATTTTATAAAATCAAATAAATTCCTAACAAAAACTAAGTCTCAATGGAATGTAAATTGAGACGAAATCCCTCACGTTTCATTTTATTTTCCATAAAAATCCATTAAAATCGTGTATAATAAACATATGTTAATTAATTACAGGATTTAGAACCTTTTTAATTTTTCTCATAACTTTTATTTCACTTATTACCATGTTGTCTACAAAAACATGGCAAAATTATGTTTATATCGGTCGTTTTGACCAAATTCGGTTTATGTGTCAAAAACAACTTTAGTTGGTCAAATATGGTCAAAGGAACCGATATATAGCATCTACAGAATAATAATAATGACATAATTATAATACATATACTTCAATAATACATTTTGAAACAATTATTTAATATATTTATGATCAAATTAATCAATGTTACAATCATAGATATGGTAGGTCGTACGAAGAATGAGTAACGTTCTGATTATTCAATGTTCGTTATAGAAAGAAGGTATGTAGAATAATATCTTTCCATAATGATAATTATATAATAAACACCATATTATTTAATCATATATAATTATATATATAATTATTTTCTAGTAAAATAAATCACATTTTATTGAAGAGTTGGTGTTCCACATGTCTACGAATGATGTTATCACTTTTTAAGTGTGTGAAAGGGAAATAAAGGAAATGATATATATTATATTAAAATAAAGATAATTATTTAATGAATATAAAAGAATGGTTTTATATTTCAGGTATATTTAATTAGAATAATCATTTATAAATTCTATGTATAGTGCGAATGAATCACATTGCATTGAGGAGGCAGTGTTTCACACATCTATAAATGATGTTATCATATTTATAGAAAATAGAAAGAATATGGGTGTGTGAAATACAATAAATAAAGAATAATAAATACATAATAAATTTAACATATAACATAAATAAACATTTTTTACATCATAATATCAACCATGAAAAGTGGTAAAATAAAAATGTACAGTCATAATTTCATTAGACAATAGTTCACCGTATATAGAAATAGCTTGTTTGTTACCCAATTGATAGAATTGTGTGTTTGTGTTGGTAAAACCATTAGAATAAAAACATCATAGTTTATTTATTTTTTTATTTTTTTTATTTAATCATTTAGTTATAAGAGCTGAGGAGATTTAAAATGGAAATATAACTAAATAGCTTAAGCAAAAATGATACCTCTTAATCAGGTAACTTATTTTGATTTATACCCAAAGGCATCCTTGGATTCATTTATTCCAAAGGCGAGGAAAATATTATTACATAAGGGTTTATAGGAAATTTTTTGGTAGATATTTTCTGATACAATGTTTCTTGAGAGGTTTTCGGATGTGGGAGGAGATGAGGCCTTTTATAGTGGAGGAGGAGTGGCACTCTTCTGATATTTTGACAAAGGAACTCCATACAGGTTTTTCACATTTAATGTGGCTCCAATAATGGAATAAAATCAATGAAAGGTAGTATAGAGATGAAATATTACCATAAAATATCTCTTGGACAAGTGTATAAGTAATTTGGTCCATTAATATTATGGTATAGTCCTTTATTAAGCTTAATTTTACCACAATCATTATAATTAATTTTAATTACAGTCACTGTTATTTTTTTTCAAAATTATTTTGACCTTATTAGAAATTATAAACTATTCTGATTCCAAATATTTAATCTATTTTTACAAATTCCAATAATAGAATTTTCAAAAATTAATTTAATTTTAATTCCACATACGGGATGACAATTTAGGTTTTTAATGTAAAAACATCTGGACGATTGCTATGTCTTTTAGTAAATTGAGAAGTTGAATTGATTCCAATGAAATAAATTTTATTAGTTGATAATATTATGATATAATTAAAATTTAAATCCTATTAAAATTATAATTTAACTTTATAAATAAATTATATGGAAAATAGTGTTCAACTAAAATTCAGTATTTTAATTATTCATTAAAAATGATATGTTTTTCAAAAATATCATACATAACACACTACCCTAATTTTTATTTTTCAGTTTAAAATATTTTGTTTATAATGACTTATTAAATCAATTAAGGTGTCAATATTCATATTCAAAATGGGTTCCCTTTTCAAAGGTGCTAAAATTTCAATTATAAAAATATAGGATTCTATGTATGAAATTGGGTTTATTCTTATCTTATTCATATCAAACCTAATGGATGAATATAAAAAATATTTGATTGAATACATAAAATATACATTTCGTTAAAAAAAATTTAATAATTTCAATTATTTTAATTTATTAGGGTAAAAAATCTTTATGAGCATAATAATAATAATAGTTTCCTTCAAATTTAATCTCTGTTAATTTTCATTTATAATAAATATTTAACTAATTAATTCATTATATATTTTTTTCAATCATATTTTTTCATAAGATACATAGTAATATTTATATCCTTTTATTTATATCTTATTATATTAAAAATTAATACTTTAATAATATATTATTGTTTTGTAAAACTCAATGTTGCATGTAATGAAATCCATTGAAGAAACAAATTGTTATGTATGTGTTACAGTACTCAATGTCGCATGCTTTGAAAGCTATAAAAGTTATTGAATTCATTTAAAATATAAAATCTAGAATACATTCTTGGGATATTATATTCCATTATATTTTTAGTTTTTTGGGTTATACAAATTGCCGAATAAACTATTTCTACCTTTGATTTTTGAGGCGTTACATATGGGGCTCTACACAATAAGTGACCTCACCTCACTAAATGGTTATGTTCTTCCTTGGATATTTACATATAATCCATGTCATAGCACATGATATGTACTATTGGTATACTAAGGGTTTTTAAATATGGGGCTTTTCTATGTGCTCCTTGTGTGCCTATGCACTTTGTGTTATGCCCATATACCTAGTTGTGACAGGGTACGGGTTCGTATGTCTATACCTATCAGTGTATGAATTTAGTCTCATAGTACCTGGTGTGTCTTCCCATATGGCTTCCTAGGTACGTGCAGTGGCCCATGACCTAGTTTTCAAGGTGGGTTCACATGGAATTTGGGCCAAATCACATGAGGAGAGATCCTTAACTCGGTTAGAAACCCCAGCCGTAGTGGAAAAGGAAATACCTATTTGTGTTCATCCGAATTACATGGTGTGAAGAGTATTTTTCACATAAAAACAAACTCATTAATGATTTTTCCATATCTATACTCATCTCCTTGAGTCCCACCATTTTATAACACATAATTTAATCAGTTCTTCTTCATCTCCCAAATCCTGGACTCTAGTGGCAAAAAATCGGATTCTGATCATCCATCAATGTCCCCCCAAGTGTCTCGTAGCACCTCTCATCTCTATTGCCACTCCAGATCTTGGATCCAGGAATAATCACCCAAAATCTATCTTAATCAATCAACAAATTAGAAATATGATCATCATGCTCTCAACCACTATTAATTTATTGTCTTGATAACACTCGAACCTGCTCTAGTAATTTATTATAATGACACTATAGTCTAGTGATGAAGTACAAAAAAAATAGGTGGGGTAAAATTATAAAAACAATGGATAAAAAATATTTGGCCATGTTATACTAGATAATAACCATTAAAATAGGATATCAATGTGAAAACATGATAAGACACTTATAAAACTAATTTCACAATTCAATATATCCAGACTGGCTCATGTAATGAATAGATAGATTGCAAATAAAGAAAAATTTAAAAGAATCGATTCAAAATATTTTAATAAAAAGGTATGAAACGATAATTGGTTTTACCTACCTCTATTTAAGTTCAATAGTTGGTTATGAGTGTGCTTTCTAGTAATGAAGAAGACCTACTACATTTGGTGCCTCTAAATCCACCACGATTTGATCATCTATCATTCTCCAATCGTGATCCACCTACAATTAAAAATAGTTATCCTTATCTCAAATCCACCAAGGGTTATGTTGATATCCCGAATGATTTTTTATAATAAGATATTTATATAGGATTAGATTTATGTCATTTTAAATAAAATAATTTATATATTTATTTTAATTAAATGAACCTGCCAACATTATCCTCCCTTGAAATTTCTGGCGTTGAACAACATTAGGTTGCACATTGGGTAAATCCCATGTTCCCAAATCAACAATGGTACTAGATTTCCCATCCAAGGCTCCATTATAGTTTTATTCCATTATTTCTGAAATAATTTCCATGAATGAAATAATAAATTTAATATTTTTATTATATCGATAAAAAGTCACTCTCAACCTCAGAATCATGAACCGAATTAGTGTCGGACTCCTAAAATATTCGTAGAAATATTACAACGTCTTATGAGGAAAAAATAGATTCGTTACACCTTTTCAAATGATCAATGTTGTTGTAATATTATGTATTCTATAACTAACTACATAGTAATTTTGATTGTTTGTATGTACATAAAGATTAATAATAATAAATAATTTATCACATATTTATTTCTTTTCTACATAACTATAGAGTGATAATGTCCAAGAGAATTTTTCACATTGAAAACATCATAACAGTTACCTCATATGATAAAAATATTGAAATGATATAGTGGTTTTCATAAACTATATGTTATATGGTCGTATGAGGTTATTTGATGAGACACAGATGATAAAAACTATCAGGTACAATCAATCATAAGTGGATGAGACTTCATCTTATTAATAATTCACTCTGTAATCATTAGGATGATATATTATTAGACAAAACCACCAATATAAATTTCAGATGTTCCATTCAATGTTATATCCCAATCTGAAAACATTGGTAATAATCCTTAGAATTTAAGATTGTTATAAATGTATATCATAGGTTACATACTAAGATGTATTATTGTAGACTAGGAAGACATATGATCTGGGTGAATTTGCGTTCATTGGGTGTGTCATGGATGATATGTTATTAATGAATAATTAGTGGAATTATTTTTATTCTTCCACATTTATAGAATTTGATACCATGGCCTTTGATTGAAAAATAATTATTGAACTAAATTTCCATTGACCTGGTGTATTTATGAGTTCATTTCAGGAAGAAAATGAAATACATATCAAACATATAGTTTTATGAAATGAGTGTTCAGCATGTTTGATGATATATTGAGACAAAGAGATTATATTAAAAAATGAGAATTTATATGTGGTTATCGATGTTGTGACATTAATATCATTAGTTTTTGTTCCTTTATGTGTTTCTAGATGCTGGTATTTGACTATCGGTAAACAAGCCTAATACTATGGAGGAAGAATCCTGAAGGGTCACACAGTTAGTTTTTATCTTTATGTAATTAATATTAAATATTAATTTAAT
Organism: Viscum album; assembly: GCA_963277665.1. Taxonomy (NCBI): domain Eukaryota; kingdom Viridiplantae; phylum Streptophyta; class Magnoliopsida; order Santalales; family Viscaceae; genus Viscum; species Viscum album. The sequence goes on from OY728122.1 coordinate 1,255,237,014, forward strand.
TATTAGAATCCATAATATCTTCATGGTCGATGAATAATATATACTCAGGATTTATTGATGACATATATTCAATTACTACCTTATGTGATATTATTATTAAAATAAATATTTATTTGAAAGACCGTAAATAATATAAATATTTATTTATCAGATGAATGATATTTATGAATCAGGGATTGGTAACAATTGAGGTTTAAATACGTACCAATTTAATGGGTTTCTTGGGAATGAATGATAAAATATTATTTAAATAGTTATTAATTTATTTATTTAAGAATTATTTAAATTTCATCCGTGAAATATACATTATTTAAAGAAAAAATAATAATAAGTTTATTATTTGGGTTATTTTTAAGGATTGTGAGAATAATTAAGATCCAATGTGAAATTATTTATTGTAAAACCTTGTTGTTTAAATAACTTATTGTATCATTTCTTAGGGAAAAACATTTTTTTACAACACAACGACTCTAGAGATTTTCAAAACCATAGATAGAAAATTATCTATAATGATATCAAGAACCAATAGAAATAATATTACTCCCTCTCTATACATGAGAGAACAAGAATCAGTCCTTTAATCCTAATGGATTATGTTGATATCATATGGAGTAACGTAAGACGGCCGATACTACCGCACTATCACCTATAGATCCATTGATGATGCTTTGAAACCAACGGATCACATGTGGATCATTGATAAATGGATTCTACTTTACCTACTCTAAACTCAAGGATGATGCAATCAGGAAAAGTTTTGGATGGTCAAGATATTCTTCAATGAAATAATATCAATATAATGGTTATTCTTGTTATAAAATTGACTATACATTTAATGTGAAACGATAATCTCTTCTTCTGAGATTATTTTAAAATGAATCATTAAATATTATTATGAGATATATCATTTTTCATGTTCTTTTGATTTATTCATTGGATTCATTGAAAACCCATTATTGAGATTGAGCTCGATAATCATTTCTTGTTTCTAGAATCTAAATGACGCATTGTATTGGATTAGATACAATAAATTAGGTAAATATGTTTTCATCTAGATTAACTGAAAAATATGTTGCCAATATAAAAAAATCGGTTACAATATTCCATGATTTGATACAATAAATTGGCATCCACAAGAATTCCCATGAGTAATTTTCACATGATCAACATTATAACAAAAATTATCTATTCTGTATGAGGCAAGGTGCACTATTATAATGAAATGGTAACAAAGTGGCATTAGTATGATTTTTTAGATGTGATATAATATGGGAAAACTCTTTTATAGGAGGGACTATAATTAATTTTCTCATGTGTAGAGAAACATGTCATATATAAAAATTAATGGTTAATTAGTATAAACACATATAGTGGTAAATCTACTTACAATTCTGGGGAGGTTAGTGTTTTAAATGCTTATAAAAATCTACAGTGTTGACAAAACAATAAGAAATTAAAAAACACATCTTATCAATATATTTATTACAATAGTATTACACTACATGGAGAACCTCAATATACCAAATTTTATTTAAAAAATTGTATAAAATAAGGGGTGATCAAGATATATCACATAGTGGAATTCAAAATAGTTAAATTTAATGTTTTTAATAAATGATACATCTAACACAATACTGTATCCTATTTATCATTATGGACAAATTCAATATTTTATCAGCAACTATTTCATCACATTTATATATACTAATTTAATTAAAATAAACATTATAAACTATTATTCATTGTAATGAAAACATCATTGACCATAATCAATATATACTAGTAAATTTAGATATTTTTTACATGGTTTAAGTAACCATTCTAAAATGTAAAAAACAATTTATATTCACATACACTCATTCGTATAAGATTTAACTCACTGTCAAGAAAGATATGAACATATCCAAGGTAATTATCATGCAGTTATAATTGAAGTTAAAAATATTAATAAGAAAAAAAAGGCAAATAAAATTTAAATAAATATCACATTATCTTTTTGGAGGAAGTGGAAAAATTGATGAAATCAATCAAACTTCCAAAACAAGATTTTAAATTGAAACACTATTAGGAAATCGGTAGACCAAAAGATCCTTGATGGAAATAATAAATTTTTTAGTAGAAGTTAACCCTATCACATCCATCTTGATTCCATATATCCCATTACACATAAAATAAATTGAAACTAACCAAAAACCTTTTACAAAAATTTATCTTATAGGAATAAATATATAAAACAAAGATCCCATAGGGGTTAGAAACACCATGACACACCCCAGTGGATCGACATCCAATATTACAGAAACTAGACACATGAGAAACTTTAATGGTATACCCTTTACTCTGATTCTAGTAATTTCATGGTCTTCCCTATAATGCTTTTTTTCAATTAAAAACAAATAACATTAACATGATATAAATGAAATAAGTTCAATACCCAAAAATGATATTTTCATTATTTATTCATTCTCTATGGGGGAACACGTGATGGGTCATAAGGGATCCAATTTTTAAATACATCATAAATAATTAATAATCTGAAATCCAAGATCCCCATTATTGATAAATGAAATCATATGTAACTATAAATGAAGAACTAGAAAATGTACCATACAAAAAATTTTATTTCTACTGCCGGTGTATCTTTCTTCATCCCATATAATTGATGAAGATCACATGAGAGAAAACTAGATGAAATACTTCCAATGGTCATGTGAAAAATCTAGTCTAAATCACTCTATATTCAAGTAGTATCCTACTACATCCTTGGTATATTTGCGCTTCCTGGAGTAAAAAAGGTAGGAGAAGATATATTTGAGTTTTAGGGTGTTTTATCACATCATTAACAAGTGAGCTACATCAAATTTCGTCATAGTTGACACCTTTATAGGGTCCTTGAAGATGATCCATAACTTTTCATGCATTTACTCACGATTTATGACACATGATTAAAAACCAATATCAATTTAAGAAAAACTTGACTCAAAACATCTTCCATCAAATAAATCTTATGACATAGTTTTTTTATTGATAACTAATGTGGAAGACTCACTCGAACATTAACAACTAATGTTCATATTCCACTTCAATAATAGACCAATAGACTGAATCAAACAATATGATTCGTTATATAACACTCCGTATGATATAACCCAAATGTAAACTTTTATTGGATAATGAAGTCATATACATTATACATTACAATATCCCCATATCGTTAAAGATCATATGCCCAAACCAAAACTCAATTTATATATGTCATAAGATAAAACATGTTTATATATTAACATTTGATATAATTAAAAACACCTCATAAGTGAAATTTCTTCAGAGAATAGATCCTTCAGTATCCCACTTGTACAAAATCCTAAAGGACTTATGTACCATTTCACCTTATATCATATCATATACGATACATTAGAAATCATATCCCAAACTCCTTTTGGTTAACTTCAAAAACAATTTTGAAATATATAATCCACATCATTGTGTGTCACATCATATGCAATACATTGTGAATACCTATCTATATCTCGTTTAAATTAATTATTAAATTAATTTAAATTGATCCTCTATGTAAAATTCAATCCCTATTCAATCAAACACAAATTGTGACTCTACGATCCTTTGTATCATTTAATTCAAATATAATCCTATGGATATGTAACTTTAATCCAACAGAATCATCAAGCTAATAATAAATGTTAATAAATCCATAAAGCGATATGATGTGGAATCCATTAAACACATGTGTGTTTGTACTTGTGACCACTGGTGGTATCACATGCTAGCATGAAGTCTCACACATTCCCTTTTTACAAGATTTCAATGACCTTGGGATGTGAAATATTTCAATCCCATAGAGCCAGCCCATACATTATCTATTCTCCATGTATACACTGACTCGATCGATGAATACATCACATTTCATTCACCTTTATGGATGATCACATCACTTTTCCCCAATCCGAATAGATAAAAAATCATATGAATTATAATGGTGTTGTTACACACTCCTCAATCAATCGCAATTGAGGTCCCAAATTTTATACACATCATAAAAGTGGAAAAATGTTATCTTAATTGATCTCCAACTATATATATGATTGAAAACATACCCAACCACCCACTGATTAGCTAATCTTTATGGAATGGGTAAGAAAGGTATCAATTTATGATGGTTCTCATGCAATGTATCTCAACAAACTTAAGTTTCTAGGACTCTAAATATGATCCATTCACCCCTAGTATACAAAATTCATAGTTTATGCCAATATATATGGTATAATTCATGGGACATCCAATAAAAAATTCTTTTTTTGCCTCCTGATCATATTTTTTATCACTATAAAATAATCATACTCTTTCAAAAAATAAAATTTCATTATAAAGAATAGTAATCCTTGTCGAAAAATGACTATAGATACATCAAAGTCATGCACTGATAGGTAAATTATTGTTACACTTCGTGAACAGTATATCAATATATACACATATACCACCATTGTGAATGAATAAAAAAGTTGAAATTCCCTTTAATATGACAAATTTTATATTCTTAAATGAACACCCTATATTGTATTCTATATATCATATCATATATTATACAATATAGTATTATCCTTCTGTTTTCTATGGTTTCTAGGCTTTATTAACTCATTAAATTTATATGTAATCCCTACTACACCACTATATGACCATATTTTAATACCCACCCACAAAAATATTTAGCGAGTAACATTGATAAATAACAACAGTTTGAATAATGTTGATATTTGGGAATCATATTCCTAGTTTTCAACTCCTTAAACATATTCAAACTAATTAAATTTACAACAAAAAATGTTATTATTTATGCTTCTATATTATACACATACAACATCCTAAGTATAACATATTTTTCATTATTTGAACACATTCCATATTTTTTTTCTTGAGGTTTTCTGGTAGTTAATGATAATATTTACATTATTTCTTACCAACACATCCTAAAATTCTTTAGGATAAAGTGACATTCACTTTTTTTGTGGTAACAAAATATAACATCTTATATTTATCATTACCTTAATACACAAAAATATTTTATGATATTAAGTTAAACCAACTTTGTATTTTGACTTGAAAAATCCCTTATGAAATATTGATATTCACATTCTAATAGTGACTAAATGTAGCCTTCTACATTTCACTTTACAGTAACATATCCAAAACTCTTAAATATATTAATTGTAAATTACATTAATTTTAGACTTTTATAACCTTTTACTTGTTATCTTTGAACTTCTCAGGGTTCAAACATACTCCACTTAGCCTTTTAGACAATATATTCTTTTCATAATATCACGCTAATATACGCAAAATATGAAATCCCTCTTATTTTATTTTAGTTTTAATATTTAAAAAATAAATTATTGATTCAGCATCTTATAGTTTTTTCGGTATTTGGATAATTTCTCTTGTAAAATATGAGATTATTATTTAAAATATAACATTGATGGGTGGTGGGAACACATTCCATTATATTTTATCAAACATCTAGATAATCCTTTTACCCACGATAAAACATTTTCATCCTTGTATCATTTTCAAGACATGTTATGGGATCTGATGATTCATAAATAATGTGTATTGAATTCAATAACTCATATTACTTCTAGCAACTCTTTATTTAAAAACAAATCCTCTTATCATATATAAAAAGTGAGGTAATTATACACAATATCTATTTAGATCCATTTTAGATCGATAAAATTATATACAGTCAAATATTCGATATAACAACTACTTATTTTATCACGTGAAGAAAAACTATAGAATCTATCAATTATTCTTATAATTTTCATCATTTGTATATTTAAAACAATTGTAAAGCATACCATTTGTATCACATACTCTTTAAAACCTAAGAATCGATTTTGTTAACATTGAAACTTAACAAGGAAATTAATTCGAGTTCAAGAAAACCCCTTAGGTATCCTAAAAAATTCCATCCTATATAATCATTACCCATTCCATTCTATTTTTAACAGGATTCAATGAACATAATTAGCAAATAATGAAATATTTATTAACTCTCTAAATAACATTTTTTCTTGGTGTTTAAAGTTTTAACCACTTCTATTATCTATAAAACAACAATTCATGGATATAATTTGACAAGTTCATCAATCTGAAACCCTTTTATAATGATATGGTAATATTTTTTCAATTAATTTATTTTGTTAGAAAATTTTAATAGATGTCAAAAGTGTGAATTACTCAACCTGAATAATCCTTAGGTAAATTTTTAGTTGCACAAAGTCATATTCATATCCAATCATATTTAATGTATGAGAAGAATCTAAAATTCCATTGTTTGTTTTTAATTTAATTCCATTGAAACCCCAATTGAATCATTATATTCCTCTCATAATGATATAAATATTATGTGTTGAAAAAATTCAACATTTGGTTATCTGGGAAGGTATTGGTATAACATATACAATTTCTTTTACATAAAAACATTTATTAAGTTACCAATTTTTGGAGTTCCTTTCCTTATGAATATAATTTCTCACTGATTAGTCTCAAATATAGTTATGGTGAAGATGATTATATTTATTTACAATAGAATATTTAATTAGATAAGTATCATGTTTCACTAACCTTTAATAAGGAATGTTAATAATGATATCCCAAAAAAATAATGATCCCTTTTATACTCATCTCATACCTTAGCTATTTACAAATTCCATCATGCTAAACATATCATATATGGATCTTGGATAGTTATGTATACAACTCCTGATCTAATACAACATATGGATAAATACAAATATATTCCGTTGTAATCCAAACTCTTTGGGTTTCCTAGCTATGTGTAACCCAAATAAATTTAAAAGAATGGGAAACTAATAATCCTATGAAACCCAATACTTTATTTCATTACAGAAGATAAACTAGGGTCACCTAGACATTACATGAAACTACCTGGATGAATGTTCATGGTCATGATAAGTTCCACTTTGGAAGGAATATAACACTTAGTATTTTTAAGGGGATTTAATCTCACTATCCTATCTATTATTATTCAATATATGTACGCATGCATATAATTTTTTATTTTTGGAATATTAATCATTACACCAAATTAATATGTTCAATACATATTGATATATAACTCTTTACATAACTCAAATTTTGTGATACTCACCAAATAAAATAGATTCCAAATATATTTACACATATCCCAAGGAATCTCACGAATAAGGTACATGAACATTTAATATAATGGATTATAATTATATAAAATTAGAAATCCCCTCATGAGTATTACTAGAGCCATATATAGAAAACCCCCACCTTTCTAGAACTATCCATAAGCATTCAAGCCAGTGCAAAGTCCATCCTAATGTCTTTCAACCCAGGGATTCTTTACTCTTGATCAATTCCAATTCATCTATCTCAAATACCTATTATGAATAATCATTATACAAAATCATAAATCAAGATAATAACATTAATTAAAAACTGACTTCAAGGTAGATGGATAATAAATCTATTATGTTACCCAATATGTTACCTCATAAGTGCATATATGAGCATTTTAGAATCATTTTAACAGCTTTAAATGAATGTATAAAAATATTCATAAGATAAAGAATTTATAACTATTAATTATTATAAATGGAAGAAATATTAAATAAATAAATAATTCACATATTAAAACAAGAGATAAACATTTATGAATAATTAATAAATATAGCTACAAATTAGTAATTTATTATTTAGATATTTTCTATGGATATTCCATAATCTAATAAATATAAACACTTTTTTTAATTAATAATATAATATCCTTCATATTATTCATTATATGGAATTTAAAATATATTCTATTTCCTGAATTATAAATATTTTATACTTTGATTTTATTTTGTAAACTATTTACATAATTAAAATATTGCACGCATAATATTATTTAATCTGGGATCAAATTCGACATCAAATCCACTTTTGATGATCTTTAAATAAAATCCCAAATAAGGTATATTTAATCTGATCATATCAAATTATGTATTATGAATAATTCATAATATCAAAATATAAATACATTATATTTTTCTTTATTTTTTAATTTATAAACACTTTTTAAAACAACCTTATTATATCTATATCAACACTTTATTTATAATTCATCAATTATTCTATATGATTTGTTATGATGTATTTCAATATTTAAATTCAATATTATTAATTTTCTATTAATAAAATTTTTATAAATAATTAATTTGTTAATTACCAACAATTTATAATTAATTACATTATAACCATTTTAAAAATTAAATAATATCCCAACATACCTTTTTGTATTTTTTATAAACAATTTATTTATAATATAAATTGATTTATAATTTAATTTTAAAAAATAAATTTTCTTTACCAATCATATTTAATTAAATAGTTTGTTTAATAGGATATAAAAAAATAATATTTAGAAATCCAAGGGAAATCATATAATGTGATAGATATATAGAGATTCATAAGTGGTTTAAGTTATATAAGTGATATTTTATAACTAGTAACTGTATCTTCTCCTATTATATCTTGTTGTATTTAATAACAAGCATTGATACCATAATGGCGATATAACGATCAATTTTTTTAAAAAAATGTAGTATTATCACTACATATCATACCCTGATATAATATGAAATTATTAGTAATAATCCATGGATTTTACTGAATTCTGAGATATAATATCCTTATATTTCAATCCAAATTAAATAAGGAAAAACAAAATAGTTAATCTTATTTAAGTATTCATAGAAAAACTTGCAACATAATGTCAAAATATTCATTTACTCACCAGATTCCATAAAATTAATGGCATGGTAAGGATCTAATTCCACTTCCATGTTTAAATGTATCGTATAAAACCTGTTTATTATAGTATAAAAAATAAGAAACACAAATCCAAAATAATTATAGAAGATGAAGAAAATCATTCCTAACTTTAAATATAGAACATTCATGTATACCCTACACCAGATTCTGTACCTCCTTCTATTGTATCCATATTCATTTTGTGTTCACGAAGAATAACACATGAGTGGAATCAAAATTTAATCCATCCTATGACGTTATCAATGGGATTGAATTATTTGGTTAATGTTAGAAAAAGAACCCCCACCCTCCATGTCATGCTAGTCTCTCTTAGTGTAGAGAAAGTTGGAGAAGAGAGATACATGTTTGAGGGAGTTTTTTACAATCATGAACAAGTGAGCTACAACCCATATCATGGTAGTGTAAATCCTCATTGGCCCCTCAAGAACTCCCCATTTATTTATGTATTTACTTATTTTTTATAATGCATAAGTAAATGACACATAAAATTGATGTAACACATTCATGAATGAACATGTGAATAAATTCCTCAGATAATTCATATAAATCACACATTAATGAATATCCTATGTTTTACCCCTTATAAAATATATCATTAATGATATCCAACATGTAATACTCACTCTAATGTTATCACATAACATCCAACTACATCTTTAATCATAGACAATCAGTTTGAATCATATAAAATGATTCAATCCATAAAATTCCACAAAATATCAACTAATTTCATAATATGATTATACATGATACTGGAATAAAATATGCATTGTGATACCCCCATAACATTAATTATTCAATAAAAACCCCAACACTTGGTCTCATTATGCTGTACCATATGATATACTTATATGTTACACTATAATATAAGATAAAACTATTATGACCCAATCCATCAGGTCTCTCCAATCCAATATTAAGATGAGTGTAATTCCCCATGCCGACTGATAATAATATAGGGGTTGGAAACTAGCATTGATTAGGTATATAACACATATGGGAGACCTTATCCTAATGGACAAGTACACACACAAATATATCTATACACCAATATAATGAAGAAATAAAGGGAAAAAATAACACCAGATATTCAGACATGTAACTAACTAGATATCATAGAATGAAAATGAGTAATAAAAAAAAGGGAAAAATGCAATCCATCCATAATGGTAAATTAGTCCAACTCAATAATAAAAAAGGAGACATCAGTCAAGATGAAACTTCTAGAATCATATGTGTTCCGTTTAACACAACTAAGCTACTCCTATTCCCAGTCCCCCTAGGATTTTTTCAAAATGTATATCATCTATATAATACATGAAACATATGGGAAGATCCCATGCATGGGTGAGTATACCAATACTAAGAATAAACCCTAGAATCAAAAAAACAAACCATAAGGTCGATTCACCTCAATATCCTAAAGGTTAGTCAATCAGTAAGAAAGATAATAAGAACCCATATATACTCATACATAGACACCAAGTCACAAACTAAGGTCTCATTCTCACTTCTTATATAGTAATATTCCCAATTTTAAAGGGTTATATTAATCATAGTGAATACTTCTTGATTCCCATTGAAATTGATGGCACTCTTATTAGAGGTCTCAGTCATCATGGCGTACATTTCATGGTGGGTACTAAAACACATAAGATGTCAACACATAGGTAAAGGATAATTCATAAGTCCTTTCATAGATACATAACATAATATGGATTAACCCACTCGTAATGGGATCATGTGCCTAGGATATTAGAATAAGGATACTTGACCCAACATAGGGATGACAGATATAGGATCTCACCTTGGGCCACATGTAGGGATGTATGACTCTATCTAGACCTAACCCATATATGAGATCACTCATCATATATTTATTTTGATAAGTTTCATTTTACCATATTATTAATTTTCCATGGTTTCACACCCATTCTGATAATGTTAGAAAACTGTGTGAAATAAGGGTTACACTCTACCCTAAAATGAGTACAAAATGTGTACCACCATGTCTTGAACGGTCGGTTTTATGTTTGAGTTCTCTAGACCATTATTGTTTACTATAATCCAGATTTTGTACTTTGGTTTTCTTCATTCCCATGTAACCAAGGGTACAAACTAGGTGTCTAATATCTAGTTACTCTTTGTGTGATATTTATCTTCGTGTTAAAACCCTAGTTTTAATGGAAGGCGTCTATGCAGCTTCTATTTTTCTGAAGTAAATTTCATTTATATTGGGATTTTTTAGAATCTGTTGGTCTTATTTTGTATCCATAAATATATACTCATCCTATATGTTAATAATATATCAATACATAAAACTCAGATATAGTGTTGACCAATTCTAGTTTGTCATCGATGGAAAAATACTAGTCACTCATTTATTAAATATCACATCCCATCACATCAAGCCATCTAGATGACAAAACCTATGAAACTAATTACTCTAATCCAACACCAATATTACATTTTATTAATCAGGTTTCCATATCTTTCTCAATCTCAATATGAACCTGTAACATCAATCTGTTGTTCCAATGATCAATTTTGTAATTCCTGATTCTTGAATATAGTCAATCCTTTTTTCAAACAAAATATTGATGAGGAATGTTCAAAGAAAGATGGGAGAAAACCCCAAAAAAGTGGGAAATGATTTTTGGACGTTTTTTTGGGTTGTACTTCATCAATTTATTGATAAATAAACTATTTAGATGTAAAATCAAGGATCAAAAAATAAAAAAAAATTACGCATAATGAATGAATAATCCATGAATTTATTTTACATAGAATTAATTCACATTCACCATGAAGAAAATAGGAATATGAATCCATCAAACAAAAAAATATAATCTTAATATTGGTTTGTTCACTAATGAAAAATTATTTTGTGTAATTTTCAATGGTGAGATACAAGAACTCTGTTAATGTACATGTTATCACTTTAGAGATTGTTGACTAATTCATTGTGTTAATCATTATCTCCACTAAACTCTGAAAACACATCAGAATATTTTTTATATGTTAGATCTCCTCTAAAATCTTAGGGGTATGTAGATAACCCAAAAATATTTCTATAATAAAAATATAAAAATAGATTATACTAGGTATAGATATTAAATTTGGGAAAAATTAATTTATTTATTTATTTCATAAATTTCATTTACTTTATCTAATATATGAGAGTTACTACATGTTAAATAAAATACCCAACATGCATATAATTCATTTTATGACTTGGGTAAAACCCATATTATTAACTTAATGGATGTCTCCATTTTCCCATCTGATATCCAATTTGGGTTTATTCAATTATTAATGAAACAATTTATGCTTGCGACATAAAATATTTAATATTTTTAATAAATCAGCACTGGGCTCCACAAGCCCTAGAATCCCATGTTGACTCCTCCATCATCTTTGGAAATATTTTTAGGTTTTATATAGAAAAAATTTCTTTTAATTCTCCCCAACTTAGGTAGTTATATCATGAAATAAATCCTAATAAAAAGATGATGGTACTTAGATCACATTTGGTCCTCTTACTCTACGGTGCTCTCCTAATGATTCTCATACATCCAATGAATTCACCCCAAAGTAATCACTCACCCATGTAGGAACATATCTAACTGATCTCAAATGGTCACTGAGTACATTGAGAAGGTAGCTCTATCCTCAATATCCAGCACACCCAAGTCAATAATGTCTGGTAGCCCTGAATATATCTACTCATCAACGACACATGGAATACATCATGAACTCTATCTAACTATGATGTAATTTCTAAGAAGTACCCCACCTCCCTATCATTTCTTTGTATTTGGAATGGTTTAATGAAACTAAAATATGTATTTCTCCCTCGGTGAAATATCTATAGTACATTCTAAGGTGCGATATCTAGGAACACATGGTCTCTGTCACAGAAATTCTAATTCATCTATAATTGGTTTACATAGTACACCTAATATCTCTAAGAAGTCCACATTCGATCTTTGATTATCTTTACCTTGTCTATCATCACTCACACCAACTAAGGCCACATAAGATATCTCCCTAATGGTTACATTTATCTCAACGATAGCCAATAGAGTCTACTATAAAAGGCCTTTAATAGTGTTATACTGATAGAGGATTGGTAAATATTATTATATAAAAAATAAAACAATGGTTGAGAATCATGTACTAAAATGGCCATCAAGGGGACATCGTGATACCAAACTATCTCATACATGTAAAAAAATCCTAAAATCTCTATTGATATCTACTCATAGATGGATATGGAATGGGCAGACTTGTGGAGTTGGTCTATGATTACTAAGATAGTGTTGTGGCCCAAAAATAATCAAATAAGTACCTTCATGAAATCCAAGGAGATACCATCACACTTCCACTACAACACCTCAATGGTTTGTGTTAAACCCACTAAAACCCAGTGCTCAGCCTTCACCTACTTGCATGTTAGGAATTGAGAGATAAACTCACCAATATAGCTCTTAATCACTAACCACTAAAACATATTATAATTTTCCTGGTACATCTTCACCGCTCATGGATGTACCAGTAAGGGGGAGATATGAAACTCTTTTAGAACCTCATCTCATAGAATTATTGGTACTATCGTAATTCCTCGAAAAATGATGGCATGATCCTCACCTTCATAAGTTCCATTAGGAGCATATCCAATGGATATATTGTCATGTAACACCTTGCAATCGATACCCACAAGATATGCCTCCTTGAAACATAGATGAATCGAAGGGGTAGAAAGCATTAACTAAAGTTATTCTACACCATCCTCATCCAATAATGATAATAGTATTGAGTATAAAGGCTCTATAACCTCACTCAAAATCTCTGAATAAGATATCCTTCTAAGAGAATTTACTACAATATTATTTTTATCGGGAGTATAAATTATATCAGATTCATAATCCTATAGTAGCTCTAACCATTACCTTTATCTAAATATAATTTATTTCTATGAAATGATATTCTTAAGACTCTTATAGTTGAAATAGATGATGAATCACTCTCCCATACAATAGTTTCACCAATACCTCATCTAAAACACCACTTTTTCCAACTACATGTTGTGTGTAGTGTAGTTATTTTTATAAAATCAAAGTTTTTATGACTAATAAATAATCACTACCTTCCTCTAAAATTTAAGTGGTTACTCAATATCCTCAACTAGAAATCTCAATATGGGAGTAATCTTCATCATCTACTGAAGATCCTATAAGGATTGTTATCCCCTTTTGTCAATATAAAAGGATAGCCCTTTCGGGTCGTGGAAGTCAACGGTTCCACGATACAGGAGTAATCAAGCCGAAATCACGGAAAAAAGTCATCCAATCCTAGGAATCTCCTCACCTCAATAATGATATTGGGTGTCTCCGAAGATAGAACTTCATTGATCGTGGTGAGTTCTACTACAACTACCTCTTTTAAGATGACATGTTCTAGGAATTAGATCTTTCAAATCTAGAACGGAACCTTATAGAGAATTCTATATAGATTATTTTATTGGAGCATGTCTGGAACCATCCTCAAATGTATCATGTTCCCCTCTTATGAGGTTGAGTATAAAAGTATTTAATCTATAAATACTGCCATTAATTTTTCCATTAAGGTATAAAATAATTGGTTCATGAGTCCCCTGAATACTACTGTGGTTTTCTTAATTATGAGGGGAATCAGTAGGTACTTATAGTGACCATAGTTGAAATGGAATTTTTTATTCAGTATATCCTCTTCTCGAACTCATATCTAGTGATAACCAAACCCACAGACAATATTTTAGAACCACTTCCCCCTTTTAACTATTCAAATAGGTCTATGATACTCAAAAGTGGAATCAAATTCATAACGGTCGCCTGATTTAGGTGCCATTAATCCACATATAATCTCAAGATCTCATCCTCATTAATGGTTAATAATAGTAGTGATTCTAATAGGCACACTAGGTATAACTAAACCGTTAATATTCAAATCCAAAAAAATTACCCTCAACTAGTGAAGCTTTATGGGGTCCATCTGATGTGCAATCATAGATATCAGAGAATTCTCTAGGTGCAGGTCATTGCAGAATTTGATCACATAGTTGGAAGTTAAGTCTAACACAACCTTGGTAATTATGTCCTCATACTCCTCCACCACAAACTAAAAAAGTCAAGGAATGTAATAATTGAAGGGTCATATTATCCATCTAATGATTAATCAATTGTATCATCTTATTCATGAGCCCATCTTGATTTCCATCAGATTATATTATCCAATGATAGAAAATATAGTCCCTTTATCATTGACACATCACATTATTCTCATAAAATAACCAATCTACAAATGAATCAAGGATATCTAATAAATAGCTATAATGATTTCATAAGTTCTCATCATGTATATGAAAAGATATCATACAATTATCTCTCCTTTGAGGGACCGGTCACACTATCGGTAGAACTAGGTGATCACCGAATCTTCCCACATCCGAGTCTCTAAACCTAATGGTTGATCCAAAAGATCCATTAGTATAACCTAATCTTGGGAATGGTATGTATAAAGGAAATACTAGTTTGTTCTTGTGTCAATAAAAACTACAAATTACTTAGATAAGACACATATTGTTTCTTGTATCAACCTCGAATCCTCAAGATCATAAGCCTCTACTGCTTGTAACATTCCATGATCCTAACCATAAACTCAACAAGCCAAGTATAGACCATAGGGTGGTGGTAGTGGGGGTAATATATCATAAATTCGTCCACCACCCACTACTCTACCATCTCCCATGTCTTTTATATTACCCTAGAGAACTCCCGAAACCAAGTGCTTCATCTACCTAGGAGTTCCATCATTCATTTTACTATCTGTTACATGGTGGTTCAAAAAATCCCTTGAGATATGGCCTCTCCTATCATAGAAGTGGAAACACATCTCCCTTGATAAATTGGATCCTCCCTAAGAGCCCTGAGAGTATGACCTCCTATTCTAAGACTTCCTCTAAATACATCTCACGCACTCAGACCCCAATGTTTGACGTTAACTACAGGATACAAAGAAATTTTTTCTAGGGTTCCTAATTCGAGAATCAACAATTGAAAACTTCTCACCTAGAAATATTTCCATTTCCATGAAATTCACTAGAACTCCAGTGTTATAGGGGATATAGTGAGATACCAATCCATCTTGAATATCTTCATAAATTCAATGGTCAATTGTTTGTGCTCAAAAGTATCTATCATGTGCCATATCAAGGGAGTATCATTAAATTAATGTGACACATACTCTACTAGATAAATTCTAACCTTTTTTTGACCCTAAAGCAAATGAATATGTACTACCTACAACATCTTTGGATAGAACTCTTCCATAATAGGTTCTTGAAATCGTTCTAAGAAAGAGTCTCTTCATCCTACATTAATATCTCCAGACTCCACCATCTCTCATCTAATCCATATAAAAGTCTCACCACTATGACACTATGTGATTTGGAGGGGTCCTGATAAGGTTGAAAACTGACCTAACTCCCTCGATCTCCCCCTCTATGGATTAGGGGCTTGGATCACCTTGTAAACTGAGTTGTCCTTACCTATAGAACTCATGCAGAAAACTTATCCTACACATTTCGTCTATTGGTACTATATGTACAACCAAAATCTAGATGTGTGGAGGTAAGATCATAAAACCACCTAGATGAACCGCATCTTGTATAGGTCGCTGGATTAAACACTAATCAATAATGATATCATTATCATGATCCTACTATGGGATCATATTTGGTTTCCATCATGGAGGCATCCAACAATAGTAAAGATTCCCCATGATAAAAGAAAATATATGGGTATCTATCCCAAAAAGGTCATGCAGACAATATCCAATTAATTTATTTTGAATTTACCAATGTTTTCCCTATAATAGGTTCCTACATGTACTGAGTTAACAATTAGGTTATCAGTGTCCTTGTGAATGTATGGTCATCTTCCACCCCATCAATGGGCTCCCTATCATATGATCCATACTCAAGAAACATTAACGTTATCTCCCTAGTTCCCTAACCAATTCTCATAGTGATACTATCTATTATTTAGTGTTTTAAGACAACATTTGATCTGATACCACTCTATTTTGACATAGCCTATTAGAGTCTCCATGGTCGTAAATAATCCAAGTGTGACACCACAAGACCTCCTCTAAAATTATAGGGTTTGGTGACTAGTGTTGTGTAGGCATATCACACACATGGAAATCCATATCCTATGGTACCTGTACACACGTACACATATCCATACACCAGTATATTAAAAAAAATAATGTAAAAATTGGATACTAGATATGCATGGATACAACTAATATGACATCATATGATGAAGAATGGTATAAAAATGAAATGGTAAAATTCACACCTACCATAATAGTAAATGAGTCAAACCTACTAATAAATGGTACTAATATCAAGATGTGACTCATATATCAATCATTGTTATGTCTAGTGATACTAAGATACACCCGATCATGGTCTTATAAGGGATCCATCTAAAGGACAGTCATGTTCATAAGACACAAAAATTCTGGTATGGCCTATATTGGGGTTCCAATAAACACACCTATTATTCCACCCAAAAATAATCAAACAAAAAGCATCAAGGGAGAGACTCGTCTCAATATCACAAAGGTTAGTTAATTATAAGAAATGATAATAACAACCATTATGTTCTCATAGATAGACACCATGTTTCAATATAAGAAATTTTCCTCTTTGTCAACATAAGATTATACCTCAGGTTAATGGTTTACATCCATTCAAGGGAACAGTTCTTGATTTACACCCAAATTGATAACACTCATCCAAGAGGTAAATTTCATTAGGCCTTTACATTATTGGTTGGTACTAAAACTCCCATGATATTGATAATTGTGTATGGGATTACACCTAGGAGTTATGGGGGATACCCAACCCTAACAAGAGTAACCCACTTGTAAGGGGATAACATGCCCAGGATGTTTAAAACAAGGTAATTAACCCAAACTAGGGATGAATGTTAGAGGATCGCACCCTAGGGCACAAAAAAGCATACTTGATATTATCCCGAACTAACCCATAGAGGGGATCACTCATCCTATACTGGAGAATGGATTCCACATTGTACCCTCTAAGGGTTTTCTCAAGACAACACTCCTATGTTCATAGCATTATAAACTAAAAAATAGGGGATACACTCCTTACTTAGTGGATTACACAACATGTACATAAGGGGCATAGAATTCCCACCGTATAAATCCTTGACAGGTTTGTTTCTATTTTATATTGCATATTCCATTATACTCTAGTCATTATCGTGTACTCTCTACTTGCATGTTCCAATATAAACAGGGATAGAACCTCAGTCTCTAACTTTAGGTTGCACGACATGTCAATAATTCATTAGAAATTTGATATTGATCTTCACAGATAAACTCTATCTACCAATAGGGGGTCTCTGTGGTATGTGTTCTTTTGAACTACATAATAACTATATCATGATTTTTTAGAGTCCACTAGTCTTCACATAAATCCATCTACTTCCCCTCCTACTATCCTTCATCCAAAAATCATTCCTTATAACAATTATATAGGGTTTCCCATGCATGGGCCATTAACAATGGATTTATTCTAGCTACCTATTGATCGAGAATCACTACCATCACATTGCATCATACATACACCAAAACAGATCAAACGAACCCCTCTGATGTGACAGTGATCTTCCATTCTCATCAACATTATTTCACCATTTAAGATCCCATATTTTCGAAGTACATCCCCCCATTGTTCTGGTTGAATCTCTTTTATTTGGGTTTTCTTTTCTTCTTAAAACATTTGTTGTAAATCCTTTTCTTGGGTGTGGAGGGATTTTTTCATGTAAATTTACCTAATGTTTGTGGACGTATGTTTCTAAAAATTGAAGGAGTCTGGGAATAAATGTTTCAAAAGACGTGTGAGAGTTATCTATAGGATTGGAATGTTTAGGATGTGGTTTAGGATAATTTTTATACAATTTGGGATGTAAATTTTCTACTGGACAATTTCAAATCGTGATCAATTTAAATGATGTGTACATGTTTCCAAGAACATGTCATGAACAAGTTAAATGTGTGAAATGTTTACACACTATGAAGCTATTTTAAGTCATGAAATGGTCGATCATGGCTATTTTTACAAAAGGTGATTTTTATTCATCAAATCATATAAATCCTAAAATTCACATCATGAAAGGGGTTTATATTAGAAATATATGAGGACTAGCTATTTAAAATGATTCAATGCATTTAATTTTTTTCATTCACTATGAATCCTTCTCTTTCAAACCCTAGGGTGACTCCAAATAATTTTGGAGTGATTCCTTCCCTTATAGATGTCTCGGTCTAGTGTTGAATCTCCAAAGAGTTCCTTTTCATTAGTTTCATCCTTCCATATTCTATTATATGATAATGTGGAGTGATACATTGAATGATATTGAATTGGTTTTTGGTCTTTATGTAAGTATGATCTAGTTTTCCTTTTAATAACTATTTCATTCCTTATTCATTAGAGTCACATGTTGAGAGAGATTCTAAATTTACAGATAAACTTATTTGGTCTAGAACAAAGCCCTATGGTCTATTTCTATTTTTTATGGGTGTTTAATATTATGAAATTACACTAACTCAATGTTCACATTAACTAAATTGATATTGGATGAAGATAATATGGTGTTTGTACTACTCATGGATCCATTTTGATCCAACAATGTTGAGAACCAGCTTGTGGGTACCGATGGGGTGATCCGACCCTTGAACAATATTGAACTAGATTTTGGAATATATGTGATTTCGAATGACATGGGAACTAATTTTATTTCTTATGATATATCACCCTTGTGAAATGGATTACAATTCTATTGAAACTACTAGAGAAAATTCGATATGATATGGGTGTGTACACTTGCATGATATCGTCTTAAGATATAATTTCATGAAGAAATGGTAATTGAATGAAAATAGATGTTGGTTAAATTGATTGTTATTGCTTTTAATGTTATATTGTGTTCTCCATTTTTACACATATTATAATTCATGATGTAATTCATATATAGATGGATTGGCCCAGTTATGTATAAATTATTTAATAAATTTCTTTGATCAGTTATGCTGAAATAATTATATAAAAGGCTTGAATTGGTTATTTCATATTCTTTATATAGATGTACTGGCCCAATTCTAATTTAATGCTTATAGGGCTTGGATTGATTATGTTCTCATGATTATATAAAGGTCTTGGACTAGTTATGATGTAATTCTTATAGGTCTCAACCTATATTTGATGAACTAATTATATAAAGGACATGGCTCAGTTATATTGTAATTCTTATAGGGCTTGGCCCAATTATATTGGAATGCTTATACATATGGCTTTTTCCTAGTTTTGTGATTATTATATGAACATGTGGTTATAGTTGGCATGATGAAAATACATGCTAATAGCTATTCAAACTTGGTGACAAAGCATGTTAACTGTATTATTATATTAATTATTTAATTAATGCTATTGTTTATCACATCATTGCATTTTGTTATTATCAGACATGTTTTGTTTAAAAATGGTGGTGTTGACCTACTATGTTTCACCCACACACTATTCATGAAACCATTTAGTACAGGAGTATATTACATTGATATTAGTTTGTACCAGGGTAAAAGACCTTGTTGGGGATTTTTTTTATCTATATGGGTTGTAGCATAGTGACAAGACTAACTAGAAATTAGGTACTAGGGTCTTTATTTTTATTTGTGATACCATGTTCTTTTATCTATATGAATTACAACATATCATTTAGTTATATTTCATCCTGAGATTACATGGTTCATTATTATTTGGTTTACTCATTTCATCCATTGTCTTCCAATTGTATGATATACTATATACATTATTTATGTTACCGTGATATTCATATATTACCACTCTATTTAAACTCCTTACTAGGAGTAATAGACTCTACACTATGTTATATACACCCTCGCTTCTAGTCGGAAACCTCTGGTGTATGGGGAGAAACACATGCGGTCCATTAACCAACCTGATTTTCTTAGGTGGGAGATCTCCAGATCAGGGGATGTTACAAAGTTTTATCAGAGGAGAACACATTTATTTTTCTATTTATTTTTTATTTTTTATTGGTATAAAGGATACTAGTATTAATAAAGACACAATAATTAGATTTTTCATTGGAGTAGATAACCCATATGTGGGTAATATTAGAGTACACATGGATGGGATTGTTTCTCATGTCCTTTACATGTTATGGTTGTTATTATTTCACCTTGGGTGATTCACATGTTTTGTGATGTTATTTTTTCTTGAGATTTATACTCATGGCTCGGTATGGAATGATATGGGTATACATGAATCATGTTAGGCATATAAGTATATTTATATTGATATAAATTTTTCATGATAGGGACATATTAATTTAATGTGATATATTTTCCTATATGAACTGTGAAATGATATACATGTAATATATGATAAATGAAATGAATAAACTATCATGTCATGAAAATTCACTTGTTAATCCATGTTTATATAGAACATGATCCAGTGGTTCTCTGTTTTTTTTCACATATTGAGGTTGAATATTATTATATCTACTATGTTAAGTACTGTGTATGTCTTGTATAGAAAATGCCTCCCCGTTGTCTTTGAATTGAGCATTAGGAGATTGGTAATCATTATGCTCCGAATGCAGTTAAACTGAAGATTCATGTAGCTTATGAGGATTGTATGGATGTTAAGTTTCAGGAAAAATTCATGAGGATTATAAGATCCATGTAACATGAGACTATTTTCCCCTACCTTCAATCTCTAAGATTATGATATTGTTTTAACAGAAACATCCACTTATGATCAGTGGGAGGGAGGCCCTCGGGTAGTGGAGTTATGGATCAAGCTACTCTAGATGATTTTTAAGCATCTCGAGAAACCCCTATATCATACAGTGAAGCTTACTACATGTAGGATTCATAAACCATCCAAGAATTGGTTGAAAACATTTAATAAATCTATAAATTAATATGAGTTATGATGGAAGAATTTTGAGAAGAAATCCATGATACACTTTTACCTAGAAATGTTGAGGGATAAAAGGGCTTGAGAGTTCATCGTCTTAATGTAGGAGGTAATATCAGTGATGGGTAATGATGGACATTTCATTAACATGCCAGGAATTGTACTATCTGTAGCTGCAAATTAGATATCCAGAGAAAGGATTTTCTAGGATGGTCTTTTCTATGATATCATGTCACAAATGAACATTTTTCAATTAGGTAGAATTTTGGATGTGATGAATCAGTATCTCATCATAGATGGGAAATTAAGAGATGCACTATGTAGGGGGTATTCTATTTCAGTAGATAAAATTGGGATCTCTTCTTTTAGTGGAATGAAGCACCATTATTAGAGTTATCAATAAGTTAATAATTGTCAGAGCTGTTAGGGTTGATGGTAGCCATCTCAATATCATGATATGTTACACTATTATCAGGGTGGAATGTTTGGCCCCAAGAGTCCTTAGTGTCAATAACCTACATTTGACTGACATTATTTTTAAATATTGGGCCACATGAAAAGGCTTTTCATGGTCATGAAAAAGCATAGTAGTAGAAGTGTATTAGGATAGGTATTGAAGATATAAGATTAATCTGATACTCTTCTACAGTTTGGTATACAATGTTCCACTAGATATTTATGTCAAGGTCAGAGGCATGGTACCATTGTACAAAGCTGAAGTAACTGGAGGACATCGAAGTGAAGGAGAGTCCTACTAGAACCTATGTAAAATAGGAAAGTCATCTTCATTCTAGGATGACTACTCTAGCTAGTTTTGATGTAGGACATTCTATTATCATAGGATTGATTCTTATATTATCTACCCTTTCTTGTGTTTTTTATACAGGATCATCACATTATGTTATATCATTAATATTCTAATATGATTTGAGATTTTTTGTGGAAATATTATCTGGTATTTTAATGATTGAAACACCATTGGGAGTATAATTAGAGAATATCAAATTTTGAAAGGTGTGTTCCATATAAATTGGTGTTTAGTATTAATTTTGTAAACTATTTTTACTAGACATGATAGGAATCTATTTTATTATCTTACTGGATTGAAAAGTTCAATATCTAGATCATATTGATTGTTATTGGAGGATAGTTACCTTTATATATCCATAAGTAGGAAACTATTTACAGTAGGGTGAGAGTGATATTTAGGTTTTTCATTCAAGACCAATTAAATGAATATTTTATTGTATCGGGGATTAAGAAGTAGGTCCTGATCTAAATGATGCTGGAATACACTAGGATACTTTTCCTCATGTGGTAGAATATTTTCCTATTTTACTCTTGGATGAGTTTTACAACTTATCAGCCATGAAATATATTAATTTCACGATTATGATAGTGCGGGGAGTAGAGCCAGTTTATTTCCCAGCGTATTGGAAACAACCCGAAGAGCTTCATGAGTTGAAAGTTCACTGGGATTATATCTTTAATCGAAGGGTTTCATATGATCTAGTAAATCACCTTGGTGTTCTCCTATGATTTTCTCCAAGAACACTGATGGAACTTTGCGCTTATTTGAGAAATATTATAGATTGAACCAGATGATGCTCAATAACTTGTATCCCCTTTAATTAATTGATACTATCTTAAAATATTGGAGAGGTTTAATGATATTATATAAGGTTGAATTAGTATCAGCGTATCATTATATGTGAGTGAGAGAATCATACATACATCAAAGTAATTTTAGTTGTAGGTATGGCATGTATGAGTTTGTAATGTTTTCATTCAGTCTGATGAATGGGTTGATATTATTCATGGAATTGATAAATCATATCATTCATCCTTTTATGGATCACTTTCTGGTGATTTTAATCAATGAAATCTTAGTGAACTCCATGTCAGCAGACAATCATTCCCAACATCATCCCATCATCCCAACTACATTGAGAGAGCATCAAATTTATGCCATGCTAACCCTAATTTAGTTTCTATATCAATAATGTTTAATTCAAGGTACATTACATATTTTATTTTGGAGTGTTAGTGAGTTTAGAAATTGTTACAACTATTGTATTTTTGGAGAGGTCGAAAAATGTATTTGAGATTCCAAGAATTCTTGGTTTAACAGGTCATTATTAGAGTTTTTTCCAAAACATCTATAGCTTGTAAACACTGATGATCAGGTTGGCAAAGAAAGGCATGAGGATTGTTTGGTTTGATGGTTTTTAGAGATATTTTTCGGAGATGAAAAGAAGTTATCCCTCAACACCTATAGCATCCTTCCCCAAAAGCCACTAAGTTATTCCCCAAGATGGTTTTCCATAGGACCTCAATCTCACCTCTAATATTCCATAGGATATTAAATAGATGTGAGGGATTGGGGTGTTTATTTGGGGAGAAAATTACCCCATGATTCAAAGGGTATCACTATAATAAAAAATAATAGTATATAATTAGAGTAGTAAGTAAATGGGAAGTAGTGAAAAAATAATAAATCATCCTGATGAATAAATAAGGGGAAGATGAATCATATTTCAATACAAAAATGATGATGATCATTCCTTATACAGTTTAAAAAATGAGGTATATTGGATACATATGAAACATATATATAAAACATGCTAAGTAAAATTAAAAAAAGTCCAAAAGTTTACTCTAATAACATCTGAGCATAGGCTCGGTCCACTACTCCCATACTCCATTATAGTAATGAAAATCTATCATCGAAAGCTAGCTGGATCTACTATTAAATACATGAAACTATGAATCCTATTCCAATAACAATGGTGAACAAAATATTCTATGACATATAATTAGATGGCAACCACCAATGATCTCTATAACAATCCTATTAGTGCATATAAAATGAGCAGTTTGATGGTACATCGTAAATATATGAAAAAAAAATCATATTGGTCTGGTATTATCATGGATACCTGACCGACACAACCTTTTGTGGCCTATGATATATTTCCTTGAACTACGTTAAACCAATATTTATATGATATGGGTGGAATAAAGCTGAATCATAAATATGTATCTAGAATGGACTGAACCCAAGCATGTTATTTAGTTTGGCGGACACATCCTTTTATTTAGTGAATTAACATTCTTCTAATTAAATATAAAGGATATCTAGAAATAAAATAAGTCGCATCCATGAATCATCCTAGGAGAACCATATCATAGAACTCAAGTGTCGTACTAAGAGTGAAATAAACACTCAACACCATAAGAGTCATTCCAAGGTGGTCTATAAATGGAATCCCAAGTATCACCGCTATCATGGCATGGAAACATGAAAAACCTCCAATCGTGTCCCCAGTATCTCACACAGGGTATTGAGTAACGCTCATGGAATGGTATAACAATCATTCCACTGATCCCTTCCATAGCGAATCCCCTATTGACACATTCCTATCGTAGGGCGTTTCTAAAGCAATTTATATTCCTAGTGCAGCATTGTGGCTGACTAGGGTCGTCTCACATGAGGAGCTTTCTCAGTTGTTCACTCACTTAATCAATTTCACCTAAACTACTTCCTTTTGATTATTTTTATTTAACATAATAATTTAATGCAATTAAAATAAAAGATAAAACTAACATGCAATGACAAAATGCAATTAATTAGGAAATAACTTGGTCCTAGGGTTGGATAACATGGGTTCATTCATTATTTATTTATTATTTTAAATTCAATTTGATAATTCATTTATTGAAACCTCATTAATTTATTAATTTACCTTGATTTATTTAGTGTGTAATTTTAGTATTCGTCTGGCACACGAAAACACACATCCTCCAATAGTCAAATAGGGTAACACCTCAACCGAGAATGTTATCTCAAAATACTCGACTCCACCGTACGTCATTTCATCACTTATGGAAACCCCAACTCCACCGTATGAAGGGTTTGCCTATGATAAGTGAGGGAAAATAAATTAATCATGGAAAAGAAATGGATTTAGCAACAGTCTCATGGTGGACGATCGCCGCACCCATGCAATATTCCCTCCTCCACCACATAAATATTTAAATCATTTTGAATTTAAAGTGAAATAATGATGATCACTGTGAAACCAACCCCAGGGAAAAGCCTCGGGTTAGCCCCTCATTATTGGGGATAAGAGGTCACTTTGGATAGGATAAGAATAAAATAGAATAATTATATTAGGGTCGGAAGAGAAATGGAGATGGAAGAAGATGGAAACACTTGAATTAAAAATATGAAAATCCATTACATTAGAAAAGAAAACTAAAAATAAAAATAAAAGAAAATAAAATTCCTAAGTTAGCAGCATGTCCCTACTCCTCCACTCCATCGTTGTTGTCGAACTCCCCTTCAGAATGGGTGAACTCCTCTTTATATAGGCCAATGTAGTTCCATCCTCTGGTCTTTAAATTTATATTCTTCAAAATATATCATTAAGATCTACTACAGGTTCACTCCAACTAATGATTGACCATGTTCGGCCGAATTAATGGCCGAATTTGTAAATTATGCCTTCTATAATGTAATTCAAAAATATTTTTTACATTTTATCACAAAATTTCAGATTTATCCTCCATGTGTATTATGAAATATGGACAATTAATTCTAGGCTTTAATTCTAGAAGAAAGTTTCCTTTTTTACTTCCCCAAAATTTCAGCATCCATTGTCTGCCTTAATAATATCCAATATTCAAGATCATAAACATTATAACTACCCATTAAATATTATTCCACATATAATTGGAAACAACCAAATATGAGGTGTTTAGACCGAGTTTTAATTTTTTTAGTGATGTGGGGTCCATGCGGTCGTCCTGATTAATTGTCCACATTGATTGATTTTTTCAGACCCATGGATGGTTAAATTAAATCCAGGTTTAAACACACAAGATGATGAAAATTAATAAATGAATCCAATAAAGAAGGAATCACATGAACTAGATTTATATTTTAATAGATATGTGTGAATTACTGAAGTGATTAAAATCGATTAATATTTCCAAATTAAGTAGTTTCCCAATTTTATCCCAAAACAAATCATAACTCCAAAATTGATGTAACTAACTCAACATGTTAAATTATTAGGGATTAAAACATTGATTTACTTATAAACAATGATGAAAATATTATCTCTATAAATTCACCCACACTTAAACTATGTTTGACATCAAGCATAAAATCTCAACATTGAATTCAAAGGGCACCAATGTCACCAATATTTAAATTTACATGAAATAAAATCAAACGGTTATCAATGTACAATAAAATTTTCTAGTTCCACAAAAAATATCAATTTATTTTCCCATTCTTCAAAAAAACAATCAATTCATGCATTTTATTTTTCCCCTATGAAAAATTATTGAGCTTCTCCTATCATTCATTCAAGTTTCTCAATTTATTATTATTAAACATTCCAAATCATGATCTACCTCTCTTTTGAATATTTTATCTCAACACTCATGATACAATTAATAGTGGAGTTATGCTCATATCATTATAACATTCTCTTTATCCATAGGCTGGTAAGGTAACTACTTTCTCCACTTTGTAAAGACAAAATGCACATAAAATCATGAGGGTTTGCAATAACGGTTCAAATGACTCTGTGGCTTAGGGTTGGTGGGTAAATGATTGAAATTATTTTAACGCCAGATGTATGATGTTTGACTCTTTTGTACAATGCATGATTAATCTAGTGAAAACACAGGAGGAACATCACTCAAATCTCTTTGACAATCTGAAACACAACACCAGCCCCTTTTAATGACATGGGACATGAGTCAATAAATGATTACAAAGAATGATATTATCCAAGTTATCCTCCTTTTTTTTAAATACCCTAAAGGCACAAAATTGTTTTTCTCTTTTTTTTATAATGTATCAGAAAGGAACAATTTTATTTTCAATTTTTTCTCTCTTTTTAAGGACAACTTGATGAAATGAAAGAATCGTAATGAAATGATTACTCAAGCCCAATTTTCTAATAATACTCTGCTGAAAATAATGAGACACACCTCACACCACCCACAAATGACACACATCCCAATGAACACACATGAAAGGCCCTTCCCCCACACTAAAACATGAATAATCCATGAGAAAATAGTAAAAGAGTGGGAAGGTAAGGACAAATTGGATTGGAATGCGGCTTAAACCTATAAGGAAATTCATGGATTATATGGGCTAACGAAGGAAAAATTTAAGGGTGGGTCTCGGGTAAATATTTGGCTTGACAAAGTAGTTCCATAGTCATTTTAAATGTTTTTTTGAACAATCATATCTTTGACAGGTTTCAATACTAGTTCTAGCAGGTGGAACAACCCAAGATCACTCATGAAATATGCTCGAGGTAAAATAGGAAATATTTGGTCTACAAATACTCTCAGGAATGGGAATATGATATTGTAAAATCAATCATGGCATGATTAATAATAAAAAATTAATTCACATGAATTTATGAAATTGAATGAATGAAAAATGGTAGGGATATTTCATTTTCGGGAATCATATAATTCCATCAAATCAGGAGTCTTTATTTCAATATTCAGGCTTCACATTAATCATCCAATTATCAATTTTACTCACTAAATCTCATTAACATTGAAATCTAAAACATGGAATCACTGGATTAATAATAAAGTTATGTCTCTCAGATATTTAAAGAAGAACATAATTCAAGTGTGGGTAATAAAATCTTGTTTAATTCACAAAAATGTTTAAGGAGTATCAAATTTAAACATTAAAAGTGAACCCCCTTTTGAAATGAAGCTTCATCCTTCTATTTGGTTGTTCCATTTTTCCATAATGAACTTAAAAAATAGAATTACTCAATTATGTTGAAGGATCATGTCATAAAATATCAAAAATATAGGATGGATTGAGAATCATTCTAAGATACTTATATTAAAAGAAATTAGAATACAAATTCCTAGAATGAAAGTAAAGATAACTCATGTTACGATCCTCAAAGTTGGCCCTGGATTCTTTTACTGCCTCCATAGGGTAGTAACAGTTGTTATCCATAATCCGATACTGGGTGGATCTTCTTGGACATGAACCATCACATGTTCTTCTTCCCCGAATGTAGTTATTTTTTCTTGTTGAGGAGAATTCCATGTATTGAGTACAACATATTCCCCCCTTTTCAATGTGGTATAGCTTGCATGGCGGGGGTAGGATGTTGTATGGATCCTCCTCTTCTTCAGTTTCTACTTTTTCAACATGTTCCTAAAAATCCAGCAGTTTCTCTAGATATGCTACATGAAAAGAATAATAAATTTAAAGCATTAATTTCAAAATATTCAATTTTAAAGTAGGAACCTAGTTGATTTGGTTCTTCAGGAATAGCCACTTGTATCTCATCATGGGATTTCTCAAGTAGAAGATCAATGTACTCAGGGAGCTCCATGTTTTCCTCAACATTTGCAATTTCTTCTAAATCATCTTCTTCCAAAGTGATACACGGATTTACCAAATCTGAAAATTAAAAATCATCAAGAGTGATACTAAAATTAGATTGAATGAAATCGGAAAATATATAGTTGAAGAAAGAATTATCTCCCTGAGTTTCTTCTGGTTCAATCACTTCTTTAGTGATAAGTGCATCTTGGAGTCTATCTTCACATGATAAGGGTAGGTAGTCAGGATCCCCCATTATTTCTTCGAATTCTCCAATTTTGGTGGTTTCCTAATCTTCCAAGGCTAGAGAAAGGTATACATGTGGTTTCTATTATACTTTATAAGGAATTAGGAGATCATTTTGCATTTCAATTTCTGCCCATGCACTCAAAAATTTCTTTTAATTGACATGACCACCCTCTTATAATTTAGTAGAAAATAATCTTTCATCTATATCCTCTAGCAATGGTTGAGTGACGTAGAATTGATCTTCAGGAACATCCTATTTTACCTTCTCAAGTTCTTCAACATCAAAAACATGTTGGCAAATTTCTTCCACAGCTTGCTCTGGATCTTTCTCTGGTTCAGACTTAGGTTGCCCGCTTTGTACTCAAATATAGTCAAGTGCGATATTCATTTTTCTCCCCATTTCATCCATAACATTGCTAATCCTATCCACCCAAGCATTAATATCTCTATAATACACTTTGGGTTCTTGATATTCCACCTGTGATTAATCATTCCATGCATGATAATTTGAATTTGAATACATCATGGAAAAGTATTTTTATTATTTTTTATACAATAATGAAAACTATCTAAAATTTGAAAATATAAAAGGTAATGTAAACAACTGATTAGCTCCCCGACAATGGTGCCAATTTTGACGCACGCCTTTCTTAGGGCATGTCAAAAGCAATTTATATTCCTAGTGGAGCATAGTGGCTGACCAGGGTCATCTTAATTGAGGAGCTTTCTCAGTTGTTCGCTCACTTAATTAAATTCACCTAAACTACTTCCTTTTGATTATTTTTATTTAATATAATAATGAGATTCAATTAAAATAAAAGATAAAAATAACAAGCAATGAAAAAAATGCAATTAATGAATAAATAACTTGGTCCTAGGGTTGGATAACATGGGTTCATTCATTATTTCTTTATTGTTTTAAATTCAATTTGATAATTCAATTATTTAAACATCAATAATAAATTACATTCCCTTGATTTATTTAGGTTGTGATTTTAGTATGCTTCTGGCACACCAAACCAAACCTCCTCCAAAAGCCAAATAGGGTAACACCTCAACAGAGAATGTCATCCCAAAAGACCTGGCTCCACCGTATGTCATTTCATCGCTTCTGGCAACCCCAACTCCACCGTATGAATGGTTTTCCAAAGAGAAGGGAGGGAAAATAAATTAATCAAGTAAAATAAATGGATTTGGGAATATTATCATAGTGGATGACCGTCACACACGTGAAATATTCCGATAAAGACCCGTAAAATTCAAAGGAATTTTTTTCTTAATTTTCTTTGGGATTTTACAAGAACGCAGTTTCTGACGGCACCTGATTCCAAGGCCCGGTGTTCCCGGAATCAATTTCTGAAGTTTGCCTCGGGTACGTTCAGCGAATGAACGAACGTGTTTTTCTATCTTTTTAACCGGTACTCGGAATTATAATCTGAGGGCACCGATGAACTTGTAGCACCGATGTTTCCTTAAGAGCACTTTTACCATAGGTGTGTTTGCATGCGAGAAGAAGTTTAATTTTGTGGTTTAATGAAGAAATAAATAAAATTTTGATCAATTTTATTTTTTTATTCAAGGAAGTTAAAATCTACAATGGGAAGATGTTGGTGGGGTCCACAACCACCCAACATCCCATGTGTGAATATGTGGGAGGTGGGGCCCACATCCACCTGACCTCCCATGGGATAGTTTAGTGTGGTGGGGCCCACACGAGACCATAACCCCCTTGAACTTCTTATAACTCCCTTAAACTCCCTTGCACTTAATGTGCCAACTCCTCTTTGATCTCATCCTCCTTTAAGTTTGTATAAATCTTCACCTTTCCTTCCACCTTCAATACATCCCAACATGCCTTAATTAATGAGATGAGCCTCTTCATTTAATTAATTTGGTGGTTTGGTTTGAATTTTAAAAATTCGTGAGGTGTGAATAAAAATAATATCATGGGATATTATTTTGGAGATTTGGTGTGTGAGAAAACCTTAACAATGTTCTTGAGTTTTTGGGAGAACTTTGGTGTGAATAAGAAGATAACTTCCCTCTGATGAAGAACGATGCATCTTTAACGAATAACGGTTCTTCTTCGACAAAGAGCACTTTCCCTTCAACATAGAACGTTCTCGATGAAGAATGCCTCCGACGGAGAACGTCGCCATCGACGACGGCTCTTCCTCCAACGACAACGGAATCGACACCGATCTTCCGCGGCGACCGAACACCGCGACGCTTGACACTTTCCGTGGCTCGATGACATGCGACGTTTTTTCGAGGTAGGGGTTTATTGCTTCTTGTTCGTGAAACATCATTTGTCGTTCCTCATCTTATATTTTTGTTGGCCACTTGTTATCATCTTAAGGGGAGGAGGTCGTACCGCATGAACATGGCCGACCCTCCTCCACCTATTTTATTGTGTTGCTGCGGTTCAGAAGATGGCGGAAAGGTGCAATGGCACCACGTGGGAACCCGGAGGAATGCGGCAAGGATGCACCGTGCCTTTGCACCGCGCCGTTGAGGCCGAATGGATGTGTGGTCGTAGTTGGGACCACGAAGACAAACAGAAGACTCCGCGGTTTGTTCTTTTGACATGCGGAATGACGGGCATTGACGGAACGGGCCGCAGAGAAGATTTGATGTTTCTGCAGTGAAGAACGAGACCCGGGATGAGCATCGGCATAGACGTAATTGAAAATGGACAATCGGAGCAACTCTGGTGGCCCGCAGACACCACCGGCAGCGCGGGACACCGGCGAGGCGGCGCCCCGGCACGCCGTCTGGAGAAACCCCCGCAGTTGAATCCGCGGCGGTGAGTTGGTGGATCCTGCGGCCGCGCGGGATCCAGGGGAGGGGATGTGGCGCGCGCCGCGTCCACGGAGCACCGGCTCGCTGGTCGAGCCAGCGAGCCGCCCGGCCGAGCCGGGCCAGCTTGGGCGGACTAGGTCGGGCCATGCCCCGCCAGTCCGGGCCGCGCCCTGCCGGACCGGACCCAGACTTAGGTCGGGTCAACCCGGTTCGGGCCGACCCAGGGGGGTTGGGTCGGGTCGGTCCAGGCCCAGACCCCCCGTTTTCGGATCACATTCGGTATTTTTCCCATATCTTGGGTCACTGACCTCTGATCGACGCACCGTCAGTTGCGTAGCGATCCTTGGATCGAGCCGGTCATTTCAGTATATTAAACACAAGGTTTCGAAGAACTTTGGGTTCGGCCGGGTTGGTTCGAATACGAACCCAACCGGGCCCTCAGAGCGGAAACACTTATATCTTGAGCTCCGGACGTCCGATTGACGTGCCATTACCTTTGTTGAATTCCTCTTGATGAGATATAACTTTTTTCTTACTCCGCTCGAGGTTTGGATTCCATCGGTGTGCGTTCGGGTTGGTTCGCTCTCAAAACCAACCGGGCCCCTGGAACGGAAACGCCAATAACTCACAGACCGGGCGTCTGATTGACGTGTCGTCTGTCTCGTTGATTTCCTCTTGATGAGACGGAACTTTTGGCACACTTAGCTTGAGTTTTGGATGCATTTTTATAGTGTCCTGGTTGGATTGCACCCGAAATCCAACCGGGCCCCTGGAACGGAAAAGCTGATAACTTTCCGACTGGACGTCAGTTTGACGAACCGTCAGCGGTGTTGGTGATCACGTGGAGAAACTGTCCCTTTGAGTATACCCTATGAGAGATCGGGGTACAGTTGAGATACGGCCGTGTTGGTTCGCACACGAAACAAACCAGGCCCTGGGGATGAAAAAGATAGTAACTCGCAGACCAGGCGTCTGATTGGCACGCCGTCTGTCACGTTGAGACCCCTATGAAGAGGCAGTTCTTTGAGATACTTTTTCGTGGGACTTTGAGATGCTTGGAGTATCTACTAGTAGATCGTGGAGCGGACCCTCCCGGAGATTAGCGTACAGAGTACGGAGACCCTGTAGCTGGTTATGACCTGATGAATGCTTGTCTGATTCGATTCGAAGTGACTTTCATAGCCCAGTGGGGAGCACTACCTTGTGAGTTGGTAGACCCATGGCGGAGGAGCACTACTATGTGAGGTGGCAGACCCACAGTACTCGAGTGGAGGAGTACCTCTGTAGGCTATGAGGGGGAGCACTACCATGTGAGGTGGCAGACCCATGGCAGAGGAGCACTACTGTGTGAGGTGGAAGACCCGCGATACTCGACAGGAGGAGTACCTCAGTAGTCATAGGATGGTGAGAAGTTCCTCGGAGACGTGAGAGGATCACTATACTCCCAGAGACGGAGCTCTTCAGCAGTTACAGTTTTGATAATGAAAATCCTGGTTTGAGCTGAGTCTATGACCTTTGTGTTTACCTCATGATTGAGATGGGTCACTTGATAACTTAGATATATGTATGGGCATATACCTGGGTAGTGGTTATCCGTTGATTTCATAATCATTGTGTTTCCTTGTGATTGAAATGGGCTACTTGATAAATTGGGTATATGTATGGGCATATACCTAGGTAGAGGTTATCTGTTGAGATCTTCTTTGTCATCATCCTTATTGTATTTAGTGATACCTTGAGGTTCTCGGGGTCCCTACTGAGTATCGTTATACTCACCCCAACATGGGCTATGCCTGCACCTCGTTGTGTGGGTTGCAGACGACGGGCAGCGCAGACAGAGGCCAAGTGATCGTGGACAGGATGGTACCTGGAGGTGGACTTCACGACGAGACAACACTCAGAGGAGGTTGATGGGTGAGAGAATTATGGAGGCTATCTGTACCTACCCCTCAGGTAGGATACATGGTGGACGATCCAGGAGCTGCGCTATCTATACCTACCCTTCAGGTATGATCCGTGGTGGACGATCCAGGAGCTGTGCTATATGTACCTACCCTTCAGGTTGGATCCTTGTTGGATGATCCAGGAGCTGCTTGTCACCTTCTGTCTATTTTATCTTTTTCCTTGTACTTTACAGTTGGGCTTGTATTTCCGGCCCCTTTACTTTCAGCATAGCTTGTTTCAGTTTTACTTAGTGTTTTACTTCCGCTTGTACTCTGTGGTGTTTTGTTTACTTTTATAAAGGAAATTCCTTCCCAGTTATCGAGATTTACTTCTTTGGTGTTGTCTTCAGCCCCAGGCCTATGGAAGGCGGGCTTGTGGTAGTCACGGCACGGGCCCCGAGGATGCGTCGTGACAAATTGGTATAAAAGTAGTTCGGTTCTACCGCAGAACTTATAACTCAGATATTTTCTTTCAGTGAAGCAATAGTGTTAAGGGTACCGAGTGTGGTCTTCTGTTCAGGGAGTCCAGTATTGGTGCGTCGGCCGACGTATCTGTACACCAGGACCCTGACTACTGATTTCTGACTTTGTGCATGAAAAACACTGATTGCGTGTGTGTTTCCAAGAGTTTTAAAGTCAGCTCAAACCAGGTCAGCTCACAAGGTATAAATCATTGACCGTGTCATATCTATTCAGGGTTTCTCCACGGAGACAGTCAGTTGGAGTTTCCGAGAGAGTACTCGATGAAGGCTCACCGTGCGACGAGGCTCCGGTGTGGTCCCTTTTTACTATGTTGGCACCCTCGGGTGGTGTACCAGTAGCACCACCACCTGTTGGGAAGAATATGTCAACAACCATACTGGTGAACTGGGCACGCTGGCAGAGTGCGATGCACGAGTTCCAGCAGTAGAGGCCTCCAAGGTTACGAGGTGAGGCAAATTCCCAGACAATAGAGGGCTGGCTAGAGGTGATTGCTAGAGTTTTCCGCCTAGCTGAGACACCAGTGGAATGGATGGTAGGCTTGGCTACTAGTGTTTTCCATTGAGTGACCATGGGGATGGTCCACATAGTGATGAGGCTTTGGTACGTAAACCGATTTCTGAGATAGTGCCTTCGGGTAGTGAGTCAGAAATACATCACTACCTATTGATCAGTAGATACAAACGGCAGTACTGGTAGGTGACACATGTAGTATTACTACCTTATACGTGTTCCTACATCAGATACCATCAAGTTCTAAGGTGAGCTAGATGAAAAGGCAGCTGAGAACTGGCATGAGGAGGTGGCTGAGAGTTTTTATAAAGCTTATACATCTTCGGCAGGACAATGTTTCAGAAGTTGAGTAATCATCAAGGCGTACTGATTGTTTTTGGTACTTGATGACTAAAATATGATCAGTGCTTAGAGCTCAGACATCATAACGAGGTGTGTTTAATGGATATCCGAGTAAGAACTCTTTTCTCTACGCATTCCTACTTATGTTAGGGTTCTAGAATTAACCCTTGTGGTTGAATGTTCTTTGGATGATCGGTTTTAGCCAGTGAATGTTATCAGTGGGAAGATGAGAACTAGCGTCAGTCTCAGAGGCTTGGATGTGTAAAATGTTTCAAGAATACGAAGTGTCAAGGAAAGATGAATCTGCAGAGCAGCAGATGTGGAAGCAGATCTAGGACAGCAGCATGTGGTACTGTACTTTTCAACATGTTACAACCACCCGCCTTTGTTGTCCCCTCCAGGCTCAGGGAGCTGGAGGGCAGGGGAAGAGAGTAGCTGCATGCGGTCAAGGAGTGCGACTAAAAGGGCTCTAAGGATGATTCGATGTGCGGACTTTGTCTTCTACTAGCTGCCGTAGCCATAGACATCGATATGAATCATCCCTTCCTTCCATGAATCTAGTCCCAGACCTAGAGTTTCCGGTTAAGCCGTTGACTTGACCCTCACGTCTGGAGATACCTTTGGGAGGAGACTCGATAGTCACACTTACGCCGACGGTGTTATCTGACCCTTGAGGTGAGAGTGTCGGTTGGGAACTCTTGGTGACAGCATCGAGGCCTTACGACGTTAGTTTGAGTATGGATTGGGAAATCACTATTCATACTCAAATTGAAGATATTAGGCAAATGTCGGGATGATTTTTCCTTGGTCAACGAAAAGGAAACACTAGGTAGCATACGATAAACTCGTGCATGGGAGGGTGTAGCTGATAATTCTTAAGTCAGATAACCTTACCCTCAGGGCAGCAGGAGTTTGAGTTTCAGTTATAATCAGGAAAGGGAGACCTCTAGAGTTCGAGGATGACGTCCACGTTCATATACGGGTCTCACCTCAACGAGGTTTGCAGATATGTAGCCGAGGTGGCAAGATATCTCTGAGGTTCAACGGACCTCTCTAGGTTCCCAGTAGGGTAGGCGATGTGGTTTACCGCTTCACCATTCCACCTCAGTTGCACCGAGTGCATGAAATCTTCTACGTACCTTGGATTAGGAGATACGTGCTTGATCCTCACACATCATCGACCTCAGGGAGTTGGACGTCGATGACAGGACGACATGCACGGAGGTTCCAGAAGAGATTGAGGATCGACAGGAGAAGGTCCTACGAGGACGGTCGATTCCTCTTTTGTGTTTTTGTAGGCAGCATGGGAACCTCGAGGTGAGCACATGGGAGCGCAAGGCTCAGATGCGTGCTCAGTACTGCTTTTGTATCCCTAGTTTTTGTTAAAGATTTACGAGGACGTAAATCCCTGAGGTGGGAGTAATGTAAAGACCTGTAAAATTCAAAGGAATTTTTTTCTTAATTTTCTCTGAGATTTTATAAGAACGCAGTTTATGACGGCACCTGATTCCGAGGCCCGGTGTGCCCAAAATCAATTTCCGAAGATTTCCTCAGGTACGTTCAGTGAACAAACGAACGGGTTTTTCTATCTTTTTAACCAGTGTTCGGAATTAAAATCTGAGGGCACCGATGAACTCGCAGTGCTAATATTTACTTAAGAGGACTTTTACCATAGGTGCGTTTTCATGGGATAAGAAGTTAAATTTTGGATTTTAAGGAAGAAATAAATAAAATTGTGAACAATTTTATTTTTGTTATTCAAGGATGTTAAAATCTACCATGGGAAGTTTTTGGTGGGGTCCACAACCACCAAACATCCTATGTGTGAATATGTGTGAGGTGGGGCCCACACCCACCTAACTTCCCATGGGAGAGTTTAGTGTGGTGGTGCCCAGACGAGACCATAACCCCCTTGAACTTCTTATAACTCCCTTAAACTCCCTTGCACTTAATGTGCCAACACCTCTTTAATCACATCCTCTTTTAAGTTTGTATAACTCTTCACCCTTCCTTCCCCCTTTAATTCATCCCAACATGCCTTAATTATTGAGATGAGCCTCTTCATTTAATTAATTATGTGTTTTGGTTTGAATTTTAAAAATTCTTGAGGTGTGAATAAAAATAATATCATGGGATATTATTTTGGAGATTTTGGTGTTTGAGATAACCTTAACAACATTCTGGAGTTTTTGGGAGAACTTTGGTGTGAAGAAGAAGAGAACATCCCTCCGACGAAGAATGACACATCTTCAACGAATAACGGTGCTTCTTCGACAAAGTGCACTTTCCCTTCAACATAGAACGTTCTCAACGAAGAATGCCTCCGACGGTGAACGTCGCCATTGACGACGACTCTTCCACCGACGACAACGGAATCGACACCGATCTTCCACGGCGACCGAACACTGCGACGCTTCCATCTTTCTGTGGCTTGACGACATGCGATGACTTTTTGAGGTATGGGTTTATTTCTTCTTGTTCTTGAAACATCCTTTTTCATTACTCGTCTTATATTTTTTTGGGACGATTGTTATCATCTTAACGGGAGGAGGTCAGACCGCACGAACACGGCCGACCCTCCTCCCACTATTTTGTTGTGTTGCTGTGGTTCGGAAGATGGCGGAAATGTGAGAGGGCACTACGCGGGAGCCTGGAGGAATGAGGAAAGGATGCGCGGTGCCGTCGTGCCACGCAGTTGAGGCCGAACGGAAGTGTGATCATAGTTGGGACCGCGATGGCGAACAGAAGACTCCGCAGATATTTCTTTTGATGTGTGGAATGATGGGCATTGACGGAACGGGCCACAGAAACGATTTGATGTTTCCGTAGTGATGAACGGGACCCGGGATGAGCATCGGCGTAGACAGAATTGAAAACGGACCACTAGAGCAACTCCGGTGGCCCGCGGACACCACCGGCGGCGGCGGCGGCCGGAGGCGGCGGCGCCCCGGTGCGCCGCCTGGAGAAACTGTCGTGGCTGATGCCGCGGTGGTGAGCTAGTGGATCTCGTGGCCGCGCAAGATCCATGGGAGGGGACACGGCATGCTCCGCGTCCGCGGAGCACCGGCTCGCTGGCAGAGCCCGTGAGCCACCCGCCCGAGCCGGGCCGGCTTGGGTGGACCGGGCCAGGCCGCGCCCTACCGGGCCGGACCCGGACCCGGGTCGGGTCGACCCGGTTCAGGCCGACCCAGGGGGTTGGACCGGGTCGGTCCGGGCCGAGACCCCCCGTTTTCGGATCACTTTCGGTCTTTTGCCCATATCATGGGTTACGGACCTCCGATCGACGCACCGTCAATTGCGTAGCGATCCTTGGATCAAGACGGTAATTTAATTATACTAAAATCAAGGTTTACGAGAACTTTCAGTTCGGCCGGGTTGGTTTGAATACGAAACCAACTGGGCCCCCAGAGCAGAAACGCTTATATCTTGAGCTCCGGACGTCTGATTGACGTGCCGTCGACTTTGTCGGATTCCTCTTGATGAGATTGAACTTTTGGCTTACTCCGCTCGAGGTTTGGATTTCGTCGGAGTGCGGTCAGGTTGGTTCCCTCACAAAACCAACTAGGGCCCTGGAACAGAAAAGCCAATAACTCACAGACCGGGCGTCCGATTGACACTCCCTCTATCTCATTGATTTCCTTTTGATGAGACGGAACTTTTGGCATACTTCTCTTGAGTTTTGGATGCATTTGGGTAGTGGCAGGGTTGGATTGTACCCGAAATCCAACCAGACCCCTGGAACAGATAAGCTGATAACTTTCAGACTGGACGTCTGTTTGACGAACTGTCAGCGGCAATGGTGATCACGTGGAGAAATGGTCCCTTTGAGTATACCCTATGAGGGTTCGGGGTACAGTTGGGATATGGCCATGTTGGTTTGCACACGAAACCAACCAGGCCCCAGGGACGAATAAGCTAGTAACTCACAGACCGGGTGTCCGATTGACACGTCGTCTGTCGCGTTGAGACCCCTATGAATAGGCAGTTCTTTGAGATACTTCTTCGTGGGACATTGAGATACGTGGAGTATCTAATAGTAGCTCGTGGAGCGGACCCTCCAAGAGACGAGCGTACAGAGTACAGAGACCGTGTAGCTGGCTGTGACCTGATGACTGCTTGTCCGCTTCGATTCGGAGTGACTAGCATAGCCCAGTGGGGAGCACTACATTGTGAGGTGGCAGACCCATAGTGGAGGAGCACTACTGTGTGAGGTAGCTGACCCGCGGTACTCGACAGGAGGAGTACCTCTGTAGGCTATAAGGGGGAGCACTACTGTGTGAGGTGGCAGACCCATGGCGGAGGAGCTCTACTGTGTGAGGCGGCAGACTCGCGGAACTTGACAGGAGGAGTACCTCAGCAGTCATTGGTTGGCGAGCAGTACCTCGGAGATGTGACAGGATCACTGTACTCTCAGAGACGGAGCTCTTCATCAGTTACGGTTTCGATAATAAAAATCCTGATTTGAGCTGAGTCTATGACGTTTGTGTTTACCTTATGATTGAGATGGGTCACTTGATAACTTAGGTATATGTATGGGCATATACCAGGGTAGTGGTTATCCATTGATTTCATAATCTTTGTGTGTCCTCGTGATTGAGATGGGTTACTTGATAAATTGGTTATATGTATGGGCATATAAATAAGTAGATGTTATCTGTTGAGATATTCTTTGTGGTTATCCTTGTTGTATTTAGTGAGTGCTTGAGGGTCTCGGGGTCCCTACTGAGTATCGTTATACTCACCCCTGCACGGGCTATCTCGCACCTCGTTTTGTTGGTTGTAGATGACGGGCAGCGCAGACAGAGGCCGAGTGTTCGAGGACTGGACGGTACCTGGAGGTGGAATTCATGATGAGACGACACTCGGAGGAGGTTGATGGGCGAGAGAATTGTGGAGGCTATCTGTACCTACCCTTCAGGTAGGATTCATGGTGGACGATGCAGGAGCTGCGCTATCTGTACCTACCCTTTAGGTAGGATCCTTGGTGGATGATCCAGGAGTTTCTTGTCACCTTCCAACTGTTTTATCTTTTTCCTTGTACTTTACAGTTGGGCTTGTATTTCCGGCCCCCTTACTTTTAGCACATATTGTTTCAGTTTTACATAATGTATTACTTCCGCTTGTACTCTGTGGTGTTTTGTTTACTTTTATAAAGGCAATGCCTTCCCCGTTATCGGGATTTACGCCTTTGGTGCTAGTCACCAGCCCCTGGACTATGGAAGGCGGGCTTGGGGTAGTCACGACACGTGCCCCAAGGACGGGTCGTGACAATTCCCTCCTCCACCATAAAAACATTTAAAACATTTTGAATTTAATGTGCAATAATTAAGTTCATCATTAAACCAACCCCCAGGCCAAGCCTCGTGTTAGCCCCTCATTATTGAGGAAAAGAGGTCATGGTGGATAGGATAAGAAGAAAATATAATAATTTGATTTGGGTTGGAAGAGACAGGGAGATGGAAGAATATGGAAACACATGAATTAAAAATACGAAAATGCATTACATTAGAAAAGAAAACCAAAAATAAAAAGAGAAGAAAAGAAAATTCCTAAGTTAGCAGCATGTCCCTAGGCCTCCACTCTAACATTGTTGTCGAACTACCCATCAGAATGGGTTAAATCCTCTTTATATATACCAATGTGGTTCTATCCTCAAGTCTTCAAATTTATGATCTTCAAAATCACTCTTTAAGATTTTCTAAAGATTCAGTCTAACTAATGTTTGACCATGTTTGGAAAAAGTAATGGCCGAATTTGGAAATGATGTCTTTTATAAAGTTCTTCGGAAATCATTTTTACTTTTCCTCACAAAGGTTTAGATTTATCCTCCTTGTGTATTATAAGATATGGACAATTAATGATGAGCTTTTATTCCATAGGAATGTTTCCTTTTTTCCTTCCCCAAACTTATAGCATTCATGGTCTGCCTTAATAATAGCCAACCTTCAAGATCATCAACATCCAAACTCCCCATTAAATATTCTTCCACATAAAATTAGAATCACCCAGATATTATGATTTTATACCGAGTAATGATTTATTTATTGAGGTGGGGTACACGCAGTCGTCCATAATAATTTTCCACCTTGACTGAATTTTTCGGACCCATGGATTGTCGAATTAAATTATATTTCAAACACAAAAGTTGAATACAATAAATATATTAATCCAATAAATAAGGAATAACATGAATTGGATTTATATTATAAAGTATATGTATGAATTACCGAAGTGATTAACATATGAAAATATTTCCATATTAAACAGTTTTCCAATTTTAGCCCAAAACACATCATAACACCAAAATTGATGTAATCAACTCAACTTGTTAAATTTTTAGGTATTAAAACATTAAATTACATAAAAAATGATGAAAATATTTTCTATATCACCTATGGAACCAGTATCACTAATTAGTAGGTAGAGAATGCACAAGGTATGCTCGTTCAAAGAAACCATGTATTGATCCACACATATTTACCATTTATCCATAAATTTTATTTATAAATAATAAATTATATAATTCCCCAACACCGGTTCCCTCGATTTAGTTCCTTATATTAATATATTGACATGATTACATGGAATCAAATCAGAAATGACTGATCAGTTTATGAGTCTTGGAAAATAGATTATATATATGAAATTTACATTAAAATTGAAAAAAATTGAATCATATATAATTATTTTATAATTAATTTATTATCCAATATTAATCCAACAGAATAATCATAAAAAAATTCTTCATATCTTGGGAAAATAAAACATAATAAAAATTTCATTTTAGATGCTCAGTAAGGGTAAACGATAATGAAGAAGCATTCATAAATAAGTATAAACATTTAAGGTAAGGTATAAAACTGTATCAAAACCCTTTTAAATATAATATGCTATATAATACTAAAATAATGAATCAAATAATACTATTTATTCACTCAAATGGATATTATACTAGTTGAATAATCACATGTAATATCAATAACTAATCTCATAATGAGGGAATCCATAATGACAGTCATCGTAAGCATAACATTAGGGCCTCATGCCATGACCATATATAAATAGAGAAAAACAAAAACGAGTTTTTCTTATGAGAAAAATTGATGCATTAGAGGGTATAGCAGGACCCAGTTGTCACTTACTAATTTCAATGCATTCCATATATAAAACGGATGAAACATGAAATAAACATTCTTATTAAAAGTATCATATGAAATTTTAATACTTTAACTAGACACCTTGAATTATATAAAAATAGAATATCCATAAAATAAATTTCATAGAACCATAAATAAAACATAGAAGATTATATCATTATACATAATCCTTAATTAAGAAAAAAACAACTTAGGATGCTGAAAAAATTAAAATAATCTAATAAAATAATTAAAACTCTTTGAAAGTAATATCTATTTTTTCTTTGAAATAATTTAAAATTTGCACAATTAAAATAGAGAAAAATTTCTTTTGAGAATAATAATGATCTCTTTTAGTGGATTCATAAAAAATTTCAGGTGTCATAATGGGGGAAAATAGCTGATTGTGCCATATAAGTTAAAAAACATTTTTTCCATAATTTTTCAAAAAGGCCATAAAGTACATTATTTGGAAAACAATGGAAATTTTCCTTCCAAAACATTTCATAAAAATTAAAACATGGGTAAAAATGAATTTAAACAATTTTAGATAATATTTTTTAATTATTTGTTATGAAATATGTACAATGATGATAATGATTTCCTAATAGACACTTATGTATAAAATACCTCAGATAATAATGAGATTGTGAAATTAACACTAATCTTTTAAAATCCTCTAGTAGAGAGGGAATTAACCACCTGTATAATGGTTACAGAATGTTATTATGTTATACGATGACCATATACATATTTATGATATCATATATTATCCTCTAATATCTTTTTGTTAATAATATTTCAGTATTACCATTCTTTCGGGTGTTAATTGCTTCTTATATCTATGCGTGTTTGGTTGTATAAGTTGTATTAGTTATGTATAGGATATATTTTATTCATATTAATAATGATATAATTTGCATAAATATTATATTAACTCATCATATAAATTTTATAACCATTCATGTATGGTTAGTATGGATGATGGATCTCGTCACGTCTTAGAGATAGTAAGTCGTACGTTCGCACGAGCAATAACATCATTCCAATAATGGTTAAGTAGTATAAAATAGGATGGTATATTAATTATACATGATTATTTTCATGTCATATTAATGATTTATATCCATTATAATCATCTTTATACCCATAAAAATAATGTAGTTTTGAAAAAAATTTACACAACGATGTAGATATGGTATGTCGTATGCAGACACACATGGAAATATTGTTATTCATATGATGGATAGGTTGAGTAATATGGTTTTACTAAAATAATAATGTTATCTAACCATGTATATGGAACTTCAAGTATTACTTTATTGTGTAAAAAATAGTAAGAGGAAGTATACAATGAAAATATATTGAATTGAATTGGTAAAACAATTACCTTTTCTTCATGTACCTCATTTGGATTTTCACAAAAAGACTTCCTAGGTTGTTTTTCATCGCAAAATATGGCCTCTTGGATGAAGTGATATAATATTTTAGGATAAAAGGGTAGGTTTTGGATGATATAAAGGGCTCAAGGTGGTGTAAAGATGTAGGGGAAGAGGTTCCCTTTTATATGGGTGGGGAGAGGCAGTTTTTGAAGCAC
Source organism: Viscum album (assembly GCA_963277665.1). Lineage (NCBI taxonomy): Eukaryota > Viridiplantae > Streptophyta > Magnoliopsida > Santalales > Viscaceae > Viscum > Viscum album. The sequence continues at coordinate 1,255,281,433 of OY728122.1, forward strand.
TCAAAATATTTAAATATAATAATACTATTCTTTATGAAAATTAATAAAAATGGACCACAAATTAAAATTACTATAAATTTTCAATCATATACTATCCTATTTTTATTTTTTTAACATTTTCTTTTTTTAAAATAATTTAATAAATTAATTCAATTAGATATCATTATTTGAAACATTAATATTATTAATTTAATTTGACATAAAATATATTGAAAAAAATTGGGATTTTGAATATAATGAATTAAAACAAATATAATATATATTATATATCTAAAAAATTCATTAAACACATTAAAATTTTCCAAATATATCAAAATTCATATTATTAAAACCCATTATTATTATTTTTTGTTCACTAAGTTAATAATAATTTTGAATTGAAGATATTTTTAATGTAATTATATAACATCAAAATATTCAAAATAAATTTATTTAATTTACATAATTTATTTTATATGAAAATATAAATTTATATTTGTTTATGGAATTATTTGTTCCCTATGTGGACACAAAAAATATATTAAATTACCACATAGTGATATATTTTGTAACTATCATTCATTTGATTATAGATAATTTATTTTCAAGGAAAAGTGCCCATTAAAAAACTAAAATCTATATTATCAGGATAAGGATCGAATATTATTCATCTAATACTTTTTGGAATCATTTTTTATTATAATCCTTATAATTTTGATTTACACTTAATTAAGTTAGTTACTTTTAATTGTGGTAATAACATTTCTAATATTAAAAGGTTTTAAATTTTTACTAATACAGTACCAATTTTACATAAATGTACACATTATAATTGTTTATACCATACAATAATCATTTTTTAATTTTTTAATGACTTTAATGGTTTTTAAATAATTCAATAATATGTTACTTTTATTAAATAACAATATTTTCTATTTTGACATTATTCATTTCCTTCAGTTTAAATAAATTCCAATCATAAATATAACTTCAAACAAAACCATTTTATATACTCCTAAAATGTTATAGTCACATGTAATATTTATGCAGTCCAATAATTAATTCAAATTATATTTGTTTTAATATTTTTAATATCTTTTATTTTATATTTCTATTAATAAAATAATTATGATATCACTGTTGTGGCAGTATTTATGGTTATTATTTAACATTGAATAATTATAAATAAATTCCAATTATATAGAAAATTTACTTTTATATATTTATAGTATTTATTATTTTAAAAAAATCATGGTTATCCTAATAGAAAATTATTATAATTATAATAAATTAGGCGGTGATATATTGTCACATTCGTGTCGCTTTTTTTATTCTCATAATATTTATATAATTTCCATTTTTTAATGTTGATTAAATGAGAAAATTTTGATCCTAGTTTTTTAAGGTTTTGTATTTAATATTCTAATAGAATTTTGGATGGTCTTATAGAAATTGTATTTTCCATATAATATTATTTTCTTACATAAATTTCTGGATTTAAATTTAATATCATTTAATAAAAATTATAGAAGTTACTATACGCAATATCCAAAAAATTAAAGAATCATGTTATAAAAATTTGGTCCCACTAATTAAAAATATGGAATAAATTTTATTAAAATTTAAAACATAGATTTTCCAGTATTTAATTTAAAATTAATCCCACTGACAAAATGAGAAGAGTAGTTTTTTTAAAAAATGTACAAACTTTCAAAAGAATTAGATGTGTTTATTGAAAGTTTCAATGTGAAAATACTTACAATGGAAAAGAATTTGATTAAATGAAAAAATTATAATCTAATTATACATTAAAAAAATTAAAATTTATAACTTATCTCTACAAATTACTTTTATGGAAAAAGTTTTTTCAAATAAATTTTGTTTCTTTTACTATTCATCTAAACATGAAACATATCATAAAAATACCAAAACATGAACCAAAGAAAATTTTCTATTAGGATTTCAAAGAATGATTTTTTCAAATTTAATATAATAATGTGTCCGAACAAGATTTAATATGAAAGTGCGATTAAAAGGCAGAAAAATTTCATTTAAAATTAGTTCTTTTATCAAAAAATTGAAAAATTTTATTATATCATATCTATAAAATACATAATATGAATGTTAAAATTATATGGACTATAAAAAATACATAAATTTGTTAATAACATTCATAACTGGTAATATAATAGCTAGGATATATCTTGTATAAATTAATAATATTTAATTAATATATTATTATTCGGTAAAATTGGGTATTGCGTGTAAAACAATCCAACTCATTATTGTGTGTATTTTAACCATAAAAGGGGGTTTCATAAAAAAAGAAAGAAATTAAATTTATTATGAAATGAAAATATTGTATGTATTGGGGTGTTACATTCTCCCCTCCTTCAATAAATTCCATTCTTACAATTTCAAATTTTACATAAAAAAATAAAAGGATGTTACTAGAAAATACCATAGTGGAAAACCCACATTAGAAATAGGGCTTATAAAATGTTCCTTTATATGAAGGAATGTTAAATGTGAAGGCCACCACCAAATTAGTCTTTTGAAAAGGAGAAAATTAATGGAAAGTAGAGATAAATACTTGGAGGAAAACATAACTATTTATAGAGAGTGATTAAGGTCATCAATCAAGAAAATGTGAAAATAATGGGAAACTTGAGGGCCTAAAATTCATAAATCAATGATTATTTAAAATATCATCGGTTCAAAAAAAAATATGTTATTAGGATAACACATTTTTTAGATACATTTTCCTAGAGTTTCAGGATTATTTTACAATGCAGCTAATAACTTCAGAATAAATAGTTAATTTCATAAATATTATCCTTTGGATGTGCTTCGATCTATTTTTACATCATCCCTTACAACTATAAATGAAATTTCAAAAATTATTTTTTAGGCTTGATGATATTTTGATAAATCATAGGTCTCAAAAGTATTTTCTTCATCCGCTAAATGTTTATTGAAACAGAGAATCTTACCCTAATGTATACAATAAATAATAATTTATCCTTAGACAATAATATCCAATGTTCAACTTACTCCATTCCAACCGTAATACTATTTCAAAACACTTATGTCCAAAATGATATTCTAAAATGCTATCTAAATTTCCAAATTCATTTGTAACATCATATTCATCAAGTAATGACATCTAGATATTATTATAAAATACATTTATTACCTAAATACCTAAATAAAATAATTCATGCTTCCAATACATAATGAAGATATACTATAATAAAATCCTTATATATCACATAAATCTGATTTCCACAATTCCATTTATGTAATAATTCTTGAAACCAAATATAGAATAACCCTAATCACATCACTTCACTCTAAAACTGTTAACTATATTTCAAAAACTTATTCCTTAATTCATCCTTCATATCATTTTTTATTTGTATCTTCTTCATTATCAGCAATATAACCCCTGCATGTATAACCTTTCTGATTCTAACCGCTAACCCAAACACAAATCATAATGTTAGAAACACTAATAACCATGATGTAGTCATAAATAATCATTTATAGTATCTCTAAATAGTCGAATCTTTTTCTCAATCCATTTTTGGTTAGGATTAAACTAGGTTATCCATTACCAAATATAAAGGATGATATCATATTCGTAGACATATCCTTAAATTCATTCATAGGACTATGTTTTGTAAATATAATTTCCCAAGTTGTTGTTCAACTTCATTGGATAACAACTATAATTCCTGGAACCTTGTCTCCTAGAGTATGTACATTATTTTAATATATTTTATTGATTAAAAGGAATAAAATCCCAATGTACTTATCGATTAAGTAGTCTTAGAAAATAGACTGAAAACATTAAAATTACATTAAAATTCAAAACATAATATGAAACTAATATAATTATTTGAGAATTGCATTATTCTTCAAGCATAACCTGGCATAACAATAATAAAAACTTCTTGGTATCTTGGAAAAACTAAAAATAATATAGGGGTGATCTCAAATGATCAATAATAATAAACAATACAACATAAGATTTCAAAAATAAGAATAATTATTTTTAGAAATTAATAAAAATAAATCAAAAGATTTTAAAACAAAATATTCTAAATAATATTGCATGAATAAATCACATAATTCCATTTAAAAACTCACATGGATATTCTACTAGTCAAATAATCACTTGTAATATCAATAAATATTCTTCAAATGAGAGAAAGCATAATACTGGAAATCATATAAATATCATCAAGTCTCTATGCGAAGACTATACATTAATTGGTAAAAAATAATACTAGATTGTATTATGAGAAATATCAATTCATCGAGGGGCTATAGTTGGACATGCCTGTCACTTACTAATTCTAATTCATTCCACTTATAAAAAGGGAGAAACCTAACAGAAAAATTCATATTAAAATTATCTTAGGAAATGGAAATAATTTAACCGTAAACCATGAATAGAATATAAATAAAACATCCATAATAAAACATATCATAAAACTATCAATAAAATATGAATGATTGTATCATAATAAATCAGACTCAATTAAGCATAAAATCCAACAAAGGATGTAGACATAGATGAAAATAATCTAATAAAACATTAAAACACTTGGAAAGAAATATCCCTTTTTTACTTTGAAATAATTTAAAAGTCATGAAATTATAATAAAACATTTCTTTTGAAAATACCATTGTTATAATTTAAAGGAAGATTAAAAATTTTAAGGTATCATAATGGTGTAAAATATCTTTTTGTGCAGTATAAGTTTATAAACATTCCTTAATTTTTCAAAATTGTCAATAAGTTCCTCATTTGGAAAATTAATAAAATATTCATTTGGAAAAATTTATGAAAAGTAAAAAAATTGGTAAAAATTTATTTAAAATCCAGTTGATAATATTATAAATTACATTTTATGAACCTTTCACATGGATGATAATGATATCCTAGTAGATACTTACCTATAAATACCCTTAAATAAAATTCTGATTGTGAAATTAAATATTACCTTGTACTTTCCTTTTGTAAAGAGTTCATTAATGTCCCATATATTGGATAATATATGTTTTTAAATTTTATTATTAACACATATATATTCATGATTTCATATATGATCCTCTTGTGTAATTTTGATAATAATATTTAAGTATTACAATTGTTTCGGGTGTTACCTGCTTCTTTTTCAAATACATGTTTAGCCATATAATTCATTTTTCTTATGGATAAGATATATTTTAATCATATAAATATTGATATTATGTTCATAAATATTATATTTACTCATGTTATTAATTTTATAATTATTCTTGAATGTTTAACGTGGGGAAAAATCTTATCGCGTCGTGGAGAGGGTAGTTGTAAGTACGCATGAGTGATGGTATCATTACATTAATGATTAAATAGTATGGAATGTGATGGTATATTTATTATAGAGAATTATTATCATATAATATTCATTATTTATCTCCATTATACTCATAATTATACCCATCCAAATAATGTAGTGTTGAATAAAAAATTACACCACGATGTGGAGATGGTAAGTTTTACGGGCGCATGTGTGGTGATATTATTATTCTTATGATGGATAGAAGGAGAAATATGGTTGTACCATAATTATAATAACATATAATCATTTCAATGATACATGATTTATTAATTTATCACATAAAAAACATTGGAAGACTGTAGAATAAGAAAATAAATTGAATTGAATTGGCAAAACAATTATCACTTCTCTGTGTATCTCCTTTTGATTTGTAGAAAAGGACATCTTAGGTTGGATTTCTGCCCTATATATGACCACTTGGATAAAGTGAGATATGGTTCGAGGATAAATGGGTTGGTTTTGGCCAATCTAAATGGTTCAAGGTGGTGTGAGGATGTGGAGGAGGATGTACCCTTTTAGAATGGATGGGAGGGACACTTTTTAAAACTGTCAAAATATAAAACTATAATAAGACTATTCTAGATAAAAATACATAAAAATGGCCCCTAATTAAAAATTAGGAATACTATTAGACCATATCATATCCCCTTGTTAACATTTAATTTTTTTAAATAATTGAATATTAAATTAATTCAATAAGATATCATTATTTACAAATTTATTACTATTTATTTAATTTTACATAAAATACATAAAAATAATGTGAGAATTCTAATAAAATTAATTCAAACTCATCTAATATATCTTATTGATCTATGAAATTTTGTAGACATATTAATTAATTCAAAATATATATATAATATAATTTTATTAAAATAATTTATTCAATTTTTATGTTAATTAATTATATATTATTTTATGATTGAACAGTCTTTTAAGGTAATTGTATAATTACTAAAAATCCAAAAAAAATCATTTAAAGAAAATAATTTCATTTAAACTAAAATAGACAACTATATTCATTCATATATGGATTTTGGCCTTATGTCGACACATAAAGGATATTAAAATACAAGATTGTGATATTTGGTAACAATCATTGATTTAAATATTATATAATTTATTATGAAGGAAATGTGTCAATTAAAAAATTGAAAATCGATATTAATGTGATAATAATCGATTATTCTATATCAAATAATTTTTGGACTTGTTTTGGGATTATTTTAAATGTCGTATTTTTTATTAACCCTAAATTAGTCTATTTAATTTTAACTTTGGTAATAACATTTAAAATATTAAAATATTATAATTTTTTACTTATATTGTGACAATTTTCTATAGATGGACATGTCATAACATTTTATAATATTCATTTTTTACATTTTTTAATGTTTTTAGTATTTTCTCAATTATATATGATATATTATTTTTATAAAATGTCAATAGTGTCAATTTAGACAGTATTCCATTCTTCGACATTAAATAAACTCCAAAGGGAAAGATAATATCAAACCAAATCATTGAATATAATACTAACATATCTTTGTCACGTATAAAATTCTTGGAGCCCCATAATTAATTCGAATTATATTTGGTTTAATATTTTTCATATCATTTATTTGATATTTCTATTAATAAAATAATTATTCTTTCACATTTGTTTCAGTATTTATAGTGACTGTTTAATTTCTAAAAATTATAAATAAATTCACATGATGTATATAATTTCATTATATTTCTAGAGAATATTTATTATTTATGTATTATCATGTTTACACCTATATTAAATTTATTATACTTATATGAAATGAGATGGTGACATTTTGACAATTCCATGTCACTTTATTTCATTTTAAAAACATTTATATACATTTCATTGAAAAAAGTTTATTAAATGAGTCAATTACGATATTTAGGTTTTACCGTTAGATTATTTCTCATATAATATAATTTTATGAGGTTTTAGTGTAATTATTTTCGTTATCATATTATTTTTTTATCAAAACTACTCTATTTATCTTTAAATTCATTAAATAAAAATTACCTTATTCACTTTTCATAATATCAAAAAAATAAAAGAAATACATTTGAAAAAAAAATTCACCCAATTATTCAAAATATGAAATAAATTTTTCAAAATTTAAAATACATATGTTTTAGTAATGAAATTTAAATTAATCACATCGAAAAAACAAGAAGACTAGTTCATTTATAAAATAAATTAAAAACCATCAATACATAGACATGTGTTTCTATACAATTTAAATGAGAAAGTAATTAAAATAAGAAAATTTTTATGAAATGATAAAATTTTAATCTAATTATTCTTTAAAACCAGTCAAATGTATTATTTAACACAATAAATTACTTCCATGAAAAAATTTGTTTTCAATTAAAATTTAGTATTTTCATTATTCATTATAACATTAAACTTATTATAAAAATATAAAAAATTGAAGCAATGTAAATTTTAATATTTTTATTTCAATTAAAATGTTTATTTTGTCAAATTTAATATTAAAAAATGTCAAACACTAGATTTAAAATGGGTGTGCCCTCAAAAGGTGGAAAAACTACATTTTTTGAAAAATAATTCTTTTATGCGAGAAATTGAATTTTTTTCTTATATCATATCTACAAAATAAATAAGCTGAATAATAAAATTATATGGAATATATAAAATTCAAAAAAAAATAATTCTATTTATAACCTCTAATTTGATGGTTAATTAATATATTATATTAAATAATAATGTTTTATTAATATATTATTGTTCAACAAAATTAGGTCATGTGTGTAATGCAATAAAAATCATTATTGTTTGTAGTGCAATATTAACATGTGGTTTCATAATAAGAAATAAAGAAACAAAATTATATTTATTTAGAAATGAAAATATTTTAAATTCTTGGGGTGTTACAATGATCCCATCTATGATGATTCATAAATGGAATATCAAGTATTTCTCTTGGAATGTCATGAAGGAATGGTTTAGCTATCAGGATCTCAAACTATTTCCCAATTAATTATAGGTATAATAATTAAATAAGTTCTCCAAATTATTTAATTCAAAAAAAATCTTTGGAAAAACACTTAGGGTCCTAACTCATGTCCACACATTCATCATTATGCCATTTATCATTTCAATACATTAATTATATGGGTAAAACAAACACAAAAATGTGTGATTTAAATTCATTCCAAAACATAACGCTTTAAGACATTAGGGAAGGGGACACACTACAGGTAGATATTATCAAGGTAAAATCCCACTAGTAATGGTTTGAGGGTATATAGTATTCGGTTACATATGGAGGTTACAAATAATTAATTAATTAAACATTTACAAGGTGTCACTACAGAATTCCGCTATGTGAAAAAATAGAGCACAATAAATACAATGAAGATTTATAAGAAAATAACTAGACCATTTACCTTAAGCCTCTATCACTCTCTTCTTCTAGTGTCGGCCCTTGAATAAATGATGAATGTGAAAATTCTCCATAATGGAGAATTGATGTGGAAATAAGACATATAAGATCAATCTTAAATAGCACAGTTAATGGGAATATAAATTATTAATGGGAATTAGAGGATTAGATATCCTACTTTTGTGGAACCAACATATCTAATAGAAATGAAAAATGAGATTAGATAGAGGAGATCACACATAACCTAAGATTGGCATGGAGTGTGCTTCTATGTGTGTATCATGATATGTGAGGGAGTAGAAAAGAAGGATATGTAAAAAATATATGTTTCCCCCTATTTTTAGAAAAATACGAAATAAATTCACATTACTTGTAAGATTTACATGTCGTTTAAAGATTGGGTTTTTTCCATCATAGGAAAACCTATTCATGGTGTAAAAAGTGGTCTGTAAACCGCAAAAAGACATCATTTATTCATTACATAGCATTTAATGAATATAGGACATGTATTTCATCATTACTAGACTCTATCCCACCAACAACATTTCCTTCCAAAAAGGAAATGGATCAGCCTAATTCATGGTTACTCGGTCTTAATCCAAAAGAGAAAAACTCAATAATGTTTGTCTGAAAAAAAAACTCCTTGAAAAAAAGGATGTTACAACCTCCCTCCTTATTAAATGGTCCATAAGTTTCCCTTTTAAGGGTCATAAGGCATCATCAGAGAATTTTTTTTCCACTGAGCACATACATGAGCCTCTATCTCCCAAGTATCATCATATACAATTTCATTCTATAAATGTACCCATACGAGAGTAAGCGACCTACGGTGTACAGAGTTCATGCATTGATCAATGATATGTATCAGATACTTCAAAAAAGACACATCTCCATCCAACTCAATATCAACATGACCAAATGAATTAGATGGGTAAGAATGATAATAGAGACACTTTGATACATAGAAGACACCATGCATGGTTCTATAACTAAGAGGTAAAACCAACTGATAAAAAACTGGTCTCACACTCTCCATGATCTCAAAAGACCCAATATAAAAATAAAATAATCTTCCTTGTCTTTGAATCTATCTATGACCCAATCAAGGCAAAAATCACAGAATGACCCATTATCTGAATTCATACAGAAGATGTCAATAATGATGATTGGTATAATACTTATTCCTAGACTGAGCAGTATCCCTACCATTTTAAATTAGTTAAACGAGCATAGAAGTCTCCTAAATGAGACATGGAACTTGTAGTGTTTCCTCACCGGCATCAGACCATCATCTTGGTGAATGAATCGTCCTATGATAAGAGGCCTCTATAGATCCATCTAAACCCTTTCCTGAAAACGTTTATAATAGGAATAATTAATAATATGTCTATGTTTCTTCCATGAACCTCCAAAATCATGGACGCATGCGGAGAGTGTTTCCTATAACATAAAATATTTGAAATATAAAGCCTCCCATGCTCCTCAAATAATAAGGTATCTCATAGAGGTATAAAGTCTGTGACCTTGGTTAACAAGTCGACAATAATTCTTTCCAAATCACTATATCCAGGGGATCTTGAAAAACTAATCCTAAAATACATATTGATTTCATTGAATTTTCACTAAATAATGAATATTGGTTGTATAAAAACTGTAGGATGCTATTTCTCAGCCTTTACCTTCTAATAGGTGGACCACTGTGTGACTAAACCAACAATCTTCCTCTATATATCTAGACACAAGTACTAATTACGTATGTTTCGATGTATATTGGTAATCCAAGGGTCTACCTCCTAGTCATAGGCATGAGATTCCAACATCAACTATAACTATATGTCATCAAAAAATCATACACTCCCATATAAGTTTAGGAATTCGTTCTCAACAACAACCTAACTAGGTAGTGGGTTCCCACATGAGACAATTTCCCTCGGGACAAGACCCTCTGGATCTAAAATCTGTCCAATCCTAACCCATTATAAAAGATAGGATTTCACATCTAAAGATATTAAAATAGGTTCCCCGTGACACTACCGAGTCTCTAGGTTCATCTAAAAAAATAGTTTTATCAACATACACTAATAATATTCCTCCTGGATAACCAGTTCTTAAGTCGTCTGACCTAGTGTTCCACATACAACATTACACATTCTGTGTGTATAATCCAGCTCAAAATTGACTGACTCAAGGGACTCTACCCACCTTTGATGCCTGATATTCAAATATCACTATGTGAAAATATATTTTATACCTTTATGTTCAATGTAAATGATGAACTATTCTCTAAATTTTTAATGTCCCCAACAACATAACGCATGAACAAGTGCTTCTAGCTCGAGGTCATGCATAGGGAAATTCATCTCATGATGTATTAGTAAGAGGGACCCATATGCTACGACTCGATCACATTGCATAAAAAATTCTCAAATTCCAATTCCTAACGTATCACAATAAACTATATATCTTTTACCTAGCTCTGAAAGAATCAATATAGGTGCTGATGTTAGTCTCTCATTCAACTCTGGATGGATTTTCTCACAAGCATATAGACAAAAAAACATCAAACCATTGTTATTCATTCCCATGAGAGACTTTGAGAGGTATGATAAGTCTTGAATGGAATTCCAATAATATCCAATTATCCCCAAGAATCTACGTACATCAAAGACATTATTGGATTGCTCCAATGAAACCATATTCCTCACCTTCTCTAGGTTAATAGATACCCTTTCTTCTGAAATAATATGACCCAAGAAGTGAACCTTATTGATCCAATAGTGTATTTTGGTGAGATTACCATAAAAATTATTCTCTCTCAGACAATTCATCATGATCTCAAGATATTTTTCATGGTCATGTGGAGTACTAGAATACACCGAGATTGTTTCCACAAGGACTACCACAAAATAATCTATATACTGATGGAAAACAAGATTCATCAAGGCCACAAAGATTGTTGTATTGTTCATTAGGATGGATGACATTACTATATAATTATACAATTTTTAACTAATTTATGAAATTGTGTGTGGTTTGCATCATGTTATCACTTGTACATGATGGTATCCCAACCTCAAATTGATCTTTTAGAAAATAGATTTCACTCAGAACTGGTCGAAGTGGTTTTCTATATGAGGTAGTGGATACTAGTTCGTTACTGTAAGCTGTTTCAACAAATAATTATCCATGAACAACATGTGGGTACTGTAACTCTCAAATATTTTTTGAAATATGTTTTTTGAAATAATTTTAACTATTTTTTTATTTTTTATTTACCACTACACTGAATATAGATTCTGTTATATAAAAGCACCATGTAATATATTCTTTTATTGCATCACTATGTTGAGTTTTCACAAAAAACACTTATATTAGTTTTTGGTAAATGAAAAACTGTATGTGGCTTCTGTTTCCAACAATTTCATGTTCCTTCGATATCTTGGATTATAGGAAATACCTACTTTTTCCAAACAATAATGTAATATTAATAATATTATTAATAATATTATTATATTTTCACTTATCCATTGGAATTATGTTTATGAATAAGATTCATAAAATTATGAAAATACTTTTTACACTTGTATTTAATAAGAATTATTTTCCGACCAATTAACTTGAATTGAAAATAATTCCATTTTGAAAATATAGGAAATCAATAGCAAGAACACTATATTTATGCAGTCAAACATGTTCTACCACAATAAATGTATTAAACCATATTTGATAAATTATTTTAATAATATATATATACATATATTATTATTATTTCAACTAAATAATTTTCATATTATGTGTTTTCTAGACAAGAGTTGTGAATAAAACAAATTTTACGCATAATGATATATATTTTATAAAAGGTAACTTTATCGCCTTTTAATGAGGTGTCTTTTTTAAATCTAAATTTTGGAAAATTTTAAAAATCAAATGGAATAAAATATAATTCATTTTTGATTTTATAATATCAAAATTATCGTAGGGTGATTTTTTGGAATTTTTTTACGAAGATTTTTTTTTTGTTTTATTAATGAAAAATGATGAATTCTAATTCAAAATTGAATTTTCATCTAATTTATTTATATACCTAAATTATATATTAAATTTATTTTAAATTATAATTAGATATAATATATATCAATTGAAAAAAATTTGGTCATTTTACTCAATTTCACAATAAAATTTTATTTTAAAACATTTTATACTTTTGAAACATTTTACATTAAAAACAAGTTATCTCATCGCATCTGTTGGATTAATATTAAATTAGATTCTACCACTTATATGATTGGAATTTGGAAAAATTGATACCTTGTTTTTAATCATAAAAATTTATAATGTATAATAAGGTCAAATTATTTTTTTACCAAATAAATTAGAGGATTTAATTCAAATTAATTACAGCGATCATGGTAAAAATGATTTTACTTAATTTTTAAACATTAAATTATGGTGAAAAATAACCAACAAACATGTCCAAAATCAATTTATGGATATATTTAGACCATATATTCCATTTTATAGAATATATTCCGTTATTTTATCACATTATATAAGGTAAACATCTCAATATTCAATACCTTTTAATATTTTAAAGAATACCACTACTCCTCCACTATAAAATGTCACTCAACCCCCTCACTTATTCACAAATCGCAGGCCATTTAGATAACAAAAAACCTAACCAAATAATATCCCAACATCCCTCCTATCATCCTTGATGCATCATGTTTGGAAGAAAGCAAACCAAGTTAGTCTTTTGGAGAAAAATCGAAATGAATTACCCAATGAAGTGGTAACACCTTTCAATAAACACTTTTTTTTTATCCCAAACAAGAATTATTATTATTATATGATTATATAATAATTTAAGTATCCAAAAAATAGTTATATTTTTTATGTTAATGTTTTAACCAACACTCATACACACTTCCATCAAATGGGATACACAATCGTCATTCATGTGTACGGTCTACTACCACCTCTCAAATCGATGTCGTTCATTCATACATGACCACATTTCCAGGTATGGAATGATGATGGAATTAACAATTTAATATGATATTTATATATATAATATTTATTATTTATATATTCTTGTTTATTTTTTATATAACAGACACCATAAAGATTTCCATTTTGTGAGAATACGATAACTTTATTTGTGGACATGTAGACTATCACCTCTTCAAAAAGATGTGATTCATTCACACTATACATGGAATGTTTTATGAAATGGTTTGGTAACGTAATATGATTTATATAACAAAATAAATATAATTTAATTATAATATATATAAAAATAATATTTCATTTAGTTTATTTATTTCTATACAATAAGAAAACAGAAACAACATTTATGTGTATGTACGACCTATCGTCTCCATAAATGGTGTTTTCTATTTCATATGTATATATTTTTTATGTTATTATAAATACTTATATAATGAATATATATGATATTATATCTTGTTTTAGATTTTAAAAAATAATAATTCATGAACTATGTAAGAGTATTAAGAATAACATGTCCAAACAATATGAAAAACAAAGCGGCAATTAGCCAAAACAAAAACATTAACATAGAGTTGTTAATAAAAAGGTAATATAATTTCATAATCAAGTAATAAATGGTATGATTTATAATAATATGTTTATTAGGGTAATTTAAAAAACATTATATTTATCATTTTGGAGGTTTCAACATGTATGAAGAAAGTCAATACTTAAGGTAAGGGTTTTATGTTCTCCTTTTTATTTTTGTGAGATATATGTGATATTCACCACATAATATTATTTTGTGGTGTATATACTACATATGACATGTTATATCATGAATTTAATTTATTTCATGAAATTAGAAGTTTACTTTTTTGTTATTCATTTATTGATCTAATGATTCAAAATTTACTCAAGTAATAAGGGTATTTCTAGTATAACTTTTATTTTTGCGACACTTATAACATATTCAACACTCCTTTATTTTGTGTTTTTTATATAATACACATGAATTTATACTAATATTCTCATACTTAAAATTATTTCTATTTATATATACATTTTATTATCTCTTTTTCATGGGGTATATGGTTCAAAAATTACCAAATCGAAAAAGTAATTTTGACTATATTTTTCTTTTATGAGGCCTAAGTTATTTTATGAACCAATATTATTTTATGAGGTATATATACTACCCATTGACATAGAATATCATGAATATCCTTATTTTCATTATATTTTATGCTAACTATTATTTTATTATCTCATCATGATTATGAAACCAAGTTACCATGGTGAAAAGTTTTTGTTGTTATAATCTCATCATTCATTAGTATATTTTATGATTATGAATCCATTGATGAAATATTGTGATCCATTTCTCAATATATGTCCTTATTTTTATTCTCTCTTAATTATTCATTATATCTTCATTTAATTGAACCATTTTTTCACTCTTTTGTTCTTAAGAAAAAAAGGAAATCATTTTTAGTAAAATATGAACTTATTTCATTCTTCGATTGGAAATCAATTTTATTAAAAACTATGTTTTATAAAAATGTTGTAAAAAATGTTTTTAAATGAAATTTTAATATCATTTTTAAAGAAAATGATTTTAAATTTTTTTATGTTTAAAAAATTGTTTTTATTTGTTTTCAAAGCTCCATTTATAAGTTTTCAAGATTATTTCCAAAAAAAGGTTTTCAAAATGATTAATGTTAAAAAATGTGTTTTTTATGATAAAATTATATTTCCTCAAAAAATGTTTGAAATTGTTTTTATGTTTTATTTTGTAATTTTTCAATGTGTTTTTCCAATATAAGGATATTGAAAATGCTTATTCCTTTAATAGTTATTTTAAATGAAAGGTTATTTTACTTAAGAAACAAACCATGTTATCTTTCCAAATCCATCTCATGGTAATATGAAATATTTGAGATATTCTATGATTAATTATGGATATGATATAAGAACCCCATTATAATTCAATCTCGGAATGGTTTTTGTTTAATATGTTAATTTTTATATGAATCTCCTTTCTCATACATAAGTTATACGATTATAAAAATTTCATGAAACCCTATTCTTTTCAAAAGATATTATATGAAGAAATTATTGTGAAACATTACCCTTTCCAATAGAGTTTAATAAGATGAAATATTTATGACACCCATTTCTTATCATGGCTTATGATATGATGTTTATGAAACCCATATCTCTTTTTTTACCGTGATATGATGAATGTTTTATGTTCATTTAGAACACATATGTATGATTTTATTATGTGATGTGTGGGACATATATATCCCTCTAATTAATTGGGTAAATTTTTATATCCAATGAGATAAAAATGGATTAAATGGGGAGAAAACCCAATATAGTAAAGGACATTGTCGTCTAAGATAGTCCTCGGAGTGAACCTTGGCTACTAATATGGTGTTGGGAGTGAACCTTGACTACTAATATGGTACTGGTATTGAATATTTATAACTAAGATGGTATTGTGAGTGAACCTTGACTTCTAAGATGAATCAATGTCAAAGTTATTGACCCACTATGGGAGGATTGTGTAACCTGATCCCCTATAAAGAAAGGGTTTTTATTGGGTAGGGTGGTCTGTCCTGCCCAATAGGTGCATCCCCCATTAAGTTACTTGATAAGGTTTGTAAATGATACTTGACTTATAAGGAATGATTTTATATGATAATGTGTATTAAATAAGTATATATCTCATACCTTTGATATGTTCCCATGAAACATGCTCTTTGATTTCCTTGTATTCATATCTTATGAGCTGGAGGCATTTATTTTGTGACTCATGATTGTAATCATTGATGTGTAGGGAATGATCTTGAAATTTTATTATCAAATTATCATACCCTTATTTACATCTTATGCTTATGTATCTCCTTTACTTTGACCCTTATTGAGCATCTAAGATTACCCTTTCTTATTTTTACTTAAAATTGGTTTTGAAAATAGTATTTAATTAGGATTACTAAAGGGGACGATTTTTACGAGAGATGTTGAATATCTTTCACTAAACTAGATGAATGTGTTCCCAGTTACAAAATTCACTAAAATGTTATGGTCCTAGGACATGTAATTTTTTGATTTCATTAATATTCATCTAAAATGACCAATATCCATTCATTTTAAGCTCAGGTCTCAATAATTGGTATCTAAGAAATGGTTTAGTCAACCATTGGTAACTGGAATGTGAATACTTTAGGGAGATATCTAGGTATATTGATATGGATATGTCCAAGGATGTCTCTAAGTATAATCCTAAGGTGTAATGGACTTAAATGCAAGGGTCCTGATTTGGGAATCATATATGTAATTTGTTTTATAATGTGGTTTTTCGCTATGATAATTATTGCTCAAACAATGATTTATGAGATTAGTAAATAACAGTAACTTGGAAGAACTAGTTTATTATTGAATTTTTTTATGTGGAATGTATGAGAATTATAGAAATTGATTTCATAAGTGGAAATATCATAATGATAATTATGAAGTTTGAATGGTTATTGGTTGTATTGTTGAAGATAATGGGACCACAAATGACGTGTGAAAGGTAATGTACATTATAACAAAAAAAATTACATTAATCTTAAGAGGCATGACTTAATTGTGGTTTAATAACCGTAATAAATGATTCATATTTCATATTATTAGAATGGGGTAATATGAAATACGATGATGAATCCAAAGTAATTTTTTAAGAATAAAGTTGTATTATTAAATTTTATATGTATATAAATTCAATTATTATTTTATATGAATCCTGTAGTAAATGTTTTCCATTATGGTTTTTCAAAAATATATTGAATGGTGATGATGAAATAAAATGTGACATAAAAATGATATATTTTGATTACGGGAGGGTAACCAATAATGTGTCCCTAATATTGTTAAATTTGTGTTTATCTTGGATAAAGAGATGATTGATATGGATGAAGTAAATTGGATAGTACTAGTTTCTCTAGAAATGATTTTTGATTTATTGAAAAATTGTTCTATGTTATCATGGACAAAGTTTACAACCTTTATTTATTTAAATAATATATCCTATAATATTTTAAAGAATATTGTATAAATTTTTCTGGTATTGTTTTATGGTTATTCATGTTATTAACATGTTTCACGAGAATACATGATAATTTTATTCACATGTTTGGAATGTGAAAACCAAGTGTTGTATTATAATATATACAAATCATTGTAAGGATAATTTTGAGAAATTTAGTGACCTTATTTTTAATTTTAATATTTTCATCTTTTTTAAGGGTACAAGATTAACCATTTGTGTATTGGTTTATGTTAAACATTCGATGAGGTTTTAGATATTAAAGTATCATCTCACCAATAGAGGATTTATGCATATTGGATAACATATGCTAACAATTTTTCTATGACTCTATCTAAATATATATAAATTGAATTTTTATTCTATTTAAGGATATCATGATCTGTTGGTTCTTCGGGAATGAAAAAATCACATTGATTCTCTAGAGTATGAGATGAAATGTGAATTGATCAAGACACAACCAAAGGGTGTGATTGTAAAAATGCAACAAAATGAAACCAAATAAGTATATCTTCTTAGGAAAAATTATTCAACTCTATGAAAATGGTATTGAATAAAATTTATCATAATTCATTAATTTTTTTTGTACTGATGGTCTTATAAATCATCATATATTTATGGTTTTGAGGCCCTTAAATTTTCATTGATCATTCGTTTTCAAATGACCAGTGATCTTTATCACTTTCTATAATGACTTAAAATTTAGTTCCATGTCAAATATTCATGTCCCACTTATGTTCTCTTATGTGGAAACCTAGTTATGAGTTACTTTTTTTACAATAATGGTTCCAAATTTCGTTTTAATAGGAATATTTAGTATTCATTATTACGATGTGGGTTTCCATGAAAGAAACTTCCAGGTATTAATCATTTGATAACCCAGTATAATTTCAAGGTAGAAATAAATTTCATGGGGTGTATAATGTAACAAAATTATGTTTTGTGTAATATTTATTTATAAATAATTGTTGCTCTTCAAAAAAAATTATTTCACACAACACTGATTATAGCTTTTATTATATGAAAGAACCACGTTATTCTTGTTTTATATGTAACACCATGTCAAACATAAACATCTCATAACACTTATATTATAATACAATACATGAAACACTATATCTGTTTTTTCTTAAAAAAATTTAGTTCTTTCAGTAGCTTGTGTTATATGCAAGACCCAGTTTTTCCAAACTACAATGTAATATTAATAATATTATCAAAATTTTATTATAGTTTTCACCTAACTGTTAGAATGGAATTTTGGAATTTTATTAATTAAAAAATAAAAATATGGTTTCAATATGTATATGAGAAGATTTATTTTGTGACAAACTATATATATATTAAAATAAAAAACTTTTAAAAATATAGGAAATCTTTTGCTGGAAAACAATATTTATTCAATCAAACACAGTTTACCTAAATAAATTAATTATTCCACTTTTGACAAATTATTTTAATTAAATATATATATATATTAATTTCATTAAAATTATTAACTTTAATCTTATGTGATTTCTAGAAATGAGATAATAATAAAACCAATTTTACGCAAAAAGAGAAATTTTTTTCTAAGAGGTAATTTTATCAGTTATTATTGGTATTCTTGATATAATTCTAAAATTTGATAGTTTTATAAATTATATTCTAGAAACTAAATTTAAATTTTTAATATGTAAAATAAAAATTATTTTAAGGTGAACTTTTCATTTGTTTCTAAGAGGTTATATTTTTGGATGAATAGTGAAAAATATAGAATTTTAATTCAAAACATATTTTTAATCTAATTAAAATATATATATCAATTATATTTTAAATGGGTTTTAAAGTATAATTAGATCATTTAAACATAAATTATTACAATTTAGGTAATTGTAAACATTTAAACATAAAATTGGATATAAAAACAATTCAATGTTTTGACTATTTTTACATTAAAAACATATTGTCTCATCCCATATGTATGATTAATATTATGTTAATTTCTTACAATTATGTTATTATAATTTGAAAAAAAATAGATTCTATATATTTCATAATCATAATTTATAACATCTAGAAATATTAACATTGTTTTTGACAAAAACTATTAGTGAATTTAATTAAAATTAATTACAATGATTAAGGTGAAAATGAATTTACATAGTGGTTAGACATTAATTTAATGTTATAAATAATCTATAAATATTTCCAAAATATAATATTTTGACATATTTATATCATATCCTCCCTTTTCTTGAAAATGGACCATTATTGGAGGCACGCGATTTAACAAACCTTCTATTTTTTACACATTATACCATGATTTCTTACACAAATTTCCACATAATACAACCCAAAATATAGATAAGTATAGTGTAATTTGTTATAGGTACATAACATACAATTTTGAAAATGGGATACAAAAACATTTTTGAAAACATTCATAATAGGCTTCTAAAATTCCATGGCTTTTTAAAACTACACGGGATAACTAGAGGACAATCATAAGAAAGGGGTGACCTATAAAACCTTGTAAGGGAATAAACATTGAATAAGGTGATACATGTTATAATATATTCATAAAAATATGGAATAAAAATTGTAGGAATCATAATCATGAATAATGAGATATGATATAGCGTAATAATCATAATGGAAACACAGGAAATGTGGAAACAACTTATAACACTACATCATAAACATGTGTCAAGGCTAAACCGCTAAGACATCATGGTGGAAAAAGTACCATCTAAAAATTTGGATCACTTTATATCATAACATGATGTATCATGATACTAAATCTTACCCAATTCATTGGGGAACTATATAATTTTTGGCTCACCTCTAACATTAATTTGGTTCTCCGGCTTATGTCGGCCATAGAGATTATATAACATGGATTCATTCATTATCAAAATTTATTACATGATCAATGAGTGTCTAATACTTGTATATAAGTCCTCAATAAAGAAGAACATGTTAATAAGAGTGAACACCATTGATAATAAATGGGTACGGTATTCATTATTCAATTTTTTTGGAATGGAAAATACGTGGTGAAATTTCAGGTGCATAATGACATCAAATAAATATTCATAAAAATGAATAAGTGAGGGATAAGGGGGTCTCTCATCACTTTTAAATATAATTTTATGAAATAAAGTCATGGAATAACTTATCCGAGTGTTAGAAATTCCACATTGAAAGAATAAATTAATGATAAAACTAGAATAAATAAAGGAATCATAACTATATTTTGGCATGTAAATTGGTGTACATAAAGGATACTAGGAGGATTGATAAGAGTAAAATGTGGCTCTATCATTTATAGATAAAATGTATTATTAGGGGAATATGGTGTATCATATTCCAAAATTATCAAATGTAATTTAATTTACATAACATAAATTAAGTGCTTGAATGGAAATGACAAGAAGGAAATCCCATACAAAATGACTTAGGTAGCGGTCAAAATGAGAGAGGATAAATGATATCTCATTAAAACATCAAAATATGTGTAGTAAGAGAATGTTTATAAATGAATATCAATATAATAAAAATTAAATTAAAAGGAAAAATTTCAAAGGAGGTGCATGAATTAAAAGGAGAGGATGGGAATCCCATACCTACGTGTGCGACTCTAAAATATTAGTAGGGGATTATTGAGAGATTTGGGGAACCTTGAGATAACTCAAGAGAGTAGAGGGAAGAGAATTTATGTTTTACCATGATTTTTAATGAAGTGAAATGGGATCATGGGTGTGTTTATATAGGAAATGGGGGGGGATATTTAATATTTAGGTTCTGGACTATACATAAAAAATATCCAAACCCACAAACCATCCTATGGGGTTTCCCATGTTTTATACTAAATGGGAGTGTTTTCTATTATTTTATATATCTAGATCCTAACTTATTAAATTATTGTCATTGTTAATATGGAGTTGAGTCAGGGTTTTAATGAAATTATTTTAAAGCATTAAAATATATTATTGGTTTTGGAAGATTCCTAATTTATTTTTAAAATAAATCAAGGAAAATAAAAATCACAATAGTTTAAAGGTAAAAAATTTATTTGTTCATAGATAACATTTATAGTTATTTTTACAACACTTGTGTTCTTATGATGTCATAAAACACAAAGTATATTTACACGATATTTAAATTTTACCCAAAAATTTAGTTGTCTTGGAAAATTATGAAAAAATAAATTTTTGATAATTTAAATACATTAATTCCCAAAATAATATTTATTTAATCTCAATAATTGTAACACCCCAAGCTTCCACGCTATGCTTCTCTTTGAATAATACAGTAGCATGTGTTGTACGCAACCTCGAGTTCTAACACACCCCACAACCAATCAAACTAGCCATTATGAATAGTAATACCCACTTTTTTAAATTTTATACATTTTAAAATTCAAAATGGACATCATTTTTGGATTCCGAATATCGAAAATATCTTAGGGTGAATTTTTATTATTTTTCTAAAAACTTTTAATTTTTGATGAATAGTAAGAAACACTAAGTTGTAGTTTAAAACTGAAATTTTATTTAAATAATTATTTATTTTATTTAAATTATATAATGTCAAAATAGATACATAATACCTATATAAGTTCAATGTAATTCATTGGAGTTGATTTATATTAATTTTAGATATATAAAAATTTCGTTGAACTTTTCACCGTCTTTTACCCACCTCCTAGGAGACATTGCAAATTCACATAAAACATAACTTTACCACTTCTGTGAACTAAATTTCAAAAATCCGAGAGACACGGTTAATATCAAGAAGTAAAATGTGGTTCAATGAGATGAAAATAATTTTTGGTGAATAATAACTTTTTACTTTTATTTAACATAGTTAAAAGTAAATAGGGTAATTAAGGGTAAAATGATATTAATATTATCCTCACACATGTCCTAATTCTATTAGACAGGTTTATCTCGACCAAAAACAATATTAGGAAGAAAATATTATCATTTAGGTCCACTTGTATTATATTAGGACATTTATTATTATTTAATTCAAAGAAGAGTTAAAAGAGTTAAAATCAAAGTTTAATAACAAAAACATATTTAATATCAGGTTTTACATAACATAAATTCTATTATAAATATTCATTAGAAATATAAAAAGATTTAAAACATCATGGTATTTTATTTATAATTTTTATACATTATATAAATAAATTTATTTATGACACAATGATGATGCGGTATTTACCTTATTCATGGAAGAAACAAAGAAATTGTATTATAAATATTAAAAAAATATAATTTCAATGTTTTTATGACATCAACGAATTTTTTAGGTGAATATTACATGTTAGTATTGATTCAATGTATTTATTTTTAAGTAATCATGTTTTTATTATTTTAACAAAAAAACAAATACCAAATAGTGTCAAAATTGACATAAAATAGTTTTTAAAACAAATATTATATTATTAATTGATATAATGGTCCTAAAAATCTAAGGTTCGGCCAATAGAATTATATAATAATATATATGACATTAATGAACCAATTTGTGTTCTATTGGAAGTATATAGTATGTTTATTAACCATATAGTGTAAGAATACAAGAAGACATTGTAAAAGTTAAAATATTTAACTTAGAGTTAAATCTAAATGATAAGGTTAAAATGGTAACCTAAACATGTCTAAAACCTATTGGTTGAGTTTTTGTAGACCTATCCCCAACTTATATGTTAAATAATTAACTTTGGTGCCATTATAAACTGAATAAGAATTTATTATAAAATAATATTTTATGTTTTTCCTAAGGTGCCCCTCACCCCTCTTAAAAAAGGGCACTCCCACTTCTCCCTAATTCACACCATATAAGCCATTTGGCTTGGCCAAATACTGCCCAACTAAACTCCAAAATATCCTTCCTTCATCTTAGAGGCCATAGTTTGATCAGAAATCCATCCTATGGATCCCTTTTGGTCAATTCAAAAGGAAGAACACGAATAAGAGGTAATGATTTCACCACCCTATTTCAAGTTCCTTTCTTCTTCCACTTCCTTTTTCTTTGTTGTTTACATTATAAAATAATAAATACTATATATTATATATAATGATATGTTATTATAATTATGGTACAACCATATTCATAATTCTATCCACCCTTTTAATGACAAGTCAACATACTTGCGTATGTACCGCTTACCGTCTCCACATCATGCTGTAATTGTTATTCAATACATTATTATTTGGATGGGTATAATAATGATGTATATTTGATGTAAATAATAAATATAAAATGATAAAGATTCTGTATATATTATATTCCATCTAATTATATATTATATTAATATCAAAATAATGATATTTTTTCTTGTGCATACGTACGGATTAAAGTCTCCACGACACAATGAGATTCATTTCCAAGTTCACCATTCATCGACGATTATAAAAAATATATATTATTAATAATTATATAATATATGACATAATATTTCTATTAGTGATATATATATATATATGTATTTATGTACTTACATATATCTTATTCACTTACTTCCATTCAATACTATATGAAAACGAAAACATCATTTATGCTTACGTATGGACTACCGTCTCCATAAATAGTGTTTTCCATTTCATATATATGTCTATTATAAATTTTTATATTCGAAAATATATAATAAATAAATCATTTATTATATTCTCAAATTATTTAAATCAAAATCTAAGTGATACAATTAATATTAACAAGTTAAAACACGTACGACAAAGAATGTGATTATTACCCAAAATATTAATATAACATGGAAATTATTATTAAATGGGTAGTATAATGTCCTAAATGTATAATGTATGATATCATAAATATTAATATTGTTCGGGTATAAGTTAATAACAAACTATATTATTCATATAGGAGGCTAAACGTACCCTCGACTAATGGAAAGTGCAAGGTAAGAGGTTTTTCATCTCACTCCTTATTCCCATGAGATTCATGTCATATTGCCACTATTACGTTTTGTGTGTTGTATGTACTACCCATAATTGTATTATTTGTGTAATAAACATTAGTTTATGTGTATTTACATATTCATTGTATGATACCTCTATCATGGGGTGTATGTTGCGTAAGTTACCAAATTGGTAAGGGTATATTTCACAATCTCTTCATTATCTGAGGTTGTTTATACATAATTATATACTAGGACCTCTTTATCATCCACATCCATGTTTCTTAAAAATGTATCTCAAAAATTCTTATTATTTTACAGAATATGGGTTAAAGTCATTTATACCCTTGTTTAAATTTTTATAAGATGTTTATAATGGAATCTTTCCGTCATTTTCCAAACAATGTCCTTTTTAACATTTTCGATAGAATGAAGGTAAAAATGTCTTTTTTTATCTTATATGGAAGGTGTGGCTGTTTTCCGCCATTATAAAATCTTGGAAGCTTCCCTTACAAACTTATAAAAATATTTTCAAAGTAAATGTTTTCTTTTCTAATTATGTGAATTTTAAACGATTTCAAAAAAAAAGAGATATTTCTCTCAAATAGTTCTGATTTCATCTATGTCAACATCCCTTGATAAATTTAACACTTGTTTCAAGTTCAATTATTATAATAAAAATTTTCCATATTGTATATATGGTTTTTTGATATGTTTAACTATGGATGAGTCATTTTTATGCCATTAATGGATTATGATTAGTGTTTTGGCATTTCGTATGCTAGTTTTAATACGAATGATTATGTTATATTTCATCCTCTTCTTAAGATGAATGTGTTGGACTAGTATGTTCTGGGATGGGGACTGGTAAAAGTAAGCCCTCCGGGTTGGGGTCCAGTTATAGGAGACCCTCCGGGGTGGTGTCCGGTTATTAGAGGCACTTCGGGTTGGTGTCTGGTTATTAGAGGCACTCCGGGTTGGTTTCCAGTTATTAGAGGCACTCCGGGTTGGTGTTTGGTTATTAGAGGCACTCCAGATTGGTGTCCGGTTATTACAGGCACTCCTGGTTGGTGTCTGGTTATTATAGGCACTCCGGGTTAGAGTCCGGTTGCAGAGTCTCTCCGGGTTGGGTTCCGTTTATAATTATCCCTTAGGTCTTGGCATGAGGCCTTGACACAGAAATTAAAGTTCAGTAATATGAATTCCATCATTATTAATGTGGTTATTGATATTGCATGTGATTATTCTATTATTAGAATATCCATGTGAATAATTAAATGGAATTATTTCATTTTATTTCTGCCTTATTATGCTGATGTTCAAGTTTAAAAGGCTTTTGTTTTAGTTTTATACATTTTCGTAAATGTTTATGCATATTTTTGAGAGTTTCCACTGTATTGCTTACCCTTACTGAGTGTTTGCGATCACCCCTTTAAATGTTTTATTTTCCCATGATTCCAAGATTTGAATTGTGATTGGAATGAAGGTTTAAGCCAAGGGAATAATGGTGTTCATAAAAGATTATTTATGTTTTTTTAAGTAATGTAACATTCATGTATGTAATCTATTTTCCAACACTGCTAAACTGATCGGTCCATCATAACTTGATTCATTATAATCATGCCAATGTTTTAAAATAATGAACCGACTCTGGGTAACAGGGTTCGGGGTGTTATAATTGTTATTAGAGGATGTTTAGAAATAACCTTGGAAACTATATTTAGATAAACTCTGATTTGAACATGTCACCCTATGATAGACTTTGAGCATTAGTATAGAAGAACTTCCTAGTATTTTGGTAATGTAGAGATTTTGTGGTTTTTTCATGAAAATACATCCCTTTCTGGATACGAGTAGGTAGAGGTGGCTCGGGCACAAATGTACCTAGGGGTAAAACCCGAAAACACCACTTCAAGCTAGACTTGAACGGGAACTGGTGTACGATAACGGTCCCTACTGCACTATTGGTTATGACACTCCCAGGGGATACGCTTAGGATAATTCTCATTTTCTTTACACACCATTATAAAGGGTTTATGAGTCTATACATACTCAAAGAAGAAATTTTTATAATTATGGATTATATCCATAAACTGTTTAGTTTATGTTAACATTTTTTACAGGTTTGGGATTATGGATTTCTATTCAAAAACTAATCTAGTGTATGCCATTGTTTAGAAATGGTGCCCAGTAGATGGAATGAGAACTCTAACAATACGCATGATCCAAAGAGTAAGAAGGATCATATCTTTCATGGTCTTAAGCCATAATTTAGAAGGGAAATAGTCTCTCATGTATTATCATCATATGAAGAAATAATATCATGTGTTGTTAAGATATGTAACGATTTTTCGGAGTCATATGGATTTGAAGGGAAGCCAGAGAATAAAAGGATAGTAGAGAGAAGGACAGATAAAGGGAAGAAGGTAAAGAAGGATTTTCCCATATGTGATAACTGTGGAAAGAATAACATTGGAAAATTCTTAAAGGGAATGGAAGTATGTTATAATTTTGGAGAAAAAGGACACCAATTACGTGACTGCAAGTGTAAGAAAAAGGTTTCAAATGTACAATGTTTCATCTGCAAGGAGTTGGGACACTATGCTAACCAATGTCAAAATCATTAGGGTATTCCCCAAATGATGATATTGGATAATAATCAAGTTATGATACTACCTCATATGAAGAAGAAAGACTAGTGTTCTTATGTTGTTATTATAGGATTATTTCATTTGAGTGTTATATCAATAATGTACTGGTTATAATAAATATTGGGTATATAAGGATTGTAATACAGTACTATTTTATTAAGGACTTGAGATTGTGTGGAACCAAGAAAAGTGACTCAATAGTAGGTTAAATTTTTGGAAAATATATTGCTGAGGGAAAGATAAACCATAATATGGTTTTGATACCGAGGTAGTGATTTTGGAATAATACGAGATTGATGTGGATAAATTATATTGGATATTCTTGACTACCTTGAAACTGATTAATTATTTTTCATCTTTGGAGTTTACAACATTTTTGGATAGAAGGAATATATCAATTATTCTATAAAAAATAAGGGAGCATGAATGTAATCAATAAGGTTATATGGTAATTCAGGATGTTACCATGTTTTAAAATAATACATGGTGAAGGTGTTCACATGTTTTAACATGGAAAAAAAGATATTCATTGTGATTAACATTCTTATAAGTTTTGAACTGTGAGTCTACATAGTAGTATTTTGGATAATTCTAAAGGTTTGAATGGATTATGTTTGAAAGGGTATTTTGTGATTTTTATAAAATGAAAACACGCAGACCGTGTGACAACCCGTCGCATCGGACAAAGCTGTGGGAATAGAACCCACAACCATAGTGAGATTGGGATTTATCGCCTACCACTAGAAAACGTGATGGTCTTGGATGGTATAATGTATTTTCGTTTTTTATAGTGTCTGATATGTGAATTATAAATTCATTATATTTGGAACCCTATACGATTAGGATAAATATATTTTTTTGGGTTGTATTATGTTTTGGGGTGAAATAAGAGTTTGTGGTAGAAATTTATTAATGGATAAAAATATTATTATAAAGTAAGTATATCTCCTTATGATCTTATCCAATCTCAAAAATAAATTCCTCAACATTAATAAAAGGAACTTAGAAGAAATTGTTTTCCTTGGATGGTACCATAGATCATAAAAAATTTATGGATTTGTGATTGTTGGCCTTTTCATAGCAATGTTCTCAACCACTCTCCATCAGATATTGATGGATAAATTTCTCTTCCATATCCATATTTTCCTACATGGAACCCTAGTATGTTTTATTTTCGGTAACAATAAAACTTACCACTCTTTATTTTAAATAGAGGCCTCATTAATCTATTTTTCGATGTGGGATTTCAACTAAGATATTTCGAAATGTCAACCCCAAGTTTCCAATACTGAGAATAAATTACAAGGATTCACTTTATTGAAGTAGGGTAGAATGTAACCCCCCAAGCATCAACGGTACGCCTCTATTTGAATAATACAGTAGCGTGTGTTGTATGTAACCTAGAGTTCTAACACACACCACAACCAATCAAACTAGCCATTATGAATAGTAATACCCAATTTTTGAAATTTTATACATTTTATCATTCAAAATGCACTTCATTTTTGGATTCATAATATCGAAAATAGCTTAGGGTGAATTTTTGGTATTTTTCTGAAAATTTTTAATTTTTGATGAATAGTGAAAAACACTGAGTTATAGTTTAAAACCAAATTTTAATTTTAATTATTATTTATTTAATTTAAATTATTTAATTTCAAAATAAATACATAATATAGATATATGTTTAATGTAATTCATTGGAGTCGGTTTATAATAATATTAAATATATAAAAATTTCATTGATCTTTTCCCCGCCTTTTACCCACCTCATAGGAGCTTTTGCAAATTCACAAAAAACATAATTTTACCTCTTCTCTGAGCCGAATTTCGAAAATCTAAGAGACTTGGTTAATATCAAGGAGTAAAATGTGGTTCAATGATATGAAAATAATTTTTGGTGAATAATAACTTTTTACTTTTATTTACCACGGTTAAAAGTAAATAGGGTAATTAAGGGTAAAAATGATATTAATATTACCCTCACACATGTCATAATTGTATTGGACATGTTTATCTCGACCAAAAACAACCTTAGGAATAAAATATTATCATTTAGGTACACTTGGATTATATTAGGATATTTATTATTATTTAATTCAATGAAGAGTTAAAAGATTTTAAATCAAAGTTTTATAACTAAAAAATTGTTAATATAGGGTTTTACATAAGATAAATTCTATTATAAATATTCATTAGAAAATATAAATTGATTTCTTGCATCATATTATTTTATTTATAATTTTTAGACATTATATAAATAAATTTATTTATGACACAATGATGATGCAGTAATTACCTTATTCATTAAAGAATCAAATAAATGGTATTATAAATATTAAAATAAATATAATTTAAAAGTTTTTATGACATCCAAGAATTTTCTAGGTGAATATGACATGTATGGATTGATTCAATGAATTTATTTAGACTTAATAATGTTTTTATTATTTTAACAAAAAATAAATACAAAATATTGTCAAAATTGACAAAAAATAGTTTTTAAAACAAATATTATATTATTAATTTATATAATGGTCATAAAAGTCTAATTTCCATCCAAAAGGCTTATATAATAATTTATATGATATTAATGAACCAATTGGGGTTCTATTGGCAGAATATAGTAAGTTGATAAACCATATATTGTAGGAATACAAGAAGACAAGGTAAAAGTTAAATTATTTAACTTAGAGTTAAATCTAAATGATAAGGTTAAAATGGTAACCTAAACTTGTCTAAAACCTATTTTTTGAGATTTTTTTGACCTATCCCCACCTTATACTTTAAATAATGAACTTTTGGGCCATTATAAACCGAATATGAATTTATTATAAAATAATATTTTTAGTTTTTTCTAAGGTGCCCCTCACCCCTCTTATAAAAGGGAACTCCCCCTTCTCCCTAATTCACACCTTCTAATCCATTTGGATTGTCCAAACCCTACCCAAATACCATCTAAAATATCCTCCCTTCATCCTATATGCCTTATTTTTATCTGAAATCCATCCTAAGGAGCCCTTTTGATCAAGTCAAAAAGAATAACCCGAAGAAGTTGTAATGATTTCACCACCATCTATCAAGTTCTTTTTTTCTTCCACTTCATTTTTCATTGTTATTTCCATTCTAAAATAATAACTCCAGTATGTTATATATATTGAGATTTTATTATAATTATGGTACAACCAAATTCATTAATCTATCCACCCTTTGAATGACATGTCACCATACGTGCATACGTACCGCTTACTATATCTACGTCGTGGTGTAATTGTTATTCAATATATTATTATTTGGATGTGTATAATAAGAATGTGTATTTGATGTAAATAATAAATATAACAGGATAAGGATTTTTTATATATTATATACCATCCAATTATATATTATTCTAATATCAAAAGAATTATATTTTCACTCGTGTGTACGTACGGATTACCGTCTCCATGATGCGATGAGATTCATTTCCAAGTTTACCATTCATCGACGATTATAAAAATATATATTACTAATAAGTATATAATATATGACATAATAATTCTACTGGAGATATATATATTTATATATAAAATTATTTATGTACTTACATATATCTTATTCACTTACTTCCATTCAATACTATATTAAAACGGAAAACACGTTTATGCATACGTACGGACTACCGTCTCTATAAACGGTGTTTTCCATTTCATATATACGTCTATTATAAATTTTTATATTCTAATATATATGATAAATAAATAATTTTTTATATTCTGGAAGTATTTAAATCATTTTCAAAGTGATACAATCAAGAGTAACAAGTTAAAACATGTACGATAAAGAAAACGATTATTACCCGAAATATTAATATAACATGGATATTATAATTAAATGGCTAGTATAAAGTAATAAATGAATAATGTATGATATCAAAAATATTAATATGGTTCTGGTATAATTTAATAACATACAATAGTGTTCATACAGGAGGCTAATCGTACCCTCGACTAAAGGAAAGAGCAAGGTAAGGGATTTTTCATCTCACTCCATATTCCCGTGAGATTTATGCCATATTACCACTATTACATTTTGTGTGGTGTATGTACTTCCAATAATTGTATTCATTGTGTAATACACTTTAGTTTATGTGTATTTACATATTCATTTATGATACCTCTTTCATGGGGTTTATGATTCGTAAGTTACCAAATTGGTAAGGTTGTATTTCACAATCTCTTCATTATCTGAGGTTGTTTATTTGTAATTATCTAATGGGTCCTCTTTATCATCCACATCCATGTTTCTTAAATATTTATTTCAAAAAATTCATAATATTTTACAGAATATGGATTAATGTCATTTATACCATTTTTTTACTTTTTATAAGAAGTTTATAAAGGAATCTTTCCGTCATTTTTCCAAACAAGGTCCTTTTTAACCTTTTCGACAGAATTAAGGTAAGAATGTCTTTTTTATCTTATACGGTGGGTGCGGCTATTTTCTGCCATTATAAAATATTTTAATATTCCCTTACTAGCTTATAATAATATTTTCAATGTAAATTTTTCCATTTATAATTATGTGAATATTAAATGATTTCAAAAAAAGACATATTTTTCTCAAATAGTTTTGATTTCATCTTTGTCAACATCCATCGATAAATTTTTACACTTTTTTGAAGTTGAATTATTATAATAAAAATCATCCATATTGTATTTAAGGTTTTTTGATATGTTTGACTATAGATGATTCATTTTTATTCCATTAATGGATTATGATCATTGTTTTGGCATTTCGTATGGTAGTTTTAATACAAATGTTTATGTTATATTTCATCCTCTTCTTAAGATGAATGTGTTGGACTAGTATGTTCCGGGTTGGGGACTAGTAAAATTAAGCCCTCCGTGTTGCGGTCCGGTTACAGTAGACCCTCCGGGTTGGTGTCTGGTTATTAGAGGCACTCTGGGTTAGTGTTCGGTTATTAGAGGCACTCCGGGTTGGTGTACGGTTATTAGAGGCACTTCGGGTTGGTGTCTGGTTATTAGAGGCACTCTAGGTTGGTGTCCGGTTATTAGAGGCACTACGGTTTGGTTTCTGGTTATTATAAGCACTCTGGGATAGTGTCCGGTTATTATAGGAACTTCAGGTTAGATTCTGGTTATAGAGGCTCTCCGAGTTGGGTTTCGGTTATAGTTATCCATTAGGTCATGGCACGAGGCCATGCCACAGAAATTGAAGTTCGGCATTATGAATTCCATTATTATGAAAGTAGTTATTGATATTGCATGTAAATATTCGATTAGTAGAATATCCATGTGAATTATTAAATGGGATTATTTCATTTTATTTCTGCCATATTATGCTGAAGATCACGTTTAAAAGGATTTTGTTTAAGTTTTATACATTGCCTTAAATTTTTATGCTTATTTTGAAAGTTTCTCCTGTATTGCTTACCCTTACTGAGCATTTGAGCTCACCCCTTTCTATGATTTATTTTCCCAAGATTCCAAGAAGTGTATTTTGATTGATATGTAGGGTTAAGCCAAGGGAATAATGGTATTCATAAAGGATTATTTATGTTGTTTGATATCATCTTGGGCATGGTCAAGGGAAATTCCTAGAAACGTTATCTCCACTAGAAGCTCCGACAAATGGGATTCATAGGGTATTATCCTATGGATTTTGGTCATCACTTTGACATTAGTATAAATTGTATTTTTTAAAACCCTATATTTAAACTATTCAAGTGATCATAGTTCAACATATATATTATTAATGGCAATGATACATTATGGACATTTAAATCATGTTAAATATATTAAAACAAAATAAGTGCATGTGTTTTCTATAATCATATTACTTAATAAGACATTTAATTAAAACAACTGGGGGAATTTTATTTATAATAGATTGACATGTTAAAATATTCACCCATCAAAAAAATTTCCCTAAAAAGATTAATTTAGCACATTAAAACATATGAGGGATAATCTACCTCATCACCTCATCCAGTTCAAACATTTCTTCTTCATTCATCTGGTTCCTCACCAACACATTGATAAGGTGCATTATCTTATTTCGTAGAACATATTCTCTATGATATAAGAACTTCAACGGTTAATCCTTATAGGAAGTGTCATTATCCAGTGGTACTACCTCTGGTTTGAGTACATGTGAGTGGTTTTTTATGTACTTTATTAATATAGTTATAAGAAATACATCATTTACTTGATACAGGGTTGGTGGTTGTGTAGGTATGTAGGTCACTAATCTGATGCAATCAAAGGTCTCAAAGAAACTGAGGAATCTTGGGAAAATATTTTCATTCTTACCAAATCAAATTAATTTCATCCATGGAGATATACAGAGGAATAACATGTCTCTAATATCAAACTATAGGTCTCATCAATGACTGTATGTACATCTCTTTTGTCAACACTGATCCTCCTTGATATACTGCTAAATTTTCATATCCTTTTTTAGCATTTACATGTCCATTTAATGACATATTTGTTTTAGTTCTCCAACATCATCCTAATATGCTGGTGTTCCACAGCTCTTCCCATAATGGGATTTATAAGGTTTCTTTTGTAATATCATGTGAATACTTTTTTTGTAATAAAACTCAACTAAAGGAATATGTTGGTCCAATATTCCATTATATTTCATAAAAAATTTGTGCAACATGTATTCTAGTGTTTGAATAGCCATCATAGATTTAACATAAATTTCATGACGATTTTCTATACTAATGTTTAGCTCACTTTTTAAAGCTTTTTGGAGACTTTTTCAAAGCATAGAGGTAAATCTCAGATCACGATCAAATAAAATTTTTAGTTGTACCCTATGAAGCCTTTACAATTATCTGATTTATATCCATAAAATTTGATGTTGTGAAAATTCCTCTCTAATTATTATAAAGTGAGATGTCTTTGTAATATGATCTGCAACAACACATATTGAATTGTTTCCCTTAGATGTATTAAAAAGTTTGGTGATAACTTATATGGTGGTGTTCTCTCATTTAAATGTTTGTATGGGTAATGTTAACATCATCCCATTAAACATCTACCTTTTAGCCTTCATTTTCTTGAATACTGGGAACTTTGATGTATATTTAGTGATCTACTTATTCATATTTTCCAACCAATTATCCTAATGGAGAACATGATATAGCTTTGTGATTCCTGGGTGAATGGAGAATGTGGAACTATGTGTATCATCCAATAGTTCATTATTTAACTCAGAATTTGATAGAACACATAGTCTTGACTCAAATCTCACAATTCATTCTTTTTCAATTTTAAAATATGAGGATTTTCCATTTATCATGGATTCCACCTTACTCTAAATTTCTATATTGTTTCATTGAGAATCCCTTATTTTCTCTATGAGGGATGGTTGAAAAATCATTTGAGAAAGGATTTATGATTTTCCTTACTTAAGGATTCACATGTACATCCACTATAGATCTATGAAGATTAGATATTTTTCAATTCTCATCATTGATAATGATGTAGGATCATTTCTAATTAGAGAATCTACTACCATTTTTTCTTTACCATGATGGGAGTGGAATAAGAATACATAATCTTACATAACCTATAACAATATTCATTGATGCATATTAAGCACATTCAGTGTCAATATGTATTTGAGGCTCTTATGATCAGTATATATCTCACACTTCTCCCCACATAGTTATTGTAGCCATATTTTCCATGTAATGATCATATATTACGACTCTAGATCATGCATGGAATTCTTTTTCTAGTTAATTTTCCACTATTGTGAGGCTTATGTTATCACTTTATCATTTTTCATCAATACAGATCCAAATCCATTATTTGAACCATTGTTATATAACATAAAGAGTTCCCCACTTATTGATAGTGGAAGAAATATAGTTTTGATAAGTTTCTTTTTCTGAACCTTAATGATTACCTCACATTATTTAATATTGAAAATCTTCACTCCCATATTAGTTATCATGGTATTTAGGATTGAGAGTCATATGAAAATTCTACAAAATCTGCGAAAATACCTAGCTAACCATAGGAAACTATGGATATTTGTCATAGATGATTTCCTCATCCATCCTTTAATTACATTCATTTTTTATGGGTTTAATGATATCCCATTTATTTTGATGATATGAACTAAGAAAGATATTTTTTGACAAGAACTCACATTTAATCTTCTTGTCATAAAGCATCTCCTTTCGTAGGGCCTTTAGAACTGTTCTTAGATGATCTTTATACTCCTCCTTCTTTAATAATATATTTAAATATAATCTATAAAGGCTACCAAAATATTGTTTAGGTATTATCTAAATACTCAATCCATTAATTCAGTGACATTACTAGAGAATTATTGGGTCGTAAGAGCATCATTATGAACTCATAGTGCCTATACCTTGTACAAAATGCAGTCTCAGAGATATCTTCCTTCTTCAACCTTACTTGATAATATCCCAAATAAAGATCCACCCTGGAGAAGTATTTTTCTCCACATAGGTAATCAAATATGTCATCAATCTGTGGTAGATGATACATTTTCATTATCATGAACTTGTTGACCTCATTATAATTAATGAAAATGTGCCTTGACACATCCGTCTTCTTGATAAAGAGGATTGGTGAACCATTTGGTGAAGCACATGGGTGTATAAACCGTATATCTGGACTCTCATGTAGTGGAATCTTCATCTCAAAAAGTTCCACACAAACCATTATATATAGATTATTTGATCATGGAAATTCCGCAGGTATATTCTTGATTAAAAATTCAACTTCTCAGCTAGGGGGATGATTGGGAAATTCCTTTAGAAACACATCATTGTATTCTTTCACAATAGACTTGTATTTGAGTATTATTATTTCCATAGACTCAATCATTTGAGCTAGATACTCTAGCTCCTAGGGTAACAATTTCCATGCTTAAGATGTTGGTGCTAAAGAAGATTCATCCTCTTCCTTTCACATTTACTAAATTGAAGGATGATTTGAGATACAGAGAGTTATTTCCTTCTCCCTACAATTTATTTTGGCTCTATATAGGGAAATCCACTACATTCCCAAAACATCATCAAATCGCACCAAATTGATTGAGATAAGGTTCATTGGAAAATTTATACCATAAAATTTGATAGGGGAGGAGTTATATATTTGAGAGGAAATAATTTCCCCACTGTCCATTTTCATCAATATCTATACTTCTATTATTTTTTGTGGTATTTTTATACATCTAATAAAAATTCTTGATATGAAGGAATTCATAGAACATGAATTTAAATGTGTGTTTACTATTCTGGAATGAATAATGTGAATACCTATCACAACTCCGTTGTCTGGATCCACCACTGTATTTGTGATGGAAAATGATCTACCTTGCTACCTTAGAGGTTGTGGGTTGTCTATGAAAACCCTTAGCATAGTTAATTAGTTTTAAATTTGCCTTGGTTCTATGTAGTTAAAGCATTGAACAATTTTCTAAGGGATGAGTAGAGAATTTATTTGATCCATCACATTAGTGGGTTTCTTATATTGGAAATTATTATCTAAGTTCCCTTCCTTCTCACACAAAAATAATTTCTTTGTCCCCCATAGTCATTTATGAAGTTCTACTTTCCACACCTTTGAAATGTTGGATGGTAAAATTTCATGAAACCATTAGATTTCGTCATCAGACTACTAGAATTATACCCCATTTTCCACATCTTATCATCATTATACCTTTGGAATTCAATGATATATATTTTGACATTAAGGGAACATCAGAATCTTTTCTGATATCTATTAATGTCATTGATCACCAGGGATTTTCATATAATAGGTTTCAGCACAATTTTTTTAACCTTTCATTCGTGGGTAATGAACGATCTGGAGGTATATCATGAAAATCTTCTGAATTTTTCCTCATACACCTCGATAGATTCTTCTCATTATTCCATTAGTGTAATGAAATCTTTTCCCCTTTTATGATTGAATGTGTGAGGAAATTATTTATTGTAAAAAAATAGAATTCCTTTCACTCCATCACATAGATATCTTCCTCAGGATTCACATTCTTGACCAATGTCCACCACTTATCAGCCTCTCCCTCAATACAATAAATTGCTAGTAGAAGCTTCACTTGTTTATAATATTAAAGGATGGATATGGTCTTCCCAATGATGTTGATATATTGTTTTGTTATTAAGGGATCATATGATCCATTAAAAGTAGGAGTTCATTACCCCATGAATCCCTTGATATAGGATTCTCCACCATTATGGGGTCTTAGATGATCCTCTTGATAATTTTTTCTATTCATAACTTGATTCAACTGAGATAGTATAATCATAATGTTTTTGATTTATGATCCCACCCGGTTTGGCATATCATTGGGTGATTCATCACATTGCTTACACAATTGATTGTTTACCTTATTCTTCCGATTTTTAGACATTTTCTAGATTCAAGTAAAAATTAGGGATGTAAATTTTTTTACTATTAAACACATAAAGGGGATTACAATGACATTGATGGGATAACATATAAATTACATTTATTTCCTTAACATATGAATTTCTAGGATTCATTCTATTTTATCGATTATATATTTATTAACATATAATCATATTAGAAATTTTTTGTTACCATAATAATGGTTCATAATGAACTCATAAATTTATCAAAGCATATCCAAAGATAGTGTCAAACTAGGTGCAAAGTAAGGCCTATTTATGTGTATCAGGTTACCCCGAGTTAGGCCCGGAACACCTTGTTGGTGTTGTTACCCCAATGTACATCTTTTTAGAACCACATCTACCAATCGTATCCAAACTGGGGTGAATTTTGTTTATAATCCACTTACTATATACATACCAACATGTTAGGATGTTTTATTATACATATTCTTATCCATATATCTTTCTCTGTATTTTCTTAATCCTAATCCAAAAGAGAACTAAATTTTGGATCTGATAACAACTATAAAAACTCTACTCTTTATTAACTATCAAATCATGATTTATTATATAATATTTCTCACTAATACAACCCAGTATATCCCTAAGTATAGTTTATTTTGGAATTAGGTACATAACAAAAGATTTCGAACATGGGATACAACAATATTTTTGAAAACATCCTTAATATGCTTCTAAAATACCATGTATTTTAAAAAATATATAGGATAACCTGAGCACAAACATAATCAATGGGTGATCCCTAAAGAAAATTAAAGGAATAAAATCAAAACAAGCTAATTAATGATAGGTAAAAAGAATTTAAATGGGTAATAAAAGGGGTATGAATCACAAACATGAATAATGAGACCAGATATAACATGATAATCATAAAGGAAACAAGTGAAATATGGCAACAACTTAAAACACTCCATCATAAACATAGGTCATGGATAAACCCCCAAGAAATCATCGTGGACAATGTCCCATAAAATAAATAGGTGGAATCATAATCCCAACATGACAAATCATTATATGATACATTACCCTATGTATTGGACTGAAAATAATTCCTCATGCACTTATTACATTCATTTCATTATCATGCTTAAGTGTGCCACATAGATCATACAACATGGATTCATTTATCATAATAATTTATTCCCTGATAATGGAGTGTGGAATAAATGTATTTAAGATCCCAATAAAATGTTATATGTCTTTAATTATGAACACCCTTGATAGGTAATGGGTATGGTATTCAGTACAGAATTTTTTTGGCCTAGAATAATTATGGTGAAATTTTGGAAGCATAAAAACATCAATTAAAGATTCATAAAAATGGGTCAATGAGAGATAATTGGGTATCTAATAAAATAGACATAAAATTGTATGTAATAAAGATGTTTAATAACATATACCAACATTATTAATTGTATAATTAAATAATATCTTAATGAATAAACCTAAATAATGAAAATAATCATAATTATATTTTGGCATAGTAACAGATGTACATAAAGGATCATGGGAGGATTAATATTAGTGAAAGGGGGATATCATAATTTATAAATTAAATTGAATGTATTGGTAACTTGTAATAACATATTCCAACATAATAAAATGTAGTCTAAGATACATAAGATAAAATATGTTCTTGAATGGAATAGAGAAGTGAGAAATTCCTTAGGGAATTTCAGTATTGTAACAGATTAGCTAGTAGTCAAAATAAAAGAGGATATATGATCTCTCATTCAAGAAAAAACAATTTTGAAGTAATATAATTTTTATAAATGAATGTAAATATAATCATTTGACATTAAAATGACTAATTTCAATGGAGGTACTTGAATTGAAATGAGTGGAGAGGAATAGCTTACTAGAGTATGTGACTCAAAAAGCATGGGAGGGACATATTAAGAGCATAGGGCACTTTGGAAGGACAATAGATTTTGGAGGGAATATTATAAATGTGATTCCATTATTTTTAGGGAAGAGAGATTGGATATTGGGTGGTTTTAATTAGGATATAAGAGGGTTTCATCATTATTTAGTTTTTGGACTCTATATTACAAAATATAAAAAACCAAAAATCACCCCATAGTTTTTTCCAATGGATTTCTCAAAATGGTAGTAGATTTTATTATTATTTTTGTCCAAGGGGAGAACTTATTAAAATAATTCCCTTTCTTATGTGGAGGTAACTCACACTCTTAATGAAATGATTTTAAATACATAAAATAAATAATAGGTTTTTGAGGATACCTAATGGATTTAAAAAATAAATAAAATGAATATAAAATAAAATTATTTTTAAACAAAAAACATTTATTTTATTCTGGATACCATTTATAGGAATTATTATATCACTTTTGGGTTCTTATGATGTCATAAAACAAAAATCATATTTATACAATATTTTATTTTTACCCCAATTATTTGTTATCTCTGAAAATTATAAAAAAATTAACCATTGGATAATTTTGACATTATAATTCCAAAAATAAAATCTCTTTTATATAATTAATACTCTCAAAATTTATATTTTCACTTTTAAAATAAAATGTAAATTTATTTTGAAAATTTTCGTTTTTTTATAATAACAATTTTCAAACCCTTATAAAAAATACATTTGACGTCAACAAAAATATGATAATTAATATCTGATAAAAAATATTTAATAAGGATAAAATATTATTTATTTCAAAAATATATTAGTTCATATATTCATTAATTTAATTTGAATAATAACCAAATAAATTTTTTTTTTATTATATTAAAATGAAAATCAATAACAAAGTAACAATAATTTATTCATTATTGTATACAAAATATTATACATATTCATATTGCTATATTATTGATACATATCCCTCTAATACACCAACAAACTCCATAAGAGTAAAGTGACTAGTCGTGGGATATTCATGGTGTGGTTCACCGAACCTAGTTTGGGCCACAATCTCGATGAGCTTGAATTTATCGCATAAAAAATTCAATGAAGCATAAGTTGTTGGATATCAACATTGGAATGGTCATCGGAAAATACCATAAATCCAATCTCTATTAGAATCACTAGTAAATGGGTTTCATAAGGTATGATCATACTTATTGAGGACATCACATCTTAGTGAGTGTCAACTGGATTTGTTAAATCCCTATATTTATACAAATCATGTGACCACTATTCAATGAATATATTATAAATGGTAATGATACATAATAGTCTTTTAAATCCCATTTTATATAATATAATAAAATAAGTTCTTGTGTTTTTCTATATACATATTATATAATAAGTTATTTAATTAAAATAAAAAGGGTAATTATATTTAT
Source organism: Viscum album (assembly GCA_963277665.1). NCBI lineage: Eukaryota > Viridiplantae > Streptophyta > Magnoliopsida > Santalales > Viscaceae > Viscum > Viscum album. The sequence continues at coordinate 1,255,322,656 of OY728122.1, forward strand.
AATAGATCATGTCATTTAAATCTTCTCCCATATGAATTTTTCCCTTGAATTTTTGAGGTCCCAAATTAAAATAGATGAGTTTAACTATACATCATCACCTCCCCCAGCTCCCACATTGATTCTTCAAACTTATTGATCCTCCACAATACTTTTAAAAGGTACATTGTCTTATTTGGTTTAACTTTTTATCTAGGATCAATGATCTTAAGTGGATGACCCTCATAGGAAAGGTCATTATCCAATGGTAGTACATTTGGTTTCAGTACATTTGATGGGTTTGGTATGTACTTCCTCAACAACGATACATGAAATACATCATGTACATGGGATAGGTTCAGTGGATGTTATAATGTGTTGGCCACCTCTCTGATGTGATATGGGATATCAATGTGGTCCGTGAATCACATACACGGACGTCCATTCTTCCCAAATCTCATGAATTTCTTTCATAGAGATATGTGGAGGGATACCATGTCTCCAACATCAAACACTGGTTCACATCAATGATTATTAGAGTAGATATTTTATAGATTATAAGAATCCTTGATGTACTACTGAATGGTCTTAACCTTTTCCACCATTTCCGTAACCATTTCAGGACCTAGTAGTTTTCATTCCCTAAATCTATCCCAACATGTAGGTGTTCTAAAACTCTACCCATAAAGGGATTCAAAGAGAGCCATTTGGATGCACGAGTGGGAAATTTTTTTATGTGAACTCAACTAAAGGAACATGTTGGTCGCATCCCCCATTGATGTCCAAAGAACATGCATCAATAAGTCTTCTAGTGTCAGCATAGTCCACTCATATTGGCCATTAGTTTTAGGATGATTGGTCATATTATAGTTCATATTAGTGTTTAGCGAATGTTGGATACTTTTCCTGAACATTGAGGCGAATCTTGTAACTTGACTAGATACAATAGATAGTGGTACTACCAGAAACCTTACCACATCTCTGATGTATACCTGTACAATTTGATCCAGTAAGAATTTTTATTGTGTTATGATAAATTCAGCTATCTTTATAAGATGATCCACAAAAACACATATAGTATTTTTCCCTTTGATGTATTTGGAATTCGAGTGAAAAATCCCATGGGTATTTTCTCCCATTTCCATGTTAGTATGGGTTATGGTTCATCAACCCCTTATAAATATAACTTTTAACCTTAACTTGGTAACATTCTAGGAACTTTGATGTATATTCTGTGATATTATTCAACTTATTGTCTCCAAAATAGTTCTCATAGAGATCTTGATAAATCTTTGTACTTCCTGAGTGATTGGAGAAAGTGGAACAATGTGCATCATACAATAGTTTCTTCTTTAATGTAATATTTTATGGTACACATAGTCCTGAACCAAGTCTCAAAATACATTTTTCACCAATTTTAAAGTCTATGGTTTTTCCTTCCACATAGATTTCTACTTAGTTGAAATTTTGACATCATTTTGTTGAGCATCATTTTTTTATCCATGAGGGATGGTAAAGGAATAATTTAGAAAATGATCGATGATGTTACTTTCTTAATGATTCTCATGTCCATCCTTTGCAGATATATGAATATTGGATCCTCTTTAATTCTCAAAATCGATAAAGATACAAGAAATTTTCTACTTAGATAATTATCCACATTATTTGATTTACTAGGATGGTGGTAGATTAAGTAGTCTTAATTCTTGTTAAGCTCTAACACTCTTCCGTAGAACATATTAAGATATTTCTATGTGATTATATATTTGATGCTCTTTTAATTAGTATATATCACACACTTCTCTCCATAGAGATAATAACACCATATTTTCAACAAAAATATTAAGACATCCAATACCAAATCATGTGGGGGTAGTTTTTCTATTGAATTTTAAAAATCCATGAGTTTTAAGCTATCAAATTATTTTTTATATCAATAAAAAACATATGAATGTCTTTTTAGAATCACTACAATACACAATGAGTTCCCCATTTTTCTGTATTTTGATCACTAGTGTAGTGAGAAGTCCCTTTTTGAGTAGATAAAATCTTTCATTGCATTCTTTCATAAAAAAAACATCACTTCCATCTAATTTATCTAGGTAAGAGGGTTTAAAAATAATGAGAAATTTCTCCAAAATTGGAGATAATACACACTTAACATGAGGAAAATGGATATATATCACAGATGTTGGCCTTAGGAGTCCTTCAATTTCTTCCATCATTGAAGGGTCCACAAATATCACATTTCTTGTGATGATATTACCAAAAAATGTGAAATCCTTCAACTAGAAATCCTAGTTGTTATTCTTGGTGTAATGTTTCTCCTTTAATAGGGTTTTACAATATTGATAATATACTCCTCATGATCCTCCTTGATTTTATAGTATATTAGAATATCATCAAAAATACTACAATAATATTTGGATGTAATCTCTAAAGAAACGTTTCATCGTGTCTATGAAGATTGATGGAGAATTAGTGAGTCCAAATGGAATAACTATGAAATCATAGTGCTTGAACCATGTATAAAAATTAGTCTTAGGGATACATTCCTTATTCAACCATTCATGATAATATCCCAACCAACGATCCACCTTAGAGAAGTATTGTACTCCATATAGATGATCGAAGATTTAATCAGTACGAGGAAGATGATACTTGTTCTTTACTATGACCTTTTTGAGGTGACAATAATAAATGAAAATGCACATTAACCTATAATTTTCTTGATGAAGAGTATTAGTTCATCCTAGGTTGAAGAAATTGGGAGAGTGAACCCTTTAGCCATATCCTCCTATAATTGTTTCTTTAGATCCTCATGTTCCACAACATCAATTCTATACCTAGTCATGGATAATGGTAATTTCCCTTGGTATATGCTCGATTCAAAATAAAATCTCTTGGATATGAGAATGAGAGGAAATATATTGGGAAAAACATTAGTGTATTCTTTCATAATAGGAATGTCTTAAAGGATTATTTTTTCCTTAGACACAATCTTTTGTGGTAGATACACTTTCTTATAGTGCAACAACATCCGTGCATGAGATGTTGATGCTAAAGAAGATTCATTATCCTCCTTTCACTTTTACAGAATCAAAGGGCGATTTGAGACATAGATATTGATTTCATTCTCCTAGAAATTTATTATGTCTCTATACAGGGAATGTCAATCCAACAGCAAAATTGCATCATATTCTACTAATGTTAGAATGGAATGGTTCTCTAGGATGTTCATCGCACAGAGATTGATAAAAGAGGTGTTATATACTTGGGATACAATAATTTTCCCATTTTTCATTTTTGATGAAAAATATACTTCAATGATTTTTAGGTATGTATGGATATATCTACTAAAATTATATGATATGAAAGAATACATAGAACCTGAATAAAAAAAATTAAATTTTCTATTCTAGAAATAATAATTAGTGTACACATCACCACTTAATTTATGGATTCCATCTCGGTGTTTGTGAATGAAATATCTCAAACATTATACATTGGAGCACATTGGTTGTCCATTATAACCCTTTTCTTAGTGAATTGGTTTTCAAAAGTGTCATGGTTCGTTATAGATGAAGCAATGACCAATGTATTGTGAGTTGAATAGAGGATTAATTTTCTCCATTACATTAGTGGGTTTATCCTGTTAGAAATAGTTAGGTTCCCTTCCTTCATATATCTAATGAATTTATTTTTTCCTCTTTGACTATTTACTTGGCGCTTATATTCACACCTTTGAATTGTGGGATGTTGAAATTTCATTGCACTATTAGATTTATTCATCAGAGCACCAGAATTAAACTACAGTTTCTTCGTCTTATCCGCATTATACCCTTGGGATTCTTTGATCTCTATTTTGACATTGAGGGATTTTCAGAAAATTTCCTCATAGATATCAAAGTCATTGATCACTACAGTTTTTTTAGATGAGGTTTTAGACAACTAAATATGTGGTAAACCATGAATTTAGGGGTAAAAACAAAGCTAATGGAATATCAGGAATGTATTTTGATGTTTTTGTCATATGAAACGATAGATTATTCATCATTTTGTTTGAGGAAAATGTAATCCCTTTAGATTTTAATATAGAGAGTGCGAGAAAGATATTTATCAAAAACATTTTATGTAATTCATTCTTCTCCATAACATCGATCTCTTACTCAGTCTTTTTATTCTTGATCAATGTCCACCACCAGTTTTCTTCTTCCTCTATATGAAAAATAGCCAGTAGAACATTCTATTACTCAATAAATTTGAATGATGTAGAAGATTATATCAATGGATTTAATAGATTGATCCATTATTAAGGGATTATATTATCCATTGAAAGTAGGATCCCATTGTTGCATGAAGCACTTGATTGTGTCTTGTTCAATCTTAGTGGGGGTTTGGTATCTCCTCTTTATCTAGGTTTCTATACATAACTTGAGTTATCTTAGAGGGTATGATCATAATGTTCACAATTCCGAATCCCATTAGGTTTAGTGTCTCAATAGGGCATTCATCACTTTTTCAATCCCCTTGATTGTTTACCGAATATATCCTTTTTTGATCCACTGGCTAGAATAATGGGAAAATTAGATAGGAAATCTTTTAAACTATTAAACAAAAAAGGGCAATCAAATTAAATTAAAGGAATAACATATAAATTACATTTATTCCCTTAACTTTGAATTTATAGACATAAGTATATGTTTTCCATGATCTATTTCTTAACATATAGTCAAATGGGTATTTTTTGTCTCCATTATATTGGTTCACAATGAGATCACGAATTTACCAAATCCTATCCCAAGGGAGTGTCAAACTAGGTGTTCATTAAGGCTCGTTATCACGTACCATGTTTCCCAGAGATATGCCCAGGACACCATGTCAAAGTTATTAACCAAGGTAGATATGTTAATGATCCAAATCCACCTATAGTACCCAAAAAAGGATATATTTTTTTAATTAACAACTTACTATATACTACCAATATTTAGGGATGTTTTCTTATACATAGTCTTATCCCTATAGGATTCAATAGATTTTTCTAATCCTAATCCCAATATAACTACACATTGTATTTAATACCATCAATAAAAACACTTCTATTTATTACATACTAAATCTTAATTTATTATATAAATTTACACTTAATACAACCCAAAATATCATCATGAATAGTTTCTTTGGGAATTAGGTAAATAACATAGTATTTTGAACATGGGATACAACATAATTAACCAAAACATCTATAACATCCTCCTATAATTCCATGTATTTTTAAAACTATATGGGATAGCCTTGGGTCAAACATAAGAATGGGGTGAGATATAATTCCCAGTAAGGGAATAAACATGGAATCATGTGATACATGATAGAAAATATTAATAACAATGGGGCATAAAAAGAGTAGGAATCCTAAAAATGACTAATGATACATGACATTGGATGATAATCATAATATAAACCAATGAAATATGTCAATAAATTAAAACATTGCATCATAAACATATTTCAAGTCTAAACCACCTAGAAATAAGGGTAAAAAAATTACGATAAAGGAATCTAGTTCACTCATTGTCCTAAGATGACATATAATTACACTAAACAGTATCCAATGTATTGGAGCACATTATAATTATGGGCGTACCGATCATATTCATTTCATTCTCAGAATTTTGGGTGAAAAATTGATCATACAACATGGAATCATTAATCATCATTAATTTTTCCATGATCATGTAGTGCGGAATAAACATATGTAATTCCCAAATCAAAATGTACTTGAGAATAATTTTTAAGACCCTCTCTAAGAAACTCATTATAGATTCACCAAAAAATTGTTTTATCCTAGAAAATTTGATGTGAAATTTAAGAGAATAATTATGCTACGTAACGATTCATAAAAATGGATTGATGGGGGAGAAGGGTGTCTCTAATCATATATAAATAAAATGGGATGTAATAGGGACAGGGAAGAAAAAATCCCAACATTAGAAATGGGACATTTAAGTCATAAGTTAATGAAGAAACATGAATAATGAAATAATTAGAACTATATTTCAACATGGTATCGAGTGTACATAATGAATCATGGAAGGATTAATGGGGCTGAAAGTGGGATATAATCATTAATAAATTAAACGGAAAGTATGGGTAATATGTAAGAACATATCCCAACATAATAAAATTTAATTTAACATATATAAAATAAAATAAGTTGTTTAATGTAAATTAGAAGAGGGAAACCCATTGTGGAAATTTGGAATTGTAATGACATAGGTAGAGGTCAAAATGACAGAGGATAAATGATCTGTTATTAAAAAAACAAAACATTTAAATTAAAATAATTTTTATAAATTAATTAATATATAAATAATTTAAATTAAAATAACTTATTTCGAATGAAGAGATGAAATGAATGGATAGAAGAGGAATCCCTTACTTGAGTTTGTGACTCCAAATGCTTGGGAGTGGATTCTTGAGTGCTTGTGGACATCATAGGAAGACACAAGAGTGTGGAGGGAGAATTATTGATGTTATAAAAGGAGTTTTAGTTTAGATAAATTGAATATTTGGTGGGTTTATATAGGATGTTATTGGGATTTCAATATTATTTATGTTTTGGACTCTACCTAAAAACATTTCTGGAACCACCAACCATCCCATAATTTTTACACATGTTTTATAACAAATGGGAGTGGTATATATTTTTTTATAATTATAATGGACTAATTTTTTAAAATATTATCATTACTTATGTAGAGGTGATTCAAACTCATAATGAAATGATTTTAAAACATTAAAATATAATATAGGTTTTGGAAAAATAACAATATCATTAATAAATAAATAAAATAAAAAATAAATTCATATTATTTGAATGAAAAATATTGGTCTTGGATACAATTTATAGTAATTTTTACATCACTTTTTGGTTCATATAATGTCATAAAACACAAATTATATTTATAAAATATTTAATTTTTACCTGAAAATTCAACTATATCAGAAAATTGTGAAAATGTGACTATTGGATAATTTCAACATTCTAATTCCAAAAAAATATTCCATTTATCTAAATAATTTTCTAAATATGTGAAGTTTCATTTTTAAAATAAAATAAACATTTATTTAGAAATGTTTGTCTTTCTGATAGTAACTGTTTCTAAACCCTTATTAAAATTACATTTGACATCATAAAAATTATATGAAAATTTATATTTGGTAAAAATTATTTAATTTTATTAAAATATTATTAACATTAAAAAAATTAACTTATAAATTCTTTAATTAAATTTAAATATTATCCTAAAATATAAATTTTTCTTTATTATATCAAAATTAAAATCATTTACAAGGTAACAATAATATATTCATTATTATATTGAAAATAATTTACATATTCATATTTTAAAGACTTGATACATTTCCCTTCAATAAACTAGAAAATACCATAAGATTCAGGTGCACGATGGTCGAACGTTCATTGGGTGGTTTTAGGAACATGGTTTGGGTCATGATCACGATGAGCTTGAACATCTATCGTAACCGATTTTTCTCATGATTGAGGTGTTGGGTCTCAACATGGGCCTAGTTAAGGGAAAATCCCAGAAATGTTGTCTCCCTCAAAATATATGATAAATGGGATTCATATGGTTTTATCATACTATTTATGACCATCACAACATTGTATGTGTTAATTGGATTTGGTAAAACCCAAACCATATACTAATCATGTTATTTACTATTCAAAAACTATATTATTAATGGTAATATTAATTATCGGTCATTTAAATATAACTAGACATAATGAAAAAAAGGAAATGTATTTTCTTTGAGCATAATAGATATTAATACATTTAATTAAAACAAAAATGGGGGATTTTATTTATAACAGTTTGGGTTGTTACACGTGATGTAAGGGAGACCTCTCAATATTGTTTACCTTTTATATTTATAAGAATCCCACTCCTCCTCTACTATAAAAGGACACTCACCCCTCACTTATTCACACCTCTCAATTCCTTTATCTCTCCCAACCCCATATCAAATAATATACCAATGTCCCTACACCCATCCTAGAATCATCAATGTTTTTAAAAAACAAACCACTTTAGTCTTTTGGTACAAACCCAAAGGAGTTACCCAAATAAGAGGTAACATCCTTCAACAAGAAATTTTGTTTTATTTCTGTATCCACCAACTAAATTATTCTTATTAAATGATTATATAAAAAAATTAGTATCCAAAATATACTAATATTTTATTAATTTAATGGTTCAACCTACATTCACACACAGTTCCATCAAATAGGATATGTAATCATTATTCTTGTGTACAAAAAACAATAGCCTTATGAATTGATGTCATTAGTTCTTCCATTACCACATTTAATGGTGGTGAATGATGATTTACATTGTATTATTATCTGAAATATATGATATTTATTTTTTCTATACCATTATCTAATTACTATAAATCAAATACCTTAATGTATTCCTTTCTCTGAGAATATGATAACTTCATTTGTGTACATGTGGACTACTACCTCCTCAAAGTGGTGTGATTCATTCACACATTACATGGAATGTATTAAGGATGGGTTTAGTAACCTAATATGATATATATAAAATAATAATTATATTGTAATTGTATTATATATATATATATTTAAATATATTTCATTTACTTTAATTCATTCAACACAACAAGAAAACAGAAGCAACGTCCATGCGTATGTACGACCTACAACCTCCAAGAACATTGTATTTCATTTATTATTTATATATTTTAGAAATTATTTTAAATAATTATATTATGAATATATATGATATTTATATAATGATATACATTCTTTTAATAATTAAACCATGATCTATGTAAGTTTTAAGAGAATAACGATTAGAAAAATATATGAAAAATAAAGAAGTTATTACCAAAAACATAACATTAAAATGGAATTGTTAATAAAAGGGAAATATAAATTCAAAATAAAGTCATATATGATATGATATATAATAATATGTTTCTATTTATTATGTATAATATACCTATATTTATTGTATAGTAGGTTTGAACGTTTATGAATAAAGTCAAGACTTAAGGCAATGGTTCTTTCATCCCACTTTTTATCTCTTTGAGATATATGCTATATTCACAGATTATTTTTTTGTGCTAGATATACTACCATATGGGTTTTTATATCATTAATTTTTTTTATTTAATGATATTAATCTTTTTAATTTATGATATTATTTCATGGATCTTATAAGGCCCCATCCTTAAACCTTACTTAATATTGAATTAAATGAGTAATTCACGTTGAGGATCCTTTCAGGTTTAGAGTTTTAGAGAATTAGGAAATAACTATTACATCTCAAAAGATTACAAAGTAGTCACTTCTACTAAATTTCCATAAAATAAAAACTCTTTAAAAGAAACATGTATAGTTCCATGTTTTAGGTAGCATGACTTTCCCTTGATCCCATCCTTGACCCTATCCCACACTATGTCCTGTGAAAAACATTTCAAAAACTTGGGATGAGCATAAGAAGCTCAGTAAGGGATACACAAAGAATGAAAACTGTTAGTTTTTCAAAACAACAAGTAAACCATGAATACTTTATCAATGTAATACTTTTCACCTTCATGAAGTAGTAAAAACTTTTCACTAAAAAAAAGTATCATTACTTACCTTTTTGTAACCAAAGGATTACCACAAAATCCATAAAAAGAACACATAATATATATAAAGGTAACTTGGGACATAAACATACTTAAGTGGAATAACCATACGGTCGATTTCCACACATATCACTTAATGGAATAGCCATACGGCCAATTTCCATACATACTTAATAGAATATCCATACGGCCGACTTCCATACCCAATGCATTGGAGGTTATAACGTAACCACCCGTCCTGGTATTCACGGCACCACCCGTCATATGGTTTATAACGTAACCACCCGTTAAAATGTCCAAGTACCAATATAAAATCATAAAACATAAAACCAATATAAAGGAATGATCACAATAGATCATAATAGAATCCTTTATCAAAACCATTTTCAAAACTATTTAAAACATTTAATAAAGAGATTTTGAATCAAAGTGTCCCATACCACCTTGAAGATTGAAATTTTAAACCATTAATATCCATATAAATAAATCCTTAAAACCATTTTGAAAACATGGATATTAATAAGAACAAATAATTAAAACATTTAAAATGACATTTTGGTTCAAGGGGTTTTACCAAAATTAAAGACACTTGAATACAATAATTGAGGAATAACATTTAGTCAGAACTTTATAATATCATGATAATAAATGGATTCATGATATAATACTCCAAAGGACAGTATATACACCATATAAGAGTGAATTGGTGCATAACAACAATGAACCCTCAATAGAAATGTCAAATGTGATGAAATCCCTTATAAAGAAGGTATCCTTAAATTAAGGACAAATCAATCTCAAAAATATGTGTGAAAAATATAAATACACCCAATATAAGTGGATATTAAGTGTAAAACAATAAAAGGCCATTCACACATATTCAATGGATGACATATTCAATGACTACATGTTGAACCCAAAGAAATCAAAATTGGGTTAAGAAGTTCCCTTGACAGCCAAATAGCGTCACATCAAAAAGAGTTGATGAGAGACAAAAATTGTATCTCATCACTTGGATATAAAATTTACATCAATAAGGATATATGAGAACATATCGTAACATAAAAATATGTAAATTAAAAGACACAACAAAAGAAGTCTTTTAAAAAAGAGGAGGGTGAAAGGTTCCCTTACCGACTTGGGTATCTTTCAAAACATACACCCCATGAAAGAAGGACAATAGATCATTGATGTAACTACTCATAAATGAAATTATATTAAACAAAGAGTAGAATAATGGGCAGTACATACACCACTCAGTGGAATTTGTGGCAAATGTAGCATAAATCTCACGGGAATAAAAGTGAGATGAAAAATCCCTTACGAAAATTCGGCAGCCTAACGGCGCCACTCAAAACTTCCAAAATGGATTGATGAGAGGAAATAGGGTCTATCATCATATGAACATAATAAGTACAGTAGGAGTAATATAAAAGAACATCCCAATCATAAGAAATATGAGCTTAAAAGGAATGACATAAAAGAGTGTACTTAAAAAGAAAGAGAGGTGTAGGATCCCTTACCTCGGGTCCGACTTGACTCGATCGTTCTTTAATCTCCTGAATAATAAACTTGAGTTAATTTATACATCCTTAAGAACCTTTTTAAAGTTCATTATTCCTTTTATATCACTTATTACCATGTTTTAAACATTATTTAATCATTTAAGTTAATCATGTTTGTTTTGTCGATATTTGGTTCTTAAGTCGAAAGTGGACTTCTTACAATTACATGTTGTTCGTGTGGTCAAAGGTTCTTCATATCCAAAAATGACATTCCTGATTTGGATATCATATATATCATATATAACCAGAATATACATGTATTTATAAAATCACATAATCATTTAGAGGAAAGAAATGAAATGCACCGTTCATGGAGACGGTAAGTCGTACGTACGCATGAACGCTACTTTTATTTCTATGTCGTATTAATGGAATTAAAACTATATGAGAGGTATGTATATTTTAATTCCAGAATTATATTAATCATTTAGATGTATCATACATCATATATATCCATTATATATATGTACTTATAGTGGTACATTACATTTGGGGATAAGAAATGAAATGCACCGTTCATGGAGACGGTAAGCCGTACGTACGCATGGACGCTACTTTCATTTCTATCTCATACTTTAATGGAAAGAAATAATAATGATATAGAGGTAAATAATAATTCCAGTATAACATCATATATAATAACATTAAATCCATCCTTTATACGTCCCACGTATGGCATTAGCGAATCACATCACTTTGAGGGGGCGGTAGTCCGCTCTTCCTAAAATGAAGATATCGCGTATACCCATAATGGAAGCCATAAAGGTAAGACACAAATGAAAAATAAAGAAGCATAAGTAAAACATAAACATATTATATATCATATATAAAAATAGTGACATCATAATGGCCACCTTTGAAGGTGTTAAAAGAGTATTGAACAATCATCATTTTGGGAGGCACAATTTCGCCATCAACGGAAACCGTATGTTCTTTAATAATTTGATGTAGTTTTGTGAGAGTGTAGCTCGAATAAATCTTATAACAACATCCTAGTATATTGAAGATACTGGTTTTGTTACAAAAGAAATAAATAAAAACAGTTTAGGGGGTTGGAGAAGCAAAATAAAACAAATGAACATGAGAGAATGAATTACATGTAAAAGAGTAACTTCTTTTGATTTGAGCCTAAAGGCTTTCTTTGAAAGGATTCTGCCCAAAGGGAATCCTCTAGGATGATTAGAGGGTTTTTGAGAGAGTAAATGGGTAGGGGATGGCCGAGCCAAAGGCTTGAGGAGTGTGTGTAATGAGGTAGAGGTGGGGGCCTTTTATAAGAGGAGAGGAGGGGCACTTTTGGAATGTAAGAAATATTACTTTATTTGAAAATGTGTTTCGGTTTTAAAAGGTCCCACATTGATATAATTCGTGGATAAGGTGATAAGGGTTCGAAATCCACCCATACAATAAGTTTTGGACATGTGTAGTTCAATGATTTTACATTATCTTTCCATTTTATTTAAATCGTCAAATAATGATGTCATCGCTGCATCATTATTATGTCATAAATAATTTATTTTATTTAATGTCTAAAAATTATAAAAAAAATCACTATGATGTAGGAAATCTTTTTAGCTTTCCAATTACTATTTATAATCAAAATTTGTACTTGTGTAACCCCATTTAAAAACTGTTTTAGTAAAACAACTCATGTTTGTGTCAATTTAATTTTAACATTAAATAAAAAGTTATTTATGTCATTTCCCAACCAAAGTGTCTCCATGGGGTCCCCAAGTTGGCCCATGGCTTGTCTTGGTCGGCCATGACTCACCCAATAGGTGTAGGACAAGTGTCATGGTGTTTTCACATTCTTATAATATCATTTTTACCTTAAATTACACTAATTACCTCTAATCGCGATTAAGAACTTAATAAGTTACTATTTACCAAAAAATTATTATAATCTCATTGAACCACATTTTACATCTTAATGACAACCATGTATGTCGGATTTTTGAAATTCCAAACACAATGATGGAAAAATTTCATTTAAACGGAAAAATCAGTCTTTATAAGTACCACTTAGTAGTTTCACTATTCATCAAAAATTGAAGTCTTTCAGAAAATTACCAAAAATTCACCCTAAGCTATATTTGATATTACGAATTCAAAAATGAAGTCCGTTTTACAAAATTCAAAACATATTAGTCAAATTAATTAATTTAATAATTAATTCCCGCTGTCAGAGCAAATAGCGTGTTTTTATAAAATAATAAGTATCAAAAGATTGACACTAGTTTAAGTATGATTTCAAAGTGAAATTAATTCCAAAGACCACTCTTGGATTTAATGGTAAAAATATTTTCAAATTTCACTTTAAAACCAATTAAAAATATTATCTAATCATATAAATAAATTAGATTAAAAAGTGGTTTTGAATTAAAACACAACATTCTACACTATTCATTAAAAAATGAACTTTATCGGAAAAATACCAAAAAATTACACAAAGTAAAATTTGATGTCCCGATTCCTAATAAGAGTTTTATTTGGTCCAAAAGAATGTATAATAGTGATCAAAACTATATTTAATGACAGTTCTCTATTAAAAGGCGATAAGTGTACCTTTAGTGAAAACTAGGGCACATACACCTAAAATTTAATTCTTTCCGTATATTAAGCCTTTAGCTTTTATTGGATAAATGTAAAAACATTTAAAAAAATATATAATAATATTTTAGTTATATATATCCATTCCATCCATTACAACGGCTACATGTTAACTACCATTTAAAATAATATTATTTTATTATTAGAGTGCAACGTAAGATTCCCAAGAAACTCGTTGTTGCGTGTTGGGTACGCCATCGAGCATAGCGTCCCCTTTAAAGTCATTTAAATATTTTATTCACAAATATAGATAAATATGAAATGTCATATTCCTTATTTACCTGGGGTGTTACATCCTTCCCCCCTTTTGGGAATTGCGTCCTCGCAATATTAAAATTGCGCTTGGAAACATCCTTGAAAGTCCCACATCGGAACAAAAGTTGGTAAAACAAACACTTTAAAATAAAGAGAGATAAGTACAAAGGTCACCCGAGTTAACCCATAATAGGATTCCAAGTATGAAAATATGGACATGGAGGAAAAAACAAAGGTTTATGTTCTGATGGAGAGTGATAGAAAACATGTTTAGGAGAAAGTTAACCATGAGAAAATCACAAATTGTGATGGGTTAAACGGTATTCGATTCCCTAGTAGGAAAAGTTAATAGACAACATTTTTGTTTTAAGTTACTTTTTATTGAGGAATTTATTCAGAAGGAAACATAATCAGTTATCATAACGACTTTCAACATTTATTAGATTCCTTACAGAAACTCATATTTTCTCCAAAAGACGAGTATTTAGGAAGACTTTTTCACATTAAGAGTACTATAATCAACTTCTAGAGAATCACCTAATCCAAAAAATAGAACTATATACTTCCCATGTCTTTAGACTTTAACCAAAACCAAAACCAAAAAGGCTAGTACAAGATCAGATAATCCAGAAAAGGATAACCCTTTATAAAAAGAAAATCTATTCTTAATCTCCAAAATTTGTCCAACAAAACCCAAAGTTCAACGAGGACCATTCTATAATAAATTTGTCCATAAAATTCTTCAAATTAAACCAATATAAGATTGAGACCCAAATATTTGAAGGATTTAGTCACATAGTCTTCCAAGTTAAATCATAACATTTATCTCCAAACAACATCAGTTGCCCCTAAAGTCTCGTTTTGAAAAGTAATTAACATAATCACATATCCTCCATGATAGGTTAATCATTTTCATAAATAACCCAAAATCAACTTACTCTTAATTCATAAAATCATATAACTAGAATGAATCAGTCAAACTAACCAGGGACTTCACGTATTCCAGTGGTAGGCGATAAATACTAGTCTCACATTGGTTGTGGGTTCGATTCCCGCAGCTTTGTCCGACGCGACGGGATGTCACATGGTCTACGTGTTGTCCTTTTTCCAAAACTATATAATTCTTAAAACATTCCCCAAAATGAGATAAAATCTTCAAGAATAATCATAACATATTTTAACCTCATGTTTATCTCATTCCTTTCATTTTCCATCATATCATAGAGTAACCCATAATTACCTAAAAATTAAGTATCATATAAACCCTAATGGTTACCTTAATATTTATTACCTGAATTTCCACATCGGGTTGGCCATCTCGTACATGATGCATTAGAGAACTCACCAAGGTTGAAGTGGTTGATCATGACTCCTTGATATTTGGTTTAGAACAACCACGAGTTTCCTCATTGAATACTCCATTTTATCTAGTATCTTAATCAGAGAACCACCACAGTTTCCTTCAAACCTGTTGTCTCTTTGGTGCCTGCTAGATCCATCCATTCACTAAAAATAGAATTGTCAGTGTGAGTATATCAACAAAACCATCATGTACTAATGAGGAAGGTAAACACTAAGATACACTTACTCATTCACTTTATCTAAAACTATGACTCTTTCTAAAATCCTAACCATTATGGTAATGTCACTTATGCTTAAAGAATACCCTAACCTCTAAAGTTATCTAAACCGACCTTTGATACCAACTATAAGGCCCCAGCCTTAAACCTTACTTAATATTGAATTAAATGAGTAATTCATGTTGAGGATATTTTCAGGTTTAGAGTTTTAGAGAATTAGGACATAACTATTACATCTCAAAAGATTACAAAGTAGTCGCTTCTACTAAATTTCCATAAAATAAAAACTCTTTAAAAGAAACATGTATAGTTCCATGTTTTAGGTAGCATGACTTTCCCTTGATCCCATCCTTGACCCTATCCCACGCTATGTCCTGTGAAAAACATTTCAAAAACATGGGATGAGCATAAGAAGCTCAGTAAGGGATACACAAAGAATGAAAACTGTTAGTTTTTCAAAACAACAAGTAAACCATGAATACATTATCAATGTAATACTTTTCACCTTCATGAAGTAGTAAAAACTTTTCACTAAAAAAAGTATCATTACTTACCTTTTTGTAACTAAAGGATTACCAAAAAATCCATAAAAAGAACACATAACATTTATAAAGGTAACTTGGGACATAAACATACTTAAGTGGAATAACCATACGGTCGATTTCCACACATATCACTTAATGGAATAGCCATACGGCCAATTTCCATACATACTTAATAGAATATCCATACGACCGATTTCCATACCCAATGCATTGGAGGTTATAACGTAACCACCCATCCTGGTATTCACGGCACCACCCGTCATATGGTTTATAACGTAACCACCCGTTAAAATGTCCAAGTACCAATATAAAATCATAAAACATAAAACCAATATAATGGAATGATCACAATATATCATAATAGAATCCTTTATCAATACCATTTTCAAAACTATTTAAAACATTTAATAAAGAGATTTTGAATCAAAGTGTCCCATACCACCTTGATGCTTGAAACTTTAAACCATTAATATCCATATAAATAAATCCTTAAAACCATTTTGAAAACATGGATATTAATAAGAACAAATAATTAAAGCATTTAAAATGACATTTTGGTTAAAGGGGTTTTACCAAAATTAAAGACACTTGAATACAATAATTGAGGAATAACATTTAGTTAGAACTTTATAATATCATGGGAATAAATGGATTCATGATATAATACTCCAAAGGACAGTATATACACCATATAAGAGTGAATTGGTGCATAACAACAATGAACCCTCAATAGAAATGTCAAATGTGATGAAATCCCTTATAAAGAAGGTATCCTTAAATTAAGGACAAATAAATCTCAAAAATATGTGTGAAAAATATAAATACACCCAATATAAGTGGATATTAAGTGTAAAACAATAAAAGGCCATTCAAACATATTCAATGGATGACATATTCAATGACTACATGTTGAACCCAAAGAAATCAAAATTGGGTTAAGAAGTTCCCTTGACAGCCAAACAGCGTCACATCAAAAAGAGTTGATGAGAGATAAAAATTGTATCTCATCACATGGACATAAAATTTACATCAATAAGGATATATGAGAACATATCCTAACATAACAATATGTAAATTAAAAGACCCAACAAAAGAAGTCTTTTAAAAAAGAGGAGGGTGAAAGGTTCCCTTACCGACTTGGGTATCTTTCAAAACATACACCCCATGAAAGAAGGAAAATAGATCATTGATGTAACTACTCATAAATGAAATTATATTACACAAAGAGTAGAATAATGGGCAGTACATACACCACTCAATGGAATTTGTGGCAAATGTAGCATAAATCTCACAGGAATAAAAGTGAGATGAAAAATCCCTTACGAAAATTTGGCAGCCTAACGGCGCCACTCAAAACTTCCAAAATGGATTGATGAGATGAAATAGGGTCTATAATCATATGAACAAAATAAGTACAGTATGAGTAATATAAAATAACATCCCAATCATACGAAATATGAGCTTAAAAGGAATGACATAAAAGAGTGTACTTAAAAAGAAAGAGAGGTGTAGGATCCCTTACCTCGAGTCCGACTTGACTCGATCGTTCTTTAATCTCCTGAATAATAAACTTGAGTTAATTTATACTTCCTTAAGAACCCTTTTAATGTTCATTATTCCTTTTATATCACTTATTACCAGGTTATAAACATTATTTAATCATTTAAGTTAATCTTGTTTGTTTTGTCGATATTTGGTTCTTAAGTCGAAAGAGGAATTCTTACAATTACATGTTGTTCGTTTGGTCAAAGGTTCTTCATATCCAAAAATGACATTCCTGATTTGGATATCATATATATCATATATATCCAGCATATACATGTATTTATAAAATCACATAATCATTTAGAGGAAATAAATGAAATGCACCGTTCATGGAGACGGTAAGTCGTACGTACACATGAACGCTACTTTCATTTCTATGTCGTATTAATGGAATTAAAACTATATGAGAGGTATGTATATTTTAATTCCAGAATTATATTAATCATTTAGATGTATCATACATCATATATATCCATTATATATATGTACTTATAATGGTACATTACATTTGGGGATAAGAAATGAAATGCACCGTTCATGGAGACGGTAAGCCGTACGTACGCATGAACGCTACTTTCATTTCTATCTCACACTTTAATGGAAAGAAATAATAATGATATATAGGTAAATAATAATTCCAGTATAACATCATATTTAATAACATTAAATCCATCCTTTATACGTCCCACGTATGGCATTAGCGAATCACATCACTTTGAGGGGGCGATAGTCCGCACTTCCTAAAATGAAGATATCGCGTATACCCGTAATGTAATCCCTAAAGGTAAGACACAAATGAAAAATAAAGAAGCATAAGTAAAACATAAACATATTATATATCATATATAAAAATAGTGACATCATAATGTCCACCTTTGAAGGTGTTAAATGAGTATTGAACAATCATTATTTTGGGAGGCACAATTTCGCCATCCACGGAAACCGTATGTTCTTTAACCATTTGATGTAGTTGTGTGATATTGTAGCTCTAATAAATCTTATAACAACATCCTAGTATATTTAATATACTGGTGTTGTTACAAAATAAATAAATAAAAATAGTTTAGGGGGTTGGAGAAGCAAAATAAAACAAATGAACATTAGAGAATGAATTGCCTTTAAAAGTGTAACTCCTTTTGATTTGAGCCTAAAGGCTTCCTTTGAAAGGATTATGCCCAAATGGAATCCTCTAGGATGAGTAGAGGGATGTGGAGAGAGTAAATGGGCAGGGTATGGCCGAGCCAAAGGCTTGAGGAGTGTGTGTAATAAGGTAGAGGTGGGGGCCTTTTATAAGAGGAGAGGAGAGGCACTTTTGGAAAGTAAGAAATATTACTTTATTTGAAAATTTGGTTCGGTTTTAAAAGGTCCCACATTGATATAATTAGTGTATAAGGTTATAAGGGTTCGAAATCCACCCATACAATAAGTTTTGGACATGTGTAGTTCATAGATTTTACATTATCTTACCATTTTATTTAAATCGTCAAATAATGATGTCATCGCTGAATCATTATTATGTAATAAATAATTTATTTTATTTAATGTCTAAAAATTATAAAAAAATCACTATGATGTAGGAAATCGTTTTATCTTTCCAATGACTATTTATAATCAAAATTTGGACTTGTGTAACCCAACTTAAAAACTGTTTCAGTAAAACAACTCATGTTTGTGTCAATTTAATTTTAACATTAAATAAAAAGTTATTTATGTCATTTCCCAACCAAAGTGTCTCCATGGGGTCCCCAAGTTTGCCCATGGCTTTTCTTAGTCGGTAATGACTCACCCAATAGGTGTAGGACAAGTTTAATGGTGTTTTCACATTCTTATAATATCATTTTTACCTTAAATTACACTAATTACCTCTAATCGCGATTAAGAACTTAATAAGTTACTATTCACCAAAAAATTATTATAATCTCATTGAACCACATTTTACTTCTTAATGACAACCATGAATGTCGGTTTTTTGAAATTCCAAACACAATGATGGAAAATTTTCATTTAAACGGAAAAATCAGTCTTTATAAGTACCACTTAGTGGTTTCACTATTCATCAAAAATTGAAGTCTTTCAGAAAATTACCAAAAAATCACCCTAAGCTATATTTGATATTACGAATTCAAAAATGAAGTCCGTTTTACAAAATTCAAAACATATTAGTCACATTAATTAATTTAATAATCAATTCCCACTGTCAGAGCAAATAGCGTGTTTTTATAAAATAATAAGTATCAAAAGATTGACACTAGTTTAAGTCTGATTTCAAAGTGAAATTAATTCCAACGACCACTATTGGATTTAATGGTAAAAATATTTTATAATTTCACTTTAAAACCAATTAAAAATATTATCTAATCATATAAATAAATTATATTAAAAATTGGTTTTGAATTAAAACACAACATTCTACACTATTCATTAAAAATGAACTTTATCGGAAAAATACCAAAAAATTACACAAAGTAAAATTTGATGTCCCGATTCTTAATAAGAGTTTTATTTGGTCCAAAAGAATGTATAAGAGTGATCAAAACTATATTTAATGACAGTTCTCTATTAAAAGGCGATAAGTGAACCTTTAGTGAAAACTAGGGCATATACACCTAAAATTTTATTCTTTCCGTATATTAAGCCTTTAGCTTTTATTGGATAAATGTAAAAACATTTAAAAACATATATAATCATATTATAGTTATTTCTATCCATTCCTTCCATTACAACGGCTACATGTTAACTACCATTTAAAATAATATTATTTTATTATTAGAGTGCAACGTAAGATTCCCAAGAAACTCGTTGTTGCGTGTTGGGTACGCCATCGAACATAGCGTCCCCTTTAAAGTCATTTAAATATTTTATTCACAAATATAGATAAATATGAAATGTCATATTCTTTATTTACCTGGGGTGTTATAGATCTCAAGATTCAAAAGCTACTCAAGTAGTAAAGGGATTTCTAGACACACATTTACTTCTATGAGACTTATTCCACATTCACTACTAGTTTAATTTATGTGGGGTATATGATACATATGAGTGTATTATATCATTATTATCCTTAAATTTATGGGTATTTACATATACATTTTATGACCTATATCTAATTGAATTTATGGTTCAAATTTTACCAAATCTGTAATGTAATTTTGTCCCAATTTACCATCATTGAGACACATGTTATGTTACCCAAACAAATTATTTAATGAGGTTTAGATAACAACCATACAAATTTTATGTCATTAATTTAAATTTTTTAATGATATTTTATGCTTAATGTAATGTTGTTTTCTAATTTTTACACTGATTCAACGTTACCAAGGTGGTATGAATTTATTTATAAAATCACATTATTACTTAGGATTGATTACTTTGTTGCATCCATTTTTGAAATATTATGATCCATTACTCAAATAATCTCTTTTTTTATTCTCACCTAGTTATTCATTATATATTCATTTAATCCTACAAATTTTTTTCAATCTTTGGTACTTAAGATAACTAAGAAGGTGTGTTTAGGAAAATATGACCTTATTTCTCTATTTTTTTGGAGATCTGTTTTATTCAAAAACCATGTTTCCTAAAAAAATTATCAAATATATTTTAACATTAAATTTTTAGATAATTTTCATGGTTTAGGAATTTAAAATATATTTAATATTTTAAGAAGTGTTTTAAATGGTTTTCAAATATTCTTTTATACGTTTCCCATGTTATTTCCATATAAAAAGGATTTCAAATTGTATATGTATTAAAATGTTTTTTTTAAGAAATAATAATTTCATAATGAAATGTTTTAAATGTGTTTTAAATCTTATTTTATAAGCATTAAAAGTTGTTTCAATGAAAGATAATTTGAAAATTTTATGCCTTAAAATCATATTTTCAATGAATGGTTATTTTCATTATGAAATTCTCCATTATATAATTAAAAACCCTTATACATATAAGATGAAATACATTGACATAATATATGATTTATTGTAAATATAACATATGTGCACTATTCTCATTATTTCTCTGAATGGTTTGTGTTTAATATGTAATGTTCGTTATGAAACCCATTTATGTTCCATGGGTTATATCACGAAAATTTATTTTGAAACCCATTTACCATTCATTGGTTATAATATGATGAAATGTTTATAATACCCATTTCATTTCATGATTTATGGTATGATATTTAAGAAACACATCTCTTTTCATGGGTCATGATATGATGAATGATTTTTTATCTTAGGGAACATGTATGTATGATTTCTTTATGGGATGGGTTGGACCTATATATCCTTACAATTCCTTGGTTAAATATTTATATTTAATGAGATTGTCATGGATTCAATAAAGAGTTAACCTGGTTCAATAATTTAATTTGTCTGCTAAGATGGTCTTGGGAGTAAACCTTGTCAACTAATATGTTTTGGGAGTAATACTTAACAACTAAGATGGCCTTCAGATCGATATTTGACTATTAAGATGGTCTTGGAAAGGAATAATGACTACTAATATAGGAAAAAAGATGATGGGATTAACCAACTTTGGGAATAAGGTATAATCTAATCCACTATAAGGAAAGGGTTGTGATGGGGATGGTGGTGTGTCTCGCCCAATAGGTTCTTCTCCCATGAAGTAACTAGACATGTTTTGTAAATGACTCTTTATTTATAGGGAATTATTTTATATAATTATGTGTATGAAGAATTTGCATGTCTCGTGTCATAGATATGTTCTCACAACTCATGCTCATTGACTTAATTTTGATTCATGTCTTATGAACTACCAACCTTTATTCCATGACTCAACATTATGATATTTTATATGAAGATTTCAATCATAAAATTTAATTCTCATTTTCTCAAACCCATAATTCATTTTTATGATTTTGTAAATCCTTTATGTATTCCCTTAATAAGTATGTTATCTCTCTCTTTCTTATGTTTCCTTTCACATGGTTATGAAATAAGGATTTAAGTAGGGGTGCTAAATTGGATTATCTTTATGGGAGATATTGAAGATCTTTCACCAAATTAGAATAATGTGTGTATATTTTCTAAATTTATTAAAATATCATTATCCTTGGGCATGTACTTTTTTATGTGATGAATATTCATCTAAAATTTTGTAACATCTATATACATTAAGCTCAATCGCAATAGTTGGTATCTGATTAATAGTCTAGAAACATTTGGATACTAGGATGACAACATTTTAGTGATATCCCTAGTAATATTTATATGGATATTATTTGGTATTATCTAAGTACAAGAATAATGTGTCATATTTTTAACAGTAGGTGTAATTATTTAGACATCCACTAAGTAATTTTTTTTATGATTATGTGGTTTTTTCTATGATAATTGTTTCTCACACTATGATTTATGGTCTTCCACAATAGCAGAAATTAGAATAAACTGGGTTGAAAATTAATGTTTCAGATGTGTAATGTATGAGAATTATACAAATCAATGTCAAAAGTGGATATCTCATGAAAATAATCAAGAATGTTTTATGAGTATTGGATATAATGTATAATATAATGATACCACAAATGAAATGTTAAGGGAACATGATGTTCAAGTAGAATTATTGACATTAAACATAAGATGAATTATTAAATTGTCATTGAGAAACCTTATGAAATGATTCATATTTCATATTATAGGAAATGGGTATTAATGAATATGATTATGAAGCCTAAGAAATGTTTTATGAATAAATTTGGACGATTTATGAATAAATGTATATGAATTAAAGAATTATTTTATATGAATCATGGTGTATAAGTTTTCCATTATATTTTTTCAAAAATATATTGGATTGTGTTTATGAACTTAAAAGGAACTTAATTTAAATATAATATTTTGATTAAGGTAAGGTAATCCATATTGTTTCCTTAATGTTGATAAAGTATTGTTTATCTAGGATAAATAGATTATTAACATGGATAAAGTAACTTGGATAGTACTGATTAACTGGGAATTGATTATTAATTCATTGAAAATTTGTCCTATTTTATCATCGATGATGTTTAGAACATTTTTTGTATTTAAGGAATATATCTAATAACATTTTTAAAAATAAAGAATGAATTGTTTTCAAAAAAATTTATGGTATTGTAGGTTATTATAATTTTCCAGTGAATATAACATAATGGTATTCACATGTTTAGAATGTGACAACCAAGAGATACTTTGTGATATATGGGGAACAATTTTATGATGACATTGAGAAAATTAATGGCATTTTTTTAATGTATTGAATTTTAATATTTTTGAATGGATACAAGGTAAGTCATTTATGGAATTGTTTATGATAAAATTTGGATATGGTTTTAGAGATTATATTATTATCTCTCCATGTGGGGATTTACACATTTTGGATAACCAGTTCTAATTTTTTTGTGATGTTAACTAAAGAAATATGGAATGAATTATCATTATATTTATGGATACCATTATCTATTAGTTTTTTACGAATGGAAAATTCACCTTCATTCCATGGAGTAAGAGATGATGTTGGAATTTATCCACGCACTAAGAGAGAGTTAAATTATAAAAATTAAATAGAATTAAACCAAGTAAATACATCCTCTGGTGAAAATTTTTTCAACTATAGGTAAAGGATGTTGAAAAATATTCATCCTAAAACCATCATTTCTA
Source organism: Viscum album (assembly GCA_963277665.1). NCBI lineage: Eukaryota > Viridiplantae > Streptophyta > Magnoliopsida > Santalales > Viscaceae > Viscum > Viscum album. The sequence goes on from OY728122.1 coordinate 1,255,347,069, forward strand.
TTAAATGGATGGTCTTATAAATCATCAAATATTTTTGGTCTTGATGCCCTTAAATTTACATTGATCATTAACATTCTTTTTATAATTGATATTTATATCTCTCTGAAATTATTTACACTTTTCATTCATGTCCAATATTCACTTAAAAACTATGTTATACAATTTTAAAACTTGGTTATGAGTTAATTTGGGTAACTGTTAATATTGAAACTTTATTTTTTAAAAGGAATTTTTTGTATTCATTTTTACGATGTTGGTTTCTATGAATGGAACATTCATGTATAAAAAAATTCCTAACACAAAAAAACATTCCAAGGGAAATTATCATTTTATGGGGGTAAAATGAAACACCCTAATATTTTTTGAAATATATTTTTTTTATTAATTTAAAATATATAATTTTTTTTATTTCATAAAACACTGAATATGGAATTTGTTATATGAAACCACAAAGTTATTATTTCTTGGTATGCAGTATCATGTCAGTATTTCAATACATGTAACACATATATTGGATTTAATTATAAAAAACACTATGTTTGGTTTGTTTTACACATAATTTTTAGTTCCTTCGATTTCTTGTATTACACACAAGACATAATTTTCATAATCAATAATGTATTATTAATATTTTTATTAAAATGTTACTATAGTTTTCACCTAGATTTTTGAAATGAATTTATGAATAAAATTAATTACATTATTAAAAAAATTTACAAATTTATATAAGAATATTTATTTTGCAACCAAATAACTAGAAATGAAAATATAACCCTTTTGAAAATATAAGAAACCTTTTGCTGGAAAACAATATTTTTGTAATCAAAAAAAAATTACTTCAATAAATTAATGAAACCAAATTTTTATAAAATAATTTAACTATATATATATATATATATATATTCATTCAACTAATTAATATTCATCTTATGTGATTTATCGAAAAGAGATATGAACAAAACCAATTTTACACATAATGATATATTATTTTAAAAATGTAAATTTAACGCATTTTAATGGAGTTCATATTTTAATATATATTTTGAAAATTTTATAAATTATATTTTATAAAATAATCTTCATTTTAAAATTTTTAACATAAAAATTATCGTAGGATAAATTTTTTTTTTCATAGAAGTTTCATTTTTGGATAAATAGTCGAAAATACTGAATTTCATTTTACAAATTCATTTTTACCTGATTTATATATATAGTGAAATTAATTTTTAGATTCGTTTTAATGTATAATTAGATCAATTATAAATAAATTAATATAATTTAGGTCATTTTAATTTATTTAATATTGAGATTAGATATAAAAATATTTAAAACATTTAAAAAAAATTTACTTTAAAAACTCATTGACTAATCATGTCTATTAGATTAATTTTAAATTAATTTCTTCCAATTGTGTGATTAGATTTTTAAAAAATTGATTCTATTTTTCGAATAAATATAATTTAAATTTTATATTATGTTTAACTATGTTCTTGGCCAAAAATATTATTCAATGTAATTAAAATTATTTACAGCGGTTAAGATAAAAATGAGTATACATAGCGGGAAAAATATTAATTAAAGGGTCAAATAACAAATAAACATGTCAAGAATATATTGTATAGAAATATTGAGACCATATAATACCATTAAAATAAATTTTACAATTATTGGAGGAATATTATGTAAGGTATACCTCTCAATATTGTTTACCTTTTTATAATAACAAGAATATGACACCTCCTCTACTATAAAAGGTCACTCATCCCCATCACTTCTTCACACATCTCAAGATAATTAGATCATAAAAAACCTACATAAATTATATACCAATTTGGTAACTATCATCATAGAAGAATCAATTTTTATTAAAATCCAACAAAGAGGGTCTTTTGGTGAAAACAAAAAGGAATTACCCAACGAAGAAGTAATGTCCTTCAGTAAGAACTTTTGTTATTATGGTTTTCTCCAGCCCCTCAATTATACATTCTTACAAGCTTATATAATAATATTATTATCCTCAATAAACTTATATGTTTTTATTTTATGGTTTCTACCAAATATAACACACACTTCCATAAAATGGGACACACAATCATCGTTCATGTATAAGGAGGACTACAAACTCATGAAATAATGTCTTTCATTCTTCCATTACAACTATTAAAGGTGGGGAATAATGATGGAATTTATATTTTTATATGATATATAAGATCTTTGTGGTTTATTTTTTCTTATTTAATTTTGATATAACCCATACCTTCATGACATATATTTTTTCAGAATATGATAACTTCCATTGTGGATGTGTGACATACCACCTCCTCGAAGTGACATGATTCGTTCACACGTTACATAGATTGTATTCAAAATGGTTTTAATAAATTTATATGATATATATTACATAATAATTCAACTATAATGATAATATGTAACACCCTTACCCAATAAGCCTGAAGGGTTCCATATTTTATTACATTGGTATGATTACAAAGAATAAAATCTTGAAGGTCTGAATAGTTTTGTAGTCTGGCTAAACGAGATACATACATAAAACCCACATTTCATTTTAAAAAATAAAACTAAAAAATTTCATTCAGTATTAAATTATTCCTCCATTATATAATCATTCATATCATTAATGTTTTTCAAAGATTACATAGTTCATTTTAAAGGTTATTTAAAATGAAAATGTTTTTAAAATTTATTATGTTTTTAAAAAATAATTTTTGAGAGGAAATGATATTATCCATGAGAAATGAATTAAATTATTTTTAATATTTAATTTATAACTTTTCAATGTGTTTTTCAAAGAATAAGTTTTTGAAAAGTTTTTTCCAAGAAAAGGTGATTTTTAATGAAAAGTTAATTTCCTTATGAAATGACCAATGCAATATTTATGAATTCTTATCTATCTAAGATGACATATGTTTATATAGTTTATCATTTACTTGGGATATTATCTAAGGAAACAATTATCTTTTTTCCTATTATTGGTTTATTTTTGAGATGACAATTTTTTTTGAAACTCATTTCTCTTCCACATGTGATACCATGATAAAATGATTATGAAACCCATTTATTTTCATGGTTTATTGTACGATGAAATGATTATGAAACCTGCCTCTTTTGTACATGCATTAATATGAAGAAATGTTTATGATACCCATTTCATTTCATGGGTTGTGATATGATGTTTATAAAACACATCTCTATAATGACCCATAATTCTATCAATAAAATATCCCTTCTTATAATTATTCCATATATTATAAATCACATAAAATAAATTATAGAACATAATAAAAACATTATAAACAAATAATTAATGAAATAATTAGTATTTATAAAAATTAATTTAACTTAACAAATTGAATAGTAAAATGACATTTAGAAGAGTAATATGACCCTTATGAATAATACCCCAACCAATAGAATAGTAACCTCAGCTATGAAAGTGTAAATAAAAATTAGGCATCATATAAATAAAAATATGATATATTTATATCACAAAATAAGTAAATAAATGTTCTAAAAATGCTAAATTGAGTGTTGATAAATTCGTAAAACATAAATGTTTATTTATAGTTTTATAATTCATACAATTATTTAAATGAAATTTTATTTTCATTAAATATAATCATAAATTAGTATTTTTTGTCTTTATATAATTAAATAATTTTATATGACCTTGATTAATTTTTCAAAGTGTTATAAAATCGGTTATTATTTTAAAATTGGAATTTTTTGAGTAAATGATGATTCTATTTTATAAAAATTCTTATATATTGAATTTTTTTTATAAAATGGATTTCTTTTTTAACTATACACATAAAAAAATGGTTAGGGTCATATTTTGATATTTTTTTAAAATAGTTTATTTTTTTATGAATTGTGAAATATAGTAATTTATGGTATAAGATAAATACTTGAATTATTGAGTCATGGATGATGTATTTATAATTTATGAACCATTGTTTCAAACTAACATGAACTAGTTACTATATTTAGTAAAAATAATCAACACTATTCACATTCATGATCAAAAATAATAAATAAATGAATAAAATATTAAAAAACACTCTTATTCTCCACTATAAATTCCACCCTTCACCACCTCCTCTCCTCACACATCCATATCCTTGATGCTTTTCCTGGTTATACATAATAAACTGCCAAAATATATCCCCCACTTCTTAGTTCCATTGGGCTTAATAAAATACCAAACTCATGTGCCTCGAGGCCGTTCTCAAGAAGAATAATTAAAGAGGTAATAACCTCCTTCTTTTTCATTTTTTTACTCGCCTCACATCACCTTATCCAAGTGACATTAAACCTCCATTATATTTTATATAATGGAATTATATTGTGTTAATGGAATTATATTGTGTTAATGGAATAACCCATCATCATTTCTTTTTCCCTAACTTATATTTACATAAAATAAAACATTTCATGTGATGTGTTGATTTATCATATTCAGGGACATTGAATTTTCAATTTCCATTACCATTTTCAAGGATGATCATAAAAAAAAATTCTGAAGGATTATTATATATGTATTAAATCTTATTTAATGTTATATAACTATTAAATATACATAATATTAACTAAAAAATCAAATAACGTTTGTGATGAAAAACATTCAAAAATAATCTAAACATTTATCATTAGCATTTTATCTAATGAATCTTTATCAAATTTGGAAACATAATGATATATAGGACCATTTAATATTATCCATTTTTATTAATAACATATAATTTAATTTTAGGAAAACTATTCTCATTTTTCATGATTTTTCATACGTGTATATAAGTTAAATGATCATGAAAAACAAGGAAATGAACCCTCCAGAACGATGAAATTATACATTATAACCCATACAATTGTAATTAATGAAATTATACTAAATAAAATAAATATATACATGTTTACAAATTAATTAATTAATTTACATAATTTCATTATTATAGACATTAATATCAAGTACATAATAGTTTCGAATATAACATAAGGGATTTATTTTCTCAACCTCCATTTTTTCCTTCGGGTTACACTTTCTCTCTCTTTAACCAAATGTAATTGTTAATTATTTTTACGTACTCCAACTAAATAATTTTTTTTTCCAAGTATATGTACCTATTCAATATTATTCTTTCTTTGATTGTGAAATACTTGTTTTATAATTTTCCCTTTATAATCTCATCTTATAAGAAAACCCAATTAAAGGGATATTCCCATTTTTTACACATTTTCATGTACTATCCAAAATCTATTTTAATCCCGCATTATTTTCCTAAAAATATCATTTAATCATGAAAATATTTCTTGGGTAATTTCTAGTTATATATAATATATTATAAATTTTCCTATTTAAATGCTATTTAATATTTTCCTTAAACCGCAGTAAAATTATTCACTACTAATGTTGCATAAACAAAATAAAATTATATTTTCACTTCATTTTTATATAACATATCATGATCTATTCCTATTATCCCTTATAAATTTACAATTGTGATTTAAATGTATTCTTTTGTAAATACCATTATGATATTACTTTTTTATACATTATGACATGATTATGATACAAATTCATTTAATGGGTAATCCTGATGTTTATGAATTACTCATCATGTTGAACACATGTTCATTAACATGTTTCGATGATTGTGCCTAAATATCACTCTAATGAAATGGGTTATGTATATTATAATGATACATTATGTGCATTGGTATGGGTGGTTATCCTTGACTCATGATCCTCTAAGTACAATTGTCTTGGGGGTTAGACTAGACTCATGTTCTTAAATATACAATGGTCATGGTGGTTTGCCCTGACTCCTTATCCTACATATGTAATGGGCATGTATTTTTTAAGGTCGGGGCCGAAGACTTATTTTATTAATAAAGAAAAGCAAAGACCTCTTTAACTAGGTAGAGGGAGACCCGTTATATAGCCAGAAGCTCCAGTGGGCATTTATCCCATTACATGACCCATAGGCCCAATTTTTAGCCCAAAGCCCATTCTATGAATAGTACTGCTACAGTGCCCATGTTGCTATAGTACTGCACAGTACCCTCCGCTACTATAGTGCTCTGTAAAGACCCAGAAATTTTAAGTAATTTTTATTATTATTTTTTTCCTTAATTTCATTGGGATTTTATAAGAAGGCAGTATCTGACGGCACCTGATTCCGAGTACCGGTGTGCCCAGAATAATTTTCCGAAGTTTAGCTCGGGTACGTTCAGTGAACGATTGAGCGGGGTTTTCTAAATTTTGAATCGGTGCTCGGAATAAAATTCCGAGGGCACCGATGGAATCGCAGCGCCGGTAATTTCTTAGAAACACCTTTTCTGGAGTTGCGTTTGCTCGGGTGTGATTTTTAATTTTTGGGGTTTAGATAAGAAATAAAATAAAAGTGGTGCAACCGTTATTTTTTATTTTGCTTAACCCAAGTTAAGTGGATGTTGTTGGACGCACCATATCCTACCCACTTGGTAGGATATTTTTGAGGTGGGTCCCACATGAGTCCCACTGTTTGTTTTCTTCCTAAACCCCCTCCTTTAATTAAGTAACGCACCCAAACCCCCTTTTTAATGAAGTCAACCCTTGCGTTTATTATGGTTAATAAACGCCTCATTAATTGGGTGGTTTAAACTCCTCAATTAATTCATTAATTGATTGTTTCAATTCTTTTTGAAATTCAATCATTGGCTTGTGTGTTATAAAAATAAGACAACTCTTATTTTTATTAAAGGGGTTGGGTTGTGAGAGGCTAGGGAGAATTCTCTCAGGTTCATGAAGTTCTTCCTCCTCGACAAAGAACGTGATGAACGCGAGGAATGTGAAGAACACCGACCTCCGACGAAGGTCGCCAAGAACGCCGGATTCTCGGAGATCGACGACACGACGCCGACGAATCCTTTCTCCGCGACGCGACGATCCCCCCTTCCGCGACGTGTAATTTCGAGACGAACCCTCGCTCGGCGACGCTTGAGGTAGGGGTTTTGGTTCAATTAAATCTATGTGATTTATATCCTCGGCATGTGTTTAAAATTTTGTCGGAAGCCTTTTTAAACGGCTAACGTGGTGGGTGCAGACCAACGAACAACTCTGAACCCACCGTTTCTTAGCTCTTGGTGTGAGGATCGGTGGGTGACGATGAAGCAGGCTGCAAGGGAATTTTTAGGTCTTCGCAGTGAAGAGCCGGTCCTGAGAGGGCCGTTGGTGAAGACGGTAGGCAAAACTGACCACTAGAGCTCGTCCGGTGGTCCGCGGAAAACTCCGATGGCGCCCGGCGCGCCGCCGGGAAGGGCCGCCGCGGCAGGCCGCTGGTCCCGCGACTGCGCGGGACCGAGGGAGGCGGGATGCGGTGCTCGGCCACGTCCGTTGGCAAGGGGCGGCCCCCACGTGGGGCCGCGGTTTCATTCAAGGGGGCGGCGCCCCTTTGTGCGGCCGCTTGGCCAGCGCCAGCGCGCCGGGCCGAGCCGCCCGGCCGGACCGCCAGGCCGGGCCACCCCCAGGTCGGGCCAGGCCACGCCGGCCAGGCCGGGCCCCACCCAATCGGGCCGAACCTGGACCCGCGTCGGGTCGACCAAGTTCGGGCCGACCCAAAGGGTATCGGGCCGGGTCGGATCGGGCCCGAACCCACTAATACCGGACCTCTCACGGTCTTTTTCCCATAACATGGGCTACGGACCTCCGATCGATGAACCGTCAGCTGCGATGCGATCCTTGGATCGAGAAGTTGGTTTCGGTATATTACGCTCAAGGTTTCGGAGTACTTTGGGTTCGGCTGGGTTGGTTCGTACACGAAACCAACCGGGCCCTCGGAGCGGAAACGATTATATCTCGAGCTCCGGACATCTGATTGACATGTAGTCGACTTTGTTGGATTCCTCTTGTTGAGAATAAACATTTAGCATGCTTCTCATGAGTTTTGGACATAGTTGGATAGTAGCCGGGTTGGATTGAACCCGAAATCCAACCGGGGCCCTGGAACGGAAAAGCTGATAACTTTCAGACCGGACATCCGTTTGACGAACCGTCAGCAACGTTGATGATCACGTTGAGAAACGGTCCATATGGGAATACCCTATGAGAGTTTGGGGTACAATCGAGATACGGCCGGGTTGGTTCGCTCACGAAACCAACCGGGCCCCTAGGACGAAAAGGCTAATAACTCACAGACCGGGCGTCCGATTGACGCGCCATCTGTTGTGTTGAGACCCCCATGACGAGGTGGTCCCTTGAGATACTTCTTCGTGGAACTTCTTCATACTTGGATTTTTGACCAGTAGCTCATGGAGCGGACCCTCCCGGTGACGAGCTAGCAGAGTGCAGAGACCTAGTAGCTGGCTGAGACTTGACGACGGCTGATCTATTGACTCAGTGTGTTTAGGATAGCCTAGTGGGGAGCGCTTGGTTGTAGCGGCAGACCCACGGCGGAGGAGCGCTTGGTAGTAGCGCCAGACCCGCGGTACTCAACAGATGGAGTACCTCTAGAGGCTATGTGGGGGAGCGCTTGGTTGTAGCGAAAGACCCACGATGGAGGAGTGCTTGGTTGTAGCGGCAGACCCATGGTGGGAAGCCCTTGGTTGTAGAAGCATTCCCATAGTACTCGACAGGTGGAGTACTACAATAGTCCAAGGTTAGTGGGGCGCGCTTGGTTGTAGCATTAGGCCCACTGTACTCGACAGAGGAGGAGTTCGGCTCGCTTGGATGTAGCGGCAGGCCCACGGTACTCGACAGAGGAGGAGTTCTCTAGTAGTCGTGGTTTCGACGTCATGAATAAGATCCTGGTTGACCTGAGTTTGTGACCTTTTTGTTTACATCATTATTGAGATGGTTCACTTGATAACTTAGGTATATGTATGGGCATATACCTGGGTAGTGGTTATCCGTTGATTTCATAAATCTTTATGTTACCTCATGATTGAGATGGGTTACTCAATAACTTGGGTATATGTATGGGAATATACCTAAGTAGTGGTTATTTTTTGAGATATTCTTATGGTTATCCTTGTTCGATGTAGTGGGACCTTGAGGGTATCGGGGTCCCTACTGAGTATCGTTATATGCCCCCCTGCAATGGCTATTCCTGCACCTCGTTGTGTTGGTTTCAGAAGACGGGCAGCATAGACAGAGGCCGAGTGTTCGAGGACTGGATGGTACCTAGAGGTGGACCTCACGACGAGACAGCACCCGGTGGTGGACTTCACGACTAGGTGACACTCGGAAGAGGTTGATGAGTCAGAGCGTTTTGGAGGCTATCTGTACCTACCCTTCAGGTAGGATCCGTGGTGGATGATTCAGGAGCTGCACTATCTGTACCTACCCTTCAGGTAGGATCCGAGGAGGACAAACCAAGAGCTGCTTCTATCTTCTTCTGGCTGTATGTCTTTGTTGTACATTCCTTCAGTTGTAGCTGTATTTTCGATTGGGTTTGTATTCTGGCCCATTTACTTTTCAACACTTCCTTTTTGTACTTAGTGTTTTACTTCCACTTATACTCTATGGTGTTTTGTTACTTTTATAAAGGCAATGCCTTCCCAGTTATCGGGACTTACGCCTTAGGTTCTAGACTCCATCCCCTGGCCTATGGAAGGTGGGCTTGGGGTAGTCACAACACGGGCCCTGAGGATGGGTCGTGACAAATTGGTATCAGAGGAGTTCAGTTCTACCACAGAACTCAGGAATCTGATCCTTCTTCTTTGTGAAGAAATAGTGTTAAGGGAATTGAGTGTGGTTATCAGTCCAGGGAGTCTAGTGTTGGTGTGGAAGCCGACGTATCCGTACACCAGGACCCTGACTTCTGATTTCCGACTCAATACACGAAAATATTGATTACATGTGTGTTTTAAAAGTTTTCTTTGTGTTACTTTGAGTCAGCTCACCATGTATATTGTTTGACTGTGGCACACCTGTTTCTTTTCAGGATGGCCCCATGACGGCAGCCAGCTAAGGTTCTGAGCATTGTGCGGGACGACAGCCCACCGAGCGACGAGGCCTCGGTACAGGGCCCTTTGACAGCATAGGCACCGGTGGTACCTCTACCTGCCGAGCCACCGATGCTACCAGCCCCAGCCGCTGACGGTGCACGTCACCTTAGTGCACTGAACGAGTTTCAGCGTTAGCGACCGACCAGGTTCCGTGGGGAGACGGACCCTCAGGTAGCCAAGGATTGGCTGGAGGTAGTTGTACGAGTTTTTCGTTTGGTAGGGACACCAGCTGACCTTATGGTGGTCCTTGCAGCGAGCCTCCTGCACGCGATAGCAGGCAGATGGTGGAGCTTGATGCTCTAGGTTCACGACAAGGAATCTCTCCTTTGGATGGACTTTGAGACCCTTTTCCGCCCAGAGTTCATCCCAGCCACCCTCCGTGCGGTGCGCATCTAGGAGCTACTACAGTTGCGGCATGACAGTATGATAGTAGACCAGTACGCGGCGAGGTTTACCGATCTCTCGCGCTATTCCACAGATATGGTACAGGACCCATTCTTCAGGGCCCGAATCTTCGAGCAGGGGCTCAGGCGAGAGATTAGAGCTTCAGTTGTTTCTCACAACATTCGGACATAGACATGGGTGTTGGAGCGATCCCTCTTAGTGGAGAGTTTCCTTGCTGAGAAGTCTCCAGCAGTAGGACCCAAAACTAGCCGGCATGCGGCAGAGTCTTCTGTAGCGGGCAGTAGACAGATGACGCAGAGGTCCAAGAGGACTGGACCTACTAGTGGTCGACCGCATGACAGAGTATCGTTTGTGTGAGGAACCCGGGGTGGAGAACGACTTACCATGCGCAGACAGTGTTACTCCTACGGTGGGGTTGGACACATGGCTTGTGACTGTCTGACCCGCCATACAGATGACCAGCAGATGAACGAACGACCTCCCAGGAAGAGGTCGAGGTTCGATTGAGGCGGACCTCATGGAGCAGGATACCATGGCAGGGAAGCTGGCCATGAAGCTAGAGGTGGATGACACTTCGAGGTGTTGTCACCACCACCACCAGGATGTCCACCCCGACCGCAGGGAAAAGGTGGATGTTGGAGAGCTCAGCTTCAGGCAGCTGAGGCCTACGATCATGGAGCTCCGGGAGCATATGGACAGGAGTGGGACTAGCTCCATACCTGGAGACTTTTGTTCATTTATTTCTAGCTTGGTTGATGTTTTTTATAGATGCATTGTGTCTTTGTACTTTGAGATGCAGTAATAAAAGACACCTTTCTTGTGGCGTTTACCTTCTTGTCCCCTATTTATGTTGTTACTAAGAGGTTCTGTTTTAAAAACCGTTGACTTGACCCTCACTTTGAGATACCTACTCGAGGAGTCCCAGTGACCACACACTGATGACGATAGTGTGACTCAACCCCTGGAGGCGAGTGTAACGGTTGGATCTCTTGGTAGTAGCGTCAAGTCCATACGCTGTCATCCTTGGAATGGATTAGTATCGTCCATGTCGGGATTGACTGTATTAGGTGAAGAACGTGGTTTATCCAGGGGATGAGACCAGATTTCTCTTATCGGCAAAGAAGAAATCTCAGCAGCTCTTCTAAGACCAGAAAGGTCCAAGTCATCCAAGAGCAGATGAGGACAGCTCAGAGCCTGCAAAATTCTTGTGCCGACAGGAGGCGGAGACCACTAGAGTTCGAGGATGGTGACCACGTTTCCCCTATGGGTCTCACCTCAACGTGAGTTACGTAGATGTGGCAGAGGCGACAAGTTATCTCCGAGATTAAATAGACACTTCTAGGTCCTCAGCAGGGTAGGCGAGGTGGTTTACCGCTTGACCCACCCACCTCAGTTGCACATGGTGCTTGACGACTTCCATGTATCTCAACTGAGGAGATACGAGCTCGACCCTTCGCATTTCATCGGCCATGAGGATCTGGACTTGGGCGATGGGGTGACCCTCACGGAGGTTCCAATGGGGATCGAAGAATGACAGGAGCAGATCCTACAAGGATGGTCGATTTCTCGGGTGTGCTTTCCCTGGATGTACGGGAACCTCCAGGCGAGCACATGGGAGCGGAAGGCTCATATGTGTGATCAGTACCGCTTGTGTATCCCTCGTTTGTGTTAAAGCTTTACGGGGACGTAAAGCCCTGGGGTGTGAGTAATGTAAAGACCGAGAAAATTTAAGGAATTTTTGTTATTTTTTTCCATAATTTATTTTGGATTTTACAAGAACGCAGTTTCTGACGGCACCTGATTCCGAGGCCCGGTGTGCCCGGAATCATTTCGTGATGTTTAGCTAAGGTACGTTAAGTGAACAAACGAGCGGGTTTTTTTATCTTTTGAACCGGTGCTCGGAATCAAATTCTGAGGGCACCGATGGAATCACAGCGCCGATAATTTCTTAGAAACACCTTTTCCGGAGTTGCGTTTTCTCGGGTGTGGTTTTTAATTTTTGTGGATTACTTAAGGAATAAAATAAAAGTGGTGCAACCATTTTTTTTATTTTATTTTTCTTAACCTATGTTAAGTAGATGTTGGGGGACCCACAATATCCTACCCACTTGGTAGGATATTTGTGAGGTGGGGCCCACATGAGCCCAACCATTTCTTTTCTTCCTAAACCCCCTCCTTTAATTTAGTAACGCACTCGAACCCCCTTTTTAATGAAGTCAACCCATGTGTTTATTCTGGTTAATAAACGCCTCATTAATTGGGCGGTTTAAACTCCTCAATTAATTCATTAATTGATCATTTCAATTCCTTTTGAAATTCAATCGTTGGCTTGTGTGTTAATAAAAATAAGATAATTCTTATTTTTATTAAAGGGGTTGGGATGTGAGAGGCTAGGAAAAATTCTCTCAGGTTATTGAAGTTCTTCCTCCTCGATGAAGAACGCGAAGAATGCGAAGAACGTGAAGAACACCGACCTCCGATGAAGGTTTCCAAGAACGATGGATCCTTGGAGATCGACGACGCGGCGCCGACGAATCCTTTCTCTGCGACATGACGATCCCCCTTCCGCGAAGTAAAATTTCGCGACGAACCCTTGCTCGACGGCGCTTGAGGTATGGGCTTTGGTTCAATTAAATCTATGTGATTTATATCCTCGGCATGTGTTTAAAATTTTGTCGGAGGCCTTTTTAAACCGCTAACGCAGTGGGTGCGGACAAACGAACAAATCTGAACCCACCGTTTCTTCGCTCTTGGTGTGCGGATTGGCGGACGTTGACGAAGCAGGCCTCAAGGGCGTTTTCAGGTCTTCGCAGTGAAGAACCAGTCCCAGGAGGGCCGTTGGCGAAGACGGCAGGAAAAACTGACCACCGGAGCTCGTCCGGTGGTCTGCGGAAAACTCTGTCGGCGCTCGGCGCGCCGCTGGGAAGGGACGCCGCGGCAGGCCGCTGGTCCCACGATCTTGCGGGACCGAGGGAGGTGGGACGCGGCGCTCGGCTGCGTCCATTGTCAAGGGGCGGCCCCCACTCGGGGCCGCGGTTTCATTCAAGGGGTGGGCGCCCCTTTGCGAGGCTGCTTGGCTAGCGCCAGCGCACCTGGTCGAGCTGCTCGGCCGGACCGCTAGGCCGGACCGCGCCTAGGCCGGGGCGGGCTGTGCCCAGGCCGGGCCGGGCCGCACCCAATCGGGCCGGACCTGGACCCAGGTCGGGTCGACCCATTTCGGGCCAACCCAGAGGGTATCGGGCCAAGTCGGACCGGGCCCGAACCCCCTAATACCGAACCTCTCACGGTCTTTTGCCCATAACATGGGTTTCAGAACTCTGATCGATGCACCGTTAGCTGCAATGTGATCATTGGATCGACACGGTCGTTTCGGTATATTATGCTCAAGGTTTCGGAGTACTTTGGGTTCGGCCGGGTTGGTTCATACACGAAACCAACCGGGCCCTCGGAGCGGAAACACTTATATCTCGAGCTCCGGACGTCTGATTGACGTGTCGTCGACTTTGTTGGATTTCTCTTGGTGAGACGAAACATTTATCATGTTTCTCCTGAGTTTTGGACGCAGTTGGATAGTAGCCGGGTTGGATTGAACCCGAAATCCAACCGGGCCCCTGGAATAGAAAAGCTGATAACTTTCAGACCGGATGTCCGTTTGACGAACCGTCAGCAGCGTTGGTGATCGCGTTGAGAAACGGTCCCTATGGTCATACCATATAAGATTTCGGGGTACAATCGAGATACGGCTGGTTTGGTTCGCTCACGAAACCATCCAAGCCCCTAGGAAGAAAAGGCTAATAACTCACAGACCGGGCGTCTGAATGACGTGCTGTCTGTTGTGTTGAGACCCCTATGAAGAGGCGGTCCCTTGAGATACTTCTTTGTGGAACTTAGTAATACATGGTGTTTTGACCAGTATCTCATGGAGCATACCCTCCCAGTGACGAGCTAGCATAATGTAGAGACCTAGTAGCTGGCTGAGACTTGATGACTACTGATCTATCGAATCGGTGTGTTTCAGATAGCCGAGTGGGGAGCGCTTGGTTGTAGCGGCAGACCCACGGCAGAGGAGAGCATGGTAGTAGCAGCAAACCCGCGGTACTGAACAGAAGGAGTACCTCTGGGGTCTATGAGGGGGAGCGCTTGGTTGTAGCGGCAGACCCACGATGGAGGAGCGCTTGTTTGTAGTGGCAGACCCATGGTGGGAAGCTCTTGGTTGAAGCATCTTTCCCACAGTACTCGACAGGTGGAGTAATACAGCAGTCCAAGGTTAGTGGGGTGCGCTTGGTTTTCGTGGAAGGCCCACTTTACTCGACAGAGGAGGAGTTCGGTGCGCTTGGTTGTAGCGGCATGACCACTCTACTCGACAGAGGAGGAGTTCTCTAGAAGTCGAGGTTTCGACGTCATGAATAAGATCCTGGTTGAGCTGCGTCTGTGACCTTTGTGTTTACCTCATTATTGAGATGGGTCACTTGATAACTTAGGTATATGTATGGGCATATACCTAGGTAGTAGTTATCTGTTGATTTCATAAATCTTTGTGTTACCTCATGATTGAGATGGGTTACTCAATAACTTGGGTATATGTATGAGCATATACCTAAGTAGTGGTTATTTGTTGAGATCTTCTTATGGTTATCCTTGTTGGATGTAGTGAGACCTTGAGGGTCTCGGGGTCCCTACTGAGTACCGTTATAATCCCCCCTATACGGGCAATGCCCGCACCTCGTTTTGTTTGTTTCAGACGACGGGCAGCGCAGACAGAGGCCGAGTGTTCAAGGATTGGACGGTACTTAGAGGTGGACCTCATGATGAGACAGTACCCGGTGGTGGACTTCACGACGAGGTGACACTCAGAGGAGGTTGACGAGCGAGAGCATTGTGGAGGCTATATGTACCTACCCTTTAGGTAGGATTCGTGGTGGACGATTCAGGAGTTGCACTATCTGTACCTACCCTTCAGGTAGGATCCGAGGACGACGACCCAGGAGCTGCTTCTATCTTCTTTAGGTTGCTTGTCTTTGTTGTACTTTCTTTCAGTTGTAGTTGTATTTTCGATTGGGTTTGTATTCTGGCCCAATTTTTTTTTCAACACGTGCTTTTTGTACTTAGTGTTTTACTTCCTCTTGTACTATGTGGTGTTTTGTTACTTTTATAAAGGCAATGCCTTCCTAGTTATTGGGACTTATGACTTTGGTGCTAGACGCCAGCCCCTGGCCTATGGAAGGCAGGCTTGGGGTAGTCACGACATGGGCCCCGAGGACGGGTCGTGACATGCTCTTCCACCACTATAGAAACCTGCCACAACTACAGTGCATGTCATTTCTACAGTTCCGCCACTACTATAATACGCTATAGTGATGCTACAATAACCAGCACCCAATGGGTTTTGATCCTCCATTTTTCATTTAGATTTAAGGGGTGCTTACCACTGAGCCAAACCCCAACTACATGTAATGGTCTTGGTGGTTATCCTTGACTCAGGATTATGTCATGTTTTATGTTGATTCCACATTCCAATGATTACATGACTATATTATCCCATGTTCTATATGTTTTTCTTCCATATGTTTATTCATGTTCATTGCCTTTTTATGTCATCAAGTTATGCCTTATATCTCATGTTCTTGTATTTATTCACAGTCTTATTCCCCCACTAGTTCTTTTACCACTTCCCATTGTTTATGTATTCCCTAGGTTATCTAATATAGATATAAGGCATCAATGGAATATATGATATCTTTATGGAGATTAAATAAATTCTTTTTATTTTGGTTCCTTATTTCTGTTTTATGTACATAATATTCCTAAGACAATAGAATTTATGATTTTTGTTTTGTATTTGAAAGCTAGTTATTCCTAAAATCATTTCATAATTTGTGAAAAAATGAATGGTCATTATAGTAGGTATCAGAAGACAGGATAGTTATTTTTATAGGTTAGTATTAGAATAAAATTATTAAAAAACCTAGAGATAATTCTATCACCATGGATAACTTATATTGAATAATTGGGAATCACCATATAATATTTACTCCCAAATTAAATGTTTTTCATTCTATGTTCAATGATTCCTTTTTTATATTCTAGTCATATAATAATTCAATCACCCCTAATTGTACATTCTTTTTCTATGTTAATAGATGGAAATAGGAGAAAATGTGCCAATAATCAATGTGATAGGAAATGTGATGATTTACCTGATGAAATTAAAAAATATTATAGGAAATGGTCGCAAAACCTTATGATAGTACTTTCTCAATTGGCTCAAGTTATTAATGGAAAATTTAATCATTTGGAACACCCTCCTCCTCCTAAAAACGTTCTAGTAGCAATAAAATCATTTATGCAACAAAGTCCTCCCATATTCAGTGTATTTTCTAATCCCCTCTTCAAAGGGTAGACGATTAACTCCACTGAGAAGATATTATCTATCCAATTGTTCTCATAAGAAGAGAATGTTATGCTAGTGGTTTATCATTTTTACGGGGAAGCTAATTAGTGGTCAAAACTAATCAATAACAAAATGTAAAAGGATAAAATTGATTCCATTCATTGGGAGCAATTCAAGAAAATAAGTTTCAATACATATTTTCACCAAACCCTCCATATCATGACAGAATGCGAGTTCCTTGGACTATAGAAGAAGAAATGTGAGTTTATTAGTGAGTGTGAAGAAAACAATACCAGGATCTCACGATACACCTCCATCTTTTTCATGAACACCAAATGTAAGGTGGTTTTCTTCTTTAGAATAATAATGTTGATTATATGAAATGTTTTGGTGATTTGACATTGTGTTAGGTAAACACATATTGTCTATTTTTACAATGAGGTTGAAATATAGATATTATACTATCAGTGGTCTCATGGGCCCAAGGATAAATAGCATAATATAGAGTTTAATATGGGAGGTTCAACAAATAAATCACATGATGGAAAGAAAACCCAACATCCCACATTTCAATGTTGTGGGAAAAGTATCATAGGAATTGTCTAAGGAGAACTAGAAGATGCTTCAATTGTGGAAGAATGGGGAATCTGGATAGTAATTACTGATTACATATGATGAATACCTCCAAGGTGGAAGATGAATGGAAGGTTCATATCAACACTCAACCTATAGTGTATTGTTTAAATAATAAGGAACATGGGATGTATACGAACCATTTTCTAAAGCTAGGGGTTGTTGGAGGCAATAAAAAAAAACCACCAAGGAATCAAGGTCATATTCTATTACTATAGAGGTGGGTCCCATCAATGATGTGGTGACTGGTATGCCAGTAATTCATTCAATAATAGTGAATATACTATTTGATTCAATTTCTTCACATTCTTTAATATCTTGAATGTCTAGTAGAATTAGTCAAAAACCAACTAAAAATATGGAGCTTGAGTTATCTATGAGAACGAAAAATTGGGAAATTATTGCATCCAATGTATATAACTCCTCCAAGGTTATTATTTGTGGACTAAACGTCCCATATAATCTTGTATTACTTCCGTTGGTGGATTTTGATGTAATATTGGGCATGAATTGACTATATTTATACAATGAAAACATCAACTTTTAAAAATGTAGATCACACATCACATCCTAATGTATCCTCTAATTTTATAAAATTATTAAGAGGAGGACGAATCTCCCTCAAAATCATTGTCTAAATTTTGATTATTATAACCTTATAATATATCCTATATGGCACAAATGATTGTGACAAAGTAGAGGATCATGATCATATACATTCTCATTGTGAGGGACTATAGTGATGTATTCCATGAATGGTTTTCTAGACTTCCTCCTAACACTGACGTTTTTTTCTCAATTGAACATATTCTAAGGTCTATGCCTATATTAAATACACCATATAAAATGGAAAATGTTGAGCGGGTATAACTGAAGAAGTGCTTAAAGGAGAAAATGGAAAAGGGTTTTATACACCTGAGTACTTCACCGTGAGGTGCACGAGTCCTCTTCCTCAAGAAGAGGGATAGATCAATGATCCTCTACATTGATTAATGTATGATCAGTGAAATCATGAAAAGGAACAAGTTTCCCCTACCAAAAATAGAAGACTTCTTCTGTCAAATACATGAGACCATGTATTTCTATAAGGTGGACCTTCAGTCAGGATATCTATAATTAAAGGAGATACAAGACGATATTCCCAAACAAGGTATGGACACTATTATTACCTAGATATTCTCTTCAGACTTACTTATTCTCATAAAAGTTTTATAGAAATAATGAATATAGTCTTTAGAGATTACCATGACAATTTTAGGGTAGTATTTATTGTGATATTCTAATATACCCCAAGAGCAAGGAGGAACATGAGGAGCATTTGAATACTATGCTAAAGACATTGAAATTGGAGAAATTGTCTCCAAATTAAAGTAAATGGGAGTTATGGATGGAGTATGTATCATTATTGGGGCATGTTATCACCAAAAAAGGAATATTAGGGTTCCATTTTAAAACAATGGAAATTGAAGAGTTTCCTTTAGCAATAATAGTAAAGGAGACCCATTTTTTCCTTGGTCAAGTAGGGTATTACATATGATTCATGAAGAAATTTAGACAATTTTCAAATCCACTACCCAACCTGACTCAAAAGGGAGTAACATTTATTTGTACTTGTGTATGTCAGTATAGCATCAATGAGTGGAAAAAAAGGCTTATCACTACACTAGTTCTCATACTACCGAATAGTGGGGAATAATTTGTGTTCTACAATCATGATATAATAAATAGATTAGGATATGTACTAATGAAATGTGATAAATTGATATCCTATGCCTCATGGCAGTTGAACATTCTTGAGAAAAATGATCTCATGCATGATCTTGAGTTGGAAGCTGGGATATTTGTATCAAAAATACAGTGGAATTATATATATGGGTAGTAGAGTGAAATATATAATGATCATAAGATTCTCTAATATATTTTAAAATAAAAAGAGAATACAATTATCCAATGGATATGGTTAGATCACATAAAGGATTATGAATTCTCAATATTCTACCATCCTGGTTTTGAAAATAATGTGGTAGATGCTCTACGTAGAAAGGATCCTAAATCTCTACCAATGATGATAATTGATATGGATCCAATCTTCTTAGTCCTATAAGGGATGTACATGGGAATTGTTAAGGAAAGAATATCATCAATCCATCTGAAAATTATTTCTCAACCATCCCTTATGGATAAAAAAGTGATTACTCAATGAAATGATGAAGAAATTCAAAAAATGAGCATACCATTAGAAATGGGAAATCATAAAAATTCAAAATGGACGAGGAAGGAGTCGCGATATATGGGTCACAACTTTGTGTGCCATCCTGTCTAGAGATGATTAAAGACCTTCTGAATGACACATAGATCAACTTCTATATTCACCCAGGGAGAACAAAGATGTATTGAGATCTATAAGATAACTATGGGTGGGATAATATGAAGAAAGAGATCACAAAATATACATCATTGTGTTGAGTATGATATAAAGTGAAGGCTGGACGGAAAATATATAAGGGGATGAAGAAACCATTACCCATACCAATATGGAAATTGGAAAAATTACCATGAAATTTTTCACCAAACATCCAAAGACATCCAGAGGATAAATATCTCTATGGTCTAATGCGGGTCATTTTAAAGAAAACATCTCACTTTATAAAAATCAGAGAGGACTTTCCACTATATCAAAATTCATGGATATGCATTAGAGAATTAGTAAGGCTGCATGGAGTACCACTGTGAACTGTATCTAAACAGGATATGATATTTACCTCCGACTTTTAGAAATGTCTCCAAAAAGATCTAAATAATTAGTTGAACTTCATTAAATCTTATCATCCTAAAACTAATGGAAAATTTAAATAGAAAACTCAGACATTGTAAAACATGTTATGAGTGTGTTCTGTGGACATCAAAGGAGAATGACACCAACATCTACCATTAGTTGAGTTCCCTTACAATAAAATTTTACACTCAATCATCTAAATGGATATATATAAATCTCTTTATAGTGAAACACATAGAACACTTACATGCTGAGATGATGGTAGTGAATTTAATCTTCTAGGATCTAAAATAGTCAATGAAATGGTAAAAAGGGAAAAAACATTCAGTAGAACATAAATGACTCCCAAAGTAGATTGAATATATATGAAAACAATAATAGTAAAGACCTATATTTTAAGGTTGGATACATGGTACTCCTCCACATGTCTCCTTGGAAGCATGTTATGATATTTTGGAACAATGGAATGTTATGTCCTAGGTACCCCAACCCTTAGAGTTCCTTGATTTTGTGGTGATTTAGTCTATCAGAAAGTACTTCAACCAACAATGTCTCAAGTACACGAGGTATCCCACTTATCCATATAAAGGATGTACATACCAGATACCTCACGTGAAGTAAATTAGAGGAGGCTTAGTTGGAAAATGATCTCTCTTATGAGGAGCGGCCTGTGAAGATCTTATATCATAGAGATAAAGTTACACACAACAAGACCACCCACATGGTCTAAGTACTATGGTGGAACCATATATATGAAGAGGAAACATGGTAATTTGAGGAATCTATGAAGGAGAACTACAATCACCAGTTTCCACATTAGTTTTTAATATGAAGTTTTGAGGGATAAATTTCATAAGGGGGGAAGAATGTAATGACCCAAAATTCTATAAATAAAACCCTCATTCATAAAATTATTTCATACAGTATAAATAACAAAAAAATATTAGATAACACAATAAAAAATTTATAAATTATGATTTAATGAAATAAGAAGTATTTATAATATTTATGGAACCTAAACCAATGGAATAGTAACATTGCCTATGGAATAGTAATATGGACCATTGGAATAGTTACCCAACGAATAGAATAGTAACATCACCTATGAAATTATAAATAATATTTAGTTATCTTATAAGAGAAAATATTATATATTTATATCATGGAATAATTGAATACATGCTTTAAAAACTATAAATTAAGTATTGATATTTTTGTGAAACATAAATGATTATGTACATTTTAAAAATTAATATAATGATTTAAAAAAATTTATTTACATAAAATTTATTAAAAAATTAATATTTTTCTATGTTATTAGTATAATATAATTTAATGTGACCTTAATTAATTTTTCAAAGTGTTATAAAATCAGTTATAATTTTAAATAAGGTATTTTTTGGGTAAATGAGGATTTTATTTATAAATTAAATTTCTAATATTCAGAAAATTATTTTAAAAAAATGGTATCCATTTTTTAATTTTACATGTTGAAAAATAATTATGGAATATATCTTTTATTTTTCGAATTTAGTTGAATTTTTGCTGAATAGTAAAACACGCTAATTTGCAGTATATTCTAAATACATGAATTATATAGTCATGAATGATGTATGGCTAATTTAAGAACTATTTTTTAAAATCAAATGAACTAGATATGGTATTAAGTCCAAATAATACACAATATTCATATTATTGAGACAAAATAATAAGCAAATGAATAAAATAATAAAAAAACACCCTTATCCCCAACTACAAATATCACCCCTCATGAACTCTTCTCCCCACACCTCAAAATCCTTGAAGATTTTCCAAATTTTAACCAATAATAATCCCAAGTGTCTCTACATTATCTAAGAAAGTTTGTCTCATTATAATTTCAAACACATGCGCCTCAATGTGGTTCTCAAGGAGAAGAATTGAAGAGGTAAAAAACTCTTTCTTTTTATATTGATTTATTTTCATTTTATTTACATTTATTTTCATCTACACACAACACCTTATCAACGATACATGTAAAATACAGTAAATTTATATAATTTATGGTTTTTATTTTAATGGAACAACCCATCATCATTTCTTTTCCCCTCCTATTTTTCAAAATATTAAAACATGATTCGTGATGTGTTGGTTTATAACATTCAAGGATGAAGAGTTTTCAATTTCAATTATCATATTCATGGTTGGTCATAAAACCATTATTATGGTTAAACTAGATTATAATATTTTTATTACTGATTATTTAATATTTTGGGACCATTATATATACATGATGTTAATTAATAAAACAAAACTAGTTCGTGATGATAAACAAAAAGCCATAATAATCTAAATGGTTATAATTAATGTTTTATCGAAGAATCATCCTCAAATATAGAAAAATAATGATATATAAGACCATTTTACATTATTTAATTTCATTATAATATATGATTTAAATTATGGACAACTATTACAATTTTATGTGATTTTCCATACAATTATAGAAGTGAACCGATCCTGAAACCCCAGGAAAAAAAGGTTCCTAAATGAGAAAATTGAATCTTACAACCCTTAGAATATACCCTGAATGGGAATAATAAAATTATCCTAAATAAAATTATAGTATAATTTTTTTTAATTAATTGGTTTAATTTCATTATCCATGATATTAAGATCAATTACAGAACATATTACTACATAAGGTATGGGATTCTTTACAAACCTCTATTTTTCAATCAGGTTTCACTTTATCTTTCTTTAACCTATAGTAATTATTAATTATTGTTATTCCATCCTCCTATGTCCTGTTTTAGTCTTCTAAATATATGTACCTATTCTATATTCTTATTTCATTTATGAGGAAATACATGTTTTATATTGTTCCCTTCATAATCCCTCATAATATGAAAGATATATTTAAGGGACATTACCATGTTCTTACACATTTTCAAGAATTATACATAAACTATTTTAATCCCCCATTAAGCTCCTAAAATAAATCCTTTTAATAATGAATATATATCTTGGTTCATTTCTATTTTTATATAAAATATTATTCCTTTTCCTCTTTAAATGATCTTTAATATTTTCCTTAAATAACACTAAATTTTTCATTTATAATGTTTCTTAAACAATATTTTTATAATTTTTCACTTCAGTTTGACCTCACTAATCATGATCTATTCCTATTTCCCTTATCAATGTCCATGAATTATTTAAATCTATTATTTTCTGGACACCATTATGATATCCCATTGTGTATTCCTTATGATCTGATTATGATACCAAATTATTTCCATGGGTAACCCTAATGTTTAAGTATGATTATTCATGTGGCATGTAAATTCATGTACATGATATGATCATTGTGACCAGATAGTTCTCTAATGATTTGTGCAGCGATTAGTCTCTTGAGACTTCAGGGGAAATGGTCTTGGGTGTTAACCATGACTCATGCTCTTCCATGTGCAATGGTGTTGGTGGTTATCCTATAATCATGAACCTCCATATACAATGGGGTTTGTAGTTTTCCATGACTAATTTTCCTCCATTTCAAATGGTCATGGAAGTTAGCCATGAATCATTCTTGTGTCATTTTTATGTTATTTCCACATTTATATGATTCCATGATAACATGATCCCATGCTATATATGTTTTTATTCCATATTTTTATCCATGTTATATGTGTTTTAGGTCATCATGTTATTCCTTATATCCCATGTTCTATTAATTATTCATATTCTTATTCCCTTACTGGGATTTTTAGATCATCCCTTTCTTCATTTATTCCCCAGGTTATCCTATACAGATGTATGGGGTCAAATAAAGTTAGGAAATCTTGGTTAATTTTGAATAACGTATTATTTTATTTTGGATCCATTTTATCATTTTTATGTACATAATATTCCAAATAACATATACATTATGTTCCTTGGTTTGTATTTTATGGCCATTTATGCTCGAAATCATGTAATAATATGAGTCAAAGGCTAAGGCTATTATAATCACATTTTATAGGTCATGATATGATGAATTTGTTATTATCCGTTTTCACACTTATGTAATATTTCATTATTAATTGGTGAGACCTATATCTCCCTCCAATGCAGTAGAAAAATATTTTTATCTCATGATATAGATATGGTTGAAATGGGGAGTAAACCTAGTCTAGTAAGTGACTCTCTCTGTTATGATGGTCTTAGGAGTGAACCTCGACTACTAATATGGTGTTGGGAGTGAACCTTTACTATTAATATGGTATTTAAATTGAACCTTGAATACTAATATGGTATTGGGAGGTAACATTGACTATTAAAATTGAAAAAGTCAATGGGCTTAAAAAATGGGAAGATGGTCTAACCTGATCCAATATATGGAAGGGGTAGGGACTGGGGATGGTGGTGTGTCCCTTCCAATAGGTGTATTCCCCATGGAGTCCCTTGATTTGTTTTTGAAATGATCATTGACTTATATGGATTGACATTATATGCTTTTGTGTATTCCAAATGTCTATGTTTTATGCTAAATATATTATATCACAACTCATGATCTTTGATTTCCATAAGATTCATGTCTAATGATCTTATTACTTTTCATCAATGATCATGATTATAATCCTTGATATGAAATGTGTTCTTTCCAAATGTTTGATCATGTTATCATTAACTTATGTCCATGTTATGCTTATGTATCTTATTTATTTTTGACCTTACAGAGATTCTGAGCACACCCTTTATTGTGATTCCTTTCTCCAGGTTATGATGATTGTTTTTAAGTTGAATAATATGAGGAATATATTTATAGGAGATGTTGAATATCTTATACCAAATCAGATGAATTACTTCCTAGTTTCCCAATACACTAATCTATTGATTTCCATAGGCATGTACTTTTCTAATGTTATGAGTAGTCATCTAAAATTATGTAAAATAAATATATGATAAACCTAGGTCATTTTAGGTACCATCTGCGTTCTTGGATAAAATGATAAGTGAATCCCATGATGAGGTGTTAGGTAATATAAAACCATTTAACCTTATGTTTTCAAACTTCTTCTTTAATTCCCAGAGCATTGTAGGTGTCATCCTATAAGGAGGAATGGACACTGGTGTTTCTCATAGAAATAGATCAATTGTGATCTCCACCTATTTCTTAAGAGGAATGCTAGATAATTTTTTAACAAAGAGGTTACTAAACGGATTTAATAGAGGGGGATTTCTGTAAGCTGCATTCTATGATCGATCATAAAGAGGCTAGTCATACAGGATATAACTCCACCTATATTCAGATACTCAAGTCCATCATGACTCTCCCAAACATCCATTCAACTTTATGAGTGTAAGCATTACCCTCAACTGATGTAAAGGACACCCTCAGGAAATATAAATCATCACATGAGTGGTATGATACCATCTAGTCAATCCTAATAAAGAAATCGTATCCCATCATCTTGAGAGAAAAGATAACCCATATGAAAATATTTATCCCCACATTATGAATTTAATCGTTGCATGGGTGTATACTCTCAGATTCATCCCATAACATTGTCTTGGGATTCATCATGTTACATACTTACACTATCTCTATTCCCAAAAAATTCCATCATAGAATCAGATTTGAAATATTGTGAATCAAATATTTCAAATAAGGAATAAACTAATGTAATGGATCCTATAATAGTACCTCAAATAGTAGAAGGCCCCAGACTCTTCTCCTCACCTGTAGGCTACAATTCATAAATTTTTCCTGATCTAAATCCCTAATATGCAACCTAACTAAACTAGACATGTCTACTCTAGTATGTTTTTAACTATTACGGATGACTAACTCATCCACCACCTCCTCCTCTTCCAGATCATCTAGTAGTAGACTAACTCCCTATTTAAAACATACCTACTCATCGTGTATCTGAATACGATATTTGTACAGGTCCCTCCTCACTTGGGACAAGAGGGAAATCATAGAAAAAACACTATGGGTGACCCATCCAGCCACAATATAAGCACTTTTTTGGGTTCCTCATACACTGAGTCATCTTATAGACAACCCTACCACACTAGTGATACTCCATATAGTAATTGGTGTATGTCATCTGACTCGCGATGCCATCATGATTTGTCTTGAAGACACATTTCCAACCTCTAGACATACCATATCCCTACCTTGATGTTGAACTACCTGGAATTAAATTTACATATTCCTTCATGTTATATAATGTTATGGGGTCTTAGTTCATTATCTTTGAAATGGTTTTAAAACAAAATACATAGAACTATGATCGGATGGCATACACAAGCCCATCCTCATACCATTTTGTAGTCATCAACTCATCACGGGTAATTTTGGACATGAAATGATGGTGATCAGTAAATGGAAATAAAAAAAAAATCACTAAAATGGAACCCTAATATAGGTTCACGAACTATTTAGAAATATTTTCCCTCAATAAGATTGGGAATGAAGTAATTGTAATAGGCTATTTGGAAGCCTACCCAAACCATACCCTGATAACATCTATCCTTCGTGATAAAATCCCACTAGTGTTTAGTGGAATCATGGATCATATAGGTAGTGATCTTGGACCTCTACTCTCGAGGAATCCCCAAATTCTCTAATATGGATAACACGACCTCTTTCCAAAATTTTATAGCTGGAGCTCTACTATCCCCTGAGAAGGTGGGAGGATGTTGCTATTGGATTTCATGTTTCAACTCTATCGTAGTAGGGATATGTCAATGATATCCCTATATGGAATAAATAAATACAAGTAATATATATTGAAATTGTTAATTGGTTCATAGTGGATGTTCAATAGGAGGTTCATCTAGTGGCACTACATAAGGTTAGACCGGAAGCTCAGGGCTCACCACATCCATTATATGGTTGTCTCCAAATGATTGGCACATGACATGAGGATGTCATGGTGTGATAAATCTAAAATTTTCAAATTCACCATTAGATAATATTTAACAATAGATATGATCAACAAAAGCATTAAATTATAGGAACAAAACCTTCTAATAACATGTTACACGTCTCTACCTACTAATAAATCCATTTATATGTGATAAAAGTGATCATGACAGATCATAATAGACATATCCTACATCCAACCACTAATTTCATGTTAGGGTTTAGGTATCACATAACACAGTTGAGGTTCTGGTATGTGGAGTTTCAATTTAAATGTATAAAGGATAAAACCCTTTAATTTTCAATTAGAAACCCCATTTACCAGCAAAAATTTTATTTTTTACTTAAATTCATTTATGTTCGTACTTATTTACCAATATAAAGGAATCACAATATCGTTTGATTCATTACAACTCGCAATTTAGATTTAACTATAATATTTATAAATTGTGAATGGTACATCCAATGACAATGACCTAACATTTACATTTTGAATCAGGATGTAAAATGCAATATATAATGATTTTATTAAGTGAAATCCCATTAAAAACTAATTTAAGTACATCTATCATAAATTCCAAGTGGTATTCAAGAAATAAAATTGTCCAATGATTCATTCCATAGAACTAGTGATTCATAGCTCAAACAAAGAATAACTGTTTTATTAATGTTTTATAATTAATATATATAAAAACCATCATTTAGATTGATTTCAGATCATTAATTAATCCCATTATGTTATTCCTTCAAGAAACATTATCACATTTATATATATATACAATAATACAATCACTAACCCTATGCAGTAGATGATGTGCATAGAAAGTAAACATGGCATGATAAAACACAAGGAATATATGTCCTAAAGTGCCTATTATGATACATGAAATGATACCTCCTTGCCACACAAGGATAAGTGAATAAATCAATATTAATAATAATAATATCAATAATAATACTGTCACAAAACAAGTGAATCATCAAATAGTTAAATCAAAACAACCATATCAGAAAAAAAAATTGTGAAAATTAATATCCCATCCCAGGTAATTTGGGATTCCCATGTACATGGGATAGCTAATCCAAAGAACAAGCCCATTTGTATATTCTGATATATAATAGTATCCTTTCAAATACCCAAATATAAAGACAAAAGTAAAATAATATTTAATACCACTTTTTTGCATCCCGCCCCTGAAGCCAATAAGAAGTTCCTTGAGATGGTTCAACACATTACCTCAATCATACCTCCCTATACAACAAATATTTTTG
The DNA here is from genome assembly GCA_963277665.1 of Viscum album. NCBI lineage: Eukaryota > Viridiplantae > Streptophyta > Magnoliopsida > Santalales > Viscaceae > Viscum > Viscum album. The sequence goes on from OY728122.1 coordinate 1,255,375,446, forward strand.
ACTAACAACAAGGGACTACTTTGTGCCTGTGGGGAGACTATTCCCTCATCATTAAAAGTGTAGCACATTGTAAAATAATATTGGCAAACAATGGAAGTAGTAAATAAATGGTAATATGGGGGAAAATTATAAATCATCAAAATTAATATATAGGTGTAATCTAAATCATAATTAGATAAAAAATTATGATGATCATGGAACATAGCTATAAAAATTGAGGACCAAAACATATCAGTGAAATAGGTATATATTATGTGTTAATCAAAAATACAATAAAAGATCTAATTATGCCTCTACTAGCATAAAAAGAAAAGGCTCGATCCTCTACTCTCAAAAATTTTTCTAGCATTGGAGATCAGACAACCAATGCTGGATGCTTCCCCTTGTCTATACCTAGGGACCAGATTTATGTTCAGGTACCCTATGCAGCTCAAACAAGTTGTGAGATATATTCAGCAGTTTTCCACCATTGGGGTCTAGAATAATCCAGTCAGTGCATATAAGATGAGCAGTGTACATTTACATGATAAAAATAACAAATAAATAAATAATGATATTGGTCTAGTGACCTAAATGGTACATGACATACACTACCTTTTTTGGCCTAATACAAATGTCTCTGAATAAAGAGTATCCTGCATAGATATGATATGGTTGCAATAAAGTAGAATAATAAACAAGTATCCAGAATTGAACAAACCCAAGTATGTTGGTTGTCTTGGTTATTGTCTCATTTGATTTAGTGAATTATAATTCATAGAATTATATAGATGGATTATGTATACTTAAAATATGAATCCTCATGGGCCCGTCAAAGGTGAATCATATCCATAAAACCATGTATCGCACCAGGAGAGAAATAAACCCTGCAGCGTAATACTCTATCCAAGATGATCTATAAATGGAATCCCATATTTCCCTACCGACATTGTGTGAAGATAAGAAAACCATCAGACCCATCCTTGATATCTCATATATGGTACCAAGTATAATTTTTCTAATGTTATAACCATATTTCCATTAATACCATCCACAACGATTCCCCTAGGGAACTGGTATCACTCATAAGGAGGTAGAGAATTTTCACGGTGAGCCCTTCCAAGGCATACGAAGTATCTCTATAGATATATTTTCCATTTATCAATAAATTATAAATATTAATCACGACGACCATATCCCTGGAGATACATAAATGGAATCCCAAGTATCTCTCATGGTATGACTTGAAGGTATATTTTAGTAATCTGGGTCTCATAACATTTCATAATGGAATTATAATCAAAATACATAAATAGGTTGGAAAATAATTTATTTCCCTAAAAACAACTACAACATAATGAATAGGGGCCAAAATCATGGCCAAACATTATTTATTAGGTTGTATTTCATTTCAATAAGTTTACTACAACTTTAAAACACACACCATGATTTGCGGTTTAATATCATTCCAAAAAATTGAGATTTATTCCTTTAGGAAAGGGTACAACCAAAGGGGTTGATCATAATGATTTAAATGCCCACCAGAGATAGTTCGTGAGTTGATAGTGTTCCTCTGAATTGGGAGTAACATATATTTAATTAATAAAACATTTATGAGGTGTTTCTGGTGAATTATGGAACACGAAAAAATAGTGTATAATAAATGAAATGAATCTTTGTGGGATATGAACTAGGCCACCCACATTACAACTATAATACTCTCCTCAACCAGTGTCAACACTTGAGTTGAGATAGAATTATATAAATTAGAAGAATGGATAAAATTCATGGAAATATGGAATATAATCTCACACAAAAATTGTATAAGATATTAGAATACAAATGAATAATAGATGTAAGAGGATTAGTGAGAATACCATTGCGGGTCCAATGCACCTGATGAAAAAGAAAACAAAGACCAAGTGGAGGAGATCCCATGAAACCTAGTCAAGGCATTGATGGGGATCCTAGGTTTATATCCTTCTAGGATATGGAGGAGAAAATAAGGCTCTATAAAACTGAGCTATTGTGCCTTTTTTTCAAAATACACTGGGAATTTACATTGTGTATATGATTTATGCATTGTGTAAATATCTTGTTTTACCCTCTAGGGGAAACCCATTAACAACATTCCAAGGGAGTCTATCGAGACTAAATATATATTTTGTACTTGAATAAACATTTTTTACTTAAATACACATTGTGTATTCATTATAGACTGTGTAAATAATACATGCCATGTTTGTACACTATATTCAAAATCTCACCCACCATAAACCTTTCCATCTAAAAAGGAAACAGACCGGCCCAAGTTTTGGTTACATGGTCATAATCAATAAGTAAAAATCACAATGAAGTTTTAATTAAGATAAAAGAAAACATAACTTGTTGAAAATATGGGATGTTACAACACTGATTCTCTCCTTACATATGCCAGGTAAGGTGTATACAATGTACTATGAATCATCTTGAGATAGACTCTAACCAATTTCAATGTAGAAGGACTGAGTGATAGCTTATGGATCTAGATAGGTATGAATGCATGAGAGGGAATATCATAATCATGATATGCAGTTAGCGGTGGTGGTATATTCCCGAAGATTATGGAGACACATTCTTTTTGGTTGGATTTTTCTAGTGTACATGAATTAGAAATTCTTCCCATATATCTTTTCTCAGTGGGACCGGATCCTCTAATATAGGAGGGGGTCAAGAATCTGTAATATGTCAACTTCGGTCTAGATTATACACAGGTCAAGGGAAATGTCATAGCAATTTCATTGAGATAAAAGACATGGATATTGGTAGTGTGTGAGTCTTTTGATGAGTGGATTATTATGGTCCACTTTGAAGACTTTCATTTAGATGTTAGGGAGTTTCAGGGATGAGTAGCTCTGACTTCAACATCTATTATACCAATAATTTTAGACCAGATCAACACCAAGTAGTTTTCTAGTATGAAATACATATATCTAAAAGAAAACATATATGGTGGTGATCCACCATCATGATGGTTTATTGGTAGTATAAATTATATCTTTTTCATGGCCATGTATGGGTTCCTACAGTCTTATGTGAGGGGTTGGTGAGAGAATTTCATTCCACTAGATGGTTGGTACATCTCGGGTTGAAAAAGATGCATCATGATATCTATAGACAGTAGTGGTGGCCATGAATAAAGAAGGAGGTTGTAGGATTTTTGGTAATATTTTTTTCGTATTAGTAGGTGGAAGCCGAGAATCATCGGCCTATTGTCCGGTTGAAGTATCTTCCCATTCTGAAGTGGAATTGGGGTGATTTCACTATGGATTTTATGATACCTTTACCAAGTACACCTTGCATGAACGATGCAGTAAGGATGATTATGGTTCAAATTAAGAAGTTATCTAACTTATTTCTTATTAGGGAGATTTTCACTATTGATTATCTGGGATGTCTCTGTGTACTTGATATAGTTCAACTGCATGGTGTTTTGATGAGTATCGTTTTTATAGAGATCCTCATTTCACATCTAGGTTCTTGAACATTATTTATAAGGATCTGGTATTATAGGTTCATCAGTGAAAAACAGATCATCCTTGGACTTATGGCCAATCTGAATGGTATATTCATATTTGGGAGGATAATTTACAATCCTTTATTTTTTATTAAAGTGGATCATGGGTGTAACGACCTGAACTTTTATAAATAAAATTCACTTTTTGAATTAATTAAATTTCTTATTATGTATTCTGTTTAGATAAAACACATCAACATATTTTGTTTTATTATAACCTATAAAATTTATAATAATTTTCAAAATATATCAATTGTTATGTGTTCGTATTATAAGGATAAATATTTTATTAACAAATCCAATTGACACAGAAAAAGGAAGTTATGGCCTCGACTTGTAAGATCATACCCTATGAAGCCCATTTGTTAGTGCTTTTTAGTGAGATAGAATCCCTTGGATTTTCCATTGACTAATACCAATCAATGATACAATAACTCAAGAACAAGAAAAATAATTTATGATATAATTTCTAACACATCGAGATCTATTCCCAAACCATTATTTATAAACCACCCATAAAAATATCACTATCGCGTACCGAGACCTTGTGGAATATTCTAGAGTAATAAAGATAAATGTATCAACACCCTAAAAATATGAATATTTATATTTTATTTTCAATGTAATAATGGTTATATTTACTTATTATTATTGTTACTCTATTAATGATTTTGATTTTGATTCGATAAAGCACAAATTGTATTTTTAGGTAAAATGTAATATCAATTAAGGAATTAATTTTGACGAGTTAATGAATTTTTGAATCTAATTATATTTTAAGAAAATATTTTAATTAAGTAATATTTACTTAGTATAGTTGATAATATAATTTTATGAATCTCAAAATACTTTTAATAAGGGTTTGAAAACTATTATTGTCAAAAACACATCACTTTTTCAATAAAATTTGTTCCTTATTTTAATATTGAACATTCGAATATTTGGAAAATTATTTGGATAAACAAAATATTAATTTTGGAAATTTTTTTTGAAATTATCTAATAGTTAATTTTTCATAATCTTACGAGGCAATCAAATTTTAGGGTAAAAATTATATATGTTATAAATATATTATATGTATTATGACATCATGACACAAAAGTGATGTAATAAGTGATATTTAGGTTATCCTCAAAAACATATATGTTTCCCCCTTTAAAATAATTTTTTATAGGTTATTTTCTTATATTTTTATATCCTTTATGAATCCTCAAAAACCTATATTAAATTTTAATGTTTTAAAATAATTTATTTAAGAACCTGACACGCATCCAATCACCTTGGGTAATATTTTAATAATTTATTCCCTAAGATTTATAAGTTAATAAAAACGAATACTATTGGGTAAAAATCATGGGAAACCCCCATGAAATGGTTTTTGATTTCCATTAAAATATTGGGTAGACTCTAAAACCTATTTTTGGGAAATAATATAGAACTACCCTATATTTTCATATATAAACCCACCCTAACTCTCTTTCCTCTTCAATAAAATCTCTTAAATAACCCACTTAATCCTCCATCCCCTATCTATTGCCATCCCAAGGTGTCCCTATGCTCTCAATAATCATATCCCAATCTTTTGGAATCACCCCCTCATTGAAATGGATCCCCCTCTATTCTATTTATTCAAGGAGCTCTTTTATGTTATGCCTCTAAATTTTCATTTATTCATGTTTGGGAATGTTTTTATACATCCCTCATACATTTTTTTAATGTGATTATAAATCCATTTAAGTCTCACTAATCAATACCATGATCCTTTATATACTTTTTCTATGCTATCTAAATTTACTTATGATTTTCTATAATAAAATTAAGGGACCGAATTCTCATCATTCCAGTTAAATCACCTTCTTTGTTTTTTGTAATTTTAAATCTAAATAGGTTATGCTTTCATGAACATACAAGGATCACTCTACTATATTGCTTATTTTTCTAATAATGATAGATAATTTATCTCTTCTTGTTGTATCATTTATTGATATCATTACTATGCTGAAATTTAGAAAGGGATCCTTTCTTCATCCTTTTTATTAAATATGATTCTTCCTTTAATGCCATTTATCTTCAATTCATAATACTGATATTTCTTTCTATATCCCTTTTACTTTTTATTTGATGTCCAAATAAAGATATATCACTTTTTCTCAATAAACCATTTCATAAATTGTTATGTACTAACGTTATGTTGCTAAAATTTCACTACAGTTTTCAATTCAAAAAACTTTGTCTAGTAAATACCCATACACATTTCCTATCAAGGTTGCTCACTATTATTCACTTATAATTCATTTATTTGGATCATAAATTTATTTAATCCAAAATCAATTATCATGGGATTAAATGTGATTATATATGTTCTTATGTATATGATCTATGTGGCACACATACCCATTCAAGTGACAAGATTATGATAAGTGCACTGAGATAGTTCCCTAATTCATTAGGTAATGTTTTATCTCATGTTATTCCATGTATAGTGCATGTTAGGTTATTATAATCACATTATATTGTGTTTTCTTGGTGGTTAACCTTGTCTTATGATTATTATTTCATGTTTTTGGTCGTTTCCACATTCCCATGATGCCTTTATGTTATCAGGCTATATCATGCCTCATTGTTCAGGTTTATGATTCTAACCCCTTTTATGGCCCATTTAAATTCCTATTGTATAACATTTAATAAACTCCTCATGTTATTATTTTTTTATTTCCTTACTTGGATTTATTCCCCAATGCTTTCTTATGTATTTCCCAAGGTTATCCCATGAAATTTTAAGAATGATTGAATAATATGATCCTGTTACGTATGTTTTAAACGAAGCTAATGAACCCCCTATTTGAGGTTGTTATGTCATGTAACTAATTAAAAAAATACACTAGACTTATCAATCTTCTGGTTTTTATTATGTGTAATCTTATATACTCAATCAGGAATTAATATGTAACAATTTTCAGGGTTTTCATTATTGGTATCAAAGTAATGTTTTGTTATTTTTTGGATTTGTATAATAAAACATTATAGAAAGATTTATTGATAATACTATACATAATAAGACATCTGTAAATTTTTATAATGTATATATTATTTGGCTTCTATGAAAATACACCCCTACTGGATACTATAAGTGGATGTGGCTTTTGGACAAATGTACCAAGTGGTAAAACCCAAAATGACCATATTGAGCTAGACATGATCAGGAATTGGTGCACGAAAATGGGCCTTGATTTTCACTCGGTCTTACACTCCTAGGGGATATGATTCGGTAATCTCATATTATCCTTAAAAACCATTATTATGAAAATAAATATAATAATATTTTATCTTAGGAAATATATCCTTGATAACATAGATTAAAGCATAGAAATTAATTCCATAAAAATATAAATATAATTTATAAGTTATCAATTTAATGTTATTGGATTTATATTTATGTGTTCAATAGTTTAAAAATACTCATCCTAAATTTTCCTGTTATTCTAGCTAATGTCTGAATATAAGTGGAACTATGAAAACAACCAATTTGAAGGGAAATTTTTTGAATAACCAAATGAGATTACCAACATGATGGGAGCTCAAGTAAGACATATTGTAATTATACCAAAATATTTATAAAAACATGAATAACATCTGTAATATAGTTGAATATCCAAACACGTCAAAGATTAATATAATGGAATTTCAAAAAAGTTCAACTAATAAAGGTGATAAGGGAATGATTACCAAATTTACATTGTGACATTTTTTTGGAATGATTCACCAAGGAAAATGTAACAAAGGAACTAGGAGATGTTTTAAGTGTGGAAGAATAGGGAACAAAGTATCCAATTTTCATATAAAAATTAATAACATGACATTTGGGAATAAAGTTCATTATTAGGTACCCCAAGTAGTTCTATGCCATAAATGTAGTGAAGTTGGGAATTATCCAATCAAATGCTCAATTCTAATGGCTAACAATCATGATGATCATCAAAAATCTCCATAACCAATGTAATAAGGAATGTCAAATGCTGAGATAGATGATGATGATTAAAGTACATGTAACCCATAATTTAGAATTTTGTATGTAATTTTTTATTTCAATTCATTCTATATTAGTATATTCTGTATGTTTTCTATGAACATCGATTAAACACCAAAAATTATTATACATCAATAGAGAAATAATCTATGATTTTTGTATCACATGCTGATACATGTGGTTATTTTATTATTGAAAATATTATTAGTCTCGCTTTATTTTAATTTGATGTTATTATAGTTATAAATTGTTTTTATAATATAAATATAATGAGAAATTACTATGAGAAGGAATTCACCCTCTATACAATGAATAACTATTCAATTCTATAAAAAGTATAAGGAGGAGGTTGAATAGTATATAGAATCATCATCTCAATAATATATATTATTTACCAACAAGAATGTGTATTGTTCTCAAATGATTGATATTAAGGAAAATATCACGTTTTAAGACATTCCCCATTGTGGGGGAATTCACATATGTGTATCATAACAAATTTCATAGCCTCTATATTGAACAAGTGGTTAATTTATACATCATATATATACCTAGTCCAAGTAACATTCCTATGTAATTTCATCCATAGAAAATAGAAATATGTGGTCCCTCCAAATACATATGTAATTGAAGGATGGTTGAGGCCAATTTGAGATGACTTTTCATTTGAATAACTTGTAAGGATTTACAATATTGAAGTATGGAGACCATATAGAGCACCACCATCAATTGTATATGATCAAAATCAATGATTTAAATCCATGTTCTATAAGAAACTCTTACATTCTACAAAAACATATTTTAACTCCATCACATATTATCACCATCAAATTGATGGCCAATATTATTTGACTATCCATACACAAGAAGACACGTTGAGAGAATTCACAATTGAAATTAAAGGATGATGGGATCAATATATTCATTTATTTAAGTTATTATACAATAACAGTTTCCACTCAAGCATCCAAATGGATCCCTATGAATCCCTTTATAGGAAAATGTTAATAACACCTTTATGTAAGGATAAAATTGATGAATTCAAATTTATAGGTCATAAAATGGTGAAGGAAATGTTGGAAAAGGTCTAGATGATTTAGGAGCACATCAGGGACAATTAGAGTTGATAGAACAACTATACCTACAATCATCGATGAGACATGTACATTTAGTTTAGAGATAACGTATTACACTACATATCAACATGGTATAAATTCATGATATTTGGGAACAAGTGAAATCTTATTCCAAGATACATAGAACCCTTTGACTTCCTTGATCACGTCGAAGAGGTGCCCTATAAACTAGAACTCCCACATGACCTATATCAGGTGCATGATGTGTTCCCTATATCCCTTTTATATATGTACATACCACACCCTCAAATGTTATGAATCTATATTTGGTAGTATTGGAGAATGACATTTCATATTGGGAGCATCTGGGGAAGATCATAGATCAATGAGACCATGATCAATGAAATAAGACAATGCACCTGGTTAAATTGATATAAATAAACCATATATTTGAAGAATGATATGAGAATCAGATTTGGTGATTAGAAATAATTTCCCACATCTATTTTAGTGTATGAATTGTAAATTTCTAGGATGAAATTTATGAAGGGAGGAAGATTGTAATGACCCAGTAATTTATAAATAAAACTCCCATTATGATAAAATTACCTGTATTATTTTTTATTATGTTTATAGAATTCATATTATCTTCGTTGGGTTTTTTATATACAATCATAATTAAATGGCCAACGATAATATAATTTATTAATATAGATCATATAATTATTATAAATATAGAGTTTTGAAAATTCCAACTGATACACACAAAGGATGTGATAACCTCAACCACTAGGATTATACACTATGAAGACCATTTTTTAGAGATTATTATAGATATATCCTAAATGGGATTTCCCTTGAAAAATATCAAATTGATATCTAAAAAATAAATCATGAGTGAAACAGTTTATGGGAGAAGTTCAAGATCATCGAGATCTTGAACCAAACCATGTACGCTAAGCCAACCCATGAAAATATCACTATCACACACTATACCCTTAGGGAATTTACTGGTTTAATAAATGGATATGTATCATGAACCAAATAATATGAATATTTATATTATATTTTCAATATAATTATGAATATATTTACATCATATAATTTTTACTTTATAAGTGATTTTTATTTTGATTCAATAAAAATGAAATGGTATATTTGGGAAATAGGAAATTTCAATTAAATAATTCCTTTTGATAAGTACATGAAATTTAAAAAAAATATATTTTAGTTAAATATTATATTTAAGTAATATTTATTATTTTTTGTTGATAATATAATTTTATGAAGTCAAAAATAGTTTTTATATGGGTTTGAAAACTCTTATTATTAAAAAAACCATCATTTCTCAATATATATCAATTATTATTATAAATGTGAAAATTAACATAATTAGAAAATAATTTGGATAAAATAAATATTATTTTTGGAATCAAAATATCAAAATTTTCTAATAGTGAATTTGTCATAATTTTTTGTGATAGATGAATTTTCAGTTAAAAATTACATAAGAAATAAATATAAGATGTGTATTATGACATCATAATGACCCAAAAGTGATATAATAAATGCTATTAAGGGTATAAAAGGTCAAATATATATTTCCCATTTAATATAATATGATTTTTATGTTACATTGTTTTTCTTGAAAATCCTTTTTGAATCCTCAAACACTTGTATTATATTTTAAGGTTTTAAAATCATTTAGTTAAGAACGTGTACCACTTTCACATCAATAAGGGTAATATTTTAATAATTTCGTCCCTTATCCTTTAAAAAAAGAAAAATCACTCCTCTTCATTTGAATCCTTGGGAAACTACAAATGTAAGGATAGTGTTTTTGATGACTTTATTATATATAGTTGAAAAGCTATGTCTCAGAAGTAATAAATAAACTCCTCACTCTTTACCAATTTAAACCCACCCCTGATCACATTTATATTCATTCAAAAACCATTGATAAATTCCTTAATAGTCCATTTCCTCTTTATATTCCTTTCATGGTTCTTCCAAGCTCCCAAAAGATCTTTCCTATATTTTGGAACCACCCTCAATAAGTAAGATATATCCCTCACTTATTTTTATTCAAGCACCTCTTTTTGGTTGTGCCACTTAATTTCCATTTTAATCATTTGGGTTTGACATCTAATATACCTATTTATTACCTATTTATTTCCATGTTATTATTGATCTATTTCACTCTCAGTAATCCTTCACATGAACATTAATGTACACCCATTATGCTGTCAAAATTTGTCCTATGGTTTTCCATATCAAAAGTAAGGGACCTCTATATCTTCAATTAAATTCAAGAATTATATTTGTTTTTAGACTTTTAAATCCAAATTTTTTATGTTATAATGACCTTATAAATATATATAAACATTTTAATTGATGTACTAACAATGAAAGATCATTTATCCCTTCTCATTATAGCATTTATCTAAGACATTACTATACCATCATTTTGTAAGGGATCCTTTCCATCACCTATTTATTCAAGATTCTTATTTATTTTTTGCATTTTATTTCCAATTTATAATGTTGAACTATATTTTTTTACATATCCCACAAACTCTGAATTTTATTTCCAAAATTATGATAGATCCATTTTTATCTCATTAAACCATTTCATAAATCTTTTAGTATTATCGTTATATAGCCGAAATTTCATTACATTTGACTATGACAACCAATTGTGTGGTGAATACTCATACCCATTTCCTATAAAGGGTGTTTAAGAATATAAAAATATATATTTTTTATTGGTGACTTAAATTTATTTAATCCACAATCCGTTATTGTGGTATTTAATGTGAAGAAATTTGTTCCTATGTATGTGATCTATGTGGATGAAGTATGCATGTACATGATATGATTATGATGGGAGCACCAAGATAATGTTCCAATGATAGGGTAATAGTTTACTATAATGATATGTCATGTATTTTTTATGTGATATTATCAAACTAACTTTATTTTATGATTACATAGTGGTTAACCATGACTTTTTCAAATTATGTCATGTTTAACGTTGTTGCCACATTCCCATGTTGAACTTATGTTATCATGTTATATCATGGCTCATTATTAATGTTAATCATTTTAACTCATTTTATGTATCATTTAAATACATATTTTCTAACATGTAATACTCTCTTCATTTAATTCTTTATTTATTCCCCCACTGGGCTTTATATCTCACCCCTTTCTTTTGTAAGTCCCAAGTTTGTCCCATGCAGTTTTATGAATAATGGAATAATATGATTTTGTTAATGAAGTTTTAAATAAATATTTTGTACCTCATATTTTATGTTGTTGTGTAATGTACCTAATTAGCTAAATGAACTATACTTATCAATATTATTTTTTTTACTACATGTAATCATATGTAATAAATAATGAATCAATACGTAATAATGATCAGTGTCTTCATAATAGAAGAAACATTTTGAACTCATAGAGTTTTTTTACAATAATATCTTTTGGGAATTGATCCAAATGGAACCCTTTGAGTATTTTTGTGGAAGGAAATTCCATTCTCCACTTTTTTGGTTAATGGTAGAGGAATGAATTCTTTTTAGACCTAGTGTCATGCAGGATACATTTGAGTTTCGTCAGTTGATTGGGAGTTGGTTGGTAACCATGAATAGGAAGAGGAAATCATACAGTTACCATCTACTATGACCTCTATAGTTTGAGGTGGCTCATCATGTTTTCCTTTGGGTTTCCCTTAGGTTATGGAAATTTTGGCTTTGGAAATAGAGGAAGCTAGTGCTAGGTTTGTCAGGCCATTTGAGATAAAGGAATGTTTATGTCAAGTGGCATATTGATGGGACATTCCAAAGTTGTAAAATGTTATTAATGGTGTATTTACCATGTCTTAAATTTGGAGATATCATACTATCCCTTCTCATGTGATAGAAATTTATTGAATCATGTTTTCTATAGATGAATTCTATAAGGATCATCTGGTACAACTTGTAGAATGTAGTGAGAAATATCTATAGGGAAAGACTATACTTCTTGAATGAGTGTAGTGAAATCATTTGTGTGTTTAATAGGATACTTGGGAGAGGGATTCAGATATATAAACACAACCGATATACTTGTTAACTGAGACACCATAGTGATTCTTGGAGTATCTCGGGTGTGAGATATTATATATTAGTGTGGTTATAAGATCCCATCATTTCCAATCATGTACGAGTAGAGTTTTAGTTGATAGTTTTTAGTTGGATTTTCTTTTTTCTTAAAACCATGTTGGTAGAGCCTTTTCTTAGTGGTGGAGATCTTTTTTCCGGCGAAATGACCTAAAGTTCAAAAATGTATGTTTTTTTTGAATTATATACTCTATATGTAAATGTGTAAAATGAATTATGAGCTTTCTTGTTGTGTTTTGAATTATATGAAGGTGGTTAAGGTTAATTCAATTAGAGCTCTGCTGAAAGCTATTTACTCCACACTTTTTCATTGTTTATAGTTTACATGATGTGAAAATGATTTGAGGCGCCTTACATGTACTGATTTAGAGCGTGAAATGTTTAAACAGAATAAAACTAGTTCCCATCATGAAATAATTGATCGAGATTATTCGAACTCATGAATACGTGTTTTTCATAATATTATATATATTGAGAAATTCATGTTGTGAAAGGGGTTCACATCATGAATATCTCAGAACCTGTGGTTTTTAATGATGCAATACAAATGAATTATTTTTCTTCCATCATGCATCCTTCTCTATCAAAACCTAGGAGACTCCATGTTATTTTTGAGTGATTCATTTCCTTATGAACATCTTAGTCTAGTGTCTAATTGTAGGTGAATCTCTTTGTGTTGGATTCCCCTTCCATATGTTATCCTTCATTAAAGAGGTGTGATATCTTATCTACCATTTAATTGGGTTTTGATCTAGATGTTTCTGTGAGATAGGATTTACTTGTGATCACCATCGCATTCTTTATTCATTGGAGTTACCTGTAGAGAGCATTTCATGATTTCCAGATATAGGTAGGTTGTCATGAACAAATCCCTATGGTCTATTTCAATTCTATAATTGTGTGGAATATTATACAATTGTTAAAACTCAACATGTTCACTAACTAACAGAATAATGGGTAATGATAATCATTCATCTAGACTTGTCGTTTGAACCCTTTGGATCCAATAGTCTAGAGACCTGGCTTGTGGATACCTATAGGGTGAGACTATTGTGGATAATAATGAACCAGCTTTGGACTTAAAATTTGATTTACCATGACATGAGACCTCGGGTGATTTATTGTGATAGATTAACCTCGGAAAATAGATTTCTTATTCATTGTAATGATTGGTGATAATTTTATATGAGATGGGTGTTTACATTTTCATGATAGTGACTTAAGATAGGATTTCATGAATGAAAGTGTAATTTAAAGATAAATGGTAATTGGGTGAATTGAGAATTGTGTCTTATGATGTTATGTTGTGTTATTCCTATCATTATGAATTCAATTTTGATTTATGTTTTAATGCTTATATAGATTTCTTCACCCAGTTATGATAAAATGGTTATATAAAGATCTTGGCTCAGTTATGCTAAAATTATTATATAAAGGCCATGGTCCGGTTATGTTTTAATACTTATATAGTCGGCATGGATTGGTAGTGTTGTATTTCTTATAGGGATTGACCCTATTATTCTATAATGATTATATAAAGGGACTGGATGGATTTTTCTACAATGATTATTGGGCTCATACTAATTATGTACAAATGCTTATATAGTTCCTTGCTCAGTTATGATGTAATTATTATAGGGCTTGGCCCGGTTATGCTGAAATTCTAATATAGATGGATTCTTTCCAGTTATGTGATTATGTCATGGACGTCTGGTTATGGTTGGAACGATAATGATACATTCTCAAGGTTATTATAGCATGGTTCTAAAGAAGTGTAATTATGTTATTATATTAATTGTGTAATTAGTAATGATGTTTATTGCATTATTTCAAGCAGTTATTATCAAACTGGTTTTTTAGACATTACGGTGTCGACCTTCTGAGTTTTACTCCTAGAATATTCAGGATTTTGTTCAGTACCCGATATGATTACATGGCTGCAGTTTTGGATAAAAAAAAGAAATTTTTGTTGGTTTTTTCATGCTGGATTGGTTGGATTCTGGGGATGGGACCGACTAGGGATTCAGAACTAGTGTATTTTGAGTTTATTTGTATCAAATTGTTCTTTTATATTTTTGACTAACAACATTTCATTTTGTTAAATTATATTGTGAAATTACATGGTTCATTCTAAATTGGTTTACATGGTTCATCCTTTATCTTCTAGATGTATGATGTACTAATTCTATTATTTCAATAACTCTAATATTTGTTAATTTTCACTGTATTGCAACTCTATACCATGTGATATAGTCTATCCACTATATTTTCTACACCCCACTTCTTATCATCATCCTTTGGTGGATGGGGAGGTAGAATTGAGTTCTAGTAACCAACCACATATTTCCATGTGAGAGAGTTCTAGATCGAGGGAAATTACACATCACACTATCAATCATGAATCTAAAACAACTAGATTGATTCATTTTACAAAATATCATTTGTGTAATGACTAGTTACAAGATTATGTAAAACCATTAATCTAAAAAAATATGGATGATGAATGTTCAAATAATAATTGGATAAAATCATGTAAAAAGTGAGAAACAAAAAGTGGCAACTTTTAATGTTGGACTTAGTGAATTGATAGAGAAATTGGTGAGTGGGTGGATAATATAGGTTTTTTCAATTTTTAAAAATTTAACCATAATCAATAAATGATATGTGAATTAATTATCTAAACAATTAATTCATTTTCTCAATAAAAAAAATAAAAATATGGATTAATCTAAATAAATGACCTAACTCAATATTGGACTGATCAATGAGGAAGAAATATAATGAATCATTTTCATTGGTGAGATCCAAAAACTCTATTGATGAAGACGATCTCACATGAGATACAGTGGATGAATTCATTGTTCTTTTCCTCATCTCTATCAAACACATAAATCACACCTGAAGATTCAATTTGTAGTAGATCTCCTCCAAAATCTATGAATTACGCAGATAAACCTAGACATTGTGATTAAAGGGATATAAAAAGAGAGTCAAAGAATTTAAGACACTAAATTAGAAAATTCAATCATTCATTCATTTAATTCATTTTTAATCTAATATCCTTTAGAAACTAAATATTAAATAAAACACCCAACATGCATATATTTTATGTCACTTATAAGGTAAAACCCACATTCCAGGCATAATGGTGGTCTTGGTTTTCCCATTTGAGTCACCCTTAAATATTTAATATATTATAACTAAAAACAATTCATGCATGACATAATAAATTTAATATTTTAATCAATCAATATCGAGGCTCCACAGGCAGTGTAATCCCACTCTGACTCTTCTTATATCTTTAGAAATATTTTTTAAAATATTATAATTTTTTACATAGAAAAAATAGAGTCATTAAATAAACACATCATATGTGTAAAGTATTTATGGAATATCTATTTCAACATAATGTATATTTCATTATAGAATAAACTAATTTACAATGTAACCCTTTATTAAGAAACCCAACCCTGGTGAAGTTACACGGGACTCCATCCAGACAACCTACTCAAAGAGCCTTATGGAAATTCATCTAGAAACTCTTTCCAACCACAACTACATATGGGAGGACGTACCCCCATCAAGAAGGATGTTATACCATCCTTCTTGTAATGACCCAATGTTTTTAGTAAAAAATATTCCTAAATAAATGTGTGTTTTATTATATTATATAATATTATACACATAAAAATATAGATAAACCAATAAAAAATTATTTCATAAATAAATATTCTCAAATTAATTAGAAATTAAACCAATTATAATTCCAAACATTAAAACAGGACAAAAGACACAATAGAAATGCAAAAATGGGAAAATATGGATAGCCCTAATAGACTGAAATCATCACCCCATGTAAACACTATAGAAAAGAAATTAAATATTAGTAAATATATCAACATATTTGAAAATTTAAATATATAACGTTGAGAGGAATTTATTTGAATACTTAGTTAATGAAGGAACTGGTATTTATATGGGTAAATATGACCATTGTAAGAGTAATTTGACTATTTCAATATTAAACTAGTTATTGGGAATAGTAACCTGATCATTAAGAATAGTAACCTAATAGTTGGACTAGTAATTTTACCTAAAAATAAAAATTTGTGATATAAATAATATTTATCATGATTTAATTATGTATATATACATTTATAATGCCAAAATTAAATATCATGGTTATAAACCTCAAATAAAATACATGATATTTTTAATAAAAAGTACTTTGAAGTATTTTTGTAAAATACATAATTAATATATTTAAAATTTACATTACCTATTTTATAAATTTATTCGGATAAATTAATATAATTTTCAAAATAATCACATAGAAATTTTCCAAGGGTTAATTTTTTTATAATTTTATGTAGTACTTCAATTTTCTAGTGAATTGTAGAAATACGGTTTTTCACATAACTGATGCATCTTAAATTACATCATTCATGATATAAAAAATGACATAACCCTTAATAGAATAAGAGTTTCTACCGTGAAATATTTTATTTCAAAAATTATACATTAAAATATAGTAAAATTTATTAAAAAACACAAAATTAACATTCCAAAACCTAAAGTAAAAATGTGATTCCATAAATAACAATTTCATTATTTTTCACATTCATTTTTCATAAACTAATGAATTAGAGATAAAAAGAGGATTTAAATTCCATAACCATTATATTTTATTTATATATGACTGTTATTTTCAAAAATTAATTATTACATGTTTTACCATTGATATATTATTTTAATTAATATTTTACACTAAAACTAACCCTCTCCTCAAGTATTATCCTTTATCCCTCCCCATGTAAAACCACTCCTTTAACGATTAAAAATCCCATGATTTTCCAACATCCACCCTATAAAACAGATTATAATACATAATAACTTTATAGGTCAATCCAACTCCGACCACTAAAGGAGTTACAGTGTCACACAAGAGAAGCTACACTGAGGAGAGAGTAAGACTCTATTTACTCTTCCCCCTTTTCTTCTTATCTTTATTACTTTTAAAAATTACATTCAAAACCATACACTATAAAATTAAATATTAAGTATGTTAAAATTATATTAATGATGTTAAATTTCTATAATTATCATATGTATGGAAATATAAATGGAATACCTCCCTTTCCTGCTCTTTCGACAGCATCCCTTTAAAGGTTGTCTAACCACCTACGACGACATTTCCCTGTCAATACATAAAACCATAATCATCTATGGATCTTATAAAACATATTTAATATATAAAATTTATTATATTTATTATAATATTTTATAATTAATTATACTAATGTATAAAATATTTTGAATGAAAATAGATAAATCAAAGAGAAATAAGAAATTATTATGAAAAACATGATGTCAAAACACTTCAAATTCATCACCAAGAATTATGAAATATAATCCAAGAATTATGAAATATAATCCATTGATTATAATTTATAAATATTTATATAAATGACTAAAATTATATTCTATATCAGTTTTTTAAAGAATATATGTTTATTTTTTAGGAGGAAGAAAAACATTAAAATAAAGTGGTAGTTATGGTAAAAGTATTATCAAACCCAACTCCTTTTATTTAGGTTTACTATTTTCATGAATTAAATGGTATGAATAATCCTATAATTTTACTTAAATATCATTTCATTATTATTCCCTTTTCATTTCTAGTATATACATGTTTTCTACTTGATTATGTGACAAATACAATGAATTTCAAAATGAACTCTTCCTTCCAAAAACACATAGTTTACTCATATTAAGTTGTTTATTGTTCACTACAGAATGATTATTATTATAAAAAATATGTTTTCCATTATTTTATTAGGAATCCCTTATTTATTCATGAAATTAGTTTTTATTAAATCCTTATTAAACCCATTCATTTCCTTTGGTTATTTCATGATTTTTATTGTTTTACCTTCTATATGTAATTAATGATTATATAAATATTATGATATGATGGGTGGTCCTAGAATTATATCTATCTCAAATTAATTGGTTAATGTGATTTGTCTCGTGATATAATTTTTATTATGCAAGAAAATAATGTCAGTTTTGTTCATATGATGATGTTATGATTACACACATATATTATGAATGAACATAATTCTAGATTATTTCACAAATATGTGTTGTATTTGAACACTGTGATATGATGTTTCATTTTTATGAATTTCCAAATAATATGCCTTTGTCCCCTGATTACCTCATGATATTGATAAAAATAATATTCTTATTATATGATGATTAGTCTTACCCGTGTTATATTGATTCATGTTCTTTATTCATCCTCTTACTGGGATTTTAACACACCCCTTTCTTTAATGAATATCATTGGGTTATTACATGTACTAAGGTGAATAAAATCTTTAGAATGAAAAATAATAAGGATTTAAATAAAATTTTAAGGTTTATCATTTAAAATTAATGTATGATACTACTTTTCCCAAGACAGTAAACCTTTGGATCCTAGATCTGTACGATTGTTACTTTTTATCTTAAAAGGACGTAATAGTCATGTTAGAAAACTTATGGTTTCTATAGTTTGTATCAGAGCATTGTTTAGTAAATTTTAGGAATAGGATTATAAAAATTATGAAAAAACATTGTATAAGACTAAGTATATGTAAATATAAAATAAAATTTTATTTAGAAAAATTGTTAAACATAGGGATCCCATCTAATATTCCATTACTACCAATTGTCCAAAATAAAAAAAAATTCATATGTTGCTGATGTAAATTTTTTTCAAACCCTTTATATTTTAGAAAATGGTATGAACCAGGAGAAACCAATCCATAACTTATATGAGGGACAAGGAAATGATTTTCCGAATGACATCCGTAATATCATGGGAGGTGGAGTTAATAACATTTTGAAATTGATTAAATTGATGTCTTAGGATGTGAATAATAACCTAATCCATGTGGAATGTCTTTCATCACCCAAGTAATATCAACTAGCCATTGAGTCCTTTTTGCGGCAATGACCATTGACATTTAGTGCAACTTCTAATCCACTTCTCACATAATACTAAGTTACTCAATAGTGAATATCTTTTCCATAACCCATTATTGCAATAAGTGGAAGATGAATCTATCCATATTTCATTTATATAAATAGTCTTCTAAAGGGTATGTGTTGATTAAGAATGCCAAACTGATGAATCAAATGGAATAGATGGAGTGGGAAGAAATTGATAAAATATTTCATGACATGTATTTACATCAAACTCATTGCCCAAATATGGAGAGAGAATTTATAGATCTAAATAAAAAGTAAGTTGAATCTATTATGGATTATGAGGAAACCATTATAAGGCCTTCAAGATATTCCTCGACATTTTCTACTAATAAAGATTGAAAATAGATAGTTTCATTAGTTTCTTAAAACCACACCTTCAAAAGGCTCTAACTATTTGAGAAATTGAGAGTTAGGAATAAGTTGTTTGATGAGATCTCAAATTAGAGATGGAATTCAGAGAATGGTCTCAAGGTTAAAGAGATAAAAAGAGATGAATGTATTTTAATGTTGGTGGTTCAAATGATAAAGGATTAAATAGGTTCCAACTACACACATGTCAACAATGTGGGAATAAAAATCATGTAATTACATCAAAGGGATGAGGAATTGAATAATGTGTGGGAGAGAAGGACATTATGATAATGAATATCAAAGCGACATGAATAAGTTGAATAAATTATAGAAAAAAGGAGGGATCCTCCTAATGAACTATATATGGTCCAATTCATCCACTGTAGGGAGAAAGGGCATTATAAAAGCTAGTTCACTAAACCATGGATCCTTGAGTGTAATTAATTTTAACAACAAAAAATGCCAAAGGATTGAGGGAAATCATATTCCATTATTACTACTGAAATAGAGAAATAATATGAAGACATAAAAGATACACTTCATATTCACTCAATAATGGAAATTTTTTGATTTGATTCTGGTTCATCACATTCCTTTATATGCTGAAAGTTTTCTAGATCTGTTTAATCGAATCCCCGATACATTAAAGTAAATATATATATTAAAACAGCTAGTGGTGAAGTCATTACAACCCAATTTTTGTAATCTTATCCTGCAAGCATTTTTGGGAATATTTTATCCTATGAATCTCATAATACTTCCCTTGGTGGAACTTGATTCTATACTGGTCATGTAATAACTCTCATTATATAAATTACACATAAATTTTTTAGGAAAATTAAATTTATTTTAATACTCCAAACCATCCAAATATACTTTAAAAATGAAGGAGGATCATGAATATCCATTTGAAAATCCTTTAATGGAATGGGTGTTGATACCTTGTGAGGAGGCATACTTTGTCCAAATAGTTGTGTCACAAAAAGGAGTCAAAGTATATGAAATTCCCATTGTTATGGAATTAAATGATATATTTCTTGAAGAGTTACCCAAACTTCCCCCAGATCATGAGGTAGATTTATCAAGAGAAAATATACCTAATGTTACTCTTATCTTAAAATTACTCTATAATATTCTCATGATTGAACTGGAAGAGTTAAAGAAACAGCTATAATAGAACATATGCAAAGGGTATATATGCACTAGTGAATTATAATAGGGTGTTTCAGTCCTCTTTTTCATGACGAAGGGTGGATCAATGTGGCTATGTATTGATCATTTGGATCTGAACAAGGTCACGATAAATAACAATCATCACATACCAAGTATTGATGACCTGTTCGATCAGTTAGGAGTAGCTTAATAATTCTCAAAAGTGGGTCTTCATTCTGGATATCATCAACTGACGTTGAATAAGGAAGATATTCATAATACTACATTCCATACAAGGGATCATCAAAATGATTTTATATTGATACCCTTTAGACATAAAACTTCCATACAATATTCATGGATTTATTTAATATTGTATTTAGAGATAGCCTATATATTTTTTTTAGTGTTTATCAATGAAATTATCATTTAATCTATATTAAAGGTGTAACATGAAGGGAATCTAGTGATTTTTTGGGCGACATTAAAGAATTATAAAATGTATGATATGTCCAGGAATTTTGATTTTGGATGAATCAAGTCACATTTCTGGATAACACGAACACAAATATGTGAATTATTTTGGACCCTACAATGAAAAATGAAATTGTGTAATGAACTTGAGCCACTACTATCATTGAAATCCATAGTTTTCTTAGCTTTTATAGGTACTACCAATGTTTTTTGAGAAATATATCATGAATTTATTTCCTGATAAATATGTTTACACAAAAATGGTTTATGTTTTTCTGGATAAAATAATGTGAGGAAGTATTTAAAGAGCTCTAGAAGAGGAGAATCATTACACCTGTACTCAAACTACTAACAAGTGGATAGGGTTTTGAGATATACAGTAATTATTCAATTTAAAAAGGTTGTGTACTCATAATTAAAAATAAATTGAAATTATATGCCTCATAGAAGTTTAATATCAAAGAGAATAACTAATCGACAAATTATTTAGAGTTATCTTCTATGATAACTTCTCTAAATATTTTGTGCACAATCTCTGTAGTGAAAATTTTGACATATATATTGATATTAAGAGTCTAAAATATATATTTATACATACAGAGCTCAACATGAATCAAAGAATATATTTATATATAATCAAGGACAATGATTTCTGGATTCCCTACCATCTAGAAAATATGAACAAGGTATTTGATGATATTTACATAAAATAACTTGATACTATATCCATGATGTTGATTGAGAGAGACTCTATCTTCTTAGATATGAAAAGGATTTATTATGAAATCATAACAATTTATAATACATCCAACCTTGTCCAAATTATTTCCCAACCATATATTTAATAAATGATCATGGGGGAAAAATCCATGATCTATAGAAGTAAAATAAGGTAAAAGAAATAAAACATTGGAATCTACATGAGTTACACATATATGATAATGGTTTGATTTAGTTTGGAACAAGGTATCGTGTTCCATGATCTCTAGAGATAATGAAAAATATTTTAGATAATGTGAATAACTCACCTTTCTCCATCCATCTAGAAGTACCAATACGGACCATGTTCATCAAGAGGAATTTTTGTGGGGACCATAAAGAAGGAAATTCTGAAGTATATATCACAGTGGTTGGTACGCTAGATAGTTGAAACAGAGTGATAGAAGTCCAAAATAATGATGAAACCATTACTTATACCCATGTGGAAATGGTATAATTTCACTATGTATTTTTTCACTGGTCTCCCATAGACATCTGATGGAAATAATATGATATGGGTTGTGGTGGATTGTCTAACCAATACATCTCACTTCATTTCTATTTGGGAATATTTCTTTCTAGAAGAAATTGAAAAAAATATATATGAAGGTAGTGGTGAGGTTATATGGGATTCTATGTTTGATTATCTTATATCATGGACATGTTTCACATCTATATTCTAGAGACGTCTTTAATATGATTTGAGTACTGAATTGAATTTTAGCACATTCTATCACTCTCATCCTGATTGCCAATATGAAAGGACTGTTCAGACACTCGAAGACTTTCTAAGAGCCTTCTCAATGGAATTCAATTTAGTATGGGATCAGGATCTCCCATTGGATGTGTTATTATATAAAAACATCTTCTACTCAATTATTCAAATGGCTCTATATAAATATCTATATACGAAGTTATTTATTACTCCATCATTTTTTGAAAAATTTTGCATGTGAAAACTACATGGACATGACCTTATTCCATAGATGACAGAGAAGGTTCAAGCCATATATTTTCATATAAAAGATCCTTTGAGTTGAAAAAAGTTCAATGTTGAAAACCATCGAATGGATTTGGAGTTCGATGTTGGTGAAATGTTTTCCTTCAAATATCACTATAGAAGAGAGTCATACAATTTGGAATGAAATGGAAGCATAGACCAAGGTACATTGAACACATTGAGATCTTTGATCGCATCGAAGAAGTGGCCTATTATCTTTCACTTCCACCATTTATGGCTCAAGTTCATGATGTGTTTCATTTATCACTCCTAAATAGGTACATAACTAATCCCTCAAAATTACTGAATCCATATGTGGTACAACATGAGAATTACCTCTCATATGAGGAGCAGTCAGTGACAATCTTGGATGGTAGAAACAATGTCTTATATAACAAGACCACTCATCTTGTCAAAGTGTTGTTGAGGAACTATAATTATAAAGAAGAAATGTGGGAACTAGAGAAAAAAATGGAACAAAATTTCCCTTATCTATTATCAATAGATAATATGAGTTAAAAATTTGCGGGTGAAATTTACAAAGCGAGGAACAAGGAAATGATCAATGTTTTTTCGTATAATTTGTTTCCTAAATAAATGTGTGTTTTATTATATTATATAATATTATACACATAAAAAAATAGAAAATAAAAAAAACATTATTTAATTACAAAATAAAATTACATTAATATACAATGAAGCAAATTAAAATTCCATACATTACAACTAAACTAAAAATATAAAATATGTGTGTAATAATGGTAATATATGGATCACCCCAATCTAATAGAATCATCACCCCCACTAAAAACACCACAGGAATAAAATAAATTATTAGTAAACAAATCAATATAATTAAAAATGGAAATATAGAACCATGAGATAAATTGAGATGAATATTGAGTGGTAGAAGGAAGTGGAATTTGTAGTAGTTAATATGAACATTGTATAGTAATGTGACTATTGGAATAATAACATAACCATTGGGAATAGTATACTAACAACAGGGAATAGTAACATGATAGTTTGAATGGTAATTTTACCTCAAAATAACAATTTTTGATTGTTTTGTAGTTCCTTGAAATGTTTGTTCTAGATTTAAGAATCACTATTTCTAGGCAGTTTCCATTGGATTTATTTAGGGAACTGGAAACTTACAGTAGTTCTTTATCCAAAGAGGTCATGCTTTCCAAAGGCATGCATTCATTATGTTTTTAACATTACGATACTTAAGAATGTGCATTGGTCGAGAGGATGGGAGGTTGGACTCATCACACCCTTTTGGGAGGAATTATTGTCTACTCCAGGACTCTCTTTGTAAAATTACAATATTTTCATTAATCCTTATTAATTAAGCAAGTATATCATTAGTATCCCTTATAATTTATAATCACTTATTAACATGAGTAATGTTTTAGATTCATCAATATGAATTCAAGTTTCTTCATCAATGGAAACATTTATATGTATTCAATGTTTTCCATTGATGTAATCCTATAATATACCAGTTAGAGATTCTTGTAATCAACATTATGATGATACTGGTTTTAAATCCACTATGTGGGGCACTCTAGAATTTATTGTCATCCAGGGAGAAAAATTTTTGTTTTAATCTTCTGATCGTGACAATAAAATGAGCTACCTACTTATCCTTTTGAGAGAAATCATAACCCTCATTGTTTGGTGCCACATAGTAGGACACATCATACCTTTTAAGGTCATGTGATAAGCACATCTATTCAGAGGGTTCTTGGTTGAAATATAGTGTGGGACTTATGCTGAAGCAGCCTGTGGAATTTGGAAGGGAAATGGGTATCCAAGTAAGCTCAGACCCTATTGGTAATATGGACCAAATAGAATAGGTTTGATTTGAAGTGTTGGGTTTGAACCTCAAGTAGGCTTCCTGCGTATCCCATATGGATGGGAATCAAATCCCACATAGTTCGATGAATCTCATAGGAGAGTATAGTCCTCTAAGAGAGATTAGTTTGTGATTACATCCTGAAATGGATGCCTTGATGATTTGAGTATTGAATTTGGGGCTTATTTCCTAACGAGGATGCCCAAGTTGGGGTAATTAGGGTTGGATTCCTTAGGAGGATATCCAATGAGCTCAGGCTCTAAAAGAGCTTCCTACGTATCCTGATTTGAATAGGTATCATATTTCTCTTAGTTCCTTGGTTGAGTGTCATTGCACATTTTGTAACCGTCACGTATCTCTAATCACATGTGTGTCATTATGGGTGTGAGAAACAAGAGGATGTGAACGATTCAATAATGACACTTCACACTTTTCCTCCTCCACTAAGGGAAGAGGGTGCATCGATCGTGGAAGAGGTAGAGGCGACGACCCTTTACTCTATTATATTTACATTAGAATAGGGTCTAATTTAAGGAAGAATCGGTGAAGGTGAGGGGCTTATACGAGGATGGATGCCCATAAATTGGTTCTGGTAAGGGAGGGAGACTTCTCATATGATTGTACAGAACGACAAGTAAGATGTGTATCTTCTCTATCAGAGACCTAAGGTTGGGTTAGGGCCTAATCCTATGTAGGATTCCCATTTGAGATTGAATGGGGATTACTCCTAAAGAGGATTACTATTAGGAATTTTTTGGGGATTAATCCTAAGGAGGATTCCCATTTGGAATTTTTTGGGGCTTAATCCTAAGGAGGATTCCCATTTGGAATTTGATGGGGCTTACTCCTAAGGAGGATGCCCAATTGAGGTTTAACCTGGAAAGGATGTCAGGTGATGAGGTTTGAGGAGTTTCTTGGGGATTTTATCGACTAAAGGTACTCGAGGAATCTATAATGAGAGTCCAAACTCATAACATGCAAAAGAAACCAAGAGGAGTAAGTTGACTCAAGGCACTTCATTGAGTGTGATGGTGTGTCTCGGATCATGGTATTCTAAGGTTGGATGTATGGCCGCATAAAATGCACAACGGAAAATTTACTCCACTAGATTCGAAAAGTTCACGGTGTGACTATCCATTTTTCATGGGGATCAGTGATGAAAGCGAAGGGACCAGCCTAAAGGGCCGGGACCGCAGACCGATACTGACCCCAAGCAGGGGTGCGAGGGCGCAGCCACAGTGGAATGGATCTGTGGGGTCGCGCAGGTGTTCCAGAAAGGTTCCTCGCATAGGTGCTCCACATAGCTTCCCCGCGGATGTACTCCACGCAGGTGTGGCATTCAATTGCTTCGTGCAGGTGTGCCACCCAGGTGCTCTGCACAGGTGCTCCACGAAGGTGCTCCTCGTAGGTGCTCCGTGAAGGTGCTTCGAAAAGATTCTCTCACAGCTTCATATGTTCCAGAACCTAATGGGACATTGAACTACTTTTTCCCATTTAATTATATCTTCTCAAATGTTTTAGAGAGCTGCTTGTGAAAATTTGTGGGATCTTGGTGAAATAGCTTTGCAATGGGAGATTTGGGACTTCTTCCAATTTTTTCCATCCCTTAAATGGGAATCCCAAGGGTCCTATTTATTGGCAAGGAGGGGACCTGGTCAAAGGGAGTTTTGTCAACGTAGGTCCTCCACATAGGTCATCTGTGTAGGTCCTTCTCGTAGGGGTGTAGAAAAAATTCTTCTGCGTAGGTCCTTCGTGCAGGTTCTCTGTGTAGGTCCTCCACATAAGTCCTCCACATAGGTCCCTCACGTGGGTCCCTTTGTGAAATTTTATCTGTATTTCGAGTGCCATAACATTTGATTTGTAATCCTGTATTTGGATCTGTGACCAGTCAAATCAATGGTCATGAAGAAATCCATATTTCTAGATATGGTAAATACAACATGTCTTCTAAGATGAAAATTGAAAATTGAATTTAATGTGTTGACAACTTTCGATCACTGATCTTGGAAATCCACTGCCTACTACTGGATAAGGAAATCATTCCACTTATCCACCGGTATGGAGTAGTATTTTTCCGCATAGAAATCCAGCATGCATCTTCTTCTTTCCTGGTGAAAACATCTTTACTCATACATTACTTTTTTTTTCTCTGTGAGAATCATATCATCACACTACGGAAAAGTGCATTGAACACATTTTATGGTGTCTACAGAAGCCCCCCCCCCCTTAGAATTTGATTCATTCAGAACGAAAAGAATCTTATTCTATGGTGAGTGAAGGGAACATTGATGCATTCCATCATAATTCGAATAGATTTTGTGTTACATCATGTTTGGAAGGATGCTCAAATTTTTTCTTAAGCCATAGGTCTTAGTGAGAATAGTTTGAATATTCGTAGGGTCATAAGAAAAACCCTACATTATTACCTAAACCATCCAAAAATGTACATTTACTGAGTTGGGACTCGACTTTTTTTCACTTATCCCTATGTGGGTTTTTAATCTGGTGAGTACCAAGTCTCCTTTTATTGGCAGTTTAGAGTCATGCATGTTGGACTATAAAAGGGATAATATTTAGTGTCGAACAACTTTGACCATAAATTTTGAATTAAATCCCAAAAAAAACTGTGGCTATGAATTTCATTAGTATTCTTTAAACATTTCCAGGGGAATATTGGGTCATGATTTTTAATGTCACAAAATCTAAAAATTGTATCAACATAAGGTTTTTCTTTCCTAGGAATGACGTTAACATTATTTAACATACCCGTTATGGGGGTTGTGTTATGCAGGGTCAATAGGGGTATATGATGCATAGCCAAATAGTGTTATCTTTTGAATGACAAGCCTTTTATTTAGGGAAATTATGCAAGGCCTCCTAAGGGAACATGCTACATAGTCAAGAAAAAGAGTTCTTTACGAATATAAGATTTTTTACCGATAGATTGAGGGAAATAAGATTTGGGTGACTTAAGACCATAGTAGGTTGGTTTTAAAAGGAATTGGATTTTAAGAATGAAATGGGTTATTTTATTCCAACATATGTCACGAATAAGAAAACCATTTTTTATACAAATTTAGTGTATGAGTAACGGTTAACAATTTATTAGAAAAGGAAATTTCAGATATCATACTATGCAGTTTTATGTCATACAGTGAGGACATTAGTACTGTGCAGTTTTAAGTTATGCAGTGAGGAAATTGGTACTATGCAGTTTTAAGTCATGCAGTGAGGACATTCGTACTGCACAGTTTTATGTCTTGCAGTGAGGATATTGGTACTGTGCAGTTTTAAGTCATGGAGTGGGGACATTGGTATTGTGCTATTTTAATTCGTGCAGTGAGGACATTCTGTGGATTTAATTTAAGGTCTTTAGATCTGACCAAAAGTAAGTAACTCTCCCAATTTATTGATACTTTGTTTGGAAATATACTATCATATTCAGGTATTAAAAGGAATATTGTAAATTGTGATTTGATAATTTCTAAAACTGAAAAATAGTATGGGAAAAGGGCTAGAAGCATTAGAGTAATTGTCTTCTATGAACAAAGTTACCATTACTTGACAAACCCATTATGGGGGTTTTGTTATGCAGGGCCAACTAGGGTTTATGTTGCATAGCCAGATAGTGGTTTCTTTTTACTGACAGGCCTGTTATGTAGGCAACTTATGCAAGGCCGCCTAAGGGAACGTGCTACATAATCAAGTAATAGTGCTCTGAGAAGTTTGGCATTCTATTGCCCAATGTCGAAGAAAGTTTAGGGAGATTTGGATTTTCTAAAGCATAGAGATTGGCTTATGGATAAATGTACATGAATATGGAATGGGTATTTCCATCCAAGAGTTTCCAAAGAATTGGAAGAATAATACTTTTACGAAGATATGTCCCAAACATAACAGATATGGTTTCCATAGTTTTAGGTCATACAACTAGGATCATAAATGGAAACAATATATGATATGTGGCCAAGTGATTTCATGGTTATTCCCTAGTGCATCAAACACATGGTGAAGGAAATGTGTAAACCATGGTCTTAAAGTTTTTTAGATTGTGAGAAATATAATGTGACATGTATACTTGGATGACTATTTGAAAATAATGATTCTTTTTTATTTTCATCAATGTTTGAAGGGATCAAAGATACTATAACCAAGAATGAAATTACAATTATTTGACAAACCCATTATGGGGGATATATTATGCAGGTCCAACTGGGGCACCAGCTGCATAACCATATAATGGCATATTTTGGATGACAATCCTATTATGTAGGTAACATTTGCAAGGACACCAAAGGGCATGTGCTGCATACTCAGGAAATGGAGAACATTAAATAGTAACAACTTTGTCACTAGAAACTGTAAGGAAGATTATGAGAATCTAAAAATATTCAATATTATGAGTGTGAAATGTGGAAGGAGGTATTTGTTTAACACACATGAGTGAAGTTTGAGTAAATATTTTTTATGAGTTTTATCTCCATTAAATAAATCTTAATAATATGTAAAATGGCGACATTATTTGTTTCCTTTAAATGAATATGGTTATGTGATGTTTTAAGTCATGCACTGAGGACATTATACTATGCATTTTTAAGTCATGTAGGGAGGACATTATACTATGTAGTTTTAATTCAGGCAGTAAAGACATTATTAACCCCATAAGAAATTAAAACACCTTATATAAATAATTCATTTAATCAATTACTAAGTCCACGTGAGATATTCTCAGTGTGAGAAACTAGGAGTAGTGAGGGTTTCTTTTATAATGCAAAGGTGCTGCAAATGAAGAATAGGGGTATTAGATTTTCATTCAGTGTAACATCATATTGTAAGGACGACAATGAACTGATATAAAAGTAAAGACATATTGTAACTGGATTAAGGGATAAAACCCAAGTGTCACTATATGTCTATCTAGAGAAAGAATCAAGTCATACATAGTATTTAAAACATTCCCTATGCCGATTTGATTTTTATACAAGAAATAAGGGGTTTTTTTGTTGTGGTTGTGCCCAAGATTAGAGATCTAGGCGTCTCTATTTATCTCAAAATATATGGGAATCAAGACATGCATAGTTCTTTAAACAATCATTCCTCATGCTATGTTTGACTTGAGGAATGGGGGATTTTGATATGTTCTGAGAGAATGATAAATCTTAAGACATGAAATTGTATAAGGACCAAATCATATATCTTAAAGAAACACTCTGTATAGATCTGATTCATATACAGAAGGAGGAAGAAAATAAGAATCATTTTTGATTGTGTCTGGGATCAGAAATGGAGATTCAGTCATCTCTACATATCTCATTGAAAATGAGAATGAATCCATATGTTGTTCTTGAAACATGGTCTCTATGCAGATCTTACTCCGACATAGGTAAGAGAGGGACTCATTTACTACTAAGAAGAGGTGATGACATCAAAGACATTTTCTTATAGAAGCTTCTAAAGTTAAATAGAGAAAACATTAGTTGTACATATGATGTCATGCAGTTTAATGTCATGAATCACAGATGAAGATACTATGCAATTTAATGTCATGCATCATGGACGCTTATGGTTGATATCCAGTTTAATTTCTTGCAACTAGGAAATTAGACGTTGTGTAGTTTTATTTCTATCAACAAAGACATTGTACTATGTAATTTAAAGTATTATAGTGAGAACTAATGTGGTTGTTATGCAGATTAATGTCTTACAACTAGGAAATGGGGGCTGTGTAGTTTTAAGTCTTGCAGTGAGGACTACAATAATGTATAATTACACAATGTATTTCATCAAAAATATCACTTTGGTTGGAGATTTAATGATCTCCCCATCAATTGAGATTAAATCATAGGCTCCATTTTTATTGACCATGTGTATAGAATAAGGTCCTTCCCATTTAGGTTCTTGTTTATGCGGTTTCATTCCTGGTATCATTGGAGTTCTAAGGACCAATACCAATTCTCCATTGAGGAATGAACAAAGGAAAACATTCTAATTAAAATCTTGCTCTATTCTATTATGATAAACTTCTAGATGATGCAAAGTATGAAATATTCTCTCATATAATCATTCCAACTCATTAAAACATTTCTGAGATCATTCATCTATAGACAACTGATCATAGATTGCAACTCTAATTGAAGGAAATTGTATTTTAATTGGAAAAAATCCTTCAGTTCCATATACCAATGAATAAAGTGTTTTTTGGGTAGTATTATGAGTAGTTGTCCAAAATCCCATAAAGCATTCAAATTTTTAACATGCCACGTTTTCTTATCATTATCCACCACTTTCTAGAGTATATTTGATAGGGTTTTTTTTGAAATCTTCTATATTTCCATTGGTCGCTGCATGATAGCGAGATGAATGGTTGGATTTGATATTTTATCCCTGATATTACTTTTTTACATTAGTAGAACAAAAATTGGTTCCATTTTCCATCAAAATAGTATGAGAGACGCCAAATCATGCGATGATATTAGTTTTGACAAAACAAATGATGTTTTTGGATCTGACTTCCTTGAGAGGAATTGCCTCAGCCCGTTTAGAGAATAAATTAGTAGCAGTGACAATATAATTGAATTATTTAGTCGTGGATGGAGGATAAGGCCCTACTACTTCCATTCCCCATGAGAAAAAATGTTCAGGAGTATTTAGATGTATGTAGAAACTATGGGGGTTTATGAATGAAGTTTTCATGAACTTTCCAGTGATGACATTTTTTAGTGAAGTATGTACAATCCTGTGTTATTGAAGGCCAAAAGTATCCAAGCCTTTGGATATGATCAGAGAGTCTGTGCACATATTGCTGGGCACCACAAGCTCTTGAATGAACTTCTTTCATGACAGTTGTGGTCTCTTCTCCATCAATCCATCTAAAGAGAATTCCATCAAAACCTCCCTTGTAAGGAATCTTTTGGTGGTCTAGACTATCATAAAGAGTAAAATTAGCCACTCGTCGCTGGACCTGCTCGTTCTCAGCCCTATTTGGTGGAAGTACCCCATTTTGAATATATTCTATGATGGATGTTCTCCATCCCATGGTATGATCATATGGTTCATAAATATAGAGAATTTCATTAATTTCCACAATTTTGGTTTGAACAAAAGGCAAGACCACATGGCGATGGGTTATACCGATAATTGTCTCATCCTGGTTGGGATCTACCAAGGATGTAGCTGTATTAGTGACACGTTCCTATTGTGGGTGTGGAAAAAATAATTATTTACTAAGTTAAAATATTGTATAGTGGTTAACCTAGGTTGTCTCCAGAGAGGAGTGCTCAATAGTCAAGATTGTCACTTTAAAATTAGATAATTAAGTGGTGGCTGTTTTTGAAATGATTAATTTTGAAAAGAAACTAAATGAATAAATTATATAAAATATTTAAATAAAGTTGAAAATAATGTGATTGAAAATTGTAATATGAATTGGGTGTTCGGTTCAGGGTTGGTTTTTCAATTGTAATGTTATCATAGTTTCAATTTTATTCAATCCTCTTCTGCTAAGTCGGTTTAAGTGATATTTCACGATTGCTTCCTATCACTCCCTTGGTAAATGGTGATGGTGAGAGTAAACCTTATATATATCATAGCTCACTCCAATATCCTTCCAATGTGTTAAATAGATGTATCGAATACCCTCAAATGAGTTAGGCAATTCTCGATCGGGTCTTGTTTATCCCAAACAATTTAAAATATTCAATACCCCGACCACACGTACTGACGATCGCCGAGTACTTCAACACTAAGACCTAATCTATTCCATCGTATATAGACCAGAACCTAGTGGAGGGTGATTATTAACCTTTACCAAAGAAATAATAACAACATAATATTAAATCATATACAATCGCATAAGATAATAAACTGTTTATTAGAATTTGAAAACAACTTCGCAAAAGAGAGAGAGATTTTATTCAATCAAATGTAAGAACCCAAAACATAACAAATATAAAACCTTCCCTCCCCCAATAGCCTCATAAGTTTACCCCACCATGGTAAGGGTATTTGAGAATGATGAGGAATATGAAGGCATTACAAAAATAAGAAGAAGAAATGAGTGAAAAGAAAGAACAAAATTTTCCCCTCCAGAATCTGTCCTCCAGAATGATAGCTTCGGTTCTTCCCTCTCTTGGCTGAATGAGGCCAATGTCCCTTCTTATTGAATGTTGGTAATGGAGTTGGGCATCTACCCCTAAAATATCAGAGACATTGGATACATTTCAAGAATGTTCTGGCCACCTAAATGGAAAAGTCTTTTCCTGGCCGCCAAACACTATTCCACCAAACCTTCATTGACCATTTCATTGGCAGCCTTAATGAATGAATTTATTCCTGATATTTTATGATCTTATGAACCTTCGATTAATAATTCTAACCAATCTAGAATCACTGCATTTGGAGGTCGGTTGCATGTGATATGATTCTTTGAATTAGTCATGGTCCATTCTTCCAGCCATAATACATATTAACATTGACCAAATTCTTTTGGCTTGTTGGAGTTCGAATAGGCTTTTGTTATGGAAGACATATTTGTCGCCCATGAATAATTACTTCCTAAAAAATTAATCAGGTGAATTGGATAAATATTGTGGGAGTTATGCTCAAAATACATAGGCAACATAAAACTGTTAAATGTCCACAATTAACCAATTTTCACACTTAAGCACAAAACTCATGAAAAGTCATAAAATGAGGCAAGTAAGATCAAATTGATTAATGTGAAGGGATTAAATCATTTAAAAAAATTTCTATAAATATGAAAATATGAGCTCTGTCTATTATCCAATGAATCTTCTTGGGTATTTTGTGATCGTGGGGCATATGACAATGTCGGCTCTGTGGGAAATTCAGCCATTAACTCTCTTATGTAATCACACAAAGGGATTAAATCTTCATTTTTGATAAAATATTCTCCATTTATTTTTTTTATTATTAATTATGAATCACATTTTACCTTTAAATTATTCATTTTCACCTGATGTTCCAATTTCAAACCAACGATGAGAACTTGATAGTCCACTTCATTGTTGGAACCACCTTCCAATAATAGGAATGAATAAGTCAATACTGCCTTTTCTAGGGAAATAAGGACTATTACTAATCCAACCTTGTTGAGTTTAGGATTTTCTAGTCTCTTCCCAATAGGAATTATATACGCACCATCAAAATACATTCCCAATGTTTGGGAATTATCTTGAATAGAAAAGACGTCTTCATTAGGAAGTTCAGTATTAAATGACGTGTCTTCCACAGATGGGTGTTGAGTAAGGATATCAGCAAGATCTTGGAGTTTTATTGCCTTTTGAGGCACAAACTGGATATCAAACTATTTAAAAATTACCGCCCAACGTTCTAGACGTCCCGTAAGGAGGGGACGACTGAGGATAAATTTGAGCGGGTTATTATGAGATACCAATTGGACCTCATGATGAGGCAGGTAATATCTCAATTTATGAACAGAAAATATTAATTCCAGGTATCACTTCTCAATATTTGAATACCGAGTTTCTGCATCATGCATAGTACGATTGAGATAATAAAGGTTGTTTTCATTTCTAGCATTATTCTTTTGGGCGATGAAAGAACCTAGTGATCACTCTAAAGCTGTCACATAGAGAATGAGTGGTATTCCTTCAATAGGTGGCATAAATACTGGTGTACTCAATAGATATTTCTTCAGTATATCAAATGATTCTTGGAAATCCTCAGTCCATTGATATGTGACTCCTTTCTTCGTTAATCTAGTGAAAGGTAAACATTTGCCTTCCAAATTAGCAATAAAGCGCCGAATATAGGCCATGTGTCCTTGATGTCATCTCAATTATTTCAAATTTCGAGGAGGTGACATACCAAGGATTGATTTTTTTTCTCAATATCAACCTCGATACCATGTTGGCATAAAACGAAGCCAAGAAATTTTCCTGAGGTTACTCTGAATGCCCATTTTTAGGGGTTCATCATCAAATTATGTTATCGAAGTTTAAAAAATATTGTTCCCAAATCAGCCATGTGATTGGAATGTTGTTTTGATTTTACTAGCAAATAATCAACATATCATTCAAAAAATTTCCCTAAGAAGGGTTTGAAGATATGGTTCATGGGACGTTGGTATGTCGCGCCTGCATTTTTTAAGCTAAAGGGCATTAGCCGATTTCAAAACACACCATGAGGAGGAATAAGGACATAGATTATTCATCCTCCTGAGCCATTCGAATTTGATTATACCCAGAATATACATTCATGAAGGAAAGAGCTTCATAGCCAGTCATTGCATCAATTAAAGGTTCTATAATCGAGACTGTAAAATCATCTTTCGGACAATATCGGTTAAGACCACTGAAATCAATATAGACACTAATTTTATGATTCTTCTTTTTAACTAGGACAATATTGCCCAACCATTTGGGATTCTAAAAATCCCTAAAAAATTTAGCCTTTATAAGCTTATCAACATCAACTTCAATTTTAGAGGTATGAGTTGGGTGTGTTCTCCTTGCTGCATGCTTGAACCCACAATGTACTTCTGGAAAACCCAAATGATTGGTGGCTAAATTAGGATTAAGACCTATAATTTCTATATTATTCAAAGAAAATATCTCTCAATTTTTCTTTAGAAAGGATGTATACACCTCTTTCTCCTCAGAGGTCATGGCTTCATTAATTAAGGCGGGGCATGGATCTTCTCCTGTAGCTACATTTATTTCTCTGAGTTCATCCACAGTGGTAAAAACACCTTCTTCAAATGTTGGAGGTGCATCCCCGAGAACTTCCTCTTCTTCTTCATTATGTGTACCTCTTCTATTTCCATTTTCATGGTAGATGACAAAATAAAACTCCAAAAGTTGAGAGAGGAGTTAGTATTTGAACATCTCGAAGAAGAAGCCACCATATCTGACCCTACTGATGAACAAGGTTCTTCCAATTGTAATGAGGGATTGATGGATTGGGAATCAACATCTTTGTATCCCTCTAATATCGCTACAATTTATTTTATTCTGATTGATGAAGTAGAGGCTTGTTGTAGTTCAACAGATAAAATAAAAACATCTACATTCAAGCTTCAATCCTTGCTTGGTGTATCAATAATTTCTCCCATGTTATCAGGCTCAATTGATGCATTTGAAATTTTGGGAATTATTGGATGAGTGCATGGATTTGGCTTTACCCTTTCAACTTGATTGATGGTTAACACATAATCTGTACTCAAATTCATGAATGGATTTGCTGGAATCTTTTCCAGTCCATTTGGAGTATTAACTCTGGTTATCTACTTGGTCATGGACTTATTTCCTTTTGTTTGAAAAAAATAAACCTTATTGTATTGAGATTCACATGTTTTGAATGGAGCCTTGTCACCATACAATGTTTTTATTTGACCATTAAAATAGTATTTCAGACATTAGTGGTATGATGAAGGTATGGAATCATGTTGATGTAACAAAGGCCTTCCAAGTAGAATATTGAAGGTTGTGTCTTGATGAACATCCATGAAATCGGAATTAGACACAAGATCTCCAAACTGAGTTCTGAGTGTAATTTCACCCATGGATTCTTGTTCATTCTTTTCATATCCTTGAAACATTAAATTATAAGGAGATAAGTCAGATTTAATTAGGACTAATTGAAGAAGTGTATGAATGAGAATGAGGTTGACCCCTGATCCATTATCAATCAAGGTTCATCGGATATCTATGTCATTGACCTTGCCAGGAAGATACAATGGTCTGATGTGTCGATATACCACATGGACTTAATCTTCATCTATAAAAGATATGATTGCATGACATTCTGCAGAATCATTCTCTATACGGTAAACCTCAACAGCAACAACATTAGATTCAAATTCTTGAGGACTTAACAAGCCCTCAATGAGTGCTTCTCAAAGATCTTTGGACTTATTTAAAGCATCCAAAATTGATAACTTCGCCGGTACATAGGCCAATTGTTTCAATACATCATAATTTTTGTCCAAAGTTCTTCGTTTCTGGGCATAGATATGTGATTTTTCTAGGCCATTGGAAGTTTATGCTTCAATTGTAGATGTATTCTTTGTTAAAAAAAAGTGGGAAATACCACTGACTTTGGTAAATTAGACTAACTAAGTCAATTAATTTTTTTAGAAGATGAGGGTGTAGCTTCTAATTGGTCCTTCAGAATAATTGTTCCAGAACTAGACTTGTTTTACATGGAAGAAACTCCTTTTTCATGTTGATCTGACAAAAGGTCCCTTCTATGAGTTTCTGACCCATATATGGTTTGAGTATGGGTAGAGTTAAATTGATGGTTTCTAGAATAACCATGTCTTCCCTTTTATCCTCAACCTTGGCCTCTTCCTATGGTTCCCCAATTAGGCCCAAGGAATTTTGGCTCAATACAATTAGAATGACCATTGGCATAAGGATCAGTTAAATGGATAATATTAATGGAACCAATGTTCAATTCATTGTCTAATGGGAATTATGCGAGACAGGTTATTTTTGGTTGTACTGTTTGGCGGGGTGGTTCAAGTAATATTGAAATAAATGGCATAAAATATTCCAGGGTTAACGAAAACTTTGGCCTTGATGTGAGCTCATCTTTTTCTGACTGATATTTATCCTTATGACCACATTAATTTCATTGAAAAATAACCTTTTAATGAATAAGGTTTTATTGTGGCAGGAGTGTTAGAAGACACAATTGGTTTTTTAAACCGTGTTCATAAAATATCATGAGTCTTCTTGATTGTTTTCTTGATCATCCAATCATCATATTTTTTCACATTATTAATTTTAACCTCTTTCCATTATCCCTATTTCTCTAGATTGGTGGTAGTAATACATGTTATTTGAGCTGATGAAATTTTCAATTTCACTTGTCTAGAGTCTAACACCATTTATAGAAGGTATTAAGCACTATTGAATGGAGTGTCCCAACACCTGATGAAAGGGACAATAATTCAGAAGATCTTCATCTCCATCTTTATTTGGCTTCTTCGGCCTTTGAAATTGAACCAAACTATTTTATAAGGCTGAGATGAAGTACCCAGGAACATTCCCTTTCCTAAAAGAATAGATTTTATTTATTAATTCCTCAAACATTTTCCACCCTTGATCTCATTGATCATCTTGACGAAGTGGTCATTCCCGCTGATGCTTAGAAAGCAGAGCCCTTCGGTATGATGAAGGTCTTGAAGTAGAAGAAGGTAAAAGTTCCCTTTTGAGTGTAATTGTAGCAGCTTATGAATTTCATATTCTCCTTCCTAGAACTAATGGAATTACTTGAGTTTTAGCCTTATTTTCTATAATAGAGTCTTCTATATGCTGAGTGATTGAAGTAAGGTCTCAAAACCCTCTTGTGCATTTCACAGGGATTAATGGTGTGCGTAATTCATCATGCATATTTTCCACACAAATTGGCAAAAAGTATTCATGAGGGAGTGCTAAACATAAGGAATATGTTAATCCCTTCAAGCGAGCAATGAAACATGAAACTCTTTCATTTTCCCATTGTTTACAATTTGTAAGATAAAAAAATGTCGTATTTGGTAATGTTGAGCTAAATTGAAGAATGAATTTCTTACAGAGATCTTCCCACCCAATAATTGATCGAGATTACAAACTTGTATACCAGACAAAAGGTGGTCCTTGTAATGACAGCACAAAACACCTAAGCTTAACTACTTCTTGTTGTTGAGATGTTCCCATCATAGGATCGCAATGTGAAACAAAATGTTTTATGGGTTGTTTCGAATCTCCAAACTATTAAAAATTGGGAATGTGGTATTCAAAAAATTTGGTGGGGGTGGAATTTCATCTACCCATTCTATAAGAACACAGATCTTTGTTTCAGGTGCATTTTCCCTTTTCTGGTCGTTTTTTGTGAAAAGTTGAAAATCTAGAAATTTTCTAAGTACACTTTGTGTACTTTATAAGTACACGCCGTGTACTTTGATCTCGCACGAGGTCGTGTGTTGGCTGTGTCCGGGCCACACACACGGTGTTTAGGGGCGATGTGGAGGCCACTTAATGTGGTGTACAGAAAAGGTGAGTACATGTCCTGTACTCAAGAAGTACACACTGTGTAATTTTCTTTTTATTCCATTAAATGGATTGGGGTCATGTCTAATCCTCGTTTCCATCTTATTATTTGTCAAATTACATCCAGAGCGTCCGAGGAGGTCAAATATTCTCCGAGCTGCTGATCTGTCACCAATTATCTGAATTGAACATCATCAGTTGCAATATAATCGCAGCGGTGAGTTCTTGGTTCTTCCTTGGCCACGTTTCCTAATTCTTTCTCTTATCATAGTTATCTAACGTTGAATATTTTAGACGTTTTTGCTGGTATTCTCCGTTCTAGGACAATTCACAGGCCGAGGATCAAGTATATGAATCTCCTAGGATCAAGGTAGGTGGTTTGTTTCCCTACGTTGAATGCCATTGTGTTTTGTGCAAAAAGTGTCAGATTCCCATGTGTCGGGTATCTCAGGTTAGGTTTTTGAACCTGTATTATTGCCTGCCTTATATTTCTTGTATTATTGATGTTATTAAATGGTTAATGTTTGCTTGTTAGCATGTTTGAGGATCACCCCATGGGTGTTTCCCTTGTTTTTGTTGTTTATCACCATTTGGCTTAGGATGCCTGTGAGGCATACCTTGTTGCATTAATTTTCTGCCTTGAGATAATTGATTGCATGTATTGTCTATTGTTTATATGCTTTTGATGCATTGTAGATTTTATCCAAATAGTTGTTGAACTTACCTAGGGCTACTGACAGTCGATTACGCACGACTAGACTGCTCAGGGTTGTGTGAACCTGGTGCGGTAGAGTAAAGAAGGAATTGACGATTAAGGGATTCCCTAGAGAGTCTGTTATAAATTAGTATCATTTGCAGGACCTATATGAATTGGTCTTTGTGCATCCTCCGAGTTTCCTTGTTATATATCGAGATTATTGGGGGAATTAGACATAAGTGCTTCCTTAGAGAGTCTATACCTATCGTTGAAAGACCACAGGGGAATTGACGGTGAATGCTTCCCAGAGTGTTTGTGCCTTTGTATTATTACTTGACTATAAGGTTCTACAGTATGAGCCACCTAGAGAGTCAGTTTGAATATTCTCTAGTTGGTTGTGAAGAGTCCTCCAAGCCAAATAAAAGCTTTTGTTTTGTACTTCTTGAAGTTTATGTAGTCTATTGAGATACATGTTGTGTTACTTGCTATGCATTGGGAATATAGAGCTGTTGCTAGATTCCTTTGGTGATTAATAAATGAATGAATGAAATTACAAAATAAATGTGAATGGAGATTTGTATGATTGTTTACTTAGTGTACTCATGTTTCTCTACTGCATTTATTTGATTTACTTTTGTAAAACTTCTCACTGGCAGAAGGGCGCAGATCTTGTGGTGATTGTCTACTGGGATTAGTCTCACACCCTATTTGGGTCCTGATTTTCGGCCCAAACAGGTTATATGGTTGAAGGTGTGGATATGGATTGTGGCCCTTCTACTTCAGGTATATGATTTCTAGTTGGAGATGGAGATCATAGGACCGAGCCTAGGCTTGCGATGCTGTTGGAGTTTCTGTTTACTTTTAGTACTTTATTCGTAGTTGTATTTCAGCATGTTGTGATGTTTACTGCTTTAGTTAGATACTTGTACCTTCTGCATCATTTTCATCATTATTATATTATACATTTATTTCGTTTTTTAGTTTCATTTATTGTATGTTGTTTATTGCTTCCACTATTGACTGTTATTTCATTTTCATTGTATACCTTACCAAATGAAGGCATAGTTTCCCCAATGACTCACCAAGACCCTTGCTTCTAGTTGGCAGCCTCTAACATTTGGGGAAACGTGCTTTAGGTCATGTGGAAAACAGGGTACGGGGCACCTGTTGACTGGCTCCAGATTCGAGTCGTTACAAAGTGGTATCAAAGGGAGGTTCTTTCATTTTCTATTGACTTAATGTTTATTGACATTAGACAGGGATAGGATGGAATAAGTAAATGGTAAATAGTTTTTCTCGGGAGTTCTAGAACCCGTGTATAGGGAAAAGGCTAGATTACCTCGAATGTTACAGTTTTTTAGTTTTGCAAGTGTTGTAGTTTACTTGATTTCACCGTTGGGTGGTGTACTTGTTTTGTAATGTTACTTTTTATATGATTGTGGTTCTATTTTGACTCAACCTGATGAGATGAGGGTATTCCATCTCATGCATCATATAGGCACTTGATAGAAAATCACATGTCATGCATTTTTCCACACCATCTAGGTTGCATTAGAATTTGATTGCTATTGTGATAGAATTTGTG
Organism: Viscum album; assembly: GCA_963277665.1. Lineage (NCBI taxonomy): Eukaryota > Viridiplantae > Streptophyta > Magnoliopsida > Santalales > Viscaceae > Viscum > Viscum album. The sequence goes on from OY728122.1 coordinate 1,255,417,182, forward strand.
ATAGACGATGCATGTTATTGTGATGGATCCTTTGATAGAATACCTTCCATGTTAATAGGGTAAAAATTTTTTAGAGCTTCCTTATCTTGGATGCCAAACTTTGGTCTTAGAGGTGTTATGGGCCCTCGAGGATCGGAATTTTGTGGGTAATGAGATTGTTATACTGTTTACTTATTATATGCATTAATATGATGCCAAGTTTTGAATAACAGGGAGTATGGGCCCCCACGTATCAGAATTTGGAACCTTAATGCCTATTTTCTGTGTTTTCTAGGCTCCAATGGAGTTATGATGCTACTGTCCAAAAAAACCCAAAATACACGGCATGTACATCATGAATACAAGTCGTGTAGTTTTTAGCTGTGTCACTGACTATGTGGTCACAGACACGGGGTTGTGAAAGTTCTTGTAGGAACACGCTGTGTACTAGCTTACACGCCATGTAGTTTTGTCTTATAGGAGCTGTGTGACCTAGCCGTGTAGTGGAATACGTGGGTTGTGAAAGCCATAGGGAAACATTCCATGTACCAGGTGGAAACGCCGTGTAGTATTGGTTCGTGTACCAGTCTGTGTGACTAATGACATGGATAGGGGAAATATCATAAAGACACATTGTGTAGTGGACAAACACGCCGTGTAGTTACCTACTGGGGTAGACCTTATTCCTAGCCATGTAGGAGTGATCGGGTAGGGAGAAAAAGGGTTAGTACACACTGTGTAGATAGAGAACACTCCATGTAGTGGGGTTGTTTACACAGCCATGTATGGTCAAGGTACACGCCTAGGGTAAAATTTCTGGAAAACACGCTTTTTAGTGTAACTAACACGTCGTGTAGTCATGTTTTTCGAGAATTTTAATGTTTTTACCTCCTGTTCAATTTTAATCTCTTGTGTTGAAACTTTTTTTGTCATTAAAGAAGGTGTAGTTTTGTCTTTAAGAGCTATGGATCCAAGACATCCTCCCATTGCACGTCTGGAATCAGGCAGTGACCGTACGCCTGATATGGTAGACCAGGGACTACCAGTAGTTCCACCTATCATTCCGGACATGGCACCTGTAGTGATTCCAGACACTGGTGTCATCGCTTAGTTCAGAGAGGGTTTCATGAGATTCATGCGTACCTTCTAGGGAGCTCATCATCCTTCCCCGTCTATGGAAGAGCTGACGTGGGTTTTTCAGCAACAACATCCTCCCATGTTCATAGTGGAGGGAGGACCGCATGTTGTGGAGTCATGGATAGAAGTCATGCTATCCATCTTCGAGCACCTGGAGAGGCCTCCAGAAAGGATAGTGAAGCTCACGAATTATATGATGTGAGATTCTCCCAAGAGATGGTGGGATGTGGTTTCGCAAGTAGGGCACCAACATGTTATGGCTTGGGACGAGTTACAGAATATGTTTTACGGCTACTTCTACCCGGCGATGCTAAGGGCTGACAGAGCCATAGATTTCATGAACCTGAAGCAGGGTACTCTCACAGTTATGGAGTATTCCTCTCACTTCACAGAGTTATCTCATTTCACTCCAGTTCTGGGGAATGATGAGCTATTTTTATCGAAGAAGTTTGAGGAAGGCCTTAGACCGGACATCAGATCATAGGTAAACATCTTCCAGTTGACTTCTATTATACTAATAGTCATCCAGGCGCTTATCACAGAGAGAAAACTAAGGGAGACTGGAGTTGTGGACTAGGGCGGTTCATCTTCCAGGGATGAAACTTTTTAGGTAGACATCATGAAGCACCACTGAGAGTCTACATGAGGAGACTCGAGGAAGTGAGGCATTCCTTCTGGTAGATGAGATCTTCCTTCTGGAAACCATGTGGTGTTCTATTATTGTGGTAAAAATGGGCATAAGAAAACTTTCTGCCCGAGAGATCCAGTGGAGTGTCGATCATGTGGCATGATGGTTCATCTGCAGCGTTTCTACAAGGTTCTTCTTCGATGGGCTAGTGAAGGAGAATATGTTTTGACTCTGCGTACAGGAGGGGGATTACCAGCTCCACATCAGACTGGGGGCCGGAGTTATTCAGGTTATTCCGGATAGGGTAGAGGTTGTGAATGCAGTGTTCAGGCTCATGGAGGGTAAGCTCAGGGATCTCAGGCTGCTACACAGGGCCATAGTGCATTCCAGACTTTTGCGGTATAGTAGATTTATCCGGAGTAGGATCCTTGACCTTCCACAGTTCATGGTACGGTTTTAGTAACCTTAGTTTTATCCTTTGAATTTTTCAATATAGGATATTTTCATCTCTTTATTTCTTTTCATAATGTGGAAAGCCTTAGACTTACTGTTTATACTTATGAGGATATGTTGACGCTAGACACTCCCTTGGGAATTAGAACTACTAGCGTGTGTCAGTGCTTAGACTGCCCCCTTATGGTTTGTGGGTGTCATTTTTTGTTGAGTATCTATGTTTTAGTAATGATAGGATATGATTTCATTCTCGGAATAGACTGGTTAGTTCCCATCTAGGCCTTTGTCGATTTCTATAACCGTAGGGTGAGTTTTACATCACCGGAGACAAGATATTTTCTTCACAACGACGAATGGGATGTCAAGGCAAGCAGAGCGGGACCCAAGCATCAAGGGTTGGGCGGTGTAACATCCTAGATTTCTAACTTATATTTGGATGACCATGGGACTTCTCAGATAGTTTTTCCTGCAATGGTTAATCTCTTTCTAGATGTCTTTCCCCAAGACTTTTTAGGTTTTCCTCCAGATCTGGATGTAGAATTTTCTATCAACCTTGTGCCAGGAGAGAAACTGGTGTCCATTACTCCTTATAGGATGGCTACACCTGAGTTGTAGGAGCTCAATAAGTATTTAGAGGAGTTGTAGGCAAGGGGTTCCATCCGACCCAGTACTTATCCTTGGGGTTTTTCTATCCTACTTGTGAAGAAGGCAGATTCCACCCTTAGGCTTTGTGTGGATTATCATAAGATGAACCAGTTGATGGTTATGAAATGATATCCATTGCCACAGATAGATGATCACTTTGATCATCTTAGAGGAGCCAGAGTGTTCTCAAAGATCTACTTGAGATCTAGCTATAATCAGTTGCGTGTCAGGCCATCTGATATACCTTTTACAGCCTTCTGGAGTAGGTATGGTCTGTATGAGTATTTGGTTATGTCGTTTGTTCTCACGAACACACCAGCAGTTTTCAAAGCACTGATGAATATAGTTTTCCATCCTTAATTGGATTCTTTCGTGGTGGTTTTCGTGGAAGACATCTTGGTGTACTCTCACAGTCGACACGACCATGCTACCCATCTTGAGATCGTTCTGAGTACATTGAGGGAGCATCAGTTATATGCTAAGCTCTCAAATTTCCACTTTCGAATAGATGATATTCACTTACTGGGTCATTTCATCTCATAGATAGGAGTATCAGTAGTCCCAGAGAATGTGATAGAATTAGTTACCTGGGAAGGGCCAATGAATGTATTTGAGGTATGAAGTTTCTTAGGAAAGGCTGGTTACTACAGGGGGTTTATACAGGAATTCTCATGCTTAACAGCACTGCTGATGAGCTTGACTAAGAAGGGGGTGAAGTATATTTGGTCAGAAGCCTGCGATTCAGCCTTTCTGGAGCTGAAGGGGATATTTACTTCAGCACCGATTCTAGTTATGTCGGAGCCGAGCAAGAGCTATATAGTTTTCTGTAATGCATCAAGTATCGGGCTTGAGGTAGTGCTTATGCAGGAGGATCTTGTTGTTGCATATGGATCTTGGCAATTGAGGCCACATGAGAAGAACTATCCTATGCATGACCTCGAGTTGGCTGAAGTTGTTCATACTTTGTGTTGTTGGAGACATTATCTTATGAGAGAGCATTTTTTAGTATATACAAACCACATGAGCCTCAAGTATATCTTCATACAGCGTGAATTGACTCTGAGACAACAGAGGTGAGCTGAGTACCTACAGTCTTTCGATTATGAGCTTTCTTATATTCCTGGAAAAGACAACGTTGTGGCAGACGCACTGAGCAGGAGGACACAGACACAGGCAGTTCAGGGGCCAGCAGGAAGTGGTAGTATAGGGATCTGTTCTCTCAAATGCATCTGGAGGTGCAATATAGGCAGGGTCAGACTATTCATTCTTCTATAGCTATTACCTCTACCCTTCTTGACTGAGTTATAATGAGGAATCTATCAGATTATGAAGGCCTAGTCCTACTGGAAAGCGTGTCAGGAGAGGACCCTCTTCCCGGTTGGACCGTAGGCATGGGTGAGATCTTGTGTTTCCAGGGACGCGTATGGTTTCCAGTAGATATACGCGAGGAGATGATGCGAGACCTCCATTCCTCGGTTTGGGCAGTTCATATTGGTGTCACCAAGATGTATCATGATCTGCACCACCAGTATTGCTGGCCATGTATGAAGAGAGATGTTGCTGGTTTTGTCATGAGATGTTCCACCAGTCAGCAGGTGAAGGCAGAGCACCAACGACCAGCATGGCTTTTACAGTAGCTACCCATTCTTGAGTGGAAGGGGAATTATGTTGTGATGGACTTCATAATAGGGTTACCGAGATCGCCTTGAGGGAATAACGCGGTATGAGTTGTCATTGACAGGCTTAGGAAGGTTTCTCAATTCTTGTCGATCAAGGAGACCTTCAGTGTCGATGAGCTTGGATGGTTGTACATCTATGAGATTTTACGATTTAATGGGGTTCCGAGTACTATCATTTCAGATAGTGATGCCCAATTTACATTGAATTTCAAGAAAGGGCTACAGATGGATTTGGGTACACATGTACTTATGAGTACATCTTACCTTCCTCAGACAGATGGCCAGTCAGGGCGCACGATATAGGTGCTAGAGGACATGCTACGAGCATGCGTCCTTGATTTTGGATGTTCTTTGGAGAAACATATAACCCTAGTGGAATTTTCCTACTATAATAGTTTTCAAGAAACTATTCAGATGGAACCTTATGAGGATTTGTTTGGTAGGTCATGCCGATCACCCTTGTGTTGGCTATAGGTAAAAGATGCAGCTATACTGGGACCTCGTCTTGTTCATGAGACTACAAAACAGGTGGAGTTGATTCGGAAAAGGATGGATACTGCACAGTCTCGATAGAAATCTTATGTAGATCAGCGGAGATTGTAACGACCCAAAATTTTGAATAAATCTTGTTTCCTAATTTTGTGTGTTATTTTATACTCAACAAAACTGTTTCATTTGATAACATCAGTATAATTAAAATGAGACTATGGGGTTTTTACTATTATATGATCATTGGTCAATATGACCACTAGAAACTAAACGTTTTGATTATTGTCTCTAAATACAAGTGATCTTGGTTAATTAATATATAAAGAAGATTTGATGGCCTCACCCAGTAGTCTTGGACCGATCGAAGCACATCTAACAGAACTTGGGAAGGAGGTAGAACCACTGGGCTCTTCTCTAGACCAAACCCAAGCCGAACTTCATCATGTGAAGCTAGAATGGAATCACCTTCGTGAGAAGTTCAAACTGATCGAAATTACTACTCATGTGATGTTGGCCGAGCCGCCCTCAGATTCCCTCACCTTAGCACAACTTACACTTAGGTCCTATGCTGGTGTGATAAGGGGCTATGTAAAGAGACTGTAACTGCCTTGTGTAATCCTTTTTTTAAATAAAAACTTCGATTACTTCTTATGATGAAGTTTTCGAATTTTCAAATGACCGGATATATATAGTATGCATATTTTTGATGAATTTTAGAAAAATGATATTTTAAAAATGTTTATGTAAACCTTAAATGAAAAAAAATGTAATGATTTTCAAAAAATGGTCTTCTACAATTATGTTCAGTATGAAATTTATAGTCTAATAAGATCAACTTGATTTTTGATGAATAGTAAATTATGAATAGTGATTTTTTGCTTAGGACTAGTAATGTGAGCAAATGGATCAGTAATCTCACTTAAAGAAATTTTTAATATAATTTAGACACCTTGTTTAAGTAATGTGATTCAATAAAATGGGTAAATAACGGATTCATAAATTATTAGTCAAGTATTAGTTTTTTTGGGTGAATAGTGTTTTTAAATAAAAATTAAATAAAAAATAATTAGAATTTTTTTTATAAAATGGACTTTATTTTTGAACTTAGAGCATCGATATTATGTTATGGTAATTTTTGGGGATTTTTCGGAAAAAATGAATTTTCGGTGAATAGTGTATTTATTTAAAAATTAAATTAAAAATATTTAGAAATTTATTTTTAGAAAATGGAGTTCATTTTTTTAGTCAAAGCATCTATATTTGTTTAAGGTGAAATTTTGGGATTTTTCAGAGAAATATGAATTTTCAGTGAATAGTAAAAATGCAGTTTTAAGGTTTCGGTATGTTTAATGACATCATAACTGTGTCATGATGATTTCATGAGATATTTTAAGGGTTGTCCGACCAAAGGTGATGAATTATTGTATGGGGGGACCCATGTGGCCTAACTCCATGGTAAATACCATGGGAGAGCCCATGGTTTTTAGAAAACCACTTGTGAGGTGTCCATTGGCCATTAATGCCTTGTCCCCTCACATTCCCTATAAATACCCACCCTTTACTCCTTTAGTTTTCACTCCCAACTCTACCCCAACTATTCTTTGGTCTCATTACCTACCAAGGTGTCCTCCCATGTTTCCCCCAAGCCCTCAAGGTCCCAACCATTGAGTTTTAAGAGTTGCGTTTTAAGGTAAGGGATTCAACCCCTCTCTTTCTTTTCAAGTAATCTCTTTTATGTAATTTCTTGTATTCTCCATGTTATTATGTTGGAGGATGTTATTTTATATTAATATTACTGCACTTTTATGTTCATATGATGAGAGACCCCCTCTTTATCTCATCAATTCGTTTTAAGAATGTTTAAGTGGCGCCGTTAGGCTGCTGAATTTTTAAGGGATTCTTTCACCCTTCTCATTTTTTAAAGTTATACTTTCTTGTCAAGTCTTTAAAGTTTCTTTTTATTATGTTGGGGTATGATATATATATCTATAATATTGATCTTTTATTTTCATATGATAAAATACCCTATTTTATCTTGTCAATTCAATTTTTTTGATGTTTGGGTGACGCTGTTAGGCTGCCGAATTTTTAAGGGATTCGTTCACCTTTCTCATTTTTCATAGATCTAATTTCATGACAAGTATTTGAAGTTATTTTTTTATTATTTTGTGGTATGATATCTATATATATAATACTGATCTTTTATGTTCATATTATGAGAGACCCTATTTGATTTCGTAGACTCATTTTTGTTGAAGTTTTAGTGACGTCGTAAGGTTGCAGAATTTTTAAGGGATTCGTTCACCTTTCTCATTTTTCAAAGATCTACATGTCAAGTATTTCAAGTTCCTTTTTATTATGTTGGGGTATTATCTCTATATCTATCATACTGATATTTTATTTTCATATGATGAGAGACCCTATTTGATCTCGTCAATTCATTTTTGTTGATGTTTAAGTGACGCCGTTAGGCTGCCGAATTTTTAAGGGATTCTTTCACCTTTCTCATTTTTCAAAGTTCTACTTTCATGTCAAGTATTTCAAGTTCCTTTTAATTATGTTGGGTTAAGATATCTATATCTATAATATTGATATTTTATGTTCATATGATTATATACCCTATTTTATCTCATCAATTCATTTTTGTTGAAGTTTGGGTGACGCCGTTAGGCTACTGAATTTTTAAGGGATTCGTTCACCTTTCTCATTTTTCAAAGATCTACTTTCATGTCAAGTATTTCAAGTTCCTTTTTTTATTATGATGGGGTATTATCTCTATATCTATCATACTTATCTTTTATTTTCATATAATGAGAGACCCTATTGGATCTCATCAACACATTTTTGTTGAAGTTTAAGTGACGCCGTTAGGCTGCCGAATTTTTAAGGGATTCGTTCACCTTTCTCATTTTTCAAAGATCAACTTTCATGTCTAGTATTTCAAGTTCCTTTTTATTATTTTGGGGTATGATATCTATATCTATCATACTTATAATTTATGTTTATATCTGAGAGACCCTATTTGATCTCTTCATCTCATTTTTGTTGAAGTTTATGTGAAGCCGTTTGGATGCTGAATTTTTAAGGGATTCATTCACCTTTCTCATTTTTCAAAGATCTACTTTCATGTCAAGTAATTAAAGATCCTTTTTATTATGTTGGGGGTAGGATCTATATATCTATCATACTGATATATTATGTACATATGATGAGAGACCCTATTTGATCTCATCAATTCATTTTTTTGATGTTTAAGTGACGCCGTTTGGCTGCCGAATTTTTCAGGGATTCTTTCACCATTCTCATTTTTTAAAGTTCTACTTCCATGTCAGGTCTTTAAAGATCCTTTTTATTATGTTCGGTTATGATCTCTATATATATTATACTGGAATTTTATGTTCATATGATTATAGACCCTATTTGATCTCTCCAATTCATTTTTTTAACTTTAAGTGACACCGTTAGGCTGCCGAATTTTCATAAGAGAAATATTATGTTTTCCTTCCTTTCATATTCTTCAATTCATATGGTATATCTTTCAATTTTCATTACCATGTTCTCAAATCCTTTATATTCTGTCCCCCTACTATTTTATAGATCATTTATGAATGTTTGACCCATTTCCCCTCTCTTTTCAATGTTTTCTAAAACCCCGAAACATAGCTGTTATGATGAAGAATTTCTGTCTCAAAATGTCTCTCTCTTTATATAAATTTATTTTATTTTATTAAGTGAATGCTAAAATCTCTCTCTTCTATAGGTGTATTCACATATGTACCGTGTTTTTCTATTTTAAATTATGGGATTTACATACATGAGACCCGCTTTCTCTTTCTGTGGGTTTAAAGTGACATAAAGATAATTTCTTTAAAGCAATTTTAAAACGTTATGATTATGAAATGAAACCCATTTCTTTTATGCTATATGGGTTGTTTATGAAATGGTTGATGATGATATATATAGCTCACATGATAATAAAGACATGTCAAGGGTGCACCCTGATAGTGCTCCAATGCATTGGGTAAAAAGACTTAATCTCTAGAGATGACCTTTTTGACTGATACCTTGGTGAATAACCTTGGTAATGTTTAATGACGCCTTGGGGATGGACCTTGGTGAAATGAAATGATTGTAAATATTAAATGTTGAAGCCACATCTTCATGTTATGAAAAATTATATTTTTATTATGATATGCCTCACTATTCCTTTGTCATGCCTTAATGTTCATTTTCATGACATTGTTGATGTATACCAAGTTTACATGTTAAATGTTTCCCATTGTTCCCCTTACTGGGCCTTCTGCTCATCCTTTCTTTGGATGTATGTCCCCGGGTTATGAGATGTAGTAATGAACCTAGGATGAACATGAGGAGAAGCCTTTCAAGTGTTTAAGAAGAATGTTTTATGTCTTCATGTTTTATGTTCTTGGTTTCTGATACACTAAACCTTAAAGATCCTCGGGTTTGTAATATGTAATGAATGTTTATGTGATAAAAAGACGGGATGCTATAGAGATGACCTTTGGAGTTCAAGGTCGGAGATCAGGTTTTCCTACGTCTTACCCTGTGGTTGGGGAACAAGATGATCATGAGACAAGGTAATATTTCACCGAGATACTTCGGGCTGTTTGCGGTTCTGGAGAGTGTCGGGCTGGTTTCTTATAGGTTGTAGTTACCTCATAGGTACTAGGCTATGCATGACGTCTTCCATGTTTCTCAGCTTCGATGCTATTTCTCAGACCCATCTCATGTCTTTCAAACCGATGAGGTTGATCTGGGGCAGGATCCATCATTTGAAGAAAATCCTATCAAGATTGTTGATTGTAGTGAAAAGGTACTCTATGGTCGATCTATTCCTCTAGTACGGGTGCTATGGTAGCACGGCCGTGTGTAGGACGATACTTGGAAGAGGGAGACAGATATGTGATCACAGTGGCCAGAGTTATTTGAGGTTTCTTCTTCGCCACCTTTTTTGGGAAATTTGTGGAAGAATTTCTTTAAGGGGGAAGTTTTTATGAACCTGGATCTTTGTTTCGGATATATATTTCCTTTTCTGGTCATTTTTTAGGAATATAGGAAAATCTGGAAATCTTATAAGTACATGTTGTGTACTTTATAAGTACATGCCATGTACTTTGATCCCATGCGAGGCCGTGTGTTGTCCATGTACGGGCCACACACATGGTGTGTAGGGGTGATGTGGAGGCCACTTAATGTGGTTTACAGAAAAGGTGAGTACACGCTATGTACTCAAGAAGTATACATCATGTACTTTTCTTTTTTATTTCATTAAAAGGACTTGGGTCGCGTCTAATATCTATTTCCATTATAACGACCCATACATTACATACATTGTTAATAATTCAAAATTGAAGCATACTTATTACAACATATAACAAAACCACGAAAGGACCGTATAGGTATAGTGTCTTTAGAAACTGGGAAACATAAACAACTGGTTCATAAAGCATCTACACTGTCTCCCATTGTTTCATCATATCTATAGTCCCTTTTGGCATATCTTACTTAATAACCTTCGCCCTGACCTGGGGAAAGATAACATAAAAAAGGGTGAGGTCAAATGCTCAGTAAGGGTAAAAAAAGAAATACCAATCACATCATATTCATAAGAACATAATATTTTGGAAATCTTACCATGCAAAAGAGATCATAATTTCATAACATGGGATAAATCATGGTAGTTAAATGTAATCACAATAATCATAACATAAAACATTAAGCTTTGTGTCATACACCCATAATCATAGAGAATCATTTCTTATTAGTCAAGACTCAATACCAAGACTATCTTAGTGGACAAAGTCCATTTCTGAACCGAGTTCACTCCTCGTTTCAGTCCTGTTTCACTGAACCGGTTTAACCTGTCGTTCCATCCATGTCTATCTCATGAGCTATAAAATCTTTACCCAATACATTGGAGGGAGATATAGGTCCCACCCATCTCATAATGATACCATTCTTGTGTGTGCCACAAAATCATAAACCATACATCATAGCATAACCCATGTAATAAAAAAGGGAATCTTAAACATCGTGACATAATAAAACAATTAATATAAGAAAAATGAATTCATAAAAATAATTTCATCACAACATAGTCAAATAAATGTAATAATAGGGATAGAAACTGAACCCTTTATTATCTTCGATGGAAAATAATTTTGATAAAACATTTGAACTCCATTCTTGAGAAAAATATCATTTCTACATCAAAAACACATTTCCTTTATTAACATGTCATACAATTATATACAAAAAGAATTTGATTAAAAATAAACTTGAAAACTTATAAGGGAAGCTTCTTGGAAATAATTTTTTAAAAATCCATTCATGCCGTATAAGTAAAAAAACATTCTTCTAGTACTTTTGTTGGAAAAGTCAAAAAGTACATCATATGAAAAATGACAAAACATTCCTTTCATATCCTTCACTAAAAACTCAAAAAAGGGAAAAATTGGATTTAAAAAATTTTAGGTGCATGGAAACAGTATTACATATTGAGGGAACATGGACGTGGATGATAAAATACATCCCTGTAAATTCCGAAGTACAAACAATCTCGGATAAAAATGAGATTGTGATATTTTCTTTAACTTAGATCTGATTGTCTTCATAAGTGTCTGAACCTCTTGTATAATGATTTAAATAATGTTATTGAATAATTACAGAATCATAATTATTGTTATGATATCATATATGGTCATATTCTTAGCTTCTTATTAATAATATTTCGTTACAACTTGTTATTCGGGTGTTTATTACTTTTTGTTCTTATGCGTGTTTTGTCAAATAAATTCGTATTCTTCTCTTAAGGTTATAGATACCTCATTTACATAATGGTATTAGTGTAATATATATCATATTAATTCATTAAATTAATTTATATAATAATTATTTACTGATGATCATGTAGAACGAATCACATCACATCGGGGAGATGGTATTCCGTACGTACGCACGAGCGATGATATCGTTCCCATGATCGTGGAATTGTATTGGAGGGTATGTATAAAATTTCAGAATCAATATAACTTTAAAATAATCATATATATTCATTATTTACACCATTATACCCATCCAAGTAAGGTGGTGGTGGAAAATAGATTACACCACGGCGTGGAGATGGTATTCCGTACGTACGCACGCGCGATGATTTCATTTTCCGTAGGATGGATAGATGGTGAAATAGGTGTGTTTCATATTTATAATAACATATAAGTATATGAGTTATACTGATTTTATTACTTCTTAATGAAACAACTACAGAATAATAAGTGGAAGAAGAAATAAAGATGAAAGAATCGGTAACGGATATTACCTCTTCTTTGAAGCGCTTCTTTGAGACTTCCTTTTAGGGAACTAAAATTGGTATTTGAAGAATACCAGGACCTCTAGGATGTCTCTAGGGAAGTTTGGAGGTGAAATTGGTAGGTTTTGGCTGAGCATTAAGACTCAATGTGGTGTGAGGAGAGAGAGGGAGGAGGTTCCCTTTTATAAGGGAGGAGAGGGGCACCTTTGGAATAACTAAAACTATTATTTTATATAAAGTCAAATTCGGTTTTTAATAGCTCCAAATTGATATATTTCTAGGATAAGGTTGGGACGGGTCGAAATTCTCTCATCCAATAGAATTTAGACAAGTTTAGGTCATTATATTAACCTTATCTTTTAGTTTGAACTTTTAGTTAATTAGATTGACATTTACCATGTCACTTTGTATTTTTATATTATATAGTTAATAAAAATACAATATATATCCAAGCGACCACCAAGTGGTCAATTAATGATACACCTATCATGATATAAGTATCTTGGCCGAACCTTAGATTTTTAGGAATAAAATAACAATCAATAATATAATATTTGTTTTAAAAACTATTTTATGTCAATATTGACACTATTTTGTAATTGATTTTTGTGAAAATCATAACAGAATGATTAGTTCCAAAAAAGTAAATTAAATCAATAATAACATGTCATATTAACCTATAAAATCAGTGGAATTCATAAAAAGTCTCAAATTACATTTATTTGGGTATTTATAACATCAATTATGTCAATATTTAATTAATAAGATAATTACTACATCATCTTTGTGTCATAAATTAATTAAATTATTTAATGTCTAAAAACGAAAAATAAAATACCATTATGTAGGAAATCTTTTTATCTTTCTAATGAATATTTATAGTCGAATTTATCTTCTTTATATCCCTATATTAAAAATTATTTACTTATTAAAATTGATTTTAACTATTTTAACCCTTCTTTAAATAAATTAATAATAAATGTCATAATCTAATCCAAGTGGGACTGGTCATTTTTTATTCATAAGGTTGTGTTTGGTCTAATTACACTTATCCAATATAATTAGGACATGTGTATGGGTAATAATAATATCATTCTTACCCTTAATTACCCTATTTACTTTTAACCGTGGTAAATAAAAGTAAAAAGTTACTATTCACCAAAAATTATTTTCATCTCATTGAACAAAATTTTACTTACTGAAATCAACCGTGTCTCTCGGATTTTTGAAATTACACTCACAAAAGCGGTAAAATTATGTTTTATGTAAATTTGCAAATTCTCCTAGGAGGTGGGTAAAAGACGGTGAAAAGTTCAATAATATTTTTATATATCTAAAATTATTATAAAATGACTCCAATGAATTGCATTGAAATTATATAGGTATTATGTATCAATTCTTCCCTAAAATAAATTTAATTAAAATAAATAATTATTTAAATAAAAAGTCGGGTTTTAAATAGTAACCCAGTGTTTTCACTATTTATCAAAAATTGAAAGTTTTCAGAAAAATACCCAAATTTCACCCTAGGATAATTTCGATATTCCGAATCCAAAAATGAATTCCATTTTGAAAAATAAAATGTAAAAATTTTCAAAAAGTTGTTATTACTATTCATAACGGCTAGTATTAATAATATTTTAATAGCATATCATTGTTTAGTGAAACTCAGTATTGCGTACGACGCAAGCTATCGAGGAAGGTCGTAGTTGCGTGTAAAGAAAGGCAAGCAAGTGTTGTGTGTAGTGAAAGATTCCCTTGATGATTTATATAACATAAAAACAATATATTTCTCATAAAAATCTCGGGTGTTACATTCTACCCCCCTTAAAATGAATTTCGCCCTCGAAATTCGTCACATTGTAACAAACAGATGAGGATACCTCTCCCTTATCATAACCTCAACCTCCCATGTAGCTTCTTCTAATTGGTGGTTCCTCAATAAAACTTTCAGCAATCGAGTGGTCCTGTTTCGTAGGACTTTTTCGCTACGATCCAGAATCTCTATCGGCTGTTCTTCATAAGATAGATCTTGCTCCAGCGGTACAACTTCTAAGTTGAGTACATGGGAAGGATCAGGTATGTACTTTCTCAGGAGAGATACATGGAACATATCGTGAACTTGATAGAGATTCGGTGGAAGCGCCAATCGGTAAGCTACATTTCCAAAACGATCCAATATTTCGAAAGGACCGATATATCTAGGGCTCAACTCCCCCTTCTTTCCAAATCTCAAGACCCACTTCTAGGGAGATATTCGTAAGAACACTTTATCACCCACTTTAAACTCTAGGTCTTTTCTTCGGTTGTCGGCATAACATTTATGTCGACTCTGAGTTGATCTTATGTGTTGTTGAATAGATCTGACCTTTTCTGCCATCTCATCAACAAGATCAGGTCCTAATAGCTTTCTTTCCCCAACTTCATCCCAGCAATTTGGAGTCCTGCATTTCTTTCCATAGAGAGCTTCATAAGGAGCCATCTGAATACTGGAGTGAAAGCTATTATTATAAGAAAATTCCACCAAAGGTAGGTGTTGATCCCAACCACCTTTTAAATCCATAGAGCAAGCTCTCAACATATCTTCTAGAGTTTGAATTGTTCTATCAGACTGACCGTCTGTCTAAGGATGATAAGTAGTGATGAAACTTAACTATGTATCCAGAGTATGCTAAAGAAATCGCCAGAACTTTGAGGTAAACCTCATATCCCGATCAGATATAATAGAAAGTGGTACTCCATGCAATCTTACCACATCCTTTACATATATCCTGGCAAGCTGATCTAGAGAGAAATCTTCTCTAATAGCAACGAAGTGTGCAGACTTTGTAAGACGATCAACTATGACCCAGATATCATTATTGCCTTTGGATGTTTTAGGAAGTCTGGTGACATAGTCCATAGTGATGTTTTCCAATTTCCATTCAGGTATGGGTAATAGTTGTAACATCCCCTTAGACTTCTGTCTCTCAGATTTAACTTGCTGAAAAACCAAGCATCGAGAGACATATTCAGCAACATATCTTTTCATTCCATCCCACCAGAAGTACTCTTTTAGATCCCTATACATCTTCGTGCTTCCTGGATGAATAGAGAATGAATAACTATGAGCCTCATCAAGCAACTCCTTCTTTAATTCTGGGATGGGAGGAACACAAACCCGATTCATGAACCTTATTATCCCATCACAATCAAGGTTGAATTCAGGAACATTTATCACCTTCTTTTGTAACTCTACATCTTCTTTCTGTTCCTCTTTAATCCTCACATGTATAGATGGTTGAACATTCATTTGAGAAAGATACGATTTTTCCCCTTTCATTATAATTCTAAGATCCATCCTTTGTAAATCCATAAATATTGGATCTTTTGTGATCCTCGTCATGGATAAACTAGCATGGTCTTGTCGACTTAATGCATCTTCCACCTTGTTTTCTTTCCCAGGGTGGTAATGGATTGAGCATTCGTAATCCTTAATCAGATCCAAACGTCTTCTTTGGAACATATTCATCTCCTTTTATGTGAAAATATACTTTAAACTTTTATGATCAGTATAAATTTCACACCTTTCTCTATAAATATAATGCCTCCAAATCTTTAATGCAATGATTACCACAGCTAACTCCAAATCATGTGTTGGGTAATTTTTCTCATGGATTTTCAATTGTCGTTAGGCATAAGCTATCACCATATCATTTTTCATACGAACACACCCCATACCCTTCTTGGATGCATCACTGTAGATCAAAAACCATTCTCCACTACAAGGCAGTGTGAGCACATGTGCACTGGATAACCTTCTTTTCAACTCCTTGAAATTCTCTTCACATTCCTCCGTACAAACAAAATTAACTCCTTTCCGAGTCAACCTGGTGAGTGGATTTGATAATCGTGAAAAATATTTCACAAAACGTCGATAATATCCATCCAAACCAAGAAAACTTCGGATCTTAGTTACTGTTGTTGGTCTCGACCATCTTTTGATAACCTCTGTTTTTGCTGGATCCATAGATATCCCATCTTTTGAGATTATGTGACTCAAAAATGAAACTTTTTGAAGCCAAAATTCACACTTGGAAAATTTGGCATAAAGCTTCTCCTTTCTCAGGGTCTTCAATATAATTCTCAAGTGATCTTCATGTTCTTCCTTGCTCTTTGAATATATGAGAATATCGCCTATAAAGACTACCACAAACTGATCAAGATAGTCTCTAAAGATTCTATTCATCATATCCATGAAGATTGCAGGGGCATTAGGAAGACCAAACAGCATCACTATAAATTCATAGTTTCCATACATTGTACGGAAAGCCGTCTTTGGTATATCCTCCCTTTTGACCCTTAATTGATGATACCCTGAATGAAGATCAATCTTGGAAAAGTATTGAGCTCCTCGAAGTTGGTCAAATAAGTCATCAATGCGTGGGAGAGGATATATGTTCTTGATAGTGATCTGGTTATTTTCTCGATAATCAATACAGAGTCTCATTGATCCATCTTTCTTCTTAACAAACAGAACAGGTGCTCCCCAAGGTGACGCACTAGGGCATATGAACCCCTTATCAAGATTCTCTTGGAGTTTCTTCTTCAATTCCTGCAACTCAATTGGGGCCATTCTATAAGGTGTCTTTGAAATAGGCAAATCACCCAGTATGAGTTCTATTGAAAACTCAACTTCACGATTTGGTGGAATACCTGGAAATTCCTCTGGAAAGACATAATCAAACTCATGTACAACAAGATTATTCTTAATCGTGAGTTTCTCACAAACCATTTGAAATAAATAACCTTCATTTAGTGGAATCAAGACCCATAATATGGAAGAAATTTCCACCGGAAGGTTTTGTTCATCCTTGCATTGATAGATGATCATAGATTGATCTAGAGTATGAAATGTGACTTCCCTTATTTGCAAATTGATATGAGCTCCATATAAAGAAATCCAATCCATGACAAGAATCACATCAAATTCCACTATAGGGAGGATCACAAGATTTGTAGGAAGGACTTTCCCACAAACTTCAATCGGAGAAGAATTATAAACTTTTTATACAACTGTTGTGCCATTAGGGGTTGTCACCGCTAACTCAACATCTAATTATTGAGGAAATATGGTGATACCCTTAGAAAATTCATCAGAAATAAAAGAGTTGGTGGATCTAGAATCAAATAAAACATTTTCTACTTCACATCGTTATCGTACTCTACATTGCTGATAGAAATTGCATGTGACTTTCCTTTTTCTTTAGCCTTAAGAGTTTGTTGACGTTGATTATCATCATCAACCCTTGGATATGGGCATTGATTGGCATAATTCACCATCTCCTTGCACTTGAAACATTGAAGTGTAGTAGGTTCATTCTATTTGTCCCTTCCTTTTTTTGCATCATTAGACATCTTCTTCCCATCATTGCGGCATTAAAATGCCCGATGACCTTCCTTTCCACATTTGAAACATTTACTTGTCCCTTTCAGACAACTCCCTCCATGTTTCTTCCCACACTTTGAGCATAAGGGAAAGATCATCTTCTTTTTAGTGTTCTCTTTATATTTTCCTTTGAATTCCATTTTCCTCTTCTTATCAAACCCATATGACTGTTGGGTTACTCCAATCTCCATCTCAACTTTGAGAGCACATCGAACGATTTCGTCATAGCTATTGAAGTCCCTTATGGATAAGGCCCTTCGAAGACTTGGTTTTAACCCACTAAAGAATCGATCTATCTTACTCTCAGGTAGGATAATAATACCAGAAGCGTACCTTGAAAGTCTTCTAAAATTTGCTTCATAGGTACCAACAGATTCATCATCCTTTTGCATCATTTCAAGAAACTCTTTCTCCATCTTTGTTTGGTGAATATGAGGGATTTACTTATTGAAAAATAAGTTCTTGAACTTGTCCCATTCCATGGACTCAATTTCATCTCTTTGCCTCGTATTCTTAATAAGATTCAACCATCGATCAGTATCTTCTTCCAAACGATACACTGCTAGGATGACTTTATCATGTTCAGAACATTGAATAACTGAAAATATCTTTCTTTAGTACTGATCCATTGTTCAGCAACTAATGGATTAGTAGTGTAATGGACTGGACCCCTCCGGTCCATTCCTTTGTTGAAATCTATGTGGTCAACAGGGCGCACGTAACAATGATAATTATTAATGATAAAAATGAAGAAGATTTTTTAAAAAAAAAATTAAAAGATGTTTTGTCAGTTTATTATATTAAATAATAAAGATGGTGATATAAAGTGCGTGATTAATTAAATTAAAAGGGGTTTTAATTCTAAATAAGAATTTAAAAAAATAAGTCATTTAGTTTAATATTAATTGAGAAATTGTTGGAATTAAATTAGAATAATAAAAATAGGTGTTGCGTTATTAATAATATTAATGAGAAATTAATAAAATGAGTTATGATGTTTATTACAAGTAAATAAATGAAGATGCGTAGCGTAAGTGTTATTATTATTATGATGGATTGAAAATATTTGGTGTTAATTAAATTAAAATGTTTTTAGTTTAATCAATGTGAAATAAAAGAAATATAATTGAATAATTAAATTGACGTATGTTACGCGACATTGATGTGGCATGGTTGGATTCAGATATCCAACGCCGTGGTTTAATGTAGTCAATGCGATGAGCATAAATATTATTGTTATTAAAAATAATAATGGCGATGAGTTAATAAAATGAAATAATGAATTGTTATTATTATTATTGAAAAAGAGTAATAACAATGATGACGTAAAACTATGTGCGAGAGATTAATGAAATTAAATGTATTAAAAAGGGGTTGAATATGTAAGTTATATTAATTTTTGTTTTGACATTTAATTCAATTAAATGAAATGGTTTTGAGTCACATGGAATGGTTTTAGTTTAATATAAGAATAATTATGGTAATATAATTTAATGGGACTAAATTTGAACATTAATGATGGGTATTATTAATATTAATTTTATTAATAATGGTATGGAAGTGAGATTGGAGAGAGATTACAAAGTGATGGAATAATAAAGAAAATAATAAAAACCATAAAGGAATGAAGGTTGGGGCATGTTGGGCATGGATCCAAGGAGGCGCCACTTTTGTGGTGGCGTGGGATTGAGGAGGTTCTTTTGTAAGTCATTATTATTATATATTATAATAATGATTATAAGGTATTAATGGGATTAAAATTAAAAGAGAAATAAATGTAAAAGGAGGGAGTGTTTGTTTCCAACGTGAAAGAGACCAAATCAAGATTGATTTGGAGTTATAAAAATAAATAAATAAGTAATTATAATAATAAAAAAATAATAATATTATTATTTTGGGTGATCAAAACTTAAAAAGTCTATAACTTCTTCATATGGTGTCGGAATGACGAATCGTCAGCGGCAGTGTAATCCTGTAATTAAGACGGTCATTTTAAGACCAGTGATGGATACTTTTTAATGAGTTATGTCTCGGGTCAACGAAACACACATATTAATAAAATTAACGTCTTTTTTTTAAAACGCGTGGAAACCGCGTGACGTGTCGTGTGTTGACCAGTCAAAACATGTAACTGGTGTACAGTCACACCGTGTATTCATCAATACACACTGCATACTATTTTACCTATTCGTTGGCTATATAAGAAAGGGCCGCGGATTATTTCCAGACCAATCGCTTCTTCTCCGCACGACGACACTCTTGGATGATCAAGAAGTCTTCCTCCTCTAACTTCTTTGTCCGAGCTCCGAATTACGATCCATCAGCGGCCACATGATCGTAGCGACGAGACGAAGCTTCTAAGCCCGGACTTGTCACCTTTCCTTCCAGCCTTCCTTCTCCAGCTTCCATCCTAGGAGGCGTTTGTCGGGTTTGGCGAAGGCGGAGGACACCGAAGGACGTCGTCGGAAGCGGCGTGATCGGGACCTTTTAAGGTAGGGATCTCACCTTTGTCTCTCTAATTTGTGTATCATGTGTGGCGGGTATCCTTTTGTTTTCATGAGAAATGGTTGAACCTTTAAATAAAGATAATAACTGGTTAAAGAATGGGGTTGGGAAGTTAGTGATTGTTGTTACCTTACTTTTTATATATCTTGTGATTTTATATTTGTGAATTGAATGAGCTTCTACCTACTGAAAATCACAGTCGTTGGGGGCCTTTGCTTACGCAATTAAATGTTGCCCTCTCCTTCTGTATTTTCATATGGATGGAAACTTCATGAAATGTGGAAATTGGTTAATCACGTAAAGTTGACTTTTTAAATGAAAATCTAGAACCCTTGTGTGATCACCCCGGTTGAACCAAAATGGAATAATGAACATGTGGGTGTTGGCTTGGTTACGTGGAAAGTGTTGGGGGTGTTTTGTGGGCTGTTGTGGTTTGGGTGAGCAGCGGGGCTGCGACGTTTGGGTGGTGATCTTACTGGAATGGTTGATGGTGGAAACGTGCAGGTGTGAAATGTTTCGTAAACGATGGGGTTGAAATGGGAAGTGGTTGGTTGTGGAAAATGCCTTTATTTATGAAAAGTGTTTTGATTTATGAAAAGTGTTTTGATTATGAAAAGTGTTTTGAAGTAAAAGGTGTTTTCAAATGGGGAAATGTTTTGTGTGTGGAAAGGGTTTTATGTGTGGAACTTTGAAATAAATGAATGATGGAATGTTGTATGGTTGTGATAATCTTTTGTAAATGAAATGGCATGTGGTTGCTTGCATTTTACCTAACCTTGGTTGTGGATGGCAGGGATATGTTTGTGAAAGGTTTTGTCTGGATGATAGTTTCCTAGTAGTAATAATTTGTTAAACCATTGCATGAAACATGAAAACCTAAATGGGGTTGGGGGATGATTGTTTAGTTGTTGATGCATGCTTCGTGGTAGCAATGCCGAGGAACATGCTCAGTTCCTCTTTTTTAAGAATCCATAGGTTGGGCTGTGTGTTTGGTATATGTATATATATAATTGTATCTTTGTGTTTTGTCGCACCACACCCATGTCAAGCACCTAGTGCCGAACACTCCAATTTTATGGGAGAGGGTGTTCCCCCTTAGTTACTAGCTCCTTCCTGCTCCTTCTTCCATAGGCTATGATGGCTTGAGGTGACCTTACACCCAAGACTATTCGGGTAGGTCTCGGAGGCTGTGATGGCTTGAGGCGACCTTTAGCCCAAGACTCTTCGGGCAGGATTACCGTTCCGAAGAACCTTCGGGATGAGGCCCAGGTGTCTGCGGGCGGGTTCGTGGTTGTGATGCCCAGGTGTGTGCGGGTGGGATGCGTGGTTGTGAGGCCCAGGTGTGTGCGGGCGGGAAGAGTGTGGTAGCGTCAGGACGTTTGCCGTTAGGAAGAGAAACATCTAATTAAGTGGGAAATGGTGCGGGGTACCCAATACTTTTGTTATATATATATATATACTAAACTTGTTTGTGTTACTTGGTGAGTGTGACCAGTGAGGCTGGGTGGATAGTTTTTCCTTGTTATTTTCTGGTTCTTCTGTTTTCTCACGGGACCTTAGGGTGTCTCCCCACTTGTGCACGAGAGGTTTAGGTTTCCCTACTGAGTATACTTGTATGCTCACCCTACGTTTACATTCAGGTTTCCAGGAGGACTACCAGGGTCATGCGGGACCCTACTAGTCGGGCAGTTGGAGTTGTTGCAGTTGTTGTTTTCTTGTTTTCTTTGGCATTGTACTTTTGAGCTTCCTTGTACTTGTACCTTGTTATAAAAATTGTTTAAACATGCATGTGGGCTTGGTTTGGGTTTATTTATATACACTTGTTCTTTTCCATTTTTGGTGGTTGACTTGTCCTATTTCCCGATCCAAAATAATAAAAAAAGGGTAATGCCTCCCATATTTGTGAAAACTCATACCATTGGTGCTAGTCGCCAACCCGGGGCCTACTGGAGGTGGGACTCGGGGGTCATTATCTCCCTTTCACCATTGCCAGCTCAGGAGGGGCATCTTTGGTGTGAGGGTGTCGTGACAGAATGGTATCAGAGCTGATGGTTGAGAGATAGGATGGAGTCTGGAGTTAGGCACAGTGAGGATTGCATGGGATGGTAGGGAAAAAGTGTTCGTTAATCTTGGTGCGTGACATAGGCCAGGGAAGACCGGCTAGGACACGAGATTTTCGGGGCCCCCGTGATCCGATGCAAGGACTCTGAGCCTACCGAACGACCAAGTGAGACTATATTGATTGCAGGGTAGAGACCCTAGGGAAGGTACATACATCATCATGTTTGTGTTTTACTTGATTTGGGTGTTCTGGGAAAGAAATTAAAATAAAATGATAATTAAAACTTTGAGTTTTTCATTACTACTTGGGCTTAGGCGTTCCCTGGTTACCGAACAACTATGGCACCTGGACGTCAACAGAACGGCAGAGGAGTGGGACACAAACAGTTTCACGCAATAGAAGTGGCAACCCTAGCAAGGCCAGAGATCTAGAGAGATGTTTCTGGTTTTACTTAAATTCTCTCACTTATGTTTTGTTTAAATTCAAGATCATCACACTCCTTTGTTGGAACTCTTTTTCTCATTCTCTGGGCTTGGACCTTGTTTTTGTGAGTTTTTAATGCTATGTTGTTTCCCGCTTTTCTTTAAATGTACGTGAAGAGCCCTATCATGTGGGGAGGGGAAGACCTAATCCCTAATCGAGACGCATTAATGTGGATGAGATTTAACCCGTGCAGGCGAGTCAGTGCCGCCTAAAGCGGATAATATCTCGACATGGGAGAAGGAATTCCTCAAGCCATGTGTCCGGGCAGTGTTTGGGTTGTACGTTGTTGGGTGCAGTGTAAGTTGGAAAATCCTAATATATGGAAGTGGGAAGGCTCAGTCCTTAATCGAGATGTATTAATGCGGATGCGATTAAACCCGTGCAGGCGAGTCAGTGCCGCCTAAAGCGGATAATATCTCGACATAGGAGAGGGAATTCCTAACTCACATAATTAGGGTTGTCGGCTGTTTCTTTTTATGACAAGAGGCCTGAGAGGTATCTTAAGGGGTGGTTTTTCGGACCTTTCCCCCTTTTATGGGTTGGTTTTAATTCTCGAGGACGAGAATGTTTTGAGAGGTATCTGATGTAATGGACCGGACCCCTCTGGTCCATTCCTTTGTTGAAATCGATGTGGTCAACACGGCGTGCGTAACAATGATAATTATTAATGATAAAAACGAAGAAGATTTTTTTAAAAAAAATTAAAAGATGTTTTGTCAGTTTATTATATTAAATAATAAAGATGGTGATATAAAGTGCGTGATTAATAAAATTAAAAGGGGTTTTAATTCTAAATAAGAATTTAAAAAAATAAGGCGTTTAGTTTAATATTAATTGAGAAATTGTTGGAATTAAATTAGAATAATAATAATAGGTGTTGCGTTATTAATAATATTAATGAGAAATTAATTAAATGAGTTATGATATTTATTGCAAGTAAATAAATGAAGATGCATAGCGTAAGTGTTATTATTATTATGATGGATTGAAAATATTTGGTGTTAATTAACGTAAAATGGTTTTAGTTTAATCAATGTGAAATAAATAAAATATAATTGAATAATTAAATTGACGTATGTTACGCGACATTGATGTCGCATGGTTGGATTCAGATATCCAACGCGGTGGTTTAATGTAGTCAATGCGATGAGCATAAATATTATTGTTATTAAAAATAATAATGGCGATGAGTTAATAAAATGAAATAATGAATTGTTATTATTATTATTGAAAAAGAGTAATAACAATGATGACGTAAAACTATGTGCGAGAGATTAATGAAATTAAATGTATTAAAAAGGGGTTGAATATGTAAGTTATATTAATTTTTGTTTTGACATTTAATTCAATTAAATGAAATGGTTTTGAGTCACATGGAATGGTTTTAGTTTAATATAAGAATAATTATGGTAATATAATTTAATGGGACTAAATTTGAACATTAATGATGGGTATTATTAATATTAATTTTATTAATAAAGGTATTGAAGTGAGATTGGAGAGAGATTACAAAGTGATGGAATTAAAAAAAAACCATAAAGGAATGAAGGTTGGGGCATGTTGGTCATAGAGCCAAGGAGGCGCCACTTTTGTGGTGGCGTGGGATTGAGGAGGTTCTTTTGTAAGTCATTATTATTATATATTATAATAATGATTATAAGGTATTAATGGGATTAAAATTAAAAGAGAAATAAATGTAAAAGGAGGGAGTGTTTGTTTCCAATGTGAAAGAGACCAAATCACGATTGATTTGGAGTTATAAAAATAAATAAATAAGTAATTATAATAATAATAAAATAATATTATTATTATTTTGGGTGATCAAAACTTAAAAAGTCTATAACTTCTTCATATGGTGTCGGAATGACGAACCGTCAGCGGTAGTGTAATCCTGTAATTAAGACGGTCATTTTAAGACCCGTGATGGATACTTTTTTATGAGTTATGTCTCGGGTCAACGAAACACACATATTAATAAAATTAACGTCTTTTTTTTAAAACGCGTGGAAACTGCGCGACGTGTCGTTTGTTGACCAGTCAAAACACGTAACGGGTGTAAAGTCACACCATGTATTCATCAATACACACTGCATACTGTTTTACCTATTCGTTGGCTATATAAGAAAGGGTCGCGGATTATTTCCAGACCAATCGCTTCTTCTCCGCACGACGACACTCTTGGATGATCAAGAAGTCTTCCTCCTCTAACTTCTTTGTCCGAGCTCCGAATTACGATCTGTTAGCGGCCACAGGATTGTAGCGACGAGACGAAGCTTATAATCCCGGACTTGTCACCTTTCCTTCCGGCCTTCCTTCTCCAGCTTCCATCCTAGGAGGCATTTGTTGGGTTTGGCGAAGGCGGAGGACACCGAAGGACGTCGTCGGAAGTGGCGTGATCGGGACCTTTTAAGGTAGGGATCTCACCTTTGTCTCTCTAATTTGTGTATCATGTGTGGCGGGTATCCTTTTGTTTTCATGAGAAATGGTTGAACCTTTAAATAAAGATAATAACTGGTTAAAGAATGGGGTTGGGAAGTTAGTGATTGTTGTTACCTTACTTTTTATATATCCTGTGATATTATATTTGTGAATTGAATGAGCTTCTACCTACTGAAAATCACAGTCGTTGGGGGCCTTTTCTTACGCAAATAAATGTTGCCCTCTCCTTCTGTATTTTCTTATGGATGGAAACTTCATGAAATGTGGAAATTGGTTAATCACGTAATGTTGACTTTTTAAATGAAAATCTAGAACCCTTGTGTGATCAGCCCGGTTGAACCAAAATGGAATAATGAACATGTGGGTGTTGGCTTGGTTACGTGGCATGTGTTGGGGGCGTTTTGTGGGCTGTTTTGGTTTGGGTGAGCATCGGGGCTGCGACGTTTGGGTGGTGATCTTATTGGAATGGTTGATGGTGGAAACGTGCAGGTGTGAAATGTTTCGTAAACGATGGGGTTGAAATGGGAAGTGGTAGGTTGTGGAAAATGCCATTATTTATGAAAAGTGTTTTGATTTATGAAATGTGTTTTGATTATGAAAAGTGTTTTGAAGTAAAAGGTGTTTTCAAATGCGGAAATGTTTTGTGTGTTGAAAGGGTTTTATGTGTAGAACTTTGAAATAAATGAATGATGGAATGTTGTATGGTTGTGATAATCTTTTGTAAATGAAATGGCATGTGGTTGCTTGCGTTTTACCTAACCTTGGTTGTGGATGGTAGGGATATGTTTGTGAAAGGTTTTGTCTGGATGATAGTTTCCTAGTAGTAATAATTTGTTAAACCATTGCATGAAACATGAAAACCTAAATGGGGTTGGGGGATGATTGTTTGGTTGTTGATGCATGATTCGTGGTAGCAGTGCCGAGGCACATGCTCAGTTCCTCTTTTTTAAGAATCCATAGGTTGGGCTGTGTGTTTGGTATATGTATATATATAATTGTATCTTTGTGTTTTGTCGCACCACACCCATGTCAAGCACCTAGTGCCGAACACTCCAATTTTATGGGAGAGGGTGTTCCCCCCTTAGTTACTAGCTCCTTCCTGCTCCTTCTTCCATAGGCTATGATGGCTTGAGGTGACCTTACACCCAAGACTCTTCGGGTAGGTCTCGGAGGCTGTGATGGCTTGAGGCGACCTTTAGCCCAAGACTCTTCGGGCATGATTACCATTCCCAAGAACCTTCGGGATGAGGCCCAGGTGTCTGCGGGTGGGTTAGTGGTTGTGAGGCCCAGGTGTGTGCGGGCGGGATGCGTGGTTGTGAGGCCCAGGTGTGTGCGGGCGGGATGCGTGGTTTGGAATAGGTGTGTGCGGGCGGGAAGAGTGTGGTAGCGTCAGGACGTTTTCTGTTAGGAAGAGCAGCATCTAATTAAGTGGGAAATGGTGCGGGGTACCCAATACTTTTGTTATATATATATATATACTAAACTTGTTTGTGTTACTTGGTGAGTGTGACCAGTGAGGCTGGGTGGATAGTTTTTCCTTGTTAGTTTCTGGTTCTTCTGTTTTCTCACGGGACCTTAGGGTGTCTCCCCACTTGTGCACGAGAGCTTTAGGTTTCCCTACTGAGTATACTTGTATGCTCACCCTACGTTTACTTTCAGGTTTCCAGGAGGACTACCAGGGCCGTGCGGGACCCTACTAGTCGGGTAGTTGGAGTTGTTGCAGTTGTTGTTTTCTTGTTTTCTTTGGCATTGTACTTTTGAGCTTCCTTGTACTTGTACCTTGTTATAAAAATTGTTTAAACATGCATGTGGTCATGGTTCGGGTTTATTTATATACACTTGGTCTTTTCCCTTTTTGGTGGTTGACTTGTCCTTTTTCCCGATCCAAAATAATAATAAAAAGGGTTATGCCTCCCATATTTGTGAAAACTCATACCCTTGGTGCTAGTCGCCAACCCGGGGCCTGCTAGAGGCGGGAATCGGGGGTCATTATCTCCCTTTCACCATCCCCAGCTCAGGAGGGGCATCTTTGGTGGGAGGGGGTCATGACAAGTAGACCCACTAAATGAAGGTTGATGCAGCCTCATGAAGGATTCAACAGAATGTTGCTCCTTCCTTTGCATGTTTGGAAGTCCAGCATGATTCATATATTGAGAAAGTTGTGTGAGCATGGCTACAAGATTTTTCATTCCAGCTCCCATAACGTTTGGTTACTCAGGGGGACAATCATTGCATTTCCCGTCGCATTACGAATTAACACGGTTCTTTCGGGTTCCAGCCATTGACTAAAACCAAGAAGAATAGTGTGAGCAACACTAATTATAATAGGAAAACCACATAATCAAGAATAAAATTTCACACTTAAGGTCTTATCCTAGGTTATTCATGGCCATTTCTAAAAAACTAAGATTGTGTTCTATTATTAGACGTATCCTTAGGGTTCTTACTAAGGCTTTCACTTCCTATTTTCCAAAGGTTGATTATACCTTTCCTCTGATACCAACTATAACGACCCATACTTTACATACATTGTTAATACTTCAAAATTGAAGCATACTTATTACAAAATATAGCAAAACCACGAAAGGACCGTATAGGTATAGTGTCTTTAGAAACTGGGAAACATAAACAACTGGTTCATAAAGCATCTACATTGTCTCCCATTTATTTCATCATATCTATAGTCCCTTTTGGCATATCTTACTTAATAACATTCTCCCTGACCTGGGGAAAGAAAACATACAAAAGGGTGAGCTCAAATGCTTAGTAGGGGTAAACAAAAGATATATCAATCAAATCAGATTCATAAGAACATAACATTTTGGAAATCTTACCCTGGAAAAGATATCATAATTTCATAACATGGGATAAATCATGGTAGTGAAATGTAATCACAATAATAATAACTTAAAACATGAAGCTTTGTGACATACACACATAATCATAGAGAATCATTTCTTATTAGTCAAGACCCATTTCCAAGACTATCTTAGTGGACAAAGTCCATTTCTGAACCGAGTTCACTCCTCGTTTCAGCCCTGTTTCACTGAATCGGTTTAACCTGCCGTTCCAGCCATGTCTATATCATGATATATAAAATCTTTACCCAATTCATTGGAGGGAGATATAGGTCCCACCCATCTCATAATGATACCACTATTATGTGTGCCACAAAATCATAAACCATACGTCATATCATAACCCATGTAATAAAAATGGGAATCTTAAACATCGTGACATCATAAAACAATTCATATAAGATAAATTAATTCATAAAAATAATTCCATCAAAACATAGTCAAATAAATTTAATAATAGGGATAGAAACAGAACCCTTTATTATCTTATATTGAAAATAATTTTGATAAAACACTTGAACTCCATTCTTGAGGAAAATATCCTTTCTACTTCAAAATTACTTTTCCTTTATTAACATGTCATACAATTACAAAGTAAAAGAAGTTGATTAAAAATAAACATGAATACTTGTAAGGTAAGATTCTTGGAAATAATGTTTTAAAAATCCATTCATGCATTATAAGATTAAAAAAACATTTTTCTCGTAATTTTGTCGGAAAAGTCAAAAAGTACATCGTATGAAAAACGAAAAAAGATTCATTTCATATCCTTTTCTAAAAACTCACTGAAGGGTAAAATTGGATTTAAACAATTTTAGGTGGATGGAAATAATATTACATATTGAGGGAACATGGACGTGGATGATAAAATACATCCCAGTAAATTCCAAAGTACAAACAATCTTAGATTAAAATGAGATTGTGATATTTTCCTTACCATAGATACGATTTGCTTCGTTAGTGTCCGAACCTCCTGTATAATGATTTAAATAATGTTATTGACTTATTCCAGAATCGTACTTATTGTTATGATATCATATATGGTCATATTCTTAGCTACTTATTAGTAAAATTTCATTACTACTTGTTATTTGGGTGTTTATTACTTTTTGTTCTTATGCATGTTTTGTCAAATAATTTCTTATTATTATCTTTAGGTTATAGATACCTAATTTACCGAATGGTATTAGTGTAATATATATCATATTCATTCATTCAATTTATTTATATAATCATTATGTAATGAAGATCATGTAGAACGAATCACATCACATCATGGAGACGGTATTCCGTACGTACGCACGAGCGATGATATCGTTCCCATGATTGTGGAATTGTATTGGAGTGTATGTATAATATTTAAGAATCAATATAACTTTACAATAATAATATATATTCATTCTTTAAACCATTATACCCATCCAAGTAAGGTGGTGGCGGAAAATAGATTACACCACGGTGTGGAGACGGTATTCCGTACGTACGCACGCGCAGTGATTTCATTTTCCGTAGGATGGATAGATCATGAAATAAGGTTGTTTCATAATTATAATAACATATAATTATATGAGTGATACTGATTTCATTACCTCATAATGAAACAACTACATAATAAGAAGTGGAAGAAGAAATAAAGATGAAAGAATCGGTAACAGACATTACCTCTTCTTTGAAGCACTTCATTGAGACTTCCTTTTAGGGCACTAAAATTTGTCTTTGAAGAAGACGAGGACCTCTAGGATGTCTCTAGGTAAGTGTAGAGGAGAAATTGGTAGGGTTTGGCCGAGATGGAAGGCTCAAAGTTGTGTGAGGAATAGAGGGAGGAGGTGCCCTTTTATAAGGGATGAGAGGGGCAGCTTTGGAATAACTAAAACTATTATTTTATTATAAAGTGAAATTCGGTTTTTAATAGCTCCAAATTGGTACATTTCTAGGATATGATTGGGATGGGTCGAAATCCTCTCATCAAATAGAATTTAGACAATTTTAGGTCATTATATTAACCATATCTTTTAGTTTTAACTCTTAGTTAATTAGATTGACATTTATCATGTAACATTGTATTTTGATATTATATAGTTAATAAACTTACCATATACATCCAATAGACCCCCTTGTGGTCCATTAATGATACAACTATCATGATATAAGTATATTGGCCAAACCATAGATTTTTAGGAATAAAATAACAATCAATAATATAATATTTGTTTTAAAGACTATTTTAAGTCAATTTTGACACTATTTAGTAATTGATTTTTGTGAAAATAGTAACAGAATTATTAGTTCGAAAAAAGTTAATTAAATCACTAATAACATGTCATTTTAACCTAGAAAATTAGTGGAATTCATAAAAAGTCTCAAATTACATTTATTTGGGTATTTATAACATCAATTATGTCAATATTTCATTAATAAGATAATTACTGCATCATCTTTGTGTCATAAATAAATTAAATTATTTAATGTCTAAAAATGACAAATATAATACCATTATGTAGGAAATATTTTTATCTTTATAATGAACTTTTATATTAGAATTTATCTTATGTATAACCCTATATTAAAAATTATTTACCTATTAATCTTTGATTTTAACTATTTTAACCCTTCTATAAATAAATTAATAATAAATGTCCTAATCTAATCCAAGTGGGCCTAAATGGTCATAGTTTATTCCTAAGGTCGTTTTTGGTTGAATTACACTTATCCAATAGAATTATGACATGTGTTATGATAATAATAATATCATTTTTACCCTTAATTAACCTATTTACTTTTAACCGTCGTAAATAAAAGTAAAAAGTTACTATTCATCAAAAATTAATTTCATCTCATTGAACCACATTTTACTTACTGACATCAACCGTGTCTCTCGGATTTTTGAAATTTCACTCATAGAAGCGGTAAAATTATGTTTTATGTAAATTTTCAAATTCTCCTAGGAGGCGGGTAAAAGACGGTGAAAAGTTCAATAATATTTTTATATATCTAAAATTATTATAAAATGACTCCAATGAATTGAATTGAACTTATATAGGTATTATGTATCAATTTTTCCCTAAAATAAATTTAATTAAAATAAATAATTATTTAAATAAAAAGTCGGTTTTTAAATAGTAACCCAGTGTTTTCACTATTCATCAAAAATTGAATGTTTTTAGAAAAAGTCCAAAATTTCACCCTAGGCTAATTTCGATATTCTGAATCCAAAAATGAACTCGATTTTGAAAAATAAAATGTACAAAATTTCAAAAAGTGGTTATTACTATTCATAACGGCTAGTTTTAATAATATTTTAATAGCATATCGTTGTTTAGTGAAACTCGGTATTGCGTACGATGCAAGCTATCGAGGAAGGTCGCGGTTGTGTGTAAAGCAATCCAAAGAAGTGTTGTGTGTAGTGAAAGATTCATTTGATGATTTATATAACATAAAAACAAAATATTTCTCATAAAAGTCTCGAGTGTTACACTATCTTATTCTTCGCCTAATTACGTCCAGAGCATCCGAGGAGGCCAAATCTTCTCTGAGCTGCTGATCTGTCACCAGTTATCTTAATCGAACATCGTCGGTTGCAATAGAATTGTAGCGGAGGGTTCCTGGTTCTTCCATGGCCACATTTCCTGATTCTTTCACTTATGAGAGTTATCTAAGGTTGAACATTTTAGACTTTTTTGCAAATCTTCTCCGTTCTAGGCCG
Organism: Viscum album; assembly: GCA_963277665.1. Lineage (NCBI taxonomy): Eukaryota > Viridiplantae > Streptophyta > Magnoliopsida > Santalales > Viscaceae > Viscum > Viscum album. The sequence goes on from OY728122.1 coordinate 1,255,449,000, forward strand.
ATTCACAGGTCGAGGTTCAAGTATATCGATCTCCTAGGATCGAGGTAGGTGGTTTGTTTCCCTACGTTGAATGTATTTGAGTTTTGTGCAAAAAGTGATAGATTCCCATGTATTGGGTATCTCAGGTTAGGTTTTTGAACCATTCTTATTGTCTACCTTGGATTTCTTGTATTCTTGAAGTTATTAAATGATTAATGATTTCTTCTTAGAATGTTTGAGGATCACCCCATTGGTGTTTCCCTTGTTTTGGCTATTTATTAGCATTTGGATTAGGTTTCATGTGAGGCATACCTTGTTGCAATAATTTCCTGCCTTGAGATAATTGGTTGCATGTATTGTCTGTTGTGTATATTCTTTTGATGCATTGTAGCTTTTAGCCATGTAGTTGTTTAACTTAATTAGGGTTGCTAACAGTCTATTACACACGACTAGACTGCTCAGGGTTGTGTAAACCAGGTGCGATAGACTAAAGAGGTAATTGATGATTAAGGGCTTCCCTGGAGAGTGTATTATAAATTATTATCATTCACATGACCTACAGTAATTGGACTTTTTGATTCCTCAGAGTGTCCTCAGTTATGTATCGAGACTGTTGGGGGAATTAGATGTAAGTGCTTCCTCAGAGAGTCTGTAGCTATCGTTGCAAGACCACAAAGGAATTGATGGTGAGTGCTTTCCAGAGTGTCTGTTCCATTGTATGATTACTTGACTATAGGGGTCTGGAAATATGAGCCACCCAGAGAGTCAGTGTAAATATTGATTGGTTTTTTGTGATGAGTCCATCAAGCCAAAGAACAAGCTTGTGTTTTGTATTGCTTATAGTTTAGGTAGTCTGCTGAGATACCTGTTGTGTTACATGTTATGCTTTGGGAATATAGAGTTGTTGCTAAATTCCTTGGGTGATAATAAATTGACTGAATGAAATTGCTAATTAAATATCAATGGATATTTGTAGGATTTATTACTTAGTGTACTCCTATTTCTCTACTGCATTTATTTCATTTACTTTTTCCAAATTTCTCACTGACAGTAGGGCATAAATCTTGTGGTGATTTCCCACTAGGATTAGTCTCACACCCTTTTTGGGTCCTTCTTTTCGGCCCAAACATGTTATATGGTGTAGGTGTGCATAGGGATTGTGGCCCTTCTACTTCAGGTACCTGATTGCTGGTTGGAGCTGGAGAGCATAGGACCGAGCCTAGGCTTGCGATGTTGTTGTAGTTGATGTTTTCTTTTAGTACCTTATTCCCAGTTTTATTTCAGAACATTGTTGTTTTTACTGCGTTCCATAGATACTTGTACCTACTGCATCATTTTTATCATTATTATATTATACATTGCTTTTTCAGTTTAGTTTCAATTATTGTATGTTGTTTACTGCTTCCGCTATTGATTGTTATTTCCTTTTCTTTGTATACCTTACAAAATGAGGGAATATTTTCCCCAATGACTCACTAAGGCCCTTGCTGCTAGTCAGCAGCCTCTGGCATTTGGGGACATGCGCTTGAGGTCATGTGACAAACCAGGTACGGGGCACCAGTTGAGTGGATTCGGATTCGGGTCGTTACATATTCAGGGTAAGCTCTCTTTTCCAGATGAAACGGTGCAAGTCGTTACTCCATATATTCTAAATGAGTCGTTAATGACTCAATTGTATTCATATGTATTTGGGGAATATCAAGAGGAGCGGGATTCTGTGCAGGTATTGCCACTGGAACTTGAGCTGGTGCAATGACCGGTAAGACAACTAATGATGGTACTGATATCTATCTTGTATAACCCACAGAAATAGGTATATCAGGATTTATATGATCATTTCATGATTGTGTACCCAATAAAGTAAATTCATTATCTGCGTTTGTAGTTAATCCAAATCCCCTCTGTAGAGGATCTCCTACATGATTTGCAAGTTGAGGACTTGCTTGGGGAGTATGTCTTGCAGAAATGTTGTTTCGAAGAAACTCTGTATTGAATCTTTTCAACTTCTTCATTTCCTCTTCTTACATTGAAAATATATCTTCATGTTAAAGATATTTACCCTCACCATTGGAAAAGTGAGTTTCAATCATACTTCTTAACAATCCCTTTGTTAGATGCCTTTCAGAGAGGGGGGAGTTGGTTATTTGAAGGCATACCATGATTCTGGGTCAGCCTCCTATTTTGGGTACTAAAATATTCCTCATTTTCCTCGGGGTATACCATATTGTGGAAAAGAACATCATCTTATGATTCCACTGAACATGACTTATTTTTTTGTGGATCTTCTGTAATTGTATTCATAACATTTACTAACGAATAAAACAATAATAGCATTCTGTCAGTGTTTCTGGTAGATCATCTCCCTTTTGTCTTTCACAAAACTCCATTATCCTTTATGAAGAATTACCTGGAACGTTTTGGTGGGAATTAACATGATGGGAATCATTGGATTGTTCAGTTGTATGCTTTCACTGCCGCTTCTTCCCTAATCGGGAGAAAACTGACTTCAATTGAGGAGGGGATTATAGATTCGAAAAATCCCCCATCTTTGCAGGCTGGGGTTGTTCATGTTCATATTCTTCAAATCATTGAACATTGTTTAATGAATTTAAAGGTTTCAATAACTGAGCCCCCATCCTGGAAAGCTGGGGTGATTCTTGAACTGCTATAGCTAAAATTCATGTAACTACTCTTCAGATTTTGTGGATTTTGGTTCAGACATTAGCTGGGTGGATCATCAGACAATTAATTAAATCACATGTTCCAGAAGATCGATGTGATATTTTAGACATTTTAATCCTCTAATGTCTGACATCCTCTAAATGGGACGCTTTCTCGAGATTCTCAGAGGCTTGATGTGGAAGTATTTCAACAACATCTTTTTTTGGTTCTGATTCTGATGAGAACTAGTTGAGGCCAATTCTTGAGCGTAAATTTGATTACATACAAAACCTATTGACTGTAGCCATCCGTGGGCAATAACATTGCATGATCCCACTTTTGGAGGACTTTTCATATTTTTAGGTGTAGTGAAATGCAATGGTCCATATGCACCCCATCCTCTGATGCAATCATTAGATGGGGAATCAGAATTTAATTGGCATAGCCTCTTCAGAGCATTGAGACATGTGCGCTTAAGGGTTCTCAGTTTTTTTTCAACCCTTAGATGTTGGGAAAGTGAAAGAGATGCCATGTAAAATTGGATTTGTAACCGTTTTATTACCTTTATATGATTTTGATATTCATCATATGGTAATACTTTAGTTTTCAAGTAATGAAGAGTTTTCCATATGTTGAGACAAATGTCATGAATGCAATCTTCTGTCATCAATTCTGGAATATCAAACTGATAATTTTCTAAAGGCAAGAACATGACATGTATATCTCCTTTACGTAATTGTTTCCTCATGTTTAACATGTCTTCATCATCATTCACTAGTGGTTTCTCCACTTGGTATGACCAAAGGGGATGCTCTGCAGTAGAGGATAAATGAACCAAGGGAGGTTCGGAGAATGATTGTTCCCTTAAGATGCCTTCTGACTGAGAAATTGTTTCACCCATCAATGACAAGGCATCATACATGACTGGACTTGTGTTTCCACTTGCCTCAAGATATGAGGGATTTCTTGTTTCTACATTGTCAATTATTGAATTGTTTTGACAATTAGAAATACTAATGCAGAGAGGACTTTCGCAGTGAATTCCATCATGGGGAGGATCACCATGATGGTTTACAAAAAGGGAAAAATCTTCTTTCTCTTTGGTCTTCTGGAATCACAGAGGGTTTCCATGGATCTCATCCAAAGATAGAAACTCTGTATTGACTGAATTTTCATGAATCAATCCTCCAAGATGATATTTCTCATGAGAAACTTCAGAATTCCAACTACCACTCCCAAAATATGGTAACTAGGGGGTATGATCTTGAGATGAAATAGAGAAATTTCTGAGGGGTTCAAGAAATCCAGCATTAAGGGGAGATAAATCATAACATGACTCTTGATTTTCCAATAGTATTTGGTGATATTTCATTTCGGATGTTCTCTTATACTTAGTTGGGGCCACCTGCTAGGAGAAGTGGTTATAATGGGCAGGTGTATGTGCCTTCCATGAAATAGTTACCGGAATGGACTAACTAATTCCAATTGGAAAGGGTGTATGTTTACTATCCTATAGTTTGTATGATATGGGGAAAAATGCCACATTACCCTCTTGGACTGGAATAGAGGTGTGTATCTGCTCCGGGATGACATACTGATGTTCCATCCGATGTGTGGGGATAGATTTATAAGTATGTTCCCCTGATACTGCCGAAGTAGTTAAAATATCCAGGCATGCTTCTAGAATATGGGCAGGGATATGCATCTGCCCTTTCACCATTGATAAGATGTTTTTGGTGACTTCAGTAGCCAGAACATGTATATACGTCCATTCCATATCGAGAATAGGTGTATGTGCCTACTTCTATCCTTCTTTTCCTGTAAATGGATATTGACTATACTCACGTATAGGGGTAGAGTGATGGGTATTCCCCACATTTATCATCAGAGCATTCCGAATTACTTCTCTTAGTGCTACCAAAGGAGACTGTTGGAAAGCATGATGAAAATTGGTTGGTGTATGTGTCTACTGGCCATTTTCTATCAAGTATAGTTGATTGGATTCCTTCAATACTATCATATGAGACTGCTAACAGAATTGGTGATTGTAAACACATGTATGTTCCTGTTTACTAATTTCCACCATATTAGATTGGTGGGACTCTTTAAATTCGATCAGACTAGCCTACTGATTGGCTGATAACTTGTGAGTAGGAGTATGTTCCTGTTCACGATACTCCACCGGGTTAATCTGGTGGGATTGGTGGGTTTCTGTCAGACAAGCCTACTAAGCAGCAAAATTAGAATGAAATGGTGTATGTTCCCACTCGTTATTTGTCATCAAAATTGGCTGATGGACTTATTCGGAAGAAGAAGAGGTGAAAAACATCTCCCTATTGACCGGACGTTGTCCCTAATGGTTTATCTTGCATGCCCGGGTCTGAGAGACTTAGGAAAAATGTCCAGAGGCAACACCCCCATCATGTTGGGGATACACTACAGCGTGATTCTGGTGGTGATTGCTGGTGGGAGTCCTCAGGAAGGACTCCTGCATTCTTGAATTGAGGCCTTGAGTGACCTCTTGATCCACCTCCCTGTAGTATGGGAGAGATTGATTGTTGTGTTCTAGGGATAAAGACCCAAAACGGTTGGATATGGTGGTTGGCACCGTTTTCTTCTTGATCATTGGTCATTGTTGGCTAGATGATTGAGGATTATTGTTGACCTGAAGGTCTTATCAAGCAGCCTCCAATGTCGAGATTATATCGTCCAGGCGATATTCCTTCACCAGAAAATTAGAGACCTAGTGTTGAAGATGATCGGTTAGTGATAACATCATTCTCGTGGATAGAGATCCAGCTTGAGCAGCCATCGGGAAGTCCATAGATATTGTCTTGGAGAATGTCATTATTTGTTTTGAAGGGAGTTCAGTGGAAAACTAAGAACAATGACAAACTTTATTAAAGAAACATATTTTCAGATGGATACATGCATGATTAATTCCTTTTTCTGGCATTCATTTATTAATTATTAGGGGCCTAAAATGTGCATAACATTATTAAATTGGTTAAAGATTCATGTCGGGTTAACCATTTTTGTTTCTTAGTTCCTTGAAATGTGTGTTATTGATTTTAGAATCACTGTTTCTAGGAGGTTTACATTGTATTTATTCATGGAACCAAAAACATCTAGCAGTTCTTTATCCAAAGAGGACATGCTTTCTAAAGGAATGTGTTTGTTATGTTTTGATGTTTATGATACTTAAGAAAATATATTGGTCAAGAAAATGGGATGTCAGACTCATCACACCCTTTTGCGGGGAATTATTGTCTACTTCGAGACTCTCTTTTTAAATTATAATATTTTCATGAATACTTTTTAATTCACCAAGTATATCATAGTATCCCTTGGAGTTTATAATCACTTATTAACATGGGTAAAATTTTAGAATCATCGGTATGCATTCATGGTTCTTCATAAATGGAAACATCTATATGTATTCGAGGTTTTCCACTGATTTTATCCTCTAATATACCGATTAGATATTTTTTAATCATCATTATGATGATACTCGTTTTTAAGCTACACAGTTGGGTAGTCGGGAATTTATTATCATCCAGGGAAATGAAATTTTTTTTTAATCTTGGGATCATTCTCATTAAATGAGCTACCCGCGTATCCTTGCGAAAGGAATCAGAAACCTCGTAGTTCAGTGCTGCTTAGTAGGACACATCATACCTTTTAAGGTCATGTGATAAGGACCTCTAATAAAAAAGTGCTTAGTTGAAACTTAGTGTGGTACTTATGCTGAAGCAGTACAAGGAATTTGTAAGGGATATGGGTTTCCAAGTAAGATCAGACTCTATCCAGAAAATGGCCCAAATAGAATAGGGTTGATTTTAAGTTTTGGGTTTGAACCTCAAGAAGGATCCCTACGTATCCCATATGGATGGGAATCAAAGCCCACGTAGTTCGATGAATCTCATAGGAGAGTATAGTATTTTGAGAGAGATGAGCTTGGGATTACTTCCTGAAAAGGACGACATAATTAATTGAGGATTGTATTTGGGGCTTATTTCCAAAGGAGGATGCCCATGTTTGGGGAATTGGGGTTGGATTTCTGGGGAGAATATTCAATGAGCTCGGGCTCTGAAAGAGTTTCCTACGTATCTGGATTTGAATAGGAATCAGATTTCTCGTAGTTCCTTGGTTGAGTGTCTGTGAACATGTAGTAACCATCACACACTTTAAGCCCATGTGAGTCATGCTCGTTGTGAGAAACAAGAGGATGTGAAAGATTCAACAATGACACTTCACACTTTTCCTCCTCCACTAATGGAAGAGGGAAGGTCAACTGTGGAAGAGGGTGAGGCGACGAGCCTTCCCTCGGTTTTATTTACATTGGACAAGGGTCCCATTTAAGGAAGAATGGGTGAAGGTGAGGGGATTATACCAGGATGGGTTCCCTAAAATTGGTTCTGGTAGGAGAGGGAATCTTTTCTTATGCTTGTTCGGAACAATAAGTAAGAAGTGTATCTTCACTACCAGAGACCTGAGGTTTGGTTGGGTCTTACTTATATGTAGGATGCACATTTGTGACTACATGGGGATTACTCCTAAGGAGGATTCCCATTAGGAATGTGTTGGGGCTTACTCATAGTGAGGATTCCCATTTGGAATTTTTTGGGGCTTACAACAAAGGAGGATTCCCTTTTGGAATTTTTTGGGGCTTACTCCTAAGGTAGATGCCCATTTGAGGTTTAATCTAGAAAAGAAGTTAGGTGATGAGGTTTTAGGATTTTCATGGGGATTATTTCGACTCATGGAATCCATAATGACAGTCCAAACTCATAACATGCGAAAGGAACAAGAAGGAGTAATTCGACTCAATGCACATCATTGAGTGTCATGGTGTGTCTTGAATCATGGTATTCTAAGGTTGATTGTATGGATGGAAAAAGGGTGTAATGGAAAGTTTCCTTAACTAGATTCTAAATGATCACAGTGCGACTATCCATTTTCCTGGGGATTAGTGATGGAAGCAAAGGGACGGGCCCAAAGGGCTGGGACCGCAGCCCGGCAGTGACCCCAAGCAGGGGTGCGGGGGCGCAGCCCCCATGGTAGAGATTAGTGGGGTCATGTAGGTGTTCTTCCAAGTGCATTTTGTAGGTACTCTTCATAGCTCCCCCATGGATATACTCCCTGCAGGTGCGGCGTGCAACTACTATGCGAAGGTGTGCTGTGCAGGTGCACCTAGCATGCGCTCCGCATAGGGGCACCACGCAGGTGCTCCGCAAAGGTACTTCGTGAAGGTGCTCTGCATAGCTCTATATGTTCTAGACCCTGATGTGACATTGAACCACATTTTCCCTTTTAATTCTCTCTTCTATCATGTTTTATAGAACTACCTTGGAAAATTTGGGGGATCATGGTGAAATAGTTATGCAATGAGAGATTTGGGACTTCTTCCAATTTTTTCCGTCCCTAAAATGGGGAGCCTAAGGGTCCTATTTATAGGAAAGGATGGGACCTTGTCGAAGGGATTTTTTCCATGTAGGTCATCAACACAAGTCCTCTACATCGGTCCTCCGCCTAGGGGCTTAGAAAGAATTCTTTTGTGCAGGTCCTCCACACTGGTCCTTCGCGTAGGTCCTCCGCGTAGGTGGTCTGTGTAGGTCCTTCACATAGGTCCCTTTGTGAAATTTTATCCATCATCCGAGTGCCATAAAATTTGATCTGTAAGAATGTTTGCGTTCTGCAACCAGTAAAATCGAATGTCTTAAAGAGATCTACACTTCTTGATATGGTAAATACAGCAAGTCTTCTCGAATGAAACTCAAAAATTGAATTTAATGTGTTGACACCTTTCCATCACTGATCATTGAAGTCCACTGCCTACTACTGGATAGGGAAATCATCCCACTTATCCATTGGTATGAAGTAGTATTTTGGAACATAGAAATATAGCATGCATCTTCTTCTTTCCTGTTGAAAGCATCTTTACTCATACTTTAAATTTGTTTTCTATGTGAGAATCATATCTTCAATCTACAGAAAAGTGCATTGAAGACATTTTATGGTGTCTACGGGGATATAAATAATATTTATCAAGATTACTATATGTAGTTGTAAATATTATAATTTTAAAAAATAAATATCATGATTAGAAAAATCAATGAAAATATATGCATAGTTTGAATAAACTGTCTTTTAATGTAGTTTGAAAAAGTCATAATTTTTATATAATAAAAAAAATAACTATTTTAAAATTTTATTTTGATAAAATTTTAATCATTTTTTAATAGGAACGTCTAAACTTTCCAAGGATAGTTTTTTGTTAATTTTCTAAAATACATCAAGTTTTAGGTGAATGGTAAAAATACAGTTTTCCTATAACAAGTGTATCTTAAATTGCATCATTCATGATATAATATTGAAATAGTCATTTCTAGAACTTGAGGTTAGTCCATGTCATATTTTATTTCATATATGAGTCATTAAAATAAAATTAATTAAATTTGCAAACCTAAAAAGATCATTCCAAATCATAAAGTAAAAATTAATTCCTTAAAATTGTATTTTCCCATTTTTCAACTTTCGTTTTAAATAAACTATTGAATTCAAATTATAAAGGGGATTTAAAGTAATAAAACTATTATATTATATTAATATATGATATATATTTTAAAAAATTCACTGTTATTGGGTTTAATGTTGATATATTATTTTATTTAATATTTTATTCTGAAAATACCCCTCACTTAAAGTATAAATAACCCATCTCCCTACCATTGATGCCATTACAAAGCCCATGATTTTCCCATTTCCTCCCTATAAATCCACTTACAATACTTATGGATATAGTTTATCAATAAAACTCCGAACACCAAGGCAGGTATACTATCATAAAAGAGAATCTACGTCGTGGAAAGAGTAAGCCTCTATTAACTATTTCTACTATTCTTCTTCTCTTTCTTATTTTTAACAATTACTTTAAAAAAATATACTATAAAATTAATTATCCAGTAATTTAAAACTACATTAATAGTTTTGAACTACTATAATTATCTTATTTATGATAAAAAATGTCATTCATCTCTTTCTTGCTCTCCCGACATTGCCTCGTTAATGGTCGGTTAACCACCAACAGAAACATTGTCGTGTCAACACTTATAACCATAATAATATATGGATATTATAATCAATATATAATATATAAAAATTGAATTATATGTTTAATAATTATATGGAATTAATTATACTAATTTATAAATTACATCGAATTAAAATAGAGAAACCAAAGTGAAACTGAAAGTTTTAATGAAAAACATGCTGTCAAAATGCTTCAAATACATAAATAGAAATAACGAAATATAAGAAAATAATTATAATTTATAAATTTCTATATAAATTTCTATAATTAAATTTTGGGTAAATTTTTAAAAAAATTACAATTTTATTATTCAAGAGGCAAAGAAGAGATGAAATAATGCAGGGATTAGTGAAGGGGATTGTCAAACCCAACTCATTTTATTTGGGGTAAATCTATTTCATGAATTATTCAGTATGAATACTCATATAATTTTACTTAAATATAATTATATTATTCTTGATGTTTCTTTTTAGGTTATATATTCTTCTAACATGATTTTATCACAATTAGAAAGACTTTCTTAAACATCTTTTTTTTTCAAAAACACATCTCTTATAACTTAGGGCTTGTTTCTTTTGCCATCAAGAATGATAATGATGATGCCAAATATTTTTTTACTTTTTACTTTGGGAACCCCAAGTTTATTCATGAAATTATATTTCTTAAATCCTTATGAATCTCATTCCTTTACCTGGGTTATTTTATGACTATTATTGTGATACATTCTCTGTGGAATGAGTGATTATTTAAATATTATGGTGTGATGGGTGGTCTTGGAATTATATAACCCACCAATTAATTTGGAAATGTGATGTATCCCATGAGATAATTTGTATTATGCATGAACATGATTCTATTGTTGATAACAATATGATTTGATTATGCTGATATATTATGCCTGAACATGATGCTGGATTTATTCACAATGATGTGTGATATTTGACAACTATGACCTAATGGTTCATTTTTGTGCATTTCGAAATTCCATGATTTTACCTCATTTTTACCTCATGATACGAATTATTATCCTACTAAAAATTAATTTTTTATTATCAAATCACTTCTTAAGAAAAAGTGAGAAACTATAAAAGTCCAACAATAGCCACATAATAAGCATAACAGAAAATCCCCAGAACCAACAATAAGATCTACTCATCCCCAGCGAATTCACCATGACACAAGCTTTCAACTTTTCCGGACAATTCAACAAATAGTCCCGTGCAGAAAGCACATGCAAAGAACCGATGGCCAATCCAGACCCTCTAAACATCCATGTCCAAAATACCTGCTCCGGTGAAGACATCAAGCTCTTATCCTCATCTGAAGCTGAATCAAGTAGAGTGTTGGTTGGAAACACCAAACTAAGACAATCGTCAACACAACTCGTACACCGATAAAATCAACCAAATTAACCATGATCCCCAATTTAAAAAGATTCATGGAGTAATAAATTGACATTACAAGAGTTTGCTTCCCTAAACAGTTTGCAAAGAATCTTGAGACCTGTGTGTTTAAGACCTACATCATAAACTTTTCAAATTCAGAAGCCAACTGATCCTAGGACTATATGTACACGTCCATGATGATATTCCATTTTTTGAAGCCCCCTACCAGGATTAGATCTGGTTTTTTAATCCCTGAGTATTGTTCCTCATTGAGAGAATCCCTTATGGGATATCCCATCATTTTAGTTGTCTCCTCCTCAAATGCATTAAGCACCAAGACCTGCCATCATTTTAGCTGCCTCCTCCTCAAATGCATTAAGCACCAAGACCTGGTCAATTACTTCTTCTTCAGAGCATGAAAACATATCCAATGAATGAACCCCCTGGTCCCATGATTCCAAATGACTCAATGTCTCTAGACCAAGCTTCTTGTTATTTATCTTTTTTGAAGAGAGAGTATCCAAAGTGGTGGTAATGAAGAGTAGTGCTTCCTCCTCATTCTTCTACTAAGGCTCTTGTTTCTCATCGAGATTGGAGCTTCATCGCCGAGAGTCTAGGGTCAGTCACAAGGATTACCTTCCTATCATCCCCATCTTCCACAACCAGTTTATATTAACCGTAACTCATACCATCCTCAACGATTTCTTCGAACCTATTACTCAAGTGAGCCGAGGTTCGGATTACGGAATCCAATCCCCCAATCCTCCAAACTGTATTTGGCTCAGCCACATCCAAAGAAGTCCCCTGCTTCTCTATGTTCACAACACCGATGTACGACCATATCACCTCAACAGACGAATCAGCTGACACAAACTTCTCACCACCCACCATCTGTTCTATGACCACATTACTCCCCTTCCTATGATTTTCAACATGAACCTCGTCAAGAAGGGGCATCCCATCACCCTTATACACACTACATTTGTAAGATCCCTCTAGCTCCTGCCTCAGCTTGTTGAACACCTCCAAACCCTTAGGGTTAACTGTATTCACCACAACCTTAATTCCTATTACAGAACCAGGTGTAACCTCAAAAATGCAGTCCATTTTATTATTAAATGGGTTTTCCTCCTCCACTGCGCACAAAAAATAAGGACCCAACCTCCACCCTCACTACCAGAAGCCAACATATCTGAGCCGACATCGACATTAACCTTAATAGCCTTACCTCTGTCACTGATCTCCACCCTAACTGAGAACTGATCCCCCTAGAGACAAGCATCAATTATGTGACCCGTCGGTCTTCAGATCATAAAAAAAAACCTTATCGAAGCCCCTATCCACTAGCCTTCCACCCTGTCGATAGACGTCCGATGAATTATCGAGACACCTACAAGAGGAACAGATCTCCATCCAATTCTCATAAATCACACACTGTATGCACTGATAATCCTGACCGACTGTGATCCATACATAATCAACGGGAGCTTTAGAAACATCCATCTCTACCCAAACCCTCAGATTGATTGGATAGAAAACCAACACCGTGCGACTATCCAAACACAAAAACCTATTTACTAGATTACCACACAATATGATAACAAGTGGATTATGAAATGAAAGAGGATGGTTTAAGAAACTAACCCACACTATAGTGGAAGGAGGATCATGTTTCATATGGAACTCAAAAGACCATAAAAATTAGAAGACCCGGAACCCATTAAAGTTATGGGGTACCCTCAACCAGGCACAGATGAGTTCCTCCTCTAAAGAAAAACAAACCATGATGTTCTAGTTTTTATGTAATCCCACTGTCTCTATGTCACAGAGATCCCAAGAACTAAATAAAAACCTATCAAAGGCTGTGATCGAAGGCCCCCGATGTTTGAAGCGCGCCACCATGGGGAGATTCAATAACATCAGGATTTTTGTGAACTCAGAAGACAATAGTTCAAGGTTAGGGAACACATCGATGAGCTCTAAAACATTAGGGAATAGAAATGGCAACGGGAACATAGGGAGGAAATTAGGGTTGGAAAATGGTCGAAGAGCAGGCTCTACTCCCCTCTTGGGCTTTAGAGATCCCTCCCCCGCCATGGGGGGAGGGACAAACACTTGAGCCGCAGCCATCACCGGGGGAATAAGCACCTATGGTGAGGGTTAAATGAGGTGAAATCCATTTAATTATGATCCTATTCTTGTGATATTATGATTTTGCTCACTAATTTTATATTAATTCATATTCCTTATTGATTCTCTTACTAGACTTTTAGCTTTCCCTTTTTTTGATGAATATCCTTAGGTGATTACATATACTTTGGAGAATATATGATTTAGAACGACATCAATAAAGAATATAAATATATTTTTGTGTTTTATCATGTAAAATTTATATATGGGACAAATTTGCCAAAGACACTGAACCTTTGGATCATTAATTTATGTCTCTATAATGTTGTTTTTTAGAAAATGATGTAATAATCATTTAAGAAAGAGAAGAGTTGTTATACTTCTTCTGGGTCATATCTCACTCCACCCTATCACAATTATCACAGAGATCATGTACTCTCCATTTATATTGGAATGTCGAAACATCACATCATTTGTTCTGGTTGCACCGGCTTATTTACTTCATGGAAAATCCGATTCTCATCCAAGTAAACTATTTAAGCATAAATGCCTCAACTAGACCATTAAGTGAATAGTGAAATATCTATTTATATATCCTTATAATGAATCTTATGTATCCTTTGAAAACAATTTATAACCATAACACATGTTATTAAAAGGTATTCCTATGTGAGTTATTCTTATTCCCTCCATCTAGAAAAAATTATTGTCATCATTACCACTTCCTATAAAACATTGGTGCTGCATTCTAAACTATCCTTCCTCCTAACTAACTCCTTTTGAAACATGGTTTCTCCCAACATCCATCCATCCAGAAGTTCCTACAACCACATTCCCACACATGAACAACAATATTGATGATTATTCAATTGACCTAATTCCAAACATCCATAGTGAAGGTTAACATGCCCCCATCTAGTTTTTCTAAGTGTAATTATAGAAAATCACGTTCTATAAACTCCAACACATAACTATAAAACATTTACCATACTAAACACCAATTATATCTCATTTGAGAATTTTTTCACATGTTAATCTTAACAATATCCCACTCTCTGTTATTTTCAAGGATTTCACCAATTTAACTTGATCGTCTTCTAAATAATGAATTTCATTCTTTCTCTATTTGTATTTTCACCATAGTTCTACACTATATTCATGATCATCCAAGGCCCATTAAGATCAAAACATGCTATTTATAAGGACATTTTCTAGTTATTCTATAAATCTTACAACTTAAGTATAGGTAATGTGGGACATTCCTTATCGTGGGGCATAAAAGCTTATTACTTAAGTATAGAATAGAGGAAAATGCATGTTCCAAATTACCTATACATTGGTAAAAAAGAATGTTCTTCGGTAATTATTTGAATGGTGACATGGTATATTTATTTTGTCCACATAATTCACAACGAGATACATATTTTCACACTATGAAAGATCGTCCTCCACCTTCATCTTGGGTTTTTTAAAACCATTCATTATGGGGAAGAATAGGGTGTGAAATATATCAACATTGATGACATGAATTGGGTTTCATAATATGAATCTCCATGTTCTACTCTATTTTGATCATGTTCATCTTTTTCCTCTTCTTCAAGCCATGGAATCTTATCCCATACATCTCACAACATGAATCATGGTATTTTTTACTCTATTTTCTCATCTTCAATTTCTCATTTGATCCAACCATAACTAAAATTAATAATAAAATATTGGTATGAAAAAATAAATTAAATTACAAAAATAATGTATTTTATATTAAAATAAGTATGTATTAAATGCTATTATCAATTCCCAAACACGTAGAACCTACATTTCCTTAAATATCTAATCTCAATAATCATTAAAAATAATCTTCATTATACTAATATTGAAATTTCAAGTGCAACAAAACTATATTCCTGTCATTTGAAAATAAACATTTAATGGATGCAAAAAATAAATCATCCAACTCATCACATTTTAAATAAACAAGAGAATTATATATTACACTTTTATGCTTTTTAAATAATAATGCTCTTACTTCCATCCACATAATTTTCTTAATTCATCATTCATGTGCATGACACTTGCAATATAACTCACATTGTATTACTTTCACTCATCACTAAAAGTAATAAAAACAACTAATCTTGTTATCATTCCTAAAGAACATGTGACATTCCATAAAATTTCATGAAATCTTTCATCTCTACCATATAAAGAAATAGTTCAAAATTAATCATGGGGTCATCACATAAAGGTTGAAATTTATTTGAGGCTTATGGTGGGTGGTAAATGAATAAAATAAGGCTCAAAAAGGAGGAAACAATATGAATTGTAATGCATGATATAAAAAATGGGACTAATGATATACTCCTATAAGGATGGATATGTTATATCCCCGCTCCAAAAAGTTCAATTTTCTTATATGACATGAGTATGAATAATGAATAAATTGTCATCTATTTCATTTTCTTTTTCCTTCTTATTTTTAATTTGTGCTTATGTAAAATCTTGAATCCACTACCTAATCCCATATTATTAAAATATCATCAATCAAGTAATTTTAATTTTTTATCCTCCCAAGTAACAAACCCAATTATTCCCCTTTCAACTCTTTTTTTGTAAGATATGTGAATAAAAAAGTACAATGAATGAAAGAATGACCTCTCCACAAATTTCATGAGAACCCCAAAAACATTAACCACAATAAAGTATATCCCCATATTCATTAGACAAAACCTCTCCCAAACATATCCATTTCAACATTATGCAACTCACTAAGAGTTGTGTAGGAAAAGATATAATAGGTTTTAAATGTGGATTATTTCCTAACAAGGATATTTTTTGATTCTTTGGGGAAAAGTATGATTTAAAGTTATGGTGTATCTAAGGATAAATGTATATATAATAAAATGTATCAAACATATTAAAAGTGACATTGTTGGTTCATATCATTGATAAGATGACAAACAATTTTTCAATGAAAACATGCTTGAGTCTATCAAGAAATATACTACAGAAAGAATGTGAAATATAATTCTAGAATACTATTGGGAATGAGAAAATATGGTTGGTAAAATTACTCAAGGAATTTACAAAATATATAATATATATTTTATAAGTTCAAAACATTATGAATATAATATGTATTTTATAAAAAAATCAAACCATTTCCTAAAATATTTATTTTTCAAATTCTTTCCCATGTGCTAAATTTTACTAATTAATTTTCCAGTTTACACATCTAATCATGCCAATAGTGAAATTTAAAACATTGTATAATGATTATCCTGAGAATTTTTTTTAAACATTAGAGATACATCTAATTAAAACAAATTGTATACATACATCATAGAATATAATGAGGTAAAAATAAATGGATAAAAATTAATGCTTACTCACCTTTTAGTGTAGATATTTTCTTTTCACGGCTGAAGCCTTAGATGATATCTTTATTCAGGCTCTATTTTTACATCATTTTGCAGCATGGATTCCCATTTAATGACATATATCATATATAGTTTCTTTTATTTTCCCTTGTTGGATTATTCAATGTTGATAGAATTGGAAGTAGTAAAAAACAATGGATAGTATATACATATTCTATTATTCTTAAAAGGATCAAAGAAAAGATTAAACTAAAGAAAAAAATATGACAAAATCTAGTTGCGTATAGAAATAACTTTTCATTAATTTCATTATATAGACATAATTTCTTTAAAAAATCATATACAAAATGCATTAACTTCTAGATTCCATCTCCCACACTTTTTTGATATAGTTTCCATGATGAATTTATGTTGATTATTCAACAAACTACTTTATGAAAATTAACATGTTCAATCAAATGTTATGGAAAAGGCATAATCTAGTGGATTATAATTGATATATAGTTTAGAGGAGTGTTATCTCATCCACTAGTTGTTTGGGTAGGTTCCCATGGTACATCATAAATCTGTTACAATTTATAGTAAATGGGGTTCTTAATCATTCTATTACATGATACACAAAACCAAAAGGCTATACATGACTATCATTAAATATCCTCCCAATATAGAATTAATTTTACTTATAATTAGTTTGACAATGGAGATAAAAAAATAAAACTTGATCACTAGGGTGGAAGGTTCTTAGTTGATTTTTTTTCATGGTCCATCCTTTTTATCTATTTATAGATCATGTAATTTTCAAAATATTCTCAATTGATATCCTCTTTATCATGAATTCGTTGTCTCTACTCCTTCCCATCTTTGTAAAGGTCCAGATTCATATCTCTTACAACCTTTTATTTATTATGTTCAAATTCTATTGGGATGTTGTATCTCTTGAAATAAATTAATTATAAGGGGGGATTCCTATGGGTGTCTTATAAGTAGTGTTATAAGACCAGATGGTATCTTCCAACTTTTGGTTCAAATACTTCCTATTATATTTTACGATATTCTACATAATTACTTTTATTTATCTTTCGGAAACATCAGCTTGGCCATATTTTTATAAATTATATGGTCTTCATGTTTTATGATGAACACCAAACATTTTTACTAATTCCTCCATTATAATATTGTAAAAGTGAGTCCCTTGGTCATTGATGATGGCTCTTAGTGCTCCAAACCTACATGGAATGTTAACCCTTACAAAATCCCATAAAACATAAGCATTATCAATTATTGTGGATTATTCTTCCACTAATTTTGAAACATAATCAATTGGAATAATAATATAAGAATTTTTAAATCACATTTGAAATGGTCCAATGAAATATATGTTCCATAATTCATAAATTTCAAAAAATCTAATGATTTTGAATTGTATCTCTAGTATATTTAAGATATTCACAAACAACATTCATTTTCAAAATTTTTATTAAATTCATGTGTATATTTAAATAAAGTGGGATATTAAATTCCATATTATAATACTTTTCTTACAATACATTGAGGACAAATGTGTCCTCCAAAAGATAATTTGTTGAAAAATTAAAAAATGTATTCAACATAACTTATCAGAAGACATATTCTTATTACCTGATCATTGTATATTTTCCAATGGAATTGATCATTCTAAATATAGAATTTGGATTAAATTTTTTGTTTTCATTTTTTATGGTAGATGAAATAATAATGAACTTAATATGTGACAAAATAATTCACTATGTCAGAAAACCATGGTACATCAGCTTTCATAATGTAGAGTTGTTCTCTAGGAAGATGGTCATTTAGAAGGGTTGATTTATACTTTATTCTTTTGTGGTGTTGGGTAGTATACTTATATGATTGTCAACCCGATTTTAGGATCCCTTATTCTCATTAATATCTATGTTGAATACTTACAAAAGATTCATCATTCTTACCAATCATGGATTAGCATTAACCATCCTCATAGTGTACCTAAGGACTATCAGATCAGAATGAAAACTACTTTAATTCTAATCGAATAATATATGAACTTATCTGAAGAAAAAAAAATGTTTAGGAACTAATTTTTAGTTGTTTTATAGTTAATATGAGTAATATCTAATTTCATTTTGTTATGAAATTCTAATTTTAGTTTTTACTAAATCCTTGGATAAGGGGAGACTCCAACAACATTCTTCGATACATTTCAAAGTATCTTATATGGATGTTCCCAATTTTTTGGTTTCATTATTGATGTTGTAATCATCATTTATTTATTTCTTAAAATGAATTCATATAACTATTATTAAAATAAAATTATCTTATTTTAGGAGTAATATAAAATATAAAGATAAATATAATTAAAACCTTGATGAATAATCAATAGAATCATGTATTGGTTGAGAAATATCTAGCATGATTCACACTAGTGGGAAATGGTAATGAATTTATCAATTAATTGTTATATTTATCTACCTCAAAGTCTTTTTTTTTGAAATAAAATATCATAATATTTTCCTTGTCTCAACCATGAACAAATACTTTTCAAAATTCAAAAAAAAATATTCTTTTAAATGAATTTTTTCTTGATAGTTTCTAGATTTTCCAAGAAATGATCAATAGAATAACCTGAAATTGTAATGTCATCAAGAAATACCTTCATGAATCCCTAATATGATCTAAAAATATACTTACCATCCACATTTGAAATAAAACTAGTTCATTTCACTACCTAAAAGATATCCCTTTAGAGGGAAAGGTATAGAAAGGACCTGTAAAGGATTCCTTCATTTAGTCATCTATGGAAATGGGTACCTAAAAATATCATGAAAATACATGTAAGAAATAATAACGAGTTCTTCCCACTAAACTCTATTTCATTTGGTCAATAAATAGAATAAGAATGTCTTTTTTCTAGTGACATTATTTATTTACGTATAATCAATACACACTCTAAAGCTATTTTTAACTCCCATGGGAATAAATTAATTTTGATCATTCTTTTTACTGGCCAAACTCATTTTATGATAAATATAATGAATCGGCTAAACTATTGTAAATTAAAAATTGGGTATATGATATATTCTACAAAAAACATATCTATAACCTTTTTTACCACCTCTATGGTGGTGGGGTTTAGCATTCTTTGGGGATTCATAATATGTGTGGAATTCACCTATAAGATTATTCTATGTGAGTTGGTTTTGTGGCTAATTTTAAGGAAATATTTTAAGCTCTATGATATAGCTCATATGACTGTTCTTATGAAAAAAAATCAGAGTCTGTTCTTGTGTGGTGAATAAATTATTTACAATTGTCACTATAAATTTTTCTCCTTCCATTAAATACAAATACATTAATTCTGTGTGACATGTTTTAAATTCCATGATTATGTATTTTTCAATAGATGATATAGAATTTAGGTTACCCACTTAAAAATAATGAATCTCTTGTTTACATGAAATCATAGATACTTCTTTATAATCTAATAAGATTTGAATCAAATTAGATATTATCTGCTCTTCCAAATTGGAATCATAATTTATTGATTTCTGGTTACTTTCATGTTCCATGTTATTTTCAATGTAAAATCATTCTCCTAAGGCACAAAAAATCATTTAGAACCTAAATACTCAATAATTTTTTCCTTTTACATGAGAGAGTGAAAAAATAAAATGATTACTTAAAGGGTGCTTTATAGAGTCAAGAATATTGAAGTGCATAGTTCTATATTCTATATCCATGGTAAGGGTTCCTTTATGATCATTTATAATTTCTTTATAAATCATTAAAATGTTCTTTACAATATTATTGATTAATGGCCTTGTTATTTTTCATCCTCCATGATATTCCCAAATAAGATAGTTTAAAAAACCAATCCTTTCACATCGACTAACCCTTCATCTATGAAACCCTTTGGAAAAAATAGATCTATTTTTATGTTGAATCACCAATATTCTAGGATTTATTATCCTATTTATAAATATGAATATATAGAATAGTTCATGAACTTTGATGAAGCTCTATGATCAAATAAAACATCATAAAAATCTAAAGAACTAATAGTAAATGGAATAGAAAATATCCCAAGATCATGATTATTTTTAAATTGGTGTCCTGATAAGAGATTAGAAACATTTTACTAATGTTATTCTCAAATCCCCACCAAGTATCTTAATTTTTGTGAATATCACCAAAATTCTATTGGCATACTTTGTAATTTTTGATATGGCTTCTAAAAAGGGATATTGATTTCAACATTTTAAAAGATTTCTTAAATTTCTTTTTATAGTCATTATTTATTATGTAGCATTGATTTAGTTATCCTTAAAGGGAATAATAATAGAATATCACGATTCTAACTTTCTTCCCTTTACAAGGGTGTTTCAGTTATTTCCTTCGTAAACCATATTATCACTTCTTCTTTTTTTATATTATTCTCATTGTTGGATAGGTTGATCTTCAATAATCTATTCTAGATATCTAGCCTAGCATCCTTTAGTATTATCTTGAACTTTATTAGGATCATGTGGATAAATCTCCTTATAACTTTTTATGATGATCCTTCTTATACTCTCTTTTATACTTAATATTTCTTGATCTAGTGTTTTTCTATGGTTTTTGGATAGTAGGTCTATGAGACATTCAAAAATAAATAACAAAATTTCACTGAGTTTCTCAGTTCTTCATCCATTTATCATTGTTGGTGTTTTTCCTGAAGACAGTAAATTTTTTAATGTTATTCATATTGCTTATTTTTTAGGGGGTTGTTGTAATGTTTTCTTCTGGTAAGGATACTTGTAATGTATTTGGAAGGGTGGTGTGTTTTGGAATTTTAGTTGGGATAAAGGATGATATGGGTATTGGTTTGTTTAAAAATGTATAGCTTTATTTTTGTGGTTAATATATCAAGGCTAGACTTGTGAATTTTCCTTCCATGGATGAATATATTGATATTTTATTTGTTGGAATGTTTCCACAATACTTACTATTCCCTGCACTTCAACATGTGAATCAATAAAATGGTTAGCTGAAAAACATAAACAAAAAACCTTAGTTTGTTCTTATTATTTAATAGTATTATTTATAGACATCTATGTTAGAAAACTATTAATATCTTCATTTATAGATTCATTTAAAGTTAATGAATCAGGAATTATTACCTCATATGTTCCTCTTGTTCTAATACCACTTATACTGAATTGCATCAAGTTTAGAGAAATATTTTTAATCAATTTTTTAGATTTTTTTTGATATTTGTCTATTTATAATATTCGTGATGAGGTATAAATAATATTTTTTTCATTTTCAAGAAGGCCCTTATGGAATAATTCAATGAATTTATATTCCCCTATAGATTTATGAGTAAAACTTGCACAAATCATCCCAAACCATAACAAAAACACATAGAGAGTTAATCCAGTTACTTATCAAATGGATTATATCTATTTATTTATTTCTTAATTCTATAGGTGGGAAATAATCATTTCAAAAATTACCTTTTATGATATTCCTAATAATTGTATTATTTTATTTGAATATTGTAAAACCATTTCTTTGTAATTACCGATTGTGAAAAAGTGAATTCCTTCCACATTAATTTCACTTTAGTGACTTCTAGGGGATTAAGACTCAAGAAAATAGAGGTGAACTATGTAATATATAAATAATTATATTCACCTAAAAGAACATTAAATTTCAATATCATTTTAATAATATTTATTTTCAATTAAAAATCATTTTGTAATGCAGGAATATTGATTGGAAAACATTGATGCACATAGATCACTAAGAGTTTGGTTGTGATTGTCACAAATTTATTTAGGCATTAATTGAATATGTGTTTTTTCATTGATTATATTAGTTTTATTTCCTTATAATCTATTTTTGAGTTTATATTTCTTAATTGGGTTAGTGTTTTTTGAATTTTACGATCACATTAAATTAAATGGTTATTATAACATCATATAACTCTATATTAAAATTGGTGTTTTATGGAACTACCTCCCTAAAAACATTCCCATGTTAGACACATGCCTTATCTTGGGCCATGTAAAAATAATTTATTACCTATGTATAGTATATAGGCAACATAGGTTATCTCCTAAATTGTATTTCACAAGAAATTTTTGTCTCTTTTATGATGTTTGAAAAAAAAAATTGGATTTGGATTGAGAATTAGAATTTAGAAATAAATGAAATGGGTTGATTAAAAATTAAAAATGAAATGGTCGTCTGGACAGGCTTGTCTAAACTAATTGCAATGTTATTCTTGTTCCAAATTTTACCAATATCCCTATATTGATATGGTAATAGATAGATTCCATGATCGATTCACCCCCCTCCCATGGAATGATGGTGATGGTGGTAATATTCTTAACTAATATCTCATACTTTTCTACCATCATTCATAAGTTTGTGAGAGTTATATAGGGACCTCTTAGTTAACTTAGGAAATACCCAATAAGGTTTTTTCATTCTTAAGAAACCAAAAGTTTCAACAACTAAAATTCATAATTTTTTATTATTGCTATGCATTCCCCAACCTAGCACTAAATTCATTCATCATATATAGGCTAGAAATAAGTGGAGAGGGAAAAGGTTCGTAGAAAAAGTAAATAAAAATTAATATAATCACAAAAGTATACAATCACTATTGATAAAAAACTACAATTTGAGAATTGAAACCATTTTTAAAGAAGAATGAAAGGATATTATTTTAATAAGTGAAAACCCCCAAGCATTATTATTGGACCATATTCCCATTCCTTGATCACTTGATGTTTTACAACTCCATGAGAATATAAAATGAGATGATAATGGAAAATAAGGGATGTAGAAAATTAAAAAGAATGAAATGAAATATCAAATAAATGTAATAGCAATCCACATCTAACTCATCCCTTCGACAATAAGATATCATAGAATCCCTACTATAATTATATTTGTAGGCATAAATCGTGATTGAGGTATATTTAATTATCCTTTAATGAGACCATTAATTCCTCCTAAGTCAATCATGGTTGTGGATAGAGGTCTTAGTTCATTAGGTATGTGATTTTTTCATTATTTAAATGTTGACATAGTATATTTTTTCCTTCAGCAAGATTCAAGGTGTGAAACATGATTTCATCCCCTAAGAAATCATTCTCTACCTCTAAATTTTTTTCATA
Organism: Viscum album; assembly: GCA_963277665.1. NCBI lineage: Eukaryota > Viridiplantae > Streptophyta > Magnoliopsida > Santalales > Viscaceae > Viscum > Viscum album. Next base: position 1,255,472,806 of record OY728122.1, read on the forward strand.
TCCTTCATCATGGGTATCCTAGACTGTGAAATTTCTCAACACTCATGGCATGAATTGGGTTTCACACCACCACTCTTCATGTTCTGGTCCATTTTTCTCATTTTTTCCACCAACATCACCTTCAGGTCATTGAATCTTATCCATGATATCCCACTATTTGAATCACGTTATTTTCATCTCCTTTAGAATCAATAATTTTTTGATCCTACCATAAATGAATAAAACACTAAGAAATGCGAAATAATAATAAATCAAAATATAAAAAGAATGAATTTTATATTTAAATAACTATGCATAAATTCAGGTTATCATAATGTCACTCTGCACTAAGGCTGACGTCATATATAATATTTAAGGATATGTTCAATTCCACCCAAGTCATACAACCTAATAAATGTTTTAGGAAAGATCAATTCTTACCAAGGATTACTACATTTTATTCTCATGCAATAACCATTTTGGTGAAGGAATCATTTTATAAACATATATGTCTTTTTCCTACATTAATGATAAAAATTTCAATAAAATCGCAACATGTTTTGAATAAATAGTATTGTTAGAATTTTGAAAATTTAATGAATTCTAGAATTTGGTCCTTTTTTACATTTCCTGATGTAGAAAAATCCTTCTGATATATTTTGTATCTTTATTATTAAATCTAACCATTCACAATAGAAATTATCTCTATTTAATAATTTCAAAAAACGGAATTATTCTTATATTTCTTCTATCCAATTAACATCAATGTAGTTCTATACATGAGAATCCACTAATTTTATCTTTTCTAGTATACCTATGAATTCAATCATATTATATAACTTATATTTAATAGAATACTTTTATTGGTTCTATTTGAAAACTGGTCTTTAGTGAAGTATAGTACAACAATAACTCTATTATTTAAAATTAGATATTGAATATAATTCCAGGTTTCTGATTTCCATTTTCTTCTCTTGGAACACACAATTCTTTCTTCACCCCACTATTCTTTATTTCTCTATTATACATCTTTTTCATCTTATAATTATTCAAAAAATATTTTCTATGTCTTATAACATGTTTGAATTTAAATTTTAAAAATCAAGGAATATATAACATATATATTTTCCGACTTCAATCATAGGATTTTATTATTATTCCATATAATATATATCATTCAATTCAAATTTTGTAGTTTAAGATGTTTAAAAACCCACAATACATCTATGAAATGGCCATATCAACAATGTTATTCAAATTTTGATGAATATATATCTTATGGAAAAACACTAACCTTTTCATCATAATGAAAAGGGTTCAAATTAACAATTTTTCTAATTAAATGAGAATAGCAGGGTGCATCACATCCTCTATGTGAAATGACCTATATACTTGATAAATATCTTGACTATTTCACTTGCCAAATTAGTACCTCCATGGAGAAATACTTTTCTATGGTGTATATGATTTAATCTACTTCCATAATATGGTGTTGTCAATATCACCATGGTATAATTATCCATTGGCTTAAAATAAAACAAGCCTTTACACTAAAAAAACACACCACTCACATAGTAGTGAATATGCTATGATGTGGGCTTCATCTCATCCTTTTGGAAATGAAGTAATATATTTTTCAGAGTGTTCACTTGGCTTCCAACGTCACCCACATTGGCTGAAACCCATATATGAAATGACTATATGATTAGACTTCTTGATTACCATGTATATTGAAGAATATCTAAAATAAATCCATTAGGTACCTCCCAACACTAGTGGGTTCATGCTTCCCTATATGGATCTCTTATGCATGATGCCAACCTATGTCATGGTCCTCTTCTTTCCCAGTACTGACTCACACTATGTGAGTTTCTCCTTTTCCAACCTACATAGAATCGTAGTTAATCAAGGTATTAAATTTTTGTGGGAACTTTCTCCTAATGTGTTATAGGGATGACCCTATTTTTTGATTACATAGCACTACTGCAACATATCCTTCTATTGTTGATTGAAACTCCACTTTGAAAAAAAAATAAACCTAATGATATTCATAACACTGTGATATTTTCTAAACAATTATATTGGTAATGGTGTGATCCATGATTTTGTGGTGTAATTTATTCCGATATGTTTCATAGTGAAACACAACCATATCATTTTAACATTAACTTTTTTCAGAATCTCTTTCACCATGATATATAGACATATCAGGATGTTTCCTTGTAATTTAACATAAGAAAATTCTTGTTCACCATTAGCCTTAAAATCATCGAGGAAGATTCATAATTACGAAAAAGTATTCAATGTGAATATATTCCAAAATGTATTTAATTTATTTTCAATACACCTGAATAAGTAACACAACCATCAATTCAGCACCAAATATCCTAACTTATTTTCAAAAAGACAATTTTAACAATTCTAACACAACCTTTTTGTATTCATAATTCTTCCCCTTTATACACTTGTTGAAAATATAACCATACCATAAATCTTTATTCATATTTCTTAATGGTGAAGTTCCTTTTCCCATTTTTTCAAAAAAAATAAAAGGGATAGCTCACCATTTATTTTAGCGTCATAATCTGTTACCATTTTGGTATATCAAATTAAATCATCATGGTCTATAAAAATATCTTATTGTTTTTTATGATCGTAAACTCCAATATGTTTACTCCCCATTGATCAATAAAATTATTTCACTATATTTTTTAATAGAAAAAATCAGTTTTCAGACCTTTAGGAATTATTGACTAAGAGAGATTATGGTTCCCCTTCATATCAACAAAAATCATAGTTAATTTTAACTATAATTTATTCTATGTCCAAAAAAATCTCCCTGATAATTTCATATTTCTCAACTAAATTTCATAAAGTGTTTTATCACATAGCAATGAGCCTTCAAAAAATCGTCTAAGCCTACTGGGTTGGAACTCGATATAGGAAATAATATTCTTTATCAATGAAAATATTGTGGTTCATATCTCTCAATAATTCCATGACATACATAGAACTTGATCAATGAAAATGCATTTAAAAATAAATTTCTTATGATCTCAATCACCTTCACTTAAAAATATATATTGAAATTTTATTAAGAAAACGATTCTGATACATGAAACATTATAAATCCCTTTATACCGCTAGTAAATTGAAAAACTGGCAATTCAACTTGATATCAATTATTTTCCTGTCTTTATAGAACTACTTAATTTTAAGATAACGGTAAAAGAAATTAAAAATTTTATCAAATATCCTCTTTGTTTATTAATTTATGAACACTATATATTATGTGAATCTTTAACACATAGACACCATTTTTAGATAGTAATTTATTCATATCATCAGCTTTAACTACCCTAAAATATACTCAAATAATACCAAATTTATAGATCACAGTCAAATAGAAAGTGTATTCAACATTGAATATAGATTCTTCTTGAATATTTTTTCCCAATTTTCAAGGACTTATACCTCTTGACTAGGAATTATATTATCAATATAATTACATAATTGGTTTGATACCAATTTTAAAAATAAGATATGTCTTGGATAACTATTTTACATTAAATAAATCATTACATCTGTCATACTTCATCATTCCAGCATGAATATTCAATTATAGTTCATATTATTCAAGGTGACCACTAGATATAATTTGATAAAACCACTAGTAGATTATATTCAGCATTAACACCACTTGAGATTCTTTATTTCTGCATACATATTATGATTCAACAAAGATCTATTTTTAATCTCTTGGCTATCTTTTTTAACCCATTCATTCTTTTAATATAGATAATATCATATTTTCAAATTGATTTCTAATCTGACATCAGAAGGGCTCGTTAAAATACCTATTGTATTATTTCTATATACTCTCAATGTAATAAGTCAATTATATTTAATATTCATCATCAAACACCTCATTAAACATCATTAAAAGTACACACAATGCATATTCTTCTTTCCTTATTGCATGCATAGTGAATTTTCATATTTAAAATTCAAACTCGATTTCAATATTCATATATCTCAATTAACCCATGGATAATATATCCCCCTTAAGCCTACATTATCCCCAATCTATAGATCTAGAAATTGAGTACATGGGGAGAGGGGTACCTTCCAACATCTTTAAGTGGAGGATTGTGATTTCCCATTAAAATATAACCATATTTTTCTATCTTCATTGCAATACTTATTAGGAATATTCCATTTAATGAAACCATTAATGAATCATTCCTCATAAAACAAGTCATTCTCATTCTTATTGACATCTGAATTTTTACAATTTTTTAATGTGGTAATATATTCAATGATTCCACTAGTGTAAGCTTCCATTATTTTCATACAAGGATGTCCCAAGTTCTTCTTTAAAATTTTGATATTTATTCCCTTATTGAGATTCATCTGAATTATATAATTTTCCTTATCCAATGCAATATCTAGGCCTATATTCCCAAGATTTATTCTACAATCAATGGACACTCCGCCTATTTTATTCTCTTTCTTCATAGTGGTAAAAATGAAACCAATTAATCATACCTATTTGTTGATCTTGATAACTATAAGAGAAAAAACATCTTTATTGTTTATATTCCATGATATCTCTTTATCTTTATTGAAATGTTGTTATAAATAACCAAACGTGGTGGTATAATAATATATTTTTTAATATTCTTAATTAATATCTTCTAAATCCATGAATCTATTTTTACGTGAGAAAAATTTCTCATTACTCTATTCTAGTCTCCTACTTATCAAAGGAGTAGGAGATCTCGTCTTAGAATATACATTATTCCTATTAATATATTACCTTATAATATGTACACAAATATACCCAATATAATATATATCGATTATATATCCATACCTTCCAACATACTTCCCTAAATGTAATGTATCAGTATGTTTTTTCAGATCACATTTAAATATATTCTTCAACATATTATATTATATTTAAAATCAACATCTTATATCACAATATCAAATGGAATATAATTTGAAATAATATTCATAAATTTTTTATTGTGACAATAACTTGTTATTATCATCCATGAATTTCATGGATTCATTCTTATAACATAAATTTTTTTCATTAATCATGAAACCTTTCATTCCATAAAAAATAAAATGACTCCAAATATTTGAGTTGAATTTCATTGTTTTGTAATTTATTTTCATCATAATATTTTTGTCATTTCAAACCACTGACAAACACTATTATAATTATAATTATAATAAAAATATAGATTGTACTATCATTTTTGTGGCATGAAATAATTTTATCTTTTATTCCATTCACAAAATGAAATCATAGAAATAACATCTTCACAAAATATAACTATATGACCAAGAATACCATAATAAAATAAAATAGTCATATATATATCATTCAATACACTTATTTAATTTGATCACTTTCTTCACTTTTGGGCATACCTTTCATGATTCACCTTTATAGACTTCCTATCATCCTTTTGTAATATACTATAGGATTTTTGATTTAAATGGGTGATAAAGTATCACCCTTAAAACCCAAATTTCCCAAAACAGTTGATATCTGAACATTAGGAAATTACTCCAACCTTTTTGATGTCTTAGAAAATCTATAATGAGTTTTCTTATATTTTTTATACCGAGTCTTTAGCATTGATTAACATTAAATCCAAACTGAAGCACTTAATGTTGAAATAATCTCATTAATCCAAAACATATTTTATTTTTATTCTCATTACCTGTAACGCCCCGGCCCCAGTTACCTAGAGTCGGTGCATTATTACATAACATTGGCATGATCACAAGAAAGATCAAATCTCGAAAGACCGATTGGTTTAGTAGCCTTGGAATCACTAGATATATTCATAAAGTTTTAGATTACATCATAAAGCGAAAAACTACTACAACAACATAGTCTAATTATCCCACACTCATATCCCCACATACTATCCCTACAGGTCATTCATAAATTACTTCTTCACATCCTTGGAAAAATAAAACATAGAAAAGGGGTGAGCTCAAATTCCCAGTAAGGATAACAATAGAGAAGAAACATTCATAAATAAGAATAAACATTTAAGGAAGTGTATAACTAAAACAAAAGCCTTTTAAACTTGGACTTCAACATAGTATGGCAAAAATAAAATGAAATAATTCCATTTACTTATTCACATGGATATTCTACTAATCAAATAATCACATGTATTATCAATAACCACTTTCATAATGATGGAATGCATAATGCCAGACTATCATAACCACATAGCCAAGGCCTCATGCAAAGACTACAAATAAGATTTTGTCAAGGCCTTATGCCAAGACACTAGTTTCTCTCATGAGACCTACCGATGCATCGAGGAGCTATAGCGGGCTCCACCCGTCACATATTAAGTCCAATGCATTCCCATATGAAAAGGTTTAAACATAACATAAACATTCGTATTAAAACTTGTATACTAAATGTAAATACTTCATCCATAAACCATGAATGGTATAAAAATAACACATCCATAGTCAAACATATCACAAAACCTTCAATACAATATAGATGTTTTGTTTCATAATATATCAACTTCAAATAAGCATAAAATCCATCAAAGGATGTAGACATAGATGAAATCAAAACTCTTTTTAGAGAAATATCTCTTTCTATTTTGAAATCATTTAAGAGCCATATATTTATAAAATAAAACATTTTCATGGAAAATATTCTTATAATATTGTAAGGGAAGCTTCGATGATTTTATAACGGTGGAAAATAGCCGCACCCGACGTATAAGTTAAAAAACATTCTTACTATAATTTTTTCGAAAAGGTTAAAAAGCACCTAGTTTGGAAAACAACAGAAAGATTCCTTTATAAACCTCTTATAAAAATTCAAATAAGGGTATAAATGACTATAAACCATATTCTAGTAAATAGTAAAAATGTTTTCAAATTCATTTTTAAGAAACATGGATGTGGATGATAAAGAGATCCCAGTAGATTATTACGTATAAACAACCTCAGATAATGAAGAGATTGCGAAATAAACTCGTACCTTTTACTTTTCCTTGGTTGGAGGTAGGTTAACCTCCATTATAATGGTTAAATAATTGTTATTACATTATAAAAGAATCATATATATTAATATGATATCATATATGATCTTTTAACATTGATTTGTTAATAATATCTTAGTATTATCGTTGTTTTGGGTGTTAACTTACTCATTTTCTTTTATATGTTTTGTTACATAAGCGATGTTTTTTAGGCATAGGTTGTATCTTATTCATATCCAGAATGATATCAAGTCCTTAAATGCTATTATTAATCATCAAATGAGAATTATACTTGAATGGATACGATAGAGAATGAATCTCATTGGGTTCGTGGAGACGGTAGTCCGTACGTACGCACGAGCGGCAATATCATTCTTTTAATTTTAAAATAATATTTAATTGAATGGTATATCATATATACAGAATCATTATCATGTTATATTTATTATTTACATAAGTTACACATCATTATTAGACCCATCCAAATTATAATATATTGAATAACAATTACACCACGACGTGGAGACGGTAAGCCGTACGTACGCACATATGGTGACATGTTATTAAAAGGGTGGATAGAATAATGAATATGGATGTACCATATTTATAATAACATCAAAGTATATATAAGATACTGGAGTTATTTATAATGATAATAACAAATAAATAAGAAGTGGAAGAAGAAATTAATTTGAAAAAAGGTGGTGAAAACATTACCTCCTCTTCGGGTTCTTCCATTTGATTTGATCAAAAGGGCTCCTTAGGTTGGCTTTCTGATCAAACTAAGGCCTCTATGTCGTAGTGAGGGACGTTGGGAGATTATTTGGGCAGAGTTTGGCCGAACCTTAGATTTTTAGGAATTTAATATCAATTAATAATATAATATTTGTTTTAAAAACTCTTTTATGTCAATTTTGACACTATTCAATATTTGATTTTTTGAAACTTATAACAGAATTATTACTTCAAAAAAAGTAAATAAAATCAATCCTAATATGTCATATTATCCTATAAAATTAGTTTAATTCATTAAAAGTCTCAAATTATATTTATTTTTGTATTTATAATATCAATTATTTTAATTTTTCACTATTATGGTAATTACTGCACCATCATTGTGTCATAAATAAATTAAACTATTTAATGTCTAAAATTATAAATAAAATATAATTATGTAGGAAATATTATTAGATTTCTAATGAATATTTAAAATCGAATTTATCTTATGTATAACCCTATATTAAAAATGTTTTAGTAAATAAACTTTGGTTTTTAACTCTTTTAACTCTTCTTTGAATTAAATAATAATAAATGTCATAATCTAATCCATGTGGACCTAAATGATAATATTTTTATTCATCATTTTGTTTTTGGTCGAGATACACTTTTCCAATAGAATTAGGATATGTTTTGGGGTAATATTAATATCATTGTTACCCTTAATTACCCTATTTACTTTTAAGCGTGGTAAATAAAAGTAAAAGGTTACTATTCACCAAAAATTATTTTCATCTCATTGAACCACATTTTACTTCTTGATATTAACCGTGTCTCTCGGATTTTCGAAATTCTATTCACAGAAGCGGTAAAATTATGTTTTATGAAGAAAATCAGTTTTTTAACTACCACTTAGTAGTTTCACTATTCATCAAAAATTGAAGTTTTTCAGAACAATGCCAAAATTTTACCCTATGCTATAATTGATATTACAAATTTACAAAATGATTTCTATTTTAAAAAATTCCAAACATATAAGTTGCATCAATTAATTTTATGATTAATTCTCGTTGTCACAACAAATAGCCTGTTTTTAAGAAACAATATATATCAAAAGATTGACAATTGTTTATGTCCAATTTCAAAGTGAAATTAATTTTAAGGAACACCATTGGATAAAATGGTAAAAATATATTCTAATTATACTTTAAAATCACTCAATAATATACTTTATCACTATAAATTATTTTGATTAAAAAAAGTTGTTTTTAAGTATTTTTCACTATTCATAAAAATTGGAAGTTCTCAGAAAAATAACAAAAAATCAACTTAGGATAATTTCGATATTCCGAATCTAAAAATGAAGTCCATATTGAAATATAAAATATATATAATTTCAAAAGGTAGGAATTATTATTCATAACAGCTAGTTTGATCGGTTGTGGTATGTGTTAGAACTCGATGTTGCGTACAACACACGCTATCACATTATTCAAAGAGAAACATACCATATAAGCTTGGGGTGTTATATTCTCCCCTCCTTCAAATAATTTCGTCCTCGAAATTCCTAGAATACTACCACATGAAAAGACTCAGGTGGTTCTTCATCATAAGTTCCTCGGGTTCCCACGCTGCGTCTTCCATCTTATGGTTTCTCCACAAAACTTTTACCACACGCGTCATCCGGTTTCTCAGTACTTGTTCTCTTGTATCAAGAATCCTGACAGGCTCTTCGCAATAAGACAGATCGGGTTCCAGTTCCAATTCCTCATTGGTGAGTACATGCGTTGGGTCAGACATGTATTTCCTCAAAAGAGATACGTGGAACACATCGTGAACTTTGGAGAGACTTGGTGGCATTGCCAATCGGTAAGATAGAGCCCCAATTCGTTCTAGAATTTCGAAAGGTTCGATGTACCTGGGACTCAATTTACCTTTCTTACCAAAACTTATGACTCCCTTCCATGGAGATACCTTCAGGAAAACATGATCACTGACATGAAATTCCAAATACTTCCTTCGATTATTGGCATAGCTCTTCTACCTACTTTGAGCTACTTTGATGTGATTTTGGATTACCTTCCCATTTTCCATCGTTTCCTCCACTAGTACTGGACCTACAAGTTTTCTTTCACCAACGTCATCCCAACAGGTTGGTGTGTGACATCTCTTTCCGTATAACGCTTCATATGGTGCCATCTGGATACTCGAATGGAAGCTATTGTTATAGGAAAATTCTACTAGAGGTAAATATTGATCCCACATACCCTGAAAGTCAAGTGAGCTGGATCTCAACATGTCTTCTAAGGTTTGAATAGTTCGTTCTGATTGTCCATCCATTTGAGGGTGGTAGGTAGTGCTCAAATGAAGTTCAGTATCCAGTGATTTCTGAAGAATTTTCCAGAATATTGAAGTAAAACGGGGATCATGATCAGAAACAATCGATAGGAGTACTCCATGAAGTCTCACAACTTCATCAATATATAGTCTTGCTAGACGTTCCGTGGTAGATCTTCTCTTATAGCGAGAAAATGTGCTGAGTTGGTAAGATGATCAACAATAACCCATATTGAATCGTTCCTTCTAGGAGTCTTTGGTAGTCCCATGACAAAGTCCATCGTAATATTGTCCCATTTCCACTCCGGTATGGGAAGAGGTTGCATGACCCCTCCAAGCTGTTTCCTTCCAGCTTTCACATGTTGACAAACCATACATCTTGACACAAAATCAGTAATCTCCCTCTTCATGTTGTCCCACCAAAAATGTTCCTTCAAATCTCTATACATTTTGGTGCTCCCAGGGTGTATAGAGAAATTGGAACTATGAGAATCTTCCAACAATTCCCTTTTTAGATCAGGTATATCCGGAACAAAATGCCTCTTCCCGAATTTCAAAATTCCTTCTTCATACACAATGTCTCTCAATCTCCCGTCGTTCACAGATTTAATATTATTTTTAAATTCTTCATCATCGGTCTGAGTACTCTTAATCCTTTCTAGTAAAGATGGATTGGCAATAATTTGAAAAAGAATTGACGTTTCACCTTCCCTAGTTATTCCCATGACCATCTTCACTAGATCCATGGAAATTGGATCCCTTTCAACTCTCATATTGTTCAAAACTCCATGATATTTTCTACTCAAAGCATCTACCACCTTGTTTGATTTCCCCGAGTGGTAGTGTATCGTAAAATCATAATCCTTGAGTAATTCAAGCCATCTCCTTTGCTTCATGTTGAGTTCATTTTGTGAGAAAATATACTTCAAAATCTTGTGATCAGTATAAATCTCACATTTTTCACCATAGAGGTAGTGCCTCCATATTTTCAAAGAAAATATCACAGCTGTTAACTCAAGATCATGAGTAGGATAGATTTGCTAATGAATTTTCAACTGTCGTGATGCATAGGCAATAACCATATCATTCTGCATAAGGAAACAACCATGTCCTTTCTTCGATGCATCACTATAAATAACGAACCCATCATTTTCCAATGGAAGAGTCAATATAGGAGAATTGACTAATCTTCTCTTCAGTTCATCGAAACATTCTTCACACTATTTTGTCCAAACAAATTTAACCCCTTTATGTGTTATCTTCGTTAATGGGTTTTCCAATCGGGAAAAATTCTAGACGAAACATCAATAATAACCGGCCAAACCAATAAAACTGCGTAGCTCAGTTATACTCATAGGTGCTGGCCATTCTTGGATTGCCTTGGTCATATAAGGATCAATAGAGATTCTATATTTAGATACAATATGGACAAGAAAAGAAATCTCCTGATGCCAGAATTCACACTTGCTAAACATCCCATATAATTCATGTCTTCTTAGAGTCTTCACGATAATGCGTTAGTGAATTTCATGATCCTCGTAGCTTTTAGAGTATACCAAGATATCATCAATAAATACCACCACAAATTCATCGAGATATTCCTTTAAAAACACTATTCATCAGATCCGTGAATACAGAGGGTGCATTAGTTAATCCAAAGTCCATTACAGTAAACTCGTAATGCCCATACCTGGTTCGAAATGCTGTCTTCGGAATGTCTTCCTTCTTTACACACAACTGATGGTATCCAGATCGAAGGTCAATATTTGAAAAGTATTGAGCTCCATGCAGTTGGTCAAATAAATAATCAATGCGAGGTAGGGGATACTTTTTCTTTATTGTTATGGCATTAATATCCCTATAGTCGATACATAACATCATATATCCATCTTTCTTTTTAACAAAAAGAACAAGGGATCCCCATGGAGAAACACTAGGGCAAATAAATCCTTTATTACTCAATTCCTCTAGTTGTTTCTTTAGTTCAACTAATTCTACAGTGCCCATTCTATAAGTGGTCTTCGATATAGGCCTTGATCCAGGAATTAAATCAATGGAAAACTCAACTTCTCATTCTGGAGGACGTCCAGGTAAATCATCCGAAAACACATCTACATATTCTTTCACAACAGGTACATCCTCTATTTGAACATTCCTTTCCTCACCCACTATCATTTCATTCTCTTCCTCCCAAATAATTGAATTTAGTTGAGCTATTGGGGGTGGATCTAGATAAGAATTAGGTGGTGATGATTCTGCTCTAATGATAAGGTGTTCCTTATCATCATCATCAAAAATCATAACCTCTTTATTCTTACAATAAATCATTGCATCATAGTCTGAAAGCCAATCCATAACGAGGATTATATCAAACTCAATCATACGTATGACAATGAGATCAGCAGATAAAGAACATTTATGTGCTTTAATGGGGACTGATTCAAAAAACTTTGTTGCAATGATACATCCCTTAGGAGTTTTAACTAACAACTCCCTTGTTAATTTAAATTGGAAATATCTAATTTTCTTAGCAAACTGGGAATATATGAAACAATATGATGATCTGGAATCAAATAATGCATTTTCTAAACGTGAGGAAACCATTAAATTACCTGCCACCACGTCTTTTGGAGTTTCTACCTTAGCAGTAGTGATAGCATAAGCTTGGCCTTGATCCCTTGGCCTTTTCTGAGGTAAGTTCCCCTGACGATTAGGACATTCATTTGCATAATGTCCTGCAATTGTAGCATTGAACATTGGTAGCTTCCTTCTTCCCTTTGCATTCACGAGCATGGTGGCCTTTTTCACCACACTTGTAACAGGCACCCATTCCCTCCAAGCAAGTACCAGGGTGTTTCTTCCCACATTTACCATAGGATGGATATTCAACCTTTCCCTTCTTCCCCTTATTTCCATTCCCAGATTGATCAGCAGATCTCTTCTTCTCTTGCTTTTCTTTAAAGTCATAAGACTTAGAGAATTCTTTTTCGGTCTTGATAGCACATGAGACAATGTCTTTGTATGACAAGAAGGATTGTGAGACTAATGCTCGACGGAGAAATGGTTTTAACCCATCAAAGAAACGATCAATCTTACTTCTTGGATTACGTATATAATCTCCAGCATACCTTTCTAACCTTGTAAAGTAAGCCTCATACATTGCAACATTCTCATCCTCCTTTTGTCTCAGACTCAGAAATTTCCTTTCCATATCATCTTGATGGTTAGAAGGAATGTATTTTTCTAAAAATAGATCTTTGAACTCCCTCCATTCCATATTTGATACTTCATCATCTTCCTTCATTTTTTGAATCAATGACCACCATTGATCATCATCTCTAGTGAGTCGGTAAACAACCATGATAACTTTTTCCCTTTCACTACTCCCCAATGCCTGAAATATTTTCACTAGGGAATTTATCCATTGCTCAGCTACTAAGGGATTTGTACTCCCATTGAACGTTGGTGGTTTTTGCCTCATGAATCGATCTAACATTGATCCTCCACGATGCGGATCAGGTTGCTCAATACGGGTGAGGTTATTATTCATAACCTGAGTGAGTTATCCCAGTATGGTGATTAGCTGATCGGAACCAGTTACATCACCATCTCCACTATAATTATCTTGAGCAGGGTGGAAATCCCTACATGGAGTGCGTGCATTGATACGGTTTCCATTTCTTCCACTAGGCGCCATTTCTAAACAACAGCATAAACTAGATCAGTTTATGAATCAAAATACATAATCCCATACTTATAAAACACATAACATAAATTGAACTATTTATGGATAAAATCCATAATCATAAAAATGTTTTCTTTGAGGAAGTATATACTCATAAACCCTTAATAATTATTTTTAAAGAAAATGAGAGTTATCCTAAGCATATCCCCCGGGAGTGTCATAACCAAGAGTGAAACAAAGCCCGTTGTCGTGCACCAGTTCCTGTTCGAGTCTAGCTCAAAGCGGTGTTTTCGGGTTTTACCCCTAGGTACATCTGTGCCAGAGCCACCTCTACATTCTCGTATCCAGATAGGGATGTATTGCTCGAAAAACTAACAAAATCTCTACAATACCAAAATTCTAGGAAGTTTTTCTATACCAATCCTAACATTTCATCTTAGGTCTATGTTCTCTAATCAGAGTTTATATAATTCTAGCTTACTAGGTTTGTACTAAACCTCCCTTTGATACCAACTATAACACCCCGGCCCTAGTTACCAAGATTCGATGTATTATTACATAACATTGGCATGATCAGAAGAATGATCAAATCTCGAAAGACCGATTGGTTTAGTAGCCTTGGAAACACTAGATATATTCATAATGTTTTACATGACATCATAAAGTGAAAAACTACTACATCAACATAGTCTCCATATCCCACACTCATATCGCCACATATTATCCCTGCAGTTCATTCATAAATTACTTCTTCACATCCTGGGAAAATTAAACATAGAAAAGGGGTGAGCTCAAATGCCCAGTAAGGATAACAATATAGCGGAAACATTCATAAATAAGAATAAACATTTAAGGTAGTGTATAAATAAAACAAAAGCCTTTTATACTTGAACTTAAACATAGTATGGAAAAAATAAAATGAAATAATGCCATTTACTTATTCACATGGATATTCTATTAATATAATAATCACATGAAATATCGATAACCACTTTCATAATGATGGAATGCATAATGCCAGACTATCATAACCACATAGCCAAGGCCTCTTGCCAAGAATAAAAATAATATTTTGTCAAGGCCTTGTGCCAAGACACAAGTTTGTCTCATGAGACCTACCGATGCATCGAGAAGCTATAGCGGGCTTCACCCATCACATATTAAGTCCAATGCATTCCCATATGAAAAGGTTTCAACATAACATAAACATTCGTATTAAAACTAGCAACACAAAATGTAAATACTTCATCCATAAACCATGAATGGTATAAAAATAACACATCCACAGTCGAACATATCACAAACCCTTCAATACAATATAGAAGTTTTGTTTCATAATATATCAACTTCAAATAAGCGTAAAATATATCAAAGGATGTTGACATGGAGGAAATCAAAACTCTTTTTAGAGAAATATCTCTTTCTATTTTGAAATCATTTAAGAGTCATATATTTATAAAATAAAACATTTTCTTTGAAAATATTCTTATAATCTTGTAAGGGAAGCTTCGACGATTTTATAACGGCGGAAAATAGCTTCACCCGCCGTATAAGTCAAAAAAACATTCTTACCTTAATTTTGTCGAAAAGGTTAAAAAACACCTTGTTTGGAAAACGACAGAACGATTCCTTTATAAACCTCTTATAAAAAGTCAAAAAAGGGTATAAATGACTTTAACCCATATTCTAGTAAATAGTAAAAATGTTTTCAAATTCATTTTTAAGAAACATGGATGTGGATGATAAAGAGATCCTAGTAGATTATTATGTATAAATAACCTCAGATAATGAAGAGATTGCGAAATAAACCCTTACCTTGTACTTTTCTTGGTTGGGGGTAGGATAACCTCTTTTATAATGGTGAAATAATTGTTATTAAATTATACAAGAATCATATATATTAATATGATATCATATATGATCTTTTAACATTGATTTGTTAATAATATCTTAGTATTATCGTTGTTTCGGGTGTTAACTTACTCGTTTTATTTTATATGTTTTGTTACGTAAGCCATGTTTTTCATGGATAGGTTGTATCTTATTCATATCCATAATGATATCAGGTCCTTAAATACTATTATTAATAATCAAATGAGAATTATACTTGAATGGATACGATAGAGAATGAATCTCATCGCGTTCGTGAAGACGGTAGTCCGTGCGTACGCACGAGCGACACTATCATTCTTTTAATATTAAAATAATATATAATTGAATGGTATATCATATATACAGAATCATTATCATGTTATATTTATTATTTAAATGAGTTACAAATCATTATCATACCCATCCAAATTATAATATATTGAATAATAATTACGCCACGACGTGGAGACGGTAAGCCGTACGTACGCACGTATAGTGACATATTATTCAAAGGGTGGATAGAATACTGAATATTATTGTACCATATTTATAATAACATCACATTATATATAATATACTGGAGTTATTTAGAATGGTAATAACAAAGAAAGAATAAGTGGAGGAAGAAATGAATTTGAAAAAAGGTGGTGGAAACATTACCTCCTCTTCGGGTTCTTCCTTTTGATTTGAACAAAAGGGCTCCTTAGGTTGGCTTTTGGATCACACTAAGGCCTCTAGGTTTTAGTGAGGGAAGTTGGGAGAGTATTTGGGCAGTGTTTGGCCGATCCTTAGATTTTTAGGAATTTAATATCAATTAATAATATAATATTTTTTTTAAAAACTCTTTTATGTCAATTTTGAAACTATTCAATAGTTGATTTTTTTGAAACTTATAACAGAATTATTACTTCGAAAAAAGTCAATAAAATCAATTCTAATATGTAATATTATCCTAGAAAATTATTTTAATTCATTAAAAGTCTCAAAATATATTTATTTGGGTATTTATAATATCAATTATTTTAATTATTCACTATTATGATAATTACTGCATCATCATTGTTTCATAAATAAATTAAATTATTTAATGTCTAAAAATATAAATAAAATATAATTATATAGGAAATATTATTATCTTTCTAATGAATATTTACAATCGAATTTATCTTATGTATAACCCAATATTAAAAATGTTTTAGAAAATAAAATTTGGTTTTAACTCTTTTAACTCTTCTTTGAATTAAATAATAATAAATGTCCTAATCTAATCCAAGTGGACCTAAATGATTATATTTTATTCCTAAGGTTGTTTTTGGTCGAGATAATCTTTTCCAATAGAATTAGGACATGTGTTAGGGTAATATTAATATCATGTTTACCGTTAATTACCCTATTTACTTTTAACCGTGGTAAATAAAAGTAAAAAGCTACTATTCACCAAAAAAATTTCATATCATTGAACCAAATTTACTTCTTGATATTATCTTTGTCTCTCGGATTTTCGAAATTCCATTCACAGAAGCGGTAAAATCAAGTTTTATGAAAAATTTCAGTTTTTTAACTACCACTTAGTAGTTTCACTATTCATCAAAAATTGATGTTTTTCATAACAATGCCAAAATTTCACCCTAAGCTATAATTGATATTCCGAATTCAAAAATTATGTCGATTTTACAAATTTCCAAACATATAAGTTTCATTAATTAATTTTATGATTAATTCTCGGTGTCACAACAAATACCGTGTTTTTAAGAAACAATATATATCAAAAGATTGACAATTGTTTGTGTCCAATTTCAAAGTGAAATTAATTCTAATGAACACCATTGGATAAAATGGTAAAAATATATTCTAATTATACTTTAAAACCACTCAATAATATAATTTATCAATATAAATTATTTTGATTAAAAAAAGTTGTTTTTAAGTATTTTTCACTATTCATAAAAATTGGAAGTTATCAGAAAAATACCAAAAATTCAACTTAAGATAATTTTGATATTCAGAATCCAAAAATTAAGTCCATTTTGAAATATAAAATATATATAATTTCAAAAAGTAGGTATTACTATTCATAATGGCTAGTTTGATCGGTTGTGGTGTGTGTTAGAACTCGATGTTGCGTACAACACACGCTATCACATTATTCAAAGAGAAACATATCATAGAAGCTTGGGGTGTTACATTACCTATTGAGATGCTTCTATAAATTTCGATTAACTACATGAAATGATACTAAATAACTTTGAAGTTCATTAATCATTTTCCATTCACATAAAATTGATAATTCATGACTGTTTTGCACAATTTTAATACTCCTTCCACTAATTTAAATCTTCTAAATATGTATTCATTGAATATATATCTTCAAATTATTTCCTCCCTATTATTGATTGATTAAGGAAACTTATTCCTAGAAATTATTTCACAATGAGATCATTAGAAATAGTTTCAATAATATCATTATATTTATTCAAAAAATTCTCTATAGATTTAATTTTCTTATTTAACTCTTCCTTACTACCCTAAATTGCAACCAAATCTAATTATTCATCATTAATGCATTCATTGTAATCACGTGACTCATTTTTATAACTAATGATTCCCAAAAAATTACATCCAAAAAAATCATCTTATGAGGGACCTTATTAGATATTTTTTAAACACAAAAAATTATTCCCCAATATAAATAATTCTTTCATTTCATTCTTCCATAAAAGAAATAAAATATATTAATACCTTATCTTATTCTCTATCCTTTTTCTTCCAGTATATTCCTATTTGGTATTTTCATAAGATTCATTCTGATAATCAAAAACTTCTTCAAGATGGGTTAATTCAAACTCATGTTGTGAAATTTGTTAATATGACTCTTTAAATAGTCATCTAATATTTTGGATCTTATTCCTTTAAAAATTTAATTCCACTACAGCCCCTTCAATCTATACTATAAGATTAAAAATAATTCTTTTCCATTTTCTCTTGAACAACCATTATATCATTTTGATAAATATAATACATAATTATATGATAACCAATATTCATTTTCAAACATTAATTCCTAGATTAAATTAAATATAAACCCTATTGGATCTAATACCACTTATAGGGTCTAGAAACACCCTAAGAGGGGGAACTGAATTAAGATAATTTTTTTAAAAATTATCTCCATTGATTATTCCTTAGGATATTTCCCCTTGTTAGTTGGAACACTTATTCAACCTATATTTTATATTATTAATAATTCCAATCAAATCATAAACATAAATTTTAAAATATAATTGAAAGGAACATAGATATATTACTTGGTATGCATGTAAAACTATACTCCAAGGTGCATACATTTATTATTGTGATAGTGTACCAGAGTCCACTATAACTAACTGGTTGGTTAATATAACATTTAGCTAAGGTCACTCCACACAAAAGATCACTACTTATATAATAATTATGAATAATCATGCTACCTCCCAAGCCCCATTACCCATTGTATAATTTAAGTAAGGTTACTTATCACAAAGGGTCACACCATTTTCATATCTTCCACACATTTCGTTGGTAAATGTATATGTTTATATACATTTAGTTCTTAGTCTTAATTTAAAAACATTAAGGTCATGAAGAAATCACCATGACTATACTAGATCATAATTTAAGAATTTTGATTCTTCACAACATTCCATATATTGATCCTAATCTCATTGAATGATGTAGACAACTCATTATGATATGATTTTAGAATTTAATATTCAATTTTACTTTAAAAAACAATAATACTACAGATATAATAATTCTTTTAATGGAATCATTCTTAATTTTACTCTATTAACATAATGTCAATGTTCTAGATGTATCTATAAGAATCCACTATTCCGATCATCCATGATATACACTATAATTTCAACATCTTCTAAAACATATCTTTAATGGAATGTTTAACACTCTCCCTCTTTGAAAGCTGATCTCCAGTGAAATAACATACAAAAAAACTATATTATTTAATAAAAAATATTCAGTATAAGTCTTTTTTTTTCATCCCATATCATATAATGGAATTAATATTTCATTGTCCATATATTAATTATTTATTTCTCTATTATACTCTCTTTTATTATTTTAATTAATAAAAACAAAATTTGTATATCCTACAATGTGTTTTAACATCAATTTTTAAATTCTAAAAAAATATTACAGATATCTTCTCCCATTTAAATCTCATAATTTTATAATTATTTGATCAAATATCTATCATTAAAATTGAATTTTTTTGATTAATATGTTTAACTAACCCCCAAAACTCAATGAGAATGAGAAATTAACAATATCATTTGAATTCTATAAAATATGTATCATATGGTGTAATACACACCTTTGTGTTGTGATGAGATAGTTTAAATTAATTTTTTTCGATAAAAATGTGGATATTTGTATGGAGTACATTATCACAGTGAAATGAATACTATTCAAGATAAAGATATCAACTAGTGCACTACCCAATTCAGAACCTATGTGGCATAAAATTCATCTATAGTGTGGATGATTTCATATCCATCATGATTGTGATTTGGTCTTCATATCCATGGATCAAATTCATATAGACTCTAAATAATAACAAATAACTATGAAATACACACCCCTCTCATCGTAGTAAATATGTTTTGGAATTCACATTACCTCTTCCTTTTTGGAAATAAAACTATGTATTATATGTATAGGTTACGTGGATTTCATAATAACCCACTTTGTATAAAAACCACAGTAGAAATTTCATTAGGATAATATTACTTTATTACCCATTTTTTAATGAATTATTTCAAAAAATCCCCTAGGTACCTCCTTCTACCCTACGGTATGTTTCTACTTTAATGGTTCTCTTATCCAAAGTTGCACTCAGTGTCATGGTCCATATATTGCCTTATTTCAACCCATGATGGGTGATTTACTCCTTCACCACAAAACATTGTGGTGTAGTTGTTCATTGTAGTACCTTATATTGGTGTCTTAATCATGTAGTATTAAAGAGTTAAATCTACCTTTTTAACTCCAAAACATCATTTCCATGTAGAATGGTATTGTGGTGTGAGTCTCCACATTAAATAACTAAAATAACCTTACAATTTCTAAATAAGTTCCCATTTTTTTAAATTCAACACGGGTTATGGGATGGTCCTTGTTATTGTTTTGTATTATCTCCCTGTTGTTCCCAGAATATAGCACATCCATCTCATTTTAATATCAT
Organism: Viscum album; assembly: GCA_963277665.1. NCBI lineage: Eukaryota > Viridiplantae > Streptophyta > Magnoliopsida > Santalales > Viscaceae > Viscum > Viscum album. Next base: position 1,255,493,678 of record OY728122.1, read on the forward strand.
CCTTATATAAAAACAACATAACCATGCCATATAGAGACATCATGGTGTTTCCCTGTAATTCAACACAGGTGAATTCATATATAGAATCTATCTTAAAATAAACAATGAATTTTCGGCAATACTATAAAGGATTCATTGTGAATATAGTTCCACTAAGCCTTTAATGTATTTACATTACATAAAAAAAATACAGACATCAATTCATTACATAATATTCTTAATTTTTATCCAAAAACCTATTAAAAAATCCAACCCAACTAATTTGGTTCTAAAAAATTATCCACCACATTATAGAGGTCCTTCTTAAAATATAATAGTATTTTGAATGATGTTTCCATAGAGCTGGAATAACCAAAGCCTTCATCAAAACTCCTTTATAAAGTAACAAATATGAGCCTTAGGTTTGTCCATCTTATGAATTTTATTTTTTCATGAAACAATTCCGAATGACTTTGTAGGTTAGAGAATAAATTTTTTTCCTCCATATAAACATAAAGTAACTATTGAAAATTCCACCCCATAAAAACATCACCATCATCATGACATCAACTGATTTTCTTGGTTCAATCACCTCAAACTGAAAGTATCTCATCCATAAGATCTTATAAAACATCCTTTACTTTGGAAACTCCATCTTACAAACCACCATTCGACCTTATTTATTCTATCATGGTTCTTCTCGATGAATCTTCAAAAAAACATCAAAAATATACTTGGGGAATCAACACCCACACTTCTATGTCACATATCAGTGAAGGTACAATGTACAATGACTCATGTGAGAACAAATGAGACTATCAAAAATTATTAATCACATAGTGCATATCCTTTAGAAATAAAACCAACTTCAATTTCATCCAAATACTACACTCCCTATATATTTTATATTCCATGTGTCTGCGTTTTGGAAATCCTTTCTGAAATTGAGGGTTTACACTACCTCCACATCCCAACATCACTTCATAACCATGGAGCCCCTATGTGAATCAAATTCAATCCAAAAACATTAGTATAGGAACCTACATTACTTTCTGACAAATGAAAACAGTCCATCTATAAAAATAGGACCATTTAACACTACTTACTACAAATATAAAACTAGATTAAACCATCACATATTTAACAGTATCTATCACTCCTTCAACCAATGCTTTTGGAAACAAACACCTACTCCCCTTATCAAATATTGAGTGATAAACCCTGTTTCTGATGCTTTCGATGGGGCGCATGCATCCGTCACATAGAGGATACACTACTGTTTCCCCGCATTCCTTCTTTCCAAAGGTGGGCGGCATCCACTCCTTATTCAGGGACGTCTGCTCCTTGATCGAAACGGGATGATGGGATGTCGGTTCATCCTTTTGTGGATTCCTCCTCGTAACTTGTCACCTAGTCTGGGTCTCCCTCATAGATTTAAGATGTAGTTTGTGAAACTCTTACTAGCGCCATATCTTCATGGACACCAGTTAATTACACTGCTTCTGTCAGGATGCTCCAAGGAGTCCGGTCAGGGCAGCAACCTTTAATTAAGATAGTAGTCACGTTGGGGCATCACTGGCATATCTGGATGTTGGGGATTGGAATCTCTGTATTCTATCACCTATTATATAGATTCTTGAGGGCGCAAAAGCCCGAGGCATCCCACATAGAACTCAAGGAATTTTATCCCATAGGCTTGTATCTGAGGTTTTCCTCAGCTTCCCATGTTTAACACAGGGTATGCCGCATGTTTAACGTCCAGCAGAGACTGATCGGACTAATCAGAACACTGGTTAGAGTGGATAAGATGGCCACAACCCCCATAGGGGAAACTGGGGGTGGGGCCAACACGTGGTTGGCTTCCCGAATGTTGTTAAATGGAATGGGGTATGAGGTGGAATGATCTCACTAGGATGCGGCGACCTTGTTAACGATCATGATGGATGATGGGTTTGGGATTGAGCCTCGAAGAGACATCCTACGAATCCCCGTGGTGGGGAATCAATGTCCGCGTAGTTCAGTGGAAAGATGGGACACCTGAGGAGGTGACCGGTGAGAATTTACGCATGGATGGGACCCAAAATAAGTGGAACCTCCAGGTTAGAGGATGAGCTTCTCGAGGAACGTGGGCTCAAGGGAGAGATCAGGATGAGACATGGGTGTTTGGATTGATCCTCATGGAAGTTTCCTACATATCCCTGTGATAGGGAATCAAAGTCCACGTAGTTCAGGTGGCATTTGGGGCTTACGCTCTGAGTGGCCCATGGTGTCGGCAAACCGATGTGAAGGTGGACCTATGGTTTGGATGGATGGTGGGCTTGAAGCTCATGGTGGATTCCTACGTACCATGCCTTGACATGGATCAAAGTCCTTGTAGTTTAGGATGGATTGGGGCTTACACTCTGAAGCATCCCAAGGTGAAAATGGGGCTTGGCACACTGAAATGGAGATGGTCGGGGCCAATGGTTGTTGGGTGTGAACCTCATGGAGGCTTCCTATGTACCATGCGTTGACATGGATCAAAGTCCCCATAGTTCGGTATACAATTTAACATCATGAGGGTTGGGGAATTCGGGGCTTACACATTGAGGTGGCCCATGGTGATTGGTGAACTGTTGTGAATGGAGTCAGAATGACCGATTGGTGGGGTTGAACCTCCTTGAGGCTTCCTACGTACCATGCCTTGACATGGATCAAATCCCCAGTAGTTTGGGATGGATTGGGGCTTACACTCTGAGGCGGCCCAAGGTGTTGGGGCTTGAACCTCATGGAGTGTTCCTATGTACCATGCCGTGACATTGATCAATGTCCCTGTAGTTCAGGATGGATTGGGGCTAACACTCGAAGGCGTCCCAAGGTGTTGGGGCTTGAACATCATGGAGGCTTCCAATGTACAATGCCTTGACATGGATCAAAGTCCCCGTATTCAGGATAGATTGGGGCTTACATTCTAAGGTGGCCCAAGGTGTTAGGACTTGAACCTCTTGGAGGCTTCCTACGTACCATGCCTTGACATGGAATAAATTTCATGTTGTTCGGGATAGATTAGGGATTACAGTTGGGGGTGGCCCAAGGTGTTGGGGCTTGAACCTCATGGAGGCTTCATATGTACCATGCCTTGACATGGGTCAAAGTCCCTATAGTTCGGGATGGATTGGGGCTTACACTCTAAGGCAGCCCAAGAGGTTGGGGATTGAACCTCGAGGAGGCTTCCTACGTACCATGACTTGACATGGATCAAAGTCCCTATAGTTTGGGATGGATTTGGGCTTATACTCTGAGGCGGCCCAGGGTATTGGGGCTTGATCCTCGTGGAGGCTTCCTAAATACCATGCCTTGACATGGATCAAAGTCCCCGTAGTTCAGGATGGATTGGGGCTTACACTCTGAGGTGGACCAAGGTGTTGGAAATGGTCGATGCTTGCTCTATTCTCACATGATTCATGCTCGGTGTGAGAAACAAGAGCTAGTAGAGACCTGACAATAACGTCGCGAAGGGTGCGTCTGTGGGAAATGAAGAGGTGCTTACACGTTGAGCATCCCAAGGTGCCAAGACTTACTCTATAATGGGGCCTAAGGGAGACAAAGCACAACGGGGGAGGGATTTGGGACTAACGAAAGGAAGAGTCACATTACCTATCACACCCTCTACTCGCCTTGAGGACTGGAGATGAAAGGAGGAGCACGGATGCTGGCTCATAGAAGGAAGGTTATGGGCTTACACCAAGATGGATTCCCTTCCCCGCGGACAAACGCCACTCCAATAAGGAGGATATCATTCCATGTGTAGGGTGATCCCATCCCCAGGGAGAAGAGTGGGCGTGAAGAATGTCCACGGTGGGGGGAATCTCCATGCGAGGCATGAGGCCAGGTCACAGTTTAATGTCATGTGATGAGGACGATGTTGTTTGGCAGTTTAACATCCTGCATCTCGGACGAAGTGGATTATATACGCACCCCTAGGACAAACATAACTGGTACCCTCTACCCCTTGTGATAGGGAAGGCATCGACAAGGCTGTAGAAAGTGGTGTCATGGGGTGAACCATCGAGGGGTCCAAGTTAGTGTGGCTATGAGAAGAAGCAATAGTCGTTAGCGTGCCTATATGAAGAGGCATGAGGAAAAACAACGCTACAAGAAGGATTGTCAAAGGCACATTCAAGTTACTTCATTCAAGCCTAGAAGGTCTTACGGGAAAACCATGTATGATGTGGATGCCCAGGGTGCACAACACACCTATGAATGGAACCTGGAAGAAGGACATCGTGCGTTCGTGCAAGGGGGCACCCGGGGAGCACCGAGGTGAAGGACCATAGGGAATTGTGCTCAACCATTGAGGTTCGCGCGAAATAAGGGGACCCTGTGTGAAAGACCCTAGGCTAGCGCGTAATCGGTGATGCTTGCACGTAAATGGGGGTTGAGGTTTTTTGTGTGACTAGGATGATTGCGTGCAAGAAGTATGAATTGTACACAAGTGGAAGAGGACACGTTCAAGGACATGGGTACATTCTAGAAAAAAAATTGCGTGCAATTGGCCAGCCTGCACGCAATGGAAGGAATTGCGTGCAAGGGTGGAACCCTAGAGGGATTGAAATTTAGTCTAATCGATTGGGATCTCATGCAAAGGCGGACCTCAGGGCGACCTGGCATGAAAAGAATCATACCCGAAGGACATATTTCGCGCACACGGAAGCCGAATTTCACGCTTGAGTGCCAGTTCAGATTATTCAGCCTCGAAATGGAAGGGGGGTCACCTTCTATTTATAGGCTCTTAGGGGCACACACTATAGGTCAATGCGAAATAATTGCGTGATAGCGACAGCGGTGTGAAATGTCAGCCGCATGGGGCATGAATGCAAAATTATTTATCGCCTGCACTAGGGAATCTTCAGGAATCTTGGAACTTTCCACACGGGAAAGATTTTTACACGCAATTCACTATTTGTTTCACGCAACACCTCTGGGCCCCCCGGACCGGGTCTCTGGGTCAAAATATGACTTCACTTTGTTTTTTCGATACACTCTTCAACACTTAAGCACTATTCAGTGTATACAAATTCCCTCCCTCAGAATTGGATCGGCGAGGGGTCGCAACGATTGGATTCTGAAGGAAATGCCGAAATGCAGGACTTTGTGGGGTCCAGGTGCACAAATATCTGAAGCGGCACGCAAAACTAAGACAGGCATGGAAATCACATTTTGTGTGGGCGTGGAACCCTGGCTTAGCCTATAAATTCCATCGCAGGTCCCATGCTCCATACGATTTTTCTTGCGCGATAAGCTTTGAGCTCTCTTGTGCGAAATTTCTTCTGCTCCTGTGCAAAAAAATGCTTTGGCAGCACGTAATTCCAAATAAATTTAGAGGCATCTTACATGGAAACCCGGGCTTTTTCACGCCACAATTTGAAATTTTGCAAAACGCATTGATTTTATGTGCCAGGCTCCCAGATTTCGCGCCATCCTTCCAGATTTTGTGCCAGCTAGTGAAACACTTGGTCGGATGAAGATAGCCACAAACCGGATTGATGAGGGGGAATCTGCTGCTCGCAGAGCTGAAATGATTGTGAACCTGGAGGTTTATGGCACAGAAAGGGTTGTCTCCAATAATCATACCCTCTTAAACAAGCTAACCCCCACTAAAAATGAGTATGCCCTGTCTGACAATCTACTACTGTGGGACTTTGGCATTCTGGAGGAGGTCCCTCTGGTGGGTTTTGAGGTCGATTCACCACGCTCATGGGAGAACCATGAATATGACCTGAATCGATAAAACATCACCAGAAATGGTCACTCTACCAGAGGAACTAGGCACATTGATGTATATGTCCTGAATCCCAGGACTAGGACCATTACTGGGGGGTGACCCTGTTGCGGAGAGCTCCCTGGCCCTCTACGTGAGCACCTTCCGTCAGAGTGTCATTGATGAGGCCAAAGGCTGGCTGTAGGACTGAAACCTGCGATCCAGAGGCAACTTAACCAGTTAATGGGCCTGAGCGTACTGGGTTCTCCATATGTGCGACCAATTTGGGGCCAATATGCAGTGGCCTGTTTGAGGTGGTGAGGACATCACAATTCCATTTCTACCACCAGCCAAAGCTCGGGCCGGAGTTGTTCACCCGATGGTCCTCCGACACCAACACATTCCACCTCCATCATGGGGAAGTTGGCATACATATCTGGGACATTCACTGCATCGGGGGTATCCCATTAGAGGGCTACCAATTCGATGAATTCCTCCCACCGATGAACACCTGCGGTGACAGATCTCGATCCCCCATACTGATGTGACACCTACTGGAGCTGGCCAAGGAGAAGCTGGGGGTCAAGGGATTCATGAAGGATATATCCTACAAGGACTGGTACAACCTATTCCTAGAGAAGGATTCAGATGTAAAGATTCCATGGAGGGGAAGGCGTTGTCCAACCGCAGCCCAGCGGAGCAAGAGTGGATCATACTGGAGGTTCCTGGAGTCAGGGAACTACCAGTCATGGGGCTACAATATAAATGAGGCCCGAGACCCAAATGTTCATTACACCGAATTCTTCGCCACATTCCTGATCAAATGGATATTTCTAGTGAGGGATGCAAGGATAGGCGTCCATCCAGCGACCATGGTGACGGTGAGCATCATGGCTGCCAACAAGAGGTTCAACCTGGGGGTCCCCATTCTGGCTTGGTTGTATGTCATTCTTGGACGCAACACGAGAGGGGGATCACCCAGGAGAGTATGTGACCCCATCCAGATCTTCCATGGCTGGGATGAAGCTCATTGTGGCGGATACACTTTCTCAAATGCCATCTGTCCCCTGGGAAATGGCCTGCGACCCTCTCTACTGAATATTTTCTAGGTCCTGACGATGACACTGAACGAGGAGGGAGTACGGATCAGGATTGATAACCATGCCAACTTTTCCTTCAACAAATTACCCACCCCAACTGGTTAGCTTATAGAAGATGGGAATGAATTACTAGAGAAAAAGGAGTACTTCCAAAGCATCAGAGGTGGGGTGCTTATGGCCCAGATTGATGAGAAGATATTTTGCGAGCCTTATGTGCCATCCATGTTCATCAGGCAGTTCGGATGCCTCCATAAAATTCCGAACAAAGTATACACATACGTCTAGGAGGAGAGGCATGCCTGTGTTCTTCATCAGTTGTGGCTGATGTTCACGAACTATGGATTTGGCGACACCATCACTTTTCCTCCTACCAGAGTCAGTGTTGGCTTCTCAACTGAGTATTCCAAACATTGGACCATAGCATACCCTGAGGGGCTTTATGTGGAAGTTATTTCGGCAGCTCAAGGTCACATGTGTGCAACTTGGACAGCGAGAGAGCAGGAAGGGTGCCACTAGGGGGAAAAACAGGAGCACATCAGGCAACAGGGCTCGTGCAGGCCGGAACCTCAGCAGTGGGGGCGTCGCATGGTGTGGTCACTCCCTCGTCGCCTAGAGGAGTAGGGTCCAAAAAATCATCCAGATAACTTCATAGGAATCAAAGAATATTCGTTCTTCAACCTTCTCATGATGCCTTCTTTCCCACACTATGGTCAGCTTGGCTAACCTAGTTGTAGTCAGTGAGTACAGAAGCCCTCTGGAAGAAGATAGTACGAGACTAGATCCAGTTTCCAGAAGTCGAGCTCATTCGGGTTTCCAAAAGAGTGAAATTCCATCGATGACATGCATATCTGATGGCCATCGACATGTACGCACATCAACAAGGTCGGCGTGTAAAGACACCTCTCTTAGTGAAAGTGATTATCAGTCAGGAGAATAATCTAGAAATGATGCCACCGGGGGAAGATGACAGCGACGATGAGTCAAAGGGTGGCGAAATAGGAGAGGTGGCAGAAGGAGAGGTAGAAGGTGAAGGTGAAGGAGAAGAGGAGCCCAAAAGTGAAGGTTCTTAGGGGGAATCCCACTAAGGGAGTCTCTGGGAGAGCGGTGAGATAGTCAGCTCCGATATGGATGTGACCGAGCTACTCGATGTATGCTTAGACCCTTATCTTCTTTTGTATTCTCTTTCCTTTTCAATCCTTAACCCTCCTTCATTATATTTCGTAGGATCACATTGGAAATGATCAAGCATCTCCCACTGAAGGAGGGGTGGAAGTGCCAATAGGGCAAGGCGTAACACCGATGCCCATTATCGAATTGATGATGCTGAGGGATCCCCCACCACAACAGCTCTTGTAGCGGCCAGAATGCTAGAGGATGGCACCTTGGGTTCCCGTACGTTTTTACACCGATGACGGTACTTACTATCTTAGGTCTCAATTGATCAGGGAGCATCTTGTCTATACAATGATCATGACATTGCAGGCTCGTCAGGCTGCTGAGCCTGGACCATCCGTGAGCATGCCGATGGAAAACATACTGCCCATCTAGAACATGCCTCGCAAACTGGGTTGGCCCCGTCAATTGTTGAGCAGGGAGCAGTAGACACCAGTGGAGCTGTTGTTAGGGCAGGGCCGGAAGTTGACAAGGGTGACACTAGAGAGGAAGGTCACCCATATGTTGAGGAGCCTATTCCCTTGGGAGGAATCTCGAGGAAGACCTTACTACTGTCTTTTTGGATATCTTCCCTATCTGTCGGCGCAGTTACCCTGAAGAAATCGATGAATAGGATCCGGAAGTGGTCGAGGAGAGCCTAATGATGCGACACAAGGTATGAAAGTGCATCCAGCATTTTTTAGTTTTACTCAGGTGGAATGGATGAAGTGGATGGGGTCACTCTACACCTAGCTGCATTTCCTGTGTGCTGGAGGGGCATACACTCAACACCTTCACCTGATGGTTCAAGATTACATGGCTGAGAAGATGCGTGAGAGGAGCTGGTGCTCCGATGTTACCCAGTGTTGGGAGGAGTCGGGTATCACCCTTGCATTTCTAAGGGTGTAGCAGGAGGTCCAACGCCTCGAGGAACGGGAGATTGAATAGGAGATATTCATCGCAAACTATTCTGAGATCGTGGAGTAGTTGAGGGCCCAGCTGGCAGACGCCTAAGAATAACTCATGGAAGCAAGTCACCAGATATCTATGATCCAAACCAAATAGGCGTGGGCACAGACTAGGGTCAGCAAACTGTGCTCCACGACCGCCGATGAAGAAAGGGTCCTCAGGGGACTGGAGGCAGTCCAGGAGGCCACCGACAAAAAGGTGGTGGAATTGGAGAAATCTATCCAAGATTCCTACCCTTTGAGGCCCTATTTTGGCCGAACCCATAAAATTACCTCACCCTACTTCTTCTTGTTGTTCTCCTTTTTTGAACTATATGTATGGACAAATTTACTTACTTTCCCCTATTCTTATCATACTTTTCCTTTTGGTTTAACCTGCTCAACCATAATCCCAATATAAATAACAATCCATCCCTAAGATTATGTGGGTCGTGAGAAGTAAAGGAGTCTCGTACTATCACATTGATTGATCATGGGAGTGCCAACCACACTTCAGGAATTCGAAATTCGAACCCGGATTTCCGAGGTGAAGAAGGAGGCCCGATCAAAGGAAGAGGACCTCAAACTAATTGATTTATCGTCTTCTAAATGTGATCTAGTTCACGAGTGGTGAAATTCCAGGTGAATTGGAATCCGTCCGAACATAGGGGAATGAAAAATGTGAATCACGTTACCCAAATTCAGAACACTATGTGAGGGGTATGGAAATGAATAACGACTGTTGATCGTGTTCGAAACACTTCATCCCTATTATGTCAGTCTGAAATGGGGACAACAAATGAGGGTTGACTGCAAACCTTGTTTACAGCACGAGACCTATATCAAATATTGTCCATTAGTCTTCTAGAATGTTGGCCCAGGACAGCAGACATACCATTGGTCCAGCATCTATACTATTAGGGGGTCCCTTCAAACATGATCAGTCTTCCGGAATGTTGGTCCAGGATAGTAGGCGGACCATAGGTTGAGCATCCATACGGTTATGGGGTCCCTTAAAATGTGAAAGATGATGAGGGTCCGAATAAAGGGGCATGCGAAGTGTGGAAAGTGATGTGGTGTTTTGTTCAGATAGAATCCAACACTACGAAAATTATGCCACAGTGGTGGAAGCACATTAGGCGGGCGCATTAATCTGATCATGGTTCATCCGAACATCTAGACAGGACCTCTCTGGTGAGGGAACTGTCACTTCCCAATGTCATAATGGGAAATCCTAAAATTTTTCAGGGAAAATGCTGCAGTTACACAACTCTCCCGGGGGGTCAGGCCAAGAGGTCGATGGTGGGGGAAAGAAGGGGATTTGTGATTCTTGGGGCTGGACCCAAGATTAAATGTCTCGGCATTCCTACGTATCCCATAATGATTGGAATCAAGCCACACATATTTTTGGAAAGGTTCGTATATTAAGGACTTATAACTCAGACCAAGGATCAACAAAACAAGCTGGAGGCACATGGTAAGGTGATTATAAAACCCGACGTGAATGAGGACATAAGTCCAGATTACCATGTGTTCCTTGGGGATGTGTTTAGGTCAAGGGACCGAACAAGAAAGTTAGGCTTGGACCGTGTGGAAGTGCTCAGGCATTCCTACGTATCCCATAAGGATGGGAATCAAGCCATACATAGTTCAGAAAAGGGAGTAGGGTAAGGTACCAGTGCAAAGGATGAAAGGGGCATGCATGTCTAGCCCTCAGACCAAGAAAAGCGGTATTTGATGTATCTCATTTGTCCTTTAAGGTGAATGGTTTTTCTTTTTAGGAGCGACCGACCTAGGGTAGAAATTACTGGTATCACCACAAGAATCAAGACATATAGAGGCGTTGACAAATGGTATGGTGGATAAATAATACCCAACATGATTTCTTATATGATGAGGTCATCACAATGCAGTTCCGTTTTTCATCGTCCGACCGGGACGATACTATAACAATTTAGGGTCATGTGATTGGACCCAACAGTACAGTTTAAGTTCATATGGTTTGGATCTGAGGTAATGTTCATGATACGATAAATAATACCTGTCATGAATGAGGAAGAGGTCCACGTCACCATTGTGCATGATTCTAGGAGAGGAACCTCAGGCTAGGAGGCCAGTGAGGGTCATAGGATAAGGGGCAGGAGAAATTAGCTCCCAACTGAGCTGGGCCCGGAAGCAGGGTGTCCAGGTGATGCTACGTATCACATGGAGATGAGGACCGTACCACACATATCCCTTAATGAATTTCTTAGTTTATGGTCTTAGATCTCGGACCATGGGAACCCCGAAGGACACCGTATTTCAGCTTTGTCGCCCTAAAGTGCGGAGGTGCACTGAGGGATAGTTCCAAGAGTGTCAAGATTACACTTGTACCTGATGGGGTGGAACATAATGTGAATCTTGCAACCAAAATTCAATTCCTGAAGGGGCTGCTGTGATGACAAGGGATTACTTCTTACCATGTTCACAACATAACATCCTATCCCATTATCTTGAAATGGGGACAAAAAAATGAGTATCGACCGCTGACCATGTTCACAATGCGGGATTTGTATCAATTTGTTGTCAAAAACCCTCGAGGTCATTGGCCTGTAACGGTAGGATAACCCTTGGGTGTGGTATCCATGCTATTTTTTGGGGGTCCCTTTTGGTGTGAAAGATAACGGGGGCCCAAATGAAGGGGGACATGAAGCTTAAAAAGTGGATGGAACTTGCCTAAGTTGAATCTGACACTCTTGGTATGAGACGAGAGTACTCTTAACACATTGCCGAACCACTGCAAGGGGTCGAGGGACTGAACTTGAGAGAGACCAAGAGATGGTGGATTCCAAGGAGAAGGGGGGGAATGGTGGCAAAAATCCAATGCGAAGGAGGGAATAACCATGTACCACACCTATATATCCCCCTCATGGAGAGGGACAGGGCAAGGTGCCTAGGTGATCGGGAGATCGGGAGATCTCTAAGAGATGGTGCTGGACCTAAAATCGAATTTTTCATGCGGTCATACATATCCCATAAAGATGGAAATCAATCCACACATAGTTCTTGAAGATACAGTTTAATGTCATGCGGGAAGACATACGGTTTAATGTCATGTGGGAGGAGCATGCAGTTTAGGGTCATGCCGGACTGACAGTTTAAGGTTGTGCGGGAGAATAATCCAGTTTAAGGTCATGGAGGACCCCGTAGGGTCAAGAAAAATATTGTTTGAGGAACATGGAATTGGTGGGAGGAGTTATGCGCTCACCATCCATGGTCACTAGGGAGTATGCTCCATTAGGATAAAACTTATGAACAATGAAAGGTCTTTTCCATTTGGGCTCCAACATGGGTGGCTTCCTACCAGGGATCATTGGTGCCTTGAGGGCTAATACTAAATCACCCTGCAGGAAAGTACAGAGGTGAACCTTCTTGTTGAATGCTCGAGCCATCCTACTCTGATGCCTTTCTAGGTTTTGCAAGGCACAAAGCATGATCTCTTCTAGTTCTTCCGATTCAGCTAGAAGGATTTCTTCCACTCTATATGGTGCTTTCTAGTCATTGAATATTGTGAACAATGAGGGAAATTGAATCTCAATGGCCAGGACAGCCTCAGTTCCGTGCACCATGGAATATGGGTTCACCTGGGTGGAATTACGAGTCGTCGTCCGATAAGCCCAGAGGGCATTGGGGAGCTTATCTGACTATCTCTTATTATTCGTATAACCATCCATTTTTTATAAAATATATGAGAGGGTTTCATTAAATGCATCAATAAGTCCATTTCCCTACACATGATAGCTGGAGGTATGGTTAAAGCGAATTTTGTACTTGGCATAAAATTTCTTCAACTCGGAAGCTCAAAAGTTGGTGTCGTTATCAGTGAGGACAGCGTGTGGAACCCCAAACCGATGGATGATATTGGAACTCACGATGTATAAAATAGAACGGGATTTGACTTCATTGATTGGAATTTCCTCTGCCCACTTGGAAAAGAAATCCATAGCGGTCAGAATGAATCGGTAGTGGTGAATCGTTGCCAGTGGGTATGGTCCCATGACATCTAACCCCCAGACTGCAAAAGGAAAATATTACTTTTTATTATGGAGAGGCTCCGGAGTAATATACACAAAGTTAGAATGAACTTGGCCCTCATGGAACCTCTTGGAGAAATCGATTAGTCATGGATCATTGAGGGCAAAAAATACCCTAATCTCTGAATCTGGTGATACACTTTTGGCCCAACCTAATGGGCACCACAGGAACCGATGTGAACCTCTTGCATGACCTATGGAATCTCAACTCCTTGAATTCAATAGAGGTGAACACCATAAAATCTGCATTTATAGAGGATCTTCTCAAAGATGGGACCATTCTGGAGAGTAAACTGTAGTGTGCAGTGTCAGATTCACTCGCGCTCATTCTAGTCTGACGGGAGATTACCATGTTGTATGTATTCCACCAAGGCTATCCTCCAATAGGAAACTAATTTGATCACCACATCTGGATGACTCGGGGGTCTTGACGCGGAGGCACTGACAGTAAGATGGCTTACCTGTGGGCTATCATCGCCATGTAGGTTGATACGAGCTATGACTCTCTGATGTTCCACGTGGATAATCAGATCATTCTGCTCTGGTTATCCATGTGATGCAGCTAAAATGGATAAAGCATCCTCTTAACCATTCTGTGACCGAGGGACATTAATGACCTCTGGATGAGAAGGGAACTAGGCCATTCGCTGGAGAGTGCGTTCTAACAATGGTATGAGCTTTGGCTTCTTGGAAACATAGTCACAATTGACCTACTTAATATATAGCTCATATTTCCCTTTCACATGAAAATGGGGCACGTCGATCTCAAGGGACAGCTTGAGACCAGTAATGGGGGCCTGTTACTCTACCTCATTATTAGTGCATCCTTCTGGTAAAAGGAATGAGTTTGGTCGGACGGCTTGTGCTGGGGTGATAAAGACGATTCCCATACCTACACTGTTGAGCCTATGATCATTGAGCCTCCTACTAGTGGGGCTCCAGGAGGCACCATCGAAGTGCATTTTCCAATATGGGACGGATTGATCGACTAAGAAGATTTCCTCATTAAAAAATCAATGTCCGGGGACATATCCACAGAGGATGGATGGGAAGCTAGAAATTCTTCCAATGCCTATCCCTTGATAGCTTTCTGAGGTAGGAACCTGATGTAAAACTATTGGAGGATCACAAACCACCTCGTTATTCTGCCAGTCAACATGGGGTGATTCAAAATATACTTCAGCGGGTCCACTCGAGACACTTGTTGTACCTCGTAGTGCTACAGGTAATGCCGCAACTTCTGCACAGTGAATACGAGCGCAAGTTATCTATTCTCTATGGCAGAGTATCGGGTTTCTGTATCGAGGAGCATGCGGTTGAGATAGTAGAGGTTGTTCTCCATCCCCTCATTGTTCTTTGGGGTGTGAAGGGCGCCGAGGGACCATTCTAGGGTGGTGACATAGAGGACAAGTAGCTTCCCGGAGATGGGTGGCATCAAGACCAGAGGCTGGATAAAGTATTGCCTGATTTCCAAAAAAGTGGTCTGGCACTCCTCATGCAACTCATAAGCGATTCCATTCTTCATGAGCTGAGAAAAGGGCTTACACTTTCCAGCCAGATTCACAATTAATCAGCGTATGTAGGATAAGTGGCCATAGAGACTTCAATGCTCCTGAATATTACTCAGGAGAGGAATCTGGCTGATTTCCCTGATCTTCTCTGGGTTGATCTCAATTCCCCGTTACCTGAAAACAACGCCAATAAATTTACAAGAGGTGACCCTAAAAGAAAACTTCAATGGGTTCATCTTCAGGTTGCATGAACAGAGGAAACTGAACACTTTCTCAAGATCCCTAAGATGGTCCTAGCGCTGCTGAGATTTGACTACCATGTCATCCACATAGAATTCCACCAGTGTCCCCATGATTGGCTTGAATATGGGATGCATGGCCCACTGATAGGTGGAACCTGCATTCTTCAGGACTAAGGGCATTACCTAGTAACAGAAAGTACCTTGGTGTGCCCTAAAATCGGTGGACTCTTCATCCTTAGGGGCCATCCAGATCTGATTATATCCAGAGTAACTATCCATGAAGGAGAGGGCTTGGAACCCCACCGTAGCACCAATCAACAATTCTATCACTGGAAGAGAAAATCATCCTTCAGACAATGGCCATTGAGATCTAGGAAGTTGATGAAAACTCTGATCTACCCATTATTCTTCCTGACTGTAATGATTTTGGCTAGCCACATGGGGTACTGGACCTCCTTTACAATCTTGGCTCTGATGAGCTTGTTAACTTCAGCCTCGACCATGGCACCGTGAAACGGGTGCATCTTTCTAGGAGGATGCTTGAATCCTTTATGATTTTCCAAAAGGCCGACGCGGTGGACGACTACCTGAGGATATAGTCCCAATATCTCTTTGTAACTCTAGGCGAATACATCACGGTGCTGGTTGAGGAAGCTTATGTACCGATTTTTCTCCTCGAGGGACATAGAGGCACTGATCAATGTGGGTCTCGGGTCCACCTCACTTCCGAGGATCACATGTAAAAACTCGTCGACCGTGGATAAGACGCCTTCCTTAAAGGCATGGGGAGAATCCTCTATATCTTCTTCTCCACTTATGGGGGGATCTCCCACGGGGGAAGCTGCTTCTGATGTAACGACTCGAATCTGGAGAAACATAACTGGTGCCCTGTATCTAGTTCACCACATGACCTCAAGCACATTTCTCCAAATTCTAGAGGCTACCGACTAGCAGTAAGGGCCTTGGTGAGTCACTGGGGAAACTATGCCCTCATTTGGTAAAGTATGCAGTGGAAGAATAAACATAATCAATAGCGGAAGCAGTAAACAACATACAACAACTGAACTAAAAGTAGTTGCAATGTCTGATGTAATAATGTTGCAGTACGATACATGTATCTATGGAAAGCAGTAAACAAATCAACGTTCTGAAATACAACTGAACCCAAAGTACTAAACGTAAATACAAACACCAGTAGCATCGTGAGCCTAATCTCGGTCCCATGCTCTCCACCTCCAACCAGAAATCATGTAGCTGAGGTAGAAGGGACACAATCCCTATCTACACCTGCAACCATATAATCTGGTTGGGCCGAAAAGAAGAACCCAAACAAAATGTGAGACTAATCCCAGTAGGCAACCACCAAAATATTTGTGCCATACTGTCAATGAGTAATATAGAAAAAGTAAATGAAAATAAATACAGTAAAGAACTAAGAGTACACCAGTAATAATCCTACCAGTTACCATTCATATTCATTTTTTAAACAACCAAGGAAAACTGGAAAAGTTCTCTATTCCAAGGTAATGTAAGTATCGCAACATATATCTCAAAATAATACCAAAACACAAGAAGTACAAAACCCATGCTTGTTCTTTGTCTTGGTGGGCTCACCACAACCAACCAAACAAAATTCACACTGACTCTATGGGAGGATCAAACTAGCATAACCCTATAGTCTAGTAATCAAACAAGGCATAGACACTCTCGAAAGCTCTCACGTCAATTCCCCTATAGTCTTGCAATGATAACAATAGACTCTCTGAGGAAGCAATTAAGTCTAATTCCTCCTGTGGTCTCGATGCGTGGGAAAACAAAGAACACTCTAGGGAAGCACTAAGTCCTATTCCCATAGGTCCTGTGTACGAACTAAAACCAACAGACCCTATAGGGAAGCACTTAATCGTCTATTCCCTCTTTGATAGCCCGCACCAGGTTCTCATAGCCCTGAGCAGTCCAGTCATGCGTAATTGATTGTCAGAAGCCCTATGTATGTTCAAAAAATACTTGGCTAATAGATATCATGCATCAAAAGTAGTTAAATAGTATGCAACACATGAAATCAGTGATAATAAGTAAACTAACAATTACAATAGGGTTTGCCTTACAAGAAAACAGTGCCAACTGACAATAAACAGCCAAACAGGGAGAGACACCCACAGGGTGATCCTCAAATGTGCAACCAAACATACATTAGTATCATGTAATCATAATCTAAGAAGAAATTTAAGGAAAATAAACAAAAGGATCAAAATCCTAAAACCCGGGATACCCGATACACGGGTATCTGTCGCTTTTGCAACCAAAACTCAAGGAACATCAATGTAGGGAAAAAAACCACCTACCTAGATCCCCGAAGATCAATATACTTGATCCT
Source organism: Viscum album (assembly GCA_963277665.1). Taxonomy (NCBI): domain Eukaryota; kingdom Viridiplantae; phylum Streptophyta; class Magnoliopsida; order Santalales; family Viscaceae; genus Viscum; species Viscum album. The sequence goes on from OY728122.1 coordinate 1,255,510,799, forward strand.
TGGCCCATGAATAGTCCTAGAATGGTGTATATCTGTAAAAATGTCTAAAACATTCAACCTTAGTTAAATCATATGAGAGAAAGAACCAGGAAATGTGGCCAAAGAAGAACCAAGAACTCACCGCTGTGACTCTTCTTCAATCGACGGAGTTTGATTTGGAAAACCAGTGACGGATCGGTGGCTCAGAGATGAATCATCCACTTCAGATGCTCTGGAAGGAATTAGGTGGATAAGAATACATTAATGAGCATTAGGGGAGACCCTGGTCTAATTAATGAAATAAACAAGAAAGTACATAGTGTGTACTTTTAGAGTACACAGCGTGTACTAGGTCTTTCCACACTCCGAAAAAATCAGCCTCCACGTCACCCCTACACACCGTGTGTGTGGCCCGGGCACGACCAACACATGGCTTCGAGCGGAAAAAGATTACACGACGTGTACTCAGAAAGTACATGGTGTGTACTTCAAAAATTCCCAGAATCATTATTTTTCCCAAAAACTCCTGAAAAAATGAAAACATACCTCAACGAAGTTCCGGGTTCTTAAAAACATCCCCCTTAAAGAAATTTGTTCATGAATTTCCCTAACTAGGAATGGAAGTAGAAACCCCGAGCAGCTCTTGCCACCGCAATCGAACATCGACCTCCCTCTCCCAGGACTCGTCCTGTACTCGCCCGTGTTGCCATATCACCCGTACTAGAGGAACCGACTGGCAATGGAGAACTTTCGTACTGTGATCGATAATCCTGATAGGATTCTCCTTGAAAGAAGCATCCTGCTCCAGCTCAACCTCCTCAGGATGAAATACATGAGATGGGTGTGAAAAGGAACGTCGGAGCTGAGAAACATGGAATACATCGTGCATATCCTGGGACCTCAGAGGTAACTGCAACTTTTAAGCAACCAGCCTGACTCTCTCCAGAACCTCAAACAGCTAGACGTATTTCGGGGAATGCTTCCCCTGCCTCCTAATCCTCTTATGTCCCAACCATGGGGTAACGCACAGGAAAACCTGATATCTGACCTTGAACTCCAAAAATCGTCTCCGCTGATCATCATAGGACTTCTGCCGAGACTGTGCTATAGCCATCCTCTTCCGAATCAGCTTTTTCTGCTCTGAAGTCTCTTGAACAAGACGAGGTCCCATAAAAGATTCCTCTCCTACCTCCATAAAGCATAAGGGTGATCGACATGGCCTTCTGTACAAATCCTCGTAAGGTTCCATCTGAATAGTCTCCTGAAAAGTATTGTTGTAGGTGAACTCCACCAGAGTAATATGCTTCTGCGAAGAACTGCCAATGTCTAGAATGAAATCTCGGAGCATATCCTCAAGCACCTGGATCGTACGCTCAGACTGGCCATCTATCTGGGGATGGTAAGCTGTACTCAGAAGTACTTGTATACCCAGATCCCTCTTTAGCCCCTGCTAGAAGTGTGAAGTAAAACACGCATCCCTCTCTGAAGCAATGGAGTGTGGAACTCCATGGAGACGTACAATATCTCAGATGTACAATTTTCTCATCTCATCAACACTAAAGGTATCCTTGATCGGCAAGAAGTGTGCAACCTTCGTGAGCCTGTACACTACAACCCAAACCGCATAATTCCCTCGAGGCGATCTCGGTACCCCTGTCACGAATTCCATCGCGAATTCATTCCATTTCCACTCAGGAATGAGTAACGGCTGTAGAAGCCCTTCTGGTCGCTAATTCTCTTCCCTCACCTACTGACAGGTGGGACACTGCATAACAAAACCAGCCACATCTATCTTCATACCTAGAAACCAATACTAACGACGTAAGTCTCGGTACATTTTGGTGACACCAGGATGAACTGTCCAAGATGAAGATTGAGACTACCCCATTAGCTCCTCACATATGTCTGCTGAAACCCATACGCCGCCATGAAAATGTAACACCTCATCATCGCCCACAGTCCACCCTGGAGTAGGGTCTCCATCTGACACACCCTCCTGTAGGACTAGGCCTTCTGGGTCTGATAGATGCCTCATTTGAACATGATCTAAAAGAGAATAGGTAATAGCTATAGAAGAAAGAACCATCTATCCCTGTTTTTCATGCACCTCCAAATGCATATCAGAGAATAGAATCATAAGCTTCCACTCACTGCTAGCCTCCTGAACAACCTGTAACTGAGTCATCTTGCTCAGTGCGTCAGCCACAGCATTGCCTTTCTCAGGTGTATAAGCAAGCTCGATGTCCAAAGACTATAGGTACTAAACCCTCGTCTGCCATCTCAGAGTCAAGTCATGCTGTGTGAAGATATACATGAGGCTCTTGTGGTCAGTATATACAACAAAATTCTCTCCCATGAGATAATGTCTCCAACAATTCAAGGCATGAACAACTACAGCCAACTCCATGTCGTGCATAGGATAGTTCTTCTCATGTTGCCTCAACTGCTGAGATCTATATGAAACAACACGATCTTCCTACATAATCACTAATCCAAGACTGATGCCAAATGCATTATAGAAAACTATATTACTCTTTCCCATCTTTGGCAGAACTATAATCGTTGCTGAGGTCAATCTCCCCTTCATATCCTGGAAGGATGAGTCGCAAGATTCTGAAAAAACTTACTTCACACCCTTCTAAGTCAAGCCCATCAACAGTGCTACTAAGCATGAGAAGTCATGTATAAACCGCATGTAGTAACAAGACAGTCCCAAGAAACTACGTACCTCGAAGACATTATTCAGCTGCTCCCAGGTGACTACTGCTCTCACTTTCTCTAGGTCTACTGAAACACCTGTCTTTGAGATGACATGACCCAAGAAGTGAATTTCATTCATCCCGAAGTGGCACTTTGAGAGCTGAGAATATAACTGATGCTCCCTTCGTGTACTCAAAATGATCTCAAGATGGGTAGCATGGTCCTGTCGAGTGTGAGAGTACACCAATATATCATCCACAAAGACAATTATGAAGGAATCCATGTAAGGATGGAAACTCTGTTCATCAGCACCATGAAAACTACCAGTGTGTTCATGAGATCGAACAGCATAACCAGATACTCGTACAGACCATACTAGCTTCGGAAGGCAGTGAGAGGTATATTAGACGGTCTGACCTACAACTGATGATAACCGGATCTCAAGTAGATTTTTGAGAACACCCTGGCTCCTCAAAATTGATAATAAATATCATGAATCCTTAGTAATGGATATCAGTTCTTTACTGTCAACTGGTTCAACTTCCGATAGTCCACACAAAGTGGTAATGTACCATCCGCATTCTTCACAAACGACATAGGCGAACTCGAAGGGGAAGTACTAGGTCGGATAAAACCATTCACATGCAACTCCTTCAGCTGCTTCTTGAGCTCTTGCAACTCAAGCGTAGCCATCCTATAAATAGGAATGGATACTAGTGCTGCTCCTGGCACAAGCTCAATAGAGAAGTCTACCTCGTGCTCTGGAGGCAACCCTGAAAAGTCTTCTGGAAAGAAATCCGGAAAATGATCAACTATATGAGGGAATTCCATTTGAGAAGTTCCCTGATCGTCCAGATATAAACTAGCAATATGGTCTATAACACTGCCCAACCCATTATTCTATGGTCCAGCTCTGCCTACCTGGACATCCCATTCTCCCATGTGAAGATAAGATCCACCCTATAGTGATGTAAAACTCACCCTATGACAATAACAATCGTCAAAGGATTGAAAAGGAACTAGCCAGTCCATTCTGAGAATGAAATCATAACCCGTCATCTCAAGAACATAAATATCCCCCAAGAAGTGACACCCACCAACCTCAAGGGGGAACTCCTTGCACTGATGTACACTAGTAGTTATATGTCCCAAAGGAGTTTCTAGTGCCAAAGTATCCTCAGAAGTAAAGACAATAAGTTTAAGGATCTCCAATGTGTGCACAGAAATAAAGATATGAGAAGCTCTGGTACTAAAAAGTGCAGAAGATAAAAACGAGGCTACTAAGATCATACCTCGAACTGTGGAAGGACTTGGATCCTGCTCTTGATGAATCTGCTCTACTGCAAACATCTGGACAATACCGCTGCCATGTGTAGCAGCCTGATATCCCCGATCTGATCCTCCATGAGCCTGACCACTACATCCATGACCTCTACCCTAGCCTGAACGACCTGAAGAACCCCATCCCCCAGTCTTCTGCATAACTCAAAGTCCTTCTCTTGTACAAGGAGTAGAAACTGGTCCTCCTTCAGTGGCTGCTAGAAGAAGAACCCTGCAAAAACGCTAAAGATGAACCCTCTTGCCGCAAACTCGAAACCCCACTAGATCTCTCGAGCACTGACGCTTCTTATTCCCACTCTTTCCACACTAATAGCGCCCCACATGGTTTCCAGATGGAAGATACTGTCTACCAGAAGAAATACCTCGCTTCCTAAAGCCACCTCAAGTACACTCTCGGTGGTGCTTCATGCTATCAGAATGAAATGAATCAGCCTTGGGTGCTGAACCACCCTAGTCAACATATCCAGTATCCCTCAGATTTCATTCGGTGATCATCGCTTGGTTGACTATCAGAGTAATAGATGTCACCTGGAAGATGTTCACCTGCGATCTCATCTCTGGTTTGAGGCGTTCCTCAAACATCCTTGACAAAAACAGCTCATCATTTCCCAGAACGGGAGTGAAACCATGTAACTTAGTGAATCAGGAGGAATGATCCATAACCGAAAGAGTACCCTGCTCCAAGTTCTTGAACACTCTGGCTCTGTTGGCCCTCAGCGTCGCTGGATTGAAGTAGTCGTAGAAAGTACGTTGGAATTCGTCCCAAGCCATAGTCCGTTGGCACCCTTCTTGTGAGACTACATCCCAACATCTCTTGGCAGAATCTCATAACATGTAAGTCACGAGCTTCACCCTTCTGTATGGGGGTGTCTCTAAATGCTCGAAGATGGAAAGCATGGTTTTTAGCCATGAGTCTACTGGCTGAGGTCCTCCATCACCTGTGAAAGTGGAAGGAGGCTGCTACTGGAAGACTCACGTCAGCTCTGCCATAGACGGGGCAGAATTATGTGCTCCCTAGAAGGTCTACATGAACCTCATGAAACCCACTCTAAACAGAGCACTGGAAACAGTGTCTGGAATCATAGTAGGTTTGATGTCCAGAACGATCGGCGGAACTACTGGTAGTCCCTGGTCTACTGTATCAGGCATACAGTCACTGCCTTGTTCCTGACATGCAACGAGAGGATGTCATAGTGTCATATCCCTGAAAGGTCAAAATCACACCTCATATTTAAGATTAACCAGGAAAGAAAACACAAGGGTACAAACAGGAATAGGATAGAGAAACACTTAAGTATACAAAACACTACTACACAGCGTGTATTTAAACTACACGGTGTGTTTGTAAAATCCATTTCCATGGGTGTGTACTTCTGCCACCATGGGTCGTGTAACATCCCAGACCACACGACATATTGTCCAAAAAAACATGGCATGTACTTGAACTCTAATCCCTTGCCTGAGTCTCTTTACATGGATAACCTACATGGTCCTCCTAATTCTAAACTATACGGCGTGTTCACTAAGGACACGATGTGTACTAGATAGGCTTCGGCGACCCGTGTAGTGGTTACATGCCAGCTCCACGGCTGACCCTTACAAGTTGTGTTCCAAACAAACAAGGCATGTATAAGAATAGATAACACCGAACCGTGTTGTTCGTGACACAATCGAGTACCTAGAAGAAAACTATACGGCGTGTTCGTATAGCACACGGCGTGTACTTCCCGAGTTTCCTCGACCCGTGTTGTTAGTGACACGACCGTCTATATGGTTGACTACTATACGACGTGTACTTTTAGTACACGGTGTGTCCCCAGAGACTTTCCAACACCCCATGTTTTTGTTCACATAGTCAGTAACATGGTTTAAAAACTACATGGTGTGTATGAATAAAGTACAGGCCGTGTATTCTGGGTTTTTCCCGGCAGTAGCTCAGAAACTACATCGAATACCAGGATCACTGAAAAACAAGGATCTATGTGCCAAATTCTGGTCTGTGGGGGCCCATAATCCCCATGAATCAATGCTTGGCATCATAACAATGCATATAACAAGTAAAAAACATAACAAACCAACGATCCTCCAAATTCTGATCCTCGAGGGCCCACAACTCCTTTAATACGAGAGCAAGGTGTCTATGCTAAACATGCTGTAAAATAAACAATACTCTATTAGCACAACAAGTATTTCTATCATAGCAACTATCACAACGACATGAATAATATTTCACGACATCTATCACAATAACATACAATCTTAATGCACCCTAAATGGCATGGTAAAATGCATGACATGTGATTTCTTACCTAGTGCCTATATGATGCATGAGATGGCACACCCTCATCTCATTGGGTTGCAACAAAATAGAACCATAATCATATAAAATGTAACAACACAAAACATGTTCATCACCGGACGGTGAAATATAATCTACTATAACAGTTTCAAAAACTAAAAATTGAAATTATGGTGCAATATAGCTTTTCCCTGTACACGGGTTAATTACTCCAGGGCATAATTAAGTACTAACTACCCATTACTTCTTATCCCTATCTATTGTTGCAAAATAGTAAGGCAATACAAAAGAAAGAAAACCTGCTCTGATACCACTTTGTAATGAACCGAATCCAGAGCCACATAACTGGTGACCTGTACCCGGTTCTCCACATGAACTCAAGCGTGTTTCCCTAAACTACAGAGGCTATCGACTAGCAGTGAGGGTCTTGGTGAGTAGGTGGGGAAACTATGCCCTCATTTGATAAATTATGCAGCCGAAGAATAAACATAATCAATAGAGGAAGCAGTAAATAGCATACAACAATTGAACTAAAAGTAGAAGCAATGTCTGATGTAATAATGATGCAGTATGGTACATGTATCTATGGAAATAAGTAAACAAATCAACGTGCGGAAATACAACTGAAACCAAAGTACTAAATGTAAACAGCAACTCCAACAGCATCGTGATCCAAAGCCCGGTCCCATGATCTCCACCTCCAACCAACAATCAAGTACCTCAGTTAGAAGGGACACAATCCTTATCTACACCTGTAACCATATAATCTGTTTGGGTCGAAAAGAAGGACCCAGACATGGTGTGAGACTAATCCCAGTAAGCAACCACCACAAGATTTGTGCCCTACTATCAGTGAGTAATGTAGTAAAAGTAAAGGAAAATAAATACACTAATGAACTAGGAGTACACCAGTATTAATTCTATCAGTTACCATTAACAATCATTTAATTAAACAACCAAGGAAAACTACCAAAGTTTTATATTCCAAGGTAAAGCAAGTATCGCAACAGGTATCTCAAAAGACTACCTAAACACAAGCAGTACAAAACCCACACTTTTCCTTTGGCATGGTGGGATCGTCACAACCAACCAAAAAAATTCACACTAACTCTCTGGGAGGCTCAAACTAGCAGACCCCTATAGTTCAGTAATCAAACAAGGCACGAACACTCTGGGAAGCTCTCACGTCAATTCCTATATAGTCTTGCAACGATAGCTATAGACTCTCTGAAGACGCACTTACATATAATTACTTATGCGGTCTCGATGCGTGGCTAAAATAAGAACACTCTTGGGAAGAACAAAGTACAATTATCGTAGGTCCTACGTACGAACTAAAACCAATAGACCCTCTAGGGAAGCACTTAATCGTATGTTCCCACTTTGATCTCTTGCACCTGGATCTTACAGTCGTGAGCAGTCCAGTCGTGCGTAATCGACTATCAGCAGCCCTAAGTAAGTTCAAAAACTACTTGGTTAATAGATACCATGCATCAAAAGAATTAAACCAGTAGGCAACACATGCAATCAGTGATAACAAGTAAACTTACAATTTCAATAGGGTTTGCCTAATAGGAAAACGATGCCAAACATAGATAAATAGATAATCAGGGAGATACACCCATGTGGTGATCCTCAAATGCGCAAACAAGCATACATTAGTATCAATTAATCATAATCTAACAAGCAATTTAAGGAAAATAAACAAAAGGATCAAAATCCTATAACCCGGTATACTCGATACATGGGTATCCGACACTTTTTCAACGAAAACTCGAGGAACTTAAATGTAGGGAAACAAACCACCTACCTCGATCTCTGAAGATCAATATAGATGAACCTTGACCTATGAGTTGGCCTATAAAGGATTAGATTTATAAAAATGTCTAAAACATTCAACCTCAAATAACTCATACGAGAGGAAGAATCAGGAAATGAGGCCAAAGAAGAACCAAGAACTCACCACTGCAATTCTTCTGCAATCGACATAGTTTGATTTGGAAAATCGGTGACGAATCAGTGGCTCAGAGAAGAATCGGCCTCCTCAGATGCTCTAGATGAAATTAGGCGGAGAAGAAGACGTTAATGAGCATTAGGCGCAACCCCAGTCCGATTAATGAAATAAAAAACAAAGTACACAACATGTAATTTTAGAGTACACGTCGTGTGCTAGGTCTTTCAGTAATCCACTAAAATCATCCTCCACGTCACCCCTACACACTATGTGTGTGGCCCAAGAATGTCCAGCACACAGCTTCGAGCGGAGAAAGAGTACACGGTGCATACACAGAAAGTACACGGAATGTACATCAAAAATTTCCAAAAACATTATTTTCCCCAAAAACTCTAGAAAATGGAAAAAATACCTCAAAGAGGATCCGGGTTTTTACATCTGAGCTAAAAAATCCTGATGGGAGGCTACTACCAGCTTGTGCGGCAGTGGTTAATGAATCGGGGAACTCTAGCGCTGCTGAGGCCTTGGCTATGAAGGCTGTCGACCCTATCCAATCTTGTCTCTGGCCCAAGGGTCCACGCTTGATAATATCAAAGCAGTAGTGGAGCCATAGTCTGCCATAGTCTGCCCATCATTGCACTGAGTCCACGCTTGATAATATCAAACAGCGTGCTTCACAAGAGGCGACAAGGGGATCTCCGCATGGAAGTGGAGCCATAGTCTTCCCATCAATGCATTATACACAGTGTCTTGGGAGACAACCATGGACTCAGTGTTGGAAACCAAGCCACCGAACTGGGTCTTCAGGCGGATCTTGCCAACTGGGGTCTGGTCTGTCCCGTCATATCCCTGGATTCTCAAATTAGAGAGAGTCATGTCATCCTCGGATAGCCCCAGCTTCCCCAGTGTCTGAGTCGGGATAAGGTTGATCCTGCAACTGATGTCAACGAGACAATGGCGGACCTCCATGCCATTAAATTGGATAGTGATATACGGCGGGTGGTTGTGTCCCTATATAGGAGAGCCTTCATCTTCTCCTGAGAACGAAATGATGGCCTGGAATTCGGCATCCTAAACTACTTCAGTATGGAAAGCTTCTGGAGCTGCTATGTCCGTCTCAAACTAGAGGGGGATCCTTAATGCCTCAGTGAGTGATTCATGCATATCTGGCAACAAACGAAGGGCTTCTATGATGGAAATCCTCACTAGGATGCCGATGAGATTCTTGAGAACATCATACTTCTGCGCCAGGAATGAACTTCTTCTTATAGGAAGTCACTCTGTGACTGGAGGCATGGCGGGCCCTACTGGTTGGACCAGCGGCTAACTGGTATTAGGGGAATCTCGTTGCTCACTAGTTGAAGCCTAGAGGGTAGCTACCAGATGTGGACCGTATTGATGAGATCGACTAGTAGTGGGGTGAAGCTGGTATCGGCATGGCTGTAGTGGTTCTGCCAGATCTAGTAGCACAAACGGTGGTGGAGGACGTGTCGACACCGGATGAAGAGGTTGTGCATGCTGGGTTCTATGTTGGGCTTGCTATCTGGTCTCAAAGGCATGCACGACATGGCTGGAGGTGCCAACTGGCATGCCCCGATGACCCATCTGGCCACAGCTTTGCCGACGTTGGCATCAGTTGGGGACGTTGGGGAGGTTCTCCTGGTTCTCCCCCTCATCGGGAGTCATATAGGGATTTACTAATTCAATGGTGTTAAAAAATGCATACCCTTGTCTGTGACTCGAAGAATCATCCACCACTAGGTGGATTCTGGGAGGGATCCCAATCTTAGGAGGCATGAAGTCACCGAGAGTGCGGGACGACGATGCCATTGGTGGGGCATGATGCTTCTTCTTGCGCTGTCGATGTTTGCTCTTTTGGGAAGAGGCCGACTGAGATAATGATGCAGAAGCTGTGGTCGCAGCTTTTAAAGGCTCTTCATGATTCAGGCATGCTCAAATGATTCCATGGGCCCTGGAAACTATTTTTTGGGCCATCTTTTTGCTATAATTTGGAGACCCAAGGTTAGAAACCTACTACCACTCACCTTCATCGTCCATACTACTATTTAATCTCAAAAAGACACCCGCCAATTGTGCTAGGCCCAGGCTCGACCTGAATATCTTATTGTCAATCTATTCTTGGATCCAGTCCTTGAACACATATAATTTCTTGATAGTGTGCCCCAGGATCCAGTGATAAGGGAAGTATTTGGGGTGATAAGTGAGATGTGCCTCTTCTGGCTTTCTGCACTCGAGTAGTCGTACAATTCTCTACTCTAAGGTTCTACCGAAGTATCCAGGTACCTGAGCCTCATTGAACGAGTAGGTCCAATTTCTTCTATCTAGAAAGGGTGATTTGGGAGCTTATCCCTAATGGTGGGCCAGAGGAGCCTGCTGAAGAGACGGAACTTGATTATCACATCTAGGCAGTGGCGGTGCGTTACACTGGGGTGCCTACCGATTCTAAGGAAGCTACTAGGCTAGAAGATGTGCCTGTGGTGGTGGACCTCTATGGGGCTGCGAAGCTAGAACCACTGGTGTAAATTCTAGCTGCCTGGGGGCCTCTACCTAGGCCACCATGGCAGGCTCGGCTCTGGATACCCTCATTGTTGGGATTATAGGAGGCAGTAGGCATGCATGACTAACATGTTTCAGGGCTTCTTCGAGGCGTTGGGCCTTATCCTATATGTCTTGGAACCATCGAGGATAGTTCTGAGTGATCCGGGAGGGAACCATCTCTGTCTTGACATTTCTCATGCACATCGTCAGTGATTACTCCCGAGTCAGTGGCATGTCAAGGGAGTATGTGAGCCCCTTCCACTTGGCGATGAAGTCTATGACTCACTCATCCAGCCTTTGCATGCATCTGAAGAGGTCTATGATGTTCGTCTTCCAGGTGGTAGAGCTGAACTGGTAAAGGAACTTCCTGTAAAGGTCTTCCCATCTAGTCATGAATACAACAGGGTGATGGTTGTACCAAACGAATGCTGCCCCTCTAGTGTTTGAACAAAGCAGCAGATCTTGGTGTCCTCCTACTGCACTGGGGTCCCTAACCTAGGCCCACACCTCGAGTTGAAGTGGGCCAAGTGCTGTTACAGGTCCCCAATCCTGTTAATGGGGGGAAAAGTGGGATTCCCAAATCCCGGGGGTGCTAGCATGTCATCCACCCATGTCGGGTATGGCTTTCCATCAGGTGGGATAGACACCTGTCACATTTCCAAAGCCTCTAGGCGGGATATGAGCATAGCCAATGGATTGTCTGGGCGTGGGTCCTCATCATGACGGAGATCCCTAACCATGAGCATGTTGCCTGGCTCTTCAATGCGGTAGCTAAGCTTAGTGGCTCATGGAGCGGCTGGTGGAGTGACCCTTGTGGTGGCCAGCGGAACCCGAGCAGGGTTCCTTGGATTGTCGTACTGTTCGGGAGGGTATGAAAAGACATACCGTGCCCTCTTTCCAGGAGCTCCAGCTTCCACCCTTTCTGTGAATACGACATGATCAGGGTTTCCTGGGAGAATCTCACCGAGGAGTAGTTGTTCATGCCCCCGCTGCCCCAGCCTAGTAAAATCGTAGTTAGGTCGTTGCTATGCAATGCGCTCAGCCAGATGTTCATCGACGATCTTCTTCTAATCATCAAGCCTCTGGTGCATCATGTCCTTCTCGGGGTCCTCTTCCATATTTTGCACTAAGTTGGATGGGTCGAAGAGCTTGACAGCTCCAACATGCTATTTTTTCTTTCTAACATTCTTGCTCAGTACCAATACCTCGATGGGTGGAGGGAGACCTGGGAGGTTCCACTATTGATTAGTAACCCTCCCCGATGGGTCTATTGGGGGAATTTCCTCAGGGGGACATCCCCATCAAAAATTCCCAACTCATTCTCCCCTCTTGACAGATCGGTTATGTTGACCACGACTCTTCTTGGGGGGCATGTCCTCACTATCACCAAGTGAGTTTGGTTGCTAGCGAATCACTCTAAAGAGGAGGGCAGCGTAATTCCCTCATCCACGGACTTGCACGTGGGGGTAGCCTCCTCAATAACTTTGCAGAATACTTGGAAACTCTGAAAGCATTGCCATTGGAGGGCCCTGTGGTGACTAGGTGACTTAGGGTGCTGGACCGTCGAGAGCGTGGCTAGGAAAACCTGGTGGCATTGCTTGCCAATGTCTTCCAGGTGCTCTTTGGTCGCAGGATAAGTCACTTTTCGGTAGCGAAGATGGAAGTGAGTCGCCCAGAGGGTCCGGTGGAAACATTCAAACTCCTATGGGGTGAGCGATTCTGGCGTACCAAAATTTGACCCTATGACCGGCCAATACTTCTCGGGGAAGCGTCCCACTGTGAGGATGGTCTAGAAGCTCCTCAGCTCAGATTCATGGTCTGGCCATTGATTTCCCTCCCATCAACTGAGGGTGGATGATAAATTGGCAGCGGCGCTGACGCATGCCGTTGGGCTGGTGAGATGGCAGGAGGAGAATATGACGAGCGGTCTGATTGGCCGCTGAATCATGGGTTGTCCTCTAAGGGTTGGAGTGACCTGGATGCCATTTCCCTATTGGGTGGGAAAGCAACCAGAGCTCCTAATGCATTAGAATCATCTGTCGAGGGTGGTCTATGACGTGACTCTTCCTCCATTGAACCCCAGAATAGCTATTTGTAGACTCTAGCTAAGACAGAGGGTGCTTCCGGAGACGTCGGTGGCGACTGCGCGGTCAGTCCCAAGGGACATTCCATGTTCTCATCCTCTTGGATATACCTTCAGAGGGAGGAAAGGATCAAATGGATATCTCATTCCAGGTGTACGAGACTGATACGCATCATTCCTGCCCCAACCCATGACTCAGAAAATTGAGGAGAGGGCTCCCATGATGATTCGCACTTCGCTTCGGAGTCTGAGAAGTGGATTGGTCTGATTCCTGTCCAGCCTTCCCCAGAATTCCTCTTACAGTGGCGGAGACCCGACTTCCTGCCCCTGGGTGGCTCCTCAGGACCGAGTTGATTTCTGTCATGGGTTCCTCTCACCAAACTGGTGTTGGGGCGGATAGGGCTTCCACCCAAGAAAGCTGGTGTGGGAGGAGCACCAAGACAAATGTCGAAAGGGGCACAGGGAGGACATCCATGTTGGGCGTTGGTGATGTGGGGTTGGCCTCCACCTCTCTGATCACTACGGCAAGGAGGAACTTTGCGGATTGGCACGGGGACATGAGGAGGGCCTCCATGTTGGCAAGTGACCGAACATGCAACGTCTCTATATGTGTGGTTTGCGGTAGGGGGAGTGACCCCTTACCTATTGTTGTGAGCATAGGAGATACCCCCATAGGAAGTGTTGCTATCATGGGGAAGACCCTTACCCGGGCTGAAGGTGGCATGGGGCAGACCTCCATGTTGAGGTTTGAAACAAGGTGGGTCTGCACCTTCCGTAGTGGTGGCACGGAGTGGGCCTCCCTACCGGGTGGCATTACTGTGGATTGGTCTGCAGTAGCCATCACCTGTGTCGGTGACCGAGAGAGTCAACCAATCCTGCCCATGGGGCAGTTGGGGCCTTAATTCGGGTTGGGCATTTAACATCCCCTACTCAGCATACACAAGGTGTTGGTGATATGAGCCAGTGGTGGCTTGGGCCACAATAGTCGCTGACGTTGACGCCCCATGGTGGGTGACCTCTTCCATTTTCACCCGACATTGGTGTCAGGTCAAATGAACTAGAGCTAGTGGTATAGGCATGTGACTTTCCTGCTCCTTGGCTTAGGGAACCGGGTGTCGGAACTAACGCGTCCTGGTGGGGGCCCTTACTGGGAGCCCCTGAAGCGGAACTCCGATTGGGCCAACCCTGGCATCCCCTACCTTGTCAACATAGGTGAGGGAGCTGTCAAGGCATTCTGGGGACAAGATCCTGAAACGATTGAATGTTGGGGTGGGGAGCGGCAGCTCCCTGCGTGGACCTCTGGGGCAGTGTTGATGGTGAGGCACAGCTGCCTCGAGATCCAAGCGGGCCATATCCCTGGTGGGGATGACCCCATCCTCCTCGTAACTGTGTACAAGGTCATTAATTACTTTTTTTCTGGATAATCTCTGATGGGGATAGGGGGCATGGGCACCCAGAAGTCGGGGTGGTCAAATCCGTCATGTAAGAGGAAGAACCGTGCGGGGTAGCCGTGTCGATATTTCGCCTTCCCCTGCGCTGGTGGGCCGGGGATCGGGCTTCGGATGCAACAACTTGGTTCCGGAAAGCAGGGATATGAACTTATTAACACTTCTTGGAAAATAATTTGACAACTATTGTCCCAGAACTGTTCCGTATTCTGTGGCATGTAAGAGGGATCCATGCTAACAACATCACAGGACGGAATGCTCAACGTCCCGGCTGTCCCATCTTCTGGCAAGTTTCACAAGAGGCCTGTTTGGTGGGACCTGGTACCAGATGACGAGGTCATATGACATGATAAACCACCGATGCCTCGAACACTACCAGTCTCCATGCTGGGGAGAAGAGATTCACGTCGAGTTCACCATTTCTTTTTCAAACACATTCACCGGGGAGCGCGCATCCGTCATGCAGAGGATGCACTACTGTTACCCCACATTCACACTTTCCAAAGGCAGGAAACATCCACTCCTTATTCATGGACGTCTAATCCTTGATCAAAATGGGATAATGGGATTTCAGTTCTTCATTCCATGGATTCATCATCGAAACTCATCACCAAGTTCGGGGCTCTCTCATAGATTTAAGTCGTAGTTAGTGAAACACTTCCTGGCTCCATATCTTCATGGACACCAGTTAATTACACTACTTATATTAGGATGGTCCAAGGAGTCCGGTCAGGGTAGCAACCTTCAGTTAGGAGCGTAGTCATGTTGGGGAATCATAGACATGTCTAGATACTAGGGATTGGAATGCCTATCTTCTGTCTCTTATTATAGGGCTCTCGAGGGCACGGAAGCCTAATGCATCCCACATAAAACTCGGGGAATTATATGCCCTAGGCATGTATCTGAGGTTTTCCTCAGCTTCCCATGTTTAACACAGGGTATGCCACAAGTTTAGCTTCCAGAGGTGAAGGATCAGATTGATCAGAACAATGGTTAGAGTGGATAAGATGGGCGTAACCCCCATAGTGGACACCGAGGTTGGGGCTGATGCATTGGTGGCATCTCGAATGTTGTTAAATGGAATAGGGTATGAGGTGGCATGATCTCTCTGAGATGTGGCGACCCGGGTAAGGATCAGGATGGATGATGGATTTTGGCTTGAGCCTCGAAGTTACATCCTATGTATCCTCGTGCCGAGGAATCATTGTCCACGTAGTTCGGTAGAACGATGGGACACCTGAGGAGGAAACCTGTGAGAATGGAAAAATGGATGGGACCCAGAGGAAGTGGAACCTCTGGGTCCGGGAATGAGATTCCTGAGGAACGTGGGTTCAAGGGAGAGATCAGGATGAGACATGGGTGTTGGGCTTGAACCTCATGGAGGTTTCCTACATATCCACATGGCATGGAATCAAAGTCCACGTAGTTCAGGTGGAATTTGGGGCTTACGCTCTGAGGTGGCCAATGGTGTCAGCAAACCAACATGAAGGTGGACCTGGGGTCTGGATGGATGGTGGGATTGAACCTCGTGGAGGCTTCCTACGTACCATGCCTTGACATGGATCAAAGTCTTTGTAGTTTGGGTGAGATTGGGGCTAACACTCTGAGGCGGCCCAAGGTGGAAATGGGGCATGGCACACTGACACAGAGATGGTCAGGGCCAATGGTTGTTGGGCTTGAACCTCGTGGATGTTTCCTACTTACCATGCCTTGACATGGATCAAAGTGCTCATAGTTCGGTATACTGTTTAACGTCATGCGAGACTGGGGAATTT
This sequence comes from Viscum album, assembly GCA_963277665.1. NCBI lineage: Eukaryota > Viridiplantae > Streptophyta > Magnoliopsida > Santalales > Viscaceae > Viscum > Viscum album. The sequence goes on from OY728122.1 coordinate 1,255,526,937, forward strand.
GGGGCTTACACTCTGAGGCGGCCCAGGGTGTTTGGTAAACCGATGTGAATGGGTTCAGAAGGACCGATTGGTGGGCTTGAACCTCATGGAGGCTTCCTATGTACCATGCCTTGATATGGATAAAAGTCCTTGTAGTTTGGGATAGATTGGGGCTTACACTCTGAGGTGACCCAAGGTGTTGGGGCTTGAACCTCGTGGAGGCTTCCTACGTACCATGACTTGACATGGATCAAAGTCCCAGTATTTTGGGATGGATTGGGGCTTACACTTTGATGCAGCCCACGGTTTTGGGGCTTGAACCTCGTGGAGGCTTCCTACGTACCATGCCTTGACATGGATCAAAGTCCCCGTAGTTCAGGATGGATAGGGGCTTACACTCTGAGGTGGACCAAGGTGTTGGGGGATGAACCTCATGGAAGCTCTCTACATACCATGCCTTGACATGGATCAAAGTCCCCGTAGTTTGAGATAGATTGGGGCTTACACTCTGAGGCGGCCCAAAGTGTTGGGGAGTGAACCTCATGAAGGCTTCCTATGTACCATGCCTTGACATGGATCACAGTCCTCATAGTTAGGGATGGATTGTGTCTTACACTCTGAGGCGGCCCAAGGTGTTGGGGATTGAACCTCGTGGAGGCTTCCTACGTACCATGCCTTTACATGGATCAAAGTCCCTATAGTCCAGGATGGATTGGGGATTACACTCTAAGGCAGCCAAAGGTGTTGGGGGGTTGAACCTCGTGGAGGCTTCCTACGTACAATGCCTTAACATGGATCAAAGTCCCCGTAGATTGGGATGGATTGGGGATTACACTCTGAGGCGGCCAAAGGTGTTGGCCATGGTCGATGCTTGATCTATGATCACATGAGTCATGCTAGGTGTGATAAACAAGAGCTAGTAGAGACCTGACGATCACGTTGTGAAGGGTGTGTCTGTAGGAACAGAAGAGGGGATTACGCTTTGAGTGGCCCAAGGTGCCAGGACATACTCCAGGATGGGGGAGCGAGGGCCACAAAGCACAGCAGGAGAGAGATCTGGGACTGGAGAAAGGAGGAGCCACGCTCCCTATCACGACTTCCGCTGGCCTTGAGGACCGGAGATGAAAGGAGGAGCAGGGATGTTGCCTCCTGGAAGGAAGGTTAGGGGATTACACCCAGATGGCGGCCCTTCCCCGTGGAAAAATGCCACTCAAATAAGGAGGATATCATCCCATGTGAGGGGTGAACCCATCCCCATGGAGACGAGTGGGCGTAAAGAATTTCTAATGTGGGGGGACCCAGCGTGTGAGACACGAGGTCTTGTCACAGTTCAACATCATGTGCTGAGGACGATGGTGCTTGACAGTTTAACGTCCTACAGCTCGGACGAGGGGGGTTTGCTTCGCACCCCAAGGACTTACATACCCGGTACCCTCTGACCCTTGGGGGACGGAAGGCATTGGCAAGGCTGCAGAAAAGGGTGTCATGGAGCAAACCATCGACTGGACCACATTTGCGTGGCTTTGCGAAGAAGCAATATCCATTAGTGTGCCTATGCAAAGTGACATGAGGCAAAGCAACACAACGGGAAGGATTGTCCAAGGGACATTGAAGTTACTTAGTTCAATCCTATAAAGTCATATGGGAAAACCATGCATGATGCGGATTCCCGAGGTGCACAAGACACCTGCGAATGGCACCCAGCAGAACGTCATCATCCGTTCGCGCATGGGGGAACCCGGGGAGCACCAAGGTGAAGGGCCTCATGGAATTGTGCGCAACCCTTGAGGTTTGCGCAAAATAAGGGGACCCTGCGTGAAATATCCTGGGATGGAGCGTAATCGGTGATGCTTTCTCATAATTGGGGGCTGAGGTTTTGCGCACGAATAGGAGGATTGGTCACAAGAAGTATGAATTGCACGCAAGTGGGAGAGGACGCGCACAAGGACTGCGGTGCATTCAATGGAAGGAATTGCGCGCAATTGGCCAGCCTGCGCGCAATGGAAGGAATTGCGCACAAGGGGGGAACCCCAGAGGGATTCGAATTCTATCTAAGCCATAGGGATGTCGCGTGAAGGTGGACCCCGGGGTTACCTGGCATGAAAAGAATCATACCTGAAAGCCATATTTCGTGCATGCGAAAGCCGAATTTCGCGCACGAGAGCTGGTTCAGATTCTTCATCCCTGAAATGGAAGGGGGTCACCTTCTATTTATAAGAGTTTGGGGGCGCGCAATACAGGTCAGCACGAAATAATTGCACGACAGTGGCAGCTGCACGTAATGTCAGCCTCGCGGGGTGCAGGCATGAAATTATTTCACGATGGTGCAAAGAACACTTCGCGAATCCCGAAACATTCCACGAGGGATAGATTTTTTCACGCACATCACCATTTTGTTTTGTGCAACACCTCCCCCCCCACAAGACCGGGTCTCTAGGTCCGAATATGACTTCGCTTTGTCGTTTCGAAACACTCTTCAACACTTAATCACTTTTTGGCGTCTACAAACCCCAAATACAAAAAAACATGACTCAAGAGGGCTGATGAAAACTCAACAATAAAATAACCAACCATATCAGCTATGGTGTTCGGATGTCATCCAAAACATTCAACTTTTGAAATATAACTTTTGGTATCAATATTCGTACTGTAATGTACCTCTTCATATGAAATGATATTTGTTGAACTGGGGATCATATTTATTTCATCAACCAATTATTCCACCTCTATAAATATATCATAATGATTATCATCGACCTTTTAGGACATACACCATCTAACCTAACTCCATTTTCCAAAACATTCCCTTGTAATTTATTGTCATGGTTTCTTGTTCTTAGAAACACCTTACTTATAACTGATTCACCATCAACAGAAATTTTAAACTCTCCAGAAATAGAAATAAAAACATCATCCAAATTTCAAATCATTCTCCAATAAATCATAAATATATACATTACCCATTACAACTCCTAAATATAAAAATAATGAACTCCCATTGAATCTGAAAATTATAAGGTGTTGAAACTAATTACAAAAGTATTTTTAAGCCTTATAACCATGTTCTAAATGTCACCATAATAATTGATCATTTACCAAGACACCCAATATTATATAGAATTTTGATATATAATGAAACCCTAGTACCACCACTGTCCTTTTAGTGAAACTCATATTAAAACATAGTAATACAATCAACCAAAAGTTCCCAGATTTCATATAAACAATATATTATTTTCAGACAAGCTAAACCACTCATCAGATCCTATAGAACTAATCTATAATACCATTTATTATGAATGAGGAACAACGGAAGATAACTATCTTCTCTGATATTACTTCTTAGGTAATTTTACCCTACCACATATATAAATATCTTATGAATCCCATAAAATATAGAGGGAATGAAACCCCATGAATCAGAACTAAAATACCTCCTTTTATTAGATGTTTTCCTCAAAACCAAATCCTTTAAAACAAGTCACCCAGAAGGGTCAAAATGTTATGACACACCCTAAAAAGATATAGATATAAAACGTAGATGACAATGAAAGCTATCCACCATACACTCTAAATTGAGTAAAAATATGTTATTAAGAGTGAACTTTTTATCCATATAACAATAAAGAACAAACACACAACATAAAATAATAAATCACAATAGATGAAAATTATGTGATTTTGACTTTAGTCTTTGTATATGAGGGAACACACCCCATGTATTATTAAGGGAGAAATTTATTTACAAGGGAACCTTGCTTTCAAAATCCCAACCCAAGATGTGTTGAAAATATCCCCTTATGGGCACCACACTCGAATATCCTTTTGGAAAATTCCTCAGATAAGTCATTCAAACCATAAGTTCTCCCATAAGTAATTCCCCTTTTGGTATGGAAACTATCGTATCCTTATTGTTGATTAACTCTCACTTGATCTCATCTGTCAACTCCAAGTGGCCCTCTACCCTCCATTTATAATGGTAAACCAAATTTTCTAGTTAGTAATTCTATTTGAACATCCTTTCAAGATTCATGGATGATTATATATCTTTTTATGGAAACAAACTAGAATCCCCACCTCAAATACCACTCCTAATGAACATTGCAATCTCTCCTTACACATCCTTCTGAAAATTATTATGTACCCTTTGAAAACTACAAGGAATGCTTGTTAAAGTCCTTCATAGTTATTCCTATGTGAGAACTTATTCGACATTCCCATAATTAATAAATTATAACAGTAAATATTCCTACTTCCTCTAGAACATATGTGGAATATCATGAACTTCCCTTCTCCTATGACACACCATCTAGAAAGTGGATTCTCCCCAACTGAATTTGTTTAGACAATCCTTTTATATTACAAAACATGAACACCACTATTTTTTCTACACCCATTGAACTTATTTTGGATATCAACAGTTAATGTGAGAAATTATTCATCTAGTTCAAAAAGTGTAATTGCTGAAATACAACTTCCAAAAAATCTAACAATTAACCATAAAACAGTTCTCACACCAAAACCCAAAAATATCACACTTTAGAATGGTTTTAATAAGTTATGCCTAATATGAAAACCCCAATCATTTGATGGGTGAACACATAGTCATCATCCTTGATTTTACAAGGTAACCCAAAACCTATATTGATAACAATTATATTAAAAAGGAAAAAAATATTTGTATTGGTATATGTAATTATATTATCTTTCTATTTATCTAAAATAACTTCCATATTATCCTCCCATAAAGATGAGTCATAAATCAAGAAACTTTATCATGGAAGGCTTCTCACATTAGAAAATATAATGCATTGGAAATATCAATTTAATCAGAATTAAGCATATTGATCAGAAAATCATCAATGTAATGAAAATGCAGTGTATGTCATTCTACCCGACACCCAACCCTATTTTCCACAATGCCCAAAGGGTGTTCATGATCCCTGTGGGATGGAAACCTGTGTTAAGGCTTTACATAAATTCCATTGGTAATGATTTGAACCAAATTATGTTTTAATAGATATCTAAAGATAAAAATTAAATTACCAAAATATAAATAATCATGAAAGTAGGCTATAAAGGAAAAAACTAATCAAATATACAACATTAATAAAGAAGGAAAACTAACCAACTCAATACAAGACCCAAAAAATCTGTACCTAAATCTCCCCCACATCAGTAATAAAAAATGGGATCCAACTGAGGACTTAGAGAGATATAGGAATGATATAAAAATCATAGTAGGTCACCACAACCTATCGTAACTATGCAATAGGATCCCAAAGGCATGTAATCAATGGTATTTTGAAAATAAAGTAAGAAATATTTCATTGAATACATAATAATCTTAATGAAAAATAAATCAAATCCAATGGAAACTTATGAATGATTTTTCTTTTCATTCAAAAAACTAAACACACATAATTAAAAACAAATCCATGTTCCTAAGACTTATCAAAAACATGCACACCATTAAAATTTCTCAAAAATAACCCACATTGATTATTTAAATGAAAAAAATCACATAAAATCTTTTTCCATTATGACACAAATAATCACCCAAGTCCACTTAGACACCACATGAAAAAATATACTAAAATTCATGGGAAATGAAGACATAATCATAACCATATACTCAAGGAACACAATGGAAATAACATATATCAATACATAATTTCAAACATTCAAATAGAAAAACACATTAGAAAGCAACAATCCTAAACATGCTGCAGAAGTATCAAGGGATCTGGAATGTTGTGTTAGTAATCCCATCCACTAGGTCACAAGTCAGAAACTTGGAGACTATCCTAAAATAATGACATGGTAAATAAGAATAAACAAGGTTCCATTGAATAACATATTCACCTTAAATTTTTTATTCATTTCTTCTATAGTTAGGTATTTCCATCCATTACACTAATTATGAAGAGGAATGGAGAGCCTCTCATCATCGGTGATTCGGTCCTCTCACGAGATAGGGTTTTCAAACTTTTATTTTCTCCCTCCCCTCCTCCGTCATGGTGCAGTGAAAGTAAGCATCATTTTGTTGGTGTTGGCATTCCTTAGTTGGTTGATGAGTCTTTTGATCATCATCCCTATAGTGTCGGCCCAAATTTGTGCGAGCGAGGCTCTAGCTCTTGGATCATTGGCTCTTCAAAGGTATAGATCCTGCATAGTATACTCTTGTTGAATATATAGCGTGGTATCAACTGGAACATTGGATCAGTGGAGGGTTGGATCTAACTTTAACAGCCCTTGTGAAGGATATGTCATGGTTTCAGCATCGATAGACATCAGTGAGTTACAGGAGATCGTCTCTTCAGGTGAGGCTCAGCACTGGCCCTAGTGTTGCATAGAGGGGGGGGGGGATTCTTGGTTCTGGATTCTGGTGTCATGAGGCTTTCATCCGATGATCGATTTTGATGAGTTTATTGTCTGCTGTTGATTTTGGTGAAGATATGGTGCTTTGGTTTTCTAATTGATTCGATGTGTGGTGCGAAATTGTGATTGAGTTTTTGAGGATTTTTTGGTGTAGTTTAGATTGAGGTGATGGAGTTTGGTTCACTATTTGAGTATTATGCCTTTTGGTGGTGGTCCTATGTCCAGACAGTTTGAGGATTTAGTGTCAATTCCACTATTTTATTACATAGATTTGCTCTAGATGGGGTATAGATATGATTTTCTCTCGCGGTCCTTGCTTTTGGATTTGGATGTTTTAGAGGGTATGACTTTTCTTTCGGTACCAGGTCCGTGCAGTCACAAACAATATAGCTAGCCATAAAGAAATGAGTAGGAGGAAACTGATATTTATGTTTATGATGCTCTGCATGGGTCCTTCTATGTAGGTTTTGAGTTGTTTGAACTTAAACTTTTTATTATAGTTGGTTGATTTTTTATGTCATTGAAGTATTTTATGGATTCTCACTTTTTCCTCAAAAGTGATTGGATAATAAGAAAATTAATTTTCAGTCATCGATTACACTATAGAAAATGTTGGTCAACTACTACGCATGAAGGGATAATTAAATTTCCTTATGTCACTAGGGAAAAAATTAACAATAATTATATCTCACTTACCTTGGAGCATCAATCCACGTAGTTTATCACACTTACCATAGAGCATCAATCTAGGTAGTCTATCACACATACCTTGGAGTATCAGTCTCGGAAGTCGTATCTAATGAATCTATTAGGGTAATAGAGCCTCAGTATGACTCCCTACTACATTCAATACATCGATGGGGTTAGAGAATCAGTTTGGTTAACCCGTGGTAAGAGCCTCAATCCAATTCCCCACACAACCGTTAAGTCATGTGATCATTATTATTTAACCATTTACTACAGAGAACATTTCATAACCATAGTCAAATAATAACATATCATTAAAAATTCATGATTCATCATTAAATAAACCATTCTCATGCCATAACCCATGAACACATCCCAATATGAAAATCATTTCTCATTATCCAATTTACATTATACAAAACACCCCCTCACTTGGGTATCAATTAGGCACAATTAACATCTATTTTATTTACAAACCATGATAACCAACAACACCCAATTCTCAAAATTTCCTTTCATAAACCCATGAAAACATTTTAAACATAAAAATACTTGGTTTAACACCTTATGTTCCACAAAATGCATATTTACCAACCAAATCCCTTGTTTATAAACATGGAACACCGCATGGGTAGACTCAATCCAAACCCCTACATCCTAATTGCATTCCACGAGGATCACGAGGGTTTCAATTTATTGTTTAATCAAACAATCTGTCATTCACAGCAAGGGAACCCATAATCATATTAAGAAGAGACCAATAGCACAAACCACATGTTCAAAAATCATCATCACTTCAAAAGTTCCAATCATTCCTTCACTCATATCATAACCATTTAAAAATCCCTTTCTAAAATAATATGAAATTCAACCACCATTTCAAAGGGAAGAATCAACACTTCCATGCACACCCCCATATATCAAGGGAAACTCCATTTTCACATAATAAAAACAAATACCTTTTTAAAATAAGGAAACCCATAAAACACAAAAAGGTATCCCACATTAAAACCCCATTCCATTGCACCAATCAATCCACCGATTCCATTAAAATATAGAACCCAAGCCGTTAAAGTATATCAAGGTCCCCCCACACAATGGATTTCTTCTCCTGAAATTAATAACAAGTCGAAAGAACATTATTCAATCACACATTCATTAAAACAACACATAAAAATAGAGGATTAAAAAGATCCTTCATTTCATAAAACATTTCAAGATACCCATTGGGAAACAAAAACAGGGTTCATTTTCATTTCATTTCCATCAGACCACCTTTAATGAATCCCAAAATTCTTTCCACAAATGGTAAACCACCCATGTATTTAAAAACACCAGTTGAAATAAAATAGAAAACCCATTTTTAAGACATTTGAGTACAACCCCTAAATTCAAGACCATATTACCCGTAAAACACTACATCCACTTAGTAAAAACTAGAACCATTTTAAAACCCATCACCCACATCACAAAACCATTAAAAAATAACCAAATTAATTTCATAAGATCATTGAATAACATAACATTCCATTTAAAACACATACACATATTGCACATGAATAACTAACTATTCCAAATTAAAAACACATTGAAATGGTTTCAACATATCACAAAGCTATACATTTTTCTATACTTGCATATAAAGGGAATTTAAAATGGCACAAGTATATTATAATTCCAAAAGGAAATAACTTTCTTAGTAACACCTACCTCAATGAGAAGTGGATCTAGTTGGAACACTTTGTCCCATGACACTTTCATCAGTGACCACTTGAAGCTTCTCTCCCCCCTCCAAACAAATATACCTTCACATATACAAAAATACACTTACCACCTATTTACATATTTACATGGCCCTGAATATGTATATGGGGTGTCCTTACATGTATGAGTATATATGCATATACTCATTTAAACTTAAACAGATGTTCATTTCTCATATATATGCATAAGAAAACATAGACACAATATATATATTAATGCCACCATTGGTGAATATATATATATATATATAATGAGAAAATATCATATATTTATTCATACCTATTCATATGTAGGTAAGTCAGTTTCAACTTTGGTGGCCTGAACCCAACAGAAGGATGACTCGAACAGACTACAAATAATACAAGGGACTCAAAATCACAGAAATACCCTAAAAACTAGAGCTAGACTAAGAATAAGAATAAATCAAACCTCAATAATTGATGGGAAATCAAAATGAACCAAACTGCTTCACGTTTGGTGGTTGACATCAGAATAAGAACAAGGCCGACTCGAGAGAGCCACTGCATACCTGAAAAACAGAAAAGAAAAAAAACACAGATTAAATCTTGACCTAGGGTCTGGATAAATGAAACTAGTTGATAGTGAGAGGGAATGTCATCCAAATAAAGGGAGAAGAGGGAGATAAGGGATTACATATAAGATCCTACCAAGAAACAAGATAAAATCTAGTGGTATAGCATAAAGAAGACTAGGACAATAGGGAGGGAGGTGTATGTATGGAGAGGAAGGGGATGGACTTGGGCGACACTAGGTAGGAGAAGGGGAGAAAAAATAATGAAAATACGAAATGAAAAACAAAATGAAAACCTAAAAAATCATTTTAAACAATTGGGAAATTTCATGGTTGGTGTACATTTACCAAACCATGTGCTAACCATGAACTTGACAATACCAAGGCTGGGAATCCCCATACATGGTTACCTATATGCATATGTACAATTGAGAAAAACGTGCTCAAACCATTCCACTCAGCACAACCAATTCATAGATCCTAACCGCTTGTTTTACCTACAGTTTAATAAACCACGTTCAAACCCTGCACCACAATACAGACTCACCTAGGAACCGGCATGGGCACCACATATTTACTCCTAACCATGTTGGTTAACCATGAAACGTCTAAAAAATACTCAAAAATTTTAATTTTTTTCCTAAAAACTATCAGTGCTCATGCCCTATCCATAACGAGATAAAATAACCCAAAATTAAAACACTATGTTTCCTAAGGTATTATAATCATCTACTTACAATTAAATATTTATTTATATAAAAATAATTGTGGAATAATATAAGAGATTCATGTTATATATGTTATATTTACAATAATATGAAATTATTACTTGATAGATTAGAATTATATACTATAGAACACAAAATACAAGATTACAAAAGATAAATACAAAAAAACTATTTTTTTTGTCACTATTCTAGACAAACAAATATTCTTAATTAATAAGTAATAAAAAATAAAAAATAAAATAAAATTTAAATAATAAAAATTTAAATAATGATTAATAAAAACTTCTTAATCGGAATCATTGGATATTATCACCAAGGGATCATAATATTTTTACATTCATGGATGATTATTCTAAATGTGGATTCTTTATGTGTATACTTTCAGGAAGCCCAATGTAAAAAATATTCCCAGATATAAGAAATGAAAGGCTATTAAGGAATTAAGATATGAATGTTGATCCTTCAGATATGCCCAAATATGATGGGACTAAATCCAAAGAAACCCTTTTCTCATCCATTTGGAGTTTTTTAATTAGAAGAAGGTGAAAACCCACTATGTTATAGAATAATACAAAAAATGATACACAAAAAACAGAAAGGGATTGAATTATATTTAAACATATAATGATGATTTTCCTATCCATATTAAATCTATAAATATTTTCTCATAAACATGAAACATATTTCAGGAAATTAAGGTTCTTTATAAATAGAAATAAAAGCTTAAAAACCTTGGTGATTATTATAAGAAAGAACATAATAAAAAATAATGTTGAAAAAAAACTCAGGCTATCCAATATAATTTTATAGACCAAATGAGTTTTCTATATTGAAATGACTGTAAATGATTAAAACATAATATAAAGAATCCATAATTTTTTAACAATTATTTGGTGTTAGATATATGAATATGATATTTAAAAATAATATCAATGGTGTAGGGAATATATAATTGATTATGAAAAGTGTTCATTAATTTAGAAACAACTGAATAGAGAAATAAGACCACAAAATCGGAATCATCCACACTATGTGGATCATTATCCATATCAACTATTCCATTGAAATATTTATCTATAAAACCCTTCATAGACATATATTCACTAACAATGGCACTATCCATTGAATCACTCTCAGAATATGGATTTTTAGAAAAAAAATATCTCCTAGATCCTATTAAAAGTATAGTATAGAAACTCTAAAAAATGGCCAACATAAATATTTAGTGTTGATTCCAAGATAAAAAATACACATCTCTATGAAACATGAGAACAATGAATTGTTTTTTGGAAACAAATATGATCATTAATTGAAATCTCATTAGACTTAACATTGGAGAACCATTGAGTTAAAATTGGATGGGGGAGTTTATTTACCACCTCCCCAAGATAGATAAAATAGTGAAAAAACTCATATAGAAATCATTATCAAGGGTATATGCCAATGATAAATTAACATATATGAGGAATTTTTAATTCCTTATGATGGAAAAAGTTAAGAATTTATAGTTTTTGAAACCAATACTAACTACAATGGAATATTATAATCAAAAAATGGGGTTGATCCCATAGATAACTATGAATCCCAGTGATAAATCCAATCTAAATGTTAGACCATCATAATGCTATCAAGACCATGAAATTAAATCTAAACTAAATTAAACATATATGGAATCCATTCAAGGATATATAAATATATATAAAGGATTAAGATAGTAGAATTAATAACCAAGGATGTTATATTAAAAAATAACATCTCGAATTCACTTGAAATTGACCAAATTAGATAGTTATAAAAACAATATCATAATTTACACCCATATGATAAACTTATTCAAACTAAGAGAACCAAAATATTGAAAACACATTAAGATAAAATTATAAAATAGAAATAAATTTCCAATCCACTATTAGTTTATAAATTATATCTACTATGTTGGGGTTTTTTCATTATCAAATACACTCATTCTTTTATCTAATCATTAATAATGTAAATAAATTAGGCCAAAATTTGATTTTAATTAATAATACCATCCCACGAGTATATAAGAATAAAAAATTGTCACAAACACCCTTTTTTATTAATCCCACACTCTCTTATGATTTTTTCCACTCACCATTTATTGAACATCGACAGTGACTAAATTACATTTCATATTGTACACAATTGAAAAATGAAAACTAAAAACAATTTAATAATATTAAAAATATATCCTAAAAGATGAATCATAAAAATCATGAATTCCATTGTCAAATAATGAAAATCTAATAAAAAATGGAAGAAAAAACCCATTGTTACAGATGACTCTTGGACTGATTCATTATAGATCCTGCCTATATTCGGTCAATTGTTAATCTCCCTCTATCTCATTCTCCCTATATTTATAGAAGTCTCACCACTAGTGAGGCTTAAAAATATTTCCAAGATCCCTTTTGAATTATCCCTAAAAATATCATTCAAATTCCAAATGATAGGAGAGATAAGTTCTTTGAATTCAGAAACTAAACATTTGGATAGTGTTATCTTATTCACCATTTCATAGAATAAGATATTTCTCGTTCAAATCCTCCTTCATTATGCCTTTTTTATCTCCTACATAATATAGAATTGTAATTTTAAAAATTACATACTTCTATATCATTATAGAAAAGATGAGGTCATTTTGGTCCATCAAACATGGGTCATCACCCTCACACCAAGACAAGAATCTTCCCAACCAAATTATTTTCAAATATCATCATGAATATCCTCCATCACAACCTATTCAGTTCCCATGACATCATTTTTATAGGTTTATATAATACCTATAATCTACAACCTCCTCTTATGTGGGAATTTTCCATTCATTTTTTTATCTTCCATTATCTTTAATAGGTTTAGGCCTAGTATCTCATAATGGATTTCATATAAAGTATTACATCATTATGATCATCATTTCCTTTAGTCTCCCATCCAATACAGAATTGAACAATAGTGTTCTTGTTATGAGTCTCTGTATACATGAACAAACATCACTACATGTATCCAAAATAAGGGAAACCCTCATGGTTCTTAATCCTCACTATCACACCCACTTATTAATCATAATTACATGGGCTCAACCACCCTGACATAATAGGTTCATGAAAATATACCAATCCCCTCCATGTAGACATCGCAACACATATCATCAGTTCATGGTGAAAGATTCATCAGCTTCTCTAATGTTTCATCTACCTGTGTACTTCTTGGAATAGATCACTCTAGTATAATATGTAAATGTGTTATGTTTTACCAATATACATTTTTCGATAACATCAAAATAACCATTGTATGGAGCATAATTTTTTATAATGTACAACAAAACCCCATACAATACTCCTACATATATTGTGAATGTCATCCATATTTGGCCACATTCTTGATCTTCTTTTCCTATGAAATTACACATACACATCACCCCCATGTGCATGGTAATTTTTCAAAAACCATCACCATTAATAAATTTACTCTTATGTATTCAGTCCCATTGAGGAAATTTTAAACATTTTATGTTCTTGAAAAGATTTACTTATTTTCCCAAAATTAACCAAAATCATCCAAACTCCCTCAAAATCAAAAGAATGGGGGAATTTCTATAATAAAAACATAAAAATAATACAATTTGAAAGTAATAAAATATTTTTCCAATGCAAAACTGTTGAAAATATAAATAAAAAATATTTTTTTCAATGAAGTATATGCAATATTCATATCCATAGTGGAAAGGAGAAAGGAACCTAAAATTTCTCCATGGATGAAACATAAAAAAATAAAATAAAGATGGTTTTTAAAAAATGATGATCGGGATTGGATGTTAATATTAGTAGAAGAGAAGATATATATGAGATATTTTATGATTGGAAGTGGATTATTAGGGATGCAATGGAGGAGAGATGACTCGGTATTGAGAGTCATGATAGATTTTGGGAATATCTTCTAATGAGAATGGGGAATTGGGGATGTTGTTGATGTCAAAGACATCATGAATGTGAATATTGGGAACACCATCCCAAAATTAATTAGTAAAATCTTGATGACTAGATTATGTGGAATTATTATGGTGAAAACATCTCTTAACCAGTTTGGATTTATATATGTTTGGATCATACATAATTATCTCTTCTCTCCTTTTGAGGGTATTAATTTGATGACGAGGAAATCCAGGAATCATAATTTTTCACTTAAAATTGATACATAAAATGGTTTTGAAACCATAAAATGGAGTTTTCTCCTTGATGTTATCCAGATTTTTGGTTTCTCATATCCATTGTTTCTCATTAATAAAAGTATTCTAGGATCTTATTGTCTTCCCATTCATATAAATAAATCTCCCAGAGGCTGCATTAAATGCACCGGAGGAGTAAGGTAAGGAGATCAGTTATCAAGTATTATGTTTTCTATTGTTCAAGAATATATGAGTAGTTTTTTAATGATCTCTCTCAGATTGGTTCTTTTCAAACATATCCAAGAAGGTGAAGATAATTTCATCCCATATCACTTTCTTTATGATGATTATATTATTATTTTTTGGTAAGTCCTCAAGGAGTACCACATATATGGTTAAAACATTTTTCATACATTATGAAGTATTGGATAAAAACCACATAAATTTTAATAATACATTCATTATTTTTTGTGACAAAATTACTATTGGTAGAAAAAACAGGATCACCAAATCTCTTAGAGTTATGAAACATTCCTTTATGTTTTCTTATCATGGAACTACCTTATTTTGTGGCAAGGTATGGTGGCTGTATTTTGATATAATTTACTATGGTTTCGTAAATATTATGGTGATATGGAAGATTATTCACCATTAACATAGTTATAACCTCTAAATTTGTGTATTCCTTTTCAATTTATGTATGTAAAAGAAATATCCTCATTGAACTCTAAGATATGATGAGAAATTTCATTTTGATAAGATCCATCAATGAGAAAAAGATGGTCATGATTGTGTGGATGGAGTGAATTAAAACCATTGAGAGGGGAGGCCTTGGAATAACGGGAATGGGGATTTTATCATGGGACCTCCTTCCTCCTAATGATTCTTCACATGAAGTTTTATCTTGTCTGTTTCAAATGAAGTTTCTTAATGGATATCCTCATTATCTTTTCTCTGATGTCTGGACTTATCTCAAACATTAATTAAACACAACAATACATCACTCAAAATGGAATGTGAATAGAAAATATAGTCTTATTTTTTGGAACACTCCTTGGTTGTACAGTCCTCTGTATACCGAATATATGTCATCTTGAATGAGTAATATTTTTGTTTCTGAATTCATTCTTCCAAGAGATTGATTTTATAACATGATTACCCCTCGATCCACTATGAAAAATCAAGGTATTATTTTATGTATAATGAGATATTTATCTGGAAGCCCATATAAAATGGGAACTTCAATAAGATGGAGTATTATAATTTGCAACACATTGATTCAATTCAACCTCCCTCTACATTGAATAAACTCAAATCACCTTTTATTAAACCCTCATGGATCCTCCTTATTTAGTGAATTTGGAAGAATGAGTTTCCCATGCATAAAAAATTGAGACATTCTAGACAATACATCATCATTACATGTTACATATGTTTGAATGTTGCTGAATATGTCTATTCCTTATTCTTGTTCTTCTCCATTTCCATAAAAATATGAAGATACATTGGGGAATTGTTTTAAATTGGTTTGTTTTCATAGAATAGATTTGATTATTTTATTGTTTGGATTATTAAATGTATAATTTTTTATCAACATAAAAACCATATTCTTTTTTATACATCATAATCTTGAAATGTTATTTATAATGCAATTAATGGTCTTATATTTGATAACATGTGCCCCTCCTTTCATGAAAGTGCACTATAGATCCTTCGAGACATTCTTGCAGGTCCTGCAAGATAGTTGGTGTGATGGATAATAAATGTATGTATCTCACCATACCTTTCCTTTTGGTAATATCAAGTAAACCAATGAAAACTATAATGATTAAGAGAATACAATGGATTCCTCGTATTTTCCTTGCGTCAATGTTAATGTTGATGGAGCTACATCTGGATTGTCAGGAACATCCGAATGTGGAGGTGTTATCCACATAAATCATTTATTCATAAAAGGTTGAAGTCTTAATTAGGTAATACATATCAACCAAAATGTCACTCATGTTTATAGGGAGGCTAATCAAGTGTCTAATGCACTTTCAAATAGACCAAATATGGAAATGACCACCATGTGATCCTTTAGAGCTCTTGAGTAATGTGTACCCTTGGTGGAGGATAAAATAAGGGCAGTGTTTCACTGTCATATATGTAAACCACCTTATTCTACATAACATTTTAATTCACTATTTTTATTAATTTATAGGTACAACTTGATCAGACCATAGATTTTCATGATATATTCATACCCTATATTATATATGAATATACTTTTATTATATATATATATTATATACTTATATAAATTTATGTGTTCAAGTATATTATATTAATATGTATATTATTTATGTATCTGTGACAATATTATATATATTATTTATACATTTATATGTATAAATTTGTATATATATATATATATATATATGCACACCTGTGTTTTAATAATTCCATACATGAGTGCATTTTATGTACTGATTTGTTTATTTAATAAGAATATTGGTGAATAAAATATAAAGAATATTAATCGAACATGTATGGAAGTTAGTTGTATAATGAAATAGTATGATATGTAATCAATGAGTGCATCCAATTAAAAAAATTTAGTAACCTTCCAATTTTTTTTTTCTGTTTACAATATTTCCACACAAGGAAAAGTTACCCCAAAGATTTGGAATTACACTAGATCAATTATGGAAATGTGTAGAGTTATAAATGTTTGACTAAACATATGGAATAACTAAATGTTACTATTTATTGGAATAATAATAATGTTTAAAAATAATCAAATATTTGTTCATGTCTAAATAATTTTGTTCATTGAATTGAGAGAAATATTATTGTTACAATCTGTGTAATCATAGGTTGGTAAAGTCACAGAAATATTGATTATTTGACCCCAATGTAGAGAATATTTTGATAATTGAGGTTTAGATTATGAATTAATTGTTTGAAATATCTCTCGAAGAATATTTTCTATGTGTTTAGAGACCTAGATTATGCTTTAGGTGATCGAGTGAGTGTTGGATCAAGAACGGGGTTGTGAAATTACTATAAGTGGTTGAAAAGTTTTATAGAATGGCCATTAATTCATGATGACTGGATCTCATGCTATGATGGGTTCATATAAATTAATTGTTTTTTTAATTCAAAAGAGATCACATTTTTTTACTAGGGTATCACTACATGGAGGGGGTTTACACGTATATGTTAAAGGCTGGTAAAGGACTCACGTCATGGACTAAGGCCTCACCACATGTTGGGTGATGTGTAAAAGTAAAATAAAAAAATGTAGTGGAAAACTCAATGTGATGTGTGGATCACACAATGGAATTTGAATTTTTATTGTGGAAATAATCGTTACCTATTTTTTCCCATTTACTGTTCCTTTGTGAAATTTTTATCAGTTGGTTTCCCACACTATGTAGAGGGTGTCATGTTGTGATGAACCTTATATATATGATTTTTTTCAAAGGAATGGACTCTTACGTATGAGGTATAAGTAATTTTACATAATTAATAATAGAAATTCCCTTATGATATGCGAGTCACACTGTGACGTATGGGATATAATTTTCAGGGTATGAATGGTAAGGTTTCATGATGGAAGTCATGTTGGGGAAAGGCAACACCATATTTGTGGGAGGATACCCTATTAATCGAGGGTAATATGGGTATTTGTATTTTTGTGGGGGAGTGGTTCGATGTTGTGATTTAAGGGTGATTCCATGATGGATTTTCAAGAGGTAGTGGTACTGAGATACTCTATGTGGTTGGTCCCACCACGGAGCATCAAACCATGTAGTGATGGGTGACTAAGGTGCGGATGTTACTCCATAACTCTTGGGGTCACAATATAACATCCTTGTTTCTAGTTTTTTAACATCGTAAAAAAATTATTAGTGAGTATACTCAAAAATAGTTTGGGAGAATAGGGTATCATCCATGGTAGTGATTCCATGTTGATTATTTGGTTGTTGGAGGCCACGATCAAACATAATTCCTTTTACTCCTAATGTAGCCTAGTGGATGAACCATGTTGTATCTAAATGTGTAGAGAATGTGAAGTTCAATATATATATTTATTATGAATTTTTTAAAAAAAATTAGATAATTAGAATAATTATGGGTGGTTGTTTTGATGAATGATAAAATAAAATAAATAAATGAAACTGTGCGACAAAATGTATTTAAGAAAGGGAGACATCCATATATTGAACACTCTGATACATCCTTGTCTAATAAATTTTACCATAAATTATATTGTTCATTTTTTTTTCTTACACACAACCTTACTTCTTAAATTGTGAAAATAAAAATTACACTCAATGAGAGTCTCCTAATTGACTATCTCATCAATCTCACGAATGTTTTAAAAACATGATTCCATCCTAAATTCAGTTCACTACTCCAATCACAAAACACTAATATGAATAGTTGGAGAAAAAAGAGTTTTAAATAGTGTGATATAAAATAAAAAGGTAATAGTTTTGAGGTGCAATCATATCCAAAGACTCTCACTATCCATATATCCTTAAAATATGATTGAAGGAATCAGGTCAGGAGTGTGAACTCTACGTCATGGGTTTTCATCTGCTGGTGATTCTTGGGTTAACCTCTCAACAGCAATGAGACATTGAGAGATCACAGGTCTTCTTAGTGATCGAGAAAACATGATTAAAATAGGGATAATTATAATAACATAGATGAATGTAATGAAATTGTTTTAATAATAAAGAAATAAATTTTAAATTACTATTAATATAGTTGGTGGACACCGAATATTTTCTACGTGGGGGAAGAGAAACAAATTTATAGGCAAAAGAACATATTTTCCATTCTTCTCAATATCAGTGCTAAGTAGAGAGCTACTTATTCATATAGAAGAGTGATACATTAAAATATTTAATAGTCGTGATTGAAATAACTAAAATATTTAAAATGAAATATTTTATTCCCATGATTTTACTCTGAATGTGTTCACATACATTCCCAGTGATGTGTTTTACTACTTTGCGGGTGTAGTGGAAAATAAAGGTAAGATCTATTATTTATCATGTGAGAAGATGTTCATGATTTCTTATGGGCCTAATGAATTGGGAATGTAATAACTCATCTAGTGGGCCATGTGATATGGGAAGCAAAGAACTATTACTATGTTTTAATCTTTAGATGAAATTGGGTGAGAGTACTAGATCAAGAATTGGAAGGAGTTGTTTGATTCTAATATTATTTGAACAAAATTGGGTTTAGTTCTCCATGATTCAAAGATATCCTACTTTTATGATACTCTAGGATGAGTGATTATTTTTAAGAATTAACTCTGTAGTAGGTTTTCATGGATGTACCTTGCACTAGAGGTCTTGGTACTCAAGCTGGAGGTACGAAGCATGATGCTTTGTTGGGTTCACATAGTGAAAATGGCATGGTTTTTACATTTGGCTTCGTTGGGGAATTTAATCAAGCATTATATATTTGTAACACCTGGATATTTTATGAGAATTATATTTTTTTATGTAATATGTTATACGGAAAGGAATCTTCCACTACACACAACACTAGCTTGGCTTGCGTTACACGCAATCGCGACCTTCCTCGATAGCGTGTGTAGTACGCAATACTGAGTTTCACTAAACAACGATATATTATAATATTATAAACTTGCCTTTATGAATAGTATTAACTGAATTTTGAATTATATAACATTTTATTTCATCTTATACATTTTCTAGAATGAGGTATGAAAACAAAATCAGTTTTTTGGATAAATGAAGTATTTTTCAAAAAATGCAGTTTTACCACCTTTTGATGGCGCACCCACTTTAAATCTAGTTTTTGACAAGTTTATAAGTACAATTTGAAAAAAATTAAATTTTTCTTTATAATCAAGATATAAAAATTTACTTTGTATATATTTTTCATATTATTCCGATAACTTTCATATTTTAATAAATAGTAAAACACGCTATATTTTAATTAAAAACTACTTTTTTCATCGTAATACTTTATATGGTTATATTATAATATTGAATGTTTTTAAAGTATAAATAGAATATATTTTTACCATTTAATATAATTTATGTCATTATTATTAATTTTACATTGAATTCATAGATAAAAACATTTCAATCGTTGGCAATGTTTTAACTTTTAAAACCCGTTTGCTTAACAACGAGATTAATTTTAAATTAATTACTGCAACTTCTTTGTTTTTAATTTTGAAAAAGGGATTCCATATTTTGAATCATTGGGTTCAAATTATGTTAATAGGTTACTTTTTTCTTTGATATTATGAATAGTAACTACCGTAATTTTTATATACTGCGGTTATAGGTAAATAGGGTAATTCAAGGTTAAAAGAATATTATAATAATTCAAAATTACCTTGAAACTTGTCCTAACCTTATTTTATGAGTAGTGTCCGACCATGGTCATCCTTGGGTCTATTTTCGGACCCCATTGAGCCACTTGGTTGTGACAATGACAATTTGGATTAATTAATTTAATGTAATGACAAAATGGACAACAACAAAAATCTTTTAGTAATTAATTTTCATAGGGGGTTATATAAATTATATTTTAGACTATAAATATTCATTTGAAATCTATAAATATATAATACATAATGATATTTGTTTTATAATGTTTAGACCACAAATAAATTAAATTATTTATGAAACAATTCTGATGAAGTATTTACCTTGTTAATAAATGATTTAAATAAATAAGATTATAATGATTAAAATATTTTCCAAAACATGTCCAATTATAATTGGATGATTTTGTTTAGACCATGAGTCATCTTATCTTCATCTTTAATTATTTTCAGAACTTTTGAAAGCGAAGATAAGTTTATAATAAAATAATATTTCCATACTTTCCAAAGGTGCCCCTCTCCTCCCTTATAAAAGGGAACCTCATCCCTCTCTTCCTCACACCAATTTGAGCCTTCAAGCTCAGCCAAACCCTTCCCATTTCACATACCCACTTCCATAGAAACCTAATAGAGGTACTGGTATTATCAAAAGACCAACTCTAGTGCCTTAAGATAAAGATTAAAGGAGGCACTTCGAGAAAGAGGTAATACCTTCTACCTTTTTCTTCAAGTTCCATTCTTCTTCTACTACCTCTTCTTTAGTGGTTTCATTATGAGGTAATAACATCAGTATACCTAATATACTGATATGTTATTATATATATGAAACAACCCTATTTCACCTCTTATCCATCCTACGTAAAACGAAATCACTGCGCGTGCATGCGTACGGAATACCGTCTCCACGCCGTGGTGTAATCTTTTTTCCACCACCACCTTACTTGGATGGGTATAATGGTGTAAAGAATAAATATATATGATTATTTTAATGTGATTTTGATTCTGAAATAGTATACATACACTTCAATACAATTCCACGATCATGGGAACGATATAATCGATCGTGCGTATGTACGGCCTACCGTCTCCACGATGTGATGTGACCCGTTCTATATGATCTTAATTGAATAATGATTATATAAAGAAATTGAATGAATGATTATGATATATATTACACTAATACCATTCTTTAAATGATTTATCTATATCCTATAAAGAGTAATAAGAATTTATTCGACAAAACACGAATAAGAATAAAAAGTAATAAACACCCGAATAACAAGTAGTAATGAAATATTACTAATAAAAAGCTAAAAGTAAGACCATTTATGGTATCATAAAAATTAATATGATTCTTTAATAAGTAAATGAAATTATTTAAATCATTATACATGAGGTTTGGACACGTACAATGCATATCATACCTAAGGTAAGGGAAAATATTGCAATCTCATTTTTATCCGAGATTGTTTATACTTTAGAATTTACTGGGGAATATTTATCGTCCACATCCATGTTTCATAAATATGTAATATTATTTCTATCCTCCTACAATTTTTTAAATCCAATTTTACCCTTCGGTGAGTTATTTGTAAAAGATATGAAGGGAATCTATTGTCGTTTTTCGTACGAGGTACTTTTTGACTTTTTCGGCCAAAGTACAAGAAGAATGTTTTTTTTACTTATACGGAATGAAGGGATTTTTAAAACATTATTTCCAAGAATCTTACTTTACATGTTTTCATGTTTATTTTTAATCAACTTCCTTTATTTTAAAATTGTATGACATGTTAACAAAGGAAAAATGTTTTTGAAGTAGAAATGATATTTTCCTCAAGAATGGAGTTCAAGTGTTTTATCAAAATTATTTTCCATCTAAGATAATATAGGGTTCTGTTTCTATCCCTATTATTACATAGATTTGATTATGTTGTGATGGAAATATTTTTATGAATTCCTTTATCATATATGAAATGTTTTATGATTTCATGATGTTTAAGATTCCCATTTTTATTACATGGGTTATGCTATGATGTATGGTTTATGATTTTGTGGAACACATAAGAATGGAATCATTATGAGGTGGGTGGGAAATATATATCCCTCAAATTCATTTGGTAAAGATTTTATATCTCATGATATAGATATGTCTAGAATGGAAGGTTAAACAGGTTCAGTGAAACAGGACTAAAACGACGAGTGAATTCGGTTCAGAAATGGACTTTGTCCACTAAGATAGTCTTGGAAATGAGTCTTGACTAATAAGAAATGATTCTCTATGAATATGTGTGTATGACACAAAGTTTAATGTTTTAAGTTATGATTATTGGGATTACATTTCACTACCATGATTTATCCCATGTTATGAAATTATGATCTCTTTTGTAGGTTAAGATTTCAAAAATCTTATGTTCTTATGAATATGATGTGATTGATATTTCTTTTGTTTACCCTTACTGAGCATTTGAGATCACCCTTTTATATGTTTTCTTTCACAGGTCAAGAAGAAGGTTATTAAGTAATATTTTCCAAAAGGGACTATAGATATGATGAAATAAATGGGAGACAATGTAGATGCTTTATGAACCAGTTGTTTATGTTTCCCAGTTTCTAAAGACACTATACCTATACGGTCCATTCATGGTTTTGTTATATGTTGTAATAAGTATTTTTCAATTTTGATGTATTAACCATGTATGTTAATTATGGTTCATTATAGTTGGTATCAGAGGAAAGGTATAGTCAACCTTTGGAAAATAGGACGATAAATCCTTAGTAAGAACCCTAAGGATAAGTCTAAGCAAGGAACACAATCTCAGTGTTTTAGAAATTTCCAAGAACAACCTATGATAAGACCTTATGTGTAAATTTTTTTTCATGATTATGTGGTTTTCCGTTTATAATTAGTGTTGTTCACACTATTCTTCTTGGTTTTAGTCAATGGCTGGAACCCAATGGAACCGTGTGAATGTGGAATGCGACGGGAAATGTAATGATTTTCCCCCCATGAGCAACCAAATGTTATGGGAGCTGGAATGCAAAATCTTGTTGTTATGCTCGCACAACTTTCTCAAGTTATGAATCATGTAGGACTTCCAAATGAGCAAAGGAAGGAGAAAAATTCTGTTGAATCCTTCATGAGGCAGCGTCCACCTTCATTCAGCGGGTCTTCTGATCCATTAGTGGATGAACAATGGATCAGTACCACTGAAAATATATTTTCAGTTCATCAATGTTCTGAACATGATAAAGTCTTCTTAGTAGTGTATCATTTGGAAGGTGATGATGATCGATGGTGTAATCTTATTAAGAATACGAGGCAAAGGGATGAAATTGAGTCCATGGAATGGGACGAGTTCAAGTACTTATTTTTCAATAAGTATTTCCCTCGTATTCTTCGAACAAATATGGAGAAGGAGTTTCTTGAACTGAATAAAAATGATGATGAATCCGTTGGTACCTACAAAGAAAATTATACAAGACGTGCAAGGTACGCGTCTGGAATTATTATCCAACCTGAGAGTAAGATTGATCTATTCATTAGGGTCTTAAAACCATGTCTTCGAAGGGCGTTAGCCCTAAGGGACTTCAATAGCTATGAGGAAATTGTTTGATGTGCTCTCAAGGTTGAGATGGGGATTGGTGTAACCCATCAGTCACATGGGTTTGATAAGAAGAGGAAAATGGAATTCAAAGGAAAATCTAAAGACCACACTGAAAATAATATGCGTTTACCCTTATGCACAAAGTGTGGAAAGAAACATGGAGGAAATTGTCTTAAGGGGAAGAGAAAATGTTATAAGTATGGAAAAGAAGGTCATCGGGCAATTGAATGTCGAAATAATGGGAAGAGGATGTCTAATGTTGCAAACAAAGGAAGGGGTACATAGAATGAACCTACTACACTTCAATGTTTCAAGTGTAAGGAGATGTGGCATTATGCCAATCAATGCCCAAATCCAAGGGTTGATGATGATGATCGACGTCAACAAACTCTTAAGGCCAAAGACAATGGAAAGTCACATGCAATTACTATCGGCGGTGTGGATTATGACAACGAAGTGGTGAGAGGTAAACTTACCATCCAGTCTAAAGTAGAAAATGTTTTATTTGATTCTTGATCCACCCACTCTTTTATTTCTAAATAAATTTCTAAGGGTATCATCGTATTACCTCAACAATTAGATGCTGAGTTAGATGTGACAACTCCTAATGGAACAACAGTTGCATCAAAAGTTTACAATTCTTCTCCGATTGAAGTTTGTGGGAAAGTGCTTCCTGCAAATCTTATGATCCTTCCTATAGTGGAATTTGATGTGATTAATGGCATGGATTGGCTTTCTTTATATGGAGCTCATATCAATTTCCAAAGAAGGGAAGTCACAATTCATATTCCAGATCAATCTATGATCGTTTATCGATGCAAGGATGAACATAACTTTCCAGTGGAAATTTCTTCCATCTTATGGGTCTTGATTCCATTAAATGAAGGTTATTTATCTCAAATGGTTGGTGAGAAAATCACGATTAAGAATATTTCCATTGTATAGGAATTTGATGATGTCTTTCCGGAGAAATTTCCAGGTCTTCCACCAAATCGTGAAGTCGAGTTTTCAATAGAACTCATACCGGGTACTTTGCCTATTTCAAAGACTCCATATAGAATGGCCCCAATTGAGTTGCTGGAATTGAAGAATCAACTCCAAGAGAATCTTGATAAAGGATTCATACGCCCTAGTGTGTCACCTTGGGGATCACCTGTTCTATTTGTTATGAAGAAAGATGGATCAATGAGACTCTGCATTGATTATCGAGAACTTAACAAGATCACTATCAAGAACAAATATCCTCTCCCATTCATTGATGACCTATTTGACCAACTACGCAGAGCTCAATACTTTTCCAAGATTGATCTTTTTTAGGGTATCATCAACTAAGGGTCAAAAGAGATGATATACCAAACATGGCTTTCCGTAAAAGGTATAGACAATATGAATTTATAGTGATGCAATTTTGTCTTACTAATGCCCCTGCTATCCTCATGGATCTGATGAATAGAGTCTGTAGAGACTATCTTGATCAGTTTGTGGTAGTCTTTATGGATGATATTCTTGTCTATTGAAAGAGAAAGGAAGAACATGAATATCAATTGAGAATTGTATTAAAGACCCTAAGAAAGGAGAAGCTTTATGCCAAATTTACCAAGTGTGAATTATTTCTTCAAAAAGTTGCATTTTTGGGTCACATATTCTTAAAAGAGGGGATATCTGTGGATCCAGCAAAAAAAGAGGTCATCGAAAGATGGTCGAGACCAATAACAGTAACCGAGATCAGAAGTTTTCTTGGTTTGGCTGGATATTATCGATGTTTTGTGAATGATTTTTCACGATTATCTAATACACTCACCATGTCGACTTGGAAAGGAGTTAAGTTTGTTTGGATGAAGGAATTTGAAGAGAATTTCAAGGAGTTTAAAAGAAGGTTATCCGGTGCACCTGTGCTCAAACCGCCTTGTAGTGGAGAAAGGTTTATGATCGACATTGATGAATCCCAGAATGGATTGAGGTGTGTTCTTATGGAAAACAATATGGTGATAGCTTATGCCTCATGATAGTTGAAAATCCATGAGCAAAATTACCCAACTCATGATTTGGAGTTAGCTGCGGTAATATTTGCATTAAAGATTTGGAGGTATTATCTTTATGGATAAAGGTATGACATATATACTGATCATAAAATATTAAAGTATATTTTCACCCAAAAGGAGATGAATATGCACCAAAGAATATGGTTGGAGCTGATTAAGGATTACAACTGCTCAATTCATTACCACCATGGGAAAGCAAACAAGGTGCCAGATGCATTAAGTCGACAAGATCATGCTAGCTTATCCATGATGAGGATCACAAAAGATCCTATATTTATGGATTTACAAAGGTTGGATCTTATAATTATAGTGGAAGGGGAAAATCATATCTTTCTCAAATGAATGTTCAACCATCTATACATGTAATGATTAAAGAGGCGCAGAAAGAAGATGTAAAGTTACAAAAGAAGGTGAGAAATGTTCCTTAATTCAACCTTGATTGTGATGGGATAATAATGTTCAGGAATCGGGTTTGTGTTCCTCCCATCCCAGAATTAAAGAAGGAGCTACTGGATGAGGCTCATAGTACTTCATTCTCTATTCATCCTGGAAGCACGAAGATGTATAGAGAACTGAAATAGTATTTCTGGTGGGATGGCATGAAAAGAGATGTTGTTGAATATGTCCCTTGATGCTTGGTTTTTCAGCAAGTTAAAACTGAGAGACAGAAGTCTAAGGGGATGTTACAACCATTACCCATACTTGAATGAAAATGGGAAAACATCACTATGAACTTTTTCACTGGACTTCCTAAAACATCCAAAGCCAACAATGATATCTGGGTTATAGTTGACCATCTTACGAAGTCGGCACACTTCATTTCTATTAGAGAAGATTTTTCTCTTGATCAGCTTTCCAGGATATATGTAAAGGAAGTTGTAAGATTGCATGGAGTACCACTTTCCATTATATCTGATCGGGATCCGATGTTTACCACAATGTTCTGGCGTTGTCTTCAGCATACTCTGGATACAAAGATGAGTTTCAACACTTCTTATCATCCTCAGACAGACGGTCAGTCTGAGAGGACCATTCAAACTCTAGAATATATGTTGATAGATTGCTCTATGGATTTCAAAGGTGGTTGGGATCAACACCTACCTTTGGTGGAATTTTCTTATAATAATATCTTTCACTCTAGTATTCATATGGCCCCTTATGAAGCTCTCTATGGAAAGAAATGTAGGACTCCAACTTGCTGGGATGAAGTTGGGGAAAGAATGCTATGAGGACCTGATCTTGTTGATGAGATGGCAGAAAAGGTCAGATCTATTCAATAACACATAAGAGCAGCTCAGAGTCGACAAAAAGGTTATGCCGACAACTGAAGAAAGGACATAGAGTTCGTAGTGGGTGATAAAGTGTTCTTACGAATATCTCCCTGGAAGAGGGTGATGAGATTTGGAAATAAGGGAAAGTTGATCCCTAGATATATCAGTCCTTTTGAAATTATGGATCATATATAGAAGGTAGCTTACCGATTGGCGCTTCCACCGAATCTCTCTCAAGTTCACAATGTGTTCCATGTATCTCTCCTGAGAAAGTACATATCTGATCCTTCACATGTACTCAACTCAGAAGTTGTACCGCTGGAGCAAGATCTTTCTTATTAAGAACAACCGATAGAGATTCTGGATCGTAGAGAAAAAGTCCTATGGAACAAGACCACTCTCTTGGTGAATGTTTTATGGAGGAACCACTAATTAGAAGAATCTACATGGGAACTTGAGGATATGATGAGGGAGAGGTATCATCATCTGTTTGTTACGAAGTGATCAATTTCGAGGTCGAAATTCATTTTAAGGGGGGTAGAAAGTAACACCCTGATATTTTATGATAAGTATATTTTTTTATGTAATATGTTATACGGAATGGAATATTTCACCGCACACAACACTAGCTTGGCTTGCGTTACCCGCAATCACGACCTTCCTCGATAGCGTGTGTAGTACGCAATACTGAGTTTCACTAAACAATGATATATTATAATATTATAAACTAGTCGTTATGAATAGTATTAACTGAATTTTGAATTTTATAACATTTTAATTCATCTTATAAATTTTCTAGAATGAGGTATGAAAACAAAATCAGTTTTTTGGATAAAATAAATATTTTTCAAAAAATGCAGTTTTACCTCCTTTTGATGGCGCACCCAATTTAATTCTAGTTTTTGACAAGTTTATAAGTTCAATTTGACAAAGTAAAATTCTTATTTAGAATCAAGATATAAAAATTTACTTTGGATATATTTTTCATATTATTCTGATAACATTGATATTTTAATGAATAGTAAAAACACGCTATATTTTAATTAAAACAAATTTTTTATCACAATACATTATATGGTTAAATTATAATAATGAATATTTTTAAAATATAAATAGAATATATTTTTACCATTTAATATAATTTATGTCATTAGTATTAATTTTACATTGAATTCATAGGTAAAAACATTTCAATCTTTGGCAATGTTTTAACTTTTAAAACTCATTTGCTTAACAACGAGATTAATTTTAAATTGATTACTGCAACTTCTATATTTTTAATTTTAAAAAATAGATTCCATATTTGGAATCAGTGGGTCCAAATTATGTTAATAGGTTACTTTTATTTTTTTTTACTATGAATTGTAACTACGGTAATTTTTATTTACTACGGTTAAAGGTAAATAGGGTAATTCAAGGTTAAAAGAATATTATAATAATTCAAATTTACCTTGACACATGTCCTAACCTTATTTGATGAGTAGTGGCCGACCATTGGCATCCTTGGGTCGATTTTGGGATCCCATTGAGCCACTTGGTTGTGACAATGACAATTTGGATTAATTAATTTAATGTAAAGACAAAATTTACATTAACCAAAATCTTTTAGTAATTAATTTTTATAAGGGGTTATATAAATTATATTTTAGACAATAAATATTCATTGAAAATATAAAAAAATATCCTACATAATGATATTTTTTTATGATTTTTAGACACTGAATAAATTAAATTATTTATGACACCATAATGATGAAGTATTTACCTCATTAATAAATGATTTAAATAAATAAGATTATAATGATTAAAATATTTTCCAAAAAATGTCCAATTATGATTGCATGATTTTATTTCTACCATGAGTCATCTTATCTTCATCTTTAATTATTTTTGGACCTTTGAAACCGAAGATAAGTTTATAATAAAATAATATTTCCACACTTTCCAAAGGTGCCCCTCTCCTCCCTTATAAAAGGGTACCTCCACCCTCTATTACTCACACCAATTTGAGCCTTCAAGCTCGGCCAACCCCTACCCATTTCACTTCCCCACTTCCTTAGAAACCTACTGTAGGCACTGGTCTTAACAAAATAAAAAATCTAGTGCCTTAAGATAAAGTTTAAAGGAGGCACTTCGAGAAAGAGGTAATACCTTCTACCGTTTTCTTCAAGTTCCATTCTTCATCTACTCCCTCTTCTTTAGTTGTTTCATTATGAGGTAATAAAATCAGTATCCCTAATATACTGATATGTTATTATAAATATTAAACAACCCTATTTCACCTCTTATCCATCGTACGGAAAACAAAATCACCACGCGTGCATATGTACGGAATACCGTCTCCACGCCGTGGTGTAATCTTTTTTCCACCACCACCATTCATGGATGGGAATAATGTTGTAAAGAATAACTATATATGATTATATTAAATTGATATTGATTCTGAAATAGTATACATACACTTCAATACAATTCCATGATCATGGGAATAATATCATCGCTCGTGGGTACGTACGACCTACTGTCTCCACGATGTGATGCGACTCGTTTTATATGATCTTCATTGAATAATGATTATATAAATGAATTTAACTAATTAATATTATATATATTACACTAATAATATTCTTTAAATGATGTATCTATATCCTATAAAGATTAATACTAATTTATTCGACAAAACACGCATAAGAACAAAAACTAATAAGCACCCAAATAACAAGTAGTAATGAAATATTACTAATAAAATGCTAGAAATATGACCATATATAGTATCATAACAATGAATATGATTCTGTAATAAGTAAATGACATTATTTAAATCATTATACAGGAGGTTCAGACACATACAAAGCATATCAGACCTAAGGTAAGGGAAAATCTTGTAATCTCATTTTTATCTGAGATTGTTTATACATTAGAATTTACTTGGTAATATTTATCATCCACATCCATGTTTCCTCAATATGTAATATTATTTATATCCTCCTACAGTTGTTTAAATCTAATTTTACCCTTCGGTGAGTTTTTTGTAAAATATATGAAAGGAATCTTTTGTTGTTTTTCGTACAAGGTACTTTTTGACTTTTCCGGCCAAAGTACGAGAAGAATGTTTTTTTAACTTATACGGCATGAATGGATTTTTAAAACATTATTTCCAAGAATCTTCCTTTACAAGTTTTCAAGTTTATTTTTAATCAACTTCTTTTAGTTTAAAATTTTATGACATTTTAAGAATGGAAAAATATTTTTGAAGTAGAATGGATATTTTCCTCAAGAATGGAGTTCAAGTGTTTTATCAAAATTATTTTCCATCTAAGATAATATAGGGTTATGTTTCTATCCCTATTATTACATTGATTTGATTATGTTGTGATGGAAATTTTTTTATGAATTCCTTTATCTTATATGAATTGTTTTATGATGTCATGATGTTTATGATTCCCATTTTTATTACATGGGTTATTCTATGATGTATGGTTTATGATTTTGTGGCACAAATAAGAATTGAATCATTATGAGATGGGAGGGAACTATAACTTCTTCCAATTCATTGGGTAAAGATTTTATATCTCATGAGATAGACATTGCTGGAATGGAAGGTTAAACCGGTTCAGTGAAACAGGACAGAAACGAGGAGTGAACTCGGTTCAGAAATGGACTTTGTCCACTAAGATAGTCTTGGAAATGAGTCTTGACTAATAAGAAATGATTCACTATGATTATGTGTGTATTCCAAAAAGTTTCTTTTTTTAAGTTATGATTATTGGGATTACATTTCACTACCATGATTTATCCCATGTTATGAAATTATGATCTCTTTTTCAAGTTAAGATTTCCAAAATGTTATGTTCTTATGAATATGATGTGACTGATATTTCTTTTGTTTACCCTTACTGAGCATTTGAGCTCACCCTTTTGTATGTTTTCTTTCCCCAGGTTAGGAAGAAGGTTATTAAGTAAGATATTCCAAAAGGGACTATAGATCTGATGAAATAAATGGGAGATAGTGTAGATGCTTTATGAACCAGTTTCTTTTTCCCAGTTTCTAAAGACACTATACCTATACGGTCCTTTCATGGTTTTGTTATATGTTGTAATAAGTATGCTTCAATTTTGAAGTATTAACCATGTATGTAAAGTATGGGTCGTTATAATATTTATGTTTCAATAATATTTATACAAGTTCATCAGGGATTGTGATCCCTACTCAACATTTAATAAGACCTACGCAGGGGATGAATAACATCCAGCATAAATAATTTCAAAAGTCGACCCCTTGAATATTGGGCATCATCGGGAAAAAAGTGCATGAGAATAGAAAGATTGGGCTTCAATAGAGAAATGGGGCTTGGATTTGGTAACCCTTCATATAATATATAGAAGAAATCTATGATATTCAATGGTTGGTCTCAAAAATATCTTTCCCTCAGTTCAACATTCATGAAACCTCACAACCAGTTCAAGGATTATTCATTGTTCATCGAGCCTCTGTGATGTCTTTGGAAGTTGAGAATCCACATATTTTATTCATCTTACACATTAA
Source organism: Viscum album (assembly GCA_963277665.1). NCBI lineage: Eukaryota > Viridiplantae > Streptophyta > Magnoliopsida > Santalales > Viscaceae > Viscum > Viscum album. Next base: position 1,255,559,028 of record OY728122.1, read on the forward strand.
AAACAGTTATTATGATATATTTTTTAGTTTTACAATGTGAAATTAAGCTTCATTTGGATCAAATGTGATTCCTTTTTTTCCAATATTCCATAGAATTTGGGTTTTTCAACATAAGAACAGTGGCCTACATCATTGATTTCAGTCAACTCATTAGCATAAATGTTTGGATTCTATTCTAGTTCAAAAAGATTTTTGTTTGGTATTATCTTTTATGGATAATCATTATAGCTGATTGGATGAGGATGTGAAAAGGGTTTGCTGGACATGGTCGAATTAAATGGGAGATCAGAGTCACACTTAGGGAAATTCAATGGTTCATACATGAATGTGAAGCAGGGAATTAGGGGAATTACAATAGCAAGATTCGATACAAATATGGTTACACTATCTATTTAATGGTAAAAGTTATGGTGGCATAGTATATCATGTCTTATCACAATTTTTGTGTGGATTTTTTTATCTCGCGGTCATATGTTAAGGTTTCACACAAGCACACAATAAACAGAAAGGGGCATAATTGCATAATGTTCTTGGTGGTAGTTTCCTTATTAAATTTTTTATTTTGAATAAAATAACATTTTTAGTGCATGTTTTGTCATAATTAATTTTAAATGAATATAACAAATTTAAAAGCAAAAAAATAACATTTATCCCATCAAATTAAATTCTCCATAAAATTAATTCCAAATTCATTTTATAATTTAAGATAAAAAAATATTTTTTAAATAATTCCAATTTCTATATTTCATTAAATTCTAAAATTAGTATAACAATAAAACCCATTTATCTTATTAATTAAATATTGAGTCAAAAAAATAAATCCCATGTTCCAAAACATGTATGGATTCACCATTGACATAAAAAGGATTTAAAAATTAAAAAAAATATCCTATTCCATTAGCATTGATTTTCCGGTTTTCTCATAAGAATAAAAATGAGTTATTTACCTTGGATTTTAATTAATGAAGATGGTAAAATTCAATGAAGAATAAACAAAAACTCTAAATTTTTTTGATCTCATCACTCCCACATAGTAAATCGATTTCAATCTAGGGAAATTTCAAGAATTCTGTTTATCAAAATAAAATATGGAATTCCTTCCAAATTCAAAAAAATAAACACATTAATATAATAAAATAATTGATTCAACCATTTTAAAAAATTATCTTGGCCACACTATGAATCATGTCTCTGACTCATTTCAAGAAAATCAAAGATTCATGTCTAGGAGTGGAACAAATTCTATTTAAGGGGAATAAAATGTTTTACAAAAATAACATCCATTCATCCCTTTGACATGAGTCTCTTAATCAATAGTTAAATTTTCCACTTCATTGATACAACTCAGATGAATTCATTATAATTCAATTATCCTATTTTTCATCTAGTTGAAATATCTAACTCACCTAAATGAATTCGTTTTTTATTATTAGTCAGTTATTACTATTTTGTTGAATTTTTTCCTAGCCATGGATGCGAAAAGCACTGTGAAAATAAACTTATTGGAAATTTAAAAATGACACACTCTTGCACCCAATATTTAATGACTTAGAGATTCACTGTAGGATCTCATTTCCCATTTTACTTCAACATCAGAGTACCTATATAAATTTATATTGATTTTGATCCCTAAGGTTTTATTTTTTATAGAGTCCAGGTTACCTCATATTAAGATTAAAAATTCATTAACATGTTCTTATATTCTGGATTCCACAATATTCAATTCACTCACACTACCATTCCTGGTTCTAAAATAGAATATCTATGAAGGTAGTGGCATAATTCACTCAGTAATAATATATCTTACCTAATTTCAAAACTAAGGTTTTTATTTTGTTGTACAATGGTATTAAAACATGGAATATCATCATTGAAGTTTGATGAAAATATTTGAAAAATTACAATAGAGCTATGTACAACATTTACAACAAACAAAACATATATGTTTTTTTTCAATTTTTTATGTTTAAAAAAATATATTCACTAATATCATAATAAAAATAGAAAATAAATTTTATTTAATAATTCAAAAATAGTTACTAAAAATAACTCAAAAATGCTATAATAAAGATGGAATCCCATTCCCCATACATTCTCAACACTTCCATATTAAGATTAATATGAATTTGTAAAAATTATAGTGTGTGAGCAATGATTAATGGATAGAAACCACCCATATATTTTATGTATAATGGTTTGGGTTATTCTCTGTCTAATTATGTTGTGTACATATTGATATAGTCTCCTAGGTGATATTAAATTATGGGAAACCTATGAAAAATTGATTTTAGACATCATAAATTTTATTAAAAACCAATAAAATGGAAATGGAAAGTAAAAATTATAATGTCCCAGCCTGAAAACATTACATAATATTGAATTAAATGAATAAATAACATTGAGGATCTTTTAATGTTTAGATTTTTAGATACTTAGGACATAACTATTACATCTCAAATGATTTAAAATTAGACACTTCTACTCAGTTTCCATTTTTTTCAAAAAATAAAAACTCTTGAAAAAAGCGTCATGTCTAGTTTCATGTTTTAGACAACATGACTTTTCCTCGATCCCATCCTTGACCCTATTCATCGTTATGTCATGTGAAAAACATTTCAAAACATGGGATGAGCATAAAAAGATCAGTAAGGGTTATATAACAGGAAATAAAAAACATTAGTTCATCATTACTTACATAAAATAAGCTCTTTAACATACCTTATGGAATCATAAGATATATGAATAACACATAAAAAAAAATCATAATTGTAACATGTGGCATCCATATCATACTTACATTGTATCTATCACAGGTACATAGGGAGTTACATTTGGAATACCCATCACAGTATATTACCTAAATCTCTTAGGAGAAACATTCAAGTTTACCTCCATCACGTTACCCTATGAATTAGAGAGATATCTCAGGCTCACCCACTCTAGGTTTATCAAAGAACCACCCATATACATAAACAATACCAAGGAACAATAACACATTCATAACACATAAAAGAATCATAAAAGAAAGATAATATTTCCACACTCTATTCAAAATTTATCATTTAAATATATTCACATAAAAAATCCATTATCAACTCCATATTCAATACCAAAATACATAAAAGAGTATATGGTATTTATTTTCCTTTTAAAAACATTTTGGATTTTTATGATAGCCAAAGATCACAAAATACTCGTTGTGGTGGAAAAGGTTGTTGTCACCGCTTAAGTTAAAAAGAAACATTATTTTTTTGTTGTTTATTAAAACACATCATAGGAAAAATATTTCCTCTAAATGAAATGAAAAGAAAAAGTTATGTATACACAATATGAAATAATGGTGAGAATAAAACAAAATATACCTCAATGAAAGGGGATTGAGATGAAGTCCCTTAACTTGTGTCCGACTTGACACAATTGTTCTTTAATCTCCTAAATAAAAAACTAATTTTAATATATTCTTGATTAAGAACCTTCTTCAAGTTTATTATTACATTTATATCACTTATTACCATGTTATAAAAATTGTGTAATAATTTGAGTTATTAACTGTTGTTTCGTCGATATTTGGTACTTGAGTGAAAATGAACACCTTATAATTACAAGTTGTCCATGTTGTAAACTATCCATTATCTCCAAAATGATATTCAGGATTTATATATCATATAAATCATATATTTCTGGTATATATATATTTATAATAGTACATAAAATTTGGAGATAATAAATGAAATGCACCATTCATGGAGACGGTAAATCGTACGTACGCATGAACACTACTTCCATTTCTATTTCTTATTTTAATGGAATTGAAAAATAATGATACATAGGTATATTATAATTATAGTATAATATAATATATAATATCATTAACTCTATCCTTTTTACATCCCACATAATGCATTAACCAGTCATATTTCTTTGAGGGGGTGGTAGTCCGCACTTCCTAAAATGAAATTATCATGTTTACCAATTATGGAAACCATAACGGTATGATATAAATGAAAAATACAGAAGAATAAAGAAAATATAAACATAATATATATCATATATAAATATAGTGCCATCATAATGGAAACAATGAGTGGTGGTAGGTGTTAATTGAACAATCATCGTTTCGCAAGGCGTTAGTTTTCCATCCATATAAACATTAGGTTCTTTACCAATTAGATGGATGTGTGTGTAAGTGTAGTTCGAATCCTTATAAAAAAAACATCCTAGTATATTGATAATATTGGTGTTGTTATAAAATAAAGGAATAAACAGATTTTAGGTGGATGGAGAAGTAAAATAAAACAAAAGAACTTAAGAGAAGACGTTACCTTCAATCAGGTAACTCCATTTGGTTTGAACCAAAATGGTTTATTGATGTGATTTCTGCCTAAGGTAAGGCCTCTAGGATGAAGAGAGGGATCTTTGTAGATTATTGGAGAAGATTTTATATGATCCAAAGGCTTTAGAAGTTTTCGGAATGAGGTAGAAGTGAGAGATTTTTATAAGGCATAGTAGGGTCTCTTTAGGAAAGTTTGCAACAATTTTTTTATTAAAAACTCATCTTCAGTTTCAAAAGGAAAACTTATCATTAATGATGAATTTAAGATGAATCATGCTCTAAATAAAATCATCTAATAATAATTGGATAGGTCTTGGATACTGTTTTAATATTTATAATCATATTTACATAAATCATTTATTAATGAGGTAAATATTGCATCATTATTGTGTCATAAATAATTTAATTTATTTGATGTCCAAAAATAAAAAAATACCATGATGTAGGAAATATTTTTAGATTTCAAAAGAATCTTTATAGATGAATAGATAACTTATATAACTCCATGTAAAAATTTATTTACTAAAATATTTTTGTTTAGGTCATTTTTGTCTTTACTTAAATTTAATTAATATAAAGTGTCATTATTACTCCCATGTGGCTCCATGGGGTCCCAAATTCGACCCAAGGATTCGAATGATTGTATATGTATCAAAAAATAGTATTAGTACACATTTTAGGGTAATTTAATATTAATATAAAATTATATTTTACCCTTATTTACTATATTTACCTTTTAATCATGGTGAATAAAATATTTACTGATGTAAATATTTAAAATGTATAAAAATAAAAGTTACCTATTTACACAAATTGGACCTACTGATTCCAAATATAGGATCCATTTTTTTAAATTCAAAATACGAAAGTGGAAGAAATTAATTTAAAATTAATTCCCACTTTCAAAACAAAAAGCATGTTTTTAAGAAATAATAACTATCAAAAGATTGACACTTGTTCATGTCCAATTTTAAAGTGAAATTAATTCCAATGTTCAAAATTGGATTTACTAGTAAATATATATTTTAATTAAACTTTAGAACCAATTAAAATGATGATATATCCATATAAATAAATTAGAATAAAAGGCACATTTAAATTATAATACAGTATTTTTTACTATTTATTAAAAAATGAACATTATCAGAAAAATATCAAAAATTTACCCAACGTAAATATTGATGTCCCAATTCTAAAGAAGAATTTTATTCAGTAAAATAGAACATATAAAAATGACCAAAACTAGATTTAAATAGGGTTCTCCATCAAAAGGCGGTAAATCAACCTTTTAAACAATATTATTGTATTTATGCTTAGATTCATTCATATTTTATACCTATATATTATATTAGATAAATGTAAAAACATTTAACAAATATGTATAATCATATTTTAGTTAGTTCTATTCATTCCCATTGATACAATGGCTAGGCGTTAACTACCATTCAAAAAAATAATATTATATTATTAGTGTGCAACGTAAGATTTCAAAAAATCCCACTATTGAATGTTGGGTAGGATATCGAACATAGCATCCCCTTTAATGTAAAATTAATATTTAATTCAAAAATATTAATAATGATTCAAATGTATTATTCTTTATTTACATGGGATGTTACATCTTTCCCCCTTTTGTGAATTACGTACTCACAATTTTTATTCACTTATCAAATAAGTGGAGGTATTTATCCCTCATAACATTTTCAGATTCCCTCGTTGCCTCTTCAACCATATGGTTTTTTCACAAAACCATTACCTATAAAATTACCATATTCCACAACACATGCTCTCTATGGGAAAGAATCTAGACTAGTTGTTCCTCATAGGAGAGATTCTTTTCCAACTGAACTACATCTGGGTATAAAACATGAGATCGATCTGGAATATACTTTCTCAACATTGAAACCTGAAAAACATTGTGTACCTGAGAAAAACTTGGGGGTAAATCAAATATCTACGCAGCTTCTCTAACATTCTCCATGATATCATAAGGTCCAATGAACCTGGGACTCATCTTTCCCTTCATACTAAAACACATCACACTTTTCCATGGAGAAAAATTGAGAAAGACATGGTCACCTACCATGAAAGATTGATCCTTCTTCAGGTTATCCGCATAAATTTTCTGCCTGCTCTGAGATATGCTGATGTTCATATGAATCAACTGAAATTTTTCTTCCATCTCTTCTACTAATTCTGGTCCCATAATCTTTATTTCACCCACTTCATCCCAAAAAGATGGAGTTCGACAACGCTTTCCATAAAATGCCTCAAATAGAACCATCTGTATACTAGAATAAAAACAGATATTATATGAAAATTAAGCCAAAGAAATATGTTGGTCCCAAATTCCCTGGTAATCCAGTGAACATGCTCGTATCATATCCTCCAAGTTCACAATAGTTCTTTTTGACTTCCCATCTTATTGAGGATGAAAAGCTGTACTAAAATTTAATTCAGTACCCAACGACTTCTGAAGGCCTTTCCAAAATTTAGAAGTAAGCATGGGATCACAATCAGATACAATGGAGAGGAGAAAACCATACAACCTAACTATCTCTTTAACATACAATCGAGAAAGTTTATCTAGAGACATAAAATCTCGAATAGGAAGGAAATGAGCAGATTTAGTCAATCGATCAACAATAACCCAGATTGCATTGTTACCTCTAGATGTTTTTGGTAATAACACAACGACGATAAGGGATATATTTTCCCATTTCCACTCTGGCATAGGTAAATATTGAAGCCTCCCATTCGGTAACTTCCACTCTGCTTTAACCTGCTGACAAGTCAAACACTTCACAGTAAAATTAACAATATCTCTTTTCATTCCTTCCCACTAGTAATACTCCAGAAAATATCTGTACATCTTAGTACTACCAGGATGAATTGAAAATGGGGAACTATGAACATCACACAACAACTCATTCTTCAATTATTAATCACAAGGAATGCATAATATTTTCCCAAACCTCAAAACACAATCATTATCAATGTTAAATTTAGGAAAAATACCCTTCTGAACCAACTCTACCTTTTTCTGTAACTCACTGTCTTGTTTATATGCTCTCTTAATTCTGTCTGACAGAGATGATTCCAAGTACACCTAAAACAAAATAGCAGAATTTCCTACACCAAAAACATCTATTCCGAAGTTCATCAAACCAAAAACCAAAGGATCTTTTTCCAAACGTATCATGGTCAGTGAAGAAATACTTTTTCAACTCAATGAATCAACCACTTTATTTTCCATTCATGGATGGTAATGGATCATGCAATCATAATCCTTGATTAATTCCAACTGTCTCCTCTGTCTCATGTTCAATTTTTTTTAGTGAATATATACTTCAATATTTTTTGTTCAATATATATTTCACATTTCACTCCATACAAATGATTCCACCAAATTTTTAAATCAAAAACAACAGTAGCTAATTCCAAATCATGTGTAGGGTGATTTAACTCATGAGGTTTCAACTGATGTGAAGAATAAGAAATTACATGATCATTATGTATAAGGACACAACCAATTACTTTTAACAAAGCATCATTGTAGATAACAAACTCACCATTTCAAGAAGTAAGTCCCAAAATATGAGCATTCACCAATTTTTATTTCAATTCTTGAAAACAATCATCACAATACTGTGTCTAGATCAACTTAACACCTTTTCGAGTTAACACAGTAATTAGACTAGATAACCTTGAAAATTTTTAACAATCCTTTAGTAATAACCTACCAAACCAAGAAAACTATGAATCTAGGTTTTATTTTTGGGTCTTTTCATTTCTTCAAAAACTTTTGATTTAGAAGGATAAAATGTTATGCCATTTTTTGAAATAATATGACCCAGGAATGAAATTTGTTGTAGCCAAAACTCACACTTGCAGAATTTACCATACAGTTTCTTTTCTTTATTGGTTTTAAAAACAACCCTTATATGACTTTCATGCTTCTCTTTGCTTTTAGAAAAAAACAAAATATCATCAATGAACACAACAAAAAACTTATCCAAGAACTCACGAAAAATTATATTCATAAGATCCATGATTGCAACAGCAGTATTGGTTAACCCAAAAGGCATAACAAAAAATTCCTAACGGCCATATCTAGTACGAAAAGCGGTCTTCGGAATGTCTGCTTCCTTTACTTTCAACTAATGTACCCCTACCTCATATCAATCTTCAAAAAATACTGAGCTTTTTGGAGCTGATCAAACAAATCATCGATATGAGGCAAATGATACTAGTTCTGAACAGTGTTGTTATTCAATGCTCTATAATCAATGAAATGTCTCATTGAAGCATATTTTTTAACAAATAAAATAGTTGCACCCCATGGTGATATGCTAGTTTGAATGAAACCTTTATCTAATAACTCATGCAATTTATTATTTAACTCTAAAAGTTCAATTTGAGCCATTCAATAAGCGGGTTTTGAAATTGGATTGGCATATGTAACTAAGTCAATACTAAATTAAACTTCATGATCAGGTATAATATCTGGAAAATTATGAGAAAAAAAATTAAGGTACTCATTTACCACTGGCACATCATTAATCTAAACACATCCTTTATTTTCATCAATATGTGAAAAGTAACATTCATTTCCATATTTTACTGGTTTTTCAGATTCCTGATATGTAATCAAAAGAAAAGGGTTCATTATTGTACACAAACTCAAAATATTTCTAAAAATAAAACTCTTTAGCTCTATAGTCAATCTTAGCATGATAAACAGAAATTTAATCCATACCCAAAATAACATCAAACTCTACTAGAGGAAAAATAATAAGATTTTTAGGTAGATTATTCCCTCACACGAGGATAGGAAGGTTCTTATTATTTCTTTTTATCTTAACATTTCCTCTAGTTTTTTTACAATAAGTTCCATATTCATATCATGAGATGGAATTCAAAATTTACTAGAAAATTTCACAGAAATGAATGAATGTGTAGACCCTGAATCAAACAATACATTGGAATAATCTGAACAAACAAACCATATACGTGATACCACTTCATTCGATGGCCCAAAATCTTCTGAAGTATTTTTAAAGGACTTCTCCACCCCTTTACACTAGTAGTCTAGCTGATTTTACTCATTTGAGTTCATTGTTGGATACTGATTTTCATAATTACCCATTTCATTGAACTTGAAACATTTTACTGACTGTAAATCAGATTTTGTCATACTATTACCTTGATCTTTTTCAGTGCAATTATGAGAATTATTTCCCATTTTACCACATCAGTAGCACATAAAAAAATTCAAAAGACATTTCTCATCTTGATTTTTACCACAATGTCCACAAACTGTAAACTTAAGATTCTTACCATTAGACTTTTTGAAGAGTTTTTCTTTTTTTGTCTGCCGCCTCGACCTCTTATTCTGTTTTTTTATCAAAGAACACTTGATCATTGAAAAAATCCATTTCCACCTTCTCCGAACAAAAAACAAGTTTTTCATAACTTTTGAACTCACAAGAAGATAAATCCCTTCAATAATTTGGCTTTAATCCTCAATAAAATGGTTGAATTCACTATCAAGATCGCATATGAAATTTGGATCATACCTTTTGAGTCAAGTGAATTTTGCTTCATAAGTATCCACAGAGTTATCCTCCTATGTCAATTATTGGAGTTGGTTTTCCATCCTAAGTCGAACCACCTTAGGAAAATATTTCTCAAGGAACAAACCTTTGAATTCATCCCAATCAAGAGAATCATTCTCTTCACTATCACTGATATTTTTCTCCATCGACCACCAGTGACCAAATTCACCTTCAAAACGGTAAATAACAAGACTAACCTTTTGGTGTTTTAAACACCCCATAACATCAAGAATTATCTCCAGTGCTTTAATCCACCCTTCTGCTAGAATAGGGTCAGATGATCCTCTAAATGTTGGGGGATGTTGCCTAATAAAATTCTCTACTACTGACATGTTCCTATGTGGTTGATTTGATGATCTCGTGCATGGATTCCACCATCATTTATAGCATGATTCAACTGTTCCATCACTACAAAAAACTATTCAGTTCCAATTCAGACCATCTCAGGTTTCTGATTTGGAAGGTTTTCTTCCTGCTCATGTCGTCCTAACATAACTACCCTATTTCCTCTGTGGAAATCCATTCTAAATATAGAAATATCTTAGGAAATTCAACATGGTAATCTGTAAATGCTATATCATTTCAATATTAGCATAAATTAATTTATGGATATTAATTTAACAATAACCTAACTACTAATGTTATCTAAACCGACCATTGATACCAACTATAAGGACCTGGCCTTAAAAAATTACATAATATTGAAATAAATGAATAAATCAAAGTGAGGATATTTTCAGGTTTAGGTTTTTATAGAATTAGGACATAACTATTACATATCAATAGATTACAAAGTAGACACTTCTACTCAGTTACCATTTTTTCACAAAATGAAAACTCTTGAAAAAAGAGTCATGTCTAGTTCCATGTTTTATACAACATGACTTTTCCATGATCTCATCCTTGACCCTATTCATCTTTATGTAATGTGAAAATCATTTCAAAACATGGGATAAGCATAAAAAGCTCAGTAAGTGTAATATAACAAAGAATGAAAACATTAGTTAATCATTACATACATAACATAAGATCTTTAACAAAACTCATGAAATCATAAGATTTATGAATAACACTTAGAAAACATAAATCCTAAAGGTAACTTGTGGCATCCATATCATGTTTACATTGTAGCTATCACAACTACGTAGGGAGTTACATTTGGAATACCCATCATAGTATATTACCTAAATCTCTTAGGAGGAACATTCAAGTTTACCTCCGTAATGCTACCTAATGCATTGGAGAGATATCTCAAGCTCACCCACCCTAGGTTTATCATGGAACCACCCATATACATAAACAATTCCCATGAACCATAACATATTCATAACACCTAAAATAAAAATAATGAAAAGATAAAATTTCCACATTCTATTCACAATATATCATTTAAATATATTGACATAACAAATCCATTATCAAAACCATATTCAATACCAAAAAAACATAATAGAGTATATGTTATTTATTTTCCTTTTCAAAACATTTTGGCTTGTTAAGGAAGCGAAAGATCAAATAATACTCATGGTGACGGAAAAGGTCGTTGTCACGACTTACATTAAAAAGAAACATTCTTCTTTTCATTTATTAAAATGCATTATAGGAAAATATTCTCTTTGAATTTAGTGAAAATTAAAAGTAATTTTTAAAATGTATAAAATAAAGTTTAGAATAAAACAAAATATGTCTCAATGAAAGGGGATTGATATGAAGTCCCTTATCTCGTGTCCGACATGACCCGATCATTTTTTAATCTCCAACATAATAAACTAAAGTTAATTTATAGTTTCTTAAGAAACTGTATCAAGTTTATTATTCCTTTTATATCACTTATTACCATGTTATAAACATTATGTAACCATTTAAGTTATTAACGGTTGTTTCTTCGATATTTGGTACTTGAGTAAAAATGAACACCTTTTAATTACAAGTTGTCCATGTCTTCAACTATCCATTATCTCCATAATGATATTAATGATTTAGATATCATATAAATTTTATATATCCAGTATATATATATATTTATAATAGTCCAAAACATTTGGAGATAATAAATTAAATGCACCGTTCATGGAGACAGTAAGTTGAACGCACGCATGAACACTACATCCATTTATATTTCTTATTATAATGGAATTAAAAAATAATTATACATAGGTATATTATAATTAAAGTATAATATAATATATAATATCATTAAATCCATCCTTTATACATCCCACATAAGGCATTAATGAGTCATAACACTTTGAGGGGGCGGTAGTCTGCACTTCCTAAAATGAAATTATCATGTTTACCCATTATAGAAACCATAAAGGTATGCTATAAATGAAAAAGAAAGAATCATATAGAAACTATAAACATAATATATATCGTATATAAATAAATTTCCATCATAATTTCCACCATGATAGGTGGTAGAAGTAAATTTAACATTCATCATTTTGTGAGGCGTTAGTTTTCCTTTCACAGAAACATTATGTCCTTTAACCATTAGATGAAGGTGTGTGTAAGTGTAGTTATAATCCTTATCATAATAACATCCTAGTATATTGAGGATATTGGAGTTGTTATAAAATAAAGGAATAAATTATTTTAGGTGAATGGAGAAGAAAAATAAAACAAAAGAACTTCAGAGAAGACGTTAGCTTTAAATCAGGTAAATCCCTTTGGTTTAAACAAAAAGTGTTTATCGAAATTCTTTAGGCCTAAGATAAGGATTATAGGATAAAGAGAGTAATCTTGGGAGATTATTGGATCAGAGTTTGTACAATACAAAGGCTTTAAAAGTGTGAGGAATGAGTTAGAAGTGAGGGCTTTTTTAAGGGAGAGTAGGGGATCTTTAGGAATGTTTGATACAATTTTTTTTATTATAAAATCATATTCATTTTCAAAAGGTAAAATAATCATTAGATTTTACATTAATATGACTCATTGTAGAAATAAAATCATCCAATAATAATTGGATAGGTTTTTTTAACGCCCTGATATTTTATGAGAAATATTCATTTTAATTTATTTGATGTCTTGTGTTGCACACAATTTCAAGTTCTTTCTAATAAAATTCATTTTAAAAAACAACAAGTATAGATTTTGATCAATGTATAAATGAAATATATTTTTATTATATTATACCTAACACCAAAAGAAGGTTTCACTATATGCAACCCTGACTTGGCTTGCATTACACGCAAGAGCGACCGTTCTCGATAGCGTGTGTTGTAGACAATACTGAGTTTCACTGAACGATATATTTTTAAAATATTATTATGAATTATCTGTTATGAATAGTATTAACTAAATATTGGATTTTATAACATTATCATTCATATTACACATTTTTTATATCATTTTATGTGAAGAAAATAAATTTTTTGAGTAAAATAAATATTTTTCTAAAAATGCAGTTTTGCCACCTTTTGATGGCGCACCCATTTCAAATCTAATTTTTGAGAAGTTTATAATTTCCATTTTACAAAATAAACATCTTCTTTTGAATCAAGATATAATAATTTACATTGGATAATGTTTTGATATTTTTCTAACAATGATCTTATTTTGATGAATACTAAAAACACGCTAACATTTAATTAAAATCAACTTTTTTAATCGAGATAATTTATATGGTTAAATTATAATAGTAAATTTTTTTAAATAATAAATAGAATATATTTTTACCATTTAATATAATTAATGTCATTATCATTAATTTTACATTGAATTAATAGGTAAAATCAATTCAATCTTTTGCAATGTTTTAAACCAAAACCCTTGTTTTTTCGACATCGGTATTAATTTTAAATTAATTACTGCAACTTCTGTGTTTTGAATTTGGAAAAATTGATTCCATATTTTGAATCATTTGGTACAAATTATGTTAATAGGATAATTTTATTTTTGGGCATTATGAATAGTAACTACAGTAATTTTTTTTACCACAGTTAATGATAAATTAGGTAAGGGTAAAAATAATATTATAAAATTATCCTGACACTTGTCTTAATGTAATTGTATTATTATATTTCGTCCTAAAATATACTTGGGTCTAAATTATATCTATTATAACTCAATGGTATGTGACGAAGACCTTTACTTTTTTTTATTTAAATGAAAGTGAAATATCTCTCACTCAAACTTTAATAATTAAATTATTTTTAATATAAGATTATACAGAATATAAATTCGGTTATAAATACTAATTTTAAAGATAAAATGTTTTTATTTATCATGGTAATTTATTTGAAATTTTTATGAAATATATAATTACCTTAATAGATTATACATTAATGATGCAGAAATTATTTAGTTAGTGAAACATTAATAATATAGTTTTTAATAAAGTAATAATACCCATAAAAGGCACAAAAACATGAAAAAAACTTATTGGTATTGTACATATAAAACATAAGCATCCATAAGTATAATTTTTGACCATTTTGTGCCTTATAAAAGAGATTATGATACTTATATTATTTTATTTTAAATGATGTAAAAGTTGTCTCCTTCATAATTTAATAAGCATAACATTTTAAAAGTATGGTGTTTTAGAAGATAAATTCAACTAAAAGTATTATTATGAAATTTATTTGATTTATATTCATCATAGTATTTTATTTTTAATTTTTATGAAACATGTATATTAAATAATTATACAAAAATGTAGTAGTAATTATTTTATTATGAGAAACACCAAATAAATGGTTTTAAAAATATTAAAATAAATATTATATGAAAAAATTAATATGATCCAAAAATTTTCTAGAATAATATGACATGTTTGAATCCAATTAAATTTCGTTTTAATATATTCTCTGTTTTTATTTTATTTAAATTCAAATAAATGAATAGTGTCAAAATTTACAGTATTGGTATTTTATAAAAATAATATATTATTAAATTATTTAAAAATAAAAAAAATTAAAAACTACAAATTAAAAAATATATGGTCTAAATGGTTCTAATTTATCCAATTATGGTAAATTTACAACATATAAGTATGTATTTATAACAATTTAAAATTTAGAATATTATTACCACAAATAAAATTAAAAAGACTAAATAAGGATAAATCAAAATCATAAGGTTAAAAATAAACATGAAACATTTCTAAATGCTATTGAATGATGATATTACAACCATATCTCACCTCATATTAGAAATGAGTCATTTTTGGAGGTTTTTATGTGGGTTATGAATTTACTATAACTTAATATTTATTAGGTTTCCAATGGTTCCCCTCTCCTCTATTATAAAAGGGAACCTCCTCCCTCTCAACTTCACACCAATTTGGAGCTTCCAAATTCGTCGAAACCCTTACCATTTCACTTATCAACTTCCCTAGAAATATAATATAGGTCTTGTAATTCTTTAAAGAAAAAGTTTAGTTCCCTAAGAGGAGGTTAAGAGGAGGTGCATCGAAGAAGAGGTAATATCCTTTACTGATTCTTTCAATCTTATTTCTTCTCCTACATCCTCTATATGAGTTGTTTCATTATTAAGTAATAACTCCATTATAACTTGTATACATATATGTTATTATTAATATGAAACAACCATATTATATCTTCTATCCATCCTATGAAAAAATGAAATCACCACACGTGTGTACGTACGACTTACCATCTCCATGTTGTGGTGTAATCTTTTATTTCATCACTAACATACTTAGATGGGTATAAAGATGGAAGAAATATCTATATATGATTATTATAAAATGATATTTTTTCTGAAATATTATACACCATACACTTAAATACAACTCCACAATCATGGGAAGGATATCATCGCTCGTGCGTGCGAACAACCTACCGTCTCCACGATGTGATACGACTCGTTCTACATGATCATCATTTAATAATGATTATATAAATGAATTTAATGAATAAATATGATATATATTACACTAATAGAATTCTGTAAATTATTTACCTTTAACCTAAAAAGATTAGTAAGAATGTATTCGACAAAACACACAATTGAACATAAAGCAATGAACACCCGAATAACAAGTAGCAATGAAATATTACTAATAAGATGATATGAATATGACCGTATATGATATCATAACAATAAATATGATTATGGAATAATTAAATGGAATTATTTAAATCATTATACAAGAGGTTCAGATACATACAAATCATATTGGACCTAAGGTAAGGGATAATTTTTCAATCTCCATTTTATCTGGGAATGCTTATATATAAGTATTTACTGGGGTTATATTTTTCATCCATGTCCATAAAAATGTTTTCATAAAGTGTTTAATATTTATACATGTATTTTTAAAGTCATGTTTATAACTTTTGACTTTTACTTTGTGTTATGGAAGGAATATTTCCTTTGTTTACCATACGAGGTACTTTTTGACTTTTTCGGTAAAAGAACAAGGATAATGTTTTTTTAACTTATACGGCATGAACATATTTTTATAGTTTCATAAAGCCTTATTTACATGAAGCATCTTGTACAATATTTCATGATTATTTTCATAAAAATTATTTTCTTTTAAAATTTCATGGCATTTTGAGAAAAGATAATGCTTTTGAAGATGAAAGGATATTTTCATCAAGAATTCATTTCAAGTGTTTTATCAAAACTATTTTCCATCTAAGATGACATTATTTAATATGGTTATGTTTCTAGTATAATGTCCCTATTATTTACATGTCTAGTTTTTTTGTTGATGAAATGATATCCAATTATTTTATATGGATTATGTCACGATATGATGATGTTAATGAAACCCATTTTATTCATTGGGTTATGATAAATGATTTATGTTTATTTAGTGGAACACAAAAGAATGATTTCATTATGAGATGGGTGGGACCTATATCTCCCTCAAATACATTGGGTAAAGATTTATATCTAATGAGATAGATATGGCTGGAACAACAAGTAAATACGGTTCAGCAATACAGGGCTGGAACAGAAAGAAAACCTGGTTCAATAATGGACTTTGTCCACTATGATGGTCTTGGCAGTAATGCCTTGGATACTATGGAAATCATATCTTGTGAATAATGGTTTTCCACAATTACATGTTTTATTCTGATGATATTTTATCATGTTCAATTTTCTTTTATGATCTATTCCTTTTGTAATGTCATGTTTTATGTCATTTCTCAAGATTTTGATGTTTATATTTTATGCTCATGTTTTTACGTTCAAATGTTTATGGATTGTTTTATGTTCTCCATGTTTACCCTTATAGAGTATTTGATCTCACCCTTTTTATTTTTTATTTTCTCCAGGATATAAATAATGTTTTTTTGGTAAAAAAAGGGGAAGAAATTTATGGGAGATGTTGAAGATATCTCACCATGATTAGAATATTTTGTTCGGAGTTTCTGAATACACTAATCTAATACAGTCTTTGGGAATCTGTTTTTGTCATGTATTATGTTTTCTGAAAAATTAATGTAATGTCCATGTACGTCAAGCTTTGGGTATCTATCGTCGATATTAGATGAATGTTTATTCAACCTTTGGAAACTAGGAAGTGAAAACATTAGTGAGATCCCTAGAGATATTTATAAGGTGTGTCTTTGGATGTCTCTAAGGTAAACTATATGTATAGGGTATATTCCAAGAATTACGGTAACGATATTATAATTAAAACTAAGATGTTAGATATTCCCCCTTTATTATGTTGTTTTCCTAACATGATTTTTCCTTCTCACACTATTATTTTTGGGTTTTAGACGATGGATGTAAACCAAAGGAACCGTGTTGATCAATGTAATAGACAATGCAATTATTGTCCTCCTGAACAAACCAATGTTATGGGAGAAGGAGGGAAAAATCGTATTGGCATACGTACACAATTTATAAATCATTCTGGGCTTCCAAATGAGCATATAATGGAACAATATTCTATTGAGTCCGTTATGAGGCAACATCCACCTTCTTTCCGTGGGTCTTCTGATCCAATTTTTGTTGAACAATGATCAGTACCATTGAATAGATATTTTCCATACGTTTCTTTTCAGAGCATGAGAAAGTCATTTTGGTTGTTTACCAGTTAGAAGGTGAAGCATACCAATGGTGGACTCTAATTAAGAATACAAGTCCCCAAGAAAAAATTGAATTCATGGAATGGGACGAGATCAATAACTTGTTTTTCAATAAGTACTTCCCTCGTATTCTTCGAACAAAGATATAAAATGAGTTCCTTGAGCTTAAGAAAAAGGATGATGACTCTATTTGTATATATGAAGCACAGTTTACAAGGCTTTCAATGTATGCATCTGGATTTATCATCCAACCTGAAAGTAATGTTGATCAATTATTCAGTGGCTTAAAACCATGTATTCAAAGGGAATTAGCTATAAGAGACTTCAGTAGATATGATGAAATTGTGTGTTGTGCTATCAAGGTAGAACTGGAAGTTGGTGTTATATATCCATATCATGGTTTTGACAAGAAAAGAAAGATGGAGTTCAAGGAAAAATCTCAAATGAATGGTGAAAAGAAGATTAATGTTTCTTTATGATCAATGCGTGGAAGGAATCTTGGTGGATATTGTCTTAAAGTGACTAGAAAATGTTTTATGTGTGGAAAAGAAGGTCATCAAGTAGTTCAGTGTCGAAGTAATGGGAAAAAGCTAGCTAACTATGTGAATAGAGAAAAGACTACAGAGAATGCACCACCAATACTTCAGTGCTACAATTGCAAGGAAATGGGGAATTATGATAAACAATGCCCTAATCCAAGGGTTAATGATGATCGACATCAACAACCTATTAAGGAAAACGACCAAGGTAAGTCACATGAGATCACTTTTTCCGATGTTGAGTATGAAAACGATGTGGTGGAACGATTAAGTGTTTATGTAATAGGATCCCAAGATAATGTTGTGGAATCTCATTTATAGTATTTGGGAATATTGGAATATCTATGTATTGGTTTAATGTGGGTTTCAATAATTATATGGTACTAGTAACCATGAAAAGCGATTGAAATATTTTTGCGAAGTAGATAATATGTGTATAATGAAGGGATAAAGGGAAAATGAGATGTTTTATAGTATTAATGAGCTCATGATTGATAAAAGGACAATTTTACTTCATGGTTTGAGTATATATAAATTTTGGGATTTTGTTATGTGGAAAGAGTTAACTTTTAACCACATTCATGTTCTCATTAAAGTTTTATTGTAATTCATTTTTTCAAGAGAATAAATGATTAAGGTATTCACATGTTTTGAATATGACCAAGAAGATATATCTTACGATATATGGGGATAAATGATGGTATTCCCATGCTTGGTAGATGACTTTTTTTGTAATATTTTCTTTATACTATGAGATTGTTTAGAAGTATTTGGGATAATACTAATGAATGGAATGGATTCAGTAGTACATCAGATAGTATTTATTAAGGTAAAATTTTTGATATTATTTATAAAATTTTATAATCGTATAGTTTTAGAAAAAGGACAACCCGTAGGAAGGGAAGAAACCCATCGCGTCGGACAAGGATGCGGGAATCGAACCCACAACCGATGTGCGACATGCCTACCACTGGCCTACAAGAAGTCCTTGGTTTGTAAAATTAGTTTTATTTTATTAAGTGGTATGATAGATGAACTATAAGTCCATTTTTGAAACCATATATGATTAACCTCACCATAGATGGACTTATGTATATTTAATATCTTATTCTAACCTTTTTTGTGATAGAGACAGATGAAATGACCTATCATTCTATCGTATGATCTTAAAATACCTTATGAATGAAAAATACAACTTTATTTCTTTAAATAAAAGATGAAGTTGAAATTATTCATGGAATGACCAACGATGATTTTACACTGAAATCAAGTAATTATTTATCTTTATGCAAAAATTTATCTACATTAGGTAAATGATCTTGGAAACCAAAAATATTGTTCTTGTACCCTCATATCCGATGAATCGATGGTACCATAGATCATCAATTTTTATGGCTTTGTGATTGTTGGATTTTTCATATCCATGTTCTATACCACTCTCTATCAGAACATGATGGTTAGATTTCTCTTCCATATCCATATTTTCACCTATATTCTCCTATGTGAAAACCCAGTGATGAGTTACTTTGGGTATCCATTATGATTATAACGTTTCTTTTTTAAAATAATGTTTTAGTATTCATTTTTATGATGTGGGTTTCAATGAAAGAAACTTTCAAGTAGAAACCCATTTATAACCCAGACGAATTTCAAGGGAGAAATTCATTTTAAGGTTGGTAAAATGTAATGCCCATAGATTATATGAGAAATATTATTTTTAATTTATTTGATGTCTTTTGTTGCACACAATTTCACGTTATTTTGAAAAAAATTGAATTTAAACAATACCAAGTATAGATTTTGATCAATGTATAAATGAACAGTATTTTGATTATGTTATACATGACACCAAAGGAAGCTTGAACTATACGCAACCATGACTTGGCTTGCATTACACGCAAGAGAGACCTTCCTCAATAGTGTGTGTTGTACAGAATACTGAGTTTCACTAAACGATATATTATTATAATAATTTTATGAACTAGACGTTATGAATATTATTAACTACATTTTGGATGTTATAACATGATCATTCATCTTACACATTTTCGAGATCAAGGTATTTGATGAAAATAAAGTTTTGGTGTAAAATAAATATTTTTCAAAAAATGCAGTTTTTCCACCTTTTGATGGCACACCCATTTTAAATATAATTTTTGAAAATTGTATAAGTTCAATATTAAAAAATAAAATTTTTATTTTGAATCATGATATAAAAATTTACATAGGATAATGTTTTGCCATTTTTCTGACAAAGTTCTTATTTTGATGAATATTAAAACCACGATAAATTTTACTTAAAAACAACTTTTTCATTGATATAATTTATATGGTTAAATTATAAAATTAAGTTATTTTAAATTATAAATAGAATATATTTTTTTCGTTTACTATAATGTATGTCATTAGAATTAATTTTACATTGAATTCATAGGTAAAATCAATTCAATCTTTTGCAATGTTATAAACAAAAACCCTTTTTTCGAAAACATGATTAATTTTAATTTAATTACTGCCACTTATGTGTATTGAATTTGGAAAAATGGATACCATATTTGTAATTATTAGGTCCAAATTATGTTAATATTCCCCTTTTATTTTTTGGCATTATGAATATTAACTACGATATATTTTATTTACCACAGTTAAAGGTAAATTAGATAATTAAGGGTAAAAGAATGTTATAAAATTATCCTAACACTTGTCTTAATATAATTGGATGATTATATTTCATCCTAAAATATACTTTGGTCGAAAGTATATCTATTATAATCCAATTTTATTTGATTAAGACCTTTAATTTATTTTATTTAAATGAAAGGGAAATAAGTCGCACTCAAACTTTAATAATTAATTTATTTATAATATAAGGTTATATAGATTATAAATTCGGTTATAAATACTAATATGAAAGATAAAATGTTTTTATTTATCATGATAATTTATTTTTTATTTTTAAAAAATATATAATTACCTTAATAGCTTATACATTAATGATGCATCAATTATTTATTTAGTGATAAATCAATAATATAGTTATTATTAAAATAATAATACCCATTAAATTCCCACAAACCAGAAAAAAAACATATTGGTCATGTAAATATATACCACAATAATCCAAAGGTAGAATTTTTTACCACCTTAATCCTTATAAAAGTGATTACGACTCTTATATTATTTTATTTTAAATGATGTCAAAGTTGTCACCATCATAATATAATAAACATAACATTTTAAAAGTAGGGTGTTTTAGAAGGATAAATTAGAATAAAAGTATTATTATTAAATATATTTTATTTATATTCAACATAGTATTTTATTTTTAATTTTTATGCAACACGTAAGTATATTAAATAATTGTACAAAAATGTTGTAGTAATTATTTTATTATAAGAAATATCAAATAAATGTTTTTAAAAATAATAAATTAAATATTATATGAACTAATTAATTTTCTCCACGAATTTTCTAGAATAATAAGACATGTTATGAACATATTAAATATTTTTCTTCGAATATATTCTTGGTTCGTATTTTATTTAAAATCAAATAAATTAATAGTGCCAAATTTAAACTATTGGTATTTAATAAAAATAAAATATTATTAAATTATTTAAAAATCACAAAAATATTTAAAAATTACAAATTGAAAATTATATTTTCTAAAAGTTTTTAAGGTATCAAATTATGGTAAATTTACAACATATAATTATTTATTTATAACAATTTAAAATTTTGAATATTATTACCACAAATAAAATTAAATAGACTAAGTAAAGATAAATCAAAATGATAAGGTTTAAAATAAACATAAAACATGTCAAAATGTTATTGGTTGATGAGATTAAAACCTTATATCCTCTCATCTTCGAAATAAGTCATTTTTGGTGTTTTTTAAGTGGTTTTTTAATTTATTATAATTAGTATTTATTAGGTTTCCAAAGGTTCCCCTCTCCCCCGTTATAACATGGAACCTCCTCCATCTCCACTTCACAACAATTTTG
This sequence comes from Viscum album, assembly GCA_963277665.1. Classification (NCBI taxonomy): domain Eukaryota; kingdom Viridiplantae; phylum Streptophyta; class Magnoliopsida; order Santalales; family Viscaceae; genus Viscum; species Viscum album. Next base: position 1,255,581,543 of record OY728122.1, read on the forward strand.
AGATTTCAAATTCATCCAAAACCTGCCCATTTAACTTCTCCAGTTCCCTATAAACCTAATATAGGTCCTTGTATTCTTTAAAGACCATATTTAGTGCCCTAATAGGAGGTTAAGAGGAGGCGCGTTGAAGAAGAGGTAATATCCATTACCGATTATTTCAAAATTATTTCTTCTCCTACTTCCTCTATATGAGTTGTTTCATTATTAAGTAATAACTCCAGTATAAAATGTATACTTATATGTTATTATGAATATGAAACAAACATATTATATCTTCTATACATCCTATGAAAAAATGAAATCACCACGCGTGCGTACGTACGGCTTACCATCTCTACGCTGCAGTGTAATCTTTTATTTCATCACCAACATAATTGGATGGGTATAAGTATGGAAGAAATAACTATATATTATTTTTGTAAAGTTACATTGATTCTGAAATATTATACACCATACACCTCAATACAATTCCACAATCATGGGAATGATATCAACACTCGTGCGTACAAATGGCCTACCGTCTCTACGATGTGATGCGACTCGTTCTACATGATCTTCATTTAATAATGATTATATAAATGAATTAAATGAATAAATGTGATATATATTACACTAATACCATTATGTAAATGATGTATCTATAAAATAAAAAGCATAATAAGAATTTATTCGACAATACATGCATAAGAACATAAAGCAATGAACACCCAAATTATAAGTAGCAATGAAATATTACTAATAAGAAGATAAGAATATGACCGTCTATGATATCATAACAATGAATATGATTCTGTAATAATTCAATGAAATTATTTAAATCATTATACAAGAGGTTCTGATACGTACAAATCATATCGGACCTAAGGTAAGGGATAATTTTTAAGCCTCATTTTTATTCGGGATTGCTTATACGTAAGTATTTACTGGGGTTATATTATTAATCAATATCCATAAAAATGTATTCATAAAGTGTTTAATATTATTCTAAGTATTTCTAAAGCTAGGTTTACCCATTTTTTACTTTTAATTTGTGTTATGGAAGTAATAATTCTTTTTTTTACCATACGAGGTACTTTTTGAATTTTTCTGTAAAATTACGAGGTGATTTTTTTTAACTTATACGGCATGAACGGATTTTTACAGTTTCATAACATCTTACTTCCATGAATCTTCCTTTACGAGAGTTCATGATTATTTTCAACAAAAATATTTTCTTATAAAATTGCATGGAATTTTGAGAAAAGGAAATGATTTTGAAGAAGAAAGGATATTTTCCGCAAGAATTCATTTCAAGTTTTTTATCAAAACTATTTTCAATCTATGATGAAATTTTTTAATATGGTTATGTTTCAAGAATAATTTCCCTATTATTTACATGTTTTGATTTGGTTTTTGATGAAATGATATCAATTTATTTTATATTTATTATGGCATGAAGGGACGATGTTTATGAAACCCATTTTATTCGTTAGGTTAGGATGAATAACTTATGTTTATTTTGTGGCATATGAAAGAATGATTTAATTATGAGATATTTGAGACCTATATCTCCCTCCAATGAATCGGGTAAAGATTTATATCTCATGAGATAGACATGGCTAGAATGAAAAGTAAATCTGGTTCAGTAATACATGGATAGAACGGAATGTAAACCTAGTTCAGTAATGGTCTTTGTCCACTATGGAAATCATATCATGTGCTTAATGGTTTACCACAATTACGTGTTTTATTACCAGGATATTTTATCATGATTAATTTTACTTTATGATCTATGCCTTATGTACTTCCATGATTTATGTCATTGATCAATATTTTGATGTTTAGATTTTATGCTCATGTTTTTACGTTAAAATGTTTATGGATTGTTTTATATTATCCATGTTTACCCTTACTAAGCATTTCAGCTCACCCTTTTTATATTTTCTTTTACCCAGGATATAAATAAAGGTTTTAGGTTGAAAAAATGGGAAGAACATTATGGGAGATGTTGAAGATCTTTCACCATGATTAGTAGATTTTGTTATGTGTTTCCAAACACACTAAACTAATATAGTCTTTGGGCGACTTTTTTTGTCATGTATTATGTTTTCCACAAAAGTTATGTAATTTCCATGTAGGTCTATGTTTGGGTCACTACATTTTTGATATTTTCTTATTATTGTTTATCTTATTTTTTTAAATCATTTATTAGTGAGGTAAATATTGAATCATTATTGTGTCATAAATAATTTAATTTATTTCATGTCCAAAAATTATAAAAAAAATACCATGATTTAAGAAATATTTTTAGATTTAAAATGAATATATATTGTCAAAATGATAACTTATATAACCACAGGTAATAATTAATTTACTAAAAGATATTTGTTTATGTCATTTTTGTCTTTACTTTAAATTAATTAATATACAGTTTCATTATTACTCCCATGTGGCTCCATGGGGTCCCAAATTCGACCCAAGGATGCCCATGGTCAGATATGTATCAGAAAATAGGATTAAGACACATGTTAGGGTAATTTTATATTATTATAATGTTATATTTTACCCTTATTTAATATATTTACCTTTTAATCAAGCGAAATAAAATATTTACTGATGTAAATATTTAAAATTACTGAAAATAAAAGTTACCTATTTACACAATTTGGACCTTTGGATTCTAAATGTGGAATCAATTTTTCTAAATTCAAAAAATATAAGTGGAATAAATTAATTTCAAATTAATTCATGTTGTCAAAACAAAAAGCATGTTTTCTAGAAATAATAACTATCAAAAGATTGACACTTGTTTATGTCCAATTTCAATGTGAAATTAATTCCAATGTCAAACATTAGATTAACTAGTAAAAGTATATTCATATTTATCTTTATAACCAAGTAAAAAAATAATCTAACAATATAAATAAATTTGATTAAAAGTCACTTTTAAATTAAAATACTGTATTTTTTACTATTCATTAAAAAGTGATCTTTATTAGAAAAACACTAAAAATTTACCCAAAGTAAATATTGATGTCCTGAATATAAAGAAGAATTTATTTTGTCAAATATAACATATAAAAATGACCAAAACTATATTTAAATAGGGTACTCCATCAAAAGGCGGTAAATTGAGCTTTTAAAGAATATTAGATTATTTATGCTTAGATTCATTCACATTGTGAGCCTCTATATTTTATTAGATAAATGTAAAAACATTTAAAAATATATATAATCATATTTTAGTTAGTTCTATTCATTCCTTCCAATACAATGGCTAGGAATTAACTACTGTTTAAAATAATAATATTATATAATTAGTGTGAAATATTAGATTTCAAAGAAACCCACTGTTGTGTATTGGGTACTCTATCGAACATAGCATCCCCATTAAGGTAAAATTAATATTTAATTCAAAAATATTAATAAATATTAAAATGTATTATTCGTTATTCACTTGGGATGTGACATCATTCCCCCCTTTTGGGAATTGCATTCTCACAAATTTTCTTCACTTATCAAATAAGTGGGGGTATTTATCCCTCATAACATTTTCAAATTCCCATGTTGCCTCTTCAAACATATGGGTTTTCCACAAAACCGTTAACTAGAAAATTACCTTATTCTGCAAAATATTCTCTTTATGGTCATGAATCTAGACTATTTATTCCTCATAGGAGAGATTCTCTTCCAACTGAAATACCTCTTGGCTTAAAACATTAGATGGATCGGACATATACTTTCATAACAATGAAACATGAAAAAAAATTGTACTAGATATAAACTTGGGGGTAAAGCCACTCTGTACGCAATTTATCCATCTTTTCTAGGATTTCATAATGTCCAATTATCCTTGGACTCAACTTTCCCTTCTTAACAAAACACATCAAACTTTTCCATGGAGAAAAATTGAGAAAGACATGATCACCTACCTCGAAAGATAGATCTTTCCTCCAGTTATACGCATAAATTTTCTATCGGCTCTGAGCTTTGCTCATGTTATTCTGAATCAACTGAACTTTTTCTTCCATCTCTTCTACCAATTCTAGTCCCTTCAACTTTCTTTCACTTACTTCATCCGAAAAAGTTAGAGTTCAACAACACTATCAATATAATTCCTCAAATGGAGCCATCTGTATACTGGAATGAAAATTGTTATTATATAAAAATTAAACCATTGAAATATGTTGCTCCCAACTTCCATGGTAATCCAGTCAACAAGCTCGTAGCATATCCTCCAAGGTCTGAATTGTTCATTTTGACTGCCCATCTGATTGAGGATGAAAATCTGTACTAAAATTTAATTCAGTACCCAACGAATTCTTAAGGACTTTCTAAAAGATATAAGTATACCTCAGATCCCAATCAAATACAATAGAGAGGGGAACACCATGCAACCTGACTATCTCTTTAACATACAGTCGATAAAAGTTCATCTAGAGGAAAACTATCTCTAATGTGAAGGAAATGAGCATATTTATTTAATCGATCAACAATAACCTAGATTGCATTCATACCTCTAGATGTCTTTGGTAATCCCATAATAAAGTCCACAGATATATCTTCCTATTTCCACTCAGGCACCGGTAAAGTCTGAATCATCCCTTTCAGTAACTTCCACTCTACTTTAACCTGCTAACAAGTCAAACACTTCACAGTAAAATCAGAAATATATCTTTTCATTCCATCCCACCATTAATACTCTCGAAGATCTCTATACATCTTAGTACTGTTAGGATGAACTGAAAGTGGGGAACTATGAGTTTCACATAACAACTCATTCTTCAACTGTGAATCACAAGGAATGAAAAATCTCTTCCCAAACCTCAATACACTATCATTATCAATGTTAAATTCTAGAAAATTAACCTTCTGAACCAACTCTAACTTTTTTAGTAACTCACTGCCTTCTTTTTGTGCTCTCCTAATTTGGTCTGACAGAGATTATTCCATTGACACCTGAAACAAAACAAAATAATTTCCTGCTCCAACAACTTCGATGCCAAATTTCATCAAATCAAAAACCAAAGGATACCATTCCAAACATATCATGGTTTGTGAAGCATTACTTTTTCGACTCTTTACATCAACCAATTTATTTGCCTTTCCTGGATTGTAATGGATCATGCAATCATAATCCTTGATTAATTCCAAACATATCCTCTGTCTCATATTAAATTCTGTTTGAGTTAATATGTACTTAAAAATATTATGGTATGTATATATTTTACATTTCACTCCATAAAAATGATTCCTCCAAAATTTTAAATCAAAAACAACATCACATAATTCCAAATCATGTATAGGGTAATTTAACTCATGAGGTTTCAACTGACGCGAAGTATAATCAATTACTTGATCATTAACCATTAGAAAACAACCATTTCCTTTCAACGACACATCACCATAGACAAAAAAATCACCATTTTTGGAAGGCAGTGCCAAAACGTGAGCATTCACCAATCTTCTTTTCAATTCATGAAAACAATTATCACATTCTTTTGTACAGATGAACTTAACACCTTTTCGAGTAAACTTAGTTATTGGACTAGATAACCTTGAAAATAATTTAACAAACCTTAAGTAATGACATGAAAAACCAAGAAAACTATGAATATTGGTTATATTTGTGGGTCTGGGCCATTATTCAACAACTTTTGTTTTAGAAGGTTCAACAGTTATGCCATTTTTTGTAACAATGTGACCCTAGAATGAAATTTGGTGTAACAAAAACTCACACTTGCTGAATTTCCCATATAGTCTATTTTCTTCTAAGGTTTTAAAAACAACCCATAAATTAATTTCATGTTCCTCTTTACTTTTAGAAAAAACCAAAATATCATCAATGAACACAACCACAAACTTATCCAAGAACTCACAAAAAATTATATTAATTAGATCCTTGAATACATCAGGTGCATTGGATAACCCAAAAGGCATAACTACAAATTCATAATGGCCATATCTAGTATGAAACACAATATTTTAAATTTATGCTTCCTTTACTTTCAACTGAAGGTACCCCGGACTCAGATCAATCTTCGAAAAATACTGAGCTCCCTGAAGCTGATTAGAAAAATCATCGATATGAGGCAAAAGATACTTGTTCTTAATAGTGATGTTATTCAATGCACTATAATCAATGCAATGTCTCATTGAACCATATTTTTTTAACAAAATACATAGGATCACCCATGGTGATGTGCTAGGTCGAATGAAACCCTTATCTAATAACTCCTACAATTGCTTCTTTAACTCTAGAAGTTCAATTTGAGCCATTCGATAAGTGGGTTTTGAAATTTCTTTAGCATCAGACACTATGTCAATAGTAAATTCAACTACCCAATCCGGTATAATACCCGGAAACTCATCAGGATAAACATCAAGGTACTCATTTACCATTGTCACATAATTAATTTCAATACTTCATTTATTTTAAATAATATGTGCAAGGTAACATTCATTTCCATCATTTACTAGTTTCTCAGCTTCTTGATATGTTATCAAAATTAAGGGTTCATTCTTGTACACAAACTGAAAATAATGTTGAAAAGAAACTTCATTAGCTCTATATTCAATCTTATCATGATAAACATAAAGCCAATCCATACCCAAAACAAAATCAAACTCCACTATATGAAAAATAATAAGATTAGCAAGTAGATTCTTCCCGCACACTTGGACATGAAGATTCGTATAATTTATTTTTTTCCCAACATTTCCTCCAGGTGTTTTTACCATAAGTTCCATATTCAGATCATGAGATGGAATTTCCAATTTACTAGAAAATATCTGAGAAATGAAAGAATGTGTAGACCTGAATCAAACAATACATTGGAATATTCTGAACAAACGAAAAGTGTACCTGTTACTACTTCATTCGATGGATCAACATCTGCTGAAGTAGTTGCAAAGGATTTCACCACCAATTTCTGCTTGTAGTCTGGCTTCTTTCCCTCAGTTGAGTTCTTTTTTAGACACTGGTTTTCATAATGACCCATTTCATTTCACTTGAAACATTTTACTGATGGTAAACCCGATTTTTTCTTACCATTACCTTGTTCTTTTTCAGTGAAATTATGAGCCTTATGTCCCATTTTACAACATCAGTAGCACTTAACCAATTTCAAAAGACATTCCCCAGCATGATTTTTACCACAATTTTCACAAACTCTAAACTTAAGTTTCTTACCATCAGTCTTTTTGAAGAGTTCTTATATTTAGATTTCCACCTCGACCTCTTATTCTATTGTTTGTTCAAGAACATGTCATCCTCAGAAAACTCCATTTCCACCTTCTTCGCACAACGAACATTTTTTTCGTAACTTCTGAACTAATGAGAATCTAAATCCCTTAGATACTTTGGCATTAATCCGGAGTAAAAATGGTTGAGTTTACTATTAAGATATCAAATGAAATTCATAGCATACCTTGCGAGTCGAGTGAACTTTGCTTTATAAGAAGCCACTGAGTCATCCTCTTGCATCAATTCTAGGAATTGTTTTTCCATCATAAGTCGAACCACCTTAGGAAAATATTTCTCAAAGAACATTCCTTTGAATTCATTCCAATCAATAGAATCAGTCTCCTCACGATCGTTGATATTTTTCTCCATTGACCACCACTTATCAGCTTCACCTTCAAAACGGTAAACATCACGTCTAGCCTTTTGGTGTTCTGAACACCCCATGACCTGAAAAATTTTCTACAGTGCTTTAATCCACCCTTCTGATAGTGCGGGGTTATATGATCCTATAAATTATGTTGGATGTTGCCTCATGAAATGCTTCACTTTTGACATGTTCCTTTGTGGATGATCTGGTTAATCTCGTGCATGGGTACCACCACCATTTATATCCTGAGTCAACTGCCCCATCACTATAAAAAACTATTCAGTTCCGATTCCAACCATCTTAGGTTGCTGATTTGGAAGGTTGTCTTCCTCATAATGTCATCCAAACATAGCTACCATATTTCCTCTATGGAAAAACATTCTGAACACAAAAATATCTTAGGCAAAGAAACATGGAAATCTATAAATTCTATATCATTTCAATATTAAGAAAAATTAATTTATAAATATTAATTTAACAATACCCTACAACCTAAAGTTATCTAAACCGAACATTGATACCAACTATAATGACTAGGCCATAAAATAATATGTAATATTGAATTAATTGAATAAATAACATTGAGGATCTTTTCAGGTTTAGAGTTTTAGATAATTAGGACATAACTATTACATCTCAAATGATTAAAAAGTAGACACTTATACTTAGTTTCCATTCTTTTATCAAAATAAAACCCTTGAAAAAAGTGTCAAGTCTAGTTCCATGTTTTAGATAGCATGAATTTTCCTTGATACCATCATTGACCCCATTTATCTTTATGTCCTGTGAAAAACATTTCAAAACATGGGATGAGCATAAAAAGCTCAGTATGGGTTATATAACAAAGAATGAAAACATTAGTTCATCATCACATACATAACATAACCTCTTTAACATACCTAATGAAATCCTAAGATTTATGAATAACACATAGAAAACCTAAATCATAAAGGTATCATGTGGCATCTATATCATACTTACAATGTAGGTATCATAGCTACGTAGGGAGTTACATTTGGAATACCTATCACGTTATATTTCCTAACTCTATTAGGAGAAACATTCACTTTTACCTATGTCACATTACCCAATTCATTGGAGAGATATATTGGGCTCACCTACCCTAGGTTTATCACGGAACCCCCTATATACATAAACAATGCCCAAGAACTATAACATATTCATAACACATAAAATAAACATAAAGGAAAGAAAACATTTCAGCATTTTATTCCCAATATATCATTTAAATATATTGAAAAGGCAAATACATTATCAAAAACATTTTAAATACCAAAAACTGTAAAATATTATATGGTATTCATTTTCCATTTAAAAACATTTCATCTTGTTAAGGAATCCAAAGATCAAATAATACTCACGACGATGAAAAAGTTTGTTGTCACCGCTTAAGTTAAAAAGAAACATTAATTTTTTTTTTCCGTTTAGTAAAACAACTCATAGGAAAATATTCCCTTTAAATGAAATGAAATGTCAAAGGTATTAATACAATATATAAAATAAAGTTGAGAATTAAAAAAAATATGCAACAATGAAAGTGGATTGAGAAGAAGTCCCTTACCTCATGTCCGACATGACCCGATCGTTCTTTATTCCCCTGAATAATAAACGAAAGTTAATTTATACTTTCATAAGAACCTTTTTGAATTTTATTATTCCTTTTATATAACTTATTACCATGTTATAAAAATTATTTAATCATTTATGTTATTAATGGTTGTTTCGTCGATATTTGGTTGTTGAGTAAATATGAACTCCTTAGAATTACAAGTTGTCCAGGTCATCAACTATCCACTATCTACAGAATGATATTCATGATTTAGATATCATATAAATCATATATATCCGATATATATATATATATATATATATATATATATGTATATATGTATTTATAATATTGCATACAATTTGGAGATAACAAATGAAATGCACCGTTCATGGAGACGGTAAGTCATACGTACGCATGAACGCTACATCTATTTCAATTTATTATTTTAACAAAATTATAAGATAATGATACATAAGTATATTATAATTAAAGTATAATATCATATATAATATCATTAACTCCATCCTTTATACATCCCATATAAGGCATTAATGTGTCATATCGCTTTGAGGGGGCGGTAGTCTGCACTTCCTAAAATGAAATTATCGTGTTTTCCCATTATGGAAACCATAAATGTATGCTATAAATGTAAAATACAGAAGAAAAAAAGAAAATATAAACATAATATATATCATATATATATAGTGTCATCATAATGGCCACCATGAGATGTGGTAGAAGTTAATTGAACTATCATCATTTCGTGAAGCGTTAGTTTTCCATCCACAGAAACATTATGTTATTTACCTATTAGATAGAGGTGTGTGTAATAGTAGTTATAATAATTCTCATAAAAACATCCTAGTATATTTATTATACTAGTGTTGTTATAAAATAAATGAATAAAAATATTTTAGGTCGTTGGAGAAGTAAAATAAAACAAAAGATTATAAGAGAAGATGTTACCTTTAAATCAGGTAACTCCCTTTGGTTTGAACCAAAATGGTTTCTTGAAGAGATTTCTACCTAAGGTAAGACTTCCAAGATTAAGAGATGGATATTGGGAGGTTATTAGAGTAGAGTTTGTATGATCCAAAGGATTGAGATGTGTAGGTAATGAGTTAAAAGTGAGGGCATTTTATAAGGGAGAGGAGGGGCTCTTTAGGAATATTTTAAACAATTATTTAATTATAAACTCATATTCAGTTTCAAAAGGACAACTAATCATTAAAGATGAAGTTAAGATGACTCATGGTCGTAATAAAATCATCCAATAAGAATTGGAATGGTTTTGGATATATTTTCAATATTTATAATCTTATTTATTTAAATCATTTATTAATGAGGAAATATTTCATCATTATTGTGTCATAAATAATTTAATTTATTTGATTTCCAAAAAATATAAAAAAATACCATGATGTAGGAATTAATTTTAGCTTTCCGAAAAAATATTTATAGTCTAAAAAGAAAAATTATATATCTCCATGTAAAAGTTGATGTACTAAAAGATATTTGTTTATGTCATTTTTTGTTTTTACGTTATATTGATTAATATAAAGTGTATTACTACTCCCATGTGACTACATGGGGTCTAATATTTGACCCAAGGATGCACATGGTCGGATATGAATCATAAAATAGGATTAAGATACATTTTAGGGTAATTAAATATTATTAATATATTATATTTTACCCTTATTTACTATATTTACCTTTTAATCATGGTAAATTAAATATTTACTGAAGTAAATATTTAAAATGTCTAAAAATAAAAGATACCAATTTACACAATCTGGAACTAATGATTCCAAATATGGAATCCATTTTTATAAATTAAAAACATATAAGTGGTAGAAATTAATTTAAAATTAATTCCCACTATCAAAAGAAAAACTGTGTTTTTATGAAATAATAACAATCAAAAGATTTTCATTTTTTATGTCCAATTTCAAAGTAAAATTAAATCCAATGTCCAAAATTGGATTAACTACTAAAAATATATTATAATTAAACTTTAAAACCAATTAAAAAGATAATATAACCATATAAATAAATTATATTAAAAGGCACTTTTGAATTAAAATACAGTATTTTCACTATTCAATAAAAAATGAACTTTATTAGAAAAATACCAAAATTTACCCAACATAAATTTTGATGTCCCAAATCTAATGAAGAATTTTATTTTTGTCAAATAAAAGATAAAATAATGACCAAAACTATATTTAAAGTGGGTTCTCCATTGAAAGGTGGTAAATCGACCTTTTAAAGAATATTAAAGTATTTACGCTTAGATTCCTTCACATTTTAAGCCTCTAAATTTTATTAGATAAATGTAAAAACATTTAACAAACTTGTATAATAAAGTTTTAGTTAGTTTTATTCATTCCAGGTGATACAATGGCTAGGCGTTAACTACCATTTAAAATAGTAATATTATATTATTAGTGTGAAACGTAAGATTTCAATGGAACCCGATGTTGCGTATTGGTTACAATATCAAATATAGCATCTCATTTAATGTAAAATTAATATTTAATTCACAAATATTAATAAACATTCAAATGTATTATTCTTTATATACTGGATGTTACAAAAATAACAGATTCTTGGTTTTTTCCTTTCTAATAAGAGTTGTTTTTAGACTATACATAGCTAGACATAATTTTGGCCATCCCAATCAATAATAGGATGTGTTTTTTTATAATGAAGACAACTATATTTGATTCCTTTCAAAGATACTCTTCCTTAATTCTTCATACAGGACCCCTTGAATAAGGTTATTCAAGTATACCCAATAATTAGTGTGATATATTTCATAAATTACAGTGGTAGGATTATATACAGGGTCTCCTATACCAAATACATAATGGGCGTGGCTTCTTAATCTATTGTCTTATCCACTTATAATTAGTGGAATGGTTCAAAAAATGGAGAGTCAGAAAATAGTTCAAATTTAATGAAATAAAAAAAAAAGTTGGATTCAGCTAAAAATTCATCCCCTTATATGAAGCAACTCTCACTTTTATTTCCTCATGATAATCCATAGGGAAATTGTTTACTATTTTGACTCCCAATATTTAGTAATTAATTTTTTATTTTAGGGTGTTTAATTCACCATAGTTATTAAATATTTTTCGTTATTATCTACTTTTTGAGTGGACTTTTGTTAATCCTGTAGGGATAATAGTTTGTATTCATATTAATTATGATTATGAAGAAACACTAGTTCATATTTTCTAGATAGCACGATGTCTTCTTCTAGATCAAATTTGAGCTAATTATCAAAAAAATACCCATATACCATTGTTTCTTTATCCCATGTTGGTGGAACATGAGCCTCATCCCAGTTGGTGAGGACTCCTTATGTGCATCCACAAGACCCAGGTTTGAAACCAGGCAGTGGTATAATTCCAGGGGTATTGTAGCAATACTGCAGTAGGTACTGTAGCATGAACTGTAGCACTACTGTGCGGTTATTGTAGAAAGTACTATAGCAATAACTGTAGTAGGAACTGTTTGATACTGTAGTAGCCATAACTATTCACCTTGGGCCACCAGTTATGGCTTCGATTCCTTCAGGCCTTCGTGCGACCCATGCCTTTAGGTCAGTTAGGATTTCAGGCCACCTTTAAGGCATTTCGGCCTCCTCAAGGCCTTTAGCACACATGATCGTTGCAGTTTCCCCAGAAAGATTCTACAGAAAAGGAGCAGACCGAGAGGTGGATTCAAAGAAAGTGCACTCACTAGAGCAGAACCCAATAGATTTTTCAGAATGAGTGGGTATGGATATGCCATCTGGACCAACCTTTTCTTACATGGGAATCCTAGACAGATGGACATGTGAAGGTGGATAACCACTATCACAATACATATGCTGGGGAGGGTCAGTTCCTTATATATAGTCTGGTTGAATTTTCCAAGACCATCGTGTCATATAATCTCCTATGTCTATGGTCCATCTATTCTCTAAGCCTATGAGACTTTTAAGGATTCCCCATTATCCCTTAAAATAGGGATTATAAAAAATCAATAAAATTGAAGGCCTTCGGGCCAATCAGGTATCTCGGGTAGGTGGAAATGATGTTGGATAAAAATTGTTGTACGAAGGATAATAAAAATGTTTCTCATAAAAATTAGATTAAAATGTGATCAAAGTAAGGAAATATCCTAAAATTAAATAATATATATGTTCTAGGTGTTCATGAAAGTGAACAAACTCATGGAATTATACTCAAATTGAGGTGGATAGAAGTGTAACTTTCAAATTAAATTCATCATTTTACACACATGGAAAGCCTATTGATGATGAATTAGTTACTCTAGGGAGTAGAATATCCTATATTTTTTCTTGAATGGAATTCTAAATTTCCATGTGGATTTATTTTCTAAATACCTCTTCAATATTAGTTGCTATACAAAATTGGGCTTCCATTCATTATTTAAAGTAATGTTTATGCATCCTTCCTTCACATTTATCATCTATGTATTATAACCAAATTTCTGATTTTTCTTCTACAACATTAGTGATCCTGGAAGATGGTTGAGTTTAAATATAATCATATAAATAAAAGTTCAAATTAAATGAGTCTCCCTAATTGATTTTAGATTTTAATTCCACATAAAAATAAAAAGAAACTATGAAAAGGAGTCCAAGGGTTATTAGGGTTACTTTTTCCTCCTCGTCAGGCTCTTCAAATTACATCTCCAACTTAGTTTTCACAATAAAAAAGAAAGTAAATTAATATTATTCATCTAGAATCACCATAATCTAATATTCTTATTATATAGGATACTAAACTGTGGATTTTAGTTCATAAATAATGTTCTTTAGTTCTTCCTTTTTGGGTATTTTATCCCCCATTTCTTCTTGAATAAGGGAATCTTTGTAAATTTAATCCATTTTATCATTCATTTATTTCATCTCACTCCCATTGATTTCTTCTTTTTATATTCCTCCCTAAAAATGGTTTTACATTAGTAATGGTGGTGTTTTTCCACCCATGGTGCCTATGGTAATGTGAACTAGGAATATGTGTGAGGATCCATTAAAAAATGATCTCAATAAAGTTATAATCTAAGATTAGGGGAGAGAAAGAAAATAAAATAAATGAACAAACATGGAATGTGGGAAACAGATTGATTATGGTGGTGCATTTTATAGTGAATAATTGAAACCGTTCCTAGAAAATGATTCTAAATTGATTGTACGGATGTCATGGGTTATGGTAGAACACAACATATTACTCATATTTTGATATAGTGACTGAGCAGGGTCATCTCTCAAGGAGTAGGGAATGTGTGCTTCAATGTCTTAATAACAGATTTGTTTTTATTATTTTTTTATAAATTTAGAAAGCATGTGAGATATGGGGGTTGGACATTTTGGTAAATGAAAAAATGAAATTAAATTTAATAATCATGATATAATAGATTCAATAAAAGGATATTCCCCTAGATTTATCTTTTTGGTCCATTATTTTCTCCCAATCATTACCCTTTAATTCTGTTCTCAGTACCTTCCAATCAATTAAGCATAGAATGACTTCTTAAATTGTAAGAATGGACATCAAATTCAAAGATAATCCAATAATATATCGGATCATCACTCTCCCACATGGGACACAATCATTATTTCATCCTCAATTCATATCACTACTCACAGAATAAAACATTAACTGAAATAGTGGGAGAGAAAATATTTTTCAACAGTGCGAATAAAAATTAGATGGTGTGAGACATTAGGTAAATTCATACCCTAATCCTCTCACTATCATTATATCTTAAGAATAACATATAAGTAATCAGTTTAGGTGTGTGAACAATAAATCACTAGTTTTGATCTTATGGGTGATCCTCATGTTATCCTCTCATCATTTATGACGTGTTGAGAGACTAAAGGTCCTCGTAATGGGTGTGAAACAAGAATAAAAGATGGAGAAAAGGAAAAAAATTAATAGAATGAAATTATATTAATAATGATGAAATTAGTTATATAATACCTATGTTATAAATAGAAGATAAAAATATTTTCTAATTTGGAGAAAAGAATATATTTATAGATAATAGAGTAACTTCTTCCTTCTTCACAAAATCATTTCCAAAAAATGAGTTAATTCCACTTCAGGAGGAGTTCCAAATACAAATATTCAAGGCTCATGATCAGTATCACTAAATGCTTGAAATTAAAATATTTTCTTCCCACGATCATGATCAGAATTCCATTGAGAAATTTCCTTATGATGTGTTTTACTAAATTTAATTTGTAGTTAAAAATCATGTTATACTTTGTTTGGTGCTCACATGAGGATATTTACATATTTTAAAATAGTCTTAATTAATTTGTCATCAAGAATATAAACTAGTGGGCCTTGTGACCTTGGAATCAATGAGACTTGAGTGTGGGATGATCCTTGTATGTAATTGATCAAGAATCCATGATCATGAATTGGTAGGAGGATCCCATGTCCTGGATTGGTTGAATAAAACTAGATTTGGATCTCCATTAATCAATATTAGCTTAGTGTTAAGATGTTTTGAGCTAAAGAATTATTGGTAAAGAGGAATTATCAAGTGGGTTTGGGTGGCTGAAAAAAGCCAAGTTTTTCACTAAACCTTATTAAGAAACATACTTTTATCAAAGATTTTTAATGATTATATATGGTTGAATTAACCAATTTCACATTGGGAGGAGTATCCTGTGAAATACATTTATTTATCTTGGAGTAAACAATTAAGAATATTTATGATTGGATTTCATGATTAGGGAGTAAAATTAATAAATCTAGAATATGTAGGCCCACAATTTTCCAAAACACATACCTAAATACCTTTGAGTAATTGACTAAACCCTTTCTTGAGTTACGAGATGGGGAAATCATGCCCTATCCTCTTGAATCTCCATGTGATATGGAATTATGAGATCAATGGTGATGTAGATTAAGAGTTTATAAAATAATGGTAAACTTAAAAAACTAATTAATTTACTGTGTCTCACTTATTTTTCTATTCATGTAAATTAATATTCATATATTTTAATTATTGTAGAAAAATATAATGTAAAACCATGAAAACACTATGACCACTCCTTAACTCAGGTAATGTATTCAGAAGTACAAAATTCCCTATTTGGAATATAATTTTACACTACTTCACTATCATAGAATTTATACTAATAATTGGACTCTCTATTCCTAATCTGCTACAATAGTAAGGATGCAAAGGTGAGAAGGATTTCTATATGAGAATCATGGAAGAAACTTCCTATGTTTATTACATTATACTTTCAGTTATGTAAATAGTGATGATAATGTAAAATAAGGACATGAATGATTACACCATAAAGTCTTGTCTCTTTTATTTTAAAAGATAAAATTATAGAATTTAGATATGTGGGATTTTTTACTAATCTTCATCAGTGTAAACTGGAGGAAGGAAAACTATGTACCGATCATTTATTTAAAAATGTTTGATTAGATTGATAATATATAATGATTGGGTTTCTATTTGGATAATAAATTATATTTTAATCTCATATCATCATCCTCACTTCTGATGTTATAATTATTCATGAAATACTAGATGAACATTATTGATAAATTTATTAAGAATCATTTAACTATGCTTTACTAAGGATATAAGTTTTTCATCCTTGTTTCACCATCCCTTAGTAATGATGAAAATGAAAAGTTCAAGAAGCCCATGGTAATTTCAGATTGCATTGTTATTTTATGAAATTTTTCAAAGAGATACATATTAAAGGTGAAAACAATAGACATGTAGTTATTTGTTTCTCATGTGGAAAGAGAGGCCATTAAAAGAATAATTGTGATTGAAGAAGAAGTAATAAAAACATTCTACTTCAATCATATTCATCATTAAATATAAATTTTATGATATAATTATCGGTTATATTTTACACATATAAGTGTATTTAAAATAAAATATCCAAGTATAGAAATATTACAATAAGAAACAAAAATTATCAAAGGAACTGAAAAAATAGTGATTACAAGATAGTTAATGAGAAGAACACAAGTACTGGATTGTATAATGAAATAATTAATTTCAAACTATTGTTTTTATTTAGTATTACCAAAAACCATTATCTTAATGCCTATTTTAGAAACAATTATTCATTAATTTATATTTGAAGTATATGTTGTAATGGTATTTCATACTAGAGTAATTGTTCAGTAATTCTAGAATCATAAACATCAAACAGATAATAAATGATGAATAATATATAAACTAATTATATGACGGGGTTAAGAAAGTTCTTTTTTAATTGATCCTAATAGTAGTTGTCATGTTTATATCTAGAAAAGTGTTTCAATCTATGTTCATATAAGATGCCTGATTTATTACCAAACTAAATATCATATATTCGAAAAATATACTTCTATAAATAAAGGTATCCCACATAGATTTTAGATTTAGTTTAGTAAGTAAATGTGATCTATTCTAATGTTAGAAGTAAATTTATATACTTCATGAGAATTATTTATGACATTTTATAAAATCATAGTAAAGTAAATGGATTCTCTTGGTGAAGATAGATAACCCTCCCAGCATGATTTTCAGAGAACGTATTATCCAAGTAATAATTGACCATATACATTTGGAATAAAGGTATTCCCAAATTCACACATACTCATATAAAAAATATAGTGATGGTAGAAATTTTAATATGAATTCTGAGTATTATATTTATTTGAAGTCCTCTATAATTTCTTCCAAGATGTTTCATGAAAATATAAGTAAAAAACATACCATATGCCAACCCTATTGACTAATAGATAACATAATTGAAAATGATAATAATATATTATTTCACAACCTCAAGTGTTTGGTGTAAGCTATTTACTAAATATTTTTTAGATATAAATGAACACAAACAATTACTTAATCTCAGTTTATAATCATATAGATACTAAGGATATTGACATTTATTCAGGACTGAAAAATGTTTCTATAAGGGAAACCAATAAAATTAATGATAGTGGGAATATACAAAAATTCTATGGGTTATGGCTCTAGCTATACATAAGTTTTCATAGGAATGATGAACTCCACCAACCATAGTTGTAATAGCAGTTCCAAATACATATACTATGTAGGAATTAATGACTAATGAGGTGGTTTATATTCACCATGGGGTGTGATACATATATTATTCATTAAGGATAATGATTACTATAAAGAATTAGTAAATGGAAACATGAAAAAATTAACGAGTATGTATGAATTTGTTAATGGATTCCATGTATTAAAATTTGGGTACTTCAGATTTTTTATGTTTCTAAGAATTGATACTACTAGTCAGTCTTCAAAATAAATGTGAAAAATATGTTTCAAGTCATTAGTAAAAAATAATGATTGATTATTGAAAGGTTTAGTATTTTATGAAACAACTATACCAATCATCATGGCCAAAAAAATTTTATTTATACTTGTTAAATAATAATTTTGGGATCGCCATAATGAGATATTGATTTTTAATGCCACCTCATTTTGAGGAAACCTTTGAAAATATGACTATATGATGTGGTCAAATGGAAACCCTATTGTGTATGAAAGTATTATATAACTAGAGAGGTTGGTGACATTAATAAATTTCATTATGATATGAAAATTATATAAATTCATTTAAGGATTAATCATACGTAGTGATAATAGAATATTCTTTTGGAAACGATGTATTTCCATTTGTCTCTAACATGTTAGTGGGGGTGATATAGTCTTGAAGATAGATATATTGACAACATATGAAAAACAAATATTATATCTTATCAATTTTCAAAAGACTAAGGAATGAATTTATCTAATAATGAAATAATATAGTAAACATGTTCCACATAATAAGATATATAAAATAAATACATGGGTTTTCTTAATCTAGTCATCATACAAATATTGACAAAATTTTGAAAAATAAAATTTAAAGTAATTAAATATTTTGTTTTCAGGGGAATTAATTCTTATAGTGTAACACACACAGGCTTGGGAAAATATTATTGAGATGAAACAATTTCACAAGATTATGTGATAATAATTTTTATCATATTCCACGATATGTACAGATGCTTGATATTAATGTTACATGATTTAGAGTATGTGAATTTCTGATTGATCTCAAATAACAACTTCGACAAATAGTTCGAACTATATGAAAGTTCTTGAAAAAGTAGAAGTAGATGAGTTACTAATGATTGGAGAAGTGGGAATACTATTTATAGTGTAATTAGATACTTTTCATTATTTAATTCAATTTGATAATGTATCATTTTGTGGATAAGGTAATATGAAATAAAACATATTATTACCAGTGGTTGTTATATCTATAACATCTTAGTATGTTATGGCTTCTGAGGTGGATTAAGAATCAATTTTGCAATATCCTAGTCCTATTTTTGGTTGTCCAAAAAGTTATAGTTTTATCATTATGATAATATTTTACTATGTAATTCATAATGATTTCTAGTTTTTGATAAGGGAGAAATATGTGGATAATTGGTGACATCACTACATAAGGGATTTTCTACGGGATGTGAAGCTTGAAAATTTTTATTGGGCACTAAGGCATATAGAAAAGCCCACTCTAGGTATATAATTATGTGGTTGGACTAACATTTATCACTATACTCAGTAGAGTCATGTTTAACAAGTGAGAAACAACTATTCATTAATAGTGGGATCAAGTGAAAGTGGAAGTCTGTAGGAGTTAGTTCTCCATAAATAAAATAATTGGTAAATTATATTTCCTTTATATTCATCAATTTTAATATTTATAAATAGATAATAATGTATAAATTTTTCTCCTATATAACACTACTATGATAATGTCATAGAATATCTGTCGCATAGAAAAGATCATATACAATACCTCGTTATGATGAGAAGATTGATATGAAATGACAATATTCTTAAACATATTTCTACAGTATGGTAACATTATATGATGGGACACATAGTATATTGATTGTCAGGTGAGAGTATATAGAAATGGATGATACATCATCTCATTAAGTTCACACATGATAATATTCAATACTGGAGATTATGAGAGTAGACACAGTAGTAGAAATTCAATATGATTTCATATCATGGAAATTTATGTCTATGAGCATGGGTAATGATCCTTTGATATTAATATTATCATTAATTCATGGCATAAGTCATGTACTTTGGTGTACTGGGAAAAGAGATAACATCATATGTTCAGTATAAGTACGGTATATAGTCTATATTTTGAATTATATGTTATTAATGAATAAGTTGAGGAAAGATTTATATCATATCTCTTTATGGAAGTTGATTTCTTGACCCTTTAACTGAAATGGATCTATTACATCAAATTATATTAACATGGTGTAACAATGGGTATATTTCAAATATTCAATGAATGGTTTATCAATAATTTGGTTTATTGACATGGGTGTACATTTTTCTTGATGAGATATTTTAAAAAATTCAATATATTACCCAATGATAAAGTGTATGTGGTTGTTATCATTGTGACATATCTTCTTCCATTGTGGGTTTCATAACCCATTGCTAGAAAATAATCTTATACTTTAGTCAAGACCAAAAATATCACTAAGGAAATTTCCTATAGTGTTAAACAAAAAGTGTTTCTGATGATCCTAGTAAAATATTATTTATATTTAGTGTTAGAATAAATATTAATTTCTAGACTACGATGTAATATTTATCGAAAATTTATTGATAGTAAATATTAAATAAATATTTATTCAAAATGAAAGTGTTTATTTACTAAAATGTATAATATTTTTTAATTTATATTATGTTTAACAAGGTAATAGATAATTATTTATCTAATTATACATATATTGAAATAAATATTTTATTTTCAATACCATGAATATAATATTTATTTATTTATTTATGGAATTAATAATTTTTATTTAAATATTTATTAATGAAATAAATAAATATCAATGAGGAAAATCATTTCCCAATTATCAGTTCTTCATCAATGCAATAAAAATAAAACTGATTGGATTTCTGATGACCAACACCTACATTACAGAAAGAACTCAAGACTGGAATATTTATTTTTTACTGTTAAAATTTTTATGATATCCTCAGTTCATTCTCTTGAAAAATAAATCAATTATTTTCAAAAATAAATTGTTCATGACATTTATAATCTTGTAAATTGAGGATTATCAAATGAATCTGAACAAAATGTATTTTTCTTGGCCAAATAGCCTCTTCTTTTGTGTTCGCAACCTTTACTACCCTAATAGTGGAGCATGCATCAATGATGTGTGGATTCCTCATCTTGGATTCATGCAATGATATATTTTCTAAAATGTATGATTAATGTAATATATTTCTACTATTTTGACTTCTTAGGAACCCACTGGTTACCCTCGAGATGAGATATATTATTGGCATATTGACATCTTACTTTACAGAATCATAAATGTATTGAGAATCTCTTGTTTCTAATAGGATGAAACTTGTGAGATATATCTTAGATGGTTGAGACTCTTTTTTATTTTTTGTGACCTCTGATTATATAGAATATATAGATCCTTATTGTTATTTCTATTTAGTCTTGCTCAATCCTAGAGCTTTGAGATAACTTGTTAGGTTGTATTTTCTTTGGGTTTTCAGGACCTCCTATATATTATTTTTATACTCACCCTTTCTTGAGTTTTGTTCCCATGTATGTTGT
The DNA here is from genome assembly GCA_963277665.1 of Viscum album. NCBI lineage: Eukaryota > Viridiplantae > Streptophyta > Magnoliopsida > Santalales > Viscaceae > Viscum > Viscum album. The sequence goes on from OY728122.1 coordinate 1,255,603,417, forward strand.
TTCTATGAAGTCAGCATAGGAGTTGGAGATGGACTTGGTGGACTTGGGACAAGTGTGGATTGTTCGGAGCTATCACATGGGGACTCTTGGTGTACTATAAGAAATGTGAGGATTAGCGGTGATTTTTTACATATAGCGTCAGTTTTAAAAACATCTAATTTATTTATAAGTTCTTATAGAAACCATCAATATATTTCACGATCAGAAATCAATTATAGGAAAATCAACTTGGTTTTGAAGAAGATTTTTTAACTTTCATGTTCTTGTATTTAGTCAAAGTTTAATATTCTTTTGGTAGTGGTTTTGATTATTTTTTAAGAAAATAGATTAATGTGAACTAAAATAGTTGCCTCTAATTAATATATCAATAGATTAATTTTTCCCATTGAAAAAATATATTCACTGCCACTATTTATTGTAGGATTAGTTCAGTTTAATGGTGGTTATTTGAAATCATCACTAAAAATATAAAATAATTTTCAAAAAATACTTTAAAAGTATACGCATAACTAACTCAATCATAAAATAAAATTAACCATATATGTGAATATAACTTAATGATGCATCCATAATCAGATATACACAACAATCAATCATACATCAATAACCATATATACACTACCATCAATCAACTATAATACCATTAATCATATACTGATTGAATATTTCCAACATCCCCCATCAACCCATAACCTTCATCTCCATCTCACCACCTATAATTCATCCAACCACCTCTATATCTAGATTTATCATATGTCAAACCAACCACATAATTTCATCAAATAGAACAAATAGAATATCAAATTCAGAATTCAATATAATAAAGAACAATTATTTTGAAACCAATAATATTATTTTATAATACAAATAAAACTAAATAAAAACATGAATGCCTTCTAAAGTGTGTTGTAGATCAAAATGATTAACCTTTTTCTTACTTTTTGAATCTATAAAATACTATTAAAACCAAAAAACAAGAATATGAATACAAAGGATAGTATATTAAATATTTTGAAAATAACATTATTTATTTTATTAATCCAAATGTTTAAAATATAACATAAAACAAATAATATATCATCCATGAAAAGTTTAAAACATAAACATAAATTAGAGATATTATTAAACACATGTAACTAAAAAGGGATATGTCTATAACAATCTAATAAATATTTGAACTGTTATGTGGTGTTCTTGAAATTTCATAATATACATATTTTTATGACATTGATATGGAATCAATTCCAATATTTTATAATTAAATATATAGCAGTTTTCTAAATATTTCACAAAAATCTGTGGTCTTTTTCTATTATTTAAACAATTACACACACATATTTGTGTTTAAAAAAACTAAAAATATCTTTATTTTTATATTGGTAAAACCACACCTCATATTGATATGAATCATTTCCTATATTTAAAAAATCAAACTATAGTCATTGTCCAATTATTTCATGAAACTAAAATATCATTTTTATAACAACCCATGTTTGATGTATATAGTTATTACATCTCTTTTGTGTAATACTTAAAACATTACAAAAACAAACACCCAAAGACTAAATTAGTTCAGGGCCTTTCAAAACAAGGATCGCATTCATGTAATTTGGAGAAAGATATTTAAAAAATCCCATAATGATATTCCCCTTTAGTGTACCAACCTAAAACTGTTCATTATATCCTAGGGAAAAGAAAAAAATGAAAAGGGTCAGATCATTTTCTCAATAAGGGTAATCTAGGAAAATATCAACAAAAACATGATCATATGATTTTAAAAACATGAAAATAACAATTTAAAATGACATATTGTATAACATATGTGAAAAGATGGAGTGATGGAATGAATATATGGAGTTAATTATAAATAAATTATAAATGAATCAAGAGTATAATTCAAGAATTTATGTCATGGAATAAGACAAGAATTTTGTGGCAGACACATAATCATATAAAAGGATATCCATTGTAGTAAAGGAAACATTTAAAATTCCATATTAACAGTATGGGTTCACTCTACATACCATAATGGTAGTCATGGTTTACTCCCATAACCTTCTTGGTAGTCATGGTTTACCCCTATAACCATCTTGGTAGTAATGGTTCACTCCCATAACCATCATAGTTGTCAATGTTCACTCCAAAGACAATATTAGCAGATATAGTCTTTTATTTCCATTTCATGATATATATATCTTTACCAAATTCATTGAAGGGATATATAGGTCACACCCATCACATAACAAAAACCATACACATGTGTTCCAAAATAACATAAATCATTCATCATATCATAACCGATGGAATGAAATGGGATTCATAAACATCATTCAATAATAACATAACCCAAGAAAAATAAATGGAATTCATAAATATCATTAAATTATAGACATAAATCATTATTAGAATGAATAATAATTGTAGCATTGAATCATATCCTCTGTAAAACAAAAAAAAATCAAATAATGTTTTCTGATATGTAAAATAATTTTGAGAAATCACTTGAATAAAATTCTTGTGAAAAATATCATTTATTCTTTGAAAACATTTCCATTCAATAAAATGTTGCAAACATTTAAAAGAAAATATTTTCAATGAAAATAACTTTGTATAATTATCTATTAAGAATAAAATAATTATGCTTCTATGAAATCATAATTTGTTTTTCATACTTTATATGTTAAAAAAATATTCATTTCTTATGTTTTTTATAAAAGTTGCAATGTACCGTGTTCGAAAAATGAAAAAAAATATATCATTAAAACTATTTAGTAAACAATAAAATAAGGGTAAAAAGGATTTAATAATTTATAGGAGAATATTAATAAAATTGATTTTTTTTAAAAAACATTGACATGGATGATAAATATTCCCCCATGAAGACTTAAAAAAACAATCCCAAATTTTGAATAGATTGGGAAATAAATATGCATCAATTTATATTCCGTATAATCATATGCCTCATGAAAAAAGTAAATAATAAGGATATAATAATATCATAATATTCTGGATAATAAACATAAAAATAAAATCATGGGCATTATAAACACCATGTATATGAAATAACTAGTGAATATGGTGTATGTATCGTAGAAATAGAAGTGAAACTAGGAATCCCTTTACTACTTGAGAAACATAAGAATCATAAACCCAATGAAATAAAATCATCATTTAAATATTTTAATATCATAAAATAAATTATTTTAATGATATAACATTTCATAGTTCTGTATATACACAACAAAAATGAAGTGAGTGGTGAAGGTGGCATATACCACATGGAAATAAAAAGTGAGATGAAATTTCAATACCTTAAGTATGGACATCTTTTGTACATGTTAAAACCTCCAATATAATAAATATAATTTTATTTTAAAAATAAAAAATAATATCCATATATATATATATCATATCTGATTTATGTATAACATAATCATAGACAATTATTAATATTTCCTTGTTAATGTTACACTTCAGGTAATATCTACATTCATTTTCATTCTAGTTTTGTCTTATTATCCTTGGTCCTATTAAATAGACCATGATTAAATTGTCTCTAGAATGGTCAAAATTATATAAATATAATATATATTAAGTATATATGTATTAATAACAATTTATAAAATATAAAAATATAAAATAAAATCCAATATTCATGGAGAGAGTAGGTCGTACGTACAAATGAATAATGTTTTAATTTTCTTATCATGTTAAAATATATAAAATAATATGTAATATCATAATTCCATAATATGTTTATTTATTTATATATATTTATATAGTATATAGTAATTAATTTTATCCTTATTACCATTAATTTGAATTAAAGATGACAAAAAAATCATATCGCATCATGGAGATGGTAGGTCATAAGTACGCACAGGCAATGCTATAATTTTTTCTAAATATTAGATGGATGGTAAAAATGTATAAATGATATTATCATTAAAAAAATATAATACATTATAAATATAATATATATCATATAAAAATATATTTTCCATCTTAATGCCCACCATGAGAGGTAGTAAAGGAAAAACGAACATCATCGTTTTGTGAGGCAGTAGTTCGTCGTACACAAGAATGTTATGTTTGTTACTGATTAGATGGAACTGTGTGTGTATGTAAAACCCTTTATTTAAAAATATCCCATAATATTTAGGATACTGAGGTTATTATATATATATATTAAATAAACATAATTGAAGGGGTTAATGTATGAAAAAAAAAATGCTAGTTGATGAGTGTTACCTCTTCTTTGGGTATCTCCTTTTAATTTGCACAAAAAACTTATTTGGTTGGATTTCTAAACAATGGAAGGATTATAGGATGAATTTAAATATGTTATAATGAGACATGGGTTGATTTTTGCCATAAAAAGGGCTTTATAGGTTTGAATAAAAGAGAGGTAGATGTTTCCTTTAATAAGAGAATGGAGGTGCTCTTTTGAAAACTCCAAAAAATAAATATACTCTAAATTTATTTTTGATTAAAAGTACCTCTAAAGTGAGTTATTTTGAATATAAGATTATTATGGGTCAAAATACTCTAAAAACTATTTTTAGACATTTTTAGGTCACAATATTGACCTTATTATTTGGCTTTAACAATTAGTTATACCCCTTAACTTTTACCCTCACAACTTGGATTTTTTAATCATTATGGTTAATATAGTTAGTCAAAAATGAAAACTGAATCCCAAATGCATCATTAATGAAATATATAACATTATAATAGTCATTTGAACTAATTCTATAATTTTATGAATTTTATATCACTTAATAAAATATTATTTTTTCTAATGTATCATTAATGTTAATTTTGATACTATTCAATATTGGTCATTTTAAAAATATCCTAAGTACATGATATTTAAAATTAACAATAATAATATATCAATAACACATCATATTTATCTATAAAATTATTTAATTTCATTAATTATGTTAAATTATATTTATTTTAGTATATTTATTATCATTTATTTGATATTTCCATTAATTTAACAATTATGGAATCATCATAATTAAATCCTTCAATTAAATTATTTATTTTCTAAAACATAAAAACAAATTATCATTATTATGATAAATTAATAATATTTAGAATTAATATTTATTGCCGAATTTAAATTTTGTGTAACAGAATGTTATAAACTATTTACATATTAGAAATATGTGTAGGACAATTTTAACTTATCTATAAATAAAATATAATAACTGTCATATTCATTTCCAAGTGGCTTAGAAATGTTATAATTTTATCCAAATATATATTTTGGTAGAAAACCACTTATTAAATGAAATTATAACATGTGTTAGGGTAATTTTTAAATATTATAATATTATTTTTACCTTTAATTACTTGATTTATCCATAATTATGGTAAATAAAAATTTACTGAAGTTATTATTCATAATATCGAAAAATAATTTTCATCATATTAGACTCTAAATATCATAATGATTACAAGCTTTTACATATATTTTTCAAAATTTTATTCATATAATAGGATAAATTAAGTTTATCACTAATCTGCGAGTCATGGTTGGAAGGCAGGTTTTTTTTAAAACGTTCAAAAGTTCAATATGTTTTTATATCCAAAATAATTATAATGACCCCCATTGTATTAATATATGTATAATTTAACTATTATTACTTTGAGACCCAATTTAAAATATAATTTAATATTAACAATTATTTAAATGAAAATTTATTTTTTTAACTAAAATATATTACTTTACACTATTCATCAAAAAAATAAAACTTTTTAGAAAAATACCAAAAATTAATCCAACGAAAATTTTTATATACATATATCAAGGAATAAGATTATTTTTTCTTATAAAAATTATTAAAGTGTCAAATATTATATTTAAAAAGGGTTCACCCTTAAAAGATGGTAAAATTACCCATTTGAAAAATATAAGGTTTTATGAGTAAAATTGGGTTTTTCATATATTATGACTATAAAATATATTGTATAAATATCAAAAAACAAAGGTGAATATATAACATATATATTTTATTATTATCATTCACTAATTATAATTAATTTAATTTATTAAGAAAAAATGACCTTGGGGGCATAAAAAAATTTCTTATATCATCAAATGGTATATATTTTTGTTTATAATTAATTTGTAACTAATGATATCATATTTACAAACTTATATTTTCTTATGTTAGTTAATAATATTCATTATCTATAATTTAAATGTATGGATATATCTTATTATATTAAATTAGAATTTTTTAATAATATAATATTATTCGGTAAAACTAATTCTTCCATGTAATGGATGTTATCAAATGATCTCTATATTATATATAACACAATCCAAGCATAGTCTTTTGTAAACCAAAATTTAATCTAAGAGTTACATGTAGTGAAATATCAACTTGGTGTTGCATATAACATAAGAAAGACATGGTGTTTTTCATATAACAAAATCTATATTCAGTATTATGTGAAATGAAAAATATCAAAAAGATTAAATTAATTTGTAAAAAAATATTGCTTAAAATATCAGGGTGTTACATTCTACCCCCTTAAAATGACTTTCTCCCTTAAATTTATTCTAGGTTTTGAAAGGTTTAGTACATAAATTTTCGTTTCATAGAAACCTGCATCATAAAAATAATTTCTATATATTCCTTAAAAAAAATTGAAACTATAATGGATACCCAAATTTACTCATAACTAGCTTCCCACATAATAGAAAATAGGTTGGATGTAAAAACATGGACATTGAAGGGAAATATATTTATCAAGTTCTAATGGATTATGACAGGGAACATGATCTGGAAAACATTTACAATCATAAGGGCTTAAATATGTTATTATCTAAGGGGCCATTTGATTTATTGGAAGAAAACATAGTAGGATAACATTTTTGGTTTCAAGATCCATTTTATTAAAGTAGAATAATATTTTGTAAAAGACATATTTACTTTATTTCAACATTATCTACCTCTTTTGTTGTGTCTTGATAAATTTCGACATTATATATTATTCTAATAAATGAAGGTGAGATTTTAATTCCTAAAGTACTAACAGATCATGAGATCCACAAATAGAATGATAGGTCATCAAAACTAAAAGGATAGTACAAGTTATCAAATATGCATAAATCATCATATTTTAATATAAAAAATTTAATCTGATGTTTAGCATAACAATTATATAAATTGATAACCTTAAAATCCTCATAATGTTGAAATTCCATTCCTTAAAAATAAGGTCACTAAATTCAAAAAAAAACTAAGCATTGATCCAATGTATATCGAAAAGTATCCCTTGTTTATCACATACCAAACATGTGAATACATTAATCATTTATTATATTTAAACGTGGTAATAACAAAAATTAACAAACATCATTATTGAGAACATGAATTTTTTCTTATTCCAATGTTTATTAGATATATTCCTTATGTCCATAAATTTTTCAAACATCATCAGCTATAGAACAAAACACTTTTTCAACAAATCCAAATTCAGTCCTATGGTAATCAGTACCTTCCAACATATCTTATACTAACGTCATTATCCCTACATCATTAATAACATAAGGGATACCTTACCATAATAAAAATATCACCTTTCATGAAATAACATTTCTAGTCTATCAGAATCATTCATTTTATTCATGCATATCCTTAAGAAACCATAAACTAGAAAATCCATATATAGTTCACCTTTCATAATTTTGGGTTCCAAATACATATATGGTTTGATTATTCTACTTCATCCACAATCCATTAACAAGACTATCTCAACCTATTACTTAATACCTCTTTACTACCACATTTTATATGTATTCTCATCATCATAAACAATATAACCATTACTTATACAACCTTTATTATTCTTTTTGGGACATTTTATCTTAGGAAATTGGTTTTCATAATGCCCATTAATTCCACACAAAAAAAATTAACTATTTCTAACACCTTAGTGAGCCCAATATTTCTATCCATTCCTTTAACTGAATTTTTTATTTTCCATTTACAGTTACATGCTTTGTGTCCTACTTTTCTACAGTCAAAACATCATTATGTTCTGTTGAGACATTCTCATGGGTGATCCTTTCCACATTCTCAACATGTGGGAAACAAAATATTCTTTCTTAAATGGTATCCATTACATTAAATCTCATCAAATTCCTTCCTTATTTTCTTTGGTATGTCTTAGAGTTGGTTAAGGTGAACATTATTAATCATATTCCAAGAAAACAAATTAGGCATGAACACAACATCCTTCACTTCAGTGGTCATCCCATTTGACTACTCATTGGAAAATTTCCCATCACATTCAATGTTAATATATTTTCTTATAGATAACTCTATTGACTAAAACAAAAAACATAGAGTATGAAATAATTATCATATAGAGAAACCACATAATAATGAAATACTACTTATAATATTTCATAATTATGACACCTTCTATCATCTATTTCACCTTAGTTTTTTACTAGGTTATTCATATACAAATTCTATTTAAATCCTTCAAAATAGTTCATGAATGTTTTATATATTTTCAAAGGATATACCCCAGGATTTCTAATATTGATGTCCAGCAAGGTCCATTTTCATGTACCGGGTAATTCTTAAGACAGACCCAACACACCTTTTTAGAGTAATTTCAACTAGGTATATCTATTCCAGACCCAAATCCACTTGTAGTATCCATATAGGGATGTAAATCTAGGATAACTATCACTCTATCCATTACCAAAAACCCATGTCATTTTCACATACTTTTCCTCATCCTTAGACATTCCTTCGAGACATCCCTAATCATATCACTAATTTTTTCTCATACTAGATTTCAATGGTTGACTAAAAAATTTCTTGAATACCAACTATAACAACACATGATTGATATACATAGACATTAAATCACTTTTTTGGAATATATAAAATATTACAAAAATAGAAGCCCAAAGACCGTATTAGTTTACTGCATTTAGAATCATAAAACACATTCTTCATGTTTTGTGAATGATATTCAACATATCCCATAAATATATTACCTATTAGTATTCATACCTAAAAACATTCTCTAAATTTGGGGGAAAATAATCATATTAAAAGGGTTAGATCAAATTCTCATTAATGATAATAAATGAAAATATAATACAAAACATGATAATAAGAATGTAATGACATAGAAATGAAATTTTAAAAATATAACCTTTATAACATATAAAAAATCATGATTCATGGAATAAATCATGGTCGTTCATAAAAAATAAATAATAAACGAATAAAGAGTATAATTAAAAAAGAATAACATGGAATAAGGCGTCAAAATTTTGGAAGACACATAAGCATATAAAATGATTTCCATTGCAGTCAAGGCATCATGGCCAAGGCCATTTTAGTATTATGGGTTCACTACCCATACCATCTTGGTATTCATGGATAACTCCCATAACCATTTTTTTGGTTATGATTCAATCTCATAACCATCATAATAGTCATGGTTCACTCACCAAACCATCTTAGCAGTCATGTTTCACTCCCAATACCATCTCTGTGGACTGGGTCCTTTCTGTCTGTCTCATGAGATATAAAAATTTACCCAAGGTATGAAAGGGAGATATAAATCCCACCCATCATGGAATGAAAACCATACATATATATTCCATAGGAATAAAAATCATTCATCAGATTAGAACACATTGAATGAAATGGATTTCATAAACATCAATCAATCATAACACAACCCTTGGAAATGAAACGGGTTTCAGAAAAATATTTACATCAGAAAAATAAAAAATTATTAGAACGAATAATAATGGTGGAAATGAATAAAATCCCCAATAAAAAATAATTGAAATCAAATAATGTTCCATTAGAAGAAAAATAATTTTGATAGATCACCTGAAAAAATTCAAGGGAAAAATATAATTTCTTCTTTAAAAATGTATTCTTTCCATAAAGTGTGTAACCATTTTAAAAGAAAAATAATTTCTTTTAAAATTACATTTTAAGAATGTAATGGAAGCTAAAAATAATTAAGGAATCATGAAAGAATAATAATCCAACCATGCTTTATATGTTAAAAAACATTCATTTATTACATTTTCTGGAAAAGTTACCAAGTACCTTGTTTGGAAAATGACAAAAAGATTCCTTTAAAACCATTTAATAAAAATTTAAACATGCGTAAAAGTGACTTTAAAAACATATAACATCATATTAAAAAAATTATATTATTTATTCTTTAATGAACATGGACATGGATGATAAATATTTCCTAATGAAGACTTAAAATGAAACAATCCCAAATATAGAAGAGATTTGGAAATAAATACGCATCACTTTGTAATCAGTTGAATCATATGGTTCATAAAATAAGGAAAATATAAGTATATTAAAATATCATATTATTATGGATAAGACTTGGAAAAATAAATTCTTGGTATGTATTTACAAAACATATAAGAAACAAGTGGTGAATACGTGGTAAGTCTCGCATAAATAAAAGTGAGATTTGAAATCCCCATACTACTTTAGTAAATTTATAATCCTAAATCCCATAGAATAAAAAAATATATTAAATATTTAAATATCACTAAATAATGAAATTTTATGACATAAAATTTCATAGGTTAGTATATACAGTAGGAAACATAATCATGTGGTGAATATGGCATATTTATAATGGAAATAAAAACTGAGATGAAATTCAATTACCTTATGTCTTCACTTCTTTAGTACATGTTAAAAAAGCATTTATAATAAAAATAATTTTATTATACACATAAAACATAATTAAAGTTATATATATATATATCATATATTATTTATTTGTTACTTAAGATTATATTTTTATTAATTATTCCATGTTAATTTAATGCTTCAGGTAATATCTTCTTTGTTTTTCGTTCAAGTTTTAACTTGTTATCCTTGGGACTATTTCAATGATCTAGATATAATTATCTATAGAATTATAAAAATGATATAAAAATCATATATATTCATTATATGTTCTTTTATATCAACTTATCAATGATATAAATATAAAAAAACACTATTCATTAAGAGGTTTTTCCTTACGTATGCATGAACGTTGTTTTCATTTTCTTGTCGTAAAAAAAAGATTATATTATATTATATAATATCATTCTAGAATATTTTTATGTTATATATAAATATATATCATATATTTTCATTAAATTCTACCTTATTACCATCAATTTGAAATATAGATGAGAAAGGAATCACATCACATCATGGATTTGTTAACTCAAACGTATGCACGAGAGACTATCATTTTACCAAAATATTAGATGAAGGGTAAAAAATTTTATATGATATTATCATTAAAAAAATATAATTATTTCATAAATATAATATATATGATACAAAAATTTATTTTTCATCTTCATTCCCACAATGAGAGGTAGTAAAGGAAAAATAAACAACATCGTTTCGTGACTTGGTAGATCACTGTAAACAAGAACAATATGTTTGTTACCCATTAGATGGAAATGTGTGTGAGTATAGATTAAACATAGAATATAAAAAATCACAGTATATTTAGGATACTATGGTTAATATAAAATCATGAAATAAAATGAATTTATGTAGTTTTGTGAATAAATAAAAAAAACGTTTGTTGATGAACGTTAGCTCTTTTTGGGTATCTCCTTTTGATTTGCACAAAATGAATCCTTTTGTTCGGTTTATATCCAATGTAAGGTTTCTACATTGATGTTAAATAATGTGGTAGGATATTTTGAGAGATTATGGACAAGAAAAAGGGGTTTATTTGTGTGAATAAAATAGAGGGATAGGTTCCCTTTTATGAGAGATGGGTGGGAAAATTTTGGAAACACTCAAAATATTAATTTACTATAAATTTATTTTTCATTTAAAATAGATCCAAATTAGTTTATTTAGAATATATGATTATTATTTGTATAAATTAAATTAAATAATTATTTTTAGACTTGTTTAGTTAACAATATTAACCATATCTTTTGGATTTAACCCTGAGTAAAACCCTATATCTCTTCCCGGGATGCCTTCTCTTTTTTACAATATTGAGTAAATATAGTTACTATAAAATAGAAAAAACCCCAATGGACCATTAATGATACATTTAACCTTATTTATGTTATTTGATCAAATTTTATATTTTTATGTATTTTATATCATATAATAAAATATTATTTATTTTAACATATCATTTATGTCAATTTTGATAATATTTAATATCAATCATTTTAAAAGTATCCTAACAACATGATGAAATCTAACCAACACTTATAACATATCAAATTTTTCAATAAACCTATTTTATGTCATTAATTATGTTAAATTATATTTATTTTAAAATTGTATTATCATTTATTTGATATTTCTATTAACTAAAAAATTACTACCTCATCATTATACTATAAATTAATTAAATTACATATTATCTAAAAATTAAAAAAATATCAGGATGAATATAAATTTATTATCTTTCAGAATACTATTTATTGTGTAATATATGTTTTATATTACACTATATTAAAAATGATTTACTTATTAAAAATATCAATATGACATTTTTAACGTTTCTTAAATTAAATATAATATATTACATATTCTTAACCAAGTGGCTTGTAAAGTTTATAATTTCATCCTAAGATTTATTTTCATAGAAAAACAATTATCCAATAAAAATGGGACATGTGTTGGGGTAATGTTATAATATAATAATATTATTTTTACCATTAATTACCCAATTTACCCTTTACCGTGGTAAATAAAAAATTTAACCAAAAATTAATTTGATCATATTAGAATCTAAATATCCTAATGATTACAATTGTGTATGCCTTTTCTTCTAAATTAAATTCATATATGTGACTAAATTATGTTTATCACTAATCTCACAATCGTGGTGATAATACATATTGTTTTTAAAATCATTCAAAACATCAATATGTTTTTATATAAAAATGATTCTAACGATAGGTATTGGATTAAAATATGTAAAATTTATCTATTTTTAATTTAAATCCCACATTAAAATATATTTTAACATGAAAATTCTCTAAACCAAAAAAAAAATTTAACTGAAATAGAACATTTTTCATTATTCATCAAAAATGAAACTTCTCAAAAAATACAATAAATTAAACCAAATTAAATTTTTATATTCTTATTTCATATAATAAGTTTATTTCTTAAACTAAATATTTTTACAGTGTAAAAATTTAGATTTAAAATGTGTTCTCCCTTAAAAGGCGGTGAAATTAAACTTTCAAAAAATATAGGGATTTATGCATAAAATCTGGTTTGTTATTATCTTATTCCAATAAAATACATTGAATGAATATAAAAAATATCATAGTGAATAAATAAAAAATATTTTTCAATATATCATTCAATAATTGTAATTAATACAATTTATTAAGACAAAAAAACATTGGGAGCATAAAATTAAATCTACATCCTTTATAACCAAGTAGTATATATTTTCTTTTATAATTTATTGGTAACCAATGAATCCATATTATAAACCATATATTTTGATAATTTAGATAATAATCATCATAATAACTAATTTAATGAAAAGTTTATATCCTATTATATAAAATAATAATATTTCAATAGTATACTATTATTCGATAAACTCGGTCTATGTGTAATGAGAGTTATCAAATGAACTTGATTTTTTTTAAAATTCAAGTATAGACTTGCATATACCACCAGATAATATAAGTGTTGTGTTTAGTGCTATCTTAAATTGGTGTTACATATAACTAAATCCATATATAGTTTTTTATATAACAAAATATATGTTTAGCATTCTGTGAAATGAAAAATATTTTAAATATTATATTAATTCAGAGAAAAATATTTCACAAAATATTTGGGTGTTGTAGTTTTCAAGGTTTTAACCCCCTAATGCACATTTTTTAAGGCTCGATAAATCATTTAAAACTATTTATTGAGACATTATGTTCCCACCAAATGTAAAATGGACACATTATCTACTCATAAATTTCAAAAACATTTCAATTGTAGTTCTTCCATGATTTAATACCAATTCAAGGTCATCTGATATGATTTTGATCCTTACAAACAGGTTTTAGTGTTTAAAAACACTAAAAATGTATTTATTTTCAGCCTGGATGAACCAAAAATAAAATTGGCATTCCATTAGTTTCTAGATTTCAAAAATTAATCTATGGTCATTTTACTATGATTTCATGACACTCTAATATTGTTTGATTGGTTTTGACCCCTGGACACATGTTTTTAGTGACTGTGATATTTTAAAAACTTCTTATATTGTCATTCAAAGAAAATTGAATGTCTAATGGATGTGTTATCTACATATCTTTTTCAATAATTATTTAATTATATTTATTATGATTTCACATTTATTTTGGGTCTTTTTCAATTATTTTCATCATTACATGTGCATTTTAGTGTTTACTGACACTGAAAATGAATTTATAATTAACCTAGGAAAACTAAAACTGGTATTGACATGTGTTGAGTTCATAGATTTAGAAAAACAATTTATGTTCATTGTATTAAAATTTCAGGGAACTCTGATGTCTATTTTTTAGTTTTGATCATATGGTGCACATTTTTAAAACTTTGATATCTTTTAAAACTACTTTTCAAGTTATTTCATGAACAACACAAGTCTAATAGATGTGTTGTATTCTTGTACAAGTCGCCAATAATTAAAATATCATTGTCCCAGTATTTCAAACAAATATATAGTCATTTTCTATGGTATTGATATTTACACACAGGTTTTAGTGTCTTAAAACACTAAAAATGTATTTATCATTATCTCAGGAAGATGAAGCTTTGCTTGATGTTTATTCTATTCCTATACTTCCATAAAATATATATGATCAAATTACTATGATTTTGCGGCACTCAAACAATGTTTTATTGGTTATCACCCCCTGATGCGTGTTTTTTTGACATTTACATAATTTAAAACTGCTTATTGAGTCATTTCGAGCACACCACGCATCATATGGATGTTTCTTCTACTCATACATGTGAAAAATAGTTCAATAAATGTTTTAAAATGTTTTCACAATAATATTATATTATTTTATATTGTTTTAACTATTATTTAGACATTTTATTATCTTAAAACACAAAAATTCATTTATTATCATCCAAGGAAAATAGAAACCTGATCGATGTGTTTCCAATCCTTAATTTTCAAATATTAATTTATTGTCATTTTTCAATGATTTTATGTCACTCTAATGTCATATTCTTTGTTTTGACCCCCTAAGGAATTTTTTATGAGGGCTTTAATATCTTAGAAAACTTTCTATTGAGTCATTCCTAGAACACTACATTTTAAATGGATTTGGCATATACTCATATGCGTCAAAAATAAATTACTGATACTTTCTCATGATTTCATGAAAATGTGAGATAGTTTTCTATTGTTTCAATTGTTACAAGTTCAATTTAGTGTTTTAAAACACTAAAAATTAATTTATTCTCCTCTTGGGGAAATATGAACTAAGAATGCTATGGTTCTATTCTATCATTTTAATAAAACATTCACTATTTTTCTATTATTTAATGGAATTATGATGTCATTTTATGGGTTTTAGCCTCACTGATGAGCCTTTTAAATACTTGGATATCTTTTAAATCCACTTTTTGGGTCAGTCTGAGCACACTACACATTGGATGGACATTCTATATACACATTCGTGTTAAAAATAATTCAAATGTAGTTTTCCTATAATTTGATGCCAAAATCTGGTTGTTTCTATGGTTTTGACCATTACCTACACTTTTTAGTATTTCAAAACATTGAAAAAGCATTTATTGTCATCCCAAAAAAATCACTACTCAGCCTGATTTTTCTTCTGTTCCTATTTTTAAAAAATAATAATATATATTGTTTTTATCTTACAAAAAAAATGAAACATTAAGGTTGTTTACATGGTTTCCCCCCCCTAAGTAACATTTTTAAAAACATTCACATCTTTTAAAAAGATTATTTATTAATTATGAGAATATTGTTTCTTGGAAGGATATTTCATATAATCCTACACATAAAAAAATTGAAAACAGTTTTCCCTTAAGATAACATCAATATGAGATTATTTTCTATGGTTTTGGCCATTACACGTATATTTTAGTATTTTAAATTTTTATAAATTCATTTTTTATCCTCCTAGGAAAACCAAAACACATATTAATGGGACATCATATCCCATATTTAAAAAAAAATGATCACTAACTTGGGATTTCAGGACACTCTATGGTTATTTTCTCGATTTATACCCCCCTATGACATGTTTTTAAAGACGCTGATATCTATTAATGCTGCTTGTTGAGTTTTTCAAGCACGTCCCATGTTATATGGACGTGTTATCTACTCATACATGTCACAAATAATTCAATTATTTTTTTCCATTATTACACATCATTATATGGACCCTCTCTATGGTTCTTACTATTCCACAAATATTTTAGTGTTTTGAAAAACTAAAAATGTGTATACAGGAATATCTAGAAAACCAAAACTCTGATTAATGTAGTGTCAGTTACTATATCAAAAAATCAATCTATGATCTTTAAACTACGATTTAATAAAATTCTAATATTTTTTACTTGGTTTTGACCACCCAATATTGGTTTTTAAACACATTGATATCTTTTAAAACAACCTATTATGTCATTCCAATAATAGAACACATCATATGAACATTCCATCTACTCATACACATAAAAAATAATTCAATAATAGTCATACCATAATTTCATTCCAATACAAGGTCATTTTCATTGGTTTTAACCATTATAATCATGTTTTAATGTTTAAAAACAATAATAATGCATTTATTTTGACCCCATGAAACCCTCCACAATGATTGATTTTTCATTGGTTTATATATTTTAAAAAAATTAATATCACTGTTTTTTTATTTCAAGGAACTTGAAATTCACTTTCTTTTTATGCCCATACGATGCATTTTAAAAGACATTGATATCTTTTAAAACTACTTATTGAGAAATTCTGGGCACACCACATGTCTAATAGAAGTTTTATCTAGAGGTATACATAAATTTTTCTAAATATATTATTCCTATGAGTTTAAATCGATATATGTAATTTTAATATGGTTTTGACCATTAAAATCATGTTTTAGTGTTTTTAAACACAAAACGTTTTTGGGCAACTCGGGAAAACCAAAACTCATATTGACACATTGTTTTATCCAACAATTATGAAAACAATATATGGACATTTTAAAATGATTTCGTTTCACTCTTACATTTTTTTATTTCTTTTGACCCTCTAATTCATTTTTTAAAAGACATTGTTATCTTCTAAAACTATATGTTGAGTTAATTCAATCACACTGTATGTCAGATGGATGTGTCGTCTTCTTGTACTCATCAAAAATAAATCAATGATAGCGGTCCCATTATTTCATGGTAATATGAACCCATTTATTTGAAAGATAACACTCATATCACATTCCCTCAAATCCATATCATATAATAATCCTCGACATGACACATGAGCATCAACCTAATTGGTGAGTTATCCTTAAGTGCATCTACGAGAGCCAGGTTCAAAACCAGGTAGTGGAATATATCCATGTTTACTGTAGTATGAATTGTAGTAGGAAATGTAGCAGAATTGTACACTATGTGGTACTGTAGCTGGATTGTAAACTGTGCAAGGACTGTAGAAAAATTTTACAATATTCAAGTACTGCAGTAGACTGTACACTATGTGGGACTGTAGTAGAGACTATAGAATGTACTGTTCGGTACTATAGAAACATGAACTATTCACCTTGGTCCATCAGTATGGGCTTGGAGTCCTTAAGGATTTCAGGCCACCCAGGCCTTTGGGTCAGTAGGGATTTTGGGCCACCATTAAGGCCTTCGGGACCCTCAATGCCTTCAGGCCACATGCGGTTGCCCCAAACATACTCTACAAAAAAGGAGCAGCCCCAGAAGAGGATTCAGAGTTGGTGAACTCACCAGAGTAATGCCAAATGGATTGTCAGAATGAAAGGGTATGGAAATTCCATTGAGACCAGCCTGTTCTTGCATGGGAATCCTAGATAGACGACCACAAAAATGTGGAGAGCTACGATCATGATGTAGATGCTGGGGAGGGGCAGTTCCTTGTAGATAGTCTAGTTGAATTTCATAAGACCTTTGAGTTATGTAATCTCCCAGCCTGTGGGACTTGTACTCTATGAGCCTACTGGCCTTGTAAGGGTTCCCCTTCATCCATTAAATGGGGGGTTATCAAAAATAGATAAAAAATAAGGCCTTCAGGCCATTCAAAAGTGGTCAACGTGAAAAAATATCATCATAGAAATAAAGAAAATAGTCAATTCGTCTTCTCATTGATTGATTTTAGAATTTACCCTTATTTAATGAGCTATAATATAAGAAATTTATTCTGGTATTATTCTTGTAATACTCAGAAATAAAAAATCTATGTCATTTCCCTTATTGAGCACCACTAATATTTTGTTTTCCTATAATATTCGTGTTCTTTCACTTTTTCATTTAACATTGCAATTTACCTTTATGTTTCCTGATCAACAAAACTACCCAAACAACCACTAAAAGGTGTATTAGTAAATGATGAAATAACCCTACCAATGATAAATAATGTATTATTCCTAGAACCCATCCCACCTATATTCCTAGGATGCTCATCGCCTAAAATAATTTCCATTTAATCATTACGGGAAATTGATGATGATTATGAAGGATTCAAATCCTAGTCCTCTTTCATTTTATCATGTTAATACAAAAATATTAAGAATGTTTTTTAAAATTATCTCCACATAATAATATTAACTAATGAATTTATTTTTTCTTTACATTTAATGTAATTTCATTAATAAAAAACATATTAATGAAAAATAAAATACCATAAAAAATCATGATTCAAACTAATTAATGGGGGTATATTACACGGATAAAATGTTACCAATTAGCTCTATTAATGACCATATATTAATTTATTTTTATGATGATATGTTATTCAATAGCACTAATTAGTTACATTTCATTAATTAAATTGGGTTTAAGGCTTTTTTATTATAGTAATTTGTTATTTTTTAGTTTTTTATAATAATGAAATAAAATTTAATAGTAATTAAAATCCCTTACTCCAATATCTCTAATAGGTTCTTTCCAAAAATTGCAACCAGGTATCGGATGAACATTAATCCACATACCTTTCTAGCCAACTAGGTGACTTAATTTTTGGTCTTTTATAAATATAAATATATATATATAAATATTCAAAAAAAAATTGTATAATTAAATAATTAAAATGATAATTGATATAATAAAACCAATAATGTTATTTCTATATAAAAAATTGATGATCTAGAAACATGAAAATTGACATTATTTCACAATTCAATGTATTTTTTAGGTAATTAATGTAAAAATAGAAACATTAATAAATAAATAAATAATTTTAATGTGTTTGTGTTTCTTAGATATTGTAAATTATAAAATTACCTCCTGAGATGAATCCTTTTTAATATCAAAAAAAATAGTCCACAAAAAATGAGACATTCCTTTAGGTACTTTCACATACATATTTTGAGTGCTCATATATGTGTCATTAAACTCATTCCATAATCTTTATTTAATTATTCTCCATTTCATTCCCAAGATTCTCATAGTCTATGGGAATGAAACATAGTTAAGGACATTGAAATGAAAAAATATCTATAAATTAAAACTATAACACTTTATAAGTATATTAATAATTTTACTCATTCCTTTTAATTTAGTTATCAATGAATATTATTTTAATATAACCTTTAGTTAGATTTAGACATGAATGTTTTTCAAGCTACGGGAAATTGACTCCGGTATTTATAATTAATGTAAAGGCTAATCATCTCATAACTAATATGAAGAAAAATCTATCCATAGAGTTTAGTATAATCCCTAGTAGACACCCTAAACTATTCAAATATAATGATAATTTTCATGTATTTTAGGTCTCATAAAAATCTTGTATTCTTATTTATATATCTTTTGTTTTTATCTTTATGTGTTTGACAAAATAGTTAAACACTTAATAAATAAATATATTTTTTTTAATAATAACATACATTCATGTGATTGTAACTCAAAAATATTCCCTAGATGGATGAGTAAGCAACTACTCTATCATTACATGTTCATTATATGATGAGCTACCAATAACATATGGGGATGCATCTAGCTCTCAAAAAGTCGATGGTACAATAGAATCACTCATATCCAATGAATCTCATAGTACTAGTGGTCAACTCTATGATGTTTATTAACTAGGATATTGATGTTTTTTGTCCTCAATATTCCTATAATTCTAATTGTTTAGATTATACTCAATGTACAATAAAATCATAATTAAAATAGTTTAAACGATTGAATAAATAGAACAATTTATATATATATGAAACACTTTTAAATAAGATGTTGTAATATATTTTCATGACTAATTTATACATTTTATTGTTTTATCTTCATTATCTTCATTATTATCAGCCTCCATTGGAAAGATTACTTCATTTTCACACACTTTTTAGTGTTCTATAATTTTAATATTTTTTGGAAAAAACTATTGATTGTTTAGTGGTAGATTATGTTCATTGTTAAAAATTAATAATTGATCACGATCACCCATAACGTAAATGTATCTCTATTTTAATTAAACAAAAACACTCGAGAATTATTGTACATAATCGTAAACATAATAAACTATCTTCTCGTTTGAATCCATGATAAATCGATCATGATATTCATTCTCACCAGTAAAAATCGATTTAATGAAGTTGATATAAATTTTATGACATCGTTTTATATAAGAAAATATTGGGAAGAAATATCATGCTTAAGAATCAATAAAAAGTAATAAGAATAAAATAGCTTAACCAAAACTGAATAATAAGAATCTAGGGAAAAATAGAATTCAGATTTTAAACATATAATTAATTATATTCGAGAAACATGGATAATAGGTTTCTGCTTTTCAAGGAATTAGAAGCCTAAGTTCTATATATTTCTATGTTTGAATTCTAATGAATTCAGGGTCTCGATTATGAGGAATTTAGAGTCTGGATTCGGAGGATTAGGAGTCCAAATTATGTGGAATTTGGAATCTAAATTCAGTGGAATTCAGAGCCAGAATTTTATTTAATTTAGAGTTTGAATTTCATAGAATTCGTAGTATCATTTTAAGAGAATTTCGTGTTTGATTTTTTGAGAATTTAGTGACTGATTTTCTGAGAATTTATAGTCTGAATTTCAGATCATTCAGAGTCAGAATTTTAGAGAAACTAGAGTCTGATTTAAAGAGAATTCGGAGTCTGAAAATAGAAAATTCAGAGTCCAAAAATAGAAACACTCGATATCCAAGAAACAATAAGTTTCTGATAATATCGATAAGGATCTGAATTATTTAATTAGTAAAAAAATCACACTTGGTTTTAAGACAACATTTAATAAGGAATAAAAACCAGGTTAAGGATAAAACTTTTATCGAGTATAAAAATTCCTTAAGAAAGTAATTCTTAGAGAAAGATAACATTCTTTAAGAAAATGTGTTTGTGATTATCAAAACAGAGATGAATGGAAAATCATAATGAAACCTTTTTGAATCAATACATATCACTCAATAATCCCAAAAATTTTACTCGATCATATTTTTTTATTGATATTATATGTTATAATTTTATTTTCCTCTCTATAATAACTCATATTACATAATGAATATTTCAATTGAAAATTGACATTATTTATCTCATTAGTTGAAAATAATTTTTATTCTAGGGTTATATTTTCTAGATATATTTTTGAGAATGTCATTTATATTCACATATGATATTTGAAATAATTTTTTACCTATGTTTTAATTTTTTTAAAATAATTTAAAAGGATCATTCTTGTCATTTTTCAATAAGATATTTGGACTTTTTCCTAAACATGTGTATGAAATCTAGGTTTTAGCTAATATAACATGAATGGAACTTTATTATTTCTTAAATAATCCATTATTTAAATATTATCTTTTCATGTTCCCGTGGTTTTACAAATAAAAGTTTTTCCTTAATATTTTTTAAATATAATTATTTTAAATATGTGGTTTCAAAATGAATGGGTATGTTCAACAAGATATTGTCTAACTATTATTTTTAATTCATATTTTCTAGAATGGTTTACTCCAATATTATGTATGATTAATTGGATGAATGATTCTTTTATAAAAAATAATATTCTTTTATTTTATGTTTTATTATGATGTTTATGGTGATATGTTTAATATAAGTGGTTTATTTTCCATGGGTAATGTCAAGATGAAATATTAAATGTTTTGATGATATTGTCGAATAAATATGAATGATTTATGATTATGTGGTGGGTGGTTCATTTATATCCTTATAATACATTGGGTAAATATGGATAACTCATAAGAGAAATAAATTATTAATGAACCTATTTTCATGATCACAATTTTAGGCATGGACCTGACTTTCATGTCTATAAGATTATGTATGGAACTAGTTGTCATTCCCATATGTTTATGTGTGGACCTATATTTCATGTATATAATACTATATTTGGAATAGATATCTTATAAATAATATTATGATAGGGATTTATTTCATGTCATGAACATAATGGTTGTTCTTATTTCTAAATATGCAGGCTCATAATGCTATAATATTGTTGTGTTACATCATCCCTATGTCTATTTTATGCTGTAATAGATCACGTTCATTTATTACTTTAGGATTCATATATTTTGAACTAAAAAAATTTATTCTGTGTCACTCGATTATGATCCATGATATGCAAGGTATGTTTTTAAAATATTAATTTCATGTTATCATACCCATATGATCATGTTATTATTAAGTGATAAATGATATATCCATTTTTTACCCATACTAAGAATATAATCTCACCCTTTCTTATGTTTCCTTCAAATATTTTATGATGTAATATTTTAATTAGGTTATGTATAAAAAGAGTAATATGTGAGGTCTTCTTTGTGAGAGATGGTGAATATCATTCAAGAAATGTGAAGATTGTGTATCCAATGACATAAAAACATTATGATCACTGGATGTTCATTTTTAACATATATTGGATATTATTATATTAAGATTTAATATATATATATATATATATATATATATTATGGGTATCTATAATTGGTTTTAGAGGAGGGTTTAGTTAATATTTGGATATCATGTATAGAGAAATTTGGTAAAAATTCTAGGGTTAGGTCCATGTATATAATAACATATTAATGTTATGGTATGGAATAAATTATACATTTTTCCATGATATATATACATGTATGGATACTACACGCAGATAGGGTTTTGGGAGAGATTTATCTTGGGGTAATAACCATAAAATGATTTTATCAAATACATATCATCTATTATTCTTGGGCATGGTGAGTGTACATGTGTTATACACACTGTTTGACAATCCTAGGGGTTATTTTTGAGTGAACTAACATTTTATTTGTGAATAATTTTGAAATATATGAATATATATTAATGATGGATGACTTAGGTTTAACCTAAGGTGTCATATATTGGAATTAAGGGAAAAATATTTAGACATTATATAATTTATTTCTCATGATATCTCGCTATTATTTTTATTGATCACACATTGTTTTCTGATTTTAGAAAATGTATTGAAATAAGAGGAATCATGATAATGCTTAATGTGATAAATAATTAAATTATTTCCTTCATAATAACCCACTCTAAATAGAATATGTAATTAAAAACATGATGATTATTCCTAATTTTATATCTTATAAAATGATTAATATGATCGAATTTAGTGAGTTTTATAAAACAACTGGTAAGATAAAAATGATGATTCATGGTGACCATTGATGGAATTTTATTTATATTCTTACATATTTATTATGTGGGAAAAATCAATCAGTATAATTTATTTGACAAATATGAAGATGATTTATTTGTGAAAATTAAAGTAATTGTTCAATCAAATTCCATGAAAAAATGAGAAGTTTGGATAACATAATGGATTAAAATAATATTTTCCAAAATTTATCTTCAATGGTTGAATATTTTAATTGTGGAAGTTAATAGAAATATGAAAATGTATTTGGTTTGGGGAATGATCATGAAGTGGATCAAAATGGATGTATGAGTAATGATTTAAATGTTTATTATTAAGATACTATGAATGAAATATGAAAGGAAAGAGTTATTATGGAATAAGATTGTAAATTGTAGTTAATTATGTTAGAAGGAAGTGGAATTATTGAAGTTTTTATGTCTTGGAATTAGAGAATTAAATTATATAAGTATTATTATCAATGGAATCCAATTTATAAAAATCAAAATACATATATATACTGTTCCACTATAGTTTTCATAAAATTATTTTCATGAATATGATGAATGGTATTGATAACCTAAAAAAATAATTAATAGTAAGATGATATTTTATGTAGAAACACATTATTGATGGAAATATAACCCTTAATATGTACTCAATGTTGAGATAATAATGTTTGGTTTTGATAATGATATGATTTATATTTATAAAGTAGATTGGACAGTATTGATGGCCTTAGAACTGATTGTTAATTAGATGACATATTATTTCATTTCATATTTGGTTGAATTTACTACATTTTAATATTTAAATAATATATTAGATAATACATTTTTTTATTTGAGGGATGAGATAGAGTTTATATTCATTAGCCTGTATGGAATAATTTATATTTTATAGTAATTTAATTTATTAGAATGATTTAAGAGAATATATGATCAAGGTATTCAAATATATGGTATGTGACATTAAGAGAAACTTTTAAAAATCATGATTTGTTATTGGACTGGAAACCTTGAGCTTTAAGTGATATATGTTTTATCATAAAAATATTTTTTTTATATGTGACCAAGCTATTGAATTTGAGTGTATGAATATGAGTAACCATATTATAAATAAAATTTATATTATTTCTACAAAAATAAAAAATATTGATTAATTCATAGAAAATAAGAACCAAATTTTTTGTAGTGATTTCATGATTCAAAAATACAATTCATGATAAAGGATTTTTATTTCATTTTGGGCATGGAAATTATAATTAATTTATAACTCTTTAAGAAATTTTATTATTCAAAATGAAGTTAATTTTTTAATTGAGAAGTTCAAAATTATCAGAGTGATTTTTTTTAACTTTTTAACAATTTATAGTTTTCGATGAATGATGAAAATTTCCAATTTATATAATTCATTAAAACATATCCATTCTATTTTAATTTCTTTTCAATTTAATTTATTTCATTTTTGTTATTAACAAAATATTTTTTATTATTGGAATTATTTTTATATTAGATTTTTATAATTAAATATTTTATACTTTATAGAATTTTAATTGGGAAAACAAATTTTCATCCTATTTTTTAGAAATAATTCTAAATTAAATTGTGCCACCTCTCTATATTGTCTATTCAAAAATAGATCCCATTTTTTAGAATAAATATGATCCAATTTTTAAAATATTTCCCTATTATTTTTTGTAATTTTTCATACTATCCATGGAAAATATTTCAAACGCTTACCTTTATCTTATTAGATGGGACGATAATGGTCAGTCGCATCCATTTTTCAAAAATATACCCACTTCATTACATTTGAATTTGATTAAGACCGTTATACATTTTTATGAAATAATAAATATAAATTTTTTCTCTCTAGAAAATAATATCACTAAAAATTTCATAAGGATAAAAAGAGGATATATTCATTTATCAGTATTTATTTTAATGATTAATTAACTTTTTTATCATTTTATTTGGATTAATTCTTTTTGGATTAAGAATTACCTTAATGGATTACGAAACACTGACACTATGTTCAATCAATTATATAAAAATATAAAAATTTATTTTAAAAATATTTAATTTTTATAATCTAACCTATAATATTTTTATACTTATATAAAACTTTTAAAGATATTATAGTCAATAAAATTATATTTTGTATTTTCATTCAAATTAAATAACTATCCTAATTAAATTAATAACAGATTAATCGAATAGTTCAAAAATAACATGAATAATATTTTATTATAAAAAATATTTTATTAAATGATTTAAATTTATAAAAATAATATCTTTACTAAAGTGAATTGGATATAGTTTAAGATATCAACCATAGTCTTTTTATGGTTAACATATATTTTTATTGTATAATTATTTTCCCTTAAGTGGTAAAAACATTGATATTTTAGTGATCGTTAAAAGTTGAAATAGTCGTTGAAACAAAGTGATAATTGTCAAAATTGACCCAAAATTATAAAAATTTATTAGATGATAGGATTTAGACTGATCCTCACAATATCTTAAGAATATTTCAATTTGGGTCCACTTTTACTGGAACATTAATTTATAATATTTTAATAGATTACTTAATTCCATGTGTTCCTTTCTCATCACATATAAAGGAGATCCACTTCTCCTCTTTTCATCTCACCCATTATGACATATATATTAACCAAACCCTATCCAATTATCTTTTAAAATACCCATTCATTATTTATAGGTGTTGGTATCCTTAAAATACCAATCAAATTGTCCTTAAAGAATGGTCTAATGTAGTCTGATAGAAGAGTATGTAATCATCTCACCTATCCTCTTTCAATTTATATCTTCTAAAACCACCTCTTAATCAATGTTATTCCTCATAAATATATAAATAAATAAATCTAAATATGATGATATGTTTGTATGATTTTGTATCCAACAATATTCATGCTCTTTTACATCAAATGACAAGTGAATGTATCACTAGTGCATATGTGTGGACTACCACCTCCACGTCATGATATAATTAATATTCCATAAAAATAATTCGAAGATAGTTATTATAATGTGTTTAATGTATATATTTTATATTTATGATATAATAATTCTTCTGAAATTATCATATTATCTCCTCCTTCTTAGCATCCAATCCATTGGAAAAATGATAACATCGCTTGTATATAAGTGTGGACTACTACATACATGAAGAGATATAAAATGATTTTCATTTCTCATTTAATTGAATGGTAATAAGTATATATTTAATATATATATATATATATATATATTATATGGTATAACTATGATTTCATATTGTTTAATTATTATTTGTAATTCTATAGTTCCATCTTTTGAAAAGTGAAAACATTGTTCATGCATATGTACAACCTATCATCTCCATGAATGGTGTAATTATTCTCCCTATCTATGTCATTTTTGGATGAATATATATATATATGTGTGTATATACATTTAATATATAAGATAATTATATTATTATTAATAATTTTGATATGGTCTAACCATGATCAAAGTACAAATAATGGAACGTTGAAACTTAAATTCCCAAGAAAATCCAAATTTTTAATCCCCAGAAACGGTGATTTTAGTATTGAAATATTAATAAATATGTGTTGAAATGTTATAGGTGGGTCATATATGATATTTTATCTATGTGAATGATTATTATTTAGAATTTTAGTAAATTTAAATTTATTTGATAGATGTTAGAGTGATTTCATATTAAGTCAAAATTAAGATAAGGGTTACTCAACAAAATAATTATTTTTCAGGAGATGTATTCTATTATGAATGTATAATAATTAATATGTATTTATACATCGCCTGTTATGTGTTATATAATTATTCACCTTATGATAAATACATTTAATCTTTTATTTGATGTAATTATTTCCTAGGGAATATGATTCAAAATTTATCAATTCGGTAAGGTGTTTATGTTACAACATCACTATCTTTCTGGATTTATTATTATTATGTTTTTTTATGATGAAATTTTATGAAATTATTTTAATAATCCTTTGAAACATCTTATATTCTAGTATGTTTTTAATAATATATGTTATACCTTTATTTTCTTCTTTTTATAAATTTCATATAATGGAAGAAAATTTTTATGTAAAACTGACATTCTTACACACTTCGGTAGAAAATACATTTTCTTCTATGTATATATTTTCTTAAGTTATATTAAAGAATGTTTTTTAAATAATTAGATGAATTTTTAATTTTACATTTCTAAATATTTAGTATTAAAATTTTTGTTTAAATAGAATCTTCTTATAATTATACAAATGTGGTACTTTTTACCTTTTACAAATCAAATGTGGCTGGAATTTTTTTTTCATATATGAACTGAATAGAGTTTCCAACAGTCATGAAAACATAATTATTTGAATATTATATTACAATTTTCAATGGTTCTTTTCTGGTAAATTTTTTTGGATAATATTAGAAATGTATTTGGAATTTATATAATTTTTTAAATATGAAAACAATATTTCCCTCAATAAATGTACTAAGTGATCTTTTAAATGTATCCATGAAGAAATATTTCAATGATATTTATTTTTCACTGGGTATATGATTCGATAATAACATACTTACTATTTATTTTTATGGTTTATTGTTATAATGATGAGGTCTTTACAAAAATAATTTTCTATTCTACTAGATAAGATATGATAAATTTTTAAATATTTTTATGATCTTATAGAATGCGTATGAGTAAATTATGATAATGTCACATTTTAGTCTTTTCTATCCCTCAAATTCATTGGGGAAATATGTATAAATCATGAGATAAATATGTGTTTGGTGAAAATCCCTCATGATGGTTCTTTATTGATGATTGTGTTTATTGACAAGGATTGAGGTTGTTGAAAATGACTAGTTGTCAAGGAAACCTTGAAAAGTTATCCTGACACTCATATTTGACATGGAACTTTTGATGAGTCGCAATAGGTATTTGAAGACAACAACATTAAAAATTATAAGATTGTGCGTGGTTGACACTGAGTCTAAGGAGATGTGTGAGTGTGGAACTGATCTGGAAATGTGATCAGGTACGACACTCATAATTGTCTTTCGGACTCATGATAGGTCCTGCAATACCTTTGAAAACAATAACATTGAAAATATCATTATTTTACATTATTAAATTTGAGCTTTATTGTGATATCCCACACAACCCACATGCATGTCTTGGGATCTCATGGAGAGGTATTGGATAACCCCCATGGATGTCATTGCAGATCATGGAAGGGTCTTGTGTAGCACTCATGATTGTCTCTGGACCTCATGCCCATATCTTTTGAAAAGCATAAATAGGACTCACGATTGATCGCAAATTCTAAATGAGGGTTTATGGATTGAAAATTATAACATGATGGATGGATTTCCCAAGATGCGAAAAACATGTCAGTAGGGACTCACATAGAAAGTCTATAACACCCAGAGATTTTATGAGAATTTTTTTTTTCTTATGTTATACACAAAGGAATCTTTCACTGCACACAACACTAGCTTGGCTTGGGTAACACGCAATCATAACCTTCCTCGATAGCGTGTGTAGTACGAAATACCGAGTTTCACTAAATAACGATATATTATTATAATATTATAAACTAGCCATTACGAATAGTATTAACTGAATTTTTAATTTTATAACATTATAATTCATCTTATACATTTTATAGAATGAGGTATGAAAACAAAATCATTTTTTCGGATAAATGAAGTATTTTTCAAAAAATGCAGTTTTACCGCCTGTTGATGGTGCACCCATTTTAAATATAGTTTTTGATAGGTTTATAAGTTCAATTTGACAAAATAAAATACTTCTTTGTAATTAAGAAATAAAAAATTACTTTGGATAAGTTTTTCATATTATTCGGGTTACTTTTATATTTTGATGAATAGTAAAAACACGCTATATTTTAATTAAAACAACTTTTTTCATCGCAATAATTTATATGGATAAATTATAATATTGAATTATTTTAAAATATAAATAGAATATATTTTTACCATTTAATATAATGGATTTTAGTAGACTTAATTATACATTGAATTCATACGTAAAAACATTTCAATATTTGGGAATGTTTTAACTTTTAAAACCCGTTTTATTAACAACGGGATTAATTATAAATTAATTACTGCTACTTCTGTGGTTTGAATTTTGGAAAATGGATTCCATATTTGGATTCAATGGGTAAAAATTATGTTAATAGGTTAGTTGTATTTTTTTGAGATTATGAATAGTAACTACTGTAATTTTTATTTACCGCGGTTAAAGGTAAATAGGGTAATTCATGGTTTAAAGAATAATATAATAATTAAAAATTACCTTGACACTTGTCCTAAACTTATTGGATGAGTAGTGGCTGAAAATGGGCATCCTTGGGTCTATTTTCTGACCCCATTTAGCCACTTGGTAGTGATAATGACAATTTGGATTAATTAATTTAATGTAAAGGCAAAATTGTCATTAACAAACATATTTTAGTAATTAATTTGTATAAGAAGTTATATAAATTATATTTTAGACAATAAATATTCATTGAAAATATAAAAAAGATTCATACATGAGGAAATTTGTTTTACAATTTTTAGACATCAAATAAATTAAATTATTTATGACACAATAATGTTGAAGTATTTACCCCATTACTAAATGATTTAAATAAATAAGATTATAATGATTAAACTATTTTCCAAAATATGTCCAATTATTATTGGATGATTTTATTTCGACCATGAGTCATCTTATCTTCATCTTTAATGATTTTCAGACCTTTTGAAACTGAATATATGTTTATAATAAAATAATATTTTCACACTTTCCAAAGGTGCCCCTATCCTCCCTTATAAAAGGGCACCTACTCCCTCTCCTCCTCACACCACATTGAGACTTCAAGCTCGGTCAGCCCTTACCAATATATCTTCTCCACTTCCCTAGAAACATCCTAGAGGTCCTGCTCTACTTCAAATTCCAATCTTAGTGCCCTAAGAGGAGGATTCAAAGAGGCGTGTCGAAGAAGAGGTAATATCAGTTACCAATTAATTCAAATTTATTTCTTCTTCAACTTCTTCTTCTTTAGTTGTTTCATTACGAAGTAATAAAATAATTATCACTCATATACTTATATGTTATAATAAATATGAAAAAACCCTATTTCACCTTCTATCCATCCTACGGAAAATGAAATCACCACACGTACGTACGTACGGAATACCGTCTCCACGCCGTGGGGTAATCTGTTTTCCACCACCACCTTACTTGGATGGGTATAATGGATTAAATAATTACTATATATGATTATTTTAATGTGATATTGATTTTCAAATAGTATAAATACACTTCAATACAATTCCACAATCATTGGAACGACATCATCGCTCGTGCGTACGTACGGCCTACCATCCCCACGATGTGATGTGACTCATTCTACATGATCTTCATTTCATAATGATTATATAAATGAATTGAATGAATAAATATGATATATATTCCAAAAATACCATTCTAGAAATGAGGTATCTATAAACTAAAAAGAATAATAAGAATTTATTCGACAAAACACACATAAGAACATCAAGCAATAAACACCCGAATAACAAGTAGCAATGAAATATTACTAATAAAAGCTAAAAATATGACCATATATGATATCATAACAATGAGTATGATTCTGGAATAAGTAAATGACATTATTTAAATCATTATGCAGGATGTTTGGACATGTAAAAAGCATATCAGACCTAAGGTAATGGAAAATCTCGTAATCTCATTTTTATCCGAGATTGTTTATCCTTCGGTAATTACTGGGGAATATTTATCATCCACATCCATGTTTTGTCAATATGTAATATTATTTCTATCCTCCTGCAATTTTTTAAATCCAAAATTACTCAATGGTTAGTTTTTAGTAAAAGATATGAATGGAATATTTTGTCATTTTTAGTACGAGTTACTTTTTGACTTTTCCGGCCATAGTACGAGAAGAATGTTTTTCTTTAACTTATACGAGAAGAATGGATTTTTAAAAAATTATTTCCATGAAGCCTCCTTTAAAACTTTTCATGATTATTTTTAATCAACATCTTTTAGTTTAAAATTTTATGACATGTTAAGAATGGAAAAATATTTTTGAATTAGAAAGGATATTTTCCTCAAGAATGGAGTTCAAGTGTTTTATCAAAATTATTTTCCATATAAGATAATATAGTGTTCTGTTTTTATCGCTATTTTTACATTTATTTGATTATGTTATGATGGAATTATTTTTATGAATTCCTTTTATCTTATATTATTTATGTTATGATGGAATGATGTTTAGGAATCCCATTTTTATTACATGAGTTATGATATAATGTATGATTTATGATCTTGTGGCACACATAAGAATGGTATCACTATGGGATGGGTGGTACCTATATTTCCCTCCAATGCATTGGGTAAAGATTTATATCTCATGAGATAGACATGGCTGGAATGACAACTTAAACCGGTTCAGTGATATAGGACTGGAGCGAGAGGTGAACTTGGTTCAGTAATGGACTTTGTCCTCTGTGATGGTCTTGGAAATGATCCTTGACTAATATGAAATGATTTTATATGATTATTTGTGTATGCCACAAATTTCATGTTTTATGTTATTATTATATATGATTACCCTTCATTACTATGATTTCTCTCATGACATGATATTATGATCTCTTTTGCAGGTTAAGATTTTCAAAATGTTTTGTTCTTATGAATATGATATGATTGATATTTCTTTTGTTTACCCTTACAATGCATTTCAGCTCACCCATTTGTACGTTTTCTTTTCCTCAGGTCTGAATGAAGGGTATTAATTAGAATATGCCAAAAAGGACTCTAGATATGATGAAATAAATGGGAGACAATGTAGATGATTTATGAACCAGTTGTTTATGTTTCCCAGTTTCTAAAGACACTATACCTATACAGTCCTTTCCGGGTTTTGTTATATGTTGTTATATGTGTACTTTAATTTTTAATTATTAACAATTTATATAATGTATGGGTCGTTATAGTTGGTATCAGAGGAAAGGTATAGTCAACCTTTGGAAACTAGGATGTGAAATCCCTAGTAAGAACCCTAAGGATATGTCTATGCATAGAACACAATATTAGTGTTTTAGAAATTTCCATGAACAACCTATGATAAGACCTTAAATGTGAAATTTTATTCTTGATTATGTGATTTTCCTATTATAATTAGTGTTTCTCACACTATTATTCTTGGTTTTAGTCAATGGATCGAACCTGAAGGAACCATGTTAATGCGGAATGTGACGGGAAACGCAATGATTGTCCTCCTAAGCAACCAAATGTTATGGGAGCTGGAATGAAAAATCTTGTAGTCATGCTCACATAACTTTCTGCAGCTATGAGCCATGCTGGACTTCCAAACGAGAAAAGGAAAGAGCAACATTCTGTTGAATCCTTCATGAGGCAGCATCCACCTTCATTCAGTGGGTCATATGATCCATTAGTGGATGAACAATGGATTTGTACCACTGAAAAGATATTTTCAGTTCTACAATGTTTTTAACATGATAAAGTCATCTTATAAGTATATCGT
Organism: Viscum album; assembly: GCA_963277665.1. Taxonomy (NCBI): domain Eukaryota; kingdom Viridiplantae; phylum Streptophyta; class Magnoliopsida; order Santalales; family Viscaceae; genus Viscum; species Viscum album. The sequence goes on from OY728122.1 coordinate 1,255,636,933, forward strand.
TTGGAAGGTGAAACTGATCAATGGTGGAATCTTATGAAGAATACAAGGAAAAGGGGTAAAATTGAGTCCATAGAATGGGACAAGTTCAAGAACGTTTTTTTCAATAATAACACCCCTCGTATTCTTCGAAAAAATATGGAGAAGGAGTTTTTTGAACTAAAGAAAATGGATGATGAATCTGTTGGTATCTATGAAGCAAATTTTACAAGGCTTGCAAGGTACGCTTTTGGGATTATTATCCAACCTAAGAGTAAGATCGATCGATTCTTTAGTGGCTTGAAACCTATACTTTGAAGGGTATTATCCATAAGGGACTTCAATAGCTATGAGGAAATTGTTTGATGTGATCTCAAGGTTGAGATGGAGAATGGAGTAACCCATCAGTCATATGGGTTTGATAAGAAGAGGAAAATAGAATTCAGAGGGAAATCCGAAGACCACACTGAAAAGAAGATGATTTTTCCTTTATGATCAAATTGTGGAAAGAAACATGGAGGGAATTGTCTTAAAGGGACAAGAAAATGTTTTAAGGGTGGAAAGTAAGGTCATCGGGCAATTTAATGTTTAAATAATGGGAAAAATATTTCTAATGATGTGAACAAAGAAAGGGATACACAGAATACACCACCATAAATTCAATGTTTCAAGTGCAAGGAAATGGGGCATTATGCTAATCAATTCCCTAATCCAACAGTTGTCGATGATTATCGACGTTAACAAACTCTTAAGGCCAAAGAAAAAGGAAAGTCAAATTCAATTACTATCATTGATGTGGATTATGACAATGAAGTGGTGAAAGGTACACTAACCATCCACTCTAATGTAGAAAATGTTTTATTTGATTTTGGATCCACCCACTCTTTTATTTCTGAAGAATTATCTAAGGGTATATCCATATTACATCAATAATTAGATGTTGAGTTAGCTGTGACAACTCATAATGGCACAACAGTTGCATCAAAAGTTTACAATTCTTCTCCGATTGACATTTGTGGGAAAGTTCTTCCTACAAATCATGTGATCCTTCCTACAGTGTAATTTGATGTGATTCTTTTCATGGATCATCTTTATTTATATGATGCTCATATCTATTGCCAAAGAAGGGAAGTCACATTTCATATTCCTGATCAATCTATGATCACCTATCGATGCAAGGATGAATATAACCTTCTAGTGGAAATATCTTCCATCTTATGGGTCTTGATTCCAATAAATGAAGGTTATTTATCTCAAATGGTTGGAGAGAAACTCACGTTTAAGAATATGCCCATTGTACGGGAGTTTGATTATGTCTTTCTAGAGGAACTGCTAGGTCTTCCACCAAATCGTGAAGTTGAGTTTTCAATAGAACTCATACCGGGTGTTGTACCCATTTCAAAGACACCCTATAGAACTGCCCCAATTGAGTTGTAGGAATTGAAGAAGCAACTCCAAGAGAATCTTGATAAGGGATTCATATGCCCTTGTGCATCACCTTGGGGAGCACGTGTTTTGTTTGTTAAGAAGAATGATGGATCAATGCGACTCTGCATTGATTATCGAGAACTTAACAAGATCACTATCAAGAACAAATATCCTCTCCCACGCATTGATGACTTATTTGATCAACTACGCGGAGCTCAATAATTTTCCAAGATTGATCTTCGTTTAGGGAATCCTCAATTAAGGTCCAAAAGGGAGGATATACCAAAGGCAGTGTTCCGTACAAGGTATAGACACTATGAATTTATAGTGATGCCATTCGGTCTAACTAATGCCCCTGCTATCTTCATGGATCTAATGAATAGAGTCTTTAGAGACTATCTTGATTAGTTTGTGGTAGTCATTATAGACGATATTATTGTATATTCAAAGAGAAAGGAAGAACATGAAGATCACTTGAGAATTGTATTGATTACCCTGAGAAAGGAGAAGCTTTATTCCAAATTTACCAAGTTTGAATTTTGTCATAAAAAGATGCATTTTTGGGTCACATAATCTCAAAAGATCGGATATCTATGGTTCCAACAAAAACAGAGGTTATCGAAATATCGTCGAGACCAAAAACAATAACTGAGATCCAAAGTTTTCTTGGTTTAGATGGATATTATCGACATTTTGTGAAATATTTTTCACGATTATCTAATCCACTCACCAGGTTGACTCAAATGGAGTTATGTTTGTGCGTACAGAGTAGTGTGAAGAGAATTTCAAGGAGTTGAAAAAAAGGTTATCCAGTGCACCTGTGCTCACATTTCCTTGTAGTGGAGAAAGGTTTGTAATCTACAGTGATGCATACAAGAAGGTATTTGGGTGTGTTCTCATGAAAAACTATATGGTGATGGCTTATGCCTCACTACAGTTGAAAATCCATGAGCAAAATTACCCAACACATGATTTGGAGTTAGCTGTGGTAATCTTTGCATTATAGATATGGAGGCATTATCTTTATGGTGAATAGTGAGATATTTATATTGATCATAAATGTTTAAAGTATATTTTCACACAAAAGTATCTGAATATGCACCAGAGAAGATGGTTGGAGATGATTAATGATTATGACATCTCAATTCATTATCACCCTAGGAAAGCAAACAAGGTGGCAGATGCATTAAGTCAACAAGACCATGTTATCTTATCCATGACGAGGATCTCAAAAGATCCAATATTTATGAATTTACAAAGGATGGATCTTGGAATTATAATGGAAATGGAAAATTCTTATCTTTCTCAAATGAATGTTCAACCATCTATACATGTGAAGATTAAAGAGGCACAAAAAGAAGATGTTGAGTTTCAAAAAAAGGTGAGAGAACTTCCTGAATTAAACCTTGATTGTGATGGGATAATAAGGTTCAGGAATCAGGTTTGTGTTCCTCCCATCCCAGAATTAAAGAAGGATCTACTGGATGAGGCTCATAGTTCTTCATTCTCTATTCATCCTAGAAGCACGAAGATGTATAGGGACCTGAAAGAGTACTTCTGGTGGGATGGCATAAAAAGAGATTTGCTGAATATGTCTCTCAATGCTTGGTTTGTCAGCAAGTTAATGCTGAGAGACCGAAGTCTAAAGGGATGTTATAACCATTACCCATACCAGAATGGAAATGGGAAAACATCACTATGTACTTTGTCACTGGTCTTCTTAAAACATCCAATGGCAATAATGTTATCTCGGTTATAGTTGATCATCTTACAAAGTCGGCACACTTCATTTCTATTAAGGAAGATTTATATCTACAACAGCGTGCCAGGATATATGTAATGGACGTGGTAAGATTGCATGGAGTACCACTTTCCATTATATATGATAGGGATCTGAGGTTTACCTCAAAGATCATGCGAAGTCTTCAGCATACTCTTGATACAGAGTTGAGTTTCAACACTACTTGTCATCCTCAAACAGACGGTCAGTCTGAGAGGACAATTCAAACTCTAGAAGACATGTCAATATCTTTCTCTATGTATTTCAAAGGTGGTTGGGATCAACACCTACCTTTGTTGGAATTTTCCTATAATAATATATTTAACTCCAATATTCAGATGGCTCCTTATGAAACTCTCTATGGAATGGAATTAAAAACTCCAATTTGCTGGGATGAAGTTGGGGAAAGAAAGCTATTAGGACATGATCCTGTTGATTAGATGGAAAAAAAGTCTTATCTATTAAAAAACACATAAGAGCTGCTCAGAGTCGACAAAAAAGTTATGCCAACAACCAAAGAAAAGACCTATAGTTTGAAGTGGGTGACAAAGTGTTCTTACGAATATCTCCCTAGAAGAGAGTAATGAGATATGGGAAGAAGGGAAAGATGATCCCTAAGTATATCGGTCATTTTGAAATATTGTATCGTGTTGGGAAGGTAGATTACTGATTGGATCTTCCACTGAATCTCTCTCAAGTTCATGATTGTTCCTTGTATCTCTCATGAGAAATTACATACCTGATCTTTCACATGTACTAAGCTCAGAAGTTGTATCGTTGGAGCATAATCTTTCTTATGAAGAACTTCCACTAGAGATTCTGGAATGTAGTGAAAAATTTCTACGAAACAAGACCACTCGCTTGGTTAATGTTTTATGGAGGAATCATCAATTAGAAGAAGCTACATGGGAACTTAAGGATATGATGAGGGAGATGTATCCTCATTTGTTTGTTACGAAGGGATGAATTTCGAGGGTAAAATTCTTTTTAAGGGGTATAGAATGTAACACCCAGAGATTTTATGAGAATTGTTTTTTAATTTCTTATGTTATAAGTAAAGGAATATTTCACTGCACACAACACTAGCTTGGCCTGCATTACAAGAAATCGCGACCTTCCTCGATAGCATGTGCAGTACGCAATACTGAGTTTCACTAAACAATGATATATTATTATAATACTATAAACTAGATGTTACAAATAGTAATAACTGTATTTTTAATTTTATAACATTATAATTCAGCTTACACATTTTCTATAATGAGGTATTAAATAAAATCAGTTTTTCGGATAAAAGAAGTATTTTTCAAAATTTGAAGTTTTACCGCATGTTGATGGCACACCAAATTTTAATCTAGTTTTTCACATGTTTATAAGTTCAATTTGACAAAATAAAATTCTTCTTCAGAATCAGGAAATAAAAATTTACTTTGAATAAGTTTTTCATATAGTTCTAGTAACTTTCATATTTTGATGAAAAGTAAAAACCCGCTATATTTTAATTAAAAAAAACATTTTTCATCACAATATTTTATATGGTCAAATTATAAAATTTAATGGTTTTAAAGTATAAATAGAATATATTTTTACCATTTAATATAATTTATGTCTGTATCATTAATTTTACATTGAATTCATAGGTAAAAACATTTCAATCTTTGGCAATGTTTTAACTTTAAATATCCGTTTACTTAACAATGGGATTTATTTTAAATTAATTACTACAACTTCTGTGTTCTGAATTTTGAAAAATGGATTCCATATTTGTAATAAGTGCGTCCAAATTATGTTAATAAGTCACTTTTATTTTTTTCGAAATTATGAATAGTAACTGCGGTAATTTTTATTTACTGAGGTTAAAGGTAAATAGGGTAATTCAAGGTTAAAAGAATATTATATTCATTAAACATTACCTTGAAACTTGTCCTAACCTTATTTTATGAGTATATTCCGACCATGATCATCCTTGGGTCGATTTTGGGACCCCATTGAGCCACTTGGTAGTTATAATGAAAATTTGGATTAATTAAATTAATGTAAAGACAAAATTGACATTAACAAAAATCTTTTAGTAATTAATTTTTATAAGGGGTTATATAAATTACATTTTGGACTATAAATATTCATTGGAAATCTAGAAAGATTTCCTACATGGTGATTTTTGTTTTATAATTTTTAGACATCAAATAAATCAGATTATTTATGATACAATAATGATGTATTATTTACCGCATTACTAAATGAGTTAAATAAATAAGATTATAATGATTAAAATATTTTCCAAAACATTTCCAATTCTGATTGGATGATTTTATTTAGACCATGAGTCATCTGATATTCATCTTTAATTATTTTTGGTCCTTTTTAAGCCGAAGATATGTTTATAATAAAATAATATTTTCACACTTTCCAAAGGTGCCCCTCTCCTCGCTTATAAATGGGAACCTCCTCCCTCTCCTCATCACACCATTTTGAGCCTTCATGTTCGGCCAATACATGCCAATATATGTTCTCCACTTCTCTAGAAACATTCTAGAGGTCCTGGTCTACTTCAAAGACCAATCTTAGTTCCCTAAGAGGAGGTTTCAAAGAGGTGTGTCGAAGAAGAGGTAATATCTGTTACCAATTCTTTCAAATTTATTTCTTCTTCTACTTCTTCTTATTTATTTTTTTAATTATGAAGTAATAACATCAGTATCACTCATATACTGATATGTTATTATAAATATGAAACTACCCTATTTCACTTTCTATCCATCCTACAGAAAATGAAATCACCGCGCAAGCGTACGTACGGAATACCGTCTCCACGCCGTGGTGTAATCTGTTTTCCACCACCTCCTTAATTGGATGGGTATAATGGTGTAAATAATAACTATATATGATTATTTTAATGTTATATTGATTCTGAAATTTTATACATACATTTCAATACAATTCCACAATCATGGGAACGATATCATCGCTCGTGCGTATGTACGGCCCGCCGTCTCCACGATGTGATGCAACTCATTCTACAAGATCGTCATTGCATAATGAGTATATAAATGAATTTAAGGAATAAATATGATATATATTACACTAATACCATTATGGAAATGAGGTATCTATATCCTAAAAATAATAATAAGAATTTATTCGACAGGACACACATAAGAACATAAAGCAATAACCACCTGAATAACAAGTAGCAATGAAATATTACTAATAAGAAGTTAAGAATATGACCATATATGATATCATAACAATGAGTATGATTATGGAATAAGTAAATTTCATTATTTAAATCATTATACAGGAGGTTTGTACACGTACAAAGCATATCGGTCCTAAGGTAATGGAACATCTCACAATCTCATTTTTATCCGAGATTGTTTATAATTCAATAATTACTAGGGCATATTTATCATCCACATCCATGTTTCGTCAATATGTAATATTATTTATATCCTACTACAATTGTTTAAATCTAGAATTAGTCAATGGTGAGTTTTTAGTAAATGATATGAAATGAATCATTAATTGTTTTTAGTACGAGTTACTTTTTGTCTTTTTCGGGCAAAGTACGCGAAGAATGTTTTTCTTTAACTTATACAACAAGATTGGATTTCTAGAACATTATTTCCATGAAGCCTCCTTTACAAGTTTTCATGTTTATTTTTAATCAACTTCTTTTAGTTTAAAATTTTATGACATGTTAATAAAGGAAAAATGTTTTTGAAGTAGAAAGGATATTTTCCTCAAGAATGGAGTTCAAGTGTTTTATCAAAATTATTTTCCATCTAAAATAATATAGGGTTCTATTTCTATCCATATTTTTACATTTATTTGTTTATGTTATGATGGAATTATTTTTTTGAATTCCTTTTATCTTATATTATTTATGTTATGATGGCATGATGTTTAAGAATCCCATTTTCATTACATGGGTTATGATACGATGAATGATTTATGTTCTTGTGGAACACATAAGAATGGTATCATTATGAGATGGGTGGGACCTATATCTCCCTATAATTAATTGGGTAATGATTTATATCTCATGAGATAGACATGGCTGGAATGACAAGTTAAACCGGTTCAGTGATACAGGACTGGAACGAGGAGTGAACTCGGTTCAGTAATGGACTTTTCCCTCTATGATGGTCTTGGAAATGAGCCTTGACTGATATGAAATGATTTTCTATGATTATGTGTGTATGCCACAAAGTTTCACGTTTTATGTTATGATTATTTGGGATTATGCTTCATTACTATGATTTATCCCATGACATGATATTATGATCTCTTTTTCAGGTTATGATTTTTAAAATGTTTTGTTCTTATTAATATGATATGATTGATATTTCTTTTTTTACCCTTACTAAGCATTTGAGCTCACCCTTTTTTAAGTTTTATTTTCCCTAGGTAGCAATGAAGGGTATTAAGTAGAATATGCCAAAAGGGACTCTAGATATGATGAAATAAATGGGAAACAATGTAGATGATTTATGAACCAGTTGTTTATGTTTCCAAGTTTCTAAGGACACTATACCTATACGGTCCTTTCATGGTTTTGTTATATGTTGTAATAAGTTTACTTCAATTTTTATGTATTAACAATGTATGTAAATTATTGGTCGTTATAAAGTCTCATGTATTTTAGTAAACATGAACACCTCTCACATCCTCTATTTTTATCCCCATTGAGTCATCTTTAAAATGTTAGAGATCATGTGAGTTTTCATAAGTGATATCTAGGATATTTAATCTATTTTTCTATGATGTCTCGCAAGAAAAATATGGTTCATATGGAGACAGTACAAGAATGTCATGAAAAATCTATCTGCCTATCCATATATATCCAAAGAGTTGTCTGGACATACCCATGGACAACCATTTGGAATCGCTAACTGAGGATTTGGGAAAAAAATGTATGCTGACCGAGGAGTCATGAAACGAGTGAATGTCGACTAGGGTCCTGCTTGAAGAATAAGCTTGAATTCTAAAAGAGGAATCACGTATAACATGGATTTTGAAAGAGTACTCATGCCTAGATCTCTTGCAATGCATGAGTACATATCACACCTGAATCTTGTGAATTGCGTGATTCACATGAGGTAGACGAATGTCCATTATTTTTAGAATTATTATAGTGACACTCACCTATAAATACAACAAAAGCCATCCTTAAAGATCAATGAATTTATTTTTAAAATATTTTTCCGATGGTCCTTCATAGAAGATAATTGTGGTGAGATATCTTGAGAGAGGTTTGCAGGTAAGATGTATATACGATTAAAATCACATACATTTTATGCATGACCTGAACAAGGTCTTTTGGAATGAATGAAAGTGGAACCAAGAAATAGGAATTGTGAAAATAGACTTGCAGAAGTGACTTCTGCCGAGTGGAACTCGCACTAAGGTTTTAGGGGTTCACACAAGGTTACAGGGGTTCATGCAAAGGTTCTAGGGGTTCATTCATGGTGAGAATATTGCAACGCACTAGGGGTTTTCACAAGGTACTTTGGGTTCATGCAAGGAACATGTGGTTTTCACTAGGGGTTCACTCAAGGTTCGGGGAGTTTGGACAAATTACCAAGGGTTCACGAAAGGCACTAAGGGTTCGTGCCAAGGGTCCGCACAAGGGTCTAGGGGTTTTCACAATGCGATATCAATTCAAAAAATATGCTGGGGTTTTTACTAGGTGCCAAGGTTTCATGATAAGGGACCGGTGCAAGGTGGGACTCACATAATGTACCAGGGGTTTGAACCAAGACCACGTTAAAGTACTTATACACTATGATCTCTCATACAGGTATCACAATATATTATTCCACAAGGTGATACATGCTTACATTTCCCTATGAATAGTACCATTTTACATCCGAATTCTGATGGATAATAAGAAAGAAGTGTATCTACACTATTTGGTAATACTTTTAGATTGAGGTTATTCACTTGTACATTCAAAAACAAGAATGAAGTCTTCACATCACATGAATTTCATTCCAATGTAGATAAAGTTATTATTTTTAAAGTAAGGAGAATTAATTTCCCATTTCATGGAAACTGAAGTACTGCATCCAGGTGTTTTTATATAACTAAAGGAGAAACCCCGAAAGGTCATCAATAGATCATGAACAAACAGCTGAGGATGAATTCATTAGTAATAATGAAGGTATCTACATGTCCATAAAATGTGTGGGACCTACATGTCCATAATCCATATGTGGATCCTTTACGAAGCATTGAGCTAATGAAGAAGAAGATATCAATCCTTTCCATCAGTACTGATATTGAGAAAGAGATATAGGGTGTGACCATTGGGAAATTATGGAGCTGACCATAAAAATTGTAATTTCAGTGATCCTAGGCATAGAAGTGTTATGTTATGAACATTATTATTGGTAGTGATTCAAGGTGACTTTTTTAGAATCATAACATTGTTTTTTTTTGCTCCTTAGATGGAACCCACTGAGGGTGAACCAAGTACAAATCTTAGTTTCCTAATTCTTGTGGAATTCCAAGAATTTTAGTGAATGATGGTATGATAAAATTGGAAAGGATACAATCATTATAATCACTAAAGAGAAAATAAATTGACAATAATAATAATTATGTCATGATCCAGTGGGGTAGAGTGAATTTTGAAAAGACTGTCCATAACCTGATTCACACCCCCACTCAAGTTATCTTGGCCACTTTTGGACCAAACAATTATTTTCAGATTTAAATGTTTAATGTTAGTGTTTCTCTCTCAGTAGAAAAAATGGTTGTTTCCAATCACGAAGGGATACCAATCTTCAAATGAGAATATTTTTAGTTGTGAAAGAATCTAATGCATCACTACTTTTGGTCATTAAGAATAGTGGTATTTATAGTTGCAATGAATGGAATTTCATCCTATATTAAATGTATTTCTTTATTATAAGATAAACAAAAAGAATTAGATTTTGATGCCAAAGGGATTAATTCTCTAAGGGGATCCATATCCAATTAAATTTTTATGATGGTAATTTCATTTAATCCATCAATTAAAATGTGGTAAAAGTTTTTAATATTTATGATGGTGGATCCATGGTCAAATAAGAAAAGCATCAGGTACTATTGAAAATGTATGAGGATCTCATAATGAACCCAAATATGTCTATTGATGAATTCTTTGACTAGGTGAACGTTACTGTGGAAGGAATGTCCGGTCTTGGAGAAATTATTGAAGATGTTTATAATGTTAAGCACATCTTGCGAAGACCTCAGAGTCGTTTCAATCGAAATTTTTTATTGGATGATAAAAATCCAAAGGAGATGACATTGGATAGGTTGCACATTAGTCATCTTAAATATGAGATGAGAAATGCTGATAATGAGTCTATGGAATATGGTAAGTCTAAAGAAGTGGGATTTAAGACTATTAAGATGATCACTATTGAAGATGGGAATAATGAAGAAGATACAAATGAATTCATTTCATTCCATTCCTTATATTTATGAAGAGGAAATGGAAAGTTCAGTGGCAAACTCCCAATAACATGTTTTCGATGTGGAATGGTTGGAAATATTTTAACGGGGTTCCCTCATAAGTTTCAAGATGATTATGAGGATGATGTGGAAATTACTAAGAATAAATAATCCACATGCATGAAAGGTATGAATAATTTTAATAGAAAATTATTCAAAAATAATAATATTCCTTCAAAAGAAGATGAATGTATTTTAGAATCTAAGGTTGAAGAGTTGAAGGACTTCAAGGATCATGAATAATATGATATATTTGATGTTGTTTCTAACTCTTTGAAAATGGAATAATGTGATAGTGATGAAGAAGAAATTGAAGGGAGAGTCAATCTTCAGGCTGAATTAGAAGATACACTTGATGCAATAGATGATTGGAGAGAGAAAAAAAGAAGAATGATAACAAAGTGGTTGATGATGTCAGAATTTATATGTAGCTTTAGGAAGAATGGATGTCTAAGATGAATAGTGAAATTAAAAAAAATAATTTATTTATTTCTATAGATCATAGAAAAGAATGTTGAGTACAAGATCAAAATTGAATAATATAAATGTGAAATTATTATTTTGAATAGGACTAGAAAAGATCAAATCAAGCATATTGTATAACTTGAAGAGGATATTTCCCAAATTTTAAATAAAGTTGAAGATCATGAAAAAATCTTAATTCTAGGAAATCAAGATACAAATACAAATGAAATGGTAAAAGTATAGTTTAGAGTTATAGTGAATTAGAAAAAGGAGTGTCAGGAAAGGAAAATGTTTGACCAGAATGATACAACTGTTATGGGGCCTGATCATAAATAGAAATAAGTAATTGTTGATGTTAGACCACAATCTCTCAGTAAAATATTGTAAATTGATTTGGGTACGAATCAGATTCAATGGTTCATAAAACCTGAGGGAGAACATTTAGTGCAATATTTTTACATAGGAATGCTTCCCTCATAAGATTTTATAATTTTGGGAAAATGGGACACCCATAAAATAGATGATTTATTGACAAGAGATACTAAAGGGAAAAATATAAAAAGAATCATCCATTCCAAGATCTATATTCTAGTTACTCATTTGATGGTAATTTTTTAGGTGTGGAGGATTTGGACAATGGAAATGATATTTTTCATCAACTATGAAAAGGAATGTTTTAAAAGAGACTGGATTTTATCATAAGCCATAGCTAAATGTGTCATCAAATGATCTAAAAATGAAAAATCAATTTTTATCTCTACAAGATGATGCCGGTCCATCATACTTCAAGGAAGATCAAGATATCCAATTCGTATTGGGTATGAATTCAAAAACATGGATTAAAAAGAACATAGAAAAATAGATTACGGTGGAAGAGACTGATTTTAAAGCATCAAATCATACTAGAATATGGATCATTAATAGTCAGTGAACATCTCATATGACAGGAAATAAGGATCTGGAAACAAGAATCAAGTATAATAAAGATGATATTGTATGATTTGGTAATAGTGAATTATTTAATATTGTTGGATTTGGAAAACACATTTTGGGGGGAAGATACATGATTCTTGCTGATATCTTAATTATTGAAAGTATGGGTCCCAAAATTCTTAGTGTCATTCAACTATGAATCTCCGGACATTCAAAAATCTTTTCCATTAAATTATGTTACATCATGGAAAAAGATATTTAAGTGGTTTTTTGAGAAAGCGTACAAAAGGGAGTCTTCACCATCTGAGCGGAGAAGAAAATTTGTGATTTCTGTCTAAGGATGAAGAAAAAAAGTAATGGAATAAATATCTTGGTCACTTGAACCAAAAATCATTAGAATATCATGTGAAATATGATGTTGTTCAAGACCTCACTAGGGTAACATGTGACCATACTCATACATGTGATTCATGACAAGAAGGGAATATCATTCGAAATACATATAAGGAAAGAGAGAAACACTTTATAAAATTACCTAATTTGGAGAACATTGATGAATGTAGACCTATTTTAGCAAGATATTTTCATTTAAGGAGATATTATGTTATCTTAATTGATGATTTCAACATAATGTGATGGGTTTCATTCATCACCCATAAATACTAGGCGTTCAGTTTCCTAAGAATGTCTTGAAGGGATGCTAAAATTTTTCTAGGTCATGAAAATCCATATGATCCTAATTGATTCTGGAATAGAGTTAAAAAATAGAGATGTGGATGATTATTTTGTGAAATATGTGAAAATGTATAAAGATTCACCTGTAAGAACTCAAAAATACAATGTAGTATTTGAGATAGGAAATCGAATTATAAAAAACATTTATTGAACAATGCTCCTTGACAAAGTCCTTCCAGATCTATTTTGGAAAGAATCAATGGTGACCTCAGTATACACATAAATTTTAGATTTAGAATTTATAAAATAAGGGAAGACTCCATATAAGTAATGTTATGGAATGAATACAACTTTTTAGTACTTTTTAGTCTTCTAATGTATGTGTTTCATACTCAATGGGGATAAACATAGGAATTATAGATCATATGTATATTAGGGGATATTTTTTAGATATTAAAATAAATGAAAATCATAAAATTTATTCAATAAGTGGATGGGAAAGGTATTTGATAGCCATGATCTAACTATAGTGGTGAATGAGAAGAATGTTTAGAAAATACAAGACCAGTATTCGGAGGAAAATAATGAAGATATTATCAGATCATGGGTTGTTCCAATTATATAAAATGACCCAGAAGATTATTTTTATTATGAGAAGGATGATAAAAATATAATTATTTCATAATGTTCAAAGAGAATATCTGAAATTGACGAATAGAACATAATCTGTGGTTAGATAGTTCCATTTAAAACATTAAGGATGATGAATCTATATCAAGAATAATTATTATCATAGGTAGAGCCTAAATTTTTTGAGGAATTAGTTAGAGATGAAAATTTGGTCTACTCTATGAATGAAGATCTCGACCAAATTGAGAAGAATCAAACATGGGAGATTGTTTCAAGGCCAAAAAATAAGATGGTTAATGGTACCAAATGGATCTTTTGCAACAATATGAATGAATATGGATGTTAAATTTGAAACAAAGCATGATTGGTATGAAAAGGGAACACTATATAGAAGGTATAAAAGTGGAAGAAACATTTTCACCTATTTAAATGATACAAACATTAAGGCCATTCTTGTTCAAAATAGTGCAAAGAATGCTTAATGTTTTCCAAATGGATGTCAAGTCCACATATTCTGAAACGGATTCTGGAAGAAGAATTTATATTTATAATCCATATGGCTTTCTTATTCTCGAATATGAAAATAAACCTTTTTTACTATGAAAGTAACATTATGGGATGAACCAAGCATAGAGACCATGGTATTCATGACTAGATCAGTTTATAAAGATGCTAGATTTTTAGCATGGTAAATTTGGTTATAATGTATATGTCAATAATGATAAAAATCATAGTATTATAGTGATTATATATTTTAATGATATAGTATTTGGTCAATCAGATGTATGTTAGTGAAATAAGTTCTCATAATTCATGAAAAGTCAGTTCGAAATGTCAATGATTGGTTAACTAACGTTTTCCCTTGGTTTATTGGTGACACAAGGAAAAAATTGAACCTTTATTTCTCAATATAAATATTCTAATGAATTTTTTAAAAAATATTTGGAATGGATAATAAAAATGAGATGAAGAATCTAGTGGCAACCCAGATAAATTTGTCCTTGTATGATGAAGGAAAATTAGTTAATATCACACAATATTGGTAGATCATTGGGATCATGTTGTAAAAAATAGCAACACGAATGGATATTGTTCTTTCAAAATTTAATGCAACACGATATCAAATTAATCTCATGGAAACTCACTAGCTTGTATTGAAAAAATACTTCAGTATATCAAAGGCATGGTGTATTTCGATTTTCTGTATAATGAAAAACCTCAGCAAAATTTATTTGTCTCAACATATGCAGATTGGGCTGAGTAATCAAATGAGAAAAAATTAAAATAATTGTTTCATTCTATATTGGAAGGTTGAGTATGTATTGGTTAAGCAATGAACCTGAATTCATTTAGTTGGTCACCATAGATACTGAATACATTCCATCCGCTCAAGAGTGTATGCATTTTCTGTGGATAAAGAAATAGCTTGATGATATCAGTGTTGAAGTGAAGCATCTGATAAGAATCCATTATGATAATTCAAGTGTCATAAATCTATGAAAAAATTCAGTCAACCACTTGATGAATGTGCACATTGAAATTACGTATCATTTTATCAAGGAGAATGTGGAGAATGGGATTGTGAAATTATAGAATATACCTATAAACTACAGGTTGAAGACATTCTTAATAATGTTATACCCAAAAAACCATCTAAATGGCATTGAATGGATCTTGGAGTCCTGTCGACATCCCACACATGAAAATGTGTGGATGTATACCCTTATCTATGAGGTATTATGTTTTTTCTCTAATATGTTGATTTGTTTTCTTTACCCTTTTTATATCATAATGAATTAACCTTTGGGATCATTAAAAATGGTGGGGAATTTTTTCTAGAATAGGGAGAAAATTTCTTAATCAAGATAGGGAATAATTCGGTATAGAGAGAAATTAAGTTTGGGGATCACTAAATATTATTATTCTAGAGATGGTCAATCCTATATTATATATCATTCCAGATGAGGATCATAACAAAAATTAGAAGTGTGATTTCATGATGAAATAAGAATATTTGTTTTGGAATGAAATGATGGGTTTCATTGAGGAAATAATCATTATACTCATTTTTATCTTGTCAAACATGGATAATGTGGTCTTACAGTGTGTGTTGAGTAAATCTATAATTACTATAATAATCATAAAAATATAATTTTTGGAAGAGGATGAAAGAATCTTTAATGTGGTATCAAAATGTGATGATTTTTCATCAAACCCAAATGGGGATATTGTTAGACCAAAATCCCTCATGATAGTGCTTTTTGGTTGATTGTGTATGTTGACAAGTATTGAGGTTGTTGAAAAATATTGGTTATCAAAGAAATAATGAAGAGTTTTCATGTCACTCATAGTTGAACATGGATCACTTGAAAAGTGTCAAAAATTATTGCAAGAAAACAACTATGAAAATAATTATATTTCTAGTGATTAACTTTGAGTCCATGGAGAAGCACGAATGATGAACTGATCATACCATTTGATCATGTACAACACTCATAGTTGTCTTTGGGACTCGCGATGGGTCGTGAAATTGATTAGAGGAAAATAAAATTTAAAATAGTACGAATGCTCATGATTTAATTCTAGTCTCATGGTGAGATATCGCACAACACCGATTATTTTATTGGGATCTCAGGTAGTTGTCTTGCGCAACACAAATTATTGTATATGGACATCATAAAGTGGTATTGTGTACCGCTCATTATTATCTATAGAGATCACGCCCAGTTCTTGTGCAAATAATGAATAGGACCCATGCATGACATTGAATGTTGAATGAGGGTTTTCAATGTGAAAATTTTGACAAGCTGTCGGAATTTTGGGAGATGTGGCAGACATGTCAGCTGAGACTCACATGGTCTCTCTCATGTATTTCAGCAACCGTGAACACCAATCTCCTCATCTATTTTTATACAAATTTTGTTTTCATTAAATTGTCAGAGATCATGTGATTTTGATTATGTTATATCAAGGATATTTACTGTATTTTTTATGATGCATTGCATGGAAAATTTGGATCATGTAGAGAGTGTGAAAGGGTGACCTGAAAAATCTATCCCTCTTTCCCTACAAATCATTAGTGTTTTCTAGAGACACCCATAGACTTCTGTGTCGAAAGGATGATTGAGGAATCATGCATAGAACAAATGACGGTTGAGGAATCATTCAAAGAATGAATATAGACCAAGGATTCGTGCAAAGAATAAGCATATATACTGACTGAGGACTTTCATAATGAAAAGATGATTAAATATGATTAAAACTCAGAGCTCGTGAAGAGAATGAGAAGATCACTCACCTTGACCATTTGTAGCACAAAATTACCATGAGGTGGGAGGTTGTCCGCAATTTTTGGAATTAGGGTGGTGGACACTCACCTATAAGTAACCAAAGTCATGTCCTTAAATATTGAAAATGTTCTTCTTAACAAATTTATTTGAAACTCATCTCGATAAGAGACTCACAGTTAGATCTTCTGATAGAGGATAACAGAGGAGTATACCTAATTAAAATCGTGGATGTTATGTACATGATCTGACAACGTCTTGCGCATAGATTGAATGTTGATTCGTGAAGGAGGACATGTGACAACAGACTTTGGGAAGAGACATGTGAAGATTGGGACTCTCACAAAGGTTTCAAGGGTTCTCACAATGCATTAGAGGTTCATAGAAAGGTGTCATGTGTTCTGGAAAGGTGAGACTCATGCATGAAACCATGGGTTCCTGCTAGGTGTCAGGGATTCATGCAAGGAATTTGACTTTGTTTTAGTGGTTTGTGAAAGGTATCAGGGGTTCGTGAAAAGTACAAGGGGTTCACACAAGGCACTTGGTGTTCATGCTAGTGGTTTACATAAGGTTCCAGTGGTTTGCGCAAAGTGAACAGGGGGTTTGACAAAGAAATAGTGGTTTGAATAAGGATCCATGGGTTCACAATAATATAATAGAGAAAGGGGAGACTCATGCATGGTAATAGGGGTTCACGTTAGGGTCATGCATAGGTGGTTATTCTCTAGGATCACGCATAGGGTTTAACATTATAATATTGGATATGGAGATATGTGATTACATTTCCTTCTAAACAGTATCATTATCACATATGAATTATAATGGAAAAGAAAAAGATATGGGTTATGCACCATTCGACAATACGTACAGAAGGAGGTTATTCACTTCTATACTCAAAATAGTTAAAGGAAGACATGGAATCACTTTAATGTCATGAAAAAGTTGAGGTAATTGTTGTGTCTAGAGTAAAGTGATGTTTGTTCTAGTTTTTTGGAACGTTGAAGTGTTGTATAATGGTGTTTCCATAGGTATGATGGAGAAACCCAAAAATAGAGTCAACATATCGTATACTTTCATTGGACGATGTGATAAATAGTAATAATGAAGGGACCTCTATTTCCATAAAAAAATTGGGACCGACATGTCCACAAACTATGTGTGGATCCTTTCCAGAGTAATGAAAAAATGAAGAGGAAGACGATGATCCTTTGCACTGGTAGAGAGCCAGAGAAAGAGAAGTAGCGAGTGACCCTTGGGAAAGTTGAGAGCTGACCCTAAACATTGTAAAGGGAGAAAACCTGGGCATAGAAATCATATAGCCCAAACATCATTACATGTGGTGAGCCTTAGTGAATTTCGTACAATCAAAAAAAATTCAATGTATATAACTTTTATGTAGCTCTGTGAGGGTGAACCAAATAAAATTCAATGTTTCCTTGTACTTTCATTGTTTATTTTCATTCGGTACATTATCATTAGATAAAATTGGAAAGGATGGATCAATATAAACACTAAATAGAAAACCAACTGACTCTTATAATAATGAATTCAATATCCAGTGGGGAGTGAATAATTTTAAAAAGAATATCCATACCTTAAATTCACCCCCATCTTTAGGCATCTCGATCCCTTTTGGACATAACGATATGTTATTTTTGAACGTCGTTTTGTTTTCACAATTGTATAAATAGACCTAGTTTTTATGTTGAAAATATTATTGATGGACCACGTTTTCATATAAATAATTTTATGTATGGATCTGGATATCATAACCATGAAATTCAATTTTGACATCGTTTTGTGTCCATATGTTTATGTAATTGAATGATTTGATGTCCTTAACCTAATGAGTGAATCTTCTTCAATTAAAAATATTCACAATGCTATAATAATTTTTTAACATCTTTATGTCTACATTATTCTATCATCAATCATGTTATTTTATTCCCTTATGAATCATGTCATATTAACTTCCTAGATTTTTTCTGTGTGTCATTATTATAATCCCGAATATTAAGATTTTGGTTTTCAAATGTTAATATCATTTTCTTATACCCTTACGTGTATACTATGCTAAAGTTATCGTTGATATCTCAGTTCCTTACTATTACCGAGAATGTGAGGCCAACCATTCCCATATTCCCTTTCACCATGTTATGAATAATATTTTATGATGGCTATGTCTAACAGTAGTAATATGTGTGATGATAAAAAAGGGATATATTGAATATTCTTCAAAAAATAATAAGATTGTGTATTTAGTCTTCAAATACACTATGCCTTTATTACAGTCAGGCATGTATTTTTAAAATTCATTGTATATTCATATATTATGTTGTAATTTTCATATATGAACATTATGGCCCTATATAGCTATCTAATACACTCGCAAGCCTTGAAGAGTGTTATGTTCCTTGACTAATTTGTATAATGAAACTTTCATGGAATATAAGAGAAGGTAGGTTAGTTCAGCTATTTTCAAACTAACCTATTGTGGATAAGGGATTCCTATTTATTGTGACAATTTATAGAATGTTATGAGATGTTTTCTTTAGAAAAATAATATTGTCATTGATCATGACTCATCCAATT
Organism: Viscum album; assembly: GCA_963277665.1. NCBI lineage: Eukaryota > Viridiplantae > Streptophyta > Magnoliopsida > Santalales > Viscaceae > Viscum > Viscum album. Next base: position 1,255,656,202 of record OY728122.1, read on the forward strand.
TATTGTTCATGAGAAATAATACACGACTCTTGATTTTTGATTTTGAAGATGAAATCATTTCATTAATGATATAAAAGAATTGTCCTATGAGATAAATGTTTTATATTTATATTGATCATTAAATTTTAATGTATATATTAACCTAGAAAGGTTTAATATGTTCTGAATAAAATGGATGGATTTGATTAAACATTTTGACTGGTCAATACACTACTATCCTAGGTAACTGACCAAGGCGGCTAATGCCTTGAGTAGAAAGGATTATGCCAACTTATCAAATATGAGGGTAGAAAGAGATAACAAATTTATTGATTTGAAAATGATATAACATTAAATCTATATAGTAGTATAGAAATATTATTTTTCTCAAATGAGGGATCAACCATTTATCCATGCAATGGTTAAAGAGGTGAAAATGAGGATGGGGATCTTCAAAATAACGTGAGAAGTTTCCATGAGTTCCAACATGATTGTGATGGATTGATAAGTTTTAGGAATGTTGTATGTTTCCTATCAATATTATACCTAAAGAAGGTACTATTAGAGGAAGCTCATAGATAATCAATCTCCATTCAACAATAATGTACAATGACTTATGTATATTTTAAAGAGAATATCTTATAAGATAACATTATGCCGGATACTATAGCATATGTATCATAGTTCTTGGTATGAGAACATATTATGGATGAGAGATAGAAGCATAAGGTGATGTAACAAGAATTATCCATATAAGAATGGAAATTAGAAAAAATTGTTGGGAATATTGTTGTTAGACTCCCTCAAATTATGAAAAATACATAATGTTATTTGTGTGATTGTAGATGACCATATGAAGTCAGCACACATCATTAATAAGAGAGAGTATTTCTCTCTTGATTTTATTTCTAGTAAATACATTAAGGATGTTGTATTATTATATGGTGTATAACATTCCATTGTATCTGATTTGGATATGTTGTTTACCTCATGTTATGGAAAAGCCTTCAACAAGATCTAGATAAAAAGTTTTGTTATAGTTATAATTATTTTTTTCATATTAACGGTCAGTATGAGAGGAGAATTCATACCATGTGGGATATGTTTAGATCATGTCTTCTATATTTAAATGGTTGTTAAGATAAAGACATTATTTTAGTTAGTTTCTCATAAAATAGTAGTTTCCAATAGATAATTCATAGGCCCCCTAATTATTACCTTTATGTAATGACATTATGAACTCTAACATAATGGTATGAAGTTATAGAAACACTTTTTTTGTGGACCCATATTTATGAGGAAATTTTAGGGAAGCTTAGGGCTATTCAACAAAATGTTAGGGAATATTCGAGGTCAAAGAAGAGTTATGATGATAATCTATGGAAATATCTATAATTTTCTATTAATGAAAAGGTTCTATAATGAATTTATACATGTAATTAGGTAATGAAATTAAAAAATAATTGAAAATTTATCCTTATTTATTTTAGTCCCTTTGTTATTCTTAATCAATTAGGGAAAATATATTATTTCATGGAACTCCCACCAAACCTCTCACAAGTTCATGATGTGTTCTATATATCTCTCCTGAGGAGGTGCACACATTATCCTTCTCATATACATAATATTGTAGTTATTCTAATTGAACACAATATTTATATGAAGAATAATAGATATAAATTTCCCATTGTTGAGATATAGTTCTTCATAACAAGACTACTCATGTAGTTAACATTCTTTGGAGGATTGTAATTTTTTAGGAAGCTACATGGGATCTGAAGAATGTGATCAAGTAGAGATATCCTCATTTTCTTTGTACTAGAGTGTTTTGACTATGAGGTAGAAATTAATTTGAAAAGGGTTATAATGTCAACCATAATAATTTTTATGTATTTCCATTGAAGTATATATATATATGTATCTGATATCTTGCCTTAAACACATCCTTGAGTCTATATAAACCACAATATAGTAAATTGTCACAAATCGATCTGGGATTCCATTCGACTTGACACCAGACCTTATTCGTGGTATGGATCGAAGGGCTTTATCGATCCCCAAAATCATGAAACTAGTGTTAGGGTACCATCAATATTCTATCAGAACAATTTCATCCTTTTATATGATCAAAAAAACAATATAAATAAACATCACAATATCTGATAACCATAACCAAATGTGGTAAAAAAATTGTTTTAGATTCAAATACCTACAATGTTACTACAACATAATGGGAACAGAAAAACTATCTGAAAAAGAAACCTCCATGTAACAATAGGTACATCACCTTGAAGACACTACCACCAACACCTAAAAGAAGTGAGACACTATAAAAATGATACACCATCACCATCATGATATATATTTCCTTTACATGGGTCATACAAAACGAAGTCCACACACACCAATAGGTTTATGCATGGTGTGACCCAAATCCTAGTAGGATTCCACCAAAAATATAATATTAAATTCTATAAAATTTGAAAACAAATCAACAAGAATATTTCCATAAAAATTTTTCAAACATTTCCATAAGTAAATTTTAAGGAAAACTATATCAAGAAAAACATTTCAAGAAAAAAACAATTTCACATCAATAATGATTGAAATAAAAATTTACATATGGTCTATTGTATACCAAGGGCTAGTGAAACATCTCATAAGTATAATGTCACAAGTGATGAATATGTAAAATCCATAAAGATAACTAGCTCTAATTGGACCCTTGAAACCTCATTCCTTGGTGATCAAATCCTCCAACTAAACTACCAACAACATTCTAGTGTAGGATCCATTAAAGGGGATCCCATACCACGGTCTAGTGGAATCAATATCATAATCCAAAACCAACAACATTCTTATGAATAAGACACTAGATGGTAAAGCATCCAATGGTCTAGTGTTCTCTGATCATATCATATGTTTAGTTAGTGTTGCAATTTACAATCTTGTTAGACTAATCTGTGCCTCATCCTCTTCCATATCAACTATCGTAGTAGTTCTACTTCTCCCACCAAGATTCCTAGGATTCCTTACGTGCTCAAATTTCATTTCACATATCACATAATTCATCAACATAACATATACACTCCAAAAATATAAACGACAAATGGAAGTCACCTCTGATAGAAATCATCACATGGAAACCATAATTTTCCAAAATACAAATTACATTATAATTTACACTCTCGAACCCATCAAAAATAAATTTCGAATCACTTTTCACAAATCATGAAACCCATTTGGAAACACTAAATGGAAAACAAACAAATAAATCATCCATTTCCATGGTTTAAGCCCCCTTTTAAATTTGTACATGAACAAATATCATTTTTAAAGTGTGCTTCCCAACATTTACACAATTCACATTAAATGTTCACATCGTGGTATCCAACATTCCAAAAAATCCATTCCTCCTAAAAACCTACTTTAAATTAATTCACACCTCAAGTTACTTTTAAAAAACATTTTGAACCCTTTTCACAATTCATATAACATTTCTACGACACACAATAATGAAGATCACCCAAAAGAACAACCCAATTTTATTATAAAATCCACTTCATCTCATATTAATGGTAAAACCCCTAAAAAATATTTTTCATAGCATAAAAATTTCCAAAAAACACATTTATAAATCCAATAATGAAATAAAAACTCAATTAATAATGTAAAAGTATGGAACCACCTACCTCACAATTGGAAACTTCAAGAAATCAGTGTGAAACCACAACCGCACAACTAAAAGACCCTATAAAAGAAAATATTGAAAATTAGTAATCAATATCTCAGTAAAAAACACTATATCAAACCCTCCCTAGTTAAAAGCACCTATTGGAAAATAGGAACTCAATAAATAATGAAGAATAACCCTTCAAAGAGGGAGGAATCAAGTGGAAACCGACTTATATGAAAGTTCATTGAAGTAACAGGGTCACAACCACTCATGTAATGATGATAAAAATGAAGAAGGAGGATTGGAGAGAGCTCTGATGGCTATTAATCTTGAATGGTGTGGAATAGAGGTGATTTAGGGTTAGATTTGAAGTGGGAACAATGTTAATATTATAATTATTAATGACCTAGAGAGGTCACACAGGTTCCCCACATGGTTTTCCAAATTGTGTGGGTACCATGAACCCCTCAAAATCATTGAGGGACAAGTAACACTCTTATCCCACATGGTTTAGAAAACCATTCATCATTCGTGCGGTCACCACTATCTAAAATGACACATGGTCACATAGATTTTTAGAGGAGGGAACACAGTTTCTCCTAACCTTGTGCCTCCTAATAACATGCCTAAAATCATCCTTTTATCAGGAAAATCCCATGGGGAACCAAAAAATTAAAATATAAACTAAATGTAAATATAAAATTACAATAAAAATATGTATTTGATAATTCTCCCCCCATGAAAATTTTCCAACCTCGAAAATTCAACTCAATGATCGATTAGAGAACAAAAATGAATACTTCTCGTCAACCCAAGAATACCTCTCCCAAGTACCATTCACATCACTATCATTCTACCAACAAACTCATACTAAGGGAATGTACTTCACCCAGAGCACGTTCTTTTGAAAAATAATAATCCATATAGGCCACTCGAAAATAGATAGATCAATCTATAACTCTGAATCCTCCCCTTTCAACACATGGGACAAATCCAGATTTTAATTTTTCATTTGAGATACATGTGACTCATCATGAATTAATGTCAACTTGATGGGAAAATAAAACCTATTTACGACATTATGAATCTGTTCTATACTACCAAATGGTGTGACGTACCTTATTGTTATCTTAACTTTTATGGAAAAATGACGATGACCCATGCAAGGTTCCACATTCAAGAACACTTGATCACCCATAGAAAAATATAAATCTCAACAGCTCGGATCGTCATAGGACTTTCGATGACTCTGACCTTTCAAAAACAATTTCATAATTAGTTGGGGATTCTTGGGCATCTCTTGAACATGTCTCATTCCCAATAATATGGTCTTTCCAATATCATCCTAAGAAAAGGATAAGACATTGCTGAACATAAAGATCCACCAAGGAATTCATTCTAATCAATTCAAGATAAAAAAATTTAAATTAAACCTCAACCAAACCCAAGTGGAAAAACCATGAACCTCAAAAATCTAAAATACATGCCCAAAATATGTATTCAAAAATATGATTCTCCTGCTCTATTTGACCATTAGTTTGAGAATGGTATGCCATACACTGCTGGATATACAACCCCATTTCATTATTAAGTCATTCCCAAAACTGTGAGGTATAAAGGGGTACCAACCAGAGACAATTGCAGAGGATACAACATGGACACTCACAACCTCCTAGACATAAACCTAAACCAAATCATCCACCTTGGATGAATATCTAATGGAATGAAATAGATAATTTTTTATATAAAATCAATCACTACCTTGAGGGAATTCCTCCTTCAGTTTGTATGAGGCAAGACAATAGTAAAACCCATGGTAATCTAGTCCCACATCCAGGTAGGAATGGGTAGTGGATAAAGCAAAGTATATTGGATTTGGTGCTCTACATTAACCTAATTACATCTCAACTCATACCTGGACACAAGAGATACCAACATATGTAATAATGCATCTTGGTATCACCAGGAAGAAAAACACCTGGAGGCTGGTGGATATCTTACATAACCACCTTCCTCAATGATAACGGCACCAAAAAGCAATATTTGAAGCACAAAACACCCCAATGAGACAAAGAAAATTGAAAAGGAACCTACCAACCATTTAGAAACTACATTGAATTCCAAAATAACTTCTCTATCTGCTTATCTTTATGAATTATCACAATATAAGAGGGTGACATAATAAAACTGGGGAAGAATATACCACCACTATGCTCCTCAATTTCCAAGTGAATTTGAGAAAAGAGACCCATCAATATCCACCCATCACTAGACTCATTCAACACATACACTGGAACATTCTTTCTCTAATCATCTTCCACCACATTACCTTTTCCTATGGTGTAGACTATATCAAAATAAAACTGCTGAAGGTAATCAACCCAATGACATTGCCTGGATATTAATTTTTTAGTAGAAAATGTATACTAATATCTTGTGATCAGAATAATCTAGAAACATCTCCATAAAACAGATAATGATTACATGTATTCCGGGAATGCATCACTACTAATAACTCAAGGTCATTGTTTGGGTGACACTTTTCATGTGTCTGGAGTCTATTCATACCATAAGACACAATATGATCATGCTACAACATCACACAACCAAGACCCATACTCGAGGAATCACAATAAACCACATGGCCCTTTCCAGATTCTGTTAAGACCAAACGAGGGGCTTTTTTGAACCTCCTAGTAAGCTCCTCAAAGGAAAATTTTCACTCTGGTATCTATTTAAACCTTGCCTATTTCCAAGTTAGTGCAGTCATAGAGGAAGTCAGTCAAGGGAAATATTAAAAAATCCACATGTAATACCCTATCTGTCTGAAAAATATTCTGATATGGAAAACATTATTTTTTCCCATGACATAACTACACTAATCTTATATGGGTCCATCTGACCCCCATTTTATGAGATCACATTTCTGAAATACTTTACTTCCTTGATCTATAAGGTGCATTTATAAAATGACACATAAAGTTGATGATACATAAGGGTCCTCCACATGGTCCACAAATACCGATCATGATCCCCCTCTATTCTAGACATGACCAGGATTTCATCGACATGTAACATGAAAAAAGATTCTAGATACTATGGGAATACCTAGTTCATGAGTTACCTAAAGACCACTGGATCATTTTTCTACTCGAAAGGCATGCCCATGTACTCAAAATGGTCATACCTTCTTTAGAGGGATGTCTTTGGAACATCTTCCTCTATAAAACAGAATTGATAGAACCAATAATATAATTAAATATGATAAAACCACCTCTCCAACCATGTTATGGATGAAAATATCATCAATATGGGAAAAATAATTTCGTTACCTTATTCAGCTTCTTGCAATCAATACACACCTAGATAGATCCGTCGTCGTTTTTCACAAACAGAACTAGAGCATCCTAAGCTGAAACAGTCAAGTGAATGAATCCTTTAGATTCCAAATCATCCAATTATTACATTAATTATCTCAAAAAATTTGGGGGCTATATGGTATGATCGAAGAGATATAAATTGTGTTCTCAATGCCAATTTGATAGTGAACTCCACATTCCTCTCTAAAAAAACATAATATACCCTCTAGATAAAGCTCCAGGAACTCATTCATCATAGAATTTAATCCACTATCAAGAGCACCATATTCATTCTCTTATATTACCAATGTTATTAGATAAACACAATTTCTCAACTTTAGAATTGGATGTCCATCACGTCCCAACCGAGGATCACATTCACACTAAAAAGACTAATTACTTCCATCAGGTGACACAAAACTCTTTTTTCCATAATATAAATTTATGTGAACCTAGAAATAAACCATAAAATACATATCAAGTATCATGTAAAGGCATAAAATCTCTAAAACAAGTAAATCCTACACCATCTCAACCCTTGACACAATGAGTGTAGAAGACAGACACCAAAAACCTTGCTCTTTATTCTTACCAATATACATTAACAACTCCATCGCATATGGTATATGATCAGTTGGAAACTTTAAAAAATCCAAAAAATGGGGAAGAATGAATGAAACAGAGGGACTAGGAAAAAATAGAACAATATCTACGTATGATCTGATAAGAAATGTATGTCGAACTATCATTGGCCCTATATCCGACTTTGCTGATGTTGGATCCATTACAAGAAGTTTCCTTGTCTTAGCCAGAGATGGAGAATGAAAAATTGATGAGATCTATTCCATGAAATGAATCTTCTTAGAATTTTATCTATCCATTCCACCTCGACCTCTGAATTGAGAACATGTTTACCTGGATGGTTCTGATCGAGTTGAAATCCCCTTAATGGATATAGATCCTTCGTGACTTTGATATGGGCATGACACTATACATAATCATTGTAATTTACCAATAGCTCCATACCCATGAAACGGTCTAGGTGGAGATTAACATGCTACTGGAATTTTACCTTCTATCTCACACTTATGGAACATTATTGACCCAACATTGGAAGCCAAAGTCGAAGACATCCTGTGAGGGTGGTATGAACTACCACCTCCATTCTTCCCCTTCTTATCTCGCTTCATATTTTTCACAAATGAATTGCCATTACCCATTAATAAAATTTCACCAAATAAACCATTTATGCCCCATGATAAATTTATACCATCATGGAAAGATAAAAAAACATAGAATAAGTATCCATATTTCATAGGGAAACCTGAGATCATATTTCTATCCACAACCCCATCTCAAACTTATTTCCCTTCATCATCTCATTAGAAATGATATCAGGTGCATACCAAAATAGTTATTTAAAGAAATTAGCATAAAAAATCATGGAATGGTGTCCCTTATTATGCTCTATATACTCCTAGGATCTGGTGAAGGACAAAAAACCAGGACAAACTAATCATTAAAAATTACCTTAATGAATTTCCTACCCATATGCTCATTCATTACATCATTCACTACTAAGTCACACCACTTCTGACATGGACCTTAAAATATAAATGAAACAAATTTCACTATAATGGCATTAGAATTACCAAGAATCCTAAAAATCCTCTGTTTATTATCAAAAAAATCCTCTAATTATTGAGATTATACGTTTCCTCAGAAAGAAAAAGGCTTGTTCTTGACGAACTCTTAAGCCTTGTCTTTTCGAGGACCTAGTTCAACCTCTCAGACCTATGTAGGACTATGTCCTGCTCCTTGTCCAAATATATGGATAGCCTAAACCAGATCTTTATGTAACCTATCATCAACGAGTGAAGAGGAATGCCCTTCAGCCTCTTCCCATGGTTTCACAAGAGCTCCTTGAGGAGGAATTTTATTACAAGAAGGATCTATGGGGAACACCATCAATACAACCATGAATACTCATTCTAAAAAAATTAATCAACAAAAAGAATATAAAAAACTTCCTAAAATAAAAACGTAACCAATTACATCATAATAAATAGGTGAGAGAATAACAGAACCAACCAGTTTCCATATAACATCTTGTACATATACATCTCACCTGGAGGAGAAGTAAACTAAATCCCAAAATCATCTGGATACTTGAGTCCAATAAAGAGGTGTGTTTTCCAGACGCCCCATATGAAACCAAACACCATAGTCTTGAAAATACATTCTCCATTCCATCAAGAATTTTTCCAGAATTACTTGACCCTAAAAGGGGATTCCTCTTCTGATACCATATTGTTAGGAACCGAACCAAGATGCCATCTGACATGGCACATGGACCGATTCATGGAATGACCCAAATGGTGTTCTCGATCCTCATCGAATTTCAATTTGTTTCTGGGTATCATCAATAATCTTCGTAAATAATTTCTCCCAATTATATGATAATAAAAAACCAATATAAATAAACATCACAATATTTGATAACCATAACCAAACAAGGTAAAAAACTTTTTACATATTAAAATTTTACAACAACAACCAAAACCCAAAAAAGTGCTACAAAAGAATGAGAATACAAATTTGTCCCAAAAAAGAAACCTTCATCTAACAAGAGGAAAATAACCCTAAAGACACCACAACCAACCCATGTAATAAGTGAAACACTAGAATCTAGACCCACCATCTCCTTCAAAATTCATCATGCCTTTACCGGTGTCATGTTTAACAAAGTCTACATACAAAAAATGGTGTATATAGTGTTTTATCCAAAGATGATTTGGATTACACCCAAAACAAAATATTCCATTTTATTATACTAGAAGATAATCATCCTGATATTTCATTAAAAATGATTAATACATTTCCATGAAAACATCTTACAGAAAAATTTCTCAAGGAACAATTTTAAACAAAACCATTTTTTACAACAATATTTTTTCAAATTAAAATGTATACATGGTCTAACATATATCGATGTCCTGAACCACATCTCATACTCATCATGTAACAAAACATAGCCATAGAAAATTATTAAAGGCATCTAGCTCTATTGGAACTCTAGAAACCTAATACCCCAGTGATCAAAATCTTCTAACTCAATAACCAACATGGTTGAAGTACACTATCTATTAGAGGTGATACCATCCCATGGTCTAAGGGTATCAACATAATAATCCAAACCCAACAATTTTCTCATACACGAGACTATAGAGGGGAACACAACCAGAGGTCTAGTGGTCTATGATCGTATCATATGATTAGTTTGTGTTGCAATTGATAACCCTTATAGATGAATCATGTCCTCAGCCACTTCCAATCAAACTAATGTACTATTTTTATTTCACCGACCTAGATACACATGATTCCCTTTGGGCTCAAATTCAATTTCACATATCACATAAATCATAAATTTCAAATATAGAGGTTAAACATCATTATCAAACAAGTAAATAACTTCTTTCACAAATCATCACATGGTGACCCCCATTTTCCAAAATCAAACCTGTATTCCATTCTACAAACACCAAAACTATTAAAATATACATTTATCACCATCGTCACAGATCATGAAACCCATTTGGATACACTATAAAAAACACCAAAAGAATTTAACTATTTCCACGTTCCAATCCCACTGTTAAGTCTAAACATTAACCAAATTTAGTATTATTATGTCCTTCCATTCATTTACACAATTCACAAAACACATTAATGGTGCACCAAAAGGTAGCTAAAATGCCAAAAAATTCATTCCTTTTGAAAACCCCATTTTCTGCACATTTTCACCTGAAGGTCCTTTGAAAACACATTTCATACTTTCTTAAAATTCAGAAAACATTTACATAAATAAAAATAATGAATCACACTAAAAACACAACACTTTTTCTATTGAAAATCAACTTCATCATATATTCATGTAAAACCCTTACAAAAAAAGTTATCACTACCAAAAAAACCATTGAACACATTTAGAAATTAATTCATGTAATCCAAACTCATCTATTAATGTAAAATCATGGAATCACCTAACTCACACTTGGAAACCTCTAGAAATTGGTGTGAATCCAAAATTGGACCACCACAAGAACATATAAATTTATGGATGAATATTAATAATCTTGATCTTGCTCAACAACCTAAGATAAAACCCTACGTAGGTCAAAAAATCCACTAGAATATATGAACTCATGAAATAGGGAACAATAACCCTAAAAATAGGGAGCATTCAAAAGGAAACAGACTTACCTGATATTTTCTTTATGTACATGGGTCAAAACCAACTAACTAAGGATGATTAAGAGGTCAAAGGGATCTTGGAGGTAGCTCATATGGATTAAAATCCATAATGGGGAAGAATATAGTTGATTTAGGGTTAAATATGAAAAGGGGGAAAGTTAATTTTACACTTTTTACTGACTTTTACATGTCATATGGTTTTTCCTCCTAGTTTTCCTAATAATGTGAAACCATGAACCCATCACTATCTAAGAAAAACTAGTGTCACTATCATACATTACAGTTTGAAAAACCGTGGGCCAACTCTGTGGTCACCACTATCGAAAATAAAACATGGTCGCACAGTTTTCAAGAGACAGGAACATGGTTTCCCCTAACCATTGTCTAAATCTGTGTCACCTGCTGAGAAGTTCAAAATCACCATTTTCACCAATAATGCATGAGGAACTCAATGGAAAAATCTAAACTTAAAATAAACAAAAAATTCCCTAAAAACAAAAAAAATGTTAAATAATCTATTGTGTCATAGACATTAAATAGTATAGTAATATTAGTAATAAAAAAAATTATGATTTTTTTAAAAGTATTTTTAATGAAAATATAATGATTAATACTTAATAAATAAGTACTCAATATTTAGTAAGGTAAATTTATGATTCAAAAATATTTTTTAAAAAATATTTTTTTAATTTTATTTAAATTAAAATTTATAATTTCTTTCTATAATTTTTATAAATTTTGTTTCTATAAAATAACATCATTTTGAAAATCACCCTTTCAATAATATCAAAGGTTAAATTATAATTATTATTCTAAAATAAATCTATGGATAGGGGAAAACCCCAAATATAATAAAATTCACAATTTATTTTGAAATAAATGTACCATTATGTTTTGAATTTTATCTTATAGTAACCCAGGTCTCATTTAAATGTATATAATATGATTAATTACATATTAATAATCATTTAAATTATTTTGGAAGAAGTTTTTTTTGGATTCAAAACATATGTTTCTAAAAAACCATTTTTATGTGCACTATAAGTTTTCATATTAATAAACTATTTTAATATATATTGATTATATTTTTATGAATTAGATGGATTATATTTTCAATATAAAATTTTAAAATTATATTTTGGTTTTTATAAGTCATGTATTGGAAGTAAAATGATTTTTATGCTTAAAAATTTATTTTTCAAAAACTTTTTACCATTTAGGATTTTGCGCTTAATTAAAATTTAAATCTTCCACTATTAGAAATTAAAATTTTAAAAAAAATTACATATTTATAATTATAATAATTAATATAATTTAATAGTTCTATCATAGTTTTTATTTATTTTTAATTTTAAAAACAATAAAATTTTATTTCAACAATTTAGGTTAAAACAGATTTACCGGTGGTAAACCAAAATGTAAGGGTAGTATTTACACAGAAAACATTAATATTAATACTAGTTGAATGTAATTTAATATTATATTATCATACCATCAAATAAATTACCATTTTTATCCACTTTATTAAGAAGGTGACCATAACATCATTGAAATATTTTAATAAATTCCATGTCTATCACATCATTCACTTATAAAATGAAACCACTTATCCTCTTTTATTCACCTTGTTTGACCGTATATATTAGAACATTCATTCGACAAGACCATACTATAATCCCAAAACTCATCCTATATCTTATGGTATTCTTATAATACCAATCCTTTAAGGCTTATAGAGTAATCCAAATTTGGTCTCTTGAAGAAGAGTTATAGATCTAAACCAAGTTCTTTCAATTTTATTTCTTATTCTAATTGAAATAATTTTTTTATCAATATAAAAATGTTTAATAATGTATCAAAAATATAATTATTTTTTATTATTATGTGTTATCAAATGTTTAAAACCACTTATCCATCAAATGGGTGATGAATGTATAACTTGTGCATACGTGTGGACTACTGCCTCCATATAGAGAAATGAGTCTTTTTTAGAAACCATCATTCATTGTTGGTTATTGTGGTAGATTTAATGTTTATATATAAAATTTATTTTATAATAATAAATACTTAAAAGTGATTTATTTTTTACCTTTTTTCATTCCATCCATTGAAAAGTGGAAATATCCCCCATCTGTACGTACAGACTACCATCATCATGTAGTGATTTAATTTATTTTTATTAAATACTTTAAATGATTGTTTATAAATATGAATATAATGGATATATATGATATATATAACATGAATAAAATTTTGGTGATGTCGAATCCATGATTTATTGTATGGATCAAAATAGATGAACCAAAACATACATGAAAAATGAAGTTGGTAAAAAATAAAATTATTAGGATAAAGAAATATTGTTAATGAAAAGATGATAATATGTTATAATTAAATAATGTATAGTAATATAGGTATATTTATTTTTATTTTATGAATTTTAAATAAAAATAAATTTATTTCTTATGAAGATATAACTCTTACAAAGAACGACAAACTAGAGGTAACAGTTTTATGTTACAATATCATTTTTACTAGAATTATTTATTATTAAAATTTAAAATTATAAAATTATAAGATATATCTCTCAAAATTGTTATAATAATTTTTATAATCTTTTAATTATTTAATATTTCGTAGTTTCCTTTAATTTTTCAATCATGAAGTACTGAAGTCTTTGGAATAATGATTTTATGGAAAATAACCTTATTTCTCTTCGGTCTTGAATCATTTATTACATACCCATAAATTTTTTAAAAAAATTAATGAATGTTTTAAATATTATACAAATAAATTTTAATGATATGTTGGAATATATTTTATTTTGTTTACTATGATTTAAAATTAACCTTTTAATAATTTTCAAAACATGGAACTTTTGAATTTTGATTAAAAATGTGAATGGATTATTTGATTTAACATAAACCACATGAACAGATTTCCCCACCATTATGAATGTTATTTTAATTAATGCTATATTTAAACATTAAATTTTATATTATCTGAATGAAAATGATTTAATTGATATCTTTGGAAAATTTTATGTTGGAAATTTGTAGTTTGAAGTTAAAATTGTATCTTCATAAAGAATTTTGTAAATAATTTTTTAAATGATTTTTATACATAACCACATCCTTTGATGATTATTAATATTTAATTGGCGTATGAACTAATGATACAATTTTTATTATTCACCTAAATGGTTTTAGACTATAATTATGAAATTTTTAGGGAACTAATATCCATTCCAAGGGTTTTTATTTAATTAAATGATGAATGTGTTATGATATTTTTAAACACATGTGTATGTTATTCATTATTTAATGGGTGGGATCAATATTATATATCCCTCCAATGAATTGGGTAAAGAATGATATCTCATGATACAATAAGGACTGTAATTGGAAGTGATCCCAATTCAGTAATGGACATTGTAAAATAATATAGTCTTATAGGTCAATCATGACCATGTAATGATATAATGTGTAGTGAACCTAGTTAACTTTTATAGTCTTGGGAGTGATCCCGGAATAAGGAAATGATTCCTTATTATTTTTTAAAATCCAAAAACATATGTCCTATTCATGAGATATATTTTCATGATCCTTGTTTTATTATTTATTATTCTAATTGCATATTTCATGTTTTTTTGGATTTATATAACATTATGTCATGTTTCATGGTTTTGAAATCTTAATTAATCTGTATGGTTTTTTAATGCCTAGATCTAGTTATCATAACCTATTGAGATCAAATGATCATTTATGATTATTTGTTTATATGAATTATGCATTCCCTTACCAAGCATCTAATCTCTCTCCTTTCCTATTTTTCACATACATATGTTATGGAGAATGGTTTTAAGTATGTTAAATCTAAAATGGGTGAAAGTTGTGAATAACTAAATGGGAAATAATTTAGGTAATTTAGGTTCTTTTTTTATCCCTATTTCAAAAGACACTAAACCTATATATTACTCTAGAATGTAGTGTTGTGAAATTTATTTAATATTCTACTAAACTAATATAATATATGTATGAGTAGTTTGGGTATCTATACCCTAAAAATCGAGCCTCTGGATAATGGGAGGCTTCCATATGTTCTTATATGGCCACTCTCTTGATCGCTACTTGAACGAACATGATCCATGGTGATATATCATATTTCCTCAAACATTCATACATATTACCAAAAATAATTCTCCCAAATTACCCATTTCCATTTACTAAATACTCTTTAAATGTTTTATATTTATTCTAATGTTAATCTATTTTCTAAAATTTTTATTTGGTTATATGGTTATCATTATAATTGTTATATTTATATGTGAACACAAAGATGTATTTATAAGAATAAATTGAAACTCAATTAATTTATCTAAATAAATAATAATCCATTATTTCCAAGAACTATCATTATTTTAGATTAAACAATGAAATTGTAAAAAATAAAGAGAGTTTAAAATGAACTAATGTTCATCAATGACTTCATTAAATATAAATTGTTCATAATATTCCCATAGAGTTAGTCAACAGACTCCCTCCATTATGCGGAACCCATGGGTTTACTGAACTATCCCATGACCAAGAAATGACATACATATATTCATGATAAGTGAATAACAAACTAGGAAATTTATTAAGAATGTGGAGAGCATCAAGGGGAAGATATATTTACCC
The DNA here is from genome assembly GCA_963277665.1 of Viscum album. Lineage (NCBI taxonomy): Eukaryota > Viridiplantae > Streptophyta > Magnoliopsida > Santalales > Viscaceae > Viscum > Viscum album. Next base: position 1,255,672,149 of record OY728122.1, read on the forward strand.
TAATATTTGGAATATTAGATTGATAACCACCTTATGGTGATCACCTCTTTTATATCCCATTTGGAATCACATGTGTTACACATTAATTCACTTATATGTTATGTAATGTACCAATAAATTATTTTAGTTTTAACTATTGTAATCCATCAACCACTATGAATCTCCTTATCATTTAATCTTTTGAAATTTTTTATGATGATGATAATTATTTGAGGAAGATTATTGAATCATAAATTTTAACATTTGAATTTCATTGAAAATAATGTGTTCATTGGGAATCATATGACATGATCTAGTTCACTATGAAGGCTTAAGTGTATCACCTCAAAACCATGCTGTAATAGTATATATATTATTATTGTTATTTTAATTATTATTTAATGAAAATAAATTTATATAATTCAGAATAATTAATTAAATAATAATATAAGGGAAGATATTTATTTAATAAAACTCTGATACATTATAAGGATTAAGGACCTTAAGTACTCCAGCATGATTATTATAAGATCCATCAAAACAAATGGAACACCACTAAGTAAAACAATTAGACCAAATGTTTTGTTGACATCCTTTTTATTTTCTATAATTCAAAACGTTATTGTGAGTAGTATAACAAGAATACTAAGAGTTAGGAAGACGTATATCACCATTATTATAAGCAAGAAATAATTTTTTATGTTTTGAAAATGTGTTACATAGGTATTTGTATGGATTATGTGACCTTTATAAAAAGTATCCATTAGAATTTATTTTTAGTGACTATATATGTTTTAAACCATTAGATGTTTTAAAAATATAAAATGAATATAAAATAATTATTTTGAATAATAAAATTAATGAAAGGTAATATTTTAATTTATATATTATAGTCATTGGAGATAAAAATAATAATATTTAATTTATAATAATGAAAAAATAATTTTAATGTGTTATATATATATGTATATATATATTTTTTCTTTTTTTGTTTAATAATTTTTTATCACTAAATTTCCTAAGTACCTGAATATCTGAGAGCATCCTTTAATGAAAATACATCATAGTATAGTAGGGTAAAAACACATGAAAAGCTCAAGATGTTACCTAGATCATGTATTGGTGAGGTGAGTTTTGGACCTGTGTATAGGGCCTATGAAGGGATCCATGTGTAGGTTGGTCCAAGGTGTGGGCGAGATCCCATGTATAAGGATACATGTGTCTATGATGGTGATTTGAGAGAATGGAGGTTGTGTCCTTACATATAATGTTGTCCCAAAAACAAAACCATTTTGATGTGGGACATGATTTCAAAACACATGAGCTAATTTCAGCCATTCGGCCGAGTCTTTGTCATCATAACTATTCACCTCCTTAGTCCAATCAGACATCCTCTTCAAAATAGTAGGGATTTTCCCAGTCATCTAATCCTTCTACCTTCAATCTATGTTATCCCACTATCTTCCTCATTGAACCCATTTTCACCACCCCTGTTTGGACTAAATATTAGAAGAAAATCGGTCCCTTCCTCCATTTATTTCTACTAATGAGGTCTCTTTCATCTCTAACATTTAATCTCCCATGACCCCACCATGTCTTCATTTTCCATAAGTCTAATATGGTCGGTATTATTTTAAACAATCCTTGTTTTCATCCCTAAAATCCTATAATATATATATAAATATAAATATATGTACGATTCTATTTTATTGATTTATCTATGAATTTTACAATTTATCTCCTTTATAAAGAAATGTAGTATCGAATTTTGAATCCATTTTCATATTTTAGATCTAATGACATGAAATATAATATTTATATATATATATATTTTAAATAAGAAACAAGACAACTGAATATAATTCCCAAAATTATACGGTTTCCATCCGTGACTAATTGAATATGATATATTATCCTATATCATAACCCTTACACAAATTTTGAAACACCTAATTCTCAACCTCCAAATCTCTTCTTCCCCTTCTGCTCATGTTCTAGTCATTCGATTCTTCCAAAACATGTAATGGATTTATTATTTTTTTAATTTATTTTATAAGGGTTTAGTTATTTACCTTTGATTTCATATAAAATATTTATATAATAAAATTTACTATATACACATATATCATCACTTTAGGAAATTCTTATGATAAATATTTGTTTCAAAATTCTGTTCCCTATAAATACCTTATTCATTTAGATTTATGTAAGGGGTTATTTTGTAAAACTATCTTCATTTTACCTGGATTTATATATATATATATATATTTGTGTGTGTGTGTGTGTATACAATTATCTATTTTCAGAAAATTTAAGATAATGATTTATAATTAAAATATACGAGTTTTAAGAGGTCAATTTATTTCGTCAAATTGTTGTCATTTTAGAAAAGGTTACTGACCTATGTTTATATATATTAATATATTCCAATATATAACCATCTATTACCAGTATATATGAAAAGGGGTTTTGTTTTAAAATTTTATTTTGAAACCCTATGGTTTATAAGGGCTTAATATATTTTAAGTATATTATATTCCTTTTATAATTATTTACAAAAAAATTTATATATATACACACATATATGATAATCTAATTTCAGAACACATAAGAAAAATATTTTCATTTTAAATTTATTACTAAAACTACATTTGTATGGTTGTAATTTCGTTATGGATCAATGTATGTTGTTTACAATGTTATAAATACACACACACACACATATATATATATATGTATATTGATACCTATAAATAAAAATTTCTATTTTTCATAAATTATAAGAAATGGGTTTTTATTTTAAAGTCTCTACATTGAAAGGTGGTCGTTTATTTTTGTCAAAGGGGTTGATTATATTTCTATTCTATCATTTTATGTATAATTATTCATATATATATATATATATACATACCAAATTATTTTAAAAAATAAATAGGATTAGAATTTCATTTTCAATTTTATATGCAATGGATTGAAATTATTCTTAGTTTATCATTTTATGGTTTATATTTTATGTGTAGATTTTTTTTATAACTCATAATTTTCACCATTTTATGTTCTATTTTTAAATAAGTTATTATTTTATGTGTGAAATTGTATCTCAACACCTTGGTATATCATGCATAATTTTGTATGTCCATAATAAAAATTATAAATGAAATCCCATGATTTTATTTAGATCATGTATTCATTTAATTATTTTCCATTTTTATTAATGATTTCTAAATATTTAGATTAATTTAAATCTTTGGATTATATTAAAAATAGGTTTAAAATATCTCAAGAATATAATGATGATATATGATTGGAATGGTAATTTTATTTCAATGTAAATCATATTAGATATGTATATTTGAATTTTTTGTGTCATGATTGAGAAAGGTAGCTCCATTGAAAGTGTTTAAAAAATTTGGCACTAGTGAACTAGGCGTCATTATAGGGAGTGAACCCATATGTCTTCATAGAACTATGTTACACATGAGTTATGACTAATGGCCCTATGGTTTTTATTATATTATGACATTTATCGTAAATGACACACCATAAATTATTATATTAAATTGATAATTCACAAAGATCATTTCATTAATAATTACTTTATCAAATTAACTATTTTCTAAAATTATTTATTTATATTTCAAATGTTATGAAGATATAAATTTAAGTATTTATGATGATTATAAATAAATTATTGAAAATAATTTATTACTTTTTTTAAAACCCCTTACTTGCCATTTTAATTTGTCACCCTATGTTATAAATTCATTCGTATGGGTTTATTAGATTTATCGGTGATGTATTTTTCTATGTTGAGGAAAAATGCTAAAGATTCATTTGTTTAAATAAATTCACTTTGTATAGTTACTTTTAAAATGAAATATTTGTATCTAATTCTCTAGAACCTCAACTGGAAAAGGTCCTTGACAATGTAACATGTTGTGAACTTTTTATGTCACTTTTTTTTAAAAAGAATTAAACAAAATGTTTTAGAATTGGATCCATGAAACTAGGGTCGGGGGTATTAGTATTTGTATTATATGAAAGCTCTAGATAATCTTGGAAAATAAGAATATAATGGAAAAAAATATTAATCATAACTCCCTTATAAAAATTCTTTTCCTTGATATTCTAATATTTAAGGTAAAAGATCACAAACTAATCTGTTTTCCCTTCCAAATGATATACCTAAAAATATAATGGTAAAATCATGTTCAAACATAATCAATCCTTTCAAAAATAGTTTTTTTTCATGAAAATATCATTAGGAAATATGCAACACTCCTAGTATACCTTGATTATTCTAATAACCGGGCTACTTTTATCTTTTTATAGTGTATGTACAACTTCTAATTTTTCATGTCGAGGAAATTATTTATAAGATATCTTGAAATGATTTACCGTGTCTAAATATTTTCCATTTTTATGGAATATTTGAGAAGTTTAAAAAGAGGGTGACCTCTACGTAGCTTATCTATATCAGGTATTGAACATTAGTTAGAATGGGAGACTTTATGGTTTTAAAAATTTAGAAAATGAGATATTTTGGTTGGTTTATAGAAATAAAATCCATTATGATATCTTCAAGCATCTCATCTCTAGTGCCTTTTAATTGGGATCTAATCTCTATATACATAAGTTTTACCCTAGTTATATGTGATCTGTTTGGAAAAAAGAAATGGAGGAAATTAAAACTATCTTGGGAACCATGACATCAAATATCACCAACACATGTGGAATTAGATTAGGTATGAATTAAACATTATAATTTTTATTTTATTATTAAATGTAATTATGTTATTTTGTAAGAACATAAATAATGAAGTATGAACGAATAAACAAATGGAAATATGAGTACTAATGAATTTTTGGGGTGCAATCCTGTTAAGGATTGGGGAATGTAACACCCCAAAACCATGTTGTGATAGGTCACTTAGTATTATTGTAATTTTTATTATTAATTTATGTAATTAAATGTATATAATTCAGATGAATTGATGAAATAAGAATATACGAGAAAAGTTTTATTTCATAAAATACTGATACATTTCATGGCTGGATGACACAACTACTTTAGAACACTCATTACAAGACCCAATAGAATAACCAAAACTCCACCAATTAAAACATGTAGACCAAATGTGTTGTAAGATCCCAGTTTTTAGAAGGTTATGATTTCATTATGTTTTGGTTTAATCCCTTGTTCCCGGTTTCGAGGAATGTCTTCTGAATGTATGAGAGGCCTTGGGAGTGTTTCAGGGGCTCGAGACATGGATGAAATGAAAGTTGGGCAAGACAGGCTAGGGTGCACGACATGCGCATGGCCAGGGAAAATCATGTGGCCTGCCCAGGTATACCGTGCAACCCTTGTCCTCCGAGCAGTATCATGTGCATGGTTTGCGCACGGTTTTTCAAACCGTGTGGCTAAACCATGCGGCCTCTTAAAGTTGGGAAAAATTACATGTTTTCCACTCCGGTCTTTTAAACCCCAACTCCGTATTTTCCTCCATTCATCCCCTCTCAACCCTAGTGACAAACTTGGCTGACCCATGCTTCCAAAGGGTGGTTCTCCTTCGATTCTTGGATGCTTAGAGCATCATTGGTTGCAGATCAAAGCTCCGTGTAAGGCTAATCCCATATTTGATTCAATTTTTAGTTTAGGGTTTGTATCTTCTCTCCCTCTTGTTCCGAAGCTCTAAAACCCTATCTTTTGGGTGTGTTTTAGGTAGAAGCTCCAATGGTTGGTCGGATCAAGGTCTAAGGACTTTATTGAGAGTGCATTCAATCGTGGTTTCAAGGTAGGTGGTCTCCAAGTTATATCCCATGGTTAATTGGGTATTTGGGAATGTTTAGTTGTGTTCTTGTTTCCCCTTGGTTATGTTTTGAATAACCTTGGAATGTTTGGTAATATTGGTGTTTAAAATGGTAAATGGAAACTCTCACATTCCCCATAGGATGCAGTGGGAATGACTTGACCTAATTGGGGCCATCCATGGGATATTCTAGCTTTCCCTAACATGGGGATTGTTATTAAACAAGATACCTTGTTGTAACAAATGGTAGATCCCTTGATGAATATGTTGTAATGATTCTCTGAAAATGGAATCGAAGATAGGTGATGCACCTAGAATTGGAAATAACCTAAGGGTTAATTGGAATGGGTTGAATGGTTGATTCCTGGGAATGATGAATGGGTTAAATGGGTTAATGTGTAAACTGATTTAAAGACCACAATGGGGTGAATTATGGGTCTAGTGCTTAATGCTTATTGAGATAAACATGACACATGTGAATTGGGTGAATGGTTAAATGATGTGGAATGTTAATTTGTTAATGGGTTAAGGCATGATGTGAATTCTCAGGTGGTTTGTTGTTAATGGTTTTCCCAAGGGGTAATGGTATGAATTGATGATGGTTACTTATATATAATCACGTGTACATGGCTTGGTAGAGTGGGGTATGACTTGAGGATCTACGACTATGGGTCGAGCGAAGAATGATGCTCTAAACACCACCCTAAATGAACAAGTTAGGAATAAGGACTGATGATCTATTCTCCTAATGGTTGCATCCACCCGGACTGAGGCTTCGAGGTGAGAATATGGTTACTAGGAGGGCGTTAGACCCATGTGACAAAATGTATGTGATTAACCAATGTTAATGTGACGAAATGGTAAGTGATGGTAAATGGTGTGAAATGAATGGTAATGGAAGTGGAAATGGATTTGGATCTGAACTGGTTAATGGAACTTTAAATAATTACATGGAAATTATCATTCATATTCTTTTTTCATGCACTACCTGTTCAAACTGGATATTTTGTAGACACCGTTGGTGGTGGCCTAGTGAGTTATACTCACACCCTACTCGGGCCGCCATTGGGTACCCGAGCAGACTTCATGTTTGCAGGTCAGGAGAAGGGCAAGGGTCCTTGCTAGATAGTTGAGTGGACATGGGTAGAACTTGGTGGAGGATCCGGACTTAGAGTTCGGACCATTTTGGGGATTTTGGCCATTGTCCTTATTGTGGGATTTTGTTCATGTTTTCACTTATAGGATGACATGGCATGTTTTATTGTTGGAAATGGTTGTTATACATGTTCCTTGTTTGTTGATTATTGTTTGCGCTATTGGTTTGTTTCTATTGTGTCTTACTATGATAAAAAAAGGGGGTATAGTCTGTCCACTTGACCACATAGACCACCGCTGCTAGTCCGCAGCATTTGGCGTATGGGGATGCGCGCTTAAGGTTATGTAACTACCCGGATCAGAGAACTGGTTTAGTGGTTTTAGGTTGGGGACGTTTCAAAGTGGTATCACAGGAGGTCCTTCTTCTCCTTCTTTAAGGTCTTGTTATTTGGGATAGGTTTCCTAGGGTTAAGATGTGTCGGGCCTTGGTAATGAGCTCGTGCTTGGGAGAATCTAACCCAGGTACGTGGGAAACCCCAAGTTACCCTAGGTGGGAAAGGTTTTTCTTGGATGTGTGTTGTTATAGTTGATGATATTTCACCATTGGGTGATGCACATGTTGTTTTATGTGACTGTTTAATGATATTAGCTCATGGCCTTAACAACACGGGGATTTTCATTCATGCATCATTGTAGGAACCTAGAGAGATAAATGACATGCATTATTTTAGGCACACGCATGGGGTGGGTGTGTGAGGTAAGAAAGTATGGTGCATCACACATTTCATGAAACTAATAAATAATGAGAATAATGAAATAAAAAATGTGGGTAAATGATGTTTAATGAAATGTAATGGTTTGAAATGAAGTGGAAAATGTTTTTGTAAAATTTTCTCTGCGTTTGGTGGTAGTACATGGTTGTTTACCACATGTGGACCATGGCCCGCGGTAGGGATGGTCGGGGCGGCAGATTTGAGGTGTTAATGTTGTTTAATTAGTATATGAAAATGGGTAGTTGTGGCCAGTAAATAGCTTTTTGATGATGTTGTGAATGATTTGTGGTAATTGTGCTAAATCTCGTGCTTGGTAATGTAGAGAGATTCCACCACGCCGTCAGTTTCCAGTTGGGAAAAAAGAGGATGTTGTTGAGAACACTCCTCCGGTAGAAGAGCACAAATATGTGGTGGTCAATGAAGGTAGAGAATATCAGTTCTGATAGAACATGGCTCACCTTATGCAGATAATGGACCAGGACCCAGGGTAGGTTGCACCGAGTATGTATGAGCTGACCAGGGAATTCTAGATGCAGAACCCTCAGACCTTTACTAGAGAGGGTGGTCCAGAGGTAGTAGAGTTTTGGATAGATTCTATCCAGACGATACTGGATCATCTGGAGACCACTGTTGAAAAGTGAGTAAAGATGGTTGTTTATATGTTGCGAGGCCAGGCAAGGCGTTGGTGGGACATTCAGGCTCAGACCGAGCAGGCTGAGGGGATGTTGTGGGAGGTTTTCCATGAGACGTTTCTGGAGAATTTCTACACAGAGACTTTGAGGCAGTAGCCGGTTGAGGAGTTTATGAGCCTAACTCCGAGATTGCTGCCGGTGATGGACTATACTAGTCGCTTCACTGATCTGTTGTGATTTGTCCCTATTTTAGCAGGGGATGAGGCAGCGGTTGCGAGGTATTTCTATGATGGGTTGAGACATGAGATGAGGCTTCAAGTAAATATCTTCTGCATGAAGAAGTTTGCAGAGGTGTTGGATCAGGGACTCATCTCTGAAAGGAACCTAAAGGGAGCATTGGGTGGTGGGCTTTTCGTGCCAACTGGGTGAACAAGTGGTTGCCTTCCAATGGTCGGAAGCGCCATTTGGAAACTTTCCAGCAAGGTGGTCAGAAGATACTATTAGACCCTCAGAGTGGGAACCAGGTGTTTTGTTATCAGTGAGGCAGGCAGGGGAATATGTGTGGTTAGTTTCCTTGGCCTCCAGTTAAGTGTCGTTCGTGCGGCAAGATGGGGCATGTGCAAAGGTTCTATAGGAACTATCGGCAGACGGGTGAGCTTGATGATGAAATGAAGGTACCAGGTACGGGAAGGGGATTAATTTCCCCATATCAGGCATGTAGTTGGAGCTCCATGGGACATACTGATAGGGGTGGTGGATGTGGAACTCCAGGGAAAGATCTCTCACACCAGCAGGGTAGTGCAGCGCAAGGTGTTTAGGATGGAGCCCAGTGTAGAGGGTCGGGTCAGCTTCAGGCAGTTCTGTTTTTGCCTGGGGATGGCGAGGCCAGACCGTCGACCGTTCAAGGTACGATCCTTATAGCTTCTATGTTTGTTAGTGTGTTGTTTGACACATGTTCCATACACTCCTTTTTTTCTACTCAACTTGTTGTAGTGCTGGGTTTACCTGTGGAGAGGGTGTGTAGAGTTATGTCAATTGACACCCCATTGGGAGTGCGGGTTGTGGATATCAAGCAGTGCAAGGGATGTGCCTTGGAAGTTAGTGGGTATTGTTTTCTGTGGGACTTGTTCATTCTTGGGATGTCAGGATTTTACCAAATCTTGGGAAGGATTGTTTTGTGTTGTATCAGGTGCACATAGACTACTATCATTGCAGAGTATCGTTCAAGTCTCCTGAGGGTGAGGTTTATGTCCACCTTGGCGAATGGGATATTAGAGCAGGGCGTGAAGGGCTGTTTTGTCAACATATGAGTGGACTCATGGATCAAGTGGCATGTCTCAATCTTTATGATGATAATGGAGGGAAACAATCTAATTTTCCTCCTGTGGTGGATCAGTTTCAGGATGTGTTTCCTGATAATTTCTCGGGGATACCCCTCGAGAGGGATGTTGAGTTCACGATCGAGTTGCTTCCGGGAGCAGAGCCAGTTTCTATTCCACCATACTGAATGGCACCGGTAGAACTCTAGGAACTGAAGGTTCATCTTGATGAGTTGGAGCGTAAGGGGTTTATCCATCCTAGTATGTCTCCTTGGGGATCTCCTGTTCTTTTTGAAAAGAAGGTTGATGGGTCATTAAGGCTGTGTGTTGACTATGGGATGTTGAATCAGATGATGGTGAAAAATTAGTACCCTCTTCCTAGAATCGATGACCTATTTGATCAGTTGAGGGGTGCATCAGTGTTTTCTAATATTGATCTGAGGTCAGGGTATCACCAATTGAGGGTGGGGTCTTCTGATGTTCCGCGAACAACATTCCGGAGTCGGTACGGGTTGTTTGAGTTTGTGGTAATGCGTTTCAGCTGGAAAAATCCAGAAATAGAGTTTATGGATTTTATGAACCAGATATTTCAACCCTATCTAGATCAGTTTGTGGTTGTCCTTATTGACGATATATTAGTGTACTCGAAAACTCACGACGATCATGTCCAACATCTTGACATCGTCTTGGGTAAGCTAAGACAGGACCGACTATACGCCAAGCTATCAAAGTGTTAATACTAGATAGGTGAGGTGCATTTTATGGGTCACATCATCTCAGAGGTATGTGTGAGAGTGTATTTAGACAAAGTGAAGGCAGTTGTATCTTGGGAGCAACCCAAGAGTGTTTCTGATGTTCGGAGTGTTCTGGGTTTGGCCGGGTATTACATATGGTTCATTCCGGATTTCTCTCGCTTTGCAGCACCACTCTCGGGATTGAACAATAAAGGAATCAGGTTTGAGTGGCTTGGGGAATGTGAGAACGCCTTCTAAGATTTTAATAAGTGGTTGATGAATCCACCTATCTTGATCTATCCTGAGCCGGGTAAGAAGTACATCATGTTTTGTGATGCGTCCGGAGTTGGACATGGGGCTGTGTTGATGCAGGATGAGTGGGTTGTGGCTTATTGGTCAAGTTAGTTGAGACCCCATGAGCGGAACTATCCTGCTCATGTCCTTGATTTGGATGTAGTGGTGTATGCCTTGATGTGCAGGAGGCACTATCTAATGGGAGAATGGTTTACTGTGTTTACCTACCATAAGAGTTTAAATTACATCTTCTCACAATGGGACCTGAATCATCGGCAGTGAAGATGGGTTGAATATCTCTAGTATTTTGACTTTGAGTTGGTGTACACACCGAGAAAAGGGAAACTGTGTTGCTGATACTCTGAGAAGGAAGGTTCATAATCAGGTGGTTCAAGAGTCTAACACTGATTTGAAGGTGATGGATTTATTTGCAGAGATGCACCTGGAGGTGCAGGAGGAGAGTGGTCAGGTCACTCTTGATTCCTTAATGCTGGAGTCGACACTTTTGAGTCAAGTTATGGAAGGTCATCTTGATGATCTTTAGTGTTTGTTCATGAAGGAAAAGCTTAATGGTGGGGATCTACCTTCTGGTTGGGCCTTCGACGGGGAAGGTGTTGTTCATGTTCGTGATCGTGTGGTTGTGCCAAAGTGTATGCATGAATAGTTGATGCGTTAGTTCCAGGCATCAAAGTGGGTAGTGCATCCTATTTTGACCAAGATGTATTTTGATCTTCGAAGGCAGTTTTGGTGTCCTGGAATGAAGAAGGAAGTTGCGGGATTTGTGGCATGGTGCCTTGCCTGTCAGCAGGTGAAGGCCGAGCATCAATGCCCAGTTGGTTTGTTGCATCCATTTCCCATTCTGAAATGGAAGTGGGATGACGCAACAATGGATTTTGTCATGGGTCTTACGAGGATGCTACAGAGGAATGATGAAATCTGGGTGGTTTTGGATCAATTAACGAAAGTGACTCATTTCTTACCGATTCAGGAGACCTTTACAGTCGACTAGTTGGGTGGGATATATGTTCGGGAGATAATATAGTCGCATGCTGTTCTGCGAACCATAGTTTTAGACCAAGATCCTTGTTTCACATCACGTTTCTGGAAATGGTTGCAGATGTCGCTTGGTACACAGTTGTTTTTGAGTACGGATTTCCACCCGTAGACGGACGGGCAGTCGGAGCATTCGATCCAAGTGTTGGAAGACATGTTAAGAGCTTGTGTCTTGGAATTTGGTAGTTCTTGGGAGAGGAACCTATCGTTAGTTGAGTTTTCTTAGAACAATAGTTTTTAGGCTACGATTCATATGACACCATTTGAGGAACTTTACGGGAGGCCATGTAGATCCCTGTTGTGTTGGCTAGAAGCTGGTGAATCTGAGTTGTTGGGGCCAAGTTTCGTGCAAGAGACTTCAGAGAGAGTTAAGTTGATCAGGAAGCAGATGGCTATGGCTCAGAGCAGACAGATGTTGTATGAAGATCATAGGCATATACCTCTTGATTTTGTGGTGGGAGATAAAGTTTTCATTCAGGTGTCTCTAAGGTTGGGTCACCGTCGGATTCGAAAGTAGGTTATATTGGCACCCAGGTATGTGGGAGATTTTGAGATTATGAAGAGGATTGGACCAATGTCTTAACGATTGGCTCTTCCACAGTGGTATGGTGGGATGCATGATGTGTTTAATGTGTCCCAGGTTTGACGATATCACCCTGACCCACATCACATGGTTGTTGTGGAGGATGTGCAGCATGAGGCTGGTGCGTCCTTTGAGGAGCATCCGGTTCGTGTGGTGGATCGTCAAGGCAAGGTTGTGCCATTAGTGTGAGTACTATGGCATCATGGGAACGTTCAAGAAGAATCTTGGGAGTGGGAATCAGATATGTGGGACTAGTGGCCTAAACCCTTTTCTTCGGTGGAGCAATGAGGCTTGGGAACATAGCTCGAGGACGAGCCGTTATAAGGTAGGGAGGTTGTAAGATCCCAGTTTTTGGAATTGTTTGTTTTCATTATGTTTTGGTTGAATCCCATGTTTCAGGATTCAAGGGATGTCTTCTGAAAGTATGAGAGGCCTTGGAATTGTTTTAGGGGCTCGGGGCATGGAGGAAAGGAAAGCTGGGTAAGACAAGACAGGGTGCACGACCTGCGCATGGCCAGGGAAAACCGTGCGGCCTTCCCAGTTTAACCGTGCAAACCTTCTCCTCCGGGCATTAGCATGTGTACGGTTTGTGCATGGTTTGTCAGACCGTGTGGCTAAACCATGCAACCTCTTAATGTTTGAAAAATTGCATGTTTTCCACTCTGGGATTTTAAAACCCAACTCGGTATTTTCCCCCATTCATCCCCTCTCAACCCTAGTGACGAACTTGGCCGACCCAATATTCCCAAGGGTGGTTCTCCTTCGATTATTGGCCGTTTAGAGCACCGTTGGTTGCGGATCAAACCTCCGGGTAAGGATAATCCCATCTTTGATTCAATTTTTGGTTTAGGGCTTGTATATTCTCTCCCTCTTGTTCTAATGCTCTAAAACCCTATCTTTTGGGTGAGTTTTAGGTTGAAGCTCCAATGGTTGTTCGGATCGAGGTCTAAGGACTCGATTGAGAGTGCGTTCAACCACGGTTTCAAAGTAGGTGGTCTACAAGTTATATCCCATGGTTAATTGGGTATTTGTTCATGTTTAGTTGTGTTCTTGATTCCCCATGGTTATGTTTTTAATAACCTTGACATGTTTGGTAATATTGGTGTTTAAAATGGTAAATGGAAACACTCACAATCCACATGGGATGCGTTGGGAATGACATGACCTAATTGGGGCCATCAATGGGATGTGCCGGCTTTCCCAGACATAGGGGTTGTTATTAAACAAGTGACATTATTGTATTTAATGGTAGATCCCTTGATGAATATGTTGGAATGATTGGTTGAACTTGGAATAGAAGTTAGGTGATGCACTTAGACTTGGAAATAACCTAAGGGATAATTGGAATGGGTTGAATGGTTGATTCATGGGAATGTTGAATGGGTTAAATGGGTTAATGTGTAAACTGATTTAAAGACCATTATGGGGTGAATTATGGGTCTACTATTGAAGGCTTAGTGAGATTTTCATAACACATGGGAATTGGGTTAATGGTTAAATTATGTGAAATGGTTATGTGTTAATGGGTTAAGGAATGATGTGAATTCCCATGTGGTTTGTTGTGAATGGTTTTCCCAAGGGGAAATGGTATGAATGGTTGATTTTTACTTATATATAAGCATGTGCACATGGCGTGGTAGAGTGGGGTATGAATTGAGGATCTATGCCCACGGGTCGAGTGAAGACTGATGCTCTAAACTCCACCCTAAATGCACGGGTTAGGAATGAAGACTGATGATCTATTCTCCTAACGGTTGCATCCACCCGGACTGAGGCTTTGAGGTGAGGATATAGATTCATCCACCCGGAATGAGGCTTCTAGGTGAGAATATGGTTACTAGGAGGGGGTTAGTCCTAGTGAGATAGGATAACGATGTGTTTACCCTCTTTCATGTGATTTTTTTCCTTAGACCCATGTGACATAATTTATGTGATTAACCCATGGAAATGTTATCAAATTGTAAGTGATGTTAAATGGTGTGAAATTAATGGTAATGGAAGTGGAAATGGCTTTGGCTCTGAACTGGTTAATGGGACCTTAAATAATTACTGGGCAGTTATCATTCATATTCCTTTTGCATGCACTACTTATTCATACTGGATATTTTGTAGACACAGTTGGTGGTGACCTACTGAGTTTTACTCACACCCAGCTCAGGCCGCTATTGGGTACCTGAGCAGACTTCATGTTTGCAGGTTAGGAGAAGGGAAAGGGTCCTTTCTAGATAGTTGAGTGGACATGGGTATCACTTGGTGGTGGATATGGACTTGGAGTCCGGACCTTTTTCAGGATTTTTACAGTTGTCCTTATTTTGGGATTTTGTTCACTTTTGCACTTGTATTATGGCATGGCATATTTTATTAATGGAAATGGTTGTTATACATGTTCCTTGTTTATTTATTATTTCTTCCGATATTGGTTTGTTCCTGTTGTGGCTTACTCTGATAAAAAGGGGGTATAGTCTCTGCACATGACCACACAGACCCCCACTGCTAGTTAGTAGCCTTTGGGGTATGGGGAGGCGCGCTTAAGGTTATGTAACTACCTGGATTGGTGCACCGGTTTAGTGGCTTCTGGGTCGGGGATGTTGCATGTGTAGTTGAAATCCTATAGATGTTCCATAATTAAAAAGGTAATGGTGAGTAGTATAACAAGAATACTAAGTGTTAGAGAGCTTCAGTTCACCATTAATATAATCAAGAAATAATTTTTATTGATTTGAAAATTCATTAGATATGTATTTATACTGTTTATCTGACCATTGTAAAAAATTGACATTGGAATTTATTTTTAGTGACCATTGTTGTTTTTAACCATTCAATGTTTTAAAAGTTTAAAATTAATTTAAAATAATTTTTGAATGTAATATTATTAGTGACATATAATGTTTTACATTGGATATTATAACCTGAAGAAATAATAAAAATTATTTTATATGTTCTTATAAGAATAATAAACTATTTTAAAGTGTTAAATTTATAAGTATATATATTTTATTCTTCTTAAGTTTAATAAATTATTATCAAAAAGTATTATATGATCCCGTATAATTGAGAACAGACTCTACGGTAAAGCCCTCATGGTCTAGTGGGGGACCAACAAAGGCAAAGCACGAGCAGCAATCCAGTTCATGTATATGTGAGGTGAGTTTTGAACTTGTGTACAAAGCCCAAGAAGAGATTTGTGTATAGGTTGGGCCAAATCCCAGGTGGGATCCTATCTATAAGGATCCCTGTGTTGGTTTTGGTGATTTCAAAGAATAGATTACGCATCCATCTTTATAAGGAAGTCACAAAAACCATACAATTTGAATGAGGGGTGTTTTTTTAAAACACATGATCTAATGTCGGTCGTCTAACTGCGTATAAGTCATCCTAGTCATCAGCCTCCTTGGTCTGATTAGACCTCCTCTTCAAAATACTAGGGTTTTACCCCATCCATTGGATCACACTACCTTCAATCTGGACCATCCCCCATTTCTTCCTTGTTGAACCCATTTGCACCGCACATGTTCGTGTTGAACATAGGACAATCGTCATTCCCTTCCGGTATTTCTTTTCACAATCAAAATCGCAACCATATCTATCGTTTAATCTCCCACAACCCATCACATCTTCATTCCAAAAAATCCCAACATTGTTGGTTTTATATTAATTTTTTCATTATCATCTTCCCTACAACCATTGAATATATTTATATATATAAACATATTTAAGATATATTTTATTTGTTAATTTATGAATTTCAAAATTTATCACCATTTTTTAATATTTTTAATGTTAATTTTTGAATCCCTTTTCAAATATTAGATCCAACGACATGAAATATAAAATTTATATATGTATATATATATTATAAGAAACAATAAGATTGAATTTAATTCCCAGTTTTAAAAAGCTACCATTAATGACTAATTGAATAGGATATGTTATACTATACTATAACCCTCAAACACAATTGGAAACACCCAATTCTCATCCTCCCATGTTCTCCTTCCCATACTGCTGATATTCCAGCCCCTCGATTCATCCCAACATTGTAAGGGATTTATTATTTTTGAATTTATTTTGTAAGGATACAATTTTTTTGTGTGATTTCATCAAAACACATATATATATTTATAAACACACACACACACACATATATATATATATATACACCTACACCATCACATTAAGTATTTTTTATGATAAAAAAATTGTTTCATATTTATATTCCATATAAATCCCTCATTCATATAGATTTACATAAGGGTTTATTTTATGAAACTATCTTCATTTTACAAGGACTCACATATGTATATTTATGGGCATGTACATTACATATATATGTGTATATATATATGTGTGTATTTATATATATGAATATATATATATTTATGATTATATATTTTCAGAAAATATATAATAAGGATTTTTTATTAGAGCTTACTGCTTTCAAGGGTTTATTTTATTTCGTCAAATTATTGTTGTTTTACAGTGGGTTATATTTATATGTGTATATATGTGCATATATACACATATAGTAAAATTTATTATCAGTACATATGTAAATGGTTATAGTTTTAAATATTATTTCTAAATGCTACGGTTTGTAAGGGTGTAATATCCTTTTTAAAAATTATATTTATTTTACAATGATTTTTAAATATATGTGTATATATATGTATATCTATATATATACATATATGATTCTCTAATTTCAGAACATATAAGAAAGAGATTTCAGTTTTAAATTTTATTACTAAGCCTGTGTTTGTAAGGTTTAAATTTCATTATCAATGAATTTATATTGTTTACAACGTTATAGACACACACACACACACATATAAATATATATAGATATATATATGTATTTACACCTATCTATAAAATGATCTATTTTCAAGAGTTATAAGACATGGGTTTTTCCTTTAAAAGTCTATGCTTTGAAAGCGGATCATTTATTTTTATAAAAGTGTTTGATTATATTTATAATATATTATTTTATGTAGAATGATTTATATGTCTATATATGTGTGTGTGTGTTTGTGTATGTGTGTGTATATAATAATTTTTTAGAAATAATAGGTATTAGACATTAATTTTCAGTTATATGTGTAATGGTTTGAAGTTTTTCTTAGTTTATAATTTAATCGTTTATATTTTATGTCAAGGATTTGTTTATAATTGAGTGTTGTTATAATTTTATGTGATATTTTTAAACAATAAATTATTTCTTTTGTGAAATTTTATCTACACCCCTTGGTATGTCATGAATAATTATGTATGGCCATCATCGAAATTATTAATGACATCCCATGCATTTTTTAGATTGAGTATGAATTTAATTATTTGTCAATTTTTATTTATGATCTATAAATAATGACATTGATTTGATTCATGGGATTCCCCTAAAAATGTTTTATAATCACTCATGAATATTCACATGACATGTTAATAGATAGGATATTTTATTTAAATGAGAATAATATTATGTATGTATTTTTGAAATGTTTTGGGTTAGGATTGAGTAAGGCATGACCATTGGAAGTGTTTTCAAAAATTGTAACTAGTATTTTCTGGATTTTATTGGGAGTGAACCCATAAGTCATAATGGAACTATGTTCAATATGATTTATAACTAGTAGAATTGTGGTTTTTATTATGCACTTCCAAGAACCACTATTTACCCACAAGATATTATTATTTTCAATAGGGAATTCACAAATATCATTTCAATTATAATTATTTCAAGACAATAATGGTTTTAAAAAATTATATATTTAGATTTGAAATGAAATGAAAATATTTATTTTTGTATGTATGTTTTTTATAAATAAATTATTTAAAATAATTTATCTATTTTTTCTTAATCCCATTATCGAGTATTTTCAATTCTCATGCTACCTTTTAAATTCATTCATTTAGGTTTAGAAGATTTATTAGATATGTATTTTTTCTACATGGAGGTTACATGTTGAAGATTATTTAGTCTATTTAATTTAATTTTTTATAGTAATGTTAAAATGTAATATTTGTGTATAGTTCTCAATAACCTAAACTGAAAAAGGTCCTCAATTATGTAATGTGTTGTCTAATTTTTCTATTACTTTTATTTTAAAAAGATACACAACATGTTTTTGAATCATCTCTGGGAAAATTGGGTCTAGGGATCTATAATATATATTCCAATATTATAGTTTATGGAAGTATCAATAAAACCAGGTTATATGACATGAAATTATCATACAATACAATATATATAAGAACATCATAAACCATAAAGAAATGAAGAATATATTCATCAATATCTCACTTTCACTAAATCATTAATTTAATAATTCCATTTGCCCTTATATCATATCATATAAAATAATATATTAAACAATATCAATTAATACATGTGGATACTTCCAAAACAATTTCGTAAATCTATAATTAATGTCATCCTTTATCACATATTATAAAATATCTTATTAATACCCATCCAAAACAAGATTTTTATAGAATATAAAATAAATATAGATTTTATATTTGAGTAAATTAAATCCCCATTTAGTAAACCAAACTATGTGTCCTCATATTAAATTTTAATATTGGTAAAAAATATAAATTATGGAACCCATAAATATAAGAAAACAGTGAATCCAGGGAAAGAATAGGTGTTACTCAAGATATAAATGTATTTATCAAGATCTCCATCAAACATGTGAATATCTATACTAGTAAGCAATAGGTACATCATATCCATGAATTTATTTTCATATAATACCTTTTTATAATACATTGAGTAACCATTCGACACCGAATTTTTCAATCCCATAGAGCCACTCATTCATTATCAATTTTATGACCATAGATAGCCAGGTCGATGAATAAATCACATGTCTATAAAATTAAGGGATAAAAAAGTAAAATTAACCTCATAAAAATAGATATAATCGCAATATGTATTACTAATGTAGGGTCATACACATCCATATTCTATCACATTTTAGGGAAGAGATCTCAAACTCATCTTAGAAGAGGAAAAATGGAATCATTGTTAAGATCTAAAAGATGAAAAAACTCATTAAATACCTAACCACCAATTAATTAGATAAACCCATTGGATTATGTTAAAAATTAATCAATGTATATAGTTTCTCATGTGAGGTATCTCTCCAACCTCGGGTGTGGTTGAATATAAATATGAACCATTCACCCATACAATTACAATGTTATAGTGCATACCACTAATTATGGTTTACTTTGTGGGTAATCTAGTATAAAACCCCAATTATACACCTCATGAGAATATTATATATCCTATTTTAATAATTTTATTCACATTATGATTAATATTTTATCACAACCTATAATACTCAATGATAAAATTTATTAGGGGAACTCAATACCACACTTTGACATATCAATTAGTATATCATTTAAAGAGTATTTGTGACCATCAAAACAGAATGATAATGTTGAGAGTGTGAAAATATAATAAAATTTAGTAATAAATATATTTCATTTCTAATTAATATTCATTATTAGTAATTATGGATTCACTTTCCATATAATAACTACATTTTATAATATTTTTATCATGAAAAAAGTTTATTCAAAATATTTTATGTTTTTATTTAAATATTAAATTTATAAAAATTAGAAATTGAATTTATTTAAATGGAATTAGTTATTTATATTTTTATTTCAATTATATATTGGTATGATTTTTTTAATTTATCTAAAAATATAAATTGTTTATCGAATAGGGAAAATGACTTTTTTTTGAAAATTGTCAAATCTATTCATTAAATAAAATAATTTAAATGTATCATTGTATTTTTTATTTGGCTTTAATGAATCATAAGATCCATTTTATTAAAAATAATATACATAATTATATATGAATAAATGTATATTTCATTTGGTATACATTCATTTTTAAAGGTAAAACAAAATTTTCAATAAAATATTATTCTTAATTATATTTTACGCACTTATATTAAAATTAATTTTTAAAGATATATATATTAAATATGAAAAAAATATAAAACTATTTTAAACAATGATTTTAATATTTTTTAAAGAGTTTAATTCAATTTTGGGTCATTATTAATAATAACCATGGTAAAAATGCATCACCACGATAAAGGGTAAATTAGGTTAATTAAGGTAAATGATTTGTGATAATTCCATAAAATATAAAATAAAAATTTATTTTATGTTGGTATTTGTAACCATAGGACCATATTTAAAACTTGAAGTCTTTTTTGAGAAACATTACATTGAGTAATCAGTTTATAATATTTAGACATTTAAGGAAATTACAAGTGTGCCACTACCCTCCCTTATAAAAGCAAACATCATATCCTATCTAAATCATATATTTTTAGCACTATATATCACACAATACCTATATAAATCTCTCTAAAAACACCTCCACATTTCTAATTGATCTCAATCTTACCAAACTAACAACCTATTAAGGCTTAAGATGTAAGACAAGGGAGGTTTTCTAAATAATAGGTATAATTCGTTATCGAGTGTTTCATGTTTACATTTTATTCATTCCCATTTAAATATTGTTAGTCCATTATTAAAAAATGAAATAATTATATTCCATATACTTAAATTTTAATGTGATTTTTTATAAATACATTTCATTTTTTCCTTTCAAAGTGTAATGAAAACATCCCACAAGTATATGTGTGGACAACCACCTCCAAAAAAGCAAGGTGTTTTGTTTTTAATCATCACCTCACGTGGAATATTATTATGATTTATTTAAATAATATATATGAAATTATAAAAATAAATGTGATTTTATAATATAATATATTACATAACATCTTATCCTTCCCAACATGGAAAAATGATAATGTTTCTCATGCATACATGTGGACTATAACCTCCACAATGTGATGTGATTCATTTTTAATCTGCACCATTCAGGGAAGATTAGTAAATTGTATTTATAGTATAAAAAATTTCATTATGTTTCAATTAATATTTGTTGGAAGACATAACTATGATCCCATTGGTTGTGGTCATCCTATCGATGTTATTTTGATATTATAAACACAATGTCCTCAAATCGTTTAACATAATAAAAACATATTTAATAAGTATATAAGGCATGGTAATAAATAAAATAAAAAAGGGTTAAAATAATATAATAACCCTAACAAATTATCAATAAATTATAATATTGATATATTTTTGTTACATAATATTTACTGTATGGACGTGGTGATTTGGACTCAAGGTAAGAGATTTTTAGATAAAATGTTATTATAAAAGTTTTATTGTTTTTTGACTATTTATCATCCATATCAATATTAATTAAATTATTTTAGGTATATTTCTAATATTTTGAAATGTATGTTAAAATTAAATTATTTTTTTTTACTTTTAATAAGAATGTTTAAAAAAAATACATTTAAACCTATTCCAAATAAGTTATTTTTGACATGTTTACAAATTTGTTAAAGGGGACTTTTATAGTGAATATGAAATAAGATATATTTTTGACCATTATGAATATTAATATTTAATGTGAATAATATATATTTTTCATAGGATTTCAAAGTAATATTGTTTTCACATTCTTTATTGAAATTTTTTTAACTAAATGAAAATAGATTTTAATCCTTATTTTTACATGAATCCTTAATGTGCTAGTACATATATGGTCAATGAAATAATTTATGTTATTTTATGATTAAAATGTATTATTTTATGTTATTTATGCATTTAATGGTCCTTGTGAATTTTTCCTGATAATGATTATGCCTGATATAGCCGCCTAACACATTGATTAATGATTATGTTCACTTACGAATAATGTGGGAATTAATCATATAGGTTATTCCATTTTTAGTGTTCTTTTAAGAGTGATTATAATAGAGTTATTATGATGACATCCCATGTTACCTACATTAATATTATATATTTTTAACTATGTAATATAATGAGTGATTTTTTTAAAAAAATTTTAAGCTCTTTTTAAGGGGGGAAGAATGTTTTTCACCAAAATGATTTAATGTGTACCCATGTTATACAAGAAAGTATCATGATTATTATTTCTGAATTGATATTTTTTATGATTTGTTTTAGGAAAATATTTAGTCAATAAGGATTATTTAATCTATATGAAAATGGATATGTTAGCATAAAATTAGTTATTCAAAATGGTGAAATTTCAAATGGAATTACAAGATATTCAAAATTGAGTAACATGTTTCCAGATTTTTTTATAAATTACTATGATTTTTTTTGCTCATAATAAGTTTTAAATGGTTTTCATAATGCCTATGTATGGGTTGGAAATCATATCAAGGCCTAAATATCTGAAAAAGGGAGTCATATTTGAAGAATTGGACACATTTTTAATGAAATAGGAGTTTGAATTTAAGTATCTGATTTTTATAAGAAAATGGATAGTGTGTGAAAGTATCCAATTTGTATCATATGGGATTTATATTTCATAGTTTTATAAATTATCCAAATATCCCAAATGAAAATATTCTCAATATTAAAGAAAATGAATCCCTTGTTATTTATCATGTAATTATGGGTTGTTTAAGTTATGTGGTGTTATAGCAAATATCAAAGCAAAGACATTGATTTCATTAGCGGTCAAGATTTTGTAAATATAAAAATTAAGGGATTATAATATATGGATTATATTGTCACTATAAAACCTTGAGCGTGTCTAGGTTTCTTAATCTAATCATATAATATTTCATAATGGTTTTCCGTATAGGAAATTGGTTGAATGGAGTGAATGGCATCTTGACGAATAATTTCCATCCAAATCCGAAACATGTAACTATAGAAACTATAATTCAATAGTTTTTTAAAATTTTATCTTTTTTGGGATAGTATATTAATGGGTTTACACATGGCATAGTTTAACCGAATACTCTATAGAGGAACATGTTTATAGTGGAATACTTCATAAAACAAAACCCTATTGAACTTGGTTGAACATTATATCATATTGTATCCAAATGATGGATAAATGATCTATAAAATATATTAATGGTTTAAGGTTTCTCATAAAATTAAAATGAAGTTCATTTTATTACCATTTTTAATGTGATCATGATTAGGGGTGTCCTATGATTAATAATACAATGAGTAAAGTTGATATTGATGACATGGAGTGGACATTATAAAATGATTTATTCTAGGAGAAGTATTTCATAAATTTTGAATAATAAAGAATGTAAAGACTATTTTTATATCTTTTTAAAATAGAGGAGGACCCAAGTGCCTCTTATAAAGGAAATTTATCTAGATTGACTTTGTGTTAATAAAATTTATTTATGGATAATTATAATAAAATTGGATGGTTTTAACCAGGATTGAAGAAATTTCATTTAATTGATTTGGAATCTAATTTATTTGAAATATATTTTATATTTTAACGATGAATTGAGAAGGTATTGATGGATTTATGTAACTTTTACAAAAATAAATATATGAATTTGTATTGGTGGAATACAATGGGAAAGTATCCATCATTGAAATTTGAAGTTAAAAGATCTAAATTTACCTCATGTGATAATTATACATATAAGAATATTGGGTATTGTCTTTAGAAATTTGGAAAGTTTTATTGGTTTTTTATGGAAGGAAATTTTTCTTGTGATTGAAAAAAATGGATTAGTGTAATGTTATGACCAAATATGATAAGATGGTAGTGAAATGTTTTAAATTTATTAGGATGAGACATTATTATGAAAACCCATATCTTAAGTGCATATAATATCATTTTTTATTTCATTAATTTTAACATAATACATCCATGAATATGAAGATTCTGAGTGAATTTCGGAGATTAGGTGCATAACATTAAATCATAAAGAAGATATACAAATAATTTATTCAAAACATCATCAACATGATCTCTGAAACCCCCTGACCCTAGATACCCAGAGTCGGTGCATTATTACATAACATTGGAATGATCACAAAGGATCAAGTCTCCAAAGACCGATTAGTTTAGTAGTCTTGGAAACACTAGATATATTCATAAGGCTTACATTACATCATAAGGTAAAAAAACTACAACAACATCTTGTCTTCATATCCCCTCATACTATCCCTGTAGGCCATTCATAAATTACTTCTTCACATCCCGGGAAAAATAAAACATTGAAAGGGGTGAGCTCAGATGCTTAGTAAGGATAACAATATAGCAAAAGCTTTCATAGATAAGCATAAACACTTAAAGAAATTTATAACTAAAACAAAAGCCTTTTAAACATGAATTTCAGAATAATATGGCAAAGATAAAATGAAATAATTCCATTTACTTATTCACATGGATATTCTACTAGTCAAACAATCACATGCAATATCAATAACCACTTTCATAATGATGGAATGCATAATGCCAGACTATCATAACCACATAGCCAAGGCCTCGTTCCAAGACTACAAATAATTTTTTGAAAAAGCCTTGTTCCAAGACACTAGTTTGTCTCATGAGACCTACTGATGCATCGAGGAGCTATAGCGGGCTCCACCCGTCACTTACTAATTCCAATGCATTCCTCATATGAAATGTTTGAAACATAAAAAATTTGTATTAAAACTAGCATACAAAATGTCAATACTTATCCACAAACCATGAATGGTATAAAAATAGCACATCCATAGTCAAACATAACTCATTCGATACAATATGGGAGATTGTATTGTATCATATTAACCTCAATCGCGAATAATGAAGGATATTGACATAGATGAAAATAATCATCAAATCTATTTGAGAGAAATACCCCCCTTTTTCTTGAAATCATTTAAAAGTCACACTATTTGTCAAGAAGACATTTAAAAATAGATTTTTGAATCAAAGTGTCCAACACCACTTTGAAACTTTTAAAAGTAGTTTTAATTTTAAAACTTTAATGTCCATATAAATAAATCCTTAAAACCATTTTTTAAAACATGGACATTAATGAGCAAGATTTAGAAGAAAAAGTCTTTAAAACATTTAAAAATGGTATTTTAGTTAGAGTTTATAACCAAAAGAGAGACACTTGAATACAAATAATTTAGGTAATCAAAACATTGTAATATCATGAGAATAAATGGATTCATGATATACTATGTCAATGAACCTTATATACACCACATAAAAGTGATTTGGTGTATAACAACAAAGAAGTCTCAATGGAATGTAAATTGAGACGAAATATCTATTAAGGGTTGTATCATTAGGTTAAGAACAAATCAATGACATAGTTATGTGTGAAAAATATAAATACACTAAATATGATTGTATATTCATTGTAAAAAAATCGAAGGACATTCACACATAATCTTGAAAAAATAACACCAATGAATTGGATGTTTAACTAAAAAATGGATAATGAGTTAAAATTACTCTTATCAAATTCATATAGATGACTAGAGAAATTATTAATAGAGTGATTATGTGTATCAAAAGTATATCCACAGAAAAGGGGAGTGGAAATTATAACATAAGCAAATGAATAGTGATTCCACACATAATCTCAGAGTAAAATAATCGATGATATTTGCGTAAAGCCGAATAAATGGGAATTGAAATTTCGAATTCCCTTATCGATTTGGTAACATACGAAACATACACCCATGAAAGAAGGATAATTAAATGATGATTTAAATATCCATAAATTAATGTATATTACACAATGAATACAATCATGGACAGTACACACACCACATGCAATAAATAAGTGGTGAACAATGGAATTCTCATGGAATTAAAAGTGAGAAAAGAAACCCCTTACTTTGTACATTTTCCTTAGTAGATGGTAGGTTAACCTACTGTATAATGGTGAAATAATTGTTATTGATTTATACAAAAATCATCTTCATTAATATGATATCATATATGATCTTTTAACATTGATTTGTTAATAATATCATCGTGTTATCGTCATTTCGGGTGTTAACTTACTCATTTTCCTTTATATTCTTTGTTACGTAAGCCATGTTTGTTATGAATATGTTGTATATTATTCATATCCATAATTACATCAAGTCCTTAAACATTATTTTTAATCATCAAATTATAATTATACATGAATGGATACGATGGAGAATGAATCTCATCACGTTCGTGGAGACGGTAGTCCGTACGTACGCACGAGCGACAATATCATTCTTTTGATGTTAAAATAATATATAATTGGATGTTATACCATATAGACAGAATAATTATCATGTTATATTTATTATTTACATGAATTACACATCATTATTATACCCATCCAAATAATAATTTAGTGAATGACAATTACCCCACGACGTGGAGATGGTAAGTCGTACGTACGCACGTATGGGGACAATGCTATTCAAAGAATGGATAGAATAATGAATATGGATGTAACATATTTATAATAAATTCAGAGTATATAGAATATACTGGAGTTATTATAATATAAATAACAAAGAAAGAAGAAGTGGAAGAAGAAAGGAACTTGAAAAAGGGTGGTGAAATTATTACCTCTTCTTCGGGTTCTTTCTTTTTATTTGATCAAAAGGGCTCATTAGGTTGGCTTTATGATCAAAATAAGGCCTCTAGGTTGTAGTGAGGAAAGTTTAGAGAGTATTTGGTCAGGGTTTGGCCGAACCAAAAGGCTTTTATGGTGTGAATTAATTAGAAGGGGGAGTGCCCTTTTATGAGAGGGGTGAGGGGCACCTTTGGAAAAGCTAGAAATATTACTTTATAATAAATTAATATACGTTTTCTAATGACTAAAAAGTGTATTATTTAAATTTTAAGATGGGGATAGGTCGAAAACCACTCAACCAATATAAGTTAGATAGGTTTGGTTCATTATATTAACCTTATCTTTAATTATTTACTCTTAGTTAATTAGTTTCACTTTTACAATGTTTATTTGTATTTTTATATTATATGGTTAATAAACCTACTATATACATCCAAGAGACCCCAAAGTGGTCCATTAATGATAAAAATATCATGATATAAGTCTTTTTTCCGATCCATAGATTTTTAGGAATTTAATATCAATTAATAATATAATATTTGATTTAAAAACTCTTTTATGTCATTTTTGAAACTTCAATAATTGATTTTTGTGAAACTCATAATAGAATGATTACTTCTAAAAAAGTCAATTAAATCCATAATAATATGTCATATTAATCTATAAAATTAGTTTATTTCTATAAAAGTCTCCAATTATATTTATTTCGGTATTTATAATATCAATTATTTTAATTTTTCACTATTATGGTTATTACTGCATCATCATTGTGTCAAAAATAAATTAAATTATTTAATGTCTAAAAATTATAAATAAAATATCATTATATATTAAATCTTGTTAACTTTATAATTAATATTTATAATTGAATTTATCTTATTTGTAACCCTATATTAAAAATGTTTTAGTAAATAAACTTTGATTTTAACTCTTTTAACTCTTCTTTGAATTAAATAATAATTAATGTCCTAATCTAATAAAAGTGGACCTAAATGATAATATTTTATTCATAAGGTTGTTTGTGGTCTAGATACACTTTTCCAATAAAATTATGACATGTGTTAGGGTAATATTAATATCAATTTTACCATTAATTACCCTATTTACTTTTAACCGTGGTAAATAATAGTAAAAAGTTACTATCCACCAATAATTATTTTCATCTCAATGAACAAAATTTTACTCCTTGATATTAACTATGTCTCTCGGGGTTTCTAAATTCCACTCACAGAAGCGGTAAAATTAAGTTCTATGAAAAACTCAGTTTTTTACCTACTACTTAGTGGTTTCACTATTTATCAAAAAATGAAAGTTTCCAGAAAAATACCAAAAATTAGGCCTAAGATATATTTGATATTATGAATTCAAAAATGATTTATATTTTACCAAATTCAAAACATATCAGTTGCATTAATTAATTTGAAAATTAATTCACATCGTCAAAACAAATAGCGTGTTTTTAAGAGATAATAACTATCAAAAGATTGACACTTGTTTATATCTTGTTTAAATGTGAAATCTAATCCAATGACCAACATTGTATTAAATGGTAAAAATATATTCTAAATATACTTTAAAACCACTCAAATTAATAATTTATCACTAATAATTATTTCGATTAAAAAATTTGTTTTTAATTAAAATTTAGTAATTTTCACTATTCATCAAAATATGAAATTTATCCGAAAAGTACCAAAATTTCACCCTAAGCTAATTTAGATATTTCAAATCCAATATTGAAGTCCATTTATAAAGATAAAATTTATAAAATTTAAAAAAGTAGGTATTAATATTCATAATAGCTAGTTTGATTGGTTATGGTGTGTTAGAATCTCGAAGTTGCGTACAATGCACGTCATTGCATTATTAAAAGCGAAACATACCGTGGAAGCATGGGGTTTCACATTCTCCCCTCCTTCAATAAGTTGCGTCCTTGCAATTTTTTTAAATTTTGGATTGAGAATATAATGGAATGTCCCACATCCGAAAAAGAGTCAATAAAACTATAACATTAAAAGAAAGGAAGAGAGGTATAAAGGTCGCCCAAGATAACACATACTAGGATTAAATGTAGGAAAAAATGGATATGGACGATAAATTAAGTGTTCAGTTCTGATGGAGAGGGATAGAAAACATGACCAAGAGAAATTTAACAATAAGAAAATCACAAACTTGTGTTGGTACAAACGGTCCTTAGTCTCCCAGTAGGAAAAGTAAACGAACATCATTTTTATGTTTCATGTTACATTACATAAGTACGAGGAATTCATTTATGATATTGAATAAGAACATGAAGAGATATACTTACTTTTTAAGTAGATTTTCATTCTTTAATAACCTTTTACCGCTAACTCATTTTTTTGAACAATGAGTATTCAAGAAGACTTGGTCACAATGGATGATCTAGAATAAACTTATATAGAAATACAAGATCCACGTAGGATAAACTATATTTTTACCTTTTCTTTAGAGATTAATCAAAACCAAAATTGTTAGTATAATATCTGATGACCCCCCAAATGGATATTCCATTTGAGAAAAAAACACTAATCGTAATTTCTAAAATTAAACCATCAATACCCCAAAGTTAAATAAATACCATCAAAGAATCAATTGTCTTTAAAATCCTTAAATATAATCCAAATTAATATTGAAACCCAAAAATTATTAGAATTTGTTTATGTAGTCTTCCACATTAAATTATATCTCTAAATGAATTCAACTACTCTTAATGTAAAATACTTAAAAGTAATTAAGCTAATCACATATTATTTATTATAGGTTAATCATTTCCATAAATAACCCAAATCACTATAAATCCGTAAATAAAAATCCACCATTACTCCTTAAATGAAATCCAATAGAATTCTATTTTTCATTGGCATATAGTGCTCCCAACAAATCGAACATCTTTCAAAATAACATCTATCACTTAATCACCAAATCATTCTTCTTATACTAAGGGTATTCATTTGATAAGACATAAGATCCCAAATCATATTATTATTGATCAATAAAATCATTTAACTAAAAATAATAGTCACACTAACCAGGGACTTCACGTAGTCCAGCGGTAGGCGATAAATCCGAATCGCACTTTGGTTGTGGGTTCGATTCCCACAGCTTTGTCCGACGTGACGGGTTGCCACACGGTCTGCGTGTTGTCCTTTTTCAAAAACTATATTTTATAACATTACCAAAATGAGATAAATTCCTCAAAATTACCATAACATAATTTAACCACAAATCATATCTCATACCTTGCATTTTCATCCCAAATTATTATAACTTATAATTGTCTCAAACCCAATTATCTTATAAAATCAAATGGTTATTTATAACTATATCCACAAGAGAAAAGATAATTCTTCCTCAAATATAATTCTCACATGGAAAACTACAGGGTTAAAAATACAAGAGAAAATTATTCCAAACTAAACCCACCAATAAGGAGCACTAAAACTTTTTAAACATTTCTCCAACCATTTATTCCCACATAGCTTCTTCTTTGACCAAGAAAATATCCTATAGAATAGGGCATTCACTCGGGTAATGGCCAGGTCCCCTACATTTACGACAGATGAATGTAAATGGACTCTTGGAAATTTTTACCTTCTTCCATAGTACTCTTCATTTTTCTTCGGCAATTATTCACTTTATTTCCTTCCTTCCGACACATAAAGCATTACTTTGTCCCATTGAGACACTTTCCGGGGTGTATCCTTCCACATTTCATGCATGATGGAAATTGAGGATTCCTTTCTCCATGGTCTCCACTGCTGGAGCTCTTATCATTCATCACCATTCTCTTCTTTGTTGAGTTCAGGAATTTGTTAATATATATATTGTTGATCATATTTTTGGAAAATTCATTTGGCATAAAGACGATATCTTTTACGCCTATAAACATTCAATTTGTTGCTCATTTCCACCACCGTTCCGACCTTGTACATCATTCTCAAATTCACTATGTCTTCCTTGGAATCCATCCATTGACTAAACCCCTAAAGCATTGTGTGAGTAACAATAGTCATAAAATAATTTAGAGATTAACATGTCACCATATTCTTAATTTGAAACACATTAAGATTAACCAAGGACATTTACTCTCATCTTATATATTTAATACATCAAATCGGTTAGTAATGAAAATGTAAATTATCCTATGCATATCCCCCGGGAGTGTCGTAACCAAGAGTGCAGCAAGGCCTGTTGTCGTGCACCAGTTCCCATTCAAGTCTAGCTCAAAGCGGTGTTTTCGGGTTTTACCCCTAAGTACATCTGTGCCAGAGCCGCCTCTACCTGCTCGTATCCAGACAGGGATGTATTTCTCAGAAAACTCACAAAATCTATACAATACCAAAATTATAGGAAGTTCTTCTATTCTAATCTTCAATGTCCATCTTAGGTCTACGTGCTCTAATCATATTTTATCCAAATCTAGCTTCCAAGATTTGTACTAAACTTCCTCTGATACCAACTGTAACGCCCCAACCCTAGATACCCAGAGTCGGTGCATTATTACATAACATTGGCATGATTACAAAGGAGCAAGTCTTGAAAGACCGATTAGTTTAGTAGTCTTGGAAACACAAGATATATTCATAAGTCTTACATTACATCATATGGTAAAAAAAACTACAAAAACATCTTGTCTTCATATCCCCTCATACTATCCCTACAGGCCATTCATAAATTACTTCTTCACATCCTGGAAAAAATAAAACATTGAAAGGGGTGAGCTCAGATGCTCAGTAAGGATAAAAATATAGCAGAATCTTTCATAGATAAGCATAAACAATTAAAGAAATTTATTACTAAAACAAATTCCTTTTAAACATTGTCTTCAGCATAATATGAAAAAGATAAAATGAAATAATTCCATTTACTTATTCACATGGATATTCTACTAGTCGAACAATCACATGAAATATCAATAACCACTTTCATAATGATGGAATGTATAATTCCAGACTATCATAACCACATAGACAAGGCCTCGTGCCAAGACTATAAATAAGATTTTGCAAAGTCCTTGTGCTAAGACACTAGTTTGTCTCATGATACGTACCGATGCATCGAGGAACTATAGAGGGTTTCACCCGTCACTTACTAAGTCTAATGCATTCCTCATATGAAAAGTTTGAAACATAACATAAACATTCGTATTAAAACTAGCATATGAAATGTCTATACTTATCCACAAACCATGAATGGTATAAAAATAGCACATCCATAGTCAAACATAACTCATTCGATAAAATATGGGAGATTGTATTGTATCATATCAACGTTAATCGAGAATAATGAAGGATATTGACATAGATGAAAATAATCATCAAAACCATTTGAGAGAAATACCCCCCTTTTTCTTGAAATCATTTATAAGTCACACTATTTGTTAACAAGCCATTTAAAAATAGATTTTTGAATCAAAGTGTACCATACCACTTTGAATCTTTTAAAAGGAGTTTTAATTTCAAAACTTTAACGTCCATATAAATAAATCCTTAAAACAATTTTTTAAAACATGGACATTAATGAGAAAGATTTAGAAGAATAAGTCTTTAAAACATTTAAAATGGTATTTTAGTTAGAGTTTCTAACCAAAAGAGAGACACTTGAATACAAATAATTTAGGTAATAAAAACATTGTAATATCATGAGAATAAAGGTATTCATGATATACTATGTCAAAGTACATTATATACACCACAGAAAAGTGATTTGGTGTATAATAACAAATAAGTCTCAATAGAATGTAAATTGAGATGAAATATCTCATAAAGGCTGTATCCTTAGGTTAAGGATAAATCAACGACATAGTTATGTGTGAAAAATATAAATACACTAAATATGATTGGATATTCAGTGTAAAACAATCGAAGGAAATTCACACATAATCTTGAAAAAACAACACCAACGAATTGGATGTTTAACTCAACAAACGGAGAATGAGTTAAAATTACTCTTATCAAATTCATATCGATGAATTGAGAAATTATAAATGGAGTGATCATGTGTATCAAAATTATATCCATAGAAAATGGGAGTGGAAAATTATAACATAAGAAAATGAATAGTGATTCCACACATAATCTTGGAGTAAAATAATCAATGAAGTTTGTGTAAAGCCGAATAAATGGAAATTGAAATTTCAAATTCCCTCATCGATTTTGTAACTTACGAAACATACACCCATGAAATAAGGATAATTCAATTATGATGTAAATATCCTTAAATTAATGTATATTACAGAATGAATACAATCATGGGCAGTACACACACCACATGAAATAAATAAGTGGTGAACAATGGAATTTTCACGGAATTAAAAGTGAGATAAGAAACCCCTTACTTTGTACTTTTTCCTTGGTCGACAGTAGGTTAACCTCCTATATAATGGTGAAATAATTTTTATTGAATAATACAAGAATCATTTTCATTAATATGATATCATATATGATCTTTTAACATTTATTTGTTAATAATATCATAGTATTATCATCATTTCGGGTGTTAACTTACTCATTTTCCTTTATATTATTTGTTACGTAAGCCATGTTTGTTATGGATAGGTTGTATATTATTCATATCCATAATTACATCAAGTCCTTAAACATTATTTTTAATCATCAAATGTGAATTATACTTGAATGGATACGATGGAGAATGAATCTCATCGCGTTCGTGGAGATGGTAGTCCGTACGTACGCATGAGCCACAATATCATTCTTTTGATGTTAAAATAATATATAATTGGAAGGTATACCATATATAAAGAATAATAATCATGTTATATTAATTATTTACATGAATTACACATCATTATTATACCCATCCAAAGAATAATTTAGTGAATGACAATTACACCAGGACGTGGAGACGGTAAGCCGTACGTACGCACGTATGGTGACATGCAATTCAAAGGATGGATAGAATACTAAATATGGTTGTACCATATTTATAATAACATAAGATTATATTGAAGATACTGGAGTTATTATAATATAAATAACAAAGAAAGAAGAAGTGGAAGAAGAAAGTAACTTGAAAAAGGGTGGTGAAATTATTACCTCTTTTTCGGGTTCTTCCTTTTGATTTGATCAAAAGGGCACCATAGGTTGGCTTTATGATCTAACGAAGGACTCTAGGATGTAGTGAGGGAAGTTGAGAGAGTATTTGGGCTGGGTTTCACTGATCCAAAAGGCTTTTAAGGTGTGAATAAATTAGAAGGGTGAGTTCCCTTTTATAAGAGGGGTGAGGGGCACCTTTGGAAAAGCTAGAAATATTATTTTATAATAATTTCATATTCGGTTTTTAATGGCTCAAAAGTGGATTATTTAAAGTTTAAGGTGGGCATATATCGAAAACCACTCATCAAATAGAATTTAGACAGGTTTGGGTCATTATATTAACCTTATCTTTAAGTATTAACTCTTTGTTAATTAGTTTCACTTTTACAATGTCTCTCTGTATTTTTATATTATATGGTTAGTAAACTTACTATATAAATCCAATCGGCCCCCAAGTGGTCATTAATGATACACCTATCATGATATAAGTCTCTTGTCCGAACATTAGATTTTTATAAATTTAATATCAATTAATAATATAATATTTGTTTCAATAACTCTTTTTTGTCAATTTTGACACTATTCAATAATTGATTTTTTTAAAACTCATAACAGAATTATTACTTCAAAAAAAGTCAATTACATCAATCCTAATATGTCTTATTAACTTAGAAATTTTTTTTAATTCAATAAAAGGCTCCAATTATATTTATTTGGGTAGTTATAATATCAATTATTTTAATTTTTCACTATTATGGTAATTACCGCATCATCATTGTTTCATAAATAACTTAATTTATTTAATGTCTAAATATTATAAATATAATATAATTATGTAAGAAATATTTTTATCTTTCTAATTAATACTTATAATCGAATTTATCTTATGTTTAATTCAATATTAAAAATGTTTTAGTAGATAAACATTGATTTTAACTCTTTTAACTCTTCTTTGAATTAAATAATAATAAATATCCTAATCTTATCCAAGTGGACCTAAATGATAATATTTTATTCCTGACATTGTTTTTGGTCGAGATACACTTGTCCAATAGAATTAGGACATGTGTTAGGGTAATATTAATATCATTTTTACCCATAATTACCCTATTAACTTTTAACCATGGTAAATAAAAGTAAAAAGTTACTATTCACCAAATATTATTTTCATCTCAATGAACCACATTTTACTCCTTGATATTAACCACGTCTCTCAGATTTTCAAAATCCCACTCACAGAAGCGGTAAAATTAAGTTTTATGAAAAATTCAGTTTTTTAACTACCACTTAGTGGTTTCACTATTTATCAAAAAATGAAAGTTTCGAGAAAAATACCCAAAATTATTCCTAAGATATATTTGATATTATGAATTAAAAATTGATGTCTATTTTACCAAATTCAAAACATATCAATTTCATTAATTAGTTTGAAAATTAATTCACACCGTCAAAACAAATAGCATGTTTTTAAGAGATAATAACTATCAAAATATTGACTCTTGTTTATGTTTGGTTTAAATGTGAAATCTCATCCAATGACCAACATTTTATTAAATGGTAAAAAAAATATTCTAAATATTCTTTAAAACCACTCAAATTAATAATTTTTCTCTATTATTTATTTCCATTAAAAAAAGTTATTTTAATTAAAATTTAGTAATTTTCACTATTCATCAAAATATGAAAGTTATACAAAAAGTACCAAAAAATCACCCTAAGCTAATTTCGATATTAAGAATACAATACTGAAGTCCATTTCAAATGATAAAATTTATAAAATTTCAAAAAGTAGGTATTACTATTCATAACGGCTAGTTTGATTGGTTGTGGTGTGTTAGAATCTCGAAATTGCGTACAATGCACGTCATTGCATTATTCAAAGGGAAATGTATCGCGGAAGCTTGCGGTGTTACAATCTCAAAATCCATCATTCCTCTAAAACTTCATGTGATAACCTAGGAATATGAATAAGAAATCGATGAGCTATAGATACTAGTAATGGAATAAAGAATAATGGAATAGGGTAAACAAACACAAGTGATCCAAGACACATAACAATTTTTCATAAGAGTTGAGATTCATACTTAGGAATAATGAAACATAATAAAACATGATAGCACCATGAAACATGTTATTATGGAAATAATTTGAAATAAGAAATCATAAGCATAATTAAATGTTAAAAACATATAAATCATAATTTATTTTGAATAGGATAACATCCAATTTGTGACATATTATATTTTCCCATGTCTTATTTTAATAAATTATATAGATTGATATTGAGACTGTGCACTGAGACATCATGTAATTTCGAGGCCTGGTTTTCCCAAAACAATTATTTGAAAAATATTAAACTCTTAATAGCTTTCATGAATATTTTCACTGAATGGGAGGAAAAACAATTAATAGGATACCTAAATTACAAATCTGAGAGAACCTTTGATCTAAAAATGGAAACAATACCCTTGGCATGACATAACATTTTTCGACAATGGTCTTCTGTGTGAAAAGTTAAAAATGAAGTAATGTTATTTAAATAATTTAAATAAATTATTATATGATGAAGCGACACTTTTTTTAATAATTCTTTGTCAGGAATTCAGAGATAAAAACATAACCCTTCAATTCCTTTGATAAAGTGGAGAAAGATCCTCTGGAGAAACTGTTGTAGAACGCTGACAGGTCAAACGAACGATGCCCCTCAGATTCAATGAATCATGGAACAATGACATGAGGTTCATCATTCATCAATGACTAATCCAAATCCAAGTAGGGCGTGCTATTTTAAGGTGTTTTTCCCAATTCATATATTCTATGATCAATGTGAACCAATCATAAAATAGATTTTACCATAGATTAGTCATTGTTCTGGGATAGGAAATTATTTGTGATAATATCAAGATATTAATTTTAATTCCTCTTCATTTATCTATCTAATGTAAATTTATTTAGTCATACATGAATAGAAGTCAAGGTTTATTCCTAATGGAGTTATTTGGCTATTATCTACCCCATTACTCGTGCTCATCACTGTCGTACCCTTATGGGCCTAGTTAGACTTTTATGGTGGATCTAAACATGATGGGACCACCAGATTGGGAGAAAACTGACAACCGAGGTCGAGTCTGTGAAAATCCAGAACCAAGGAGTGTGGATCTATGACTATTTCAAAATATTTGAATCGAATTTGTCTTGGTGGTTGGTTGAAGGGATAACCATTGAGAGTCTGACACGACGGTCTGGCAAGGCGACGCAGCAGCATTGGCGACTCGGGGCGATGCTGATTATAGACGGAGTTGATTTGAGGTGGCAGCATCAGAGGTGGTGACAATTCCCATGTGGGAGCCAACGGGGTGGACAAAATTAGATTACAGAGGAGGCAGTATGAAATGTGGCAGGAAGCCACATTGTTCGGAGGCTGTGAGATGTGGCGGGTCTATCGGACATGGCAGTTTCACGGGTTTTAGTGGTTTTGCGGGATGTGGCGGGCATGGGGGGAAAGTGGGTCGAGTGGAGCAGGCATGCGAGGATGGAAAAGCCTGAGCGGGCTAGGCTATACCAATCTTGAGTTGGCTAGGTCGAGCCATGTGGGCCAGGCTAGATGGGTCAGGCCTAGGGCGACTGGTGCCGGAGTCGGGCCATAGTTGACTACGGCAGTAGACCATAAACCACAGTTGCTCAATATACCATGCAGGCATGGCAACTGGGGGCACGGTCGGCCACAAAAATAGGGGGAACGGTCGACCACTGTAGCTAAGGGTTGGTCGACCATGACGGTTGGCCAAAATGATCAGTTTACCAACTATGAGTTAGTCCACATCCCAGTGCCCCCCTTCTGAAACATAAAAACACCATAACTTATAAATGAAGCATCCAATCGGTGAGTTGTCTATTTCATTGGGATCCTTGTAATGATGGTGTAACACCCCAAGATTTCATATTACATTATTTCTTCAATGTAATGCAATAACTTGCACTACACGAAACACTGAGTTCAAGTGCAGCACGACATACCAAACTAGACGTTCAAAAGAAGTTATGAATAGGATTAACTGAATTTTGAACTTTATATAATCCTTATAATTTTAGAATCCATATTATTAGTTTCTTAAACATAATGTAAGAACAAATTCATTTTTTTAGATAAAAGAATTATTTTTCAAAAAATGAAATTTTACCACCTTTTAACGGAGAACCCTTTTATTTCCAATATTTGAAACATTTATATATTCAATTTGACAAAACAAACATCTTCTATAGAATCAGGACATAAGAATGTAGTTTTAACACAATTTTGTAGTTTTTATGATAACATTCATATTTGGGTGAATAGTGAAAATTGCTATATTTTAACTGAAAACAATTTTTTTAATCAAAATATTTATAGTGATGAATTATAAAATTTAATGGTTTGTAAGTATAATTAGATTATATTTTTACCATTTAATCCAATGATGGTCATTTTAAGTAATTTCACTTTAAGATTGGACATAAACAAGTGTCAATATTTTGATAGTTATTATTTCATAAAAATACGACTTTTGGATTTGACAATGGGAAATAATTTATAATTAACTAATTCAACTTATATGTTTTTAATTGGTAAAATAGAATTCATTTTTGAATTAGGAACAACAATATTATCTTAGGATGAATTTTTGGTATTTTTCTGAAAACATTCAATTTTTGATAAATAGTGAAAAACACTGAGTTATAGTTTAAAACCAAATTTTTATGTAAATAATTTTTTATTTTAATTTAATTTCGGTAAAAATAGATACATAATAACTATATAAGGTCAATTTAATTCATTGGAGTTAGATTATAATAACTTTAGATATATAAAAATTTTATTGAACTTTTTACTGTCATAACCAACCTCCTAGGAGCATTTGCTAATTTACATAAAACATTATTTTACTGCTGCTATGAGTTGAATTTTCAAAAATATGAGAGAAACAATTGATATCAGTAAGTAAAATTTGGTTCAATATGATGAAATATTTTTTGGGGAATAGTTACGTTTTTAATTATATTTACCACAGTTAAAAGTAAATAGGGTAATTTTGGGTAAAAATGATATTATTATTACCCTAAAAATGTCCTAATTCTGTTGTACATGTATAATTTGGATAAAAACAACATTACGAATAAAATATGGACTTATTTTGTCAACCTGTATTAGATTAGGACATTTATTATTATTTAATTCAAAGAATAGTTAAAAGACTTAAAATCAAAGATTACTAACTAAACAATTTTTAATATAGGGTTACACATAAGATAAATTCGACTATAAGCATTAATTTGAAATCTAAAAAGATTTCCCATGTAATGGTATTTTATTTATATTTTTTTATATTAAATAATTTAATTTATTTATGACATAATGATGATGCAGAAATTACCTAATTAATGAATGATTAACATAATTGACATTATAAATTTCCAAATAAATGTATTTTGAGACATTTTATGAATTAAAATAATTTTATAGCTTAATATGACATATTATGGTTGGTTAGATGAATTTTTTTTGAAGTAATAATGCTTTTATGAATTTATAAAAAACAAAAAACCAAATAGTGTCAAAATTGACATAAAAGAGTTTTTAAAACAAATATTATATTGTAAATTATTATTCTATTCCAAAAAATTTAAGATTCGGAAAAAAGACTTATATAATTATAGGGTTATCATTAATTAACCACTTGAGGTTCTCTTGGAAGTATATAGTATGTTTATTAACCATATAATATAAAAATACAAAGAGACATGGTTAATGTCAAA
The DNA here is from genome assembly GCA_963277665.1 of Viscum album. Taxonomy (NCBI): domain Eukaryota; kingdom Viridiplantae; phylum Streptophyta; class Magnoliopsida; order Santalales; family Viscaceae; genus Viscum; species Viscum album. Next base: position 1,255,711,773 of record OY728122.1, read on the forward strand.
CTATTTAACTAAGAGTTAAATCTAAATGATAATGTTAATATAGTGCCCCAAAACTATCTAAAACCAATTGGTTGAGTGGTTTTAGACTAATAAACACCATATCCTTTAAATAATACATTTTGTAGCCATTCAAATTCGAAAATTAATTTATTATAATATAATATTTTTAGCTTTTCCTAAGGTTCCCATCACCCCTCTTATAAAAAGGCACTCCTCCTTCTCTCAAATTCACACATTCCAATCCATTTGGATCGGCCAAACCCAGCAAAAAAACCCTCTCAACTATCCTAAATTAATACTAGAGGCCTTCCTTTAGTTAGAAATCCATCTTATGGAGCCCTTTTGATCAAATCAAAAGGATGAACCCGAAGAAGAGGTAAATATTTCATCACCTCTTTCAAGTTCCTTTCTTCTTCCACTTCCTCTTTCATTGTTGTTTCCATTCTAAAATAATAACTCCAGTATATTCTATATATAGTGATGTTATTATAATTATGGTACAACCATATTCATTATTCTATCCATCCTTTGAAGGACATGTCACCATACGTGCGTACGTACAATTTACCGTCTCCACGTCGTGGTGTAATTGTTGTTCAATACATTATTATTTGGATGGGTATAATAATGATGTGTAATTGATGTAAATAATAAATATAACATGATAATTATTCTGTATATATTATATAACATCCAATTATATATTATTTTACTATCAAAAGAATGATATTGTCGCCCGTGCATACATAAGGATTACCGTCTCCACGAACGCGATGAGATTCATTCCCCATCGTATCAATTCAAGAATAATTTTCATTAGATGATTAATAATAATATTTAAAGCCTTAATATCATTATGAATATGAATAATATATATCCTATCCATTACAAACATTACTTATGTACCAAATCATATAAAGGAAAACGAATCGGTTAACACCCGAAATGATGATAATACTAAGATGTTATAAACAAAGAAATATCAAAAGATCATATATGATATTATATTAATGTATATGATTCATGTATAATTTAATAAAAATTATTTAACCATTATAAAGGATGTTAACCTACTCTCGACCAAGGAAAAGTACATGTTAAGGGTTAATTTTACAATCTCTTTTTTATCCGAGGTTGTTTTTATGTAAGTATCTACTGGGAACTCTTTATCATCCACATCCATGATTCATAAAAATGTATTTCAAAACATTTTTTACTACATAAAGGGTTAATGTAATTTATAAACATATTTAAAATTATATGTTTTGAAAGGAATCTTTCCATCGTTTTCAAAATAAGGTACATTATGACATTCTCGAAAAAATTAAAATAAGAATGTTTTTTTAACTTATACGACGAGTGTGGATATTTTCCACCATTATAACATCTTCTAAAATTCCCTAACATTCTTATTAGAATATTTCCAAAATAAATGTTTTCTTTATAATTATGTGACTCTATAATGATTTCAAAATAGAAAGAGTTATTTTTCTAAAGAGGGATTTGATTCCATCTATGTCAACATCCTTTGAATGGATTTTATGTTTATTTGAAGTTAATTTATTATGATACAAAAAGACCATATTTTATTGAAGTTTTTGTGATATGTTTGACTATGGATGTGATATTTTTATTCCATTCAGGATTTATGGTCAAAGTATTTACATTCCGTATGTTTGATTTAATACGAATTTTTATGTTATATTTTAAACTTTTCATATGAGGAATGTATTAGGCTTAGTAAGTGACGGGTGGAGCCCGCTATAGCTCCTCGATGCATTGGTAGGTCTCATGAGAGAACTAGACATGGAATTGGCCTACCCCTTTCCCAATTTGATATATGGTTTTTGCCAAGGCCTTTATCATTATTAGTCATCTTGTCTAAGGCCTTGAAAAAATGTTTCAGAATGTTTGGCATTATACATTCCCTCATTATGAAAATGATATTGATAGTTCATGTGGTCATTCTACTAGTATAATACTCATGAATATTTTTCATTATGGAATTATTTACTCAGCTCATATTCCTACCATAAAATTATACATGATTATTATTGGTAAAGGCATGTGGTTTCAATTATTCACCATACTTAATATTTATGTTATCTTCTATTGTATTGCTTACCTTTACTGAGCATTCAAGCTCACCCATTTCTTATGTTTCATTTTCCCAATATATGAAGAAGTTATTTATGAGTGTCTTGTAGGAATAATCTAGGAAGATGGGATGATTATAATGTAATAGATTCATGTTTTATTTCTTGTTAAGTTGTAAAGTTGAACATATGTGTGAATCTAGTTTCCAATAATACTAAACCAATCAGTATTTGGAGACATGATTTCCTTGTGATCATGCCAATGTTATGTAATAATGCACTGAATCTGGGTAACTAGGGTCGGGGCGTTACAATTGTTGTCAGATGAATTTTACTACAAACCTTGGAAACTAGATTTAGATAAACTCTGATTAGAGCACATATCCCTAAGATAGACTTGGAAGATTAGTATAAAAGAACTTCTAAGAATTTTGGGATTGTAGAGATTTTTTAATTTTCAATGAAATACATCCATGTCTGGATACAAGATGGTAAAGGTAGCTCTGGCATAAATTTACCTAGGGTTAAAACCTGAAAACACCTCTTTGAGCTAGACTCGAATGAGAACTAGTGCATGACAACAGGCCTTACTGCAGTTTTGGTTACGACACTCTCAGGGGATATTCTTGGGATAATTCTCATTTTTTTTACAAATCATTATGAATGATTTAAGAGTATATGCCTCCTCAAAGAAAATATTTTTATGATTATGAATTATATCCATAAACTGTTCAATTTACGTTAGATATTTTACAAGTTTTGAATTATTCATTGCAATTAATAAACTGACCTTCTGTATGCCATTGTATAGAAATGATGCCCAGTATAAGGAATGTGAACTCCAACAATATGTATGATACAAAGAGTAAGAAGGATCATATCTTTCATGGTATTAAGCCAACATTTAGAAGGGAAATAGTCTCTCATGTATTCCAAACATATGAAGAAATAGTATCATGTGTTAATAAGATAAGTAATGAATTATTTGTATCCTATGGCATTGAAGGGAAGCAAGAGAATAAAGGGATGGAAGAGAGAAATATGGATAAAGGGAATATGGAAAAGAAGGATTTTCCTATATGTGGTAACTGTGGAAAGAATCACCTTGGTAAATTCTTGAAGGGAATGATAGTTTGTTATAAGTGTGGAGAAAAAGTATACCATGCACGTGATTGCAAAGGTATGAAAATGGTTTCAAATGTCAAATGCTTCATCTACAAGGCTTTGGGACACAACTAGAATCAAGGTCCCATTCATCAGAGTATACCACAAATGATGCTATAGGATAATAATCAAGTTATGATACTACCTCATATGAAGAGGAATGAATAGTGTTCTTATGTAATCATTATAGAATTATTTCATTTGAGTGTTGTATTGGCAATATACTAGTTATATGAACTGTAGAGATAAATAAGGATTATACTGCAGTACTATTTTATTGAGGATTTAAGATTATATGATTCTAAGAAAAGTGACTTAATAGTTATCTACACTTTTTGAAAAATACATGGTTGAAGGAAATGAAATCCTTAATATAGTCTTGATAATGAGGTAGTGATTATGGAATAAGAGATGGTTGATTTGGATAAAGTATATTGGATATTCTTGACTTCCTTGGAATTGATTAATAGTTTGTATATTTCATCATTTATGTAATATTCAATATTTTGGGATATAAAGAATATATCCAGTATTATATAATGCATAAAGGAGCATGAATGTATTCAATAATATTTTATGGTAATTCAGGGTGTTACTATGTATTAAAATAACACATGATGAAGGTGTTCACATGTTATTACATGTAAAAAAGGATCTTCATTATGTTTAAATTCCTTATAAATTTTGGATTGTGATTTCGGATTGAAGTATTTTGGATAACTCTAAAGGGTGGAATGGATTAAGTTTGATATTTGATACTATTGTTAAGGTTATTTTTTTATTTTTATAAAATGGACAATACGCAGACCATGAGACAACCCATCGCGTCGGACAAAGCTGCTGAAATCAAACCCACAACCACAGTGCGATTGGGATTTATCACCTACCACTTGACGACGTAAAGTCCCTCGATTGTATAATGTAGTTTTTTAAAGGGTATGATAGGTGAATTATAAATTCATTTTTTTGGAACCCTATACAAATCGGATAAATAGAATATTTTTTTTATGTTCTACTATCTTTTAGAGTGAAAGATGAGTTTGTAAAAGAAATTAGTTAAATGTGGAACTCTACTTGGAAAGTATATTTATTTATACTCTTATTCTATGATGAAATTAATTCTTAAACTTTAGGTAAGGGATCATAAAACTAAAAATTTGTTATCCTAATACCTTATGTTTTGTTGAACATTTGATATTTAAAATCATCATAGATTGATTGATTTGAGGCACTCAATTCTACAATTATTTGTGACTAATTACCTCAATCACTCTATAAATATTTATGTTTTCATACAATTATGTGTCTCTAATTTCTATCTATGTTCTCCTAATCGAGATCATAATTTTGTGGTGACTTTTTCATTCCCCTTTTCCCCTTATTAAGACTAAATTCTATTAACCCAATTTCTGATGTGGGTTTTCCCACAAAGGTATTTTCTAGTTTCAACCTTTTATTTTGGAAGAACAATTTTAAATTGTGAGGACTCAATTTATTGAAGGAGGGAAGAATTTAACACCCCATGATTTCATAGTACGTTATTTCATCAAAGTAATGCAATAACTTACACTACACGCAACACTGAGTTCAAGCACACCACGACTTACCAAACTAGCCGTTAAAAAGTGGTTACAAATGGTATTAACTAAAATTTGATCTTTATATAATCCTTATAATTTTAGAATCCATATTTTGAGTTCCTTAGACATAATGTAAGTACCAATTCATTTTTTTCAAATAAAAGAATTATTTTTCAAAAAATAAAATTTTACAGCCTTTTAATGGAGAACCCTTTATAAATCCAATATTTTGAACTTTTATATATTCAATTTGACAAAATAATCTTCTTATTTAGAATCAGGACATATGAATTTTGTATCAATAATTTTTTTTTTGTTTTTCTGATAACATTTATATTTGGGTGAATAGTAAAAAATACTATATTTTAACTGAAAACAATTTTTTTTAGTAAAAATAGTTTATAGTTTTGAATTATACATTTTAATGGTTTTGAAGTACAATGATATTATATTATTACCATTTAATACAATGATGGTCATTGTTAGTAATTTCAATTTAAGATTGGACATAAACAAGTGTCAATCTTTTGATAGTTATTTTTTTAAAAATACGCTTTTTAAGTTGGACAATGGGAATTAATTTTAAATTAATTAATTAAACTTATATGTTTTGAAATTGGAAAAATATAATTCATTATTGAATTTGGAATATCAGAATTAGTTTAGGGTGAATTTTTGGTATATTTCTGAAAACTTTCAATTTCTGATGAATAGTGAAAAACACGGAGTTATAGTTTAAAACCGAATTTTTATTTTTATAATTATTTATTTAAATTTATTTTTGGTTAAAATAGATACATTATATCTATATTAGTTCAATTTAATTCATTGGAGTCATTTTATAATAACGTTACATATATAAAAATTTTATTGAACTATTTACCGTCATTACCCACCTCCTAGGAGCATTTGCAAATTCAAATAAAACGTAATTTTACCGCTTATGTGAGCTGAATTTCAAAAGTACGATAGACACAGTTGATATCAGTAAGTAAAATGTGTTTCAATAAGTTGAAAATAATTTTTGGGGAATAGAAACTTTTTACTTTGATTTACCACAGTTAAAAGTAAATAGGGTAATTTAGGGTAAAATGATATTATTATTACCCTAACACATGTGTAAATTCTATTGGATAAGTATAATTCATCCAAAAACAACCTTACTAAAAAAATATGAACCTATTTGGTCTACTTGGATTAGATTAGAAAATTTATTATTATTTAATTCAAAGAATAGTTAAAAGAGTTAAAAATCAATGTTTAATAATTTAATCATTTTTAATATAGGGTTACACATAAGATAAATTTGACTATAAATATTCATTAGAAAGATAAAAGTATTTAATACATAATAGTATTATATATATATTTTTTATACATTTAATAACGTAATTTATTTATGACACATTGATGATGTAGTAATTAAATAATTAATGGTTGATTAAAATAATTGGCATTATAAATATCCAAATAAATTTAATTTTATAGTTTTTCTGAAATACAAAAAATTTCTAGGTTAATATGTCATGTTAGGGTTGGTTAGATGAATTATTTTCCAAGTAATAATGCTTTTATGAATTTAGAAAAAACAAAATACCAAATAGTGTCAAAATTGACATAAAAGTGTTTTTAAAACAAATATTATATTATTATTTAATATTATATTCCTAAAAATCTATGGTTCAGAAAAGAGACTAATATAATGATAGGTGTATCATTAATGAACCACTTGGGGTTCTCTTGTAAGTATATAGTAAATTTATTAACCATATAAAAAAATACAAAGAGACATGGTAAATGTCAAACTATTTAACTAAGAGTTAAATATAAAGGATAAAGTTAATATAGTGACCCAAACATATATAAAACCTATTGGTTGAGTGGTTTTAGACCCATCCACACCTTGGGTTTTAAATAACCCATTTTCGAGCGATTAGAAACAGGAAATTAATTTATTATATAATAACATTTCTAACTTTTCCTAAGGTTCCCCTCACCCCTCTTATAAAAGGGCACTCCCCCTTATCTCTAATTCACACATTCAATGCCATTTGGCTCAGACAAACCCGGCCAACATACCCTCTCAAGTGTCCTCCCTTCATCCTAGAGGCCTTACTTTAGTCATAAATCCATCTTATGGAGCACTTTTGATCAAATCAAAAGGAAGAACCCGAAGTGGAGGTAAATATTTCATCACCTCTTTCAAGTTCATTTCTTCTTCCACTTCCTCTTTCATTATTGTTTCCATTATAAAATAATAACTCCAGTATCATATATATATTGTGATGTTATTATAAATTTGGTACAACCATATTTATTATTCTATCCATCCTTTTAATGACATGCCACCATATGTGCGTATGTACGGCTTACCGTCTCCACGTCGTGGTGTAATTGTTATGAAATACATTATTATTTAGATGTGTATAATAATGATTTTTAATTTATTTAAATAATAAATATAACATGATATTGATTCTGTATATATGATATACCATCCAATTAAATATTATTTTAAAAAAAATAATGATATTGTTACTCATGCGCACGTACAGAATACCGTCTCGACGAATGCAATGAGATTCATTCCCCATCATATCCATTCCGGAATAATTTTCATTATATGATTAAAAATAATGTTTAAATACTTAATATAATTCTGAATATGAATAATATACATCCTATCCATAACATACATTACTTACGTAACAAAGTATATAAGGGAAAATGAATCAGTTAACACCTGAAATGACGATAATACTAAGATATTTTTAACAAAGAAATATAAAAAGATCATATATGAAATAATATTAACGTATATGATTCTTTTATAATTTAATAAAAATCATTTAACCATTATATAAGTGGTTAACCTACCCTCGACCAAGGAAAAGTACAAAGTAAGGTTTAATTCTACAATCTCTTTATTATCTGAGGTTGTTTTTACGTAATTATCTACTGGGACCTCTTTATCATCCACATCCATGTTTCTTATTAATTTATATCCATACATTTTTTAATATATAAAGGTGTAAAGTAATTTATAACCTTATTTAACCTTATATATTTTGAAGGGAATCTTTCCGTCATTTTCCAAACATGGTACTTTATAACCTTTTCGACAAAATTAAGATAAGAATGTTTTTTAACGTATACGGCATGTGCAGCAATTTTAGGCCATTATAACATATTTGAAGCTTCCCTTACAAGATTATAAGAATATTTTCAAAATAAATGTTTTCTTTATAATTATGTGTCTCTGAAATGATTTCTAAATAGAACGAGATATTTCTCTAAAAAAGGTTTTGATTTCATCTATGTCAACATCCTTTGAATGGATTTTAAGTTTATTTGAAGTTGATTTATTATGATACAAAACATCTATATTATGTTGAATTTTTTGTGATATATTTGACTGTTGATGTGAAATTTGTATACCATTCATGGTTTATGGTTAAAGTATTGACATTTCGTATGCTAGTTTTAATACGAATGTTTATGTTATATTTCAACCTTTTCATATGAGTAATGTATTGGACTTAGTAAGGGACGGGTGGAGATCGCTACAGCTCCTTGATGCATCGGTAGTTCTCATGAGACAACTAGATGTGGAATTGGCTAAGGCCTTTCCCAATTTGATATATGGTTTTGTCCAAGGGCTTAATACTTTTTAGATTTCTTGGATGAGGCCTTGACAAAATTTTTCAGAATGTACGGTATTATACATTCTCTCATTATGAAAATAATATTGATGGTTCATGTGGTCATTTAACTTGTAGAATACCCATGAATATGTTTTATTATGAAATTATTTACTCATCTCATATCCCTAACATAAAATTATTTATGATTATTATTGGTAAAGGCGTGTGGTTTGAATTGTTAACCATGATTAATATTTATGTCATCTTCCGCTGTATTGCTTACCCTTACTGAGCATTCGAGCTCAACCCTTTTTTATGTTTCATTTTCGGAGGATATGAAGAAGTTAGTTATGAGTGACTTGTAGGCATAATCCAGGAGTCTTGGATGTTTCTAATGGAATAAATACATGTTGTATTTCTTTTCAAGTTGTAAATTTGAACTTATGTATGAATCTTGTTTCCAATAATACTAAACTGATCGGTCTTTTGAGACATTATTTCCTTGTGATCATGCTAATGTTATGTAATAATGCACCGACTCTGGGTAACTAGGGTTGTGGAATTATAAATTTCGTCCTTCTAAGATAATTTGGATAGTTTTTAGTAGGACTATTATAGGATGAGGTAATTCCCTTGGTCTTTTCCTCAAGGGTTCAGTATGCCATTACATCCATACTACTACATTTTAGTCCATTCTAGAGGATGATTACCAAATAGAGTTACTTTATCCATCCTTGGGATAAGATTTATCCTCTATCATCCCTATTTAGATCATTATAATTGACATAACATTTGATAATAGGGAATTTGACCTCAATCTAATGGGCCCCATATTTAGGGTTTGTGGTATTCTCAGAAAGGATCCATTAAGATACAATCTGCATCAGCATGGATAGAGGTATTCTCTGGGTAGGATCCCCCATGTTGAAGATTTATCCTGTTTGAGTTTTTGGTATTCACTATATTGGATCCTCTCTTAATGTATCATAGTCTTCCTTGACCAATGTGATCTTTTTGTGTAGGGACAAAATGATCTAGTCCTTTTACTGAGTGGCTCTGATTATATCATGGATTGTGGAGTAAGTTCTCAAGGAACATTCATACTTCAAGCAGAATCATGTGGATTGTAATTGGTCATGACTTACTTATAGAACTTATGTCATAGATTAAGTATCTCTGGATAATTAATGTTATATGTGCTGTTGAAATATACCAATGTAGATATTACTAGTATTTTTTTATGGGGACTTTCCATTGTGGAATTTTTCTCGTAGTATTTTTTCAATTGTTTTTTGGGGTGTCCTACTGTGTATTGTTATACTCAACCCTACACGGGCTTTTCCCACACATTTCATGTCTTGTTCAGACGATCAACCAATTGAATGAGTCCTAGGTGGACCAGGACTAGGTGGTGCTTAGAAATGCTAGACACATGAGGTGTGCTCCTGCAATTTCAAATTGCAATCCCAATACCACTAAATTCAAGTTGGATCAGCTAGGGTTTTCTCTAGATGATTTTGAGTAACTTTTTCTATCACTTTCCTAGACTAGACAACATGGGATACACATCACCATGTTTGGTTGCAATTTTTACATACTTGTTTTGGTGGTCTTATATTCTAGATCTTTTTAATTACCCTTACATGTGTACCCTGGTTTTGAGATATAGTGGTTTCATGCATTGGTTTACATAGTGTTTTTACATTTCAGTATTTGTGTTTTGGAGATGTGTGTTTGAATACAGGTAAATTAGGATAATGCCTCCCATATTTGGGATATGCCTACTCAGTGCTTATAACTAACCACTAGCCTATTGGAGGTGGGATTGGGGTAATTATGGAATGGGCCCCTATGGGAAGAGACATGACAGAGTGGTATCAAATTATGTCAGTCCTACTTTAGGATCGGGTGGCAGTGAGGTTGGTCTGAGGAGATACTGTTAAGTGTTTCGTGTTCATATTTCATGCCAAGGGATCCAATGTTGGTGTAGCGGCCAACATATCCATACACCAGGACTCTAGGAACCTAATTTTTGACTTGATACATGAAAACACTAATTGTAGGATAAAATTACAGTACATATGTCATATAGGAATGGTTGTGTTTTTCATTTCCTTCTTGATTCAATTCTCTAGTTATACACAATTGACCATGGTACATCATGATTTATTTTTGGATGTCTCTATGTCGACTACCCTCCACGATTCCACTGTGAGATCACAATGATAATCCACCTAGTGATTAAGAATTAGTAGAGGGTAATGTACAACATATAGAACCTTCGGGTGGTTTACCAGCTATACCACCACCCGTTGAGTAGCAGATACTACAAGCACTAGAAGATTAGGATGAACACGGGCTGAGTGCATTACAAGTGTTTCAGAGGCAGTGATCTCCCATATTTCAGGGTGATCTGGAACCCCAGTTGGATGAGGGTGTGTTTTAGTTGGTCACCGATTTTTTCCTCCATGTGAAGATGCCTTCAAAATATATGGATTTTATTTCTATGAGTCTTCTTTAGGGATCCATTGGGTGATGGTGGATCATGATTCCATAGTCTCCCAACGAGACAACTCTCTCCTAGATAGACTTTAATCATCTCATCAGGGATAATTTCTAGGTATCCACATTGTGATATATTTTCATACAAGAGGTTCTGCATCTACAGAAAGGTAGTATTCTTGTGAAGAATTATTCAACAAAGTTTGATACCTTTTTTTGTTACTCTAGGGACATGGTATAATATATGATATTTATGTATTGGACCACTAAGTATGGCTTACACCATGACATCAGGACATTGGTGGTATCCCTTATAATTACTAATTATGTTGGGGGTACTTGAGTGACCCATGATGGTGGAGAGTTTTCTGGTGGGGAAGAAAGTGGCGGTGGGAGATTGTAGTGCCAACTGTGTAACTGGAACCTCCACAATATGTTGCCAATGATAGTATCAAGGGCCCAAACTAGTGTGTAACATCAGGAGACAACACTGGGAATCATTTTTAGTTGTTCAGGGAACCCATGACTCCTTGAGTTAGTCGAGAGATAGATTGTGTTACATATGCATCGGTCAGGGATATCTGGAATGAGATTGCCTCAACCATCAAACTGCGGATCAGGGTATGGTGAAGGGACCATCAAGGTAGATGTAAATATAGGATCAGGGTGGTTTGTATGGTGGAATATCTGATATATGAGTAGGTATGGTGGTAGGGTTGTTCATAGGTTTGATCTATTTCCACCACCACCCCCAGGTGGTCCACACTAGGCTCTAGGAACTCGTGGATATGGATGAGGTTATCTATATGCAATGTAGGATTAAAATCCAGGGGCTCCGTGGACGATTCAATTTAGGATAATTGTCTTTTCCACATTATCTATAGTTTTTATAGACACATGTGCTAGTAATTCCTTTATTTCCATGAACCTTATTCTGGACTCAGAAATTCTGGTTCGACCATTAACTCAACCTTTATGCTTCGAGAGTCCTACAAGATAATATTCGATGATCACAGACTGGTGCTGATAGTGAAACCTGGCTCTTTGAGGTATGATTTTTGGTTGGGATCTCTTGGTATCGGCATCGAGGCCTTACATCGTCATTCCAGTGTGGAATGGTTGTCCACAATTCATGCTCAGATGGAATATTTTTGGAGTAGAGTGTGTTGTGTCCATAGTGATTGGACCAGGTTTTCCACTATGGGTGAAAAGGAAATGCATGCAGTGTAGGATGGCCTCACACATAGGAGGTTTCATTTGATTACTAATCAGTTGGCTAACCTCACCTTCAGTGTAGTGGAAGCTATGTGTCCCGAGTTTCTTACCATAGTGGTAGAGTATGAGGACGTATTCCCTGAAGATGTCATGGGATTACCACCCCACAGGGAGATGGAATTTTTCATGGATATACAGCCTAGTATGAAATTGATATCTATACCGTCATATCATATTTCTCCCACATAGTTTTTCATGTATAGGTTACAACTTGAGGACATGCTGATGAAGGGCTTCGTGAGACCCAGTGTTTCACCCTGTAAAACACCTGTCTTGTTTTCCAACAAGGAATATGGTATATTGAGGTTATGTGTTGACTTCTAGTGGCTAAACCAGCTAGCCTTGAAGAACAAGTATCCACTAACATGGATCAATTAACTTATTTATTAGTTCAAAGGTGTGTGACAGTTCTTTAATATAAACCTCAGATAATGTTATTCCAAGTTGTGAGTTAGAGACAAGGATATACCGAAGATGGATTTTAGTTGTTGTTACGGTCACTATGATTACATGGTGAAGCTGTTTGGTGTGACAAATTACCCATAAGTGTTCATGAGACTTGGGAACCATATCTTTTTTCCTTAAATATATCATTTCGTGGCAGTATTCACTGATACAACCCTAGTGTAATTGACGTTTGAGGATGAGCACACAAGACACGTGAGGATTGTCTTGGACACACTCTAATAGCACCAGCTTGATGTTTCTATTTTGTATTTGAGAGTACAATTTCTAGGAAAATTCATTTTGATGGATGGATTTGTAGTGGATCAATTGGTGATTGTGGAGGTTCATGATTGGGATCCACCTAAGAGTGTTACCAAGGTGTGGAGTATCTTTGGTTTGGTAGGTTACTATCAAAAGATTGAACATAACTTCTCTAGAGTGTAGTCACCCTTGACAGCTTTAACATGAAAGGGAGAGCCTATCATGGAGACAAAAAATTTAAAGGAGTGTTTTCAGAAGTAGAGATAGAGATTGACGAGAACTACTGTGTTGAGATTTCCTGAAGAAGGTGTCGATCATGTGGTTTTTTGTGATGCATCAGGGATAGGGATTTATTGTGTCTTAATGAATTGGTATGAATTGATTTCCTATTGTTCATAGATGTTTAGGCCATATGAGAAGAACTATGTGACCCATGATCTTGAGCTAGTAGTGGTAGTATTCATATTGAATGTGTAGAGACCCAACCTAATCGGCGAGTGTTTTATCATCTTCTCTGTTTACAAGAGTCTCGAGTATATCTTCTCTCTGACGGATCTAGACATGAGATAGAGGTGATTTCTAGAGCTCCTCCAGGTCTATGACTTTGAGATTGTCTATACTCCATGGAAGGGGAACGTTGTGGAATATTCTCTCTTCATGAGATCTAGTTTGCAGTTACTAAATGAGGCAATAGAGTAGTTGGCCTCATTACAAAAATCTATAGTGGATGGAGTTGGAGAATCATACCACCAGTCGATGGTTTTCACCCCACCACTATTATAATGAGTTGAGGAGGTACATATTATGGATACCATATGTGAGACCCCATGTACTTAGTTTTCTACAAGGCATGCTCTTGAGGGATATTTAAAATGTGGGGAGAACATTGTTCTTTTCAGAGGCCGCCCAGTAGTACCAGCTTATTTTTAGGAGGAGGTTTTGAGGGATTTCCATAAATACCCTTTGGTGGTACAACTAGGTTTAGAAAAGATGTACAAGGACCTCCAACTTCAGTTTTGGTGGTTAATAATAGAGTAGGGAGTTGCAGAGTTCATTTCATGATGCCTTACTTCTTCATAAGGGAAGGCTGGAACTAGGTTCCAGTATGTTGTACACAACTATTGGAGATCATATAATGGATGTGGGATGGAATATCAATGGATTTGGTGATGGGTTTACGATGTATTTCCAGGGGAATGATACCATCTGGGTTATCGTTGACCGACTCACCAAGTAATCCCACTTCCTAGATATTCAGGAGTAGAATTTAGTATTGTTATGGGGATACCTCTATTTACATGAGATAGTTCGAATACATTGAGTCACAACGATGATATTTCAAATTCTGATGCTTGTACACTTCACTATTATGGATGGGATTTATGGAGGAGTTTGGGACTCAGTTACACTTGAGCACAACATTTCACCCATAGGAGGATGTCTAGACTCTGCAACCATTTATGTTATTGGGAAAATTTTCTAGGAATTCATGTTTTATTTTGGCCACAGTTGGGAGGATCACATACCACTATTGTAGGTTTCGTAAAATAAAAGTTATCACTCCACCATCTGTTAGAAACTATTCGAGGCCTTGTACGGGAATCCCTACAGGTCCCCACATTGCTGGACTAACTGAGGAGAGTCATCACTCAGGGGTATAATGTTGGCGTGGGCTACTACATAAAAGGATAAGATCATCTAGTTGTATATTAAGACTATACAGACAAGATGGAAATCTTATGTTGATAAGTGGTGGATGCTTTTGTAGTTCAAGGAAGGAGACCACATGTTCCTTCGGCTTTCACCTCGAAATAGATTTGACAAATTTGGTTGGGCCAGAAAGCCATCTATGAGTTTCATTGAACCATTCATCATAATTTATAGAGTTGGTGAGGTGGCATACCACTTGTTTCTACCCCCACAGTTAGACTGGGTACACAATGTCTTCAACATGTTACATCTGACGAGGTACTTGTATGACCCATCCCTTTTTCTTTGACTGTTACGAGTTAAATATAAAGGATGTGGAGTATTTTTTAGTGTATCTGATATATATCGATGATACCCTGGAGATGATATTTCGTGGGATTTCTATTCCTCATCTACGCATTTAGTGGATTCATATGAATCACTAGGAGAGAACATGGGAGTTGGAAGCTCTGATTCATGGTCAGTTCCCTCATCTTTTTTAGTATCCCTTTGTTTTACCTTTTGTGGACATAAATCTCTGAGGTGGGGAAAATGTAACATTTATTATTTTCCCATGAATTATTTTTAGAAATTATATGGATTGATTTCGAACGAGGAACCGACACGACATGTAATTCTGAGACCCAGTTTTATCAGATTTTTTTGAAAAAATGGTAATATTTTAATAGAACGCTCAAACATTTCTAATTAAAAAGTTGATAAAACTCAAAAAAAGGGTTCCCATATCATAAATCTAAAGCCACCGTTGATCTCAAAATGTAATATTTAAACTGTGTGTGACTTATCTTTGGTCAGTGCATGTATTTTGTGGGATGATGAAAAAAGGATGTAATTATCATTAAATATTTTAGATACATTTTTGTTTGACACAACGTCACTTTCCTTTTAAAATTGATTTTTAGGAAATATAGGGTTACCACCATAAAACTGTAATTCATATGATAATTGTAGAAAGATAATTTGGAGAAACCATTAGAAAATCTTGGTGGACCAAATGAATGATGCCCCTCATATTCAACAAATCATGTAATGACAAGAAAATGATCATCCTTTCTTAGTGACTGATCCGCGTCGTGGAAGGTCATGTTGTTTTGAGTCTGTATTCCCCATTCATATGTTATAGGATGAGCACAGACCAATCAAAAATTAGATTTTCCTATTAATTGGTTATTTTGGGAGGATGGGAAATTATCTGAGGGATTATGAGGAGATTTATTTTAATTCCTCTTCAATTATTCTTCAAATAAAAATAGATTGATGTCGAAACAAACAAAGACCATGGTTTGTTACTTAGAGAATTATTTTTTATTCTAACTCCCCCATTATTATTGTTCATCAATTTTGGACCCCTGTGGCCATGGTTCATCTTTTTGGGTGTCTTCAAGCATAATCAGACCCCTAGATTGGAGGCAAACTAGAAACAGAGGATAGGTATATGTAGATCAAGACCCAATGAGTGTAGATCATTGCCTATTTTAAAATATAAACATTGGAGGTGGAATCTTGGTCTATGGAATGGACCAAGATCATGGGTCTACTGTGGTGGTCCAGTGAGGAGAGGTGGTAGAATATGTGACACGGTGTGACCGCGTTAGAAGGAAATGGTGATAAGAGTTGGTGGAACTAAATGTGACAGTAGTGTCCATGTGGAACACAGTGGGAACCCATGTGGGAGCTAGAGAGGATGGAATAACTCGACCATGGTAGTAGAAATGTGAAACACAGCCAGATGATGTGTGGTTCAGAGGCTGCGGGATGCGGTGGACACAGAGGACCAATGGGGCGAGCGGAGCAGGCTTTCTAGGAATCAGGGGCTAGGTAGAGTGGGAAAAGTAGGGAAATCATGAGTGTGGTAAGCTAGGTAAGCCAGGATGGGCTAGGTGTCCTGATCCAAATGAGTCTATCCTGGGGTAATTGGGGCTAGATTCATGCCAAGGTTGACCATGGAGGTCAACCATGATCCATTGTACCACAATCTACCAAACATCCATGGAAGATATGGCTGCATTCAACTATGAAATATTACCATGATATCCTAGTGCTTTTCAACCACCATGGTCAGTGGACTGATGTGTGTCAGTACTCAATCCAAGTGACCCCCTTCTGAAACCTCAAAACACCGCATATTCTAAATTGAGCATCCAATCAATGATCCATCTACGGTGTTGGGACCCTAGAAATGGGACGGTCCTTTTGAGATAATACATTGAGTTTTATGTTGGACCATTATAGGTTGAGATCCATACCTTGGTTCATTACCCGAGGGTTTAGTAGAGAATTACATCAACACAACTGGATTGGTAGTCCTCTTTAGAGGCTGAGTCCCAAATAGAGTTTTGGTATCCCTCTTTGGGACTAGAAATATCATCTATCACCATATTAGTGTTTTTCGGAATCAAAGTAACCATAGAGAGTAGGTATTTTATACTTCTTCTAGAGGGCCATATTTATAAGGATAGTGGTATTCTTTGGGAAGGATCCCCTACATTGCACGTTGATCCTTATTGGGTTTGTAGTATTCTCTGTGTAGGATTGACTCTTTGTGTTTCGTAGTCATCCTTGACTAATGAGATCTCTCTGGGTGGGTCCCAAATGAGCTAGAACTCTCATTGAGTGTCTTAAATTATATCATTTCTCGAAGACTGCGTTCTCCCAGAATGATCATGCTTTGAGAAGAATCGTATGGCTGGTAATTGGTTGTGGATTACTTATAGACCTTATGTATTGGACTAAGATTATCTGGATAAATCATGTTATATGTGCTATGGACATATACCTGTGTGGTGCTGACAAGTATTATCCTTTTTGGTATTTAATTTTTTGAATTTCCATCATGTTATTTTTTCCTTCTTTGATTTAGGGTGTCCTACTGGTTATTGTTATACACACCTTAGCATGGTCTTTTCCCACAAGTGTTGTGGGTTGTAAAAATGATCGACCCTTTGATAGTGACCTAGGTGGAACAGTTTCATGTAGGGGTTTGCGATGATAGACAGATAATGTTGGATCCTAATGTTTTAGAGAGCATTCCCAGTACCATTTCATTCAGGTATTATCATTTAGTGTATTCTACGAACGATTTCTTCGAAACTTGTGCTTTCACATTCCTAGTCCGGGACAATGCAAGAAAAACATCACCATATTTTTTGGACTTCTTTATAGACACTTTTTGGTGGAATTATATTCTGGAACTATTTACTAACTAGTACTTTTATATTATGATTGTGGGATTTAGTGTTTTTCATGCATTGTTTTACTTAGAATTTTTACATTACAGAATTTTTGGAATGGATATGTGTGCGTGATTACAATTAATTTAGGATAATTCCTCCCATTTGTGGGATATGGATACTCGATGCAAGTCACCTTCCCTAAGACTATTAGAGGCATTCTTGGGGTGTTCATGGCCTGAGCCCCTCTGGGATGGGTTGTGACACCATGCACTTTACACAATGTCTCATGATATTATAACATTTCCCAAATCATTGGACCTCTATTTGGGAACCCCCATAATAATCATATCTGGTCCAGGCATTAGTGTTCCACATAGATCACATAACCATAGAATGTCTTTGATTTATATTAACCCGATGATTATGATTTTTTGTTATAAACATTGAATTACCCGATTAAATAAGTATAGGTACATATAGGTGAATACCCATGAATATAATTGGTTATGGTAATCCACTTCACAATCGTTTGGCATGAAAAATCACAGTGAAATTTGGTCAGCATAAAGGCAGTACTTAATGATTTGTAAAAGGGTTCAATGATATAAATAGGTCTATATAATATTTTTTACATAACAATTTTAGAATGATAGATATGTAAAAACATATCCCAACATTGGGAATTTAAAATTAAAAAGCATAAAATAAAGATGGTGCATGAATAATGAAGAGAAGGAGAGGATCCCATACTTTGAGAAGGAATTTCCAAATGATTTGGGGGAGCTTGTTGAGTGCTCTGGGGTATCTACTTATGGATCTATATATTAATGGTAAGACTAAGTGCGATATCCGTGTTTTTTGAGTGGAGATAAAAGGGTGCAAGGATATTTTTTATATTGAAAAAGATATGAAAAATCTTTATTATTTCCTAAATAATGGTTTTTGACTCTATAGAATTAGTTAATCAAAATAAAAAACATTCCAATTTTTTTTCATATTGTTTATACCAAATTTTATTCGTTTTAATTATTTTATAATTAAAATAATTTAATTCATTAAAATATATTCTATGGTGACGTGGAAGTGGGTCGTGCTCTTAAATAAATAACTCTAAAACCATAATATATAATATAGGTTTTGGAGGATTCATAATGGGTTTAGAAATTTAATAATACAACACAAAAATATTTTTTTTCAATGGTAAATATATATTTGGTAATTGATACCTTTTATCAAAAATATTAAATCATCTTTGTGACATTATGTTGTCATAATACATTTCATATATTCATACCGTAATCAATATTTACCAAAAAATATGTATATATTTGAAAATTATGATAAACACACCAACATATATTTTTTACATGTTAATACAAAAATGATATTTATTTTAACAAAATAATTCTAAAAATTACATAATTTATATTTTTAAATAAAATTCCATGTTTATTTGAAAAATATAGTTTTTTAGAATGACAATTTTCTAACCCTTACAAAAAAAAGACTTCAAAAAATTATGTTAACAACTTTACATAATAAATAATAATAATTTATTAAAATATCATTTATATTGAAATTTCCCATATACTTTAAAAATAATATCTTAATTGAAATTTCACATTACCAAAAACTTCAATTCAAGTTTTGTCATACTAAAATCTAGTTTCTATTAAAAATTCATTATTTAATCATTTATAATGTAAAATTATTAATGAATAAATATAATAATTATTTAATAGATAATAAAATATACATAATCATTCTCATAGGTTCATGAGACATAGTACTTTATTACATCAGTGAATTGCATAAGGCTATAGTATTCGATAGTTAGATTTTCTTAAGGTGGTTTGGAAAACCTAGTTTAGGATGTGATCTAGAAGTTCTTGAAATCCCCCCATAGATGGGTATTATTAGGATTTATTTATTTAATATTATCTTGTTATTTTTAAAGGTAAAATGAAAAATATTCTATCTTCCTCAAAATCCTTAAAAAATGGGCTTCATAGTATGTTATCTTATAGGGCGGTGCCATCACTTCTTTTACATGTATCAACAGACTTTATCAAAACCCCCACATTTATACTAATCATATGATCACAGTAAAATATTTATATTATTAATAGATATGATGATAAAAAATCATTTAAATTTGATATGATATCGTATCTCAAGATAATAAATTTAGTGAATGTGTTTCCAATAACTTTATTTCTTAATGATAAATTTATTGTTTTGAAGATAAGGAATTTTATTTATATGATTTTGTTTCTCTAAATTTTTTCACCCATCAAAAGTTTCACCCTATAAATTTTCATTTCACTCACTAAATAAAATAAGGGTAATTATATTTCATCACCACTTGTGGTTCCAATGTCTCTTTCTTAAACATGGGGTTCCTCTACAATACTTTGAACAGATGATTTGTATTGATTTTTGGAACATTGTTTCTTTAATCCAAGATCTTTACCTGATTCTTCTAATTTGAAAAATAATTCTCCAACATTAATACCTCCGGATTTAGTATATGTGAGGTTCCAGGTATGTAATTTATCATGAGGGATTTTTGGAACACATAATGTATTTGAGATAGTTTAGGTTGGGAGTGATACTTAATAGGCCACTGCTATGATATGTTAAGGATCTCAAATGGGCCAATTTATCTTGGAATAATATTTATCTTCTTTCAAAACCTCATGAATTTTATTTAAGGTTATATACAAAGGAATAATTTTTCATAGACCTCATACTATATGTCTCATTAATGATTATCTATATATCTTTTCTGATGAATTTATACAGATTTCATTTAATTATGAAGAGTTTGAACCTCCACTATTATCTCTTAGATAATATCAGGTCCCATTATCTTCTTTTATCCTAATTCATCCCACCATTTTTGGAATCTTACACCTCTTACCATATAAAACCTCATTTGGTTCGATTTGAGTGTTCATATGTAAACATTTTTTTAAGATAAATCCTCTAAAAGAAAATGTTGATCCCAACATCATTGAAATTACATTGAATGCGATATCAATTTATCCTAAAAATTTTGAATGGTGTATTAATATTAACCATCCATATAAGGGTGATAAATTGTTTTGAAACTCTATTATATTTTTAATTATTATTTAAGTATTCCTCAAATTTTTATGGTAAACCTCACATATCTATTAGATACAATATAGTATGGAACTCTATGTAGTCATACAACTTCTTTGATGAATATCTGGGAGAGTTACTGAATTGATAAATATTCCTTGATGGAAATTAAATGAGTTTATTAATTAAGGTGATCAACTAACACCCAAGTATTTTTATTTCCTTTATCTGTCCTAGGGATTCCCATGATGAAATACTTTGTTTTTTTTCATTTCTATACTGTTATGGGCAGTGGTTTCATCATAGAATTATCCTTTCTTTCATTTTTCCTTGATTTGATGGCATACCAAACATTTGTATACAAACTCCACAGTATCTCTCTCTATCTCTCCCTATCCCTCCCTTTATTTATGTTGTCTATAAAAGAATTATTCTTCAAATATCTATACAACATAGTGCTTCATGGATTAATAGGTAAGGAATATCCATGTGCATCATCCAGAAGTCACCTATTTAGTTCTTCATTTTATGGGAAATATATCTTGGTACCAATAATTATAAGTCCAGCTTCATTGAATTAAAACCCTTTAATATTCTATAACTTCTTGAATAGAAACTAATAATAATTATCATCCTCCTTGATTGACATGATAATGGATAGTTGGGTAGTTACTTAATCAATATAGGATGAAGAAACTTATTTTATTCCCATATCTATCCTTTTCATCTTCCAAGTAGATATTATCACTTACAATCCTCATCATTGATTTAGTTGAAGGATACTTTATACTCATTATGTCTTTCACTTTCATTTCATAGGATGGTAATGGATTGCTAATTCATAATCCTTGATCTACTGTAAACACATTACTCAAATCATATTAAGATCCATTTGTGTTAATATATACATGAGTCTTTTATGGATTGTATATTTATAACACTTATCCCATTAAATATAATTCTTGAAATTTGTTACACAAAGGTCATTGAGCCAATTAAAGATCATGAGTTTGGATATTTTTCTCATAGATGATTATGTGGCACGAGAAATAGTCAAACACTTAGTAATTTTACATGATTATACAACCCAATGAATTTTTATAGTCATATCTAGAGATCCTATATCCTTCCCCAATAGTGGGTAATATGAACATATGTTAAATGATTTTTCATTTCATAAAAACTTTATAAAATTTACCTGTGTAATCAATCTAGACAATATTGACTTCTTTTTGTGTTATCTAGGATGGTTGTCCTAAAAATCATGATAATTTCATGAAAAATAGAAGATAATAAGCATCTAATCTAGGGAAACTATGGATTTCCATTGTATATTTTAGTCATGGACACTCTTTAATTATCTTTATTTTTGAAGGATCCAAATATATCCCTTTTCTAGTGATCATATTTCCTATGAATGTTACTTTTTATTACCATAAATCACATTTACTATACATTTCATACATGTTTTCTTCCAAAAATAACCTTAGTAGAGTATTAAATTTTTCCACAATTTCTTCCATTCTTTTGAATAAAATAAGAAAATTTTGTATAAAGAATACCAAGAATTCATTGAAGTAATCAATAAAAACATTATTATTAAATTCCATTATGATTTTTGGAGTATTAATGAGTCTTAATGTAATCACTATGAACATGTAGTACCCATACCATGAATGAAATATTTTCTTGGAGATATCCTCTTTCTTTACAATTACATGATAATATAATAAATGAATATCTATCATATAGGAATATTGTTAACAATTTAGGTTATAGAATTAATCATCAATACATGGGAGATGATACTTCTTATTTATAATTATCAAGTTTATCTCATGATAATCAAGGTCGAGGTGCATTGACCCAAACTTCTTCTTAATGAAGAGGACTGGTGTACACAATAATTATACTCAATCATATATACCCTTTATCAATATTTTCCTATAGTATTTTATTTAGTTATATGAGTTAAACAATGAACATTTGATATGTAGTATTGTATATTTGAAAATATTCAAGTATAAGATTGATTGAAAATTAAACCTCTCTAATAGGAGGAAGGCAATAAAATTCATCGATAAATATATCAGCATATTTCTTTATTATGAGGATGTATTCAAGGATGATATTTTAATTAGGATTACTCATTTTGGGAAGATGGTATTTCTTATAGGGGAATAATATCAATTGTTTAAATGATGTTACAAAATAAGACTCACCCTCCCCCTTACAATTGTATAGTAGCGAAGGATTATTCATGATACAAAGGGTAATTTCCTTCTATCCACAATTTATGCGGGATATATATAAGGATAACAAATTAATACCCAAAACAACCTCAAATTATGATAAAGTGAATATGATAAAGTTCTCTAGGACGTTTATCCAACATATGTGGATAGGGGGATTAATATATGGGATGAAATAATTCCCCAATTTTTGGTTTTCAGCAAAAACTCAACATTATTGATTTGTTGTTGTCTTTGATTTGTCATACTAAAGCTTCTTGAAATAAAAAAATTCATTAAAAAGAATTAAAAATTATGTTTTCTATCCATGAATGAATAAATATTTGACTTTTCACCACTTCTTCATTATGATCCACCTCTATATTGATAACGGAATTTTCTTTCCCTTTCCATCTTAAAAGATTTTGGAATTTATTGTCTCTAACATCCCTTGTCTTGGGATTGTGGTTCCCATAGTACCCTTTTCCCTTATAGTGAAACATTGGAAAATTATATTTTGGTTGACTAGGTAATTCAAATCTTCCATTAAAATTATTGATTTCATCTGGCGGTAATCTTTATCTTCGTTCCCTTCCTTTACACACCTAAGGAATTCTCACATCCCATTCAGTTAATTTATGTGGTTCTTCTTCCCACACTTTTGGAAAATTAGATGTTGTAGTTTCATTCCACTATTAGATTAATCCATCACACCACCAATAATATACTCCACATTCCACAGATTATGCTAAAGATAACCTTCAGATTCACTGATCAAAATTTTGAAATTGAGGGAACATTAAAAAAATTTCCATATAGTTATCAATGTCCCAAAACACCAAGGATTTTCATAGGCTCAACCTCATCCATACAGATAAGTGGTAAACTATTCAATTGTGGGTAATGAAAAAGAATGACGTGTATCATGGTTGTATTTTTGAATTTTTCATCGTACATGTCGATGAAATTGTACCATTTTTTCCATTATGGAATGGAAATACAAATTCAATCTACACTGAGCATTTGTTGAAAATATTTTTCAGATAAACATTCTAGAATACAATTAAATCTATCACACTGATATCTAACTCATGATTCATATTCTAAAACAAGATCCACCATAGATCATCTTCTCCATCCAAAATTTTAACATCCATTACAAAATTATCATGATAATTACATTAAATGATGAAGAATCTATTTTCATGGAGTTGATCCATTCTTCAGAGATTAAGGGATCTGAATTTCCACTGAAATTCAAAGGAGTATTTATAATAAATATCTCAATTAAAACAATTTTTATTAGATTGATTTTTTTGTTCTTATTGATTTAGGTTAATATTTTAAACTTGTTTCGATTGGGAAAGAATTTTTATAAATTTCATGATTCCTACTCTTATTGGTATGGGCCTCACAGTTGGGCATACATCACATTGTAAATCACATTGTTTTTTTTTCACAGTTCATCCTATATATAGACATTAAATAGAATAAATGGATAATTGAGAAAGATCAATTTTAAATTATTTAACAGAAAAAGGGGATATTGTGAACATTAAAGAGATAAATAATAAATGTCATATAATTGTTAACCAATTAATTTCTAGGGTTAAATCTATGTTATCTATGATATAATTCATTACATATAATCTATTAGTCATCTTTTGTTACAATAATAATATTTCATAATGTGATTATGAATTTACCTAAGAATATCCCATGGGAGTTTCAAACTAGGTTTGCAACAAGACCCATTTTCATACACCAGTTCATGACCGAGTCTAGCTTATTATGGAATTTTTAGGGTCATAACCCCGAGGTACATTTTTCCTCGAGACACATACACTTTTGGTATCCAATTAAATATATATTTTCTAGTAAACTACATAATCTATTCTTTACCCAAATGTAGGTATTTTTAGGTATTAACCCTTAGTATTTTAATGTATTTTTTTAAATCCTAATACCAAATATAACACATTAATTTGATACCAACTATGACAACCCATTTCATCAAATTACTATATTTAATAATTTATTATATAAAGATTAGGATAGAACCAATAATATTGAGATGCCTATTGTTTTTAGGTAATTATGTACATGACATCACATTAGAAAATAGGGATATGAAGAATTTATTGAAAAAATCCTAATCGTGATCTTAAATACATCATTCATCTAAAACTTCATGGGAATAACTGGGGATGTACATAAGAATTGTAATAAGTGAATAAACAAAGTGTGTAAGAAGATAAAGAAATACATATTATCTGGGAAGAATAATAATGTAATAGAAGAGTTGATAATCTTAATCATGACCAAGGAGGCATGATATAACTTGATTTCATTAGGGGAACAATGAAATGTGTAAAAACCAAAAACATAGAGTAATAAGCATAATTCAAGGCTAAACACCATGAAATACTAACATAGTGTGCATAGGAGAAAAACTAATGAACCATGCAAATAATATCATGAGATTAAAATATTTCCCAATACATTGGAGTTCTATATTGGCACACCTATCATAATCATATCATGTACATGTATATTTGTGCTACGAAGATCATACAACATATGAATGTATTTCATATATATTAAACTCAATATTGAGTATTTTGGGATATATCAATGAAAATATATAGAAAAATAATTACATGTACATATATGTGAATACCCTTGAGTGGAAATGGGTAAAAAAATTCA
Source organism: Viscum album (assembly GCA_963277665.1). Lineage (NCBI taxonomy): Eukaryota > Viridiplantae > Streptophyta > Magnoliopsida > Santalales > Viscaceae > Viscum > Viscum album. The sequence continues at coordinate 1,255,737,673 of OY728122.1, forward strand.
ACACATAATCGTTTGGCAGGAAAAAATCATAGAGAAATTTTAGCAACAAAATGACAAAACACTAAGGATCATAAAATGGTTGAATGGGAGATAGATTTCTCCCTACTATTTTGGAAATAAAAAGGGTAGTATGTGAAATTTAGGAAAACATGTCCCAATATTAGGGATTTCAAATAAAATTTCACAAAATTTGGAAGGTACTTTAATAAAGAGGAGAAGGATAGGATCCCTTGATTGAAGAGGATATTTCCAAAATCTTGGGGGATCTTCTTCAAGGATTAGGGGAACCTTTGGTGGGATATAAGGAGGAATTATTAGAGTAATTTAATGGTCTTGGGTTTCATTAGAGATGATAAAAGGGATAATTTGTGGGTTTATATAGTAAAGGAGAGTGGTTATTTATTATTACCTAAACATAGGTTTTAGACTATATACAAAAATAATAATAAAAAACACACTGCATACATTTCTTTCAATTAGATTATACCAAAGAGGTGTGTTTTTCAATATTTTTTAGTGAAATTAAAAAATGTAATTAAAATATTACTATTGGTGATGTGGAAGTGAGTCATTCTCTTAAAGTAATAATTTTAAATCCATAATATATAGTATTGATTTGGAGGATTCCTAAAGGATTTTTAAAATGAATAAAATTTCCTAAAAACATAGTATTTTAAAGATAAAATACATATTTGGTCTTGGATGTCTTTTATGGGATATATTATATCACTTTGGGGTCATTAAGATGTTATAATATATACCATTTATTTATAACGTATTTAATTCCTACAAAAAACTTCTCTATCCAGGAAAATTAGGAAGAATTAACAAATTAATAATTTCAATATTCTAAATAATATTTTTTTTTAAAAATCACTGAATATTAGACTATATATTTTTAAATTAAAATTCCCATTTTTTAAAAAAATTTATTTTTTATATAAATATTTTGACCATTATAAAAATTATTTTTTGATTTGTAATATTATTTTACTAACTATAATTAATAAATAAAAATATAATATTAATATATATTTTATTTTTAAAAATAATGAATTATTGAAAAGGAATTGTGTGCCCTTCAATGTGGAGAAATATTCATGGATTTACAAGAAGGACTCAATTTTTGTTGGAGGTTTCAGTCAATGCAAGATCAGTGTCGAGGAGAAAATTCTGTCTTTAGACCAGTTGGCTTTAGCGTTTGAGATGCTGATATTAGAAGGAGATGATTTACAAATGGATTCCTTATCGTGGAAATTATTTATAAGAATTGATTCGGGTAACATCAGGTTAATCCTTAAATCCTCTGTTTATGTTTTTGGCCTCGGGTGGTCGGCTCAAGGGTAATTCTTGTGTGAGCTATACAACTCTGGGATCCCTTGTTTTTTGAATTTTTTGTGAGTTTGTTCTTGTTTTCGGCATTCTTCTTGGACCTGCTCCGGAAGAGGATTAGAACATGAATTATTCATCGGTGGAGGCCTTTTGGATTGGGATGTTGAGAGGGTATGGCTTTACCATCAGTTCTGTGCCTGTGCATCTCTGCACGAGACTGTCTGCTAAGGGGTCCTGCATCGCTGAAGGCTTCTCATCAGGGCATAGGTGCTAGGGAGGTACAGGGCCGGTTGATTTCTCTGGGTGTTTTGGTTGTCCAGTTAACTTTTGTGGTTTCTCACTTTTTCCTCAAAAGTGTTTTATTTATAATAAAAAAGAAATTTTAACTAAGAAACCGAATTTTGTAATTGAAAATTATAATTATATAAAAATAGAATTTTATTTCTATTGTATTGAAATTTAATTTTTTTTCAATCCAATTCATTAATAATTTATAAATTATAATAAATAAGGAATAAATATAATTATTATTTCATTTAAGGTAAAATATAAATATTCATTTTTTTAGGTAGATATATATACCCACCTATTACACTTGTGTTTTCCCTAAGGGTAAGTTGTGTGAGGGTGATATTTTTTTATTGTAGTTAGTAGAACATAGTTTGGGTTGTGATGTTGATTTTCTTGAACATATATGGTAAAAATATTCTCTTCTACTGTAGTTTTTCAATATCAGCTTGATAATAGTCAAGTTAATATTCCAAGGATTCTATATCCGTCGAAATCTTTGATCTATGGGATTCATAGGGTATGATCTTACCGGTTAAGGAAATTTCCCCTTTCTTCTCTATTAATGGAAATTATCTTCGCTGTGTATATGTGTATTTATTAATACTGTGATCACTGGTCAACATCTATATTATCAATAGTTATGATTCATAAAATTATATTGAATATGATAGGATATAGTATTTAAAAATATCCATTCTTGTTCATTTGTTTTCTATGACTTCATTAATTAATGGTTTATTTATTCATTCTAAGAGAGATAATTTCATTTATAATAGTTTGGGTCATTACAATTATGTTGATTCACATCTAATGAAAATAATTAATAATGAGAATCATCAAGATCAAAAGTATAATGGTATATAAAATTAATTTCAGACCACCTTATAATATATAGGGCCATCAAATGATGTATTGATTGGTATATTATATGATAACTCATATTATACCAATGTATTGCAAGATTTAGGCTCCACACATTCTTTTATTCATAAGGATTGTTCTAAAAAAATGGTTGTATTACCTCCTAAAATAGAGTAATAACAATTAATCAAAAATCAGGGTGGAATTGTTATGGAAATAATAATGTTAAGGAATAATCCTATGATTATTTTTGGTATGGGTTTTCACAAAAAATTATTATCCTTCCCAGAGTTGAGTTTGGTGTTACTATATATATGGATTAAATTTTATATTATCATTATAATATAGATTATAGGGTTGTGGGTGATATAATATATTTTATGAGTGAGTTTTAATTTTTCTATAATAATGAGTCCATAGCTATAATAAAAAAGCAAGAGGCTGAGAAATTAATTAAAGATGTAAATAAAACATAACATTCTTATATTATTGAAAAAAGTATTGTTTTCTAGATTAGTGATGTAATAGTAATAAATGATAATGTAGTTTTATTGATTAATTGTTTTTCTTTTTTAATTTATGATCACAATATTGTATTCACTATTTAAATTTTTTATATAAGCTAAGACAATTTCTAATCCCCCAAATTTAATGAATCAATTATTGTTATTGGAATTTAAAATGAAGTTACAAGAGTTTCCTAAAAATGGTATGAATCATCCCACAAAGTCAACATGGTGTGATCTTGTTTCTTTATTAAAAAAATCATGGTTCAATGAGGATAATAAATGACTACGGAGAACTCAATAACACTATTATTCGGGAAAATTTTTTGTTTCTTTACATAGATGATATTTTTTATCAACTTCAGGGAGCATATAAATTTACAAATATTTATCTTATGTGTGGATTTAATCAGCTCCAAGTGAAGGATGAAGAGATTCTAAAGATGAAATTTTGTAATAGGCATGGGAATTATCAGTTTGTTGTTATATCCTTCTTGTTAAATAATTCACCAATTGTATTCATGGATCTTATGAATTGACTTCTTTGTGAGTATTTGGTTACATTTTTTGTTTTTTCATTAATAAAATTATAGATTATTAAAATATTGAGGAACATGAAACAAAAGAAAGGTTTGTACTGATAAATATAAAATATAAATAGTTGTATGAAAAATTCAGTAAAAATGAAATTTAATTAAAATTCATTTATTTCCATAAACATATTTTCTACAAGGATGGAATAAAATTGATAACTAAAAAATAAGGTGTTCTAAGAGTCTCTAAGTCCTAAAATTGCAATTAAGATTCAATGGTTTCCTATATTAGTAGGTTACTAGAATATTGAAATATCATATCAGATATCAAACCAACCAAATATGTTAACTTTAAAAGGAGATAAAACATTTAGATAAATGTTTATTAGAAATGTTTTTTGTAATTGAAAATAATATTTGATACTACTCATGTTTGGGATATCATATCTAGAAATTTTCATTTTTCTATATATATTTATGTATATATGAATGTACTTGGTTGGTACTTTATGGAGAATGATCAAGTAATTTCATACACATAATGTGAATTGAAATTTGTGAATATAATTTACACAATGATGTTCATGAAATGACTGAAGTAGTTTTTTCAATAATTGTCTAGAGACATATTTTATATGTTGTAAAATAACAAAAATATACCAAATACGTGTCTTAAAATTATATTTCACTCAAAAAGTGTTCTACATGAGGTATAAAAGATGGTGAGAACTAAGAAAGCATTATTATTTCAAAATTTACTATTATCCTAGGTAACGATAACTTGTGGTTTGATGCCTTGGGATAAAAAGTTAACACATTATAAGTTATGATAGATTTGGAAAATTATTATTTCATTAATTATTTAATTAAATTTTCCCTATAAATTATTCATATAGTAAATCCCACTCTTTAGGTATAGTTTTCTGTGAATCCATCCTTTTTAGAGAGAAATAATCAGGCTTAGAAGTATGGTAAGGTTGTTCATGAAATAGTATAGTTTGATAAGAAGGGTATGTTACCTAAATTCAGTTATTACAAATAAGGTATTATAAGTTTTATAAATATGTTTTGTGTTTTAATTGATCCCCAGTTGAATAACTAATTGTAATGTGAAGCACTTAGGACTGAATTTTATATTAATCTTAATTGCACAATGATATACAGTGACCATAATTAAAATTCTTGTTCAGAAGGAATGATGAATATTATTTCTAATTTAACAATGGATTGTGTAAAACCATAATATTTTTGGATTTTTTCAACATATATTAATTTTTTTTTTATTTCACGCAACAATCAATATAGCTCTTGTTATATGATAACAATATGTTTGTCTTGCGTTATATGAAACAAAAAGTTAATTTAACACTACATGAAACACTTAGATTTCATGTGATACATGCAAATCAATGTTTTTCTAGTGTTTCACACAATACCAAGTCACTTCAATAACTTTTGGTACATGCAAGACATTGGTTTACAGCACTAAAACACACTTTTAATATTATTAAAATAATAATATTATAATTATCAGCTAGCCATTAGAATGATATATACGAATGTTGTTTACTAAATTATTAAAAAATGGATTGAAAATGTATATAAAAAGAAAATTGGTGATAAATTATTTAGAAATTAATGCACATACTTTTTGGGAAAAAATAAATTAATTTTTTAATGAAACTTTTTTTCTATGAAAAAACACCATTTTATATAAATAAAATTAAACAAAATAATTTTAATGAATGTTTTTGATAAAATTTATATATTATATATTCAATAAATATTTTTTATACTCATCAAATATATTTTATTTGTATAAGATAAGAATAAATCTAATTTTATGAATAAACATATCTATTTATTAAAAAGTAAATTTAACACCCATTTATTATATGTTTCTTCATTAATTAAGCACATTTTATCATTAATCACATTAAACTGTGGGGAGATCGCAAACCATTTAAATAATACCCAATGGGTTTTCCCCCCATTATAAAAGGCCTCCTCTCCTCCCCTAAAATTACACTAATCATCTAGAAAAACCTACCTAAATATCCTTCAAAAATCCCTTACATCATCATAGTATTCCCCCTTTGGGGAAAAATCCATCCATGATAGTCCTTTTGTGAAAAGAAAAAGGAGTTACCCAATTAAGAGTTAGAATCCTTCCTCAAGGACTTTTGTTTTATTTTCATTCTAAATCCACAAAAACAGAGAATTATTCCATTAGTATATAACAACCATAGTATCCTCCATATAATTAGATGTTTTAATTCTATGGGTTTGATCTACACTTAGAGACACTTCCATCTATTTGGTGATGAACTTATCATTCATGTGTGATTTTCGTTTTTCCATTACGTCCAATCATGGGTGGAAATTATAATTTAAAACCAATTTTTTATTATATATAATATATTTGTGATTTATTTATTCTTATTTATTTACTATATAATGTTAGATTTAGTGTCATAGAACCAACTCATTATTCTTTTATTACCTGAATATTTGATGTATAAATTATTAAATTAAACATATTATTATATATTGTTTACTATTCTGGATGACCATAATGTACTAATGTCCAAGAGTATTTTTCACATTGATAAGGACATATTAATTCCCCTATATGATGACAACCTTGAAGTGCTATGACAATATTCATTATATAGTTCTCTGGTTGGATAACATACTATGAAGCGACACATAGTATATAGATCGTCATGTGTGAGTACTTGTATATAGATTAGAGTTTTCCTCATGAAGTTCACACTTGGTAACATCCAATATGGTAGATTACGAGAACAGACCCACCGGTATGAATTCCATATGTTTTGGTGTCATCACATATTCCAATCTACGGGCGTGTATAATGGCCCTTATACATTAATATTATCAGTAATTCATGTTATGAATCATGCAGATAGATTTATAGACAAAAATCATCATTCCATATGCTGGAAGGATGATAGGTACATTGAATGAATCACCAATTCCATTTTATTATTATATAAGTCATGAAAAATAATTTTCCCTTCCATATTTATGGATGTAGATATATCATCCCCTTGATAGAAATATAAATGTCTCCATAAATTCCATGCCCATTGTGTAATGATGATTTTTTTCAGGTAGTCAAAGAATGATGTATCATGAATATATGTTTATTACACAAACATGAGACCTTCATAATGAGATTATGTGAAAAGGGCATTATATTACGTAGTGAACATTCATATGTTATTTTCATCTTTACAAGTTTTTGTTCTTTCTCATCGGTTCCTTGACTCGTTGCTAGACAGTAATCTTGGAATTTAGGAAATCCCACCTAATGCCAATGATAATGAATATTGGCGGGTCACACACTCAGACATTCTATTGGAATCAATTAAATTATATTTCAATTTAATTATTGGAATAAATAATATTCTGAGTAGTGAGGAATAATTTTATTTATGTTATAATGATATCATAAATTAAATAAACATTTATTCACCATTTGGTGAATAAAATATATTCTTCTATTTTATTGAATATTTAGATAATATTTATTTACTTTTTTAGTAAAATATTTATATAATAGAATAAAATATTTAATCAACTTTTCAGTAAATAGAAGAGGAGTTTTAATGGACCAAAACTATTTCTGGTGAAAAAATAATTATTCATGAGTCGGATGATATTATTCATCCATTTTTTGAATGTCGATGCACCAAAAAAGAATAATATTTTTATTATTATTATGTTCCATGGGATTTCATTAATGGTAATAATTTTATTCAATGGATATAGTGAAAATGAATTTTGAAACCCAAATCCGAGCTCTGTGAATAGATGGCTACGTCTATTGTGTAATTCATTCGAAACCAATTCTGTATTTGGAAACATAGAATTGTTTTGTACAATTAATTCTACCTCGACTCCTCATCCTCCATACCTTCCATGAATGAGAATCCCAAGAGGTGATTTCTTCAAGACTGAAGAAAAAATTATCATGAAATTATAGTGCATGACATTTGATTCTCCGTGCTAGCACTTAGAGAATGAGTGACGTTGCTCAAACACCATAAAAGAACATGTGGATCACAACTATAGGTATTATACCCTTGGATCCTCACAAGAACAATGAAGGAAATCCAAAAGGTCCTTTTCAGATTATCAATAATCATCAATGAAGAATATTCCTTATTACAGGTATATATTTCTTCAGATATTAAATTAATTAATTTTAAATTTTCTAATCAAGATCCCCTCGCTTAGTTTTGTTAAATGATCATTAAAAATATTTAATATATCAACCACCAACACATGTTTTTCTATGCTCAGAACCAATATGTGGTATGGGAGGGGTCACATTTATATTTATAATACTTTAGTTGATTGTTGATCTATTCTCTATTGTGGTTAGATTTTATTTCAAGTTTTTCATTCTTTTATCAGATTTGAATCAACATTTTATTGACATATTAATCATGTACGTTCAGTGTTTCATTTTCCTCAAGTTTTAGGAATAAATGAAAAACAACTGGAGATGCCCTCGGGAAGTACCAATTTGATGGCCGGTAAAATTGGGTTACACAACATGCGGACAGAGAACACATTGTATACCCATTCACAATGTATATAGATGTGAAAATAAATTAAATTCATGTGGGGAATATAATTCACACCATTTGTTAACATGGATAACCATTCACACACCAATTAGATACAGGGTGTGTATTTTGAAAGTACACACTATATAGTCTAGCTGATTTCACACATTGAAGCCCCAGGTGAGTGACTTGGATATATGAAAACTGGGGTATATGGCATGTAACCGAATGTACACAACACATGGTCTCCCATTAATGCACAATATTAAAATTACATTAAATATAAAATTTTAGAATTAAAACATTATTTTATTGATTAGAACACCGTCGTGTTTTTTAAAATTTAATATTGGTTTTAATGAATTCTAAAATGCCCAATTAATTTACTATAATCAATATATAATTATTGGTTCTTATGTTTATTTTCCACGAATTCCATTAATGATGGGTATCCCAAAAATAAGATTGGATTATAATTTAGATGAATGGGAATTAATTAATTAATGCAAGAATGTTTATCTAAAATAATAAAACAACGAATAAATGAATGATAGATATTTACATTTTCCTATTAATTGCATGTGTGATTATTCATGAGTTTGACCAAGACAAATGTATGTGTTGAAATTTATTTAATAAAATCTATTTCATGGTATTTTAATTATTTAATATTAAATTAAAATATGTCAAGTGAGTCATCCCTCCCACTATTATTTGGCAGGAGCAGCATATCCAAAGATATTTATGTAATTCTCATTAAATAGTCTTTTGGTTTCCCTCACCTACATGTGAGTAATAAATATTTTTAATTAATGGATCATTCTAAGGTGTATGGGGATGGTACATGAGGGAACCATAATGACACAAACTCGGGGATACATAGGTTGACATGTGGAATGCTATAGATCATTCCAAATTCATCATAAGGAGTATTTTCACCTAGGTAATAAGTTGATTTAATGTCCTCACATTAAATCAGCCATTAGATAAGCACATGATCGGGTCATTAAATTAATTATTTTTTAAAAATTTATTAAAATTCTATTTTTTAATTCAAAACCATGATAACATAAATGAATGAATTAATATGTATTGATGGAATTCAAATAAAATTAATTATACATAAATGATTTATCCAAAAATTGTTAATTAATTAATTAAATTACTACCAAAATATTAACAAGGAACGTAAGTGATAAAAAAGGATAAAAATTTATGAATAATAAAATTAAATCCCCCAATAGAATATTATTTCAAAATCAACGTCTTGTTACATGATTTGGAACAAAAATCTATAGAACTATGTGTTTGACCATTCCTTTTTGGGACACTTAATTTTATAAGGGGAGTTATTATGAATGTTTTCTTTTTGACTTCACCATTTTACAACAAGATGAGCATCCCTTTTGGGAAATGGTGTAGTTTTGAGGCTAGTTTTTTGAAAATAAAATTCATTATTTCTGGATTGGGGAGTCCACTCAACCGATCAGGGAGCTGCAAGCCTATAGTTGGAAAAGACATGGCTACCTAAATACCATTAAAATATATTAACAAACCCTTGTGGGGGTTATGAGAAGGGGAATATAGATCCTTGCCACTATATTTTCCTAGAAACTAGACATTCCATATTCAACAGTTAGGTATATTGGGAGATGGTAAAATAGTGGGAGATTTAATAAAATAAATTAATTATTTACCACAAAATCAATATTCAAGAAAATTAATAATAACATTCTATATTAATTTTATAATAAAATGACAATCTCACTATCCCTATGATCAATATTGGATAATGAAAATTCTCTTGATTTAAGTAAATTACAAGAGTGATTTGGATACATTTGGGTTTTTCTATGCCATGAACATAAATATTACATGCCAAAATCCCCAATGTATGATCCGCCTACTCAAGAGGTGTGTGATGATCAGTTCATAGTCTAAAAAACATATGAATGAAAAAGTCAATGTTCAATGTTTAATTCTTTTATCTATGTCTGGTTAACTCATGATGTCTCATGAAATCATGGATTCATATATTATTCTTAAGAACTTCTATGGTATTTTCTTGGAGAGAGAAAGACAGGAACGGTATGAGATTTCCATGGAACTCGTTTAGAGTAATCATATAGAGGGTTCCCTATATGGGCCTCACATAGTCAAGATCATTGGATACATTGAGCGCCTGTAGGTTCTAGGGTTTAAACTCCCCGATTAATTAGGCAACGATCTCATTCTGGTATCCCAGAGTTAGATCCTCTCCAATTTAGTTGTGCATTTTAATATGAACATCATTGAGATGTCTCTACTAGATCTTTGTATCATTCATTGCCATGTGAAAAAAGATGTGAATAACGAAAATCCTTCTGTCCTTATGGTTATAAAATGGAATGGGAAAGAAAATGTATTTAATCCTAAAGAGTCTTTACATCCTTTTAAGAGGAAGAATAATAAAGGTGACACAATGGAACAAGATACAGTCTATTTCACATCTGGCAAGAAGGGTCACTAGAATAAAAACTACACCCAGTTGAAGAAGCATAGGGAAGCATCAGGTTCATTGGTTATTGATTGAAAGTTATCTATTTATATACACTAGTTATTAGATATATATTCTGGTTCTCATATATGTCATCAAATACATTAACCAATTAGATTAAGAAAAATTAACTCATGGGAGGTAGATCTATGAACTGCGAACATAGATAAACTTGATGCTATTACTATTAGGGATTACCTCCTCACATTGACTATCATAATGATCTTGGTTTTAGAGGGTTGTTATTATGTTCCCTCCATTACCAAATACAATATTTCTGTATCCATATTATAAACAGACGGATTCATTTTCAAATTTGAAAATAAAATTTTCATCTTTTATAAAGATATCATTTTATATGGTAAACACATTTATATAACTGTCCTTATGTGTTGGATTACAAGAACCATGTAATAGAAATCGATAAACAAGTTAATTCTGGTGACTTATACCACACCCAAAATTAACATCACTGGCTAGGTAATGTAAATGAAAAATACTTGATAAAATTACAAGAAGATGGAAATTTAAATTCTTTCGACCTAAAACCACTTCGTGTATGTCACTTATGTTTACAAGGAAAAATGACCAAATATCCATTTAGTAGGAAAGGTTAAAGGGATAAATATATTCTTGAATGTGTTCATATCAATCTGTGTGGACAATTTCTTATGGATGAAATGGGTGGGTACTCATGCATCATAACTTTTACTGATGATTTTAGTAGTTGTGGATATATTTACTTAATGAGGTATATGTCATATTCTCTTGATAAATTCAAGGAATACAACAATAAATTTGAGAACCATCTTGGTATGAAGACTAAGAAAAAATTATCTTACAATGTTGGATAATATCTTAATCAAGACTTCAGTGATTAATTATGCGAGCTTGGGATCCTATCCCAAATCACTCATCCTTACACTCCTCAGTGGAATGGTGTAATCTAAAGGATGAACCTCACCTTTTAAGATATGGTGTGATCAATGATGAGTCATGCAAGTCGTCCATTATCCTTTGGGAGATATTAATTTTAAACAAAGATACACATACTGAACCAAGTAATAACTAAATATATAAATGGTATTCCATATGAATTTTGAAGTGGAAGAAAAACCTTATAATAGAATTTACATGTTCTGGGAAGCAAAGAGTTTGTTAAGGCCTCTTCAGTTAACAAACTAAGACCCCAAATCACAATGTGTACCTTTAGAGGACCCCCAATGAAACAAGGGGATATTACCTGTACACCCCATTATACAAAAGGGTTATAGTGGCAATACAATCCATATTCCATGAGAGTGATAACATATCCAATAGATATAGTGGGAGATAGATAATCTTCAATGATTTCGAGGCTCAAGGAACCAAAATGTAGGTACTAGATCAAATTCCACAAAGCCCCATGGAAGAGTAAACTATTCCAAATACACAAGAACTATGTAGGGGTACAAGAGAGGTTAGATAACCAGGATGGTATGATTTTCTAGTCATTGAGAATGGTAAATAAAAATCAGTTGATAATAATTATCCTCCAATATAGAGGGAACCAGTAAGTGGAACAGATGTTTCCATATGGAAAGAAGACAGGAAATATAAAATGGATTCCATGTACCAAAACCATGTTTGGATTTTGGTAGATCCTTTAGTGGATTTAAATCTTGTTAGTTTTAAATGGACATTCATGAAGAAACTGGAAAAGGAAGGACTTTTAGTACCAATAAGGTGTGATAGGTTATAAAAGGGAATAAACAACACCTAGGTATTGAAAAAGATAAAACCTTTTCACTAGTTTGAAAGATGAAATCAATAATCATAATTATATTCATTACATATTACCATGAATATGATACATGGAAAATAAGTTTCAACACAACCATCCTTAACAGGAACCTTTAGGAGGATGTCTACTAGAAAAAACCTGAAGGGTTTGTGACTCCAATTAATTCCAATAATATATGAAATTTAGAAAAATATATTTAGCAATAAATGAAATCATATAGGTCATTGAACATTAGATATGTAAAATCCATAATGGAATTTTGTTTTATAAGGAATGAATGTGAGCCTTGTGTCTATAAATGATGTAGTGGGAGTGTGGTCATTTTTTTAAAAATATATGTTGATGAAATATTACATATTGGAAATGAAATACCAATCTTACCATATATGAAGGCATGTGCGAATAAATTATTTTCCATGAAATATTTGTGAGCGGCAAAAATTATTCTTGGAATCAAGATCCATCCTGTTAGATACAATGAGTTTCTAAACCTATGCCAAAGTATATACCTTGACAAGATACTGAAGTGATTTAGTAATGAACAGTATATGAATGGATTGTTAACAATGTCACAAGGAATTAATATTTTCAATAAAATGTGTCCTCAGACCCTTAAGGAAACAAATAGAATGGAAATTATTCTATACACATCATTTATTGGGTCAGTCAGGTATGTTATTCTAGGTATTAGGCTAGATGTCACCTACACAGTAGGTGTGGTAGGAAGATAAAAAGCTAATCCTAGTGACTGGCATTGGATGGCAGTCAAGACTATACGTGAGTGTCCTAGGTGTATTGTAACGTCCCACGTTTTATGAAAGGGAGACTACGTTCAATAGCGTACATGATACGCTACATGGAGCTTAAATAAACAACTAAATATTATTATTTAAATGATACCATTACAACCTAGCTGTTAGAATAGGGGTAATGAATATTTTTAAATGAAATATGAAAATATGTCCTACACATGTTTAAATAATGATTCATTGGTTACCAAATTTATTAGAAATGGAAATAAAAACAAATCGAATATAAAGGATGTGTTTTTATGAAAGCCTTTTTAAAAGGGAATAATTGTATTTATAAAATAATATCACTCATTATGGATTTTTTTAATTAAAAATATATGATATATATTCAATGTAATGATTTCAATAAATCATATATTTTATCTATATATGACATAATAATAAATTTAATTTCTCAGATAAATGAAGTATTTTTCAAAATAAAATAATGTATTACCACCTTTTGATGGAGAATCCTTTTTAATTCTAGTTTTTTAAAATTTTATATATTCTATTTATCATAATAAAATAATTCCTTATAAGTGGGAAATAAAAATTTAACCTGGTTGAAATTTTGGTATTTTTATACTGAATTTCATATTTTAATGAATAATTAAAAATAATGCATTTTAGTTCAATACATCCTTTTTTCTAATTTATTTATATACTTTGTTTTGAAGTGTAATTGTAAATTTTTTTATCATTTAATCCAATTTTTTTCATTGGATGTAATTTTACATTTAAATTTGATATAAATATTTGCCAATATTTTGATGGTTTTTACTTTTTAAAAACCTATTATCTCGCTTCCACAACGGGGTTTAATTTTAAAATTATTAAAAAAAATTCTGTGTTTTGAATTTGGATAAATGGACTCAATATTTAGGAATAAAAATTTCCAAATTGAGAAAATATGTGCCTTTTATTTTTTTACACTATGATATGTAACTTTAGTAATTTTTAAATTTACCATGAATAAATGATAAATTAAGTAAATAAGTGTAAAAATAATATTATAATTATATAAAACTACCATTAAACATGTCCTAATATTATCAAATGATTCATTGGTGAAATAAATTCATTAGAATGAACTTTGGGATTTGGGGCCCACTTGAGTGTGAAAATGACTTGTTATAATAATTAATTTAATGTAAAATAAAATATAACATAAATTTCTATAGTTTTACTAAAATAATTTTAAGGTAGGGATATATAATTGAAATCTTTGACTGTAAATTTTAATTATAAACATAAAAATATTTCTTACAACATTGTATTTTATTTATAATTTTTAGACATTAAATGAAGAAATTTATTTATGACACAATGATGATGTAGTGATTAACTTAATAATGAAAGATTCAATTAAATGATATTATAAATTTAAAAAAAAAATTATATTGAAACTATTGATGCCATAAATTTATTTTTTTGGATGATTATGAAATCTTAAATTGGATTTAAATTAGTTTTTTTAATGAATCGTGTTTTTATAAGTTAAAAAAATGAATTAGTAAATAGTGTCAAAATTGAAAAAATATTGTTCTTAAAACAAATAATATTTTATTAAATGATATAATAGTCATAAAAATATAATATTTGTTTGAATAACTTTTATAATGTTAAAAATGTGTTTACATATCCACTTGAGGTTACATTGTAATTTTATAGTAAGTATATAAACCATATATTGTAAAAATACAAGAAGACATGGTAAGAGTTAATTTTTTTAACTAAGGGTTACAACCAAATTAAAAGTTTAAATTTGTGCACTAATATTATCTAAAACCTATTGGTTGAGTGGGTTTCTACTTATACTCATCTTATCCTATAAATATACCACGTTAGTGCTATTATAAATATAAAATCAATTTATTATAAAATAATATTTCAAGACATTCTTAAAGTGCCCCGCCTCTCTCTTATAAAAGGAAACCACAAATACCCACATACTCACAACTCTCAATCCCCTTTGATCGTAAAATTATAGTCAAATAATCTCCAAAGATCCCACTATTCCTCTAACAATCCTCACCTTGGGAAGAAGGAGTTACCCTATTTAGAGGTAACGTCTTATCTCAAGCTCCATTCATTTATTTCCCATCTCCAACACCCTAACCTCTCTTTATTCCATTATTTTATAAAAACAAAAGTATAAAAAATATACTAGGATGTTTTTATTATAATGGTTCTGAATACACTTACACATACCTCCATCTAATGGATATAGAATATACTATTTCCGTGTACAGTAAACTAATGCATCATGTAACGATGATTGTTCAACATTATTCTACCACCTATCATGGTGGCCATTATTATGGAAATTTATTTATACATTAAATATATTATATTTATATTGTCTCAATTCTTCTATGATTTTTATTTACAACATACCTTTATGATTTCCATAATGTGTAAATATGATAATTTAATTTGAGGGAGTGCAGACTATCACCCCCTCAAAGTTATATGACCGATTCCTAACATACGTGTAATGTATTAAAGATAGTTTTAATGAAATTATGTAACATATATAGCATAGATACTGTAAAATAATTATTATATACATTTTTATCATTTAATTTTATTTCCATTATTATGACAAAAAATGAAATTAGCGTTCATGCATATGTACGACCTACCGTCTCCATAAACAGTGCTTTTCTTTTCATATCTCCAAATATTTTAAACTATTATAAATACATATATAATGGATATATATTATATTTAAATCCTGGATATTATTATTTATATGATTTACTTTTTAACACATGTACAATTTACATCAAAACAAGTTCATTTTCGACATAAGTATTGAATATCGGCAAAATGAAAGACATGAACATAAATAATTATATAATTTTTATAACATAGTAATAAGTGATATAAAAGGAATAATAAACATTAAAAAGGTCTCAACTATGTATAAATAAATTTTTTTTATTATATAGAAACATAACGATTGTACGTGATGAGTCAGACTCATTGTAAGGGAAATCCTATCTCAATCTCCATCCATTGAATTAAATATCCATGTCATTAGTTTTGTTTTCTCCAAGATAATTTCAAAATGAACAATAATTTATTTACACATAATATCAACTTATATTTGTGGTATTTATATTTTTCAATCATAATTATTTCATTGATTTATCCTTAATCTAATGATATGATCATCATAAGGGACTACGTCTCAATCTCCATTCATTGAGGAATATCTTGATATTGTGAGTCTTTATTATCATATAAGATGTATATACAAAACTTTTGGATTTTTATATCATTAATTTCTATATTATAATGATATTTTGTGTTTTTTTATTCATTAATTATTTTTATTCTAGTGATTCTCAACTTGTAAGGGATTCTTTAAATAAAAAATCATTTTAAATTTTTTAATTATTTTTTCTTCTAAATCATTCTCATTAACATCCCTACACTGAAAGTGGTTTTAACGATTTATTTATAAGTAAACGATTTTTTAAATTTTTAAATTCCTTTAAAATATTTTAATGTGTTATGGGATAATTTTATTCAAAACACAACTTTTCGAGTGTTTTAAATGAATTTATTATATCAATATCTTGAAATGATATCTTGTGATTACAATTTGGAAAGGTTATATTTTCATTATGATTTTATTATGTGTCATGATTATATTATGTTTTTTGGTAATATTTTAACTTATATGGGTTGTTACATTGTAAACCAAGGGTGGGTGAGCCCGTGATAGCTCTCCAATGCATTGGGTGATGCGACATAGGTAAATGATAAGGTTTCTCTTAACCGATTTGGGGAATATACTATGATGGGTATTGAAAATGGAACCATGAAACATACACCCTATATATATATATATGAAATCTACAATGTATGTATGATATGGATTCCATAATTTACCATTATTATTTATGATTTTTATGATATATTCATGATTCTTATGAATGCATGGGTTTATAAATATTCATGATCTAATGTTTTAATTCCTTATTTTATCCCCTACTATGTTTCTGTGATAATCCCATGTTTTTAAAAATATTTAATATGGTATACGTTTGAGAAATATAAAGAAAGAATTAAAGAAGATATTTATCAAGAAAAGAAATCATGTTTTATTTTTAAAAGTGTTTCCTTTGGTAGAGAAAGTGGATACTGAGTGTAACTATCCATATGTAATGGATAGTTCTATTACGTAATAGTTATGGCCTAATTCTATAAAACTCTAAATAGAAATGGTTCCTCAATATGAATTCTAGACTTAAATAATGATTATGTAATGTTTATGTTTGGTTCCTTATTTTTGGAATCAGAGGTCGGTTTAGCCATCATTAGGGATTGGGAGTTTAGGATAATCCTTTGGTAATATTATATATATGTTATTTGGGGTAAATTCTTGTCATATAACTTTTTCTATTCAAGTAAGATCGATTAAAAATGGAAGGAGGAGGATCTCAAACAACATGCCTATATCTTCCTGATGGTTTGCTTGCAATAACTGTGTCAATGTCATGTCTGAATGATTCTGAAACTTTTTTTAACATACTACTCACTTGTAAGCAATTGTTTGTGAAATCAAGCACCTCTACTATACCTCAATACAATCATGGGTCATGGGGAATTTTTAATCAAATATTATTTTCATAATATTCTTATATTTTCAAAAATGTAAATATTATCAAAGAATTTTTAGATATTTTACCTTATCGTGATATTATGAAGCATATTTTGAGATTGAAAATGATGTTGAAGAAGGATACCCTTGTGAAACCTAATTATATTTTACTTTAGAATATAATATTTCAGCACCTACCTAAGGTATTTTAAAAGGAAAATTCATTTAAAGTTTCAACACAAACTCGGTATAATTTTTTTTACAAAAAGCATGTCTTATCAGATGGTTTGAAATTATATGTAATACTAGATTATTTTCCAAAACTATTTCTCTCAAAACAAACATATGACCAAAGTTATAAAAGGAGTTCTTGGAGATGGTAATCAAGTGATTTTGAAGAATATCTAAGTCATTTTTTCAATGCATGAACCTTATATCTATGTGAAAAAATGACTATGAAACTAGGTGGACACCATGAACACGGTATGATGTTCTTTCTTTTGAGAATAGATTTATTAAATTTTTGGAGGTGAAAAATATTTCAATATATATAATAGATTATGAATTAAGATTTTGAGTTCACTATTAGTTGGGATGCAATTGAGATGTATAAGAAAAACATTATGTTTAAAACATGTTATGGTCATTTTTTTGTTTTATAAAAGGGACAACTCACCAGATTGGTGACAACCCATCATGTCTGACAATGACATGGGAATGGAACCCATAAAAAAGGGTGATAGGGGTACATTTCCAACCAATAGACTACGTGAAGTCCCTGGTTAGTATGACTTATTATTTTTAATTAAATTATTTTATGGAATTATATTTTGTTGATTTTGGGAACTTATGTTATTACAATTTATATCCTTATTGTTAGAAAATGACTTGGGGATTACATGATAAATGTTATTTTAGAATATTTTCACTACATTTGGAACCATATATACTGAAGTAAAATAGAATTATATTTTATTTTACTAGAGGAGTAATGTTTTAAATACATTTGGGAAGAATCCATGTTTTTATTTTGGACTTATAGTGATTCAGGTTATTTATGGTAGTGATTAAACTATTTTCAAGAATATTTGATTAGAAACATACTTTTTGGTATGATTCATTAAGTGTGGTAGATGTTATTTGGTGGTAATTGATAAGACATATCCTATAAGACTATCTAACCTAATACATATAAATTTCGGGTTTCAATCATAGTTTGTAATTTTTGAGGAAATTTAAGGGATATTATTTGTTGAGTGTTCTTTGTTAAAATTTGGATATTACTATTGAATTTTGGAGATTAAAAGAAAATTGTGTTGGTTTATTCTTTTTTTAAAGTTATCAGATCTTGCACTAATCATTTTTGTTATGGTTAATTTCTAATGGCATGAAAAATATATGGTTTATCTATTGTGGATTATGTGATTCTCTAAAATTTGATTCCAGTGCATCAGGAGTGACCAAGTCAACATAAATACACATCAAATTGGGAAAAAGATGATTTTGTGGTGGAATTCAATTAATGGATGAAACTCTACTTGTCAATTAAGTATATTGACAAAGGTTATTATTCTATGTTGTAAAATAATTCCACAACATTATGATGTGGATATTAAATCAAAAATTATTTCCATTTATATTTTAATCCTATGAAATCAAATAATTTTTAACCCATCAAAATTTTGGGGATTTATGATTGTTAGCTTTCTCAGGATCATGATTTCTATAACTCTCTATCAAAATAATATGGTTAGTTTTTCATACATATACATTTTTTCTTACATGGAACACTAGTATGTGTTATCTCATTGGACCTTTGTACTTCAATTTCTATTTTTTAATGTGTATGTTTTATTAACCCCTTTTTTATGTGGGTTTGCAAGAAAGGTATTTTGAAATGTCATACGCTTGTTACCAACCCCAAATTAAAATTTCGAAGACATAATTTATTAAATTTGGAGCATGTAACATCTCATGTTTTAATAAATAAAGCCCATGTTCAATAACATACATGATACATTACATCGTTCTTCAATAAACAACTAAATATATTATTTTAATGTTACCACTATAAAATAATCATCAGAATGGAGGGAATGAATATTATCAACTGAATTTTTAAAATATGTTTTAAACATATTTAACTAATGTTTCATTGGTTTCCAATTTTATTAGAAATGAAAATAAAATCCAAATGAATATAATGGATGTGTTTTTATGATGACCTTTTTAAAAGGGGATAATTGTGTATAAAAAAATAACACTATTTATCGATTTTTGTATAATGAAGAATATATGTCATATTATCATTCTAATATTTTAAATTCTTCTTAAATTGTTTCTAGATATGATATAATAATAAATTCAATTTTTGGATAAAAGATGTATTTTTTCAATAAAATATATTTTTACCGCGTTTTGATGGAAAACCTTTTTTAGATACAGTTTCATAAAATATTATAAGTTAAATTTTACATAATAAACTTCTTGATTTTAAGTGGGATATAAAATATTATCTTGGTTGAAATTTTGGTATCTTTATTTTTGAAATTCATTTTTCAATTAATAGTAAAAAATGCTGCATTTTAAATCCAAACTACATTTCTGTCTAATTTAATTATTTAGTTTGATTATATTTTTAATTGGTTTTAAAGTGTAATTGGATTATGTTTTTATCATTTAATCATGTTTTGGTCCTTGTATGTAATTTCACTTTTAAATTTGATATAAAAACCTGTCAATATTTTGAGGGTTTTTTAGTTTATAAAAACCTATATTGTTGTTTTGACAACTAGATTTAATTTTAAATTAACTACTATTAATTATGTGTTTTGAATTTGAAAAAATGGATTCCATATTTTGGATCATAAGTTCTAAATTGATTAAATAGGAACCTTTTATTTTTGGATATTATGAATAGTAACGTCAGTAATTGTTTTTATTTAACATAGTTAAAGGAAAAATTAGTTAAATAAGCGTAAAAATAATATTATAATAATATAAAACTACCATAAAACATGTCATAATATTATTTTATGAGTCATGTGAAACCAAAAAAATCCTTATGAAGAAATTTTGACATTTGGGAGCCACTAGGTTGTGAAAATGACATGTTATAATATTTAATTTGAAGTGAAGGGAAACATAACATGAACATGTACTATTTTACTAAAAAAATTTATGGTAGTGTTATATAATTTATATCTTTTTCTATAAATATATATTATAAATATAAAAATATTTCCTACCTAAAGGTTTTTTATTTATGATTAGTATACATTAAATTAATATATTTATTTATGATACAACAGTGATGTAATGATTTCCTTATTAATTAATTATTCCAATAAATTATATAATAAATATTAAAATAATAATAATTTGAAACATTTGATTTCATCCAATAATTTGATGGATTATTATGAAATTTTATATTTTATTTAATGTAGTTTTTTAGAATTTATCATGTTTTTGTGAATTTAACAAAAATCAATTACTAAATAGTGTCTAAATTGACATAAATGATTTAAAAAATAGTATTTTATTACATGATATAATAGTCATAAAAATATAATATTCCTCCAACTGACTTATATAATGTTGAAAATTTCATTAATGATCCACTTGAGGTTATAATATCGATTTATAGTAACTATATTAACCATATATTGTAAAACTACAAAAAGGCATGGTAAGAGTTAATTTATTTAACTGAAGGATGAAGCCAAACGATAAGAATAAATTTGTGACCTAAACATATAAAAACCCATTGGATTAGACTATTTCGACCCATACTTATATTATCCTATAAATATATCACATTTGAGCTGTTATAATTTGAAAATAAATTTATAATAAAAAAATATTTCAAGAATTTCCTAAAGTGCCCCTACTCCCTCTTATAAAATGCAACCCCATCTACCCAATTACTCACTACTCTCATGCCCATTTTATCATCAAAATTATGATCAAATAAGTTAAAAACATCCCTACCTTACTACTAGAACCCTTAAATTAGAAGGAAGGAAATTTAGGAAATTATTTTTTCTCAAATCAAATAGAGTTACCAGATTTAGAGGTAACGTCTTATCTCAAGCTTCTTTAATTTATTTTCCTTATCCAACCCCATAACCTCACATTTTTACATTATTTTATAAAAATAAATAGTATAAAAAACATTATAGTATTTTTTTTATGATAAGTTTTATACCTAAACTTACCCCCACCTCCATCTAATGGATATAGAATATACAATTTCTTTCTACGGTGAACTACTACCTCACAAAATGATGATTGTTCAATTTTCTACAACAACCTCTCATGGTTGCTGTTATGGTGGCACAATATTTATATATGAGATATATTTTATTTATATTTTATATATTCTTTGGCAATTATAATATATAATATACCTTTATTCTTTCCATAATGTGTAAATATGATAATTTCATTTGAGAAAGTGTGGACGACCGCCCCTCAATGATATGTGACTCATTCATTCCATACATAGAATGTATAAATTATGGAGTTAATAAAATAATGTAAAATAAATAAATTTTATATTATACTATAATTAATATATACCTCAATATCATTTAGGTTCTATTCAATTAATAAAATAATGAAATAAATGTAGTGATTATTTGTATGTGCGGCCTACCGTCTCCATGAAAGGTGCATTTCATTTCGTATCTCCAAATTTTATGGACGATTATAAATACATATCTAATGGATATATATGATATTTACACCAAGAATATTATTGTTAATAATGATGGAATTTTGATAACATGGAAAATTTAAATCAAAATAATTTCATTTTTTACTCAAGTACCGAATATCGACAAAACGACCAATATGAAAATAAATAATTATATAATTATTATAAAATGGTAATAAGTGATATAAAAGGAATAAAAATTAAAATTATCTCATGAATGTATAAATTTACCTAATTTTAATATTCTAGTGTAAAACGATTGTACGTGACGAGTTAGACCCAAGGTTACAAAAATCTTAACACAATCTACATTTAATGAGATAAATATCCATGTCATTTGTAATTTTTTACAATAATATGTGTGAACTACCGTTGATTACTTTACACTTAACATCCACTTATATTGGGTGTATTTATTTTATTCACACATAATTTTTTCATTGATTTATTATTAATCTAATGATATAATCTTTGTAAAGGACTACATCTCAATGTCATTTAATTGAGTTATATCATGATATTATGAACCATTATTATCCTATAAGGTTTATATATAACCCTTTTGACATTTTATATCATGTATCTCTATATTATCATGATATTTAGTATTTTATTTGATGTTATTCTTTATTTATTTTTTTCAAGTGTTTCTCAAGTGGTAAGGGATACGTTAACTAAAACATCATTTTAAATTTTTTAAAGATTTATTCTTATAATTATATCTAATTAATGTGCCATTTTTAAAATGGTTTTAAGGATTTATTTATATGTATATGAGTGTTTTAAAGTGTAAATTCTGTCCAAATGTTTTAATGTGGTATTAGACACTTTGATTCGAAACATTGTTATTTTAATGTTTAAAATTAATTTATTATATAAATAAATTGAAATAGTATCTTGTGATTTCAAAGTGGAAATGTTATTTTTAATTTATTCATGTTCTATGTGTTGTGATTATATTATGGTTCTTGGTAATTGTTTACGTATACGGGTGGTTCTAGGATAAACCAAGCTCTAGTGATTCTGTGATAGCTCTCCAATGCATTGGGTGACATTTCCGAGGTAAACAATAAGGTTTATCCTCATGTATTTAGGGAATATAATGTGATGGGTATTCTAAATGTAACCATCAAGGTTAATCTCTATGTAGCTATTAAAGATACAATGTATGTATGATATAGATGCCAAAAGTTACTTTTATTATTTATGATCTCTATGATGATTTCATGATTCTTATAAAATCATGGGTTTATAAATATTCCTAAAATAATGTTTTTATTCCATATTTCATCCCTTACTGAGTTTTTGTGGTCATCTCATGTTTTTAAAATGCTTCCATAGGGTATAAGGATGACTAAGAGAAAGAAAAAAGCCAAGAATATTTTTATCAATAATAGAAATAATGTTTTATTTCTAAAAGGGTTAACTTTGGAGGAAAAGTTGGACACTAAGTGTGACATTAGACATGAAATGTCTAGGTCTATTATGTAATAGTCGTGGCCTAATTATCTAAAACTCTAAACCTGAAAATATCCTCAATGTATATTCTGGACTTAACAAATAATTATGTAATGTTTATAGATGGGGCCTTATATTCACTATGAATATGTTCCTTATTGATGGAGGAGATGATGAACTAGTAATAATAGGATATGTGGATGCTATTCTCTAGACTAGTGACTATGACATGAAGTCACAGATGGGTTACATCTTCACATTTATTGGAGGTGTTGTGATAAGGAAGAGCTCAAAGTAGGTTGTGGTCACAGATTCAACACCTGAGACTGAGTATATTATATCTTTTGAGGTAGATAAATAAGAAGTTGTGATGTGAAATTTTGTCAAAGACTTTGATGTGGTACCTAATAGTAAATATCTCATAACACTATGTTATGATAATAATAGAGTGGTGGATGTCGCAAAATATCCAAGGTCACATCAATGGATGAAGAAAATACTTTTTAAGTATCATCTCATTAGGGATTTTTCTCAGAGAGGTGAAGTTACAGTGAGAAGTATTTCCATTGAATACAACCTGGATGCCCTCTTGACTAAACCCTTAACTAGGAAAAAACAAAATTATCATGTGAGGTCTACCGGACTAAATGTCATCAGTAGTTGGATGCTGTCTAGTGGGAGGTTTGATATAGTTTGTGTCCTAGAAACAAATTTTTTTACATTGATTACATGAATATTTGATGAATATAATATTAAATTAAACATCTCATTACATATTGTTCGTTGTTTTGAATAACCATAACGTAATAATGTCTTAGGGTATTTGTCGAACTGATAAGCTAAGAGCAGTTCCCCACTATGATAAGATCCTTTTAGTACTATAATAATATAATTAATATTGCTTTGTGGTTGGATAACATACTATGATGGGACATATAGTATATTTACCATCAGGTGTGATTACATATAAGCATATGAGAATTATTCTCATGAAATTATCACTTGGTAATCTCTAAGATGATATATTATGATAACAAACTTGATAGTAGAAATTCCACATGCTTTGTTATCATCAGATATTCCTATCTACAAAAGTGTGTAATGGTCCATAGAATTTAAGATTTTCATTGATGCATGTCATGACACTAGAACATTGATTATCCGGGGAACATTGTCACACTATATTTTTATAGGAAGTAGGGTACATTGGGTGTGTTATAAATCACATGTTATTAATAGATACGTCAAGAAAGGATTTGTCCTTTCTATATTTATGGAATTTGATATCTCATCCCTTTGATATAAATAGAACCTTCACCATAAATTACATGGCCATGGTGTAATCACATGATTATTTTAGACTGTCAAAGAATTATGTTTCATGTATATAGGTTGATGACACTTTCATGCATCCTTCTTGATGAGATTATGTGAAAAAGGGATTATATTACATAGAGAGAAAGCGTATGTGGTTTTTGTTGTTGTGACATTAAGTAATTTCTTTTTTGTTTATTAACGCAATTCTAGATGGTAATAGTGGACTCTAGAAAAGATATCCTAATGCCAATGAGAAAGAATCTTAGATGGTCAAACACTATGTGTTCTTGGTGGGGTTGATTAAATTCAATTTGAAATTAATTAATGTAATAAATATTATTCTCATGATTGAGGAATAATTTTATTTAACTTTTAATGATATCCTAAATTAAATAAATATTTATTCACCTGATTGTGAATAAAATATATTTATTTATTTTATTGAATATTTAATAAATATTTATTTACTAGTTGGTGAATAGAATATTTTTTTAAGAGAATAAAATATTTATTCATATTCTCAATAAATATAAGAGGAATTAAAATAAACCAAGACCATTTCCTATGCTTAAATTATTATTTATGAGTCATGAAAAATTATTTATCCATTTTTCAGAACATAACCCACCACAAAATAATAATAATATTATTATTATTATGTGGTTGGGTATTTCATTAAACGTTAAAATTTTATTTGTTGAATGTAATGAAATTTAATTTCTTAACCGAAATACTAGCTCTATTAATAGATAGCTACGTCTATGGTATAATTAATTTGAAACCAATTCCATTTTTTGAAATAGAGACTTTTTCTCTAAAAATAAGTCCATATCAAATCCTCCTCTTCTCCCTCTCTCAAGAACAATAAACCCAAGAGGTATGTTCTTCAAGACCAAAGAATGATCAATCAAGAACGAACTATTAAATACATTTGATTCACCTTACCAGAACCTAGAAAAAAGTGGCATATCTCAAAGACCTTTGATGCATGTTAGGGTAACCACTAGAGTTATTTTACGATTGGATAGTTGATATACAAAGGATGAAAATCAAGATGGTCCTGTTTGTATGATAATAAATATTCAATGAAAAAATTTACTAATTAGGGGTATTTACTTCTTTAGATATTAAATAAATTAATTTTAAATTTAACATGAAAGATCCTCGCTCTTGGGTTAGGGAAACGATTATTAAAAGATATTTTAATATATCACCCACCAACACATGTTTCTTCTTTTCCCAAAACTAACATATAAAACATACCTTCATTATATACATTTTTTTGTAAGAATAGTAAATTATTTATTGGATGTGTGTAATTACAGCACCTCAAAGCAATGTGATTCATTCAGACATTGCATCGAATGTATTAAGGCTGGATTTAGTCAAACTCTATGAAAATAAAATATTTTTAAATCATTTAGGATTCCATTTATATAATATAATACATACCATCATACATTCCGTTATGTTTTAATATGATAACATTGTTTATGGATGTGTGGAATACTGCCTCCTCAAAGCGTTTTGATTCATTCACACTTTACATGGAATGTATTAAAGAATGATTTATTAAAATTATAAGATATATATGATAATGATTTTTGGGATGAACCCATAAGGGGCGTAGCACTGATTAGGGTTTCCACCATTTCTATAATCTCCACCCATTCTTGTTTTGGAGGTGGACTTCCTCCTCAATGCTTCCAATCAGTGAGTTTGTGGTGTGTGTTTCATCATCTACTGGAAGTGTCGTGGGTTAAGGGGTGATTTGATGTACCAGTGTTGTGGGTTTGTTGTGTGTTGTGGCGGCGTTTCAGGTTCACCGAGTGCTTCTTGTGGCGGTGATTTGATCTATTGTCTCTATGGTGGTGTAGTGGATTCGAGATGTGGTCTGGAGGTGTCATGAGTTCGTGGATATTCATTGTGGAGAGGTCGACTTTGTCATCTCTTTGCGACGTTGGCTATATTCTGGTGGAGGTTCATTGGTCGATTCTAGTCATATCTCATCACAGAGAGGTACCTTTTTCTTTTCCCACCATCTATCACTACGGTGTGGGTTCAGGGTTACAGTGTGATTTCATCATGATGAGTTCCACTTGATTATCTGTCCATGGAGTTCTGTCGTCGTCAGAGTGGTCTACCGGGTCATATTCTGTTTGAGGGTTACTACCACTTTGATCTGCATATGTTAGTGTTTTGGGTGCTTTTTGTGGGGTACGTGAGGGCTTGGTGGAGATAGGATTTGTGGTTCTGGTTTGGTTATGATTTTGGCATCCGAAATGCAGGCAATCATTGATCTGTTGCCTATGGTTTGTTATGTTTGATTAGTGATGAATAGGTTTTTTGGTGCAATGAATTCATCTTGGTATTATCTTATGATTAGTGATATATATAGGATCATTGTATTTGAGCAATGAATGGTTTTATAGATTTACTCTACCACATGAAATAGACTTAGAGGAGGATCAAGAGATGGTGGTATATCGTTGCATAGTTTTTCGGATTTGAATGATTGAGAGGGTTTGACTTTATCCATCGGATCGGGCATGTGATTTGACACAAGACACTTGAATACTGAAAATCAATGAAATAGTGGAGAGATTCGTCATTTTGAAATAATAGGGTGGGGTATTTTTATATTTTTAATACAGTTTTAATCTCTTTGACCTTCGGGTCATGATTTTTTCATAAGTCATGATGTATGTTTGTGTTCCCCCCTTCCTCCCTTAAAAGGGGGACTTAATATAATAAAAAATACTTAGGACCTTTGGGACATTGGATAGATAGATATGATATACTATATATAATAATTATAATGTAATGATAACATGTATATATATATATATCATTTACTTTCATTATTTCAACATTAAAAAATAAAGACAATGTATATTTGTATGTATGGCCTACTGTCTGCAAGAATGGTGTCTTCCATTTATTATTTGTATATATTATCGGTTTTTTAAAATACATATATAATTAATATCTATGATATTTATACCATAGTTTAAATTATTTAAAAAATTAAATCTTCATCTAAGTAGAGGGACCAATAAAAACAAGTCAAACCTTGTATGAAAAAACAAAGCGGTCATTACCTAAAACATAAACTAAACTAGGAATTGTTAAGAAATGGGTATTATAAAGACATATACAAATCATATATTTTTTGATAAAAAAATAATATTGTCATTTATTATATTTATAATAAACATATATGTGTTATACAAGACAATTTTATGTGCACAGATAAACTCAAGAGTTAAGGTAAGGGTTCTCTCGTCTCACTTTTATTTCTCTATGAATTATGCCTTATTCACCCCTCATTACTTTCGTGTGGTGTATATACTACCCATGAATTTATTATATAACTATTACAATTAAATTTATCTGTATTTAAATATCCATTTTATGGTCAATTTTCCATGGGTTTTATGGATCAATAGTTAGAAAATATGTACAATTATTTTTCCCCAGTTTCCATGCTTTGAGATACATGTTTTGTTATTCACATATATCCATTTATGAGGTCTATATACTACTATTTTAAAGGATATATTATTAAAATATTTTTTATGATATTATAATATTAATTTAATTTATTGATCTTACATTAGGAGTTTTATTTGAATATAAATATTATTAGGAGTTTATTGCAATAATCTCATCCTTTATTGGGATTATTTATGATTATGTCTACACTCAGGTAATTTTATCATACATATATCAATGAAATTCATGAAAATTATTCTAAAATGTATAATAATTATATTTTCATTTAATATTACCATTTTACACTATTTTGTATAAAATATTATTAATAAAATTCTTTCATGATAATCGTATATTATTTCTCTTTTTGGACAGAAATATGTGTTCTTTGAAAACCTTGTTTTCTAAAAAGGTTTTCAAATAATTTTTCCATTTTAAAATTCATTTTAATTTTTTATTTTTTCCATTAAAATTATTTATGTAAAAAGGATTTCAAAATATTTCCAAAACATATTGTTATCAATTTAATGCAATTTTAAAGAAAAAGGATTTCTGAAAGGTTTTCAATCATTCCTTTTGTGTTTCATGGTGTCTTCAAAGAAAAAGGTTTTCAAAATATTTTTCTGATTCCTTTTTATTTTTTTCAAATCTATTTCAAGAAAAAATATTTTTCAAAAGGAATCATGTTTTAATAATATTTTTTAATTTTAAAAATATAATTTCTCCAAGAAACAGTTCAAGTAAAATTATTATTCTTTATTTATATGAAAGCGATTTTTTAAATTTTTTATGAAAGAGATTTTCAATTAAAGGATAATATCCTTTTAGAATGTTCTAGGTCATCTTTAAAAATCAGTATCTATATAAGATAACATCTTTTTTATAATTTATACTCAAATGGGTATAAGATCCTAGAATACCATTCATATTCTTTCTTTAATGGTTTCTGTTATGATAGAAGTATGTTTATGACACACATTTCTCTTCAATGAGTTTTGTTATTTTGGAAACCCGCATCATTTCATGGGTACTTATTTGATGAAATGATTATGATACATATCTCTCTTCCATAGGTAATGATATTATTGAATTTTTTTTATACCAATTTTATTTCATGGGTTATGATACGATGTTTACGTAGCCCATCACTTTTTATATGTCTTGATATAATGAAACATTTGTTATCATGTTGAACAAGTATGTATGACTATATTCTGTTATGGGTGAGACCTGTATCAATCATTAATGTATTGGTTAATGATTTATATCTCCTCATATTAGTATGGTAATCATGTCTACAAGGTTGATATATACTGTAGGATGTTGAAACATGATGCACGTTGGCAAGATGGGGAAACCCTATCAACTGTAGGAAGATGTGAAAACCTGATCCTCTTTGGGGGATGGGGAAACCAGATCCACTATGGTATCATAGGGAAACCCTGACCACTATGGGATGATTGGGAAACCCAATACACTATGGGAAGTTGTTGAAAACAAATCCCTTACAACTAAGGGATTGCGACTCGGGTTGGTGGTTTGTCTTTCCCAATACATGTAGTCCCTTTGAAGTGTCCAGATATGTTTTTGGCAATAATTCTTGACTTATAGGGATGGATTTTACATTTGTATGTATCTTCCAGAAATTATATGTCTTATTCCATATGCTCACATGGTTTATGTTTTTAATTTTATGTGTATTCATGTCTTACAAACTACCATTATTTATTCCACGTCTTGGGATTAAGATATTTTTATGTTTGGAATGATCATAAAAGGTTATTCTCATTTTATTATATGCTTACTGAGAAATATAACTCAACCCTATCTTATCTCTCTTTCTGAAGGTTATGAAGAATGGTTTTATGTAGGTGTACCTAATTAGAAGATCATTAGGGAATATTTTGAAGATCTTTCACCAAACGAGAAGAATATGTTCCAGGATTCCAAATAAACAAAAATATTATTGTCCAGGGTTATTTATTTCTGTAATGTGCTTAATATTAATAAAAAATGATATAATATCTATGTATCCTAATCCTAGGAATACATAGTTGGTATCAAATAAAGGGTTTAGTCAGCCATTAGAAATTATGGTGAGAAAAGATTAGTTAAATCCCTAGGGATATTTATAATGATATGTATCGGAGTATCTCTAAGGTTAAGTCTAAGGATGAGTTAATGTTTCAAAAAAAGTCCATGAGTTTTGGTAAGGGGGATAGAGAGTGGGATCATAGTAATATATTCTTATTTGGATAAAACCATTGGATGTGGTTCTCAGACATATGTACCTATGATTAATAACTCTGACAAGGTGTGCTGGGCTAGACTTTAGCATAACCTAGTACACAACAATGGGCCTTACTGCACACCCGATTTGACACTCCTGGATGGACACGTTTCAAGAATTCACAAAATCATCATGAACTATAATGAATAATATATGTATAATATGACAATTAATAACATAGGATAAACCTAAGGTGTCATAGATTAAAGAGGCATGAGCCATTATTTAGACAACATATAAGTATTCTTTCTCTTGATTATGTGGTTTTCTGTTAGGATGAATGTCTCTCACACTATGTTTTCTCGTATTATTCAATGGTGGGAACTAGAAAGAAATTGTTTAACATTTAATTTATTAGATGTGGAATTTATTTTAATTTTAGAAATTATATTTCTGAATTGTAAATGTCATGAAGATAATTAGGAAGGTGGTATGAGAATTGGTTGTACTACTGAAGACAAAGAGATTAGGAATGACATGTGAAAGGAATTAGATGTTATAATAATATTATTTACATTAATCATATGAGTCATGATTAGGTTGATGTTGAGGAACCATAAAAAATGACTCATATTTCATATTATAGAAATGTGTACTTAAGGAATATGATTTTTTAGCCTGAGAAATTTTTTAATAATAATGTCGAATGAAAGAAGTATTTTTGTTTGGGAATTGATATATTTTGTCATATGAATCATGAAATATATATGTGTTTTAAGAATAAGTTTTTAATTATGGATGTAAAATAATATATTTTATTGTGATGAAGAATTAGACAACTAATTTAATGGAAAGTTGATATTTTGATTAAGGGAAGGTAACCATTAATGTGTTCAAGTTATAGAGAATATTATGTTTATCTTGGATAAAGAGATACTTAATTTGGATAAAAGAATATAGATACTATCGATGAATATATAACTAATTAATGATTTATTTATAATGAGGTTTATATTATTATGGATGAAGGTTACCACTTCTTAGATTTAATAAATATATCTATTAATATTTGTAATAAGTAACGATTCATGTTTTCAAAAAGGATTATAGTAATTCGAGTTATTACCATGTTTCAAGAGTATATATGATGATTGTATTCACATGTTTGAAATTTGAAAACCAAGATCTTATTTATGATAGTTATAGGATCAATTCTAATATTTTTTGGGGAAATTTACGGACCTTATTTTGGGCTTTAATAGTAGAGAAGGGTTATAAGGTTAACATTTATGGAAGGATTATAATAACCTTCCAATGAAGTTTTCAATATTAAAGTATTATATCAACACAACAGGATTTATAAATATTGGATAACAACTTCTAACCAATTTTTGTAGATGTTAACTAACAACAGATAGAATGACTTGACACACTATATCATTATATTTTAATACTTCCAAAATGAAAAAATAACCTTCATTTCAAAGAGTAAGAGATGAAGTGAATATTGAGAAAGGCACCACCAATGGGTGATATTATACATATAAAAAGTAATAAAATCAAGTAATTATATTTCCTTATATTCATGGATATTAATGGAATATCTGAACTCTCAAAAAAGGATATTGAAGAAGGTTTATCCAAAAATCTTTGTTTCTATTAAATCGACGGTCTTATAAATTATCATAGATTTATAGTTATGAGGAACATAACTTTACATTGTCCATTAAATTTCTAGAGATCAATGATATTTTTAAATATCTATAATTATTAACACTTTTATTCCATGTTCAATCTTCCCTTATCACATATGTACTCGTATTTGGAACCCTAGTTATGAGATACATTTCCCTTTTTAATGTAAGTTTTAGTATTAATTTTCATGATGTTCTTTTCTAGGAACAAAAGATCAAGTACTAAACCTTTCACAACCAAGATATATTTTGTGGGGAAATTCATTTTCTATTGGGTATAATGTAACACTCCAAGATTTTGATATTTTTTTGAATTAATTTAATATTTTGATATTTTTCATTTCACGCAACACTGAATAAAGATTCGCTTTAAAAAGACTCTATGTTACTCTTACCTTCTGTGCAACATCAAGTTAATATTACAATACATGAAACACATATACAAGATTTAGGTACAGACAACACTGTGTTTGGAATGTGTATCAAACAATTCCAGGTCCTTACAATTGCATGTGTTACATGCAAGACAATGTTTTACGGAACTAAAATATACTATTAATATTATAATAAAAAATATTATTATAATGATAACCTATTAATTTCAATAGAAGATAAGAATGAGGATGACTAAATTAAAAAAATATGATTCAAACATATATATAAAATGAATAATTTGTGTCATCCATTAGTTATAAAATAATATAAGTACTATTTTTTCTTAAAGAAGTTCCTTTTTTAATAAAACTTTTTTTCTACATAGAAACAAGATTTTTTTAAAAATAAAATTAAAAAACACATTCGATAAAAACAATCACAAAAATTTATAAATTATGTATTCAATAAATATTTCTGACACACATGCAATATATTTTTTACTTATAATATAAGAATAAATCCAATTTTATGAATAAAAATATTTTTTAAAGGTATTTTGACCGCATTTTTATGGTGAACCCATTTTATATCTAAATTTTTATAAATTTAAAATTTTTATTTCATTAAATAAACATAATTTTGAAATAGTAATAGGAAAATTTATCATCAGGTGAATTTTTCTTATATTTTTCACATGTTTCATTTTTTGGATGAATAATGAAATGTACTGAATTTTAATTCAAAACTTCTATTTCATAATTTTTTTAAAATTTCAAATTATATATTAATTTTTTTTTAAAGTGTAATTATATTAATTTTAAATAAATTAATCCAATTTAGTTTATTGGAAGTAGTTTCACATTAAAATTGGATGTCAAAACATTCCAAACTTTTAATCATTTTTTAATAAAAAACCAGTTATCCCGACCCATTTGTCTGATTTAATTTCATTTAATTTCTACCACATAAGTGGTTAATTTTTAAATAATATATTCCATATTTGAAATAAATATAATATATAATTTATAATAATGTAAAAAAAATTTGACCAAAAATATTAATCCATGTGATTAAAATTAATTATAGTGATTAAGGTAAAAACTGGCTTCGTTAATGACTAAACATAAAGAAGAGGTTGTAAAAATGTCCCTAAAATATTATAAAAAATTATTTTTTATTAAATATTTCACCCATTAAACCACATAGGATTAATATTTATCCATTTTAATCCATGTGGTACATTTATAACATATAAAGAACTCAATCCTACTCAATAATACCAAATGTGTCATTTTCTTTACTAATAAAGGCCTCATATTCTCCCCCTCTATTTAGACCTCTCAATCCCCTATTTCAAAAAAAAACCCTTCCTAAATCTATTCAATAAATAAATAAATTCACCATAGAAAACCCCTTTAGGAATAAATCCATCCATGGATGTCATTTGATTCAAACTAAAAGGAGTTACCCAAAGAAGAGGTAACATCCATCCTCAAACTATTTTGTTTTGTTTTCTTTATAAAACCCGAAAAATATTCTTATTAAATGATTATATAATAACCTCATTATAAAAAATATTCTGAGATGTTATTATTCTAGTTTATATATCTACACTTATATAAACATTCAAATATTGGGTGATGAACTTACATTTCTTTTGTTTGGCGAACTACCACCTTGCGAAATGATGTTGCCCAATTTTCCTTTACCACCTCTCATGGTTGGGAATTATGATAGAAACTATAATTTTATTTTATATATATGATATTTATTATTTAATTATTTATTATTAATTAATATATAAATCATACCTTTATGAATTCTATTTTTTGTAAAAATGATAACATCATTTTGTGGACGTGTGGACTGCTGCCTCCTCATAGCGATGCGATTCGTTCACACATTTCATGGAATGTATTAAGGATGAAATAGTATAATTATCTGTAAAATATTATATTTGTTATTCATTTATTTTTATTTATATATTATATAACTCATACCTTCATATTTTTTAATATGTAAAAATATGATAATTTTTTTGTAGACGTGTGAACTACCACATCCTCAAAGTAATCTGATCCATTCACACATTACCTGAATGTATTAAAGATTGGTTTTGTAATCATATATGATATATATGAAATAATAATTATATTTTAATTATAATATATTCATATATATATGTCATTGAAATTCATTCTTTCAATATGATAATAAAATAGAAATAATGTTCATGCAAACGTACGACATCCCATCTACATGAACAGTGTATTGCATTTATTATTTCTCAATTTAATGGATTTTTATAAAATAAATATAATTAATTTATATTATATTTATATAATGTTTTAAATTTTAAAGATAAATAAATCAATATCTAAGTAAAAGGAACAATAGTACTAATTCAAAACACTTATGAAAAACAAAGCAGTTATTACCAGAAACGTAAAAAAATGTAATTTTTAATAAATGGGGAATATAATGAAATAATAAAATATTAAATGTCATGATATAAAATTATACGATTCATTCATAGATTTATAATAAAAATTTACTTATTATACATGAGGGTTGAACATGTATGAATAAATCCAAGACTTAAGGTAAGGATTTTCTTATCTCCATTTTATTTCGACAGGACCTATAATTTATTCAACGGTTATTTATTTTATGTCGTGTATATAAATCCCCTGAATGTATTATATTATTCTTATAATAAAATTTAGGTGTATTGAAATATACATTTTATGATATATTTCTTAGGGGTTTTATTGTTCAAAACATACCAAATTGGTACAATAATTTTGCTTGAATTTTCCATCATTGGGACACATATTCTTTTATGAACCTATATTTTTTATGAGGTTAATATAAATACATTTAATATTTTATAACATGAATAAAATTAATTTAATTTTTATATGAATCATGTAATCTATTTTTCCTACATTGGTAGTTTTTTTAAAAAAATTACATCGTGGGGAGAGTTAATTGAAATAGTCTCATTGTTTATCAGGATTGTTAATGATTATGCTTACATTGATGAAATATTAAGATCCACCAATATATTCCACTCATTAATTTGATTCTAATCTATTGAATCATTATATTTTCATGTATTATTACCTTTTTGAGCTGTTTGGTACATAATATGATTAAGAATATTCTTCCAGATAAATCATATTTTATTTCCCTTTTTTGTCAGAAAACTCTGTTCTTTCAAAACCATGATTTCAAAATAGGATTTAAAAAATATTATTTTAAAAAACTCTTTTAAATTTTTTAAATATTCATTTATAATTATTCAATTGAAATGTTTTTCAAAAAAAATATCAAAAGTTCCTTTTTTGTTTTGAATTATTTTTGAATGAAAAAATGTTTTCAAAAGGTTTCAAAAATTTCTTTATGAGTTTTCCATATGTTTTAAATGAAAACATTTTTAAAAATATTTCCATGATTTCATTATATGTTTTCAAAGATAGTTTAAAACAAAAACGTTTTCAATATGATTTATATTTTAAAATATTATTTTTCAAATAGAAAATGATATTTTCATCAAGAAATGTATTAAAATAAATTATCAAACCTTCTTAATAGGAAAATTATTTTTGAATTGTTTTTATGAAAATGATTTTCTTGGAAAGGATATTTTCCTTATAAAATTCTCATTGTGATATTTAAAAACCATTCTCTATATAAGATCACATGCATTGTTATAGTTTATTCTCTACTTGGGATATCATCTAAGATTACCAAACATATTCATTATTGAATGGTTTATGATTAGATGGAATAATGTTTTTGAAGCATGTTTCTCTTCTGTTGGTAATATTTTCTTGGAAACCTACTTCTTTTGATGGATTATACATTTATAAAATGATAATGAGACATATATCATTTCCATTGTTAATGATATAATTACATGTGTTTGATACCCATTTCATTTCATGGGTTATGAATTGATGTTTATGAAACCCATATCTTTTTATGAGTCATGATATAATGAATGTTTTTTTATCATGGGGCACATGTATGTAAGAATTTATTAACTATTTGGTGGGACATATATTTCCCTCTAATGAATTGGGTAAATAATTATATCTAATAAGATAATTATGGGAATCATGTTGATGGGATTGATCGACTCTAGATGATTGGGAATCCCATTCCACTATGGGAATATAGGGAAACATGATCCATTATGGGATGATGGGGATACCTAGTCCACTATGGGGATATTGGGAAACATAACACACTATTGGAATATAGGGAAACCTAGTCCTTTATAAGGAAAGGGCTGCAACAAAAGATGATGGTGTGTCCCTCTTAGTATGTAGAGACCCGAAGCTTGACGTAAATAGACATTACATTACATTTGCGGAATACTTAGTACATAACAAAAACAGACACACAAGGACTGTAATAGTTTAGTGTCTTTGGAAACTTGGAACGTAATCTTCTAATCGTGGTGAAAGATCTTCAAAATCTCCCATAAAGATCTTCCATTTTTTGTTTCTATACCTAAAATCATTCTTTTAATCCTGGGGGAAAAGAAAAAATAAAAAGGGTGAGCTCAAATGCTCAGTAAGGGTATGAATGGATAAAATATAACATACCATATACATTTGATCTTGAAAAAAACATGAACATTAAAAATCTTGAGCAACGACATAAAACATGGAAGTACATAAGGCATAGATCATAATGAAACATAAATCATGATAAAATATCATGGAAATAAAACATGTAATTGTGGCATCCATTAAGAACATGTAATGATTTCCCCAGTAGCCAAGGCATTGCTTCCAAGACCATATTAGTGGACAAAGACTCTTTCTGAATCGAGTTCACTCCTCGTTTCAGTCTTGTTTTACTGAACCAGTTTAACCTGCCGTTCCAGCCATGTCTATCTCAGGAGATATATATCATTACCCAATACATTGGAGGGAGATATAGGTCCCACCCATCTCATAATAAAAGCATTCTTTCGTGTTCCACAAAATAAACATACATCATTCTTAATTACCCAGTAAATAAAATGGGTTTCATAAACATCATCCCATAATCACATAATCCATATAAAAGAAATGGATATCATTACATAATTAGAAAAGTGAAACCATGTAAATCTTAGAGACTTTATACTTGAAACATACACATATGAAATAATGTCATCTTAGATGGAAAAATGTTTTGATAAAACACTTGAAATGAATTCTTGAGTAAAATATCCTTTCTTCATCAAAATCAGTTTCTCTTCACAAAACGTCATACTATTTTAAAAGAAAGAGATTTTGTTGAAAATAGTCATGAAATATTTTGGAGGAAGCTTCATGAAAATAAGGCATTATAAAACCGTAAAAATCCTTTCGTTCCGTATAAGTTAAAAAAACATTCTTCTCGTACTTTTTCCAGAAAAGTCGAAAAAGTACCTCATAACATAATACAAAAGATAGATTCCTTACATACCATGGAGTAAAAGTCAAAAATGGGTAAAAAGGACATTAAACACACATGAAAACACTTTTATAAAACATTTACATGGATGATATAAATAACCCTAGTAAATACTTACGAATAAGCAATCTCGGATAAAAATGAGATTTTCAAAATTATCCCTTACCTTTGGTCCGATTTGATTCGTTAGTGTCTGAACCTCCTCTTCTTTGAAGCGCCTATTTGAGACCTCCTCTTAGGGCACTAAATTGGTCTTTGAAGAATACTAGGACCTCTATGATGTATATATGGAATTTGGGAGTGAAATTGGAAGGGGTTGGCTGAGCTTGAAGGCTCAAATTGGTGTGAGGAGAAGAGGGAGGAGGTTCCTTTTTATAAGGGAGGGGAGGGGTTCCTTTGAAATTCTTAAAAATATTAATTTATAATAAATCTAACCCCACTTAAAAACCTCCAAAAATGACTCATATCAGAAGATTAGATGGGATAGGGTTGTAATCTCATCAACCAATAAAATTAAGACATGTTAGGAAATTATTTTAAAAATTATCAACTTGATTTATCCTTACTTTATCAATTTAATTTTATTTGTGGTAATAACATTCTAAATTTTAAATTATAACAAAAAATATCTAATTTGTTGTGAATTGTCCATAATTGGATACTTTATAACATTTTAGACCATATGAATTTAAATTTATAATTAGTAAATATTTTTGTGATTTTTAAAAAATTTTATAATATGTTATTTTTATAAAACAACAATAGTGTCAATTTTTACACTATTCATTTATATGAATTTAAATAAAATATATACAGAAGATATGTTCGAACTAAAAGCTTTAATAGATTCATAAAAGGCCATATGTATCTAGAGAATTATTGGAGCACATTAAATATTTCATATAATATTTATTTTATTATTTGTAAAACCAATTATTTGGTTTATCTCTTAATAAAATAATTACTACAAGATTTTTCTATAATTATTTAATATACATATTTGTTGCATAAAAATTAATAATAAAATCCTATTATTAATATAAATCTATTAAATTTCACAATAATACTTTTACTTGAATTTATCATTTTAAAATAACAATATTTAAATTTTTATATTTATTAAATTATGAAGGTGACAACTTTAGCATCATTTAAAATAAAATAATATAAGTGTCATAATCACTTTTATAAGACTCCAAACGGTTGCATATTAGGTAATTGGATGCTTATGGTGTAGATATACACTAAAAATAATTGTTTTTTAGGTTTCTGGGTCTTTTAATGGGTATTATTATTTCAAAAAAAAAACAATATTACTGATTTTTCACTTAATAAATAATTTCTGCATCATTAATGTATTAGCATTAATCACAATTATTTAATCCCTAAAAATTATAAATAAATTATTATGATGTAGATAATTTTATTAGCTTTCTGGAGACTATTCATTTTCAATGTTTTATGATGTTTATCACTAAATTAAAATTATTATACTTATAAGATTTAAGAGAGTGACATGTTGTCACTTTCTTTGGTTTTAATAATAATTAAATTATTTTCAAGGTCAAAAGTCCATAAAATGAATC
Source organism: Viscum album (assembly GCA_963277665.1). Classification (NCBI taxonomy): domain Eukaryota; kingdom Viridiplantae; phylum Streptophyta; class Magnoliopsida; order Santalales; family Viscaceae; genus Viscum; species Viscum album. Next base: position 1,255,777,854 of record OY728122.1, read on the forward strand.
TAATACGACCATTAGGTGATATGGGTCTACTTCTAGCCATAAAATAGAATTTTTTCATGTGTTAGGTTAATTTTATAATATTATATTTACCCTTAATTACCCGATTTACCTTTAACTATAGTAAATAAAATTTACCGTAGTTACTATTCATAATTCCCAAAAATAAAAAGTAGCTTATTAACATAATTTGATCCCACAGATTCCAAATATGGAATCCATTTTTACAAATTAAATACACAAAAGTTGCAGAAATTAAATTAAAATCAATCCCATTGTCTAAAGAAAATGGGTTTTTCTTTAAAACATTGCAAAAGATTGAATTGATTTAACCTACGAATTTAATGTAAAATCAATGATAATGACATACATTATATTAAATGGTAAAAATATATTATATTTATATTTTAAAACCATTCAATATTATAATTTAACCATATAAATTATTTCGATGAAAAAAGTTGTTTTTAATTAAAATATAGTGTGTTTTTACTATTTATCAAAATATGAAAGTTACCAGAATAATATGAAAAATTTATCCAATGTAAATTTTTATTTCTTGATTCCAAAAAAGAATTTTATTTTGTCAAATTGAACTTATAAACATGTCAAAAACTAGATTTAAAGTGGGTGCGCCATTAAAAGGTGGCAAAACTACATTTTTGAAAAATACTTATTTTACCCGAAAAATTCATTTTGTTCTTATACCATGTTCTAGAAAATGTGTAATATGAATAATAATGTTATAAAATTAAATATTTAGTTAATACTATTCATAATGGCTAGTTCATAATAATATTATAATAATATATCGTTGTTTAGTAAAACTCGGTATTACGTACAACACACGCTGTCGAGGAAGGTCATGATTGCGTGTAGTGCAAGCCAAGTCAGGGTTGCGTGTTGTGCCAGAATCCTTCGTTGTTTGATATAACAAAATCCAACCATATTTCATTTATACATTGAATATATATATATACTGAATGTTGCGTAGAATAACTATTATCAAAATTGTGTGTAACACGATCCAATAATAGTGTTGCGTATACTGCAAGCTAATACGGTGTTGTGTATAGCGGAAGGTAATATTGCTGTAGCATACAACACAAGAAATTAATGAAATTAAAAGAATATTTTTCATAAAATCTCAAGGTGTTACATTCTACCCCCCTTAAAATGACTTTCTCCCTCAAAATTGATCGGGGTTATAAATGGTTTACTACTCGAAAGTTTGTTTAATAGAAACCCACATCGTAAAAAGGAATACCAAAACATGGCTTTAAAAACCAAAGTATGAAATGTAACGGTTACCCAAATTAACTCATCACTGGTTTTCCACGTAGGATAACATAGGTGAAGATATGGATATGGAATAAAAATTTAACCATCATGTTACGATGGAGAGTGGTAGAGAACATGGCTATGAAAAAGCCATCGATCACAAAGTCATAGATTTGTGATGATCTAAGGTACCATATGATTTATCGGATATATGGGGACTATGAAAACATTTTTGGTTTTCAAGATCATTTCCCTAAAGATGATTAAATTAGAATTACAAGAAATAGTTATGTGATTTTGGTACAGTCTCACCGTTGGTCGTTCTTTGGACAATTTCCACTTCATCTTTTAAAGAAATGAAGTTGAATTTGTCATTCGTGATGTGTTAGCAGATCATGTTATAGAATGATGGGTCATTCCATCTGTCTAAAAAAAGGTTATACAAGTTATCAAAAAATACATAAGTCCATCTATAGTGAGATTAATCATATATGGTTCTTAACATGGACTTATACTTCATATATCATACTGCTTAATATAATAAAACTAGTTTCTACTAAACATGGACTTTCTGTAGGCCAGTGGTAGGAGATTAAGGCCAGTCGCACTTTGGTAGTGGGTTCGATTCCCACAGCCTTGTCCGATGTGATGGGTTTTTTCCCGTCCTGAAGGTTGTCCTTTTTCTAAAACTACATTACTATAACATCCGATCAATAATATAAAAATAGTTCTATCCTTAAACAATACTAACTTATGTCCCACATAATCCATTCCAATCTTTAGGATTATCTACAATACTTCGGTCCAAGCTCATAGTATAAAGAAGACAATTACTTAAAATATCATCAACCAAGCATGTGAATACCATCATTTATCCCCCATATATCTTGTTGGTCACATTCCAATCATGAAAATACCTTAATCATGCATTCTCTTGAAAAATGAATACCCATAAAACCTTAGTGAAAACATAAATGCTGTCAAAAGTTAACTACTTCCAAATACCAAAATCCAAAAATTCTATATACTCAAACCATGATATAAACTTCTCCTTATATCCATCATGAGCTCATGAATACTATCAAACATTTAATTTTATCCTTATCCCTTCATTATGTGCATATCATCTACTTTCCAAAAATATCTGAATAACCTTTCATGGTTATTAGTACCATTCATCATACACTTTCAAAACATAAGGAAATACAACAGGGTAACAATCCTTAGATGTCTCTTTATTCCATAGTACCATGAGATTACTTATACAACATTACACTTGATAAACATGTAATCATTCTACTGCCTTCTTAAACCATTGACCGAGCTTCAACAATTCTTTCATCTCACATATCATTTGTAGTCTCTTCATCATCATTAACATAAATAATACCCATATGACCATACTGATTCTCTTCATGAGACTTTCCCATAGGGAATTGGTTTTCATAATGCCCATACAGTCCACATTTAAAAAATTTAACCATTGTTGATCTCGTAGCAATACCATTATCCTCATCCATGGTGTTCACTGAACCTTTTCCTTTTCACTTACTGGCTTTGTGTCCTTATATTCCAAACCCAAAGCATCTTCCAGTTCCCTTGAAACATTCTCCTCGATGCCTCTTCCCACATGATTTACATAGGGGGAATTGAACTTTATTTCCTCTATGATCATCACGAATCCCCATCTTTCTCTTATTAGCCGAGTCAGGAAACTTACCAAATTTGAGTTTATTGATCATATTATGAGATTGCTGATTCAGTATAATAATGATGGTTGGACTTCCAGATCCCGTTTCATTTGGTTTCTCATGAATAATATCATTCCATTGTCCGTCATATCCTTCGTTATCATGATTCTTCTTGTTTCCAGCCATTTTCTAAAACCCAAAAAGAATAGTGTGAGAGGCAAAAATCATGCTAGGGAAAATAACATAGAAAAGGGGAAGCACCCTGAATATCTAACATCTTAGGTTAACTTCTAAGATCGTTACCGTAGTTCTAGTACTATATCCTATACATATACTTCTCCTTAGGGACATCCCTAGACATACCTTAGAAATATCTCTAGGGATCTCACTAACGTTTTCGCATCCTAATTTCCAATGGTTGACAAACCCTTTCCTCTGATACCAACTGTAGAGACCCGAAGCTTGATGTACACAGACATTACATTAATTTAGTGGAATACATTGTACATAACAAAAATAGACATACAAGGACCGTAATAGTTTAGTGTCTTAGGAAACTTGGAACGTAATCTTCTAATCGTGGTGAAAGATCTTAAAAATATTCCATAAAGATATTCCCATTTTTGTTTCCATACCTAAAATCTTTCTTTTAATCCTGGGGGAAAATAAAATATAAAAAGGGTGAGCTTAAATGCTCAGTAAGAGTAATCATGGTTAAAATATAACATACCATATACATTTGAACTTAAAAAACATGAACATTAAAACTCTTGAGCAACGACATAAAACATGGAAGTACTTACAACCAAGATAATAATGGAACATAAATCATTATAAAATATCATGGGAATAAAACATGTAATTGTGTCATCCATTAAGCACATGTAAGTATTTCCCTAGTAGCCAAGTCATTTCTTCCAAGACCATCTTAGTGGACAAAGTCCCTTTCTGAATCGAGTTCACTCCTCGTTTCAGTCCTGTTTTACTAAACCGGTTTAACCTGCCCTTCCAGCCATGTCTATCTCATGAGATATAAATCTTTACCCAATGCATTGGAGGGAGATATAGGTCCCACCCATCTCATAATTAAATCATTCTTACTTGTGCCACAAAATAAACATACATCATTCATAATAACCCAGTAAATAAAATGGGATTCATAAACATCATCCCATAATCACATAATCCATATAAAAGAAATGGATATCAATTCATAATAAGAAAAGTGAAACCATGTAAATAATAGAGGCTTTATACTTGAAACATACACATATGAAATAATGTCATCTTAGATGTAAAAATTTTTTGATAAAACACTTGAATTGAATTCATGAGGAAAATATCCTTTCTTCTTTAAAATCAATTTCTCTTCACAAATGTCATGCTATTTTAAAAGAAAGAGATTTTGTTGAAAATAGTCATGAAATATTTTGGAGGAATATTCATGAAAATAATGCTTTATAAAACCTTAAAAATACTTTTGTTCCATATAAGTTAAAAAAACATTCTTCTCGTACTTTTGCCGGAAAAGTCAAAAAAGTACCTCGTAACGTAAAACAAAAGAAAGATTCCTTACATACCATGTAGTAAAAGTCAAAAATGGGTAAATAAGACTTTAAATATACATGAAAACACGTTTATAAAACATGGACATGGATGATAGAAATAACCCCATTAAATACTTACAAATAAGAAATCTCGGATAAAAATGAGATTTGAAAAATTATCCCTTACCTTAGGTCCGATTTCATTCGTAAGTGTCCGAACCTCCACTTGTTTGAAGCGCCTCTTTGAGACCTCCTCTTAGGGCACTAAAATTAGTCATTGAAGAAGATCAGGACATCTAAGATGTTTATAGGGAATTTGGGAAGTGAAATGGGCCAAGGTTGGACGAGCTTGAAGGCTCAAATTGGTGTGAGGAGGAGAGGGAGGATGTGCCCTTTTATAAGGGAGGAGAGGGGTACCTTTGGAATTCTTAAAAATATTAATTTATAATAAATCTAACCCCACTTAAGAACCTCCAAAAATGATTCATATCTGAAGATTAGATGGGATAGGGTTGTAATATCATCAACCAATAAAATTTAGACATGTTAGGAAATTATTTTAAACATTATCAACTTGATTTATCCTTACTTAATAAATTTAATTTTATTTGTGGTAATAACATTATAAATTTTAAATTATAACAAACAATTACTTATTTGTTGTGAATTTTCCATAATTGGATACTTTAAAACATTTTAGACCACATAAATTTAAATTTATAATTTTTAAATATTTTTGTGATTTATAAACAATTTTATAATATGTTATTTTTATAAAATAACAATAGTGTCAATTTTGACACTATTCATTTATATGAATTTAAATAAATATATACAGAAGATATGTTCGAACTAAAAGCTTTAATAAATTCATAAAATTCCATATGTATCTAGAAAATTAGTGGAACACATTAAATAGTTCATATAATAATTATTTTATTATTTGTAAAACCAATTATTTGGTTTCTCTCTTAATAAAATAATTACTACAACATTTTTGTATAATTATTTAATATACTTATTTGTTGCATAAAAATTACAAATAAAATCCTATGATTAAATTAAATCTATTACCATTCACAATAATACTTTTAAATGAATTTATAATGTTAAAATAACAATATTTAAATTGATATATTTATTAAATTATGAAGGTGACAACTTTGGCATCAATTAAATTAAAATAATATAAGTGTCATAATCACTTTTATAAGACTCCAAACGGTTGTATATTAGGAAATTGAATGATTATGGTGTAGATATACACTACCAATAAGTTTTTGTCAGGTTTTTGGGTCTTTTAATGGGTATTAATATTTCAATTAAAACTACATTACTAATTTTTCACTTAATAAATAATTTCTGCATCATTAATGTATTACCATTAATGACAATTATTTAATCCCTAAAAATTATAAATAAATTATAATGATGTATATAATTTTATTAGCTTTCTGGAGACTATTCATGTTCGATGTTTTCTGATGTTTATCACTAAATTAAAATTATTATACTTATAAGATTTAAGAGAGTGACATGTTGTCACTTTCTTTGGTTTTAATAATAATTAAATTATTTTCATGGTCAAAAGTCCGTAAAATGAATATAATCCGACCCTTAGGTGATATGGGTCTACTTTTAGCCATCCAATAGAATTTTGGCATGTTTTAGGGTAATTTTATAATATTATATTTACCCTTAATTACCTGATTTACCTTTAACTATGGTAAATAAAATTTACCGTAGTTACTATTCACAATTCCCAAAAATAAAAATTAGCTTATTAACATAATTTGGACCCAATTATTCCAAATATGGAATCCATTTTTACAAATTCAATACTAAAAAGTTGCAGAAATTAAATTAAAATAAATCTTGTTGTCGAAAGAAAACGGGTTTTTCTTTAAAACATTGCAAAAGATTGAATTGATTTAACCTACGAATTTAATGTAAAATCAATGATAATTAAATACATTATATTAAATGGTAAAAATATATTATATTTATATTTTAAAACCATTAAATATTATAATTTAACCATATAAATTATTACGATGAAAAAAGTTGTTTTTAATTAAAATATAGCTTGTTTTTACTATTTATCAAAATATGAAAGTTACCAGAATAATATGAAAAATTTATCCAAAGTAAATTTTTATTTCTTTATTCCAAAGAAGAATTTTATTTTTTCAAATTTAACTTATAAACATGTCAAAACTAGATTTAATGTGGTTGCGCCATGAAAAGGCGGCAAAACTACATTTTTGAAAAATACTTATTTTACCCGAAAAATTTATTTTGTTCTTATACCATGTTCTAGAAAATGTGTAAGATGAATAATAATGTTATAAAATTAAATATTTAGTTAATACTATTCATAACGGCTAGTTCATAATAATATTATAATAATATATCGTTGTTTAGTAAAACTCGGTATTACGTACAACACATGCTATCGAGGAATGTCGAGATTGCGTGTAATGCAAGCCATGTCAGGGTTGCGTGTTGTGCCAGAATCCTTCGTTGTTTCGTATAACAGAATCCAAACATATTTAATTTATACATTGAATATATATATATATATACACACTCAATGTTACGTAGAATAACTATTATCAAAATTGTGTGTAACACGATCCAAGAATAGTGTTGTGTATACTGCAAGCTAATACGGTGTTGCATATAGTGGAAGGTAATCTTGGTGTAGCATATAACACAAGACATTAATGAAATTAAAAGAATATTTTTCATAAAATCTTGGGGTGTTACATAGTAGGTGTACTTCCCATGATTTTCCCTAATATTTTTTTTAGAAAATGAGCCTCGACTTATTAAGAATGGTGTTACATGTTTTTGTATCTAAAAGAAATTATATGTCTTATGCCTTTGATATTATCAGTTGGTTTGTGTTCTTTATTATCTTATGAATCAGGTATTATGAGAAGCTAATCATTATTCCATGTCACATGATTGTGATCTTTTTATGTAGGGTACGATCTTTAAATGTTATGATCATGTTCTCAAACAATTGTTTTCATGTTATCCATTTGTATTTCATTTATTTACCCTTATTGGGAATTAAGGATCACCCATTTCTTATGTTTCCTTTCCCCATGTCATGAATAATGGTTTTCAGTCAGATTACTAATGGGGAAGAACATTAAGGATGATTTTGAAGATCCTTCACCAAACTAGAAGAATGTGTTTCATATTTTTAAAGACACTAAACTATTATGGTCCTAATGAATTTATTTTTATAATTTGATGAATGTTTATCTAAAATAATGTAATATTCATGGATTTTAAGAATGGGAAACTATATAATGCTTGACATGTAATCAAGATAATCCTTAGAGAAAACTATCGAAGGGGATGCATGAGGCTTTTCTAGTGCCTGAATGGAAATGGGAGAATATACCCATGGATTTTTTTTGTGGGATTATAAGATACATATGAATGTAATAATTTGATTTGGGTTATTGTTGATCATTTTACTAAATCACCACATTTTATAACTATTTGAGATACTATGTATTTTCATCAACTGTTATATATTAGCTTAAAGAGATAGCCATTTTACATTGGGTAACATACTAATCTTCAGTGAAGGTGTCCTTGTTATTTTTTTGTTAAAATATATTTCATATATAGAGATATTTTTGTCATTTTCTTGAGGTGTTTTTTAATTTTTCTAGGGGTTTAAGACTCAAAAAGAATAAAAAAGTGAAAAAACAACACATAACACATGGTTGGCACATAGTTAGTGCAAGCCCTACACCTAACCCAGGAAACTAGCGGTATATGAATCATTTTTCATAGAGGTAAATAACTAGGTTACCAAATAGTTTTCCAAACCACAAGAGTATCTTAAATAAACCATGTGACATAACATCCATTAGATATTTTATTACACACAGATTGTGCATGGTTTAGTGAACCATGCAGGTAAAATGTAGAAGTAATTAAAATTCGAAAAATTAATAAATTTTTCCCGATTAGGATTTTTAGATAATCCTTTGATTATTATAAAATTTTAATTCTACCTATAATGTATTATGAACAACCATCCACATCTTACACCATGAATGTATCTCCTTGGATTTTTGGGGAATTGGATTGCGTTTGAGTAAAAATTGATGATCGAGGTGAGTCTAACACTCATATTTTCCCTATTTTCCATATTAGTGATATTAGAATCTCTTATCTCCTTAAAAATAAATTAAACAATAAATTTTATAATGGATTATAGATTTGGGATTTAGTGGGTGTCTGATTCTGAATAAATGGTGGAGATTGAGAAATTGTTTTTCAACAGACATGAGTTAGGTTATATTTAAGCTTTCATCCATAGTCTTGATGTGTTTTGTGCGTATTCACTTTAATTAGTTTACTTTCTTGTTGTTTATTATGTATTGGGTTATTAATAGTGATTTGGAACCTATATTGAGTAGAGATAACCTTCAAAAACCTCATCGGGTTGGTTGATGATGTGAAATTGCACCTAGGGCTACCCATTGGGTAAGCCAGACCCTGGAAATTTGATAAAAAAATTATAAACCATGCGATGGGGGTATTATAAGATTTAATTTGTAGAAAAATTGTAATTAATGTGTTGGTATTGCTATTTGATTTATTGGAAGAATTTATAAGATAGATTTGGTAATTGAATGAAAGTCTATGAAATGTGTTTTATGGTATTTTTAAGGGTTTTATCAGATATTTGATTTATTAATGGAAAATGATTAAAAATGGGGTTTTATATGTGATTTTAAATGGTGTTTGAATCTGGAACAATGTTCCCTTTTGTGAATATGTTTTAATGGTTGTTTTTAATGGTTGAAATAGAAATTAATGACTTGTATAATGTTCTAGTTTTAAAATAGGATGTCCCATGATTAAAAGGGTGATTTAAAGATGATTGAAATGAGTATTCTGACTTGTGTTTATTTTCATGATGTAGTTTATAAAATACTGATGGGATCATATCAATTTAAGTAATGTAAGGGTAAGTAATATAAAACTCATAAAAATCACATTGGCATGTTAACATGATTATGAAATGAACTAGGTACTGAATGGGCATGGTTGATGATATAGTCTGAGGGGGTATTTGGAATGATGTTGGAATGGGTTAAAGAAAGATTATTTGGAATGTACCTAGTAGATTTTGATTTGTACATAAAATGCATAATTGGTCAATACCTAGGAAATGATGAATTCTTCAACTTGGTTAACATAGGGAAATTTTTTAATAGGTTAAATTAGTTAATGTATGAGGGTTTTTGAAAAGAATAATGCGTTAGGAAAAAGTAATGTCAAGTGGGATAAATAGAAATTTATGTTGAATGGAAAGGTGTTAATGAGTTATAGACTAATATAAATTCCCACATTTTTATTTATTAATTTTTGTTGATTTTGTGTGTTGAATATATATGGATTGGTATATTGGTGTGGGATAAAGGACATATTATCCTCTCACTGGTCGAGTTGTAGAGATGCTCTATCCTACCCCACGATGGATAAGCATGTGAACATGAATTTGTAGTTTTTGGTATTAATTGAGGTCATATTCACAATCTTTGAGTTGTATTGATGCTCTAAACTCCCCCCCACAAATCATGGGTTAGGTTAGGGGATGATGCTATATTCCTCTAAGGGTGAATTCCACTTGGACTGAGTCTTTGTGATGTGGTTAGTGCGTTGTTGTGATGTGGTTAAACCTAGTGGGATATTGAAATGGATTATTACATTATTCATGGTATTGGATGTGATCAATCCATATTTTTATGAGATGTTAATGTGTACCCCATGTAACATGAGATGTAGAAAAAAATTTAAATGAAGATATTGTAATTGTTGATAAGACAATAAAGTTGAAAATGGATTAAATGAATACTATAAGAAATTGTTACATGTTGATTTGTGATTATATAATTCCACTATGGTTATAAGTCGGTGTCACTCATTGTGTCTTGGATTTGACTCCCTTGGTTAACTGAGTTAGTTTCCTTATTGGAAAATTCTATATAACATAAAGGGTGAATGGATAATAAATAATTACTTAAATGATTTCCATGGATGTTGTTTATTTATTTCACATGTTACCTACATACACCTTTTTATAGACAATCAGTTGATTTAGACCTATTGGTGGTGGCATACTGTGTTGTACTCCAACCCTACTTTTGCTTCTGTGGCACTTTGGTACCTGAGCATATGCTACTTTTTTCAGGTATATACTCAAAATGGGGACCTGGTGTTTGGTTATGCATGGTATGATTTGTTGGATCATAGAGTTTAGGACTGGGTTGGGACTCAGGTCTGAGTTTAGAATCATTGGCTTGTTTTGTTCATGGTTTGTATTGTATGAATGCATGGAATGTATACTATTCACAAGATTATTTAATATATTGTGTACATAGTTACATATTGGTTTTTATTTCAAGATTTCCACTAATTATTTCTTTTGGGTAGCTTGTCTATTTATGTTACTTCTACTGTGTATTCACTCTGATAAGTGGGTATAATCTCCTAACATTCCCTATAGACTCATGCTTATATTCGACATCTTCTAACAAATGAAGAGGCAAGCTTGAGGTTATGTAACTACTTGACTCGGAGCATCAATTTAGTTGATACCGAGATAGGGACACTATAATGTTATATTAATTTAAGGAATCTTATGTCTTACTATTTTGGAATGGTTGATAAGAGACTAGTAGCTTGTCAGTACATAGAAATAAGCTCGTGGCTCGGTACCTGAAGCCCCATGTACGAGGAAAAACCCATTCTTCTAGGGGTGGGAAATGACTTCTTATTTTGTTATTTTATAGTTTGATGATATATCCACCTTGGGTGGTGTTCTTGGATGTGATTTTATTGATTTATGATGTTTTATCTGTTGGATTAGTTTGGAAAGAGAGGGTGTCCGAGTTCATACACTATGCTAGTCACATAAGATAGATAGGTTATATATATATATATTACATATGAATGACTTTTGACTAACATGATGACAAACCAAATAGATATTAAATGTGAAATTTATTGAAACAATGGATGTTTAAATGTGAATTAAAAAGGATTCATGAAATATAAAATACTTGGGTTTTTTAAAATGGAAAATCTTTGAAATGTGATTTTCAATCATGCATGGATTTTGGAAATAATGTTTTCCTAAAAAAAATTCTGAATATGTAAACACTTGGGTTTTGAAAATGATTATATTTTAGAAGTGAAATAGTGGGTTTAATGGTAAGGTTAATTAAGTAGGTAAATGGGAGAGTAATGGATGTTTTACGAATTCTAGTAGTGGGTATCCCTTATGTTGGTTGTTGACCATATATACAAGTGGTTTAAGAAGTAGATTGCTATTGTTTTGAGATGTTATGTTAAAAGATTTGAGGTCTTGGCATGTTCTGTGTTCTAGTTAATGGGTTGTTATTGTTTTTACCTTAGTTAGTTTGTGATCTTGAAGCTGTGAAATGGAATCTATTAATGTGAATGTGATGACTACTATGGATTGAGACTATGTGAGTTGTGTCTCGACCCAGGAGTGGATGTCTTGTTCTGGGTTCCAGTGTGTGTGTGTGAGTATCCTTAAACTGGGAATTAGTGTATGTGGTTGTTTAGTGAATAAGATGTGGTGTTTTTGGAATAGGAGTAGGATAAACACTGTGAGTTTCCAATGTTTGAGTTTTTTTTGGGGCATGGCATAGAGATATTCAGTGTCCTTTTGGAGTTGTGGCTCTACTTTAGGAAGTTGGTACCATTTGGATTTTGATGATGACTTTTGATTGAGGTTGGTCAGGGTGTTGGTGCTTTGGGGTGCATAATACATAGGTATACATTTTTTATCTTGGCAGTGGAACATGGTGGATTTTTCCTACTATTGGATTAACCTAGTTATATAAATTGAATAGTTAATGGTTTTGGGAGTTGTGGCTCGAGTCGTGGCTATGAGTTCAAAATCTTTAGAAATAGATGGTACCCTCGAGGAAGGCCAACAAAGTTTACAGGTTCCTTGGAGTGTGAATCACAAAGGGTTTCTTCAGAGGAGAAATAAATGCATATTGGGTACCACAAAGATAGATAAAAGTTCATAGTTATTCCGTGTACTCGCCTCCATAAAGTACCTGAGAGATTGTTTTTTGTTTTCATAGTGGTTGTGAAGGGAATCGTCATATAGAAACCAAACCTTGTGGATGATGGAGTTACAAGCAAGAAACAATGTTCGATTGGGGTGGACAAGGAAAGGGTGATCAAATCATTGTTGGGTTGTTTGTTAGAGTAGTTGTTGGTGGGTAGGATGTTGAAAAATACATTGGTTCGATGAAGCTAGAGAACTAGTTTTCATGTACGGCCTATGGAATCTAGAGATGAGTTTTTTGTTGGGACATATGAGAGTGAAAGTAACTATTTGGTTTTGGATCCGTTGAATGATTCATTGTGTATCTGTTGTGGTCAATGGTACCATTAAAGAAAAACTTGTGTATGGTGATGATAATACATCCAAATGGGTTGTTGGGTATATAATGATTGGGAAAGGGTAATGAGGTGGAGGTGAGTATGGTTCGAAACTACATTCAAACATTAATGTTATAGTGTGGATAAAACATTAGTTGATAGGGAAACCTAAGATCATTAGTAGGATGATGTGACCTCTTAGTAAGAGCTGAAAATGTAATGGATAGTTGTGGTTGAGTTTGACAATGACTTCTTGTTGTAATTTTAAATAGTGAAAATAATACCAAATATTGTTACATAGTCCATGAATGATAAGAAGGCTACGGATTTATGCCTACTGTCTTGACTATGTTTGTTTGGATGAGGACACCTTAGAGGATATGCTCATGAAGCGATATGTGTGTGGGATCCATTTGGTGGTGGAGTACACCATTGACCGATTATGGAGAATTCCTCAAAGTGGACCTGATGTCAACAAATTCCATGGGTGTATTTCTTAGAATCTGAGAAGGATTAATTAGTGATGTTTGTTTTGTCATTACAGTGGAATCTAAATGGCCATGTCCAAGTTATGCGATCCTCTTATGATAGGGAGTGGATCTGGAGATGTCAAAATCACTAGAGGTATGTGGTGATAATGATATTCCTAAGGTGGGGAGCATCAAGTTAAGTCACTAATGTGTGAAGAAAGCTGGGAAGTAGATACATTTTCCTTGGGAAGTAAATAAGAAACATGTGAGGTGCATGATCTAGTTCCTAAGGTGAAAATATAGTTGGATCTAGATATTATGGTCGATCAATCTTTGTGATGGCCTCGAGCTTGGGATAGTTCTTAAGATAATCAAAGTGGTCATTTCAGAGATGTGTTGATTATTCTAGGGAGCCTAAGAATAGTTTTAAGGGTATTTAATTCCAATAATGGATACTATTTTGTAGAAGTTTGGATGTTTGGGTATGTATTGACTATTTTTTAGTAGATGTTTTTTTTGAGGTTATGTCAATTTATATCATGACTGGTGGTTTGCGTTCAATGAACTCAGGTAGGAGACATCTCAGTGAAGTGATATTGGTGATGGGCATTGACTCAAGTGATGAATGGTTGAATAACTATTGTTGAAGAGTACATTTGAGTTATGCTTTCTAGATGTTCAAAATGAACCAAGACTTTTTGGGATTGAGTTATAGATTAGGGTTTTCTCTGAGATGTGGTTAAAATAAGGTTTTTTTCCTTTGGTGATGTCAGGATTTGATCACTATTAGTGCATCAATGTAATTTTCGTGAGGTGGAACCAATCAAATTGGGCCATCAATGGTGATGTGGATCAGACCGAGAGTGTTCTAGATGGGTTCTCTATGATAAAATAGATTATACTCAGCATCCATTAATGTGGTTGTTTAGTATCATTAACCACATGTTTCTTTTGTGCTTATTTTCCGTAATGATGATTCTAGGTGGATGTTTCATCTAGAAAAATCAGATTTTGATTATGGGATCCATTGATGGAAATTCTCATTGTATAGGACTCTTTCCATTGTCTGAGAATTGTTATTGTCACAACCCGTCCCTCAGGGCCAGTTTCGTAACTACCCCAAGCCCACCTTCCATAGGCCAGGGGTTGGCGACTAGCACCAAAGGCATAAATCCCTATAACTGGGAAGTTATTACCTTTATAAAACGTAAACAAACACACAAAACCATAGTAAAAGTGGAAGTAAACACTAAGTAAAGCAGTAACATGAGTGCTGAAAGTACAAAGGGGGCTGTAAATACAAGACCAATAGTAATGTACAAGGAAAAGAAAAAACAGCTGGAAGGTGTCAAGCTTCTCCTGGATCGTCCTCTGGAGTTCCTACCTGATGGGTAGGTAAAGATGGCCACCTCAGCTCTACAAATTCGTCTGTCACCACTGAGTATCGTCTCGTCGTGATGTCCACTTCAGGGTACCGTCCAGCTGTACAAGCCTGAACCACGATCAGTGCTGTCCATCGTCTGAATCCAACACAACGAGGTGCAAGAATAGCCCGTGCAGGGGTGAGTATAATGATACTCAGTAGGGACCCCGAGACCCTCAAGTTCTCACTAAATCCAACAAGGATAAACAACAAAGAAATATCTCAAAAGGTAACCTTTACATAGGTATATTCCCATTCATATACCTAAGTTATCAAGTAACCCATCTCAATTATGAGGAAAAACACAAAGGTCTTTGACTCAACTCAAACCAGGATTTTTATTAATGATATCGAAAACACGAATGTTAGAGAACTCCTCCTCTGTTGAGCTTAGTAGTCCTGTAACGACTCCAAGGTGCTACTCACTAACCTTAGACTGTTTGGGTACTCCTCCACTGTCGAGTACCGTGGGTCTACTACCCCAACACAGTAGTGCTCTCACTAATTGCCTACAGAGGTACTCCTCCTGTCAAGTACCATGGGTCTTCCACCCCAAAAAAGTAGTGCTCCCTACTATATGTCTACCACCCCAACACAGTAGTTCTCCCAACCGGGCTAGTCATGTCACTCCGATATGAATCAGACAACCAGTCATCAGGTCTCAGCCAGCTACAAGGTCACCGTACTCCGTAAGCTCGTCTCCGGGATAATCTTCTCCACGAGCTACTGGTCGACACTCCAAGTGTCACGAAGTCCCCTGAAAAAGTATCCCAATGTACCGCCTCGTCATAGGGGTCTCAACGCAACAGACGGCGCGTCAATGGATGCACAGCCTGTGAGTTATTATCATTCTCGTTCCAAGGGCCCAGTTGGATTTCGGGTACATTCCAACCCAGCCATACTCCAAATTCATCCAAACCTCGGGTGAATTATGCCAAAATAACGGTCTCATCAAGAGGAATCCAACAATGTCAACGACACATCAATCGGACGTCTGGTCCTCAAGTTATCAGCGTTTTCGCTCTGAGGCCCGGTTGGTTTTGGGTTCGAACCAATCCGGCCATACCCAAACATCGCAAAAACCTTGAGTGTAATATAACAAAATGACTGTCTCGATCCAAGGAATCCTACGCAAATAAAGGTGCATTGATCAGAGTTCCATAGCTCATGATATTTCCATTTAATCGAAAAGGTCCGAAAATAGGTGGTATCGGCCCGGTCCGACCCGACCCATCACCCTCTGGGTTGGCCCGAATCGGGTCGACTCGACCCGAGTCTGGGTCCGGCCCCGTTGGGCACGGCCTGGCCCAGCCAACGCGGCCCAGTGCACGTGGCCCATGCGGCTGGCCGACCAGCGGGGCCTAGTGGGGCCCGCCCTAGCCACTAGTCTGGGGGGGTTACACCCTCCAGTTTCATCGAAACGGTCGTCCATGATGGCCCACCCTTAGGTAGCTGCAGGACCCCCTCGGGTCTCACCTTTTGGTGGTGCTATTGGCCTGCACAACAGTTAGACCTTCCAGATCCTCCACGGCCTTAGGCCGCGGCTTTGTTCCACCGGTACAGCGTGCCGGCACCGCGCCCCACCGTCGTGGCCCACCCCAGCCGCGGTCCAGCTCTATTCCACATGACACAATGATGTTGCTCCATTGCAGTGACCCGAGAATCATACACTGATGATCCGCTTGTGGTCGGCCCAAAGCCAGCTGATTCTTCACAGTCTGCCTCCATCATCCACAAATGACAGATGAGAGGGGAAGTTTCAGACCGTGTTTGTCTGGTTCGAGCCTTTCCTCATCAAGATGGTAGCATGCGGCCAAATGAAACTCAAGAATTGTAGAACGATGATGAACGATATTACAACTTGAACATAACAACCCATACCTTAAGGTTAATTGTTCGTTGATGATATCGCGAAATGGTGGAAGTCGGCCCATTGACGTCGTCTCATGGGAGGAGATTGAGGTGACGAAGATTGTTGGTTTTTGTTGCTTACACAACGACCTTCAATCCCGACTCGAGCGTCGTTCATTGGAGATCCACCAAAAGGAGAACCGTTTTTTGTGGACGGTTAAAGCTCTCATAAATTTTTATGGGCAGGTGAGGAGTTAGGGTCTCGTGTGGGCCCCACAACACTAAACCCTCCCATGGGAGGTTAGGTGGGTATGGGCCCCACATATAACTCCCCCTTTGTAGGATAAAAACCACCCTCCACAAATAAAATTTGTACACAACAAATTTTATTTATTTTATTTTATTCCAAATCACAAATTATTAATCCTCAACCCGCTCAAAACGCAAGTACGGTTAAGGTCCCCTTAACCAATTATCGGTTCTGCGAGTTCATTGGTGCCCTCAGATTTCAATTACGAGCACCGGTTCGAAAGATGGAAAAACCCTCTCATTCGTTTATGGAACGTACCCGAGCTAAACATCGGAAATTGATTCCGTGCACACAGGGCCTCGTAATCAAGTGTCGTCGGATGCCACACACTAATAAGATTCCAAAGAAATTAAGAAAAATATTTTCTGGAAATTTTCGTGTCTTTACAGAATTCCAACCTCAGGGCCTTACGTCCCTGTAAAGCTATAACACAAACTAGGGAAACAAAATAAGGAACCGAGCATGCATCAGAGCCTCCCGCTCCCATGTGCTCTCCTGGAGGTTCTTGTGTTTCCTGCAAAAGCACACAAGAGGAATCGACCATCCTCATAGGACACATTCCTGTCAATCCTCAACCTCTACTGGAACCCTATGAATGTTTCCCCGTCATCGATGTCCATCTCTCTGTGGTCGATGATGACAGATAGGCCGTGCACACATCTCCTCAGCTAAGATATGTGGATGACGTCGTGCACCCAGTGCATCTGAGCTGGAATGTTCATGCGGTAAACCACCATGCCTACACTATTGGGGACCTGAAAAGGTCCGATGATATGTGGAGATAACTTGCCGCCCCTGCGAAATCATTGTAGTCCCCATTATGTTGAGACCCGTAAGAAGGCATGGTCGTCACCCTCGAACTCATGTGGACTCATCTACTATCTGCATAGGACTTCTATATGCACTGTGCAGTCTTTGTTCACTCCTAGGTGATCTGCACCATCTCCGTTGTAGACTGATCCATATCTGGTTCTACACGTGCTGACTCCATCACTATCCACAAAGGATATCTGAAACACATCTAGCTTCTTTCTTGCTACTCCCAACTACCGAATGCCTGATCTCCCACTAAGAGCATCTGCTACAAAATTCCCATCCCCAGGAGTATAAACTATCTCGAAGTCATAGTCTTTGAGGATTTCAAGCCAACACCGCTATCTGAGGTTCATTTCCTTCTGAGAGAAGATACACCTGAGACTATTGAGTTGGAGAGAACCGTAAAATTTTCGCTCAACGAACAATGGGTGAGACTAGCCAAATGTAAGAACTAATATCCGCCCTTCTCCGTCTACGTTCTACCAAACCGCTACTGAGATTTCTCCTCTTCCAAAAAGTGAAATATGGTCCCATACCCTGGATGAACCACTTTCTTTTCCTAATATAGTAAATCCTGACATGAACGGTAAAATTCATGTCATTGATGATTTCGTAAGGCCTCGATGCTAATACCAAGAGATCCAACCGTTACTCTTGCCACAAAGGGTCAAGTCACACTGTCGGCATCAGTGTGTGGTTACTGGGTCTCCTCTGGTAGGAATCTCACAAGTGATGGTCTATTCAACATTTTTAACTGGAACCTCTTAGTATCAACCACACAAAAAGGATAGGATAGAAAACGACACAAAGATAAGTGTCTTTTATTACTGCAGCTCAATGTACAAAGACACATAACAACCACAAACAACAACAAAAGGGTAACTAGAAGCACCAATAACAAAGGCATCCATGCCTGGTACTAGTCTGGATCCTTTCCACCTGCTTCTGGAGCTCCACTGCCTTGTCCACTGCTCGGCTGTTGCTCAAGCACCCACCACTATTTTTGTCTATGTGGCTCCTCCAACGCCTGCAGATCAACTGTGCGGGTAGTCAGGCAGTAACATTCCATGTGACCAAGCCCGCCATAGGAGAAACATTGTGCGTTCCTGGTATGCCTGGCTCTGACTCCACCCTGGGTTCCCCGCACTACCGATCCTATAACCCGAGGTTGTCCACCTGTTGGCATGGTTCTCCTGGACCTCTACATCATCCATCTTCTGCCTACAGATGACTCGACTACTGATGGAAAAACTTGTGGTAAGGGAAGCAGCTCTTGGGCATGCTCAGAGTGTAGAGTCGTTTGTATAACCTCTACCCTGAAGAAAGTCTCAATGTCTCCCTAGGTGAAGGCCGTCTCGTTGCAGAACTGGAGCATCCAGCTCCACCACCTCTCAGCTGATCCTTGAAAGAGGCTAACTGCTAGGTACACCATCAGGTCTCCGGGTGTCCCAGCTACGTGGAGAGCTCATGCTACAAACTCCATCCAATGCCCAGCCATCTAAAAATCTGACTCACCTCGAAACCTCAGAGGCCTCTCTCGCTGAAACTCGTGCATCACACTCAAGCGACGTGCACTCTCTACTGGTGTGTCAACTTGCAGAGGGCCCTGTACTAAGGCCTCGTCACTCAATGGCCTGTCAGTACATATAACTATCAAGGCTCTAGCTGATCATCCACGGGGAGGCATCCTAAAATAACATATGTGACATGGTCAAAAGACTATACTTGGCGATCTGACCTTATTTGAGCTGATTTAAAAGAATCATTTCAAAACACACACGCAAGCAGTGTTTTCATGCACTGAGTCAGAAATCAAGAGTCAGGGTCCTAGTGTATGGATACGTCGGTCGCCTGCACCAACATTGGACTCCCTAAACTGAAAACCACACTTATTACCCTTAAAAATATTTCTTCATAAAACGAAAATATCAAGGTACTATGTTCTGCGGTAGAACCGAATCCTTTGATACCAATTTGTCATGACCCGTCCCCCGGGTCCCGTGTCGTAACTACCCCAATCCCGCCTTCCATAGGCCAGGGGATAGCGACTAACACAAAATGCATAAATCCCTATAACTGGGAAGGCATTTACTTTATAAAGTGTAAATAAACACACACAACCATAGTACAAGAAGAAGTAAACACAATGTAAAGTAGTGACATGTGTGATGAAAGTAAAAAGGGGTCCAGAAATACAAGCCCAACAGTAATGTACAAGGGAAAGACAAAATAGCAGGAAGGTGTCAAGCTGCTCCTGGATCGTCCTTCGGAGTTCCAACCTAAAGGGTAGGTACATATGGCCACCTCATCACTCAACGTCCGTCTGTCACCTCCGGGTACCGTCTCGTCATGAAGTCCACCTCTGGGTACTGTCTAGCTCTACAAGCCTCAACCAGGATCAAGTTTTTCCATCGTCTGCATCCAACACAATGAGGTACGGGCATAACCCATGCAGGGGTGAGTATAACGATACTTAGTAGGGACCCCGAGACCCTCATGGTCTCACTAAATCCAACATGGATAAACCACAAAGAAAGATCTCAACGGATAACTTTTACTTTGGTATATTCCCATACATATACCTAATTTATCAAGTAACCCATCTCAATCATGAGGAAAAATACAAAGGTCGTTGACTCAGCTCAAACCAGGATTTTAATTAATGATATCGAAAACACGTCTGCTGGAGAACTCCTCCTCTATCGATCACAGTAGTCCTATCATGACTCTGAGGTGCTACTCACTATCCTAAGACTGCTGGGGTACTCCTCCACTGTTGATTACCGCGGGTCTACCACCCCAACACAGTAGTGCTCCCCGCTATGGGACTGCCACCCCAACACAGTAGTGCTCCCCACTGAGCTAGTCAAGTCACTCCGATATGAATCGGACAAGCAGTCATCAGGTCTCAACCAGCTACAAGGTCACCGTATTCCATAAGCTCGCCTCCGGGAGGATCCACTCCATGAGCTACTGGTCGACACTCCAAGTGTCACGAAGACCCACGAAGAAGTATCCCAAAGGACTGCCTCATCATAGGGGGCTCAACGCAACAGACGGCTCGTCAATTGGGTGTCATGTCTGTGAGTTATTAGCATTCTCGTTCTAGGGGCCCGGTTGGATTTCGAGTACAATCTAACCCGGAAATACTCCAACTGCGTCCAATCCTCAGGTGAAGTATTCCAAAATAACCATATCTTCAAGAGGAATCCAAAAAAAGTTGATGGCACGCCAATCGGACGTCCAGTCCTCAAATTATAATCATTTCCACTCCGAGGGCCTGGTTGGTTTCGAGTTCGAACCAACCTGGACATACCCAAACATCACCAAAACCTTGACTATAATATATCGAAACGACCATTTGAATACATGAAATCTGATGCAACTAACGGTGCATTGATCAGAGGTCTGTAGCTCATGATATGATCATTTAACCGAAAACAGTCTGAAAATAGGGGGTCTGGGCCCGGTCCGACCTGGCCCATCACCCCCTGGGTCGGCCCGAATTGGGTCGACCTAAACTGGTTCTGGGTCCAGCCCGGTTGGGCACGGCCCGGCCCGGTGCACGTGGCCCATGCGGCTGGCCGACCAGTGGTGCCCGCCCTAGTAACTGGTCTGGGGGGGTTACACCCCCCGGTTTCTTTGAAACAGGTGGCCATGATGGTCGGCCCTTAGGTGACCGCGGGACCCCCCACGGGTCCCGGCTCTTGGTGGCGTCGGGGCCGGCACAGCCAGCCACCCTTCCAGATCCGCTGCAGCCTTAGGTTGCGGCTTTATTTAGCCGACGCGGCTAGACGACGCCCCACCCCACCGCTGCGGCCCGCCTCGGCTGCGGGCCCTATAGCTCCGGTGCGGCGCGACAGCACCGCGACCTGCCCCGACAGCGGTCTGGATCTATTCCTCACGGAACGACGGTTCCGCACCATTGCGGCGACCTGAAAATCATGCACTGACGATCCACTCGTGGTCAGCCCAACACCGGACGATTCTTCGTCGTCCGCCTCCATCTTCCACAAACAACAAACGAGAGGGGAAGGGTCAGACTATGTTCGTGCGGTTCAAACCCTTCCTCGTCAAGATGGTATCATGAGGCCAAAAGAAACTCAAGAATTGTAGAATGATGATGAATGGTATTAAAACATGAACATAACATCCCCTACATTAAGGTTCTCCGTTCGTTGATGATATCGCGAAATGGTGGATGTCGGCTCGTTGATGTCATCTCAAGGGAGGAGATGAAGGTGACAACGATTGTTGGAGTTTGTCGCTCCCATAAAGTCCTTCGATCATGGATCGGGCGTTTTTCGTTGGAGATCTGCCGAAAGGAGAACCTTTCTTCGTGGAGGGTTAAAGCTCTCTTAATTCTCCAGGGATTCTCCACACAAAATTTTCCCGACCAAATATTAAAATGAGATTTTCCGCCATCTTAACAAACATTCCACTCAATTAAATTTAATTCAAATTCATTAATTAATAGAATAGTTGGAAAAAACAAATGATGAGAGAGAGATGGAAGGTGGAGTGGCTCCACTCCATTAAATTAGTGGAGTTGTCATGTATTAAACAAGGGGTGAGTTATGGGGAAAATTCAAGGGGGTTTTGGGGAGGTGAGGAGTTAGGGTCTCGTGTGTGCCCCACCACAATAAACCCTCACATGGGAGGTTATGTGGGTGAGCGCCCCACCTCTAACTTCCCCTTTGTAGGATAACAACCACCCTCCACAAATAAAATTTGAACACAAAAAATTATATTTATTTTATTTTATTCCAAATCCACAATTATTAATCCCCAGCCTGCTCAAAACGCAACTACGATAAAGGTCCCCTTAAGCAATTACATGTGATACGAGTTCATCAGTTCCCTAAGATTTTAATTCTGAGAACCGATTCGAAATATAGAAAAACCAGAATGTTCGTTTACTGAGCGTACCCAAGATAAATTTCGGAAATTGATTCCGGGCACACCGGGCCTCAGAATCAAGTGTCGTAAGATGCCACCGACTCGTAAAATTCCAAATAAATTAAGAAAAAAATTTCCATGAAATTTATGGGTCTTTACAGTTATGACATTACTGAGTTCTGGAGAGACATGGAAGGTGGAGGTTTATTAGTGCACTTTTGTATAGACATTGTGGTCTTGAGGTTTTATGAGTTAATGGAAGTGTGGCTTGGGGATGATCAATTATAATGGGGGAGGTTCTATGATCCCAATATTCAGTAATGTTGAATCCTTATTAAAATTCATCGATACTCTCTCTCTTATTGTTAAATTATATTTTATGGTTATATAATTTATAATTAAATGATTTAGGAGTTTTCAATGTTTTATAGGATTACACGATACAAAAAGAGGATAAAAGTGACCAAAAATATATAGTGCACAACTGGTGCATGGTCATAGAAAATCATGCTCTTGGGAAAAGAAACCATGTGGTATGGGATCTATTTTGGATAGAGAGAAAGAACATGGTTACAAAATGGTTTTAAAAACTGTGAAAGTATATCTAGGTAACCATGTGAGAGAACATCTCTTAGATATTGTCTCCCACACTATTTTGCTCGGTTTGGTAAATCGTGCAGGTAAATTGTGCACGCCATTGAAAGTAATTTTTTTTATTGTATTCCATCTTGGAATTTTTAGATACTCCTCTGATTTTTTATCCCATTCGACCCACTCTACCCTAGATGATGAACCCACAACCCCCTCCCTCTCCATGAATGGTTCTCCTTTGATTCGTGGTAATTTTGAATGTGTTTGGCTTTGAATTGATGATCCGGGTGAGTGTAACACTCCTCTATGGTCTATTTTCAAGATTGTGGATTATATTATGTCTCGTCTCCTTATGAATCTCTAAAAACATCACATTTTTAGAGAATTTTAGATTTGGTATTAATAATTGGTTTGATTCCAAATCAAAGGTGGATATTGAGATCGTTTTCTTCAAGAGACATTAGGTAGGTTGCCTTTAATCTTTCTTTTGTAGTCTTGATGTGTTATGTATGTATATAGTGGAAGTATTTTATTTTCATGTGGATTTTATATTTTTAGGGTCATTAAAGTTATTTGGGCCCAAGATTAAGGTGTGATACCCTTCACGAACTCAGTTGGGTTCATCAATAATGTGATATAGGACCTAGGGCTACCCATTGGGTAAGTTGAACCCTTGTAATTGGTGAAAAAACGAGTAAACCTTGAGATAAGGGTATTATGAGAGAAAATGGGTAGTGAAATTTAAATTGATGTGTGGTTAAGGTTAATGGGTTTATTGAAACAATATAAAATAAAGATATTTTAAATGACTTAAAGGATTTAAATTGAGTATGATGGTACATTTAGGGAATTTAACTGAAGAAAGAATTTTTAATGGAAAATGATTAAAATGGTGGTTTTCTATGAGATTCCAACTTGATTTTGAATTGAGAACAGAGATCCCATTTGTGAAAATGGGTTAAGGTATTTTTTTGAAAGGTTGAAATGGAAATTAAATCCTTGGAGAATGTTTCAGTTTTCAAATAGGAAGAACAATGTTTAAAAGCATGATGTCAATATGATTTCAATCTATATTTCGACTTCCGTTTATTTATATAGTGTACTTTAGAATGTTTTGACCAGACCATAGTAATTGATGGGGCATCAGGGCTTATAAGATCGATCATAAAACAATAAAAATGTCATGTTATCAAGATTATGAAATGAACTATGTAATGGATTGGCTTGATTGATGATCTAGCGTAAGGGGGTGTTTGGCATTAGGTGGAAATGTGTTAAATGAGATTAACGTGAATGTACCCAATATATTTTGACTTGTATTTGAAATTCATAAGTTTTTAATACATGGGAAATGAATTTTGGGTTATGCGAGTTAATATATGGAAAATATTGAATGTGTTAACTAGGTTAATGTATGAGAATTAGGGAAATTCTTAATTAGTTTGGTATAAGGAATTTGAATTGGGTAAATAGTAATGTAATGTAAATGGAAGAATGTTAAAGGGTTATGGATTGATATAAATTCCCATGTTGGTTTTTTGAACTTTGCATGATTATGTGTATTTTTAAAATATGGTTTTGGTATTTTGGTGTGGGATAATGGACTGAGGCTCCTCCTATGGGTCGAGATTGACTAGTGTTTTAACCTACCCCTTGATGGAAAATCATGTGTACATAGCTTGGTAGGGTGGGGTATTTACTGAGATTCAATTTCCATGGGTTTATTTGGACTAATAATCTAATGTCTACCCCATAATACATTGGTTCGGGAAGGGGAAGAAGCACTATACCCCTAACAATTTCATTCCACTGGGATAGGGACATCGAGGTGAGGATAATGTGTTGTTGTGATGTGGTTAACCTTATTGAGATAGGGAGTTGGATTATTCCATTATTCACGGTATTTTATGGGATTAGGTTGTAGTATATGTAATTTAAATTCATAATCCATGAAAATGAGTTTTAGATGAATTTTGTAATGAAGATAGCATAAGTTATGAAAAGAAAATAATGATGAAAATGGATTAAATGAATACTGTAGGAAAGGGGTATGCAATGTGTTTTGATTAGTTTAATATCTTATGGTTATATGTTGGTGTCATCCATTTTTCTATTCCTTAGACTCCCTAAGTGACCTGAGTTAGTTTATTGATTGGCTGATTATGAAAAACATAATAGGTAAATGGATATAAACTTATTACATAAATTGTTTCATTAGTACTTGTTTATTTATTAAACTTTTTACTTGAATACACCTTTGTACATTTTGGATATTGATTTTGACACTATTGGTGGTGGACTACTATGTTTTACTCACACCCTACACTAGTCACCATGGCACTTAGGTACCTGAAAAGATGCTACTTTTTTTCAGGTATATGTTTAGGATTAGGACCTAGTGTTTGGTTGTGCATGGGATAACGGGTTAGAGCATGGTGGTTAGGACGAAGTAGGGACGTGGGTTTAGGTTCAGTGCCTTCAGCCTTCATTTTCATTAGATTATGTGGAAAGGATGATTTGTATGTAAATTATTCAATAGATTTTGTTTTATAATGAGTACTTGGTTACTTATTAGATATTACTGCAAGCTATCCATTTATAGTTTCTATTCAGTATCTTATATATTAATGTCACTTCTATTGTGGGTTCACTCTAATAAGTGGGAACAATCTCCCAATGTTCCCTTTAAGCCCACATTTATAGTTTGAAATCTATTGAATACAAGGAAGAAAGATTAATGTCATGTAACAACCAAAATTAGTGTATCAATTTAGTGGATGATGGGCTCGGGATATTACACATAGAGTCAATCTCTCATTTTTATCTAACCATGATCCCATACCTACATCAATTTTTTAAGGGACCTTATAATTCCTAGTGTACTAAATTAAATATATTTATAATTTTTCATCCAAAATCTAACATATAGACATAGTAAAAAATTAAAACATTGGAGGAAATTCCTTGGGATTTTGACTATATTATGAAGTAAATTTTGATTAGTTCCATTATTTAATGAAATATATTTATAATAAGATTTTTCAATCCACTAAATATATGGAACCACTAGATGAATTTTATGGAAAGAAGTATTGGACTCTATCATACCAGGAAAAAATCATTGAAAGTAAATTATTGGGACCATTAATGTAAAATAAATGGTTAACAATGTAATGATAAATAACTGATACATGAGGAAAAATCAATGAAGGTAGGAGAGATATGTAGATAAAAAGAGGAAAGAACTTTCTTTTGAGGTATGTCATCATGTCTTTCTTAGAATATCCAATTGAAAAGTAGTTATAATGTTTGGACATAAATTAATGTTAAAGCCTTAGTTTATTAGTTTATGTGGTGTTCTAGAAATGGTGGTATACATTTTTTATTGATTATGTTTTCCTCAGGGTCTTTCCCAGCAACATGTTGTGTTTCCTATTTCCTTATAGTAGAAATATTTACTTGATACATCTCATTCTTTGATAAATGAGGTGGTACAGTTAAAAATGAATATTTTTTATAAGGAATAGATATTTATTCTTCAATATCATAGAGAAAATGTGCTATGAAAAAAGGTAACATACCAGGGGAATGTTTTGTAGAATATTCACCTGATTGAGGATGCATCATGGGAACCTGAAAATGATTTGAAGGAAAAATATTCATACATGATTTAACGAGGATGAAAATTGAGAGAATTCAATTTCCTTTAGAGGTAATGAATTTCATTAACATTTAATATTAATACTAATTCAATTTCATTTCTTATTAATATTCTTGATTAGATTTCATGGATTTTAATTATTTAGAATAATTTTATATACATAATATTTTTATTCTAACCAAAGTGTTTACCTTGTATTATATAGTATTATATAAAATATTTATTTATGAATTTTAGAAATATAATTTAATAATATACATTATATTTTTGATATTAGTATACAAAATATACATTATTCTAATTTTTCCTACTTTTAGAAAATGTATATTTTTAGTGAATGGAAAAAATGATAATTCTATCAATATCATCATTTCATTAATTGAAGTCATTTAATTTTAATGTCTAATTATATTTTTTAAATGGTTTTTAATTAAATTAATGTTCTTTTTATTATACATAAATAATTATTTATAAATAATTATTATATTTGGTTTTGGTATATGTTCATTTTTATGCCTAACAAACAATTTTCTACAAAAAACATTTTTTTTTTGCGTTTTGGGAATTTATATGAAAAGTAATATTTTAGAATATTTAAAAGAGAATATTAAGAAATTAATACCATTTTTGGAATCAGTAGTTTCAATTTTTTTAATTAATTCAATTTAATTTATGGTTTTTATGAATATTAATCGTGGTAAAAATGAGTCATCGTGCAAAAGGGTAAATCGACATCATGAGGTAAATGCTTTGGGATAAGGCCATAAAATGTAATCATAAATCTTATTTGATGATTTGATTTCAACCATAATAACTTTAGATTAAAAATTTGATTGTTTTTCACTTGACCACAAAATAGACTTTTATAATATTTAAAAGTTTATAAAAATTACAAGTGTGATTCTCCCCCTCACTTATTAAAGGGAAAATCCTCACTTCACATTCTCACATATTTTGAGCATAATATCATAGTAAATAGCCACATATATCTATCCTAAAAATACCTCCTCATGTAATATAGGTATATGTTTCACCAACACATCATCCCAATATTTTTTAAAGAGTAATCTAAAGACATTTTTCATTAAAATAGGTATAATTCATTTTATAGTGTTTCATGTTTATATATTCATTAACCGCCATAAAATATTCACTATAAATAATCAAATAATATCATTAATATATTAGATATAGTTATATTTTACACAGATTATGGTAAAACAATTTTTCATATCATTTTCTATCTAATGGGAAATAAAAACATCTCAAATATGATTTTGTCACTCATGTGTACACTTGGACTACGACCTCCATGAAGCAATGCAATTTATTTTTCATGTATGGAATTATTGGATTGTTTTATAATTTTATTTAAGGTATAAAATTGATAATTATTTAATGTTTATTATTATATAGATGATCGAACTATTGACCCTTTGACAATGGTCATTCTACCAATGTTGTATCAACATTCTAAATTGAATATCCTCAACAAATCAAACATGAAATTAACTTATATAATAAATATATAAGGATATATAATAAATGAAATAAAAAAGATATTAATAATTCAATACATAAGAAAAAGTATCATAATAATTTAAAATATTAATATAATTTAATTATACATCAGTCAAAGTATATATGTGGACAGTTATACCTAAGGTCATGGATTTTTCAATAATACCTTAATTTTAATGTTTAATGTATTTTCTCTTTTTACTCAAACGTTTTGTTAAATAAATCATTCTAGTTATGTAGTTAATATAAAAAATAACTTTTTTATTAATATGAAAATAATTTTTAAATTATTTAGTATATTTTTAAGGGAATACTTTTAAATTTTTTTCATAAATGTTATTTTTTATATTTTTACAAAATAGTGAAAGGATAATTTTTTTAATGTATAAGACATGTGAATAATTTCCCATTATCATGATCACTATATTTAATAAGAATACAATCGAATTTTTCATGTGTTTTCAAAATAATATATCATTTATTATTAATATGGGAATTTCTTTTAAAGAGTTTTCAAATAAAATGTATTTTTATACATAATTTTACATGATTCTAGAAAGTTATTCAATATTTTTTTAAATGCAATAATTTAAGAGATTATTTTATTTAAATAATATTTTTTATTCATTTTATGTATTTTATGGCCCTTGAAAATTTTTTATGATTATGGATACTCCTAATATATCTTGTTAGTGTTGGGTAATGATTTTTTTCTTTGGGGAATTATGTTGTAGTTAATTTAGTTGGTTTTTCCATTTGTAAGAGTGATTATAAGAGTGATTTTATGTGAATAATAAAGATGATTTCTTAGGGTTCCTACATAAATATTCTATAACTTCAAATTATTTTTTATAGAGGTATTAGGATTTCACAAGGTAATATAATGATTTTATGTTTATAGAAAATTCAATGCCCCTTTCAAGAGTGTGAATTATATTTTTAATGAAAATGATGTCATGAGTATCCATATTTTACAAGAAACTCTCATGATGATGATATTTCTTTGATGATTTATTATGAGTTTTTTTAAAAAAATTATGGCTATGAAGCTTATTTCATGAGTAATAATATTAATATTTGATATTAATGTTTCTTATATAACAATTGATATTTTTCTTATTGAAATACATACATATCAAAAAGTAATCATATATTTCTTCCTCTTTATTTTACTTAATATGATTTTGGGCTCATTCAATGTTATTAAATTTCATTCATTGGGCCTATGTATGGGGGGTATCCAATATCTTGGTAAAATATTCCTCTATGTGGAATTAACATTAAATGAGTGAATTAATTTTTAATGAAAGAATAGTTAAATTTTATGTATCCTTTTATTTGTGGGGAATTGATATTGAGTGGAAGTCTTCTCTATGTATTGTATAATTTTTATATGTATCTATTTTTCAGAATTCTCCAAATCTTCTAACTAAAAAGATAATTGAAATGTAATAAAGTGAAACCCTTATTATAGATAATGTAATTATGTATTTATTATGTTACAGTCTAGTATATAGAGTGCCTTTTAGATAATAAGATACAATTTGTAATCTTAAAAAACATTAATAATTTTTAAAATAACCATACACAAGCACATGTTATATCATATTTCATAGGCTAGAATACATAATATTTTATACGGATTCTATATGTTTAGGGTGTTGATAAAGTCAATAAACCTCTATGAAATTCCTTCAATATATTAATTTCGCCATATAATTAAACTGTCACAATAATTTGTTTATTGATTAAAATATATTATATAACATAATTTGAATAATGGTGATATATAGGAATTATATTACAATCATTCAAATCCTTGAATGAATAATTCAAACTCAATTATATTCAACATCCAATTTTACAATTTTAATTTCAATTATTGGCTACATAGTTTTCTTTCTAGGTTTATCATTGTCATTATTCTTGGAACATTCTATAAATCATTTCCTTTAACTATTTTGGTAATTAATTTAACTCTTTACATAAATATTTAACTAATATACCCTAACCCTTTTAGGATATTAAATGATAATCACACTATATATTGAATGGAAATTTCATTTATTTATTAATTTAGGACATCTAAAGGCCTAAACTCAATGTCACTAGACATCGAGATACCATATTCTCTTTATAATATCATGATTAAATACAAAACGTTCATTTCTATTTAGGGAATAACACTTATTCATTCGGCTAGATGAATTAATAAAACTAATATATCATGATATAATATGGTGTTCATTGTGTTTGGAGAGTTATTAAGAAAAATAATATTTTATTATTTGAAATATTCCACAAATGGGTGGTGGGATCATATCCATCATATTTTAGAAAACCATAAGATAAATTATTTTATCCAAGGTAAAAAGTTATACGTAAATTCTTCTCAAAACACATTATAGAATCTTATGAATCATAAACCATTTGTATGGAATGAAGTTTTCCATATTTTGTTATAAAAATCATTATTATCAAATGTATTATCTTCTAATACAAGATAAATAAGATGAAAATACACATCCTTTATATACATCAAATTGATATTGAAATTTTACTATTCTATCAAATCTATGATAGGATAACCTTTTCATTGACATTTATATTAAAACTATAGAATTATACAAATAGAAGCATGATTTTGAACTCATGTATATTTACAAAATATTTAAAACATTTAATTTCTGTCATATTCTATTTTACTAAACTATTTTATAGTTGTAACACTAATATATAACATAAACATTATTTGGATATTTCTAAACTCATTTAGGTATACAAGATTAATTCAGAAAATGGAAACATTACTCTTTTATTTGGATGAATCTTTTAGATTTGAATGATCATGGATATATATTATGATGAAACATTATTGGATTCTCAATCTAACATTTCCAAATCTAGTTAAATCTTTTTACAGTACATGCTATGTAAAAATACCAAAAACCTCAAATAACATGTCACTTTCCACTAATGTTTTCACGTTTGACCATCTGCAAGTTTCATTTTCTTCGACTTTTCATAATTTCGATCTTGTTTCAAATAGTTTTAGTTTTTAATATTATTCAGGGGTGTCACATGTTGAATCAGTTTTATAGAGATCTAACCATATATCTAGTAGAGAAATATTTTATCTATTATCCATCTACTATTCCTCCACCTGTCTGTCAATATGCTAGAATGTCGACCCTTTATTTCTGTTGTGTCAACCAGCCATCCAGTACCCCTAGACAGTATGGGATATGTAAGAGTGTTATCATATTTCTTTACCAAAAAATCCCTATTTACCTTCATAATACTACCTTCTACATCCAAAGTCGACCCATTCAAACATAGATACTCTCATGGGACACCTTTTTATCTCCCAACACAATTACATGATATATAAGTGTGTCAAACAAAATTTTGCGCCTCTCTTGGTAATTTTATCTCCCATTTGATGTTAGATATATTTATTCCTTTTATCAATCATACTTATCCCTATGTATCGATAATTAAAATTAAGTTAGTTTTTAATATCTGAGTTTCTATTGGCATTCCATTAAGATTCAATGTAGAATTTAGAGTTTTTTATAAAATCTTCATTACCCTTTATGAGTTTTTTGGGAATTGTTTTGTTATGTAATTACTTTAGCTTCCATCATTATAAACATTGATAATATAGAGATTCATTATTGGGAACAATAAATTTAGGATCCTTCTTTAATCCCTTGGATCCTCAGTTCATCTTGGATTTCCAAACTATGTGATTATTTATATTCGTAGTGTTTCAAGGAATCTGGGATCGTTACATGGCTTTCTCTTATGAACTATGATTGTCTTCTCTATGAAATTGGATTATAAATGGATAGAAAATATGGTTTATTATATATATTGAAAATAAATCTTTACATTTTTTTGGGTTTATGACTTTTGAAATATGGTGGATCTGCTAATGATTTGTGAAAATTGATTTCCCCCTCAATCCTATTAATGAAAATTGGTTTAAGGAGTAGTTTATATGGTTTCAATGATGAAATTACCATTGAATTATTTTTATGTAGTAAAACTAATTGAGAATATTGATAAGGTAGAGATCTACCCTTAGTGATAAATTTACCCATATAAGTTTACTTTTATAGTAATTTGTTTCACGTGTTTCATATTTTTTCAAAAGGATCCACTCTATGGAGTAAACACTTACCACCAATTCTAGTTATTTTTGGGTAAGCACACAATGTGTCATATAGTTCACATGAAATTCTTTGAGGATACTTAGTAAATTGTAATTACTTTTAACCTATTGTCATGTTTTACCTTTCATTATCCTAGAATTTTTCATTGGGTTATTTGTGTTGATTCTTTGAAAATGAGGATATTTTATTTTTTTATAAATTTTTTAAAGGAATTATTTTACATATTTATACCAAAATATGAAAAAATTTATCCCATGGCATACATATTTTTACCTGTTATTTTTTGGTTTTTATTATATGTTATTCTCTTAAAACACAAGATGAGATTATACTATTCATGTTTTTCTCACATGTTGCATACACGTTTTTGCATAATAATATAATATTTTCTTCAATGATTGTAAATTTAATGCCCCACAAGATGGCAGTAGGTTTTACCATTATTATTTTTTGTGGGTTCGTATGTGACAACATGCCATATGGATGTCAAGGTTCTTTTTCTTTGGTGCATTACATTATTTTGTGGTATTTCAACACCAATTTGTCTTTCCTATATATCTTTTCAACTATGTAAATCTATTAGAATACATAATTTTACATTATTTTTGTTATCATGTTTTTTTATTGTGTCTAAAACCATTCGTAAATGTATATATTAATTCATATGAGTATATCACCATCCCGTGAGGATCAGGAATTCCCTTTGGGTCATATCAATCCATGATCATGTTTTGGATAGTTGGTTTATTAGGAATGGTTTTTGAAAATTTATTTTAAAATATTGGTTTATATATCTCCATTATTGTTATGAAGTTTTGGATGTATTTACATATAAAAGGTAGTAATTTTTGGACTTAAGGGGTAGGATGTGAGTGAGTTCCTAGCTATCTCACAAGAAGAAGGGCATTAAGATACCACTAGTGGTTGGGAAGATTGTCTTATTGGATTTAGAGTGTAAAAATCACAATACTTATTCTGTTATGCCTCTTTCTATTTCTTCATGGATTAAATTATTTTAAATTGTAAATGAGTTGTGATAATCAAATTCTTTAATCTCATTATCAATTTTTGAGTAGTACCAATTACCTTAGAAGAAATTAATTGATTTCCTGAGAGGGTGGTGGTAGTGAACATTGGTATGGAAACCTTAAAGTTAACCAAAATCTCACCAATATAATTGAGTGAACCAACCAATCTATGGATCATGGTGTATAACCTACCTACTTCTCAGGATAGTGAGGTGGAACATCAAAGGGACAATAATAAGAATTGATGATAATATTTTCTTCTTTAGAAACAACAATAATTCTAATTGAATAACAACCCTTATGAGTTTTTGGACTGTCTACGAATGATCTAAAGTATTTTTTGTATTATTGGAGACTATAGCTTCTATCAAAATGATTTGTGTCATATTCAATCTAGAAGGACCAAGTTGAAGTTGTTAGGACTCATTGTTTTAAAAATAAATCATGTAGACATGAAGAATAAATTATTTAAGAACATATTTACCAAATAGTTCTACCACAGGTCTATGGATTTCATAAGATCATTAGAGTTTCTCAATGTAGATCAAGGGAGATCGTCTGTGATTGAGTATAAATTTTTCATTATAGATCCATATTTATTTTTTCCTAATGTTGTTTTTCTATGAATATGAAGGCTCAATGGTTTCAGATGTTTCTTCAATAAGATTTCTAGCCACCTGTATTTATGTTAATGATGACCACCTATGATGAAGTAGTGGATGGGGTGTTGATGGTAGAGTTATACATTCATGTTATGTATGGACGGTCTAGAGATCCTTCTATCTCTATAGAATATTCTAATTGATATTTTAATGGGAAGTGGAAACATAGAGATTTTTATAATGGTGAATGAAATCATACATCTAAAAATCATTTTAATACACCATAATTATAGAATAGTGATCTGACATGTTATCAATATGTCTATATAGAAAAAATTAAATTTTTATCATGTGTTCTAATGAAAAACATATAACTTAAGTTGATATCATGGTCACTTACATTAGTTTTTTCAATATTTCTTTACTAAATCTGTAATGGGATATTCAACACATTGAGGATCTTTAGCATAGTCAGATGATATTTTGACAAGAGGCTTCTGACTACTATCCACCAAACCAATGATGTTTCACATAGTGGAGGATTTTCTAATAGAAGTTAATGTAGTTCTGTAAAATGTGAGAGGTTCCATTTATATTAATTTTACCATAGTTACTACATTATTTAATTTATCTGAATCCCACTCATACATTACAAATCATATAGTGAATCTTTTAAAACAACTATTTTAAATCATCACATTCATATAATATGGTTTTTATACTAGTTTGAAAAATATAATTACACACACTTCATCTAATGGTTAACAAAGATACATTTTACATGTAAGATGAACTACCTCCTCAAAAAAATATGATTGTTTATTTGTCCTTTATCGCCAATCATTGTGGAAATTATGATGGAAAATATAATTATATATGATATATATAATGTATCTATTCTTTATTAATTTTTATTAATATCATAACTTTATTCTTTTTCTCTTATTTAAATATGATAATTTTATTTCAGGAAGTGTGGACTATTGTCCTCTCAAAGAAATGGGATTCGTTCACATGCAATATGGAATGTGTTAAGGGTGTGTTTAGTGAAATTATATGATATATATTACATAATAATTAAACTTTAATGAATTAATATAAATATATCCATATATCTAATTTTCTTTCTTTCTTTCAATATGATAATAAAATAGGAACAACGCTCATGCATGTGTACGACATACTATATCCATGAACAGTGAATTCCATTTCATACATATGTATTATATATATTATTATAGTAAAAATATACTGAATAACCATGATATTTATATCATTTATTACATTATCTAATTCATTATATATGTATAATTATGAATGATTTAAAAAGATTTTCATAAAGGAAAAATAATAAAAATTTTACCCGAACCCTATCCTTAATATGAAATTGTTAACAAGAGTTGATTATAAGGTCAATATATAACCATATGTGGTAATAGATATAAGAATATGGTTCTATAAAAATTTTATAAAAATCTTATATTTATTATACAGGAGTTTTGGATGAGTATGATGAGAGTCAATACAAAAGGTAAGGGGATTTTTTCTCACTTTTTATTTCCATGAGATACATCCCTTATTCACCACTAAGTTCTTTTTTTATGTTGTATATACTTACAATTAATAATTTTTATGCATTTTATACTTAAATTTTTATTTATTTATATATACATTTTATGATATTTCTCTCATGGGTTTTATGTTTCCAAATTTAACAAATTTGTATGATTGTTTTTTATCAATTTTCCTTCTTCGAGAAATATGTTTTATTATTCACCTAAATTAATTTTTAGAATATTATTTGACATTTATTTTCTTGAATCTATTTAATTTCATGAAATTTTAAGCTTACTGTAATTTCATTTTCTTACATGGAGAGTTTGATCCAATGTTACTATGTGGGAAGAGTTTATTGAGACAATCCAATCATTTATCTGCATTGTTTGTAATTATGCTTCCATTGATGAAATACTATGATCCATATCGCAAAAATATTCTTGATATTTATTATCCTCTATTTATTCAATATATATTCATATATTTTTACCATTTCCACTCTTTCCTATTCATGATAAAAAAATATAATTTTTATACAAGTCTTACTTTACTTATCTCATTTTCATAAATCTATGTTCCATCAAAACCATGTTTTCTAAATGTTTTCAAAAAATATTATATTATTATCTTATGGACATTTAAAAACCTTCTACCCATGCTTTACCTTTTAAATAAAATGGAATTTAAAAAATAATCTTCAGGTAATTTTTTATTTAAGGCGCTTTTCTAATCATATTATTGAGCAACATTAATGTTATGCATGAATGGATTTACATGTCGTCATGACTATTATTACGTTAAATCTTCTTTTTTGATTAAAAATTAATTTTTTAAAATGAAATTTTGTTCTTAATATTTAAGAAGTCCTTATTTTAAATTTTTTTCATAAAAAATTAATATTTATTTAAGCTTATTTTAAACCTTTTCAAGGGAAAAGTTTTTCAAAACGATTTCAATATTATTTTATATTTTCATTTGAAAAAGGTTATCCAAAGTGTTTTTAAGATTATTTCATAGGAATTAAAGAAAAATGGTTTTAATGTTTTTTTAAGATTCCATCATATGTTTTCATGTAATTTTTTGCAAATCCTTTTCATGGTTTTATTATAAGTTCTCAAAGAATTTTCAATGAAATGGTATTAAAAAGTTTTCAAGATTTAATTTTTAGATTTCATGATGTTTTCAAAGGAAATGGTTTTCAAAATTTTTTCTAATATTATTTTATATTTATTCATTTTTATTTTCATAAAAATAGTTTTCTAAAGGTTTTATGTTTAAAAAAATTACAAAATTGAAAGTATATTTTCCTCATGAATTTGTTTAAAAGTTATTTAAAAAATACTTGTGATCTAAGATGACATACTTTGGTATTACTTATGCCTTTCAGGGGAAAAGATTCAATTTTTTCATACATATTCTTTATCTTAATGGTTTATGATTTTATGGAATAATTTTTATGAATCCCATTTCACCTTCACTAATTATATTCTTTTGAAACTCTATTCTTTTCAAACATTACGGTTTGATGAAATGATAATAAAAACTATATTTATTTTAAATGGTAATGATTTTATTATGTGTTTATGATACCCACTTAATGTCAAGGGTTATTATATTGTTTTAATGATATTTTTGGAACATGTCTGTATGATTTCACTATTCCATGGGGGGACCTATATCTCACTCTAATACATTGGGTAAAGAATTATATCTCATCAGATAATGATAGGAATTAGGTTAATGGTCTGAATCCATAATTGGAAGGTGGAGAGACCCTATCCTTACAAGTAAATGGTGGAGAATGGGGATAAGAGTGTTTCCCTCCCAGTATGTGTAGTCCCCATAATTATGGATGATTAGGAAACTCGATCCATTATGGGAAGATGGGGAAACTAGATCCCTTATAAGGAATGGACTATGACTGCTGATGGATTTGTGACCTTCTTATTGGTCTAGTTTCCATGATGTTTCGTGATAAGTTCTTGGAATGGATCTTCACTTATATGGAATGATATCATATATTTATATAAGCCACAATTCCATGTCTTATTAAATAGTAATGATTTGATGGATTATGTTCATTATTTTCTTTTGATTGATGTCTTATAAACTACCATGATTTATGAAATTATTTTTGTTTATGATCTTTGATATGTGGTGTATGATCTTCTAATATTATAAAAATTTTAACATACCCTTGTGGTCATATTTACGCTTAAATTTATCCCTAGTATACACTTAATGAGAATCTGATATCCCAAATTTTTTGTTTTCCTTCTCCAGGTTATAAAAATATATATTGAGTATTATGTTTCTAATATGGGTTCTAGTCATGAAGAACCTAGTGAGAGATAATGTAACATTATTTTTTTGCAAGTTTTTATGTTTCTATGTTTCCAAAGTTACTAAACTAATATTATATGGGAATATATTTGTTTAATGTATTATGTATTTTTCAAATGTGATGTAATATTAATGTATGAGATGCATGGGTCACTATAGTTGGTATCTAGGAAAAATTTTAGTTTACCTTTGGAAATTATGATGAGAAATATTTAGGGATGTCTCTAGGTATATTTTTGTGGATATTAATAGGAATGTCTATAATGATAAGTATAATTATCGGTTAACATATAGGAAATTTTTCTGGAATTTAGGTAATGGATAAAGTTACTAGATTCAAAGAAATACATCCATATCTAGATACTATAAGTGGATCTTCCTCTGGAACAGATTTAACATTAGGTAAAAACTCAAACATGGTTTATTGGGCCTGACTTTTTTTAAACCTATACACCACAAAAGGACTTGATGAACAACTAGTTTAAAACTGACAGGTGATCTGCTTTTGGAATTTACTAACTCATTACAAATTATCATGAAGGATTCATATATAGGATGATTAGAAACACCAAGGATAAACCTATGGTGTCAAAAATTAAAAAATTAGGTGTCATGATTTATAAATCTGATAATTAATTATTTTTCATGATTATGTGATTTTCCACTATGATACATGTTTTTCACACTATGATTTATATATTTATTCAATGATTATAACTTGAAGGAACTATATTATTGTTGAAAGTGATAGACAATTTATTAACAAGAAGTTAAATGGGATGTTTGTAGGAGTAAAATCTAGTGTATCCATGACTAATCAATTTTAAAAAAACGTGATTGACAACATGTACCTTAAAAAACTCTTAGACTCACCAAAGAAGAAAAGGATAGATTTATCTAAGAGATCGGGTGATGCATACCATAGAGGAAAGAAGATATGGTTTCCTATGTGTTACGAATGTGGACCAAGTTGACTGCATGAATTGCATAGTGGAATTATAAGGTGTTATTGTGGACAAGAAGGACACAAATAAAGTGCTTAAAAGGGGAAAATTAATAGTTTTGTAAATGAAATAGATGAGAATATTTTCCTCTATAAGAAAGTATTAAATTTTAAGTGTTCTACGGGTGGAATATATGGTAATTATGAAACTCAATGTCCAAAAGAGGAAATATCATGAAGAAAATCAGTAAGGTGGTGTGAGTAATGGTTACATAATTGCCGATGATGAGACTATAGATGAAATTTGAAACTAAAGAGGTATGTGTAATAGGATGAGGTGGCCATGTTAATGGATTAAGGATGACGTGGAATAATCAAATTTATTATGTATTTTGATTCATTAATTAAGTTAAATTAACTGTGCAATATGTAAGGATTATTTAGTTTAGTTTTTTTCGCAACATATTAATGAGAACACAAAGAACAGTTCTGATTGAATAGAAAATATATTTAATGTAAAGGTGGTATCCATTTAAATACATTATTAAGGAAATGACAACCCTCAATATGTTCCTTATGTTAATATTATTTTCCATGGATAAAGATATTTTTGACTTGAATTAGTAAATTTGATGGTATATATTACCTTGGAACTAATTAAGGGTATATTAACTAGGGGTTTATGTTATCATTAATTAATTTTAAAAAATATTGGTATTTAAGGAATAAATCCAATATAATTTTTAATATGAAAAAATTTATGTTTTCAATAATAATTTCTTGTAATTTTGGTCATTACCCAGTTACAATAGAATACATGATGAAGGTATTCACAAGTTTGGAATTTGACAACCTAGATATTTTTTGTGATATTTTGGGAATCAATGTTTTTCTAATTTAATGAATTTCATTCTAAAGTAATGGATTATCATCATTTATAAGGGTTATTATGTTAACCATTCAATTAATTTACAAGATCAACTTTGTATGAAGTATTTATGTATTGAGATTTTATTGAAATCCATGGTTAAAAAACTATTTAGTTATTAAAATAATTTCAAGTACTTCTATCATATTTATTTTGGATATTACATTAGTGCAGTATTTTAAAGGTAATCATGTATGTCGGGTGACGACCAATCACATTTAGAAAGGCTGTGAGTCTTGAACCCATCACCGAAGAATGATAATTGTTTCACAACTATAACTGGGCAACATAATTTTTTGGATAATGTATAATATTTTTTGATGAATAAATATTTATGATGAAAAAATAGTGTTACATTTTGTATTTAGGGACTAATGTATTAACCATAATTATTTTGATGGAAAATTAGAGACAAATATTTTTACTTTTCATTCTTTTACAAGACTTATGATATTCTAAAAGTGTATTTTAGTGCTTTGGTCATCGATGTTAATTCTTATAAATCCATTTCGTGAAGTAATGGATGAATTAGAAATATATTAAACACAACCATATAATGAATTTTTTTATACAAATATAGCATGTAAATATATTTCATTATATTCTTGATCAATAAAAAATTAATCAAATATAGGATAATGATCAAAAAGTTGTATAAATACCTTATTTTTTTAACTGATCACCTAATAAATCATCACAGATTTATTACATCATGTCCCTCAACATTTATTTGATAATTCAATTGTTTTGTATTAATAACTGTAATCAATCCCTATAAATATTTACACTTTTCCGCCATGTCCATTCTTCACTCCCAGCCAATGTTCTCTTATGGGGAAAACTACTAATATGATAATTTGGGTAACCTTTAGGGTTCCCCTTTAAAGGGAAGTTTCCATACACATTTTTATAGTATGTATTTCTATGAATAAAAAATTTAGGTATTAAACTTTTGATAACACATATGTATTTTTAGGTAGAAATTCATTTTAAGGGGGGTTGAATGTAACA
Source organism: Viscum album (assembly GCA_963277665.1). NCBI lineage: Eukaryota > Viridiplantae > Streptophyta > Magnoliopsida > Santalales > Viscaceae > Viscum > Viscum album. The sequence goes on from OY728122.1 coordinate 1,255,818,968, forward strand.
CCACATGATTTTGTGAACTATTTTTTTCCAATTAATTTATACATTTTCATATTTTACATTTCTGGATGCACTAAAAATAGTTTATTTTATATTAAATCTTTATATGTATCTTGAGTTATATAAAAAACCATGTTAATCATGCATTACACACAACAAAAATTTTACCTTTATCTATACAAGACACTGAGGATAGCTTGTGTTACAAACAATAGTGACCTTCCTCGATGGCTTGAGTAACACACAACACCAAATATATAGATTGATATATTATTATAATATTATACCATAGTTTTTAAACTACTATTTATGAAAATTTATAAATAACTTATCAAAATATATGGATTAATCAAAGAGAAAATTAATTCATTAGTTAGAAAAAAAATCCAAATGAATATGAAAACCGATTGAATATATAGGAAAATATTATTATTTTTATGAAAAAAAGATGTTTTACCCTAATAAATTAAATTAATAACAATTTTTGAGCGATATTAATGTTATATATATATTATATATTCAAACAAATTACATTCATCCAATATATTTTATAGGATTAAGATTAAAAAACCTAGTTTTATGCATAAAATTCTAGATTTTTATTAAGTCATTTTTACCACCTTTTAATGGATAACCTATTTTAAATCTAATTTTTTGAAATTTTATGGATTATATATGTCAAAATAAATATTTTTATTTAAATAAAACTTAAAAATTTTGTTTGGGTATTTTTTTTGGTATATTTCTGTGAAGTTTCATTTTTTAATTAATAGTGAAAAATACATAAATTTAATTCCATATTGTTTATAATATTAATTTATTATTAAGGATAAATTTTATTTTAAATTTTTTTTAAATAATAATATGATCATATTTTTATTTATTAATCCAATTTATTTCATTGAATTCAATTTCACTTTGAAATTGATTATAAAAACAAAGCATCCCTTTGAAGGTTTTTACTTTAAAAACCCATGTTGTCGTCCAGTTTGCGAGATAAAACTGTTAGATTACGTTTTCCCACTAATATGATTGGAATTTGAAGAAATGGATTGAATATTTGGAGTAAGAATTATTTATAATGTATAAAAACTGCAAATAAATTTTTTCAAAAAATATAAGTGAAACTAATTAAAATTAATTACATCGATTAAGGAAAAATTAAGCTTAACAAAGAACTAAACCATAAACATAAGGGCCTAAATGAAATAGAATCCTTTCTAATACCCATTTTATTGAAATATTTATACCATAAACCTTCCATTATAGAGTATTTTTGGTTTGGTATTTCATTTTTTAGGTCAATATATCGATACACACAATTTGTTTTCAAAAAAGCCAAGTCTGTCCCCTCCCTTCCCTATAAAAGGACACCACATCTCCCTCATCTTCATACAATTCAAAAATCATAGTTTTTTTCCAATATTTTACAAATATACTTCCAATAATACTTACTTTCTCATTTAATCCTCCATTTGGGAGGAAATAACTTCAAATAATCCCTTTGGTGAAAACAAAAAGGAGTTACCCAAAGAAGAGGTAACATCCCTCCTTGTGATCATTTCTTTAATTTTCTATTTTCCACTCCCTAAAAAATTCTTATTCCATTATTTTATAAAAAATATAGTATACTAAACATACTATTATTTTTTTATGATAAGGGATTGACCTAAACTTAATCTCAAATCCATCAATTGGGCTACAAACATACAGTTTACATGTACGACGAACTACCACCTCATGAAACAATGATTGTTCATTTTTCATTTACCACCTCCCATGTTGGAAATTATGATGGGAAATATATTTATATATGATATGTTATATCTATATTTTCTTTTGGTTTCTTTAATTTTTATTTACAACTTAACATTATGCTTTATAACTTGGGTAAATATGATAATTTTGTTTCAGAAAGTGTGGACTATCGCCCCTTCAAAATAATATGATTATTTCACACAGTATATTTAATTTATTTAGGTTTGGATTAGTGAACCTATATGATATATATGAGATAATAATGCAATTTTAATTATTTATATATATATCTGTGTGTGTGTGTTTTTTTTCTTTATTTCATTCAATATGATAATAAAATGGAGTCAACGTTCATCTGTATATACAACCTACTATCTCCATGAACGGTGTAATCCATTTCATAGTTATATATTATATATTATTATAACACACATATACTTAATAAAAATAACATTTATATCATTTTTTACATTTTTAAAATCATGATATATGTATATGGACCTAATATATAACAAATTATCACACAAGTGAATTACAAAGGGAATATTACCTAAAGAGTAACCTTAACAAGGAATTGTTAACAAGAAGGTAATATAAATTCATAATAAAACTATATACGGTGATATATATTATAATATGATTTTTTAAATGAGTTATAACAAACTTAAATTTATTATACAATAGTTTTGAACAAGTAATATGAGATTCAAGGCAAAAGGTATGAGGAGTTCATCTCACTTTTTATTTCCACGAGATTTATGCCTTATTCACCACTCAATTATTTTTATGTAGTGTATACACTCAACCTGAAGGAATTATATTCCTATTATAAATAAATTCAGGGGTATTTGAATATTCATTTTATGATCTTTCACTCATGGGGTTTATGTTTCAAAAGTTACCAAACCAGTAAAATAGTATGGTCTTAATTTTCCTTCATTGACACAAATGTTTTTCCATGCACCTTTATTATTTTTTCAAGGTTAATTTTACATGTAATATCCTGAATAATACTCTTTTCATTATATTTTATTAATAACGTAATTTTATTTTCTTACCTGGATAGTATGATCCAAAGATACCATGTGGTAAGAGTTTATAGAAATGATCCCATTATTTATCTGGATTATTTGGGATTATGCTTCCATTAATGAAATTTTATAAACCATCTCTCAAGAATAATCATGATATTTATTCTACTATATGTATTGAAGATATAATCAGGATGTAGTACCATTTTACAGTCATTGGTATTTAATATTGATAAGAAAAGGTTTTTTGAATTATTGACTTTACATATCCCTTTGATCGGAAATTTGTGTTCCATTAAAAAAATGTTTGATAAAATTTTCCCACAACTATTATAGTATTATACCATTATTTTTAAATGTAATCATTACCCATGTTTTATCTATAAAAATGTTTTTTAAAAAGGACTATTATTTTCATTTTCCGGTTGAGGCACTTTTATAAACTTTTTATTGTTCAAAAGGAATGTTTGGCTTGTATGAATTTACATGGAATCATGATTGTTATTCTATTGAAGCTTTTTATACTAGAATAAAAAGTTATTTTAAAAAGTTATTTTTTCCTAATATTAAAAAAAATCATTTTTTTATTTTAGATTTTAGTAAAATGGTTTCTAATCTATTTTTAATCATATTTTATAAGCATTCAAGGGAAAAAGGATGTTAAAATGATTGTAATATTATTTTATGATTTCAAAGGAAAACGATTTTTGAAACCATTCTCAAGACTATTTCATAAGATTTCAAGGAAAATGTTTTCCAAACATTATCAAGTCCCATTAATTAGTTTTCATGTAATATGGTTATCAAAACTTTATCATTATTTATTTAAAAAATTTCAAAGTATTTTCAATGAAATGGTTTTCAAAATGTTTTGAGGCATTCGTTATAAGTTTTAATTATGTTTTCAAAGGAAATAGTTTTCAAAAATGTCTTCAAAGTTCCCTTTATGAGTTCTCATCTTTATTTGTATGAAAATGGTTTTAAAAAGTTTTTATGTTTTAAAAAACACATTTTCCATGTAATAATGGATATTTTACACAAAAAATGTTTTTCATATATCATTCAAATTTTTTTCCATCTAAGATGAAATTTATTGGTGTTACTCATGATTTTTTAAGGAAATGATTCAATGATTCGATCCATATTCAATCTCTGATTGGTTTATTGTTTATGAGATGATGTTTTTGAATCATTTTTCTCTTTCATGGGTTATATGATTTTGAAATTGGATTATTTTTATGGGTTGTGGTTTTGATGAAATTATTATTAAACCTATATCCTTTTTCCATAGGTTATTATATGAGTACATGTTTATGATACCCATTTGATTTTATAGTTTAGGATATGATTATTTATGATCATTTGTCACCTATGTGTATGATTTCACTATGAGATGGGTGGTACCTAAAAATCCCTCCAATTAAATGGGTAAATATTTAATCCTTATGAGAAAATGAGCAGAATTAAGTTGATGGGATTAATCCACAATGGGAATATAGGTAAACTTGATCTCTACAACAAATGGTCTCTGACTAGGGATGTTGGTGTATCATTCCTAGTAGTTTTATTCACTATAAGGATGATGATATGGAAACCCAATTCACTATGGGACTATTTGGAAACCCGATCACTTAAAAGGGAAGGACTACTATTAGGGATGTTGGTGTATCTCACCCAATAGGTACAATTTCCATAAAATATCACCCTCGTGACTTAAGTTTTTTGGTATTTATGTATTTATTCTTGTACTATAATTTTTTCCATTGGATTCCCTTTTGTTTTGGAGAAAAAATGGGCTTTTTGTTTAAATATAAGGTGGCACACGTTTTGACCACAGTTTGGAAAACTGTGTTCTCTTGCCGAGGTTACCGTGTATCCAAGTGGTGCTTTTGGATAGTGTCTAATCACATGGTTAGTGCATAGTTTGTAAAAAATGTGGGATAACCATGAGACTTTTCCCATATAGACAGTATGGGGTGCCCAATTATTGCATGGTTTGGAAAACTCGATAGGGAAACCATGTTACTTGTCCAGGTTTTAAAAAATTGGATTTTAATCTTCTTTCTACCCATCATTTTTAAACATATTCACCCCTATTCCTCACCAATAAAGATTATTCCCCCTATGGTCCTCCTCTATCCTTCTTTCTCCAATGGACCTGAATTTTAGTTGTGTCTTTGGGATGTTTTTTCCTTGATTCTTCATGTATGTTCGGTCTTTCATGGTTTCATCCTATTTTCAATGTTTTCTATTCTTCTATTTTCGGATTTCATATTTCTAGCTAATGGGGTTATCTATTTAGTGTTTCATCTTATTCATTAGTATTAAATCTGGATTAGTTTGTTTCATAATTCCTTTATAATTTCATATTTAGTGAATGTGGTTTGACACGAATTTCAATAACTTTATTCACTTGAAGTTAGTGGTTCCATGTTTAAACATTATTTAGATATTTTTATATTCATTCTTTGTTTCTTGGTTTAATTATTTTTCATTTTTTGGGGTGTGAAGTGTGTTTTTGAAATTTTTTAAGGTGTGTAATCCTTGAGAGTGGTTTTACTAAATTTAATTTGTCATTTTCAAGTGAATTATTTTATTTTTATTCATGAATGTTATTTTATAAATTGTGAAAGAAGTTTGACAAGTTTTTCAAGTGGTGTGAAAATATTTTTAAAGTGGATTTGATGTGTATGTGTGGGAGATTGAAAGAGGTTTTCATTTCTGTAAATAGTGTTGTTTTTTGTTATATTGAATTGATTATGAATATTTCAAAATGATGTGTTATCTAATATATGGAATGTTAATTGAGAACAAATTGAATTTTAGGTGACTTGGTGGGTGGGAAAGGACATGTTCCATAGTTCGACAAGTGGGGTTGAGGTCTGGTTCTTTTTAGTGGAATTGATGATACAATACTAACTAAACAATAATGGTTGTAGAACTCAAGAATTTTGTATATATTCCTCTCCAGTGGCTCATGTATGAGGATTTTGATTATTGTGGTTATTGTACCACATTTCTCCAAGATATGAGTTACCTTGTTTCCAGATTAGCTAGTGCCTATAGGGACGTCCCATGACTTGGTTCTATGTTGTGACATTTTAAGAACCCGGTTCTTATTTTTGAGGTAGGGGTTTCTTTTTTTCTCTTTTCTTTAAGTGTTTTTGAGAAGATATGGAAAATGGGTAAAAATCCTAAATTTTGTGACTACACTTTGTTTATTATTCCACACGCCATGTACTTTGGCCGTGTGGGATGAGTACATAGGGTATGTATCCATGTTGGCGATGAAGGGTGTAAAAACAGACTACATGCCATATAGTGGTATTTACACACCATGTAGTCAGTCGGAAGGGGAAATAGTAAGGTAGTGGAAGCAGCTGCCAGGTGGGCAACAGTACACGCCGTGTAGTTGGAAATACACATCGTGTACTCATGTCAACGGATAAAAAATTTGGCGGTGCCGCTAAGGGAATAGTTAAATGAGGAGAGTACACACCGTGTAGTCAACAGTACACACCATGTACTTTGTTTTTTTCACATAAAATGGTCAGTAGCCAACCCTGTTCACAGGATTGGATTAGAAACTAATGGGAGCTCGGGAGAGGACAACCGAACCTTCGTGGATCTCTAGATCGAGCATTGGGAATCCATTTCCGCTTCTGTCGATCACGTTAGAACCCCACGGGTAATCCCTCCCATATCCTTGCATAGTTCTTTCCAATTATACCTCTAATGTAAGTAATTTGAGTTTGAAAGAGTATTCTTTTATGTCAGATCTACGTCATTATTAGGAATTTCTGGAAGGGACGTTCCATTGTACTGATCGGGGGTGTTTAAGGTAGGTGGCTTGGTCTTTAATTTGCAACTATTGTGTGATTGTGTAAATTGTTGTGCCACAAACCCATGTTGGGGTATTGTGTGGTTGATACCTTAGCTATTTAAATACCTATAATTTCATAGGTAATTAAATGTGATATTAAAATGCTGTTTGGGATCGCTTCTTGGATCTAGGACCACCCCGGGGGTCTGTTCCTCTATTTAGCCGTTTGGCCAGGATACCCGAGGGTATGCCTTTATAACCATGATTATAGAATTTCCTTTAGAGGAATTTCATGTTTATTTCTTGTTACATATTGGCATGGCCTGTTACTTGTTTAGCCTGAGGGAAGTGTTGTTATTAGCCTGTGGGAAACTTCATTCGTGCCTATGGGCAATTGATTTTGTGCCTGTGGGTGACACCTCGTACGCCTGTGGGAAATATTAGATATGCATGTGGGAAGATTCCTGTGTTTGGATTCTCTTTACCTGAGGGTAAGGGTTACCTATCATAGGAAACTGGTTGTTTTACTTAGAATGTTCACTATAGTGATATCTTAAATTTAATGATTAAAATAATAACACAATGGAAATATAACTGGTAAAGATAGTTCCTTTTGAGTACTACTTTTTTTAATTCATTTTACTACTACACACTGTCATTTCATATCTTCACACTGTTGGGCACGGGCCTTTGGTGGGTTCCTTCTGGGATTTATATCTCACACCCTGTTTGGGTCATGCTTTTCAGCTCAAACAGATTACGTTTCTACAGGTCTGGATAAGGGCAAGGGTCCCTATACAGGTACTTGATTGCTGCTGAGGAGTAGGGGAGTATGGGAACGAGCCTAGGCTCGCAATGCTACCGGCTATTTTGTTTTTTTTTCTGTATTTCTATACGCTGTATGGTATTGTACTGATGTGTAAAATTTTCTGGTTGTTTTCATAGAATATGGGGCATGTTGCATCAACATTTTATATTTATAATTGTTGGTTGTTTTTACTATAGTTATTAATTAAAAAATTTCATGGTTATTTTCTTCTGCTGTTATTGTTGTATGCTTGTTATTTTATTCCGCTGTGATACACTTTGAAAAATGGGGGCATAGTTTCCCCACTATCAGACCTGGGCCCTCGCTGCTAGTCGGAAGCCTCTAGCATTTGGGGAAATGCGCTTGAGGTCATGTAGCGAATCGGGTTCGGGGAACCCATAGCATGCCACCCGAAACTGGGACGTGATAAATTGGTATCAGAGGAGGTTCTATTATTTGACGTACTATTTGGAGCCTTATCCAGGGATAGGAAGGAAATGGTAGTTGGTAAAAAGCTGAGCCTGGGAGTAGCTAACCCATGTATAGGGAAAAAGCCAGTCTACCTCGTATTTTTTCAATTCTTTTAATTTTGCAAATTTTTCATTTTATTTGATGTCACAGTTGGGTGACGCACTTGTGATTGTGCTGTTTATATTTAATCAATGGGTTCTATTTAGTTATAACCCAATGAGATGAGGGTATTCCATCTCATGCATCATTTAGGCACATACTAGAAATCACATGTCATGCATAGTTCAATGCCATGTAGGTACATTAGAAATTGCATGTTGTTGTGATAGGTGATGTGTTAGAAAATCATGTTGTTGTGATAGCTTCTTGATAAATACCTATTATGTGATAGGGTATCTTGGTTGAGTATGTTGATAGAATGGATTCCAAACTTTGGTTTTTGGGGAGTATGGGCCCCCATTGACCGGAAATTGGTGGATCATAGACTGTTTATTTTATTATAACACATATAAGATGTCAAACTTTGATTCGTGGGGAGTATGGGCCCTCACAGATTGGAATTTGGCACGTAGGTGTTGTTTTTCAGAATTTTATGGGTTCCGGAGAAGTTTCTGAGGCATACTTTCTAGAAACCCAGTATACACACCGTGTAGTACCTTAAACACTCCGTGTATGTTCTTCTATTTGGGAAGAAAAGAAAATTTTGAGTACATGCCATGTACTCTAAGTACATGTTGTGTAGTCCTTCCCATGTCATAGACCGTGTGGGTATGGACACGGGGAAGGAAAATGATTGGGACAAAAACACCGTGTACCCGATGTACATGTCGTGTAGTGTTGACCCAGAGTCTGCCCGTGTAACTAACAACACAGATGGAGGAGACCTTAAGACATACAAACCGTGTCCACTGTGGAACACACCATGTAGTTTGACCTGGGATCCAGCTGTGTAACTAACAACACAGTTCGGTGTAATCCTTTTGTGTACATGTCGTGCCCATCTGGAACACGTCGTGTAGTGTGAGCCGTGTATCCAGATGTGTAAATAACAACACCAGTCAGGGAAGCTCATCTAGAACACACTATGTACCTATGGGACACACCGTGTAGTCTTGTCTAAGGATAGACTATGTGGAATTAGCAGTGTGGCTGGAAAATGGGGTGGTGTACACGCCGTGTTCGGGTGTCACACACCATGTAGTGGCAATCCTAGTAGTCGGCCATGTCACAAATGACATAGGTAGTTGGAAAATTACACCATACACGCCATGTAGATCATATTCATTCCTTGTTGTTTTGTTGAATGGGAGCTATGTGGCTTATCCATGTAGAAGGACATGGTAGGGGAAGGGAAGTCAAGTACACACCGTGTAGTCAGTATACACGTCGTGTAGTCTTGTTTTTCAAATCTTGAATTTCATCTTCCATTTGTTCCTTTTTCGGTCCCTTCCTTTTCATTCTTTGATAATCATGTTATAAGGTGCGCATTTGACCTTGTAGAGTCATGCTGCTGAGACGACTGTGCGTTGTTCGCCAGGAGAGCGGCAACGATTATACTCCAGATATAGTGCGCCATGGGCTACCAGTGGATCCTCCTGAAGAGCCAGATGAGGTTCCAACCATTATACCAGACACATGCGTGAAAGTGCAGCTTCGTGAAGGATTCATGCGGTTCATGAAGACCTTTCAAGGAGCACTGATGACTTCCACATCTATGGCTGAGCTGACTCGTATATTCCAACAGCAGCATCTGCCGGTGTTCATCAGAGATGGCGGACCACAGGCTACAGAATATTGGTTGGAGTCGATGTAGACTATCATTGAGCATCTTGATACGCCTCTAGGGTGGAGGGTCACGCTCGCGACGTATATGATGCCTGATTCCGCCAAGAGGTGGTGGGATGTTACCACTCAATCTGAGCATTACAGAGACATGTCTTAGCGAGATTTTCAGGCAGCCTTCTATGATTTGTTCTTCCCAGAGACACTGAGGGCAGATCGAGCTTGGGAGTTCATGAATCTTTAGTAGGGCACTATGTCAGTGATGGATTATTCTACTCGTTTCACCAAGCTTCAGCGTTTTGCACACGTTCTGGTGGGTGATGAGACGTTGAGGGCCAGACGCTTCAAGGATGGTCTTCGGTATGAAATCTGAGCACTGCTGAATGTTTTCAGGTTGCCTTTAGTACATGCTATTGTAAACTAGGCATTGATTACCGAGAGGAACCTTCAAGAAGCTAGTGGTGTGGGCTAGGGCGGTTCAGCAACAGTTTCTGGTAATATTTCTACTAGTAAGAGGAGGAGACAGATGGATTTATCTCATGGTGGTAGTACCATCTAGAAGAATGTTTCAGGTGGCCAAGTCATGGGCTACCAGTGTGGTAAGGAGGGGCACAAGAGGCCGCAGTGTCCATGTGACCCAGTGGAATTCCAAGCTTGTGGCAGGTTGGGTCATCTACAGTGCTTTTGCAGGGAGTTTCCACCAGTGGCTAGTGAGAGGGGTTTTGTGCAGACTCCGCGTGCGGGGGCAGGACCAGCAGCTTCTTACCAGTCGGGGAACTGGAAAACATCAGGTTGGGTAGGGAGGGATGGTGTTCATGGCCATGGTAGCCAGACACCAGGATCTCAGAAGCAACAGGGCGGGACACCTCAGGGTAGCCAGGATGTGTCACAGGGCCACGACACTAGACAAGCATAGGCAGTGTAACAGACCCAGTAGGAGCCGGATCCCAGACCTTCTACTATCATAGATACTATTCTTGTAGATTCATTTTTATCATCAGTACATTTTGATATAGGTGCTACAAATAGTTTCATATTTGTGCCTATTATGGAGAGCCATGGGCCTTTTATTTCTTCTTCTTCTTCTGATATCATGACACTAGACACTCTTTTTGGGACTAGAACGGCTGGTGTGCGTTAGTGCAAGCAGTGCCCCCTTGAGGATGTGGGTGTCACTTCCTTTGGGACCTCTATATCTTAGTGATGACGAGCTATGATGTCATTCTCAGGATGGAATGGTTGGTTCTCATTCGAGCCTTTGTTGATTTCTATTGTCGCAGGGTGAGTTTCACATCACCAGAGTGTGGAGAGTTTCTATACAAGGACAAGTGGGATGTTCAGGCGAGTCGAGCTGGACCAGAGCATCATGGGCGAGGTGGTATCACATCCTGAATTGTGAGCTTATATCTGGACGACCAGAAGACTTTTCATAAGGATTTCCCTCCAGTGGTTGATCGTTTCAGGGATGTCTTCCTGGATGACATTCCAGGTCTTCCTCCAGAGTGTGAGGTGGATTTCTCTTTTGAGCTTGTGTCGGGAGTAGCACCGGTGCCCATTCCTCCTTATAGGATGTCTACACCAGAGTTGCAGGAGCTCAAGAGACAGTTAGAGGAGTTACAGGCAAAGGGTTTCATCTTACCCAGTACTTCTCCTTAGGGATCACCGGTCCTCTTTGCGAAGAAGGCCAATGTTACCCTTACACTCTGTGTGGATTATCGGAAGTTGAACCAGTTCACGGTCAAGAATAAATATCCCTTTCCAAGGATTGATGATCTTTTTGATCAACTTCATGGAACATGAGTGTTCTCGAAGATTGACTTTAGATCAGGATATCATCAGTTGTGTGTCAGACCATCAGATATACCGCTTAAAACTTTTTCAAGCAGATACAGTCTTTATGAGTACATGGTGATGTCGTTCGGACTCACTAACGTGCCATCTGTTTTCATGGCTCTGATGAATCGTGTGTTCCATCCTTATCTGGATAATTTTGTGGTAGTATTCGTGGACGATATCTCGGTGTACTCTCACACTCGACACGACCATACGACCCATCTTGAGATCGTATTGAGTACACTAAGGGGGAATTGGCTATATGATAATCTATCAAAGTTCCACTTTTGGATAGACTAGATTAACATCCTAGGTCATATCATCTTAGAGGCAGGATTTTCAGTAGACCTAGAGAAGGTGAGAGCAGTAGTTTCCTGGGAGCATCCCAAGAACATGTTCGAGATGCTGAGTTTCTTGGGGCTGGATGGTTACTACAGAAGCTTCATGCAGGACTTATCCCGCTTAGCAGCATCGTTGATGGGTTTCACTAAGAAGGGTGTAATGTTCATTTGGTCAGAATATTGCGAGATAGCCTTCCAAAAGATGAAGGTAAAGTTGACATTATCAGTGATCCTAATAATCCCAGAGCAGGGGAAGAGCTATACAGTTTACTGTGATGCATGAAGGATTGGGTTGGGAGCTGTGTTGATACAGGGTGACCGAGTTGTTGTGTACATGTCTCGGAAGTTGAGGCCACATGAGAGGAATTACCCGACACATGATCTTGATTTGGCTGCAATTTTTCATGTGTTGCGCTATTGGATACATTTTATCTTGGGAGAACATTTTGTGGTGTTCAAGGACCACAAAAGTCTCAAGTACATCTTTACCCCACATGAATTGAACCTAAGACAGCGAAGGTGGGTTGAATACCTTCAGTCCTTAAATTTTGAACTTGCCTATACTCCTGGTAAAGGTAATGTAGTAGCTGATGCATTGAGCAGGAAGACTCAGATATAGGCAGTGCATGAGACTAGTGGTGAATGGCAGCTGATGGCTTTGTTCTCTGATATGCATCTGGAGGTTCACGATAGTCAGGTGCAGGACAATCTTTCATCTTTAGCTATGACCTCTACCCTCCTGGATAGAGTGAGGATAAGACAGATATCTGATTCAAAAGGCCTAGTTCTACGGGAGTCGATGGCAAGTGAGGACCCTCATCCTACATGGACGATAGGTGATGATGATGTTTTGTGTTTCCATGGACGAGTATGGTTATTTGGGGATATTTGTGAGGATATGATGTGGGAGTTTCATTCTTCAGTCCGGGAATTTCATCCCGGAGTTACCAAGATGTACTGTGACTTGAGGCGTCAGTACTGGTGGTCGGGTATAAAGAGTGAGATTGCTGGTTTTGTTACGAGATGTTACACCTGTCTGTAGGTGAAGGCAGAGTATCAGAGGCCATCTGGACTGTTATAGCAGTTACCCATCCTAGAGTGGAAATGGGATGATGTTGCGATGGTCTTCGTGATTGGGTTACCGAGGTCACCTCGAGGAAATAATGTCATGTGGGTTGTTATGGACAGACTCACAAAGGTAGCTCACTTTTTTCCGATCAGGGAGACCTTCGGATTTGACGAGGTTGGAATGTTGTATATTAGAGAGGTCGTACGTCTTCATGGATTCCCTTTCTCTATCATTTTAGATAGGGACGCCCATTTTACATCTCATTTCTGGAAGAGTTTTCAGAGGGGACTGGGTACACAGGTGCTTGTGAGCATGGAAAAACACCCTCAAACCGATGGTCAGTCAGAGCGTATGATGCAGGTTCTTGAGGACATGTTGCGTGCATGCATAATAGACTTTGTGGGCTCTTGGTAGAAGCATATACCCCTAGTCGAGTTGTCCTATAATAATTGTTTTCAGGAAACTATTGAGATGTCACCATATGAGGATTTATACGGTAGGCCATGCAAACCACCTTTGTGCTGGTTAGAGGCAGGTGAGGCAGCTTTACTAAGACCACGTCTTGTGTAGGAGACTTCTGAGAAGGTCTAGTTGATTCAGAAGTGGATGGATACCACGCAGTCTCTTTAGAAGTCTTATGCTGATCAGTGCAGACGACCTATGGAGTTCGTGGTCAGAGATCAGGTTTTCCTACATGTTTCACTGAGGTTGGGACACAAACGGATCAGGAGACAAGGAAAACATTCACCGAGGTATGTGTGGCCATTTGAGATTCTGGAGAGATTCGGGCTGGTTTCTTATCGGTTGTCGTTACCTCAGAGGTACTGGGCCATGCACGACATCTTCCATGTATCCCAATTGTGCTGCTATCATTCAGACTTGTCTCATGTCTTTCATCCTGAGGAGGTTGAACTTGAGGTAGATGTGTCCTTTGAGAAGCATCGGATTCGTATCGTTGATACGTTCACGAAGGTACTCCGAGGATAGTCAGTTCCTCTCGTACGGGTGCTATAGCCGCTTGGCCGAGTGCAGGACGAAACCTGGGAGCGGGAGACCGACGTACATGCTCAGTGTCTAGAGATATTCTGAGCTTTATCTTCTCCACCCTTGGAAGGTAAATTTGGGGATGAAATTCTTTAAGGGGGGAAGTTTGTAAGAACCCAATTCTTGTTTTTTAGGTAAGGGTTAATTTTTTTCTCTTTTCCTTAAGTGTTTTTGAGAAGATAAGGAAAATTGAAAAAAATCCTAAATTTTGTGACTACACACCATGTACTATTCCATACGTCGTGTACTTTGGCCATTAGGGATGAGTACACAGGGTCTGTAGCCATGTCAGCGACGAAGGGTCTAAAAAATGACTACACGCCATGTAATGGTATTTACAAGCCGTGTAGTCAGTCGGCAGGGGAAATAGTAAGGCGGTGGAAGCAGCCACTAGCTGGGTGACAGTACACGCCATGTAGTCGGGAATAGATGTCATGTACTCATGTCGACAGATGAACAGTTTGGCGGTGCCTCCAGAGAAACATTTAAATGAGGGGAGTACACGCCATGTAGTCAAAATTACATGCTGTGTAATTTGTTTTGTTTTCAAAAAATGGGATGTATCCAACCCTGTTGACATGATTATCTTAGAACCGGACGTGAGCTCGGGAGAGGATGGTCGAACCATTGTGGATCTCCTGATCAAGCCTCGAGAATCCATTCCTGCTTCCGTCGATCACATTTAAACCCAACAGATAAGCCATCAATTATCCTTGATTAGTTTTTTCCAATTCTTCCTCTAATGGATGTTATTTGAGTTTGAACGAGTTTTATTCTATGTCAGATCTACGTCGTTCTTGGGCGTTTCTAGAAGCAATGTGCGAGTGAAATGATCAGGGGTGTCTAAGGTATGTGTCTTAGTGTTTAATTTCTAGCTGTTGTGCATTTTTGTGAATTATTGTACCACGAACCCATGTTGGGTATTGTGTGGCTGAGGCCTTGGCTGTTTAAATACCTAGAATTTCATAGGTAATTAAATGTGATGTTAAAATGCGGTTTGGGATCGTAGCTTGGATATAGGACCACCCCGGGGGTGCGTTCCTCTCTTTAGCATTTTGGCTTGGATACCCGAGTGTATGCCTTTATAACCATGATTATAGCATTTCCTTGAGAGGAATTGCATGTTAATTTCTTGTTACATGTTGGAATGTCTTGTTACTTGTTTAACCTGAGGGCAGTGTTGTGATTAGCCTGTGGGCAGTGTACTACTTAGCCTATGGGAAACTTCTTCTGTGCATGTGGGAAATTGATTCTGGGCCTATGGGTGACACCTCCTATGCCTGTGGGAAATATTCGATATGTCAATGGGCAGATTCTTGTGTTTGGATTCTCTTTACCAGAGGGTAAGGGTTACCTATCTGAGTGCACTGGTTGTTTTACTTAGAATGGTCACTATGGTGATATCTTAAATTGAATGATTAAAAGAATAATAAAATGGAAATATAACTGGTAAAGTTAGTTCCTTTTGAGTACTACTTTGTTTATTACATTTTACTGCTACACACTAACATTGTATATATTCACCCAGTTCGGCACGGGCCTTTGGTGGGTGCCTACTGAGATTTATTTCTCACACCCTGTTTGGGTCATTCTTTTCGGCCCAAAAATATTACATTTCCACAGGTCTGGATAAGGGCAAGGGTCCCTATATAGGTACTTGATTGATGCTGAGGAGTAGGGGAGCATGGGACAGGGCCTAGGTTCGTGATGCTACCGGCTGTTTTGTTTTGTTTTGTTTTGCTGTACTCGGTATCGTATTGTACTATTGTGTAACATGTTCTGGTTGATTTCTAAGAAATTTAGGCATGTTTCATAAACATTTTATATATATGACTGTTTGTTATTTTTTTTACTACATTTGTTAATTTAAAATTGTGCATGGTTATTTGCTTTCGCTGTTATTGTTGTATGCTTGTTATTTTATTCCACTACGCTACACTTTGACAAATGAGGGCATAGTTTCCCCACTATCAGACCTGGGCCCTCGTAGCTAGTCGACAGCCTCTGGCATTTGGGGAAATGTTCTTTAGGTCACGTAGAGAACCGGGTTCGGGGCACCCGTAGTGTGGCACCTGGAACCGGGATGTTACAACATTACTCTTACCATCAGCTTATAGTGTACTTGGTTGGTTAATTCATAACTAGAGCATGTTTTTCAGATAAATATTTTTATATAAAAATAGTTCAAGACATTTTATAAGAACATTCATGTTGATTTTTCTAATTATGTTTTTGTATGGTATCCCTTTTATTTGGTGGCTTCCTTATGTGATTTGGCTCACACCGTGAGTACACCTTTGGTTGTATGTAAACATGGTTACATTATACTCAGGTAAAGGAAAGATGTATAGTGATGGTGCATCAGGTAAATAGTGTTATTATATTATAGGTGTTGTTGTTGGTGGCTTGATGATGATTCCCCTTATGTTTAGTGGATATTTTTGGGATAGAATTACCATTCTCTATTTTTTTATTCATTTTTACGGTTTGTATGTTTTAAATTTGAATCTGAAAATTTGTTTCCCATGTTTGGTTATGGTTATCTAGTTTTTTCATTTATTATTATAATTTTTTTAAGAAAATATAAATTGTTGAAAGTGTTCCCATGATGTATTTTTTACACCCACACACTATTTCCAGCCCATGGTTATTAGGAACTCCATTTGGTCCATGCCATAGAGCGGGTCAAGTATCAGGTTAGACAATACCCTTTCTTAGTTTGTGATAAAATGGTATCAAAGATAGGTTATACACTTTTGGGTCATCTTATTCCGGGATGATTCTAGATAAAAAAGGAGATATGACTGTTAGGGATTGAGGTTTTGGTTTTGAGTAGGGTTCAAGGTGCATACACCTCATGAAAAAACATGAGTCAGAATGGGATGTTGGTATTTTTATGTCTTCTCTTTCATGTGAGACATACATGCTATAGACATTATGTGGAAACTAGGTGGAGGTGGATTGCTTTGGATATCATATTATTATAATATATTTTATATGGCTGTATTTATGGAGACTTGGTATTTGTTAATATTTTCGAAAATTTTAAGAATGGTAATATTCAATGTTTTTCGTGTGTTTATTGCTTGTTGTAGAAAAATTCCCCCCTAGAAAATCATAGTGAAACTGCGATAAGATACATAAAACGTTTCTCCCCAACCAATTGACCAAATACTAGTGGAGGTTATGGTTCATGTTGTTAAGGATTGGCGATAGCGAGTGGGTCATAGTCTTTCTCATGTTTGAGAGGCAGAACTAGGTCATGGGAAGAACATGGATAGGGAATTCTTTAATAATAAGCCTCATTATCGAGGTAGCACCAATCATTATTAATATGAATAGTGAATTGAGAATATAGAGAACTTTTTCAATTCTATGAATATATTGAGATGGTCCGGGTAAAATACACTATGTTCATTCTTGGGGTCCCAGTCAGCGGAGGTGGGACTCAGTGGTATAAACATGGAAGAATGTGAAAATGAGTTAGAAGGATTTTGAAGATTGTTTTCAACAAGAAGTACTAACCCATTGTTTTTCATACACCATAACCTAATAGTATTTAGAAATTTTTATGGGGTCTATTTAGTGATGGAGTATGCCAACCAATTTTCTGAGCTAGTATGATATGCAACTAAAATCATTTCCAATGAGAATATTAAGGCTAAGAGGTTTAAATGGGGTTATTGCCAGAGATCGATTCCCAAGTATTTTTGTTTATGTTGAAAAAAAATAATGAAGTAGTTAACTATGCTTGTATGGTAGAGATTGATCACATTGAAAAATATGGTTCCTATAGGGTTTTGATAGAAGTGGTATGTTGTTTTTCATCTAAAAAGAATTGTAAGTGAGATAAGTATGAATGGAAGAGAGGCGGTAGCTCATTACATCCTTCCCACTTATTTTAATCTATAGTTTCTTATTCTAGATCAGTTGTGTTCCTTCTGTGTAGGAATTTGGGGATCATACGGTCGACATGTCAAGCCCCACCTAGATCCTTCGAACATTGTAGACCTATGGGGAACCACTAGTGATATTTAGGGCCAATTATTTTTATCAGAGTGGTTCTATATATTTAGCTTCTAGAGGAATGCCATCTTAGTCAGATCATTCAAGGATGGAGGGATCTTAGTTTTTAATTCCTGGAAGATAGACAGTATCTAAATATAGTCAGATTTAGTTCGTGGTATATTCATATGCTATAGGTCATTCTCAGACTCAGGTAGAGATAAGGCTTCTCCATGTTATGGATCAAGCGCCAGAAGAACCAGACGCAGCTCCTGTAATAGTTCGAATTACCATTTAACTGCATGATATTTAGATTCATTTATTATATTGGAGCTTGAATTTTTTTTTCTATACCATTCTTGACAATCTATTGAATTTTCCAACTGATCTCATGTTATATGCAATGGAGTTGGTAACACTACTTAGTAAAAAGAAAGAGTAGAGTTTGAGGGGTCCATCATGTGCACTCACAATGTCAAGGCTCAAGTTAGAATTGGATTTTCCTAGCATAGAGATGGACCACTTAATTTGAATCATCAACATGTATTGGATGGTTAGTTTTAGGAATGCATTTATTATTATAGGTGGAGAGTGAGATTTGTGATAGCTAGTGGAAGTATCATGGTTTTTTTAGTAAATTGGATCCTCATTACGGGCATCTTGGACATCCACTCCCATAATTGGGTAATCTCATTATTTAGTTATCTTTACTCATGTTGGCGTATGGTGGTTGTTCCCTTGAGGGTAGGTTACCTCCCATGGGTGACAAGTTTCCATTGGTTTTTCCAAATTATTTTTTGGGTTTTCCTTTACAATTAGATGTGGATTTCTATATCGATTTGGCTCTAATAACACAGTCGAAATCTCTTCCCTCATATCTTATAACCCCCATCGAGTTGATGGAATTAAAGGTACAAAAAAAATTTGAATCCAAAGAATTCATTTTCTCGAGTCTCTCACCTTGGCCCACCCCATTTCAATTCACAAAAATGGTGATGGATCCGTGTTATTATTTATTCATTATGAGAATCTAAATGAGGTAGTCATCAATAACATGTATCCCTTTCCCCATATTGATGATATTTTTATCAGCATAAAGGGGAAAGGTTGTTCTCAAAAATGATCTTTTGTTCTAGTTTTCACCAAGTCAAATTTAAAGAGGTGGATAGTCTAAAAACATCTATATGATGTAGGTATGACCCTTTCAATCACTTGATCATTCCTTTCAGGTGGAAAAATTCCCTAGCTGTCTTCAGGGTGCTTATGAGTTGGGTGCTCCACAGTATCTCAATTCCTTTTTATTTGTATTCATGGATGATATCCTGGTCTATTGTAGAACCGATTAGGAAAATATTCACCATTTGAGGATTATTTTGGGAACCCTTATAGATCATATTATATATGAAAAGTACTATAAGTGCACCTTCTAGTATAGGGAGGTGATGATTTTTTTCACATGATCTCAGAGTGAGGAGTTTTAGTGGGGAATGAGAAGATCAGTGATGTTAGTTCATTGAAGTATCCAAAAAATGTGTTCGAGATCAAAATATTTTTATTCTTGGAAGGGTATTACCAGTGGCTTGTTCTACACATCTCCTGGATTACTTCACACAAGACAATGCTCACTTAGAAAGGGGTGAAGTTTTGGTGGACCCCAGGATGTTATGAATCCTTAAATAATCTAAATTGGTGTCTTCCATATAATCTTGTGTTGATATTTCAATATTCTAGAAAGAGATGTGTGTTTTACGATGATACCTTAGTTATGGATCTTAGTTTTTTTTATTATAAAGAACGACCATGTGGTGGTGTATATTTCTCACCATCTCTAACCACATGAAAGGAATTATACAACCCATGACATGGAGTTAACATTGGTGATGCCTTCCCTAATGATATAAAATCATTATCTTTTGGGGTAGAAGTTTTTGGTTTATTCATATTTTAAAATATTGTCCTAAATTTTATCCCAAAAAGAATTGAATTTGAGGCAGTAATGATGGGTTGAATATATTTATGGGTTTCATTTAAATATAGTCTATACAATAGGAAAATGTATTGTTATGGTTGATTCCCTCAGTTGGAAGGTTCATGTTCAGATGTTGAAAGAGTTTAGTGATGAGTGGTACATGATGGGGTTCATAGCTCATATTCACTTGGATACAAAGGAGAATAGTATATGTGAATTATTGGCTAGTATCCAAATGAATAATTATCCTCTGGATTTTATTTAG
This sequence comes from Viscum album, assembly GCA_963277665.1. Taxonomy (NCBI): domain Eukaryota; kingdom Viridiplantae; phylum Streptophyta; class Magnoliopsida; order Santalales; family Viscaceae; genus Viscum; species Viscum album. The sequence goes on from OY728122.1 coordinate 1,255,839,164, forward strand.
TAGGAGCATCCTAGTGATGAGTTGTATCAACTGCCTATGTTGGATCTTAATGGGGAGGAGACACCTTTGGATTGTTCAATTCCTCCTAAGATATTTTCTTATTCAAGGGTCACTTTGTGGTGCTCTTATCTTTGTGGATGGTGGTGATGATGGATAGCTACCAGACATATTGGTTCATTCATCCTGGTGCTACCATGATGTTCTATAACATGCATCATAAATTATTGTGGCTTGTAATTATGTGGGATGTAGATGAATTTATGTCAATGTGGTATATGTGTCTGCAGGTTAATGTAGATCACCAAAAGCCCTTAGGTTTTCTTTATCCGTTACCCATTCATACATAGAAGTGGGAAGAGTTCGTCATTGAATATATTATTGAATTTCTACATACACCTTGGTGTTGTAATTCCATTTTGGTAGTGATTATAATTTTGACCAAATATATTCATTTCATTCTAATGAGACATTCAGAAATGGTGGATGAGTTAGTCCAGATATATGTGAACGAGGTAGTGAGACTTCATGGTGTGCCATCGACAATCATCTGAGAAAGGGACACCCATTTCATCTCTCAATTTTTTTAAGGCATTAAGAAGCTAATAGGATCAAATATCAAGTTGATCATGACATACCATCCTCAAAAAAATGGTTTGATACAGTTGTAAAATCAGAATTTGGAGTACATGGATCGGGCAAGTGTCTGGGATTTTAGAGGATTGTAGGATATCCATTTGATATTTTTCAAGTATTCATATAAAAATATCTATTAATCCTCAAGTTGAACAGATCATTTTAAGGTGCTCTATTTTCAGTTGTGTTAGTCTCTAGTATGTTGGGCTTAGGTGGGTGAGTTCTCATTATTGGGATCGAGCTTAGTGAAAGAGACATCTGAGAAGGTCAATCAGATTAGGAAACAGTTGTTGATAGATATATTCTCTATAAATTCTATATTGATCAAAGAATCATTGATCTAGAGAATTATATAGGTTACTGGATGTTCCTCAATGTGGCACCTCAGTTGTATCATCTTCATTTGTGCAAGAATGTGAAGCTAACCCCAAGGTATGTCAAGCCTTTCGAGATCACTGATCAGGTTGGTAAGGTGTCATATAGGTTAGATTTTCCTTTATTTTTGACATTAATTTATTAGGTATTCCATGTCTCCCAGTTGAAAAAGTATAACCCCAATTCATCTCATGTGATAAATTGGGAAGAGTGGGAAGTGGGGAACGATTAAACTGTGTTTCAGTAGGCAGTCAAGATTTTAGATTCTAAAGATAACGGGCTTCATGGGATGTCTATCCCACTATTCAGTGTCCTTTTTTAACATGGTAGTAATGATCATTATACATGGGAGTCTAATTCCTGGGTTGATCAATAATACCTATTTCTATTCTCTAACCATGCTTTGATTTGACTTTATGTGGGAGGAAAGTTTCATAGTGGGGATAATTTTTACACTCATGAAATCCTTTTGCGGTATTTTTCAATTTATTTTTGGTATTAAATTTATATATTTCTATTCACTTGTTTTTATGGGGAAAAATGAAAATTTTGTTCAAACAGCTTGCGGCCCACGGCCGGTGCATGGTTTGGAAAATTGTACACCATTTCCCTGGAAACCATATACCATGTGGGGTTTTTAGATAGTTTCTAATTACAAAATTATTTAATGGTCTTTAAACCATGAAACATGTCATTCTTGTACTATAAGGGGCACACAGTTTCCATAGGGTTTGGAAAACCATGCAGGAAAAGTGTACGACATGTCCATGTCATTAAAAATTAGAGGTTTATCTATTTTCTCCCACTTATTTTTAACCATAATCACCCTTATTTATCCCCATTCACGATTCTTTACCCAATGTTCCTCCCATATCCCTCCTTCTCCCTTGGAAAACCATTTTTCCTGTGATTTTGTTGTGGTTTCTCCTCGATTATTTATGTAAATATGTTCTTTCTTGATTTCTTCTACTTTTCAGGGATTTTTCTAGTTCTCTCTAAGGTTTTACTATTTCTAGTGGATGGGGTGATCTATTTATGGTCATATATTGTTCTTTAGAGTTCAATATTCGTTTCTTTTGGCTTCATATTTCCTTAATGGGGTTATTTTGATGCGTAATAGATGTTTTGCTACAATTTTCTAATGTTTCTACACATTAGTTGGTTGTTCATTACATAAAAATTATTTAGGGATTTTTATTCTCATACTTTTCTTATTTTTTTTCATTCAATTGTGTATAAGGTGTCAAATGTGTTTTTGAATGATTTTAAGGTGTTTATTCCATGACATTGGTTTTTTTCAAATTGGGATTGGTTGTTTTCAAGTACATTACCCTGTTGTTTTTCTTGAATGTGTTTTTAAAAATTGTTCATGAGGTTTGATAAATTGTGAAAGTGGTTAGACAAATGTTTCCATGTGGATTTGGTGTGCATGTGAGTTTGAAATAGGATTGGGTTATAGAAATAGTAGTTTATCTTATTTATGATAATGATTGGATTATGATTGTGTGAGTGTTATGTGTTATGTGATATGTGGAATGTAAATTGAGAATAAAGGGATTCCTAAATTTCTAGGGGGTGGACTATGACTATTATTCTAGTTGGGCCGGTGTGGATGAGGCAAATTTCTATCTAGAGGATTGATGATACAACACTATCTAAACTATTAAGGTTGGAGACTTCTATAATGTATGATAGATTCCTCTATAGTGGCTTATTCATGAGGATAGTTATCAATGTGGTTACTATACAACGTTTCATAGTGATATGAGAAACCTTGGGTCCCACCATAGCTTGTGAAAATAGGGACATCTCGTAACATGGTGCTCTATTTTTATATTTCTCTTACAATATGCATACAGTGCACTTGGTTGGTTACTTCAGAAGAAATGTATTTTTTTTATTTAAAATGTTTTATATAAAAATGTTTCTAGACATTTTATAAAAAAATCATGTTGTTATGTATTATAATGTTTTGTCATGGAATATCTTTTACTGGGGGGAATCCTACTAAGCTTTAGCTCACACCCTGCATACACTTTTTTGGTATGTAGACATAGTTGTGTTTAACTCATGTAATGGAATGATGTATCGTGATGGAGATTTGGTTTTCTAGTAATCTTTTCTTGTTAGTGTTTTTAGTGTAGGCTTGGGTATGATTCTCCCCATGTTTCAGGGAGGTTTTTGGTATGGAGTTATCATTACCTTTTTAATGTTCTTTTTGGGTTTTGATTAAAGTTGTAAACTTGAATTTGATAATTGTTACCCCATATCTATCTTTGGTTATTTATTTTTGTATTATGTATTATTATTGGTTGTTTATTAATATATTAATGGCTAAAATCATTACCATGATTTATTTTTCATACCAATGTACTATTTTCCATCTCTTGGGGATTGGGAATTCCCTTCAGAACATGTCATAGACTAGGTTTGGAGTTTATTTTGATGGAACTCGGGCTTGGTTCATGACATTAAGTGCCCAAATATGTTTTAGGAGTGCATCTATTCTTATAGTGAATGATGCCACATGTTTATATATGCCAAAATTCCCTGTATTATCAGTAGTTTTGGTTTCATGGATTATGCTCTGTATTTCCATAAGATAATGTCTTATAACCAATCAATCTTTATGATATTATCCTTATTTTTTATCTTTCATATGTAGGATATGATTTTATAATGTAATGATCATGTTCTCATATCCCAATGCTCATGTTTATGATCACTTGTCTCCCTTTTTTACCCTTACAGAGAATCTGTTGTCACACCTTTTTAGGTTTCCTTCCCCAAGTTGTGAATATATGTATTAAGTATGACATGTATAAGAAGGTTTATAGTTATAAAGAACCTAGGGGGAGATAATTTAGCTCTCTTATGTTCCATTTTCTATGTTTCCATGATTACAAAGGCACTAAAATTATATGGTATTTGGGTGTATATTTTTAAGTTATTATGTATTCTATAAAATTTATGTGATTTCCATATATGTTAAGAAAGGGTCACTATTTGAGCCTTTTACATCACTTTTTTCACAATTAGATAAGTGTATCCTACAACAGACTACCTCCAAAATATATGCATCCAACAAGATTGAGCTAAGATGTAATATATTCTATGATTAGTAAAAATATTATTCTTCTATGATGATCTAAATTCTCATAATTTACTCTAAAAATGATCCTTAAATGGAGCCCTCCTTATATAAATTGAAGGATAAGAAACCAATATTGTTATGTAAGAGATCCCAACAGTTATTATTGTCATCATAAAATAGGAAATATGATTTCACATAAAATTATAAGGATTTAATATTTCAATATATTATGGATTATAATAAAAAAAAGTGTTCACAAATAAGTTGCATTCTTCTTAAATACATGCCAAATTTATTCATCAACCCTCAGATTTTTTTAGACTCACAAATACATTTGGTTATCTTCTATATGGTGAATAGATATCATGGGGTCATATCCCTTGGATTTATCCCCAATGTTTTAATTAATCCTTGTTTCTACCAATGTCTTCTCTAAGAGGAGTGTGGTCATATCCCTTATGAAAGATAAGAAAATCTGGTCATCAATTTCTTGATGTCCAACATTATCACCAAATTTATAATGCTTTAGATAATATTGAGATCAAACTAAACCAGTTGATGCACATTTTAATTTAATGGGTTTTATCATACAATAATTCCATGTCTAACCAATCATCCCACTATCATATAGAGATTAATCAATATATAGACATTTTTAATAAAACTCAATCAGGCATCCTTTATACTATGGTAGAGAAAGAAACATAATCTTTCCCTAATAATCTTTTATATTATTATTGGGTTATTAACATCATATCCTATACTACCATACTAACAACAACCTATTTTCATATATAGGTGATAAATGTATTTTTTCCCTACTGAAGCCCAACTCCATTTTATTGATATTTTTATGTGCAAATAGTTATTTTATGATTAGAAATATATATATATATATATATATTTGAATGAATTAGAGTTTCTTAATGGGATATGGTTTCATAAACCACACAACAAGGAATTACACCATAATAGTGTCTCATGAGTATCCACTAATAAGGTTCATCTCCACTCTTCTATCTATATAAATTATTTTTTTTAGAGAACTGACATGATACCCAGGAAGAGGCCTCTGAAGCATAATTCAAAATGGGTGGGACCTTATATCATACATAATGTTTATTCTAAGGGAGCCTTCCCTTTAATCATGATTTTGGAGAGAACATCACATCATCCCCTAATACATGGTTTCTAAGTAAATAATTTTCTTACCTACCCACTTATTGCATAAATTTCCTTAATATAAAAAATAAAACTATTGAAAAGAAATATAATCTAGAAAACAATAAACATCATAGAAATATTCATCATTACCTTATATTAATATTGAGGATATATTCATTCTTCCCACGTAGTATTAAACTAAAATAAAAATAGTATATCCCGGATGAATTTAAACTATTTGGAATAGAATTTACTAAATTACCATAAATTGGGTTTGAAGATATTTTCAATGTGACCTCAAATCATAAAATATTCCTCATCTGTGATATTGAACTATGTATCATTATTATTTCTTTAGTATATTGTTTGTAATCACTACCCAGGTTGATGCTACCAGCACAGTTCTCCTAATCTATTATGAAAATATGTCCTATAAGAACTATGAGTTTCTTTATTTCTACTGCCTTAGTATGAGTAGTGATATCTGGATATCTTATCATTTAATCAATTGAAGAACCCATCAACTTAGACCTTTCCTTTGTACTTATTTTATGGACTTCTCATTCAAATTGGGTTTCCTAAGGACTGTACAACAAGATGATGTGGTCAGCAACTTTCTCATTAGAAAATGTTCATGATCCAAATATAGGAAACTATAATAATAACTATATATGAATTGAGTGATGTTATTATATGATATGTAGTTATGTCAATATCATGAATCCTAGAACCAACCATAAAATATCACATTCACTAAAACTCTCCCAGTGTATAAATTATTCATTCACATTAGGAATTTTTTATTTACCATAAAACAAGGGTACAATTTATAGTGACACAAATTTAATACTTTTTATACCTTCGTATAACCTCCTTTATACCTAATCCCTTACAAAAGTGAAAATTCCTCCATATATAAAAAACAAGTGGATTTATTCTTGTTGTAAAATGATATATACCAATATTCAAATTACATATCTTTGACTAAATGATAATATTTTTCCCATATAATCTCTCACTTAATCTTGGTTTCTTATTCTCCATCAACTCAAGAAAGTTTCTCTCTCCATACTCAACACTATGACAAATATCATTAAATTTAACAAGATATAGTTCTCTAAAAATCCAATTTACGTAATTTTCTTCATTATATTACCTTAAATTGTATTTCTTATAAGTCGTTTTCAGAAGACCTTAAATGTAAGACATATATTCCATCTTCAAATTCATCACAGGGATTAGAGTATCTTACACTATATAAATAACTTACCTTAAAAGAGAAACAATCCTATATAATATCCCAATATCACATAGATATATATCCACAATACCATGATGGTATAAAATTCTTAATCTTTGAGTTTGATTATATCTAAGTGGTGGGACCATTTTCATTAACAATTTGTCTTCTATTTTATTTCTCAAAATTATGGAATGATCATTTTTCTTCCCCACACATGATCCAAATTAATGTATTGAGACTTATAAGAGATATTTTTGTCTTTATTCCTTTCATTACAAGATATACAGTCATCCTTGAGTTTCCTATGTTTATCCAAACCAAAAACCCATTTACTTTATCCCTTATTTTAATCCTATTTCTCATTCATGATGTCTCTTTTATAGAAATCTATTACCAATCCTTTTCCATGATGGAAATAAATGTAATATATTTAAAAATGATTTTATCTGAATGTTGGGACCCTTTATATTAGAAATAGGTCTTGCCTTTTATAACCCAACCATATGGAATGATCATTTTTCTTCCACAACATGATCCAAATCAATGTAGAGAGACTTAAAAAACCTATGTGGGTAATAATTCCATTCATTATATGATATGTAGTTATCCCTGAATTTCATATTTTTATCTTAACAAAAAATAAAATTTACATTATCCACAGTGCTCAGGATCATTGTCATTCATGTTGTGTATTTATCATCAATATTTAATTAAATAAAATCCATCCATTTACCCTAACACATGAATCAGGTCTATGTATAGATAACATAAGATATATGTTTATATTGATTCCTATTGTTACATGATTCAAAGAGACATATAAATCTTATATTTTGGACCCAACGACAACTAATAATCCATTTTCACTCCTTTTTTACGGTCTATAATATCATAGATGTGGTTATCATGGTATTGGAGTGTTATGATCACTTTTTAATACAAACATCTCATATGCCATGATTTATTCCGAAATATTTTGGATCATTATAAACCTTCCATGGATACCTATAATGATTACACTCAACTCCAAATGAAACTATTTGTTGGTAATGATATTTTACACCATTTTTAGTAACAAAAACCATAAGAATTATTTCGACCTAAGGATAAAGTTATCTAACACCATCTACCCTCCGTAGAATCATCATGGAACCAGTCATTCAAATTTGATCCATGATCATCCTCGACATATTTTATTTTTTGTCACATCCCAATTCAAATTTCATGTGTTAGTATTTACATAATTTAATTCCTTATTAAAAGGTGTTATAGAACTCAAAAATCTTGAGAATATTTTTGGTTTTCATATTATACACCATTCATAATTTTATTTATATGAGTATTGGGTTCTCAATTCTAACTAGGATGAAGCATCGTCATATCTATGTAAATGACCTCAAATTATTATTACCAAAAGTTTTATAGCCTCAAAATCCTATCATTGTTGGACTAGAATTTATGAAATTAAATTCCATCCCTTGGGGGTCTAAGTAGATTTTGACATAATTAATAATATAAAGAGCCATAATGTTTTTTAGGTAAAAACCTATAAAGGGATATTCGAAGAAAAGTCATGTCAATTCCCCTTAATCCATTCAATTTCATGGTTTAGGAAAATGTTAGAGAAATCCATCAAAAAGGAATAAATATTTTTTTTCCATCGTATATCCCTATAAAAATTCATGATATTCCCATTGGACTCAATAATCTAGGAAAATTTTACAAGAAACCTTTACTTTTCTCTCCTACACACATGCTTATCAAATTTCATTATGCATATGATCACCCATGGAAAGTATTTAGAGTACAATGGTGTAACCCATATGGTGCTTTCACCCGTATTGGATATCCTTTTTCTCCATAAACAAAAATCAACCCCCTTATATTTGATTCTTTTAAAACCCTTCATCGTTATAAGAAACTAGTGCATTCATATCCAAGGAACAACTATTCATAATAAAAATATATTTCCATCTCTATATTTATACCAAAAAATAAAGGCACATATATTCCAAAGTACAAGGTCCTCTAAACCAATACACCCTTGATAACATTATAGTATAATCCATTTATCAAATTTGGTCAAAGTTCATCCTATACATACTTGATCTGTGCCATTATTTCCCAATTAAAATACCTTGAGTCATGTTTTACACATTCCATAATCCAACTATTCACATGAATTCAAATACCATTTATGTCAAATAAATTGAATTGATCATATTTTCAAATAATTAATATGATATCATATTATTTTACCCCTTTTGGTCCTCATTCATCACCTTAAACCACACAAAACAGTGGCATAATCCTCACAACATTCAACAATGAGCTTCTACCACTAAGATGGTTTGTGGTGAAAATGGGATCTCATTCAAGTTGATATTTCTTCACCCATGTTGTTACACAGACTAGTTAATATTTTTTTCAATTTTATTTGAACATAAACATCAGCTATATTGGTTTGACTTACATTACCTTAAACTGCCCAAGGAAAGGGATATAATACTCACCGAACTAAAAACCTTCAATCGTATTCCAAGAAAAATGTTCATTCTCAACTCTATAAGCTATAAAAATTAATATCATATGATAAATATTCCTAGTAAATATAATATAATGGGTAAAATTATACTAGGATGAGACTCCAAAAAGGATTGCAACAAAAAAATTTATTCATACCTACAAAGCATTCCATATATATGGATTAAGAAAAAATTCAGGCATGAAATGAAAAGTCATAAGGCATGTTGGATCCATTATAATAATGCATAAAAACTAAATCAATTAGAAATACTTCACCATTCATTGATAAAAAATTCGGATCACTAACTGATTGGATTATCTCATTTATTTTTATGAGAATTGGTAGGAAGAGTTTTAAGGGGTAGTTAATTACATATTTAACTCTACCGAAACACAAATTAATAAATTGTTTTCCTAGAGGAATTGATGTTTTGTTGGGGTTCATCAATCCATGTGGCTTCTAATTCTATGAAAAGAGGCAATTTATACACCTTTTTAGTGATATATGATTAGACAGACATGGAACCTTCATGGTGTATTTGGTTATCTTCCATTATTTATTCATCTTCACATCACTCAAGCATTGTTACTCTAACACCACCTCTTCCTGTAGAGATCTTACATAAAGTATACGTATTTAAAATCAAAATAGTTTAACACTGATTGTAACTAAGAATGGAATAATAAAAACATATTATATTATTCACATACAATAATTATGTAATTCAAAATCGCTTGAATGGTACAAGAGTCAATTATTCTTACAATCATACCATATAAGAGTTTGTGGAGGCTCTCACCCATTTGACAAATCTCCTCCAGTTTAGGTTTAGTGAAGAGTTTTGGATTTAATGGAAAGTTCACATTATCAACACTCAATATTATATATAAAGATAAGGATTAAAGCTCAGGTAAAATTTTCCTACATATGTGTAATTATGAATTACATCCACCATAAGAGGACCCAATCTAGTACATTATTGGGTATAAAAGATACCTCAGTTCCACTACCTTGTTTGTTTTGGGTACTCATCCTGTATAGGGGGCCCCCACTAGTGCATTATTTGATATGAACATATAATCATATATTAAAATTATATAACTAGTTTTTTAGGTTTTTTCTATTAGTTTTACACTCCTTTCGGTATAATTTTAGTCCAAGTGTGTTATTTCACATAATTGTATATGGCGGTTAGTTGTATGATACACTAGTTTGATGTTTTATTCTAAGATATTTTTTTTGTTGAAGACTCATAAAATCCAATAGTATATTTTTAATTACTATCCTAGAAAAAAATTTAGGTACTTATCTACCTATTCTTGGGAAAAATCCCATGAATGGTTGGCTAAATAACTAATAGCTGAAAAGAAAATTTCATTGTTTTTAAACGAATGTTCCAAAAACTAACTAATGTAGAAAATAGTGGTAGGATTTCATTGAATCCACACTGTGGTAAAGGAAAATAGATAAATACTTTATAACCATGTAAACTAGAGGAAAATTTTTATTTGATAATATGGTTTATATGTGGTCAATTAATACATTTGAGCCATCTGAGTCCCTTCCCAAAAAGCAATTATGATTGATTTATCCTCACAAGTACCACCAATATTTCAATAATCATTATAGATGGTGAATTTTAAGAAAATATTAAATGTTATATTTATTCCTTTATAAATAAATGGCCTCCCTGGCACTTAGATACAATGGTCAATTTCTAATGATGTGGAGAATTCAAGGGTGATATGAAAACGATGAATTTATACCGTGTTGTGAAACTCAAAACAATGGATGTGTTCTAACACAAATAAAACCACAATAACTAGGGTATTGACTACAATACCAAAGTGGAAATCCCCATAAGGGAATATCCCTTCACTCCAAAACATAAAAAAGAACACTGCCTATTGAAATCATAGATCAATTCCCCTCTTAATCTCGCATACTCATGTGGTGTAGTTGTTTTCTTCTAGGTTGGCCCCATATGAAACTTCAAAAATCCTACCTCATAAACAAGGATAGATACCCAAGAATATAATTCCTAGATAGGGAACATTTGGTTGTATAATAGTTTTCATCCATTCCAAGAATAAGATAATAATGTTTGGATAAAGATCATGTCCCAATATTCTATCCACCTAAATTAACAAACCCCCCATCGGGAGAGGATTATTTTATAAATCTTCCCTAATATTATTATTGGGAACAAAATTTTCATACATATTACTGAGGATTTTGGTCCCATACAATAGTTAGATACCACATCAATAATTCCTACCCCACTATGTGGTATCTATGAAATTTCGGTTTCTGAGTACCATTATATAACCGATTCTAGGAGGATTTCAATTATTTGATATACAATAAATTTGGAAATATATATTGGTTGATATATATCAATCTATATAATCTTCCATGTGTGTTCTTAATATCCCTAATGAACCATGAATCCCCATACCATTCATCTGAGAATTTCATTTTGAGGTTTACTTCCAACTTCAAACTCCATCATATGCTTGGATCCTTCTATAATATAAACATTTAGACATATAGTGTTAAATGATGGATTTTTGGATCTGTTATTAGTCATATTATGTTAGTGGGATCTATTTATGTTGTAATATCTCCCCATAGGTTCATTGAAGTTATGATTTCCATTGATGGAGATATTCATTTTGATATAGTATAGGAATGATTCTAACCATTCTAGTGGTAAGATTTGATCAATCATTTTAATGGGAAAAATATATTAATTATTGATGTTTTATAAAGTCATCATATTAGATATTATGTAGTTTTAATGAATTAATGTTATGAAAGTATTAAAATATTCATTCTATGACATCATGTGTTATAAAGGGTCGTCACCAACATTCCGAATAATCGTATCCAAAAATTATATTTAATTAAATGAGTCCAAGAGGTAAGTAAAACCATAATTCAGGGTCCCTAAATTGTGAAAAATGGGTGAAAGCATTCATATCATAGGATTTAGGTTGGAGTGATAAAAAGTAACCACACAAAATCAATTTTTTCATAAATTATTTTTGTGTTAATGGAGTGTTTATAAACCTAACATGGAATCTCAATAAAGTACATTCACGAAGTAGGGTGATAGTCTAGTATAATAGTTTGGGGAGTGATTCATTTTTTTAGAGGATATCCATTTATATAGGAGGATTCAATATCCAAATATATCAATTGTGGGAGATAAAAATTTGGAGGGGTCCCATCCTTTGAACCATATATATAAGTTTGTCATGACCCTCACACACACCACCTCAGAGATATGTGGTATGTATTTGTTCCACTGATTGAGCACCCCTTTGATTCGATCAATACCAATTTTTAGTTGGTGCATGCTTTTATTCTGGAAAAGGAGTGAATACATACTTTAAAAGCAATTTTTATAAAAGATAATTAAAAAAATATTTCCACATAGAGTCCCAATTTATCATGATGAAGCTATGTTATTAATGAAGTAATCCATTTACAACTACATAAATATTCATGGAAAATTATACATTGGAGACCCTATGAAATATTCATATCAATCGTTATTTGTTATTGTGATTTGGGTATTCCTCGTGTTATGCTTGAATATTTTTAGTCAAGCATCCTTTTTGAGTATGGGTTAGTGATTCTTTGAAGTCAATTATCATGTTCCTGGATCAGGACATGCATAAGTGGCTTCTTGATGGTTATGGTTTGTGAAGACTGTTTGATCTCTTTACATCATCGATATGGGATACCCTCGATCGTATAACTACTATACTATCACATAACTCTCAGATTTCAATTATAAGGAACTGCCTATAAATACCTGACACACACTTTATGAAGGGGATTTTTCAATTTGAATAACTTCTTGAGAAATTACATTGATGTGACTTGATGACATTTCAATCTAATTGAATATAGAAATATAGAGTATAAAATCACATTGTTCACAAATTATTCTCATTGTGAAAAACATCGATGAAATGTTAGGAAATTCATCAGGTATCTTCAAAAGAATAAAATGGGGTATTATCATGAAGAATCTTAATCATAATGTTTCATGTACATAGAAATATCATAGGACAATATGAATAAGTCCTTAAAAACTATTCCCTTTACACCCCTTTATGAATGGATGTTTCTGTAAAATAATTTCTCAAAAACATTGAGTCCCCCTCTCATGTGAATAAAATTGATTCATTTGAGGCATCAATTTTATGGAAAATGGGCTACCTGAATAAATGTTTGATTCTTATAATTGTTCCTATATCATAAAATATTTAACATAAGGTAGTTCATTTTTTAAAGAACTCCATTATAGGTAAATATGATTATTTCATGTCCCGTCTTCCACCCAAGACATCTAAATTGGAAACCAAAATAAACATATTTCACTCATTTCACAAATGCCAAATATTCACAAATACCATTATAATGTGACCTTCAACATGGAATCCTGAGATACATGATTGGGTTACTAATTATAGGGTACACCTGATTTCTCGTGTATTCCATGATAAATGTATAAATAATGGTTCCCCCCTATATCAATATGATCTCCATGGTAATAAAATTATTTTATTCCCTTGATAACTATGATCCTTATCTACAGTATTCCCCATGATCATGTTGTTATTTTTTCTACCCCATATTAACAATATTATTAGCTACAGTATCTAGTGGACTTCATTAATTCACTCAATGTTCTAAGGTTATATCATGGACCTCTGTCTATGCATAAGACCCAAAACCACCTTGAACCGAGTCACAAACATGGTCAGACATCTCTGGGAGAATACATATATCCCTCACTTGTAAATTTCCCCCTGAGTAGTTCCATAACATAATATTATGTATAGCCTACAATTTAACCCTTAAAGGGTAATATTCCCTAAGATTCAATTCAACCTTCTTCAATGGTCCTTATTCATTGTGATGCACTCTACCTCAACGGTCCATATTCTTGGGGATTCATTCTACCTCAAAAGTAAATATTCTCTATGATTAAAATCACACCCTCTCCTGTATAGTTACCAATATATTTTGTGATGTATAATGAAGAATCATGATATTTTTCACACAAGCCATTAAAAGGAACCATTCGCCCAGTTTTATTAGTTATATGACATTAAACTGTTTTGAATAACAACTCCCCCCCCCCCCCCCGAGTCATACTAAACTACTTGAAATAGGTCTGGGATGCATGAACATAAAAGGAATTTCAAATAATTATGTATCCATTTCCATAAAATACATCCCATTGGTCCATTATACATTACATTAAAAAGGTAGTATGGGCTTCACTAAGAAACAAATTACTATAAGGGTTTCAAATCCCAATATAATGATATGTAGGAATCCGCCCTCCTGGGTATGATCCCAACAATACAAAATAATCCATCTTTCTAGATGGTGATATATTCTGGAGCATCAAGCTATATTTATTTTAACCATAACATCAAAAAAAATGGTAATTATTTAAAACCTATAATAAAACCACATGTTAACATTATAGAGTATTTTTAATCGATAACTTGCAGTTGTAAACTAGTAGTAATATTATAACAAGCAACGATCCCCTAACATTTTTAAACCACCAAGAGAATTCTAGAGTAGGTAATACTACCATAATAAAAGTGTTATATGATCCAAACATCCAATTATATGGGAATATTTGAAACCTACTGTGTCATAGATAAGTTCTATATCACTTACTACCTTTCAAAAGTAGGTTTTCACCAACTAAAATCATCACATCTATGGGGGTGCATCAAAAATCATGATAATGTGAAAATAATCTTTTTTATTTTAATTGAATTATTATATGTTATATGGTGTAACTCCCAAAATCAAATATTCAAATATGTGATAGAGTTCGACATGACATCATTCATGTATCCATGTATGCAAGAAGTTTTTGACTAATGTTGAAGGTCCAAAAATACTCATGGAGAGATTATACCCTCACTAGTCATATCCATACACCGAAATCACAATAAGTGTAAATAAATATCCCATAATAGCATAGAAATAATTAGAATAAAATCACTATGAAATGATAAATAAATTCAATGCCACGAAACCGAAACCAAAAGAACCCTAATGTGGTTGGTAAACTAATTTATAATAACCAATAAAAAGAAGCTAAACAATGTAGTAATAGTTTTTAGTCTATCCCAACATCTTCTATATCCTCCAAGTTCCACCTACCAGATCCCCAATGTAGGGTTCATACCCTTAGATAGATTCCTAATAATGAAATATACATGCACATAGATATTTCTATGTAGGTTGTGAGTATAAACCATATATGACACCACAAATAATTCGTTAATATAATGTTCAAATGAATAAAAAATATACATACCATGATGAAAGGTATATTCCTAAGTCTAAAAAAAATCATATATCAATAATTTGTGTGCTGAATATGCTCCCCCAATATTTGGTTGTTCCTGATTCCTATATATTTCTAAAATAAAGACTTATATAATGTTATATGTTGTATCATGACACAAGTCTTAAAACAATCTCGAATCATGGACCTTATCCAATCAAGCCTTGGGTTAGACCATAATTTCATCACACCCGAAGATCAGTATTGGGTAAGGAAACTAGTTAATTGTTCCCCTACCTCTAATAGATCAATCCAAAAAAACCATCACTCCCCATAAAATATACTAGGTTATGACATTAGGATATTGTAACCCTACCTCTACTCAGTTAGGCCACTAAACCATCACATCCCATACTCTATAATATTTCTGGACACATGCACATCATACCCCATCCAATATTTATGATCAGGATATAAGGCCCTCAAACCCCGTCATTATCACAAATTCGAATCATCATAAATATTTCACATCATACTGAATCATTCTGCCTCTCTTGGACATGATGATCCCACCTACCACTTAGCTACTAGAAGAAAATCTTTTTTCGATAATTACTCATACCCAATAGGTTATAATATAAAAAAACAATCATAAGACATAAATCATAAGCCTAATTGGCCACACAAGGAAGCCATATGAAAATAAAATCAAGCATAGGTCCCATGGACAAAATAGAAAACTATATACATATTTATAAAAAAAATCATGAAATTGTCCTAAAATATAAGGACATTATACAACACTATTATTGATTATGAACACCAAAAATTTACACATGTATCAAACATACACACCAATTATTTCTATAACCATCCCTAATTTATCACATGAGGATTATAGAATCAAGATACAAGATGGAAGAAATGATAACTACTTGTATTCTATTTGGATTATAGAAAGATAACCACAATCACTAATAGGTCGAAAATTTATCATGGGTATATGATAAGTCTATAGATATTTTCAACTATCCATTGATAAAATGAGAGTCAATTATTAGATAACAAATCAATTCATATATCTTTCCCAGATATTGAAAAACTATAACGTATTCCTTAATGAAGTGAGGAGATAAAGAAGAAACATAAATAACAGAGGAAGAATAACCACTAACATTAAATTCCTACATGTCAAAACCTCATGATACATTGGAATTAGGGTTATGATACTGATTAATGGACAATAACAACCAATGGAGTCCCTAAGTTCATGATTCCTAGGTGTAATAGATATAATGAAGTGTTTTAGTGTTTTTTGTTTAAATCCCAATTTTTTTATTATTTATTATTTTTAAATTTATTTTGTAAAATAGTTCACCATACTATGCACCAAACATGTGATGCTCTATGCCTCTTCATGAAGCCCATATATTTTGGCCACATGGTTAATAAACCATGAAAAAAACAAATATTTTTTCTACTCTTATATGTTACATGATTCATGGGGATGTTTTCATGGATAGATATAATTGTCCTCTCATTGTACATAGTCATCTAACGCTCTACAACAATCCATGCCATTATATGGGGCGAGTCAAAGGATGTTCCAAAAACCCTCCTCAAAACATGAACCCCTTAAATTATTATAAAAACCTCCAAACCCATTAAAAATTTAATTGAGCCATCAACTATGTAATTTATAACTCAAAACACCTAAAAATAACAGCTAATGAAATGTATAATTGACCTGGAAAATATCTGGCCATTACAATCTTCCACCCCCCGAATAACTTATCATCCTTGTGAAGTATCTATAGATTCCCTAATAAAACATCTTAGGACACTAATCCCACACATCTTATTCCCACATCCTAGTATCCTCTTAGATGTTCTTGTGATTCCAAAAAAAGTCAAGAAACTAGTACCATCTTCCCCCAAAACAATTTATGACATTAGTTCACAATCTATACCAATCGCTCTATAATAGAATCATATAGATCCAACTTAATGGATTTATATTCAAAACCATTTGAAAAATCTTTCCCATACCAATGAATCTATGATAATGGAACATGTTTCGCATACATTAGTACCATGGAAGAAGATACAAACTATAGGCTACTATTCTGATATTCATGATGATCTCAAATATTCCTATAACCAGTGGTACCAGTTTTACATATTTATAAAAATATTAATTCCCTAACTAATGTAATACCCTTCAAAAAAATTTATCTACAATATATAACTCTAATGGTTATCACCTTCAATTAATGTCAGTGCATTTCCAACTTTGAGTAGTCACCAATATCTTCATAATCAAATGCACCCTATCATAGGTTTAGTACACCACACTCATCCAAATAAGAGTTGTTTCATTCAATCATAATGATGAGTGACTTGATAAACCATAAAGATCATTGGATAGTTCCATCCAAATCTAAGACACATTCTTTTTATTATATAATAACTTTTCCATGGATAAATTATCATCCAATGTGCCAATGAAATCTTGACTGCATACCCAATTCATATCCTCTAAAATATAGATTTTCCTCTCTAACTACCAATCAGTATACATATTATATTTCATACTAAGCGTGAACTTAGTCCCCATCAAATTCTTCAAGACATTAAAACTCTATGACATGAAACAAGTATACCACATAGATACTATTATTATAGGCTCTATGTTCATAGGTACTATTTATTGAACAAAACTTTTACTCCTATCATCTATAAAAAGAGTCTCAAATTTGGAAAGAAATTTTATACCAACATCATTAGATCAATCACAACCCATAAGTAACACTAACTCCAGGAGTCATGGGAAACCCAATACAAATTTTTATCATCCCAAAATCTAACATAAACTTGGTATACTAAAATTTTCAATCCAATCACTTGGTGATACATTCTTCTATTTATCCCTCATACAGGTAATACAATGAGATACAAAGATTGTGATTTCCATTTTCATACCCAACCATACTAAAAATCATCTAATATCAATACTTATCTTCATTGATCCATGGTTCCATACACATTGTGAATCATGAGGTTCACTCACTAGATCTCCACTCATGGAATCAGAAACTAAAACTTTCCCACGAATGTAAACTGTGTTGTATCCATATAAATATCATCTTGTGATTTTTTCATTCCCTACCACTAATTCCTACATCACTAAGAACTCAAAATATGACTCATAGGATCCATGTCCAAGAAGTTAGACAAGATAAATAATGGTGATTATATCACCCCATGATCTTCAAAGGTACCCATAGTCCATTCAATTAATAAGTTCATTGGTCTCTATTACTCTTCCAAAGGATTATCTACAAGCTATTTCATCTTATAAGATCCAATCTAAGTTCAACATTCTCACTTGGTGCATTAGGAACTCAGTGTTAGCTATGGATGAGAACATCAGAATCTTGGTTATTAGCATGGTATATAGGTTCCCTTGCTGCATCATCAATCGGAAAGAGAGTGCCAACCACTTATTGTTTTAGGGGGATTGGGCTCTTGTAGTGTGGCATTACATCGAGGGTTTCACGACACTCTCCTCCCAAGTTCAGAATGCCACAACTTTTGTGGAGAGATGGTTTGAAGGTATGGATGGTAATGAGAAGGATATAATGGTTCGTTCTGTTATTTTTAGTGCATGATGTTGGAGCATATGGAAAGTAAGTGATCCAGCAAGGTATGAATGTCATATTCCCACAGTATGGTCCATTCTCAGGCGGACCCGTTTCCTTCTATTTGATTTGGCTTCACTCATCAAGGAATGGAACGAGGCCCCCTCTTCCAGACTTCTCTAGGTTATTTTCCCTTCCACTATCCCCTCCCAGGCTCAGTAGGGGAAGTGGGTGTGTTGGAACCCGCCATCTCTGTTCTCAAGTGGAAAATGGATGGGTCATGCACATTGGGGTGGTGAAATAATGTGCATGGTTCGAGGCCCTGGGGGGAGGAGGTCATGGAGTTTTTATACTTCTTTGGCAATGGTACCCCTATGTTGGTCAAGGCCAAGGCCATGATCATGGGGCTTTCCCTCTGCATGCAGGAGAAGATGGAGATAACCCAGGCGGAGTCAGATTCCAGGATCCTTCATGATGTGATGACAGGTAAAGGTTACCCCCTTGGTCTGTCTCTTATATAGTGAGTAAATGTCGATATATAGTTGAAAACTATATCCAAGTGTCTCACACCTAGAATGAGGGTAATAAGGATTAGAATCACATGGATTCCATGGGGTTCAAGAGCTCCATATCCACTACTATTCTCCCTATAAATAGTTCGAAACTGGAGTGTGTTAATTTACTTAGCGGGGATTGTAACATCCCAGGTAAATAATGAATAAAACATTTTCATATTTATTAGTATTTAAGAATTATATATTAATTTTACTTTAAAGGGGTTGCTATGTTCGATAGCGTACCCGATACACAACAAAAAGTTTCATTGAAATCTTACGTGGCACACTAGTAATAAAATAATATTATTTTAAATGGTAGTTAACACATAGCCATTTTATTGGCGGGAAAGGATATAAATAACTATAATATAATTATATATGTTTGTCAAATATTTTTACTCTTTACAATAAATTTTAGAGGATTAAAAATGCAAATGAATCCAGTTTTTAAGCATAAACATTCTAATATTCTTTAAAAGGTCGACTAACCGCCTTTTGATGGAGAACCCCTTTTAAATCCACTTTTTGACACTTTTTTAAGCTCTATTTTCCAAAATAAACATATTATTTATGATTGGGACATTTAAATTTACCTTGGGTTAATTTTTGGTATTTTTATGACAATGTTCAATTTTTAATGAATAGTGAAAAATACCGCATTTTACATCAAAACTGCTTTTTCATATAATTTAATTATATGGTTATATTATATTTTTAATTTGTTTTAAAGGTTAATTAGAATATATTTTTACCATGTAATTCAGTTATGGTCATTGGGATTAATTTCACTTTGGAATTAGGCATAAACAAGTGCCAAACTTTTCATAAATATTGTTTCTAAAAAACCCGCTATTTGTTTTGACAACGGGATGTTTTTTTTAAATTAAATATTGCAATATATGTGTTTGTAATTTGTTAAAATGAATTACATATCTGGAATCAGAAGGTACAAATTATGTAATTAAGACTCTTGTTTTTGGGCATTATGAATAGTAATGATGGTAATTATCTTTAATTATCTTGATTAATGAGTAATCAGGTAGTTAAAGATAATAAGATAATATGATAATAATAAAAAAATACCACAAACTGTGTCCTAAGGCTACTGGTTGTCTCATGGACGACCATGGGATTCCTTGTGCCAAACTTGGGGGCACCATGGAATCACTTTTGTGAGAAAGTGACTTTTTATCTTTTTATCTTTAAAGAATGTTAACTGTAACAAAAAATGTATCACCTAGGTAAACTATTTTTAAGTTTGTCTACATTAATGATCATTTGGACTATAAATATTCATTAGAAAACTAATATAATTTCCTACATCATGATATTTTGTTTATAATTTTTAGACATTAAATAAATTAAATTAATTATGACATCATGATGATGCAGTGATGACCTCATTATTTAACGATTTAAATAAAATGGAAAGATAATGTAATATCTAAGACCTACACATGTCCAAAACCTATTAGATGGGTGTATTTCGAACCCTTATCAGCTTATCCTCAAAACACATCAATGTGGGACCATTAATATCCGAAACACATTCTAAAATAATGTAACATTTCCTTACTTTCCAAGAGTGCCCCTCCTCTCCTCTTATAAAAGGCCCCCACCCCTACCTCCTTACCCACACTTCCAAAGATGTTGGCTCGTCCAAACCCTACCCATTTTGTCTCTAAACTTACCTCTCTTACTCCTTGAAGCCTCACTTTGGGTAGAAGTCTTCCCAAGGAAGCCTTTGAGCTCAAATCTAAGAGAGTTACCCGATTTTAAGGTGATGTCTTCACTTGTGTTCTTTTATTTTATTTTGCTTCTCCATCCACCTAAACTCATTTTATTCATTTATTTTGTAACAACTACAGTATCTTAAATATACTAGGATGTTGTTATAAGAATATTTTGAGCTAAAGTTACACACATCTACATCTAATGGTTAAAGAACATACTGTTTCCGTGGATGGTGAATTTATGCCTCCCGAAACGATGATTGTTCAACATTCTTTTAACACCTTCAAAGGTGGCCATTAAGATGACAATATATTTATATATGATATATAATATGTTTATTTTTTCCTTAAGCTTATGTATTTTTCATTTTGACCATACCTTTATGGTTTCCATTATGGGTAAACGCGATATCTTCATTTAAGGAAGTGCAGACTATCGCCCCCTCAAAGTGATGTGATTCGTTAATGCCATATGTGGGACGTGTAAAATATGGATTTAAAGTTATTATATATGATGTTATACTGGAATTATAATATACCTCTATATATTTAATATTTCTTTCCATTAAAGTGTGAGATAGAAATGAAAGTAGCATTCATGTGTACGTATGGCTTACCGTCTCCATGAACGGTGCATTTCATTTCTTATCCCCAAATGTAATGTACTATTATAAGTACATGTATATAATGTATATATATGATGAATGATACATCTAAATGATGAATATAATTATGGAAATAAAATATACATACCTCTCATTTAGTTTTAATTCCATTAATATGACAATGAAATGAAAGTAGCGTTCATGCGTACGTAGGGCTTACCGTCTCCATGAACGGTGCATTTCATTTCTTACCTCTAAATGATTATGTAATATTATAAATACATGTATATGCGGGATATATATTATATATATGATATCCAAATCAGGAATTGCATTCTGGATATAAAGAACCTTTGACCACACGAACAACATGTAATTGTAAGAAGTCCACTTTCGACTTAAGAACCAAATATCGACAAAACAAAAATTATTAACTTAATGATTACATAATGTTTATAACATTGAAATAAGTGATATAAAAGGAATAATAAGCTTTAAAAATGTTCTTAATCAAGTATAAATTAACTCAAGTTTATTATTCAGGATGTTAAAGAACGATGGAGTCAAGTTGGACCCGAGGTAAGGGACTTCATCTCAATCTCCTTTCATTGAGGCATATTTTGTTTTATACACAACTTTATTTTATACGGTGTATAAATCCCATTGAATTTTACATTTATACAAAAGGTATCTTTTTCTACGAAGCGTTTTACAAAACGACAAAAAATAATGTTTCTTTTAACGTACGCGGTGACAACGACCTTTTCTGCCGCCGCGAGTATTATTTGGTCTTTGGCTTCCTGAACAAGGCGTAAGGTTTTTTTAAATGAAATAAATACCATATACTCTTTTATGTATTTTGGTATTGAAAATGGTTTTTATAATGGATTGGTTATGTCAATATATTTATGTGATATATTGTGATCAAAATGTGGAAATGTTTTCTTTCCATTATATTTGTTTTATGTCTTATGATTTCTATAATGGTAATTGGAAATTTAATGGGTGGTTACATGATAAACCATATGAAGGGTGGTGCCGTGAATACCAGGATGGGTGGTTACGTGATAACCTCTAATGCATTGGGTATGGAAGTCGGCCGTATGGCTATTCCATTAAGTATGTATGGAAGTTGGACGTATGACTATTCCATTAAGTGATGTGTGTGGAAGTCGACTGTATGGTTATTCCACTTAAGTATGTTTTTTTCCCAAGTTACCTTTATATGTTATGTGTTCTTTATATGGGCTTTATGGTAATACTTTGGTTACAAAAGGGTAAGTAATGATATTTTATTCAGTGAAGAGTTTTTACTACTTCATGAAGGTGAAAGTATTACTTTGATAAAGTATACATGGTTTACCTGTTGTTTTGAAAAGCTAAGAGTTTTCATTATTTGTGTATCCCTTACTGAGCTTTTTATGCTCATCCCAAGTTTTTGAAATGTTTTTCACAGGACTTAACGTAGAATAGGGTCATGTATGGGATCAAGGGAAAGTCATGCTACCTAAAACATGGAACTAGCCATGTTTCTTTTTAAGAGTTTTTATTTCATGGAAACTTAGTAGAAGATTCTACTTTGTATTATTTGGAGATGTAAAAGTTATTTCCTAATTCTCTAAAACTCTAAACCTGAAAAGATCATCAATGTGAATTATTCATCTAATTCAATATTAAGTAATGTTTAAGGATGGGGCATTATAGTTGGCATCAAAGGTCGGTTTAGACAACTTTAGGATTTAGAAAATTGTTAAATCATAAGTTAATTTACGGTATGACTGAAATGATATAGCATTTAAAGATTACCATGTTTCTTTGCCTAAGATATTTATGTGTTCAGAATGGTTTTCTGTAGAGGAAACAAAGAAGCTATGTTGGGACGACATCAGGAGGAAAACAACCTTCCAAATCAGCAACCTGAGATGGTCGGAATCGGAACTGAACAGTTTGTTGCAGTGATGGCACAATTGAATCAGGCTATAAATAGTGGTGGTATCCATGCACGAGATCAGTTAGATCAACAGCAGAGGAACATGTCAGTGGTGGAACATTTCATGAGGCAACATTCCCCATCGTTCAGAGGATCATCTGACCCCATGCAAGATGAAGGGTGGATTAAAGCACTAGAGAAGATTGTTGATGTCATGGGGTGTTCAGAACATCAAAAGGTTAGTCTTTTTGTTTACCATTTTGAAGGTGAAGCTGAATAGTGGTGGTCGATGGTTCAAAATATTAGGGATAGTGATGACATTGAGGATCTTCACTGGGACGAATTCAAAGGTGTGTTTCTTGAAAAATATTTTCCTAAGGTGGTTCGTCTTAGGATGGAAAAACAGTTCCTACAATTGAGGCAAGAGGATGATTCAGGGGCTACTTATGAAGAAAAGTTCACTCGATTGGAAAGGTATGCTGCAAACTTTATACGAGATCTTGATAGTAAAATAAATTGTTTTTACTCAGGGTTAAAGCCAAATTATCGATGGGATTTAGCTTCTCGTGAGTTCAAAAGTTATGAAAAACTTGTTCGATGTGCGGAGAAGGTGGAAATGGAGTTTGCCGATGATCAGGTGTTCTATGACAAACAATAGAATAAGAGGTCTAGTTGGCAGGTAAAGGGGAATAATTCATCAAAGAAGAAAGGAGGTAATAAAACCAAATATCCATCATGTGATAAGTGTGGTAAAATGCATCCTAGAGAATGTTTATCCAAGTCTGGTAAGTTCTTTCGGTGTGGTAAGTCTGGTCATATTGCTCGTAACTGTAAGGAAGATGATCAAGAAGGCAACGAAAATCCAACGGTAAGATTTTTTAAGTGTAATGAAATGGGTCATTATGCAAACGAGTATCCAACGAAGAACTCAACTGGGGGAAAGCATCCAGACTACAATAAGAAAGGGGTGGTGAAATCCTTTGCAACAACTTTAGTAGATGTTGGGCCATCGAATGAAGTAGTATCAGGTACACTGTTTTTTTGTTCAGATTATGTCAATGTGTTGTTTGATTCAGGGTCTATACATTCTTTCATTTCTGAGAAGTTTTCTAGTAAATTAGAAATTCCATCTCAAGTTATGAATCCTGAACTTACGATAAAAACACACGGAGGGAACGTTGAGATAAAAAGGAATTATAAGAACCTTCCTATCCTTGTGTGTGAAAAGAATCTACCAGCAAACCTTATTGTTTTTCCTCTAGTAGAGTTTGATGTTATTTTGGGCATGGAATGGCTTTCTGTTTATCATGCAAAGATTGACTGCAAAGCTAAAATGGTTTCTTTTCAGATTGATTTTCAGTTTGTGTACAAGAATGAACCCTTTCTTTTGATAACATATCAGGAAGTTGAGAAACTAGTAAAAGATGGGAATGAATGTTACCTTGCACATATTGTTGAAAATAAAGAAACTGTTCAGATTAATGATGTTCCAGTGGTAATGAGTATCTTGATGTTTTTTCTGATGAGTTGCCTAGTATTATTCATGATCGGAAAGTTGAATTTATTGTTGACTTAGTTCCAGATTCTAATCCAATTTCAAAACCCCCTTATCGAATGGCTCAAGTTGAACTTTTAGAGTTAAAGAAGCAATTGCAGGAGTTGTTAGATAAAGGTTTCATTCGACCTAGCACATCACCATGGGGTGCTCCTATCTTGTTTGTTAAAAAGAGTGATGATTCAATGAGACTTTGCACTGATTATAGGGCCTTGAATAATATTACTATTAATAACAAGTATCCTTTGCCTCATATTGATGAATTGTTTGATCAGCTCTAGGGAGCTCAGTATTTTTCGAAGATTGACTTGAGGTCGGGGTACCATCAGTTGAAAGTAAAAGAAGAAGACATTCCGAAGGCTGTGTTCCGTACTAGATATGGCCATTATGAATTTGTAGTTATGCCTTTTGGATTAACCAATGCACCTGCTGTATTCATGGACCTTGTGAATAGAATTTTCCATGAGTTCTTGGATACGTTTGTGGTTGTTTTCATCGATGATAGTTTGGTGTTTTCTAAAAGTAAAGAGAAGTAAGAAACTAATTTAAGGGTTATCTTTCAAACCTTAAAAGAAAAGAAACTATATGGAAAATTCAGCAAGTGTGAGTTTTGGTTACAAAAAATTTCTTTCATTGGTCACAAGATGGCATAACTGTTGATCCTTCTAAAACAAAAGTTGTTGAAGAATGGACAAGACCCAAAAATGTAACTGAGATCCATAGTTTTCTTGGTTTGGTAGGTTACTACCGAAGGTTTGTTGAAAATTTTTCATGGTTATCTTGTCCAATGACTAACCTAACTCGGAAGGGTTTTAAGCTCATCTGGACAAAAGAATGTGATGATTGTTTTCCGGAGTTGAAAAGAAGATTGGTGAATGCTCCAGTTTTGGCACTTCCTTCCAGGAATGGTGAGTTTGTTATATACAGTAATGCTTCATTGAAGGGACATGGATGCGCCATTATGCAGAATGATCAGGTAATTGCTTATGCTTCATGTCAGTTGAAAACTCATGAGGTAAATTACCCTACACATGATTTGGAATTAGCTGCTGTTGTTTTTGCTTTAAAAATTTGGAGGCATCATTTGTATGGAGTAAAGTGTGAAATATATACTTATCACAAAAGTTTAAAGTATATATTCACTGAGAAGGAATTGAACATGAGATAGAGGAGATGGCTGGAATTAATCAAGTATTATGATTGTAAAATTCACTACCATCCGGGAAAAGCAAATAAAGTGGCCGATGCTTTCAGTCGAAAAAGTAATGCTTCATTAACCATGCTACGCTTGGAACGAGATCCTTTGGTTTTTGATTTGATGAACTTTGGCATAGAAGTTGTTGGTGCAGGATGTTCTTCTGTTTTATTTCAGGTATCAGTGTGATCATCCCTATCAAACAGAATCAAGAAAGCACAGAAGCAAGACAGTGAGTTGCAGAAAAAGGCAAAGATGGTTCAGAAGGGTAAGTTTCCTGAATTCAAAATTGATAATGATTATGTTTTGAGTTTTGGGAAGAGATTTTGTGTGCCTTGTGATTCACAGTTGAAGAGAGATTTGTTATGTGAAGCTCATAGTTCTCCATTTTAGTTCATCCTGACAGCACTATGATGTACAGAGATCTGCGGGAGTATTACTGGTGGGATGGAATAAAGAGAGATATTGCTGATTTTACTGTGAAGTGTTTAACATGTCAGCAGGTTAAAGTAGAGCGGCAGTTACCGAAAGGGATGCTTCAGCCTTTACCAGTTCCAGAGTGGAAATGGGAGAATATATCCATGGACTTCGTCGTGAGATTACCGAAGACATCTAGAGGTAATAATGCAATCTTGGTTATTGTTGATCGCTTGACTAAATCGGCCTATTTCCTTGCTATACGATATACTTTTTCCCTAGATCAACTTTCCCATTTGTATCATAAAGATATAGTCAGGTTACGTGGAGTTCCTATCTCCATTGTATCTGACCGTGATCCCAGGTTTACTTCTAAATTTTGGAAAGGCCTTCAAAAGTCGTTGGGTACTGAATTAAATTTTAGTACAGCTTTTCATACTCAATCAGATGGGCAGTCAGAACGAACAATTCAGACCTTGGAGGATATTCTACGAGCTTTCTCTATGGATTATCAGGGAAGTTGGGACCAACATCTTTCTTTGGTTGAATTTTCATATAATAACAGTTTTCATTCCAGTATACTGATGGCACCATTTGAGGCATTATATGGGAAGCAGTGTCGAACTCCAGCATTTTGGGATGAAGTGGGTGAAAGGAAGCTGATGGGACTAGAATTGATAGAAGAGATGGCAGAAAAAGTTCAGATGATTTAGAAACACATGAGAACAGCTCAGAGCAGGCAGAAGAGTTATGCGGATAACCGGAGGAAGGATCTATCTTTTGAGGAAGGTAATCATGTTTTTCTCAAGGTTTATCCGTTGAAAAGTGTGATGTGATTTGGTAATAATGGAAAGATGAGTCTAAGGTTCATTGGACCATATGAAATTATGGAGAGAGTTGGATCAGTTGCATACAGAGTGGCTTTACCTCCGAGTTTATCTCAGGTACAGAATGTTTTTCATGTTTCGATGTTGAGGAAGTTTATGCCAGATTCATCTCATGTTTTGAGTCCAGAGGTAGTTTAGCTGGAAGAGAACCTCTCTTATGAAGAACAACCAGTCCAGATTTTTTGACCGAAGAGAGAAAGTGTTGCGAAATAAGGTAATCCACCAAGTAAAGGTTTTGTGGAAAAACCATATGTTTGAAGAGGCAACGTGGGAATCTGAAAATTCTATGAGGGATAAATACCCCCAATTATTTTGATAAGTGAATAAAATTGTGAGGACACAATTCCCAAAAGGGGGGAAGGATGTAACATCCTAGGTAAATAATGAATAAAACATTTTCTTATTGAAATCTTATTTTTCACACTAGTAATAAAATAATATTATTTTAAATGGTAGTTAACACAAAGTCGTTGTATTGGAGAGAAAGGATAGAAATAACTAAAATATGATTATATATGATTTTAAAATATTTTTACTCTGTACAATAAATTTTAGAGGATTACAAATTCAAATGAATCCAGTTTTTAAGTATAAACATTCTAATATTCTTTAAAAGGTCGACTAACCGCCTTTTGATGGCGAACCCCTTTTAAATACAGTTTTTGACAATTTTTTAAGCTCTATTTTTCAAAATAAACATATTATTTATGACTGGGACATTTAAATTTACCTTGGGTTAATTTTTGGTATTTTTCTGACAATGTTCAATTTTCAATGAATAGTGAAAAATACCGCATTTTACATCAAAACTGCTTTTTCATATAATTTAATTATATGGTTTTATTATCTTTATAATTTGTTTTAAAGATTAATTAGAAAATATTTTTAACATGTAATTCAATTATGGTCATTGGGATTAATTTCACTTTGGAATTAGGCATAAACAAGTGCCAAACTTTTCATAAATATTGTCTCAAAAAACCCGCTATTTGTTTTGACAACAGGAAGTTTTTTTAAATTAATTATTGAAATCTATGTGTTTGGAATTTGGTAAAATGAATTACATATTTGGAATCAGAAGTTCCAAATTATGTAATTAAGACACTTTTTTTTGGGCCTTATGAATAGTAACGACGGTAATTATCTTTAATTATCTTGATTAATAAGTAATCGGGTAGTTAAAGATAATAAGATAATATTATAATAATAACAAAAATACCACAAAGTGTGTCCTAATGCTACTTTTTGTCTCATGTCCGACCATGGGATGCCTTTTTCCAAACTTTGGGGGCCCCATGGAATCAATTTTGTGAGAAAGTGACTTTTTATCTTTTTATTTTTAAAGAATGTTAAATGTAACAAAGAATGTATCACCTCAGTAAAATATTTTTAATTTTGTCTACATAAATGATCCTTTAGACTATAAATATTCATTAGAAAGCGAAAAAGATTTCCTACATCATGATATTTTTTTTATAATTTTTAGACATTAAATAAATTAAATTATTTATGACATCATGATGATGTAGCGATGACCTCATTATTTAATGATTTAAATAAAATGGAATGATAATGTAATATCTAAGACCTACACATGTCCAAAACCTATTGGATGGGTGGATTTCGAAACCTTATCACCTTATCCTCAAAACACATCAATGTGGGACGATTAATTTCCGAAACACATTCTAAAATAATGTAACATTTCCTTACTTTCCAAGAGTGCCCCTCCTCTCCTCTTATAAAAGGCCCCCACCCCTACCTCCTTACCCACACTTCCAAAGCCTTTGGCTCGGCCAACCCCTGCCCATTTTGTCTCTCCACATCCCTCTCGTACTCCTGGAAGCCTCACTTTGGGCATAAGTCTTCCCAAAGAATCCTTTGAGCTCAAATCTAAGAGAGTTACCTGATTTTAAGGTGATGTCTTCACTTGTGTTCTTTTGTTTTATTTTGCTTCTCCAACCACCTAAACTCTTTTTATTCATTTATTTTGTAACAAATCCAGTATCTTCAATATATTAGGATGTTTTTATAACAAGACTTCGAGCTACACTTACATACATCTACATCTAATGGTAAAAGAACATACTCTTTCTGTGGATGGCGAATTTCTGCCTCCCGAAACGATGATTGTTCAACATTATTTTAACACCTTCAAAGGTGGAAATTAAGATGAAACTATATTTATATATGATTTATAATATATTTATGTTTTCCTTAAGCTTATGTATTTTTCATTTTGAGTATACCTTTAAGGTTTCCATTATGGGTAAACGCGATATCTTCATTTAAGGAAGTGCGGACTACCGCCCCATCAAAGTGATGTGATTCGTTAATGCCATATGTGGGAGGTGTAAAGGATGGATTTAAAGTTATTATATATGTTGTTATACTGTATTTATAATATACCTCTATATCATTATTATTTCATTCCTTTAAAGTGTGAGATAGAAATGAACGTAGTGTTCCTGCGTACGTACGGCTTACCATCTCCATGAACGGTGCATTTCATTTCTTATCCCTAAATGTAATGTACTATTATAAGTACATGTATATAATGGATATATATGATGAATGATACATCTAAATGATGAATATAATTCTGGAATTAAAATATACATACCTCTCATTTATTTTTAATTCCTTTAATATGACAATGAAATGAAAGTAGCGTTCATGCGTACGTACGGCTTACCGTCTCCATGAACGGTGCATTTCATTTCTTACCTCTAAATGATTATGTAATATTATAAATACATGTATATGCTGGATATATATGATATATATTATATCCAAATCAGGAATGTCATTCTGGATATAAAGAACCTTTGACCAGACGAACAACATGTAATTGTAAGAAGTCCACTTTCGACATAAGAACCAAATATCGACAAAACAGACATTATTAACATAATGATTACATAATGTTTATAACATGGAAATAAGTGATATAAAAGGAATAATAATCATGAAAAAGGATCTTAATCAAGTAGAAATTAACCCATGTTTATTATTCAGGATGTTAAAGAATGATCAAGTCAAGTCGGACCCGAGGTAAGGGACTTCGTCTCAATCTCCTTTCATTGAGGCATATTTTGTTTTATACACAACTTTCTTTTATACGGTGTATAAACCCCGTTGAATTTTACTTTTATACAAAATGATTATTTTTATACGAAGTGTTTTAAAAAATGACAAAAAGGAATGTTTCTTTTAACGTACGCGGTGACAACGACCTTTTCCGCCGCTGCGAGTATTATTTGGTCTTTGGCTTCCTGAACAAGCCGTAATGTTTTTTAAATGAAATAAATACCATATAATCTTTTATGTATTTTGGTATTGAAAATGTTTTTTATAATGGATTGGTTATGCCAATATATTTAAGTGAGATATTGTGATCAAAGTGTGGAAATGTTTTCTTTCCATTATATTTGTTTTATGTCTTATGATTTTTATAATGGTACTTGGACATTTGACGGGTGGTTACGTGACAAACCATATGACGGGTGGTGCCGTGAATACCAGGACGGGTGGTTACGTTATAACCTCCAATGCATTGGGTATGGAAGTTGGCCATATGGCTATTCCATTAAGTATGTATGGAAGTTGGCTGTATGGCTATTCCATTAAGTGATGTGTGTGGAAGTCGACCGTCTGGTTATTCCACTTAAGTATGTTTATGTCCCAAGTAACCTTTATGTGTTATGTGTTCTTTATATGGGTTTTATGGTAATCCTTTGGTTACAAAAGGTTAAGTAATGATATTTTATTCAGTGAATATTTTTTACTGCTTCATGAAGGTGAAAGTATTACTTTGATAAAGTAAACATGGTTTACTTGTGTTTTTGAAAAACTAACAGTTTTCATTCTTTGTGTATCCCTTACTGAGCTTTTTATGCTCATACCAAGTTTTTGAAATGTTTTTCACATGAATTAACGTGGAATAGGGTCGAGGATGGGATCAAGAGAAAGTCATGCTACCTAAAACATGGAACTAGACATGTTTCTTTTTAAGAGTTTTTATTTTATGGAAACTCAGTAGAAGTTTATACTTTGTAATCTTTTGAGATGTAATAGTTACGTCCTAATTCTCTAAAAATCTAAACCTGAAAAGATCCTCAATGTGAATTATTCATTTAATTCAATATTAAGTAAGGTTTAAGGCTGGGGCCTTATAGGGATGCCCTCGGCTTTCACTATTTCCTCCCCCTAATTCCAGGGGTCCCGTGGTTGTTTTGGTTATTTCAGTTGTTTTGTTTTGTTGTATTTTCTCTTACTTTGAATAAATATATTATTTTGATGGACAACCTCTTGAATCATTATACGTCGAGAAAATGTAACAAATTTATTTTTTATCTAATAATATTCCATCTCAAAGTCAAAATTCCATAGTTACACAACCCAATACCTCTATCACATATTCATGTCTCCTTATGAGAATATATACTATATACTAATATTGTTCATTTATACCATAAGACTCTCACTAATGAAATAATGGTTCCAAACACTCAAGACATAGACCAAAACTTCTCTCTATAGGTCATGTGTATGGTTTTTCCACTAATGAGGTCACAGATGAAGAGGCCCATAACTAACTACTTGATCTATGTATTTCGAAAAATCCCTCAAAACAACACATGAGGAATCATAGTAATCTATGTTCCCAATAATAGGATTGGATGACATAAAAAATTATAGATGATGGCAATATCCTCTTCTACTAAAGGAATACCTCTTCCCACTGATCTATCCACCCAAACTTCACCCCCCTTCTTCATTACCCCATTCATATATTCTTCAAATCTCTAGAAAAAAATTCTAGTGTACCCAACTATACCTAAGAGACTCAATAATTTGAACACTTTCCAAGGGTGTTCCAATGACATCACTCCCTCTAAACTCTCTCGATCAAATATGATTCCTACTTTAGAAATCACATACCCATGTAAGTGAACCTATTTGATAAAAAGTTTACTCTTAGAAATCATTGAATTAATATGATGTGTTTTGAAGTGTCTTATAAATGATCTTAATGTGTCTATCTTTCATTTATGTGGTTCGTGAGTATATGAAGATATCATTAATGAATATAAATTTAATGAGTCACGAAATGGATGGAGAATACTATTCATGAGATCCATGAACCCCAGTGGGGAATTTTTAAACCTAAATGGAATTACAAGATACTAATATATTCCATAGCTGCTACTAAATGGTTTTGTAGTTATATACTCTCCTCTAACCCAAATATTGTTGTTGTCTAATAAAAATTCATTCTTTGAGAAATAATGGAATCCCCTATACTTATCAAAAAAATCATCAATCCTTATAAACATATATGTTATATTCTCTATTAATTGATTCAAATTTATATATTTCACACTTACCTAATGGCTTTTATTCCCTCTTATTGATCAAACCCATATCACCCTAAGGATAAGTTCTTGGTCTGATAAATTTATTTACCACTAGATCCTCACATTATACATTGTGTTCCTTCAACTTGGTTAGTTATATATAATATTAAGTACTTGGTATAGTTCATATTCCTTTAATGATCTTCATATCTAATTTAATTCATCTATTTTATGTGTATCTTATGAAATTTTCTGAAATGAAATCGTGGTAATAGTCCAACACATGATTAAAAGAGGAGAGATCTATTATCCAATCATCTGTAAGAAACATACATTCCAACTTTACTATAATGGATCCCACATAAAAAAAATACAATATCATTATGCCTACTCAAATAACCCATTAATAAATCAAAAAAATACTCTTCCCCTTTGGTATTGTAATGGATACTTGTTTCCATAAGTAATCAGTTAAATCTCGATAAACATTCAACCAAACCATGAAAAGAGCAACATAAAATCTTATAATCACTTTGATTATAAACTCACACACATATATATATATATATTACTAGTAACTAAAAAACTAAATTCTTGAAATATCTAAAAATGGTCTACCTTATTCCCAAATAGTGTATCATGATACATTAATTTAGAAGAAAAAATAATTAGTAATTCTATATCTGAAAAACGTGAGTAGAAATAAAAGAATGGGAATCTCATGTATCAAAAAAAGCAGTAGAAAATATATATGTAATTCAAATTATACCACTAAATTTATAAGTTACCTATACATTATTATATAAAACTCATTCAACTAGATACAAATTATCTATGATGGTACCGGAACTCTTTCATGAATACTGAAAGTCAGCTTATTCACCAACCCAAATTGAGTCATGCACAACTATTGAAATTTCATTGCAGTCCCATTAATTGAAACCTATATCTTCATTACACCTCTTTGAAAACCTAACTACAATGCACTAATATAATTATTCATAATCTACCCCGATCTTGTAACTTTAGTGACTTTTTTTGAGATTTAGGTGGATACATTATTTAATGACAATTCTTTCCATAATTTAAGTATCAGGTGACACATCCTTCCCCAAAGGGTCCTAAAGGAAACAAGCTTCTCCCTGACTTCCTACTACCACCTTTTCACACCTCTTCATCATTTCTCTTCATACTAAACAAATTCCATGTCACTAAATCTGTAGGATACCCTATCATCGACACATAATAGTATGGGAAAATTCCTATATCTCTTTAATTCACCAAGAACTCCTCAATCATCATGGAATTATGTATCTCCTCAACATATGTTATTGGGTAAAATATCATGACCTCGTACCTCATCCCTTTATGTGACCAATCTCTTAATTGTTGGAATTTGGTGCCAAATTTCCAAAACAATTCTTTGTAATACACATAAATTTTTCAAAAGAGAAGATTGGGTATTTAGTGAAATCATCCCCTAATGAAGCTCTATAAAAACATAACCTCGATCTAGATTCATCATTTCTAAGAATACCTCTCCAAAGAAGAGATCCTTAATGCAATCGATATCTAGACCCTTCCGTATCCTCACATGGTTCCGGAAACCCGAAAATCTATTAATGGGTCCGTGAAGCATTAATGAATCCATATTAACCCATCGATACTCCCAAGACTCCACAAGACCAAATAATCCCTCAATGATTCAAATCTAATCCATAACATTCTTTCATAGTCTAGAACCCTGGATGAATGGGCGATGTGGAAGCTATAGATATTGAGAATAATAAACTATAATCTTGTTATCTTTCCCACCTTGAAGAAGCACTATATAAAAGACTACAATCTAAATATATTTCACATCTTAAACCAATGGAGCTGGTAAAAGATCATTCTCAACATCATCTACATGAATTTATGGTGGCTGGATAGGAACATAATCCCTTATAGTATCATTCTAGACAACATCCCTAAGTGGTCCAATAATTCAAAACTGAGGTGGGATTATCTATAACGCATTAAAAAATTCATATAAACACTTATAATAGCTCACATTCTGTTAATAATTTATTGGGGGAACACATGTGATTTCTACTAGAAGACTTATCATATAAGGCTACCTATATTGAAAAGGCATAACCCCTTACAATGCCAAAGGACTAACCGTATTCTATAGTACCTAAAAATTATTCACACTCATATACAAAACATATCATGCTCGATTCAATTAAATTAAATTTCTATACATATATATCACAAGAGAAAAGATCATATATTAATAATGAAATTTAGTTAATTTAATTACTATGTGACATAAGGAATCATATGAATGAAATGTGAACCTATATTCCTAATCATGATATATGGATGCACATAAATACCACAAAATGTAATATTACAATAGTAATCAGGATCAACAAGAATATTTAATAGTATATGTGGTCAAATAAATCTCATCATTAGAAACTCATAGGTCTATAATATAAGTGAAATCCATAAATATACATATCTCCCCTACTCAGGTTATAGACAACCAAAATCTATTGTACCATTATAAAAATCATTAATAGAAGAAAATGAAACCGCCTTTGATACAACATTGTAATTCTTTAACCCGAGTCAATTAGTGAGGGTTAGAGAGCCACATGACATCATTGGCATCTCCAAATATGTGAAAGGATAACAACAACAAGATAGGGGTATAATGGTGTTAATAGGAGGCTATACCCTTAGTAATAATTCCCAAAAACTAAAATCATTAAAATTGTAAATAAAAATCCTTGGATATCATATAGAAATATAGAAGAAATGATCCATAATATAATAAATGGAATCCAGGTAATACAACATAAAAAACTACCTTAAATTTGGTTGTTAAACTATTGTTTGTTAACTAAATAAAATAAACTAAACACATCAGTAGTAGTCAACAGTTTATTTTGGAATCTCTTATAACATCTAAACCTTACCATATCCTCTCCATAGTGTAGGGTTGTAATCCTCACCAAGATCCCTGATAATGAAATTTTTTCTTACATTGGGAATCCCTTGGATGGAGTGATTATAAATCTCGTAGGAAACCTAAAATTTGACCTTATTATAATGTGAACAAGTATTAAAAGGTAAATTTCATGATGGAAGGTAAATATACAAAATAAGATTCAAATCATATACCAGTTGATCATTTACTATCTAGGATTTAACATTACCATTATTTACATACCTAGAATCCATGCCAGATGAAGTCACATATGTAATCATATATCTATTCAGGTCATAAGGCCAACACTACTGGCGAATCAAGTCCCCCAACCAATCAATCCTCGGGTCATTCCACAAGGCCATCACACCCTTCGATCATGTTCTGGTTAGAACACAATTCTTATGTGATCCTGCATATACTAGGTAAATCCATAAGATTGTCACACTCTATAATGTATCATAGGTTTGGATACATGGTTGTCAATCCATTTGACTCTTTGGGTTAGAAAATGATATTTTAACACCTTTTACTCTATCCTTGGACTAGACACATGTCCACCATACCATGTTCTCTATCGTGGGTCTGGACACAAGGTAGTTATAACCATGACCTATCTCCAAGTCTCATAATCTTTAATGTCTCACATAAAACTAGAAAATACTCACTCTCTAGGTATAATTGAACAATGATGATCCCACCAATCACTAGATGCAACCCTCCATAGGGAAGGCATTCACACACAGTGGGGTATGACACAACATGGAATAATCATAACACCAAATGAATAAGTCTCATGGGTCACACATGAACAATGTATGTAGGTCACATACAGTATAATTACAAAAACCACACATTAAAACCCTATTAATATGATTACATAAGAATTCATACAATGTATCTCAATAGTAATGAATTCTTAACATAAGAGTATTGATTCCCATTACCCATAAGTGCTACCCATATAAAACCTACACACTAATAATTCCTAGAATCATACCCATTTCATATCAAAATAATTAAATAATCGATATCTATGAATAAGAATATGATAAAGGTTTGAATTTTTTATTCTTACTCAAAAATAACCACCATACCCAATAGTTCTAGAATTGATTAAGGGAACAAGAAAATTATTTAGATTTGGACAACTATATATCAATAAATTGGGATTACCTTTTCACAATATAATATAATTCATATATATATATACATGATATCCCAAATATATGAATCATTCCAATAAAAGAAGTGGATTTATAGAATAAACATTTTGAACAGAGTATGAATGACCTCATACTATGAATTATCATTAGAAAACCCCTCTAGATAAAATTTATTTTCTATTCAGAGGGAGAGGAATCACCATGAATAGCCATATGTGTCCATATGTTCAAGGGACCTTGGTGTGCGGGTAATAATGAAGGTTCTCAGATAGGTTTTAGGTTAAAATCCCAAATTCTTTATTAACAAATTTTTCATTCATTTTTTTCAAATTATTTACCAAACCATGTTACAACCATGCGAGGCTCACAACCTCTTCATAGAATCAAATTTTTTTGGTAAACCATACTCCAACAATGGGTTTTCTTCTATAATTTGTTACACTATTTTATAGGGAATTCCTAGTTGTTTTCTCTAACTATTTTCTAACCATTATTCATATAATATGCCTATCGATTAATATACATGGTTTCCTTCAAATAACCATATGTTTTTCGAAATCATTTATCAAACTACAAACCCCATTAAATATTATAAGACCTTAAAAATCATCTAATGGATACTAGATACCTCACCAAATTAAAAAAACCTAAAACACCAAAATAATGAATATTAAAAGATCACAGTGAACCAAAAAATGATATGCCATTATATATGGAATTTTCTCTAATCTATAATCATTATTATTCTTATTATAGTTATATGAGAGAGGAAGAGTGAGTGAATCTTCATTAGTATTCATAAATCCCCAAACATTATAAGGGTGATGTGCCATGTATTAGATATCCATTAAGAAAAATAGGTAATCACATATTTGTGAGATATTTATTATTTTCTATAAACATACTCTATTATTATTTTATTCCATGGATATACCCAATATTAACTAACCATAAAAAATAATTTCTATTAATGTAAATAATTTTTATTTTATAAATGTTATCATATACGAATACAATATGTAGTGGGAAATTAAAATCTTATTATTCTAAAATGAAACAAGATTTATTGACATTATTGCTTTTAGAAAAATAAATTGATACCCTAATCCCCCTATTAGCTATAGACAACAAATAGTTTTTGGAAGTGGATGTGGTGGTGAGTTAAAGACTAAGAAAGAATTAGTTAGTGTTCCTTTTAGGATACATTTAATTGTAATATTTAAATAGTTTATTTACTAATATATCTTCATTAAAAAATTATGACAACCAAATTTGGCTAGAAATGAATAATATTTTATATTTTATCATTATGATAATGTTTTTTATGGTTTTTAAAATTAGTATTATTCTATTCATCATATAAATTACTAATTATTCTGTTTGTTTATTATTTTTTTGTAGTATTTTTTTAATTTAATGAGGGTTTAGTATTCATAATGCATAAATAAGTACCAAAATACCATTCATTTTCTTCTGGTATATAGGGAGAAACAATTAATTCATGTTAGAACGCTTACTGGTTTTTTATGTCAGGCTAACTAATATGGATGTTTTAAATTGAATACTAGTTTTGATTTTTTCTTATAAATTTTTTATATTATTATATAAGAGATATGGACTTCATGTCTAAAGAAGTTTTTTATAAATATGTTTAGTCAAT
The DNA here is from genome assembly GCA_963277665.1 of Viscum album. Lineage (NCBI taxonomy): Eukaryota > Viridiplantae > Streptophyta > Magnoliopsida > Santalales > Viscaceae > Viscum > Viscum album. The sequence goes on from OY728122.1 coordinate 1,255,878,223, forward strand.
ATAAATATACTGTAAGATCATATTACATTGGAATTATAGAATACAAATATTCTGTACTTATTTTTTGATGTAATGGTTTTGTATACATGTTTATTTATCTTCTCGCAACCATACAGGAAAGTGGTTGTGTACATGTATCAAACCTGGAATTTATGATGGTATATAATATTATTACATTAATATCAATCTTTATATAAAATAAAATTGAATTTTATTTAAACTTTAAAAAGGATAAAATCTATTTCTAAATTATAATTTCATTTGTAAATATTTTATGTTTTCCCAAATAATTATAAGTAAAGATTTAATAAATAATGAATCATTATATAATTGGTTATTTATATGTGTAATAGATTAGTAAAATTTATAATTTTAGGTTTATATCGTGATATTGTTAATTATTTGGTATAATTGTGTTATGTTAATAAACAATTACTATAATTCACTAAATATTATTCAATGCAATTAATTAATTGAAATTGAATTGGTAAATATCAAGGTAAATTAAAAATAATAAATATACTGATCCATTTAAAACCCTTAATTAAGAACTAAATAATCACATGTGAATATGATCAGGGATGAGATATCTTTTCACAGAAAGAGGTCATCACCGGTAGAATATTACAACATGAAAACTTCGATATATCACTCTAATTCAATAATGTTTCATTCACTAGTTATATTTTATTAATGTCAGTATTAATTTTCAAATTATTTCAAATTTGAACATTAATATTAAATCTGGTATTACATTATTTATTTTGAAAAAAAATCCATTGTGATTAATTGTTAAGGAAATCTGTCAAATTTATTAATTTTAGTTGTTTGTATTTCCTTGTGAATTGAGTTATATATGATAAAGATAAGGTTGTTAAGGTTTACTTATGTGTTAAATGAGGAATGAAAAATATATGTATTCATTAAAATAATTTAATAGTGAGAATAAATAATGAAAATTACTTCTCTAGTTGTTGATTTTGATTTCTAATAATGATACATGGGTTTAATATTTCTATGTTAGTAATAAGAACAATATAAAAAAAATATGTTTTGTAGTCTAAAATAAATTATCATTTTCTAAAATATATGTGGTTAATGGATATTGTTTATACACAGGATAATTGTTTCATTTGTAATTTTTTATATATTTTATGGGATTTTAGTTGTCTTTATACTTGATTTAATGGTAGCTTGTAATGAATTGGGATTTAGGATGTCTCTAAGGGGTCACCTTGTTTTTAATTTTCATAGTCAGTTTGAACATTATAGAATGGTGTTATCATTGAAAATATTTTTTATAGATTCCTATTTGAGGAATAACCTCTATGGTTTAATTGAGAGGTGGTTGGGGGGACTAGCCACTCAAAAATAACACCCTTAGATATATAGTTTATATCAAGTATGATTTAATATTGAAATGTCCAAAATAAAAAGTTTACTATGATTTATGTTACAAAAATTAATTCCTCAAAATAAAATTAAAAAATCAAATTTATCAAACTTTTTATGGTAGTTTTTGATATCATGATATTGATAATTTGATATAAAACATCTGTTGAAAATTTATATTGATTGTCATATGGGGTTTTCATTCTCCATTTTATCAGAATTTGAATATAAAAACAATTAATTAAGTAAAATTTAATGAGATCATGAATCTCTAGTAATATGAAAATATATTAATTGAATACACAATTGAGTATAAGGATATATTTATTTTTATATAAATATGTATGTATATGATTATGAAAAATCAATACATTAAGATGGGTCTTAAGGAACCTTTATGGGTTCATGTAGTACTTCTCTATCATAACTCATGTAAAGAAGTTACGAATAAGGAACTTGTAGTAGATGAAAATGTTTTATTACCAGATAATGTTTTCGAAATTGAATCATTGGTTGGGAGAAAGTTGAAATATATTGATAATTTTCAAATAAATTAATTTCTGGATATTCAGAATGATAATATTCACCTCTATGATGAGGAAAAAAGTTTTAGAATGACATTACCAAGGTGGTAAACAAGGGATATTTTGGAATATATGAATTAGAGTATCAATGTAGTGTTTTTGTTATTATAAGATGGGATATTTTTTGAAATTTGAAATGAATTGGACCCATAAATTAAGGGAGTAGTGAAATATATAGTTAAAAATATCACATACCAATAATTAGTAGTCACCAGTTTTCGGCCTGATTAAATTATTTATTTATATCTATATATATTAATTTTATTTGTTGAATTTTCATAAAACATTTTCATGAGTGGTATAAGTTTATTTTGGATTGTAGTTTCTTAAAATAGGTTTCATTTCTATGAATTGTTTTGAGATAGTTGTGATGTCAAGTACCACCCTTTCTTTTAACTTCATAAAAAGGCTCAAATAGTGGGAGAAATAGTTATGTATTGATTTTGGAAGGGAGATATTAGTTTAATTAAGAAGGGATATATGATAACCTGATGGGAAAGGTAAACATATTGGATTCTAAATCATATGAACCATTGATAATGGTAGTATGTAAATAAGTATTAAGGTATAAGATGAATTCATAACTAGTATATTCTGACCATGATTCACCATTGTCCAACAGATAATGTATTTGGTGTATTTAATATTAAATGACTCTAAATTGAGAAATATTTGTACATTGTATAAAATAAAATTTATCACCTCTCTAGAATTGGGATGTTTTTAAAAGATATTGGGGAGACATAGCTCTTTTCTGTTCAAATGGTATACTAATAATGCTTTGGTATACTTCTCAGGGATGGGAAGACTAAAAATAGTAATTTTTAATGAAACCGTATTACGAAATCATTTTTTCATATCAAAATATAGTATTTGGTATTTTAGGGAATCATTCTCCATGAATATTATTTTGAAAATGTGTTCAAAATTCCAAAGATGGGATTGCATCTCCCTTAGTCATTGGGTTCATGGTGGCTACCTACTAAATACACAATGAGTTATTGGTTAGATAGTATAAATCCACAAGGTATTTAGTAGTGTGAAAATATAAATTTCATTAATGTAAAATTTTTAATTTTCACTGGTATCTTTATTTAAATCCCTAATTTCTCCTTTTTTTCTCCAATAACTCAATTATGAGCCAACCTCTACCCATGCTCCCCTTATAATACTATTTTATTCCAATTAAATCTATTTATATTCCTATATGATTAATAAAACATCTTTAGAATCAAAATTTGGGTAGATTTACAAGGGTTTGACTAATGGTTTTGATTATTATTTCCTAATTTGATTTGATATTTTTTAAATACTAATTATAATTTAGTGTGGATTTATCTAAATCACTTTGATCAAGATAGTTTAACTAGAATAATTCCTTCTTAAAGTGTTGAATAAATCAATGACAGTACCAAATAACCATCTTTAATTCAATAGTGTCATGTAGTTCTACATATATGTATTTTTATTAGGTAACATAATATGAAGAGTGAAACCTATGTTTCTAGAATTTCTATAAAATGATCTGATTAGCCTATTATGACCACATAGATTATTTTACAATAGGAATATTAATTTCTAAATAACTAAATTAGTATTATTAAACATTAAATTTTCATGGATGTATTAAAAATTCCATTAATAATTTAAATTCATCATTAAATAATTATTATCCTTAACCATTGAATTATGTGGTTTAACTTCATCATGAATTTATTTTATCACATTTCGATACATATAAATGAATTTCCTAAAAGGATAGTGATGTTATGGAGTGATTTAAAATGTGATAATTTAATTAATTATTTTGATATCCATGTTGGTATGATTAATAAAAATGAAAATATTATTATTTATTTCTTCCATCCAAATGTGTGCTTCCTTGTGATTTAAGATTTCTTATCATTTATGATTAAATAGAAATATTAAATTGTTATGAATTCTTACGTAACTACACAATTTATTATTTTAATTGGAATAAAATTCATGATTTATATACACGTGTATTTTATATATTGGTTTATGAATGGGGATACATTGAGAGATTTTGGAAATGGTAAAATACTTAATAAGAAATTACATGAGGTAAGTGAGAGAATGATGTCATATAATTTTTATTTACCTTATTTTATTCTTTTCCTTATTTGAATACTCATTTACAATGTGTTTATAAAGGATATTTTTATTCAATTAGGGGATCTATAATTCCCCTTTATAGTTATTTTTTCATATAAATTATTTTTATTTTCTGTTTCCTTTGGATAAAGATTCATTGAATTGGAAAAACCGTTGAATGGCTATATTTTTTGGTTGACCTTGACATAGTAGTGGGATTTCATGGGATTAGAATGATCATAGTTTTAAATATGATTAAATTTTAGTAATTTGATGTCAATGTCTTATATTACAAGTGGAATTGTTTTATTTAAATGGTGAAAGAACAATTGGGAACATTTATTGTGTCAATAAGTTAGAGAGTGGTCATTATTTTATTATTCATCATTGTCAGTTTTTCTAAAGTGACACATTTTCCTCTTTATTTCATCCAAATTTTATGGGAATAGATTAACACAATACATACAAAGTCAAAAGGGTGGAGAAATATAACTCATGACTATTGGTATAAGTGATGGGATACCAATTATGAGGGTATAAATGGATAACATAATTGAACGATGTATTACAAGGACAAATGGTTAGATTAAAATCAATATTGCATGTCATCTTGGTTGGATTTATTTTTATACCTAATGTTAGGATCACATGTATAGTGAATTATATAACATACACAAACATTGATATGTCATATTGATATCATGTGTTCTTAGGTGAACTCCATAAATATCCATAACAAGTGTGGTTGGGTTACATGATGTTTGTGTAAGTAAATGGTGATTGATTATTATGTGTTCAAATTATTCAATGATTTGATGTTAAATCATTTACTATTTTCATATATTTTATATGTTTTAATTTTTTTCATAAGCTATAAATACTATTTTTATATCTATTCTTGTTTTTTTTTATAAAAACTTATACATCATTGGTTTTAGGGGTCAAGTGGTGACCTCTTATCTTGTTTTCTACTCACACCATATACACACACTTTTACGTATGTGTATAGTTTATTTCAATTAATTGGGTAAGGTTTTGGACTTTGTACATAGCTAGAGATATTAGTTTTTGACAAGTTAATTATTTTAGAAATGGATATAAAGATGAGTAAGATACCTAGTGGTGGTCATTCAATATTCCTTTGTAGGATATATTTATATAATTTTTTTATATGGATTATACACTAAGAGATATTATTTAAATATGTTTTGATAGAATATGTTCACATGAATTGTAAATAATGTTTTTTATTTTATCATATCAATTATGTTTCCAAGTATTTTTTATATTATTATTATTTTATATGTGAATGAAATTATCTATTATTATTAATTATCATTATATATATATTGTTCTTATTTTAATTTTTTAGAGTGTGACATACCTAGTATTTTGATTAGGCCCTCACCTCTGGTCAATAGTCGTTGTTGTACAAAGAGATATTCGTGGGGATTTTTTGTACACCATCTCAAGTTTTAGGTCATATGTCTAGACCATAACATTATAATAAATTTAATCATTTCATCAAAATGTTACATTTGTTAAATATTTTGATTAACACTTACTTTATTAGAGTCTTTAACATAATCCTTAAATTCAATACATTTTCTTTTAAATATATAAAAATTTTAAAATATAATATATAAATATAGTGAAAAGTTTATCAAGGTAGTCTTAAATGATTATGTCTATCGTATATATAATTTTTTTTTTTGATATTTAAGACTCTAAATGTAATTTTTATAGTTATGATTCAAATATATTATATATTCATCTTTAACATATGATATCAAGAATGAGGATCACAATTTAGAAATATTTATCTCAATGAATTTGATCAATCAATTTATTAGCATGTGTTAGAGTAATCTTACTGTCTTATTATTATCGACATAGGTTTCCCTAGTGATTAACTAAACAATAATGGTATATGTAAAATTAATATTTCCTAGCCATGGAATTATTTAAACCTAATTATATAATTTACAACCCTAATGTTATCTATTAGTAATGGTTGTGAACAATGAAATTTAGAGAATTATCTCAAGCCCTTTAGAACTCTTCTACATTACTCTCCCAATATTGTAGAGTGGTCCTCCTCCACCGCACCTCTAGATTCTAGATATCTCAAAGAGAGTTCTTTGAATTGATGAACAAGGTGGCCAAAGATTAATGATTCATGAGTTAGAATATTTTTCACTCAACATTTATATTACAAAAAAGTCACTTGGTGTTTTCGGGTGCATCAGTGGATTTCCAAGAGGGGGAATCTACACATTATTCCAGCTAAACAACCACGATACAACATTGAGACATCAGATTCATTAAAAAGGAAATAATTAATCAAAAGTTAATTATTTAACTGATTAAAATAATTATTAACCATTATGTGATTATCCTATATTGGGTTTCCACATTTTAATTTCAATTAATCATTGATTTGATTCTATTGGTCATGATCTAATTTATCACGTACGTCTTGGATAACTAATCAATTGTCAAAAAAGTTAGTTGTGAAAACCCTACTGGTGCTTCCACTCAACTCAAAACCTTTAAGTGATATCAGAGTGGTAACCTAATATTTTAAAATTAATCATATATCACTGATTTATTTATGAATTTATCATTACGTTTTATTTTTTTTAATCATGTTTTAAATATGAATCATGATATCTCCATTTTATCTAGTTTATTATCAAAAATATATTCAAAATAGATAAATTATAAATTAAGAAAATTTGATGTACTATTTTAGAGGTTCCAAGGATTATTGATTCATATAATGAAAATAAAAGGTGTTTATCCCATACATACAATTACTGTATCATCTTTAATATACTAGGATTCCTCGTGAATTAATTTGTAGCTTCTGGACTACATTTCATATAACTTCCATACATGATGTTTATTTCATTATTCAAAAACGGTCCATGGGTTTGTTTACATAGAAGGTGCAACTGGTAACCATGTAACTCAAAGAAGACGAGGTTAGTAGCCCAGGTACACATCACATACTCTATAAATGTATGTGGTTGGATGAAATTCTTGGTCCCCAGTTATATGTCATGGATAAATGTTATGGAACTATACATGACATGTAACTAGAAAGTACATTTTGAGAATATTTCTTGATTAATCATCATTAATAAATTTTTTTTTAATTCTCAAACCTCATAGGAATGTTATCGATTTTCATTTATTTGTAGCATACGTTCGATGTGATGTGTTTTTTTCTTATTAAATTTCCAATTAATCTATATATAATATTTTGAACTATATATTTTCTATAATTCAAAATACATAAGTTACACAACACATATTAAAATATAAAAAATTATATAAATAACTTATGTCTAATTATCGTTTATTTGAAAGTTCATTATAATAAAGTATGTTAAAAGGTACATAGTTTACACGATAAGTTTTTAAATACTATAGGGATATAAGACACGCTGGGTAGATTGGATGGGTACTCATTAGGTTTCCTCCAAGGTATATGTTTTATACTTAGTAAAATATACATAAATTATTTAATTTACATTAAATAATGATGGATGGGAATCCTAAGAAAATTTATATGAGTATAAAGATAAAGTAAATAATTAATTAAATAATATTATTAATTTATTCAAGCATGATTTGTCAACATAAAAATAACTCTGAATAAAGTATAGTTTATTAAATTATAAATTTATTTCATTTATATGGATGATAATTAAAATAGACTAGACCTTTTTATGTGATTTTTTCCTTTTATTTTATTATAAAATTAATTTTAAATCTTTCACATCATCATCTTCTCATTTTATAAGGTCATGCATGATCATATTTTCTTTTTTATGTAAAACCACTAAACCAACCATTTTATTACCCTCACCTATGTGTGAGTGAAATATTATGTAATGGATGAAGCTCCCAGGAGTGTGGAGATAGATAAATTTTGGGGCCATGTAAAATGCAATCCAAGAGATACATGGTTTACATGTAAAGATTTCCACCCAAGATCAATCGATGGTTCAAGTTGTTTTTCCCCTAGGTCAATGGTTAATTTTTAATCCCCAATATAGACTATATAGTAAAAAAATATCATTATCACACCACTCTTATTTTTTATCTTATTCAAGTTTCATTATTAATTATACTATAAATTTTTTTCATGATAACATGAATAAATAAATTAATATTAATTCAATATAAATATAACATAATTTTGATTATGTGAAAACTTTATCTAAGACATGGAAAATAACTTAATTAAATCCACTTACTATTAAAATGAATGTAAAATTAATAAAATGGAAAATGTATACATAATGATAAAAATACCTAAATTATATATATTAAAAAAGTATAAGTCTAAATTAATTTAGTTTGAATAAAACCATATTTCAATGTTATTCAACAACCAAATTTGGGGTTCTTTCAATTATTTGGGAATTCAAACAAGAGTTTTACGTCGACAAAACTTTATTCACATCATGGGTCAACTATAAAAGTATGAATTTGTCTAACTTAGAGGTAATGGACAAGGAAATCAAAATCAAGGATTTTAGGATTAAGGAGTCCAATAAATGGATGAAACAATTACAAGTTAATATAGTTGCAAAAATCATAGCTACCTAAAACCGTTAAAATAACTGGAAAAAAAATCTCAGTTTTGATAAGTAGAATATGATTCTCTTCATGTAGAATATCCATGAAATGGGTTATTTTGAATCAAATGGTTTGGGATATTGGTTTTTCAATAAATAGTAGATTATTAATAATTTTATTTTTCACTATAAAATTCTATAAATAGTGGAATGTACTAAATATTACTTGTATTTATTATAGAAATAACAACCCACATGAATTCAATCATATCTCTATGATCCATAATTGAGGAGGGTATCCTTATCACTAGAAATAATTTAAATGAATGTAAAATGTTATTTCATGTTATTATATGACATGAATGTAAATTAATTTTTTTAGGAAAATCCATTCATGAAGCTCCTATCCATGAATCGATTGAGGAATAATTTTATCTCTATTAAAAAATCATTTTGATGAACCACTGATGTCTGATGTTTCACGTTATCATCCATGTCAAATGATATTTTAAATAAATATGTGGATATGGATGTTTACATAATCTTGCCTCTACTTTTGTACCACTCGATATTGAAGGTGAGATAAGATAGATATAAAATTTCAAATTCATTATCCACCTAGAAGATTAGAGAGTAGAAAAAAGCTATGCCTCATGTAATCATGATAATAAGATATATATAGTTCTTAGAAAAATTGATTTCTTATATCCCATATTATAGACACAAAAGATATAATCCACTCCTCACTTCTTAAACAATTATCCAGTTTCAATATGAATTACATTATGTACAATATTTAGAATACTCTTTTAGAACATGTTAATCTCATTGTCCATGTTTTTGAGCACGTGGGGCATGAATTCCACACATTCCATATGGGGAAATAGAAAAGGAGTAGTAAGGAAAATGGTACCATGACTCACACTAAGTCTAAATCTTCTAATAATCATCGTTCAATAAAGAGTATGATTCAAATACAAGCGAAGGAAAAAGATGTTGTATGTTTCTCATATGGTAAATAAGGCTACATGAAGAATAATTTCACCCAGAACAAGGGGAAGCTAAAGGTGCATTTTTTATTGAGTGTAATAATTATATATCTAAAAATTGGATGTTATAAAATGTTTTTTTCTAACATCTATATCCAAATGTATTAACTAAATAGATATCCAAATATATTTAAGGGATCAGTGGATCTTTGAGTAGACAATGGGGTAGGACTCACATCATTTTTTATTAATAGACTACCCCCATCGATCGCTAATTGGGATAATTTTAGTTTTAAGGAACAATTATTTAATACCAACTATTTCTAAGAACATGATCATGATTTATTTCCTTGAAATTGATTTATTTATCTTAAAATTAGGAAATAAATAATTTCCCTTTTATAAAGTCACTAATTTTTATTATATAGATCCACTAAATAATGGTCGGTATGTATTAAATTATGAAAAACAAGTATTTTAAAAAGATAATAAATCATGATCTCACAACATATATAACACCCACCTGTAGAATCTCCATATTGGTCCCATAAATGAGAATTAACTGAAAAAAAACTATTAATATAGTTATTTAGACTCTTTTGAGATAATACTACTTGAATGATTTCATTGTTACTTATAAGTAAAAATGAAACCCCATAATTCAATATGTATTATAAAATGTCTATAAACATTATAGGATTTGTATGTAATGATGTGTCTAGGACATTTCTAGTATATGTTATATGTGGGTATTATTACATTAAAACATTAATTGATCAATTGATTAAATATGGGTTTGTATACTTGATGAGGTATAAGTCCAAAAAATTTAGTAATTCAAATGTTCAAGAATGAAGTAGAGAATTATCTTTATTATAAGATAAAGAAACATCAATATTTTCTAGGTGGTATATATCTTAACCAAGTGTTTTTCAAATTTCAATGAGAGTTTTGATTATATCTCAACTCACTCCACCATATATACTTAAGTGGAATAATTCTAGTAGAAGGAGGAATCATACCTTTCTAGAAATTGTATTGTTGATGATGAGTTTTTTGAATATTTCATTACACTTTTGGGGATATCCATTAAAAACTATAGCATACACATTATGTTGGGTATCAATTAAAGTGGAAAAAGTAACTCCCATTGAGTTATAGGGTGGAATGAAACTTCTTTTGTCACATACATGTTTATGTGGATGTGAGGCATTTTCTAAGTCCACTATTGGAAGTAAACTATCTCCCTGAGGAATTAAATTCATATTTAGAGGATATTCCACAAGTATTAAGTGATATTTTCAATATAATTCCCCAAAAATAATGTTAATATCATAAGACAATCCATATATCTTGAGAAATAGAATCCCAATAATATGGGTAGTGGGATAATGACTTACCTAGATAAAGTTTATTCTCAAAATAAAATTTGTTGGTAGAGTAACAGATTCCACAGGTCCCTATGGAATAAGTAATTCCTCAAATATAAGCATTTCATAGGAGTACTAGATATATAATAGAACCATAAAGATATATTTTCTAGTTACTGGATTGGGTGAGTCTTTTTTTTATTGAAAATAATGTACAAATCTCCAAAAAATAGGATGTTAAGAGACAAAACGAAATAAGATAAAAAGAATCCATGAATTCTAAGATGGATTCCATGTACCAAAACAATGTTTGGGTATTATTTTTAACTCTACCTAATGTGATTCCTATTGGGTTTTAATAGATTTTCAATAAAAAATTAGACATGGAAGGTAAATCAAATACCTAAAAATCATTTCTATTGGCTAAATGGTATAAGTTGTGTTAAGTAAATGACTACAATAAAAAAATTATCCAGCTTTAGTGTTAACTTTTATCAAGAATATACTTCCTATAGAAACTTACCATGACAATGAATTTTGGAATTTGGATATCAAAAAATCATTCCTTAATGGTAACCTTTGAGAAGATGTCTATATGACCCAAACTGAAGGTTTTGTGACCCATGACAATTTGGAAAGGGTATAAAAGTTGAAGAGATCTATTTATGGAATGAATAAATCATCTAATCCACAAAAAATTAAATTTTATGTAGCAATTATATAATTTTGTTTCATTAAGAATGAATATGATCCATCTGTTTATAGGATATTCTATTAAAGTTCAATAATTATCCATGAAGAATATTTTTATGATATATTACTAATTAGAAAAGACATACTAGTATTCCAATCAGTTAAGGAACAGTTAAATAAATTATTTTCTATGATGGACTAAGGTTAAGAAGATGAAATTCTAGAGATCATGATCAATCATGATATATCAAAGTGGATGATTTGGAGGAAACAAGGCATATACATTTAATATATACTACATATATGAATTATTGATGAATCCAAGATAGGATTGGCTTTAGTATCACTTTGTATACTTCGATACAAGAAAATGTGTCCTTATACACAAGAGGAGAATCTAAGAATGAGTAATATCTCTTACACTTATGTGATTGGATCAATAATGTATGTCATGTTATATTATAGTTTTTATATTCCCAATTAATGTTTCATGATAGGTAGATATAATGGTAATTCTGGATAATAGAATTGATCTACTATTAACCTTATTCTAAGTATCTAAGAATAAATAAGTTTATGATCCTATTGTATGGAGGGGATGCAGATCAAATCATCAGGGTTCATAGTGATGTTTTCTTTCAAATAGACCATAATAAAAAAATTGAAAGACATGATATGACTTAAATATCATTGAAAAAGCTGTGAGTTAGAGAAATTCAATGAAATTTTTTATTTTTGATTCCATAGTGGAGTCTAATTATATAGTGGAATCAGATGTATACAAAAAAGCTTCTTGGAGAAAAAATTCCAAGATAATTATATGGTACCTAATAGTAAATATCCTATGACATTATATTATGATAATATTATAGCATTGGATCTCACAAAATATAAAACATCACAAAAATGAACAAAGAACATACCTTGTAACCATGAACTCGTGAGGGGTTTTTCGTAGAGGGTGAAGTTTTAGTTAATAGAGTTTCAGGGATTAAAACATGGTGAAAAATTTAACTAAATTCTTATATCATTAGAAGAATGAGTATCATGTGAGATATAGAAGAATGAGGTTATTAGTATTTTGATCTAGTGTAAGTCAGAGTTTATTATAGTTGGTTCCCTAGAACCAAATTCTATATACATTATATTAACATGTATTAATTTTTTTAATATTAATTAACATTTCATCCCATCCCGATTTCTCTTCTATGTGACATAGTATGTGAAAATGTTCCAAGAGTATTAGTCATGCTTAAAAGTCATAGTAGATCCCCACTATTATTAGAACCTGGAATTTCTACAATATAATTCTAAATATATATATATTCCATATCAATATTATTTCTGTTCACATGACACAAATGACATAGGCCATTAGGGGTGGATAAGGATAATATCTTGATTCACATTCTCATGGTGTACACCATTTTTACTTTCCAGAGCTGGATATTATAAGAAAAAATAAAAGTTAGTAAGAAATACACATTTATATATGTCTTAAAATGTTACAATATGTGAACATGTATATTTTTCCTTACAAATTTAAAATATTTTTAAAGGATATTATGGAAATTTAAATTTTATGTATTTATAATAACCATGATGACATATATTCATTTTGAATTAGGATTGAATGGGAGAATCACAAGTTATATTGCATTATTGAGTTATACAAGAATGGGTTTTTCCTTTCTGTTCATTAATGGAGTTTTATATCTAAGTTCCTTTTATGGTAATGGAACAACCTAAATAAATCAATGTCCATATTTTTTGGGGGGCAATTGTATTTCTAGAATGTCAAATAGGGATATATCTAGTACCTATGTTAACGGCATCCGCATGAAATTGGCTTGATTAGAGATATCGTGATAACATGATTATATTATATATTAAGCATTAATATTATGTTGTATGTTTTTTAAAATATAACTTATTTAACTGTAGGTTCTGGGGAATATTCATAGATTCTATCATTGGAATTTGGGAGTCTCTATCAAATGAAATTGAGAAATATTCCTAAAGGATCACAAACTAAGTGTATCCAAAACCATAGTTAAGTAATAAATAATATTTATTATTTAACATGTTCAATAAATATTTTAATAATTTTTGGTTTAAAAATTATTCATTCTTTCTTGCTCAGATATATTTAGTTATCAGTTATTCATGAAAATATTTATTGGTACAATATCTAAAAAATATTTATTTTTTATCTAGTGAATATAATGGTAATTTATTTATTATAGAATAATGAAATGATATTTATATAATGAATAAATTGTTATTATTCAATCCCTAATAAGTATAGTGGAGTAATGGAAGATCAAAGGATAGATGAGAAGTAAAATATATGAAATATTAATATAATAAATTTAGAATAATTTACTCCAGAAATTGTATTTAATTAATTTAGTAATTTTTTAACATAAATAAATATTTTTATTAATATTGTAGACATGAGGTTATGTGGGGATTACCGATATAATAATGACACATGAGAAATTTTTATTTTCTCACTATCACACTATTTAAACCAAATTATATTATTTTAAACCCTAACGCTGGCCATTTATGTTGGTTGTCCTCAACGACATACATAAAGTCATATTAATCCCTATATAGATACTCAATGAGAGTTCTCTCAATAACCAAGAGCAATAATCCTTCATCACCCCTCTAGATTCTATAGATATCAAGGAGATTCATTATTTTATGTGGTTCTCAAAGTAATCATAGACGAATGATTCATGTGTTACTACTCCATGATCTAAAATTCAGAGATTCCTAAGGTGATTATCAGAGGATCATGGTGTATGTTTTGATCTCTTCAAGATGAAATCTACACTTTATTCTGAAAAAAATAATGATAGTACAATGTCAAGACATCTGATTTTTCAATAAAGAAATAATTTATCACAATGTAATTATTTATCGACTTAAATTAATTAAAATCATTTTGTGAGGATCATGTGTTTTCTTCTGGTGTCCTCGGGTGAATTATTATTTGATTCAATTGAATTGGTAGAAACATTATTCATTGTGTATATCTCCGATTAATAATAGATTATAACAGAAACCAACGATTAGAATTCCCAACCGTTTCTTCCATTTCTCCTGGAACATTCTTTAGTTCTATTCAAAAATATATCTATTGATCCATGTAAATACTGGGAAGCTATTAAAATAATTAATCCACATATTACATCATAATGGGAATATCTTTATGGTTAAACATTTTTTAAAATCCCATCTATTGGCTTTTCTCCCATGGCCTTTTCTGAGGTATGTTCCCTTGGTGATTAGGACACTAATTTTCATAATGCCCCTTTTCTCTAAAATTATGGAATTCAATATTGACAGCCTCTTTCTTCCCCTTCCAATCACGATCTTGGTGGCCTTTTTCACCACATTTGTAATAGACTCTCATTCCCATCAGAAAAGTACCGGGGTGTTTCTTCATTCATTTACCATAAAATGGATATTCAACTTTCCCTCATTCCCCATATTTCCTTTTCCATAGTTTTCGGTAGATCACTTCTCCTCTTTCTTTTCTTTGTTGTTGTAAGAAATAGAGAATTCATTTTCAAGCTTGAAAGCACTTTAGACAATATCTTCATATAATGAGAAGGCTTGTGAGACAAATTCTCGATGGAGAAATGGTTTTAACCCATCAAAGAATCAATCAACATTACTCCTAGGGTTACAGATATAATATTCTTCATGCCCTGCTAACCTAGTAATGTTAGCCTCATACTTTACGACATTCTCATCCTCCTTTTGCCTCAAACTCATAAATTGTCCTTCCATATCCACTCGATGGTCACAAGGAATGTATTTTCTATGAAAATATATTTAAACTCCCTCCATTCTAGGTTTGATAGTTATTCATCTTCCTTTTTGTTTTGGATTAATGACCACCATTGATCTTCATCTCCTGTGAGGCGATAAACTACCATGTCAACTTTTTCCCTTTTGCTACTCCACAAAGGATGAAATATTTTCTCAAAGGAATTTATCCATTTCTCAGATACTAATGGATTTTTATTTCCATTGAATGTTGGTGGTTGTTGCCTCATGAAGTGGTCTAACATTGATCCTTCTTGTTGTGGATCAGGGTTCTCCATACAGGTAAGTTTATTATTTATAACCTAAGTGAGTTGTCCAAGTTTGGAGATAATATGATTAGCAACAGTTGCTTAACCACCTACACTATAATTATCTTCAGTAGGAAGGAAATCCCTAAATGTATTTCTCTCATTGATACATATTGCATTCCTTCCACTAGACGCCATTTCTAAATAATGACATACCCTAGATTAGTTTATGAATCACAATACATATTTCCAAACCTGTAAAACACTTGACATAAATTGAACAGTTTGTGGATATAATCCATAATCAAAAAATGTTTTTTTAGGATTTATATACTCATAAACCGTTTATAATGCTTTGTAATGAAAATGAGAATTATCATAAGCATATCCCCGAGGAGTGTCGTAACCAATAGTGTAGTAAGGCCCGTTGTCGTGAACCTGTTCCCGTTCGAGTCTAGATCAAAGTGGTGATTTCGGGTTTTACCCGTAGGTACATTTGTGCCAGAGCTGCCTAGACCTTCTCATATCTAGACAGGGATTTATTTCTTGGAAAACTCACAAAATCTCTACAATACTAAAATTCTAGAAATTTCTTCTATACCAATCCTCATATTTTATCTTTGGCTATTGTTCTATAATCAGTGTTCTTTTCTAAATATAAAATCCTAGGATTGAACTAAACTTCCTATGATACCAAAAATAATGCCTTGACCCTACTTACACAGATTAGGTGCATTATTACATAACATTGGCATGATACAAGGAATCATGTCCCGAAATACGGACCAGTTTAGTAGCCTTGGAAGTACTAGATATATTCATATGTTTTACATTATATAATGAAGTAGTACATCAACAACATTTTGTCATCGTTTGAACACACTTATATCCTTAGCCTATCCCTCCAGGTCAACCATAAAATACTTCTTCACATCCTGGAAAAAAGAAAACATAGAAAGGGGTGAGCTCAGATTCTCAGCAAGGAAAACAATATAGCTGAAACTTTCCTAAATAAGCATAAATATTTAAGGCAACGTATAAGAGTAATAAAAAATGATTTTAAACCTAAAATTTGGAATAAAATAGAAAACATAAAATCAAATAATTCTATTTAATTATTCACATGGATATTCTACTAGTTGAATAATCACGTGCAATATCAATATCCACTATCATAAAGATGGAATTCATAATTCCAGACATCATAACCACATAGTCAAGGCCTTGTGCCAAGACTACAAATAACATTTTTTCAAGGCCTTGTTCCAAGATTCTAGTTTGTCTCATGAGACACACCGATGCATTGAGGGGCTATAGCGGGCTCCACTCGTCACTTACTAAGTCAAATTAATTAATAATATGAAAAGGTTTAAACATAACAAAAAGATCCGTAATAAAAATAGCATATGAAATGTCAATACTTTAGACCTAAACCATGAATGGTATAAAAATAAGACATCCATAGTCAAATATATCACAAAACCTTCAATAAAATATGGATGATGTGTATCATAAATAAATCAACTTCAAACAGGTTTAAAATCCATCAAATAATGTTGACATTGATGTAATAAAAACATTTTGAGAGAAATATCTATATCAATTTTGAAATAATTTTGAAGTCGTTTAATTATAAAAGAAAACATTTATTTCCAAAATATTCTTATAATATTGTAAGGTAATATTTTATGTTGTTATAATGGTGTAAAATAGTCACACTCGCCGTATAAGTTAAAAAAACATTCTTACCTTAATTTTATTGAAAATATCAAAAAGAACCTTGTTTGGAAAATGACGGAAAGATTCCGTTCAAAACATATAAGGTCAAATAAAGGTATACATGACTTTATCCCATTATCTAGTTAATATTAAAAAAAATTGAAATACATTATTAAGAAACAAGTATGTGGAAGGTAAAGATGTCCCTTTATTTTCTTAAGTAAAAACAACCACGGATAAGTAAAGAGAATGTACCCTTACCTTGTACATTTAATTAGTATATTGTATGTTAACCATCTATATAATAGTTAAAATATTTTTATTAAATTATACAAGAACCATATAAATAATTATATTATCATATGTGATATTATAATATTTATTTGTTAATAATATTTTAGTAGTGTCATCGCTTCGGGTGTTAGCTGATTCGTTTTCATTTATATGTGCGGTTACGTAGACATGTTTTTTATGGATGGTATGTATTTGATTCATATACAGAATGAAATTATGTTCATAAAAAATATTTTTAATAATAAAATAAAAATTATTCTTGAATGATTACAATGGGGAATGAATCTCATTGCGTTCGTGGAGACGGTAATCTGTACGTACGCACGAGCAAAAATATCATTATATTAATGGTGAAATCATATGTAAAAGGATGGTATATCATATATAAAGAATAATTAAAATATTATATTTATTATTTACCTTAGTTATATTCATTATTATATCAATCCAAAATAATGAAGTGTTTGAATAACAAAAAACACCACGACGTGGAGACGGTAAGTTGTACGTACGTAGGTATGGTGACTATGTCATTTATTGGATGGATAGAATAGTGAAACAGGTTGTATCATATTTATAATAACATCACAGTATATAGAAGATAATGGAGTTATTATTTTTTAATGGAAACAACTATTAAAGGGGAAGTGGAAGAAGAAAAGGACTTGAAAAAGGTGATGAAATATTTATCTCTTCTTCGGGGTTTTCATTTGATTTGATCAAAAGGGATCCCTAGGTTGGATTTATGACCAATGTAAGGCCTTTAAGAAGACGGTTGTAAAGTTGGGAGGATATTTGGGTAGGTTTTGGCTGATCCAAAAGGCTTTGGAGGTGTGAAATTAAGAGAAAGGGGAGTGGCGTTTTATAAGAGAGGTGAGCGTCACTTTAGGAAAAGCTTGAAATATTATATTATAATAAAATCATTTTCGGTTTATAATGGATCAAAAATAATTTATTTATAGGATAATGTGGGGATGGGTGGAAAAACTATCAAATAATAGGTTTTAGATATGTTTAGATCACAATATTAAACTTATCATTTAAATTGAACTCTTAGTTAAATAGTTTTTCCTTTACCATGTCTCTTTGTATTTTTATATTATATGGTTAATAAACTTACGATAACAAGCCAAGAGAACCCCTTGTGGTTCATTATTAATATATATAACCTTATCTATGTACTTTTTCCAAACGTTATATTTCTAGTAATATTATATCAATTAATAATGTAGTATTTGTTTTAAATTCTCAATTATGTCAATTTTGACACTATTTAGAATTTGGATTTTCTGAAAATCATAACAGCATGATTAATTCAAAAAAAATAATTAATCAACCCTAACATGTCATATTAACATATAAAATTATTTTAATTCCTAAAAGTATCAAATTATATTTATTTGGATATTTATAATATCAATTGTTTTAATCATTCATTAATAAGGTAATTACTACATCATCATTGTGTCATAAATAAATAAAATTATTTAATTTATAAAAATTATAAACAAAATACCATTATGTATTAAATATGTTTAGATTTCTAATTAATATTTTTGTCGAATTTATCTTATGTATAACCCTATATTATAAATGGTTTACTTATAAAACTTTGAATTTAACGCTTTTAACTCTTCTTTGAATAAAATAATAATAAATGTCCTAATCTAATCGAAAAGGACAAAAGAGGATCATATATTATTTCTAAGGTTCTTTTTGGTTGAAATATACATAAAAAATAGAATTAGGACATGTGTTAGGGTAATTATGATATCATTGTACCGTTAATTACCCTATTTACATTTAACAGTTGTAAATAAAAGTAAAAAGTTACTATTCACGAAAAATTATTCTAATCTTATTGAACGACATTTTACTTACAGATATCAAACATGTAACACCCCAACCCAAGTTACCCAGAGTGGGTGCATTATTAAATAACATTTTCATGATCACAAAAGATCACGTCTCGAAAGACCGATTAGTTTAGTAGCCTTGGAAACACTAGATACATTCATAAGTCTTACATTACAAGATAAAGTCGAAAAACTACAACAATATTGTCTCCATAGTCCACACTCATATCCCCTCAGACTATCCCTACTGTTCAGTCATAAAATATTTCTTCAAATCCTACGGAAAATAAAACATAGAAAGGGGTGAGATCAGATTATCAGTAAGTATAACAATATAGCGGAAACTTTCATAAATAAGATTAAACATTTAAGGCGATGTATAACTAAAAAAATACCTTTAAACTTGAATTTCAGCATAATATGGCAGAAATATAATGAAATATTTCCATTTACTCTTTCACATGGATATTCTAGTAGTCGAATAATCACATGTAATATCAATAACCACTTTCATAACGATGAAATGCATAATTCCATACTATCATAACCACATAGTCATGGCCTTGTTCCAAGACTAAAAATAATATTTTTCCAAGGCCTTGTTCCAAGACACTAGTTTGTCTCATGAGACCTACTGATGCATCGAGGAGCTATATCGGGCTCCACTCATCACTTACTATGTCCAATGCATTCCTCATATGAACTTGTTTAAACATAACATAAACATTCGTATTAAAACTAGAATAAGAAATGTCAATACATTCTCCATAAACCATGAATGGTATAAAAATATAACATCCATAGTCAAACATATCACAAAATCTCCCAAACAATATGGATGTTTTGTATCATAATAAATCAACTTTAAATAAGCTTAAAATCAATCAAAGGATGTTGATATAGATGAAATCAAAACTATTTGAGTGAAATATCTCCTTTTTTAAAATCATTTAAAAATCAAAAAATTATAAAATAAAACATTTACTTTGAAAATATTCTTATAAGATTGTAAGGGAAGCTTTGATGATTTTATAACGGCACAAAATAGCCGCACTCACCGTATAAGTTAAAAAAGACATTCTTACCTTAATTTTGTTGAAATGGTTAAAAAGAACCTTGTTTGGAAAATGACAGAAAGATTCGCCTATAAACACCTTATAAATATTAAAACAAGGGTATAAATGACTTTAAACCATAGTCTATAAAATAGTAAGAATTTTTTAAATACATTTTTAAGAAACATATATGTGGATGATAAAGAGGTCCCAATAGATAATTACGTATAAACAACCTCAGATGATGAAGATATTGTGAAATAAACACTTACCTTGTACTTTTCTTTGGTATAGGGTAGGTTAACCTCTTGTATAATGGAGAAATAATTTTTATTGAATTATACAAGAATCATATACATTAATATTATATCATATATGATCTTTTAACATTACATTGTTAATAATATCTTAGTATTATCATCATTTTGGGTGTTAACTTACTCATTTTGTTTTATATGTTTTATTACCTAAGACGTGTTTTTTATGGATTGTTTGTATCATATTCATATACATAATTATATCAAGTCATTAAACATTATTTTTAATCATCAAATTAGAATTATACTTGAATGGATATGATGGGGAATCAATCTCATCACGTTCGTGGAGACTGTAGTCTGTATGTACGCATGAGCGACAACATCATTCTTTTGATATTAAGATAATATTTAATTGGATGGTATATCATATATATAGAATAATTATCATGTTATATTTATTATGAAAATCATTACACATCATTATCATACTCATCCAAATGATAATGTTTTGAATAACAATTACACCACGACATGTAGACGGAAAGCTGTACGTACGCACCTATGGTGACATGTTATCCAAAGGATGGATAGAATACTGAATATGGTTGTAACATATTTATAATAACATCAAATTATATATATGATACAGGAGTTATTATTTTATAATGTAAATAACAAAGAAGGAAGAAGTCGAAGAAGAATGGAACTTGAAAGAGGTGGTGAGATTTTTACCTCTTCTTCGGGTTCTTCCTTTTGATTTGATCAAAAGGGCTCCTTAGGTTGGATTTCTGATCAAAATATGGATTCTATATTTAAATGTTAGATGTATATAGGATATTTGGTCAGATTTTGGCCGAGAAAAATGGCTTTGAAGGTGTGAATTAGAGAGAAGGGTGAATGCCCTTTTATAAGAGGGGTGAGGGGCACCTTAGGAAAAGCTAGAAATATTATTTTATAATAAAATAATTTTCGGTTTTTAATGGATCCAAAATGGATTTTTTTAAAGGATAAGGTGGGTATGGGTCTAAAAACACTCAACAAAAAGGTTTTAGACTGGTTTGGGTCACTATATTAACTTTATCATTTAGATTTAACTCTTAGTTAAATAGTTTGACATTTACCATATCTCGTTGTATTTTTATATTATATGGTTAATAAACACACTATATACTTCCAAGAGAACCCAAAGTGGTTCATTAATGATACACATATCATTATAAATCTCCTTTGGCCGAGAATTACATTTTTAGGAATATAATATCAATTAATAATATTATATTTGTTTTAAAAACTCTTTTATGTCAATTTTGACACTATTCGGTATTTTATTTTTTCTAAATTCATAACAGCATTATTACATCAAAAAAAATTCATTTAACCAACCCTAATATGTTATATTAACCTATAAAATTAGTGAAATTCATAAGAAGTCTCAAATAACATTTATATTGATATTTATAATATCAATTATTTTAATATTTCATTAATTAGATAATTACTACATCACCATTGTGTCATAAATAAATTAAATTATTTAATGTCCAAAAATTATAAATAAAATACCATTATGTATGAAATCGTCTTATCTTTCTAATGAATATTTATAATCGAATTTATCAAATGTATAACCCTATATTAAAAATGTTTTAGTTAAAAAACATTGATTCTAACTCTTTTAACTCTTCTTTGAATTAAATAATAATAAATGTCCTAATCTATCCGAGTGGACCAAAGAGTTTCATATTTTATTCCTAAGGTTCGTTTTTGTCGAATTATACTTATAAAATAGAATTAGGACATGTTTTAGGGTAATAATAATATCATATTTACCCTTAATTACCCTATTTACATTTAACCGTGGTAAAAAAAGTTATTATTCACCAAAAATTATTTTTTACATATTGAACCACATTTTAATCCTTGATATTAACCATGTCTCTTGTATTTTCGAAATTCCTATCATAGAAGCGGTAAAATTAAGTTTTATGTAAATTTTCAAATTCTCCTAAGAGGTGGGTAAAAGACTGTAAAAAGTTCAATAAAACTTTTATATATCTAAAATTATTCTAAACTAACTCCAATGAATTACATTGAACCTATATAGATATTATGTATCTATTTTGACATTAATTAAATTTAAATACAATAAATAATCATTTAAATAAAAATTCGGTTTTAAACTATAACTCAGTGTTTTTCACTATTTATAAAAAATTGAACGTTTTCAGATAAATACCAAAAAAATCACCCTTGGATAATTTCGAAATTCCAAATCCAAAAATTATTTCTATTTTACCAAATTAAAAACATAGAAGTTTCATTTATTAATTTAAAATTAATTCTCATTGTCAAAACAAAAATCGTGTTTTTAAAAAATAATAACTATCAAAAGATTCACACTTGCTTTTGTCCAATTAAAATGTTAAATTATGTCCAATAACCCACATTGGATTAAATGGTAAAAATATAATCTAATTATACTTTAAAATCAATCAAATTCATAATTTATCACTATTAATTATTTCAATTAAAAAATATTTTTTTAATTAAAATTTATTAATTTTCACTCTTCACCCAAATATGAAAGTTATCTGAAAAACACCAAAATTTTATTGAAACTAAATTATTATGTACCAATTCTAAAGAAGAAATTTATTTTTCCAAATTGAATATATAAAAACTTCAAATATTGGATTTAAAAATGGTTCACCATTAAAAGTCGGTAAAAGTGCATTTTTTGAAAAATAAATCTTTTTTATGAAAAATTGAATTTGTTCTTACATTATTTCGAAGAACTCATAATATGGACTCTAAAATTATAAGGATTATATAAAGTTCAAAATTCAGTTAATACTATTCATAACCTCTTTTGAAAAGCTAGTTTGGTAAGTCGTGGTGCGCTTGAACTCAGTGTTGCATGTAGTGAAAGTTATTGAATTACTTTGGAGAAAGGATGCACTATAAAATATTGGGGTGTTACATTCTTCACTCCTTCAATAAATTGCATCCTCGCAATTTGAAATTGTTCGTGAAAATAAAAGGTTGAAAATAGAAAATATCTTTGTGGGAAAACCCATATCGGAAATTGGGTTAATAAAATTTAGTCTTAATAAGAGGAAAAGAGAAATGAAATGGTCACCACAAATTTATGATCCCAATTAGGGGATAATTGGTGGAAATTAGAGAAACATAATTAGAGGGAAAACATAAATATTTATAGGTAGTGATTGAGGTCATCAATCACAAACAATTTTAGAATTTAGGGCCTCAAAGCCATCAATCTATGATGATTTAAAATATCATCGGTTCAACAAAACATAAGGTAATAGGATTACACATTTTTAGTTTTAATATCCCTTACCTAATGTTTAAGAATTGATTTATTCATAAAATAAGAGAAGAAATATATATATATATATATATATATATATACTTGACAATTATAGTTCCATCCTTTCACTAATTTCTACCACAAAATCATCTTTCACTCTAAAAGATAATAGAACTTAAAAAATATATTCTATTTATCCTATTCATATAGGGTTCCAAAAAAATGAATTTCAAATTCATCTACCTGAATTTTTAAAAAAATACATTATTCAATAAAACAAAACATCTGGGCCAGTTGTAGGTGATACACCCTTGTCGCCCTTCAGTTGCGGGTTCAAGTCTCGCGTCCTTACCAGACGCGACAGGTTGCTGCCTATAGCATCCCGCCTTTTTATAACATAAACTTTCATTACATTACACAAAACTGAGGATCTTTAAGGTTTAGTGTCTTGGAAACTAGGAACATAATACATGAAAACTACATAAAACATTCCTCTTAAACACTTGAAATGCTTCTCCTTATGTTAATCCTAGGTTCATTACTACATCTCATAACCTGGGGACATACATCAAAAGAAAGGGTGAGCAAAAGGCCCAGTAAGGGAAACAAGATGAACATTTTACATGTGAACATGAGATACTTCAATAAGGACATGAAAAGAACATTAAGGCATGAGAAATAAATCATGAGGCATTTCATAATAAAAATAACATTTTTCATAACTTGAAGATGTGACTGCAACATTTAATATTGACAATCGCTTCGTTTCACCAAGGTCCATCCCCAAGGTGTCATTAAAAATTACCAAGGTTATTCACCAAGGCGTCGTTAAAAATGGTCATCTCTAGAGATTAAGTCTTTACCCAATGCATTGGAGCGCTATCAGGGCGCACCTTTAAATTTTCCTTTATTATCATGTGAGCCACATATATCATAATCAAACATTTTATAAAGAACCCATGTAGAACAAAATAAATGGGTTTCATTTCGTAATCATAACGTTTTAAAAACTGCTTTAAAGACATGATCTTTACATCACTTTAAACCCCACAGAAAAGGAAGGTGGGTCTCATGTATGTAAATCCCATAATTCAAAATAGAATATTTCGGTATATATGTGAATACCCCTTTATAAGAAAGAGCTTTGAGTATTCACTTAATAATATAAAATAACTTTAGAAAAAGAGTGAGACATTTTGAGATGGAAATTCTGCAGCATAACGGCTATGTTACGAGGTTTTAGAAGACATTAAAAAGAGAGGGAAAAGGGGTAAAACATTCATAAATGACCCATAAAACAGTAGATGGACAGAATAAGAATGATACATGATCATGGTAATGAAATTTCAAGGACATACCATTTGAAATGAAAAACATGTAAGAAAGACAAAAATTAGATTTCTCTTATGAAAGTTTGGCAGCCTAACGACCTTACATAAACTTCAAACACAATGATTTGAAAAGATAAAATAGGTTCTCTCATCATGTGAACATTAGAGTTAAGTATGATAGATATAGAGATAATTCCCCAACATAATTAAAAAGGAACTTGAAAGACTTTACATGAAAATAGATCTTGAAAAATGATAAGGGAGAAAGAGTCCGTTACAAAAATTTCGGCAGCCTAACGGCGCCACTTAAAACTTCATAAAAAGAAATAATGAGAGTAAGAGGGGATATCTCATTATATGAACATAAAAAGGGCAGTAAGAGGAGTATAAAAGAACATCCTCCAACATAATAACATGTATCATAAAAGGAATGACATAAAAGAGATTACTTGAAATGAAAGAGAGAGGTCGGATCCCTTACCTTAAAACGTGACTCTTGAAACTCAATGTTTTGGACCATGAGGGCTTGGGGGCACCTTGGAAGGACTCCTTGGGAGGTAAGGAGACCAGAACTTCGTTGGGGGAGAGTTGGGAGTGAAAACCAAAGGAGTAATGGGTGGGTATTTATAGGGAATGTGAGGGGACAAGGCATTAATGGCCAAGGGACACCTCATTAGTGGTTTTGGAAAAACCATGGGCTTTCCCATGGTATTTTCCCATGGTATTGGCCACTTGGGACACCTCATACCTTATCTTACTATTCACAATTCGACCATATTGAATATATACTTAATACATCATTTAATGATGTCATTAGACACCCGTAACTTAAAAACTGTATTTTCACTATTCATCGAAAATTCAACTTTCTCAGAATAATCCCAAAATTTCACCTTAACCAAATATCAACGCTCTGATTAAAAATATGAACTCCATTTTATAAAAAAAATTTCTAAATATTTTTAATTTAATTTTTAAATATAAACACTATTCACTAAAAATTCAATTTTTCAGAAAAAACTCCAAAAATTACCATAGCATAATATCGGTGCTCTGAGTTCAAAAATGAAATCCGTTTTATAAAAATATTTTTCTAAATATAATTATTTAAATTTTTAATTAAAAAACACTATTCACCCGAAAAACTAATACTTGAATAATAATTTATGAAACCATTATTTAACCATTTTATTGAATCACATTACTTAATCAAGGTGCCTAGATTATATTAATACTTTCTTTAAGTGAGATTACTAATCCATTTGTTCACATTACTAATCCAAAGCATAAAATCACTATTCATAATTTACTATTCATCAAAAATCAAGTTGATCTTATTAGACTCGAAATTTCGTAGTGAACATAATTGTAGAAGACCGTTTTTTGAAAATCATTACACATTTTTATTTATTTAAGGTTTACATAAACATTTTTAAAATATACTTTCTCTAAAATTTATCAAAAATATGCATACTATATTTATATGGACATTTGAAAATTCATAAACTTCATCATAAGAAGAAATCCAAATTTTTATTTAAAACAAAGGATTACACAAGGCAATCACGGTCTCCTTACATAGCCCCCTATCACACCAGCATAGGACCTAAGTGTAAGGTGTGCTAAGGTGACAAAATCCGAGGGAGGCTCGGCCAACATCGCACGAGTCGTAATTTCTATTAGTTTGAACTTCTCGCGAAGGAGATCCTGTTCTAGCTTCACACGATGAAGTTCAGCTTGGGTTTGGTCCAGAGCAAAGCCCAGTGGTGCTACCTCCTTCCCAAGTTCTGTTAGATGGGCTTCGATCGGTCCAAGACTACTGGGTGAGGCCATCGAATCTTCTTTTTATATTAATTAACCAAGATTGCTTGTATTTAGAGATAGTAATCAAAACATTTAGTTTCCAGCGGTCATAGTGACCAATGGTCAAATAATAGTCAAAACCCAACAGTCTCATTTTAATTATACTCATGTTATCAAATGAAACATTTTTGTTGAGTATAAAAATAAAATAAAATAACACATAAAATTAGGAAATAAGATTTATTCAAAAATTTAGGGTCGTTACAATCTTACCCCCTTAAGAAATTGCGTCCTCTCAATTTTTAAAATTGGTTTTTTGAAATTTCATTGAAAGTCCCACATCGGAAAAGGAGTCAGTAAAACTATTACTTTAAAAGAAAGAAAGGTAAGTACAAAGGTCACCCGAGTTAACCCATACTAGGATTCCATGGAGGAAAACATGGACATGGAAGAAAAACTAAGGGTCAATTTCTGGGGGAGAGTGATAGAGAACATGATTAGGAGAACATTAACCATAAGAAAATCCCAAACTTATGATGTGTGTAAACGGTCTTTGATTACCAAGTAGGAAACATAAACCAACAATGTTTTTGTTTCACGTTCCTTTTCATAATTTTTAGGAATTCATTTACAACATAAAACAAAACCATAAGAAAATATACCTATGTTCATGTAGAGTTTCATCCTTTAATAAGTTTCTACCCAAAACCAATCTTTTCTCCAAATTATGAGCATTCAAAACTACTTGGTCTCATCAAAACACAAGAATCATCTTCATAATCCACAAAAGATTAACTATCTATTTCTTTTATCTTTAAACATTATCCCAAAAACAGAAAGGGTAAGGTAAAACAACTCTTCAAAAAGAAATAATCCCATAGGAATGGAAACTACTTTTAAATCTTCAATGTTCCATGGTACTACCCAAAGTTCATCATAGTCCATTCCATAAATAACTGTCCTTAAAAATCCTCAAAATAAACCAAACTAATATTGAAACCCAAATACAAGAAGGATTTGATAACATAGTCTTCCAAGGTAAACATTATCATTCATCTCCAAACAACATCAACCACTCCTAACATCTAAAAAAAAGTAACTAACCTAAACATATTTACCCCAACATAGGTTAATAATTTCCATAAGTAACCTAAATTACTATAATTCCACCTTAAATTCATCGATTCTTAAAAATATAAGTCAACCCTACTCTTCAATGAAAATACCGTAGTAATCTATTTACCTCGATCATATAGGGACCCCAAAATAGTGAAAATCATCCAAAATAATAATCATATTTTAATCCCCTAGTCATCCCTGTCATATTAATACGCCAATCGTCGCATTTCCTATCACATTGGTTGTTTGGACATGTTCTTCCATTTCCCACCATTAACTATGAAGAGAAAGCGTAATTAGGGGCTTAAGTACTTAGCCAATAATCATGAAAAGGTACTGAAAGCATATAAGGATAACTTTTAGAATAAAAGTATACCCTAACTTGTGATCCCCTAGGTTCCCATCTATGTTATCCATGATCATATATTCTTATGTGAATCATTATTTTATTTTATATTTGTTCCTTTAACAATGGTTCATACTAAGTTTATGAATTTACCAAAGCATATCCCCCGGGAGTGTCGTAACCAAGAGTGCAGCAATGCCCGTTGTCGTGTACCAGTTCCCGTTCGAGTCTAGCTCAAGGCGGTGTTTTCGGGTTTTACCCCTATGTACATCTGTGCCAGAGCCACCTCTACCTGCTCATATGCAGACATGGATGTATTTGCTTGGAAACCCCTTACTCAATACTCACCAAAATACCAGGAAGATTTCCTATTTTTTTTAACTTTTCTATAGGGTTCTTCCTAGAGTTTTCATATCCTAATTTCCACAAATAACTAAACCATCCTTTGACACCAACTATAGCATCCCGCCTTTTTATAACATAAACTTTCATTACATTACACAAAACTGAGGATCTTTAAGGTTTAGTGTCTTGGAAAATAGGAACATAATACATGAAAACAACATAAAACATTCCTCTTAAACACTTGAAAGGCTTCTCCTTATGTTCATCCTAGGTTCATTACTGCATCTCATAACCTGGGGACATACATCAAAAGAAAGGGTGAGAAAAAGGCCCAGTAAGGGAAACAAGATGAACATTTTACATGTGAACTTGAGATACTTCAATAAGGACATGAAAAAAACATTAAGGCATGAGAAAGAAATCATGAGGAATTTCATAATAAAAATAACATTTTTCATAACTTGAAGATGTGTCTGCAGCATTTAATATTGACAATCGTTTCATTTCACCAAGTTCCATCCCCAAGGTGTCATTAAAAATTACCAAGGTTATTCACCAAGGCGTCGTTAAAAATGGTCATCTCTAGAGATTAAGTCTTTACCCAATGCATTGGAGCGCTATCAGGGCGCACCCTTAAATTTTCCTTTATTATCATGTGAGCCACATATATCATCATCAAACATTTCATAAAGAACCCATGTAGAAAAAAATAAATGGGTTTCATTTCGTAATCATAACGTTTTAAAAACTGCTTTAAAGACATGATCTTTACATCACTTTAAAACCCACAGAAAAGGAAGGTGGGTCTCATGTATGTAAATCCCATAATTCAAAATAGAATATTTCGGTATATATTTGAATACCCCCTTAGAAGAAAGAGCTTTGAGTGTTCACTTAAGAATATAAAAGAACTTTTCAAAAAGAGTGAGACATTTTGAGATGGAAATTCTGCAGCATAACGGCTATGTTACGAGGTTTTAGAAGACATTAAAAAGAGAGGGAAAATGGGTTAAACATTCATAAATGACCCATAAAACAGTAGATGGACAGAATAATAATGATACATGATCATGGTAATGAAATTTCAAGGACATACCATTTGAAATGAAAAACATGGAAGAAAGACAAAAATTAGATTTCTCTTATGAAAGTTCGGCAGCCTAACGACGTTACTTAAACTTCAAACACAATGATTTGAAAAGATCAAATAGGGTCTCTAATCATGTGAACATAAGAGTTCAGTATTATAGATATAGAGATAATCCCCCAACATAATTAAAAAGGAACTTGAAAGACTTGACATGAAAGTAGAACTTTGAAAAGAATGAGAAGGGTGAAAGAATCCCCTAAAAATTCGGCAGCCTAACGGCGTTACTTAAACTTCAAACACAATGATTTGAAAAGATCAAATAGGGTCTCTCATCATGTGAACATAAGAGTTCAGTATGATAGATATAGAGATAATTCCCCAACATAATTAAAAAGGAACTTGAAAGACTTGACATGAAAATAGATCTTGAAAAATGAGAAGGGAGAAAGAGTCCGTTACAAAAATTTCGGCAGCCTAACGGCGCCACTTAAAACTTCATAAAACGAAATAATGAGAGTAAGAGGGGATCTCTCATTATATGAACATAAAAAGGGCAGTATGAGGAGTATAAAAGAACATCCTCCAACATAAGAACATGTATCATAAAAGGAATGACATAAAAGAGATTACTTGAAATGAAAGAGAGAGGTCGGATCCCTTACCTAAAAACGTGACTCTTGAAACTCAATGTTTTAGACCTTGAGGGCTTGGGGGCACCTTGGAAGGACTCCTTGGGAGGTAAGGAGACCATAAATTCGTTGGGGGAGAGTTGGGAGTGAAAACCAAAGGAGGAATGGGTGGGTATTTATAGGGAAAGTGAGGGGACAAGGCATTAATGGCCAAGGGACAACTCATTAGTGGTTTTGGAAAAACCATGGGCTTGCCCATTGTATTTTCCCATGGTATTGGCCACTTGGGACACCTCATACATTATCTTACTATTCACAATTCGACCATATTTAATATATACTGAATACATCATTTAATGATGTCATTAGACACTCGTAACTTAAAAACTGTATTTTCACTATTCATCGAAAATTCAACTTTCTCAGAATAATCCCAAAATTTCACCTTAACAAAATATCAATGCTCTGATTACAAATATGAACTCCATTTTATAAAAATAATTTTCTAAATATTTTTAATTTAATTTTTAAATAAAAACACTATTCACTGAAAATTCATTTTTTCAGAAAAAACCCCAAAAATTACCATAGCATAATATCGGTGCTCTGAGTTCAAAAATGAAATCCGTGTTATAAAAATAATTTTCTAAATATTTTTAATTAAATTTTTAATTAAAAAACACTATTCACCCGAAAAACTAATACTTGAATAATAATTTATGAAACCGTTATTTAACCATTTTATTGAATCACATTACTTAATCAAGGTGCCTAGATTATATTAATACTTTCTTTAAGTGAGATTACTAATCCATTTGGTCACATTACTAATCCTAAGCGTAAAATCACTATTCATAATTTACTATTCATCAAAAATCAAGTTGATCTTGTTAGACTTGAAATTTCGTAGTGAACATAATTGTAGAAGACCATTTTTTGAAAATCATTACACATTTTTATTTATTTAAGGTTTACATAAACATTTTTAAAATATCCTTTCTCTAAAATTTATCAAAAATATGCATACTATATTTATATGGACATTTGAAAATTCATAAACTACATCATAAGAATAAATCCAAATTTTTATTTAAAACAAAGGATTACACAAGGCAATCACGGTCTCCTTACATAGCCCCTTATCACACCAGCATAGGCCCTAGTGTAAGGTGTGCTAAGGTGAGAGAATCTGAGGGAGGCTCGGCCAACATCGCACGAGTCGTAATTTCTATTAGTTTGAACTTCTTGCGAAGGCGATCCCGTTCTAGCTTCACACGATGAAGTTCAGCTTGGGTTTGGTCCAGAGCAAAGCCCAGTGGTGCTACCTCCTTCCCAAGTTCTATTAGATGGGCTTCGATCGGTCCAAGACTACTGGGTGAGGCCATCGAATCTTCTTTCTATATTAATTAACCAATATTCCTTGTATTTAGAGATAGTAATCAAAACATTTAGTTTCCAGCGGTCATATTGACCAATGGTCAAATAATAGTAAAAACCCAACAGTCTCATTTTAATTATACTCATGTTATCAAATGAAACATTTTTGTTGAGTATAAAAATAAAATAAAATAACACATAAAATTAGGAAATAAGATTTATTCAAAAATTCTGGGTCGTTACACTGCCCGACCTCCGGGTTTTCCTTTTATGGAAATCAAAAAATAATCTCAAACTAGAATTATCCAAAATAATTTTGTCCAAACTCACAGTCCAAAATTTGTAAGGAAGGTAAACACAATTAAGATACTTTTTTCCGCAGAATAACATGTGAACACCTTCATCATGTATTCTTTTAAAAAATGGTAACATCCTGAGTTACCATAAAACCTTATTGATTACATTCATGATCTCTTATTCTTTTTAGAATACTAGATATACTCCTTTTATCCAAAAATGTTTTAAACTCCAACAATGAAAAATCATTAATTAGTTTCAAGGTAGTCAAGAATATCCAATATAATGTATTCCAATCAGCAATCTATTATTCCAAAATCACTACATCATTATCGAGACCATATTAAGGATTACCTTTCCTTCAACCATGTATTTTACCAAATGTGTAGCTCACTATTATGTCACTTTTCATAGAACCATATAATCTCAAATCCTCAATAAAATAGTACTGCAGAACAATCCTTATTTATCTCTATAATTCATATAACAAGTATATTATTGATACAACACTCAAATGAAATAATCCTATAACAACAACATAAGAACACTAGTCATTATTCTTCATATGAGGTATTATCATAACTTAATTATTATCCAATAGCATCATTTGGGGCATACTCTTATGATTTGGACATTGGTTCACGTAGTGTCCTAACTTCTTACAGATGAAGAATTGTACATTTCAAAACATTTTTCTTACCCTTGTAGTCACATACTTGGTGTCCTTTTTCTCCACACATATAACTATCTCCCATTCCCTTTAGGCAAGTTTGAGGGTGTTTCTTCCCACAGTTATCACATATGGGAAAAATATTCTTTTCCCTATTCCCTTTATCCATCTTTATCTATTCCATCCTTTCTTCTATTTCTTCCCTTCAAAGCCATAGGACTCATAGAATTATTTACTTATCTTATTAACACATGATACTATTTCTTCATAAGTTGAGAAAAAAATGAGAGACTATTTCCCTTCTAAATGATGGTTTAATATCGTGGAAGATATGATCCTTCTTAATCTTTGGATCATATGTATTTTTGGAGTTCACATTCCTTCTACTGGGCACTATTTCTATACCATGGAATACACCATGTCAGTTTATGAATTACAATGAATAATTCCAAAATTGTAAAATACCTAATGTAAATTGAATAGTTTATGGATATAATCCACCATCATAAAAATGTTTTCTTTTATGAAGTATATACACATAAACCATTCATAATGGTTTGTAATGAAATGAGAATTATCCTATGCATATCCCCCGAGAGTGTTGTAACCAAGAGTGTAGCAAAGCCCATTTTCATGCACCAATTCACGTTCGAGTCTAGATCAAAGCGGTGTTTCTGGTTTTTACCCCTAGTTACATCTGTGCTAGAGCTAGCTCTACCTGCTCATATCCAGACAGGGATTTATTTCTCAGAAAACTCACAAAATCTCTACAATACCAAAATTCTAGGAAGTTCATCTATACTAATCATCAAAGTGTATCTTCGGGCTATGTGATTGTTTCGCACGGAATCCGGGGATGAACTCCTGGACGGGAGATTCAAACATTCCGATCAGTTTCTAATGGGTTTTTTCGTAGAACCGGAAACATCCAATGATTCCACATCTGTTTGGACCTAATTTCCAAAGGCAGGCGCTCATTATCTTGTGGACTAATGAGACTTAGGAATTTGCATTGGTCGAGAGGATGGGAGGTCGGACTCATCACACCTTTTTGAGGGGAATTATTGTCTACTCCGAGACTCTCTTTATATATTTAAGTTATGTTCGTGAATCCTTATTACATTACCAAGTATAAAATGTGCTTTCCTTTAGTTTTAACAATCAATGATTAAATACGCAAGAAATTTAGAGAATCTTTTATATGTATTCGAGGATCTTCATCAACAGAGAATCATCTATATCTGTTTAGAGATTCTTGGTCAATGGTATCCTTCAAAACATTTATATAAAAGTCTCTTGGTCATTATGATTACCAGGCTGGTTTTAAAGCCACTCAGTGGGGCACTTGAAGTTTATCGTCATTCAGAATGACAGATATTATTTTAAAGTTGGGATCGAACCCATAAATGGGCTACCTACGTATCCTTTGTTTTGGAAAAGGAATCAGAACCCACGTAGTTCAAGTGATGGAGTATGATGTTTATGATTGATGGCTCAAAGAAGAATGTCATAATTACTTTTACACTCTATGCTCACGTGAGTCATGCTCGGTTTGAGAAACAAGAGGTATTGGTAAAATTTAGACAATTGTGCCATAAAAGATGCAATCATAAGAATTTGTTTGGGGCTTATGTATAGATGACTGCCCAGATAGATGAAGGTTTAGGATTTACTTTTAGAGAGAAAATCCATGAACAGGGTCCATAAAGTTATATGTGCTTCATGGAGATTTGAATACTCTAATCTTGGGGCTTACTCCTAAGGAGGATGCCCAAGTTAGGAGGGGACTTATGATTGGGTTTTATTCCTGAAAAGGAAACCCAAATCAAAGGTAAATTATGACTGGTTAAGAGAAGTTTAAGGGGACTTGGGGCTTATTCCTGAAAAGGAGGCCCAAGGTTATGACTGAGTCTTATTCCTGAAAAGGAGACTCAGGTTAAGGGACTTGGAGCCTACTCCTGAAAAGGAAGCCCAAGGTTATGACTGAGTCTTATTCCTGAAAAAGGAGACCCAGGTTAGGGATTAAGGTTTGGGGCTTACTCCTGAGGAGGATGCCCATATTTGAGGTTGGGGCTTATTCTTAAGAAATATGCCCAAGATTAAAGGACTTGATTGGGGTTTACTCCTGAGGAGGATGCCCAAGATTGGGAACTTTAAGAATTTGGGGCTTACTCCTGAGGAAGCTGCCCATATTAAAGGTTTTATCACTGGGGATTATTCCTGAAAAGGAGACCCAAGTTAGGATTCTCTCATCTTAAAGGATGAGGTTGAATGAATGAACTCTCCGTATTTTAGTGATATAAGGATATTTAAATCACTAGACATTGAGAGAGATTCCACAGAATTCCTTTCAGATAAGAAAGTCAAATCAAGAAATCATGCCATAAATGGCTTTGAAGAGTGTCTTGAGGACTAAATCTTGAAAAGGAAAGGTGAAATGGCTTAAGAGGGGTAAAATGGGCAAGATGGGCACCCAAAAAGATAGGGGTGTGCAAGTCTTGAAAGGCGCGCAAGTCATGCGGCGGTGCGCAAGTATTGGCCGCGCAAGTATACTTGCGCGACACATGGTGTACTTGCGCGATTTTCAATCAGAATTTGAAATACTTGAGCGACTCTTCATAAAACCCTTTATAATCCCCTTGAGGTTCTTCCAAAAAAGGGACGCGCAAGTTATATTGAAGGAATTAAGTCGGCGCGCAAGTGTTTGATAAGTTTCAACACTTAGGCCTTCCTTCTTCTCTTTAGATCTTCCGTTCTAGGTAAGAAATTACCTTATAAGTGTTTCGGAAACTTTGAGAAGAGACTTGGGCGTCGGGAGCATCAATCCGAGTTTCTGGAAAAAAGATCCTTTCGAATGTGAGGCCCACAGGGTCTATTTATAGGCAAAAGAAGACCCCGGGCGGTTACCGGGCGGTTACCATTTAGGTCGCGCAAGTCACCTGCGCGACCAAGGTGGCCGCGCAAGTACACTTGCGCGCCAGTTAGATAACTTGCGCAGTGATTCTGCTTTGATCCTTTCTTCCTTCCTTTGTTGATTTTTTGATGTTTTCTTCAAAGGCTGAATCACATTGAGCTCTGATATTCCTTTTTCTGATCTTTAGATTCTGTGACGAAAGGAGCGTCAAAAAAAGTCCCCCCTCAGAGTTGGATCCGGAGAGAAATGAGGATTTGACTCTGAGGAAATCGAATCCTTTCAAAGGAAAAGGGAGGGCGCGCAAGTCTTTCAGTTCGCAGAGCGCGGCGCGCAAGACTACGTCGCGCAGGCCTTAAGCGCTCTGGGTGTGGCGCGCAGGTAGGCTTCCTGGCCTATAAATACACGGCTTCACCTCCGTACAAGTATCCAGATTTCCGGACTTCATACCTTCTCGAGCTCTCGCCGCGCAGGTCTCCTTAGCCGCGCAGGTTGCTCTGTTTTCTAGTGTTTTCCTTGACGTTGCTCTACTGTAAAGGTATTTGTACTTGTGCGGTTTATACTTGGGTGTCAAAAACTAGCGCGGCACACGGATACTTGCGCGCCATGTTTTAGACTTGCGCGATTTAATGCCTTTTCCATTTTTTCAAATTTCTTCACAAATTTTATGAAAAATAAAAACCCATTTAAGAGTTAGTTTATTCATCTTTTGTGCAGATTCAGTGGTTCTCAAGGGAATTGGAACGGCTGATGAACTAGCTAGCAAGCAGATTGATGACATGATGAACATTATTGGCCATGATTACTATGATATCTTCAACAGCACTCTCCCAGATTTGGCTAAGTATTTGAAGAAATATCATCCTAATTTTCCACAGAGCATCCATCTTCCTTTGTGTGGTCATGGTCATCTGCAAGGAGTCAATGTTCCAAATACAAACAATTATACACCTGAGATGCAGCTGCACTGCTACTCCTCTATTTCGGTTATGCTGTGCATTAAGAGCAACAACAATGGTGTGAACTTTCAAATTCTTCCTCCATGTCATTTCCTTGCAGATATGAAAATGGCAAACCCATGGGCTGAAATGTTTTCCACTGTCGGTTGGTGGAGAGAAGACAAACATGGTATTAGAGCAATATCTGAAAAGAGTACTCTCTTCAAATGGCTCTTTACTTCCAATGCTCCATTCTCAAATCCATGTATCCATCTTCCAAGTCTCTTGGACAGAAACAGAGTCACTGTTTGATCAGCAGAAAATTTTCTCAAACCGCACTCAAGAACATCCTTTTACAAAGAAGAGCTGGAATCACTGTATCTCTTATTGTATCCAGTTGAATGAATGAATTTCAGGTGGTTGCTGATGAAGCTCGGGATGCCGTAAATCAAATGAAGTGTTATGTTGAAAGCCTCTTGTAATTCTTGAAAAAGAGAAGAGACTCCAGTCTGTGGATGTCCTTCTAACTCTTGTGTATCAATGAAAAACACTTTCGTCTTCAATCATTTGTACCGGCATTCTTCCATTACCTGCTTCAAATTTACTTAAGACAATGGGATTAGTAATCATAGTTTGATTTTTTACTAGGATTATTACAAATAACCCTACAAACTTTGAATCTTTTAACTGCTCAATATTACTTAAATCATACAAAAAATGTATATATAGTGAGCTGGAACTTGACTTTTATTCAGAGTTCCTTTGTCTTTTGTGTGGGCAGTTTAAAGTCATGCACGCCGGACATAAAGGGGATAATGTTTAAGGTCGAAAATAGTTTTGACCGAAAATGGAATAAAAATGGATTCAATTCCTTGACAATTTATATGAAAACATATTACCATACTCAAGTATGAGAGAAAAAATGTAAACTATGGCTTAAGAATATTTGAATCTGAGGAATGATATGAAAAATAGCTAAAAGGCATTAGAAGAAGTTGTTTCCAAGAATGAAGTTACTATTATTTAACAAAACCCGTTAGGGGGTTGAAATATGCAGGGCCACCTATGGGCATTGGCTGCATAGTCAAATAAAATAGCATCTTTTGGCTGACAAGTCTGTTATGTGGACTGTTTATGCAAGGCCACCTATGGGCACGTGCTGCATAGTCAGGCAAAAGAACTCCCAGATATTTACTTTCCTAGTTCTAAAAGCCAGTGAAAGTTTATGGAGATTCAAATTTTCTAAAGCATAGAGTTTGTTGTATGGAAATAGGTACTTGAATATGGAGAAGATATTTCCAAATAAGAATATCAAAGAACTGGATGAATATCACTCCTACGAAGGTCTGACCCAATCATAGGGAAGAAGAATAAACCATAGACTTGAATACTTTCAGATCATGAAAAAGGATATGGGACAAATATTTTAAGGATGGCTATTTTTGCGGATCCCTACATACTGTCGTTTTAAGACAAATAAGGACAAAAGAGGCATTCTTCCCAAGAATGAAGTTACCATTATTTAACAAACCCGTTAGGGGGTTGAAACATGCAGGGCCACCTATGGGCATTGGCTGCATGGTCAAATAAATAGCATCTTTTGGCTGACAAGTCTGTTATGTGGACTGTTTATGCAAGGCCACCTATGGGAACATGTTGCATAGTCAGGCAAAAGAATTCTCAGAAGTTTGACATTTTTGTGACTAGAAGTCATGAAAAGGGTTATGAAAATCTGAAAATATTTAAGGTTAGGATTATAATACATAAAGATGGGTATTGTCCAATGTATATAGAGATACATGGGTCAATGAAAACCATAATCATGTTGTGGCTGGGTCCTGAATTGAAACTTGGACTTCACTACGTATCTCATAAGAATGAGAATCAAGCCATACGTAGTTCTTGAAATGCAGTTTAACGTCGTGCAGGACGAAAGTATGAGTGATCTTAGTTTAGGGTCATAGAATTCGGACCATAATAATGAATACACAGTGTGTGTTTTCATGAGGATTTTTCAGTCAAGGGACTGAAAGTGAAATTTGGGGTTAGGCCCAAAAGACTTGGGACTGGATACGAGGGACACTCGAATGTTCCTACGTATCCCATAAGGATGGGAATCAAGTCCACGTAGTTCTAGAACTACCCTTTGTACAAATTTGGTTCGTACATGTGAAGGGTGAAAGGGGACTTTAGTGCAATGATGGTTTAACCTGAGATAAAAAGTTTAGGCATTACCATGTATGCACATAGTCTTTTGAAATGAAACATGATTGAAAAAATCAATGTCAATAATGGTTCCTTCTCAAATGAGGAAATCAAAAAATATTGTAGTTTATTGTCGTACCGGACAAAAGTGTTGTATAGTTTAACGTCATATAACAAGGACAAAAGTGAATCAATGTAAAGATATTGATTCCATGGGTGGTTTCACAAATCAACATCGTATGAGATGGTGGTGAACCGATGGAAGAGATTGTTTTTTTTTGGGCTTGAACCTTGGGAGGTTGCCTACATACCTAGCCTGGAGGGCGAGGATCAAAGTCCGTGTAGTTCAATTAAAGAAATGAATTAATGATCAAGTTGTTCTTGGGGACAATGATCTAATAAAAAATGTTGTTGGGACTTACACATGGTTAGTGGCCCAAAGGGAGTGTTATGGTTGATGTTCGCTCTAAGCTCACGTGAGTCATACTCGGTGTGAGAAACAAGAGGTAATAACAACCTTAATGATGTACAGTTTAATGTCATGTAGGACATAAAAAGGGGACTATGCAGTTTAAAGTCTTGCAGTTAGGACTATTGGTGCTGCACAGTTTAGTGTCATGTAGCAGGGACAAAATACAGTTTAATGTCATGTAGGACCTATCAAGGATTTTCTGTACAGTTTAGAGTCATGTAGTTAGGACGATGGGGATAAAATAGTTTAACGTCATATTGGACGAAAGGGGGACTGTGTAGTTTAATGTCATGCCGTAAGGACAAAATAACACACCATTTATGTCATGTTGGACGAAAGTGTGAATAGTTTAAGGTCATATGCATGGACCGTGGATGGTGCAGTTTAATTTCATGCTGGACCTTTGATGATTATATAGTTTAACGTCTTTTCGGACGTGAGGGACTTTTATACCGTTTAACATCATGTAGTTAGGACGTCACAGTTTAACATCTTGCTGGACATAAGGGATTTGCAAATAGTTTATGGTCATATACATGGACCAGGGATGATGCAGTTTAAGGTCATGCTGGACGGTTTAGGGAACTTTTTCACAGTTTAATGTCGTGTGGGACAAAGTTGCAGTTTAAAGTCTTACTGGACCATTGCTGTATAGTTTAACGTCATATAGCAAGGACGAACTGGTGCTGTATAGTTTAAAGTCATGTAGCTAGGACTAAGGTGAACCAATATGAGGATATCAGTTCTGGGGACTTTTTACAGTTTAACGTCATGCTGGACGTTGGAAGTGCCACACAGTTTAATGTCATGTTGCTAGGACACAATATAGTTTAATGTCATCTCGGACAAAATATAGTTTAATGTCATCTCGGACAAAATATAGTTTAATGTCATCTCGGACAAAATATATTTTAATGTCATCTCGGACAAAATATAGTTTAATGTCATCTCGGACAAAATATAGTTTAATGTCATCTCGGACAAAATATAGTTTAATGTCATCTCGGACAAAATATAGTTTAATGTCATCTCAGACAAAATATAAGCCAATGGGATTGTTTTGGATCTGGGAACAATATTTTGTGTTTATACAAAATACTTCTTCAGAAATCTGGCATTAGTTGGAGTCGTGATGTGTTCTCCATCCATTGAGATCAGAGAATACGCTCCATTGGAGTAGACCTTATGTATTGAATAAGGTCCTTCCCATTTTGGTTCAAGCTTGGGAGGTTTCTTTCCTGGTATCATTGGTGCTCTGAGAACCAATACCAATTCTCCCTGAATGAATGAACGAAGACGAACTTTTTTGTTAAAAGCTCGTGCTATCCGATTCTGATAGATTTCCAAGTGGTGCAAAGTGCACAATATTTTCTCATCTAACTATTCCAATTCATTCAACCGCTTTTGGGATTTCTCATCTGTTGACAACTGATCACAAATGGCTATTCTGAGTGAGGGAAATTGAACTTCAATTGGAAAGACTGCTTCTGTTCCATATACCAATGAATATGGAGTAGACCGTGTTGCATTGCGAGTGGTAGTCTGATAAGCCCATAAAGCATGATAGAGTTTATCAGGCCGTGACCTCTTATCTTTATCCACCATCTTTTGCAGTATATTTGAAAGAGTCTTGTTGAAGGCCTCTATCTAGCCATTAGCCGCTGCATGATATCGAGATGAATGGTTGGACTTAATGTTGTATTATTGATACAATTTCTTTACCTCAGAAGAACAGAAGTTGGTGCCGTTGTCCATCAATATGGTATGAGGGACACCAAATCTAGTAATGATGTTAGACTTGATGAAGCTAACAATGAATTTAGAACTGACTTCTTTGAGAGGTACTGCCTCTGCCCATTTGGAAAAGAAATCAGTAGCAGTAAGAATGTACTTAAACTGTTTGGCCGTAGCTGAAGGGTAAGGTCCCACCATATCCATTCCCCATGTGGAAAATGGCCATGAGTATTTAGCTGTATGACGCAACTCTGGAGGTTGATGAATGAAGTTGGCATATACTTGGCATGAATGACACTTCTTTGTGAAATTAACACAATCTTGTATCATTGAAGGCCAGAAGTATCCAAACCTTCGAATTTGATCAGACAGTCTATGTCCAGACTGGTGGCAACCACAGACTCCTGCATGCACTTCTTTTATGACAGCCATTGTCTCTTCACCATCAATACATATGAAGAGAACTCCATCAAAACTACGTTTGTAGAGAATTTTCTCGAGGTGGTTTGGACCATCATAAAGAGTATAATTGACCACACGTCGCCGAATTTGTTCTTTCTTGGCTCTATCAGGTGGAAGTGTTCCATTTTGAAGGTATTCCCTGATAGGTGACATCCATCCTGTTGTATGACCATATGGTTCAGGAATGGGACTAATTTCATTAATATCCTCTGTTCTGACTTGAACATAAGGAGAAATTTCACGACGGTGGGCAATACAGATGGTTGTCTCGTCCCGATTTGGATCTGCTAAAGCTGTGGCTATATTAGCCAGTGCATCATCTTGAGCATTTTGTGATCTTGGGACATAAGAAAATGTCGGTTCTGAAGGGAATTCCGACATTAACTCTCTGACGTAATCTTACAAAGGGATTAATTCTTCTTTTCTAATGGCATAATCCCCATTGACTTGTTTGATTACC
The DNA here is from genome assembly GCA_963277665.1 of Viscum album. Classification (NCBI taxonomy): domain Eukaryota; kingdom Viridiplantae; phylum Streptophyta; class Magnoliopsida; order Santalales; family Viscaceae; genus Viscum; species Viscum album. Next base: position 1,255,920,756 of record OY728122.1, read on the forward strand.
AGGTCTGAATCACCTTTCACCTTTAAGTGATTCACTTGTGATTGAAGCGCTAACTCCAAGCCTGTAATTAGAGCTTGGTATTCAGCTTCATTATTGGTACCACCTTCCCACAACAAAAAGGAATAAGGTAACACTGCCTTATCTGGAGAAATGAGCACAATTCCTAAACCAACTTTGTTGAATTTAGGATTTTCCATTTTCTTCCCTGTTGGACTTCTAGAAGCACCATCAAAATACATTTCCTATGTTTGAGGACTCTCTTGAATAGAGAAAACTTCCTCATCAGGGATTTCGATATCTGAATACGTGTCTTCCACTGAAGGATTTTCAGCCAGGAAATCAGCCAGAGCTTGGCCCTTAATTGCCTTTTGAGACACATACTGGATGTCGAACTGCTGTAGAATAACCGCCAACCTTGCCAGACGTCCTGTAAGCATTGGACGACTAAGGATGAATTTGAGTGGATTATTACGAGATACCAATTGGACCTCGTGATGTTGCAGGTAGTGTCTCAGTTTCTGAACTGCAAAGATTAATGCTAGGCATCACTTTTCTATACTCGAATACCGGGTTTCTGCTTCAAGAATAGTTCTACTGATAGAGTAGAGACTATTTTCATTCCCAGCATCATTCTTTTGAGCGAGAAAGGCACCCAATGATCGCTCTAAAGATGTCACATAGAGGATAAGAGGCCTACCCTCAACAGGTGGAATGAGTACTGGTGGACTCAAGAGGTATTTCTTGAGAACATCAAATGCTTCTTGACATTCTTCAGTCCACTGGTAAGTGACTCCTTTCTTCAATAATTTGGTAAAGGGTAAACTTTTGCCTGCCAAATTGGCGATGAAACGCCGAATATAGGCTAAGTTTCCTTGAAGTCCTCTTAATTCGTTCAAATTATGAGGAGGTGACATACCAAGGATTGATTTGGTCTTCTCAGGATCAACTTCAATACCACGATGGCGTACAACAAAGCCGAGGAATTTTCCTGAGGTTACCCCAAAAGCACATTTTAAGGGGTTCATCTTCAAATTATGTTGTCGAAGCTTGTGGAATACGACTTCCAAATCATCCAAGTGATCAAAACGTTGTTTGGATTTAACCACCAGATCATCTACATAGCATTCAACAAACTTCCCTAAAAGGGATTTGAAGATACGATGCATGGCACGTTGATATGTTGCACCTGCATTCTTTAAACCAAAGGGAATCACCTGGTAACAAAACACACCTTGAGGAGCTCTGAAGGCTGTATATTCCTCATCTTCTGGGGCCATTCAGATCTGATTATATCCAGAATATCCATCCATGATAGAAAGTTCTTCATAGCCAGCCGTCGCATCAATTAAGAGTTCTGTAATCGGAACTGGGAAATCATCTTTAGGACAATACTGATTAAGATCTCTGAAATCGATGCAAACCCTAATTTGTCTGTTCTTCTTCTTTACAGGGACAATATTAGCCAACCACTTGGGATATTGAACTTCTATGACGAAGTTAGCTTTGATAAGCTTATCCACTTCAGCCTCGATTTTGGAAGCATAGGTTGGGTGTGTTCTTCTCACGGCTTGCTTGAATCCTCGATGTTCTTTTGGAAAACCCAAATGATGGGTGGCAACATCAGGATCAAGGCCAGGAATCTCTGTATAATTCCAAGAAAAAATATCTTTATTTTTCTTTAGAAAAGAAATATACATCTCTTGTTCTTCAAGGGTCATGGCCGCACTAATTAAAGAGGGGCGTGGATCTTTCTCTGTACCCAGATTTACTTCTCTGAGTTCATCCACAGTGGTAGAGATACCTTCTTCAAATGCTGGAGGAGCATCTCTAAGATCTTCCGCTTCCTCTTCATCATGTGTTATTTCTTCCGTTTCTACTTGCAAAGTAGATGAAAAAACGAAATTCTCATGATCATAAGAGATGTCAAAATTTTCACATTTTGAAGAAGAAGCTTCCATTTCCGACCCTATTGATGAAAAAGGGTCTTCTTTGGGAAATAAAGAGGAGATGATGGATTGAGAATCGACATCAATATTCACCTCTGGTGTTGCTATAACTTCTTCTGGACTGATTAGCGAAGTATAGACTTGTTGGATTTCAACAGACAAAATGAAAACGTCACCACTTATGCTTTCATCACTGCTTGGTAAGTTACCAATTTCTCCCATTTTGTCTGGCTCGATTGCCGTAATTGACATTATGGATCATTCCATAAGAGTATTCTTATTTGGGCCTATTTTGTCAATTTGACTAATAGGTAACACATAATCTGTACTCACATGTGAAAATGGATTTATTGGAATTTTTTCCAAACCATATGGAGCATTAACTTTGGTAATTTCCTTCATTGTAGATTTTTCTCTTCCCTTCATGTGATAAAATTCCGCCTCAATGTATTGAGACTCACATGTCTTGAACGGGGCCTTATCACCATACAATGTTCCAACTTGACCATCGAAACAGTATTTGAGACATTGATGGTATGATGACGGAATAGCTGCATGCTGATGTAGCCAGGGTCTTCCAAGCAAGATATTGAAAGCTAAGTCTTGATCAACAATCATGAAATCCGAATTGGAAACAAGATCTCCAAACTGAGTTCTGAGCGTAACTTCTCCCCGTGGTTCTTGTTCATTTTTATCATATCCTTGCAACATCATGGTAGAAGGAGATAAATCAGATTCTGTGAGGCCCAATCGACGAAGTGTGCGAATGGGCATGAGGTTGACTCCTGAACCATTGTCAATAAAAGCTCTTCGAACATCTATACCATTGACTTTTCCAGATAAGTACAAAGGTTTTATGTGCCCATGCACAACATCATCTTCATCTTTATCAGTAAAAGATATCACTGCATGGCATTCTGCAGGATTATTCCCTATGTGATAAATTTCAGCTGCAGCAATTTCAGCTTCAAACTCCTGAGGACTTGACAAAGCTTCGATAAGTGCTTCCCGAAGATCTTTTGATAGATTCAAAGCATCCAAAATTGATAATTTGGCTGGTACTTGGGCCAAGTGTTTCAATATATCATACTTTTTATCTAGAGGTCTGCGTTTCCCAATATGAATATGCGGTTTAGCAGGTACCTTGGAAGAAGATGCTTTGGAAGCTGATGCATCTTGTATTGAAGTTGGAAACATCTTTGGTTTTGGAAAATTAGACTGATTAGATCCATTTACTTGCTGAGATAAAGAAGATGGAACCTTTAATCGGTCTTCCAAAATAACTGTGCCGAAGCTGAGTTGGCCATTGGCAGAAGAACTTGCTTGTTCTTTTTGAGCTCGCTGAAGGGCTCTACCACGAGTTTCTGCTGCATATACAGTGCTAGCAGGGGTAGAATTAGAGTAGTGGCTTCGGAATGATCCACGTCTTCCCCTATATCCTGAACCTCTAGAATTTCCTCGGGTTCCCTTATTTGATACAGGGAATTCAGGCTCATCAAGACTGGAATATGAATCTATTAATTGAATCATATTAACAGAACCAAAGATTAACTCTTCGTCTGATAAAGACTCTGCCTGGTTAGCCTGTTTAGGTTGTGCCATTTGGTGGGATGGTGCCCGTGGCTTTGAAGTAGATGGCATGAAATCTGCCAGAGTCAAAGACAATTTAGGCTTTGATGCATACTCATCTTCTCCTGATTCCTCTTTCTTCTTTGAATTGCGCTGCCCTTTTGAGGATTTGTCTTTTGATGGAGGCTTTACTGCAGCTTTTGTAGGAGACACAATTGGCTTCTTCAATTGTGTTTGCAAAATGGAATGGGTCCGATTGATTGTCTTTCTGACCATCCAATCATCATATTTTTTTGCAGTTTTTCTTTTGACTTCCTACCACTCGCCTCCTTCTTCTGGATCTGTAGCGGTCATACATGCTATATAAGCTAAAGAACCCTTCAATTTGACTTGTCCCAAGTCGACCATCATTTGCAGGAGGTCTTTAAAGACAAAACACTCCTGGATGGGATGCCCCAACATTTGATGAAAGTGACAATAATTGGGACGGTCTTCATCTCCTTCCTTGTTTGGCCTCTTCGGCACTGGTAATTGAACCAAATTATTTTCCAGAGCTGAAATGAAGTAACCAGAAACTTGCTCACTTCGTAAAGAGTATGTTTTACTCTTCATATCCTCAAATTGTTTTCGTCGTTGATCTTTTTGATCATTTGGACGAAACAGCCTTTGTTGTTGGCGTTCAGGAGGTGGAGCCCTTCGAGAAGATGAAGGTTTTGAAGTAGAAATAGGTACAGGTGCCTGTTTAAGCATAACTGTAGCAGTTTCTGCTTTACCCATTCTTCTTCCTGAAGCTGATGGAATTACACGAGATTTAACCTTAGCCTGTATAAGGGAATCTTCAATCTGTTGAGCGATTGAAGTAAGGTCTCGAAAACCTCCTGTGTATTTCACAGGGATCAATGGCGTGCATAATTCGTCACGCAAATTTTCCACACAGATTGGCAACAATTCCTCCTGAGGGAGTGATAAACTCAAGGAATACGTTAATCCCTTCCAACGAGCAATGAAATCAGAGACTCTTTCATTCTCCCTTTTCTTGCAGTTTGTAAGATCGAAAACTGTCGTTTTTGGCAAAGTTGAGCTAAACTGAGGAAGGAATTTTTGACGAAGATCCTCCCATCCGATGACTGACCGGGATTTCAAGCTTGTATACCAGACAAAAGCTGGTCCTTGCAAGGTTCGCACGAAGCATCTGAGTTTCACTGCTTCTTGCTGCTCTGGAGTTCCCATCATAGGATCACAACAAGACACGTAATGCGTCAAATGTTGTTCAGGGTCACCTGATCCATTGAAAGTAGGGAAAATAGGGTTTCCAAAACTGGATGGAGGAGAAATTGAATCTACCCATTCAAGGTAAACTTTCTTTTCAGGTTGAACTTGCACCCGTTTCCCTTCCATAGTTTCTAACCGAGCTGTTAATGACTCAATAGTAGTTATTAACTTTTGAGAAACGTCAGGTTGAACTTGGTTTTGGGTAGGTGCAATGAATGGAGCTTGGACAGACGTGGTGGTTGGTGCTGCAACTGATGGTAGTGCTGCCAACCGTTGTTGCGTTTGACCCGTAGGATTAGACCTCTGTGGGTGTACTGATAAAGGAGGATATTATTGATCCATCTCAGTAGTTACAACAAATTCCTTCGGCTGTCGGACTTCAGCATTCTTAAGAAGAAGACTACTCTGAAGTAGTTCTGCATTCAACCTTCTTAATTCTTTTATTTCTTCTTCCTGTTGTGAAAACCATTGCTCTAATGAGAGTGATTGACCTCCTTCAGAGGAAGGGTGAGAAGTAACCTGATTCTTTCCTTTCCCCTTATTTGATCCTTTTCGGAGAGGGGGAAGTGGGTTACTTGAAGGAATACCCAAATTTTGGGTAAGCCTTTGATTACGTGTGCGCACACCTTCTTCATTTAGGTCTGTGTGCGCGACTTCTTGAGCAGGAACCTCTTCGTCTGATCCCTCTGATTGAGCCTCATCTGGTGAATTAGCAGCAACGGCATTGATGACATTAATGGATGCATATTGCATGGAATCCTTTCTATCAGCATTTCTATGATATTGTCTCCTTCTATGTCCATGATGAGACATGGCATTCCGTTGACTTGATCCCTCAGGAATTTCTTGGAGAACCGTCACTTGGAGAGAATCTCCTGACAGCTTGGCTCTTCGTTCCTCTTTAGGCTTATTCCCAATCGAGAGAATACTGACTTTCTCTGAGGGAAGGATTGAAGATTTGAAAAAGTCCCCAGTCCGGTGGACTGGGGATGTTCCTGCTGCTTCCGCACAACTCCTTGAATCCCATTCGTTGACTCTGAGGGTTGGGTTAGAGAAGTCCCCAGTCTGGCAAGCTGGGGTGTCTCTTGACATGCTATGTCTGAGATCTTCTTAAAATATCTCTTGATCTTGCGAATCTTAGTTCGGAAATTAGCTGGATGCATTAACCTGTATCCACTTTTATCACCTGGTTCAATAGACCGTTGGATGATTTCCGAAACTTCTGTCATTTGATGACGTGTTTTCTCCAGACGAGAGGCTTGTGCAATATTCCCGCCTGCTTGATGTAGGAGCAATTCAACAACCTATTCTCTATATACTTGATTTTGAGAGGAACTAGTTGAAGCTTGTTCTTGAGCAAGCTTTTGATTATGAACAAAGCCCATTGACTGTGGCCGGCCATGGGCAATAACATTGCATAAGACCATTTTCGGTGGGCTTTGCTGACCGGAAAGCACTGTGAAATGTAGTGCTCCGTGAACACCCCATCCTCTGATATGAACATCAGATGGAGCATTAGCAATTAACTGACGCAATCTTCTTAGTGCGCCAAGGCATTAACGTTGAAGGGTTCTCTGTTGCTTTTCAGCCTTCGGATACCAAGAGACTGATAGAGATGCCAAATCAATCTGGCGTTGTAACCCTTCTATTATCTTAAGATGATTTTCATATTCATCGTAAGATAATTCCTTCTTCTTTAATTGACAAAGAGTTTTCCATATGTTGAGACGAATATCATGGATTCCATCATCCGTCAACATCTTTGGAATGTCGTACTGGGAATCAGCCAAAGGCTAAAACATGACTGGTACTTCACCTTTTGCTAGTTTTTTCCTCATGTTCAGCATTTCCTCTTTATCATTAAATGAAGATTCTTCTACCTGTTTGGACCAGAGTTGGTGTTTCCTTGTTGCTTCATCGGATTCAACAAGATTGGTAGAGAAATCACTATTCATGCTGGAAGATGAATGACCCAGGGATGGTTCGGAGAATAACCTGAACCCCAGGCTATCTTCTGATGGAGAAAGAGTTTCACCTGCCGATAGTAAAGCATCAGACATGACTGGTTTTACGTTTGCAAGTGCCTCGAGATAGGAGGGCTTTCTCGTCACTACATTGCCTTCTGAATAATTTTCGAGACAATGTGAATCACTACTACGGAGAGGACTTTCGCAGCAAAGTTCATCACCATGATGAGGACCGTCATGATGGGTTACAGCAACAGATGAAATCTCTTGATCCTTGGCCTTCTGACCACACAAAGGGTTCCTGTGGCTCTCATCTGAAGAAGAAACTTCAAGATTGACCGAATTTTCATGAAGCAAGTCTTCATGAGGAAGTGTCTATTGAAGACCTTCAGAATTAATGTTCCAGTTATTGGGAATTGAGGGAGTAGAATCTTGAATTCCGACAGATAAATGTCTGAGGGCTTCAAGAACTCCATCATCGAGCAAGGCCTTGTTACAAATTGGACTTTGATCTCCTGACTGTGCTGGGCGGATCTTTTTCTTAGATGCCTTCTTACTCGCTTTAGAAACCACTTGATGACGAAAGTGATTGCTCTGAGCAGGTGTATGTGCCTGATCCGGAAATATGGTCAGGTTAGGCTGACGATCTCCACTCAAATCAGGTGTATGTGCCTGACTTGGTTGTTCGTATGATATGGGGGAGTATGCCCCATAACCCCCTTGGACTGGAACAGATGTGTGTGTCTGTTCCGGAGTGAATCGTTGATGTGTCACTCCATTGCTAGGGATAGATTTATGTGTCTGTCCCTAAGATGATGCTGAAGCTGTTATGATATCCTGGCAAGCATCCAGAATATGAGCAGGAATTTGCTTCTTCTCTTTCACCATTGACAAAATATGTTTGGTGACATCAGCCGCCGGAACGGGGATATACGTCCATTCCGTGCTTGGAGTAGGTGTATATGCCTGCTCCTGTCCTCCTTTTCCTGTCAGTGAATCCTGACAGTACTCAAGTGTGGAGGCAGAGAGTTGAGTCTGCCCCCTGTTTGTCGTCGGGACTTTCCGACTGACTTCTCCGGGTGCTACCAAGCGAGACTGTTGGTAGGCCTGATTAGTATTAGCAGGTGTATGTGCCTACTGATTACACTTCGCCAAACGCGGTTGACGAGATCCATCATATGTAGTCAGACGAGCCTGCTGACTAACTGGTGATGGATAAGCAGGTGTATGTTCATGCCTATGGTACTCCGCCAGAATTGCCTGGCGGGATCGGCTTGATGCTGCCAGACGAGTCTGCTGGACAGCTGAATTAAAACGGGCAGGTGTGTATGCCTGCTCGTTGTTTTCCACCAAGTTAGGTTGGTGGACTTCTCCGGAGATGGCAGGGATGACAACCTGCCTATTGTTAACCGGATTCCGTCTCTGGCGGTTCATCTTGCCTGCTAGGGTTCGAGGAACCTGAGCTGAATGCCTGGAGTCGGTACCCTCTTCATGTTGAGGGCGCACTACCGCACGAATCTGGCGGCGATTGTTGATGGGAGCCCTCGGGAAGGACTCCTGTCTTTTTGAATTAAGGCCCCGAGGGACCTGCTCATTCACTTCCTCGGAGTAAGGGAGTGAATGGAAATTGCGTTCCGGGGATAACGACCCGAAACGGTTGGAGACGGTAGTCAGCACCGCCTGCTTCTTGATTGATGGCCGCCGTTGTCCGGACGACCAGGTAGAGTTGTTAACTTGGAGGGCTTGACGAGCGGCCTCCAGAGTTGGGATAGTACCGTTGCGACGGTACTCCTCAACCAGTGCATTAGAAACACAGCGTTGAAGACGCTGAGTTGGTGATGTCATCATCAGAGCGGATGACGTTCCAGCAGGAGTAGCAGCATTGGTTTTCACAGCAGCAGACCTCACAGTAGAGGTGTTCACAGCAGCAGTATTCACAGGGGTGAATTTAAGGAAAGCCATTTTTTGCAGAAGATCTTGAGAAAAGAGTGCCTGTTCCATGTAACATACATAATCATGATGAATCCGGCCACTGCATCTTTTGGATGAGCATATGTCAATGATTGCCTTGTTGGCCCAAGGGGCCTAACAAATAAGAAGAACATCACTTTCACTTGGTTAATGGTTCACGTTGGGTTCACCATTTTTGTTTCGCACGGAATCCGGGGATGACCTCCTGGACGGGAGATTCAAACGTTCCGATCGGTTTCTAACGGGTTTGTTCGTAGAACCAGAAACATCCAATGATTCCACATCCGTTTGGACCTACTTTCCAAAGGCAGGCGCTCAATAGCTTGTGGACTAATGAGACTTAGGAATTTGCATTGGTCGAGAGGATGGGAGGTCGGACTCATCACACCTTTTGAGGGGAATTATTGTCTACTCCAAGACTCTCTTTATAGATTTAAGTTATGTTCGTGAATCCTTATTACATTACCAAGTATAAAATGTGCTTTCCTTTAGTTTTAACAATCAATGATTAAATATGCAAGAAATTTAGAGAATATTTTATATGTATTCAAGGTTTTTCATCAATAGAGAATCATCTATATCTGTTTAGAGATTCTTGGTCAATGGTATCCTTCAAAACATTTATATAAATGTCTCTTGGTCATTATGATGACCAGGGTGGTTTTAAAGCCACTCAGTGGGGCACTTGAAGTTTATCGTCATTCAGAAGGACAGAGATTATTTCAAAGTTGGGATCGAACCCATAAATGGGCTACCTACGTATCCTTTGTTTTGGAAAAGGAATCAGAACCCACGTAGTTCGAGTGATGGAGTATGATGTTTATGATTTATGGCTCAAAGAAGAATGTCATAATTACTTTTACACTCTAAACTCACGTGAGTAATGCTTGGTGTGAGAAACAAGAGGTATTGGTAAAATTTAGACAATTTTTCCATAAAAGATGCAATCATAAGAATTTGTTTGGGGCTTATGTATAGATGACTGCCCAGATAGATGAAGGTTTAGGATTTACTTTTAGGGAGAAAATCCATGAATAGGGTCTATAAAGTTATATGTGCTTCATGGAGATTTGAATACTCTAATCTTGGGGCTTACTCCTAAGGAGGATGCCCAAGTTAGGAGGGGACTTATGATTGGGTTTTATTCCTGAAAAGGAAACCCAAATCAAAGGTAAATTATGACTGGTTAAGAGAAGTTTAAGGGGACTTGGGGCTTATTCCTGAAAAGGAGGCCCAAGGTTATGACTGAGTCTTATTCCTGAAAAGGAGACTCAGGTTAAGGGACTTGGAGCTTACTCCTGAAAAGGAAGCCCAAGGTTATGACTGAGTCTTATTCCTGAAAAAGGAGACCCAGGTTAGGGATTAAGGTTTGGGGCTTACTCCTGAGGAGGATGCCCATATTTGAGGTTGGGGCTTATTCTTAAGAAAGATGCCCAAGATTAAAGGACATGATTGGGGCTTACTCTTGAGGAGGATGCCCAAGATTGGGAACTTTAAGAATTTGGGGCTTACTCTTGAGGAAGATGCCCAGATTAAAGGTTTTATCACTGGGGATTATTCCTGAAAAGGAGACCCAAGTTAGGATTCTCTCATCTTAAAGGATGAGGTTGAATGAATGAACTCTCCGTATTTTAGTGATATAAGGATATTTAAATCACTAGACTTTGAGAGAGATTCCACAGAATTCCTTTCAGGTAAGAAAGTCAAATCAAGAAATCATGCCATAAATGGCTTTGAAGAGTGTCTTGAAGACTGAATCTTGAAAAGGAAAGGTGAAATGGCTTAAGAGGGGTAAAATGGGCAAGATGGGCACCCAAAAAGATAGGGGCGTGCAAGTCGTGAAAGGCGCGCAAGTCCTGCGGTGGCGCGCAAGTATTGGCCGCGCACGTATACTTGCGCGCCACATGGTGTACTTGAGCGATTTTCAATCTGAATTTGAAATACTTGAGCGACTCTTCATAAAACCCTTTAGAATCCCCTTGAGGTTCTTCCAAAAAAGGGACGCGCAAGTTATATTGAAGGAATTAAGTCGGCGCGCAAGTGTTTGATAAGTTTCAACACTTAGGCCTTCCTTCTTCTCTTTAGATCTTCCGTTCTAGGTAAGAAATCACCTTAGAAGTGTTTCGGAAGCATTGAGAAGAGACTTGGGCGTCGGGAGCTTCAATCTGAGTTTCTGGAAAAAAGATCCTTTCGAATGGGGGGCCCACAGGGTCTATTTATAGGCAAAAGAAGACCCCGGGTGGTTACCGGGCGGTTACCATTTAGTTCGCGCAAGTCACCTGCGCGACCAAGGTGGTCGTGCAAGTACACTTGCGCGCCAGTTAGATAACTTGCGCGGTGATTCTGCTTTGATACTTTCTTCCTTCCTTTGTTGATTTTTTGATGTTTTCTTCAAAGGCTGAATCACTTTGAGCTCAGATATTCCCTTTTCCGATCTTTAGATTCTGTGACGAAAGGAGCGTCAACAGTGATCCATTAGAGTTTATCTAAATCTAGATTCCAAGGTTTGTACTAAACTTTCTCTGATAAAAACTATTATGCCCTGACCCCATTTACCCCGAGTCGGTGCATTATTACATAACATTGGCATGATCACAAAAGATCAGGTCTCGAAAGACTGATTCTTTTAGTAGCCTTGAAAACACTAGATACATTCATAAGTCTTACATTACATGATAATGTGAAAACCTACTACAACATAGTCTCTGTATTCCACACTCATATCCCCTCAGATTATCCCTGTAGTTCAGTCATAAAATACTTCTTCACATCCTAGGAAAAATAAAACATATAAAGGGGTGAGCTCAGATGCTTAGTAAGGATAACAATATAGCAGAAACTTTCATAAATAAGTTTAAACAATTCATGTAATGTATAACTAAAACAAAATAATTTTAAACATGAACATTAGCATAATATGGTAGAAATAAAATGAAATAATGTCATTTAATTATACACATTGATATTATACTAGTCGAATAATCACATGTAATATCAATAACTACTTTCATAATGATGGAATTCATAATGCCAGACTACCATAACCACATAGTCAAGGCCTTGTTCCAAGACTACAAATAAAATTCTATCAAGTCCTTATACCAAGACACTAGTTTGTCTCATGATACCTGCCAATGCATTGAGGAGCTATAGCGGGCTCCACCCGTCACTTACTAAGTCCAATGCATTCCTCAAATAAACAGGTTTAAATGTAACATAAACATTCATATTAAAACTAGAATATGGAATGTCATTACTTTCTCTATAAACTATGAATGGTATAAAAATATCACATCCATGGTTAAACATATCACAAAATTTTCAATACAATATGGATGTTTCGTATCATAATAAATCAACTTCAAATAAGTTTAAAATTCATCAATGGATGTTGACATAGATGAAATCAAAACTATTTGAGAGAAATATCTCCTTTTTTAAATCATTTAAAAATCACATAATTATAATAGAAAGAATTTACTTTAAAAATATTCTTATAAGATTGTAAGGGATGTTTCGAGGATTTTATAACATCATAAAATAGTTTCACCCTCCGTATAAGTTAAGAAATACATTCTTAACTTAATTGTGTCAAAAAGGATAAAAAGGTCATTGTTTGGAAAATGAAGGAAAGATTACTCTATAAACAATTTATAAAAAGACAAAAAAGGGTATAAATTACTTTAGTCCATAGTCTATAAAATAGTAATAATGTTTTGGAATACATTTTTAAGAAACATGGATGTGGATGATTAAGAGGGCCCATTAGATAATTACGTATAAACAACCTCGGATAATGAATAGAGTGTGAAATAAACCCTTACCTTGTATTTTTCCTTGGTCGAGGGTAGTTTAACCTCCTGTATAATGGTGAATTAATTTTTATTAAATTATACAAGATTCATATACATTAATATGATATCATATATGATCTTTTAACATTTCTTTGTTAATAATATCTTAGAATTATCATCGTTTCTAATGTTAACTTACTCGTTTTATTTTATATGTTTTGTTACATAAGCCGTGTTTGTTATGGATAGGTTGTATCTTATTCATATCCAAAATGATATCATGTCCTTAAACATTATTTTTAATCATAAAATTAGAATTATATTTGAATAGATATGATGGGGAATGAATTTCATTTCGTTCATGGAGACGGTAGTCCGTACGTACGCACGAGCAACAATATCATTCTTTTGATATTAAGATAAAATATAATTGTATGGTATATAATATATAAATAATCATTATCATTCTATATTTATTATTAAAATCAATTACACATCATTACCATACTCATCCAAATAATAATGTTTTGAATAACAATTACACCATGATGTGGAGATGGTAAGCCGTACGTACGCACGTATGGTGATAGGTCATTCAAATGTTGAATAGAATACTGAATATGGTTGTACCATATTTATAATAAAATCAAAGTATATAGAAGTTACTGGATTTATTATTTTATAATGGAAATAACAAATAAATAATAAGTGGAAGAAGAAAGGAACTTGAAAGAGGTGGTGAGATTTTTACCTCTTCTTCGGGTTCTTCTTTTAGATTTGATCAAAAGGGCTCCATAGGTTGGCATTCAGATCAAAATAGGGCCTCTAGGTTGAGGTGAGGGAAGTTCAGAGGATATATGGGCAGAGTTTTTCCGAGCCAAATGGCTTTGAAGGTGTGAATTTGAGAGAAGGTGGTGCCCTTTTATAAGAGGGGTGAGGGGCACCTTAGGAAAAGATTGAAATATTATTTTATAATAAAATGATTTTCAGTTTTTAATGAATCGAAAATGGATTATTTAAAGGCTACGGTGGGGATGGGTCGACAACCACTAAACCAATAGGTTTTAGATTGGTTTGTGTCACTATATTAACTTTATCTTTTAGATTTAACTCTTAGTTAAATAGTTTGACATTTACCATATCTCTTTGAATTTTTATATTATATGGTTAATAAACATAGAATATACTTCCAAGCGTACCCCAAGTTGTTCATTAATGATACAACTATCATTATATAAGTCCTTTTACCGAACCTTTGATTTTTAGTAATATAATATCAATTAATAATATAATATTTTTTTAAAACTCTTTTATGTCAATTTTGACACTATTTGGTATTTTGTTTTTTCTAAATTCATAACTACATTATTACTTCAATAAAAATTCATTTAACCAACCCTAATATGTTATATTAACCTATAAAATTAGTGGAATTCAAAAAAAAACACAAATTACATTTATTTTATATTTATAATATCAATTATTTTAATATTTCATTAATTAGGTAATTACTGCATCACCATTGTATCATAAATAAAAAAAATTAATATATAAAAATTATAAATAAAATAAAATTTTGTAGGAAAACTTTTTATCTTTCTAATTAATATTTATAATTGAATTTATCTTATGTATAAAAATATATTTAAAAAAAATTAGTTATAAAAAAATTGATTTTAACTCTTTTAACTCTTCTTTGTATTAAATAATAATAAATGTTCTAATATAATACAATTGGACCAAAAAGGTTCATATTTTAATACTATGTTGTTTTTCGTCTAATTATACTTAGCCAATATAATTAGGACACGTGTTAGGGTAATAATAATATCATATTTACCATTGATTACCCTATTTACTTTTAACTGTGGTAAACAAAAGAAAAAAATTGCTATTCGCAAAAATTATTTTTATCTTACTGAACCACATTTTACTCCTTGATATTAACCGTGTCTCTCATATTTTCTAAATTCCACTCATAGAAGCGGTAAATTTATGTTTTATGTGAATTTTCAAATTCTCCTAGGAGGTGGGTAAAAGACGGTGAAAAGTTCAATAAAATTTTTATATATCTAAACTTATTTTAAACTAACTCCAATGAATTAAATTGAACTTATATAGGTATTATGTATCTATTTTTACCTTAATTAAATTTAAAGAAATAAATAATTAATTAATTAAAAATTAGGTTTTAATCTATAACTCATTGTTTTTCACTATTCATCAAAAATTGAATGTTTTTAGAAAAATACCAAAAATTCACCCTTAGCTTGTTTTGATATTCCAAATCCAAAAATAATGTCTATTTTAACAAATTAAAAACATAGATATTTCATTTATTAATTTAAAATTAATTCTCGTTGTCAAAACAAAAAGCGTGTTTTTAAGAAATAATAACTATCAAAAGATTGACACTTGTTTATGTTCAGTTTAAATGTGAAATTATGTCCAATGACCAAAATTGGATTAAATGGTAAAAATATAATCTAATTATACTTTAAAATCACTCAAATTCATAATGTATCACTATTAATTATTTTCATTTAAAAAGTTGTTTTTAATTAAAATTTAATAATTTTCACTATTCACCCAAATTTGAAAGTTATCAGAAAAACAACAAAATTTTATTGAAACTAAATTATTATGTACCAATTCGAAAGAAAATGTTTATTTTGTCTAATTGAATATATAAAAGTTTCAAATATTGGATTTAAAAAGGGTTCTCCATTAAAAGTCGGTAAAAGTTTATTTTTTGAAAAATACTTCTTTTATCTGAAAAAAATGAATTTGTGCATACATTATGTCTAAGAACTCATAATATGGATTCTAAAATTATAAGGATTTTATAATGTTCAAAATTCAGTTAATACTATTCATAACTGCTATTGAACGGCTAGTTTGGTAAGTTGTGGTGCGCTTGAACTCGGTGTTGTGTGTAGTGCAACTTATTGAATTACATTGATGAAATAAAACACCATGATATCTTGGGGTGCTACAAACCATGTTTCTCATATTTTTGAAATTCAACTGACAGAAGCACTAAAATTAAGTTTTATGCAAATTTGCAAATGCTCTTAGGAGGTGGGTAAAAGACGATAAAAAGTTAAATAAAATTTTTATATGTATAGACTTATTATAAAGTGACTCTAATGAACTACATTGAACTTATATAGGTATTATGTATCTATTTTGACCTAAAATAAATTTAAATAAAATAAATAATTATTTAAATAAAATTTTTGGTTTTAAACAATAACTCAATGCTTTTCACTATTCATCAAAAATTGAAAGTTTTCAGAAAAATTCCAAAACCTCACCCTAAGCTAATTTTGATATTACAAATCCAAAAATGAAGTCCATTTTGAAAAATAAAATTTATAAAATTTCAAAAATTGGTATTACTATTCATAATGGCTAGTTTGATTTTTCACAGTGTGTTAGAATCCCGAAGTTGCGTATAATGAAAGATATTACCTTATTCAAAGGAAAAGGTACCATGGAATCTTGGGATGTTACATTATCCCTTCCATAAAACAATTTCATCCTTGAAATTTCTAGAATATTACTGCATAAAAATATTTGGGTGTTTCTTCATCATCTGTTCTGTGAGTTCTTATGTTGCCTCTTCAAACTTATGATTTCTCCATAGAACATTCTCCTGACTAGTCATCTGGTTTCTCAACACTTATTATCTGGTATCGAGAATTCTAATAGGCTCCTCACAATACAACAGATCGGGTTCCAGTTCTGAATCAACATAGGTGAGTACATGCGTTGGGACGGGCATGTATTTTCTCAACAGTGATACAAGGAACTCATCATGAACTTTGGAGAGACTTGGTGGAATTTCCAAACAATAAGTTATAACACCAATTCATTCTAGAATTTCGAAGGTTTGATATACATGGGACTCAATTTACCCTACTTACCAAAACGTATGACACCATTCCATGGAGATACCATCATGAAAACATGATCTCCAACCTAAAATTCCAAATCCTTCCTTTAGTAATCGGCATAGCTCTTCTTCCTACTCTGAGATGCTTTGATGTGGGTTCGGATAATCTTTACCTTTTCCATTGTTTCCTCAACATGTCCTTGGCCTATTATATTTCTTTCCCCAATATCATCCCAACAAGTTGGTGTGCGACATCTCTTTCTGTATAACGCTTCATATGGTGCCATATTAATACTTGTATGGAAGCTATTGTTATAGGAAAATTATACCAGAGGTAAATATTGATCACACATACCTTGAAATTCATGTGAGAAATATCTCAACATGTCTTCTAAGGTTTGAATAGTCTATTGTGATTTTCCATCAGGTTAAGGGTGGTAGTCAGTGCTTAAACGATGTTCAGTATCTAGGGTCTTCTAAAGACTTTTCCAAAATCTTGATGTAAAACGTGGATCATGATCAGAAAGAATCGATAGAGTTACTGCATGAAGTCTTGCAACTTCATTAATATATAGTCTTTCCAGACGTTCATGTTTTAAATCTTCTTTTATAGCAATAAAATTTGTTGACATGGTAAGACGATCAACAATGACCCATATTACATCATTCCTTCTAGGAGTATTTTTTTAGCCCAATGAAAAATCCCATCATAATATTATCTCGTTTCCACTCAGGTATGGGAAGAGGTTGCATTACTCCTCTGGGTTGTTGCCTTCCAGCTTTCACTTCATGACAAACCATACATCTTGACACAAAATCAGCAATCCATCACTTCATCTTGTCCCACAAAAATGTTCCTTCACATCTCTATACATCTTGGTGCTCCTAAGGTCTATAGAGAAATTGGAGTTGTGAGCATCATCAAACAATTCCATTTTTAGATCAGGTATATCGGGAACACAAAGCCTCTTACCAAATTTCAAAATTACATCTTCATATATGAAGTCAATAAATCTCCCATCATTCACAGCTTTAATCTTCTTTTCAAATTTATATCACCATTTTGAGAACTCTTTATTGTTTCTAGTAAATATGGTTTGGAAACCATTTTAAAAATTATTGATGTTTCACCTTCTATGGTTATTTCCATATCCATTATTACTAGATCAATGAAAATATGATCCCTTTCAACTCTCATATTATTCAAAAATCCATGATACTTTCAACTCAAAGCATCTAAAACCTTATTTTCCTTTCTTAGGTGGTAGTGTATAGTGCAATCATAATCTTTGAAAAGTTCAATCCATCACCTTAGCCTCATATTGAGGTATTTTTGTGAGAAAAAAATACTTAAAACACTTGTGATCAGTATAAATCTCACAATTTTCACCATAGAGATAGTGTCTATATATTTTCAGAGAAATTATTAAAGCTCCGAACTGAAGATCATGAGTAGGATAGTTTTTCTCATGATTTTTTAGATGTCGTGATGCATAGGCAATAACTCTATCTTTCTGCATGAGGACACAACCATGTCCATTATTCGAAGCATCACTATAAATAACAAACCCATCATTCCATGATGGTAGAGTCAAGATAGGATCATTGACTAATATTTTATTCATTTATTAAAAACATTCTTCCCACTCTTTTTTCCAAACAAATTTAACCCCTTTACAAGTGATCTTGGTTATTGGGTTTTCCAATCGGGAAAAATTCTGCCAAAACTCCGATAATAACATGAAAAACCAATAAAACTGTGTACCTCAGTTATGCTCGTTGGTGCTGGCCAATCTTGGATTTCCTTGTTCTTTAAAGGATCAAGATAGATTCCATCCTTAGAGACAATATGGCCAAGAAAATAAATATCCTGAAGCCAGAATTTTCACATGTTAAACATTCCATATAATTCATTTCTTCTAAGAGTCTTTAGAATATTGCGCAAGTGGTTTTCATGATCTTCATAGATTTGGGAGTATACCACGATATCTTCAATAAATACCACTAAAAATTCATAAAGATATTCCTTGGAATCTCTATTCATTAGATCCGTGAAGACATAGGGTGAATTAGTCAATCCAAAAGGAATTACGGTAAACTCATAATGCTCGTACATGGTTCGAAATGCTATTTTCATAATGTATTTCTTCTTCACACAGAACCGATGATATCCAGATCGAAGGTCAATCTTTGAAAAATGATGAGCTCTATGATGTTGGTCGAATTAATTATCAATGTGAGGTAGGGGATACTTGATATTTATTGTTATATCGTCGATTATCCTGTATTAAATACACAACCTCGTAGATCCGTCTTTCTTCTTAACAAAATGAACTGGGGCTCCCCATAGGAAAAAACTAGGATGAATAAATCCCATGTTACTCCATTACTCTAGTTGTTTCTTTCATTTCACAGATTCCATAGTGTCCATTCTATAAGGGGTCTTCGATATGGGCGTTGAACCAGGAATTAAATCAATGGAGAACTCAATTTCACATTCTGGATGATTTCCAAGTAGATCCTATGGAAACACATCAACATACTCTTGCACAATAGGTACGTCCTCTATTCGAACATTCTTTTCCTCACCCATTGTTACTTAAATATCTTCCTCCCCAATAATTGAATTTAGTTGATCTATTGAGGGTGGATCAAGATAATAATCTGGTGGTGATGTTTCTACTCTAAAGATTAGGTGCACCTTATCATCATCGAAAATTTTAACCTCCTTCATCATAAAATAAATTTTCGCATCATGGTCCAAAAGCCAATCTATTCTTAGGATTATATCAAATTCAATCATGGGTAAAATGATGAGATCAGAATATAAATAACATTTATATTCTCTAATGGGAACGGATTCACAAAAAATTGTTGTGATGACACTTCCCTTATGTGTTTTGACAGAAAACACCCATGTTAAGTAAAATTCAAAATATCTAATTTTCGTAGAAAACTGGGAAGATATAAAAAAATGTGATGATCTAGAATCAAATAAAGCATTGGCTAAACATGAGTAGATAATTAAATTACTTGCCACCATGTCTTTCAAAGCTTCAACCTTAGTAGTAATGATCGCATAAGCTTGTCCTTGGTCCCTAGACCTTTTCTGAGGTATGTTCCCTTGGTGCTTAGGACATTAATTTCTATAATTCCCCTTTTCTATTAAATTATATCATTCATCATTGACTAAATCTTTCTTCCTCTTGAAATCACGAGCTTGGTGGCCTTTTCACCACACTTTTTATAGACTCCCATTCCCTTCAGGAAAGTACCATGTTGTTTCTTCCCACATTTACCGCAATATGGATATTCAACTATTCACTTCTTCCCCTTATTTCTATTTCCAGAGTGTTTAGTATATCTCTTCTTCTATTTCTTTTATTTAAATTCATAAGACTTAAAGAATTCCATTTCTATCTTGATAATACATGAGACAATATCATCATACAATGAGAAGGACTGTGAGACTAATGCTCGGTGGAGAAATGATTTGAACCCATCTAATAGTCTAACAATATTACTCCTTGGGATACATATATAATTTGTGGCATGCATTGATAACCTTGTAAATTATGCCTCATACTTTGTGACATTCTTATCCTCCTTTTTCTTCAGATTTAGAAATTGTCTTTCTATATCTGTTCGATGGTCACATGGAATGTATTTTTCTACGAAAATCTCTTTAAACTCCCTCTATTCCATGTTTGAAACTTCTTCAAATTATTTTGTGTTTTTGAATAATGACCACCATTGATCTTCCTCTCCTATGAGGCGATAAACTTCCATGATAACGTTTTCCATTTTCACTACTCCCCAAAGAATGAAATATTTTCTCTAAGGAATTTATCAATTTCTCAGCAACTAATGGATTTGTACTCCCTTTGAATGTTGGTGGTTATTTCCTCATTAAGAGTTCTAACATTGACCCTCTATGTTGTGGATCAGGGTTCTCCATACAGGTAAGGTTATTATTTATAACCTGAGTGAGTTGTCTCTGTATGGTGATAAGTTGATTCACACCAGTTGCTTCACCAGCTCCACTATAATTATCTTGAGTAGGAAGGCAATCAATACATGCATTACGTGCATTGATATGGTTTCCATTAATTACTCTAGGAACAATTTCTAAATAATTCCATACACTATATTAGATTATGAATAACAATACATAATTCCAATCTTGTAAAACACTTAACATAAATTGAACTCTTTATGGATAAAATCCATAATCATAAAAAAATATTTGAGGAAGTATATATTCATAAAACCTTCATAATGGATTGTAAATAAAATGAGAATTATCCTAAGCATATCCCTTTGGAGTGTCGTAACTAAGAGTACAAAAAGGACCTTTGTCATGCACCAGTTCCCATTTCAGTCTAGATCAAAGAAGTGTTTTTGGGTTTTACCTCAAGGTACATCTCTTCCAGAGTCGCCTCTACCTGCTCGTATCCATAAAGGGAATTATTTCTTGGAAAACTCAAAATATCTCTACAATACCAAAGTTCTAGGAAGTTATTCTATACTAATAATCAAGGCCTATCTTTGGGTAATGTTTTGTAATCTGAGTTTTTTTCTAAATCTAGCTTCCAAGGTTTGTACTAAACTTCCTCGAATACCAACTGTAATTCCTTGACCCCAGTTAACCATAGCTTGTTCATTATTTCATAACATTGGAAGGATATAAGGAGTCATGTCTCGAAGGACTGATCAATTTAGTAGCCTTGGAAGTAATAGATACATTCATAAGTTTTACATTACATAATGAAATAAAATATAAAAAACATTTTTTCCCCTTTTAAACACACTTATATCCTTTTCCAATCCCTATAGTTCAATCATAAAATACTTCTTCACATACAAGGAAAAATAAAACATAGAAAGGGGCGAGCTCAGATGCTCAGTAAGGATAACAATATAGCTGAAACTTTCATAAATAAGAATAAACATTTAAGGCAATGTATAAGACTAATACAAAAAGCCTTTTAAAAACAAACATCATCATAATATGGAAAAGATAAAATAAAAAAATTCCATTTACATATTCACATGGATATTCTACAAGTCGAATAATCACATGCAATATCAATAGCCACTTTCATAATGATGGAATGCATAAAGCTAGACTTCATAACCACATAGTCATGGCCTTTTGCCAAGACTACAAATAAAATTTTATCAAGTACTAATGACAAGAAACTAGTATGTACCATGAGACTAACCGATGCATCGAGTAGCTATAGTGGGTTCCACCCGTCACTTACTAAGTCCAATGCATTCCTCATATGAAATGAATTGAACAAAACATAAACATTCTTATTAAAAATAGCATACAAAATGTCAATACTTTATCCATAAACCATAAATGGTATAAAAATAACACATCCCCAGACAAATATATCCCAAAACCATCAATAAAATATGGAATATCTGTATCGTAAATAAATAAACATCATACAGGTTTAAAATCTATCAAAGAATGTTGACAGAGATAAAATGAAAACTTTTTGGAAGAAATATCGCTTTCTATTTTGAAATCATTTTGAAGTCATGTGATTATAAAAGATTTTTTTAAAAATATTCTTGTAATATTGTAATGCAATATTCTACAATGTTATAATGGAGGAAAATATCCGCACCCACCAAATAAGTTAAAAAAATTCCTACCTTAATTTTGTTGAAAAGGTCAAAAAATACCTTGTTTGGAAAACGACGAAAAGTCTTGTTTCAAAGAATATAAGGTCAAATTTGGTTATAAATGACTTTAACCCATTTTCAAGTAAATAATAATAATGTTTTGAAATACTTTTTTTAGTAAACATATATGTGGATGATAAAGAGGTCCCAGTAGATACTTACGTAAAAATAACCTTGGATAAGTAAAGAGATTGTAGAATTAACACTCTCCTTGTACTTTTCCTTTGTCGATGGTATGTTAAACTGCAGTATAATAGTTAAATTTTAATATTAAATTATAAAGTAATGATATAAATATATATTATATCAAATATGATCTTATAATATTTTTTTTGATAATATTTTAGTAGTATCGTCGTTTTGGGTGTTATCAGATTCGTTTTCCTATATATGCTTCATTAGGTAAGCCATGTTTGTTATCGATAGGATGTATTTGATTCATATACAGAATTATATTATGTTCATAAAAATTATTTTTAATCATAAAATGAAAATTATTCTTGATTGATTATGATTTGGAATGAATCTCATTCCGTTCATGGAGACGGTAATCCGTACGTATGCACAAGCGACAATATCATTATATTGATGGTGAAATCATATGTAATTGGATGGTATATCATATATACAAGATCACTAAAAAATTATATTTATTATTTACATCACTAATATTCATTATTATATACATCCAAAATAATGAAGTGTTTTTATAACAAAAAACACCATGACGTGGAGACGGTAAGCCGTACGTACTCATGTATGGTGACTTTTTTATTTATAGATTGGATAGAATAACGAATATGGTTGTACCATATTTATAAAAAAATAAAAGTATATATAAGACATAGTAGTTATTATTTTAGAGTGGAAACAATAAAGAAAGAGGAAGTGGAAGACTAAAAGAACATGAAAGGGGTGATGAAATATTTACCTCTTGTTCGGGTTCTTTCTATTGATTTGATCAAAATGGCTCCATAAGTTGGCTTTATGACTAACATAATTCCTCTTGGTTGAAGGTAGGAATTTTGTAAGGATAGTTGGGCTGGGGTTGGCTGAGATAAAAGGCTTTGGAGGTGTTAAATTAAGAGAAGGGGAAGTGGCCTTTTATAAGAGATGTGGGGGTCAATTTAGGAAAAGCTTGAAATATTATTTTATAATAAAATAATTTTTTGTTTCTAATGCCTCCCAAATAATTTATTTATATGATAAGGTGGATATGGGTAGAAAACATCTTAACCAATAGGTCTTAGACAGGTTTGGGTCACCATATTAACCTAATCTTTTAGGTTTAACTCTTAGTTAAAATGTAACATCCCCGGTAAATGAAGAATAAAGAATTTTCATATTTATTAATATTTATTAATAGTATATTAATTTTACTTTAAATGGGTTGGAATGTTCGATAGCGTACCCGATACGCAACAAAGAGTTTCATTGAAATCTTATGTTGCCCACTAGTAATACAATAATATTATTTTAAATGGTAGTTAACACATAGCCGTTGTATTGGAGGGAAAGGATAGAAATAACTAAAATATGATTATATATGTTTGTCAAATATTTTTACTCTTTAAAATAACTATTAGATGATTACAAATGCAATTAATCCAGTTTGTAAGCGTAAACATTCTAATATTCTTTTAAAGGTCGATTAACCACCTTTTGATGGAGAACCCCTTTTAAATCCACTTTTTGAAAATTTTATAAGCTCTATTTTTTAAAATAAACATATTATTTTTTATTGGGACATTGAAATTTACCTTGGTTTAATTTTTGGTATTTTTCTGACAATGTTCATTTTTCAATGAATAGTGAAAAATACCGCATTTTACATCAAAACTGGTTTTTCATATAATTTAATTATATGGTTATATTATGTTTTTAATTTCCTTTAAAGTTTAATTAGAATATATTTTTACCATGTAAATCAATTATGGTCATTGGGATTAATTTCACTTTGGAATTAGGCATAAACTAGTGCCAAACTTTTCATAAATATTGTTTCTAAAAAACACGCTATTTGTTTTGACAACGAGAAGTTTTTTTTAAATTAATTATTTCAATCTATGTGTTTGGAATTTGGTAAAATTAATTACATATTTGGAATCATAAGGTCCAAATTATGTAATTAAGACTCTTTTATTTTTGGGCATTATGAATAGTAACGACAGTAATTATCTTTAATTATCTTGATTAATGTGTAATTGGGTAGTTAAAGATAATAAGATAATATCATAATAATAATAAAAATACCACAATGTGTGTCCTAAGGCTACTGGTTGTCTCATTGCAGACCATGGGATGCCTTGTTCCAAACTTGGGGGCCCCATGGAATCACTTTTGTGAGAAAGTGACTTTTTATCTTTTTATTTCTAAAGAATGTTAAATGTAACAAATAATGTATCACCTAAGTAAAATATTTTTAATTTTGTCTAAATAAATGATATTTTGGACTATAATTATTAATTGGAAATATAAAAAGATTTCCTACATCATAGTATTTTTTTTATAATTTTTAGACATTAAATGAAATAAATTATTTATGACATCATGATGATGCAGCGATGACCTCATTATTTAACGATTTAAATAAAATGGAAAGATAATGTAAAATCTAAGCCCTACACATGTCCAAAACCTATTGGATGGGTGTATTTCTAACCCTTATCGCCTTATCCTATAAACACATCAATGTGGGACCATTAAAATCTAAAACACATTCTAAAATAAAGTAACATTTCCTTACTTTCCAAGAGTACCCCTCTTCTCCTCTTATAAAAGGCCCCCACCTCTATCTCTTTACCCACACATCCAAAGCCTTGGGCTCGGCCAAACCCTGCCCATTTTGGCTCTCCACATCCCTATATTACTCGTTGAAGCCTCACATTGCGCAGAAGTCTTCCCAAGGAAGCCTTTGAACTCAAATCTAAGAGAGTTACCCGATTTTAAGGTGATGTCTTCACTTGTGTTCTTTTGTTTTATTTTTCTTCTCCAACCCCCTAAACTCTTTTTATTCATTTATTTTGTAACAAATCCAGTATCTTAAATATACTTGGATGCTGTTATAATAATCTTTCTAGCTACACTTACACACATCTACATCTAATGGTTAAAGAACATACTGTTTCCGTGGATGGAAAATTTCTGCCTCCTGAAATGATGATTGTTCAACATTCTTTTAACACCTTCAAAGGTGGCCATTAAGATGACACTATATTTATATATGATATACAATATGTTTATTTTTTCATTAAGCTTCTTTATTTTTCATTTTGAGCATACCTTTATGGCTTCCATTATGGGTAAACACGATAATTTCATTTTAGGAAGTGCGGACTACCGCCCCCTCAATGTGATGTGATTCGTTAATGCCATATGTGGGACGTATAAAGGATGGATTTAAAGTTATTATATATGATGTTATACTGGAATTATAATATACCTCTATATCATTATTATTTCTTTCCATTAATGTATGAGATAGAAATGAAATTAGCGTTCATTCATACGTACGACTTACCATCTCCATGAATGGTGCATTTCATTTCTTTTCCCCAAATGTAATGTACTATTATAAGTACATATATATAATGGATATATATGATGTATGTTACATCTAAATGATTAATATAATTCTGGAATTAAAATATACATACCTGTCATTTAGTTTTAATTCCATTAATATGACAAAGAAATGAAAGTAGCATTAATGCGTACGTACGGCTTACCGTCTCCATGAACGGTCCATTTCATTTCTTACCTCTAAATGATTATGTAATATTATAAATACATGTATATTCTGGATATATATGATATATATGATATCCAAATCATGAATATCATTCTGGATATAATGAACCTTTGACCACACGAATAACATGTAATTGTAAGAAGTCCACTTTCGACTTAAAAACCAAATATCGAAAAAACAAAAATTATTAACTTAAATGATTACATAATGTTTATAACATGTAAATAAGTGATATAAAAGGAATAATAAGCTTGAAAAAGGATCTTAAGGAAGTAGAAATTAACTCAAGTTTATTATTCAGGACGTTAAAGATCGATCGAGTCAAGTCGGACCCGAGGTAAGGGACTTCGTCTCAATATCCTTTCATTGAGGCATATTTTGTTTTATACACAACTATCTTTTATACGGTGTATAAACCCCCTTTGACTTTTACTTTTATACAAAATGAATCTTTTTCTATGAAGTGTTTTACTAAACGACAAAAAGGAATGTTTCTTTTAACGTACGCGGTGACAATGACCTTTTCCGCCGCCGCGAGTATTATTTTGGTCTTTGGATTCCTGAACAAGCCATAATGTTTTTTTTAAATGAAATAAATACCATATACACTTTTATGTTTTTTGGTATTGAAAATGGTTTTATAAGGGATTTGTTATGTCAATATATTTAAGTGATATATTGTGGTAAAAGTGTGGAAATATTTTCTTTCCATTATATTTGTTTTATGTCATATGATTTTTATAATGGTACTTAGACATTTGACGGGTGGTTATGTGATAAACCATATGACGGGTGGTGCCGTGAATACCAGGACGGGTGGTTACGTTATAACCTCCAATTCATTGGGTATGGAAGTCGGTCGTATGGCTATTCTATTAAGTATGTATGGAAGTTGGCTGTATGGCTATTCCATTATGTGATGTGTGTGGAAGTCGACTGTATGGTTATTCCACGTAAGTATGTTTATGTCCCATGTTACCTTTATATGTTATGTGTTCTTTATATGGTTTTTATGGTAATCCTTTAGTTACAAAAGGGTAAGTAATGATATTTTATTCAGTGAAGATATTTTACTACTTCATGAAGGTGAAGGTATTACTTTGATAAAGTATACATGGTTTACTTGATGTTTGAAAAACTAACAGTTTTCATTCTTTGTGTATCCCTTACTGAGCTTTTTATGCTCATCCCAAGTTTTTGAAATGTTTTTCATAGGACGTAACGTGGAATAGGGTCGAGGATGGGATCAAGGGAAAGTCATGCTACCTAAAACATAGAACTAGACATGTTTCTTTTTAAGAGTTTTTATTTTATGGAAACTTAGTAGAACTTTCTACTTTGTAATCTTTTGAGATGTAATTGTTATGTCATAATTCTCTAAAACTCTAATCCTGAAAAGATCCTCAATGTGAATTATTCATTTAATTCAATATTATGTAAGGTTTAAGGCCGAGGCCTTATAGTTGGTATCAAAGGTCGGTTTAGATAACTTTAGGAGTTAGAATTATATTAAATAATTATCCAAAAATATTTTTTTATGGTCAAATTGAAATGATATAGAATTTAAAGATTACCATGTTGCTTCACCTAAGATATTTCTGTGTTCAGAATGGTTTTCCACAGAGGAAACAAAGCAGCTATGTTGGGACGACATCAGGAGGAAGACAACCTTCCAAATCAGCAACCTGAGGTGGTCGGAATCGGAACTGAACAGTTTGTTGCAGTGATGGAACAGTTGAATCAGGCTATAAATGGTGGTGGTATCCATGCACGAGATCATCCAGATCAACCACAACGGAACATGTCAGTGGTGGAACATTACATGAGGCAACATCCTCCATCATTCAGAGGATCATCTGACCCCGTGCATTCTGAAGGGTGGATTACAGCACTGGAGAAGATTTTTGATGTCATGGGGTGTTCAGAACATCAAAAGGTTAGTCTTTCTGTTTACCGTTTTGAAGGTGAAGCTGATCAGTGGTGGTCGATGGTGAAAAATATCAGGGATAGTTATGAGATTGAGGATCTTCACTAGGACGAATTCAAAGGTATGTTTCATGAGAAATATTTTCCTAAGGTGGTTCATCTTAGGATGGAAAAACAGTTCCTAGAGTTGAGGCAGGAGGATGATTCAGTGGCTGCTTATGAAGAAAAGTTCACTCAATTGGCAAGGTTTGCTCCAAACTTCATAAGAGATCTTGAGAGTAAAATAAACCTTTTTTACTCAGGGTTAAAGCCAAAGCATCGAAGGGATTTAGCTTCTCGTGAGTTCAAAAGTTATGAAAAAATTGTTCGATGTGCGGAGAAGGTGGAAATGGAGTTTTCCGATGATCAGGTGTTCTATGACAAAAAACATAATAAGAGGTCCAGTTGGTTGGAAAAGGGGAAGAATTCATCAAATAAGCAAGGAGGATAGAAAACCAAATATCCATCCTGTGAAAAGTGTGGTAAAATGCATCCTCAATAATGTTTATCCATGTCTGGTAAGTGCTTTCGGTGTGGTAAGTCTGGTCATATTGCTCGTAACTGTAAGGAAGATGATCAAGCAGGAAATGAAAAGCTAGCGGTAAGATGCTTTAAGTGTAATTAAATGGGTCATTATGCAAATGAGTGTCTAATGAAGAACTCAACTGGGGTAAAGAAGCCATACTACAAGAAGAAAGGGGTGGTGAAATCTTTTACAACAACTTCAGCAGATGTTGGTCCATCGAATGAAGTGGTATCAGGTACACTGTTTGTTTGTTCAGATTATACCAATGTGTTGTTTGATTTAGGGTCTACACACTCTTTCATTTCTGAGAAGTTTTCTCAGAAATTGTAAATTCCATCTCAAGATATGAATCCTGAAGTTATGGTAAAAACACCCAGAGGGAACGTTGAGACAAAAAGGAATTATAAGAACCTTCCTATCCTTGTGTGTGGAAAGAATCTACCAGAAAACCTTATTATTTTTCCTCTAGTAGAGTTTGATGTTATTTTGGGCATGGAATGGCTTTCTGTTTATCATGCTAAGATTGACTGCAGAGCTAAAATGGTTTCTTTTCAGAAAGATTTTTAGTTTGTGTACCAGAATGAACCCTTGATTTTGATAACATATCAGGAAGTTGAGAAACTAGTAAAAGATGGAAATGAATGTTACCTTGCACATATTGTTGAAAATAAAGGAACTGTTCAGATTAATGATGTGCCAATGGTAAATGAGTATCTTGATGGTTTTCGTGATGAGTTGACTGGTATTATTCATGACCGGGAAGTTGAATTTATTGTTGACTAAGATCGTGATTCTAAGCCAATTTCAAAACCCCCTTATCGAATGGCTCAAGTTGAACTTTTAGAGTTAAATAAGAAATTTCAGGAGTTATTAGATAAAGGTTTCATTCGACCTAGCACATCACCATGGGGTGCTCTTGTCTTGTTTGTTAAAAAGAAAGATGGCTCAATGAGACTTTGCATTGATTATAGGGCCTTGAATAATATTACTATAAAGAACATGTATCCTTTCCCTCATATCTATGATTTTTTTGATCATCTCCAGGGAGCTCAGTATTTTTCAAAGATTGACTTGAGGTCGGGGTACCATCAGTTTAATGTAAAAGAAGCAGACGTTCCGAAGACTGCATTCCATACTAGATATGGCCATTATGAATTTGTAGTTATGCCTTTTAGGTTAACAAATTCACCTGCTATATTCATGGACCTTATGAATAGAATTTTCCATGAGTTCTTGGATAGGTTTGTGGTTGTTTTCATTGATGATATTTTGGTGTTTTCTAAAAGTAAAGAGGAGCATGAAAGTCATTTAAGTGTTATCTTGCAAACCTTAAAAGAAAATAAACTATATGGAAAATTCAGCAAGTGTGAGTTTTGGTTACAAACTATTTGTTTCCTGGGTCACAAGATGGCATAACTGTTGATCCTGCTAAAACAAAAGTTGTTGAAGAATGACCAAGACCCACAAATGTAACTGAGATCCGTAGTTTTCTTGGTTTGGTAGGTTACTACCGAAGGATTGTTGAAAATTTTTCACGGTTATCTAGTCCAATGACTAAGCTAACTCGGAAGGGTGTTAAGTTCATCTGGACAAAAAAAATGTGATGATTGTTTTCAGGAGTTGAAAAGTAGATTGGTGAATGCTCCAGTTTTGGCACCTTCTTCTAGGAATGTTGAGTTTGTTATATACAGTGATGCTTTGTTGAAGGGACATGGATGTGTCCTTATGCAGAATGATCGGGTAATTGCTTATGCTTCACGTTAGTTGAAAACTCATGAGTTAAATTACCCTACACATGATTTGGAATTAGCTGCTGTTGTTTTTTCTTTAAAAATTTGGAGGCATCATTTGTATGGAGTAAAGTGTAAAATATATACTGATCACAAAAGTTTACAGAATATATTCACTCAAAAATAATTGAACATGAGACAGAGGAGATGGCTGGAATTAATCAAGGATTATGATTGTACAATTCACTACCATCCAGGAAAAGAAAATAATGTGGCCGATGCTTTGAGTCGAAAAAGTAATGCTTCATTAACCATGCTACGTTTGGAACGAGATCCTTTAGTTTTTGATTTGATGAACTTTGGCATAGAAGTTGTTGGTGTAGGAATTTATTCTGTTTTGTTTCAGGTATCAGTGAGATCATCCCTATCAGACAGAATTAACCAAGCACAGAGCGAATACAATGAGTTGTAGAAAAAGTTAGAGCTAGTTCAGAAGGGTAAGTTTCCTGAATTCAACATTGATAAGGATTGTGTTTTGAGGTTTGGGAAGAGATTATGTGTGCCATTTGATTCAAAGTTGAAGAATGAGTTGTTATGTGAGGCTCATAGTTCCCCATTTTCAGTTCATCCTGGCAGTACTAAGATGTACAGGGATCTGTGGGAGTATTACTGGTGGGATGGAATGAAAAGAGATATTGCTGATTTTACTGTGAAGTGTCTGACTTGTCAGTAGGTTAAAGCAGAGTGGCATTTACCGAAAGGGATACTTCAGCCTTTACCAGTTCCAGAGTGAAAATGGGAAAACATATCCATGGACATTGTTGTGGGATTATCGAGGACATCTCGAGGTAATATTGCAATCTGGGTTATTGTTGATCGCTTGACTAAATCTGCTCATTTCCTTGCTATACGAGATAATTTTTCCCTAGATCAACTTTCCCGTTTGTATCTTAAAGAGATATTCAGGTTACATGGAGTTCCTCTCTCCGTTGTATCAGATCGTGATCCCAGGTTTACTTCTAACTTTTGGAAAGGCCTTCAGAAGTCGTTGGGTACTGAATTAAATTTTAGTACAGCTTTTCATCCGCAATCAGATGGGCAGTCCGAACGAACAATTCATACCTTGGAGGATATTCAATGAGCTTGTTTGATGGATTATCAAGGAAGTTGGGACCAACATCTTTCTTTGGTTGAGTTTTCTTATAATAACAGTTTTCATTCCATTATACAGATGGCACCATTTGAGGCATTATATGGGAAGCGATGTCGAACTCCAGCATTTTGGGATGAAGTGGGTGAAATGAAGCCGATGGGACCAGAATTGGTAGAAGAGATGGCTGAAAACGTTCAGTTGATTCAGAAACACATAAGAACAGCTCAGAGCAGGCAGAAGAGTTATGCGGATAATTGGAGGAAGGATCTATCTTTCGAGGTAGGTGATCATGTTTTTCTCAAGGTTTCTCCATGGAAAAGTGTGATGTGATTTGGTAAGAAAGGAAAGCTGAGACCAAGGATCATTAGACCATATGAAATTCTGGAGAGGGTTGGATCAGTTCCATACAATGTGGTTTTACCTCTGATTTTATCTCAGGTACACAATGTTTTTCATGTTTCGAGGTTGAGGAAGTATATGCCAGATTCATCTCATGTTTTGAGTCCAGAGGTAGTTCAGCTGGAAGAGAACCTCTCTTATAAAGAACAACCAGTCCAGATTCTTGACCGAAGAGAGCAAGTGTTTTGAAATAAGGTAATCCACCAGGTAAAGGTTTTGTGGAAAAACCATATGGTTGAAGAGGCAACATGGGAATCTGAAAATTCTATGAGGGATAAATACCCCCACTGATTTTGATAAGTGAATAAAATTGCGAGGATGCAATTCCCAAAAGGGGGGAAGGATGTAACATCCTAGGTAAATGTAGAATAAATAATTTTCAAATTTATTAATATTTACGAATAGTATATTAATTTTACTTTAAACGGGTTGATATGTTCGATAGCGTACCCGATACGCAACAAAGAGTTTCATTTAAATCTTACGTTGCACACTAGTAATAAAATAATATTATTTCAAATGGTAGTTAACACATAGCCGTCGTATTGGCGGGAAAGGATAGAAATAACTAAAATATGATTATATATGTTTTTCAAATATTTTTACTCTTTACAATAAATGTTATAGGATTACAAATGCAGATGAATCCAGTTTTTAAGCGCAAACATTCTAATATTCTTTAAAAGGTCGATTAACCACCTTTTGATGGAGAACCCCTTTTAAATCAACTTTTTGACAATTTTATAATCTTTATTTTTCAAAATAAACATATTATTTATGATTGGGACATTGAAATTTACCTTGGGATAATTTTTGGTATTTTTCTGACAATGTTCATTTTTCAATGAATAGTGAAAAATACCGCATTTTACATCAAAACTACTTTTTCATATAATTTAATTATATGGTTATATTACCTTTTTAATTTGTTTTAAAGTGTAATTATAATAGATTTTTACCATGTAATTCAACGATGGTCATTGGGATTAATTTCACTTTGGAATTAGGCATAAACAAGTGCCAAAATTTTCATAAATATTGTTTCTAAAAAACCCGCTATTTGTTTTGACAACGTGAAGTTTTTTTAAATTAATAATTAAAATCTATGTGTTTGGAATTTGGTAAAATTAATTACATATTTGGAATCAGAAGATACAAATTATGTAATTAAGACTCTTTTGTTTTTGGGAAATATGAATAGTAACGACGGTAATTATCTTTAATTATCTTGATTAATGAGTAATCAGGTAGTTAAAGATAATAAGATAATATCATAATAATAAACAAATACCACAAAGTGTGTCCTAAGGCTACTGGGTGTCACATGTCCGACCATGGGATGCCTTGTGCCACACTTTGGGGCCCCATGGAATCACTTTTGTGAGAAAGTGACTTTTTATCTTTTTATTTTTAACGAATGTTAAATGTAACAAAGAATGTATCTCCTAAGTAAAATATTTTTAATTTTTCTACATAAATGATCTTCTGGACTATAAATATTCATTGGAAAGATAAAAATATTTCCTACATCATAGTATTTGTTTTATAATTTTTATACATTATATAAATTAAATTATTTATGACATCATGATGATGCAGCGATGACCTCATTATTTAATGATTTAAATAAAATGGAAGTATAATGTAAAATCTAAGACCTAAACATGTCCAAAACCTATTATATGGGTGTATTTAGAACCCTTATCACCTTATCATCGAAACACATCAATGTGTGACCATTAAAATCTGAAACACATTCTAAAATAAAGTAACATTTCCTTACTTTCCAATAGTACCCCTCCTCTCCTCTTATAAAAGGCCCCCACCTCTATCTCTTTATCCAAACTTCCAAAGCCTTTGGCTCGGCCAACCCCTTCCCATTATGGCTCTCCACATCCCTCTATTACTCCTTGAAGCCTCACTTTTGGCATAAGTCTTCCCAAGGAATCCTTTGAGCTCATATCTAAGAGAGTTACCCGATTTTAAGGTGATGTCTTCACTTGTGTTCTTTTGTTTTATTTTTCTTCTCCAACCCCCTAAACTCTTTTTATTCATTTCTTTTGTAAAAAATACAGTATCTTCAATAGAATAGGATGTTTTTATAATAATATTTAGAGCTTCACTTACACACATCTACATCTAATGGTTAAATAACATACTGTTTCCGTGGATGGCGAATTTCTGCCTCCCGAAACGATGATTGTTCAACATTCTTTTAACACCGTCAAAGGTGGCCATTAAGATGACACTATATTTATATGTGATATATAATATGTTTATGTTTTCCTTAGGCTTCTGTATTTTTTATTTTTATCATACCGTTATGGCTTCCATTATGGGTAAACACGATAATTTCATTTTAGGAAGTGCAGACTACCGCCCCCTCAAAGTGATGTGATTCGTTAATGCCATATGTGGGACGTATAAAGGATGGATTTAAAGTTATTATATATGATGTTATACTAGAATTATAATATACCTCTATATCATTATTATTTCATTCCATTAATGTATGATATAGAAATGAATGTAGCGTTCATGCGTACGTACGGCTTACCGTCTCCATGAACGGTGCATTTCATTTCTTATCCCCAAATGTAATGTACTATTACAAGTACATATATATAATGGATATATATGATGTCTGTTACATCTAAATGATTAATATAATTCTGGAATTAAAATATACATACCTCTCATTAAGTTTTAATTCCATTAATATGACATAGAAATGAAAGTAGTGTTCATGCGTACGTACGGCTTACCGTCTCCATGAACGGTGCATTTCATTTATTACCTCTAAATGATTATGTAATATTATAAATACATGTATATTCTGGATATATATTTGATATATATGATATCCAAATCATGAATATCATTCTGGATATAATGAACCTTTGGCCACACGAATAACATGTAATTTTAAGAAGTCCACTTTCGACTTAAGAACCAATTATCGACAAAACAATCATTATTAACTTAAATGATTACATAATGTTTATAACATAGAAATAAGTGATATAAAAGGAATAATAATCTTGAAAAAGGTTCTTAAGCAAGTAGAAATTAACTCAAGTTTATTATTCAGGATGTTAAAGAACGATCGAGTCAAGTCGGACCTGAGATAAGGGACTTCGTCTCAATCTCCTTTCATTGAGGCATATTTCGTTTTATACACAACTATATTTTATACGGTGTATAAACCCCTTTGAATTTTAATTTTATACAAAATTAATATTTTTCTATGAAGATTTTTACTAAACGACAAAAAGGAATGTTTCTTTTAATGTATGTGGTGACAACGGCCTTTTCCGCCACCGCGAGTATTATTTTGGTCTTTGGCATCTTGAACAAGTCGTAATGTTTTTTTTAAATGAATTAAATACCGTATACACTTTTATGTATTTTGGTATTGAAAATGGTTTTTATAATGGATTTGTTATGTTAATATATTTATGTGACATATTGTGATCAAAGTGTGGAAATGTTTTCTTTCCATTATATTTGTTTTATGTCTTATGATTTTTATAATGGTACTTGGACATTTGACGGGTGGTTACGTGATAAACCATATGACGGGTGGTTCCGTGAATACCAGGATGGGTGGTTACATTATAACCTCCAACGCATTGGGTATGGAATTCGGCTGTATGGATATTCCATTGAGTATGTATGGAAGTTGGCCGTATGGCTATTCCATTAAGTGATGTGTGTGGAAGACGACCGTATGGTTATTCCACTTAAGTATGTTTATGTCCCAAGTTACCTTTATATGTTATGTGTTATTTATATGGGTTTTATGGTAGTCCTTTGGTTACAAAAGGGTGTGTAATGATATTTTATTCAGTGAAGAGTTTTTACTACTTCATGAAGGTGAAGATATTACTTTGATAAAGTATACATGGTTTACTTGATGTTTGAAAAACTAACAGTTTTCATTCTTTGTGTATCCCTTACTGAGCTTTTTATGCTCATCCCAAGTTTTTGAAATGTTTTTCATAGGACTTAACGTGGAATAGGGTCCAGGATGGGATCAAGGGAAAGTCATGCTACCTAAAACATGGAACTATACATGTTTCTTTTTTAGAGTTTTTATTTTATGGAAACTTAGTAGAAGTTTCTACTTTGTAATCTTTTGAGATGTAATAGTTATGTCCTAATTCTCTAAAACTCTAAACCTGAAGAGATCCTCAATGTGAATTATTCATTTAATTCAATATTATGTAAGGTTTAAGGCCGTGACCTTATATATATAGTTTGTCATTTACCATCTCTCTTTGTATTTTATATTATATGGTGAATAAACATACTATATCAAGCCATGAGAACCCCACGTGGTTCATTATTAATATATATAACCCTATATAAGTCCTCTGGCCAATCATTATATTTTTAGGAATATTATATCAATTTATAATATAGTCTTTGTTTTAAAATTTAAATTATGTCAATTTTGACACTATTTAGTATTTGGTTTTTATGAAAATCATAAAATCATTATTAATTTGAAAGAAAATATATTATTTAATCAACCCTAACATGTCATATTAACCTATAAAATTAGTGGAATTCATCAAAAGCCTCAAATTACTTTTATTTTGATATTTATAATATCAATAATTTTAATATTTCATTAATAAGGTAATTACTGTATCATCATTTTTTCATAAATAAATTAAATTAGTTAATGTATAAAAATTACAAATAAAATTCCATTATGTAGTTAATATTTTTAGATTCATAATAAATATTTACAGTCTAATTTATCTTATGTATAATCCTATATTTAAAATATTTTAGTTATTCATCTTTGAATTTAACTCTTTTAACTCTTCTTTTAATAAAATTATTATAAATGTCCTAATATAATCCAAGTGGACCAAAGAAGATCATATATTATTCTTAATGTTTTTTTTGGTCAAATTATACTTATCCAATAGAATTAGGACTTGTGTTAGGGTAATTATTATATCATTTTAACCATTAATTACCCTATTTACTTTTCACTGTGGTAAATAAAAGTAAAAAGACACTATTCACAGAAAATTATTTTAATCTTATTGAACCACATTTTAGTTAATGATATCAACCGTGTCACTCAGATTTTTGGATATTCAACTCACAGAAGTGGTAAAATTATGATTTATGTAAATTTTCAATTTCTTGTAGAAGTTGGGTAAAAGACGGTAAAAAGTTCAATAAAAATTTTATATATCTAAACTAATTATAAAATGACTCTAATGAATTGCATTGAAATTTTATAGGTATTATGTATCTATATTGACCGAAAATGAATTTAAATAAAATAAATAATTATTTAAATAAATAGTTGTTTTTAAACAATAACTTAGTGTTATTTACTATTCTTCAGAAGTTGATAGTTTTTAGAAAAATTACAAAACATTAAACTAAGGTAATTTCAATATTCTGAATGCAAAAAAAGTCCATATAGATAAATAAAATTTAAAAAATTTCAAAAAGTGGGAATTACTATTCATAACAGCTAGTTTGATTGGTCGTGGTGTGTTAGAATCTCGATGTCGCGTACAATGGAAGCTATTGCATTATTCAAATGGAAACATATCATGGAAGCTTAGGGTGTTACAAGATACGATAAAAAAGAACATATGCTATTAAAATAATAAATATTAAATTGTTTGTGATTTCCAAAACAAAATTAAATGAATGGGAATGTCGAAGCAGAAATTTTGACAAAACACACTTATGTTATATAAAAAATACTTAATTCATTGGGGGATGGTTAATATTAGGCTCACCCGTTTCATTATAATATATCAAAAAATATTTCATACCACATATAAAAAATCTAATTTAATAATCCAAGATAATAATTAAACCATGGATTATAAGTTATTAAAAACGACATGTTTTCATAAAAATATAATATAACATAATATGGAATAAATCAAAGAGTAGGAAGTGAAAACATATTTATATAATATTAAAATTTAATGGTATATGAATTAATATATAAATTTTTTTTGATATATATAACTAGAGAATTGGAATACCATAAATAAAATAAATTAACATGGAGGAAAAGTGATAAGGAAATAAATAGAGGAATTGAAAAAAGATTATCTTACAAACATCATACCGTGAGATGTTTGAATCAAATTCAGAATATAATAAAAAATATATAAATTCCCATATTAAATAAAAAATATGTAAAATAGTATTTTTAAAATATGATGCATACAAAATATTCAATAATATTGAAAAATGGAATATCGAACTTGAAACCCTATAAAATAGATTGAATTAAAACCTTCTACCTCAAGTATCAAATTTCATAAATGTTATATTTACTTACAATATAAAAAATGTGTATTTTTTAAAACATTTAATAAGTAAATTATTCAAATTTATTCAATAATTTTTTTATGTACTATTTTTATTAACTTGTTACTAGTCATTCATTATCAATAATATTCATTAATATGTTTTAATTCAGAAAATTACATATTTGTTTTGGATTCATTAATAATTATTTAAACATGGGTTATATATATAAATAAATTAAAAACAGAAGGATTATTTATAGTTATATAATATCTATATTTATCTACTAAATTTATTAAAATAGTAGATTCATTTTTATGAAAAATCAAATATATTAGGTCTATGAAATATAATCAGACAAATAAAATCTTTCATGTGATTATAATAATTTTAGTTGATTAATTACTTAATATTTAACAAATTTTAATTTATATATTTATAAATAGTTATATGATACTAACCTGTTATGAAGGTTGGGATAATTATAAATATATAGATTCCTTTCAGGTTACAAAAACTAACCATGTAAGGATGTGTTGGATGTAGAAATAGATGGATTTAAAAAAACATTCATATTACTGATGTTTTATGATTTTTTTTTTGATAAATAAATATTAAATATATAGTTAATCGTTAATAAAATTAATGGAAATCAAATATATGGAATAATTTTTAATAATTCTTTAGACAAAAGAATTATTTGCGATGTGACTTTTTATGCTTTGGAGAATAGGTTTTCCTTGTTTATAGGGGACACAAATGTGGGTAATAGGATTAGAAGGAAGATATTGGTTATCTATTGGGTATAGGGAGTTGGAATGCATATTAATAGTAAACAATGACGGTATTTTGAATTAGAATTTATAATAAAATATAATTTTCAAAAAATAAATTATGTAGTGATTTAATTTTCAGCATGTAAATTATATTCCACTAATTTTTATTTAACTTATGTCATACTTACCAACTAGATTATGTTTTTACAAAGGGATTTCAATTTGACTTAATTAATATATCATATTTACCTATTTATTTAAATATTTATAAAAATTCCCCAATATTTCCAATATCATAATTTTAATGTCTTGGTTTAAAAAATGAAACACTTTTTATAAAAATTAATATGTCAATATGGATAATTAAAATTTTAAAATAAAAACATTCTATATATTAGAAACATTATTTCTTAAATGAGTCATCTTAAAAAAATGACTAATTTCAATTTTATAAAATTATATTATTACTTCTAGGTTTATAGTTATTTTCTATAAAAAACCATTTTAATATTTATTATATTTGATTATTATTTTTAATATATAATTGTATATATACAATTATTACTCATATTTCTAATAGAACAGTTATATAGTGGGTTATATATGACCTTTTCATTGTGTCCAGTGGTTTAATAATTTAGTTTCTCCTGATTCGGTTTCATTATGTCATTACTTTGGTGTATGTGTGGATACTCCTATTGATTATGCTAGATATACTCATGATAATTCCACTTCAAATATATTGTTCTCACTTGATACTGGAGGACTAATGAAGTAATAGCTTCCTATCCAGGAATCCCTCTTCTTTGATCTTATAAATCATTTTGATATTTTAACTAAGGTATTATAGAATAAAGAGAGTGAGGGCCAGTATGAATCTATATTGAAGAGGATGAATAAGACTATCCAGTCATATACTTTTGATCCTTACCAAATCTCTATTGAACCTTGAACATAAGAAAAGAAAACTCCATTAAACCAATTGTTGCAGCTGTCATATGAAAACTAAGAGAATTTTTTTTTGAGGATGATTTACAATGTGGTTTAGGATATTAAAAATAAATGAATGGTTCTTATACCTCTAATAATATATTAGATTCTTCTAGGGAGAATTCCAAGGGGTATTTTTTACCTTAAAATGGGAGGAAACCGAGGCATAGAAAATAATATTTCATTATATTGAGTCCCATGTTGAGAAGGTTGGTAATAAATGATATTATTTCTATGTATCCTATGAATTCACATTCATTGGTGGAAGAGAATGATCATAGAATTAAAAACATGAGGAGTGTCCTTAGAAGGCTGTAAAATTGGGGAATTCTTCCCCTCTCACTTATTGAATGAAATGATATATATATATATATTAAATTTTTGGAATGGATTTGGAGGAGGAATGAAGTGAGGCACAATGACTTGATATTGAGTTAAAATTAGGAGGGGAGGTCATATTGAGGTTGATGAAGAAACCACAGAACCTCGGTGAAGGTAGTGAAAAATGGTTTTACTCATATCTAGATATTTATATTTTGGATTTGTATAAGAAAACCTTTCCCCAAAATTATTATTTTTCTATCTCTAATATAATTTTTAAAACCATTGAAGACCTCTTATGGATTCATCATGATCTTTTTCGTATTGTTAGGACTGGAAATATATGTCTGACTATTCTGGTTCAATCATACGTAATTTTTGTTGATAGTTTGTTTCCACTAAATGTGTTTGGTGTTGAGTTTTTTTGTTATATGGTTCATTTATAGGTTCCCAATTAACCCAAAAATAATTTTTAATCAGTAATAAATTTAATATTTGTGGACATAATTCCATGTTGTTTTATAACTAATGACTATATATCACGTGGTAATATTTTGAGTGGTTATATTCCCAATATTCATATAATTATCACTCATATTCCCAAAAAACATATTCCCAATGGTCTTATAACCAATAAACATATTACTTGTCTATATCATATATATTCTCTTAAATACCTCCCCCAAATAACTATTTTAATTCAAAAAATTCCATTCCATAGATTTATATTTCCTCCCATGTAAATAATTCTGCTAGTATTTTTATTTAATATTATGATGATCCATGAAAAAATTATCTTTATGGGAGACCATGTTTCATTAGATTTATAGCTTCAAGTTATAATAATTATTTATTATTTATTATTTATTGTTAGTTATAATAGTTCTTTATGAATGTATATATCTAATTTATAATGTTTTTTGTGAATAATAATATAATGTTAATATTATTACATGGTCCATATGATTTAATTATAATATATCATTATACTAGGGTTTCTATAAATAAAATAAATAAAACCAATATAATTAATATATAAATATTAGTTGTGATGGAGATTTTCTTACTGAAAAATGTATGATGTTACACTAATTTGTTCTTTTGGTTTGGGATTTATTCTACATACAAATATCTCCTTTAGAAATTATTGATGAATTTTAAAGGACATTGTTCCCTTAAAACTATGTTTAATGAATTATAAATTGTTTCAAACCTCTTATAGTTAGTGAAATTTGATTAAGGATAGGTGTAAGATGGGTCAAGTGAATTGGACCATTCTAAGGATGGGTTATTATAGCATTCCATTATGAAAAGTTTACTAAAATGGTTTAATTAAAAGAGAACTGGATTTTTACTGATAAAAATATAAAACATTTATAAAAAATTCAGTGTATTAAGATCATAAAAATACTTTATGATAAAAAAATAGAAATGGGGTAAATGGGAGTAGTAAGTAGAGAAATGGAAGGCATATTTTAGGGGTCACATTCGTTTTTATTTTATTTTTTTAGATTACCATCCACAGTTTTCAATGATAATTTTTTTAGATTATCGTTGATTATTTTTGAAACCTATTGAATATCAAACGATATTACCTTCGGGTTGTGAATGTTTTATATCGATGATGTCTATTCGGGTTCCCCAATCTTCCCTTAAAAGGGGGCTACTTTGCTTTAAAATAAAAAATGAAGGGCTTCGGGCTGTTAGATGGATGTTTATAATATCATTATATGTTTAATTAATGGGGTATCAATTCTCACTTTATTGTGATAAAACACAACATTTAACTATTTAAAGATATTTAAATGGAAATATAATTTTAAAAAAATACACCAATGATTTCCCTTATCAATCATTTTAATTTTAAAAATATATTAAAATTATTGTAGTTTTTTATAGTCGAGAATGATGGATAAGAATTATTTTAATTTTTATGGTATTTTAATAGAGTTATTTTTTAATCGTACTTTTTATATCGATTTTTGGATTTGTTATTTAAACTAAACTATTCTATAATCCTTTGTAGCTGGAAAAGTTGTAAATCCCAATACCCTAACATGAACACAAAATAAATGTTTTTTAAGACAATTCTTATTTTCTATAGTATATTTTAAAAATAATAAAGATTAATCATCTTCTTGTATAATGATTTCATTCAATATATAGTTCATCTCTTTGGATTTTACATTATGGTATAACCCAAACATTAAACTATACTTATTTATTGATAAATTTGTTCAAAAATATTATAAAATTTTACTGCAATGAATATTGGTACCATATTTTGATTATTGTTGATGGGTAGTGTCATTTCCTTGTATTAAATTGTATATATTCCCATGTACTAGTATAAAATCCATATATTTTCCTTTTTTTTTTATTTTTTATTTTTTGTATTTTTTTTATCTCTATTATGTTTGGTCTTATTATTTGAGTAATTTTAGTATTATTTGGTTAACATGATGCAAATAGGATAAAATTATTATAACTAAATAATGATGATTGAATTTCACATAATACAATATTTAAAATAATATTAATCGATATTATAAAAGTAATATTTTGAGAAAATTTTAAATGAAATATAAATTTAATTTTTTTATTTTATTGTAATCCAAAAAATTAATTGATAATTAATTATATGAATTGTGGATGATAATATATATCTTTGAAAACCATGATTATAAAATGGTTTTTCATCAATGAAAATAATTTTGAGTTAAATCTAGGAATAATTCAAGTGGTATTGAATGTGAGTCACACCCGTGTTTTTAGGATTATTACGTGAATTGGATTTATAACTTCGTTTTATTTATTATGTGCATTCTTTGAGATAATGTGATAAAAATTATACTATTTTATTTACATATAGTTTTTTATTATTCATTTTATGTGTGTTTGAATGTTACTTCGAGAATAAATTATGATAAATTATTTTAATATAATTATTTCTTGGAAACAGAACATGGTTTTATTTTAATATTTATAAAATTGATTTAGGACGATATTTTTTTTAATTCCATGTGTATGATATATTATATTAATTGTTTAGCATCAATTGTTGGGATTTATAATAGTCAATTTATAGTAATTAAGAAATTGGTATAATTAATCAGGTTAAATGATTGTGTGTCGTTGTATTTCAATATCTCATTTATTTCATTATTTTCTGTTTTCCCTGGATTGTGGAAGACATATAAGGATAATTTTTAATTTAGATAATTATATCTATTGGATTTAAGTGAGATATGACATCGATTATTGTTTTAGTTTTAAAGAGAAAAGGAAGTTGACACACTAAATAGAGTATTCAATGCCTATTTAGGATTATAAAAATGAAAATATTATATTAATATTGAGTCATGAGAATTCTATTATGATATTTTTATTTAATTATCATGTTTTTGTAATGGTAGTGTAATTTTGATGTCATGGTAGATGTATGGAAATCCAAGGTTATGAGTTTGTTCATAGAATTAATGAATGTAGAAGGTGTTTTTATGTATATTTTATTTAATTATATGAGTATTTTGAGATGTAACTGTTTCTTAAAAAAATTCAATGTTTTCTCAAATATGTTTTTTAACAATGTTTTCACCACCTTTTCTACTCATCATGAAAAATCACCAAATAGTCATACCACACACTAGAACATTTTCTATCCAACTCCCCTAGAGTTTCATAACCAGACTGTTACATGGGTTCATGTCATTTGGCATATGGTTAATGAAACTCACTAGGGGTCATTAACTCTTGAATAGAATGTTCCATCAGGTATTGATAATCTGGTATATACTACACCAAATTTTTTGTAAGTGAATTCTTTTAGACTCTTCTTTCTAAACAGATATCTATCAGCTATTTTTTATAATATATCCTGATGAATTATATTGAAAGGATATTTCATTTATGGGTTAATATATAATAATAAAATAATTTATATAGATGTATTTGATATTTTTTTTGATCTTAATTAGTTAATTTATATTTTATGGATTTATTGGGATCATGAAGTGATTTTACTATGTAGGTTTTTATGAAACAATGATGATATTATTTTAAATATAATTTTGTTGATAAAATGATTTGATAGAAATTCACAGTGTAGTGGGATGATTTTATAACTATTTAAAATATAGTACATTATAAATTTGTATTTTGTGATTTCAGATGAGAAAATGGTTTTAGGGAGGTAGTTTTTAAACACATCTATAATTTTATCATGGTAAATCAAGGAATATAGAGATAGTGAATTAAGGTTGTAGATTTAATAATGGAGATGAGTTAGTCCTTTTCATGGTTATGTGAATGTTTTGGACCAAAACGAGTGAATGGGTAGTGAATTTGTTTATCTATGAGAATGATACCTATATATTTTTTGATTTAAATTATTAATTTTTATTTATACCTTATCATGTGTGATTTTTTTAAGTGGGGAGTTTCTAATTTTTTATATAAATAAGAGAATTTCTCATTTTTTTGGGAAAATGGGAAGTGTTTAAAATAAAATTTTAGATAAAAATTATGTTTGAAATAGATTTTAGAGTAGTGTATTTCATTTATTTTTAATTCTATATAATGTAGTTTTAAATAAAACATGTTTGATGCCTAAGATTATTTATATATTGGTTTTAAAATAATTTTAATAAATAAGAATTTCAAATAAAATTGTTCTTACTTTTTATGTATTCAATATTTTGGATTTTATCATGCATGTATAGATATAAATCAGGAAGAAATCATTCTATGTTCATATTCTACCCATAGATTTATACAGTTTTTTGGAATATATATATAAATAGTCATGAAACACATAATGTAACTATCTTGTAATTTTATGGGAATATAGATATGATTTTTCATGAT
Organism: Viscum album; assembly: GCA_963277665.1. Lineage (NCBI taxonomy): Eukaryota > Viridiplantae > Streptophyta > Magnoliopsida > Santalales > Viscaceae > Viscum > Viscum album. Next base: position 1,255,965,656 of record OY728122.1, read on the forward strand.
CCATTAAAGAATTATATTACATTCCCCGACCTAGAAAAATTCTAACTAAACATGATAAAATATTGGTAGATAATGATATAATGAATCCTTACTTAGTCAGTTATATTTAGAAAACTATTATGGGGTTTATAAAGGATATTAATAATTATAGGTTTATAGAGATTAATCCAAACATAGAGTATCTAAAAAACTCTACAATTCATTTTTAGTAATATTGGGATTGAAAAAAATGAGGGGTGGTTGTAAAGTATTTTTTATTCTTGTTTTTTTCTATTAGTTTGAGACCTCAAACATTCAATATAGTTTTTAATTCTTGATGGTCTAATTAAGAATTAATATGAATTAGTTGTGGAATTAAAGAAAGATAAATATCTTTAACAGTAATATTTCTATAATAAAATGACAGATCAATAATTCTAGATGTATTTACTTTTAATATATCATAATAGTTTTTGAATTTTGAAATTGATAATTTTTTACTTATAGTGTCATCTTTTAACTTTTAGAATATCCAGAAGTATATGACTATATTGGTGACAAATGATAGGATTATGACTGGGAAATTTGAGTGGTGACTGTGACCTTAGATACCAATAATGATTTTTTAAATTAAAACTATATACTTATGTCGAATTGATGAGTAAAATCTCTTCTATAGAGGGAAAAAATATAGATACATGAAATATGAAAAGCTTTATTCCATAACCTTGTGGTAGAGTAAATGTCTTTATTTTTTATAAAGGAAATGTAAACTATTTTCAAAGAAATATTATGGAATCATTTTTTTCATTTATCTCAATGTAATGTTATAAAATAATGTTTAAAATATGGGAATGATAAAAATTTAATGTTAATGTTTCTAGCCCTACCTCATCCATGCTTCCTGTGAGGCAATATGGGAAATCAGAAAAAGTGTTTTGGGATATTCTCATAATTGAGTAGATTGAAAGAATAAAAACATGCATTGGGATCCAAAATTGAGTTATAAAAGTTGAATTAGATAGATTCAGGGACTCATTTAAGAGTGGTAAATACGTATCAACATGATAGGATGGTGAATCAAATTAGTATGGGAAAATACTTTGTCATTGAGAAAGCATCAGTAGAGATAAAATATAATGTAGGAAATTATGTGGTATGTGGTTCCATTTTAATTTATTATATTATTATTTTGATATATATTGAAAATTTAATAACACATTCATTTATATCTACCTAATTAGTTGATTAATTTGGATTACAGGTTGAGCTATTTTTGTGCTTAATAAAAATAGATAATCCAATATATGAAAGGTTTGAGTGATGGTTTATGTGTCCCTCGCATTTGATAATGATAATAATTATATAAACATAATTCTTATTTCAATTAATTATGATAGAAACAAATGACCCGATTTTAAAGGGATTGGATATGTATATTCTATGCTCAAATCGATTGATGTAGTTAAATTTCTCATTTTCATGCCTTATGGAACTTTTCATAATTTTAAGTGGGTGTGGGATTTTAAATCTTGTTGGTAATACCCAAGAGAAATATTATTTGGATCAATATATTTTCAATTGGGAGTATTGGTATTGGAATCTATATATAATAAGGAAGGACACCACTTTCACCAATATTGAATAATTGTTAATGTTTTAACACAAAAATATTTTTTCTAGAATATAAAAATCAAGGAATGCATAAATTTTTATTGAATTGCATAATGGAATGAACATGATTTCTCTATATTACTATCATATATTTATATTTTAGGTAATGTAATTTAATATGAATCTAGTTGATCTTTTTCATAAAGGATTCAATCAACAATGATTTTCCATTTCTATAAAAAAAATTCTATTTCCAAATAAATTTGAATACATTATATTTTTAAATATTATTAATTAAAAACTAAATTTGATGATCATGTATAATAAATAAATCATTACCCAAATTAATTATATTTTTATCTACTTTATGGTATCTCATTATTTTTCAAAGATCGGCCTTCGATCAAGGTATCATCAGCTACGGGTAGGTGAATATGATGTTCTCAACATTAAATTTTAATGTTTATATAGACATTATAAATTCTTGGTTATTCCATATGGAGTTACCATGACACCTAATATTTTTATATAAATTATTATCTAGGTGTTTTATAAATTTTTTGAAACCTTTGGTGAGGTATTGTTTGTGATATTTTGATATATTCAAATATATAAGTGCATCATGGAATGTACATAGAATTTTTTACAGAAAATTTATATAAGTATAAAATCTATACTAAGTTCTTGAAATTTTATTTTTATGTTTGATAAGGGAATATTTGTTGTGAAATTTTCTATAAAAATGGATTTTACAATATATTAGTAAGGTTATAGTTGTGATTCTCTAAAACAGACACAAGAACATTTTTGGTATATATAATTCTATGTTTGGATGGATATTACTAGATAATTTTGTAGGATCCTTCTAGATTGTGGCCATCTTTTAAAAATATGAATCAAAAGGAAGTTAGTTTTGATTATAATTTAAGGATTAATGAATTATCTATGTAACTAAAAAAGTTAATTACTAATACTGTAATTTTATTTATTTTGGAAGTAGTTGTTAATAATGAAGTATATTGTGATGTGTCCAGATTGGGATTAGGATGTGTTCTGATATAAGTCATAAATGAAATTTCATATGTTTTCAAGAATTTAAGACCCCATGAAAATAACTATCCAACACAAGATTTGGAGTTTAATACTATTATTTATGCTTTTATGACTTAATGGAACAACCACTTTTAGTAAGAAATTATTTGTGTAAACTTATTAATTGATATTAAAATATATTTTATAATAGTGTAGTATCTATATAAGGTATTATAGATTAGTACATTTAATTTAAATTTTGTATTATTAATATATTAATAAACCTAAAAAGGAAATACAATGGATGATCAATTGAGTAGAATGTTTCATACTCAATAATTGAAAAGGATATAGAATAGTGTTATTTGGTGGGATTGTTTGTGAACATTCACATAGAAATAGTGTAAATATGGAATGAAGTATTTATATCGAGTATTAATGTGTCATATATTTTTAAAAATCAAGATAATTTAAATTATTTATTATTGAAATAGTGTAGGAGGATAATTGATTACATATATAATAGGTATACCATTAATGAATGAAAAATAACTCTGGATCAGGTGCTCCATATCTGAGGGTGGATGGTAGTTTTAGTGTAACAAAGGAAATGTTTTGAAAAAAAAATAATTTGATTTGGGTGGTTCATCCTAAAGAAACCAAGTAATACAATGATGTAATATTCTAGTTATGGTGATTGAGAGTGAATAAAGTGATTATTGGATGTATTTTTTGAGGTTTTATAGGACATCAAATATAGGTGAAGCATTAACCGTGGGGGTTTTATAGACATTAACCATTATAAAATGTTGATGGAATGATATTTCTATATATTTCAGGATTGTATAATAATGATCCCTAGAAAATTAGGTTGTGGTTTGGGTGATGCAGGATCAAATAATGAAATCAATTCATTTCTTTATCTTTAATAAAATATAATATAATAATGTCATCGGTATCATTTTTGGGAAATAATTCCTTATATTTCATTGAGTTTAAAAGCAATTATCTCATATAGGTATCCAAGGGTTACATATAGATTTTGGAAGGAAATCGTGTATGTTATGGGAATATAATAGAGTATGAGTACTATATTTAATCATCAAATTGATGGAAAAACAAAGAGATTTATATAAATCTGGGAGGATACGATTCAAGCATGTTTACATGAATTTGGGAGAATATAGTAGATCATTTGGCAAGGGTTCATTTTATCTACAATAATATTTAATTTTCAATAATTTATATGGAATTATTTGTAGTGTTTTATGGTCACCATTAAGTTATGTTGATACCAATCAAAAGCCTCATATAAGACCCGAATTGGTGTAAGAATGGATATGATAAATTAAATTAATTTCAAAGTATATGATTTAATCCCATATTCATCAACATAAACACATCAAAATTTGAAAAAAAATATTTTGAAGTTATATGATGGAAATAATGTGTTTTATAATGTGTCTCAAGGGTTGGGACTTAATGGTTTGATAAATCAAGTGATATTATTTTCATTCAATATGGGTGATTTTGATATTATGGAACAAATTGGTGATGTGGTTTATCAGTTGGGATTAATAAAATATAATTTGGTAATTCATGATATTTTCAATGTTTATTAATTCCAAAATTATTTATCTAATAATACTCTTATCTTTTATTGGGAATAAGTTAACGTAGAATATTATATATCTTATGTTGGAAGATAAATTCAAATTGTGGATTCAAGAGACTATTTTTTTTGGTGGTGTAGTATTTCGTTAGGGATTGTTTTATGGAATAATTTTTTAATTAGTGAAGATACTTGGGAATTATATTCCCATGTGTCGAAAGCATCACTAAATATTTTTTTAGAGAACCTATCTAGTGAATGATTGAGGATGAGATGTATCATGGTGTAGAGAAATGTCACACCCATTTTTTGAGTTTACATAATGTAGCGAATTCTTATCGTTAGATAATTTATAATATATGGATAACATATAAATTTTATTATAATTTTATTATTTTAATTATTTGGAGTCATTTATTATGTGTTTTATATGAGTTTTATGTGACTTAGAGAACAAATGGTGATAGATTAATTTTATCTAATTATGTTTCAGAATCATGACATGGTTTTATCATGAAATTTAAAAAATTTAACCTTGGAATTGATTTTGGTAGTAATTTATTATACATTTTAATTGTAGGTAATTTTATATTAATAGTCAAACATGAATTGTTTGGATTTATCATTTTAAATTTAATAGAATCGAGAAATTTGGGAAATTGATCAAGTGAAAAATTTATGTCTCATAGCTGTGACACGTGAAAATCAATTATAATATGGGAACCTTCTATTTTAATAAAACTATTATAAAATTAATATTTTAATATTTTATTTATTAAAATTCCAAATTTGATATGATGAATATCAGTTTTGAAATTACTTGGTAAATATAATCTGAGAATGAATTTTTAAAATTTCCCATCAGAAATATAATTTTATGAAAAATAAAAAATGTATTATTTAACTACTCCCCATTATATTTATTATAATATTTAATAATATTTATAATTTCTATTTTATTAACTAAATATTTTGTTGAAATAAATATATGTTCATTTAGAGGTAAAAACATTTATTTCTCTTAAAACAATTTCTTCTGTTAGAAATTTTTTTTAAACATGCATGATATCAATCCATTAAAATTAGTTAAATTAATATATAATGAAGAAAAAATTAAATGTGATGTATTTATTATACATTTAACTATAATAATTTAAATGAATATAATAACTATTACTAATCATTTAATTAATATAAGATCAGCTTATGCATAGAAAATTAATTTTTGAAAAACCATTTCTCAAAAAGGTTTGTTGGATTGTTTTTTAGCAAAAGTTTACCACTTATGTGAATTTAATTTAACAAAATGGATTATATTTTTTTGGAATCAGGTTAAATCATAACATTTAGAAAGTTCAAATTTAATTTTTTCATAATTATTAGTAAAAACATTAAAAATCACTTAATGTGGTTTTGATTTTAATGAGGTTTTGTGGATTACATTTTAATGTGTTAAAATTAATTTTACACATAAAATTAATTTTTATTTCATAAAATTTATTTAATATATATAAACATTAATTCCATAATATCTAATAAGTATCATTTTATATTAATAATAGAGTGTTAATTACGTAGGTTAAAAAACTAGTTTCCATGGTGAATACTAAAATAGTAAAGGTGAATAGAATTGGTGGATAAGGGATTTTTTTTTTAAAATATGGTTTTTTATGTGGTGGAGGTGTGGATTTAAAATTCCTTCCCTTAAATACATTATTTATTAATTTTGGAGGCACTTGGGGTGACATTGACTTCCAATTAGTGAATGGTTTTTAGTATTTATAAAAATTCCAGTACTCTAGAATTATAAAAGGTTAATCCATACCCTGAAATTGTCACACCTATCAAGAAATTTGTAAACCCTAAAAATATCCCTCCCTGTCACCCATAGACACATTATAGAGTTGTTTTCCTTCTCAAAAGGCCAAACCTATGATCCTTAAGAATAGATATAAAGGATGATTCTATAAGAGAAGGTAATCATATTAATGATGCTATATAATATATAATAATACATTATTATTTTTATAGGATAATAATTATGGATCTCTTTCTCATTAAATTTAGAAAACAATGTCATCTCCTATGTTTACGGTGAACTACTGTCTAGAGAACCGATTTAATTTTTTTTTATCACTGACTCACTTGTGTTATGATGATGATGAAAATAATGGAAATAAAATATATATATATATATTGAAATATATTGATTCTGGAAAATTAAAATATCATCCAATTTATTACCCATTCACCTATTGATGGAATAATATTTTCATTCATGCATACGTATGACCTAAAATATCCACAAAGAAATTTGACTCATTTTCTATGTCCAACATTCATAAATAATTCTAAAAATATATTTAATGGTTCAATGTTATATATATATATATAACATTAATATCATTATTATGATGATTTTAATAAATATTATACCCTAAAACTAGAACTTCCAAGACAATACATTCTTGGGAAAAAAAGGAAATGAGAACCCAAAATTAAAGTAATAATTGAAGTTTGTTAACAAGTACGGGTAAAATGTTATAAGAGGATAATATATGATATTATAAATAGGAATATGGTTTTATTATATACTAATAACATACATAAAACAATTATACAATAATTTAAATCTCATTTAACAAAAGAGAAGTGTGAGGTATGGCATTTCATCTCAAAATTCCATTGAATTGAGACATTTTTGTTTGTATCAACCAATTAACTTTTAGTTTGTGTATATAGTTCCCTTTTTAGGTATTTAACAAGAATAACTATATATTCTGGATGGTTAATGTCTCAATTAATTTTTATTATTTCATTATTTTATAATTTTGATGTTACAAAAGTGGTAAGAATAAATTTTACAATCCACTTTCTTTTGGGATTTCATTTATTCTCATTGATGGAATTTTTTCATTTATACTTCATTAGAACTACTAATTTTTTTATCCATTGGATATTTAATGATTTTCTAAATTTTATTCCATATTTTATCTTATTTGGTACTATAATCCTAAAATTACATTTTGAAATGGAAAACTGATTTGACATCTCTTTAAACTGGATATATTTTTCTTCCATGATATTGTTTTTATAAATTGTTTTACAAATATCATTTTTATTAATCAAATATTAAATTAAGAAAATTTTAAATTTTAAATTAATTTTATAAAGAATTTAAATGGATTATTTGGACTATTTTTATAAATTTGTAGCCTTTATAAAAATTCAAAAGGAATGCTTTTAATGTATATCGCAATAACATACTTCTTCGCTGACATAAACAATTTACGATATACAGTTTCTTCTATAACTTATCAGTTGTTTAACAAATAATTCTATTTTATACAATATTATTTTAAAATTTGACTTCCATTCGAATTATTCCACTGAAAATCTTAATTATATAGCAAAAAAATAATATTCCCAATGAACCAATTGCAAAATCTCATTTCTTGATTAATTTCTTGATTGTTAAAATTCTCATAAGACAATAAGTTTATTTGGGTCAATTTTCATTAGAAATTACACTAATATTAAATATCCAAATTTTTGTATCAGGGATATGATTATTACCAAAATGGTACATGGTTTTTATATACAATTTTTACTTAGATAGATATTTGATTAACTGTGGAAATATTGTTACATTCACATTATTTATTCAATCTATATATTAATTGATAAGAAATATTATTACTAAATTAAATGTATCCTCATATTTATGAGTAATTAATTGGAAATGACGTTGGAGGTGGGGACTGAAATTATATAGCTCCCCAATGCATCAATATGTCTCATGAGACAAATCACATGGTCTAATTAAATGTGTTTTTAACAAAACTATTAATCTTTATTTTGAATGGTCTTGAGAGTATAGATATCCTGATTTCTGATATTAGTATGTATAATATTTTGAATTTACATAATTGATAATTCTGTAATTATTTTCAATGATTTTTTTACATTAATATTATCTATGGATGCTTTTTTCTCTATTTATTCAATGGAATGTGTTTTTAGTTAATTACCATTCTATATGTTTTATTCCTTTTATAGTTATGATAGTTAAGTTAATAATTAAATGACATGTGTTTTAATTTTTTTACCATTCCATATTTATTAATCTTTTTTGATTAATTATAGATTCCAGTATACTTAACCCTTACTGATCATTAGAGATCACCATTATTTTGTTTTCAATCGCTGATATATGAAGAAGATTCCTTTGATTTATTAAATTGATGTTGAATATTTACCATTATTATGTTTTATATTTTGTCCCCAATGTAAAATGGGTTTCATGTTGGTATCTGGAACTCTAAGACTACTAAATTGATCAGTCCTTTGGGATTTGAAACCTTGTAACTATTATATTATAATAATGTAACCACCAACTATAGGCTACTTGGATCATGGCTGTTAAAATATAATTTTGAGAGATCATTGCACATGAGCCTCAACCCAGTTGGTGAGGACTCCTTAAATGCAACCAAGAGACCCGGGATCAAATCCAAGTAGGGGATAATTTCTGGGTACTGTAGTAGTACTGTAGTAGAACTATAGTAGGTACTGTAGTAAGAACTATGAAGAACTATAGCAGGTACTGTAGTGGGGCTGTAGCAGGCACTGTTTGGCACTGTAACAGCCGGGAATATGCCCCCATTTGGGCCTTCGGGCCACCGATTTGGTCCCCGAGTCCTTTAAGGACTTCTGGCCACCCAGGCCTTTGGGTTAGTAAGGCCTTCGGACCACCTCATGGCCTTCGGGCCACCTTAAAGTGCAGATACAAACCATACAACCTAAAAGGAACAAGCATCAGAAGGAGGAGGAGCAAGGATCTTTCACCATCGTGGAAGCTAAACAGATTGTAAGAATGAGAGGGTATGGAACCTACCATCAGGACAAGCCTTTTCATGCACGGGAAAGCCTAGCCGAACAGCCTTACGAAGATGGAGAGCTGATTTCACGATGAAGATGCTGGGGAGGAGCAGTTACAAGTAGTTAGTCTGGATTGTATGTAATGTTTGAATCATACGGGCCATGAATTCTTCTAAGGCCTATGGGCCATGTTATTCTTATGCCTATGGGCCTTGTAAGGGATCCACCGTACCCCTTGAAAGGGGGATTATCAAAAATCAATAAAAATGAAGGCCTTCGGGCCATTGGAGGAGGAGAGATCATTTATGGATTTATTAGGAGAAATTTCATATATTTTTGTAATTATATAAAAGTATAATTTTAAATAATTAATTATTTCTATGAGTTTTATTAGGGAGAGTACATAGAATATTATGTGAGTTTTTATGGTAAAGATAAATAGACTCATTAGATAGAGCCTTCATAGAGTATTCCTAGGATCATGGATGAGGCGATTTATAAATTTTTATGGAAAATAATTTATTATTATTATTTTAAGATCCGATTCATGTTCATGTAGTTGGAGAGGAATTTTGATGATGTTTTTGACATAAGTTGATTAGATAATGGGAGTTTACTTAGTGAATTAAGGTATGTAAATTGTTTTTTCTAGATATTTAATTACATTATTTAGAGTATCTAGATATAATATTATACCATAAAATAATATATTTTTATATCTTCCTCGAGAAGGTGTTAAAAAGTGGTTCTATGAAATTTGGCAAAGATTAATAAAAATCTACACAATGTTTTTTCCACACACTGGAACATTTCTTCACAAAATCTCCTCCTATGCTTCATATCAATAGAATTACATGGGACAGTTCCAATATAATGAGGGTAATTTAACTCAATAGGATTCATGCACATTAAAATAAAGCGTTGAATAAACTTATGAAAATATGGCATGGTTTTTGTGACATTTATTATAAAGAAACAGTTTTGACATATTCTTTCTTACATTGGGATTTATAGGGAATTTCAATGATAGTTCCTGGAGGTTTAAATTTCAATGATTATTAACTTAAGATTGAACATAGGTGATTAAGTGGATAATTTATATTTTTTTATTTATAAGGATCATGAAATTATTTTATTATCAAGGGTTTTTATTCTTTTTTTTATGTTTGGGGCCGAAGCCTCATTTTTATTAATAAAGAAAATCAAAGTCCTCTTTTAACTGGGTAGAGGGAACCCATTACATAGCCTGAAGTCCCAATGGGCTTTTACCCCATTACATAGCCTGTAGGCCCAATATTTTGGCCTAATTACCATTCTGTGAATAGTAACCCAGCTGCTACAGTACCCGCACAGTACCACCACCGCTATAGTGCCCTGCCGCCACTACAGTACCTGCCGGTCAATAATACTGCCGCTGCTACAGTACCAGCGCCCAATGGGTTTTGAACCCCCATTTTTCATGTAGTATTATAGGGTTCTTACCACTAAGCCAAACCCCAACTACATCTGGGGTTTTTATTCTAATTATTTTTTAAATATAATTAAATGATAAAATGTTGTGGTGAAAATGACTTGTGAAATGGGTTTTTCTGTAATTGTTTTTCAAGAATTTCTTTTCTTATCTTCATGATGTGATTTGGTTTGTGAAAATGGTTAATTGAGACCAATTTTAAAAACAAGTAAGGTTCAACCACAGTAAAACATCCAAAATATTTGAGGTCATCTAGCGGTCTAGAGTATCACTCATGATCCAAGCCACTAGATTTTGTCATTATAGTGTTATTCTGTTTAGTGTCCATGTAATGATAGATAAAAAATCATATATTTATAATTTCTCAAAAACATGTTACATTTTCAAGAATAGTTTTATTTCATAATATGTGGAGAAATTTGATCTCATTCTATTTTTTATTTGGATATATTTTTAATAATTGGCCAGAAATTTTAATCTAGGATCCCTTATTTTATAGGGACATTAATCTCAAATATTCTTATATAAATATTTTCCCCATTAAAGATGATGAATATGAGGAAATGCATCACGAATTATCAATAAAATGAAGAGGAATTACTATATAAATCATTGTATCAGCTCTATTTAATGTTGATAATATATCTGCATAAAATGTTTTGATAATTTAATCATGTTTAGAAATTTTATATACGTTTAAAATTAGATAATTTATTGATGTTTAATTCTATATATGGTTTCATTACATGATGTATTTTTTACCTTGAAATTGAATAGGGTTAATTTCATTGCATTAAAACTATTATATTTTGGGTTGAATATATACGGACATGTATCTACAAAAAATAGTGTTCTCATAGATCTTATATTAGAAAATAGATAAAATGAGTATAAATATATATGTGTGTGTGTGTGATAGAGAGAGATATATATATATATTGAGGTCACAATTAATAGATGAAAAATTTTAGAAAAATTCTGTACAAGGATGAATGGTTTCTAACATCCAAGGTTTCAAAGTATACAATAATAACGCTCACATATAGGGAAATATGAAAACCAATTTTAATCTAATAAATTTTAATAAATCATAAAAAAATTATGTAACAATGTCTCAATTCAATAAGAATACTATTTAATCTCTTATAACTTCCACTTAGTGACATAGGTTCCCATGAGGTTTCTAGTGATTCCCACATGGAGTGGAAAATTAATTATTATGTTCTATAAAAATCAAACTAGAAATTTTTAATTGAAATTATATATATCATGATTCCTCATACATGGTTTGATATTCAAACATTGTTATATCAGTCTTTCAATAATAATTTATACTTGGTTATTAGATCACAAATCATTAAGTTCCATAAAATATAGTCATAATAGTGAAACATTCAAATAATGTATCTTGAAAAATAAAATTCTATCATAATCCCACATTTCACATCTAAATAATCCCAATATAACTACATGATCCAATATAGAAATTAAAAATATATGAAATATTGTTCAATTTTTTTTGTATATTAATTGTTTATCCTCCTACTATTTATCTATGAATGATCCACCATATTTATACTTCAAACATGAATTTTATTATTTATCTTAGTATATTATCACAAACATCTACAAAGTTATCATGTTTTTTCATGTTTTTGAGAGTTTTTTCATATGGTCTAAATTATTTATTACAATACTTTTATCTTATCTTTTTTAATTTTCAAAAAATTAATCAATTTAATCAGGATCCATGTGTGAATTATTATTCCTATATAATATATTTTTTAATTTCATATCATTACATGTGAAATAAAAAATAATCTTTAGTTCTAACTGAAATATGGGATCCTCAGTGGGAAGTAGATAAACATAGGTAAGACAAATGTTTTTTCCTCGAACAGGTGCCCAAATAGGTAGTTTAGATCTATACAAATACAGCTAGGTATGAAACATAATCAGTTTCCCATGGTATACCTTGGTGATCCCATTTCAAAATGGAACAATATCACTAGATGAATCTCTAATTGTAAAAACAAAATCTTATCTTAGGTGGATGTATTGCCTTGATTAAATATGTTCATTCTACCCTAGATATGCATGTTATCTCCTCAATTAAAATACCAAAGGTTAATATCATGAGCCATGAAAAAATAATGAAAAAATTCTTGTAGAATACCAATAATTCTGGTTGTTATCATTAGGAATCCTAGAAGAAGTTTGAAATGCTAGTTTATGAAGGTGTTATAAATTTATTTGACATTCTGGAAGCCCTTCGGGCCATGAAATCTAAATTGATGTGGGGAATTGTGGAAGTGAAACACCTTTACTCCAGATTCAGGAGAATCAGGCATGGTAACAGATAGGAGGAATTCTATGAGATTTTAAGAATCCCATCATGACTCACCTGAAGAATGATTGACATCTTGGAGGTTATCAAGGAGAAGGTTAGGTGGTAATGAGGGGTGAGGGGAGATAATTTTTTTGAAGGATAACTAGGCAAGTGATGTATTGTTTTTTACTGGTTTTCCATGTTCTAAATAAATACTTCTGATAAGCCTTGAATTTCCTTCTTTTTATTAGACGGACCATATTCATCCCACAACGATGCATGTTTGATACTATTTTTCTGATCGATGTTCCTCATAGATGCATCTTCAATTCCTTAATCTCAGGTTTCTCTAATGGAAAGGATTTCAGTGAGTTTATTTATTTAAGTGGTGGGAACAACATCTATACCGATAGGTTGTGGTGTAAATGGATTCCAAGAAAGATAATCTTTCTAATATTTTGGTTGAAGTATAGAGCTCTAATAATGGATGATTATGTCCAAAAAATTGTATCTTGATAGCCTCTCTATGTTGGTGCTCTTTTTTCCAATCTGTTGAATTTTCATGAAATCTTTTCTTCTGAAGCAAATTTTATAGGGTATTTGAATAACTATAAGATGTGGCCTAGTTTTATTAGGGATTAAAAAGAACAAGGATGATTTTCTTGAATTTTGGTCCTAGGGAGATATCAGACCACATATAATACCAACTCTAGAACCCACGTCTTTTTGGTTTTTTGATGGTTCATTTAGAGGTAAGTAATGAGGAAAGGCAGGGCATGATTTATTTTCATCTATTATCGAAGAAGCATTTAAAATATATCATGGCTGAGCTAAACACTATCCACCCTAGTAAATATGACATCACTTATCATAGAATGATGATTTCTAGGGCGGTCTCAAACAGAGTTCATATAGGAAATTCTATGGGGGTGTGGGTGTTTTGGAACACTACCGTCATTATTAATTAATGAAATATTTATGGATATAGCATAGATGAAAATATGAGCATGAGGGGATAGATTGAGATGGAGATGGATTGGTCGGGATGGGTTTAGAGCCTCTTGTTATTATTATTCTAGTAATTCAATGTGGGTGGAAGTTACGACCTTCATCAATGGGATTCTAGTTTTCTGTTTTTATAATCTTGGTTTACATGAGGTGGAAACATCTTCAAAGGTGATGGTTGATGTTTTCACAGTAATAATAAACACTCAAGGGAAATGAATTATCTTATCAAGAGGTTCGGGATGCTGATTGGTCAAGAGATGGAGATTGGGGTCACCTGGAGATAATGAAAACATGTTTATGATGAAATGGCTAAGAAAGGGGGTCCAAAAGAAGAATTAATTGTAAATTATAAGATGATATCTCTACCAAATGATTTTGTGTTAATTGTAATGGGTGATTAACTTAAACATCATCACTTTCAACTACCTTGAAATTTAATATCGTTACATTTGTTATAAATAAAAAAAATTAAATTTCCTTAAGTCATTCAGTCATTTCTAACAAATTTTTCTGGTTCATACTCTATAATAATCGATTTTTCAATGCTTTATCTTATTCATATAATCTAAGAATATAATAGTTGTGAAATATATATTCTCTTGTTTTTTAGATACTCTATATTTTTATCAAATAATTTAATAATAGATAAAATCACATGATCTTATAATATTTGATTAATTGTCTCAAAGTAAAACAAAATTAGTTTAGATTAAATAATAATTATCCCTTTTATATATTTCCATCAAGAAATTTGTGTCACCACATGTCCATATATAACACATAGTGTTATAATCACATTGTTTTTGTTATATTTTTTCTTAGTGTCTGTAAATTAATTTTAGGTTTTCAATGATGTTTGATGTTAATATAGAAGAAAAATGAATATAAGTAAAGAGAAAATCATTTCTTTCAATTGAAATAAAAATCATTTTTATGAATAAAAATTACCAATAAAATTTTTATTTTATGTTGGGTGGACTAAATTTGGAAAAATATCTTGAATGTAATTATAGGAAGATAATAATAATTACTTATATTACAAAGAACAAGTTTGTTTCCTGGATTCTCATGAATTATTCATTTAGGTTGGAGAAAAAACATGTTTAAATAATGGATTTCAATTGATAATTTAGAATTATTATTCGTATATTTATTTGAATAAGGAATTTAAGTAGACATATCCATATGTGTTGGATAATGTATGATGTTAAAAATAAAATAATAATAGAAGTAGAATGAGGCTAGAAGCTATTTATTAGTTTTATATTTCCACAAATGAAACTAATGAGGTGAATGGACAAAAAATATTTCCAACTAAATCTAAAAAATGCACTTATGTTGAAAAGGAATCAATGATAATCAAGATGAGAATGAAGATCTCATCCAACATTGAGTTGTTATAGATTTGGTGTAAAGGTGTACGATCCCCTATGTATGTCAGTGTAGTATCATGGAGTTATGTACCTCTATAAATAGAAGTTTGGAAGAACCACTGGTTCCAGTTATTAATAAGGGACTTTAATAAGGGCTTAAGCTGTATATTTTATTTTTAATCAGCAGCTACACCCATCATAAAATCCATTTTGAATCGTAGAAATATGTGTACTATTGATTATTAAAATCCTTGATTTATTAGACAAGAAACGAATCAATGTTTTAAATAATCTACCTCACATGTTAATGATTACACACTGAGCATAAATTCTAAATTAAAGTCCCTCCATTAAAGTGGAAGATTGAATGAGGTAGTAATGTGTGATCATTATAATATCATTCCTTAATTGAAAGAAGATAATTTGTATCATAATGAATATCAAATGATGATGAGAACTATCAAAAGACCATTTTTGTGGAAATTAATCAAAATAATCCTATAAGAATTTCTAAGAAGAACCGTGATCAATAAAATGTCTATTACAAAAATTAGAAGAATAAGAAGATAGAGTGGTAGTATCTGAAGAATTTTGGAAGATCACACATATCGATGTTCATAATTCTAGAAGTTAATCTCATATGAAAGGAAATAGAACATTTTATTAAAGGAAAATATATCATATGAAATACATTTTAATCAGATATTCAATGTGTGAAAGGTTCTACATGATATGAAAAAAAATTAAATATCCCATATGAGAAGAGATCTTCTTTTGGTAGATTCCAAATGAAATGAGTATGTATGATACACTATTATGCCTTGTATGATGTGAAAAATGTTTGTGATATTTTTGAAACATGATTGATAAATGACTTCATAATCTATTATATATCCTATGAAATTTAAAAATATCAACTAAATTCAGTGGACTATAGGAAATAGGTTGTTAAAATAAATAAATATTAAGTTAATAATTATCCATAATCAAGAATAAGGAAGATAGAATACCTGAGATTTCCACTACGAAGCTATGAGAAGAATATACAAGTTATATGCATGAATCTAACTAAATATTTGAATTTTATTATATATATTTATATATATAGATATAATTAAATATTTCTTCATAAAGTAATATTGTCCATTCCTATTTATAAGTTGAGTCTTCATGAGTTTTTTTAGTAATTTTTTAATAAAATCAAAAGGAGTAAATTTATTGAGTGGATAAATTTTGTGGAGGATTCTAAAAACTGAGATCTTGGTAATTTTGAATTACCAGGATTATTTTCTAGTCAAAATTAATGAATTCATGTGATTGTGTGAATATAAACATAAAAAGGTAATATTTTGTAGAAACTCACATAGTTGTTTATCATATAAATATTACACCGCTTAAAGGAAAATTTGTATGCGTGATCTGATAAAAATCTAAGAATAAAAATCCATGTTTAAATAAGGGACCGACCACTAATAATATTATAAATAATAGTTCTATTGGTCAATGTATTGAAGAAAATAGTGAGAACCAGTACTTCCTTATTTGGTATTTAATTATAATAGGAAGATAAGAAGACATAAGAAGAATGAGAGGTTATGCATTCTAGATTACGATAGATAGATGAAGAGTCTTGAAACCTGTGTAAGTGAGGTAGGAGGATAATAATTTTATATTTTTTTTAATGAATAATGAGGAACTATGTCTCCAAGAATTCATAAGGAAACAAAAAGAGTTGTTGGAATAATATATATCATGTTAGAAAAAAATAATGCAATATCTCAGTAACACATCAACATATTTTAGATGTCTAAATTGGTGAAGGAATATTTAGTTGTTATAGAAATAATATATCATTGTATCTTTAAGAAACATTTTTGTATAGGACTCACAAAATAACTATTGATATATGTGAATACAAGAGTTAAAATAGAATTCGTACTTATTTGTACATCATTTTTTGATACTAATGGGTCAAGTGAACTTTATATTTATCAGTTTACACAAAGGATTAACATTAAATTATGAAAGGTTAACCTTACTAATTTTCCCCCCTCTAGAATGGGTTTGTTTGGATGTTCTTTATAAAATAAAAAAGTTAAAAAAATATAATAAGAGAATCAATCACCTTGCCAAAGATATAGGTGAAATAAAAATGGCTATCATAGTTAAATTAGATAAAAAATCATCAAAATTGATTCACCATATCCCCTAATTTTATTTTTTAATACATACCTAAATAGTCCTCTTAATTGGTATCTGACTATAATTCCACTCTAATTAGATTCTAGATATTTTATGTAATTCACTTCATAATATTTTTTGCCTCTATCATAATTTATAATGTAGTAAATTTTAGGTGAAGATCAGTCTATTTTGGATCAAATTTCAATATATACCATGTCTTTGATGAAGTGGATATATAATTATAAGTATATATAGAAATATATATCCGTTTTATATAAATAAGAAGTGGTTCTAGTTCCTTTATTTAATAAACAAAATACAAATATTTCATTAAAGGAAAATAAATAGTGGTTCATTCTACTGTGAAGGATGTTTAAATACCTTTAACATCCAATGATTGAAGAAACTCTAGAGTTTATATGGTATGGAGATTATTTTTATAATAAATCCTCCTAAAGATCCATGAACTAATGGGTATAATCATATGAAAATTTCTATTTTATTTTTTAGCTTAAACATTTTCTACAATTTCTTCCCAAAGAATTAGATTCCTTTATTTGAGAGATTTTTCAAAGATTTGGGAAGATGAAACACGAATTGATGATGAGTTAGAATGCATGGAAAAATATCAGTATGAAAAGGTACTAACTTTCACAAATCTCTCTAAATAAAATAGATTTATCGAAATAATGAATATAAAATTAAAAGATGTTATCTAAATCTGATAAATAGTATCTCAATATAATCCATAAAAAGGACGAATCCACTAATTTTTTTTTCAAAAGTTTTAAAAATTTGAAAGAGATAAAAATACATACATTTATGTGAGAAATTAATAACATTATGTTAAATATCACAATATAAAATATCTTCATATATCAATATACTAGAATTATATGATTCATAGAGAATTTTTTTATAATTTTTGAAATGATTGTGAAGAAATATTTTTTTAATAAAAAATAAAAATAATTTTCATAATATGAAATGTATTGAATTGGAAATAAATAAAATACAATCTAGATATAAAAAATATTGACTACTCATCATTAATAGAGAATTTATTTGTTTCAAAAAATGGTGATAATGAGGATACTTATGTCAAAAACCTATACATGGTGAAAATAAATTTAAAAAATAATCATATAATATTTTCCTACCAACTAAAAAGAAGAGGATACCCTCAATAATTAAATTTTAGGTTTTTACTAAATATATTTATAAAAATAGTGTGTGTATAAAAATAAAATAGGTGTAAATATGGATTTCTAAAATTATATATAATATTACCCCCCATGACATTCGTGGGTTTAATAATGAGTGTATAAAATGGTTACAAAAAAAGATCCAAATCTATTTAAAAAAACCCCAAAATATTTATGTTATCTATTATAACAAAATCTAGATAACATGTAGTTAATAACGAGATATTAGGATATGTTTGTAATTTTTAGTGCAATAAAATATTTTGGAATATAAATTATATCATTTGTATAATCCATTAACTCCATAAATATGAAGTAATCAAATTTCATGGGGGGAACTAGAGATAAAGGAATTCACATGAATTAAGAAAAATATTTCAAATTCATACTAATTTATAAAAACTAGAGATATTTGTGAGGTTTGAAATTATAGTGGTCATAGTGTTATCCCATTATTATCTTTTCATGTTTCAAAATAAAATGAGAGGATAATAACATATATATTGATGACTAAAGAAGATATTTACTTTGGAATAATGTTAATGAAATTTAAGTACAAAATATCTAATCAAAACATAATAATAAAAAACGATCTTTCATAGATATAAAACAAAAATAATATCATATATGAAGAAATCCCTTAAAGATCAAGAGGTGTGTTACATTAAAAAATACTTATGTGAATAAAAGCACTCATGGGGAGCCATAATTAGGAATAAAACAATATTCCAATTTTAAGAATTATTATTTAGTAATTTGGACTACAATTTTATATGGTGGAGGAATGATTAAGGAAGCCTTAGAAAAAACCAATCATAAAGAAAAATAATAAAATGAACAAGATGTAGTTGAATTTATTAAGAATCCTTCAACAAATGACAACTCAAGTGTTGAAGAAGAACAATGTGGGGGTATAAAAAGGTTGTCTACAATGAAAAAAAATGTTTAACAATTTTTCCACCATGTATAGAATCATTTAGAGGAATAAAGGCTTCAATATGCATGACAATGGAGAAAATAAAAATGTACAATATAAATAAGATAATGTTGTGAAGAGCTAAATTCTCCCTCAAGAAAAAGAAGATATGAATATTATTCCAAAGTTGTTGGAAAAATAATCTCAACCATTCTATTCACATTACAAATAATGTGTTCCTCCATATTCTCTTACTCATGTGTGTACTATTTATAAAAAAAATAAAAGGTAATTAAATGTAACAACATAATCTCAGCATGATAACGTGAGATGATTTCCATTCTATCAAAATTAGAAATAAATTTCAAGAAATCACCATCCCCAATTGATCTAGCTATTAAAATTATAAAGAAAAATCTGATGAAATGATCATCTTTGATGAATTTTAAAGTGTGTCAGTTTTTGGATTAGGGTTATTATATGAAGTAATCAATTTTAATTAATTATTCACTTGGATAATTTTTAATCAATATATGTAAGAGGTTCAAGACAATTAATATATTTTTTTAGTGTCTCATCGAGGTGTGAATATGTGAAGAAAATTAAAAACAAGCTGCTATAATTATAAATTAATATAAGTATAAATATTAATTATATAAGTTTATTAATAAAATATCATTGAAAAATCATATCTTAATATTATCTGAGTCACTGTAATTAATATTTATTGTAATATTAATGGATTGATATTTATTTTAATCAATATCATAAATTTTATATTTTAAAGAATATTAATATCTATTTTCTTAAACTAAATCCTAATTATTTTATATTAATGTTTATTAAATATGTGTTGGAGTGAGTATATAAATTTATAATTGATATATTTCAAGAGAAAAATATTATTTCAATTGGTATTAATGAATTTTATCATCCTGATTGAATTGGAAAACCTCTAATAAAGGTAACAATAGTCTCATTTTGGATTTTATAAAATTCTTTTAAAAATTGATATCCTTTTTTATAAATTAAGCAATATTATTTTTTATAGTGAGCATGGATCATTCATAAATAGAGTGAAATAGTTTATGGAATATTTATTGAGTATCATTTGATATCATCCTCTATCATATACTTTTTATTTCTTATAAATAAGGTGGAGATAGTAGAATGAAGTTAAATATTTATAAGGAAATGGGAAAGTATAATTTTTTAAAGATAACATATTGATATGTATTTTTATTTGGGTATTGAAAATAATAAAAATGATATATTTTTATCCCACATTATGTGTTTTTTATTATTTTATAAATATTTTTAGTGAATATGATTCTTTTAATGAATTTTTGTGATAATATAAAAGGAGGAATTAATGTGAAGAATAAATCTTGGAATATGATTAGGAACATAATATTTTTAAATTAGAGAAGCTCATAGGTATTTAGTTTTTTTAGGTTGTATGCTGGATATTTGGAAGACAAAACATAGTAGTGATAGTTTGAAATTTCATGGAAAAAATCAAATGAATAAGGAAGAGTTCTTTTATTGGAATCTCTTGAAAGATTATTTAATATTAAATGAAAACAGTTTTTTAATAATATAATTCATAGGATATTATGTGTTTATTGTTTATATATCTCTATAAAGTAAATAATAATGGAGATTCACCCATATGTGTTGGATTAAGTAAGATATTAAAAAGAAATGTAGAAAAGAAGGCAGAGAGACTCGATGTTATCCATGGGCTATATATTTTGAAAATGAAAATCAATGAGTTACTGTAAAAAATATATTTCAACAAAAATATAATAAATCCACATACGAATCAATGGAATCAGAAGGATATTTGATTGAAATTTATGGTGGAACCCAGTATTAAGTGTACATGGAGGTGGAATAAAGGAGGTAGATCCCCAAATCAGTTGAGTTAAGGATCATAGAGAAAAGTGTTGTTGTGTGAGGAGGTTTTGAAACCCCTTCCATATTGGTTAGGCCCAACGGTATTTTTTTAGGTCCTAAGGTTCTCATATTATTATTAAACAATGGTTAATCCCACCATGAAATCAGTTTGTGATCATAGAAATAGTGTAACTATTCATCATTAAAATCTATGTGTTATTAGACATTAAATGAATCTATGTTATCGATCATCCTCCTAACATATTATAGATTAAACACTAAAGATATATTCTCAAGACATGTTCCTCAATTTTTGTAGAGAATTTATCATGATGTAATACATGATCATTTAATGATCATTTGTGAATCTAATGAAGATATGTTCATTCATTGTGAATATCATAAGATGAATAGAACTATGGGAAAATAATAATTGTGTGAATTCAATAGATAAATCCTATATTAATTAGTCAAAATAAAATTAAAAATTATATAGGAATTTGTGTACGTTATAAAAATAAGAAAAGTAATGTTGATTAAGAGTTTTTGAAGAGCTTTGGACTATTTTAAAAAAATATCTGAATTCCATAAGTGAAGCTCATATGAATGGAAATGGATCTTTATATGAATGGAACAAATTTTTTATGAAATAAACATTGTTGATAGAATATAAATATAAAAGGTGATAATTCATATGCAAGAATTTATATGAACAATCTAATAGGATAAGAGTTCTTTATATAAAATATTTCATACGATGCACTGTTGAGCCACATAATATATGCTCACTGTGAATTATATAGGGGAAATATGTATGATAAAAGTCATTATAATATATTATATATCTTATGAAAGTGTATAATTTTTTTAACTAAATCTACTCAATGTTAGTTAATTTTTATTAAAATAGATAAATAACATATTAATTTATAATGTTACATAGTAAAAAAATATAGAATGAATGTTCATGCCCTGATCCATGAACCAAGGAGATGACCAAAACTATTATATACATAAATATTCATGCATAAAAGTAATAGATTTTAATTATATGTGGATTTCAAAGAATATTATGGTGTTAAGAAAGATAATTCGAGACTAATGATAATCTTACACATTAGGTGATTCATTAAGAATTCTTTATTAAAATCAAAGATAGAAAAGTCTATAGGGTCCAAAGAATAAAGAGGTTCTGAATAATTATGATCTCATGAATTTTGAATTATCAAGAATCATTGTAACTCAGTATTAATATATCCATATAGCTATCTGAATATTTACATGATGAAACAATACTATTGAGAAACTGATGATGCCATATATCGTAAATATATATCATATGTTGAAGAATCATTTTTTTGGATAATCTGATTCAATTTTAAGAATAAATATTATCGACTATCAAAGTGACTTGAAACATATCATATTTTAAATAATAGTGATATGTGTTGAATACATGAATATAATTAGAATAAAAAATGAATTATTATTATTCACTGAAGTAGAATATGATTAGAATAGTATGGAAGAAGAAATAAATGTTTTGAATTACATATTTTCACAAACAAATGATGTTCTATAATAACATTAAAATAAAGGAGGAATATGAAGTATTTCATTTTTTTATTGTATGGATGGAGCATTTTTCTGGGAAATTTAAATAGAATGGAAGAAGAGACTCTTTCATTTTCTAGGTCAAGTATTATAATAATAAAAACAAGATCATGTAATAAGGAAAACAACATTTCAATTTCAAAATTACTCAATAAATTTTAAATTTTTTAGACAATACTATATCATTGTAAGTGTTGGATGAAATTCCACAGGAAATACACCAATGAACTATCAAGATATGTGTAAACATGAATTTCAAGGATGGTATCTAAAATTTTTTCTATCATACCTTGGTATTAATTGGTCATGGGATGTTTGGTTTTATCAGTTCACATCTAATATTTTACTTTTGTTTTAGAAGTTGAACCATGTACATTGTTATAACTATTGTGTCAGTGTGTTCAGATATATTTCATGAATGAATGAACATAATAAGAGATAATAATATAATCATTCACCATAACAACTAAAATAGGTATTAAATAAAATTAATAAAATGATGTTTTTTTTGAAAATTCATAAATATTGATTCACCCCTCTCATAGTTGAATACATCCATAATCAGCCCCATAAATTAACACCTTTTTTTGTTGAAACATTTTATATTTGAAAATATCTTTTATCATGCCTTTTTTTAAACCTCTATAAGACAAAAAATTTCATTACCCCCAGATCTTCAAATCAATTAGTTTTTTATAAAATTATTTAAAAATGTTATTTATATTTTTTTTTGAAATATATATATTATTGTTGTGGCGAGATTATGTTGGGTTTTTTACATAAAAAAACAACCATATTCCACTCTATATACCATGATACTAAATACTCATTCATTATATCATTTAATCTATTATAAAAAAGTGAATATATGAGAATATTATGCTTCCTTGAGATGCAAATCTTGTATTCCCTAATATTTTTGTATATATAGTCATGTAAATAAATAATAAATTGTCATTATCACCTTTTGGGGTATGTGATCCATGATCAATTATCTTGTAATATCCATGGATATACTAAATTCATTAACTCAATATGGTTCAATTCACAACATGTATTATTTAACTTGATAAATTACATTAGAGACCCATGGTAACCCACAATGATATATTGAATGTGGTTTGGATGTTTTCTTCAATGGAGAAATAATAAAGGCACTCTCCACTTCCATTTCAGCTCCACACAAACATATATTGAACGTTTGTTTTATTCCACCTAGTCACAATTTATCAGAATCCCAGTTAACATATATATTATTGTTTCTTAGTGAAAATATCCTTCATGCATGTCAAATAATTTCTTGTCTTTATAGTAAGTTATTAAAAATGGATTTTTTATGTAAATAATAGTGCATAACCAATTTCATAATCTTGGATACCATAATACATTTACATAGATAAGATAACATCCTTCAATGTGGGTTGTCTAGTTTTTGTCCCTCTTCGATGTTTGTCATTGTATTTCATGAAATTTCTTCACCTTTTATACGAATCTCATAATAGTTATTAAATAATTTGGATCATATTTATTTCTATCATTGTAGTGATAAATTTTTATTTGAATTACTACATTAGTATAATGTAATTTTTTATGCTTCAGTGTCATAGCCCACATTCTACTAATTTTAATGTCATTTATATTGGGGATTTATGTGTGTAATGGTATAAACTTTTCGTGGATGGTAACAGATTGATCCCACTGAGGTATCTTATGATGTATCTATACATAAGAGTATATTCACCACTAAAAAATTATAGTTTAATGGGATGTAATTGAATACCATTTAGGATACAATTGGTTATCCTTATTTTACACTTTTAATTAGTATAGTGTAACCCTTCAAGAGGCATTGAAATCAGTATACAATTGGAAGAGTCAATATCATTATTCCCCCAACAAATGTTATTTAAAGAATGTAGAATAAAAATAGAGGAATCAAAATATCTGTGAGATATTTTATGTTATTGGTGTTCATTCAATTTAATTTACATCCAAATTGATACTCCATTTAATATACATGGAAGTAAAAATTCTGATAAGTCATCCTACCCCTTGGAATTGGGTATAAAGTTTTTCTAAAAAGGATTTTTTTTCTAATTTAATCACATTCATCAAATTTCAAACACCTAGTGAATGGATGTGTCCGTTAGATCATTCCTAATTAGATCAATGGTATGGATCATAATTTTTTGGTGCACTAGGTCAACCCAGTGAACAAACCCTTTCGGTATTGGGCCCAAAACAATATGACTAATTGATTTTCCAAAATTTTTAAGGAACCTTTAAAAACATCACACTAACATGTCATGAAAAATGTTATATTTATTGTTAATGTTATACATTTCAAGATCATGTGTTCATGTATGTATGGTGTGATTTACCATAGCCCATAAGATTATTCTCTCACTATACTATTTTTTGAAAATTATAAAGTGTTCCCAATTATGATGGAGACCCCACTACATCCCCCTTTCTATTGTGATAATAAAATAAGTATTCTCATTTTAAAAAATAAAATTATTAATATTTTAAATAAATAATGAAACTTATAAATTCCAATAATCCCCCACAAATTAAAAATATTTCAAAGTATCCATTTAAATCTCAAGAATCATGCTCTATCTAGAAAAAAGTATATAAATATCATAATCTCTCAATATGAATCTTTATATAGTATAGAAAATAAATTATTAATAGTAATTTTTTTGGATACTTCCTTGAACATATAAATCTTATTATTAGACAAAATTAACCTATAAAAGGTAGTTATGATTCATATGTTCTACATATAATCTTTGGCACATTTTTAACTCATAATTTCATGAATGTTTAAGATATAAAGTAGAGATCCCCTTGGATTTTCCCCACACTTATATTCATATACGTGAACCCAAATGGGATTCCATTTTTATAAAATTGTTTTATATCCTTGTTTCATTGTGATTTTTTAACTCACCATCCTTTACACAAGGTAATTGAACACTAATGTCTGAGGTTTTTATATAACTTTTTTGTTTCCATCTTAGATATAATGGAATTTTCAATATTTAACTAACACATTTGATGTTATAACTTTTGTATATTGAGATCCCATTTTTTGATAATTGTGAATGAATTTAAATCATTACCTAATGGAGTTTAATAATCCATATCCATTGAAATTCAGTTGGTAAATTGAACCTCCAAATTCTAGATTGATGAAATAAAGTCAATAATTGTAATACCATCTTGTATCAGCTACCCCACATAATTATATTTGAGACCAATGTGTCTCAATTATATATTATGATTATTTATATATACCCTATCAAGAATTTCTTGAATATATTGTTGTATATAATCTATACACATCGTTATATACCACAATAGTTTATTATATAAAATAGAAAAAAAACCATTACACATATTTTCAAGTAGTTTCTATGGCTAAAAACTCATAATACATAATGGAGCCCTCTATTTAAGTTTTTTACAATCCCATAGAGATCTAAACCCCTATAAGTGTAAAAACCCAACCAAAAATAGATGAGTGTCCATATGTATTAGTAATACAACTTGAATCATTAAATTCTTCTAACGAAATTAGAATTCCTATTAAAAATATAACACAATATATAATACCCTATAGATATTGGTATAACTTTTAAACTAAAACTCGTTTTTCATAAACTAGACTACTTGTATACATTGGTGAATTTTCAATTGAATATATTATATTGGTCCCTATGATTTTCATAACATATACTAGAATCCAAAAAACTGTTTTATATTATTAATGAGAAACGGATTTTCTATGATTTGGTAATATTCTTCTGTAAAAAATATATTATACATACTGGTGAAACCCCAATTTTTTCAAACCTATTTAAAATCATTTCAAAGGAATTAAATTTAGAGGGAAAATATAATTATTATTTGTTACAAGTTTTATTATAAAAATGATATTTTCTTCCCCCACGTCTTTCATGTCAAAAATTATTGATAAAACAAACATACTCTCATTTACATGATTTATATCAGTTCCCAATATTAATTTACTCAACATATATAGAAATAATAACATCAAGGTTATTATGGGACCTACAATAAACACATTTAATTTATTATTTAACTACAAATAAATTTGATAAAATTTATTTATTATATTTTACATGTTATTATTTTGGAGGATGTTATAAACTATATAAGGACCATACAAATTTACGAACCTTCTATAATTTACGAGATAGTATGAATCCATCATGTTACTATATATATATATTAATATTTATTTAAGTCACCATTTAAAAAATATGTTAATAAATTTTGATTGAATTTACATGTTATATACATAATCTCTAGTGAGAAGGACTCTAGTAGAAGAATGCCTAGCCTCATAAACATAGGTACATGACGCACATCAAAATTTCTATCATTTTATAAAATTTTACACTAATATTAATTATTTTGGTCAATAATGTTTAATATTTTGTGTTTTTCATAGTTTTGTAGTTTTTTTTGTAAACAATATAAATTTTATTCAATTATAAATCAATATAATTTATTTTATTGTTATTATTACAATTATTATTTTTATTGTTTTTTTGTTAAATTTTATTAACATTAATTCTTCTGATTATTATTATATTATTATTATGTAACTTGTAGTTTATTTTTAACCAAATTATATTTATATTTTAAATGTTATATTTTAACTATATTATATAAGTATATATTTACTTCTATCTAATAAACTGTATTATTTATATATTATTATTATTATTAATTGTTAAATATTTTTTTATTTTTAAAATATAATTTTCATGATTGAGAGGCATATTTGGGGGATATATTCTCTTATTTTTGTGTGAAAACCTACTTAAAAGAGATGTTACCTTATCTTCAAGGTATAGAAGTATATCTACTCCATCTTCCATTATCATCACACATGAAACATCTTCATTTGTGGTTTGACGAGAATACCCTCAGATATCATCTATTAGAAATAATTAAAATGTTTCGGATTGAGTTTTTTATATTTTTTTAGAAAACATAATTGTATTAGGATCATGAATTTTCTTACTAAATGATTGGTATAAATTTCATTAAGGGAATCATTCAGTTCTCCTGAGATCCATGAAATTGGAAAGGAACTGATGCCCTCAATTCCTTTCACATTTTATTTAGTGATAGGTATTGCAACCCCCCCCCCCAACACCGTTCACTAAATAATATAGGAAATGTGTTGACTTTCCCAACACCTTTTTCATTAGTCCATATATAACTATACGCATTTTAGACATATAATAAATTTTCCTCTCATTCTCTATTGTAATTTGGTTTATATTGTGGTGATTATCATGGGGTACATTTCTTGGGATAAAATTTTCTTCCAGCCTCCTTTTGTGGCTATTTTTTCTAGTTAATTTTTGTTTTTTAATTTATTTTTTCATATAAATAAATATAAAGTTTCTTAAGATTTAAAATGTAAAATTATTTTGGTGTAGATTAATAATTAGTATTATGAAAATTCTAAAATTATTGAGAAAAAATTTATTTAACATTAGTAATAATAATGGTTTATTAGATATTAATAAAATGTTTAATTTTTGTAAAAACGTCAACTAATAATTAATAGTCATTAGTAGAAAATAATAACGTAATTTACTATTATTTTTGTTTAGTTTATAATTAGATATTTAATATTAAAAAATATAATTTTTATTTGTTTCGTAATATAGTGTTTAATATGAGTAATTATTATGATTATTTAGTTAGTAATAATATTTCTATTTTTAATAATAATGATGATTTATATATAATAAGAGTTTGTAAGATATAATAATTTATTTTATTATATTTTAAATTCATTAATATTTATATGGTTAATATTAGTGATATTAATGTTAAACTACTTAGTATTAATATGTTTATTTTTATTAATAATAATTATTTATTGGTAAGAAATATGATGTTTATGATTAGTAATAATATTGATTATTAATTTTTAATAGTTAGAGAAAAATAATAATGTAATTTAGTATTTTTTAAATTAGTTAATAAATACATTTTGGATATTTTTATTAATTATATTTAATTAATTAGTAATAAGATGTTTAATTATAGTTATAATAGTTTTAAATTACATAGTAATAAGCTGTTAATTATTAGTAAAAATAATGATCAATAGTTAATAACAGTTAGTAAAAAATAATAAATTAATTTAGAATCATTTTATTTAGTAAATAATTAAAAGTTTTTTATCAGTATTAAAAATGCGCAAACATTCCCATTCTAATAAATTATTAGTGATTTATAGATTATGTGGTTTTCCATGAAACAAAATCTCTTTCTAGATACAAACAATTAGATCTTTGTCCGATAATGTTTCCAATGAGGTGCTAATGTGGCACGAGGTTTGACAGGTCATAGTTCGTGGAGCACACCAATATCATCACATTCTGTCTCCACTTGTTATTATCACATACCTATGCAATGTTATTTTTTATGGTGACTTTATATTATATTTCAGATTTGTTGAAAATTATCTCATTATTATCATCACTAAGATATTGTGGCCTGAGACTACCACATTTTATTTTCATGAATATGTGATAACCATCTCCCTTGAGGATGTAGAATTTATTTGTGGTCTTCCTATTCAAGGAGTTATACTTATAGGAACCACATGGGGCCACTAACATGAGATTATTCATCGATTTATAGGCCTATAAATTGAGGGAAATGATACAACATTATATGGGAGTTCTCTATCTATGATCTTACGTGACATGCATTTCCCATATTTACCTGATGCCATTAATGAGAAGACCTTCTTCAATTACATGTGTGGGTATATCATTAATATCAATATATGGATAGTCTGTACTGATCACTCATGCATGTTTGTCTACATGATATATTTTCGTCCACATGAGGACTATGATCATGATCAGAGATACAGATGGTCGTTGTATTCTTAACCTACACAGGAATATCAGTATACATTTTCGTATGATAAAAGTTAAATTAAATGGTGGGGGTTTCATCCTTTTCTATATATGGGAATAGGATGACATCCCTCCCCCATTCCTTATTGTTGATGGTCCGGATCATCCCATATATGTTCTCTATAAGGATTTACAAGGACACTGTTATGATTAATCATCTTTAATATTTTCTGATTCTATTTATTATTGTATTGTACTTTATTTCCCATTATTTATCATATTACATGTTGTATGTTATGGGTTGATTCATACACTTTATCATTTTAGGAAAATGAGACAATTTTTTTTAGGACATCCAATTTTCGATAGTCTTATACCTAATGAAAGTAGTACATGAAATCTTATTTTGATTAATCAATATCAAAATATTATAGTTTTTGGAAATTAATAAAAATATATTTTAACAACTACTAGGTATAATTTCAGATATCATGGATATCGTTTTGGGTTCTGATTGGCCATTATCTTACTTAATACACTATTAGGATAGATTTCATCATGGATAGATTTTATCTCAGACACTTTTATATTATTGAGTGCCACAAACACGATAGAGTTATGCATTGGTTCAGATGCATCTAGTGTATTCCATCAGCACTAATATAGTTTGTAGTTATTTATTCCAAGAATTAAATAAGGAGGAAAGATGTAATATCAAGGTAGAATAATACATAGTATATCAACATATGGGATAGATGTGTGGAATTTCATATTTATGTAATTACTATGATGTAACTTCATCTATCATATCAACTTGAGTATTAACCATGGTATATATAAAAGTCTATATTATATCTTAAAAAACATGATGGAGGGATCCAAAATCTATTAAGTTAGAAAAAATACATTATCTACTCCATTGTAGACTTTTTTTCAATTTATTGTGATTTTTTATAGAACATGTGACTATATATTATTATCTAGATATCTTCTCCTAAAGAGCATAGGGTATTCAGTCAGAGAGTGTACCATACTATAACCCATGACTTGTTACCTTCATTTGGTGTTGTATATGATACTATATTAGATCTTCCCTCTAAGGGGGAGTACTTTCTTGTTCTATAACCTCCTCTTATAAGTTTCAATGTAGATTATCACTAATGAATACAACATACACCACTTCTTAATACACATGAAGCCATACCTATTCCATTATAATAGGAAGCACATCTAGCAGATAAGACTAATCAAGTTTTTTATGTGTACCAGTAGACATAGGATCAACTTATTTTTTAGTATATCTGTAATATTCTCTCATTTATTATATTTAATGTCTTTTTAGATTTCATTTCCCATTTCACCATCTCTGCTGACTAAGCCTTCATAGTCCTTCTGGATTCCTTATGGGATGGGCGGTCCTTCTACTTTGTTGTGGTAGAAGTGTCTGGTGGAGTATTACACCATCTTGAAATGGATAAACATCCTCCTGATAAATCATAGTCACAAGATCAATTGATAGTTGAGGTTTCTAAACACGAATAAGACACCCCTCTAGTTTACTATACTATACCAGATCAAAAAAGATGTTAGTATTTATATGAGTATCTCATTCACTCTCTCGAATGTGATTCAATCTCCCATCAAGGTCACTAATAAAAATTAATTGTATTTATTAATTGTATATGCTTTATATGACATAAATTTTTGGATATTTCATTAACTAATATATATTAATTATAATGTTGAAATTATTATTAAAATGTTATTAAACTTATTAAATGTAATAAGTATATTTCATGTAAATTCACCTCCATTGAATATTGACATTATAATTAATTTTATTAATTTTATCTATATAAATTTCATAACACTATAAATCATTATTCAAGGAATTTAATAATAAAGAACATTTTTTAATATATATATATATTATCGAAGGACTAAATTTCTTTTTAAAATTTCTTTTTTATGTGTTAGATGTTTTAACACATGTATTTTTACCTCTTGAAAAAATGAATTGAATCCCTTGACACACCACATAACTCAAAATATTAAATAATTAACCTTTTTCATTTTTAGAAAAAAAACACATGAATGAAACTGTTCATAACAATATATATATTTATTATTTATGTTATAATGATCTTATATTGAATTATTTATATGTTATATCAATGTTAATAAATATTATATTTATATTTATAAATGTTATTTTTAATATAATTTTATTATAAAAAATGAAAATATAAAATTAATTTTAAATTATTATTTATGGTCAATTATTCTTGATTTTAGTAATGTAACATTTATTATTGTTATTTATTACTAATTATTGATAATTACTACTAAATATTATTTATAATTATGAATTATTAAAAACTACCTTAACAAATTCTGTAAATATGACATTCAAGTAAGGACCCATGCTTTTCATTGTATCTATAAGAATCAAGAGCTTCAATTCCATTAGAAACCAATTTCAAAAAAACATTAACCGATACAGATCATTTTTTATAGCAAACCCATAAACTAATAAATATATTAAATTACTATTTATTAGAAATTAGTATGGATTAATAACAAATGATTTATATTTATAAATTATCTATAAATTAATTAATTTTTATTATTTACGCCCTCATATATCAGAATAAATTATAAATAATTAATTGAAAATTCATACTAAATTTTATTAATTAACAAATAAAACAAACAAATTATTCCTTTGTTATTAATTAAGTAATAACTAATTAAAATTATGATAAGTAATTAATTATAAAATTATTTTTTATTCTCATATTATTATAATAAACAAATTAAAAGTTATTAATTAATATAAATAAATAACTAATTACTAATTAAACATTTTTTAAAAAATTAAATATGTGCTAATTAAAAATAACAATTCTTAAATAATTAAATATCTGATAGATATCATGTATTCTATTTGATTGTAATTGGTCATGAGTGCAACCCTGATCTGTGTGATGTGTTCATTCAATCCTATAATGATTTTGGAGACATTAATGATGTAATTAAGGTTGTTACTAATAGTTCAATCAGGATTCTAGATATCATTATGGGTATTCTATAAAATGTCATAGTTTTTTCTCATAAAAGTAGGTCTTCTATCCTCACTTACCCTAAAACCAAAAACATCTATTTTCATCCTAGACTCAATCCAAACATCTATTAATAAATTATATCATCCTTAAAGTGGTTTTTCTCTTCGCGAAATATTATCCCTCAAAATTTTAATCTCATTCTCATATGAGGTAATCCAAGTACTGATATATAAATTTCTAACTGATCCCTTTTTTCTATTTCTATATGTGCATATTTAATTCATAAAATTCCATTAAACCATGTTAAAATTATTTCACTAATATAAATAGTATATTTATATTTTATTATAATAATGGTACAATCATTTACCACCCTTCCCTTTTCCATATAGAAAATTAAAATGGGAATCATGTGTTTGCACAGAGTACTACATCCCTGAATAAACGTGTTTAATTTTAATTTTCTACATAACATTGATTTACTAAAACCTTAATTTAATAAATAAATATTATATATATTTCTATTTTAAGAGTCTTCAATAAATATCCTTGTTTAATATTTCCCTTATTCCTAAAAAAATTAAATCATCATGCACGCGTGCAATCAGACTATCACCTGGATAGAATGATGAATTTTGTTTTTCTCTACCATCTACATTGATATTTTTAGTTCATAATTGGTTAATATAAATATTATATTGGATTATTATATATCGGTAATATGAATCTTTATGGGATAAAATTAAATAATGGTCAATGTAATTTAATCCATCAATACTAATAAATAACACAAAACTAGTATGTCATAAATTTTTTTCATAAAACATAACAAAACTCTCATGTAAGGGAATTATAGAATTTTTAGGAAAATAGATAAATTAAATTAAATTAACATTAATGATTTTAAATGATAAAATTTTGTAAAATAATAATTTTTTAGAGTGCTAATATAATAAAAGTACAAATGATCTGTACCACTTCAAAATAAAACAATACAATAAGAGAATTATCAAAAAAAATTTGTATAAATGGAAATATATATGAATAAGTTAATTAAATTGGATGTTAATACCTTTTTATTTATGATAGAAGTGGTTTAATCACATCATTTGGAATCATGAGTAAATTTATGTTTTACATGTCTTAATTTCTAATCCCTTGAGACATACTTCTTTTTATACAATTTGTTTTCCTTATAATTTTGTATTCACCACATGATTGATTTCATATGGGATAAACATATTAAATTTCATGAGACTTTATGTTTTCTTTTTATAAATTCCTCTAAAATTACTTTTATTTAAATATTCATTGAGACATAATGGGTGTTGATAACTAAAATTTATATCTTTGTGTTATGTGGTTTCTTTTTAACTTTGACCATCAATGTTCCCAATATTTTGTGTTTTCCTTCTATATATGATATATCTTGAGAATATGAGTTCTAAATTAAAATTCCATTATATAAATGGTTATATTTAATGTAAAATTAAAATATTTTATGAATAATTCCCATCCCATTATGTGTTTATATCTCTTAAATTTCTCCCTCTTTCGAGTTCATGTTTTCTCTTACTATCAATGTTCTCCTTTATTATATTTAATTCCAATTAAGTATCAATTAACCAGATATTAATAATTTAGTTTTAAATATAAATATTGTTGCTCCATTTTATAATTTGGATTATATTTTTCTATTTAACTCAAAAGGGATCTGTTATACATGATGTTATTTCCTATAAATAACCCATCAATAGATTTTATGAAATTCCTCTTTTGGGGGTGGATTTTGAAATCAATTTATCTAGTTTATGGGGTTCATTATTTGGTAAATATTTAAATTTAATGTGAAACCAGTCCTTGTTATTATATTTCAATGATGTGAGGATTATATTTTTTCTAATATCACACATGTTTATGGTAAGTCTTTAAGAGACATGTAGGTCAATAAATACCTCCAGTGATTTGCGTAATGCTTTACATCTCATGAGATAATTGTGAAATGAGTAGTAATTCTCAATCTGAAAAGGAATCATATTGTGATGCCTAATACAAATATGGGATACTTTTTGTGATGAATAATACTCTATGGTAAACATATTTTCATTCATGATCCACAATGTAAAATAGGTAGTGATATGTAATCCACTATGGGAAGCAAGCGGTGATGCCTATTCTCCAATTTTGTATTTCTATGCTTATATTACTGACACAATCCTCTAGTATGAGATAGTGTTATACTAAATGGATAATGATTTTTGTCTCAAATTATCCCATTATTTA
Source organism: Viscum album (assembly GCA_963277665.1). Taxonomy (NCBI): domain Eukaryota; kingdom Viridiplantae; phylum Streptophyta; class Magnoliopsida; order Santalales; family Viscaceae; genus Viscum; species Viscum album. The sequence goes on from OY728122.1 coordinate 1,256,001,050, forward strand.
TAGTATGGTATATGTGTGATCTTATGGGTTTTCATGTTCTCATATCATTCCATATAAACTGTTTCTATTAATTTATGTTCTTTAATTCCGATATTTAAATCATAATTATTTTTTCTCATTTTCTAATAATGAAACCCAAGGAAAACATGTTGATATGGTTATTTTTTATAGATAATTTGATGTCACCACCTTCTTATGTTTTCATTTCCCTTGTAATGAGGAAGATTTTATCTTAGGATTTGTTTACAATATGACCAAACATTCTAAAATAATAGATAAATTTTTATGAGGATTGTAAAATAAGTCAATTATGTAGATAGTCTCTGAAGACACTATAATGATCAATTATAATTAGGTTGGTATTATTATTTAATTTAATTTTTTCATTATATATATGTTGTATAAAAAAGGCACATCTTTCTTGGTTCCCCTAAATATGTTGTGTTACCTAGGAATAAGTTAACCACTATGAATAGGGGATTACATAAGTGATTCCAATTTACAACTTCCTTTAACATTATGTTAACATATTTTATTTTTTATGGTCTTAATCCACTATATATTTAAAAATAAAACCCCCTAGTATATTTTGATGTTGATAATAATGATATGAAAAAATATTTTTACAAGGTCTTTCCCTAATGAGGGTACATTATACTTGTTGTTATCGGGATGTCTGTGTCAGGGATTTTACACTATAATAAACTATCTATTAAAATTGGTTTTAAAGTGACTAATAATTACAGAAAAGTGAATACAACACTTATGTATCATAAAAATTTATTATATTGGATTCTAGAAATTTAAATATATAAAATTTTCATATTACCTTCAAAATATCAAGTATACTTATACTCTTAAACCTCAACATCTAAAACATGAAATTTTATGAACTTCTACCTACTACTATTATAACTCCTTGTCTTATTAACATAGAAATATTCCTATTTATCCTTGATAATATTCTAGTGAATTAATTTATCTTATATTCATTCAAATTCAATTAAAATGATAAATATCATCAAAAATATCTTCTCGAATGATTTCCTCCCAATTATAGTTGAATTTTTTCCCAAAATTCTGAGGAGTGTGGCCATTAATTAGAAACTCCTACTCAAATTAAGTATTCAATCACCATAAATCAATATCATTTGATTGTATCAAATTTTTTTACTTCATTAAATACATTAAAACACTCAACATCAAAATTCATTATGAAATTCATAAAATTTGGTTGGAATTATAGACATCAATTTTTGAATATATTTCATTGAGTATCCATATCAGCAAAAACATAGTGGTAATGACTTTGTATTTTTTATGTGAAGTCGCATGGGAAATTCTGGTGAATCTATTCTTATATCTCTTCTCTTGTTTGTGATCTATCTTTAATTCTTCTCAGCTCGCCCATTTTCAGTCTCCTTTACTTCAAATATATCCGATAGGAAAATTATACTTATAGTGGTTCGAAACTGTTGAACCTACACTGTGTTTGAACTATAAATCATAATATTCACCTCTTAATCAACACTATTTATAATTATCATAACTTCTAATCCACAAATTATGATTCTTCTTTCTTCTTTCACCATGATAGTGTTCCTATGATGATCGAATTATCTAGTATTTTTTTACTTAACTCCTAATGTATCATCTGTTATAACTCCAACTCAACATGACTTTAGGATCATTTTTATAGCCTTTATATTTTCCATCATTCGTGACTATCATTTTATAACATCATGATCCTCCACTAGTAAATAATATCATTAGGTTTACTGATTTGTTCACTTTAAACATTTTTATCCAATAAACATACAAAATCCTATAAATGGATATCTCCATACAGGCACACTTTTAAAAATCTACTAAAAAATATTCTTCCAAACATAGTTGAAATTAATTACAGAACCTACATAATCCAAATGAAACAACAATACCCCCTTTATATTTTTGGGAAAAACAAACATTTTCAACACTAAACACTTTTTCTTCTTTAGAAAATCACATTATTTTCATGGATAAATATTTTATAACCAAAATTCAAGATAAATTAACACCTTTAAAGTAATTCTATATCAGATTGAAATGTAATTATGGGAAATTCATTTTAATTTAATCCCTTAAATTTAACCACTTTACATTTCCTCCCCTTTATTATAAGAACTCCCTCAAAACATCCTGGGATGATAAAAACAATTATACTCCTCTTTTGGTAAAAGATTGGAACTATTCTCCCCCTTTTGCAATAGAATCCATGGATTATATGGGTAACATACCATAACATCTAATATGTGATAGGGAAAGTCTAAATATAATTTTTCATCCTTAATCCTTAAAATTATTTGGCGACATTCCTTGAGTGAAAATTTCAACAACTTCATCCTTTATTTAAATGTGTTCCAACATTACTTATCTAGAGTCAATATTCTCCTTGATAAAAATGAATCTTGATGTTAATATGTTTTTATCTATGTGATTATACCACTTCTCTAAATGATAAATTTCACTTCGATTATCATAGAAAATTTTTAAATTATATTTAATATTCACTTTCTTGTGTTCTTATTGGACTTTTTTCAACATCAATACCATGAAATATTGGGTGGTTGAAACAAATTATTATTCGGTTATACTATGTGAGTAAACCTAAACATTAATGTCCTTGAAAATATGGATAACTAAATTCTAGTACATAAAGGATTTATTTCCACTGCCACTATATTCCTCACAAATAGAAGCTTTGTTAGACATATCACACTTAAAAACTTTCATCATATTCTTGGAAAAAGAAACACAATAAATGATGAACTTAGATTCTCATTAAGGGTAAATAAGGACAGATCAGTGATCATGTTCTTATAACATGAGGATAATGGTATGACAAAATGAGATTAAAAATTACAAACCATGAAAAGAAATTTAAATATCATAATTAGGATTAATGTAATAAATATTTGATTTTTATAAGACATGAATCAAAAATGAAACAATGAACATGATAAATGAATGAATAAAAAGGCATAACATATTTTCATAAACAAGTGAAATAAAATGTGGAATAATAATAATAATTTAAATATTATGCTAAGTCTTCCCACCAAGAAATTCGTCACATGTTATACATGGGATTACCACTTGTGTACCTACTTTGGGGTTGGGATATCCGGTTATATACCCACTTTTTGGGTATTGGATAATATGTCATGAAGCATCATTTTTTGAGATAACCTTTATTTTACTCTTTAATATCTTAAAATATTAATCATTTACCAATAAATTTTGGGGATATGTCATAAAAAACCATAAAACAATCTTAACCCATTTATATTAATTCAATAATATCTTGAAAACATTTATCATTTCATCATACCTTTTGTATTCAAAAAGAAAATGGGTTTTATCAAAATTTCATCAACAACATAATAAAAAATATTAACAAAGGATAACTTTAGAAACATAGAATCATATCCATTTAAAATAATAATTAATATTGAATTCTTTTATTATAGATGAAACATGTTTTAATATATCAATGGCATATTTCTTGAGGAAAATACCTATTTCATTTTTAATTCACATATTTCAAATCTAAAAAATAATAATATATTAAATATAAAATATAATTAAAAATAACCATAAAAATAATATTATGGTGTCTTCAATGAAAATTTTAGCCTTTATAGTTGGAAAAATCATCATGCAATGTCTGTTGAAATAGATATTTTTCACACCTTTTTTGAAAATTACAACATTTCGAAAATAGAGAGAAGATTACTTTTTAACCTATTTATAGAAATTAAAACATTGGAGAAATATAATTTAATATATCATTTTATAATTTTAAAATCATTTTTGAAAATATTTTTAAATAAAATATGGACCTAGAAGAAAAATATTCCATACGAAATGGGGAAACAAAGTAGTTTTTCCTTAAATACAATCTTTGAGTGTCTTGACTACTTAAAGTGAAGAAAATGATCGGAAACAATTTTTAGATAAATAAAATTATTTTATTAATATTAATTTAATTTATAAGATATATATGTTTTATAATTTCATCTTCAAAAATTTAATCCTAAACAATCTAAATAAAAATGATATTTTAACATAAAACCCTTAACATTTTGGTAAATTTTGAGTCATAATTCCTTTGAAAGAAATGAAATAAAATTATTATTTAAATGAAATTAACATTATTATATTCATAATTAAATATAAGAAATGTTAATTATAGACATATCATAAAATAATATTGATGTAAAACATAACTCATGTCCAAAAGAAGAAAAATTGATACATTAATCTCTTACCACTTTAGTAAATTTTGAATCAAAACCACTTCAATGAAATAATTTTAATTAAAAGATTAAATATCATTAATTAATAAGTATCAATTATATAACATTTAAAATTTTTGGTATATACTCCTCATTAAAATAAATAATATTATAACATAAAACATGTCCCAATGAAAAAATATTCAATTGAAGAACCATTATCTCAATTTTAACTTACTCTATAAGCTCACTAACATCATGTATAATATATTAAAATTTAATATTGATATATAAAAGAACCAAATAAATAAATAAAATATCATATATAGTCCACTTATATATTGTAAACTCCCATGAATTAATAATTTTTTATTAACATAATCCTTTACGGTTGTCAACTGTTCCATTATTCCGGAATGTTTCAGTTTGGAAATTTGGTCTGTATACCATAGTCATGGATCCATAATCAACATAATTTTAATATTATATAAATTTAATATATATTCCTTATATTCATATTTATAAACATTCCTAGAATTTATAGATACAAAAATCAATTACACTATTCAAGGATACAATAGTCTATATGTACGCTTGAACATTGTTTTCATTTTCTAATCAATTGAATGAAAGAAATATAATTTTTATTTTCTCATAAAATTATAAAAATTATATAATAAATAATATATATATATATATATATATTATCTGTAATTATGTCAATAAGTATGAGTTGGTTATGGAAAACGAATCATATCTCTACATGGAGAATGTTGTCCACAAGTATGCATTAGCGATACTCCCATTTCCCATTTGATTGAAGGATGGTGGAAAAGGGTTATTAGGTCATAATAATAATATATTAAAATATTTATTATACTTATTCCACATGATATGATAGATATAATATGTTTATTTAATGTTATAGAGGAACTAAAATCAAAAGTGTTATACTAAGATTTATATGTCTTATTTGATTGACCACTTTTGGCTTACTACTTAATCCTTGAAATATTTGTATAAGGAAAACAACAGGTGATATGGGATAATGGTAAGGAATCTTGGAAGGTATTATTTCAATATTTTTATGAGATATAGTTTTCAATATTTTTGAATAAGGGGGATGAATGAGTTCCGTTTTATAGGTGATGAGTGGGCACATTAGGTATTACTTAAGAGAATTAAATATAATTAATGATATTATCAATAATAGTGTTTCGAAATAGACTTAGACTCTTAGGTAACATAATATAGGGTTTAAATATCTTCAAATAATAATAAATATAAATTTTCATGTGAGTATCATACACTTATATCTTAGTATAACCTCCCTAGTAAACATGTTTTATCCTTAATCAATGTAGAATGTTTTTATTATTTGTACTATTCATTGTGACAAAACATTATGTTAAATATATTAAAATATATTAATTATTATGATTCCAAATATGGAATCTATTTTTAATAGATTCAAATTTTTAGGTGGAAGAAATTAATTTTAAAATAAGCATGAAAATTTAAATGTAACCCCAATTTGAGAAAATGAATTTGTAAGCATAAAATAGAATTTCCATTCATTAATTTAAAAGTAATAAGTATCGAATGAATTTTAAAATGTTTTATTGTATATAAAATATAAAAAAATCGTCAATAACATTTTTTAATAATTAATTATTATTTTATTTCTATTAAAAAACACTACACACATCAAAAAATAATTCTAAAAATTAACACTATTTATCATTAAAAGATTTTATCTTCATTACTAAAATTTAGATAACTAATATGGGGATATTCGTTCATAAATTACCAATAATTATTGTTAAAATATACATCTTATTATGAAAAATATACGTTGTTAAAATAATAACACATAAATTGTAGAAAAATAAAATTTATTTGAAAAATGGGTCTTTTATCATTAAATAATTTTATAAAAAAATTAAAAATTATTTCACAATAATTATTCATTAAATTTGAATTTATGAAAACATTTCTATATATATTTCATAATTTTATAAATCATATTCATAACATAAAATTCAATGACTAGATTATCGACATATACTATATCATGGGTTTATTTATACCATGGGTTTCATGTAAAAAACTATAAAATACTTAACGTTTATTTAAATTGACAAGCATATAAAATCATAGGGTGTGTTTCTCAAAATACATGGATTGTTTGTACCAATCGTCATTTTTTGGTGGGTTTTGTGTGGTTGTAGAATCGTTTTTTCTGGTTTAATATGTTTTTTAGTAATAACACCCAATGGTTTCCACATTAATGACATGGCAGATGCCAACATTCTAATGGTAAATAGTGTGTTCTGGTTTCAAAACAAATGGAATTTATGAACTGACATTGAATGAGGGGATGTGAGGATAGGATCATCTCACGTTTTTAAGGAAAATAATTTCCTACTCTGGGAATCTCTTATTGATAAATATTATGGTCATGAATCCTTCTCAATACCCAGTATAGGACTAGTTTCTTCTTTTTCAGTGACATGATAAATACCATATATTGGTGGGATCTATATGGTTTGTTATAGGTTCTCCATTATTCTCTCATTTATTTTGGATTCTCTAGATTATATCCATGTTAATTCTATTACAATTTTATTACCAAATATTGTGTTGGATGAGGTATTTGATATGGGATTTAACCCATTTGAGGAATCATAAATATCCTTTGAGAATAGGAATCAAAACCATCATAGTTCATTTGGATATATTATAATGTAATGTGATAGGAATATTTCTTACATTTTAATGTCATGTGGTGAGGGAAAAAATGTTGCGCACGAGACTTGGTTAGGGATCCTACGTATCCTATGATTATATGTATTGAAACCCACAATGTTCAGTTGGGTCACAAAATCTCCGATGGTTTTATGGTACAAGAGGGCATGATCGAGTCTTACACTTAAGTGGATTCCAATATATTATCCCACATCTAATTTGTTAATGTATATGTAAGTATTGTAGAATAATAAGAGATTTTGGGTCCCATGAATTAGAGTGTTTGGGATATGGAGGTACATACAGCAAAGTGGATACCAATTAGATATTAGGACTTAGGAAGACATTATATATGTCATTTATTAAATAGGAATTAGAGTCCCCATAGTTTTGTTAAATCCTAGCCTGCTGATGGGTTGGGAAAGGTGATTAAACTCAAGTTGATTATTAATATCCTAGAGGTTTTGGATATATATGGACTTATACTAGGATGGAATCCCATATAACATATTCATTCTCTATCCTCTGATATGTAAAAAGAGATAATGGTCATAAAAAGGTACATCGAGTATGTTTGGTACAACATGAAAAGATTTTTGGGAGCACAACCTAAATAGGGATTCATGAATGTGTAACCCATTCCCATTAATGAAACTCGTTTTGTAAAAGGGGATACTTTGTATAAGGTTCATGGATTGGTTTTTACATGGTGTATATACATGAATGTCCGTCAGACATTGTTGACATGTCAAAAGGTATCTGCCTAGCATGTCTCGGGTGTCTGTCTAACATGTCTAGGGCCTCACCCTAACAGGTGTTGTGTGCTCTCCTGACAGGTCATGGGTGTCCATATGACCTATCTAGGGTGTCTTATTGGCTTTTTCTAGGTGTTTACATGACATTTCCAAGTTCTATGTGTGATTGAACCTGACATGTCCAAGGGTGTTCCCATGATCAAAGTAGCCATGTCGATGGCCTTTCATGTGATCTTGATGACATGTACAAGGTTTTTTTCATGATCAAGGTGATTAATGTGATCGTGGATGAAATGTCTAGGGTGTTTTTTATGGTCAAAGATGAAATTTCTTAGGCATTTAGTGCGATAAAGTCCGACATGACCAATTAGGTTCATATAATCAAATTGTGCATGGTTGGGGCCTTTCACATGATCAAGTCCATCAGGTATAGGGTTTTATGATGTGATCCTGAGGCTAGGGTGGAGTTGTGAAATAATTTTATCTTTAATAGTGTCGTTAAATAGTGTCTTTCTAACATTTACAAGATTATATTAAAAATAAATAGTGCATGACCAATGGTTGAAGTCACATTTCCAATGCCATCATTCCATGGCTATAATATAAATGGTTTCCATTTTAAGTGGATTACATTCTTGAGGATTATATAAAGGCCAAGCCTACTAATATTTTAATAGTGATATGAGGGAATTTTCCAGGGATAATATGTATGTAGAGGTTATATGTCGATGTATGTTCTCATGATAAGAGATTATGTGATCACGGGACACTAAGGGCTTCATGTGGTAAGGTTTTCTAAGGGTTTCATATCAAAACATGACGCACAAACATCTCAATAGAGGCTCACATGAAATAATTACGTGATGTTCACATCATGACTAATTTTCATAGACTCAATGTGATGTTGTGAGGGACTCTCATAGTAGGGTCTCATATTTACCTGGTGGATTTCTCCAAAAGGCAATATCCCATCTCCCACTCTTCTCCACATCCCCACTCCTATACTACTCCTTGTCTCCTATTCCCTGTCACCTCATGTCTATTTTTTTTAAAGTGGGGAATGGGTGTATATAGGCATAGGGGGTGTATATTTCTTATTCTATTCATAGGGAAGACACATAATTCTTCATCTTGAGGTAGTAGAGAGCATCACCTGAAAAAATATAATCGGGTTCTCACTAAGGGAAGTTAGGTTCTTTTTTGTGAAGTGGAATGATGTTATAATGGATTTTTGCGGTCATCATAATAAGGTTCACATTGTTTATAATATTTCACATGATGCATCAGCTTGATGATTACATGATACCCAATCATTTAGACAAATTATTCACTTTACAAAATGTCTTGGTGAATATGTAATGTTTTTTAATCCATGGTTATTCTTGGATTGGAATAAATTGATTTTTATGATGATATCCAGGGATTCACATGATCTAGCAATCTATTGTGTTGTAGAATGATGGATATTCAATGGAAAAAGATAATACATCATGTGATGATGACTTTGTTTAATGTAAATGGTTCTTGTATTAATTTTCATTTTACAATCAACATGGGATGTTGCCTAGTTGTGTAAATATTATAACATCACAAGATGTCTTCACGTGTTTCTCAAGATCATCACCATTTGACCATATGTGTTATATAAAGTACTACTTGCATGAAATATGGAGTCACATTCTTAGGTGTGGAATGATATATTATCTATGATTGATCATCAGAGATGATGGAGTTAATGGTAATCAAATTGTGGAGTCATGAAAACATCATGTGTGACTTTCTATGTCAAACTGGTGGTGTCAATGAGTATGGAAAATGGAAAAAGGTTGAAGATGATGTAGGGAAATGATCCTATATTAATTATTGTTTTGATTAGATGAAATACATTTTTTTGAGGTTTACGAATTTTAATGCTCCTATTTTTCATCCCATATAGAATTCCCAGAGGGAATATTCAATATTATTATGTTAATGCATACCCTGGGACTACTAGAAGTGAGAATCAGGGTCTACTCCCTATCTTCATCATCACTAAACAATGCTACAATCCTATTTCACATAAATGCTGACATGAGATTTTGATCTTCTCCTCATGCACATGTGTTCTTGTTGGCACACCCACTAATCCCTCTACTATTAGTTGGTTATGTTGATTTATTGGGAGTGGTCGAGGTAACTCCGATATATAATGATTTCAATCTAGATAGCTGGCTATCCATGGTTAGCCAATTTTTTATCTATGATCATACCAAAATTATTTAGAATCATTATATATGTAAAATTAGTGATATGAGATCCAAATATATGTGACCTTATAAAAAATCTCAATTACAAAGCTTTTTCTTCATGAATTACACTTCTATGTCCTTTATGAAAATTATATCAATATTCTTTTACACATTATCCATACTTCTTATATATTTGATGCCAATGTGTCTAGTACATAGTTACGGGTGCTTGAAAATTTCCCACTAGAATTATATTTTTTAAAAATGAAAAGAATCTGATTCTAATATAAACATAGATCATATTTCCATGTGTTTGAACAACAGACATTCTTTTATATTGATCCATATGAGAGGATTTTTTTAGACTATGTTGTCAGAGGGATTTACGGTACTATCAAGAGGAGACTCTTGACGTTGACTTCATAGTTTAATCTAATATAAGAAGTATCATTCTCATGGGGCACAGATATCATTAAATTTTATTTTTTATAATTTCATGGATGGAAAAAGGATTAAGATGGAAATGAATTTTTGGTTGGATCCTATATATAAAATTGGACATCACTGTGTTCCCCAAAGGAATTGGAATTAATCCACACATAGTTATGAGTTGTAAGATACCTATAAAGGTCAATATCATTCATAGGGTTCATAGTTTCATGGATTAATAAATCTATTAAAAATGGTACTATGTAGATCTGGTTCATATATAGGGAAGGTTATTATATCATTTGGTAATTAAATCATGGGTAAAGATTTTATTTTGGTGAATATATTTCAATGATCTAGATCTTGTACCACATTTCAAAAAAATAGAGTTAGACACTCGAATAAGTTTAAGATACTCTTTGATGGACCATGTCTCGTGTAGTTTTAATGAATGATAGGTCTTAATAACCTCAATTGGGACCCAAGTAATATAGATGCTCCCTAATATCACCATAAGTTAGTGGACCTAAAAAGCATAGCATGATTTTTGAAAGGTCATTATACCAGCCCCTGAAAGATTTATATATTTTTTATAGTCCTAATTTTTTCCTTTGATTTATATGTGGATACATTAATTGTTGTGGAATTTTATTTCGTCTAATCAATCCTTTATGATTTAATATAATAAAATGTTTTTTTATTTTCCCATTTCATTAGTGCTCAAAATTTCCTAAATCGCATAAAGAATATGTCATGTTAGCAGAGACTCAAAATTTTCCCCAGGGTCCTATTTTGGGATTTAAACCAGGGTAACCTTGTGTCTATTGCAATTGGAAATTTTATGGTCTTAAAAGATGGAAAATTTCCATAGTTTAGGGTCTCTTATCTCAGACCTATTATTTTCACCGTGAGGGTAGAAAAATTTTATTTTATTTGACGATCATTCCCTATATCATGTGGTTCTAGGTCATATGATGATGTCCTTTAAAATATTAGAGAAAAAAATATTGTATTCCTTCATTGGTAATGGGTATAATATGTGGTTAAATAACATCGAGGATTTCGAATACTCTTTAATAGTCGGGTAGTTAGGGTTTTAAATCATGATCTAAGAATATTTGAATTAACTAAAAAATTGGTTAGTTGGAATAATTCAACAACTATTAATGTTGTAAACCAGTATTATCCACACTCAAGGAAATAGATAATTGATTTAAGGGGGGCCTTTAATATAGTACTAAATAACCTCTAAGGATATGCAATTTTGAATTATGTTATTCAATACCAAATCATAACAAAATCCTTTCATATCAGCTAGTCCCTATTACCAATGCACTATTATAGAGAACCAACAGAAATAGATCCAGGCAATAGGGTTCTAGGATAAGTGTATTAACTCAATTATTTTTTTCCCCAATATTCAAAGACATAAAGGTGGTTTATAGAAATTGCAATAATCATGAAGGGTTCAAGAACCATAAATGTTTTTCCCCAACTATTGAAAAGTCTATCTCATTGATGATAAGTGAAAAATAATTACTCTCACCTTTTATTGGACAAATGTGTCTGGTGAGCATGGATATAAATTTACTAGGTCCACCAGATAGGCCCTGTGATCTTTATTAATTATTTATTTATTCTCAAAAAATTTCCTAATAACTAGAGTTAATGTTTTTAGTGAGTGAAGAATTTTACATTTCTCACACTACCTTTTGTTTTTGTTTTAGACTGATATGATTTATGAAACATTCACTTTGTAGTTTAGGTTCTTGAAATTTTTACAATCAATGGATATCGTTTAATTTCATAAATATTTTACCAATGTGAATATAGTTTATGGATGGGATGCATGTCGACCTAGTATTATGGGAGTGTATCACAACATTCTAATTATGATCCCTAAGTTCAAGAGTACTCCAACTTCTTTTAGAGTAGGAGAAAAAAATGTTGAAAATCGGGGATTAGGATTCTTAGGTCATGAGTAATGGTATGGTACATTCATGCCAATGTTGACTGTGAATCACTCTACGGTGATGAGATCAACTGTGATGTTGTTCGGGCTCATAGGTATTATAATTACATTCTAGTAGGTCCAAGATGCCTCTAGTTAATGGGTCTATGTCCCATATGAAAATCCCACAATTGAAAGGTCAAAAAGAGGTATATTTTATCCTTTCTAAGGGATATGGATGTTTTTAGCAATCTGAGGTGCTCCAGAAATGAATATTGATTTATGGATTTAGGTACTTAAAATAATGAAGGGAACACCCCAAAAATTGGTGTCCAGTTTTGGGATCTTGTGGTACTTTAATGTGGAATGATTATAGATGATGGTATATATATTTTGAAATCATCTAGTAGGGATATAAATTTCATAAAGATAAAAATCATGTGATGAGGAAGTCTTACTTATTTTTTTATGTCATGCGGTAAGGATGTATGAATTGATGTGAAAATGTGAATAATATTCTTGCGTAATATTTTCATTGGTTAGGGGAAATTCATTGTGTGAGGTATATTTCATCCTGTTATAGGATTACTTGTTAGTTTCCATATTTTTTAGTCCATATTCTGATGATCTAAATCATATGAATGAAAATAATATTTAGATATGATTTATAAATAGTCATAATGTGTCTATATAACTCAGTTATCCTCAATCTGAGTCTTATGAAATTTTTTTTGTTCAGCTTCCCGGGGCACCCCTATGCATATTGTAAGGGAAGGAATCATTCCACAATCATCAATTTTAAGTATATTCACCTATGTAGATATTACTCATATGTAGGGGAGAGGGGATTCTTTTTTTCATTGTGATTCCCAAAATCATGGTCAGTGAAGGGATCCTCTGTATAAATTGGGATCAGGTATAAGAAAGAGAATTTTCATATTACATTATTTTATGGATATGAACGATTCTTTCATTTTATATATTAATGGATTGGATGATCCACTATAACTTATTTTAGGTATTTTAGGATGGACCTTATGTCATAATGTTTAAATTCATATGAATCAGATGTTGTCACATAGTTTAATGTCATGAATCTTGGATATCATCATGTAGTTTCTGACATGAATCTTGGATGTTTCACAGAGATGAGTGACTAACTCACAGAATATGGTTCTTTATAGAATATGTATACCCCAGGATGAAGAATTACAAGAATATGATGTTATAATATTTTATTTAAAATGGGTATGATGCAAATATGTGTAGCATAGAGGGTATCTAAATCCACTTGAATAGTATGACCATGGGGAATGTAAATAATAACCAAAGAATATATGAGTTTAAGGGGAGTTGAGACTACAGAGTATAGGGAAACCACTAGTAATGTTGGAGATCTTGTATTCCACGTAGTTGAGATATTTTCTCCTATATTTAGGTGTACTTTTCTCTAAGACCAAGAATTAATCTAGTAATAACATATTTGGCATTATGATAGTTGCTAGAAAATCCAAGAGGGTCCCTTTGGATTAACATCCCTATTAACAGTTTTATATTGGGATAATCCAAGATCGGGGAAGCCCAAGGTCCTTGGGGTTCCAAGAGAAGGATATTGACTAGAGGAATTGGTTGGTATTAACTTAGATATCAATGAAATTTTGTTCATTCGTGGTGTGTATAAGATTCATTAAGGGTTTGAGCTCCCTTAAATATACACCAACTTGTAATGAATGAATTTCAAGGTGATGGGATAAAACATGTGATTATTGAGTACAAAATCATCAGAGGGGATGATGTATTTTACATGAATACCTCTTGTCATGAATTTTAACAGCATACCATAAGGAAGTTATCGTCAAGTTAGGATGTTGTTATGAGGTTTATCATCATGAGACTAAGACATTGTTCCCTATAATTGGATAGAACAAACATCAATCACACCAGTTAGAGAAACATTCCAAGGTCCCTAAGCACACATGAGTCATTCTTATCCTGAGAAATAAGAGAAAATTGAAAAATCATTTGATTCCTAAGGGTGTACATGATAGAGAATATTTTTGGGTACTCAGAATTTTATAGAAGCATAAATCCCCCCAAAATACTTTAGTTGTCATCAACAGACATGGTTGGGAGTGAGGAGAATTCATGGCTGGACCAAAAATAGAGGATCAAGTTGTTATTATGTGTCCCATAATATGGGTATCAAACCATACAAAGTTCTTATTCGAGAATACCTTTTGCATGTCTGACCAATAGATATGGGAGAGTCCAATTTTATTAGTTTCATCATGAATGGGCCTATGATTGGATATGTGGGTGTCATTACATATCATTTGATGATAGGAATTAATCCACATGCATTTCGTTAAAAGAATGTTTCTCAACACCATTCATACTCATTTGCAGGTAAGGGGAACTATTTCTCTTAGATGTAGGCCATGCATGTTCTAAAAGCTTCTACTTGGATCTACATATTATGTAGGGAGTGCTTTGGGTGAAAGAATAAATGTGATATCTAGGTGTCACTATTTGTCTCTAGGGGTTGTGAATCAATCCACACTGAATTCTTAAATAAGAAAATTCCTTATTTATGTTGGACCCATATTCTGGGAGGGTAATTTTCCCTTTATATAATGGTTATTCCCAACATTAGAGATCTAGGAGTCACTATGTATCATGTATTAATATGAATAATTCCACATATTCTTATGATATAAATTCTATGTAGTTTAGAGTCCCGCCATCGAGTGTTGGAGTACGATGGAATAAACCATTGTGTCATTCATGATCCCTCTTTGATGTTGGGAAAATAGATTTAAGTTGTCATGTCATTAAATATATATATCAAAAATGATTGTTTGATGATTAGTGGGGCCACTTCCATGCCATTGGGAAATAATTCATGGAATAAAAGGGGAATTTCCCCTAGGACCAAAACATCCCCTAGGTATAAGCTCTTATGATTTTTGTTATCCACAAGGGAATTCTAGGAGTGTCCTTTCAGGAATGAAAACAACCTCTTCGAACAAGATCTATGGAATTCTGTTTTTCATTACTGGGTCCTAGTGGGGTTTGTTTTGGATAAGATAATCCCTATTATCAATATTTTAGGAAATTTATATCGAATGTGTAGTTAGGATATATGCTAATATAGACATGAAAAGGGGGAATATAGTTTTAAAGGGGGTGTCTAAAGGGATTTCATAGCTCAAGGAATTTATGTGTCTATATAGGATAAATTCACTAAAATGAGATTGAACAAGAATATGATGTCATAATATTGATTTGATTATGGCTATAATGTTCAAATGAGTAACATAGAGGGTATCTAAATCTGGTTGAATAATTAGATTATGGGAAGTTAAAATCATAACCAAGAATATCTGAGTTAACTAAATATGAGGACATGTGTATAATATTTTACCATTAGTAATGGTAGCAGCCCATAATCCACATGAATGAGATAATAGTTTCTCATTTTACGGGTGCTTCTCTTGTGGGATAAAAACACTAAGTGCATGCTCACTGGAATTTTTGTTACTCAATATTGATTCTTAGTGGTTCCACTTTGGATTTACCATTCCCAATTACTAGTTTTCAATAGGGGATAATAAGGAGAAATGGATCTGAATGACCATGGGGTTCTAAGAAAAGGATATAAACTCAATAAATTCTTTATTATCAACTCAAATATCAGAGATATGAAGTTGGTTAATGGGGAAAATAAGACTCATAAAATGTTTGAGAACCCTAAAGGCTACAGTAATATGTATTGAACAATTTTCCTGGGTCAAATGATAAGACATGAAATTCTACAATACATAGTCATCAAGGGATTGATCTGTTGGGTATGAAGACCACATGTGAGCTTGTTTAACACTATGTGACTTGGATGTTGTTGTGCATCTTATCATCATGTGACTAGGATTCTGTTGTGTAGATTAACATAATGTGACTACAATGTAGTTATATAGTTTAATGTCTTGTGCTAGGATATTATTCCCTTTCTAGAAAAAATCATGATCTCACTAGCTAGAGTGGCTTGCTAGGTTCCCTAAGAACACACAAGTCATGATTGACATGGAAAACTTGGGATAATTGTGTATGTCATTATGTATTGTGATTGTACATTATAGGGAATATATGAGAGTGTTCACAAATTATTGTGGACTAGAACTGCTACACTAATCTTACTATCATGGAGGAACATGATTTGGAGTGATGGAAACTCATGAATGGGCTTGAAATAGAGGATATATGTGTCATTTTATATCATATGATCGTATGAATCAAACCACGCATAGTTTTTGAGAAATCTCCCTACCCCAGTAGTGTTTCAATGTGTACTGGGGAGTTTTTTAAATGTTGTGGATGGGCCCAAAATTTGAGATATGGGTGTCACTTTTTATCCAATAATAATATATATCGAGCCACATTTAGTTCTTAAATGGAAAATTATTTGAATGGGTCCATCCTATATGGAATGCTGAGAGAAATTTTTATATTTTCATTGGACCCAAGATTGGAGACCCAGGAATCAATAAATATCATATTTTAATACGGATCAAGACACACGTAGTTCATTAATGGAAAATTACCTACATGGGTATATCCTATACACATGTAGGGGAAAATTATATATTGAGGTTTGGCCCAGGATTGTAAACCCAGGCATCGCAACATATCCTATGATAATAGGAATCAAGTAACATGTAATTATAGAATTCCATAATCCGTATGCAGGTCCATCCCGTACACAATGAAGGGATGCATTTTTATATTTTTGATGGACCCATGATTGGAGACACAATAATCACTATGAGACCAATAATAATATAAATCAAGCCACATATAGTTCTAGAATTGATAATTCCCCAACATAAGTCATACTCAAATTTTTTGGGGGGGGGAATTTTTCCATTTTTAATATTATGGATAGACCCAAAATTTGGGATCTAGAAATAATAATGTATCCTATAATAACTGGAATCAAGCCACACGTATTTCTTGAATAGAAAATTCTGCACACAAGTCTACCACATGTGTATCAATGTGGAAATTTTATTCTTATCCATAGATCCAACTCATCTATAGTGAATTGAAAATTAAGTAACATCCTTGAAGAGAAAATAGGGAAATATATAATGAATGACTCTCTGGTTCTAGACTCAAAAGGGAACAAAATTCCACTATCCCTATGGTATGGGGTTGATTCAGAGTTGCCATTGGATCTCTATGATCTTATTTGTGAGGGTCCAATGGTTCATAGGGTTGTAAATGAGTTTTAAAATTCTCCTATACCTATTTGATAGGCTTCATTTGGAGTTTCCAATGATTTCTTCAAGACCCTCTATGGGGTGTATAACGACTGAGGTGGTGATTGAAATAATAATTTCCATAGCCTTCTGGGATTTATTTTCTCCTGAGATACTTCAACAAAAATAGCTATTATGAATCACATTATCTAGAACAATCTAATTCACACATGGGCCAAGTGAAATGGGTTCTTGTGATGGGATTCACATCCAACAAGGAGCATTTTGGTAATCTGTAATATTAAATTCTATGACTAATGCTTGTTCCCATTTTTTAGAGGACCATATTTTGAATCAATTGGATATCCTCTCTCTCCGTTCTCATCATCGTTAACTCATTAATGTAGAGTTGATTCATTTTATTGACCAACTAGACCGCATGTTACCTGATCCACTAATTTCTCTTACAACTGTCAAATTATAGGATTCCATATCCAGAGATCATTTCTTCCCTAAGTATTGGGAAACTATAATGATCAATATCTACACTATCCTTGGATAAAAACACATAATAGAGCTTTTCTATGTAGTCACCAGATGGTTTTCATGCTATGGTGGTTAAAAAACCATTCACATTAGTTATGATATTCTAATCCTAGGTCTTTAGCCGCAGAGAATGCATCAATGTATTTCTAATAATGGAGTGTATTTTGGTTCTGGGGGTGATCACTGTATCCTTGATAGGGGAGGTTTCCATCCTTCAATATTTAATAGTTCCACCACATATTTTGGAATATGTAAATCATGAAATCCTCTTATAACCCATCTGGGATATCATAATCGAACATAGTTATGGGTGAAGAAATTATAAGGTGGTTCTTTCTGGCTAAATCCATCCATATATCCATGTGATCCCCATCCTTATCAGGTTAATATGTATCCACCTATTCATACCATAATGGTGGATTCTCTGGATCACCTGCTGACTTAGGTGAGGCGTTTCTGATATATTTCAGGAAACTATATATGGTTTTCCCAACTGTTTCAAAAACCACTCTATAGGAATGTGTCTAGAAAAGGGGAGGATTTCTTTTTTTGGGAGTGATATTACCATGGGGATGTTATACATATTAGATATAGGTAATATCAGAGTGGTAATATAGGTAATTTATTTGTTTCTGAAATCTATGGATAAGATCCCAGAGTGGTTGAATGTAACAACAATGGACACCTCCTTTTAGCGGTTTATTTAAGAGAATAACGGTTTCTGGTGCTTTATCCTATAGAGGGTTTTATAAACTATGTAAAATTTCAGGATGAAGTCATTTATAAGGTACTATTATAGCAATAAATTCACCAATTTTCACTAAATTTGTTGATTTAGTGACAGACCTTATTAACTCCTCGGGACCAAGGATTCAATTGAAATCAATGCATATGATGAGTGTGTTTGTTAGTTGTTCCCAACTAATTGAGGTGTTTGGAATACACTTCCATTTTGACCAGTGATCTTAAAATACATTGGAAAATTTGATTATTCCTATTGGATTATATGGAATTTGACAATTTATGCTAGAAAAATACATTTTATCAATGAGGAACTATACATAAAAGTTCACAGTTGATCAATTACATTCACATTTAATGTATAAAAGAGGTCTGAATTTTTTTGAGAGTTATGGAATATTTAAAATATTTCACTTTATGTTCACCATTTTTTTTGGCACATGAAAAATGATGGGAACAAGGGAATTAATTCATTAACACTTGTGAAGGGGTTTATGAAATTAAAGTATTTCACATCGAATTCACCATTTTTATTTCCAAAAAGTGGTGGTAAAAATATTTCTTTAAATGCGTAAACTATTTTATTTTATAACATTGAGGTCCACGTTGGGTTCACTATTATATTACGTTGAAATGTGAGAAAAATATCATGATGTATGTAATAATATTTTCTTTTTTAAATGTGATGTTCACATTAGGTTTTCAATTTTTGTTTCTTTTGAACTATTCAAAAAAGATCCCAAGGTGCGTAAAACTATTTTCTTCTATAACTATGAATTTCACATTATGTTCACCGTTATTTTTTCCCATAACAAGAGGTTATTTTGGAAAATTTATTTTGGGGGGGGGGGTTTCGTGTGTCTCTACAATAATATTCATCTAGTTTACCATTTATTTTTAACAGAAACTCCCAATGGTTCCAACATCTAGGGCAAGGAATGTTCCTACTTTCTAAAGGTAAGCCTTAATTTTGGCTTCTAACCCAATAAATCTTAGGGTTACATTGTTGTTTGAGTGAATTGACCAACGATCCCATTGAAATATTTTAGAGGTACTTATCACTTACTCTGGGAGTCTTTTATATATTTAGGAAATGTTTTTGAATCCTTTCCATGCCCTGATAAGGGACTGCTTACCCCAATGTCAATGATTTTATCAATATAATGTATTAAAAAAACTATTGGGTTCATTAAAGGTTCCATATTATTATATCATTTTTTATGATGCTCTATTTCTATCCATGTTCAGGATTTCAGAAGTTTTTCAGTATCCAGGGAGGTGGTTATTTTATTGGAGATAGAATTGATCCCCGACAAGGATTCCAACATATCTTGTGTGAATATGAATAAAAACCCATTTATCTCATTTTACATAGTTATGGACATATGATAGCACTATACCATTTATTTTAACATAATGTTTTAAGGTGGTAAATGTTCGTCTCAAGACTTGATGATGTGTCTTATATATCCTATAAACACTGTAATCATACTCAATGTAGTTTTGCGGGATCCTTGACCTATAGATGGGTTTAAGGTACATGAGGGTATGTTTGGGGATTACACATCAGAGGATTCTGGTATATAAGACCACTTCATTAATACTAATGGAGAGCAAGGATGGTAGAATCATAGTGGATTTTGGATCCCATGAATTATTGTGTTTGTGATATGGAGGGACTTACAGCAAGGTGGATTCCCATTAGAGATCAGACATATGTAAGGCATCCTACATATCCTATATAAAATAGGGACAATAGTTCTCATAGTTTAGTTGAATCCCATTGCACTGATGGGTTGGGATAGGTGATCACCCAATATGCGATTATTATTATCCATAAGGTTTAGTAATGTTAGGGACTTATAACAGGATGGAAACCCATGTTATATATTCATTCCCCATTATATGATTGATAAAGAGAGATGATGGTTATAAAAGGTCCATCATATATGTTTGGCATGGAATGATGATTTGATTCAGGTCATAACATGAATAGGTTTAATGAGTGTGTAACCCTTAAAAATTATGTAAAATATCTTTGTAATAGGGGGTACTTAACTGAAGGATTTTGTTTGAGGATTTACATAGAATATGCCAAGGTATGTCTTCCATACATGGTTGACATGTCTTGGGGTGTCTGCCTATCATGTTGTGGGTGTCTATCTATTATATCCAGGGAGTGAACTAGGAATTACTGGGGTGTCTTCCTAACATGTCATGGGTGTCCATATTACTTGTTCCTAGTGTCTACCTAACATTTCATGGGTGTCGTCTTCACATGTCAAGGTACTACACATGATTAAAGATGACATATCCAAGTTGTTTTGCACGATCAATGGAAACAGTTACGTGGACTTTCATGTTATCAAGGTTGACATTTCTATTTTATTCATATGATCAATGTAGACATTTCCATGGACTTTCATGTGATCTTGGACCACATGTCTAGGTTATGTCACATGATTAAATAATAAATTTCTAGGTAATATTATGTGATCAAGGATGACATGACCAGTGTTCATTGCTTGATCCAAGAATACAAGTCCATGTCTTTTTGCATGATCATGGATGACATGTCTAGGGGATATGGGTGAATCATACGATTAGTGGAGAGTCATGTGATTTTATTCTCTGTAATATATTTATATTTAGGGTTCTCATGAACATTATCATGATCATGTGCATGAAAAAGAGTGTACGCATAAAGTTTGAAGTTGTCTGCCCAAGGGGATCATTCCACGGTTTCATGGGGAATAGTTTACATGTTAGGAGGAGTTAATGGACAAGGATAATGATAATGTATCACCTCCTAATGTTTCCATCAAAAGATGAGGGCATGTCCATATGTTTACATATTTGATGAGGCTACATGTCGATGTGTGTACACATGATAAGAATGAATGTGATCACATGATATTATGAGAATCACATGATGGGGTCTTCCAAGTGTTTTATATAAATGCCACATTCATGTATTGATCTATATATGATAACATTAGATAATCTTGTGAAGTTAATATCATCATGTGGCACACAAAATAAAATGGATCTTGTGAGGGGTTCTATTTGTGGTGTATTGTGATTACCAAGATGATTTCTCCAAATCCAGTAGCCCAAACCCCATTCTTCTTCTCTACCCCAATCATACACATCTCCCTTTTCCCTCTCTATATCATGTTGTGTTTATTTGTTTAAGTTGATAATGTGTTTATATGGGAAAATGTGACCAATATTTTTTCTATCTTTCATAGTGAAGTGGTTTCATGATTTTTTTGGTGTAGGTGGAGATATTCACATGAATAAAATGATGGAGGGTTCTCACTAAGGGAAGTTATGTTATTTTTTTATGTGAATCTACACAATGTCTTTATGGATTTTTATGGTCTTTATATTAAGGTTAGTGGGATATATAGGATTTCACACAATTATAGGACTTCATGATCACATGATACTATATAATTCACATGATCAATCATCATCACATGATGGATTGGTGAAAATGTGATTCAGATGATCCATAGTGCTTCTTATGATGTCATCAATGGATTCACATGATCGCCTCAAGGGATTCAATTGATTTATCTATCATTTTTTCAATAGAATTCTGGAAACTCTCTTGAAATATATAAATCTTAATGAGATTATTATTTGATTCAATGTTGTGGGTTCATGTATTAGTTTTATTTGAATGTATTCATGGAATGTTTCAAGATTACACTACTCAATAAATATTATGAGATAACATCATGTATTTCACATTACTAACTTCATGTGAATACTTCTATTATTTGAAATATCATATGCATTAAAAAATCACAAACATGGGTTTTGTATGATTGATAATCCTTTCATGATCATTAGATTTTATGGTGTTAGTGGTCCTTGAATGGTAGAGTCATGTGGAAGTTGGGTGTGACTTGTTCCAACATACCAAGAGTGTTGGTGAGTGCAGAAGATGGGTGGAGGTTAAAGACAATGTTGGGGTTTGTTCAGATGGTTGGGAATTATTTGATCAGATAGAATACATTATTTTTATATGTTTAAAGAAAGATGAAATGTAATTTTTCAACATACCATCCCACATATAATCCTTAAATAGATGGATCATTCTAAATAAGTAAACACAAACTCTTAGAATTCTAGAAGCAATTATTGGGTTTTGATTCTGATCTTCGCTAGCACTAACCCATTATTGAATCCTCCTCAACTACACTTACAACCCATGATGAGGATCTTATTCTATTTCAAATGTTTTCTTGTTCATGCACCAACATATTCTGTCTGTACTGGCCATCTATGTTGGATCCTTGGGTGTGGTTGAGGTAACTCAAATATATACACAAGTCAAGCTGGATGGATGGCTAGCCTTTGTTAGAATGTTTTTGTCTAAGGTCATTCTAACAAGTACATAGAATAATAATCTATGTAAAATGAGAAAGTTGAGATCAAAATATATATTCCCTAATAAAAATATTATTTCCAATACTTCTTCTAAAATTATTTCTTTGATTATTCCCTCATAAAATTTATATTTTTATTCTTTTTTTTGGGCTTCACAGTTAGCTAATATCTGGTGGAAATGTTTCAGGTGCACAATTATGCATGACAGTAGGGTGTAACACTATAATTTATTGATTTTTTATTCATTGTATTCCATCATGTATAACATTCTCAAAAAAATAATTATCTTCTAGATGATGATTTTTAGAAATCATAAACACCATCCCAATAAGCATCATGAATCCATGCATGTTTAACATACTATTTAATTGATAAATCAAGACAATGATTAATATTTGTTTGAATACCTAAAAATAAATTTAGTATCCTTCATGTGTGATTCAATTTAATAAAATTTATATTTGGTATACAAAAAGATTGTATATAAAATATCTGATCAAGATATAGTTATATAAAGTAAACATTTGATTTATTTATTGAAATTTATATGAAAAACATGTTTACTATATTCAACTTTTAACAGCATTTCTCAAATAGAGATAATGGTGGAAACTTATATTGAATCATCTATATCAAACATCAATAATATCTACTTTGTATAAATTTCATTTGATGGTATGATGTAACATTAGTTTTTTATAATCTATAGCCCAAGAAATAAATTTATCTTCCCATGTATTGAAGTCTCATCATACTATTTCATTTTCTCTGAGAACTCTATACGCGCATGATAAATTTCGCTATTTGATATTATATCACCCACATAGAAAATGAATATAAAATTTCTAGAACTTTCCTTCTATACATATAATTCTTTAAAAAAATTCATAGAAATAATGAATATATTCAAAAAACTACCCAGTTTAGAGTTTTAAGCATGAGGATTATATTCCAATCCATATATGGATTTCTAGAGTTTACAAACCACACTTTCATTCGCATCAAGTATGAATCTGTATGGTTTATCAACAAAAACATACTCTATAACTTCTCTATTTAATAATTTTTTATTTTTTATCTGTTTGATGATTTATGTACTTTTAATGAGTCATAAAATCCAAAAACATTTAGTTGTTCTTCATCCTTGAAATAAGGGAAACTTTTATACAAAATAAGCACTCATGACCTTTGAATATCCCCTAAAAACCAACCATTATTTATTTCTTGATGTTTTTTACTTTTCATTGATCTTATTCCTGAACATTATTTTAGTTATGATGATATTATTAACTTCTGGTCTTGTAATACGTTCTTTAGTGTCATTCCTCTCAACATGATAAAACTTCTCATTCTATAATATTTTCACTCATTGGGATCAATTATTTCTAATATTGAATGAGCATCAATAGGAGTGATAAGTGATTTTTGATTATCCATTTTCATAATTCACCTTCTCAAAAATAGATCATCCTTAAATTTGAAGATATTATTTGGATCACCCAAATTATATAATATATACAAATATGTGTTTTTATTTTTATAGGATCCTTTTTCATCATTAGATTTATCCGAACATGTATGTTAAAAAATAATCTCCCAAGTTTCTTCTTATTCTATAGTTTTTATAGAAATAGTTGGATATCTTTTGTTACTCCATCAGATCTACCTTCTTCTTCATGATTTTTAATTAACTTCTTTTAAATTATTTTAAAATCACAATGTTCAAAAAAAAATTGTAATCATTTATTCAATTATGTGTATCTTATTTCGTTGGTTGTGGAACCATTGAAAATTCATTCTTCAGGCATTCCACTAAATTCTCCTATATTACTATTTTTGATCTTCATCGTGAATTGACTTCTATATAATTTAAAATACATCACCATTAGTTTCTTCTTGTACCATATCTCATTGGGTTTATTATATAATTTTTGTGTAATTAATAATCTATTCAAAAAAATTAATTATGTAACAACTATGGTTTCCCTATATGATACTTTTAAATGTTTTAAATAATATTTTGGGAGTAAGATGTGGAGTCAGTGTGGATGTTTGGCCCCATGGATACTCAATATTTATATATATATAATATAATATATAATATATCCTTATTGGGTCATTTTTAAAAAATAATCTATTATATCCCAAATAGATTCACGAATGAGAAAACTAAGACTACTATTAATTCAAAACAAATGGTTTTACCCTACATCTGACATAAACTATATATGTGTCAAATGTTTTTTTTATTATAATATCCAGTGGAACATTATATAAAACAAATAAATTATATTATGTTATATATTAATTTTATAATAAAATTTATATCCTAGAGAACTCATATTTAAACCCATATTTTTAAAATTATTATTGTTATCTACTAAAACCCTTGATTTTTATAGATTGATAGGAGGTTCCTGGTGCAAAAACATTTTTGAGGAATACAAATTTTGTGGATTAAAAATTACAATTAAATGATCCTTATCATCATATTCATTTTAGTTTAATTCATCATAAATGATTGATCATTTTTTCAAGTGGGTAATTTATTCTAATTTTCCCCATTCTTGATAATGACATGATAGCATATTAGTTTCAAAAAAACTAATCTAAAATCAATATTTGGAATTCCATAAAGTCGTTGTTTTTTTTTTGGATTGTGTGTTTAATTATGATCAATCATTTTCTATCAATGAATGAAGTAAAAACTAAATTATGGAAAATAAACATCATACTCTTAGGTGTTACAAGGTTTTCACCCTTCATTCAACATACATTCATCATCAGGTCTTTATTGGCTGATAGTTCTATAATGAATTGGGAACCAATTCAATTAGGTGATTTATTTGGGGTTCCACATTTTTAGGTTTTTGGTTTAACATAAAGGATTAAGACACATTGGTGTAATGATCATGTCAATGATAATTTGTAACATAAATCGGTGGTGATGGATTTTCAAATTTTTGTCTTCATATTGATTGGAAGAAACAACAGATGACTTTTCTAGAGAATAACCATTGGAATATGACTTCTATCCAGCCATTGAGGATGTGAAAAAATGTTTATGGGAGTTATGTGATAGAATCCTGGTTGAATTGAAGGTGATTCCATCACGGGGGAAAACAAATGGAGTATCAATAATTTCTATAAATTTCTGATATATACATCATATAATTCAGAAAAACACACATTGTGTGGACCACCACTATATGAAGAAAATAATTTTAGGGAATATATTGGTATATGAATTATATTAGAGTTGTCTTTGGTTTATATATACTTTTTGAGTCATCTCCCCTAGTATTCTATGTTGATTATGGTGTGCCTTGATTATGGTAATATGCATCCATGATGATAGATAGTTAGGATCCCATAATAGTATCATTATGATGATACTATTAGTGATAAGGCCTCAATATAGTTCACAATACTAAAGGAGGTTCTTTTTCAGGGACTGTCAATAGTACCTCCACTCATTAGGAAATTAAATTTTTTGAAAGTACTGGATGATGTCAAAATTAGGATGAGTGAGTTTCTCATGTTCAAGAGGATTAGTTAGAGGCTTGATAAAATACTTTATTACAGTGTTATTTTTGGTATAATAGATATGAGAGTTTTAGATGGTTTTAGACATTATCATATGATATTGTTGCTACCACCTCAAGGTGCTCTATTCCAGGAGTGTGAGTTCATCTTTCCGGAGGATATGTATGTCTTACCTCCACATTGAGATAACAAATTTTGATAGGCATGTACCTAGGTAATACCCATATATCAACACTATCATATTAGGTGGTCCCCATAGATATATGATATCTAAGGGTTTAATTGGAGGATCTATAGATTAGGTGATTTTTTATACCCATAATATTCCCCTAGGAAGCCTCAAAGTTGTTTATAAAGAATTTGGATAATTTTTTGAGGTTATATATATATTATCTTCCCCTAAACCGGGTGGCTATAATGAATAATTATCAATTTTTGAGGATCTTTGACCTCATTGACTAACAAAAAGGGTGGTTCTTTATGATTTACCCAATGTAAGTTTATCACCAACTCTTCTTAAGAGAGGATGATATACTAAATATGACATTAAAATGTCGTTATAGTCACTATGAGTACTTATTGTGTCCTTTTTTCATAACGAACAACCCATCCATGTTAATGGAACTCATGAATCATATCATTCATCACTTCATAGATCACTTTTCGGTAGTCTTAATAGATAATATCATCACATACTCCTTATTACAGGAAGAGAATGATGGATATTAGAAGATGGTTTTGGATGTTCTCTAGGAGAAACATTTATTGGATGCTCTTGAATTGTCATTTATGGATTCAAGAGATCCATTTCCTAGTACCTGGAATCTCATAGGAGGTAATCCTAGTGGACCAAGAAATTATAATGGTAGAACTATCTTGGGATCCTCCAAGGAAAATGACTATGGTGAAAAGACTCCATGGATTGGATGGAAATTATTTTATATTTGGCCTAATTTCTCTAGGATCACATAACATATGACTACCTTAACATAAAAAGGGAAATCATTTTATGTGATTTGATAAGTGTCACCAAGATTTTGAGGAGTTATGAAAGTGTTGGATGAGAACCCCCATCATGAGACTTTGAGAGGAGAGTGTAGATTATGTTGTGTTATGTGACGCATTCATAAATGGGCTTATATGTGTTTAGATTTTGATGTAGGAATTGTATTTTTAGGGTCACAAATGTTGATATCCCATGAGAAATGTTTAACCACCCATGAGTTAGATCTGCTTTTAGTATTATTCCCATTGATGTATTTATTGAACTACCTTATGGGAGAAAGATTAATTTTCTATTCAGACCACAAGAGTTTAAATTATATCCTTTTGAAGAATTATATTAACCATTGGTAGATTCAATGGTTGTAGTTTTTATCAGAATATAACTTTGAGATTATTTATAATCCTAATATAGGGACCATGGTTGAAAATGGTATCAATAGGAAATAAATTTTGTAGTTGTTGAGCGTGAAGTAATTGTAGCTTTCCACATTATAGTTTACCCTTATAAATTAAAGTATATAAATGTACATCCATTCTATTGTAGTGAACCCTCTACATCACTAGAACAATGGGGAAGTGAAGTTTGGATATAATGAATGAATGTTTTTTCATAACCATGTATTCATAGGTCATTATAGTGATGGGTTTCTAGAATATTGGAAGTATATCAACCTTTTCTGAGGAGAAATGGTTTTAACAAACACATTGGGAAAAGAGAGATCCTGGGAGTTTCACATGTCTCCCTTAACAGTCTATCCAGAAGTGGTAAATATATACCATTAAATTTTGTGTTAGTTTTAGTAGACAAGGATGAATAATAGTTTAGATAATTTCATCTCTTGATACATTACTTTCTAGAAGGTGATTTCCAAGAATCAGGTACCCATAGGTTTAGCACAACCCCTTAAATTGATGAAGTATAGGAGGGAT
This sequence comes from Viscum album, assembly GCA_963277665.1. Lineage (NCBI taxonomy): Eukaryota > Viridiplantae > Streptophyta > Magnoliopsida > Santalales > Viscaceae > Viscum > Viscum album. The sequence continues at coordinate 1,256,029,865 of OY728122.1, forward strand.
GGTTTCTGTATATACTTTTGGATAGGAATTATATGATAATATATAGATCATGATACAGTCTATGTGATCATAAATAAACTTCCCATGTTGAACATTTGTTATCCCTTTGATAGCAGAGCTCAATGGAGAGTTTGGAAATCCAATATAAGAAGTTGGTAGTGTGGATTCATGGTGTACCAAATATTATTGTTTCATACCATAGAGATAAATTCATGTCCCAATTATTTATTGGATTATAGGTGGATTTTTTTAATCAATATTAGAAAAGAACAATGTTCCAACAATAGAGATGTGGCCATATGGATCTGGTCATTCATGTGTTATTGAACATATTCCAGGCTTCCATGATGGATTTTTTTCAAAAATAGGAATATCACTTACCCTTGGTGGATTTTTCATAATAATATAGTTACCATTCAACCATTAGTATGGAACCATTTGATGACTTCATTGGTAGATCGATAATGTCAGTGTTGTGTGAGGAAGATCTTAGAGATTCAACATTTATGGGCCCAAATTTGATGAAATAAATAATAAATAAGATACAAAACATCTAAGATTAGAAGTGGAATGCATCTATCCATCGATATTTTTATGTGGAATGATGATGGTGGAATTTATAATTTCATAAGGGATATCATGTTTTCTAAAAGGTCTCAACTCAATGAGGACTGTGATGATTTTTTAGAGGTGGAAATCTATCTATGAGATTCATTGGACCTCTACAAATTATGTACAGGGTTTGAAGGGTGTAATACCTCTTAGCCTTACAACCATAGTTAGATTGGGTTCATTTTTTATTCATATGTCACAGCTGGGGAGATATGTGCACAATGTGTCATGTATTTTTTGTTGATGTGAGCGGGACATTGAGGATGGATTATCATTTTTAGAGTATTCAGTTTATAAGGATGATTAGTTGGATAATATCATTCATCATGGATAGATTACCATACTGAATATTTATTGGCATCAAAAGAATATTTAGGAGATAACATGGGAGTGGGAGAACTAGTTGAGAGCTTCATACCCTAACCTATTTGAGTAGGTTTTTTATTTTCAAAATGAAATTCCCCAAATTTATTAATAATTTAACTGACTATTTGTTTATATGAGAATGGAAAATTTTAAAATAATAATTTTAGATTATTGGGTGGATTAAGTGTGGAATTCATGTCCCTATGGAGACTCGATATTGATATAAAAAAATAATAAATATAACATATCCAGAATTTATAGTTTTATAGAATAAATATAATATCTCCCAAATAGATACATTTATTAGAAAACTAATATAACCATTAATTCCAAATAATAGTTTTATCCTATTGATGACATAATCTATATACAACTCAGGTGTTTCATTTTAGTGGAGTTGTGATTTTAACTTTATATGAAATAAATAAAATAAAAACCATTATTTATACATTATATAACTAATTTTTAACCTAAAAATAACTCTTTAATAATATATTTGTAAAATAATTATTTTTATCCCCTAAACACCAATATATTATGAGATGTATAGGAGGGTGTTAATGTACTAGAATTAGCAGATGACTACAAAATTATTGGATTAACATTCGAAATTGAAGAGAGCTCATCAAAAACATCGACATGGATTTGTTCATCATGAGTAATTGAACATTTATCTACATGGGGATTATATTTTAGAATATATTTCACAATTATTGAAAAAAATATTTCAAATATTAATCTAGAATGAACTAATCCAAAATTTACATTCTTCATGACATTAATTATTGGGTTTCTCTGAAATTGTGTATTGGATAATGATCGATCATTCTTTGTAAAGTAAACAATGCTAAACTGAATAATGTCCAACTTATATTTCCTAATTTTTTGTAATGGTTTCGTACCCCTTTTCTACATTCCTTCATCACTAGGACTCTAATGGTCAGAGGTTCGACATTTTTTCTGAAACCCATTTTATTGTGTGGTCAATTAGGGGTTCCATGATTTGATGTTTCATGTTTAGCATTCTGGATTATAGTCTATCGGAAAAATGAACTTGTCAATGACAATTAATAATATAAATCAAAATTAATATTTTTTTTATGATGGTGCATGCATATCGATGGTAGGAAACAAAATATTATTTTTCCTATGAAGAACGTTCATCATATCACATTCAGTCCACCATTGAGGATAGAAAAATCAATTTCGAGGGTTACAAGTAATAATTTTAGTTTAAACAAAAGAAATTGAAGTAGATGATAAGATTCATGATGAATCTTAAATTTAAATAGAATTATGATCTACACGGTATATATTTTAGATGAACTCTTATAGTGTGGACCTCTACACACAATGCTAGGTTCTTGGTTTTAGAAAAATATCACATTCCCATGTACTCAGTCTAAACTTCATGTAATCTTGAGGTCGGAATCTAGGTGTGTTTTATCCATCATACATAGTCATAGACTATTGTAACGTACATAGAAATATGAAGTGTACATATGAATAGGTAGAGTACACATTCAGATATAAGGGAATTCATTATAATGGACATTTTGGTACATTTCATGAGTCCCTAAAACACATTGTGTACTACATCCAGGGTATAATAAATCACTTTTTATCCTCATTTAAACAACTTTTATAGTTTGGGTGACCTTCCCCAATCCGATCAGGTTTGGGTATGTTCCCTTGATCCATACATGTGAAGGTATTGTGCAACATCCCATCCTAAAAATACGATGAGGGATCTCCTTGTTGGAACTGGAAAACGCATCCCCAAAATTTTTTCAGATGCTTCCATACATGATCAAAAATCATTTCCCTTTTCACAAGATTCGATTTGGTAGGTCGTAGGGCCTAAATAATGTTACATATTAAGAGTTATGGACATTTGAAGTTGGGTTGGAATTTTGGATAAAAGCCCAATCGCGAAGCCCCATCCGCGGTCGCAAATCATGCGCCGCGAAGCAAGGTGGCGGGAAGCACCGCGAACCCCTTTGATGTTCGCAACGTGCCACAAAGACTCTCTGCGAAGCAAGGAGGCTAGACACTTCATGCCCTCATTTGACGTTTGAGAATGCGTCGCGACGAAAAGAGGCGGGATGCACCATGAACCCCTTTGATTTTTGCGAACGCGCTGCGAAGCAAGGAGGCAGGATGCTCCGTGAACCCCTTTGACGTTCGCGAACTCTCCGTAGAGAGAGCTCCGTCTTCACACCGAGAGAGCTCTACTTCATGGCCCCCCTTTCCTATAAATTTCCATCTCACCCCCCCCCCCCCATTCTCCAAATGTCCGCTCCACCCCTTAGAGTGCCACTTCGCCCCTTGGGCGGCCGATCTCCCAGTTCATGGAGCTCTTCTTTCCTTTGCAAAGCGGCTCCGCAAAGCTATCCTCCTCGAGCAACTTCATTTGTGTTGCTGATACGCAAATCCCTGCTCCGCGAGCTTCTTCCTACGTTTTTCTGATCTGTGAGCCTATGCTCTGCGATGCGGCTCCACAAGTCTATGCTCTATGAGTCAATTCTTCATGAGAACCCATGCTCCCTGAGCCCCTTTCCTCCATGAAGCTACTTCACGAGGACCTATCCTTTGCGAGGCTCTTACCTTCACGCCCACCGGTCCATACCGCAGCGGTTGTGCCCCCGCACCCCAGATATCACTAACCCCCATGAAAAATGGCGAGTCGCAGAACGAACTTTTCGGGCCGGGATGTCGGGATTTTCCATTGCGCCCTTATGTGCACCCCATTCCACCTATGGAATACCATGATTTGGGATAGTCCTCCACACATCCTGAAACACATTGAGTCGATATATTCCTCTTGGTTTCATTCCCATGTCATGAGTTGAGATTCTCATCATCAATTCCCAGATTACCTTTATTCGAACCATTCATCAGGAAACTCCTCCAAACCAAATCACATGGCTCCTATGGCAGGTTGAACTAGAAAGGGCCGCCCTTGTGTAAGACCCAATACCATCCATTCCTAGGCACCTTATGACAATAGTCCTATCTACATGACTCTAAAATGTAGTTCTCCCTATGTTCCATACATAGGATGCCTCTTTATCTAAACAAGAGATGCCTTATGCTCCTAGAATGAGATGCCAACAATCCTATCTAAATGACTCTAAACTGTAGTAATCCCTATATGATCAATATAGGATACCTCTTTCTCAATAAGAGAGATTCTTTATGATCCTAGCATGAGATTCCAATAGTCATATCTCTATGACTTTAAACTCTGGTAAACCCTATGTTCTAAACATATGATGCCTCTTGCTCCAATCAAGAGATGCCTTATGCTCCTAGTATGAGATTCCAATAGTCCTATATACATGACTTTTAACTGTAGTAAACCCTATGTTCCAAACATTGGATGCCTCTTACTCCAATCAAGAGATGCCTTATGCTCCTAGCATGAGATGCTAATAGCCCAATCTACATGAATTTAAACTATAGTAAACCATATGTTCCAAACATAGGATGCCTCTTGCCCCAATCAAGAGATGCCTTATGCTCCTAGCATGAGATGCCAATAGTCCTATCTACATGACCTTAAACTATAGTAAACCCTATGTTCCAAACATTGGATGCCTCTTCTGTAAACAAGAGATGCCTTATGCTCCAAGAATGAGATGCCAACAGTCCTTTCTACATGACTCTAAACTGTAGTACTCCCTATTTCCCAAACATAGGATGCCTCTTGCTCCAAACAAGAGATGCCTTATGCTTCAAGCATGAGATGCCAATAGTTCTATCTACATTACTATAAACCATAGCTTTCCCTATAATTCAATGATAGGATGCCTCTTGTTCCAAATAGGAGATGCCTTGTGCGCCAAGCATAAGATGCTAGATTCCATGATTATAGTGGCGTAATTTCATGAGAGTTGGAATCTGTTCAAACATTCCATCACTCCACCTCTCTCTTTGCGTGTCCTTCATTTGGATCCTCATCCACTTCCATGTCTGGAGGGACCCCCTAACGGCCTGGTCCCATGCTTCATCGGCTCACCTACCATCCTAGGCCAATGCCCCAGACGACTTCAGACGAAATTTTTGATAGATCCAGTGTTTTGAACATGGTTTGTCATTGAACCTCATTTGCCTGTCCCCATTTCATGCTAATGCGATGTGGATGCTGCGTTTCTGCCACTGTCAATAGTTATCCTTCATCACCACGCCACCCTCATTGCCTTCTGAATGTTAGGCATGTATTTCAATCTTTTCATCTCCCTTTGTTCGAACAGATTCCAACGCCCCATGGCATTATCCCTCTTCTACGCTGGCACATAGGTGAAGTCCTCAACCCACCCATGAGTTGGGATGCCCTCATGACCATACATGAGGAACACACCGCCCGGGAAGCTTCCACGCGTAAGCCACATTCACATGTGCCGCTCCATAGTGGCACCCGGGCAGCTTCCACACGTAAGCCCCAATCACCAGTGTCGCTCCATAGCGGCACTCGGGCAGCTTCCTCGCATAAGCCCCATTCACTAGTGTCTATCTATAGCGGCACCTGGGCAGGTTCCTCACGTAACCCCCATTCACCAGTGCCGCTCCATAGCGGTACCCGGGAAGCTTCCTTGCGTAAGCCCCATTCACCAGTGCCGCTCCATAGGGGCATGCGGGCAGTTTCCTCATGTAAGCCCCATTCACCAGTGCCGCTCCATAGCGGCACCCGGGCAGCTTCCTCGTGTAAGAACCATTCACCAGTGCCGCTCCGTAGCGACACCCAGGCAGCTTCCTCGCGTAAGCCCCATTTACCAGTGCAGCTCCGTAGCGGCACCTGGGTGACTTCCTCGCATAAGCCCCATTCACCAGTGTCGCTCCATAGCGGCACCGGAGCAGCTTCCTCGCGCAAGCCCCGTTCACCAGTGTTGCTCCATAGCAGCACCCGGGAAACTTCCTCGCCTAAGCCCCATTCACCAGTGGCGCTCTATAGCGGCACTGGGGCAGCTTCATCACGTAAGCCCCATTCACCAGTGCCACTCCATAGCAGCACCTGGCCAGCTTCCACACATAAGCCCCATTCACTAGTGCTACTCCATAACAGCACCCGGGTAGCTTCATCGCGTAAGCCCCATTCAACAGTGATGCTCCATTGCTGCACCCGGGCAGCTTCCTTGGGTAAGCCCCATTCACCTGTGCCGCTCCATAGCGGCACCCGTGCAGCTTCCCCACGTAATCCCCATTCACCAGTGTCGCTCCATAGAAGCACCTGAGTAGCTTCTTCGTGTAATCCGCATTCACCATTACCTCCCCATAGCAGCACCCGGGCATCTTCCTCGCCTAAGCCCCATTCACCTGTGCTTCTCTATAGTGTCACCCGGGCAGCTTCCTCATGTAAGCCCCATTCACCAGTGCCGCTCCATAGCGGCACCCGGGAAGCTTCCTGGCGTAATCCCCTTTCACTAGTGTTGCTCCATAGCGGGACCCAGGAAGCTTCCTCGCGTAAGGCCCATTCACCAGTGTCACTCCATAGTGGCACCTGGGCCTCCAACCAAGATTACGTCCTAGAATCCTGGGCCGCCTCAGAGCGTAATCCCCATTCCTCTTCACTTCCCACAGATGTACCTTTCACGACGTGACCGTCAGGCCTTTACTGCCTCTTTTTTCTCACACCGAGCATGACTCATGTGGGATTAGATTAAGAATCGGCCATGACATCATACCCATCCCACATGACATTAAAATGCATTCCAATCCAGTAGTAAGCCGTTGTGACCCTCCCAAACAATGTGGACTTTGATTCCCTACCACAACGATATGTAGGAAGCCTCCACGAGGCTCAAGCCCACCATCTGTTGGTCATCCCGACCCCCTTCGCGTCGATTCATACTCGTCCTGCATGACGTTAAACAGTATACCTGAACTACGAGGACTTTGATCCATGTCAAGGCATGGTACGTAGGAATCCTCCATGAGGTTCAAGACAACTACCCATTAGACCCCCGGTCCATCTTCACGTGGGTTCACCGGCACACCATCCTGAACTACGTGGTCTGTGATCCATGTCAAGGCATGGTAAAAAGGAAGCCTCCTTGAGGCTCAAGCTCACCATTTGTTGGTCATCCCGACCCCCTTCACGTCGGTTCACAAACACTTGGGTAGCCTAGAGTGTAATCCCCACACCTCCCCGAACTACAAGGACATTGATCAATGTCAAGGAATAGTACATAGGAAGCCTCCCTGAGGTTCAAGAAAAACATCCATCAGACCAAGGTCCATCTTCACGTCGGTTCTCCGAAATTTCCACCCCCTGAACTACAAGGACTTTGATCCATGTCACGACATTTTACGTAGGAATCCTCACAAGGTTCAAGCCCACCACCATGTTGTTCTGATCATCGGTTCACCAACACCTTGGGAAGCCTAGAGTATAAGCCCCACACCATCCTGAACTACGTGGTCTTTGATCCTTGCTAAGGAAGGGTACATAGGAAGCCTCCCTGAGGTTCAGGCCCACAATCCACCAGGACCAAGGTCCTTATTTACATCGGTTCACCGATATCCATCCCTAACTAAGTGGACTTTGATCCATGTCAAGGAATGGTACATAGGAAACCTCACGAGGTTCAAGCCTAAAACCCATCTGACCCCCGGTCCATCTTCACATCGGTTCGCCGACACATCCCACCGAACTAGACAGACTTTGATTCCCTGCCACGAGGATACGTAGGAGGTATCATTGAGGCTCAAGAACAACTTCACTATCTCCCTCGCAATGGTCCCATTTCATTCCCTCTCCACTTCATCCATCCTGATTCTTACCCGGGCCACCACATCCCAGTGGGATCATGTCATCCACCCTCCTCGCTACTCCTAGTAGTACTTGGGATGCTGACCATGTGTAAGCCCCAGCATGTCTTCGGGTTGTTGTCCATTGTGTACAGCATGGTTCATCACCCCTTTGAAATATGTGGGTCATGATCCATGTCCTCTACACATGGTATTTAGGAAACCTCCATGAGGTTTAATATTAGCCAATGGTAAACCTTAGTGTCCCCCATTCTGGGGTGCACTCTCCCTGATCCGCCCTTAGTGGTGTTCAGATCAACCATTACGGTGTGCCGTCTCCCCTCCATGGGGTGCACAACCTTAGATCCATCTTCACTGACCATTCTGATCCATCCACTCGGTAAACCTTCCAGGTGTTCCCTCCTTGGGATATACCAATCTGATCTGTCTCTATGGGACGTTCTGATCACTCTCATTCCATCTCCGCAAGACATTAAACTCACGGCTAACCTCATGAGAAACATGTGATTCCTAAGGAAAACCTCAAAAGACACGTCTTTTGCATAACCATCTTCGTAAGACATTAAACATGTGGCATACCCTATGTTAAACTTGAGAGGCCCTCTTATGAGGAAGAATACAGGTTCCCCAATGTCCCTGCACCCAGAGATGCCCCGACATGCCTGATGTTTTCATCTACACCGATCGAAGCATGATACCATGTCAAGACCCCATGGAATGTCCTGACAGAAGTAGAGTAATTAACTGGAATCAATTAAGATATGGCACCGGGAATGAGATTCACGAACCATGACTTAATCTATAATGGAGACACAGACTAACTGGTGAGTTCTGAGGAGGAATAGATAGAAGGAAGAACTGAAATCCCATCATCCCGTTTCAATCAAGGATAAGACGTCCCTGAGTAAGGAGCGGATGCCGCCCACCTTTGGAAAGCAGGAATGTGGCGTAACAGCTGCGCGTCCTCAGAAACAGATGCACGCGCCCCAACGAAAGCTTCAGAAAAACATCTACAGAGGTTATGTTTTAGATAGAGATAGATATCCCTATTCATGGTTCATAGTGTTATCCCCTACCTCATTCTTCCCTAGGATGGGTCAGGTATCTCAGATCTAGCTTCTAGGGTATCTAATCTCCTTCAAAGTGGGTTATTCCAAATTGCATCTAGTATCCCCCATGTTCCCTGGGTGGGTTCTCCTGTATGTTTATCAATATCTTTTGTGTTCCATTTTTTCTCTAACATGTAATGACCTAATGATTATGACCACTATGATGAGTTCCATCAGTGTTATTGAGTCCTGATGAGTTATTTTCCAAAGGAATGTGTTACCATATATCCTCGAGCAGAAACTAAAGGCCGGCAATGAGGAAAAACCTAAATTTGAGACATAAAGTCAAAATTTGATCCTATCAAGTTTATCTTATTTATCCTCCTTTTTTTATTGGATTTATAGTTAAATACCTCTTTGATTCTTTATGTTTGGTGATTTCAGGGTGTTCTACTGAGCATGATTATACTCAATCATGTATGTGCTCTACCCACACATGTTGTGTCTCATAAAGATGATATTCCTTTAAATATAGTGTTATGTAAACTAGGAGAATGTGGATCTTGATTTGGAAAGACAGGATGAGGAAGGATCATGGATTTTTAGTTTGGTATTGATCCCCTCTTGGTAGTTGGTTATACTCTTTTACAGTATTTATGGGATGTTATTTAGACACATTTTTCATTTCTATATGCTCTTTTCAAACATTGATATAGAATTAGATGTTAATCATGAATTTATATCCTTATTTATTTAACTTATATATTTTATTATTGTATGTTTTTGTTTGTGTGTATAGATATATTAGGCTAAGGGACCTCATGAACATGATATTCCAACATGCTGCTAGTTGTCAGCCCCTAGCCTATTGAATGTGGGCTTGATTTGTCACTCTCACTTTACTACCATCTAGGTGGGGAAAAATTGGTTAGTTCATAACAACTATTGTATATATATCTTTCCTCTACGATAATATATCATTTTTATACTCCACAATATTTTTCCTTCCAATTTTAACTAAACTTTTATTATTTTCCATTTTCAAACCATATTATACTAAGGGGTGTAGGAGCACTATAAATATGATTAATTATGTTATTTAAAAGATAATATTAGAAATTGTTTCATTTAAATTTTAATATTAATATATTTTCAAGTACATACTATTTCAAATTCTTTAAAAGATATACAACACTTAGTTTCAATGAACCACGAAATATTTTTATTTACATGCGATCTATATAACCTATCCAACGAAAAGGAAGGTATTAATAGTATTAAACTCATTATTAAATATATATAAATTTATTAATAAATAAAAAAATTATGATTAATTATTAGGAAATAAGAACTCATTTTTAAGTTAAGTCATTCAATTATTCAGGAATATATTTTCTTCAATAATAGTTTTTGTAGATTTTTCTGAGAAACAATTATGTTTAATTTCTAGAATATTTAGAAATTTTATTTTACCAAAAATATATTATTTTTTTAATCTTCTTGTCAAAATTTTCTTAGAGTTAATTTTTGGTATTTTTATATAATGATTTCTTTTCCTATGAAAGTGAACAATATTGATTTTCATTTACAATTATATTTTTGTTTCAAGAATTTAAAAAGATATATTATCCTTTTAAAATGGTTTCATATTAAAATTAGTTCTCTTATGATATCAATATTATAATTAAACTCAATATAATAAATTTTATGGTTTATTTTTTATACAAACTTTTTTATACTTGAAAGGAAGTTTTATGAAGAAAAAAAACTATTTTAGTCACGTTTTAATTATTTAATTTTAATTTAATAAATTCCACTTCTATGAATTTAATAATAAACAATATATTAATTATTTGAATTTAATTTGACTATATTTTTTAAATATGTCGCCTTTAAATTTATTCATTATGAATTGTAATCATAGAAACCTTTGTTACCATGATAAAAGTAAAATATGTTAACTATGGTTCAAAACAATGTTATAAGGAATAAAAATAAAACCTAAAACATAATTTAATTTTATTGTATGATTATATTTCATCCATTAGAATCCAAAACATAAAATATGTGATCTTTTTCTTCCATCCATCCAATATTTTTTACATTATAATATTTTATATAAAGAAAAGTACAAAAATGGGATTCTCTATGTTTTATTATTTATAAATTTTTGATATGGGGAAAATGGATTTATATACAGTCATATATGTTTATTTAAAATATAAGTGATTTTTTAAAAAATTACAATTTATTTTTAATTTTTGTTATAGAATTAATTACCATAAATGATTAAGCAGTGTTGACATTGTGATTGTGCATGCAGTAGAGATATAAAGTGATTTTTTTAAAACTCTAGAACAAATATTATTTTCTAGATTTAAAAGTGTCCCATGAATATCAAATATAAATATACCAAATTAGAGTTTTCTGGAAGGTTTATATTTAAATTTTGTATTTGTGATTAAGGTTAAAATTTGCTAACCAATTGGTCAACTTGAATTGTATCGCGTAAATGATATCAATAACTTTAAATATTTTATTGGATTATTATATTAATAAAATATATTCCTTATTATATAATTCATGCCATTTTTAAACCATTTGACCTGATTTAGACCTATATTATATCATAATATTTCATATAATTCTAAAATATACATAAATGGTATTTTATAATAAATAATGTTATTATAATTGATTTAAAATTCCACGTAATCCTTTCATTATTAAAGTTGCTAGTATATTGTTTAAAATATCATCCATGGTCCATTTATGGTCCAATTGTACATTTATAGTAATTATGATGACCTTTAAAGGGATAAAGTCTTTATTTTTGTGGTAGTCGTCAAAGGATTTAATGGATGGATAAAACATAATGATAAGGTCAAAAGTATCACCTAAACATGTAACATTTTTAATGGATTAAAAAAAATTCATGTGATCCATACATTATACTATGTATTAATTTGGATCCTTTTTATCATGATATTTTATTTACATTAATTTAATACTTTTTGAAATTATATGAATGTCTCTTACCTCATTATAAAAGGACACCCATGTCCACTTTATTCACAATACAAGTACCATTTGGATCTATCAATACCTACCAAATTACCTTCCTAACAACCCATACCAAATTTAATAAGTCTTAGTTTGGCTATAATATCAACCAAATAGAGCTTAATTTGTAAATAAAACGAGGTTGTCCAAAAAAGAGTTACATATTTTAACATAGTATCTTCATATTATTTCTTCATCTACCTCTTCCAAATCATCTTAAAATATTTATAAAATATAAAAAAATTATCCACCATATAATTTTTTTAACATAATTCCTTATATATATCTCCTCTTCCAACAATTAGGAAACATACTCGTCATTCAGGTGTATGGAACACCGCCATCTCATGAACCAATTTAATTAGTTTTTCACCACCACATATCAAATACAGTTTAATTTATATATTGAATATTTGTATTTGATATTAATTACATATATTTAATTCTTAAAACATAATTTATCATATACTCCCTTAGTTTTCTATCCATTGAAAATTGAGAATGTTCTTCATGCGTACATGTGGACTACCACCACTGCGAAGTGATGTGATTGTTTTACAAAAAGAAATCATATAGATGATATATATATGTATATTTAGTGAAATAATATGGTATGTAATATATAAATAATATTATGGAAATATAAAATAATACATCCCTTCATTCCATCATGATCGTTACAAATGGAAACGTTAGTCATGGTTTCGTATGACTTTCCATCTCCATGATTATAACACTAGTCATTTTGTATTACCATATACAATGATTTGTTTTAAAATAATAATTTATTTATAAATATTACCATTCTTTTAGGATAATTATACTTTATAACATGGGATAATTATCTCTTTTACCACAGATAACCTAACGAAGTATTTTTTTAGACATATGAATTGAATATCATCGAAACAGCTAATGCAAAATTAATTGATTATGTTGTGAAATATAAAATTGTAATGAATAAGATAAAAGGAATAATAAAAATGAAAATGGTTCTTAGGTATGTAAATAATTAATGTGATTTTATTAATCATGAGGATAAATAACGTATGATATAATTGAGACCCAAGGTTATGGATTTCATAAAATAACTTATTTTTATTGGTCAATATTACTTCTTTGATGACTATGTCATGAATAGATTATTATGAAATGAATTGTTATTATTTTATGATTTATTTACAACTTTTTATGTTTATTTACATTCCTTGAATACAATCACTTCGTATATTAATTCTCACATCAATGTTACAATCTTTGTAAGTGATTTCATCTCACTTTTCCTTCATTGGGTTATATTTATATTATCAAGAACCAAATTTTCTTTATATGATGTATATACCACCACTTTCAATTTTTATATACTTATTATGGTTAATATCATGATATTTATTCTTTCCATTGTAGTTATTCTTTCATGGGTATTAATATTCCAATGTTACCAAAGTGGTAAGGGTTTATTTCACAATTTCATTATTATTTGGGATTATTTATCTTTAAGTATCTTCTCAAATATTTATTTGATATTTAAATATCAAAACCAATATATCTAATTCTAATCAAGATTTTTCAAAAAAAAAAATACCTTTTTATTTCTTTTTCCTCTTTCAAATACTCAAGAGGGAAAAATAATATTTTTAATGAAATTTGATTTTCATTTTCTAATCAATTGGGAATATGTTTATTACAGTTGTATATTTTCCCTAAAAAATTTTAAAGAATGTTTTTACTATTCTACAATGATTTATTAAAATAAATTTTAACCAATTTTGATTTTTTACAAAAAAAAAATTATACATTAAATGAACCAAAATATAAAGAATAATTTGATATTTCAAACTAATGTTTTAAATTATATATAATAATGATATTGAAAAGTGATTTGGAGATAAAGGGATTAATGTTTTTTAGAAGATGATCTCAATAATTTGGGGGAACATTATTTGATATTATGGAATTTATTTGTGAAATATAGGTTGAATTATAATTTGGTAGATTATTTTAATTTGGCTTCATTGTGATTCAATTTATTGTTTGGAAAATATTATTATATCATGGAGATTATATAATTAGGGCATATACATTTATAAGTACCCGAATTTTTAAGTAACAAATGCTGAATGTAGATAAATATTAAATTTATCTTAGATTAATATGTGATCAAATCATTACTATAACATCCCAGTTCCGGAATCCACCCAAAGGTTCCCCATAACCGGTTGGTCACATGGACTTAAGAGCATTTCCCTAAAAGCCAGAGGCTACTGACTATTAGCGAGGGCCTTGGGTGTGATAGTGGGGAATCAATGCCATCATTGGCAGAGTAACTAAGTAGAAGTAAAACAGATATACAATAGAGAAAGCAGTAATAATACCATACAATAGTAACCAATGGAAGACTAAAAGTAAGAACAATTGGAGCATATATATAAATGATGTATGATACATATGTATAGGAAAATAGCCAAAAAGTCACAATGCTAGAATATAGTACTGAACCAATTATAAAAGAAATACAAGAAACAACTCCTATGCATCACATGCCTCGGCTTCGTCATATTCTCTCCAGCTCCAAATCATTCAAGTACCTGAAGTACAAGGGCGCTATCCATTATCTAAACCAACAAAAATATAATCTGTTCGGGCCCAAAAAATATGTCCCAAATAGGGGGTGAGTCTAAATCCTAGTAGACAACCACCACGAGATCTGTGCCTAATAGTTATTGAATATATATCAGGCAGTAAGTAAATAAATTTAGTAAACAACGAAGTTCTCAAGGTAAAAAATTCATAGTTTCAATGCATTTAGTACCATATATCAAGAAAAAACTAAAAAAATTAGGTAAAGAAAAACAGGTAACCCTCTGGGAAGTACTCACAGCCTATCCTCTATGGTCCTACCTAGCAACACAAGCTACCCTCGGGGTAGTACACTCTTTCTAACCCCTCTGGTTCATCTTAAGCATAGACTCTTTGAGGAAGAACTCACGGTAAATTCCTCTTATAGTCTTGTATCGAGAACTAAAGGTGATATGGGGAAGCACTCAATGTTTATTCCCTTAGTGGCATGCGTTGAGGATCTATAGACACTCCGAAGAAGCACTTACATCAATCCCCCCTATGGTCTCGCATCGTAAGTAAAACAGACACTCTGGAGAAGCCCTTATGTCCATTCTCCATATAGTCTATACACCAGGTTCTCACGGCCCTGTGTAAGTAATGAAATTATAGAAACACTTATCAGCCAATTTAAACCTCAAGAAATACTTGTCAAGCAATCTACAACAAGTTAGCAGATCAGAACAATCACACCATCATACAACAAGGCATGGAAAAAATTAAACAGCAGCCTAACAGGAAAAGTATTCCTAATTGAAAAAACAAGAAATCATGCATAGTCAAAAACTTCCAAAGCATAGTAATTAACCCTATTAACATTCAATAAACCTCTCATCAAGCATACAATCATAGCAGGCAAAAAATAGGGATAAAATAGTGAATTTGGAATACTTAGTTCATGTGTATTGGGAAAAAGATCACATATAAATCAAAAGATTTTAACAGAAAGTCACAAACCACCTACCTTGGCATTGGGAGATCAATATACTTGAGTCTAAGGGCCTGAATACCCTTAGAATGATGAAGATCTACAAAAACATCTAAAATGTTCAATAGTAGATAACTTGAGAAAGAATTTCAATGGGGAAATGGTGCTCAAGAAGAAGAGAGAGCTTATAGATGTGATTCCAATGCAACTGACAGACTTTGATTCAGAGAATGGATGCTCGATCGGGGGATCAGCGATGATCTGCATCGTTCTCTCGCCCTCAGAAAAACTAAACACAGAATGAGGTGGTTCTGTCTTTCAGACACAACCCTGGTGTGTTTAATGAAAAAAAGTACACATTGTGTACTTTCAATTTTTTTACCCCACATTAGGCAGCCTCCAGGTCACCCACACATGGCCATCTGCATGTCCACTACCCAGAAAGCACACATCTACCCGCGGTAACCGATTACACATTGTGTACTCAGAAAGTACATGAAATGTACTTTGAAAATTTTTAGAAATTCCCCTTTTTATCAAAAAGGACCAGAAATGGAAAACATACCTTAAAAAGAAGATCCTGGTTCTTACAAACTTCCCCCCTTAAAAATATTCATCCCAAATTTCCCTAGCAAGGCGGTGCAAAAGAAGAAACCACAATTCGCTCCAGCCATTGCGATCATATATCTGCCTCCCTCTCTCAAGTCTCATCCTGTACTCTCTTGTGATATGATAGAACCCATAACAGAGTAATAGACCAGCCATGAAGAACCATTATACTTCGATCAATGATCCGGATAGTATGCTCCTCGAATGATGAATCCACTTCCAACTCAACCTCCTTGAGTTGGAAAAAATGAGATGGGTCTGAGAAGTAACGTCGAAGCTGAGAAACGTGGAAGACGTCATGCATATCCCAATACCTCCGAGGTAACTGCAACTGATAGGAAACCATCAAAACTCTCTCCAACACCTCAAATGGCCCGAAATACCTTGGTGAAAGATTACCATGTCTCATATTCCTCTTGTGTCCCAACCTCGGGGTGACACACATGGAAATCTAATCCCCGACCTCGTACTCTAGAGGTCATCAATGATGATCAGCATAAGACTTCTGTCGAGACTCTGCAGTAGTCATCCTCTTCTGAATCAACTCAATCGGCTCTGTGGTCTCTTGTACAATATGAGGTCCCATCATAGCTACCTATCCTACCTCCAGCCAATATAATAGTGATTGGGATGGCCTACCGTACAAAGCCTTATAAGGTGACATCTAAATAGTTTCCTTAAAACTATTATTGTAGGAAAAAATCACAATAGGTATGTGCTTGTCCCAATAACCTCCAAAATCTAGAATACATGCTTGAAACATGTTCTCAAGAACCTAAATCATACGCTCGGACTAGCCATCTATCAGGGGGTGGTAAGTTGTACTCAAAAGTACATGTGTACCCAAAGCCTTCTGAAGCCCCTTCCAGACCCGAGAAGTAAAACAGGTATTCCTATCTAAAAAAATGGATTGTGGAACTCTAGGTAAACACACAATCACTCGGATGTACAACCACCCCAGCTCATCAAAATTGAAGGTCTCCTTGATTAGCAAGAAGTGAGAAACCTTTGTGAGTCTGTCAATGACAACCCAGGAGGTATCATTCCCTCTAGGCGACCACGGTAAACCTATCAAGAAATCCATCGCGACATCATTCCACTTCCAATCGATAATGGTTAACTATTGTAAAAGCCATTCTGGTCTCTGAATATCTTCCTTCACCAACTGACTGGTGGAACACCTCGTGAAGAAACCAGCAACATCTCTCTTCATACCTAGACACCAATACTGATGGTGTAGATCATGATTCATCTTCATGACACCAGAATGAACTTCCCAAACTGAGGAATGAATTTCCCACACCAACTCCTCGAATATGTCTGCTAGCACCCATACACACCCCCGGTAATGCATGGTATCATCCTTACCCATAGTCCATCTAGGAATAGGGTCCTCTCCTGACACGCTTTCCTGTAAGAGTGGGCCATCAGAATTTGATAGCTTCCTTGTTCAAGCTAGATCAAGAAGAGTAGAGGTTATAGCAACATAATAAAGAAATGTCGGCCCCTATCTGTCATGAAACTCCAAATGCATCTCAGAGAATAGTTCCATAAGATTCCACTCACGGCTGGCCTCCTAAACTGCCTATATCTGAGTCCTCATACTCGACGCATCAACCACTACATTGCCTTTCCCAGGTGTATAGGCAACCTCAATGTCAAAAGACTGAAGGTACTCAACCCACCTTCACCGTATAAAATTTAGATCACACTGAGTGAATATGTACATGATACTCTAGTGGTCGGTGAAAACCAAAAAATATTCTCCCAGAAGATAATGTCTCCAATAGCGTAAGGCATGAACAACTGCATCCAACTCAAGATCGTGCATTTGTTTATTCCTCTCATGTGGTCGCAACTACTAAGTCCCATACGCAACGACTCCATCACCCTGCATAAGAATTTCTCCAAGAACGATACCTAAAGCATCACAGAACACAGTGTAGCTCTTGCCCCGCTCTAGAAACACTAGTATCAGTGCTGAAATCAACCTTCCTTTCAGCTCCTGAAAGGATGACTCACAAGAATCTGACCACATGAACTTCACACTGTTCTTTGATAGACCCGTCAGTGGTGCTTCAAAGCATGAAAAGTCTTGAATGAAGCATATTTAGTATCAAGCCATCCCTAGAAAAATTCTTACCTCAAATATTTTATTCGGATTCTCCCTGGAAACAACTTCTCTCACATTTTCTGGGTCTACTGACACTCATGTCTCAGAGAAAACATGACCTATGAAGTAAATCTAATCCATCCAAAAGTGGAATTTTGAGAGCTTAGCATATAACTCATGCCCTCTTAGTGTACTCAAAATGATATCAAGATGTTTAGCATGGTCATGTCGAGTGTGTGAGTACACCGTGATATCATCCACAAAAACCACCACGAAGGAATCCATGTATGGATGTAACACTCGGTTCATCCATGCCATAAAAACAGCAGGCGTGTTCGTGAGACCGAATGGAATAACCACATACTCTTATGGACCATACCTACTCCAGAAGGCTATAAGAGGTATATCAAATGGTCTAACGTGCAACTGATGGTAACCGGATCTCATGTCAATCTTCGAAAACACCAGGGATCATCGAAGCTAATCAAATAGATCATCAATCCTCGGTAAGGGATATTTGTTCCTTATTATCAACTGGTTCAACTTTGGATAGTCCACACAAATCCTGAGTGTACCATCCAACTTCTGCACAAAAAGGATAGGTGAACCCCAAGGAGAATTACTGGGTCAGATGAAACCCTTTTCCTGAAACTCCTCCGACTTCCTCTTGAGCTCCTGTTACTCTGGTCTAGCCATCCTATAAGGAGGAATAGACACCGGTGCTACCCCTGGAACAAGATCAATAGAAAAGTCAACCTCATGTTCCAGAAGAAAACCTAAAAAGTCCTCTGGAAAGACATCTCTGAAATGATCCACCACTAGAGAAAATTCAATGTGTGAAATCCCCTGGTCATCCAGATATATACTAGAAATCTGGGTTGTAACTCCTCCTAACCCATGATTCTAGGGCCCCTCCCTGCTCTCCTAGACATCCCATTCGCCCTTATGAAAAAAATATTTACCCTATGGTGATATGAAACTCACCATGTGGTGATAACAATCGACGAATTCATGGAAGGTAACTAGCCTGTCCATTCCGATAATGACATCGTAGCTCAGCATCTCTATGACATAGAGATCCCATAAAAAGTGACACCCACCAAGATTTAGAGGGCACTCCTTGCACTGATGTACACTCATTGTTCTTGTCCCAAATGGAGTGTCGAGAATCAAGACATCAGCAGAATAAAAGATGTAGATCCCAAGGCTCTCCAAAATAGCAACATATATAAAGCTATGGAATCCCTAGTACGGAAAAGAGAATAATCTAAAATAGAGGCAACTATGATTGTACCTCGAACTATAGAAGGTTCAGGATCATGCTCCTACTGGGTCTGCTCCACTGCAAAAGTATGTCCTGTACTGCGGCCCTATGTCCCTTCCTGACCACTCTGAGTGGATCTACCCTGTTGTCGCTAAAAGCCTGGAGACTGGCTGCCATGACCATGACCTCCACCTTGGCCTGAATAGCTGGAAGAAATCCAGTTCCTAGACTGGGGAGAAACTGGTGGTGCTGCTGCTAAATGAGGAGTCATAGAAGAACCCATATCACTAGCTGCTAGTGGGAAGAGCAGACAAAAATGCTAAAGATGACCCATCTAGCTGCTAGTTCGGCACTCCACTAAGACTCTCAGGCAGTGTGGCCTCATATGCCCGCTCTTCCCGCATTGGTAGCACACCAACAGACTACTATAAGAAGTACCTAGCCTCCTTGGATCTCCATACGTAGACTCCCTATGGCGCTTCCTACTGTTAGTAGGAGGAATACCAACTCTTGGTGTCGAGCCGTCCTGGCTCACAACTCCAAAAACCCTTATATTTCACTCAGTTATTGGCACCTGGTTGATGATAGATGTGATAGAGGTCAACCGGAATATGTTCACCTATGATCAGATGTTGAGCCTCAGACCATCCTCGAATTTTCATTCCAGGAATAATTGATCACCTCCTGAAATAGGCATGAAATGCTGTAGCTCGATAAAACGAGAGGAATACTCCATAACCGAAAGAGTACTATGCTCCCGACTTATAAACACTCATGATTGATCATCCCTCAAGGTCTCTGGAAAGAATTAGTCATAGAAGATATGTTGGAACTCCTCCCAAGTCATGACTTGCTAGAGTCCTGTCTGTGAGATCACATCCCACCACCTACTGACGGAATCACGAAGCATATATAGAGAGAGCGTGACCCTCCTCTATAAAGGCGTCTCCAGATACTCAAAGATCGTTAGCATGACTTCTAGACATGACTCTACATCCTGGGGTCCTCCATCCCCTGAGAAAGTGGGAGGACATTGCTGGTAAAAGACCTGTGTCAACTCTTCCATCAATAGGGCAAGCGGAGATGCTCCCTAAAAGGTCTGCATCATCCTTATAAATCCATCCCTAAATTGTGAATCAGCACCTGCATCTTTTATAACTGTTGGTGCCAAGACGGTCACAGCGGGAGGATCTACAGGTAGTCCCTAATCATCCATATCTGGTGTCCGATCACTATCCGGTAACCGGCGTACAACCGGAGGATGTCTCAGTGGCATTACTATGCAAGGTCAAATGCACACCATAGATCAAGAATATCAAGGACCAACAAACTGAAAATGTAAGAAGGGAGAATGAGAAGTAAAGCATTCATGTTTTAAAAAACATGACTACATGAAGTGTATAACACCTACACTGCGTGTTCCGTTCAGCCATTCACATTGGTGTGTACTCCTGCCAAAACTGGAGGTGTAACACACCATACACATGGCGTGTTCACCTAATACATGGTGTGTACTTGAATCCTATTCCACTTCCCTAGTCCTTATATATGGATAATCCACACGGTTCTCCTTAGAATGAGACTACGCGGCGTGTTTGTGCCAAACACGGCATTCCCTAGACGAACCTCACCAACCCATGTTGTTAGATACACGGGTCACACTACACGGTGTGTTCCAGGTAGACATGACATGTAAAAGAAAGGATAACATAGACCCATGTTTTTAGTTACACGGCGGGGTACCTAGGACACACCACACGTCATGTTTCAGACAAACACGATGTGTACTAAGAAGATTTTTCTGAGCCATTTTGTTAGTGATACAGCTGGTAACATAGTTCTATGAGACACCTTGTACATCCTCTACATGGTGGGTCATACCAAATATTACAAACCCTGTGTCCCCTCCCCCAAAGTCTAAGACACAGTTAGAGACTACACAGTGTGTACATACAGTACATGGCATGTAATTATAAAAAATAGTTTCTTCCCAAACTAAAGAACACATGGCATGTATTCAAAACTACACAGCATCTATTCAGGTTTTTTCTGAACAGTAAGCCTCAGAAACTACTACGAAGACCATAAAAACACTGAAACGATCATTTAAGTGCGAAATTCCAATCTGTGAGGGACCATACTCCCAGAAAATCAAAGCTTTGAATCTTATTCATGTCATATATAAGGTAAACAAGTCAAAGTTCCACCAAATTCCGGTCAATGAGGGCCCATAACACCTCAAGAACCAATGTTTGGTGATCATTAAATCAAAACCTTACACAAATGATACCCTATAAAATAGCAGGTATTTTATCAAGGAAACTATCACAACAGCATGCATCTCTTTCACAATATCTATCACAACAACATGAAATCTCTAATGCACCCTAAACGACATGGAAAGCATGCATGGCATGTCATTTTTAGCAAGTGCCTATATGATGCATGATATGGCATACCCTCATCTCATCAGGTTGCAATTGAAATAGAACGCCAATAACATCAACAATAACATCACAATACATGTGATTCACCCAACGGTGAAAATGAAATCAACTGTAATAATTTTAAAACAATAAAAATTGCAATAAACGAGGTAGATTGGATTTTCCATATACATGGGTTAGCTACTCCTAGACAAATCTTTTTACCAAGTACCTGTTGCTTCATATCCCTATCTGTAAGCTCCAAACAGTATGTCGAGAGAAAAAAAATTCTCTGATACCACTTTGTAATATCCTCGTTCCGGAAACCACCCAGAGGCGCCCCGTACCCAGTTTGTCACATGGCCTCAAGAACATTTCCCCAAACACCAAAGGCTGTGGCTAGTAGCAAGGGACAAGGGTGTGGTAGTGGGGAAACTATTCCCTTATTGGAAAAGTAACACAAAAAAATTAAAATAGATATATAATAGACGAAGCAGTAAAAATACCAAGCAACAGTAAACAATGGAAGACTAAAAGTAAGAATAATTGGAGCACATATATAAATGATGCATGATACATATGTATTAGAAAACATCCAAACAATTCATAATGCTAGAATAAAGTAATGAACTAAGTACAAAAGCAAAACAAGAATCAACTCCTCGGCATCGCAAGACTCAGTGTGGTCCCATGCTCTCCAGCTCCAAAATAGTCAAGTACCTGAAGTAGAAGTGCACATTCCCTTATCTATACCTGTCACAATGTAATCTTTATGGGCCCAAAAACATGGCCCAAACAGGTTCTGAGACTAAATACCAGTAGGAAACCACCACAAGATATGTACTTAACACTTAGTGAATTTATGGCAGGTAGCAAGGAAATAAATGCAGTAAACAAGGAAGTACCCAAGGTAAACAATTCACAGTTTTATTGCATTCAGTATCTTATATCAAGAAACAGTTAAACAAAGCAGGTAACCACAAATAGGTAAACCTATGGGAAGTACTCACATCCTATCCCCTTTGGTCCTACATAGTAACACAAGCAACCCTCTAGGCAGTACACTCAGTCTAACCCCTCAGGTTTAGCTTATGCAAAGACTCTCTGAGGAAGCACTCACTGTCAATTCCTCAT
Organism: Viscum album; assembly: GCA_963277665.1. Classification (NCBI taxonomy): domain Eukaryota; kingdom Viridiplantae; phylum Streptophyta; class Magnoliopsida; order Santalales; family Viscaceae; genus Viscum; species Viscum album. Next base: position 1,256,052,819 of record OY728122.1, read on the forward strand.
ATAGTATTGTATCGGTCACTAAAGGCACTTTGGGGAAGAACTCAATGACTACTACCCCTGTGGCCTGCGTTGAGGATCTATAGACACTCTTAGGAATCACTTACGCCAATTCCCCCTATGGTCTCGCATTGTAAGTAAAACAAACACTCTAGAGAAGCCCTTAAGTCCATTCTCCCTATGGTCTATACACCAGGTTATCACGGCTTTGTGTAAGTCAAGAAAGTATAGCAACGCATATAGGCCAAAGTAAACCTCAATAACTACATGGATAGCAGTCTACAACATGTCAGTATATCAGAAAAATCACACCATCCTACAACTCGGCATGGGAAAAAAGTAAATAGTAGCCTAACAGGAAAACTAGAGACAATAGTAAAAATAGGCAATCATGCATTGGAAAAGACTTAAAAATCATTTTAATTAAACATATTCACATTCAATCAACCTCTACTCAATCATACATTCATAACAGGAAAACAATATTGCTAAAATGGTAAATGTGAAATACCGCAGTCATGGGTATCGGAAAAAATTTCATATATAACTCAAATACTTATAATAGAAAGGCACAAACAACCTACCTCGGCATTGGGAGATCAATATACATGAGTCTCGGGGCTTGAATAACCTTTTAACTCAAAATATATACAAAAACGTCGAAAATGATCAGCAGAGGATAACTTGAGAAAGAAGAGGAATTGGGAAACAGAGCTCAATAAGTAGAGAGAGCTTACTGATACGATACCAACACAACTAAAAGTGTTCTATTTTGAGAATGGATGCTCGATCGGGGGCTCAGTGAAGATCTGTGCCATTCTCTCACTCTCAGATAAATGAAACCTAGAAGGAGGTGGTTCTGTCTATCAGAAGTGACCCTAGTGCGTTTAATGTAAAAAAAATAAAATACACGACATGTACTTTGGAAGTACACAAAGTGTACTTTCCTTTTTTGTACCCAGAATTAGGCGGCCTCCTAGTCACCCCTGCATGGTTGTGTGCATGGCCAATACACAGCCAGCTGATGGCGACCTTCGGTAACCGAGTACATGGCGTGTACTCAAAAATTACACGATGTGTACTTCAAAAATTTCCATAAATTCCCATTTTTCTCAAAAATCACCAGAAAAAGAAAAAATACCTAAAAAAGAAGATCTAGGTTCTTAAAATTAAAATATTTTGGTTTCAATCATAGTAATTAATTTATTTAAATATTATGTGGATAATCATTTCTAGAAGGATTTAGTTTTTACTTTTCATATTACTATTGAATTTCCAAGGTTAATGTATTATTTATTCATTTGTGTACTCTTTTATGGTGTATAAATGGCAAATTGCTTTGATCAAGAGCATTAGCATTCCTGTTGAAAATTTCATCAAGAGTGGTAGCATTTTGGAAAGGCAGCTAGCAATGGTCCCATGGAATATATTTTCAATCCTAATGTTGGTGGTGGTCTGGGCATCAAAAATCTTGGGGGATTTAATGATTCTTTGCAGGCTGTGTTTATCTGGAGGCTTGTAAATATGAAATCTGAGGCTCTTAGTTTTCTTTGAGCCAGATTTACTCATAGGCTCAAGACAGAGAACTTCAACTATTTCAATTCCTATGTGTAGTATGCCACCAAAGGTATTTTCTCTAAAATTGATTTTGACACTCTGTGGTTGGTTTCCAGGGACTCATCTCTTCCATTTTGGAAATGTAATTGAACCAGGATTCATCTGATTGACTTGGTTCTGGAGGAGCAGTTGAATCTATATTTTGACTTGCCAATCAAAGATCAGCTTGAGAGTATGGAGAACCTTCCCGATCACATCACCTCTTTAGTGGATAATTTTTTCCGGTCTTCTAGAGGTGATTTTTGGGCATGGGAACCTGTTATCAATGGTATTCTCACATCTAAAGGATTTTATAATCACTCTTTTGGAAGTTCATCAGATTTTAAATGGATTGGAGATCTTCACAGGAAGTTATTGAGGCTATCCAGATCTATTCTAGCATGGAGGTTGGCTCATAAAAATATAAAAACTGATGACTTTTTGCAGGTATGTGGAATCTCCCTTTGCTCTAATTGTACTTTATGCTCTCAGCATAGGGAAGATGTGGGTCGTGTCTACGTTAGTTGCGCAGAAACTTCGGTGTTATTTTTGAAGTTGTTTTTCCTTAAACCAATTAAATATGTGAATTTATTAAGAGATGGATTTTTCTGAAATTTTCACCGCAAATCTGGATTTTTTTTCATGTTTCAGCGGAGGAAACTATTCATTTTATTTGGTCTTTGAGGAATAAATTAAAACATGAGTCACATCCATTTCAGGTTGGTGTTGGTCTTGCAGGTATCCTTGCTACTGTGCGTGAGGTAGAAACACCTAAAGGTGAGTTTTTCTATAATTCAATTCATGATTTATCTGTGTTGAATCAGATCAGGATTAAATGTAGTTTTCAGCCTCCTCTTGGGATAATGGAAGTCATCTTGCAGGCACCTTTATGTGGGTGGATTAAAGTTATCTCTGATGGTGCTTCAAGGGGAAATCCAGGACCCTCTGGTTTTGGTGATATATTTAGGTATTATCCGGGGAATGCTCTTGGATGTATTAATGGCTCATGTGGTATTACCTCCGTTCTTGAAGCGGAGATGCTTGTTGTTATTGTGGCTGTGGAGCAAGCGGATGCACGAGGTTGGGACAAGATTTGTATTGAGTGTGACTCTATGGTATTGTTTTTGCATTACGAACTGGTTCCATTCACCTTTCATGGAAGCTCACTAATAATTGGATTGGATTCCCTGATTCTCTTTACTCAAAGGATCACTTTGTTACTCATGTTTACAGAGAGGCAAATGCGTTGGTAGATGGGCTTGCTAATAAGGGTGTGAATGGTAATGATTATCCTTTGTTGGATCATGTGTGAGATGATCTCCATCCTCTCTATAGGAAGGATCATGGTAAATCTTTATCTTTCAGACTTGTGTAAGTTTTATTTTCTACTAATATAGGGGTCCTACTTTTCATAGCAGGATCTCAGGTTTTTTAATAAAAAATTATATTTTTCACGCCAAATTAGTTCATGGTTTTTTCCATTAACTATCTCATAATCAATCACTTTCTTATTATCAATGTATCCTCTCATTCACTATCATTATTTAGATATTAATTTTCCTCGTTGTTGAAATTTTAATTCCCCACTAATGTTCTCTAATTTGGAAACCTAGTATGTGTTATTCAAAATTTCCTTCTTATTTCTCTTTACAAATTTCAAGAGGATGTTTTGTTAAAACCTTTAATGATGTGGTATTTCAAAAAAGTTATGTTAAAATGTAAAAACATTTATTTTTGATTTCATGTTTAAATATCAAGGGAAATTTTAATAAATATGGGGTAATGTAACATCCCTTTATTTTAAAATTAAATCTATGTTTGATATCATATAATATACGCCACACCAATCATAAACAAATCATGAAATAATATTATTTTAAAATGACTATTATAACCTAGCTATTGGATTTGAGGGTATGAATATAATTAACCAAATTATGACATATATATATATATTTGTGTGTGTTTGTATAAATTATTAATCAATTCAAATGTATTGATTAGTTTTTAGGAAATTAAAACAAAATTTTTAGTAAACATGTTCTATTCATCAAAAATATGTTTTATTCAAAAAATGGGTTTTATTTCATTTTGTGAGAAAATATTATACTAAATATCAATAAAATGTTAAAATTTTATTTTAAAAATATGAAATTGTTTTTATAATCATCATGTTGAAATTATACTACAGTGAATTTTTGACTTTTTTTTGAAAAAGTTATTTTTTCAAGAATAGTGAAAAATGATAATTTTCATTTCAAATTTTAAATATTTTAGGAATTTAAATGTTCAATTATGTATTAAAATTATTTAAAATAAGAATTAGTTCTTTAATAGGATGTTTAATCCAATTAAAATAATTGGAATCAATTTTAAGGTTGAATATTGTAAAAAACATTTTTATACTTCAAAGGATTTTTTCTAAAAAATATATTTCTCAATGTGTTTTACAATTTTACTTTTATATAATATTTTTCCACTTCTAAAAATGGAATATATAAAAATGGACTCGATATTTAAAATTATATGGTCCAAATTTAATTAACATTTCCCTTTTAATTTGAGTAATTATAAAAAGTAATCATAGTAAATTGTGTTACCATGATTAAGGTAAAATTGTTTAATTAATGGTGATAATAACATGGTAAGGACTAGAAAAACTCTAAAACCAATATTACAATAATTTTATTATTATATTTTGATCATATACATCTAAAAAATATAAAACTTATTTTCTTTCATTTTTCTATGATTTTGACTTTTATTATATCTTATATAATGAAAAGTCAAAAATGTCATTCTCTTTGTTTAATTATCATAATATTTTTAAAATAAGGAAAAAAAATTTATGTCTATATATAAATGTTTATTTAAAATATAAATTAATTTTTATCTTGGAAGTTTATTTTTAATTTTTAATTATGAAAAAAATATTGTAAATGCTTCTACAATGCTAACATAGTTCTTGTGTAAATAGTAAACCAATAAAGTATTCTATTTTAAAAACCCTAAAAAATATTTCATAAATGAATTAAATTGTGTCATGAATATTATAGATAAATATAAAATATATGTTTTTTAAAATTTTATATTATAATTCTATTTTTGTAAAATAGTTTTCAAAGTAAAATTATGTGAATAGTTCTTAAAATGATGTTAATATTATTTTATATCAAATAATATTTTACTAAAATATTATAAAATTTAAAAAACATTAAATAGTATAGTTATGATTAAAAAATGGTAAAAAAATTCATCCCTAATCCATTTAAATGAAAATTTTCATGTTATAACAAAATTTATAAACCTTTAATATTTAAAAAGTCATTACTGTGGTTAATAATAAAATTGGTTAACCAGTGGGTTAATCCAAAAGATAACGATTAAAATGATATGAAAATCCATCAATATTTTGTTTGGGGATTGTAATATTACCATATATAACTTATATTATAATCAATTTCATTTTTGGAACTATTTTCTAAGAGTTTGAAACATAACTTTTTCAATATTTCATATAATTTTAGAAAAGACATTAATGATTTTTTTAATAATAAATATTTTTTTTGAACTATTTAAAAATAAAAAAATATTGTATATAGAAAATTAATTGGTATAAAATTGAAACTATTAACCATTTTCTTTTTATGTACCAATTTTCATTTTATATTAAATATCTTAACCTATAAATAGTAAAAAAATGTGGTAATCATCAAAGGAGTTAACAAAGGTTCAAGACTAAAAGATATGGGTGAGAAAATCACTTAAACTTATCCAATTTTTTTGTATATGAATATCTCACCTAATTCATATGTAATATTTTAATTATAATAGTTTGGATCTGTTTTATCTTGAAAATAATTTATATTAATGTTAAAATTTATGAGTTTCCAACAATTCATCTCCCCTTATTACAAAAGGAAACCCCTATCCTCTTTTATTAACAATTCATGGACCATTTTTTTCATCCTAGAACAGACCAAATACCTTCCTAACATACATTATAACATTATATAGGTCTTATTATGGGCATAATATCAACCTAATATGGCTTAATGTATAAGGAAAATGAGGTTATATCAAAAAGAGGTACAACTTTTAACAGAATGTTTTGGTTTTTTTATCATTATAACTCCCTAAAATATTACTCAAACATGATTAAATAATAATAATATTGTATTAAATATAATTATTTTTTTATTAAATATCTTATACCTATCATATATTCCATCAAATGGGAAACTAAATTGTTGTTCATGTGTATTGAGGACTACCTCCTCAAAAACTGATGTAATTCATTTTCCCTCAACACCAGTCATATATATTTATAACAATGGATTTAATATTTATTTCTTTTAATAATGGAATATTTTCCTTTATTAATATTTCTTATAATTTCTTTCATTTGAATCCATTGAAGAATGATAACAGCATTCGTTCATATTTGTGGATGACCACCTTCTTGAAGTGAAATGATTCATTTTCCAGTGCCACTTAACATGGATGGTATATATATGTTTATTTAAAGAAATAATATTTTATTTATTATATAATTGTAATTATACATATTTAATATAATACCTACCTTATTTATATCATGATTGTTGAAAATGTAAATGTTAATAATTTGTATCTTCGACTTACAGTCTCCATGATTGTGATGTTGTTCATTTTTCATATTCAATTTTCATGGTAGGTTTTAAAAGTATAATTAATTTAAAAAAATGAAAATTATTTGAAGAAATAAATTTTATATTTTATTTCATAATGAATTATTTTATCATATCCATCCTATCGAATTCATTTATGACATATGAACTAAATAACGTTAAAATACCCTTTATAAAATTAATTGATTATGTAATTAAATTTATATTCATAATAAATTAAATTAAAGATATAATTGACGTGAAAAATATTTATAATAATGTAAATAATTGACATAAATTCATTATTTAGGATGATAAATAATGTATGAGGTGTGTTGAACCTGATTTATGGGATTTCATAACATAATTTCTTTTAATTGGGTTATATTACTTCTTTTTTGACTGTGTCATGTAAAGATTATATATAGAATGACATGTGATTATTTTATATTTTTTCCACTTATCTAATATGGATTTGAAATTTTAAAATATAAATAATTATATATAAAATCGAATAACAATTTTAGAATATTTCTAAGGGAATTTTCCAAAATTTTCAATCATTAAGGCATATTTTTATTATAATTCACCAAAATTTATTTTATATAGTGTATATACTGCCCATTTGACATGTTATATTTTGATTATACTTATGATCATGATATTTATCATTTCACTTGAGTTATTCTATAATGGGTCTAAAAATTAAAAACATACTAAAGTGGTAAGGGTTTATTTCATAATTTCCACATTTTTTAGATAGTTTTTTTTAAGTTTGTGCAAGTAGATTTATTTGATATTTATATCTTAAAGATAGTATTTTTATTCACTATAATTTATTTTAGAAAATTATATTTTTTAATTTTCCTATTTTAAATACACCAAAGACAAAATGTGTAATTTAAAGGATAACAGATTCTATATTTCTATTCCTTCAGTAATTTTTTCATCCAAGTCCATAATTTCCTGAAAAGTTTTAAAAACTATGTTTACATTTTATAATAATTTATTAAAAAAATTACCCTTATTGAACTTTGTACAAAATATATAATCTTCTTGTCATTTAAAAAATGTGTTACATTTTGTATTTTAATCAATATGGTGAAAGAAACGTGTATTCTAATGTCCACAACACGATCAGAAATTAAAAATTTCATTACCACAAAATGATTTAAAGTTTTCTTTCTAAGTATCTCTTATTTATTTCTTGGGAATTTGTTTCCTAATAATCATGATTTTTTTTAAAATTCAATTTTATAGTGAAAAGTGAATTTTCAAAAGGATTGTTTTTAATGATCTTTTTATGGTATTTCAAATCACTAGTGATAATAAACATTTATTTTACATATTATATAATAGGTAAATGTTATAATCATATCATTCTTATTTTTTATAAATATTTTTTATGGTTAGATTAACTAGGGAAGTATTAATCTTTCAATGGATTACTTTTCAATATAAATGTTTACATTGGTTATGTATAGAATTTTTATTATCCCATTTCTTATGATAAATACATTATACATTGTAATTTAGGTGAGAGGTGATCTATATCCCTTGGATTAATTGGTCGATATCATTAGAAAAATTGGTTTTAGAGTTTAGTTGAGGATGCAGACATTTATGTATGATGACTTGGGATGAGGCCTTGATTTTATGTTTATGATGTCCAACAGTATGAATTCATTAATTAAATGATAATTATTTTATTTACCTGTGTTTATTTGAGTACTTAAAATATATATGGATATGTTTTAAGACCATGTTACTAGTTATGTGGAATTTATAGATCATTATTAATTTCGGAAATTTTTTTATTCATCCTAATGTTATTAATTAAATGGCATGGGATACCAACTTTTTACCATACCATATTGATTATGACTTATTTTCTAATGATAATTTCCATTTTATGTAACACTTATCATTTGAGCTCTCCCTTATTATTATTTTATTTCCCCCAATGTTGTGATCAATATATTTATGTACAATTTAACTAGAAAGGGTAATATATTTTAAGAGCATAGTGGGAGATGATGTATATTATTTGTATGAACATGTTTCTTTGTATCCATGTAATAATGTAATAGTAGGTCCCATTTAATTAAAACAATAAATATAAAATTTTATTCGGTATATAAATGCTACAATATTTTATTTTAATTATTTATGTTTTGGAAGACCAAAATTGGGTCACATTTTTTGACACCAAACAAGAAATTCAAAGAAGATATTTTAGATCTATATCCGGGAGTATATGTTTGGGGGTATTAGTGTTGTTACCATGGAATGGTTTAGATAACATTATAGATTAGGATGCTTTCCGGAGAGATCCTCTTTAGAGTTATAGATACCATCATGGGTTTATGAGTTTTAAGTTGATCATAAGATCAAATTAATTAAAATACCTTTTTGATGAATTATGTAATGGGATTTCAAAGGGATTAATTATATTTTGGGGGGTGTTTCATTATGTTGAGTAATATGTTACCCTTTGGTTTAACATTAATTATTATTTTTACTGAATACTATTAAATTTTTGTTGATTCAAACTAGAAGGTATAAGGTAATCATTGAGTTAAAAATATTATTTAATGTTGAAGATATTATGGTTACTATTGAGTATCTTCCTCATATATTTTTTGAACATTATTATAATTATATTAATATAGTTTTAGTAAAAACAAATCCCATATTTTGGACGACAACCCATCATATTTTGCAAAGCCATGAGGCTTGAACCCATAAATTAAGGGAGATAAGTGTGAAACACATACTAATAGCCTATGGGATGTCCTAGTTAGTACGACATTATCATTTTAACATAAATTATTCAAAGAATAATTATTTGTTTGATATTTGTAACAAATTTTTTATATAATATATAAAAATTATATTTAAATGTGATTTCTTGATAAAATTGTTAAAAAAGTTTCTGATAGATACTATAATTTTGGTGAAAATTTTATAATATTATGGGATTTTATTTCAGAAAACAAAGATGAATTATCATTTGATGGAATATTTGATTCTAATGTGGAATTATGTTTTTTAGGTTATTTATGGAAATGATTATAAAATCATTGAGAATGTATGATTAGATCTTATACATTTTTTGGTATTTGAATATTAGTGTAACTATTCTTAAATAGATATTAATGATAAATTATATTTTGGAATAATATGATATAAAATCATTCTAATATTTTAGTTTCAATATTTATCAATATTATTCTAAATAATTATATTGATATTTTTTATATAATTATTTATTTTTAACGTTGGGTAAAACTATTGAATTTTTATGGTTAAGGTGTTATTTTATCATATAAATTTTTATTCAATTTTTAAATTATCTTACCTTATTCTAACCATTTTTGTTTTTGTTAATGTCTAAAGAAATTATGAATATATTTTTATCCCTTTTTGGATTGTTCTTTTTATTAGGAGCTAATTATAGATATTTATTCCTATAAATTCAACTTGATTAATCATATTTTGTTTCAAAACATGTGATTGTGGTGGAAATTGATAAAAAATTAAATTATAATTTTTGTAAGTAAGAATATTTCCTTAAATTCTTACTCAAAATTTTACAGTAATTACTCAGCTGAAGAAAAATTATCTTCAAAAAAATTATTATATCACCTTTTTTATTGGTGAATCAATGGCCTTTCTCACACCTCATTCGTTTTAGGTTTTTTTCATTATCATTCTCATGAACATTCACTTTCATGTGATCAATGTTCTCTATTAATCTACTTCATTATTTAAATTCATTTTCCACCATGTTCATATTTTCACTTCTCAATAATTTTCTCCTATTTTGTAATCTATTACATATTTTTACATATCACATTTTATTTATTATTTCCCTATTCAAGAGGATATTTTATTAACCAATTTTATGATGTTTGATTTCAAAAAAAAGTATTTCTAAATGCCTATACTTTGATTTCATTATTCAATTTTAAATTACAAGGTCATAATTTATTAAATTTTTTATAATATAATATCTTAATATTTTAAAATAACCACATTTTTTGATAGCTTACAGGATATGTAACACCATGATTAAAAGAACCATGAAATATTATTATTTTATTACGACCATTATAACATAGTCATTGAATTGGAGGGTTAAAATTGGAGTAACCAAATTATGAAATATATATAAAGGTGTTCATCAATAAAAATATATTTAATAATGATTTTTAAATAAGCACTCAAATTTCAATAAATTTATTCTATCATTTGAAAAAACATTTTCTTCAAAAAGGATTTTTTTTTTATTTTTGTGAGAAAATATTTGATTTCGTTTTTTAAATTTTATAAACAAAATTGATAGAAATGATATATTTTTTGAAATAATCATGTGAAAGTTATCTTAGAGTGAAATATTTCGGTTTTTCTGAAAAGATTTTCTTTCTAGTGAATAGTTAAAAATAATTATTTTCATTGAATGCTTTATTTCTATTTCAAAAAATTAAATGATAAATTAATGTTTTAGAAGAAAAATTAGTTCTCCTATATTATTAATAATCCAATTAAATTCATTATAATCAATATTATGGAGGAATTTGGAATGAAATTAGTTTTATTCTTAAAAGATATATTTCTAAAAAACTATTTTTCACCTTGTTTTACGTGTTCAATTTAAAATTAAATTTTTCAACTAATTTGAATTAAATTTTGAAAAATGGATTATAATATATGAAATTTGGAGGTACTTTTTAAAAAAAAATTCATTTTTATTTTTATTCATTATGATTACTAATCATTATAAATTTCATTACCGTGGTAAAGGTAAAATAAGTTAACAGAAAGTGAAAATAATGTGATAAGTGATAAAAAGTAACTCTAAATTTTAACTTATTTTAATTAGATGATTATATTTTATCCAAAATAATAAAAAAAATTCAATATATGTCTTTTTCAATTTGAAATTATTTTTAACATTATTATATTTTTTATAAAGAGTAGATAAAATGTTATTCTGTTTTATTTATTGTTTTTAATTTTTTTATAGCGGATAAAAAGTGGTTATGTTTGGTTATAAGTTGTTATTTTAAATAAAAATTATTTATTTAACAAGGTAATTTATTTTTAGATTTTATTGATGAAATAATTAGGATAAATTCTTATGAAATGCTAATAGGGTGCTTTTTCAAGTAGGGAAAAAAATCATGTAAATTGTTTTAAATTCACCAAAAAATATTTCATTTTCTGAAATAAAGATTAATGCCAATATTATATATATATATATATATAATATAAGATTTTTTTTAATTTTTTATTCAAATTAAATTTCATTCAACTATTTTTTAAAGTCAAATTATGTCAATAGTTCATAAAATTAGACTAATTGTATTTTCTGTTAAATATTATTTTTTTAATTTTTTTTAAAATTTATTAAATTAATGAAAGAAGAAAATTATGTTTAAAATGGACTAAAATATAGTATCTTGTCCATTATTTAGCCAATTGTTAAATTATAAGAAATTTTATATTGATTGTTTATCAAATAGATCAGGAATCGTTTTCTTCTATGTCCATATTTTTATTAATGTTATTCAAAGAATGTTTTTAATATTCTAAAAATATTAAATAAATAAAATTTTCCCATGTTTTACATTTCAAAAAAAAATTAATCTTCTAATATTTTTCCAAATAAGACACATTTTTTCCTATTAACAAAAATGTGAAAGGAATATTTTTTTAACATACATGGAATTAACATATTTCCTATGCCATAATAACTTCTTATTGATAAAAGGTATTATTTAAATGTTTCTAGGATTATTTTCATATAATATTTTTCTAATATTTTAAAAAAAATTATCTTTTAAAATTGAGTTTTAATGGGACAAGTATATTTTCCTCGATAAATTTTTAGTGATATTTTCATGGTGTTTATATTCATAAATAATAATAACCCTTTATTTTTTTTATGATATATGGGAATGATATGATCATTATTCTTTATCTGGATGGTTTATCATTAGTTTTATTGTGTAAATATATACATTTCAAATGTGGGTATTCAATATGAATGTCTATTTTGATTATTTATTCAATTTTTATTCTCCCCTTTTATAAGATGAATGAATTAGACTTAGTAAGTGATGCGTGAGGCCAGCTATATCCCCTTGATGCATCATTATGTACAATGAGACAAACTAGTTTGTGTATTTTTCCAAGGAGTGACACATTTATTTAAGTTGTATTTTCATGAGACATTAATGGTAAGTTTATGATGGTTGGTATTATGAATTCCATTATTATGAGAATATTTAAACATGTCCATTTGATTATTTAATTTTTTTATTCTATCCATGGATATGTTTTAATCTCTTGTGATTAGTTATATAGAATAATTTTATCATTATTTATTCCTAACATTTTATTATTCTTTCTCAAGTTATCAATTAAATGACATCTTCTTTTAGTTGTTTACCACTCCATATTTCTTATGACATATTTACTCATGATAGATTCCATTATACATGACCCTAACTAAGAATTTGAGCTCACATAAGTTATTATTTCCATTTCCCTTGTTTATGGAAAAACAACTATTTATGTTATACCAAAAAATATTACTGTATGTAAAAAAAGATTTAAATATGTTATAGTTTGTATTATGAATGATATTTTTATGTATCCAAGTTGTTAGGTAATATTTTTCCTGTTTCTATAAAACAATAATCCAAAAAAATTATTTGGGTGTGTTTGTGATCCAATATTTCATTTTTATCTTTTATATTTTGGATGGGAAAAATTGTGCCACATTTATTGATATCCAGAAAAAAAAATATAAATATGATGTTTTATAATTATAACTAGGAGTGCGAGTTTGGAGCTGTCACATAAACACCATCCCATTGATGTATTTGTCTTTCATATATATACACCAAGTTACTTTTATACTTTCCTTCTATAAAACATGAACATTTTCACATTATCAGAATTATTCTTCATAAAAAACCACTATTAATTCTTGTGATGTCTTTAATAAAAGTGTTAGAATATAAATCACCCATTATGGATTGTTGTCTCGCCAGATTGTAGGAACCATAATTTAAAATTTCAAGAGGATCAATTGACAACATATTTACCCTTGTCTATTTTCCTTCAGTCATCTTCTCATTATTACAAGCTTAAAACACAGTTATTTCATTTCTAAGAAGAGGAAAATCTATCATATATTCTTCCGTAAATATTTTTATCATGAATTGTTGGCAAAAATTATCATTCCCTTTATGAAATAATGATTTTTTCTCTAATACATAACTGGAATCACAATGTTCTCTAATCTGAAATAAGCTTCCTTGAGTTATCAATCCCTTTTAATTTTTCTTCAATTTTTAAAGCTCTTGATTATACAAAAGATTCTCTAGTATACAACCTCATTTCTATCATGACGTGGTGGGTCAATTCTTAGTGTTTTACAATTACATACATCAACAAATAATACTTCCTGGTATATCGAATTCTATTTATCAATGGAAGTTGTGCAATTCCTATTATTTTTAATAAATTTTCATTTCCAATGGTTATAAATCCTCTATTATGTTCCCCAACATGTCTCAAAATTTTATCATCATTTTTAATATATAATGTATATATTTTACTAACTATACATGTTTTCTCCTTCTGTGTCAATTTCATGTAAACATGAACTATCTAGGAATTTTAATTTCCCTTTATTTTCCCTTTTAGGTTTTCTCTTTCCATGTATAGAGCCTATTGAAGAATTTTTTTTAGTGAAAGAAGACATATAGTGACCAATTTTATCACATCATTCATAGGTTTCATAATATAATTCAAAATAATTTTTTGTTATTAAATTCATAACTTTTAATTCCTCCTTCATGTAATTACTTCCTCACATGTTTTTTTGATGTAATTTTCTTCAATTTGAGATATATTCCTCCTAAAACATGTCATATTCCAAGAAGACATATATTTTCCTTGAAATTAAAGGTTATATGCCCATAGTTTCTATAGAGCCTTCAATATACTTCAAACCTCAACCTTATTGAATAATTAATGTTTTAGTTTTAGAATTATCATGGTAGTTCATCCATATATATGAATTCCATTTTCTTCTGATGTGGATGATATTGATTTTCAATGTTATTTCTATCTTTCATTGGTTTAATGGAGACACTACTTATTTTCTTCTCAATCCATACTTTTTCATTTTTAGTTGAGAAACCATCATTGATAGAAACAATAAATTTTTCTTTAAATATAAGATGAATAAATTTCACATATTTTTCAAACCATTATTTTCAATCATTTCTATGAATTATATTTAAATTCCATTTTCATTAATGAAATAATCATTAATATTCTTCATATTTTTTCTAATATCATGATATTTAGATTGTCTCTATCCAAGTTCATCTTCCATTGGTGTTGACTTATCACCATTATCTTTTATTAATTTTTCCTATTTTCCACCTTAAAATTGTAGTTATTAATTTACTTAATTTGGAAATTCTTTTTTTAGCATTTCATTTTCACAATAAATATTATTTTACCCATTCTTTTTCAATAGGTGACATTCCTTTTCAATTTTTATATTTTTTCATGATATTCATTGTGATTAGGTTTTATCATTTTTTCCAAAAAATAAACTTCCCATTTTTTTCTTCTTCTTCACTTAATTCTTTCTCATGTATCACATGATCCATGAAATTCAACTATTTCTCTATAATTTCTTTATTGGATGACACAACTTCATATGTGTCTTCTTTTCCTTATTTGAATTGAAAAATCATTTTTTCTACTAGGAAAACCTATGAATACCTTTATCTTATTTTCTAACTCAATTTCAATCTTTATTTAACTTCTTTATCATAGGTTTTTCATCAGTCACATCATCCCCCTAATCATTACCTTCTATTTTTGGAAAATTAATTGAAAAGTTCATAATTTGTATATATTACAGACATTTCAAAAAAACAAATATCCATTTTAATTTCCTCTATCATTATTGAAATTAAAAAAAATAAGAAACATTATTCTATTTTTCATATTACCCTAAAAATATTCATATAATAATTCATTTAAAGCCTCTTATTCTTATGCATTTAGTTTATGTTTCTTTAGAGCATAAAAATCCATTTTTCTATTATCCTTTTTCATAAAAACATGGGCCTTACTCATTTCACATTCCACTATGATATATTTAATTTTAACTATAGATAAATCATCAATATTATTCATGGTCGATAATTTAGGATTGAGACTCTTTATGAAGTTTATAATCAAAATTTTTACAATAATTGAGTTTTTTATTGTGTTTCTAAATCCCCTGATATTACTGCTGATTTTGTGGGATCTTATCAAATAATAATATATGATTTCCTCATTATCCCTCACTAATTCATCAAAATAACCTTTGTAGACATAAATATTACTTCTTTTACATTTATATTACCATTAGAGAAACTTTATTTCATATCCCATTTTTCTTTAGCAATTTAATTACTAGTCACCATTATATAATTTTTTTATGATAAAGACATGAGAAATTCAATATGAGTCGAACCATTATCATCCAAGTTCCTTTAAAAAAATATATATTTTCATCCATTTCTCATGGTGAAAATAAATTTTTAGTACCATTAACCACATATAATATAATAGATATGATATAGGGTAACATTTTATTCTTATTTCCATTGAATTTTTTGCAATCTAGTGTTGGGATATCATGATTGTAAATAGGATTTAATTTCTTCATCTAGTGAAACTGGAACCAAAATTGGGGACAAATCTCTAGTGCAACATGTGATGCAAATGAATTACTAAACCATTAAGAAAGGGGGTTAAATTAGTTATTCCTTTTTATAAATTCCATTTACTTTAAGTGAACATCTATGAATTTTTATGTTCTTGATCTACTCAAATAATTAAAATAACTCTATCCCATAGGTGTAAAATTATTAACATATAAAGTCACTCTTATGTTTATAAGGTTCATCTAAAATTTGGTAATGTGCCCCTTAGTATGGTCAGTATGTATAAGTAATATATTTTTTACTATAAATTATTATCAATTACAGTGGTTTGTTAAGGGACCATACATCACCTAGAATGGTGTCTTATACATTTTTATTTAGATATGTTGATTATACTAGTTACCACCAATTAAAATTTATGTACTTTCCTTAGATAATTTTGAATTGAAAAGAAGCTTTTGAAGTGAAACATCAACCTCAATAACATTAGATGTCTATAACTTCAATCATTTAGTTCATTCACTCCCAATAGTATCAACTCATAAATATCCTTCTTTGATATAGAGTATAATTTAGTTAATGTGTTCTATCCACTATATAATAATAATCAGTCAGAATTATTATTTTCACCATCAATATCACATTGAATTAGGTCCAAACCTTTATTGTTAGATTTATATTGAAAATTTTTGAGAGTATTAGAATTCATTAAAAATTAATACTTACTTACATTATAAAATAAATATCCCTCAATAAATTCTAAAGATATTTGAATTTGAATTCATCGAAACCACTACAAAACACAGTTTCAAATGGATTTAATACTTCCACAAAACATTAATAGAATACTAAAATTCCCTTTTTGAAAATTTCACATTGAATGTCAATATCAAAATCATCACAATGGTTGTGACTTCATATTTTCTATGTTAAGTAACTTGGAAACTTCCAGTGAATATAATTACATATAATTCATTCATCCCATATTATTATTCTTCCACTTCTTCATCTATACTCTTCCTATTAAATCATTAGTTACATTGAATATCTCTGATTGGAAACTTTTACTTCTAGTGTTCTGAATCTATTTAACCAACACTATGTTTGATATTCAGTTCACATTATCCATCGCCTATTATTCTCGTTTCTTGATATTCGTAGCTTTAAATATACCCATATTGAATCACTACTGGTCTTCTTCAAAAGTGATTTCCTTTGATTATAAAATAATATACAATCATCAAACATGACATCCTAAGTACCCACTAATAAAACTCTAACTCTCAAGGAATTCATTATCTTCCAATAAACCTATATATTGGATGAATTCTGAGGAACATTTAAAATCTCACAATCCTTCACCAGTAAAGCAGATCATACACTCAACTGATTAGTTCACTTGAATCCTTATTATCTAAAGATCTTATAAAATTTTGTAGTCTTAGATCTCTATATATACATAAATTTACGACCCAACTCAAAAACATTATTTGAAATTGTATTATAAAAAAATACATTAAAAATTCTAGTGGAACATTAGATACTTTTATGGGTGATATTGAAGTTTTGAAGGGTTTAAAATGTCATGATTCTATGATAAGGTTAGGATTGAGGAGTTAAATTTCACAGAAATATTGGTATGTTTCTAATATAATTAAACCTTTTTTGTTGTCATATATGTGTACATAATTTATGTATTCTTGAAGATATAACAGGATGTTAGGCCATGCCCTCAGTGATAGGGTACTAGTTGGGAATTCCTTGAGTGATATACTATTATAATATTGTATTATTGATTTATTTAAACATTGAATAACTATTTTTTATTTTTTCTAGTTATTTTTTCATTATTGATTTTTTTCATTTTAAAGTAATGGTCTCCCAAAAAAATGATTAAGGCCCTCAAATATAGTTAACAACCTCTATTATATAGGGAGGAAAGACTATGGTCCAATGGATACCCATATAGGATACTGATATTTTATTTTATTCATGGGATCAAAAAAGTGTTACAAATGATTATTTTGATTTATTATACCATTTAAGAATTGGTAGACGGAGATAAGATTATGTTATTGTGGGTGATGTACCATAAAATGGTGTTTCATGAACATCGTTTAGATAGGATGTCTAGGTTAACAGAACTATAGGATTTCAAATATACATTTATGATATAATAATTTAGATATTTAACCATGTATCATGTTTTTATTTGAGATCATTAATTGTGGTTTTGACTCTAGAAATAGATTTTCAAGAGGCTTATGTGTGTGCATAATTCAGGGAGGTCGATTTTACTAGTAACATTGGGTTGATTTTCTTAATGTTTAAACAATAACTTATATTGTTTAATTATATATATATGTTTGGGGTAATGATACTCAGAAAAAACATGATATTTCATGATGATAGGTTATGTTGATCTTATCTCAAAATGTTTTGTAATGATGGTTGTACAATCCCGAAGACCAAGAGATGTATAGTTACCCTTCATGGGATTTCATTGTCCTTGAATGCTTTATTGATGATTTAATGTAGGTGGGTATTCTTTGGAGATAGTTATGAATTGGAATAAGTTAATTTTGGGATGTGTATATATTTAATAGGGTAGAAGAAAGGCATGTGGAACTCCTTTGGATTTTATGGTGTAAATCACATTGAGTTATTTCCATATTGAGGTTGGTTTTGGAAGAAGAAGTAAATTATATTCCTTTCCTTATTGGTTTTATGTTTATTTTTCAATGGTATTATTGATAGTGATCCAATATGGATTGATTTAGTTTGGGTAAATCATGGGACGATTCTTTTTGTTTTTAGATTGATTCTAGGGCTTTGGATGATCATGTGGTTAACCTATACATGAGAGATATTCCTTTATATTTTTGTAAAGTAAAATATCGAGGATTATTTTCGACTGGATGATATTTTTATTTAAGGAAACAAGGTTAGATTTAAGAATATGGGACATGGCTTAAGGGGATATGACTTATTTAAGAATTGGTATGGTTGTGTGATTGGGTATTGCATGAGCATAAACACATTTGGTTTGGATGAGATAAATTCGGATTATGGAAAGAACTAGTTAGAGTGTTTTTAAAGGTTCACTCAACTGGGGAAGAGAAGTGTGATGATTGGAATGAATTTTTGGTAAAGCCCTCAATGAATGAGGACATATTTTCCTATATATATATGGTTCCCATTTAGTTTTTTGATCTTCAAGGATCCATTTTTAGGTTAAGGATTGATGGATTCAATTATAATCTTGCAGGAATAACATTATAGGATTGTGATGAGAGTTATAAATGTCCCAATAAAGTAATAAAGTGCAAAGATGATGTATTTGTGTACCATGGTATAGTTGGTCTAACACTTTTTATTGGTGGGGGTTATTAAGAATAGGATGATCACTGGTTGGGAATTGCGGAATTCATATAATGATGCAACCTATTGGTAAATGTTATTGCGAAGTATTTTAAGGGAAACTATTTGTTGGGGAGTGATCCATTAATTTTTAGAGGGTATTTACCTTATTGAAAATGGATTTTAGTGACTTTTAGAATTAAATTCCTAGTATATCGAGGATTGGTAGAGATTGGTGTTTCATGTTGGCACTTGGTTGTGAGCAGAGTGTACATGTATGGACATCATGTTTGGTTATAGAATTATTAATGTACATAGATATCAATTGTTTTGGTTTAGTAGAGAAATTATAAGGATACTCATATAGTGGGTAGCATCTTATCTATTGTGGATGTATGTCCCTTATGTTCGAATGGTTATGAAAATAATAAATCTGGAAAGAGGGTGGTTGATATGGGACTACAATTTCTGTGAGAAGGCATACCCAATTTCATTTGGATACCGATAAAATAAAATATTTGTATTTTAATTTAATTTCATATAAGGTCTATTTATGGGAATTTATATCATGATGGAATTTGGTGTGATCCAAGAGTGGGTCAGATAAGAGATATATTGGTACTCGTGGATGGAGGATGATGGTGTATTCGGTTGGTTGAGGATACAACCATGGAATTACAAAAACTGTTAGAATCATACATTGGTATGGGTGTTTGGAGGATCTCATGATGCCTCTAGGAATTAAGAAATAATGATTCTGATATGTGATGATGTGTCAGTAGGTGAAGCTTTTCATTTTCAAATAAACTTTGTAAGATGAGATTTAATTTTTGTTGTTGTAAATAATTAGATACATTAATGTAGAAAATGCATTGGGTTCTTAATATCATGTATTAAGGTTGTGTTCTAATTTTTATACTAGGTATTTTTAGAAAATGGTTATCGTATCCATGTTTGGTGCATTGGAAGTTGATAAGTGCCAAGATGAGTTTTCAATCAACAATGAGGAGTTGTGTCATATTTTAATCCATGAATTAGAACTCTAAAAATGTTATCATGTAATTATAAGGGGAATGTACCCTTAAAATTATAATTTTTTTAATGATCAAAATCATTATAGGTTGATAAATCCATACGAAATTTGAATTATGGGTCTTAGAGAAGAGATGGGATGACCTTGTTACAAAACATATATTATAAGTCGTAAATCACACTATAACGGGTAAGGGTCACGTTGTGATGAGGAGTTAATTAATGAATCACATCTTATATAAGGGTAAATCATAGTGTGAAAGAAATATGTCTGACTATGAGCAGTGGGTTTCATGATATGGTATATTTTTTGTTTGATTTATAAGGTTATGTATATGAAATAATTGAAAGAAGTCATGTCATCATAGAAGCCATTGCATGCGATAATCCATACATACTAGGAATTTAGAAATTTCAGATTCATTGTGTATGGATGACATGGAATGGATATTTAATTCTTCTAACATGAGTTATTTTATGATGTGTTAATAGATGTCACACCACCTAAGGGAGACTTTCTGGTGTCATTTCATTGTGGTGCTTAGGTTTATATCATGAAATTTCACTTTGTGGGATTTTTAAATAGGGGTATATTTATCTTATTAATGTCATACCCTCTCATGATTTAGGAGGAAACTGGGTAAGATGAAGCTCTATTAATCCATCTCCCCCTTTTATCATCTCTCCCCTCATTTATTATGTTTGGTTCCTTGTAATTTTCTTTAGTTATTATAGGTAATTTAATCCCCTTAATTCCTTCATTCTTCTTCCCCTTCATTAGATATTTTTTTAATATATTTAGGTCTAGTTTTTATGATGTTTCCCTCAGATCATGGCATAATAATTCCAATATGATGGGTCTCTATGTCATAGTGTACTTTAGGAATTGATGGAGGGGTGATGTATCCCATTGATTAGTGTTTCATTGGTGGTACCCCTTATAGTAACGTTTCTAGGATTTGTATAATTTTATCAAGGAATTAAAACTCATGTAGATGATGTGTGATGGGGTTTTTGTTGGCATGGATTTGGATATCATGTCACTGGATGTCGATAAGGATGATTGGGCATGAATACATGAAAAAATGAGTTCATGTAAAATGGATAGAGACAAAGGGTTCCCTAGGTAAAGAGTAAGGGTGTAATTTATCCTCATAGAGATATATAAAGTTCATTTTTTCACATTTTATATTTTGAAAGTGTATGAAGATATGGTTTATAGATTATAGTTGGTTTTATGAGAGGAATGGGTTAATCTATAGACTATGAGATGATATTTAAATATCCAAGGTCGGTTTCTTAGGGATATTTGGGAACCCATGAGAGTATTATGCGTAGTGGTGATGGGAGAGATATCCATACATCTAAAAAATATGGGTAACACCCTCTTCAGGGAGTACTGGAGGCTTCGTTTCTTTAATGAGAATAGTCAATACTCAAGTTTAATATATTTTATGGCATGTAGGATTCTTCTAGATGATGACCCTGAGATATCTCACAAGGGAGATGTTTTATGAGATCCAGGATCTGGTTATTGGAAATTTCTTAACTACTCAGAATGGGCTTACCAACGGCCATAGTGTTAGTTAGTTTGGGATGGTCCTTGTTAGAGGGAGCGCATTATGTTGCAATAATTAATGGAAAAATTTAACGATACTATTGAGGAAAAGGACTAGTGGGTCATGTGGGGTGTGGGGTGTGACAGGTGTAGTTTAGTATGAGGGTGTAGAGGCCATATTACATTTAGATAACCCAGTGTATGTCCATATCAGTGTGATTAGATATTTGATGGGTTTCGAATATCATGGTTGTGTGACTGGGTTTGTCTTGGTGAGTTTATCAATAGGGATATATGAGTGTGATAACATATGTAATTCCATGTTTGTTGTTTTTTTATGTGTGTGAAAAAGTATCGTATGATTGAAAATGTGACAAGAATTTCTGCCTTTCTTAAATTGTGATGATGTTGTAAAGGATCTCCCTTAGTGATATGGAATTTTTCTTGTTTTTACCTCTAACACAAACCCTAAAGGATTGGATTAATCATTGTGATGTGGTTGACCATGAGACTGTGTATATTTCCTCACCCTATGTGGGAGGGTTAGTATAGAGAATTCCTTTTGTGAGATTGTATTGATCCAATTTATACTTTTGAGAACCACTATAATATATGGCATGGGTCTACCAAATTTAATTGATGATCATAATAGATGTTTGACCTCTCCATGATTTGAGATAATATTGGAAAATACTACAACAAACATACTCTTTGTTACATGTTAATACTCGATATACTATATAATGTGAAACTTAATACCACACAAAAGATCTAAATGTATAGTTTATAATAGAATTAGGTACATAGAATAATATCTTGATCATGGGATATAACAACATAGTAGAAAACTTCCCTAACATTCTTTATTGAAAGCATCATTAACATGCTCAAAACAATCCTTTGAACAAAAAAACTATGGGATATCCTATGGAAATACATATGAAAGGGTTGAGCTATAAATCCTATCATGTTAATGAACATGGAATGGGTGATACATGTTGAAAAATATTAATATCAATTATTAACAAAAGGAACATGAATAATAATGCATGATATAGTATGGTAATCATAACATGGGAAATATGTAAACTTAAAACATTGAATCATGATCATAGGTTAAGGGTAAACTGAAAAGACTTCATGGTGGAAAACTCTTAATAAAGGAATTAGGTTCACCCATATCCCAGTATGATATATCATGATACTGAACATTACCCAACACATTGGAGGGATATCTGGCGCCCCCATCATAATCATTTCATTCTCATCCTAAAATGTGACACATAGATTATATGACATTGTTTCATTCCTCATTAGAATTTATTACACGATAATGGAATGTTTATTTCATAAATTTATGTGCCCAATAAATATTAATATGTTCATAAAGGTGAATATTCTTGATAGAATAATGAGTATGTAATTCACTACACAATTGTTTTGGCATGGAAAATCATGCTGAAATTATGGTAGCATAATGGTTTTACATAAAAATTCATAAAAATGGTTAATGATAGATAGTGAGGGGTTTATCATTTTTTAAAATAAAATTTTATGTAATATGTAAATATAAAATCATGCCCCAAAATTATTAATTTGGATATATAATGCATAAGGTAATGAAGAAACATAAATATAGAAAACAGTCCTTATGAAATTTTAGCATGGTATGAGGTTTACATACAAGCTAATGAGATGATTAATGAGATTGAAAGGAAGACCGTGTAATTTATACATAAAATTTATAGTAAGGGGGATATGTAATATCATATCCCATCATATGAAAATGAAAAGATAAATACATAACATAAAATTGAGTGCTTCATAAAAGATAATAGTGGAAGATCCCTTACATGAGTGTGTGACTCAAAATGATTGAGAGATGCTTCTTAAAAGCATAAGAAACCTTGGGAGGACTCTATGGAGTAGAGGGATGAGTATGTAAATGATATAGGGTGTTTTGGTGAATTTAAATGGGATCTTGGGTGGGTTTATA
Organism: Viscum album; assembly: GCA_963277665.1. Lineage (NCBI taxonomy): Eukaryota > Viridiplantae > Streptophyta > Magnoliopsida > Santalales > Viscaceae > Viscum > Viscum album. The sequence goes on from OY728122.1 coordinate 1,256,076,762, forward strand.
TTGGAAATGGTGGATATTTCATTATTATTATTGGTTTTGGATTCTACGTAATAAAATATCCAAAACTACAAACAACTCCATGGTTTTACCAATGGTTTATTCCACAGGGGAGTGGTTTTTATTATTTTATAATTTCAATGGATGAAATTATTAAAATATTACAGTTGGTGATGTGTAGGTGATTCAAACTCTTAAAGAAATGATTTAAAATATGAAAATATATTATAAGTCATGGAAGACCCATAATTGCTTTACAAGATAAATAAAATAAACATAAAATTGAATAATTTTGAAGTGAAAAAATATATTTGGATGTGGATTATATTTATATTTCTTATTACATCACTTTTTTTGTCATTTTGATGTCATAAAATACAATGTGTATTTATATGGTACTTAATTTTTTACATGAAAATTCAACAGTCTTAGATAATTATGAAAAAATCCACCATTGGATAATTTCAATATTGTGACTCCAAAAATAATCTTAATTTTATATAAATAACTTTCTATATAGGAAAATTTTATCTTTTAAAATAATAACTGAAATTTATTGAAAATGAAGGGGTTTTTTGAATAAACAGTTTTTGAACCCTTATAAAAATTACATTTGAATAAATGATTCTTTATATTTGATAAAGCATATTTAATAATAATAGTTTATTTAAAAATTATTTATTTTAAAATTACATTAATTTCATTAATTTATTAATTGAATTTGAATGTTAACCAAAAATACATTTTTTCTTTATTATACCTAAATAAAAAACATTTACAAAGTAAAAATAATAGGATGAAAATATATTAATTATTCTAAACAAGTATTGTAAATATTCTTTTCAATATGGTATTGATACATATCCCTCTAATACACTATCATATGCCCTAAGAGTGAGGTTTGTGATGGTTGGACATTAATGGTGTGGTTCGGCGAATATGTTTTGGGTCATTATCTCGATGATCTTGAACATTCCTTGTGAATAGTTTCGCTAATGCTAAAGTTATTGGATCTCATATTGTTATTAGTGATGGTAAAATCCCTGAAATGATATCTCCCTTCGATGCTTTGATAAATAGGCTTCATATGGTACGATCCTACTAGTTAAGGCCATCAATTCCTTCATCTTTGAGAATTGGATTTGTTAAAACCAAATATTTATAGAAATCTTGTGATCCCTATTCAATGGATATATTATGAAAGGTAATGAAACAAAATTTTATTTTAAATCCAATTATCATAATAAGACAAAATAAGTTTTTTTTCTTTAAACAATTTATATAATAAGGCATTTAATAAAAATTCATGGAAAATTTTATTTATAATAGTTCGGGTACTTACAATCTTCCCCCCATAAAAAAAATTCTCCCTGATAATTTTTTATCCCCAAAATAAAATATATTATAAAAACCTACTTTATTTCTTCCTCGGTTTCCCACATTGATTCTTCAAACTTTTGGTTTCTCTTTAACACTTTGATTAGGGTAATTTTCTTATTTTTTAGGACTTTTTAACTATGTTCAAAGATCTTCACTGACTTCTCCTCTTATGAAAGGTAATTCTCAAATGGTACTACCTCTAGATTGAGTACATGTGAGGCTTCTTGTATGTAATTTCTCATGATGTATAGATGGAATATATCATTTACTTGAGATAGGTTGGGTGTGGGTACTAGTCAATATGCCACCACTCAGATGCGATCAAGGATCTCAAAAGGGCTGATGTACCTTGGACTAAGCTTTACCTTCGTCCCAAATCTCATCAATTTCATACATGTTGTTATGTTTAGGAATTTCAAGTCTCTAAAATCTAACTCTAGGCCTCATTAATGATTATCAATATATCTACTTTTTCAAATCTGAGAAACTTTGATTTTCGGCTGAATGGTTTTACCATTCTCCAACATTTCCTCAACCATTTCAGGAACTAGTATTTTGTGTTCCCCAACATCATACCAACATATAGGTGTTCTTCACCTCTTCCCATAAAGGGATTTATAGGGATCCATTTTGATACACTAGTTGGAACTGTTGTTGTAGGAGAACTCAACTTTAGTAAAATGTTGTTCCCAACTTTTTTTTAAGTCAATTTAGAATTTTCTCAACATTTCCTCGCATGTTTGGATAATCTATTCAGATTGGACATTATTTTGTGGGAGATAAGAAATAATAAAGTTCCACGCAGTGTTTACAGTATGATGGAGACTTTACCAAAACATAGTGGTGAATCATGGATCTTGATCGTAAATAATTGATATTGTTACTGCTTTCAGCTTTACCACTCCTCTGATATAAATCTAGGAATGTTGATCTACTGAGAAGTCCTCTTGAATCAGAATGACATGCTTAGTATTTGTAAGATAATACTCAATAACCTAGATAGCATTTATTATTTTGTATTTCTTCATGATTATGGTGACAAAGTCCATGATAATGTTATCCCATTTCAATTTGGGTATGGTAAATGGTTACATCATCTGTAACACCCCATGCTTCCATGGTACGCTCCTATTTGAATAATAGAGTAGCGTGTGTTGTACACGACCTCGAGTTATAACACACTATGACAAATAAAAGTAGCAGTTATGAATAGTAAAAATCACATTTTGAAATTATATAAATTTTATATTTCAAAATGGACTTCATTTTTGAATTCAGAATATCGAAATTAGCATATGTTGAATTTTTGGTATTTTTCTGAGAACTTCCAATTTTTTATGAATAGTGAGAAATACTTAAAAACAATATTTTTAATAAAAAATAATTTATAGTGAAAAATTATACTATTTAGTGGTTTTAAAGTATAATTAGAATATATTTTTACCATTTAATCCAATGGTGGTCAGTAGACTTAATTTGACTTTGAAATTGGACATAAACTATTGTCAATCTTTTGATATATATAGTTTCTTAAAAACACACTATTTATTGTGACAGTGGGAATTAATTATAAAATTAATTAATGCAACTTATATGTTTGGAATTTTTTAAAATATGCATCATTTTTGAATTCGGAATATCAATTATAGCTTAGGGTGAAAGTTTGGCATTGTTATGAAAAACTTCAATTTTTGAGGAAAAGTGAAACCACTAAGTGGTAGTTAAAAAACTAATTTTTCATTTAAATAAAACATTACCACTTATGTGATTTTATTTTCAAAAATCCTACATACATTGTTGTCATTAGGAAGTAAAATGTGGTTCAATGGGATTAAAATATTTTTTTTGCTAAATAGTAACTTTTAAGTTTAATTAATCACGATTACAGGTAATTAGTGTAATTTCAGGTAAAGATAATGTTATAATAATATGAAATGACCTTGAAACATGTCTTACCATTATTGGATGAGTCATGGCTGACCAATACAATCCATGGGTCAACTTGGGGACCCCATGGAGCCACTTTGGTAGGAAAATGACATTAAAAACTTTTTATTTAATGTTAAAATAAAAATGTCACAAACATGAGTTGTTTTACTAAAACAATTTTTAAATGGGATGTATAAAGGATGGAGTAAATGGTATTATACATTATATTATACTGGAATTATATTATACCTTTATATAATTATAATTTCATTCCATTAAATATGAAATAGAAATGAAAGTAGAGTTCAGGCGTATGTACGACTTACCGTCTCCATGAACGGTGCATTTCATTTCTTACCTCTAAATGTTATGTAATATTATAAATTCATGTATATACTGGATATATATGATATATATGATATCTACATCATGAATATAATTCTGGATATAATGGATATTTCACCACATGAACAACTTGTAATTATAAGAAGTTTATTTTTACTCAAGTACCAATGATCGACAAAATGACCGTTATTAACTTAAATAATTACATAATGTTCATAACATGGAAATAAGTGATAATGAACATGGAAAAGGTTCTTCAGAAAATATAAATTAACTCTAGTTTATTATTCAGGAGGTTAAAGAACAATCGAGTCAAGTCGGACACGAGGTAAGGGAAATTCTTAACCCAATTTATGTTCTTTGGGTCAATCTCATACATTAAAATTATGTCATGATATTATTATGTCCTATCATGTATATGTACTTTTTTTATGTGTAATTATAGTGAATACACATTGTAGATCTATTTTATTTAAAAAAATTATCTTTGTAAAGGACCTCGTCTCAATCTCCATTCATTGAGGCATATTTTGTTTTATACTCAAATTTCTTTTATACGGTGTATAAACCCCTTTGACTTTTACATTTATTCAAAAGGAATCATTTTATACGAAGCGTTTTAATAAAAGAAAAAAAGGGTATGTTTTTCTTATCGTACATATGTGGAGACAACAACTTCTCCGCCGCCGTGACCATTATTTGAGTTTCAGCTTCCTCTACAAGCCATAACTTTTTTTTAAATGAAAAATAAATACAATGTTTAAATTTTCTTTTATTTTGGTATTGAAAATGGTTTTGAAAGTGTTTTTATTATATCAGTGTGTTGTATTGATATTTAGTGATTGAAATGTGGAAATGTTAGGTTTCCTTTATGCATGTTTTATGTGATACGATTATGTTATGGTTTATGATATGTTTAAACCTATTCATATGAGGAATGCATTGGACTTAATAAGTGATGGGTGGAGCCCACTATAGCTCCTTGATGCATTGGTAGGTCTCATGAGACAAACTAGTATCTTGGCACGAGGCCTTGACAAAATCTTATTTGTAGTCTTGGCACGAGGCCTTGGCTACGTGGTTATGATAGTCTGGCATTATGCATTCCATCATTATGAAAGTGGTTATTGATATTACATTAGAGTATTCAACCAGTAGAATATCCATGTGAATAATTAAATGGCCTTATCTCATTTTTCATTTGCCATATTATGTTGAAGTTCAAGTTTGAAAGGATTTTTATTTAGCCATACATTGCCTTAATTTTTATGTTTATTTATGAAAACTTTTTCTATATTGTTATCCTTACTAAGCATATGAGCTAAACCCTTTCAATGTTTTAATTTTTCCAGGATGTGAAGAATTATTTTATGAATGACCTGAAGGGATAATATGAGGGGACATGAAGACAAGATGTTGTTGTATTTTTGTATTACTTTATGACGTAATGTAAAACTTATGTATGTATCTAGTGTTTCAAGGCCACTAAACTAATCGGTCTTTAGAGACTTGATCTTTGTTATCATGCCAATGTTACGCAATAATGCTCCGACACTGGGTAACTAGGGTCGGGGCGTTACAGTTGGTATGAGAGGCAGTTTAGTACTAACCTTGGAAGCTAGATTTAGATAAACTCTTATTAGAGCACATATCCCAATGATAGACACACTACTGGAAATCCCATTTTTACCAACCCTTATATCCCAACAGTTTGAAAAACCATTGGGAATGGTTATTTATACCAACGGTTTTAAGAAAACCGTTGGTATATAAGATTTTATGATGAATTTTACCAACGGTTTTACAAACCGTTGGCATAGGCCTCAATTAAGACACTTTTACCAACGGTTATACACTAACCGTTGGTATATGTTTGAATCTATACCAACGGTTTACACAAACCATTGGTATAGGCCTTGTTTGGCCACCTTTTACCAACGGTTTAAAGAAACTGTTGGTATGGGACTAGGTAAACATACATTCCCAACGGTTTTTAAAACCCGTTGGGAATGTTTTCCCCTAAATCCAGATCGGGTGTCCAGTAGCCCCTCTGCTCGATTGTAGTCCCCCTCCGCTCGATTGGTTCTCTAAATCGAATCCCCCTCTTCCAAACTTCTTCCACTGATCAATCCATATTCAATCATGGAAATTATTTCTTATGCACTTCAAATATGTAAGTGATACCTTTGATTTTTGTTCGGAAACTATGTATTCTGTTATGATTTGGCCAAAAAGAGAGGTATGTGGTCATTAATCTTGGTTGTGGATGGTCATTTAGGATGTAAGATAGTGTGAATTCATTTTTATTGATATATCCAATAGTATTATTGATTTATGTTCAATTTGATTATCTTTGACAAATTATGTTGTTTAATAAGTTGTTATTAACGGTTGTAATAATGAAGATATGGTATAAGGGTTCACATGGTGTCTACGATAATCTAGGGTCCTGGGAATGTACACATAGTACATGACTTGGATAGCCATGTAAATATACATGGCCAATCCCTTACAGTGAAAAGTATGTTTATCCAAATGGGGTGCTGAAAACGTCCCATTTACACATGCCTTTGTTTCATGTATATGCCCACATGATGTGTTGGCCATACTATATAGTGGGTAGTAATTAGCTCATCCAAAACACTTTTATCCCTCAAATCTAATACTACATGGTTAAATGGAAGAACACATGTTCTAATGACATGCCTAACATGGTTTCTAACTCACCTCACCAAAACATAAACAAGAACACTGGTTAAATGCAAGAACTCATCCTAAACATACACTATAACATTGGTTAAATGGAATAAACCATCCTCATAAGTGAATTACATACACATATAGACAAAAAACCATCATTCATAAACATCCCTATAATGCATAGGCTTTTCAAAAAACACATATCCCTTAAATGTCATGAAATTCCAGTAGGCACTAATTTAAAGCTATCATGTTTAAATGTGGAAGCTTTGTAGATTTGGATAATATATTCTCAGAAATATAGAGTGGAACCCCATTTGGTGTTTTTAGGTCAACCCAACTCCACACATGAAAAAGAAAATCATTATACATCAATAAAACCAATGTCAATATATAAATGGTGTGTCATATCATTATCATTAATCGATTTCCTTAGGAATTCATAATCCATTAGGGTGTTCTCCTGATACCTCCCTTGTTGGATTTAAAATTCAATTATCCTTATTTAACACCACTTTGGGGAATCTCTTCATTTAAAATTATGAGTTGGTTATAGGATAATCTTAAATCATTATTTTCAATATGAGTTGGAGTTGTTTAATTAGAAATTTCAAAACACTCTACAAAAATCCTACTTCTAACACTTCAATTTTCTCTTCTAAACCCACCTATTTAATTTTAGAGCACTTTGAAGAGTTTCATTACACTAGAAAACTTGATTTTATTCATCCTTGAAGGTTTTGAACAACATCGAAATTCCAAAATGTATGTCATCGTTTTTAGAATTTGGAGTAGAGGTGTAATATTTTCATTTGTTTCAAGCAAAAAAAATCATATTTAATATATTTTTAATTTAAGTTTCATGTTTCCAGGGTAGGGAGGGGGAGTATGCAGGTGTGGTGGGGGATGGGGTGGGGGTGGGGGATGTTCAGGTGGGGGGGGATGGGGTGTACAGGTGGTGGGGGGAGGGGGTGTCCAGGTGGTTGTCTGAGGGGTGTTGGGCTGTCCGGGGTGAGTGGGGGCTGTCTGAGGGGTGGGGGCTGTCCAGGGTGAGTAGGGGGTTGTCTGAGGAGTAGGGGGCTGTCTGAGGGGTGGGGGGCTGTCTGGGGTGATCCAGATGATAATGAACCCCATGCATGAGGTAATTTCATTTATGTTGATGAATTCTCTAGAAATTTTTATATCCTTGGTGAATATAATTTTCCTTTTTTACCTAGATTATATTGTTTTAGTATTTCTGACCTGAATCCACCGTGCAACAATATAATTATTATTCGTGACATGTACACGCAGACGGAATGTCAATCAGACGTGTGTTTTGCGCGGTAAAGCACAATAGGCGTGTTTTATGTGATGAGTGCGCTTCATAAACACGCATGGGGGGTCCAAACGTGTCGAACGAAGTCAGAATGGCCTGAAATTAGACAAAAAATTTGGGTGATTGATTTGTGAAGTGTTCGAGCTGACGGCACGTCAATTGGACGTGTCATGTGCCTACGGTGACTCTGATGTCATAAACGGCGAAAACGGGTGTCTAACAGTCAAATTCGTAGAGGAAAAACTCATATTGACCTGAAACCACCGTTAAAAAATATAATTAATATTCGTGACGTGTATGCGCAGACAACACGTCAATCGGACGTGCGGTTTGCGCGGTAAGGCTCAATATGCATGTTTTAAGTGATGCGTGCTTCATAAACGCGTGTGGGGGGTCCAAATGGGACGAACGAAGTCGGAATGGTCTGAAATCAGACGACAAATACGGGTGAGAGATTTGTGAGTTGTTTGAGCAGACGGAACGTAAATTGGACGTTACGTGTGCCCACAGTGACCGAGAATGCAGTTCTGGTGTCATAAACGGACAAAACAGGCGTCTAATGGTCAAATTCATTGCAGAAGACCACGGATTGAACTGAAACCATCGTGAAACAATATGATTATTATTCTTGATGTGTACGCGCAGACGACACATTAATCAGATGTGCGGTTTATGTGGTATAGCTCAATATGCGTGTTTTAAGTGATGTGTGCACTTCATAAACGTGCATGGGGGGGTTCAAATGGGCCGAACAAAGTCCGAATGGCCTGAAATCAGATGAAAAATACGGTTCAGTGAATTGCGAAGTGGTAGAGCAGATGGCACGTCAATTGGATGTGCCGTGTGCCCGTGGTGACTGAGAACGCAGTTTTGGTGTCATAAACGGCCAAAACCGGTGTCTAACGGTCAAATTCATAGAGGAAGACCTCTGATTGACCTAAAACCACCGTTCAACAATATAATTATTATTTGTGACATGTACGTGTAGAAGACATGTCAATCGGACATGCGGTTTATGCGGTAAGGCTCAATATGTGTGTTTTAAGTGATGTGCGCGCTTCATAAACGCGCGTGGGGGTCCAAATGGGGGAACGAAGTCGGAATGGCCTGAAATTAGATGAAAAATATGGGTGAGTGTTTTTTGTAGTGGTCGAGTAGACAGAACGTCAATCGGACGTGCCGTGTGCCCGCGGTGACCGAGAACGCAGTTCTGGTGTCATAAACGGCCAAAACGGGCGTCTAATGGTCAAATTCATAGAGGACGACCTCATATTGACCTAAATCCACCATGAAATAATATAATTATTATTCGTGATGTGTACGCGTAGACAGAACATCAATCGGACGTGCGGTTTGCGCGGTAAGGCTCAATATGCGTGTTTTATGTGATGCGCTCGCTTCATAAACGCGCGTGGGGGGTCCAAACGGACTGAACGAAGTCAGAATGGCCTGAAATCAGACAAAAAATACGGTCTAGTTATTTTTGAAGTGGTCGAGCAGACGACACGTCAATCAGACGTGCTGTGTACCCACAGTGACCGAGAATGCAGGTCTAGTGTCATAAACGACCAAAACGGGCGTCTAACGGTCAAATTCATAGAGGACGACCTCGGATTGACCTGAAACCACCGTGAAACAATATAAATTTTATTCGTGACATGTACGCGCAGACGGCACGTCAATCAGACGTGCAGTTTGCACGGTAGGGCTGAATATGCGTGTTTTAAGTGTTGTGTGCGCTTCATAAACACTCGTGGGGGGTCCAAATGGGCCGAATGAAGTCGAAATGGCCTGAAATCAGATGAAAAATACGGTTGAGGGATTTTTGAAGTGGTCGAGCAGAGGACACGTCAATCGGACGTGCCGTGTTCCCGCGGTGACTGAGAACGCAGTTCTGGTGCCATAAACGGCCAAAACGGGCGTCTAACGGTCAAATTCATAGAGGACGACCTCGGATTGACCTGAAACCACTGTGCAACAATATAATTCTTATTCGTGACTTGTACGCACAGATGGAATGTCAATCGGACGTGCGGTTTGTGCGGTAATGCTCAATATGCATGTTTTAAGTGATGTGCGCGCTTCATAAACGCGTGTGGGGGGGGGGGTCCAAATGGGCGAACGAAGTCGGAATGGCCTGAAATCAGACGAAAAATACGGGTGAGTGATTTTTGTAGTGGTCAAGTAGACGACACGTCAATCGGACGTGTCGTGTGCCCGCGGTGGCTGAGAACGTAGTTCTGGTGTCACAAATGGCCAAAACGGGCGTCTAACGGTCAAATTCATAGCAGATGACCTCAGATTGACCTGAAACCATGAGCAACAATATAATTATTATCTGTGACGTGTCCGCACAGACGGCACGTCAATCGGACGTGGGGTTTGCGCGGTAAGGCTCAATATGCGTGTTTTAAGTGATGTGTGTGCTTCATAAACGCGTGTGGGGGGTCCAAATGGGCCGAACAAAGTCAGAATAGCCTGAAATCAGACAAAAACTGTGGTTGAGTGATTTTTGAAGTGGTCGATAAGAAGACGTGTCGTGTGCCCGCGGTGACCGAGAACGCAGTTCTGGTGTCATAAACGGCCAAAACGAGCGTCTAACGGTCAAATTCATAGTAAACGAACTCATATTGACCTGAAACCACCGTGAAACAATATAATTATTATTCTTGACATGTACGTGCAGACGACACGTCAATCGGACGTGCGGTCTGCGTGGTAGGGCTGAATATGCGTGTTTTAAGTGTTGCGCGTGCTTCATAAACGCGCGTGGGGGGTCCAAACGGGCCGAACGAAGTCGAAATGGCCTGAAATCAGATGAAAAATATGTTTGAGTGATTTTTGAAGTGTTCGAGTAGAGGACACATCAATCGGACGTGTCGTGTGCCCGCAGTGACTGAGAATGCAGTTCTGGTGTCATAAACGGCCAAAACGGGCGCCTAACAGTAAAATTCATAGAGGAAGACCTCAGATTGACCTCAAACCATTGTGCAACAATATAATTATTATTCGTGACACGTACGCGTAGAGGGAACATCAATTGGACGTGCGGTTTGTGTGATAAGGCTCAATATGCGTGATTTAAGTGATGCGCGCACTTCATAAACGCTCATGGGGGGGGTCCAAATGGGCCTAACGAAGTTGGAATGGCCTGAAATCAGGCGAAAAAGATGGTTGAGTGATTTTTGAGGTGGTGGAGAAGACAACACGTCTATCGGACGTGTCGTGTACCCACGGTGATCGAGAACGCTGTTCTGGTGTCAAAAACGGCCAAAACGGGCGTCTAACGGTCAAATTCATAGCGTACGACCTTCGATTGACCTGAAACCACCGTGAAACAATATAATTATTATTCGTGACATGTACGTGTAGATAGCACGTCAATCAGACGTATGGTTTGCGCTGTAGGGCTGAATATGCGTGTTTTAAGTGCTGTGTGCGTTTCATAAACGCGCGTTGGGGGTCCAAACGGGCAGAACTAAGTCGGAATGGCCTGAAATTAGACGACAAATACGGTTGAGTGATTTGTGAAGTGTTCGAGTAGAGGGCACGTCAATCGGACGTGCCGTGTGTCTGCGGTGACTGAGGAAACCGTTCTGGTGTCATAAATGTCAAATATGGGCGTCTAATAGTCAAATTCATAGAGGACGACCTTGGATTGACCTGAAACCACCGTGCAACAATATTATTATTATTCTTGACATGTATGCGCAGAGGGAACCTCAATCAGACGTGCAGTTTACATGGTAAGGATCAATATGCGTGTTTTAAGTGATGCAGGCGCTTCACAAACGCTCGTGGGGGAGTCCAAATGGGCCAAACGAAGTCAGAATGGCCTGAAATCAGAAGAAAAATATGGGTGAGTGATTTGTGAAGTGTTCGAGTAGACGACACATCAATTTGACGTGCCGTGTGCCCGGGGTGACCGAGAACGCAGTTCCGGTGTCTTAAACGGCCAAAAGGAGCATCTAACAGTCAAATTCATAGTGGACGACCACAGATTGGCCTAAAACCACTGTTCAGAATTCTAATTATTATTCTTGACGTGTACGCGTAGATGCCATGTCAATCGGACATGCAATTTGCATGGTACATCTCAATGTGCATGTTTTAAGTGATGTGCGCGTTTCAAAAACATGCATGGGGGTCCAAATGGGCCGAACGATGACGGAATGGCCTGAAATCAAATGAAAAATATAGGTGACTAATTTGTGAAGTGTTCGAGAAGACGACACGTCAATCGGACATGCCGTGTGCCCACAGTGACCGAGAACGCAGTTCTGGTGTCAAAAACGGCCAAAACGGGAGTCTAACAGTCAAATTCATAGCGGATGACCTCGGATTGATCTGAAACCACCGTGCAACAATCTAATTATTATTCTCTATGTGTATGCGCAGACGGGACGTCAATCGGACGTGCGGTTTGCGTGGTACGGCTCAATATGCGTGTTTTAAGTGATGCACACGCTTCATAAACGCGCATGGGGGGTTCCAAACGGGCCGAACGAAGACAGAATGGCCTGAAATCAGACGAAAAATACGGGTGAGTGAATTTCAAAGTGGTCGAGCAGACGACACGTCAATCGGACGTACGAAAAATTGACCAAATGTATTTGGATTGTGTTTATACTCTAAGTGGCTCCCTTTTGTTTAAAATGGACAACATTTTAAGTACATACCGAAAACTGAACAAATGGATTCTTATTGTTTTGATACATTATCACAACGATCCATGGATCATATGTGACATGTACGATTCAACCCAACCTCAATCCGAGGCACGGTGTGGCCGACACCATTCAAATTGTCTCTCTTTTGTTTAAAATGGAAAAGATTATAAGTGAAAAGATCAACTGGCATATGAAAACCCGACCAAACGCATTCTAAATGTGTTGATTCTTTAGGAAAACGATCCATGGGTCATATGTGACGTGTACGTGTCAACTCTGCCTCAATCTGAGCCGCGGTGTGGCCGACACCATTCACAGTGTCTCTATTTTGTTTAAAATGGACAGGATTATAAGTTAAATGAACAACTGACATACAAAAAACCGACCAAACGCATTCGGATTATATTGATGATTTAGTTCAATGATCCATGGGTCATATTTGATGTGTACGAGTCATCCCGGTCTCAATTCAATGCACATTGTGGCCGGGATCACTTTAAGTGGGTCCCTATTGTTTAAAATGGACAACATTTTAAGTACATATGGGAAACCGACCAAACGCATTCGGTTTCCATTGAAACATTAGGAGAACGATCCATGGGTCATATGTGATGTGTAAGAATCAACCCGGCCTTAATCTGAGATGAGGTGTGGCTGAAACCACTCAAAGTATCTGTCTTTTGTTTCAAAAGGACGCCATTTTAATTGAAAAACATCAACTGGCATACAGAAAACCGACCAAACGCATTCGGATTGTGTCGATACTTTAGCACAACGATCCATGGGTCATATGTGATGTGTAAGAGTCAGCCCCGCCTCAATCTGAGGCGCGGTGTGGCTGAAACCACTCGAACTGTGTCTCTTTTGTTTAAAATGGACATGATTATAAGTGAAAAGAACAACTGAAATACGGAAAACCAACCAAACGCATTCAGAATCTATTGATAATTTATCACAACGATTCATGGGTCATATGTGACCTATACGAGCCAACCCGGGCTCAATCTGAGTCGCGTTGTGGTCAGGATCAGTCTAAGTGTCTCTCTTTTGTTTAAAATGGACAACATTTTAAATACATATAGAAAACTGACGAAACGAATTCGGTTTCTGTTGAAAATTTAGGAGAATGATCCATGGGTCATATGTGACGTGTACGAATCAACCCAGCCTCAATCTGAGATGTGGTGTGGCCAGCACCACTCAATGTGTCTGTCTTTTGTTTCAAAAGGACATCATTTTATGTGAAAAACATCAAATGACATACGGAAAATCGAGCAAACGCTTTCGGAATATGATGATACTTTAGGACAACGATCGATGGGTCATTTTTTACATGAATGAGTTAACCTCGCCTCAATCCGAGGAACGGTTTGGCAGGATCACTCCTTGTGTATGTATTTTGTTTAAAATGGATATCATTTCATGTAAAAATATATGGTATACAAAAAACCGATCAAATTATGATTTGAATTCCGGATTCCACATATAATTGTCAACTTAATTTTAAATTGAATTCTATATGAATTATTTATGTTTATAATTATGTTATGAATTCTAATTTAATTATGGATGTGTATATTTCCCGGATGCATTATATGTTAAATGTGTATGAATTTGTTCTCTATATGTGTGTGTAAGTTTGTCATTCCAGGTACAATAATTGTATATGTATGTGTTAGTTTATTACAAGTATAATAATTGGATTGAAAATGGGAGGGAATGCATAAAATGAGGGATACTGTCAAATTGTATAGCTGCTCTGCAGAGCATAGGCTATTCCAACGGTTTCAAACCATTGGAATAGCATTTCTAGTGCTTTTTTTACCAATAGTTCATTGAACCGTTGGTAAAAATCCTTTCCCAACGATTTTAAACCATTGGGAAAAAGGAGAATTGTTGGGATTTCCCAACAGTTTCGGCCAAACCAATGGGAAAGAGGAGAATTGTTGGGATTTCCCAACGGTTTTGTCCAAACCGTTGGGATAGGTTAGGTTTTCCCACCCTATGCCAACGGTTCAGAGTAAACCGTTGGGAAAACCTTTCCCAACGGCTTACATCCCCAAGGTTTGCATAACCGTTGGTATAACATATACCAAAGGTTCTGCAGCCTTTCCCAACAGTTCAGAACTGTTGGGAAAGTTTGTATTTTCAGTAGTGCCATTGAGGATTAGTATAGAATAACTACCTAGAATTTTGGTATTATAGAGATTTTGTGAGTTTTCTGAAAAATACATCCCTGTTTGGATACGAGCAGGAAGAGGCAGATCTGGCACAGATGTACCTAGGGGTAAAACCTGAAAACACTGCTTTGAGCTAGACTCAAATGGGAACTGGTGCACGACAATGGGCCTTGCTGCACTCTTGGTTACGACACTCCTGGGGGATATGCTTAGGATAATTATCATTTTCTTTACAAACAATTATGAAGGGATTATGAGTATATAATTCCTCAAAGAAAACATTTTTATGATTATGGATTATATCCATAAATATTTCAATTTATGCTAAGTGTTTTACAAGTATGGAATTATGTATTTTGATTCATAACGTAATATAGTTTATGCCATTGTTTAGAAATAGCGCCTAGTAGGAGGAATGGAAACCGTATCAATGCACGCACTCCATGTAGGGATTTCCCTCCTGCTCAAGTTAATTATTGTGGAGATAGAGATAAAACTTGTGCTGATCAACTTATCAACTCACTCAGGTTATGAATAATAACCTTACTTATATGGAGCTCCCTGATCCGCAACATGGAGGATCAATGTTAGACCGCTTCATGAGGCAGCAACCGCCAACATTTAATGGGGGTACAAATCCATTATTATCTGAGCAATGGGTAAACTCCAAAGAGAAAATATTCCACGCCTTGGGATGTAGCGAAAGGGAGAAGGTTGTCATGGCAGTTTACCGCCTCACTGGAGATGCTGATCAATGGTGGTCGTTGATTCAAAATACAAAGGAAGATGATGAAGTATCAAATTTGGAATGGAGGGAGTTCAAAGAGCTTTTCTTAGAAAAATACTTGCCTCGTGACCATCGAGCAGATATGGAAAAGTCAATTTCTGAGTCTGAGACAAAAGGAGGATGAGAATGTCGCAAAGTATGAGGCTAACTTGACAAGGTTAGAGAGGCATGCTGTAGATTATATACATAACCCATGAAGTAAGATTTACCGTTTCTTTGATGGGTTAAAACCATTTCTCCGTCGAGCTTTAGTATCAAAATCTTTCTCAACGTATGAAGATATTGTCTCATGTGCTATCAAAGACAGAAAAGGAATTCTCTAAGTCTTATGACATCAAATTAAAGCAAGTGAAGAAGAGAATGGTGGAACAAGAGACAGATAAAGGGAAAACGGGAATGAAGGATTTTCTATTATGCGATAATTGTTGGAAGAATCACCCTGGTAAATACCTAAAAGGAATGGAAGTTTGTTATAAATGTGGAGAAAAAGGTCACCAGGCTCGTGATTTCAAGGGAAATAAAGAGGTTATCAATGTTGAATGCTACAATTGTAGGGAAATGGGGCATTATGAAAATGAATTTCCTAAGAGATAGGGAAACTTACCTCATAAAAGGCCAAGGGATCAAGGAAAATCTTATGTTGTTACTACAGTTGAAGTGGAATAATTAATGTATTGGTGCTTTTGGACTCAAGGATTATATTCTGGTTATAAGAATAATGTGATATATCTAAGGATTGTACTGCAGTACTTGTTGTTTTCATTAAGGTTCTAATATGATGAAGGTAATCATATTTTAAGTATGTTCCAACAAGAGAAACTTTACTTTTTTTGGGGAATCTGATGTTACAATTGATTTTGGAATTTAGAGACCTTTTAGAGAAAGTCTGGACAGAGGTATTTGGGATAACTATAAAGGTTGGAATGGATTAAGTTGAACCTTGGATAGTATTGTTTAAGGTTAAAACTTTTCTGAAGATTATTTTTGGAATATTATAATACTATAGTTTTAGGAAAAGGACAACCTGCAGGTTGGGGGATAACCCATCGCGTCAGACAAAGCTACAGGAATCAAACCCACAACCATAGTGCAACAGGCCTTTATTACCTACCACTAGCCTACAGGAAGTCCTTGGTTATTAAAAAATAGTTTTTCTAATCTAAATGGTATGTGGTAATATTTATAACCTCAAACAATTAGGATAAATATAATATTTTTGAGTTCTGTTACCATTTGGAGTGAAAGATGGGTTTGTGGTAAAAAATTTATTAAAGAATGAAAGTCAACACGACAAGTAAGTATATTTCCTTACATTCTTAGTAAATCTCTTAAATAAATTGCTCAACTCTATGAAAAGTAACTTAAAAAAACGTTGTCAGTTACCTTTTCCAACTGGGGATTCAATGACCATTTAACCAATCACAAGTTTGTGATTTTCTTGTGGTTAACTTTTTCCTAATCATGTTTTCTACAACTCTCAATCAGACCTTGATGGTTTGTTTTTCTTCCATATATATATTTTCATAGAATCATAGTATGGGATATCTTGGATGACTTTTGTACTTCTCTTTCTTTCTTTTAAATTAATATTTTTATTAACCTTATTTCCGAAGTGGGTTTTGCACAAAGGTATTTTTTATTTTCAAGCTTTTATTTTCAAAGAAAAATTTTAAATAGCGAGGACGCAATTTATTTAAGGAGGGGAGAATGTAACACCCCATGAATCCATGGTACGCTCCTCTTTGAATAATAGAGCAGCGTGTATTGTACGCAACCTCGAGTTCTAACACACTGCGACAAATAAAAGTAGCAGTTATGAATAGTAATACACAATTTTTGAAATTATATAAATTTTATATTTCAAAATGGACTTCATTTTTGGATTTATAATATCGAAATTAGCCTATGTCGAATTTTTGGTATTTTTCTGAGAACTTCCAATTTTTTATGAATAGTGAAAAATACTTAAAAAAACTTTTTAATCAAAATAATTTATAGTGATAAATTATACTATTTAGTGGTTTTAAAGTATAATTAGAATATATTTTTACCATTTAATCCAATGTTGGTCATTAGAATTAATTTCACTTTGAAATTGTACATAAACAATTGTCAATCTTTTGATATATATTATTTCTTAAAAACACGCTATTTATTGTGACAGTGAGAATTATTTATAAAATTAATTAATGCAACTTATATGTTTTGGAATTTTGAAAAATAGACATCATTTTTGAATTTGGAATATCAATTATAGCTTAGGGTGAAATTTTGGCATTGTTATGAAAATCTTCAATTTTTGATGAATTGTGAAACCACTAAGTGGAAGTTAAAAAACTGATTTTTTGTTTAAATGAAACATTACCACTTCTGTGATTTGATTTTCAAAAATCCGACATACATGGTTGTCATTATGAAGTAAAATGTGGTTCAATGAGATTAAAATAATTTTTTGGTGAATAGTAACTTTTAAGTTTAATTTATCGCGATTAAAGGCAATTAGTGTAATTTAATGTAAAGATAATGTTATAATAATATGAAATGACCTCAACACATGTCTTACCCCTATTGTATGAGTCATGGCCGACCAAGACAATCCATGGGTTAACTTGGGGACCCCATGGAGCCACTTTGGTAGGAAAATGGCATTAAAAACTTTTAATTTAATGTTAAAATAAAAATGTCACAAACATGAGTTGTTGTACTAAAACAATTTTTAAATGGGATGTATAAAGGATGGAGTAAATGGTATTATACATTATCTTATACTGGAATTATATTATACCTTTATATAATTATATTTTCATTCCATTAAATACGAAATAGAAATGAAAGTAGCGTTCATGCGGATGTACGGCTTACCGTCTCCATGAAAGGTGCATTTCATTTCTAACCTCTAAATGTTATGTAATATTATAAATTCATGTATATACTGGATATATATTATATATATGATATCTACATCATGAATACAATTCTGGATATAATGGATATTTCACCACATGAAAAACATGTAATTATAAGAAGTTTATTTTTGACTCAAGTACCAAAGATCGGCAAAATGACCGTTATTAACTTAAATAATTACATAATGTTCATAACATGGTAGTAAGTGATAATGAACATGAAAAAGGTTCTTAAGAAAATAAAAATTAACTCTAGTTTATTATTCAGGAGGTTAAATAATGATAGAGTCAAGTCGGACATGTGGTAAGGGAAATTCTTAACCCAATTTCTGTTCTTTGGGTCAATCTACTACTTTCAAATTATGTCATGATATTATTATGTCCTATCTTGTATTTGTAATTTTTTTATGTGTACTTATAGTGAATACACATAATAGATCTATTTTATTTAAAAAATTATCTTTGTAAAGGACCTCGTCTCAATCTTTATTCATTGAGGCATATTTTGTTTTATACTCAAATTTGGTTTATACGGTGTATAAACCCCTTTGACTTTTACATTTATTCAAAATGAATCTTTTTATACGAAGTGTTTTACTAAACGACAAAAAGGGAATGTTTTTCTTGTCGTACATATGCGGCGACAACAACTTCTCCACCGCCGTGACCATTATTTGAGATTCAGCTTCATCTACAAGCCATAACATTTTTTTAAAATGAAAAATAAATACAATGTTTTAATTTTATTTTATTTTGGTATTCAAAATGGTTTTGAAAGTGTGTTTATTATATCAATGTGTTATATTGATATCTAGTTTTTGAAATCTGGAAATGTTATGTTTCCTTTATACATGTTTTATGTGATACGATTATGTTATGGTTTATGATATGTTTAAACCTATTCATATGAGGAATGCATTGCACTTAATAAGTGACAGGTGGGGCCCGCTATAGCTTCTCGATGCATCGGCAGGTCTCATGAGACAAACTAGTTTCTTGGCACGAGGCCTTGACAAATTCTTATTTGTAGTCTTGGCACGAGGCCTTGGCTACATGGTTATGATAGTCTGAAATTATGCAATCCATCATTTCGAAAGTGGTTATTGATATTGCATGTGATTATTCGACTAGTAGAATATCCATGTGAATAAGTAAATAGAATTATCTCATTTTACATTTTCCATATAATGTTGAAGTTCAAGTTTAAAAGGATTTTTCTTTAGCCATACATTTCCTTAAATGTTTATGTTTATTTATGAAAGCTTCCGCTATATTTTTATCCTTACTGAGCATCTGAAATCACCCCTTTCA
Organism: Viscum album; assembly: GCA_963277665.1. Lineage (NCBI taxonomy): Eukaryota > Viridiplantae > Streptophyta > Magnoliopsida > Santalales > Viscaceae > Viscum > Viscum album. Next base: position 1,256,096,285 of record OY728122.1, read on the forward strand.
ATGTTCTAATTTTTCCAGGACGTGAAGAAGTATTTTATGAATGACCTGAAGGGATAATATGAGGGGATATGAAGATAAGATGTTGTTGTAGTTTTGTATTACTTTATGATGTAATGTAAAACTTATGAATGTATCTAGTGTTTCAAGGCTACTAAACTAATCGGTCTTTTGAGACTTGATCTTTGTGATCATGTCATTGTTACGCAATAATGCACCGACTCTGGGTAACTGGGGTCGGGGCATTACATCATCCCCTTAAACTTATACCATTCAGCCTTTAATAGATGACATACCATGAACATTGATGTATATTCAGTGATCTCCCTCTTCATTTTTCTCCAATAAATGTTCTCTCAGATATCTCAATATATATTTGTTTTCCTGGGTGAATGGAGAAATTAAAACTATGTGCATCATCCCATAGTTCCTTCATTATGTGTGGAGTTAATAGAACACATATTCTTGACCCAAATCTCATAGTTCCTTCCACATTATGAATGAACTCTAGGGATTCCCGTTTTCATATAGTTTCTAATATCTTCTCAATTCCAACATCATCTTTTGGATCATTCTTTAACCATTCCGAAAGGGATGGTTGAGAAATAATTTTTGAAAGGATTGATGATGTTTCTTCTTTTATGATTACCATGTCTATCCTCTTCAATTATAAGAATATTTTATCCTTCTAAATTATCATAAATTATGAAATTAATAGATCATTTATACATAGATCATCTTCCTCATTATTCTCTTTACCATGATGTTAGTGAATCGAACATTCCTAGTCTATGATCATCTCTAAACATATTCATTAGTGCATATCAAGCTATTTCATTGTAAATATTTATATGAGGCTCTTATGATTAGTATATATCTCACACTTCTTCCAATAAAGATAATTTCACCAGATTATCAATTTGAATATCCCAACTTCTTACTCTAGATCATGCATGGGATAGTTTTACTCATGATCATTCGGTTTCCTTGAGGCATATGCAAGGAATATTTCATTATTCATTAATACACATCCCAATCCCTTCTTCTATGAATCGTTCAATAATATGAAATGTTCTTCGCTTATGGGCAGTGTGAGAATAAGGGAAGTAAAAATCCTCTTTTTAACTCATTAATTCTTTATTCACATTCATAATTCCAAGAAAACTCTATTACCTTCTGAGTTATCTTTATATGAGGGTTTGACATTCGGGAGAAATGATTCACAAATTAGAGATAATAACCATCCAACCCATGGAATCTATGGATATATATCCCATATTTTTGCCTCATCCATCTTTCGATTATGTTTTCATTGACGTATCCACATATATACCATTTCTAGTTATGATATTCCCTAAGAATGAGACTTCCTTCAACTAGAATTCATAATTTTTGTACATCAAATAAAGATTCTCCCTTCGCAAGGTTTTAGCACTGTGTTCAAGGGATCCTCATGATCTTCCATTCATTTGGAGGATATTAGGATATCATTTATAAAGTCTACCACACATTTTTTGAGTTAATATCTAAATAATATGTTCCTCAAATCCAAGAATATTTATGGAGACTTAGTGATTCCAAATGGAATTACTATAAACTCATAGTTCCCATACATTGTACAAAACGTAGTCTTGCAGATATCTTCCTTCATCAACCTTAATTGAAAATATCACAAAAATAGATACACCTTTGATAAGTATTTTTCTCCATATATCTGATCAAAAAAGTCTTCAATCCATGGCAGAGGATACTTATTCTATATTGTGATCATGTTGAGCTGACGATAATCAATGCAAAGGCGCATTGACCCATCCTTCTTCTTGATGAAGAGGACTGGTTCACCCCATGGTAAAGAACGTTGGCTAATAAAACCTTTATCCATATTCTCTATAGTAATTTCTTCATCTCCCCACACTACTGGAAATATAGCCTATACCCATGGTTTCAAGCCGTGGGTATATCCCATGAAACCATGGGTATAGGCTATACCCACGGTTTGATTAACCGTGCACTGGAGTGGAATCGGTATAGCCCTATACCCACAGTTTTGTAGAAACTATAGGTATAGCCCACTGAAATACCATATTACCCATGGTTTACATGAACCGTGGGTATACATCTATACCCACGGTTTAGAGAACCGTTGGTATATATTATTTTTGAAGCAAAATCTATACCCATGGTTCCTTAAACCGTGGGTATAGAAACTATATACAGAACAAGCACACTTTACCTTTGCAAAGTGCAACCTAAAACCAAAATGTAGTGGAACTGCAACCTGTAACCTGCAACTGCAAATCAGAATGAAAAATCAATGAAAACCAGAATGAAAAATCAATGAAAACCAGAATGAAAAATCAATGAAACCATCCTTCATCTTGCTCCTGCAACAAGCAAACCAATGTAACTGCAATGTAACTACAGTTAAAAACCAGAATGAAAACTAGAATTTATTGTTTAAAATCAATTTTTTAAACTTCCTACGAAACTAGAATGAATTGTTCAATGAATAAACGAATAAAATAGAATGAATTGCAACATGAAAAATCAATGTAACTGCAATGAATAAACCAGAATGCATTGTTTAAAAACTAGAATGCAAACTAGAATAAAAACCAGATTGAATAATGAATTTTTAAACCACACTGAATAAGCATAATGAAAACCAGAATGAATAATGTATTGTTAAACCAGAAATAAAACCAGAATGCATTGTTTTCAATGCATTGTTAAAACATAAGCACAGATGGCCAAAGTGTTCAATGAATAAAAATGTTCATACCAGAAAAGTCCTAAATAAATTCATAATGACAAAGTATCAAAATCATTCATCTCTTATTAAAGATAAATAAATTCTAATAGTGGATTCAAAATTCCTAGATGAGAACTCAAAAAATAATGCTGACATAAAAATAATCCTCTCACTCCCTGCACTCACTCCCAACCAGCACCAACCCCACCCTCACCCCACACCCAGCCCACCCCCCTGCACCCTGCCTGACCCCCTACACCCAGCCCCCACCCCTGCACCCAGCCCCTCCCCCCTCCCCCCTCCCCCCACACCCAATCCAACCCCCTGTACCCAACCCAACCCCCTGCACCCAACCCCACCCCTTGAACCCAGCCCCCACCCCCTTCACCCAGCCCTACCCCCATACACCCAGCTCCACCCCCTGTACGCAGCCCCATCCCCCTGCACTCCCTACAAACCCACACCCAGGCCACCCTCACCCTCATCCCACCCCCTACACTCCCTCCCAACCTTCACCTAGCCCCCCTCACCCTGCACCCAGCCCCCCTCCCAATGCACCCATCCCCACCTCCCCCCTGCACCCAACCCCACCCCCTGCACCCAGCCCCACCCCCTATATATAGATTATAAATCCATATACCAAGAGGTACTACACCTATCCACCGCAAACCATAATATAAAAACTATAAATGAGAATATAAAAACTGCAAACCAGAATAAAAACTATAGAAAACCAGAAATAAACATCAGAACAAAATTCATCCATCTCTAACCTTCTGATCAGGAGCGATAAGAGGATGATCCATCCTTAGAGAGCTTCAAAATTTCCTCAACAAGGAAATAGAACCATAAAAAAATAATTGAAATGAAAAAAGGATTAAAAAACCTCGGAATTAATTTTTAGAACAACAAATCAGAACTGCTAAACAAGTCCATATACCAGTACAACATAAAGGGTCCATCCATGGATGCTCAAATTTCCACAAAAAGGCAGAATCCCGTATGTAAAGCAGGTGAAGTGAAACAACAAGCAAAAAACCTCAGGTATAATGAAAACATGAATAAAAATGGTGGAGTTTTTGAATTTTTTCAATGCACTAGGGAAAGTGTTTCAGTGTAAAGAGTATGAATATTATCAAAGTTAATATCCTGTTAATCATACAAAATTTTAATTTTCGATTGAATTTTATGAGATTACATGGAATGGGACTCCTAGAATACCCACTGATGATTACATGAGTGGTGAATATAGTCTCATGGTTAAGTTTATTCAGCATGTAATACGCCCACGAAAAGGATACTTTAGTATACCGAGAAATCTATACCTATTTTTCTTATACTGGAGTTACAAGGGAGAAATCTTAGAAATGTGTTTGTTGGAAGTGTCTTTAATTATTTCTTTGAGTGCTTGTATAAGTTATTAAGAAAAGGATAAGGCCACTTATTACTCTTAATATCCCCCAAGTTTTTTTCCATACTCCATAACTTCTCATGAATTGGTGGATATCATGGAAAACATGCCCTTAAACTCACCCTTATCACTCTATTGGTCTTTGAGTTATTTTTACAAAAAAAATGAGCAAGTTATGTAGTATGGAATCTCCTATAGTGTAGGTTCTCCTTCACACATATGGTTTCATGTAATATGATTTTGATTTTAATTAATATCATTACTGTTGTATAATTCATCATCCCACCAATTAGTGTTTCAGAATAACTGCTCAGGATTCTACCATTGAGTTTATTGTTTCTCTTGATCCCATGGGAAAATAGATTGATTAGTGTTAAAGGATTAATAATATTGATTTATTGTTCTGGGAATATCTCAAATTATATCATTGTATCATAATTCCTTACAATTATTAACATATCCTTCTTCAACTGGAAGTGCCATGTGGATCAATTTTAGGAGCTTTTCCTAATGTGGTTGAACTAAAGAAATTAGAAATTGATATTAGGTCAACCATTTTCCATTACATTGATTTTATATTTCACACTCCCCTTATCCATATTCAAGAAATTTCCCATGTCATTACATTGAATAAAGTATTATATTATTTTCAATTCAAATTCACAATGCCTTATACTGAAGCTGAAGTATTCCATGTATAGGATACAATAGATTATTTTTTAAAATTTTTGAAAACTCGAATGTAATATGCATAGATCACATATTATGAAAAAAGAAAACAAAGTCTTATAGGATAACATGGAAAGTCACACACACCAAATTGAAATATACATTATAAAATAGTTGAGTATAAAGTACAATAAATCCCCTAAAAATATTGAGAGGAAATATATTGAAATACAAAACATGGAATATCTTAAAATTTATTGACACTTATGTATATATTTGCTTCCTTCCAATTGTTTCTTTATACAAGCTCCCTCCAGTTGAATCTATCTCCCAAAATGGATTTTGGTGACCTCCCAGTGGGGTCCTTATATTGCCTCATGAAATTTCATTAAGGGTCTTTCTAAACTCTTCCTTGAATAGGTCTTCAAATACAACCTCTCATACTATAGAATGTTTGATTTGTTCTTCTTCTAGTCTTAAAGTGCTATTTATATTGAGGATCTATTCTCTTTGATCACCCTAGCACAACTTTTGCAGTGTTGGTTTTATTTTCAACCTTCCCTGACACACATGATCTCCTGTATGTGTTAGCCTTCTATTTTATTCAATGCCTAGGTTTTCATAAATTCTATTTGTTTGTCCTCCTTTGATAAAAAACAAATAATATCTTAGGTTTTTATCAATATTAGGGCCTCATAATATTTATCATACATAAATATTCATAAAACAATATATGAATATGATTTTCCATGATTTATGGAATTTGAATTATCCTGCATATCTGGTCATTTATAATTGATACTATTCCCAATAATATCACTTGTAGAATCAGATGAATAACCCCAACTGATATTTGAACAATAACATTCTTATAATCTCAACTAATCATACTAAAATAATCTTCATTTAAATCTAAGAATATTTGGATATGAATTACTCATGTGTAATTTGAATTTTTGTGACCTCATTATCTCCCTTTATCTAATGAATTTAATTCTTTTAAAACATATCTATATGAATTATAAAGAACAAAAAAATTTCCTATAAAGTAGCATGCTCCATGTTGCACTTTTAGCATCAGGGACTTCTCAAAGTGGAAATAATTAATGAACACAAACATGATCCTTGCTTTTATATTGTTACTCCCTTTTCATACATCTGAGACACCATTAACACCAAAATTCCCACTAAGATCATACTTTGTAGGGATCTTTGATTAGTGAGGATACCATTCAAGAGATAATTAAAGATTACGAGTTTTTTTTGTTAATAAATTTTAGAAGATTGTGGTAATGATGAAGTGAATGTTTTTTATAGAGTTTAGGATTATACTACGAGAGATATTTTGATGGAGGATTTACCTAAGGTTGATGGTAGGAATCTGATTAGTGATCCATCTCCCTCTTATCCTTCCCCCTCAATTCCAACATCTTAATATATCACTAAAGATGAATTAGATGTGTTTAAATCAAAGATGATGTCAATACTCAAAAATGAATTTTAAAACATCCACAACTCTTTACATAAAGTGATACAAGAGGATATTTAATAAGTGAGTCTATATTTTAATTCAAAGGCTGAGAATATTAGATCTATTAATCCTGTTTTGGAATCTTTCATGTTGAATAAATGTTATTTACTTCAAGATTTAGAAAATGTTTCATGATTTTATAGTGAATTCACATGATTGGGGTTTATCAAAAGTATCCAACAGTTCATATGAATACATGCAGCAAAATAGAGCCTTTAAATCGGGACCTGTTATCGAGGGTTTAGGGAAATAACCTGGTAGGCAATGAGGATGAGGAGAGAAACTAGGGAGAAGAAGGAGATCTTCCATAAAAATAGATCTACCATCCTACATTCTCTCCCCATTCTGCACCTATAAATAGAAATAGAAACTGTGAGAGAATTGAAACTCAATAGATAATGGAAGAAGAACTAAGGGGGGAGAGGAGAGGAGAGGATGAATAGTTCATCTAATTGACTAAGTGTCAGATTAGGACTAATCTGACCAGAACAATTATAATATGATATGAGTAGGTCAAAATTTTATTCCAACATGTATGCATGATTGAAATGGAAATTTATGGACCTTGGTTAATAATTTTTTAGTGATGATGGACCTTCAGGATAAGAAAAAGGGGTGATCTAGTGGATGTATTTTTCACAGTGAGTGTATTGTGAGTTTATGACGATTTGATAAAGGTCTAGTAAAGGAATAATGGATAGTGTTTATGGTTATCCCTATTCTTTATATCTATAATATTCTTCTCTTAGTTATGAATTACAACCCATGACATTGAAAATTAGATTAAAAGTATTTGATTCATTTTTTTTAAAAAAATGGTACATCTAGAAGTTATACATTGCCAGGAAAATTTTTTAGTTGGATGGTTATAAAAGTAAATGATATATGAAAATAGATCTTGGAATGAAAGGAGGAATATAATACTGGATGTATCTCCACTCATTCTTCTATGAGACATTCTATCGAGAGACTATACACCTAGAGAAGTTATCGGAATTCATGAAGCTATGGTAGTTTGGTTAATTAGTAAAAAATGAATTATATAAGTTTAATATATTACTCTAATTCATATCAACCTTGAAAATAAATTAATTCATGAAAATACATCATTTTGGAAATAGGATTAATGATTTATAAAGAGTACATGAACTACTCACTTTTCCTTAACACATACTCCAATGAAGTCAAATATGTATTGTTAATCCTGGTAGATGTTTCCATAAATTTCAATACTGTAGAGATTAGTTTGTTGTCTCGGTCAGTGGTGGTTCTCAACACAATTAAATTATTTAATCTAGAATAAGTATCATGTAATGGTTTAGTTGGGTTGTTATGAGTATATCTTAGAACTAATGTTACTTGAGTGATGATAAGAACCAGATACACTAATTTATTGGGGAGGGATAGATACAAAAAAATATAAGGTTTTAACTATGTCATATACTTTTTTATTAACAAAATCTTTATCTCTAGAGGAGTGTTGTAAAAATTGAGGATGATGTGTAGGAAAACCAGTTTCATGGGTGGTGGTGGTTAAATATTGGTTTCCAAATGACATTAAATCACATGATACTTTTTAGTCGTTGAATTTTATGACAGATTAATTGCACTGTTAGATGATTAGTGAAATGGTCTTATTTATGAGGAATATCCATATTTGTATATTTTTTTCAATACATAGAAATTCATTACATTTTATAACTAACTAGAATGGAATTCAATAATTTTTCTTGTCTATAGTTCATGATGCATAATGTCAATATACAATGAGAATGTATGATAATGATATTTTTTTGTGATGAGATATATAGTATAATTAATCTCAAGAATAAATTTTAGAATCAAATGTGGATAATTAGGTGATTCTTAGATAGAACTCAAAATAATTTATGTCCTAAACTTGACTGATGATATCAATATGTAGAAGTTGGAAGTCAATGGTTGGGTGTTTTATAAAATTTTCCATGTTTGAGGAATATTTCTTTCTGAAGGATAGATTTTTTTTTCATGTCTATTGTAAATACATTGTTAAGTTAACATGTAACTAGGTAGGCCTATTATTGGTTGGATTCTATGATTAATGTTAGACCATGATGTAATGAGGTCATTGTTAGGTGTATCATTTAGAAATAATTGACGATTATTAAGGTTTGGGTGTTGTTTTTGATGTGATAAATGCTTTTTGGGTTGATTATTGGGGATCCAGAAGTACATACTCAGGAAATAACACTTTTGAACCCGAATCGAGGCATTGTACTAGCACCATGGAATGTATGGAATCAATCCAGTATAAGGATATTATCATAAGCAATTAAATGAATGATATTCAATGGATGTAGTTGAAAAGATGGAGTTAATTGGATGAAACAATGCTAGTTGAATATAATTTACAAGAATCCTTTTATGTTAGGATTAGAAGAAGCATTCTGGAGGTTCATGTGGGTGGTTTCTTGAAGTTTTTGTACTGTTACCACTTTTCCATAAAGCGAATTCTTAAAGACTAAAAAAAATGGATTGAGGAGGAGAAGGAATCGTAGTAGAATTAGTCCATTGGATGGTTCATAGTGGAATATGAGTACTGAAATGGGAATCTTTCAAATGATCATGGAGGTGGTATTTAATATTTTGGACGACATAGTGACTTTAATTAAAGGGGTATCTTTTGAATTATTAATTGAAGTTACAAAGGTTATATTGATGGTTTTCTATAAGTCCCTCTGATTATAAGTCACTGAAGATGGATTACTAGAAGAATTTATAATGAATTTTTGGAAGGAGTTGTTATGAATAATAATCAGTGGAAGAATCAAAAGGTGATGTGTATACTAAACTAGGTGCTGAAGGTTGGGGTAGGGATCTATACAGGATATAAAAATTCACTAGTTCCAAAGGGTGTATGCCTACACTTGATATATAGTAGTGCAAATTTTCTTAGTAGTTAGGGACCTTTATATGTTTTACATTGTACAAATTGTTCAAAGTATTCCTAACAATTGCTTATAGGGACTAAAAAATGATAAGGTGGATCCCCCTGTAGAGAAGACAACATGGGTGAACACAAGTGTCAATGGAGCCATAACTAAAGGATGATGTTGATATTCAGAAGGGTAGAGACTAAAAGGAAATAAATGGAAGATGCAACAACCAAAACTTGGTGTTGGTGAGTTATCATATAGGAGTGTAATCTCTCATGATGTGACTAGAATTTAAGTTCTATGAGGGGTTGTGAATGATAAATAGATGTTTCAATAACAATCAGAGGAAGTATAATTTACCTCTAAGATGAGTTATTATTGACTAAATAAACAATGAGAAACATAAATTATGTATTGATATAAGAATAAGTGATTAGTTTAAAAAGAATAAAAAAGATAAGGATAAGAAATTCAATACCTATTTGGAATGAATTGGCCGGGAAGTTGCAGGAGGAGAGGGAGCCGAGATGGGGGAGCGTGGACGTCGCCGGAGCTGGGGGTAGCACGATGAAGGCAGGGATGTTGAGGCGAAGGCGAAGGCCCGGAGTTCCAGGTCGGGAGCGGAGCCAGAGTCGGAAGTTGGAGGCCGGTGAGTGGATGAGATGGACTGGAGGTGGAGGTCGGATGGCCAGGAGGCGGAGGTCGGAGAGGGGAGGAGAGGGCTGGGAGGCGGAGGTCAAATGGTCGGGAGGCGGTGGTCGGGGAGAGGAGGACCGGGCCGGGAGTCAGCTTTCGGGGGAGGCTAGGGTTCAAGGTTGGCGGGAGTGTGATGGAAGTGAGGAGGAGCCTGATGTCGGGGTAAATTTAGTGGTTGAATACCCACGGTTTTATTATAACCGTGGGTATAGATAATAAATAACCATCTATCCCCGCGGTTTAAAAAACTGTGGGAATATATGTGTGGGGAAACATCCCATTTCCAGTAGTGCCAAGATCCTAAATATCCATCCTGTATTATATTTGGATATTAGAAAGGCCCTATGTTTAGACTTGATTTAAAATTTGAGCTCCAAGGTAGGAGAAAACCCATGAAATTCCTTGAGAAAAAAATAAGTACATTCCCTCAAAATAGACATGTCTTTGAGGATGGTTGATTCCTTAGAATCATTCATTTGATCTAGATGCACTTTCCCATAGGACAACAATATCCATGCTTGATATGATGGTGCTAAAGAAGATTTATGCCCCTCCTTGCACTTGTACAGAATCGGGGGGATGATTTTCCTTATAGAGAGTGGTTTCCTTTTCATATAATTTTATGTTGGCTCTATATATGGAAATACAATATATGGTTATAGTTTCAACATATTATACCAAAGGAAGTATGAAAAGGTTCATGGGGAAGTTCATCCCACAAATTTTGATAGGGGGAGTTATATACAAGGGATTCAATAACCTCCCCATTTTTGATTTTCACTGAAATCTATACTTCCATGCCTTATTGTGGTTTTTTAATAGTTCAAATAAACATTCTTGATATGAAATAATGATTAGAACTAGATTGAAAAACTAAATTCACTGTTATTGAATGAATATCAAGCATATATATCTCCACTTCGTTTTCAAGATTCAATTCAATGGTAGTGATAGAAAAAGATCATCCTTCCCACCTTAGAGGTTGTTTGATGCCCCCAAAAGACCTTTTCTTAGCACATTTGTTTGTAAAGTGCCCTGGTTCCTTATAGTTAGAGCAATGAACAATGAACTGATGTTTTAATAGATCATTCCTTTCCTCCATTACATTTAGTGGGTTTCTCCTGTTGGAAATTATTAGCAAGGAGTCCATCCATCCCACACTAATGGAATTTCTTCATCCTCCTTAAGAAATTTTTGGGGTGCTTCTATTCATTCCTTCAATAAGTTGGATACTAAAATTTCCTATCACCATTAGATTTATACATCAGACCACTATAATTAAACTGCACATTCTTATTCTTATCCCCATAATACACTTTGGATTTTTAATTCCCCATTTTTGACTTTGTGATCGCATCAGACAATTTACTCATAGAAATAAAAGCTGTGCATCTCCTAGGATTTTCATATACTATGTATCATCGTACTAAAGAAGTGGTCAACCTTGAATTCATGGGTAACAACCAAGCCACATGAATGTTGTCTAATTCTTGTGAAGTTCACCTCGTATACCCCAATATATTCGTCATCTTTTTTATTGAGGGTGTGGAAATACCATTCCATTTTAGGTTAGATAGTGCAAGGAAAATATTTATCGAAAAACATTTTCTAGAATTCCTTCCACACCATTTTATTAATATCTTCCTCAAACATTGTATTCTTGATCAACGTACACCATTGATAAAATTCTCCCTCCTTAAGATAAACATTCAATTGAACCTTCCCTTGATCATAAAATTAAAGCATGGATAATATTTTATAAATGGATTTGATCCATTGTTCCATGATTAAGTGATAAAATGATCCATTGAAAGTAGGAGTTCATTGTTGCATGAAACTCTCGATTGAGACTTGATGTATCTTAGGGGGGTTTTGGTGGTCATCTTGATCTAGGTTTTTATAGTTAACCAGAGTCATATGAGGGAGTATCGTGAAAATGTTTATGATTAATTCTCCCATCATAATTGGTATCTCATTAGGGCAGTCATCACATTTCCCATCACATTGATTTTTTACTAGATTTTTCTTATTTCCAGACAATATATATAATAAAATGAAAATTATGGATGATTATTTAAAAAAATTAAACACATAAAAGTGATTATAATGATATTAAAGTGATAACATAATAATTAAATTTATCTCCTTAACTTATGATTTTCTATGATTCAATCAATGTTATCCATGATCTATTTCCTAACATATATTCTTATGGGACTTTTCTTGTACCCTTATTAATGGTTCATAATGAGCTTATGAATTTATTAAATAATATCACTATGGATATTCAAACCTGGTGTGTGGAAAGGCATGTTGTCTTGTACTAGGGTACCCCGTGTCAGGACCGAAACACCATTTCATATTTGTAACTCCTAGGTACATCTATGTCCGAACTACAGCCACTTGTAGTATCCAGATAGGGATTTTCTTTTTATTAACCACTTAATATATAGTTATAAAAATTTAGATATTTTATCTTATACATATTTTTATCCCTAAATATTTATCTAGAGTTCTCTAATATTAATCCAAAAAATAACTAAAATCTTCCTCTAATACCAACTATAAGAACCTTTCTCTTTATTACATGTTAACACCAAATTTCTTATATAAAATTAATCTTAATTCACCCCAAAAGATATATATGTCTAGTTCCTTTGGGAATTAGGTACATAACATGACATCTTGAACATAGGATATGACAACATTTTTAAAATTTTCATTAACATGCTTTATTGAAATCATCTTTAACATGCTCAAAATACACTTTCATTTGAAACTGCGTGGCATAACCTGAGGAAATACATAAGAAATGGGTGAGATATATTTCCTTGTAAGGGAGTAAATATGGAATAGGTAACATATGTTATACAATATAAATATCATTGAGGAATAGAAGAAACATGGATAATTAGGAATAATATAGCATGATAATCATACCATGGGAAATGTGGTTTCAACTAAAAACACTAAATCATGAACATAGGTCAAGACTAAACCACTAATATTTCATGGTGGGAAAAGAAACATAAATTAATTAGGTACACCCTTATCCCAACATGATGATCCATGATACTAATCACTACCCGATGCATTAGAGTGATATTTGGGAAAACCCATCATAATCATTTCATTATCATGCATAAGTGTTACACATAGATCAAATGATATGGATTCATTCAGCATCATAATTTACTCAAATATTAAGGAATGTTGATTTAATACATGTATATCCCCAATAAATATGTATATGTTCATAAAGATGAATACCTGTGATAGAATAATCGGTACGGTATTCACTACCCAATTGTTTTTCCATGGAAAATCGTAGTGAAATTTCGATATCATAACAACATCATGTTAAAATTCATAAAAATTGTTAATGAGAGAGCGAGGAGTCTCTCATTATTTGGACATAAAATGGAAATTATTAGAGACATGAAAAATCATATCACAATAATCAAGAACCAAATTTGGTCACCATCAAAACTGGTGCCAAACCCACCACATGACAAGAACTGAAGGGTGTTATCTATCCCCATGGGCTGGAACAAGTTCTCGAGTATCATTTATTTTGGTTTGTGATCAATTTACCTGAATATGGATACAAAAAACATCAAACACATTCGATAAAATAAATTTGAAAATTTCATACCAAACAAGACTTAAGAAGAAACCTAAACTGAATAAATAGTTTTAAAGTCAACACATGTGGTCCAAATACACAAGGGAAAAGAAAAAAAAACAACCACAAGGACTCCACATTTCAAGGGGTCATCACCCATGAGCTGTCTCCACAACGCTGCACCATGAAAGGGAACTAACATCCCAAACCTCCATCACATAAAACCTTTATTTTACCTGTGTCAAACATGACCAAGTATACATACACCCATGGGGTGTAAGTAGGGTGTGAGCCTAATCCAAATAGGTTACCACCCAAGGATTCTACTTTGTATGTAATATAAGTTAAAAAATGAGACAACATTAATATGTAAGCAAAAGAGGCAATAAATTCCAAGAAATGAAACTTTCAATTGAAAATATTTTTAAAAATAAAAGTTTCAGAATTTTAACACATTTGAATAATAAATATTGGATACTATAATTATAGGCAAACATACCCTAATACCAAGTTAAATTCCACAAACCCAACGAGTACCAAAATCCAGAACACCCCTAGGGACTAGATAGTCTCGGGGCCCATGTAAATCGTACCTCGGTTTAAAATATCTGTATCACAAATCATTTATCAAGCATGAGACACTAGTAGGGAACATTCCCATAACCTAGTGGTCCCCAAACATCATCCATATATTTTATTTAGAGTTTTTGTTATCCATTTTCTCAGTGAAATAGGGACAAACCCCATCCAGATCACTAGTCATGCTAGTATATATCCACCCACCTAGATACCCTGGCATCCCCCTTTGTGCTTAAAAAATTTCAGCATTCCATATACATCACATTAAATATAAAAACACCACTAATTTTTAGATACAACCATTATGTATCCATACACCCTTTATACCACATAAAACTCACAACAAAATATTTTGATTTCCAATATATCAACTTCACAAAAGATAATAATGTTCTGCAAACAAAAATACCTTTAAAACAACACTTGAACACCATGTACAAACTCAAATTCTCCAATATATAATTATTAGCAACATAAACTTTTATATTAACCCATTACATGAGTTATAAAACAACCACAATAGACATCACATAAAATAGCCATGTAAAACACACAATTTAACACCAATTTGGTACCCAATAATCATTTACATAGAAAACGTCACCAAAACCAAATTTGACAGTAACCACCAAATGATATGATCATTAAAAACATGATTTTAAGCCATAATCTATTTCAATAAAATCAAATAAGTAGTTATAGGGCATCCCCAAATGAACCAATAAGATATTTCTATGAAAAAATTCCAATTTCACATAAAAATGGAACTTAAAATTCATTTGCTTTATAAATACCAATGAAACCAATTTTTCAACAATAATCCAATGAGATACACCTGAAAATGTTAAAAACACAACAAGATAAGTGACATAGATTTCAAACAAAATCGAATCACCTACCATAATAATGAAAACCCTTGTATCTTAGTGTGAAACTTCAACCTCACCACCGCCGCACCACCAAGAGGATAAATTGATCCTAAAACCAAAAGAAAAGACCTAGAAACAAAGAATAAAACCCTAGGATAGAAACCCTACCTATTAGACATAATTAACATCAATAAAGTAGAAATAAACTATAAATAATGGAGATAAATAAAATCAAGAAGTACTTACATAAATAGAACTTGTAGTTTCCCCATCAAACCCCCAATAAAAAAATGATCTCCAAGGGAGGTTTGGGGAGATTGGGAGGCTTCCATGTCTAAAATGATCGTAAATGGGAAAAAGGGGGGTGATTTTGGCTAAATCCTAGGAGGGAAAACCTGGAATTTCAAAATGTTTTTTATGACCTTGACAGGGCCGCAAGGTTTTCTTGCACGATTTAGAAAATCGTGGGCCCAAACTATGGACCCCCTTCTATCCAATCAAAAATTTTCCAAACTACATCAATTTTAGGGGGGTTCCAAGGGGGAAAACTAGGGGAATGATAGGCCAAGGATGAGGGAAATAATACGCAAACAAAAACCACCTTTCCACCCCAAGACTCATCAAACTCAAGGGTACAAGCCACCCTAACAACATACCCACAAGGGGTTCCCCTAGGAGTTTCAAAAATCCAACTCCAAACCACCGATTCCTCATACCATACCATTGAAAAAATGAGGCCAATTACCACCCAATACCAAGATCATTGTTTAGGAACCAATGAGACACCAAAATCTAATAATGCAACACCCAGAGACCAAGATAAAACCAAGAACCAAAAGTTTTTTTTGAAGAAAATGATGGAAATTGAAAATCAGGGTGTAACAATTCTTCCCACCATAAATCCTTCCACCCCTAAAAGACTCAACAACACTAGATGTAAAAACAATGTTCAAATGATAGATCAAGATAGACTCCCTTTACACATTATTACCTTCCTCCAAAAGGCCAAAAACATCCAATTGATCAAACAAAGGAATAGAATACTCTCACCTGCCAAAACATTCCCCAATTACCTGAAATGATAAAACATATTTAAACTAATTACAAAAACAAAACACATCAAACAATACAAGATGTTGATCAATAAATCCTCTTAAAATTAACAACACACTCTAACGACTATACTACAACCTTACATAAACAAAACCATTGGGCATGATCCAATCCCACATTTACACAAGTAATAAAATGGTGGCTAGATAGTCTTGAACAAGACTGCCTCCAACCATGAAAACACCAAGAAGAAAACCAACTCCATGATATGGGGTGACCCAAATGGACTTCCAACCACAAGGGACAACATAATTTCTGAGATAGAATTAAGACACCAATTGGGAGAGGCCCGAACAGACACCCTAGAATAAGGGTAAAACTAACATTAGTCTTTTTCCAAGAGAACATACATGATACCCCTGATGGGTCTCCCCACCATGTGAACAAACATAGTTTTCCTGAGACAGAATTGAGACACTAACAAGGGGAGGCCCAAACGGACCCACATCATAAGGGGTAGACTAGAATATGGTTTTTTTAAGAAACATTCATGTGGCCAATAGTGGGTCTCCCCATCACAAATACCATCCATATTAACTATCTCATATGGGCTAACTCAAAAAAATACAACAAAATTTTAAAGAGCTACCATGGCTGCAAGGTTGGTTCGCACGGTTTGAGAATTTGTGAGCTAACTGTGCAGACCATTTTATCCAAAGAGAAAACGTCACATGGTATCCAAGGCCAAGGAACACGGCCTTGTAGAGACCATGTAGTAGCTATAATATTTTATCACATGGTCCCCTATGTTGGCACACAATTACTGTTAACCATGCGTAAACCATGTGGTTCAACCTTCCAAGCCCAAATATTAAACGTTTATCCAAAAACAAAAATATAACTGAATGGGGGAAACATTAAATCATTCTATGACATGGGAACAAGGTAATCCCACCTCTTTCCACTAAATGTGAGAAATTGGAACAAGATAATGACACTATTGGTTTAAACTATTCCCATCTTTCATACTGAGGATACAACGTTTACGAATTGTTTGAATGACTCTAGGATTTCCCCTGAATACATGATAGCCTCTCTCCGAGACCTTTGGCTAGAGTTCAAATTAATGAAGAATATTTGGCCTCAAAGTTAGGCTTTGGAAACCCCTGAATGGAACTTCTTCCAATGCCATAAACAATTACATTGTGATCTTAGATGGTCTCAACGAGATATGACACACTTCAATCCCACTTTACCCCAACCCATAATATTACCAACACAAGGGATTAGAGGATACACACATGTCACCCCTTGTTTCTTAGGATGGGAAAATAATAGAACAAAAGGATACATAGAACCACATTCCTCCAGAACATAGGATTTTGGAATTCAATGAATGGTGAAATGCATCTGACAAAATAGAAACTCTCATAATATTGAAAAACCATCACCCTTACATTAAAATGAACACAAGATATCACAAGGCATCATCGAACATGACAATTAAGGATAAAAAACGAGTGGAGTGACCTTATTCCAAGTCACAAATATAACATGATTCCAATAAACAGCCATAACAGACAATCTTGGCTATATTTTCCACACTGGTGACCTATCATGAACTCTTGCTTCAATGAGACTAACAAAATACCCAAAGGACCTTAATGACATCATTTTACACCGACAACCATGAACTTAATTCACTTTCAACGACTCAAGAAACATAAAAAATTAAAGTCTATTTCAGCCTCCCACAACCACTCCCCCTCTATAAGGGGATTTACATAACCAAATAACGAATAAGGGTAAAATAAATCTCCAAAGAAAAAAGATGAAATACCTTATATTGATCAACTAGATGATCATCCAATGGTGATTCGCCATGGGCCACAAATGAATCATAGTTTTACTTTTTATGGGGGCATACCCTGGCCAACAAGAAAAACCAAGGACCCAACCAATCAGGTCATTTGGTCACAACATACCACAATCCTAAACTGAACATATAAGGGGAGCCACCACATTGACCTCCAAAACTTTTCTTCAAAAGAGACCATTGACCAACACTTCATTCCAACTTATAGAAGAAACACCAACCAAAAACACCATTTAAACAAGATGGATTCTTGAACTCAAAAGATCCCAAAATAACAATCTCGAAAACACATAAGCCACACCTCTCAACCATACATTTTCAAAACACAACACTTTCTATTAAACAAATCCTTAAAAAACAGTGTTGGTGGGTTGCACATTTAAATATGGAATCTCATGAGCCTCACACATGCATGTTTACATGCCACACTAGGCACCCACCTCGCATCCATCCATATTCTCATATAAAACCATGCATGTTTTCACCCTTTAGAACACCAAAGACCAAAATGAATTCTTTACTATTTTCCAAATCAATTCTTTTTAACCACACTTTCCCTTTCCAAAATCCACAAACTGTAAAAACAAAATTCAATTTTCATCTCACAAACCAATTCAGAAAAGCACACATAATTCAATAAAAACTCACTTTCATTCCTTGAACTGCCATTTCAAAACATTTTTATCCATTTCAAAACACTTCTACTTTCATGAAGAACATCATTTCATAAATCTCCATTTAATTAAGAACTCAACTATTCTCATTTCAAAAAAAGTTTATAAATTATCATAAAACTAATCAAATTATCATTATATACCAAATATAAATCCATATTCAACCCCCAAAGTTGAATTCTAGAACAACTAATTCATTCAAAAACACTTTTACATGGTTTAGAAAATTCTAATAGGAAAAAATTTTTGAATCCCACTTTTACATAATTTATACTATCAAAAAAGGTGTAAACACATAATTTACACTTTCAAAATAATTATAAAATTTCATTTCTATACTTTCAGAAATAAAACCATTTTCACTTTAATAAAAAATTACATCAAAAAAATTCACACTCCTTAAACTCAAGTCATTTTTTCATTAAAACCCATGTTTCCTTGATTTCAAAATAAAGAGACACAAGACAATGTGAGAGGAAACTTGTTTTAGTGGTTGACATGGAAATATGGTTAGAATTCATAAAACAATCACTTCACCATAACAGAGAGTGTTATATAGAAAATATCCCCGGCTCCACATGGATTTCCAGGCCCTGTGAGCTCTTTATGTCCTTTAGCCCAACTCACTTTTCATTTTCCTTAATCATCATCAAACCAAGAAAACCAAATGACTCAGATAAATCCTGAATTCTCCAGGAAACATGAATCCCATCATGAGGTGTGATGGACAATCACACAACCCATAAATAGAAATTCAAGTCCCAATAATCCTAACTCTGGTCTATTCCAATTGTTCCCCAAATAACATGACCTAAAGAGCGAACCTTCTTTGATACCATTTTTTCATGAACCAAATCGGTTCTCTATAAAAACAGGTCCCAAACCCAGCCCATGAAAAGGCCCAAAGGGATTTACCTAAACACACATATTGGAAAAAGTTCATGGGTATCCCTTATTTTGGTTTGGGAATTATTTACCCGAATATGGACACACAAAACATCAAACACAATCGATAAACTGAATCTGAAAATTTCATACGAAACAAGACATAAGAAAACACCATAAATAAATAAATACGTTTAAAGTAAATATATGTGGTTTAAAGACACGAGGTAAATGTAGAAAAAATCCCCCAAGGACTCCACACAACATGGGATCATCACTCGCGACCCATCTCCACAATGCCACACAAAGGAAGGGAACTATCACCCCATACCACCGTCACTCAAAGCCTTTATTTTAACTGTTTCAAACATGACCTAGTATACTTACACACAAGGGGTGTATGTAGGATGTGAACCTAATCCCAATAATACACCACCCAATGAATCCAAATGGAATTCCATAAAAGGTGAAAAAGTAGGCAGTTTTATTATGTAATGAAAAACAATAATAAATTCCCAGAAATGCAATTTTCAATTGAAACAGTTTTCAAACTAAATGTTTCATAATGTTAAGACATTTGAATAGTAAATATTCAATACTATTATTAATATAAAAAAACCCTGATACAAGTGTAAATATCACAAACCCAATGAGAACCAAAATTGGGAACACCCCTAGGCACTAGATAGTCTCAGGAACCATGTACCCCGTACCTCGATGTAAAACATTCAAGTCACAAATCCTTTCCCATGCATGATCCACTAGTAGGGAACATAAAAAAACATAGTGATCCCCAAAAATCATCAATATATTTTAGTTATAGTTTTCTGTATCAATTCTCTATGTGAAACAGGGACAAACCCCATCTGGATCTCTAGTTGTACTAGTACATATCCACCCACCTAGGTACTAGGGCTTCCCCCATTATGTTAAAATAATTTATGCATTCCAAATACATAACATTTAAAATAAAAACACCACTAATGGTCACATAAATCAAATATAGTGTCCATACACACTTTATACTACTTAAAACACAGAACAAAAAATCTTGATTTCCAATATAAAAACATCACAAAAGATAAAAATGATTCGCACACAAAAATACCTTTTAAAACACCCCTGAACACCATGTTCATACTAAAATTCACCAAAAAATAATTTTGAGCCCCCAAAACATTTTTATAAACACATTACATGAGTTATAAAACAACCCCAATATGTATCACATAAAATATCCATGTAAAACACCCATTTTAACTCTAATTTACTACCCAAATATCATTTTCTTATAAAACATCACCAAAACCAAATTCCACAGAAAGAACCAAATGATATGAACATTGAAAACGTGATTTATAACCCTAATTCATTTTAATAAAATCAACTAAGTAGATATAGGGCATCCCCAAATGTACCAATAAAATATTTCTATGAAAAACCCCAAATATCACATAAATATGGCACTTAAAATTCATTTTCTTTATAAATAGCACTCAAACAAATTATGAAACCAATAATAAGATTAGATAAACGTGAAAATTTTATAAACACACCATGATAGGTCACAAGGATTTCATAAATATGGAATCACATTGCACAATAATGAAAACTCTTGAATCTCGGTGCAAAACATCAATTGTACCATCGTCGCACCACAAGGAGGATAAATTGAGCCTAAAACTAAAATAAAACACCATGAAAACAAATATTAAACCCTAGGTTCTAATCCTTACTGGGTGGACACAAGGAACTTCAAGAAAGAAGGATGAAACCCTAAATAATGGAGAGAAATCAAAGCTAGAAGTACTTACATGAATAGAACATAAAGTTCCCCCCTCAAAAACCCATTCAAATTTGAGTTATAAGGGAGTCTTGGGGAGCGTGAGGGGATGCCATGGTAGATATGGTCAAATGAGGAATAAAAGGGATTAGTTTTTCTAAATCCATGGAGGGAAAACAAAGAATTTGAAAATGTTTTTAATGACCTGGACAAGCCTGCATGATTGTCTTGCACAGTTTATCAAACCATGTTGCCAAATTGTGCGCCCCCTTATGTGCATTCTAAAAGTTTTTAAACTCCCCCAATTTCAGGGGGCTCCAAGGGGGAAACCTAGCGGAATGATAGGCCAAGTATAGGAGGAAATAATACCCAAAAGAAAACCACTTTTCCAATCCAAGACTCTTGAAACTCAATGGTATAATCCAACCTCAACAACATACCCTGCAAGGGGTGCCACTATGAGTGTCACAAATCCAACTCCAAACCACCTAAACCACATAACATACCATTGAAAAAAATAGAGGCCAATTACCACCCAATACCAAGATCATAGATCAAGAACCAAGGAGACACAAAAATCTAATCCTAGAACACCTTGGGACCAAGAGAGAACCAAGAACCAGGAGTGGTTTTGAAACAAATAATGGAAATTGAAAATCAGGGTGTGACACCAACATTAGAAATTTTGAAATATATGTGATAAGTTTTTGACGAAACATGAATAGAGAAAAAAACTAACAAAATTTCAATATAGTAATGGGTTTATATAAAGTATCATGGGATACTTAATGAGAGTGAAAAGAATATCACATAATTTTTACATAAAATTTAAATTAATGTGAATATGTAATTTCATATCCCACCATAATAAAATTAATATTTAAATACATAACATAAAAGGCATGATTGATAAAATAAGGGACTGGAAGATCCCTTACTCGAGTGTGTGACATTAATGGCTTTGGAGGGGCTTTTTGAAAGCTTGGGGGATACTTTAGAGGACTATTGGGAGTGGAGGGATGTTTATGTATGTTCTATACTTAATTTTAGTGAAGATAAATGAGGTATTCTGTTGGTTTATGTAGGAAAAGTGGTAGATTTATTTAATATTTGGGTTTTGGATTCTAAAAAATAAAATATACAAAACCCCAAACCATCCCCTAGATTTTCACCATGGATTCTACAAAAGGGGGGGGGAGTTTTTATTATTTTAGAATTCAGATATAAGAACCTATTAAAATACTTCCCATCGTTATGTGGAGGTGAGTCACACTCTTATTGAAATGATTTTAAAATCTTAAAATATATTATAAGTCATGGATTATTCATTATGGCCTTACAAAATAAATCCAATAAATATAATATTTCATTATTTTAAATTAAAAACATATATTTGGTCATGGATCCTATTTATTTTACTTATTACATAACTTTTGGGTCATTGTGATATCATAAAAAACAAATTATATCTCTATGATATATATGTTTTTACCTGAAAATTTTTCTGTCTAAAAAAAAAGTATGAAAATTCCCATTAGGATAATTATGATGTTTTAATTCCAAAAAATCATTATTTTTAAATAATTTTCTAAATAAGTGAATTTTAAAATTTTAAAATAATAACCTAAATTTATTGAAAATGATGATTTCTTTGAAAATTCCAGTTTTTAAACCCTTATAAAAATTACATTTTATTATATGATCATTTATATTTGATAAAAAAAAGTATTCCTAATATTTTACTAAAATATTATTTATTTTAAAAATACATTAATTTTATAAATTCAATAATTAAATTTGAATATTATCCAAAAATTCAATATGTACATTATTTTATCAAAATAAAAATATTTTAAAAAAGTAACAATAATTGGATTAAAATATATTCATTATTATATAAAAATAATATAAATATTATTATTTCTATGGTCTTGATACATATCTCTATAACAATCCATCATACAAACTAAGAGTAAGGTGCATGATGGTTAGACTTTCATGTTGTGGTTTGGCAAACATGGTTTGGGTCGTGATCTCGATGAGCTTGAATATCTCCCATAAATGGTTTCACTCATGCTTAAGTTATTGGATCTCAACATAGGATTGGTTAATGGAAAAGTGTAGATATGCTATCTCCCTTGAAATCTCTGATAAATAGGATTCATATGGTACGACCCAACTTTTTGAAGTTATCGCTTCCTTATTCTAAGAAAATTTTATTTGTTAAAAACTTATATTTATACTAATCATGTGATCACTATTAAATTTCTATATTAACAATGGTAATGATACATAATTAACTTTTTAATACAATGGGAATAATAATAAAAAATAAGTGAATGTGTTTTCTATAACCATATTATGTATTAATACATTAAATAAAAATGAATAGGTAATTTTATTTATAATTGTTCGAGTCACTAAAACAACCACCCTCAATGAAAGTGTATTATTATATATCTTATTTGTGAGACAAAACCTAATATAGGGGAGTGGTAAATGTGATTTGTTTCATGATGAGACTTGATATATATAATCCCATTGAGTGAGAGGGTGTCATAAGGGACCACCTTAAGGGTGATTTTATTGGTACATGTTCTACCTACGAGACCCACATTGGGGGACATAAGTGGTCAGTAATATGTTTTTGATGATGACACATGATGTGATGCCTCACCTTGATTGAGAATGTATTGGAAATGACCACCCTAAGTAAAACGAAACTAGTCCAGGTTGTGATGTGTGACATGGGACGTGAAGCGATAATGAGAGACACCCAGTTTGAGAGGGGAATATTCTCTATATTCTTGTGTTACATAAGAATTTGACCTCACCCCATATTATAGGGTGTTTGTGTGAGTATAGAAAAAGATAGAATATATTATTTTAGGATTGTTATGGTATTTTCTCTTTAAGAGGGGAGAGTGTTTGGGAAAATGTATGAAACATTCCCCTATATATCCAGGAATGGGTTAGGATTGTGGAATAAGTTGACTTGTTCATCTGTGATGGATAATATAGGAAGGGTTGTGTGTCACATTGTCCTAGTTATCACATGATAAACTAATGTGTAAAATTTTGTGACAAGTTTTCTATTTATTCATCTTCCTCATGCATAAAAATGTATATTATGGTGTATATTAGGGTCACATGGTGAGATCCTACTTACATGTATTTCCCATAAATTGCATAGGTACCCTGGTGTGCATGTAGTCTTTATGTATATTGTATAGTTCTAAACACAGGATGTAAAATTTATCTAGCTAGAGAAGCTTAAGGGGAATTTTGAGAAGGGGTAGTGTTCATGAGTGGGAATTGTAGTAGGGCCTACTTATGTATTTCTTTTTTTATCTGATTGGTACAGTGATAAATCAGTTAATGTGTTTCATTGTCCTACTATATGTTTAATTTTATAGCAGGTTTTGTTATTGATTTATATATACTTAGATTATGTTTTTGTATTCTTTGGTTATTTTGCAATTTATGTTTCGGATATCAAGGTCGTAGTCTCCCAAAATATTGATTTAGACCGACACAAATATTCAATAGCCATTGGAATATGGGGAGGTGTTTTTAAGGTCATGTGGACCACATGCTAGTATAATGATAAGTAATTTTATTTTAGGAATTAGAATATGTTTATATACATTAATTATATTCACATACATACATGTTCTTCTAATTATCACTTATGGACTTTCATAGATATATCCTACATTAACCTTTACTAATACCCGAATCTCACCATTTATTATGTTTCTACTCCCAAATAAATGGAAAAGATTATTATATGAGATGTGTCAAGAAGGGTATCATCTATAATGGTAACGACCAAGGTATTTATAGAATGAAATTTTTTCATATATATTAATATTTATGAATAAGATAATAATTTTATGTTATATATGACACTTTTTCATATAGCATACTCAACATGCAACAACAGGTTTCTATGAAATCTTACGTTGCACACAACATTGAGTTATGTTGAAAAATAATATAATATTATTAATATTTTAAATGGTAATTAACACATAACTGTTGTATTTATGGGAATGAACATAAAAAACTATATTATTAATTTACATATTTATTAAATTATTTTACATTTATATAATAAATATTGGAGGCTTCAAATAAGAATGAATCTGATTTTAACCATGAAATACTCTAATATTTTTTAAAGGTTGTTTTACCGCCTTTTGATGGAGAACCCTTTGTAAATCTAGTTTTTGTAACTTTTAAATGATCTATTTGAGAAAATAAACTTATTTTATATAATCATAACATCAAATTTTATTTTTATGAAATTTGTTTATTTTTCTTATAAAATTCATATTTTTATGAATAGTGAAAACTAATGAATTTTAATTCAAAAATTCTTTTTCATATAATTTATTAATATAGTTAGATTATTATTTTAATTGATTTTAAATATTAATTGGATTATATTTGTATCATTTAATCCAATTATGTTCATTGGAAGTAATTTCACTTTTAAATTGGATGTACACACATGCCAATCTTTTGACTGTTATTAATTCATAAAAACCCTCTTTTTGGTTTTGACAACAGGAATTAACTTCATATTAATTTCTTCCACTTTTGTGTTTTGAATTCATAAAAATGGATTCCATATTTTGAATAAAGAGGTCCAAATTTTATAAATAGGGACATTTAATTTTTAGACATTATGAATAGTGACTTTATTAAATATTTTATTTACCATTGTTAAAGGGTAAATCTGGTAAATAAGGGTAATAAATAATAATATAATAATATTAAATTACCCTAAAACATGTCCTAATTCTATTTTACGAGATATGATCGATCATGAGCTTCATTGGGTTGATTTTAGGACCCCATAGAGCCACTTGTGTCTGGAAATGACATGTAATTAATTTTAATTTAAAGTTAAGGAACATATAACCTAAACATGTATCATTTACTAAAACAATTTTTATATTGTTTTATATAACTGATATCATAATCTATAAATAATCATTAAACATATAAAAATATTTCCTAAATCATGGAATTTTATTTATAATTTTTAGACATCATATAAATAAATATATTTATGACACAATGGTGATGTATTGATTACCTTATTAATGAATGTTTTAAATAAATGATTATAAATATTTCAATAAATTTATTTGAAACTTGTTATTCGATACATGAGTTTTATCGATGACTATTATTAGTTATCTTTGAATTAATGAATGTTTTTTGGAAGAATCAAGTTGTTATGATTTTATTTAAAAGTCATTATATGAATAGTATATAAATTGACATGAATGAGTTTTTAAAACAAATACATTTTTATTAAATGATATAATAGTCCTAAATATCTATGATTCTGAGAAATTACTAATATAAGGATTAAAATTTCATTAATTAACCACTTTAGGTTCTATTAAAATTTTATAGTAAATATATTAACCATATAGTATAAATATACAGGAAGACATGGTAAGAGTAAAATAAGTTAACTAATTGTTAAAGCTGAAAAATAAGGTTAAATATGCAACCTAGACAAATATAAAAAAATTTATTGAAAGTTTTTAGACCCAAATTCTTCTTATCTTTTAAATAAATTACTTTAAGACCATTTTAAACGGAAAATTACATTATAATAAAATAATATATTCAAACATTCCTAAAGTGCCCCTCCTCCCTCTTATAAAATGGCATCACCTCTAACCCTTAATTACACCTCTCAATCCCATTGGATAGTCCAAACACTACCCAACTAAGCTCCCAATATCCCAATGTTTCTTCTAGAAGCCTTACATTGGGTAGAAGGTAATTCAAGAAAGCATTTTGGCTCAAATGAAAGGGAGTTACACGTTTTTAGAGGTAGCGTATTCTCTAAAGTTCCATTCCATTATTTTATTACTTCACTCCCTATTATATTATTATAATTTGATTTAATAACAACACAGGTATCCTCAATATACTAGGGTGTTTTTATGAGAAGGATTCTAACTACAATTACACACACCTCCATCTAATGGATTTGAACATACTATTTCTCTGGACGGTGAACTACTACCTCACGAAACGATGATTGTTCAAATATCTGATACCACCTTTCATGTTTACCATTATTATGGAACTGTATTAATATACGATATATATTATATTTATATTGCCTCTATTCTTCTATATTTTTCATTTACATCATACCTTTATTCTTTCCATAACACCTAAATATGAAAATTTCATTTGAGGAAGTGTTGACTACCGCCCCCTCGCATTGATATGAACCCTTCATGTCTTACATGGAACATATAAAGGATAGAGTTAATGAAATTTTATATGGAATTATATTTTAATTATAATATACATATTTATCATTTAGTTTTCATTCTATTAAATATGAAAAAGAAATGAAAGTACCTTTCGTACGTACGTACATATTACCATCTCCATGAACAGTGCAATTCATTTCTTATCTCCAAA
Source organism: Viscum album (assembly GCA_963277665.1). Classification (NCBI taxonomy): domain Eukaryota; kingdom Viridiplantae; phylum Streptophyta; class Magnoliopsida; order Santalales; family Viscaceae; genus Viscum; species Viscum album. The sequence goes on from OY728122.1 coordinate 1,256,124,068, forward strand.
TGTTATGTAATATTATAAATACATATATATAATAGATATATATGATATATTTTATATCTAAATCATGAATATCATTCTGTAGATAATGGACATTTTACCACATAGACAATTTGCAATTATAACAAGTTTATTTTTGACTCAAGTATCAAATATTGACAAAATGATCGATATTAACTTAAATAATTATGTAATGTTTATAAAATGGTAATAAGGGATATAAATGTAATAATAAACATGAAAATTGATATGAATAATGTATAAATTAACTTATGTTTATTATTCTACAATAACAGGGAACATATGTGATGAGTCGGACTCAAGGTAAGGGACTTTGTCTCAATATTCTTTTATTGAGTCATATTTTTATTTATACCTGACTTTATTTTATATGGTGTATAAAATCCATTGAACGTTAATTAAATTTAATGTGAATCTTTTTTCAATGATGGATTTTACTAATCAATAAAAATAATGTTTCTATTTAATGTACACAGTGATAACAAACTTTCCACTTCCATGAGAATTATTTGATATCTGGATTCCTCTACATGTTGTAGTGTTTTTAAAATGAAAATAAATACCACATTCCATTTTTATGTATTTTTTTAAAGGAATTGGTTTTGATATATTATTTATTATGTTAATATCTTGGAATGATTTATTATGATTGTAATGTGGAAATGTTAGCTTTCCTTTATTATTTGTTTATAAGATATGAATATATTATGGTTCATGGGTATTATTTATGTATATGGGTGGTTTAGTGAAAAAACTAGGGAAATTGATCCCAAGATATCTCTCCAATGCATTTGGGTAATGTGGTAGAGGTAAACGTTAATGTTTCTCTTAAGAGATTTCAGGAATATACTTTGATGGGTATTCTAAACGTAACTCCTTATGTAGTAGTGATATCATCAACATATATATGTTATGGATGCCACAAGATACCTTTAAGATCTATGATTTTTGTGTTTTATTCATAAATTATATGATTTCATGACTTATGTTTAAGATCTTATGTTTATGACTAAAAAGTATGACTTCTTTGATTTTTATGTATTCATGGGAAAATTATTTATTTCCTTATTTTATATCCCTTACTGAGAATTTTATGATCATACCATGTTTTTGAAATGTTTTTCATAGTTTATAAGGAAGTTTAAGAGAATGGAATAATTCATGAGGATATATATCAAGAAAATAATTCTGGTTTATTTAAGAAGTTTTATTTTTGTGAAAAAAATAGATACAGTAGAAGTGTCTACATTGTAATTTTTGATATGTAATGTAATTATTATGGGATAATTCTTTAAAACCCTAAACCTGAAATGATAATCAATATGGAATTCCTAACTTCTATCAATATTATGTAATGTTTAAGGCTGGGGCCTTATAGTTGGTATCAAAAATCCGTTTATATAAATTTAGAGGTTAGTGTGTTATTTAAGAATTAGAGACATAACCATAATGGTTAACAAATTAGAAAGATTCATATTTATTTTTAGAAAACTTTAATAAGTTTAAGATAACATTAATAAGTATATATTATTTTTTAGCCTCCTCGTATGATAGTATAATATTATTTTACTGATATACTCACACTATCATTTTTGTTTTTAGTAAATAGTTGAATCTAGCTGGCACCAATGTAACATTGGATGTGTATAAAACTGTGCTGGTTTTCTGAATAAGAAATCAAATTAAATGGGGACTACAATGAAAACTCTTGTGGTTTTTCTCAACCAACTATCTAGAGTCATTATTGACCACGTGAAACTTGGTGATTATTCTAAGGCATCATATATGTTTGGAACGAATCCTAATGGAAGTTCAAGTAATAATCATAATGGTATGTAATTTCAACAAACCTATGCATCAAGTTTGTGGAAAGAGACACCTTGGAAAATTATTCAAAGGTACGAGAAGATTTTTTACATTTGGTAATGAAGATCATAAATAAATATCACTCAATGTAAAAGGGAAGTGTCCAGTTGACTCCTGTAAAAGGAAAAAAGTTATTTCCTATGGATCAGTTGAATGTTTTAAATGTGTTGTACATGTTCATTGTAAAAATAGATGTCCTATGAAGATGTTTTGGGAATGGGATCAGAAATATCATACAAATATATGTTTACTAAATCCTAATTTCATTCCAATAGAAGATAAGGAAACGGGAAATGACCTTTGAATATTATGGATTATTAATTATCTCATGTTTTCAAATTTATGAAATCTTAAGACATTATCCATGATTTTGTTTGTAGGAAAGTATTATATAATAATAAGATGTAAAAAACATGGATAAAGGATCATGACAAATTTTCTATGATTAATATGTTTACATTTTAGGAATTCGGGAGTTATGTTATATATCTGGGTGATGAAATGATTAAAAGTATTAATGCTCTTTTGTTGATGGGATTACTTTAGAAGAATTTTCTCTTGTATGTGTAACCCTGAATTTTTTATGTGAAAATGATATTTGAGGAATAATTATCTTTTCTTTTATAGATATAGTTATAAAGAACCATTTGGGATTATAAGATCCTTGAATTTGAGAGAATTAGAGGTTATTATATTTTGGGATGAAAATGCGAGATATGAGATAACCTTTTTTGTTGAAAATTTTCATGGATATTTTAAAAGATTTAATCTCATGTATTTAATATTATTATAATTATATGGTTTTTGAAAATGGAAAAAACAAAGACCATGTGACAACCATTCACGTTGGACAAAGCTACAAGAGTCAAACCCACAACCAAAGTGCAACAAGGATTTATCACCAACCCCTGGAATACGTGAAGTCCCTAGTTAATATGAATAATAATTTTTTATTAAATGATTTTACGGATCAAGAATAATTTGATTTTGGGAACTTATGTATTATAAAATGGATATCCTTTGAATAGGAAAATGATTTGGTGATTATATGATAATGGTTATTTTGGAAGACGTACTCTTTAATGGGAACACTATATGCCTATGGAATATATAATAATATGAGATTTATTTGTGGAGTAATGCTTGAAATTTTATTTTGTAAGAATTTTGGACATATGGTGATTTGGGTTATTTATGGAAATGATTAACCTATCATAGAGAATACGTGATTAGGTTAATTACACTTCAGCACGAGACCTTAATTGTAGTCGATGTTATTTGGAGATAGATGTTAAGATTTACTATGGATGATTGTGTGATTTAATCCTTCTGAGTTATAGGTTTCATAATTATTTTAGATTATTTTGATGAATTTTAAGGATAGTTGTTTATTGAATTTTATTTTTTGATCTTTGGGTTTTTTTGTCGAATTTTAGAGATTAAGATTAGTAGTTATTTTTTATAAAGGTTTATCCTTTTGGGGGATTATCTGATCTCATGTTAACCATTATGGTTATGGTTAATGTATTTTATATTTTTTGGATTATGTAATTATCTAGAAGTTTATTCTAGCACTTTATTTCGGACCATGTAATTATGAATACTCATAATTTGGAGAAAAGATGAGTTTCTGGTTGAAATTTATTAAAGGAGGAAATTCTAATTGAAAAGTAATTACATTTCATTATTTTTTAGTCAATATCATAAATAAATTCTTTAATTTTATGAAAAATAACATAAAAAATGGTGTTTTTGTTACTTTTACAATTGGGGAATCAACGATCGTTTAACTAATAACAAGTTTGTGATTTTCTAGGGTTAACTTTATCCATATCATGTTTTCAGTTAGTCTCCATCAGATTTTAATGGTTAGTTTCTCTTCCATATCCTTGTTTTCCTACATTTAATCCTAGTATGGTTTTTCTCAGGTAACCTTTTTTCTTATCTTCAATTATTTTAATGTTATAGTTTTATTGACTCTTTTTTAATGTGGGACTTTAAATGATGTTTCCAAGCCCAATTTTAAAATTGTGAGGACACATTTTCCAAAAGTGGGGAAGGATGTAATGATCTAGGTATTCATATAATGATACATTTTCATATATATTAATATATATGAATAAGATATTAATTTTTATTTTTGAGATGACAATTTTTCTGATAGCGTACTCGACATGCAACAATGGGTTTCTATGAAATCTTACGTTGCACAAAACATTGAGTTATACCGAAAAATAATAAAATATTATTATTATTTAAAATGGTAGATAACACATAGTCATTGAATTTTAAAAAATAAAGATAAATAAATATAGTATTAGGTAAAATATTTATTAAATTTTTTTACATTTATCTAATAAATATTTGAGGCTTCAAATAGGAATGAATCCGATTTTAAGCCTGAAATACTGTAATATTTTTAGAAGTTTGTTTTACAAAATTTTAATGGTGAACCCTTTTTAAATATATATTTATTCACTTTTATATGATATATTGGAAAAAACAAAATTATTCTATAGAATAAGAAAATAAAATTAACTTTTGATGAAATTTTGGTATTTTTCTGATAAAATTCATATTTTTATGAATAGGTAAAAATACTACATTTTAATTCAAATATGTCTTTTCGTATAATTTATTTATATAGTTAGATTATATATTAAATTATTTTCCAAGTTTAATTGGATTATATTTTTATCATTTAATCCAATTATGTTCATTGTAAGTAATTTTACTTTTAAATTGGATAAAAACATATGTCAATCTTTTGATAGTTTTTACTTCTTCAAAACCTGCTTTTTAGTTTTGACAAAAAATAATTATTTTTAAATTAATTTCTTCCACTTATGGGTTTTAAATTTGGGAAAATGAATTCCATATTTAGAATAAATAAGTCAAAATTATGTTAATAGGTACAGTTTTTAGACATGATGAATAGTTATTTCAGTAAATATTTTATTTGTCATTATTAAAGAATAAATCTTGTAATAAGGGTAAAAAATAAGAATATAATAATATTAGATTACCCTAACACATGTCCTAATCCTATTTTATTAGATATTTATGACCATGGTTATCCTTGGGTTGATTTTAGGACCCCATGGAGCAACTTGTGTATGAAAATGACCTTTAATTACATGTAATTTAACATTATGGAAAATATAACCTAAACATGTCTCTTTTTAAAAAAATTTATAAGGGGTTATATATGTGATATATTCAACTATAAATAGTCATTATAAATATAAAAATGTTTCCTACATCATGTTATTTTATTAATAATTTTTATACATCATATACATAAATATATTTATGGCACAGTGATGATGTAGTGATTACCTTATTAATGAATGATGTAAATAAATGAATTATAAATATTATAATATATTTATTTTGTAACTTTTTATGAAATAAAAAAATTTTATGGATGATTAGGACTTGATATATTTGAATTAATTATGGGTTTTAGAATGAATCAAGTTGTTATGTATTTTTTTAAAAGTCATAATATGAATAGTATATAAATTTACAAAAATGAGTTTTTAAAACAAATACTTTTTTATTAAATGATATAATAGTAAAAAAACTAGGATTCTTCCAAATGACATTTATATGGTTTAAAATGTCATTAATGAACCACTTGAGGTTTTATTTTCATTTTATAGTAAATATATTAACCATAATATGAATATACAAGAAGACATAGTAAGAGTGAAATATGTTAACTAAGGTTTATAGCCTAAAGATTAGGATATATTTGTGACCTATACTTGTATAAAATATTTTTTAGAGGTTTTATACCCATAATAATCTTATATTTGAAATAAATTACTTTAGGACCATTTTAAATTGAAGATAATTTTATAATAAAATAATACTTTCAAACATTCCTAAAGTGCCCTTCCTCCCTCGTATAAAAGGGAATCACCTCTAACCCTTACTCACACCCCTCGAGCCCCTTGACTCATCCAAACTCTACCCCAATAAGCTCCCAATATCCCTATAATCTTTCTGTAAGCCTTACCTTAGAAATAATATAATTCAAGATATTCTTTTGGGTCAAATCAAAGGAGTTACACGTTTTAAGAGGTAACATCTTCTCTAAAGTTCCATTCCATTATTTTACTTATTCACTCCCTATTATATTATTAATCTTTGATTAAATAAAAAAATCATAATCATCGATATACTAGGATGTTTTTATGTGATTTATTCTAACTACACTTACACACACCTCTATCTAATGGATACGAACATACTGTTTCTCTGGACGACGAACTACTGCCTCACGAAATGATGATTTCTAAAATATATCCTACCACCTTTCGCAGTGGTCATTATTATGAAAATGTATTTATAAATTATGTATATTGTATGTATATTGTATCTATTCTTCAATATTTTTCATTTAAATCACACCTTTATGCTTTCCAATACATGTAAATATAATGATTTCATTTGAGGAAGTGCTGACTAACACCCCCTCAAAGTGATATGAATCATTCTTTCCACACATGAAATTTATAAAATATGGAGTTAATGAACTTATATATGATATTATATTGTAATTATAAAATACATATTTATAATTTAATTTCATTCCTTTAAATATGAATAAAAAATAAATGTAGCGTTGTTGCGTACGCACGGCTTACTATCTCCATGAACGGTGAAATTCTCTTCATATATATAAATGTTATATACTATAATAAATATATATATATATAGGATATATATTATATATATGATATCTAAATCATTAATATCATTCTGGACATAATGTACTTTTGACCACACTAACAATTTGTAATTATAACAAGTTCATTTTTTACTCAAGTATCGAATATCGACAAAACGACTGATATTAACTTAACAAATTATGTAATGTTTATGAAATGATAATAAGTGATATAAAAGGAATTATAAACTTGAAAAATATTTTTATGTATGTTAAAATTAACTTATGTTTATTATTCTGTAAGAACAAGGAACATATGTGATGGGTCAGACACAAGGTAAGGGACTTTGTCTCAATCTCCTTTCCATGAGGCGTATTTTGATTTATACATGACATTGTTTTATATGGTGTATAAACCCCTTTGACTTTTCATTTCATTCAAAGGTAATATTTTTTTACGAATTGTTTTACTATAAACAAAAATAATGGTTTTTAACTTATATAGTGACAATGACCTTTCTGCCTCCATGATCATAATTTTATATTTGGATTCTTATACAAGACGTAGTGTTTTTAAAAGAAAAATAAAAACCATATACCCTTTTTACATATTTTGGTATTGGAAATGGTTTTGATAATACATTTTTTGTCTTAATATCTTGAAATTGTATATTGTAACTGCAATATGGAAATGTTATCTTTCTTTTATGCTCATTTTATGTGTTATTAAGATGTTATGGTTCTTGGGAATTGTTTACATATACAGGTGGTACCCTGATAAAACTAGGGGAAGTGAGACCGAGATAGATCTTCAACGAATTGGGTATCATGATAGAGGTAAACATTAATGTTTCTCCTATGACATTTAGGGAATATACTATTTTGAGTGCTCCAAACATAGCTCTCTATATAGCTATGAATGCTACAATGTGTTTATGTTATAGATACAACAAGTTACCTTTATGATTTATGAATTCTGTGTGTTATTCGTAAATATTATTATTTTATGAGGTATTTTAAAGATATTATGTTTGTGATTGAAAATTATGCCTTCTTTGATTTTTTTATTCAAAGAGTAATGTTTTCCTCCATTATTTTATATCCCTTACTGAGCATTTTCTGGTCATACCTAGTTTTTGAAATGTTTATCCCAGGGTATATGGAAGGGTATAAGAAATTAGGAATTCATGAAGATTTATATCAAGAAAATATTTCTTTTTTTTAGGAGTATTATTTTTGTGAAAAAATGGATAGAGAAAAAGTTTCTTTTTTGTAATTTTTGAGATTTAATGTAATAGTTGTGGTCTAATTCTCTAAAAATCTAAATTTTAAAAGATCTGAAATGTCAAATTCATGACATAAATCAATATTATGTAATTTTTAATGATGGGGCCTTATAAAAATAATTATTTTACAAAACTGTTTTCAATTTTTGGTAGAATAACATCATTGCGTATATAATCTATAATGACTATAAACCTATAGGTTATAGGGTGTGATTGATATTTATATATAATTATTATTCTTATAAAAATATGTAATATATATTATAGTCATGATTGGTTTATCTCTTATTACCTATATAATAAGTCTTGATTAAACTCTTCCAATGTGGGCACATAAACAACTCTATGTTCAACATTTCTTTTGGAGGTCGTTTGTTTCATGTTGTTTTTGTTATAAGTTTATGTCATGGTCATGATTAGTCATTGTTTCCAAAATTTTCATTGATCAATAGAGTTTTTTCATTAATTTAGAAATAATCAATAATTATTTGAAATTATTTTTTAATTGACATGAACACCTTGATCTTTATTTATTTTTTATATGTCATTTCTATTTTCTCATTGAGTAATCTAATAGTGTCAAATCTCTAATTTTATGATGGAAATTTTAAGGAAATGTTTTTATTTTTCATGTCATTTTGTAGATTTAATTCAATTTAAGTAACATGTCATTTATTTAAAATATATATGCATTTAAACAATTTTTTATGAGATTACACTTGTGAATTTAGACCCTATAGTGGAGGTAGGGGTGTCATTTTTTGATGAGAATTGTGCCTCATGTTTATTTGAGATCAAGGATATATAATTAAATAATAACCAAAATTCATTTCATGAACCAGGGATCCATAGAGTCTAATGGTCTACTCACCATCTATAATAAAGTGGGAAGGGTTGAATGGTGGATTTTTTTTTTGAATTATTTAGTTTCATTAGGATTTTAAATAAAAAAATATGGCATTGGAATTTTTAGAAAAAAATGAGATTTTAAGGTCTCCCATTATAACAGGGGTGTTCGTTCCATGATAGGTGTTTCATAAAAGATATTCATTCCATAAAGGTTTTAATGTATGGGGTTCATATGATACGAATGTCTGGGTATTGTTGCAATAAGACCCAAGGAAGTGAATGTAAGGATTCGTGTGAGGTATGAATCATCATGAAGAATTATATCCTTCCATTAGTGATTTTGGTGAGGGGGTATTCACACCATGAACCTAAAGGTTGTGTAAATAATTTCTTTGTTTACTTAAAGAAAATGTGGATTATATTAGATTAATTAATAAGTAAATTAGAAAGAAATTGTATTTATTGTATTTTTATATGATCCTAGTGGAACAACATAAAAATATTTTTCATATATTCCTTCACCTCTTTTGAGATATCTCTCTCAATTATTTTATAATATTTTCGTTTTTTCTCCTATATAGGATTTTTCTTTATGTATTACAATCCTTAAGAATCTTTCTTTTAGATTTATCACTATTTTTTCTTTCTTACCAATTCCCAAATTTCATTGTACTTTTGTAGATTTTGTAAAAAAATATGATTGGTTTTAGATAAACCATAGGTTATTAGTGATTTTAAGTAATACTAACTCTAGGTAGGTGTTGTAAATATTTTTATTATTCCATACATGTTTTATAGGATGTGCGATAAATTTCCAAGGGTATGGTTGCCTTTGTTTGATTGGGAAAAGAACTACATGGGGTTTCTATAAATCATATGAGATACTAAAGGATATTATTGTGTGATAAATGGTTGATATGATCTTGTATAGAATGATTTCATTATATTTTTTTCTAAATCTGTGATGGTAATGATTTCAAGTGAGGTAAATTGATTATTATTGAGTTGTGATTCTCTATGTGGTTTCACAGGAAGGTGTGGGTTATAAATTGTGTAACTATAGATGACGTTGATCAAACAATGTAGGGTGAATATGTCATTAGGATAATGTATATGGTATTTAAAATTAAAAAATGGTGATATAGGTTTTTTATAATGTTTCCATGGATGTTGGGGATGTCGGTCACTGTTGGGATTGAGGTTGTTGGGTTGGTGCGTAAACAAAACATAACCCATGAGGTGGTTTAGTCCAAATTTTTGAGGTGGTAGCCTCCATAGGTTAAGAAAAATAGGGGAATGTTATTTTCCATTGGTATATAGTAGGACCACAATTTAGATATCTTTTTTGGTGGACGTCAAGATCACTAGATAGGGGATAATGGTCACCAGTTGTTAATAAAAGGGTATGGAAGTCTATGGGACATGTGGTATGAGTGGTGGAAATTTCATTAGAGTTACATGATAGTTTTATAATGGTTATTTAATATGAAATATGATTCATTATAATTCTAATGTAACAACTTGTATGATAGAATTTATGTATATCAATCCACTCAAGTTGTGGCCAAAGTTGGAAAATCCTTACTCAATGTCAGATGATCATGGGTGGAAATTTTTTGTAATATGGTTTGGTTATCGATTTTTTAATTTTGATTAAACTAATGTACATATGGATATAATCTAGGGGAAATGATGGATTTGGACTAAATATTTCATACTGATACCCTTTATGGGCCCTCTAGGACATGTGTTGAATTTATGGTTCTTGTTACATGTAAGGGTAAAGGGCCAACATCAGGAACCCAGTGGACATGGATTTCTAGATATTAAATGAGTTTGATGGAACTTTTTTTAAGAAATGTTTTGTGTTTCCTTGGTTCTAGGATAGAAAAATATTTTATTACTTTTGAACTTGAATAAATTTGAATGGCCCATGAGAGATCCAATTCATTTTACCTGACTAGAATTACATGATGAATTTTTTTTTATTTTCATATGATTCTATTTGGATTGTAATTATAGTTATTTAAAATTACAAATTTTTTATTTTTGAGTTTTATTTTTATTATTTATATAAACAATGTAATCTATCACCTCTATCAACTCCTAGACCTAATCTCATAGTCTATAGCCTTCATCATATGGTTAGGTATTCTATAGATGTTTTTAAACACCGATCTGGTTTCTATGGAGTTAGTCGGTCTGAGGTATCATACCACCTCACCATAAAAAAATATCCATCGTAGACATAACCTACTACGAAGCATAAAAAATTCCAATTACGACTATGACATAAAACAACTACCAAGAACATAACCCTAGTCACTATGAGTCACCATGGTGAACATAAAAATTTTAAGTGGTCAAGATTAATATTGTAGGTGAGCATTAACTCATTCAAATTTATCATGATGATTTTTTCTAATAATCATAAAACCCTATGATGGTGGTTTTCAACTCTTTTCTTATTGTTTCCTTAAAAAACAAAATCATTTTTGGAGCTTAAATGTATAGCACAATGTAAAAAGAACACATGATATTCACTAAAAATTTGATTTGGAAGGGGAATACAAATAAAGTTGAAGCAATGTGATGGATGATATTTTGCATGGAGACTTATGGAATTTATATTTTTTAAAAATATTCAAAATTATTTTACATTTGGTTTTTTGAAGTGGGGATGGTTAAAATCCCACATTGGATAGTGGGATAGCGCGGGATACCATTTATATGGTGGGACACTTTATTACTACTCAAAATGAAAAAGTTTGAAAATAATACTATAGGGGATAGTTAGGAGTATGCTCCATGTGCATCCATGTGCACATGAACGATTTCATAATGTGACACTTTAATGAAAACAATTCACACTGAATTAGTGTGAGGTAAATAGAGGTTCCTTAATTTTTCTAATGATTTAGTTTTTCATACTGGTTTTTTTTCAATAAAAGACATGGTATATCCAGTTGGTCAATTCATTTCACAAAATTGGAAAAATCTAGATCATTTATCTAATTAGGTGTGATCTATGGACACATCCATTAATTGGATTGGTGTAATCCAATATATAGTATTAAATCTTGAAAATACATATGTTTATAAAATAGGTGCCCACCAAATTCTTATGTGTTGGATAAATTATCTCGATAGGTACTTTCTTATATATAAAATGGAGTCTTCAATGGATTGAAAATGAATTCAATAAAATCCAGGAACACAAAATCCATCTCATAGATTGAGATTCTCCTCATTTTCTTCTAAAATTCATAAAGAGCCTTTCATGGTTCAAAATAATAAACAATCTTCAAATACTCTCATGATTAAAAATATACTTCAAAGGATACTCTCCACTTGGTACTAGCATATATTAATGATCCATTGTTGTATCTTAAATAGGATATGGATTCAAACCATTGTACTAGTTGTTTGGTGGGGTCTAATAAAATATCATGGGTATAAACATTTTAATTTTCCTTGATGAGATTTATTTACAACCTCCTGATCAAAGTCCATACTATTACCCATGGATATTATCAATAGTACTAAAAGTATATTACCATCTAGATAAATATTGTGATACAAAAAATGATATCATTAGATATTTTCAATGTAAACTATTCCAATACAAAAAAAATAAAGGATTCAACATCAAATTATAATTCTCAAAAGGGTGTGCATTCACTTAACTACAAATACACACACATATAAAAATAATAAACTCCAAGTGTCCAGAACAATGGAAAAATTAGAAAGTGGTTATATCATGTGTTAATGACACGTACTCAATGTGTTGGTCAATGATCTCTTAAACAAAAATCAAAATATTTTTATATTAAAGGGTATTTGGGAATTGTTTTACAAAAAAATACATCATCGATGATGTGGAAAGCAATAAATTCCTAGAAAAAAGTTTATTACCTAAAATATAGTTGATAATATAAATATCATAGATAAATTTCTTGAAATTAAATTTTTGAATAGTTGTAAAGCCACAATTATTTATTTATTTATTGATATTCTCATATTTAATGATTTTAAGATGGAACCATTATAATACCTTTATGCTAAATTTCACGAGGCATGTTTCATGACTCAAAGAACCGGTATTCCAACTATACTAGAACTACCGCTCCCCGTTATCTTCTTCATTGATGGAACCTAGATCCCAACCTCGTATGTCTGATTAGATACCATATTATGATTAATAGTATCATAGTTTTTGGTACAGATATTTAATTTTGTACCATCTCTTCACTCCCAATCCGATTACATCTGCTCTGATGGGTCATACTTTCTTTGATTCCTCCTATTGGTCATGCTCTTTTGTGGTTTGATCTAACCGCCTATCATGGATGGATATAATGATGTATTTAATTTTTATGTATCATATTTATAATATATTTATACTTTTTGAATTATAACCTCACATATTACTTCATAAATTCCATTCTATAGGGAGTATGATAACATCGCACATGTGTGCGAAAAACATCCACCTCGTAATGTGATTTGATTAATTTTTCTCTTATGATTTAAATGGAAGTTAATAAAGATTAATTTTATATTTATATACTATTTTCGTGGAATATTAAACACTATTTAAAGTTAATATATTATAAACTTTCAAAACTTACAATCCTTTGAATATATGATATTTTAATTCATGTGTATAGAGGAATACTACTATAGGAAGTGATGTGATTCTTTTTTATTACCAAGTCACATAGATGGTATATTAAAGGGTATTTAATGAAATAATATTATATTTATTATATAATTATCATCCTTTAAATATAAAATAACACTTATATTCATTCCATCATGATTTTTAAAAAAATTGAAATGTATCTCATGCATACTTACGACATACTGTCTCCACGATTGTAATGCAGTTAATTTTTTAGAACCATATTTCATGGTTGGTTTTAAAATTATTATTTATGTATATAAATTTATTAATATTTCATTATTAAAATTATATATATGATTTAATAATAATCTCTTTTTTCCATATTCAAATTACCAAAAAATATTTCAGATATATGATCCATTTGTCATGAAAATGTCTAATATAGAATTAATTGGTTAAGTAGTAGAATATAAAATTGTAAAAAAATAAAAAAATGAATAATTAACATGTAAAGTTTTCTTAAGAAGGTATATTGTTAACATAATTTTATTATCCCAAAGTATAAGACACACATGTGATGATTTAGGCTCGATGATTGGGTTTCATCTCAAAACGTCCTTTGAGTCACATATTCTTTTATGCACCAAATTTCATTTATATGGTCCATATAATTCCACATCACATTTTATATCATTGATAATACATACTTCATTGTATTTTATATAACTACTAATCAACCTCAATAATAATGAGTTACGATTCAAGATTTTTAAAAGTGATAATGGTTTATATTTCAATTTCTTTTTAATCAATATTGTTTTTTCATAGACATTCATTATAGGAAATTATTTGATCATAGTCTAATAAAACCCTTTAATTTTATTATCCTATATTTATTCACGAATTATTCCAATAATATAACCATTTACCTCTCTTTGTAACTTAAAGTGATTGTGAGTTTTTTTAGAAAAGCTTACTTCATTTCTCTCTACAGTCAAAACACATTTTCATTGAAAACCGAGTTTTATAACTGTGTTTTAAAAAAAAATTAAAGTTATATTATGATTTTATAAAATAATTTTTCCCATTTTTGGATTTTTACAAAAATAATTTTGAGTAATCATCGTTTTTTTTCTAAACAAGGTATTTTTGAACATTCCTTTTAAAATGTGAACAAAATATTTTTCTTACCATACTCAGAATATAAGGAATTGAAATCCCTCAAAACCACTCAACTCTTTGAAAACTCCTCTATGAGTTTCCAGAGTTATTTAAAATTAAAAATATTCTATAATATTATAGAAATTTTTAGTTTTTAAAAATTTATTTTCAAAGTGGACGAGTTCTTCTTCTCAAAAATTATTAAAATATTATTTATATTCATTAAAGAAAAAAAATTTATGTTATGTATTGATTATAAAGTCAGTATATATTTCTCAAACATATATATCTATCCTTTTTTCATCCTTTTATGGGGTAATACATGCCACATTTTCATTTCTCAAATGAATTCTTTATGGAATTTCATTTGATTATGATATATGACAAGATTATGTTACTTATTTTATTTCAATGGGTAATTCATCTATTTGTTCGTTATGAATTATTTAATTTAATTAGAATAGATATATCATGAACATTTAATGATGGTTGTTCCTAAATAGAACTCCAATGCATTGGGTATTGTTTTTATTCACTTGAGGAATCCAGTATCAGATTAGGGAGTAAACATTTTCCATTATGGGACTTTGTCCACCATGTGATATTTTCAAGGAAATTAGCCTTGAATTATGTTTCTTTCGTTTTAAATATGTCTACCACATTCTAAGGATGTTGTTCTAATTTTCAAGATCATGATTCCTCATAATGGTGCCCCGAGCCCTGTTTCCCACATGGACTCAAGTGCTTCTCCCCAAATTCCATAGGTTTTCGACTTGCATTGAGGTCCTATGGTGTGTCTATGGGGAGACTATTCCCTCTTAAGAGAGTGTAACAAAGTAGTATAAATCATAAAAATTTATATTTGAATCAATATAATAATGAATAAGAAGTAGGAATAGACATTAAAACTAGTATACTGGTAACTCACCTAATCAGAAGCACAATAATATTTTAACTATAGATAAACAACCAGGAATGATTTACATAAATAAATTCCAGAAGTAATGTCATACACAATATGATATATCATGTCATATCTCTTCAAAGAAGTAAAAACACGTATACATTCATCAGTACAATACATGTATCAAAATACCAAAATGACCAAAAAGGAATTTATACAAATAGAATCACATGCCTCAACTTGGTCTTGTGCTCCCTTGATCCTAAGAATGGAAACATTTGAAGAATAGAACTCGAGGTGCTTACCTCGATACCTACCAACTTCTATATAGTCATTCTAGGTACCCAAAGAAAGCATGATATAGGGTGTGAGATAATATCATAGTAGGCCACTACCAACAGTCTCTATAACATTCTTGGTTGTGAAATATATACAAAACAATGTGCAATATATATCATAGGTACGATGTACTAAATGTATGTAAACAAGTCAAGTGGAATTCTCTTATCTAAATAATGATCCTTATATAACATGGATCAATATCCAATAACAAGGTAGTAGAAAAGTAAATAGATATAAGAATCTTGATTATGTCGTATAACTAATATCCCATAAAAATGATGGTGGAATCATCTAATCAAAAGTGTCATAGAAAACATGGCTGAGTTCTATGATCATAAGGTTCACAATTACCATGGCCATGCTATATAAATTGAAGTTTCATACACCACGATGCCAGATCTAAGGTATAGTGGACCAAGGGATACTTATCATGTCTCAGTAGAATCTCGTTTGAAACTCGATTTGACATGTAGTGGGGTCGATCGAGCATGTCAAAATACCATGTGCACTATGAGCTCAAAATATACCTATACAAGGGGTTGAAAGGCCCAAGGCATCCCTTGGATTCAATACCTAAGGGTAAATCTCATCAATGGAATCCACTACCACTATCGTGACCATTTATGTATCACACCCATGGAACCCTATACAAAAATCCATCATTAAATTCAATTATCATTGCATACCCTCACATTCCATGAGTTATTCCAACTCCTAAGAAAATTCCCAATAAAATACATTCAATGATTTTACCCACTCAAATAGCAATTCAAATTTTAATAGTTAAACAACTCATATCATATAGAACATGACAATGGAGGAAAACCAACACCTAAAAAGAAAATTCAATTCAATTAACATCTAACAGTTATTCCAATAAATATGAAAGATAAAAAACTCACCCCTTTGGGGGTTCAAAATTGGAAAGGTAAGGGAACACCGCATGGGTTTCCTAGGTTGGGGAAACACCCTCCAACTAACTCAAAGGTACTAAAGTTCATCCCTAACAGGTTCAATATGTTCAATGAAATTATTAAATTAATTTTTCGGGTGCCCCCATAAATTATAGTGTGAAAAACAACAAAAATAAGAATATTATGTACCAAACCCCAAGGTAAAGGAATAGACCACCTACTATATGTCCATAGTAAAGTTTCTATCCAATATCAGCATCTGATTTGGATGAGATCAGAAGAAAAATAAAGAATGTATGAAACCCATGAAAATAGGGCATATTATCTTGCCCCTAAATATCATATCTGATTCCAAGAAGATTGATGATTGGAGGAAAATGAATATATTACTCACCGGTGAAGATCTAATGAGACGATCTACACTTTATTCCGATATCGGATGGAGAAACAAGAATAATGCCTACAAATTGGCGTCAAAAGAGTTCCACATACCCAATTGCTATCCGGTGGAGGATTAAATAGAAATATGGTTTAATATTATAATAATTATAAGGGTGAAATGGTAATTCACCCAAAATTATTGGGTCACATGGTTTGGCTGCACGGTTGTCCAAACTATGAGCTAATCATGATCTCGTCACTGTATGGAGGGGAACCTCGTATAGTTTCTGCACACGATTTTCCAAACCATGAACACATCCCATATTAGTTCACATTCCAATGTATGTATCATGTCATATGGTAATTTTCCTGAGGTGGAATGTTTTTTTAAAACTATACAACCAATTGCACCCAACTTCCAAGACTCACACAGTTAGGTGTAATAGTGTTTCCTTCTAGGCACGGTTTCACCTAATAGTGCGGCCTATTTTTTTCTAAAAATAAGGAATTAGGCTCCAAAAAAGACCTATAAACTCATTATATCCCCATGAACTCAAAGGGAATCCACATTTTTTCTTAAACATGAATTTAAATTGGAAACCAAAATATATGTACCATGTATGAAAACATACAATATTATAATCTCCCCCCCCCCCTAAAGAAATTTCCCCCCAATATCCCCCTCAAGTGTGGTTATGAATCAACTTGAAATAACTCCAGCCACTGGAAACATATTTTAGACTCTTACCCAAAAGTATCATCCTATAAATGTTTGTTCTTACATAGAAATAAAACTGGGGGAACTGGACAACCTTGGAGAACCTTTGTGCTCCTATAGAAGTTATGAATCAGATGATCCTTGAAGGATGCATCAACCGATATAATGTGACATGGGTTTATGTTATAATATTTTACCAAAGATAAATGGAAGTCATCATGCATGTCCTAGTACCTCTAAGGTAACTACAATTGATTGGATATTGGTCAGACTCTCTCTATAATCTTGAACATCTTGATATATCACAGTGAAAGATCACATTCTCTCTCAATACATCATTGTCCCCACCTTGGTTAGATACATAAAAAGACCTCATCCCTAACCTCAAACTCCAGTGGTTGTCGATGGTGATTTGTGTAAGATTTATTTTATTAATGTGTTGTATTCATCCATTTTATGATCAATTAGACCTGCTTAGAAGTGTTATTTATGAGATGTGGTACAATTAAAGTTACCTCACCAGTGGCTAATAAGTACATGGGTGATCGGCGTGGACTATCATAAAAAGAATCGCAAGGTATAATCTACATAGTCAATTGATAGTTATTGTAGTAGTATAACTCAACCAAGGGTATACGCCTCTTCCCAAAGCCCCCAAAATTCAGGTCACATGATCGCATCATGTCCTTAATCACTTGAATTATACACTTTGACTGGGCTTCAATTTGTGGGTCGTATGATTTTTGTAGAAGCACCTATGTACCCAGTTCCCTAGGAAAAATCTACCATAAAATAGATTTAAACCATGAATCCCTATCTGAATTGATACTATGGGGGACCCCAAGATGTTTCAAAATCTAACAAATATAAAACAACCCAAGATCTTTTATAGTGAAGGTGTCCTCATTTGGTAGGAAATGTGGAACCTTCATGATACTTTTAACAATAACCCAAAACGCATCACTACCTCGAGGTGAACTCATAAAACTGGTTAGAAAATTCACAATGACATCATCCCATTTCCTCACAAGATTGGGTAACTACTGTAAAATCCCAACTGGTCTTTGATATTCTTCTTTCACCAACTGATAGGTGAAACATATCATAAAAAAAGAATATACCTCACATTTCATCCCCAACCACCAGTACTGATGTCTTAAGTCATGATACATCTTGGTAAAACTAGGATTCACTAGAAAAACTATGTCCTTAATCTCCTACATCATCTCCATATGTATGTATGATGGAAACCATAGGAAACCATGTATATGAAATATCTCATCCTTTCCTATGGTGAAACCAAAAGGTGTGTCCTCACCTACTACATTATCACCTAGAACTAGGCACTATGAATATGATAGATTCCTTATCTTTATTCTACCCAAAAGCTAGAGTTCATAGATAAAGATGAAAGAAAAGTCTCCCCCTAACTTCCCATCCAAGGGAATCTCAAAGAACAAAGTCATAAGCTTCTACTCACTAATGGTCTTTTGAACTACATGTATCTGATTCTGCATGCTCAGTGCATCAGCCACCACATTTCCCTTTACAATCATATATACAAGCACAAATTCAAAATACTGTAGGTACTCAACCCACCTTCACAGCCTAAAATTTACATCACACTCTCTAAATGTATAATAGATTCCTTTGTGGTATATGTACACCACAAAATTCTCTCCCAATAAATAGTGTCTCCAATAACACAATGCATGTACAACAACAACTAACATGAGATAATGCATCGGGTAATTCCAACCATGTGGAATCAACTAAAGAGACCTATATGCCACAATTATATTCCCCTATATCAGAACTTCTATAATCATGATAGATAATGAATCACAAAGCTCAATGTAGATCCTACCCTCCACTGGAAGAATCAGGACCGGTGATGATGTCAATATCTCTTTCATCTCCTGAATGGTTTTCCCACAGTTATATGAACATATGAACTTCACACCTTTTTTAGAAAAGATTGTAAATGGTGCAGATAAATTTGATATTTCCTGTAGTAAATTCTTGTAATATCCAGTTATCCCCAAGAAACTATGTATGTCAATGATGTTCTTGTGATGTTCCATGGAAACAACAGATCTCCCCTTCTCTGGGTCAACTGATACACCAATCTCATAGATAATATGACCCCATGAAGTGAATCTTATCCATATATACATGGACTTTTTGAGATTATAATATAACTAATCCTCTCTGGGTATCCAAAACAATATAATGATGTTTGTAATGGTCATGTCAATTGTGAAAATACTCCAAGTTATCATACATGAAAACAACCACAAAAAAATCTAGATAAATTTGGAATAATTGGTTCACCAATGCCATGAGAACGGTTGTTGTGCTTGATAATCCAAAGAACATAACCAAATACTCGAATAGAAAAAACTAGCTGTGAAAATATGTAGGAGGAATTACAACAAGTAGATCATTCACCTGATGATATCCATATCCCCAATCAATTTTTGAGAACACCGAAGCTCCTTGGAGTAGTTCAATTAATTCATATATATGTAGAAAGGGATGTTGTTTCATAACCATAAAATAGTTCAATTTCTGATAATCTATTCATAGCCTAAAGATACCATCCACCTTTTTTTCAACAAGTACTAATGAACCCCACGAATATGTATTGGGTCATGTAAAACCCCTTTGACTCCAAGTCCTTTAGATACCTCTTTATGTTCAACAATTCTATAGTATCCATCTCATAAGGAGGAATGGATACTGATGCATCTGTTTGTTTTAGATCAGTAGATAACTCCACATTTCTCTCATAAGATTAACCTGAAATGTCATTCAGGAATATATCCCTAAAATGATCAATCACTAGAGGTAAATTTGCCATGTGTGATCCTAGATCATCCATACACAAACTAGTAATTTGGGCTATCATCCCACCCATCCCACGATGCTATAGTCCTACATGGATCACTTAAACATCCCATTAACCATTGGGAATAAACAATTTTACCACTTATGATGTGAAAGTCACCATCTGATGATAGAAATCAACACAGTCTCTATAAGTAACTTTCCCATTATCCATATTGTGACATCAAAACCGATCATTTTGAGGACAATAAAATCACATACTAAGTGATACCCACAAATCTCATGGGTGGAATACCAATATGGGTGTACACTCTCTATTATGATCTCCAATAGAGTATCGAGTGTCATAATCCCCTCAAAAATAGAACAAATAGACAAAGGATTTACATAATAGGTACAGATATGAAACAATGTGATGAACCAAAGTCAAAAAGAGGAGAGAAAATAGTTGAGTCTATTATGATCATACCACGTATCATACATAGTCCAACACCCTTCCTCTCAAGGGAAGGCTAAACATAATAGATCTATCATGAACCATGGAGATGTGAAACAATCTCACTACATCGAGTATGCTCACTCTTTTATCTAGGTATAACTAATGCCCGACTGGCTTATCCATGGCCACCAAAACCACATCTTGAATTACCAGTACTACTCCATCTCCCTACTAGACATGGATCTTTGAAACCCACTCTTGAAAATGGATTCGGTGCTAACCCTCTTACAATAACTTATAGATCCAATTTCCTTCAGAATCATTTCATGTTTCCCAATCTAGCACAATATCATCACTTTATTGGGTCCTGATCACACTAATACCTAACATGTCCCCGTATTCCCCACAGATGATAGAAAAATTCATTGCCCTTAGAAGCATCTTGAGTTTTTTCTCATCTCATAGAAAGCCTAAAAACATTTATTTCTTCCACAAGAAGCTAAACCATTGGGCCGGGAGACTATGTTTCCCTAGTTTGTCCCACCAACATCCCTCATGTTCTGATCTTTGATCAGCTCATGATTCACTATTTCAGTAATAGAAGTCATTCTAAACACATTTACCTAATATCTAATATATTATATGTGACATTTCGTAATCCATCTCACCCTCTATGCCTCATCCAAAATATATATCGACACAAAATGTCGCAGCTCAGTAAAGAATGTTGAATATTCTATAACTTCCATCACCCCATGTTCAAGATGCATGAACTCACTATCTAGATCTTCTCTTAGATTCTCATGGAAAAATTAGTCATAGAATATGGTTTGGAAACCCCAAAAACCGTATTAAGTAGCATATCATCCTAGTTCAAAATATCCAACAAGCACATTGGTAATCTATGAAACATGTAAGTCACCATTTTCAGTCTCCTCTCAGTAGGTGTCTCTATATGTTCTAAAATTAATATACTAGTCTCAATACATAGATCATAATCCCTTGGAACATCATCCATTTATAATTTATGAAACTTTTTCTACTAGAACAAAAGAACTAAGTCATACATAGATGAGACATGTTATGGTGTTTCTAAAAATTATACATAAAATGCATAAAACTCATGAGGAACTATGCCTCAACACCGATGTCCTAAATATCTATTGGTTCCTCAACTACCACTATAGTAGTATCCACTGGTATTTCATGGCCTATAACCTCCATAGTGTGGTCTTCACCACCCTCCTGACACATGATTAGTGGTCATTGTGGTGACATGCCTCTACAATTCCAAACACATGGCTCATAAAGAATAAAAAGCTAAAACATCCTATCAAGAATCATAGGATAGGTAAAAACATTCCTATAATAGTTCTTAAGACATATATTACTCCTAAATCTCATACTGATATATGATAATTTCCTTAAAATTCATTAGAGACACTTCCTAAAGCCCACTCAAATGTTGGGTCAAGGTTAAGTTCTCTGTTTCACATGTCAATTTTTTATTTTTTTCATGTTCATTTCACATTACATTATAAATGGAATAAAAAAAATGGGTCACCACTTTGATCCATATGTTCCCATACTCTTCAGGAACGGGAATATGGAATCCACCTAATCTACACCATAACATGTTCTAGTCCATTTGGCTCATTTTCAAATGACTCAACGTTCCATAATTAGCATATTTGGGTGTCTGTTGTAGCCTAATCAGGAAAAAATGGTATAGTTTTTGGAAGACACTCTAACTAAAGACCATGTTTTTCAAATCTCTATAAATAATATCTATCAAAAATAGTGGGTATATTAGATAAGGAACATTTCATAAAGTCATGATTTCAAGTATTGTATCCTATAGGAATGGAATAATACATAGCATGTGAATCATGTAATGTTTCTAAATTGATGCATGAGATAGCATACCCTCATCTCACATGGTTAATAAAAAACAAGAACCCTCAATCATATCAATGATAACATCAAAATTAAAATGTTACTCCAATGGTGGAATCAACTCACCCGTAATTGGTAAAATTGAGAAAACGAAAATTTTCATTTGAGGTAATTTGGCCTTTTCATATACCTAGGTTAGAAACTCCAAGTAATTGTTCATTTCCAAATTGAAATTCCTTTTTATTAATTCCTATTATCTCATGTTTTAAAATAACCCAGAAAAGGAACTGCTATCATAACACTTTATAGCATTTGAGACTCAGATGTCACTGAACGGTGTCCTGGGCGCGGTTGGCCACACGGCCTCAAGTGCATCTCCCCAAACGCCAGAGGCTTCCAACTATTAGTGAGGTCCTAGGGTGTGTATGAGGGTAGACTATAACCTCATATAAAAGTGTTATATAGTGGTATAAATCATATAGATCAATAGATGTATGAATATAACAATTAATAAGTAGTAGGAATAAACACTAAGACCGATGGACAAGTAACTCACATTAGGAAAAGCAAAATAATAATTAATGAGAAGATAAACATTCAAGATATAAATATATATTATAATCCTAGTAGTAATTGCATATAAAAGATTATATGTCATGGCATGTCTCTTCAGAGTAGAAAAAATAGGTATATAGGAAATAGTACCATACATGTATCAAAATACAAAAAAGACCAAAAAACACTATCTCCCGATAGAATCAAGAGCCTTAACTCAGTCCTATGCTCCCTTGATTATAATAATGGATCCAATTCAAGAATCAAATTGCGGTTTCCTTCCTTGACCCCTACCTGCATCTAAATAGTATTTTTGGGTACCCAAGGGTGGCTTGAGACACGATGTCAGATAAAATCCCAGTATGCCAACACCGACATTGTCTATAACATTCCACGATGATCAATATAGGAAATAATGTGAGAAAAATATATCACAGTTTTAAAAGTAATTATAATAAATAAAAAGGGTATAGAGGAACTATATTATCCAAACAATTTCCTTAAAAAATAAGGGTCAAGCTCAATGGATATGGTAGTGGTAATGTAAACAAAAGTAATAAAATTGTCCATGTCATATAACTGATATCTCATAACAACCATAGAGGACCTGTATAATCCATAATATCATAGATTCCATGACTGATCATTATAATTAGAATTATCACAATTACCAATGTTGATTTGTATAAATAGAAGTCCCAAACCCATAGTGCCAGATCCAAGGTACAGTAGACAAAGGCATCCTCATCAAGTCCTAGGATTAAGTCATTAGAAACTTAGTTAGACTTGGAATAGGGTCCAAGGAGAATTTCAAAAAGCCAAGTACACTATGAACCTAAATAAGCTAGATCCAAGTTGTCGTAAGGCCCAATGCATCCCATGAAATTAAGACAGAATGAGCAATCTCATCAAAGGGATCCAATACTACTATAATGACCCTTAGTGTAGAACACCCATGACATCCTATGTAAAAATAAATTATTCAATTCAGTTATCATTTCATACCATCACATTCCATGACTTCTCCCACCTCATATAACAATTCTCATTCAAATACATTCAATGAGTTATCCCATTCATATAACAATTCACATTTAAATAGTAAAACAATTAACATCAGGTATAACAAGTGAATGGAATAAAACCACCACTTAAACAATCAATTCAACTAAATTCATGTATAATTAGGGTTTCTTTAACTAGGAAATCTCAAAAACTCTCCCCTTGTGTGGTTCAACAATGGAAAGGAAAGGCTACACCACATGGGTGGCCTAGGTTGGGAAAAGAGCACCCAACTAACTCAATGGAACAAAAGGTCATAACTAACATATTTTAATGCATTAAATTAAAATTTTCATTTTGAAAACTATGTATATAAAGAACCAATCCCAAAGGAAATGGTATAGACCACCAATTGTTGATATGTAGTAGAGTTCTCGCCCAGTATCAACTTTTGATTCATCTCATATCAGAAGAAAAACAAATAACGAATGAAAATCAAGAAAATATGGATTATTATATTGCACCTAAATAAAAAATTTGATTCCATGAATAATGATGAATTGTGAAAAGGGAATCGATTACTCAATAGTGTGGATCGAACAAGATGACTTGTGCTCAAATCTATGATTAGATAGAGAAACCAAATAAAATATTACCAATTGGCTTCAAGGGAGATCCCCACACACCACTATTATCAATAAGAGGAAGAAATAGAAATTATGTTTGTATGTTAAAAACATATTATTCGTGAAACAGTAATTTCACCAAAATTAATGAGTTGTATGATTTGGCCAAACAGTTGGTCAAAACATGCACCAATCGTTCTCCCTTCAATGTATAGTGGGGCAGCTCTAATGGTTAGTGTGCATGGTTTTCCAAACCGTGCACTAACCATGTATCATACAACTTTCCATGGTCTATAGAAAAATTCATGGATGTGAACTTGAGGTTGCATGGTTTTTTTGATACTTTGGAAATTGTATAACCCCAAAGCCAATCCTTTTAACCATGTGGCCTACCCTGCACAATTATTCCTAATCATGTGGTGTGTCTATGTTTTTAAAAAATAGTGGCTATGGGATCTAAAAAAGCTCCAAAAACACCTAATAAACCCATGACATCAAATGGTGTTCACATTAGTCCATACATAGTCATTTAAACCAAAAATAAAAATATTTTCACCTCATAAGAAAACCCAAGATCTTATGGTTATGATCTCATGATACCATGTTAATTATATTATTCTTCCTTTTGATCACTCACACGCCTCCTCTTTTCTGATATCATGTTTTACCTAGGTTATCGTATATAATATTAGGAGAAAAAATGGATTTAGGAGATTATTATAGAGGTTGAAATCAATAGGTTTTATTATACCTTTTTTTTATTCCTATTCATCTAAAGACACTAGTCCTTCTCAATCCTCAATTTGTAATTAATGGTTTTCAATGCTAAATTCATGTAATAATATGTGTAAAAGGCTTGTGTCACTATAAAATAAATCCTTATATCACCGTTATGATATTGTAGATATAATAATACATAAAACCCTAGAACTAGAATATTATTCTTACATAGGTTGCATGTCACAAATTATGATTTCCAGGTGCTATTGTTTAATCTCATGCAACTCATTACACGCTGGTATAATCTTACACTAACCATCATAATATACGATTGTATAGAGGGTTTTTGGTTAATATTACGTAGTACTATGTTTTATGTGTCGATAAGAAAGACATGGCTTTTCAATCATAAATTATAGTTGATAATGTTGTAATGTTTTATATGTGTCACAACTTATCAACTATTTATTATTCCATACAACCATTTTTAAAGATGATATAGTAGAAACATTTATTTTCCAAAATTTTATATTATGAATTAAACTGGATAATTTACAAATTTTAGAAAACATAAAATTAGTATATTTATTAAATTTATAAAATTTTATAAATTTATTAGCTATATAATGTTTTTAATTATTTATTTTTTTGAAACATTTGTTATATAAATATTAAATAATATAAAATTATTAGAATATATACCTTAAGAATTTATGCAGAATAATTTATTATAATGATATGTAATTTGTATATAGAAAATATATGATTAATTTTTAAAGTCTTTATAAATGAAAAAATCTGGAAAAAATATAAGAGTTTATTTTTAATGTTATGAATTTTTCCTATATATTTATTTTCAATTATACAAATTAAATTATCTTATTTGAGAAATTATTTATACCATATCAATAATAATTTTGATAATTTATGTGGCCAAGTTTTAAATAATATTAAATATGTGATATTTAGATTATTTAAACTATTTACATAATAGAATTGGAATATAAACTGTTTGTATTTCATTCAATTCCATGAATTTAGTTAAATTACTTATGGAAGATAATATGAAGGAGTTTATATTGAGAATAAATATAAATTATTTATAATTATTGATTGTGTATTTTTTTATAATGATTGGATAAATAACAATGTGTCTATACTTTTATTTTATTTATGAATAGTTCATAAATTGTACGTCTCAACATTGAATATATGCCTGAATGGCCCGAAGGATTTATTTTTATTTTATTAGGGATAATCCCCCTTTTAAAGGTTTAAGGGGAACCCTTACATGACCTGTATGCCCAAGGCAGAAGTCTTGACCTGACTCGAAGGCCAGCACCTGACCCGAAGGCCAAGAGGCATACTATACCTATTAGTTAATTTTAGTATATTTCATGAACCAACCTAGGTCAACACTGAACCAGTCACTCGACCCAGCCAGAGATGACCCTAAGGCATGTCCTCAATCACCCTGGGTGGCGATAACCACCATGGGAATCAAAGAGAGTCAGTGGGAATGTTTTTTCAGAAAATAAATAAACAATAATTATGGAAAGATAAATGACAATCCCAACATAAAAAGGATCGAAAAGAACAACAACAAAAATTGAAAATAACACAAATATGATGACTAATAAGATCTTCTTATGACCCCGTGGGTCACTCCACTTCAACCAAATCATCCATTAATAGTGCTAGAAAAGGCCTTTATCATCTCTAAGAAAGTACACATAATCGAAGTGCTGTTAAAATCCCAAAAAAATTATCAATGATTTCTTTTAGAACTTTTAAAGGCCCCCTTTATCAGAACCTTTTTATCACTGTTAAAAGGGGCCTTTAGCAGGGATATTTTAGAGATGGTAAAGGATCCATTGATAAAGGGTATATAATTTTTTCTTCCACGTTCCACCCACCCCCATTTTATCAGTGCTTCCCTCCCCCACCCCATTATCATTGCTTCCCTCCCCCACCACTTTATCAGTGATTCCCTCACCCCTTTATCAGTACATTAGGTAATCATAGCCCCCATACATGCCCCTTCCTCCGTCAAGTTTCAAACCCAAGACATTCACGTTATACACCATTGACTTTACCACTCCACTATACTATTTTGTTTTGGATTTTATGATATATCAATATATTTTTATATTTATATTTACATTTTTTATCCATATATTTATATATATGTTTAAATATATGTTTATATATTAATAAATATATTTTATATGTAAATATGTTTAATTAATTATTTGTAAAATTAAATTCATATGTGTTTATATATAAACAATATGTATATATTATTATATATTGGATTATAAATAAAATTACATTGTGAGAAATGATAATATCTAAAAGGAATGATATAAATATGAATTTATTCCCTTGGAATAAATTCCTCCCCTAAGGAAAAAGGAAAAAGGACCTCCACAAACAAGGTTTAAAATCCATAAAAGGTTAAAAAAAGGGGTACCCAAACTAAAAACTCAGTTTTAGATGCCTTTGGGGATTTTTTGGCAATGATAAATGCGACATAAGGTCCCCCCCCCTTACCTAGAATGTAGAGATCATTGTAGGCTTCACTTTGATATGCAGTAGTTCCCAAACAGACACCTGGATTAGAATTTATGGTCATTGAAGTTTGAGTTAGGTTTTCAACTTATTGTAGATATTTTATTATTATTTTTGAATTTTTTATCATAAAATTGATATAAAATGACTATTACATGGTAATAAGAATCAAATTATTAATTAATAATATTTACTAGTTATTTTATAATCCATTATCATTAAATATCTTACATATTAAGTGTAAATTACTATTTACCATATCTATAACATATTTCAGAAAATATATATTATATTTATATTAATATGAATATTCTTATATATTTATATATTATTTTTAATGAAATATTATTTTTTTGAAGTATACTTTTATTAGCGCATGTAAAAAAGGGTTGAGAAGGGGGGTCTCCTTCAGTAATTTATTACAAGTGTTGATAAAATACCACATTTATCAACTCCTTTTAACCAGAACTAATAAAATTCCTCCTTTTACATTGTTTTTTATAATTGTTAAAGACCGCTTTAACATCCCCAAAACATTATAAAAAACACCCTTTAACCACTATTTTTTAGCACTGATAAAGGGGGTCTTTAATAGTGTTTTTAGCTAGTGCTGTTAAATCCCTTGCGTTGGATAAACCCAGATTTTTAGTAGTTCTCTCTGAACCTAAACACCAATAATGCTCCATGGTGATTAAAACCAAGATTTAACATACACATGAAGCTAAAAATAAAAATATACATATAGGTGTGATAATTAATAATCCACCGACATTTCCAAGTAAATGTATTCCCTGTGCATTTCTCTTAAATAAACGATCAATTTATTATTATTTTTAAATAAAGTGCTATAAACATAGGTTTTCACCCATTAAATTTAAAAAATATCATGTTCTATTACCCCTTTTATTTTAAAATAGGTTTTCATTAAAAATATTGAAGAAAAATAGTTTACAAAACACATAAAATAAAGTAAATATTTATAAAAGACATTTATGGAATGAATGGAGTGAAAGAGTTAAAAAAAATTTAAGGAATGATTTTAAAGCAAAATTTGTCTTAAAAATAGGATTTCACCAAAAATAGAAAGAATCCATAAGGACAATCAAACAATGGAAATGGGAAAATGGGTCACTTGATAGTCTACCAATCCAAAGGATATGATGTTCATCATGTACATGAGAGTATGAGTGATCCTAGAGTTACCTATGATCTTTTGGAGAAAATCTAGAACATAATGTTCCATCATCTGTTATATCAGCTTGCGTGATGCAATTGAACATTCATTAAATGTAGTTGTACCCTAAATTTCTTAACAGAGGGGAATAATCCCAGAGAAGTACATTTTCCATACTAAGGGCCACTAAATAGAGAACAATCCTATGCTAGCACAACAAGTGTCACTACCAAAGGATTCTAATTAACGACCACTTAAAATGTCACTAATTCATTTGAAGATGTTTCTAAAAAACCTCACAAAATGAGGTGCAGCTAATTTAGTGATGTTTATAAGAGTCTCTAATTTATAAATTATTATGAACATTGCATATTATCGACACTTATAATCATCATTAAATTTTGAGTATTTTAAAACGTCTCTAATTAGAGGCACCTCATTTTTGAAGTTTTCTAGAAATATAAATAAATAAATGTTGCTAAATTAGTAACGTTTTAAGGTGCTGTTATTTAGTGACACATCAATTGCTAATGTTTTTAGAAAATTTCAGTAAATAACCCTTCACTTACAAATTTTTATCAAAAATTTCATTATCGTTTTTGAAATGTATAATAAAGTATTATGTTATATAATTAGCCACTTCTTAAACACTTGGAACTAATGTCACTAAAATAGACACGTTTTCCAAAAAACATGACTACATTTAAGATATTTAATTGTATTATGTTATATTAATGTGTATATATATATATATGAATTTTGGAATTTATAATTTAATATTATATATACATATATATATATATATATATTAATATACATATTTTAATATATATATATATATATTATTATTTTATGTTTTAGGTTTATATATATATATATATGTTTTTAATATATTATATATATATTTTTGTTTAAATTTTATATTATATATATATATATGATTATATTATATATATATATTTATGTTTATATTTTGTGTTAATATATATATATTTATATTATATATATATTATATATATGTTTAAGTTTTATATTATATATATGTGATTATATTATATTAATTTGTGTGTGTGTGATTATATTTTATGACTATATATATATATGTTTTTGTTTTACATTATATATATATGTTTTTGTTTTATAATATATTTATATATGTTCGTGTGTATTTAAATTTTATGTTTTTATTATATATATATATGTTTATATTTTATGTTTATTTATATGTTTATATTATATTATTTATATTTATATTTATATTATATAAATAATTTTTTGTGCTTATATTATATATATATGTGTGTGTATATATTTTATATATATTATATGTTTACTAATATGTGGGTGTGTGTGTCTTTATATGTCTATATGTTTATATGTTTATATGTGTGTGTGTCTTTATATATATATGTGTGTGTATGGATATATATAATTTTTAATATATATATCTATAATTATATAATTATCCATGTTTTAGAACACTTATAAAAATTTCCCTAAAATATCATCATTTTTATAAAAACATTACAAAATTTAAAATATATGCGTGTTTTTATATATAAATATATTTCTATATTTCTATTTATATATATGTGTGTGTGTGTTTATTTAAGATATATATTTATATATATGTTTATATATATATATATTTGTGTTAGTGTTTATATATTTATTACTATATTTATATTTATGTTAATATAACATTTCAAATTTAGGGACATTTTTTCAGAAACGTTGCTAATTGAGTGATGTTTTTTCGGAAACATCCCTAAATTAGGGATTTTTTCATGAAATGTCACTAATTTGGTGATGTATTTAAGTAAATGTTGCTAATTTATCAAATTTTATAGAAAACGTCTCAAGTGTAGTGATATTTTTTAGGAAACGATTCTAATTAACAAATGTTTTTTAATTAAACGTCGCTAATTTAGAGACATTTTATATAAATGTTTCTAAATTCATGATGTTTTCTGGATACTTTGGTCAATCAGAAATTTTCACCAGAAACATGGCTATTTTATTGACATTTTTGGAAAAACATCACTAAATTTAAAAAATAGTGACCTTTTTAAAAAAACATTAAAAAATTATAGTTTCTTTTTATTCTATTCTCAAATAATCCACTAACTTTTCAGGGTTCCCATAATATTTATAAAGGGGGTGAGCCAAAGAGTATCAAGTAATCAAACATATAAAATTGATATGAATATCTCGTATATAATCCACACACACAAGAATCATACTCAAACACCACTCCAAGGAAGTCCCATTTCCCCTAATCCACCAACACATAAGAGAAGTCCAATACCGACGACATTCAAATACTATTTACACTAAACAAGGATATATATAAATCATAATGAGATTTTTACAGAGAAACCCCATTTCAGAATGTTCCAAATGGGACACAATAATTATTTTACTAAAAAAAATTTAAAATGGAACCATACACACCACTTATATCTTCATAAAATATTTGGAACACATTTAGAAAGTAGAAAAATCATTTAGAAACCAAATATCACATTTAAAATTTGATTGGACATTTCATCAAACACATAGTGTGAAAGGACATATAAAACAACATTACAAAACAAATTTAAAAGTGGGAAAAAAATTTATTTCATTCCAAATAATTTATAAAAACATTATATATTACTAATTATTATAAAATCATGGTATAATTTTTTTTGAATCAATGATTCTTATATAAAAAGGCTAATTCATGTGGAAAACCACTTGAATCCATGCCACCTTAAGCAATGGGATCCCAAATACACCATAAAGTAGTTCAAAGTTGTAATGTAGGTCAAGATAAAAATTAACAAGGTAAGAAACCAAAATTAGAAACCATGAAACATGAACCATATACCAAATAAATAAATAGATAAGAAGAAATAATAAGAAAAAGGAAAGAGGGAGAATTTTGACAAGGGAGGTTACATTTATAAATCACCCCAAAATCATGAAGGAAACACTTTGAATCTCCAATAAAACATTGGGAGATTAATGAAATAGAGGGGGTATCTCTAAATGATTACACAAATAAATAGTGTGTGATTGTTTATTTGAGTTGAAAACATTATAAGGGGAAATAGTAATTATCTATTTTAAAATCAATAGAGTATTGTGCATGGTAAGGCTACATGTTTTTGAAAATCATGCACTAACCATGAACACTCCACTAGACTCACATGACACCAACTTTGTATTACCTTATATTTTGTGAAACATTGTCCCAACCATTTTTTTAGTTCTTTCAAAAACTGTAAAATTTGTCGCATGGTTACCACATGGGTTGACAAACCATTTAACATGATCTATATGCCAAAAAACTCCCAATTCCAAGGGAAAAACACATATTATATAATAAAAATAATTAGGTACAAAAAATGAATTAAAACTATAGAATAATTTCAAGTTGGGGTGTCTTAATTCTCCCCACCCTAAAAATTTCTACCCCTTTAAAGTCCCAAGAGACTCTCTTGATCAAACTAATGCAGGGAGGACCTAATACTCAAGGAGAGATCAGGAAATGTTGTGACCAAAGAACAAACACATGCAATCAATAAAACCCTAAAAATATTAAATCCCAAAATAAAATATGAGATCATCTTCAAATGAATAAAAATGACCAGAGAAAACATCTCACCATACCAAAAAACTCAAACAAACAATGAAGGTACTATGAAAAAGAGACTCACTCTTTTCGAATAACAACCCAACAAAGAACACATCGACCACTAAAATAGAAACCAATATAATAACTTATCATGGATGATAATGGATCTCTAGTGGAATCCATCACATGACCCATGATGCTAAAATTATTGAATATAAACTGATAAGTGGTGGGGGTTGAATCATTTGTTCACTTTTTATAAGTTTCACAACTTTTAGAAACATAACCCCTACAACCTATTATGATTTATATCAGTATCAACTGTTTTTAAATAACCATGCTTGAAAATTTAGGTATGAAAGATAAGCATTAAAGATTTACCAGGTTCATCCTTACTGTGAGAACCGATAATCTTTTCATATACACTCTTGTGGGTCTATTGAAATACACTATTGTGAAAAAGTTGAAATAACTTGGTCCAACTCTCTTTAGACACCTTCTATCCACTGATACGAAATATTATACTGACTCCCATCAGTTTAAAATGATATATTTTAAAACAATTGAGCCAGTCAAAAAAATAATGACTTTGTTGTATCTTGTCCACAAATGCTATGTCTGTATCCTAAGTCCAATATGGATGGATCTGATTCTCTCAGTCCAATGATTCTAGATCTAATTTTCTCAATATAATTATGTGGGATTCTAGGTCTAATTTTCTGAATACAATGATGTTGGATTCTGGATCCAATTTTCTCAATACAAAGATGTAGCATTTTGGATCTAATTTTCTCATGATGCTGCTGTTGATTTTTTCAGAATTGTAGATCTTATTTTTTCAGAATTCTGGTGACGATTTTGGAATAATTATGGATTTGATTTTCATAAAATGGTCATGCCAATATTTTCAGATTATTGGATCCAATTTATCTGAAAGTGAACTATAAAAAACAAACAATGATAGAATGATCAATACACTTCTACTTAAACTAGATGGGAAATTTCACATCGATTTCTCAAGCCCTCCCCCTTTTGCATGTTTTTATAATGTTGAAAATGAAGATGTGATATGAGTAAGTATTTATAGGAAACATAGAAACCAAGAGAGGGAAACTTGAAAACAATCCCCACTTCCTCAAATCTCAAATCACTAAAAATCCATCTCATTTAACCATTATCTTTGACTTTATCAAACCTTTTTAGATTTCTCTAAGATTTTTGAAAAATTTAATGTTAGGTTTGAACACTTTAATTCTACTTCATAATCATCTCAATACTAACTCTTTCATAATAGAAAAATGATGGAACCTGTTTTTTCAAAATTCTGGTACCGATTTTCTTAGAATGATGGATATTATTTTTGTAGGATTTTGGGGCATATTTTCTGGATCTAATAGTTTTAATGTGTCTGATGGAGAATCGGAAGGGTATAGTAAATAGACATCATCTCTTTCTCTCATTATGAATACTTTATCAGTATATGATTCTTGTATCAATTTTCTGGATCTGATTTTTTTGTAGGATTATATTGATGATTGTATAGACCGAATTTTTGCAAGATTCTAGTGCTGATTTTCAAGATCTGATCTTTGCGAGATTCTTTTTTTGATCAGTCTCAATACAATGTAAATATCATTATGATTCAATTACCATTATGATAAAATTTTCATTATGATGGAATTCTCATTAAGATGAAATTTAAAATTTATTCAATCCTATCCACCATTTTTTCAATGGCAGTTGTCATGAATATTTTCATGATTTGTGAGAACATTTTTATCAGAAAATCATCTTCTCATTTTTTTAGAATGTATGAAAACTTATTAACTCCTAACTTCACATTATTCTCTGAAAACACTTTGTGAAATTTCTTCTTTCTCTGATTACCACAATGATATACTCCCAAAATGAAATACATCCTTCCTCTGATTATTTTGGATCTAATGAACTGAATACTATGAAGATGGATGTAATTCATAGGGAAAAACATTCTAAGACAAAAAGGTTAATTTTTATCAAATAAAAAAACCTTTTTAAAACATTTTATAATAAAGGTTATTCAAACTCCCCCTTTAGTTTTGTTGAAAAAACTCATTAATATCTTTTATAAATCCCAAATTTTTCACAACTCAACTTCGGTATTTCATAAAAACATATCATTTATCAAAAGAGAGTGTCTTAAAAACACACTACTAGAGAAAGTCATTTTTTCAATGGAATCCCATCCCTCGGTGTTGAGAATTTTTTTGGTCAAGTAAAGACAAACTCTCCCAACTTTTCTTTTCATAAATTACATTTCTTTCCCCCATTATATCTTTTCTCACATTCTTTTTCTTTCTCCCCCAATTATATGATAACCAAAGCTTCAGATTCATAAAATAAATATAAGTTAAAAAATATTAAAAATTAAACAGTTATTTACATTCTCCCCCTACATGAAACATCATCCAAAGAATTGTGGGGATTTTTCCTCCTGAGATATAGGAAGACATATGAAGAGGTTGAACTTGAAGTTGTAGCCTCAATTACACAAACAATTATTTCTGCATTTCTTTTTTAAAGACATCAAAAATCTAATACATTGTTGAAATTTG
The DNA here is from genome assembly GCA_963277665.1 of Viscum album. Lineage (NCBI taxonomy): Eukaryota > Viridiplantae > Streptophyta > Magnoliopsida > Santalales > Viscaceae > Viscum > Viscum album. The sequence goes on from OY728122.1 coordinate 1,256,159,864, forward strand.
TTCCCAAAAATCATCTCCTGTATAAACATTTTCTTTTATACAGTGAAACTTTATATTATTTTGTTTTGATCGAGAATATTGGACATGATTCTTAGAAATATAAATTGCGATTTGTTTATCACAAAGTATCTTCAATAGTTTAGAATCATTCACTTTTTAATCATCCAATTGAATATTCATCCAAAAAATTTGAGTACAATTCTGAGTAGCTGCAATATATTTAGATTCAGCTATGATGAATGTTATTGAACTTTTTTTCTTATTATGTGAACTCAAACCACATTCACCCCTGAAAAAGGTTCCTATTAATATTGATTTTCTGTCATTATAATCTCGATCCCAATTGGAATTAGTATAACCATGAAACATCATCTCACAATTTCTTTTATATAAAATCCCATGTGATGTTACTCATTTAAAATATTTCATAATTCTTATTACCAAAAAAACATGAAATTACATTGGATTTCATTGATTTATATCACACAAATCCATATCATAAAAAATATTAGGCCTTGTTGTTGTAAGGTAAATAAAACTTCCTATCATTTTCTGAAAGTCTTTCTGATTAACATTTTTACAAGATTCAACTTTTCGTAACTTTTTTCACACTAAAATAGGAGTTGAAACTTATTTGGATTCATTTATCCCAAACATATTTAGTAATTTCCTGTCATATTTTTTGGGAGATAATAAAATATATTTTTTCCCTTTTTTTTAAATTGTAATCCAAGGAAGGCTAATTATCCAAACATTTTCATTTTAAAATTTTTCTTCATTTCTTCAGCAAACTCTTCACAAACCTTTTCTTCATCCCAAAAAAAATTTATCACCCACATAAACAATTAAAATTAATGTTCTGTAGACAAATTGTTCCCATACGAGTTTCTATTAAAATTTCATTTAGAAAATTTCATCATTCACAAACAATTATCAAACTTCAAATACTAATCATGTGGACCTTGTTTCACCCTATACAAATATTTCTTCAATTTACAAACTTTTTTCATCTTAATCAAGTAGAAACCCACAGGGTTTCTCAATTTAAACTTCTTCCTCAATATCACCATTTATGAAATCTAACATTAATTCTATCTGATAAACATTGAAATTATGATGTGTGGGAACTGAAAGAAACATTCAAATAGTTTCCAATCCTGCAAAGGGGGAAACAATTTCATTAAAATCCCCACCCTACACTTATGCATATCCATTAAAAAAATTGTTTATTTGTTTCATGAGGCCTCTCCAAGTTCATTTAAATCATTTAAATAAAACTAGGTGGTTCATATAACATTTTTATTTTCTAGACTTTGAACAAGTTCCCAGGTTTCATTCTTCTAAATCCTTCATAGTATCCACCCACAATATATTTTGAATATCCAAAAAATATATATATTAGTTCAACTTTTGAGATAAGTGAAATTTGATTTTCTAATCCCAACATTCTTATAGTATGAATTTAAGCCTTATGATATCCAATAATGTTTTTGGATTAAACATGTTTTCATAAGGTAGGAAATCTCAATGTATCTTTCCCTGCTAGAATTTCCTCATTACATGATTCTTCTCAATCTTGATAATAATTTTTTAAATTAATTTCACTGTTATTGGAAATATAAAATTTAACCTCCTCAAGAATTATCAACAACCATTGTTAAGGAAATTTTATTTTCAATTTCTTTCACATCATATGAGTCCACCAAATTTTGTAAATGTTTGTCCCATAATTTGTATCCTCTCCCATTTTTTTAATAACCCATGCATTTTCCTTCCTCTACATTCTCATTGAAATTTACCGAATCTTAATTTTTTATTTTGATAAAACATGGAATTCCAAAAAAAAATTGAAGTATTTAAATGATTTTTTTGTTATATAACATTTCATAAGGGGTTATGTTGGCTTACGGTCTCAACAATCATCTATTTTGAACATGTACATTAGTACAAACATCTTCTCTTTAATAGAACATTGAATGTTTTTATTCTTTTCACATACTTCTTCCCATTTAAGCCAAGATTCTATTCTTTCTTATTATTACTCCATTTTTTGTGTATTATATAGAGAACTATACTGATTCTTGATACCATACTTTCTCAGATAAGAAGGAAATATATTTTTTGTGAATTTGGTACCATTATCTGTTCTCATCATCTATATAAACACCCATAATTATTTCTCAACATCTTTTTTAATGAATTTGAACATTTAAATAGCCTATGACTTGTGCTTCAAGAACATGATTTTTTCATCTGGGTGAAATAATTAATAAATATGAATAATTATAAATTTCCATTGGTTGATTGTTTTCTTATTTGCCCACACATATCATAACGAATAAGATCATGTGGTCTGGTAGGTTGGATATCAATTCTCTTATGACTTGTGTTATTCATATTTCCTTTATGGAAAGTAATACCAACATATTCATATATTTTTCTCAATTCTGGAATATTCCAGACAAGATCAACATTAGAAAGTGTATTCATGTTTTTCTACCCATGGTGACCTATTCTTTGGTGCCAAAATTTGTTTTCATCATCAACACTCAAGTAACATGAGTTTCTGAATTCTCTTATTTGAAATAGATTCCCACTGGTTCGTTGTACTTCTATAATGACTTTTCCATCATTCACACATTTGATGATACAAGAATCCTTTTTGATGATTACTTCCTTTCCTTCATAAAAAAAGTTGACTTACACTATGTTTGTTATGTTTTATCCCATCAATAGAAGAAACATCGATAGATTTCAATTTCTCTACTTCAGTCTTTGTCGTACAGATTCCTATGATTTCTAAGGAACTATCATTTCCAAAATAAATTGATCCTCCATCTTAACTTTCACAATGTTTTGAGATTTCTATATAACCAATCATATGTGAAGAATAACTACTATCAATAATCTTGGGTGTGTACCCTTTACTTGATTTCAAAGCTGTTTCAACATAAAAATATCTTTCCTTAACCTTTTTCTTTTCAACTTTATTGTCTTTTCTACCATAATAAACATGTTCTAGAAGGTGTGTCATGCATATTTTATCATGATGAAAAAACTAATAACATATTCCAAAAAATTCTTCTAGACATTTATATTGTTTCTTTGTTGTAATGTTTCAGACAACTTCAGAGTTTCATCTTTCTAACTTCTTATGTGTTATAAGAGTTTCTCATTATTCTTTCACTATTTTTTTCACTTCACTCAAAAATTCTTTTGGGAAGATATACATTGTGACAATAATTATAATATTTATTCCCAAAGATTCCCCAAAACGGTCAATAGACTTCCAATATTTATTTTTGATTCAAGAATGATCGTTCACTATATAAACATTTTTGAGGTTGGTAACTTTGTTCAGCTCTAAAATACTCAGGATGTGGTCCATATTTTCTTTGGAGTGATTTTTATACTTTTATTAAATTGATAGATATCTCACTTTCTTTCTCCACCCAATCATTTCCAATACTTTTACCAAAGCCTGAAATGTTAAAATAATCAGTGGAAAATTATTTTTAGTAAGAGAAGATTTCTCCGGCTTCTCCTATTGGGCCTTCTCAGAAACATTAGATGCCACAGATTCCACTTCCGTAGCTTTGACTACATTTCCATTCATCTTTCTCAAGGTAATTTTTGACTCAAGAAGATTTTATTGCATCTTGTTTACCTCTTCTTCCTTATTTTCTAGCTTCTTATTAAGATCATCAATTGTCTTTTCCTCTTTTTAAATTCTATGTTTGTGACTTAAAATGTCATGAATGTATTCATCCACCTACTTGATGACATCTTTTCTTCCATCAGCAACTTCTGTAGAAAATTTCTTCATTACTCAAATTTCATTCTTCAGAATTTTGTTTTTTCAATAAATGCAACAACATCAGTTCTGAGTTGATACCCTCAATAATATTATTCAACACCTTCTTCACTCTCTAAGGAATATTTTTTTTCTAAAAATTTTGAAATGAAGGATTGAAATTTTTCTAAACATTAATCTTCATATAAATTTCTATTATTTTAGTTCGATCCAACTTTCTTACACAAAAAAATTCTTTTGTTTCCTATAAACGTTTTATTATATCTTGTGGAAGAATTTTCTTATTTATTATTTTTGTTCCACTTAATCCATTATGGGTTTTCATTAGAATCGTATCGATATTATCTAACATTATCATTGAGGAAATTCAAAGAAAAGTGTTTGATTCCACCACACTCAAAACATATTATAGGAATCTTTCATCCATACAATTATTCTTCTCTTTGATATTCTTTGGATATAAGAGATATTCATTAAACTCATTATAATCCTTATCATAGGTCTCACAAGGTTAAGATTCATTAAAATATTTTATTTTCATCTTTCTTATGGCTTCAAAAACAATTTCATCTTTTAACTACTTTTTAAATATTGGAGTTTTCCGTACTTCATAAGCAATAAAAAATTTATGAAGTCCATCAAGATATAAATCATCCTTTTCTTCTAAATAACAAATTTTATAATCAAAACTATATATAAATTTTCTCATAAGTTTCTTCAAAGTTGTATAATCTTCCATGATATCTCTAAATCCTCTGATTTTGAGAAAAAAATCATTTACTCTAGTGAATTATTTATCAATTTTTTCTTCATCCATTATTCAAAAATATTTATACTTATTACACTATATTTTTGGCTTTTCTTACTTGACTTGAGTATTTTATTCGAAAACACATTCCCACTTGTCCCACATACTTTTTGATGATTTAAGACCCATCACATTCTGATAAAAATTCTCTAATAAGGACAAAGGATTACATTTCTAGCCTTTACATCCACTTCTCTGTTTCTCTTATCTGCAAATGGCATGGGAGAATCTTTCTCAATTTGTGTAAGACCAATAGTATCATCATAAAAAACATCCAAACCAAGAGATAGGAGGAAACGAATCCTCTTATTTTCCATCCATAATAATTCATGTCATTGAATTTTCAAATTCCTATTCTATTGAAAAAATAGATATTTTCAATGATAAGGATTCAACAAGGGAACATGATCGTCTGATACAAATTGAAATTCCAAGGATCGAATAAAAACTAAAAAGGGGGGTTGAATCAGTTGTTCACTTTTTAATGTTTCAAAACATTTTGAAACTTAAACCCTACAACATGTTATGATTTATATCCTTATCAACATTTAGTAATAACTCATGCATGAAAAAATAGGTATGAAATAAAATCATTCAATATTTATAAGGTTCGGCCTCAGTGTTAGAACCTATGTCTCATTAATAGTCACTCCTATGGGTCTATAGAAATCCATTATTATGAAGAAGTTAATATAAATTATACCAACTCCCATTAGAAACATTTTATCTTCTGATTGGAATGATTATACTGACTCTCATCAGTTTAAAATGTTTTCTTTTTTAAAAATTGATCCAATCCAAAGAATAAAGACTTTGTTGAAATTACTCCACAAATTATCTTTCTAAAACCTCGGTTTGATTTGGCTGGATATGATTATCTCCATTAGATGATGTTAAATTTTATTTTCTAAATAAAATGATGTAGGATTCTAGATATGGTTTTCGAAATAAAAAGATACTAGATTTTGGATCTGATTTTATCAATATAATGATGTTGGATTTTGGTTTGCATTTTCGCAGAATGTTGGTGTCAATTTTAACCAAATTATAGATCAGGTATTCTCAGAATGATCGCACTGATATTTATAGAATTTTGGATCCATGTTTTATAGAATGGTGGTTTTTATTTTTGAAAAATGGTGGACCCATAATTTCTCAGAATGAACTACAAAATCCAAATGCCGATTGAATGCTCAATACAATATTTTTTAATCATATTGGAACTTTCACAATGATTTCTCTATTTATTTGCTTTTTTCTTGTATGTAGAAATTATCAAATAAAAAAGTGATATTGGAAAGTATTTATAGGAAACTCAGAAACAAAGAGTGGGAAACTTGAAAACTTTCCCGGATTCCTCAAATATCAAAAATCACAAAATCACACTCATTTAAACATCATCTTTGACATCATAAAACCACCTTATATTTCTCTGAGATTAATAAAAAAGTGAATATCATGTTTGAACACTTTAATTATTCTTCATAATTCGAAAATTACTAATTCATTCTTAATACAAAAATGTTGGATCCAATTTTTACATGGTTCTGGTGCCAATTTTCTAGATCCAATACTTTTACAAGTGTCCGATGGAGAATTAGAAGGGTCAAATAAATAAAATACATCTATTTATATAATTATGATTTTTTTATAAATATAGGATTTTGGTGCCGATTTTCAGGATCCGAATTTTTTTGGAACTATGGAGCTGATTCTATAGATCCAAAATTTTCATGATTCTGGTGCCGATTTTCTTGACCTAATTTTTGTAGGATTCTTGTTTTGATTTTCTAGATCTAATTTTAATAGGATTATAGAGTTGATTAGTCACAATATAACATAATTCCCATTACTATGGAATTCTTATTACATGAAATTCCCCTTACGATGGAATTCTCATTATGATGAAATTAGTAATTTCACCAAACCTCTCCACCATTTCATCAAATTATTATATCATGATAGTTTTCATAAATTTTGAGAACTTATTTATTAGAAAAGCATTGTCTGAATTTGTTTTAGGAAGTGTGAAAACATTATAACTTCTATATTCAAATTCTTCTCTCAAAAATCATCAGCAAGTTCTTTATTTATCTTATTATAGCAAATATAGACTCCCAATAAACAATACATCTTGCCTTTAATTATTCCGAATCTGATGAGATAAATAAAATGTAGATGGATCTGATTCCTACAAAACAAAACATTCTAATACAAAAACATTGGTTGTCATCAAATAAAAAATCATAGCTAAAACAATTGATCATAAAGGTACTTCAACCCACTATCCAAGCCTATGAACTAATGTGATCAAGTTCATATGGGGTGGAAATAAGAAAGTACCCCATAAATAACAACTAGAATATATGTTTATCATAAGCTTATCAAATAGTGGCCTCCCCATAGTATTAGGTTTCCATACAAATAATTATTTCCCATGAAAAATAACTCTTGAATTCTAAAAAACTATAATTGAGGGAAAATGTTGCATGGAACATTGAATGCCACTATCCCATAATAATAATATTTCTATTTTTTCCTAAGAATTGGACTACCATTAAGAAAATAATTCCTCGAAGGAGTAGAAAACCTCATCCCACATTCCTAAAAAAATAACACTAAATACCACATTAAAAATGGAAAACATTTACAACAAAAGAAACTTTAAAATAATCCCATATTAGTATCCTTTTCCAAAAAATAGTTTGGGGGTCCTTCAAAGGGGTGGACCTAGATCCACATAGCTTCCTAGAAACACCTTGAAAAAAATTGAAAATGACCCAACCATCAAAAATCATGAACATATTTGGTGCTTACTAAAAATATGGATTATTTTGACATAACCTTCCACACTAATAGAAAACCCACCAATTACCTTTGAATGGGTATGGTGATAAGAAACATGATAATCTCTTAATTCCACCTCCTAGGAGGAATGACACCTCTACTTTTCAATTTCCTTTGTGGGAACCACTACAACATATTCTAGTGATTTATGAAACATCAACCATATTCGGTTCACTAGCATAAAAAACAGGGCAAAAAATTCCTACTTATCCACTTTTTTCAAGGTGTAGGGTAAAGATGACAATTCATAGAAGTGTTATGGTCTAGGGACATTTGAAAAATGTTCCTTTGAGGAATTATTTTCAAAAATATCTGGTACATATTTTAATATCTTGGAATATCTATTAGAGTGCTAAGATACCATAAAATCACATTATTTGAGATGATACAATTCCATAACTCTCCATAATATCACCATATCAAGGGAAAAACATTAGATAAATAGGGTCTTGATTATTTCCAAATAATAGTCAATTTGTGGTTTAGATTTGAAAATGGATATACACCACTTCCATCGTTGGATTTCAAACATTAATTCCATGATCATGGTATTAAAAGACTTATGAACTCAAGATGAATGAAAATATACTTGATCGTTTCAACCATTCCTCATCCTTTTCTAGTTCCAATTTCCAAAATAAGTGATGATGGTTCAACTATTGGAACTTCTCAATGAATTATAGATACATTTGTTCACTAGGATTAATCTCTACGATGGATAAACTTGACTACTAAGATAAGACTTTATCAACTAAAATCTTGTTGTGGAACATCCACCTATAAATCATCTTTAGTATTCCATAGATATTAGTGGGGGTTTACTCTATATAACAGGGAAAAAAAATAATCAAAACCAACTCACCATCAAAAAATAATCACAATTAGGCACTAAACACAAAAAATAAATAAAACCATAAATTCTAAGAAACTTTTAATAAGAGATCATTAACCACCACTTTGAAACCCATAATTAAACTGCACACTTCATGAAATTTCATTCTACAATTATCCATTGAATTCCATTAATAATTTCAACTGCCATTCCATTAAAAATCATTCTCATTTTAAAACAATCCTCATTTTTTCAAACATACTTCAATTACTAATAACTTTAACAAAACATCCTTCATGTCATTTTTGAAAACCCATTATTATTATGTTTCATTTCCAAGACAAAAAAAATATCCATTATAAATTGGGGTATTTTAATTAAAATGGGGTTTTAATAGAAAATTTTATATTAGGAAAGACCCAACATGAATTCCTAAAGTGGAATAGTGACAATGGGTGACTTTTCTATATAGTTTTCAGTCATATTCCTATCCCACCATGACTGCAAATAGTTATTCAGGACCATATCATGAGGAACCACATGGATTTCTGGGCCAAGTGATCCCATCAAGAACAACTAGCCCAACTCCCATTTCATTCCCCAAGAACAAAAAACCCAATAAAAATCCAAAAAATACAAATAAATTGAACATCACCAACAAAATTCAATAAATATTTAGAATCATTGGAATAATAAAAATCAATATAAAAAAATTCAAAACCCGACTTATTATGTTAACCCAACATCTGACACAAAATGTTTTGGTGGGAAAACTTCTCATTCCTGCACAATATGTTCAAATAGTCCTACAAGTTATTCCTCAACCCCAAAATAAAAATGGAACTCTGAATTCTAGTTCCACAAAATAACATATCCTATGATACCATTTTTTCATGAACTGCCCATGTTCAACCTCAAACTATTCAACTGAGATAACCTTGGAAAACCTAAATCCACGTTCCTAATCACCCTAGGGTGGTGAAAAGCACCAAATCCATAAAATATATATAGTTATAATAATTTCTCCCAAATTAAATAAATAAAATTAGTGGAAAGATAAATGAACCTCATGATATAAAAAAGAACAAAAAGAACAACAAATAAAAACTAAAAATAACACCAAACATGACTACTAACAGGTTCTCCATGTGACCATTTGGGTAACTCTCTGATCCTAAAACTAATAATTTCACCATGTTGATCAAGTCCATGATTTAACCTATACCTAAAATTAAAAACAAAGATAGGGGTATAAGCATGAGTATTAAAACTTAGTAGGTATGACCAAGTAAAACTATTCACTATTAATTCCCATTAAATAAAATGTTAATTTATTACTAGTGTGAAATATAATGGTATAAACATAGGTTTTAATCAGTTCAATTTCAAAAAAAAATCTTCAATTAAGCTATTTATTTTACAAGAGTTTTTATTTAATAAGGGGGAATAAAATAGTTCCCAAAACACATAAAAGAGTAGTAAATATTTCTCAAAAACATTATTTTTAAAATAAATTTGTAGAAGGGAGTGAAATTTTTTTTCCAGATTTTCACTAAAAACATTTTAACCAAAAATTATATAAAAAAGAGTAATAGACTGAATGTAGAAATAATCCATAAGGAAAATCATATGAGTGAAATAGGAAAATGGGTCCCAAGAGACCATATCAATCCAAAAGATATGATTTCCACCACCAAAAATAATGTATTGAAGATCATGGGGTTACCTAGGACCACATGGTAAAATATTAGATCATACAGTCACATGATTCATCATATTAGAATACCAAATGCATTTGAACCACCCTCGAACTTTTTCGTAACCTACTTGGCCAAACTGAGGTGCACAATCCCAAAGTAGGGAATAATCCATACTATAGTCCACTATCTAGAAAATTAATCTTATTCTAGAATTGAAAGTATTCTCAGATAAACCTCTTGATATTATTGGTTACCATGATATGTCCAAAATTGTTGTGAGCCAAAGATTATTAATAAATCAACTATATATAACAGATAATCACAACCCACATCTAAGATAAACACACAAGCATCATCTCCAAACACCACACCATGTAATAGACTTTTCTCTTAATCCATCAACACACAAGAGATGTACAATACAAAAGAAATTCCCATTACTTTCACAATGAGTGTGGTAAGAGAAACATCCTGTGGAGATTTTTCTAGAGAAAACTAATTTTTGAAAGCTCCAAAATGAACTCACAAATTTTTTTGGTAACACTCCAATACAACGTGATCGAAACACACCACATAGATCTTAATAAAATATTTGAGATACGTTAGGAATTATAAAATATCAATTTAAAACAAAAAAACTCAAATAAAATATTACTGATCATTTCATTTAACACTTGGTGTATAGGTCCATATATAAAAAATAACAAAACACATTTCAAAGTGGTATGAAACACTATTTAATTCCAAATAATTCTTCAAAACATTATATATTACCAATTTGTATCAAAAAAAGTTATAAACATTAAAAATCCATGATTTTAAAATTTAAAGGTCAATTCATTGGTAACACTACATCAATCCATGTCACATTCAACAAAGGTAGGCTTAATCCACCTTAATGAATTGTAAATACATAAGAGAGGTCAAGAAGAACCATAACAAAGAAATTTTAAAAATCATGAAACCAAGAAACATCAAACCTAGACCAAAGGAATCAATGGAGAAGAAGAACTAAGAATATATAGGAATAATAAAGAATGGGGGAAGGATAAGGGATGTCACCTTGTGAAATCACCCCAAATTCATGAAGGAACCACTTGGAATCACCAATAAAAATTGGTGGGAGGAATTGAAAAGAGGGGAGGAGCTCCATAGGTACATAATAATCAAGAGGGGTAAAAGGGGTGATTTGAGGCAAAATCATGAGATGAAAAAATGGTCATTATCCATTTTTCAAGGACATAGGATTTATGTATGGTTAGGCCACACATTTTGGAAAACCTGGTGCTAATCGTGCACCCTCCTCTAGACTCATAAGGAACCCACACTTCATAGCTATACAGTTTGCGAAACCTACACCAATGGTGTTATTAGATGGGTCCAAAATTTTTTAATTTGGAACATGGTCACCCTAATATTTGGAAAAGTGTGTGTCGTAGCCATGAGAAATTCAATACATTACCAAAACTCCCAATTCCAAGGAAAAATCACTCAGAAGATAATAGAAATAAATAAGCACTCAAAAATAAATTAAATGCTTTATTAATATCAGTTTGGGGTGTGAATATTTATATATATATAGTGTTATAATAATAATATAAATGATGTCTCTATTGAATAAATTATCATTAGGTAGAGGTATTTTGGATTATATAGCACACTATTTTGGAGGATTGTTCCATGTTAATAAAAGAGGGGTTGAATTTTTGTTTCTTCAAGATTAAATTTGGAGTGTTTTTTGATTTTATATGATTCTAATCCTTTACATGAAATTTGATAATTTACCTTATAAAATAGAAGATTATAGATATGTATTATTATATATGGATTTTAATCTTGGTCAATAATAGAATATATGAGTTGTGTAAAGATATAAACATCAAAATTATTTGAATATAATGATTTATTAAAAGAAATAATATTACAAACTAAATCATTAGAAGCCTAAATACATGTAAAGGGAATACATAAGATAATTTTTTGATAATAAATCCTACTTAAAAAACTATATATCAAATTCTTTCTAATGTAAACAGTTTTCAAGAACTTCGCCATCAAACATGGTAGGTTATGCCAAAATAGGTTTCCCCTAGATTATCTACTGTAATAAAAATAAGTAATCATGTTAACCGAGGAGTTATATTCCTTTTTTTAATGTTTTATTTGGGTTATACTTATATGTTAAATCTTAAGTGTTGGGATAATAAAGAAATAGTGTTTATTTTATACATATTATGGATTGGGAAATGCTTTTCAACTTAATAATCCAAGATTAATATATGATATCATTAAAATGATGGCCTATACAAAAGGAAATTTGCTGAGTTGAGCACCAAAAAGACTCATTTTTTAGTAAATATAGATCTTGGTCCACTAATGGAGGTGATAATTTTAAAATTGGATTTTATTTTTATTGGAAGAAATTTAATAAATATACTTATAAAATGTTTATAAAATATTCTAATAATCTAATAAAACAATTTTTTGTAAATGTAAATAGTATCATCATCATGAAACTTGACTTTGATATGAATATATTAAAATAAAAAATTTAATGTAAGAAGATAATTATAACGATGAAAAACATAAGATCCATCCTTAATTATAAGATTAAAATTTTATGTGTTAGAGAAAACCTTCCTCACAAAACAGTTATTGTTGTTGGTCAACTTTTGAATCTATATTCTTGGTAATATCATATAATAACTATGTTTAGTTATAAAAGATATTAGTTACAAATTGACCCACATAATTATAGTCTCCATTCATTTCCTAAATATAAATTAGAGTACTAAGGTTATGGAGATACTAGAGTTTTAAATTAACGAATATTTTGGTTATATAATACATTATTGAATCATTAATTAAAATTTTATTTTAATATAAATGATTTCAATAAAAGTTTAACCTATTTTTAAAAGGATTTAACATAGTTTAACTATGATATGTGAGTTCTGAGTTCTGATACTATGTTGACAGTACAATTGAATAAAATATCAAACTAATAGAATAAAAACTTAGAAATTCCATATATGATTCTTTAAAAAAAATCCATTGTCATTGAAAGATAAAATAGGTTTCAGGAATAAGTGAAAACTTTTCCATATGTCATGGTCTTGTTTGGAATACATTAAGGGATCCTGGAAACTATATGGAATGTCTATGTAAGGTATCCATGTTATTAAAATGGAAATAATCAATTTTGAATTGTATGTGACACCAAATGTATAATTTAAAAATCTAGTCATCGTGAAAGAGTTCGAAATAAAGTAATTAATTATTGATGGTTATATTTTTCATCCAAGATAGGAATAAAATAACTTCTATGTTAAATATTTGAATATAAAATAATATATCAATCCTAGTCAGATAAAACTCCAAACATAAAGAATATTATATAAGATATAGATGTAATGGTTTATTTATAAAATAATAAAACTAAAGGAAATGAGTGTTAATTCATAACACAAAAAGAGTTTGTCTATCAAATTTTGATATTTTCAGAGAATATAGTTTCTAATATGGTAGAAGAAGTGTGTTCGGACCAAAAAAAATATCCAATTATAACAGATAAAATATTATTCGAGAAAAAATTCAAAGTGAATGGCCATTTGTATCATAAAATGTTTAATGTATGTTATTAAAAGGTACATAGAGGATCTCAAGGGATTTTTTTGATGAAAATGGTTCAATGATTGATGATTATTATGGAATTAGAAAATTAATCGATATATTGTAGAAATTATTTACATTGTAACATTGTATGACCTAAAGAAAATGAGTTTAAATACTAGGTTCAAAGTGTAGAAAATTAGGAATATTATTCCGAAGTCACATAATTATTCAAAAATTGTTACTTTAGGGGTGTTATTCACTAAATATTTTAGTGGGTGTTTTTTAAGGTGGTCATATAAATATGTGACATGAATTACATAGAGTTGTAATGAGTTTATCAAAATCCTCAAAGTGCAAAATTATATGCTTGATCATGGAGTCTATCAAATACAATAAGATAAATTTAGATATTTTGTATGGTTTTTTAAAAATTATTTAAAAATTTTAAGGATATAAAATTGAACTTGTTATATTAAATTAATTTCCCACTTTATCATTTTTTTCATGTTGAATATATTTTATATTTATTATAATTGAAATTAACCACCCAAATTACAGATCTTATTTATCCCTTAGAAATATTAATGATGGTGTATTATAAGTTAAGGTGAAATGATAATGTTAGTGTTATTAAGATTTCATATAGAGATATGAAATATACTTATGAGTCACAAAATATGTTTTTTTTACTAGATGACCATCCAAGTATACCTTATGGAGTGTCATAAACAATATCATTTGTATAATAGGGTTTCATATTTTATATTTCAATCTAAATAAAAAAGGTTGGAAATATACCTTTCATGAGAAACATCATACATTGATAAATTTCTTATGCAATCCTAGAGGCATGGTTAATCAGGGGTGGTGTTTTATTTTATTGATCATGACATCACCTAGAAATTTAACCAAATGTTATTTGGCCACTAATGTGAAGAGTATGACATATAGGCCCTTGAATGATTAGAATAAATGAGTGTGTGTCCAAAATTAGATATTACATGTGATGTGACAATCAATTGGATGAAGGTTATATGATGTGATCATCTACGAATTTGAATAATAAGTGATATATTCATCAAATTGACTTGTTTATACTTATATAATCGAAAACATGGGAGTTTCTATATGGGATTTACATACTCTTTGGCCAATGGGTTCTTGATTTCAATAATAAAGGGATCATACAACTACGGATACTTGTATATGATTCAGTTGGTGGAAATAGGTATAAATATGCAAATGTTTGAGGGAGAAAATTCCAAATCCCATTATAGCTTGAGTATCATCAATTATTTTCTAGGGTTTTCTCTTTGTATGCACCAATGAATTCATCGATTCATATTTATTTCATTGATACAAACGTCTGTGGGGTTACATATTATGGTTGATTGAATAGGGATTTTACTTTACTCAAAGCACCGCTCTAAAAATGTGTATTATTTTTTCCAATAGAGTTTTAGATAGATATTTATATGGTGTGTTATATGATGTTATGCATGGTTAATTTCATGATAACATTCCAAAATTATTTTAGAATATATTAAAATTGAATTTTGGATTTGATTTCAAAAATTATTTTATATATATACGAATAAATGGGAAAACATGAGGCTTTATCAAGTGTGATATTGAAATAAATATGACTTAAATATGTATTAATATATGTTTTAAATTTCCTTATATCATATATTATGATATATAGGCCATATAGTATGAGATAGAATAAACCAAATCCAATCATATTTCATTTTTTGGTAATTTCATGATTTATGAAGTAGAGATTTCATATCACTTTCAATAAATCATATTATATGAGAAGGGATAAATCATAATTTAAGAATCATAATGTATAATTTACACATCACCCTATGATTATCAAGGCATCTAAACATTAAATTGTTGGCATTCATATCTCCTTCACTCTACATATCACAATTTATATTTTTTATATAATTAAATTATTGGGAGAATAATATTAGCCAAGGGTTTTAATGGGTTTGTATCTACATGAATAAATCACAGTGTATGAGTAATATGTGATCATTCTAGGATAGTACCTGATGGCTATATTGTAACGTCCCAGTTCTGAGAGCCGCCCAACGATTCCCCATAATCAGTTGGTCACATGACCGCAAGCGCATTTCCCCTAACACCAGAGGCTGCCGACTAGCTGCGACGGCCTAGGCATGATAATGGGGAAACTATGACCTCATTGTCATAGTATACACAATAAAATAAAAATATTAAACAATTGTGGAAGTAGTAATACTAACCAATGAATTAAATAGAACAATACTGATTGGAATATAACAATTGGAGAATATATATTAATGATGCATGTCACATGTATCTAGGATAGCTTCCAAACAAGTTATAATGATGGAAAACAATATAGAAACCTAAGCAGAAAAGAAAAACGAGTAACCTTCAACATAATCTCACACCTCAGCTTGGTCCCATGCTCTCCAGCTCCGACAGCAATCACGTACTTGATGAAGAAGGGTGTTTTCCATTATCTATAACTACAACCATATAATATGTTTGGGTCCAAAATCATGACCAAATAGGGTGTGAGAAGAATCCTAGTTGGAAGCCACAAAAATATCTATGCCTAAATGTTAGTGAATATATTTAACTGGTAATATGTATAAATAAAGCAATAAACTAGGCATCACTAAAATGTATACAATCCTAATGCTTTAAATTACATTCATTTACTCTTATTATTCATCCTTTGTTTCATGTAAAACTTTGGATCTAGGAAAATATATGTATCCCATGTGTAAAATTAACTACATATGCCTCATAAGACCATCTCAACAAACAAGTAAGACTGAGTGTATGCTTGTTCTTTACTTTGGAAGACTAGCCCCAATCATTCAATCGTTAATAAACAACCCTCTGGGAAACCTCTCACAGTATTACCCCTTTGGTTTAACATAGCAATAATCATTTACAAAAGAACATATGGGTAGATCTCACGGTGAATACCCATGGGTCATAATGGAATCAATAAATTATAAACAACCTCACGGTAGCTCTCACAGTCAATACCCCCTGGGTCAACAGAGCATAAATAAATCATAAATGACCTCCTAGGTGGATATCATGGTAAATACCCCTAGGTCAAAGTCCACATCGAGGATCTCACTGTCCTATGTAAATAAACATGAAACCCCCCCCCCCACCCACAATTATCCTGGTATAAGGCTCTCACGGTTCATTGGAAAAAAACAACGTTCATATCAAAACAAGGCAGAACATGTAATCTATAACTACTACATAGATAAAATTCAAAATCATAACACATGAAATTCATAGTATCAATCAAACTCCATACTAGACAATTGAAGGTAATCCTAATAGGTGACCTAGTACAATCAGATATATATAGTCTTGTTAGGGAAATGTACCCATGGGGTGTCCCAAAAAAATGAATATAACCATAAAAATATGTTACAACCCCATTTCAATCAATTAAACCATAGTAGTTAAGCAATAGGGTTCATTTCCCAATCAAGAAATATCCCAAAAATGGGAATGCAGCCCTTTTAACATATATAATACAAAGAATAACAATTGAAGGCACAAACCACCTATATCGATATCTTACGATCGATATAATTAAACTTCGGCCCTTGAATCGTCCTAGAACGATGTATATCTACAAAAAGGATAAAATCAACCGTCCCATGATAACCTCGAGAGACGAAGAATCATAAATAAAGGTTTTAGGGGATATGAGAACTCACCAGTGGGAATCCAACTCACTTGATTCATCTCAACCAGATCTCAGATGGAGAACTAGGAGGGGATTTATGTTTGTATCCATTATATCTCTCACCTATAAAAACTAATGTGAGATGAAATAAGTTTTGGATATGATATGTGACCCCACTCCAATTTATCAAATAAAAAATAATAGTACATGGCATGTTAATTTAATGTACACACTGTGTAGTAGCCTTAACGAGCCCCCGCTTTAAGCAGTTTGCCAGGTCACCACATGGCCATGTACTCGACCATTACAAGTCCAGTATGTGGATGTACGCAGTACCCATGTACATCGTGTCCACTCATAAGTACATGGTTTATACATAGAAAATTAATATTTCTTCCTTTTTCCTAAAAAAAACCCCCGAAATAAAGATCTATACCTAAAATTAAGATCTATGTTCTTACAAACATCTCCCTTAAAACAATTCTTCCCCAAATTTCCCTTTCCAGGGTGGTTAAGAATAAAAAACTTCAAACATCTCTGGACACTAGGATTGTACGTCATCTTCCCTCTCTCAAGTCTCATCTTGTACTTATCGGTTCTTCTACAACACCCATACCATAGGAATAGATCGGCAACGGAGTACCTTCGTGCTACAATCCATAATTTGAATAGGTTGATCCTCAAACGATTCATCCACTTCCAAATCAACCTCCTTGGGTTAAAAAACATGATACAATTTTGAAAATTAATGCTATAGAAGAGAAACAAGAAAGACATCGTGAATAGTCTGGTGCCTATGAGGTAACTACAATCGATAGGCAACCAACCTAACTCTCTCCAAAACCTCAAATGACCTGACAGATCATGGAAAAAGGTTTCAATACCTCCTAATCCTTCAGTGTCCCTACCTCATTGCTATATGTAAGAAAACCTAATCACTGGCCTCGAACTATGAAGATCATCACCATCGATCGTTATAAGATTTCTGGAGATATTGTGCTGTATCCATCATCTTCCAAATGAACTCCACCTACTCAGTGGTCTCCTGGGAAAGATGAGGTCCAAGCATAGCTACCTCTCCTGCATTCAACAATCATAGGGGTGATTGGTATGGCCTACTGTATAGAGCCTCATAAGGTGTCATCTGAATAGTTTACGGAAAGCTATTATTGTAGGAAAACTCCACTAGGGGTATGTGTCTCTTCCAAGATCCCCTGAAATCCAAGATGCATGATCGACGCATGTCCTATGAAACATGAATTGTGTGCTCGGACTAGAAATTTTTCTGGGGATGGTAAGTTTTACTCGGAAGTACATTTATACCCCAAGCCCTCTATAGTCCCTACCATAGGTGATAAGAAAACTGAGCATCCCTGTCTGAAATGATAGAGGGTGGAACCACATGAAAATTTACAATATCTCAGATGTACAACCTTCCATGCTCACCTACCCTGAAGTTTTCCTTAATTGGTAGGAAATGTGTAACACTTGTGAGCATGTCAATGAAAACCCAGAGAGAATCTTTTCTTCATGGTGACCTTGGTAAACTCGACACGAAATCCATTGCGATGCCTGGTCACCAATACTGATGGTCTAGATCTTGATACATCATGGAAACATCAAGATGAAATACCCATGTTGAGGCATTAAAATCTCACAAAATCTCCTAGAATATGAATAATGACACCCATACGCACTAATAAAAATTCAAAACCTCATTCACGCATATGGTCCACCAAAGAGTATGGTCCTCTCTAGACACAAACTCTTGTAGGACTAGGCCTTCGGAATCTGTTAGCTTCCTCATTCCCACTCGATCCATTATTGTAGAGGTAAAAACTACAAAAAAATGTCTTCCCATGTATGCCGTACACCTCCAAATTCTTATCAAAGAATAGAGCCATAGGATTCTACTCACTACTAGCCTCTTGAACTTCCTATATCTAATTCCTCTTTCTCAATGGATCAGCCACTGTGTTTCTTTTACTATGCATGTTGTCAAGTTCAATGTCAAAAGACTAAAGGTACTCAACACACATTCACTATCTCAAATGTAAGATCATGCTGAGTAAATATATACCTATGGATTTTGGGGTCAGTGTATCACACAAAATTCCCTCCCAAAATATAATTTCTCCAACAGTTCAAATCATCCACAAATGCATCTATCTTAAGATTTTTCATCACGTAATTCCTCTTCTATGGCCTTAACTTCTTAGACATGTATGCAAACAATCCTCCCCCCTGAATAATCATTGACCCCATCCCGATTCCTGATGGAGCATAGTAAATGTTGTAACTATTTCTGGGCTCTGAAAAAATCAATATCTGTGATGAATTCAATCTCCCTTTCATTTTCTAAAATGTTTATTAAAAAGAATTTTTCCTCTAGTACTTTTAACCCCTATTAGTTAGGCCCGTCAGTGGTGATGCTATGCGCGAAAAGTACAAAATAAAACAACTATAGTAACAAACCAGACCTAGAAAACTCTGTACCTCAAATACATTCTTCAGCTACTCCCATGAAACTACTAAACTCACTTTCTCTAGGTTCACTGATAATCCTTTCTCTAAGATGACGTAAACCAAGAATTGAATATGGTCCATTTTAGAGTGGCATTCTAAGATATTAGCATATAACTCATTCTCTCTCAGTTTACTAAATATGATCTTATGTTGGATGGAATGATCATTTTGAGTGTGAGAGTACACCAAGATATCATCCACGAGGACTAGTATAAAATAATCCAAGTAAGGACGGAACACTCTGCTCATTAGTGCCATGAAAACTGCCATCAAAACCATTATATGGAACAGAATAACCAAATACTCATATACACCATACTCACACCAAAATCCTGTAAGAGGTATATCTGATGGTCTACCACACAAATGATGATAACCGGATCTTAGTTAAATATTTGAGAACACTCGAGATCCTCTAAGATGATCAAAGAGATAATTAATCCTCAGTAAAGGATATTGGTTCTTGACCATCAGTTGGATTAGCATCCAATAATCTACACAAAGTCTGAGGGTATGATCTGCCTTATTCACAAAAAGGACATGTAAACCCCAATGAGAAGTACAGGGTCCGATAAAACCCTTTTCCTGCTACTCCTCTAACTACTTCTTGAGCTCCTGTAACTCTAGTATAACCATCCCATAAGCTGAAATTGACACTAGTCCTACTCTTGGAACATGATCAATGGATAAATATACCTATCTCTCCAAAGGTAAACCTAAAAACTCCTCTAGAAATACATCTATGAAATGTTCCACCTCTAGAGGAAAGTCCATCTTTGAAGTCCTCTAGTCATCCATATTTAAATTTGCAATATGGTCTATAATTTTTTCAAACCCATGATGCCCGGTTCCCTCTCTTCTTTCTGAAACATCCCATTTTCCCTTATTTTGGAAAGACCCGCCCTCTAGTGACGTGAAACTCACTGTGCGGTGATATCAGTCAACAACGGTCTGAAATGAGACCAACTGATCCATTCCGAGAATGACATTGAAGCCTAATATCTCTAAGAAATTGAGGTCCCATAATAAGTGACACCCACCTACCCCAAGAGGGAACTCCTTGTACTATTGTACACTAGTCATTATAATCCCCAACAGAATGTATAAAATCATAAAATCATCCGAATTAAATCTGAAGATCCCAAGGCTCTCCATAATGGATATAGATCTGAAAATATTGGAAACCCTTATATCAAAAAGAGTAGAATATAAAATTTAGAAAACTGTAATCGTACCATTAATCATAGAGAGTCTGGGATCTTTCTCCTATAGGGTCTGCTCAATCACAAAAAATCTGATAGTACCATAGCCCTATGACCCTTCCCGACTACCCAAATATGATCCACCCTACTATTTCTAAAAACCCGTTATCTGGCTACTAAGTCCACGACCACCTCCTCATCCTCAATGGACTGACGAACTCTAGTTCCCTGGCTGAGGAGAAACTAGAGGTCTTGATCCTAAATGTGATGTCATAACAGATCCCTTCTCACTAGTTTCTGGTGAGAAAACTGGAAAAAATGATGAAGATGGACCATATTTCCCCAAGATCAGCACTCAACTAGGTCTCTTGGGCACTGCGGTCTAACTTACAAATTCATCTCACATTGGTAGCAATCCATATGGATACCTAAAGGAACATCCCTACTACAGGAAGAACCACATTTTGAATGCTTCATGTGGTGCTTCCTGCTATGTGTTGAAGGAGTACCAACCCTAGATGGTGAACCGCCCTGACTCATAGAACCCAACTCCCTCATATTGCACTTAGTAATTAGTGTCTGATTTAATATAACAGTAACTGAAGTCATCCTGAAAACATTCACCTACGGTCGGATGTTTTACCTAAGACCATCATCAAACCACCTAGCCCAAGAAAACTCATCACCTCCCAAAATATTTGATATGCATTGAAGCTCTGTAAAGAAATAAGAATCACCCCTCTCTAAAAGAGCAGGCTGCTCTAAATACATAAACTCCCATGCTCAGTTGGCCCTCAACATCTTGGGGTAGAAGTAATCATAGAATGTTCTCTGAAACCCTTCCCAAACCATATCCCAATGACGTCCAACCTTTTAGATTACATCACTCCATCGATTGGAAGAATCATGTAACACGTATGTCGCTAGCTTCACCATATTCTTGGGAGGCATCTCTAGATGATCGAATAAGGTAATCATGGCCTCCAGCCATTTCTCTGTAGCTTGTGATCCACCATCCCCTAGAAATGTGGGAGGTGGGGAAGGATTTTTTGCTACCTGGAAAGTATGCATCAACCTCAAAAATCCTTCATAGAACTATGAATCCGCACCTAAATCTAGTATAATAGTGGGTGCCAAGATTGGCACGATAAGAGGATTTGGTTGTAGTCCCTGATCTTCCATTTCTGGTGCCTAATAATCACCTTGTACCTGGCGTACAACTAGAGGACATCTCAGTGGCATGACTCTACAAGGTCAACTGCACACCACAATACATGATTTTCAAGGACTGCAACTTAGAAGTGCAAGAGCCGAATATGATAAAGAAAGTATTCATGTTTTTCAAAAGAAGGTTATACAGTGTGTTGAATCACTAAATTGAGTGTTCCCTTAATCCCTAAAATGGTTTTGTACCTCTTCCAACCTTGTCATGTAACACCCCATACACACAGAATTTTCATTTTATGACACAGTGTGTACTAGAATTTTCCCTCCTGTTCAAGTTCTTCTTCATGGATAGAACAATATGGTTCAATACCAGTGTACACTACATAGCGTTTCCACCCTAGACATGGTGTGTACAACTTATGTTCTATAAACCCATGTCATTAGTCACATAGTCAGA
Organism: Viscum album; assembly: GCA_963277665.1. Lineage (NCBI taxonomy): Eukaryota > Viridiplantae > Streptophyta > Magnoliopsida > Santalales > Viscaceae > Viscum > Viscum album. The sequence goes on from OY728122.1 coordinate 1,256,182,556, forward strand.
TACAAGGACAATTTCCACACAATTTTCCCCAGATAGACACGGTGTGTACCACCCGAATTTCATCCACCCGTGTTGTTAGTCACACTGATGTATATAGGACCACTTAATGCTTGGTGTGTACTCATAGTACATGATGTGATCTATCAAGATTTTTATCAACCTTGTGTATCTTCTCACACATTCAGTCACACCATTAACAACTACACAACATGTGCATACAGTACACAGTGTGTACTTAGGAAAAGTTATTTCTTCCAAAATATAGGAACACATGGCGTGTGTTCAAAATATCCCACACTGTGTTGTCTGATTTTCCATATAGTAAGCCTATAAAACTTCTCTGGAACCCTTAAAAACCTAAAATTTATCAAAGGAATTCCATTTCATGATATGTGAGAGACCATAATCCCTGCAAATGAATGTTTTGAATCCTTTTTTAGATCAAAACATCAAAAAATTCAATTAATGTTCAAACATGATCCGCCAAATTCTGATCCAAGAGGGGCCATAACACCTTAATGGCTAAAAATTGGCATGCATCCAAATGAAACATGATATATACCAATACATTATAAAAAAATAGCAGTTATTCTATCATAGAATCTATCACAACATCTTTCATATCCACCATAACATCAATCACAACATCATGCAATCAGTAATGCATCCTAAATGGAATGATAAGAATGAATGACATGTGATCTATAGAAAATTCATATATGATTCATGAGTTGGAATACCCTCATATCATCATGTTGAAATAGAAATAGAATAGCAATTATGTAAATAATAACAACAAAAAATGAGTTAATCACCCAATGGTGAAATCACATCAACAATAACAATTAAAAACCCAAAACATTTTAATATTTGAGGTAACATGGATTTTCCCTTTACACGAGTGAGCTACTCTTGAGAAAAGATTATTACCAACTAACCATTCCTTGTTATCCATATCTATAGGATCCAAATAGTAAAACAAAGTAAAAAAGAATAATATGCCTATGATACCACATTGTAACTTCGTAGCTCCTGGTGCTGCCCAAGGGTGCCCCGTACCTGGTTGGTCACATGACATCGAGCAGATTTCCAAAAATGACAAAGGATGTCGAATTGTAGTGAGGGGCAAGGTATTAAAATGGGGAAACTATGCCCTCATTTTCAGATTATACGCATCAGAATAAAAATCGTAAACAATATCAAAAGCAGAAATACCAATAAAGGAAGTAAATAGTAGAAGGTTGATAGAAATATAACAACTAGAGCATGTATATAAATGATGCATTTCACATGTATCTAGGAAACCATCCAAACATGTCACAATTCTGGAAAACAATATAGAAACTAAATTAGAATATGAAAACATGTAAAATCTAGTAGTATCAAAAGCCTCATCTTGGTCTCATGCTCTCCAACACCAATAGCCATCATCTACGTGATGAAGAAAGTCGTTATCCTTAATCAATACCTATAACCATATAATCTATTTGGGTCCAAAAGCATGACCCAAATAGGGTGTGATACTAATCCCAGTTTGGAACCAAAAAAATATCAATGCCTAACATTCCGTGAATATATATAGCCCCTATGAAAAAATGAAGCAATAAACTAAGAAGTACTCAAAATTAAACAATCCTACAATTTTAAATTACATTAATTTACACTTATTATTCATCCTTTAAATAATTTAAATCTTGGGATTTAGGCTATGCTATGTATCTCCTATGTAATAGTAATAGGAGACATCTTAGAAGACCATATAAAAAACAAGTAAAACTGAGTCCAAGCTTGTGGTTTGGCTTGGTAGACTTTCCCCAATAATTTTATCATTCATAAACAACCCTATAATAAATCTCTCATTGTCTAAAACCTTTATTTTAACATAGTTATAATCATTTAAAAATTACCACCTAGGAAGCTCTCACGGTAATTACCCATGGGTCAATATGGAATCAATAAATTATAAATGTCCTTCAGGTATCTCTCACTGTCAATACCCCTGGGTCAACCTAGCCTAAGTAAATCATAAATTTCCACATAGGTAGAACACATAGTCAATACCCCTAGGGCACCAAGGCTTTCACGTTCTTGTGTAAATAAATATGGAAACCCCCACAGTTTTTCTGGTCCAAGGATCTCATGGTGAATTTGAAAAACAGTGTGCATATCATAACAAGGTTCCACTTGTAATATATAACTACTACATGGATAACATTCATTATCATATCACATGAAATTCATATTATCATTCCAACACCATCCTAAAAAAACTCAAGGCATGGAAATAAGGTATGCCTCCTAGGCAACCAAGGCCAATTGGCCATATACAGTCAATCTAGGGAAACATACCCATAGGGTGTCCTGTGAACAAGGAATATAACCTTACACATATGCTAAATCCCCTTTTCAATCAATTAAAACATAATAGGTAAATAATAGGGTTAATTTCCCAATCATGAAATACCCTAAATGTGGGTATGTGGCACTCTTAACAAATACAATCCAATGGAAAATAGTAAAAGTCACAAACCACCTACCTCAATATAATACGATCGATATACATGAACTTCGGCCCTTTTATCAGCCTAGAATGATGTAGATCTATAAAATGGGTAAAATTGATTGTCCCACGATAACTCATGGGAGAGGAATGATCAGGAAAAAGGCTATAGGGGAAAATATAAATCACCGGTGGGAATCCAATGCACTCGATGGTGTCTTAGTCGGAGCTTGGGAATATAACTAGGAGGGGATTAATGATTTTGGCCATTCCATATCTCTCCTATACAAACAGAGGGGAAAGAAATATATTGTGGACAGGTAACGTAACCCCACTCTGATATACCCAAAAAAAAAGTAAACTACACAGTGTGTTCATTTAATGTATATGTCGTGTAATAGCCTTTACTGACCCCCGCTTTAAGAAATCTTCCAAGACACCACACGGCCATGTACTGAACCATTATACAGAGAGTACTTGGAGTGAACTCATAAGTACACTTCATGTACATAGAAAATTTCCATTTCATCTTTTTTCCAAAAAAACAACCCGAAAGAATGATCCATACCTGAAATGAAGATCTGAGTTCATACATGTATTTTTATCCTGTAAACATGATATCGTGTTCTTGTGAACTTTCTAATCCTCACACCAATTATCTATATCATGGATCTACTCTTATCTCTATTTTACTATGAAAAATACTAGAATATCCTAAAGAGAACTAGAATCTAACCAAACCATTGAGCGATTCACATAAACCCATAGAAACACCATAGAGGAGGTAGTATCTTGGTTTTCTCTCAAGGATCTTGATTAAGAACATTTATTGAAGAAAAAATAGTAAATATCTTCATTGAAAGGTATATGTGTTCTTTATTTTTTATTTATACATAGTATTGGGTTTTTATGCATGGCTAATCATGGCCTTTAAGATTTATATTTTCTGCATTACATTGAACAAGAGTTTTTCATTCCATATAAAATAATCATTTACATCTGAATCTTTATAAATTAAAAAATATAGTATTGAAAATTTTTATACAAATTATAAAACTAATTTTTATTTCCAATTACATTATTATAATTCTAAATATATAAATTATATAGGGTCTTCAAAATCTAAGACATTAATATTTATGTTTTAGGTTATCTTTTAAGAATATTTAGTTATAATGAAATATTTCCAAAATCATTCACTAATTTTAAATTACCCACTCTCTCAAAATGATTACATTTCATGGTTACTTTGAATTATTTTCAAAATAATTCATAGAAAATGCTTCCCCGAAAAATATAAAAAATTTAATTTCATTAATTATTTCTATTCAAATAATATTACTATAATAAGATAGATAAAATATATGAAATTAGTAATGTCACATGAAACCCTTTAAAATATCAAGGTGTTCAAAAGTGAAATATAGAATCACGTTAGAAGAAACATTAATATCATCTAAAATCAAAGTAGTGAATACTTAATCTTATAATTTTCAGATCATCATAAATATTAAATAATTATTCAATAACTCACTCTTCTTAGAACACTCTGTTTTAATAGAATTTCTCTAAAGAGAAATTATACCATTATAGACATGTTTACAACAATTATGAATCAATGTATCCTTAAAATGTCATATTTTAGGGATATATTTTATAGACTTCTATATTTAAAATTAAACAAACTATATCCAAAGAAATCATAAAAACATAATATGGTATTTGTATTAGGAGGAATATAAATTTTTATTTTATTGTAATTTTTTGTTGTGAATCATAAATACTATTCCATTCTTCTAAAAAAATTCATTAATTAGAAAAATTATTTTTTATTAGTTATCTCAATGAAATCATAGGATACAATTTTTATAAACCTGCTAAAAAAATCTTTGTCTCCCTATATGGAATTTCCCTAGAGAATAGCCATATGAATAAAGAAGTATGTGGTAGGAAAATAAAGATTGGTGAAATTTGAAACCATTAAATAATATTTTTTTATGATGGAATATGAGTTGGTTTCATCGCAGGATATATAAATAGATCTAATTATGGTTACACAATAATCTAAACTATTTAAAACTATTTATCTGGAATCTAAATAATATAGATTTCATATTCAAAGTTACAATGTATTAATATTCATTGTTGATTATCAAATACTTATTTAGAGGCTATCATGATTTGTAATTAATAGGAATGGTTATAGTCCATCTGATCTATGATGGACTCTTTATACAGTAACAAAGTTTAGAACAATATGGATAAACCTAATGGGGTGACACCCATAGGGCACATGTGGGTTTTACATATGAAATATAACATTAATGGTAAAATTTAAACCTATAAATATTTTATTTTGGAAAAAAAATTTAAAAATATTCATGGTATTTACTTTGGATAGACTATTTTACTAGTAATGATTATGTTCCATTTGTCTTTTTATTAACATAACATCTTATTATTATTATGATTCCATAAAAAATTATTCATAGATGTTTATATAATCTATCCTTATGGTTTTAAGTGAATAATTAAATTACTAAAAAAATATTTAATAATCTATTCATATATTAAAAAAAATATTTTTGAATTTGGAATATCTGATTTTTTCAGTGCAATAAAAAATAATAGTTTCATTATGAATGTGGATGATTATTATTTTTACAATTGGTTTAGAGGAAATTTTTTGGTTTTTTATTGTGTATGAATGACGTATTACTCATTGGAAATGATATTTGTACATTAATTTAAATTAATGTCTGTTTGGGGAAATTATCTCCAATGACAAAAATGTGTGAATCACCCTACACAGAATATATGATGATATATAGAGAAAATTTAATGATTTTCTATCAATTGAGTTACAATAAATATATTGGTAAAATTCAAAAGCATTTTCCATGGATAAATCCACAAAGGGGTATCTACAAGTGTTACATGACATGAGTATTTTGAAGACTCAATATCATGGTAAAAAGTTAGAACCTAGAAACATGGATATAAAATCTCCTGAATCTACCATAGGATCTAGCATCTATGTCTTGTTGTTTTCTCATCTTCATTTCTCTTATTCATTGGTCATATATAATGGATATCAGTCTAGTCCAAGTGATAGTAAATGTATTATTTTTAATAGTATTCTTAAGTGATTAAGAAGAACTAATTTTGTGTTTTTTATCTTTGTAGGTTCATAAGATATCATTATAATGAGTTTCAATGAGGACAGATTCTAAAATAACAAGGATATTTGAGTTCCCAATATAGTTTTTTGTTTTTCATTGACGTTGGGGAGTTATCAGTTATATTTAATTGAAATAAACCATTATAGTGGACTAAAAATAGGGCTAGAGTGTATTACTATATTAGATGCTACAGAGGAAGTTACATAGACCAATAAGTTTATTAATGAATATATGGTAGTTATAAACAGTAATGGAGTAATTGATATTTATTAGGTTATTAATGGAACTATTCCTATAGACAGAAAACCTTGGCCTTTCTAAAGGACTAAACCAACCCTTCAGAAATACCATCATATTGAAGAAATTATTGTGATGGGTGATGTAAAGATCTCTTGTGTCGAAACATAATAGATTGTAACATATCCAATAACAAATACAGTAATGTTTTTGAAGCCTACGGGTAATTTATTTTCCTTGGGTATTAGATATTGTAGGTGATCAGATGAAATTATTATTATAATATATATTTATTATAGTTTTATAACAAATTCAATCATTATTTATCATTAATTTAGGTGTTTGAGTATAATTTATATGAAAAATGGAATGGAAAAAAATATTTTAGTTACCTCTGATTGTTGATCATCATAGAGTATTATTGGTTTTTATAGTTTGTTAAGAGTATCATGAGTATAATATTATCTATAATCTATAATAGATTTAGGATATAATAATTGGATAGTTATTATCTAGACTGAATTTTCAAACTATATAACATGTAATTTCATGTGTTCATTGATATACTTAGGGTTTTGTGAATCATATGAATCCCCAGTACCTATGGTTGATATGTTACTTATCATATGAACCTTTATAATTTGATATAATTATTATGTCATCCTTGAGGCTCAGGTAATCAAAGGGTGGTTGGGTATGTTTTAAATCAAGTCATAAATTTATTTTAACCAAGACATGATTTATCCTCTTTCATAGAAGGTATGACCTTATATTTAATTAGACTAAGGAAATCAATGGTCATGGGGTTTTTAGTGGAATGTGATGTGTTTAACTATTTTAGAATAAATACATGTGATGTATTCATTAAACTTGGTTATTCTATTCCAAATAATCATGAACATTTGAGATATCCAGTACTATATTAATGTGTTGCATGTCTAGTGGTCATTAAATATCTTAGACAAATGGATTTTGTAAATATTAATACGATTTTTATAGATATTCCTTGTAGATGACATGTTCATATTGTGTTCTGAGTGTATTTCATCCAGATAATTCCATTATCCTTTACAGCTTCAGTAGTAATGACATTTTATAGAGGCAAGTATTTTGTTACAATTATAGAATTGATAATTTATAAAAAAATTAATTCATCAAATGAAAATAGGTTTATATATTAGTTCTGGAAATAATGATAAATTTTTATAAAAATTGTTTTTTAAAATTAGAGTGAGTTATATGATAATATTATCCAAATATAATATGATAGATTAACATAGTTTTAATGTTTTTAACAAAGTTAGTTGGGATTTAGGGTAAGTGGTATGTTGTTGAAACATAATCACCAATGCATAAAACATGACATGGTGAGAGGCACCACATCATGGTTGGTGTTATATTATGTTGTTTGGAACCATATTTTAGTTTATATAATGAAATATATTGGATATAATTCATTTATCTCTCTGCTAAGGATTATCATATTTGATTTAGTCTTTGACACATCATATGATGATATATATATATATATTAATTAAAGGTTAAAAGTATTTTTAATGGTTAACATAATTAATGAGGCTAATGATGTAAAATTTATAAATATGGAATGATAATAGTTATCCACTTTATAGTAAATGAAGTGTTAGGTCTCTAAGAGGCTCCTTAATTTAATAAACGATTTTAATTTAAGGGAGTTCATAGACCTTACATTGTAAAAATTGTTTATTATTCATAAATTTAAAGCTATCTCTCGTGATATTTACATCATTTACCTTTGAATAATTGGTTTTAGTGCACCATTAAAGTATAAGGGGTCCTCTAAAAGTGTTCAGTGATTCCAGAAGATCATGTATACCTTTAAAGGCATAAACACATTGGATTCAGCTAAGATATCTTAATCAAACCCATTTTTTCTGGTAGATTTAATATGGATTATAAGGTCTTCTTAATTTTATTATTTTTCAGTACATTTATTTATTCCTCTCTCAATTAGGGTTCTTTGTGTTATACTAGATTTGGGTATATAGAATTCTCACAAAACTCTTCATCCACATCATCAATAAAAATCATCTTGAAATATCATTTGTTTACTAACGGCCCAAGAAGAATTTATTTATTCTTTAATATTATTTTCTCTTCCTTTTCTTTTAAAATTTTCTAAACCTGAACTTATATTAATTATATATATTCCATAGTCCCTTAAGACATTATATCCAACCATACATTGACCCATGTTATTTTGGATCGTATCTATCTTGATTTCTTGTGACATTTATATTCACATTGTAATATTATGTTCCCATATAATCTTTAAATTTTATAAAATTATCCTTATTTTCAATTATCCTCAAGTATCATTCCATTTTATAAAAATAATTAAAAATTTATTAAAATTAAAAAGGGTAGAGTTGTAATGCAGTAAAAATATAAATCCAAGAAGAATATATACTACTTTAAATAACAAATTTATCAATAAATTAAATAAAAAGTTAATGAATTTAAAAGTTATTCTATTATTAATGATTTAATTTTTTTTATGATTTATTATTATTTTTAAAATAATTAAAAATAATTTTTTTCTGTTATTATTTTTGAAAAAACATGTACCCTCCATTACATAATCCCAAAAAATCATTAAAAATGAATTTAATTTATTTTATAACATATAAGTGCACAAGTTCAATTATTGTGTATTAAAATAAGTAACTACATGGTTGAGTCTATATAGATAGGTATTCAAGTATTAATTTTATATGTTGAAAAATAATGGTATTAGATTTTTATTTGAGGTTTTACTTCTTGTTGGATAAATGGTAAAAGGTAGAAAAATCAATTAATGAGACTGAGAAAAATACCAACTACTAAGGTTTTAAAATCTATTATGGTTTCTATATAATTTAATGGAGTATAAAATCAATTAATAACCCAAAACCAATTAAGATATCCTATAAAATATATAATAAATGACCATTACATTCCTTAATAACTACGTTGAGGCTCTTAGAACTTGCACGTTAGAACCCAGGTCCCTGTAAGGTTATTTTTAATTCTCACTTGGAGTGGATAATTCATAAATTTGTGATTAAAATATATCTATAGACCGTTGTAACCTTAGGAAACTATGTATTAAAACAAAAAACTTAATTTAGGATTATATTATCTCACCATCACCCAAACCCATAATTTTTTTACATAGTTATAAGAAGATAATGCTTTAATATCCCAAAAATTCAATCATAATCGAAAAACATTCAACTGATATAAATTAAATAAAAATTGAAAGTGTAACACCATAATATTTTTTGAATAATTTTTTTAGTTAATTTAATGTTTTCATATTTTTAATTTCACACAACATGGAATATATATTATTCTATATGAAAGCACTAAGTGTGGCCTACATTATACATAACAACGAGTCAATATTCCACTACATGAGAATCCTAAATTGTCTTATGGCACATGCACCACTATTTGTTTCATGTATTACTCATAAAACTAACCCACTTTGATAGATTTTATCACACTAAAGGTCAGGTTTTACCTCACTACAATATATAATCAACATTGTTATTGAAATATTATTATAGATTCCACATGGATTTTGGAATTGAAGTTAAAATTATGCTTAACTAAATTGTGAAAATATTATTTACACATGTATATAAAATGAATAATTTGGTTATCAATTAATATAAGTTAATGTTAAAACTATTTCAAAATAAACAAATTACATTTCCTTAAAAATTATTTTTCTATGTAAAAACATAATTTTATCTCAATAAATTATAAAAACCTTTATTTATTATTATTGTTAATAAAATTTATGTTTTATATATTCCTTTAAAAAAAATTATTCTCATCCAATATATTTTATTGTTATAGGATAAGAATAAATCAAATTTTATAAAAAAAATATTTATTTCACTAAAATGTAATTTTTACACCTTTTAACAGAAAAGATGGTAATTTGTCCCTTTTTATTTTCTGAAATAATTTTTATGACCACATCGTTGGTCTCGGAAAAGGGTATTTTACCTATGATAAGAATTTGATGCAAATATGAGATGTTTGAATTTTCATGAAATATATAATATTTAATTTATTAAATATTAATTTATAAGTGTGTGTTATTTTGGTCATATATTTTAAATAGATCATCATATTGATATTTTATAAATTCCATTGAGTTTTTAATGGGGTTTTTCAAGGTGGGTTATAACATTGCATCCATTGTCGGGGCTAGGCTCAGGCCCCCTTTTCATTTTATTTTCCTTTATCTTTATATTTTTCTTTCTTTCATCATTATCTTCCATTGGCTTTCCACGTATTCTCATAGGGTCTTCCTTCCATGTGTCTGATATTGGGATAGGGATATATGTGGGGGAGGGTATGAGGAGGTTCTATTGTAAAAATCAGGCCATACCAGATCTTCATATGGCAGCAGCGGGTTACAGATCGGTGTGAAGCTTTGATTGTTTCCACCCTAGGGTAGGCCCATTTTTTATTTTAACTAAAAACCTCATAGTTTAGTTTTTTTAATTTTCCATCCAATTTATGGGTTTTTTGGGACCCCTTATGAGTTGATCTGAGAGTTTCAGGGAGAAATTATTATTTTTGGGATGATTAAGGGTCTTTAGAGCATTTCTGGGGTCTTCCATTTGGGAAAACATTTTATATAGCATTTCATTTTATGAACACACACAATGTGTTTTTATTTTTGAGAATATGGTGTCTTTTATACATCAGACCATATATTGAGGGTACACTCCATATAGTAGTATTGGGAATTTGGTCGAGTTTACATCCAAATGCATCATTTAAGGGGAACATACCCATGTAAATTACAGGTCCAAACCCTATGTGGGGTGCACACTATGTAGGGGTACACAAATAAGAGGAGTACATGGAAAGGTAAATGGGTGGGTACCCATGTGGGGTTATATGTTGTGTAATAGCAATATGCATCGTGTTATCGGTCATGTTACATGCTGAGTGGCACTAGGTATATGGGTTAGTACATATATAGGGGTATATATCATGTACCAAGAGGTGCATTCCATGTACTTTGGAAAAGTAAAATCCATGTGGCCTGAGGCCCACAACTAGAGGTAGGAACTTTGTGGGTACACATTGTTTACCTGATTTTCACGTCGTGTACTTTCCCTACCATGGCCCATTTTACCTATTTTTCACCCAGCAATTAGAATTTGACATGAGAAAGGAAATTCTGATCATTTTCCACATATATCACAATGCTAATATCCTTTCAGTATTTACAAACCATTTAGATGGTGTGTTGTAATTGGATATCTCATTAGGAGGATCTATTTTGGTGGTTTCAGATTCCTCCTTGGGGTTTGGTTGTGATCTATAAGGCCCATGTGATGGTGGGAGATTCCTAGTTCACCATGGCTTGTCGTTGTTCACCAGTATTGTTTGATGTTATTTGGATAGATTATATTAGGAAGGATTGAGTATTATCTCTAAGGAGATCATGCTTTATCCTTACATGTTGGGAAAAATTTCTTATGGTTAGAGCTATTGAGGGTTAGATTTTGGGTTTGGGGATAAATGTCACTAGATCATTTGGGCTATTTTTATGCCTTTGGTTGTAAGTTATAGTTATGATCCATTAAGCTTCTGAGAATATTTTGATGGAATCATGCAGAAACCATTGTGGGATATTTTCTAATCAAGCTATCAGTATCTATCATGGCCAGATATTGAGTATACCCATGTGTAATTTCCTATTATGTATTGTGAAGAGGAAACCTTGTTGAGGGTATCATACTTTTTAGGTTGTCATGAGGACCATTGTGAATTACAATGATATTAGGATTGTGATTTTGTAGTTATATTGGGTGTGTTGTTGATGAGTGATTATTTTGAGGTCTTGGAGGTTCATTGGGATGTTTTAGCACTAGTATTGTCCTATTCTTATGGATGGTCTTGGGGAAACCCTAATAGGGCATCCTGCTCTTATTTTGGCCTTTGGTCCAGTTGAGGTTGTTTCTAAGGGAGTGGCCTAAGAGCTTGGGTACCACATGGGAGTCCCATGATTTACATATCTTTATGATATATCCCTAGGGACTCTGTAATCCCTAAGTATGGTTTGACCTTGAGTTGATTCATGGAGAGCCTTTGGGGGATGTTTTTTTGGATGTTGAGAGGGTGATGAGGGAGGCCCCATGATTTATTGGCTGATATTTGATCAGTGCTCCTAGTTTAGATGTTTGGATGGTGGCTTCAAGGTTGGATCATCCCATATTCAGTAGTCCATTAGTCATGACATTTTAGGAAGTTTTACCTGGGGACTATAGTTTGAGGAGGAGACCTGTGGGATATCTGGGATCGAGCATTGACCCTATGTTTGATCTATTTCTCTCCCACATTGGGTAGCTATCGTTATGAAATACTATAGATATAATGAAGGATCTAGATGAGTAAAAACACCATATGGTTTATTTTTATCCTTAAATAGTGTCTCTTTAGGGCCATGAGGTTTTGAGACACTACAGGTTTTGTGTAACATGGGAGATTTTCTCTCCCATTGTCATGGAAGCTTTGTGTTTTGGGGTTTTTATGGTATTAATGGGAAATTTTGTTTGTCTCCGTGATGGTTCCCATGGGAAATTATGTTAATTTCCATATTGGTACCCATGGGAAATTTTTTTTGAGTCTATAACTAGTGCTTGATTCATTATGCAAGACCTTTGAGATTGAAAGGTACTCTATTGGATGACCTCTATTTTCCTATCACTAGTATAAACAATGTTGTTGGAGTCCCAGTGCCATGTTCGTGTGTGTTGTTCTTATGGATTAATGTGGTTATTCATAGGGTTCTATAATCATTCCTATCACATTCAGACATCTTGGAGCTCCTTTGTGGATCTGGAAGATGTGCCAGTTTTCATGTGGCTTGGTGGGACATGTTATATAAATCCTTTGTTGTGGGCCATAATGATGGTAGATTTACCATAGGTGTTAGGATATGAACCCACTGGTTGGTACATTCTTATGTTTTTTCCTATTTATAGTTGTTTATTTTATTCTAGCTTCTATGAGTTTTCAATTAGGGAAGGAATATCATGTACACATGGACTTGTTATGATACTGGATGTATAGTTTTTCCACTTGGGTTTCCTACTGAGATTTGTTTCTCACCATCAGTATGTGAACCTCACTATGCAAGTAGAACTAATGTATAGTTATATATGGGATCATAGATTGTGTGGTGATTGGGTCCAAGGCCCTATGTTTCTTTATCAAGTGAAGCCACTCATGTGGAGTCTCAGGATCAGTTTGGAAAAACTTGAAAATTGTGGTGACCATGTATATGGTTTGGAATGACATTGGAGGTAGATTCAATTTTATTTATTTTCAGTTTATTAATTTTCTATATGTGGTTTGGCTAGTGGGTGACCATATTTTTTATGCTTTTTATTCTTTGATAGTCTGTATGATTTTATGTTGTATTCCATTTAGTATAGCAAGATCTGTTTCAGTTTATTTATTATGAACACTCTGATATTGATCCCTATTTATGATTTTGGTTATTTTCACCTATTATTGAACAATTAACAATGTATATAGTCTCCTCGCATCATATTTTACTCCATCATCTCTTATTGGTAGCCTCTGGAGTTTTAGGAGGTGAATTTGAATCCTTGTGTTAGGATGAATTGAGTGACATGTGAGGTCAAATGAGGCTGGTTTGTTACAAAATGGAATCAGAGAAGGTTTTTTATTTGTGGATCTAGTTGATAGGTGGTCTATGAATTTTTCAGATCATGTTATGGATATCATACAAGTGTATCATAAATTCCTTTTCTAACAGGAATTCAAATATTTAAGGGAATGGGATTTTTATTCCTGTTATTTATTTTTATGGTTATGGGATTTCACCTTGCGTGATGAACATTAGTTTATGGATTTATCATTTATTATCATTTTTGGGATCTAGGCCCATTGTAAAGTAATCAGTGTTCATGTGTCATTGTTGGAAGATAGAATTCATATGAAATTTTCTAATTTGTCATGTCTTACATATATTTTCCTCTGATGACAGGACAGTTGGATCATGTGGTGAGAGGTTTTTCATTGTTGGAGATTTATTACCTTCGGTAAGGGATTCATATACACTCATGTGGTATGGTAATGGGATTTGAGTGCCTTGTTGGTGGCTCGATGAGGAAATGGATTCCTAACAGATAATTCATTTGGACTCAATATTCCCTAATTTGGTGGTTCCCATAAATTCCTAGGTTTATGTTCCATGAGAGGTGGCTATTCTTTTCATTTGTTCTCTATTGGGTCTTACGGTGGGGCAAGTGTCCCTGCTATCACCAATGGAATGGGAGGGAGTAGTTTTTCATCCATGGTGGGACCATTGAGGTCTGTTATAACTAGGATTTAGTTAGTCATCAGGGATCCTGGTGTTTGAGAAGTAGAGTGATGGTAGTTCTCATTGTCTCGTGGATTGATTCATATTGATGGTATGATTGAGGCCATATCCATTATAGTATTATGCTTCTCCTTGGGTAGCACAGTGAGAGAATAGTTAGTTGTTTATGGTTTTAGTTTCACACTCATGTGGAGGGTAGTCGGTGGTTTTAGGGATGTTATCCTAATTTGATTAGAACATATCCAATGTAAGTGAGAGTCATATTATATGCTCAAGTAGAGGAGTAAGGAATTCCTTGTGGTGGGGAGTGCGTTATAGGATTTTGGAGGAAATGGTGCTCGTTTAAGTGGTCTATTGATCATGATTGTGGTTGTTTTTTTGTTATGGTTCTCAAGTGCAAGTTGTATGGACATTCCTATATATTGATTTTGATGATAGACATAACAGGGTTGATGTGTCTGGTCATTTGGATGAGAGATGATGATAAGGATACTTCTATGGTGGAGATTATCAAATAGATCGCTATTGATTTTATCTCATGTTTGGAGAGAGTTTGTGGAATTGTATGACCCGTCATTGGATGGTCACGAAATATCTAATCGTTCTAGTGATTTTGGTAGATCATGTGTAACACCCCAAGATTTTATGAAAAATATTCTTTTAATTTCATTAATTTCTTGTGTTGTATGCTACACCAAGATTACCTTGCGCTATACGCAACACCGTATTAACTTGCAGTATACGCAACACTATTCTTGGATCGTGTTACACACAATTTTGATAATAGTTATTCTACGCAACATTGAGTATATATATATATATATATATTCAATGTATAAATGAAATATGGCTGGATTATATTATACGAAACAACGAAGGATTCTTTCACAACACGCAACCCTGACTTGGCATGCACTACACGCAATCACGACCTTCCTCGATACCGTGTGTTGTACGCAATACTGGGTTTTACTAAACAACATTATATTATTATAATATTATTATGAACTATCTGTTATGAATAGTATTAACTAAATTTTGAATTTTATAACATTATTATTCATCTTACACATTTTTTAGAACATGGTATAAGAACAAAATAAAATTTTCGGGTAAAATAAGTATTTTTCAAAAAATGCAGTTTTTCCGCCTTTTAATAGAGCACCCAATTCAAATCTAGTTTTGAAATGTTTATAAGTTCAGTTTGAAAAAATGAAATTCTTCTTTGGAATCAAGAAATAAAAATTTACTTTGGATAAATTTTTCGTATTATTCTGGTAACTTTCATATTTTGATGAATAGTAAAAACACGCTATATTTTAATGAAAAGCAACTTTTTTCATCGTAATAATTTATATGGTTAAATTATAATAATTAATGGTTTTAAAGTATAAATAGAATATATTTTTACCATTTAATATAATGTATTTCATTAGCATTTATTTTACATTGAATTCGTAGGTTAAATCAATTCAATCTTTTGCAATGTTTTAAACAAAAACCTATTTTCATTCGACAACGGGATTAATTTTAATTTAATTTCTGCAACTTATGTGTATTGAATTTGAAAAAATAGATTTTATATTAGGAATAAGTGGGTACAAATTATGTTAATAGGCTACTTTTTATTTTTGGGAATTATGAATAGTAACTACGGTAAATTTTATTTAGCATAGTTAAAGGTAAATCGGGTAATTAAGGGTAAATATAATATTATAAAATTACCCTAACACATGCCAAAATTCTATTGGATGGATAAAAGTAAACCCATATCAACTAAGGGTCGGATTAGATTCATTTTATGGACTTTTGACCATGAAAATAATTTAATTATTATTAAAACCAAAGAAAGTGACAAAATGTCACTCTCTTAAATCTTATAAGTATAATAATTTTAATTTAATGGTAAACATCATAAAACGACGAACATGAATACTCTCCAGAAATCTAATAAAATTATCTACATCATGATAATTTATTTAGAATTTTTAGGGATTAAATAATTGTTATTAATGTTGATACATTAATGATACAGAAATTATTTATTAAGTGGAAAATAAGTAATATAGTTTTTATTGAAATAATAATACCCATTAAAAGTCCCACAAACATGCCCAAAACATATTGGTAGTGTATATATACACCTTAAGCATCAAATGACCTAATATATAACCGTTTGGATCCTTATAAAAGTGATTATGACACTTATATTATTTTATTTTAAATGATTCCAAAGTTGTCACCATCATAATTTAAGAAATATAACAATTTAAATATTGTGATTTTAAGATGATAAATTCGAGTAAAAGTATTATTGTGAAAGGTAATAGATTTATATTAATCATAGGATTTTATTTTAAATTTTTATGCAATAAATAAGTATATTAAATAATTATACAAAAATGTTGTAGTAATTATCTTATTAAGAGATAAACTGAATAAATGGTTTTAAAAATAATAAAATAAATATTATATGAACTATTTAATGTGATCCACTAATTTTAGAGATACATATGACCTTGGATGAATCTATTAATTCTTTTATTTCAAACATATCTTCTGTATATATTTTATTTAAATTCAAATAAATGAATAGTGTCAAAATTGACACTATTGTTATTTTATAAAAATAAAATTGTTTAAAAATCACAAAAATATTTAAAAAATTATAAATTTAAATTTATATGGTCTATACTGTTATAAAGTAAACAATTATGGAAAATTCACAACAAATAAGTAATTATTTGTTATAATTCAAAATTTATAATTTTATTACCACAAATCAACTTAAATAGATTAAATAAGGATAAATCAAAATGATAAGGTTTAAAATAATCTCCAAACATGTCTAAATTTGATTAGTTGACGTGATTACAACCCTCTATCATATAATTTTAGAATATGAGTCATTTTTGGAGGTTTTTAAGTGGGGTTAGATTTATTATAAATTAATATTTTTAAGAATTCCAAAGGTCCCCTCTCCACCCTTATAAAATGGCACCTCCTCCCTCCCTTCCTCACACCAATTTGAGCCTTCAAGCTCGGCCAACCCATTCCAAATTCTCTTATCCACTTCCCTAGAAACATCCTAGAGGTCCTGGTATTCTTTAAAAACCAATTTTAGTGCCCCAAGTGGAGGTCTCAAAGAGGCGCTTCAAAGAAGAGGTAATGTCCATTACCGATTCTTTCAACTTTATTTCTTCTTCTACTTATTCTTCTTTAGTTGTTTCATTATGAAATAATAACATCAGTATCCCTCATATACTGATATGTTATTATAAGTATGAAACAACCCTATTTCACCATCTATCCATCCTACAGAAAACGAAATCACCGCACGTGCGTACGTACGGAATACCATCACCATGTCGTGGTGTAATCTGTTTTTCCACCAACACCTTACATGGATGGGAATAATGGTGTAAAGAATAAATATACATAGTTATTATAACATCATACTGATTTTGATATATTTTATCATCCACTCAAATTCAATTCAATAATTATGGAAATGATATCATCGCTCGTGCGTACGAACAGACTACCGTCTCCACGACGCGATGAGATTCATTCTCCATGTTAACCATTTAAGATTGATTATAAAGTATATATAAGCAATAATAATGAAATATATGACATTATAAAGCTACTGTATTTATGTATATATGTATTTCTTCTACTTAATTCCATTCAACTCAATAAGGAAACGAAAACAACATTCATGCGTACGTATGGCCTACCGTCTCAATGAACGGTGTATTTCTTTCCATTTATAGATCTATTATATATATGTATATTCTGAATATATATTATATATAAATCATGTTTTATATTCTGGAATTATGTAATCGTGATCAAAGTAATCATATGAATAATTACAAGTCAAAACATGGACGACAAATGAAACGATTTTACCCAAAACACTCTTTAACATGGAATTTACAAAAGAACGGGTAATATAAAGTCATAAGTGAACCATATATGATATCATAACAATGAATATGATTCTGTAATAAGTCAATGACATTATTTAAATCATTATACTGGAGGTTCGGACACTTACGAAGAAAATCGGACCTAAGGTATGGGAAAATCTCGTAATCTCAATTTTTATCTGATATTGCTTATATTTCATAATTTACTGGGGAATATTTATCATCCACATCCATGTTTCCTCAATATGTAATATTTATATCCTTCTACAATTTTTTAAATCCAATTTTACCCTTCGGTAAGTTTTTAGTAAAAGATATGAAAGGAATCTTTTGTCATTTTTCATACGAGGTACTTTTTGACTTTTCCGACAAAAGTATGAGAAGAATGTTTTTTTAACTTACACGGCATGAATGGATTTTTAAAACATTATTTCCAAGAAGCTTAATTTACTAGTTTTCAAGTTTATTTTTAATCAACTTCTTTTATTTTAAAATTGTAAAACATGTTAAGAAAGGAAAATGTTTTTGAAGTAGAAAGGATATTTTCCTCAAGAATGGAGTTCAAGTGTTTTATCAAAATTATTTTTCCATCTAAGATCATATAGGGTTCTGTTTCTATCCCTATTATTACATTGATTTGATTATGTTGTGATGGAGTTATTTTTATGAATTCCTTTATCTTATATGAATTGTTTTATGATGTCATGTTGTTTAAGAGTCCCATTTTTATTACATGGGTTGTGCTATGATGTATGGTTTATGATTTTGTGGCACACATAAGAATGGTATCATTATGAGATTGGTGGGACCTATATCTACCTCCAATGCATTGGGTAAAGATTTTATATCTCATGAGATAGACATGGCTGGAACGACAGGTTAAACCGGTTCAGTGAAACAGGACTGAAACAAGGAGTGAACTCGGTTCAGAAATGGACTTTGTCCACTAAGATAGTCTTGGAAATGAGTCTTGACTAACAAGAAATGATTCTATATGATTATGTGTGTATGCCACAAAGTTTCATGTTTTAATTTATGATTATTGGGATTTCAATTCACTACTATGATTTATCCCATGTTATGAAATTATGCTATCTTTTGCAGGTTAAGATTTCCAAAATGTTATGTTCTTATGAATATGATGAGATTGATATTTCTTTCGTTTACCCTTACTGAGAATTTGAGCTCACCCTTTTATGTTTTCTTTTCCCCAGGATATAAATAAAGGTTTTAGGTAAAAAAAAAGGGAAGATCTTTATGGGAGATGTTGAAGATCCTTCACCACGATTAGAAGATTATATTCCGAGTTTCCAAAGACACTAAACTATTACGATCCTTGTGTGTCTATTTTTGTTATGTACTAAGTATTACGCAAAAGTAATGTAATTTCCATGTACGTCAAGCTTCGGGTCTCTACAATTGGTATCAGAGGAAAGGTTTAGTCAACCTTTGTAAACTAGGATGCGAGAACTTTAGTGAGATCCCTATAGATATTTCTAAGGTATGTATAGGGATGTCCCTAAGGTTAAGTATAAGTATAGTTTATAGTACTAGAATTATGGTAATCTAGGATGTTAGATATTGAAGGTACTCCCCGTTTATTATATTGTTTTCCCTAGCATAATTTTTGCCTCTCACACTTTTCTTTTTGGGTTTTAGATGATGGATGGAACCCGAAGGAACTATGTTGATAAATGTAATGGACAATGCAATGATTGTCCTCTTGAACAAACAAATGTTATGGGAGATGGAGTGAAAAATCTTATTTCTATACTTGCACAAGATATGAATCATTCTAGACTTCTAAATGAGAAGATAAGGGAACAACATTCTATTGAGTCCTTCATGAGGCAACGTCCACCTTCTTTTAGTGGGTGTTCTGATCCACTTGTTGCTGAACGATGGATCAGTACCACTGAAAAGATATTTTCAGTTCTTCAATGTTCTGAACATGATACAGTCATCTTAGCAGTATATCGTTTGGAAGGTGAAGTTGATCAATGGTGGAATCTTATCAAGAATACAAGGAAAGGAGATGAAATTGAGTCCATGGAATGGGATGAGTTCAAGAACTTATTTTTCAATAAGTACATCCCTCGTATTCTTCGAACAAAGATGGAGAAGGAGTTTCTTGAACTAAAGTAAAAGGATGATGAATCTTTTCCTTAAGCTCAAAGTGTGGAAAGAAGCATGGTGGAGATTATCTTAAAGGGACAAGTAAATGTTTCAAATGTGGAAAGGAAGGTCATCGGGCATTTGAATGCCGCAATGATGGGAAGAAGATGCCTAATGATGCAAACAAAGGAAGGGATACACAGAATGAACCTACTACACTTCAATGCTTCAAGTGCAAGGAAATGGGGCATTATGCTAATAAATGCCCTAATCCAAGGGTTAGTGATGATTGACATGAGCAACCACTTAAGGAAAAGGAAAAAGCGAAGTCACATGCGATCACCCTTGGCGATGTTGACTATGACAATGATGTGGTGGAATGATTAAGTGTTTATGTAATTGGATTCCAGAATAATGTTGTATATAGTATCGTGGAATATTGGAAGATTTATGTATTGGTCTATTGTGGTTTTCAATAATTTTATGGCATCGGTAACCATGTAAAGTGATTGAAATATTTTTGGAAAGCAGGTGATATGCATATAATGAAGGGATAAAGAGAATCGAATATGTTTGATAGTATTCATGAGCTCATGATTGATATAAGGACTAAGTGATATCATGGTCTGAGTATATAGAATTTTGAGTATTTTGGTATGTGGAAAGTGTTATCTTTTAACTGCATTCATGTTTTCACTAAGGTTCAATGGGTAATCATTTTTCGAGATAATACATGATTAAGGCCTTCGAATGTTTGGAATGTGACCAACAAGACATATCTTATGATATATGGGGATCAACGATGGTATTAAATCTCTGGTAATCGTTTTCACTATATTATGAGAGTGGACTGCAGTATTATGGATAAGCCTAAAGATTGGAATGGATTATGTTGGACATAAGTTAGTATTGTTTATGGATAGAACTTTTTTCGATATTATTGATGGGATGTTATAGTAATATAGTTTTAGAAAAAGGAAAACCTGCAGGACGGGCTACAGCCCATCACGTCAGACAAGGCTGTGGGAATCGAACCCACAACCGAAGTGTGACTGGCCTTTATCGCCTACCACTGGCCTACAGGAAGTACCTGGTTAGTAGAAACTAGTTTTATTTTATTAAGCAGTATGATATATGAAGTATAAGTTCATTTTTGGAACCATATACGATTAATCTAACCATAATATGGACTTATAACTTTTTTTAACCTTTTGTTTGAAAGAGATGGAATGACCCATCATTCTATCACATGATCTGCTAACACATCACGAATAACAAATTCAACTTCATTTAATTAAGGGATGAAGTGTAAATTGTTCAATTCACAAACTACAGTGAGATTGTACCAACATCATGCAAGTATTTATTTTAATTCATCAACTTTAGGGAAATGATCTTGAAAACCAAAAATGTTGTCCTAGTTCCCTTATAAGCGATGAATCAGATGGTACCTTAGATCATCACAGATCAATAGATTTGTGATTTTTGTATTTTTCATAGCCATATTCTCTACCACTCTCCATCAGAACTTGATGGTTAGATTTTTCTTCCATATA
Source organism: Viscum album (assembly GCA_963277665.1). NCBI lineage: Eukaryota > Viridiplantae > Streptophyta > Magnoliopsida > Santalales > Viscaceae > Viscum > Viscum album. Next base: position 1,256,204,488 of record OY728122.1, read on the forward strand.
CATATTTTCACCTATGTTCTCCTACGTGGAAACCCAATGATGAGTTAATTTGGGTAACCGTTACATTTCATACTTTAGTTTTTAAAGCCATGATTTGGTATTCCTTTTTACGATGTGGGTTTCCATTAAACAAACTTTTGAGTAGTAAACCATTTATAAACCCGACGAAATTCGTCGGCGAAATTCATTTTAAGGGGGGTAGAGTGTAACACCCCGAGATTTTATGAAAAATATTCCTTTAATTTCATTAATTTCTTGTGTTTTATGCTACAGCAAGATTACCTTGCGCTATACACAACACCGTATTAGCTTGCAGTATACGCAACACTATTCTTGGATCGTGTTACACACAATTTTGATAATAGTTATTCTATTAAACATTGAGTATATATATATATATTCAATGTACAAATGAAATATGGTTGGATTATGTTATACGAAACAACGAAGGATTCTTTCACAACACGCAACCCTGACTTGGCTTGCATTACACGCTATCGCGACCTTCCTCGATAGCGTGTGTTGTACGCAATACCGGGTTTTACTAAACAACGATATATTATTATAATATTATTATGAACTAGCCGTTATGAATAGTATTTACTAAATTTTGAATTTTAGAACATTATTATTCATCTTACAAATTTTCTAGAACATGGTATAAGAACAAAATAAATATTTCAGGTAAAATAAGTATTTTTCAAAAAATGCAGTTTTGCCGCCTTTTGATAGCGCACCCACATTAAATCTAGTTTTTGAAATGTTTATAAGTTCAATTTGACAAAATAAAATTCTTCTTTGGAATCAAGAAATAAAAATTTACTTTGGATAAATTTTTCGTATTATTTTGGTAACTTTCATATGTTGATGAATAGTAAAAACACGCTATATTTTAATGAAAAACAACTTTTTCATCGTAATAATTTATATGGTTAAATTATAATAATGAATTGTTTTAAAGTATAAATAGAATATATTTTTACCGTTTAATATAATTTATGTCATTAGCATTGATTTTACATTGAATTCGCAGGTTAAATCAATTCAATCTTTTGCAATGTTTTAAACAAAAACCTGTTTTCATTCCACAACGGGATTAATTTTAATTTAATTTCTGCAACTTCTGTGTATTTAATTTGAAAAAATGGATTCCATATTTGTAATCAGTGGTTCGAAATTATGTTAGAAGGATACTTTTTATTTTTGGGAATTATGAATAGTAACTACGGTAAATTTTATTTACCATAGTTAAAGGTAAATCGGGTAATTAAGGGTAAATATAATATTATAAAATTACCCTAACACATGACAAAATTATATTGGATGGATACAAGTAAACCCATATCAACTAAGGGTCGGATTAGATTCATTTTATGGACTTTTGACCATGAAAATAATTTAATTATTATTAAAACCAAAGAAAGTGACAAAATGTCACTCTCTTAAATATTATAAGTATAATAATTTTAATTTAGTGATAAACACCATAAAACATCGAACATGAATAGTCTTCAGAAAGATAATAAAATTATCTACATCATGATAATTTATTTAGAATTTTTAGGGATTAAATAATTGTCATTAATGGTGATACATTAAGGATATAGAAATTATTTATTAAGTGGAAAATAAGTAATATAGTTTTTATTGAAATAATAATACCCATTAAAAGGCCCAAAAACCTACCAAAAACATATTGTTAGTGTATATATACACCTTAATCATCCAATGACCTAATATATAACCGTTTGGATCCTTATAAAAGTGATTATGACACTTATAATATTTTATTTTAAATGATGCCAAAGTTTTCACCTTCATAATTTAATAAATATAACAATTTAAATATTGTGATTTTAAGATGATAAATTCGAGTAAAATTATTATTGAGAAATATAATAGATATATCTTAATCATAGAATTTTATTTTAAATTTTTATGCAACAAATAAGTATATTAAATAATTATACAAAAATGTTGTAGTAATTATTTTATTAAGAGATAAACCGAATAAATGGTATTAAAAATAAAAAAAAATACTATATTAACTAGTTAATGTGATCCACTAATTTTATAGATACATATGACCTTTTATGAATCTTTTAAAGATTTTATTTCGAACATATCTTCTGTATATAGTTTATTTAAATTCAAATAAATGAATAGTGTCCAAATTGACACTATTGTTATTTTATAAAAATAAAATTGTTTAAAAATCACAAAATATTTAAAAAATTATAAATTTAAATTTATATGGTCTATAATGTTATACAGTAAACAATTATGGAAAATTTACAACAAATAAATAATTATTTTTTATAATTTAAAATTTAGAATTTTATTACCACAAATAAACTTAAATAGATTAAATAAGGATAAATCAAAATGATAAGGTTTAAAATAAGATTCAAACATGTCTAAATTTGATTGGTGGATGCTATTACAAACCTATCTCATCTAATATTCGAATATGAGTCATTTTTGGAGGTTTTTATGTGGGGTTAGATTTATTATAAATTAATATTTTTGATAATTCCAAAGGTGCCCCTCTCCTCCCTTATAAAAGGGAACCTCCTCCCTCCCTTCCTCACACCAATTTGAGCCTTCAAGCTCAGCCAACCCCTGAAAAATTATCTTCTCCACTTCCCTAGGAACATCCTATAGGTCTTGGTCTTATTCAAAGACCAATTTTAGTGCCCTAAGTGGAGGTCTCAAAAAGGCGCTTCAAAGAATAGGTAATGTCCGTTACCGATTCTTTCAACTTTATTTCTTCTTATACTTCTTCTTCATTAGTTGTTTCATTATGAAATAATAATATCAGTATCACTCATATACTGATACATTATTATAAGTATGAAACAACCCTATTTCACCATCTATCCATCCTATGGAAAATGAAATCACTGTGTGTGCGTACGTACGGAATACCGTCTCCACGCCGTGGTGTAATCTGTTTTTTTTTCACCAACACCTTACATGGATGGGTATAATGGTGTAAAGAATAACTATACATAGTTATTATAACATCATACTGATTCTGATATATTGTATCATCCACTCCAATTCAATTCAATAATTATGGAAACGATATCATTGCTCGTGCGTACGTACGGACTACCGTCTCCACGACGCGATGAGATTCATTCTCCATGTTAACCATTTAAGAATGATTATAAAGTATATATAAGCAATAATAATGAAATATATGACATTATAAAGCTACTGTATTTATGTATATATGTATTTCATCTACTTAATTCCATTCAACTCAAAAAGGAAACGAAAATAACGTTCATGCGTACGTACGGCCTACCGTCTCCATGAACGGTGTATTTCATTCCATTTATTGATCTATTATATATATGTATATTCTGAATATATATTATATATAAATAATTTTTTATATTCTGGAATTATGTAATCGTGATCTAAGTAATCATATGAATAATTACAAGTCAAAACACGGATGACAAATGAAACGATTTTACCCAAAACACACTTTAACATGGAATTTACAAAAGAATGGGTAATATAAAGTCATAAGTGAACCATATATGATATCATAACAGTGAATATGATTCTGGAATAAGTCAATGAAATTATTTAAATCATTATACAGGAGGTTCAGACACTTACGAATCAAATCGGACCTAAGGTAAGGGAAAATCTCGCAATCTCAATTTTTATCCGATATTGTTTATATTTCAGAATTTACTGGGGAATATTTATCATCCACATCCATGTTTACTCAATATGTAATATTTATATCCTTCTACAATTTTTTAAATCCAATTTTACCCTTAGGTGAGTTTTTAGTAAAAGATATGAAAGGAATCTTTTGTCGTTTTTCATACGAGGTACTTTTTGACTTTTCCGACAAAAGTACGAGAAGATTTTTTTTTATCTTACACGGAATGAATGGATTTTTTAAACATTATTTCCAAGAAGCTTACTTTACAAGTTTTCAAGTTTATTTTTAATCAACTTCTTTTAGTTTAAAATTGTAAGACAAGTTAAGAAAGGAAAATGTTTTTGAAGTATAAAGGATATTTTCCTCAAGAATGGAGTTCAAGTGTTTTATCAAACTTATTTTTCCATCTAAGATCATATAGGGTTATATTTCTATCCCTATTATTACATTGATTTGATTATGTTGTGATGGAATTATTTTTATGAATTCCTTTATCTTATATGAATTGTTTCATTATGTCATGTTGTTTAAGAATCCCATTTTTATTACATGGGTTATGCTATGATGTGTGGTTTATGATTTTGTGGCACACATAAGAATAGTATCATTATGAGATGGGTGGGACCTATATCTACCTCAAATGCATTGGGTAAAGATTTTATATCTCATGAGATAGACATGGCTAGAACGGCAGGTTAAACCGGTTCAGTGAAACAGTACAGAAACGAGGAGTGAACTCGGTTCAGAAATGGACTTTGTCTACTAAGATAGTCTTGGAAATGAGTCTTGAATAACAAGAAATGATTCTCTATGATTATGTGTGTATGCCCCCAAGTTTCATGTTTTATGTTATGATTATTGGGATTTCAATTCACTACTATGATTTATCCCATGTTATGAAATTATGCTCTCTTTTGCAGGTTAAGATTTCCAAAATGTTATGTTCTTATGAATATGATGTGATTGATATATCTTTTATTTACCCTTACTGAGAATTTGAGCTCACACTTTTATGTTTTCTTTTCCCCAGGATATAAAGAAAGGTTTTATGTAAAAAAGGGAAGATATTTATGGGAGATGTTGAAGATCCTTCACCAAGATTAGAAGATTATATTCCGAGTTTCCAAAGACACTAAACTATTACGATCCTTGTGTGTCTGTTTTTGTTATGTACTAAGTATTCCGCAAAATTAATGTAATGTCCATGTACATCATGCTTCGGGTCTCTAAATCATGGCCTTTTACTTTCCACCAAGGATTCATGGGGTAGGGGAAAGAATCATTTGTGGTGGGAATTTTTTGATGACCCGTATCATTAAAATTTGTGAAAATCATGGTATGTTTCAACCTTTCTTCCTAGGAGTGTTCTGGCTAAAAATATTAATTTGTCTTATGATATGATATTATATAATTTTTCTAACCACTCTGTTAATCCCAGAATATAGTGTTTACCTTAGGATAAGAGTATTTTGGAAATCTGAGTTGTTCATTTTTCACATAGTATTTAATAATTAATTAATTAATTATTATTTTATTCATAAATGTTTTTTCTAGAATATCTTTTAGATATAATTTTAGATTAGGATTTTTTCTTCAGTGCTGAGTTTGGAATGGGGGGTTTTTCTTAATGGGGAAAAATCCTATATCGGGTGATGGAGCCAGGACTGGGACCCCATTTCATTCTACATTATTTTCTTTTTCTTATTTTTTTTATTATTTAGTTTCTATTGATTTTTCATGTACACCCATGGAGGATTCCTTACATACATATAGAGAGGGGGTGAGGGATGAGTGAGAGGGATAAAAGGTAGAGGGAAGGAGGAGGTGCTACCATCGAGCTTAGGTAATGTAAGATTGTCTTGTTGTAGCTGTGGATCACATATTGATGTGAAGATTCAACAGTATCCATCTAGATATAGTTCCATTTATTTTTTTAATAAATCATCATAGAATAGTATTTTTTTAGTTTTAATAATGTTTATTGGTTGTTTTGGACACCTTGTGGGTGGATCTAGGAGTTCTGGGGAGTAATCCTGCATTTTGGGCCGATTCAGGGGTTACAAGGTGCTTCATTGGTTTTCCATTCTAGAAAACCAGTGTACACAGAATGAACATTTATGAACACACTCCATGTTTTATTAATGTTCAAGGAATATGATGTATTTAGGATGAAATGCAGTGTATCGGGGGTACATGCTATGTCGTAGGATTGGGTGAGTGGCCAAGTGCTCAGTCATGCACTATGTGTGTGTGTGCTTGGGGGGGTACATGACAGTGTTGGTTACACTACCAAAAGATGTTTGGGTTGAATTCTATTTATTAATACTTTTATGGGTGGGGTACATGTCTAGGTACATAGGTGGATACCCATTTGGGGTTACACAACATGTTCTGGCAATACACACCATGTACTCGGGTATGTTACACACCAAGTGGGGATGGGTAGATAGGCTGGTACCCATGTAGCGGTACATGTAGAGTGGAATGAGGCACATGGCTAGGGGAGGACCTATAAAAGTAAAAATCTTTTACTCAAATTGCACACTGTGAACTTTCCCTTCCCTAGGCCATTTTTCTTATTTTCACCCAGTTTTTATAATTGGACTTTAGAGTAGTATATTCTGTGTGTTTTTCTACATAGATCAAAATGGATATATCCTTTCAACCTTGAAAGGTCATTAATGTTTGTTTTTTAACATTATAGTTCATTATTAGTATCTCCTTTAGTGGTTCCATATTCCTCTTAAGGGTTGGGTTGTGATCTTTGAGGCCAGTGTCAAGTAGTCAGCTCATTAGTTGTTCATGGATTGTGGATGTCAGCTAGTGTCAATCAAGGGTCATTGGATATATTCTAGTATGAATGATTGATTAGAATCATTTAGAATATATTGGTTTTTTCATGTGTGTCCAGATATTCTTCATAGGTTTAGAGTTGTTGATGTTTAGCTCTACAGTTTAGGGACTAGAGGTGATGGAAACTTTGGGCCATGTTGACACCATTGGTGGGTGGTTATTGTTTGGTGTCATTGAACTTCTGAGATGAGTTTTAGGGACTCATGAGGATTCCCATGTGATCTAGTTTCTATTAAAGTGACCAGTGATTTCCATGGTGAGTTGTTGAGGATTCTCATTGGTCATGTTTTGTTTTAGATTTTTTTGAGGAACCCTTATGTAGGGTATCTTACTTTTTGGGTTTTTATGTAGACCGTTTTGAATTTCCCTATAGGAGGGCTTGTGGTTTTGGATTTCTCTTGGGTACATTGTTGATTAAAGATCTGTGGGAGGATGCTGAGGTCAATTTGGTATGTTTCAACACTGGGAGTTTCCCATGATGTTGGATGATCTACAAAAACCCCTCTTAGTGTTCCCTACTCTTATTGTGTTTTTTGGGCTAGAATAGGCTATCTTTGTAGGAATATCTTGAGAGAATGGGTGAAGTAGGTGATTCCCATTGAGAAAAAAAACATTATATTGTTTACCCAGGGAATGTGTGAGCACTGAGCTTGGTTTGACCCTAATGAAATTTGTGGAGTGCATGTGGTGGCAGTTTTGTGTGGATCCTACGATCTGGGGTGATGAGGGAGGCCCCATGATTTGTTTGTTGAGGGGTGGTTTTAAATGCTAGTTCAGTTGATTGGAAAGTGGGTTCAATATTTTATCTCCACACATTTGTTTGTCCATTAGACATTATGTCTAAGGATGTTATCACCCATGTATCTGGTTTGAGGAGAAGACCCTTGGGATATCATGGATTTGTCAGTATCCCCAATTTTGATCTGGTTCACTCCTCAATTAGCTAGATATTGTTAGATAATCTTAGTGATAAAATTGAGGAACTGTATGATTTCAACCCCCATATAGTTTATTATTATCTTTTACTGGTGTGTCTTTGGCTTGGGAGGTTCCAAGACACTCACATAGTGAGTTTTCGGTATCGTGATTGCTTTGTGCTCTTAGTTTTCATGGTACACGTGGGTCATTTTTTTCAGTTCCATGTTAGATCCAATATGAAACTATGTTTGGGTGTAAATCTTTACCCATGGGACATTTTTTGGGTCTATAGTTGGATCCTAATTCGTTTTGTAAGACATTAAAGATTGACAGGTTATATAGTATTCAACCTAGATGTTCTTGTAACTAATTCAAATCATGTTGCTGGAGTCCTAGTGAATGTTAGATGTGTGAAATTCATCTGGATCCCTATGTTTATGTGATGGGGTCCATCTTCATGCCTATTTCATTTATACATCTTGGTGATCCTATTTAGATTTGGTGGGTGTGCTGGTTTTCATGTGTCTTGGTGAAACACAAGCTATAAATCCCCAAGAATGGGCCAGAGTGGGGGTAGATTTTCCATGGGCATTATACTATAAGCCTCTAGTCGGATGATTTTTGATATTTTCTCCTTTTTGTAGTTTAGTTTTCAACTAGGCTAAGTATATCATGTGTGAATGAATTTGTTATGAAAACTAATTTATAGGTTCACCGTTGTGGGCGGCCTATTGGGATTTATTTTTCACCCACTATATGTGAACCTCAATGTGTATGTAGACTTGATGTATACATTTATTTTGGAGAATAGGTTGTGCAATGGATAGGGCTGAGGCCTAATGTGGATTGATGAAGTGGAGCCACTCCTACGGAGTCTCTTAATTGGATTGGTGTAGGTCTAGGTTCCTAGAGACTAGGTGTATGGTTTATCTCATCATTGGTAGTAGATCTGGTTGTATTTATTTTTAATTTTTGTATTTTTTATATGTGGTCAGACTAGTGGGTGATGGACTATTATATAAGTTTTGGATGCTTGAGAGTATATATGATTGTAGGATGCATTCCTTTTGTTACAGAATGATCTATTTCAGTTTACTTTTTATATGCACTATGATGTTTATCCATGTGTATGATTTGGGTTATTTTCCAAAATTATTACACTGTATCCAAAGGGTATAGTCTCTTCACAGAGTGTTTTAGACCCTTACAACAACATTTTAGTTGCCTCTTGCATATGAGGAGTTATGCTTGTGGCCTTGTGGGGGACTAGATCATGTGACATGTAAGGTTGACCTTGGAAAGATCATTACAAATATAATCCATGTTCATTTACTCATTTTTGATTATACATTACTTGTTTTGATCAAAAATGTCAGTTTCAAATAGAAAACAATAAATTTCAAATCATACCACTCACACCATGCATCTGATTGATGTGAGGTTAATTCCTAAACAATAAAAATGATTTATAAATCTCTTTCCTAATGTATCTAGAAAATATGAGAATATTTATTAATCTATGAGTATGTGGAATATGTTTTTAACTATAATGTAAATTTTAAGTGAAAACATACAGATTTAATTATAACTTCCACATCATGTGTTGGATTGATATTCCACCAATTCATTCATATCAAACATTAATCATATATAGTTTTCCAGAAGTACCAATAAAAAAAGTTTTTTTCCATGTTTTTAAATATATACATATTTTTTTGAACAACAATTCCCTTTCAGTTCTACCTCTTCTCCTTTTAATAAGTAAATTTCCAACAATCATACCAAAATAACGGGTGTATTCCGAGGTTCTTATTTAATATTTAAACATCATATTAATCTAATTCCATACATCAAGTTGCTAGGATAATGTTTTTTCTAGGTCGATATTCATGAAATATTATTATCAGACCACAATATTCAGAATTTATATATATTGGTTCTATTTTAATAGCTCATCTTAATATATTCGTGTAATCATAAAGATTCAGATTCAAATGGATGTTATAGAATATATGAATATATAACATCATAAAAATGATAATAAATATATTTTAGTAACAAATTCAATTATAGGAGTTTCCAAACATATAAAAATTCAAAAACAGAAAAGAGACTTCTAAATTATTGATTTCAATTTGTATATGTGAAGAAACATATTAATTATTCAGATGTGTCTCCATTGATGATAACTAATTATAGTTCCCTTTAGTGGCGGTATACGATGGATCTGTCCTCACATATCATCCTTTTAAACCTGGAAAATTTTCAAAATTCCAAATAATGATGATAAAATTAACTAAATAAATAGTAGAAAACCCGCATTGTCATTATCTCTATGAAATAAAGTCATACAAACATGATAAGAACCAACCTTTCCCTAATTTCTACAAGAATTATAACACTAATTAATCTACCCACCCTTTATAAAAAAATATAATTCCTTATTCAAATATATAGAATGTTGATAGTCTTCATAGTAATAAAAAATATTGATAAAAAATGGTTAAAATATATTACAAATGAAATTTCAATTACCTTTAGAAATACTTCATTGGGGATGCCAGTTTAAGGATGGAATATGATATTTTTTAATTTTTTAATTTTTTTAACCATAATCATTTTCATTACATTGTTTAATATACTAAATATTGATTGAGAAAAATATTTAATTTTTTTCTATATGTTTTGATAGTGAAATACAATTATATATACACTACTACTTATTGAGTTATAAAAATCCCTAAGATTATTGTTTGCATTTTCCATCCTCATGCCTTGGTTTTTAAAATAAATAAACATATCCTTGTCATAACAAAATTCATGTTAAAAATAATATAAAACATATAATTTTGAATTTTATTTTTAAAATATTGAATGTAGTATATTATGAATTCATAAGGGAAATCATGTGTGGTTTATTTGTGGGATATCCATGATTTGGATAGAATAAATATATCAATTCAGTATCCAAATTTCTCACAATTTGTATCTAGTGACTCCTAAAAAAGGAATGAGTAGTGTAAAAAATGAAAAGATATTTTATATTATTATATTGTGGGGTTTTCCCCTATATTATTGGTATTATGAAGAGCCTTTTATCTATTTTGTTTTTCATACTTAATGGATAAATGGTGTGTCGTTAAAAAATTAATTTTATTCAATTTTTTATATATATATGTGACTAGAGGACTAACATACCCAAAGGTTTCTCCACAAGGTCATCCCTTTACATTTTTTTGATATTTATACCTATAAAAAATATGAATAATATTAAAATAAAATTCATATAGTAGATCAATTATTTGAAACAATATTAAAAAAATATAACACATGTGTACATTCACATTCAAGGCTCTCATACATTCATGATTGATAATTTATTTTAATTTCTCAATACTAATCATGTTAGTAATGGTCACTCCATACATTTTTTCATCGAATTCAATATTGGCTATATTTTTATATTGGAAGGTTATATCCACATGATCTTGTATTGTTAATTAATATGGTTGGGTGATTATTGGGGGTAAAGTTGCTATTGGAAGGTCTATTTTATTTTTCAATTGATACTTTGGATTATTTTTTACTCAACTTTCTATTTCCCCTTCGATTTCATCCTCTATAATAATATACCTTAGTTTAATCCTCTTCTAATTAATTGTGAATGGGTTTTCATTGAAAATAAATTAAAAAATATATACCTCATTATCATCGTGTATCTTTATAATATGAAATATACATTATTTCAAAGCTCTTATAGAATTTTTGACCATGTGAACATCAAGATCATCAAGGGGTGGTTAACATGATTCTTGGATCATGCGCTACTTGAATCCCTAATCTAATGTGATATTTTTTATGTTATTTATTTTATAGAATATCACCTTTATTATTGTGAATTTTATAAAGAAACACATGGTGATGAGTGGGTGATTTTAGATATAAATCACAATACATTTCACTCAATATAGTTTTACAATAAGAAACATATATGTAGTTGTTTGATTCACATTGATAAAAAACTATAATAAAAATTGATTACATCATGTAAGGATGTCCTTTAAGGGAAATGGATAGCCTTAAAATTGGGGTTTCTCTACATGTTAGAGTTTATAATGTGTTGATTATTATCATTGATCTCATTTAATAAACTATTTTATTACAACATACTACCATCTAACAATTTATTTTAGAGAATCTATTTGTTCATGCCTACTTTTTATTTTCTCATCTACTTTCCCCTAAGGATTTGATTTCTCAAATTATTTTGGGGGTAAAACTCAAAAACATATTCCTCTAATGAGGTCGTAATATTCTATCTATTTCAAAGAAATTTAAAATAGTTATTTAATTGGTATAGTATATGACAATTTTTATAAAAATTTTGGATTGAAAAAATAGTAAAATATGAATTCATCATTAATTATTATTATTTTATAGGAGAGTTTTTTTTAAAAATTTCATATTTATACATGATTTATAAAAAATATATTTTTTTTAAAAAAATATTTTTCCATTTCTATTTACATGAATATTATTTTATATCCCATGACATGGGATAAAAGCATCTTGGGTTTCAGATTCATCAATCATCATATAAACAAAGGCATATAATTATGTTGTTGTTTCACATCACATAAAAGTTTTGAAATCAAATTTAAAATAAATTCCATTTATTTTTAAATAAAATCATACCCAATTATTTGTTTATGATAGGGGTACAGTGATTTTAATGCATGCTGTTTATTTCTAGACTCCTTTGTTATTTTTAAAGTTAATAATTCGGAATCAATGTGAAAAATTCATATCATGTCAAATAAAATAAAACCAATTAAAATGTACCTTAAATGATTTATACTCTTATAGGGTAAGGAAATATTCTAAGGTATCTCATATTATGAGGTCTTAATATATAACTAGTGGTTGTGGTTTTACTTTACCATCAATATCACAAGGATTATGTTTTATAAGAAGTGTTTAAAATTCTCTATGAGCCTTTCCAGCACCCATGGGTATGAATCTCATCTAGAAGTATTCCCTTATAAATATACTCTTTATGGGATAATAAAGACTAAACCCGTACTATATTATTTACATTTTTGGTAAAAATAGGTAAATTACATCAAAATGTTAATTTAATATCATCCTAAGTTGTTACCTTCAGTAGAGGATCACCATTGTGCCATGTATCTATATCAATTAGAACATACATTTGAGTACAAAACCTGATATATCTAATGAAAATAGAGTTATCATTTTCAATATGATTACTGTGTGAATTTCATCCAACCATGAATTTTGGATCTTATAATTTCTTCTGTAATAAATTTTTCTAACACCTCCAATGTTTATCACTCTTATAATTTTCAAACATATATTATTAACCTTCTAATATTTGATCAATTTAAACATCAATAATATGTTATTGCTTAAAATTGGTGGAATTCAAAAATGGATAAGTAATTATCTATTTAATTTATTATATATTTAATTTAGATTATACAAATATAGTATTTAATATCTAATATTATAAGGAAACACCTTGTAAATAATGAAACTAAAGGTATTTAACCAATACCTTGAATTATATTTTTCATTTAAATGTTGAAGGGACTTTTCATGTCAATACATTATCCAAATCCCCTAATTCTGGTCCCTCCAGACATAAAATACACTATTTACATTGAGAACTGTACAAAATTATTATGTCATTCCCATAAAAGGGGCATCCTCAATAGAATTTTCATTTAAAATTTTTCTTGGTTTGGTCTCCAATATAATAATTAAATTACATGTATTTTCAATAAATAGGGATGAAAACATATCAAGTACATATGATTCCATTTTTAATTATTCATCTGTTTTCCCTTCATTATTAAAATTAACTTTCACAAATTTCAATTCCCTAATTTTAATTACATTCCAGACATCCACCCGATTTCATTTAAAAATAATAACTTTAAATGTCGTATAATAAAACTCCAATATTTTCTAGTGATCCCAAGTTATAAAATATTCATATAAATTAGATTAATTTTTTTACTACCAGATACAAATATCATTTCAACCATAATGGTAACTCCACTATTATGTATCATATTATTCCTGTCATGTTCCATTGTATAGAATGTATAATCTTTAATTACATAACCATTATATGATAATACATGTATACTTTATCCTCTTGATAGTTAAAGAATTACTACTATAATAAATATTTTATTTCCATATAACTCCTTATAAATTTGCTATCAGACTCATCTTATAAACTATTGATTATGTGTATTTTATAGCTATCTCCCAGCCTTTGATACATTCAAATACAAAAAAAAATACTTTCACTTCCTAATTTTTCATTCTGGTAATTATATCCCTTTTATACCATCTCTTATTTCGGGCCTATCATGGGTAGTTTTAGGTGAAATTGTGGAGTTTTTAGAGTTTTATAATAATGTTCACAATTTGAGAAATTTTTAGACAAGACCATGTAAGTCATACTAGGAGGCCATGAATCCTATTTTGGAGTTCCATAAGAGGCTCCCTGGTTAGGTTAATTTTTTTCTCAAACAATAATTCCTTCCACTCAAATTTATACAACATGAAAATCAATAATTTCACATGGTTGGAGAATTATTTTTTAAATCATGTTTCGAAATGTTTTTTATTCTCTAATATGGCCAAAAACAGCGCATGGTTAGTGCATGATTTGTTAAACATCATGTAAAAATCAACTAACACATATTAATTAATCCATGTTTTTATTTTAAGAACAGTTACTACTATGATTTGAATCAGTTTTCATATCATGTAATAGTATCTTATCATAAGAGAATCCTCTTGGAGATTTTAGATATTCCATACCTCCCCAATTTTGATTATGACATATCCTTATGTTTTGGATCATGTTTTTCAATGATATTCTACTATTCATCCTTATTATTCACTACTCTTCTAAATCTTCCACTTTTTCATTAAAAATAACCATATGTTGGGGTTGTTGGGGATAGATATAATGGTTGTGAAATGATATAATTAGTTCTCAGGGATATCAAAGGGTATTTCCTATTTATGAATAATGGTTGAATCTGGTTTCATGTTTCTCGCATCTAAAAGATCCCAAATACCCCTTAAATATAGTAATTCAAATTTATAACTGTGTTTTAGGCTACAATATAATATCCCAAAGTTTTTTATTTTAATTTTAATTATCTCATGAAATTAAAATCATTGATAAAATGATAAATATTTATTTTTAAATAAAATGTGTGGTTTAAAAGAATTTAGACTCCATTTGGGACAAGAGATAAATTAAGATCTTACATTTTCATCATTAATGGTTTTTTATAAAATGAGGAGGAATCCCAAAATGGGTTTTTAGTAGGTGGTTTCATGAATTAGAATTGGTATCCCTATCTTGTTGATGTGATCCTTGAAATTGGTTTCTAAATTGGTTGAATTCAAGAGTAATGGTTTGATAAAATATTGTAGTTTAGGTTATGTTAATGATAATGTAATTACCCTTTTGGTGTTATTAATGAGAATGGTTGTAAAACTTTTTTTATAAAATTTAAAAGATAAAAACCCTTTCAATGATTCTAATATGGTATGAACTTCTATTATCATTGAAAAGGTGGGGAGTGTAGTGAGCCATACTTTTCATACATAGATTTAACATCTTAATAGATGAATATTTGACCTATTTTAGGAATACATACTTGAAGACCATAATGGTGTAGTGTCTTTGGATTCCAGATACACAATATTCTAATTTCATAAAATAACATAAAAATCTCCCATAATGATCTTACAACAAAGTAATAATATATTAAATCCCAAACATAAAACCTTTATTCATAACCAAGGTTAAGGAAACATAATTATGTTTGATCTCTGAGGATCGGTAAGGGTAAATAAGTGAGATATCAAGGAGCAATTAAAAATAATATGATAATAAGTTTATGAGAACATGATCTTAACATTAGAAAATCCACACCTAGAATATCATATATCATAACATTGTATCATGGAATAAATATTTTAATTTCACAATACATGAATAGTAAAGGGAATAAAAGAACATGATCCAAGATAGAATAAACATTCCATAAGGAAGAAGTTTTTGGTATACACATAATTAGAGAAAATGGTTTCCTTAGTCAACAACCAATACCAATAATATCATAGTGGATTGCTTCACTCCACTTTCTATAATATCCGTATTCATATTTCAGTATCAGTATTAACATATTGGATTGTGTTTAATCTCTATTCCTTAGTCAGGTTTCACTCTCAATACTAACATAGCAAACAAAGTCCCTTAATACACATGGTTCACTCCCCATTCCAATCCTCATTATCTCATGAGATATCCATATTTACCAAATTAATTAGATGTGTATATAATTCTAGGCCCACCCATCACATATATATAATCCATTCACATGTTCTTAATAAGATCATAAAACATTCATCATATATCATAAACCATGGGAAATAAATGGTTTTCATAATCATTTCAACAATTCATCATAGCATGAACCATAGAAAATAAATAGGATTCATACATATCTCATAATCAGAAACCATATAGAGAAGGAATAGGGATATTACCCTTAGGTCATATCCTCATTAAATCGTAATTAACAACCAAGGAAGTTATTATAAATTAAAATTCCTTTTCAAGGCCAATTGGAAATTTTTTTTGGAAAATAACCTTTCCATTTAACAATTTGTTCTTTAAAATTTAAAATAATCTGAATATTAAGAATATTTTTATTAAAAATAAAATTGGAAAATTTTAAATTAATATAAAAATAATTGATCATTTGTGTGGTGGGAAAATTTTTTAACATTGTGTATATTTAAAAAAAAATTCATTTCACATTTTTGTCAAAAAGTCAAAAAAAACCCATTCAGAAAATGACAAGATGACTAAATTTAAACCATTATTACAAAATTAAAAAATGGGTAAAAATAAAATTAAATAATAACTCGATATTTTTTATAAATCCTAGAAAACATTTTCAAGAAACCATGGAGATGGAAAAAAAGGTTTTTCAATCGAAGATAGAAATAAAGAAAGTTTTCCTTAAAAACAATCTTTCAGTCTTTTGACTTCATAAGGAGTAGAAGATAAGTTGAAAACATATAGTATCAAGAAAAAACCATATGATAATAAATGTTATGTGATTATTTTGAAATAGGTCATAAATTTTCATCATAATAGAGTTAATCATAATCAATCCATACTGTTTTGTCCCAGTTCACATCGTACCATGGAGAATAAATAGTCTAACAGATAACAGTTAATGTCTTGATATTATAGTTGTTTTTTCCATTTTATTTTGACCACATTCACATCGTGACCCATTTTTGTTGGCGATATAGTTGTACCAGAACTGGGTAGTGTGTTATTTTTATGATTAAAATGAGGTGCCATAGTTGAATTATTTTGGAGGGTGATTGCAGGGGTGTTGAGTTTGAGTGAAATTAGTCTTCATCAGGTATGATGTCATCAGATGGAATCCAGTGGGTTTATTTATGGTGCCAAAAACACCAAATAGCCCTTTTATCAATGATTCATGGACCTATATTCCAAAGGCATGTGCTCGTTGGATGATTTGGTCAATGACAGTTAAGGAATCAACTGGTAGAGAGGATGGGAGGGCGGGCTTATCACAGCTGTTTGGGGGGAATTATTGCCTACTTAGGTAATCTTATAGATTTAATAAATGTTCATATGTTCATGAATGTTTCATAGTTCCTTGAACCATGTGTTCTAGTTTTATGAAACACTATTTCCAGGCGGTTTCCATTAGATTTATTTTTGGAACTAGAAACATCCAACAGTTCTTTATCCAAAGGGGGCATGCTTTCCAAAGGTAGGAATTCGTTAAGATTGAACTTTATGATACTTAAGAATGTGCATTGGTCGAGAGGATGGGAGGTCGGACTTATCACACCCTTTTGGGGGGAATTATTGTCAACTCTGGGACTCTCTTTGTAAATTTAATATATTTTCATTAATCCTTATTAATTCACCAAGAATATCATAAGTATCCCTTAGAATTTAGAATCAAATATTAACATGTGTAAAATTTAGAATCATCAGTATGAATTCAAGGTTATTCATTAAATGAAACATCCAGTGGTATTCGTGTTTTTTCAGCTATGGAATCCTCTAATATACCAATTAAGGATTATTTTAATCATCATTGTGGTGATACTGGTTTTTAAGACACTTAGTGGGGCACTTTGGAATTTATTGTCATCCAGGGTGATGGATATTCGTTTTGATCTTGGGATCATGCCAATAATATGATCTACCTATGTATCGATGTGAATGGATTCAGAACCCTCATAGTTCGGTGCCTCATAATAGGACACCTCATACCTTTTATGGTCATGTGATAAGAACCTCTAAGTGGATGATTCTTAGTTGAAACTTAGTGTGGGAGTTATTATGAAGCAGCATGAGGAACTTGGAAATGATATGGGTTTCAATGTAAAATCTGACCCTTTTGGGAATATGGCCCCAGGAGAACATGGTTGATTTTAATTTTTCTGTTTGAACCTGAAGGAGGCTTCCTACGTATCCCATATATATGGGAATCAAATCCCACATAGTTCGGTAAGTCTCATAGGAGAGAACGGTTCTTTGAGAGAGATGCATTTGGGATTACTTCATAAAAAGTATGTGTTGGTGATTGGTTTTCAAATTGGGGATTATTCCTAAGGAGGATGCCTAGATTAAAGTAATTTGGATTAGGTTCCTGATGAGGATGTCCAATGAGCTCGGGCCTCTAGTGGCTTCCTACATATCATGGTTATACTGGGAATCAAAGTTCTTGTAGTTCCCTCAAATGAGTTTTTGTGCCCATGTTGTAAACATCACGTATCTCTAAGCCCACGTGAGCCGTGGTCGGTGTGGGAAATAAGAGTATGTGAAAGATTCAACAATGACACTTCAGACATTTCCAACTCTACTAATGGAAGAGGGTGTGTCGGCCGTGGAAGAGGGTGAGTCAACGAGACTTCCCTTTATTCTATTTACATTGGACAAGGGTCTAATGTAAGGAGGAAGGGATGAAGATGAGGGGACTTACACCAGGAAGGATGCCTTAAATTTATCATTGTAGGAAAGTGGAAAATTAAGTGTGAAATGTACCTTCCCGACCATAGAACTGATGTTTCGGGTCACCTGTTTGAGAAAGGAGAGGCCAAGAACCAACCCTCCTCCAAACCCAGAACATCCCAACACTGTTTCTTGGAGAAAGGTTCATGTGACTGCAAATATAAAAACCCATATACATTCCATGAATCCTAACCCCATTGTGAAACAAGTGTGGGAATCCTCTTACTGCAGAAATACAAACCCAAATAGGAGACACGCTGATATGTCGTTCCCAAAGGGTTGATAAGTCAGGAGGTTTTGGTGGAGGTTTCAACTTAGTCCCTTTCAGATAAGGTATCCAAGGAAGGAGATACCCTTCTATGAATGGATTTTTTTCTAAAGGGCACTTGAGTTTGTCATGTTGGTCCCTCGCGCAAGTGTGATGTGTAGGTACCCCAAGATGATGTACCACATAGGTATACAATGCAGGTATGGCGTGTAAGTATACCACGTAGGTATGGCGCGTAGGTATGTCATGCATGGATTAATGATGACTGAAGAATATGTTTTTCATAGGAGAACCAAACCTATGTCAAAATTTTTAAAAGACTTTCAATACATGCTTATCCCATTTATTTATCAGTTCTCTCATGGTTTAGAGTCCTACCTAAGACAATTTGAGGGATCTAAATAAAGAGATACACAATGGGAGCTTCAGAGAGTCTCTTCAATTTTCTCAGTCTCGAAATGGGGAGCCCAGGGGCTCTATTTATAGGCACAGTTGAGGCTTGGTCGAAGAAATTTTGCTCATGTTGGTATATCACGTAGCTCTGTCATGCAGGTGCTCCATGTAGGTGTACAAACATATTCTGTGGCGCAGCTCTACAACGTAGGTCCATCACCCAACTCTTTCGTAGAGTGCAGTCGCGCAGTTCCACTGCATAGGCATGTGCAGCTAGTCCATTGTCAAGATCTTTGGGAGTGTTTTGATATCCCTTTTGTACTTTTGGAACCTACCCTTGGGATCTGAAAGATCAGGAGTTCTCTTCATATTCATTTTTTATTCTTATGTAGTATAAAAAAATACCCCCTTAGGATTGAATCCAAAAATAAAAAGAGGGTCGATTCCTGAGGTGAACTTGTGGGGATAAAGACCACGGATCAATAACTGAAAAGCATAGGCTTCCCTCATAGGTTCCCCATGCAGATGTTATGAGTAATTATGGTATGTAGGTCCTTGGTTGTATATAAATAGGTCTCTTCCTTTGCGAATTTCTTCACTTGTACTTTTCAGATTTTGATGGCTCTCGTTGCATAGATCGTTCACTTAGCCCCATCATGTTGTGTTCTCATGTAATTTCCTTGATATTTCTTCAAGGTAAAATTATTTAAGTGATGGATCTAAGCTTAAATGAGTTCTTCGAATGAGTTATGCTAGAATTCTTGTCGAATGACCTACATGATATACCTCGTTGAAGGACCTACACAAACAGGGTCCTTTTCCAAATATTTGATTTATCTCTTTTAAAAAAAATTCAACCTAAATTGTGGAATTTTGGTAATTGTTTTGCAAAAAAAATGACCCATTTGATGAACCATACTAAAGAATCTAAGGCACGTCCAAATGAAATAATGAAGATCGTCATGCCAGACTACTTTGATGTTGTTGAGAGTACTCTTCTGGGGTTATGGAAAGGATTAATTCCCTATCAGCATGATTATCCACAATTTCATTACTTACCCTTATACGGGCATGAGATTTTGCAAGATGCCCATGTTCCATATATTAAGAAATACTTTCTAAATAATTGGTTTCTTTGATTCTCCAACTGTAACTGCAAGAATAATTGTGAATGGGGGGTTCCAGTACAAGAAGGAACAGTCCCTATTAGTTGCATCCTTCATCATTGTGGTTGCACTCCTGATATGATGGATCATGTTGTAGAGCCAAGACCACATTTCTATGATTCCACTTTTCGGGATTCTCAAACAGATCAATCTAATGGTTGGAAGGAAGACTAGAATCTTTGTTCAAGAGGAGGCGTCAAACCCTAGTGGATGTAGGCATTCTGGGTATGTTAGACTTGTGAAGAATTTAGGAAGGAGTTATCAGACGTTCATATCTATGAAGTTGTCTGGATGGGGAATACATTTGTTTATAAAAATGATTTCATTTCTGAATTACTGAGCCGTTGGAGTCCACAAACTAATTCCATTGATTTGATGCATGGTGAAGTTGGTATTAGTCTCGGGGATATTTACCAAATAGCTAGGGTTCTTATTATTAGGGAAATGTGTGATGAATTCATTTTTTCTGCTACAACATGGGGTGATTCTACTCTAACACCACCGTTAGCCCATGAATTATTTAAGATATCTATGAGTTTACTGAAAGGAAAGAATGATATTCATGCCAGAGTGTAGGTGGAAGACTTATTAGAACCAACAGTAGAGAAAGTTCCAACCTGTGGACGTCCTACTATTTCTCTTTATGTAGATAATGGGGGCAGATCAGGAACATATTGGCCTACTCTGGAAAGGGGTGACTTTTTGCACTGGGGCTATAAAGTGAAACCTAATATAGATGCAAAAGTATGTTTAACTACCTTCCTTGATATGTGGATAAGAATTTATTTGCTTCCAGTCCGTCAATCTGAGGGTTGTATAAGATTGGGGACCTTTATCATTGCAGCTAAACTGGTAGAAGGGGAGTATATTGGGTTAAAAAAACCTATATTAGAAAGAATTTACCATCTTATTCTACATTTATATAATGGGAAGGACTCATTTGGAATTTCAGGCCCATTCCAAGTGTTGTTGGTCTGGATTACAGAACATTTTTCTTAATACTGAGTGTTGAATTAAGTTAAAGTTCCCAATGGTTGATTCACCCCATTTTTTTAGAAATATTATCGTATTCATACTCTAAACAAGAGACCTGATGTGGTTCTAAAGTCATTGAATGTCTTAAGAGAATTCAGCTTCTTTACTTTGGTTAGCCCACCAGTTGAAGCATTTATTGATGATGGTACAGAAAAGAATTATGAGATGAGATCGTATATGATGTCATTCAGGGATGGCGTATTATCATCCAGGATTTTTGGTGAAATTATCCGCGAGGCTTATGTCCCCTATAGGTTTTCTCTCCAGTTCAGATGCCTCCAAAAATCAAACAATTTCCCACCCATGTATGTGAGACAGGAGAAAAACCCTATGGTAACATGACTATTGTGGATCTTAATAGCATTAGAGGTATCCAAACTATCAATTATGCTACCTTCACCATATGTATCAATTGGATTGGAAGTTGGGTATGCCAAAGAATGGGCCTCTTCATAACCTTAAAGGTCTTTGAAAAAAGGAATATATCGAGTGGCGGCTACAACGACTATTGCATGGGGAAATTGTGGTAATAAGTCTTAGGCAAGAGATGATACAAAAGTTTCAAAGGATTCAGAGCCCTCAAAACGTCTTCGTAGGAGGTATACCAGGAAGACCAGGGCTAGATAAGAAATACCTCCAATGCCAATGTGGTCCATTCATCATCATCAAACAGAGATCCCTATTCCATATGTTGAACTTTCTGAAGAATGGAGGCCTGAATAATTTCACTGTTCAGAAGGTGTTGAATCTTCTCTAAAATCAACCATACCAAGATTGAATTATGTGTGACCTTTATCCATTCATCATTGGGATGGTGTAACTCATGATCTTTGGGATGCATGGGCCTTTCCCCAGCATGTAATTTGAATACTAGACATTGGTGACATCAAAGCACATTCAGATTATAATCCGGAAAATAACATGGATGAAGTACAGAAGTATATTACAGAGCTGGAGTCTTTTATATATACAAGTGATGACCAAATCCCAACCTCTAAACAAGTAACTCATATGTTGGACTTAGGAGTATATGTAGGGGTATTTATTGACTCTGAGAAAGAGTGGAATATTTATGTTAATACTGAGAATGTATTTCCCTTTTCCTTTTGTCTCAACTCTACTTTTCCATTTGTCACCATTAATCTTGATGAATATATATTTGTGGAGCTTGATTGTAGAGAAGGATGTTCTGGACCAATTTTTGAATCACCTAAGTATGGTCTTGCAGGCTGTCCTATTGACGCAATGAATGATCATCCCAGGTCACCAGAACTTTCTCGAGGATCAAGAATCATGACTAGGGTAACGGGGATAGTTAATCCCTAACCATTACATCTAGTTTCTCTTGCTAAATGCAGTGTTTCAATCTCTCCCCAAGCTTTTGAACAAAAACACAAGAGTGCAATGAGATTGATCCAAAGTGTTCACCGAAGGAGTAAGTATTTATACCGTCCTTAGGGAACATAATTTTTTCAAAACACTCTGGTAACCACGTTTTTATCCTATTGTAGGATCTATGTATCTCTCCTCTCTCAAGGGATAAAGAGTTTATTCTTCAAGGCCAAAAAAATAAACCCAAAGGGAAACCCAAGTTCATGTTGATGAATCTGCAATTTCAGTAGATAAATCATCAAAATATTCATCGATACATACTCCGGGCTCTACTGACAGAGAAGAAAGGAATGGTAATATTAAATACATTCCTCAGTTACTTTATTAGAGGATAAAAAATAATCAACATTGATATTCCTATTTCATCATTAGAAAGAAATAAAGGCCTAGAGAAATCCGAGACAAATACTAATATTGACCCACACTAGGAAAGACCTGATGTTGGTATACCAATTGAAGAATCGATGGAATAGAACATCAGAGGATCCAATTTAAGCATCAACCAACATTTGTTGGATACCTTAAATTGTGAGGGTGCTATAACATTCCATGTTGTATATACTGAAATGGGGAAATCCCTTAATCCAAATATTTATATTCCAGGTTCCATCAAGGAATATAGGGATTTTCATGAGGTATTTAAAAAAATAATTCCGTATTATTGCATTTTCCATGCATATTTATTCTTCTTTATTTGATTATTTACATCATAGGTTCACTCTCTGAAGCTTTATCTGCAGAAAATGTTACAAAGGCTCTTCAGGAACGGGGTATCCCACTCTATCCTTCTATTAGAGCTAGAGAAATACTTCTAGAGGATCCTCCGTCAAGATATTCTCTATATCCTTCGAATATAACAACTGAGAAAACTCAAGGGAATGTCCCTTCTCAAGAAACATCAGTTCATATCGCTGAAGCTGAGAATACTGGTGATGAATCCCATCAAGTAGCTGACTTATTGTTCAAAAAAATGAAATAAACTATCTGAATCATATCTGTTTCTTCCATTTGAAATTGAAAATGATCTTGATTTATTGTTTATAATTTTCAGCTCCTAGATCAGAAGGTGAAGCTTCAACTATTTCAAGAGTAGTAGAATAAGGAAGCTCTTTAAATGACATGTTTCCAGAGTACATTTTACCTCATGTTAGTGACTCAAATTCATATATAGAGATGCAATATGCTCTTGGCATGGCATGTAAGAAGACATGGTTTCATATCTGGAGCATAATTTGTGAGAAGCCTTTATATGAATTGTTGTCCCATTTTTCTAAACTCCCATCATTGTTTTGTGTATTGGGATATAGTGAATTTAGTTATGGACCAACCCATGTTGCTATGAAATAGGTCATTCACCGGCGGGAGATAGATCATAAGTTGTGAAATTTTTTTGAAGAGGATATATGTCTTATCAATATTGAAGGCTTTCATGTTGTAGTAGTTGAGGTGGAGGCAAATCATAACAAGAAATCAATTGAAATTATCCAAAAAATTAAAGAATCCATGAAGGAGTCGTTATATCTTCAACAACAACTGGATTATTTTCATAACAAACTTGAGCAGTTGAATCAAACATTGGGAGAAACCAAACTAGAGGGGATAACTGCCATTTCAATGGCTAAGGAAGCACATCGTCAGGCAGAGGTGGTTGGATTTTCTCAGCTGTCTCAACTTCAACAAGAAACTGATAAAGCATATGAAGTGACCCAATAAATGAAAAGTCATGTTGAGAATTTATTCTAAAACATGATAGAGAGGCTCTAGATTGTTTAAAAACCTCTAATTTTATATGAATAATAAAACTTTTGTCTTCAATAATATTTTTCTTCAATACTGTTTTCTATTATTGCAATATTAAAGGTAAATGATGGTATTGACTCCTTTGTGTTAGAAAATAAATATTATAATGGTAAGAATGGAGTGCTCAAAATTTTCTTATCAATATGATAGACATAATGAGCATAATTTGATTGTTTCTAGGGTTAAATGGATAACCCCACAAATCTCAAATCTTTTGACTTTTTTTTATTTCTCAGTATCACTTAAATCATACAAAAATGTATGTTTAGTGAGTTGGGAGTTGAGTTTTGTTTAGAGTTCCCTTCACGGGTTCTCAATATAACGAGAACCAAGTCTTTTGTTATTGGCAGTTTAGAGTCATGCATGTTGTACTATAAAGGGCTAGTATTTAGGGTCAAATAGCTTTGACCATAAATTTTGAAATTAGATCCCAAACAAAACTATGTGGCTATGAATTTCATTAGTATTATTTAAATATTTTCTAGGGGAATCTTGAGCCATGATTTTTATAGTCGCCAAATCTAAAACATGTATCAATATATGGGGAGTCTCTTCCATGAACAAAGTTACCATTACTTGACAACCCCGTTTTTGGGGTTGTGTTATGTAGGGCCAATTGGGGCATATTCTATATAGCCAAATAGTGGAATCTTTTGACTGACTGACCTGTTATGTAGGAAAATTATGTAAGGACACCTAAGGGCATGTATTGTATAGTCAAAAAATGACCTCTTTGATGTTTTAACATCTTACTATTGATATATGGGTGGAAATAAGATTTGGGTAACTCAAGACCACAATGGGTGTTTTTATCAAGGAAATTAATTTAAAGAATGAAAGGGCTATTTTAGAATGACATAAGTCATGAATAGGAAAACCATATCTATACAAGTTTGGTGTATCATTACTGTTTAAAATTTAATAGAATGGGGAATTTCTGATATCATACTGTGCAGTTTTAAGTCATGCAGTGAGGACATTGGGCACTGTGTAGTTTTAAGTCTTGCAGCGAGGGCGTTGTTCTTTGCAGTTTAAAGTCTTGTATGTAGGACGTTGTGTGGCTTTAATTTAAGGTCATTAGCTTTGACCAAAGGTATGAGAAAACCCTCCCAATTTCTTGATAATTTTTTTGATATCAAACTATCATATTCAGGTATGCGTCGAAAAATTGTAGACTGTGATTTGGGAATTTCGAAAAATGAGGAATGATATGGGAAAAGGGATAAAAGAATTAGAAGAAGTATTTTCCCAAAACTAAGTTACCATTATTTGATAAACATGTTATGGGGGCTATATTATGTAGGGCCAACTGGGGAATATGCTACATAACCAAATAGTGGCATCTTTTGACTGACAGGCATGTTATGTATTCAACTTATGCAAGGAAACTTAAGGGAATGTACTCCATAATCAAACAAAAGATCTCTTAGAAGTTTAACGTTCTATTTCTAAAAGCCGAAAAATGATTATGGAGAATCAGAATTTCCGAAGCATAGAGTTTGATTTATGGATAAAGGTACCTAAATATGGAAAGGTTATATCCAACAAAGAGTGTTCAATGAATTGATGGAATAAGACTTTTACGAAGGTCTGACCAAAATGTAAGAGGTATGGTGTATGTAGTTTTAGGTCATACAATTAGGACTAGAAATGGAAATAGTATATAACATGTGGCCAAGTGATTTCAAGGTTATTTCATAGTGCATCAAACAGATAGTAAGGGAAATTTGTAAGACATGGTCTTGAAGAATTTCAGTTTTTGAGAAAGATAATGGGACAAGTATACTTGAATGACTATTTTAAAATACAGATTCTTCTATATAGTAATCAAATATTAAATGGGGCAAAGATACTATAACCAAGAACAAAGTTACCATATTTTGTAAAACCCGTTATGGGAGTTGTATTATGCAAATCCAAATAAGACATATACTGAATAGCCAAATTGTGTCATCTTTTGACAGAGAGGCCTTTTATGTAGGAAAATTAGGCAAGGCTTCCTAAGGGAACATTTTGCATAGTTAGGGAAATGAGCTCTCATGTATTAGAAACTATGTCACCAAAAACTGTAAGAATGATTATGAGTATCTAGAAATATTCATGATTAAGAGTGTGAAATATGGAAGGGGGTTATGGACAATACATATGAGAAATATTTGACCCATTATTGAACATGACATTGATATCCTTTACAAAGATCATACTCATTATTAAAATGGAGACTTTCTTTGTTTCCTCTAGATGAATATTATGATATTCAATTTAAATTCATGCAATGAGGACATTATACTGTGCAATTTTAATTCATGTAGTCATGACATTAATAATCCCATAATAAACTAAGACACCTTATTTCTATAAATAATCCATTTACCCAATTCCTATGCTCACTTGAGCTATGCTCTGTGTGAGAAACAAGGAGTAGTAAGGGTCTTTTCTATAAAACAAAGGTGACATAGATAAAGAATAGGGGTGTCAGATTTCCATATAGTTTAACATCATACGGTAAGGACATAAATGAACTGATATGAAAGGGAATACATATTGTAACTGGATTAAGGTATAAAACCCAAGTGTCACTATATGTCTTGTTGGGGAAAGAATCAAGTCAACATAGTTCTTAAAACATTATCTATGCTGATTTTATTTTTATACAAGATATAAAGGGTTTTTTATCACTACTGGGCCCAATATTGGAGATCTAGGCATCTCTACGTATCTGATTGAAGATTATAATCAAGCCATATGTAGTTCTTGAAACAATCATTCCTCATGCTAATGGAGTTTCAGATGAATAATAGAGGCTTTTTTACACATTTAGAGAGAATGGTAAATCTTAAGACATAAAAAGGTGTAAGGACCATATCATATATCTTAAGGAAACACTCTGTATAGATCTGATTCATATACAGGAAGAGAAAAGAAAATTAGAAGATTTTTTAATTTTGGTTGGGCCCAAAATTATTGATTTAGGTATCTCTACATATCTCATTGAAATTGAGAATCAAGCCATACATAGTTCCTGAAACATGGTCTTTATGTAGATCTGACCCAGACATAGGAAAGAGTGGGACTCATGTACTATTAAGGAGTAGTGATTCGAAGCCCCAAACATCAAATAGAGATAACATTAGTTGTTCAAATGACGTCATGCAGTTTAATTTCATGCAACAGGGATGAAGATGCTACACAATTTAACATCACGCTGCAAGGACACTGACGTTTGTTATGTAGTTTTAAATCGTGCAGCAAGGACATGGGGGTTTTGTAGTTTTATGTCTTGCAGCAAGGACATAGGGGCTATGCAGTTTTAAGTCTTGGAAAAAGGACATAGGGGCGATGTAGTTTAAAGTATTTTAGTGAGAACTATTTGTACAAAACTATAAAAAGTATTTCTTCAAAAATCTCACATTGGTAGGATTTTTGATAATCTCTCCATCCATTGAGATTAAGACATAGGCTCCATTTGAATAGAACATATGTATGAAATAAGGACCTTCCCACTTTGTTTCATTGTTTTGGAGGTTTATTTCCTAGTATCATTGGAGTCCTAATTACCAATACCAATTCTCCTTGAAGGAATGAACAAAGGCAAACATTCTTATTAAAAGCTCGTGTTATTCTATTTTGATAGACTTCTAAATGATGAAAAGTATGCAATCTTTTCTTGTCTAATCTTTCCAACTCATTGAATCATTTATGAGATCATTAATATGTAGACAAATTATCATATATTTCAACTCTAAGTGAAGGAAAATTTATTTCAATTGGAAAAACTGCTTTAGTTCCATATACTAATGAATAATGAGTTGCTTGGGTTACAGTACGGGTGGTTGTTCGATAACCCCATAAAGAATTCAAAAGTTTATCAGGAAATGATTTCTTATCTTTATCAACCATCCTCAAGAGTATATTACATAGGGTCTTATTAATGTCCCCTATATATCCACTGGTCGTCGCATGATAGAGAGATGAATGGTTGGACTTGATATTAGGTTCCTGATACAACTTTTTTACATCATCAGAACAAAAATTGGTGCCATTATTCATCAAAATAGTATGAGGGGTGACAAATTTGGTGAAGATATTAGTTTTGAAGAAACTAACAATGATTTTGGCTCTGACATCCATGAGATGTATTGCCAGAGCCCATTCAGAGAAGAAGTCGGTAGTAGTGAGAATATACTTGAACTTCTTAGCCATGGCTGTAGGATAAGGCCCTACTACATCCATTCCCCATGTGGAAAATATCCAATTGTATTTATCTGTATGTTGTAACACTGGGGGTTGATGAATGAAGTTGGCATGCACTTGACAGGGATGATATTTTTTAGTGAAATCTATACAATCCTACATCATTGAAGGCCAATAGTATCCAAGCCTTCGGATCTGATCAGAGAGTATGTGCCCTGATTAGTGGGCACCACAAGCTCCTGAATGTACTTCTTTCATGACAGTTGCGGTCTCTTTTCCATCAATACATCAGAAGAACATTCTATCAAATCCTAGCTTATAATGGATCTTTTGGTGGTCTGGACTATCATAAAGAGTAAAATTGGCCACTTGTTGTCGAATATGTTCTTTCTTATCCCTATCTGGTAGAAGTACCGCATTTTGAATATATTCCATTATGGATGTTTTCCATCCCATGGTATGACCATATGGTTCAGAAATAAGGAAAATTTCATTAATTTCCTCCATTATGGTTTGAACAAAAGGTGACACCACACAACGATGGGTTATACTGATAACATTCTCATCCCGATTTGGATCTTCCAAGGATGTAGTTGTGTTAGCCAGTGCATCTTTTTTAGAATTTAGTGATCGAAGGACAAAATACAATGTCAGCTCTGAGGGAAATTTATCCCTTAACCCTCAAATGTAATCACACAAAGGAATTAATTCTTCTTTTCTGATAGAATATTCCCCATTAATTTATTTGATTACCAATTCAGAATCACCTTTTACCTTAAAATGATCCCTTTTCACCAGAAGGGCCAATTCCAAACCTACGATGATAGCTTGATATTCTAATTCATTGTTGGTACCACCTTTTGATAATAGGAACAAATAAGGCAATACTACCTTTTTTGTGGAAATATGGACAATTACTAATCTAACCTTGTTGAGTTTAGGGTTTTCCATTCTCTTTCCTATTGGACTTCTGGAAGCAAGATAAAAAAACGTTTCCTATGTTTGGGAATTGTCTTGAATATAAAAGACCTCTTCATTAAGAAGCTCAGTATTAAACAATGTATCTTCTGTGGATGGATGCTCAGTAAGGAAGTTGGCCAGATGTTGGCCTCTTATTGCCTTTTGAGGTACAAACTGGATATCAAATTGTTGCAAAATAACTACCCACCGTGCTAGAAATTCTGTAAGCATTGGACAACTGAGGATAAATTTAAGTGGATTATTATGAGACACCAATTGGAACTCATGATGTTGTAGGTAGTGCCTCAATTTCTGAATAGAAAATATTAATACCAGGATGCACTTCTCAATACTTGAATATCGTGTTTCCACATCAATCCTAGTTTTTCTAAGATAGTAAATGTTGTTTTCATTCCCAACATCATTCTTTTGGGTGAGGAAGGCACCTAGTGATTTCTCTAAAGCTGTCACATAGAGAATAAGTGGTCTTCATTCAACAGGTGGCATTAATACTGGTGGAATCAAGAGATATTTCTTTGGGGCATTAAATTATTCTTTGTAATAATCAGTCCATTGGTAAGTGTCTCCCTTCTTCATTAATCTAGTGAAGGTTAAACACTTTCCTGCCAAATTGGCAATAAAGTGCCGAATATAGGCTAAGTTTCCTTGGAGTACTCTTAATTATTTAAAATTTCAAGGAGGTGACATACCAAGTATTGATTTTGTTTTCTCAGGATCAACGTTGATACCACAGTGGCATACAACGAAGCCAAGAAATTTTCCTGGGGTTACCCTGAAACCATAGTTTTAGGGGTTCATCTTCAAACTGTGTTGCCGATGTTTATTGAATATGGTTTCCAAATCAGTCAAGTCATTGGAACATTTTCTGGATTTGACCACCAAATAATCCACCTAACATATCAAAATTTTCCTTAATAAGGGTTTGTAGATATGGTGCATGTCACGTTGGTATGTTGCACCTGCATTCTATAATCCAAAGGGAGTTATGTAATGCCCAACCCAAGTTACCCAAAGTACATGCATTATTTTAATACATTGTCATGATTACAGGGAATCAAGTCCCATGGACCAATCAGTTTAGCAGTCTTGGAAAATAGATTACATACATTAACTTTACATTACAATTTGAAACATAAAACATAGCAGAGACAGTGCTTTGATAATGCCATTATTCACTTAGCTTAACCCTTCTTATTAATCAGAATACGCTTCTTAAAATCTTGGGAAAAATAAAACATAAAAAGGGGTGAGCTCAAATGCTCAGTAAAGGTAAGCAATACAGCAGAAGATAACATAAATATTATGCATGGTGAATAATTGTAACCACATACCTTTACCAATAATAAACATGAATAATTTTATGGCAAGAATATGAGATGAGTAAATAATTCCATAATAAAACATAATCATGGGTATTTTACTAGTCGAATTACCACATGAACCATCAATATTATTTTCATAATGAGGGAATGTATAATGCGAGACATTCTAAAACATTTTTTCAAGGCCTCATCCAAGACGTCTAAAAATGATTAAGGCCACGACCATAACCATATATCAAATTGGGAAAGGGCCTAGGCCAATTTCACTTCTAGTTGTCTCATGAGACCTACCCATGCATCGAGGAGCTATAGCAGGATCCACCCGTCACTTACTATGTCCAATACATTCCTCATATGAAAAGGATGAAACCTAACATAAACATTTGTATAAGAACTAGTATACGAAATGTCAATACATTAACCATAAAACATTAATGGTTTAAAAATAACACATCCACAGTCAAACATATCACAAAACCTTTAATACAATATGGAAGTTTTGAATCATAATAAATCAACTTCAAATCAAGTTTAAAATCCATTAAAGGATTTGACATAGGTAGAAATGATTTGTAAAACTCTTTGATTGAAATATCCCTTTTCATGAATACATTTAAAAGTTACACAATTTAGAAAGGACGACATTTAAAGAAATTTTTTAAGCAAAGTGTCTCATACCACATTGAAACTTTTGAAAGGAATTAACATTTTTAAAACATTCATGTCCATATAAATAAATCCTTAAAAACCATTTTTAAAACATGGACATTAATGAGAATGATTTAGAAGAATAAATATTTAAAACATTTAAAATGATGTTTTAGTAAAATGTCCCTTAAAAATAATCCCTTTGAAAAATCATTTATGAAACATGGACATGGATAGAAAATATGACCCAGTAGATTCTTACGCAAAAACAACCTCGGATAATAATAAGATTCTGAAATTAACCATTACCAATTTGGTAACTTATGAAACATACACCCCATGAAAGAAGTATCATACAATGAATATGGAAATACACAAAAATTAAATTGTATTACACAAAGAATAAAATTATGTACAGTACATACACCACACAAAAGGTAATAGTAGAAATATGGCATAAATCTCACGGGAATAAGGAGTGAGATGAAAACCCCTTACCTCGTGTCCGACTTGACCCGTTCATTCTTTAACATCCTGAATAATAAACTAAAGTTAATTTTACTTTCTTAAGAACCTTTTTAAATTTTATTATTCCTTTTATATCACTTATTACCATGTTATAAACATTGTGTAATTATTTATGTTAATAACATTCATTTTGTTGATATTTGGAACTTGAGTAAAAAATGAACACCTTATAGTTACAAGTTGTTCACATGGTCAAAATATCATTATATCCAGAATGATATTGATGATGTAAATATCATATATATACATGTATTTATAATAGTACATATCATTTTTGGGTATGAATGAAATGTACAGTTCAGGGAGATGGTAAGTCGTACGTACGCATGAACGCTACATTCATTTATATTTCTTATTTTAATGGACTTAAAACATAATTATAAATAGATATGTTATAATTACAGTATAATATAATGTATTATATATGTTACTTAAGTTCATTAACACCATCCTTTATATGTTCCATGTATGGTATAAACGAGTCATATCACTTTGAGGGGGCGGTAGTTCGCACTTCCTCAAATGAAATTATCGTATATATATACAACATGAAACGAATAATGGTATGCTATAAAATGGAATTACATAAGCTTATATATAAGATAAATATAATTAATATCATATTTTATTATTGTGCCATCATAATGGATGCCATGAGAGGCGGTAGGAGATAATTGAACAATCATCGTTTTGTGGGGCGTTTGGTTTCCATCCACAGAAACAATATGTTATTCACCCATTAGATGGAGGTGTGCGTAAGTGTAGTTCTAATACATCTCATAAAAATATACTAGTATATTTAGGATACTGGTTTTGTTTACAAAAGAAAATAATAAGAAGATTTTAGGGGTTGTAGAAGTAAAATAAAAGAAAAGAAGCTAAGAGAAATCGTTGCCTTTAATTTGGGTAACTCCCTTTGGTTTGAACCAAAAAGGACTCTTGAAGTGACTTCTTCCTAAGGTGAATCTTCTAAGAGGAGTATATGGATGTAGGGAGATTAATTGGTCTGAGTTTGGACGAGCCAAAATGCTTGAAAGGTGTGATGAATTGGTTAGAAGTGGTGTCCTTTTATAAGGGGGAGGAGGGGCTCTTTAGGAAAAACTTAATGTATTAATTTATAATAAATTAATATTCGGTTTCTAATGGATCCAAAGTGAATTATTTAATTTATAAGGTGGGTATGGGTCTAAATCCACTTAACTAATAGGTTTTATACTGGTTTGGGTCACTTTATTAACCTTATATTTTAGTTTTAACCCTTAGTTACTTAGTTTTACATTTATCATGTCTCTTTGTATTTTTATATTATATGGTTAATAAAATTTCTATAAACTTCCAAGCGATCCCCAAGTGGTCCATTAATGATGAACCTATCATGATATAAGTACTTTTGTCGAACCTTGTATTTTTAGGAATATAATATCGATTCATCATATAATATTTGTTTTAAATATTAATTTATGTCAATTTTGACACTATTTGGTATTTTGTTTTTGGGAAAGTCATCACAACTTGATTACTTCAAAAAAGATATATTGAATCAGCCCTAACATGTCATAGTCACCTATAAAATTTGTTTATGTCATAAAAACTTTGAAATTATATTTATTTTAATATTTATATTACCATTTATTTGATTCTTTCATTAATAAGTTAATTACTGCATCATCATTGTGTCATAAATAAATTTAATTATTTAACGTCTAAAAATTATAACTAAAATATAATTATGTAGGAAATATTTTTATCTTTCTAATTAATATTTATAATCGAATTTATATTATGTATAAACCAATATTAAAAATGTATTAGTTATTAAACATTGATTTTAAATCTTTTTACTCTTCTTTGAATTAAATAATAATAAATTTCCTAATCTAATCCAAGTCGACCTAAAGGGTCATATTTTATTCCTAAGGTTGTTTTTGGTCGAATTAGACTTATCAAAGAGAATTAGTACATGTGTTAGGGTAATAATAATATCATATTTACCCTTAATTACCCTATTAACTTTTTACCGTGGTAAATAAATGTAAAAAGTTACTAATCACCAATAAATATTTTTATCTTATTGAACCACATTTCGCTATTTAATATTAACCGTGTCTCTCAGAGTTTCGAAATTCCACTCATAGAAGTGATAAAATTATGTTTTATGTGAATTTACAAATTCTCCTAGGAAGTGGATAAAAGACGGTGAAAAAGTTCAATAAAATTTTTATATATATAAAATTATTATAAACTGACTCCAATGAATTAAATTTAATTTATATAGGTATTATGTATCTATTTTGACCCAAAATAAATTTAAATAATATAAATAATTATTTAAATAAAAAGCTGGTTTTGAAGAGTAACTCAGTGTTTTTCACTATTCATCAAAAATTGAAAGTTTTCATAAAAATACCAAAAATTTACCCTAAGATAATTTGGATATTAGGAGTTAAATAATGATGTCTATTTTACCAAATTCAAAACATAGAAGTTTCATTTATTAATTCAACATTAATTCCCGCTATTAAAACAAAATGTGTGTTTTTAAGAAACAATAACTATCAAAAGGTTGACACTTATTTATAATCGGTTTAAATGTGAAATTATGTCCAATGAAAAACATTGGATTAAGTGGTAAAAATATACTCTAAATATATTTTAAAACCACTCAAATTCATTATTCATCACTATTAATTATTTCGATTAAAAAAGTTGTTTTTAATTAAAATTTAGTAATTTTCACTATTCATCAAAATATGAAAGTTATCTAAAAAGTACCAATATTTCACCCTTGGCTAATATTGATATTCTGAATCCAAAACTGAAGTCCATTTTGAGAGATAAAATTTATAAAATTTCAAAAAGTGGGTATTATTATTCATAATGGCTACTTTGATTGGTCGTGGTGTGTGTTAGAACTCGAAGTTGCGTTCAACACTCCCTACTGTATTATTTAAAGAGAAGAGTACCATAGAAGTTTGGGGTGTTACATTCTCTCCTCCTTCAATAAATTGTGTCCTTGCAATTTATACTCGATGTTGGAAACATGGGGTTGACATTTCAAAATATCTTAGTTGAAATCCCACATCGAAAAATGGATTCATAATGCCTCTATTGAAAATAAAGAGTGGTAAGTATGAAGGTTACTGAAAATAACACATACTAGGGTTCCATGTAGAAAAATATGGATATGGAAGAGAAATCTAACCATCAATATCTGATGGATAGTGGTAGAGAACATGGCTATGAAAAGGCCAACAATCCCAAAGCCATAAATTTGTGATAATCTAAGGTACCATCTAGGACAACATTTTTGTTCTAAGTTACTTTTCTTAATGTTGATTAATTTATTTATGACATTGGATAAGATCATAAGGAGATATACTTACTTTATAATTAGAGTTTTATACATTAATGAATTTCTACCACAAACTCATCTTTCACCCCAAAACATAATACAACCCAAAATACTCAATTTATCCTAATCGTATAGGGATCCAAATATAATGAATTTATAATTCCCATATCAGACCTTTTAAAAAAAGAAACTACATTATACCATCTAGGAACTTCATGTAGTCTAGTGGTAGGAGATAAATCCCAATTGCACTATGGTTGCGGGTTCGATTCCCGCAACTTTGTCCGACGCGACGGGTCTTCACACGGTCTGCATGTTGTGCTTTTATAAAAATCCAAAAATAACCTTTCAAAATTAATCCCTTCCAACCTTTAGACTCATACAAAATACTTCAGTAAACTCTCAGTCCAAAATTTATATGAAAGGTAAACATAATTTAGATCCTTTTTACCCCGTAATATCATGTGAATACCTTCATCATGTATTATTTTAAAACACTGAAACATCCTGAATTACCATAAAACCTTATTGATTACATTCATGGTCCCTTATTCCTTATAGAATACTGGATATACTGCATCCACATAAAAATGTTGTAGACTCCAACAATGATGGAATATACAAATCTTTAATCAGTTTCAAGGCAGTCAAGAATATCCAATATAATTTACCCAAATCAACCATATCTTATTCCAAAAATAGTACTTCAATATTAGGACCATATTAAGGATTATCATTCGTTCAACCATGTAATTTCCAAAAAATTTAACACATTTTAGAGACACTTTTCTTAGTACCATAAAATCTCAAATCCTCAATGAAATAGTACTGTAGTACAATCCTTATTTATTTCTAGAACATCATTGATACAAGACTTAAATGAAATAATTCCAAAATAACAACATAAGAACACTAGTCATTCCTCTTCATTTGTGGTATTAACCTAACACGATTATTATCCAATAGCATCATTTGCGGCAGAGTCTGATGACTGGTACATTGGTTCACATTGTGTCCAAACTCCTTAAAGATGAAGCATTGTACATTTTAAACCTTTTTCTTACTCTTGTAGTCACGTACATGGTGTCCTTTTTCTCTATACTTATAACATAATCCCATTCCATTCAATCATTTTCCAAGGTGATTATTTACACAGTTATAACATATGGGAAAATCCTTCTTTACCTTATTCCCTTTATCTGTCCTTATCTCTACCATCCTTTTCTTCTTTGGCTTCCCTTCAAATCCAGAGGACTCTGAGAATTCATTACATATCTTATCAATACATGATACTATTTCCTCATATGATGATAATACGTGGGAGACTATTTCCCTTCTAAATTCTGGATTAATACCATGGAATACATGATCCTTCTTACTCTTTAGATCATATGTATTGCTGGAGTTCACATTCCTTATTCTGGGCATAATTTATATACAATGGCATACAGTAGATTAATTTATGGATTGGAATAACTAATCTCGAACATGTAAAACACTTATCATAAATTAAATAGTTTATGGATATAATCCATAATCATAAAAATGATTTCTTTGAGTAAGTATATACTCATAAGCCCTTCATAATGGTTTGTAAAGAAAAGGAGAATTATCCTAAGGATATCCCCTCGGAGTGTCGTAACCAAGAGTGCAGAAGGCCCATTATCGTGCACTGGTTCTCGTTCGAGTCTAGCTCAAAGTGGTGTTTTTGGGTATTACCCCTAGGTACATCTATTCCAGATCCGCCTCTACCTTCTCGTATCCAGACAGGGATGTATTGCTTGGAAAACTCACAAAATCTATACAATACCATAATTCTAGGAAGTTCCTCTATACTAATCCTCAAAGTCTATCTTAGGGAGATGTGCTCTAATCAGATTTTATCTAAATCTAGTTTCCAAGGTTATTTCTAAACTTCCTCTGATACCAACTTTAACTCCCCGACCCAAGGTACCAAGATTCAGTGCATTATTTTAATACATTGGCATGATTACAAGGAATCAAGTCCCGAAGGACCGATCGGTTTAGCAGTCTTGGAAAATAGATTACATACATTAAATTACATTACAATTTGAAACATACAACACATGATAGATAGTTCTTTGATAAATCCATTATTCACTTAGCTTAACCCTTCTTCTTAATCAGAATACGCTTTTTGGAAATCCTAGGAAAAATAATACATAGAAAGGGGTGAGCTCAAACGCTCCGTAAGGGTAAGCAATACAGCGGAAGATAACATAAATATTAAGCATGGTGAATAATTGTAACCACATACCTTTACCAAAAATAAACATGAATAATTTTATGGCAGGAATATGAGATGAGTAAATAATTCCATAATAAAACATAATCATGGGTATTCTACTAGTCGAATGACCACATGAACCATAAATATTATTTTCATAATGAGGGAATGTATAATGCCAGACATTCTAAAACATTTTTTCAAGGCCTCGGACAAGATGTCTAAAAATGATTAAGGCTTCAGGAAAAACCATATATCAAATTGGGAAAGGGCCTCGGCCAATTCCATGTCTAGTTGTCTAATGAGACCTACTGATGCATCGAGCATCTATAGTGGGATCCACCCGTCACTTACTATGTACAATACATTCCTCATATGAAAAGGATGAAACTTAACATAAACATTCATATAAGAACTAGGATATGAAATGTCAATACTTTAACCATAAAACATGAATGGTATAAAAATAACACATCCACAGTCAATCATATCACAAAACCATCTATACAATATGAAAGTTTTGTATCATAATAAATCAACATCAAAACAAGTTTAAAATCCATTAAAGGATTAGACATAGATGGAAATGATTTATAAAACACTTTGATTGAAATATCCATTTTCATGAAAACATTTAAAAGTTACACAATTTAGAAAGGAAGACATTTAAAGATATTTTTGAATCAAAGTTTCCCATACCACTTTGAAACTTTTGAAAGGAAATAATTTTTTTAAAACATTCATGTCCATATAAATAAATCCAAAAAAAACCATTTTCAAAACATGGACATTAATGAGAATGATTTAGAAGAATAAATATTTAAAACATTTATAATGTTTTTTTTGTAAAAAGTCTCTTGAAAACAATCCCTTTGAAAAATCATTTATGAAACATGGACATGGATAGTAAATATGACCCAGTATATTCTTATTCAAAAACAACCTCGGATAATAAAGAGATTGTGAAATTAACCACTACCAATTTGGTAACTTATGAAACATACACCCCATGAAAGAAGTATCATACAATGAATATGTAAATACACATAAATTAAAGTGTATTACATAAAGAATACAATTATGGGCAGTACGTACATAAAACAAAAGGTAATAGTATCAATATGGCATGAATCTCACGGGAATAAGGAGTAAGATGAAAACCCTTACCTCGTGTCAGACTTGACCAGTTCGTTCTTTAACATCCTGAATAATAAACTAAAGTTAATTTAAACTTTATTAATAACCTTTTTCAAGTTTATTATTCATTTAATATCACTTATTACCATGTTATAAACATTATGTAATCATTTAAGTTAATAACATTTGTTTTTTCGATATTTGGCACTTGAGTCAAAAATGAACACCTTATAGTTACAAGTTGTTCACATGGTCAAAAGATAATTATATCGAGAATGATATTCATGATGTAGATATCATATATATCATATATACCAAATATATACATGTATTTATAATAGTACATATCATTTTGTGGTAAGAATGAAATGTAATGTTCATGGAGACGGTATGTCGTACATACGCATGAACGCTACATTCATTTCTATTCCTTATTTTAATGGACTTAAAACATAATGATACATAGGTATGATATAATTGAATTATAATATAATGTCTTATATATGTTACTTAATTTCATTAACACCATCCTTTATATGTTCCATATATGGTATAAACGAGTCATATCACTTTGAGCGGGCGATAGTCCGCACTTCCTCAAATGAAATTATCATATATATATACAACATGAAACGAATAATGGTATGCTGTAAAATGGAATTACATAAGCTTATATATAAAATAAATATAATTAATATCATATTTAATTATATTTCCATCATAATGGCCTCCATTAGAGGCGTTAGGAGATAATTGAACAATCATCATTTCGTGAGGCGTTTGGTTCCCATCCACAGAAACATTGTGTTCTTCACCCATTAGATGGAGGTGTGTGTAAGTGTAGTTATAATAATTCTAATAACAATATCCTAGTATATTTTTTATACTGTTTTTTTAAATAAAATAATAATAAGAGTTTAGGGGTTGGAGAAGTAAAATAAAAAAACAAGCTAAGAGAAATATTTACCTTTAATTTGGTTGACTCCCTTTGGTTTGAACCAAAAAGTACTATTGAAGTTCCTTCTGCCTAAGTTGAGGCTTCTAGAAGGAGTATAGGGATGTAGGGAGCTTAATTGGGAAGAGGTTGGGCGATCCAAAAGGCTTGAAAGGAGTGAGGAATTGGTTAGAAGTGGTGTCATTTTATAAGGGGGAGGAGGTGCTATATTGGAAAAACTTAATGTATTAATTTATAATAAATTAATATTCGGTTTCTAATGGATAAAAAGTAAATTATTAAATTTATAAGGTGGGTATGGGTCGAAATCCACTTAACCAATAGGTTTTATACCATTTTGGGTCACATTATTAACCTTATATTTTAGTTTTAACCCTTAGTTACTTAGTTTGACATTTACCATGTCTCTTTGTATTTTTATATTATATGGTTAATAAACATAGAATAAACATAGAAGAGAACCACAAGTGGTCCATTAATGATCCACCTATCATGATATAAGTCCTTTGGCTGAACCTTATATTTTTAGGAATATAATATCAATTAATCATATAATATTTGTTTTAAATATTAATTTAAGTCAATTTTGACACTATTTGGTATTTTGATTTTGTGAAAGTCATCACAACTTGATTACTTCAAACAAGATACATTGAATCAGAAATTATATGTCATATTCACCTAGAAAATTCTTGGATGTCATAAAAACTTCGAAATTATATTTTTTTTATATTACCATTTTTTTTATTCTTTCA
The DNA here is from genome assembly GCA_963277665.1 of Viscum album. NCBI lineage: Eukaryota > Viridiplantae > Streptophyta > Magnoliopsida > Santalales > Viscaceae > Viscum > Viscum album. The sequence continues at coordinate 1,256,245,258 of OY728122.1, forward strand.
TTAATTAAGTAATTACTGCATCATCATTGTGTCATAAATAAATTTAATAATATAATGTCTAAAAATTATACTTAAAATACCATTATGTATGAAATCTTTTTATCTTTCTAATGAATATTTATAATAGAATTTATCTTATGTATAACCCTATATTAAATATGTTTTTGTTATTAAACATTGATTTTAACTATTTTAACTCTTCTTTGAATTAAATAATAAAAAATGTCCTAATCCAATCCAAGTGGACATAAATGGTCATAATTTTTTCCTAAGGTTGTTTTTGACGAATTAGACTTATCCAATAGAATTAGGACATGTGTTAGGGTATAATAATATCATTTTTACCCTTAATTACCCTATTTACTTTTTACCGTGGTAAATAAAAGTAAAAAGTTACTATTCAACAAAAATTATTTTCATCTTATTGAACCACATTTTACTCCTTGGTATTAAACTTTTCTCTCAGAATTTCGAAATTCCACTCACAGAAGCGGTAAAATTATGTTTTATGTGAATTTACAAATTCTCCTACGAGGTGGGTAAAAGACGGTGAGAAAGTTCAGTAATAATTTTATATATCTAAATTTATTATAAACGGACTCCAATGAATTAAATTAAATTTATATAGGTATTAGTTATGAATTTTGACCTAAAATAAATTTAAATAATATAAATAATTATTTATATAAAGAGCCGGTTTTAAACTGTAACTGGGTTTTTCACTATTCATCAAAAATTGAAAGTATTCAGAAAAATACCAAAAATTTACCCTAAGCTAATTTTGATATTAAAAATTCAATAATGATTTCTATTTTACCAAATTAAAACCATATAAGTTTCATTTATTAATTCAAAATTAATTCCCGCTGTTAAAACAAAATGCGTGTTTTTAAGAAATAATAACTATGAAAAGATTGACACTTGTTTATGTTCGGTTTAAATGTGAAATTATGTACAATGACAAACATTGGATTAAATGGTAAAAATATATTCTAAATATAATTTAAAACCACTAAAATTCATTATTTATCACTATTAATTATTTGGATTAAAAAAGTTGTTTTCAATTAAAATTTTGTAATTTTAACTATTCATCAAAATATGAAAGTTACCCGAAAAGTACCAAAATTTCACCCTTGGATAATTTCAATATTCTGAATCCAAAAATGAAGTCCATTTTGAGTGATAAATTTATAAAATTTAAAAAAGTGGTTATTACTATTCATAGGGGCTACTTTGATTGGTCGTGGTGTGTGTTAGAACTCGAAGTTGCGTTCAACACACGCTACTGTATTATTCAAAGAGAAGTGTACCATCATAGTTTGGGGTGTTACAAGGTACCCGATAGAAAAACACACCTTGAGGGGCTATAAAGACTGTATATTATTCATCCTATAAGGCCATTTAGATTTGATTATACCCAGAATATACATCCATGAAGGAAAGAGCTACATATCTAGCTGTTTCATCAATTAGAAGTTATGTAATCGAGACTAAAAAATCATGTTTAGGACAATGCCGGTTAAGATATCTGAAATCAATGCAGGATCTAATTTTTCCATTGGTCTTTTTCACTGGGACAACATTGGACATCCATTTGGGATACTGAACTTCCATTAAAAACTTGACCTTTATAAGCTTATCAACGTCAGCTTCAATTTTCGAGGCATGAGTTGGGAGTGTTCTGCTTACTGCTTTCTTAAATCCATGATGTTCTTATGAAAAACCCAAATGATGGGTGGCTATATCAAGATTAAGACCTGGTATTTCTGTATAATTCCAAGAAAATATATCTCAATTTTTCTTTAGAAATAATGTATACACATGTTTTTCTTAATAATTCATGGCTGCACTAATTAGACGGGGGCGTGGATCTTCTTATGGACCCAAATTTATTTCTATAAGTTCATCCACGGTGGTAAAGACACCTTCTTCAAATGCTGGAGGAGCATCCCCAAGATCTTCCTCATCTTCATCATTATGTGCTACCTCTTCTGTTTCCACTACATTGTAGATGATGATGAAAAACTTTCTGTCTTAGGGGAGATATCAGTATTTGAACATCCCAAAGAAAATGACACTATATCTAATCCTAATAACGATGAACGATCTTCTTGTTGTAATAAATAGGGATTGATGAATGAGAATCAACATATTTGTCTTCCTCAAGAATTATGACTATCTCTTTTACTCTGGTTGACAAAGTAGAGTCTTGTTGTAGTTCAGCAGATAAGATGAAAACATCTCCATTCATGCTTTCATCATTTCTTGGTGTATCAATAATTTCTTCTATGTTGTCAGGCTTTATTATCATAATTGACATTATGGAAGTTACTAGATGAGCCTTTAGTTTTGATTTTACCCTTTCAATTTTATTTATGGGTAACACATAATTTGTACTGAAATGTATGAATGGATTTGATGGGATCTTTTCCAGTCCATTTGGAGCATTATCTTTTGTTATCTCCTTTATCACGGGCTTCATTCCTTTTATGTGATAAAACTTTGCCTCAATTTATTGAGATTCACATGTTCTGAATGAAGCCTTGTCACCATACAATGTTCTGATTTGTCCATCGAAACAATATTTCATACATTGGTGGTATGACGAAGGTATGGCTGCAAGTTGATGCAACCAAGGCCTTCCAAGAAGAATATTGAAGGTTGTGTCCTAACGAACAACCATGAAATCCTAATTAGACACAAGATCTCCAAACAGAGTTCTACGTTTAATCCCACCTAGAGGTTCTTGTTCATTCTTTTCATATCCTTGAAATATTAAAATTGAAGGAGATAAGTCAGATTCAGTAATGCATAATCGACATAGTGTACGAACGAGAATGAGGTTGACCCCGAAGCCATTTTCAATGAAGGATCATCGGATATCTATTTTGTTGAACTTTCCAGACAAATAAAAAGTTCTGATTTTCCCATACACAAAATCATCTTCATCTTCATCTGTAAAATATATGACTGCATGACATTCTGTAGGATCATTCTCTATACGGTAAACCTCAGCAGCAGCACCTTCGGCTTAAATTTCTTGAGGACTTAACAAAGCATCAATGAGTTCTTCTCAATGATATTTTGACAGATTCAAAGCATCCAAAATTGATAACTTGGCTGGTACTTGTGATAATTGTTTCAAGACATCATACTTTTTGTCCAAAGGTCAGTGTTTCCAAGCATGGAGATATGGTTTTGTAGGTTCTTTGGAAGTTGATGCTTCTAATGTAGATGTACTCAGTGTCAGAGCAAAAGCTAGAAATACAAATAGATTTGGTAAATTAGATAGACTAAGTCTATTAATTTTCTGAGACGAAGATAGTGTGGATTTTAATCAGTCTTCTAAAATAATTGTGTTAGAACCAAATATGTCTTTCATGGAATAAACTCTTTGTACCTATTGAGCCCAATGAATGGATCTTCCACAAGTTTCTACCGTATATATGGTTTGAGTAGGGGTAGAGTTAAAATTGTGGATTCTGTAATTCCCATGTCATCCCCTATATCCTCATCCTTGGCCCCTTCCTCTTGATCCCTAATTAGGTACAAGGAATTCTGGCTCACTATAATCTGAATCACCATTGGCATAAGGATCCACTAAATGGATAATATTAATAGAACCAAATATCAATTCTTCATTTGACAAAGATTATTCTTGACAAGTTAATTCTGGTCGTAACGTTTTGCAGGGTTGTGCATGTGCTTTTGAAACAGATGGCATAAAATCTACCAGGGTGAAGGACAACATTGGCCTTTACACGAGCTCAACTTCTTCTGAATGCGCTTTGTCCTTATGATCACTTTTCTTATTTAAGGAATGAACTTTTGATTAAGATACTTTTTCTATGGAAGTAGTGGCAGAAAACAAAATTGGTTGTTTCAACTATGTTTGTAAAATAGCATGAGTCTGGTTGATAGTTTTCTTGATCATCCAATCATCATATTTTTTCACATTTTTACTTTTAACCTCTTACCATTCTCCCTCTTCCTCTTGATTGGTATTAGTAACACATGATACATGAGCTGATTAACTTTTCAATTTCACTTGTCCAAATCCTACCATCTTTTGTAGAAGGTCATTGAAAACAAAGAACTCTTGAATGGGGTGTCCCAACATATGATGAAAGGGACAATAATTCAAATTATCTTCGTCTCCTTCTTTATTTGGATTTTTCATCCATGGAAACTGAACCAATTTTTTTCTGAGGATGAGATGAAGTTACCAAAAACATGTTCATTCCTAAAAGAATAAACTTTATTCTTTAATTCCACAAAATTTTTACACCTTTTATCTATTTGATCATCTTGACTAGTTAGTCGTTGTTGTTGATGCTCAGGAGGCGGAGCCCTTCGATATGATGAGGGTCTTGAAGTAGAAGCAGGTACAAGTGCCTTTTTGAGGGTGATTGTAGGAGATTATAATTTTCCTATCCTCTTTCCAGAGCTGGTGGAATTACAAATTTTTTATCCTTAGTTTCTATAATAGTGTTTTCTATATGTTGAGCGATTGAAGTAAGGTCTCAAAGCCCTCCTGTGTATTTTACAGGGATCAATGGTGTTTGTAATTCTTCAGGCAGATTTTCCACATATATTGGTAGCAATTCTTATTGAGGGAGTGTGAGACTTAGGGAATATGTTAATCCTTTCCATCGTGCAATGAAATATGGAACCCTTTCATTAACCCTTTGTTTAATATTAGTAAGATCAAAAATTGTTGTCTATGGTAGCATTGAACTAAATTGGTGAATAAATTTCTGACGGAGATCTTCACATCCAGTAATTGATCGAGATTACAAACATGTATACTAGAAAAAAGATGTTCCTTGTAATGAATGCACAAAACACCTAAGATTATCTACTTCATAATGTTGAGAAGTTTCTAACATGAGAACACAACCACAAACTAAATGTGTTAGGTGTTGTTCCATATCTCCTGAACCATTAAAGATTGGAAATGTGATATCACAAAATTTGGTGGGGGAGGAATTTCATCCACCCATTCAGGTTAATCTCCCTTTTCCGTCTGAATTGCTGCATGTCATTACTCTATAGATTCCACTAAAGCTTTTAATGCCTCAATTGTGTTTATAAGAATTTGGGGAACATCTGAATGAGCTGGAACCTGTGCAGGAATAGCTACTGAAGCTTGAGGTGGTGCAACGACCAGTAAAACCACTTATGGTGGTGATGGTACATGCCTTGTTTGTATACAGAATGGATGGAATTAATTATCTGCAACTATAGTTACTACAAACCCTCTTTTCTAAGGATCTCCTATAGGATTTTCATATTGAGGACTTTCCTGGGTACACCGTCTAGCAGAAATGTTGTTTTTAAGTAACTCTGTGTTGAGTCTTTTCAACTCTTTCATTTCCAATTCTTTCTATGAAAATATCTCTTTATGTGAAAGATATTGACCTTATTTAGTGGAAAATTGATATACAATCTGACATTTTTCCATTCCCATAATTAGTTTCCTTTCAGAGAGGGGGAGTTGGTTATTTGAAGGCATGCCTAGATTCTGGGTAAGCCTATGATTTTGAGTAGCACACCTTTTTCATTTTCCTCGGTGTTTACTGTATTATGGATAATATCTTCATCTTATGATTCCCCTAAACTGGACTTATTTTTTGGAGGATCTTCTTAAATGGTGTTAATAACATTCACTGACGCATAATGCATTGATGGCATTCTGTCAGTGTTTCTACTAGATCGTATCCCTTTGTTTCTTTCACGAGACTATGTTATCCTATATGAAGAATTCCCTAGAAATGTTTGGTAGACAATAACCTGAAGGGAATCATTGGATTGTTCAGTTGTATGTTTTCCTTTTGACTTCTTCCATAATTGGGATAAAACTAACTTCTACGGAGGAGTTGATTACAAATGTGAAAGATCCCCCAGCCCTGTAGGTTGGGGGTTTTCATCCTCTTCTTCTTCAAATCTTCGAACATTATTTAATGAATCTAAAGGTTTAATTAAATGATCCCCCAGCCCTGCAAGATGGGGTGATTCTTGAACTGTTATGGCTGAAAGTTGTGCAACTGCTCTTCTGATTTTGTGAATTTTATTTTGAACATTAACTGGGTGCATCATTTTAAAATCACTTAAATCACCTATTTCATAAGATTGTTGTTCTATTTCAGACATTTCTATTCTATGACGCTTGGAATCCTCTAAGAGAGATGCCTACTGAAGATTCTCATATGCTTGATGTAAAAGGAGCTCAACAACATCTCCTCTTCGGACTTGATTCTGATGAGAATTGGTTGAGGCCTGTTCTTGAGCGTATATTTGATTACATACAAAACATATTGATTGCGGAAGACAGTGGGAAATAACATTGCATAAAACCACTTTTGGTGCACTTTACTGATTTTGGAGTGTAGTGAAATTCAATGCTCTATATGCACCCCATCCTCTAATATGAACATTAAATGGGGAATTTGAAATTAACTAGTGTAACCTCTTTAGAGCATTGATAAATGCATGCTGAATGGTTCCCTATTTTTTTTCTACCTTTGGATATTGAGAAACTGAGAGATATTCCATGTTAATTTGGTGTTGCAACCCTTCTATTACCTTTACATTATTTTTATATTCCCCATATGTTAAGACTTTGGTTTTGAAATGACGAATAGTTTTCCATAAGTTGAGACAAATGTTATAAATGCAATCATCTGTTATCATTTCTGGAATGTTATACTGAGAATTTTCCAAAGGCCAAAACATGACTGGGATTTCTCCTTTATCTAATTGGTGCGTCATCTTTAACACATCTTCTTCATCTTTCACAAGAGGTTTCCCCACTTGATCAGACCGAAGTGGATGCTCTGTATTAGAAGAAAAATGACCTAATGGAGGTTCGTTGAATGATTGTTACCTTAATATGTATTTTTTTAAGAAAGTGTTTCACCCATAAATGAAAAGGCATCAGACATGACTGGCTTTGGGTTTTCACGTTCCTCAAGATAGGATAGATTTCTCATTGCTACATTGCCAATTATGCAATTGTCTTGACAATGTGAAATACAATTGCGGAGAGGACTTTTGCAGTGAATGGAATCATGGGGAGGAACACCATGATGGATTATAAAAAGGGATAAATATTTGTTCTCCTTTGTATTCTGGCCACACTGAGGCTTGTCGTGGCTCTCACCCAGAGATAGGAACTCTGGATTGACCAAATTTTTATGAAGCAAGCCATCATGATGATGTGTACGACAAGGAACTTATGAATTACAACTACCACTCCCATAATTTGGTAATGAGAGGATAAGATCTTGAGAAGTAATAGATTAATATCTGAGGGATTCAATAACTCCATCATTAAGAGGAGGCACATCACCACATAACTCTTTTTTCCAATAATGATTGGGGAGAATTTTTCTTGGATGTTATCTTATACATAGTTGGGGTCACTTTCTAGGAAAATTGGTTATCATTGGTAGGTATATGTGCATGCCTTGGATTGGTTACCAGAATGAACCGATTACCTCTAATTGGAAAGGGTGTATGTTCCTAATCCTTTTGTCCATATGATATGGGGGAGTGTGCCCCATGACCCTTCTGCGCTAGAGGAGAGGTGTTTATCTTCTCTAGGATGGCATTCCGATGTGTCATCCCATGTATGGGGAAAGATTTATGTGTTTGTTTCCATAATAATTTTGAAGTAGTTGTTAAAATATCCTGTCATGCTTCCAGAATATGGGCAGGGATATGCGTCTTCCCTTTCACCATTGATAAGAAGTGTTTGGTTACTTCCGATGCCAGAACGGGAATAGACGTCCATTCCATATCTGGAGTTGGTGTATGTGCCTACTCCTATCCTCCTTTTCCTATAAATGGATATTTATAGTACTCACTCATGGGGGCAAAGAGTTGGGTCTGCCCCAAATTTATCATTGGAGCATTCTGAATGACTTCTTCGGGTGCTACCAAACGAGACTGTTGGCAAGCTTGATGAACATTGGTAGGTGTATGTGCCTACTGGTGGTTTTCCATCAAGTATGGTTGATGGACTTCCTTCAATACTGGTAGACAATATTGCTGACATAATTCGTGATTGTAAACAGGTGTGTGTTCCTGCTTACCAGTTTCCACCACATTAGATTGGAGAACTTCTTTAAATGCAGTCAGACAAGCCTGTTGATTGACTGATAGCTTGTAAACAGGTGCATGTGGCTATTCACGATGCTCCATCGGGTTTATCTAGTGGGATTGGTGGGTTGCTGTCATATGATTCTGCTGAGCAAAAAAATTAGGACGGATGGGTGTCTGTACCCGCTCATTGTTCTCCATAAAGTTAAATTGATGGACTTCTCCCGAGGAGGCAGAGGTGAGAACCATCTCCCTATTGACAGGACATTGTCCCTGACAGTTCTTCTTGTGTGCCCAGGTCTGAGAGGCCTGGGCCAAACACCTAGAGGCAACACCCCCAACATGTTGGGGGTATACTATTGCGTTATTCTGGCGATGATTGCTGGTGGGAGTCCTCAGGAAGGACTCCTTCATTCATGAATTGAGGTTTTGTGTGACCTCTTGATCCACATCCCTATAATATGGGAGTAATTGATTATTGTTTTCTAGGGATAAATACCCAAAACAGTTAGAGATGGTGGTTTGCACAGTTTTCTTCTGGATGATTGGTCGACATTGGCCAGATGATTGAGGATTATTGTTGACCTGGAGGGCGTAATGAGTATCCTCCAATGTCAAGATTGTATCATTATAGCAATATTCATTTACCAGCAAATTAGATACCTAGCATTGAAGACATTGGGTTGGTGATTACATCCTTCCCATAGATAGAGATCCAGCTTGAACAGTGGTTGGGAAGTTCACAGATGTTGTCTTGGAGAAAGTCATTCTTTGGATTGAAGGGAGTTCGGTGGAAAACTGAATAGAAAACAAGCTCTATTAAAACAACATCTTTTTAGATGGATAAAGGAACGATTAATTCCTTTATCTGGACATCCTTTATCAATTTATAAGGGCCTAACATGTGGGTAACATTATTAACATGGTTAATGATTCACTTCAGGTTCACCGTTTTTGTTTTTTAGTTCCTTGAAACATGTGTTCTAGTTTTAACAAACACTATTTCCAAGCGGTTTCCAATGGATTTATCTATGGATCTGGAAACTTGAAACAATTCTTTATCCAAAGGGGACCTACTTTTAAAAGGTATGAATTCATTAATTTTGAACATTACGATACTTAAGAATGTGTGTTATTCGAGGGGATGGGTGGTCAGACCCATCACACCCTTTTGGGGGGAATCATTGTCTACTCTGGGACTCTCTTTGTAAATTTAAGATATTTTCATGAATCATTATTAATTCACAAATTTTTTCATAAGTATCCCTTAGAATTTACAATAACTTATTAACATGTGTAAAATTTAAAATCATCGGTATGCATTTAGGGTTATTCATAAATGGAAGCGTCCACGTGTATTTGAGGTTTTCCATCAATGGTATCCTCTAATATACTGATTGGAGATTCTTTTAATCATCATTATGCTGATACTGGTTTTTAAGCCACTTAGTGGGGAACTCTGTAATTTATTGTCATCCAGGGAGATGAATGTTTGTTTTGATCTTGGGATTGTTCCCATAAAATGAGCTTCCTACCTATCCTTTGAAAAGAATTATAACCCGCATAGTTCGATGCCGTTTAATAGGACACATCATACCTTTTAATTTAATGTGACAAGGACCTTTAAGACGATGATGCTTAGTTGGAACATAGTGTGGGACTTATGCTGAAGTAGCCCGAGGAACTTGGAAAGGATATGGGTTTCCAAGTAAAATTAGACCCTATTTGGAATATGTCCCAAGGAGAATAGGTTTGATTTGAAGTGATAGTTTTGAACCTCCAGGAAGCTTCCTACGTATCCCATATAGATGGGAATAAAATCCCTAATAGTTTGATAAGTCTTATTGGAGAGTATGGTCCTTTAAGAGATAAGGATTTTGGATTACATCCTGAAAAGGATTCATTGATGATTTGGGGTTTAATTTGGGGCTTATTCCTAAGAAGGATGACCAGATTAAAGGAATTAGGATTAGGTTCCTGAGGAGGATGTCCACTAAGCTCGGGCATTGAGAGGGCTTCCTACATATCCTATTTATGGCGGGAATCAGAGTTCTCGTAGTTCCATCAAATGAGTTTTTATGCACATGTTGTAACCATCACGTATCTCTAAGCCCACATGAGTCATGCTCGGTGTGAGTAACAAAAGGATGTGAAAGAATAAACAATGAAACTTCACACTTTTCCTCCTCCGCTAATGGAAGAGGGTGCATCGACCTTAGAAGATGGCGAGGCGACCAGCCTTCCCTCTATTCTATTTACATTGGACAAGGGTCTATTATAAGGATGAAGGGATGAAGGTGAGGGTGATTACACCAGGATGGCTGCCCTAAAATTGATCTTGGTAGGAAAGAAGAAAAGTAAGTGTGAATTGTACCATCCCTATGAGAGACATGAGGTTCTGGGACACCTCTTTGAGAAAGGAGAGGCCAAGAACCAACCCTCCTCCAAACCGAGAACTTCCCAACATTGATTTAGGGAGAAAGGTCCATGTGACTGCGGATATACAAACCCACAGACATTCCATGAATCCTAACCACATTGTGAAACAAATTTGGGAAACCTATGACTGCAGAAATACAATCCCAAATAGGAGACCCACTGATGTGCCTTTCCCAATGGTTTGATAAGTCAAGAGGTTTTAATGGAGGTTTCAACTTAGTCCCTTTCAGATAATGGAACCAAGGATGGAGATACCCTGCCATGAATGGATTTTTTTAAAGTGTACTTGAGTTGGTCGCGTAGGTCCCTCGCGCAAGTGTGCCACGTAGGTACCCAGTGTTGATGTACTTCATAGTTATAACATGCAGGTATGTCGCGCAGGTATACCACATAGGTATGGCGCGTAGGTATGCCATGCAAGTATGAGTGATGACTGAAGAATAGGTTTTACATAGGAGAACCAAACCTATGTAAAATTTCTAAAAAGACTTTCAAAACAAGATTATCCCATTTATTTATCTATTCTCTCGTGGTATATAGAGCTACTTGAGACAATTTGAGGGATTTATGCAAAAGATCAACGCAATGGGAGCTTCAGAGAGTCTCTTCAATTTTTTCAGTCTTGAAATGGGGAGCCTAATGGCTCTATTTATAGGCACAAATGAGGAATGTTCGAAGAAATGTTTCTCGTGTAGGTATACCGCATAGCTTCGTCACACAAGTGCTCGGTGTAGGTGAAAAAACATTTTCTGTCATGCAGCTCTGCTGAGTAGGTCACACGCCTAGCTCTGTCACAGAGTTTGGTCACCCAGTTCCACCGCATTGGCCTGTGCAGCTAGTCCATTGTGAAGTTCTTTGGGATTGTTTGGATTTCCCTTTTGAACTTTTGGAACCTGGCCTTGGGATCTATAATATCTAGAGTTATCTTCATATTATTTTTGTTTTATTATGTAGTATCGACAATGAATATTTGGTTCTTTCCCAAGCATGGGTGTGGGTTACCCCTGGGTTGAAATATTAACCATATATACTCTTGGGATAGGAATTACTGAGAAAATGCTATTTTAAGCCATCTAATGAGGCTCTATGGAGATTATCTTTATCCATGGAGGAAGAATGTTCTATGATATCGATATAAAACCTATAATATAGGTTTTCTATATATCCTTGTGAAAGGAATTATAACCCAAGTATTTTGGTTCCACTTTATAGGAAACACCACCTTTTAAGGACATGTTATGAGGACCCACCTAAGATGTTTAATGTCATGCAGTAAGGATGCCCAGATGGAAGATGGCTAGTAAAGTTCTCACATTGGACCTATGCCGAAGTGGCCCACTTGAGGGGATATGGTTGGAACTTACATCGTAGAGGAGGCCTATTTGTAATTATGCATTCAAACAGGTGTCCTATATATCCTGGTTAGAGTTGTTATCAGAGTTATAATAGTTCATTTAGTTTGGTGATTACACCTAGGAGGAGGCCCATGTTTCTAGAACCATGAGGAAGATCTAGACACATGAGTATTTGAAGGTTTTATTGGGACTTACACATAGGATGAGGCTCATGTTTTGGGTTTATGTGTGTATCAGGACCACTTCCAACATCTATGCTCATGTGAGTCATGGTCGGTGTGAGAAACAAGAGTAGGGATTGAATCTCATAAGCACACATCCCACTTCATCTATTGGTAGATGGTACTAGATCTCAAAGGGAGAGGGGGGGGGGGCTTTGAATGTTCTAATTTCCTCTTCCATGTTGATATCTAGGATAGACACATTTTAAAATATATCCATATATATCTGGATTTGAGACTAAGAGGAGCTAGAGCACTACCTTCCAGGGAATGGTTATGGGCTTACCTCAAGGAGAGTTCCCTGAAATGAGTTCTAGAAAAGCGAAGAATAATTACTCCTCATCAAAGGGAGAAGCATTCATTAGCCCTTTGGCTTCTCATTTTTCCTCTTTGAATGGAAAACCCAATGATTACCATTGATCCCTAGAATGCAGAGGTTCACATGATTATTCTGAGGTTAGACCCCAAGTTACCATGGTAATATAAACATAGAGACATTCCGGGGGTCCAACCCTTTATAGGATTACCCACATGAGTCCACTTACGATGGGTTTGTAAACTCAGAAGGAATAGATGATGCTCCTGATGGTTTTATCATATGGGTCTAGTGGTAATGGAAGAGGCTTTTTCCTAATGCCAATGGACCAGTCAGTGGTGGGGATTTAGAGGATTGGATGGAAATAAAAGTGCATGATCAGGACAGAAAGGGAGAAATCTTGAAGGCACCACATTCTGGGTACCACTTGTTCATACAGGGTGGGGTACCCTATGCACGGTGTACTATTATGCAGGTGGAGGGATCATCTACGTATCTTGGTGCTAGTCATACATGGATATCATCCATATACCTGGGTGGTATGCGAACCTAGATGTGGTCCGAATACCATAGTCATATGCGGCCTCGGGTATCGTCCACATACCATGGTGGTATGTGGAGATGGAGTCCATCATTGTAGAGGAACACAATGTGGGGAAGGGTTTCGTCTGTGTAGCAAGGTGATTTATGGTATGAAGAATTGGAGAAGGGGAATCGATCTTACAATTCTTGGTATGTTCATCCGTGGAGTGGATATGGTTTATGGTTCACCGATTAAGTTCACATTTTTCAAATATAATTACGCTTACTTCTTTTTTATGGTTCATGGATGATTTATACCAACTGGAAACTATTTGTGATTCTATACATCGTCGATCATTTCCCTTTGATGTCTTCTGTCAGTAAACTCAATGCTCTCTAATAAAAAACCTCCCTTTTTTCCATCATCATGGGTTCCTTTTATAGAGTGAAAAGGAAGATGTATGTATGGATTATAAGAAACCTTTTCCCAAATCCCATGAAGAAATTACCTAGCCCTCTGACGAGTATGTCAACCTAGGTTTTCAAGGACAAGTTTCACAGGGCTGAGGTTTTTGATGGAAGAGATCACCAACATGATCCTATGAATGATGTAGTTCTCAGGATTTCATCGGACTCTCCTCTTCCCTGAACTGAGTTTGTGGAGATAGTGTGTGGTGGTGTACATCTCTATCAGGTTTTTTCCAATGACATGGTTCCCAGGGTTTTGGTACATGGGTGGAATTTCTACGCCTTTATTCCTCCAATGATTTGGTTCATGATGTCCCAGTGTCATTCTTCAATTAATCCATGAATAGACTATTTCATTATCTAATGCCTCATGGGACAACATTTTGTGGGATGTCTGCCTACCGTTTAGTTTATGGGAAGTACCATCCACGAACAATCCCTAGAAATCCGTTTGAATACCACATTAGTCCTTTGAAAATTCGATTTCTTCAATATTATTCTCATGTTTTCAATCGAACCTACATCTTATACCTTCAACTAATTAGTGGGAGTATTTTCCTTCCCTCTGTGGAGTTGTCAGAACCCTACAAATTCCCCCCACCAAAAATGGGTTCTAATCGAGACAAAGACGTGGTTATTATGATGTAGAATGTTTTCTAAAACTGAAATATTTTGTGGTAGAAATGTGGACCCTTTGGGGTGACCATGCCTATATATAGGGGGCGGGGTATTTTTTCATTTATCGGACATCTCTGTGAAAAGTGGTCAGAAAAGTGCTTTCAGATTTCCCCACTTCCATGTAATAGTTCCATCACTAAATCCATCACTTGAAAACCATGATTCGCATTCCAAAAATTTTGAACTCTCCATGGTCATTATCATATATGAGATGAACATTCAAATCAATGAGCAGAACAATAAAAAATAGAACGTAAGATTAAACAAAATCATAGTAAGACATTATGTAGTTCACCTAATCCATAAACTAAACCTCAATTTATAGAAATCAAGATTAAATTTTGAACATAAACATTTAATTATTCACTTAGGATGACTGCATAAATAGGCTCAGTACACATCTCACCTTGTCCATGAACCATTAGGTTTGTTGTCCATTGCTTCGCATGCCAATGTCTCGTGGAGCATTCTATGAACTACTGATTCATGGGGAATGCGTCCTGTGAACCACTTCCAATGTTCAGTATGTGGAGCCTTTCTATGAGGACTTCTTGTAATACTTTGTCACTTTTTTTTCAAACATTGTGTTGGATTGACCATTTTTCCTGGTATTTTTAACCAAGAGAGGAGTGACCTCCTCCTCAAGATTTTATAAAAGATATTTTTGTTGTAGATTCTTCTCTGTTACTTTTTTCTTTAATATAAATCACTTATAACTGACTACATTTTAAAAATAATTTTAAATAGATGTCAATTTGAATTATTATTCAGGATGAGAGAAATGATCAAATCATGCTCAAATTTTTTCCTGAGTTGAGGGACTTAGAGAGAATTGTTTAACTATTGCTAGGGCCATATAGAAAACCCAACAATCTATAAGCCTATTTCATTATCACACTTATTTTTTCCTAAGCCTATTATGGTGTGGGAATAGCTAGTATGACATGAATTTTTCTTAGGCCACCCATGAACGATTTTTGAACTAACAAGTTTTGTGTCTCATTATGATTTTTTTGATGGATCAATGATTTTACTAGACCGTATGTATTGTATGTTTAGAGAGATAGTACTTGACTTTTTTTCAGGGATCCCATTAATGTTTTTCACCCTAGTGAGTGTTGTGTATTATTTTATTGGAATTTTAGATTCTTTCATGTCATACTATCATAACTATTCTTTTAGGTCGAACAGCTTTGACCATGACTTATGGGGCAAGGGCCCCAATTTATGACTCATTAATTGAGAATTTTCCTTAATTTTTTAAACATGGATGATGGATTTTTCTTAACCCTGATATGGGATTTCAGGATTGGGGACACGATATGGGGCATGTAAGCCATGGGGCATATGGAATTGGGAAAGGCCTCTCTTGATGATTAATTTTCTCTTGGTTGATAGGCCATTATTATGGGAATCATATGCAGATCTACTGGGTAATTGTGTAAATAGCTAAAAAATTGTGTCTATTGGACACTGGCCATCTATTTTTGAGGGCCATGAAATTTGTATAGAATTTTGGATTTGCTTTTCAATTTAGGGCCATAGTGGGTGGCCTATTAATGGAATAATGTCTAAAAGTACAGGGGCATTCATATTGGTTATGGTTTAGATACCACTTCCTCGTGAATTTGACTTGTGAAAAGGAGGTATAGTGCTTGGGGATGTTTAACATCATAATACAAAGAGTTTTGTTACTAATGGTTTAAATAATACTTATTTTTTTACTCTAACTAGAGGGTGGAATTTATTATCCCGTGAAAATTTGTCCATAAATTTTTTGTCAACTTCAGGTATGAGGGGGGAAAAGTAACCTGGAATCTGGGGGATTCCAAAAAAAGGGAATGAGGTGATATGTATATGTCATAAGGGTATGCAGATATAGTAAAAGTGTCTCTTGACGAAAAATTTCCCTTTGTTTGAAATGTCATTTTTGTGGGAAATGTATGCAGATCCATTGGGGAATCGTATTCATAGTCAAACAAAGGTGTCCGCAAGACACTAGTTTTCCATTTTTTATGTCCAAATATGTTTAGGAGGATTCATACCTTTATAGACATAGAGTATGGTGTGTAGAGAGGGGTTCCTAATCCTTAAAAATGGGATTTCATGTAGAACATAATTGGGAATACTGAGAATAAGTGGAGGCACTTATTATCCAATCCATATGATTTGTTTCCTTAAAAAGTTAGACACTTACACAGGCTTGGAGGGGACACTTTTGTTTAATGGATGGATCTAAAAAGTGAGATTCGTATGTCACTATATATCCTCTGTGGATTTGATTCACACATATGTTTGGAGAGTTTTTGTTTTGGATATGGATTCACCGATGAGGTGGGGAATGTGTCGAACTTTCCTATACAGATTGGTTTCTTGTATTGGGTCATGAGGGAAAATTCCCTTTGACATGACCTGGCTTAAGGGTGAATACTGAGTATCGATTATCATGAATTTTAAACATCATTGTATTATGATGATGATATAGAATCCCCAAGTATCTAGAGGATAATCTGACTAGGATTTTCTAATATATTCAAGATTTGAGAAGAAAAGAAATTCTAAACCATGGTTTCAAGGGTTCATGGATCAAGAAGAATGACATGGGGCTTAGATATTGTTAGGCTTATGGAAGTAGGAAAATCCTATCCTAAGGATGAATTTTCCCTTAGATGGCAGGCCATTTTGTGGGAAACATATGAAGATCCACCAAGGCATTTTGTGCATAGTCATGAAAAGGTGTTCACAAGACACTAGTCATCCATTTCTGATGGCCTTCGATGATTATGAACATCCTAGATCACTCGGATCACATAGTTTGACACATGGTGGGAGTTTTCTGGGTACATTAGAAGCATTCAAGCTGTGATTTACCAATATAGTTGGGAACTCCCCAATATAGATCTAACTCATATGCAGGGTGAGGCATTTCAATTCCCTCAGTGGGGTTGGGCCAAGGTTTCGAGATCCTGGCATCCAGAGATTGGACACCCTATTTGGGTCTGATTCATTGGTAGGTCAGGGACATTTTGGCTATGTTTTGGATACCTTTCAGTTAAAATTCATACAGTTATAAATTTAGGTTTCCCAAAATGGAGTGGAAAACACAAATATTCTTTTCAATGTCAAGCTAGTTGGGTCATTCATTGTAGATTCATTATCTCTAGCTCTCTTGGATGTCCCCTACAAAAATTCCTAAGCCCACATAAACTATTCTCGATATAAGAAACAATGACCAAAAAGTTTCTTAATAAACCACATGTGAATGGTAGGATTAGAGAAAAGAGAATTGTTGGGAAACACAATTTAACATCATACGGTGAGGACGTCGGTGATTCGATGTGAACAAGCTAGCTGTTGTGGGTCCATATAGTTTTAAGTCTTTTGGAAATGACGTTGATAGCACAGTTTAACCATCATATTACATGGTTGAAATATAAAAGGTATCATGTATTAATATGAGATAATCAGGCCAAGATATTCCTTATATTCCCTAGATATGAGTGGGGGAATAAGGATTAAACCATTATTCTGGGGGGCTTCGAGTTAGGATGGATGATGAGAGGATTAGGACCCAATGGGAGTATAGAAGTAGGAACAACCTCTCCCAAGGATGAATTTTCCTTTGGTATATAGGCCTTTTTGTGGGAAACATATGAAGATATGTTGGATAATTGTGTTCATAGTCAAAAAAAGGTGTCTACAAGACACTGGCTTTCTATTTAAAATTATTTTGGGTGGTTATAGTGATTTGATATTTCCCATGGCATGGTGTTTAGTGGATAAAAAAGGGATGTATGGGAATGTGAGAAATATCTAGACCATGATTAGTTCTGAGTTATAAGATCATCTATATAGATCCAATTAATATGTAAAGGGAATCATGGTCTTTTAAAACATTATGGATATAAGAGTTTAGATTTGAAACCCCCTGTATTTATGATCATTTCACATGAAGGGGGTTGGGGAATTGTGTTTTTTTTATGTATTTTATTCTGCATGGATGGATTCGTGATTTCCATATCAAGTGTCACTTCTTTAGACATGCATTTTAAATTCATGTGGTTAGGACTATAGTGAGTATTTGTGAAAAGGATGAGGTGAGTGAAGTGTGAGGCTTGAAACTCATGGAGGATTCTTACAGATCCTAATTAGTTGGGAATCAAAGTGCATATAGATTTGAAAACATGTTCTATGTGATAGTCTAACCCATGCATAGGGAATGAGAAGTTTTTTTTGAATGGTTTCCAGACCAAGATGAATGATCTAGGCATCTCTATGTATCTTGAGAGAGTGGGAATTATTCCATATGTAGTTCTTGAATGCTCTTGGCGCCAGTCTGACCTATGCATAGAGAGGGGGGAATAATTTTTCTTAGGTGGTGGCTAGACTAGGATGAAGAATCTGGGAATTACTATGTATCCATTGAGAGTAGGAATCAAGCCATGTGTAGTTATTTATGGAAATTCACTACATATGTTTGATCCATCCATATGGAAGATAGATTTTTTCTTAGGTGGTGGCTGGACCAAGATGAATAATTTAGGCATCATTACATATCCTTTGAGTGCATGAATCAATCCATACATAGTTCATGTGGTACAATATAGTTTTACATCTTGTGGTATGGACTTTGGCCAGTTGTGGGTTGGTATGATTGTGAGGAATCCTCTATTGAGACTCATAATCCCACGTGATCAATACACAGTGTGAGAAATAAGGGTCATAAAGGGATTACTCTATTACATAAGGTGATCATGAAGGACAGAGTCATTTATGTTTAATTCTTTGCTTCATCTAAGCCAAATTTTGAAGATCCAGGTACTGCTTAGATGTCCTATAGGGGAAGGAATGAACCCATATGTAGTTCTTATGAAGAAACTCCCTGAATAGTTCTGTCCTTTTCATAGGAAAAGGATGTTTGTTTTGGGGGGTTGTGCTAGACCTGGATGAAAAATATATGTGTCACTATGTATCCTACAAGAGAAATAATCAATCCATACATAGTTCTAGAAGTTTTCTATGCTAGTTGTATCCATGCATAGAGAGGGGGGGTTTTACGTTTTTCTTTGTTTGATGGCAAATGTACCGGGATGGAAGATTCAGTGTCCATACTTATCCTACAGGGGCATGAATCAAGCTACACATAGTTCTCGATATGCCTCCCTATATAGGTTTGTCTCATAAATAGGGAGGCGGATTTTACATTTTTCTTTGTTTTATGGTGGTTAGACTAAGATGGATGATACGGAAGACACTACATATCCCACAAGGGAAGGAATTAGAACAAACGTAGTTCAAGAGCTACCTCCCTATATAGGTTTGTCTCATACATGGGAAGAGGGAATTTTTAACCATTGTTTTAATGTGCCTATAGCATACTTGTATCCCTTATTTGTCTAGGGGAAACCTTTACAACCATTCCTAAGATCACGTGAGCTATGATCTAAGTGAGAAATAAGAAATAGTTGGGGTATCCTCTAACAATGTAGACGGAGTTTAGAGCACAATAGAGGAATTTTATTACCCTCTGGTGGCTAGAAAAAAATATAGGTTTGAGGATTGTCCACATACACCATTGATCTATGGGAATGAATACGTACATAGTTTTATAGTGCATCATAGTAGGTGATCAATGCTGGAGGAAATGTCCCCTTGGGTGAGAACGTTATTGGGGCCGCGCAATTTAACATCATATAGTAAGGATCAAGACGCTATGTATTTTAACGTCATAGAACATGGTTGAATCCATCGTAAAGTTTATTTTTATGTCATAAATATGTCTTCCATACAATTTAACATCATGTGTAAAGGACATTAAATATATTCTTTTGGCTGCATGAAATATTTCTTTAGAAACCTTGCATTGGTGGGAGATATTGGGAGCTTTCCATCCATTTAAATCTAGAAATATGCTCTATTAGAGTAAAAATTGTGTATAATAAATATTCCTTATCATTTTGGCTTCAACTTTGGGGGAATATTCCTGAGTATCATTGGGATTCTAGGGACTAACACCATTTCCACTTCAAGGAAAGAATAAAGGTAAAGCTTTTTATTGAAGGCTCATGTAATCCAATTTTTTTAGACTTCCAAATGGTGCATTGTGCACAATCTTCTCTCATCAAACTAATACATCTTATCAGACCATTTCTGGGACTACTAATCTATAGATAGTTAATCATAGATGGCTAAGTGAAGCGATGGAAATTGAACTTCAATGGTTATAACCGCCTTTATCCCCTATACTAAAAAGTACGGGGTTTCCTGAGTGGCAGTGCGGGTTATGTTACGGTAATCCCAAAGATCATGGATGAGCTCTTTTGGCCACAGTTTATTATCCTTCTCTACTAGATTTTTGAGTATATTGGATAGGGTCTTATGGAAAGCCCCAATCCGTCCTTTGGCTGCTGCATGGTAGCAGGATGAATAGTGGTCTTTGATGTCATACTCCTGGTAGAGTTTATCCAATTCAATAGAGAAGGAATTGGTTTTTTTGACCATAAGTATTTTGTGAGGGACACCAAACATGGTGATGATATTGGATTTCACAAAGCTAAAAATGATTCTTTCTCTGAATTCTTTAAGGGGTAATGCTTCTACCCATTTGGAAAATAATTTGGTTGCTACGAAAATAAACATGAATTATCCGGTCGTGGTGGGAGGAAATGGTCCCACGATGTCCATTCCCCATATGGAGAATGTCTAGGATACTTAAGTTTATGAACAAACTCTAGGGTTTTATGGATAAAATTGTCATGGGCTTGGAAAGAATGAATATTTTTTGTAAAATTGGCACAATCATGCATCATGGTGGGCCAATAATACCCCTGAATTTGAATTTTATGGGAGAGTTTGGATGATGATTGGTGTTCACCACATGTTCTGGAATGCATTTATTTCCTGATGATTATGGTATCTTCCCCATCAATGAACTTGAGAAAGACTCCTTCAAGGCCTCATTTATAAAGAACCATTTGTCAGTTTGTTTCATCATAGTGCATTAAATTGACTACTCTTATTCAGATCTATTCCCTTCCATCCCTATATTGTGAGATTTCTTTCTTTTGAAGATAGTCTATAATAGGGGCCATAAAGATGTTGGTATGACCATATGGCTCGGAGATGGGACTAGTCTCATTGATTTCTTCTGTCTTGGCCTGAACATATGGTAAAAACATCCAATGGTGGGCAATGCTGATGACCATTTCATTTCGATCTAGACCAGCCAGAGCTATGGAAATATTTTCAAATGCATCGGCTTGTGAATTATATGACATAGGTATGTAATCCAGTGTTGAATTTTTTGGTAATCCTATCATAAATTCTCGAACATGGTTCATCAAAGGGACCATCACCTCTTTCTTGATATCATATTCACCATTGGTTTTCTTGATGACCAATTCTAAATCATGTTTTATCTTCAAGTGTTTGGATTGAACTTGGAGTTCTAGTTCCAGGCATGTGATATGGGTTTGGTATTCTACTTCATTGTTTGTGCACCACTCTAAAATTAGTAAGGAATAAATTCGGACTACCTCTTCCAAGGATAAAATTATGACTCCCATCCCCACTTTGTTGAACATGGGGTCTTCCATTGTTTTTTCTGTTAGGCTTCTGGAGGCACGGTCGAAGTGAATTTCCCATATTGGGGGATCCTTTTGAATAGACAACACTTCCACCTCAGTTAGCTCAACATCTAATGGGGACACCACTGTTGAGGTATTCTCTTATTGTAATTCTACTAAAACTTGAACTTTGACATCCTTCTAGGGAATTATTCTTATATTGAACTCCTGCAGGATGAACTCCCTCTGTGATAGGCATACAATTAACATTGGACGACTGATAATATACTTGAGATGGTTGCTATGAGAGACCAAGTGGACCCTATGGTGATATAGATAATTCCATATCATCAAAATCACAATGATTAAATCCAATCATCTCTTATAAATATTTGAATACCGAGTATCAACATCATTCATGGTTCGACTGAGATAATAGATAATATTATTGATGTCAGCTTCATTCTTATATGCGAGGAAGGCAGGTAGGGGACGCTCCAAGGTGGTTACGTATAGAATGAGTAGTCTTCCTTTGATAGGAATCATTATCACTGGTTAACTAAATAAAAATATCTTGATATTTTTGAATGATTCCTGACAATCATCAGTTCATTGATATTCTAACCCTTTCTTCATCAACCTGATGAAGGGAATAAATTTTCCCAAGAGGTTGACAATGAAGCACCGAATGTAATCCACGTATTCTTGGAGTCCTCTCAACTCAGTGAGGTTGTGAGGGGGTGAAATTCAAAGGAAAACTTGTTTCTTCTCATGGTAGAATTTGATGCCACAGTTTCATACAATGATGCTGAGGAATTTTCTTGAGTTGACGACGAATGCACATTTTAGGGAGTTCATTTTCAAAAAATGTTGTGGTAATTTGGTAAAAAGGGTTTCATGATTTGATAGGTGGTCCAAGAAATGTTTTTTACATAACTAAGAAATCATCCACATAACATTCAATGTGATTTCAAAGGAATTTTCTGAAGATGTGATGCATGGAGTGCTGGTATGTGGCACTGGCATTCTACAAAGCAATGGGAATTACCATATAGAAAAATACTCCCCTGATGTGATTTGAATGGGGTGACTTTTTCATCTTCTTAGGCCATTTGAATTTGAATATAACCAGAATAACTATCCATGAAAGAGATACCATCATACCTGACAGTTTCATCAATCAATAATTTTGTGATAGGTATTAGGAAATCATCTTTTAGACAGTTCGGGATGAGGTCCTTGATATCTATGAAGACCCTGATATGAGAATTATTCATTTTGATGGGGAAAATTTTTACTATCCATATGTGGTATTGGAACTCTCTTATGAATTTGTCTCTGATGATCTTGTCGTCTTCATCCTCTATTTTGGCAGCATTGGATGGGTTTATCCTTTTGGAAGCTTGCTTGTTGCCACTGTGATTTTCTGGCAGGCCCAGCTAGTGAGTGGCCACCACAGGATCGAGGTTTGGCATTTATGTATACTTCTAGGTGAAAAAATATCAATTATACATTAAGAGGGATGTGCATACCTCTTTCTCTTCAGATTTCATGGCCGCACTAACTAGAGTGGGTTGTGAGTCTTCTTCTCTACCCATGTTGATTTCCTTGAGTTCATAAATAGTGGTAGAGATTCCTTCCTTTATTTCTATAGGTGAACCCATTAGGTCCTATGATTATTCCTCCTCTACATACTCATCATATTCCTATTCATATTCTGGAGGAGAAATAGTTCTCGAGATGATCATTCCATAATTTAGGGAAGAGTCATACTTTTGTGTTTAGAAAGAAAAGCTGCCTCTTCTGTCTCATCCATCGGTGGAGGATTCTATAGAGAAGACACAGTTTGAGGTAAAATAGTAACATAATCTTTTTTGAGTGAGGAGATACATCCTTCTACATCAGTGGGTGAGGTAGGTATTTCTTGGGGTTCTATTGATGTTTCGGTGCATATTTTATGAACCTTCCCTATTATCATAGAATTCAATGAGCCTTTTAACATTATTAGGCTCAGCATCCATAATTGAAATCAGGAAGACATCTAAATATGTGTTTGAATTTGGACTTTTTTCTTTTTATTGGATTTCTGAGAAATATTTACTCTTCCCCAAGCTACTTGAGGGGATTAGTTGGAACTATTTCCAAACTATTTGGGGGCGGCGACCCAATCAATTTTTTCAGCTTAGGGTTATATCCCATTTGGTTCATAGCACCCTTCATGAATATAGTGTGATTTGAAGAGGTCAAATGGGTCCATATCAGCATCTAGTGTCCCACTCTATCCATTAATTCTATATTTCAGGCACTGATAGTATGAATATGGGTTTCCTGATTGTTTATGAAGTCAGGGCCTCCATAGAAGGGTGTTGAAGGCTGTACTATTTCAGACCACTAGAAATTCTAGGTGAGGTATGAGGTCCCCAAACCAGGATTCAATATTGAGTTAGCCTAACGGCTTCTGCACACTTTTTTCGTAGCCCAATAGGGTCATAGTGCAGGGTGTAAAATCATCCTCATTGCATCCTCACTAACGTATGTCTACAATGGGAGTAGATTAGCCCCATAGCCATTCTCGATGAAGGAATTTTTGAATTTCAACAAAATTTATTGTTCCAAACACATATAAGGGTTTGATGTGTCCATTCATGGTGGTTTCTTTGTCATGATCCATGAAGGAGATAAATGTGTGGAATTCTGTTGGATTGTTCTCTATTCGGTAGACTTCAGTGGTAGGTACTTTGGATTCAAACTCCTGGGGAATTAGTAAAGCATCAACGAGTTCTTCCATGAGATCTTCTGATAGATTCAGTGCATCCATGATTGACAGCTTAGTTGGTACTGAAGATAATTGGTTCCAAATTACATATTTTTTATCTAAATTCTAGTGATTCACAACATAGGGATTCTATTTCACATGAACATTAGGGTTTTGAGCATTTGATGAAGGTGGGTTGTCTCTTGGGGTCAGAGATGAAGGATATTCCATCCTTTATATTGGTCTTGGTAGGTTTTCTCACCTACTGAGCAAAATTAGTCATCTCTTATTCCTCATAAGGATATTTTAGAAGGATTTGACTAGGGTCTATTTTTATTGGGGTAGGATAATTTTCATTTCCAAATCAGATTCACTGGAGGGTCCTTCTATGGGTTTCTCCAACACAAACAGATTGAGTGAGGGTACAACTATAATCTTGATTCCTTACATGGCTACTTCTCCCTTGATATCCCTAGCTTTTGTGGTTTCTTCCTCCGGACCCCAACTGGGAGTGGGTAGTTCTAGTTGATGGCAATATTCATCTTTTGAGAAAGAAACTATCAAGTGGATTACATTGATTGGGCCAAAAATCAGCTCCTCTTCTAATGATGAGGTTTCCTTATCATCTTCCCCTGGTTGTGTCGTTTGGTGGGGCGGTGCATGTTGTGTTGTTTGGTAGGGTGGTGCCCATTAATTCATTTGGTGGGTTGGTTCCCATTGTGCCAATTGGTGGGGTGGTGGTCGTATATTCAAATATGTTGGCATAAAATCTAAGAGTTTCAAAGCCAACTTTGTCTTTTTTTCATGTTCATTTCCTGATACTTACTTTATGCCAATTTGATTGGATTTTTTTGGGCAATCAGACATTGGAGGATTGTGGGGATGATAATGTACGTTGTGTTTCATTAATAGTTGTTGGAGGCATACATAGTTTCTTCAATTATGATTAGAAGATGAAGTGGGCTCAGTTGATATTTTTCCAGGCAAAACAACTAAAAAATCCCACTTTTGTTAACATCTTTTTTCCACTCACCATCTCCCGTAGGATCAACGGTGGTAGTATATGCCACTAGTGCTGGTAGTGGTCCCAGTTTGACTTGTCCAAAATCTATCATATTATTCAGGAGATCCTTGAAGAAAAAACACTCTAGGATGTTGTGTCCCAATATCCGATGGAAGGGAAAGTAATTTGTCTGGTCATTAGGACTAAATTCATCATCCATATTTTGTTCTGGTAACTAAAGAATGTTTTAATTCATGGAGGCTATGAACTAACCACAAACTTTCTCATCTCAGAAAAAGTAAAAATTAGTTTTATTTTTCACAAATTGATTTATTTTCCCCCCTATACTCATCTTGATGTGGTGCCGGAAGATGATAATGTCCAGAGGTCCCTGCAAGGTTTTTTGGGGTCCTTGGAGTTGGATCTATTGTAGAGGGTGTCTTATGTGTGATAGAATACACTTCAGCTCTGCCTAATCTTTTTACTGGGGGTAATTGGGGTGCTTGAGACTTGATATTATTCGGTTTCAAAGAATATTCTATCCTTTGAGCGATGGCAGAGAAGTCCCAGAACCCACATGTATATTCTACCAGAATAAGTGGTGTTCGTAGCTCATCACAGAAGTTGTCAATTAACATGGACAACATCTCCTCTCGGGAGAGTGGCTGATTCAAGGAGTAATTCAGACCCTTCCATCTGGAAATTATGTATGAAATTCTCTTCTTCTCTTCCTATTTTCATGTCATGAGGTCATTGATTATTGATTTGGGAAACATCGAGTCGAACTAGAACTGGTTTCGTAGATCCTCCCTTTCTATTATTGAGTTAATAAGAAAATTGGTGTACCACAAAAAGGATGAACCTTGTAGGGTTTATAAAAATAATATAAGATTCAAAGATTTTTATTCCTCTAGGGGTCCCATCATGGGATTATAGTAAGAAGATTACTGCATTTGATGCTACTCCAGGTCCCGAGATCCATTAAACACTAGAGATAAAAGATCCTCAAAATTCGGTGGAGGTGGGACGTTTCTCACCTAGTCAGAGAAAGGTTTTAGTTCTGGTTGTATTGGAGCATGACACCACTCAATTGATTCCATTTGATTTGTCAAAAACTATATGGTATTCTGGATCCCTTGAGGCATTTCCTTTGGGACTTGAGCATGAGGGGGTGTATTAGGGGGAAGGATTGGATTTTTTGGTGCTGCTGGAACATGAGGGGGATACCCAGCTATGGGACTCCTCTGTGAATTCTCTTGAATCTCTTCGGGTTACTTCCCCAATGGAGGAAAATCATGATATCTCTCTGGGATTAGGTTCAGGTAGACTAATGGTCCTGATGCTACCTTAAATGAGCTTTCCAAGGTTTCTTTGTCCATTGGGATGAGCCCGTGAGGTAGAGGTACATATGATAGAAGTGTGTGTTAATACTCAAACTGATGAACATACCCATTAGTATGTCTTGTTCTTAGCAACTCATCATCGATTCTTCTTAGATCCTTCATTTCTTCCTCATGTTGAGCAAATCTCTCTTCGAGTGTGGGGGAATCTTTTTCGTGGTGAGGATGAGGTATGTCATATAACTTCCTCTTAATCTTATCCTTATTAGAGATTCTCGTAGAGGGTATTGGAATATTAACATAGGGGGTTCCCAAATTTAATACCACTCTTTGGTTTTGAGTGTGCACAGATATAGACTCAGTGCGAACCTTCTCTAGGAGGGAACCCTCTTCTCCTTTTTCCTTAATATTTGGATTATTTTCAACAAGGTATTTGCGGTTTATGTCCAAAATTTTCACCATTGTATACAAAATTTGGAGTGGCATACTATGTGTTGAATGGTATGAGAGCTTCTTACATCCTCTGTTGGATCTTCTTTATTCATTCAGTGATACTATTCGGGTTTCTTGGTGAAGACTGACTCGATGGGATCCCTTATATAAAATTTCTATACACCTCTATTTAGGGGGATGTGAGTCATGGGATGGGATGGAATGGGTGACCCCTCTATCCATTTTTTCTCCCTAGACAAAATAAGACAGACTTCTGATGGGTAGGAATTCGAGGTAAAAATGCTCCTAGCGTTGCGGTCTGGGGTTGCAGTGGTTCCTCTATTAATGTGCCTTGGCCTGGATTTTCTAGTCTTATGGGATAATTTTGTGTTAAAAATTCCCCCAACCCTGTCGAATGGGTCTGGTTTTGTATTGTAGCATCTACTGTTGTTATTTCCACCTTCTTGATGTCATGCATTCCCATGCAGGTGTGAGTAGGATATGGTGTCTGGTCTTCACATGAATTACTTACTTTTGAGGACATGATTAGTGCTCATTTAATGTCTTACCTTATATGGGAGGCCTAATAGATGTTCTCAATGGCCCATTTTAAGAGATTCTCAATGGCTTTCTCCCATCGGTCCTGATGCTTCTACAACATACTCCAAGCTGGTTCTTGTCAAGAATTCCACCTTTCATGAGTAGGGACTTCATTTGACTGTCGTTTGGGGATGATGAAATTGTAAGATATCACTTTTAGTGGGGTCTATTGGAAAAGAAGATGGGTGAAGCGTAGAGCTCCATATTCTCTCCATCCCTGGATATGAACACCAGAAGGGGAATTGCTGATAAGGTGCAACAATTTGTGTAGTGTATGGAGGATGGTCATCCAAAGGTCTTTACTTAACCTTTCTGATTATGGTATCCTTGCAGAAATAAGGGATTCTAGTTCGATCTAATGAATAAGATCTCTTGGGACATTAACTTGTTCTTCATATCCTTCATAGGGAAGATGTTTTTTCCTTTAGCTGGCAAAGAGTTTTCTAGATATTGAGGAAAATGCTATGCATACACTCTTTTGAAAAGTTTATTGGTATATTGAACTGAGAAGTGGTTGTGGGCCAATACATTACTATTATTTCATACCTATAAATTTTTATTCTCATATGAAACATATCATGTTCTTGTTCTACCAGGGACTATTCTTCTGGATCTGCCTGGTTTGACTGCTCCTTAATTATTTATTTCTAGGCAATGGCGTTAGCGGGAGTCTCGTTGACATGTGAATAGTATGAGGGTGGCTTAGAAGATAAGTGTGGACTTGAGTATCATTTTGGTAGAGAAAAGATATCCGTTGTCAAGGAGAGAATATCTAGCGTGCCACATTCCATTTTTTCAAGCACCTCATCATATGAGTGATTTCTCTCATTTGACCCAATGATGGTAGGAACTTCTCAGCAGAATAAATTTTTACTATGAGGAGGACCTTTACAGTCAGTGTTGTGATGGTGAGTAATACGATATCGGTTTGGTGTCTAGCCGTAGAAAGGACTTCTATGGTGTGTAACCTAGGGAGGACCTTTAGGGAGGTCCTTAACAAGGGTATTACCTTCTTGTTTCTTGGAACCATTAAGAGGAGGGCCTTACAATTACAACTATCATTGAAAGAAAATCCATCATAGTTCGGGTTACAATAAGAGTGTTTGAAGTGTACATTCTTGGGAGGGCCTTCGAGATGTACTGCATTGAGGGGAGGACCTTCTAATTGTCTGATGTCACTTTGGGGAGGGCCTTTGTAGAGACTATGATCATGGTGAGGACTACTATCATGGCTCGATGTATGACTATAGAAGGAATCATATCTACATCATTTATCTTGGGGAGGACCATCAGGGCACATGACAGCAAAGGGAGCACCATCTTATTATTTGATCTTCTGGTCAAGGGGAGGGCAACCCTAATGTGCATCAGGAGATATTCTCTCATGATTGATCATTTATGGCCCACAGAGTAAGCCCTCATGGGTTCTCTGAGGAGGTCCACCAAAGCTGCTAGTAGTGACATTATGGGGAGT
Source organism: Viscum album (assembly GCA_963277665.1). Classification (NCBI taxonomy): domain Eukaryota; kingdom Viridiplantae; phylum Streptophyta; class Magnoliopsida; order Santalales; family Viscaceae; genus Viscum; species Viscum album. The sequence goes on from OY728122.1 coordinate 1,256,274,532, forward strand.
ACCTTCGCAACTGCTATTATCACTTCCATAATTTGGAAATGTTCTAAAAGAATATTGATCCCATATTGATATAAGTTTTATGGAATTAAGAACTTCAGCTTCCATCAGAGCAGAATAATAATTATGATCTTCAATTTTTTGTTCCCTTTGGCACATCTCATTTTTTGGGACTCCTCTGGTTGGAAACAAACTTCCTATAAAAGTCCCTATCTAATTGGTTCCCATGATGTCATCGGGATACATCTATGAAAATCATGAGTTCTGGTAGGGATATATGCATGCCCTAGAGTGGCCACCATGTTGGACCAGAATCTCACTATTGGAATGGGTATTTGTTCCTGATCCTATTGTCCTTATATCACAGAATATGGATGTCGACCCTCTAGGACTGGAGCAAGGATGTGGGTCTACTCCGAGGTTATTATTTTATTTTTTGGATGAATCACCCCACCTCAGGACACGATAACATGTGGCTGACTCCATGATTTTTCCACTAACATAATTACTTCTTGATGCATATAGAGAATATATTCTGGGATCTATTTATGATCCTATCTCATGGAAAAGATGTGTTCAGATACTTATTTGGATGTAATGGGTTTTAATTCCAATTACAATGTTGGATAAAGAGTTCATTCCTATTCTAATCCTCCAAGAGTTTTAGGTGGGTACTTGTGGTACTCCTATGCCGAGATAGAGGAACGTGTTTTCCACTAGTTTTCTTCTCCAGTTTCCACCATATTTGGAGAGTTGGATTCATAATAATCCATAGGAATTTGAATCTTCTCGTATTTTCTTACCATCATATTTAACAGGTGGTCCACATATGCATCTGTAGTGTTATGTGACTACCAATGATTTTCTTCCAAAATTGGGTGGCGGTCTTGGTGAGCCTAATTAGGGTTTTTTTCTCTTTATAGTTTGGTTCTAACCTATTTGGATGATGGGATTCTTGTAAATTGGTAGTGATTTTCATCTGCCTATTATTTTCCACTCTATATATGTGGCAAGACTGGTGAGCACTGGCCGGAATGTGTGTTTGCTAATGTTGTTCCACCCTATTTTGGTTGTGGGCTTTATAGGAGAGATTAGAGATATGAATCCACTCATATATTGTTTTTGTACTTCCATGTAAGGCTTGAGTAGGATGAGAATAATTGTAGGCCTTCCCATTACATATCACAGCATTTGTGTGACTGACCTCCTTCTTAGGAACTAGGGTGATAACATGGTTTTGATTATGCATTTTCCTCCCTGAATGGAAAGCCCAAGGGGCTTGTTTCCTTGGATTCATTAAGTTCCCTCAGCATATGACCCTCTTCAGAGTGTGGAAATTGGGTTGTACATCGCTGGGGGAAACATCCTCTAGTAGGGTCCCTCGAACGAGGTTCCAGCGCAGCAGAGATGAATTCATCATCATCGAATTCATCTACCTCCCTAAGATAAGGGAGTTACTCATTATCACACTCTAGGTACATGCTCCCAAAGTGGATGGATATGACTAGTTGGGTAATCCTATGCTAGGATTCCAACCATGGATAAAGAGGAAGCAGATAAGATTTCACTGATTAGAGGACCTAACATGTAGCCTCCTCCATGGGGAGCACACCTCTTCAGTGGTAATCTTTTATCAGCATGTTTGAAACACATAATTTAAGATGTTGGGTATGTGATGGAATACTATTATTCGGGGATCTATTCTCCTGTGTGGAAACTTATGTGCAAGTCTACGCAATTTGTCGAGATTCCTTTTGGATCAAAGAGAGCTCAATGAAACCTGAAATACATGTAATATGTACAGACAAAGAATCCCAATCGAGGTATCATCTCATGATCACATTCTTGATGGGTAATTTTGCTCAACCACCTTTCTTTTTAAATGTTAAAGGGGCTTGAGGTGGTGTTACCTGCCACCTTGGTTAAGGATTCATGTTGGGCTCACCATTTTTATTTCATCTTGATTTGCCTCATACCAGGGAGAACAAAATGGTTCAAGAAATAATAGCTAATTTCTTTATTTTATAGAGTTTCATGTTGGTTTTACCATATCATTTTGACTCAATTCATGTCGTGACCCTTTTTGGTGGGTGATAGGGTCACACGGGGAAAGTTATGTGTGTCTTTTTTATATTTTGAGGGAGGTTCCATAGTTTAATTGTCATGGTGGGTGATTGCAGAGGGGTTCAGTATGTGTTCAATTAGTATGTGTCGGGTACAATGTCATCAAATGGTCTAAAATGGGATTATTTGTGGATCCAAAAACACCCACCATATCTTTTATCCATGATTCATGGTCCTAATTTCCTAATGTAGGAGCTCGTTGATTGATTTGGCTGATGACACTTAAGGACTCCACTCGTCGAGAGGTTGGAAGGTCGGGCTCATCATGCTCTTTGGGGGGAATTATTTCCTACTCTAAGACTCTCTTATAGATTTAATCAAGGTTTATATGTTCATGAATTCGTGGATCTTTCCCAGGCATGTGTTCACGGATTACCCCTGGGTTGAAATATTATCCATATATACTCATGGATTGCGAATTACTAAGACAATGCTAGTTTAAGCCCTATGATGAGGCATTATGGAGTTTATCATCATCCTAGGAGGATGTAAGTTTCTTCGATATTGGGATCTAACCCCTAATATGGGATTCCTATATATCCTCAAGAGAAAAATCAAAACCCATGTAGTTTGGTGCTACTTTACAAGACACATCACCTTTTTAGGTCACATGATGAGGACCCACCAATGTAGTTTAACATCATGTAGCAAGGATGTCCAGACAGAAGTTGCCTAGTCAAGATCCTGCATGGGACTTAAGTCGAAGCAGCCCACTTGAGTGGATATGGTTAGGAATTACACCATAGAGGGGTATATTTGAGCTCGGTCCTTTAGATAGGCATCCTACATATCCTTGTTAGAGTAGGAGTATAAGTTATCATAGTTCATTTAGTTTTGGGCATACACCTAGGAGGAGGCACATGTTTATAGAACCATGAGAAGGATCTATACTCATGATGATTTGGCGGGTTTGGTTGGGGATTACACCTAGGAGGAGTCCTATTTTGGGGTTACATGGGTTTCATGACCACTACCAACCTCTAAGCTTACATGAATCATGCTCGGTGTGAGAAACAAGAGGAGGTAGTGGATCTAGAGATTGCACGTCCAACTTCATCTGCTCGTAGATGGTACAAGATCCCAACTAGAGAGAGAACGATAGGGGCTTTGAATGTGCCAATTTCCTCTCCCATGTTGCTATCTAGGATAGCCATGTTTTGACATCTATCCGTACATATTTTGGTATGATACTAGTAGGAGTCTAAGGAATACCTCATGTGGAAATGTTATGGGCTTACCTCTTGGAGAGTTCCCTGAAATGAGTTCTAGGAAATGGGAGTATCATTTCTCCTCATCAAAGGGAAAATCCGGCATGATAACTTTGGCTTCAAATTTTACCTCATTGAGTGGAAAATCCACTGATTACCCTTGATACCTATAATGGGGAAGTTCACATGAGTATTCCAAGGTTATACCCAAGGTTACCATGGTAATTTAAACATAGATACATTTTGGGGGTCCACACCCTTACTAGGATTAGCCAAGTGACACCACATACCATGGGTGTGTAAACTTAGAAGGATGTTTCATCGCACCAACTTGTTTTATTATACTGGTCTGGTGGCTTTGGATGTGGCTTAGGATTGATGTTGATGGACTAGTTAGTGAAAGAAATTAGGAGGATTGGATTGAAATGGAATTTAATCCTCAGGACTGGAAAGTAAAAATCTCGAAGGTACCCCATTCCATGTACCACATTTATATGTAGGGTGGGGTACCCTCCACATGGAAAACTGCTATATAGTTGGACTGGTCATCAGTGTATCAAGGTGGTATGTAGACATGGATTTTATCTACATACTGAGGTGGTTTTTAGGCCTGGATATGGTCAGTGTAACATAGTTTTATGCAGATTCAGGTTCTATCTGCATACTGTGGTGGTATGCGGCGATGGAGTCCATTAGTACAGAGGAACGATATGTGGGGTAGGGTTTCATCCATGTAGCGAGGTGCTATGCAGTACACCATATTGGAGAAGGGACATTGGTCATGCATTTCACAGGATGATCATATGTGATGGGGATATGGTTTGTGGTTCACCAATTAGGTTTGTGGTTTTCCCATATTATTATAATTCCTTCCCTTTTATGGTTCAAGAAGGATTTATACCTACTGGAAACCATTAACAGTTCTGTACTATGTAGATCATTTTCCTTTGAAGTATTCGTTTTGTAAACACCATGCTCATTAAAAAAATCCTACCTTTTTTCCAAACTCTTGGGGTCCCTTTATAGAGTGTTGAGGAATCTGTATCAATGGGTCATGCAAAACCTTTTTTGGAATCCCATAAAGAAATTTACCGGCCCACAGATGACTTAGTCAACTGAGGTTTTTAGGGATGAGGTTCACTATGGTGGATACCACTGCCTCAATATTCTGAATAATGTATTCAATGGGATGATGATGACATATCCTCATATGAAAACTGAGTTTGTAAAGACGGTGTGCGGGGGTGTACCTCTCTGTCATGTATTTCCCAATGACATAGTTCATAGGGTTGTGGTTTGTAGGAGGAATTTCTCTGCCTCCATTCTTCCAATGACGTGGTTTGTGGGGTCATGGTGTAATTCTTCATTTATTCCATGAATAGTATGTTTCAAAAGCCAATGCCTCATCGTCTAGGATTTCATAGGATGTCTGTGTACCATTTGGTTCGTAGGAAATATTATCCATGTATTGTCCTTAGAAATCAATATGCAGACCACTTTGGTCCTTTTCAAAATTTGATTTCTTCAATATTCATCTCATGTTCTCAATCAAACATCCATCTTATCCCATCATCTAATTTTTTGGTGTATTTTTATTCCCTTTGCATAGTTTTTGGGTCCCTACACACATAAACATTGATATTGTAACATAAATCCCTCAACACATTAGTAACTCTTGGATCGTAAGACCCATGAAAGAAGAAATTAAAATGAAACATTAAATATCATGAAAATATGTATAATCAGGATATAATATTTCAAAGGGGTATTATATACACCTCATAAACCTAAAGAGGTGCATAACATCAAACATGCCTCAACAAAACAATATTGAGATTGAGATCCCTTACCGCTTTAGTAATCTCTAAATAAAAACCTTATGTAACAGGGAACCATATTTGGATTTTAAAATACCCATTATTATCATGAAAATAATCATAAAATAAATTAACTTATTTTATATACAAAAAAATTGAAATAAGTAGTAAATATGGATTAGTTCTCAGAGAAATAAAAGTGGGACGAGATATCCCCTTACCTTGAGTTATAATGGCTTCAATAGAGATTTAACCTCCTATAAAATAAATTAAAATTTGTTATAATTCTATTTAAGATTTATTTATAAATGTATAATATCAGATATTATCCACTTATAATATTTCAATACCCTTTTGTTAAAAATTCATTATTAAAATTTTAATTTTCATTTGTTAAATATTTTGGTTTCTCTAGAATATTTTGGATCAACAATTTAGGTTTTATATTTTGATCATGGTTAAATAATACCCAAAAATTTAATAATGATATAAATATCATAAATATTTACTATATATATCTATAGAAAACCATAAAATAACTATATAGAAAAAAAAATTACACCTTTTATAGAGATGGTAGGTCGTATATACGCATGAACGTTGTTTTCACTGTTTGACGTATAGAACAAAAGAAAGGTAAATAAAAAATCACATTTATATCATTTATATAATATATATTCATTTAAAAAATACTTAGTTCAATCTATGTAAAATATAAATTAAAATAAAATCACATCACTTCATGGAGGTGGTAGTCCCCACAGGCGCATAAGCAATGTTTTCGTTTTCCAAAGGATAAGAAGGTAAGAAGGTAGAAATGATGTTATAATTCCAAATAATAATTATGTGATAAATATAATTCATAAATATTTAACATATAATGATAAAATTCCATGAAATATGTTTATAGAAAATTAATTTTATCGTTATGTGGAGTTATTAGTCCACACGTATGGAAGAGTGATACATTCACTACCCATTTCATAGAAACGAGGGTGAATAATTGTGGTTACATTATGACAATAACATTCATATATATTTAAGATACTTAATTTATTATTTTATAATTAATAGAACAAATTTATATGATGTATAAAAATATATAAAATGAAATAGGTCAGGCAGGATGATTACCTCTTCTTCGGTTAGCCTCTATTAGACTCTTTCCTACAGACGCATGGACTGGTCTTTTAGAAATACACATTCCTATAATAAATGTATATGGTAGTTATAAGAGAAATGGGTATAGTTATTTCAATTTATATGTTTCATGTATGTATAAATAAAAGAGAGAAGTGGTTTCCAATTATATGTGAGGGGAGGGTCACTCTTGTAATATTTCAAAATATTAAAATATTAAAAATTCACATTCACTAAAAAGTGGCTAAAATGTCAAGGATATGAAAATAAAGAGTATATGGTCCATATATAATAATTCAGTATAATTTAGATAGGTTTAGATAACATTTTAAAACATATATTTTTTATTAACCACTTTATTAACCATTTTTATCCTTAACAGCAATAACAAATGTTTTAATCATAAAGGGCTCTAATTTTTCACATAAGTAAAAATTTTATAATAAATGGAAAATTTGTGAAATATTATACCATTTTTCATCATACATTACCAATTTCAAAAGTATTATTTATTTTAAATAATTTAATAAAATATTATTTTGCATCAAGTATGATTAATGTTAATTTTGATGCTATTAACATAATTTAACATTAAAGACATCAACATAGGATTTTAATTAGAATATAAACCTCTAAAACATCCCTATTATATTTTATTAGTATATAGTATTCATGGGAAACTATAAGTAACTCATACAATATTACTTTTAGTGTTTTAAAAATAATTTAGATTATTCTTATACTCCTTGCACGAGAACTATATTGGTGTTCTGTAAGAATTAATGAAATTATATACTAACTAAAAATTAAAAATAATTCACCATGATAAAAATGATAATTTATATTTAAATCAAACATTAATAATATAACATATCCTCTTTTTATCCTTATGAATAAATATTATAGATATTAAATTAAAGAGAGTCACATTTTTGAATTTTCTTTACATAAAATTGTATAAATGACTTTATCAAGGAAAAATTGAAATAAAATGATATATATTAGGATTTGGGAAGGACTTGGCTGAATTTTTACCATTAGTGAAAATAAATTAAACTATTTGGTTTATTTTAAATCCTCACATTCGGGTTTTAACCATGTATTACACATTTTACCCATACCTATTTAGAACAGTTACTATTCATAATAACATAAAATAAAATAGGGATATTTACCAAATTTGAACTAACTAATTAAAAATATGGTACACATTTTTCATTATTCAATATCCATATATGGAAGAAATAAATTTTAAAATAAATGTGTAAAACCCAACAAAAAAACATTTTTCAGAAAAAAAATTGTTTTTAAGCATAAAAATTAACTTATATAAAAATAATGATTATTGATGAATAAAATAGAATTAGTTATTTTATTATTAAAATGGATTTAATTTAAATTTAATACTTATTCTAAAATATAATGGTAATTTTTAATTACTTTTTTTAATGAAAATAATTGACATCATTTGAAAATTCATTATTTTTCACTATTCACTAAAAATCAATCATTTTGGAAAAATAAAAAAATTCCCCCTAATTTATTTCTGATATAATTATGTCAAAGATAAATTTAAATTTATAAAATATCATTTTTTTTAAATTACATATAATTTCCTTGAACCAAATGTAATGAAACCAAATTTTGAAGCGCAAAACTACTTCAGTAAAAATTGGGTGCATATTTACTAAGAATAAATCAATAATTTTATAATCAATAATACCATTATAATTTTTTTATAATTTTTACACTCATATTAATACCCCAATAATTCAATTTCTAGTTTATAATGATATTTTCTTCATATATCACAATTGTCATGAAACTCAGTGTTGTGTGTCAAGAAACCTATCGAGCTTATTATTATTTTAACTTATTGAGTGTTACATCCCCCCATAAATAAATTGTACACTTGAAATTTTAACTCATTTTTTCATGACTAAGTATATGGAAAAAAAAATATTGATAACCCACATCATAAAGATTTATAATGAAACATTATTAGAAAATTGTAACTTGTAAACATAAAGGTTAACTGAAATAACACATAATCAGGTTCACAAATAATAAGAACATTGATGGGAATTTAAATAATATATATGGAGTAGAAAAATAATTTCCAAGGACTAATATATATTTACATATAACATGGTTATGTAAATTATTATGACCAAAAAACTATAAATTAGTGAGTAGTGAAACCCCCATTAATTTGCCAGGAATTAAGGTAAATAGATAACAAATGTCAAGATCGTTTTCTTAAAGTTGAAATACAATTTCACTATATATATAGAACATAAGAAAATAAATTTAATTGATTTATTTTCATTTTATAATCATTATTTTCTCACCCTTTTGTTCTTCGATCAATTTAAAATTCATCTCTTACTCCAAGAAATGATTATTCAAGATTAATTTTTCATGCCTAAAGCTAAAAAATTAACTTTTAATGGATCATTAAATCTATAAAAATGGTGGGAATTAAATCATATTGTCTCTAGATAATTACGGAAACCAAAAAAATAACAATATATCGAATATGGATAAATCATATATTAATATCTAAATCCAAAACTATAACACCAAGAGTTCAAATTAATCCATGCCCTAAATATTTAACCTTAAGATCCTTCCAAAATATTTCTGACCAAATACATAATCCAAAAAAAAATTAGAAATAAGTTCAATGAATTTCCAAAAAGAAATTAATATCAATCACCTAGAAAAATATAGTCTCTATTTTTGTCATATACTAAATATGTGAATATATAGGTCATATATTCTCTTAAAACATTATAATAACCAGAATCACTATACACCCTCAATGAAAACATTCAAGCATAAAAATATTAACTCTCTCACTCTTCCATAAATAAAATAATATATTATGCAATTTATTAAAAAAATATATAAACTTCAGAAATGATAACAAAAACAACTTTTTCATCGAATCACTAATTAGTTTCATGGTCGTCGATACTATCAAATTTCCATTATTTATATCAATAATTTTTAACCTAAACATAGCATTATTATCTCTAAATCAAGAACATATTACGGTTTATCTTTCCCCTAATTGTGTTTACCTATAAAAATATCACCTCATTATGAAATTTATTTATAGGTTATCAGTTTCATTCAGTATATTTTTGAAAATCCACAATAAATAACTTATATGGAACAATCCCTATCGTTTTCACTATTCATATAACCAGAATAAAATTGATAAAAAATAATTATACAATATAATTATTTAATACCAATATATAATAACTTCTTCCATTCCACTTCCTTATTAAACCATTTACTAGGATTCATCATCTTATTCATTAATTCATCATTCCGTTCATTTTTCCTTTGTAGTCTATTCATCATTAATAGTAAAACCTTTTCTTGTACACCCTTGATGAACCTCTTCTCGATTTTCCACCTAATCATATATTTTCATAATTACCATACTTTACAAATATAAAACATTCTGTAGTGGATGGTATCTTATGGAGACCAATAATCTAATCCATTATGTTATCTAAACTTTTCAATTTTCCTCGGTAATTACATGTTATATACCCTTATTTCCCACACATGAAACTTCTCCTAATTCCTCTGAGATATTTCCTTGAGTGATATTTCTCACATACTAAATGTGTACAAAGAAACATCATCTTACCTCTATGTTCTTTAGTAAACTCCATATATCATTTATTATGTGACTTAAGAAAATAACCCATGTTGGTATTGTTAAAAATATAATAAGATAACTTGTTTGTAAAAATCAGAAGGTTTCACATTCATTATCTCATTTCACATGGTTTCTCATGAGGACTGTCATTCTATTTTCCCCCACATCCATCATTAACATGATTCTTCTTGGTTTAATCGATTAAATAAAATCAAAACACATAGTCTAAGAGACAAAAATCCTAGTGAGAGACCATGAAAAATAATTTATAGAATTTATAACTGGTGCCACAATATTTCCAATATATTAAAAATTAGGTTTAACCATTTCCATCCTTTATTATAGTGTACTCAAATCCCTCATAATGTCTCTTAAAGAAAATTTGAGTTCACCCATGATTTCCCCCCTAGGAGTGTCAAACCAAGTGTGGAATAAGGGAAAACTCATCATACAACATAATGATGGTTAAGAAATACTCAACCAAATATTTTCTAGATTATTACCCCTAGATTTATCTATACCAAAAATTCATCTATGTGTAGTATCTAGATAGGGATATATTTCTTGGAAAACCACAGAATTTCTTCCTTATAAATGTTTTTGGATGTTATACTTTAACATAGAATTATCCATAATGTTTTCACAAAATATTTCTAATCCAAATATTCAAATATAGATTAAACATGTCCTATAATAGCCACTATATTGACCCATACTTTTCACATAACGATATTACATCTTAATAAGTGAATATTCAATATTTTTTACAAGTTCACACCCAAGGATTATGATGTTTTAGTGTCTTCAGAGACTACATATACAATATTATTATTTTTAGAATGATATTTAACATCTTAAATAAATATCTTACCACAGAATATCCTTCTTAAATATACCCAACATAAATAATTTCTTCATAACTAGGGAAAGGGGAACATAATAAAGGGGAAATAATGTGATTAGTAATGGTAATAAAGGGAGTTATGAATGATCACATAAACATAAAATAATCCTATTGTTATGAGAGTATTATATTATCATTTGAAAATCCATACCTAGGATATCATAGATAATAATTTTAAATCATGTAATAAATCATGGAATTTTATAAGATATCAATCATAAAAGAATCAAAGAACATGGTCCTTGAGAGCATAAAATTAGAATAAGAAAAAAAATTGCATACACAAAGTTATATAAAATAAATTCCTTGGTCAAGTCTCATATTCAATACTATCATAGTTTATTTTTATCACTCCATGTTCCATCATATCCTTAATCAATGTTCACTGGGATGACTATCATAGTGTATTGGGTGAACTTCTCATTCCTTTATTAAGGTTCACTCCCAAGAATATCTTACTGTATTGGATTCACACACTATTTCTTTTTAAAGTTTCACTCCAAAGACTATCCTAGTATACATATTCCCTTACTTTGTTAGGTTCACTCCTCATTCCATACCTTATTATCTTATGAGATATCTATATTCACCCCAATTCATTAGAGGGATACATAATTCTAGGCCAACATGTCACATTATCATAATCAATTCAATTGTGTGCCGCAAAATCATAAAACATTAAACAAATATGAGAACCTGTGGGAAATAAATTGGTTTCATAAACATTCCAAAAATTAATCATTGAATAACCCATAAATATTTAATGAGTTTCATAAATATCTCATAACCCTAAAAAATCTAGATAAAGAATAAGGATCGTACCCTCAAATCATATCCCCTGTTAATCATAGGTAACAACAAATGATGTTATCATAAAATAACATTCCTTAAAAAGATCACTTGGAATATTTACTTAAGAAAATAACCTTTTCATTTTGAAATCAATACATTAAAATATAAAAATCTAATAATTAATGTTGAAATTATTTATTTTAAAATATCCATGGAAAATCTTAAATTAAACATCAATTAATAGAGTGGTCATGAGGGTATGTAACTATTTTCATGTTGTGTATATTAAAATTATGATTCCTTTCACATTTTTAGTAAAAATTAAAACTTACCTCTCTCAAAAAATGACATGAAGATTTATTTTAAACCATTTGTTATAAGTTCATGCGTGGCTAAAAAAGAAATAAAACAATAATTTTATAATATTAAAATCATTATTGGAAATGTTTAATGAAAATCATAGACACAGAATAAATACATATATGAGAAGAAAATTCATTGGATTATAGAGATTTATATAATAAAATTTTATTAGAATGAACATAATCCTAAACACAATGAGATTGTAATATAAATCTCTTACCACATTAGTAACTTTTGAATCATAATCCCTAAGAAATAATAACATCAAATGAAGCATTAAATATAATAAAAATAAATAAAATCATGATCGAAAATTCTAAGAGGTGGTATATGAACCTCATAAACATAATTAGGTTTATAACGTCAAACATGTGTCAAAAAAAATATTGATATGAATAACCCTTTATTCTTTAGTAATCTCTAGATCCAAACCTCGTGAGAAATATAACCTTATATATATTTGTAAATCCCCACTAAATCCAAAACCCATGAAAGATATAAACTTATAAGGATTTTTAAATTACTATAATTTTCATTAAATTAATTCTAAAATACAATCAAGGATAATATATAAACTAAAAAATGGAAACTAGTGGTAAATATTGAATATGTATCATAGAAATAAAAGTGATATGAAAAATACCTTTACCTCGAGTTCAACTTACTTCAAAACTAACATACAATTTAGTAATATTTACTATAATTATATACCAAACTCATTTATATACTTATAATATCATATATGTCCTCTATATAACATTTCAATGACCATTTATTAAAAATTCCTTATTAAAATTGACATGTTTGGCGGTTAACTATTTTCATTTCTCTTGAAGGTTTCAATTTAGCAATTCGAGTCCTTGTACTTTTATAATGGTTCCATAATATTCCTAATTTTAATCATGAAATAAATATAATATACATTAATTATATATATTTATAGTCATCTATACTGGTAATATATAGAAAAATGAATGACATCATTCATGGAGACAGTGGGTCATACGTATGCACGGATACTATTTTCACTTTTTGAAGGATGGAAAAAAAGAAAGTTAAAAAATATTTCACCATTAAAGAATATTTTTTATATAATATATATTATATATATTCATTAAATATATTCTTATTAAAATCTATGTAAAATATAAATGAAAATAAAATCGCGTCACTTTGTAGAGGTGGTAGTCCACACATATGCATGAGCGATGGTGCCGTTTCCCAAAGGATTGGAAGTAGTAAAGTATATATTATATTTTAATTAAATAAGAAAAATTATATCATAAATATCATTTATAATCATTAATATAATCAAAAAAATAATCCAATATAAATGGGGATAGAAAATAAAATGTATCGCTACGTGGAGTTGATAGTCCACATGTACGCCCGAGCGATACTTCCACTACACATTTATGGAAAATAGGGTCAATAATATAGATTACATAATCCTAATATAATTAAATATAATTTTTTAATTAATTTATTATTATATGATGAATACCATAGATTTATAGGAAGTATAATATGAAATAAATTGGAAGAGGTTAGGTAGGATGATTACCTCTTCTTCTACTGGACTCATTTAGATCCATTCTTATGGACCCTTTGAATGGACTTTCAAGAATACCAAAACCTCTAATACATGAGTTGGGTATTTTGAAAGATAAATTTTAAGTTTTTGACTGATATATAAGGCTCAATTATGTGTAAATAAAATATATAAGAGCTATCATTTTATAAGTTATGGGAGGGGTACTCTTGTAATGTTTCAAAATATTTAAGTATAACAATGTCACATTCATGGAAAAGTGGTTCCAAAATGGAATGGATTTTAATTTAAAGATTATATGGTCCTAATATAATCATCCAATCAAATTTTTTATTTCTTATTTTTCATTTTAAACCTTTTTATTTTTATTAACCCCTTTATGGACCAATTTTAACATTAACCAAGGTAATTTCTATTTTATTCTTAAAGGGATTTTATTTTAAATAAAACATAAAAATTGGCATTGAAAAGGACAATGTATAAACTTTTATACCATTTAAAATCATAATTGACCAATTTAAATTTTTCTATGATTTCTAATAAATTTAATGAAATATTATTTTTCATAAAATATCATTACTGTCATTTTGGACACTATTCAATTAATTTGACATTAATGTCATCAAGATAGTAATTTAATTAGAATATAAAAATTTAAAATAGACTAAATATTTTTCATTCATATATAAAATTCTTCGTTAACTATAACTCAAGAAAATTTATTACTTCAATAGTTTTCAAAATCATTTATATGATTGTTTTACTACTCGCACAAGTAGTGTGTCGACTTCATTTAAGAATTTACGGTTTTTATTTAATTATAAAAAACTAAAAAAAACAATTACATGATAAAAAAATGATTTATATTTAAAATAAATATTTCTAACTAAAAATATTAAATTTTTATCTTAATGTAAAAAAAATATAGATATCAAAATAGATTGATATTTTAGGATTTTCTTTACTTATAATAATTTTAATGTCGTTGTCGAAGTCAAATGACATAAAATGAAATATATTTCAATTTTAATGTAAATGTTCTAATTTATCACTAAAATTAAAATAAATGGAAGCTTTGTATAGATTTTGATACCTTATCGAATGATTTTAACCTTTTTTTACCAATTTTACCCTTACCAAGGTGAGAAATATTTTCCACAGTTACTATTCAAAATGTCCAAAAATACAGAGACTTATTTACCAAATTAGAACATGTAGAATAAAAATATTCTATTCGTGTTTCGATATAAAATCTATATAATTGGTATAAATCAATTTTAATAAAAATTCATAAAACATAATGAAAACTAGTTTTTGAAAAAATGCATTTTAAAGCATAAAAATTAATTTATTTCAAAATCATGAATATTTATGGTTAAAATAGAAATAATTATATTATTATAAAAAAATGTATCATAATTATCATTAATAACTAATTTAAAATTTAAAGGGGCTTTTTAATTAATTTACATAATGAAAAGAAATGATGGTATTTGAAAGTTGGTATTTTAAATATTCAATAAAAAATCCATCATTTCAGAAAAATACAAAAATTTAACCCTATGTTAATATTGATATATTGATTTAAAAAAATACATTTTAAAAAGATAATTTATAAAATTGGAGGAAATTAATTATAATTTTCACCCCGAAAATATTATAAATTTTATTTTTGAAGAAAATGCATATTTCTAGCATAAAATGACTTCACAAAAAATTATGTACACATTCACTAAGAATTAGTCAATAGTTTTTGTATTGAGTAAGACATTTATACATTTTTTTCATATTTATTTTAATCATATTAAGACCAACTAATTCAATTTAAAGGTTATATTAATATTTTAATAATATATTACAATTCATTTAAAGATTTGTGTTGTGTGTTAATGATGATATTAATCCTATTAGTCTTTTAAATAAATTCTCAAGGTGTTACATTATCTCTCACCTAAAAAAATCCCTCAAAATTTTATCTCTTTCATTAAACATTCAATATTTTAAAATACCTTTATTGAAAACCTGCATCATACGGAGGAATAAAAAAACATTCCTAGAAAATGGGAAGTGGGAAACATAATGGTTACCCAATGTTACACATAATATAGTTCCCAAATAATGAAAATATAGATGGGAAGTTAAAATATATATATATATTGGAGAAAATTAACATCCTAGGACTAATAGTGGGTGATATAGAACATGTTCATGGGAATTTAAATGACTACAAAACTATAAAGCAATGAGGGGTGAAAAGAAAATCAATTCATTAGAAATGAAGTTAATAGGATAACAATTTTTTAAAATATCTATTTCCTAAATTTTATGGATTATTATAATATCAATATAGGGAACTTGAAAAAATATATTTAATTTATTTATTTATATTTAATAATCCTAATTTCATCCTTTTTTCATTGATCTATTTTCACATCATCTCTTACTCCAATAAATTAATATTCAAGATAGTTTTTTAATGCCTGGAACCCTAAAATTAACTTTTAATGGATCATAAGGTTGATAAAAGGATGAAAAGTTATTTCACCTTTCTCTATATACATTCCAAAACCAAAAAGGTTTGCTCAAGTAATCTAATATGGATAAATAATACATTAATATCTAAATCCTTGATAATTATACCAAAAGACCAACTTAATTTTGTCCCTAAATATTTAACCTTAAGACCATTCCAAAATATTTTTTATCAAATTAAAAATCCAAAATTTTAGAAGTAATATCACTAAATTTCCAAAACCAACTTAACATTAATCCAAAAAAACATTATATATATATATATATATTAATGTGACATACCAAAAATGTGAGTACCTTGATTATATATTCTCTTAAAACATGGTAATAACCTAGATCACCATAAAAAATTAAAGGAAAAATATGCATTATTCCAAATTAATTCTATTCTTATTCCTTGAATAAAATCATATATTGTCAAATATATTCCACAAATATAGTAAAATCCATCAAAGATATCATAAAACACTTTTTCATTAAATCTCTAATCAGTTATAATGTAACATCTAGCCCCTCTTCATTGGCTAGAGTCGATGATGAATTGCTACTTCGCCTTAAATGACATCCCAAAGGTTCCAAAGGCTAACAATAAATTCCAGGGTATTCATTAATAAATGGGGAAATATTTTCCCTTTTAAGGTAAAAAACCCAACCAAACAGTCCATAAAAAATGAACACTATATAATGCATGTTTATAATGTTAAATAGATCAAAGTAATAATACTATATCTCTACCGACCACAAAATAGTACCACAACAGAAAACTACTAAACATTGAAGTATAGTGTGGAAGACATGATTGAAAAAACTCAAAGAATCCAAAGAAATTACTCCAAGATCCCAATATTCTCCATGATCCAACTCTACAAAACAAACCAAGTATCACTATGCACCACTGAATAAGTGTGATACTTTTCCTTTTTTTGTGTCCCGAGGAACAATATCTACAAAAGAACCAAAGTTGAAAATTAAGAGTGAGAAATGAAAATCAGTAGGATTTTCATAAATGAAATCCCTTGTCACAACACTAGGATATAACATGTTATAAAATTTATATAAAACATTTTTATAATACAATTTTAAATATTTTATCATAAAAACAAAACTATTTCTAAAAAAAATAGTTTCTCGAACTAAAATTATTTCCATGAAAAAAACCATGCATGTTTCCACACCACATCACAAAACATTTAGCATAACCAATTCCAATCCATACATCCACCATGAATTATTTATTATTAAACATCCATACTTATGTGTCATTTCTCATAAATCTACCAATTCAACACAAGGTAATTAAAATACCATGTACCGTTACACCTTCGGAATTGAGGAGCAAATCTTATTTCAATAGGTCCTCATAAAATACAATATTAACACACGCCAACCCATGTTCCATTATTAATGCAAATATAATCATGCCAAAATCATTTCAATAAAACTATATTTCTATAGAAAAAACATTTTCCATGAATAATCCTAAGAAATTATTTTAAAATCTACATTTTAAAATCATTTATCAAAGAACATTGCATAATAATTCCACAGTTTCCACAAAAATACACAAACTACTCAACCCATCAATAATGAGGGATTTCACCATTCTTTTCACACCAAATTCCCCAAAAAATCAGAAAAATTAAACATTTCAAAGATAATAATTCACGTTATAAAAGGAAAATTAGAGATTGATACTATCTACCACAGTAATTATGGTGAAAACAAAGAACTTCATGAAATCACCCATAAAATCTGGTTAAATCTCCAAAATCATGCCTTAGATCTCTTCCCCTATCATCAAAAAAATAAAATCTAACCTTTATTGGAATAAAAAACCATAGGTATATTTGCAACTAACTAAATATAATAAATAGAGATTGGGATGAAAGTATATCTAAGAAAAAACAAGAAAAAAACTATAAATGAGGACTTACCAAGGAAATATTGCTTTAACACACCAAGAAACACTTACAGATTGTATTTTATTTGAAAGGGAAAGATTTCACAACCTTTGGGAGGAGAAAATATTGAGTTATAGTTTGTTTGGATAAAAATGAGGGTTTATAACTTAATCCTGACCCAGATCCACATTTTTAGGATCTTTTTTTAAACATTTCAAGGTTAGTTTACAGGTTAGAAAAAGGTGTGCACTAACCGTGTACTAGACACTACCTCAAGCAGGACCTAACATGGTTAGTCCAAAAGGTTTGACAAACTATTATAAATTGTGACAATTACTATTATCCCACTTTGAATAGTTTCTCTTAGGTGGTAGCATGGTTTTAAAAAACCATCCACCTTCCTCTTATCCATTATCTCACTTTTCATGGTTTCCTATAAGAGTTTCATGGTTTCCAAAAACCATTATAAAACCATGAACCTATAGAAAATCACCAAAAACATTCCAAAAGATTTAAAAACCCTTCCAAACATCACACAATCACTTTATATGCTTAAAACCCATAAATTAAGGGTCACATGAAACTCAAGGGTAAACCATTCTCCCCATAATTGGCATTTCCATCCCCAAAAAGTAGAAACCCACTGTTATCCTAAATGAGTTTGGTCCATTGTTCGATAATATCCTTCTCCTATTTCAATGTTTATTCCTAAATATGACCATGTTTCCATGAAACCCATACCAGACTAATGCTTTTCCCAAGAAACATTTTCTCTTGCCTATCCACAATCTAAACATCCATATACACCAATGAATTATCCATATCTAAGTCAACATGATCCAATCAAATCACATTGTCAGGGTTAAGATGATAATTTTTCAACTGAGATACAAAAAACACGTTTTGCATAGCACTGAACCATGGCATCAAATAAAACTGATATTCCACCTCTATAACCCATTCCAGTGACTCAAAATGGCTTATGTATCAGTGAGATAAATTTACTTTCTTCCCAAAATGATGATTCTTATGCCTTTGATAAATCCTATAGAATATATTATCACTAAATATGAATTAAAATGACCATTAATGATTATCTGAATATGATTTCGGATGACTCTGAGCCATCTCAATCCATCTCCTGATCAACAAAATATTCTCTATTGTTTCCTAGATATGGCTCGTTCCAATTAGTGAAGCCTCACCAAGTTCTACCAACCAAATTGGAGAATGAAAAAGACGCCCATAGATTCTTCCAAAGGTTCCATTTTTTCAAGGCTTGATAACTTTTGTTATATGAGAACCCCGCTAATGTTTTGTGTTCTTATCATGAGTCACAAAAATCCATTACACTAGCATGAAAAATTTCTTCCAACATTTATGTTATCCTTTCAGATTTCCCATCCATCTGAGGATTATACTCCATACCCATATTCAACTCAATCCAAAGGGATTTTTATATGTATTTCTAAAAACAATATTTATACCTCAAGTATCTATATGACACTATCAAAACTGGTACACCATTCCTCTTTACCACTTCTTGAATATAGATTTTTTACAAGTACTCCATTGTATGAGATTCATGAATATGGATGAAATGACATGAATTTTTGAGCTGATCCACTCTCACCCATATGTACTCGTGTTTCTGAAAACTTCATTGTAGACTTATTACAAAATAAATAGCTATTTATTCCACTTCCAAACAAGAATAGGTAAAGGCTACAACATACCCTCTGGTCACTGATTCTCTACCTTAACCAGCTGACATGTTAAGAATATAGAAACAAACTCATCCACCTTACTTTTCATACTAGCCCAATAAAACCTTTCTTTATTTGCCTTATACATATTAAGTATTTTATGATGAAAACCCCATCTTGAATAGTGGTAATCATGAACAATTTTTTCTTAAAAAGCCATAGGTTTGACCATATGATTTTGAAACCCCAATAGTAAACTCCCAACCAGCTTCCACCCCCAATGGTCTCCACCCCATTATGTTTTGACCTTATTATAACACATTCATAATCATTCATATATACCTCTTTAACCATATCCACCAAATAAGAAACAAGTTAAAATAGAAATAAAACTACATGATCACCTCAGTCTTCACATTCTATGTCCATGTTGGCTATGATTGACATAAAATACCACTGGTTTGAATATTATTTTTCCAATTGAGTGTATGAATTTCTTCTTAATGGGTCTTCTAATGAATTTCCCTTCCCTAATGTATAAATCAATTAAAATTTATATATTTTTAGATACTCCATACATCTTCTTTGTCTCAGATTCAAATTAATTTGTGGGATAATATGTTTCATGTTCTTATGATCCATAAACATAGAAAATTTCTCACCAAAGAGGTAATGAGGCGAAGACATCAAATAATGTATGAAAGTAGCTGACTCCAAATCATGTGTTGGGTTGTTCATTTGATTAAACCATAACTATATTAAGCCATGATAAACAAAAAAGATATTCCTACATGAGAACACATCCCAACCCTAATCCCAAAGCATCACAACACACCATGTACCCTTTTACTAATTCTGAAAAAATCATGATTGGTGTTAATGTAAGGATAAAATTAATCTCTTGAAAATAATTCTAAATTTCATCATTACATTATATTGGAATATTATTTCTTATAAATTTTTTCATTTATGAATCTAGTCATGATAAATCATGATCAAAAAATACCCATGTAAATCATTAAATGTACCTCTTGTATCAAAAAAATATAACTTTGATAGTTTGGAATACAAATAATGAGCCGTAGGATTCCCAAAACCATCACCAAGTGTTACTCATTCTTATCCATTGTCCTTTAATGAACAAATATGTCATCCAAAAACACCACCACTAAATAATCCTAATATCTCTAGAATATTTGACACATCTACTCTATAAAGGCCATTGGTATATTTTGGGGACTTAAATTCATTACCACAGATTGATAATGGTCATATCAAGTTATGGTATTTTTCTTTGGAATATTAACTTTCTGAACCCAAAATTGGTGATATCCAAATCACAGTTCAATTTTATTGACCACTGAGATCCCCTCAGTTGATTGAATAGATAATCAATTCATGGAAGTGGATACCGATTCTTTGTAGTTACATAATTAATATTATGATAATCCACACAGAACCGAAGACTTCTATCTACGTTTTATGGAAAAAAAGACCAGCGCTTCCCATAATGATATGCTTGACTGGATAAACCATTTTGATTCTAACTCTTCAAATTGTACATTAAATTAACTTTATTTTGTTGGTGGCATATGGTAAGATGGAAGGGAAATAGGATTGGTCCTTACAATGAGATCAATAAAAACCCCACTTCACTCATGGGTGGAAACACTAAGAAATGTTTAGGAAAAACATCCCAAATGTTACCATCAACTTCTGGAAAACTATTATCCAAGATATCCACCATTGATTCCATAGTCAATGCTTCCAACGAGTTTGAGATCATTCCAACTAATGATTATTACATTCCTTTTCTACCTTCATTGACATTCAGGTCTTCTTTAATGAGATGCTCGATGCCATCATTAGTTGTGAAACTTACCATTCTTGTATAATAGTTGATATGATCCTTAAACATTTTCAACCATTCGATACCCAAGATTATATAATATATTTTCATCTCAAGAACTGATAAATTCCATATCATCTTGATTCCATCAATAGTTATAGAACATGGTCTACTCTTAAAGGCTCGATATTCTCTGTGACTAAGATGATTTAGTAGTTTTAACACTGAAGTCATCATAAATATATTTAAACATAATAAATAAATATCATGAGAAGTAATAACATAATGGGATGCACCAATATCAATCAAATATTTCATAATAGTATAATTAAAAACAATTGTACCTCTCACCATCGATGGTCCATATTGATCATCCACAATAACTTCATCATCTCCATATAAATAATTACTCCCTATACATTGTTCCTTATTTTCCTTCTGATATATCCGTTGTTGAGGAGTCATGTTATTCTCATAATAAACATGCCTAGCTCTATTCTTATGACAAGTGGTATTCTTCTTCCCTTGTCCCATCAAATCATATGACACCTGCAACACCTGAGAAGTGTCCCAAACTCCTGACCTTAGATTAATGCGGTTGTAGCACTGAAGATGCCCCTTTTTTGCAATTGTGATATTATATCAGTGGTTTCATATACTCTCAATACATTTGGTTGAAGTAACCACCTTGAAAACATCCAACAATAGTCATGGGTCTTTGAAAAAAAATTCATTGATCTAGTTGTCTGATTCTAGGTCATCCCAGTACCTTGGAAATAGGTGTCCTTATTTTTCTTATTTCCATAATTAGATTTATCACCATTTCCCATAGGTATCAATAGGATCCATCCATCCATAGCTCTTGAGATGTCCCTTTCTAACACCATCACTCTGTTAACCATCTCTATTTAATCCATAATACAATGCATCAAAATATTTTATAGAATATCCTACCTCTGTTGTGATTCAATGATGTGTTCCTTCAAGGATGCACTAGTGGAAACATTGGGTGAAAATAAGACTAAATTTATAAATTTAGATGTTTACTCTATCACTATGAGGCTCCCCAGCTTCAAGATAAATAATTATATTATTATTATTATCATGAATGTATGAGAATATAATTATTTGTTGCAAATTTCTTACAAATCCACCCATTCCATTCTTTGGTCTAATTTATCCTAAACCAAAAAAAACCTACCATAAGTGTGAAATATATTCCATCATATATGTCATCAACTTGAATTTCAACAAAACTAGTGTTCCATGGAAATCAAATATTGGATTCATACTACTCAACCACTCCTCTACCTTCTCTGATTACGAATTACCCCAAAATATCGGTGGATTTCGATTTTGGAACTGTAAATAATGATTTACTTACCTTGTTTCATCTATCTTGTTCCCTCTATCCAAAACCTGAAAATATTGGACAATAATTTGGACCATCTATTGGTTATCTTATGGCTTAGGTTCAAGCACATTCTCAGCAGCTTCCTCTAATTTGTTACTACGATTCCTATCGATTTCCATTTTCTATAAACACAAAAAATTCCATAAATATTACTCTCTAGAAACTAAAGGATTAAAAATTTAAAATTTTACCATATCATGATATCACAACATTTCATTACATAATTAATCATTTCTAAATTCTATCATTTTTTAGAATTTCAACATTCTTTTCAAAATCAAACCATTTTCAAAATAAACATTTCATGCCTTTTCAAATTCTCTCATATGAAAAAAACATCAATTTTTAAAAAAATCAACAGTTCTATTCCAAATAATATATCATTACTCAAAATGATATATTCACTCCTAGTGGGAATTCATTTCTATAATGCTCCTCGTGACCATATCATTGGATAAACCCATGACAATGAGATTTCGAATCCTATAAGTGTTTCCAAAACACCTATGTACCAAACTCCTTGGTAACATGAAGTTTAGAATAAAGGGGTTAAGAATATATTTTTGTGATCCACATTTCACATCCATGTAATCCTATTATTTTCTACCATGCCAACTTGAGGAATAAACCAGTATGAATTTCAACTTGAATACTGAAAAAACTAATGACCACTTGTTAATCAAGGACCAAAAAATATTACAACACTTGTAACATCTTACCCATCCTCATTGTCTTTAGTCAAGGTGGAATTTATAATTTTATTTTAGTGACATCCCCAAGGTGAAAAAGGATGGAAATAAATTCCAAGGGCTTCATTAATAGATGGTAAAATATTCTCCCTTTGAAGATTAAACAACCCAACCAAACATTCCATAACAAAATACCACTACATTATGCATAAAAAAATTAAAAAAACCCATGTAAATAACAATATATCAATGTAAAATGATAAAATAGTACCATAGTGTAATACTACTATACTTCAAAGTATAAAATGGAGGATAATTCCAAAAAAAACTCGAAGACTCCAAAGACATTACTCTAAGATCCAAAAATTCTCAATGATCCAACTACAAAAAAACATCCCATGTATCACTAATCTACATTAAATATGTGTGATAATTTAACTTTGTGTCATGATAAACAATATCTAAAAAAGCACCGATGTTCCAAATTAGGGATGGGTAATGAAACTCTATAGGTATTCCCCAAATGGCTCCCCTACTCACTCAACTAGGATAAAACATGTTAACACATTTATATTAAACAATTTATATAAAACCTTTTTATAAAATAAAAATAAAATTCTTTATCACAAACTAAAACTATTTCTAAATAAAATAGCATTTCAAACAAAAATGGTTTCCATGAAAAGATATCAATAATTTATAACCCACTTCACAATAAATTTCTCAAAACCCATTTCAATCCACACATCCACACTTTAATGCTTCATTATAAAGGTTACAAAATCATGAGAGGTTTCTTGATGGTCCACCAAGTCATCCCAATGTAATTGAAATTAAATGTTTCATTACACCTTTTCCACCGAGCACGAAGTCATATTTAAACTGAGTTTCATAAAATTCAATATGAACACATGCCAACTCAATTTCTATTAACCATACTAATGTAATCATGCCAAAATAATTTCAAAAAACAATAAATTTATGAAAAACCTTTTTCAAATCCTTTTTTCATGAATAAAAACCAGAAACTATTTTAAAATCAACATTTATATAACATTTATAAAATCAATTTTAATACCAATTCCAAAATGACCACAAAAATCAAAAACTACTCAAATCAACACTAAAGATATTTTTCCCAATTATTTTCAAACCAATTTCAAAATCAATTTCGATAAATTTAATTGATTTGAATATAATCATTCAATTTATAAGAAGAGGAGTTGAGATTGAAACCAACTACCTCGTAATTATTGTGAAAATGAATAATGGCATGATAACACCCAGAAACCATGTTAAATCTCCAAACCCCACCTAATATATCTTACACTGTTTTAGAAAAAGACAAATATAACCATGATTAGAATAAAAAAATTAGATATCTCTAGATAATACTAAATATAATAATCCTAGAGGGGGAGAAAAGCAGATCTAAGACTGTGAAAAACTACCATAAACGAGGACATACCAAGGGAATTGGGCTTCAATGCACCAAAAAATACCTATAGATCACTTCTAATTCAATAGGGAAATCTACCGACGCATTTGGGTGTATAAAATATCGAGTTAGGTTCAACATGGAGAAAATATGAGGGTATAAAACTTAATCTCGACCTAGATCCACTTTTTTAGGATCTTGTTTTTAAGCTATGAATGGTTAATTGCACTGTTAGGAAAAACTGTATGCTAACCACGCACCAGACACTTCCTCGAGGAGGAACATTCATGGTTGGCCCTCACAGTTAGAAAAACCATGCACCAACTACACAAAACCGCATTATCCCACTTTTTACTATTTCTCCAAGGTGGCCATAGAGTTTGGACATACAATGCTCCTACCTATGCACCTTCCCCTTAGCCCCTATCTCACTATTTATGGTTTCCTATAAGAGTTTCATGGTTTTCACAAACTGTTCTCAAACTACTTATATTTATAGAATCCCCAAAACAATCTAATATGTTTCCAAATCCTTCCAAACATCACCCAAACTCTTTATATTCTTAAAATTAATCAATGAAGGGTTACTTATTTGAAACCATTAGTGCTATATCTGAGGCCTCCAATACTAACCAATTTAAATTATCAATATCAATTATCTATTTATCGCAACTAAACATTATTATTTTATCATAGATAATATAATAAGGGTTATATTTCCCTCAATAATTTGTTTTCCAAAAAATATCTCCTCACCATTAAATTAATTTTCTAGGTTATCAGTACCTATAAATATGTACCTGCAAATACTTAATGAAAAAATTATAAAAAATTATCCTTATGTATTTCATTATTTTAATAACCAGAAAACCGTTGATAAAAAATATTTCTACAATGTAATTCTAAACTTATATTACATAAACACTTCAATAATTAGACTTCCTTCTCAAACAATTTACTAGGCTTTACCATATTATTACTTAATTCATCTTTCCTTTCATATGTTTTTCATATCCTATTCATCAACAATAGTGAATGCTTTACTAGTATAACTTTTTTGATCCAATTATCAATATTTCTCCCTAGGAAATCGATTTTCATAATTCCCTTACCTTTCACATTTAAAATATTTAACCATTGATGATACCTTAGGGAAAACATTATTATCATACATTGTGTTAACTAAACATTTCTTCTTTTCCTCATAAATTTATTTCTCTATAACCTTATTTTCTATACATAAATAATCTTCTAGATCCTCTAAGACATTTTTCTATGTTCCTTTCTCCAAAAAAATGACATGTAGGAAGTTTATTATTATTCCCTCAATGGTCTCCAAAAAAATTAATTTTTATCTTATTAGGTGTCATAGAAAACACACCCATGTTGAGACTATTAATCATATAGAGAGAAAACTAATTATGGAAAAATCACAAGGATTGTCTTTCTAACTCTCATTTTATATAATTTCCCATTAAGATATTCATTCCATTTCCCATCACATTCATTGTTAACATGATTTCCCATGGTTCTATCCATTGATTAAAACTAAAATTCGTAGTGTAAATGACAATAATCATAGTGAGAGATCATAAAAATTAATTTATATAATATCTAAATTGTGAAATAATATTTGAAATATAATATTCCATATATTTAAACTAGGTTACACATAGTTATCCACTACTAGAATATTTAATAATGGTTCATTATGAAAATGTGATTTTACCCAAGAATATCCCTCGAGAGTGTCAAACCAGGTGCTCTGTGAGGGAACACTCACCATGCACCAGAATAGTGGTCAAGATATACTTAAGCAACTCTTTTTGAGGTTATTACCCCTAGATTCATTTGTGCAGGGAAGATATTTCTAGGAAAACCACATAATCACCTCCTTATAGAAACATCAGTTTTTTATCCAATACTAGACTTATCACCAGTGTTTTAACCAAATTTCTCTAATTCTAATATATAAATATTGACTAAATTGGTAATCTAATAACAACTATAGTGAACCATAATTTTCATACATAGAAATTATATCTTAATATATGAATATTGAATAAATTTTATAAATAAACACCTGAGAACTATAATGGTTTAGTGTCTTTGGAGACTAGATACACAATCTTCTTATTTTCTAAAATAAATTCAATACATCCCATAATGATTTTCACACATATTACTCTTTTTAGAAAAACCCTACATAAAAAATTTATTTCTAACCATAGGAAAGGAAACATAATAAATGGAGAGATTATATAATTAGTAAGGGTAAAAAGGTAGATACAATTATCACTTAAACATAGCATGATAATAAGTTTATGATAACATGAGATTAACATATGAAAATCCATACCCAACATATCAAAGAACATAATCTCTAATCATAGATTAAATAATGGTATCTCGTGAGAAATGTATCCTAAAGGAATAAAATAACATAATCCATGAGAGCATCGAATTAGCATAAGACATGATTTTTTTCATACACATAATCCTAGAAAATAATTTCCTTAGTTAAGGCTCATAACCAAGACTGGCATAGTGGATTCGGTTTACTACTCAATCCATCACATCCTTAGTCATTGTTCACTCCTAATACTATCATATTTATTTTGGTTCACTCCCATTTCCTTTGTAAGGTTCACTCCCAATACTATCATAGTTTTTTGAGTTCACTCAATATTCATTAGTCAAGGGTTACTCATAAGACTACCATAGAGGACAAGGGTTATTACTAAACAGGGTCACTCCGTATTCGAATCCTTATTATATCATGAGATTTTCACCTTTACCCATTTAATGTGAGGGAATATAATTTCAATATCACCCATAATGTAATCATAATCTATTAATATTTTTTGAAACAATATAATAAGATAATGATAAATTACTATAGCACGTGAGAAAGAAATGGGTTTCATAAATATTTCAACAATTAATTCTAGAATAACTCATAAAAAATGAATGTATTTCATAAACATGTCATAATTATAACCCATTCATGTCAATAATAAAGATGGTCCCCTTGGATTATATCCCCAAAAAAGTATAATTAATATAAAAGGATGTTATCATATATTAAAATTACTTTAATATATTACATGGAATATTTATTCATGAAAACCCCCTTTTCATTTAGGAATCACATCCCTAGAAAATAAAAATTCACCAAATATTGTGGAAGACATTTTATTTTAAACTAACCTTGGAATCATTTAATATAATGTTAACTTCATTGATAGGTCATGATATTGAGATTTTTTTTGGTTTTGTATATTAAATAGAGATTCCATTCAAATATTCGGTAAAAATCTAATCATAGATCTTTTAGAAAAAGATAAAAAGATTCCTTTTAAATCATTATAAAAAAGCAATAATTGTGTAAAAATTACATTAAAAATTTAGAATAATTAGAAAAGTTCATGAAGAGATTTTAATGAAAATATAGATAATAAATAAAAATATTTTACAGAAGAGAGAAATTAAGTCTTTTTTCCTAAAAACATTATTTGGATCTCTTGAAATCTTAAAGAGTGTAAAATGGAATGATAAAAAATCAATATAAATAAAGAAAGGGGAATAAAATTACAGGGATTATTAGTAGATATATCATAAAATTTTGTCATCTTAAAATCATAAAAAATCTTGATAGACAATGATATTTTAACATAAATCACTTTCCACTTTAGTAACATTTAAATCATTAGCCCTATGAAAGAATCACATCAAATAAAACATTAAATATCCTGAAAATAATTGAAATCGTGATATAACATGTAAAAGAGGAAGTACGTGTACCTCATAAACATAAATATGTTCATAACATAAAACATCTCTCAATAAAATAATATTCAGGTGAATAACCCTTTCCACTCTATTAATATCTGAATCAAAACCCTATAAAAGAGATAATAGAATATAGATTTTTAAATTCCCTCTAAATTAAACCCTCATGAATGAGATAACCTAATATTTATTTGATAATATAAATAATTTTCTTGAAATTAATCATAAAATACACTCATGTGTAGAATATTAACCACTTAAAGGAAATGAGTGGTGAATATGGAATATGTCTCAGAGAAATAAAAGTGAGGCGAGAAATACCCTTAACATGAGTTAGACTTGATTAAAAAGTGGTTTATCCTCATTTTTAAAAAATTTGAATTTATTATATTTATATAATGGAGAATTTACATACTTATAATATCATATATGATTCACTTATAATATTTCAATACACATTTATTTCCAATTGCGTATTAAAATTTTCTTTTATAGGTGTTAACTTTTTCCGTTTCTCATTAAAGTTTCAGTTTAAAAAGTTTTGTTCCCTTTAAATTGATCATGGTTGAATAATCTTCATAATTTAAATCATAATATAAATATCATAAATATTAATTATATATATGTGTGTGTGTTTTTGTGTGTATATATATCCATTAAAAAAATTCATATACATATAAATGAATTAAACTGTTCATAGAGATGGTAGGTCGTACATACACATGAACATTGTTTTCACTTTTCGATGAATGAAAAAAAATGTATATAATAATTCACCTATTTTTTATAATTATTATAACATTTATATATTATATACTCATTAAATATATCATTATTACTATTTAATTAAAATGGAAATGAAAATAAAATCACATGGCTTTGTGGTGGTGGTAGTCCACAAGTACACTGGATCTATGTTATCATTTTCAAGAGGATTAGAAGGTAATAAGGTAGATATGATATTATAATTATTAAAGAATAATTATTTAATAAATTTTATTTATAAACATTAAACATATCATAATAAAAATCTATTATTGATAGTGATGTAAAATTAATTGTATCGCCTCATGGAGGTGGTAGTCCACACATACACATGTTCGATAATTTTGCTTCTCGTTTAATGGAAAAGAGGGTGAATAATGGTTTTTATATAATAATATTATTATTTAATTTTATTTAATTTACGGAATCTATTTTAATGTGATTAATATCATGTATTTAGATGATTTTGAACAAGAAATAAATTAAAATAGGTTGGGTAGGATGATTACCTCATCTTTAGTTGGCTTCCTTTAGATCCTTTCTTAAGAACCGTTGGAATGGTCTTTCAGGAATAAAAGTACCAATAATTAATTTATAGGGTAGTTTATAATATTCATTTTTGGGGATTGGTTGATATATATGGCCTAAGTAGGAGTAAATAAAAGAGATAAGGGTTTCCTATTATAAGTGAGGGGAGGGGTACTCTCATATTTTTTTAAATATTAAAATATAATAAAGTAAAATTCATGGAAAAGTACTCAAAAATTTATTTTATTCAAACATAGGGGTATCTATTCATAATGTAATCAATTGATAAAATTTATACAGGTTTAGATATCATGTTAAACCTTATCTTTTTTATTAACCCCTTAGTTAAAAATTATTAACTTTAACTTTAGTAATGACTTTTTAATCTGAAAGGATTATAAAATTGATTACTAGGTTTAAATTAGATCATTAATTGAAAAATTATGATATTTTTTACAATTAATAACCATATTTATCATTTTTCTATATTTTATGGTTTTAAAATAATTTAATAAAATATGTTTTTCCCTAAACAATCATTAAAGTAATTTTTTACACTATTCAACGAATTTGTCTTTAAAGATATAAATATTATAATTTAATTAGAATATTAAACATTAATAAATCACTAATATACTTACCAACCAATAAAATTCATGGGTAACTATAACTCACCCATACAGTATTACTTTTAGAGTTTAAAAAATCTTTTACATGATTTTTCCACTACTTCCGCAAGAAATGTAACAGTGTTATCTATGCAATTAACATGATTATTTCCTCACAAAAAATAAAAAATAAATTTCCATGATAAAAAAATCCATATTTAAAATAAAAAATAATAATTTGTGTTATCCTATTTTTACCATTACGTTAAAAATTGTGATATATTAGAATCAAGAGGGTCAAATTTTTTGAATTTTGTTTACTTAAAATAATATAAATGTCAATATCAAGGGGAAATGCAACAAAATGGCATATATTGTATTTTTGGGGTGCAAACGGTATAATTTATCCAAAAAATGAGATAAATACAAGTTTTTTGTTGATTTTGGGACCATATTTCATGGGTCTAACTTGGATTTACCCATTTTACACATACTACGGTGACAAATATTACCATAGTTACTATTAAAAAGGAACAAAAATATAAGAGACATATTTAGAAAATTAGAGCCTAATTATTCCAAATATGGTATCCATTTTCAAGATTTAATCTCTAAAAGAAGAATACATCAATTTTAAAATAAATTCGGAAAACATAATGAAAATTAGTTTTTAGAAAAAATGTGTTTTAAGCATAAAAATTAACATATATCATAGTCATGAATATTAATGATTTAAAAGTAATTAATTATATTTTTATAAATAAAATGGTTCATATTTATCAATAATACAAAATCTAATCTATAATAATACATTTTAATTTCTTCATTTAATGAAACGAAATAAAAACATTTCAAAAATTAATATTTTTCAATATTCAATGAAAACAATCATTTCTAAAAAATAAAAAATTTCACCTTAAGTTAATTTTTATATAATTATTTTAAAAATTAATTTCATTTTATAAAATTTAATTTCTCAAATTTTTAGAAATTAATTATAATTTTCCTGCACAAAATTCAATAAAATCATTTTTGAAGATAATGACTTTTTTAAGAATAAAATGCCTTCACTAGAAATTGTGTGCTTATTTTATAATAATTAATAAATAATTATGTATCGAGTAATACCATTGTAAATTTATTTCATAATTTGTTTAATCATATTCATACCCACCAATTAAATAACTACATTATAATAGTATTGTTGTAATATATCACAACTCACTTAAAACTCGGTGTTTTGTGTTAATAAATCTGACGATCTTATTAATGTATTAACTAAATTATTAGGTTTTTTTAGGGAGTGATCCTTGAGTATGAACTATTACCCCTATTCCGATTCTACTAGGGTAATTTGGGCAGTAGGTGGCCTAATTTATGGAAGGGATCCACTCTCATGGGTGAACCCTTACCTCCTTGGAGTAGTCTATGAAGAAAATGTTTAAACCATGTGGCCTATTGATCATAAGAATTGTATATATATCCTAGCTAATATGGAACTAATTTGACCTTAAGGGGAATTAGTCTAAGTTTATTATTTTAGAAATATGTATCTTTAATGTTTATATAATCACTTTTAACATCGGGTCATTGGTATGTATTACAAAGTGTTAAAATGGGTGATTTTCCATGATTTATATTTAACTATATAAAATTGTATCTCATTCCATGTTTTTATTTAATCAAGAAATATTACTTTTTTAAATTGATCTTATGAAACACTTTGTGGGATCCTACTGGGCTTATTCTTCTCACTCCATGCTACTCTTTTGGGTGTATATAGATATTTTTTGGTATAATGCAGGTAAATAAAAGTTGTTGGTGGGTGAAAGTGGGTTTTCATGTTAGTATGGAGTTGAATAATGGATGTAAATATATGTCTCAGGGATTTATGGTTTTTTTAATTTTTACTTTAGGATCATTGTGTGGTTTTTGAAACCTATTTATTTTTATTTTATAACTATTTCTATTATTGACTTGTATCAGAATACTGAAACTTCATTTATTTTTTCTACTAAATAAAATTTTATATCATTCCATGTATTTATTTACTCATGACTGATTGGATTATTTTTTAAATTCTTCTTATGAAACACAGGGTGAGATCCTACTGGGCTTATTTTTCTCACACCTGGCATAACCCTTTGGGTGTATGAATATCTTATTTGGTCTGATGCAGGTAAATGAAAGGTGTTGTTGGGTGGAAGTGGGTTATTATGTTTTAAGGGAATATAATTTTTGAGGTGACTACAAGTCACATGAAGTTATGGTTTTTTTCTAATCTCTTACCTTAGTTTTATTTGGTTTCATTAGAGACCTTTTTTATTTTTCTTCAATAACTATTTACAATGTGGACATGAATTTGAATTCTGAAACATCATTTATTCGTGTTTTCTCGTTTTTTATATTGTGTAAAATTCTTTCTCAAACATATTTCTTGATGCTTAGTACCTTCTCACTAGTCCATGGGGATTTGGAAATCCCTTTTGGGCTTTGTCAAGTATGGTTTTTGTTCTAGGTCATTAGTCAATCTGGGATGGTTCATGACAAATTGTTATCAAAATATGTTTGTCTATTTTTATTATTGGTATATATTTTTTAGATTTATTGGTAGACACAAGATAATAAGGTATTTAATTAAGTTATATGTTGTGATTGAGTGAATTTCTATCACTTATCGTGATAATCCATAAGTTTCCATGGGTAGTCAAGAAATGTACCTTTTGGATTTTAGATTGATTTGATCCTTGTAATTATTTTTTTAATATATCTTCAAATAAAATTTGAATTATTTTATTTAAATTCATATTTTGTTCTTGGATCTCATGGTCTTCTGTATCTCGTGAGATGAAACATAATACCATGCATCCCAGAAGACATCCAATGAATCCCTGGGAGGCTACTACTGAATATCTATGGTTAGGAAACCCGATAGTTCATCAAAATAACGTATAAAAAATTATATATATTTTCCTTTCTATGTAAAAAGTTCTGAAACCTTCCCTGAATTAAGTTAGAGAGGAAGATCCCCAAATGGGTGAGGATATAAATCAAGCTCAAGAGTGTCATAATTAGAAACCACCATAATTCCAAGGGACAAATGATCTTTAGGAGGTGCAGGATTGGTGAGGAAATATTTAAATTAATTTTTAATTCTTAGATACCACCAATTATATCAAGGTGATGTGTTTTTCCTTCACGATTGAAGTCCTGAGTAGAATTTGGTGGGACACAGTTATTTCTGAATATAATTATGGGGGATTAGAGTAGAAAAACTTCAAGTTCATATTTAATAAGAAATTATACCAAGAATATTTGACCATGGTTAAATATGTATAGTTTATCACCCATGATCAAGGGAACAGTGTTGTGATGGAGTACTATAATAACTTTACATATCCCTACTTTATTTCACTTTAGTTTGTGTTAAATGAGAATATTATGACTTGGTGGTTTTAGAAGGGTCATCAACCTAATATCTGAATATTGATCTTTATGCTAATGATTTATACCTATGATAAGGTGGTGAATAGATTATTGTTGGTAGATATTGATCTTTTGGAAAGGTTATTGATTATCATACTTCCTTTTAATTATGATGTTAGCTTCAATGGTTGTTAAATGGGTAATAGGAAACATTTTGAGTTTCAAAGAAGAAATAGTTCTTCTACATCATAGAATCCTTTTACTACACTATCATAAGTGGTTATAATCATGACATGTAATAATTTTTTCCATGTGGTCATATGAAGAGTTTATGTACCATTCCTCCAAAGACATATAACTCATGTGAAAATTTTTATCACATGTAGAAGTTTTATCATGATTTTACTTCTCCTCACACTGGAAAAGGGTCATTAGAACCTAGAGGATATACGGTCTAGTTATATTCATCATGGACAATATTTTTTTTATCGACATTACCTCAGGAAGATGTAGTTACATATTATTGGGAAACTTACAATAGGAATTGATGCGGGTCTAGTAACTGTAAGTGGTGCCATTTCTATTACCTTGACCTTAGCTAATGCTTTCTTTGATATCAGTTCCTCTCACTCCTTTGTATCAATATTTATGGTTGATATTCAGAATATTCCAACATAAATCATGCTATTAATATTGGAATTTATTATTACTTATGTAAATAATAAGGAAATGGGTTTGATATAGCCCTTTTTCTATTTCATTATGTGTGATGAAGAGCTGATTTGGGATTTTAGGGCTATCAAATTTAACATATTTGATGTTATTATTTAGATTTATAAATTAATTTATAAAAAATATTGAATATTTTTTTATCATTTATGGGTTTCATTTACAACCTATGATGATAACTCTCGTGTGTTTTAATGGGGATGGGACTCGAGGTCCAGTCGGATGGGATCTCATATACCTTAGTTTTGTATTTTGGTGTGGTTTTATCTGGTTGAGATGGAACATGAATATTTTAGTGATGATATTCCTATATTAGTCAATTAATTTTTTTAACCCTTTCTATATGTGTTTTTTTGATTTAATTTAAAGAGATAGGTGGAGTTCTTGATTGAAATTATTCTAGGGACACAACCAATATCAATGAAATATGTTTTCTTGGATTTCGTTGAGTTGGAAGAGTTGAAAGTTCAATCAAATTATTTTTGTGACAAGGGATTCATATTTTTAAGTGTCTCACCTGGGGAAGCTCCTATTCTCTTTGCCAAGAAGGATTATTTCACTCTCCACTTATTCATTTGTTATTGAAATCTAAAATGAGTAATAGTCATGATTAAATATCGTTTACCCCACATTGAACATTTTTTCAATCTGTTAATGGGGGAACATGGTTCTCAATAATTTATTTGTGGTCTGGTTACCACTAGCTCATAATCATGTGGGAAAATATTCCAAATACCACATTAAGGTGAACATATGAACATTTAGAGTACCACATGATGTGGTTCCTCATAACTAACTCTCTATATATCTTCATGTAATGGATGAACTGAATTTTCCATTAGTATCTAGAAACATTCATCATAGTGTTCATGGCCTACATTTGGGTGCAATATATGACTGAATAATTTCATGTGTTTCACATGACACATTTTTTTGAATCATGAAGGATAAACACCTCTATAGAAAAATATCAAAATTCAAATTCTATATTTTAGAATTTATGTTATTAGGACACATGATTTTATAAAATGGTATATTAGTTGATATTGAAAAGGTATTTTATTTAATATCATGGTAATAACTATGCAATGTATTTTATATTTTAAGCCTCTTGGGTTTAGTAGGATATTACAAATTATTTTTAAATTATTTATCTAAAAATTATTTATCATTTTCTTATCTCACATAGAATGGGGTGAATGTTTTTAGGAATTTGAATTTTCAGACATCATTCAATGAGCTAACGTAATGTTTGACCACAACATTGATTCTGACATTACTAATGGCTGATTGTACTATGTGATTTGTTATGATAATTTAAGTGAAGGTTTGGGCTGTGTAATTATGAAAAATAATATGTGGTGGCTTATGTCTCATGTTATCTTCAACATTATGAGAGGAATTATCTTACTGATTATTTATAATTCATATCTATTGTGTATTACCTTAAAATTTAGTGATATTATCTCTTTGAGGTGAAGTTTATCGTTTACTCTAACCAAAAAAATGGGTTATAAATTTTCTCAAAGAAAATTGAATCTTTGAGACATAATAGGGGTCTAAAACCTACATTCTTTAAAATTTGACATTTTCTACACTCTAGGAAAGGGTAATGTGGTCGTTGACACACATAGTAGGTAGTTTCTCTCTCACATTGTGATGGAAGAAAAGTATAAATAGCACATTATGGTAATATTTTTTCAAATTCCCTTGTGATTTATGGAGGAGTCTTGTTATGTTTTTTCTATTGTTTGTTTGAAATCCTCTCTAATTGAGATAATTATATAATATAATCAGTAACTAACCAAAAAAAATTTAGTAATAAAATTATTTATGTGGTGGGGAGACCATCTGTGAATGGTATCTCTCCAAGGAAAATATTATTTTTTTCATAAACTAGTATTTTTTCTCATCCTCTATGAGGAAGTCTTTGTTGGTTTATTTTCATCATTATATTTTCTTTTTACACCTAAGAACCACAAAGATGTTTTATGACATGAAGCATCAGTTATGGTGGCCTAATATGAAACAATACATAGTTGAATTTGTATCTTGATGCTACACGTGAAAAGACATTAAGGCTGAATAATAAAAGATTTCAAGTTTTCTTCAAACTCTCCCCATTCCAACATGGAAGTGGAATTTGATTTAAATAAATTTAATTATTTCTATACAACATACTCCCTATGCTAATAATTCCATTTTGGTGGTGATTTATTGATAACCAAGTTGGATCATTTATTATCAATTCATGACACTACTAAATTGGAAGACCTAGTAATGTTGTATGTGTAAGGGATCATTAGGTTTCATGGGATTCCTACAGCTATTATATTTTATAGATATCCTATCTTTGACTCATGGTATTGGAAGGGACTCCCGGATCCGATGGGGAATTAGATCAAGTTGAGCATGGTATATCATCCCTAGAAATATGGGTAGACCAAAAGGGAAAATAAAATTATGGAATATATTATATGTTCTTATATATTTGACTTCATAGGTACATGGTATATCCATTTGGGGACGATTGAGTTTTCTTGTAATAATAGTTACCAATATTCCATCAAGATGGAACCTTTGGTATATTTTTATGACTAACACTACAAAATCACCTCTCTATTCATATGAGGTTAGTGAAGCTTACTTGATAAGACTAAACATGGTTTGGGAAACAATGATAATGGTTCATATGGTTCATTAGGGTTTGGTGATGGGTGAAAGGAGGTGGAAGTCTTATGAAGACCATATTCATTATCCATTAGAGTTTTATTCTGGTAATAAAGTATGAATAAAATTCTCAAAATGGTTAGGTCATAGAAGGATTATAAAAAAATGAAGGACCGGTCCAAGGTATCTCTTATATTTCAATTCCATTGAAATAAATTGAATGATAGAATATTTCTGGGAATTACCCCCTCATTTATCTTCAATCCACAACATATTCCATGTTCCTAAACATAAAAAAAGTATGAGGTGGCACATATCATGTGTAACATATAGAACACCTCCACAGAGAACATGATATGCGTGTGACGGAGCAACCATTTTGAGTTTTTGATTCTAATGTACAGGATTTATATGGAACAAATATATAATTGGTTCTAGTTTTTCAGCCTTAGGTGTTAGATTCTCATAGGTTGTCTAGGTCGGAGTCTTGATGAGGGAGAAATGGCATCAACTCTTTGTGGAACATCATACATCAACATAGTTTTCTAAGAGTATATTGTAATATATTAGGGATAATTTTCATATACTAGGGTTTCTTTCAGGTACTTACATACATTTTTTAACCATACTTTTTTTAGGCTTGTCATGGGTCATTTTGGAATAAATTATATATTTTTTATAGTTTTATAGGATAGTGCACAATTAGGTTTATGAATAGAGAAAATCATCTTGGCCATCTTATAAAACCATGAAACATTTTTTAGATTTCTATAGGAGGGCCCATGGTTAGGTGAATGGTTAGTCCAAATCATGTTTACTTATCCTCAAACACATACAGCTTGATATAATGTAATTTCATAAGTTTGGTGAATAGTTTTTCAAACTATATAGACAAAACATGTGGCTTATCTAGTATCATAGAAATAGGTTCAATGTTGAAATATGATTTGTTAAACTATGTGTCCAAACTATTTGATGAGAACTAATTAATCCGAATGTTAATTTTAAGACCTAATATACCACCAATTTTCCTTATTTTTCCTCTAGTGGAATATGATCCTTACTTGGGAGGCACCACTTGGTTATTTTGGAGATTCTTTGTCTCTCAGTGTTTGATTTAAAAATATCCTTAGGGGTTGGTTTTAGTTTTTTTAAATTATGCCTTTGTTCTTCAAAGTTATTTATTTTTCATTTAAATCAACTATTTTTTCCTCAAATAGATCCTTAGGTCTGGGTTTTTGAATCTAGATATAAGGGTTGTAACTTGATCTAATTTCTTATTGATGGATAACAAATGGTTTTCCCTATTTTTATGAATTTTTGAAGTAGGTTTCATGTTTCTCACTTTTCAAATTTCTTAAATCACACTTTAATGTACTAATTGAAATTTATTACATTTTTTGGGCCAAAAATGTAATTTACCAAAAAAATTCATGGAATTTCATGTGAAAAATAAAATTACAATAATTGTAAAAAATTAGATATTTATTTTTAATTAATTTTTTGTGTTTAATATCATTAAACCATGTTTGGTACATGAGATAAATTAAGATTTTTTTCAACTATTAATCTGTTTTATAAAATGAGAGGGAATCTCTAAATGTATATTTTATTCGTCGTTCTATGAATTGTATTTATATAAAAAAACATTTTTACATTATCAAAGAAATTAGTTTCTAAATTATTAAAATACGTTGTTAATGTTTTAATAAAATATGGTGTTGTTGGTTATGTTCATGAAAATGGATATCCCCTCTTATATTAATTAACAAAAATGGTTTTAAATAATATCTTATATAATTTCAAATATGAAATTCTTTTTAAATTATTATAATATTTTAAGACATTTTTTTTATCAGATATGAGGTTAGGATCCATGTTTTATGATTAAATATTACCCCCAAGACCTGTTGTACAAGGGTAATCTGTACTCTGGTTTGACTAATTTATTAGAGGATACCACTATGGTGAGTGAACTCTACCCCCTAATCTTTTTCTACATGGATAACTTCCACACAACGTGGAATATTAATCATTGGAATTTTATTGGAATCTTCTCAAAAATGAAACTAATGTGACCTCAAGGGATAGTTTTCCATGTTGAATGTCATTGAAATGGTGTCTAGAACATTATTGGAAATTCATTAAAAGTCAAGTAATTTGTACTTGACAGTTGTAAAAGAGTTTTTAATTCTTGTATGGTTTCTTAATTTAGAAATTTATAAACATGAAACAAATAGGCCAATAAAATACAAGGTAGTATATGATATGTAAGTCTGAGGTCGAACCCATAAAGATAGGGATGGAAAAAAATTAATTTATTAAAATAAACATAAACTATTTATGATTTGTATAGATTGAAACTATGATATTGATAATTATGTTGTTGAAGTGGGAGATGGAATATAAAATGGGTGTTGGGAAGAAATTTATAGTCACTCCGGATTAGCATACAAGGATATTACACTATTTTAGATGAATATTCAGTATATTATAATAATATATGCCTAAGGACTATAATAGTTTAGTGTCTGTGGATACATGGTTAAAATATTATATCCTAGTGAAAGATCTTCTATATCACCCATAAATATCTCCACGTTTAGTACTTCTACCTAAAACCATGCTTTATAACATGGAGAAAGGAAACATAAGAAGGGTGAGTTCAGATGCTCAGAAAGGGTAAATAAAGGAAATGTGTAAGAAGAACACGAACCAAGGGTATGGAACTTTAACATAACATTTGAAGATCATACCCTACATATTAGAGATAAAAATAAAGATTGTAAATTCATAAGACATGGATCATAATATAATTAAGATCATATGTCATGAAAGCAACACATGGGATTAAAACATGGAGTTATGGTAGACACATAAGAATATAATATGATTTCCATAGTAGCTAAGGAATCACTTCCAAGACCATCTTGTTTGTATGGGTTCACTCCACATACCATCTTCTCACTCATGGTTCACTCCCCTGGCTATCTTAGTAGCATGAATTCAATCCACATACAATCTTTTTAGTCATGGTTCACTCCCATGGAAATCTTGGTAGCATGAGTTCACTCCTCATACCATCTTGGTAGCCATAGTTCACTCCCATGGCCATCTTAGTAGTCCAAGATCATTCCAAATATCATCTTAGTCTATTTAATGAGATATAAATCTTTACCCAATGCATTGGAGGGAGATATAGGTCTCAACCATATCATAATGAAATCATACATAGATGTTCCACAAAATCATAAAAAATAATATCATAACCCATGAAATGAAATTGATATCATAAACATGTAATCATATCATAACCAATGGAGAAAATACAGGTTTTATAATCATTTCATCAAAAGCATAACCCATGAAAGAGAAACTTATTTCATAACCATATAACCTGTGAAAGAGAAATGGGTTTCATAAATACCATGACAATTATAATAACCCATTCATAAAAATAATGTGATTGGAACCTTTATATCATTTACTATAATGGTATGAGTAACATCAATAGATATCATCTTAGATGAAAAATAATTTTGAAATATCTTTAAAAAATATTTCTTGAGGAAAATATCCTTTATTTTTTAGAAAATATTTTTAATACAAAAAATAATTAATAAATTTCCAAAAAAAAAGAATTTAAAACATATAAATAAAACATTAAAACCTTTTTAAAACCTTTTTCCATGAAAACATATAAAATAATCATTAAAACATTTTAAAAAACATTTTTCTTTAAAAACACTTTGATAACATATAAAAAAATTGTGAAAATGTTTTGATAAACTTTTTAATTGAAAAAATATTAAATCATATTGAAAATGTTTTTAAATACTTTTCATTGAAAATTATATGAAAACATATAATAAAAAGTTTAAATTTTTTTGGAAACCTTTTTACTTGAAAAAATATTAAAGGTACTTGAAAATTTTTTGAAAACTATTTCATTGAAAATAATTAGAAAAATTATAAATAAGTGTAGAAAACATTTTTAAAATAATTTTCCCTGCAAATAACTTTTAAAATCATTTTATTAAAATTAATAATATAAAAATGAAAATAAATCTTCCATGAAATGGTGGTGGGTAAATTTTTACATGTCTTACGAAGTAAAAATAACATTATTTTCTCAAGGTAAAAAGGTTACAAAGATGACTAGTTAAGAAATCAACCTAAATATTCCTTTGAAGATATTGGTAAAAGAAAAAAGGGTAAAAAATAAATATTATAGGATAATGGTAAAATATTCTTGGAAACCCTTTTTAGAAAACATGGTTTTGAAGGAACATAGATTTTCGATTGAAGAGAGGGTAAAGTCATGCTTTCTTAAATAAAATTTATTAACTATATTATATACCAAAGAGTAGAATAAATGGTACCAATATATGAATAAATAATTAATAACAATAGGAGAAAAAAATTAATGAATTCCCTTGAGATATGTAGCATCATATTTCCTAAAAGAAGCAAATAAAACTACCTTGAAAAGCAATGATATTTTCTCAATAACTCTTATAAATTGGTAAATTGGGATCATACTATCCATGAAAGAAAGGTAAATTATATGAAACATAAAATTTCATTAAATGAATTAAATTCATTATATAACATGTATAATGGAAATATATACACCATGAAATATACTTTAGGTGTATAATAAAAAATGAGTCTTAAAGAAGGCAAATTGAGACAAAACTATTTCACCGATTTGGTAACTTTTGAAACATAAACCCTGTGAAATATTGATCATAAAATGTATAAGTTAATACAAATAAATTTAATTATAATATTCATAGAATATTATCATGGGAAGTACATACACAACACAAAAGTAATGGGTGGGGAATAATGCATGTATCACACAGAAATAGAAAGTGAGATGAAATCCCTTTACCTTGTATCTTAACTCTTATTGTAATCATTAAAACCACCTTAATAATAAATATAAATTTATTATAAATATTTTACCAAATCATATTCTTAAATCTAATACCATATATGGTTTTATTATGACCATATATTACCCTCTTGTTAACCATCCTATCTTATGGTTTCACTTAGAGAAATATCTTTTTTGTTTTCCCATGTGTATTAATTTTTTATATCTCCATTCCTTGTATTTATTTCATTATTTAAAGAATTTAAACCATGAATTAACTATAATTTATATTCAGAATATTTTTATTATAACTATCCATTGTATATATAATTATTAAATGTAATACACTATTAATGGAGATGGTACGTTGTACGTACGCATGAACACTATTTCCGTTTAATTATCATGTTGAAAGAAAGATAGTAAAAGAAATATATGTATATATATGTATATAATATCATTAAATCATAATTATAATTTTATATATATAATATAATTTCACTCAACCCATCATTAATACATTCCATGTAGTTTGTGAATGAATCACTTCGCTTTGAGGGGGTGGTAGTCCACACTTCCTCAAACATAATTGTCATATTTACATCCAATGGAAAGTAAAATGATATGTGTTTTAAAAGGAATAAATAATACTAAATAAATAATAAATGTAATATATAACATATATAAATATATTCTCCATCATAATTTCCAGCATGATATGCAGTAATGGGAAAAAATGAACAATCATCATTTAGTGAGGCGGTAGTTTTTCTTACAAATAAACAGTAAGTTTGTTACCAATTAGATGGTGGTTTGTGTTATTTTAGGTTGAAACCATTTTATAAAAAATAAAATTATATTGAGGATACTTAATTTTTATGAAATAATGGAATAAAGTGTGTGGAGGGGTAGAGAATAAAAATAAAATAAAGGAGCTTGAGAGAAGATGTTACCTCTAAATCGGGTAACTCCTTTTAGTTTGTGAAAAAAGGATTCCTTGGATAGATTTATTACCAAGGTGGATTATAAGAGGAAGGGATTTATTTTTGAGAGTTTATTTGGTAGAGTGTTTCTGACCTAATAGGTTCGAGATTTGTGAAGAATAGAGAGGTTGTGGCCTTTTATAGGAAATGAGGAGTTGTACTCTTGTAAATATTTGAAGAGAGAATTCCACACACCTTTTTTTATGATTTATGTGGATCAAATAATGATAAAAATCCCGAAAAATATAGTATAGGTTCTATAAATTTATATAAAATGGATTTTTGACAAGTTTATGGGTTTTTTTGGGCCTTAAGGTTATAGTTTAGTCCCTTATTATGCTTAATTTGACCTTAATCGATGTAATTAATTTTACTCACATTCACTAATATTTTAGGTAAAAAAAATTAACTTATTATAAAATATTAATTATTATTATTCCAAATATGGAATACATTTTTTCAAATTCTAATCACCTAAATGGTATAAATTAATTTAAAATTAATCATGCTAAAGGGATGACACTGTGGGGTTTTTAAGTAAAATGATGAAAATATGGCTTTGTTTTTATATCCAATTTCATCATTAATTGGGTTCCAA
This sequence comes from Viscum album, assembly GCA_963277665.1. Taxonomy (NCBI): domain Eukaryota; kingdom Viridiplantae; phylum Streptophyta; class Magnoliopsida; order Santalales; family Viscaceae; genus Viscum; species Viscum album. The sequence continues at coordinate 1,256,318,621 of OY728122.1, forward strand.
TGACATTAATTGGATTAATTTATAATAATATTAACTAATTAAAATTTTAAAATAATTTAAAATATAATTTAACCTTATAAATAAATTTAATGGAAAATTAGTTTTTAGTTAAAGTCTAGTTTTTTTAATTATTCATTAAAAAAATTAAACCATATCGAAAAATACCACAAAATTATCCTAAACTAATTTTGATAATTATATTTTGAATATAATGTTTATTTTTCATAGTAAATATATATGATTTCCAAAAATTGTATTTAAAATGGTTTCCCCATTAAATCGTGTTAAAACTACTTCATAAAAAAATGGGTTCTATGCATGAAACTTGGTTTGTTATTATCTTAGGTCTATCCAATATATTGAATGAATATAAAACTTATTTGATTGAGTATTTAAAATAATATTACAGTAATATCAGTCACTAATTGTATTTAATTTCAATTATTAGGGTAAAACAGCTTTGTGATCATAAAATTTTTAATATTTTTGTTTCATATTAAACTTGTTTTCATATTAAATTATAATTAATTGATAACCTATGAATCCATATTATATTTGTGTAACCCATATATTTTCATAAATTATTTAATATTATTCATCACTTCTAATTAAACTTTGAAGTTATATCTTATTATATTAAATAATAATATTCTAATAATATTTTATTGTATGGTAAAACTCGGTCATGTGTGTTATGAATGTAATCGAGGAAAGTCAATATTGCAAGAAACACAAGATTGACTTAGTGTTATTTGTAGAGAAAGCTAAAATTTATGTTTTGTGTAGTGCATGATTAACTCGGTGTTATGTATAATGGAACCCAAACATTGTTATTTAATATAAAATAAATTGGTTTCCATGTTATGTGAAACAAAAAATATTTCCAAAGTTAAATTAATTCAAAAATAAATAATTCAAAAAACCTTGAGGTGTTACATTTTACCCCCTTTAATATGAATTTTACCATCTAGATTCTTCTGGGTTATCAAATGTTTAATACTTGAATGTTTTTTCATAGAAACCCACATTATAAAAAAAGATACATAAACATCCCTTAAAAAGTGAATGTTGGAACCATAATGTTTACCCCATGTAACATACATCTCGGTTTCCACAAAAAAACATAGTTTGGGAGTAAATATTAGACATGGATGAAAATCATAAATATTTATAGGGAGTTATTGAGGTAATAAATTAAAAACAAGTGAATGATCGATGAAAATATGAGGGCCTCAAAGAAATAAATATGTGATGATTTAAAAGGCCATCAGTTCAACATAATTAAGGTATTTGAACAACACGTTTTATTTTTATCATTATCCTAAAATTGAGTAAATTTTTTATCAGCTGAGAATATAATGAAATAGATTTAATTTATATATTTCAATAAATAAAATTTCATTCTTTAGTTATGCTTTTATCAATTTATAATTCATCCACTAATTCGTGTAATGAACGTTCATAAATTAACTTTGAGGCATGAAGTTCTAAAATACACTTTTAGTAAATCTGAAGGCCCATAAAAAATTGAAAAGTATAAATATTTATAAATATTCTTGAAAAAATTAATAGGGTTAATTCAATAATCTCTAAACATAAAAGTAACACTACTATTTCATCATAAATTATTATTCATCCAAAATAATTATACATTAAAAAGGAAAATGTGTAGATAAGTGGTAAGGGTGAAACCGTTATCAACCTTAGGGCATGGGTTCAAGACTCGCAGCCTTTCTGGACTTGATTGGTTATTACCCAATATACATGATGTCCATTTCTAAAACCATACGCATATAATTACCAAAATATTAGGTACATCCTTAAAATGAGGTTAATCATTAAATACCCTTCTAACCAAGAATCTAAATAAAAATTAGGGCATAAATACTTCCACATGATTTTAACTTGATATTTTTATGAATGGTTAGCCATATAACCCTTCTTAAAGAATAAAATTAAAAACATTATAAATAGATCCATGAAATCTTCTTAACATTGATCCCCTATATATCACAATCTATCACTTGTTTTCCACATTCGAAACATATGAATACCCTCATGGTAAATTCTCTTATAACATGGTAACAACCTGAAGTACCATAAATACTTCTAGAAAACATTTATTCTTCCTTATTCCAAAAGTTTATTGATATATTCCATAAAACCAAGAAGTTTTAAACTACATGCATTATATCATAAACTATATTTCAACAAGCCATTAATTAGTTCGAAGGTAATAAGTATCATAAAATTTACTTATTCATATCCCAAATATCTTTTTCCAAAAAACATTACCATAACATAAGGAACATATTAATGGTTATCATTACATTAATATTGTATTTCACATGGACATTTCTTTTTCATTATATCACTTTTCTATTCCATAGGGACCATTCAATGTGTTCTTCTAAATCCGTAGCAAAAAACATTAACCGTACAATCCTTATATATTTCACCTTTCATAATTTTTTAATCTACATAGATAAAAACGTCAATTACTTCATCCTTAATCCATTGAAAAGGCTAACTCATCATAATACCTCTTTCCTTTCACATTTCCTCCATAGTCTCTTCATTATCAGCAAGGTAACCATTACTTGTACCACCTTACTAATCCTCTTTAGGATATTTCCTCTTAGCACATTGAGTTTCCTAATAAAAATTTATTCCACACATAAAACCCTTAACTCTTTATGATGTATTAGTGAGGCTAATATTCTCATCCTTTTCAGTAACCAAGCTTTTCATTTTTTCCTCACATTCACTTGCTTTGTGTCCTTATTTTCCATAATAAAAAAAATTTATATTTCCTATAATGCATTCACTTCAGTGACTATTTCCACATTATTTACACAATAGAACCCGAATATTCATTCCTCCATGGTCTCCATTACCAAAACTCACACCTAAATCCTTCTTTCTCTTCCTTTGTATGTCTGAGAGTTTCTTAAGGTACGCGTTGTGAATCATCTTCTATGAGAAATGATAAGGCATGATCACAACATCTCTCACTCTAGTGATCATCCCACTTGATTGATCATCGGAAAATCAACCATAACATTCAACATTAATCCACTTGCTTCCATTTACTAAAACCAAAATCATAGTGTGAGCATTAATTATCATAGTAGAAAGCCACATATTGATGAAAATAATTACTTATAAAATTTATAAATTACGAAACCATCCTTAGTAAATGACACCCTGGGTTCATCCTAGTATTTTCATAGCGAAATTTTATTTAAATCCTTCATAATTGCACATGAAGAGTTTTTGAATTCCAAAAACATATCCCCTAAGAGTATTAAACTAGGTGTGCAACAAGTACCATTTTTTGTGTACTAGATTACCCCAAGTCATACCCATAACATATTATCGAAGTTGTTACCCCTAGGAACATCTTTACTAGAGCCACATCCACATATAGTATCCAGACAGGGATTTATTTCTAGGAAATAACTCAATCTATCCATTACTAATATTCCAAGACATTTTCCAAAATGCTAACTCATCATTATACATATCCTTAGAGTCATCCCTGTACATATCCTAAGAAATATACCTGGTGATATCACTAAAGTTTTCTCATCCTATTTTCTGATGGTTTACTAAACCTTCCATTTTGTACCAACTACAATAAACCAGGCTTAAAATTCATAGATATTACACCATTTTAGATGAATACTCTTTATATTACAATAATACATTCCTAGGTACCTTGATAGTTTATTGTCCTTGGAAACTTGGAAACAAAATCTTCTATCTGGTTGAAAGATCATCAACATATCACATAAATATCTCCACCTTTAGTTTTTCTACCTAAAACATTTCTTCATAACATGGGGAATGGAAACATAATAAGGGGTGAGATTAAAGACTTAGTAAAGGTAAACAAAGGAAATGTGTAATAATAACATGAAAAAAGTGTATAAAACTTGAGCATATCATTTTAAGATAATACCCTACATATTAAAGATTATAATAAATATTGAAAATTAATCAGACATAGATTATAATATAATTAATAGAATAAGTCCTGTAATAACACCATAGGAAAAAAAATTGAAATTTGGTAAACACCCAAGCATATAATATGATTTACATAATATCTAAGGCATTATTTCCAAAACAATCTAGGTAGTATGGGTCCACTCCCCATACCATCGTGGAAGTCATTGTTCACTCTCATGGCCATCTTTATAGCATGAGTGCACTCCTCATACCATCTTGGTAGTCATGGTTAACTACCATGGTCATCTTAGTATAATTAGTTCACTCCAAATACCATCATGGAAGTTATGGTTCACTCTCATGGTAATCTTATTAGTCAAGGTTCATTCCCATGGCTATCTTAGTCTATCTCATGAGATGTAAATCATTACCTAATGAATTGGAGGGAGATATAGGTCCCACCCATATCATAATTAAATCATACATACATGTGCCAAAAAATCAGAAAATAATCCTATCATAACCTGTGAAATGAGATGGGTATCATAAACATGTAATCATATAATAACATATGGAAAAAGAATGTCATAATCATTTCATCAAAATAATAACCCATGAGAAAGAAATGGATTTCATAAAAATATAACCCATAAAAGATAAATGGGTTTCATAAAGACCATGAGATTAATAATATCCCATTTATATAAATAATATGAATGGAACCTTTAGTTAATTTCCTAGAAGGGCATTAATGACATCAACATATGTCATTGTAGTTGGAAAACAATATTGAAATAACTTTTAAATAAGTTATAGGAGGAAAATATCCTCTTTTATTTGAAAAAAGTTTTTTAAGACATAAAACCATTTGGAAGCAATTTTCTTTAAAAACCCATAAAAACAAATAAAGGATTCTTGAAATAATTTTTAAAACCTTTTTCACTGAAAACATAAAAAATATGCCTCAAAAAAATTTTCTCTAAAAACACTTTGATCACATATAAACAAGATTGAAAATGTTTTGAAACCCTTTATACATGAAAACATATAAAATGATATAAAAATGTTTTCAATTAAATTTCATTGAAAATACATTCAAAAAATATATAGTAAACTTGAAAATATTTTGAAAACCTTTTTAATTGAAAATATATCAAATGAACTTGAAAATGTTTTCAAAGCCATTTCTTTGAAAATACATTGAAAATTTATAAATAATGATTGAAAACATTTTGAAAAGAAATTACTTAAAATAACATTTAAAAATCATAAAAATTATTCTTTAACAAATTCAAAATAAACATCAATGAAAAAATGATAGTTAAGTTTGTACATGTCGTACGAGGTAAAAAGAGCATTCCTTTTTCATGGTAAAATGGTTAGAAAAATTCCATGTTCTAAAAGAGACAAGAATATTCCTTTGAAGAGATTCATAAAATAAAAAAAATAGTAAAAAATTAATTTAAATTTTACAGGAGAATGGTACAATAGTATTGTAAATACTTTTATGAAATTATGGTTTTAAAGTAACATTGATTTCTGACCAAAGAGAGGGTAAATTATGGTTTTCATAAAAACACATTCTTAACTATATTATATACCAAAGAGTATAATAAAGGGATAAAATTAATAAATAAATCATTAATAACCAAATTATAATGAAATTAATTAATTTTCTTGACGTATAGATCATAATATTTCAACAAAGGGGGCATAAACATAAACAACCTTGAAAAGTGATGAGGTTGTCTCAATAAACTCTTATAACTTGGTAACATGGGATCATACTCTCCATGATAGAAGAAAAAATTAAATGGAAATTAAAATATCCGGAAAATAATTAATTTCATGATAAAAAATGTAAAATGCAAGCATATATTCCTCAAAATAGAATTTAGGTTCATAAAAAACATGAGTCTCAAAGAAGGAAAATTGTGACAAATCTATTTCACAGATTTGGTAACATTTGAAAATTGAACACCCTGAAATAAAGTTCATAAGATTTATATTTTAATACAAATAAATTTAATTATAATATACATATAATATTATCATGGTCATTAAATACACCACACATAATTAATGGGTGTTGAATAAAGCATATATCTAACATAAATAAAAAATGATATGAAATCCCCTTACCTTTTGTCTGGACTCTCATAGTACTCATGAAAACCTCCTATATAATAAATATGAATTTATTATAAATATTTTAAAGAACCATATTATTTTATATAATTCTATATATGGTCTTATTATGACCTTTTATTACCTGCTTGTTAACTATCCAATCTTAATATTTCACTTACGGTAATGTCCTCTTTGTTTTTCGCTTGTCTCTTAATTTGTTGTATCTTTGGAGCTTATTTTTATATCATGATTTCCTGAATGTAAACCATGGTTTAAACATAATTTATATTCACTATATTTTTATTTCATTAATCCATTTTATATAGAGTTATGAAATGGAATACACCATTCCTGGAGAGGGTAAGTCGTATGCACACATGAATTCTATTTTTGTTTATTTATCAGGTTGAAATAAAGAAAGAAAAATTAATATATTTATATTTATAATATCATTAAATTATATTTATAATATTATATGTGTCATATAATTTCACTAAACCAATCCATAATACGTTCCATTTAGTTTTTGAATGAATCACATCACTTTGAGGGGGAAATAGTCCACGCTTCCTCAAACAAACTTTTCCTATTTACACCAATTAAAATGTGAGGAAATATATGTGTTTTAAAATAAATAAAAAAGAATAAATACTTATAAATATATTATATAAAATATATAAACATATTTTCTATCATAATATCCACCATGAGAGGTGGTAAATGAAAAAATGAACAATCATCGTTTGGTGAGGAGGTAGTTCTCCATACATGTAAAAAGAATGTTCACTGCCCATTAGTTAGAGGTGTGTGTAATTTTAGGTTCAACCCTTAGCATAGAAAATATTATTATATTTAGGATATGGTTTTTTTAATACAATAATGGAATAAATATATTTGAGTTGTAGAGAGGGAAAATAAAAGAAAGGATCTTGAGAGAATGTGTTACCACTTAATCGAGTAACTCCTTTTGGTTTGTGCCAAAAGATTTATTTAGATAGCTTCATGTTTAAGGGGTGGATTCTAGGAGGAATATAGAGAGGTTGAAAATTGTATTGGGTATATTTTGTACAAACCTAATAGGTTTTAGTGGTGTGAAGAAGAGGGAGAGGTGGTACCCTTTTAAATGGAATGAGGGTTGGCACTCTTGTAAATATTTGAACAGAGAATTCTACCCATGTTTTTCATGTCCCAAGTGGATCCATTAATGATAAAAATTTGAGGCAATGTAGGATAAGGTCTAAATATGGAAATCTAATGTATTTTGGATAAGTTTATCAGTCTTTTTTGGCCATAATGTTATGGTTTATTCTCTTATTACGCTTAATTTAACATTAATCAATATAATAAATTTTAATCACAGTCACTAATATTTTTGGTAAAAAATAATTTTTCCTTACTTTAAATTATAAATTATGATTATTAAATATATAGAATCCATTTTTTCCAATACCAAAAATATAATTAGAAGAAAATAATTTAAAATTAATCTCAATGACGGGACAACACTGCAGGTTTTTAAAGTAAAATGACCATAAGTTTTCTAGGTTTCTATATACAATCTCATTATGAAATTGGTTATAATTACCTAAATTTGATTCATTTATAAAAATATTATCTAATTAAAAATTTAAACCAATTAAAATATAATCTAAAATTACAAATAAATTAGATGAAAAATAGTTTTGAATTAAAGCCCTTATTTTTAACTATTCATTAAAAATTCAAACCTTACAAAAAATACCAAAAAAATTATCCTAACCTAATTTTTATTATTATATTCAAAATATAATGTTTATTTTTTCATATTAAATATATAAAACCTCTAAACATTATATTTAAATGGTTTTGTCATTATAAGGTTTCAAAACCCCCTTTATAAAAAATACAGGTTTTTATGCATAAAATTTGGTTTGTTCTTATCTTATGTCTATCCAATCTATTGGAGGAATACCAAAAATATTTTATTGGACATATAAAATATATATTACATTAATATAACTGACTATTTTGAATTAATATAATTTATTTGGGGAAACATCTTTCCTGTAATAAAAATATTAATATTTTCCTTTATATTCAATCTGTATTCATATTGTATTATAATTAATTGATAACCCATGAACTCATATTTTATTTATGTAAAACATCTATATTCATAAATTAGTTAATATTGTTCATAAACCCTAATTTAAATACTAGGATATATCTTAGTATATTAGATAATAATATTTTACTGTCTGGTAAAACTCTGGAAAGCGTGTTATGCAAGCCATCGAAGAGAGTCATTAATGCATGTAACACAAGGTACCCTTGGTCTTCTGTGTAGATAAAGGTAAAATTTATGTTGTGTGTAGTGCATTATTACCTTGGTGTTGAGTATAATTCGAGCCAAACATATTTATTTAATATAAAATATACTATAATCTGTGTTATGATAAATGAAATATATCACAAAGGTTAAATTAATTTGGAAAAAGATAATTCATAAAATCTTTGTGTGTTATAAAATTAATCCAAGTTCATGGGTTGAAAAGGTATGAAATAATTAATTAACAATTATGTAGTTGTCAGAATCAGGTCCTAGCGAGTATAATGGTAGTGTAAAATTCTCTACATCCTCTGTTATTCTTTTCTTATAGTCAGGTATATCTAATTATAGATAATGGGTAACCCAAAACCAAATTTAATCATAGGTTAGGACAATTCCAATAGTTATTGTGGAAGTCTACACCCTATTTTGGATATTAAAAAAATTCAATCAATCAACTCAGGAAATGTTCATTCTCGAAGAAATAAATATATTAAACTCATTCCCTCACCCCACTCACAATGGTTATGCAAGAAGAATCAAGAAAACGATATATTTGAAGAACAAATATAAAATACCAATATGAATTTCATTCACATATAAAAAACCATATTCACTCATTTCTTGTTCATCACACACACCACAACACAGATAAATCACCCCCTCATTCAACCCATGATAGGGCACATAAAACAAATAAAGAAAAATCCTACATAAATTAGAAGCAACAGGGTTTGTAGTGGGGCTCTTCTCTAAAGGACAACCCTTATCAAGCCTCCCCATCCAGAATGATCCTAGAAGTACAGCCAAGGGGAGAATAAACATGTTTTTCATCAAAACCTATTCCATTGAGTATTTAATTCTCTATTTCAAAACGTTGTCCCAATGTGTAAAGTTTTAAATATCATGTAATATCGTGATTTTCACAGCAGAATAAGACGTTTCGAATTTTGGTGTATCACTTCCAAAAATTCCATCTCCCCAAAATTCTTGTTGTGTAATTTATTTACATGATGTGTAATTTCTATGATCAAGTTATGCATCTTTCTTTCACCCTCAAAATTTCAGTGTCAAACTGTTTATCTTCACTCGTGACATGAAGTGTCTTTTAGGTCCAATATTCATCTCTTTTCAATAATTTTTAAAATTTATTTTTTTCCAACCATAAAAATTTATTAAAATAAATAAATTGATAATTTGGAGAGAATATTCAATTAAATTTAGTGATCATTACATTAAAGTACCATAAAATATATCCCTGAAATACAACTATCAAATACCCCCACACTTGAAATCATACATGTCATCAAGGAGGGAATCTAAACATAATACAAAGGACATTCACCTTACCGTTATTCAAAACAAATTTCAAAAAAATAAATTAATCCAATGAGAAATTAAATTTCCAAACATCATAGGTATAAGATTTATCAATACCGTGTTTTTCAAAGATACAAATCGACCAATTATTTTAATTTTCTCCTTTGAAATAACCAAGCCTTGTCTATCATTAGTTTTCATTTTTCAATTAATTATTAATAAGAATTTCATTTTTAGTTTACAAAACATGAATTTTTATTCTCTTTATTAACATAAAAAATTATAAATAACACAACACACACCTCAAAAACATGTAACTTACTATAGGATTGGAATTAATCTTACATCTCAACCACGTAAAGATAGAAATCATAGTTAATCATGAGGGCTACACCATTTATTTTCCAATAAATCTGAGGTTTTAGGGAAGGTAGGTATATGATATAAAAATTAAATCTCAAAAATGAGTTTTGACTCTAAATAATTTTACATGATAATGAAAAAATTGCCAATAATGATTTCCTTTCACTAATTTCATTTCCCTCTGCCCTAAAAATTTTCAGAGTGGTCTCATGTAACATATATTAATAATTCTTGAATCTACCTCTTTTGTTTTTTATTAATATATATATATATATATTAATTTTTAAAAACAATTCTTTGGAAAAATCACACATCAAACACCTAACCTCATGAGATCAAAAAATTATTTTTCTAGAAAATTGTGATTTTTTATCAACTCAAAACACTACCCAATTTTTTAATTAATATTTTATTTTTTCATTATTTTCAAATTTTTATTTGTAATGGAGGAGTAATAAAATAAAATGAAAGATATCAGGGTATATCCAAATATCATAATATAAAATCTCATAGAAAAATATTCCTAATGAATTATATCTCAGTATACCCATGAACCCCTCCCCAATAATTATTTTTTTAATATAATTAAAAAATTAAAGGAAGTTAGGAATTTATTAAATATGATTTTAACATGGATCATTTCCTAAAAAGGTTATTCATGGATTCTATGGTATTGAAATGGATTAATTCATTGTGGGTCTCATTATTATGGCTAACAAAAAACAATTCCTCAATCATTTTGAAAGTGATTCTGTTCAGTCATAGCTTCTATAAGATGTAAATAATGATCTAGAGGAAAACATGAACAAGTTTCACGTTAAATATAATAAATAAACAATGGGAAAAATTTGGCTTAGCGGATGTCTCAGGAATAGATGAATGGTTGGCACAATTACTCATGGAAATGGACATGGAAAATTAAGTCAATTAATGTAAATATTAGAAATTCAAAACGTGTCCAAATCTCATTAAAATTTAATTTACAATGCTCTACATTCTCCCATAAATCATGATTTTTCAAATTCTAATCCACATGCTTATATCTAATAACTCTTTCCTCCATTTTTCTCTCTCAAAAATATTTATAAATAAATTTATATTTATGGAATGATAATGGACTTAAGTAGTTTATTTTCTCTTATTTTATTTGATTAAAGAATGAATCAAATGAAGGGAATTCCATTGGAAGTTAAAAACAGTAATTAAATGTGTTGAATACAGTACATAATTCTTTTTGGAATTTTTAAATTCTTACTACACTTGAAAATTTATTCTTCAAACATGGGTTGCACAACATTCACAATGTGTATTTATTAAACATCATGTATTTTTCCTTTATGACATGAATGGTGTTCATGATATGAAAATGGTACTATAACATTTGCTTTTTTCTTCCAGCTACTTCTACTATTTCCTTTTATGGACCTGAAAAATAAATAGAAACATGTGAAAGTAAAAGACCTTTTAATATGCTCAAAAATAAAATGAGAATTGAAATTAATTCCAAATATAAAATAAAATTTAAGAAAGAAATAAAAACTCAGGTTTAATCTTGGAAGCTCCACTTTTTTATAATTTTTTTCCTCGTCCATAATCGAGTTATCTTATTGAAGAGATTTATAATGATTAACATATTGTTTCAAACAATTTTGACTTTAAAATCCTCCCAACACAGGTTGAATTATCTAAAATGGAATTGTTTAGACCTCAATAGTGGTGACCGGATTCTGGTTATCATGAGTATAGAAAATAGAATTTTAGGATATGTATCGAATTGATAAATTTATTCTTATTTAAATTATGGTTGTACATGTTGAGTTTATTGATTTATTTCCTTAGATTACACAGCAAGCTCTTTATATTCTTCTTTTGTTACTATTATTTTTCTGCTCTACATACTCAATGCAATGGGAAATATGTTTTTCTTCTTCTTACTTCAGCACACTTAAATTTTATATAAATTTTATTATAAAAGTTATAGTCTCCATATCCTCCTCATCCTCCTCTTCTTCTTCATATTCATTTGGTTGTGATCCATGTTTTGTGAGGAAACATTACAGAAAATTAGTAGTTACGGTTCATTTATTATTTATTTCTTCTTTTTGATACTATTTTTTTAATTTTTTCAGCCCACAAAAGATCTAAAACAAGGTTACCCTTTTCACCGTCACTTTATCTTTCTAAATAAAGGTCATTCTAATTAACATAAAAATCATATCATAAGTGGTTTTACCTCTGATTCAAAATCCATGCTTTTTTATCATGGTGATCCTTGTCAAATTAAAGATCCTTGATATGGGTATTTTATAGACAAATCTTGGTCATGGTTTTGGGTACTCATTCGATTAACTATTCATCAATTTAACTTCATTGAGTATTTGCACCATATCATCTAATTAGAAGGTGAAACTTCCCTTCATAGTCATTTTTCATTGAAATCCTATCATTAAAATGAAAAATACCGAATGCTGTAAAAAGTATTAAAAAACCTATATTAAAATCAAGGAACATAAAATATAATAAAAGTGTTTGACTGAATTACTGAATCAATAAAATCTATGCTCTTATTATCTGGAAATGGATCTAAAAATTTGATATCCCTGTGGGTGTTATTAATTATCCCAGGCTAACCAAATTTATAAATTTATAAACATGAAACAAACAAACAACTAAAATACATGGTAGTTTATGATATGAATGTCTAAGGATGAACTCACATAGACAAGGTTGGAGAAAATATTAATTTAATAAAATAAACCAAAAATATTTATAATGTAACGTCCCGAATCTGGAGCCCCTCCACTGGTGCCCCGTAACCGGTTCTCCACATGACCTCAAGCGCATTTCCCAGAACACCATAGGTTGTCGACTAGAAGCGAGGGCCTTGGTTAGTCAGTAGGGAAACTATTCCCTCATTCGGTAAGGTATACAAAGTAAGAAAAAAAACAATAAATAGCGGAAGCAGTAAACAACATGCATACCAACAGAAACCAACAGCGAAAGAAATGTAAATATATATAACTATGATGACAAATATGCAGCAGGTACAAGTATCTAAGGAAAACAGCAAACACAACAACGTGCTGAAATACAACTGAAACCAAGTGCAAAAGAAAAACAAAGTAAGCTCCTCAGCATCGCGAGCCACGGCTTGGTCCCATGCTCCCCAGCTCCTGGTGCAGTCAAGATCCTGAAGTAGAAGGGTGCTTTCCCTTGTCTATACCTGTAGCAACATAGTCTTCTTGGGCACAAAAGCATGGACCAAACAGGGTGTGAGATAAAATCCTAGTAGGCAGTCACCCAAATAATTTTCCTAACAGTCAATGAATACATGGTAGTAATAAACAAGAAGCAGTAAACGGGAAACCACAAGCAGCTACGATCCACAGCCCTAACAAGTAAAGCACACAAGTAAGCAGTCAACAATAAGAAGAAAATAGGTAACCCTCTAGGTAGCTCTCACAGTCTAACCCCCTATGGTTCAACCTCTAAGTACTAGCAACCCTCTGGGAGGCACACATAGTCACACCCCTCTAGTTCAGCTACGTAAAAAAAGAAGACTCTCTGGGGAAACACTCGCAATCAATTCCCCCTATAGTCGTGTATCGTGCTAAAGGCTCTCTGGGGAAGCACTCAACATCAATTCCCCCTGTGGCCCACGTCATAGTTAAAGACACTCTGTAGAATCCCTTCCGTCAATTCTCCCCTTGGTCCCGCATCATGATTAAAAGACACTCTGGAGAATCCCTTCCATCAATTCTCCCTTTGGTCTACTACTCTAGGTTCTCACGGTCCTGAGTATAACTAAACATGCTCAACACATGTGTATAGTCCAAGTAAACCTCAAGAACTACTTGGATAACAATTAAGATTCAACAGTAATACTAAAACAACAGTCCAAAATCCTTCAACTAGGCATGGAAAAGCAAACCGAGAACAAACAAAATACTCTAATCACAAGAAATAACCTATACTAAAAATATCAAGCAAAGAAGGCAAGAAAAAAGGGCAAAAAAGGAAACACGCAATACCCTGTTCACGAGTATTGGTGGATTTTTCACATAATACTCATCGACTTTCAACAGAAAGGCACAAACCACCTACCTCGATCCGAGGAGATCGATATACATGAACCTCAACGATAGATTCCCCATATAATGATGTAGATCTGATAAAACACACAAAAAGTTCATTCCAAAATAACATGGAAACCAGGAGGAATCAAGAAACAAGGCTAATGTAGAAGGAAGAACTCACCGCTGTGATTCCAACGCAACTGACCATGCTCGATTCAGAGAACGGACGGCTGGGCGGTTGTCCGTCGAAGATCTGGCCGTACGGTCTCTCTCGGACGGTCGAAACCTGAAGAAGAAGATGGATATGGGGGTTAGACACTACCCCGGTCCATTTAATGAAAAAAAGTAAACAGCGTGTACATTTTGAGTACACGGTGTGTACTTCGAATTTTTCATACTCCGAAATAACCGGCCTCCACCTCAGCCTTACACACCGTGTGTGTGGCTCGGACACGGCCAACACATGGCTTCGAGCCAGGGAAGGATACACGGCGTGTACTCAAAAAGTACACGGCGTGTGCTTCTGAAATTTCCAGAAAATTCATTTTTCTTAAAAACTCTAGAAAACAAAAGGACAAACATACCTGAACGAAGATCCGGGTTCTTACAAACTTCCCCCCTTAAAGAAATTCATCCCCGAATTTCCCTAATGGAACGTAGAAGAAGAATCCCTGAACTGTTCCAGCCACTGCGATCATACATCGGCCTCCCTCTCCAAGGTCTCATCCTGTACTCGTCCATGATTCCATAGCACCCGTACTAGAGGAACAGACCGCCCGTGGAGAACCTTTGTACTACGATCGACAATCCGGATAGGATTCTCCTCAAATGACTCATCTGCTTCAAGCTCGACTTCCTTGGGCTGAAAGACATGATACAGATCTGGAAAGTAACGTCGGAGCTGAGAGACGTGGAAGACTTTGTGCATGGCCCAATACCTCTGAGGTAGCTGCAACCGATAGGCAACCGGCCCCACTCTCTCCAAGACCTCAAATGGCCCGACGTACCACGGTGAAATCATACCCTGTCTCTGAATCCTCTTGTGTCCCAACCTCGGTGCGACACGTAGGAAAACATGATCACTAACCTCGAACTCCAGAGGTCGTCTCCGCTGATCAGCATAAGACTTCTATCGAGACTGTACTGTAGCCATACTCTTCTGAATCAGCTCTATCTGTTCTGAAGTCTCCTGAACAAGATGAGGTCCTAGCAAGGCTGCCTCTCCTTCCTACAGCCAGCATAAGGGTTATCGGCATGGCCTACTGTACAAAGCCTCGTATGGCGCCATCTGAATGGACGCCTGGAAACTGTTATTGTAGTCGAACTCCACCAAGTGAATATTCTTTCCCCAAGAACTATCAAAGTCAAGGATGAAAGCTTGGACCATATCCTCAAGATCCTGGATCGTGCGCTCGGACTGGCCGTCAGTCTGGGGATGATAAGTTGTACTCAAAAGTACTTGTGTACCCAAGGCCTTCAGAAGTCACTGCCAGAACCGAGAGGTAAAGCGCACATCTCTGTCTGAAACAATAGAGTGTGTAACTCCATGCAGAGGAACGATCTCTCTGATGTAACGTCGTCCCAGATAATCGACACTGAAGGTCTCCTTGATCGGAAAGAAGTGAGAAACCTTCGTAATTCTGTCGATGATAACACAAACAGCATTGTTTCCCCGAGGTGACCTTGGAAACCCAGTCACGAAGTCCATCGCAACATCGTTCCACTTCCACTACGGAATGGGTAACTGCTGTAAAAGTCCTGCTGGTCGCTGATGCTCTTCTTTCACCTATTGACAAGTAGAACATCTCTAGACAAAACCAGCAATACCATTCTTCATACCTAGCCACCAGTATTGGCGATCAAGATCCTGATACATCTTGGTGACACCAGGATGAACTGCCCAAACAGAGGAATGGAAATCCCGCATCAGCTCCTCACGTATGTCTACTGGCACCCATACACGTCCTTGGAAATGAAATATCTCATCCTCGCCCATTGTCCATCCTGGAAGAGGGTCCTCTCCTGACACACTCTCCCACAGGACTAAGCCATATGAGTCTGATAGCTGCCTCATCCGTACCCGATCAAGTAGCATGGAGGTAACAGCTGCAGAAGATAGAAAAGTCTGTCCCCATCTATCGTGCACCTCTAGATGCATCTCAAGGAATAGGGACATCAGTTTCCACTCACTACTGGCCTCCTGGACTGCCTGAATTTTAGTTCTCCTGCTCAATGCGTCTACCACGACGTTTCCCTTTCCCGGCGTATAGGCGAGCTCAAAGTCAAAAGACTGAAGGTACTCGACCCACCTGTGCTTCCTCAGATTCATATCACGCTGAGTGAAGATATACTTGAGACACTTGTGGTCAGTGAATACCACAAAGTGCTCTCCCAGAAGATAGTGTCTCCAACAGTGCAAGGAATGAACAACAACAGCTAACTCCAAATCGTGCGTAGGGTAGTTCCTCTCATGTGGCCTCAACTGCCGAGACCCATACTCCACGACTCCATCTTTCTACATAAGCACTGCTCCCAGCCCGATGCACGAAGCATCACAGTAAATACTGTAGCTCTTTCTTGACTCTGGAAAGACTAGTATCGTTGCAGACGTCAACCTTCCTTTTATCTCCTTAAAGGATGACTCACAAGAATCTGACCATAAGAACTTCGCCCCCTTCTTGGTCAGACATGTCAAAGGTGCTTCTAGATGAGAAAAGTCATGAATGAAGCGTCTGTAGTATCCAAGAATCCCTAGGAAGCTCCTTACCTCAAAAACGTTCTTCGGTTGTTCCCAGGAAACTACACCTATCACTTTCTATGGGTCCACAGATACTCCTGCCTCCGAGATGATGTGACCCAAGAAGTGAATCAGATCCATCCAGAAGTGGCACTTCGATAGTTTGGCATAAAGTCGATGCTCTCTCAGTGTACTCAGAATGATCTCAAGATGTGTGGCATGGTCGTGTCAAGTGTGAGAGTACACCAAGATATCATCCATGAAGACCACGACAAAAGAGTCCAAGTAAGGATGGAACACTCGGTTCATCAGTTCCATGAAAATTGCTGGCGTGTTCGTGAGACCGAACGGCATGAATTTATACTCGTATAGACCATACCTGCTCCTGATGGCTGTCAGAGGTATATCTGATGGTCTAACATGCAACTGATGATAATCAGACCTCAAGTCGATCTTTGAGAACACCCAGGCTCCTCGAAGCTGATCGAAAAGTTCATCAATCCGCAGCAAGGGATATCGGTTCTTAATCGTCAACTGGTTCAGCTTCCGATAATCCACACAAAGCCAAAGGGTACCGTCTGCCTTCTTCGCGAACAGAACAGGTGAACCCCAACGAGAAGTACTGAGTCGAATGAAACCCTTATCCTTTATCTCCTCCAACTGCTTCTTGGGCTTCTGCAACTCAGGTGTGGCCATCTTATAGGGAGTAATGGATATCAGTGCCGCTCCTGGCACGAGCTCAATAGAGAAGTCTACCTCACGCTCCGGAGGCAAACCCAAAAAGTCCTCTGGAAAGACATCCCTAAAGCGATCCACCACTGGAGGAAAGTCCAACTGTGGAGTCCCCTGATCATCCAGATAAGGACTAGCAATCTGGGTTGTCACCCTTTCTATCCCAAGATGCTCGAGTCCCGCCCAACTTGCTCGAACGTCCCATTCTCCTCTATGAAAGAAAGATTCACCTTCCGGTGAAATGAAACTGACTCTGTGGCGATAATAGTCAACGAATTCCTGGAAGGGAATCAAACAGTCCATGACGAGAATGAAATCACAGCCTATCATCTCCAGGACATAGAGATCCCATAAGAATTGATACCCTGCAACCTCGAGAGGGCACTCTCTACACTGGCGTACACTAGATGTCCTCGTTACCAAAGGTGTGTCTAGTGTCAACGAGTCGGCAGAATAAAAGATGCAGAGTCCAAGGCTCTCCACAACAGCAATGGAGATAATGCTATGCGTAGCCCCAGTATCGAAAAGGGTTGAAGATAAAACTAAGGCTACTAAAATCATACCTCAAACAGTAGAAGGTTCGGGATCCTGCACCTGATAAGTCTGCTCCACGGAGAAAGACTGGCTTGTACCACGGCCCTGCACCCCTGGCTGACCACTCTGAGCTGAACCGCACTGCTGGTACTGAGGAACTGGTGGCTGACCACTACGGCCTCAACCTACACCTTGGCCTGAACGGCCGGAAGAACTCCAGTTCCCCGACTGGTGAGAAACTAGCGGTGGTGCTACTAAACGGGGAGTCATAGAAGAACCCCAGTCACCTGCTGCTGGAGAGAAAACCTGGCATAAATGCTGAAGGTGACCCATCTTTCTGAATGATCGGCACTCCATGGGGTCTCTCTGGCACTGCGGCCTCGTGTACCCTATCCGGACACACTGATATCATGTCACATGGTTGCCTGATGATGCATCTCGCTTCCTCGAATCACCACGTGTAGGCTCCCTACGTCGCTTCTTGCTGTCATCCGAAGGAAAGCTAGCTCTGGAAGTAGAACCGCCCTAGCTCGCAGCTCCAGAGTCTCTCATATTGTGTTTCGCAATCAGTGTCTGATGTACGATGGAAGTAATAGAAGTCAGCTGGAAGATGTTCACCTACGAGCGGATCTCCCGCCTAATTCCATCCTAAAACTTCCTCGCCAAGAACACCCCACTCCCATCCCGGAGAGGTGTAAAACGCTGCAGCTCAGTGAAATGAGAGGAATACTCCCTGAAAGATAGAGTACCCTGCTCTAAGCTCATGAACTCCTGGGCTCGAATGGCCCTCAGGGTCTCTTGGTAGAAGTAGTCGTAGAACACACGCTGGAACTCCTCCCAAGTCATAGCCTACTGCTAACCCGCCTATGAGATCACGTCCCACCACCTCTTGGCGGAGTCTCGGAGCATGTAGGTGGCGAGCTTGACCTGCCTCTCTGGAGGAATCTCCAAATGCTCGAATATAGTCAGCATGGATTCCAGCCATGACTCTACAGCCTGAGCTCCTCCCTCCCCCGAGAACATGGGAGGATGATGCTGCTGGAAAACCCGCGTCCAGTCTTCCATAGAAGAGGCAGGAGGCGGTGCTCCCTCGAAGCCCTACATCATCCTCATGAAACCTTCCCTGAACTGTGCATCATCACCTCCATCTGGTACGACAACCGGTGCCAAATCTAGCTCGGCTGGGGGATCGATAGGAAGTCTTTGATCTACCATATCTGGTGTCTGATCACTGCCCAACGACAGACGTACGACTAGAGGACGTCTCAGAGGCATAGCTCTGAAAGATCAAAATCACACCTTAGATCAAGAAAACAAGTACAGAGAAATCAAGAGCACAAACATGAACATGGGAGAAAAACACACAAGATTGGAAAACACGACTACACGGTGTGTATAAAACTACACGGTGTGTCTTCTTAAACCGCTAACATGGTTGTGTACTCCTTCCCTACAAGTTGCGTACACTACAAACTAAATGGCGTGTTGACCTCCACACACGGCGTGTACTTGAAAACTATTCCCCTGCCTGAGTCTCCTTACACGGCTAACCCACACGGTCTGACTCAACCCGAGACTACACGGCGTGTTCAAAACAAACACGGCGTGCACAAGACAAGGCTTCGGCAGTCTGTTTTGTTGAGTACACGGTCGTCTACATGGATGAACCTTACACGGCGTGCTCCGAAAAAACATGGCATGTATAGGTGAAGGTGACACCATTCTGTGTTGCTCGTGACACGACCGGGTACCTGGGCAAGACTACACAGCGTGTTCCAAACAAACACGGCGTGTGGAAAAGAAGGTCTCACCGGCCCGTGTTGTTCGTGACACGGCCTGGTACCTGGACGGACTACATGGTGTGTTCCCTATGAACATGGTGTGTTCTACCCAAGCTTCCCCGGCCCGTGTTATTAGTGACACGTCTGGGTACACGGCTCCGAACTCAAATGGCGTGTACTGACTGTACACGGTGTGTTCCCAAAGTTACTCCCACAACATCGTTTCCTGCTCACACGGTCAGTGACACTGCCTGAAAACTACACGGCGTGTATCTAAAAAGTATGCACCGTGTATTCTGGGTTTTTCTGGGAAGTAGCTTAGAAACTGCGCAGAATTACAGAAATACTAAAACAAGGGAAAAGGTGCCAAATTCTGATCCATGAGGGCCCATAACACCTCAAGAACCAAACTTCGGCGTTCAATTTAAGAAAATAACAAAACAAATAGTTTTCTAACACAACAGCAGAGATTCTATCAAGCATCTATCACAACAGCATGCATAATCTACATAGAGCCTATCACAACAGCATCCAATTGCTAATCCACCCTAGATGGCATAGAAAGAATGCATGACATGTAATTTCTAGAAGTTCCTATATGATGCATGAGATGTAATACCCTAATCTCATCGGGTTGCGACAGAAATAGAACCGAAATATCAAAACAATAACCACACAAGCCATATGAATCACTCTATGTGAAAACATACCAACCATAAAATCTCAAAACTAGAAAACTGTAATTAATGAGGTAGTATGGCTTTTCCCTGTACACATGTTAGCTACTCCTGGGCACAACTTAATACCAAGTACCGAATCCGTCCTATCCCTGGCTAAAGTCTCCAAATAGTAAAGCAAGAGAAAAGAACCCCTTTGATACCACTTTGTAACATCCCGAATCTAGATCCCCTCCACTGGTGCCCTGTACCCAGTTCGCCACATGACCACAAGCGTGTTTCCTCGAACGCCAGAGGCTGCCAACTAGCAGTGAGGACCTTGGTTAGTCGGTGGGGAAACTATGCCCTCATTCGGTAAGGTATACAAAGTAAGAAAACAACAATATACAGCGGAAGCAGTAAACAAAATGCATACCAATAGAAACCAATAGTGAAAGCAATGAAAATATATATAACTATGATGACAAAGATGTAGAAGGTACAAGTATCTAAGGAAAACAGAAAACACAACAACGTGCTGAAATACAACTGATACCAAGTGAAAAAGAAAAACAAAGTAAGATCCTCAGCATCGCGAGCCACAGCTCGGTCCCATGCTCCCCAGCTCCTGGGGCATTCAAGATCCTGAAGTAGAAGGGCGCTTGCCCTTATCTATACTTGTAGAAACATAGTCTGCCTGGGCCCAAAAGCATGGACCAAACAAGGTGTGAGATAAAATCCCAGTAGGCAGTCATCCAAAGATTTGTGCCTAATAGTCAATGAATACATGGCAGTAATAAACAAGAAGCAGTAAACAGGAAACTGCAAGCAGCTACGATCCACAGCTCTAACAAGTGAAGCACACAAGTAAGAAGTCAAAAACAAGAAGAAAACAGGTAACCCTCTGGGTAGATCTCACAGTCTAACCCCTATGGTTCAACTTCTAAGTACTAGAAACCCTCTAGGAAGCACACACAGTCTCACCCCTCTGGTTCAACTACGTAAAAAAAAGCAGACTCTTTGGGGAAGCACTCACTGTCAATTCCCCCTATAGTCTCGTATCGTGCTAAAGGCTCTCTGTGGAAGCATTCAAAGTCAATTCCCCCTGTGGCCCGCGTCGTAGTTAAATACACTCTGGATAATCCCTTCCGTCAATTCTCCTCTTGGTCCCGCATCATGATTAAAAGACATTCTGGAGAATCCCTTCCATCAATTCTCCCTTTGGTCTACTACTCTAGGTTCTCACAGTCCTGAGTATAACTGAACATGCTCAATGCATGTGTATCATCCAAGTAAACCTCAAGAACTACTTGGCTAACAACTAAGGTTCAGCAGCAATACCAAAAACACAGTCCACAATCCTACAACTAGGCATGGAAAAGAAAACTGAGCACAAAAAAATTACTCTAATCACAAGTAATAACCTCTACTAAAGCAATTAGGAAAATAAGGCAAGCAACAAGGGAAAAACAAGAAACATGCAATACCCCGTTCATGGGTATTGGTGTAATTTTCACATAATACTCATCTACTTTCAACAGAAAGGCACAAACCACCTAACTCGATCCGAGGAGATCAATATACGTGAACCTCGATGACAAATTCCCCTTAGAATGACATAGATCTGAGAAAACACACAAAAAGTTCATCCCACGATAA
Organism: Viscum album; assembly: GCA_963277665.1. NCBI lineage: Eukaryota > Viridiplantae > Streptophyta > Magnoliopsida > Santalales > Viscaceae > Viscum > Viscum album. The sequence goes on from OY728122.1 coordinate 1,256,340,871, forward strand.
ATTGAAAACCATGAGGAATCAAGAAACATGGCTAAAGTAGAACGAAGAAATCACCGCTGAAATTCCAACGCAATTGACTGTGCTCGAATCAGAGAAGGGACGGCTGGGCGGTCGTCCGTCGAAGATCTGGCCGTACGGCCTCTCTTGGACGGTCAAAACCTGAAGAAGAAGACGAATATGGGGGTTAGACGCGACCCCGGTCTGTTTAAGGAAAAAAAAGTACACGGCATGTACTTTTTGAGTACAAGGCGTGTAATTAGAATTTTCCGTAATCCGAAATAATCGGCCTCCACCTCAGCCTTACACACCGTGTGTGTGGCCCGAACACAGAGGAAGAGGAAATTTTAAAGGGAAACTTCCACTAGAATGCTTTCGATGTGGAAAGGTTGGTCATATTGCGGCAATATGCCCCAAGAATTTTCAATATAATGATAATGATGATGATGAAGTTGAAATTCCCATGAAGAAGACGTCAGCGTTTGTGAAAGGGAAGAAACAATTCAAGAGAAATTTATTCAAGAAGAAGAATCTTCTTTCACAAGAATTTGAATGTTCAGATGAGTCTGAGGATGAAGAGGTTGAGGAGATAGAAAATTTCAGATATCATGGGGTAAATTCCTTGGTGGCGATTGTTGGTAGTTCACAGAAAAAGGAAGAAGCTGACGCTGAACAAGAAGATGAAATTGAAGGGAGAGTTGATATGGAAGCCGAATTGGAAGCAGCTTATGAGAAGATAGACATTTGGAGAGCCAAAAAAAAGAAATCCAATAAAGTGGTTCGTGATGCCAAACTCTATATGAAACAACAGGATGAGGAAAATTCTGAGCTGTTAGAATAAATTGATTGACTAAAATCCTCAACACTAAAGAGCTCAGAAAATATTGTTGAGTATAAGCTTAAAATTGAGGAATAAAAGAAGGAAATTGATTGTTTGACTAACATAGGAAAGGAGCAGGTCAGATGTATCAAAGAGCTTGAAGAAGAAGTGGTCAGTCTGCGACAAAAAATTAAGGATCAAGAAAAACTCTTGACCCCCAATGTGATATCAGAAAAGCATGACATTCAGAAGAAAGGGAAGATGAAAGAGGATCCTAGAAGTTCAACAGGGAAGAAGAAACAATTGATCTCAGATGTTAAGGCCATTTCAGGGCTCAATCAGGAACAAAAATCTGTGACAATTGTTGTTAGACCGCAAGCAACCGTCTAGAAATTGAAGGTTGATTTGGGCACAAAACAGAATTAGAATATTCAGAGATCCCAAAGGGAAAATCATAGGGTTGTAGTATCATGAAGGAATTCATCCTATATCAGATGTTATTTCTATGGGATAGTGAGAAATTCATAGTATGTTTGTTCCATATCCAAGAGATATAGAAGGGAACAGGAATAGAGATGGCATCCAAACAGAGGATGGTTTTCTAGAACATATTTGTAAGGACACTATTTTTGGTGCGGAGGATTTGGACACATGGCTAGGTACTGCACTTCGACCATTCAGAAAAATGTGCCAAAGCAGAATCAAAATGTTCGCAAGCAGCAGATCAATAAACCGACAAGTGAATTAAATGTTCAGAACAGATTTGCAGCTCTGCAAGATGAAGTTGGTCCATCATACTCTGAGAAAGAACAGAAGCCTCAATCCATGCTGAGTATGAAAGAAAATGTATGGACCAAGAAGAAGAAAATTGAGAAGGCCGTAGTTGCTGAAATTTCCCTTAAAGCATCAGATCGTTCTGGTGTGTGGATTCTTGATAGTGGTTGTACGTCTCACATAACAGGCAGCAAGGATCTGGTTACAGGCATCAAATATGACAAAGAAGGAGTTGTAAAATTTGGAAATGATGAAGGCCTGAAGATTGTTGGCTCAGGAAAAGCCATGTTTGGGGGCAAAGAAATGAGACGTGCTGATGTCTTGGTAGTAGAGGGTCTCAGTCATAACATTCATAGTGTCAGCCAACTATGTGACTCTGGGCACTCTATCCGATTTACCAAGAATATCTGTATTGTCAAAGGAAAATATGGAGCAGTCATTCTACAGGGAAAATGAACAAAGGGAAATCTTTACATGGTATGTGGGGAAGAAGATTCGTGCTTTTTATCCAGAGAAGAAGAAAACCATATGTGGCATAAGCGACTTGGCCATCTATTTCAACCATCCATGGAAGATCTGGTAAAGTGTGATGCTGCTAGAGACCTTCCCAAACTATCATGTGATCGCACTCATACGTGTGATGCTTGTCAACAAGGGAAGATCATCAGAAAAACATATAGGCCAAAGGAATAGAAATCATCCAGAGTGCTCAAATTGGTACATGCTGATGTATATGGACCTATTTCACCATGAGCTATAAATGGGAAAAGGTATTATGTTCTTTTCATTGATGATTATAGAAGAATGGAATGGGTATTCATCATTACCCATAAGACAGAGTTGTTCAGTTGTATAAAGCAGTATAGGGGGGAATCATAAAAGATGCTTGGGTAGAAAATTCTGAAGTTTCCTACTGATAATGGTACGAAATTCACAAACAGTCAGGTCGAAAACTATCTCGAGAAACATGGGATAAGGCATCAAGTTTCATCAGTATAAACTCCCCAACATAATGGAGTGGTTGAAAGGAGAAATCGGATCATCAACAACATGGAAAGAACAATTCTTATTGATAAGGACCTACCAGAGAAATTTTGGAAGGAAGCAGTTTTGACATCGGTCTATGTTTCAAACAGGTCTCTATTGTGTCCGAAGAAAAGGAAGACTCCGTATGAACTGTGGTACAGAAAGAATCCAATGTTTAAATACTTTCGAATCTTTGTAAGTAAGTGTTTCATTCTCAACAAATAAAATTATAGGAGGTTTGAGGCACGAGGAGATGAAGGGATATTCCTTGGCTACTCAGGGAAAATTAAACCATATAAATGCTTCAACAAGAGGCTGGGAAAAATTGTTGAGAGCAATGATGTCACTATAATCGAAAATGAACAGAATTCTCAACGACCTAGTGAACAATTTTTGGATCAAATTGATGATGAGGTAAGTGAAACAAGGGGAGTAGAAGTGGCAGAGGCTGACTCCGAAGAAGATACTGTTGATGAACAAGAAAGTGTAAATTCTGTGTCTACAAGGAAGCCAAAGAGTCGAGCTGAAATTGATAGGCAGAATATCATTGGTGATCAGACAGCTCCAGTTCAGACTCGAAGAATGAAATCATTACAGCAAAAATCGTTTTTGTCTCAGGTGGAGCCGAAATTTTTTCCCAATGTATCTGAAGATGAAAATTGGGTTCAGGATATGAATGAAGAGCTTGATCAGATTGAGAAGAACCAAACATGGGAGATTGTTTCGAGGCCAGTAGATAATAATGTCATCGGGACTAAATGGTTCTATCGCAACAAGATGAATGAAGATGGCATAGTGATTCGGAACAAATAATGACTAGTGTGAAAGGGGTACTCCCAGATCGAGGGAATAGATGTAGATGAGACATTTGCACTGGTTGTAAGGCTGGAGACTATCAGATTATTTTTTTCCATAGCAGTGAAAAGAAAGTTCAAAGTGTTCCAGATGGACGTCGAATCTGCATTTCTAAATGGGGTTCTGAAAGAAAAGGTGTAAATTGAGCAGCCGTATGGTTTTCTTATTCATGAGGATGAGAACAATGTTTGTAGGCTAAAGAAGGCATTGTATGGGCTGAAACAAGCACCAAGAGCATGGTACTCAAGGATTGATCAGTACTTGAAGAAGCTTCGTTTCCAGCTTTGTGGATTTTATTACAATCTCTATTTCAACAACAATAGTAATCAAAGGATGATGGTGCTGGTCTATGTCAATGACATAATATTTAGTGGATCAAATGAAGCTCAGTGCAGACAGTTTTCCGAATTCATGAAAAATGAGTTTGAAATGTCAATGATTGGAGAGATAACGTTTTTCCTTGGTCTACAGGTGACACAAGGCAAGAATGGAACATTCATTTCTCAATCTAAATATTCCAAGGAGGTCCTGATAAGGTTTGGAATGGAGAATTCCAAGGAGATGAAGACACTGGTTGCTACTCGGATGAAATTATCAAAAGATGAGGATGGCAAGGCAGTTAATATCACAGAATATAGGCAGATTATTGGAAGTCTGTTGTACTTAACCACTACAAGCCCTGATATTTTATTTGCCACTTGCCAAGCAGCGGGATATTAGAATAATTCCACGTAAAGTCATATACTTGCAGTGAAAAGAATACATCGGTATATCTAGGGCATAGTGGATTTTGGCTTGACATATACTGAAAAATCTCAGACAGAGTTATTGGGATATACTGATGCAGACTGGGCCGGATCCACCGATGGAAGAAAATCAACGTCAGGAGGTGAATTCTATCTTGGTGGACTATGTATTTCTTGGTTAAGCAAGAAGCAGGATTGTATTTCATTGAGCACCGTAGAAGCTGAATATATTGCAGCCACTCAGGAATTCACACAGTTATTGTGGATGAAGCAGTAGCTTGATGATATGGGAGTTGAAGTGAAGTCTCTGATTGGAATCTAGTGAGACAACTCAAGTGCTATAAATCTTAGAAAAAATCTCGTCCATCATTCAAGGACAAAGAACATTGAGATTAAGTATCATTTCATCAAGGAGAAGGTGGAACAAGGACTTGTGAAGTTGGAGTATGTGCCTACAGAGCTAAAGGTTGCAGACATTCTGACCAAGGCCTTACCCAAGGAAGCTTTTCAGAGGCATCGACTGGATCTGGGAGTTCAGTCAATTTCCTACACTTGAAATAGTGTGGTTGTGAAACACACCCCCTCTCCCTGAGTTATGATGTGTTTTTCCCTAATAGGCTGATATGTGTTCTCTACTCTATTACAGACTGCAGAGGAGTGACCTTTGGGTTCGTTGACAAAGGGGGAGAAAATAGTGTTTGTTCAAGGGGGAGACATTGTGGCAATTTGATACATCATGGTTGATAAGGGGAGAAGCTGACAAGTGGAGTAGCCAGATAGGGGGAGTTTAAGATAGTTGAAAGTTCTTAGCCAGTGCTTAGCTTAGACAACACAGGACATATGGCTAAAGAGGTGTTGAAGCTGTGAACAGAAAGGGGGAGTGTATAAAATCCGACGATGCTAGAAGTGTTCGATCAAAGAATAGATATCACGACAGGTGAGGATCATGATAAAAGCAGAAGAGTAGTGTTGGAATGTGGTAAAAACATTTCCAAACAAACATTGGTCTTCCAACAAGTCCTTCAACAATTGGTATCAGTTTAGTATAAATTGGTATCAGTTTGGTGTCAACAGTGTATGTCAGAGATGAAGTGATCCATTGATGAAATTTTCATTTACTCTTGTTTCTCACGCCGATCATTGCTCATGTGGGCTTAGAGTATGTGTTGAGTAAATCCTTGATCGCTATCAGAATCGCAAAAGGTGAATGGTGGCTAAATAATTAACAATGTATCTTTCTATAAAAGAATTTTCAACAGACCCAAAGGGGGAGATTGTTGGGAAAAAATCCCTCAAGGCATCATTGAAGCATTTTTGAGGTGATTGTTTTTGTTGACAAAGTGTTCATCTGAGTTGTGATTTTTGACAAAGAAAAACAATGACATACAAATTTGTTGACAAAGAGGATTTCATGATGGATTGTCGAGTTCAAGAGTTGAGGTCAATGATCCATATTTTATTCAAGAACGTCGACAAAAGGAATGAATGATCTGGAGGCAGTACAAAAGAACAGATACAAGTTGAAGCCGTTTTCCATTGTTTGCCAAATGTTTGGGCCTGAAAATCGACAAATGACGAAAAGTGTTTTTGGAAAAGGGACTTGCACGCCAATGACTTGGAGTATATGAAACTGGCGCGCCATATGTTTTTCAAGATCAGAAGATCAAAATATGGATAAGGAAACAGGTTCGCGCAAGTTTGCGAGTTGGTCGCGCAAGTGTCTAAGAGGACAGAAGACTTGCGCGCCGAGACTGGGTTGCGCAGGTGACTTGCGCGCCGTCGTGCAGGGTGGTCAATTTTTCTATAAATACTGGACCACCGCTCTTCATTTTGGACCGGAGTTCAACACTTTGAGAAATCAGAGCTCCCGTCACACAGGTGTGGTGGTCGCGCAAGTATTTTGTGTGGTCGCACATGTGGGACTTGCGCGCCGGGGTGATAGTTGTGCGCCAGTGTTTGAAGCTGCGCGCCAGTGTGGAGTTGCATGCCAATATTGGATTGGGCGTAATAGGAAGTGAGTCACGCGGGTTTGGAGTTGAGGAAGCTTGAGTCGAGCAAGTGTCTGAGGAGGACTTGCGCGCCCGTTGTGACTTGTGCGCCGATACTTGTGCGCTGAGTTAGACTTTCACGCCAAGTAATGTTTATTTCCAGCAGTGATTTTCGTGCTGCGTGGCAGCTGGATGTTTTCCCGATTCCTTCGGTGCAAAGAGATATTCATCTACAGGTGAAAATTGGGCTTCAACAGAGAATCTACTTATAGAGGAAGATGAATTCCTTCATGGAAATGAATAGACCTACAGGTCTATAAACTGTGAGTGGATTCCTTCCAAGAGCAGTGGGCAAAGGAAGAGAAAGAAGGTGATCCTCTCCACCGGTAGTGATCCAGAGAGAGAGAAACAGGGAGTAACCCTTGGGGAAGCAGTGAGATGAACCTAAACATTGTAAAGGCAGTGAGCCTAGGCATAGAAGTGATCTATCCCAAACATTGTAATTCATAGCTAGTGAAGTTTAGTGGAATTGGTATGACCGGAAACTTGTCGGAGTATGCTCCTTGGACGTAGCCCTTTGCGGTGAACCAAGTAAAATTTTTGTGTCATGTGCATGCTTTACTTTCTGTTTACTTTGTGCAACAGGAAAGAGAGATAAGAGTGGTTTGCTTAACAGCGAAAAAAGATCAGAAAGGGCGTTAATTTTAAATTAGTCATTCCCTGATTCACCCCCCCCCCCCCTCTTAGGGTATTCAGCCTTGTAGACCTAACAAAAATAGAAATAAGTTGTCTCTTATAAATTTATTTTATATACCTGATATTTGAAATAATCTATAATCAGCTGATCTTTTATTGGAAAATGGATTTTGGGATTAATTTGAATATGAAAATGTTATCTTGTCAAAAGGAAGAACGTTTATTGTTAAGGGGTACTCAAATGATGGAATGTCTCAATTTTAAATAAATAATATGATTTAATATTCTATATATTATGTTGAGACCTATAATTTATGGAAATATAATTAGGCACATATTCATTATAAATTATTAAAAGTAATGAAAAAAATAAATTTAATTAATTTTAGATATGATTTTAATAATTGTGAAACATGTGGAAAGTCTAACATAGATAAGAAACCATTTCAAAATTTTAGGATAAATTCTGATGTATTATAATTTATACATTTTGATATTTTTATAAGTTAAATGGTTTATTAACTTATAGAGGTAAAAGGTATTTTATTATTATGTTTTATGATTATATTATATATTTACATGTATATATTATTATTATATAATTAGTGTAAATTAATATATTTAAGAAGTATAATAGTTAATTTAAAAAATTGAAATTATTAACGTATTTCACTTATTTAGAAGTGGTGAATAATTTTTGAATTAATTTAATGTATTCTATGTAGAAAATTATATAATTCGTCAAACTACATCTCCTTATACACCTCAAAAAATGGCTTAGCTAAAATCAAAAATTATACTATAGTAGAAATGGAATTTTGCGGGATTAATAAATCTTTTTTACCATTAAATTTATGTGGTGGTTATTTTTTGCAAACATGTCTTATACAGAATAGAATTGAATCTAGGAAAAATATGTTATTCCCTTATAGATTTTTGAATGGTAGAAGACATTATCATTCATATTTTAAATTATTGGGTGTTTTTATAAATAAAGGGTTCCTAATCCTAAAAGAACTAAAATTAATCCTAGATTAATTGAATGTTTTTTATTGGAAATAAAAAAATATCAAAGAATATATAGTTATGGATTTTGTATTCAACTTATTTATTAAACCAAGGGATTTAGGGTTTTTAGATAATAAATTTAAGAAATATGATGTGGGAAAGATTATTCCTCATACACATATCTCTTATATTCCATCAAGTTCAAAAAAAAGTAGATAATGATGATTATTCTTGAGTTGAACCTAAATCAAGTACCTGACCAAGTAAGAAGAAAAATCTACATCTCGATTTAATTTATTATGATTCAATAGTTTTCCTTGTTAATGGAGATAAAAATAATCTTCTTTTGAATAAATATCTTATGGTATTAACAATAAAATATGTCCCAAATACATTTAAATAATTTATGTCTTATAGAGATGATTATTTCTTGAAAGAGGTAATTAACGATGAAATTGATTCTATTATAAATAATAATACTATAGTTCTTATGGTTTACCAAGAGGTTCAAAACAGATATGTTGTAATTGGGTCTTAAAAATGGTGTATTATCCGAATGGTAAAATTTGTGATTTAAGATAAATATTATTTTTCCAAAGGATTCAAAAAAAGGATTGGTTATTTTATACTTATTCTCATATATCTAAAATTACTTCATTATGGAATTTATTTTCATTATATTCAATTAATCATTTATATTCCCATAAAATCGATGTCAAAGATGAATTTTTAAAAAGAAATTTAAATGAATAAATTTTTCATGGAATAACCAGTTTTTTCTAGGTAATTAAAAGAAGGTGTGTAAGCTAGTTAAATATCATTATGTCTTTAAGAAATCTCTGATTAAATAGCATGAAATATTTGGTTGTATTATATTAACTAATGTATTTATTCATAAAAATTCTATTAAATGTGTTTATTTAAAAATTATAAAATAATATAGAGTTATTGTGTGTCTATATATTGATGAAGAGTTAATTTTTTAAACCAATTTGATTTTTGTAAATGAGACAAATAATTTTTTATTCTCTATTTTTAAAATGATGGATATTATAATAGTTTATATTATTGTATGCATTAATGTTAGAAAAAAATATGTGTGTTATTCATTAATTCAGTCTTATTATCTAGAGAAATTTTTAAATAAATTTGATAATATTGGTTTTAAAGATGATATTACTAATTTGAATTCAATAGTTAAACTATTTATTATTACGGAAATATCTATTGAAGAACATGAATATACAAGTACTATTGGTTCTTTAATATATGGAATGAATTATACTAGAACTAATATTTCTTATATAGTTTTTAAAAGGAGTAGATATACTAGTGATCCTAGTGTGGATCATTGTAAATGTATAATATTAATCTTTAGATACTTAAGGAAGACCAAAGTAAGTTTATACTATAATGATTATCTAACTGTATTAGAAGGACATACCTGCGCATGTGGGATTACATATATTAGATATAAATAATCCACTTCTATATGGTTATTAACTCTTGGAGGTTGTGTTATTTCTTGGGAGAGTAAGTAAAAACATGTATTTCATCTTTTACCATAGAGTCAAATTTTATTTCCCTAGATTAATGTTAGATGGAAGTTGACTATATCAAGAATCTATTAACGAATATTATATTAAGGTATAATATAATTCCTCGTATCATTATAAATTATGATAGTGAAACAAATTTATCAAAGGTATATAGATTCATATATAGTAGAAAGTATATAAATATATGTTTGAGACATTATTATTTAAGATAATTGTTATGAGATTGTACCCTTACAAATTTCTATGTGAGATCTTACAAAAACCTTATGGATACCTTTACAAAATCTCTTTCAAGAGATGTTATCTCGACAAATAATTAGGATTTGGGGTTAAAACATAAAGAATAAATATTTTTTAATGAAAAATAAACACTTTATTTTGGTAGATTCTAATCAAACTGTTTAATGGGTAAGAACAAGATATGAATATGATTTTTGATGTTGACTATTATAACCCAAAATACATGGTGTTAAAATTTTCTATTATATATAGAGGTTGAGTTATAAAATTATTAGTAGAATATTAAGACACTATGAGTTATATGTTCTTAATAATGAAAATAAATAGTAATATTTTTCCTATGAGGACTATGAAGTGATATCCCTTCTAATTGGAGCTAATAGGTTTAATCCTTATAGATTTTATGAAAAGGATACAAGCACGTTTCTATAAAAGTGATACAAATTAATATGTGAGTTATATAGATCATGATATGAATTTTATATCCAATTTATCATATAGATTAATAATTTTAATGTTTTGAAAATATATTAAACATATAATACTTTTACATATTGATTATATGTAAAGGTTTTAATCGAAACGTACCTTTATTATGTATAATGGTTTAAATGTGATCTAGGGAGTTAATATTTTTTATATAAAATCTGGGGATTTTTATAATATTATTCATAAAAAAATTAGTGGGACCCACATCCTTTAGTTGTTTGGATTGATGAGGTGAAAAAATAGAGGGAATGGATTGATGACAAGAATTTAAAGTTGTGTAATCCCATACTATATGTGGGATAAACTCCAATGACTCCTAATTTATAAATAATAGCTTTAGGAAGTGGGTTTTTTATGAAAATATATATTTTCCAAAATGATTTTGAAAAGTATTTTTTAAAAATAAATATATGTAAAATGTTATTAATTATACATATAAAACAAAAAAAATTAAAAACATACTAATGAATATATTAGTTGTAACATTTGTAATTTGATTTTTTTAAATACAAATGATTCCCTCCATAAAAAAGGTGTGTCATTTCAGTCAAATCAAAAGATATTTTCATTGAAACAGTTTGAATAAAATCATTTTAATCTATAAATAAGTGGGATATCTAAATTTCTAAGGATTATATTCTTGATTTGAAACTCTATATAAATATTATTCCAACATTTTCATAGTGGTACTATCAAAAATTGGGGTCCTCTATTCCCAAAACCTTGGTTAAGTACTTAAGGGAAATTTCCACCAGGAACCCAACACCGATAAGTGGGGGTGGATCAAACCCTTTTGGGCAGTGAACACTATTCATGCATCAAGGTTCATAAAATCTCTATCTTCTATGTCTTCCATCTATTTCTTCAATAGGGATTGTTATTCACATTATTGGTTCTAGTATACTCCACTTCATCCCACATTCAAACAATACATAAAAACAAAGTAAATATTAAAACATAAAAATAAAATAAAAATCAATAAAAATAAAATAAAATATATTTATTTTTATAGAATAAAAATTTTCATATTTAAATTTTTAAAATTCTTAATATTTGAATATATTAAAAACTATAAAAAATATATGGGGATGGATCAATATAGTGATCTTACTAGAGATCAGATTTATAATTATAACCCCATATGGAAGATGGATTGTAAAGAGTCAATTCCTTCAAATTTCTTTGATCATATAATGAATAAAGAGTTATTTTAGTTTTGTAATTCTTTGGTAAACCCTAATTAAAATTAATCCAAGAAAAGGAATACCTTTAAGTATGGTTTAAATGTCACTCTTTGGCGTGTGGAATCATTTATAAATCCTCTTTTTTAATTATATATATATTTTATAAAGTGTTTAAGTTGAATGGTGTCTTAAAATTTGGTTTCAAAACATTTTTGTGTAAAATGGGTAGGACCACGACCATGGTGGAGGTAATGGTGTGCCTTCGAGTCTCCTATGTGACTTGAGGAGGTTGAAAATTCATGTAGTTATGCATGGTCTTATGTGGATCATGTTTGGAGTCTTCCTATCAACCATGGAAAGAGGGACCACACCATGCTATAGTGTAGGAAATAGTGAGCCCAAAATGGCTTAGATGTATGCACCACTCTATGGAGGGTCCCTATGGTATATATCTTCAGTTAATCCACCAAGAAATTTTTAGAAACACTAGGCTATAGAGACGGTTAATTAAAAATTTTAAAAGACCAAATGATCACCTAATCTTCCAAGGGTGGTCACTCTATCCACATAAAAGCATAATGAGGGGTTTAAATAAATATTTTGACTCGATTTACCTCTAGTAAACTCAATTTTTATCCATCCTCTAGCTCAATTTTGAGATTAAGAATATTCTATGAAGAGGTTTTCTGTGTTCATCTTTCATCAAAAATTGTCTTAGGGTTATTCCCTTCTTCTTGGGATTTCACTTCATATATCTAAGATCATGAGGACCAAATATCTTTTTCATCTATCACCAGATTCTAAGGAATTATAATTTACACCATTAATGTTGTATGGGTCTCTATCATATGTTTTATCCCTTGTAATTATTATGTTATTATGGTACTCCTTTAGTTTTGAATAATGAAATTGATGCTTTGAGATGCATAAGAGGCGGTATGATCATTGATAGAAATTAGTTTATTTAAATGTAATTTATTTGGAAAATTATTTTTAATGTTAGATTTGGATTTCATGGAATGCATCAATGAATAATTTTAAATTGAAATGGTTTTTCAATCATGTAATTGGTGTGTTATCTCTATAGAAATTATTTTATGAAATTTAGGATTGGTTTTCTGGAAAGATAATGATGGTATATAGAACATTGGGAAACCTTGAGGTATGGCGGAAAACTCAACATACACAAAAATTAATAGATTAAGTTGTCACAAGGATAGTTTCTCAGGATTACATGGTTTCTAATGGGTATCCTTACTAGAGAACTGAGGTTCTTGGACTTTAGGATTTTCTTATACAATTTATTGTTCCTTTATTTTATAGAGTTGTGTATACCAATGTGTCATGGTTTTACCTTTAGAAATTTATGAATACATTTCAGGTATGTTTATTTCTTATGATTATTTTACAACTTGGTATGGATATTAATTTATGAAAACCTAGTTTCTTCATCTTCTTATTCCTCATGGTCATATGTTATGTGATATTTAATTTCTTGTTATAATATGTCATATTTTTTAAATTAAAACCAAATAATTATTTTATATGAAAATTAATTTATCATTAAATGTATTGGATATATATTTTATAAAATAACTAAAAGATGAATGTGGATATAAATTGTATATATTCACAGTGGTATCCTATTGGAATCATTTTCCTCACACCTTGTATCTGCATTTGGGGGTTTGTAGAATTAGTTTTATAGGATAAAAGTAAAGATAAGAGATTAATGTAGTGGGAGGATCTCCTAGATTGTGTCTCCTTACCATGGATTGGGGGAGTGATGACATATGGTCATGATGAGATGGATCCATGGGATGATATAGGTTCCATGTCCTAGGTCTTTCATTTTATCTTCAAAACATTGTTATCCAGTTGTTTGATGTTACAATTATGATTTGGTTTTCTTAACATATGATTTTGTATGGATGTATATTGTGATACTATGATTATTTATATCTTATAATATGTTTTGTAGGGTGAAATAATTCCCATGATTATTTGTAAGATACCCAGGGGTTTATCTCTAACCCATGGATTTTAGTAAATTGATTCATCCTTGGTATTAGGCCAAGTTGGAAAAAATTATGGGATGATCGAGTTTGGTTTTTTTCAATTTGGTTTCAAATATAGGTTTTAATTAATTCCTATTTTCATGCTTGTGTATCATCCTCATGTCTGTTGTGGATGTGGATACACCAAAATTAGGACCATAAAATCTCGAGAGGTAGTGTGGGAGTATGCTCAGCTTTCTCACATTAATGAAAAATCTAACGTTAACCGTTGATGTCTGAGGTTGTATATAATCCTTGTTTATAATTTTAGCCATTGGTTTTAATACCATAAATTTTTTTGGTATAAAATAATTATGTTTTTGTCCTTTAGGGATTTCATTATTTTTATTTTGTAAAATATTACTCCATTAATATGACCATATATAAATTTAAGAGAGGAAGATATGGAGAAAATATCCTAGGAAAATCATCTAGTGGACATAACATTGGTGGAAACTATTTTTTTAATGATCCAGTACTTGTTACATGTAGCCAATGTTGAACCAAAACTAAAGGTGGTACATGCTACAGAATTTTCTAAGCTGCATCCACTGATATTTTAGGGTGACAAGGGACCAAATGAATCATAATAATGGATCAATAGTATTGAGAGTATTTACCACTTTTTGGAAACATCATAAGACCCCAAGGTTTGTTTATCAACATATCTTCTTGAGGGGATGAGAAATAAGTTGTGAGAATCTTTCATACAATAAAGGTTTCATGAAGATATCACTTGGACTAATTTCCAGAAATAATTCATTCAACTATTATATCATAATACACTGATACTGGTGAAGGAATGGAAGTTTATTAATATGGTTTTTAGAGATCGTTGTATAATATAGTATGTTCATTATTTTTCTAAGTAGGTTCACATATCATTAGATTGTGTTTCAAATGTCTATCTCAATGAATAGAGGTTTGAGATTTGTTTGAGGACATATATCCGGTATATGCTAATTATTATGCACATAACCATATTTTTGGAGGTTGTAGATAAGAAATTTATAAATGTTTCTTATATAGTAGGGAATACTGAACATTTTAGAGCATCAGTGCTGGTTGGAGGTAGCCAAAGTTGGTTTTTTGTCCAAAAGAGGAAGCATAATGACCAATATTGAGGTAGCGGTTATTTTTTCCAATAGATGTTTGGGTAGGGAAAAGTGGTATATTATTAGTTTGGGATAAATGATAAACTCAATACCATGTTTAAGGAAGCACCCAAGGTATATCACATGTGTGGGAAATTGGTTCATCTTTAATGTTTCTATTTGAGGGGATCTTAGGGTAGTAGATTTGGATCCACTATAACCAAGGGCCCTCAAATTCATTATTATGTGGAAATAATGGATGGGATATCAACTTCATTCTAAGGTTAATGATAAAGTTGTAAATAAAGGGTATAATGAGGTTATACATATCTATAAAATGGAGTTTCCACCATAGGAGTTAGAGGTCGAACCAGCTACCATGAGGGGTATGGTGTTTATTTAATCTTTTATGGTTATATAATTATTTGATACCTTTGAAACTCATTCCATTATGTCATCTATGATTTTTAATGCATTTTGTTTTCATTTAGATCTTATTTATTTCATTATGACTCTTTTCAACCCTTTGTGGACGATTTCAATGTTGGGTTTTAAATGTACCAGTTTTTTGTTATGATTTATCACTAAAAAACAATATGATATTTTTTAGTTTTTTGTCTTGGAATATTTTATCATATAATTTTGAGGGATTAAATTATTAGTTATAAATCCATGATCGATTGTTATCATCATTGTGTCCAGTTCCATTCTTTTAATGGAGTCACTCATTTATTCTGGGGTGAGTAGGATCTAGGATCTGTGAGGGTGGGTCATGTTTTCCCTAGTGCTAAGATGATCTCTTTCTTGTTTTTTGAAGTCATTCTTAATACTATTTCCCCATGTCATAGGTGTACTATTATTATAGTGGTGAGTTAGTATCCTGAAGTTTTTCTAGATGATTTCTCTGGGTTTCCACCTCATAGGGATGTTGAATTTAATATATACTTTCTTCAGGATATGAAGCCCGTATATTTACCTTTATACCATATAGAATCCATTGAATTGAATTAATTAAAGGTTAATCTTGAGGATCTTTAGGTTATGAGATTTATTTATCCTATAATTTGACCTTGTTAATCACCATTACTCTTTGAATAGAAGGCTTATAGGAGTCTGACTTTTTCATGATTATCAAAAACTCAACCATTTGATAGTTAATAAAAAATATACATTTCCTATGAATTATTAACTTTATGACTAGTTAAATAGGGAATGGTGGTTTTCAAAAATTGATCAGATATTGGGGTACCATTAGCTGATATTCTAAAAGGAAGATATTTCAAAGATGATGTTCAAGAGTAGGTACTAGCATTATGAGTATTTGATCATATTTTTTGGAATTAATAATTCTCATTTGGAAATAATATATTTAATGAATAAAATATTCCACCAATTATTTGATTCATTCATGTATATTTTTGTGGATGATATCCTCATTTATTCAATATCAGGGTAGGATTATATTTCGATTTTGAATATAATAATTGGGAAATTAAAAGAACTTTTTTATATGGTAATCTATCCAAATGTCAGTTATGGATTAAAGAGGTGAAATTTATGGTCTATGTTATATTTAAAAAAGTTGTTTCAATAGGTCATAAGAATATTTAAGTCGTGATGTCTTAAAATAATCCAAGAAATGTGTTTGAGATCCAGAGTTTCATAGGATTAGCAGGTTACTATAGGAGATTTGTTGCAGACTTCTCCATGATCGCATCTCCTATGATAGAGTTAACCCATATCAGTTTTATTTTTTTAAGTGATCTATGAAAGATATATTTTTGGGGATTTGAAAGTGATATTGACTTCATCTATAGTATTGATCCTTCCAAGGATGGGTTTGGGATTTTATATATACTACAATGTCTCAGGTATGGATTTAGAATATTTTTATGCAGTGAAGATAGATGGAAGCTTATGGCTCTCATCTATTATACCTTTATGAGAAGAACTACCCCATTCATGATCTTTATATATCTTTAATGACGCACACTATTATTACATGGAACCACTAACTCTTGGGAAGAATTTTATAATATATTAAGACTATAAGATCCTGAATTATCTCTTCACTCATAGGGATCTAAACATAATATAGAGACACTGGGTAGAGTACTTTTAGATATTTCGTTTTGATATCTCTTACACCCCCATTGAACTAAATGTGGCCATGGATTCATTGAGAATAAAAACATTGACTTTGTATGTAAAGGAATTTGTGGTAGATTAGTGCTTTATGGGTTTGTTTGCTGAGATGTTCTTGGATTAAGGAATAGCTAACAGAGTTGTATTCCAAGATTGTGTTCAGACTAGATCATCTATAGATAATTATATTTGACTTGGAAATGTTGAGGAAGTGGATTGATAGTGATTTAGTTTGATTATTTCTTGTTAAAAGACCTCAAGTTAGTGGTCTTGATCTCAAGATGGGGTTTTAGACTTTTTAGGTAGGATAATTGTCCAGATATACCTAATACATGAATCAATGGATAATGTATGCCAATATAATTAATTTTTTCTCCCTGGAAGTACCAAGATGTATCATGACCTTAGTCTTTACTATTGTTTGTTGAGAATGAGATGATTCATTGCAAATTTTGCATCTTGATTCCTTACATATCAGAGAACTGAGGCAGAACATTTGAGGCTTATTGGTTTGTTTCATCCTTACCCATTATAGTATGTATATGGGATGATACATCCATGTACTTTTTTATGGGGATGAAAATGACATCTAGTGGTAAGGATGTGATGAAAGTTTTTATCAATCAAATTTTTAAGTCAACACACTTTCTACCTATGATGGAGTCAATGAAGGTCTATGATCTTATGATCCTGTATGTGTGTGAGATTATTAATATCCATGGTGTTCCATTGGAAATCATTTTGGATAGGTACACTCAATTGAAATCCTAGTTTTGGAGTAGATTTAAAGTGGTGATGGTTCCTCAACTAAAGTTGACCCTGTAATATCATCCCTAGATGGATATCCAGATTAAAAAATCCATAAAGATTCTTGAATACATGCACCGAGCATTCAAGGTTGTCTTTGGTGGATTTTGGGAGAAATATCTCCCTTTAGTGGATTTTTTTATAACAATAGTTATCAAGAATCAATTATAATGGTCCCATTTGATGCAATGTTTGGGAGTTCATGTAGATCATCTCTTTATTGTGAAGACATTGGATAGAAATCCTTTGTTCGACCAACCATTGTTTAATAGATGATAAATATTTTACATTTGATCAGGATCCAGTTTTAAACAGCTCAGAATCACTATAATCCATTTTTTGATTGGTATCATTTTTCCTTGTAATTTGATGTAAGTGATCACGTTTTAATTAGAGTTTCACCTTGGTTAGAACATAAATATTTGGGGAGTACGGGTAAGTTATTACATCATTATGTTAACCTATTTGGGATTTTATATAAAATTAGTAAGGATTATTATCAATTAAAATTACCTTCTTAACTAAATTATATCCATGATGTGTTCGATGTTTCCTAATTAAAGATGTATTAAATAAATCATTCCCATATAATTCAGTGGGAGGATGGCGAAATTAAACCTGCCACCATAGTGATTGAAAGGAATTTTTAGATAATTGACCGACATGATATGGTGTTTCATGGAATGATGATCCCATTTGTTTGAGTGAGATTGAATTATGGTAGGGATAGCTAAGATATATGGGAATTCAAGGCCCTGATGATGTATCAATAGCAATATCTATTTTCATATTCATGATCCTAACCCTTTCTGGGGGTAGAAATTTTTTATGGTGGGAATATTTCTCACACTCTGGCATATAAAATTAGGTATGAATCCTATTTTATTTTTGTTTTTCAATTTTAGATATTTCGGTGGTTCCCGGTGTATTAAAAAAATTTAAATATTTTATTGTAAAAATACAGGACACCGATTGTGATGGAGGTCTGGGTGTGAATGTGAGTCTCATATGTGACATAGGGAGGGTCAAAACACAATGTTTTTGGGATTGGTATTGAGTGTAATGTGTTGGGTGTCTTCCTATTTACTACATCCATAGGGACATCCCCATGTCATGGTGGATGCCAGAGTGAGTAAAAACAACTCATATTTTTTCATCACATCATGGTTGGTCCTTTTGGTATGTCTATGGGTCAAATCCACCATGTCATAGTGGGAAACACTTTTCCTTACTGATACATATTTCAGAATTTGAAACATTTGAATGGACACCCGATCTTCTAGGGTAGTAACTCCAACTGCTTGAAACCTTAAAAAGGGGGTTTAATACATCTTTTGGATAGATTCCACTCTATTAAACTTATTATTCTCTTTCATTTGGCTCTATTTAGTGATTAAAAATCTTCTAGGAATGTGTCTTGGGCATTAATATTTCATCAAATGGTATCTTAGGGTGATTTCCTTCTTCATGAGATTTATCTTTAGAGATCTAGGCTCACGAGGACCGTATCTCTTTGTCATCCATCAATGGATTTGAAGGTGTTGATGTTTTCTCCATTGGAAAGGTAGGTATCCCTATCCTATGATCTATCCCTTAGTATGTTTTTGTTCTGATGACGCTCCTTGGATTTTGAATAATGAAATTATTATTTTGAGACCCATGAGAAGAATATGATCATTAGTAGACAAGAAATTGTTTTCAAAATTAAATTTCATTGAAAATTTATTTTTGTTGTTAAATTTAGTATTTATGGAATTAATCAAAGAATAATTTTAAATATAAATTTCTTTATACTCATAGTAGTGTTGGCTCATCAATATAGAAAATGATTAATAAAATGTGGGTTTGGTTTTCTTGAAACATAATGATGGTATATATAATATTGGGATACCTTAGGATACAAGGTAAAAATTGACAAATGAAAACCTTAGCAGAGTAACTTTTCACTAGGGTAGGTTTCCATATTTCCATGGTTATTGTTGGTTTGCCTTATTGGGGGACCAAGGTTAACAGATTTTAGAATTCACTTATATTGGCTAATTTCCTTTGTGTGTCGGAGTTGTGTACACCCACATGTCAAGGATTTCCCTTTTATTATTTTTTATTATATTAAATGAATGTTTATTTTACATGCTTATTTTCTCACTTGATATGAATATTGATACAGGAAAATATAGTTTTTTTCATATGAATATGCCTCGTGGATATATACTATATCGTATTTTTTTGTTTATTATGATATGGAATGTTTCTTAAACAAAAACTAAAGAATTCTTTATATAGAAAAAATATTTACCTTTAAATTTTTTAGAATAATGTTCTATTAAAGTACTAATCGATGTATGTAGTCATATAATGTATAGATTCATGGTGGTATCCTACTGGGATCATTTTCCTCACAACCAATATATGCCTTTGGGAGTATAAAAATTTGTTTTATTGGATATAGGTAAAGGAAAGAACATCATGTTGAGGATGTATATCTTGTAATATGTTGTCTTATAGTTGGTTGGGATGATAGTGACATAAGGTAATAATGATATGGAACTGTGGGTTTCATCATTGCTCTATATTGTTAGTTATTTAGTGGTTATTCATGATCTTTTTATATAATTGTTTGATGTTCACTTTATGGTTTGGTTTTTTTGACATGTGATGTGTTATGGATGTCTGATGTGATACAATACTTGTTCCTGTGTTATCATGTATTTTTTAGAGGGACAAATCATTCCCCCATTTCTTAATAAGATATACATGTATATGTTTCCAACCTATTGTGGTCAAGAATACACATCTAGCCTCGTGGAAGGCTAAGTTAAGAAACATTATGGGTTGACCCGGGTTGTTCTATTATAATGATGGAGAGTTTTGTATAATTTTTAGGATATTAAATCCATTAACCTACATTCTTAGGAAAGGTGGTAACATTCATGTTGAGGCTAGTCATAATGTTTCCTTAAGGGACAAGTTTATGTAAATTCTGAATTATGGATCATATTATCATTTCTCAAGGGGAGAAAAATGGACTTTTAATGATTATAATAACTGCATTTTAGATATTTGAGGATTATTTTATGGAAAATCGCTACAATTTAGAAGGGTTATTATTATTTTATCTTCCATACATATGATATTAAGAGAAGGGAATGAGGGATTGTTTTTTCACTCTCAAACATGGATTCCACAAAATTCAGGAGCCGGGAGGAAATTTTTATCCTTTAAATGTCATGACAACCAATGTTTAGGTCGGGTAGAGGATTTATGGGTTGAACTAGATTTACTGGGCCCCAAAATATCTATATAATATTTCCTTTATAGTGGTAAATCCCATCAAAATTAATAAGATAACACAGAAATCTAGGTATGAACACTATGTTTGGGTTTTTGTTGATATTGACCAAGTTTCTATTTTTGTAGAGGATGTTGTCCTTATTATCATGGAAGATAACTTGATTTTCATGGTTAAATATGAGATGATCCCTAATTTTTCCATTGATTGAAAAAACATTAGGAATTATCAAAATTAATTTATACAGACTAAGACCTTCAAGATATTTAAACTAGTAGGGTATAAAGAATCCTCATGAAGGGGGAATAAGATAAAATGGAAATATATAGTTTCATATTCATATGCATCCAATGGGATTCCTATTGATAAAGATTTTGTGCACAAAGATATAGTCAATGATATCTTATAATCACCTATGGGTTATGCTTGGGAGAGTAGTAATACCACTAGGATTAATGTTTTGGGGATTAATAATGATCCCATGTATAGTACACTGAAGGTTATAATATGTAACACCCAAAGATTCCATGGTACACTTCTCCTTGAATAATACAGTAGCGTGTGTTGTACGCAACTTCAAGTTCTAACACACCATAACCAATCAAACTAGCTGTTATGAATAGTAATACCAAATTTTTGAAATTTTATAAATTTTATCATTCAAAATGGACTTCATTTTGTGATTCGGAATATCGAAATTATCTTAGGGTGAATTTTGGGTATTTTTATGAAAACATTCAATTTTTGAGGAATAGTGAAAAACACTGAGTTAAAGTTTGAAACCGAATTTTTATTTAAATAATTATTTATTTTATTTAAATTTATTTTAGGTAAAAATAGATAAATAATACCTATATAAGTTCAATGTAATTCATTGGAATTAGTTTATAATAATTTTAGATATTTAAAAACTTTATTGAACTTTTCACCGTATTTTACCCACCTCCTATGTGAATATGAAAATTCACATAAAACATAATTTTATCGCTTCTGTGAGTGGAATTTCAAAAATACGAGAGACATGGTTGATATTAGTAAGAAAATAGTGGTTAAATAAGAGGAAAATAATTTTTCTGAATAGTACCTTTTACTTTTATTTGCCACGGTTAAAAGTAAATAGAGTAATTAAGCGTAAAAATCATATTATTATTACCATAACACATGTCATAATTTTATTGGATATGTATAATTCGACCAAAAGGAACCTTAGAAAAAGAATATGAACCTCTTTGGTCCACTTGGATTAGATTATGACATTTATTATTATTTAATTCAAATAAGAGTTAAAAGACTTAAAATCAAAGTTTAATAACTAAAACATTTTTAATATAGGGTTATACATAAGATAAATTTGACTATAAATATTAATTAGAAAGATAAAATTATTTCCTAAATAATGTTATTTTATTTATATCTTTTAGACATTAAATAAGTTAATTTATTTGTGACACAAGGATGATATATAATTACCTAATTAATGAAATATTTAAATAATTGATATTATAAATATCCAAATAAATGTAATTTGAGACTTTTTTTTGGTTACATTAATTTTATAGGTTAATATGACATATTAGGGCTGGTTAGAAGAATTTTTTTCGAAGTAATAATGCTGTTATGAATTTAGAAAAAACAAAATAACAAATAGTGTCAAAATTGACATGAAATCATTTTTAAAACAAATATTATATTATTAATTGATATTCTATTCCTAAAACACTAAGGTTCAGAAAAATGACTTATATAATTATAGGTGTATAATTAATGAACCACTTGGGGTTCTCGTGAAAGTATATTGTTAGTTTATTAACCATATAATATAAAAATATAAAGGGACATGGTAAATGTCAAACTATTTAACTAAGAGTTAAATCCAAAATATAAAGTTAATATAGTGACCAAAACCTGTATAAAACCTATTGTTTGAGTTTTTTTCGACCCATACCCAACTTATCCTTTAAATAATTCATTTTTGAGCCATTATAAACCCAAAATTATTTTATTATAAAATAATATTTCTAGCTTTTCCTAAGGTGCCCCTCACCCCTCTTATAGAAGGGCACTCCACCTTCTCTCTAATTCACAACTTGAAAGCCATTTGGCTCAACCAAAATCTGCCTAAATACCCTATAAAATGTCCTAGATTCATCTTAGATGCCTTACTTTTTTCATAAAGCCAACCTAAGGATCCCTTTTGAGGAAATCAAAAGGAAAACCCCGAAGAAGAGGTAAATATTTCATCACCTCTTTCAAGTTCTTTTCTTCTTCCACTTCATTTTTCTTTGTTGTTTCCATTATAATATAATAAATTCAGTATATTTTATATAATTTGATGTTAATATAAATATGGTACAACCAAATTCATTATTCTATCCATCCTTTTAATGACATGTCACCATACGTGCATATGTATGGATTACCGTCTCCGCGTCGTGGTATAATTGTTATTCAATACATTATTATTTGGATGGGTATAATAATGATGTTTAATTGATGTAAATAATAAATATAACATGATGATGATTCTATATATATGATATACCATCCAATTATAAATTATTTTAATATCAAAAGAATGATATTGTCACTCGTGCATACGTACGGATTGCAGTCTCCACAAACGCGATAGATTCATTCCCCATCGTATCCATTCTAGACAAATTTTAATTTGATGATTAAAAATAATGTTTAAGTACTTGATATAATTCTGGATATGTATAATATGCATCCCATACATAACAAATATGACTCACAAAACAAAATATACAAAGGAAAACAAATCCGTTAACACACAAAATGATGATAATACTAAGATATTATTAACAAAGAAATGTTAAAAGATCATATATGATATCATATTAATATATATGATTCTTTTATAATTTAATAACAATTATTTCAGCATTATACAGGCGGTTAACCAGCCCTTGACCAAGGAAAATTGCAAGGTAAGGGTTAATTTCACAATCTCTTCATTATCTGAGGTTGTTTATACATAATTATCTACTGGGACCTCTTTATCATCCACATCCACATTTCTTAAAAATGTATTTCAAAACATTTTTACTATTTACTATACAATGGGTTAAATTAATTTATACCCTTATTTGACCTTATATGTTTTGAAAAAAATATTTCCGCCGTTTTCTAAACAAGGTACTTTTAACCTTTTCGACAAAATTAATGTTTTTTTAAACTTATATAGAGGGTGCGGCTATTTTCTGTCGTTATAAAATCGTCGAAGCTTCCCTTACAAGATTATAAAAATATTTTCAAATATAAATGTTTTCTTTTATAATTACGTGAACTTTAAAAGATTTCAAAATAGAAAGAGATATTTCTCTAAAAAGGTTTTGATTTCATCTATGTCATCTTCTTTTAATGGATTTTAAGTTTTTTTAGAGTTGATTTATTATGATACAAAACATCCATATTGTATTGAATGTTTTGTGATATGTTTTAATGTGGATGTGTTATTTCATACCATTCATGTTTTATGGATAAAGTATTGACATTTCGTATGCCAGTTTTAATATGAATGTTTATGTTATGTTTAAACCTTTTCATATGAGGAATTAATTAGACTTAGTAAGTGACGGGTAGAGCCCGCTATAGCTCCTCGATGCATCGGTGAGTCTCATGAAACAAACTATTGTCTTGCCACAAGGCCTTGAAAAAATATTATTTGTAGTCGTGGTGCAAGGCCTTGACTTTGTGGTTATGATAGTCTGGCATTATGCATTCTATCATTATGAAAGTGGTTATTGATATTGCATGTGATTATTCGACTAGTAGAATATCCATGTGAATAAGTAAATGGAATTTTTTCATTTTATTTTTTCCATATTATGCTGAAGTTCAAGTTTAAAAGTCTTCTGTTTTAGTTATACATTGCCTTAAATGTTTATGCTTATTTATGAAAGTTTTTGCTATATTGTTATCCTTACTAGGCATCTGAGCTCACCCCTTTCTATGTTTTATTTTTCCCTGGATATGAAAAAATATTTTATGACTGACCTTCAGGGATAGTCTGAGGGGATATGAGTGTGGACTATGGAGACTATGTGGTGGTATTTTTTCCCGTTATCATGTAATGTAAGACTTATGAATGTATCTAGTGTTTCCAAGCCTACTAAACTAATTTTTTTTAAGACATGATCTTTTGTGATCATGCCAATGTTATATAATAATGCACCGACTCTGGGTAACTGGGGTCAGGGCGTTATAGTTGGTATCATATGAAGTTTATTACAAACCTTAGAAGATAGATTTAGATAAACTCTTATTAGAGCACATATCCCTAAGATAGACTTTGAGGATTAGAATATAATAACTTCCTAGAATTTTGGTATTGTAGAGATTTTGTGAGTTTTCCAAGAAATACATCACTGTCTGGATATGAGCAGGTAGATACGGCTCTAGCATAGATGTACCTAGGGGTAAAACCCGAAAACACTGCTTTGAGCTCGACTTGAATGGGAACTGGTTCATGACAACAGGCCTTGTTGCACACTAGGTTACAACACTCTCGGGGGATATGCTTATGATAATTCTCATTTCCTTTACAAACCATTATGAAGGGTTTATGAGTATATACTACCTCAAAGAATACATTTTTATGATTATAGATTATATCCATAGACTGTTCAATTTATGTTAAGTGTTTTATAGGTTTGGAATTATCTATTTCGATTCATAAACTAATCTAGTTTATGCCATTGTTTATAAATGGCGCCTAGTGGAAGGAATAGAAACTGTATCAATGCATGCACTTCATGTAGGGATTGACCTCCTGCTCAAGATAATTATAGCAGAGTAGGTGATACAACTGGTGCTGATCATCTTATCACTATTCTGGGACAACTCACTCAGGTTATAAATAATAACCTTACCCGTATAGAGCACCCTGATCCAGAACGTGGAGGATCAATGTTCGATCTATTCATAAGAAAACAACCAGCAATATTCAATTGGAGTAAAAATACATTACTGGCTGAGCAATGGATAAATTCCTTAGAGAAAATATTCCATGCCTTGGGGAGTAGCGAAAGGGAAGACGTTATCATGGCAGTTTACTACCTCACTGGAGATGCTGATCAATGGTGGTCATTGATTCAAAACACAAAATTAGATGATGAAGTATCAAATATGTAATGGAGAGTGTTTAAAGATATTTTCTTAGAGAAATACTTTCCTCATGGCCATTGAGCAGATATGGAAAGGAAATTTCTAAGTCTGAGGGAAAAGGAGGATGTGAATGTCGCAAAGTATGAGGCTAACATTACAAGGTTAGCAAGGCATGCTACAGATTATATACGTAACCCAAGAAGTAATATTGATCGTTTCTTTGATGGGTTAAAACAGTTTCTCCATCGAGCGTTAGTCTCAAAATCCTTCCCGTCGTTCGAAGATATTGTCTCATGTTCTATCAAGGAAAAAAAAATTAATTCTCTAAGTCATACGAATTTAAAGAAAAGAAAGAGAATAAGAGATCTTATGATCACTCTGTAAATGGAAATAAGGGGGTGTAGGGAGAAGTTGAATATCCATCCTACATTAAATGTGGGAATAAACACCCCGGTACTTGCTTGAAGGGAATGGTAGTCTGTTATAAGTATGGTGAAGAAGGCCACCAAACTCATGATTTCAAGGGGAAGAAAGAAGCTACTGATGTTCAATGATACAATTGTAGGGATATGGGACATTATCCAAATGAATGTCCTAAGAGTCAGGGGAACTTACCTTAGAAAAGGCCAAGGGATCAAGACTAAGCTTATGATATCACTAATGTTGAGGTAGAAGCTATGAAAGACATGTTGGTAGGTAATTTAATGGTTTCCTCAAGTTTAGAAAATGATTTATTTGATTTTGGATCATTGCATTATTTCATATCTTCCCAGTTTTCTAAAAAAATTAGATATTTCCAATTTTATTTAACAAGGGAGTTTTCTGTCAAAACTCCTAAGGGAAGTATCATCGCAACACTTTTTTGTGAATCAGTTCCCATTAAGGCATATAAATTCTCTTTATCTGTTGATCTCATCTTCATACCCATGATGGAATTTGATATAATACACGGTATGGATTGGCTTTTTGACCATGATGTGAAAATTTATTGTAAGAAGAAGGAGGTTATGATTTTTAATGACAATGATAAATAACACCTTATCTTTATAGTAGAATTTTCACCACCTAATTATTATCTGGATCCACCCCCAGTAGTTCAACTAAATTCAATTATTGGGGATGAAGAGAATGAAATAAATGTGTGTGAGGAAAGGAATGTTCAAATAGAGGATTTACCTACTGTGAAATAATATGTTGATGTGTTTCCATAATATTTACCCGGACATCCTCCAGAACGAGAAATTGAGTTTTCCATTTATTTAATTCTTGGATCAAGGCCCATATCGAAGACCCCTTATAGAATGGAAACTGTGGAATTAGTGAAACTAAAGAAAAAAATAGAGTAATTGAGTAATAAGGGATTTATTCTCCCTTGTGTTTCTCCATGGGGAGCCCTTGTCCTTTTTGATAAGAAGAAATATGGATCTATGAGGTTATGTATCGACTATAGGGAGATTAATGTCATAACAATAAATAAAAAGTATCCCCTACCTCGCATTGATGATTTATTTTAAAAACTGCATGGAGCTCAATACTTTTCAAAGATTGAACATCAATCTGGATACTATCAGTTGTGTGTGAAGAAAGAAGACATTCTGAAGACAGCATTTCGAACCAGCTATGGGCATTAGGAGTTTACAGTAATGCCTTTTGGATTGAAAAATTCACCATCTATCTTCATGGATCTAATGAATAGAGTTTTCAAGGGATATCTTGATGAATTTGTAGTGGTATTTATTGATGATATCTTGGTATACTGAAAAATCTAATAAGATCATGAAAATCACTTGCGCATTATCCTGAAGTCTCTTAGAAGACGTGAATTATATGGGACGTTTAGTAAGTGTGAATTCTGGATTCAGGAGATTTCTTTTCATGGACATATTGTCTCCAAGGATGGAATTTCTGTTGATCCTACAAAGACAAAGGAAATCCAAGAATGGACAGTTCTGACAAGTATAACTGAGGTACGCAATTTTATTGGTTTAGTAGGTTTTATCGATGTTTCATCTAGAATTTTTCCTGGTTGGCTAACCCATTAACAAAGATCACACATAAAGCGGTTAAATTTGTTTGGACTAAAGAGTGTGAAGAATGTTTTTAAGAAATGAAGAGAATATTGGTCAATGCTCATATCATGACTCTACCATCAGGGAATGATTTGTTTGATATTTATAGTGATGCTTCAAAGAAAGGACTTGGTAGTGTCCTTTTGTAGAATGATAGGGTTATTTCCTATGCATCACGACAGCTAAAAATTAATGAGAAAATCTATTATAATCATGATCTTGAGTTAGAAGATGTAATATTTTCTTTGAAGATTTGGAGACACTATTTATATGGTGTAAAATTTGATATTTATACTGATCACAAGAGTTTGAAGTATATTTTCTCACAGAAAGAACTCAACATGAGGCAAATGAGATGGCTCTAAATACTCAAGGATTATTATTGCACGATACACTAACACATGGAAAAGGAAAATAAGGTGGAATATGCTTTGAGTATAAAGGATCATGGAGTTTTAAATAAGATGAGAGTTGAAAAGGATCCTACATACATGGATATAGTAAAGATGGATATGGGAATCACCATGGAAGGTGAAACATCAATACTTTTTCAAATTTTTTCCAAACCATCTTTACTAGAAAGGATAAAGAGTTCTCAGACTGGTGGTGAAGAGTTTCAAAATAATATTAAAGCTGTGAATGATGGGAGATTGAGTGACTTTGTGTATAATGATAGAATTTTGAAATTTGGGAAGATACTTTGAGTTCTCTATATACCTAATCTAAAAAAGGAATTTTAGGATGATTCTCATAGTTCCAATTTCTCTATACACCCTGGGAGCACCAAGATGTATAGATATTTGAAGGAAAATTTTTGGTGGGACAACATGAAGAGGGAGATTGTTGATTTTGTGTCAAGATGTATGGTTTTTCAACAAGTGAAAGCTAGAGGGAAACATCCTGGAGGAGTCATGCATCCTCTTCCCATACCTGAGTGGAAATGGGATAATATTACTATGGACTTTGTCATGGGACTACCAAAGACTCCTAGAAGGACTGATGCAACATGGGTCAATGTTGATCATCTTACCAAGTCAGCACATTTTCTTTCTATAAGGGAAGATTTACCACTTCGACGTCTAGCAAGACTATATATTAATGAAGTTGTGATACTTCATAGAGTACCCCTATCAATTGTTTCTGATCATGATCTATGTTTTACATAAATATTCGGGAAAAGTATTCAGAAATCCCTGGATATTAAGCTTCGTTTGAGCACTACCTACCACCCCCAAACTAATGGAAAATCTGAATGGACTATTCAAACCTTACAAGACATGTTGAGATCATTATCACTTGAATTTCATGGTATGTTGGATCAATATTTACCTCTGGTATAATTTTCCTATAATAATATCTTCCATTCAAGTATTCGGATGGCACCATATGAATCGTTATACAGAAAGAGATGTCGTACACCAACCAATTGGGATGATGTTGGTGAAAGATAGCTCGTTGGCCTAGAACTGGTGGAGGAAACGATGGAAAAGGTGAAGGTAATCCAAAACCACATCAAAGATGTTCAAATTAGGCAGAAGAGCTATGCCGATAACCAAAGGAATGATTTGGAATTTCAGGTAGGAGATCATGTTTTCTTGAAGGTATCTGCATGGAAGGGTGTTATATGTTTCGGTAAGAAGGGAAAATTGAGTCCCATTTACATTGGACCTTTTGAAATTCTAGAATGAATTGGGGTGTAGCTTAACGGTTGGCAATGCCGCCAAGTCTTTCCAAAGTCCACGATGTGTTCCACATATCACTGTTTACAAAATACATGCCTGACCCAACGCATGTACTCACCTATGACGAATTAGAACTGGAACCTGATCTGTCTTATTCCGAAGAGCCTATCAAGGTTCTTGATACAAGAGAACAAGTGCTGAGAAACCAGATGACTCGTCTGGTAAAAGTTCTTTGGAGAAACCATAAGACGGAAGTGACAATGTGGGAACCTGAGGAACTTATGATGAAAAACCACCCGAGTCTTTTTATGCAGTAATATTCTAGAAAATTCTAGGATGAAATTATTTGAAGGAGGGGAGAATGTAACACCCCAAGCTTCCACAGTAAGCTTGTCTTTGAATAATACAGTAGTGTGTGTTGTACGCAACTTTGAGTTCTAACACACGACAACTAATCAAACTAGCTGTTATGAATAGTAATACACACTTTTTGAAATTTTATAAATTTTATATTTGAAAATGTACTTCATTTTTGGATTAGGAATATCAAAATTAGCTTTGGGTGAATTTTTGGTATTTTTCTGAAAACTTTCAATTTTTGATGAATATTGAAAAACACTGAGTTATAGTTTAAAACCGAATTTTTATTTAAATAAGTATTTATTTTATTTAAATTTATTTTATTTCAAAATAGATACAAAATACCTATATAAGTTCAAATTAAGTCATTGGAATTATTTTATAATAATTTTAGATATATAAAAATTTTATTGAAATTTTCATCGTCTTTTACCCACCTCTTAGGAGAATTTGCAAATTCACATAAAAATAAATTTTACCACTTCTGTGAGTGGAATTTCAAGAATCTGAGAGACACGGTTGATATCAGTAAAAAATGTGGTTTAATAAGATGAAAATATTTTTTTGGTGAATAGTAGCTTTTTACTTTTATTTACCACGGTTAAAAGTAAATTGAGTAATTAAGGGTAAAAATGATATTATTATTACCCTAACACATGTCCTAATTCTATTTAATAAGTATAATTCGACCAAAAAAACCTTATATATAAAATATTAACCCCTTTGGTCCACTTTGTTTAGATTAGGACATTTATTATTATTTAATTCAAAGAAGAGTTAAAAGAGTTAAAATCAAAGTTTAATAACTAAAACATTTTTAATATAGGTTTATACAAAAGATAAATTAGACTATAAATATTCATTAATAAGATAAAATTATTTAATACATAATGGTATTTTATTTATATTTTTTAGACATTAAATAATTTAATTTATTTACGACAAAATGATGATGCATTAATTACCTAATTAATGAAATATTACAATAATTGATATTATAAATATCCAAATAAATATAATTTGAGACATTTTATGAATTACACTAATTTTATAGGTCAATATGACATATTATGATTGGTTAAAAGAGTTTTTTTCTAAGTAATAATGCTATTATGAATTTATCAAAAACAAAATACCAATTAATGTCAAAATTGACATAAAAGAGTTTTTAAAACAAATATTATATTATTAATTGATATTTTATTCCTAAAAATATAAGGTTGAGCCAAAGGACTTATATAATGATATTTGTATCATTAATTAACCAATTGGAGTTCTCTTGAAATTATATAGTAATTTTATTAACCATATAATATAAAAATACAAAGAGACATGGTTAATGTCAAACTATTTAACTAAGAGTTAAATCTAAAAGAAAAAGTTAATATAAGGACCCAAACCTATTTAAAACCTATTGGTTGAGTTGTTTTCGATCCATCCCCACCTTATAATATAAATAATACATTTTGGAGCCATTGAAAACCGAAGATGATATTATTGTAAAATAATATTTCTAGTTTTTCCTAAGGTGCCCCTCACCCCTCTTATAAAAGGGCACTCCCCCTTATCTCTAATTCACACCTTAAAAGCTATTCTTATCAGCCAAAATCTACCCAAATACCCTATAAAATTTCCTCCCCTAATCCTATAGGCCTTACTTTAGTCATAAATCATACTTAAGGAGCCCTTTTTATCAAATCAAAAGGAATAATCTGAAGAAGAGGTAAATATTTCATCACCTCTTTCAAGTTCCTTTATTCTTCCACTTCCTTTTTCTTTGTTGTTTCCATAATAAAATAATAAATCCAGTATCTTATATATAATTTGATGTTATTATAAATATTTTACAACCAAATTCATTATTCTATCCATCCTTTTAATGACATGTCACCATACGTGCGTACGTACGGCTTGCCGTCTCCATGTCGTGGTGTAATTGTTATTCAATACATTATTATTTGGATGGGTATAATAATGATGTTTAATTGATGTAAATAATAAATATAACATGATAATTATTTTCTATATATGATATACCATACAATTATATATTATTTTAATATCAAAAGAATGATATTTGTCTCTCGTGCATACGTACGGATTACTGCCTCCACGAACGCGATGAGATTCATTCCCCATCATATCCATTAAAGACTAATTTTCATTTGATGATTAAAAATAATCTTTAATGACTTGATATAATTCTGGACTTGAATAAGATACATCCCATATATAACAAATATGACTCATATAACAAAGTATATACAGAAAAACAAATCCATTAACACCCGAAATGATGATAATACTAAGATATTATTAACAAAGAAATGTTAAAAGATCATATATGATATCATATTAATGTATAAGATTCTGGTATAATTTAATAACCATTATTTAACCATTATATAGAAGTTTAACCTACCCTCAACCAAGGAAAAGTACAAGGTAATGGTTAATTTTTCACAATCTATTCATTATCCGAGTTGTTTATATGTAATTATCTATTGGGACCTCTTTATCATCTACATCCATGCATCTTAAAAATGTATTTCAAAACATTTTTACTATTTACTAGACAATGGGTTAAAGTCATTTATACCCTTATTTGACCTTATATGTTTTTACAGGAAACATTCCATCATTTTCCAAACAAGGTACATTTAACCTTTTTGAAAAAATTAAGGTAATAATATTTCTTTAACTTATACGGAGAGTGCGGCTATTTTCAGCCGTTATAACATCGTCGAAGCTTCCCTTACAAGATTATAAGAATATTTTCAAATATAAATGTTTTCTTTTATAATTATGCAACCTTTAAATGATTTAAAAATTGAAATAGATATTTCTCTAAAATGGTTTTTATATCATCTATGTCAACATCCTTTGATGATTTGAAGTTTTTTTGTAGTTGATTTATTAAGATACAAAACTTCCATATTGTATTGAAGGTTTTGTGATATGTTTGGATGTGGATGTTTTATTTCATATCATTCATGGTCTATAGATAAAGTATTGAAATTTTGTATTCCAATTTTAATACGAATGTTTATGTTATGTTTAAACCTTTTCATAGGAGGAATGCATTAGACATATTAAGTGAAGGGTGGGGCCCGCTATAGCTCCTCGATGCATCGGTTGGTCTCATTAGACAAACAAGTGTCTTGGCACAAGGCCTTGACAAAATATTATTTGTATTCTTCATGCAAGGCCTTGACTATGTGGTTATGATATTCTAGCATTATGCATTCCATCATTATAATAGTTTTTATTGATATTACATGTGATTATTCGACCAGTATAATATCCATGTGAATAAGTAAATGGAATTATTTCATTTTATTTTTTCCATATTATTCTGAAGTTCAAGTTGAAAAGGCTTTAGTTTTAGTTATACATTTCCTTAAATGTTTACAATTATTTATGAAAGTTTCTGCTATATTGTTATCCTTACTGAGAATCTGAGCTTACACCTTTCAATGTTTTATTTTTCCCAGGATGTGACGAAGTATATTATGACTGACCTGCAGGGATAGTTTGAGGGGATATGAGTGTGGACTATGGAGACTATGTTGTTTTAGTTTTTCACTTTATCATGTAATGCAAGACTTATGAATTCATCTAGTGTTTCTGAGGCTATTAAACTAATTAGTCTTTCGAGACATGATCTTTTGTAATCATGACAATGTTATGTAATAATGCACAAACTTTGGGTAACTGGGGTCGGGGAATTACATGATTTCCCTACTATTAAGGTGGTTGGATCTTAATCCCTTATTTTGAAAACTAAGGATGTTCTTAATGTGGGATAAGTTCCTTCTAAGAAGGATATGCTTAACCCAATTCATCATTTTATTGATGAGGACCCTTTTAGTAATAAGTCTATTATAGAGGATGTTTAAGGATTTGACACTCCTTGTTTCCCAGACTGTAAGTAGGAAACATGGATTTAAAAAACCCAACTTGAGATGGAACTCTAATGAAATAATTATACCACATGTCATAAATGTGAAAAATAGACCAACATATGTCACATATTCTATGGAGTAATAGGTGTATCCCAAAGGATCCTTCATAAAATTTCATTCTATGAAGCCTACAATAGAAGGTTGCATGAATCTATCCCTTATAATATCCAATTGATTAACTGGTTCATCTCCCTCATGACTATGTCACCCATGATAAGATTTTGGATGAGGAATTGTATGAGGTGGATAAGGAAATAACCCCAGAATCAAAAAAATATTGTCAGCAGAAAAAGAAAGAGGTGAACCTATATGGTGTAAAAAACCCAATCTAGGAGAATTACCTCTTTTAAATGACTGTTCTATTTTGAAACTACCGAGGGATAAAAAAAGGACACTTACCTAGACCATAGTCACTTAATTAAGAAATACAACCATTTATTGGTTTTAATAGGTAAGTCTATGGTTAAATTTGAGGGAAAAAACTATTCTACCGGAACAAATTTTAGTTTTATTTGGTTACCTATAATACCGTGGTTTTAATGGATGCAAATATCTAGGTTCTCAAAGGTAAGAATTTAAATTATTCTAGTGTAAACATTATAAAATAGTATATTACTCTTAAGAATTGATTTTTGGGCCTCCTATTTCTTGATATACTTTATCTATTCTCACATATGTTACATTAATATAAAATAACTATGAGATGTGTTATTCATGTTGTCCTCTTACGCAAACACTTATAAGCTTTTCAATGGTGACATTAAATCCATTATGATCCCATAGGAAAATATGGGGGATACATTTCTCAGGGTAGCCTCCAATGAATTCCATTCTTTTATTAATAAGTTATGACTAACTAAAATTAGACAATTCGGTGCTAAATTCACGTCCCAATAAGATTTATAGAGCTTTAATTTCTATTTTTGTGCTGATATCAACCCATGATTCTCTTACTAATCCCTTTTATGGGTTTCCTCTACAGTCACCTATCTTAGCTATCATGATGACTACTAGTAGGAATAATTGATCCACCTTCATATTCAATAATGATAAACGTTTTCATCAATATTATCAGGAATATATTGAAAAGGATTGGCTTGGCTAGGATAAGTATAATTCCTTACAAAGGGATGCTAGTAAATTGAAAAGTATAAACTAGATATTGGGACCAAGGATAAAAATAAGTTTTCCAATATGTACAGTGAGATTAATATAGTTGAATCAGATCTCCTAGTATTCCAGAACATGTCCATTCCATAGGGTTGCCTTGGAGAAGAAAATTTAAATACAGTGTAACATTGATGAACTTTTAAACACTAAGGAGGGTATTTTGAATGAGAATCTTGGACAGAAGTGGCTTAAGTAAGTGTAAAGGAACCCTAAATTTATCCACATTATTCTTATAGAAATAAAGGTTAATAAGGCTATCCTAGATATCACTATTAATGGAGTAAACCATCACTCATAGAATGATATTGGTAATGATTTGGTTTATTTTTTACTCATGTTTTCTATAATAACTATGTATATGATGAACTTAATGAATAATAATTGATTTATTTCTCCATATTAGAAATAAATAATACTTTTTTGATGGCCTTACATTTATATTATGAAATTAAATCTACTCTCTTTTCCTTGAATCTAGAGAGTACTACTGGTCTATATTGTTTCTATAAAAGTGTTATATGCAGTATTGGGATATCATTCATTTAGACATTTCCATGGATATCAAATAATTTTTCTCTCGGATGTACATTCATATCAATGATAACCCTCAATTCATAAATCTTATTCTATGGTTTTACTATACATCATATTTTAGGGACTATAGGCCCATTGTAATCTGTAATACCCTTCTGAAAACTATAAGAAAATTTGTATCTACAATGTTAGGAGGTCTGGCCAATTATTTTTCTTCCCCTAAACAATATGGGTTCCTTCCTACAATAAATATATAAATATACCTCTATATTTCTTGAGTTCTAGTGAATTTACTTCAAAAAAATCAATGAATGGAACATTGGACTTGAAATGGATATCTATAAGTCCTTTGACACCCTTGGCTAGAACTATATTCTTCTTATTCTCATTAAGTATAGATTTTATCAGATAATTTTCAGAATCCTTCATTCCTTTATTATCAATTAGATACTCTTTATCTTTATTAATGGTCCATTCAAGGGTTTCTTCAATTGATCAAGAGGTATTAGACAAGTTTTCCACCTTTCAACTATTCTATTTAGAATTGTATAAGACTGCCTAAGTAAATATTTTATCAAGGATATAGAAACTGTCCTAATCAGTCCCATTAAGGAAAATATGAACCTTAAATCTCCATATAAACTTTTTTATACTTATTACATCCTTATTCTTTTTTAAGAAGATGACCTCACTTTATATTCCACTCAATATATCTTCAAGTATTATAAAACTCTTTTAGGATAGTCTATCAGCTAGAGAAAATCAATGTTATTATTTAGTAAAGGTATCCTTAAGGAAATGAAGAGGCATATCATTAACTCCTTATAGGTGCTGAAATAAGCACTCCCCATTACTTGGGTTCTACCATTTTGGGGGATAGTATTAAAGAAACCAATATTGAATAAATTGCATGAAAAATCTTATCTCAACTATGTAATTGGATGGGAAAAACATTATCTCAAGCTGGGTGGATATATCTAGAAACCTCATTCATCTCCTCTAATTTTTTTATACACTTTACATATTTATAAATTGATAAAATAATTAATTAAAATTTTGGTATCTCAAATTTGAAATCTTTTCTGGTCTATCTCTATGAATGAGGTGAAATATGTTACTTTCTCCTAGAAAAGGTGCACCAAACCTATTCATATGGGTTTCTTGGGTATTAAAAGCCTCAAACACTTTAATATGACTTTCATTAGTATCTACACATGGAACCTCTTGTAATCCACAATTAAGGCCACCCGTTTTCTTATGAAATTAATGCTTTAAATACTCCATAGGAGTCACCACTCATTTTTGTACTCGTAAGTACGGTCAAGAATCAAGAAATCCTTTGATGCAATCATATAATATTCTCATTAGATTCTCTAAAAGCACTCATACATAAAATTTTGGTATATTATGTAGTTTTATATCTAATTATATGACTCCTACAAAATCCCATATCCACTTGGACATTTTTCAATTGATAAGGAAATATAATCAATTCCATAATTATTGGATTTCTTAAATGTCGATATTCTAAAGTAGGTCCAATTCATTGAATATTTAAAGAATGAAAAAATTTAAGTTCCCTAATTAAATAAGTAGTATATATTATAAGATATATTTTAGAATATTATGTGGTGATTCTAAAAATCCCCCCAAATGGATGGGTCATTTCTGGAAGCATAGTTCCCCCCCTCCCACTTTAAGGAAGCTACTTATTTAGAATCTTTGAAATAACTAGCTACCCATCAATGAGAGATTAAAGGTTTTAGGTATATAAGTTACTTCAGTCCATTTTATGTGTTATAAAAGTGAAGAATATTGTCTTTATATTTTCCTTTATTATGATCTTATCAGGTTAATTTGGATGCGTCTATATTTTTTATTATAATAATATATTTTTCTCTATAATAACATTGTTGAATTTATAGATTGATTTTTCATATTGGAGCTAACTGCCTAGATTAAAAATATATTATTTTTTGTTATAGCCTCAATTATCTTCCATGTCTATAATGTAATAAATTTGTTTAAATTCAATGGAAGGTCTTAGAATATTATTACTATTATTTCCTTAATCATGAAGGACATAAAGGTTTCATCTAACCTTCTAGTTGGTAGCATGAACAACAAAATAGAATACATTATCTCTAAAAGGCTTCCTAGGGTCCCCAACATTCCTAGAATGTCTACCCAACCAAAGTACAATAATTAAATCCCTCTTCGTCCGTCATGAATCAAATTCATCATAGATAGTGTGGCACAAGGTTTACTTTCACTGGTCGAGTGTGGAGGTATCTTAAGAAATTCTAGAGGATTTATTAAATTTTCTTTAATGAAAATTCTTGGAATCTACATTTCATTTGAAGAAGTACTATAGATTAATATTTGTTCCATAATAAATTAATATTAGTTTCGATAGAATTGAATATGGTTTGAATATGACTCTTTATTATTTGTCAATATTTTCAAAATCCAAGAAACATTGGTGTCATTATTTTTATATAAGGATTTGATGGAGTGAGTTAGCTACCTCAATGGTATATAGTATGTGTTCTATCATAATATAAGGAGGTTAATATGGTAGTGTATTCTCTTTTAAAGGAAATCATGGAAGATTGGGTCTATCATTGAACTTCTAACCTTTTTTTATCATTTCTCTCATCTTCATGTTCTAATTGTAAAAGGATATGTTTATACTTTCCTTTATCTGTTACACTTTCTCCCTTCTCTAACTATTTTATTTTTAATTTATGGGTTAGGTATTTTCATCCCAATTCCTCTTCCTTCATTGATAATAACTTGGAAATATAAAAAATATATTTATATATATGTAATTATTACAGAAATAAAACTATATATTTAAACCCTAGTGTGTGTGCGTTTGTGTTTTTCTAACAAAACAACAAAAGAATTCTGGGGATAAAAATGATTTGAATAATTTAATGAAGCACTAAAAACTTTTATGGTCAAATAAATCGTAAAAAAACTAAAAAAAATACAATAAATACAGTTGTTCCTCATAATATAATAGAATACTGAAAATAATAATAATTTCATGGGTATTTTCACATTAATTAAAAATAAAACACAATAAAAATTATATTCCATTGATAAAAAATAAACTAATTAGTTAGGGTAATAAATAAATATCCATAAGAAATTTTTTTAACATTGTAGATAAAATGAAATTAGATAGTTTTCAATGTAAAATAGAAAGTAATACATGAATTTTTGTTTTTTTTTATCATTGGGTTTTTAATAACCGATTAACGATTAGAAAATTTAGCAGAAAAAACTAGAAATAAAAAATCTCTAGAAAATCATGCATGAAACCCCATAACCATGTTTTATATAGAATAAAGAACTTGTACATGTGTTCCTTATAGAATAAATAATTTATAAATCCATAATTGATCATTATTAATAATTATCACTCAATTTCACCCATCAAACACCCCTCTCAATGGTTTATCTACCGGTCCGACCAAATCAATCATCGTATGGGAAAGGTCTTCTTCCAAAATATGATATATTAATATCTCATTGAATCTATGTTTGGATAAAGAAGATAGATTCAAGGGTAATTACATGAGGTTTTTTCAAGTTAGATAGATCACAATCACATGGTGATCACCTCCTTATATTGACCTCAAGATTGCACCCAAAGTTTCCATGCATTAACTAATCCATTATGTACAGTATGAGCTAATTCATTTACCGTTATTTCATTCATCATATGAATTCACTAAACCTCCCATGCGTTTCATCATATGAAATATTTTCATAAATGATAAAAAAAATTGGAAAGAAAAACTAAGTGATAATAGTAATATTTTATTCTCTATAAGTAGTATCATGTTATCACATGTAACATGCATTACGATATCCCATTTAGATAGGAATTTCATATAACCTAGGTCTATAAATGTCATAGAATATGGAATTACCATATAATTAAATATGATATAGACTAATTCACATTAAATATACATGGGATTTAGGGAATATCCTTATCAATCTACCACTTTCACAAAATCCTCATAGACATTGTGTTATTCCACCTTATATTGTATCTTATATAATAACTTGTGAAACCATATCCAAAACTCATTTTCGATATCTCCCAAAATAATTTTATAAATTTATAATCAAATTCACCTTATATCATAACATATGAAATACCTTGTTAATACTCATCTAAAACCATTTTTAGATTCATCTCTAAAACAATTTCACAGCTTCTCTCTAAGTAAAACACAATCCCCATTTAATCGAATAAAAGTGTGAACACATGGAAATTTGTATCCTTTGTTATAGAAATGAATCACCGAATCCATAAATATAAGAAACTATTTACCTATAATAGAGCATCGGTAATAATAATTATTTAAAGAGATCTGATATAATCTTCATCAAACACAAATATCTCTATACCTATGTTCACTATATATATTATATGAAGGCATTCAGTTTTATATGATCCCATTATCCATGACATAGATTAACCATGAAAATTTTAATATGTAAATCTCAGATATCCTCATCATATATTATTGATCCTATTAGTATATACTAATTATTTTTATAAATACATCATATCCCATTCGCCATTAGGGTAAAGGACATCACATCTCCCCCACCCCGCCTAATAAGTATTCACATCATATGTGTTATCTATGTATGGTCATACACTTCCATGAGATCTAAAAATTTATAACCTAGATTTCATGATATTAATATGAGAGGAAAAATATTATCTTTTTTAATCTTTTCTCAATAAAATCATAAACAATATACCCAACCACCCCCAGACTAACTAAACCTCAAGGCCCACATCATAAATGTACAAAATATAAAGCTTCCAATTTTAGGTATCTCACCAACATGGGTATTGGGGACTCCAAATATGAACTATCCACCACTATTATTCCAAATAAATAGTGTATGAAACTCTATGTGGTCTATACATAGTGAGTCAAACAATACAACAAAATACATTATGTGCCTTGTGAGTATATTCTATACCACGGTACAAGAATCATACTCATGATAAATTGAACATTATATCACTAAATATAATACTCCATGATGAACATACATTAGGAATAACTAAAATTATAAAACAATATTTCAATTATCCTTTCACTTCAATAAATATATATACTTCCTTATTGATCTCAAATTTAATTCATCTTGATGAAGTTTCATTGGATGGAAACCCTAATTGGAAGGTTGAGGATGATAAGTAAATTTACCCTATAGATCTCCTCAATGATTGATTAAGTTAATTGAATCTTCACAATTTTTAGTGATAATTGATAGAATCTTATTTTTGTTCTACACCACTCACTTATACCCCCCCCCCCGATTCAAAGGATAGTCAGCAGTTTCTTTCATAGAGGAAGATGTTTAGATATAGGATGATAAATGTTGGTTCACACATTTTTTATATTTTTTGGTTCATCATAATAATCTACTAGTAATCATGAATGTGATGGAGTATATTGGATTTTTTAAAGTATTTGATTTCTTGATGACTCTCATATTTATCTCAATTTCCCTAATTGAGATAAATTTTATCAAAAAAATCATTATGAATCATGGTGTATTTTTGGTTTTATAATATTGGTTTCTAGGTATTGTTTTCTCATTATTGATGGTTGTGAGTCCATAGTGCTACTTATCTGGGTGGTTTTTTTCTTGTCTTCATATTAATATATTATGAATTGATACTTATATGGTTATCTCGAGCACTCTTAGAAGCACCATAAAGACTGCCTCTTCAACTATAAGAATTTATAAACCATATAAAACATGAGTTTAAAAAGAATTGGATATATTTATAGATTATCCCTCATGAATATATATTTTTAATAGAGTGTTTCATTTTTTTAAGAAGATTTCAATGATAACATTACCCCCTTATATAATTAGTATCACCAATATGGTCATGTGATGGTTGAGTGCAGAGTTTTTTTGTGTATATGCATTTGGATTGGGTGTTTTTACTTCAATGAAAAAAAATATTTTTTAGTGTCAATTGAAAAATGAGTTATGTCTAAACATCTAGTCTTGGTATGTGTTTGGAAGGAGAATCTGAGATAATATACTTATAAGGATATCCCAGTAGTAACTTATATTATTGGAACTTGGATTATTTGCTTCATTGAACTATGCCAAGCCGAGTATTTTGAATAAATTTCATGCTCCCAATTATATAGTTGAAAGGAATATTTTTTGTGAAATGGAATCCTAAATTAAAAGAGTTAAACATCCCTTGGGACTATCTATAATGGTATTTAAAAAGGATTTACCAAAAATAGTTATTGTTTCTAGATTAGAGGGATTTGAGCATTGTGCAAAGGAGGTTCTGGCTAATAATGGAAAGGCAAATAAAGTCTCCACACCAGTTCCAAGAGACCATAAAGATGATCGTCAATTTATTACCTTGGTGAGTGTTTAATTCTCTAGTAAATAAGTTAAT
Source organism: Viscum album (assembly GCA_963277665.1). Classification (NCBI taxonomy): domain Eukaryota; kingdom Viridiplantae; phylum Streptophyta; class Magnoliopsida; order Santalales; family Viscaceae; genus Viscum; species Viscum album. Next base: position 1,256,383,033 of record OY728122.1, read on the forward strand.
GAATGTGTTTCACCAATTCTTCAATATTTTTTTATTTTATTGGAACTATTTTGGTTGTAAAGGATACATAAAAGGATCAATTGGAAACCTTTTATGAGAAATATATTATCCCTTTAACCACCACTAAAGCTATGGGGGAATGTTAATATTTTCCAAAAAATTCAAGGGAAAAAATCCTTTAGTTGACTGGGAGGGATTCAAATTAACCAATCAAAGAACTCAATACCTCAAAAAAATTATTCATGGATGCAATTCCTTGTGGTTACTAGATCCATTTACAAGGGAATTTTTTCTAAGACCACCAAATATGAAACTCCAACCCAACCAGTCTCCATAGTGTTGTTATACTCAAAAATAATTATGCAAGGATAGGTTAATCTTAAAGGTAATGCATAGGGTAATGAATCAAGAGATATTTATAAAGGGTTTACTATGAAATATCTCTTTTTTTTCTTTACAAACCAAGAGGACCTTTCACTAAAGGTATCAACTTGGAATTAATCAATTTGGAAAAATATTTATAGTTCTATGGGATATTTATATAATATTTTAAAGTACTCCATTCATCAAAACTAGATTTAAACAACAAAATTTTCTTATGGGAATTACACATAGAACCTAAAACTAATATTCAATCTTTTGAGGGTAATATTAATGAATCCTAAAGTATATTTTCATCTTAAAATGATCTCTTATATTATTAGTCATTCCTCTATAATAAGTGATGTTTTTAAATTCACCTTTTATTTCAATCAATATGTGTCTGTGTGTGTGTGTCTGTGTGTGAATCCAATTGGTAACAATTAAAAAGTGGATATATCATTTTGTATAACATGATATTATTTATATATTCTACTTATTTAAGAATAATTAACAAAAAAATACATTGAAATCAATCTAACCTATAACATATGATAAGTTTACAACTAATCCTTATTATTTCAACACTTTTAGGGGGTTTGACTCATTACATATCTATGTAATTCCATCCACATATCTATATGAACCCTTGATAAATCCCTCCCACTAAACTCTTTTTTAGGTAACATATATTAATCAATATAGATTTAATAATCTTGAGACTTGGGAATCACATTTATAATTTTCATCTCTTTGAACAAGTATTCAAAATTATTAATTTCCAAACATCAATTTTTTTTATTTTAATAACTTTTTTTCTACTTGAAATGTTTCTAATTTAATCATTGAAAAACCATGATAATTAAGAATGTATTTTCTTTAAAATAAGTACTTTTTTTATAGTTTTTACCACATAAAACACTGACCTAAAACCAACCATGGTATTCTTTAGATTTATTATTATTACTACAACCTTGTTTTTGTATTGGTAGGTACGAATAGGAATAAAAAAATTTAGAAATATATATTAAAATTTTGTCCTAACAAAAATTTATTTATTTTTATTTCAGAGGTAACTAGTCAATTTTTAACAATAATAACGAAATCGTATAAGGTGAAGTGTAGTTAAATTTAAAAGGGTCATTTCTCAATAATGGTGGTTTTGTTGTATTTTTTTAATTTAAAATTTATGTTTCTAAATTTTATAAATTTGATTTGATAAAAAGGAATTAATTTTGGAATCATTATATCAAAAAAAATCTCGGTATTTTTAGGATTTTTCAAAAATAGTTGTTTTTTTGGGTGAATATTGATAGATACCAATTTAAAAAAATTCAGTTTTATAACGACATCATAATATACTAATGACATAATTTTTTTGAATCCTTTATGTAGACCAAATAAATAATTTATAATTAATATAATTCCTTTAAAAATATAATTTTGTACTTAAAAATTATTGTTTGACATTTTTGGATTCTATGTGATGCTTTTATTCAAATAAAAATTATTTTGACTACTTCCATTATAATAAAACATTCTCAATGTTAATTTCTGTTTTTATTTTTCTTAAAAAATAAAATAATTCTACATTTTCTAAAAATACACTAATTTATTCCATGGGATTAAACAATACACATGATTTTGGTTTAAAGTTTTTTTTTATGCTTAAAACTGGCACTTCTCGAAAAACAATTCATTATATTTTGTGAAACTGTTTTAAAAGTAATTTTTACTACATATAGAAATTGAATCTTATAAAATGAATTCTATATGTGGTATAATAATTTTCAAATTTTGAAGTGTACTTTGTTTCATTTTTATTCATAATGAGTAGTAATCATGGTAAAATTTTATCACCTCGGCAAATGGTAAAATGGGTTAATCATGGTTAAGACTATAGTTTAAGGTCTCTAAATATCTCAAAAAATAATTTATTTAGTTAGATGATTTTATTTAGACAAAAATTCATCCTTTATAATAATTTTATTCAATTTGTGCCAATTTTCATTAATAACGACCTTTATATTATTTTAAGTTAAGAGTAACTACAAAATGTAAATTTATTTATTTTAATATCTATAATATGAGTCCCTAAAATTAAACAATTTAATGAATGGTTATAAATGGTAAATATTAATATTAATAAATTTTTTTTATAAGAGGGATTTATTTTTAATTTTTTATAATGGTACAATTACCTAAAATTATTATGCATTGTTGATAAAACACTTGGGAAAGTTGGTGAAAGTAAAACTAAATAGTTTTAAAATATTTAATGTGACGTGTTTTGGATAAGTTAAAGTATTTCATGTTTTTTATGGATCAAAATTAAATTTATTTAATATTTTAAATATTTAAATTCAAACTTGAAGCTAATATTTATGTTTTTAAAGTCAAATAATGTGAATATTATCAAAAAGACGTAAGGATATTTTATGTTCAAAAATATTTAATCAATTCTTTTAAACTGTAAAAAATATAATATTTTTTCAATTTAATTATAAAATGGATTATCATATAAAAAATAATTCCACTTATGATCCCCTTTTTCTTTTATAATAACAATATTGACCCATAAAGACTAGGTATCCTGTTATTATACTCTTATAATTGTTTAATTCTTATTTATGATCATCGATTGATATATCTCATGTTTACCCTTACTGAGAATCTAAGCTCTCCCTTTTTTATATTTCCATTTCACCAGGTAATGAATAATTATTTAATATAAGAGATGCCTAGAAGTGTATCATTTATAGAGAATATTATGGGAAATGTTGATATCTTCTTAATGAATTTGAAAATGTGGGTATAATGATAAATATTCCCATTCTAGTATACTGATATTAGATTTGTTACATAAAAATATTTTTTCATAATTCTTAAAGACTCTAAACCTGAATTTTAATACGTTTTTAATTGAATTATTTTTAAATATTAATATTTTAATTATGGATAGTTAAATTTGCCTTTTTCTATTGGTATCAAATCCAGTATGTAAATATTCAATTTTTATCACCAGATCAAAGTGTATGGGTTTTGGAATATCTTAATAATAGTTATTATTGGAACTCACTCCATCAAACTTTTCCCTTAAATGTGATATTCACTTTGTACATTCACCAAAATAATATTTTACTTGTTAATATTGAACTTCTCTAAGTCAAAGCATAATCCCACTAACATCTTAGACACTATACTCTCTTCATAAAATAATGCTGAGATACAAAAAAATTATTTTAGTTAGGATATATAATTTGTTTCCTTATTTTGTAATATTTAACAAATAAACTATTGATTCCATATTTATATGGTATTCTATAAGTTTGGATCATTATTATAAAAAATAATTTTAATCTTTATAATATTCCATGGATGGTGGTGAGTTCATATCTCTCATATTTTAACAAATATATAGATAAACTCATTTATCATTGATAAAACACTTGTATCTATATCTTATTCTCAAAAACATGTTATATAATCCAACCCTTTTATCCTTATATTCTTTTCAAAACATGTGATAGAATCAGATTAATTGTAAACCATGTGTATTAAATCCATCATATAATATTTTTCATAACAACTCTTTGTTAAGAAATAATTTATCTTATCATATAAGATATATAATATGAAAAACTGTCATCCTTTATTTAGATCCATCTAATCTTGATATACTCTTTTTATATTTACATTTTTGGTTGAACACCACTCTATTTCATAATTTGAATGAAAAATTGAAACTATATAAATCATTTCCTTGATGTTTAACTCTATTAAATTTAAAACATTTGTAAATCATACATTTGGTATCATATACCCTTTCAAAATCAAAGAATTGGTTTCTATTACACTAATTCCTCATATGGACTTTATATTTATTTTCTCAAACCCCACTATATATCTTGGAGAATCCAATCATATGGAAATATTTTCCTTCCAAAATAACATTACCTTTAATTATAATTATCAATGATTGGATACTTGATTAAAAAATATTTTAATTTATAACTTTTTTCATATAGTTTAAACATTTACTTGTTTTTACTATCAATTCAGCACCCAAAACAAGAAAGTAGATGTATAATGTTTTTACCCACAACACATTCCCAATTTAGAGTAAACTTTTCATGAACCCATTCACATTATTCCAGCATTACCTTTGATGAAAATAGAATTACTTTCCAAATAAGAACAAGACTTAATTAAACCTTTAGTGAATAATTTTATAAATCTCCCAAGAATCTATTAGAACCACTCATTTAACTAATTCAACATTAGGTTACTCGGGAATATATTTTTCAAAACACATATAATTATCCATTATTAAGAACTATTCTTAAGATTCATATATGTCTAAGAAGTTTCTTACCTTTTGTATCTCCTTTCTATATATTAATTTCGAAATCAAGTTGGATGATTATTTTGTTATTTATCTAAAATGTGATATTTTATCTTATGAGTATCATGTTTTATTGGAATTTAATATGGACTTTTATTAAATGTACTCCCACTAAAATGGTAACCCCCTTTAAACTCATCATATCCATTAGTGATCTAAGACCCATATTTAATCATGAATTTTAACACTTATCATGTAAATAAGCAATAAAAATATATCATAGATAATCATATCAACCATATCATGTAAAACTCCTGGATAGTTGAGTGGAAAACTCATTTTTCAATCCATCATATGGAATATATTAACTAGAATCCTATAATATCCTAATATTTAGGGTTTACCAACTATGTTTAACCTAAATAATACACCATGAAAATGGACCAAAATTGTTATGGTTTCCTTAATATTTTATTTCCTTACATAAGATAATCCAAGGGAACCCAAATTTGGAAAGGCATGCCCAGTTGGATGATTGATGTCTTGAGAAGTATAGTTTTGGAAAGAATCTGACACATGGTATTTTAAGGGGATATAATCTCAAAATATAATCTCATGTATTCCATTTACATGTTTTATTGATTATAATTATTTAGTTTTTAATATTATTTCTTCCAAGAAACAAATATTTTCAAACTATATAGATTGGAAACTCTTTATAAAACTCATAGATTGTGTTTTTAACACAAATTAAAATCCAAGTATATTCATACATATGAAAATGAATCCCATGAATAAGGTATATAAAACCCATTCATATAAATCCTTATAATCACATGAAATAAAAAATTCTCATAAGTGTATGCTTAGAGTGACAAAAAGAAAACCCTCACTTTTCTCGGCAAGTCATAGGCCTCTAATCTAGTGAGTAGTATGAATCAAAGTCCCTCTAACCAATGACCTAGCCTGAATGTCCCAAAGGCCTTCCTTTTTTATAGATTTTTTGATAACCCCCCTTTTAAGGGATGAGGCGGAACCATTACAAGGCCCATAGGCTAAGAGATTACTTGTCTAGTAGGTCTTAGGAAATATACAGACTATACTTGGAACTCCTCCTCCCAGCTTCTTCATCGCGGTTTCATCTCTCCACCTTCACATGGTTGTTTCGCTAGGCTTCTCATGCAAGCATAGGTATGTCCTAATGGAAATTTCATACCCTCTATTTCTGAAAAATCCTCTTATATTATACTCTAGTGAATGTGCCTTCTCTAAATACTCATCTGGGGACTTCTCCTTGTGGAGTCTGTCTGATCATTATGCACAATTTCTGGTGGCCTGAAGGCCTTGAGGAGGCCCAAATCTCTTGATATAGCCTGAGCTCCTTACTTTCCCAAAGGCCTTAGGTGGCCCGGAGGCCTTAAAGGACCCAGGGCCTAAATCAGGGGCCCAAATTCCCAAAAGGATGAATAGTTCTAGCTGCTATAGAACCAAATAGTGCATGCTATAATACTGCTACAGTGCTCTGAAATTTGTCTTTGCCCAGTTTTGAACTCAGGTCTCTTAGATTCACTTGTCGAGTCCTCACTAACTGGGCCAAGGCTCTTGTTCCCAATGATAATTTACTCAATAGAGACCTAAATTCCATCATAATTCTAACACTAAATATGTATAAACTATCATTAATTTATTATTTTCAGCTCATAACCGAGTAGAAGCTAAAGTCATGGTATATGAAAACTAAATCTACTATCAAACCTAGCTAGAAACTCTTTGAATTTATGTATGATAATTTAAAAGCACTTCAACACTTTAAACTAAAGAATACAAATATTATTAATATAAATAATTTATATCTATGAATAAAAGGGGAATAAAATAAATAAATGAACAATTCATTAATTTAAACATGTTATATATAATTTATGAACAATTCACCAATAAATAATTATAAACACTTCATAATTTATTTATTCATTACAGGAATACCATAATTAAATAAATATAAATAGTTTATATTCTTTCCAATATAAAATGCTATATATTATCCATTATAAGTAATTTTAATTTAAATATATGATATTAAACAAAATATAAACAATTTATATTCCAATTATATTAATTAAAAAAAATAATATAGTCTATATATAACACATTTAATATTATTTTATCCTTGATCAAATCAAATATCATAACTCATTTTTATATTCTTGAAAAAAATTCTTAAATAAGTCCCTTAAATATAAATATCCAAATTTAATAATTATGAGCAATTCATAATTTTAATATATACTCTTATATGTCTTTCCTCATTTTTCAATTTATAAAAAAATTAAATTACACAAATAATTTTCATGTAAAAATTTTACGTTTTTTCATGTAATATGAAATTGTATTTCAATATTAATAATTAATATTCATAGACATTTATTTACTAAATGTCTCATAAATATTTAATAATTAATTATATTGAAATTTTAATTAATTAATTTATAAACACATTTCTAAATAAATAAATTTCTAATTAATCCTTTTTCAATAATTTAAAAATGTTTTATAAATTATATAATTCAATTTATAATAGAAATTTAGGGAAAACGAAAAATATCTTTTAGGCCATATTTAACTACATTCCCCAATGTTATAAAACATACAATATAATGGATAACCATGGATTGTATGAGGTAAAAGAGGTGGTGGTGTGGTGTGTAGGATTGACTCAACTCTTGTATGATATTGTGTCTTATGTTAAGGTATTGTGTGATAAAAACTAAATTTTCTAACATCCTATATAAGATTAACACCATATTGCAGTGATAGTAATCTATAATGGGTGCTCAAGTTGAATTAATCAAATGAAATAAGAAATTGTGGCTTATGATATGGAATATACATAATAAAAACATTGTGTGTGGTGGGTAGGATGATAATAACTTAGTGAAAAATTCCCACAAAAGAGTAATGAATTTACTGGTTTTCATAACTAATGATAAGATACTATGTGATATTAATCTTTATGTTAACTGCCTTGTTTAGGATTTATACATCGTGACCCGGTAGTCATTTCCTTAATAGTCCAATACATAGGAAAAACCTTTTTCGTAATGTTATACAAAGGACTAACCAAGAACTTGTGGATATCATGAATTGCAATGGGTCTCTCAAGGGTGTAATTAGGTATATAAATTTATAGAATGATAGGTTGTGATATCACTAGTAAGATTCAATACTCTATTTTACTCAAAAAAAAATAGTGCCTTCATATTGTATGATACAATATATCATATGTTGTTATATAAGGAAACTAAAAGATTTCAATGTGTCATCTGTTATGATAAGAAGTACGACATGCAATATTTTTCATTTTCAATAAGGTTTTATGATGAAAAACTTGTAGTATGGCATTGATACCATGACTAGGATTATAACGATTTATTAACAGTTATCAATATAGACTAAACAAATACAAACCAAAAATCCCAAGAACAATATGAATGAAATTCCAAACTAGGATTTATATAAAATAAAGAACATATATGTTCATACTTTACACCATTAGTTGTCATTGCCTCCATCCTTGATCATGGATGATAAAGACTGCTCAAGGGAAGCCATCAGAATCCCTTTCCCATGAAGTATCTAATGCATTCACTAAATCACCAATTATATGGGTGGGACCCTACTCTAAACCATGATATTCTAGTATCTCAGGAATCTAAGGTAAGAGAATGAAAAGATCTTCAAGGAGGATCACATTATTTTTTACAAGATGAATCAATCACCATTACCTAGTGATCACCTCCTCATATATACCTTGCGGATACTCATAAATTTTCTATGCATTAACTCGTATGTTACATAACACATGAGTTAATTATTTATCCTTTCATGAATTTATCATTTGAATTCACCGAACTACCCATGTGTTGCATCCAATGAAATATTTACATAAATGATAACCAATTTAGAAGAATGGACAAGTGATAAAACTTATCATTCGATCACCATAGGGTGTAGCATGTTATCACTTATAACAATCATTGTGATATCCCCTTTAAATAGGTATATGATATGCCTTAAGTCTATGCAGATTATATTATATGACATTCTCATATTTTATAAATTGATGTGGCCCAATGCACATGAAATATAAATGGGATTTATAGAATATCACTATAATTTGTATCAAAATATAACAACATGCATGTATTAGATGTTGTCAATTAATTTTATATTGTTTAAATAACAACATACAAAAAATAAAAGTTTTTAAATACTAATTTTAATAAAATGAAACAATTTTCATGTTATTTTATAAAACATTTCACTACATGTCTTGTCACAACCCTCTCATCCCATGTTACCCCTCCCATTCCATGAATTAGTGAAGGTACATAATGAATCCCAAATCCTAATTCCAATAGGCCATGGTCTAGAGACAAGCACCAAGGGTATATCATACACAAAATTGAGAGGCATTACCCTGTATGAAGAATATGAGGAATGAGATACAATATATAAACCCCAAGAAGATCCTAATAATAAAAAATAAAACATCTCAATAAATTCAGGTAATTTCTTATAAACTTAACACCTATAAAGGATACTAGAATTACCCAAATAAAATCATCTGTAGCGATCCGGAAGCCCGTGTAGCTTCCAAAAAAACTCCATGAGCTTGTAATGTATAAATTAATCACCAACCATATCCTACAGACCTATAAATTACTTCATATAGATATATGGTGAGAATAATAGGTATACTCTATAGGATTATCCCTAGATCCCCTCATAAAAAAGATAAATAAAAATATACTAATGCATAGTGAATAAGCATTTGATGTTAACTAAACACCTAAATAGGTATGTTAGGTTCCAAAGCTTGTTATGGATCTCTCACCATGTATTATATAAAACTAATATATAATCCTTTTTGTAATATCAAAATAAGATACCCCACTACCACTTCCCCACTAGTTTTCTTCTCTTCCACAATGCCATACGTCCTCATCCATATCTCTCCAAATAAAGTGTCCTTCTCTAAGACACGAGGGAAATAGTAACATATGATGCACCCCATGCATCACATAATCTCATCACATCGTCAAAAAAAATCCCTCTCTATATAGTAGCTAGGTATTTTATGGGAGCCACCACAGCTCGTACATCATGTAATATACCTCAAGAAATTCCAACCCTTACACAAAAGACCTATAATAATCCTAGGGATACTATACCCAAAGATATGTATTTTTTAAAATAAACATAATCCATTATATCCTTTGACACACATATATATGGATAATATAACCATCAGGAATATCATCAAACAATACTACCATGGGAAGAGAGTGGGGAAAGAGTGGGTAGTTAGCCATCCATTCATCACTAACGTATATGTTAGGGAAAACGCCCACTTAATTCCACAGGTATCAGTTAACCGACTAACAAGGGTGGGTTATCATATGAAATCATATATCGTGGGAATATATATATAGCTCAAAAAACACTATGGGAAAAAACCTAGCCTTAAAATCAATTGTCTCTATCATCTATTGGACACCTTTATACCACTACCAAAGAATATATGTGCCATAAGAACACATACATTTCATTGAAATTTTTATTTAATTCTTTTAGTTAATTATTTCGTAATTACATTAATTTCCAACCAATTATTAAATTCCCTCTAGGGATAATCCTACCCCTTATAAGATTATTCACAATTTATCATAATTTAATATACCATCAAACCACCTACCACCTAAATTAAAAAATTTATCATTTATTGACATTCCATAAATTTAGGTAATATATGACTCATCCAAAGTTACAATAAAATATTCCTAACCCATGCATAACCAGATACATAAAACAGTGGGGAAATGAATGCATAAATAAGAAAACCTTTCGACTGAATGATAAGGAAGATTCATTATCATGAATGGATCCCAAATTTTGTCAAGATGAACAATAGGTTAGTGTATCTTCAACCCATTCCTCAAATATTTACTCCATTCATAAAACCATTATTCATATCATCATACACCTCACCATCAAAAGCGTTAAATTCTTCCAAAAACATGTGATTCCCCTCCTAAATATCGTTAAACTTTCGTCCATACTAGGATCACATTATGCCAAATATAAAGGATCCCCATCCACATTAATAAAAAAAAGAAGAAAAAAATAAAAAAAATAAAAATGGAAACTATGTCCTAAACACCAAGGCATCGGTCCTTTAGGAGAATATGTCTCAATCATTCCAAAAAAGTAAAATTTATCAAAAAATAGCTTATTACTATCTGGAATTATCTCATTAATTTATTCAAAGGTTACAACCATTAGAAACCTAAGGTATCATCTATCAAAATATATAAGATAAGTAAACATGTTTTCAAGAATATCCTCCAACTGCATCAAAATATGAGGATAATTCTAAATAAAACATTATTTTTTTATTTATCCAAAAATTATTACTAGCTTTAAATTCCATATCTAAATTAAAACATAAAAAATGTTAATACATATCATAAATAAAATATGGTACATTATCCAAAAAATAATGATACTGGCTCTTAATGGGGAATTAACATATTTGATCACTACAACCAAAACCCAATTTCATTATTTAATCTAGTTTAATCTTCATTAAGGTTAATTATATCATTAAATAATGATAAAAATAATATTAAATTTATCATTTCACATAAAACCTGAGAAGACAAAAAATCCCTTATTAAAGGCTTTTAACACTCCAAAAAAGAGAATATAACAACAACACATATCTCTGATCACCTCTCCCACAAGTAATCTACATCCCTTGAAGGACATTGTTCCACAACCACACTAAAAACAATGAAAGGACTCAATAATAAGGAAATAGATGAACCTCCATTGCATGGAAATGTATAATGGCAGAATACAAGATCTAAATGAGAAGAAATCATAAGGTAAAGAGTGTAAAATCGCCTCAAATAACCACAGAACAAATATGGGAAGTAGGGGATAAATCCCAAACAAAAGATCTTAAAAACACCTTAAAATAGATCCTTGGGTCCCCTGTAGTTGGGGGAAAATCAAGGGTTTTGTGGGAAATTTTGGGTATAGTAGGATCCAACAAATTTATGATTAATTCAAGTTGTTAGTTTTTAGAGACACATTCATGAAATTTAACTCCTCATCCATTCACATAATGAAAAAATGGTTTTATTCATAAATTAAACCTAATAACCCACCCTCTCCCATGCCTAGAACATCTATTCTAGCAACAAAATACTCTTTCACATCATGAATAACACTCCACATCTTGAATTCCTGTAATTTATATATTTTTTCTCTTAAACTATAGAAAACAAACACCTAGATTTCTCCAATAACTATAGGAATTAGAAACAAAGAAAGGAACATGGTAAAAATATTTGGGAACTTATATCAAATACCCCTCAAAAAATTCAAATCTAGGGTAATTTAAAACAAAACTTGGAGATAATACCTGAAAAAGGGTCTCCTGAACAACAACCCCCTGAGACACCTCTCAAGTATCTCACCAACATATGATCAAGACCATCTCACTTAGATAAATAATTCACAAAAACATGACACTAAAAATAAGCTCTCATACACTCTATCAAGGATATACCTCTCAAATAAGATCAATGACATAAATAAGGCATCAAGGAAGATATAATAGTCCCATAATCTATATTAAAGGGTCAACATCAACAAATAATCAAACAAATCATTATAATATAAAAAATAAGAATAAAAAACTCTAGGTAATAAGTGCATATCTATGAATCATATTCCTAGGTTCTCTACTATATTCCACCGAGCCTCGAAAGAACACAAACCAATTGAATAACATGCATGAAGAAAACCTTCTCTTTGAGGTCCTGAATATCCATAGGCTACTCCAAGAATGTCCCGTCATCATTAATATCAATCTCAACCCAATCAATGATGTGAGAGTTGTCATGAAGATAACAGTAAAGATACAATACATGAAATACATCATGAATCCAGATCATATGTAGGGGAAATGTTATCTTATATGCAACACTTCCTATTAGATCCAACACCTTAAAAGACCCAAAAATCATGGGATAAATCATACTCACACAACCTAACATTCTCTACCCATGTTGAGGAGCCACCTTAAAGAACACATGACCTCAAAGTTTGACCTCCATAGGTCTCCTGCAATAGTTGGAATATGATTTCTGATTATCATGCACTTTTTCATCCTATAAATAATCACTTGAATTATATTTTTTATGCCTGACACCACTTCCAGCCCTAGAATTATTGACTCTACAACCACATTTTAGAAATATGAAGAACAAAAAGGGAGGTAATGAAAAGATTAAAACAGTGTTATAAAAATGGAGGATTGAAAACTTTTTTTGTAAGAAAACTCGACCATAAGTAGGGTCCCCATCCAAGAACCTCTAAAATACAGGAAACAGGTTTGAAAAATATCTTCAAAATTCAATATGGTCTTATCTATATAATTATTCATCTATAGATGCAAATAAATTTTAATAAAAAACTGGGGGCAGATGAATTATGAATACCTCTCTACACTGTAGAGGCAAATTAAGGATCATGATAAAAGATGATCATCATTAGAAATAAATTGAGTATCATCACTACATACTGATATTTCCTTGATAAAACCTCTACTAAACTTGACTACTTTATTACTAATAATTGATCTTTTTTTATCAAAGGGTCCACTATTACCCATGCAGTATCATAACCTCCCAGAGCTCAAGGAAAAATGGTAAACAATTCCACTAAAATGTCCTAACACTTACTTTGGGGAGCATCTAATGGTTGGATTAAACCACTATGAACAAGGTGATCATACTTCACCCCTGGAAGACTAAACATTGGGACATGAACTCTAAAATTGAATGCTTATACTCGTCCCAGTAAAACTAAGATCTAAAAGAACAATACAACCTTTTCACACCAGGATGAAATACAAAAGGTGATATATGGAATTAAAGGAGAACCACCTCATGTGTAACTAAAGGAATGAAAATCCTCCTCTATAACATCACCTAGTATTAATCATCCTATTACTATCCATCATGGGAATCAATATAGAAAACTTGATCATGATAAACCTTCACCTCAGAATCCATACATAGGGACTCCTCTAGCTCCTACTTCAAATATGACTTCACCATCATCCGAAAAAGAATAATATACCTCCATACTTTCCAATGTAAAGGTACATCATAGAGATCTACTCCATCACTCACTAACAAATATCCAAATTTTGGAACATGATCACTATGTGACTTCCATAATAGTGCATCAACTACAACATTATCCTTTCATGATACATACTAAATATCGAAGTTATAATCCTTTAATAATTCCATTCAACTTCATTATCACATATTCAGGTCATGTAGGTAGAATACATACCTCAAGCTCTTATGATCGGTAAATACCACAATTTATTTTCTAATGAGGTATTTCTACTAAAACATCAAGTAAACCCCAACCACTATTAACTTGAGATCATGGGAGAAATATTTATGTTCATAAGGATATAAGTGTAGGGACCCATAAGAAAAAACCCAATATTATATCAAGGAAAATTCTAATATATGACATAAAGAATTATAGAAAACCTCTAATTGAACTCCATCTTTGGGGAAATGAATAATCAGAGAATTAACCAACTTCTCCTTAGGTACTCAAAATTAGTTTTAAATTGGTCAGTTTAGAAGGACACCAAATCATTCATGGTTAATTATTTCGAAGGAGTCATAATGTGCTAGAATCCAGACAACTGCCTCCTATAATAGCCTATAAGTCCAAGGAAACTCTTCACCTCTACAATAACGTTGGGTCTACACAAGAAACAATCTCCCCAATATTCGAAGGATCCATGGGTACTCCACCCTAGGACATGACATACCACATGAAATAAACATCATGATCCTAGAAATCACACTAACATGTTCCTAAATAGTTTTTTGATGAATAAGAACTCCTAAATAGCCTGAAGATTCTATGCATGATCATCCTTATATGTGGAGTACATAAGGATTACATTAATGAAAACCACCATGAACCAGTCTAGAAACAATAAGAAAAATAAATTTATCAAGCCCATCAACATATTTAGTGTGTTTCTCACACCGAGTTATATAAAAAAATACATAATTCAAGAAATGAAATCATAAAGATGTATTCATTATACCCTCATCCTTTACCCACATCTAATGATATCTCGATCAAATATTGAACTTCACGAGACAACAAGATCCATTCAGTTAATCAAATAAATCATCAATCCAAGGAAGTGCGTAGAGATTCTTCACTATCACCTAGTTCAAGTGATGATAATTGATACATAGACATAGACTCTCATCACTCTTATTTACAAAAAAAACAAAATAATACCAAGGTGATATTCTCTACTAAATAAACCCACGCTATAAGAGATCATTAATCTCAATCTAAAGCTCTCACATCTCAAAAGGAATTATCCTAATTGGATATATCGACATCAAATAATTTATCAGTTATAGATATTTCCCAAACTCAATTTCCTATAAATGTGGTTACACCAAAACCTCCTAATGAAAGAAATCAGTAACTCTTCAACAACACTGGAAACAACATTGGATGAACCTCCAAAATGATCAATAACAACTCAACCATTAAAGAAGGTACTGATGGAAACCACCTACAAAACATCTGAGTGTCTCTCTCACCAAAAAAATTGACAAAATATATATTAGTGTCATAAAACATAATCTACCTCCTAAAATTACTCATCCTAACCTATTTATCTAGAAATAGGTTTGAAGAATATCAGATAATGGTCGTGAAATGGATCTTAAACTCATTCACACTAAATATACCATGTCGTAGGTTAAGAAGCACCTGGAAACTAGAATCCATTATGGAGGAAGAAATAAACATGGATAAAATATGGTCTTGGAACTTACCCCATGATGTAAATTAATCTTTATAATCCACAAAGAACCAGAACCCCAACTGCCTGACTTCCCCATTCAACATCAACACCTCCAATAAAACCTATTTCTCCTTCTAAGAATGGATCAAACAGATGGTTATATCCACCTTATACAACTATTCCACTATCATTGAGTAAAAAATTAATCCACCATACTTATGTAGACTCTATCATTGAAATGCTCAATGTGTTCCCTTCCATGTGTTTTCATCATCAACATAAACTTTGTGGAGAACCCCTAGAACATATTGTTCAACATCATAGCATAAACAAGATTAAGACATAAACCTAGATCTATTCCTGTAAAATAAAATTAGGTTATGGACTCCTAAACCTAGATTGTATAATATTTATTATTAATTAATTAATTGAGGATCAACCTAATCCCAGGATCTATCCATTTTAAGCACAGGTACAAAAAAGAATGACGCATGATCTTTTCTTAGGTCACTACACTACAACTAGTATCACTCCACATAATAGGCATAGTAAATATAAATTTTCCTCTCATTAGATCATAGATGTCCCCAAATACCCCTTTCATAGTTGGTATCCCATATTTACATCACATACCAAGCTCAACTGACATCATTCCCATACCAACCCATATAGTCCCCACTAGTGCCTACCTCTAAACTCTATCCTATCATTCAAACAAAACATTTGATACCACTATATCAGGACCCATCCACCTAAAGTTACCCCTAATAGTCCAGTAATGATAAAAGGGAGATAATGATGCCGGAATATCACCTCTAATTTTCCATGTTTTGGAAAAAACACTGAGATCATATCATACACACAAATGGGAGTCATTACCCTCTAATAAGAATATGTGGAATGAGTGACATGATGGAAACACAAAAAAATATCATATTAAATAAAAGGTCTCAATAAATGCATGTAATATATTACAAACTAAATAACGGAAATGGTATCTAAAAGTACCAAAATAAAATCAACATCATTGATCTCAAAGGCCAAATAGCTCCTGAACAACTCCACCAGCTAGTAATGTTTAGCCTGATCACCAACCATCCCCTACAGACCTGAAAAATATTTTATATAGATATATCATGAGTATAACATGTATAATCTATAAGATCCTCCCTATATACTATTTTAAAAAAGATAAATAAATCATATTATATCCTAATAAATAAACAAGTAAAGCGAACTCGTCACTTAATAAGGTATAATATCTTCCTATCCTCATTGTCAATCTCTCACTAAGTGTCTTATACATGTAAAACGTAATATACAACATAATATAAAAAAAGGTACCCTGATACCACTTCTCCACCAGTTTTCCACTCTTCCCCATCATCATGAAACTTAGTCCATCTATCTCTAAATAAAAAAAAATCCTACACAAAGACACTCGGGATACTGTATCACATCATTCACCCCATTAATCACATCATCTCATCAAATCATCATCAACATACCATCTCTATATAGTAACCAAATAGTTCTTGAGAGACACCATAGATTGTATGTCATGTATTATACCTCAAAACAACACATCTCATACATAGCATACCTTTAATAATCCTTTGTATAATATATAATCAAAGATAAATATGTGTGAAAAAAACAAAAAACCATTTCATACCTCTATATACATATATATATATATATATGGGAAAGGTAACCACCAAGCATAACAAGACACAATACTGTCAGGAGAAGAGTGTAAAAAAATAGGGGTTAGTTAAACATCAATTTCACACAAACTTATATGTTGTGGAAAACACCCTCCAGAGTCTATTGGTGATAGTTTCCCTGCTAACATGGGTGGGGTAACATATGAAACCACATAACATTTGAATATATGTCCCTCACAACCGTAATATGGGACACAACCTGTCCCTAGACTCAACTATGATTATCATCTCTCAGATACCATGCTACATATACTTTGGGTTAGATATCCTGTAAGCACGCAATAATTTCAAGAAAACTTTTATTTAATGATTTACATTAAACAATTCATAATTACATTAAATACCAACCAATTATTCCCCACCCTTAAGGAATAATATTACATCTTATAGGGTTTATAAAGAGTTATAATCATTTATAATACTATCAAACCATAATCCCCATGGATCGAAACATTCAACATACATTTTCAATCTGTAATTTTAGGTACACTATAACTCATCCTAAGACACCATAAATGATGCATAACCCATGCACAACTAGATGCATCAAGATGTGGGGAAATGAATTCTAAAATAATAAAACCAGTCATTAATCCTATAAGTAAAAAACCTTACTAAAAATATTCCCATATTTCAACAAAATAAAAATGGGTATGCCCATCTTTAACCTATTTTATCAGTCTCGATGTCATCCTCGACACCAACATGCAGATCATCATCCATTCCTCCATCACAGGTGTAAATTACTACCAAAAACCCAAGCCTCTCCACCCATATCAAAACAAACCATTATCAATCCTAGGATCACATCATGTAATATATCAAGGATCCTTATCCAGAGTAATAAAAAAAGAAACAAGAAAAAAAATGGCAACATGGAAACTATTCCATAAAACCAAGGCATCCATCCTTCAAGAGAAAATGTGTTCACTCGTCCCCAAGAAATTATATTTATCAAATAACTAGTTTTTTCTATTTTGAAATAACTAAATCATTTATACATAGGTTAAAAACATAGGAATCCTAAGGCATCAGGTACCAATGACTATAAAATAAGAAAATATTCTTTCAAGCATAACGCCCTGTTTTATCAAACTATAATGAATAACAATTAAAATTAAAATAAGACTCTATATATTTTGAAAAATAATAATTACTATATTTACATTACATATCCAATTTCCAAGATAAAAAATATGTTCATCAATTTTATAGAAAATGTATAGCACATTATCTAGAAAATCAAGTAATAATCCATTAATATGACATAAACACATGTGATCGTAACAATAAAAACCCAATTTCATCATTTAATATAGTTTAATATTTATTAAAGTTAATTCCAATATTACCCAAAGATATAAAACATAAAAAATTTACAATTTCACAAAAAATAATATAATAAATCATTCTCATACCTCATAGATTTCAATATTTCTTAATGAAAAAAGAAGAAGATTATAGTTCTATAATCACCTCTATTAAAAGGAATTGACAACGCTCCATGGATACCTCTCCACAACCATTCCAAAAAAATAAATATAACTCTATAAGAACAAAAACGGTCAACCACCAGGGAATGGAAAGGTATTATTGGAGGAATCTAGATCGAACGAAGAAAAAACCTCAAGGTAAAGAGAGAAAACTCACCTCATATCACCATAGATCGAACATCAGAAGTTGAAGATCAATTCCAAATGAAAGAGCTTCACATAAATTTGAAAGAGAACCTATGGAATCCTAGAGTTGGGATATAATCATAGGGTTATGATTGAAACTGAGGGTGTGACTATCTTTTTATTCATTCTTTCATACATAATTTCATGGAAGGAATGCATCATTTATATTGTAAATGGACAGAGTTTAAGACCCGTTAACAACACATCACTTGGATCTATAAAACCTCGGATTAATTGATGTCATTAAATACAAGTTCAAATCATAAATATTCATAAATAGACTCAATAAATATGACTCCATATCTATTAATGTCTTTAACTAATGGTTCATGTCATGAGTTTCACCCTACAAACCACCCTCACTCAAGCTACAAACCTCTACTTGGTCTGCAAGTGACCGATCACATCATGAATAACACTTAACATTATTAATTCCTCCTTTTTTAATATTTTAGCTCCCAAAATACCCCAATATTACCCCAATATTCCTTCAATCATTATGAGATTAAAAAAACATAAAGGAATATGCTAAATAGATCTAGGCCTTTACATGCCTCAGAGTATGGTGTTAAAGTCATGTTCTTAATAAACAAGTTTACATGTAATGAAAACTATCTGAATCGGTTTTTATAACATTTATAAAACTGATATTATATGATCCACTTTTAATGATGTGTAAAATAAAATTGATTCAATGAATATTACCCCAAAAGTGGTAGTAAATGTGATTCTATCTACTTCTTGTAAGATAACTGAAGGAGTTCATACTTCAAGTGATTTCTTAGGAAATTAGCCTAAATATGTTAGGTTGGGTGAATATAGTTATATTTAGAATGGATGTAAAGTTATTTTGTCTTATAGAAATCAATTTTATCAGGAATAAAATAACCAACATAATAAATAATATGATATAAAATTTTTATATCAATTATGAGATTTAAAACCTCTTATTTTTTATAATCGGTTCAAAAATACAATCAAACATATTGATCTTAGAATAAATATCAAAAACCACACAAGGTACTTGATCTTGAACCTAAGATATATATTAGAATCATTAATAATTCTGAAAATAAAAATTTTACCATAATATTAATTTATTATCATGCATCGATTTATTGGTTAACATAAAAGTAAAAAATAGAATAATGAAATAGTGGTTATTAAAAATAAAATTATAGTTTTTTGTATAAATTAATGAGGTGAATTAACTTTAGAGTAATGATTTAATATCAAAGGATAATTCACTAGTTTGGGTTAAAGAATATGTTCTCTAGAAAAGAATGGAAAATGTGGATGTAAAACTATATTTATTTTCATTACCGTTTATATAACTCTTAATAAAAATGAAAACTGAAATGGGATTTTCAAAGTTCCTAGAGGTAATAAAGTACATTATAATAAAAATTCATTTTCCTTTATATTTATAATAAATTAATTTATTAAAAATAAATATTTAAATAAATTTTATTGTAGTAGAAAAATATTTTTTGACATTAGATTAGTTTACTTTAATGAAATTTTTTATGTGATGGTTCAAAGGAAGTTTACACCAAAAAATCATGATTTAAGAAATTTAAAAATTAAATTTAAAATTTTATAATGTGAAATTTAAAAATATATATTTGTGATCTTAGTGTGAGAATAAATGGTATTTTTTAGATATCTAAGGAACTTGTACTAGTGGACCTAAAACCATTGAGGATGGTCCCATAACTATAATGTCGTTCAATTGAATACCTTAAATGCATAATTTAAGATGATTTTGGGATGTTTGTAAATTTTTATATTCAATATGGATTTTTTATAATGGAAAGAAAAGAAACCAGTGCTCTGATAATTATTGAATAACTATTTATATCATTGAGATAAGCTCAATTTCATGTCACAAAAAGATGGAAAGTATTTTATCTTGGGAAATAATATAAATTATTTAATATTCCAAAACCTATAAAGAAACCTTTAATTGTTAAACAATGTAATCACATTAACTTAATAGGTGATTAAATCCATTAAATAAATGAATAATGTGGTTGTTCAATGGTTAATGATGATGTGTTACTTTAAAAAAATATTTCTATGCAAGATGTTGGTGAAGAATTTGTTGGTACAAAGATAAAGGAAAAGTATATTTTCAATGACACAAGTGAGAATTTGTATTTTCTAAAAAAAATTTAGATTCATGAAGTTTGAGAAATGACAAACAAAATCAATGTCTAAGTTAAAAACTTCTTTAGTGAGTCTAAAATAATGTTAATATCATTTGATTTAGGCCACACATTCATAGAAGAATGATAATGTTCTAATTAAATAATATTATACTTTCCCAATGATCTTTCATAAAATATTGTTATAGAAAATAAAAAAATGAATTCAACGAAATAAATTAGGAATTTCAATCAGTTTTATAAAATATTGGAAATTAAAAACCTAATAGATCCTTCAATGGATTATTCGTGATCTTAAAAAATTTAGTAACCCAAACTATGATAATAAACAACTTTTTCCAAGGTAAAAAACTTGCATAAGTTATGTTTTCATACTTTTACTAGTTTTTATGTAATAAAGTTTACTCAAAAAAAGATAGTTTCATGGAATGCAAGTTAATTTAGCCCATGTAAATTTCAAAATTTTAAACTCTCAAAAATTTGTTAAAGTAAAATTCTCCCCAAAATACTAGGATGAATGATCCTCAATATACTTTTTCATGGAATCACACAATAAGAAACGTGATTTTTTATAACTAAAAAATTATGATGGATATGTTTTCCATCAAAAAAACGATTCTTTTATTAGAATTTTTTTGACAAAAATGGTTTTACCCATAAAAATTTGTATTATCAATGAGTTTTTGTGATAAAATTGCATTCTATTGAAAATAGATTTTGATGAATTATGTGCACAATGTCATGAAAAAAAATATTTGTGAAAAATTATTCTCAAAAAATATTAATTTTCATATATAAAAGATCAATTTCTCACAATAAGTTTCATATAAATTTAAATAATATGTCATCGGATTATTTGTTCCATTAAAAAAAGTTTTAGCAGGAATTCATGCACGATGCCATGAAAAATTTATATGTGGCTAATTAGTCTAAATAAGTATTAATTATGACAGATATGGTATATTTTTTATAATAATTTCATAAAAAATTAAATAATGGGTCAATAAACAATTTGTGATGAACAAAACACGTAGTAAATACATTTAATAAAATATATAAATTTAGTTATGGTGATGACTCTTTGCGATGGATTCACAACCCGTTGCAAATAATTAATTCTCTCAAAATATCTACCAAAAATAATATAATAACCGACTGTATGCAGTGGAACTCATCCATAATAGTTTCCTATCAAAAAAACATTAATTATATTTTTTTTTCTCAACATCCCATATTCACAATTCATTTAAAAATATAATGTTTTTAGTGGTTTCTATCATGAATATAACTGTTATAATTCAGATATATCATTCAAAATCTAAATTTAGTTATTTTTTCTTCATTAAAATTATATTTCACTAAAATTTTATTAAGTTTATTTTTAATTATTTTATTATTATATAATTATATAATTATTTTTGTTTAATTAGTTATTGGATAGTAAGTAAATTTATTAGTTTGTTTATATAAAACTATTAATAAAATGACTAAATTTAAAAATTATAATTATTCATTATTATAAAATTAATATTATGGCTAAAAATTTACAATACTGTTATAGTTTACATAGAGTTATTTTAAATCAATAAAAAATAATATAATAGTTATTTAATATAAATAAATATTATGATTAAAATATATAATTACAATAATCTAAAAAATAATGCAGTAAGAAAATAAATTTATATATATATATAAATAAGTAAAATAGTTTAGAAATACAATATTATTCCCATTTTGTTAAAATTAAGAAAAGATAATAAATGTATAAAAATAATATAATAAAAAAATATTTATTCAAAAAATAAGTTTTATTTAGGAATAATTATGAAAACTAAAAACAATAATTATAAAATATAATTAAAAATATTAATCACTATTAATTTAAATAAATTAGTAATCTATAAAAAGAAATTAAATATGATAGAAAAAATTAGAAGAAAAAAATGAACTGAAGGATAAAAAATTACACTAAAATTAAACAAATATTTTAAAAAATAAAAAATATAATGTAACCTAAAAAATTTAAAAATTATTGATATATTTATAAAAATTAAAAATACTATAAATTGATTAAAATTAATATAAATGAATAAAATAAGAAAATAGATTATAAATATTAGCTTATAAAAATGAAAAAAATTGTATTTTTTAAAAATAATATATATATATATATATGTATAATTAATAAAACATATTTTAATTTATCAAAAATAAAATTACTACGAAATTAAAATTTATAAAATTAAAAAAAAGAATAATAATAATAAATTAATTAATTATATTTTCAATTGAAAAAAATATTATATTTTATTAAAAAATATATAAATAATAATTTAACAAAAAGATTAAAAATTAGTATAAGATTATAATAAAATATAATTACTTAATAAAGTAATAAAAATAGTTAAGCAATAAAAAATTTCTCTGTTAAGAAAATTAGTTTAAAAGTAAGAAATAATTATAATAAAATAAAAATAATTAAATAACAAATAAACACTAAATATTAAATTTTATTGCAATTGTAACACCCTAAAATTCAAATATACAACATTGTATTTAATATCATACATGACATGCATTGCCAAGCGTATAGGGGAATATAATATCTTGAGACTCTACTATGTATTTACTATTTTAAATATATTCAATACATGATATATCATGTGATTAATGCAACACTGAGTTATCTAGAATTTCACACAAGATTGACCTTCCTCGACAGCTTGCGTTAGACACAAAACCGAGTTTCAAAAAATAAAAATGTATTATTAATACATTATTATTTAATATAATATGATATATCTTAGATGATATATTAGTGTTTATGAATAGTATTAACGGTGTTATGAAATTTTATGGTCTATATAATTATAAAATTAATTCATTGGTTACCAACTAATGAGAAACAAAAATAAGAACCAATTAGATATAAAAAGAAATATTATTATTTATATGTTTCCAAATGATTTTTGTCACAATAAAAAGAGTTAATTATAATTAGTAAACTATTTTTATGGAATATATATGTTTTATATTCAATAAAATATTTTTTAAATTCATCCATTATGGTTGATAATCATAATATAAGAACAAACCCTATTTTACACATAAAACCTATATTTTTATAAAGGCAATTTTACCACCTTATAATGGGAAAACCATTTTAAATATTAATTTTGACATATTAATTGATTTCATATATCAAAATAAAATTTATATTTTAATGTGATACATTATAATTATGTTATGTTTAATTTTTTTATATTTTTCTGAAACATATCATTTTTAATGAATATTTACTAATGCTGCATTTTAGTTCAAACCAGCTTTTTCATCTGATTTACTTAGAAGGTTCAATATTATATTATATTGGTTTTAATGTTTAATTAGATAATATTTTTATCAATTAATATAATTTAGGATATTATAATAAATTTTAATTTTAAATTTACAATAAAATCATAGCATCCTTTTGGACATTTTTACTTTAAAAACCTGCCTTGTCATCCCGCTTAAGGGATGACTTTTAAATTAATTTCTACCAATTATGAAATTGTAATATGAAAAAATGTATTTCATATTTGGAATAATAATAATTTATAATTTATGAAAAGTTCAACTTAGTTTTTGGTCAAAAATATTAGTGAATGAAATTAAAATTAATAACAATTATTAAGGAAAAAAGTAAGCTTAATAAATTACTAAACCTTTAACTTAAGAGCCTAAATACCTATACACTGGTCCAAAACCAATTTCTGGACCTATATCATCCATAAACCATACATTATTGATTTTCGTTGGTTTTTATGACTTTTTTAGTTAATACCATGTTTACAACTATCTTGTTTCCAAAAATTCCAAGTGAGTCCTTTTCCTTCCCTATAAAAGGCCACCACCTCTCCCACTTCTTCACACCTCTCAAAACTCTCATGCATGAAAAATATCTGACCAAATATAATTCAAACATCAATTCCCTCAATATTGAATCCTCAATATGGGCATAAATTATTCTAGGGATGTCTTTTGATATAATCCAAAAGAAGTTACCCGATTAAGAGGTAACCTCTTCTCCCAATATTTTCAGTTTCATTTCTATTATCCAATACCTATACTCTTATTATTAAATGATTAAATAAAAAATATTATTAAAAATATACTATTATGTTTTTATGTTGTGATTTTTTCCTACAATTACACACAACTCCACCTAATTGGTAATGAACATATTATTTCTGGGTAAGGTGAACTACTACCTCATCAAAATTTTATTATTTATTCCTCACATACCACCTATCATGGTAGAAATTCTGATGGAAAATATATTTATATAGTATATATATTATATTTATATGTATTTATTCTTATTTAATTTTTATTTAGAACCTTCCTTTATCCTTTTCATCTTGTGTAAATCTGATAATTTTGTTTGAGGAAGTGTGGACTGCCACCCCCTCAAAGTGATATGACTTGTTCATGGAATACACAGAATGTATGAAGGATTTTTTCAATAAACCAATGTAACATATATAACACAGATATTATACTTAAATTATAATATACATATTTAAAATTTATTTTTCATTCTTTTAATACAACAAAAAAATGAAAGTAGTGTTCATGTTTACATACGACCTACTGTCTCCATGAACGGTATACATTATTTATAATCTCTAAATATAATGGACTATTATAAATACATATGTACAAAATATATAAGATAATTTATCCATGTTTTAAATTCTATATATTATTAAACCATGATCTAATTAATGATAACAATAAATGACCAGTAAAAACTTACTCGAGCAAACTTGGCAATTAACACCTAAAATAGTGAAATTACTAAAAGTGTGTTCAGAAATAGGTAATAAAATATTACAAGGAATTAATATATGGTATTATAATCATGATTATTGATATCTTATTATTTATTTTAATATTTTAAATAACTATAAAATATTCTATATAACAGAAAACAAAAAGGAAGGATAAAGTAAGGGAATTTAATCTCAAATTACATTCCCATGAGACTTATTTTTTATTATGTGGTAGATCATATTTATTTAGTGTGTAGACTGCATTTGTGATGTTATATTAGGGATAACCTTATTATAATTATATTATATGTTTAATTTAATGTTTTTAATTCTAGAGATTATGATTCAAATGTTTTAAAGTGTTATGAGACACTTTGGAATGTTTAAAGATTATTCTCCTAAATAATGTTCTTAATGGAAATATATCCTATATCACTATATTTTTTAATAATTTTTCCTTGTAAATTTCTATGAATATAAATATTTATTTATGATAGATATTTTTATTTTCTAAATTTTATATCATTTCACATATGGTTTTTACTTTGACAGTTATTTGATTAACTGGGAAATTATTAATACATTTGTATATTTTATTCATTATTTATATTTGATACAAAATTTGGTTTTTAAAATAAATAGATTCATCAATATGAATAAATATTTGGAAATGAAATGAAAATTAGAGCCCAGACTTTATATAGATCCTCGATGCATCGACAGGTTCTCATGAGATGATTATGATGCCAAAATGAAATAGGTTTCTACCTAGATTTTTAAACTGTTTGGAGGAAGGATCTTGACCGTATAGGTCCTCATGATCCTAATACATGAAGTCCAATAATTAATCATTTAATTCATTTATATTTATAATATTATTCATCCATTATATTTTTCATCAACATATCCTTGGATACATTTAATTTATATTCATTTATTAAATGGTATGTGTATTAGTCTCTTACTTTTCCATATTGAATTTTTCTTATCTTGTTATTTGAATGGAATGTGATATAATTTATTTTCCTTATAATTTTAATCTATTAATACAGATTCATTATTTATTCATCTTCACTTACCCTTTCTGGTCATTTTAGATCACCCTTATTAAGTTTCTTTCCCCAAGTTATGAAGAATATAACTTTGAATAATCTTTCAAGGATACAGTTTATCTCAATTTATTTTATAGCATGTTTTACTTTGTTTTCCCAATGTATTATAGATATAATGTATGCAATATGTATTTCCAAGACTATTAAACTAATTTTTCCTTCGGTATTTTATTCCCTATAATCATGCCAATGTAATAAAATAATGCACCAGTTTCAGGCTTCTGGGGTCAGGGTGTTATAGTTTCCATTAAATGAATTTTAGCAGTATCCTTCGAAATTACATTTTGAAAACATAGATTATGGAGCATAACAATAAAATCTGTATTGAGAATAAGTGTAAAATAATGTCCTATAATTTTGGTACGGTATTTATTATGTGGGTATTTCTAGAAATACATCCAAGTATGGATACTATAAGTGGATGTGGTTATAGAAAAAATGTACCTAGGAGTAATATCTTTGACAAGGTGTTATGGGCCAAAATTGGGGTAACCTAGTACACAAAAATAAGTCTTACTACATACCGAGTTTGAAACACCAAGGGGATATACTTAGGATAGTTTACATTTTCTTTAGCTACCATTATTAAGGATATAAAATTAATGATTACCCAGAATTAACTAAAGTTTATGATTATAGGATTTGTTGTGAATAAATTTATGTTATCTTCTGTACCATATTTAGAGTTATACAAAATTCATAATTTTAGGAGCTAATATAGTATATAAATTTTTTTAGAAATGGCACCTAGATGTATCAATACTCATAGACAATGTAGAGGTTTCCCAACTGAGAAATTCGATGAATCTGTTATTAGAACTGAGTATGTTATAGACATGTTAGGGAAGATTAGTCAGGTTATGAAAAATAAGCTTTCATAAATGGATAAACCTATTCTGTAGAGAGAATATCATATGTTGTATCACTTTATATGGTAGAATCCCCCCATCATTTAGTATAACTAATAATCCAATTGTATATGAGCATTGCATTATGTCTTTGGAGAAGATATTTACATCCTTGGAATATGGTGAAGTGGAAAAGGTTACACTTGCTTTCTATTTTATCCAAGGTGGTGTTGGTCAATAGTGGTCTCTAATCCATAATTCAATAGAGGATGAAGAAATTAAACTAATAGAATAAAGAACTTTTATGGATGAATTATTTGATAAATACTTCTCTCGGGATCAATAAATTGGTATGAATATAAATTTCCTTATTTTAAATCAAAAGGAGAAAGAAATGGTTGTGGAGCATGAATCAGCCTTTTCATAGATAACCAGAAATGCTAAAAATTATATATGTATGACTTAGTGAAATATTGAAAACATCTTTAAAGTTATTAAGAAAAGTATTTTAAGTTCACTGGTTTCTCAAAAAATTTCTTCATATTATGAAATAGTTTTATGTTCTATCAAGATAGAGAATTAATTCTCCATGTTCTATGGCTTAAAGGGAAACCAAGATAAGAATAGGTCTTATGAACACTTTAAAAATTTATTGATTCAACGAATATGAAGAGAAAGAAGGATTTTACGAATTGTGATAATTATGGAAATAATCACCCATGTAAATTATTGAAAGTTATGGGAGTATTTTATAAGTGTGGGGAAAAATGTCACCGGAAAAAAGAATGAAATGGAAAGAAGGAAAATATTACTCTTCAATGTTACAATTGTCTGGGGATATGGAACTATTTAAATTAATTCCCAAAACATCATGGGAATACACATCTGAATAATATAAGGGATCAAGGTCAAGAATAAGCTATTTACAATACCGAAGTGCAATTATTAATGGACATCTATATTTGGACCCAATAAATATGTTGTAAAAGCATTTTTTTTATGATTTTCTTTTCATATGATTTATAAAATATATAAGTATTGTACTAGAGTACATTTTCAGTTAATATTTTATGTTATATGTTTAATGGTACCAAGAAACATTATTCAATATAAAGATAAAATTTTCAACAAAAACACATGATTTAGGGAATAAAATCCCTTAATATTTTCCTAATGTTGACACAATGGTGAAGAAATTATTGATTTGGATAAGTGTTTAATACCTTGGAATTGATTAATGACTTGTAAAAAAGTGATATATTCTATCATTTATGGATTTTAAAACACATTTTATTTAAGGATTATATCAAATAACATGTGTCTTACTTACGGAATATGTATGAATGTATGTTTCCAATAAGTTTATATGGTGATTCAAGTTATTAAAATATATTAAGAGGATACATGATTAAGTTATTCACATGTTTGGAATGTGAACATTTATATCCTCTTCATGTTGATTAAATAATAATGATAATTTAATTTTAGAAATTCAATGAATATCCTTTAGAATTGATTGGACTATAATCTGTTGGAAATAGTAACCATTTATAAAATGTTTTAAGATGATCATTGGATGAGATTTTAGAGATCAATTTCGTAATTCACCATATGATGCATCATGTGATAATAGATGAATTATAAATAGTTCAAGGTGTAATAAAAGTAAGAGATTATGTTTATAGAAATTTATATTTACTACTATTTTTATAAAGTGAAATAATTTCTTAACTATAGAAAAAATGGTTTTGAAACAATTTTTTTTCCAATTGTCATCATTTTTTATGATATGAAGGACCTTTATTCACACCTATGGTTTATGGTTTTGTGGTAAAAAAAATTCATCTAATAATGTTCTCTAGAACTATCTATTAGAATTTTATTGTTGGATTTTGTCTTCTGTATCCATGTTTCCATTTCCCACCTATGTTTTCCTATTAGGGAATCTAGTTATGTAACCATTGTTCTTTCCTTTTTCACTTATTAAGTTGATGTGATATTAACTATTTTAATTATGTGGTTATTTCAACAATAGTTTATTTTAAATCCATAAATTTTTGAGGTTAGGTTTAAATTTCTAGGACACAATTAAATTAATTTGGGGAGAATTTAACACCCAAAAATTATAAGGTACAACTTTGTATTCGATAGCATGCATGACATGCATCACGAAGTCCATAAGGGAATATAATATCCTGAGAGTCTATTACATATTTAAAATTTTAAATATATTAAATACATGATATATCTTTTAATGAATGAAAAACCATGTTATCTTGTGTTTCACTTGAGAGTGGCCTTTCTCAATAGCCCGTGTTAAACGCAAGACCGAGTTTCACCAAATAACAAAGTAATATTAAAACATTATTATTTAATATGATATAATGTATCCTAGAAATTATGTTTGAAGTTATGAATAGTATTAAATGAATTATGAAAATGTATGATTTATATAAACATAAAATTAATTCATTGGTTACCAACTAATAATAAATGAAAATAAGAACCAATTGGATATAAAAAAGAAATATTATTATTTATATACTTCCAAAGGAGTTTTGTCTTAATAATCAAATATAATTAAAATTAGTAAATGTTTTTAATGTAATATATATGATATATAATCAATAAAATATATTTTATAGTAATCCATTATGTTTGAAATGCATAGATAATAATAATCCCTATTTTACATATAAAAAACATATATTTTTACAAAGGAAATTTTACTGCCTTTTAATGGAGAAAAAATTTTAAATCTGAATTTTAAAACATTAAGTAATTTAATATTTAAAAAGAAAATTCATCTTTGAAATAGAAGCGTAATAATTAGTGTATGGTGATGTTTTGATATTTTTCAAAAACATATCATTTTTTAATGAATCGTTAAAAATACTGCATTTTAGTTCAAACCCAGTGTTTCATATGATTTTTTATAAGATTAAATATTATTTTATATTCGATTTACAGTTTAATTAGATAATATTTGTATTAATTAATCCAAATTATGTTATTATAATTAATTAAACTTTGAAATTGACTATAAAAACATAGCAATCTTTTGGATGTTTTTACATTAAAACCCCACGTTGTTATCCCGCTTACGGGACAAATTTTAAATTAATTTCCACCAATTTTTTATAGAAATTTGGAAAAATAGATTCCATATTTGGAATCATAATAATTTCCAATTTATAATAAGGTAAAAAAAAAATTTGTCCAAAAATATTAGTGAATGTAATTAAAATTAATAATAATTCTTATGGAAAAACTAAGCTTAATAAAGGACTAAACCTTTAACTTGGGGTCCCAAATGGCCTATCCCCTTGTCTAACTCTCATTTTATAGACATATATAAGCCATTAAACTTCCATTATTGATATTTTTTGGTTTTTTATAACTTTTTTTTTGTAATAACTTGTGTACACCTAAATTTTTTCCAAAAAATCCATGTGAGTCCTTTTCCTTCCCTTTAAAAGGCCGCCACCTCTCC
This sequence comes from Viscum album, assembly GCA_963277665.1. Lineage (NCBI taxonomy): Eukaryota > Viridiplantae > Streptophyta > Magnoliopsida > Santalales > Viscaceae > Viscum > Viscum album. Next base: position 1,256,414,530 of record OY728122.1, read on the forward strand.
TATTTCTTGGCACATCTCAAACCTCCTAGGTTCATCCTAGATTTGAAAAATTATCTTCCCAAAATCCATACCCTCAAAATATAAGCCTCCATTTGGGAATAAATCCTTCCAAGTATGTTTTTGGTGTAAACCAATGAAGTTGGCCGATTAAGAGGTAACATCTTCTCTTAATATTTTTATTTTCATTTCCATTATACACTCCCTATACTATTATTATTCTATGATTAAATAAAAAAACAAGTATCATCAATATACTATGGTGTTTTTTTTTAATATTTCGACCCACACTTACACAAACCTCCATCTAATGGATAACAAACATACTGTTTTTGTGTACAACGAACTACTACCTCACAGAAATGATGATTGTTCATTCTTCCCTTACCACCTATCATGGTGGACATTATGATGAGAAATATGTTTATATATATAATATATATGATATTTATAATATCTTTATGACTCTTTAATTTTTTATTTATAACATTACTTTAATCTTCTCATCTTGTGTAAATACGATAATTTCGTTTGAGAATGTGTGGATTATCGCCCCCTTAGAGCGATATGACTCGTTTATTCCATACTTAGAAAATATAAAGGATGTTTTTAATAAACCAATGTAAAATATATCTCATAGATATATTACTGGAATTATAATATACATATGTATAATTTATTTTTCATTCATTAAATACAATAAATAAATGAAATTAGTGTCCATGAATATGTATGACCTACTGTCTCCATGAATGGTGCACTTAATTTCTAATCTCAAAATATTATGGACTATTATAAATAAATTTATACTGAATATATAAGATAATTAATCCATGGTTTAAATTCTAGATATGATGAAACCATGATCTAATTAATGATAACAAAAAAAATAACAAGTTCAAACTTACTCAAGAAAACCAAGCAATTAGCACCTGAAATAATGAGATTAATGAAAGAGTGTTCACAAAAAAGTAACAAAATATTATAAGAAATTAATATATGATATTATAAACATGATTATGGTTCTATTATAAGTTATTAATTTATTTTAAAACAATTTATAGGAGGTTAAATACCACACAATAAAAAGGGAGGATAATGTAAGGGAATTTTGCCTCAAATTACATTCCATTGAGACTTATTTGTTATTATGCACCAATTCACTTTTATTTGGTGTATATACTGCCTTTTTCATGTTATATCATGAATCCCATTATTCTCATGATATTATAATTTTCATTTAATGTCATAAATTCTATAGATTATGATTCAAATGTTTCAAAATGGTATGGCACACTTTGGAATGTTTAAAGATTATTCTCCTCATGAATGTTATTAATTATAATCTTTGCAACCTCACTTAATTTTGTAATCATTTATCATTTTAAATTTACATTAATATCCATATTCTTATTTGATAGATATTACTATTTCCTAAACTATATATCATTTCATTTATAGTGTTTACTTTGACAGTTATTTCATTAACTAGAAATTATTGATGAACATGTATCTCTTATTCATTACGGATATTTTATAAGGAATTTTGTTTATCAATTAAATAGATTACTTGATATGAATAATGATTTGGAAATGCAATTATGGGTGGAGCCCAAAATTTATATAGAACCTTGATGCATCGATGGGTTCTCACGAGACGATTAAGTTGGCCAAATTAAACAGGTTTCTACCTGTAGTTTTAAACTATCTGGAGGATGGATCTTAGCTGTATAGGTCCTCATGTGCCTAAGACATGAAATCCAATAGTTGAGAATTTATTTTGTAGATATTTCTATTATTATTCATCCCTGATAATTTGAATCAACAAATCTATGGATAAATTTCATTTCTATTCATTGATTAAATGGCATGTTTATCAGTTTATTAACTTTCCATATTTTATTTGACTTATCTAGTGATCTGAATGGCATGTTCTATCATTTATTTTAATTTACATGTTAATTTAGTCATATTGATTCATTATTACTTTTTATTTAATTACCCTTACTGAACATTTGTGCTTGCCTTTATTATGTTTATTTCCTCAAGTTATAAATAAGATAACATTGAATAAGCTTTCAACAATGCAGTTTATTTCAGTTTCTTGTGTAGAATGTTTTATTTTGTTTTCCTAGTGTATTATGGGTATCCTGTATTTAATCTAGACTTCCATGACTGCTAAACTGATCAGATCTTTGGGATTTGATTCCTTATAATCATTTAAATGTAATAAAATAATGCACTGGCTCCAGGCTTCTAGGATTGAGGCATTTAATAATAATGTTATAATTTTTAAAAACTAATAACATAAATATAAAATATAAATAAAAAAATTAGCATATTAAATTAACATAAAATAGTTAAAAACTAAATTACAATTATATTAAATGTTAGAAAAAACTTATAGAAATATATATATATATATATTAATAAAAATTATTTTAAAACTTTTTCATATTAATAAAAATTATTTGAAATACAAATAATAATAATATTTTCTTAAAAAACGTAGTAAAATTTTTTGAAACTATTTTTTCATTTTTAAATAATAAAAAACCATGATATAGTTGATAAAAATACTACAATATATTAAAAATAAAAAATTAAAAAATAACAAATTAACAAGGTAAAAAACATTAACAAAATTATAATAAAAAATAATCTATAATAAATTAATAAAAACAATGTGATTAATAAAAATCATCTTTATTTAATAAAATATATTTAAAATTTATAAGATATAATAAATGATTGAATGATTAAAAATAGTCTATATAATAAATTTTATTATAATTTAGTTACAATTTAAAAATAATAATAAATTAAATAAATAATTTAATTAAAGATAATTAGTATAATAAATTAATAAAAAATTTAAATTTAATATATATATATATATAGTATTAAAAATTATAAAAAACTAGTTAAATTATTTACATTTTTATAAAAAGAGTAATTTTTTATAAAATCAATTAAAATTTAAAAATTATTATTAATTAAAAAATTAATAATAATTTATTTAAAAAAATAAAACATGTATAAAAAATAAAATAATTTGTATATTTATTAAGAAGGCAACAAATATTATAAAATTGATAAAATAATATAATATATCTAAAATAGAAAATAATTAATAATATTTTATAAAAAACATACAATTATAAAAGGTGGAAATTTATAACATTGTAGTAAAAACTTATAAAAATCAATGATTATTTTTCATTATTAACTAATTATTTTTATTTTTTAGAAAAAACCAATAGATAAATTAGACAATAGTTTTTATTATGAGGGCATGATTGGATAAGACAATGAAAAAATCACATGTTTCAGGTATTAATCACCCTACATTAAGGGTGTTTTATAGTCTATTTCATTTTTATCATTAAATCCAAAATTTATTTTAGATTGGACAATTAGGTTTACTTATAATAAATGTAATCTCATTATATTTGGTGTGTTTTATATTTTTGGAGTTAATCTATTATTTTTTCATTTATGAGCATATTATTATTTTTTTGATATCATCATGTTGAAAATAATTCATAGGTGAATATGAATTTTTTTGTCATGATCCATCATAGTTTCCAAATTTAGGACATGTAGTTATTGTCTCATCTTTCAAAAAATATAAATTCAAAATGATCATTTGAATTAAAAAACATAACCATATGATCATTATGAATCAATTAGATCTATATATGGGGCCTTATATCTTAGATGAAAAATGAGAAAATTAGAATCTATTGCAAAATTTATGGTCATTTAATGAAATTTTGGAATGCCAATTTGTTTTTTTTAACAAATATTTTTTTAGTAAAATCATTATTTCCTAAGAGAAATATGCAACCAATAAATTTTAATGATATAAAAAAGTTGTTCTATAACTATAGTCTTAGTTATCATATGATTCATGGATTTTAGATGATTTTATTTTATACTATGGGGATTATTGGTATTTAGTTGATTTTTTAACATGTTGAAAATCATGGTACAAAGCCATTCAAAATTGAAAATCTAGACTTGTTCTTATAAAATAGTTTTGGTTTTTACTAATTACACATAGATTAAAATGTTTTTTTTCTCCCATATCACAAATTTATTAATAAAACTCCGACAATACAATATTTCTATAAATAAAAAGATTAAATCATCCATGTGATGGTTATTCATGGAAACACTTTAATTAGTTTCATCTATATTTTTCTTTTGAACCTTCTAATGTATGGTTTGGTCTAACTACAAATTTTTTTTTCATTTGGATTCATACAATATTATATATTGCATTTGGCCTATTTTTATAACTCTATACAATTTACATACTTGGAATTTATAAATTTACCATATATTTATTTAGCGGTACAAATTATAGTACATCCAAAGAAGAATAATAATTATTATTTGAAACCATTGATTGATGAGTTAAATTTATTGTGGAGAGATAGGGAAGAAATATATAATATATCTTTAGAACATAATTTAATAACTAGAGTTGAATTAATATGGATAATTACTGAATTTCTATCATTTAGTATGTCATCAACAAGGTCATAAATCATATATACGTTGTATGGGTGATATTAAAGAATTTATGATTTTTAATGGAGTAAACCTAAATTTATTGACTATCATTAGATATTTATTCATGTTGATCCTCCTTTTCAATGGAATAGAAATAATTTAACTAAATATATAATTAAGAGAGATGGACTTCTAGCTGTTATCTACGGTATTTTGGTGAAAACTATCATCTCACCATAATCTCGTATTACTTTTAATCTAATTATAAACCAATAAAAATATATAGATTTTAATGAGATAATTATTGGATAAACCAAGGTGTTTTATAAGATCTATCATATTATACTAATTTACTAGTTTTCCACACAATAGATACAGTATATATTAAGAATAAATGTTTTGATAACATATTTGGTATTGTGTTAAACACCCCAAGAAAGACTAAAGGTACTTTAAAATCACAATTTCATCTTTTACCAATTTGTAGGTGTCCTAAACATGAGTTACTCAAAAAATGGATGATAACAAAACATAATCAAGGAAAAAAGGATATTATAAAATTTATAAATAATCTTGTTTATTATTACATTAGTGGATTATATATTTCAGTTTACGATATATTTATGCTTCCAATTTATATCATTGTGAAAAAAAGGTTTGTATTAATGTGTTATAAATTCTTTATTTTCATGTCATAATGTAAATATTAATGCTTATTGGTCTAAGGGGGTATTGAATTCATTTTTTTAAGGAAAACAGAGACCTTTCCCAGAAAAGAAAGATCCATTTATTAGAAAAAAACATACACATGTTAGGAAGTAGAAGATTTACAAAAATCCTTCCTAAAAATGGATGGATATCATCTAGAACATGATCAACCCAATGAAAATCATTACCATTAACACCTTTGTTAGCAAGCCCATTCGCCAACGCATTCTCCCCTCTATACATATGAGTAACAAAGTGGTCTCTTAAATAGAGAGATTCCAGACATCTAATCCAGCAATTATTGAGCTTCTAAGAAATATGCTAACCCATTTCGAATAATAAAAACTAACGAAATGGAGTCACATTCAAAAAAAATATTTTTCCAACTCTACCTTCCAACTTTATCCACCATAAAAATAACCCCAATCATTTCTACTTCAAGAGAAAAATTAATACCACATTATCTATAGATGGACCCAAGAACACTTCCCTAATTGTCCCTAAAGATAGAACTAAAGTTAGAGGGACCCGAATTACCCCTTGAAGCACCATCAGAGTTGATTTTAATCCACCCATGAAAAGGGGCCTACCAAATGACTTTCATTGTACCACACTGAGGAAGAAAATTTCATTTTACCCCAATCCTATTAAGCACCGATAAATCATGAATAGAGTTTGAAAAAAACATACCTCTCGATGTTTCCACCTCTCATACCGTCGTGATAATCCTTACAAGAATAACACCAAACCAAAGGCACTGTGACTCATGTATGAATTTGTTTCTTGATGTCTAGATAAGATGGACAACCTCCCCTAAAGTAACCTGAAATAGATTCTAGAGTTGTAGGGATAAGATCAAAGAGCTCCAGCACTTTATGAAATCTCCAATTGAATTAGAATGATGTAGAGGAACGTCAAAAATGTCATAAATCTCCCTCCATATCACCGAAGCCATAGCACAAATGAGGAAAATTTGGTCCCCATTCTCTTTATTCTGAAAGAACAAAGTACAAATGGTGTAAAGAGAAATATCATGTACCTATAGAAATTCATCAGTTGGTATTTTTTATGAGCCAAACTGCAGGAAATAATAGACCGATATGGCATTAGAAACTTCCTCTATAGGTATCTCATCCATTCCCAGTCAAATGACCTAGAAATGGAGTGATTATAATATCCTTTTATGGTGATAATTCCACTAATAGCAGGTTCCCATGCACAAAAATCACCCCTAGGAGACCAAAAATATTTGTCCACAATTGAAGTAATATGATCTAGAAGATTATCCATACTACCAAGCTAATCCTTGATTGAAGGATCAATGTCCATATTTCAATCCCCCTCCAGGACCAAGTCAATTAGCATGTTCCCAGTCTAATTAGATTTACAAAAATGAATATATGAGTCCTTGGAAACTATCCACCTAGAGTCAACATCAATTTTTGAGAAAATATTCTTGAAGGCGGGCCCCACCGAAGAGTTGACGTAATTTATGTTTCCTTCATTAAGCTTTTAAATGAACCTGGCCCTGAGAAAACTAGCATCCTCAAATTACATGTTTAAAAGCTTCCATATAAACTAATCCTACAAAGAGTCATTGAAGCCTCCTGGATTTTTTATTCCCAAACCACCCTCATCAGGAGGCTTGTAGTCATGATTCCATGGAATCATTACCAGCCTCCATTCTAATGTGATTCCACTCCAAATAATGTTCTTAATAGATGTATTAATTCTCTTGATTAAAGAAATAGGCCATTTATACACCATAAAAGAATAAAAAAATTTGTATATGATGATTGATCTCACCAGGAAAACCCTACCAACCACTGATATAGATTTTCCCTTCCATGTGGAGAGTTATATTTTAATCATGCTAACAATGCCAGAGAAGTCACAAAACTTTGGTCTCCCATAGAACATGGGAACTACCAAATAATTAAAGGGAAGATTTCTCTCACAAATCCCTAATCTTTTAATGATATCATTTTTCTTGATAGGTGAGAATCCCCTTCCAAAGTAGACAAAGGACATTATCCATCTAACCACCTACCCAGAAACCAATTCATAGTGAAAAAGGGATATCTTTATATTCTTGATGTTTCACATATCCCCTTGGGTGAAGAAGATGTTGTCTTCAGCATAAAGAAGATGAGAGGGGGAAACAATCCCCCTTCCATTGTGAATAGAATTCAGTTTTCCATTGTAGTCCATGATGGAAATAATTCTACTACGATAATCCTAAGTGATAGAAAATAGGATGGATGATAAGGGATCACCCTACCTTACACCTCTAGAACATTAAAAATATCCTTCAAGGGATCCATTTATAAAAACTGAAATATAAGAACTTAAAATGATTTTTGACCCAATTAATGAAGACATCATCAAACCCATACATGACAAGGATCTTGTAGATGAAACCCCAATCCTCATATCAAAAGAATTCTTGACATCATTTTTGAGAGCACTATTTCCACCCCTAGTGAGTTTTTTGAGAAAATTAACACTCTCCAAGGTGGGGATAAGACAATAATTTATTGATCTCCCTTTGATGATACCAAACTAATTTCCAGAAACCATTTTGTAGGAAATAAATGAGATCATATTGGAAATTATTTTTTAAATAACTTTATAAATGGTGGAAACCTGTTCAACTAGCCTGAAGTGATGAATTTTTTGGCATTTTCCGCTTTCTGGATATGGGAACAAAACAAAGCATTCAGTCCTCTAGAAAGAGATCCACCTCTAAAAAATGAATGACTAGCCTACAGACATCAAAATAAATGAGATCCCAAAAAGTATTGAAAAAGAAGTTACCAAAGCCATCGGGACTAGGTGAGGTCTTAGGTTTGAGACTAAAAACAGTTTCATTAATCTCTGGATCAAGAGGCACAACAGTGAGAGTGGAATTTTCCACTTGATTCACCATTCTTGGAATCACCCCATCCATAGGGTCAATGATAAATTGGGGACCATTAAAAAGATCCTTAAATTAAGATGGTACATGCTCAGAGAGATCCATTCTATTGTCAATGAGGGTATCCCCATTATTAATCAATGAAAGAGTTTTGGAGACTTTCTTAACTCTTTGAAGAGAATTGAATAATCTTGAGTTTCTATCACTATCCTTTAACCACATGGCTCTAAAATAATCCCTTTATAATACATCTTTCATATCAAGAAGATTGTTCAGTTTAAGAGACAACTCAGCTTCCACTATAATTCCATCGGAGAATTAATTATTGGTATTAAGTTCTTGAATCTTTATAAGAGAATCTTCAAGTGCAGAGATATCAGAATCAAGGAGCTGATGAAATCTTTTCTCCACCTTCTTAAATTACTCTTTAAAATTTTGACTTTGGGGATGCATGGAAAGAAATAATCACTAAAATTCATAGATCCACCAGTGCTATGAACAATGGTATTGCATTCAGGGTGTGATACCCAGGCATTGTTGAACCTGAAAGGGAAAATAGGTTTGGGTTCCTTCTCACTAAGATCCACCAAGATAGGACGATGGTCATAATTGAGTCTGGAAGGAGTTGAGCATGATATGTTACTCCATGTTCCCATAGATGCCCCATTAATAAAGTCTCTATCAATATTTCTAGCAATAAAGATGCTCAAGTTCCTCCTATACCAAGTATATTTGGCACCTACCAAATTATTCTCAATCAATTTATTCTAATCAATACATAATATAAACTCCCTAAAAGAGATTGAGTTTTATACTGCTCCCATTTTTTCATTAGGAGTCAAGATTGCATTGAAGTACCCCAAAATTAACCAAATATTAGAGATAGTAGATTTGATAGATTCTAAATCCATCAACAAATTCCTACGACCCTCCTAACTGTTGTGAGCATAAATAAAGGAACAGGTAAAATGGGAACCAAGGTTGTCGAAGGAGAAAGTGACATATTGTTCACTTGACATAAATATGGTGATGTTTCTTATACAATTATGGGCCAACACCCGTAGAGTTTTGACAAATGTTGAGAAACTTTTATTGTTAACTAGGTGAAACCCCAAATTTTCCAAGTTTGAAATACCAGAGGAGAATATTTTTGGGGATCAGACAGACCTATAAGGCTTGGTTCGTGATACTGAATGAATAAATATATGCATCTATATGTTTCCATATTTTCCAAACCCTAGAAATTCTAGAACAAAATATTCATTTAAAAATGTGACTACGGTTTGAACCCCTTACATTTTTACCTCTAGGTTTCTTAGGTGGTATGCCAGCCTTCTTTTGGGGAGGAGGAGACGAAAAATCACTTATATCAGCACTACTGGTCAAGGTACCCTTCCCTTTGGAGGACATCTCAGAGTTAACCTTACCTCTCTGGATATCTAGATTTGAGGTAATGCTGGAGGCATATGAATTAGTCTCATAATCCTCATTCTCCAATCTTCTCTCATGGAAACTATTTGTAACATCATGCTCTACTAGAATAGAAAAAACAACAACCTTGGTCTGTCCTAAAAATGAACTGATATACCTGAACCTCAGAATGAGGTTTCGGGCTACTGTGAACCTGTATCGCTGATGTACAGTGGGATTTTTCATAATTCATACCCTCTGATAGGATCCTCTTAGCAGATTCAGAGCATGTCAATGTATGAATCTATTAAGTGTGTGTAATGTTCCTGGCAGGGTCATGGGTGTCTGCTAGATTTGAGGCGTTTTCCAGAGAATCAGCATTTGAGGTGTCACTATACCTCATTGAATAGACCAAGTCCTTGATATCACTAAATTACTCTATATAAATGAAGTAATCATCTATTTAATGTAGGATATAAAGAACTAGATTATAAATATCATCAGATATTACCATATCAAGATCTTCCTCCTCCTTGGTTTCTATTTTAGAGAGAGTTCCTTGCATGTTCATCCTCTTGAGATTCTTCCTCCTCCACCATTTTTTACCAAGTTTGTTTCCCAGGGTTTGATGTTCTAGACTGAGTATTCTTAGGAGGCTGCATCTTCACAGGAGCCTTTACTTGATTATGATCCAATTGATATATCAAAGGTTCTTCAGAAGGTCATGCCTGATCCTTTATGATTCCCTTTGTTTTAGAAGGAACATTTTTAGATCTCCAACTCTAATTAGCTTCAGTCCACTCCATGTCTTTGGTAACAACAAAATATTTAAGAAGAACTCTTGAATTATAGACTAAGTGCCCCAATATTTTAAAAACATCACAGAAGGGTGGGACCTTCTCATATTTCACACTAACATCTGATCGTTTCCCACTAGCAATGAAAGAAATGCTCTCGGGTATCTTGATTTCCAAGTTTACATCCACTAAAATCCGATAAAAGAACCCCTATTATCCCTCCATGGTCTACTTATCCATTCTGATTGGTGCACCAAAACAAGATGCAAGATCATTCATAATTGTTTGGTTCTAGTAAACCTAGTTCAACCTGTGAAACTGCACAAATATCTGTGAATTTGTCTCCTTGATTTTAAAAGGATTAAATTTCACATCACATTTAGATAATAGAGTAAATCCTATATTTATTGGATGTTTCCAATGTTCTATATATAATTCAATGCATCCTTAGATTGATGAATGATATGAAAGAATTCTCATCCAATAAGTATTAGCCACCAATCATGGTTACCCCCAAAAGTGTGAGATTATGTTCATGATATATGTATAAGACCCAGTATTATACCCCTTTGAATATATAACGTGTCTGAGGCTCAAAAACATACATATATTGATTTTTTTTCTGAAGAGATTTCGGATCTTCCACTAAAAATAAGCCCACATTTTCTAGTCGTGATACATTGGAGGGTCTGTGAGATTTATCCTTGGGAGGATCCGCGGTGCCAGAAAGTCCTTCTATAAAGGGTAATCTATTTTTCTTCACAATTGAGGGTTGGTACATTTTTTAAGTATGTACCAATTTGAGAGAGTATTAATAAATTAATGAAGAAGGTATGTAATAAATAATTATTTGAAGGGTCAAATAAAGAAGCATGATTATATGAGGAAATACTAAATTTATACTCTTATTAATTTTGATCAAAATATACCTCTAAACATAATATAATGGGTCACAATGAAAGAGATGTTAATGATGACCCTAAAAATATATTATTAGTATCTAATCAGATCGGGCATGGTTTTATTAGTGAACATGAATGATGGTTTTTAGATAATTAACAATCCATAGATCATATGTATATTATGATAAATTAGGTAAAAAAATTAATTCAAACAATAAGTTCCACTTTTAATATGTTTTTCCTTAAATTATTAAAAAAGAAAATTTTAATTATTTCTTACATATATTATATGAGGATCGTATCAAAAATTCACACAAATTATCATGGCTTGTCTGAAATAATGTCATCAATATAATTTTGTGTTTTGGTTTCAACAAAGGGTAAGTAAAATTTTATCATGACCATATATATTAAATTAATTACTATTTATAATAATAATAAATAATTTATATTTTTTTAGGTATCATAGCATGGAAATAGAATTGATAGTTGTTTATTTCAATTTAATACACCCCTATACAAATTGGAAAAATATTATAATTATTATATGGTTAATAGATTTTTATTTCACACATGTATAGATAGGGTGTTAAAAATTGATGAATATTGGTGTTTGTTTAATAAGAACTCATAATAAAGAAATTAAAGTTGAATTTTATGGATTTATAGATGAAATAATTTAGTTATATTATCTGAGAAAGTATTATTTGATAATGATTAAATGTCATTATTTTGATTTTGGTTGAGGTTTGTGTATTTATCCCAATGAAGGAGTCATCAACATTAATTATAAAATTCATCTTATAGTAAAAGTACCATTTATGTTAGCACATCAGGTTCGTTAAAAAAATTATTATTCATTAATAATATATTTATACTATTGTTGGATTTTGATAAAAATTAAATCTATTACCAATAAATTTATTGAAAATTAAAATGATTCTATTGAATTTTAAATATTAAAATTTTTAAAGTGACATAACCAAATATATCACTTGATAAATAGATATAGATATCGATGATGATAATTTAAAATTAATTTTTGATGATTTTGATACAATGGATGATGTAACTATTAATGATTTTGGTATAACAATATTTTATGAAATTAAAGATCCAATGGAAATTAATGATGCTTACGAAGAAGATAAATAAAATGAAACTAGAAAATATGAAGGTAAAGATATAGAATAAGGTGATACATTCAATTTACAATCATGATTAGTATATAATAATTATTTTCAAAATATATTTATTATTTTTCAACATTTTTAATTAATATTATTATCATTTAATATTAATTATACGTTCAAAATTTATCAAGTGGCATTCAATAATAGTGAATTCCATTATAGAGCATCATCACTGGGGAAATTATGCTCTGCCTAAAAGTTTTATGTTATGTGAAAACCAATAGGGGATTTAATAATGGATATTTCATAGAAGATGGTCCTCAAAGTGATTTTTTTGATAGGTGATTCGTTAACATTGTCCACAAAGTAGGTGTATGTGAGGTAGTTCGAATGGGTCAGGCCATAGAGGAGGAGTTTGTATAGCTTTTATGTGAGGTTGGAATGTACAGTTAATATATCCTATGAAGTATATTTCATGTTTAATATTTATCTATGATGTGGAGTTAATGATGAATAGTGTTATGTGAATTCAATTTCTAAGAAGATAAATTCACAAAGAAAAAGGAGTCTTCCATGAAGCAGGAATATTTTGTAAATTGGATTTCATCTCTTGGATGGAAAAGGATATTCATGTCATACTCATCTAAGTTTAAAAAAATCAAATATAATAATATCATCAAAATAATTCTTTGTAGGAGTGGTGTATTCACATTCATAGGGAGGGAAAAGTGCGATTGGTTGTGAAACATGGGGAATAGTGAGTCTACTCTGAACATTGAAATGATAGTGTGTTATAGTGAATTATGGTATGTTATCACATCACCATTGTATGATCCTTAAACTAGACTAGTTATGGTGAAAAAATTAAAAAATTTGTGTCTCCAACATGTTTTCATTATAATATATATATATATATATTATAATGATAAGAAGAGGGGTTTTATATTTAATGATGAAATATGATCAAAGGGGTAGTTGTTTTAATCAATCATACCATGATTCACCCCCACCTCTCTTAGTATTTAACAAAGAGGGGATAATAATAAGTTTCATATACAAGGGTAAAAGATAGTTTTTCCACTCATAGTGGAATCATTATAAGAACTAAATCACAGAGGGATTCCAATCTTTATTGGAAAAAATTTTCAACAATGGAATAATTAGATGCAACACCATTTCTGGTCTTTAGGAATGGATGTCTTTATAGTCATTATGCATGTTATTAGGGAATTCATGATGAGTGTTTATCTATCATAAGTTTACTGTAGATCAATGGATGTTGACATTAGAGGAATCAATTCTCTAGGGGAATCTTTATCCAACACAATCTACACAATGGTAATGTTTTGTAAATTTCCTCACTATATAAATGAAAAGTTGATAAAAATATATAAAGGAGATCCGAAAGTATTAAAATAAAAATTTTAGGTTATATGGAAAAAGTATAAGGACTTAATAATACACTTGAATGAGTCTTTTGATGTATTCATTAATCAGGTGAATGTAATCATGGAGTAAATTCATTGTCTTAGAGAAATCCTTGATGATATAAATACCAGTAAGAATATCCTATGAAGATTTCCACATCAGTTCACCTTAAAAGACATTGTACTATAGTAAAAAGTTCCAAATTCATTGAAATTAGATAGTTTTCATATTACTTTGGTTGTATAAAATATGAGAAATTTAGATAATAAGGATATGGAAAAGGGTAATTCTAGAGAAGTGGAATTCAGGGCCATGAATGAAGTTTACCATGTAGGATAGCCAAGAAAATTAATATTTGAGTAATATATTTTCTCCCATTTGATCAAATATTTAATATTTAAAATGAGTATATAAAGGAAACATATACTCACATGTTTCCCATGTAGAAAATTTGGGAACATTATAGTAAATTGGCCCAATAACTTTCAAGATAATTATAAGGATAAAAAATTTCCCATGAAGTAGTCTTTGGGAAATTTGGAAGATAGGAGAAGCACTAAGCATAATTTCTTTGAGAAGAATAACCTTCCATCAAAAGAAAAAACTATTCATAATAAAGTGAGATAGAATAAATAAAATGTTACTAAAACCATAGTAGAAATGATATGGTAGTTGTTATTGTAAATTCGCATACAAGGGAATAAAGAAACAATTAAAAAGGTGAAGTGGAAGGAAAATTTAATCTCCATGTTGAATTAAATGCCTCTCTTTAAGAGATATATTTATGAAGAGACAAAAAAAATTAAAAACAATAATTTGTTTCATTATTCCAAGCTCTATATTTATCAACAAGAATAGAAGATGTTTGAGATAAAGGTATAAATTCAGAAACTCACATCTATAAATCTAGAAATAATATAGATTCCCATTGTGTACAAGATAAAAGTTAAAGAACATACTATGTTTATTGATGTCTTGAATAATTCAGTGAAATATTTGGTTAAACATATCAAATATCTCATGCAGTTAGTTGTTGTCTTGTGATGAAACGTAAAAATTTTAAGACATAATTTACTCTATGTATGACATCAAGATATAGATCACAAAAGAGATAGAAAAAGTGAAATAAGAGAATGGATGTCCGTCAAAATAGAAAAATTAATATCAATATAATAAAAATAAATATTCTAATTAAAAGGCTGGTAAGGGTCTTGATAATAAATTAAATTTAGTTATAATTTATGATAGACTACAAGAAATCACTCCTATGTTTAAGGTTTATTTGGTTATGAATTAGAATAAGGTTATTCAGTAAACCCAAGGGATAAAAGATATTATGTAAGTGGCACAAAATAATAAACCTCATATTAGGTGTTTCTATTGTGGAAATATGGGACATTCTCAAAATATTTATTATATAGTCAGGAGGTACTTTAGGGAATAAGAGAAAAGGAGGAAATCAAGTGGAGCTCAATATTCAAGGGATGATTTTTATATTTATTGTTTTTATTGTAGAGGATTGGGACATATGGATATATATTTCTCACAAAAAATGTAGAGAAATGTGTTGAGGAATACTAAAAGTGAGTTTCTATAGTAACACAAGGAATCATCAAGGTATCTAAAAATAACAAATCAATTTTTATCCTTGAAAGAAAAAGTTGGTTCATCATACTCTGATGATAATTAATCATATCAATCAACATATGTTATGAATTCAATTACATGGGGAAAAAAGAAAAGATATGAGTAGGTGGTGGTTGTACATATTATCCAAAAATAATCAGATATGAATTATGTATGGATCCTTGGTAGTGGATGTACTCCCCACATAATGGGAAATAAGGATCCTGTCTTAGACATCATGAATGACAAGGAAGGTATTATTGAATTCTGAAATGATGAAGGCCTATATATTATTATCACTTGGTAGACCATGTTTGGGGGTAAAGATATGGTACTCAGAGATTTATTCATCATTGAAGAACTAAGTCACATAAATCATAGTATTTGCTAACTATGTGACTTAGAGCATGAAATAATTTTTACCAAGAATACATATATCATTAAGGGGATGGACTATGTAGTTTTTATGCAGAAAAATCATATGAAAGATAATTTGTATCATTTTATAATAGAATAAGTTATGTTCGTTCTAAATAATAATGAAAAAATAGGTAGTGGCATAGAAAAATTGTAAATTTAATCCAAAAAGACTTGTAATATATAGAGAAAAGTGATTGAGATCAATATCTATCAATGTTAACACATGATTATAAACACATGTGGGTTGCAAATTAGAAAGTTAATATTACTAAAATGACATAAAATTTGAAAGATAATAGGTCAACAAGAGTGCTTTAACTAGTGCATATTGGTGTGTATAGACCTAAATCATTAAGAGTTATTAATTAAAAGAGATTCTACGTTAATTACATTGATTCTTACAGCATTATGGCATGGTTCTTGGCTATTAATCACAAATTTGAGCAGTTTAGTTTCATAATATAATATCATAGGTAGAAATTAAACACTCTTAGATAAAGAATTATGAAATTCCAAGCTAATTATATTAGAGAGTTCGCCTTTATCTAGGTAGAGGATTATATGGAAGCGCACAAGATAAGGCACCAAGTCACTATAATGATAACACATCATAAAAATGGCTTGGATGAGAGGAGATATCATATCACAAATAATATGATCAGAATGATTTTCATTGAAAAAGATCTATCAGAGAAGTTTTGGAAGGAGTCAGTATTGAAATCAGTCTATATCAATAATAAATATTTATCTTGTCTTAAAGAAGAAATTACTTCATATGAGATGTGGTATGGAAATAAGATGTTGTTTAAATACTTTTAAATTAATAGAATTAAGTGATTCATTATTAATAATGGGAAAAAATAAGTTTTAATCTCAATGTGGTAAAGGGACTCTTACATAGTTATTCAGGACTACTAAAATCTTAAAAATTACTCATTAAGTTACTAGTAAAGGTTATCAAAAGAAATGATATCACTATAGTGGAAAATGATGAGACTCTTAAATAACACAATGATCATTTTCATAATTAAAGTTATATGGAGGTAAGATGATTGGTTAGATTACAAGTGGTAAATGTTGATTTATAAGATAATACTAATGATGATAATGATGAATAAATATCTATATCTATATAAAAAATGAAGAATTGAGTTTAAATTGATAAGAAAAATATAATCGTTGATCAAATAGTGTCAGTGTACACAAGAAGAATGAATTCTCTATAATAAACTTATTTTCTAACACTAGTAGATCTAAAAAAAATTAAGAAGTTGTAAGAGATGAGATTTGGGATTAAGCGATGAATGGAGAGCATAAATAAATCAAAAATAATCAATCATGGGAGATTTTTTTTGAGGCTAATGGATATGAAAAAAATTAGGACCAAATAGGGTTTCCATAATAAGATGAAAAAATATATTATGGTAATTTAAAAAAAATGAATTATGTTCTATGGAATGAATAGAGAAAATTTGACTTTTTTTATCCATTACTGTGAAAAGGATGTTCAGGGTCTTCTAAATGTACATCAAGTCAACATTTATAAATAGAGTTCTGGAAGAATACATGTACCTCAAATAGCTAGATAGTTTTATTTTTAATGAAGATGATAATAAAGTTTATTATTTGAATATGGATTTTTATAAGATAAATTAGCATTTAGAGTGTAGTAAAAAACACTTGATCAAAACTTGAAGAAAATTGGTTTATATAATAGTAGATTAGACTAAAATATCTAATTTTATAATGAGAGTAATCAAAATGTGTTGGTGTTATTGTGTGTTGATGGAATAATATTTGGTTGATCAAATGAAGGATAGTGAAAATAGGTTTTATTGTTAATAAAGTGGGAGTTTGAGATATATATGATGGGTGAACTAACATTTTTCCTTTTTATTTCAGTGATACAAGGAAGGAATGACTCATTTATTTCATAGTATAAATATACCAAGGAGGTTATGAGATAACTGTTAATGGGGAATTTTGAGGAGAATAAAAATCTATTTGCTACCTAGATAATATTTCTAAGGAGATTAAAACTCTGGTTTATACCTAGATGAACTTTTCAAGGGGTGAAAATGAAAAAATGGCCAATGTCACAGAATATAAGAAGATCATTAGAAGATTTATATAATTAACTATGACATGACATGATATTGTTTTTCTATATGACATGTGAGACGGTATCAATGTAATCGCAAAGAAAGCAACATGCTTGAAATGAAGAGAACGAAATACTATATCAAAGGAATAATGGAATTAATCTTTCTTTATAATTCAATATTATAATTAGTATTATTGGGATATACACACACTTATTGGTCTGGTTCATAGAATAAAACAAAAAATCAAAGACATGTTGTGCAATCTATATTAGCATATTATATATTTCTTAGTTGAGAAAGAAACAAGATTTAATTTCACTAAGCATTGTATAATTTGAATATATTGCATCCACTCCAGATTTCATGCAATTAATATATATTAAAAAAATCATGAAGACATTTTAGTTGACATAAAGTCTCTAATTGGGATCAACTATTATAATTCAAGTTATATAAAACTTATAAAAAATATTATCCATGACTCAATGATGATGAACAATGAAATCAAATATTATTTTATCAATAAGAAACAAAAGCATGGGTTGATGATATTGTAGTATGTTCCAACTAAGTTTCACATCACATACATTTTCACCAAGTACTTAGCCAAGGAATATTTTGAAATTTAGTAGATGGATCATGAAGTTTTGTCTATTATCCATACTTGAACATTGTGGATGCATGACCCTCACTCACTGAGGTGTGTTTTGAGTATCCCTATGTATTGATCTGTGTTATTTTCCTTAATGAAGAATGCAAGTGAGTGACTTTTTTGATTGTTGAAAAATTGTGAGAAATCTTACTGATGAAGGAGTTAAAGTTGATAATAGGGTGAGTGTTGTCGATTGATGAATCAATGAGAGCAGAGAAATAGATAGAGGTTTCCAAATCATGATGATGATGAATTAATTCGATCATTTAAAAAATATTATGAAATAATGACTCTAGATTCATGGTGAAATATTTTTATTAGGTTTGTCTAATGATGTGGCCTTCTTATGAGCTACTTTGTGAAATATTTGAGATTTATCACCAACAAAAACTGGCATTGACATACAAGAATAGTTTGTTTCAAGAAATATTCGTCACATGGTTTTGAAAATGAAGTGTTTCACTAATGATCATTGTATGTTACTCTTATTTATCATGCCAAAATTTACTCATGTTGTCTTACAGTATGTGTTGAGTAAGACTTTGATCATTATCTGGAGACACGAGGATCAAATTTTTCTCTAAATAAAATGTGAAATATTTTCCAATACTTTGTTTAATAGAGATTGAAATATTATCAACGAAACCAAAGGGAATATTTTTTAGTGAGAATACCTCCTAATGTTGTTTTAGATATTTTTTGTTATTTAGTTTGTTGATAATGTTGCTTGGAAATGTTATCATGTTTTCTTAAAAGAGGAGTTAAAAAGGGTGGTGTATTTTCTTAATTTTTACTAAATTGTTTAATTCAAAAATATATGGGGAAGTAAATTTCTCATGAATATAAGTTTGTGGACCAATAGGTCATATATATAGACTGAGAGTCAAGTTCATAAAACAACGATTAAAGTTCATGACTGAGGGATCATGAGTTCAAGTATGTGGACCATGAAGTAATTAAATAGATCATTGATGGTAGTATGCTTTCATATGGTGGTAATTTTTAAGTCGATGAAAATTGAGTACATAGACTATGAAGAGAGTTCGCTACTAGGAGTTCACGAATGGGAGTTTGTAGTTTGTTGTTCATGAAGGATAAGAGTATTTGGAAGTGTATTTAAAAAAGTGTGAATATTAATTGTGATAAGTAATTTTATAAAAGCTATTTTCATATAAAAGGACACATAATCAATTTATTAGACAAGAGATAATTATATTACGAAGCATCGTCACTATAGAAATATAGCTAACACTGAAAGTTTTCCACGAATTCCAAAATGTGAGGTGAGTCCAAGGAGGAGAGTTCAAAAAGGTTAGTTGTTACATATTTTTTCCTTTTTCAGGTACTCATGAACCCTTATTTTGATCATTATTTGGTTGGGTCTCATTTAGGGGTTCTTTTGGTGAAATTTTATAAATTTTGAAGGGCTCTTGGGTTGTACATAGTTGGATCGTGGTTTTCCCAAATTGTGGACCCTATTAGTGAAAACCGTGCAAACCCAGGAAGAGGGGACTTGAACGAATGGTGCATGATATGTCAAAAAGTGTTCCCACCATGTAGAAACCTTGAATCCCCACCAATAAGGGAACCCTACTAGGGAACATAGTTTGACAGGTCATGAGACTCTTCCCCTCTAACCATGTGTGTGGTTTATTATTATTCTAAAAATTCATTAAAATCTCAAAAACATCCCTTTGTATCCCTCTATTGGGCCTAACATGAGATATAATTATTTTATAGGTCTTGGAATGTCTCATGGACCCATTTTTATCTCTACGAAACCCCATCCACTGTGAATAAAAGAATATATATCTTTATTCTATCATTACTTAGTAAAAATTCTTCTCTCGTTCTCTATCTCTTGATCTCTCCTTCTCTGCACTTTAGGGTATAATAGATCCATATATTGTTGGTGGATCTAATCCCCATTGTTTGATATCCTGAATCTAGGATTTATTCTTAGATATTAATTGTTGATGTTCCTCATTGGATTTTCCTGTTTAGGGATTTTTGTTTCATGGTCCTGAGGTAGGAGGTTTCATTTAATATTTTCTAATTTATTTAACCCTGAATTTATTGATCTTAATTATATTTCTTAATTTAAATTTATTTTCCTTAAATTGGTTTTTGAAAAACGCAATTCCGTTGAATTAGGTATTTTAATTGGATTTTACATTAAATTTGGGGAAAACAACAAATCCATTTAATTTTTGTGTGTTTGTGAATTTTTCCGAAAGTAGTGAAATTAAATTGTGGAATTAAAATTGTGAAATTGGATTATGAAACAGTTTTTTTAAATTGATTTCAAATTTCTTTTTCAGAAAAATGGATTAAATTGTTTTGATAATAACCAATATGTTTTATCATGGAAATGGGAATAAATTGATAAAATATTCTTTGGTTTTTAAATAAAAATGAGAATAATGAAATGGGAAATGGGGTAATTATATTTTAAATAATTTTTTAAGAAATTTATCATTATTTATTATTGTTTTAAAAAAATTAGGCCTGGGTAGTTAGTGATTTATTAAGGACAAACACTTTAGGATGGTAATTTCCTAACAACAAATTCACACATAAAAACTATAACATAAAAATATTGGTAGATCTTATCCCAAGTGGGATATTAGTTATTATTGTTTAGCTAGTATCATAGAGGCTTGTGGGTGTATTATCATCATAATTATATAAGTGTGTGGTGATCCCATAACCTGGAACTATAATAACTCCTGGTAGATGACCATGTTTCTTATTTGTGATTACTGTGTATATATCTCATTGGTTGTAAACTATTTTCAAAATTTATTGTGAATTTGTATAAATTTTTTAATATAAATGTATACAAAAAAATTGTTTAGAAATATTTTCCATCATTAGAAATGTAATGAAATATTTATTTTAAATATGATTTTAAAATTCCATTCCTATTTATTTAAAATTTCATCCTTATTTGGTTAATTAATTATAAATATTTTTATGGAATACTTGGTGAGACTATACTAGGATTTTATCACACACCCTACCTATTCCTTTGGGCATTTGTTGATTTTCTCCTACCAGGTTTGAGTAAGGGGAAAGAACCACATGGAGTTGGTAGTTGATGTTAATCATTGGGGTAGGAGAGTTGTGTCTGTTGGGACTTGAGTTTTTTATCTTATTTTCAGATACTTTTTTTATATTGGGTTGTTTATGCCTATTTTAAATATTCTATAATTCTCCCTATGGATTTTTCTTTTGGTTATACTTAGTTTTAACTATTTAATGCACCCTTTATATGGTAAAAATGTTCCCAATATTATCTTTTTTGATTCTAGGAGAAATTATTCAACCCGTGGGGATCAAAAACTCATTTCAATCCATGTTAGTTATGGCTCTGGTGTTTGGGTACTAGGGTGTTTGGGATGGTTTGGGAAAAAATGGTACCAAAGGTGAAGGTTAAACATATTTTCTTGAGGTTAGTATGTTGTTGAGTAATATTTTCAGGACTTAAGAGGTAGTTATGACTAAGTGGCTGGCCATATCTCCCCATGATGATCCTTATTTTACAAAGGGTGGTTTGGTTGGATTATTTCAAGTATTTTCCCAACTTTTTATTTGCATAGGATGGAATTTGAATATTATGTTCTTATCTGTCTTTTTTAATTTCCCTTATTTTATTATTTTACTGTTAACATGATGCCTTTAATGTAATCTGCTTATGTTGTATAGAATCATGCCCCTAAAAAGATATGAGAATTGAACCCAAGGAGAAGCTGTCGATGGACCACAATAAGAAAATCTTCCAACAGACCAAAATCTGGTTAAAGGTATCATGCATACAGTCCAATCTCTTGGATAGTAATATGCACCCATTCTTGTTCAGGCTTCAGTTTTGGAACCTCAAAGGGTTTCTTTAAGGAATCATTATTAGGGGCCCCTTCACCGGAAGAAACTAGCATTCCAAGTCTCTAATAATCTTCAACATGATGAGGATTGGTTAAGAAATATCTAAATTCGGTTTGAGTTCTTGTAAATTCTTGATGAAATCAAGGTGAAGTGTTCCATGTCCAAGCTAGAGGGGCCTAACAAGAGATGGTTGGAAATGATGGTGAAAACAAAGAAGCAAGATGGATTAGATTGTAAATACTTCAATGTTTTTTCAAAAATCAGTTCTATCCAGAGTCTATGGTGTTACCTAAGGCTTTTGAATTCTTCAAACTTGAGAAAGATAAATGGACTCTAACAGAATATGAAAACAATTTTTATAATCTTGTACTTTTTCAACGGAGATTGTATTGAATCGGAATATGAAGACTCAATAGTTTTAAATGGGACTTCGATTTGATATTCACTATCATGTTTTCTTACTGAAGCCACAGTCTTAGACTAACATTCCACATAGGGATTTGATGGTATAAATGGACCTGGCTAGTAAGTTAGGGTTGATTGGAGTTCCTTTTTAACCCAGTGGTGGTTTTGTCAGTTACCATAAGGGGAAGAGTAATCCTGATTATTCTCATAGTGGTTCTTGAAAGCATGTCTTTTATAGACCTCTTGAATTTCCTAGAATAGGCCCTTTAATTTTTTACCAATGTGGAAAACCTAGCCACTTGAAATGGATTTTCACTGAGGCACCCAAAATATGTGGATCCTATAGATGATCATGTCACATGAAGATGTTCTTCCTTTTCTTTTCTTCTACACGTAGTATCATGTGATCCTTAGAGCCTTAGAAAAATGCATTGTAATCATATGCTTCAAGAACAAAAGGGTTCCATCCATAGGAATCCATAACCAAGCTTCTTCACCTAGTGAAAGAGTCTACATAAGAAGAAGATATAGGTCCAGCGACTGTTAGATGTACTATCACTATTGATTCATCATTAGTGAATTCTTTATTTGATACTGGGGTATATCACTCAATTATTTAAACCCATATTTTCAATCTACTAAATCTTCCAAAATTGCTTATATCTTGTGTGATGGATATTAAAAAACCCCTCAAAACTAAGAGAGTTTAGGGTCTCTATTGTCAATATTGTTTTTTATAATTATCATATATCAATCTTGCTTGGGATTTTCTGGTTCTTGACATGAAACTTATCTATGTCATTTTTGGGATGGATTGGATCATTTACAATAAATCCCAAATTGATTGTTATCTTTGATGGGTCTCCATCACTACACATGATAGGGTGTGTTGTATCATTCAAAGAGAATGGGAACTGCGGTATATTAGAGTAAGAACCAGAGTTGGGGAAAGTGATATCAGTGTTTTCTTTTGATCTGGAGTAAGAATATTTGACTCGTGATCTCCCTCCAGTCGACATCGAGTTTCTTGACATTTTTCCTTCTGAATTATCTATTTTTCTATTGGTAAGGGGGGTATAGTTTTCTATTGATTTAGGAAATAGTACTAAACCAGTATCTAATCCTTTTTACCACATTGAACTAGATGTAATGATAGAGTTATAGAATCAACAGGATTATCTTCCACAAAATGGATTTATACTCATGGGTGTTTCATCCAGAGAAGTGCTAGTTCTGTTTTCTATGAATTTGATGGGTCACTTCACCTTTTTGTTGATTACTGGAAACTCAACCAAGTTATAGTAAAGAAAAAGAATTCATTAACATAGATTGAGGAATTATTTGACCAGATTAATGGGGGAAATTTTTTCTCGAAGATTGATCTTATATCCAGTTACCATCAGTTGAGAATAAAAAATATAACATCCATAAAACCACCTTTTGGAGAAGGTATGTCCATTATGAGTACCTTTTCATACCATTTGGTCTAACAATACTCCAAAAATCTTTATGGATTTAATGAACAAGATTTTTCATGAGTAACTTGATACCTTCATGGTAGTCTTCCTAGATGAAATCCTTGTTTACTATAAGTGTCAGGAGGATGTTGTGTATCACTTGAGAATAATTCAATAATTGTTGAGAAATAACCAACAATATTCCAAGCTATAAAAATGTGATTTATAGATTTGTGAAGTGAATTTATTTGGATACATGGTGTTGAAACATGGTATGTTAGTTGATCCTAAGAATTTTAAGGCTCTTATGACATGAGTGAAACTGTGGAATGTCTTCGAGGATCAAAGCTACTTGGGTTTAGTTGTATATTACCACCAGTTTGTAAAATATTTCTCAATTTTTGCTTAAACTATGACTGGTCTATCTTGAATTGCAACAATGTTTTTTAGAATGAAATTTTTCAAAATTCCTTTGTAGATACTAAATAGCTTTTGACTACTTTTCCAGTGTTAAATCACCCACAGGCCGGACAGAACTATGTGGTCTTCTGTGATGCATCAATTTTAGGTTTGGGTTTCATTCTTATACAGGGTGATCATGTCAATGATTATGGATATCAGAATATTAGGCCACATAAAAAGATTTATCTAACCCATGACCTTAAACTCACGGTTGATATACCTTCACTTAAGAGTTGGAGGAATTATGTTATCAAAGAAAGGATTACCATGTATGAATAATAAAAGAGCATGAGTTATATTTTCTCTCAAAAATATATGAATAGCTTCTAGATGTGTTGGCTGGAATACCTTCAATCTTTTGAATTTTACATTTCCTATACCTTGAGGAAATGGAATGTCATCACATATTATTTTAGAAGAAAAATTTAAACCCATTTCATAACAAAATCAAAGGAATAGTGGAACTTGATGGCTCATTTTCAAAAGTTTCATATAGGAGTCCTGGAATAAGGGGTCGAGGTTATATTGTCCAGTGTTCAATTGACCTCTAGTCTTCATGGGTTGATTCTTCTGAAATAATAGCTTTATGTTGAGTTTTTTCACATTAAAGTCTCTCTTTATAGTGGAGAGGCCATTGTTAAGTGGTCGTTCTCCATGGAGGGTATTCTATGTTTCATAATCATTTTATTGTGGCTTTAGTGGTAAGGAATGTTGTAATGGTGGATTTTAATAATTCCCAATTTTTTATGCACCCGTGAACCATGAATATTTTCTATGATATATGGTATAAATTCTAGTTTCCAAGTAAGAGATGTGGGATTGATGAATTTGTATCTCATTGTTATTTGTTCCAACAGGTCAAGGTCGAACACTAGATACCTTCGGCTTTGCATCAGCCCCTGTTAGAGATGACTTAGAAGTGGGATTAGATATTAATGGACTTTTTGGTTGGGTTGCCTCATACATAGAGAAAGAAGAATTTGATATTGGTTAATATCAATAGGATGACCAAATCATCTCACTTTATTCCCATTGTTGATTAAACAAAAGTTTAGGAGTTGGAGATATCTATGGGTAAGAGATTATTTGTTTTCATAGAGTTCCATCTACTATAGTTTCACATAGATGTCCCCAATTTAATTCTCATTTTTTGAGACGCCTTTAGGAGGCATTAGGATCTCAAGTCCATTTAATTATGGAATACCATCCATAGTCATATGTCCAGATAAATAGAGATATATAGGTTCTTGAAGATAGACTTTAGAATTATGTTCTAAACTTTGGTGAGAAATGTGATGACCATATGGGGATAGTTGTGTTTTCTTATAACAATAATTACCATTCTGTGATCACAATGTCTCCATTAAAGTCTTTCTATGGATGGACTTTTAAATCTCTATTATGTTGGTCAAATATTAGGGAAAGTTCCTTGGTTGGACCAATCCCGATTCAAGGGAAAACAAAAAAGATTCAGTTTATTTATCAATTAATGTTAACAAAATAGAGTCGATGTAAATATTATTCTGATTGTCATTATAGACCATTCAAATCCTTAGTAGGTGATCATGTGTTTTTTAATGTGTCACTACATTTGGGTCATCGATGGCTTGGGATCCAAGGGAAACTTGTTCCTCATTTTTTGGTACCTTTTTAGGTTTTAATTAGGTGATAAAACTTATGTATATTTTAGCAATTCCACCATAGATGACGTCGATATAAAATGTGTTTCTTATATATCAGATACATAATTATATTTCTAATACATATCATGTTATGAGATCGAGTGATCTTTACATTGAACCTAATTTATCTGGGACTGATCATCCAGTCTGGATAGTTGATAATGAAACCATGTCACTTTGTGGGAGGATGATACCTTAGGTTTGAGTGTAATGGAAGCATGATGAAGATACTCATGAGACATGGGAGATGGAGTCACTAAAGAGAGAGTAGTAGCATCATATTTCTGACATAGAAGCTTCTTAACATGATTTCTGAGGACAGAAAGTTTCTATTTTGGGGAGGTTATAACATCTTGTTACTATTTTAATGTACTCCTCAACCCCTTTTTTAATCATTTTTTCAATGTGTCTCATTTAGGGGTTATTTGGGTGAAATTTTGGATGTTTTGAATAGCTATTTGGTTGTACATGGATGGTGCATGGTTTTCCCAAACTATGCACCCTGCTGGTTTAAACCATGAAAACCTAGGTAGTGGGATTTTTCACAGTTGGGGCATGGTTTTTCAATCAATGTTCACACCAAGGAGAAACAATTCAACTCCACTAATAGGGGCACATGGTTTGGGCACAAAATTTGACAAACCATCCGGTCATTCTTAGATAACCATGCATACTAGTTTTTCTTATTTTAAAATTTTATTAAAATTCCCAAACCCCCTTTATATCCCCCACTCAGTCCGAACTCGATCTAGAATGTCTTCCTAGGTGTTAGAAGCTCTCAAGGACCCATTTTTATCCTTTAAACCCCATATTAAGTGAATCAAATCATGGCGATCATCGTTCAATCCTTCCCCCATAAGATTTCTTCCCCCATTCTCTATATACCTCTCTACTTCTCACCTAATTAGGATATGATATATCTCCATATTGTTGGAGGATATAATCCTTGTTGTTTTAGATCTTGAATCTATGTTTGATTCTTAGATCTTCATTATAGAAGTCCCTTATTTGAGTTTTTTGTTTAGGTATTTGTGTTCTGTGATCCCCAGGTTGGGGGTTTCGTTTAATATTTTCCAATTGATTTAACCCTAAATTTCATGATTTAAATTAAATTTATTTATTTATATATAATCAGTTTCAATTGGTTTAATAGAAAACAAATTTCATTAAATTGGGGGGTTTAAATAGGATTTGGCATTAAATTTGGGAAAACCCCAATTCCATTGAATTAGGGTGTGCTGGTGGAGTTTGATGGAAATTTGTGGAATTAAATTGTGGAATTTAAATTTTGAAATTGAATTGGGAAATTCATCTGTGAAATTTATCTTAAATTTTTATTTGATAAAATTGATATATCTTTTTTGATAAAAACCCATTGGTTTTATCCTGTAAAAAGGCTTGAATTGATTAAAACCCCATATTGGTTTTTAAATGAAAATTGGTATAATGAAATGGGAGATGGGTTAATTATATTTTAAAAGTTTTTAAATAAATGGACAATTATTTATTGTTGTTTGAGAACATTCAAGCCTAGATAGGTAGTGAGTTATTAGAGAAAAACATGCTTGGATGGGAATGCCCTAGAAATGGATTGAATTTTTACAACTCTAACATAAAAATATTGGTAGATCTTATCCTTAGTGGGAAATTGGTTAGTCTTCATTGGCATGTGTCAGAGAGATGTGTATGCATATTTACATTACCATTATATAAGTGTGTGAGGATCCCATAACCTGGAACTATTATACCTCTTGGAAGATGACCATGTTTATCATTTGTAATTACATGAAATATATTCCATTGGTTTTAAACTATTTTCAAAATACCCTGTGAATCTATATAAGATATTTTAAATTAATGTTTATTAATCCATTTTTTATAAATATTTTCCATCATTTGAAATGTAAATAATGATTGTTTAAAATATTCTTTTGAAATGTCATGCTAGTTTATTCAAAATTGAATAATTTATTTGGTTAATTAATTTGGAATATTATTAATGAATCCTTTTTGATACCCTACTGGAATTTTAGCTCACCCCCTACCAATGACTTTGGTTGTTTATATATTTCCTCATGTCAAGTTTGAGAAACGGGAAAGAACCACTTGGAGGTGGTAGTCACTATTAATTTTTAGGCTTGGGGAGTTGTGTCTATTGGGAATTGGGTTTTTTATATTGATTCCCGATACTTTATTGTTGTAATTTGGGATTTTTATACCTATTTTCCTTCTGGTACAATTCTCTTTATGGATTTTTCTTTTGAGAATATTGAATTGTAACTTTTTCTTCTTCTGTTTATATAAAAAAAACTATTCCCGTTTTTATCTTTTTTGTTTCCAGGTGATAGTCTCCATCATATAGAGATTGGGAAGACCCTTTGGGCCATGTTAGTGCTAGCTCATGTGTCAGGATACTAGGGTATTAGGGCAGGTTTATGACATTCTTCCATGAATTTCAAGTTTGTAGGAGGAGGATCGTTGAGTTTTTTCATGAAACATGAGTATGTAGGGTAGTTTGTATTGGTTGGACCATAAATTAGGGGTTCATAGATATTGTATACTATGTTTGAGTGTGCATTGAATATAATATATGTAGGAGAGTTCGTGGTGGATATTTTTTTACAAAGGGGGGTTTGGGATGAATAGTGTTTTAGGAATTCATGTTTATGGAAGAGAAATTCGAGAAGGAAGAGGAATTTTCCATAAAGAAATAGTACATAGTAAAGTGTATTTCATCTATTGGATGAAAGGAAAGCATCATGTCACACCTATATAAGTGTGAAATAGATTAGAGATAATAAATTTCATATGAATAAATCTCAAGAGGAGCACTGCATTAACTTCAGTAAAGAGAGTAATGATCTTCCAAAGTGTGATTGGTTGTACACAAAGAGGATAGTTAGTCCACATTGAACATTGTAATGGAAGTGTGTTATAGTCAATTTTGGTTCATTTTCACATCATATTTGTATGCTCCTTATGCTAACATAGTTTGGGTGAACCCAGTAAAATTGTGGTATCTCATGCATACATATATTTCTATATATATATATATATTGTAATGAGATAGAGTGAGATGATAGTTTTATTTAATGAACAAACAAGATCAAAGATATGTTTTTTTAATCTATCATACCCTTATTCACCCCTACCCTCTTAGGGTATTTAACCTAGTAGGACAAACAATTTCTTTAGAGTTAATAGGAGTAGTCATTCCAATCCATCTTAAATAGTATTTGTGATAGATTTATATGTCCATAAAAAACAATTTTTTTTGGAATTATTTGTGACAGAATTCCATTTCCATTTCAAAAAATATCATGCATTATAGTAATAGTGATGTTATGTAAAAGTTACTATTAATTGTGATGAGGTTTTTAAAGAAAAGTAATTTGGGATGGATTTCCATCACCAATAAACCATAATAAATAATCAAAAAAATTGTTATGTCATTCCATTCACTGTATAAAAATTTAATCATGGAAATTTTTTATAAAACAGTTGGAAACATTTACCTCATGAAAATTAGCATGGACCTACACCAATTTTTCAAAATTTAAAAAAAATTTCAATACATTGAAAAATGGAGATGTATTGTTATCTGAAAAAAAAAATATTTCATGTAAAGCATGAAAATATATTATAAATAAAGATTAATCCTACAATCTAAAACACACTCCAATTCACTCAAATCCTTATAACTTCCTCTAAATACTCATATATTTAAAAATATGATGTTACTCTTAAGATTTAAAGATAAATGGTGATTTTTTATTGATTTAAATTTATCTTTAACTCATTTTTCATTAAATATTTTTTTCTTTAATTAATTATACGTTTCATTTTATAAAAAAATAATTCTCAAAATTATCTTTTAATAAGTTTTTCTCTATATGTGTTATTTAACATTACAAGGTTTTTTATGTTTTTAATGGTTCTATTTTATTAAATTGTTAATTAATTATATTTTATTACATGTTTGAGATATTAAAATTATTATAACTCTCCACCATAACACTATCATAGTCACTTAATTATTATTAATATTTTTTATTCATTCAATTTAATTATATATCTTTCATTTTTTCATAATTAATTTTTATTCCATAAATTATTAGATTTCTCAAAATTAAGAGTTTTTGGGTTTTTTAAATTAATTAAAAATAACATTTTTTTTAAATTATGTAATTCCCCATCCTAGATCACCAAAAAAACTAAGCAGGGGGTTTTCATAAGACCGCGGGAATGCCTCCCCATACCCTCTAGGCTGTAAACTAACAATGAGGGCCAAGAATAGTCCTAGGGAGATTATGCCCTCAAATATAAAACTTCAGGTTCATGCTTGAATATACAAATATTTTGTATAACCCAAACATATAAAAGACTTACCAAAACCTATATATATAATAGGGTTCTAATAGGGTATCATAAAGTCTATAATA
Source organism: Viscum album (assembly GCA_963277665.1). NCBI lineage: Eukaryota > Viridiplantae > Streptophyta > Magnoliopsida > Santalales > Viscaceae > Viscum > Viscum album. The sequence continues at coordinate 1,256,445,479 of OY728122.1, forward strand.
TGAAAGTCATAACACTATATAATGTAAAAACCCAATTAAAAAAACAGTTGTAGTATAATTATATACGTCACTATGAATAATAAATAAAAATATTGGTACAGTTTCAGATATATATATGGTTAAATAACTAAATATAAATATAAAATTACCTATATCCTAACTCAAAATGAATATCTTTCTAAATTCTCAACCCCCATGAAAACTGTTTAACCAAAACCATATATCCAGCTCCAAGTTGATACTTGAACACGGAATGAAACATTTATATCTACCAATGTCAAAAAAAACCTTACTATGTATGTGGGAGATTATGGGAACTTGTCATGGACCCCTCCCCAATAAATTTTTATTACCTAAGAATGAAATATATCATGCACACTATGGTCGATCTCTCAAGGAGGCCACTCACACGCAAATATTTCCTACAGAATTATTATATTTATATTGAATATAATACTAAGAAAATAATATAAAGATGAGTATTTATGAAAATACATGAAATAAAAAATAAAAATATAATAATTCAATGAAGTCACAAAATGATGTTAGGCAGAAATAGAGGAAAATTTTGTTGGTAGGATGTGTTGATTTAAATCATTGTTCAAAAATAACCTCAATATTCAACTCAATGAGATGACCAAGACTTATCACACCTCTCCTTATTTGAAATGTGATTACCCCATATAGATAACTCTGCATATGGGGTAATACTCTTACAAACATCATCTAGGAGAACTCTTATATGACCAATACAACTCATTCAATGCTCTACCATATAAATTACACAAATAGTGAAGGGAAGGAAAATGATAAATGGGAAGAATAATTCAGATGATAGAGAAAATGGGGTGACCACTCACAATAATAATTTCAACCAACACCAAATATCCTATAATTTAATATATATATATATATATATATATAATTAATTACATTAAATCTCAATAAAAACATCATTCTCTCCCTCGAACAAACACTATGGTTAGTTCTCCATTTTTATTGGATTTGAGAAGAGAACATTATAGGAGAAACACATAAAATAAAAGAAATGGAATAAGATATGTATGAAGAAGAAAGATACACTAATATAAATTAAAAATAAAATATAACCATTAAAACATAAAAACTCCACCTTATCCCCATTAAAAAGGATATCATTTGTAAAGATATATGGGAAACGTGATTATTGGAAAATGAGAATATTTGGATCCAAAATATGTTCTCTAAAAGTTTCTAGGTGAATGACCTAATAAATTATATAATTTTTGGATGGTTCCTTCTAAAAATTTGAATTATTTTTCTCCTCTTTATACATAAAAAATTTCTCCTTCATTGTACATGTTGGCAGTGAAATATATCTAATTTACAATGAAAATTTATTCTTCCTGGAAAGACTATTCATATTCCACAACTACAGATTCCAATGCATTTATGGCCTTAAAAATTAAGGAATAATCCATGACCACCTTACTAAATTTAGTTCATGGATTCCTTATATAGATACATCTAAAATTTCAACTTCATTAGACTATACCACTTTGAGATATAGGCCCATCTTTAAATGTGTTCAGATTTGTCCATGGTTTTCGAGGCTTGAATTGTCAACTAATTTTGGGCCTCTAAATGATAGATTAATATTTGGATACCTAAGAATAAAATAATTACAAATATTTATGGAAACTTAAAAATTTAATTTCATAATTTAATTTAGTTTAGAAAATTTATGGCTAAAATACATAATAAAATTAAAACAGTTAAATTCCAAAATTAAGACATCTTTTCATTTAAGCTCAAAATACTTCTAAAACCATAAAATGTGGCAATTTGACATTAAATAACACCATTGTGGGATTATAAAAATTGAATTACTATATAATATACATGAAAATATTCGCTTCATAACTCCCTCATAGCTAATCATTTCACTCCTGGGAAATCATTTAATACCAAGGTGAAAACAAACTTCCCAAAATATAAATGACAACACATCTCAACTATCACATATAAGTCAATATCATGCCTCCAACATGGATAAAAATTCCCTAACTCCTATAAAATCATAAAAATATACTCAATATCATTTTAATACCCATTTTTATGTCATACCTACCTCCCTAGAAAAATATTTCTCTCTTCACCCAAGGATTTTTTATGGAGTTTTTCCCATACCCAAGAACATGTGTGATCTCCATAGGCTTGATATCATCCTCAAATATCCACTAAAAAGTACCAAAAATGTGTAAATCATGAAGAAATTTTCATTGGTTTCTATGATATTGATATTTAACTGATTTTAAATGAAAAATCATAAGTGGTATAATGAGGTGGGTTGGGCTCTAAAGTGAAGTAAATGCATGAAAATAGGTTTTCTCAAAAATAGTGTACACCTCAATTGGCTCGAAATTTAAAACCTAAAAACACATATTTAATTAATTTGGAGGTCCAAATTATGAATTTCAAAATCAATGATAAATTCCTTCCCTCTTTTCCTAACTTGTATAATTGTTTCAATTTCAATTCAGATCTATGTTTTCTCATGAGAATCATGTTTTTTATGAAAAGGTAGGTAGATTTTGATAATAAAGAAATTTTCAACTCCTTTCCCAAAATTTTAATGATATTTGGGATACCCATAAATCATTCCATCATGAAATTTCATCCACCAATGAATAAATAAATATAAAAAGATTTTTTTCATTTCAACTCAAATAGATTCATCAGGAAAGCGATATATAGCTCATATTCTCCCTAAACCACACTTGAGGTCAACGATAATCATGAATTTTAAATATATAGTAAGTAGTAATGGGATAAATGAATTTTAATTTGGTTAAAAAAGGAATTTCATGGCTGTTAAGGTCTTAATAAATTTCATATGTGAAGGTAGTCCAAAATGAGTGTCAAATACAAAAAGGTCTATCAATGTGGTGCCTTAATAATATTTGACAAATTCCATAAACACTAACTGTTTTAAAAAAGATAAAAATAGAAATTTATTGATAAAAAAAATCTCAAGAATCTAAAGAAAAATATAAATGTAAAGAATATGTCAAAAAGGTTTAGAAACCTCTTGAGTTGGGAAATATTTTCAATGTGGACATCATTAGTGCATAGGGGTTTCACAATAAATCAAACCTCCTGAAAAAAAAAGACCAAAAATCAAGAGAAAAATTCTCTTATAAATCATTTAAATCCCAATATATTAATATAATTTGATGTACCAAAAATACCAAGGTGTTTTTAATTTTTCAAATTATTCGATTCAACTCAAGAATCCAAAAAACACACCAAAAATGAATATAAAAACATAAAAAATTTATAAAAATAAATAATTAAAAAAAATGATAGAAGACAAAACAAATCCTTAAATAGATTGAAATTCACCCAACATTATTAAATTTACTACCATTTTTTGATTAATTTAGATAAAGTCTTGTATGTATATTTTTAATTAGGTACAAAACAAAATAAATAAACTAAAATACACACCCGGATTTAATTTTAAAGTGGAGACCTTGAGTTATGCTCCTAGTTTCTACCACATTAATTATAAAATAAATAAAGGAAAATATATGAGAAATATAAATAAAAAGGATTGATATATGGTAAATAAAATAGATAGTGCTTCGTTTGACCACCAAGAAGGTTCTAGTTTTTTTACTTCCCCTAGTTATGCAGTTCTAGTGGTTTAACCCCAATATAAAATTGGATGAGGTTTATTTTTTATAAACCACCAAAAACTGTTTCTTCCATTTATTTTAAACCTATATTGTTCTTGTAGTAACCCATGGACTGATTAAATTAGCTCCTCTTCCATTACAATGTGGTACTACTATAATGATGGGGAATGATGAAGAATGGATCCTCTTCTTCTTCAAAAAAAATCTTGGATGACTTTCTCTAGGGTATACATTGGTGAATGTTATACATCCATAATTTTAGTAATGTGAATTCCAGTGAGAGTTTAATTTTTAATATATTAAAAAAATATAATAAATAAAGTAATCTTCCCCATTATTCCAAGTAGTTTGATTGTTGATCTCTTCAGTAACACATCTAGGAATTCTATCTTAGTATGGTTTTATTCTTCTTCTTCCATAGAATGTGAGAGGTAAATAAGTACTAAACATTCTTTGTAAAATATGGGAGGATCACTTAAATTTTGGTATTCAGAAAAATAAAACCATTTTTCATTCAATGCATTTTCATCTCCCATAGTTGTATCAGCTTTCATGACATCTTTAGGAACCTCTTCAAGTTATAGACAATGTGTGATGTTTGGATCATCAAGTTGTATATTTATATCTCCCTCGAGTTATTAAAATTCATATTTAGGTGTAACAATATTTTCATTCTTCCAATAATTTATTTTTTCTATTCCATCTATATAACTTTGAAATCTTTAACTTTGGACTCCAGCGCTACTACCATAATGCTTTCTTTTTCAAGAATTTTTAAAGTTTTTTAAATCACCAAGGAATTTTGATCCAAATACAATATAAATTTATATTCACTTATAGAAAATATATTACTAGTCCATGTAAATTAAAAACAAATAAAATAATCCATCTTGACTAATAAAATAAAAAAATTCAATAAATCTCTTTTTTTTGTTTTTAAAATTTTTGGTTTTTTTGTATTTATGAAAACTATTGTGTGAAATCACTTGGTATCCCTGGAAATGGCACAAAATTGATGATATAGATTTTTTATGGATAGATAACCAATAAATATTTAATGACTAAAAGTGAAATATAGTGCGCACGCCAGCGTTGATCACTCGAGGAGGCCTCCCATATTCACTTTTTCCCTTATTGTTTTTATTATTTTAACTAATATAATACTAATAAACTAATATAAAGAGGGGGGTTTTGAAAATATACAAAATAAAAATAATAAAATAATAATGAAATGAAATCAAAAAACTGTAGTTAGAAATAAATAAACAAGTAAAATGTTCTTGGTAGGTCATGGTGATTGAAACCATTGTTCAGAAATAACCCCAATATTCAACTCAATAAGGTGATCAAGACTCATGACACCTCACCTTATCATTTAAAATATGATTAACACATATCCAGATCTCTAATTATGGAGAAATAATGTTCTGAATTTCAGCTAGTATACCTATTCAATGACCATCACCACTCATGTCATGCTCCACCATATGCATGACACAAATAGTGAAGGGAAGAAAAATGATAAATGAGAAGAAGAATTCAAACGATAGAGAAAATTGAGAGAAAACTCACCATAATCATTTTAACTATAGAAAAATCTCTAAAAATTGAATAAAGAGATAGAAATTTAATTATAATAAAACTAAATAAAAATACAATTCCCTACCTTGAACAAACACTATGGATAGTTATCTATTTTTATAAGAGTTGATAAGGAAACATGGTGGGTGAAACACATAAAATAAAAGAAATGGAGGAAGAGGGGTATGAAGAACAAAGAAAAATAATATATTTTTAAAATAAAAATAACTATTAAAACATAAAAACTCCACATTATGCCCCTGAAAATTTATATCCTTTTTAAAGGGAGGTGGGATACATATTTATAGGGGAAAAGTGAGAAACTTTAGATCCAAAATATGTCTTCATAAAGATTCCACATGTATGAACTAATAAATACCATAATTTGGGAACATTTCCTAATTTAATATTGTTCTTTTTTTCTCATAGTTCTACCCAAAAACATTCAACATCATTGGTAACATTTGGAGACAAAAATATCCAATTAACTCTAAACATTTATTCTACCCAAATAGACTCTTTGAATTACAAAAATCTAAATTACAATGCATTTATGGCCTTTAAAATGATATAATTGGGGATTTAAAACTTATTAAAAGCGTTGCATGAATCCCTTATCAAATTCCATGTATTATTTTAGCTTCATTGTACTTCACCACTTCAATATATAAGCCCATATTTAAATATGTCCAGATCTATGCATAGTTTTTGGGGCCTGAATTGTGAGCAGATTTTGGGCATCGAAATGATATATTAATATTTGGATACAAAATAATAAGATTGGTCCCAAGATGTATGGAATCCAAAAAAACTAGTAATTTTACAATTTAATTTAGTATAGAAAAAGTTATATCCAAAATACATAATAAAATTAAAATAGTTAAATTCTAGAATTATGATATTTTTTGCATTTAAGTTCAAAATATTTCTAAAATAAACAAATGTGACAATTTCCCATAAAATAACATGATAATGGGATTATAAACATTTAATTACAAGAGAATATATATGAAAATAGTATCTTCATCATTGGGTAGGGATGAGTCAAGTGATGTAGTACCTTCAACCCTTGATACATTGAGTTTAATTGATCAAGTGGGTGTGTATTAAAATCATCAGATATTTCAAGTCAGTGATCGATGAAACCCACCCATCAAAATATGTAAAATATGCAATTTGAAATCATTCTGGTTCTTACATGGCCATAATACACTTTCACCACAATGAATCATATAGAAATTACCCATCCATCGTAAAAATTATCTCCTATCTACAATTGAAAACCTATATACCCTCATAACCAATGAGGTATACTGCACTATCACAATTTTCAAATCAAACATGACCTTATAGAGTTCTCACTATAACCACAACAGTCAGTGATTAGGGTCCCACATAACCCACTAGTTATCTCATTGGACATCAAAAAACTAAAAACCATAAATATCATGGGAAATAATGATAATACCAATAATCTCAACAATAGTAAATCAATTAGGACCCAACCGTAAACCAATTTTCAAATGATAATTAAAACCAAAAACAAGAAGTCAAAGAGGGTCCAAACCATAAAATTAATAAAGAAAAAAAATCTCATCATAAAAAAATGATAAAACTATATAATGGGGCCAGAACATAAGAACTAACATTACCCAACTCTCATTCCCTATCCCATCTCATCCCATTGGGCCTCACAAAAGCAATATATCTGATTACTTATAAACCACTGAAATCTTGATCTCATATATCATCATTTTTCATCAGGGGTAGCTCCCACTACATAATGTTATAACTCTTATACTTTAACCCGATCACTCATATCATACATCAAAACCTTTATCAAAAAATAAATTCAGAGTTCTATGTCCATATTTTTAGCTTTATTGAATCCTTGGAAAGTCATCAATCATCCCCATCTCATGTAGCTAACAATAATATCCTCATTCTTGACCAATAGCCTTACTAGAGTCTTGATAACCATTTCTCCATGCCTAGTCTCCCATAGAGAAGATAACATCTTGAGAAAGTAATATCCAAACTGGTAAAAACAATATTGTGCATGACCTCACAAACAAAATAAAATGTTCTCCTTAAGCTGATCATCGAACCCTGATGTTGTCCAAACATATCCTCCCATAGGTATTAATAATTCAGCTTGATATTTTATACACAAGTCAGACCACATATTGGGCTATGTTCCTAGTCAATCCATCTTATATGGTAAAATCCAAGGTCATTCATGATTGAAACTCACCATAATGACATATGCCAAAAGGAAACATAACATGAATCTTAGTATTAACTAACCAACCTATATCAAAAGTTAATGTCTCATAAAAGTTTCATATACTATCATTTAATAGTATATCACATAAAATATAATCATAAAAAGGAGACTCACACAAGTTTATAGGGATTCGGAAAATATGGCATCTTCCAAACAAGGTAAAATGAGTTGAAACCCTTATCAAGAAATCCCACATGGATTTAAATTAAAATATAAGAGCAATTTATCCTTATAATGCACTTTATAAAGGGAATCACATGCTTGACTTACCCTCTACTAGGACCTTAGAAAAACTACCTCTGAAAAATACAACACTATTTTTGAATACTGTAAAAAATATTACTTAAATAAAAAGGATTCCATTTTCAAATCCCATTACTAATAAACTATTTAGTAGTATATATAATACTTGAAGACTATTAGGTCAATGTTGGACAATACAACTTTTTGGGGTGTGTTCATGAAATTTCATACCACATACAAATAATAATGATGAATATCACACAAATATAATAAAATAAAAAAATAAATAATATGAATTTTACCTACCTCATATAGTGATCCATAAATTTATCCCAAGATTGTACTAGAATGGAGAAGTCCCCCAAGAACTTATATCATCCAAAAAAACTAAAACATTAACAATTTAATCATTTAAACCCAAATATAATATTTAGAATAAACTAGATAGCATGAAATAATAATAATCTATCATTTTTGAGCCTCCTATTTACGTCCCATATAAATTCCCATTTATTTTGAGATAATTCCACCATGATCTATTCGATTCTTCTATAATATACATTGTTTACTAAACCAAAATCACTGAAATTATGAAATAATTCAAATACAATCACCTAAGATTAATGGGACCAAAACCCTTTACACATCCAAATTAAATAGAGGAAGAGGGAGTGATGGTCAAAGTAAGAGGGTAGGAGGGTGGATGAAATTCCCTTTTAGAAATTAAGGAAAAATAAAAGGGTAAATTAAAAACTAAATAATATTTAAATAATAAATAACTAATTTCAAAATGTTTTAGAATGTTTATTTAAATTCTAATTTAGTGAGTATACACAATGGAAATGTATTTATCTAATTTATTCAATTATGTGTATTTAGTTTGATGTGTAGAGGAAAAAAATAATTGATACATTTAATAAAATAAGAAGAAAAATGGTTCGATAAATGAGTTCAAAAGTCACTCAATGTGATCTTCTATGTCTCCTTCCCTCATGTTGAGATGTTTTTGTTGTTAATACCTTGATCTTAGTGGTGTTCACTAAACTCAACTATCACTATTATAGTTGTGACCACTCTATTGAACTTCATTTGTATCTATAGAACTTGTACCACATTGTTGTAGTAGTGATCATCCATTGTAGAAGGATATGATAAGTGAAATATCTTCTCGATGGAAACCTATTAAAAATATGCTCTATAATACATGGTATGGTTTTTTACAATTCAAATGCGATATAGTGAGATTATGGAAGAAGGGATACTAAGATATGGAAGAATAATTGAAGTTGTATCTTGAATGAACTTATAGGTTTGAGAAAATCTACTAGATATTCTCCATTGGTGTTCCAATCTTTGATCAAGGATCAGATTTTCAATTTAGTATTTTTTTTCTTTAACCAATGTAATAGAGAAGATCTTCTAAGCCATAAAGAAGACCTATTTATATGCTCTAATTGGCATATAATCATTATATAATTCATTTAATTCATTAATCATCGATAATTGAAGTTTAATAGTTATGGGATCCACTAAAATAAATATTTTTTACTTTCTATATTTAATCAATTTTCTTTAGAAAAGATACCACCGATTAGCTAGTGAGACACCAAGAGATGACCTTGCTCTATCAACTTCTACTAGGTGACTGGTGATCATCTATTATGTAGCTAGAGGATTCCTACTACATGGGAGGTATATTCAATCATAACTAGTTGGTTAGTGGCTCTACATAGGTTATCTGGTGTGACATGCAGATAACCATCTTTATCTTTGGCCTACTATAAATCCTTCAATGACCTTTTATTGATCCTCTACCTTTATTCCTTAATCTAAAAACATGATAAAAGATATTTCAAATAATTTAACAAGATCAACCTTATTTATCTTAATAGTATTTAATATCTTCATTTATTCTATTAATATCATGACTAAAATTCCAAAATATGAGATTAAAATTCACCCATGTGAGAACTTTATAAATAAAAGAGTGTTTTTATCCTAAAAACAATATGAGAGATAGTTAGGCATAAAAATTGCCAAATTTTTTATGATCAAAAGCACTAAATAAATAAATATATATCAAATTAAATGCAAGAGTCAAAGATATAAAAATATATTCATGATATCAATGTATACAATATATCTAAACAAGATATTCATTATTCCCAAGAAGTAAATAAATCAAGAATGTAATATTTCAAACAATAGTAAATAAATTTCACCCCCTTTGTGAAAAAAATAAAAATTAACACATAAAATGATAAAATATAAATTTCTCCCACATTTAAGTTTAATGAAAAATTATCCCCCTTTGAGGATCAATAAATTTCTACCCTATTATGATTATGAAAAAGAAAAATAAGAAGAGGGAAAACTTAAAATAAAATATTTCAAGAAAAACTAAATTGATATTTTAAAATATAATTTTAAAACAGAAAATTGAGATTAAAAATGGTGTTTAAGAGAAAATCATAGATAATTTAAAAATAATAACTCAAAGAAAATCAATAATATCTTATCTTCTAAACATCCTTTTAATAAGAAAATAGATAAATAGAGTGAGGAAATTTTTAATTATATTTCTAAAAAATATATTTTCAGGAGAAAAGAAAAAAATAAATTAAATATAAAGACTAAGGAAAGAAAGAGAAAAAGAAATTTAGAACAAAAAGAAATTGGTGAATACTGAAGAACCTTTGTGATGAATTTTTTTAAAATAGTTTTTGTATTTATTGACAACTAAACTCTTCATAAAAGAATTTTTTGTTATCCAGAAATTGGATCCAATCCATTGTAATGAGATTTTGTAAGAAACTTGAGTGTATTTTAAAGAATTAGATCCATCTGCATTATATTCAAGTCATTGGATCTAAAAGAATCAGTGGTTGAAATTGTTTTTTATTGGAAATTTTTTCTTTCTCATAATCAGATTAGTAAAGAATTTTATGAGGGATTAAGTTGTATTGTTGATAAAGAGTTTTGAAAGAAGATTGTAATGTCATGAGTTAGAATGATTTAATACTTTATAAACCAAATCAAGCGGTGATTTTTTTGTCTTAATGTTCTCATAGATCATGAAAACTTTCATGATGAAATCTTTTGATGAATTGGTGGAGAGGTTTAAATAATTTCATAGATATATTATGGATATTCCATCGTAATTATATTTCCATCATAATAATATTTCTATCCGAATGGGAATTTCCATATGAATGAGAAATTCATCATAACTGGATTTCCATCTTAATGGGAATACCATCGTAATGAGCTAAAGAAGGGAGAAGAAACTGTAATGAGCTGAAGATGGAAATAGAAATCATAATGAGGTGAGAAGAAAATTTATTGTAATGAGTTGAGAAGGAAATAGAATTGAAATGATTTGATTATAAAGAAGACTCAAAAATAAAATTCAAGAATTCTTATGAAGAGTTAAAGAGGCCAAACTTGAAATTTAATTTTTCATAAATCTCAGAGAAATTTAAGGAGGTTTGAAGAAGTCAAAGTTGATGTTTAAATATGGGATATATTTAGATATTTTGAAATTTTAGGAAGTGGGGTGTTGTATTTGGTGACCTTGAACCAAATTCTTTTTTACATTATTATAACAAATAGTCATTGTTTTCTAATATCAATAGATTCCTTATCACATCATGATTGTTATTCTCCATAACATTGTATGTGATAATGTCTCAAGAGTAGATATTGCACTAAAAGGTCATGGTAGTTTCTCACTATGATGAGAACTCAGAAGTTCTATGACACTATTTTTTTAATATATGTTCTATATCTGGATGACATCATTTTAGGGACACAAATGAAATAGGATATCAGGGGTGGAGACTCATAGGACTTTGATGCACCTTATCATGGTGTACACCTTTGGTGATATCCAGTATGATATTATAATAATGAGACCCGACAGAAGGAAATCATCACTTATAAGTGTCATTGGATGTTCCTATCTACAAACGTGTGTATTGGACCTTATAATTTAAGGTTATTATTAATTAATATTATGAGTTGTGGACTCAGATGTATTTATAAAAATTGTGATGACATATGTTCACAGTGGGGTAGGATATTTTGGGTGCATCACGATTAACATTGCATTAATGAATAATGTGAGAAATGATTTATCCCTTTTTTCTTTAACAGAAGATAATATCTCAGTCCCTTTAATGGAATTGATATAGCCTAAATAAATCCATTACCAGGGTGATCAATAGAAAAAATCTATTTCATGAATATCAAAGAAAGAGATATCCAGCATATAGGTGGATGGCACTGAATTGCAACCTACTCAATTAGAGATATTGTGATAAATTGATTATATTACACGGTAAGCATTTGTATTGGGTGACATTTCATTTCAACATTAACTCCTTTCTCTATGGGTGTCTTGTCATGTTTCTAAATTCTAACTTTGGACTTTAGCTAGGTTCTTCTAATTCCACTGAGAAAGAGGCCAAGATGGTCATAGACTAAGTGTATCCAGTGTCTCAAATAAATGAATTATTTTTAAAAAATTTGAATAAATATTATTCATGGTAGTGGTTTAATAATTATTTATTTATAATTGATTTCATTTAATCTATCACTAGTTATTCTAGAGAATATATTGTGAGTGGAATAATTAATAAATATTAATGAGGATTGGTGGACCAGGGTTAATGGTTAAGTGATAAACAATTATATTGAATATTATTTGATTAAATAATATTAAATTATAAATCGCAAGTTAAGAGCATGTAAAAAATAATAATGTTGCTACTATTATTTGACATAGGGGTTTCACTAGGATTAATAAAATAATTAAGGCACTTGTGAAAATTATTTATTATTACCCTAGTGAATTAAATTCCTGGTTATAATATTCTCTTATTATCCAAGATCTAACCAAGTGATGCCTATGGGTTGGTGCAAAATGAATTGGAGAAAATATATCATGCCTAGAGAGTCTATCCCTATCCAAGAATTCCCTAAAAAATGAGAGAGATCATCCTCCACCGGATCAAGGATGATGCTTTGGAAGCAGTACTCAAGGAGATCGAAGGTGGACATCGCCAGAGAAATGATCGTCTATGCTAGAACCTGGAGACCCCTTTTGTGATGTATAGAGATACACAGAACATGTGTGGATCACCAGTAGAGGAGATCTAACCTCAACAGTACACCTATAAATCTGTGGACGAATGTATCAACGATGAAAGAATCACCTTGGAGGTAATTATTATTTAATTAAATTAGTTATAAACAAAATATGTTGATATTCACTCTTTGATCTGGGTTTCTATTACTTTTTTTTATTTCATTGATTAAATTTTGTGGATTATGGAATTCATTGTCGCATAGATCTAATAATTTTCATTTAATATGGAAAAAATAAAAGTTGGGCACCATCCCTCCCACTCTTATGCTGCTCCTGGAACCTAAAAGTGTTTTCATAGGGGGGATATTATTGTTTATAATTATTTAATAATCATTGGTGATTTTTTCATTTATAGTTTAGTTTTTTCAATTCGTGTTTAATCATTCCTTTTTAAACTGAATGACGAGATCTGTTTCTTCCTCTATCATTTCTCACAGATCTAACAGAAATTATTAATTTTGTGTTTAAAATTTTATTGAGGATCTCATATGGAGGTTCCAAGGATTTTATGTAGGTAAAATAGTATTCCACATCGTGTAATAAAATTTACACACTATGTAGTTGACTTTAATGAATTATGGGTAGTTCAAGAATTACTCAACTAGTGTACATTAATGACATGTGGTGTAGTTAATTCTTACACCACGTGTTGACCAAGATAGACTGGTGCATAGTCATCCTGACTACACACTGTGTGGCCCACTAGACATGGTGTGTAGTCCCTTTCAAGTTAGGGTCGAGCCGTGTATTCCATTCACATCTTACCCGATCAGTGGAAATGTAACATGGAGTCAACATGGAATGTGGCCCACTGGACATGTTGTGTACTCCATGATTTTTGAATTACACCTCACACGCTGAGTCCCTAGGTGTGTACTTCGAATTCACTATAAATAATGTACACGCCACATAGATCGGATCTACACACCATTTACTTTTACCCATAACGAAGATTTAAAATGTATTATATTATATAACCCTTGATACATGTACAATCATGTGGGTGTAAATCTTGGACATTCCATGTGATATGATTTAGTATATATATATATATATATATATATATATCTGTGTGTGTGTGTGTTTTATTCAAATCTTCCTAATATTCAAGAACTTTTCATCATGTATGAGTTGTATTGCAGTTATTGTTCTATGTTCATGCTCTATGTCGCAAAGAATAAAGTGTACAATTATGGTACATGTTGGGTTGTTTTTTATGGGTATTAACTGGGTTACCTCAAAGAGAAAATTTATGTACTCAATTTATTTTAATTGAATTTATTATTTTTTTTAAAATTATAATGGATGAGAATCTCAAGGAAATTCAGAAAAGGTTTAAGATAAAAGGATTGATTAATTAAAGATAATAATTAATCGATTCAAGAATGATTTATCTTAAATATGAATGATTAAATAATTATATATTAGTTTTATTAAATGTGTAATTCATTGCATACATGTGGATGATTATGAGATAGACCAGACCTTTGTATGTGATTGGTTTCCTTTTAATTTATCATTAAATTAAATTTTTGTCATGCATTCCTTCTCTCCACATTAATATGTAGGGAATACGGAATCATGTTTTCTTTTATATAAACCCCCTTTCACCACTCACCTGCATGTGAGTGAAAGAATATGTAATGGATGGATATCCAAAGCTAGTGGTGGTGGTTCAAATTAGTAGCATAGTTGAAACCAATCCAAGGAGATGCAATGGTGGATAGGTGGAAAGATGTAAACCCAAACCAAATTGGTTCAAGTTGTTTCTCCCCTTGGTCAGTGGTTAGTCTATGAACCTTTAGATAAACTAACCATTAAAATAATCTCATGGTCATACAATTTATTTTAATTCTATAATATGAATGTTTATTTCATTATGGGTGTTTTTCACGATCACATAATTAATGAATTAACAAGCATGAAAATATGGAACTAAAATAAACTGGTTTACGCATAAATATTTTCTAAAGACATGTTTAATCACCTAGGTAATCCCACTTAATATTAACAAAAATTTGAAAAGGTAATAATTGGAAATTTATGCATAAAGGATAAATTCACTCAATAAATGTTTTTGTCGGTATAGCCTTTCATTACTTCAGTTAGTATCGAACCATAGTTCAAAGTGCATGACCAGCCAAAGTTGGGGTGCTTTCAATTATCGAGGAATTATAACATGAGGTTTTCAGTTTACTTGAGTTGGTTCACATCATGGTTTGACCACCAAAGTAGGACTGGGTGTAACTAAGTGGAAAAGGTTGAGGAATTATAAATTAATGATTTTAAAATTGGGGAGTCCACTCAACTGATCAAGGAACTATGAGTTAATGCAGTTGGAATTTGGAATTCTTACCTAAGACCTTTCAATTTCCATGACTAACCAAAGTTGGGGTAATGAAAAGGGGAATATGGATCCTTGCCACTTGAATGTCCCAACAATAGGATATTCTGATGCCAATGGTGAGGGTTATTGGGTTTTGATAAAATAGTGAGAGGCTAATAAATATATTAATTATTTGTCTAAATTTTATCAGATAAAATACTAAAATATTTCTCATCTTATTTGTAGAAACAACAAAAAAATAAAATCCAACATATCATTGCAATCCATACTTGATATGGAAAACCTTCTCACCAGTACTAATTTCCAGGAATGAAAAAGGCACCTACGAGCCATCCTTCACCATGAATGGAAACTATATGTGTTGCAAGAGCCTTTACCAATTGTGCCTGGAAATGAGGCTAGTGACGAAGATCTCTCTCTATATGAGAAACATCTAAATGATGCTATAAATGTTTAGTGCTTAGTGTTATAATCCATGTGTAATGAGATATTGAAGCAACATGAGGAAATGGATGCATATAGCATGATTTATCACCTTCAGGATCTCTATCAAGAGAAGGAAAGCGAAGAGAGGTATAAGATCTTCAATGCTTTGTTCATGACTAATCTTGGAGATTTTGCGCCAGCTGGGCCTCATGTAATCAAAATTATTAGCTATATTAAGCATTTGGATATATTAGGGATTGAATTCATAGATGAGTTATGTATAGATCTTATATATTCATCACATCCCATGACATTCTCTAGTTTTATTGTGAATTATAATGTTAATAATAATGAGAAGAGTCTATCGGAACATCTGACCTTGATTCTCCAAGTGGATTAGGACATGGGGCATGAAAAACTCACAGTCCTTATGGTGAATAAGAAGAGGACGGAAAAGAAAAAGGGGCCTAAGAATAATTGGTATTCTAAATCCCCTGAGCACCATCCATAAAAGAAGAATAAAATCTAAATGTAGGTAAAGGAAAATGTGGTAGTATGTTTTGCATGTGGAAAGTTGTGCCACTAGAAGAGGAATTGCACCTAGAGGCATGGGGAATCCAATAGTGCATTCATTATCAAGTGAAATATTTCCATTTAAACATGTTAGGTATTAGATATAGCCTGTGGTTCTCACACCTGTATTCAAATTTTGGAACCAAGTAGATTTCATAAAATGTCCGGAGGGGAGGTGGATCTATGAGCTGCCAATTTTTTGTGGATGGCTGCTCTTTCCATTGGTTACTACCACATTTCGTTGTTGACCAAGATGATTTTGGTTTTATGTGACTATTATTATGTACTAAGTGTTACCAAGAACATAATTTTTGTATCAATTTTAGACACATATGGGTTTATATTCAAATTCTGATATAAAAGTTGTTTCTTTGATAAGAACAACATATGTTATGGTATGGAACATTTAAATAATAGTCTTTATGTATTAAATTATGAAAACAAGGTGTTGGAAATTGATAATCAATCAAGTTCACACGACACATATAACACACAATGATGGAATCACTATATTGTTCATGTAAACAAGAATCACTATATTGTTCATGTAAACAAGAATCATTTGAAAAAGCTCTATAAAGATAGTTATTTAGACTCTTCTCAGCTAAAACCATTTGATAGATGTCATTCCTGTTTACTAAGTAAAATGACCAAAACATCATTTGGTGGATAGGGTGAAAGGTCCAAAGATATTCAAGGATTGGTACACACTGATGTGTGTGGACCATTTCCAATAAAAGTAAGAGGTGTATATTCTTACTTCACAACTCTTATTGATGACATGAGTAGATATGGATATATTTACTTGATGAGGTATAAGTTTGAGTCCTTTGAGAAATTCAAGGAATTCAAGAATGAATTAGAGAATCAGCTTTTTAAGAAGATAAAGAAGCTTCGATTGGATTAAGTTGGATAATATCGTAACCAATAGTTAATCAACTTTATACAGGAGTTTGTGATTCTATCTTAACTCACTCCACCTTATACACCTCAGTGGAATGGTGTTAGTAAAATAAGGAACCTTACCTTGTTGGACATAGTAAGGTCAATGATGAGTCATGTAGATCTTTCATTATCCTTTTGGGGATATTCATTAAAAACTGCAATATACACATTAAATTGAGTACCAACTAAAGAGGAAAAAGAAATTACCTTAGATCTATAGAGTCTAAAGAAACCCATTTTATTGCACACATGTGTATGGGGATGCAAGGAATTTTTTAAGGCTTTCTTAGGAAACAAACCAGCACCCCGGGGAATGATGTGTATCTTTATAGGGTGTCTTAAGTAAATAATGGGATACTACCTATACAACCCCTCAGACAAGAATTTGATCGTTTCCAGACAAGCCATCTTTCTTGAGAGAGGGCACATACTCAAAAAGTATAGTGGGAGAAGGACAGACTTCGATGAAGTTGATACTCAAGATACACATGATCTAGTAAAGGAACAAGTTCCACAGGTCCCCATGGAAGAACTAGTTACCTAAACACAAGTTCTCCATAAGAGTGTAAGAGAGGTAACGGAACTGGAGAGATATGGTTTTCTATTAATTTAGGATGGTGACTCATTACTATTGGACAATGATGAAACTCTATCATACAAGGAGATAGTACAGGGATCAAAATATATAATATGGATATATGCTATGAATTCTGAGATAGATTCTATGTATAGAGACCAAATTTGGGTTTTGGTTAATACGCCAGTTGATGTAAAGTCTATTGGATGTAAATGGGTATTCAAGAAGAAAATGGAGATGGATGGTAAAGTAAGAACCTATAAGTCATGGTTAGGGGCTAAAGGGTTTAAACAATGCCAAGGAATTGACTACGATGAAACATTTTCACTATTTTTCATGTTTAAATCCATTATAATCATATTTTCCATAGTAGCTTACCATGACTATGATATTTGGAAGATGGATGTCAAAATTGCATTCGTTAACGAGAACCTTCATGAAGATGTCTATATGATAAAACTAGAAGGGTTTATGACACCATGTAATGCCAAAAGGATTTTTCAAGTTGCATAGATCCATTTATGGATTGAAGCAAAAATATTGGTCATGGATCATTCTATTTGATAAATCCATAAAATAATTTGGTTTCATTGAAAACTAATGTGAGATGAGTGTTTACAAAAGGTTTACTGGGAATTATTTTTTTATCCTAGTAGTACATTTTGATGAAATATTACTTATTGGAAATGACATACCAGTCTTACAATCTGTTGAGGACTAGTTGAACATGTGCTTCTCTATGAAGGACTTAGGTGAAGCAGCCTACAATATTGGGATTAATATCATTCATGATAGATCCAAGAGGCTACTTGGACTAATCCAATGTACATATACTGACCATATACTAAAGATATTTTGTATGGAACTATCATAGAGGGTATTGGTTCTAGTGTCACAAGGTTTATATATTTCTAAAAAATGTGTCCCGAGACACAATTGGAGAAATATATAATGATTAAGATCTCATACACTCCAGTGATAGGATTAATCGTGTATGCCATGTTATATACTAGACTTGATATTGCCTATGCATTGAGCATGGTAGGAATATATCAAGAAGATCCAGGAGAACATCTTTGGATTTCTTTTAACGCTATCCTTAAGTATCTGATAAGAACTAAGCATATGTTCCTAGTTTATAGAGGAGATTATGAGTTTTTCATCAGAGGGTATGATGATTCTGATTTTTAAACAGATCATAATGATCAAATGTTGAAATTAGGATATGATTTCTATCTCAACAGAGGAGGTGTGAGCTAGAAGAGTTGAAAGCTGCCAGTTGTAGCTGATTCTATATTGGATTCTAAGTACATAGCAGCTTCTGATGTAGCCAAGGAATCCGTCTAGATTCGGATCATTGTCTAGGATCTTGATGTGGTACCTAGAAGTAATGACCCTAAAACATTATACTATGATAATACTACAACCATGTATCTTGCAAAAGAGACAAGTTCACATCAATGGAAAAAGAACATACTATAGAATTATAACCTCTTGAGGAATTTCTATTGAAGGGGTGAAGTCATAGGGAGCATAGTATCCATAGTAGATAACAACTAAGACCCCTTGACTAAAGGCCAATCTTAGTAGAAGCATGAGTTTCATGTGAGAGCTAGAAAACTAAAGTTCGTTAGGAGTTGGCTCTACTTCAAGTGGGATTCTTTTGGATTTGGTGTCCTAGAACCAAATTATTTTTTAATTTATGATAACTAATATTTATGGTTTTTTAATATCAATAAATTCCTTATCATGTCATGATTGTTCTTATATGTAAAATTGTATGTGATAATGTCCCAAGAGTAGTTATCTAACTAAAAGGTCATAGTAGTTACCTGCTATGATGAGAACCTGGAAGTGTTATGATACTATTCTTGAGTATAATTTCTATAGCCAAATGATGTAATTTTAGGGATATAAATGATATAGGCTATCAGGAGTGGAGACTCGTAGGACTTTGAGGAACCTTCTCTTGGTATACGCCCCTGGTGATATTCAGTATGATATTATGAGAATGGGACCCGATAGTAGGAAATACATAATTATAAGTGTCATTCGATGTACCAATATGTGGAATTTTGTATTGGACCTCAGACTTTAAGATTACTATTAACGGATATAATGAGTTGTGCACTTAGATGTGTTAGAAAAAATTGTGATGACAGATGTTTGTGGTGAGGTAGGATATGTTGGGTGCATCATGAGTAACATTGCATTAATGAATAATGTGAGAAGGGATGTATTCCTTTTTTTCGTTAATAGAATATAATATCTCAGGTTCTTTGATGGAAATGATATATCCAAAATAAATTCTTCGACATGGTGATCAATAGGCATGTTCTATTTCTAGAAATTCAAAGAAAGATGTATCGAGCATATAAGTTGATGTCACTTGCATGAAACATGCTTTATTAGAGTTATTGTGATAATGGGATTATATTACATGGTATGTTTTTGTATGAGGTGACATTTCATTGCAACATTAACATATTTCCTTATGGGTGTGTTGGCGTGTTGCTAGATGCAAACCTTAGACTTTAGGTAGGTTTTCATAATACCACTATGAAAAAGGCCTAGAGGGTCACACACTAAGTGTATCTAGTATCTCAGTTAAAAAATTTATTGTTTAACAAGTTGAATAAATATTATCCCTGTTCATGGTTTAATAATTATTCATGTATTTCTATTATCATTTATTCTATCACTAGTTATTCAAGAGAATATATTGTGATCAGAATAATTAATAAATTTTTAGGAGGATTGGATAACCGATTTTAATAGTCCACTGAAAAATAATAATATTGAATATTATTTGATAAAATAATATTTAATTATAAATTGGAAATTAAGTGCATGTTAAGAAATAATAATATTTCTATTATTATTTGACATGGGGATTTTTCTAAGATTAATAAAATAATTAAGTTACTTATGAAAAAAATTATTATCACCCTTTTGAATTAAATTCCGAGTTATATTATTCTCTTATTAGCCAAGCACTAAACGATCGATGTCTATGGGGTTGTTCACAAAGAATTTGAGAAAATACCCCAAGCCTTGAGAGTTCATCCCTCTCTAAAAACTATCTCAAGAATGAGAGAGATCCTCCCACACAGGATCAAGGAGAATGCTTTGGAAGAGGCTCTAAATGTGATCGAAGGCTGACATCTCAAGCACAAGGACCATCCATGCTACCACCCAGAGACTCCTTTGGCGAAGTTTGGAGTTACATAGAACACATGTGTATCACTACTAGGGGAGATCCACCCTTGATTTCTATAACACAATGACGGTACATTTATAGATCTATGGAAGAAGGCATCAATGAAGACTGAATCACAATTGAGGTAATTATAATTTAATTAAATTAATTATAAAAAATATATGTTGATCCTCTCTCTTGGATCCAGGTTTCTATTCCTTTGTCTTATTTCTTTGATTCAATTTCATGGATCACAAAATTCATCATTTCTTAGATCCTGAATTTTTCATTGAATATGGAAAAATTTTGGAACCATCCCTCATGTGCTTCTGCTACGCATGTAACCTACACAGATAATCTTTTCAATTTTATCATTGTTTTTTATGATTTTACTATAAATTATTTCACAAATCATTCATTCATAAGTGAACTTTCATGAAAGTGGATAAGGTGGACTGATAAATAAATCAATTGAAAGTCATTTCCAGTAAGAGATCTCATGAGGAGGATCATATAGATCAATGTTTATTTATGATATTGAGCAAGATCATATTGAGTCAATCAGATTGAGAAGATCGTATTGATTTGATCAGACTGATAAAAATATTATTGAGAATTTGAGTAGTGTTTTATTTTTTTTTATTGAGAATGGGTTAATTGTATTTAGTCTATCATGTTGAGAGAATCAAATCTAGACTCATCATATTGAGAGAATCATATCCAAACTCATTATATTAGGATAATTAGATCCAAACTCATTGTATTGAGAAAATCATATCTAGAATTATTGGATTCAGAAAGTTGGATCCATCAAAATTGGACCGAGGATTCAGAAGGAGAAATTATAGAGTAGTTTCAACAATCTTCTCTCTCTTTTTTGCCTCAAATATTTTATAAAAAAACTTTGTAAATAGACAAGAGTTGGTATATAAAGAACCCTGGAAAAGCCTAAGAGGGGATGGGTGAATCAGGGTGTAAAAATTATCTTTTAAATTGATGTATCTTATTCCCACATTGGTAGGAACCTATTAAACCTTAATGATGAGAAATAGTATAAAACAAACAATCACATCTAAAGAGAAGACCCAAAAAACATACTTGGTTCACCACTAAGGGTTGCATCCAAGGAGCATACACTGATAGGTTTTTGGACGTACCAAAGTCCAATAATCTTCACTAGTTGTCGAGTAATTTTTTTTATCAAAGTAACTCTATTCTAGGATCACTACCTTTATAATGTTTTAGGGATATCCCACTGCATCCCTTGGATCACTTCTGTTGACTCTCGCTTTCTCACTACATTGAGAAGAATCAAAAATTAGTTTATTGACTTGAAGGTCTCGTCACTGGGTTGGCATTAAATCAAACATCCACAACTATAGATAGATGCCATATTGAAGTCATATTTTCACATATAGATGTATTCCAGATTTCTATGAACTATTAGTTTGAAAATCGTTCCACCGTGTACTGGCCTCCTTCCTCCACAAATCGTAATGCATTGTGTACCATGAGTGCTTCTTCTATGAACTTCCCCTGATCCACTGTGTAATTCACTACTTCCACAACATACTTCTTTTCTCTATGTATTGTGAGGAATCCTCTATATACTATCCTACTCCACATACTGTGAAGCTTACTCCATGTACTTCCTCTGCAAATTACTACTGTGTATTGCCTTTGAAAACCATGTTCGTCTACTACTTTTTATCTACAGACCAACTCCTCATCCATGAACTGTCTTCTACAAACTATCCTTCTTCCACCAGGTACTGTCTTCCGTTAACTATTCTGGACTTCACCGAATTCCTTTTATATTTTTAATTAATGTAATTGTGGGGTTTTCTTCTTATGAAATAATTCCAGAGTTTTCTAAATTCCTCTTAGATTTTTAATCTCAGATCCATCCCCTAATGAAGGAATTAGTGCTCATTATATAGTAAAATAAATCTTCATAATCCACTAAAATAAGATTTACCAAATCTTTGATATGGCACTACCGTTACCGCATATTGTTCATCTTTTGTGAACCATATTCCCTATGTATTTTTCATACTACCATTCTCCCTGTACAGTGGCACAAATAACTGCCTTGTTTCCACAAATGACACCCTTCTTGGTTTCTCAAAACTTCACCTTGTTTTTATAAACAACATGTCATTCCATGAACCACTTGGCTTACATGAACTGAAGGACTTCTTGTGAACCTCCAATGATCCAAGAAATTCTCCTCCTACACGATCCATGTAAAATTTTCCATTCTGTGAACAATTTTTGTTTGATCTGTTTAGTGCCCTTCGTCATCCGAGAACCATTCAGAGAGAATGGTATACAGTTCGTGTCCCATGTTTTGTGTTTCCCTTTTATGATTTCCTTCTCCATTCCACATCTCATTCACTCCTATGCATAAATCCTTCCTTTTCTAAAATCTCACTCCCAATTTTGAGGCCCAAAAATTTGGCAAACACTGGGAATATGCACCACCTTCAATACTGTTTTAAGCCTCAAATGCAAGACCTCCTTTCGTACAAAATCCTTGATCAACCCAATGATGATTGATAACAAACACAAACCATTCTCCCTTTATAGAAAATAACATACTTTTTTCCAATAGTATAATCATTATTATATAGATATATAAGGTTTCTAATGGGAGTTTGCACAAGTTGTATTTACATATTCATAATAGTGGATTTCCATAGACCCATGAGAGTGGTTATGTTGAGGATGTAGGTTATCACACTGAAGTAAAATATTTTAAATCATGTGTGATTTACTTTCTTTCCAATTTTTGAATGCATAATTATTTACTAAAATTTGATAAGGAAATAAATATTAACAGGTTGTAGGGATTATGTTTCTAAATTTTTTGAAACTTATAAAAAGGGAACAACTGACTCAACACCCCTCCCCTTCTCGGTTTTTATTTGATTCATTGGAAACTCAATTAGAATCAAAATAAAGGTTACCTTTTTGGATCCTTATCACGGATAATATCAATTCCTTCAAAAGTAGATTATTTCCTATGATTGAAAGAAAAACTTTTTATGGAGGAAAAAATAGGTTGACTCCAAATCTCTTACCTCTTGGCCTAGAATTTTTTGATGCTACTACTATTGGTTTTCCACCTATTGGGAAATATTCTCCTTTGAATTTTGTTGATAATATAAATATATAAGTTTATATAAAGGCTATAAATGCAATCCTTTTTTCCTTATCAAAGAATGTTTATTAGAAGGTGATGGGTCACAATACTTCAAGAAGTATATGGGACAGGATGGAAAGTGTTATCAAAAGGAATAATAAATTTAAGGAATCAGAGCTAAAAATATGGAATAGAAAGTATTAAGACATCAGAATAAGAGATGAAGAAATAATTGATTAATACTTCACTAGAGTAAATGAAATTGTTTACAACATCAGAGGATTTAGAGATATCTTATAAGAATTTACAACTATTAAGAAACATACAAGAAACTTTCCAGACATGTTTGATTCTAAAATTTCTTCTTTATAATAGAAGGATGATTTATCTCTTGATGAATTTCATAACTTTCTTATTTATTATGAAATGAGGAAATATCCAATGTTAAAAAATAATATAAAAGATAAAATGGATTTTGAAGAAATGAGAAAGTTGAAAATTCAAGATGTAGAAGATATTGATCCTTGTGACTTTGAAGATAAAGTGGATGATGAGTTGAATGAAAAAATAATGTCTCTTATATCCAATATATATCAAAGAGTGAGAGGAAAGTATAGAGGTAAAATTCCTCTAAATTTTTTTGAGTGTGGTGGAATCAAACACTTTTCTTTTAATTTCCCCAAGATGAAAGTTATAGAGTATCAAGATGATTCTGATGAAAGGAATCAATGGAAGAAGTGAAATAAAAATGATAAGGAAGATAAGTCTTCCAATAATTACAAGAAGAAGTTTACTGGAAGAAAAAGAATTATGTTGAGTAAGAATTTTGAATCAGACTCAACTAGAAACAATTATTCTGAAAATTAAAGTTCATAAAAATTCATAACCTTCATTTCAAAAGATGAGAAAACTATATATTCCTCGGATATTGAATAAGGTGGTGAAAAATATTATAGAGAGTATCAACTCAGAACCGAACTTGTTTCATTTCTTGAGAAAAAATCTATCAATATAGAAATTAGATTTATGAAGAAAGATTATGAAAAAGTTTCTAACGGAAGAAAATATGTCATCAAGAAGGAGGAAGAATACATTGAGGAGATTTTAAGTTACAAATATAGAATTGGTGAACAAGGAAATATGATTGAATATGTTAGTAAGAATTTGGAAGCTAAGGAATAAGAATTTAACAAGTTTCAATCAAAACTTCTTGAGTCCAAAAGTAGATTGAGGAAGATTAATGAAAATTTCTAAAAAAACATTATATGAAAAATCTAAGACTTATAAAGGTGTTGAGAAAGGTAAAATATGGGAATTAGTTGAAATTTTCTCTTAAAAAAATAATGTTTCATCTTATTTTTTAACAATTCAGGTTCCAGAAAAATATTGGAAAATATTGGGTAGAGGAAGGATGTGAAAAACCTATTAAATCTAACAAATTAGATAACTCACCCAAAATAATATATTGGACACATCCTTAGTAGGTTAGAGTTGAAAGAAGTTACCAACCTTAACAAAGTTTCAATAGAGAAATATCTTCTTTTAATAGAAAATAAAGATTTGATGGTTATTATTAGTGTTTTGAAATCTATGTTCATAGGGATTATAATTTTCGGCACTAGTATTACATACATATAAGAAGGATTGAGAAAATTGGAACAAATAGTTAAAGTAGAATGGGCATATTTCCTAACTTACAGAATATTCAACAATTGAATTCTCAAGATGTATGAAACATTCCAATAGGAAATAAATTCCAACGTCTGGAAGAAGTTTCTGGAAGATGTGATCAGGATGGTCATCATGCCAAAATATATATTTCACTCCTTCTAAAACAAGTTTCTTATGAAAAAAAGAAAATAAAGAAGAAAAGATAAACTTTTAGGAGAGATATTTTGTTATTGATACAACTTTGAAAGAATGTAAAAGGAACAACCCAATAATACTTGTTAGTGGTTGTTCTTCACATATGGAAGGTCATATAAAAATATTGAAACATGTAGAAAGTCATGATGGGGGAGTAGTTGCCTTTGGTGATGATAGTTTATTAAAAATTTGAGGAATCAGAATGGATGAGATTGAAGCAAAAAAGTAGAAATCTAATAAAGTTTTATTATTTGATGGGCTAAAACAAAACGTGATTAGTGTAAGTAAAATTTTTTATGATGTAAAATAATAATTTTTATAAAATATTTTTGCTTCGTCAAAAGTGTGAAAGATGGAAAAGTCATTTTCGAAGGAAAAAGTACCAGAGGGAATATCTTTCAAATAGAATAATTCAATAACTCCTATTACTTGAGTGTGGAAGATGAAAAAAATTATGGCACCAAAGACATGAGAACCATGAAAATAAAATTATATAAAAACATTATAAATTTTATGCTGTTAAAAACATTCAATAATTGAAAAGAAGAGAAAACGATGTTTGTGTAACTTTTCAAAAAAGGAATATGACTAACAAAAGTCATGAAATATTTGATATTCAATCTACCATAACACTTGATCTTAACCATTCATATTTATGTGGACCATTGGGACATAAATCAATAAAAAATGGATTTATACTTAATCACTTTTATTGATGATTTCACTTGGATGACAGACATCATGTTTATGAATCACAACTTAGAGGCTATTGAAATGTTCAAATTCTTCTTAAAATATGTTGTGAAAGAAATGGAGGTTTCTATATAGATGCTGAGAATAGATAATGGTTCCAAATTCACAAACAATAAATTTGAAACTCATCTGAGAAATCATGTTATTAAAAATCAGTATAGTGATCCCTATACTCAACAAAAAACTATATTAACATAATGAATAATAAAATCTTGGTAGAAATGGGAATAACTATATTAGTATAATACAACCTTTCAAATTTATATTAGATAGAATCTATTAGTACTACTGTACATGTTCAAAATAGATGTTTGTTGAGACTAAAGACCAACATTAATCCTTATGAAATGTGGTATAATAAAAAACATTCACTGAAATACTTAAATATTTTTGGATTTCCATGTTTTCTCAAAATAAAAAATCCATATTTTGGAAATTTTGATGATAAAGCAGAGGAAGGAATCAATATGGGTTATTCACCAAATGGAAGAAGTTACAAATGTTGGAACAAATGTTTACAAAATTTTGTGGACTGATAGGATGGGAATTTAATAGAAAATAAAATTTCATTAACAAAAGTTGTTGAGAATATTGAGGCGGGTAAACTAGAGAATTCTAAAAATAGTGAAAGTAATTCAAAATATCCTTATCATGATTCAGAAGGATCGTGTGATGAGGAAATTTTAGCTGGGAATGAAACTTTGAAATTTCCTTCATTAAAAAAACATGTCAAATTTTAAAACATTATTCGAAATAAGAAGTCTCTAATTTAGAAAGAAGGAAGCTGATATAAGATAATCATACTTCACTTATCTAAAAAATTCAACTAGAATCAGTTTTAAAGACAATTCAACACAAAGAATGAGTGGATGATATTAATGAAGAATAATATCAAATTTATAATAATGAAAAATGGGAAAAAATTTCATGACCAACAAATAAAAATATTATTTAAACCATGTGGGTTTATAGAAACTATTTAAATGGACTTAGAGAATTTTCAAGAAACAAAGCCAGGCTTATTTGTAAAGGATATGCAAAGGTGTAATGTGTGGATTTTGATGAAACATTTTCCACAATTGAAATATTATAAAATATTATAATGTTTATTTTAGTGGTTGGACAACATAATTACAATGTTTATCAGATAAATGTAAATTCATCTTTCTTAAATGATGAGATTGAGGAAGAAGTTTACATTGAACAACCTTGTGGGTTTCTACTTGATGAGGATGAATATAAATTCTTTAAATAGAAGAAATATTTGTATGGGATTAAATAGGCTCCACATGATTAGTATTCTAAAATTGAAAATTGTTTGAGAATATTGATCATTTATAAAGGAAATGTTTATAGAAAATTATATGAAAAAGATGTTGATTTTGGAGCACTAATTGTTATTGTTTATGTGGATAATATAATTTTTTATGGGGATAGAGAAGAAGATCGTAAAACATTTTTTTAGGAAATAAAGAAGAATTTTGAAATGTCTATTTTTAGAGAATTAACTTTCTTCCTTAGCTTAAAATTTCAACAAAAGGAAAAATACATTTTCTTATCTCAAGAAAATAATTCCATGGAATTGTTTAAGATATTTGGATTGAATAATCCAAATAGGTTTCAACTCCTATTTTAGTGAGAAAAAAATTTTGAGTAAAGATGAATCTAGAATAAGTGTGAATTATAAAGTCTTTAGGAAGCTGATAGGATTTCTTCATTACCTTACAGCCTCAAGGCCATATATTGTTAATGTTATGACTTTGTGTTCTAGGTATCAAACTAATCTAAAATAATCACATATTTTAGAAAAAAAATAATTATGAGATATTTTAAAGGAAAAACTTCACATGGGTCGTTATTCAAAAGAAAAAGTGAGGTGAATTTTCATGGTTTTATTGATGTTGATTGGGCTATAGATTGTAAGAATAGAAAATCAACCTCAGGAGGAACAGTTTTCTTAGGTGAATGTTGTGTGAGTTGGTATAGTAAGAAACAAAGTTCAGTAACTTTGAGCATAGTTGAATCTGAATATGTTGTAGCTACTTAGGCTTCTACTTAAATGTTATGGATGAAATTTCAGGTGGAATATTAAAAAGTAAAAGTTACTAAACCATTGAAGATACATTATGATAATTAGAGTGTAATTGATATTTCTAATAATCTTGTCCAACAATCAAGAACAAGACACATTGATATAATATTTCCCTTAATAAGAGATAAAGTTGATTTTGGAGTTATTTTGCTGCAATAAATTTCAAAAAAGTATCATATTGGTGATATATTTACAAAAATAATGCTGAAAAAAAGGGTTTTCGAATTGAGTCTACAAAATCATGGTCAGCCTCTTCCAATTCCTTCCTAAACCCCATAATTAATTACCCCCACTATTCTTTGGATTATGTTGACAAAGGAAGAGAGAAAGTAAAAAACTTTGTACTTTGTAAAAGAAATTACTTTTTTCCTTTTATGAATATCAAATTGTGGTTATCATAGAATGGGAGAGAGAAAAAGAAAAGTGAGAGAAAAATAAAAGTAATAGAGGAAAAGATTAAAGTTAGGTGGAGTTTATCTTTACATGGCTATAAAATTGTATTTCCACCAAGGGGTCAAATCACATCAAAAAATTAATTTATCAAGTATTGTGGTGTCAGCACACTCTCTTTTGAGAAAGGATATGTTTTGATAAAAGTCAAAAAACATGCGTTTTTTACAAAAGTTGATTTTTGAAAAAAAAAATCTATGAGTTGGAAAGGATATTAATAAGGTTTTTAAAAAAATAAAAAATGTGACATTGGATAAGCTTTGTGATCAATTATTTTAACAGTTTTTTTATATTTGTTGAAAATTGTCCTTTATGTAAAAGAAATTATTTTTATCTAGGAATCAGATCCAGTCCATCGTGATGATCTTTTGTAATAAATTTTAATGTTACGAGAAGAATAGAATACATTTTCATCGTATTCAAATCATCAGATTAAAAATAATTAGTGCCAGAAATATTAATTTTTTGGATGTTTTCCTTTGTCTTATTCAAGGAAATAAAGAAGTTTTTGAGTGAAGATGTTGTGTTGTGGAATAAGAGTTTTGAAAGAAGATTATGAAGTCAGGATTAAAAATGTTTATATACTTTCTAAAGAAAATCATATGATGATTTATTGTCTTAAAGTTCAAAAAAATCATGAAACCTTTCATGATAAAAGATTTTAGAGAATTAGTGGAGAGGTTTGAAGAATTTCAGATTTTCATTATAGTGATTCTATCATAATTAGATTCCCATTGTAATTAGATTTCCATTGAAATGGGAATTTGTATCATAATGATAAATTCATAATAATTGGATTTCAATTGTAATGGTAATTATAGTGTAATGAGCTGAAGAAGGACACATAAATCATAATGATTTGAAGAAGGAAACAGAAATTTTGATGAGCAGAGAAAGAAATAGAATCGTAACAATCAAATTATGATGAAGACTCAAAAATAAAATTCCAAATGTTTAATAAATAGTTGAAGAGGTCAAACTTGAAATTCAATTTTGAGTAAATATCAAAGAAATCTAAGTAGGTTTGAAGAAGTAAAATTTGAAGTTTAAATATAATAAATCATTAGAGATTTTGAAATTTGAGGAAGTGGGAAATGTTTTCAAGTTTCTCATTTTTTTCTAAGTATCCTATAAATAATTTCTCAAATCATTCATTCATGAGTGAACTTTCATGCAAGCAGAAAAGGTGGAGCTCTAAATAAATCATGTGAAATTCATTATCACCCAAAGATCTCATGAGGAGGATTAGACAGCTAAATGTTTTTTAATATATTCAGCAAAGATCGTTTTGAGTCGATTAGATTGAGAAGACCGTATTGAGTCGATTAGACTGAGAAAGATAATATTGAGAATTTATGTAGAGTTTGATTTTTTCAGATTGAGGATGAGTTCATTGTATTAAGTCCATATTATAGAGAGAATAAGATCCAAACTCATCATATTAAGAGAATAAAATCTAGACTCATCGTATTGAGATAATTACATCCAGACTCATTGTATTGATAAAATTAGATTCAGCCAAATTGGACATAGGATTTCCACTATGAAATTGTGGATCGGTTTCAACAAAGTCTTTATTTTTTTTTGGATCAATTTTTTTATAACAATACATTTTAAATTAACTTGATTCATTATAATAATTTATATCAAGATATATAAGGTGTATAATGGAATTTTTCACAATTTTTATTCACTTCTTCATAATAGTGGATTTCCATAGACCCATAGAAGTGACTAAGAAAAGGATATAGGTTCTCACACTCAATCCAAACCTTATAAATCTTTTTTCCCTACATTTTTTACTACTTTTTTATGAAAGAGTATTTACTAAAAGTTTATGAGGAAATAAATCTCAACAGGTTTCGGTTGTTATGTTTATAAAAGTTTTGAAACTTATAAAAGGTGAAAAACTGATTCAACCCCCCTTTCTCGGTTGTTATTTGATCCTCTTGAACTTCATATTCCTTTTCCAAGACACACATTCCCTTAAATAGTTGTTTTTACACCATTAAATTATAGATAAGGTTTAAAATGTTCCTTTTATTGTGAAAAAATACCTCAAAATCATCCTATCATACTTATTTTATCAAAGATAGCTCAAAAAATCCATTTTTATAGAAACAAGTATATATAAAAAATTAAATAATAGTTTATCTTCCATTAAGAGTGATAAAAAACTTTTAAAAATATGTGAGCATATAATTTATAATATAATATTTAAAAACACTTTTAAAATGGATTTTATTAAAAAATAATTAACTAAAAGTATTCAAATTTTAAAGATAAATTAATTTTAATGGCTTAAAATTTTATGATTATAATAAAAAGTGATTGTTTAAGAAAATACAACATTGACGTTTGAAAATAAGAGAAAAAGTTTTTTGGAAAAAAATCAACTTGAAAAAAAGTCTCAATTATGGAAAATTTTATAATTTAAGAGATATTGATACCCTTAAAATTAAAGTGAAAGTGAAATATATGTATCATATCCAAGAGATAAATAACAATAAAATTCATAATAAATCAAGAATTTCTTTAATTTGAGGAGTATAACATTATTTAATCAAGGTCAATAATCAAAATAAATTTTAAAAATATTACTCATGTTATCCATGGTAAAATGGAAAGTTTCACAACAAAACCATTACTAATTCCCCTTTAATTAAATTGAGAAAATCAACATCAATAAGTTTAGTGAAAAAAATTAGTGATTTGATAGTCTTTCCAAAAAAAGTACAATAAGATATCACCCTTTTAGAAGTAATTTCTTATGAAATGGTGCCAAATATCAATGCGTTTGTTACAAGATAATTGGATATGTTTTTTAAAAATATTTATGGCACTTGTATTATCAAATCTAGTATGTATATTATTATATGTAATACCAAAGTCTAAGAGAGTGTTTTTTATCCAAATTATTTGGGTGCAACAACTCCTAGTTGATATATATTATGCTTCAGCTATAGAAATAAAAATAGATTTTTTCTTCTCAATACTCCATGGTATGATTGATTTTCCATGTAGGTAGAATGCCCCACTTTTAAATTTCCTATCTAGTTAACATCCACCAAAATCAATGATGGAAAACTATTTAATACAAAAGAATCTTCTTTTGGATAAAATGAACCAATACCTTTAGTTCCTTTTAAATAAAAAAATAATTTTAATTGATTTGATATGATATTTTATTGGACTTTATTGAAAATGAGCACAAAGAAAAACACTAAACATGATGTAAGTTCAGTTCATAGTTAGATAAAGTAGACTACCAATCATACTTCAATAAAGCTTGTTGTTGACTAGATTACCAACTTCATCAAGTGTTATTTTACATGTTGTACTCATTGGTGTACTAATATATATAGTTCTACACATGTCAAAATATTTTAAAAGATCAAATATGTTTCTTTCTTTGTTTTTAAAAATACAATCATTTTTTTTATAAATTTTAAAATAGATAAATAACTAGAGTTCACTCATAAATCTCCTATCAAATTTATTATTCATTAAATAAGAAAATTAAAAATAAATAGATTCATTAGTATAGCTGAAAATCACATTATCAATGAAAATTTATAAAAGTAAAAAATAATTTGAGATGTGTTTTAGAAAAAGGATTGAATTCACTTTTCCCATTTTAAAACCATTTGATAACATAAAATTAGTTAAACATTTATACCAAGTATAAGGGGATTATTTTAAACCATAAATTGATTTATTAAATTTGAAAACATGATTTTCAAAATAATGATCTTTAAAACAAGGTTGTTGTTTGAAAAAAAAATCTATTTATAAATCCTTTTAAAATTTTGTTTTTAAAATCCATTTGAAAGATTTTGAATTTAATATGAGAAGAAAATTATAATAAGATTATAATTGATTCTAATTGAGCGACTAGTGAAAAGGTTTCAATGAATTTGATTCCTTATTCTTGGTTATAACCTTTAGATACTAGATAATATTTATTTCTAGTGATTTTACCAAGATCATTTAACTTATTCAAAAAAACCCATTTAGTTCCTATGATAGGACAATCATTAGGCCATTCCACAAGAGACTATACATCATTTCTAAAGAATTAATTTACATCCTCTTATATTTAAAGAACCTAATTTTCCATCATTAAAGGAATCATTTGAATTTTTGGGTTCTAAGTGAGAGATGAAGGAAGGGTTTTTTACCACATTTATAACCTATCTTCAAGTATGAGTTCCCAATTTCCAATCTCCAATAACATTTTTGTAAATACCTGGAAATTCCATGTAATTTTTTTTATTTAAATGGGATTTTTATGAGTCTGCAAAAATTTAAGGCGCATGATTTCGAGGCCCAAAGTGCCCAGAATGAATTTCTAAACTTTTTTTAAGTCTGTTCAGTAAATGTGCGAGAATTTTTTTATAAATTTTGAACCGGTGCTCGAAATTGAAATATAAGGACATCATTGAACTCACAGCGTCGATATTCACTTAAAGAGACCTTCACCTCAACTGTTGTAGGTCAAGGGTGGAAGATAGTTTTTCACTTTTTTTTGGAAGAAGAAAAATAAAATAATTAACATTTTATTTTTCTTTTGAAACCTCTCTTTTGAAATTATGGAGGTGGGGACCACCCAAGCTACAGAAACCTCCCAATTTGAATTCAAGTTTGTGGGGAGCACTCGAACCCCTCTTAATGGGGGAAAACCTCTCAACTCTCCTATTAATTAATTGTTCCATTTATTTGTGCCAAAAATAATTGTGCCAATGTAAATTAATTTGATAAACCTATTTTAATTTGTTTGATCCTCATTTCCTTGGGGAAATTGTCGTAAAAGGGGAGAACTTTGGAGAAACTCTTCCTCTAACGAAGAGTACCCTCTCCAATGAAGAACGAGGAACTAACCCTGAGCCCAGATCGGAAGCACTTTGCAGAAGCAAAAAATATCGATGTTCTTCAATGACTTCATCTTATACCTATCGACTCCTCAAATGAACGACAAGGTAGGGGTGTGATTTGATTGACCTTCGTTAATTTTTTTTACTTTGAATCTATCCCCATGAGTCGCTTGATACCGCTCTAACACAGAGGGTGCGGGCCAAAAGAACATGGCTCGACCACTCTGCAACCTTTGTGGTTTTTGATGCATTCTTCATGATGGAGGAGGACGATGACAGGTACCAACAACTGGAACCTGTAGGACTCAAGTGCAGTGGACGACACAATGGTCGGCCGCTAAGATGGCAGCGATGCAATCGCGTCGTTGGTGGAGGTTCGCGGCTTGTCGGCCGCAGCGGAGCAGAGGCGGTGGTCGACGCATGGTCGGTCACGCAAATGGGAGGTAGTGGAACGCGTCTGCACCTCCGGCATACAGGAGCCGCAGTATGAGGCCGCAGTGGTGAAGGAGGGTGTTCGGCTCGTTGTCGGCCGCTGGTCATGGAGCGGCATGCGACCACACCGCGGAGGAGGGCTGGTCATTCGACCAGCCATGAGCTGCCCAGCAGGCCACCCAACGTGGGCCACCTAGTGGGCTGCCCATCACGGGTCGGGCTGTGTCGGACCCAGTGGACAGGGCCGAACCCAGGGCCGGACCCGTGTTGGGTCGGGTCGACCCGAACCAGACCAACTTCGACCCTTTTTTCTCTTTCGGCCATAAATTGAGCTACGGACTTCCGTTTGATGAACCGTTAGTGGTGCTGGAAACCTTGGATCGATATGATCCTTTAGGTATACCCAACATGAGTTTTGGATAATGTTGGGTTATGGCTGGGTTGGATTGAACACGAATCCAACCGAGCCCTCGGGACTAAAAGTCGAATAACTTACATATCGGGTGTCATATTGATGCACCATCTATTACATTGAGATACCTATCACATGGTGGTCCTTTGGGATAATTCTTTGTGGGACTTTGTGGCAGTTGGAGTATTAACCTATGTCTTGAGGAGCGGACCCTCCCGAAATCAAGCGAGCTTAGTGAGGGAACCCTATGGCTGGATGTATCCGGATAAAGGTATCCTATGTGGGTCTATGCTTTGGGATCCTATGTGGGTCTTTGTTTTATATTACCACTTTAAAATCTCTAAGAAATCCATGTGGGACTACTCTAGGATCCTACATGGGTCTATCGTACTTGGATCCTATATGGGTCTGATGATTTAGGATCCTTCGTGGGTCTTCCTCTTAACAGAGTAAGATTATTCAGTAGTTACAACTAATCATCTTAACTACCATACCTATGTTATACATGGTGTGAGCTAAGTTCTTACCTTTTTGGTAATCTTCTGTGTGGAATACCTTTGTAGTACATGCCTTTATGGTGATATCTTTGTAATATTATTATGTGTGGAGTACCTTTGTGGTACTTACCTTCGTGGTGGTTACCTTCGTGGTATTCTTTCCTTCATGGAACAATTTTAATTTGGAAAAGGATTGGGGCATTGTGTTTCCTCATGAATGAGATGAGTATACTTGATAACTTATCTATATGTATAGGCTTATACATAAGTAGCATTGTACGTTTTTTCATGCTTTTTTGTTTAACCTTTGTGTATTTTTGAGACCTTTGAGGGTCTCGGGGTACCTACTAAGTATTGTTATACTCACCCCTACACGGGCTAGGCCCACACCTTTTCGTGTTCAATGTAGATGACAGACAGCATTGACTGAGGACGGGAGTACTAGGACTGGAGGCAGCTCAGAGGTGGACCTTAGTCGAGGCATACCACAGAGATAATTGTTTGAGAGCTGTAACTACCCATCAGGTGGGATCCTTGGTGGGTGTTCACAAGATTTGTTTCAGTTTACTTGTACTTTTCAGTTTTCTGGTACTTTTCAGTTGGGATTGTATTCTGGACCCTTTTTCTCTCTGTACATGTAATAACCTGGATCTTCATTTCAGGTATGTTTTTGATTTTTTGGTCGTTTTTGATAAAAAGAGGAAAATCTGGAAATTTCCCAAGTACACGCTGTGTACTTTATAAGTATGCACCGTGTACTTTGATGCCGAGCAAGGTCATGTGCTGGCCGTGTCCGGGCCACACACATGGTGTGTAGGGGTAATGTGGAGTTCGCCTAAAGCGGAGTATGGAAAATCCAAGTACACGTCGTGTACCCCATAAGTACATGCTCTGTACTTTATTTTTTTTATTAAATGGATTGGGGTCGCGCATAATCGACTGAATCTTCTTCTTCTCTAGGTTTGTCGACCAAGAGTGTCTCGTATAGCCACGAACATCCTTTGATCCCCTGAACCTCCTTCTGTTTACCGAATCGACCATTGTCGATTGTGTTGGAACTGCAGCGGTGATCTCTTCCTTCTTCTTGAGTTTCATTCCATGATTTTCCCTCTTTCTCAAGATATCATGGGTTGAACATTTTGTGTGTTTTTATAGATCTACGAAATTATAAGGAGAATCAAGCCTTGTGGTTAAAGTATATTTATCTCCTAGCATCATGGTAGGTGGTTTGTGACATACCTTTCGATGTCTTTGAGTTTTATGTGAAAATTCCACCAATACTCGTGAATGGGGTATTATGTGTTTAACTTTTTGACCCTGTTGTTTTCCTGCCTTTCTTGTATGCTTTTGTGGAGGAAATTTTATCATGTTTAAGGAAAATTTTTGTTCTTGGATGTTTTTCCCATGCATTGTTCTATTTACGACCTTTAGGTCTTGTTAGCCTTTGGTCGTTATACCTGTTTTCCATGCCTTGTGACCGTAGGGTGGAATGATATTCTTGGCATGCTTGTTATGATGTAAACTGGTTAGCCAAGTAGATCTATAGGTGTAATTTGGCCTTATATCATTATTATGTACTGACTGGCATGGGACCGTGAGAACCTGGTGCTATAGACTATAAGGGATAGACCAAGTGAGCTTCCTAGAGAGTCTTGGACATTATAGACTACAGGAGGGAAGACCGAGTGAGCTTCCTTAGAGAGTCTTGGACATTTTAGACTACAGGGGATAGACCGAGTGAGCTTCCCATAGAGTCTTGGATATTATAGACTACAGGAGGGTAGACTGATTTAGCTTCCTTAGCGAGTCTTCAATTGTTTGAATTTCCTTAAACCATTCTAGGCAAGAGGAGGAATTGATCGAGAGAGCTTCCTCAGAGAGTCGGTGATAGACCTG
The DNA here is from genome assembly GCA_963277665.1 of Viscum album. Classification (NCBI taxonomy): domain Eukaryota; kingdom Viridiplantae; phylum Streptophyta; class Magnoliopsida; order Santalales; family Viscaceae; genus Viscum; species Viscum album. Next base: position 1,256,482,903 of record OY728122.1, read on the forward strand.
AGACTATAGGAGTATTGATCGAGTGAGATCCTCATAGAGTTTCTAGACCTTGGGGATATAAGAGGGTTAGACCGTGTGATCTTCCTTAGAGAGTCCCTGACTACCCTATACTATAAGGGGAATTGACCGAGCGAGCTTCCTCAGAGAGTCTTATAATTCCGTATGACCAAACTAGAGGGGTTAGGTTGAGTGCACTACCCAGAGGGTTGTTGGTACTTCTTGGATAGGACCAGAGGGGTTGGCTGTGAGTACTTCCCATAGGGGTTCCTATTGTGGTTAGCTGTTTGCTTCACTGGTGCTTGTTGTTCTATGGATTGATTACTGTCATATATCATCCTGTTACTGCTTACTGATTACTGCCTACTGTTTACTGTTACTGTTTACTACTTACTGTACTATTACCTGCCATATACTCACTGACTGTTAGGCACAGATATTCGGTTGGTTTCCTACTCGTATTTTGTCTCACACCCTGTTTGGGCCATGCTTTTGGGCCCAAACAGACTATGTTATTGCAGGTATAGACAAGGGAAAGTGCCCTTCAACTTTGGGTAATTGATTTATTTGGAGCATGAGAGCATGGGACCAAGCTTAGGATTGCGATGCTACGGATCTTTTTATCTTTTATTTTGCACTTGTTTTGGTACTGTTTGTGTTTCCATCATTGTGAACTATTTTCTTGATTTCCTAGATATGTATCATACATCATTTCTTATATACATATGTGCTCCAATTGTTTATTGTTTTAGTCTTCTGCTGTTCATTGTTGTTGGATATTTACTGCTTCTGCTATTGTATGCTTTGTTTACTTCTGTTGTGTACTCTTCCAATGAGGGAATAGTTCCCCCACTATCACACTCAAGGCCCTTACTACTAGTCAGCAGCCACTGGCATTTGGGAAAATTTTCTTGAGGCCATTTCACCAACCGGATATGGGGCGCCTCTGGGTGGAAAACGGAACTGGGATGTTACAAAGTGGTATCAGAGGAATTATTTTCTCTTGATTTACTGTTTGGATACTTTATCCAGGGATAGGATAGATTCTGTACTTAGTAATAATATTTTCCTTGGAGTAGCTAACTCATGTATAGGGAAAAGCCAATCTACCTCGTTTATTGCAGTTTTCAGGTTTTGAGATTTTACGGTTGATATGATTTCACCAAGAGTGATTCATATGCCTTGTGTTGTTATTGTTGTGCTATTGCGGTTCTATTTCTATCGCAACCCGATGAGATGAGGTTATTCCATCTCATGCATCATATAGGCACTCGTTAGAAATCACATGCCATGCATTCTTGCCATGCCATCTAGGGTTCATTAGAAATTGCATGTTGTTTTGATAGAAGTTTTGTATATTATGCATGCTGTTGTGATAGATGCTTTTATAGAGTCCATGCAGTTTGATAGAGAAATTATTTGTTTTGTACCTTGCTTATATGAATGCCAAATTTTGGTTCTTGAGGTGTTATGGGCCCTCATGAATCGGAACATGGTGGATCGTTGACTTTTTCTCATGTATATGACTTGTATAAGATGCCAAGATTTGATTCACGGGGAGTATGGGCCCTCATGGATCAGAATTTGGCACCTCCATGTTTGTCTTTCAGTTTTTTTTTTGGATTCAGCGTAGTATACATGGTGTGTACTTTATGACTACACATGGTGTAGTTTTAAACAGTGTCACTGACTGTGTGAGAAGAGACACAGAGTTGTGAAAAATTCTTCAGGAACACACCGTGTAGTAGTGATCCATGTATCTGGTCATGTCACTAACAACACGGGTCAGGGAAGCTCGTGTAGTACACTCCATGTTTGGTATGAACATGTCGTCTATCCTTGTCCTAGGTATCCAGCCGTGTCACGCACAACATGGGTCATTGTTATCTTCTCTTATACACGACTTGTTTTTTCGTAACACACCGTTTAAGAGTCATCCGTGTAGCCGGCCGTGTAACTAACAACACGGGTCACTGCAACCTTGTCTAGTACACGCCATTTCCTTAGTGAACACGTCGTGTAGTCTAGTGTTAAGAGGATAATGTGAGTTAGCCGTGGAAAGAGACTCAAGTAGGGGAATGGAGTTCAAGTACACGCCGTGTGTGGGGACAACATGTCGTGTAGTCTGGGGTGTTACACGACCTGTTGTGGATGAAGTACACGCCCATGTGTCTGGCTTAAGAGGACACACCATATAGTTTTATACATGCCATGTAGTCGTGTTTTGTAGAACATGAGTGTTTCTTTAACCTATTCCCGTTTTTTACTCTTGTGTTCTTTGTCCTTGATAATACTGATCAAAGGTGTGATTTTGATATTTCAGAGCTATGCCTCTGAGACGTCCTTCGGTTGTATGTCAGATGCCAGATGGTGATCAAACACCGGATGTGGCCGATTAGGGACCTCCTGCAGATCCTCCTTCTATGCCAGCCTTAGCACCTGCAGTTATACTCGTTGCAGGTGTCGATGTGAAGTTTAGGGAGGACTTCTTGAGGATAATTCAGACCTTTCAGGGAGCGCCGCCTCCTTCCCCATCGATGGTTGAGTTGACGTGGGTTTTCCAGCAGCAACATCCTCCAACTTTCTCAGGGTATGGAGGACCCTAGGCTTCAGATTCGTGGATAGAGGCCACGCTGATGATCTTCGAGCATCTGGAGATACCTACAGAAAAAAGGGTAAATCTTTCTACTTATATTATCCGAGACACCGCCAAGAGGTGGTGGGAGGTGATCTCACAGTCAGGGCGCCAGTAGAGTATGACTTGGGATGAGTTTTAGCGCATCTTCTATGATTACTTCTATCCCGATACCTTGAGGGCCGACCGAGCCTGGGAGATTATGAGTCTATAGTAGGTACTCTTTCTGTTATGGAGTACTCATCTCGCTTTATCGAGCTGCAGCGCTTCACACCGATTCTAGTAGGTGATGAGTTGTTCCTTCCTAAGATGTTTTAGGATGGTGTCAGGCAGGAGATCTATTCCCAGGTGAATATCTTCAGGTTGAATTTGATATCCTCTATCATCAAACAGAATCTAATCATTGAGTGCAATCTGAGAGATTCTGGAGCAGTGGTCCAGGCTGGTTCGACATCCAGAGTCGGTGTTCCTTCTACTGATAGTAGGAAGCGCCGCAGGGAGTCTGGTCGAGGAGATTGGAGTATGCGGGGTGTATCTTTGGGAACCCAGGTTGTATGCTACCAGTGTGTTAGGAGTGGGCATACTAGGCCTCAGTGCCAAAGAGACCTGATGGAGTGTCGATCTTGCAGCAAGATGGACCATATTCAGCGTTTTTGTCAGATCTTCTCACCTACAGCTGGTGGTAGGGGTTCTTCTATGACCCTGCGTTCATGGAATGCATCACCATTGTCTCACCAGTCTGGGAACTGGAGTTCTTCTAGCCATTCAGGCTGAGGCGGAGGTCTCTGTTGTGGTGGTCAGTCACCAGGTTACCAGTGACAACAGAGTGGATCATCACAGAGTGGTCAACCAGGGTCACAGGGCCGCGGTACAGGTCAGACTTTCTCCATGGATTAGATCTATCAAAAGCAGAGACTTGGTCCTTCCACAGTTCGAGGTACGATCTTAGTAGCCACAGTTTTATCATCATCCTTTTTCGATATTGGTGCATCGCATAGCTTTATCCATGTTTCTGTTGTGGAGAGCCTTGGGCTCTATATCTTTTCTTCTGCTGACATGTTGACTCTTGACACACCGTTTGGAATGAAGACGTATAGCGTAAATCAGTGTATAGATTTCCCTATTGAGGTTGCAGGGTGTCACTTCTTATGGGACCTCTATGTCCTAGAGATGACAGGCTATAATTTCATTCTCAGTATGGACTGGTTAGTTCCCTTCCAGGAAGTCATTGATTGCTATCACCACAGGGTGAGTTTCGTATCACATGAAGGTGGATCTTTTCTTCATAGAGGTGAGTGGGATGTCCAGATGGGTAGAGATGGACCAGAGCATCATGGGCAAGGAAGAGTTACAACCCAGATTTCTAGTCTTTATTTGGATGACCAGGGGACTTCAAAATTATACTTTCCTCCAGTGGTGGATCGTTTCAGGGATGTCTTTCCAGAGGACTTTTCAGGTTTTCCTCTGGATCTTAAGGTAGAATTTTCTATTGATCTCATGCCAGGAGTGACACCAGTGTCCATTCCTCCTTATAGGATGGCTACACCTGAGTTGTAGGAGCTCAAGAAGCAGTTGGAGGATTTGTAGGCAAAGGGTTTCATCTGACCTGGTACTTCTCCTTGGGGTCCACCTATCCTATTTGCGAAGAAAGAACATGGCACCCTTAGGCTTTTCGTGGATTATCAGAAGCTGAACCAGTTGATGGTCAAGAACCGATATCCATTGCTGAGGATAAATGACCTCTTTTATCAGCTTCGAGGATCCCAGGTGTTCTCGAAGATCGATTTGAGATCTGGTTATCATCAGTTGCATGTTAGACCATCTGATATACCTCTTACAGCTTTTCGGAACTGGTACGGTCTATAAAATTATATGGTCATGCCATTCAGTTTCACGAATGCACCAGCAGCTTTTATGGAACTCATGAACTGAGTGTTCCATCCATACTTGGATTCCTTCATGGTGGTTTTTGTGGATGACATCTTGGTGTACTCTCACACTCGGAATGACCATGCTACCCATCTTGAGATCATTCTGAGTACACTGAGAGAGAATCATTTATATGTTAATCTCTCGAAATGCCACTTTTGGATGGATCAGATACACTTCTTGGGTCACGTTATCTCAGAGACAGGAGTATCAGTAGACCCAGAGAAAGTGAGAGTTGTAGTTTCCTGGGAGCAGCAGTAGAATTTCATTGAAGTGTGGAGTTTTCTAGGGATGTCTAGATACTACAGGTGTTTCATACAGGACATTTCATTCCTTACAGCACCGCTGAAAGGTCTCACCAAGAAAGGTGAAAAGTTTTTATGGTCATATTCCTATGAGTCATCCTTTCAGGAGTTGAAAGCGAGTTTGACGTCAGCACCGATACTAGTCATGCCTGAGCCGGGAAAGATCTATACAGTCTATTGTGATGCTTCATGTGTCGGTAGGGGAGTTGTACTTATGCCTGGAGATGGATTCGTTGCGTACAGGTCTTGGTAGGTGAGTCCACACAAGAGAAACTACCTGATGCACGATCTGGAGTTGGCAGATATTGTTTATGTCTTAAGCTGTTGGATACATTACCTTATGTGAGTGCACTTTATGGTTTTCACCAATCACAAGAGTCTCAAGTACATCTTCACTTAGTGTGATCTGAATCTGAGACAACATAGGTGGGTCGAGTATCTTCAGTCCTTCGACATTGATCTTTCCTATATGTTGTGAAAGGTAAATGTGGTGGCTAATGCGTTGAGTAGGAGAACTCATATTCAAGTAGTTCAGGAGGCCAGCAGTGAGTGGACGCTTATGGATCTGTTATCTATGTCATGACATGTCCTAGTGGGTCCCGAGCTGCAACTCCCCAAGCCCGCCTCCAATAGGATAGGGGTTGGTGACTAGCACCGAGTAGGAACGCTACTAACATGGGAGTCATTGCCTATAAACCTGTACACATGCACACACATCTCTAAACCCACAAAGATGATAAGTAAAAACTACTAAAAATGGAAATTCATGCATACACTAAAAATCCCAACCAACAGAGTACGACAGGAAAGTAAAGTATAGTAAGTGTAAAACACTAGGCCAAAAGTACAATCCCACCAAAAGAATGTATGTAACAAAGTCCAACCTGTAAGGAAAGGTACTGGGACTGCAATCTATAGTCGTAGGAACACACCTCGGCCCGCCAGATCTCACTAATCACCATCCGATCCTGGTCCACCTAGAATCCTATCAAAGGCTCGCTCCTCTGCACAAGACACGTCACGTGCGGGAAAATCCCATGCATGGGTGAGTATAACAATACCCAGTACGACACCTTGAAACCACAACGGAAATACAACAAGGGAAACACCCGAAAGGAAAGATACAGTCAGCTCCACAAAGTATATTTCTACAGAACATGTAACAAGAATATCTAGATATACTCATACACAAACGACCATCGTGATACCGCCACTAGGATCCAGCTCGAATATTCCACTAAGCATGCAACAAGGAGAACACACTCCTAGGTCTAAATAGAGAGACACGAAGTAATCATTTTGGGAGAACACACTCCACAAGTACTATGAGAACATGATGCTCAGATGAGGATCACGGCCAAGTCATGGGGTGATTCCGACAACTCAATCTGAGCTAATCCGCTAAGAATAGGATCAACGCCCGGGTAAAGTTGGTTACGTCGATACCAAGAACTCTACCTAGGGTTCCGGGAATGAATAAAGGATCCGGTTCTAAGCCTCACAGAGGGGATTCCAACAACTCTATTCAAGAAGTCCTGCTGAAGGGATCATACTCCTTTATAAATGAAATGATACCAGAACCTTCATGGAAAATACCAAGGGTACGAAAACTAATAAAACTAGTCCAAGTCACAAAATACAAGTGGCTCGAGCCATGAATAATTGGTTATATGGCATGTAGTATGGTTACACGTCGTGTTCTTTGACCTCGAGTACTGCCTGTGTAAACGGACCATGTCATTCGTCTAAGCTGTGTCAAACTAAACAAGACGATGTGTAGAAGAATCACACGTCGTGTTCCTTGACTCTGAGTACTACCCGTGTAAACGGTCCGTGTCATTGGGCTTGTCGGATAGAAAGAAACTGCATGTCATGTAGAAGATTCACACACCGTGTCCGAGCACCTGGGGCTCGCTCCGTGTACGCTGGCCATGTGCCCGTACACGGTCTATGTTTGTGACCGTGTCGCCTGCCTGTGTACGAGTACACGGGCTATCCCGGGTATCTGGTCGGGCCTGGATGGGGAAGGGTATACACACCGTTTCCTTGGCCGTGTACCCAACTCGTGTCTGTGTCTCCTGCCCGTGTACCAGTACACGGGGTATCCTGTGTATCTAGTCGGGTCTGGTTGGGGAAGGGTATACATGTCGTGTCCTTGGCCGTGTACCCAACCCGTGTCTGTGTACTCCCGAAGTACACACCAGGTGGTCTTCTGACGAACACACGCCGTGTAGCCCATGCTACACAGCGTGTAGTCAGGATTTTTCAAGAAGCGTCGTCTTCCTCCTCATGTCGCGGCTGAACCACCGGATCCTCGGTTTCTCATCCGTTCATCCTGATACTCCAGGGATTGGTTCATTTCAACATACGAACACTGCAACGGGTGTTTTCTGATCTTAAATCGGATCTTAAACCTTGAGCAATCCATCCGCATAAAAACGCCCGAAAACTCGTATCTCTCAATCCGCTCTGAATCGCCTGCGGAAACCATCGTCACATCTCTGTGACATCGTTCTGAGGTTGGATCTACAATCTGGGATCATTACACCATCAAACGAATGCACAACGATCGATTTCCTCCAAGAATGCGTAGAACGCAACGAAGAACGCGAGGGGAAAAATACAAGAATCAAACAAGAGGGATGAACCTCGATCATTGTTTGTGACAATCCGGGTTCGTCGTCGTTAGATCAAAACCAAAACAACCTCAAAATCCCCACAAAAATATTTCCCGAAAGAATGATCAATTTGCGGACTAATCTATTAGTGGATTAGTCTGCGTTCTTCATTGAAATCAAAAATGGGGAAGGAAATAAATAACAAACATCCTACCTGGATCTGAGGCATTCGTTGGTGAAGATCTGGTCGCCGCGTCGTCGTTTCCGGTGAAACTCGTCAAGAATGTCGTCGCCGCGTTGGGAGGTCTTCTTCAGAGCTTCCAGAGCCAGCAAGGGTTTCAGGGTTATGAGGTTTGTAACCTTGGACCCCTGTGCAGGCCTTTATTTAAAAAAAAGAATAATAGATATCTTTTACAGCAGACATAAAAGATTTCATTGTAGAATAAAATATTTTTATTTAAATATTTTATTACTCTAACGTCCCAAAAACTGGATTTCACCACCGACCTGCACCAGCCGATGGCAGGCCTCACCTAAGGTAAAATCGATGCTCTGAACGTAACGGTGCCTTCGTATTTCTGATCTGAGCACCCATTTAGGAGTTATTACACTTTTTCAGGAAAATGACATGTGTGCGTAATTTAATTATTTATTTAAATTCAAACATTTGTTCCGGGCTCACCGGGCCTCGGAACTGCACGCCATCTCAGTGCCTGGTCTTGAATTAATTGCCATATAATATTAAAATAGTACATGTAAAAATACAGTACAATACATCACACCCACCTTAGGGCTTTTACATCCCCAAAAATCCAAAACAAATGCTACTCAAAATGATGTGGGTACTGCACGTGAATCTGAGCCTCCCGCTCCCACGTGCTCTCCTGGAGATTCATGTTCTACCACCGAACACGCACTAAGGGAATAGGTCACCCACAAAGGATCTTCTCCTTCCAATCCTCTATCTCCACTGGGTACTTAGAAAAGGTCGCACCATCATCGATGTCCAACTCGCCCCAGTCAATGACGTGCGATGGATCATGCACGTACCTCCATAGCTACGATACATGGAAGACATTGTGTACCTGGTTCATATGAGGAGGTAGAGCCAAGCGATATGCCACATCACCAACTCTACTCAGAATCTGAAAAGGGACAACGAACCTCGAAGATAGCTTTCTACCTCGGCCAAATCTCTGCAATCCCTGTCAAGGTGAGACCCGAAGGAACACATGGTCTCCCTCCTCGAACTCCAAGGGCCTCCACCTTCTGTCAGCATAAGACGTTTTCCGACTTTGTGCAGTCTTCATCTGTTCCTGGATGACCCGCACCTTCTCTGTAGTATCTCTCACCATCTCTGGGCCCATGAGTGCTGACACTCCTCGGTCAATCCAGCAAAGCGGTGACCTGCAAGGTCACCCGAACAGAGCCTCAAATGGTGCCATACCAATAGTTTAATGATAACTATTTTTAAAATCAAACTCCACCAGTGGTAGGTGATCCTCCTAGCTATGAATAAAGTCAAGTATGCAGGCTCGAAGCATATCCTCCAAAACCTGGATGGTCTGCTCCATCTGACCATCGGTCTAGGGATGGAACGCTGTGCTCAAGCGTAACCATGTCCCAAAATCTTCCTGTAATCCCTTCCACAACCATTATGCGAAACGAGCATCACGATCTTAGATGATCATGGATGGTACTCCATGAAGTCGAACTATCTCCTACAGGTAGAGGCGTCCCATGATCTCTACTGAGCTCTGCTCCCGTATGGCTAGGAAGTGGGCCAACTTGGTGAGTCGATCAACGATCACTCAGATGGCATCGTGTCCCCTGGACGTACATGGTAAACTTGTCACGAGGTCCATGGATATCACATCCAACTTCCACTATGGCACCTCAAGGGGATGATTCAAGCCTACTGGAACCTGGTGCTCAGCCTTTACTTACTGACAAGTAAGGCACTGAAAAACAAACTCTGCCACACACTTCTTCATTCCTGGCCACCAGAACTGACATCGGAGGTCCTGATACATCTTTTCCACACCTAGATGCACCGCCATGGGGGATTTATGGAACTCCCATGGAACCTCCTCCCGCAACGTCACTGGTACTATTGTACGCCCTCTGAAAAGAACAACATGCTCCCCGCCTTCCGAATATCCATCAGCCGCAACCCATGTGGATATCTGAGCACGTAGAGTCTCACAACTAGCATCCTTGCGTTGTGCTTCCCTGACTTGATGTAAGATTGGAGGGGTAACAACCATCGACTGAAGGTAAGATCCCTCATCTCCATCCATGAAGGATAACTATAAATAGGCTAACTGCCTCGTCGCCTCATCTAGAAATTGCGAACTGGATTTCTTGCTGAGAGAATCTGCCACTACGTCCCCCTTCCCAGGAGTATAAACGATCTCAAAGTCATAATCCTGGAGGAAATCAAGCCACCACCTCTGCCTTAAATTTAGATCTTTTTGAGAAAAGATATATCTGAGACTCTTATGATCAGAGTAGAAGGTAAACCCCTCTCCCATCAGGTAGTTCTGCCACATCTTCAACGTGAAGACTACCGCTGCCAACTCAAGATCATGGGTCGCATAGTTCTGCTCGTGTGGCCTCAACTGACGTGAGCCATAGGCAATCACCGCTTGCCTCTGCATTAGGACACAACCAATCCCGGTTCTTGATGTGTCGTAGAACACTATATACTCGACACCCTCCTCCGGTAATCTCAAGATTGGGGTGCTCATCAGACTCTCTCTCAACTACTGGAAAGCCTTCTGGCATCTCTCGGTCCACACGAAAGATTGCCCCTTTCAGGTCAAAGCTGTCATGGGTGCTGAAATCCTAGAGAAATCAAGAATGAATCTCCGATAGTATCCTGCCAACCCAATGAAGCTCTGCACCTCCGTCATGCTCCGGAGTGGCTCCCATGCTAGTAATGCCTCCACCTTGGTTGGGTCCACTGCTACACCATCTGCTGAGATGACGTGTCCTAGAAAGTGGACCTCCTGTATCTAGAACTGGCCCTTCGAGAGTTTCCAGTATAGCTGGTGCTCTCAAAGTGTGTCCAGAACCATCCATAGGTGTCTCGCGTGCTCCTCCTCAAACGCAGAGTACACAAGGATATCATCGATGAAGACCACTACGAACTGATCTAGATAGGGCTGAAAGATCCGGTTCATGAGTCCCATGAACACTACCGGGGCATTCGTCACGCCGAAGGGAATCACCAAGTACTCATAGTGACCGTAGCAGCATCTGATAGTTATATTCGGTATATCCTCATCCCGTACTCACAACTGGTGATAGCCTGATTGTAGATCAACCTTCAAGAACCATCGTGCCCCACTCAACTGGTCGAAGAGGTCATCGATCATCGGTAGTGGATATCGGTTCTTCACGGTCACCTAGTTCAAGTGCCGGTAATCCACACATAGCCTCAAGCTCTCGTCTTCCTTCTTGGAAAACAGCACTGGGGCTGCCTAGGGTGAAATGATGGGTCTCACAAATCCCTTCTTTTCAAGTCATCCACCTGCACTCTCAACTCATAAAGCTCTGCAGAAGCCATCTGGTATGCTGATGCTGATATCGGCGTCGTCCCGGGTTGCAACTCAATGCAGAAATCTATCTCTCAACGGGGAGGTAGCCCGGGGACATCCTCTAGAAAGACGTCCTCGTACTTATCCACTACTGCTGGAAACTGGAAACTCGTAACATCTGTTGTGCCAAGGGCTAGTCTAGACAACTGATAGGATATCGGTTGTGCCTTCTTATACATGAGTCCATCCTGCACTTCATGGGTATCTATTTCACTGACAAAAGAGAACCATGTTCCATCACTGTGGACACACCGCACCCTTCGCCTAAAACAGTCGATCTAAGTATGAAATATAGATAGCCAATCCATACCAAGAATGACATTTTAAGGCCTCGACGCTACCACCAAGAGGTTTCAACCGAAACTCTCACCTCCAAGGGTCAGGTAACACTGTCTAAAGAGGTGTGTGATCTCTAAATATTCTCTAGTCGGTGTTTCTAAGAGTAAGGGTCGAGTCAACGACTCAACTAGAATCTCAAGGTCTCGAATAAGATAAGAATCCAAAAAGGAATGACTAGCACCTGTGTCTATCAGTACGGCAGCCAAAGTAGAAAAGACATAGATTGTACCTCTAATCATTCCAGGAGTACCTGGGTTATAATCCTCTGCCGCCTGTAGCTTTCCCTGCCTCTGTCCACCAGCTCCCTGAACCTGGGGTGGACCTCCTGGGGGTGGTGGTGGAAAAGTTCAAAACGCCGACCACCTTCAGCTGCTCTCCCAGCTCCCCTACCACATCTACTGCCCCGCGGATCTGTCTGCTCCACACGTTTCCTCTACCTCGGTGGTCCATCCACTGCTCCCGGGTCAGTAGTACGACGGTTCGGACAATATCGAGCGAGATGTCCCCTACCATCACATGAGTAGCATCGCCTCTCTCGAGGATAGCTTGATGCGCCCTACAAACCTTGTACGGCAGATCCCCTGTCCAGGGATCTCCTCTGAAAACGTCTCCCATGCCTGGGTCCCTGACGTCGGCTCCCTACTATCAAGGTCTTTGCTCCATCTCACTCACTACTGACAACTGACAGCCGTCTCTGCTCTTCCAAGAATCTCTCGACCACCAAAGTCCACTCGAGCACCCCATCATATGTAGGAATTCTCATAGGGATAATGCTAGACCAGATGTCTCTGTGCAATCCCCACTCAAAATTCCGAGCTTTGAAGTACTGATCTCTGACCATATCCATCGAGTACCGTGAGAGGTCGGTAAACCTTGATGAATAGCCAGCCATAGACATGGTTCCCTGCTGGAGCTGAAGAAGCTCATGTATACATACTACTCTCAGGGTAATCAGTGAAAACTCCTCTCTAAAGAGACTCTCAAACTACGACCATGCAAGAGTCGCCTCATCATGGGTCTGGATAACCAAACTCCACCATCATCATGTCGAGCCCTACAGAAGGCTCACTGCCAGGATCACCATCTGGTCTGCTGGTGTCCTGACCAAACGAAAGACTCTGGTCACAGCCTCAAGCCAGTCCTCTACTGCCTGAGGGTCAAGCTCACCTCGAAACTTGAGGGGTCTCTATCTCTGAAACTCGTGGAGTGCGCTCAGCCTGCGCTCCTCCTCCACTGGTAAAACAGGCACTAGACACTACTCCACAGGTGGTGGGATAACTGGAACACCACCTGATGGTAAAACTAGGGGATCTAGTCCCTATATCGAAGCTTCATCACTGAGGGGGTCATCCTCATTATCGAGCTACTGGATCCTAGCGAGTGCGCCTCACAGAGGCATCCTGTAAGAAACAAGATGTATCTCAGTCAGTGAGTATATCTGGAGAGCTGACTCAATAAGGAAATGGAAACCACAAACCATTCTTATATGATGCATGTACCATTATTTTCCCTTGCAACTAGTGTTCTCATGTTCTGATTTGAAAATAAAGTTATCAGAGTCCTGGTGTTTCGATACGTCGGCTACCTGCACCAACATTGGGGTCCCTAGCCTACAATCCGAACTCGAAACACTTAACATCATTTCCCCAAACCAACTCACAGACTCTCGGTCCTAAGGTAGAACCAAACACCTCTGATACCACTCGGTCACGACCCGTCCCAGTGGGGCCCGAGCTGCAACTCCCCAAGCCCGCCTCTAATAGGCCAGGGGCTAGTGACTAGCACCGAGTAGGCATGCTAATAACATGGGAGGCATTGCCTATAAACCGGGACACACGCACACACATCTCCAAGAACACAAATATGAAAAGTAAAAACTAATAAAAATGGAAATTCATGCATACACTAAAAATCCCAACCAACAGAGTATGACAGGAAAGTGAAGTACAGTAAGTGTAAAACCCTAGGCCAAAAGTACAAGCCCACCAAAAGAAATTCTATAACAAAGTCCAGCCTATAAGGAAAGGTACTGGGACTACAATATGTAGCTGTAGGAACACACCTCATCCCGCCGGATCACATGGAGCCTCGTCCGGTCCTGGTCCACCTAGAATCCTATCAAAGGCTCACTCGTCTACACAAGACACGACACGTGCGGGAAAAGCCCGTGCATGGGTGAGTATAACAATACCCAGTAGGACACACTGAAAACTCAAAGGAAATACAACAAGGGAAATACCACAAAGGAAAGATACAGTCAGCTCCACATAGTATATGTCTACAAAACATATAACAAGAATATCCAGATATACTCATACACAAACGACCATCCTGATACCGCCACTAGGATCCAGCTCAAAGATTCCACTAAGCATGTAACAAGGAGAACACACTCCTAGGTCTGAAGATAGTGACATGAAGTACTCATTCCGAGAGAACACACTCCACAATTACTATGAGAACATGATTCTCAGATGAGGATCATGGCCAAGTCATGGGGTGATTCTGACAACCCAGTCTAAGCTAATCCGCTAAGCATAGGATCGGCGCCCGGGTAAATTTGGTCATGTTGATACCAAGAACTCTACCTAGGGTTCCAAGAATTAATAGAGGATCCAGCTCGAAGTCTCACAGAGGGGATTCCAACAACTCTATTCAGGAAGTCCTGCTGAAGGGATCATACTCTTGTATAAAGTAAATGATACCAGAACCTTCAGGGAAAAGACCAAGGGTATGAACCCTAAGAAAAATAATCCAATTCACAAAAGACAAGTGGCTCAATCTATGAAGAATTTGTTACATTGTGTGTATTATGGTTACACTCCGTGTTCTTTGACCCCAGGTACTACCCGTGTAAATGGCTCGTGTCATCCGTCCAAGTTGTGTCAAACTAAACTACACGGCGTGTAGCAGAATAACACATCGTGTTCCTTGACTCCAGTTACTGCCCGTGTAAACGGCCTATGTCATTTGGCTTGTTGGATAGAAATAAACTACACGGTGTGTAGAAGAGTCACATGCCATGTCCGAGCACCTGGGGATTGCTCCGTGTATGCTGGCCATGTGCCCGTACACGGTCTTTGTCCGTGTCTGTGTCGCATGCCCATGTACCAGTACACGGGGTATCCCGTGTATCTGGTCGGGCCTAGCCGTGGAAGGGTATACATGCCATGTCCTTGGTTGTGTACCCAACCCATGTCTATGTTGCCTGTCCGTGTACCAGTACATGGTGTATCCCATGTATCTAGCTGGGGAAGGGTATACACATTGTGCCCCTGGCCGTGTACTCAACCCGTGTCTGTTTACTCCCGGAGTACATGCGAGGTGGTCCGCCAAAGAACACACGCCGTGTGGCCCATACTACATGGCGTGCAGTATGGATTTTTCCAGAAGCGTCGTCTTCCTCCTCACGTCGTGGTTGAACCTCTGAATCCTCGGTTTCTCGTATGTCCATCCCGATACTCCATGGATTGGTTCATTTCATCATAAAAACACCGCAATGGGTGTTTTCGACTCTTAAATCGGATCATAAACTTCGAACGATCCATCCAAATAAAAGCACCCGAAAACTCATTTCTCCTGATCCGCTCTGAATTGCCTGCCAAAACAGTCGTCGCACCTCCGTGACATTGTTCCGGGGTTGGATCTACAATCTCGGATCGTTGCTCCAACAAAAGAATTCGCAATGATCAATTTCCTCCAAGAACGCGTAGAAAGAAACGAAGAACGTGAGGGAGAAAATAAAAGAATCAAACAAGAGGGATGAACCTCTATCATTGTTCGTGATGATCTGGGTTCGTCGCCATTAGATCAAAACCAAAACAACCTCAAAATCCCCACAAAAAACCCATCCTTCAAGAATGATCAATCAGTGGGCTAATCTGTTCATGGATTAGTCTGTGTTCTTCGTGGAAATCAAAAATGGGGAAGGAAATCAAAAACAAACATCCTACCTGGATTCTCGGCATTCGTTGGTGAAGATCCAGTCACCGTGTCATCGTCACTGGAAAAAAACGTCAATAACGTCGTCGCCGTGTCAGGAGGTCTTCTCCAGAGCCTCCAGATCTGCCAAGGGTTTCAGGGTTATGATTTTTGTAACCCTGGACCCCTTCGCAAGCCTTGATTTAAAAAAAATAAGAGATATCTGTTACAGCAAACTTAAAATATTTCTCTGCAGAATAAAATATTTTTATTTTAATATTTTTTTACTCTTACGTCCCAAAAACTATATTTCACCACCGACCTGGGCCGGTTGATGTTTGGCCTCACCTAAAGTAAAATCACTGCTCTGAACGCAATGGTGCCTTCGGATTTCTGATCCGAGAAATTGTTTAGGATTTATTCCACTTTTTAAGTAAAACCACATGTGCGTGTAATTTAATTATCTAATTAAATTAAAACATTTGTTCCGGGCTCACCGGGCCTCAGAACTTCATGCCGTCTCAGAGCCTGGTCTCGAATTAATTCCCATATAATATTAAAATAATACATGGAAAAATCTGGGACATTACAGTCTAGGATGCATTTGGAGGTGCACGACAAATAGGGGAAAGCTTTCCTATCTTATGCGGTTGTTACCTCTACCCTTCTTGATTGGGTACAGATGAGGCAACTATCAGACTCAAAAGGGCTAGTCCTACTGGAGAGTGTGTTAGTAGAGGACCCTCTTCCTAGATGGATAGTGGGTGAGGATGAGATATTGCATTTCCAGGGATGTGTATTGGTGACAGTAGACATATGCGAGGAAGTGATGTGGGATTTTCATTCTTCAGTTTGGGCAGTTCATCCTGGCGTCACCAAGATGTATCATGATCTACACCACCAGTACAGGTGGCCAGGTATCAAGAGAGATGTTGTTGGGTTCATCATGAGATGTTCTACTTTTCTGCAGGTGAAAGCGGAGCATCAGCGACCATCAGGGCTTTTAAAACTATTACCCATTCCCGAGTGGAAGTGGAATGATATCGTGATGGACTTCGTGATCGGGTTACTGAGGTCACCTCCAGGGAGTGATGCTTTTTGGGTTATCGTCACCAAGCTTACAAAGGCTTCTCACTCTTGCTGATCAAGGATACCTTCAGTGTTGATGAGATGGGGCGGTTGTACATCCGAGAGATTGTACGTCTTCATGGAGTTCCACACTCCATTTTTTCAGACAAGGATGCACGTTTTACTTCTCGGTTCTGGCAGGGGCTTCAGAAGGATTTGGGTACATAGGTACTTTTGAGTATTGCATACCATCCCCAGACAGATAGCCAGTCCGAACGTACGATCTAGGTGCTTGAGGATATGCTCTGATCTTGCATTCTAGACTTTGGTGGTTATTGGCAGAAGCATATTCCTCTTATGGAGTTTGACTATAACAATAGTTTTCAAGAAAATATTCAGATGGAACCTTACGAGGCTTTGTATGGTGGGCCATTTTGATCACCTTTATGTTGGCTGGAGGCTGGAGAGGTAGCTTTGCTGGGACCTTTTCTTGTTCAGGAGACCTCAAAGCAGATAGAGTTGATTAGGAAGAGGATGGAATAGTCTCGACAGAAGTCTTATGCTGATCAGCAGAGACGGCCTCTGGAGTTTGAGGTCGGGGATCATGTTTTCCTATGTGTCGCACCGAGGTTTGTACACAAGAGGATTCGAAGACAGGGTAAGCTTTCACCATGGTATTTCGGGCTATTTGAGTTGTTGGAGAGAGTTAGGTCGGTTGCCTATCGATTGCAGTTACCTCATAGGTACCGGGCTAGGCACGATATCTTCCACATTTCTCAGCTCTGACGTTACTTTTCAAACATGTCTCATGTCTTTCCACCCGAGGAGGTTGATCTCAAAGCGGATGGGTCGTTTGATGAGCATCCTGTCTGAATTGTCGATCGTAGTACGAAGGTTCTTTGTGGCTGGTTTGTTCCTCTGGTACGGGTGCTATGGAAGCACGGGCGAGTACAGGACGACACTTGGGAGAGGGAGGCCGATATATGATCACAGTGGCCAGAGCTATTCAGGGTTTCTTCTTCTACGCCTCGGTAGGGAAATTCAGGGAATAATTTCATTAAGGGGGGAAGTTTTTAAGAACCCGGATCTTCGTTTGAGTTATGTTTTTTCTTTTTTAGTTGTTTTTGAGAAATAGAGGAAAATCTGGAAATTTTCAAACTACACATCGTGTACTTTATAAGTACACACTGTGTACTTCGATTCCAAGCAAGGTTGTGTGCTGGCCATGTCCAGGCCACACACACGGTGTGTAGGGGTGATGTGGAGGGCGATTAAAATGATGTACGGAAAATCCAAGTACACACCATGTACCCCAAAATTACACGTTGTGTACTTTCTTTTTTTCATTAAATCGACTAGGGTCATGCCTAATCGACATAATTGTCTTCTTCTCTGGTTTCTTTGACTAAAAGCATCTCGTATGGCCATAAACATCCTCTGAGCCCCCGATCCACTGTCTATTTTCTGAATTTACTGTTGTCGATTGCGTTGGAACCGTAGCGGTGAGCACTTCCTTCTTCATGAGTTTCATTACATGATATTACCTCTATGTCAAGATATCATGGGTTGAAGTTTTTGTGTGTTTTTGTAGATCTATGATGTTATAAGGAGAATCAAGCCTTTTGGTTCAAGTATATTGATCTCCTAGCATCAAGGTAGGTGGTTTGTGCCTTACCTTTTGAATTCTTTGAGTTTTATGTACAAATTCCACCAATACCCGTGAACGGGGTATTGTGTGTTTACCTTTTTGACCCTGTTGTTTTCCTACCTTTGGTTGTTATACCTGTTTTCCATGACTTGTGACCGTAAGGTGGAATGATATTCTTAAAATGATCGTTATGTTGTAGACTGGTTAGCCAAGTATCTCTATAGGTGTACTTTGGCCTTATAGCATTATTATGCACTGACTGGAACGGGACCACGAGAACCTAGTGCTATAGACTATAAGGGATAGACCGAGTGAGCTTCCCAGATATTTTTGGACATTATAGACTATAAGAGGGTAGAGTGAGTGAGCTTCCTCAAAGATTCTTGGACATTATAGACTATAGTGGATAGATCAAGTGAGCTTCCCAGAGAGACTTGGATATTATAGACTACATGAGGGTAAACCGAGTGAGATCCCTCAGAGAGTCTTCACTTGTTTGAATTTCCATGAACCATTCCAGGCTAGAGGAGGAATTGACCGAGTGAGCTTCCTCAGAGAGTCTATGATAGACCTGAGACTATAGGAGGATTGACCGAGTGAGCTCCTCAGAGAGTTTCTCGGCCTTTGGGATATAAGAGGGTTAGACCGCGTGATCTTCCTCAGAGAGTCCCTGACTACCCTAGACTATATGGGGAATTGACCAAGAGATCTTCCCTAGAGAGTCTTATAGATTCATATCACCAAACCAGAGGGGTTAGGCTGAGTTCACTGCCCAGAGGGTTGTTGGTAATTCTTGGATAGAACCAGAGGGGTTGGCTATGAGTACTTCCCAGAGGGGTTCCTATTGTGGTTAGCTGTTTGCTTCATTGCTGCTTGTTGTTCTGTGGATTGATTACTATCTTATATCATCTTGTTATTGCATACTATTTACCGCCTGATGTTTACGATTACTGTTCACTGCTTACTGTACTATTACTTTCCATATGGTCACTGATTGTTAGGCATAGATCATCGGGTGGTTGCCTACTGGGATTTTTTCTCACACCCTGTTTGGGCCATGCTTTTGGGCCCAAACATACTATGTTATTGCAGGTATAGAAAAGGTAAATTGCCCTTCGACTTCAGGTACTTGATTTCTTTAGAGCAGGAGAGCATGGGACCAATCTTAGTCTTGTAATGTTGCGGAGATTTTTATCTTTTCTTTTGTACTTGTTTTGGTACTATTTGTATTTCCATCATTGTGACCTATTTGGATGATTTCCTAGATACGTATCATGGTTAATTTCTTATATACATATGTTCTCCAGTTGTTTATTATTTTAGTCTTCTGATGTTCATTGTTGTTGGATATTTACTGTTTCCGCTATTGTATGATTTGTTTACTTCCGATGTGTACTCCGCCAATGAGGTCATAGTTTCCCCACTATCACACCCAAGGCCCTCACTCCAAGTCGGCAGCCTCTAGAATTTGTGGAAATGTGCTTGAGGCCATGTGACCAACCGGGTATGGGGTGCTTCTGGGTGGATTTCGGAACCAGGATGTTACAATACACACCTTGTTTACTATACAATTTACCTGAGTTCATATCTTGTTGTGTTCTTGGTTTTTTGTGTTTACAAGTTATAAAGGCAATGCCTTCCTAGTTTTAGGGAATACACCTTTCGGTGCTAGTCGAAATCCCCTGTCCTATGGAAGTCGGGATTGGGGAAGTCACAACATGGGCCCTGGGGGGATGGTTCATGACAAATTAGTATCAAAGGAGTCGGTTCAACCATAGAACATTGGACTCTGAACTTTTTAATGGAAATAGTGTTATGTGTATTTTGTGTGGTTATCAGTTTAGGGAATATAGTGCTGGTGCAGTGACCAACGTATCCATACACCGGGACCCTGACTTCTGATTTCTGGCTCGGTGCACGAAAACACTGATTGCATGTGTGTTTTGAAATGTTTTCTTTCTGATCTTTTTGATTCAGCTCACCAGGTATAACTTATTGATTGTGGTGCACCTATATCTTTTCAGGACGCCTCCACGAAGACATAAAACTAGGGTTTTGGGTATAGTACGCGATGATAGCCCACCGAGAAACGAGGCCTCGGTGCAGGGCCCTTTATCAGTAGGGGCACCAACGGTACCATTACCCATTAGGCCACCGATTCCACCATCCTCAGCAGCAGAGGGTGAATGCCGCTTGATCACATTTCACAAGTTCAAGTGTAAGAGTCCACCCAGGTTTAGGGGTGATATGGACCCACTGGCGGCTGGGGATTTGTTGGAGGCCGTGGTGAGAGTCTTCTGACTGGTAGGGACACCAGCTGATCTCATGGGGATCCTTTCTGCTAGTATTATACAGGCATCAGCATGAATATGGTGGAGCTCGATGCTCTAGGTTCACGATGAGGTGACAATTCTCTGGGTAGACTTTGAGAGCCTATTTCTGGCAGAGTTTTTCCCAGCAACCTTTCACGTAGTGCGCATACAGGAGCTTCTTCATCTCCAGTAGGGAAACATGACAGTGGCTCAGTACTCAGTGAGGTTCACCGACCTCACGCACTACTCCACGGATATGGTGCGAGACCCATTTTTTAGGGCCTGGACCTTTGAGTAGGGACTCAGGTGGGAGATCGGGGCTTCGATGATTTCTCTCAGCATCCCAACGTAGGTGGGGGTGTTAGAGAGATCCCTCTTAGTGGAGAGTCTTCTTGTTGAGCAGTCACCAGTAGAGAGGCCCAACACCGGGCGTCACGTGGAAGATTCTTCTACAGCTGGCAGCAGACAGCTGTCACAGAGGTCCAAGAAGACCAGACCAATAGGTGGATGACCGTAGTATTCAAGGTTGGTTTTGCGGGGCACCAGAGACAGATCTAGTCATGCAAGGAGCAGGGTGTGTTATCTATGTGGCGGGTAGAGTCACATGGCTCGAGATTTCCCAATTCGTCGTACGAATGATCATTATATGGTCAAAGGACCACCCTGTCAGAGATAGAGGTTCGACCAAGGAAGTCCGTATAGATCAGGAGGACATGGCATAGGATATGTCCATGAAGCTAGTGGTGGGAGATGATTTGAGATGTTACCGCCACCACCCCCAGGTGTTCCACCCCGACCATAGGGAGCAGGTGGACAGGGGTGAGCTCAGCTCCAAGCAGTTGAGGCCTACGACCATGGCACTCTGGAGATGATATGAGGTACAATCTGTGTCTACTCCACCTTAGCTATAATACTTATAGACACAGGTTTCAGTCGTTATTTTCTTTCGATGACCCTTGTTCGGAGCTCGGAGATTCTGACGGAGCCATTGGATTGATCCTTACAGCTAGAGACTCCTACAGGAGATAATTCAACGATTACACACTAGTGTGAGGAGTGTGAGCTTACTCTAGGAGGTGAGAGCTTTAGCTGGGATCTCCTAGTAGCGGCATTGAGGCCTTACTACATTATCATGTGTATGGACTAGTTATCTTCATTCCATGCTCAGATTGACCATATTAGGGAAGAAGTGTGGTGTATCCGCGAGGATGGGACTAGGTTTACCTTCACCAGAAAGAAGGGAGTCTTTGCAGCATAGGATGGACTTACCCAGAGAAGAGTGTAGTCAATCACTCATCAGTTGGCTATCCTTACCCTCGGAGCGGTTGATGTGGATAGTCCAAGTTATCCTCTAGTGGTGGACCAGTACATGGATGTATTCCCTAATAATGTTCCGGGTCTATCTCCACGCAGATAGGTTGACTTTTACATTGACTTGTACCCCAGGAAGACACCAATATCTACACCAGCATATCGGATGGCTCCCGTGGAGCTTCATTTACTATGGGTACATCTAGAGGGCTTGAAGGGGAAGGGATTCATCTGGCTCAATGTTTTTCCTTAGGCAGCCCCAATTTTGTTCGCCACGAAGGTGGGTGGGAGCTTGAGACTTTGTGTTGACTATTGGTTCTTGAACCAGGTGACCATGAAGAAAAATTACCCACTCCCGAGGATTAACGACCTCTTTGATCAGCTAAACGGTGCATGGTGGTTCTCGAAGATAAACCTCAGATCAGGTTATCACTAGCTCATAGTACGAGACGAGGATATGAAAAAGATGGATTTCAGATGTCAGTATGGACACTATGAGTTATTTTTCATACTGTTTGACATGACCAATGCTCTAGAAGTGTCCATGGGACTCATGACTAGGATCTTCCAGCCATACCTTGATCGGTTTGTAGTAGTCTTCATCAACGAAATTCTGAACTACTCAGCTACTGAGGAGGAGCATGCTTATCATTTGCAGATAGTTTTGGACACACTCTGAGGGTACCAGCTTTATGGTAATCTCTCGAAGTGCCAGATCTGGATCCGAGAGGTTCACTTCCTAGTACATGTCATCTCGAAGGCTGGAGTTGTGGTGGATCCAGCAAAGATTGAGTCGGTACTTTCTTGGGAGCCACCCAAGAGTGTGATGGAGGTACAAAGATTCCTGGGTTTGTCCAGATACTACCAGAGGTTTGTCCCAGATTTGTCCAAAGTTGTAGAACCTTTATTAGAATTGACGAAGAAGGGGAAACCCTTCGTGTGGTCAGAGAGATTCCAGGAGAGTTTTCAGGTGCTGAGGCAGAGGCTGACTAGTTCCCCCATCTTGATTCTTCCAGAGGAGGGCATTGGGTACATAATCTACTGTGATGCATCAGGGACTGGGATCGGATGTGTCATGTAGTCGGATCAAAAAGTTATCTCATATGGTTCTCAATAGCTGAGACATCATGACTAGAACTATGCTACCCATGACCTAGAGTTATCAGTAGCGGTCTTCACCTTGAAGATATGGCGACATTAGTTATTGGGTGAATGTTTTACAGTCTACTCATACCACAAGAGTCTCAGGTATATCTTCTCTCATAATTACCTAAACTTGAGAGAGTGATGTTGTCTCGAGATCCTCCAGTACTATGACTTTGAGATATTCTATACTCCTGGGAAGGGGAATTTTGTAGCAGATGCACTCAGCAGGAGATCTGGTATACAGCTTCAAGGTGAGGCAACGAAGTAGTTGGCCGCTTTATAGATATCCTTTGTGAAACAAGGTGGAGCATCTTTTCTTCATTCTCTTACAGTAACTCCCCCACTTCTTTAGAGAGTTAGGGAGGCACAGTATGGGGACACTAACTGTGAGGTTCGATGTGTTCTGATATCCTCAGGGCAGGCACCTTATAGATTTTTTGAAGGTGGGGAGAACATCATCCTTTTTAGAGGACGTACCATGGTACCGGTGTCTCTCTAGGAGGAATTGTTGTGGTAGTTCCACACTTCCCATCTAAAGGTACATCCAAGAGTGGCGAAGATGTACCAGGATCTCTGATGACAGCACTGGTGGCCAGGAATGAAGAAAGCAGTAGCAGAGTTTGTCTCTCGATCCCTCACTTGTCAGCAATTGAAGGTGGGGCATCATGTACCAGCAGACTTAGTTAATCCTTTAGAGGTCCCAGAGTAGAAGTGGAATGGGATATCCGTGGACTTCATGACAATATTTCCACGTACATCCAGGGGTCATGATTCTATTTGGGTGATCGTCGATCGACTCACCAAGTTGTCCCACATCCTACCAATCAGAAAGCAGGGTTCAGTAGAGAGCTTGGGACACCTTTACATGTAGGGGATTATGCATCTACATGGAGTACCCTTGATGATTGTCTCTGATCGTGATGCATGTTTCACTTGCCGCCTATGTAAGTGGTTGTAGGAGGCTTTCGAGACGTAGCTTCATTTGAGCACCGTCTTCCATCCTCATACGGATGGCCAGACTAAGCGGACCATTCATACCCACAAGGACATGTTGTGTGCTTGTGTCCTTGACTTCAGTCATAGCTATGAGGACCACTTTCCATTGGTGGAGTTTTCATACAATAACATCTGTCACTCCACCATAGGAATGGAACCATTCGAGGCTCTATACGGTCAACCTTGTAGATCACCTTTGTGTTGGACTGACCCTGGGGAGTCAGCGCTTATGGGACCAGAGATGGAATATGATACAACGAAGAAGGTGTAGATCATACAGGTGTGGATGAGGGCTGCACAGAGTACACAGAAGTCTTATGCTTACAGGAGATAGAGACCATTGGAGTTTGAGGATGATGACCATGTCTTTCAACGGGTCTCACCTCGATGAGGTTTGTGGAGATTTTTTCGGGGCAACAAGTTATCTCTGATGTTCATCGGAAATTTTCAACACCTCAGTAGAGTTGGCAAGGTGGATTACCGCTTAGCTCTTTCACCTCAACTGCATCTGGTGCACAACGCCTTCCATGTATCCCAACTGAGGAGATACGTGCATGGCCCGTCACACATCATTGACTGGGGTGAGCTAAACATCAACGATGGGGCGAAATTTATGGAGGTTCTAGTGGCGATTGAGGATCGAAAGGAGAGAGTCCTTCATGGGTGATCGATACCTTTGGTGCATGTATGTTGGTAGCATGGGAACCTCTAGGAGAGCACATGGGAGCAGGAGGCTCATATTCATGCTCAGTACCCCCTACTTGTTTTCTTAGTTTTTTTAATGTGGATTTCGAGGATGAAAATCCCTGAGATGGGGAAAATGTAAAGACTCGGAAATTCCATGTATTTTTTTAAATTATATGGGAATTTTATGAGTCTGAAAAAATTTATGACACATGATTCTGAGGCCTGGAGTGCTTAGAATGAATTTATAAACTTTTTTTAAGTATGTTCAGTGAACGTACGAGTGAGTTTTTATAACTTTTGAACCGGTGCTCGGAATTGAAATATGAGGACACTGTTGAACTCATAGTGCCGATATTCTCTTAAAGAGACCATCACCTTGACCACAGTAGTTCGATGGTGGAAGATAGATTTTCACATTTTCATGGAATAAGAAAAATAAAAAAAAAATTAACATTTTATTTTTCTTTTGAAAAATCTCTTTTGAAATTATGGAGGTGGGGACCACCCAATATAGGTAAACCTCCCAATTTGATTTCAAGTTGGTGGGGACCACCTGAACCCCTCTTAATGGGGGAAAACCTCTCAACTCTCAAATTAATTAATTGTGTCATTTATTTGTTCCAAATTTAATTGTGCCAACTTAAATTAATTTGATACACCTATTTTAATTTGTTGGCTCCTCATTTACTTGGGGAAATCATTGGAAAAGGGGAGATCATTAGAGAAACTCTTCATCCAATGAAGAGTTCCCTCTCCAATGAAGAACGAGGAACCGACCCCTATCCTGGATCTAAAGAACTTTGCGGAAGCAAAAAATGCCGACATTCTTCAACGACTTCATCTTCTACCTCTCGACTCCTCCAATGAACGACATGGTAGCGGTGTGATTTGATTGATATTTATTAATTTCTTTTATGTTGAATCTCTTCCCATGAGCCGCTTGCTACCGCTCTAATGTAGAGGGTGCGGGCCAAATGAACATGGACAGAACACTCTATAACCATTGTGGTTTTTCATGCGTTCTTCGCGATGGAGGAGGACGGAGACTGGTACTGGGGACTAGTGCCAGTAGGACTTGGGAGTAGCGGCCGACACACCGGCCAGCCATGAAGACGGTGGTGGCACAGCCGCGCTACAGATGGAGGGTCGTGGCCCGTTGACCATGGAAGAGTAGAGGCGGCGGCTGGCGCATGGCCGACTGCACGAAGGGGAGGCAGCGGCGTGCGTCCATGCCACCGGCATGCAAGAGCCATGGCATGAGGCTGCGGTGGCGAAGAAGGGTGATTGGATCACTTCCGTCTTCCGGTGGAGGCGCAGCACACAACCACGCTGTAGATGAGGGTTGGTCGTCTAGCCAGCTACGGGCTGCCCAGCGCGGCCTGCACCGTGGGCCGCACCAGTGGGATGGACCCAGCAGGCCGGATCGGACCCAGGGCCAGACCCATGTCAGGCCAGGTCGACATGAACCGGGTCGGGTTGTCCCATGCTGGGCCAGACCCGATCGGTCCGACCGGGTCAGACTGGACCCAGACTAGCTTCGACCCTTTTTGTTCTTTCAGTCATAACTTAAGCTACAGGAATCCATTTAAGTAACCATAAGTGGTGCCAGAAACCTTGGATCGAGATGGTCCATTTGGTATACCCAACTTTAGTTTTGGATAAAGTTTGGGTACGGTCAGGTTGGATCGAACACAAATCTAGCCAGGACCTCGGGACTAAAAAACCAATAACTTACAGACTGGGCATCCTATTGACGCACTGTCTATTGCGTTGAGAACCCTATCACATGGCGGTCCTTTGGGATACATCTTCATGGGACTTCTTGGCAGTTGGAGTATCAACCTACAGCTTGAGGAGCGGACCCTCCCCGAATCAAGCGAGATTAGTGCGGGAACCCTGTGGTTGGTTGTAACATGATAAAGGGATCCTATGTGGGTCTGTGCATTGGGATCCTACGTGGGTCTATGTTTGAGAGTCCCACTTGGACCGCTCTAGGAAATCCACATGGGATTACTCTAGGATCCTACGTGGGTCTGTTGTACTAGGATTCTATGTGGATATGATGATTTCGGATCCTACGTGGGTCTGCCTCTTAACAGAGTAAGATGATTCAGTAGTTACATCTAATCATCTTTACTACCGTACCTATGTTATACCTAGTGTGAGATAAGTCATTACCTTTGTGGTAATCTTTTGTGTGGCATACCTTTGTAGTATTTACCTTTGTGGTGAAATCTTTTTGATATTTTTCTCTGTGGCGTACCTTTGTGGGACATACCATCATAGTGGTTACCTTCACGGTATTCTTTCCTTCATGGATTAGTTTTACTTTGGATAAGGATTGGGGACTTGTGTTTCCTCATGAATGATATGGGTATACATGATAACTTAGGTTATGTATGGGCATCTACCTAAGTAGGGTTGTCAGTTTTTTTCCTGATTTGTGGTATAACCTTTGTGGATTTTTTGAGACCTTTGAGGGTCTCAGGGTCCCTACTGGGTATCGTTATACTCACCCATGCGTGGTATATGCCCGCACCTTGTCGGGTTTGGTGCAGACGACGAACAACGCTGACTAAGGTAGAGAGTACTAGGACTAGAGGAAACTCTAAGGTGGACCTTAGACGAGGTGTACCATAGAGATGAATATTTGAGAGATGTACCTACTCTTCAGGTAGGAACCTTGGTGGGTGTTTATAAGAGTTGTTTGAGTTTACTTGTACTTTTCAGTTTTCTTGTACTTTTCAGTTGGGCTTGTATTCTAGCCCCTTTTTCTCACTGTACACACACTGTTTACTATACAGTTTACTTGTTTTTTTATCTTTATTTTTTCTTGGTTGTGTGCGTTTATAGATTATAAATCCAGTGCCTTCCCAGTTTTAGGGAATACTCCTTTCGGAGCTAGTTGTCACCCCTTGGCCTATGGAGGGCTGTCTTGGGGTAGTAACGACATGAGCCCCGGGGGACGGGTCGTGACAATTTTCAAGGGGACAGTCTTTAGATTTTTTTAAAAGCTTTAGGTAAATAACATGAAGAATATTATTATTCAAATTCAACTTATTTACATTGAAAAAGGTTCATTTGAAGATAAAACATCATTTTTTGAAGTGCACTGTGTTGCATTTGTTGTCAATCAGGCATGAAGTTGTCTTGGAATGAATGGAAGTCAAGGAATGTCACGATGTGAATGACAAAGGTTGTGATGGTGTTGGTGATGAATGGAGAATGGCCATGGTACTAAGATGCGTGTCACTTAGGAGATTCACTAAGTGGCATAGGATATGTGGTTGAAACATTATCTAGTAACATCTGACGATTGTTGAGCTGCTCTTTAAGTTCCAAGAACTTGTATCAACTGGATACAATGTCACAACAAAGTTTGAAGACCATGCATTATATTGACAATGCATGAGGAGATGAAGAAGATCCATCCACAAGTTCAAAGTGGATGAAGTGAGCGGATGGAAGATTCCATGCACTATCACTTAGTGCATGTGAACATGAAGTTGATCCAACTTGATCTCTAATTGGATCAATGAAGAACATTGGAGATTTTATGTGATTCAAGAGCTCGGTTGATGAAGAACCTTCGGAATTCCCTCCTAAGTTGTGAAATGTTGAAAATTTATTAAGAACATGAGGACGAGTTGAGAAATTCTAATGAAGAAGAGAAGAGAATAAATGAAGAAGAAGAGTTGTGGCATTTGGCATTTTACACTTAAGAGTACTTTGTATACTTGTGTATATTCAAGCAAAAAATAATCCACCAAGGGGCCAGCCTTAAGGGTTCAACCCAAGGCACATGTGGGACTAGGTCACCACGCCCAAGGGGATCCCATGGGGCCAGCCCGAGAGAGGCCGGGGCCGTGTATAAGCCCCAATTCCACGCGGTGATGAAGCCCGCGCAGCGCGCGCGCCTGAGGCACGCATAGTGGGCGCCAGTGGCGCGCCCGCAGGGAGCAGAGTGGGCGCAGAGCGCGCCCGCAGGGAGAACATGGTGCGGGGTGGCACCGTGGAGGGGGAAGTACAACTGAGCGTTGAGAGGGAGCGGCTGGGTGATAAACCGCGGCAAAATCCCGCGGCGTTTCGATGTGGGACGGCGAAAATTCATCAGGGATCTAATCGCGGCCGTCCGTTCCATCGCGCGCCGATCTGGACCGCTTATCTCATCTAGCGCCGAGATGTTATAATCCTGGCCGTTGAGCATCATTAAACATCGACGGCCGAGATCTTGTCTCCTTCCTCGAGCTTGAGCCGAGGACACCCCGTGCCACCCGCGACCTCGCCATGAACCAGAGGCGCCTCCGAGCAATGTTTTTGAGTTTCCAGCCACTATAGTTCGAGCTGAAGTATTCATGGAGTTCGTCTGGCCCAACTGAACCTAACCATGCAATAAAATAAGCATGCATGCAAGGTGATGGAGCATTTCGAGTTCGGCCAAGGCAAACAACGTTGCCGAGGCCTCAGTGTATTCGTGCTTTGCGTGGATTGTTTTTAAACAAAGGTATGCATGCATTTGCATGCGCATGCACGTAGAGGAATGAAAAATAAATGAACCCGCGTGGAAACAGAGAGAAGAAAAGAAGATTTCAAAGAATCTTGAAGATCCGAAATCTTCGGGAGATCAAAGATTTATCGTACGCGGATGATCCGAGACGTCTCTGCCTATAAAAGGAGAGCCCGAGGCATTGGAGAGGCTTGCTGATGTGCTGAATTTTTGAAGTCCCGTGAGTGCTCTCTGCCTCACGAAGAAAGAAGCCCCGTGCAAATTACTTGCGCGGCTGAAGATCTCGGTGCCATCCTTGGCCCGAAGGTGTCCCCTGCGCGCTAATCCTTTGCACGACAGGAAGGAGAGGAGCTTGCGCGACCTTGCGCGCTCCCTCTGTGCACCGCGCCCCCTGCGCGGTAGGCACTTGCGCGCCCAAGGTTTCCTTGCACCCTTGTGGCTTGTGCGCCTCACGGTGTTGCATCTTGCACACCCGAGTGATTGCGCGCCGCTTACCCACTGCACGCCGCTTACACCGAGGACCTTGCGCGCCTTCATTTGTGTTGGTATTCGGGTGTGTGCAAGAGGAGGCCGAGGCATAGCCTTGTGTGTGCACCAAGTGAAGGCCACACCTTTTGTGTGTGCAAAACAAGAAGAGGACCTACGGGTTAAGTATGTGCAAGAAAAAGAGTGAAGGCCAAATATACACTCATTGTGTGTGTGCAAATCAAAGAACAAGTTGTGTGTGCAAAACAACAAAGTGGCCGAACCTAGTGTGTGCACTAAGAAGTGTGTATACACTTAGAAGAAGAAAAGGGAGGACTCACACTAGAGTATAACACACTTCTAAGTGTGTAACCGAATTGAATAAAGTGTGTGAAGTTCAGGGAGTTGGTGTGTGCTTAAAGTGTTACACCCTTTTTGGGTCTACTGCACCAAGAAGAGGAAAGGGAAAGTGCATGCATGCATGCATGCACGTGCACACGTGAACAGAGACAAATCAGTGGTGTGCAATTGAGTTGTCCAAGACTGAAAGTTCTTGAAGAATATTTTGAGAAGGCCATGCAATCATTGCATGAAGAGACAGAGTTGCCATGCACTTAGTGCGTGAAGTTGTTCTGATGTGAGACTGGACCAGACTGGAGTTATACATATCAGTTGTCTGAGTATTCAGTAGTTGAAGAGAGAAGCCAGGTCATCCTTAGAAGAAGGTGATAAATCCTGAGCAAGACGAGAAGACCTGTTCACCACAAGTGATCAGAAGAAGAGCAAGGCCAGCAGCCTTTATCCCAGGCTGCTGAGGATACTTGAAGAACTTAAAGTGAAGAAGAGCTACTCGTGTGACTCGAGGAGCCAGGAGAAGACCCCTGTGAGACTCAGGGTGGAGGAAGTCTCCAGGGGGATTCTGGAGCAGGCCAGTGGGACTCTGGTAACACTGTGGGACGCAGTATAAAGACCCTCCTGTGGGACTCAGGAGAGATACGGTGGGAAGCTGTATCGGCCAATTTAATTCTAACAAGTTATAATGGGAGAATCCATGCTGGGAGAGCATGGCAAGGATGTAGGCCTTTGGTGCCGAACCTTGTAAATCCTTGTGTCTTGTGCCTTTTCATTACTGCATTATCCGGGAAAGGTTGAGAGACATAAGAAGAGTGGATCGAGGCCTTAACAAGCCATAGAGGTTTAATTGATTAAGAATCAATTAGTAAAAAGTTTTAAAGGATCACTGATTCACCCCCTCCCCCACTCAGTGATTCACACTGATCTGGGCACTTCATTTTTAATGAACAATTTGAGAAACATTTTTTGGAGAATTTTCATCAATTTCACATGAATTGATTCTTCTAATAATTTAATATTTTTGTTAAAGACTTAGTATTCCTTGATTGAGTTATATTTCCGTTGAAATATAGCTTCAGCTGATTTTGAATCAAATTTTCCAATATTTTATTCAATGATAAGAATAAAACATTTACAACTGAAAACATTTAAAAAAATACCACTTTAGATTTTTTATTTTTCTAAAGATCATAAGAGTTTTTTAATGAAAATGTATTATTAGAATGCGATTAATGATAATGTAAGCAGTATTTATGGCCTCGGCCAAAAAATATTGAGCTATATTAAACTTATTTAAAATATTTCAGGTTATTTATTAGAGATTTTGATATTCTGTTTTTACTACCCTATTTTTTTTTGGGGGGGGGTTCAAGGTGTATAAAATTAATTATTATAGTCTTAATAAGATCATAAATCATCAAATTATTTATTATCAAATTCTCTACTGTGATCACTTTACACAGAATAAAGTTTATAACCTTTTTTATTTTCTACCATTTTATAAAACATGATGAACATTTTTTAAGAATCACTTTTATAAGATAAGAATCCTTTTTGAATATTGAAAATTCATCCACAATAATAAAATTATTTGATTTACCTCAAATAATTTCAATTTGATAAGGTCATAAAAAACCAAGATGCCTTACTTCGGGAACTTTAAAATAAGAAAATATATTTTTTAGTTTTAAAAAATTATTTATTTTACTTTCCATATTGGAATGATTTAAAAATAATGTTATCTTTCTAATAAAGTTTTGGTAAATCACTTACTAGTTGATTATGGTTGTGTTTGATAAGTGAGTGTGTTCTACAATGACCAAGGTGTTTATTCCAAATCAATGACTCACTAAATTTTTCATTGAATAATTTTACATTTTGTATATTGAGATATTTTAAATTGATTATATAAACATTTTGGAATGGATAATTAGTGGATTAAATATTTCCTTTTGAGTTAAAAACTATGCACAAAAAATTTTGGAAAGATATTTTAAAACTACTATCACACAATTAACTAAATCGTAGAAAATTGTGTTTCATGAATTATAAAAATAAAACATTTTTAATATAATTTGAGCCATAAAAATATATGGAACCTTTTTTGATTATATTACCTTTATATTTATCATTAATGGTGATGATACCACCATCTAGTTTACCGATTTGATTATACTTAGAGAATTCGCCACACTTGTTTCTTGAGAAAACACAATCTTGGTACCATAGTGCTTCTTATTCCTTGATGTTATGAATCATTTCCTATAAAATAAAACCACTAAATATTCTGGTACATAATCAAACTTGGTTTATACTATGTGATCCTATATTTATTTAGGTCTCTAGATTTTTTTAATATAAGATTTTATTTTTGAAATACTGGAAGAAATATGAATTTATTTTAGTCTCTTATATCATTTTTACTTATAATCACTTTCATAAATTAAATTTACAATTCTTTCATAATAATTATAAAACTAATCTAGTGAGAAACCTTTAATAAAATTATTTTTCGATTGGTATTTTTTGGTTCATGTATGGTTTGAGAAACTAATACCATCCCATTATTTTCCATATCATTGAGAGACCAATATTTTATTTAAAATATTTTCACCATTGATTATTTATATCATTATTCATTGGGATAATTTTTATAGATAGATCTTTAGGAATTTTATTGTAGATTAAATCTTATTAACATTCATCTAACTCTTAATTTCCATGGATAATTCATCTTTTCCCTTGAATATTTTTTACATATATTTTATAACTTATTATTTTTCATTATAAACTTGTTTTTATTTCTTATTAAGTTCCTTGAAAAATGAAGTAAGTTTATGAAAACCATTCTTTAGTTGATCATAAGGGTATTTAAGGTATTCATAATTAAGGTGAATTGATGGGTAAGATAAAGAAGAAGAGTTGGAGAATTAGTAGGTGAAGAAGAAGAAAAGGAAATGGGTAGTGGTGAAAAAACTAAAATGTCTTCATAAACATGTTCCATAAGGAACATAGCACTTGAGTCTCATGATTATTTTAATTAAGTTGAGCTTATAAAGTCAACACATTCACTCTAGGTTGTAACTTTGAGATACATTTTACGTAGTTTCTTTTTTTTAACCATATTTTTGAATAGGGGATTATATCTAGATGTGACTCTTTTTATTGCATCCATAGAAAGTTTATTCATATTACACTTTTTGATTTATCTTCTTGTTTTGATTGGAATATTTTTTTTCCCAGAATAATTTGGACATATTATTTATCATTTGAGAAAATTCTTCAACATCAACTCTGAATGTGTCACTATGTGATCCTATATTGATTTAGGTATCTAGATTTTTTTTAATATAAGATTTAATTTTGAAAATACTAGAAGAAATATGATTTGATTTTGGTCTCCTATATCATTTATATTAACGATAACTTTCAGAAAATAAATTTACAATTATTTCTTAATAATTATAAAACTAATATTGTGAGAAACCTTTAATAAAAGTATTTTTTGATTGATATTTTTATGTTCATGTATGATTTGAGAAACTAATACCATCCCATTATTTCCCATATCATTGAGATCCCAATATTTTATTTAAAATATTTTCACCTTGGATTATTTTTATCATTTTTTCATTGGGAGAATTTTTAGGGATATAACTTTAGGCATTTGATTGTAAATTAAATCTTATTAACATTCATATGAATCTTAATTTCCATGGATAATTTCTATTTTTCCTTGAATATTTTTAACATATATTTTATAAGTTATTATTTTTCATTATAAACTTGTTTTTTTTTTCTTATCAAGTTATTTGAATAATAAATTAAGTTTATGAACACCATTTTTTAGTTTATCATAAGTTTATTTAAGGTATTAAAAATTAATGTGAATTGAGTGGTAAGATAAAGAAAAAGAGAGGAAGAATTCGTAGGTGAAGAAGAATAAAAGGAAATGATTAGTGGTGAAAAAACAACAATGTCTTCATAAACCTTTTACATAAGGAACTTAGCACTTCAGTCTCATGATTATGTTAATTATATTGAGCTTATAAAGTCAACACATTCACTCTATGTTGTAACTTTGAGATACATTTTACCCAGTTTCTTTTTTTAACCATATTTTTTAATATGGGGGATTATATCTAGATGTGACCCTTTTTATTGCATTCACAGCAAGTTTCCTCATGTTACAATTTTTGATTTATCTTCTTGGTTTGATTGGAATATTTTTTTCCCTGAATAATTTGGTCATGGTATTGGTCATTTGAGAAAATTCTTCAACATAACCTTTGAATGAGTCACTATTTTTGGTTTTAAAGGCAATTCCATTATTTCAATATTTTGATTCATTAGATTCCTTCTCATTTTGTATTTTCATAGTAATTTCATATGTCATTAGTTATTTCATAAGTTCTTTTACCACCATTTTATTCACATCTTTCTCTTCCTATATAGTCATCGCCTTATGTACCCAATTGCTTGGAAATACATAGAGTATCTTTTTTATTAATGTTTATGGAATATAAATCATCTCCAATAGACTTTTTACCATTGCATATATCTAAAACCATGTAAAAAATCTAGTAATGGATTCATTTTTATGCGTATAAAATATTTCAAAATATTTCATATACATGTTTAATCTAGTATCTTAAACTTTTTTGGTTCCTTCTTGAGTGAATTAAAGAAATTTACATATTTTATGGGTGTTTTTACATGTATAAATAAGATTAAATTAATTTCATTAAAGACCGCAATTTAGAACATTTATGGATTTTATATTGATCTAAGAGGATTTCATATTATTTTGTGTCCACTTATCTACTAATTCTGTAATAAGAGTATATTCATGCATATCCATTTTACAGATAGGGTAACTTATGCTACCCATAAAATTTGACATGCTATTTTTTCAATAGGAATAATATGTGGCCTAAAAAATAAGAGCATGTGAATAAGATTTAGATTCCATCATAAAAAAGATCAAATTTTGAAACTGATTATGATTAAAAACAATAAAAAATTGAAAATGTGATCAAAATAAAAAATGTTAAAACAAGTATATTTTTAATAAAAACACAACGAACCCCCTTTAATACCAATTTTTTGTTTTAGTGATATGGAAAGATGATGGTGAATTTCACTTTCAAAAATTAAAGCAAAATGAAAATTTAAATTCAAAACTAAATAATATTGATATAATAAAGAAATAATTTTAATACATATTAGAAAGTTAATCTAAACATTAATTGTGAAAGTATTCATAAAGAAAATGAGTGTATTGAATTTATGAAATTATATTTATCATGTTTTATTCCTTAAAGAAAATGGATTTTTTGCAGAAAATAAGAGAATATATAAACATGGTTTGATAAATGGGTTCTCAAATAGCTTCATGTGGTCCCCTATTTCACCTCCACTTAGGATGATATATTTGTTTCATTGATCAATTGATCTTGGTGGTAATCAAGAATCCCAACGCTCACTATTATAGTTGTGATCACCCTCATGAACATTGTTTGTATCAAAGGAACTCATCCCTCAATTTTGTGGTTGTGAGCACCCATTGTAGAAGGATATGAGAAGAAGAAGGTTTTCTTGGCAAAAACCCATTAAAAAATTCATTACCTAATATATAATATGGATTTCTATAATTGATATGATAGATAGATAGATGATGGAATAATAGAGCCTAAGAATTTAAAGAAATTTGAATTTGGAACTTGAAAGAACATGGATATTGGAGAGAATCCCCAAGAGTTTCGCTATTGGTGTGCCAAACTTTTATAGACGATTATATTTTCAATTTAGGAATTGTCATTAATTGGTGTAAGAGAGGTATATATTCTAATCCACCAAGGAGACATATTTATATACTCCAATAGGTCTAGGAGAATTTTTTAATTCATTGGATTCATTGAGAGTCATCAATATGATTTTAAGAGTTGTGGGGTCTATCAAAATAAATATTTTTGACATGCTTGATCAAAGTCACCAGATTGTCATATGATATAACTATCTATATGGTGAGACACCTAGGGATCTTATTTCTCCATCTTCTTTCTCCAGTTGACCAATTATCCTCTATTGGGTATCTATTGGACTCAGTCTACATTGTAGGTGTCTAGTTGGTGGCTTTTCACCAGCTAGTCGGTGCTTCCTATAGAGAACCATATTCAACTATAACCTATCATAATTCCTTTCATGGCCTTAGATTAATCTTCTAACTTCATTACATGATCTCAAAACATTATAAAAGATAGTTCTAATACTTTAACAAGATCATTGTAACTCAATTAAATAGTCTTTAATATCATTATTTAGACCATTAATATCATGGGTAAAATTCCAAAATATGATATTATAATTCACTCAAAAGATAAAGTTATAAACCCAAAAGAGTTTTTTGATAATGAAAACATCATGAGAGATATATAGGTACAATAGTTACTCCAATGGAGTGAAAGGAGGAGTAAATTCTATCCAAAATTTTTCTTTTTCTTTCCAATTCCTTTTAAAATCTAAGGAGGTAAAGCATCAAATGATGGTTCTTCCTCTACTAAAAATACATTAGGGAACATTGAAACCTGACCATTGGTGTCACATCACAATTCCTAAATATTGGTTCATGTTCTATTGTAACCATTTACTTCATAGAACAACACATTATTCCTAAAAAACACTAAATATTTTTATCCATCCATTGTGGGGTAATTGAGGGATTCATCATAAAACCCACCACATTGTAGAGTGATCCCTTGAAGTGCCCATAGATTTAGAGAAGATAGAATTTTCTAATAAGGATACTAGATATTGACTTAGACAATACTTTAATAATTTATTGAAAGGAGTGGGGATGGATTAAGGTTATTTGAGTTAGCTTATTATTTATTTAGAAACTTATAGATTTTATATGTCTTATAGATTTAACAAAGTTTAGGTTATGTAAGAGTCTATTAAATTTGACACATAAGAATCAATTCACATGGAAATATTGAAAAATAATAAAGTACTGGTTCTGTAAACATCATCCACTACTACAAAAATGGGCATTAACAGCGCTAAAAACGGGCTTTAACAGTGCTAAAATATCACTGTAAAGCTTGGCGCTGATAAAGGGTTACTTTATCAGCACTAAAAAAGCGCTGATAAAACAACCCTTTATCAGCGCAAAACAAGCGCTTCTTTAGCACTGATAAATGATTGTTTTATCAGCACTCCTTTAGTGCTGATAAACTTATATTTTATCAATGCTTATTTAGCGCTGATAAAGGTGTAGTTTATCAGCGCTTTTTTAGCGCTGATAAAAGCAAGATTTATCGGTGCTAAAAGATCGCTGATAATCTTATCTTTTATCAGATCTTTTTTAGCGCTGATAAAGGTGTAGTTTATCAGCGCTTTTTAGCGCTGATAAAAGCATGATTTATCAGTGCTAAAAGAGCGCTGATAAATGCCCTCTCTGCTGCTACGATAAATCTGCAACAGCACACCCGAACACCTGCAAAAAAAGAGCATCTCAATAAGCCAATTAAAGAAAGTATACTCATACAAAATTAACTCTTAAATCATAAGAAAATTATACCAAGTATACCCATACAAAAATTATAATCGTACACCATTAACAGATAATTTATAAGTTAATCAAGTACATAAAGAAATCAATTCAGAACTCAGGGGGTTTGGGGCTATTCAAGGGTTTGGGGTGGCTGTTCAAGGGTTTGGGGTGGCTGTCCAAGTGGGGTAGGGGTGTCTGGGGGGCTTTCCAGTTCAATCCTAAGGCTCCACATGGGTGTGTTTTATCAATACATAAATCTTTGGACTTTTCTCTATCCATTATGCATCATGTTCTCAACCTCAAAGAAGTTATAAGGTTTGTACACACACTGAGGTGCACATACTTGGGGGGGGGATGAATCTCATTAATAAACCCCCAATATTAAACCTGCAATAGGCTATTGTAAGTGCATGATCAGGAAATATTCACAACCTAGTTGAGAAAGAACTGGAATAAAACTAATAGAAAAATCATCATTGATCCTCAAATCCATGACCATGATTAAACCCAAATTAATTTTCCAAGTGATGAAATTTTACCAAGCATTTCACAAGGATCGTGTCGACATTATAAAAATATAGTTTGACCAATTCCTACCCCATATACATCAAGACACATTGATTCTCAAGTATTAAAGCTTGATCAACCATACCTACTTCATCCAATGTTAGGGTTTCTCTGAGTACATCATTGGAACCAAACAAAACATATAATATACCATGGTCTCCCCACTATATACATAATTATAATTGACCTCCAATATATGAGTTTTATTTATACTCCATCATGGAAATCCACTTATGGGAGTTTTCCCATCCAGGGAATACCCTCAACTGTATCTCAGACCACCCATATGTGTTCTTCCAATTCTGAGGCATAAGACCTATAAGGATATCATCCCTATACTATGGGAGTACCCTTATTTAGGGAATAATACTAAGAATCATATATTCTTTACCATATGGGAGTACTATCATCCAAATAATAATCCCTAGAAGCATATCAACCATCCAATATGGGTGTATTCTCATTTGAGGCATAATCTATATAATCATCTCAGCCCTCCCCTATGGGATTATTTTCATTTAGTGAATATTCCCGATAAGAATCTCATCCCACTCCTATGGTTGTATTATCATTTGGGGAATAATACCTATATAAATCTCATCCCTCCCCTATGAGAGTATTCTCATTTAAGGAATAAGACCCATAAGCATATCCACCCTCCCAAATGGGAGTATTTTCATCAAGATATAGTCTCATAAGTATCATAGATCCAAACACATGATCACCCTAGTATACCAGGCCAACCATGACTTGATATATATGATTCCCCTAATAGATCACATTCCATGATCCCCCATTTAAAAGATCAAGGCAATCTGAATGCGTTTGGTCAGATTTCTATAGGCCATTTGTTGTTTTCACTCAAAATCTTGTCCATTTTAAACAAAATAGAGACCCTTTGAGTGCTAGCGGCCACAATGTGCCTCAGATTGAGGTGGGGTTGACTCGTACACGTCACCAAGGACCCTTGGATTGTTATTATAAAATATCAATGCAATCCGAATGCGTTTGGTTGGATTTTCGTAGGTCAGTTGTTGTTTTCAATTAAAATCGTGTCCACTTTAAACAAAATAGAGACCCTTTGAGTGATAGCGGCCACACCATGCCTTGGATTGAGACGGGGTTGACTCATACAAATCACCAAGAACCCTTGGATCGTTCTTATAAATTATCAATGCAATCCGAATGTGTTTGGTCGGATTTCCGTAGGTCAGTTGTTGTTTTCACTTAAAATCTTGTCCATTTTAAACAAAATATAGTCCCTTTGAGTGCTAGCGGCCACACCATGCCTCAGATTGAGGAGGAGTTGACTCGTAAACGTAACCAAGGACCCTTGGATCGTTCTTATAAAATATCAATGCAATCCGAATTCATTTGGTTGGATTTCTATAGGTCAGTTGTTGTTTTCACTTAAAATCTTGTCCATTTTAAACAAAATAGAGACCCTTTGAGTGGTAGCGGCCACACCGTGTCTCAGATTGAGGTGGGGTTGACTCATACATGTCACCAAGGACCCTTGGATCGTTCTTATAAAATATAAATTCAATCCAAATGAGTTTGGTCAGATTTCCGTAGGTCAGTTGCTGTTTTCACTTAAAATCTTGTCCATTTTAAACAAAATAGAGACACTTTGAGTGATAGCGACCACACCATGCCTCAGATTGAGGCAGGGTTGACTCTTACACATCACCAAGAACCCTTGGATTGTTCTTATAAAATATCAATGCAATACGAATGCGTTTGGTCAGATTTCCGTAGGTCAATTTTTGTTTTCAATTAAAATCATGTACACTTTAAACAAAATAGAGACCCTTTGAGTGATAGCGGCCACACTGTGCCTTGGATTGAGGCGGCGTTGACTCTTACTCGTCACCAAGGACCCTTTTATCGTTTTTATAAAAGATAAATTCAATCCTAATGCATTTGGTTGGATTTATGTAGGTTAGTTGTTGTTTTCACGTAAAATCTTGTCCACTTTAAACAAAATAGAGACCCATTGAGTGGTAGCGGCCACACCGTGCCTCGAATTGAGGCAGAGTCAACTCTTACACATAACCAAAGACCCTTGGATCATTATTATAAATGATCAATGCAATACGAATGTGTTTGATCAGATTCTTGTAGGTCAGTTGTTGTTTTCACTTAAAATCTTGTCCATTTTAAACAAAATAGAGACCCATTGAGTGCTAGCAGCCACACCGTGCCTCGGATTGAGGCGAGGTTGACTCGTACATGTCACCGAGGACCCTTGTATATTTATTATAAAATATCAATGCAATATTAATGCATTTGGTCAGATTTTTGTAGGCCATTTGTTGTTTTCACTTAAAATCTTGTCCTTTTTAAAAAAATTAGAGACCCTTTGAGTGGTAGCGGCCACACTGTGCCTCGGATTAAGGCGCAATTGACTCATACATGTCACCAAGGACCCTTGGACCTTTCTTATAAAATATAAATGCAATATGAATGCTTTTGGTCGGATTTCCATAGGTCAGTTGTTGTTTTCACTTAAAATCTTGTCCATTTTAAGCAAAATAGAGACCATTTGAGTGATAGCGGCCACACCGTGCCTCAGATTGAGGCGGGGTTGACTCGTACACGTCACCAAGGACCCTTGGATCGTTCTTATAAAATATCAATACAATCCAAATGCGTTTGGTCAGATTTCCATAGGTCAGTTGTTGTTTTCAATTAAAATCGTGTCCACTTTAAACAAAATAGAGACCCTTTGAGTGATAGTGGCCACACCATGTCTCAGATTGAGGTGGGGTTGACTTGTACATGTCACCAAGGACCCTTGGATCATTTTTATAAAGTATCAATGCAATCGGAATGCGTTTGATTGGATTTCCATAGGTCGGTTATTGTTTTCACTTAAAATCTTGTCCATTTTAAACAAAATAGAGACCCTTTGAGTGGTAGCGGCCACACCGTGCCTCAGATTGAGGAACGATTGACTCTTACACGTCACCAAGTACCCTTGGATAGTTCTTATAAAATATCAATTCAATATGAATGCGTTTGGTCAGATTTCCGTAGGTCAGTTTTTGTTTTCACTTAAAATCTTGTCCATTTTAAACAAAATAGAGACCCTTTGAGTGGTAGCGGCCACACCGTGCCTCGGATTGAGTCAGGGTTGACTCATACACGTCACTAAAGACCCTTGGATAGTTCTTATAAAATATCAATGCAATTGGAATGTGTTTGGTTGGATTTTCATAGGTCAGTTGTTGTTTTCACTTAAAATCTTATCCATTTTAAAAAAAATAGAGACCCTTTGAGTGCTAGCGGCCACACCGTGCCTCGGATTGAGGCAGTGTTGACTCATACACATCACCAAGGACCCTTGTATAGTTATTATAAAATATCGATGCAATCAGAATGAATTTGTTTTGATTTCCGTAGGTCAGTTTTTGTTTTCACTTAAAATCTTGTCCATTTTAAACAAAATAGAGACCCTTTCATTGATAGTGGCCACACCGTGCCTCAAGTTGAAGCAGGGTTGACTCGTACACCTCACCAAGGACCCTTGGATTGTTATTATAAAAGAACAGTGCAATCCGAATGTTTTTGGTTAGATTTACGTAGGTTATTTGTTGTTTTCAATTAAAATCGTGTCCACTTTAAACAAAATAGAGACCCTTTGAGTGATAGCGGCCACACCGTGCATCGGATTTGGGCGGGGTTGACTCATACATGTTTCAAAGGACCCTTGGGTCATTCTTATAAACGACCAATGCAATCGGAATGTGTTTGGTTGGATTTCCGTAGGTCAGTTGTTGTTTTCACTTAAAATCTTGTCCATTTTAAACAAAATAGAGACCCTTTGAGTGCTAGCAGCCACACTATGCCTCGGATTGAGACGAGGTTGACTCCTACACGTCACCAAGGAAACTTGGATCATTCTTATAAAATATCAATGCAATCTGAATGCATTTGGTCAGATTTCGGTAGGTCAGTTGTTGTTTTCACTTAAAATCTTGTCCATTTTAAACAAAATAGAGACCCTTTGAGTGGTAGCGGCCACACCATGCCTCAGATTGAGGCGTGGTTGACTCGTACACGTCACCAATGACCCTTGGATCATTCTTATAAAATATCAATGCAATCTGAATGTGATCTACTAATTATTTATTATGCAAAACATAAAGGTACCATTAAATACTTACATTGCCCCAAACACCCATAACACAACCCAACCACAACCTTCATCTCAATGTACTCAACTGATCTAAACACCAAGATGGATTTTACCCAAGACTATCTAATTCAAAATTCCGATCATGTCATCAACCAACCACTTAATTTCTATGGTGCTCCCCACTATATGCTTTAGCTCACAAACACCACCATCTGATGTTTAACACCTCCATCATCGGGAAAGAACCACTAGAACCCCAACTAAAACTCCACAACATACCCAACATGTTTTCTAACTTACCATGCTTAGACATCCATGAAAACACCAACCAATGTTATCATCCATCCTTTCCATCAAAACCACTTGGAATGGATGTGAATCCATCATCCATACACGAATCAAGGACAATTCAACTTTTCCTCAAAGATTGAACCCATTTTCAAAACATAATTAACATTTCAAAACATCAAATAGATGTGGCTTACAACTCACCACATTTTTTCCTTTTTCCTGGAGTAATTTGAAACATGCATCACATAGGTTGTAAAAGAAGTAGAGGATAGATCTCTTTGATCATACAAATCCATGAACCCAAGTTTATCCTTGAGGAAACTGATGAGTGATATTTGTGAATGCTTTTTGGAACTAGGAACTGACTCGCTTGATGAAACATAGGAAATATCTTTAAATGTAGCCTCACTTTCTGAATCATTGGGACAATTTCCTGTATTGGATGCTCTTAATGTCAGATTTAGCATCCCATCTTGTTCATAAAATGGATTGGTCTACTTCCAATCTATCATGTATGCTGCTGCACCACCTTTACACGCAACTAATGATCAGAGGCATCTTGATTAGAAAAACAATCCTGAGGTCACTAGACATGAAAGATCATGTGGTGCCATAGTTGCTTAGCAACCTCAATTTACCCCACATGATATAAGGCTATTTCATGATGTCCAAGACATAGCGATAGGATAATAGAAGGTGAAAGACTCATAGAAGAACAACATCAACAATGAACATCCACCACCCTCTCACTATATACATCAAAATCGTATCTTTAAGAACATCCATGTGAATTTATATCTTACTTCCTTTGAGGATGATGTGTGTTGGTCCACTTGTTTTAGAAATTGTTTATCTTCATCCGTGCCTTGTACTTGCACCCATGAATTTGAAGGTGAGTATGCGTACATGATAGTTGACCTTCATAGAGAAGAGTTTCTGGAAGAGTATAAGAGACATGAAGCAATGAAGATCATTAGAGTGTTGGAGCAAATGTGGTTGCTACAAACAATGTGGAAATCGGCTTGTGCAATGCGGCCTAAGTTACAACATGCAGGTATTGTACTTTATTTTTTTCGGGAGGGTTTTAGTGTAAATTCATTTTGGAATGATCATTGTTATTCATTGTCTTTTAGGTTTTTTTGACAGCTGAGGGGCAAGGGTGGGGTCTACAGACATTGGAGGATATGTCGAAGGGTGACTTTATGGGAAATTGCATCCTATATTTTTGCAACATTTCCATAGTATCTAACATCAAACCAAATGGCCTCTTTTCCCTTCAAGCTCCCCATACCTTGATCACCATCGGGGTTCGGGGATCTTGAATGGAAAAGAGGCCATTTCTCCAACATATTCACACACAAAATCACCCTTCGACATATCCTCCAATGTCTGCAGACCCCACCCTTTCCCCTCGGCTGCCAAAAAAACCTAAAAGGCAATGAATAGCAATGATCATTCCAAAATGCATTTACACTGAAACCCTCCAGAAAAAAATAAAGTACAATACCTGCAAGTTGTAACTTAGGTCGCGTTGCACAAGCTGATTGCCACATTATTTGTAGGAACCACATTTGCTCTAACACTCTAATGATCTTCATTGCTTCATGTATCTTATACTCTTCCAGAAACTCTTCTCTAAGAAGGTCAACTATCATACACATCACTAAGGACCCTTGGATCATTCTTATAAAATATCAATGCAATCTGAATGCATTTGGTCAGATTTCCGTAGGTCAGTTGTTGTTTTCACTTAAAATCTTGTCCACTTTAAACAAAATAGAGACCCTTTGAGTGATAGCGGCCACACCATGCCTCGGATTGAGGCGGGGTTGACTCATACACGTCACCAAGTACCCTTGGATCGTTTTTATAAAAGATCAATGCAATCCGAATGCGTTTGGTCAGATTTTCATAGGTCAGTTGTTGTTTTCACTTAAAATCTTGTCCATTTTAAACAAAATAGAGACCCTTTGAGTGGTAGCGGCCACACCATGCCTCGGATTGAGGCAGGGTTGAC
Organism: Viscum album; assembly: GCA_963277665.1. Lineage (NCBI taxonomy): Eukaryota > Viridiplantae > Streptophyta > Magnoliopsida > Santalales > Viscaceae > Viscum > Viscum album. The sequence goes on from OY728122.1 coordinate 1,256,527,314, forward strand.
TTGTACATGTCACCAAGGACCCTTGGATCGTTCTTATCAATGATCAATTCAATCTGAATGCGTTTGGTCGGATTTCTGTAGGTCAGTTGTTGTTTTCACTTAAAATCGTATCCATTTTAAACAAAATAGAGACCCTTTGAGTGCTAGCGGCCATACTGTGTCCTGGATTGAGGCGGGGTTGACTCGTACACGTCACCAAGGACCCTTGCATCATTCTTATAAGAGATCAATGCAATCCTAATGCGTTTGGTTGGATTTCTGTAGGTCAATTGTTGCTTTCAATTAAAATCGTGTCCTCTTTAAACAAGAGAGACCCTTTTAGTGGTTCAACATTATTGCATGTTTTTGGTGCATATCATCTGTTAAAATGGGAAAATGACTCATTGGAGAAAGTCTGTTTTATTTAATAACAATTACAATTTTCCTATGAACATTTACAGACAATAATGTTTCATATTTTGATCCCCTTAACCCCTCTCAAAAATGACCACAAATTGTACATGTCCCCAAGTCAGATATTCATTGTATTTGTGTACAATCTTCCATCAGGTATGTGGCCCACTTGTTTCTGAGCACATCTATATCATCTTGTGAGTATGAGGCTTTTCAGCAGTTAGAGTAGTACTGAAAAATAAAAAAATAAATAATTAATAAATAACTTAAATGAACTAGTAGTTGTTTTTAAAAATACCTCTTTAGGGATGCTAGTTTGCTGATGAAAAATGATCTCTTTCATAAATTTACAAACATAATAACCGAAATCATTATCATTTGTTTGTTTTCGACACTGAAAAAAAATTGATCATTAGGAGAATAAGTAACTTGTGTTGAGATGTGTTTGGATAGTGAAATGTTATTATATGTACCCTGATATTTGTCCAGACGTAGTACTTGCTCGCCTCCTAATGCTTAGCCCCTATCCTCATTCCTTTTTTAGACGATAATAATATACCTCCCTATCATAATAGAATCCTCATTAAAATATAATATAAATTATATTACTTGATTTTTAGACTTAAAATGTAAGATTTAGTGTCTTACAGATTCACAAACTCCATCATGTGTGGTCGGTTTGATGGATATCCATGCTTTGAATCCAGAAAATAAATCTTCGGAGTATCCAAGTTCACCGAAATTAGCAACCAATGTTGCCTAAAAACACAAAAAGGAATAAGTAATTAAAGAAGTGAAAATATAATTGATATGCTTTAATCATAGAGTATTACCTCTGCATGGTTGGTATTAGGAAAAGTCTGTCATATGTAATCTTGCGTTCAAATGTTTTCAGCAAGCCATTCACTATTGCATCCCTTTTTGATGGCTCTATTTTTGTTAGGTGTGTTGATGTGATATGAGGACTAACAAGTCCAAATCTTGGATCATGGGAAAATTCCTTCAATTTTTTTTCATAAATGCGTCTGTCAACAATATAAAATGCATTTAGTCATAATTTTCACATTAGATCAGATTTTGGAAAATCAATTCATAGAAACATACCTCATATATACATTTACAACTATGACACCTATCCAACGATTTTCAAGGATTTCATTTAAATTTTCAACAGCAACGAAATCTTGACTTTCCTCTCCGTATATATTCTCTTCGAAAACCACTATATGACTATTACCATCTTTTAGCTTCGTATCCACATGATTATTCAATGCTAGTAAATGTGGATAGAGAACAGGTGGTGTTATTGTGCTTTCAGTAGCTCCTTGGGATCGGTTGGTCGATCCTTTATATGGTTTTGAGCCGACGTTTTTCACCCCCTTCCCTTTCTCTGTCTATAACAACAATAATTGGTTCAGGCCCTTTTTTCATTAATTGTTAAGGGTTTAGCTTGAAAAGAAAAGGAAATAAATACCTATTTGTCCGCATGTACTCTTAAAAGTTGTGATGACCATGCAATGAATGTCCCAATAGCCTTTTCGACCGTATTAATATCATCATTATCAAGTGGAATAGGTAGCTCTGCCTTTGGCTCATGAGCTACAGTAATCGTCACTTTCAGATGATCTTTCAGAAGTGGTCTATTATGCAGTGTGGCATCTGGGATATTGAACATTGTAGCCCTCGATAAAAGGTGATAGGTGGGTGTTGACAGATATAAATTACAATCATTATCACCCTGTAGAAGATGAGTACAGAAAAATTACCAGTGTTTGTCTGATTCATATTTCATGGGAACAATTATTAGAATACTGATTATCATGACTAAGACAGTTCTTTGAGGCGAATGGCTCACCTCAAAGCTGGTGGGGGTGGGGCAGGATGTTCATGCGGCGGTTGTTCTTGAGTTGTGGCTTCCCTTTGCTTCCCACCCATAAAAGTTTCTAGAAACTCTCCCTGCCATTGCAATTGTTCTTCAAGGGTTGCTATTTTTTCACTCATTTGTTCCAATTTTTCATCTGTATCATCCATTTTTTTTCTTCTTCTCAAAATATACTTGGGGTGTCACCCCAAACCCTGCACCTCTGACAAGACTGTAATTTTCTAGCTGCTTCAAAGTCATCGATAATCGGTCTGTATCAGCTACAGGAGTAGTTGATTCCTGTGACTATCGGATATAGGAAAATAACGAATTATTTTTATGTAATAGCAATTTTAAAAAAATTATTTTATCGTCGTGTCATAATTACACATATTTCCCACACTTTCTGTGTGTTCTCATCTACTAACTTCCCATCTTTGTTCACACATGCCTCCTTCCATAACACATGACGTGGGATGGAAGTGCATTTGGTTTTAGAATCATCAATCTACATATAAACATAGAAAAATAATTATGATGTTGTTTATTGTCACCTAACAATATTATTGTAAATTTAAAATATGTACCATTTTCTTTTTTAATGAAGCGTACCCCATCCTTGCTTTACAATAGGGGTATGTTGGTTTTGAAGCATGTTCCTTATTTTCAGTACAGAGTTTCTGTTTCATAAATGAAATATTGACAATCAAAGTGATTAATACAGGTATCCTCAAACAATGTATTATCACTCACAATGTACCTGAAACTTCTCATCCCCACGATGGCCAATAAATGCATCCCATGATTCTTGGGATATCAGGTGAGCGTAGACAATCAGTGGGTGCGTGTAACACCCGAGACTTTTATGAGAAATATTTTGTTTTTATGTTATATAAATCATCAAAGGAATCTTTCACTACACACAACACTTTCTTGGCTTGCTTTACACGCAACCACGATCTTCCTCGATAGCTTGCGTCGTACGCAATATCGAGTTTCACTAAACAATGATATGCTATTAAAATATTATTAAAACTAGCTGTGATGAATAGTAATAACCACTTTTTGAAATTTTGTACATTTTATTTTTCAAAATGGACTACATTTTTGGATTCGGAATATCGAAATTATCCTAGGGTGAAATTTTGGTATTTTTCTGAAAACTTTCATTTTTTGATGAATAGTGAAAACACTAGGTTACTATTTAAAAACCGACTTTTTATTTAAAAAATTATTTATTTTAATTAAATTTATTTCAGGGAAAAATTGATACATAATACCTATATAAGTTCAATGCAATTCATTTTATTCGTTTTATAATAATTTTAGATATATAAAAATATTGTTGAACTTTTCACCGTCTTTTACCCACCTCCTAGAAGAATTTGCAAATTTACATAAAACTTAATTTTACCGCTTCTGTGAGTGGACTTTCAAAAATCAGAGAGACACGGTTGATGTCAGTAAGTAAAATGTGGTTCAATGAGATGAAAATAATTTTTGGTGAATAGTAACTTTTTACATTTATTTACCACGGTTAAAAGTAAATAGGGTAATTAAGGGTAAAAATGATATTATTATTACCCTAACACATGTCCTAATTCTACTGTATAAGTGTAATTTGACCAAAAACAACCTTAGGAATAAAATATGACCATTTAGGCCCACTTGGATTAGATTAGGACATTTATTATTAATTTATTTAAAGAAGGGTTAAAATAGTTAAAATCAAAGTTTAATAAGTAAATAATTTTTAATATAGGGTTATACAAAAGATAAATTCGACTATAAATATTAATTAGAAAGATAAAAAGATTTCCTATCTAATGGTATTTTATTTGTCATTTTTCGACATTAAATAATTTAATTTATTTATGACACAAAGATGATGCAGTAATTATCTTATTAATGAAATATTGACATAATTGATGTTATAAATACCCAAATAAATGTAATTTGAGACTTTTTATGAATTACACTAATTTTCTAGGTTAATATGACATTTTAGTATTGATTTAATTAACTTTTTTCGAACTAATCATTCTGTTATGATTTTCACAAAAATCAATTACTAAATAGTGTCAAAATTGACATAAAATAGTTTTTAAAACAAATATTATATTATTGATTGTTATTTTATTCCTAAAAATCTAATGTTTGTCCAAGATACTTATTTCATGATAGGTGTACCATTAATGGGCCACTTGGGGGTCTCTTGGATGTATATGGTATGTTTATTAACTATATAATATAAAAATACAAAGTGACATGGTAAATGTCAATCTAATTAACTAAGAGTCAAAACTAAAAGATAAGGTTAATATAATAACCTAAACTTGTATAAATTATATTGGATGAGGTAATATCAACCCATATCCAACTTAGCCTCGAAATATATCAATTTGGAGCTATTAAAAACCGAATTTGACTTTATAATAAAATAATAGTTTTAGTTATTCCAAAGGTGCCCCTCTCCTCCCTTATAAAAGGGCACCTCCTCCCTCTCTTCCTCACACCACTTTGAGCCTTCAAGAACGGAGAACCCTGGCCAATTTATCCTCTCCACTTCCCTAGATACATCCTAGAGGTCCTGGTCTTCTTAAAAGACTAATTTTAGTGCCCCAAAAGGAAGTCTCAAAGAAGCGCTTCAAAGAAGAGGTAATGTCCGTTACCGATTCTTTCATCTTTATTTCTTCTTCCACTTCTTCTTCTGTAGTTGTTTCATTATGAAGTAATAACATCTGTATCACTCATATACTGATATGTTATTATAAGTATAAAACAACCCTATTTCACCATCTATCCATCCTATGGAAAATGAAATCACCGCGCGTGCGTACGTACGGAATACCGTCTCCACACCGTGGTGTAATCTATTTTCCACCACAACCTTAATTGGATGGGTATAATGGTGTAAAGAATGAATATGTATGATTATTGTAAAGTTATATTGATTCTGAAATAGTATACATACACTCCAATACAATTCCACGATCATGGGAATGATATCATCGCTCGTGCGTACGTACGGAATACCGTCTGCACGATGTGATGCGATTCGTTCTACATGATATTCATTACATAATGATTATATAAATGAATTGAATGAATTAATATGATATATGTTACACTAATACCATTATGGAAATGAGGTATCTATAACCTAAAGAGAAGAATAAGAATTTATTTGACAAAACACGCATAAGAACAAAAAGTAATAAACACCTGAATAACAAGTAGTAATGAAATATTACTAATAAGAAGCTAATAATATGACCATATATGATATAATAACAATAAGTATGATTCTGTAATAAGTCAATAACATTATTTAAATCATTATACAGGAGGTTTGGACACTTACGAAGCAAATCGGATCTAAGGTAAGGGAAATATCACAATCTCATTTTTATCCGAGATTGTTTGTACTTTGGAATTTACTGGGATGTATTTTATCATCCACGTCCATGTTTCCTCAATATGTAATATTATTTCCATCCACCTACAATTTTTTAAATCCAATTTTACCCTTCGGTGAGTTTTAGTAAAATATATGAAAGGAATCTTTTGTCGTTTTTCGTAGGAGGTACTTTTTGACTTTTCCGACAAAAGTACGAAGAATGTTTTTTTTAAACTTATACGGAATGAATGGATTTTTAAAACATTATTTCCAAGAAGATTACTTTACAACTTTTCAAGTTTATTTCTAATCAACTTCTTTTATTTTATAATTGTATGACTTGTTAAGAAAGGAAAAGTGTTTTTTAAGTAGAAAGGATATTTTCCTCAAGAATGGAGTTCAAGTGTTTTATCAAAATTATTTACCATCTAAGATAATAAAGGGTTATGTTTCTATCCCTATTTTTACATTGATTTGATTATGTTATGATGGAATTATTTTTATGATGTTCTTTTATCTTATATGGATTATGTTATGATGGCATGATGTTTAAGATTCCTATTTTTATTACATGGGTTATGCAATGATGTATGATTTTTTATTTTGTGGCACATATAAGAATGGTATCATTATGAGATGGGTGGGACCTATATCTCCCTCCAATGCATTGGGTAAAGATTTTATATCTCATGAGATAGACATGGCTGGAATGGCAGGTTAAACCAGTTCAGTGAAACAGGACTGAAATGAGGAGTGAACTCGGTTCAGAAATGGACTTTGTCCACTAAGATAGTCTTGGAAATGAGTCTTGACTAATAAGAAATGATTCTCTATGATTATGTATGTATGGCACAAAGCTTCATGTTTTAAGTTATGATTATTGTGATTACATTTCACTACCATGATTTATCCCTTGTTATGAAATTATGATCTCTTTTGCAGGGTAAGATTTCAAAAATGTTATATTCTTATGAATATGATGTGATTGATATTTCTTTTGTTTACCCTTACTGAGCATTTGAGATCACCCTTTTGTATGTTTTCTTTCCTCAGGTCAGGGAGAAGGTTATTAAGTAAGATATTCCAAAAGGTACTATAGATATGATGAAATAAATGGGAGACAGTGTAGACGCTTTATGAACTAGTTGTTTATGTTTCCCAGTTTCTAAAGACACTATACCTATACGGTCCTTTCGTGGTTTTGTTATATGTTGTAATAAGTATGATTAAATTTTGAAGTATTAATAATGTATGTAAATTATGGGTCGTTATAGTTGGTATCAGAGGAAAGCTATAGTCAACCTTTGGAAACTAGGATGTGAAAGCCTTAGTAAGAACCCTAAGGATAAGTCTAAGAATAGAACACAATCTTAGTGTTTTAGAAATGGCCATGAATAACCTAGGATAAGACCTTAAGTGTGAAATTTTATTCTTGATTATGTGGTTTTCCTATTATAATTAGTGTTGCTCACACTATTCTTCTTGGTTTTAGTCAATGGCTGGAACCCGAAGGAACCGTGTTAATGCGGAATGTGACAGGCAATGCAATGATTGTCCCCCTGAGCAACCAAACATTATGGGAGCTGGAATGAAAAATCTTGTAGCCATGATCACACAACTTTATTAAGCTATGAATCATGCTGGACTTCCAAACGAGCAAAGGAAGGAGCAACATTCTGTTGAATCCTTCATGAGGCAGCGTCCACCTTCATTCAGCAGGTCTACTGATCCATTAGTTGCTGAACAATGGATCAGTACTACTGAAAAGATATTTTCAGTTCTACAATGTTCTGAACATGATAAAGTCATCCTAGCAGTGTATCGTTTGGAAGGAGATGCTGATCAATGGTGGAATATTATTAAGAATACGAGGCAAAGAGATGAAATTGAGTCCATGGAATGGGACGAGTTCAAGAACTTATTTTTCAATAAGTACTTCCCTCGTATTCTCCGAACAAAGATGGAGAAAGAGTTTCTTGAACTGAAGCAAAAGTATGACGAATTTGTTGGTACCTATGAAGAAAATTTTACAAGACTTGCAAGGTACGCTTTTAGTATTATTATCCAACCTGAGAGTAATATCAATCGATTCTTTAGTGGGTTAAAACCAAGTCTTCGAAGGGCCTTAGCCATAAGGGACTTCAATAGCTACGAGGAAATCGTTCGATGTGCTCTCAAAGTTGAAATGTATATTGGAGTAACCCATCAGTCATATGGGTTTGATAAGAAGAGGAAAATGGAATTCAAAGAAAAATCAAAAGAGCACACTAAAAAGAAGATGAGCTTTCCCTTATGCTCAAAGTGTGGAAAGAAACATGGAGGGAGTTGTCTTAAAGGGACAAGTAAATGTTTCAAATGTGGAAAGGAAGGTCATCGGGCATTTCAATGCCATAATGATGGGAAGAAGATGTCTAATGATGCAAACAAAGGAAGGGACACATAGAATGAACCTACTACACTTCAATGTTTCAAGTGCAAGGAGATGAGGCATTATGCCAATCAATGCCCAAATCCAAGGGTTTATTATGATGTTCGACGTCAACAAACTCTTAAGGCCAAAGACAAAGGAAAGTCACATGCAATTTCTACTAGCGATGTGGAGTACGATAACGAAGTGGTGAAAGGTACACTTATCATCCACTCTAAAGTAGTAAATGTTTTATTTGATTCTAGATCCACCCACTCTTTTATTTCTGAAGAATTTTCTAAGGGTATCACCATATTACCTAAACAATTAGATGTTGAGTTAGCTGTGACAACCCCTAATGGCACAACAGTCACATCAAAAGTTTATAATTCTTCTCCAATTGAAGTTTGTGGGAAAGTGCTTCCTGCAAATATTGTGATCCTTCCTATAGTGGAATTTGATGTGATTCTTGGCATGGATTGGCTTTCTCTATATGGAGCTCATATCAATTGACAAAGAAGGGAAGTCACATTTCATACTCCAGATCAATATATGATCGTATATCGATGCAAGGATGAACATAACCTTCCGGTGGAAATTTCTTCCATCTTATGGGTCTTGATTACACTAAATTAAGGTTATTTATTTCAAATGGTTGGTGAGAAACTCACAATTAAGAATATGCCCGTTGTACGGGAGTTTGATGATTTCTTTCCAGAGGAATTTCCAGGTCTTCCACCAAATCGTGAAGTTGAGTTTTCAATAGAACTAGTATCGGGTGCTTTGCCTATTTCAAAGACACCTTATAGAATGGCCCTAATTGAGTTGCAGGAATTGAAGAAGCAACTCCAATAGAATCTTGATAAGGGGTTCATACGCCCTAGTGCGTCACCTTGGGGAGCACCTGTTCTGTTTGTTAAGAAGAAAGATGGATCAATGAGACTCTTCATTGATTATCGAGAACTTAACAAGATCACTATCAAGAAAAAATATCCTCTCCCGCGCATTGATGACTTATTTGACCAACTACGAGGAGCTCAATACATTTCCAAGATTGATCTTCGTTCAGGGTATCATCAAAAGGGAGGATATACCAAAGACGGCTTTCTGTACAAGGTATGGACACTATGAATTTATAGTGACGTCGTTTGGTCTTACTAATGCCCCTGTTATCTTCATGGATCTGATGAATAGAGTCTTTAGAGACTATCTTGATCAGTTTGTGGTAGTCTTTATAGACGATATTCTTGTATATTCAAAGAGCAAGGAAGAACATGAAGATCACTTGAGAATTATAATGAAGACCCTGAGAAAGGATAGGCTTTATGCCAAATTTACCAAGTGTGAATTTTGGCTTCAAAAAGTTTCATTTTTGGGTCACATAATCTCAAAAGAGGGGATATATGTTGATCCTGCCAAAATAGAGGTTATCGAAAGATGGTCGAGACCAACAACAGTAACTGAGATCTGAAGTTTTCTTGGTTTGGATGGATATTATCAACGTTTTGTGAAATATTTTTCATGATTATCTAATCCACTCACCAGGTTGACTCGGAAAGGAGTTAAGTTTGTTTGGATGGAGGAATGTGAAGAGAATTTCAAGGAGCTGAAAAGAAGGTTATCCAGTGCACCTGTGCTCACACTACATTGTAGTGGAGAAAGGTTTGTGATCTACAGTGATGCATCCAAGAAGGGGTTGGGGTGTGTTCTTATGAAAAATGATATGGTGATAGCTTATGCCTCACGAAAATTGAAAATCCATGAGAAAAATTACCCAATACATGATTTGGAGTTAGCTGTGGTAATCTTTTCATTAATGATTTGTTAGCATTATCTTTATGGAGAATGGTGTGACATTTATACTGATCATAAAAGTTTAAAGTATATTTTCACACAAAAGGAGCTGAATATGCGCCAAAGAAGATGGTTGGAGATGATTAAGGATTACGACTGCTCAATCCATTACCACCCTGGGAAAGAAAAAAAGGTGGCAGATGCATTAAGTCGACAAGACCATGCTAGCTTATCCATGATGAGAATAACAAAAGATCAAATATTTATGGATTTACAAAGGATGGATCTTGGAATTATAATGAAAGGGGAAAATCGTATCTTTCTCAAATGAATTTTCAACCATCTATACATGTGAATATTAAAGAGGCACAGAAAGAATATGTAGAGTTACAAAAGAAGGTGAGAAATGTTCCTGAATTCAACCTTGATTGTGATGGGATAATAAAGTTCAGGAATCGGGTTTGTTTTCCTCCCATCCTAGAATTAAAGAAGGAGATGTTGGATGAGGCTCATAGTTCTTCATTCTCTATTCATCCGGGAAGAATGAAGATGTATAGGGATCTGAGAGAGTATTTATGGTGGGATGGCATGAAAAGAGATGTTGTTGAATATGTCTCTCGATGCTTGGTTTGTCAGCAAGTTAAAGCTGAGATACAAAAGTCTAAGGGGATGTTACAACTATTACCCATACCTGAATGGAAATGGGAAAACATCACTATGGACTTTGTCACCGGACTTCCTAAAACATCGAAAGGAAATAATGCTATCTGGGTCACAGTTGATCGTCTTACAAAGTTTGCACACTTCATTGCTATTAGAGAGGATTTCTCTCTGGATCAGCTTTCCAGGATATATGTCAAGGAAGTGGTAAGATTTCATGGAGTACCGCTTTCTATTATATCTGGTCGGGATCCGAGGTTTACCTCAATGTTCTGGCGAAGTCTTCAGCATACTCTGGATACAGAGTTGAGTTGCAGCACTGCTTATCATCCTCAGACAGATGGTCAGTCTGAGAGAACAATTCAAACTCTAAAAGATATGTTGAGATATTTCTCTTTGGATTTCAAAGGTGGTTGGGATCAACACCTACCTTTGGTGGAATTTTCTTATAATAATAGCTTTCACTCCAGTATTCAGATGGCTCCTTATGAAGCTCTCTATGGAAAGAAATGCAGGACTCCAACTTTCTGGGATGAAGTTGGGGAAAGAAAGCTATTAGGACCTGATCTTGTTGATGAGATGGCAGAAAAGGTCAGATCTATTCAACAACACATAAGAGAAGCTCAGATTCGACAGAAAAGTTATGCGGACAACCGAAGAAAAGACCTAGAGTTTGAAGTGGGTGATAAAGTGTTCTTACGAATATCTCCCTGGAAGAGGGTCATGAGATTTGGAATGAAGGGGAAGTTGAGCCCTAGATATATCGGTCCTTTCGAAATACTAGATCGTGTTGGAAAGGTAGCTTACTGATTGGCGCTTCCACCGAATCTCTCTCAAGTTCACGATGTGTTCCATGTATCTCTCCTGAGAAAGTATATACATGATCCTTCACATGTACTCAGCTCAGAAGTTGTACCATTGGAGCAAGATCTTTCTTATGAAGAACAGCCGATAGAGATTCTGGATCGTAGCGAAAAAGTCCTACGAAACAAGACCACTTGATTGGTGAAAGTTTTATGGAGGAACCAACAATTAGAAGAAGCTACATGGGAGCTTGAGGTTATGATGAGGGAGAGGTATCCTCATCTGTTTGTTACAAAGTGACGAATTTCGAGGGAGAAATTCATTTTAAGGGGGGTAGAATGTAACACCCGAGACATTTATGAGAAATAATTTGTTTTTATGTTATATAAATCATCAAAAGAATCTTTCACTACACATAACACTTGCTTGGCTTGCTTTAAACGCAACTGCGGCCTTCCTCGATAGCTTGCGTCGTATGCAATACCGAGTTTCACTAAACAACAATATGCTATTAAAATATTATTAAAACTAACCGTTATGAATAGTAATAACCACTTTTTAAAATTTTGTACATTTTATTTTTCAAAATGGACTTCATTTTTAGATTCGGAATATCGAAATTAGCCTAGGGTGAAATTTTGGTATTTTTCTGAAAACTTTCAATTTTTGATGAATAGTGAAAACACTGGTTTACTATTTAAAAACCGACTTTTTATTTAAATAATTATTTATTTTAATTAAATTTATTTTAGGGAAAAATTGATACATAATACCTATATAAGTTCAATGCAATTCATTGGAGTCATTTTATAATAATTTTATATATATAAAAATATTATTGAACTTTTCACCGTCTTTTACCCACCTCCTAGGAGAATTTGCAAATTTACATAAAACATAATTTTACCGCTTCTGTGAGTGGAATTTAAAAAATCCGAGAGACACGATTGATGTCAGTATGTAAAATGTGGTTCAATGAGATGAAAATAATTTTTTGTGAATAGTAACTTTTTACTTTTATTTACCACGGTTAAAAGTAAATAGGGTAATTAAGGGTAAAAATGATATTATTATTACCCTAACACATGTCCTAATTCTATTGGATAAGTGTAATTCATCCAAAAACAACCTTAGGAATAAAATATGACCATTTAGGCCCACTTTGATTAGATTAGGACATTTATTATTAATTTATTTAAAGAAGGGTTAAAAAGTTAAAATCAAAGTTTAATAAGTAAATAATTTTTAATATAGGGTTATACATAAGATAAATTCGACTATAAATATTCATTAGAAAGATAAGAAGAGTTCCTACATAATGGTATTTTATTTTTCATTTTTATACATTAAATAATTTAATTTATTTATGACACAAAGATGATGCAGTAATTATCTTATTAATGAAATATTGACATAATTGATGTTATAAATACCCAAATAAATGTAATTTGAGCATTTTTATGAATTCCACTAATTTTCATGGTTAATATGACATGTTAGTATTTATTTAATTAACTTTTTTCGAACTAATAATTCTGTTATGATTTTCACAAAAATCAATTACTAAATAGTGTCAAAATTGACATAAAATAGTTTTTAAAACAAACATTATATTATTGATTGTTATTTTATTCCTAAAAATCTAAGGTTTGGCCAAGATACTTATTTCATGATAGGTGTATCATTAATGGACCACTTGGGGGTCTCTTGGATGTATATGGTAATTTTATTAACTATATAATATAAAAATACAAAGTGACATGGTAAATGTCAATCTAATTAACTAAGAGTTAAAACTAAAAGATAAGGTTAATATAATGGCCTAAACTTGTATAAATTCTATTGGATGAGAGTATTTCGACCCATACCCACCTTATCCTCGAAATATATCAATTTGGAGCTATTAAAAACCGAATTTGACTTTATAATAAAATAATATTTTTAGTTATTCCAAAGGTGCCCCTCTCCTCCCTTATAAAAGGGAATCTCCTCCCACTCTTCCTCACACCACTTTGAGCCTTCATGCTCGGCCTACCGCTGCCAATTTCTCCTCTCCACTTCCCTAGAGACATCCTAGAGGTCCTGGTCTTCTTCAAAGACCGATTTTAGTGCCCTAAAAGGAAGTCACAAAGAAGCGCTTCAAAGAAGAGGTAATGTCCGTTACCGATTCTTTCATCTTTATTTCTTCTTCCACTTCTTATTCTGTAGTTGTTTCATTATGAAGTAATAACATCAGTATCACTCATATACTGATATGTTATTGTAAGTATGAAACAACCCTATTTAACCATCTATCCATCCTACGGAAAATGAAATCACCGCACGTGCGTACGTACGGAATACCATCTCCACGTCGTGGTGTAATCTATTTTCCACCACCACCTTACTTGGATGGGTATAATTGTGTAAATAATGAATATATATGATTATTGTAAAGTTATATTGATTCTGAAATAGTATACATACACTCCAATACAATTCCACGATCATGGGAATGATATCATCGCTCGTGCGTACGTACTGAATACCGTCTCCACTATGTGATGTGATTCGTTCTACATGATCTTCATTACATAATGATTATATAAATGAATTGAATGAATTAATATGATATATATTACACTAATACCATTATGTAAATGAGGTATCTATAACATAAATAGAATAATAAGAATTTATTTCACAAAACACGCATAATAACAAAAAGTAATAAACACTCGAATAACAAGTAGTAATGAAATATTACTAATAAGAAGCTAAGAATATGACCATATATGAAATAATAACAATAATTATGATTCTATAATAAGTCAATAACATTTTTAAATCATTATACAGGAGGTTCGGATACTTACGAAGCAAATCGGATCTAAGGTAAGGGAAATATCACAATCTCATTTTTATCTGAGATTGTATGTACTTTGGAAATTACTGGGATGTATTTTATCAACCGCATCCATGTTTAATCAATATGTAATATTATTTCCATCCACCTAAAATTGTTTAAATCCAATTTTACCCTTCGGTGAGTTTTAGTAAAATATATGAAAGGAATCTTTTGTCATTTTTCATAGGAGGTACTTTTTGACTTTTCCGACAAAAGTACAAAGAATGTTTTTTTTAAACTTATACGGAATGAATGGATTTTTAAAACATTATTTCCAAGAATATTCCTTTAAAACTTTTCAAGTTTATTTCTAATCAACTTCTTTTAGTTTATAATTGTATGACTTGTTAAGAAAGGAAAAGTGTTTTTTAAGTAGAAAGGATATTTTCCTCAAGAATGGTGTTCAAGTGTTTTATAAAAATTATTTTCCATCTAAGATAATAAAGGGTTATGTTTCTATCCCTATTTTTACATTGATTTGATTATGTTATGATGGAATTATTTTTATGATGTTCTTTTATCTTATATGGATTATGTTATGATGGCATGATGTTTAAGATTCCCATTTTTATTACAAGGGTTATGCAATGATGTATGATTTTTTATTTTGTGGCACATATAAGAATGGTATCATTATGAGATGGGTGGGACCTATATCTCCCTCCAATGCATTGGGTAAAGACTTTATATCTCATGCGATATACATGGCTGGAATGGAAGGTTAAACCGGTTCAATGAAACAGGACTGAAACGAGGAGTGAACTCGGTTCCGAAATGGACTTTGTCCACTAAGATAGTCTTGGCAATGAGTCTTGACTAATAAGAAATGATTCTCTATGATTATGTGTGTATTCCACAATGCTTAGTGTTTTAAGTTATGATTATTGTGATTACATTTCACTACCATGATTTATCCCATGTTATGAAATTATGATCACTTTTGCAGGGTAAGATTTCCAAAATGTTTTGTTCTTATGAATATGATGTGATTGATATTTCTTTTGTTTACCCTTACTGAGCATTTGAGCTCACCCTTTTTTATGTTTTCTTTCCCCAGGTCAGGGAGAAGGTTATTAAGTAAGATATTCCAAAAGGGACTATAGATATGATGAAATAAATGGGAGACAGTGTAGATGCTTTATGAGCCAGTTGTTTATGTTTCCCCGTTTATAAAGACACTATACCTATACGGTCCTTTCGTGGTTTTATTATATGTTGTAATAAGTATGCTTTAATTTTGAATTATTAACAATGTATGTAAAGTATCGGTCATTATAGTGTGGGTTTATTTTACCTTTAGAATCTTTGAGGGGACATCTTGTTAAAATAGTGTGAAAACCTCGATGAATCTTTCCTGAAAGCCTTAGTACATAATCCTTGTGTGAATCATCTACTATAAATGTACTCTGCAATAGATTGAGAAGAGTAAGACATTGTTTCATTATTTTATTTTCTAGTAAATTAATGAAATAAATTCATAATGTTACCGTAATGTCTTCCCAGATCACAGCCTTCATTCCGGACACAACATGGTGCCATGAATCTATGTCAATCAGCAAGCGTTGCCGAGTGACAACTCCAATGTAGTTGCTAAACATAGTCTTGTTGGGATTCACATATTGGCCTCATGTGTTCCTTCCGACTTCAAATTTTATGCCTTCACTTTTCACCTTAAGAATTTTGGCTAACCGCGTCAAACTACGACGCACCTGTGATTTCTGCGACGCTGCTCCTTCATTCCCGACCATTTCATCGATATCAACATCATATATATGTTCATCTAGAATGGTATAAATGACATGTGTTGATGGTTGTTGGACCTCAACACTAAGAGCAGCAGGAGCTGTAGCAGCAGGAGTAGCAGGAGGAGCAGCAGGAGGAGCAGCAGTAGCAGAAGCCGCAGCAGGAGGAGCAGCAGGAGCAACAGCAGCAGCAGCATGAGATGCAGGAGCAGAAGGAGAAACAACAACAGTAGCATGAGCTGCAAGAGCAGCAGCAGCCGTAGTAGAAGCTGCTTGAGAGACTTGTTAAGCCTCAAGGTTAGGATCATCAGAATGTGCAGAAGTCATTATCTACAAAAGTGGTTGAATAGTTAATTCAGATTACATAAATTCAGTAATGATAAGTTAATAATATGAGATAACAAGATCTATATTACAAACAAAATATAACATGTTTACTGAACTCTCTTTCTTTTTTTCAAAGGTTGACGGGATTTGACACCTCTATCAACTATCCAAATCCCTTCATTGTGGTATCCTCTAATATACAAAACATCATCTTCATTGGGACCGCTCCGAAATGACTGCAACGTACCACTAAAAGGATCATCCTCAACTAAATTTTCAACAGAACCTTCAGTAGTTTTGGACGATAAGAGAACAATCGACCGCTTTCGGTTTGCGGGATCTGGAACATAAAAAACTTGTACAACTTTTGATGCCATTATAAATTATTCCTATTTGTACCATTCTTTACTAAAATCAACTTTCACAAATCCCCATTCATCTATTTTAACACCACTATTATTATCAATCCATTTGCATTGAAAAATTGGCAATTGGAATGTCATATAATCCAACTCCCATATTAGTTTGATAATGCCAAAGTATGACATATTTTCATAAATTGGATTTCTTTCCATACTACCAGAAACATGCATCACTTCAACCACTAGTGTAACTCCACTATTTTTCATGGTACTATCTTCATCATGTTCATATGTATATAATTTATAACCATTAATTACATAATCTCTCTAAGATAATACGTACACACTTGGTCCAGCGGCTAGCCATCGAAGACGTTCTAAAATTGAATTTGGATTTTCATGCAACTACTTAAAAATATGGTCAAAAAACCATCCTATAAACTGGTGATTATGTTTATCTGATAACCATTTTTCATCCCTCGATGGATTCAGCTGCCTAAGAATTTCTTTGTGAGTTTTAATATATAGAGCAACCTCCCAACTGTTATGCAAAACATATAGATGAGCCTGCTCCCGATCTGTAATACTGATTGTCACAACTTCTCTTCCAGAAATTCCCTCACCCTTAATGTGTCCAGTGTGAAGAGATTTTGGGAGACCAATTCTTTCCACATCAGATAGGTATTCAGTACAAAATTCAATGGCTTCCTCAACAATATATCGCTCCACTATACAACCCTCTGGATGACTTCGATTTTTGACATAACCTTTAAAAATATTCATATACCATTCAATAGGATACATCCATCTATAGTCCACAGGACCACAAAGTCGAATCTCTCTCACCAAGTGAATCATCAAATGAACCATCATATCAAAGAATGTTGATAGGAAGAACATTTCTAATTCACATAATACGATGACAATTTCTTTTTGCACAGCTGGCAATTTCCTCGGGTCTAAAACTTTGCTACATATAGCTTTGAAAAAGAAACAACGTTTGGTTAACGTATGGAAAACATTCTTGGGCAAAATGCAAAGTAAAGCTATAGGAATTAGATCTTGCATCAGAACATGGAAATCATGTGATTTCAAACCTTTTAGCTTCAAATCATTCATTGACACTATGTTCTTGATATTTTATGAGTACCCCTCTGGAACCTTTACATCATTGAAGAAGTTGCGAAACTGATATCTCTCCGCCCTAGAAAGAGTATAACCAGTTAGAGGAAGAAACATTTGATTTTCACCCTTCACGGGAGCCAACTCTTCTCGTATTCCCATGTCAATCATGTCCAAACTTGCCTTAATTACATCTTTTGTTTTTTCAGGGGCATTTAGAAACGTTCCGATAACACTGTCGCATACATTTTTTTCCACATGCATCACATCAAGAAAATGTCTGACGTACAAACAATTCTAGTATGGTAATTCAAAAAAAACTGATCTCTTTTTCCAACCGATTTTCCTAAGGATTTTCAAAAATGGTTTACCAAAAATAGTGTTCAGATCTTTTACTTTCTCAAACAGATGATCACCTGTTAGTGGAGACGGTGTTGCACGTTTTTCTGAACTTCCATTGAATGATGTTGTCCAAGATCGGTACTTATGTCGATGAGGTAGAAATCTGCGATGTCCTAGAAACACATATTTTGATGAATGTTTAAACCTAATTGATTTTGTATCTATTTCGCACACGGGACACCCTTGAGTTCCTTTAATGCTATAGCCTAAAAAATTTCCATAAAAATGGAAATCATTTATTGTCCCATACAACATCACTCTCAACGTGAAGTATTCACTTTTATAAGCATCATACAACATTACACCTGAGTCCCACAATAACTTAAAATCCTCGATCAAAGGAGCCAGATAAACATCAATATCGTTACCTAGTTGTTTTGGTCCGTATATAAGCATAGATAACATGATGAATTTCCACTTCATGCATAACCAGGGTGGCAAGTTATAATTTACCAACATAACAGGCCATTTACTATGAGTGCTAGTTTGAAAACTAAAAGGATTCACTCCATCTGTAGATAATGAAAGACAAAGGTTTCTCGGCTCTTTTCCAAATTCAGGATACTCATAATAAATTTTCTTCCATTGAGGAGAGTCGGTTGGATGATGTAATAACTCATCTTTATTTATTTTATCTGCATGCCACGACAGTTGTCTTGCAGTTTCTTCACTTCCATATAGACGCCTAAATCATGGAATGATTGGAAAGTACCATACAACTTTCATAGGATTGGATTTATTTTTCTTGTATCGAGAAGCACCACACTTTGGGAATTCTGTAAGTGATTTGTTCTCTTTGTGAAACAATATACAGTCTTTCAGGCTGGCATGTATTCTTTCAAAAATCATTCCCATCGAGCGTAGCATTCATCTAGCTTCATATGTCCGGCTTGGGAGCTCATTATCTTCTGGGAGCATGTCATTCAAGAGAGAAAGTAGTTATGTAAAACTGACATCACTCCATCCGTTTACTACTTTCAATTTATATAACTTCAGTACACCTGACAATGTTGTATACCTAGTGCAAGCAGCACACAATGGTGTCTTTGCACAACTCTTTAACTTCTCAAACAATTTTGGGAAATCACGGAGTTCATATTGAATTGTCTTTGTCATTTACTCAAAATGATCTTCATCATCATTGACATCTATAATCACATCCTCCATATGGTCTTGTTCATTATCCATATTTGTATTCATATCTGACGATCCATAAAACGCAGTTTTATCCCAGCCAGTAGCTACATTCGCTTTTTCTCCGTGTTTATTCCAACATTTATAACTCCGATCTATTCCATGATATATCAAATTTTCTTCCAACTCCTCTGGAGTAAGTAGTCTAGAATAACAACAACGTAAACACGTACAAAGGATTTGAGAAGGATCCTTTGAGTGATCCTTTGCAAACTTGATGAACTCTTTCACTCTTTTCTCGTACCCTATTGTTAAACGATTAGCATCCATCCAATATTTATTCATCTCCATCCTATTTGAATCTCAAATACTAGTATTTATGGTTCAAGTACACAAAACGAGAATTCCAAATACAGTAGAAGATAACCAATTCCTTATAAAAATGGAGATTAATAGAGCCGAACCATTAGTATTTATTCATCATGCCTAAATACTCACTGCTAGTGGAAGTGAAATCGTTCCTGATGATCATGCCAAGAAGAAATGGAAACCAAAAGTATGGAGTGAATAAAAATACCCCGAACAAGATGGTAAAATATGGTATTTGAGAATAGGTTAGTGGATTTCATGTTGGATAGAAGGAAACCTAATTTATTTAAATGAAAAAGGTTAATTCACAACAAGATACCATCCATTCCATATATTATTTTCATTAATAGGGTTATTTTGTGCTTCAAAATGATCAAAACATGTCTAACCAACTTCAAATGGATAAAATATAAATTCATGAAACACATGAATCCCAAAAAGAAGATATAGTATAGAAACACCCACTTGGAATCTGAATGAGACTTCTCAAATGAAGAACATCATACATCTCCAACTACATCGATGCTTTCTCATATACAATGACCCCACTAGCTAGATAGTGGACCTCACCAAGAACATCATACATCTCCAAATAAGAGACTAAAACCACTAACCATGAAGAACATCATAAGATAGAAATATACAAAGAACACATCCCTTCACCCAAATAAGAGACTACAACCACTAACCATGAAGAACCACTAAGAGAATAATTTGAAACATAAGGAAAGGTACACCCAAAACATACCGATGAATTAAAATGAAATACTTTCTAAACCAAACCATTGAAATCCTCAAATGTTCCTAACATCAAACACCATCATATCTCCTAATAAAATTCTTTGATAACACTATTTCATGGAATATACCCATTTAAACCCCTCTATTGGTTGCTAGATTATAGTATAGTGACCCCCTAAAACCATCCTCCAACATGTCATGGCTTAGTGATTGCATCGAGGGTATTTATCACAACCATGTGCAATGTACTTCTAATAATAAATAATTGATATAGTTTAACATCAAGTTGTATAGATGATTTTTTGAATGATACCAAGTGAAAGTTAGTATGGTAAATATGTGTGATAAGATATTTTTGGTCTAGCTAAAAGGGGATATAGCCTAATGAGTGTATTTTTGGATTCACAAAAAATATGACTCTATGTGGTATAGGGTTTTTTCAACCATATCACATTTTCCCCTAATGGAATCTATCACAATCAAACTAATAAAAAACTTCTCAAACAACCCCACCAAAAAACAATGATGATTTTCAACAATAAAAGTAAACAAGCACCATGTTCTTGAGAAATATAATGAAAATTAGTAAACACATGTGAATCATCCCCTTTACATCATTTTCCATCAAGTAGGGTCCATTTTCTTCAATCGGTCAATCCATAATACTCACTCATAGCATAAGAAAGCATGTTAAAAAATGATATACAAATGGGAGAGGAGAACAATAATGAAAAAAGATTTGGAAAACATGCCTTAAAGGAGGTCCTGCAAACCGAAGCTTGAAAGCGTTGCGGGCAGCGGAGGTCTGGAAAACAGAAGCTCGAGGGCGGCGGACGTCCGGCAACGAGTAGCGAGGGCGGCGGAGGTCCGGAAACATGATCTCAGCGGGTGGTAGAGGGGAGTCACAGAGTTCCAGTACCACGAGATCTTTAGGTCGCGATAAAATGAGGGCATTGTGCGACCGACTTTATAAAAAAATGGATTAAGGTTTTATCAGTGCTAAAAAATCACTGATAAAGACTACCTTTATCAGCCCTAACATTTTAGCACTGATAAAGGTGTCCTTTATCAGCGCTAAAAAAGCGCTGATAAATCCTTACTGTATCAGTGCTAAAATTTTACCGCTAATACAGGGAGTCTTTATCAGCGCCTTTCTAGCGCTGATAAAGGATCTTTTTATCAGCGCTATTTTAGCGCTGATATAAGTGGGCTCTTCCCTTGCCCGTTTTTTGGAGTAGTGATCCTTTAACTACATAACCATCATTATATTTCTTAAAAAGAGTATTTTAGTTTTCACATGAATGAATGTTTTTCTATATAAACATCATTACCTATATATAATCATAAAACTAGTGTGTGTGAACATCACCCATGGCTTTTTAATAATAAATCGATATCATCCTAAACATTATTCTTGTTTGTGTAAGTATGATGTTTTTATGCACAACAATAAAGTCTTAGTGAAAATATAAAATTATATAGACTAAAAAACTAGGTTTATATACTTAATAAATAAATATAAAATCCAAATGTGATGACAAAAAAATTATCATTAATGTTTTGAATGTAACAAACATTCAAATTGGTGTGTGATTAATTCTTAAAAATATCAAAAGTCGATCTTCAAGAAATGGAGAATAAGATCAAAGTATGGAAGAATGATTGTAATAACAATTGTGATGAAATGAATTTATTGGGTTTTAAAGAATAATGTAGATGAAATTTTGTTAATGTTAAATTTTTAATCCGGTTATAAAATAATTTTGATTTAGGTTTGATAATATGAGAAAGTGGATGATATGTCAATTGGTGTATACAGGTCCAATTTAGATGTCTATATAATTCTTCATTTGAATCTCTCAATATGAAAAGAATATGTTACACTAAAATGTTTTCATTGTTTCATTTTATAAATTATATAAGGTTGATTTAAATGTGGGTTTTTAGAAGAATTTGATTTGAAAAATACTGTTGAGGAAAATATAGAAAAATCCTGAAGAAATATTTAGTTGAGTTTTAAAAAAGAATAAATAAATGAGAAGGATAGTGTCATCATTTTACTAAAGATAGTTGTTGAAAAAGAAATGAGATATTAGATATTGTGTGTTTTATGTGAAACAAATTTATTTAACTTACATGGTATCTACTATAAAATTATATTCTTAGAAATATAAGAGGAACCTAAAGAAAAAGTATGGGTTATAAGATAAAATAATATTGTGAATAGATCTCAAGATAAGTGGAATTGTCCTGAATTGAAATATTTTGCTCTAAGATAAGATAGAATGAGTTGAACTAAGGTATCTGAGAGAGAAATAAGAAACTTTTGAGGAAGAATAAAAGGAGAAGAATAATTTTTTTCATGATATAAAGAGGAATAATAGAGTGTATCAAGCCTATTCTAAAAAATATTATCTACTAGGATTCAAATAAATAGAAGAAGAAGTGAATCTATGTAAGTAGAGATGTTTCATATAGATATATTTATTCAAAGATAAGAAAATAAGAAAAAATTATATTCATTATGAATATTTCATGGAACTATCTTGATAATATAAGTATTTATTTATGTGTATTCACCAGGAAAGATATCTTCTAGGACTATCATCTTCAGTTTTTAGTTGAGGGGGAAAAATTTTTCTTAAAAAGAGTCTGTAAGCTGAGTTGTATAATGATTATGAGTTTCTTAAGTTGATTTTTATGAAATAAATTTAGTCTAATACACATTTTTGTAGGAATAAGATCATTATTTTTAATGTTACTTATAATGTGTAGATCAATAATAATGGGGGGATTGAATCAGTGGTGATCTTTTCAATCACCTTTATACTGAAATTAACATCTGTAACTTGTTAGAGTTTGGATAATTTAAATATTTATAACAAAACCTCACACATATGATATGATAATAAAATAATGCAAGTCCCATAAGTTTCTATAAGGTTCGATCTCAATGTGGGTACCTAGTCCTTTCTATGTTTACATTCATCAATCCAAAAATATATACTATGTAATGACATGAATAAAAATGATCCAACTCCTATAAATATAATTTTTTCTACTAATAAGAAATCACACTGTTTCCCATGAGTTATAAATTTTTATTATACTTCAAAGACAATAAAATAGTGAAATTTAGAAATCTTCTCACTAAAAACTCAGTTCAAAAATTACCTATCTGGTAGCCCTCCATCGGTTACACCTATATTTGGTGCGTCTCAGTTCGGTGTACCATAGTTTGAGGAAATATTTTTGATACACCTCTATTTAGTATAATATTTCTGGTGATGATATATCGGGTGATTCTATATCTGATGTGTCTGTATCTAGTATACCTCTTCGTAGGGCTTCTTCATCTGATCCACTTTGTTCGGAACTCCCACAATTTCCTCAGAATTGGTTTTTTAATTGTTCTCAACAATATTTTTTTAAAGGGGATCTCTGAAACGTTTAAAACTATTTATATTTCCAAAAACATCTCAAAATGATCCTAAACCCCTTTATATACTCATACTTCCTTTGAATATTAAGGAGGACTCTTGGGATTTAATTTTTAATTCCCCACATAACTTAGTTTCAGTTTGACCCCTTCAAAGCCTATGACTTTTTAGAGTCAATAATATTCATAAGAACATCCTCAAATACCAATGTTAATAATTTCATCAATACTTCCTCAAATCCTAGTAAGATTTATGTATGATGAAATAAAATCTCACCATCATTACAAATATAGAATTTAAAAAGTGTATGTATAGTTACTCAGGGATCTTTTTAGAGTATAAAATATCATGTTTCTCCATATGGTGAAATTTATAATCCTTCCTCCATCTAAGTCTTACAAGAAACCAATCTATTTAATATTCTTTATTCAAATAGCTTAGTCTTCTAAACTTAGGAATCCTCTATACAGTTCTCTTAAAAATTTTCCTCCATCTAAAGGACTCACTAAAGTTTATCTAATAATAATAAATGATTATTTCCATCTTATAGACCTCTCACTTCTCCATATGATAACATAAAAATTATCTTTTTTCGGTATAAATGATTTAATCTATTTACAACAAACATAAGAATACATCAATATGATGAATTTCATCTGCTAAACTTATAAAATTTCCTTTATCTAGTTTTATCTTTTTTGCGGATCCTCCCAAATTCTTTCTGACTTTCTATTTCCAATAATCCTTTAATAGTTTCTATATTCGGATAACATTTGGTGGTCATAACCTCTCTCTATCTGGTATACATCAGACAACTATTTCTGCAAGAATGTTGAAATTTTCCTCTACTAGAGTTATAAAATCACTATCTCATCATTTTATCTCTAATCACATCTTTAGAGAATAAACATCACACAATGGAAAATCCATGACTTCATAACTTACAAAAATTTAACTTTAACATTTTATAACTGTAACCTTCTAAAAATTGTTTTATGTGTGGAAAATTCAACATGAACCATGAGAACCTTTTAGTAATAACAATGTTAGAAACATTAAGGATCAGCAAAGTATCATCTGCCTTTGTAATATAAGTAACTCAAAACATAATATGATTATTAGAAACTCACCTTCACCTAAAACAAAAAAAAAACATTCGCATGAAATATGTTTCAAAAATATTTGACAATCATTAATAAATGAGATGATCTATAATATCCCCCTTTTATAGTTTGGTACATTATCAAAAACTCTTTTACATACATTCATTAAACTGCATCCTTTATTATAGAGAATTCCATGACACCACACTAATATATCAAGAAATTTTTTTAATGGAATTCCATCCCATAGTGATAATAAATTTTGTTTACATGGTATTGATAAACTCCCCCTCAATCATCATAAATTTTGAAATTATAACTTCTAGACCTCTTACTTCCCCTTTATATGGTAACACTAGATTAAAATTCATAAATGATAGACTATAGAGTTGCAATTTTTATCCACTATTAATAATTGAATCCAAAGAAACATGGGGGTTTACTCAATACATTTTTTTATTTCAGTGGTGGAGGTCAACATATAGTTTTAGCCACAATTACTCAAATCTTTCCATTGGAATAGCTTCATTGAAAACATCATTAATTTGATTTTTTTGCGGAAATATATTCAAAAATTAAATCTCAATTAACAACACTCTCCTTGATGAAATTATATTTACTATTAATTTGTTTATGATTGGAATATGGAATAATATTTTTAGAGAGATTAATGGCACTA
The DNA here is from genome assembly GCA_963277665.1 of Viscum album. Taxonomy (NCBI): domain Eukaryota; kingdom Viridiplantae; phylum Streptophyta; class Magnoliopsida; order Santalales; family Viscaceae; genus Viscum; species Viscum album. The sequence continues at coordinate 1,256,552,941 of OY728122.1, forward strand.
TTGTTATCCCAAATAATTTTCAATGGTTTTTCAACGTTCAACCTCAAATATTCAAACTTAACTTTTATCCACATAATTTGCATACATTCTTGTGTGGTATCAACATATTATGTTTTCATGATAATCAAAGTAATAGAAATTTTCTTCTTACTATTCCATCTCACACAAAATTCTACCAAGAATAAAGTTCATCCTAATATTGATTTTCAATCATTGAAATCTCTTTTCCAATTACGTTAGTGAATCCATGAAGGGATAACTCATTACTTCGTCTATACATGATTCCATAGTTTGATGTTCCATTAACATAATTGAGGATTATTTTTATTACCATCATGTGTGATTCCTTCAAATTACTCTGATATCTTGAAAATGAAGTTATAATATATGTAATCTCTAGTATTCAAGTATTAATATAGAGCTAACGTTCAATCAACTTTTGGAAATCACTCTAATTTACACTTTTCAAGACTTCATATTTACTCATCATTATACCAATAAAAATATGTTTATAAACATAATTTTAATATAATAAAGTAAAATTTTGTAATAAATATTTTCCATACTTTTTTATAAGAGGATGATGAATCTTCCTTTCTATTGACCTTAAAATACTAAAAACAATCAACACTCTAAGCCTAAACATTTCAAAATTCATTCAAATTTATTATAAACATTATTAACAATCCATATCCCTAACACCAGAAAAAAAATATCATCAATGTAAATAATGAAAATAAGGGTATCTGTACTCATCTATTTCATAAACAAGTTACCACCAACTTTTCCTTTATAAAGGTTTTACTAATTTTGGAAACTATAAAGTTTTCAATACCAAGAATGAGGGACCTGTTTCAATTTTTAAAAATATTTCTTCAAATTACACACCATAGTTCCATAAATATCAAGAATTAACTCATTGAGTTTCTCAATATACACATCTTCTTTAATTTCTCCATTCAATAATGTTGACTTAAAATATGTCTAAAAGACATTTAAATTTTTATGAGAATCAACATCAAAAAAACATTCTAATGGTCTCAATTATTGAAAAGGTGGTAAAAGTTTCTTCAAAATAATCACCTTCAACCTATGAGTAACATTTTCTAACTAGTCATACTTTACTCCTCAAAATTTCTCATTGTTCATTTTCTTTATTTATAAACACACATTTTTCTCCAATGAAAATATTTATTTCTAGACAAAGAACAAGTTCCCAGGTGTTATTTTTCTAAATTTTATCCAACTCTTTAGTCATCACGTTTAATCATTCTCCTTACAAAACTAATTCTAAAATGGATTGTGGTTCTACATGTGAGATAAGTGATCTTTGATTCTAAAATCTCAAATTTTTTATTGTCTAAATAGGTACTTATTTATTTATTATGATATTATATTTTTCAAATAATTCTTTTAAAGTATGTACTTTTTTTGTTTTTCTTCTGGTCTTAATTTCCTTATCACTAAGCTGTTCAAAATTAACATGTATAGGACTAGTATTATAGTTATATTTATTTTAAAAAACATTTTTGAAATTCATCATTATATCTTTTTCTTACACCATCATCACCATCTTTGAAAACAATTTTCAAGGAAGACTAGTTCTCAATGACTTTAAAATCAAAGGAATCTATGAACTTATATAGTCATTTATTCCAATGCTAATATCTTTTTCAACTAGATGAATATCCCATGAAAATAAAACCTTATACTTTATCCACAAACTTTCCTAAATTGGGATTTTTATATTTATTATGAAAGTAATCCCAAAAAACTTGAAGTATTTTACTATAATATCTATCTTATATCACATTTCACAAGGAGTCCGTTTTTATTCTAGTTGAATAAAACATCTATTTGTATTTTAAAATATATACTTATAGATTCTCTCTAGAAGAATTTTGAATATTTATATTCAGTGATCATTATACTTCCCATATCAACTAGACTTCAATTTTTTATTTCTACTAATCCATTTTATTAAGGAGTTTTGGGATTATTTTAGTGTTTAAGTAAATTCGTTTTTATGTATTACTCAAATATTTTTACCTGTGAAATATTATCCATTGTATGTTCTCAAATTCAATATATATACACGCATATCCTTCTCAAAATCCATTTAAAAACTTCTAAACAACTCTCCAGCCTTTAATTTATGTTTTATGAAAATCACATAGTTTATCTCAATGGAATAATCAGTTAAAGTAATAAAATACAAATCACAGTTTGTTTATTGACGCCTCATTATCCCACATAGAATAGGGTGTATGAGATCAATTGTTGGGGTGTGTTGAATTTCAACTTTCTTATAAATTATAATAACCATCCTCTTTTTCTATAAATTTTTACAAATAGAATAATATTCACTATTTAGTTATGGTAAATTTATTACAATATCTTCCCTTGAAATTTTTCTCATACTTTTCTGGAGAAGATTCAAAACTCTTTGGTTCAACAGCTTGATTTCATCCTCAATACTTAAATATCTATAATTATTAGGATCTCTAATAAGGAATAGATTTTCATTAGTTATTTCTCAATTACTAATAAATTTTCCATCTTTCAAACATTGGATGACACATGAATATTTTATAAATATAAATTACATACCATAATCAAATCTTTGGTTGAAACTTAATAAGTTTTTCTTAATCCCATCAATAAATAATACTTCTTTTGACATTATCTTCTGACCTGAAATATTATCCTCACCAATTCCACTTATTTTTAAAGAACATTCATTTCCAAATTTGACTTATCCACCCTCACATTCTTCAATTTTTTTCAATATTTTTATATCACCATTAATATGTAAGGAAAATATTATCAATATTCCATGGTTTATTACTTTTTCTAGATTTTAGATAAATCTCAATAAAAAAAGTGATGTATTTCAAAATTCCTTTCTTGACTTCCTTTCTATTTCCTGTATAGGTAACTTACACCAGATGTATTTTCATAATGTATTTATCATAGTGACCTATTTGGTCACACCTTCCAAAACATTTCTCCAAATAGATAAATCATTTTTTCATTGGGATACTTTTAACTTTTTATAACTTTTATTTTATTTATTCTTTTAAGTTTAAAATGTTACTTTCATTTCTTCCATTTTTTCTCCCCCTTAGTTCATACATAGTCCCTCAGAGAGACATATTGTTCCAAAATTTATAAGCCTTATTCCCATATATCCCACAACAGTAACAATATTCATTGAACCTTGATCTTTTATAGAATTATAGTTTTACTCTTGGAAAAGTTTTTTGAGATTTAGCATACTTTAAATCACTTAATTTCCCTTAGCATGGGGAATCATTATTCTGAAAGATATTTCTAACTTATATTGATGTGATATATTTTAAACATACTTTATCAATCCAAACACTTTTATTGTTGATTATTAAACATACATAGTTAATATAATCATATTATATTTTAAGTGATGGTATAGATATGGGATCGGGTGCTTGAGGGAACTCCCATCCTGAACTAGGTGGTGATGGCAGTTGCATCGGTTCCTCCTCCTCCTTTAAAGGGGCAGGGACCTCATCGATCTCTCTGGGGATATAACCTCAATCATTCTATCATTTTTTTAATACTGATTTCCAACCTCCTTTTTTTCGTATTTATCTTTTCCATAAAGTTCCATCTTTTCTTATGGAGTCTCGAAAATTTTCCTCTCAGATTTGGAGTTCACAAAGGCTTCATCCCTTTTAATAATGATATTTGTAGAATGATACAAGAAATATAGTCTATTATTCAATACTTTTGGAAGGTTTTTTTGGATTTTGAGGATTAAAATAATGTTATATAGTGGGTCTTCTTGATAATAGGTGCATAATGGTTCGATTTTCCCTGAAGAAAAATTTGATCCCAACCTGGTCTAGTGTGCCCCAGGTATGCAATGGAACCCACTAATTTTTTTAGGTGGTCCTACAAATTCCATAGGAAATGAGACTCATAAAACACGAGGATTTGGGTTATGTTTTTAGAACTCCCTCTCCCTTTTTATAACAATTAAATTATTTTAATGTCATGAAATGTAGTTGGTCATTACCTATGTTATGATGGTATAACTAGTGTGGTTTGTCACCCAATTTCTCCACATATTTTTGTGGAAGTCGATGTTTCTAAATTTACAATAGATTATATATGGATTGTAGTTCGGGAAGAGTTTTGGTACAACAAACTAGTTTTTTTTAAACCTGGTTGGATTTCTATTCCTAATTCAAGAGATCATGCCAAATGATGGTAGTGTGTAGGTGAGGACCCTTAATTTGTGACCAAAATATAGACCCAAAATGGTTAGGTATTAGTGTAAATGGTTTGGAATTTGTTTCTAATGTAGGTATGAAATATTTGGTTCAAATATATAATTCAATGGACCAAATTAGTATCAAACCAGAGTCTTCGTCCTTTTTGGTGCCAATTGTCCAATTGGGCTTGGATGGAACATAACATCAGTGAAATCATGATCTTAATGATATGGATCTTTATGGTGGATAGAAATTCGATTTTGTTGAACTAGAAGTGTAGGACCTATCTGGTTCGTAAAGGATTGAGGTAGTTTTTTCACCAAGGATATTAGCTCCAGTAAAGGCATCCAAGGCCACATCCTTTTAGGAGGCCATTTGAACTGGAAATGGAACCATTATTAAGGATGGCCTACATGCATTAGTGAAAGTGCATCCTAGCTATGATTCCACTCATGAAGTGGTGATCGAAGCAAAAAGAAAGGGATGTCCTATGAATTTTGTGGTCCAAGATATACTGCTCGCTAGGGTGGGGTGAAGTTAGTGAATTTTCCAATTCCTAGAAATGTTATGTTGACTATTAAGATTTGAAATCACTTGGATATTTGGTTTTTTTAAGGTACAATCTAAAAAAGAGTGCAAGTCTATGAAGAGTGTGACATTGAAGGGTAGGGTTTTTTTGGGGAACTTTCAAACAATGAGATAGATATCCAATTATCATAAGATAGAGCTCAGTGACATAATGGTAGAGGACTTTATAGTCTAAGAGGAAGAAAGGGTGGAAGGGGAATCAATATTCATGGAGCTACATTCTAACCAAAATGCAGAAGTCCAAAGGGTGAAATTACTACTCCTATCTACCAAGACTGATGGAAAAAAGGTCTTACAAGAAGAATAAGGCCAAGGATAATGAATGTAAACCCACTACCATTGATATAGAATGGAACTAGCATGAAAATATTTGGTGAGGAACCCAATTGATTGAATTTGGTACTTCTAAGGGATAATTAAAGGATTATGATATACTAGAAGAACCTAATCTGGGGGATACAAAATCTATGGTGGTGGTTCATAATTGTAGCAAGGCCACCACTAATCGGGCTGAGTCTACTAAGTTTGTGATGTTCAACTAGCATTGAGAGGAATGTGAGGAGGATTCAAATAATAATAAACCACGGGAGCTTATCACACACTCTGAGGAAGAAATTTGGGAGGTGGAAATTTTTATTATTTCCTCTATAGAAGACTATGATAGGATGCTCAATATAATTATACTAGTGGAGAAAAATAAAGAGTATCTTGAGTGGATCAACAAGGAATATCTTATTTTGATAATAGTATTTAATGAAAAGAATATAATTGTGGAGGAATGTTTTCAATCATGGGACAATATGGCTTATCTCTTTAAATACCACATCAAGGATGACCTATATATAAAGGTAACTAATATTAAATGGATGTCATATAGGTTGAATTCCCCTAATATTCTTATTGTTTCATTCAATAATTATGTGATTTCTTTTGTTTTCCTATATTTTGTTATTTGTAATTTTTAGGATTCTCACTTTATCCATAAAATTGTTTGTGAAAATAAAAAATTTAATTTTTAGTCAAAGTAGATTTTAAGTTCAATGGATATAGATTTCACTTGATTTTTAGGATGAGTTCTTCTAGAAGATCAGGTTGTTTCAACCTTTTTAACTGAATATTCATTGAAATTATTATTCCTTTTCTTCAAGATATTTTAAATTTCAAGACATCCTTATTGATTCTTACATATATTTTTTTACATAGAGATAAATTATTCATAAATATATTTCACAAATTTCCCTTATTCCAAAACTTTCAACTTGAGGTTTTTAATTCTTTCTATTTTCAGATCTTATTTTTTAAGAAATTATTATTTTCATTCATTATTCTACTAGATTTCTTTTTGGAAGACCCTAGATTCCATTTTTATTTTTTATTTTTTCTCAAAATATTCCTCTAGTTATGATCTTAGTTGATATTCTCTATAGGTTTCTTTACCTTGTACTCATTCATTATTTTATGTATCTTCCTTTCTTCCAATGGGATCCATGAAGACTATAAACTTCTATAGAATTTCATCTTCTAATGAACTATTTTTATTTGAAACATACTCTTCCCATTTGATCAACATAAATATTTTGTTTCTAATGGTGAATTTTTTATTACTCTCAATGGATTATTTAACAACCTTTAATGTGTTACCCCAATTTATCCTCTGAGGTTTTTCTTTAGAATCATCATTATCATATTCACCATTATTCTTATTTGTATAATTCATTATGAAATTCCTGATCTCTCTAGACTCAAATAATTTAAGTGGGATTTTTCCTTTATACTAACCATAACCTCTTTAGTAATTTCTAGATATAAGGGACATAATCCTCTCATTCACTTCACCATCATCTTCTAATTCACTATTTCATGTTTCCTGATATTCTGGTTCATGAATATTTTTCATCCTCATAGCTTCAAAAGTTATTTCCTCCTTAATCATATTTTTTAAAATGGGAGCCTACGTTATTTTATATGTAACTATAATATTATGTATTTCATCCATTGATAAATCAAATATATCATAAAATTGGATAATTTAGTATCAAACCTATCAAGAAATTTCCTCATTATGTTTTTAACAATACTTGAATATTCTAAGACTTCCCTAAATCCTCTGATGTTACTAAAACTTTTATTTACTCTGGTGGATTAGTCATCAATAGTTTCATCTTATGTTGTTCTGATATCTTCTAATTTTCTTCTCTTAATTTGAATCATTTATTCCTTTAATTTTTCATTTCCATCCAAGATTATTTCATGTTTATCACCTATTTTCTTTACTCTTTAGAGACTCATCAGCTTCATATATTCATTTTCAAACAAGGAAATACGAATAGAATTCATATATTTTCAAATAAACTCAAGATTCATTTTATAAGAAAATATAATAGGGGTAACTTTTTCCATGGGTGAAATCCCTACATTAATTGTATTAGTCACCTCTAGGACAACAGAAACAATATAGGGTATCATTATCCATGACAATTTTTATTGTAAAAGGCTGGAATACCTTTTTTATTGACTAATTTTATATTATTTATGATAATTAATTTAGTGATTTTATAGAGGGAACTTGTTCTTCTTATACCAATTGAAGTTCCTAAGAATGTATTTCCCAATGAAAAGGGGGGTCGAATTGATGGTGATATTTTAAAATTTAATTTATCCATAATGTAACCTCTATAACTTGTTAATGTTTCTTCCCTCTAAATATTTATAACACAACCTAACCCATATATAATGATAAGAAAATAAATCATGACATATAAGTTTTTACAATTTTTGATCCCAATATAGGGGATTATTCCTTTCTTTGATAACTCCCATAGATCCATGGATATCCACTATATAAATAATTGAATACAAATGATACAATTCCCATAAAAAATATTATATATACCTACTATATGTTACACTATTTCCCACTAGTTACAAACTTTTATTATAATTTATAGGCAATGCAATTGTAAAACATAGAAATATGTTCACTAAAAACTCTATCTGGAAATTATATGTTTTATACCACTTCATATATTTCACCTGTTTCTGGTGTATCATAATTTGGTAAGCCTCAATTTGATTCACTATCTTAGATGTACCTCTCTCTGATATGTTCTATCTAGTGATGCTCTATCTGGTGATGCACTATCTAACAAACCTATGTCTGATACACCAATTTTTGGATCCTCTTTTTATAATCTACGTTATTCAAAACTCTCACACATTCCTTCAAACATGTTTTTATGATCTTCTCAATATTATTCCTTTAAATGGGATCTCTTAAATGATGAAAATTATTTATCTTATTAGTAATATCTCCTAATGATCCCTTACACATTTATATGCCCATAATTCCTTCAAAAATGAAGAAGGAAGTGTGGGATCTAATTTTGAATTTAACACTCAAATTAATTTTCATTTGATCTACTTTAAAGCCTCTAAAATTTTGGATTCAATAATATTATTAATAACATCCTCAAATATTTTCACTGATGATTTCTTCAAAACAACCTTAAAGCTCTGCTAGATTTATGAATGGTGATAAAACATCTAGCATCATCACAATTGCTGAATTTATAAAGTTTATGTAAACTTCATCAACGATCTATTCAGAGTATAAAGTCTCATATTTCTTCATATATAACATTAAAAAATATTTCACCCACTGGTATTTCTAAAACACTTCTCAACTCAGTCTTATTCATTTGATCATCTTGATCTAGTAAAATCAATCTTCCTTTTTCTGGTGATCTTCATATGTTTCCTTCATCGGATGGACTCATATATGTTCTCTTGGCTATATTTATCAATCATCTCCATTTTATGGACTTTACACTTCTCTATATAATGAAATAAAAAATTTATCCATTAGGTAGAAATGATTTTATATGTCTAGAACAAGAAAAATAATTTTATCATCTAGTGAAGTTCTTCTAGTAAACAAATAAAATTTCCATCTTCTAGTTTTCCATATTTGAAGGATCCTTCCACAGTTTTTTTGATGATATTTCAAGAGTTTTTCTATATGAACTTCATTTGTTGATCATCATATCTCTCTATTTGATATACTTTATACTTCTATATCTGGTATACTATTAAAATATTACTGAATTAGAGTTAAAAAATATTTTTCCAATCATTTTGGGTCTGCTCACAACATCAAATATTAAACATTATACATCTGCAACTCCATGACTTCATAACTACAAACTCTATAACTTTAACATTTTATAACATTATCATTGTAAAAATTATTTCTATAAAAAATTATTATCTTAAAATATGAGAACATTTTAGTAGTAACAATGTTAAAAACATTAAATATTATTAAATAATCATATGAATTTATAAGATAAGTAACTCAAAACTTATTTTTATAAGCAGTGATTAACTTTTACATGATGAAAAAACATTCAGACGAAAATGTTGAAAAAAATAAAAAAAATCATTAAAAATTTGAAACAAAGGATAAAAAAACATCAATGAAATGATAGACTTGGATAGTATGTCTATCTACTTCAAGAGGAGGAGGAAATCAAGGTCTAATTGTGGGTTAACAGCTTGAAAGAGTGCAGTGGGATACTTCTTTGTTCACATGCATAATATTGTAACACTATTTCTAGTGTAATATAGTGAGAGAGTGTGTTAGGATAACAACATTCCATTTCCACTTGAAATAGATAAGAAAAATTCCCTATGGGAGAATCTATGACTCAAATAAAAATCACTACAACATGGAGTATGATTCTGACAATGGAGTAAACCTTATTAAAACACTACATGACTTAATTTCTTGTGTTACATTCTTGAATGTAGTAAATGTTGGTTAGATGGGAAAAAAAGTAAATATTGTTGATTCTTAACCAACCATATTTGTTTAAAAACATAATGGGTGTCTAATTATTACATGATAATTTGGTTATTTATAATATAATTTGACTACCCTTGATTCACCTCCCCCCTCTTGGGTCTGTCTGCATGACCCTTCTAAGACTTCAAACTGGTATTAGAGCCTAGGTTCCCTAAAAAAAATTCACACCCCAACCAGAGACGCCCATGTTTTTAATCTATTCTCGGTCCCGCGACTCTGGGTAGAGTCAGTTTTGGGTCTGGGTTTGATTTTTTTTATGCTTTGATGTTTTCGGTGGATCTCGGGCCAGTGTGCAGTCACTGTACTGCTAGCAGTCACCGCGCATTCGGTTCGATCGTGCGTTCGGACCTGGTGGGTGTGCGGTTGCCCAACTATTTAGATAAATAATAAAATTAAAATAATAAATTAAATTAAAAGGAATTTTTAAAAAAATTAATAATAATAATAACAATAATTTATAATATTTTCATTATTATTGTTATTATTGTTATTATTATTAATATTATTATTATTCTTGGTTTAATTATTAATATTATTAGTATTACTATTATTGTTTTTGTAACATTGATATTATATATATATATATATGTATATATATATATATTTTTTAAAACCTAAAGCTACCCATTCTCGTACCCCCTCCTAACCCTAGCCCCCCCCTTCTTCCTCTCCTGCTACCATCACACAGCAACCCGCGCAGGCCCATTCTCCCTCCTCTGTCTGCTACCCAACCATCCCCGAAGCCCCATGCTCCCTATTTCTCCCTTGTAGCGTGCCGATCGCAGTAGCCCATAGCTGCTCCGCCTCCTCCTCCCCGTAGTCGCCTCCTGCTCACCGTGCCCTCATGCCCCCTTCGGCCTGCACGCACCCAGCACGACACCCCAGCCTCCTGTTTCTTCTCCCTTGCACCTTGCTCCTCTAGTCACAAACCTAGCCAGTCCGTTGTGTCTCCTCTTCCCAGTGCCGCATCACCCTCTATCTGCCTTCCTTCCAACCGGTGCAGCTTCTGCAACACTCCACTCGGGTAGCACCTCCGCCCAGAAGCCCTGACACTCTCTGCACGTCGTTGCTCCCCCTTCCGTCTCCTCATGTCGCGGAAACTCAACACACACCCAGCCGCCCTGTCATGCACCCTTTTCAACCCTCTTTCATGATTTGACCCCCATCGGCCCCTCCTCTATCCTGAAGCCCTCACTGCACCCCCCTGGTCGGACCACGTCTAACTGTGCGGACGCCTTCCGTTGTTCCGGTGCGATGCCCTCCGGTGGTCTTTTTCTAATCGCCCCCTGTTGGTAACTATTTATTTTTTTCTCCATTTGATATTTTATTTGATATATATATATTTATTTATTTATTTACCATGGTTTGATTAGAATTTTCATTAATTAAATTTTATTTGGGTCGGTTTGACTTTCTAGGACCCACGCGGGGCGTTTCCGAGTGAGCGCCATCAACGCGCTTTGTTTCTGAGTTTGTGTCGTCATCACGCTTTAGTTTCGAGGTGAGGGTTTCTTCCCGCTGATTGGTTTCGCCTACTTTAATTGGGGTTTTTTTTGTGTTTTGAGTTCTTAGTGTTTTGTTTACAGTACGTTGGACCTTATTGTGTGGTGTCGGGCGTGCAACTTCCTTTTGATCTCAGTGTCGAGGTAGGTTCCCATTGCACTGCTTTTAAACTTTTAAGTTACATTATTTCTCACTTTTTGTGCACACTAATTGTTCAAATTAATTATTTTATTAATTTTAATAAATGTGAGATAATATAAGATAATTAATTTTTAATATAATAAAATTAGTTTTTAAATTATTATTTGGTGTAAAAAGAGCTGTTTATTCTATACATGACACTTGAAATATTTTCTTGATGAACAGACACCCAGAAGTGAAAGAATGCCTTTTTTTAAACATAATTCACAGAATTTCAATTATAGTTCTGGTTTTAATGATAAATGATTTCTTCTCAAGCATGAACAATCGTTTTGGTTATTTTCAAAGTCGTGATTGTGAAATGTATTTAATTCCCATTTGGCACTTTATGGAAAACAATGAAAATGTTTTGATAAAAACCCTCCTAGGATAACTCTCCTACCTTGGTTGTAATTAATTATTTGGGAGGTTTCTCTTAGAGGCTCCTGGGTACTTGATTAGTTAAAAGTCAAGAGGTTTTACCATGGAGTGGCTCGGGGTGATGCCTTTTGTGAATTATTATATATATATATATATTTGTATGTGATTGGATGCTCGGATGGCATCGTTGTCTCATCCCCTTTCTAAACATTTGAGACATGGAAATCTGGCATATTGAGAGAATATTCTAAGAATGATTGTTGCACTGGTAGGTTATGGTACTGATCAGTGGCCCATAATAGGTGGATATATTGGGTTTATTATTATGGTATTTTCTCTCGGCCTTCCTGAGAAAGGATGGTTTAACGTATTGGGCGTTTTTATTTCATCGTGTTTGACATGTCAATGGGGATGATTTCTCATGTATTGGTGTCTTTTGGTTTATTCTCGATCTTATAGGTTCTCCCATGTCTGTTGTCTTTAAGTTACTTGTTGTGATAAATATTGTTCTTGTATATATTTTCTTTTAATTTCCATTATTGTGTAACTACTATAGTGTTTTCATGTGTTGTGTTTTTACTAGATAGTTATGTATAGTTTTAAAGTGGTTTATGAAAACTGTTTTCAAAGAAAGGTGTTTTATACTTTTTGTGCAAATTGAAAATGTAAACATCACTTCACCTTTGAAAAATGCTAATGTCTCACTAAAAGAATGACTTGGTATTTTGAGAAATGAATAGGGGAAATGACTCGTACTTTGTTTTTGATAAATATGTAGAAAACCTTGCTTTTATAAATTGTAGTTCAAACATGAAATGATGTTTCTTTTATTTTAAAGGTAGTGCATTGGGAATAGATATCAGGCTAGCCTACTGAGTTTTAATACTCTCCCCTATAGTTCTTTTCTGTTTTTAGTTTCTGGGTAGGCTACAGCTTGAGTGTGCTCGCCTTGGGCGACGCTTGACCGTTGAGTTGGAGAGTGATCCGCGATGTCACATGGAGTTAGTTCGGACATCGTGTTTGGTCAGTTTTATTTTCTTTTGTTCTCGTTCAGTCACTTTACCTGGTTTATTTATTCTACGTTTCTCTGTATTATTCCTGTTGCTTTATTTATTTATATTGGGTGAAAACATTCCCACTACCTCTATTGATGCCATGGGTCTTGTCGCTAGCCCTGGAGGATTGGGAACACCTCTCGGGCCATGTTGCGGACCGACTTAGGTGACCGGTTCAGGGTCGACCCAGGTTGGTTTGTGAAAAAATAGTATTAGAGGGAGGTTGGCTCTTAGCGGGCCTCTCTTTTCAGAGCACCATTTCTTATTTGGGATGTCTGGTAGATGGATATTAGGACTGTCGAGGCTCAGGAGTTAGGTTACGGGTCGGTTCCTGATCACCACTGCTCGTGACGAGACCTAAGTTTCCAAGGTTAGTTTGGGATTTGAATCTTTTATCTTTGGTTGTTTTGGATTGAGGGATGACAATGGGGGAGAATCAGTTCACTTTGTGGCCACACATGGGGTGGTGACCCAGGTGAAGTCCAAGTGTCTGGCTCAAGGTCCACATAGTGTTATGCTTTACTTGGGGCATGGCTCACCACCATGTTGCTGGGTCAGACATATCCACTAGTTCCTTATTCCAGTGGGTTATTATTGCTTGTGTTTTTTTTAATCTCAGTTGATTTGAGTGTGCATTAAAAGTGAAACTGGTTTTTAAATGGAAACGTGTTTCTTCCATATTATTTTTGAAATTACTAAAGTGGGTTTTTAAAGAGAAGGTGTATTGGTTTGGAAAAACATGGTATGTGTTTGGATTTGGTAAGGAAAAGAAGTGTTTGAACCTTAGCACTCCTTATGAAGGGTCACATGTGTGTGGGTATGTATGTAAAGTGTGTGGGGGCACATGTTCATAGATGATGTGATCGGGATTGAATAAACGCACATGTGACGGTTCATAAGATTCCATAGGTGAGTTTTTAAAATTTTAATGAATAACAGTTTTGGAAAGGTGATTTCTCTTTGTGTTGTATATGTTTGTCTTATGGGCCTTTTCCCTTGGCTTGTATTGTTTTCATGATTAAGTTTTGTCTTGATGCCAGTTTTGATGGTGTTTTTTGTGTTTTCATGAGTATGCCGCCCAAAAAGCCTCCAAAAGTTGTTAATGAGTTATGATCAGTTCTCAGTTCGTTTTGTGTGTTTCTTTCTTTTTGAGGTAATCGATGTCTGTTAGAGGTTGTTGTATAGTTCAGACAGATAGTGTGTCTTCGGGTTGTTGGGAACTCCTAGGTTAGTTAAGTTTCGTACTATCTCAGAGTTATTTGAGGGATCAGTTCTGGACTAGTAAACATGGAATGTCTCATCACTGTTAGAGGTTTGGGTGTGATTAATGGTGGTCGACATCCGCAAAGGTTCCCCATCTGGAAAGGAGTGTGGGCCGGTGGAACCTGTCTCCATGAAACAATCCTCATCGATACCAACTCCTAGTTCGTTGGACCGCTCTCTTATGTGCCACCAGTATGGACAGTCCAGACATTCTAATTCATCATGTTGCATCCATTTCAGAATGTACGACCATCTTGGTTGTTTGAGTCATCGAGTGAAAGGAGTTAGAGACCAAAAGATGAAAATTCTTGACTGTGAGGTAGGAGACGCTTCAGCCATCAGGGCCCCAGCCACAGGTCTCATGGTGAAGCTCACCTACAATCGAGATTTGTCGAGGGTGTGTGGGACCTCATTTTGGATAATGTTTTCAGATTTGGGATGGAAATATCCAAAATTTCCTTATTATACTCTCATCTTTGTCATAAACTCATCCTTGTTGGGGTGGTGTGATAAACTTGTTCGATCACAATCCAAGCAGTCTTATCTGCTCTCAGTGTGGTTCTTAAGTTATTTGGTCCCTTTGAATGGTGTGGGCCCGTGAATAAACGGACCTATTATGATTTTGAGTTGGTCGTAACTGTGTTTGATGGGGGAATGATCATTTCATGAAGTTGATGGGAGTTTTTGAGTTAATATCTCATCCACAAGTAGTTGTATTGTTTCGTAACAAGCTTTTCGTCAAGTCTCAGGTGTGTTTTTCGGTACATGTGGGGAAAATGGATGAGTTTGGTTTGGGAGTTCACACGTTTCCCCCCCCCCCCCCGGGGGGGTGTTCGGGTTTCAAGGGTTTTTATATTAGTAAATTCTTGTGGTGGGGAGAACCCTCTCATGTTCTCCCCTCAATCTTGGGCAGTGGTTTTTCTTGAACTGGTCAGGTGTGACGTTTCTTGGGAATGGTTACCCCGAAGCTCTCGGTTCTCTATGATTTAGTCTGGGAATGATCAGAAGTTGTGTCAGTTATTGGTTTGGTGACTTTCTGGGGAGAGAAAGTGTCTGTGGTGGGGAGAATTGTCACAACTCGACCACGGACACCCATGTTTTTATTCTTTTCTCGATCCCGTGACTTTGGTTAGAGTCAGGTCTGGCTTTGATCTTTTTTGAATCTTTGTTGTTTTCGGAGGATCTTGGACCAGTGCATAGTCACCGTACTGCTACCAGTCACTGCACATTTGGTTTGATCATGCATTCGGACCTGGTGGGTGCGCAGTTTCCCAACTGTTTAGATAAATAATAAAATTAAAAGAATAAATTAAATTAAAAGTAATTTTATAAAATTCTTAATAATAATAACAATAATAATTTATAATATTGTTATTATTATTGATGTTATTATTATTATTATTATTATTATTATTGGTTTTATTATTATTATTATTATTGTTGTTGTTGTTGTTGTTTTTGTAACATTGATATTATATATATATATATATATATATATATATTAAGACCCTAAAGCTACCCATTCCTGCACCCCCTCCTAACCCTAGCCACCTCCCCCCCTTCTTCCTCTCCTGCTTTCGCCGCACAACAGCCCACGCAGGCCCCTGCTCCCTCCTCTTTCTGCTACCCAGCCGGCCCAGAAGCCCCATGCTCCCTCTTTCTCCCTTGAAGTGCACTGATTGCAGAATCCTGTAGTTTCTCCGCCTCCTCCTCCCCGTAGTCGCCTCCTGCTCGCCGCACCCTCATGCCCCCTTCGGCCTGAACGCACCCAACACGACGCCCTAGCCTACTGTTTCTTCTCCCCCGCACCCCGCTCCTCTGGTCACGAACCTATCCAGACCATTGTGGCTCCTCTTCCCAGTGCCACATCACCCTCGCTCCACCTTCCTTTCAACCGGAACACCTGTTGCAGTGCTCCACTCCGGCAGCGCCTCCGCCCAGCAGCCCCGACACTCTGGGCACACCGTTGCTCCCCCTTCCATCTCCTCCTGTCGCAGGAGCTAAACACTCACCCAACTTCCCTATCGTGCACCCTTTTCAACCCCCTTCCGTGATCTGACCCCTGTCGGCCCCTCCTCCTTTGTTCGGCGGCCCTCGCCACACCCCCTGGTCGGACCGCGTCTAACCGTGCAGATGATTTCCACTGTTCTGGCGCGACGCCCTCCGGTGGTCTTTTTCCAGTCGCGACCCCCCCCCCCCGTTGGTAAGTATTTATTTTATGTTCCATTTGATTTTTTATTTGATATATATATGTATATATATTTACCCTGGTTTGATTTTAATTTTCCTTAATTAAATTTTATTTGGGTCGGTTTGACTTTCTAGGACCTGCGTGGGGCGTTTCCGAGTGAGCGTCATCGCCATGCTTTGTTTATGAGCTTGCGTCGTCATCACTCTTTAGTTTCGAGGTGAGGTTTTCTTCCCACCTCTTGGTTTCGCATACTTTAATTGGGGGTTTTTTTGTTTTGAGTTCTTAGTGTTTTGTTTACAGTACGTTGGACCTTATTGTGTGGTGTCGGATGTGCGCCTTCCTTTTGATCTCAGTGTCGAGGTAGGTTCCCATTGCACTTCTTTTAAAATTTTAAGTTACATTATTTCATTCTCTTTGTGCACACTAATTGTTCAAATTAAATATTTTATTAATTTTAATAAATGTGAGATAATATAAGATAATTAATTTTTAATATAAGACAATTATTTTTTAAATGATTATTTGGTGTAAAAAGATCCGTTTATTTTATACATGACACTTGAAAAATTTTCTAGATGAACGGACACCTATTAGTGAAAGAATTCCAGTTTTTATTTTAAACATAATTCATGGAATTTCAATTATAGTTCTGGTTTTAATGATAAATGATTTCTTCTCAAGCATGAACAAGCGTTTTGGTTCTTTTCAAAGTGGTGATTGTGAAATATATTTAATGCTCGTTTGGCACTTTATGGAAAAAGATGAAAATGTTTTGATAAAAACCCTCCTAGGATAACCCTCCTACCTTGGTTGCAATTGATTATTTGGGAGGCCACACTTAGAGGCTCCCGGGTACTTGAGTAGTTTAAAGGCAAGAGGTTGTCCCATGGAGTAGCTCAGGGTGATTCCTTTTGTGCATTATTATATATATTTATATATATGTGTATATGTATGTATATGTATGTATGTATGTATGTATGAATGTGATTGGATTCCCGGATGGCATCGTTGTTTCACCACCTTTCCAAACATTTGAGACATTGGAATCTGACATATTGAGAGAATATTATAAGAATGATTGCTGCACTGGTAGGTTATGGTACTGACCAGTGGCCCATAGTAGGTGGATATATTGGGTTTATTACTATGGGATTTTCCCTCAGCCTACCTGAGAAAGGATGGTCGGGCGTATTGGGCGTTTTGTTTTCATTGTGTGTGACATGTCAACGAGGATGATTTCTCATGTATTGGTGTCTTCTGGTTTATTCTCGATCTCCTAGGTTCACTCATGTCCGTTGGCTTTCGGTTACTTGCTGTGATAAATATGGTTCTTGTGTATATTTTCTTTTCATTTCCCTTATTGTGTAACTACTATAGTGTTTTCATGTGTAGTGTTTTTACAAGAAAGTGATGTGTGGTTTTAAAGTGGTTTATGAAAACAGTTTTCAAAGAAAGGTGTTTTATACTTTTTGTGAAAATTGAAAATATAAATATCACTTCCCCTTTGAAAAATTCCAATGTCTCACTAAAATAATGACTTTGGTTTTTGAGAAATGAATAGGTGCAATGACTCATACTTTGTTTTTGAGCAACATGTAGAAAACCTTACTTTTATATATTGTAGTTCAAACTTGAAATGATTTTTCTTTTATTTTAATGTAGTGCAGTGGGAATAGATATCGGGCTAGCCTACTAAGTTTTAATACTAACACCTATAGTTATTTTCAGTTCTTAGTGTTTGTGGAGGCTACAACTTGAGTGAACTCGCCTCTGATGACACTTGACTGTTGAGTTGGAGAGTGGCCTGTGAGGTCACACGGAGTTAGTTCGGACATCGGGTTTGGTTAGTTTTATTTTATTTTGTTCTCGTTTAATCTCTTTACCTGGTTTATTTATTCTGCATTTCTCTATATTATTTCTACTAATTTATTTATTTATATTGGGCGAAATCATTCCCACTACCTCTGTTGATACCCTAGCGCTTGTCGCCAACCCGGGAGGATCAGGAATGCCTCTTGGGCCATGTCACGGACCAACTCGGGTGACCGGTTCAGGGTCGACCCGGGTTGGTTTGTGAAAAAATTAATCTATATTTCTATCATGATTTGTATCATATATTAGTTTCTTTATGACTGGATAGATAATATTTATCATAACTAATATCAAAAATAAAATTACATCAACGATTGGATATAAATTTTTATCCCCTTGTTTTTTTACAAGATTATATGGCATAGGGATTTTAAATAGAAGATACTAGTAAATAATAATTAGCTTTTATCCCTATCAAGATATATTTAGTGATATCAGTAATACCATGAGAAATAGGCAGAAGAAATAGGAAAATAATCTTTAAAATGTATCAAAGATGCCATAGGAAACATAATTATATGAATTTAATTGGAATAGTAATTTTCCATCAGTTGAATATATTGATTTTTATTCCACTAATGATTCAAGTTCAAGATGTGTGATAGGCTACATTGAATCTATTAAATGCCTATATAATAAGGTTAAGGATTATCTCAGGGATGTCCCTATTGAGGTGGTGACTTATATATTAATATTCATTAATGAACTTCATTATTAGAATTCATGTGTGGAATAATAAGCATAATCCATATAAGAATCATTGGAATAGAAGATAATCTTTTGTAATACTCTCATAAAGATAGTGAATGTCAAAGAAGAAACTATCTCACTTTTAAATAAAATATTCTCTTGAGAAGATGAGGAATTTACAATATCATTACGTGAGGAAGAATTCTTTAAGAATATTGTTTAGGATGGGTTAAATTCATTTGAAAAACATCATCATGTCTCCTTGAATGTAACCAACTAGAAATAAAGACAAAATGGATACATAATTATAATAAATATCTGTTGGAGAAAATACAATTGCATTAGGAATAGAATCAAAATATGAATAAGGAATGGAAAGAAATATTGAGCTCATTTCTGTTTGAGAAGTATACTCTCAACATGACGTTCCAATAGTTGGAAGTGAAATTAAAAAATCTAGAAGTTATAAAATCTAGGTATTTTTAATCTTTTAAGATGAAAAGTTGTTCAATGGAAATATCTAAGATTTTTTCCCACAAAATGGACTCATTTTTGTGTTAAATATACTTGATATCATTTGCGGAAGCCTCCACCTTAGGCTTATTAAAATAGGTAACCCACTATCCAATTAAATTAGTTAGTAATGAATCATTTATTCTAGAAATGTAGAGGAAAAAGTCAAAAACTATAAAAATGTGGAAGAGTGAAAATTTTAAAACACCCACCCAACATTAATGGTGTAGGGTATCAGGTCAAAGAAATTTTTTTGCATAAAAACACTCCAAAATTATGCGGTTCCTAATCAAAAATTTCATGTCTAAAAATCTAGAAACACGACACTTAAATTGAAAATAATGAGGTTTATTGGAAGAAATTGGTGTTGTTGGAGATTTGGGCATAATGATATTGAATTTTGGAAAAAAATATACCAACCAGTGGAGAATATATAGTATATGAATAATGTAAAGAAAATCTAAAAGAGAAAGGAAACCTACTATTTCACAGTAGACATAATGAAATGGAAGTAATTTTTCCTTAAATAAAATATTTTAATACTTTTAAAATAACTATGATATTTTCAATAATATTGGTCATTTTTATGAGGAAGGTTGGTATCTACCAACTCATTAAAAAAAATTCGGATGATATGGTAAGAACATAATAGTAGGTTAGGAGACAAATAAAAATAAGTGACTCTGCCTTAGGTTCCAAATTGGGGAAGAAGAGTACACACAATAAGATAGTGAAAGAATTCAATTATAGTGAATAACCTACATGAATTAAATAATTCTTTTTTCAAAAAATATGATATATCATAGGCCATTGAAAAATGTCTTTCAATATCCATATTTATAATAAAAATATAAAAAAACAATAGGGAACCCATAAAAAATAGAGATAATTGGATTGTTATGGCTGTTAAAACTTTTTTTGAAGAGGTTTAGAGTTTACACAATAAGGGTATCTCAAAGGTTGTTTCATGTGTCTATAAAAGATGCAATAAATAAATCCACATTATTCACAAGTTCTGGAAATGGATACCTGAAAAAATAATAAATAATAGATAATAAAGGTAAATAAATAGTGACTCGTATTTTCAAGAATGTTGATGTAAAGATGGAGGCCTCAGTCAAGAAGAATGATGAAAATGTGAACAAATATATCTTGATGAAAATGCTGGCCTAATTGGGATAGGATAATAAATAGTAAAAGTTAGAAAAGAATAAAATTACACTATTTTTAAGTTTTAAATCTCACTACCACTAAGAATAAAAATATAAAGAAGAATCCCATGATGACAGGTGAGGTTGAGATCTAGAATATCAATTAAAAAGAAATCATGTAGAGGTATAAGAACTATGTACCTTTAAAGAAGGGATTCTATATTTTGAAAAATTTATCTCAACCCTTTGGATCACGTTGAAGTGTTTTTGGAATATCCACCTTATTCCCATACTGTATTGGTTGTGCATCATGGAAGAGGGAATTGAAGGTGAGTATTGAAAATAGGAGAAATAGTCAAAGCTCTAATTTCATGATATCCTATAAGATAATCCACCATGGAGTATCTCATTTGGAATTTAACTCACAATTTTTATCTGACATCTCAACATGTATCATACATGTTTTTAAATTGTCCATGGTGAAGAAGGGTTCAAGAGAATCCATTGAGGGGAGCTTAGTTGACCAATCTTTCAAAAATAAAACATTTTACATGATTTTATAAATTCTTTATTGATATAATAAAATTAGATTCTAAGGTATGATTTTCATTTTCCCATCGCTATTTCAACTCAAATACATTTTTCTTATCAAGGGGGAGTGATTATCTATAAAAATAGGGGGAAATTTATTTCACATGATATATATTCATGTTAATGTTCCAGAGAAGTGTAGTTTTATGAAAATTCTTGAAATTATATATGGATACTTCCATGAGAAATTAAGTCCAATGTTATATTTATGAGAATCCCATTACATGTGATGGTTGTGGAGTTAATCCTAATTTCAAATACATATACAAATGTTTTGGATGTACTATATACAATATCAATAAAGGTATTGAGAAGATAGCTCATGTGTATAGATTGTGAGATGTTATTAACAAATTATAAAGATATCTTGAATATGAGAATTATTTAAATGAGTTATGTGAAATAATCAAGCCTCTCATGTATTAAGGATACAAACTATTGACTCAAATAACCCTTGGATGAAGTCTTAAGATGACTGGGCTGAATTAAAGTCATTTGAGTTGTCTTGGAATTAATTTGGAGAATTTGGGATATTATATGTCTTAAATATTTGAAAAATTCCTAGATTCATAAGTATCGTCTCCATGTGCTAGATAAGAATCAATTAACATAGAAGCATTGAAAAATATCAAAGTACGAGTTTCATAAACATCATCCTACTATTGTGTAACCATAATCATGTTGTTGTGTAAGAATCATATAGTGTTGTGTATGTATTAATTATGCCCTTTCGTCTGCATATGAATAAAACTATTCTATGTAAACATCATTTAGGCCTATATAATCCTTGATCTATATATGCATAAATATGATTTATGTCCTAGTAAGTATGGTGGTTCTTTTTATAACCAAAGAGAATTAGTGAAAATATGAAATTATGCAGACTAAAAAACAAGTTTCCACATTTAAATAGGAAGAATAATTCCAAATTTGATGATGTCAAAGATGATCCTTGATTTTCTAAACATAACAAACACAAAATGGGTGTGTGATTCAAGGAATAAAACAATGAGATCTTATCTTTAATAAAATGAGAATAAAATAAATTGTTTGAAGAATTTTTGCAATATCAAATGTGTTGAAATTAATTTATTGTGTTTTCAAGAATAATGAAGATTGATTTATGTCAATGATCAAAATACACTATAGTGATTAAAAAATTGTGATTAAATCTTTAGAATATGAGTATGATTCTTCAATGTCAAATACTATATATAGTTCTAAGCTGGATGTATATATTATTCTTCATTTGAAGCACTAAAGATGAAAAGAATAAGCTTTGTACCCCATGGTCTTTGTTATTTTATTTTATATAGTATATGATGTATGATTTAAATGTGGATTTATGGATGAATTTGAGTTTAAGAAGAGTATAGAGGATTTTGTATAAAATTATTTAAGAAATATTCGTCTGATTTTTAAAATAAATGAAATAAATGAGAAGAGAAATTTTTTCATTTTACTGAGGATAGTCATTGAAAAAAGAAATTAGATGTGGGAGATCGTATTAGACATGTGAATCAGATTTATTTGACTTACATGATATATCTTGTACATTTCCAATCTTAGAAATATGATATAAATCGAAATAAAATTATGGATTAGAACATAAAATAATGTTACATGTGACTCTTGAGATAAGTGAAATTATCATATAGGAAGATATTTTCATCGAAGAAAGGATGGAGTGAGTTGAGTTGAGGTTTCCAATAGAAAAATAAGTACAATTCTAGGAATTAGAAGAAGAAAATACGTTGCATATTATTTTGAGGAAGAGAAAATAGTGTTGATCCTATGTTGAAAAAATATAATATGTTGGGTTTCAAATAAATAGATAAACAATAAGAGAAGCTAAGTGAGTTGATTATTTTATGTTGGATAAATTCGGTTTAAGAGAATAAAATAAGCACATCACTGTTTTAAGTGTTAACATTTCTAGGAAATATCTTGAGTATTTGATAATTTATTTATAGATATTCACTAGTTAATATATTTTCTAGGAAGTTTTTCATGACTTTTGAGCTAAGGAGGGTAGAAACAGTTCCTATAAGGAATCAGGAATTTGAGTAGTGTACAGAGGCCGAGTTACATGAGATGTGTTTGAAGACATAAAGTAATATGAACACACTCTATATTGAGTAAGTATATTATAATATTTGGTTATTGTGACATCCATTAACAAAATTACAAATATTATATAATAGTAATAGTAAATCAAGAGAAGTTGGTGGGATGTTCTCTTGAAGGAGTGCATTGGGATACCTCTTTTTTCAAAAATGTAATATTGTAAACCCATGACCTATGTAATATGGTAAGAGAGTGGGTTAGGATAACAATGTCTTACTTACACTTGTAATTAATAAATAGATACAAGTAATAAATCTATGACTCAAAAAACATTGAGCACAAAAAGGAGTAAGTTTCCCACATCAGGGTAAACATTTCAAAAAAAAATGGATGATTTACATTCCAAAATTATGTTCTCACGTGTGGTTAATGTGAGTTGTGTGAACAAAGAAATATCTAATTGATACTTAATCAAATACATAGGTTCAAAATCGAAAAGGTGGTTTAATTATAATAATATATTTTGGTTTTTTAAAATGAATTTCGAAACACATAATTCACCCCCACCCCCAGTGTATTTTCACAATCCTATTGGTTCTTTCACCTCTCCCCAAGCTCCAAAACATAATATTATACAATGCACTCATGGAATAATCCTTTTAAATACTATAAAACTAATCTAACTCATGGTTAAACTGTGGGTTATGTAATAAAAACATGTGCATATGATTCATATAAATTAATACATTTCACTCAACCTAATACAAGCTAAGTGCATGGGTCTACCACCACACAAATGAGTACATGCAGCTTCATCCTTCCTCAATTGTGGTTTCCTTTAATTACTAATAAATTATATTAGATTAATTATCTATTGTATGACCATTAAAAGGGTTTAATATATTTATCCAATGATAATTAATATATTCAAATGATTCCCTACATATAGTTGATACATTTTATGAAATATAGAGCATCGATGTTGGATATAAAAAGGGGAAATATTATTCATGTTGTTTGCTGTGAATGATCATTAGTTTTATATATTTGTTTTAGAAAAAAATCTCTCTTTTCTTATGTCATTTTCATCACATTCCAGAAAAGTTAGTACCACCCCTTTGAGATTTCTAAGAATTTTCAAGCTATGAACTTGGATCCATTGACTAATTCCCCCCATAGGCAAGAGGCTTAGTTCAAATACCTCATGATATTCATCAAGATTTATACATAAATGAAGGAATATAGATGTTTTTATTATTAAATTTTAGGTATGGTGTGTCTTATTTACATATACACATTTAATTAATGAATTTATATTGGGAAAATATATGGGTTTTTTATTATCCCCACGATGTTAAATACTATGAGATATGGGGTGAATCAATGTTTAAAAGACTAAAATAATCACCCTTTTTGTGCTTATTTTGTTGTTAAAAACCCCTCATCCTTATTATTCTTGTAATAGTTTATAAATACTGAAAGGAAATCATGAAAGAGACATGAAAAAATTTACTAGATTTTCCCAAACTTGGATAGTATAAGTAGTATAAAAATGTAATGTTCCAAAGTAAAAAAAAATTAAATAATTGAACTACCATTACATTGTTCAGAGAAAACTCACATTCCCCCTAGTTTATAACCAATAACACTTTGAAATATTACTAATAACATTGCTAAAAAAAGTTGTACTCCTCTAATAGAAGATTCTTTCATTGATCTAAATCACCCCATAATTGGTTCACACACATGTGTGTGTCATGAAGCTCTATTATCACCCTAGAGAAAAAATACACTTTACCTCATATAATTTTATTCTTAGAAACACATTTTTAGAACTATTATTCTTCCTTAATTAACTATGATAATTCCTTAATGAACATAATGTATACCACACAACGTTAGTGCTTCATAATCATAATTTTATTTAAGGATGACTAATGATTTGTGAGGTAAAAGCCCTTTGAGAACTGCAATTTTGTCTCAAACTAAAACTCCTTTGTAAAAAAAATTCTTCAAGTACAAATTCCACTTCATTAACTTTAATAATTTTCCAACCAACCACCTTCATGAACTCCACAAATTCAAAAATTGACTCCCTTATCAGTTTTCACTTTATAAACTTCTTTCAGAGTTAGAAAAATTATATCTACATATAATCTACTCTTAGTATTTTTCATAGTGATAAATTAATTGATTAGGGGTCATTATATAGAAAAATAAATTTAAAAATCATACTAATCATGAATTAAATTTAATCCCTTTACAAAAATCCTTTACCACATACTGCACCATCTATATGGTTCTCTTAGCATAAACCTCCTTTTTGGAAGCCTTTAAATAATCATATTTCCCAAATGATGATCTCCCTTTAAAAATTCTCTTTGTAAATGCCTTTGAAACACCACCTAATGACCATAAAAACAATCCTCCTTTGCAGTTCGCATAGTGAAACTACAATTCAAAAAATACCTTTACCAAAAACATTTTTTGTGAACTTCGGTACATGTTATGAAAGTCGCATAGTGAATCTCTTATTCTAATAAAATTACATTTCTAATTTTTTAAAATTTTAAACATGATTTGATGTTTTTCCAATCCATTTTAGGTGATTTGTGGAAATACACCCTCTACTATAAGATAGATCCTGAACTTTATTCTCAAATATTTTAAAAACACTGGGAAACATTCCCATTGTTAAGTATTGTTTTTAGAAACAAACCTACTGGAACTTTTTCAACTGGATTTTTTAACAAAGAAAATAAACCCAAAATCATTGAAACACCACCAAGTGGTATTTTTTCCAAAAAAAACACCATTTGGTTTTGATGAAAACACTTCAAAACCAATAAGAAAAACATGTTGATAAAAACTCATATATCCTCAACTCCAACCACCACTCACACTATGTGACACCAAAATGAAATCAATGATTTACTCAACATGTATTGTAATACCACATGAACCAAACTCAGTATGAGAAACAAGAGTAACATGAAAATTTCATCAGTGAACCAGATCATTATTGAAACTACTTTATGAACCATTATCGGTACCAACTATTTATAAAATCCAATACCTATTATTTAGTTATTTATTTTGGTGATATGAGAAGACCATGTACTCCAACCACACATAATAAAATAATTTCATCATGAACTCCTTATTTGATTTATCTTTACTAAACAAATTGATTTAGAATCATCATATTTTACCAAACTCTCTCTATTTCTCTACTCCCCCTATCATCTTCTCCCCCTTTTATCAGCTTCTCTCCATTTTATGGGCATTAATTCTTTTATTTTTCTATGAAACCAAAGGTCTCTCATTTTTGTTCTATAACATGGTTAATAACACATATTACCATACAGAGAAAATAGAAAATACCTTGAGAATAGGGGGTTCCATATCCACATTATTCAAGTGTGGAGAGTCAACTAGACCCCAAGAGACAATCGAAACCTTTGAAATGATTCCTTGAGAAGGAACTTCATCATAATGTCTAAAACTTTAATTTCCATTAGAGAATACTCTAATTTCATTAACTTATATTCTAATTTCTCCTTGATAAAGTTATATTTTATTCAAATGTGCTTCATCTGTAAGTGATGAACTATTTTATCCCGAATATTTATAGCAGCTAAATTTTCACAGTGAAATGAGATTGGAGAATTTGATTAAAATATATTCATATTGTTTCTTTATACACATTAAATTCATCCATATATAAGTGGATAAAGTATATTCTAATTATATAGTTCTCAAATAAAGTAAATTTTCTTTCTTTCTTAGCTAAGAGATACACAATGCACCATGATAGAATGCACTACATTATGTTAGCTTTATATAATCTACTGAATTTCCCTATTCTATAAATATCTAACCCAGTAACTCTTGATGAGATCTATCATTGCATAGAAAATAGAAATCCAGCATTCCATTGATATACCAAAGTATACCATTCACCACAATTAAGTGGGTTTCCTTGGTATTAATTTGATATAATTTTACATGGAATGTGGAAAAACAATATTGTGTCATGTCACTGTTAATTATAGAATGCTTCTGGTGATCTTTTTATATTTTTTGACATTGTCAGCTTTACCTCTATTATCCCTTAACAATTTCATCTTGGCAGCAACTTGAGTTTTCATATCCTTAGAATACTCTATTCCAAATACTCTCAAAACCTCCTTAACACATATATATTGGGAAATTAAGGTATCGTGATTTCCTTATGTCACTTGAATACTAAGAAAAAACATCATCACAACAATCATCAACATTTCTAATTCTCACTTTATGAACTCTTAAAACCATTTTCACTATTATTAATTCCACTACACTAAAAATTATTTTGTCTATGTACACTAGTAAATTCATTTTTTGATTAATATCATTATTAATATATAGATTTTAATTGACTCCACCATGCTATAAAACAAGATTGTTCATGTATTGATCAAGTCGTGAATTCCATTTGTAAGGCCCAAGGATCAGTTATGAACCACTAAGAGTGGGTTAATTAGTGGTCCATTGTTTATTATGAATTATCTTAATTCAACCTCCTAATATTTTTAAGGGTATATATCTACTCAAATATTTCTCTTATACTCACTTTAATGTGAATTAAAATAATCAATATCAAAGTACACAATATTTCCAAGGTTTATCTAGAAATATACTCCTTTACAGATTGGTTATACCCCCAACATGGATTTTATGTAATAATATTATCATCAATTACATTGGTATCCTGATTCTATAGGATTAGTTTTTTTATACCCCAAAATCACCTAGCTTTGGAATCAATTTTCTATAATCCTCAGTAATCAATCCTCTAGTTGTGTCTAGTTCTATACCCCAGCACACCAACACATTTTCTATGGTTGGTTAGACAACTAGACCACCTTATCTTATCCTTGACTAGTTATACATTCCACTCATACTCTTCTCCTATCCTTTTTTATCCGAAAAAATATATATATCCTTCTTCGGATGATCCTTCTCTTTGATCCTATAGGATCAGTTTTTCTCTTTTACAGAATTAAAAACTTCAATAGTTTTTGATCAAATCTAATAGTCATGAAACTTCATCCAGATCTAGTTTTATATGGATTATAATAATATTATAATATTTAGGTATGTCTCCTTCCTGGAATCATGGATTCATGTAAATATATTTCTACAATACTATATTGTATATGACTCTCACCTTTTCAGATGTTTAGAGTTTATTAGTAAAGACCTGGAACCTAGTATCCCAGAGTCAGTAGTTGCTTTATTACATTTGTAGTAGATATAAGTGATCACATCCTATAGGACTGAAAAACATAGTATTCTTGGTAAACTAGATACATAATCGAATCTCACATTACATTTTAAAGCATAAAACACAATATAGTATTTTCTCTGCAAACATCATTATTCTCTCAATAATATCCTTATTTTTTAAACATAGTACACTTCTTAGAAACATGGGGAAAGGAAACCTAGAAAATGGGTGAGATTAGATGCCCATTAATAGAATTCATATAGTGTAAACTATAATATTATAAGTAATACATTAATAATATAGAAGGAATAAATAATGATAAAATAATTCCATATAAATAATCCCATGATCTTGAAACTTATCCATGGATGACATAACTATTAAAATAATCACATAGAAATCAATAACTTATTTCATAATTATAGAATGCATAATGTCAAGCATCTTAATAATACAGTCGAGGCCTAGCACCAATACATCATAAATATATCACCATGGCCTTGTATTAAGACATCATACATAAATGGGTATTTCATATACCAAATACCCAAAACAATAACATGTGATATACTAAGTAATTTAGGGGATATATAATTCAAGCCCCCATATATCACTTTATAATTCTAATGCATTCATCATATGAAAAAACATTAAAACTTAATCAACATGGATTAATAATCAAAAAATGTCAGTATAATCAAAATTAGCATTGATAAATTCAATACTTTCCCTAGTCAAATTGATCATAGACCATCCATAGAAAGAATAAGGATGGTATAACTAAAACATATCCCTAGAGGATCATAATTAAAATAAATATTTTTTTCATTTATGAGTATAAATACTATAAAAATATCATTAAAAACATTTTATAGGAAAATATCATCTTCACTTTGAAAATAAATTTTAAAAACTAAAAAAAATTATAATATTAGTAAAGAACATTTCGTAAAAAATAATCATGGAAATTAGTAATATAATATTCAAATAATTAATTGTTCATGATAGTGGGAAATTTTTTTCATGTCATGTATGTTATAACAAATATTCCTTTCACATATTTGGTAAAATATAAAAAAAGTAACTCATTATGAAAATGAAAAGATGACTCCTTTTAAAAAAAATTCAAACAAGAAAACAATAGGTAAAATTTAATTTGAAAAATAATTGGATAACATTCAAAACATTCTTGAAACCATTTTTAGAAAAAATGAATATGGAAGAAAAAATATTTTCGAATGAAGAGAGAAATAAAGTTGGTTTTCCTTAAAAATATTATTTTGGTATAATGAGTGCTTAAAGAAAGGAAAATAAAAGGGAAAATTTAATTTTTAGAAATAACAAGAGGATAATAAAATATATTGGGCTTCATATAGAGATATAAAATATTTCCCCTATTGGAGACAATCCTAAATAATGATAATATTCTGAAATAAACCCTTAACACTTCGGTATCTTTCGAATCAAAACCGCTTGGATTAAATAATTTGATTTTTATTTTTAAATACAATAAATTAGGATGGATACATGATATAAAATGTAAAATGGGTAGTATATACACCTCATAAACCTAATTAGGTTCATAACATCAAACATTTCTCAATAAAATAATATTGAGATGAAGAACGCTTACTACTTTGGTAATCTCATAATAAAAACCTCATGAAAGGTAGAACATTATATAGTTTTTTAAATAACCATGATAATCTTGAGAAGAATAATAAAATTCATCAATTTTATATATATACGTCACATAAATGAAATAAGTATTGAAAATGTAATATCTCTCAGAAAAATAATAGTGAGGTGAAAAACCCTTACCTTAGGTCTGAGTTGCTTCATATGTTATTTTAACCTCATGTAAAACAAATTTAAATTAATTATAATTCTATAAAAAAACAACATAAATACTTATAATATCATATATTATCCACTTATAACATTACATTACCCATTTATTAGTAATTATTTATTAAAACCATCATTTATGAGTATTAACTATCGCATTTTTCATGTAAGTTTCAATTCAGCAGTTTTAGTCCTTGTGCATTGATCATAGTTTCGTCATCTAAAAAATATTGTTTATGATATAAATATCATATAAATTCATTATATATATATTTATTTATTTCATTCCATATAATGTAGATAATTAAATATATATTACACCATTCATATAGATGGTAGGTCATACCTACGCATGAACATTGTTTTCACTTTTCAACAGATGGAATTAAAGAAAGGTAAATAAAAATTATCCTTTAAAATAATAATTATATAATATAATATATATATATATATATTAAATATATCCTTATTACTATCTAATTAAATTGGTAATTAAAAACAAATCACATCTCTTTATATAGGTAGTAGTACACACGTACACATGAGAAACATTACCGTATTCCAAAAATTGATAAGTTAAGAAGGTATGTATGATATTATAATTATAGAAGAATAATATTTTTAATATGTATCATATATAAAAATTAAAACCATCATAATAAACATACATTAAATATAGTGATAGAAAATAAATTTATCGCTACATGGAGGTGGTGGACCACATATTTGCATGGGTGATAAAATCACTTACCATATGATGAAAAAGGGAGTGAATAATGGTACTTACATAATCATAATAAAATTCAAGTACATAAATTTTATTGAAGTTATTATTTTATTTTGAATACTATAATTTTAGATAAGGTAGAATAAGGAATAATTTGAAAGAGTTTGGGTAATACAATTACCTTTCCTTCAAGAGACCTCCTTTAGATCCCTTCTTAATGAACCTTTGAAAGGTTTTTTTTATTACCAGAATGTAACATCCCATCTTATAATCCACTAAAATAGTTCTTCGGTTTGGTTTTTCATGATTCCTTAGGTGAGTCTCCCCATACACTAGATGTTGTTGACTAGCATCGATGGCCTAGGGAGAGATAGTTGGGAAACAATGATCTCATATCAGAGTAAGAAAAAAATAGAAATAACTAGGTTTCATACACAGTAGTAAATAAACATAGTTAAGAATTTTTAAATAAACTAAAATATATTATAATATAATAATAAATGAAATTATAAAAAAAAACCCAAACTTTTATGTCATACATACAATACTGGTCACCCATAGGGATGACCTTAAATATACATGAATAAAAATAAATTGAAATAAAATTACAAGGATATATTACTAACTCTGAGATAAACCCCATAATAGGTCTCTAGAAACTATATAACTGTACCATCTCGTACAAACGAATCTCACACAAGATTTTTTTATCAATAAAATAAATTGGGCCTCAAACCTATCTATTATGTATCTATTCTCAACCTAAAAAGAATACATAAGGTATGTACACATAATAAGGTGCATGTACAGGGGTGATAAATAATCTCAGTTGGACAACAAAATAATAAACCAATAAGATTTTTTTCCATAAGTGAATGCTCATGTAATATGCTCAGCCTAGCCAAAACTCAACTGAAAAGAAAAGTAAATCAAATAAACATGAAACCATAGTTGAACCGCAGGTCCATAATCCTGATCAACTCGGTGAAGTGATATCATGTATATCTATATTTATATGTGTATAAATGTGTTGTATCATAAATATATATGTATATATATACATGAGTAAGGTTAATGAAATAGCATAAAACCCACAGTAGTCGGTCCTTAGGTTTGTAATCTTAATCTCCTACACATCATGTGTAAGGGAATTAATATGAAAGTTATGCAACACAATATTGTTATCATTAAGATTATCTTGTTTCTATAATCCCAGTTGATATACACCAACTTTTTCCATCACCAGAAATGTCTATGAGCAAGCTATATCACCTCAAGGGGAAACTTGTTCAAACTGTGGGTTCACCCGTACTCACCTCCAATCATTGTATGGTGGGATTCCAAGGAATTGAATAAATGCATCCTATAAATGGACACTGATATGGGAATAATACCCCTCATTCCATGTAAATCTAGTCCAATGTCAAATATGTAAGTCTCAGTCTATAATTTTTCACGACATTGAGACTAAGATGAGCCCTAAGGGTCAGTGCCTTAGGCGATCTGTTAGGAGAGATCACCGGTGAGATTCCATACCCACCCATTGATATCAAGATGTGGAAATCATTCCCAAAATCACTCATGAGTGTGATATGACATGCTCAACCACCCTGATAAAGTATAAGGGACCAAAATCATGATCCTAGAGAGCATGTATGTAAATCCTCAACATGTGGAAAATCGAGGAGATAATAGTCATCCTCTATTAGCCATAGGTCGAGGAGAGTGTAATCATCCTATATATACAAAAATTATAGGAGAATATAACCGTACACCAACAACTCAATGTTTATTAGATCATAATTATCCTTATTTATCCCAAGATCTAAGGAGAGTGTAATCATACTCATCACATTACAACTCAAGGAGATTGAAATAATCCTTATCACTCGGGAGAGAGGAATCATTCGTAAGTATCTTTAATTGCGACTCCATGCCCAAATATTATAATCATAATATCAACATGTAGATTCCATAAATTACCTTTAGAAATCCCAAAAATATAATAATTGAATATACATGCTCAATAGCCAAACCCAAGGTAATAATCCTGGGTATACAAACAATAAAATAATAAAATGGCTCAAAATTTTGATCCAAGGAAATAATGTGTGGGCATCCCAAAGAGAAAGAAATACACGTCATGTTTTCTCATCAGCCACCAATCAGGAAGAACCTCTCCATATCATCGTTTCATAAGCAGTAATCATATGAATTTTAAATAAAAAATTAAGTGTGTCCGATTTCATAACCCACCAGTAATTTCATATCCTCGTAGGCTTACAAGTTCAGAATGGGTTATAAGGTAACACTCATAACCATCTCTACCCAAACCTGATCTACTAGCTCAGGGTTGATAAAAAATTGGGGCACCCACTAGGTCACTCAATTAAAAACACTGAAGAGGAATCCTACATGATATCCTCATGGTATTCACATAAGAAAAGGCATCATACTCAAGTCCTTAGCTGTGAAGGCATATGGGAGAAATCTTGCATGGGATCCTCCATATGGTACATAGGAAGGGGTATCCTACACAGGACCCTTAAGTGTGGATTAATAAGTAGAGGCATCCTACATGGGATCCTCAGAATGATACACAAGTAAATGGATCCTATATGGGATTCCCTAGGTCATCATGTAACCTATGGTATCCCATATGGGACCCTCAATAATAGTAAGAAGATATAGGTATCCTAGAGGGGATCTTTAAAAACAACTAACCTCATGACCTCTAAGGATAAAAGATCAAATCTTATAAGGGATACATCCTCAATGGAAGAGATATAAAATCATAATTCAATAGAGATAGCTCATAGATCATCTCAGATCATAGGGTCCCACGGTCAGATGACAACTTGATTTTATTACCAGATAAAGAACCACTCCATTTAGTAAAAAGATCAAAATACCACTCATAGGTCCTCAAATAACCTCAAGGGTTTTATCATCATGATATGGGTGGAAAAACACTCAAAATGGACTACTCATGGGTCTAATTCCTATTACTAAGAGAAAAGATAGAAAATCCTTCAAAGGGTAGCAAGGAAAAAGTACATGGAGTGTCTACCGTAGTACACAGAGTTTTCCCTTAAGGATCCACCTAGGCGTGTACTCCAACTGGACATGGCATGTAAAATCCCTACTATAATTCATGTTTGTATTGTACATAGAATTTACCCTTCTCAAGGTACCTACCCATGTACATCACCTATATTGTCCATTTATATCAACTAGTATTGTACATCAATATGGTGTCAAACCCACATGGGGTCAGGTCGTGCACTCTACATGGCCATTTTCCCCTACACAAGCTATCTAATCAGGTACTCAGCTACACATATGATTCCCAGTATATGGTGTATATATCCCATACATAGTATATACTTCCAAAAGTTTATCTTCCCCAAATAAGAAGAACACACAACATGTGTTCCCTGAACCCCACACCGTATACACAGGTTTCCCCAAATAAAAAACCCCCAAATCATCCTAAAACTCTTGTTTCTTTGTAAAAGATATAAATCATCCCACTATGGGTCCTAAGAAATCATAATAGGGCATTAAAAATTAAACAATGGTAAAAAAACATGGATTTATGTGAAATCCTAAAAATATCCTACCATTGGGCGGAATCTACCGAAGCTTCACTCATTTCCATGATCCAAGTCTATCGTATGATGATCCAGCACATCTCGAGATGCTTGGTAGTACCCTTCTTATTCTCCCTCTCCTTCCCTCCATCCCTCTCATATTTTCTCTATCTTTCATGAAAAGGGTAATCCATAAGTGGTGTATGTGAGAATCCATAGGAGAAGGAAGAATGAAAAGAGGAAAATAAAAGAAGAATAAAAGAAAAGAAAATGAAAATAAAATAGGGGTCTAGCACAACCCCAGTGCCCAAATTGAGTTTATGCCATGCATAAGAAAAACTCCCCATTCCAAAATCAATGGAGGAGATGGAATCTCAATATAACACTCCATTCAAAAGATATCGTCAAATGAAACTATGTGAATAAATTAATATTTAATCAATTAATTAATTATTAATTATTCCGTTAAAATTTGAATGGATGTAATTTCCACCAAAATCCTTTCCTACCGTAAAAAACCTATTCTAGGACCAAAAAAGTGGTCAGAAATATTATCTGAGATTATTTACTAGGGAAAATTTTCCACTTTACCCCTTACAAGAATCTAAAAGAAACAATTAAAATTTCTTCTCAAAATTCAAATCTGGAAAACATGGGTTGTTATAACCTCCCCACCATAAACCTTCTCATCCCTGAGAATCCTAGTGGTAAGATAAGTATCCATTCTCTCAACTTGAACATATACACAACAACCTATATAGACTATCAAATGACTAGTTTCATAGAATCTAATAATCATATCCTATATGGGAGATGTTCAACTGTGATTGATATGGTACTCACCACTATAGGAATAACCTTATCATTATATCAAAACCAAACAATGAGCCCACTGAACCACATAAAACATATATTTCAAACTGAAAATGAGGTTTTCCACCCTGAAATGTCAAATGATGCACTCCTCATCATATTACTTACCTTATATCACTCATCAAGCATAACATCAATAGGTTTCCATAATCAGGCTAGGAAGAGCAATTAAGATGAAAATAAAATATGCTCAACATAGAGATGATGCTCTATCAGTACACTCAAGATGATATCAAGATACAAAATGATCATCTCTAACCATAATTACATTAATATTCCATGGAAAGGTGTGTATAGAACTCTTTTGAGGCAAGCTCACATAAAACATGATACACTTTCCTTTAACAGCACCTAACACCATGTCTCCTGAAAAATAGATTCTAGGTCTATCCATGGGTCAACCATTTCATGGAACCCAATTTTTTTATGATGACGCCTCTACCATGGAGGTAAATTTTTCATTTAACCACAACTCATGGAAAACAATCCCGATGGAAAGTCTTGAAAACACTAGTAATCATCTCGCACATCGACACTCACCGATTAAAATTTAAATGGTACAACACATAACCGGAATTTATCTTTATCACTAGACTCATACTCCAACAAGTCATCCAACACAATGCTAAGATGACTGTGCTACATGACACATTAGTCTTGTTAATCCAAAAGCACCCTTGGAACTACACATCAAAAAAACACCATGTGAGTACCATGATTTTATTACCATGATCACCCATCACCCAACGTCATTACAGTCTTGAGCGTCTAACCATTCTCTAACTATATTAGAAATTTAAGAAACACTGATCAACCTGGCTAGGATTTAAAACAATCTTTCTCGTTAAATCCAATCTTGATACCAAAGAACCCTAGGTTCATGTCAAAATATGAAGGCATCAACATGCCTCTATCACAAAACCTAAGAATTAACCATGCCTCAATCTCAAAACGAGTGTATAACCAATATCACTACCTAAAAAGGCATTTATAAACTCAGTCCAACCTCTTATTCATGTTTCCTTTGAAAAAAATGGATGTCGACCAACAAGGGTCTGAGTAAAAACTATAAGAATCTAGGTATCTCACATAGCCCTACTAATAAATTCTCACAACCCTTCCAGAATTTATAACCACTTATCTCTAAAAGATCAAACCTATCTGAAGAAGGTTAAGATAAAACTAACCAATGAGGGTCCAAACTATCAACATCGACCTAATAGGTCCTATTACTCACCAAGAATCCTCATTATGAACTACTCTCTAGAGGCCATGATACCAATTTATAAGAGATACTGAACTAGAAATTATTAGGAATCCATATATGGTAATACCCCCTTGAGGTACAATATAGTAGAAACTTGCTGGGACATATTAGCATAATACATAGAGATCCTACAAGATAACCAAAAATGATATTGGTTACGTAAAACTTCATTCCAATCTATGTATGAAAACATTTTATATATTGTTACTGACAGTTTGAATAGTCACACATGAGAAATGATACACTATAGAGGGTAAAAAAATGGGAATCATGTGCCCTATTGACCTACTATAATTGCATCACCTCCTGTGCATGAGGAATGAGTCTCCAACCTCATCACTAAATGCCTCAAAAGAGATCCACATGTCCTTCCATCAGAAGGACATATATATATTTATTAAATTTATATATATATATATATATATATATATGAAATTAGGATCAATTGAGTAGAATATCACAAAAGACCTACCCAGGAAAACACCATCTGGGTTCTTATTTGACACTTTAAACAATTAGCCTATATGGTTAGTAAAATCACACATTATAATGTATATAACATGTGAATCCTATGTGCCAAATATGATGCATTAGATGCCTCTTTACTGTGCTTTCCAGGATATAAATCCATCTATTTCCACTTGATAATGTAAAAGAGTCATAAATCCATAATAAATCATAACATCCACAAAACATGGGTGCTTCTCAAAGTGGAAATCATATATAACTGTAACATCATAGATCAAAATAGAAATACCATAACCCTAGAAACCAGGACTTCTTACTGAAACAAGTGTTCTCGACATGCCAATATAAAATCCATCACAGATTACAACACATTCCTAATAATCCTATCTACCATATCCCAAATAGTAAATACATGGAAAGGAACAGCTCTAATACTACTTTGTAACGGCCCAAATAGGATGCCAAAAAATTGGTGCTCCAAGGATGTTCATCAAGAGTCCTCAAGAATGTTTCCCCATATTCCAGAGGCTAATAATTAGTAGTGATGGCCTAGGGTGTGACAATGGGGAGACTATTCCCTCATATCATAGTAAGAAAGCATTGAAAATATCTAAGTATCATACAAATTAGTAATTAAATAGTGTATGGAAGTAGTAAATAAACTAAAAGAGAACATGATGTAATAATAAATGAAATGATCTATTCCATACATATAGAAATGTTCACCCACTAGGCTGACCATAATGATACATGGATACAAAAAGTAATTCAAATAAAATTATAGGGCTCTACTACTAACTCCAAGCCAGACCACATGCCTGATCTCCAGACACTGTCGAACTACACCAACCTAAATTGAAGAATCTCACATGAGTATCTCTTCTAAATCATGTAACACTTTGCCTCATACCCATCTACCATGAATCTTTGATCAACCTAAAAAAATATAAATAACGTCTTTACACACCCTGATGTTCTTGTACAGGGGTGAGAAATAATCTTAGTAGGTCACCCCAATAATGAACCTATAAAATCTATTTCCATAATTTCATGCTCATGAAATATTCCCAGCCTTTCCAAGACTCAACAGAAATTTTAAGTTAAAAAAATAAACATGAAACCACATTTGAACCTTGAGTTCATAATCGTAGTCAACTAGGTGAAGTGCTATCAAGAATATCCATAATTATATTCATGTGTGTGTTTGTGTGTTTATAGTCTCTTACCTATACATATATACATAAATATGTATAAATATGAGTAAGTTTAATGAAATAACATAAAACCAATAGAATTTGATCCTTCAGTTCTTAATCACAATCACCTGGACATCCTGTGTAAGGGTATTGAACTGGACATCATACCACTAAAGCCATGTATCATTAATTTAATCTCTAATTCAATAATCCCAATCGATATATACCTTCTTCATCTAGAACCAAAAATGTTTCTGAGCAAGTTTCGTCACCACAAGGGGATACTCATCCATTCTCCAGGTTCACCCATACTCTCCTCCAATCATTTTAATGTAGGATTCGAGGGAAGTAAATCCGAACATCCTATAAATGGTCATAGAGATGGACATCATGATTCTCATTATATATAAATCCAGTCTAATGTTTGATCCCTAGGACTCAATCCATATACATTCATGAAATTGATATTCGGATGAACCCTAAGGGTCTGACTCTAAGGTAATCTGTAAGGAGATCTCACTAGTGATATTCCATGCCCACCCCTTAATATCTAGATGTATAAATCATGCCCAATGTCACTCATGGGTGTGAGATTCCATGATTAACCACCCTAAATAAGTAAAAGTGCTCAGAACCCTAATATTGGAGAGCATGTCTAGAGATCCTCATCATGTGTCAAATCTAAGATAGCATAGTCATTCTCTATAAGCCACTAGTCGAGGAGAGCATAATCAGCCTCTATAAACCACAATTTGAGGATAGATTAATCATCCACCAACAACCCCAGATTGATGATAGCATAATTATACTCATTTAACTCATGATTCTAGGAGACTGTAATAATTCCCAACACATAACAACTCAAGGATAGATTAACCATCCTCATCACTTGAGATAGATAGGAATCATCCATGATTATCATTACTAGGGATTCCATGACCTTGTTCATAATCATAGTATCAATATCCAAATTCCATGAATCGCCTATGGAAATCCCAATAATATAATAATTGAATATATAGTCTCATCATCTAGATCCCTGGTAGTACCCCTAGGTATTAAAATAATAAAACAATAACATGGCTCAGGAGTTGTATCCTAGGAAAGAACATTCTATCATCAAAAAGAGAAATAAATATGTAATGTGTTAGGATCATCCTCCACTAACTAGGAAGCACCTTGGGATATCACCATTTCATCATTAGTATACATGTGAAGTGTAAATAAAATAGTTTGGGTGGTCAAACACCTAACTCAACACTACTTCCATATCCTCCTTGTCTTACAAGTTTGGAATGGATTATAAGGTGAAGCTTGCTAATATCTCTACCCAAACCTAACATACTAGCTCAGGGTTAGTCAAACATCGGGGAACCCACTAGATCCCTCAAGTAAAAACACTAAAGAGGCATCCTATATGGGATCCTCTAGGTATACAGAAAAGTTAAGGCATCCTAATAGGGATCCTTAGCTAGGAAGGAAGAAGGGTTAAATTATACATGGGATTCTTGTGACAATATATAGGAAGGTGAAACCTACATGGGATGATTACCAATGGCATAAGAAGAAGATGCATCCTGCATGGGATCCTCATAATGATTCACAGGTAAAGGGATCTTACATGTTTTTCCCAAGGTTAGCATGTAAGGAAAGGTATTCCATAGGTGACTCTCAGTAATAATAAGAATTTATAGTCATCCTATAGGGGATCCATGGAAATAACTAACCTCCTGGCCTTCTAGGCCAGAAGGGAACATCTTGTAAGGGATACATCCTAAATAGAAGAGCGACAAAAGGAATCAGTCAAGAGGGATAGCTCTTTGATCATCTCATATCAAAGTTTCTTACTCTGAGAGGACTAATGTATTTTATTACCATAGGAAGAACCTCTCCATTTACGAAAAAACATGAAATGCCACCCAGGAGTCATCAAATCACCTCAGAGGTTTTACCAACATGATATATGTAGAAAGAAACTCAGAATGGACTAATAATGGGTCCAATTTAGAGTCATGGGAGAAAATATATGACAAAATCTTGAAGGGTAGTAAGTAAGGACTACACAACATGTGTAGCCCAGTACACGTCATGTTCCCTCAAGGTCCCATATGGGCATGTACTCCATCAGGATTTGGCATGTAAAAGACTAAGTACATAGTGTGTCATCACTATACATAGTGTATACCCTACTCGGGGTACCTAGACATGTACCTCACATGTCCTATCCTTGTATACCAGCTGGTTGTGTACATCTACATGATGGGAAACCCACACAGAGTCTGTCCATGTACTCTACACGGCTATGTGCCCCTACACAGGCTACCTGGATGGGTACTCGGCTACATTGTTGAGTCCCATTACATGATTTTTATAGACTATACATGAACTTTACTTCCAAAATATCATATTTCTTAAACAAGAATAACATATGATGTCTGTTCCCTGAACCAAACGATGTGTAAATGGGTTTTCTAGAATAAAAAACCCCCCAAATCACCCTAAAACCCCTAATTTATCATTAAAAGTAATAGATCGGCCTAATAGGAGTCCCAAGAAATAATAATAGGGTATTAAAACATAAAAATGGAAAATTTATGAGGATTTATAGAAAATATAAAAATGTCTTACCTTTGGTTGGAATCCATTGAAGCTTCTCTCATTTCCACAGTCCACGGTTGTCACACGATGATATTATGTGTCCCGAGCTCCACAGTTGAACCCTTCTTCCTCTCTCTATCCTTATCTATCCCCCTTCCATTTTCTCTCTCATTAATGTGATAGTTAGTCCATAGGTGGTTTTTATGACAAGCCATAGGATAAGGAAGATATAAAAGAGGAAAATAAAAGAAAAGAAAAGAAAAGAAAAGAAAAATGGGGCCCAACCCATCCCTGATGGACAAACTAAGTTTATGCCCTTTATAGGAAAAAATCCCCATTATAGAATCAATATAGGTTAAAAAATATCAATATGGTTCTCCATTCAAAATATATCACTGAAACCTGTGTGACAAAATTAAGATTTAATTAATTAAATATTAATTATTAATTATTCCACTAAAATTTAAACATCTTGAATTTCCACCAAACTCCTTTAATATGGTAAAAAATATATTTTTAGACAAATGAAGTGGTTATAAATATTATCTGATATCATTTACAATAGTAAAATTACCATTTTACCCCTTAGAGGCATCTGAAAGCAAAAATTCAAATTTATGCTCAAAATTCCAGTCTAGAAAAACACGGTTCATTACATAGAACCTCCAATTAAAGGGTATGTAAGTTTTTAACATAATATTTAAGTATTTTTTCAAACTATATTACTTAAATTTGTGTAAGGAATAGATAATAGGGGTTTCCTTCTATAAGTGAGGGGAGGGGTGCTCTTTGAATTTGTCAAAATATTAAAATATAATAAAGTCATTTTCATGGACAATTGATTCCAAAATGATATGGATTATAAGATAAAAAGGATATGGTCCTAATATAACAATAAAATTAAAATTTGAAAGGTTTTTATATCATTTTAAACCATATCCTTTTTATTAACTTCTTCATTAACCATTTTTAACCTTAACCATGGTAATTCCTTTTTCATTCTTAAAGGATTATAAATTTACTCATATGGTAAAAATTGGATCATAAATGGAAAAGGAATAAAATTTTAGATCATATATTATCATAATTGTTCTGTTGTAATAATTTATGGATTTTTAAATAATTTAAGAAAATATTATTTTTTATAAAATATAATTAATGTCATTTTTGACAATATTCATTTAATTTGACATTAAAGAAATAAATATAATAAAGTAATTATAATATAAAACTTTCACTCATCTATAATATTTTATATTCATATATAAAATTATTAGGGAACTATAAATCATTCAAACAATATTACTTTTTTGTGTTTTTAAATTCATTGACATGATTTTTCTTCTGCTTCCTCAAGCACAGTGTTGGTGTTATGTTGGCATTTAAGGTAATTATTTTATCACTAAAAATTAAAAATAAATCACAATGATAAAAAATAACATTTAAGATATACATTTATAACTGAAACTATCCTATTTTTATCATTTTGTAAGAAATTATAGAGATGTTAAATTTAATAGAGTGATATTTTGGAATTTTCATTACTTTAAAAAATATATATGTCATTTCAAAGGAAAATTTCACAAAATGACATATATTAAAATTTGGGATCAATAGGAGAAAATTATCACATAAAATGAAATTAATTCAAATTTTGGGTTGATTTTTAGACCCTATTTTATGATTTTAACATTATTTTGTCCATTTTACCCTTACTGAGGTGACAAATATTTACCATGATTATTATTCATAATGATCATAAATAAAAGGAACCTATTTGTAATGCCCTGACCCTAGTTACCTAGAGTCAGTACATTTTTACATATCATTGGTATGATCACAAGAGATCGCGTCCCGAAAGACCAATTAGTTTAGTAGCCTTGGAATTAATAGATACATACATAAGTTTTACATTACATCATGAAATAAGGAAAAACAACATTGTGTCCCCTTTTAACACACTCACATACCTTAGAATATTACAGTAGGTTACTAATTATATACTTATTCACTTCCTCAGAAAAATAAAACATAGAAATGGGTGAGATCAGATGATCAGTATGGATAACAATATAGCAGAAACTTTCATAAATAAGCATAAACATTTAAGGCAATGTATAAGAATAAACCACAAGCCTTTTAAACTTAAATTTCAGCATAATATGGAAAATATAAATCAAATAATTTCATTTACTTATTCACAATGATATTATACTAGTCAAGTAATCACATGTAATATTAATAGATAATTTCATAATGATGGAATGCATAATGTCGGACATCATAACCACATAGTCAAGGCCTCATGCCAAGAATACAAATAAGATTTTGTCAAGGCCTTGTGCCAAGACACTAGTTTGTCTCATGAGACCTATCAATTCGTCGATGAGTTATAGCATGCCACACCCGTCACTTATTATGTCCAATTCATTCCTAATATGAAAAGGTTGAAATATAACATAAACATTCGTATTAAAACTAGTATAAAAAGTGGTAATACTTTAACCATAAACCATGAATGGTATAAAAATAACACATCCACTGTCAAGAATAACTTATTCAATACAATATGGATGATTTTATTATAATAAATCAACCTAAATCAAG
Organism: Viscum album; assembly: GCA_963277665.1. Classification (NCBI taxonomy): domain Eukaryota; kingdom Viridiplantae; phylum Streptophyta; class Magnoliopsida; order Santalales; family Viscaceae; genus Viscum; species Viscum album. The sequence continues at coordinate 1,256,596,555 of OY728122.1, forward strand.
AATAAAATACAATGAAGGATATTTAAATTGATGAAAATAATCAAAAAACTATTTAAAAGAAATATCCCCTTTTTCTTGAAAACATTTAAAATGTCGCACTATTTATCAAAGAAGTCATTTAAAATAGATTTTTGAATAAAAGTGTCCCATAAAAATTTGAAAATTTTTAATGGAATTTTAATTTCAAAACATTCATGTCCATATAAATAAATCCTTAAAATAATTTTTAAAACATGGAAATTAATGAGAAATATTTAGAAGAATAAATCTTTAAAACGTTTAAAATGATATTTTACATAGAGTTCCAAAACAAATGAGAGATTCTTGAATAAAAATAATTGAGGTAATAAAAACTTTATAACATCATGAGAATAAATGGATTCATTATATAATATGTCAAAGTACAGTATATACACCATATAAAAGTGAATTGGGGAATAACAATAATGAAGTCTCAATAGAATGTAAATTGAGATGAAAAACATTATAAAGAATATATCCTTAGGTTAAGGATAAATAAATGGCATAATTATGTCTGAAAAATATAAATACACTCAATATGATTGGATATTCAGTGTACATCAATCAGAGTACATTCACATATATTATTGTAACAACAACACCAATGACTTTGATGTTTAACTCAATGAATGGAAATTGAGTTAAGATTACTTTTATCAAGTTCATATAGATGAATTGAGAATTTATCAATGGAGTTATTTTTGTATCAAAAGTATATACACACAAATTTTATAGGAAATTACCTCATATATAAATAAATAGTGATTTGTCACATAATCTTGGAGTAAATTAATCAATGATGTTTGCGTGAAACCCAATGAGTGGAAATCGAAATTTAAAATTCCCTTACCGATTTTGTAACTTTTGAAACATACACCCCATGAATGAAGGATCATACAATGAAGTTTTAAATACCCATAAATTAAATTATATTACACAAGTAATACAATCATGGTAAGTACATACACCACACAAAAGTAAATAGTGGCAATATAGCATGAATCTCACAAAAATAAGAAGTGAGATGAAACCCCCTTAATTTTTACTTATTTTGGGTTGAGGGTACATTAACCTCCTGTATAATAGTTAAATCATTGTTATTAAATTATAAAATAACCACATACATAAATATGATATAATATATGATCATATAATATATCTTTGTTAATAATATTTTAGTTGTATCATTGTTTCGGGTGTTAACTGATTCGTTTTCCTTTATATGTTTTGTTAAGTAAGTCATGTTTTTTATGGATAGTACGTATTTTATTAATATACATAATTATATTAAGTTATTAAACATTATTTTTAATCATAAAATGAAAATTATTCTTTAATGGTTATGATGGGGAATGAATCTCATCGCGTTCATGGAGACGGTAATCCGTACGTACGTATGAGCGACAATATCATTCAATTGAAGGTGAAATCATATATAATTGGATTTTATATCATATATAAAGAATAATTAACATGTTTTATTTATTATTTACATCAATTATAAATCATTATTATACCCATAGAAATAATGAAGTGTTGAAAAACAACTACACCACGACGTGGAGACGGTAAGTTGTTCGTACGAACGTATGGTGACATTGTCATTCATAGGATGGATAGAATAATGAATATTGTTGTACCATATTTATAATAACATCACATTATGTATAATGTATTGGAGTTATTATTTTGGTATGGAAACAAAAAATAAAAAAGAAGTGGAAGAAGAAGATAACTTTGAAAGAGGTTATGAAATTATTCTCTCTTCTTCGGGTGCTTCCATTTTATTTGATCAAAAGGACTCCATAGAATGTCTTTATTATAAATGGAAGGCCTCTAGGATATAGTGAATGTATTTGGGATTATATTTGGTCAAGTTTTGGCCATGTAAAATGGCTTTTGTGGTGTGAAATTAGGGGAAGGGTAAGTGCCCTTTTATAAGAGAGGTGAGGGTCACTTTTGGAAACTCTTGAAATATTATTTTATTATAAATTCATTTTCAGTTTATAATGGCCCCAAATGGATTTATTTCAAGTATACGGTGGTTATTGGTTAAAAACCTCTCATAAAATATGTTTTAGATTGGTTTAAGGCAGGATATTATCCATAACTTTTAGATTTAACTATTAGTTAAATAGTTTGACATTTACCACGTCTCCTTGTATTTTTATATTATATGGTTAATCAACATACTATAAACTTCCAAGAGAACCCCAAGTGGTTAATTAATAACATATATATCATTATATATGTCCTTTGTCTGATTAAAATATTTTTAGGAAAATTATATAATTTTATAAAATATTATTTGTTTTAAAAAACTCAATTATGTCAATTTTGACACTATTTAGTATTTGGTTTTTGTTAAAGTCATATCAACTTGATTTATTTGAAACAAATTCATTAAATCAACCCTAACATGTCTATTTAACCTATAAAATTCTTTTAATGCCTCAAAAGAATCAATTTACATTTATTTTGATATTTATAATATCAATTAAATTAGTCATTCATTAATTAGGTAATTACTGCATCATCATTGTGGCATAAATAAATTTAATTATTTAAAGTATGAAAATTATAAATAAAATAAAATTATGTAAGAAATATTTTTATATTTATAATGAATATTTAAATATGAATTTATCTTATTTATAACCCTATATTAAAAAAATTAGTTATGAAAATTTGAATTTAACAATTTTAACTCTTCTTTAAATAAAATAATAATAAATGTCCTAATCTAATCCAAGTTGACCAAAGAGATTAATATTTTATTCCAAGGGTTGATTTTTGTTGAGAAACACTTATCCAATAGAATTAGGATATGTGTTAGGGTAATTATAATATCATTATTATCATTAATTACCCTATTTACTTTTAACCGTGGTAAATAAAATTCAAAAGTTAATATTCACCAAAATTTATTTTCATCTTATTGAAAAAATTTTACTTACTAATTTCAATTATGTCTCTTGGATTTTTGAAATTCAATCCACATAAGTGGTAAAATTATGTTTTATTCAAATTTGCAAATGTGACTAGAAGGTGTGTAAAAGATGGTAAAAAGTTCAATAAAATTTTATACATATAATCTTATTATAAAATGAATCCAATTAATTACATTGAATTTATATAGGTATTATGTATCTATTTTGACTTAAAGTAAATTTAAATAAAATTAATAATTATTTAAATAAAAAGTTGGTTTTAAATAATAACGCAGTGTTTTTCACTATTCATCAAAAATCGAAAGTCTTCAAAAAAATACCAAAATTTAACTCTAAGATAATTTTAACATTTCAAATTCAAAAATTATATCTATTTAACCAAATTAAAAAAATAAAAGTTTTGTTAATTAATTTTAAAAAAATATACTCGTTGTCAAAACCAAAAAGCTGGTTTTCGAGAAGTAAAAACAATCAAATGATTGATATGTGTTTATGTCCAATTTAAATTTAAAATTACTTCCAATGACCAAAATTGGATTAAATGATCAAAATATAGTCTAATTATATCTCAAAACCTTTTAAATATATAATTTAACACTATAAATTTTTTTGAATAAAATAGTGGTTTTTAATTAAAATTTAGTATTTTTCACTATTCATAAAAAAATGAAAGTTATTAGAAAAGCACAGAAAATTTATCGAACCTAAATTTTTATTTACTTATTCTAAATAAGAAGTTTATTTTGTCAATTTGAATATATAAAAGTGTCATATATTATATTTAAAAATGGTTTTCCATTAAAAGGCGGTAAAATTTCATTTTTTGAAAAATATTTCTTTTGTCTAAAAAATTGAATTTGTTCTTATATTATATCTAAGATACCCATAATATGGATTTTAAAATAATATGGAGTATATAAAATTAAAAATTCAATTAATATTATTCATAACTTCTTTTTGAACGACTAGTTTGGTAAGTCATGGTGCGCTTGAACTCAGTGTTGTGTATAGTGAAAGCTATTGAATTAATTTATAGAAAATAACTTGATATGAAATATAGGGGTGTTAAATTCTTCCCATATTTTTGAAATTTCATCCTAGCAATTTTAAAATTGGGCTTGGGAACTTCATTGAATGTCTCACATCAAAAAAATAGTCAATAAAACTATCACTTTAAAAGTATGAGAGAAAGAGAAGTACAAAGGTCACACGAGATAACCCATACTAGGATTCCATGTAGGAAAACATGGTTATAGAAGATAAACTAAGTGTCGAGTTTTGATGGAGAGTGATAGAAAATAGGATCATGAGAATGTTAACAACCAGAAAACCACAAAATTGTGTTGGGTTAAACGGTCATTAGTTTCCTAGTAGGAAAAGTAAATGGACAACATTTTTTGTTTTAAGTTCCATTTCATAAAGATGAGGAATTTATTTATTATATAGACTAAGGAAAAAAAGATATATACTTACTTTTTAAGTATATTTTCATCCTTAAATAAATTTATACCACTAAACTCATCTTTTCACCAAACGATGAGTATTCAAGATGACTTGGTCACACCTGAAGTGCTAGAATCAACTTCTAGACAATCACATAATCCAAAAAGGATGAACTATATATTTCCCTTGTCTTTAGAGGTTAACCAAAACCAAATGGTTAGTACAAGATCAGATGATCCCCAAAATGGATAATCCTTTATACAAAGAAATACTAATCTTAATTTCCAAAATTGAACAAACAGTACCCAAAGTACAATAAATACCATTCAATAAAAAATTGTCCTTAAAATCCTTTAATATAATCCAAACTATGATTAAAACCCAAAACATAGAAGAATTTTATCACAAAGTAATTCATGGTAAATATTAACATTTATCTCTAAATAACATCAACTACTCTTAATGTATCATTAATAAGTGTAATTAACCAAATCACATATTCTCTATGATAGGTTAATAGTTTTCATTAATAACCTGAATCTCTATAAAAACATAGATTCTTCCAAAATAGAAAAATCCCTCATTAATCCTCAAATGAAATTCCATAGTATTCTATTTTTATTAGGCATATAGTGTTCCCAATAGAGCATACGTATTCCAAAATAACATTTATCAATTAATCAACAAATCATTTTCCTATACTAAGGATATCCATTTGATAAAAAATAAGATCCCAATTCAACATATTATTGATCAATAAAATCATTTAACTAAAAATAATTAGTCACACATACCGGGTACTTCACATAGTCCAGTGGTAGGTGATAAATCCTAATTGCACTCTGGTTGGGGGTTCGATTCCCACATCTTTGTCTGACGCGACGGATTGTCACACGGTCTGCGTGTTGTCCTTTTTCAAAAAATATATCTTATAACATTCCCAAAATGAGATAAATTTATCAAAATAATTGTAATATAATTTAACCACAAATGTTATCTCATAACTCGTATTTTCATCCCAAAAATTAATAACATATAATTGCCTCAAATTCAAGGATCATATAAACCCAAATAGTTCTTTATATTTATATCCACAAAAGAAAAGATAATTCTTCCTCAAATTGAATTTTCACATAACAAACTGCAGGGTTATACATACAAGATAATTTTCTTCCAATGTAATCCCATAAACAAAGATCATTAAAACTTTTAAACATTTCTCCATCCATTTATTTCCAAATTGGTTTTTCCTTGACCAAGAGGTTATCATATAGAATTGTGCATTCACTCGGGTAATGCCCAGGTCCCCTACATTTATGGAAAAGGACTGTAAATGGATTCTTGGGATCATTTTTATTTTCTTTCATAGTACTCTTCATTTTTCATCGGAAATTATTAACTTTATATCCATATTTCCCACAAATAAATCATTTATTTGTTCCATTGAGACACTTTCCTAGGGGTCTCCTTCCAAATTTACTCTATGATGGAAATTGAGATTTCTTTTCTCCATGGTCTCCACTAGTGGAACTCTTATCATTAATCTCCTTTCTCTTGTTTGTTGTGTCTAGGAGTTGGTAAATATATATGTTGTTGATCATATTTTTGGGAAATTGATTTGGCATGAACACGATATCTTTTATGCCTATCAAAATTCCATTTCTTTGCTTATTTACACCATCATTCCCACCTTGTACATCATGTTCAATGTTAATATGAATTCCTTGGAATCTAGAAATTGTCTAAAACTACAAACCATTGTTTGTGTAACAATATTCATAAAATAATTTAGAGAATATCATGACACATTATTTTGTATATAAAACACCTTAAGATTAACCAAGGTTATTTATTCTCATCTTATATTAAAATCCTTCAAATCAGTTTGCAAAGAAAATGTGAATTATCCTAAGTATATTACCTAGGAGTGTTGTAACCAAAAGTTGAGAAAGGCCCATTGTCGTGCACCAGTTCCCATTCTATTCTAGCTCAAAGTGGTATTTTCGGGTTTTCCCCTAGGTACACTTGTGCTAGAGCTGCCTCTACCTTCTTGTATCTAGACAGGGATGCATTTCTTGGAAAACCCGCATAATATTTACATTACCAAAAAAATTGTGATGTTCTTCTATACTAATCCACAATGTCTATTTCAGGGTAACGTTCTCTAATCAGAGTTCTTCTAAATCTAGTTTCCAAGGTTTGTACTAAACTTCCTCTCATACCAACTATAAAACCCCACCCCTAGTTACCCAGATTCAGTTCATTATTACATATCATTGGCATGATCGCAAGAGATCAAGTCCCTAAAGACCAATTACTTTTGTATCCTTGGAAGTACTATATACATACATATGTTTTACATTACATCATGAAATAATGAAAAACAACATTGTGTCCCCTTTGAACACACTCACATCCCATAGCCTATTCCAGTATGTTAATCATGATATACTTCTCCACATCTAGGGAAAAATAAAACCCTAGAAATTGGTGATCTCAGATGCTCAGTAAGGATAACAATATAGCAGAAACACTCATAAATAATCATAAACAATTAAGGAAATGTATAAGACTAAAACAAAAGAATTTTAAACTTAAATTTCAGAATAATATGGAAAATATAAATCAAATAATTCCATTGAATTATTGACTTGGATATTATACTAGTAGAATAATCATATTTAATATCAATAGCTAATTTCATAATGATGGAATGCATAATGTTGGACATCATAACCACATAGTCAAGGCCTCATTCCAAGACTACAAATAAGATTTTGTCAAGGCCTTATGCCAAGACACTAGTTTGTCTCGTGACACCTACTGATGCATTGAGGAGCTATAGCGGGCTCCACCCATCACTTACTAATTCCAATGAATTTCTCATATGAAAAGTTTGAAACATAACATAAAAATTTATATTAAAACTAGCATACGAAGTGTTAATACTTTAACCGTAAACCAAGAATGGTATAAAAATAACACATCCATAGTTAAACATAACTTATTCAATACAATATGGATGATTGTATTATAGTAATCCAACCTCAATTGAGAATAAAATAAAATGAAGGATACTAACATTTATAAAAATAATCAATAAAACTATTTGAAAGAAATATACCCTTTTTCTTGAAAACATCTAAAAGTAACACTATTTATCAAAGAAGTCATTTAAAAGAGATTTTTGAATCACAGTTTCCCATACCAATTTGAAACTATTGAATGGAATTTTAAATTCAAAACATTCATGTCCATATAAATAAATCATTAAAATCATTTTTAAAACATGGACATTAATGAAAAAGATTTAGAAGAATAAATCTTTAAACATTTAAAATGATATTTTACTTAGAGTTCCTAACCAAATGAGAGATGCTTGAAAAAAATAATTGAGGTAATAAAAACATTATAATATCATGAGAATAAAAGGATTCATGATATAATATGTAAAAGTATAGTATATACACCATATAAAAGTGAATTGAGGCATAACAATAATGAAGTCTCAATAGAATGTAAATTGAGGTAAAATCCCTTATAAAGACCGTATCCTTAGGTTAAGGATAAATAAATAACATAATTATGTTTGAAAAATATAAATACACTCAATATGATTGGATATTTAGTGTAAATAAATCAGAGGGCATTCAAACATATTCTTGTAACAACAACACCAATGACTTGGATGTTTAACTCAATGAATGGAAATTGAGTTAAGATTACTCTTGTCAAGTTCATATTGATGAATTGAAAATTTATCAATGGAGTGATTATTTGTATCAAAAGTATATCCCCATAAAGGGGAGTGAAAATTAATACATAAATAAATAAATAGTGATTTCACCCATAATCTTAGAGAAAAATAATCAACGAAGTTTGCGTGAAACCTAATGAGTGGAAATCGAAATTAGAAATTCCCTTACTGATTTGGTAACTTACGAAACATACACACCATAAAAGAAGGATTGAAAAATGAAGTTGTAAATACCCATAAATTAATGTATATTACCCAAGGAATACAATCATGGGAATTTTATACACCACACAAAAGAAAATAGTGGTAGTATAGCATGATTCTCACGGGAATAAGAAGTGAGATGAAAACCCCTTACCTGGTACTTTTCCTTAGTTGAGGGTATATTAACTACCTGTATAATAGTTAAATAAATGTTATTAAATTATACAAGAACCACATATATAAATATGATATCAAATATGATCTTCCAATATTTCTTGTTAATAATATTTAAGTAGTATCATTGTTTCAGGTGTTAACAGATTCGTTTTCCTTTATATGTTTCTTTACGTAAGTCATGGTTTTTATGGATATGAAGTATTTGATTAATATCCAGAATAATATTACATTCTGAAACCTTATTTTTAATAATAAAATGAAAATTATTCTTGAATTGTTTCAACAGAGATTTAATCTCATTGTACTCATGGAGACGGTAATCCATACGTACGCATGAGCGACAATATCATTCAATTGATGGTGAAATCATATATAATTGGATGTTATATCATATATAAAAAATAATTAATATTTTAAATTTATTATTTACATCAATTATACATCATTATTATACCCATCAAAATAATTAAGTGTTGGATAACAACTACACCACGATGTGGAGACGGTAAGTCGTGCGTACGCACGTATGGTGAATTTTTCATTCATAGAATGGATTGAATAATTAATATGGTTATACCATATTTATAATAACATCACAGTCAGTAGAAGGTAATGAATTTATTATTTTGTTAAGGAAACAACAAATAAAGAGAAAGTGGAAGAAGAAGATAACTTTGAAAGAGGTTATGAAATTATTACCTCTTCTTCGGGTGCTTCCTTTTGATTTGATCAAAAGAGATCCATAGGTTGGATTTATGAACAAAGTAAGGCCTCTATGACGTATTTAAAGTAGTTGGGAGAATATTTGGGTAGGTTTTGTCTGAGCTAAATGTCTTTGGAGTTATGAAATTAAGAGAATGGGAAGTTCCCTTTTACAAGAGACGTGAGGGTCACTTTAGGAAAATCTTGAAATATTATATTATTATAAATTAATTTTCGGTTTATAATGGCTCCAAAGGGATTTATTTCATGGATTAGGTGGGGATGGGTTGAAAAATATCAACCAATAGGTTTTAGACCGGTTTAGGTCACCATATTAACCTTAAATTTTAGATTTAACTCTTAGTTAAATAGTTTGACATTTACCATGTCTCCTTGTATGTTTATATTATATGGTTAATATACTTACCATAAACATCCAAGAGAACCCCAAGTGTTTCATTAATAACATATCTATCATTATATAAGTCTTTTTGCTGAACCTTATATTTTTATAACTATTATATAATTTAATAATATATTATTTGTTTTAAAAACTCAATTATGTCAATTTTGACACTATGTAGAATTTGGTTTTTGTTAAAGTCATATCAACTTCATTACTTCAAAAAAAATTCATTAAATCAACTCTAACATGTCATATTAACTGATAAAATTCGTGTAATGCATCAAAAGTATCAATTTAAATTTATTTTGATAATTATAATATCAATTATTTTAATCATACATTAATAAAGTAATAATTGCATCAACATTGTGTCATAAATAAATTTAATTTTTTAAAAAATAAAAATTATAAATAAAATACCATTATGTAGGAAATATTTTTATCTTTATAATAAATATTTATAATTTAATTTATCTTATGTATATATATATAATAAAAAAAATTATTTATGAAAATTTGAATTTAACACTTTTAACTCTTCTTTAAATAAAATAATAATAAATGTCCTAATCTAATACAAGTGAAAAAAAGGATCATATTTTATTCCTAAGGTTTATTTTGGTCGAAAAACACTTATCCAAGAGAATTAGGACACATTTTAGGGTAATTATAATATCATTTTTACCTTTAATTTCCCTATTTACTTTTAACCGTGGTAAATAAAAGTCAAAAGTTACTATTCACCCAAAATTATTTTCATCTTATGGAACCACATTATACTTAATAATGTCAACCATGTCTCTCGTATTTTTAAAATTAAATCCACAGAAGTGGTAAAATTACATATTATGTAAATTTGCAAATGTGCCTAGAAGGTTGGTAAAAGACGGTAAAAAGTTCTATAAAATTTTATATATCTAATCTTATTATAAAATGACTCCAATTAATTAAATTGAATTTATATTGGTATTATGTATCTATTTTTACTTAAAATAAATTTTAGAAAAAATAATTATTTAAATAAAAATTCGGTTTTAAACAATAATGTAGTGTTTTTCACTATTAATCAAAAATCGAAAGTTTTCATAAAAATACCAAAAATTAAATCAAAGATAATTTTGATATTTCAAATTCAAAAATTATTTCTATTTCACCGAATAAAAAACATATAAGTTGTATTGATTAATTTTAAAAAAATATTCCCGTTGTCAAAACCAGAAAGGGGGTTTTTGAGAAGTGAAAACTATCAAAAGATTAATATGTGTTTATGTCCAATTTAAATGTAAAATTACTTCCAATGATCAACATTGGATTAAATGATAAAAATATAGTCTAATTATACCTCAAAACCATTCAAATATATAATTTAACACAGTTAATTTTTTTTATTAAAAAAGTTGTTTTTAATTAAAATTTAGTATTTTTTTACTATTCATCAAAATATGAAAGTTATCAAAAAAGCACAAATAATTTATCCAAACTATATTTTTATTTCCTTCTTCTAAATAAGAAGATTATTTCTTCAAATTTAATATATAAATGTGTCAAATATTGGATTTAAAAATGGTTCGCCATTAAAATCCAGTAAAATTGCATTTTTTGAAAAATACTTCTTTCATCCAAAAAATTTAATTTGTTCTTATATTATGTCTAAGAAAAAAATAATATGGATGTTAAAATTATATTAAGTATATAAAATAAAAAATGGAGTTAATACTATTCATAACTGCTTTTTGAACAGCTAGTTTGGTAAGTCGTGGTGCGCTTAAACTCGAGGTTGCATGTAGCGCAAGCTATTGAATTACTTTAAAGAAAATAACTTGCTATGAAATCTTGGGTTGTTACACTATTTACCAAATATTAAACTTGAGATTAAAAATATGGTATAAATTTTTTATGATTCAATGTATAGAATTTTTTTTAATAAATTTTAATATAAATGTGTAAAGTGAATAGAAAAATTGTTTTTAGAAAAATGTGTTTTCTTAAGCATTAAAATTAACTTATATCAAAATCACAAATATTGAAAATAAAAATTTAATTAATTAGATTATTATAAATAAAATGGATCATATGTCACTTTAACACCATAATCAAAATAGAATTTTACTTTTAATTTACTTTATTTAATGAAAATAAATAAGAGTATATGAAAATTCTGTATTTTTCACTATTTAGGTAAAAATCAATCATTTTATAAAAATCCCAAAATTTCACCCTAAGTTAATTTTGATATGATGATTTAAAAAATTATTTTCATTTTATAAAATTTAATTTCTAAAATTTTTATAAATTATTTATAATTTCCACACACAAAAATCAATAGAAATAATTTTTAAAGAGAATAAATTTTTGAAGCATAAAAAGATTTTACGGAAAATTGAGCACTTATTTATTATTAATAAATAAATTATATAAAACAATTATATATATATTTAATAATTTATTAAACACTATTCATACATTCCAATCCAATGCATATGAGATAAATATTATAATAAATTATAATAATTTAACAGTATTTCGTGGTTTGCTTAAATCTCGACGTTGCATATTAAGAAAGGTATAGAGAATAATATTTTACATTTTCTAGGTGTTAAATTTTAATAATAATATATAAATATAAGTATTATAAAATATTATCTTCTTCATTATACCAACATAAATATATACACAATAATACTGTGTATATTAATTCACCTTAAATATCATTATTTGAAGTAAGTGATTTTCCTCAATTTTAATTTGGTCAATGAATCCAAACCATTTCCTTGTTAATATTAGATATTTTTTTTAATATCCCATAATTTATCCTCCTCAAGTTATACATGAATCATGAAACATGCATCATGATATTCAATCATTTAAGGCACAAATTAAATTCCTATTCAATGTATATGCGATAACGTTTACAATAAATAATAATAATTTAACGGTATTATGTGGTTTGCTTAAATTTTGACGTTTTATATTAAGAAATATATCAATAATAATATTCTAAATTTTTTAATTTTTAAATTTTCATAATATTCTATGAATATAATGATTCTCACATATTATCTTCTTCATCATACCAGCATAAATATATACACATTAATGTCGTGTATATTAATTCACATTAATTATCATTATTAGAAGTGATTTTCCTCAATTTTAATTTGACCAATGAATCCAAATTATTTAATTATTAATATTAGATATTAATTTATGTTTATTATATTATAATTTCTCATCGTCAAATTATACATGAATCATGATACATGCATCGTGATATTCTATCATTGAAGGCACGAATTAAATGCTTATTTTCATTTAAATACCTGAATGTCTTGGGTATTCCTCTTTCTTCATGGGGTAAATAATTAAATAGGGTCATTATTGGTTTTTATGTATCAAAACATTTTACATACTATATTTATCTATTTTATCATTTTATCATTTTTATTTTCTATGCAGGATTCCTTTGTATTCATTTAATTCGACAGGACAATCTTCATATGGTATTCATTTTTCTTCCTCACCACTATCCTATACATAGAATGAATTAACTCTCATGCATGCACCATAACATTCTCTAGTGAAGATAGTAAATGGTATCTTCTTAATCGTAGAATTTATTTATGTTTATTCATGTAATTCATGCATGATTTTTTCATGCATTGAGTTTCTATTGGGATGAAATATGAATGTGTAGATGTTATGTTTCTTCTTCTCATTCGACTTACATGCATTGAAATCGAAACTTTATGAATGTGTGAGATTATCACCCTCATTAATTCATGTAATACTCTATTTATCATATAAATTCTTAAGCTTCCTTTTATTTTAAAATCTATAATTTTATCCAAAATATCTGTAAAAATTTAGGTGATGTCACTGTATTTATTATTCAAGTCCATGTTTACTTTTTGTTCATTGCACTAATGAATGTATCCAATATCTCATGAAAAAGAATTAAAAATTAAAATTCTTATACAAATTGTATGAAACCTACTTTTTTTACTCTATTTTTCTCAACTAGAAGATTATTTTAAATTTATGTACATGCAGTCGATCCTAGAACCTTGTTTCTCACATGGTCGATCAATATAGTCATGGAAGATATTTATTTTCATGGAAGTTTCATGATTCATAGGAGGTCTATGTACATCAAAGTTCAATTATCATGGGGTTCTTTCTCCTTAAAATATTATCTTCAAAGGTTTTTGGATGATTCAAGAACATTTGGTTGATTGATACATTAATCAAGAAGAGAACTCATACTCATAAAGAATCCAAGATGATGGACATGTGTTCGATCATGTCAACTTGTGAGGTCGATCTCCATCTCTTAATAAGTCCAAATAATCCATCATGCATGGTAGAATTAACTATTTTCATATATAATGATAAACTAGTGGTCATAGGTATGACATAATCCTAGGTAATGATCATATTGTTGATGTTATTTAAGTGATTTAAACATGGAGCAGTAGTAACTGCATTCAGTAGTCAAATGTTAGTTTTTCCTTCAACCTTACTCATATTTTTATAAAACCTCATTACCTTAGTCACTCAATTTAGGTAACTGGGTCCTCTATGGAACACTCACACACACAATCCCATAATGCATGCCACCCCGTGTGCACCATGCACCACATGTGAACCCTTAGGGAACACCTTCCTACCTATGTGGGTTATCTTCTTCGCTAGATATCCATGTGGACTGGCTCCTATGCGGTGATTCATACTCCCATATGAGTGTTTGATTTGTCCCCTTATTTTTTTTGGTTGGATATATTTTTTACCAAATACTTATAAAATGATTTAGTAAATAATCCATACAATTAAATTATTAAACGAACTCATGCAATAAAATTTCTCATGGCCTTATTCGTATAAAATTATTTCACTCAAAACAACTTCTTCGATCATCCCTTGCACTGGTTCTCACCAAATCAACATATATTGACTCATTTGAAATATATTTAATTCTTGGGCACAAAAATATCCTCCTTTATATTTTTTTATCAATATAAACACGCATATTTAAATTTAATATGTGGGATCATTTATTTCTCCCCCTTATTGACAATTAAATGAAAAGGAACAAGAAAGGGGTCTTCTTAATATTTTTACATAAACATATCCCCCCCATTCTGTAACACCCCAAGCTTCCATGATATGCTTCTATTTCAATAATGCAATAGCTTGCATTGTACGCAAGTTCGAGATTCTAACACACCGCGACCAATCAAAGTAGCTGTTATGAATATTAATACCTACTTTTTGAAATTATATAAATTTTTTATTTCAGAATGGACTTAATTTTTGGATTCAGAATATCGAAATTATCCTATGTTGAATTTTTGGTATTTTTCCGAGAACTTCCAATTTTCGATGAATAGGGAAAAATACTTAAAAACAACATTTTTAATAAAAATAATTTATGGTGATAAATTATACTATTGAGTGGTTTTAAAGTATAATTAGAATATAATTTTACCATTTTATCCAATGGTGGTCATTAGAATTAATTTCACTTTGAGATTGGACATAAACAATTGTCAATCTTTTGATTGATATTGTTTCTTAAAAACACGCTATTTGTTTTCACAATGGGAATTAATTATAAAATTAATTAATTCAACTTATATGTTTGTAATTTTGTAAAATAGACATCATTTTTGAATTTGGAATATCAATTATAGCTTAGGGTGAATTTTTTGTATTGTTCTGAGAAACTTCAATTTTTGATGAATAGTGAATCCACTAAGTGGTAGTTAAAAAACTAATTTTTCATTTAAATGAAACTTTACCACATCTGTGAATTGAATTTCAAAAATCCGACATAAATGGTTGTCATTAGTAAGTAAAATGTGGTTCAATGAGATTAAAATAATTTTAGGTGAATAGTAACTTTTAAGTTTTATTAATCACGATTAAAGGTAATTACTGTAATTTAAGGTAAATATAATGTTATAATAATATGAAATTACCTTTACACTTGTCCTACACTTATTGGATGAGTCATGGACGACCAAGAAAATCCATGGGTCAACTTGGGGACCCCATGGAGCTACTTGGGTAAGAAAATGACATTAATAACTTTTTATTTAAAGTAAAAATAAAATTGTCACAAACATGTGCGTTTTTACTAAAACAATTATTACATGGGGTTATATAAGTTAACATTTTGACTATAAATATTCATTGGAAATCTAAAAATATTTCCTACATCATGGTAATTGTTTTATAATTTTTATGCATTAAATAAATAAATCTATTAATCACACCATGATGATGTAGTGATTACCTCATTAATGAATGATTTAAATAAAATGAAAAGATAAGGTAAAACCTAAGACTTACACTTGTCAAAAGCCTATTGTATTGGTGGATTTAGAACCCTTATCACCTTATCCTAGAAATATATCATTGTGGGACCTTTAAAATCCGAAAATCATTTCATAATAATGTAACATTTCATGACTTTCCAAGAGTGTCCCTCCTCTCCTCTTATAAAAGGCCCCCACCACTACCATCGTATTCACACCTTCAAAGCCATTTGGCTCAGCCAACCTCTTCCCAAATACTCTCTCAACTTCCCTATCTTACTCCTAGAAGCCTCAATTTGGGCATAAGTCTTCCCAAGGAATCATTTGGCTCAAATCAAAAAGAGTTACCCGATTTTAAGGTAATGTCTTCTCTTATGTTCTTTTGTTTTATTTTGCTTCTCCAACCCCTTAAACTCTTTTTATTCCTTTATTTTTTTAACAAAAAAAGTATCTTCAATATACTAGGATGTTGTTATGAGAATTATTTTATTTACACTTACACACACCTTCGTCTAATGGTTAAAGAACATATTGTTTCTGTGGGTGGTGAATTACTGCCTCATGAAACGATGATTGTTCAATCTTATTTTAACACCTCTCATGGTGGCCATTAATATGTCATTATATGTATATATGATATATATTATTTTTATTATTTCCTTATTCTTCTTTATTTTTCATTTATGCCATACCTTTGTGATTTCCATTATGGGTAAACGCGATAATTTTATTTTAGGAAGTGCGGACTACCGCCCCCTCAAAGTGATTTGAATTGTTAATGCCAAATGTGGGACATATAAAGGATGGAGTAAATGATATTATATATTATATTATACTATAATTATAATATACCTTTATATCATTATGATTTCATTCCATTAAATATGAAATAGAAATGAAAGTAGCGTTCATACGTACGTACGACTTACCGTCTCCATGAACGGTGCATTTCATTTATTAACTCTAAATGTAATGTAATATTATAAATGCATGTATATACTGGATATATATGATATATATTATATCTACATCATGAATATAATTTTGGATATAATGGATATTTTACCACATGAACAACTTGTAATTATAAGAAGTTTATTTTTGACTCAAGTACCAAAGATCGACAAAACGACCGTTGTTATCTTAAATAGTTAAATAATGTTTATAACATGGTAATAAGTGATATAAAAGGAATAATTTACTTGAAAAATGTTCTTAAGAAATTATAAATTAACTCTAGTTTATTATTCAGGAGGTTAAATAACGATCGAGTCAAGTCGGACACGAGGTAAGGGACTTCGTCTCAATCTCCCTTAATTGAGGCATACTTTGTTTTATACACAACATTTCTTTATACAGTGTATAAACCCCTTTGAATTTTACTTTTATTCAAAAGGAATCTTTTTATACGAATAATTTTTACTAAACAAAAAAAGGAATGTTTTGTCTTACGTATACGGCGACAACGACTTCTCCGCCTCCGTGGCCATTATTTGAGTTTCAGCTTCCTCTACAAGCCATAACTTTTTTTTAAATGAAAAATAAATAGCAAGTTTTACTTTTATTTTATTTTGGTATTGAAAATGGTTTTATTATATCAATGTGTTGTATTGATATATTGTGATTGAAATGTGTAAATTTTATGTTTCCTTTATGCATTTTTTATGTGATACAATTATGTTATGGTTTATGATATGTTTAAACCTTTTCATATAAGGAATGAATTGGACTTAATAAGTGACGAGTGGAGCCTGCTATAGCTCCTCGATGCATAGGTAGGTCTAATGAGACAAACTAGTGTCTTGTCATGAAGCCTTGACAAAATCTTATTTGTATTCTTGGCACAAGGCCTTGACTATGTGGTTATGATAGTCTGGCATTATGAATTCCATCATTATGAAAGTGGTTATTGATATTTCATGTGATTATTCGACTAGTAGAATATCCATGTGAATAAGTAAATGGAATCCTTTCATTTTATTTTTGCCATATTATGATGAAGTTCAAGTTTAAAAGTCTTTTTTTTAGTTATACATTGCCTTAAATGATTATGTTTATTTATAAAAGTTTCTACTATATTGTTATCCTTATTGATCATCTGAGCTCACCCCTTTCTATGTTTTATTTTTCGCAGGATGTGAAGAAATATTTTATGACTGACTTACAGGGATAGTCTGAAGGGGATATGAGTGTGGACTATGGAGACCATGTTTTTTTAGTTTTTCGCTTTATTATGTAATGTAATATTTATGACTGTATCTAGTGTTTCCAAGGATACTAAACTAATCAGTCTTTCGAGACTTGATCTTTTGTGATCATGCCAATGTTACGTAATAATGCACCGACTCTGGGTAACTGGGGTCGGGGCATTACAGTTGGTATTAGAGGCAGTTTATTACTAACCTTGGAAGCTAGATTTAGATAAACTCTGATTAGAGCACATATCCCTAAGATAGGCTTTGAGGATTAGTATAGAGGAACTTCCTAGAATTTTAGTATTATAGATATTTTGTGAGTTTTCTGAGCAAGAAATCCTTGTCTAGATATGAGCAGGTAGAGGCAGCACTGTCACAGATGTACCTAGGGATAATACCCAAAAACATTGCTTTGAGCTATACTCGAATGGGAACTGGTGCACGACAACGGGTCTTGTTGCACTCTTGGTTACGACACTCCCGGGGGATATGCTTAGGATAAATCTCATTTTATTTACAAACCATTATGAAGGGTTTATGAGTATATACATCCTCAAAGAGAACATTTCTAATGACTATGGATTATATCCATAAACTATTACATTTATGTTAAGTGTTTTACAATTATGTAATTATGTATTTTGATTCATAAACTAATATAGTTTATGCCATTGTTTAGAAATGGCTCCTAGTAGAAGGAATGGAAATAGTATCAATGCACGCACTCCAGGTAGGCATTTCCCTCCTGCTCAGGATAATTATAGTGGAGCTGGTGATACAATTGGTGCTGATCAGCTTATCACCATACTGGGACAACTCACTCAGGTTATGAATAATAACCTTACACGTATGGAGCACCCTGATCCCCAACGTGGAGGATCAATGTTAGAAAGCTTCATGAGGAAAAAACCACCAACATTCAATGGGCGTACAAATACCTTAGTAGCTGAGAAATGGATAAATTCCTTAGAGAAAATATTCCATGCCTTGGGAATTAGTGAAAGGGAAAAGGTTATCATGGCAGTTTACCACCTCACTGGAGATGCTGATCAATGGTGGTTATTGATTCAAAATACAAAGAGTGTCAAGTATGGAATGGAGAGAGTTCAAGGAGCTTTTCTTAGAAAAATAATTTCCTCATGACCATCGAGCCGATATGGAAAGGAAATTTCTGAGTCTGAGGCAAATGGAGGATGAGAATGTCGCAAAGTATGAGGCTAACTTTACAAGGTTAGTGAGGCATACAACAGATTATATATGTAACCCAAGAAGTAAGATTGATCGTTTCTTTGATGGGTTAAAACTGTTTCTCTGTCGAGCCTTAGTCTCGCAATCTTTCTCATCGTATGAAGATATTGTCTCATGTGATATCAAGACAGAAAAGGAATTCTCTAAATCTTATGACAATATAGTAAAGTAAGGGAAGAAGAGAATGGTGGAATAAGAGATAGATAAATGGAAAAAGAGAAAGAAGGATTTTCCATTATGTGATAATTTTGGGAAGAATCACCCTGGTACTTGCCTAAAAGTAATGCAAGTTTGTTATAAATGTGGAGAAAAAGGTCACCAGGCTCGTGATTGCAAGGGAAAGAAAAAGGCTATCAATGTTGAATGCTACAATTGTAGGGAAATGGGGCATTATGCAAATGAATTTCCTAAGCATCAGGGAAACTGAACTCAAAAAAGGCCAAGAGTTCAAGGCCAATCTTCTGTTGTTACTACAGTTGAAGTAGAATAATTAATGTATTGGTGCTTTTGGACTCAAGGATTATATTATGGTTATAATAATAATGTGATATATATGTAAGGATTTTACTGCAGTACTGGTTTTTTTCATTAAGGTTTTAATATGATGAAGGTAATCATATTTTTAGTATGTGACAATAAGAGAAACTTTACTTTGTTTGGGGAATCTGATGTTACAATTGATTTTGGAATTTAGGGACTTTTTAGAGAAAGTCTGGACAGAGGTATTTTGGATAACTATAAAGGTTGGAAGGGATTAAGTTGAACTTTGGATAGTATTGTTTAAGGTTAAAACATTTATGAAGATTATTTTTGGAATATTATAATATTATAGTTTTAGGAAAAGGACAACCTGTAGGTTGGGGGATAACTCATCGCATCGAACAAAGCTGCAAGAATCAAACCCACAACTATAGTGCGACAGGCCTTTATTACCTACCACTAGCCTACAGGAAGTCCCTGGTTGTTAAAAAATATTTTTCCTAATCTAAATGGTATGTGATAATATTTGGAACCTTGTAAGATTACTATAAATATAATATTTTTGAGTTCAATTATCTTTTTGATGTAAATATGAGTTTGTGGTGGAAATTAGTTGAAGGTTGAAAGTATACTTTTCAAGTATATATATATATATACCTCTCTCTTATTCTATGAATAAATTAATTCTTAAACTTTAGGAAAAGGATATTAAAAAAATGTGTTATCCTAATACCTTATGTTTTGTTGAACTGATGATATTTTAAATCACCATAGATTGAAAGCTTTGAGGACCTCAATTTTACACTTGTTTGTAATTGATGACCTCAATCACTCCCTATGAATATTTACATTTTCTGTCCAATTATTTGTCTCTAATTTCCACCAATGTTCTCCTAATCGAGATCATAATTTGGTGGTGACTTTTTCATTTCCTTTTCCCTATTATTAAGGCTAAATTTTATTAACCTTATTTCCGATGTGGGTTTTCCACAAAGGTATTTTCTACCTTCAAACTTTTATTTTAGAAGAACAATTTCACACTGCGAGGATGAAATTTATTGAAGGAGGGTAGAATGTAACACCCCAAGCTTCCACGATACACTTCTCTTTCAATAATGCAATAGCTTGCATTGTACAGAACTTCGAGATTCTAACACACCGTGACCAATCAAAGTAGCCATTATGAATATTAATACCCAATTTTTGAAATTATATAAATTTTATATTTCAGAATGGACTTCATTTTTGGATTCGGAATATTGAAATTAGCCTATGTTGAATTTTTGGTATTTTTTCGAGAAATTTCAATTTTTGATGAATAATAAAAAATACTTAAAAACAACATTTTTAATCAAAATAATTTATAATGATAAAGTATACAATTGAGTGGTTTTAAATTATAATTAGAATATATTTTTACCATTTTATCCAATGGTGGTCATTAAGAATTAATTTCACTTTGAAATTGGACATAAACAATTGTCAATCTTTTGATTGATATTGTTTCTTAAAAACACGCTATTTTTTTGACAGTGGGAATTAATTAAAAAATTAATTAATGAAACTTATATGTTTGGAATTTTGTAAAATAGACATCATTTTTGAATTTGGAATATCAATTATATCTTAGGGTGAATTTTTGGTATTGTTCTGAGAAACTTCAATTTTTGATGAATAGTGTAACCACTAACTGGTAGTTAAAAAAATAATTTTTTGTTTAAATGAAATTTTACCACTTCTGTGAATTGAATTTCAAAAATCTGACATACATGGTTGTCATTAGTAAGTAAAATTTGGTTCAATGAGATGAAAATAATTTTTTGTGAATAGTAACTTTTAAGTTTTATTAATCACGATTAAAGGTAATTAGTGTAATTTAAGGTAAATATAATGTTATAGTAATATGAAATTACCTTTACACTTGTACTACCCTTATTGTAAGAGTCATGACTGACCAAGACAATCCATGGGTCAACTTGGGGACTCCATGGAGCCACTTGGGTAAGAAAATGACATTAATAACTTTTTATTTAAAGTAAAAATAAAATTATCACAAACATGTGTGGTTTTAATAAAAACAATTATTAAATGGGGTTATATAAGTTAACTTTTTGATTGTAAATATTCATTTTAAATATAAAAAGATTTCCTACATCATGGTAATTTTTTTATAATTTTTAGGAATTAAATAAATAAATTTATTTATCACACCATGATGATGCAGCGATTACTCATTAATGAACGATTTAAATAAAATGAAAAGATGAGGTAAAACCTAAGACTTACACTTGTATAAAGCCTATTGTATGGGTGTATTTAGAACCCTTATCACCTTATCCTAAAAATATATCATTGTGGGACATTTATAATCAGAAAGGTAGTTCATAATAATGTAATATTTCATGAATTTCCAAGAGTGCCGCTCCTCTCCTCTTATAAAAGTCCCCCACCACTACCACCTTATTCACACCTTCAAAGACATTTGGCCCATCCAAACTCTACCCAAATGCTCTCTCAACTTCCTTATATTACTCCTAGAAGCCTCACTTTGGGCAGAAGTCTTCCCAAGGATTCCTTTGGCTCAAATCAAAAAGAGTTACCCGATTTTAAGGTAATGTCTTCTCTTATGTTATTTTGTTTTATTTTACTTCTCCAACCCCTTAAACTCTTTTTATTCCTTTATTTCGTAACAAAAACAGTATATTAAATATACTAGGATGTTTTTAGGATAAGGATTTGATTTACACTTACACATGCCTTCGTCTAATGGTTAAAGAACATACTGTTTCTGTGGGTGGCGAATTACTGCCTCACGAAACGATGATTGTTCAATCTTATTTTAACACCTCTCATGGTGGCCATTAAGATGTCAATATATTTATATATGATATATATTATTTTTATGTTTTCTTTTTACTTATATATTTTTCATTTATGTCATACCTTTATGATTTCCATTATGGGTAAACGCGATAATTTCATTTTAGGAAGTGCGGACTACCGCCCCCTCAAAGTGATTTGAATCGTTAATGCCAAATGTGGAACGTATAAATGATGGATTAAATGATATTATGTATTCTATTATACTGGAATTATAATCTACCTTTATATCATTATGATTTCATTCCATTAAATATGAAATATAAATTAAAGTAACGTTCATGCGTATGTACGGCTTACCGTCTCCATGAACGGTGCATTTCCTTTATTACCTCTAAATGTTATGTAATATTATAAATGCATGTATATACTGGATATATATGATGTATATGATATCTACATCATGAATATAATTCTGTATATAATGGATATTTTACCTCATAAACAACTTGTAATTATAAGAAGTTTATTTTTGACTCAAGTACTAATGATCGAAAAAACGACCGTTATTAACATAAATAATTAAATAATGTTCATAACATGGTAATAAGTGATATAAAAGGAATAATGAACTTGAAAAAGGTTCTTAAGCAAGTAGAAATTAACTCTAGTTTATTATTCATGAGTTTAAATAACGATCGAGTCAAGTCGGACACGAGGTAAGGGACTTCATCTCAATCTCCCTTCATTGAGGCATATTTTGTTTTATACACAACTTTCCTTTATACAGTATATAAACCCCTTTGAATTTTAATTTTATTCAAAATTATTCTTTTTATATGAAGCGGTTTTACTAAATGACAAAAGGAATGTTTTGTCTTACATATACGGCGACAACGACTTCTCCACCGTCGTGACCATTATTTGAGTTTCAGGTTCCTCTACAAGCCATAACTTTTTTTAAATGAAAAATAAATACCATGTTTTACTTTTATTTTATTTTGGTATTGAAAATGGTTTTATTATATCAATGTGTTGTATTGATATCTTGTGATTGAAATTTGTAAATGTTATGTTTCCTTTATTCATGTTTTATGTGATATGATTATGTTATGGTTTATGATATGTTTAATCCTTTTCATATAAGGAATGCATTGGACTTAATAAGTGACGGGTGGATCCCGCTATAGCTCCTCGATGCATCGGTAGATCTAATGAGACAAACTAGTGTCTTGGCCCGAGGCCTTGACAAAATCTTATTTGTAGTCTGGGCACAAGGCCTTGACTATGTGGTTATGATAGTCTGGCATTATGCATTCTGTCATTATGAAAGTGGTTATTGTTATTGCATGTGATTATTTGACTAGTAGAATATCCATGTGAATAAGTAAATGCAATTATTTCTTTTTATTTTTTCCATATTATGCTGAAGTTAAAGTTTAAAATTCTTTTTTTTTGTTATACATTTCCTTAAATGCTTATGTTTATTTATGAAAGTTTCCACTATATTGTTATCCTTACTGAGCATATGATCTCACCCCTTTCTATGTTTTATTTTTCCCAGGATGTGAAGAAATATTTTATGACTGACCTATTGGGATAGTCTAAAGGGGATATGAGTGTGGACTATGGAGACCATGTTATTTTAGTTTTTCACTTTATGATGTAATGTAACATTTATGAATGTATCTAATGTTTCCAAGGCTACTAAACTAATCGGTCTTTTGAGACTTGATCTTTTGTGATCATGCCAATGTTATGTAATAATGCATAGAATCTGGGTAACTGGGGTCAGGGCGTTACACATTCCCTATCTTCTATTGAATAGTTTTCAATAAAGGGATGATATCACATATTTTCTCAGCAAAGATACCTTAATTATTTAACTCTAAGACTACATGAACTGACTTGGTGTAGAAAACCAGAGAGATATATTCAAGGTTGTCTATGTTTTCAATAAAAATGCATATATGTGATATCATTCTAAAAATCTATCAAATTTATCAAATTGGTGATGTTAAATTATAGAATTATTAAGAAACAAAATCCTTCAAAACATAGAAAAAATATCCCAAATATCAAGTACAAGACATATAACTCTACTTTTTTATGTTAACATCAACCAACACTACCCATTAATTATCTAAATAGATATAATTATTACAAGGAAATAAAGTGCGGTTAGAATACCATATATTACAAATTAAAAGAATTGTCTTTGTTTTTTTATTACATGAAATAATACCAATTTGACATAAACCTTTTTACATTATCTCCCCCTCAATGGATACACATGTCCACTTCCTCTTCAAGATTATTATTACACATTATGAAGGTTCATATTATTTTTTTTCATAAGTGAAAACCTCAATATTCTCTTTCAATTACTTATAAGTTAACAAAAATAAGCAATAATAATAGGAAATAAAAAGAGACCTATGGGTTTCTTAGAAGTAACACTATGGATGAGATCTTCCTCTCATCATATTCCACTCTATCCTTCAAATATCAACCTTACCATTGTGTGAAACATCCTTTTCAAATATATTCATTTCGATATATGAAGTTTTAGGTTATTTTACTTTATTTAAAAATATCTCTCTCTATATAGGTAGAGTCACTTTGTATATGTGTAGATCATAACTAGATTTACCAGAGTTAAACATAATTCAGTAAATTTATTCATGTTCCCATTGATTAGAATATTTCCTTCTTTCTTTTTCATCTTGAGTGCATTTGATTTGGTGTTTTTCTTCTATTTTCTCCTCAATACATACTCATGTTTCTCTTCTTAATTCTAATTTTTCATAGTATATTATCTTTTATATTTATAATAATTCCCCCTTTCTTTTTATTTTTATGACTTTTATTAATTAAAATATTATTCCAAAAATCCAATTATTTTTTTTACAAACCTATTGCAAAAACAAAAAAAACATTTGAACCTATTTATTTTATTTTCTAATGATATCCATCTAGATTTTATAGGTTTTTAAACTTATTATTTTTAATTTATTCCACTAAATTTTTGGGAAAACCTAGGGGAAAATTCCTTCATACATTTTCTCATATACACCATTGATGTCATGGTAGTTTGATCATAAGTTTTCACCAAGAATATTTTCCTAGAATTTGGTTTGAAACCTATACCAATAATTGAAAAGGAATTAGTACCTAAGACATTTTCTAGGTTATGGGATACCTTCTTGTATGTGATTAAGATGGATGCATCTAAATATTATCTCATGAAATTTGAGAAACCTTTTTGATTCTTCTCTGAAATAAGGCTTGCTCTAGATACCTATGTATCACTGTTCCTTTTCTCAGTAGATTAGGAAGTTCTATATTTTTTTCTTCCAAATATTTAAATTTGATTCTCATCTATAGACACTTTAGGTTGAAATTTTTCTTATCAAACATAAAAAATATCAACCTGTATTTTAAATACTTCTTCTCCATCTTAATTTTTTCTTCATGAACTTTTTTTGATTATTGTAAATAATTATCACATTATTTAATTATTTTTTTAGACTCAAGTTGATCATTCTTGAGATCCATAGATATTTTATTCCATTTGACAAGTTCATGGGAATATTACATTAATATAATCTCAGATAATTAATTCTCACAAAAATACATTTAAAATTATTCTTCATCATAGGAAAATATAAAATTACAAGGTGAAATTGATTTCTATTTAACATTCACAAGGGTTATGAGAGTAATTCACTATAAAATTTTCTTACCTAGTGTATTATATAATTCATCAACTTCTTCTTCAAGATATGATCTATCAATTATAATTACCTTGATTTTACCAGTTACCACGTCCTTAATAGATTTTTCCTATGATATTTAATCTTATATTTAATATCAGAAATTGATGAATCATCATCATATATTAAAAAATATTCATTAGAATAATCTTAACCAATGGAATTATTAAAACTTGTACCACTCTGATTAACTTTAGTTAATTGTTCCTCTCCATTTAATTTTAGATTCTTATTTGCATTCCTTTCCAATATTTTATTTCTAGTTTTCTATGTCTTGGAAGAAATATCCATATTTTTTATAATATGAGTATCTTCTTTTTCTCTCTATCTGACACAGCTCAAACACATACTGAAATATTCACTTTATTAAGGATATCACAAATAATAAAATAAAAACATTGTATATTTATATGGAACCTAAACTTCGATACCACTTATAGAGATCAAGGATTAGTTAGGAACTAAGTAGAGCAGGGTGAATCAGTGGACTCCACTTTTTTAAGATTTCTCTTAATTTGACCTCTTTAACTTATTATTGTTCTCAACCCACATAATAATCTCTCTCGTCACACCTTTTTATGATGTAAAATATGAAAGAGAACAACACACAGTATTTACAAGGTTTAACTAGAAAGGTTAATCCTTTCCATGTTGGTTATACCCCCCAACATGAATTCTCGAGTATTATATTGTCATCAATTATAGTGGTCTCTTGAGTCCATAGGTGCGTGATTAGTTATACCCCAAAATAACCTTCCCTTTTCATCTACTAGTTATACTCCCCACTATTTGATCCTTAGTTTATTTTCATTTTTACACACCAACACACCAACTCTTCTTCCATAGTTGGTCAGACACCACAACAACCTTCTCTTCTCAATGAATAGTTATACGCCCCAGTCACACTCTTCTCCTTATATTTTTGATCCACTATCATAAAGATCTCCTTCTTTAGATGATCCACCTTCATGATATTATAGGATCAGGATTGTTCATCCACTCCTAAAATGTCTTCAAAAACTACACGAATAGGTTTAATGGTCTTGAAATTCATTCCAGATATGGTGTGATATGGATTCTCATCATCTTCAAATACTTAGGTAGATATTTTTCTCCGATTCTATGTTTTATCATACAATCACTTCTTTAGTTGTTTATAGTTTTTCATAATAGTCACAATATCTAAGGATTCTTACATATTATCTTCTTTATAATACTTACACAAATATATACATAATAATATTGGGTAAATTAATTCACATTAATTATACATATTTTCATAAATTTATTTTACTCATTTTAATTCAATCATTAAATCCAAAAGTATTTATTAATTAATCCTAGATATTAATTTCTATTTAATATCCCAAAATTTCTCCTCATAAAAGTTTTGTATGAATCATGATATGTGCATCATCATATTTTATCATTAAAGTCTCTACTTAATAAAATCATCACATTTAAATACCATAAACCCGTAGTCCTTTCTATTTCTTTGTATGGTTAATGAGTGACTAGAATATTACATGGTTTTCATGTATCATTACATTATATAGTGTATATTTATCATCCATAGAATTTTATTCCTTTTATTATTCAGGGTTCCTAACTTCATATTCATTTAATTCAGTAGAATAATATTTACAAAACATTCATTTTTCTTCCCCATCATTAGAATGTACATAAAATGGATTAACTCTTAGGCATACACCATGGTCCTCTTAGGTGAAACTAGTACATGAATTTTTGTCAATAAAATCATTCTTTTATGTTTATCAATGAAAAACATGCATGATTAATACATGCAAAAAGATTTACTTAGGACAAATTATGAACACATAGAGGTTTAAATTATTATTATCATACTATTTAAATGCATTAAAACCTAATATTCTTGCATGTGTGAGATTATCACACTCACTCATTCACACCATCCTTTATTTATTATATAGAAGATCGAGATCCCTTGTATTTATTAAGATGTAATTTTTTCTGAAAAATTGAATAAACTTCCAAATATGTCTTAACATTCATTCTTCATGTTCATGAATAATTAATGATCATTTCACTTATTAACATATCGATTCTATCATGCACAAGTTTTAAAAATTACAATTCTTATTCAAATAAAATGAAACCCACTTTATGTTACTCTATTTTCACAACAGAAGTCATAGTTTGACTATATGTACATATGGTAGATCCTCCGACTGTGTTTCCCACACAATTGTTTATTAAACATTGGAAAGATACTTATTTGAATATAAAATTCATGCTTCATGAAATTCTCATGCACATGGAAATTCATTGACCATGTGGTTTATTTATCCTTCACATGGTAGCTTTGAATTTTCATGGAAGATCAAATATATTTTTTTTGTTTAATACATCAGACAAGAAGATAACTCATGCTCATGGAAGATCTGAGATGAAGGATAAGTAGTCAATCCATCTCGACTCATACAGTTGATATCTATCTCTTTTTTCAGTCTAATAATTGACCTTATTCTATATATTTAACTATTTTCAGGTATAATGATAAACCAATGGATGGAGGTAGAATATAAATAATGTTAATGATCATATGGAAAAAATTTCATTCAATGTTTTTAAACATAGAGAAATATGTATCATAGACCCGCATCAGTTTTTCATTTAGGATATCACTGATTTATTTACAAACATGTTCACATAACTATTTGATGCACATAACAAGGTCTTCTCTGAAACACTCACACACACATAAACATGGAATAAACTAACCTATGTGCACTATACACATCCTTCTCACCCTGTTTTCACACCCTCTTTCCTGTGTAGGTTATGTTTCTCTCAATCTTTCAATGTGGGGTAGCTCCCATGTAGTTATCCATGATCCCATATGATCTATTTATATAACTCATTTTAATTCATATATTTGGCCATATTTTTACCAAAATATTTTAAAAATAGTTATTAAATTCTTCATAAAATGAAAATTCCAAATAGACGTTATTAAATAAACATTTTAAAATTCTTCTTAAAATCAACTTCTTTTCCTTAAATCAAATTCTCCAATAATCTCTAGAACTGGTGATTACTCACTCAAAAAATATTGAATGATTGAAAAAAAAAATTAAAATACTTGTGCTCAATATCATGCTCTTGGTGGATTATTTAACTCATACAAACCCTTATTCAATCGACAAAATTTTTTCTCATCTTCATGGAGAAGAAACCCATTTTATTTTTCAATGGACACCTCTTATTAAGGGATTATATTTAGAAATGAAGAATTTGAATCCATATAAAAATATTTCAATTGTATGGTCACTATTGTGGATAAGAATAGTTCAATTTTCTTCATCCATACAATAGGTGAAAATGTCTCATCAATATCAATACACTCTATCTAGGAGTATCCCTTTAAGATAAGTCATTTTTTTGTTTTGAATAAAAATGAATTTATCATTCAACTTATTATAGAAAACTAATTTAGTCATGATGAAATTTTTATCCGACAAGCTCAAAACAATCTCCCAAGTTTGTTTGTTCTCAATTTGTTCAATATCTTTATTCATTACATGAACCCAATTCTAATATTTTTTCATCTTACTCAAAATGTATTTCCTCTACCTAGATAAAAGTTTTTTATTATTAATAATAATTCATTATCCTTATCAAATTGTTGTCTTCTGGTCACCTAAGATACTATTCTTATCAATTTAATCTTGAATATTTATTTCATTCATATTTACCTGTCTAGCTTCTTACAACTTATCCTCAGTATCTTCTTATAAATTTTCCTCAGGCACGTGTGATCCTCCTGAGGTGCTAAACTCCTCATCACCATCCTCCAAAAATAGCCCATTGATTTGAAAATGATTCTAATAATTTTCCACCACATTAATATTATTTCTCTAAACAAACTTCCCTAATATCTTATTGAATTATTTATATACTTTTCTTTTTTTAAGTAGCTAAGAAATATCCCTTTATCTCCATGATATTGAAACTTATTGAGTTTATATGTATTGATAATGAAACACTTACTTATGAAGAATTAAAAGTAATTAAAAATTAGTTTAGTTCTATACAATATCTCATATGGATATTTTCCTTCTTTGGGGAACAATAAGGATTTATTATAAATGTAGACTATTTTCAAGAGTATTTCCATTGATAAAATTTATGGTAGGTATTTTTAAATGACAAAAATTATTTCCAAATTTTTTATGATCTCGTATCTCCTCCCAACCACACCTTTTTATTGAGGAGTTATCACTACTGAAATTTTGATTTTTATCCCATGTTTTTTAAGATAATATTCCACCTGGTTTTTGGTAAAAATTATGCCATTATCAGTTTATAATTTTATAATTTTCTATCCAATAATATTTTGAACTTCCCTGTGATATTATTTTTTTGAAACTAAACACCTTATACTTGGGGGTGATGACTGAAATCCATGTCTTCATGCTATAGTCATCAATTAAAAGAAAGTAATATCTTTTTCTATAAATATATATTGGTTATATAGGTCTATACACATCAATATGCACTAGTCCAAGCACTCTTATTAAAGTATTCTCTTTTTCCTTGTATAGATTTCAAGTAATCTTACCATGCTAAAATAGAATCACATGTTTGAGTTTCATCATGTGATAGATTTGGGAGAAATCGATCTATATCACATTTCATCATATCTTCTATGTTTGATTGACTCAAATGGCCTAATCATTAATTCCAAAATCTTTTTTATTATTCCTAGGATAAAAAAGTACATATCTTCTTCTACACTAACAAGGTATATATTCAACTTACTCTAATTCCCTTGAGTAAAAACTTCACTATCATTTCCATTAATGATACATGACTTCCTAGTGAACTTTATCGCATTCCTTAAGAAATACTATTTACTAAAACATAATAAGAAGTGAATGGGACCATGAACATCCAAGACATCTGTGTGCCTCATATTTTTTCCCTAAATTTGGGTTTCTCAGATCCAATAATATTTAATCCTTCATCATTTCCAAATGTAAATACACATTCCTTTATGTTCTTGGTTATTCTGACTAAATCTGGATTTCCTATAATGTGGGGAGTGAATCCACTATCAAGGATCCATACTACAGCATAATTCGATGCTTTTATAGAAATTTTTACAACCAATATTTTATTTGATCTTTTCTTTTGATACATGTCTTTGGATTTACACCCAGTATTAATTTACATGATTGATATTCTTGAGAGGATGAAGGTATAACATCATCTTGTAATGATGGAAATATATTTTATATTTTCAACTCTCTTAATAATTCCTGAAGTGGCAATGTATAACCAATTTGAGTTCACATTGGTAAATTATTCTATATTATTGATGATTAATATCTATCCATATTCCCAAATACCCCAACCTAGAAACAGGATCCATCAAAACTATCCCTAAAATAATAAACTTTGATTGGCTACCTTTATGGATGTTATGCCCTTTGGTACCTCATGGTTATAGAATAAACATATTTGGAGTGTCCCATCCTTCAACAACAATAACACCTAATATGATATAAATTATTGTGTGTAATTTTTATAGATATAGTTTTCCCTTGGGTTCACTAAATATTCTAATTTAGATTCATACATAAATTAACCTTCAACATTAGAATGGGTACTTATTGTCCAGCATCAACCATTACTGATTTCTATTTAAGGTAAAACCCCATTCCGTTCTTTTCATTCAAATAGGAAATTTTCATCTACTGAGAGTATTTTATCCACTTTATTAGCTATCTATTATCCAATTTTACAACTTATGTCACATGTATGATCTACATATGTCATACCAGGAGTCAAAACTCTCTCTTAGTCTCCTATTTTTCTTCAAATTCCATTATAATTATCTTTAATATCTTTGATCTATTTGATCTGATCTTTCATTCTCGTAGTCAAACTATTAATAACTCTAATATATTTGTAACACCCCAAACTTCTACGGTACGCTTCTCTTTGAATAATACAATAGTGTGTGTTGTACTCAACTTCGAGTTCTAACACACACCACAACCAATCAAAATAGCCATTATGAATAGTAATACCTACTTTTTAAAATTTTATAAATTTTATCTTTAAAAATGGACTTCATTTTTAGATTCAGAATATCAATTATAGCTTAGGGTGAATTTTTGGTATTTTTCTGAAAAATTTCAATTTTTGTTGGATAGTGAAACCACTAAGTGGTAGTTTAAAAACTAATTTTTCGTGTAAATGAAACATTACCACTTCTGTGATTTGATTTTAAAAAATCCTACATACATGGTTGTCATTAGGAAGAAAAATTTTGTTCAATGGGATTAAAATAATTTTTTGGTGAATAGTAACTTTTAAGTTTTATTAATCGCGATTAAAGGTAATTAGTGAAATTTAAGGTATAACTGATATTATAAAAATATAAAAATATCTTGAAACTTTTCATACCCTTATTGGATGAGTCATGGACGACCAAGACAATCCATGGATCAACTTGGGGACCCCATGAAGCCACTTGGGTAAGAAAATGACATTAATAACCTTTTATTTAAAGTAAAAATAAAATTGTCACAAACATGTGTTGTTTTACAAAAACAATTATTACATGGGGTTATATAAGTTAAATTTTCTACTATAAATATTAATTGGAAAGATAAAAAGATTTACTACATCATGGTAATTTTTTTATAATTTTTATACATTAAATAAATAAAACTATTTATCACACCATGATGATGAAGCGATTCCCTCATTAATTAACGATTTAAATAAAATGAAAAGATAATGTAAAATCTAAGACTTAGACTTGTCAGAAACCTATTGGATGAGTATATTTCGAACCATTATCACCTTATCTGAGAAATATATAATTATGGGACCTTTGAAATCCGAAAATCATTTCATAATAATGCAACATTTTATGAATTTCCAAGAGTGCCCCTCCTCTCCTCTTATAAAAGGCCCCCACCTCTACCACCTTATTCACACCATAAAATCCATTTGGATCAGACATCCTCTTCCCAAATACTCTCTAAACGTCCCTCCATTACTCCTAGAAGCCTCACATTTGGAAGAAGTCTTCCCAAGGAAGCCTTTGGCTCAAATAAAAAGGAGTTACCTGACTTTAAGGAAATGTCTTCTCTTAAGTTCTTTTGTTTTATTTTGCTTCTCCAACCCCTTAAACTCTTTTTATTCATTTATTTTGTAACAACACCAGTATCTTGAATATACTAGTATGTTTTTAGGATAATTATTCTATTTACACTTACACACACCTTCGTCTAATGGTTAAAGAACATACTGTTTCTGTGGGTGGCAAATTACTGCCTCACGAAACGATGATTGTTCAAATCTTATTTTAACACCTATCATGGTGGCCATTATGATGACACTATTTTCATATTATATATATATATATATGTTTATGTTTTCCTTATGCTTTTTTATTTCTCATTTATGGGATACCTTTATGATTTCCATTATGGGTAAATGCGATAATTTCATTTTAGGAAGTGCAGACTACCGCCCCCTCAAAGTGATTTGAATCGTTAATGACATATGTGGGATGTATAAAGGATGTATTAAATGATATTATATATTATGTTATACTGGAATTTTAATATATCTTTATATCATTATGATTCTATTCCATTAAATACAAAATAGAAATGAAAGTAGCGTTCATGCGTACGTACGGCTTACCATCTCCATGAACGGTGCATTTCATTTCTTACCTATAAATGTTACATAATATTATGAATGAATGTGTATACTAAATATATATGATATATATTATATCTAAATCATGATTATAATTCTGAATATAATGGATATTTTACCACATGAACAACTTGTAAGTGTAAGAAGTTTATTTTTGACTCAAGTACCAAAGATCGACAAACCGACCGTTATTAACATAAATAATTACATAATGTTAATAACATGGTAATAAGTGATATAAAAGGAATAATAAACTTGAAAATGTTATTAATAAATTATAAATTAAATCTAGTTTATTATTCAAGAGGTTAAAGAACGTTCGAGTCAAGTCGGACACGAGGTAAGGGACTTTGTCTCAATCTCCTTTCATTGAGGCATATTTTGTTTTATACACAAATTTCTTTTATACGGTGTATAAAACCCTTTGAATTTTACATTTATTCAAAAGGAATATTTTTTATACAAATCATTTTACTAAATGACAAAAGGGAATGTTTTTTTTCGTGCATATGCGGCAACAATGACTTCGCCGCCGTGGCCATTATTTGAGTTTTGGCTTCCTCTACAAGCCATAACTTTTTTTAAATGAAAAATAAATATCATGTTTTACTTTTATTTTATTTTGGTATTGAAAATGGTTTTGATAATGTTTTTATTATATCAATGTGTTGTATTGATAACTTGTGATTGAAATGTGGAAATGTTATGTTTCCTTTATGCATGTTTTATGTGGTACGATTATGTTATGGTTTATTATATGTTTAAACCTTTTCATATAAGGAATGCATTGGACTTAATAAGTGACGTGTGGAGACCGCTATAGCTCCTAGATTCATCGATAGGTCTCATTAGATAAACTGGTGTCTTGGTACGAGGCCTTGACAAAATCTTATTTGTAGTCTTGGAACGAGGCCTTGGCTACATGGTTATGATAGTCTGGCATTATGCATTCCATCACTATGAAAGTGGTTATTGATATTTCATGTGATTATTTGACTAGTAGAATATCCATGTGAATAAGTAAATGGCATTATTTCATTTTATTGTTGCCATATTATGATGATTTTCAAGTTTAAAAGTCTTTTATTTTAGTTATACATTGCCTTAAATGTTCATGTTTATTTATGAAAGTTTATGTTGTATTGTTATCCTTACTGAGCATCTGAGCTCACCCCTTTCAATGTTTTAATTTTTCCAGGATGTGATGAAGTATATTATGAATGACATGCAGGTATAATATGAGTGGATATGAAGATAGGATGTTTTTTCATAGTTTTGTTTTACTTTATGATGTAATGTAATACTTATGAATGTATCTAGTGTTTCCAAGGCTACTAAACTAATCGGTCTTTCGAGACTTGATCTTTTGTGATCATTCCAATGTTACGCAATAATGCACCGACTCTAGGTAATTGGGTTTGGGGCGTTACAGTTGGTATCAGAGGTATTTTAGTAATAACCTTGGAAACTAGATTTAGATAAACTCTGATTAGAGCACATATCCCAAAGATAGACTTTGAGGATTAGTATAGAAGAACTTCCTAGAATTTTGGTATTATAGAGATTTTGTGAGTTTTCCGAGCAATACATACCTGTATGGATATGATCAGGTAGAGGTGGCTCTGGCACAGATGTACCTAGGGGTAAAACCCGAAAACTCCGCTTTAAGCTAGACTCGAACGGGAACTGGTGCATGACAATGGGCCTTGCTGCACTCTTGGTTATGACACTCCTGGGGGATATGCTTAAGATAATTATCATTTTCTTTACAAACAATTATGAAGGTTTTATGAGTATATACTTCCTCAAAGAAAGCATTTTTATGGTTATAGTTCAATTTATGTTATGTGTTTTACAAGTATGGAATTATGTATTTTGATTCATAAACTAATCTAGTTTATTCCATTGTTTAGAAATGGAACCTAGTGGGAGGAATGGAAACTGTATCAATGCACACACTCCATATAGGGATTTCCCTCCTGCTCAAGATAATTACAGTGGAGCTAGAGATAAAACCGGTGCTGATCAAATTATCACCATACTGGGACAACTCACTAAGGTTATGAATAATAACCTTACTCATATGGAGCACCCTGATCCGCAATGTGGAGGATCAATGTTAGACCGCTTCATGAGGAAACAACTGCCAACATTTAATGGGGGTATAAATCCATTAATAGCTGAGCAATGGATAAACTCCTTAGAGAAAATATTCCACACCTTGGGGAGTAGCGAAAGGGAGATGGTTGTCATGGAAGTTTACCACCTCACTGGAGATGCCGATCAATGGTGGTCGCTGATTCAAAACACAAAGGAAGATGAAGAAGTATCAAGTATGGAATGGAGGGATTTTAAGGAAATTTTTTTATAAAAATACTTTCCATATGACCATCGAGCAGATATGGAAAGGAAGTTTCTGAGTCTGAGGAAAAAGAAGGATGATAATGTCACAAAGTATGAGGCTAACTTTACAAGGTTAGCAAGGCATGCTCTAGATTATATACGTAACCCAAGAAGTAATATTGATCATTTCTTTGATGGGTTAAAACCATTTCTTCATCGAGCATTAGTCTCACAAACCTTCTAGTCGTATGAAGATATTATCTCGTGTGCTATCAAGATGGAAAAGGAATTCTCTAAGTCTTATGACTTTAAAGTAAAGCAAAAGAATAAGAGATCTTCTGATCAATCTGGAAATGGAAATAAGGGGAAGAAGGTAAAAGTTGAATATGATTCCTATAGTAAATGTGGGAAGAAAGACCCCGGTACTTTCTTGAATGGAATGGGAGTTTGTTACAAGTGTGGTGAAAAAGTCCACCAAGCTCATGATTGCAAGGGAAAGAGAGTTTCTATCAATGTGGAATGCTCTAATTGTAGAGAGATGGGACATTATTCAAATTAATGTCCTAAGCGTCAGGGGAACTTACCTCAGAAGAGGCCAAGGGATCAAGGCCATGCTTATTCTATCACTACTACTGAGGTTGATTCTCCGAAAGACGTGGTGGCATGTAATTTAATGGTTTCCTCAAGTTTAGAAAATTAATTATTTGATTCTGGATCATCGCATTGTTTCATATCTTCCCAGTTTGCTAAGAAAATTAGATATTTCCAATTTGATTTAACAAGATAATTGTCAGTCAAAACTCCTAAGGGAAGTATCATTGCAACAAATTATTGTGAATCAGTCCCCATTAGAGCACATAAATGTTCTTTACCCATTGATCTCATTATCATACCTATGATTGAGTTTGATATAATCCTCGGTATGGATTGGATTTTGGACTATGATGCAAAGATTTATTGTAAGAAGAAAGAGGTTATGATTTTTGATGATGATGATAAGGAACACCTTATCTTTAGAGCAGAATTGTCGCCACCTAATTCTTATTTAGATCCACCCCTAGTAGCTCAACTAAATTCAATTATTAAGGAGGAAGAGAATGAAATGACTGAGGGCGAGGAAAGTAATGTTCAAATAGAGGATGTACATATTGTGAAAGAATATGTAGATGTGTTTCCAGAATATTTACCTGCACATCCTCCAGAACAAAAAGTTTAGTTTTCCATTGATTTAATTCCCGGATCAAGGCCTATATCGAAGACCCCTTATAGAATGGCCAATGTGGAATTAGTTGAACTAAAGAAACAACTAGAGTAATTTAGTAATAAGGGATTTATTCGAACTAGTGTTTCTCCATGGGGATCCCCTATCCTTTTTGTTAAGAAGAAAGATGGATCTATGAGGTTGTGCGTTGACTATAGGGAGATCAATGCTATAACAATAAAGAACAAGTATCCCCTACCTCACATTGATGATTTATTTGACCAACTGCATGGAGCTCAATACTTTTCAAATATTGACCTTCGATCTGGATACCATTAGTTGTGTGTGAAGAAGGAATTCATTCCGAAGACAGCATTTCAAACAAGGTATGGGCATTATGAGTTTATAGTAATGCCTTTTGGATTGACTAATGCACCCTCTGTATTCATGGATCTAATGAATAGATTTTGCAAGGAATATCTTGATGATTTTGTGGTGGTATTTATTGATGATATATTAGTATACTCCAAAATCTACAAAGATCATGAAAATCACTTGTGCATTATCTTGAAGACTTTTAGAAGGCATGAATTATATGGGAAGTTTAGTAAGTGTGAATTCTGGCTTCAAGAGATTTCTTTTCTTGGCCATATTGTCTATAAGGATATAATTTCCATTGATCCTTCTAAGACTAAGGAAATCCAGGAATGGCCAGCACCGATGAATATAACTGAGGTACGCAGTTTTATTGGATTGGCAGGTTATTATCGACATTTTGTCCAGAATTTTTCTAGATTGGCTAACCCATTAATGAAGCTCACACGTAAAGGGGTTAAATTTGTCTGGAAAAAAGAGTGTGAATAATGTTTTGAAGAACTGAAGAGAAGATTAGTCAATGCTCATATATTGACTCTACCATCAGGGAATGATGGGTTCGTTATTTATAGCGATGCATCAATGAAAGGACTTGGTTGTGTCCTTATGCAGAATGATAGGGTTATTGCCTATGCATCATGATAGATAAAAATTCATGAGCAGAACTATCCTACTCATGATCTCGAGTTAGCTGTTGTAATCTTTTCCTTGAAGATATGGAGACATTATCTCTATGGTGAAAAATGTGAGATATATACCGATCACAAGAGTTTGAAATATATTTT
Source organism: Viscum album (assembly GCA_963277665.1). NCBI lineage: Eukaryota > Viridiplantae > Streptophyta > Magnoliopsida > Santalales > Viscaceae > Viscum > Viscum album. Next base: position 1,256,635,484 of record OY728122.1, read on the forward strand.
CTCACAAAAAGAACTCAACATGAGGAAAAGGAGATGGCTTGAACTACTCAATGATTATGATTTCATGATACACTACCACCCGGGGAAGGAAAATAAGGTTGCAGATGCTTTGAGTAGAAAAGATCAGGGAGTTTTGAACATGATGAGAGTAGAAAGGGATCCTATTTTCATGGATCTTGTAAATATGGATATGGGAATCACCATGGAGGGTGAAACATCAAAACTTATTCAAATGGTTGCCAAACCATCTTTACTAGAAAGGATAAAGTGTCCTCAGGCCAATGATGAAGAGTTAAAAAAGAAGATTAAAGCTGTGAATGATGGGAGATTGAGTGACTTTATTTATAAAGATATAATTTTGAAATTTGGGAGGAGACTTTGTGTTCCTGATATACCTGATTTAAAGAGGGAATTGTTGGATGATTCTCATAGTTCCAATTTCTCTATACACCCTGGGAGCACCAAAATGTATAGATATTTAAAGGGACATTTTTGGTGGGACAACATGAAGAGGGAGATTGCTGATTTTGTGTCAAGATGTATGGTTTGTAAACAAGTGAAAGTTGGAAGGCAACTTCCTGGTGGAGTATTGCAACCTCTTTCCATACCTGAGTGGAAATGGGATAATATTACGATGGACTTTGTCATGGGACTACCAAAGACTCCTAGAAGGAAGGACGCAATATTAGTCATTGTTGATCATCTCACGAAGTCAGCACATTTTCTTGCAATAAGATAAGATCTACCACTTGAACGTCTATCAAGACTATATATTAATGAAGTTTTGAGACTTCATGGAGTACCCCTGTCGATTTTCTCAGATCGTGATCCCCATTTTATATAAAGATTCTGGAAAAGTCTTTAAGAGGCCTTGGATAATGAACTTCGTTTGAGCACTGATTACCACCCTCAAACAGATGGACAATCATAACAAACTATTCAAACCTTAGAAGACATGTTGAGATCATGATCACTTGACTTTCAGGGTATGTGGGATCAATATTTACCTCTGGTAGAATTTTCTTATAACAATAGCTTCCATTCAAGTATTCGGATGGCACCATATGAAGTATTATACGGAAAGAGATGTTGCACACCAACCTGTTGGGATGACGTTGTTGAAAGAAAACTTTTAGGCCTAGAAATGGTGGAGGAAATGATGGAAAAGGTGAAGGTAATCCAAAACCATATCAAAGCAGCTCAAAGTAGGCAGAAGATCTATGCTGACAACCGAAGGAAGGATTTGGAATTTCAGGTAGGAGATCATTTTTTCTTGAAGGTATCTGCATGGAAGGGAGTTATATGTTTCGTTAAGAAGGGTAAATTGAGTCCCAGGTACATCAGTCCCTTTGAAATTCTAGAACGAATTGGGGTTGTGGCTTACCATTTGGCAATGCCGCCAAGTCTCTCCAAAGTTCACGATGTATTCCACATATCACTATTGAGAAAATACATGAATGACCCAACGCATGTACTCACCTATGAGGAATTAGAACTGGAACATGATCTGTCTTATTGTGAAGAGCCTGTCAGGATTCTTGAACAAGAGAACAAGTGCTGAGAAACCGTATGACTCGTCTGGTAAAAATTCTATGGAAAAACCATAAGATGGAGGAGGCAACATGGGAACCCGAGAAACTTATGATGAAGAATCACCCGAGTCTTTTTATATAGTGATATTATATGAAATTTCTAGGATGATATTATTTGAAGGAGGGGAGAATGTAACACCACAAGTTTCCACGGTACGCTTCTCTTTGAATAATACAGTAGCGTGTGTTCTACGCAACTTCAAGTTCTAACACACACCACAACCAATCAAAGTAGCCGTTATGAATAGTAATACCTAATTTTTGAAATTTTATAAATTTTATCTTTTAAAATGGACTTCATTTTTGGATTCTGAATATCAATTATATCTTAGGGTGAATTTTTGGTATTTTTCTGAAAAATTTCAATTTTTGATGAATAGTGAAACTACTAAGTGGTAGTTTAAAAACTAATTTTTCATGTAAATGAAACATTACCACTTCTGTGATTTGATTTTCAAAAATCTGACATACATGGTTTTCATTAGGGAGAAAAATGTGGTTCAATGGGATTAAAATAATTTTTTGGTGAATAGTAACTTTTAAGTTTTATTAATCGTGATTAAAGGTAATTAATGAAATTTAAGGTAAAAATGATATTATAAAAATATGAAAATATCTCGAAACTTGTCCTACCCTTATTGGATGAGTCATGGCCGACCAAGAAAATCCATGGGTCAACTTTTGGACCCCATGTAGCCACATGGGTAAGAAAATTACATTAATAACTTTTTATTTAAAGTAAAAATAAAATTGTCACAAAGATGTGTGGTTTTAATAAAACAACTATTACATGGGGTTATATAAGTTAACTTTTAGACTATAAATATTCATTGGAAAGATAAAAAGATTTACTACATCATGGTAATTTTTTTATAATTTTTAGACATTAAATAAATAAATTTATTTATCACACCATGATGATGCAGCGATTACCTCATTAATTAACGATTTAAATAAAATGAAAAGATAATGTACAATCTAAGACTTACACTTGTCAAAAACCTATTGGATGAGTATATTTAGAACCATTATCACCTTATCTTAGAAATATATAATTTTGGGTCCTTTGAAATCCGAAAATCATTTCATAATAATGCAACATTTAATGGCTTTCCAAGAGTGCCCCTCCTCTCCTCTTATAAAAGGCCCCCACCTCTACCACATTATTCACACCATCAAAGCCATTTGGATCGTCCAAACTCTGCCCAAATACTCTCTCAACTTCCCTCTATCACTCTTATAAGCCTCACTTTGGGTAGAAGTCTTCCCAAGGAAGCCTTTGGCTCAAATCAAAAAGTGTTACCCGATTTTAAGGTAATGTCTTCTCTTATGTTCTTTTGTTTTATTTTGCTTCTCCAACCCCTTAAACTATTTTTATTCCTTTATTTTGTAACAACACTAGTATATTCAATATACTAGGATGTTTTTAGGAGAATTATTTGATTTAAAATTACACACACCTTCGTCTAATGGTTAAAGAACATAGTGTTTCTGTGGGTGGCGAATTACTGCCTCACGAAACGATGATTGTTCAATCTTCTTTTAACACCTCTCATGGTGGCCATTATGATGACACTATTTTCATATATGATATCTATATGTTTATATTTTCCTTATTCTTATTTATTTCTCATTTATGGCATACCTTTATGATTTCCATTATGGGTAAACACGATAATTTCATTTTAGGAAGTGCGGACTACCGCCCCCTCAAAGTGATTTGAATAGTTAATGTCATATGTGGGGTGTATAAAGGATGGAGTAAATGATATTATATATGATATTATACTGGAATTATAATATACCTTTATATCATTATGATTCCATTCCATTAAATATGAAATAGAAATGAAAGTAGCGTTCATGCGTACATACGGCTTACCGTCTCCATGAATGGTACATTTCATTTCTTACCTCTAAATGTTACGTAATATTATGAATGAATGTATATACTGGATATATATGATATATATGATATATACATCATGAATATAATTCTGGATATAATGGATATTTTACCACATGAATAACTTGTAATTATAAGAAGTTTATTTTTGACTCAAGTACCAAAGATCAAAAAAACGATCGTTATTAACATAAATAATCACATAATGTTAATAACATGGTAATAAGTGATATAAAAGGAATAATAAACTTGAAAAAGGTTCTTAAGCAATTATAAATTAACTCTAGTTTATTATTCAGGAGGTTAAAGAACGGTCGAGTCAAGTCGGACATGAGGTAAGGGACTTTTTCTCAATCTCCTTTCATTGAGGCATATTTTGTTTTATACACAACTTTCTTTTATACGGTGTATAAACCCCTTTGACTTTTATGTTTATTCAAAAGGAATCTTTTTTATATGAAGCATTTTACTAAACGAAAAAAGGGAATGTTTTTTTTCATACGTATGCAGCGACAATGACTTCTCCATCGTCGTGACCATTATTTGAGTTTCGGCTTCCTCTACAAGCCATAAGTTTTTTTAAATGAAAAATAAAGACCATGTTTTACTTTTCTTTTATTTTGGTATTGAAAATGGTTTTGATAATTTTTTTATTATATCAATGTGTTGTATTGATATCTTGTGATTGAAATGTGGAAATATTATGTTTCCTTTATGCATGTTTTATGTGGTACGATTATGTTATGGTTTATTATATGTTTAAACCTTTTCATATAAGGAATGCATTGGACTTAATAGGTGACGGGTGGAGCCCGCTATAGCTTATCGATGCATCAGTAGGTCTCATGAGACAAACTAGTGTCTTGGAATGAGACCTTGACAAAATATTATTTGTAGTCTTGGCACGAGGCCTTAGCTATGTGGTTATGATAGTCTGGAATTATGCATTATATCACTATGAAAGTGGTTATTGATATTGAATGTGATTATTCAACTAGTATAATATCCATGTGAATAAGTAAATGGAATTATTTCATTTTATTGTTTCCATATTATTTTGAAGTTAATGTTTAAAGGGATTTTGTTTTAGTTATACATTGCCTTAAATGTTTATGTTTATTTATGAAAGTTTCCGCTGTATTGTTATCCTTACTAAGCATCTGAGCTCACCCCTTTCAATGTTTTAATTTTTCCAGGATGTGATGAAGTATATTATGAATGACCTGTAGGGATAGTATGAAGAGATATGAAGACAGGATGCTTTTTTTAGTTTTGTTTTACTTTATGATGTAATGTAAGACTTCTGAATGTATCTAGTGTTTCCAAGGCTACTAAACTAATCGGTATTTCGAGACTTGATCTTTTGTGATCATGCCAATGTCATGCAATAATGCACTGACTCTGGGTAACTAGGGTTAGGGTGTTACAATATTATTCATCTTTGGACTCATACTCAAAAACATTCTCCAGGTTTTATGGATTTGAAGATGTAAGATTTTCAATTTCTACTTTTTGGGAAGACTTCTCAACTACTTGTTATTGAATATAGAGTGAAATCATTAAACACTCTATTTTTCTTCTTTTTTTCTACTCCAAAAATTTATCTCTTTACAAGTGGATTGTAATTTAACCTATAGATCAACTCTTATGTCTACTTATATTTCATCACCATAACTCTATTTCATTGTATGTTAATTTCCCACAACAACTAAAATAGAATTTTCATTGTGGTCTTTACAAACATTGATTTCTTCTAACACAGTTTCTTCTAAATAATTGTCTTATTAGTAAATTAGGATCTTCTTCGTAAATAATTTATGTTTATTTCTCCTTCTTAATTTCACATTGGCTGATTACTTCTTCATTATAATTTCATCATCCTTGTCATTATACTGAAAATTCTGGGGATACTTTTCTTCAGGGTGGCTAACCATTCCACATTGAAATTAACCAAGTTGAAATTTCCTTTTAAACATTTCTTTTCCCATTTTTAGATTTAAGGAAAGGATTGACAACACTTCATCCACCTATTTTACTTATTGTCCCTTCTCTATCGTAATATTATTCATGGACTCAAATTCTAACTCCTTATAGTTCCCCTCTTTAATTTCCTTATTATCTTTATTTCTAATCTCATAGGTTATAACAGTGTTATACAAACTATCCAATGTTATCTCATTTTCATATTTTCCCTCAAGTACATAAACCTTATGATTGAAATGAGGATGAAATATTCTTATGATAAGATTTATAATATTAAAATCATCTTGGTTTTCTATAAGTCCACACATATCCTCGACAACAACATTCACCCAATCAAAGAATGCATCAAAAAATTCATTTGGGTGCATCCTCAACTCCTTGAAATTGTTCTACAGAACCTATAATTTATCTTCTCAGGATTTTGAGTCCCATTCAAAGATATTGATAATATTTTCCTCAATAGAATGATGGGATTTAAATGATGTTACCTTAATGTAGATTGTATTTTAAAGGGATCCCTCAAAATCATTAGTTCCTTTTTCATTATCATATAATTCTTTTCAATCTTCTTATGATAATAATCCACTATCCATATTGACTGAAATGTTATTCATAGTAGTTTTATACACATGATAGAGATATTATTTTTAATATTTCTCATGTGAATTTAAATGATTTAATCCCTACCAATTTAATAATTTGAGTTTATTTGCATCATTTTTTGATATTTGGTGAATTTTGGGCTAAAATATATAAAAAAATTAATTCTATAATTTTCACAGTTTTATATCGCTTCTTCATTTCAAGAATAAATGTTACAATATTTAACCATATTGAGTGTCACAACCCATCCTCGGGGCCCGTGCTGTGACGACCCCAAGCCCACCTTCCATAGGCCATGGGTTGGCGACTAGCACCAAAGGCGTAAATCCCGATAACTGGGAAGGCATTCCCTTTATAAAAGAAAACAAACACCATAGAGTACAAGCGGAAGTAAAAAACTAAGTACAAAAGAAAGTGCTGAAAAGTAAATGGGCCAGAATAAAAACCCAACTAAAAGTACAGCTACAACTGAACAAAAGTACAACAGAAAAAGGCAATAGTTGGAAGAACGGTAGTGGCTCCTGGGTCGTCCTCCTTGGATCCTACCTGAAGGGTAGGTACAGATAGAGCAGCTCCTGGATCGTCCACCACGGATCCTACCTGAAGGGTAGGTACGGATAGTGCAGCTCCTCAATGATCTCGCCTGTCAACCTCCTTCGTCTGTCGTCTCATCGTGAAGTCCACCTACGGATACTGACTCGTCGTGTGGTCCACCTCCGGGTACCATCCTGTCCTCGAACGCTCGGCCTCTGTCAGCGCTTCCCATCGTTTGCAACCAACACAACGAGGTGCGGGCATAGCCCGTGCAGGGCTGAGTATAACGATACTCGGTAGGGACCCCGATACCCTCAAGGTCTCACTAAAACCAACATGGATAACCACAAAGAATATCTCAACAGATAACCTCTACTTAGGTGTATGCCCATGCATATAACTAAGTTATCAAGTAACTCATCTCAATCATGAGGAAACACAAAGATCATGAAATAAACGGATAACCACTACCCAGGTATATTCCCATATGTATACCTAAGTTATAAAGTGGCCCATCTCAACCATGAGGTAAACACAAAGGTCAAAAGTCTCAGCTCAAACCAGGATTTTCATTATCGAAACTGTAACTGCTGAAGAGCCCCGTATCTGGAGTGTACAGGGGTCCTGTCACGACTCCGAGGTACTGCTCACTAACCTAAGACTGCTGAGGTACTCCTCCTGTCGAGTACTGCGGTCCAGCCACCCAAACATAGTAGTGCTTCCCGCCAGGGTTTGCCACCCAAACACAGTAGTGCACACCCCCTAGTAGCCTGCAGAGGTACTCTACGGACGAGTACCGTGGGTCTGCACTGTTACACAGGTAGTGCTCCATCCGCCATGGGTTTGCACCCAAACAATGTAGTGCTCCGTCCACTGGGCTAGTCGACTCACTCCAAGTCGAGTCGGTCAAGCAGTCGTCAGGTCTCAGTCGGCTACACGGTCTTCGTACTCCGCACGCTCGTTTATGGGAGGTTCCGCTCCACGAGCTACAGGTCGATACTCCAAGTAACTCAAAGTACCACGAAGAAGTATCTAAAAGGACCGCCTCATCATAGGTGTCTCAATGCAATAGATGGCATGTCAATCGGACGCCCGGTCTGTGAGTTATTAGCCTTTTCGTCCCAGGGGCCCGGTTGGTTTCGTGAGCGAACCAACTCGGCCGTATCTCAACTTTACCCCGAACTCTCATAGGGTATACTCATAGGGACCGTTTCTCAACGTGATCACCAATGCCACTGACATTTCGTCAAATGGATGTCCGGTCTGAAAGATATCAGTTTATCTGTTCTAGGGGCCCGGTTGGATTTCGGGTACAATCCAACTCGGCCATACTCCAACTGCATCCAAACCTCGGGCGAGGTATGCCAAAAGTTCCGTCTACTCAAGAGGAATTCAACGAGATAGACGGAATATCAATCGGATGCCCGAAGCTCAAGATATGGGCGAAAGACCGTAAGGTGTCCGAAAACGGGGGGTCTGGGCCCGGACCGACCTGGCCCAACCCCCCCCCCCCCCCCCCCCCCCCCGCATCGGCCCAAACCGGGTCGACCCGACCCGGGTCCGACCCGGCTGGGCACGGCCCGGCCCGGCCTGGGCGGCTCGGCGTTGGCCGAGCGGTCGCGCCCAAGGAGCCACGGTCCCCCCGCGCTGCGGGCCGCTTCGTGTCACCGGACGTGGCGCGCTACCGCGTCCCGCATTCCCCGGTCCCGTGTGGCCGTGGAACCCTCGTTCGCCGCCATGGCTTCAGCCGCGGCGGATTCTTCTGGCGGCGCGCCGGGCGCCGCCGCCCCCGACCGCCACCGCCCCCAACCGTCGGCACCGCCGTGCCGGCGTGGCGCGCCGGCGGGGGCTTTCGCGGACCATCGGACACGCTCCAGGGGTTCGATTCACCTGCAGTCTTCACCAGTGATCATCTTGGGACCCGACCTTCGCTGTAAAGCCTTCAAATGGCCTTCGCAGCCAGCCTCACCATCGTCCATCGATCCGCACTTAGACAACAAAAAGCGGGGTCTTCAAATTGCCTCTGCGGCCCCAACTCTGTCCGCGGTTTTGTTCGGCCTCAACAGCGCGGCGTGACGGCGCCACGCTTCTTCGCCGCATTCTTTCTCGTTTCCGCGCAGTGCAACGGCACCGCGCTGCCTTTCTCATGCCGCAACAAATTCAAACAACAAGGGGGGGAAGGTGGCTCGGCCGTGTTCATGCGGTCCGACCTCCTCCCGTTAGTATGATAACAGGCGGCCCAAAATGAAACCAAGAAAGGCGACAGATGAGATCACGATCAGTAATAAAATAAGCCCCCACAACTTCCCGCAAGGAAAACGTGCGTGGATCAACTAGATAATAATTTGATCTGTGTTTCCTTGTTTTCTTTAGAATGAATGGAACGAGGGAATAAAATCATTCTCAAATAATTCCCTACCTCAACGTTTTCGTTGAACGTGAGTTCGTCACGGAATTAACCGTCGCGGAAGAAGAGGTTTGTCGTGGAAGAGAAGGATCGTCGCGGAAGAAACGCCGTAGAAGGAGCGTCGCGGAAGAAGCGTCATTGACGTCGCGGTACACGGTGTCGCGTCGTCAATCTCTAATGGTTTGGCGTTCTTCGTCGGAGATCGGTGTGTTCTTCGCGTTCTTCGCGTTCTTCGTGTTCTTCGCATTCTTCATCGAAGAAGAACGCTTTCCTCTAAATCCTCTCCACGCCACAAGATCCAACAGAAATAAAATAAGAGTTATCTTATTTTATTAACGCACATGACACGTTTGAATTTCAAAAGAAAAGAAACGAACAATTAATTCAATGAATTAATTGTAATGATTTAACCGCCAAATTTAATGAGGCGTTTCTTAACCAGAAAAACGTAAGGTTTGACTTCATTAAAACGGGGGGTGCAGGTGCATTATTTAGAAGGAAAGAAACGGTGGGGCTCGTGTGGGTCCCACCTCACAAAATATCCAACCAAGTGGGTAGGATATTGTGGGTCCCATATAATACGCTTAACTTAGGTTAAGTTAGCTTTAATGAAAATAAAATAAAGTGTCGCACCACTTTTTTTTATTTCTTAACTTAACCCCAAAAATTAAAAAACACACCCGAGCAAATGCAACTCCGGAAAAGGTGTTTCTAAATAATTAATCGCGCTGCGATTCCATCAGTGCCTTCCGAATTTGATTCCGAGCATCGGTTCAAAAGTTAGAAAAACCCGATTGTTCGTTCACTAAATGTACCTGAGCTAAACTTCGTAAAATGATTCCAGGTACACCGGGTCTTGGAATCAGGCGCTGTCAGAAACTGCGTTCTTGTAAAATCACAATGAAAATTAGAAAAAAAAATCCCTTGAATTTTACGGGTCTTTACACTGAGTGATTTTTTTAGGATTAATTTTTCATGAGATTAAAATTATTATTCTAGACATAAGTCTCATTTTAACTTCAAGGGGCCCAAATAAATCAGTCAATTTGAAACAAATGTTACAGAATGGACCCATACATATTAAATGAGAAATAACTTAGGATACATACATCCAAATTAGTCTATTTTAGATGGAAATGAAATATAACTCTAAGATTCATGATAAAATTAAATTTCATTGAGAAATTAACTCATTAATTCATCTATTGAATAGGAAAAAGTGGAGGAAGATGAAGGGTCTCTTTGGCCAAAAAAGTATTAATGACTAATTTACATATAAATTTTTCTCAAAACATGTCAAAAAGAATTGGAATTTCAATTTTATATAGAAAAATAAATTTTGGAAACTATTAAGAATAATCCTTGGTGATATTCATCCATATTCTAGGCCAAAATAGAGAAAAATTATAGTAGAAAAATTCTAGAGGAGAAATTGTTTTCTTTTATTTTTCCATATTTTGTTCTTATTAGTTATATAATTGATTCCTTTTCCTCCTTGTTCATGGATACACATCACATGAAGGGGTAAAATTATGAGATATTGGGTAAGGGGAGGTTTTATATTTGTAATTCTTGAGTTATTTCACTTTATGGGATAAAAAATTCTTTTCTCTCTTTTATAAAGTTTATTTCAATTTCTAATAGTGGTTTTTATTATCAAGTGAAGTAATATTTCGTTTTAGATTATGTTATTGAGTTTTTTTTTTGTCAAGGATAATTATATCCCTCTACTAGGTCCTAGTTATATAAGATTTAATTTACCATGGATTAGTGGTAAAGTACTTAGCAATCATCAGTACGTGTTGGAGGGGTAGTGTATATTCTTGATTTTTTAGGATAAAAAAGACCTGATCGGATATTTTCCATGTTTATTTAGGGTATTTTATATAACTCTTGAACATATAAAGGAGGGTATACTATAATGGCATTTTGGAAAGTTTTACTCACACCACCACTATTTAACTAAGGGAGTGAGAGGAAGTGATCATTGAATAACAATTTAATTAGCTTAGTAGAAGAGGATTAGATAAATTAGAACAAGGATATAATTACAATTGGAAAAATGATAATGAACTGATCACCTAACTCATATTATTATTTTCAATCAATTTCTTTATCAATTTTTTTTAAAATATTTTTCTCAATTTCTTTCTCTTGTTTCATTATTTTATTATATTTAAAAAATCAAACAATTTCATAAACAGCCACATTTTCCTCTAATTAAAAGTGGAAAACTTGATTATTTCTTTCTTTTCTCTAGAGACAACTTAGTTTAACCATAGTACTACATTTTAAATTAGGAAAAAAATTACCAAACCTTATGACAATAACATGTAAAAATGTGGAATCTTTTAAGGGGAGGAATTTCCAACAATATAATTGAAAATATGTGATTTTTTCAAATTGAAATAAAAAAAATGTTTAACTCACCTTGGTCTATGGAGGATAGTGTTTCTTTATTTTCTAAACAGAATAGGGGAGCACAAAGATAAATTTACATAGAAGAATAAGTCAAGGATATCATCCAAGACCTTAAAGAAAACCTTAAATACCTGGTGTTAGAGGGATTGTTTAAATAATTAATTGAAATTCTAGAGTACTTCCCATAATTTTATCAAGAAATAATCAAGGTAAAAAAAGGGCCTTCATTATTTCCCATCAATATTTATGAATAAATTCCATGGGTGAAACAAGTAGAAGAAATTAAAATAAAATATTAGTTTCAAGGAATTCAAGAAAAAATAAAAGACCTGGAGATAAAAAATGAATATCTAATTGAATATGTTAAAACATATCAAGTGAAACCCAAACCTAAACCTGATCCAATGGTGGAAGTAGATTCCCTGCTCATCTTTGATGTTGAAGAACCTGGATACACCTTGATAGAATTCAAAGAATATTTATTCATCCCTTCTCAACCATTACTAGAGGATATCGATGAATAATATTTTCCTTATGAAGTATATATGAGAGAATAATGAGATTTGGATTACTTCTAGTATGAATATGAGGTGCAATATAACCTCTTATCCCTTATAAGGATGAATAATAAATACCACTATATTTATCCCTATATAATGAATAAGATGAAACTACACAAGTGGTGTAATTTTAATTGGAGATAGAGGATCCTCACGACCTACCTCTATCTAGTGAAATTCAACTCTAAGAGGAACTTTCCATTGAAGAAACAATTGAATCCAAACAAACTCATGAAGATGAAATTTTCTTAAACACTTTTTATTCTAATTTTATTGAAGTTGAATTGATTATGCAATCCCCTTACTTAAAATTTTTAGATTCATCCAACTTATTTTTTGACTTGGTGAATAAGGAAGAAATAGAAGATATAAATATTGAGTAACCTATGGAGCTCCCCGAACATGTTAAACATTTATTTGAGGGAGTACATGAGGATATCAAAGTGTATTTTCTATAGGAAATAGAGACCCAAGATTAAAACTTTAAAGGGGAAGAATTTGATATTAATTATTCAATATTTAATTTTTTTTAAATAGAATTACACTCTAACTTTCCCTTTGATTATTCAATTGATGCAGTATACCTAAAGAACCCACTAGAATCTAAAGAAGATATTGTGCATGTGACAACCAAGAAAGATTGTACCCAAATCTTTGTATTATGATCACCTTAAAGATGAATCATTTCTAAGAGGTTATATTTATTATACTATATCTTTGGAGTCCTAAAAAAAGGAAGGAGTGCATTCTAGAAAGAAGAATTTCTGGTGGTTTATCTCAAAGACACTCCACCCACCATCTGATTAGGGATAACCAACGAGGACAACCCATCTGGAGTCAGTTGAAACCCAGGGCCTGTATGGGGGATTAAACTAAGATCAATCATTCTATTCTCATTCTATTTCTATTTTTTCTTCTTCTAATAAATTTATTATTTTTTATTTTCCTTATTTGGTTGTAGGTTTTCAGAGTGCATCACTTAGGATCTTAACTCAACATTGCACTTACTATAAATTGGCTTTTACCTTTCCTTAACACTTATTTGGTGTGATTAAATTAAAATTTTCATAAATATTAAATCTAATTGAATTTATTAGGGATTATATATCATTTAATTTTGGGTTAGGGAACCTCTATACTTTAGTAAGTTCATGTTTTTTAATTTTTCAAAAAAAAATCCTTTTTCAAACTTTTGTGTGTTTTTTTGAGTGTTTTTGAAACCTGTGAGCTCAAATGATTATATTTTCTAAAACACCCCTATATTTTATGATTTTTTTTAAAATAAATTTTATCTTTTCAATATTTTTCATTACACATAACTCTAAGTTTATCTTTTATTACATGAAAAACTATGTTTAAAAGCAACGTCTCATACTATTGAATTATTATTATTTAATATGATAGTCAGAACCTATACATTGCAATGTATGCTTTAAAAAGGATTAAATAAATTATGAAAATATATGTTTTAAACATATATATATAAATAACTAATTAAAAATTAAAATAATAACCTTTTAAAAATATAGGAAATCATTTTCTAAAAAACAATTTTTATGCACATAAATGCGTTTTACCTTATTAAATTAAACAAAACACTTTTTCTATATTATTTTTTTAAAATTATATATTATACTCTCATTCAAATTTATCACATTAATATTATGTGTTTTATATATAGGAGATAAAAATGAATCTAATTTTATGATTAAAATTGTATTTTCTAAAAAATTGTTTTTCTCCTTTCATACACTTATATTAATATAGTTTTTTTACAATTTTAGAAAATTTATTTTAAATAATAAATTTAATTTCTAATATATTAATATAAAAATTATCTTAGGGTATGTTTTTGTGATTTTTTTGAAAATTTTCATTTTTATGGATAGTGAAAAATACTGAATTTTAATTGAAAACTACTTTCCTAAAAATTATTAATAAATTTAAACTATATTTTAATGTGATTTTGAATCTAAATTTGGTAAATTATACATTCATTAATAAAATTTATGTCATTATAGATAGTTTCATATTGAATTTTTATATAAAAACTTTGTAATTTTTTAACATTTTCTCTTAAAAAACAAACTTTCTCATTACATCTTCTGGATTAATTTTAAATAAACTTTTCCCACCTATGTCAATAAAATTTGTTAAAAATGGATTCCATATTTGGAATAAAAATAATTTATATTATATAATATGTTGAATTTATTTTTTGACCAAAATTAATAATGAATACAGTAAAAATTAATCATCATGGTTAAGGTAAAAATGTGTTTACCGAGGGTTAAACTAAAAATATATAGGTAAAAACAACCCATACACTTGTATAAAAACTATTTTCATGAAATATTTCAACCATTACACCTATAAGGTTTAATAATTTCCCATTTTGGACCCTTTTAAAAAATTAAAGACGTGGGTTCAGTCAATTATTTTCAAAAATACTAAGTATATCCTCTCCCCCACTAATAAAAGGCCACCTCCTCTCCTCTCTTCTTCACACCTTCAAACCCTTTTATTTCAGCCAATACCTACCCAAATAACTTCCCAACATACCTCAAATCCCCCTAGAAGTAATATATTTAGCATCAATCCATCATATGAAATATTTTATTAGAAACATAAGGAGGATACTCGAAGAAGAGGTAATGTTCATCAACTAGCATTTTTGTTTTATTTCGTCCTCCACCACATTCAATTATTATTATACCATGACTATATAATAACCTTAGTGTCTTAAGTATACATAGATTTTTTTATTTCTAGTTCATGACCTAAAACCACCTCCACTTCCATCAAATGAGTTATGAAATCATCGTTTGTATGAATGGTAAACTACTACCTCTCGAACCGATTTCATTCATTTTTTCATTACCACATAAAACGGTTAGAATTAATGATGGTTTTGTAAATTATATATTATATTTCTGATATTATTATCATTATATAATTATTATATCATAAATACATTCATGGTTTCCATTTTTTTGAATATGATTACAACGCTTGTGTGTACGGGGGACTATCGCCTCGTGAAGTGATGTGATTTTTTCAAGATTTAAGTGGAAGTTATTAAGGGTGGGTTTAATGATTATATGTTATATAAATGACATAAAAATTATTCTATAATATTAACATATCATTTAACTTTATTTATTTAAATTCAACAAGGAAATGAAAACACTTTTCATGTGTTTGTATGGCCTACCGTCTCCATGAACGGTGTATTTCAGTTTCTATCACTAAATTTTATAAATTACTATAAATACATATATAAAAAATATATATTATATTTATACCAAGTATATATTTTTTTATACAATGAAAAAATTATTTAATTAATAATAACAAACATAAAAAAGTCACAACATAAGAGAAAAACAAATCAGTTATTGCATAAAACTTAAATTTAACTTAGAATTGATAATAAACAAGTAATAAAAGGTCAAAATAAAATCATATATGGTATGATATATATTAATATTCTTCTATAATATTTTTATAATGTAGTTATATTTGTTATAAATTAATTTTTAATGAGTACTATAGAAGTCAATACTTAAGGTAACGGATTTTTAGTCCCTCTTTTATTTCTAGGAGACATATAGAAATTCACTACTCGTTTCTTTTTTGGGGTGTATATACTACCCCTTAAAAATATATCATGAATACCATTATTTTCATTATATTTAAAATTTAATTTTATGTTATTATTTATTGGTTATTATGATTCAAATGATTACTAAAGCGGTAAGGGGTTTTTTAATGAATTTTCCTTCTTTAATACTTATGAACTTATCTTCTTTTATGAGGTTTATATACAAAACCTTTAACATGTAATATCAGGGATTTATTTATTCTCATGATATTTTAAATATTAATTTAATTTTATCAATTCATGTAGATTACATTTCAATGTAACAAATTTGTTACTGGTTTTATGTTACAATCACATCATATATCAGGATTACTTATAACTATGTTCCTGATGATAAAATATTATGATCCATATCTGAAGATACTCATGATTTTTATTCTCCTCTGGTTATGTCCTGAGAATAAATTTTTCACTCCATTTTTCTCTCTTTATGTGCTAAATAGTTAAAAATAATATTCTTAAGAAAAATCATATTTTTGGTCAAAAACCCTTTTTCATACAAAACCACGTTTTCTAGAAATGTTTTATTATTATCCTATGATTTTTAAAATACCTTTTTACTCGTGTTTTAATTTTAAAAAAATTGAAAGGAATCTTCATTTAGTTTTACAAAAAAAAATCCTATTTTGATTTTACTAAAAATGTTAAATAAATATTTTTTTAACGGGTATAGAATGAACGAAGGTTCCCTTCATCATAACCATAATTTATTTGAAGACTCATTTATTTCAAGGTTATTTTAAAATTAAAGTATTTTCAAAATATTTTATGTTTTAAAAGGTTTTTCCAAAACAGAAAGGATATTTTTGTTGAGAAATGTTTTAAATGATTTTTAAATATTATCTTAAATATATGGTGGTTGTTTTCAAAGAAATGTATTTTTAAAATGGTTTTATGTTTTAAAAATTATTTTTAATGAGAGTTTATTTTCATCAAGAAATATTTTTAGTTATCGATCCAAATCATTTTCCATCTATGATTACATCCATTGATGTTACATATTCCATACAATAGATATGATCCAAGGATATAATTCTTATTCTTTCTTGGAATTGTATATTTCTTTGATAGCATGATGTTTATGAAACTCATTTCTCTTCCACGGGTTATACTATGAGGAAATTTATATGAAACTGACTTCCTTTCATGTGTTATTCTATTATGAAATGATTATGAAACCTATCCCTTTTCTACAGGTTATAATATGATGAAATTTTTATGATACCCATTTTTATCTCATGAGTTATGATATGATGAATGTTTTATGATCTTATGGAAGACATAAATGTGGATTTGATTATGTGATGTCTGGGACCTATATCTCCCTCCAATGCATTAGGTAAAGTTTTATATCTCATGAGATAATAATGGTAAACTAATTTATAGGCTTGATCCACTATTGAAAAAATGTGTGTCCTGATCTACTATGGGAAATAGGTGGGTGCTAATCCATAATGAGAATTAGGTGATGAGACATTATCTACTATTTTGATGGTTATGGTAGTTAAAATTTACATATGAAATGGTTTTAAAGATTTTTTATGGTTCCACACTTTTATGGAATGACCTTATGGTTCATGATTGATTTAGGATTATTTATCATCTTTATGGGCCATGTTTTAGGATATTATAATATTTTATTCCATGACTCATGTTTATGGTCTATGAAAGGTTGGGTGTGAACTTAATAAGTTATATTTATGATCACATAAACATATTCTTATCATATGACTTCATATTATTATAGACTGACATCTATTATTTTTACCCTTATTGAGCATCTAAAATCACACTTTCTTATGTTTCCTTTCCCTAAGATTTGAAGAAATGTTTTATGTTGGGTATATATATAAAAAGTACTAAATAGTAAGATATTTTTGGGAAAATTTGATAATCTTTAAATATTTTTGAATATTTTGTTCCATGTTTCCAAAGGCACCAAACTATTATAGTCCTCATGTGGGTGTTTATGTAATATAATTAATATTCATTAAGAAATATGTAATATCCATGTATGATAATTCTGTGTTGCTATATTTTTCATTTTTGAGGATTACTTTATAATATTCTAATTTTATTTTAAATGAAAGGTATTTTTGAAAAAAAATTATGTTTTAAAAATAATTTTTCAAAATGGACTGTTTTTCTTCTTCAAATAAATTAAAGTGATTATTCAAAATTATTTTCCATCTAAGATGAATTATATTGAAATTACATATTCCTTACTAGGGATATGATCCACGTATACCATTATTATTCATTCTCTGAATGGTTTATTTTTATGATGGAATAATTTTTATGAAACCCATTTCTTATCCACAGGTTATACCTTGATAAAATTATTATCAAACTCACTTATTTTATTGGATTATAAAATAATTAAATGATTATAAAACCTATCACTTTTCCATAGGTTCTAATATGATTAAATTTTTATGATACCAATTTTCATTTCATAGATTATGATATGATTAATGTTTTGTGATCTTACATCACACATTAATATGGTTTTCATTATGTTATGTGGACCTCTATCTCACTCCAATTCATTGGGTAAAGATTTATATCTCATGGGATAAAAATGGGAAACAAGTCAAGGGGATTGATCTACTATGTGAAATAGTTGTTTCTTGATCCACTATGGAATAAAATGTGGCCTGATCCACTATGGGAAACAGATGTGTCCTGATCCACTATAGGAGACAAGTGTGTCCTGATCTACAATGGGAAGTAGTTTATGAGTCTTGATCTACTATGTTGATGGTAATTGTATTTAACCTTGAAATATGAAATAGTTTTAAATATTTATAATGTTGGAACACTTTTATGGAATGGGTTTAAGGTTCATGACTAATTTATGATGATTTATCACCCTTGTGGTCCATATTTTCTGAAATGATAATGTTTTATACCATGACTCATGTTTATGATCTATGATCGGTTGGGTATGAACTTCATAAGTTATGTTCATGATCACATAATCATATGCTTATATTATACTTTCATATGACCATATATTTTTATCTCTTATGTTTTCTATTACTAGTCATCATATATCACCCTTTCTTATGTTGCCTTTTCCCAAGTTATGAAGAAATATTTTATGTTGGGTATGTTTATAAAGAGTACTAAATGGGAAGATCATTGTTCTAAAAATGATTATATTTAACTAGATTTGAATATTATATTATATGTTTCAATAAGTACTAGACTATTATGGTCCTCTGGAAGTTGTTTGTTTAATGTAATGAATATTCATCTAAAAAGATGTAATATCAATGTATGAGAATGTTGGGTTTCTATAGTCGGTATCAGAGGATGGGTTTAGTTAACCTTGGGAAACTAGGATGAGAAAATTTTAGTGAAATCTATATAGATATGTCTAGAGATATTTTTAAGGATAAGTTTAAGGATGACTCAAAGTATAGGAAAATTTCTTATAATTTTGGTAAAGGACAGAATGAGTGGTTTCCAATAAATTACATCCCTATCTCTATACTAAGAGTAAATGTGGATTTGGAACAAATATTCCTAGTGGTAACAACCTCAAAAACACCATATTGAGCTAGAATAAGTCACGAACTAATGCAAGAAAATAGGAATTATTACGCATCTAGTTTTATAATCCCAGGGGAAATTATTTGGAAATTCACAAACTCTTTACAAACCAACATTAAGGATTTAAATAGATGGTGACTATGAATGAACTAGGATAAACCAAAGGAGTCATATATTGAAATGAAGGTGTCATGATTTAGACATCCTATTAGAGATTATTCAGGATTATATGGTTTTCCACCATGATTAGTATTTATCACACTCCACTTTTTGGTATTATTCAATGGCTAGAACTCGAAGGAACCATGTGAATGTTGAATAAAATGAGAAATGTTAGGATTTTACTTCTGATAAACCAAATTATATGGGGGCTATAATGTAAAATATTATTAATATTCTCAAACAAATTTCTTGATCTATGAATTATGTTGAACTTTTAAATGATCAAAATAGGAAACAACATTCTACTAAGTCCTTTATGAGGAAATTTACACCTCATGTTAGTGGTTATAATGATACACTAGTTTCTGATCAATAGATAAGTACCTATGAAAAGATATTTATTTTAATTCAATGTTTGAATCATGAAAAATTCTTTTTTGTTGTTCATCATTTAGAAGGTGTAGCAGATAAATGGTGGATTCCTGTTAAGAACACAAGGGAACAAAAATAAATTCAATCTATGGAATGTGAAGAGTTTAAGGGATATTTTTTAGAAATTACTCCACTAGTATTCTATAAAAAATAACAAAGAATTAATTCCTTGAGATTAAGAAAAATTGTGATGAATCTGTTGGTACCTATGAATCTAATTTCACAATACTTTCTAAGTATGATTTAGGTTTATTCATCAGCTCAAAAAGAAAAATTGATCGATTCTTTAGTGACCTAAAAATAATTCTTTAAAATGCCATGTCTGTAAATTAATTTAGTATCTATGAAGAAGTTATTAGATATGAACTAAAGGTAGAAATAGAAATTGGATATTCCCATAATTCCCCTGGTTTTTATAAGAAAATAAAGATCAATTCTCATGAAAACTCAAATTATAGAAAGAAATTTCAGGATTATTTATGGAATAAATATGGGAAGAATCATCAAGGGAATTATTATAATAGAAATGGGAGGTTATTTAAATGTGGAAATGAAATTCATGAAGTATGTGAATGTTAAAATATGATTAAGGGGGTGGTTAATGCAATGGAGGAGAAAATTATTCCAACTAACTCACTAGCCACACTCTAATGTTTCAAGTGTAAGGATATTAGGAATTATGATTTTTGAGACAAAAGTAATACTTATTAATTTGTAATTCCTTTAGTTTTAAAAATCACAAAAATATTATTAATTACATGATTACTAACTTCTCATGCCCAATGTGTTTTATAATTTTTTTGTAGAAAAAATTATCTTTTACCATACATAGAATAATTTCTAATGAGTTATGAAAATAAACTTATAATTATACATTACTATTATCTTAATGAGTATGGGTATGATAAAAATTGGATTCACCCTTATCAGAACAAATGTAATCCTTTATTTCTTGTATTTTATACTAACAAAGTATTATTAATCAGACTGATACTGGTACTGATGAATATCAAACTGATACTCGTAAGGTATATTTTAATGAATATTGTAAAGAAATATATTACACTGATATAAGTTTATTATCATATTCAAAATAATTATTTCTAATGTAAAGAAAAAAATTTACACTATAATGGTGTAAATCAATATGATGTTAGAAAATTAGTTACAAAAGAGTTGTTGAAGTACCAAGTTTCCATGTCATTGTAACAAACACAGAGAAATATGACCATTTCGAAAGAAATATGACCATTGGAGAAATTTCTATAAATACCTGGTCATTTTAAGAGTTTTATGTTGCCCAATAAATTTTCATTTTTCAATTTATAATTATTAGAGAGATATTAAGATAACACAACATGAATGTATTATTCTTAGTCTTTGTAATTATCTTGAGTTTTTTAGTTCTAAGGAAACCTTTTTAGGGTTGTCTCCTCATGAAATTTTTCATTGAAATAGTTAATCTGATTGTTTTGATTACGATTGAGGGCTTTTAGGGATAGCAAGAAAGTGAAATTGATCTTCTGATTGAATTCTTGTGGGGATAACAAGATAGATCAAATTCATCAGATTTTGGGATTCTGAGGATAGGCAGACATAACAAATCTGATAATCATATCATAGGCTTTCATTGATGAGGAAAAACATACTTTCTTATAATTATAAAACAAGGGATACCTTTAGCCAAGGTTTTTGGATACCTTAATCTTAAGGTTAAATGAGATCTATTCATTTTAAATAACTATAAGTCATTGTTACATTATTATTTTTTCTATCACTTATTTCTTATAAGTTTTATATTTCGCTTTTCTTGTTTGTATTTTTTATCATAACGATTCTAAATAAGATAAACACGATCTGAACTATTAACTAGATTTGTTTTGAATCTGAAACACTAATATAATTATATCTATTCTAATTAAAATTTGTAAACTCTAATGTTATCATAATCGTCCTGATTATGATACATTAATAATTGGACTAAGGGCCATGTCTGAATTATATAGAATTTACTTAAATAGGTTTTGTGAATTTATATATTTTAATTATTTTAAACCAATATTTTTTAAACTACAACTCACCCCCCCTCTTGAAATTTATCAATCAAGAACATATTATTTTGTTATTAATATCAATATATCTAATATTGATATCCAAGAATGATGCCCCAGTCTATGTGAAAATGTAATGTCCCAGTTTCGGGTTCCACCCAAAGGCGCCCCGTACCCGGTTAGTCACATAGCCTCATGCGCATTTCCTCAAACGCCAGAGGCTGCTGAGTAGAAACAAGGGCCTTGGGTGTGATAGTGGGGAATCTATCCTCTCAGTGGTAGAGTATACATAGAGGAATAAAAATAATAAATAGTATCAAAAGTAATAAAACCATACAATGAGTATGTGGTAGAAGACTGAAATTAAATAAAAAACTGAAGCACATATATAAATGATGCATGTCACATATATCTAGGAAAACATCCAAACAAGTCACAATGCTGGAATATAGTAATAAACCCAAGTAAAAAAGAAAAAAATAAACACTAATAGCATCGAAAGCCTTATCTTGGTCCCTTGCTCTCCAGCTCCACAGTAATCAAGTACCTAATAATGAAGGGAATTTTCCCTTATATACACCTGCATCCATATAATATGTTTGGGTCTAAAAGCATGACCCAAATAGGGTGTGAGATGAATCCCAGTAGGAAACCACCACATGATCTATACCTAACTATCAATTAGTATATATATCAAGTAATAATTTAAATGTAGTAAAAAACTAGGAGAACAAAAAATTAACCAAATCCTAGAGTTTCCATTTGCATTCATTAGCATTTAATGTTAAACATTTAATCAAGAAAGTATCAAAAATAGGTATATAAGAAGACTACCTAACTGAACTGAGTCCAAGCTTGTTCTTTGGATTGGAAAACACATCACATCCATTAAATATTTATATTAACCCTATGGGTAGCTCACATAGTCTAACCCCTTTGGACAAGTAATGCTATAAAAAGGAAAAGACACTCTGAGGAAGCACTCACCGTCAATTCCCCCTATGGTCTTTTCAGAATAACTACAAACTCTATTGGGAAGCACTCAATGTCAATTACCCATGTGGTATCATAAAGTTACTATATAAGATCTGAGGGAGCACTCACCATCAATCCCCCATATGGTCTTGTAGCATGAAATATAACAGACACTTTGAGGAAGCACTCAACATCAATTCCCCCTTGTGGTCTAACTACACCAGTTTTTCATAGCCATGTGCAATTCAATTGTACATAAGTGATATAAAGAATCCCCAATTAATCTCAACTACTAAATGGATAAACAATTCCAATGCATATCTCAAGCACTTAACAAGAAGAAAAAATCAAACAGTTCCATCCTATCAAGAAATGCAAGGAAGTAAGGTATGCCTCTTAGAAAACCTTGACCAAATAGCCCTAAACATTCAAACAAGGAAACACACTCATGGGGTATTCCTTAAACATTAAATTTCACATAATATCACATCAACAAACCCTTATAACATCAATCAATCTAAGGAAGATAAAATATGGTTCAATTTCTATTACCTGAAATACCCGAAACATGGGTAATAGACACTTTGGCATATAAAACTCAAAGACAATCAACAAAAGGCAACAAACCCCCTACCATGATGTTGTACGATAGATATAGTTTAACCTCAGCCTTTGAATTGACCTAGAACACCATATATCTACAAAAAGTTCAAAAATGTTCAACCTTGAATAACTCAAGTGAGAGAAGAAAATAGGAGGAGAGGCTCTAGAAGAAGGAAGGACTCATCGGTGGGATTTCAACACACCCAACGGTGTTTGATTCGGAGAATGGATGATGGATTGGTGGCTTAGAGAAGAAATGTTTTTTCTCGACTACTCCGGGATGAGGTAGGATTAGAAGAAGATGTTTTTGGGGATTAGACGTGACCCTGGTCCATTTAATCTAATAAAAGAAAAAGTACATGGTGTGTTCATTTAATGTACACACCAGGTACATGCCTCAACTAGACTCCATCTTTAGGCGGTCTCTAGGTCACCTAACACGGTCGTGTCTCATTCATTACATAGCCAGTACACAGCTACCTATAGAAACCTGGTATATAGTGTGTACTCCCAAGTGCATGGCGTGTACTTCTAAAATTTATAAAAACTACCGTTTTACTCAAAAACACCTGAAATCAAGATCCATACCTAAAATGAAGATCTAGGTTATTAAAAACATCACCCCTTAAATAAATTCTTCCTTGAATTTCCCTAACAAGGTGGCGAAGAAGAATCCTTGAATAGCTCCGACCACTGCGACCGCACATTGGTCTCCCTCTCCCATATCTCATCATGTACTCGCTCATGCTGCTATAGCACCCATACTAGAGGAACAGACTGGCCACGTAGAACCTTCACACTTCGATCAATAATCCGGATAGGATGATCCTCAAATGATGTTTCCACCTCTAACTCAACCTCCTCAAGTTGAAAAAACATGAGACGGGTTTGAGAAGTAACTATTTAGCTGAGAAACGTTGAAGATGTCGTGCATAGCCCAGTACCTATGAGGTAACTACAACCGATAGGCAATCTGAACGAATCTCTCCAAAACCTCAAACAGCCTGACGTATCTCAGTGAAAGCTTCCCCTGTCTCATAATCCTCCTGTGTCCCAACCTCAGTGTGACATGTAATAAAACCTAATCTCCAATCTTGAACTCTAGAGTTCATCTCCATCGATCAGCATAAGACTTATGTCATGACTGTGTAGTAGACATCCTCTTCCGAATCAACTCCATCAGCTCAGTGGTCTCCAGGACAAGACAAGGTCTCAAGCATAGATCCCTCTCCTACCTCTAGCCAACATAGGGGTGATCGGCATGATCTACTATAAAAATCCTCATAAGGTTCCATCTGGATAGTTACCAGAAATCTATTATTGTAGGAAAACTCCACTAAATGTATGTGTTTTTTCCAAGAACCACCAAAATCTAGGACGCATGCTCAAAGCATGCCCTCCAGCACCTGAATCGTGCACTATGACTAGCCATCTGTCTGGGGATGGTAAGTTGTACACAGAAGTACATGTGTACCCAAAGCCTTTTATATCTCTTTCCATAAATTTGAAGTAAAGAGGGTTTCACTTCCTGAAATTATAGAGTGTGGAACCCCATGCAAATGTACAAACCCCCCAAAAGTACAACCTTCCAAGATCATCAACACTGAAGGTATGTTTTATTGGAAAGAAGTGTGCCACCTTTGTGAACCTATCAATGAAAACCCAAACTGTATCATTCCCTCGAGGTGACCTCTGTAACCCTTTCATGAAATAAATCACAAAATAATTCCACTTCCACTCAGAAATGGGTAAATACTGTAAAATCTATTCTAGTTGCTGATGCTCCGCCTTCACCTACTAAAAAGTGGAAAATCTCATAAAAACCCAGCAACATCCCTATTTATACTTAGACACCAATATTGACGGTGTAAATATCGATACATCTTGGTGATGCCAGGATGAACAACCCAGACTGAGGAATGAAAATTCCTCATCAACTCCTCATGTATTTTTGTAGAAACCCATACACATCCATTAAAGCACAAGATCTAATTCTTGCCTACGGTTCATCTAGGAGTAGGGTCCTCTCCTAACACACTCTCCTATAGGACAAGGCCTTCAGAATCTGATAGTTGCCTCATTCGAACTCGATCCATAATAGTAGAGGTAACAGTTATATAAGAATGAAACGTTTTTTCATGTCTATAGTGCACCTCCAAATGCATCTTAGAGAACAAATCTATAAACATAAACTCACAGATGGCCTCCTAAACTGCCTGTGTCTTATTCCTCTTACTCAACTCATACGCCACTATTTTTCCTTTTCTAGTTGTGTTGGTAAGCTCAAATTCAAGGGACTGAAGGTACTCAACCCACCTTCACTGTCTCAAATTCAGGTCACTCAAGATAAAGATATACTTGAGACTTTTGTGGTCAGTTTACACCACAAAATTCTCTCCAAAAAGTTAATTTCTTCAACAGCGTAAAGCATGCACAACTGCAGCTAACTCTAGATCATGTGTCGGGTAATTCCTCTCATGTGGCCTCAACTGTCGAGACCTGTACACAACGAATCCTTTCCCCTATATAAGGGATTCGCCTATCCAGATACTTGATTCATTATAGTAAACATTTTAGCTCTTTCTCGGCTCTGGAAAAATCAATATCGGTGTTGAAGTCAACCTTTCATTCAGCTTCTGAAAGTATGACTCACAATAATCTAACCAAGAGTACTTCACACCATTTTTAGTCAGGCCTGTCAGTGGCTCTGTTAAGTGTGAAAGGTCCTGTATAAATTTTTTGAAGTAACCAGCCAGTGCCAGGAAACTCCATACCTCAAAGACATTCTTCAGCTACTCCTTGGAAACTATTGCTCTCACTTTCTCTGGGTCTACTGATACTCCTATCCCTTATATAACAAGACCCAAAAAGTGAATCTGGTCCATCCAAAAGTTTTATTTTGAGAGATTAGCATATAACCTATTCTCTCTCAGTGTTCTCAAAATGATCTCAAGAGGATATCATGGTCGTGTCGAGTGTGAGAGTACACCAAGATATCATCCATGAAGACTACCACAAAATAATCCAAGTAAATATGGAACACTCGGTTCCTTAGTGCTACAAAAAGTACAGGCACGTTTGTGAGATGAAAAGCATAAACACATACTTGTATAGAAAATACCTTCTCTAAAAGGTTTTAAGAGGTATATCTGATGGTCTAACATGAATTTGATGATAACTGAATCTCAAGTCAATCTTCAAGAACACTCAGGATCCTCGAAGCTCATCAAAGAGATCATCAATCCTTAGTAATGGATATTGGTTCTGGAGCATCAACTGGTTTAGCTTTCGATAATCCATTCAAAGTATGAGGGTACCATCCACCTTCTTCGTACATAGGACAGGCGAACTCTAAGGAGAATTACTGGGTTAGATGAAGCCCTTTTTCTGTAAATCCTCTAACTACTTCTTGAGATCTTATAACTCTGGGGTAGCCATTCTATAAGGAGGAATGGACATTGGTAACACCCCTGGCATAAGATCAATATAAAATTCTACCTCTCACTCCAAAGGAAAACCTGAAATGTCATCTAGAAAGAAAACCTTGAAACGATCCACCACTAGAGGAAAGTCTATATGTGAAGTCCCCTGGCCATCCAAATATAGACTAGAAATCTAGGCTATAAAACCTCTCAACCCATGATGCTCAGGTCCATCTCTTATCACCTGGACGTCCCATTCGCCCTTATATAGAAACAATTTTCCCTATGGTGATGTGAAACTCAACCTACAGCGATAGAAATTGACAATAGTCTTGAAGATAAATAATCAGTCTATTCTCTGAATGACGTCATAGACCGCCATCTCTAAGACATAAAGGTCCCATAAGAAGTGACAGCCACCAACCTCAATAGTAACTCCTTGCACTAATGTACACTAGCCTTTCTAATCCCCAACAGAGCATCCAACATCATTATATTGGCATAAGTAAGGATACAGATCCTAAGGCTCTCCACAACATGCATAGATATAAAGATATTGTAATCCCCTGTATTAAAAAGAGTAGAAGCTAAAATTGAGGCAACCAAAACTGTACCTCTAACCATATAGGGTCTGGGATCCTTCTCTTAATGGATCTTCTCTAACACAAAAGCCTGACCTATCTTGTGACGTTGTGAAGCTGTCTGAGATCCCTGAGCTGATCCAACCTATGGCTGTCAAAAACCTTGTGTCTGACCACTGCAGCCACGACCACCACCTCATCCTGAATGGACTAAAGAACTCTTGTCTCTATTCTAATGTGGGACCGGTGGTCCTACTCTGGTACAAGGAGTCGAAATAGATCCTCCCTCTCTAGGTGTTGGAAGGGGGTGATATAGAAACATTGAAGATTTCCCATCTTGTCTCAAGATCAACACTCAATTGGGTCTCTTGGGAATTGTGGTTTCTTATGTCTTCCCTTTCCGCACTAGTAGCACACCACCTGGCTGCCTGAAGAAAGATACCACCTACTTGGACACAATGCATAAACTCCATGTGGTGCTTCCTACTATCAGTCTAAAGAGTACTAGCTCTAGATGTTGAACTACCCTAGCCCACAGCTCTAGAATCCCTCAGATTGTGCTCGGTGATCAGCCCCTGATTGATTATAGAAGATATGGAGGTCAACCTGAATACGTTCACCTAAGATCAGATGTCATTCTTGAGACCATCCTCAAACTTCCTCACCAGAAATTACTCATCACCCCCAGAATGGGTGTGAAGTGTTGCAGCTCTATGAAGTGATAAAAATACTCCATGACTGAGATAGTACCCTACACCAAACTCATGAACTCTCGGGCTCGGTCGGCCCTCAAGGTCTCTGGGTAGAAGTAGTCATAGAAGGTATTCTAGAACTCATCCCAAGCCATAACTCGCTACCGCCGTACCTATGATATCGCATCCCACCATCTCTTGGTGGAATCATGTATCATGTACATATCGATCTTCTCCCTTCTCTCTGGAGGAGTCTCCAGATGCTCAAAGATAGATATCATGGATTCCAACCATGACTCTACTACCTGAGTTCCTCCATCCCCTAAGAAGGTGGGAGGATGTTGCTGCTGAAAAACTCGCATCAACTCTACCATAGACGGGGTAGGATGTGGCACTACCTGGAAGGTTTATATCATCCTCAAGAAACCTTCTTGGAACTATACAACGGAACCTATATCCGGTATAACCAATGTAGCCAAGATGAGAATGAAAATAGGGTTTGATGGTAGTCCCTGATCTAACATTTCTGGTGTCTGATCATTTCCCTGTATATGGAATACAACTGGAGGACATCTCATTGGCTTGACTCTGTAAGTTCAAGTGCACACCTCAGGTCAATATTATCATGGACTGAAACATAGAAGTGAAAAAAGGAATAGGAGAAAGAAAACTGTCATGTTTTTTCAAACATGGATACACGGTGTGTATACCATACACACGGAGTGTTCCCTCAGGTTTCAACAAGAGTGTGCACCTCTACCAAACCTGGTTGTGAAACACCCCTACACACAGCATGTTCTCCTTGAGACATAGTGTGTTCCCCTACCTGAGTTCTTTTATACAGATAAACACACAGTTCCTTACTGGGTCACACTACATGACGTGTGCGCCCTGGACATGGCGTGTGTGCCTTGGACACGGCGTGTACCCCTTAATTTATTACTATCTATGTCAATAGTCACACGGTTTGTGACATGGTTGACTCTACATGGAGTGAAATAATAGAACATGACATGTACAACCTAAGTTTCATCCCCCCATGTCATTGGTCACACGGCTGGATACACGGCTCTTAAAACACAGTGTGTACTCCAAGTACACCCTGTGTGTCACCAAAAATTTCCCAACCTTGTGTCTCTACTCACACAGTCAGTCACATGGATGAGGACTACATGGAGTATACATACATTACATGGTGTGTACTTTAGAAAAACAGTTTCTTCTCAAACAGAAGGATACATGGAATGTATTAATCATCACACATCGTGTATTCTAGGTTTTTCAGACATTAATCCCCAGAAACTACTCTAGAACCCCATAAAAACACTAAAACAATCCTTAAAGATCCAAATTCCAATCTTTGGGATACCATACTCCATGCAAATTAAATCTCGTAATCTTATTCACGTCTATCACAAAGTATAACAGTGCAATTAATCACATGATCCACCAAATTCTAATCCATGAGGGCCCATAACACCTCAGGGAAAAAATCTTGGATCCCATTCAAATGAAACTTTAAGTTTCCCAATACCCTATCAAAATAGAAGGTATTTTATCACAACATCTATCACAAAAGCATGTAATCAGTAATGCACCATAAATGTCATGACAATAATGCATGGAATGTGATCCCTAGAAAGTTCCTATATGATGCATGATATGGAATACCCTCATCTCATCAGGTTACAACAGAAATAAAACCTCAGTTATATAAATCATAATAGCACAAATCATGTGAATCTCCAAATGGTGAAATCAAATTAACTATAACAATTGAAAAACCATAAAAATTGCAATAATCGAGGTAAATTGGATTTTCCCTCTACATGAGTTAGCTACTCCTGGGCACAACTTATTACCAATGACCTATTACTTATTATCCCTACCTATAGGCTCCAAATAGTAAGACAGATCATAAAGGAACCTTCATCTGATAACACTTTGTAACGTCCCAGTTCTGGGTTCCACCCAAGGGTTCCCCGTCCCCAGTTGGTCATATAGCCTCAAGAGCATTTCCCTGAATGCCAGAGAATTTCGACTAGAAGTGAGGGTCTTGGGTGTGACAGTGGGGAAAATATTCCCTCATTGGAAGAGTATACACAGTGTAATAACAATAATAAATAGTAGTGGAAGTAATAAAATCATACAATGAGTAAGCAGCAGAAGACTGAAAGTAAATCAAAAACTAGAGCACATATATAAATGATGCATGTCACATATGTCATGGAAAACAGCCAAACGAGTCACAATGCTAGAATATAGTACTAAACCCAATTAAAAATGAAAAAAATCTAAACTCCAACAGAATTTAAAGCCTAGGATTGGTCCCATGATCTCTAACTTCATAGAAATCAAGTACCTGATGACGAAGGGCACTTTCCCTTATCTACACCTGCAACCATATAATCTTTTTCGGTCTAAAAGCATGACCCATATAGGATGCGAGACAAATACCAGTAGGAACCCACCATAAGATCCATGCCTAACTTTTAGTGAGTATATATAGCAAGTAATAATGGAAATGTAGGAGAGAAACTAGGAGTACACAAAAGTAACCAAATCCTACAGTTTCCATTTACATTCATTAGCATTTAATTTTTAACATTTAGTCATGAATGTATAAAAAACATGCATCTCAGAAGACTACCTAGCTGGACTGAATCCAAGATTTTTCTTTGTCTTGGCAGCAACATCACAACTATTTAGTATTTATATTAACCCTCTCGGTAGAACACACAGTCTAACCCCTCAGTCCAAGTAATGCAATAAAAAGTAAAATACACTTTGAGGAAGCACTCACCGTCAATTCCCCCTATGGTCCTTCCAGAATAACTATGGACTCTCTTGGGAAGCACTCAACATCAATTCCCCTTATGGTCTCATAAAGTAACTATAGAAACCCTGAGAGAGAACTCACCATTAATCCCCTATGTGGTCTCATATCGTGAAATATAACAGACACTCTGAGGAAGCACTCAACGTCAATTCCCCCTTATGGTTTAACTACACCAGGTTCTCACAGCCCTGTTGAATTAAATCGTAAATAAATGATATCAAGAAGCCCAAAGTAATTTCAACTACTACATGGCTAAACAATTCCAAGGCATATCAAAAGAATTTAACAAGCAGTAAAAATCAAACAATTCCATCCTATCAAGCAAGGAAAGTAAGCAAGGTATGCCTCTTAAGAAACCTTGAGAAAATGTCCCTAAACATTCAAACAAGAAAACAAACTCATGGGGTGTTTTTTAACCATGAAATTTCACATAATATCACATTAGAAAACCCTTAAACCAATAATCAATCTAAGTAAGATAAAATTTGTTTCAATATGCTTAACCTAAAATACCTGAAACATGGGTAATTGGCACTTTGGCATATAAAACTCAAATAAAACCAACTAAAGGCAAAAAAACCACCTACCATGACGTTTTACGATTGATATAGTTGAACCTCATCCTTTGAATCAACCTAGAATATTGTAGATTTACAAAAAGGTAAAAAATGTTCAACCTTGAATCACTCGAGTGAGAGAAAAAATAAGAGGAGAGGATATTGAAGAAGGAAGGACTCACTGGTGGTATTCCAACTCATCCAGTAGTGTTTGATTCGGAGAACGGACAATAGATTGGTGGCTTAGAGAATAAATGTTTCTCTTGTCCGCTCCTTGATGAGAC
Organism: Viscum album; assembly: GCA_963277665.1. NCBI lineage: Eukaryota > Viridiplantae > Streptophyta > Magnoliopsida > Santalales > Viscaceae > Viscum > Viscum album. The sequence continues at coordinate 1,256,667,310 of OY728122.1, forward strand.
AAGGTTAGAAGAAGATGTTTTGGGGTTTAGACGTGACCCCGGTCTATTTAATCAAATAAAAGAAAAAGTAAATTGTGTGTTCATTTAATGTTCATGTTGTGTACTTGCCTCAACCCCCCCCCCCCCCCACTTTAGGTAGTCTCCAGGTCACCTCACATGACCATGTCTCGGCTATCACACAGTCATTACAAAGCTACCCAAGGAAACCTGGTATATGATGTGTACTCCCAAGTACACATCTTGTACTACTAAAATTTAGAAAAACTCCCCTTTTACTCAAAAACACCCAAAATCAAGATCTATATCTGAAATTAAGATCTGGGTTCTTACAGATAATGTAGATGATAATCCACAACAACCTCTAAAGGGAAAAAACAAAGGGAAATCTTATACAATCACAATTTATGAAGTTAATCATGAAAATTTGGGAACACTTATCCCTCCATCCTTGGTTGGGAATTTCATGATTTATTTTATATGAATGAGCCTAGTGGAAATTTTATTGTGCATCCTTTGGTGATTTTTCATGTGATTATCTCCCTATATATAAATTATGGAATAAATAAATCACAATTTATATTCTATCTGTACAAGGTTGAACCCAAGATTCCAATGGAAATGTATTTTTATAAGATAAGAGCTTTTATATGGAATAAAGAGTGAATTAACATTTGGATGTGTATATGTATCCATGTAATATTAAAATAATAGTTATGGATACCATCATGGATTTATGAGTTTAAGGTTGATCATAAGTCATTTACACCCCTTTTTAGGTTTTTACAATATAGGGGTTTATCCAAATTAAGGATATTTTAAGAGACAATTATGGAAACATAACACTTTGGTTTTGTATATGATTTACTGACAAATTTATTTAAAGATGAATGAATTTACAATTTTTGGACATATGGTTAAAGGTATCAGTAACATTAATTTTTTTCATATATTTGATGTGAGCTAATTTTGGGTTGTGGTCAATCACCTTACAAATTTAACACACTTCATCGCTATCTGAGAAGATTTCTATTTGGATCCTCTTTCCAAAATATAAATTAAGGAAGTTTTAAGTTTTCATGGATTAAAATATTCAATTGTATCTGATTAGAATTTGAAGTTTACCTCAAAGTTTTGGTGATGTCTTCAGAAATATATTAATATAGATTTTAGTTTCATAATTTTGAGAATAATTCAAACCAAATAGGATATATAAATATCTTATTCAGTGTATTTAAAAGGTGGTTGGGATCACACCTTCCTTTAGTTGAGTTTCCTTATAATAATAGATTTCACTTTAGAATTTAGATGGTTCCTTATGAATCCTTTTATATGTACTGGAATGAAGTTACAGAAGGAAGGCTATTGGGACTTGAGCTGGATTATTAGATAGAAATTAAGGTTAGATCCATTCAATAACATGTAATTACTACAAAAAGTTGGTAGAGATGTCATGCTAATAATAGTTGATGTAATCTAGAATTCGAAGTTGGTTAGAAAGACTTTATATGAATTTATATGTGGAATAAAGAAGGTAAAACTAATCCATATATATATCACTCCCATTAAAATACTTGATCATATCAAGATAGTATATTTTCATTTGGAGATTCCACTAAATCTATATCAAGTTTATGATATGTTCTTTAGAGAACCGAAGATTGACGTACATGGACATTACATTACTATTGTGGAATACTTAATACATAATAAAAACAGACACACAAGGATCATAATAGTTTAGTGTCTATGGAAACTCAGAATATAAACTTCTAATCATGTTGAAATATCTTAAACAACTCCCATAACGATCTTCCCCTTTTTGTTTCCTTACTTAAAACCTTTCTTTATTTCTTGGGGAAAATAAAACATAAAAAGGGTGAGCTCAAATGCCCAGAAAGGGCAAACATAGATAACATAAAAAAATCCATAAAAATTTGGAAGCAAAAACTTGAACATGAAATTTAAACATCAAAATTTTAATCAAAGACATAAATCGTGGAAGTACATAAGGCATATATCATAATGGAACATAAACCATGATAAAATATAATGGGAATAAAACATAAAATTTTGGAATCCATTCATAACATGTTATGATTTCCATAGTAGCCAAGGCATTGCTGCCAAGACCATCTTAGTTGACAAAGTCCCTTTCTGAATCGAGTTCACTCCTCGTTTCAGTCTTGTAATACTGAACCGGATTAACTTACCGTTCCAGCCATGTCTATCTCATGAGATATAAATCTTTACCCAATTCATTGTAGGGAGATATAGGTCCCAACCATCTCATAATGAAATCATTCTTACTTGTGCCACAAAATAAACATACATCATTCATCGCAACCCAAAGAATAAAAATGGGTTTCATAAACATCATCACATCATCACATAATCCATATAAAAGTAATGGATATCATTTCATAATAATAAAAGTGAAACCATGTAAATCATAGAGTCATTATACTTGAAACATACACATATGAAATAATGTCATCTTAGATGGAAAAATGGTTTTGATAAAACATTTGAAATGAAATCTTGAGGAAAATATCCTTTCTTCTTCAAAATCATTTTCTTTTCACAAAATACCATGAAATTTTAAGGGAGACGGATTTTGTTGAAAATAATCATGAAATCATTTAGAGTAAGATTCTTGAAAATAAGGCGCTATGAAACCGTAAAAAACCGTTTGTACTGTATAAGTTAAAAAAACATTCTTCTCGTACTTTTGCCGGAAAAGTCAAAAAGTACCTCGTAAAAGAAAGATTCCATACATACTATGTAGTAAAAGTCAAAAATGGGTAAAAAAGACTTTAAACATACATGAAATCATTTTTATGAATCATGGACATGGATGAGAACAATAACCCCAGTAAATACTTACAAATAATCAATCTTGGATAAGAACGAGATTGGAAAAGTTATCCTTTACCTTAGGTCTGATATACTTCGTACGTATCTGAACCTCCTTTTCTTTCGACACGCCTTTTTGAAACCTCCTCTTAGGGAACTAATATTGGTCTTTGAAGAATACCAGAACCTCTAAGATGTTTCTAGGGAAGTGGAGAAGTGAAATGGGTAGGGGTTGGATGAGCTTTAAGGCTCAAAGTTGTGTAAAGATAAGAGGGGGAGGTGCCCTTTTATAAGGGAGGAGAGAGGCACCTTTGGAAATCTTTAAAATATTAATTTATAATAAATCTAACCCCACTTAAAAACCTCCAAAAATGACTCATATTTGAATATTATATGTGATAGGGTTTTAATATCATCAACCAAAAAAATTTAGACATGTTAGGAAATTATTTTAAACATTATCAACTTGATTTATCCTTATTTAATCAATTTAATTTTATTTGTGGTAATAACATTATAAATTTTAAATAACTACTTATTTGTTGTGAATTGTCCATAATTGGTTTATTTATAACATTCTAGACCATATAAATTTAAATTTATAATTTTTAAATATTTTTGTGATTTTTAAACAATTTTATAATATGTTATTTTTATAAAATAACAATAGTGCCAATTTTGACACTATTAATTTATTTGAATTTAAATAAAATATATAAAGAAGATATGTTCGAACTAAAAGATTTAATAGATTCATAAAAGGTCATATGTATCTATAAAATTAGTGTATCAAATTAAATAGTTCATATAATATTTATTTTATTATTTTTAAAACCATTTATTTGGTTTATCTCTTAATAAAATAATTACTACAACATTTTTGTATAATTATTTAATATACTTATTTGTTGCAAAAAAAATTAAAAATAAAATCCTATGATGAAGATAAATATATTAAATTTTACAATAATACTTTTACCCGAATTTATCATCTTAAAATCACAATATTTAAATTGTTATATTTATTAAATTATGAAGGTGACAACTTTTGCATCATTTAAAATAAAATAATATAAGTGTCATAATCGCTTTTATAAGGCTCCAAATGGTAAAATATTCGACCATTGGATGATTATGGTTTATATTTACATGACCAATAAGTTTTTTTCAGGGTTTTGTGCCTTTTATGGTCAAAATTAGTTTAATAAAAACTATATTCTTGATTTTTCACTAGATAAACAATTTTTGCATCACTATTGTGTCATAATTAATGATAATTATTTAATCCCTAAAAATTATAAATAAATTCATATGATGTAGATAATTTTATTATATTTCTGTAGACTATTCATGTTCTAAGTTTCATGAATTTTATCACTAAATTAAAATTAATATACTTATAAGATTTAAGAGAGTGACATGTTGTCACTTTCTTTGGTTTTAATAATAATTAAACTATTTTTATTGTAAAAAGTCCATAAAATGAATCTAATACGACCCTTATGTGATATGGGTAGACTTTTAGCCATACAATAGAATTTTGGCAGGTGTTAGGGTAATTTTATAATCTTATATTTACCCTTAATCACTCGATTTACCTTAACTATGGTAAATAAAATTTACCGTAGTTACTATTCATAATGCCCAAAAATAAATAATAGCTTATTAACATAATTTGGACCCACTGATTCCAAATATGGAATCCATTTTTCCAAATTTAATACATAAAAGTTTCATAAATTAAATTAAAATTAATCCCATTGTCGAAAGAAAATGGGTTTTTCTTTAAAACATTGCAAAAGATTGAATTGATTTAACCTACGAATTCAAGGTAAAATCAATGCTAATGATATACATTATATAAAATGGTAAAAATATATTCTATTTATACTTTAAAACCATTAAATATTATAATTTAACCACATAAGTTATTACGATGAAAAAAGTTGTTTTTAATTAAAATATAGCGTGTTTTTACTATTCATTAAAATATTAAAGTTATCAGAATAATATGAAAAATTTATCCAAGGTAAAATTTTATATCCTGATTCCAAAGAATAATTTTATTTTGTAAACTTGAACTTATAAACATGTCAAAAACAATATTTAAAGTGGGTGCTCCATTAAAAGGCGGCAAAACTACATTTTTTGAAAAATACTTATTTTACCCGAAAAAATTATTTTGTTCTTATACCATGTTCTAGAAAATGTGTAAGATGAATAATAATGTTATAAAATTCAAAATTTAGTTAATACTATTCATAACGGCTAGTTCATAATAATATTATAATAATATATCGTTGTTTAGTAAAACCCGGTATTGCGTACAACACACGCTATCGAGGAAGGTCGCGATTGCGTGTAATGCAAGCCAAGTCAGGGTTGCGTGTAGTGAACGACTCCTTTGTTGCTACATATAAAAAAATACATTGAATATATATATATACTCAATGTTTCGTAGAATAAATACTATCAAACAAACATGAAATTGTGTGTAACACGATCCAGGATTAGTGTTGTGTATACTGCAAGCTAATATGCTGTTGCGTATAGCGCAAGATAATATTGGTGTATCGTAAAACAGAAGATATGAATGAAATTAAAAAGAATATATCTTATAAAATCTCGGGTTATTACATTCTACCCCCCTTAAAATTAATTTCACCCTCGAAATTCATTAGGGTTATAAATGGTTTTCTACTTGAAAGTTTCTTTAATTGAAACCCACATCTTAAAAAGGAATACTAAAACTTATCTTTAAAAACTAAAGTATGAAACGTAACGGTTACCCAAATAAACTAATCACTGGGTTTCCACATAGGAGAACTTAGGTGAAAATATGGATATGGAAGAGAAATCTAACTATCATGTTCTGATAGAGAGTGGTAGAGAACATGGCTATGAAAAATCCAACAATCACAAAGCCATAGATTTGTGATGATCTAAGGTACCATCTGATTCATCGGATATAAGGTCACTAGGACAACATTTTTGGTTTTCAAGATCATTTCCCTAAAGTTGATGAATTAAAAGAAATACTTACATGATTTTGGTACAATCTCACTATTGTTCGTGAATTGAACAATTTCCACTTCATCCCTTAAAGAAATGAAGTTTAATTTGTTACCTGTGATGTGTTAGCAGATCATGTGATAGAATGATGGGTCATTCCATCTGTTTCAAACAAAAGGTTAGAAAAAGTTATAAGTACATCATATGGTTAGATTAATCGTATATGGTTCCAAAAATAAACTTATACTTCATATATCATACCGCTTAATAAAATAAAACTAGTTTCTACTAACCAGGGACTTCCTGTAGGCCAGTGGTAGGAGATAAAGGCCATTCGCACTTCGGTTGTGGGTTTGATACCCACAGCCTTGTCCGACGTGATGGGTTGTCGCCAGTCCTGCAGGTTGTCCTTTTTCTAAAACTACATTACTATAACATCCCATCAATAATATTGAAAAAAGTTTTATCCTTAGACAATACTAACTTATGTCCAACATAATCCAATCCAATCTTTAGGCTTATCTAAAATACTTCGGTCCAACATCATAGTATAAAGAAAACAATTACTAGAAAGGTTTTCTACCAAGAATGTGAATACAAGCATTTATCCCACGTATATCATAAGATATATCTTGTTGGTTGTATTCCAAACACATGAATACCTTAGTCATATATTCTCTTGAAACATAAATTACCATAGAACCTTAGTGAAAACATGAATATTATCAAAAGGTAACTCTTTCCACATACCAAAATCCCAAAAATTCTATATACTCAAACCATAATATCACTTAGTCCTTATATCAGTCATGAGCTCATGAATATAATAAAACATCTCATTATCTTCTTATCCCTTCATTATGCGCATATCATCTACTTTCCAAAGATATCTGAATAACCTTCCATGGTTATCGGTACCATTCAACATATACTTTCAAATACTTTAGGAAAAACAATAGTGTAACAGTCCTTAGATGATTCTTTATTCCATGGTACCATACATTATTCTTTATAAACATACAATCATTCCACTAACTTCTTAAACCACTGACTGAGCTTCATCATTTCTTTCATCTCATATTTCATTTTTAGTCTCTTCATCATCATCCACATAAATACAACTCATATGACCATGCTGATTTTCTTCATGAGATTTTCCCTTAGGGAATTGGTTTGCATAATTCCCATACATTCCACATTTAAAACATCTAATCATTGTTGATGCCGTAGCAATACCATTATCCTTGTCCATGGTGTTAACTGAACCTTTTCCTTTTCACTTACTGGCTTTGTGTCCTTGTTTTCCACACCCAAAGCATCTTCCAGTTCCTTTGAAACAATCTCTCTGATGCCTCTTCCCACATGATTTACATGAGGGAAATTGAACTTTCTTTCCTCTATGATCATCATGAAACTCCATCTTTCTCTTATTATTTGTGTCGGGAAACTTACCAAAGTTGAGATTATGGATTATATTATGAGATTTCTGATTAGACATAATAATTATTTTTGGACTTCCAAATCCCGTTTCAATTGGTTGCTCATGAATAATATCATTCCATTGTCCGTTATATCCTACATTATCGTGAATCTTCCTGTTTCCAGCCATTTTCTAAACCCAAAAAGAATAGTGTGAGAGGAAAAAATCATACTAGGGAAAACAACATAGTAAAGGGGGAGTAAACTCAATATCTAACATCTTAGGTTAAATTCTAAGATCGTTACTGTAGTTCTAGGACTATATCCTATACGTATACTTATCCTTAGGGACATCCCTAGACATACCTTAGAAATATCTCTATGGATCTCACTAACGTTTTCGCATCCTAGTTTCCAAAGGTTGACTAAAACTTTCCTATGATACCAACTGTAGAGACCCGAAGCTTGACGTACATGGACATTACATTACTTTTTTGGAATACTTAATACATAAAAAAACAGACACACAAGGATCGTAATAGTTTAGTGCCTTTGGAAACTCGGAATATAAACTTATAATAATGTTGAAATATCTTCAACAACTCCCATAACGATCTTCCCCTTTTTGTTTCCTTACCTAAAACCTTTCTTTATTTCTTGGGGAAAATAAAACATAAAAGGGGTGAGCTCAAATTCTCAGTAAGGGAAAACAAAGATAACATAAAACAATCCATAAACATTTGGAAGCAAAAACTTGAACATGAAATTTAAACATCAAAATCTTAAGCAAAGACATAAATCGTGGAAGTACATAAGCCATATATCATAATGGAACATCAACCATGATAAAATATAATGGGAACAAAACATGTAATTGTGGCATCCATTCATCACATGTTATGATTTCCATAGTAGACAAGGCATTGCTGCCAAGACCATCTTAGTGGACAAATTCCCTTTCTGAATCGAGTTCACTCCTCATTTCAGTCCTGTAATACTGAACCAGATTAACTTACCGTTCCATCCATATTTATCTCATGAGATATAAATCTTTAACCAATACATTGGAGGGAGATATAGGTCCCACTCATCTCATAATGAAATCATTCTTACTTGTGCCACAAAATAAACATACATCATTCATCGTAACCCAAAGAATAAAAATGGGTTTCATAAACATCATCTCATCATCACATAAACCATATAAAAGTAATGGATATCATTTCATAATAATAAAAGTGAAACCATGTAAATCATAGATACATTATACTTGAAACATACACATATGAAATAATGTCATCTTAGATGGAAAAATGGTTTTGATAAAACATTTGAAATGAATTCTTGAGGAAAATATCCTTTCTTCTTCAAAATCATTTTCTTTTCACAAAATGCCATGAAATTTTAAAAGAAAAGAATTTTGTTGAGAATAATCATGAAATCATTTAGAGTAAGCTTCTTGAAAATAAGGTGTTATGAAACCGTAAAAATCCGTTTGTTCCGTATAAGTTAAAACAAACATTCTTCTCGTACTTTTTCCAGAAAAGTAAAAAATTACCTCGTAAAAGAAAGATTCCATACATACTATGTAGTAAAAGTCAAAAATGGGTAAAAAGGACTTTAAACATACATGAAATCATTTTTAGTAATCATGTACATGGATGAGAACAATAACCCCAGTAAATACTTACGAATAAACAATATCTGATAATAACGAGATTAGAAAAGTTATCCATTACCTTAGGTCTGATATGCTTCGTACGTATCTGAACCTCCTCTTCTTTCGACATGCCTTTTTGAAATCTCCTCTTAGGGAACTAAGATTGGTCTTTGAAGAAGACCAGAACCTATAGGATGTTTCTAGGGAAGTGGAGAAGTGAAATGGGCAGGGTTTGGCCGAGCTTTAAGGCACAAAGTTGTGTAAAGATGAGAGGGGGGAGGTGCCCTTTTATAAGGGAGGAGAGGGGCACCTTTGGAAATCTTAAAAATATTAATTTATAATAAATCTAACCCCACTTAAAAACCTCCAAAAATGACTCATATTTTAATATTAGATGCTATAGGGTTGTAATCTCATCAACCAATAAAATTTAGACATGTTAGGAAATTATTTTAAACATTATCAACTTGATTTATCCTTATTTAATCAATTTAATATTATTTGTGGTAATAATATTATAAATTTTAAATAATTACTTATTTGTTGTGAATTGTCTATAATTGGTTCCTTTATAACATTATAGACCATATAAATTTAAATTTTTAATTTCTAAATATTTTTTTGATTTTTAAACAATTTTATAATATGTTAGTTTTATAAAATAACAATAGTGTCAATTTTGACACAATTCATTTATTTGAATTTAAATAAAATATATACAGAAGATATGTTCGAACTAAAATCTTTAATAGATTCATAACATGTCATATGTATCTAGAAAATTAGTGGAGCACATTAAATAGTTCATATAATATTTATTTTATTATTTTTAAAACCATTTATTTGGTTTATCTCTTAATAAAATAATTACTACAACATTTTTGTATAATTATTTAATATACTTATTTTTTGCATAAAAAATAAAAATAAAATCCTATGACAAAGATAAATCTATTACCTTTCACAATAATACTTTTACTCGAATTTATCTTCTTAAAATCACAATATTTAAATTGTTATATTTATTAAATTATGAAGGTGAAAACTTTGGCATCATTTAAAATAAAATAATATAAGTGTCATAATCGCTTTTATAAGGCTCCAAATGGTCAAATATTCGACCATTGGATGATTATGGTTTATATTTACATGACCAATAAGTTTTGGTCAGGGTTTTGTGCCTTTTATGGTCACTATTAGTTTAATAAAAACTATATTCTTGATTTTTCACTAGATAAACAATTTCTGCATCACTATTGTGTCATAATTAATGATAATTATTTAATCCCTAAAAATTATAAATAAATTAATATGATGTAGATAATTTTATTATCTTTCTGTATACTCTTCATGTTCGAAGTTTTATGAATTTTATCACTAAATTAATATACTTATAAGATTTAAGAGAGTGACATGTTGTCACTTTCTTTGGTTTTAATAATAATTAAACTATTTTTATTGTAAATAGTCCATAAAATGAATCTAATCCGACCCTTAGGTGATATGGATCGACTTCTATCCATCCAATAGAATTTTGGCAGGTGTTAGGGTAATTTAATAATCTTATATTTACCCTTAATTACACGATTTACCTTTAACTATGGTAAATAAAATTTATCGTAGTTACTATTCATAATGCCAAAAAATAAAAAGTATCTTATTAACATAATTTGGACCCACTAATTCCAAATATGGAATCAATTTTTCCAAATTCAATACAAAAAAGTTGCAGAAATTAAATTAAAATTAATCCCGTTGTCGAAAGAAAACGGGTTTTTCTTTAAAACATTGCAAAATATTGAATTGATTTAACCTACGAATTCAAGGTAAAATCAATGCTAATGACATACATTATATTAAATGGTAAAAATATATTCTATTTATACTTTAAAACCATTAAATATTATATGTTAACCACATAAGTTATTACGATGAAAAAAGTTGTTTTTAATTAAAATATAGCGTGTTTTTACTATTCATTAAAATATGAAAGTTATCAGAAGAATATGAAAAATTTATCCAAGGTAAAATTTTATATCCTGATTCCAAAGAATAATTTTATTTTGAAAAATTGAACTTATAAACATGTCAAAAACAAGATTTAAAGTGGGTGCGCCATTAAAAGGTGGCAAAACTGCATTTTTTTTAAAATACTTATTTTACACGAAAAATTTATTTTGTTCTTATACCATGTTCTAGAAAATGTGTAAGATGAATAATAATGTTATAAAATTAAAAATTTAGTTAATACTATTCATAATGGCTAGTTCATAATAATATTATAATAATATATCGTTGTTTAGTAAAACCCGGTATTGCGTACAACACATGCTATTGAGGAAGGTCGCGATTGCGTGTAATGCAAGCCAAGTCAGGGTTGCATGTAGTGCATGACTCCTTTGTTGCTGCATATAAAAAAATACATTGAATATATATATATATACTCAATTTTTTGCAAAATAACTACTATCAAACAAACATGAAATTGTGTGTAACACGATCCAGGATTAGTGTTGTGTATACTGCAACCTAATACGCTGTTGCGTATAGCGCAAGATAATCTTGGTGTATCGTACAACAGAAGATATGAATGAAATTAAAAAGAATATATCTTATAAAATATCGGGTTATTACATGTTCTATGTATCACTCCTAAGGAATTACATACCTTTATCCATCACATATTCTATTCTCAATGGTCATACCATTGAAGCATGAGTTTTATTATGAATAATTATTGGTAGTGATTTTGGATTGAATATATAAAATTCTATGAAATAAGACCACTCATCGGGTTAATGTTTTATGGTGAAACCACCAGTTTAAGGAAGATACATGGGAACCTAAGGATGTAATAAGGTAGAATTATCCTTAGTTTTTTGTACCAAAGTGACACATTTCGTGGGTGAAATTAATTTTAAGGAGGTAAAATGTAACACCCATATATTTTATGAATTTGTTTTAAAAAAAATTAATCTTTTCAATATTTTACATTACACAAAAAACTGAGTTTATCTTACATTACACACAACACTGATTTTAAATGAAACATGTCATACTATTAAAATATTATCATTTAATATGATAGTTATCACCTTGCCATTGGAATAGAGGGTATGAATAGTATTAACTAAATTATCAAAATATATGGTTTTTAAATGTATATATAATGAATTATTTGGTGATCAATTAATTGGAAATTAAAATAAAAACCTTTTGAAAATATAGGAAATCATTTTCTAAAAAACTATTTATATGTACATAAACATGTTCTACCTTAATATATTAAATTAATCATTTTTTGTTGAATTATTTTAAATCAAATTATACATATTTTATAAAATCAATTTTTTAACATTAATCTTATGTGTTTTCTAGATAAAAGTTAAGATTGAATACAATTTTATGCTTAAAACTGTATTTTCTAAAAAAACAGTCTTATCGCCTTAGGAACACATATTTTAAAATTAATTTTTAAAAAATTTAGAAAATTTATTTTAAAAAAATCATTTTTGAAGTCAAAATATCAAAACTATATTATGGTAAATTTGTGGGGATTTTTCTGAAAAGTTACATTTTTTATAAATTGTAAAAAATACTAAATTTTAATTGAAAACTGTCATTTAATTTAAATTATTTATAAAGTTAAATTATATTTTAGATTGATTTTATAGTTAAATTACTAAAATTATAAATAAATAAATCCAATTTAGGTAATTATAATCAATTTAATATTAAATTTTTATATAAAAACATTGTAAACTTTTGAGAATTTTCTCTTTAAAAACATTTTTTCTCATCGTAACTAGGGGATTAATTTTAAATTAAATTTTTTATACTTATATGAATTGAATTTGGAATAATTAATTCAATATTTTTAATTAGAATAATTTATATTATCTAATGAGTTTAACTTAATTTTTATATAAAATAAATAGTGAATGCAATAAAAATTAATTATCATTGTTAAGGTAAAAATGGGATTACTCTGGTGTAAAAATAAAAATTTAAGGGTAAAAATAACCTATAAACTTGTATAAAAAAATATTTAATGATCATATTTATACAATTAAATCTATAATTTTCTATAATTGACCATTTTGGACCTTTTAAAAAATGAAAAACATGTGAGCACTCAATTCTTTTCAAAAATACCAAGTGTGTCCTCTCCCCCACTTATAAAAGGCCACCAACTCTCATCTATTCTTCACACCTTAATAAACTTTTTTCATCCAATAACTACCTATATCACTACTAAAACTCCCTCCCCTTATCCTAGAAGTCTTATTTTGGGAATAAATTCATCCTAGTAAGTCTTTTAGTGCAAAACTAAATAGGATACCGGAAGAAGAGGTAGCGTCCATCAAAAGCATTTTTGTTTCATTAATTCCTCCACCCCATAAAATTGTTGTAATACCATTATTATATAATATCCTCAGAATATTATATATACTAATATATTTTTATGTTAAGTTAATGACCTACAACTATCTCCACTTCTATTAAATGGGTTATGAAATCATTTTTCATATGTACGGCGGACTACCGCCTTGTGAACCCATGTTGTTTGTTAATCCATTTCAACCTATCAAGGTTGTAATCAATGATGTATGTATTTTTTATATATGATATATGTGGTAATAGTATTCTTATTTAATTATTATATCACCCATAACTTTATGCTTTTCATTTTTTGGGAATACGATAATGGCACTCGTGTGTACGATGGTCTACCGTCTCGCGAAGTGATGTGATTCATTCACACTTTACATGGAAGGTATTAAAAATGTTTTAAATGAAAATATGTAATATATATGAAATAAAAATTATTCAATAATAATAATATAGCATTTATTTTTCTTTAATTTATTCCAATAAGGATATGGAAACAACGTTCGTGCGTACGTACGACCTACCATCTCCATAAATGTTGTATATCATTTTCTATCACTAGATTTTAAGAATTACTCAAAATACATATATAATAAATTAATATTATATTTATATCATGGTTAAAATCATATAAATAATTAAACCGTGGTTGAATTAATAATACAAAAAATAACAACTCAAACTATAAGAGAAAAACAATGCATTTATTACCTGAAATGTAACTTTAACATGGAATTATTAATAAATAGGTAAAAAAGTAATAATAAAATAATATAGGGTATTATATATATGAATATGGTTTTATAATATATTTATATAAAAATTATATTTATTATACATGATTTTTGAATAAGTATAACATAATTAAAGACTTAACGTAAGGTATTTCTAGTCTATCTTTTAATTCTGGGAGAAAAATGAAAATTCACCACTCGTTTCTTTTGTGGGGTTTATATACCGTCCTTTTAAATTTTATATTATTAATACCATTATTTTCATAATATTTAATTTTTAAATTGATTTTATTCTTTATTAGGTACTATGATTCAAAATATTAATAACGTGGTAAGGGATTTTTGTCTCAATTTGTCTTCTTTGAGACTAATGGACATATATTATTTTATGAGGAGTATATACATCCCCTTTGATATTTAATATCATGGATTTATTTATTATCAATATATTTTTATTTTTATTTAATTTTATCCTTTCATGGGGCTTATATTTTAGTGTTACCAAAGTGGTAATGATTTTATGTTATAATCTCATCATATATTGAGATTATTTATGACTACATTTCAGATGATTAAATATTATGATCCATATCTCATGATAACCATTAATTTTATTATACTTTGGTTATGTCCTGAGAATAATTTTTTTCCTTCATTTTCCTCTCTTTATGTATAAATGTGTTCAAAATAATGTTTTTAAGAAAACCCATCTTTTTGGTCGAAACCCCTTTTCCGTCCAAAAACATGTTTTTTAAAAATGATTTAAAAAATGTTTTATTATTGTCATATTATTTAAAAAAAATTAAGCATTATTAAATTTTTACAAAAAAAAATGAAAGGAATATTAATTTCATTTTCATAATAATTCTCGTTCAAAATATACTGAAAATATGAAAGGACTATTTGTTTTAACATTAATAGAATGAATAAAACTTCCCCCCCCCCCATAATGACCATTATTTTCATTGAATCTTAATTTATGAGTTTTCAATGTTATTTTCAAATAAAATTGTTTTAAAAATTCTTTAAGTTTAAAAAATATTTTTTAAATTATAATGGATATTTTCCTCAAGAAATTTTTAAATGATTTTTAAAGCTTCATTTATAATATTTCAAGGTTATACTCAAAGAAATAGATTTTCAAAATAATTTTATGTTTTAAAAATTATTTTTAATAAAAATTAATTTTCCTCGATAAATGTTTTAATGATCAATCAAAGTCATTTTCCCTAAAATATTACATCCATTGATGTTACCTATGCCTTACTGGGTATATGATTCAAAGATACTATTCTTATTCTTTCTTGGAATGGTTTATGTTTATTATGGATTGATATTTATGAAACATGTTTCTCTTCCATGGGTTATACCATGAGGAATTCCTTATGAAACCAATTACATTTCATGGGTTATGCTATGATGAAATGATTATGAAACCTATCTCTTTTCCATAGGTTATAATATGATTAAATGTTTATGATACCAATTTTCAATTAATGGGTGATGATATGATGAATGTTTTATGATATTGTTCCTCACATAAATATGGTTTTCATTATAAGGAAATTGATTCCTATATCTTTCACTAATACATTGGGTAAATATTTATATCTCATGAGATAATAATGGTAAACAAGTATATGGTATTTATATACTATTAGAAATAGGTGTGTCCTTATCCATTATAGGAAATAGGTGTTTCCTAATCTACTATGGGAAACAGGTGTGTCCTATTCCACTATGGGAAATAGTTGTATCCTGATTGATAATGGGAATCAGGTGATGATTATAAATCCACTATATTGACGGTCTTATTAGTTAACCTTGAAAAATGAAATGGATTTCAATATTTATGATGGTGACGCACTTTTATGACATTATATTGTGGTTCATGAATGATTTATAATGATTTATCACCCTTATTGTCTTTGTTTTTAAAAATGATAATGTTTTATGACATGAATTAGGTTTATTATATATGAAAAGTTGGGTATGAACATTGTATGTTATTTTAATGATTAAATACCCATATTCCTATCTTATGCTTTCATATGATCATAGATTGTTATCTCTTTTATTTACCCTTATAAAGCATCTAAGATCACTCTTTCTTATTTTTTCTTTCCACTAGTTTCAAATAAAGTTTTCATATAGTGTATTTCTATGAATATTGCTTAATTGTATTTTCTTTATAGATAAAATTGAATTTATTTCACCATATTAGAAGATAGTGTTCAAAGTTTCCAAAGGTACTAAACAATTATGGTCATCGGGAAGTTGTTTGTGTAATGTAATGAATATTCATCTAAAAAGATGTTATATCCATGTATGAGAAGTCTGGGTTGTTATATTTTCCATTTTTAAAATAAATTTCAATGAGGTAATCAATTTATACAATAAAATTAAGCTTAAATGAATTTTGAAAATGAGTTTGTTTCAAGTTAAAATCTTTGGTAATTTTCTTTAAAATCCTCTTATTTTTTAATCCCATGCCACATATCTCTATCATTGTATTTGAAATCACTTTCCCATGAGTCTTATGAACCCTTTTTTCATATTCTTTATATTCACCTCACTTCTTGAGAGAACCAAACCATGATTTCTTTAACCATAATTTGATTAATTCCTACCAAAACATTAGGGTTTTGGGTACTTGGGCTTTAAATGATTAAGGAATTTATTTGGTTTTAAAGCACCATTTTCAATATAATACTTTTTATTATGTCCTTCCATACACATTTAATCCTTATATCCCTTATAATCTATGAGCATCCAATTGGTTTAGCCACATTACAAGACAATTTTCTCTATCCAACCTACTCTTAAAGTGAAATTGCATGATCTTGTTGAACTTAAGTGTGTGGGGAAATTATCTTATGTTGTACTACATAATTTTGTGGTACATTGGGTGGAACAAATGCTGAATAGAGGGGGTTTTTTGTTGAAAAAGACCATTGTTTTCAAATTAGTGTCAATATGGCGCTTTTAAGTAAATGAATTTGTTTCTTTCTAGAGATTCTAAAGTAGAATTAAAGCGAGGCCTACCTGGTGCTTTCAAAGAAAAAAAGTAAAGATAAATTTTATTTTATTTATTAAATGTTGATGGATTTTGGATTTACATGATATTTTCAAATATTATTAGAGCTAAATTGTTATTTAAGGGAATGAGGAGGAGATAATACTTGAGTGAAAATTAGAATCATGCAATTTTTATTCCAAAAGTTTAAAGCACTCTTTATTTGGCCGAAAAAATTTAGTCATCTAAATACTACCAAATGAAATCCATATAATAACACTAAAAATTCCTCTTGTTGAACACATATCAATGACTCACATCAGGTGTATATGTTGGAATTTATCAATCCTATGGTGACTCATTCATGGGTTTGGATGAGAAAATACTTGTTGAAAATTGATATCTATGAAATGAGATAAAATTCATTTTAGGTAGGTGTTTTTTGTAAATATAAGGAAAAATGAAGAAGAATTATACTGAATGATCTAAACGGATAAATTGAAATAATTTTTTTTGAAGAGTTGTGATATCTTTTTTTCTTGTTTTCAAATTATTAGATCTAATAGGTATGTGTTTTAAATTTTATTTGATTTTATTTTGATTATGGTCGAAGATCCCAAGTGATAAGATTGAGATAATTTATAGAGATAATATTTTAAATATTTTTCTTTTTTATTTCAAATATTTAATCCTTCCATTTGATAATTTTAGATGATTTTAATCATTTTTTTACTAAATTTCAGAATAAAATGTGAAAATTTATTAATTATGGGATTTTAAATGTTTTATATTACTTTTTTATTTCAACAATAAATTTTTTAATATTGATCTAAATGGAGTGATTATTTTTGTAGGCTTCCATTTTTCATGGCCTTAAAATTTTTATTCTAGAACTATATCTCATTTGAACTTCTATAGGCCCAAAAAAATCAATCATGCTGAAAATTTATTCTAGATGACATAATGGACCCCTCCTCAATAAATGATGCATAAATCGGGCTAAAGAACTCCAAATTAGGTGATTATAATTGTAAATTAAATAGAATATAAGTTTCACATTCACATTAAATTTCATATTTAAATTAACTCATTAAAAATCTATTGAATTAGGAAAAATTGGAGGAATGTGAAGGATATCTTCAACTAGAAAAAGTGTTCTTGATTAATTCGTGCATAAATATTTGTACACATTTCAAAAAGAATTAGAATTTTTATGGTCTATATACAACTTAATTTTGAAAAACTCTTAAGAAGAAACCTTGGTAATATTCAACACTCAGTTAGAAAAAAATATAGAAAAAAATTGGTGGATAGATTTTTTAGGATAAATTTTATGATTTTCTTCTTCCCTCTTTTGTTCTTATTAGTTTTGTAATGGAATACTCTTAGACATTTTTCATGGATACCATTAACATGGCGAGGTAATATTACGATTCATTAGGTAAGGGTCGGTTTTATTTTTTTAATACTTGAGTTATTTCATTTCATGGAATAAAAAAATTTCCTCTATTCTGTGAAGTTGATTTCAATTTCTAATAGTGGTTTTTATTAACAAGAATAATCATATTCAATTTTATATTTTGTTATATATTTTTCTTTTTTCAATTATAATTATCACCATATACAAGGTTCTGGTTTATATATGATGGAATATACCATGTATTAGTGGTTATGTACTCGATGATCATCAGTGTGTGTGGGAGGGGTAGTAGATATTCTAGATTGTTTGGAATAAACAAGACATGATCCAGAATTTCCAAAGTAAATTGAGTTTATTCACTAAAAATATCTTTAAAATATAAAGAAGAGTATATGGTGCGGAAATTTTATCAAGGTTTACTCTCACCAATAGTATTTAACAAATGGAGTGAGAGTAAGTGGTCATATA
Organism: Viscum album; assembly: GCA_963277665.1. Taxonomy (NCBI): domain Eukaryota; kingdom Viridiplantae; phylum Streptophyta; class Magnoliopsida; order Santalales; family Viscaceae; genus Viscum; species Viscum album. The sequence goes on from OY728122.1 coordinate 1,256,686,284, forward strand.
ATCTCACTTTAATCAGCTTAGTAGAAGAATATTGGAAAAATGGAACTTGGACAGCATTAAAATTGCAAAATTGACTCTAACCCAATCACCTAACTCATATCATTATTTTCAATCACTTTATTTTTCAAATTTTTTCAATATTTTTTTAATTTATTTCTCTTTTTTCATTATACTCATTTATTTTAAAATTCAAAAAATTTCAAAAACAACCACTTTTCCTTTAATTAAAATTGAAAAATTTTATTTTTTTAGGATTCTCTCTAGAGACAGCCTAAGTTAACCACTATACAAAATTTTAACTTTGAAAATAATTTTTTTCACCACACCCTATGATAGGCATGTGTCAACACATTTATGACTAAATATCATTAGTAGTATTTCATCTAATTCTTCAACATATGAAAATTGGTTTCATTGATAATCAAAATCCCATTATGACTAACTCCTTCCATTACTATCACTATGAGAGAAAAAATAACTTTAATTATTATCTATGATACTAATTATTTTCCCAAATAGGTTAAATACCTTAATAGGGGGGTGAATCATGTTATTAATTATTAAAAATATCTCTTTTGATCTTGTTGCATTATTAAACAAAACCCTCTTCCCTATTCTTATTAAAATAATGTATAAATATAGAAATTAAATCATTAAATATACATAATAATTTTTACTTGGTTTTCCTAAAATATATTGGTCCAAGGATCATAAAAAGGAAATATTCCAATGCATCATAATTCAGTAAGTTCACGGCTTTTACAAAGTTCCAAGTAGACTCACTATCCTCAAGGTTAACAACCAATCACACTTCAAAAGATCACTTTTTTCTATGCTAATGAAAAGTTTCTACTCCTTCATAAGATTTTTCCATTGATCTAAATCACCTTGTAATTAGGTAAAAGTTATTTTAGTGTGTCATGAAACTCTGTTTCCACCCTAGAGATAAAATCCACTTTACTGCATATTGTTTTATTTATAGAAACACCTTTCATAAACTTTTCTTCTTCCTTCATTAACAGTTTTAATCCCTTCATAAACTGCCTATACACCACTAAGAATAAGTTCTTTGTGAACTTCCTTCACATAAAAAATGGATTTTAATTTTCAAGAAAACATTCCACCATTAACTGTCCCTTTTTTATGAATTCAAAAAACTTTGTGAACAAAACTTTCTCCATTAGAAACCTCTCCTTAACAAAATCCACTACTTTCTAAACCACACTACTTCACAAACTCCAAAACGTCACGAACTAACTCCCTTCTTAGCTTATGCTTCATGAACTCCTTTAAAAATTAGATAAATTTTCTCTTGATATGATTTAATCTCAGTATTATTAAAAGAGATAAATGAATTGATTATAAGTTCTTATATAGAAAAAGAAACATCAAAATCCCTTTAATAATAAATTAAATTTATTCCATTCATGAATAGCTTCAACCACATATTATACATTCTATTCAGTGCACATAGTGTAACCCTCCTTTATGGATGCCACAAAATCACTATCTTTAATAAACAACATTCACCCTCTGTGAATTCCCTTTTTAAATGCTTCTGAAACATCACCAAATGATCAAAAATAAAAATCCCACTTTTTTATTTCATAATGAACAAATTCTATACAAAAAAATGTATTTTCTAAAAAAATTACTACAAACTTTTGTACACACTATGTGATTCACATAGCACATCTTATATGTATAAAAAATTCCTTTACTAAAACTCTTCCATGAAATGATAAACATGTTATGAGGTCTTCATGTATTCTTCTACGTGTTATGACGAAATACTCACTTTTACATGAAATATTTCAACTTCATTCTCAAATATTTTTAAAACACTTGGAAACTTATCCACCTTTAAGACTCTTGTTTTTATAATAAACATGCTAGTACTTTGTCATTTATCTCGGTAAACATATATAATCAAACCAAAATCCCTGAAACACCACTAATATATATTTTTCCCAATATTTTACACTACATGTGATCATGTGTTGATATTAAAAAACCCATAAATGGTATCCAATCCTTTTTCTTCAAGAATTAAATGTGTTTAATTCACTGGTATTATGAAGAATTTATATTGTAATTCATATTTGGTTATGTCATAATATATTATATGTTATATATTATCTATTTGGAAATACCATAGTGTTTGATAGATATATATTGTAAATTATGATATATCAAAAACCAAGGTTTTCTTTAGTATCATATTTTATGATATGAGATATCATAATGTGTGATATAGTTAGGGTTTTCACAAAAACATCATATCGTAACATAATTACAATACCCACATATATCATTAAATACACTTTTTATTATAATATAGCACTAATAATAAGAAATAATATAAGTTATATTTTATGATTGTATATCATATCATAAAATATGATTACTACATGGGTCTACCTCACTCTAATATAAGTCATAAAATACTACATGTAAAAAAATTTCAAAAAATATTATATTTTAATAATTTGGTCATAATTTGAAAATTGTTTCTGAATTATAAGTGTTAGGAATTATAAAATGAGTTTTCCCATGCATAAATTTATTTTTAAAAAAATATTTATTTCCCATGTTTTGGATGATAAATTAAATGTTTATATATTTTTTTAAATTCTTTTGATATTCCAGATTAGTAAATTATTTAGGAAATATAAATATAACATGTGTTTACATTTATATGATAAATTTATTCTAGGAAATATAGGTTTCATTTCATGTTATGTGAGACTCTAAGATTACATTTTTTTATCTAACTTGGCCTTTTTTGTTATTTATAGTTATGATATTATGATTAGTTAATGAATATAGATTGTGTATATTGGGTGTTATGGATATTATGAATTGAATTCTTTCTTGAATAATGCATCCTAGGTTATAAATAATTTAGTCTAGACATCCCATTATCCTAGTGTCATATGACTTGTTATAAAAAAGTGGGGATCAGGTATCTATGTCTTTGGGATTACTCTTGAGAAGATTATCAATTTTATATAACCTTATCTATTTACATTAAAAGTTTTCATAACTTATGAATGATATGAATTATAATATGTATTAATATACATGGATTCTATTTTGGTTTAATAACAAAAAAATTTGGGTTACGTAAAGAGTTACACATTAATGTGGTGTTAACACACTAATTTGGTGGATTTAATAGATATTCCAAAACAGAATCATTAGAAGTATGCATACACAAAGGAATAAAACATGATATGTTAAATACTTAATAAGATTCAATAGTTATAAATTTAAAATTCATATGATTTATATCTATTTATTTAGAATTTTAAAATGAAAATATCCTAAAGCAATAAGTGTGAGATCCCTTCCAGAGCAGCACTTATCATGTCCTTGATCATCCAATCAGGAAGGTTCTCAAAAATAAGTGTCTCTGGATTTTTCTTGTGCAAATAAATAATGTAATGGGTGAAATTAGATCATCCTTGGGTAGGTTTTTCCAAATAATCATACCCCTATATTGTCTTTTTTACAAAGTTTTTGGTGTTTTATTTGGACTAAACTTGTTTGGAAACCCTTAGTAAGGATACCATATGAATGTACTTGAGTGTTACTGTATGATGGATTTATTCAAATATATTCCTAATCAAATATCTAAGAATCATAACTATTATGATTGGGATGATTACCTACTGAAATAACTAAGTGGTTATAGGAACTCTAAAGTGGACTCATTGCTTAGTGAAATGAGGATCTTGGAACACAAAATAGATATGATGTAAGGGGTCGTCAATTTTAGTGGGGGAATTTTCATTAAATTTCCTTGATGAAAAGATATAAAACATTATACTCACCCACTGGTATTTATTTAATAAATTATGGAATACTACATAAAAATAATATTGAGATCATTTATAGGTATGACATATAAAAAAGTTGCTGATTGTTATCTAGGATTGATAAGTGTTCTTAAAGAGAAATATTTGGAGTGTTTAAATGTGAATTTTATAGAGATTAATTATAAGAACTCTTACTCATGGAAATTTTACACAAGGTTTGTGTTTCACATTTATTCTTGAAAACACAAACTCTATGATAAAAATTAATTAAGTGTGAAGTGGGTCATTATGTCAGTAATGGAGTAAGAGTTTCTTCATTATATATGAGAACTTATGATCTGAAATTAATAAGTAGAATAATCTTAGAATTAAAAAATGTTATTATGTTCATGTTATAAACAATAATTTGATTTCATCATCTTGTTTGGATAATAAGGTATTTTCATTATCTATTAAGAAAAAAAATCTCTATATATAAGAATTAAATTTTTTACAATGTTAGGAAAATAAGAAATGTTTATACATTCAAGATATGTATAATCCTATTTATAATGTTATGAATAAGAACATCTAGTTTGATTTTTCTCTTAATTGCCTTTTAATTGTCACCTTGGACATATAAATGGGAAACACATCCAAAAAATCTATAAAGATTGATTATTGGAATAATTAAATTATGGATTTTTTTAGAATTGTGAATATTTTTTATTACGAAAAATGAAAAAAGAACCATTTATTGGAAAAGGTGAATGGCCTAGTAGCCTATTGGAACTCATACATAGTGATGTATATTGACTAACGAGTATATAAAAAATTTGTGGTTTCAGGTACTTCAATAATTTTATGAATTACTTTTGTTAGCATGGTTATGTGTTTATATTGAAACACAAGTATAAAACTTTTGAAAATTTTAATGAGTTTTATAATGAAGTAAATAATCAACTAGGTATGAGTATTAAGATCCTCTAGTCAGATTGGGGTGGTGAATAATTTATCCAAAAATTCATTGATCATTAGGGGAATTTATGAATTGTTTCAAATATCACCCCTCATTTAACACCATAATGAAATAGTGTGTCTAAAATGAGAAATCATACCTTTTTAGTTATGATTTGATCAATGTTGAGTCAATGGGACCTTCCAATTACATTCTGGGGTTATTCAATGGAATTTATTTCTTTATTACTAAATTGGGTTCTATATAAATTATTTATAAAGACTCCATATGATATATGGATTTGGAAATGTGTTTTTATGATTTTTATGAGTATTTGCGGTTGTGAATAATACATATATCATTTGTATTTTTATAAACAAGACCATATGTATGAAAATTTCTTCTTTTTAATATATCCTAATGAAACAAAAGGATATTATTTCAATAACCCTAAAAATAAAAAAGTGTTTGTGGATATATTTTCGATATTACTTGAGAGTTAATTTACTAATTGTGGATTTGGTGAGAGTAATATTGAACTTAGAGAATTTTGAGAGAGAGAAAATTTTCTTTCGGTGGGACTTGATCTGATTCTATAGAGAGTTGTGGTAGAAGAACCATCTAAATCAACACTAGAACCTATAAGGTATGGTAGGATTCATCAAGAACCCGAGTGTTATTTATTTCTCATGGAAAATGATAATTAAGTAATCTTCATAGTTTATGGACCAACTTCATACTATGAGGTCACTAAGAGTTATGATTTTTAGAAATGGTTAGAATCCATGGAATCTAAAATGGACTCTACGTACACTAACCATGATTAGAAATTTGTGTATTAACATGAATGGTTAATACCCATATTATGCAAGTAGTTTTTTAGTAATAAAAATGACATGGATGGTAGATTTTTTACCTATAAAGCACACTAGGAGGGAAAATGATACAATAAATTCAATGGTATTGACTATTAAGAAATGTTTTCACCTATTATGATGATTAAGTACATTTAGATATTACATTCCATAAAATATTATTTTGATTATGAGATATATCAAATGGATGTCAAAATTACTTTCCTTAATGGAAATTTATTTGATAATGTTTATATGATATAACATGAAGTTTGGAAATTCCAAATGAAATTTCTAAGTTATATAAGTTGCAACGGTCTATTTATGTATTAAAGTGGGTTTCTTGAAGTTATAATATTTGATTTACTGATACAGTTAAATATATGGTTCCATCAAAAATTAATATTATTTTTGTGTGTATAAGCGATTAGTGGGAGCATAGTAATATTTCTAATATTTTATATAGATAACATACTATTTAATGGAAATAACATCCTGGAACATTACTCTATGAATATATATCAAAGTAAGTGATTATATATAAAATACATGGGTGAATTTACCTATATACTAGGTATAAATATCTATAGATATAGATCTAAGATATTACATAGATTGAGCTAAAATACATATATTTGTAAAGTTATAAAGTGGTTTAGCATGGAGAACTCCATAAAGGGGTCTTTACAAGAATTTCATGGAAACAATATTAGGAAGATTCAAGATCCTTCAAATAAGTTATAAAGGATTTATAGGATTCCTTATACATATTTCAGGGGATCTATCATGTATTCCATATTGTATATTTGATCATATGTGTCTTATACTTTTATCATAACCAGTATATTTTAATCTAATACCAATGAGAGTCACTGGATTATTCAAAATAACATCATAAAGTACTTGGGAAGGACTATGTATATTTTCCTAATCTTTAGGGGAGAGGGTGAGATATGTGTAAAATGTTACATTGATGCTAGTTTCTAATCAGATAGAGATTATATGAAATCTTAGAATTGTTTCATATTTTTATAAATTGATAGATTTATCTCTTTGAGGAGTTCCAAAGAAGGAATTATAGAAAACTCGACAATAGAGTAAGAGTACATCACTACATCAAAGTCTGTGAAAGAAGCTGTTTATATCCAAAAGTTCATCTCTGAACTTGAGGTGTTTCATAGAATTCATGTTGAAATAAAGCTCTACTATGAAAATAATGGCGTTATAACTCAGAATAAAGAACCTAAGTCTCACTAAAGGGGAAAACCCATCCTTTTAAAATGTTATCTCATATTAAAAACTATTGAGAGGGGAATTTTAAATATTTATTGGGATACTATAGAGGATAAATTAGTAGATATTTTTATGAAGCCATTACTGTAGCAACAATATGAGTTCTGTGTAAAGAATCTAGGTATTAAATACATGAGATATTGATGTAATACCTATATAAGGTTTCATGGTTTTATAATAAATTAAAACTCCAAATACCATTCATTCATATATTCTGAAATTTATTTTATATGAATTGTATAATGATTATATCCCCTCAAAGTAAAAATTTTATTTGTCCTGAACTTATGATCATCACAGAGTTGTATGGGTTGTGATGATATATTAAGATTAGAATGAATAAAATCTTATAATCATTAAAAATGGTTATATTTGAGGTATAAATAATGGATTCGTAAGGTGATAAGTAGATACTTATTACAAGGATTGACCCACCAAAGTATATCACATGGAATTTCATATGGTCATTAATATAATTTGAGATGTATGTTTATTATCACTCCTTAATACATAAGGTTCATGAGATACCTAGAATGAGAACCATCATAATTTTATAAATTTATTATGTAATTCATTACAACATAGATAATTAATTTATGGTTGGGTAAGTAGTTGATCATGTCATCAGTTAGAGAATAGCCAAGATGGGGTTTTTTCACTTGTGTGAAAATTAAATACATTTGGATTATGATTGAATTAGATTAAAGAAATTTATAGATAGGATTATTTGAGTTATATATAATTTTTTCATCTACATGGATGAGGGAAATATGATGTGCTTATTTGTTGAATGAATGACATTTTATGTATTCATCAACCTCATTAGTTTACTTTAGAGAATTAATAAATTATGAGTTGGCATGTACGAGATTGGTATATTCTATGTTTGGTGGTTAGTCTATGTAATGTACAAATGGTTTATATGGGTATACATATAATTATATGATTCATCTTTTGGTGCACAAGGTTGTATAGATATATGAGTATGTTTGATGAAAATCACACCGGACCCCTTAGCATATTGAGTAGAATCGATGCTTTTCTAGAGTTTTCTCATTGGTTACATCTATTGTTAGGTTGTTGAGGAACCCTAATAGGTGGATTGATTCAAGGTGTGTCTATTTTAATCCTTTTTTACCTTTACTTATTTGGATCATGTTCTTACATTTTAGGAACCTTGTTTATCCAATTTCCTTTCACTGAACCTCGCAAACTTATATCTAAATGTGTAGGAAAGTAAATTATATAGGGACACAATGATTTTTCTTTGTGAAACCACACTAGGATAATCCAAGAAACATGCTATCAGAAATATCCCAATGAACCAAAATCTACTAGGTTCATTTTTATTTGGTGGATATAATAATTTTTTGGTTATTCCATGCCTAGGCTTACATCATTATAATTTTTTAGGGATTAGTCACTCCTTACCCAAGGAACACTTCCATTCCTATATATTCATGCACTAATTATATATTGGACACCATGGTTTATAGATGGTTGGTTCTATAAATATTTAATAGTATATGTGTAGTTAAGTTCATCCTCACTTCAAGGTGAATGTGTTGTTGAACTCCTCATAGCTACTCATTCATGGGACTATTGTGAACTCCTCCTTCACACATCTACTTTTTTTATTTTTGGATGGTTCTTTATGAACTATAAAGTTACACTTCCTTCTAGAATGAGTTTATAATGCCTTTATAATTAAATAACAAATCCCTTATTTTTCTTCAATATACATATATTTAAGAGTGCATTGTCAAGTTATTTTTCTCCTACATACAAGTATTCTAATGTGTATAGTATAAATCACACTCTACTTCTTTCTATTTCACATATATAAAGTGAATGATCATATGAGATTCTATATCACTTCTATTATTCCTCTTTTTATTCTTATATATGAAAACACTACATGTAAGATGAATTTTCTATATTTAGAATATATTGAAATCACTTTTCTTTCACTTATTCTTCTATAACCATTTTTAGGTTTGAGACTATTACATGATAGAAATAAGATATAAGGATATATCATTTGTTTAATTCATCATACAAGATACTCTATAAGTAGTTGTATTAACTCCTTAATCCTCTTGAACCTTTTACTTTTTCCCAAATATAGGAAATTCCACCTTTCACAACCAGCTAGACCTTGTTTTAAAATACATATATCATGTGTATTATAGTAGAATACGCATTGCCAAATTTATCTTATCCATGGAATTATATGTTGAAAACATAATATTAACTTGTCTATAGTTCCCAAAAATCAAGTAGATCTATTGAATATTTTTATCAAATCACCATGCATGTACTGCTACATCCATGCTCAAAATTTCCTCCTTCAAAGAAAGAATATGTTTTTTATTTTTCCATTGAAAACCCTATTGTAACTTATTATTTTATCTTAATATTTAATCAGGGATTAGTTTTATGTTTATTTATATTTAAATAACATTTTAAAAGGTAAATAATCATTTGATTTAGGGTATAAAGCCTTTAGGAATATCATAGAAAATATCATAATTAATCCATAATAATTTCCCAGAAGAAATGTTGTTAAAGAACAATACATGAATTTTTCTAAGTCTCATATCACACATACACAACCTAGGATAACACTTTTGCAATCATCTCTCACTTACATAGACTAGTCACATGTATGTATCTTGGTTAGACACACCTATGCAGCTGGAAAACTCACTTACTCAACTGGCATATCAAATGTATGTTCAGGCCCAATGACACATACACTCATCCCTTCTCTAAATTATCATATCCCTATAAGAATAAAACATATGTTGATGTTTTTTTAATTATACTAAAATGAAAGTTAGCATATATACAGACCAAAAACACACATATGTTGACCTAGAAACACATGTATGATACTATAGCTTTAATAAAATCACAACAACTTCCAAAATGAAACTTAAACACATGTCTAATGACACATATACGAATCAAATTTTTTTTCCAAATTCACATATCATGGACATAATGACACCTATTGTAATATCCCATGATTTTAAAATAATTCTATATTTGATAGCATATACAATAGGCAACACTGAGCTTAAACGAACTACAAAATATTATTATTTAAATATGTCTTTTAACATATCTGTTGAATTGGAAGGAATGAATAGAAAATAAAAACATTATTAAATACATATAAATGGAATGTTAAATATAAATTCAGTGATTAATTCTTAGGATATAAAAACTCAATTAATTATAAATACATTTTTTCAAAAAGGATTTTATTACCTATTATGATAAAATAATATAGTAAGTTTTTTCTACCAACAGAAAATTTATTTGATAAAATGAAATTAATTTTTAAAAACATAATATCAAAATAATTTTATGGTTAATTTTTATGATTTCTCTAAAAAGATTTATTTTTCAATGAATATTCAAAAATACTGACTTTTATTGTAATTTGTCTTTTCATTTTAAGGATTTAAAAGGTTATATTTTTTTTAACTGGTTTCAAAGAAAAATTTATTCAATAATATTGTTAATAATCCTATAATGGTATTTGTAATGAATTTTATACTCTAATTTGGTATAAAAATATTTTTATACTTAAAAAGTCATTTTTTCTGAAAAACTTTTTTTCTTCATGTTTTAGAGGTTTAAAATTAAATTAAATTATGACCCTTATATGTTTTAAATTTTATAAAATAGAATCCATATTTGGAATCATAATGTCCAAATTTTTTAAGGATTCTACTTTCATTATTTTCATAATGAATAGTAAAAGCAGTAAAAATTTGTCACCACGATTAAGGTTAAAATGGGTTTACTAGGGGTCAAACTAAAGAGATTTGGGTTTAAATGAACAAAAAACATGAATAATTTCTATTTTTTGGATATATTTAGACCCTATATCATATAATATTCATAAATGTTTCATTCTGGAGCCATTATTCTTGATTAAGTCATTAATATATTTTATTCTTTAAAAAAATAAAAGTGAATATTATCCCTTATTTATAAAAGGAAACCCCTCCCCTCTATTCTTTACACCACTTTGAGCCATATATCTTGACTAGAACCTATAAAAAATCACCCCATCATTATTATAAATATTATAGAGGTTTTTTCATCCAAAAACACCAACTCTTAATCCCTTAATAAGATATACAAATGAGGTATCTCTAAGAGAATGTAAAGGTGTTTACAAATATTTTTCATTTTATTTATTCTTTTACTGCCTAAAATTTTGTCATAAAAATTACAATATAATAAAAAAAGTATCTCCCATATTCTAAGGTTTTATTATTTTACTATTATAATATTTATCCATCAATTTTTTCATCAAATGGTAAAAAAATCCATCACTCATGTGTATGGTGGATACCGCCACACGAATTGATGTCATTTTTTTCATAACTGATTCACATGTATAGTTTTAATAATAGATAAAATGAATATGTATAATAATTATTACATGATATTCATTTTATAAAATTAAAATATCATCAAATTATTACCATTTCACCATTATGGAAATGATAACATCAATTATGTGTACATACGGCCTATTGTCTCTATGAAGCGGTGCGATTCATTTTCCATGTACAAATTTCAACGATGATTCTAAAAAATGTATCATGTATGATACCAAAATTCTTTGTGGTACGTTATTTTTTATATATTTGTTTGAATCCCTTTGAGTTGGATAATTAAATGTTAATCAGTTGTATGAGGAAGCTCAAGGATTTTCTGGGGGTTCATGACATGAGAGAAATAGAATTCTGGCCATCTGGTGCATGTTGCAAGGTTAGAACATGGTTAAAGTAACCCTTTCAAGGGGTAAAGACAAACCATGTGACCATGTATAGAGGAATTTCACACGTTTGGTGCATGGTTTTTCAAACCATGTTGGATTCCCATGTAACAGTGCAACTTGGACCCCTATTGGAATGATTTTTTCCTACAGTTAGAACATGGTTTGGAAAACCGTGTGGCCAAACCATGCACATCATTAAAAAGTGAAAAAATTACCATTTCCCCATGGGATTTTAAATTCATCTCCTGATTTTCTCCCCAGTTATTCTTTCTATAATACTAATGGAAATTTAAAGCTCCTAAATATTCCCAAGGGTTGACCTTCTTCATTTCTAGTCCATTTGGAGTGTCATTGGTTGTGGATTGAAGCTTCAGGTTAGTCTAATCCTCCTCTTGATTTTATTTTCTAGATTAGGGCTTTTGGTTTTGTTCTTCTTCTTTGGAATCCCTAAAACCCTATTTTTCTGTAAGATCTTAGGTTAGGTCTTCAAATGATTCTTGAATCCAGATTTAAGGCTAACGTTAAGGGTGTTTTCATCTTCATATTTGATTTTGGTGGTCGATAAGTTATATCCCATTGTTTTATTGTCAATTTTTGCATGATTGGTTGTGATATTGTTTCCATCTTGATGTACATTTGATCCCATTAGTAATAATGGGTAAAATGGTTAGATAAATAATGAAATGAACCACTCAAGATCCCTCTAGGATGCATCGAGGATGATTAGAGCAGTTTAAAGACACCCATGGGGTGTTCCAACATTCCAAAACAAGAAAAAATTATAATGTTAAGCATAGATAGGACTTGTGATAAATTAGATCTTATGATGAATATGTTGAGATGTAATATGAGTTGAAAAGGGGAATATTGATAGTTGTTTCTCTACTTTTATAATGGTATAAGTTATTTTTGGCCTTAATATGAAAGGGTTGGGTGAAATAAATTGATTATGCTAAATGGATTGTGAATTCTACTTGAAATGCATAAGTGGGTTAATGCATGTGAAAATTATGAACATGTTAAATGGGAAATTACTTGTGAAATGATGAATGTGATAAATGGGTCAATGTATGTAAATTCATGAATATTTTAAATGGTCCAAATATGTGAATTTTTTATTATGATAATGGGTTAAGGCATAAAAAAGTGAAATGGATTAAATGAGCTATGAAATGTAATTGGTAAATGTACTAATGGGTTAAGGCTTGATGTTAACTCTCATGTTGATTATTTATGAGATGAAAATGATATTTATATTTTTTTGTATGGTTTTTTGTATGGTATATGTGGTAAATGGATAAATATTCATGTCTACATTGATTAGTAGTTATGGGGTATTGGACTTGAGAATCTATGTCCATAGGTCAGGTTAGATTGATCCTCTAAACCCCACCCCATAATGCGTATGTTTGGGAAAGGGATTGAGGCTCTATTCCCCTAATGTATGCATTTGATGAGACTACTTGTACTGAGGCTCTAAGATAAGTGTAATGTAATGGTTTGTGAAATGACTATCCCTAATGAGATATGGAACTTGACTTATTCCCTTATGCATAGTATTTGACTAGATTAGGCCATTGTGTAAATAATACAAATTCTTGACCCATGGAGCATGTTATGAAAATGGATTAAGTGTTTAAAATGGATAAAGTAGATATTTTTAACTAATATCCCCTGAATTTTCTTTTATTTACCTAATATTTTATTTATCACTTTCTTGCACTATCTATTTAGACTGGATATTTTGTAGACACTATTATTGGGGGGCAGCTAAGTTGTACTCACACCCTTCTCAAGCCTCCATTGGGTACCTGAGAATATTTATTGGTCGTAGGTTAGGACAAGGTCAAAGGCCCTATGCTAGGGAGTTGAGTTGGTCTTGGGATGTGCATGGATGAGGATCTGAACTTGGAGTCAGGACCTATTTTGGGATTCATTTGATTGTCTTTTTTTGGGTTTCCTTCACTTTTGGAACTATTAACATGACATATCATATTTATCATTTTCTTGTGTTTTGTACCCTTCTTAAGAAATGGTTAATAATGAATATTTATGGTTTATTGCTTATTGTTTCATTTATTCCACAAGTTCTCTATTGTATATTACACTAATTAAGAGGGTATTGTCTCTCCATGTGATCTATTAGACCCTTAATGCTTTTTGGAAACCTCTAGTGTAGGGGAGGAATGCTTGAGGTCATGTGGAAATCCATATCGAGGCATCGGTTTAGTGGATTCTAGGTTAAGGATGTTAAAAATTGGTATAAAAGTGGTTCTTTTCAATGGTCTTATTATTTGGGGATGGTAGATGGAATATTAGAATGTGTCAGATCTTGGAAATGATCTCATTCTTGAGAGTATCAAACCCATGTATGGGGGGGAAACCCAAGTTCTTAGGGTGGGATTGTTTTTCTAGGTGTGTGTTGTTATGATTTAATGATATTTCTCCACTGGGTGATTCACTTATTGTGTGATGTGAATATTTTATGATATTTTTTTCATTGTCTAAATGGAATGAGATTTTTCATTCATGCATCATTATAGTTACCTATGTATATGTGTCGAATACATCATAGTAGGAACAAGTGGGAAAGGTGTGTGAGAAATAAATGGTATGATGTATTTTAATTTCCTAAAAATTTGAATAAAACGGTTTCTAGTAAGGATTATGAAAATGGTTAAAATGGAAAGATTGTTAAATAATGGTTAAAGATTTTTTCCTAATGAAGAGTTATAAATGAGTTAAAATGCTGGTCATAACAAGTTTGGAAATGGTAGATGTGCGTAAAAAGGAAATATTTATGTTGTGAGTGTGGAAATGGTTTTCAAAAGATGTATAATGAATTATTTGTGACTCTGTATATTAGTTTACCCCTTATTATCCATCACTCATGGTAGGGATGGTTGAGGGTATTATTCTAAATGTGACGATTTCTGAGGGGATAGTGTTTATGAAATGGGTTGTTTATTGCTAGTCAATATCCTTCTTTTATGTAAATTGTGAAAGCTTCATGTCATGTGTTAAAAGGCTTGTGCTTGTAAATTTAGGAAGATTCAACCATGACTATGTGTGTCAGTTAAAAAATAAGAGGACATCACTTAGAATTCTCCTCCAGAAGTGGGGTAGGAGATTTCGGAGTATTAGGGTAATAGGAGGAAGATCAGTTCCATGAGAACTCCACTCAGTTTATGTAGATGATGAAACGGGGGCCAGGGCAGGCCATGCCGAGTAGTTCAATATGAACAATGATTTTAAGTTACATCAACCTTTAAAATTTTCTAGATAGGATGGACTCGATGTTTCAGAATTCTAGATAGAGTCTATCCAAATTATTTTGGATCACATGGAGACTCCTGTAGAAAATAGAGTTGAGTTGGTACCATATATTTTAAGGGGATCGGTGAAGTGCTGGTGGGATATCTTGGTTCAGACTCAGCAAGATGATGGTATGCTATGGAAGGAATTTTTGAAAAAATTTCTGAAACACTTCTATATGGAGACTTTGATATAGGATATGTTTTTGGAGTTTATGAAGTTGACACAGGGAACTATGTTAGTGATGGATTACGCGGGTCGATTCACAAACTTGCAACACTTTGTTCCAACATTGGAAGGGGATGAGGCTGCTATGGTAAGACAATTTCTTGGATGGACATAGACATGAAATTAAGTCTCAGGTAATGATATTACATTTAAATAGGTTTGAAAAAATTAGTGGATCAAGATCTTATTTTATAAGGGAACTTGAGGGAGGTTTTATGTGGTAGACATGTGGTCCCATTTAGAAGGACCAGTGGTGCGACTTCTGAGGGGAGAAAGCATCATCTTAGAAATTTTCATCATGGTGGTAATGTGAAGGGTAGTTAGAAGAGAGGATCCACATATTAGGTGGTGACTAGGTGTTTTTATATTAGCATGGTAGGCTAGGAAACATGTGGGGTTAGTGCCCCAACCACCAATTGAGTGCCATGTGTACGGAAGAATGGGGTATGTGAAGAGGTTTTGTAGGAACCCTCAATAGATGGGAATATATAGAGGACTGAGACCAATGATGAGTGAAGTAAGGGTTTAATTACCCATATTAGGTAGGAATTGGAGCTCTACTAGTCACACCATTAGGGGTTGTGGATTTGGTTCTCTAGGGTGAGAGAATCCATATCAATAGGGTAGTGTAGAACTAGGAACTTAGATCAGGGACCAGGGTAGAGGGGCAGGTCAACTTTATGCAATTCAGTATACACCTAGAGGTGGTGAGTTTGGACCATTGATTTTTCGAGGTATGGTCTTTATATATTCTAATCTTGCTAGTGCTCTGTTTGATATAGTTGTTATACAACCTTTTATATATACCCAATTCTTGGTTTTTTTGGGTCTGGTGGTGGAACATATGTGTGGGGTTATATCGATTGATACACTATTAGGGATGAGAGAATATGATATCTATCAATGTAAATGGGGTGCTCTCAAGGTTGGTACGTACCATTTTATTTAGGACTTGTTTGTACTCAAAATTAATGGTTTTGATCTGATATTGAGGATGGATTGGATTGTGTTATACCAATCCCATATTCACTGTTACCATCATAGGGTAACATTCATGTCTCTTGTGGGATTCATTTATGTCCATCGTGGTGAGTGGAATGTTCGGGTAGGCTAGGTAGGGTGAGTTTTTCGGAAGTTGGGTGAACTCATAGCCCAAGTGGCTTAACTTATGCTTGATGATAGGGAATTAGGGTAGCCTTTCGTTCCTCCTATTGTAGATTAGTTTTAGGATTTTTTTTCTTGAGAACTTCTTAGGTCTGGAACCTAAGAGGGATATTGAGTTCGTAATAGAATTGCTACTGGGAGAAGATTAAATTTCCATTCCACTATATATAATGGTACCTGTAGAACTCCATGAACATAAAACACAATTGGTGGAATTGGAGAATAAAGGTTTCTTTTATCTGATTATGTCACCTTGGGGATCTCCTGTGTTTTTTTTCAAGAAATCTAATGGATCATTGAAACTATGTATCGATTATAGGGAGATAAATTAGATGGAAGTTAAGAATAGATACCATCTTCCTTGAATCGATGATCTTTTTTACTAGCTGAGGGGTGAAGCAGTGTTGTCCAATATTGATTTGAGATCAAGGTATCATCAGTTGAGGGTGAGACCTTCTGATATACCACATACTACCTTCATGAGTAGGTATGGGTTATACAAGTATTTTTTTCATGTTGTTCGGGTTGACCAATGTGTTGGTAGTGTTCAAGGCCCTAATGAAGGGAATATTTCACCATTACCTAGATTAGTTTTTAGTTTTCTTCTGTTTATGACATCTTTGTGTACTCTAAGACTCAGGAATATGATGCCAAACATATTGAAATCATCCTAAGTACACTATATGACAAGATATCCAAATTTCATTTATGTATTGATAGGTTTCATTTATTAGGTCATATCATCTCAGAGGAAGGTGTGTCAATGGCCTAGAGAAATTGTAGGCAGTTGTGTCTTGTGATCATCCCAAGAACGTTTCTGAGGTCTATATTTTTATGGTATTGGAAGGCTATTATCTAAATTTCATTAAATATTGTTCTCATTTGGAATCACCACTTTCAGGCCTAAAAAGAGGGGAGTCATGTTTGAGTGGTATGGGGCATGTGAGAATTACTTTCAGTAATTAAAGATGTAGTTAAAAAATGCACCAATTATGATCTTACCTAAGCTTGATAAGGATTATAACATGATCTTTGATATGTATAGTGTTTTTATTGGGTGGTATTGGAGTAGGATAAGTGAGCGGTGGCATATGGGTCACATAAATTGAGGCCTCATAAAATAAATTATCCTACTCATGAACTTGATTTGGCCATGGTGGTTTATAACATAAAATATTGGAAACATTTCTTATTTGTGGAATATTTTATGGAGTATACTGATCATAAAAAACCTGAAGTACGTCTACTCTCAGTGTGATTTGAATATTCATCAGTGGATATGGGTTGTATACATTAAATCCATTTATTTTGAGCCGGTTTACACTCTAGGGAAGGGGGAAATCATTACATATGCATTGAGTTGGAAGATTCAAAATCAATTCATTTAGGAATCATTTTTGGAGTTGAAGATGATGTCATTGTTTGCTGAGATGCATCTGGAGGTGCACGATGGACAATGTAAGATGACCCATGCATCCTTGGTAGTTGAATCCGAACTTCTGAGCTACATCAATGGGAGGTATCATGAGGATTCAGAATATTACACTTTAATGGGAATTCTTAAAGGTGGGGAGTCACCTTCTGGTTGGACTATTAGTGATAATGGAATCATTTATGTTTGTAGTTTTGTTTTTGTGCCAACGTGCATGTGGTAAGAGTTGATACATGAGTTTCATGCATTGAAGTGGGAAGTACATCCGGGTTTGACCAAAATGTATTGCAATCTTCATAGGCAATAATGGTGTCTGGGGATGAAGAAAGAGGTTATAGGTTTTATGGTGTGATGACTTACCTTCCAGCAAGTGAAGTCCAAGCATCAGTGGTCGGGTGGTTTATTACAACCATTTCCCATTCCAAAATGGAAATGGGATGACTTGATGACGTATTTTTTATGGGTGTTCCAAGAAATCCATGTAATAATGATTCAATTTGGGTAATTGTGGATTGATTGAATGAGGTGTCTCATTTCATGCCAATTTGAGAGACTTTCACCAAGGATAAGTTGGGTGAGTTTTATGTTCAAGAGGTATTGTGTTTACCCAGGGTTCCACAAACCATATTTTCAGACCATGATTTGTGTTTCCCTTCGCACTTACGGTAGGGATTGTAGTGGGAACTTTGTACCCAGGTGTTTTAAGTATCATCTTTCACTTGTAGATTAATGGAAAATTAGAGAATACTATTTTGGTACTTGAGGACATGTTGAGGGAATGTGTCCTAGATTTTGGTGTATTGTGGGAAAAGAAATTTTCACTTCTTGAGTTTTCCTATAAAAATATTTATTAGGATATGATTCAAATTGTACCATATCAGTCACTCTATGGTATACAATGTAGATCTCTGTTGTGTTGGATAGAAGTTTAGGAATTAGTGTTTTTGGGATTGGGTCTCATGAAGGAGACATCGAAATAGATCCAGTTGATTTGAAAACATATGGAAATTGATCATATTAGGAATAAGTCCTATGCATATAGTAGTCTTCAACCTCTTGGGTTTATGTTTGGTGATCGTGTGTCTCTTATGGTGCCTCCAAGGATGGGTTACCATTAGATTTTGATGTAGGGAAAGTTGGCACCCAGGTATATGGGACCATTTGAAATTATAGTGAGGATCATACTAGTGGCATATCAATTTTCTCTTCAACAGAAATATAGTGGTATGTATGATGTCCTTCATGTGTCACATATTCTGTAGTATCACATTGACTCATATCATGTGATTGATTTGGAGGATATTGATCTTGAGGTTGATGTGTCCATTGGGGAGCAACCGGTTCATATTGTGGATTATAGTGAGAAGGTATTGTGGGTAAAGATTGTTCCTTTACATGCCAACTCAAAAATATATTTTATTCATAAAGGGAAAGGGGATGGAGAAGAGTACAACATAAATTCAATATTTTGCCTTTGGTTTGAGTTTTGTGGAAGGACGGTAATGTTAAAGTAGAAAATTGGGAAAGTGATTCATATGTGTGGGGCCAGTGGCTCGATATCTTTTATTTGGAAGCTCAGTGATGCTTGGGAGTGCAGCTTGAGGATGAGTTGTTATAATATTGGGAGGTTGTAAGATCTTGGATTTCATAGAGGTAAATTCTTATTTAAATTTTGGTTTTAATTTTTTAAAGTTGGATAATTAAATTTTTACCAGGTGTATGAGGAAGATCGAGTGCGTTAGAGGGGTTTAGGACCTGAAATAAAGGAAAATTGGTCCATCTAGTGTATGTTGCACGGTTGGAGCACAGTTAGAGTAAACCGTGAAAGGGGTAAATCCAAACTATGCAACCTTTGACAGAGACATTTTTCACGATTGGTACATGGTTTTTCAAACATTGTGGGATTCCTAGGTAACCATGAGACTTGGACCCCTCTTGGATAGATGTTGGCGCATGATTGGTTCATGGTTTGGATACCATGCGGCCATACCATCTACCTCATTAAAAAGTGAAAAATTGATATATTTTCCCCTAAATATTTTAAGTTCCTCATTGGATTTTCTCCCTATTTATTCCTTCTCCTACCATAGGGATGATCCAAAGTTTCCAAATATTCCCAATGCTTGATCTTCTTCATTTCTAGTCCATTTGGAGTGTCATTGGTTCCATATCAATGCTCTAGGTAAGTCTAATCCACCTCTTTCTTCTCTTTTCTGGATTAGGGATTCAGGTTACATTCTTATTCTTCTAAAGCCATAAAGCCCACTTTTTCTAGTGGATATTAGGTTGAGGCTTCAAAGGCACTATAAAAAAATTGGGTGATTAGAGGGGGTTTTTAGAGGGGGTTATGAACAACCACCTCTAAATTCATTTTCTCTATAATTAGAGGGGGTTATGTATAGCCCCCTCTAATCATTGAATTTAGTGGGGGTTATGAACCCCCTCTAAATTCATTTTCAATATTAATTAGATGGAAATATGTCTGACCACCACTAGTCATCAAATTTAGAGGGGGTTGTGAACTCCCTTTAAATGTTTTACAATTATTTTTTTAATATCCAGTGGGATTTTATAGGGGTTCTAAACATCCTCTAATTTAAGAAAATCGAGGGGGTTCATAACTATTGATAATCAATTAGATTGGTGTTGGTTCACAACCTCCTATAATATCTTAAATTAGTGGGGGTTCAAAACACCCTATAATTTATTAAGTTAGAGGGGGTTCAAAACACCCTCTAATTTATTAAATTAGAGGGGTTTTAAAACCCCCTCTGATGTTATAAATTATAGGGGGTTCAAAACCCCCTCTCATGTCTTAATTTAGAGGGGGTTGAAAACCGCATCTAATGACTTTAAATTAGAGGGGGTTGTGAACCCCCGCTATTAAAAAACAGATTCCATAATATATATATATATATATATATATATATATAT
Source organism: Viscum album (assembly GCA_963277665.1). Classification (NCBI taxonomy): domain Eukaryota; kingdom Viridiplantae; phylum Streptophyta; class Magnoliopsida; order Santalales; family Viscaceae; genus Viscum; species Viscum album. The sequence goes on from OY728122.1 coordinate 1,256,707,069, forward strand.
ATGTATAATAAAAACATTATATATAAGTGTATTTAAAAATATTATATGAACATATTATATAGAATATTTATATGATTTTATTTAATTGTACTTATAGGTATACATAAATTTAATTTCATAATTTTATGTACATTAATATATATTTATTTTTATATATTGTATTTCATATAATATTAATTATATCTAATATAAAATCATAAACATATTATATAAATATAAACATAAATATAATTTATTTAAAAAAATATCATATAAAAACCCAATCTTGTAGTTTTTATAATTTATATTTTAATAATAATGAATATATTTTAAATAATTTTTTTATTCTTGTATATTGTATATAATTAATATTATATGGTATACAATTTATACAAATAAATATATATTAATGTATACAATATTATAAAATTATATTTATTGATACAATTATATTTATTGAAATACATGTATATTAATGTGAATAATAATATTAATATATGTATTGAAATAAGTTATATAAATATTTGAATAATTTTTATTTTATATAACATCTTATAAATATTTTTTTAAATTTTATTTAACATATAATATTTTTATAAATTTTATTTTATTTAATATGAATTATATATAATATATATATTTGTATAAATTGTATTCCATATATATGTAATTCATATAATATTAATTATATATAATATTATACAATTTCTACAAATAAATATATATTAATGTACATAATAATAAATATATGCATTGAAATACATTATATAAATCTATTTTTAATGACATTATATAAATATATTAAATAAATGATTTATATATATTATATAAATGTGTATTTAAGTATATTAAATTTTTGCATAAATATATTTATAAATATATAAATAAATGTGTATATACATAACATTAATATAATTATAAAGTATATTTACTAAAATGTATGTAAATACACATATAAAATATATAGTTTATATAAATGTATGAATTGAATATAATATAAATGTATTATAATATAAATACATAAATTCATAATATAAAAATATATATATTAATTTTTATAAATATATGTGTGTGTGTGTGATATATATTTATACATATTTAAATATTTATTCAAATGATATTTATTTAAATTAAATTATTAATATCTATTAATATAAAAATGTGTAAATAAAACATATAAATCAACATAGCTTGGTGGTATAGGCACTGCATATTGAAGTTGTTGTTCTTGGGTTCAATACCCGCTAGATACGTTTTAAAAGATGTGGGTTGGGTGAAAAACGATATATGAAGGGAAGGGCTGGGGATAAGAGGAGGTAGGAGGGCACGTCCGTGGAGGCAGGGCATGTGGGATGTACTAGAGGGAGATGACATGTGGGATGTACTAGAGGAATAGGGAACATGAGGTGATACGGGGGAATGAACTAGAGGGGGAGCGTGTGCAGGTAATGCAGAAACTATAGGGGAGAGCGTATATGGGGGGTGTGTGGGTGATATGGGAACTATAGTGAGGGCGGTCCTTGGGCGGATTTAAAAAATAAAAAAATTAGAATCTTTAGGGGTGGTTGTGAAAACCACCCATAAAGTAATCACCATTAGGGGTGGTTCAAACCACCCCTAAATCCCTCCATTAGAGGCGGTTTAGGTTAGAACTGCCTCTAATGGATGAGCTTTCTGGAAAAATTAGGCCAACATTAGAGGGATTTTAAACCCCATCTAATGTAACTACTACTAAAGTTAGCATTAATGTATCAGGGCTTACTTAAAACCACCTCTAATGATAGTAGGCGGGAACATTAGTGGGGTTTCCCCATAACCACTACTAATGTATTTAGAATGGGTTATAACCCCTTCTAATGTAAAAAATAACCCCCTCTAAAATGGCCTTAATTTTTCTAGTGGGGGTGCTTAAATTCATACCTAAGGCTAAGGTTAAGGGTGTGTTCATATTCATATTCAAGTTAGGTGGTCTATAAGTTATATCCCATAGTTTAATTATTGATTTTTTAATGAGTGGTTTTGATATTTCATCCCTCTTGATGTGAATTTGATGTCTTTGGTAAGATTGTGTAAAATGGTTGGTTAAATGATGAAATGAACCCCTCATGATCTCAGTGGAATTCATTGAGGATGATTAGACTGGTTTAGGGCCACGCATGAGGTGCACCAAAATTCCCAAACATGGAAAAATTGTAATGTTAAGCATAGATTAGACTTGTGATAAAGTAGATCCCAGGATGAACATGTTGATATGGTAGTTGAGTTGAAAAGGGGAATATTGATAGTTGTGTCTAGAATTTGATAATGGAATAAGGTATTTTTGGGATTAATATAAAATGGTTGGGTGAAATAAAGTGATTAAGCTAAATTTATTATGAATTTTATGTGAAATGCATAATTTGGTTAATGAATGTGAAAATGATGAACATATTAAAAGGGTAATTTCTTATGAAATTATGAATGTTCTAAATGTGTTAATGTATTGGAATTAATGAATATGTTAATGGGGAAAATATGTGGATTTTTTATTATGATAACAGGTTAAGGCATAAAAATGGAAATGGGTTAAATTAGATATGAAATATAATTGGTAAATGTGTTAACGGGTTAAGGCTTGATGTTAAATCTCATGTTGAATTGTTATGAGATGAAAATGGTATTTATACTTTTTGTGTATGGTTTGTGATATGGTATACATGGTAAATAGATAAATAAGAATGTGCACATGCCTTTTTAGTTTTGGGTTATTGGACTTGAGGATCTACGCCCACCTGATAGGTTAAACTGAGGCCCTTAACCTTACCCCAGAATGCATGGTTTTGTAAAGGGGACTGAGGATCTATTCCCATAACAGATGCATTTGATGAGACTACATGGGATTAGGATCCATGGTAAGAGTAATTTAATGGTTTGTGAACTATTTATCCTTATTGAGATAGGGAAATTGACTTATTCCCTTATGCATAGTATTTAACCAGTTAAGGCTGTTGTGTAAATAATAAAAATTTCTAATCCATGGAACAAGTTATGAGATTGGATTAAGTGATTAAAATGGTTAAATATATATTGTTAACTAATAGAAACCAGGTTTTAATTTTCATTCCTTGTGTTTTATTTATTTAAGAAATCGGATCTTCTTTTTAGGTATGTTTTTCCTTTTCCTGTCGTTTTTGGGAATAAGGGGAAAATCTGGAAATTTTCTAAGTACACTCAATGTACATTATAAGTACATATCGTGTACTTCGATGCCACTGGAGGTCGTGTGCTAGTCGTGTCATGGGCACACACACGGCCATGTATGGGTGATGTGGAGACCGCCTAAAGTAGAGTACGGAAAGGGAGAGTACAAGCTGTGTACTTTGTTTTTTTCATTTAATGCATCAGGGTCGCTTCTGACAGACAGAACTGTCTTCTTCTAGGTATTCTTCATCCGAGAGATTCCGTACATCCATGGATCTTTGAAGAACCACCAAGCCTCCGTTATTCCTCTGATTCTAACATTATTGGGTGCGTTATAATCACAACGGTAATCTCTTCCTTCTCCTAGAGCTTCGTCTTCCAATTCCTCCTCTTTTCCAAGTTATCGTGGGTTGAACGTTTTATGTGGTTTCTTAGATCTATGATGTTACAAGGAGAATCAGGCTTCTAGGTTCAAGTATATCGATCTCCTAACGTCAAGGTAGGTGGTTTGTTTCTTTCTATTGAAAGTCCTTGAATATTATGTGCAAATTTCACCAATACCATTGAACGGGGTATTGTGTGTTTACCGTTTTACTCTTTTTATGTGAATGCCATGATAGTATTCCTATATATAGGATTTTTGAATATGAATATGGTTGATCTGATATGCTTTGTAGGTTCTTCCCACGCACGTTCTGTTTATGATCGTTTGGTCCTGTTTTGTCTTGGCTGCTTTGTCTTCTTCCATGCCTGTTGTAGTAGGATTGAGAAATATTTTCTGACATGATTTTATGCTGTAGAACTGTCTATACAAGTAGTTCTGTAAGTATACTTTGGTCATATTGTACTGTTATGTCGTTATCCTTCACAGGGCCGTGAGAACTGGGTGTAGTAGACTATAAGGGGATAGACCAAGTGAGATTAATCAGAGATTCCTTGAGATTTAGGCTATACGGGGATTGACCAAGTGAGCATCCTAAGAGAGCCTTGGATTACTTTGGGCTAAAAGGGGATAGACCATGATATCTTCCTCAGAGAGTCCTTGATTTCTTTAGACTGTATGGGGATAGACCATGTGAGCTTCCTCAGAGAGTCACTATTTTGTTTGTCTGAATCACCTGATTACCATAGGCTATAGGAGGGATTGACTGTATGAGCTTCCTCAGAGAGTCTATGAACGACCTGGGCTATAAGGGAAATTGATCGAGTGTGCTTCCTCAGAGAGTCCTTGACCTTAGGGCTATAAAGGGGAATTGACTATGCGATCTTCCGCAGAGATTTCCTGACTACCCTAGACTATAAGGTGATTTGATTGCGTGTACCTCCTCAGAGAGTCTTTATAATTCTATATGATCAAACTAGAGGGGTTAGGGTGAGTGCACTACCCAGAGGGTTGTTGGTACTGTTAGGTAGGACCAGAGAAAATGGTTGTGAGTACTTACAGAAGGTTACCGGTTATTCTTTGCTACTTGTTTGCTGTTTCTTGACTTTGGAACTATGGTTTGTTTATTGTTCAGCGTGTTCCTGTTTACTGTTTTCTGTACTTTTACCTGCCATATATTCACTGACTATTAGGCACAGATATTCGAGTGGTTGCCTACTGGTATTTAGTCTCACACCCTATTTGGGTTATGCTTTTGGGCCCAAACAGACTATATTGTTGTAGGTATAGACAAGGGCAAGCGCCCTTCGACTTCAGGTACTTGACTTGCTATGGAGCTGGAGAGAATGGGACCATGCTTAGGTTTGTGATGCTGAGGATCTGTTTTTCTTTCTATTGTACTTGTTTTTAGTACTGCTTGTATTTCCGACATTGTGACTTTTTTGGATGCTTTCCTAGACATATGTATTATGCATCATATATATATATATGTGCTCATGTTGTTTATCATATTTAGTATTTCATTGTTCACTTGTGTATGGATTATTTACTGCTTCTTCTATTGTTTATTGTTTTCTCTTTCACTGTGTACTCTGCCAATGAGGGCATAGTTTCCACACTATCACACCCAAGGCCCTCACTACTAGTCGGCAGCCTCTGGCGTTTGAGGAAATGCGCTTGAGGCCATGTGACCAACCGGGTATGAGGCGCCTCTAGGTAGATTCTAGAATCAGGACATTACAAAGTGGTATCAGAGAAATTCTTTTCTCTTGACTTACTGTTTGGATCCTTAGCTGGGGATAGTATAGAATAGGTACTTGGTAATAAGTTTTTCCTGGGAGTAGCTAACCTGTGTACATGGAATAGCCATACTACCTCGTTTATTGCAATTTTACTGATTTTCAAATTTTTTAGTTAATTTGATTTCACCTTTGGGTGATTCACATGCTTTGTGTTGTTACTGTTGTTGTTATTGTGGTTCTATTTCTGTTACAACCCGATGAGATGAGGGTATTCCATCTCATGCATCATATAGGAACTTGTTAGAAATCAAATTCCATTCATTCTTTCTATGCCATCTTGGATGATTTAGTAATTTCATGTTATTGTGATAGACGTTGTGTAGATTATACATGCTATTGTGATATATGCTTTGATAGAATCCCTGTTGTTTGATAGGGAATCTATTTGTATAGTGATTTTCTTAGATGGACACCAAAATTTGGTTCTTGAGGTGTTATGGGCCCTCAGGGACTGTAATTTGGTGGATCATTGCTTTTTTACCTTATTTATAACTTGTTTGAGATGCCAAACTTTGATTCGCGGGGATTATGGGACCTCACAGGTCAGAATTTGGAACCTTAACGCTTATTGTTCTGTCTTTTCGGGGCTCTGGTGCAGTTATGAGGCTACTGTCTAGAAAAACCTAAATACACGGCGTGTACCTTATGCATACACGCCGTGTAGTTTATATTCGTGTCACTGACTATGTGGGTAGGTACATGGGGTTGTGAAAATTCTTATAGGAACATGTCGTGTACTAGTTTAGCACGCCGTGTAGTATGAAATAGGTACCCCGGCCATGTCACGAACAACACGGGTCGTGTTATATTTTAACATACACATCGTGTCTGAATTTTAAACACCGTGTAGTATGACCTGGGTGTCCAGCCGTGTCACGAACAACACGGGTAGGGGAATTCCTTTAAGTTCACATCGTGTCCCCGTGGAACACGCCGTGTATAGTTAACCATGGAGCCAGTCATGTAACTAACAACACAGGTCGGTGTTACCTTTCTCGTACACTCTGTGTCCATCTAGAACATTCTATGTAGTGTTTGTCATGTGTTAGGCCGTGTCTCTAACAACATGGTCCAGGTAAGGCATGTCTAGTACACGTCATGTCTGCCTTGAACATGCTGTGTAGTTTTGTCTTTAGAGGATCCGTGTGGCTTAACCGTGTAGAAGGACTCAGGCAGGGAAGAGGATTCAAGTACATGTAGTGTTTTCGGACAACACACCATGTATTTAGGGTGTTACATGACCAGTTTAGGAAAGAGTACACACCCATGTGAATGACTTAAGGGAACACGCCGTGTAGGAAAAGTACACGCCGTGTAGTCATGTTTTTCAAAACATTAATTCTTTATTTCTTTTGTTCCCTTTTTGTCCTTCCAGTTTTCAGTTTTGATAATCTAGAATATAAGGTGTGCATTTGACCTCGCAGAGTCATGCCACCATGACATCCTCTGGTTGACCACCAGTTACAGGGCAGTGATCAGATGCCCGATATGGTTGATCAGGGACTTCCTGTGGATCCTCCTGTTGGGCCAACCTTGGCACCAGCGGTTATACCAGTTGCAGGCACTGATGCGTAGTTTAGGGAGGGTTTTCTTAGGATGATACAGACCTACCAGGGAGTGCAGCCTTCTGCCCCGTCGATGGCTGATTTGATGTGGCTTTTCCCACATCAGCATCCTCCCACCTTCTCAGGGAAAGGAATACCTCAGGCTGTAGATTTGTGGCTTGAAGCCACACTGACGATCTTCAATCATCTCGAGGTACCACCAGAGAGGAGGGTGAAGCTCGCGACCTACATGCTCCGAGACTCCACCAAGAGGTGGTGGGATGTCATCTCTCAGGCGAGACGCCACCAGAATATGGCTTGGGAGGAGTTTTAGTGTATCTTCTATGATAACTTCTACCTGGAGACCTTGAGGGCCGACCAAGCCTGGGAGTTCATGAGCTTAGAGTAGCGTACTCTTTCTTTGATGGAGTATTCCTCTCGTTTCATGGAGCTGCATCGTTTCACGCGTATCCTAGTAGGTTAAGAGTTGTTCATGGCTAGGAAGTTTGAGGACGGTCTCAGGCAGGAGATTCGTTCCTAGGTGAACATCTTCAGGTTGACTTAGATATCCTCTATCATCAACTAGGTTCTGATCACATAGCGCAATCTAAGGGATTATTTAGCAGTGAGCCAGGGTGGTTTGACATCCAGAGTTAGTATTCCTCCTGCTAATAGCAGGAAGCGCCGCAGGGATTCTACTCGAGGAGATCAGAGTAGGCGGGATGCACCTTCTGGTAGCCACGTGGTGTGCTCCCAGTGTGGGAGGAGTGGTCATATAAGGCCAAGTTTCCTGAGATACCCGATGGAGTTCCTATCTTATGGCAGGATGGTCCATCTCCAGCATTTCTGTCAGTTTTTCCTCCAGAAGCCAGAGCCAGTGGTTCTCCTATGACTTCGCGTTCGGGAGCATCACCACCTGTTTCTCACCAGTCTAAAAACTGGAGCTCTTCCAGCCATTCAGGCCAAGGTGGAGGTCGTGGTCGGGGTGGTCAGTCGTCGGTCTATCAACAACAATAGGGCAGATCAGCTCAGAGCACTCAGGCAGGGTCACAGGGCCATGGAGTAGGCCAGACTTCTGTGATGGAGCAGACCTAGCAGGAGAAGGATCCCAAACCTTCCACCATTCAAGGTACGATCTTAGTTGCCTTAGTTTTATCTTCTTCTCTTTTCGACACACGGGTTTCCCATATCTTTATCTCTATTTTTGTTTTAGAGAGACTTGGGCTCAGTATCTTTTTTTTGGACAATATTTTTACACTAGACACATCGTTGGGAATGGGGACATCTAGCGTACGTCAGTGCAGAGAGTGCCCTCTTGAGGTTCCGGGGTGTCACTTCTTATGGTACATCTATGTCCTAGAGATGATGAGCTATGATGTCATTCTTGGAATGCACTGGTTAGTCCCCTTACAGGAATTCGTTGATTGCTATCTCCGCAGGGTTAGTTTCATATCACTAGAGGGTGGATCTTTTCTTCGTCAGGGCGAGTGGGATGTTCAGGTGAGTCGAGCAGGACCTAAGCATCATGAGCTAGGAGGATTTACAGCCCAGATTTCTAGTATATATCTGGATGACCAGGGGACTTCACATTTGTACTTTCCTCCAGTGGTGGATCATTTTAGGGATGTCTTTCCAGAGGAATTTTCAGGTTTTCCTCTAGAGCGTGAGGTAGACTTTTCTATTGATCTCATGCTAGGAGCAGCACCGGTGTACATTCCTCCTTATAGGATGGATACACCTTAGTTTCAGGAGCTCAAGAAGTAGTTAGAGGAGTTGTAGGAAAAGTGTATCATTCAACCCACTACTTCTCCTTTGGGTTCTCTTATCATGTTTGCGAAGAAGGCAGACGGAAACCTTAGTCTTTGTGTGGATTATCGGAAGCTGAACTAGTTGACAGTCAAGAACTGATATCCCTTGTCTAGGATTGATGATCTCTTTGATCAGCTTCGAGGATCCCGAGTGTTCTCAAAGATCGAATTGAGGTCCGATTATCATTAGTTGTGCATTAAACCATATGATATACCTCTCACAGCCTTCCAGAGCAGGTATGGTCTATACGAGTATATGGTTATGTCGTTCAGTCTCACGAATGCACCTGTAGTTTTCCTAGAACTGATGAACCGAGTGTTCCATCCATACTTAGATTCCTTTGTGGTGGTTTTCATGGATAATATCTTAGTGTACTCTCACACTCGACATGACCATGCAACCCATCTTGAGATAATTCTGAGTACACTGAGAGAGCATCAGTTATATGCTAAGCTCTCGAAATGCAACTTTTGGATGGATCAGATTTACTTCTTGGGTCATGTTTTCTCAAAGACAAGAGTATCAGTAGACCTAGAGAAAGTGAGGGCAGTAGTTTCCTGGGAGAATCCTATTAATGTCTTTGAGGTACGGAGTTTCCTAGGGCTGGCTGGATACTATAGATGCTTCATACATGACTTTTTACGCTTGGCAGGACCACTGACGGGTCTGACTAAGAAGGGTGTGAAGTTCTTATGGTCATATTCTTGTGAGTAACCCTTTAAAGAGATGAAAGGGATGTTGACTTCAGCACCGATACTAGTCTTTCCAGATCCAATAAAGAGCTACACTGTCTATTGTGATGCTTCAAGTATCGGGATGGGAGCTATGCTGATGCAAGAGATGGAGCCGTTGTATATAGGACTCAGAAGTTGAGGCCACATGAGAGGAATTACCTGACGCATGATCTGTATTTGGAAGCTGTTGTTCATGCCTTATTCTATTGGAGACATTATCTTTTAGGTGATCATTTTGTGGTTTTCACCAAACACAAAAGTCTCAAGTACATATTCACTCAATGTGATCTGAATCTGAGAAAGCGTAGGTAGTTTGAGTGTCTTCAGTCTTTTTAATTTGAGCTTGCCTATACACCTGGGAAAGGCAATGCAGTGGCTAATGTGTTGAGTAGGACAACTAAGATACAGGCAGTTTAGGAGGCCAGCAATGAGTGGAAGCGTATGGCTCTATTCTCTGAGATGCATTTGGAGGTGAATGGTAGACAGGGGAAGACTTTTCTATATTATGTAGTTGTTACCTCTACTCTTATCAATCAGGTATGGATGAGGTGGATATCATACTTAGAAGGGATAGTCCTATGGGAGAGTGTGTTAGGAGAGGACCCTCTTCCTAGATGGATAGTAAGAGGGGATTAGATCTTATGTTTTTAGGGATGCGTATGGGTTACAACAGACATACGTGAGGAGCTGATGTGGGATTTTCATTCCTCAGTTTGGGAATTTCATCCTGGCGTCACCAAGATGTATCGTGATCTACACCGCCAGTATTGGTGGCCAGGTATGAAGGGAGATGTTGTTGGTTTTTTCATGAGGTGTTCCACTTGTCAGTAGGTGAAAGTAGAGCATCAGTGACAAGAAGTTTTTTTGCAGTAATTACCCATTCTAGAGTGAAAGTGTAACGATGTCGTGATGGACTTCGTGACTGGTTTTCCGAGGCCACCTCGAGGGAATGATGTTTTTTGGGTTGTCATCGATAGGCCTATGAAGGTTTCTCACTTATTTCCGATCAAGGAGTCCTTTAGTGTTGATGAGATGGGACAGTTGTATATTCGAGAGATTGTACATCTACATGGAGTTCCACACTCCATTGTTTCAAACAAGGAAGCACGTTTTACTTCTTAGGTCTGGCAGGGGCTTCAGAAGGCTTTGGGTACACAGGTACTTTTGTGTACAACATACCATCCCCAGAGAGATGGCCAGTTCGAGCGAATGATTCAGGTGATTAAGGATATGCTTTGAGCTTGTATTATGGATTTTGGAGGTTCTTGGGAGAAGCATATACCTCTTGTGGAGTTTTCCTACAATAATAGTTTTCAAGAAACTATTCAGATGGAACCTTATGAGGCTTTGTACAGTAGGCCATGCCGATCACCCTTATGTTGGCTGGAGGTAGGAGAGGCAGCTTTGCTAGGACCTCATCTTCTCCAGGAGACCACAGAGTAGATAGAATTGATTTGGAAGAGGATGGCTACTGCACAGTCTCGGCAGAAGTCTTATGCTGATTAGCGGAGGCAAACTCTGGAGTTCGAGGTCGGGGATTAGGTTTTTCTATGTGTCACACCGAGGTTGGGGCATAGGAGGATTAGGAGACAGGGTAAGATTTCACCAAGGTACATCGGCCCATTTGAGGTGTTGGAAATAGTTGGGTTGGTTGCCTATAGGCTAAAGTTACCTCAGAGGTACCGAGCCATGCACGACGTTTTCGACGTTTCTTATCTCCAACGTTACTTTTCAGACCCGTATCACTCTTTCCAACCCAAGGAAGTCGAGTTGGAGGTGTATGTATCTTTCAAGGGGAATCCTATCCAAATTGTTGATCGCAGTACAAAGCTTCGTCATGGATGGTTTGTTCCTCTGGTACCGGTGCAATGGCAGCACAGGCGAGTGGAGGATGAGACTTGGGAGAGGGAGGCCAATGTACGAGCACAGTGGTCAGAGCTGTTCGGGGACTCTTCTTCTACGTCACGCTAGGGAAATTCGGGGACGAATTTCTTTGAGGGGGGAAGTTTGTAAGAACTCAGATCATCCTTTCAGGTATGTTTTCCTTTTCAGGTCATTTTTGAGAATAAGGGAAAATCTAGAAATTTTCTATGTACACGTCGTGTACTTTATAAGTACACACCATGTACTTCGATGCCGCTGGAGGCTGTGTACTGGTCGTGTCATGGGCACACACATGGCCATGTATGGGTGATGTGGAGGCCGACTAAAGCAGAGTACGGAAAAGGAGAGTACACGCCATATACTTCAAAAGTACACGCTGTGTACTTTGTTTTTTTTTCATTAAACGAACCGGGGTCGCGTCTGACAGACAGAACTGTCTTATTCTAGGTATTCTTCATCCAAGAGAGTTTCTATGGCTATGGATCTTCAACAAGCCACCGATCCTCTGTTCTTCCTCTGATTATAACATCGTTGGGTGCATTGGAATCACAGAGGTAAGATCTTCCTTCTCCTAGATATTCATTTTCCAATTCCTCCTCTTTTCAAAGTTATCGAGGGTTGAAAGGTTTATGCGTTTTCTTAGATATACGACTTTCCAAGGAGAATCAAGATTTGAGGTTCAATTATATCGATCTCCTAACGTCAAGTTAGGTGGTTTGTGCCTTTCCATTGAAATTCCTTGAATAATATGTGCAAATTACACCAATATCCTTGAATGGGGTATTGTGTGTTTACCGTTTAACCCTCGTTATATGTCTTCCATGCTAGTATGTCTTTATAGAGGATTTTTTAATATGAATATGGTTGAACTGCTATGATTTAGAGGTTCTTCCCACACATGTTCTGTTTATGACCGTTTGGTCCTGTTTTTCCTTGGCTGCTTTTTCGGTTTCCATGCCTGTAGTAGTAGGATAGAGAAATGTTTTATGACATTATTGTATGTTGTAGAACTATATAGCCAAGTAGTTCTGTAATTCTACTTTGGTCATATTGTACTACTATGCCGTCATCCTACACAGGGCTGGGAGAACCGGGTGTAGTAGACAATAAGGGGATAGATCGAGTGAGCTTACTTAGAGAGTCCTTGAGCTTTAGGATATATGGGGATTGACCGAGTGAGCATCCTCAGAGAGCCTAGGATTACTTTGGGCTAAAAGGGGATATACCATGAGAGATTCCTCAAATAGTCCTCAAAAGCTTTAGACAATACGGGGATAGACTGTGTGAGCTTTTTCAGAGAGTCTCTCTTTTGTTTGTTTGAATTACCTAATTTCCATATGCTATAGGAGGGATTGACTGTGTGAGCTTCCATAGAGAGTTTATGAATGACCTGAGATATAAGGGGAATTGACTGAGTGTGCTTCCTTAGAGATTCCTTGACCTTGAGGCTATAAGGGGAATTGACTGTGTGAGCTTCCTCAGAGAGTTCCTGACAACCCTAGAATATAAGGGGAGTTGACTGTGTGTACCTCCTCAGAGAGTCTTTATAATTCTGTATGACCAAACCAGAGGGGTTAGGATAAGTGAACTGCCCAGTGGTTTATTGGTATTGTTAGGTGGGACCAGAGGAAATGGTTGTGAGTACTTCTAGAAGGTTTCTGGTTGTGCTTTGCTGCTTGTTGGTTGTTTCTTGACTTTGGAACTGTGGTTTGTTTATTATTCAACATGTTCATGTTTAATGTTTTCTATACTTTTACCTACTATATATTCACTGACTATTAGGCATAGATCTTCAGGTGTTTGCCTTCTGGTATTCAGTCTCACACCCTATTTGGGTCATGCTTTTGGTCCCAAACAGACTATATTATTGCAGGTATAGACAAGGGCAAGCTCCCTTTGACTTTAGGTACTTGACATGCTGTAGAGCTGGAGAGCATGGGACCAATCTTAGGCTTGTGATGATGAGGAGCTTTTTATTTTTCTTTTGTACTTATTTTTAGTACTGCTTGTATTTCCATCATTATGACTTGTTTGGATTCTTTCCTATACATATGTATCATGCATCATATATATATATATATGTGCTCTTGTTGTTTATCATATTTAGTCTTTCTTTCTTCACTTGTGTATGGATTGTTTACTGCTTCCGCTATTGTTTATCATTTTATCTTCCACTGTGTACTCTACCAATGAGGGCATAGTTTCCCCACTATCACACCCAAGTCCCTCACTTCTAGTCAGTAGCCTTTGGAATTTGGGGAAATACGCTTGAGTCCATGTGACCAACCGGGTATGGGGTACCTCCGGGTGGCTTCCGGAACTGGGACATTACAATTTATCATTTGTATTCCCTATCTTTTTAGACTATATATTTTTTAGTTGTCGTTAGTGGTGGCCTACTGAGTTGTACTCACACCCTGTTCGGGCCACCATTTGGTACCAGAGTAGATTTCTTGGTTGCGGTTCAGGACAATGGAAAAGTCCTTATGCTAGGGATTTTATTTGGGCTTGGGATGTTCATAGATAAGGATAAAAACTTGGTATCCGGACCTATTTTGGGGATTCATTTGTTTATCTTTATTTTGGGTTTCCAATACTTTTGGAATTGTTAGTATGACATTGAATATTTATCATTTAGTTGGGATTTGTACCCTACTTGGGAAATGGTTAGTAATGCATGTTTCTGGGTTATTTATTATTGTTTAATTTGTTTCAAATGTTAAATACTATGGATTACTCAGATAAATAGGGTATAATCTCCCAAAGTGATCTATTGGACCCTCTCTACTAGTCAGCAACCTCTGGCATATGGTGAGGTGATCTTGAGGTCATGTGGCGACCCAGCTCGGAGCACCGGTTTAGTGGCTTCTGGCTCAGGGACATTACATATATGATGAATAAAATTTATATATATATATATAATATTTATTTAATTATATATATGGTGGAAAAATATATTATACATAGGAACCGAGACTTCCATGACAAAAATGCATGAGAAAATGAAGTATTTAGCACCTAAAACAATGATAATAAGGAAATATTATTAGTGAATGGGTAATAAGATATTATAAATAGATCATATATGATATTATAAATAGAAATATTATTTTTTAAAAAATAATATCATGTTTAAAATCATTGTACAAGAGGTTAAATCATGTTTAACTAAGAAGAAGAATGAGGTAAAGGATGTTGTCACAATTTCAACTTCATTGAGACATATTTGGAATTATGAACCTATTTAATTTTATTTGGTGTATATATTTCCCATTTTAGGTATTTAAAATTAATATCCATTTATTAATTATGTTTAATGTTCAATTAAAATTTACTATTTTAAGGATTTTCTATTTTTGTTCTTCTAGATTTTCCTCTCTTTGGAATATGAATAAAGCAAGAAATGTTTAAAATAAAAACTGACCATATGTATCCATTAATCAGGTATATTTTTATTCCATATTCTTATTCCCTTTAAAAAAATTTCAATAATGGTTTTAATATTCTATAATGATTTATTAAATTACATTTTTACCCATGTTTGACTTTTTTTACAAGATGGTTTAAAAGGAATCATCTTATCATTTTTTAAATAAGGTATTTGTCTTAAAAAAGTTTGAATGGAATGTTTATTAACTTGTAAAAAATAAAATAAATTTATTTTCATCATGAATTCTTAATTTTTTAAATCTTTCTTTATAAGTTATCAACGTTATTTTCAAAGAAATTTTTTTTCTTATTATTTGATAAATTTTTAGTTTTTAAAAGTTAATTTTCAAAGTGAAAAGGATATTTTCCAAAAGATTTTTTTAATGATATTATTATCATATTTTTATTCATAAATGATAAAACCCATTTATTTTAATTATTCTCCACTGTATATATGTTGTAACGATGCCATCCTTTGAGGTATCCCATTTTTTTATCATTGGATATTACATTACTCTTAAGTATCAATACTATTTTTTATCATGGATATGATTATTTTCTAAACCATATTCCATTTATACATGTAGTTTTATACTTATAAATTATTTTATTGACTAAGTAATTACTTATAATTCCATATTCTTTTCTCAATATAGATATTTATTGATAAGGGTTATTATTTATAAATTGAATTGATCAATCAATATATGAGGAATCCATTGGAAATCCTATAACACCCCATGATTTTAAAAGAGGAACATAATTTTGGTTAGTTTATATGAATTGAAACACCATGATTATACAATAATGTAACACTTTGAGACTTTATGATGTATTTATTTTTAATTCAATTCGATCATTTTGATAGCTTTCATAACACACAACCCCAAGTCTAAATGAATTGTAATATAGTATACCATTATAACCTAGATGTTAAATTGGAGGGTATGAATAGTTATAAATAAATAATAAAAATTATGGTTGTATTTTGATTATAAATAAAATAATAATCATTTAAAATAAAATGAAATTTTTTCTATATTTTTTTATTTTTTTTCTAAAAGACAATTTATTCACACTGTGCACATAATTTAAAACTAATTTTTACCAATTTTATAAAAATATATTTGATAAAATAAAATTAATGTTTTAAAATAAAATTATAAAAATTATATTAGTGTGATTTTTTTATATTTCTCTGAAATATTTCATTTTTTGATGATTAGTGAAAATACTAATTTTTATTAAAAACTATATTTTCATTTATATAATTTACATGGATAAATTATATTATAAATTGATTTTAAAGAAAAATGAGTTAAATTTTATTGAAATTTATCTAATTTAGGTCAATTAAATCAATTTATTATTGAACTTTTATATTAAAATGTGTTTTTCAAATGAGAATTTTCTCTTTGGAAACTCGATTTCTCACCGCATATACAGGCATAATTTTAAATTGAATTCTTCCAATTTGGTGAATTTAATTTGGAAAAATTGATTTTATATTCATAATAATAATAATTTATATTATATAATAATTTAAACTTAAATTTTACTATTATAAAACGTAAAATTAGTGGAAAATTAATTACCATGGTTAAGGTAAAAACCGATTTACTAAGGGGTTAAAATAATAATATAAGTGTTAAGATGACCTAAAAACTTTTTCAACACCAATTTTAAGGAGATATATTGAACTTATAACCTGTAAGTGTCAATAATGAACAATGTTTTAGTCTTTTTTCCATGATAAAAATGTGGGTGTAATCGAATCTTTTGAAAAGTTTCTAGTGTTCCATATCCCCCACTTATAGAAGGCCACCACCTCCCATCCCATATTCACACTTCAAAATACCTTTTTTAATAAATAACTAAAAAAATATCATAATTAATCTCCTAAAAACATATTATATCCATTTTTTATCATAAATAAAACCTAGGGAGGATTTGGATGAAAACTTAAAGATGCTGTCTATAGACAAGGTTATGTTCTTAAACGATCATTTTGATTTTGTTTCTTCTTCCACCTAATTCAAATAATATTAGTCCATTATTATATAATAAACCCATTATCTTCTATATACTTATATTTTATTATATTAATGTTATATCCTATATCCATCTTTTCTTTGATCAAATGGGAAACAAAATCATTGATAGTGTGTATGGAGGATTGCCGCCTTACAAATCAATATAATTTGTTTTTCATCACCACCATTCAAGGATGGATATTATTATGGATTTAACACAAATATATTATATTAATGATATTATTATACTTATATACTTTTAATTTCCCATATACCTTCTTACTTTTCATTCCGTTTAAAAAGCAATAATATTGATCGTGTGTATGACAGACTACCCCTTTGCGAACCGATGTGTTTCATTTTTCACTTATTCTTTACACAGAAGGTAATAAGGATAAATTTAGTGAATATATGTGATATATATGAAATTATATTTATTCTATAAAACTAATATATAACCCAATTTTTTAACCTTTCACTCCTTAATGAAATGATAACGTCGCTCGTGCGTAAGTACGGGCTACTGTCTCCACAAAGTGAGGTGATCCAATCTCCATGTTCAAATTTCAGTAATGATTCTAAAAATGTATCTAGTGGAAAAATATTATATTCCTAACATTATTTTATTTTGTAGATTATGGAATTATACAATGTGAAAGAACCATAACTTTCATGACAAAACACACATTATAAAACAAGGTAATTAGCACCTGAAATAATGAAAATAATGAAATATTATTAATGAATGGATGATAATATGTTATAATAGGATCAGATAAAATACAATAAATATAAAAATGGTTCAATTATAAATTAATAAAATCCTTAAAAACGTTATATATGAGATTAAATAACGTACAACCAAAAGGAAGCACGGGTAAGGGACTTCGACTCAATTTCCCTCCATTAAGGCATATTATAATGTTATACATGAAATTTATTTTATATGGTGTATACACAAACACTTTGAAATTTAATATCAATATTAATTCAAACTTAATGATATTTTAAGTCTCAATTTTTTTATTTAATCTAAGTGTAATTGAATTGGAATTTTCCAAGTGGTAATGAATTCCATAACCCAATTTCTTTTCAATAGGTTATATTACTTCTTTATTGTATTTGAAATTATAAGATTATTTTTGTAACTAATTTTGACTATATTATGATGGATTTACAATTTTTTATGTGTATTTACATTTGATACATAGAATTGATTCATTTATTAATTTTCGCTTCAATGTTATGATCATTGTAAGGGTTTATTTCACAATCTCATTTTAATCGGGATTGTTTATACTTGAATTTACATAGAAGGAAATTATTTGATCATTGTCTAATAATTACCTTTAATTTTATTATATTCTACTTATTCATTAATTTTTCAAGTAATAGTACCGTTTTCCCACTCTTTGGTACTTAAAATGACTACAAAAAAGTTTTTAATAAAATCTGACTTTATTTATCTATTCGATTGAAAATCCTTTTTCATAAAAATCCATGTTTTAAAAAAATGTTTTTAAAAAATAAACCTTTTAAAAATTATTTATTAAATACATTTTTACATATTTTTAATTTTTACAAAAAAAAATTAAAGTAAAATTCATGTCATTTTCAAAACAAGGCTCGTTTGGATTTTACCGAAAAAATAATAGGAATCTTCGTTTTAACGTGTACGGTATGAATAAAATTTCTAAACTTAAATACCAATAAATTTTTAAAATATTACTATATAATAATAAAATATTATTTTCAAAGAAAATTATTTTCAAATTGTTTTGTGAACCTTTAGTTTTAAAAGGTGGTTTTCAAGATGAAAATGATATTTTCTTTAAGAGTGTTTTTAAATATCCTTTTATGGTATTTATTTTCATCAAAAAAACTATAACACCCCATTATTTATGAATTATTATTTATTTATTTTTTAAATATAATAAATTTCTTTGATAGTCTTTTGTTACATGCAACACTAAGTTTAGTATGCGCTACACATAAAACCGAGTTTTAACAAACCGTGACATATTATTAATGTTTATATTTAATCGTGACCTTTATAAACTAGTCATCAAACATAGAGATTTTAATAATGATAAATAATTTTTAAATAAAATGTATAATTTTTTTGTATAAATAAAATATATTGATAAAAAAATTCATAGTTTTCAGTAAAGTCTTTATTTGTTTCGTAAATTCTATTTTCTCAAAAAAGATGATTTTAATTTATTCATGTGGACAATAATTAAATTAATTTTTGAAAATTTTATAACATTAATTTAATAAAAATAACATAAATTTTGAAATCATCATGCCAAAATTTTCTTCTAGTGAATTTTTGGGATTTTTCTAAAATGATATTTTCTTAGTGGATAGTGAAAAATACAGGATTTTATTGAAAACTGCCTTTTCATTTAAAGAAAGGATATTTTCCTCAAGAAATATTTTAAAAGATCTTTGAAAATAGTTTTCTTTATAATATAACATCTGTTGATGTTGCCTATTATTTACTAGGGATATGTTCCAAGTATAGCATTATTATTATTTCTCTAAATGGTTTTTTATTATTATGGCATGATTTTTATGAAACATGTTTCTCTTTAATACATTATACCATGATAAAATTATTATGTAACCCAATTCTTTCCACAAGTTATTTTATAATGAAATGATGAAATAATTAGGAGATATATCTCATATCCATAGGCTATGGTATGATTAAATGTTTATTAAACCTATTTCATTTCATGGGTTATAATATAATTAATGTTTTATGATCATGTGTCACACATACATATGATTTTAATTATATTATTGGTTGAACCAATATCTCCATCCAATGTATTGGGTTAATATTTATACCTCATGAGATAGATAGAACTATAATGAGGAGTGAACCCAGTTCAGTAAGGGACTTTGTCCGCTATGATGGTATTAGGAGTGAACATTGATTAAAATGATGGTTTGGGGAGTGAACCCATTCCACATTGATATCCTTGTTAGTGATCCTTGACAACGATGGAAATGATTTTATATGATTATGTGTATGCCAAAATTCCATGTATTATGCCAATGTTATGCTCTCATAGATCATGTTCTTTGTTTTACTTACGATTTGTTTCTTACGAACTACTAATAATTATGCCATGAGATAATATTTTGGTCTTTAATATGTCGGGTACTATTTTCATATGTTATGATCATGTTCTCATACACTTATTCTCATGTTATCCTCACATATCTCCCTTGTTTACCCTTATTAAGCATCTTAGCTCACCCTTTATTATGTTTCCTTTCCCCATGTTAGAAGAAATTTATTGTGTATGATATGTATGATAATGGTACTAGTTATGAATAACTTTATGGGAGATGATTTTCTTAATAGACAAACAAGTTTTTTTATTCCATGTTTCCAAAGGCATTATTCCTATACAATACCGAGGCATATGTTTGTGTAATGTAATTAATTTTCATTAAAAAAAGATTTTATGCCTATGTATAAAAATCCTAGGCCATTATTATTGGTAATAGATTATAGGTTTAGTTAACCATTTGAAACTAGGATGAGAAAAGTTTAGTGAAATCCCTATGGACATTTCTAATGATAAGTCTAAGTATGAGTCAAAGTATGGGAAATTGTCTTGGAATTTTGTTAAAGGATAGAGTGAGTAGTTTCTAAGAAATTAAATCCCTGTCTAGATACTAAAATTGGATATGGATCTAGAATAGAGATACCTAGGGGTAATAACTCTAAAAAGGGTTCATTGAGATAGACTCAATCATTACCTAGTGCATAAAAATGGTCATACTACACAACTAGTTTTACACTCTTGGGGATATGATTTAGAAATTCACAATCACTTTATGAACCATCATGAAGGGTTTAAATACATGATGATTATGAATTTCCTAGGATAAACCTAAGGTGTCGTTGATTAAGAAGAATGTATCATGATTTAGATATCCAATAATGATTTTTCATAATTATGTGGTTTACCACTATGATTATTGTTCCTTGAACTATTGTTTTCTGTTTTAGCCAATGTCTAGAACCTAAATGAACTTTTTTAATAGCGAGTGTGATGGAAAAAAGAAATAATGTTCCTCCTGAGAAGGTAAATGTTATGGGATATGGAATGTAAAATCTCATTGATAAGCTCACACAACTTTCCCAATCCATGGATCACGATGAATATCCAAATGAGAAAAGAAGGGAACAAAATTCTATTGATTCCTATATAAGGAAATGTCCACCTAACATCAATGGATCCATTGATCTACTAGTTGCTGAGAAATGGATAGGTACCACTAAAAATATATTTTTCATTCTCAAATATTCATAATATGAAAATTTTATTTTAGTTATCAATCATTTGGAAAGAAAAGGTGATCAATAGTGGAATATCATTAAGAATACAAGGTAATATGATGAAATTGACTTTATAGATTGGGATGAGTTCAAGAACTTATTTTTCAATATGTAATTTCTTTTTATTCTTCATAAAAGGGGTAGTATGAGTTCCTTTACCTAAAACAAAAGGATGATGAATATGTAGGTACCTATGAGGAAAATTTTACAAGACTAGTGAGGTATGCTTCAGTTATTAACATCCAACATGAAATTAATGTTAATTGATTCTTTAGTGGATTAAAACCAATTCCTTGAAGGGTGTTATCCATAAGAGACATTAGTGGCTATAAAGATATTTTTTGAAGTTCTATCAAGGTGAAAATAAAGGTTGGAGTTACAAATTAATCACATGGTTTTGATAATAAGAGGAAAATGGAATTCAATGGAAAATGTAAAAAATATAGAGAGAAGAAGATGAGCTTTCTTTTATGCTCAAAGTGTGGGAAGAAACATGGAATAAATTTTCTTAATAGGGATAATAAATGTTTTAAGTGTGGAATTGATGGTCATCAGGAAAAAAATGTTGATGTAATGGGAATAAGTTATCAAATGAATTAAATAGTGATAGAGATCCAAATAATGCACCACCCACACTGCAGCGTTTCAAATTCCAAGATTATAAGAGTTATGCTATCCAGTTCCCAAATCTAAAGGTTAATGGTGATGATCAATTTCAGCAATCTATTAATCCAAGAGACAAAGTTAAATCACATATGATCATTATTTCTCAGGAGGGGTGTGGTAATCACATGTTGAAAGGTATACTTACCATCCAATCTAGAACTATTAAGGTCTTATTTGAATCTAGATATAGATATTATTTCATATCTAAAGAATTTAGTAATGGTATAAATATGTCAACCAAATGATTAGATATAAAAATTTTAGTGAATACCCTTAATAGTATGATGATTCCAATAAAAGACTACGATTCTTCTCTAGTTTATATTTTTGGTAATGTGATTCATGAAAATATATTTATTCTTCCTATGGTTGAATTTAATTTTATCTTAGGTATGTATTTAATTTCACTACATAAATCTTGTATTAATTTGTGAGGAAGGGTAGTCAAGTTTTATATTCCAAACCAACCTATGATCATCAATTAGTGTGATGATAAATATCAACTTTTGATGGAAATCGAATCCACTATATGGTTTTTAATTCCTCTTGAAGAGGGGAGTTTATCATAGATGGTTGGGGGGAACACAACATCAATGACACACCTATTGTGTGGGAGTTTTTTATGTATTTCAAAAATATTTTTCTAGACGTCCGCTAAAACTTGAAGTTGAGTTCTCAATATAACTCGTACCTACTTCCACACAAATTTCAAAGACTCCCTATATAATATCCCCGATTGAGTTGCATTAATTGAAAATGAAACTCTAGGATAACCTTGATAAGGAATTAATTTGGCCATGTGTGTCACCTTGGGGTGAAAAATGCTCTTATTTTAAGAAATATAGATAGATGTGACTGTACATTGATTATTAGGAGCTAAATATGATCACGATCAAGAACAATTATCTTATACCTCATATTGATGACCTATTTGATCAACTATGTGGAGATCAATACTTTTCTAAGATTAACCTTTATTCTGGATATCATCAATTGAGGGTCAAGAAGGAAGATATACCAAAGACAGCATTCCATAAAAGGTATGGACACTATGAATATATAGTGATGAAATTTGGTCTTACTAATTCCCACACTATCTTAACAGATTTAATAAATAGAATCTTTAGAGATTACCTTGATTAGTTTTTGGTAGTATTTGTAGAAAATATTTGTATCTATACAATGAGAAAGTAAGTTCATTAATATCACTAGATAATTGTACTAAATACCCTATGTAAATAGAAACTATATTAAAAATTAACAAAGTGTGGATTTGGGATACAAGATGTTTCATTTTTGGGTCACATAATCTCAAGAGAGGGTATATCAATAGATCCATCAAAGATAGAGGCTATTTATTGTTGGACAAGACTAACCATGGTGAATAAGATCTGCAATTTTCTTGGATTAGCTTGATATTATCAGTAGTTTGTGGATAATGTATCATCACCACCTAATCCACTCATCAAGTTAACTAATAAGGGACCCAAGTTCCTCTAGAAAGATGAATGCGATAAAAATTATAAGGAACTAAAGAGAATGTTTGTTAGAGGACCTATTATTACAATTCCCTATAGTGGATAAGGGTTTTTAATATATTTTGATTCTTCCAAGAAGTGATTGTGGTTTTCTCTTATGAAAAATGGCATTGTTATAGCTTATTCCTCATAATGATTGAAGGTTCATGAGAAAAATTACACCACTCATGATTTGAAATTAGTTGTGGTTATTTTCTAAATTAAATAAATGGTGGCATTTCTTTATAGATAAAATTGTGATATCTATACCAATAACAAAATTTTAAAGTATATATTCATATAGAAATATTTAAATATGAACTAGATAAGATGGTTAGAGCTAATTAAAGATTATGAATGTTCAATACATTACCACCCGAGGAAAGTGAACGAGGTGGTCAATATTTTGAGTCGAAAGTATCATTCTAGTAAATCCTTGATGAGGATCATAAAAGATACAGACTTGTGGATTTATGAAGGGTGGATTTGGAAATCTGAAAGGTTGTGGAGAAATCTTATCTTGATCAATTGAATGTTCAAAAATCTATCCAAGTAAAGATTAAAGTGGCATAGAAGGAATATATTGAGATGAAAAAGAAGGTTATAAATGTTCTTGAGTTTAGCCTTGATCTTGATGGAATGATAATGTTCAAGAAATATATGTTTTTTAGGTCTATACCAGATTTGAAGAAGGATCTGTTAGAGGAAGCTCATAGTTATATATTCTCTATTCGTCATTGAAGTATGAAGATGTATAGAGATTTTAAACAGTTTTTTTGGTAAGATAGCATGAAGAGATATATCATAGAGTTTTTATCTTTATGCTTGTTATGTTAGAAAGTTAAATCTATGAGAAAAAAATCTAAGGGGATGTTACATCTATTACCCATACGAGAATAGAAATAAGAAAACATCACCATGGATTTTTCATCAAACTCCCCAAAACATATAAAGGGAATAATTCCATATGGGATGTAATCAATCACCTTAAAAATTCATCACAATTCCTCTCTATCAGAGAAGACATATATCTTGATAAAAATTCTATAATATACATTAAATAATTGGTAAGGTTTCTTGGAGTACCACATTCTATTGTATCTGATCAAGATCCAAGGTTTACCTCGAAGTTCTAGAAAAGTCTTCAATAGGATCTAAATATGGAGTTAAGTTTCAGCACTATATATCATCCTCATAATGATGGTTATTCTAAGAGAAAATTCACAACCTAGATGATATTATGTAATTTTTTCAATAGAATCCAAAGGGGGTTGGGATCAACACCTTCATCTAGTTTAGATT
Organism: Viscum album; assembly: GCA_963277665.1. NCBI lineage: Eukaryota > Viridiplantae > Streptophyta > Magnoliopsida > Santalales > Viscaceae > Viscum > Viscum album. The sequence goes on from OY728122.1 coordinate 1,256,731,693, forward strand.
TCATATAATAATTTCATTCAGTCAAGAAATCAAATGGATCCTTATGAATCCCTCTATGGAAATAAATTAGACCACCAACATTCTATAATAAATTTAGAGAAAGAAATATATAAAGACCGAAGATAGCTAAAGAAATGGTAGAGAATATTAGATCTCTTCAACAACACATCAAGGCAGCTTAGAGTCAGTAGAAATTTTATACTGACAATCACTGATGTGATCAAGAATTTGAAGTTGGTCACCAGGTGTTTCTAATATTTTATCAATAGAAGAAGGTAATGAGATTTTAAAATAAGTTAAAACTAATACCTAGGTATATTGATCCCTTTTAAATTCTTGATTATTTCGGAATGGTAGCATATTAGTTGGCACTTCCACAAAACCTCTCTCAAGTTCATGATGTGTTTCATATATCTCTCTAGATAAAGTACATACCTAATCTTCCATGTGTACTATACTCAGAGGTCATAATCTCTAGATTATGAACTTAATTATGAGTACTAATTAGTGGAGTTTATGGATAATATAAAAAATCCTAGAAAACAAGACCACTAACCTGGTCAATGTTTTGTAATGAACCCATGAGTTTGATGACGTTATGTGGGAACCTAATAAAATAATAAGGCAGATGTATCCTCATTTTTTGTATCAAAGTGAAAAATTTTGAGGGTGAAATTCATTTTAAGGGGGTAGAATGTAACACCTCAATTTTTATGAATTATTATTATTTTATTATTTTTTTCAAATAAATCAAATTTCTTTTATAATTATTCATTATACACAACACTGAGTTTAACTAGCATTATATGCCACACCATTTTTTAACAAACTGTGATATATTATTAATATTATTATTTAAATGCGACCATTATAATCTATCCATTAAAAATAGAGATATGAATATTAATAACTAATTTTAAAATATTATGTATAATGTTATTATAGAAAGAAAATATATTGATAAAAAATAATTAATTTTCAGTAAATTCTTTATATGTTTCAAAAATACTATTTTCTCACAAAAAAGATGATTTTTATTTATTCTTGTAAACAATAATATAATTAATTTATGAAACTTTTATAAAATTAATTTCATAAAATAAAATTCATTTTTTAATCAACATATCAATATTATCTTATGGATAATTTTTTGGGTTTTTCTAAAATGATTAAATTTTCAATGAATAGTAAAAAATGATGGTTTTTATTGAAAACCATTTTTCATTTAAAGAATTTATAAGGTTAAATTTTATTTTAAATTGAGTTTAAAAGTAAAATTACTTCAATTATATATAAAATTGATCCAATTTAATTTATTTTAATCAATTTAAAATAAAATTTAACCTTATAAATTCTTTAAATGAAAAATGGTTTTCAATAAAAACCATCATTTTTTACAATTCATTGAAAAATTAATCTTTTCATAAAAAACCAAAAAATTATCCATAAGATAATATTGACTTTTGAACATTTTCTCTTTGAAGACCCACTTTTTAGTCGCATCTATGAGATTAATTTTAAATTAAAATTTTCCAATAATATGAATAGAATTTTTTATAAAGGATTCAATATTTTGAATCATAATAATTTATATTATCTAATATGGTAAAATTAATTTTTGACCATAATTAATAGTAAAATTAGTAAAAAAAATATTTAACACTTTTAAATTAGAAATGGGTTTATTGGGGGGTTAGACTAAAAAGTAAGGGTTAAAATGACCCAAAACTTTTATAAAACCAATTTTATGGGAAAATTTAGACATTATATATTATATCATCTATAAGGGTCCATTTTTATCCTTTTGGCATGATAAAATTTTGGGTGCACCATTTTATTTTCAAAAATTACAAGTGTGTCACTCACCACACTTATAAAAGGCCAACCCTTATCGTCTCCTTTTAAAACATCCAAAACCCTTTGATTCCTCCAATAGATACCCAAATAAATTCTTAAATTCCTTAATATCATCCTATAATCCTTAGTTTGGTCAAAAATCCAACCTAAGAATTATTTTGATGAAAACCAAAAAAAGTTTGTTAAAGAAGATGTAACACCCTTGACTGAGTATTTTAATTTATTTCTTAATCAAAATACATAAATTATTTTTAAAAAATAATAATATAGTAACATAATTATATTAAATATAATTATTTTTTTTAGTTTAAGTTCATTTACTACAATCATCTCCTCTTCAATCAAATAGGATATGAAATAATCATTCGTGTGTACGGCGGACTACCGCCTAGCGAATTGATGTTGTTTATTTTCCATCACCAACTCTCACATATATATATATATACTGGTAGATTAAACTTTTATATATGATATTTAAGATATTATTATACTTATATAATTATTATATAATATATACCTTCATATTTTCCATTCTATGTGAATATGATAACGTCGCTCGTGTGTACGATGGATTACCGCCTCACAAAGCACTATGATTCATTCATGCTTTACATGGAAATTAATAAGAATAGTTTTAATGAACATATTTAAAATATATGAAATTAAAAACTATTCTATAATTTTAATATATTATTTACATTTATTTATATCAATCCATCAAGAAAATGTAAATAGCATTCATGCGTAAGTACGGCATACCGTCTCCATGAATGGTTTATTAAATTTTCTATATCTAATTGTTTTTTATTACTATAAAAACATATATACTGAATATATGTGATATTTATATCAATTTTAAAATTATGGATATTATGTAATCATTATCAATGTAATAGGAATAAAAATAAAAAATAAAAACATAAACGAAAAACAAAGTAGTTATTGCCCAAAACGTGACTTTAACATGGAATTGATAATAAATGGGTAATAAAAAGACATAATAAAATAATATATGGTATGATATATAGAATTTTTTTCTCTTAAATATATTTATAATAAACTTATATTTATTACACATGAGTATTTAACATGTATAACAGAATTCTATACTTAAGGTATGGGATTTTTGTGTCAATTTTTCTTCCTTGAGAAATATGTTATGTTATGCACTTATATTATTTCATGTGGTTTATATACATCCAATTTGAAATTTAATATCATTAATTAATTTATTATAATGATATTTTAATTCTCATTAAATTTTACACCATGGGTCTTTCAATTCAATGTTACCAAAGTATTAAATATTTTATGTTACAATCACATTGTTTATTGGGATTGTTTTTTATTATGTTTCTAATAATGAAATATTATGATTAATATCTCAATAAAATCATGAATTTTATTATCTTTTTTTAGGTCATGTGAATACATTTTTTACCTTCATTTTCTTCTATTTATGTACTTAATAGTTCAAAATAACCTTTTTAATAAAAAACATATTTATTTCTCTCTTTGGTAAAAAACTCATATTTCATTAAAAACCACGTTTTATTAAATTTATTTTGAAAATAATTTTTAAAATTATCCAAATTATTTATTAAATAAATTTTTAAACATATTTTTCTTTTAAAAAAATGTATTTAAAGTAATCTTCAAGTCGTTTTCCAAACAATTCCCATTTATGTTTTATTGAAAATTTGAAAGGAATATTCATTTTAACATGTATAAAAAGAATGGTATTGTTTTCCTTCATAACCAATAAATTATTTGAAGATTAAATTATAATATTCCAAGTTAATTTTCAAATAAAATTATTTTTGAAAAAAAAATGTTTTAAAACGTTTTTTACAAAGTGTAAATTTTAATTTCCTCAAGAAAGGTTTTAAATGATCATTCAAAATCATTTTACATATATAATGACATTCATTGATATTACCTATGCCTTACTGAAGATATGATCCAAGGATAAAATTCTTATTCTTTCTTTGAATGGTTTATGTTTTCTATTGAATGATGTTTATGAAATCCATTTCTCTTCCACGCGTTATACCATGATAAAATTCTTATGAAACCCACTTCTTTTCGTAGATTATGATATGATGAAATGATAAAATTATTATGAAACCTGTCTCCTTTCCACAGTTTATGATATGGTGAAATTTTTGTAAAACCCATTTCATTTCATGGGTTATGATATGATGAATATATTATGATCATGTGGCACACACATATATGATTTTCATTATGTGATAGGTGTGACCTCTATCTCCATCCAATGCATTGGGTAAAGATTTATATATCATTATATAGGCAGGACTAGAATGGGTAGTGAACATAGTTTAGTAAGGGGATGTAATGTCTCGGAATTTCAATATAATTTTTTTTAATTATATGGAATTATTTCAAGACTGAGAAATCTGACAGAACGTGTTTTCGAGGCCCAGAGTGCCTGGAATGATCCGTCGAAGTTTTGTTAATCTTTAATTAGCATGTGTAAGAAGTTTTCCTGAAAAATTGAAATAACTCTTAAACGGTTGCCTAGATTTGAAATCTGAGGGCACTGTTGCATTCAGGATGGTAGGTTTACCCTAGACCCAACATTAGTTTAGTCGGCGCAGGCCACCAGTGGAAAAAAAACCAAAATATGGAATAACCGTAAATAAAATAATTAAATAAAATTATTTTATTTTTCAAATACTTATAACTCACAAATTGTAACTCAGATTGAAAATCTGAGTCCACCACTAAACTAATGAGGGTATTATTTCCTTATTCTAATACTAACATTGGTCGGCACAGGCCACCATTGAAAGTTAGTTTTTGGACGTAAATAAAATAATTAAGTGAAAATTATTTTTTTGTAAAATTCATAACTTCTAAACGGTAACTTATATTGAAAATATAACAGTACCATTGAGTTTGTTGGGGCGTGTTCGCCTTAGGCGGAGCCTAACCTCAAACAACATGGGTCGAGGGTGAACGTAATTAATTTATTAAATTTTTTTTAAGGTACGTTCTGTAAATGTGTGAGAGGCGTTTTCTAACTTTTAGACGGCTACTTGGATTAAAAATATGAGGGCACAGTTGAATTCACAATGCCAAGATTCACTCAAGGGATACATTACTTTGATCTCACTAGGTCTGGAGAAACAGTTGTGTTTTGCGACTTTTTAAAATAATAACTTTATTATTTTATTTTCTTTCATATCCTCCAATGGACAAGAGGAGGTGGGGTCAACAATGTTTCAAGACATTAAATGGATTGACCCTTCAATCTAACTAACAGAAACATTGGAGAATTAGGAAGCACCCTAATTAATGATCCATCATTAATTCTCAATGTCATTACTCCACCCCCCATCCAACTATTTATATTGAGCTTGGGGAAGGGTATAGGCATTGTTTCTCCAAGAAATGAAGTGTTGACCAAGTACCGAGATGGAAAACCCTTGGAGGACAAAGCTAGTTCCAGCGGGCGGTGACGAGTGACACCGAACCACGAATCGAATTTCAACGTACGAGCGGTGTCATTGGAAGCTAGTTATGGAGGATGGAGAACACCGACCCGCTTCCACAAACGTGCTCTCACCATCATTCTTGGGGTAGGGAATTAATTATTGTTTTAAATTCAAGTGAATTTTTATAGACCCCCTTTTTTATCCTCCCTCTTGTTTATGAGCAAACACAGAGGTCGGGGGCCTAATGAACCCAGCCTGAACCCTCCACTATCTAGGTATACCATTGTGTTCTACAATGCACGCCGCAAGAGGAGTCCACGACACAGAGCCTCAAAGGTCATCGGAAAGGCCTACACCAGCCAGCCGTGGAGGAAGTACAGCACACCATCACGTGCGCCGGCGAGCAAGGGGTCGTAGCTCGACAGTCGCGATGATCGGAGGAGGTGATTAGCACTTCAGTCGGCCACGGAAAGAGAGGCGGCGCGACCAGCATGCCGCCGGAGAGCAGAAGCTACATCCGAAGCCGCGGCAAAGGAGGAACCTGCCGCGAAGGTTCCACGGATACTGGGCGGTGCCCACGTGGCACCACCATTTCACAAAATCGAACAGCCTTCAGGCCATTTAGGATACTGGGGGGAATATTTGACAGCTCAGGCGAACCGTGGTCGGGTCGTCCCCTTACTAGACGCACCTCACGTGGTCGGGCCACCTGCCAGTGAATCATGCTGCCAGCGGGCCGCGCTCCTCCTCATACCGGGTCGCTCCTCATGGGGCTCGGTTTCCCCCTTGCGGGCCTCCCTTTGTGGGCCTCCTCTTTTTGTGGGTCGGGCCGCCCTTGTGGGTCGCCCTCAGTGGACCACCCTTTATGGGCGGGGTTGCCCTTTCGGGACACCTTTATGGGACACCCCCCTATGGGTTGGGAAGGACCTTATCCCGGTGGGCCGAGCCCGCCACAGCCCAGCCCAGACCAGGTCGGGTCGGGTCATTCTGACCGAGTCGGACTAGACCCAGGCCAAGAAACACTTAAAGGGCCATATCTTGAGAGTCGTACATCCGTTTGATGAACAGTCTACGGCATTGGGATCCTTAGATTGTGAATGTCATGTTGGTATACTCCACTTTAGTTTTGGAGAATGTTGGTGTATGGCCAGTTTGGATGGAACTCGAATCCAACCGGGCCCCTAGAGCTAAAACACTTATAACTCACAGACCGGGCGTCTAATTGATGCACTGTCTGTCGTGTTGCAACCCTTACGACATGGAGGTCCTTTGGGTTACTAATTTGTGGATATTAGTGGAGTTTTAGGTATCAATAATATCTCGAGTGCATGTTCTATGGAACATTGTGAGGAATCCAGTGGCTGGCAGTGAGGGGGGAGGTTGGAGACATATCATACGGAGGATAGTACCAAGCGATCCTATGTGGGTCAGCACTGATCCTGTGGGGGTCAGCACTCAGTGATACTGTGTGGTTCAACGCATACCGATCATGTGTGGGTCATATCCTTTGTGGGTCAGTGCTCAGTGATCCTATGTAGGGAAGCGCATATTGATCATGTGTGGGTCATTTTGGGGGTTAGTTACATATTGATCATGTGTGGGTCAGATCTTGTGTGGGTCATTGAGGGGGTTAGTTACCTATCGATCATGTGTGGTTCATATCCTATGTGGTTTATTGCAAGGGTTAGTTACCTATCGATCATTTGTGGGTTAGATCCCGGGTGGGTCATTACAGGGGTTAGTTACCTATGTATTCTGTGTGGGTCAGACTCACTATGGTAAGAAGCAGTGCCTCTTGATAGAATAATATGATCTAGCTTCACGACTAATCATCTGTACTTCTATACTTCACTGAAAACCTAGTGTGAGATGAGTATTTTACCTTCATGTCAATACTTGTGTGGTACTTTTACCTTCATGGTGATATCTTCATGGTGATACATGTGTGGTATTTTTACCTTCATGGTGATATCTTCGAGGTGATACATGTGTGGTACTTTTTCCTTTGTGGTGTTACCTATGTGGTACTTCTACATTTGGGGTGTTGTCTTTGTGGTGTTACATGTGGGGTACTTCTACCTTCGTGGTGTTATCTTCATGGTGTTACCTCTGTGGTACTTCTATCTTCATTGTGTTTCCTGTGTGGTACTTCTCCCTTCATGGCGTTACCTTTGTGGTAATCTTCCCTCATGTATGGGATTAGTATATCTTGATAACTTAGGTATATGAATGGGAATATACCTAAGTAAAGATGATTTCTATCGCTTCGTGATTTGAGATGAAGATCTTGCATTATGGTTTTTCCTTTGTGGAACTCTAAGATACCTACGGGGGTCTCGGGGTCCCTACTACGTATCATTATAATCACCCCTACACAGGCTACGCCTACACCTTGTTATGTCTTATGCAGACGATGTACAATATTGATCGAGGATGAGGGATCCAGGACTGGATGGTGCTCGGAGGTAGACCATTTTAAGTGACGTGACGTAGGGACTATTGATCGTGAGCTATACCTACCATTTAGCTAGGATCCTTGGTGGATGATCCATGAGCATTTTTTTCACTTTCCATTTGTATTTTAACTTTTCATTTGTACTTGTAATTTTTAGTAGGGCTTGTATTTCGGCCCCTATACTTTCAGTACACTTTTACTACAATAGTTTATTTCTTGGTTGCTTATTGTTGTGTTCAAGTCTATGTGTTTGTACAGGTTTAAAGGCAATGTCGTTCCGTTTTAGGTATATGCCTTTCCGGTACTAGTCGCAAGCCCCTGGCCTATGGAAGGCGGGATTGGGGTAGTCATGGCATGGGCCCCAAGAGACGATTCATGACAAAGTGTTATCAGAGGAGTCGGTTCTACCGAGGAAATAGGAATCTGGTCTTTTCTATGTGGCAATAGTGTTAAGTGTTAGGAGTGTGGTTTTTAGTTTAGGGAATCCAGTGTTGGTGCGGCAGCCGACGTATCCATACACCAGGACCCTAGATTCTGATTACTGACTCAGTGCACGAGAAAACTGATTGTGTGTGTTTTTGAAAAAAAAAAATCTTATGATATCTTTCAGTGAGCTCATCAAGTATAACTTAATGATAGTGGAACACATGTTCCTCATCAGGATTCTACTGCATAGACATCCATCTAGGATTCTCGAGAGATCACACGATGACGGCCTACCGAGTGATGAGGCCTCGTTGCAGGTCCCTCTTATGGCATTAGAACATTCGGGTGGTGTACCAGCTATATCATTTCATGTTGGTCAGCAGTTACAACCAACAGTACCACTAGAGCACACATGTAGGCCTAGTTCCTTGCACATGTTTCAGCATCAGATACCCCTCAGGTTCCAAGGAAAGTCTGAATCACAGGTAGCTAAGGACTAGCTTGAGGAGGTGGCTAAGTTTCCATCTTTCCAGGGCACCATTTGATCAGATGGTGGTCCTGGTAGAGATCCTTCTATGTGACTTAGCAGGATGATGACAAGGTTTAGATTACCCTGATCTTGCGAAGAGGTGACTTTTTCTTTGTAAAATATCTAGAACGTTCCTCGGAGAAGGGTGTATCTTTCCATTAAGAGCTAAGGTTTGAGTGTTCTCTATAGCTTCTATATCTTTAGCAGGACGACATGTCAGTAGCTGAGTATTCATTGAGGCATACCGACCATCCCAGGTACTCGATGAATACAGTTCAGTCAGTGATTCAGGGATCAGACCTCCGAGCGAGGTGTGTTTAGGGATATCTGATCCAGTACTATTCCTTTATGAATTCCTACTTATGTTAGGGTTCTAGGGAGAACCTTTTTGGTTGAAAGTTATTTGGTTGAGCAGATGCAGTGAGTGAATGTTAACAGTGGGAAAGCAGAAAACCAATGCCAGTCTCAAAGACTCGGGTGTGTAAAATGTTTTAGGAAGAGGAAGTGATTGGGATAGATGAATCTTTGGGGAAACATACATAGAAGTAGAGCTAAGTGAACAGAATGAGTTGGTATACATTTCGACATGTTACAACCACCACCTCAATGTGGTCCCCATCAGGCTCAGGTATCTAGAGTACAGGGGATGGGAGTAGTTGCATGCGGTCAAGGAGTGTGACACAAGGTCTCCAAGAATGATTTTAGGTACCGTTTGGTCCTACTAATAGCAACCATATTAATAGAAATAGGTACCAATCATTCCTTCTTACCGTGAATCTTGTTCAAGACCTCAAGTTTCCAGTTAAACCGAAGACTTGGCCCTTACATCTGTAGATACCTTTGGGTGGAGACTCGATAATCACACTTATGTCGATGATGTGATCTAACACTTGAGGTGAGAGTTTCAGTTGGAACCTCTTGGAAGCAGCATCAAGGCCTTAAAACATTAGTTTGGGTATGGAAAGGGCATCCACATTTCATAATTAGATTGACTGTATTAGGAAAAAAAATTGGTTTATCTACAACATTGGAATAGGGTTTTCCTTGGTCAGCAAATAAGGAAACCCAAGAAGCACAGGACAAACTCATGCATAAGAGGGTGAAGTCGATCACTCCTGAGTAGGCCATCCTTACCCTCATGGAAGATGGGGGGTTTTTTAATTTTTAGTTCCCAAAAGGAGTGGCAGAGTGTGGGTACATCTTTTCAAAAGATGTTTCCAGGATTACATCCCCGTAGGGAGAGGGACTTCTGCTTTGGATGGGTACTACCGGAGTTTTCAACCAAACTTCTCTAGGGTAGTGGCACCCTTGTCATATTTGATTAAGAAGGGGGATCCTTTATTGTGGACGAAGAAGTGTCAGTAGAGCTTTCAGAAGTTGAGACTATTATGATGGCTAGACTTCTTCCAGGACTATAACTTTGAGATAGTCTGTACTCCTGGGAAGGGGAATGTGGTAGAAGACGCACTCAGCAGGAGCACTATTCTACAACTGCTAAGTGAGGCGTCAGAGAAGCTAGTCATGGTGCAGATATCCTTCTTGTATAAAGATGGAGAATCTTACCTCCAGTCTATGTTTGTCACTCCCCTAATTCTTCAGCAAATTTGGGGGGCACAACTTGATTCGTTGACTACAAGGAAAAACATGCTCATATATCCTCAAGACGGTCTCCTAAAGGATTTCCTGAAGGTGGGGAGCACATCGTCCCCTTTAGAGGTCACACCATGGTACCAGTGATGCTTTGGGAGACTAAGTTCCACACATCCCCATTAACGGTACATCCTGGATTGGTGAAGATGTACCAGAACCTCCGGTGTCAATACTAGTGGCTAGGGATGAAGGAAGTAGTGGCAGAGTTTGTATCATGATGCCTCACTTGTCAGCAAGTGAAGACTACACAGAGCTAACAGATGTCTTATACCGATAGGAGACAGAGACCCTTGGAGTCCGAGGTGGGACACCATAACATCCTATGGGTCTCACCCCAATAAGGATTACGAAGGTTTGGTCGAGGCGGAAAACTTCCTCTAAGGTTCATCGGACCATTACAGATTCTCAATGGAGTGGGTGAGGTGGCATACCATCTATCTCTTTCCCCAAAGATGCACTGGTTGCATAATGTTTTCCATGTGTCGTAGCTGAGGAGATGCATGCATGATCCATTGCATATTATTGACTAGGGCGAGTTGAACATTGACGATGGGGTGACTTTTACAGAGTTCCCGATGGAGATAGAGGATTTATAGGAGCAAGTCCTTCATGGACAGTTGATCCCTCTGGTGCGAGTTCGATGGCAGCATGGGGACCTCTAGGAGAGCACATGAGAGAGGGAGGCTCATATTTGTGCTATGTACCCTCATTTGTTTGATTTTCCTTTGTTTTGGCTTTTGGGGACGTAAATCCCTAAGGTGGGGAGAATGTAATGTCCCAAAATTTCCATATAATTTTTTTTAACTATATAGAATTATTTAGAGACCATGAAATTAGACAGTTTGTGATTCTAAGGTTCGGAGTTCTCGGAATGATCCATCCAAGTTTTGTTAAGATTTAATTAGCACATGTAAGCATTTTCCCTAAAAAAGTGTAATAACTCTTAAATGGTTGCCTAGATCAAAATTTTGAGGGAACTTTTGTGTTCGGGATGGTGGTTTTACCATTAGAGCGACATAAGTTTAGTCGGAGCAGGCCTCCAGGGGGAAAACCTGAATATGGCCTAACCGTAAATAAAATAATTAAATAAAATTATTTTATTTTTTAAATTATTATAACTCACGAATGGTAACTCAGATTTAAAATATGAGACCGCTGCTAAACTCATGAGGGTGTACTTTCTTTAAGATGATACTAACATTGGATGGGGTATGCCACCAGTGAAAGTTAGTTTTTGGCCGTAAATAAAATAATTAAGTGCCAATTATTTTATTGTAAAATCCATAACTTCTAAATGATAACTCAGATTGAAAATATGAGAGTACAGTTTAGTTCTTTGGGGTGTGTTCTATTTAGGAAGAGCCTTATCTCAACCATAGTGGGTTGAGGGTGAGTGTATTTAATTTATTGAACTTTTATTTAGGTACGTTCAGTAAATGTGTTAGCAGTGTTTTCTAACTTTTGAACTGGTGCTCAGATTTAAAATCTGAGGGCACCGATGAATCCACAGCGCCAAGATTCGCTTAAGGGAGAATTTACTTTTACCACAGTAGTTCTGGAGAAAAATTTATGTTTCGTGACTTTTTAAAAGAAATAAAATAAAAAAAATTTATTATTTTATCTTCCTTCATATACTCCAATGGACAAGCGGGGGTGGGACCAGCGATGTGTCAATCCATTAAATGGCTTGACCCTTTAATCTAACTAATAGAAATGTTGGGGAATAAGGAATATTCCTAATTAATGATCCACCATTAATTCCCAACATCGTTACTTACCATCCCCCTCTCCTATTTATATGGAGCTTGGGGAGGGGTATCGGCACTGCTTTGCCAAGTAATGAAGAGCTGACCAAGGGCCTAGATGCCAAACCCTTGGAGGAAAGAGCCAATTCCAGCGGGCAGTGACGAGCGACACCAAACCACGAACCGAAGATCGATGTACGAGCAGCATCATTGGAAGCTAGTTGCAGAGGACGGAAAAAAATGACCCACTTCCACAAACGCGTGCTCACCATCATTCCTGAGGTAGGGGTTTAATTCTTGTTTTAAATTCAAGTGAATTTTTATTGAACCCCTTTTTATCCTCCCACTTGTTTATGAGCTAATGCAGAGGCCATGGGCCTAACGAACGTAGCACTAACCCTCTTTTATCTTGGTACACCCTTGCGTTATCTATGGAATACCTCCAGCATGGTGACACTGACCCACTATGAAGAAGGTGTGCATTAACACATGCCGCAAGAGGAGGTCATGGCACAAAGTTGCACCGGTCATCGGAACGGCCAGCACCGGCCGGCCACAGAGGAGGTATGTTGTGTCGTCATGTGCCACCGGTGAGCAAGGGGTCTCGATTCGATAGTCGTGATGATCATATGAGGCGTCTGGCACTTCGGCCGACTGTGGAAGGAGAGGCGCCATCACCAGTGCGCTGCCGATGAGTGGGAGAGGCAGCACAAGCAGCATGCGGCTAGCGATTAGAAGCCGCGGAGGAGGAGGAACCCATCGTGCGGGTTCCACGGCGACTGGGCGACACCCACGTGGTGCCACCATTTCACAAAACCGAACGGCCTCCGGTCCATTTGGGATACTGAGGGGAAAGTTTCCCCCTTTCCGTCTTGGGTGAACCATGGTCAGGCTGCCCCCTTGTGGGTCGTACCTCAAGCAGCCAGGCTGCCTACTAGTGGACCGCGCTGCCAACGGGCTATGCTCCGCCTCCAACCGGGCCGTGCCTCATGTGGTCGGGTCACCCCCATGCGGGCCACCCTTTGCAGGTTTCCTTTTTCAGGTCGCCCTTTGTAGGCTAGGCCACCCTTGTTGGCCACCTTTGTGGGCCGCCCCCTACTGACCAGGCCGGACCTCGGCCTAACCCAGATCTGGTTGGGCTAGGTCAGTCCAATCGGGTCGGACTAGACCCGGGGCCAACCGGGCCTAGAAACACTTAAAGGGACATATCTTGAAAACCAGACGTCCATTTGATGAACCGTCTATGGAGTTGGGATCATTAGATCATGATGTTACTTTTGGTATAATGTAATTTAGTTTTGGAGATAGTTGGAGTACTGCCAGGTTGGATTGAACCTGAATCCAACCTGGCCCCCTGAGCTTAAACGCTTATAACTCACAGACTAAATGTCCCATTGATGCACCATCTATCCCATTAAAAACTTTACGACATGGATTCCCTTTGGGTTACTCCTTTGTGAATCTTAGTGGAAGTCGAGGTATGACCGATATCTCAAGGGAAGATTCTATCGAACTCGAGCGCACCGGGTGCGAGGAATATAGTGGCTGGCAGTGAGGCAGAGGCTGGAGACATATCATATAGAGGTTAGTACCGAGTGATCCTGTGTGGGTCAGCACTGATCTTGTGTGAGTCAGATACTATGTGGGTTAGCGCTCATCCATTTTGTGTGGGTCAGCGCATACCAATCCTTTGTGGGTCAGATCATGTTTGGGTCAGTTCTCAACGATCATGTGTGGGTAAGTGCATACTGATCCTGTGTGGGTCACATCCTGTGTGGGTCATTGTGGGGGTTAGTTACCTATCGATCCTATGTGGGTTAAATCCTACATGGGTCATTATGGGGGTTATTTTCCTATTGATCATGTGTGGGTCAGATCCTATGTGGGTCATTGCAGGGGTTAGTTTCCTATCGATCATGTGTGGGTCAGATCCTATGTGGTTCATTGCGGGGGTTAGTTACCTATCGATCCTTTGTGGGTCAGATCATGTGTGGGTCAATTCCCAACGATCCTGTGTGGGTAAGTGCATACTGATCCTGTGTGGGTCATTATGGGGGTTAGTTACCTATCGATCCTATGTGGGTTAGATCCTACATGGGTCATTATGGGGGTTATTTTCCTATTGATCATGTGTGGCTCAGATCCTATGTGGGTCATTGTAGGGGTTAGTTTACTATCGATCATGTGTGGGTTAGATCCTATGTGGTTCATTGCGGGGGTTAGTTACCTATCGATCCTGTGTGGGTCAGACTACGTATGGGAAATAGTAGTGCCTCTTGATAGAATAAGATGATCTAGTTTTACAAATAATCATCTGTACTTCAATACTTTACTGAAAACCCGGTGTGAGCTGATACTTTTACCTTTGTGGAGATACTTGTGTGGAACTTTTACCTTTGTGGGGATATCTTCATGGTGATACTTGTGTGGTACTTTTACCCTCGTGGTGATATCTTTATGGTGATACCTGTTTGGTACTTGTACCTTCGTAGTGATATCTTTGTGGTGTTACCTTTTTGGTACTTCTACCTTCATGGTGTTGTCTTCATGGTGTTACTTTTGTGGTACATCTACCTTCATGGTGTTATCATCGTGGTGTTACCTGTGTGGTACTTCTATATTCATGGTGTTACCTGTGTGGTACTTCTAACTTCATGGTGTTACCTTTATGGTAATATTCCCTCATGTATGGGATGAGTATATCCCGATAACTTAGGTATATGAATGGGAATATACTTAAGTAGAGATGATGTCTATCGCTTCGTTCTTTGAGATGGAGCTCTTGCTTTGTGGTTTTTCCTTTATGGAACTCTAAGAGACCTATAGGGTTCTTGGTGTCCCTAATAAGTGTCATTATACTCACCCCTACATGGGCTACGCCCGCACCTTGTTGTGTCTTGTGAAGATGACGTACAATGTTGATCGAGGCTGAGAAAGCTAGGACTGGACAGTGCTCGGTGGTGGACAATTTGACGTGATGTGACGTAGGGACTAATGATCATGAGTTATACCTAACCTTCGGGTAGGATCCTCTGTGGATGATCCAAGAGCTATTTTTTCACTTTCCAATTGTATTTTTACTTTTCATTTGTACTTGTACTTTTCAGTTGGTCTTGTATTCCAGCACCTTTACTTTCAACACACGTTTACTGCAGCAGTTTACTTCATGGTGTCTTCTTTTTTCATTCTAGTCTGTGTGTTTGTACATGTTTAAAGGCAATGCCATCCTGTTTTAGGGATATTCCTTTCCTGTGCTAGTCGTCATCCCATGGTCTATAGAAGGCGGGCTTGGGGTAGTCACGAAATAGGCCCCGAGGGATGGGTTGTGACAGGGTATTTTTCCTCTAAGGTGGTATTGAGAGTGAACCTTGACTATAATGATAGTTTTGGGAATTAACCCATTCCACTATGATAGCCTTGGTAGTAATTCTTAACTACTATTGAAATTATTTTCTATTCTTATGTGTATTCCACTATTCCATGTATTATTCCAATGTTATACTCCCATGGATTATGTTCTTTGATTTTCTTATGATTCATTTCATATGAACTGCCCATCATTATTCAATGACTCAATATTTTGATCTTTGATATGAAGGGTATGGTTTTAATATGTTATTATCATGTTTTCATACACTTATTCTGATGTTATACTAAATTATATCCCTTTTTTACCCTTACAGAGCATCTGAGCTCACCCTTTCTTATGTTTAATTTCCCCAGGTTTTGAAGAAATTTATTGTGTTTGATATGTCTCAAAAGGGTACCAGTTATGAAGAACTTAGTGGTAGATGATGCAGTTCACATATGAAGTAATTTTTTATGTTTTTATGTTTCCAAGTCCACTATACCTATAGTATCCTCATGTTTTTTTTGTAATTTAATGAATTTTCATTGAAAAATGATGTCATTTCTATGTATGAAAATTATAGGTCTCTATAAAAACCCTTTATTTTACTTATACTCCATTGCGAATATGTTGTATTGATACCATATTTATTCTTTATAAGGATGGTTTATGATCATTTTGACCAAGTAAAGTATTTACATTCACTTTTTTTAATCATTTTTGTACTCATTTACTTTCCCATGAAATTTTAACTTTCATGTGATCATTAGACATTACATTTCCCCTAAATATCCTTATTATTTATCATAGATATGTTTATTTCTTAAACCGTATATCATTTCTACATATAGTGCTCTACATTGAATGTTATTTTTTTATCTGGAGAAATATTGATAAATTTTTATTCTTTAATCAGTATGTATATTTAATTATAAGGCATATTATTCATAAATTATATTGATTATTAAATATGTGAGGAATTATTTGTACATATGGTGACGGGTGGGATCGAAATTATATAGCCCCTTGATAAATTGGTAGTCACATGAGGTGAATCAATAAGATATAATTAGATGGTTTTTCACCTATGGTTTTAAACTATCTTGTGAACAGCCTTGACAGTAGAGGTATCATGATTATTGAGATCATGATTTCCAATAATTAATAATTTATTTCATTAAGAATTAAATTATTATTATCCTTGATATTTTCAAAATGATATTATCTCTGGATGCATTTTCATTATAATTTTTCTATTAAATTGAATGTGTCTTCATTTATTTACCTTTCCTTATTAATTATGCCTTATCTAATCATGATAGTCAAGTTATTTATTAAATGGAATGTGTATTCATATATTTACCTTTACATATTTATTATTCCTTATCTAATAATGATAGTCAAGTGATTGATAAAATGTAATGTGTGTTTAGATATTTACCTTTCCAAATTTATTATTCCATATCTATTTATAGTTGTCAAGTTATTGATTAAATTGAATGTGTGTTTAGTTATTTATCTTTCCATGCTGATTATTCATTATCTAATCATGATATTCAAATTATTAAAATGGAATGTGTGTTCATTTATTTACCTTTCCATGTTGATAATTATTTTTGATTCATGATAGCTTCTGTTATACTTAACCCTTGTTAATCATTTGAGATATCCTTTATTTTTTTCCTTTCCCAAGAATCCAATAAGTGTACTAAAAATGATATACAAGGATATGTTAGAGGGAATAATGATATTCTTGAAAAAAAATGTTGTAATTTTTGTGTTCAAATGTAATTCAAGACTCATGTATGTATCTAGTTTTCCAAGACTACTAAACTATTCATCCCTTCAAGATGTGATTCCTTGTATCATATGCCAATGTAATAAAGCAAACACCTACCCTGGGCTATTGGGGTTAGAGTCTCTATGGTTGGTATCAAAAGAAGATTATTAGAATCCTTTGGAACTAGATTTAGGAAAATGAATATTATGGAACATAAAACTATGATAGACTTTGACGATAAGTATAGAAGAACATCCTAAACTTTTGGTAAGTAAGATATTATGTGATTTTTCCTAGAAATGCATCCTTATCTGGATACTATAAATGGATATGGTTTTATCACAGATGTCCCTAGTGGTAACAACTCTAAAAAATGTGCATTGGTCTTGACTTGATCATTATATAGTACATGATAATGGGACTTATTGTGAACCTGGTTTGACACTCCTAGGGGATATGCTTTAGATAATTCAAATTTTATTTACAACCCATTATAAAGTATTTTAATAGATAATGATAATGAATGACCTAAGTTAAACCTAAGGTTTCATGGATTGATAATAAGGCTTCCGGATTTATACATCATATAAATGATTATACAGTTTTCCCACTATGATTATTGTTTCTCACACGATGTTTTTTTGTTTCAGTCAATGGTTGTAACCCAAAGGAATCATGTTAAAATTTAATAAAATGGAAAATATAGTGACCATGAGAAACCAAATGGGATGATTATTGGAGTCAAAGGTATTTTTATTATGCCTAATCATTAATACTAAAATATAATTAACAACTTATACCTTAACCAACTCTACGACTTGCTAAGGAAGAGAATTATGGAGTTCTATAAGAGTTCGAGTGATGGATACCATAGAAGAAATAAGCCTAAATTTCCATCATTTCAAAAATTTGGAAAAAGGCACCTAAGAAAGTGTCTCAAAAGAATGGAAAAAAAATATGTGTGGAAAAGAAGGGTATAAATGAATTTCTTTGAAAAAATGAAGAGTATATTGGAAGGAAATAAATATCATACTAGGGATTAATTTATATATCATTGTCTCAAATATAGGGAACCTGGGAATTGTCTGAGTTAATGTCATCTTCTAAATCATAACCCCTAGACTAAGGAAGGACTTATGTTGAAATAAAATGAATGAAATATCTATTTATTGGGATTAAAGAATTATATTGTATAAGTATCTTACCAATGGTATTTTTTGTTATAATAATCATGAATCATCTAAGGATTATGTTAAATTTTAGAATCATATACATCTTAATTAACTTAAGATTTATGGATACCATCATGGGTTTATGATTTGAAGGTTAATAATAAGTTTAAATTTTTAAAATACCCTTTTAAAAAATTTTGTAGTAGGAATATTACATGATTAAGGATATTCTTGGAATACATTTTTGGAAATACAAATCATTAGTTCATAATATATTTTAGTAAAAAGAGTTATTTAAGGAATAATTCCCTTACTTTTTGTGGGAATAAGTTTAAAGATATTGGTAAAATTCGGTGTTTATCTTATCTTTGATGTTGAGGTAATAATGGGTTATTACAATTTTTTAATGTTATGGGAATTATATTAAAATGGTTTTAGAAAAAAGATAAATTATATGTAGGGTGGAAACCTATTTCATCTGGCAAGGCTATGGGGCTTGAACCCATAACTGAAGGGCAACACTGATGTTACACCTACCATGGGCCTATGTGATAGTCTAGTTAATATATCATTGTTTTAATAAAATTATTTTATATATAAATAATAATTTAGAAATAAAGGTGTTTCTATTTAGGTTTTGATATTAATGTATTATATTGGATAACTTGTGCTAACTATATGATTTTTGAAAATATTTAGAAATAAATTGAAAGACTCGTCACTCTTTTATCGATCTTATGGTCCGTTAATTGTTAATTTCAATGATATAGGCATAAATAATAATTTTTCAATATTAACCTCTTCATGTAAGATATGATGTGTAAATATATTGAACCACATCCAAAATATGAAATTGTTCTTTTAAAATATAAATGTATCAAGTATATTTCTTTATATTTTTATATAGTAAAAGAATTACTTAAATTTTGGAAAATAATCATAAAATAAAAAAATTATCCTATTACATTCATATCCAATAATAAAATGGTATTTTAAATCAAAATATATTTATTGTTTTGAGGTCCTTAACTTTCCATTAATCATTCACTATATTGTGATCAATAATTTGTATCACTATCTATAATTGTTTATTATTATCTTCTATGTCCATATCTTTACTTCCCATCTATTTTATCCTATGTGGAAACCGAGTTATGTTTTATTAAAAATAACCTTAGTATTTACCTTTATCTCTTATCAAGAGGAATTTTTATTGACCCTTTTATGATGTGGGATTTTCAATAATGGTATTTCCAAATTTCAAATCCTTGGTTACTGAAATCAAGTTTAAATTGTGAGGACACAATTTATTGAAGGTGGGGAGAATGTAAAATCCTAACATTTTAAAAGCATAAAATAATGTTAAATAAAGTATATTACACACAACAACAATCTTAGATGAAAATTTAACACCCTGAGACTTCATGATATATTTTATTTTAAATAAATTTGATCTATTCAATAACTTGTGGACCACACAACCCCAAGTCTAAATGTACAGTAATATAGTATACCATTATAACCAAGATATTAAATTGGTGGGTATGAATACTACTAAATAAATTATTAAAATTATGTTTATCTATTTATTATAAATAAAATAATAATCATTTAAAATAAAAAGAAATGTTTTCTCAAAAACTGTATTTTTTCTAAAAGACGGTTTAATCATGATTTTCCAACATAATTTAAAATTAATTTTTACCAATTTTAGAAACTTTATTCGATAAAAAATTAATTTTTCAAATCATCATATCAAAATTATCTTATGGTGAAGTTTTTGGATTTTTCTATAATATTTTATTTTTTGATTAATAGTGAAAAATACTTTTTTCTATTGAAAATTGTCTTTTCATTTAAATAATTTACAAGGTTAAATTATATTTTAAATTGTTTTTAAAGTAAAAAATGTTCATTTGTATTAAAATTTATCTATTTATTTATTTTATTCAATTTCATATTTAAAATTGATATTAAAACATTTTATACTTATAATAATTTTCTCTTTAGAAACCGACTTTCTCATCATGTATGTGGGTATAATTTTAAATTGGATTATTACAATTATGTGAATTGAATTTGAAAAAAATAGATTCCATATTTATAATGATGATAATTCATATTATATAATAAGTTCATATTAATTATTGACCATTCTGAATAGTAAAATTAGTAAAAAATAATTACCACGGTTAAGGTAAAACTGATTTATCAAGAGGTTAAACTAAAAAGATCAGCGTTAAAATCACTTAAAAATTATAAAAAACCAATTATATGGTCATATTTCAACATTATCACCTATAAGAGTTGATAATGATCCATTTTTAGGTTTTTTATGATTAAAACATGGGTGTAATTGAATCATTTCAAAAATTCCATGTGTGCCCTCTCCCCCACTTATAAAAGGCCACCCCCCCCCCCTTCACACTACCAAATACACTTGGTTTGTACAAGAATAGAAAAAATAACTTATTTAATCCCCTCCAAAAATCCTAGATCCATTTTTTTTATCACATATCAATCTTATGAAGGTTTTTGGTGCAAACCTAAAGAAGTTGTCTGAAGAAAAGGTAACATTCTTAAATGAGTGTTTTATTTTGTTTCTTCTTACATATCCTTAAAATATTATTAAAAAATGATTATATAATAACCTAAGTATCTTACATATACATATATGTTATTATTTTAATTGAATTACCTATATCCAGCTCCTCTTCCATTAATTTGGAAATAAAATTGTCGATCTTTTTTACAGTGGACTACCACCTCACAAACCGATATAATTCGTTTTCCAAAGCCACTTTTCAAGGATGGATATAAGGATAAATTTTAAAAATTTATATGATATTTATTATATTATTACACTTATAAAATTTTAATATAAAATATACCTTCTTATGTTCCCTTCTGTTTAAAAATACGATAACGTCGCTCAGATGTACGGAGGATTACCGCCTAGCAAAGCAATGCGATTTGTTTTTCACTTAAGATATACTTGGATGATAAAAATGGATAAATTTATATAATATATGTGATATATGTTAAATTATATTTATTCTTTAAAATTAATATATCACCCACTTACCTTCCCTTTCACACATTAAGGAAATGTTAACGTCACTCGTGCGTACGTAAGGCTTATCGTCTCTACGAAGTGATATGATCCATTATCCATGTAAAAATTTCAATAATGATTCTAAAAATGTATATAATGAAAATAAATTATATTTATAAAATTAATATTATTCTGGATATTATGGAACTATATAATATTGAAGAACTGGAACTTTTATGACAATACATGCAAGAGAAAACAAGGCAATTGACACTCAAAACAATGAAAATAATGAAATATTATTAAAAAACATGTGATAATATGTTATAATAGGATAATATATGAAATTATAAATATGAATATGGTTATTTTATAAATTAATAACATGATTAAAAATATTATATTGGTGTTTAAATCATGTTCAACCAAAAGGAAGTGTGAGGTAAGGAACTTCATCTCAATTTCACATCATTAAAGCATATTGTAATGTTATGGAGATAATTTCTTTTATATGGTGTATATACTACCAATTTTACATGTAATATCATGATTCATTCATAATTAATGGTATTTTATGTTTTTATTTGAATTATTTCATCCAATGGTAATTGACTTTAAAATTACTATGTGGTAAAATATTTCATAACTCAATTTCTTTTCATTGGGTTATATTACTTATTCATAGTCTTTGACATTGTAAGATTATATGTTATGTTGTTTTTTCACTTTTTTATGTGAATTAAAATTTTATATACATAATTTATTCATTGATTAATTCTCACTTTAATATTATGATCACTTTAAGGGCTTATTTCACAATCTCATTTTATTCAGGATTGTTTATTCCTAAATTTCTATTAAAGGAAATTATTTAATTATTGTCTAATAAAACAATATAATTTTATTATCATATGGTTATTCATTAATTTTTAATGTAATAGTACCATTTTTTACTGTTTGATACTTAAAATGAATGAGACTTTTTTTAATAAAATCTGACTTTATTTCTATCTTTGGTCAAAATTAATTTTTCAAAAAAATCCATGTTTTCTAATAAAAAAATTCAAAAATGTTTTAACCTTTTACAAATTATTTATTAAATAAATTCTAACCCGTTTTTACTATTACAAAAAAATTGAAAAGAATATTCATGTCATTTTCAAGAAAATGCATGTTTTTCTTTTATCAAAAAATTGAAAGGAATATTTATTTTAATGTATCTAGAATGAACAAAATTTTCATCCCTAATGATCACTAATTGTTTTAAATATTATTTTATAAGATTAAAATGTTTTTTTCAATGAAAATTATTTTCAAAAAAAATTTGAACCTTTATCTTTAAAAGGTGGTTTTCAATATAAAAAGTTATTTTCCTCAAGAATGTTTCTAAAGATCTTTTTATGGTATTTCTATTCATAAATGACAACCCTTTATTTTACTTAAAGTCAACTGGGAATATGTTTATTAACACTATAATTATTCTATATATGGATTTTTTATTAACATTTTGACCAAGTAATGTATTGAAATTCACCTTCTTGATTAATTTTTGTAGTCATTAACTTTCCCATGAAATATTCACTTTCCTATGATCGTTGGAAATTAAATTTCCCATAAATATCCATATTATTTATCATGTATATTTTTATTAATTAAACCATGTATCATTTATAAATTCAGTGTTCAGCATTGAAATTTAATTTTTTATCTAGGGAAATGTGGATAAATCCATATTCTTTACTCAATATGGATATCTGATGATAATGCATATTTTTCATGAATTAAATCGATTATTCAATATATGAGGAATTATTTGGACATGTAGTGATGGGTAAGGCCCAAAATTATATATCTCATCGATGCATTGGTGGTATTATAAGGGAAATAAACAATCTTTCATTAAATGGGTTTTTACCCTTTCTTTAACTTTCTTGTAAAAGGTCTTGATATTAAGGGTATCATGATGCCTGAGATCATGACATACAATAATTAAGAATTTACTTCATTAATAATTTAGTTATTATTATTTATGATATTTTCACAATTATATTATCACTGGATACATTTTATTCTCATTTTATCAATTAAATGGTTTGTTTTTTCAGTTATTTACCTATCTATATTGATTATTCCTTGTCTAATCATGATATTAAAGTTATTAATTAAATAGAATATGTTTTCAGATATTTACCTTAACATATTGATTATTCCTTATATAATTATGATAGTCCAGTTATTGATTAAATGTAATGTGTGTCCAATCATTTTACTTTCCATATTGATTATTCTTTATCTATTTGTAATAGTTAATTTATTGTTTAAATGACATGTGTGTTCAGATATTTACCTTTCCATGTTGATTATTCCTCATATAATCAAGATATTAAAATTATTTAAATAGCATGTGTGTTCAATTAATTACCTTTATAATTTGGTTATGCTTATTGATTCATGATAGCTTCCCCTGTAAATAACTCCTACTGATAATTTGATCTCTCCCATAATTTTTTCCATTTCACCGGAATCCAAGAAGTGTAATAAGAATGATATGAAAGGATATACTAGATGGAAAAATGATATTCCTAGAAACAAATTATTTTTTAATCTATATATTCAAATTTAATGAAAGACTCAAGTATATATCAAGTTTATCGATACTATTAAACAATCTGGTCCTTCAATATGTGATTCCTTGTATCTTATGCCAATGTAATAAAGCAGACACCAGCTCTATGCTACTAGGGTCGAGTTCTCTACAAATAAATTTATATGTGGGTCTCATGATTATATTTCCCCTCAATCAATCTATAGGTATCATGATAAAAATTAGTTAGTCAAATTAAATGATTCTTTACCCAAAGTTTTAAATTTTCTTGGTGAAATGTTTTGATGATAAAGGTATTAGGATTCATAAGATCATGAAATGGAAAATTAATCATTTCCTTTTTTGTAATTTAGTTAGTATTTTCCATGAGAATACTAAATTAATATTATCCATGTATTAGATTCAATATTAAAGGATTATTTATATGAAATTATTTTATCATCATTTATTCCTACAATATTATTCTTCTTGTTCAACTTATTGATTAAATAGAATTTGTTTTTAGTCTTTTACCATTCCATATTTTTTATGAATTATTTATTCATGATAGATTCCACTTTACATGACCCTTAATGAGCATTTTATATCAACATTATTTTATTTATTTTCCTTGGGTTATAAAGATGAAATCATTTAATGAGTTTCAAGGATTCTAAGAATTCAATTTTATTGTGTTTTAAATTTTATCCCCATTGTAAAATGGGTGACATGTATATATCTAGTTTTGAAATAAAAATAAACTAATTGATCCTTTAGGAATAGATTCCTTGTATCTATGCCAATGTAATAAGTAGACACTAACTCTGGGTTACTGGAATTGGGGTTGTTACAGTTGGTATCAGAGAAAGTTTAATATAAACCTTGTGAATTATATTTACGAAAACATAGATTAGAGAATATAAACCTATGATAAAATTTTAGGATATATAAAATTGGGGGATAACATATTAAATTTTATTAAGGTATAGAATATATGGTTTTTTCAATAAATTAAAACCCTATATAGATACTATAATTGGATGTTTCTCTGGAACAATTTTACTTAGGTGTAATAACACTAAAAAGGGTACATTGGTATTTGAATCGATCATCACCTGGTGAACAATAATAGTCCTTGCTCTAAAATTGATTTTACACACCCAGAGGATATTCTTTGGATAATTAACATTTTTTTTAAACCATTACGAAGTATTTGAAAATATTTTTTAAATATATTCCCAAATAAATAAATTTTATAATTCTAATATTAAAAATGAATAAATTATCTATTTATGTGTAGTGTTTCATCAAATTTAGAATTATATATTGTGATTCATAATTATATGAGTTAATAAAATATATACCATCATTTAGAAATATAAACATGAAGAAATAATGGTATCAATACTCATGTCTAATGTATAAATCCCACTGCTGAGTAGGACAATAAAAATGATGTTAGAAATAAGAAGATCATGTCCATATTAGGGTGGCTAACCCACGTTATGTCTAATAACCTTTCACATATGTATAAAAAGTATGTTCCATGGCATGAAACTCCTATATTGGATAATTTAATGTGAAAAAGGCCTCCATCCTTTAGTGGAACTACAAATCTTTTGGTATCTAAGTAATGGATAAAGTTTCTCAAGAATATATTTCTGGAATTGGGATGTGATAAAAAATAAAATTTTATGTTGTAAATATTTTACCTTTAAGGATATATTGATCAATAGTGGTTGTTGATTCAGAATACAAGGGAGGAAGAGGAAATTTAACATATTTAATGGATATATTTTAAAGTAACATTTTTTGATAAATACTTCCCTCATGAGAAATGAACTGAAATGAATAGAAAATTCCTTAGATTAAAGTAAAATGAAAAAGAAAGTGTTGTGGAGTATGAGGACAACTTTATGAGACTATCTAGGTATGATATATATTACATAAGTAGTATGTAAAGAAATATTTATCATTTCTATGAAGGGATTGAGCCAATTATTCTAAGGGAACCGGTTTTTCAAAAAAATCATCATATGAAGAAATATTTTTATATGCAATAAAAAAGAAGTAATTTTCTTTATCCTATATTTTCAAATGGGATAAAGAGAATAATAGGTTTTCTAAACACCAAGAAAAAGGTAATACATCGATGAAAAAGAATAAAACGAATAAATTTCCATCATGTGAAAATTATTGAAAGAAATTTATTTGAAAATGCATGAAGGGCATGTGAGTGTGTTAAAATTGCAGCGACAAGGGTCATGTGTCTCATGAATTTAAGGGAATGAAAGAGAACAATACTACTAAGTGATTCAACTATAATAAGAAGGGTCATTATTCAAACCAATGTCCCAAGCGTCAAGGGAACTTACCATAGAGGAGGCTAAGGGGAGAAGGCCAAGCTTACATGATCACTACAGCTAAGGTGGAAGTTCCTAATAATATGAAGGCAGGTAATTTAACTATATATTCAACTTTAAATAATTTTTTATTTAATTTTTAATCCTTTTTTCACTATTTTATATCTACCAATTTTTTCAAGAAAATTTGATATTTCACTTTTACCTTAAAAAGGTAGTTTTCAGTCAAAATGCCTAGTAGAAGCCTCACTACCACAAGGATGTTCAAAGAATTTCACATTATGACACATAAACATGATCTATTTTCTAACATTATTATCATACCTATGTTTTACTTTGATATAATCCTTAGTATGGAATAGCTTTCAAAATATTATGAAAAAAATTATTATAAGGACAAAAATTTATGATTCATGATTGAGATATAGAATTCCTCATATTTAAAGGGGAGACTTCATCATCTGAATCATTTATACATCAATCTATAGTATCTCCTCTGAATGAGATTCTTGGAGAATAAAATTAGACATAACCTACATATGAAAAAGGTAATCTTCAAATTGAGGATGTACCTATTGTATAGGAATAAATTTATGTTTTACCTAATCAATTACTTTTTCATCCACCAAAGCATGATGTTGAGTTTTCAATTGATTTAATCCCTAATGAAAGACCTATATCAAATACTCCCTATAGAATAGCCAATTTGTAATTAGAGGAGTTTAAGAAAGAACTAGAGGAGTTGTATAATAATTGATTCATATTCCATAGTGTTTTACCTTGGGGAGAACCTTTACTTTTCATTAAGAAGAAGTATGGATCTATGAGGATATGAATTGATTATAGAGAAATCAATGTTATTATAATAAATAATAATTATCATTTTCCTCACATTTATAACTTATCTGGTTAACTTCATTGAGATAAATATTTTTCAAATATTGACCATTATTCTGGGTATTATCAATTGTGAGTAAATAAGGATGATGTTCCAAAGACAACATTTCAAATGAGGTATAGACATTAAAAAATTATAGTAATTCCATTTGTATTGACTAATAAAATCTTTATTTTTTAGGAAATAATGAATATAGTATTCAAGAAATATATTGATAATTTTTTTTAGTATTTATTGATGATATATTAGTGTATTCTAAGATCTATGAGGACCATGAGAATCACTTGTGGATCATTCTTGAGAATCTTATAATGAAAGAGTCATAAAGTAAATTTAGAAAATTTTAATTTTAGATTTATAAAGTTTCATTTCTTGGCCATATTATCTCTAAGGATGGAATCTTGGTTGATCCTATGAAATAAAAGGTAGTCAAAGTGTGGCATGCACTAATAAACATAACCAAGGTATGTAGTTTCATTTGTTTGGTAGGTCACTATCTGTGATATGTTCAAAAAATATCCTGAATAACTAACTTGTTAACCATGATTTCACAGAAATTGGTGATGATCATATGGATAAAGGAATATGAAGAATGTTTTTGAATAATTGAATATGATAATGGTGAATGCTCCGATATTGAGTTTTTTATCAATAAATGATGGATTTGTGATCTATAGTGATGAATTGATGTACGGGATTATTTCATTCCTTATGAAAAATGATAAAGTTATTTCATAGAAAACTATAAAATTAATGATTCGTGAACAGAACTATCCAACTCACGATCTTGAGTTAGAAAACATAATATTTTATTTGAAGATATGGAGAAATTATCTCTTTAGTGAAATATGTGATATATAAATAGACAATAAGAGTCAAAAATAAATATTTTCTTAGAAAAATATCAACATGGGGAAAATATAATGAATTGAGATACTAAAAGATTGTGGTTACTTGATATACTATCACCCATGGAAGGAAAATTAGGCAGTAGATGCATTGAGCATGAAAGAACATGGAGTTCTGGACAAAATGAGGATTGACAGGGATCTTATCTTCATGGGTCTAATAAATATTGATATGATAATTATTAAGGAAGGAGAAATAGCACACCGTTTTCAAATTAATAAAAAACTATCTTTATTAGAAAATATAAAAAAAATCCTAACCTGGTGATGATAATTTTTAAAAGAAAATTGTAGTTGAGAATGATTAGAAACTGGTAGACTTCTTATATGAAGATGGTGTTTGGAAATTTAAAAATAGGGCATGTGTTCCTTCTATTATTAAGCTAAAAATGGAATTATTTGATGATTCTCATAGCTCAAATTTCTTTATACACTATTGCATCACCAAGATGTATAGATATTTGAAGGGATGTTTTTTGTGGGAAAATATAAAGCATGAGATTGTTGACTATGTATCAAGATTCTTGGTTTTTTACTACTTGAAGACTGATATATGACATCTTAGAGGAGTATTGAAACCTATACCTATTCCTATATAGAGATTTAATGAAATCACTATGGAATTTTTTAGTAGACTATAAATAATTCTAGAAAGAATGATGTAATATGGGTTATTATTGGTTAACTAATTTAATCATCACATTTCCCTTCAATAGGATAATATTTTGTTCCTAAGTATCTTTCATATCTCTAATAAATATTCTCAAACTTCATGGTTCTCTTATTTCATTTTTTTCTAATTGTGATCCCCATTTTTAATCAAAATTCTAGAAAATTATTCAAAAGGCTCTTAATATAAAACTTCATATGAGCATCATTTGTCATCCAAAAACTAATGGATGGTATTAAAGGAAAATTAAAATGTTAGAAGACATGTTCATTCCATGATAAATTGATTTTATAGGTATATGGGATCAGTACTTACCTTTGTTAGAGTTCACCTATAATATTAGACTCTGTAATGCCCCAACCCCAGTTACCCAGAGTCGGTGCATTATTACATAACATTGGCATGATCACAAAAGATCAAGTCTTGAAAGACCGATTAGTTTAGTAGCCTTGGAAACACTAGATACATTTATAAGTCTTACATTACATGATAAAGTGAAAAAATACAACAACATAGTCACCATATTCCACACTCATATCCCCTTAGACTATCCCTACAGGTCAGTCATAAAATACTTCTTCACATCCTAGAAAAATAAAACATAGAAAGGTGTGAGCTCAGATACTCAGTAAGGATAACAATATAGGGGAAACTTTCATAAATAATCATAAACATTTAAGGAAATGTATAACTAAAACAAAAGCCTTTTAAACTTGAACTTAAGCATAATATGGAAAAAATAAAATGAAATAATTCCATTTACTTATTCACATGGATATTCTACTAGTTGAATAATCCCATTCAATATCAATAACCACTTTCATAATGATGGAATACATAATGCCATACAATCATAACAACATAGTCAAGGACTTGCACCAAGACTACAAATAAATTTTTTTCAAGGCCTTTTTCCAAGACACTAGTTTGTCTCATGAGACCTACCGATGCATCGAGGAGTTATAGCGGGCTCCACCCGTCACTTACTAAGTCCAATGCATTCCTCATATGAAAAGGTTTAAACATAACATAAACATTCGTATTAAAACTCGAATACAAAATGTCAATACCTTATCCATAAACCATGAATGTTATGAAATAACACATCCATAGTCAAACATATCACAAAAAATTCAATACAATATGGAAGTTTTGTATCATAATAAATCAACTTCAAACAAACTTAAAATCCATCAAAGGATGTTGACATAGATGAAATCAAAACCTTTCTATAGAAATATCTCTTTCTATTTTGAAATCATTTCAAGGTTGTGTAATTATAAAATAAAACATTAATATTTGGAAATATTATTATCATATTTTAAGGGAAGCTTTAACGATGTTATAACAGCTGAAAATAGCTGCACCCACCGTATAATTTAAAAAAACATTCTTACCTTAATTTTGTCAAAACGGTTAAAAGTATCATGTTTGGAAAATGACGAAAAGATTCCTCTCAAAACATATAAGGTCAAATAAGGGTATAAATGACTTTAAACCATTGTCTAGTAAATAGTAATTTTTTTGAAATACATTTTTAAGAAGCATGGATGTGGATGATAAAGAGGTCACAGTAGATAATTACGTATAAACAACGTCGGATAATGAAGAGATTATGAAATTAACCCTTACCTTGTACTTTTCCTCAGTCAAGGGTAGGTTAAACTCCTGTATAATGGTGAAATAATTGTTATTAAATTATACAATAATCATATACATTAATATGATATCATATACGATCTTTTAACATTCCTTTCTTAATAATATCTTAGTATTATCGTCGTTTCGGGTGTTAACGGATTTGTTTTCCTTTATATTATTTGTTATATGAGTCATATTTTTTATTTATGGGATGTATCTTATTCATATCCAGAATTATATCAAGTCTTTAAACATTATTTTTAGTCATCAAATGAAAATTATTCTTGAATGTATACGATGGGGAAATGAATCTCATCGCGTTTGTGAAGACGGTAATCCGTATGTACGCACAAGCGACAATATCATTCTTTTGATATTAAAATAATATATAATTGGATGTTATATCATATATACAGAATCATTATCATGTTATATTTATTATTTACATCAATTACACATCATTATTATACTCATCCAAATAATAATGTATTGAATAACAATTACACCACGACGTGGAGACGGTAAGCCGTACGTACGTATGTATGGTGACATGTCATTCGAAGGATGGATAGAATAATGAATTTGGTTGTACCATATTTATAATAACATCACAGTATATATAAGATACTGGAGTTATTATTTTATAATGGAAACAACAAAGAAAAAGGAAGTGGAAGAAGAAAGGAACTTGAAAGAGGTGATGAAATATTTACCTCTTCTTCGGGTTCTTCCTTTTGATTTGATCAAAAGATCTCATTAGGTTGTCTTTATGACTAAATTAATTCCTCTAGGATGAGTGGAGGAAATTTTAGAGGGTATTTGGGCAGAGTTTGGTTGATCCAAATGGCTTTAAAGGTGTGAATTATAGAGAAGGGGGAGTGCCCTTTTATAAGAGGGGTGAGGGGAACCTTAGGAAAAGCTAGAAATATTATTTTATAATAATATAATTTTCGGTTTCTATTGGGTCAAAAATGTATTATTTAAATTATAAGGTGGGTATGGGTTTAAAACCACTCAACCAATAGGTTTTATGCAGTTTTGGGTCACTATATTAACTTTATATTTTAGATTTAACTCTTAGTTAAATAGTTTGACATTTACCATGTCTCTTTGTATTTTTATATTATATGGTTAATAAACTTACTATATACTTCTAATAGAACTCCAAGTGGTTCATTAATGATACAAATATCATTATACAAGTCTTTTTTCAGAACCTTATATTTTTAAGAATTGAATATCAATTAATAATATAATATTTGTTTTAAAAACTCTTTTATGTCAATTTTGATACTATTTGGTATTATGTTTTTTCTAAATTCATAACAGCATTATTACTTCGAAAAAAATTCTTTTAACTAACCATTATATGTAATATTAACCTATAAAATTTTTGGAATTCATAAAAAGGCTCAAATTACATTTATTAGGATATTTATAATATCAATTATTTTAATATTTCATTAATTAGTTAGTTACTGCATCATCATTGTGTCATAAATATATTAAACTATTTAATGTCTAAAAAATATAAATAAAATACCATTATGTATGAAATATTTTTATCTTTCTAATGAATATTTATAGTCGAATTTATCTTATGTATAACCCTATATTAAAAATGTTTTAATTATTAAACTTTGATTTTAACTCTTTTAACTCTTCTTTGAATTGAATAATAATAAATGTCCTAATCTAAACCAAGTGGACCAAAGAGGTTCATATTTTATTTATAAGGTTGTTTTTGGTCAAATTATACTTATACAATAGAATTAAGACATGTGTTAGGGTAATAATAATATCATTTTTACCCTTAATTACTCTATTTACTTTTAACCTTGGTAAATAAAAGTAAAAAGTTACTATTCACCAAAAATTATTTTCATATTATTGAACCACATTTTTCTTACTGATATCAATTTTTTCTCTCGTATTTTTGAAATTCCACTCACAGAAACGGTAAAATTAAGTTTTATGTGAATTTGTAAATTCTCTTAGGAGGTGGGTAAAAGATAGTGAAAAGTTCAATAAAAATTTTATATATCTAAAATTATTATAAACTTATTCCAATGAATTAAATTAAAATTATATAGGTATTATGTATCTATTTTGACCTAAAATAAATTTAAATGAAATAAATAAATATTTGGTTTTAAACTATAACTCTTTGTTTTTCACTATTCATCTAAAATTGAAAGTTTTCAGAAAAATACCAAAAATTCACCCTAAGCTAATTTCGATATTCCGAATCCAAAAATGAAGTCCATTTTGAAATATAAAATTTATAAAATTTCAAAAAGTGGTTATTACTATTCTTAATGGCTAGTTTGATTGGTTGTGGTGTGTTAGAACTCAAAGTTGTGTAAAAAACACTCTACGGTATTATTCAAAGAGAAGTGTATCATGGAAGCTTGGGGTATTACATTCTCCCCTACTTTGAATAATTTTTTCCTCTAAATTTCTAGAATATTACTGCATAAAAAGACTCGGTGGTTCTTCATCATAAGTTCCTTGGGTTCCCACATTGCCTCTTCCATCTTATGGTTTCTCCATAGAACTTTTACCAGATGATTCATCCGGTTTCTCATCAATTGTTCTCTTGTATCAAGAACCTTGAAAGGATCTTCACAATAAGATAGATCAGGTTCTAGTTCTAATTCGTCATAGGTGAGTACATGCATTGGGTCAGGCATGTATTTTCTCAATAGTGATAAATGGAACACATTGTGGACTTTGGAGAGACTTGGCGGCATTTTCAACCAGTAAGCTACATCCCCAATTCGTTCTATAATTTTGAAAGGTCTGATGTACCTGGGACTCAATTTTCCCTTCTTACCGAAACTTATAACACCCTTACATAGAGATACCTTCATGAAAACATGATCTCCTACCTGAAATTCCAAATCCTTCCTTTAGTTATTGGAATAGTTATTCTGCCTACTTTGAGCTGCTTTGATGTGGTTTTGGATTACCTTCACCTTTTCCATCGTTTCCTCCACCAGTTCTGGGCCTACGAGTTTTCTTTCACCAACATCAACCCAACAGGTTGGTGTGCGACATCTCTTTCCGTATAAAACTTCATATGGTGCCATCTGAATACTTGAATGGAAGCTATTATTATAGGAAAATTATACCAAAGGTAAATATTTATCTCACATACCTTGAAAGTAAAGTGAGCATGATCTCAACATGTCTTCTAAGATTTGAATAGTTTGTTCTGATTTTCCATCAATTTGGGGGTGGTAGGCAGTGCTCAAACGAATCTCAGCATCCAGGGATTTCTGAATACTTTTCCAGAATCTTGATGTAAAATGTGGATCATGATCAGAAACAACCGATAGGGGTACTCCATGAAGTCTCACAACTTCATTAATATATAGTCTTGCTAGACGTTCAAGTGGTAAATATTCCCTTATAGCAAGAAAATGTGCTGACTTGGTAAGACAATCAACAATGACCCATATTGAATCTTTCCTTCTAGGAGTCTTTGGGAATACCATGACAAAGTCCATCATAATATAATCCCATTTCCACTCGGGTATGGGAAGAGGTTGCATGACTCCTCCAGGTTGTTGCCTTTAGGCTTTCACTTGTTGAAAAACCATACGTCTTGACACAAAATCAGCAATCTCCCTCTTCATGTTGTCCCACCAAAAATGTTCCTTCAAATCTCTATACATCTTGGTGCTCCCAGGGTGTATAGAGAAATTGGAACTATGAGCATCATCCAACAATTCCCTTTTTAGATCAGGTATATCGCAAAGTCTCTTCCCAAATTTCAAAATTCCATCTTTATACACAAATTCACTCAATCTCCCATCATTCACAGCTTTAATCTTCTTTTAAAACTCTTCATCACGGGTCTGAGAACTCTGTATCCTTTCTAGTAAATATTTTTTGGCAAACATTTAAAAAATTATTGATGTTTCACCTTTCATGGTGATTACCATATCCATTTTTACTAGATCCATGTATATAGGATCCTTTTCAACTCTCATCTTGTTCAAAACTCCATGATCCTTTCTACTCAAAGCATTTGCCACCTTATTTTCCTTCCCCGGGTGGTAGTGTATCATGCAATCATAATCCTTAAGTAGTTCAATCCATCTCCTTTGCCTCATGTTGAGTTATTTCTATGAGAAAATATACTTCAAACTCTTGTGATCAGTATAAATCTAAAATTTTTCACCAT
Source organism: Viscum album (assembly GCA_963277665.1). Lineage (NCBI taxonomy): Eukaryota > Viridiplantae > Streptophyta > Magnoliopsida > Santalales > Viscaceae > Viscum > Viscum album. The sequence continues at coordinate 1,256,766,428 of OY728122.1, forward strand.
AGAGATAGTGTCTCCAAATCTTCAAAGCAAAGATTATACTGCTAACTCAAGATCATGAGTAGGATAGTTTTTCTCATGAATTTTTAGATGTCGTGATGCATAGTCAATAACCCTATCATTCTGCATAAGGACACAACCAAGTCCTTTCTTTGAATCATCACTATAAATAACAAAAACATCATTCCCCGATGGTAGAGTCAAGATAGGATCATTGACAAATCTTATCTTCAGTTCTTCAAAAAATTCTTCACACTCTTTTGTCCAAAAAAATTTAACCCCTTTACGTGTGAGCTTTGTTAATGGGTTAGCCAACTGGGAAAAATTATGGATGAAACGTCGATAATAACCTGCTAAACCAATAAAACTGCATACCTCAGTTATACTTGTCAGCTCTGGCCATTGTTGTATTACCTTGGACTTTAAAGGATCAACACAAATTCCATCCTTAGAGACAATATGGCCAAGAAAAGAAATCTCCCAAATCCAGAATTCACACTTTCTAAACATCCTATATAATTCATGTCTTCTAAGAGTCTTCAGGATAATGCGCAAGTAATTTTCATGATCTTCGTAGCTTTTGGAGTATAACAATATATCATCAATAAATACCACTAAAAAGTCATCAAGATATTCCTTAAAAACTCTATTCATTAGATCCATGAAGGAAGAGGGTGCATTAGTCAATCCAAAAGGCATTACTGTAAACTCATAATTCTCGTACCTGGTTTGAAATGCTATCTTCGGAATGTATTCCTTCTTCACACACAACTGATTGTATCCAGATTGAAGGTCAATCTTTGAAAATTATTGAGCTCCATGCAGTTGGTCAAATAAATCATCAATGTGAGGTAGGGAATACTTTTTCTTTATTGTTATGGCATTGATCTCCCTATAGTCGATACATAACCTCATAGATCCATATTTCTTCTTAAGAAAAAGGATAGGGGATCCCCATTGAGAAACACTAGTGCGAATAAATCCCTTATTACCCAATTCCTCTAGTTGTTTCCTTAGTTCCACTAATTCCACAGTTTCTATTCTATAAGGGGTATTTGATATGGGCCTTGATCCAGGAATTAAATCAATGGAAAACTCAATTTCTCGTTCTAGAGGATGTCCAAGTAAATCTTCTGGAAACACATCAACATATTATTTCACAATAGGTACATACTCTAATTGAACATTCCTTTCCTCGCCCACAACTATTTCATTCTATTCCTCCCCAATAATTGAATATAGTTGAGCTACTAGGAGTGGATCTAGATAAGAATTAGGTGGTGACGATTCTTCTATAAAGATAAGGTCTTCTTTATCATCATCATTAAAAAATCATAACCTCCTTCTTCTTACAATAAATTTTATCATCACGGTCATAAATCCAATCCATACCGAGGATAATATCAAATTTCATCATGGGTATGACGATGAGATCAGTGGAGAAATAGAATTTATATGCCCTAATGGGAACTGATTCAAAAAACTTTGTTGTGATGATACTTCTGTTCGGATTTTTTACTGATAACTCCCTTGTTAAATCAAATAGGAAATTTCTAATTTTCTTAGCAAACTGGGAATATATGAAACAATGCAATGATCCAGAATCAAATAAAGAATTTTCTAAACTTGAGGAAACCATTAAATTACCTGCCACCACTTCTTTTGGAGCTTCTACCTCAGCAGTAGTGATAGCATAAGCTTGGCCATGATCCCTTATCCTTTTCTGAGGTAAGTTCCCCTGACACTTATTACTTTCATTTGCATAATGTCCCATCTCCCTAAAATTGTATCATTGAATATTAGTATCTTCTTTCATCCCCTTACAATCACGAGCTTGGTGTCCTTTTTCACCACACTTGTAACAGACTCTCATTCCCTTCAAGCAAGTACCGGGGTGTTTCTTCCCACATTTACTGTAGGATGGATATTCAACTTTTCCCTTCTTCCCCTTATTTAAATTTCCAAAGTGATCAGTAGATCTCTTCTTCTCTTACTTTGATTTTAAGTCATAAGACTTAGAGAATTATTTTTCTGTCTTGATAGAACATGAGACAATATCTTTGTATGATGAGAAGGATTGTGAGAATAATGATCGACAGAGAAACAGTTTTAACCCATAAAATAAATGATCAATATTACTTCTTGGGTTATGTATATAATCTTCAGCATGCCTCGCTAACCTTGTAAGGTTAGCCTCATACTCTGTGACATCCTCGTCCTCCTTTTTCCTTAGACTTAGAAATAGTCTTTCCATATCTGCTCGATGGTCACGAGGAAAGTATTTTTCTAATAAAATATCTTTAAACTCCCTCAATTCCATAATTGATAATTCATCATCTTCCTTTATGTTTTGAATCAATGACCACCATTGATCATCATCTTCAGTGATGTGGTAAACTTCCATGATAACTTTTTCCCTTTCACTACGCCCCAAGGCCTGTAATATTTTCTCTAAGGAATTTATCCATTGCTCAGCTAGTAATGGATTTTTACTCTCATTGAATGTTGGTGGTTGTTTCCTCAGGAAGTGATCTAACATTGATCCTCCACATTGTGGATCAGGGTGCTCCATATGGGTAAGGTTATTATTCATAACCTGAGTGAGTTGTCCCAGTATAGTGATAAGATGATCAACACCAGTTGTATCACCATCTCTCCTATAATTATCTTGAGCAGGAGGGAAATACCTATATGGAGCTCATGCATTGATACAGTTTCCATTCCTTCCACTAAGAACCATTTCTAAACAATGGCATAAACTAGATCAGTTTATGAATCGAAATACATAATTACAAACTTCTAAAACACTTAACATAAATTGAACAGTTTATGGATATAATCTATAATCATAAAAAAATGTTTTCATTAAGGAATTATATACTCATAAACCCTTCATAATAGTTTTTAAAGAAAATGAGAATTATCCTAAGCATATCCCCCGAGAGTTTCGTAACCAAGAGTGCAGCAAGGCCCGTTGTCATGCACCAGTTCCCCTTTGAGTCTAGCTCAAAGAAGTTTTGTTAGGTTTTACCCCTAGGTACATCTATGCCAGAGCCACCTCTACCTTCTTGTATCCAGACAGTGATGTATTGCTTGAAAAACTCACAAAATATCTACAATACCAAAATTCTAGGAAGTTATTCTATACTAATCCTCAAAGTCTATCTTAGGGCTATGTGATCTAATCAGAGTTTATCTAAATCTATCTTCCAAGGTTTTTACTAAACTTCCTTTGATACCAACTGTAATTCCCTGACCCCAGTTACCCAAAGTCGGTGCATTATTACATAACATTGTAATGATCACAAAAGATCAAGTCTTGAAAGACCGATTAGTTTAGTAGCCTTAGAAACACTAGATACGTTCATAAGTCTTACATTACATGATAAAGTGAAAAACTACAACAACATAGTATCCATAGTCCACACTCATATCCCCTTAGAATATCCCTGTAGTTCAGTCATAAAATTCTTCTTCACATCCTGGGAAAAATAAAACATAGAAAGAGGTGATCTCAAATGCTCAGTAAGGATAACAATATAGCGGAAACTTTCATAAATAAGCATAAACATTTAAGGCAATGTATAACTAAAACAAAAGCCTTTTAAACATAAACTTCAGAATAATATGGAAAAAATAAAATGAAATAATTCCATTTACTTATTCACATGGATATTCTACTAGTTTAATAATCACATGCAATATCAATAACCACTTTCATAATGATGGAATGCATAATTCCAGACTATCATAACCACATAGTCAAGGCCTTACGCCAAGACTACAAATAAGATTTTGTCAAGTCCTTATGCCAAGACACTAGTTTGTCTCATGATACCAACCAATGCATCGAGGATCTATAGCATGCTCCACCCGTCACTTACTAAGTCCAATGCATTCCTCATATGAAAAGGTTTAAACATAACATAAACATTTGTATTAAAACTGGAATATGAAATTTCAATACTTTATCCATAAACCATGAATGGTATGAAATAACACATCCATAGTCAAACATATCACAAAACCTACAATAGAATATGGAAGTTTTGTATCATAATAAATCAACTTCAAACAAACTTAAAATCCATCAAAGGATGTTTGACATATATGAAATCAAAACCTTTTTAGAGAAATATCTCTTTCTATTTTAAAATCACTTAAAGGTCGCGTAATTATAAAATAAAACATTTATATTTAAAAATATTCTTATAATCTTGTAAGGGAAGCTTCGACGATGTTATAACGATGGAAAATATTTGCACCCTCCGTATAAGTTAAAAAAACATTCTTACCTTAATTTTGACGAAAAGGTTAAAAGTATATTGTTTGGAAAATGACAGAAAGATTCCTTTAAAAACATATAAGGTCAAATAAAGGTATAAATTACTCTAAACCATTTTCTAGTAAATATTAAAAATGTTTTGAAATACATTTCTAAGAAGCATGGATGTGGATGATAAAGAGGTCTCAGTAGATAATTACGTATAAAAACCTTGGATAATGAAGAGATTGTAAAATTAACTCTTACCTTGTAATTTTACTTGGTTGAGGGTAGGTTAACCTCCTGTATAATGGTGAAATAATTTTTATTAAATTATACAAGAATCATAAACATTAATATGATATCATATATGATCTTTTAACATTTCTTTGTTAATAATATCTTAGTATTATCGTCTTTTCAGGTGTTAACAGATTTGTTTTCCTTGATATTCGTTGTTATGTGAGTCATATTTTTTATGGATGGGGTGTATATTATTCATATATATAATTATATAAATTATTTAAACATTATTTTTAATCATCAACTGAAAATTACTCTTGAATGGATACGATGGGGAATGAATCTCATCGCGTTCTTGGAGACGGTAATTCGTACGTACACACGAGCGACAATATCATTCTTTTGATATTAAAATAATATATAATTGGATGGTATATCATATATAAATAATATTTATCATGTTATATTTATTATTTACATCAATTACACATCATTATTATACTCATCCAAATAAAAATGTATTGAATAACAATTACACCACGACGTGGAGACGGTATGTCGTACGTATGCACGTATGGTGACATGTCATTCAAAGGATGGATAGAATAATGAATTTGGTTGTACAATATTTATAATAACATCACAGAATATATAAGATACTGGATTTATTATTTTATAATGGAAACAAAAAAGAAAAAGGAAGTGGAAGAAGAAAGGAACTTGAAAGAGGTGATGAAATATTTACCTCTTCTTTGGGTTCTTCCTTTTGATTTGATCAAATGGGATCATTAGGTTGGATTTATGACTAAAGGAAGGCCTCTAGGATGAAGGTAGGACATTTTAGAGGGTATTTTGGAAGATTTTGGTTGATCCAAATGGCTTTGAAGGTGTGAATTATAGAGAAGGGGGAGTGCCCTTTTATAAGAGGGGTGAGGGGCACCTTAGGAAAAGCTAGAAATATTATTTTATAATAAAATAATGTTCGGTTTATAATGGATCCAAAATGGATTATTTAAATTATAAGGAGTTTATGGGTCTAAAACTACTCAACCAATAGGTTTTAGACAGTTTTGGGTCACTGTATTAACTTTATCTTTTAGATTTAACTCTTAGTTAAATAGTTTGACATTTACCATGTCTCTTTGTATTTTTATATTATATGGTTAATAAACATAATATATACTTCCAATCAAACTCAAAGTGGTTCATTAATGATACAACTGTCATTATATAAGTCCTTTGGAAGAACCTTATATTTTTAAGAATTTAATATCAATTAATAATATAATATTTATTTTAAAAACTCTTTTATGTCAATTTTGATACTATTTGGTATTTTGTTTTTTCTAAATTCATAGAAGCATTATTACTTTGAAAATAATTCTTATAAACAACCCTAATATGTCATATTAACCTATAAAATTATTTTAATTCATAAAAAGTCGCAAATTAAATTTATTTGGATATTTATAATATCAATTATTTTAATATTTCATTAATTAGGTAATTACTGCATCATCATTGTGTCATAAATAAATTAAATTATTTAAGGTATAAAAAATATAAATAAAATACCATTATGTATTAAATCCTTTTATTGTTATAATGAATATTTATAATCGAATTTATCTTATGTATAACCCTATATTAAAAATGTTTTAGTTATTAAAATTTGATTTTAACTCTTTTAACTCTTCTTTGAATTGAATAATAATAAATGTCCTAATCTAAACCAAGTAGACCAAAGAGGTTCATATTTTATTTATAAGGTTGTTTTTGGTAGAATTATACTTATCCAATAGAATTAGGACATGTGTTAGGGTAATAATAATATCATTTTTACCCTTAATTGCCCTATTTACTTTTAACCGGGGTAAATAAAAGAAAAAAATTATTATTCATGAAAAATTATTTTCATCTTATTGAACCACATTTTTCTTACTGATATCAACCATGTCTCTCGGATTTTTGAAATTCCACTCACAGAAGTGGAAAAATTAAGTTTTATGTGAATTTGTAAATTCTCTTAGGAGGTGGGTAAAAGACGGTGAAAAGTTCAATAAAATTTTTATATATCTAAAATTATTATAAACTTATTACACTGAATTCCATTGAACTTATATAGGTATTATGTATCTATTTTGAGCTAAAATAAATTTAAATAAGATAAATAATTATTTAAATAAAAATTTGGTTTTAAACTATAACTTAGTGTTTTTCACTATTCATCAAAAATTGAATGTTTTCAGAAAAATACCAAAAATTCACCCTAAGCTAATTTTGATATTACGAATCCAAAAATGAAGTACACTTTGAAAGATAAAATTTATAAAATTTAAAAAAGTGGGTATTTCTATTCATAAAGGCTAGTTTGATTGGTTGTGGTGTGTTAGAACTCGAAGTTGCGTACAACACAAGCTACCATATTATTCAAAGTGAAGCATACCGTGGAATCTTGGGGTGTTACAGATTCCATTAAAGTATTCAAATGGCATCATATTAAACATTATACAATAAAAGATTTCATAATCCAACTTATTGGGATGAATTTAGTGAAATGAACCTTGGAGGTATAGAACTTGTTGGGGAGACAATGATAAAGGTGAAGACTATTCTGAATCATATTAAAGTATCTTATAGGAGGAAGAAGATTTAATCTAATAATTGGAGGAAATATTTGTAATTTCAAGTGGTTGATCATATTTTCTTAAAAGTATCTCCATAAAAGGGTATTATAATGTTCAGTAAGAAATGGAAACTGAGACCCATTTATATCATACCTTTAGATATTTTGGATAGAATTGGGGTTGTTTCCAATCATTTGGAAATGCCACTATGTCTCTCAAAAGAACATGATGTGATCCATATATCTTTATTAAGGAAGTACATGTCATCCTCAATGCATGTTCTCACCTCTGAAGAAATATAATTACAACATGATCTATCTTACTATCAAGATCTTATCCAGATTCTTGACACTAGATAGTAAGTATTGAGGAATCGGCTGACTCAACTGGTAAAGGTACTTTAGAGAAATTAAAAGATAGAGAAATCAGCTTGGGAACCTAAGGATGTTATTATGAAGAACCACCCTCATTTTCTTATAATTTAATGTTCATGAAAAATTTTAGGATGAAATATTTTTGGGAGGGAAGAATGTAATATCCCATGATTTTAAAAGAACACTATATTTGATATCATATACAACACACAACACTGATCTTAAATAAACCACAAAATATTATTATCTAAATATGAATATTAAAACCTAGACACTAAATTTGTGGTAATTGATAGGAAATAACCATAATATGAAATATTTATGAAGTTAATATTCAATAAAACTTTATTGATTAATACTTAGGTTATAAACACTCAATTAAGTGTAAAATCATTTTTTCAAAAATTATTTTTGTTGTTATTTAGGAGAAAATAATATAAGTAATTTTTAAAATTTTAGAAAATTTATTTGATAAAATGAAATTAGTTTTTTTAATCATCATATCAAAATTATCCTAGGGTTAATTTTTTTTATTTTTCTGAAAATTTTGATTTTTCAATGAATACTGAAAAATAGTGACTTTTATTGAAAAATGTATTTTTTTCAAGAATTTAAAAAGTTTCATTTTTATTAAAATTGATTGAAATAAAAATTTGTTCAATTATATTATTAAAAATAAAATAATGGTATTTTCAATGAATTCTATACTAAAATTCAGTATATAAACTTTTTTATACTTAAAAATATGTTTTTTCTGAAAAATAGTTGTTCATCACATTTTACGGGTTTAACATAAAATTAAATTCTTACAATTATGTTGTTTAAATTTGATAAAATGTGTTAAATATTTTTATTCATAATTTTTAAAAAAAATTAATGTGGCCAATTTGTATATATGGTATTATACTTTGAAATTATTTTATTGATTAGGTAATTATTGATAAATTTATATTCCTTACTCAGTACAGATATTTTTTGACAAGGTATATTTTTTATAAATTGAATTGATCATTCAATATATAAGGAATGCATTGGATATGCAGTGAAATTTGAGGCCCCAAATTATATATCCCCTTGATGCATTAATAGGTCTCATGATCCAAATAAGTTGGCCAAATTGAATAGGTGTTTACCCTTAGTTTTAAACTATCTTAGTTCAAGGTCTTGATGATAAATCTATCATGATTCCTAAGATCTTAACATCCAAAATTAAGAATTTTATTTATTTAGAATTTAGTTATTATTATCCATGAGAATTATATATTAAAATTATCCATGGATTAGCTTTAAGATCATGTGATTATTTAAATGTAAATATTTGATCATTATTTATTCCTATCATATTATTCTTTATGATAAAGTTATTGATTAAATAGAAAGTGTTTTTTTTATTTACCTTGCCATATTGATTATGCCTTATTTACTCATGATAGATTCCTATGTACAAAACTCATACTAAGAATTTGAGATCACCCTTATTTTTTTTATTTTCCCTAGGTTATGAACATGAAATATTTTAATGAGTTTCAAGGATGTTGATCATTTACTTTTATTATGTTTTATATTTTACTCCCAATGTAAAATGGGTAACATGTATGTATCTGGTTCTATAAGAATATTAAAATTATTAGTCCTTTGGGAGTATATTCCTTATATCTATGTCAATATAATAATTATATAACAACTCTAGGTTGCTAGATTTATAATTATTACACCTATGCTACTGGTGGAATCCACACACATATATATATTTGGATGCTTTAACTAGATTACTTATAGATTCATTATAATTAACTTCTATCATTTGGGATCATCTTCATGAAATACTCCAAATACTAGTACATGGATACACCATAAATATTAACATCTTTACCTCATTCCAAGATCCATGAATCTTCTCTTTCCTTTGTCAACAAATTCAACCATAATGTCAATCAAGTACTATTTGTCAAGAATCCTCTAGGTATCACCACTTAAACATCCATTCAACCAACTCTACAAGTTTGATCAAAAAACTCATACATACAACCTTATTCTACAAGTCATATCAACAAATATAACACAAACCCAAATGGTTTAGAAGAATATCCCCCTTTGGATTATGTTGATAAGTGATCACCTTCTCTTCTTCCCCCTTTTTCAATGAAATGAAAATGTTATATCTCATACACATTTTGACTTCAACTCCCCCCCCCCCATGAATACTTGGTGAGAAATTACAACAAGTCTTAATCTCTATTGGTCCTAAAAATGAAAGAGTTTATTCTTTATGGGATTCCACTCTTCCTCTATGTGAATGGGACTAACTCTTCTTCCCCTTTGTGGATAGGTAATAACTACACATTTCCTCATATTTTATCCCTTTTTCATGGGTGAAATACTCCACTTCCCCTTTGAATAAGGAAAATTATGTCTCCCATTTCATAGATAAGGAATAAATCCTACTCTTTTTCTCTACTAACTATTACCAATTTCTAGTTAGAATTCCCACATCCATAAAAAATCTTATCCATTTCCAACTCACTTCCTTTACTTTATCTATATAAACTCAAAGAGACTATGTAAGTGAATTTATCACTTAGAATTTGATTAGTTAAAAAATCCACTATGTTTTTTGTTCCTATGATCAATGTTAGAAACAAGGGTTTTTTTAAAAATCCTCAAAGTTTTCCATGTCACTCACTAGTTTTCCTTTAAAGTACTAGCATCAAAAAGCATTTCAAATTCTCAATTAAAACTAACTAGTGATCACACCATACATTTACACCAAAGAATTAGTATATAACCATCCAGATACATGAGTGTCAAAATATACCACTTGAAGAAAAAATTTATACCACTTATTAAATATGAAATAGTGATACCACTTGTTCTCCATATATTTATAGGTCAACTTCAGTTACAGATAAGGCTGAATAACTTTTAGAATTCATCTCAAACACCCCCTAAATTTTTGATCCTCAATTTATTAACCAATTATCCAGTTTAAGGGTTCCTCTTATTGGGAAAACATCTCTATTTTAGTATTTTTTTTATTATCCTATACACAGTAAATAAGGGATACCAATTCTTCGGCACATAAAACAAATAAAAATGAAAAAAAATTATATTGTCGATACTACACCCAATCTATCATATTATTTAGGGGATTTATTTTACTAATTTCATGGCTCGATTCAAATTATTTTACCTCAAGTTAATCATGATACTACTGTGGACTCAAATAGGTATTTAGCACCTCTTTTAGCTCATTTTCAGACACTATAAATAACTCTATGTTCATCTTGAATTTTAATTCTATCATGCATATTGTTAGATCCATATTCGAGAAACAAACTAGTTACTTGAAACCTCTAGATGATTAATGTATAGACTTTTTGTTTTTGTTCCATCTTGATATAAAATAGCATATTAAATATACCTGAGTTCACTTGTTTCATGCACCTTTTTTGGCATAAATCAGATATGGATTTTAACTCAAACTCATGAGATTTTCCTATAAAACATCCCCACAGATCATATCTCCCTCATATTTCTAAACTTCTTCCAAATAGTAAGTAAACATTTAATTAAATGAGAATAGGGGTTCCTTACATTTTCCTCAATTTTATGAAGTTGGATTATCATAATGAACCATCCCCTTGTTTTCAATTTTCCTTTTATCTTTTTCAGGTTTTGGGAATGGAATTCCAACACCTCATCAACTTCATTTTCTTATTCATCATCTTAAACAATGATCCTCTTCAATTTATAATTCACCTCCTGATCTAAATTGATTTTAATATACACCAACTCCTTCTTAGTATATTTTGTATTATTCATTTATGTACTACCCAAAATAAAAAATTTATCCTTTTGTACTCCCTACATTAAGGATTTATTCATTTATAGTAGAAATGTCCATATTTCTCCAAACCATATTATTCATTTATAGTAGAAATGTCCATATTTGGTTTTCTTGGGAGTAGATTTTTCATTGGTTAAAGGACTGTTTAATTCTGTCATTCTAACTGAAACATTACTAAAATATCCAATTGGTATATGGTTAGCATGTTAAGAGTTATTGTAATAGTAACCATACCTCTATTATTGTGCTTGGTGACTCATTTTTATTCAAGTTTACCTTCATATTCATATAAATTAATGTATTCAAATGATTTATTATAGAATATAGAAATGTTTCCAAGCATCTCTCAAAATTAAAACATGTTTTCATACCTTTTTTTAGATCTCACTAGATTTTCATTACCTGATATATAGGTTTTCTTAAGTCTATTCCCAGCACCTATAAAACTTTCCCTCTTTTTGGAAATTTCTAAGGCCTTCCTTTTATATTACCTCAGAGAGGTTCCATCATAGTGAAAATTGGTTTCCCATAGAGTAAGGACTATGTTACATTTTAATATCTTTATGATTATCCTACGAAATGGAATAATTTTCCTTCATTTTATCATCACCTACTAAATTGAAGTCAAAAAATAAATGTAGTGAATCTTTCATTTTAGGTTCACCCTTGGAATCCAACTGGTTTTTGTCTATGTTTAACTCTTATTCTTATTTCTTGACCTTAATACTCCTTGACTCAAGTTAAGAATTTAGTTTTACCTTGAGTACCTCCTCAATAGAAATCCCATCCTATAATTTTTGAGTGATTTTGTCTAATATATCCATTTTCTCCATCATATTTCTATTCATTTGATAAATAGAGTCTTTGAGGATTACCTTCTCCTATTATATTCTTTATTTATCCTATAAAAACTCTTCTATGTGTTCATATAGCTCGTCCTTTTTAATCTTCAAGATTTAAGAAACTTTTGATTTTAGATTATTCCCCTTGAATTCAGCTTTAATTTTTTCACCTTTAGAAGAAATTACTTCTAATTCCTCATATTCGGAGTCATTATTCTCCCAAAACACAATTTTTATTCCAAAAAAAAAATTTATTTAATACCTTAAAATTGTCCACATAAATTTATTGAATTTTTATTCTCATCCCTTGATCGATGTTATCATATTTTAGATTTTGTTCTAACTCTTTGGAGAGGTTAAAACTGCCAATTTTTTCCTCCTTAGTACTTCCTCATCATTATTATTTCTAACTTCACTTGGGATACTATCATCCTCACACATTCTTAAATCATGATTAAATAAATGGATAGGTTCACAATATTAATATTTTATTCCTTTCTCATTTGATTTGTTTTATTCTTTACATTATATCTCACATTTCCCAAAAATGTTTCCAAGGTATGTAATTCCTCCTGGACTATTATTCTTCTTCGATATCCTTATATATCCTATGGTACACAAGAAAATAACAGCATGCTGAAGATTTAACTTCAAAAACCAATCTGATCAAGTTTGTTAACAAAAAATCCAATAAACTAAAAAATATGTTCTGATACCACTTGTTTGGTCCCAAAGGAACCCTTAGAGGGTGTGAATCAGGGTGTGACCATTTTGAACCCTTTTTCACCTTTCCTTATTTGGATCATGTTCCTAATTAATTTGGGACCTTATTTGACTAATTATAATCCACTCAACCCCCCCCCCCACCCACCAAATTGTGTGTAGATGTGTGGGAAATTAAATTATATAAGGACGTAATGATTTTACTTGGTTCACAAACATTGGGAAAATTAAAGGTTCATAATTTTTTTGATGTGACAATGCACCAAAATACACTAGTATCACTATTGTTAATTGGATATAAAAAGGTTATAGTCACTCTATTCCTGGGATCACTACCCTATATGTTTTTAGGGATTAGTCACTCCTTTACCAAGGTACCCTACCCTTTATCCACCTTTATACACTGTTTCAGGGTAGGATACCCATGGTTTGTATATATATAGGCATATCTATCTTAAGAAACATATGTGTAGTTAAGTAAATCATCACTTCTAAGTGGATTTCCTACTAAAATCCTCATGGATGATACTTAATATTCTTACTATGAAATCATCCTTCACAAAGCTACTTATTTATCTTTGGAAGGTTCTTAATGAACTGCCATGTTCCCCTTCCTTATAGCATGAGTCTGGAATACCTTTGTTGTTAAAAAAACTCCCTTCTTCTTCTTCAACATACATATCTTAAAGAATTAAAATTCAAGTTCTTATTATCCTAACTATGATTATTCTAATGTGTGAATAATAAATCTCACTCTACTTCTCTCTATATCATAAATATGAAATGAGTTTTATTTTGAGAGTTTCTCTCTTTTTTTTGTTCATATGGAATACAACACAACATGCAAGATGGATTTTCCATATTTAGAATATATTAAAACTAATTTTCTTCCACTCCTTCTTCTCTCACTATTTATGGGATCGAGACAGATGCTTGATAGGTATAAAATATAAGGATATATCTTTTTTTAATGCATATTCCATGATCCTCTTTATGGAGATGGGTTAAATCCATAAACCTATCACACATTTTTATTTTTCAAAAATACCTAAAATTTAACTTTTCGCAACATTTAAAACCATGTATTAAAATACACACATAATTTTTGTTGTAATAGGCTCCACATTCCAAACTTTATCTTCTCTTTGGTATGTTTCATGTAAAACACCCAATTACCTTATCCTAAAGTTCTTATAAATCATTCATCTCTACTTAATATTTTAAGAATCTCACCAAGAACACACTACTGTTTCATGGATCCAAATTTCATCCTTTATAGCATAAATATATTTTTCATTTTATCCACTAAAAAAATTGTTGCAACTCCTTCCTTTATCTTTATCTGGAATCATCAATTCCTTTAAAGTTTCATGATATTTAAATCACTTTATAATGGGTCAAGAATCATTTTATTTATGGTATAAATCCTTAAATAATATTGTAGATAATATCATAATTAATCCATAATAATTTCCTTAAATAAATGTTGGTTTATGATGATAATTGAATTTTTATAATTCTCATATCACACCTACGCATCCTAAGATGACACTTACATAGTCATCCCACACTTACACTACCTAATCACACATGTGTATCTTAATCAGACACACATAAAACCAAAAAACTCACCTATATAGTTAGAATATAACATGTACATTTAGGCCTGATGACACATATTCCCATGCCTTTTCCAAATTCTCATACCCCTATCGAAATGAAACATATTATGATCTTGGTTGACACATACACATTTGTAAGTTAACACATACACAGATCTAGACACACATATATGTTGTTGTGCCAATTAAAAATTTATATAGGCTACCAGAATAACACTTATTCACATGTCTAATAACATATATAAAAATACTAAATCTTTTCCAAATCCATATCTCCTTTCTAGAATGACACCTACGTTGCTCCTAGAATTAATACATACACAGATCTAGACTCTTCAACAAGATTGCTTCCAGATTCATTCCAATTCACTTATGGCCTATGAGATCACCATAGTGAACTCCTATAAGTGTTGGAACATGAATAATTTATAAATATGAGTACCTTTCTATCATTATAAGCTCCATGCATCTTCTCTTTCCTTTTTCAAAAAATCCAACCATAATGTCAATCAAGATCCATTTATAAAAAAACTTCTAGGAATCACCATTTTATTATCTATTTAGTCACCTCCACAAGTATGATCTATAAACATATATATCTAGACTTCTTCTGCAAGTCATTTCAATAAATCTAATGCAAACCCATAGGGTTTACAACATATATGAAATATGGATTTCATATTTCTTATTAAAGTTATTAAGGCTAGTAGGGTAACACATCTAGACCTTTGGATAAGGATTAACTTTTGGAAAATTATTTTGATCCAAAATTATGAGATTTTGATAAAAATTTATAAAAAAGAATTTTTGGATTGATTCAAAAAGAGTTGTGGTATTTTATATAAAGTCATTATGTATTTTAGTGCAAGTGGTAGATTGATTTTTATTCAATAAAAACATATGTATATGATACATATGACTGAATAAATTACACCCAATGTAATGTCAGATATGTGCATGCATATTCCACCTCATCGGCTGAGTGCATGCATCTGGAACCTCATATGTTGAGTGCATGCATCTGCCACCTCCTTCTCATGTGGTTTCTTTTAGTTACTAATCCATTAATAATAGATTAATTTTAGATTTTATGTTTATTAAATAGGTTTAATGGATTACTACAATAGGAAATAACATACATACTTGATACACTGTATATGGACAATGTGTTTCATTGAAGTGATTGTCAAGGTTAACTATAAAAAAGGGATAAGATCCCTCTTATTGTTTGTGTTGAATGATCATATGTTTAATACAAAACATTATATCTTATATTTATCACCATTCATTTCATTCCAGTTAAGTTTATATCAACCCTATGAGAGTTATAGGAATACTCAAGTTATGAACTTGGATCCATTGACCAGTGTTCCTCCCTCTGAGGTAAGTGGCTTAATTAAACTACTTCATGATATTTATCAATAATTAAACTTAAAATAATGAATATTGAGGATAATTTTATCATGTATCAGGTACCATTTTATTCATTTACATATACACATTTTATTCTTGATGAAAATAGTGAAAATATATGGGTTTTTTCCTTTTTTTATTATCATATTATGATCCTACAAATTCCATAAATAATACCCTCTATTATGGGGTGATTTTACACCTATATAAAAAACATACATTGTATTTCACCCCTGGACTTTTACACCCAAGATTCCATCTTAAAAAATCACTTTAAACATTTATAACATGTCTAAAAATTCTAATTTTTTATTATAATTTAAGAATTCAAAAATTTATAGGTTTTAATCTCATAAAAATTTAACTTCCCTCCAACTCCAATAATTCATAATGATGTAATTCAATATAAATAATTTTTATTTATGTTTTTTATTTTATTAAAATTTATTTTAAATATAATTTCATTGGACCAATTATAATTTTATTCCTATAAATTTTATTTTTTTTATCTTTATTTTATTATATTTTATTTTCTCATGTTTTATATTTTTCATTACCTTTTCATATTTCAACTTCCAATATGTTGCCTAAAAGTTCAAGTCCACAAAACATTAACAGTAGGTAAATGTTTTCAAATAAGTATTAGATGACAAATTCAATTTATTGAGAAAAAAATTCTAGAATTGTCATGATACCTTAAATAGGATATATTCATAGTTGATAGACTAATAAGGGAATTTCTAAGACATGCATCTATAATTGAATAGTTGAAATTTATAGAAATAAATGAAATAATTTATCCAATGTTAACATTGAAATTATTATTTATATCTTGAAACTTTGGGTAATAAAGAATTCAAAAATAATGAGGAAGAGGAACCAAATATAAATAAAGTTATTCACTTTTTTTCTTTTTGGTGTCACACATATCATGAAACTTAAGAAACAATTTACAGGAATTACAATTTCCTCAAGTGGGTTCCACAATTATTAGTTAAAAAGGTAATAAAAATAAATTATTGAATATATTTACTTGAAAACAAATACTTATAAACTTTATAAATCCAAATAAACAAAACATGCGGCACTTAGTTATTCTTATTTTCACCATTTTATGGTATATATGATGATTTAAATGGGGAGAGTACATGAGTGGATAAGAGAGTGTAAATCACAATTTTTTATTATATATAGTTTTTTATCTATAAATACCACCTAATTTATTATTAAATATCTTATATTTATGGTAGATAATTAAAAATGAAAGATGTTTGGTGGATATTGTGTTACCAAATTTCCACACTATTTCAATCACTATAGATAACTCTACCTTTTTAATTAAATTAAAATAATGATATTTCTGACTTAGATAATCATGCATAATGTGGGAGTGGATATTCAACTTATTTAATATCCCTTGATGGATATAATATAGGATAAGAAGAAAGATTGTGGGAATCAAGTATCCCTACTACTATTGACAACATATGAGCTTCGCCCTTATTATTCCCTAAGTGGTTTCCTCTATAAACTTTACCCTATATGAGTGAGAACATCACATCTTGTGTCACCTCCACTGCAAAATTATTTTTAAAATAAATATAGGAGGATGAAATATACTATTCTCAAGGGTATCCATTGGATAAGAGGGTAAATTCATGATGTGTGGGAGGAAGTGTATAGTTTGTGTGATTCCAAACAATATCTCTTAGATTAGCTTTAGATGTTATATATACATATACATGATTACATAGGATCTTATGCACCTACACTACCACCACTTTCCAACTTGTAATTAAACTTGAAAAAATCAATAACTCAAGGAAGTATACATATGGAAGTTTATAATTGATAATTGTTTTTAATAAAAAAACTTGTGTTTAGTTTTATTAATTATTATTTAATAATTGAAAAAGTAAATAATAAAATCATTAATATTACTTTAAATTATATTTAATTTCTAATATTGGAGACAATGTTTAACTTTAAGTGTGGGGAAAGAATTTTGAACTTAAGTTTTAATTTTATATATTTCTACATTAATATTAAATTATATTAGATATTTACCTATATTAATTGTATGTTTTCTTATTAATTTGTGACATACCAGCCCCAATTTCTGAATACTATATATGAATCATCATGTCACATTCCTAAGGCATGTTCCTAATTTCTCTAAGATTACATAAGTTCAAAAGGTATTGTATGTGAAAAAATGAGAATGATTTACACTTTGTATATAATAAAGAATAAATGGTATCAATTTAAATAAGAAAAATTAATATACTCCCACTCACATAACATATAATTCCTAATATTATTATCGTATATAGTATTAATATTGTATGGATAATAAAAAAACCAAATAATGATAATATAAGGAGCTCACATAACTCTATATGAAACATGATCCTTTACATGTCATCACCTTCATTACTCTAGAAATGATCTAATGGTTTACTCTTAAATAAGATCAAAAATAATTCATACAAAACAAAACAAAAGAAATTTTACATACACACCAATGTGTGTGTGTGTGTGTGTGTTTGAGGTAATTATCAGTTTGATACCACCATGAATCTATGTAATTACTTTATAATCCAAACTCAAAACCCTTGGTTGAAATACATTTAGAAAATATTTTTTTCATTTATATAATCAAAAATCCAATCAAATTACATTTTTAAATTAAATCATTTTACTTTCGAAGGAGTATAACCATGAAGATATCATGAATCCATAGGAAGCACACAAACATGGAATATAAATTAAACCATAAATTAGAAAAAAAATCACATCATAATGTAAGGAAAAACATGGGATAAGAACCTTGATCCTATGTAGATGATCTAGTACCTCACTCACAGAACCACCTATTGGCATACTATATGAACCAAATGACACAAACCTTATAACAACCCAAGATTTTAAAATACATTATTTTTGAAATCATATACAATGCGCAACACCGAGTGTAAATAAACCCCAAAATATTATTATTTTATGATCATTATAACATAGTTTTTTAATTGTAGGGTATGAAAAGAAGTATCCAAATTATGAAATATATATATATAGGTCCTGATATATAAAAAAATTATAAATTCTAAAGAAATATGCACTCAATTTTTGGTAAAGTCATTTTATTTTTCCATATACGTTTTCTTCAAAAATGGGTTTTATTGAAAGAATATTTATAATTAATTTTTATAACATTGAAAAATTTTATTTGATAAAAATAATATAATTTTTTAAATCATAATATAAAAATTAAATTATATTTAAATCTTTTGCTTTTTCTAAAAAGGTTAAATTCTTAATGAATAGTGAAAATTTCTGATTTTTTATTAAAGACTATTTTTTTAAAGAATTTAAAATTTTCAATTTTTTGCTTTAAATGGTTTCAAAGTAAAATTATCTCTATTATATTATTAATTATCCATATAAGTTCATGGGAATAAATTTTATGGTTAAATTTTGTATAAAAACATTTGTATACTTAAAAAGACATTTTTCTATAAAAAAAAATTTCTTTTCATTTTGTGTTATTATCTTAAATTAAGTTTTTTCACTTATAGAAATTGAATATTTAAAAATGGATTCTATATTTTTAATCATGAGGTTTAAATTTTTTTAATAGATCCCTTTTAGTTTTTATCAATATGAATAGTAACCATAATAAATTTTATTACCCTAATGAATATAAAATGGGTTAATTAGGATTAAAACTAATGTCATAAGGCTTTAAATTCATTCAAACACTTGTATTTATTTCATTAGATGGTTTTATTTAATCCAAAATCATAAAATATTTAAAAATATGACCTTTTTTCATTTAATAATGATTTTTACCTTTATAATATGTAAGTAAAAGATATTTAGAAATGTCACTTTCTTTCTTTTTATATATATAATAGTTTGTGATAGGGAAAATTATGATCAATTATAAATGTTTATTTGAAATATGAATGAATTTTTTATCATGGTAATTTATTTTTAATTTTATTTAGAAAGATGGAGGCTAAGCCCCTTTTATTAAAAGAAAGTAAAAGAAAGGAAACGAAAAGAGCATGGGAAAATAGAGTCAAAACCCAAATTGAAATCTACTTGTTTATCTTTTTCAGCAGTCTTGCACTTAGCCTCCTTTCTTATTCTCAAATTGCATCCCAGTGGGCCCTTCCAGAACCTCGCCCCCGACCTCTCGATCTTTCCCTAGGGAGAGATTGAAGTCTTTCATAAATAGTCTCAGCATCAGTGCTTTCAGAATCAGAGTTATCCTCTTTTCTGTCCTTACCTTTGATCGGAGAAGTTCCTCTTGCGGATTCCATCAATCCCTCAACCTCCATTGATTTGGTCAGATCCAAAGTATCACTATCAATATTCTAATCATTCCCTACAATCGATTGTGTTTCCACCACTAGAGTAACAACCAAATACTTTGACTTCTTGTAAGAGACAAGTTTAAATCCCTCATTATACACTATAGAATTTGAAGAAGCCTGGATGTTTTTAGAAATGACTGGAGTGTTAGGTTCTAAAATTTGTTTACCTTTTTAGTCACCTAAAGTGGTCATCCATTCCTGTGAGAGTTGAGCTTCCCCTTCAGTAACTTGTTCAGCTATAAAAACATCATCACAACTTTTAGAGGAGGAACATGCTTGAGGTTGTTGTAGAACAACACTTTTATCATTGTTAAAGGAATTAGCATTATGATCATTAACCTCCTTGGAAAATATTTTCACCAAAGACTTCTTACCCTCAAAGGTAAGGTGATGATCATTATTCCCATCAAATTTTGTCGTAACACCATACACCTCATTCCGCTGATCAATATTATCAGAAGAAATATCCATCCCATCATCATGATTTCAAAAAAAATTATATCATCATGATGATTTGAATGAGGAACATCAGCTTTATGAGGAGCACTTTTTTCTTTTTTAGACAGTTTCCCACGTCATACCCACACAAAGCACAAAAGTTGTAAACTATGGAGAATCTACAAGAATATGATTCATGACCAATAACATTGAATTCAATGTAGAATTTAGTAATTTTTTCATAAGTTATATTTATCTCAATAATATCATCATCAGTTTCAAGCATCACATTGTCAACAAGAGTTGCTCCCATTTCAACCTCAACCAAAAACCTTGCAAAGTGCCCAAAGCGAGCCACTTCTATTTCCTTTTCAATTTTAATTGGAATGCTGATGGACAAATAAATATCATAAAATATTTTGGGGTGCTAGAGTATCCAATTCAATCCATAGACCCTTACCCAAAATTGATTTTTGGTATTACCAACCTCAAAGGGGTTAAATTTCTTATCCCATTCTCACAAGTGAATAATCCCAGGTTTGAGCACAATGGAACCAAAGCCCAATGCTCGTACTTTCAATTCTTCTATGGGGAAAATCATATGAAAGTATCCTATTCCTATAGAGACACACTTCCATGATGAAAAACCCCAAATAAATGAAATTTTTTTCTTGAGTTCCTCATTTTTCAGAGGCTGAGAGCCTTTAGGAAGAAATAATCGAGCAATGATAGAAAACTCACCCATTTTTAGGTGCTTTGAAACTGCAACGGGATAATCCTTGATGAGTGCAATACTCCCTATTCTTCTAATTTAAGAATCAGTCGTTCCTTTGAAGCAAACAAAATAATGATCAATTGATGTTCTCTCATTAGCACTGTCTTGACTCTCCTGGATCCTAAGCCTAAGAGGAGGATAATGAGTGGCACCCAGCACTGCCTCCAAAGTCGACCGTGACACAAGAACCGGCTAAAAAGGCTGACATGCTTTCAACGTATTACCCTTTCCACCCTTCCTGACCATCCTGACTTCAGATCTGAGCACCCCGTCCAGAATACCACTCCTCGTGGCCAATTCTAACACAGTTCTTGTGCAAGTAGTAAAAAATCAAGTAAATTATATTAAAAACTCAAAAAAAAATATTTTTGGGTGATTTAAAGTGTCAAATGAATTTTTAAGATAAATATAACATATTATAGATGTCTTAAAGTTTTATATTCAAATTCCATTTCTTTCAAGTTTTTTTAATGCTAAATTATTTGAATAGTTCTTAACATGGAATTAATAGTATTTTATGTTAAATAATATTTTAATAAATTATTTTAAAATATTAAAAATATTTCAAGAGGATAATTAAGATTATAAGTGATAAAAAATATAATTCCTTGGCCATTTTTTCCAATTTTCACCTTATAAGTAAAATTATAACCCTTTTATATTGAAAAAATCATTTCCACATTTAAGGTTAAAATTGGTTAACAAATGGGTTAAACCAAAATATAAGATTTAAAATAATATATAAACTAGTAAAAATTATATATAATGATTTTATTAAGACTATATATTAATTATATTTTAATAAATATCATGTTTTAACCATTTTACATGAGTTATATATATTATATTATAATATTTCATGTATTCCCAAAAATGAAATTAATGATATTTTATAATAAATAATATTTTATTAAATGATTTAAAATTCATAAAAATGATATATTAATTCAATTTAATGGTATTTGGTTTAACATATCAATAATGTTCCATTAATGTGTCACTTTTCCTTTTATGATAACATTCTTAACCCTTAAAGAGTAAAAAACTTTGATATCATGGTAATTGTTAAAAGGATTAAGAGGGGTTTAAAACAAAGATATAAATGTAAAAGCATCACCTAAAAATTTCAAGATTTTATTGTATAAAATTATTTAGACATATAATCATTATATATTCTTAATATTTCAATTTTTAGTTCTTTTATAATAAAAATTAATTTATATTAATTTAATTCTTTAAGTAATTTCAAGAGTGCCCCACCTCGTACTTATAAAAGGGTCCCTTTATCCTATATTCCTCACACATTTTAATCCTTATATATCAAAAAAAAATCTACCATAATACCTTAAAATATTACTTCAGTACATCCTAGAGCTTCTTGTATTTCCAAAATACCATTATCTCAAGACTTAATGTGTAAGCCAATATAGCATTCTCAATAAATAGGTATAAATATTAAGCATGAATTTTCAATTTTATTTACTCTTATACCACCTATAAATATATAATATTAATTATAAAATAATTAATTTATTATATTAAATATGATTAATTGTTATTATGAGAATGGAACAACCATTATCCACCTTCTTCTCATCCATTGGAAAATGATAATGTCGCATGTGTGTACGTGTGGGCTACCACCTCCACGAAGTGATGTGATTCATTTTCCACTTCTAATTTACATGGATAGGGATAATGATAAATTACATGAATATATATGATATCATAAATATTCTTGAAAGGTGAGTTATTATTTACCTTTCTTTCTTTCCATTTGTTGAAAAGTGAAAGCATTGTTCATGTGTACGTACAGTTTACCATCTCCATGAATGGTGTAATCCATTTTTCTATATCTACCTTTTATAGATGAATATATATATATATATTGAATATATATTATATTTCTATCATGATTAAAATTTTGTATATGAAGTAACCAAAATTAAAGTAAAAGGACCAGAACTACCAAACTAAAAGTCTCATTAAATATAAAAGAGTTAACATCCAGAAATGAAAAGTTTAATAAGGAATTATTAATAAACATATGTTGAAGTGTTATAATTGGATCATATATAATACTATATTTATATACATGATTATTAAATTGAATTATATTAAATTTAAATTTATTATATATGAGGTTAGATCACTTTCAAAACAAGTCAAATTCATGGTAAGGGGTTTAAATATCACTTTTATTTCTATAAGATACATACCATAATCGCCACTTATTTCTTTTATGTGGTGTATATACTACCCATTAATGTATTATATAAATATCCTTGTGAAAATTATATGGATTTAAATATATATCTAAGTTTCTATCTTTCATGAGATTTTGATTTGAAAGCTACCAAAGTGGTAAGGGATTTATGTTTCAATCTCATTTAAATCAGGATTATTTCTGCTTGAATTTTCATTGAAGGAAATTATATTATCATTTTATTATAAATCCCTTTAATTTTTATTATAATATATTTATTTCTATAATTTTTATGTTTTAGTACCTTCTTATACTCTTTATTACTCAAAATGGTTCATATTTTTTTTAAAAAATTCAACCTTATTTCTCCTCTTTTAGTTGAAAAACCTTTTTCTTCCATATCCATATTTATTTAAATGTTTTTAATCATGTTTTTAGATATTATCCAATTATTTTTAAAATTTATGTTTACCCCTTTTTTAATTTCTATAAAAATGAATCAAAGGAATCTTCCTATCATTTTCTAAACAAGGTACTTTTGACTTTTTACCAAAAGTGTTAAAGGAATATTTGTTTTAACATATACAGTATGAATTGAATTTCCAATTATTATGAACACTCAATGTTTTTAAGATTCCCCTAAAAGTTTCCATATTTATTTTCAAAGAAAATATTATCCATAATATTTTAGAAATATTTATATTTTAATTAAAACATTTTAAAATAAAAAGTGTATTTTCCTCAAGAAATATTCCAGGTATTTTTTTAAAGGAATTATTATCTAAGATGATAATATTTTTATGTTAATTATGATTTATTGGTGATTTGATTCAGTGATACCATACTTATTCTTTATTTGGATGTTTTAAAATTAAGATATTGAGATGTTTATAAACCCCATTTATTTCCATGTGTTATGATATGATGAATTTATGAAAATTTTATGATATTCATTTTATTTTCATAGGTTATGATATGATGATAAGATGAATATTTTATGATCTTGTGATAAAAATATATATGGTTTTAATTATGTGATTGGTATACTTGGGAATACATATCTCTCCAATTCATTGGATAAAGTTTTATATCTCATGAAATAATTATGGTAAATGAGCTGATGGGATCAATACACTATCAAAAAAAGGTAGGGATGTCTGATCTACAATAAAAAATAGGTGGTGATGAATGATTCATTATGATATAGGAAATAGGTTTTTATTCATGATCCACAATGATTTTATGGTCTTGATAGTTAACCTTGATATATAAATTTTTATACATATATATATGATGGTGCCACACTTTTATGACGTAAACTTATGGTTTGGGATTGATTTATGATGATTTCTTACTCTTATGATTCATGTCTTTTGAAATGATACATTTTTTCTATGACTCATGATTTATATCCATGATATATTGGATATAAAATTTGTAAGTTATGATCATAAACTCATAACCTTATTCTTATCTTATGCCTGATTATGATCATCGATTGATATCTCCCATGATTACACTTACTGAGAATCTGAGATCACCCTTTCTTATATTTCTTTTCCCCAAGTTGTAAAGACAGGTTTTAAGTGAGAATAAAATTATGAGAGACTATGAAGAATGTACCTAAATAATATATTTATGTATAAAATTTCCAAATACACTAAACCTTTATGATTCTAGCATGGATCACAATGTTATGTATTTAATATTCATCTAAAAATATATAATATTTATATACAAAATATATGGGTTTCTATAGATCCCAACCTACCCCATGGACGTATTATGAAGAAACAACCTATCCAAATACAAATCCTAAATAAGGGACACTATAAGGATAAAAATCATAGCTAGTGTAGCACTCATATAGAATTTCCCATAAATCAAGAATCAATATATCAAATTTTACATTTATAAAAATACCAGAAATGGGCATAAGTAAAAGAGGGAAATAATGATGAATAAAAATATAAATAATTCCAAATATAACATTATAAGTCTTAAAGTAATATTAAATTACAAAAATATATTTATATAAAACCAAATATATCACAAACATTGCATATAAATTCAATTAAAGTAAAACAAGTCTCATATATATTTCATAAAACACATTTTGGGAAGAAAAATCATAGATTTTTAAAACTATTATTTTAATACCATAGAAATTAGCTTTCTAAATATGAAAGGAATCATTTAAAATGTATCTTAAGAATATATTTTAATCAAAACCTGTCAATAAAACATTTTTTTCAAACATATGGTGTGAGTGAAATGAAGTTTTAATAAATAAAGTGCTCAAACACTTGTGGAATCCATTTTAAGACAAACTAAAAAAGGCATAAAGACCTGGGAAAAAATTTATTATTTCATAAATGATATATTTTATGGTTTGTAAGTTGATATAGAGTGTATTTATAAATCTTAATAATAAATAATATGTCAAATCAAATAAGTCATGTAGAAATATCTATCCAGATGTTGATGAAACCACAATGACTTCCCTAAATGGTGATCAATTGGGATTAGGAAAATAGTTTCCCTATTTTATATATCAAAATCCCAATGAGTTTAGATCTTTTTTTTGGCATGTAAAAAACCCCACTTTTCCATGAACCTTAGACATGGGATAAGGGTGAGCGGTAGATGATAATAGAAAAGAGGGAGAGAAAGGAGGATGGATAAGGGAAAATTTATTTGGATACTGTATATAAGGAATAGTATAGGAGAAACCTATAATATTTAAAAATAAAGTAGGGATACCCCCTCCAATATATGGGCTTCATCCATAAAATAGAGAAAAAAAAGGGATTACCATCTTTTTTTCAAAATATATCAAATATTATTATTATTATCAATATAAAATAAATTACACATATGTATATAATCCTCCCATATTATTAAATCATACTCATATATTATATATAAATTCTTATAATTAAATTATAGAATCACCCTGTATCTATGCCAATATTTTATCCCATTTTATATATACCTACATATAATAATAATCAACCAAGATACATAATATATACTTTTACATATTCATTTTATAAAATATACACAAATTATTATAACACATAAAAGTCTCAAATAAATTTAATAATTATAATTATAACACCATAATAATTTAATTTTAAATTCCAACACTTTCATAATAATAACTTATAAAATTAAAACAAAAAATATATAATACATTCTTTTACAATTTCATTTTCAGAAAAACATAATCTAAAATATTGAAAACACACTTTATAATTTATATTTCCAACAAATATTTAATTTAATTAGTATAATAATTCATAAATAAACTATTAATGGTCTTAAGATGTCAAAACATGAAAAATGATATTTTGGGTCAGCTAATAAAAATACATGATTACCATGCACGGTTCTCATAATTGTTCCCTAACTATACAATAGCCATTTTCGCAACTATCTAATGATATGTGATTAATATGAATAGTTCCCCAAAACATGTTCAAATCATTAATTATTAAAAAAAATCAAAAAAAATTATTATTTAAATTCCCAAATTATTATTATAAATAAATTTATTGTTTTGAATTTTAAGTAAATTCAAATAAATATAGGAAATTAAATGATTTTAGACAATAATTTTCTATTTTTTAGATTAAATTTTGAAATTTTTTACATTTATGTTCATCTTATATTCATTAAAAATATTTTGTGTAAAAAATTATAAATAATAAAAAATTAAAAAAATGAAATAAAATCATGCATTATCATATAAGTGTTTCACATTTCCCCTTCACTTTTTGGTTACAATAGTAATCACATGAGGTGATTTATGGTGATTAAATATGATTTATGGATTGACTGAATATGTTTTATCCTTTTTATTTGTGTATTGGGTAAAAAATTAATCTTGTGGGACAATTTATGGTGATAACATGGGTTGTGGTTTGTTTGACATCCTTAGAATTAATTAAGATATACAAAAATATATTAAAAATTAATTGAGAGTGTGTTTTTATACAATGTTATGAATCATTAGATATTTATAATATGTGTATATTTTAAATGAAATATATAAACTTGGAACATAATATCAAATAATGATTTATACTGTGACATTTTTTGTTGAATCTTAAGTTGATAAATATTCATTTTCCCTATATTATTAATATGTTTAAAATTTTGTAATGTGTACTTAGATATGGTTTATATAATTATGTGTCTGGTTATTTTTATTATTTTTATTATGATTCCTACATTGGTGAGATATGTGAGCATTTTTGGATATTAAGGAGATGCTTGGATATAATAAAAATTATATATTTGGAAAAGTTTTTTTTGTGTTTTATGTAAATTTTTGTGTTAATTTTATAATTTATTGTCATTAATTTTAGAAATATTTTATGTTGTTTTAGTATGTTTCTTATAGTAATTCACCTTGTATGAGTAAAATAGGGGTAATTAAGTGGATTTTGAACCAAAATAGAATGTTTTACCAGCCTTACAAAAAATTGAAATAGGTTCATTCCAAATGAGAATATTCAGTTTGACATGACCCTATGTCAATTTGGTTGAAGTGGATGAATTATAAGGGGTCTGAAATGGATTGTAAAGGGGTTTATTTTTGGCATAGAAAAAAAATTAAATGAAAAACATAGCAAGTGACGTGATGAAAAACATTAATAAGGGGGTCCAATGGAGTCTAAAGCACAGATTGAAGAATTTGATTTCAATCCAACACTTTATTTTCAATTGTATCAATGACTATCTATTCCAATTAGGTGTTAAGATTAGTATAGACCTTTGAAATACCCACACAATAGATAAATTATAAATTATTTCTTTTATTATTAAAACTATTTTTTCATGTTTAGATAAATGCTCTATTATATTTATAAAATTATCATCTAAATAATTTATGATTTATTGATTATATTTTTGTAATGTTATAATCCAAAATTGAATTTAACTAGAAAAATAAAAGTTTAAAGGGAAGGTAAGGTTGCACACTAACATTTCCTCTTATCTTTCATTCACTGGTGAATATTCTTGCATATTATTTTAATAATTTGTAATAGATAAATAATGGTAATGTTGATATCATTTATCAAAGTTGTTTAATAGATTAGGATTCATATGATAATTATTTATATATAATTATGGATTTTTAATGAATATTAATTATCCAATGATCATTAGGAGTGGGATTAAAATGAAACCCAACACCTTAAAATCACACTATCATTGAAATTTTTCTATCCAACCTTCAATTTCTATTATTTTTATTTAAAATAAAATGTGGAATTCTTATTCTTAGATAGTGATAGGATTTTAAATATGTTTTAACTATAAGGACCATTCTTCATGGTTTGACCTGAAATACCAACTATACTCTTGTATAGAATATCTAAGACTTATAAATTATTAAATTATGGTATCTTGATAATAGGAATTTCATAAAAACTAATCATGTTCTGCAATCATCACATAATAAATGGTTAATTTCACAATCACATAAAATATTTCATGTCATCACCATAAGCATGAACAAATTTTTATACAAAATACATATTTTTTATAGTTGTTACAAAGAGAAAAAATTATTATAAAACATCATAAAATAAATGTTATATGATCATTATAAATACATAAAACTATTTTATTTTTTATTATTATTTAATATAGAGTGGATTAAAATAAACCAAACAACACACACATCGAGGAACCCCATTGGGTCAAGCCTTAACCCTCCCCATAAGGAATGGAAAGCACCCGATGGACCTATTTTATTACAATACATAGACTAAATCCCTAGAGGCCCAAAGTTCTTAGAACATGGGTGGTATGAAGGCCTATCATCTTGAAGGATGAATGCATGGTGTCTACTCTAATGATAAACTTGCATCATTCCATGTCATTAGCTTTATATCTCATTTCCCCTGTTAATAGTCATTACACCATGTTACCAGTATAAAATTTGTGTACCCCCCCCCCCCCACTAAGAATATTTACATAATGTTGGTCCCTAAAATATCATGGAAGGGAGCACCTATATCCTACATCATACGAACCATGTGGGAAGAGGGATAAATGGTAGGTTTCATCACACTCATCTCTGTTTCAAGCCTCCCACCTGAAAAAACCTGTTTGGTGCCCAACTGCATCACCTAACTATTTCTCCACACTATATTACTAGTCTCATCGTGTTGATAGTAATATGATAGGGAACACATTTTTTCCACATTATAAATCTATAGGGATGGATGGTTGGTTTATAGGCACCATCACACTTATCCCTCTATTGAGGCAACCCACCATGTAGTGCATGTGTATCGCCATGTTTCACTACCTGCTAATTTCATTAAGCTAATTATATAAACGTATATGTAAACTACTTCCCACTAATTATGGCCCAAATTCCATGTGGCTTGAAGTCCTATTTTATGGGTGGATGACCCCGAGGATCAGTGGCTTAGAGGCCCATTTTTTCTCTAAATTCCCATTCAGTATGAATATTACCACTACAATCGTACCTTTTACAATGGCTATGGAAATTCACTCCCACCCAAATTTTATCCTAGGTTTTTCATGTATAATTATAGGGTGTTTAACACCAATAAATATACTAATATTCCAAACTATTTAAGTATTCTCCCTTATTTAGTTATATGACATTGTGGTTTTTTGATACATACCTTTCTTAGTTTCACCTTTTTGATTTTATTTTAACCAAATACTAAAACTAAAATATTCATGATAATATAAAAAATAATCAAAGTATATGGATATGAAATCTCAATCTTAAAATTTATTCTCCTATGACACCTTTGTTATTATTTTTTACATATGATACTTTTGGTTCAACCTATGACTCTCTCCATTAAATCCTTTGGTTTTATACAGTAATTTTTCTATTATGTTCTCATCCTCAAATTTATTAATACTATGTTCATATCCTTGATAAGTTTTTATAAATAACATGTTTATTAATCAAATCATATCCCTCGGGATTGTCTAGATAGGTGTACATTTAAGCTTCTTTTCCATTCACCAGGTCACATTTGTGTTAATATCCAACACACCCTCTTTGGGATAATTAACCCTAGGTAAAACTATGCTAAAGCTTTCATCCACTTCCCCGTATCAAGATAGGGATTTATTTTATAGAAAAATCATACAGCCTATAATTTAAAAAAAAAATCAAGATGTTATCCAATACTTAAACTTATACCTTACAATTATCCCTAGGGTTTTTAATATTGTTTTCTTATCCTAATCAATAGAATATTATATCAAATACCCTAAAGGGTTATAAAAAATTTTAAATTATAATCAATCATAACTTATCAACTTTAATGAAATTTCTAACTCCCAGTTCATCCTAAATCAATATCATCTTAATTTCTAAATTTATCTAAACTCTACTTTAATACCAACTATGGTAGCCTATACCTAATTTCCCAATAATTATATGACATAAATAAAATATTCCATTAAAACGCATACCTAAGACATTTTAGGTTTTGAGTTTTATATAATTATGGAAAAAAATTAACTAAGAATACTCATGCCTTTTCCAACTAATGTAAATTTTCCCTTTCTACTGAGAGATAAACTTATTAATCCATAACATTTCTTTAACATGTCTTATAAATTCTTCTCATAAGATACCCTTCTAGACCTAGCTTATATTTTATATTTCTTCATAACATGGGGAAATAGAAATATAAGAAAGGGATGAGATCAAATTCTCAATAAGGTTAAAAATATATGATAATAATCAATTATTATAAGTGAGAATAAGATGAGCATATGGGTATAATCCTTATATATTATTAAATCATGCCCAATAAATATTAGTTCATAAATATTGGCATAAATCTTGATATGAAATAATATGTGAATAAAAAGAGTGAGTCAACAAACATGAACCATGATAACATAACATAGTCTTGATAATAAGCATAAAACTATAAAAATAAATAAATTATGGAACATACATTAGTATAGGGAACATAACTTTCATGATCCAAGCCACTAGTTCCCATGTTTATGGGAAAAAAATGTCCTCTTGAATACCTATCTCATGAGATATAAACTCTTAACCAATGTATTTGAGGGTGATATAGGACCCCACACATCAATCATCCATAACTACATGTTCCATAATAAATAATTCATTTTTAAAATCAGAAGGAAAACATGTAAAATAAATGGGTTTCACAAAAAATATCTTAAATAACCCATGGAAATAAAATGGGTTTTAATGACATCGATTAACTTTCTAGGTAAATACCATTAAAATAGGATAATAAAGAATATAGTATTTACAATGTATAGATAAAGTATATACAGTTAATAAAATAATTACCCTAAATAAATCAATTTTTGGTATCTTGGTGAACTCCCTTCAATAAAAAGTAATTAATAATAGGGTATTCATAGATGAAAGTCATTTGAAGAAAAATTAATATAATAAAACGAAACAAATTAAGCAAAACAATGATAGTGATGGATAATTTTTCAAAAATATAATTACATTACATATTCCATATAGAGAAGTAATTTGGATGGTTTTAAAATAACATATCCCCAATGTAACAAAGGAAACTCAAAATAATGTTCACATATATGAAAAAAAAATCTTGTAAAATAATGTTTCTAATGGTATCACCCAAGAAGGGATAAAGAATCGAATTGTTTGATATCATAAGTCCAATACCAAAAAATATAAATATATATTTATTAGATAATAAATCATGTAACATAAATCCAATTATTGTAAATCCTTTTGAATATGAAATAAAAAATGGAGGTGAAAACTTAAAATAGATTTTAGAAAACATTTTGAACATTGATATAAAATAAAAACTTACATATCACTTTCAAAAGTAACTTTTGAAAAGGTAAAGTGAAAGATTTTGAAAAATAATAATTTAAGAAAAAATAATCTCTAATAATAGATCGTTGAAAATGGAATAAATTTTTCTATAGAAAATGTAGAGCCAAAGATAAAACATCAAATAATGAAAGGAAATGAACCTTTTTGATACTTTGAATATACCTTTGTTGAAAACCCACATAATAAAAAGATTAATAAATCCTTATTTGTATTAAAAATTAGTTTTGCTTAATATTATTATAAAATACCATATAATATAATCTTAGTGTGGGATAATTCAATAATGGAATAAAAATTTTCAATATAAAACTTTATAACTCAAAGAAAGGATATTTGATTTATCAATATCCCTTATGGGAGAAATACTCCATGAAGCATGAAGTATATGAAAATGGGTTTATTTGGTAAAAAAATAAACAGTGATATAATACCACATAATACCATAAAATGGTATAATTTCCCCAACTTATATGAAATTAGTTCAATAGATTGATCATAACTAAATGAATAAAAAATGAGTTACCAAATACTCTTATGACTGGGGTAACACTTGATTCAATATATGTTTAAAGAAAAAAAATTATTTAGATTAGTATATCCCAAGAATTAAAAGTAAATAATTTATAGAATATTCATGGGATATTAAATAAATAGAACACTATACAAAGGAAACATAGTGCACAACATGTAACATGTCTCAAAGAATCAGAATTAATACCAATAAAACTCATACGGCTTGAGAAACACTTTAATCAAAACCCATTGAAAGAGTTGGCTTGAAATTGAAATTATAATTCCATGTTTAAAATATAATTCATGATATTATATCTCAAATAGTTATTATATACACCACATAAATTAAATTAGGTGCATAATACCAGACATGTCTCAAAGAGAGGAATTTGATATGAAAACCCTTACCTCAGTTCTCGTTCCTTATGCACTTTTTCCAAACATACTAAATAATTAAATTAATTTTATTAAATAAATACTTAATAAAATTATTCATAACTATAATAATTTATACTCTTTATTTACAATCATTCTATACATATGAATATTAGTTATTTTTTACCTATTTTCAACACCAGGTGTAAGTAATCTTTATTACTTTGAACAATTTTCATAAGAATGTTGTTGGTATCTATTATTTTTACAAATTAATATAATAGATGTTATTTTATATTTTATAAATATATAATGTAATTACATTTTAGTTATGATTAAAAATAATTAATACTAAATCGATAATGATCATGTTTTAGTGACACTACAACAAACTGAGTCTTTAGCAGTGGTTTACTAACCACCGCTAATATTTTAAAAAAAAATCTGCAGAGGTTTTTTATAAACCGCCATTAAATAATTATACATTTTTAAACAATTTACGCTCCCCCCTCTCCCAACACCTCTGACCCCCCCCCCCCCCCTCATGACTCCCCAAATCCCTAGCCTCCCTCACCTCGCTGATCCCCCCCTGACCCTCATTGTGCTAGCCTCATCACCAGATGTCGCCGCAAATCGTCACCCCTTGCTTCGCCAAGTCATTCCCTACCAACCCTCACCACCCCTCACCTCATGGTCCCTCACCTCGCCTCACTCTGCTAGGTATTTGACATGCATATTCAAATCTTTGTTTTATATTACACATATTTTGATGTGAAAAATAATGAATAAACCCTCTCCCTCTCTCTCCCTTTGAATATAGTATCTTGTGTGGTAATACTTAGGTTCTGTTGGATTAACATATAGTGCATGGAGTCACATGACCCTCAATTGAAGGTGGTCATGTTTAGATGATTCCTTAAGGTAGAGGAGTGGATGAATGACTGTGTTTTTTAGAGGTTAACTGAGTGGTTTATCTCTATTAATACACATTGTTCACATTATTAAGTTTTTGATCAATATATTAAGGGGTTTACTAGATATTGGAGTGTTTAAAAGTTTTTATATAACCCAATCATGTGATTGGTTGCTTATAGGGTTTTCCATGGATTAGTTTTTTCAATCAAAAAATGATCAAATTTTCATGATTGGGGTCAAATAAATTGATTCATGTGAAAGGATTTGATGAAATGTTTCATATAAAATGGTATATATGGAGTAGGTATCATAAATTATATATATTCCTTGGGTCACATACATAGGCTCTTGTGGGGAGGGTTATGTATTATCAGTCACGTGCAGGAGTTATATGCTCATGGTTATATTTCACCAGGGTTTTTGAAATTATATTTCTCAAAAAAGTATTCATATATAATAGTACTCAAATAGGTCATTATTGGTGAAAACATGTATTATTTAACATATAAATTCATTTATTTTCAAAATCTTTTAAAGTTATTAGTCATTTTCTAATATTTATTTTGGTAAAATTTAATTGTTTCAGTTATGTATGACATTAAATTCATGAATTGAAATTTCATTTTTATTTATGTATAGATTTGATTAGTGGAATATCATGTTATATCTTGTTCATTTTAATTTACAATAAAGAGGGAAATGACTCCCATTTAATATTATATACCCTTAGTCAATGTTCATATCCTATGGTCATTATCCCTCTATTAAATGTTGAAAATTCCTTTCAAAGGTGAATAAATGCAGTCTAACAAATTCATCTATCAGTATATGGTTACCGGTATCATACTTTTATATAAATGTTTTGGGTTTTTATATTAGGTTTTTGTTAGGACATATTACATACTTTTCCTATGTTTCTCCTAAAATAGATAAACCCCAAAATTAATTGTTGGAATTAAATTCTAGATATGATAGGAGACCTTGATATCTAGTTGAAGGTTGATTAACTCAACCAAACCACCACATGGGTCAGTTTCACTACATTCCTAAATGAATTATGTTCCTTTTGTGACCTTAGCACCACTAATTCATTTTAGTATTTGATTTAGCTAGTAAACCTTGATAAAGTGAGTTAATAAAATGATGTAGTGGAATAGATTATACACCATGTTCCCTCATATTTTTTAGAAACTATATGGATTAAATGATTAAATTAACTGAATAATGGATTGAGTGTTATTTTTTATCCTTGAATTTAGTTTGGAAGGGATTTTATTACATCATTAATAACATCTATAATATACATGAAATTACTTATTTTTATAATTAATTTAAGGGCATGACATTCATTAACATTCACTTGGAATATACAGACATGGTGTCTCTTATTTTTAATTGTAATTAATGGAAATAATAATTTATATTATTTATTTGGAGTTTATATACATTATAGTATTATATTTTATTCATAATTAATGGTCATGATGTCCCATATTGTCAAAAATTAATTAATGGACATGATGTTACACATTTTCCTTTTCAAATCAATGGGCATGGAATCCTCTTAAAACAAAACATTGTCACTATGACATAGAGATTCCAAAATTTATATTTCCACTAAAGATCATAGGACTATACTATATAGTTTTACATCCATCATGAAATGTGGAAAATTTTGTTTCAATGCATCCCCTTATATATGGAATTTATTTATTTATTTATTAATATAGGAAAACCTTATTTAATATATTCATATTTTTTAAACTATATATATGAATCAATTTTCCTATTTAGTAATAGTTATGTGTTTTAATTTTTTTTAATAATCTATAGGTACATTTTCATATATATGGATAAAAGCTGGATCACATTACCGAGGAACACACCTCAGTATACTAAGGGTTTGGAGGAGTTTTTAGATTTTTCAATTTCCAATCGATCCATTGATGGGAGAATTATATTTTCATGTCCTAAATATAAATTTAGAAGATTTTTGAATAGATATGAATTTTATGAACACTTTATATTGAAGAAATTCCCTAATTAATATTTATGTTGGATTTGGCACAGAGAATCGAACATTACAGAAAGGTTAAGCATTGATGTAAATCCATAGAATGAGCCCCCAACTTCATCGACAATGGAAAATGAAATGAAAAAACTTATAAATGATGCATTGGGCATTGAAATACACCAACATCAACATCAAAACATATCAAAACAACCAGTTTAGAGTACTACAAATAACAATGTAAAAAGTGATGTTTTTGAGACTGTAGTCCAACCAGATCAAGATTGTAACATATCATTGGATCCTCCTCTTGATTCTATAGAGACTAATGTAAGAGAAAACTTCACTGAGAAAATTTTGTTTTATGGTTTAGTTGGTGATGGAAATCAAGAATTTTATAGTGTATGTTTTAAATATTCAAAACATTCTTTTCTACTGAAGTTTTACCATATCAAATGCTTATGTGGAATTATAAATAAGGTGATGTCCATGATATTGGAATTGTTGTGTGATTCATTTCCTGAAGAAAAAATCCTTGAGTATTTTTATGATTTAAAAAAAGTTGTTAAAAGGCTTGTTCGGAATTATACAAAAATGCATGCATGTCCCAATGATTGTATGCTTTATTGGCAAGAGGATTCAAGTAGATAGGATTGAAAAAAATGTTCTTCTTCTAGATGGAAGTCAATGGGTGATATTGGAAGTCTAAATCAATATACTACCATAAATAAGAAGAAAAAGGAACACACCTAAAAAGTTTTTACATTACTTTCCTTTAAATCCTTGATTTCAAAGATTATTCATATCATCAAAAACCTTTGAACACATGAAGTGGAATTCTGTTGATAATAACAATGATGGGTTAATGAGACATCCATGAGATTAAAAATCATGGAATAAATTTTATTTGTTACATATTTATTTCTCATCTAATCTTAGGAATATTTGATTTGGATTGGTTAATGATGGATTCAACCCATTTGGGACTTTGATTACCAGTTATAGCATTTGGAAAATTATTTTGATCCCTTAAAATATGACTCCATGGATGTGTATGAAACAAACATCATTTATCATTTTGATGATTATTCCTAGAAAAAAAATTCTATATATGGTATTGATGTATACCTTCAGCCTTTAATTGAAGAATTATAGGAGTTATGGAGCAACGGTGTTGAGACATATGATGCTTCTTCTAAAACAACGTTCAAAATGAAAGCAGCTCTAATATGGACCATTAGTTAATTCCCTGGACTTGGGAATTTAGCTGGTTGGAACACTTACCCAGGTTTGGATTGTCTTATTTGTAACTTTGATTTTGATCCCAAATGGATACCTTATGGAAGAAAATGTTGCTTCTTGTTTCATCTAATATTTCTCGATGCATCACATAGATTTTGGCTGAACAAGTAAAAATTCAATGGTTTCATTAATCATAGACTACCTCCAAAGTGTTTAACTAGTTTTGAAATATTGACACAACTTGGAAATGTGGAAATAGAATTTAGGAAGGTTCTTCATTTGAATGATAGTGGGAAACAAGTTCTAAGTGCATCGTCAAGTGAAATCATAACGCAACAATTGAAGAAAAAAAGCATATTCTTCAAACTTCTATATTGGTAATTTAATTTATCGTGGAATAATCTTGATGTGATGCATATTGCGAAGAATTTTTGTGAAAATTTGGTCTTCACATTTCTTAATGAGCATGGAAATTCAAAGGAGCATCTCAATACTCGGAAAGACTTACAAGCAATGAACATAAAGTGTGATCTCTGACCATATGAGAATAAAAAGTATGCTCCAGAAATTTTTGCAATGAAAAATAGGGATAAAGATACATTCCTTAGAATTTTAAAACACATGAATATATCTTATGGGTATTCAAATAACATATCAAGGTGTTTTGACTTAAATCATCATAGGTTACATGGATTGAAAAGTCAGGATTCACATATTTTTTTACAGTAGTTACTACCATTGGCATTGTGTACATTATTACCTGAAAAGGTTACTGATGTAGTACTCCAATTATACACATTTTTCAGAAAAATATGTGTGAAATATCTACATCCATTTTAGCTTGAAAACCTTTAGGAGATAATTTTATTGAAACTTTTTGAAATGGATATGATCTTTCCTCCATCGTTTTTTATTGTCATGATTCATTTAACTATGCATTTTTTTGAGGAAGATAAATTAGGAGGCCCGGTACATTATCGATGGATGTATCCAATTGAGACGTAATTTATTTATATGTTTTTAAATTAAGTAAAAAATTCTTAGAACTTAATTAAATACATAATTATGTTTTTTTATTTTATTTCATAGATATCTTAGGAATTTCAAATCATACGTGATAAATAAATCTCAACCTGGAGGCTCTATTTCTAAAGGCTATTTGTCATAGGAGTGTATTACCTTTTGTTCTAGATACTTGGATGATATTGAGACAATATTTAATCAAGTTGGATGTGTTGATGACATGTCAACTGAATCTCAAATACATGGGAAATCAAAAATATTTCCTACTATTGGCCGATCAATTAGGAGGACCTCAAATGTTACAATGACAGAAATAGAATTATTACAGGAACATAGATATGTGATTATGAATAGTAAAATTTAATATCCATTTATTGAAGAGTTAATAATACAAACAAATATACAAATGAGAGGCTGAACAAAAAATGAGAAAGATAAAACAAAATCTATTAATAAAGAGCTTGTAGAATGGTTTATACGACATGTAAGTTCATAAATATTGCAATAAATATGGATATTAGGTTGAAATATATATTTTGTAAATATAATAATGTATATTTGTTTTCTTAGATCATGAATACTGATACTCAAGCAGAGTTTTTAGAAGATTTGAAGTTTCTTGCTTGAGGTCCTATAAAACAAGCTAGAAATGTTGACGCTTATAATGTGAATGACTTTAGATTTCATACATTCGATCGAAAAGAGGGTTTGAAAACATAGAATAGTGGTATATTTACATTTTCTAAAATGGGATACTATAAAAAGTTGAGTGATATTGTCTAATTAAACTACCAATGGAATTTTTTAGTTGTTTTATTCAAAAGCAATTGGGTCGATGTTATCAAAGGTGTTAAAAGAGATTCCTTGCAATTTAATACTATAAACTTCTCTCGTTTGATGGATATTGGTAAATGTAAACTATATGATCCATATATATTATCATCATAGGATAAGATGGTATATTATGTGTAAGATGTTTTGGATAAAGGGTGGAGTGTATTTACTCATGTAAAACAAAGAGATTTGTGTGATATGGGTGATGAAGTGGAAGATTTGACCTCTGAAATTGAATCTCATCAACAGTAAGAAGCGGACATATTTTTCTTTCATGATATTGAAAATATTAGTCTTTCAAGTGTGGATAAAGTAATGGAGTAGGAAACTGGCATGATTGTAGGGTAAAATGATTGTATGTACAGTTATCAATTCATTTATCAACCACTTATGTAATTTGTGTAGTCATTCATTATCATTGTTATGTATATTTTGTTTGTTAGTGTTGTACATATGTTATCATTTTAAATTTTTTTCCTGCATAAATTTTTTGAAATATATGTTCTAAACTTAATTTTATTTGATTAAATGATAGGAATGCCAAGTAGGAAGCATCACATTGTCTCATCGACCACACCGACAGATGTCGATCCATTTGTATCCCTCTCTACAGCATATGAGACACCATCCGCTTTCCCATATACTATCTATCACACCCTCCATGAGTTCCCCTTAAGTAGATCAGGTGACGCCTTCCCCTTCAGGAGCCTCAGCAGTTAGAGAGCGGGGCTCCACTACTAGTTCTTCATGGGGATACTGGAGGGTGACGGTTATAGGTACAAATTTTAATATAAATAAATTTATTCCACTTTTTTATACTAACTATTTGTTCATAAAAGATGGAAATAATGAAAGTATGGAGAAAAATATGAAACTTTCAGATGTATGTAATCTGACTAGAGAGAAGATAGTGGTCCCATTTAATTCATATAGGGTCCCTACAGATGATGTCGTAGGAATACTTGGCCAGATTCTAGGCTAGCTGGATGCAAATCCGGTTTCCCTTCCTATTACTTATGATGATTGGAGGCATATTCCTTAAACTTGAAAAAATGAAGTTTTTTATTCAAAAATAAAGGTAATTTTAATACATTATAGTGTAATTGGATGTCATTATGTAATTAAATTATAATATTTCCAAAATAAATTTTTGTGTACAGATATTTTTCCAATTTACAGTTGCCGATGTGCTAACATGAAAGTGGACATTGAAAATCTTGGGAAAGAAATGGAAAGAATTTAAATGGATATTGTGGGGTGATGTCAATGATACTTCATTGATTTCCCAAAAGATGTATGACAAGGTACCCAATGGGGTACCCAAAGAGAAATGGAAAGTTTTTGTTGATAGACATCGCGATGAGAAGAAGATGGTGTTTAAATATATATTATTATATTAATATCATTTTACATTTATACATGTATATTAAAAAGAGATAACATTTCATAAATTACTATTAAATTAAATTTTATTTATTTTAGAATATTTCAAGGAATAATGCATCAAGTCAGTCTAAGCAAATCATCCCTCACACTGTGGGGTCAAAGAGTTTTTCGAGAATCTGATTGGCTATAGTAATATTTTCATTAGTTTAATTATTTATAATAAAATATTATATATTTAATATATTATAATTTTTGATTTATTATTTTTTAATATAGTTATAGAGTTTAGGGTACCTACCATTCTGAACAGAACTACGGTTGGATGTTCATAAAAATTATGATTGAAGTTTTTTTAATCAATATTCCAAATAAGATGGGGTACGGATTCATTTTTCATTATAATAACTTATTTTAATTTTTCACTATGTTAATATATATTGCTTATAATATTACTAATATTTGATTTATAGGTAAAAATTAAAGAACTATGGGATACCAATCTTGCGCGGTCCTACTCAGTCTCCCAGACTAACCCAGTTGGTAAAGTGCTTGGGAAGGATCATGTCGGTCGAGTGTGTGGGATGGGTTTGGGACCCACTACATATGATGTCTTTGGTTGACCATCAGGGATTGATTTTGTATCTACTCCTTTTTTTAGTCACTACCTATCCTAATATACTCAGATAGATTTTTTTTCAATGCAAAATAACATTGAGGATCAGGGGACTCAGATATCTACTTTTCAGAAAGCGTTTATTGATTTATATCAGAAGATTACAATATATGTACCTAGTGATATTGCATCTATGATGGGTGGTGGTGAGCCGATAAATCACAAAAATTAAAAATCATTTAGTTTTCAAACATTTATTGGTCTTAAGTTTAAATATAAATATAAAACAGTATTTAATTTTCAATATAATTTTCTTACAGGTGTCGGTAGCAGGAAGTAGAGATGGTGGTGGAGAGGGTGAGGATCTATATTCATCATCGGACAATGATTAGTGGTTTTGTTTATATGTTAGACAAATTTATAAATAGTTGTTTTGTTTATATATCATGTGTGGTATAGAGTAGTCACCAAAAATATTTGGTTTATGTATCATGTGTGGCACAGAGTAGTCACCAAACATATTTTCATTTTAGTTATGTTAGGATGTGTAAATTAGTATTTTAAATGGTTGATTACTGAATATTGTCATATGGTTTAGATTATTCTTCTATATAAACTATGCACATGGTTTTTTTTCAAGGTATTAGTATTGGGGCTGCTGAATCAGCAGCAGTTTTTTATTTTTAAATCTACATTTAGTGGCGGTTTAAACTACCACTAAGTAAATGGATCATATTTAGTAATGGTTTAAACCGCTGCTAAAATGTGGTATCCTATTATCGATGGCAGTTAAAACCGCTACTAAATTATACAATGCATGTATTTTAGTGTAGATTTTTTGGTTTTAGCAGTGGTTTCCATGGGGAAAGTTGGATTTTTTTAGCCGCTATTTAAACTGCCACCATATGAAAAAAACGCCATTATGCGCTGATTTTCTTATAGTATGATTCTTAATGAATGAAAGGTGTTTTATTAATTAAAAATTTAAATTATTATATAACATTAAAAATAAAAAAACATTATTTAAATGTTTATATCTTATTATACAAGAAAATAATTTTTCATAGTCATCCAAGATATAAATGAATTATATTTTCCAAGTAGGTGGTTTAACCGACCTAAACATGAACCTACCATGATTAATGGATAATTATGAGGTTGTTAAATAGTAATATCATTATACCAAAAGAATAATGATCTTATTTGGTTTTTATTAGTGTGATATATCCTAATTTTAATGAATTATAAAGATAAGATAATTAAAATAAAACCATTAATTAAAAAGAGGAGATCATTTTCCTCTTCATCACTCATTTTAAACGATTGAATTAACGATAATCATTTATTGATCATATAATTTACTGATTATAAAATTTACAATAATAGAACCTTAATGATATCATAAAATTAATATTTGTCCTTTAATACCATCCTAATTACCATCCATGTAATCCTGTTATGAAAATAAAAAGGGAAATCAATTGTTTCATGGAGGTGTTAGTCCACACATATGCATGGTCAATGATTTCATTTTTTGTAGAACGGGAGAAAGGATTAATATGGTTTAATATTTAAGAATCATAAAAATTATATAAATATCATAATTATTTATTAAATTCAATTTTTATACCATCCATATAATGTTTCTAACAAAAAAATTGCATGTTGTATTATGGAGGCAGTAGTCTGCATAATGTACAAATTGCAGTTTTTTTCTTAATAGAAAAAGGAAAAGGTGATTAATGATTATTCTCATAGGATAATAAAATTAATTATATAACTAATAATAATTTTAATACATAGTTATTTGAAAATTATAATTGTAAAAAAGGAAATGGAAAAGAAATAAGTTAAGAAAAATTACTTATGTTGAGCACTTTGAGATTTCCTTAGAAGATCCCTTCGAAATGGTTGACATAGGCTGATATATTGTGACTAGAATATCAATAGATTGAAATAATATTCGAGATAAAGGAAAAAAATATAGGGTTTAAATAGGAAAATTAATTTTTAGGAGTGCCTTGAAGGGGTGGTGAGAGGCCCTTTTTATAAGTGGTGATAATGACATTTTGTAAATATTTCAACCTAATATAAAGGGATAGAATGTTAAAAATGTCAAGTGGCTCAAAAATTGTTTAAATAATTGAGTGGGGAAGTAATAATATCAATACACACCACATTAAATCAATTATAGACATATTTTGTATCATGTTTCAATCTCTTTTCTCCTTGAATTATTAATTTTACCATTTTAGCTTTTACCATGATAATTATTTTTTACCTAAGGTAACATAATATTTATGCATAAAAATAAAGTGATAATTATTATATAATTTGGAGCCTATGTTTATAAATTTAAAATAAATTTCATTTTATTCAATTAATACAAGTTATATAAATTAATTCAAAAATAAAAATGTATAATGTATAAAGAAACTTTTTAAGAAAATATTAATTATGTTCTAAAATATAAAATGTGGATTTGTAAATTAAAACCATCCTTTTTAAAATTATAAATTCACATTTTAAATACATATTTGGTCATAGAAAAATGTTTCATGAATTTAAAATTCATACTTATGTACTAATAATGTAATGTCCCCCGATTTAGAACTCTCTCATGTGGCCAAATCAGGTTTGTTACTAGACCTCAAGCATGCCTTCC
This sequence comes from Viscum album, assembly GCA_963277665.1. Taxonomy (NCBI): domain Eukaryota; kingdom Viridiplantae; phylum Streptophyta; class Magnoliopsida; order Santalales; family Viscaceae; genus Viscum; species Viscum album. The sequence goes on from OY728122.1 coordinate 1,256,810,639, forward strand.
TATATGCCAGAGGATAATGACTAGTAATGGGGTTATAAAGAACATTTTGGAGAGACTATACCCACTGGTATAGAGTTTCAATACATAAAAAATAAATAAATATCATAGTAACATAAATATCAAAAACAATACATTGTACAAATGGAAGATAAAGGATGAACCGAGTAAACTAAATAATAATGAATAGTGTAATTTCAAGATAAAATGTAACTAAATGAATTATTGGAAATCATGTAGATAAAAGACCAAGATGAAAAAAATAAACTCAAAATACCCCTATATTGAATATTTGGTCAGTCCCTTCACCATGCTCCAACCCATTCAGCAATCAAAAATCAACAAGTTTATTTTTCCTCATCCAAAACTACATCCTTGTAATCTTCTCAGGTACCAAACAGTAGCCTAAATAGGTTGTGAGTATAAATTATTATCTCAACGCCACCTTTCAAGACCTTACACATGTTGGGGCTTGATCCATAACCACCCTAATCCCACCTCCATAGGTTATGGGTGGTGATAAGCACCAAACACACAACTAACTCAGGGAGGACTTTTCCTAAGAACCTGTACACATGCACATAGCCTACTCAATAAAAAAGTGTATAGAGAAAGAAATAAATGATGAAAAACTACTAAAAATAAACCAAATATGCATGGACAACTAAACAGAATGAAGTAGGGTATTGTAAATTGGAAAGAAAAGGGAAAAATACATGCCCACCCAGAAATATTTCCCAACCCGATAAAACTGGAAAATAGTAAACAAATGAGAGTCTATCTCTTATATCCCATACTATGACCACCATACATGATCCAAGTAATCTATATCCCTAAGATCCTATGAATTCACGATCGATCTATCCACCATCAGCAAAAGACACAACATGTGTTGGTAAAACACCATGCAAGGGTGAGTATATACATACCCATTAGAGTTCCCCAAAAAGGTTAAGGGGGAAGTAAGAGATAAAACTGAATAGGAAAGAAGTAGATAGAACATTGTATGGTAAACAAGTACAGCTCAACCCAATAAGAGAGTGAAAGTAAACTCATCCAAACATAAGGAGCTCAAAAAATTAATAAGATGAACTTCTCATCGATTATTTTATACCTATAGTATAAGAGTATACTTATACAACCATGAGAAACTAGACATGGAAATCACATGGCATACCTCATGAATCTTCACCTCTCTTGGAAGGAGAGTAACCAAAACCCAAGGATTTGGTACTGAAGAATTATATATATATATATAATTAGTCAAAGAATCTCAAATGAGAGAGTAAGGGGATCTCTATCTCACAGATCGGCCCAAGAATAAGAGTAGAGAATAATTCCAAATAAATTCTGTCTATGAATCCCAACACCTCATGTGTCTACCTAGGAAACATAAGTCGAAGGGACTCAATCACCACACCTTGATACTATCTACTTTGGGCGCTACTAACTTGCCCACATGGTTTTAGGTTGTATCTCAAGGATGTGTCATGGTGGGGAAAGAATACCTCTTCCTTATGAGCCCAAATCCATGTTAAACCATGTCTCATTATTGTTCTGCATAGTTGAGGGTCCATATCTAAAGGTTGAGGACCCATTACCATCCCAATTAGATGGTTCCACTCAGAATAGGTTGAGGACTCAGCCCTACCCAGCAGGAGGGTACCACTCTGAAGATCATTATGGACCCATGCCCAGCCCTGCTAAAGGGTGCCACTCGAAATAGGTTGAGTACCTATGCCCTGCCCAGTAGTAGGGTGACACTCTGAAGATCTTAGAGGACCCATGCCCAGCCCGGCTGGAGGGTGCCACTTAGAATAGCATTGAGGAACTACACCACTCATACCTGCTGAATGGTAAGCTCGGGATACTCTGATATGCCAATGTCTGATCACTGTCTTCATTGGACGTCACCTAAATAAGCATCACACATGACACATCTCACATCTTATCTCTAAAGCCACTACATAGGGAACCATTGTGTTCTATGTGGAAAAACTTTCAAGATAGGCTTATCACTGGCCAAAATATGAGTCCAAAAGAAGGAGATACAAGAGGTAGAAGATTCGTAATAAGGTACATGGCGCGTATGTGGACCACATAACATGTGACCCCACCTCATCGTCTAGCTATGTACCTAGCCATACTCAGGTACTAAACTGTGTACATATACCCCTAGGCAGTCTAGTGTACTTCCAGAGTACATGGAATATCTGTCCAAAAAGGCTGATGATCGTATGAGGTTCATCATTGGTCCAAAGGGAAAAATAATTTCACTAACATGCCTCCTCAAATGGCCCCAGATAACCAAACAGATCATACCTTTGTGATCCTTGTGGAAAAGCGCACATGCTTGACTATTCATTCGTCTGAATTAGACACCCAGTGAAGAAGCTGCATTTCGCAACATTTCACATGAATAACACCTCATGGGTCCCACTTCTCGATCTTTAAATAAAATATATGAATCTCACCATTGTGATACTCATGTAAAAATGCACAGGATTGACTATTCAAACATCTCAATCGAACACCCAGTGAAAAAGGGATATTTCACCACATCAATCTTGAATGGCATCTCATGGGTCCAAGACATGAGCTCAAATTAAATGCCTAAAATTGGTCTTGAAACGTTCACCTTAATATCAACATCTTAGCGCTGCTGACAGTCCATCAATCATATGTCGTATGGAGAAGTTATGTCAGATACAATATTTCACAACAATAACAATAATATTATATTAATATTATTCATAGGAATTTCATGCACCCAAGCCATAAGCCCCGATTATGTATCCAACATTAGTCTTGAAATGACCTTCTCAAGGCCAGGATCACCCATTCACTAACGGCACGTCGTTTGGACTCCCCATGTGGGATTTATGACAAGTCAAAGATTTAATAATATTATTAAACCTATTAATTCATGGGAATTTCATGGGATCAGGTCACAGGTCAGGGAAAATTATCAAAAATAGTCTTAAAATTATGGAATCATTAATGGGTTCACGCCTCTATAGATGGTGCATGAATCGGAATCTCCATGTGGGAGTTATGGGGGTTTAAATATATTATTATTGTTGTTGTTATTATTATTATTATTATTATATTTATTTTTCTTTTTCTTTTCTCCCCACCCCTTTTCCTTTATCCCTCCCCATATGAAACCCTATCTGTCCACATCCACCGCTACCATGTCCACCACCACACTTGGGAGTCGATGCCATCATCGCCTGTCGTCATTTCCATGCTCGGGAGCCTCCGCCTCTACCTTGACCACCTACTCCGTCGGCCACCTCTCCACCACTTCTTCCTCTCCTGTAGCTACGCTGGACTGTATCCATATTCCACATCCACTTGGAACCATGCTGGACCACCGCTGCATGCCCCGCACGGACCACACCACGTTCTTCTGCTGCTTTCTCACCTGGCCCGCACACCATCACCCTACTGCCATAGCTTCTTCAGACCACTATCCCTTCCATAAGACATCGTCAATCCATTCAAACCTAAAACATTTAAATGACCACATATCTATTATCCGTATACCCTGATCTACACTAATCCAGTCTTTATTCGTCAAACTGATCATGTTTCATCCATCCACCATAAATTTGGGTGCTCGATCGAGCTCGAGTCACCCGACAACTGTCGAGCTAGGAATTTTGGGGTTCTAATGGAAAATAATGTGGATAAAAAGTGAATAAAATCATATTAAAATGGTTTTAAAATTTTTGGGCAATTGTTTTTTTCCAATGATCAAGAACGAGTTCCTGGGGTTAGATAAACCAAATAAAAACAATATAATTCTTCATTATTAGGTGCATGAAAGATTTTTCAAGGGTGAAGATTTAAGAAAAGGAATGAAACTAATCAAACATTTAATCAAAATTATAGAAACACCAATTGATTAGTCCTATCTCGATATTGGATCATTCTTCATTAAAGAATGTGTCTGCCAATGATTGAAGGAAGTTGTTGCGTTCATTGCATCATGATCTGCCCTGATATGGAGTTTCATCATCATCCACCAAGGGAAGGAGGAATAGAGCTCTTGTAGATGATTTTAGGATTATGAGGCTAACCCTGGGAATGTTTTCATAGTGATATATTTATATATTTTCCATCTAGGTCGAAAACTAATTAATTAATTAATTAATTAATTAATTCACTCACTCAACATACTTCCAATGACTGTCCTGTCCAAAATTCCCACACTGACCAACTTTAGGTTGTGCCTAGGGTAAACACTGCATTATGAACTCAAAAACGGTCTCATATTTCCAATATGATTCCCTGTTCATGATTTATTTGTATTAGAATTAAAAATAAAATTATTTTATTTTATTATTTTATTTACAATTATTTCCTTGGTGACTTTTCTAAAGATGACCCACACTGACAGAAGTTATGTCACACCTAGGGTAAAAACCACATTCTAGACTCAATTGTAACCTCATATTTCTGATCTAAGATTCCATTTAGGTGATATTACATTATTTAAAAAAACACGCATGCACAGTAAAAATATATTTAATATTTTTATAAAATTAATTCTAGGAACATTGGGCCTCAGAATTTCACATCGTCTCAGTGCTTGGCTCGAAAAATATTTGTAGGAATATTCCAAAGTATTACATAGAAAAACTAGAGTCTCTAAATTATTCACTTCTTCAAAGATTTTAATCCTTGAAAAGAAATAACTAACAAAATAGGTGGGGACACTAAGATCAAAATCATCATTCGTGAAAACCATAGTCTCTCATATCCTAACCTAAATCACCATTCATCCCTAAAAATTATTATGTGATTTACTTCTTTATAAAATATATTAGGTGAAACTACTAAGGATATATGGTCACATAAGATCTATTAGTCGATGTCTCCCATCTGAGACTCTCTCACACACTCAAGAAGAAAATGAGTTAACACCATTGAATGAAGAAAAAAAAGAATTTTACCCTCTTGCTCCACTAGGGACATCTGTAGGGTATCTAACTGCACTGAAAATTCCTTCACTAAGTGAGCTTGGGACTTATTACTAAGGGAATCTACTACAACTTGATCCTTTCCTAGAGTATAAACTATCTCAAAGTCATAGTCCTTTAGGAATTCCAACTAGCATCGCAGTCTCGGGTTCATGTCTCTCTGAGTGAAGATATACCTGAGACTCTAGTGTTCTAAGTAAACCACAAAGTGCTCTCCTAGAAGGTAGTATCTCTACATTCTCAGGGTGAAGACTGTCACTTCCACCTCTAGGTAGGGAGTCGTGTAGTTTTGTTTATGGGGTCTCAACTGCCTCAACCTATATTTGATAACTATCTGTCACTGTATCAAGTTTGACATCAAGCATGCATGGGGTAACAATGAATAGGTAAGGTGAGTAGACTCATAGAACCATGATAAGCTTGACATGGAAAGCCCGTGGCATACCCCATGCATCTTCACCTCTCTTGGAAGGAGACTAAACCCAAACCAAATACTCTGTCATTCCTATTAGTGACATCCCAAGAAAAAAGGGTCAAGCAGAGAAACTCCACTGGCAATGTCAGGGCATGCTCTGATACTCTATCACACATCCTCACCATGAATGCACAATTCATAGGGACTCATACACCACAACTCAATATTATTCTCTTTGGGTGGCACTAACACATCCTCACTATTTTTCTCATGTCACAAAAATTCATCTTGGTGGGAGAATAACCACTCTTCCTCACACATTCGAAGATATGTCTAACAACACCAACACAAGGTTACAAAGACACCCTGCGTCACCCCGATTGAACCTCAAAAAATGAGAGAAAAGAAAATACTTCCTCACAACCATGTCTAAAAATATATACTGATGAAGGTAGAAAGGACATAAAGCATAACACTTATCATCTCCTTCATTATAGGTTCATAAGCCTCCAAATCCTACAACTATTCGCAGACTTGATTTCCTGACAAGCTTGAAGATGTAGACCACTAACTCTATCCAATCCTATGCTACCTGGGGATCTGGCTTGCAAAGGAATCTTAGTAGTCTCTGACATTGGAACTCGTAGAGTGCGCTCAACCTGTACACATCCTCAACCTACTCTATGGGATGATATACTTGAAAATAGGTGGAGGTGTTCGTACATGCCCACTTGGAGGAAGGGGGTCATGTGATGGACCCTAAACTGAGGCCTCATCGCTTATAGGGTCATCATCACAAACCACAGATGGTATCCTTTCTGGATGTCATTGTAGAGGCATTCTAAAGGTTATCAAGGAGTATCATGGCCAGATAAACATATATATACATATTAATAACAACAATAGGGATCTTACTCAAGAAGGACAGTTAAATACTCAATCCTATATGATGCATGTACCATTAATCCTTGCAACAAACGTCTCAGCATGTTGATTCAGAAAGTAGGTAATCAAGGTCTTGGTGAATGGATAACTCATATGCCCATACCATCACTGAACTCCCTGGACTAAGAGGCACACTCGAAACACTTTGACACTATTTCCCTATATCCAAACAACACTCTTAAGGGGAAACATTCGAACAACATCCAAAGGAATGAACTTGCTCTGATACCAATCTATCGTGACCGGACACATCCAATGGCTCAATCCAAAACTATCCCATGAACACCTCCATAGGCTAGAGGTGAATACAATCATTGAAGACACAACTAACTTAGGTAGTATTTTCCTATGAACCTGTACACACGAACATATCCAACTCTATTCAAAAATGTATAAGGGGAGAAATAAAATATGAAATATTGTTATAAATAAACCAAAGATGCATGGAAAACTAAATATAATTAAGTATGGTAGTGTAAACTGAAAATAAAAGGGAAAAATATATGACCACCCAAAAATATGTCCCAACCCAACAAAATTGGAAAATATTAAACAAATGAGAGCCCAATTCCTAAATCCTAGGCTATAACCACCGTATGCAGTCTAAGAAGTTTATATCCCTAAGATCCTATGAATTCATGATCGACCTATTAATCATCTATAAAATACCCAACACATGTTGGGAAAATCCAATAAAGAGGTGATTATATACATGTCCAGTAGAATTCCCTGAAAAGGTGAAGTGGGAGTAATAAGAGATACAGCTGAAAAAGAAATTATTAGATATAACAAGGTACGTTAAAAGAGTAAAGCTCAATCTTACATGAGAGTGAAAGTAAACTCGTCCAAACACAAGGAGATAAAAATGGTGAGAAGATGAACTTCTCATTGAGTCTTTTCTACCTATAGTAGGAGAGTAAACCCATCCAACCACGAGAAACTATACACAGAAAGCACATGGCATACCTCGCGCTTCTTTGCCTCTCTTGGAAGGAGAGTAACCAAAACCCAAAAAATGGGTACCGAATAAGGATATATATATATATATATGTGTGTGTGTGTGTGTGTGTGTGTGTGTTCAGTCAAATAAAATAAAATGAGAGAGTAAGGGGATCTCTATCTCACATCTTGGCTTAAGAAGAATAGTAACCCAAAGATCCAAAGTAATTCAATCTACAAAGCCCAGCACCTCATGTTTCTTCCTAGGAAACAAAAGTTGAATGGACTCAATCACCGCACCTTGATACTATGTACTTTGGGCAACACTAACTCACCCTTCTGTTTTTTGTTCGCATCTCAGTGGGGAAATCATCCCTCTTCCTTGTGATTCAAAAGCTACGTCAAACCATGTCTTGTCATTTTTTTTCATAGTCAAGGGGCCATATCTCTAGGTTGAGGACCCATGCCCAGCCCGGTTGGAGGGTACCACTCTAGTTTCATAGAGAACTCATGCCCAATATAACTAGAGGGTTCCACTAGAAATAGGTTGAGGACTCATGCCATGCCCAGCAAGAGGGTGCCACTCTAAAGATCGTTGAGGACCCATGCCTAGCCCAGCTAGAGTGTGCCACTCAGAATAAGTTGAGGACCCATTCCCTACCCAGCAGGAGGGTTCCACTCTGAAGATAATCAAGTACCCAATCACATTACGACTTGAGGGTTCCACTTAGAATATCATTGAGGAATGACACTACTCATCCCTACTAGATGGTAAGCTCATGATACTCTGATATGCTAGTGCCTGATCACTGTAATTGTTGGATGTCTCCAAAATAAATATCATGCCTAAAACATCTTTCATAGTATCATGAAATCCCCTACAGAGGGCACCATCACGTTTTATGTGGAAAAGGACTCGAGATAGGATACTCGTGGGCCAAAATATGAGTCCAAAAGAAGAAGATACAAGAGGTAAAAGATTCATAATGAGGTATATGGAATATCTGGCCAAAAAGGCTAATGAGCTCATGAGGCTCATTGTTAGTCCAAAGGGAAAAAATAATTTCACTAATATGCCTCTTTAAATGGTCCCATATAACCAAACATATCACACTGTTTCGATCCTTGTGGAAAAGAACACAGGATTGACTATTCATTCACCTGAATCAGACACCTAAGGAAGAAACTGAATTTCATAGCATTGTGCATGGATAGTTCCTCATGGGTACCACATCTCAATCCTGAAATAAAATATATGGATCTCACCATTGTGGTCCTCATGAAAAAATGCATAGGATTTAATATTCACTCATCTCAATCAGACACCTGGTGAAAAATTAATATTTCACCACATCAATCTTGAATGGTGTCTCATGGGTTTGAGCCATGAGCTCTAATTAAATACCTAGAATTGGAATTGAAATGTTTTCTTTAATATTAGGGTCACATTTCCACTAACATTCTGTCAACAGGACATCGTATGGAGAATCTATGTCAGATACAATATTTCACAACAAAAACAATAATATTTTTATTATTATTATTCTTAGGAATTTCATACACTTGATCCACATGACCAAATTAAGTATTAAACATTGGTATTGAAATTACCATCTCAAGGTCAGGGTCACATGGTCACTGACGGTACATCATTGGGACTCCTCATGTTGGGGTCATAACCGGTCAAAGATTTAATAATATTATTAAATCTATTACTTCACAGGCATTTCATGAGCCCAAGTCGTGGGTTAGGAAAAATTATCTGAAACATTCTTAAAATTACTATATTTTAAATGAGGTCATGCTACTATAGATGGTGTATGAATTAAAATCCCCAAGTGGGAGTTATGGGGGTTTAAATATATTGTTGTTGTTGTTGTTTTTGTTGTTGTTGTTGTTGTTGTTGTTGTTGTTGTTCTTTTTCTTTTTTTTTCTCCCCACCCCTTTTCCTTTACCCCTCCCTGTACGGAACCATAGTCGACTTGCATCTATCATATCTATGTCTACTGATGTTCTTGGGAGTCACTACTATCCTCACTTATCGTCACTGTTGTGCTCGAGATTCGCCACCTCCACCTCAGCCGCCTGCTCCGTCGTCCGCCTTCTCCACCGGTCGTCTGCTGCCTCACCTAGATCTATGTTGAACCGTATTCGTACACAACCTCTTCTTGGAGTCTTTCTAGACCACTGCATCACATCGCCTCTACTTAGAACTACGTCAGACTGCTGTCATACTCCCCACATGGACCACGCTGCATTCTTTCATGACCTACTCATGTTTCCTACGCACCACCGTCATCCACCTCCCTACACTGTCACCCTGCTGTTGTGGCCTCACCGAACCACCATCCATTCCGCGATCCACCGCTAATATGTTCAAACCCAAAACAATGAAATTATCAGGGATCTATTATCCTTGGACCCAAATCTACATTGATCTGGTCTCTGTTCATCAAACTAATATCATTTCGTCAATCCACCACAAATTTAGGCACCTAATCGAGATTGGGTCACCTAGAAAATAGCGAGCTGGGAACTGTGTGGTTACAATGGTGAAGAAAAAGGGAATCATAAAACAAAAACAAAGGTTTTATGATCATTGGCCAAGAATTCTTGTCCAGCAATCAAGAATGTTCTCCCAGGGTTAGACAAACGGAATAAAAACAACATAATTCTTCATTCTTGGGTACATGAAAGATTTTTCAAGGGAAAAAATTCAAGAAAATGAATGAAACTACTCAAAAATTTAATAAAAATGGCATAAAACCAATTGAAGAGTCCTACCCAAATATTAGATCATTCATCGTCGAAGAATGTGTCCATTAATGATTGAAGGAAGTTGTTCCATTCATTGCATCCTGATCTGCCCTGATCTGGAGTTTCGTCATGATCCTCCAACAAAAGGAGAAAGAGAGATATTGTTGATGATTTTAGGATTATGAGGCTAACCCTGGGTAGGTTTTCATGGAATTATATTTATATATTTTCCATCTAGGTTAAAAATGAATTAATTAATTAATTTAATTAATTAATTAACTCACTGAACATACCACCAACGACCGTCTCATTCTAATGTCCCGCACTGACCAACTTTAGGTCATTCCTAGGGTACACACTGCATTACAAACTCAACAGTGGTCTTATATTTCATATCCAAGTCTGTGCTCATTAGTTATTTGGATTAGTGTTAAAAAAATAATAATTTTATTTAATTATTTTATTTAGGTTACATCTTTGGTGAATTTTTCTACAAATGACCCATGCCGACAAATGTTATGTCCAACCTGGGGTAAAAGACATGTTACAAACTCAACTGTGCCCTCATATTTATGATCCAAGCTTCCATTTAAGAGATATTCCATTATTTCTGAAAAATCTGCATGTGCAAAAAAAAATATTTAATATTTTTATAAAATTAATTCTGGGCACACCAAGCCTCAGAATCACATGTCATCTCATCACCTGGCTATGAAAATATTCCTTGGAATATTCCAAAGTCTTACATAGAAAAACCAGAGTCTCTACACCACCATGTATAAACAAACCCAGTTTGATATTAATTGTATGCAATAAAGAGATGAACATGAGTATTAATTAATCAATTAATAAAGTATAACAATCAACCTACTTTGGAACCATGTTGAAATATCTCTGAGCATATATCATGATGCCAACCATAACCAAAAGTCTAAGGAATAATCACATAACTTAGAAAATCCATCTGTATATGAATTTCAGTATAACTAGGCTAATACCTCTATATAATCATTTCAACACAACCAAGCCAAGCTCTATAATCATTACAACATAATTGTGTCAATCCCTATAAGCGCTATATCACAAACAGGACAAGCCCTATAATAATTACAGAATAACTAGGAAAATTCCTATAAAAAATAGTATAATCGGGCCAAGACCTATAAGAATTGTAGTAAAAAATACAGCACAATTCATAATGTGAGGAAGAACGCAAAATTTAATCATAAAACACATATTTCAATTCAAACAATTACCTTTTATCTTTCACTTCCCTTTCATTCATCAAGTTATGTCTTTAAACATTAACATACCAGTGTACCTAAACATATCATATCAAGGTATTGATTGTCATTTCAATAAACTGGTAAGGCATTTTTCAAAGTGATCCTATCACAAGAAATCACCCAATATCTCATGTCATTCTAATTAATGTTTTGAACCAATATCCAATCCATTATTGTTCAAGGGTAGGATCACCCTATGAGATGTCGTTAGCTAGGTATCAAAATTGTTGGATCCAAAGGGATCCAAGTAGTGGTCCAAATGCATGATTATCATCACCCATTAATCCATTAGTTAACACACATGTTGTATTGGCTCGATCGCATAGTATTGTACATACTTAAATAATTAGAAAAAAACTAGTGGGCTTTGTACTAGAACAAATACATTTATCTGGTGATCAAAAAAACATTCTCAATAGGGAATGCCAATGAAAAACAAAAGTGACGGAGATCAAAAGGAAAAACTAGATCATACAAATATCAAGATCAAAATATGATTCAATAATGGTAAAGAGAGCATAATGCTATAATGTAAGATAGATGAATAAAGGAGAAAACCATATAAAAGAAACCTACCAAATATTAAATGCTCAATTGGGATGTTTGGGAGGGAAGTAATCACTCAAAAATCACCTAGAGTTTTACTAGGTTTTGAGAGAAGGGGTTGCATGGAGAGTAATAATAAAATAATTCATGTGGTGTGGTTGAAATCATTGATCCCAATACATTCATAACATGAACCCATTTCATGAAATGAATTTATCAATTTATAAGATACATCAAAAAACACATTTCCGTGGGTTAAAATAACCCTTATCGATTGTTTCATGATGTAAACCAGTTTCATAGTGTGTAAATGTTTCATGCTATGAACCAATTTACATCATCTACCCGGCATCATATTCATGTCATGTAACCAGTTCACGATGTGAAATTTCCCAAAAAATAGATCACAACCCGAATTTTGAAAAAAATAAAAATGAACCACCTTTTTATCTTTCCAAACCCATGGATAACCCTTAGATAACTTTTACATAATTCATTCAAATAAACAAACTTCCTCGAACTTTAAGTCATTTTCCCCAACAAAATCTATCCATCCCCAAAGAAAAGGCTCAACCACCAAGGTTTAAATAAGAAAAGAAAAACTAACTAAAATAGGTTCAACCAAAGATCAATAGGGACATATGAGAAAAATATGGGATCTTACGACCTACCCAAAATATAACAGATCATTCCTGATCTTCTCCAAGAATCACTACAGGGTATCGGTGAACAAATCTGGCCATTGTTCTGACATAATATATTCTCTCTCCTAGGTCTCCTCATAAACACACCCATGATTCCACTAAATGTGTACTGTAGGTATAGTATTTCCCTAGAGATACTTATCACTATATCCCAAAATCTATATTGGATGATCCTTAAAATAAACATCTACACTAAACTCAACATAATCAATGTATATCACATGATAAGGGTTAAGATGATTTCTATGAAGTTGTGATATGTGAAACACATCATGCATGGCATGGTAGAATTGTGGAAGGGACAATTTTTATGCCACTAGGCTAACCCTACCCACTATCTCAAACGGCCTAAAAACCCAGTCACTAGCTTTCCTGATTTCTTTATATGACGTTTCCCCAACCTTGGAGACACCTAAAGGAAAACACATTGACCCACATCAAACTAAAAGTTCATCTTCTCTAGTTATTGTAAGACTTATTCCTACTCTATGCTTCCTGGTCAACTAAACATGCTCAAACGTCTACTATATGAGACCATGTCTAAGAATCACTGACTCACCAGCCTCCAACCAACAAAGGGGAAAATGGAATGGCCTTCCATACAAAGCCTCAAAAGGCGTCATCTGGATCAATTCCTAGAAACTATTATTTTACACAAACTCTATGAATTCCATATTCTTCTCCCACAAACAACTAAAATCCAACACACATGCTCAAAATATATACTCCAAAATATGAATCGTCTATTAAGATTGGCCATCAGTCTGTGGATGATAGGCTATACTCAGGAGAACATATGATCCTAGAGCCTTATAAAGACCCTACCAGAATCGAGATGTGAAATAAGGATCTCTATCAGAGATAATATTTCTTAGAACATCATACATCTGAACTATCTCCAGCACATAAAAACTATCTAGATCATAAACAGTGAAGGTATCTCTAATGGGTAAAAAGTGGGATACCTTCATCAGTTGATATATGACCACCCATACTACTTTATTATTATAGGTGTATTGTTTAATCTTGTTATAGAGTCTATAAAGAAATCATCTCATTTCCATTCAGGAATGAGTAGAGGCTACAATATCCCAACAAGCCTGTGATGCTCATCCTTCACCTATTGAAAGGTGAAGCATTTGGCTATGAATCCCATTATCACTTTCTTCATTCTTGGACACCAGTAATCTCTATATATATCATGATACATCATTGTTAGGTCTGGGTATACTAGACATCTAGAAGCATGAAACTCCCTCATCGGCTCCTTGTGTAAGAATGTAGGAACCCATACTCATCCATGATAAATAAGTGAATTATCACTTCCAAGATACCATATTGATGGTGAATCCCCACTATATAAGTTTTCCCTCAAAGCTAAGACCTCTGGATTATATTACTACATGGTCTTGATCTGTTCCAAAAGAATGGGTATAATAGATATTGAATTCAAAGCTACTCTTCCCTATTACTCCTAAACATATAGATGTATATTTGTAAAGAGTGAAATCATATGCCACTCTTCGCAAGATTCACACACTACCTCCATATTCAAGGCATCAGAAACAACATTTCCCTTTACTGGTGTATATGATATCTTGAATTTGAAAGACTATAGATAATCGACCCACCTCCTCTATCAAAGGTTTAGGTCCTACTAAGAAAATATTTACCTGAGGCTCTTGTGGTACTTGTACACCAAAAACATATTTCCCAAAAGATATTTTCTCCAACATATCAAGTCATGTACCACTGTATCTAACTCCAAATCATGATTAGGATAATTCATCCCATATGGTTTCATATATCTAGATCCATAAGTAACCATTTGATCCTCCTACATCATAAATACTCCTAATCAAACTTTTGATGTGTTTTAGTACATGGTATATACCATACCAGGAATAGATAAAGTGAGGAATTATGTTGAGTTCATCATTCCCTTTATCTCATAAAAAATATATCACAATAAACTAACCAAACAAACTTCTCTACTTTCTTGTCCATCCTAGACATTGGTGCTTCCATATGGGAGAAGTCCTAGATAAAACGCCTATAATACCCTACTAGACCAAGAAAAATCTGAATCTTAAAGTCATTATTGGATCACTCCCAAGATACTATATCCACAATCTTCTCTAGGACTACTAACACTTCAAACTTTGATATGACATGACCCAATAAGTGCACATTATCAATATAGAAACTACATTTGGTTATCTTGGAATAAATATGACAATATTTTAGTATAATTTAGATGATGTCAAGATGTTGTGAATGATCCTCTATTGGATGAGAGTAAAATAAGATGTTTTTTATGAAAACCACTAATAACTGATCTATAAAAGGATGGAAGATCTTATTCATCAAGTCCATGAATACCACTAGTTTGTTCATCAGGTTGAAAGGCATCACCACAAACACATATAAGCCATACCTTCTTCTAAAATTAGTCTGAGTTATGTCTAAAGGTATCACTCTCAGCTGATGATACCTTGATCTCAAGTCAATCTAATAGAAAATTACCTATCAACTAATTTAAGAGATCATCAATGCATTGAAGGTGATATTGGTTCTTGTCTATCACATGGTTCAATCTTTAATAGTCCACACATAAGCACAAGGTCTCATAAACCTTCTTGATGAAAAGTATGAGAGAACACTATGGTGATGTAATAGATATTATGAAACCCTTAGATTTCAGATATTCTAAATAAACATTCAATTACTGAAGCTCCACTAGTTCCATCCTATAAGGTGGAATAAAAACTAGCTCTACTAACAACACTAACTTGATTGTGAACTCAATCTCTCACTCATGGGGTAAGACATAAAACTCGTTAGTAAAAAATATGTAAAAGGGTCAAGAATTTGAGTAAAATTATCCTACTATAGTCCACCATCATCTTGAGAAAGAAATATTATCTAATCCCTAAGATAATCCAATATGAACTGAATTTATCCTGTATGACCATCCTAAAGATCCCACTCACCCTCGTGAAAATATTTTCCTCCTTATAGAGATAGAAAGGTAACTTTCCTATGGTAACAGTCGATATGAGCCTGGTAAAAAAATAACTAATTCATGCCTAGAATAAAATTGAAACCTATCATTTATAGTGCAAAATGTTACCAAAATAAATGATAACCACCAATTTCTAGAGAACTCTCCTTTTAATACTTGATATTATCTGATCGCACACCCAATGGTGTATCGATGTTTAGGAAACCATCCAAGATTTACACAACTAATATCAACCCATTTTCAAAAAGAGAAGATATAAAGTAATTTGATTCTCATGTAACAAATAAAATAAATAAATGAGTAGATTATACAAGAACCATACCTCTAATGGTAAAATATTTTCATCCAAACTAACCAGGGTTGTCTGTATATCATGAAACCAACTTTTCCCTCTGGACTAGGCTCTAATATGAATCCCTATAATAATCCCTCTTAAAGGTAGTGTAATTTCTTCACTAGGGAACCAAATACCCTACCTCATCTTGAACATATAGTGGAAATCTAGCTACTAGTATTCTGAGGGTAGTTGAGTCCTTCCCAGACTCTAGTACCTGTCTTGATCCCCTGCCATTGCTCTATTTCTGAATTCCCCTAAAAACCCTCTATAGGCCTCCTAGCCTATCACAAGCATGGAACTCACAATTATGTTTTGTACATTGAGGCCTCTTATGAAAAAAAAAATCCATATTTATATCACTTTAATGGAACATGATCCTGAGATAGTTGTTCACTGCCCTGAATACTCTTCTTGTTGTTTCCTTAGTGATAACTATCATAGTGGCATTTATTGAAACCAAAAGAAGAACTCCCAATTCACCCTAATAAAATATCATGGACACTTATAAGGTCCTCTATCATGTTCTCTTTCATGATGAGAGCATGATTTATCATGTACAAAATGCAACTCAAGAAAAAAATCACCAGTGACTTGATCTCACATCGAATTCCATCCTAGAAATGTCTCCCTCTGGTGATCCCATTAGATACTAAAGATGGTGAGAAGTAATAAAAGTCAATGAAACATCCATCATAGTCCATCACTAACATTCCCTCCTACTTCAAGTGCATGAACTTGTGTTCATTCTCATCCCTCAACAGTTTAGGATATAAGTGTCTCAAAAACTTTACCAAAAATTCATTCTAGTATAACTCCTCTTACTTCCCAAATTTCTTTAGAATGTCTCACCAATTCATGGAAGGTTCATGAGGTTTGTATGCAAGAAGTTACACCATACTATATGTGGGTTTCTTGAGGTTATTGAATATTATATGCATTTACTTTATCCAGAACTCAAATTCCTGGGGGGGGCTCCCTCCCTAGTGAACCTAGGTTGATTCTACAGCTAAAACTCTCTTTCCAAATCAGACATTGAAGGTATAGTGAGAACAGTATCCCTTTCCATGGATCACATGAGCCTAAAGAAGCTATTTTGAAGATTAACATATATATATAATCCTTAGGATCTACTTGAATCTATGGATTAGCTCTGTTATGAACATGCTAATTTCCACTCTCCTGATTCTCAACTCGAAGAAAATGAGGATTAATTTTCTCTAAAAGACAAACACACACATTAGAACACTGCATAACATCAATTTCAACATCAACAGGTGAAAAAAGCAAAGAACCACTAGCTTATGGTATCTCTAAACATGGATTAAAAAGTTAATTTGCATGACATAAAATTTATTTTCATTTCATTTATCAAATATAACAAGGATCTCATTTCATAGTCCATACAAGAAAATATATCACATACAATAAATATGATCTTATCATGAACAATTACTATATATATATATACCTACATGCCTTTCATGATTCATGAATACTCATATCATAAAATACTGGGCCATGAGTATAAATTTAAAGAAACAATAACATCACACAACATGTGAATCACCTAAAGTGAAATAATATCAACTATAACAAATGAATAGCATGAACAACAATCTCATCCCTATGTACTAAGATTTTACCTTGTATATGGGTTATATACTCCCATGTAAAAGATCATTTCCATGTCTTGACATGTTCAGGGTCTCCTTTTTAACTTTCCCAAGTAGTAAAATAGCATAAAATAAAACCTTGCTTTGATACCAATTTATAAAATTTCCTGATATAACAATCTGTCATGTGTCCAGATCATCTTAGTTACTAGACCTAAATTGGGCCTCCCCATACACTAGAGGATTCTGACTAGTATATGGGATGTAAATAACATAGTGCATATACTATACCCCTTGGTACATAGCTAAAATACAGAGGAAATAAACAAATATCAGAGTAATGGAAATAGAAAAATTAATGCATCATACAACTGGAAGATAAATGATAAGGCAAGTAAACCAAATAATAATGAACCATGTAACATCGTGATAAAAATTTAACTAAATGAAATATTGTAATTCATGCAGATAAAAGGCCAAACTGACACAAATAAACTCAAAAGACCCTAGTCTCGAATCTTTGGTGAGTCCCATTTCTAAGCTTCAATCCATCTAGTAATCAAAAATCAATAATAAGGTCCCTTACTATCATCCAAAGCTACATCCATGTAATATTCTCTGGTACCAAATGGTGGCATGAATAGGGTTTGAGTATAAATCAATAGGTTGATTCCACTGTGTCTAAATAAAATCATTTTGATATTAAGTGTATGTAATAAATTAATAAAAAGGATTATTAATTAATCAATTAATATAGTATAATAATCAACCTTCTTTGTCACTATACTAGAATATATCTAGGCATGTATCATAACAATTATAGTCATAACCAATAGTCTATGGACTAATCACATAACCAAGAAAATGCCTCAGTATAAGAATTTTAGGACAACCAGGCCTAGCCCTCTATATAAGAATTTTAGAACAATCAGTCCACACCCTATAATCATTACATCATAACCATACCAAGACCTATAAGCATTAAAACATAATTGGGGAAAGACCTATATTCATAATAGCATAACTGGGAAAATCCCTTTAAGCATTATAGTATAATTATGATAAGCCCAATAAGCATTGTAGGAAAACCAGGCTAAGTCCTATAATAATTACAATATAACTGGTCCAATCTCTATAATCACTACAACATAAAATATAACACAATTCATAATGTAAAGAAGATTGTAATATTTCATAGTAAACCAAAAATTTCAATTCATTGAATTACCATTTTATATTTTAATCCCCTTTTATTCATCAAGTTATGTCTTCAAACATTAACATGAAAGTGTACACAATCATATCATTTCAAGTTGTCTCTAGTCATTTCAACAAATTGCTAATCCATTTTCCAAAGTGATCTTATCACAAACAATCACCTGAGGTTTCATTTCTTGTTAATTCATGTTTTGAGACAATATCCAATTCATTATTGTTCAAGGTTAGACACGCCATATGGGTGGCCACAAGCCAGTTATCAACATTTTTTGATCAAAATGGATCTAATTAGTGGTCCAAACACATGATTATTATAACACCACGAACCTTAATTCCACTCAATGGTTCCCCAATCCTGGTTGGTTACATGGATTAAAGCACATATCCCCAAACACTGTAGGATTTCAAATAGTAGTGAGGGTTTAGGGTGTATCTATTGGGATATTATTCCCTATTACTAGAGTGTAACAGTGTGAAGTATCAATAATAGATAAGTAGTGGAAGCAATAAATCATATAGAAAATAGATAATCTATTGGAATAGATGAGAATATCAAAAGAAAAATAACATACAATGATGATTATGATACATGTCATATGACTCTAAAAAATAGACAAAAAAAGTAAACAATAGTACAATATGATAATTGTATCAAATGTAAAAAAAGACCAAAAGTATCCCAACTGGCATCGCAAGCCTCATCTTAGTCCCATGCTCACTTACTTCTAAGAATCTATCAAGAACCTATACTAGGGTGCTTTCTCTTTTCCATACCTACAATCATATAATATTTTTGGGTACCCCAAAGGTGTCCCAAATAGGGTGTGAGACATAATCCCAATATCCAACCACCCAAGGTCAACTTTCATCTAGTCAGTGAGTATATAGTAGTCACAGTGTGTAAGAATAAATATAATAAATAAAGTACTAAAATTAAAAATCATATAATTCTAGGTTCTCATTTATAATCAAGTCCATTTAATGATTCAATTCCATTTAACTATTAAGTCTCAAGACTCATCATGTATCCCGGTGTCACCCTTGAAAATAGGTAACCAAAGGATGCCTAAACAGACCATACATAAAGTATAATCAAAGACTGAATCTAATCATGTGTTTTGGCTTGGAAGAAGCATAATTTAACTAATTCCATTCATTATTCAATTTATAAACTGAGCCTATCCTTGTCATTCCTAATTTGGAATCCAGGTATCACTCTAGGTATAATATAAACCAACACCCTACAAGCATATCCATGGAGATCCTTATAAGAACCTATGTATCGTTATGGGTGTGGTATAATGTCACTGCCACTCAATTCCATCCTTTTTTGTCCATTAAGGGATCCCAAGTATCACCCGTAGTATATATGATCAAATTCTCTTTTTGATTCCTTCCTTGGAAATACAATAGGAATATAAGTATCAATAGGCATATAATAGTCATCCTCATTGATTCTATCCTTAGAAGTATATATAAGGATTCCAAGTGTCACTCAGGAATAACCAAGGTAAAATTTAGATGAGTTTTTCCATGGAATTCTCATATGAACCCATGTGTCAACCAAGGCATATAAGCATTTAACCAAAACAATACCATTTAATCAATTCCATTTAAACTATTTCAAGGTCAACACCATGAACAAATAATTTATATCTCACCAAAAAGGTATATAAAGGCATGGGATAATCTTAAAAGGATTATACTTTAATTCTACTCACATGGTAAATTCAATATAATAAGCATATCGTGCTTAAACAAGCCATTACAAGGAAAGGGTCTAGGGGCATGGCATCCATCCATTCTTCTTAATAAATTTCAATTACAATTGATATAAAAATTAAAATAAAATTCATATAACCGTTCTAATTATATCTCGTTACAATTATAATTGACAATTCAATATTAACCTCCCATGATAAGGGGAAAAGGGTGAAACTTAAAGGGGTCCAACTTTATATACCATAAAAATTTACAATTTAAAAACACATCCCACCAAAATGGGTGGTGCTGTTTAAGGTTATTAACCATATAAAATTTATCAATGGTCCTTATTAATTGAATAGTTCATACTTATCAATTTAATTCAAGGATTCAAATTCATTTCAAGGCACCACTATAGAATTGGGTGCGCAAAACAATGGAAACATATAAACACTTATTATATTAATTAAAGGCATGAGACCATCTACCATAGGTCTATATGGGATAGCTCTACTAGTATTAGCTCTGTATTCAATTCAGATTAGGATAAAATCAAAGAATAGGTGAAGAACCTAATAATTGGAAAATTTTAATTACACCTAAATAGTGAACTGATAACAAATCAAATGAGGAATGGATAAAAAAGGAACTGATAACTCACAGATGTGGATCCAATGAGGTGAGAAGCACTTAAATTAGGGACTAGATGGAGGATATCCTTCAATTCCTAGGTTAGTCTCTAAGGAATCTCTTAAGAGGTGGATACTATCCAACATTAGGTGAAAGAAATTAGGTTAAAGGTTATAAAAATTTTAAGGGAAAAAATTAATTTTACCCTATTTACAGGGTTTCACAGCTTGGACACACTGTTTGGCCAAACTATGCACCAACCATGCAGGCTTATCTATAGGGAAGGGCACATCGCACAGTTTTTCCTCACGGTTTGACTAAGTACGCACAAACCGTGAAAAAATCCACTATCAAAATTGAAGACATGGTTGTATGGTTGTGCACCACATTTTTCATAGTTTTTCTAAACCATGAGGCATCCTCCTTATCTCTTCCCAAGTGTTGCGTGGTTAGTTAGACCATGTGTCTTGCACTACATGGTCTATTATAATTGTGTTCTAGGCCATTTTCAACCCAAAATCTAGGTTTTAGTCTTCGAACTAGGCCCAAACACCCTTGAAACCTCAATTAACTCAAATGGAATTCATATTAGCCCATATTTAAACATTTAAACTAATAATTAATGAAAAGTAAAGGATTTTTACCTTAAAAAATAATTGGGTTCTTACAAACTTCCCCCATTAAAGTAATTTGATCCTGATTTTCCTTATTAAGGGTGGTCAAGAATGCATGAGAATAAGCCACTGCAATCGTACATTGGTCTTCCACTCCTATGTCTCATTCTATAAATGGCCGTACTTCCATAGAACACATACTAGAGGAACTAACCAGTCTCAAAGATCCTTCATACTATGATCCAAAATATGTATTAGATACTCCTAAAAGGATGTATCTACTTATAACTCAACCTCCTCATGATGAATGGTATGAGATGGGCTCGAATGATAGTGGCATAACTAATATACATTGAATACATTGTGCATAACCTAATACGTATGAGGTAATTATAACTAATATACTACCAGCCTGACTCTCTCTAGAATCTCAAACAACCTGACATATCACAGTTAAAATATTACCCGGTCTCTTGATCCTTCTGTGTCCCATCCTTAGTGAAGCATACAAGAAAACTTGATCCCCAACCTTGAACTCTAGAGGTCATCTACAGAGATCGACATATGGTTTTTTATGATACTTCAAAGTATCCATACACTTTTGTATTAACTACACTTTCTTTGTGGTCCCCTAAACAAGATGAGTTCTAAGCATAGCTGCCTGTAGTACCCTCAGTTTCTAGTAAGTAACCCTTGTTTTATGATTTTTAAGTGCATGAAGCATATGATAAATGGTTGGGGAAATTTTGGAGACTTTTAAAGTGTCAAAGGGGAAAAGGTGGTGACACACGGGCTTCGCACGGGTTTCCCAAACCGTGCAGAAGCTGTGCAGGTGGTGTCACTTTGGACAGAGGAGACCGCACGGTGTGCGCATGGTTTGGGAAAATCGTATGAGGAGGTCGTGCGGAGCGCCCCTTCGAAGTAGTGACTACCACACGGTTAGTGCACAATTTGACTAACCGTGCAGACTAACTATGCGCGGAGTCAACTTAGATCTTATTTTTAAGGATCTAATCCATTTTATCTTTAAACCCACTCGTTTTTGCTCCTAGACGGCCCTAACTTGGGATTTCGCTCTAGTAATGGTGGGAGAATACTTACTAGGCATTTTGGAAGCGATCTGGAGGTTTTTCTTGGCGTTTAGAAGCCGATTGATCGTAGTAAGTCTTGTCTCTTTTAGTTTCCTTAGATTTCCTTCTTCCCTATTGTTGGATCCTTATATCTACACTATAGGTGGGTATATATAAGGTAGTGGATGACTTTTAAGTCGGGTTTTGGTCTTGTTGGTGGTAGGGGAAGGAATTTAAGGAGGTTTCGTGGTGTTTCGACCCGGTTCTTGGTCGATTTCACCTATTTTGTTGAGGTAGGTGGCTTCACTCTCGATTCCTCTTTCTTAGAACTTGAAAGCTTAGTTTTAGATTTTTTTCCTTGATTGAAATGGTTTGTTTATCTACTATGAAAGAATGGTTGAAACCCCATTTTAGTAACGGGTGATGGAAATCATGTGTTTTGGAAAGTGTTTGTTTAAGTGAACTTAAAATGGTGAATTTAAACTGGTTATGGTTTTTTTGCTCAAAATAAATGGTTTTCAATAAAAAGTTTGATTCTTTATTGAAAGGTTTTGAACACAGTTGGTTTTGGCATGGATTTTCATGGGTTGTGGTGTGTGTTCATATGCATTGGGATGGATAAGGGCAAGAAGTACCCCCATCAAAAGGTTAGGATGGATAAGGGAGAGAAGTACCCTCATCCAAAGGGACGGATAAGGGCGCGAAGTACCCCCATCAAGGTATTCCACTAAGTGACGGCTTAGTGGAAGGACAACTCACCACTCGCAAGTATAGGGAGGTCCAGGTTGCATGCATGGTTGGTTGTGTGTATTTGTGAAATGGAATGAATGTGCCAAAATGGAAATGTAAATTTGATTGGAAACTTTTCTTGATTTTTTTCTTGAGAAATATGGGTTTTGTTGGAAAATGGTTTTTGACATGGAACTTGTTATATTGTGAACTGTTTTGGAATTTTTTTATATAAATGTGCTAACATATTTTATCCTAGAGGAATGGGTTCGGAAGTCAGTGGGGAGAACCTACTGAGTTTCATTACTCACCCCCTACTTTGGCACGTTGGTGCTTTTGTAGATGTCATATACCAGGATTTTGGCAAAGGTAAAGTGTCACATTTTTATAGTACTACTTTGTGATACTTGGGCTAGTTTGTGATGTTGGAGCTTGGGGCTTGTAGAGCATGGAGTTGGGTTGTTATCTTTTAGTCTTTTAGTTTGTCTTTCCACTGTTTACTCTAATTTAGTGTTGGTTTCCACTGTGGTACTCTTGGTTGGTTTATGATAAAATAAATGGTTGAGTTGTCTTAGCTTTTATCATGCATCATTTAGTTGATTAGTTTGGTTATGGTTGTTGGTTCTGTGGTATGTTCTAAAAGGGTAAATCGTCCCCCACTTGTTTTGAAACCCTTCAGCATTTATTGCCAGCCATTGGCACCTTGGGGATGTCGCTTAAGGACTAGTAATGACTCATTGTACTCTCAAGACAATGAGGATAAGCGGGTCATTACAAATGGTATCAATTTGTTCGGTCCTTGGGGTACAAATGGTATGAGTTTGTTCAGTCCTTGGGGTAAAAATGGTATTAGTTTGTTCGGTACTTGGGGTACAAATGGTATCATCTTGTTCCTTTCTTTGTGGAACAAGTAGTCATTAGTTTTTGTTGGTCTTGACGTTGAATTCTTACTTGTCTATTCCCATGGTGGTCATCTTAGGAAGGAGTAGGATTGTCTGAACTTGGAATGTAGAGCATAAAAAGACATAGCTAACCCTTTTATGCTGAACTTCAAGTTACCAGGGAGTTGGGTACATAAGTGTTTTGGAGACACTTATAGGATAACAAATCTCATTGTCATGGGTTTATCCAATGAGATGACCTTGACATGCATTAGAGGATTGACTTTCCACTAGGAGAGAATATATCATTTTGAGAAATGGATTGTGGCTTGATGCAAATGCATGATTTCTGAAACTTTTAAACTTTTTTTCAAATGGAAGATTTTAAAAAGAGAATGGTTGATGTATTTTGAAAATTGATTGATTTTCAAAAGAAAGAAAGGTTTTTTTTAAAATGGGTAAATGTGGAAAAGTTTTATGGTTGGAAATCAATGTTGTGATAGTGATGTGATAGAAAATTGAAATGCTAAGCCTTTAGTTACTAGGAAGTGAGACTAATGGCGTGCGTCATTTGTATAGAAAATGGAACCTTTTAGGCGTCGTAGAAACCAAACAGAAGACGCTGCGGAGAATGTGGTCGCACCTGAGCCACAGGTGAACCAGCAGCTAGTCCAAAGTATAGTTCAAGCATTTCTGGCTGTGGACACGGGGAATCGGAGGGATGAGTCAATCCATGTAGACCATTCCGTCCAGTTCCAGAAGTATAATCCACCCATCTTTCGGGGTGATTATAAACCAGAAAGGGCGGAGGTGTGGCTGAGTAGGATGAATAGTATCTTTAATTTCATTGGCACACCAGCAGAACTGAAAGTAAAGTTGGTGACGTATATGCTGGAGGATCTTGCATGACAGTGGTGGGAGCTAGTAGTGCAGGCTAAGGTGGATCAAAGCCAAGGCTGGGAGGAATTTGAGGAATTGTTTAATAAACAATTCTATCCTCACACGTTCAAGATCCAGAGAGCGGCGGACTTTTTCAGCCTGAAGCAGGAGAATATCTTTGTCACGGAGTATGCGGCTAAATTCATGAATTTAGTGTGCTTTTCACCTAAAGTTGCTACAATAATTTCACTGAAGGAACGCATCTTTGAATCAGGGTTGCGATAGGAGATTCACTCGAAGATAGTTTTGCTCTGTATTATGGATTATATGGAGATGGTAAACAGAGAAACAATAGCTGAAAGAGACATCTCAAGAGTTATGGGAGGAGTAAGTATGATGATACCCACAGGAACAATTGGGAAATCTAATGCTGGTAACAAGTGGAAGAGGGACACCTACTTCCAAGGTGGGAGTGTGAATCAGAATCAGATGGCTGGATCGATGAATCTTCCTCCACGACCCATGATGAAAGATGGGTGTTTTCAATGTGGCTCGATTGATCACATGAAACGAGAATGTACAGCACCACTGAGAGCATGCCACAATTTCAACAAGATGGGGAATCTTCAGCGATATTGTTGCAGTGCTCCATGGTAGGGTGTTCGTGACACTTCTCAGGTGTTTCAAACATCTTATGCTTCGACAGGGCGAGGATAGAAAAATTAGTCTCTCCAGCAGAACAAACCTAGATATGGTGATTCCAGGAATACCATGACTCCTCAGGTAGGGAAATCTCAACAAGGCAATAAGGAGAAAAGTGTAGCAACAAAGCAATTGTATGGAGCGGAACAGGTGATTGTGGATGACCAGTCTGGACTGTCTATGGTGAGAGGTATGATTCTTTTGAATTCTACCATCATGAAAGTGTTATTCAATATTGGTGCATCAAATTATTTTCTTGCTTCTCATATTGAAGATTTTATGAACTTAAAACTTGAAATGATGCCTTCTATGATAAAACTTCAAACTCCTCTCAGTGAAAGAGAATATAGAGCCTTCGTGTGTAGAGAATGTTCTATAATTGTTGATGGAGCTGAGCTGAAATGGGATTTCTTTGTGCTGGAGATGGATGTCTATTATATAAACTTGGGTATGGATTGGTTGACAGAGTTCAGGGCTCGCATCAACTGTTATAGAAGAACATTCACTTTCACAACTGAGGATGGTGTCGAACATCTCTTTAGAGAAGAAAGAGTGGTGAAGGAAGGTGCAACGGGCTTGTTAGAACTAGTAGTGGCAATGATCTCTTACCAGTTGGCTGTGTTAAACTTGGAATCGATGGATGAGATCGCAACTAATAGTTTTCCAGTAGTCATGGATCAATTTCCTAATGTTTTTTCTGAAAAATTATCAGGGTTACCACCTGTAAGAGAAGTGGAGTTTACGATTGATCTCCTTCCGAGGACCAGTCCAATCTCACTTACATCTTATAGGATGGCTCCAACAGAGTTAAAGGAATTGAAAGTGTGGTTGGAAGAACTGGAAAACAAAGGTTTTATTCGACCAAGCGTGTCTCTATGGAAATAAACAGTTTTGTTTGTAAAGAAATCAGATGGAACTTTGAGACTATGTGTGGATTATTGTAAACTTAACCAAGTTATGATAAAGAATAGATATCCACTTCCATGCATTGATGACCTGTTTGATCAATTGAGGGGAGCTCAGTGGTTCTATAATATTGAATTGCAGTTAGGATATCACCAGTTGCGAGTTCAGAAGGAGGATATTCCGAAGACAGCCTTCAGAAGCATATATGGACACTACGAATATGTATTCATACCTTTTGGCCTTACGAATTCACTAAAAGTATTTATGGCATTTATGAATCAGATATTTTAGAGATATCTGGATTCTTTTGTTGTGGTGTTTGTGTATGACATATTGGTGTATTCAAGAACAAGGACTGAGCATGAGAAACACTTGGAGATAGTGTTGGAAATATTGAGAGACCATCAGTTGTATGCCAAATTATCAAAGTTATATTTTTGGATACAATATGTATGCTTTTTGGGACATTTTGTTTCTTAGAAAGGTGTTTTAGTGGATCCAAAAAAGATAGAAGCTATTCTTTCTTAGTAACCACCGAAGAATTTCTTTTAAATACGAAGTTTTCTTGGTCTATCTAGTTATTACCGACACTTTGTGCATGACTTCTCACAACTAGATTCGCCTATGACAGTATTGAAAAAGAAGAACAGTGTATTTCAATGGATTGAAGAATGTCATAAGTCTTTCTAGGAACTGAAGGTTCGCCTTACATCAGCACTTATATTGATCTTTCTAGAATAAGTGCAGGGGTATGGGGTGTATTGTGATACTTCAGGAATAGGGTTGGGTTGTGTTCTCATGCAAGGAGACCATGTGGTTGCTTATGGATCAAGTCAGTTGAGAGTGCATGAAAAAAATTACCCAAAACATGATTTGGAGTTAGCTGCAGTCATCCATGCTTTGAAAACATAGAGACATTATCTCTTTGGTGAGAAATTTACTGTGTTTATGGATCAAAAAAGCTTGAAACACATTTTCTCATAGCGAGATTTGAATCTGAGTCAGAGGAGATGGATGGAGTATCTTCAAATGTTCGACTTTGAATTGATATATACATCGGGTAAGGGAAATTCGGTGGCTGATGCATTAAGTAGAAAGTTGTATGCTCAGTTGGTGAAAGAAGCTTTAGATGAGTGGTAGTTGATGTTGGTCCTAGCCGACATATGTATGGAATGTTAAGATCGAGCTGATGTTGCGGTTCTCTTTCCTGCTGCGCTTGTTCCTGATTTGGTGGAGATAGTAAAGTAGGCACAGGCATCCGATGTATACTGTGTTACAATAAGTTCAAAACTCAATGGTGGGGAGACCATTGAGGGATGGAAGCTAGATGGGAGTTCAGTTTTGTGGTTTCGAGATCATATGGTTGTACCTTTAACTACTTAGGAATAACTCCTTTATGCTTTCCACCATTCAAGATGGGTTGTACACCTAGGTACATCAAAGATTTATAAGTCATTGAAGGCGTAGTTTTGGTGGAACGGCATGAAAAGGAAGGTGGTCGAGTTCATCTCATGGTGCTTAACATGTCCACAGGTTAAAGTAGAGCATCAGAGACCAGCTGGTATGTTACAATCTTTACCTATCCCAGTGTGTAAATGGGATCATATAGCAATGGATTTTGTTATAGGTCTTCTAAGAACAGTCTGGAAACACAATTCCATTTGGGTGATAGTGGATCATCGAACCAAGTTGGCCTATTTCACCCCTATTCGTGAAACTCATACGGTGGAGGATCTTTCAAAAATTTATATCTGAGAAGTGGTAAAGAGGCATGGTGTACTAGTTTCAATCGTGTCAGATAAAGATCTGAGGTTCACATCTCATTTCTAGAAATCATTACAGCAATCCCTTGGGACTCAGTTGACTATGAGCATGGCGTATCATCCTCATACGGATGGAAAATCCGAGCAGACGATACAAACATTGTAAGACATATTGCGGGCTTGTGTAATGGATTTTGGGGGATCATGGGAGGATCATATACCCTTAGTGGAGTTCTCATATAATAACAGATATCAAGCCACAATATGCATGGATCCATTTGAATCATTGTATGGGCGTCCTTGTCATTCTCCACTTTGTTGGGTGGAAACAGGTGAGACTTCACTAGTTGGGCCGAGCCTTGTCTAAGAAACAATGGAGAAAATTCAGTTGATAAAAAAGAGGATGGTGATGGCACAAAGTCATTAGAAATCTTATGCAGATCATCACTGAAGACCATTGTCATTTTTGGTGAGTGATCAGGTCTTTTTGAGAATCTCTCCAAGGCTTGGACATCGTCGTTTTGGGAATCAGGGCAAATTATATCCTCAATATATAGGACCTTTTGAGATACTGGAACAGGTTGGTGAGGTAGCGTATCGGTTGGCTTTACCACCATGGTTCAGTGCAGTGCATAATGTGTTCCATGTATCTCAGTTGAAAAAGTATCAGCCTGATCCTGACCATGTGATCAGATGGGATCATGTTGAACTAGAACTGGATTCTTCGTTGGTACATATCTTGGTGTAGATTTTGGATAGGCAAGAGAAATTATTACATGGAAAAATCATCGGTCTAGTGTGGGTTTTGTGGAAACATGGTCAGATTCAGGAAGAGACTTGGGAACGCAAGAAATAAATGAAAGAGCAGTGGCCAAAACTCATTCAGGAAAGCAATGGTTTTCTACTTGCTGGGGACGGAAAGGCCAATGATTGGGAGAATTTAGTACTCCCGATTTCTGGTAAGTAACCCTTGTTTTAAGTTTTTTAAGTGAATGAAGCATATGAGAAATGGTTGAGGAAAGTTTGGAGAATTTTAAAGTATCAAAGGGAAAAAGGTGGTGACGCACGGGCTTCGCACGGGTTGCCCAAACCGTGCGGAATCCATGTAGGTGGTGTCACTTTGGACAGATGAGACCGCACTATGTGTGCACGGTTTGGGAAAACCATGTGAGGATGCCATGTGGAGCTCCCCTTCTAATCAGTGACTACCGCACGGTTAGCGCACGATTTGACTAAACGTGCAGACTAACTGTGCACGGAGTCAACTTAGATCTTATTTTTAAGGACCTGATCCATTTTATCTTTAAACCCACTCTTTTTTCTCCTATATGGACCTAACTCGGGATTTCTCTCTGGTGAAGGTGGTAGAACACTTACCAGGCGTTTTGGAAGTGATCCGGAGGTTTTCCTTGGCGTTTAGAGGCTGGTTGATCACGGTAAGTCTCGTCTCCTTTAGTTTCCTTAGATCTCCTTCTTCCCTCTTGTTGGATCCTTAGATCTACACCCTACGTGGGTAGATCTAAGTTAATGGATGACTTTTAAGTTGGGTTTTGGTCTTGTTGGTGAGAGGGTAAGGAATCTAAGGAGGTTCCATGGTGTTTTGACCCGATTCTTGGTTGGTTTCTCCTATTTTGTTTAGTTTTGTGGCCTCACTCTCAATTCCTATTTCTTAGAAATTGAAGGCTTAGTTTCAAATTGTTTTCCTTGATTGAAATGGTTTGTTTATCTTCTATGAAATAATGGTTGAAACCCCTTTTTAGTAACGGGTGATGGAAATCATGTTTTTTTGGAAAGTGTTTGTTGAAGTGAATTTAAAATGGTGATTTTAAATAGTTTATGCTTTTTTTGCTCGAAAGAAATGGTTTTCAATAAAAGGTTTGATGATTTATTGAAAGATTTGGAACACACTTGGTTTTGGCATGGATTTACATGGGTTGTGGTGTGTTTTCATATGCATTGGGATGGATAAGAGCGAGAAGTACCCCCATCAAAAGTTTGGGATGGATAAGGGCGAGAAGTACCCCCATCCAAAGGGACGGATAAGGGCGTGAAGTACCCCCGTCAAGGTAGTCTACTAAGTGACGGCTTAGTGGAAGGAAAACTCACCACTCGCGAGTATAGGGAGGTCCAGGTTGCATGCATGGTTGGTTGTGTGGATTTGTGAAATGGAATGAATGTTCCAAAATGGAAATGTGAATTTGATTGGAAACTTTTCTTGGTTTCTTTTCTTGAGAAAGATGGGTTTTGTTGGAAAATGGTTTTGACATGGAACTTGTTATATTGTGAACTGTTTTGGAATTTTTTTTATATAAATTGTTTTATATAAATATGCTAACATGTTTTATCCTAGAGGCATGGGTTGGGAAGTCATCGGGGAAAATCTATTGAGTTTCATTACTCACCCCCTGCTTTGGCACGTTGGTGCTTTTGCAGATGTCATATACCAGGATGTTGGCAAAGGTAAAGTGTCACATGTTTATAGTACTACTTCGTGATACTTGGGTTGGTTCATGATGTTGGATCTTGGAGCTTGTGGAGCATCGAGTTGGGTTGTCATCTTGTAGTCTTTTAGTTTGTCTTTCCGCTGTTTAATCTGATTTAGTGTTGGTTTCCATTGTGGTACTCTTGGTTGGTTTATGATAAAATAAATGGTTGAGTTGTATTAGCTTTTATCATGCATCATTTAGTTGATTAGTTTGGTTATGGTTTTTGGTTTTGTGGTATGTTCTAAAAGGGTAAATCGTCCCCCACTTGTTTTGAAACCCTTTGGCATTTATTTCGAACCTTTGGCACCTTAGGGATGTCTCTTAAGTCCTAGTAATGACTCATTGTACTCTCAAGCCAATTAGGATAAGCGGGTCATTACACTGCCTCTCCCACCTCTAACCAACATGGGGGGTGATCAGCATAGCCTACCATACAAATCTTCATAAGGAACCATCTGAATAGTATCCTAAAATCTATTTTTGTTAGAGAATTCAACTAGGGGTATATGATTCTCCCAAGAGCCCCCAAAATCGAGGATGCATGCTCACATCATTTTCCTCAAGCACCTGAATTGTGCGATCTGAATAGCCATCTATCTCAGGGTGTTATTTTGTTCTCAAAATAACATGTGTACCCAATTCCCTCTATATCCCTTTCTAGAACCGTGAAATAAACTGGGAATCCCTATCTAAAATGATGGTGAGCAATACCCTGTGAATTCATGTTATCTCATGGATATACAACCTCCAAATCTCATCAACACTAAAGGTTTCCTTGATTGGTAGAAAATGTGAAACCATTATGATCCAATCAACAATAACCCATACAGCATCATTACCTTGAGGTAACCTTGGTAAACCTATCCCAAAATCTATCACGACGTCAGTCCACTTCCACTCAGGGATGGGTAACTGTTGTAAAAGTATGGCTAGTCACTGGCATTTCACCTTCACTAGCTGATAGGTGGAACATCTCATGAAAAAACTAGCTATATATATTTTCATACTTGGACACCAGTATTGGCGATGTAAATCTTAATACATCTTAGTGATGCTAAGGTGAACTACCAAATTTGAAGCATGAAAGTCCCGCATTATCTCCTTATTCGTGTCTGAAGAAACCCATATGCGACCATGTACTCTAAAAATATCATCCTCGCCTATGGTCAAACCAAGAGGAGGGTCCTCACTTTCCACACTCTCTCTCATAGGACTAGACCTTTTGAGTCTGATATCTGCCCCATCCTAACTCTATCCAGAATGGTATAGGAAATAGCTTAGGATGATAGAAAATTTTTCCCATTAATTTTTTTCACCTCTAAGCGAATCTCATAGAACAAATCCATAAGATGAAACTTGCTACTAGCCTATTGAACTGTTTGTATTTGAGTTCTCTTACTTAGTGCATAGGCCACTATGTTTCCCTTACTAGGCATGTAATCGAACTTGAAATCTAAATATTGTAGGTATTCCACCCAACTTCACTACCTCAAATTCAGATCATGTTGTGTAAATATGTAATTGAGACTTTTGTGGTTTTTGTACACCACAAAATGATCTCTAAGAAAGTAATGTATCTAACAACGCAAAACGTGAATAGCCACAGCTAACTCAAGATCATGTGTCGGGTAATTATTCTCATGCGGCCTCAATTATCAAGACTCATACACTACGACTCTATCCCTCTGTATAATAATTTCTCCTACATTGATACCTAATGCATCTAAGTACATAATGTAAATCCTACTTGGATCTGGAAATATATGTATCGGTGCTGAATTCAATCTCCCTTTTATCTTATAAAAGGTCTTCTCGCTAGAATTTGACTATAAAAACTTAACACCCTTCTTATTCAAGTCCATAAGTGGTGCTTCTAGGAATGATAAGTCATGTATAAAATTCCTATTGTAACCAACTATCCCC
Source organism: Viscum album (assembly GCA_963277665.1). Classification (NCBI taxonomy): domain Eukaryota; kingdom Viridiplantae; phylum Streptophyta; class Magnoliopsida; order Santalales; family Viscaceae; genus Viscum; species Viscum album. The sequence goes on from OY728122.1 coordinate 1,256,843,696, forward strand.
AAGAAACTCCATATGTCAAAGAATTTCTTAGGATACTCCTATGAAACTATATCTCTCACCTTCTCTAGGTCAACTGATACTCTTTTCTCTAAGATAATGTGACCCAAGAAGTGAATCTGATCCATTCAAAAGTGGAACTTTGTGATCTTATAATATAAATGATGTTATCTCAGTGTATTCAATATGATTTCTATATTTTTTTCATGACTGTGTTGATTTTGAGAATACACCATGATATCATGCATTAAACCACTACAAATGAATCTAGATAGGAATGGAAGACTCAGTTCATCGGTTCCATAAAGATTATTGGTGAATTCGTGAGACCGAATGGCATAACCAAATACTCATAGAGACCATACCTACTATGGAATGTTATGTGAGTTATAACTTATGGTCTAACATGCACTTGATGATAACCAGATCTCAAATCAATTTTAGAGAACAATCAAGCACCTCAAAGATGGTCAAATATATCATCTATTCATGAAAGAAGATATCAGATCTTAATTATGAATAGTTTCACTTTTTGTTAATCCAAACATAGCCTAAGGTTACTATATTCATTTTTTATAAAAATGACTGGAGAACCCCAAGAATAAGTATTGGGTCAGATAAACCCCATAGCCTCAAAATCCTCTAGCTGGCTCTTGAGCTCTTATATCTCGGCAGTAGTCATCCTGTAAGGAGGAATGGATACTAGTGTAGCTCTTAGCACTAGCTCGATAGATAACTCTACCTATATCATTGGAGTTAATCTAAAAATTCATCTAGGAATATGTCCCTGAAATGATAAAACACTGGAGAAAAATTAACATGATGTGTTCCCTAATCATCCAAATATAAACTCAAAATATGGGTTGTCATCCATCCCAACCCACGATGCTCGGGTCTAGATTGGATTTCCTGGACATCCCATTCACCTTTGTGAATAAACACTCCACCATCTGGAGGGTGCTAATTTGGAAACTCACACATCAACTCTTCCATAGTCGGGGCAGGTTGTGGTGCTTCCTAAATGTTCTGCAATAATTACACAAATCCCTCACAGAGCTGTGCCTCATCACTTGTGTCTAGTATAGCTATCAGTGCCTATATTGGCACTAATAGAGGATCCACTGGTATCCCATGGCCCACCACCTATGGGGTATGGTTGTTACTATCCTCCTAGCATACGATTGGAGGATGTCGCAATGGCATACCTCTACAAATTCCAATTGTACTCCTCAGATCAAGATTATTACCAAAGTTCACAGCTCAAAATCATAGATACTGAAATAGAATAGGTGAAATACTTCCTATATAATAACACACCCATATTCCTTATCCTCAAGTTAGGTAAGGGAAATTTACATATCATATATAAGTAACAGATTCTACCTACTACCCACTACTAAGGTTGGGACTGGTTCAAGTTCTCTACTATTAGAAAATTCAGTTTCCAATTCATTTTCACTTGAATTACCATATTCATTTTCATTTTATTTCATGATCATTTCACATTTACTTTATATAGGTTGAACCAAATGGTTCACAAAATTCTGATCCATGAGGGCCTATACTCTTCAGGAACAAAAGTCTGGCATCCACATACATCACACCATAACATGTTCCAAAATACCTATCACAATAGCAGGTATATCTATAATAGAACCTATCATAGCATCATGTAATAAATAATGAATCCTAAATGGAATGGCATAATGCATGTCATGTGATTCCTATAAAGTTCCTAAAATGATGCATGAGATGGAATACCCTTATCTTATTATGTTTCAACTTAATATAACCCACAATAATATCAATAATAACATCACAATATAAGTGCATCACCCAGAAGTGGAATAAAATCAATTGTAATAGTCCAAATCTAGAAAATAGAAATTCAATTTGAGGTAATTTGGTTTTTTCCTATATGTGAGTTAGTTATGCCCAAGCACAACTCATTACCATAATCCAATTTCTTCTTATCCCTTTCTATTGTTTCAAAATAGTATATAAAATTATAAAATAATCATCTAATACCACTTTTTAACATCCCAGACCTAGCTTCCACTCAATGGTTCACTGATCCTAGTTAGTTACATGGCCTCAAGTGCATCTCCCCAAATACTATAGGCTTCAATCTAGTAGTGAGGGACTAGGGTGTGTCTATGGGGAGATTATTTCCTCTTACCAGAGTGTAACACAATAGAATAACAATAATAGATAAGTATCAGAAGTAGTAAATCATATAGACAATAGATAATCAGTAGGAATATATAACAATATCAAAATAAATCTCACATACAATGATGATGATGATGATGATGATACATTCAATATGTATCTAAAAAACATAAAAAAACAAGTACACATTAGTACAATACAATACATGTATCAAAAGTTAAAAAAGGCCAATAGTATCCCACCTAGCATCACAAGCCTTAGCTCCATCCCATTCTCCACTGCTCCTAAGCATCTATCAAGAACCTATAGTATAGAGATTTCCCCTATCCATACATGTAATAATATAATATTTTTGGGTACCCAAAGGTGTCCCAAATAGGTTGTGAGACATAATCCCAATAGGAAACCACCCAAGGTCAAGTTTTATCCATTCGGTGGGTATATAATAGTCACAGTGTGCATGAATAAATATAATAAGTAAAGGAATTACTGAAATTAAATATCTTATAAGTCAAGGTTCTCATTTATAATCAATATCATTTAATGATTCAATTCCATTTAATTAATAAGCCTTGAGACCTAGCACATATCCCGGTGTTCCCCATGGAAAATAGGTAACCAAAGGATTCCTAAATAGGCCATAAATAAAGTATATTCAAAGACTAAATCCAATATTGTACTTTAGCCTGGAAGATGCATCATTTAACTCATTCCATTTAGTATTCAATTTATAACCTAATCCCTTCATTGTAATTACTAACTTGGAATCCAGGTATCACTCCAAGTATAATATAAACCAACACCCTACAATCCCATCCATGGTGTTACTCACAAGAACCTAGGTATCACTCTAGATGTTGTATAATGTCACTGCCACTCGAGTATGTCCTTAGCGGTCTACTAAGGGAACCCAAGTATCACCCATGGTTTATGTGATCAAATTCCATTTTTGATTATGTCCTTGGAAATCCAATAGGAATCTAATTATCACTTGGCATATAGTATTTGTCCCCATTGAGTCCATCCTTGGAAGTCCATATAAGGATTCCAAGTGTCAATTAGGTATAAGAAAGGTAAAATCTAGACGGTTTCATCCATGGAATTATCATATGAATCCATGTGTCACACAAGGCATATAAGAATTTAACCAAAACAATACCATTTAATCAATTCCATTTAAATAATTTCATGTTAAACACTAAGAATAAATCATTTATATCTCACCTCAAAATATGGCTAAAGACGTGGTCTGATCTTAGAAGTCTTAGCCTTTAATTCTACTCACATGGGAAATTCAATATAACAAGCATTGTGCACTTAAACAGTCCATTACAAGGCAAGGGTCTAGGGGTATGGCATACATCCTCTCTTCTTAATCAATTCCAATTACAATTGATATAAAAATTCAAATACTATTCATATCACCATTCCAATTATATCTCATTACAATTATAATTTACAATTAAATATTAACCTCTCATGATAATGGGTAAAGGGAACACCTCAAAGGGGGTTCCAACTTCATATACCATCAAAATGGAAAATTTAAAAACACAACCCATCCAAATGGGTGGTTCCATTTAAGGTTATTAACCATTTAACATTTATCAATTGGCCTCAATAATTGAATAGTCCATACCTATCAATTTAATTCAAGGATTGAAATTCATTTCAAGTCACTAACTAAGAATTGGGATCATGGAACAATGGTAATATATAAACACTTCAAATTTTAAAAAAAGGCATGAGACCACCTACCATAGGTCTGTAGTGCATAGATCATTCATTATCGGTTTTATATTCGACTCAGATCATAATAAATTTTAATAATAGATGAAGATCCTAATAATAGGGAAAATTAGCTTGCACCTAAATAGTCCAACTGATATCAAATCAAATGAGGAACGACTAAAAAGTAATTTAATACTCACTGATTCAGATCTAATGAGACAAGTGGTGCTTGAATTTGGGATCAAATAGAGGATATCCTTCAATTCCAATGTTATTCTTCAAAGAATCTCTTAATAGGGTACTATAGTCCAACATGAGGAGAATGAAATTAGGTTGATGGATATAAACATATCGGGTGAATTTTCGTAATTTTACCCTATTTACAGGGATGTATAGTTTGGCCACATGGTTTTTCCAAACCATGAAACAACTTTGCACTATTAACTGTAGGAAATGTAACATCGCATAATTTTTCACACATTATTTTTGCATGGTTTGACTAATCATTTGTAAACCATGAAAAAATCCATTTTCAAAATTGCATACATGGTCGCACGTACGTGCACCTCATTTCACACAGTTTTTCTAAACCATGTGACCTACTACTAATCTCTTTCCATGTGTCTCACAGTTAGTCAAAACATGTGTCATTCCCTACAAGGTCTATTCTAACTATGCGCTAGTCCATTTTCAACCCAAAATCTGGGTTTTGAGCTCTGAACCAGCCTCAAACATCCCCCCTGACACCTCTATGGCCTCAAAGAGAATTCATATTAGGCTATATTTAAACATTTAAAATAAGAATTTATGAAAAGTAAATGATTTGTACCTTAATAAATAACTAGGTTGTTATAATTATCATGATCCATTAATCTGTTAGTTAATGTGCACATTGTGTCAGCTCAATCACATAGTATTTCACACACTTAAACAATTACAAATATAACACAGGGATTTTTTATAGAACACCTTCCTTTATCAAAGGATCAAAGAAAAACTCTCAAAACTTAACACCAATAAATAAATAAGGAAAATTAGATCACATGGAAAACCTAGATTATACAAACATCAATATCCAAACCCGATTCAACGGTGTTCAATAGATCATAATTCTATTGCAACACCCCAATATTTTTTGAACTTTTTTTAAAAAAAAATAATGGTGTATATATTTTTTATTACATTAAATATAAATTTTATATTTAATTACACACAAAACTGAGTTTTAATTGCATTAAACATAACTCCAGGTTTATATTTCATTACACGCAACACCAAGTTTAACTTGTGTTACAGGATACACTGATTTTTAAAAAACTGTGATAAACAATTAATATTATTATTTAAAAAATTACATTATTAACTAGCCATTAAATTAGAGACAAAAATAGGAATAAATAAATTTTAAATATTATGTATAATGTTTTTTTTATGAAAAGGTACTTAATTTTTCAATAATGTCTATATATGTTTCTAAAATACTATTTTCCCAAAAACTATTCTATTTATTTATTTTTGTGAAAAATAATAAAATTAATTTTTAAAACATTTAGAAAATTAATTTTATAAAATAAAATTCATTTTATAAATTATCATATCAAAATTATCTTGGGGTTAATTTTTGATATTTCTCTAGAAAGATTCATTTTTTGATGAATAGTGAAAAATACAGAATTTTAATTATAAACTAGCTTTCATTTAATTTATTTACAATGTTAATTATATTTTATATTTTTTTTAAAGTAAAATTAGTTCAATTATACATTAATTAATCCAAATTATGTTATATTAATTAATTTAATATTTAATTTAAATATAAAAACTTTGTAAACTTTTGAACATTTTCTCTTTAAAAACCTGTTATCTCATCGCATATGTGGGATTAATTTTTAATTAGATTTTTTCACCTTTCTAGGTTAAATTTAAAAAAAATAGATTACATATTTAGAATAATAATAATTTATATTATATAATAATATCAAATTTATTTTTTACCAAAATGAATAGTAAAAACTGAAAAAATTATTTACCGCAATTAAGGTAAAAATGGGTTTATATGGAGGGTTAAACTAAAAAGATAAGGGTCAAAAATGACCCTAAACTTTTCTAAACCAATTTACCATACATATTTCACCTTATATATTCTATTATCAAGGATTTTCCATTTTTTGATCCTTTTTATATAAAAAACATGGGTGTAATTCTTTATTTTAAAAAATTACAAGTGTGCCACTCACCTTACTTATAAAAGGCCACCCATTCTCCAATTCTCTTCACACATTAAAACCTCTTTTATTCATAAAATACCTAACCAAATAACTTACAAAATTCCATAATATCATCCTAGAATCCTTATTTTTGACATAAATTCAACCTAAGAAGCCTTTTGGTGAAAACCTAAGGAGGATGCCCAAAAAAGAGGTAATGTTCATCAATGAGTGTTTTTGTTTTATTTATTCCTACACCTATTTAAATTATTATTATACCTTGATGATATAATAAAATCACTATATTACATATACTGAGATTTTTTTATTTTAATATGATGACCTAAATCCATCTCCACTTCCATCAAATAGGTTACAAATCATTGTTCGTGTGTACGGAGGACTACTGCCTCGCAAACTGATATCATTCATTTTTTCATTACCACCTCTCAAGGATAGATATAATGATGTATTCATTTTTTATATATGATATTTATGATATTAATATTATTTTTTAATTATTATATTACACATAACTTCATGATTTCCATTTTTTGGTGATTCGATAACGTCGCTCGGGTGTACGATGGACTACCATCTCGCAAAGCGATGTGATTCATTCACACTTTACCTAGAAGGTAATAAATATGGGTTTAATTAAAATGTGTGGTATATATAAAATAAAAATTATTATATAATTATAATATATCATTTAACTTTCTTTATTTCAATTCAATAAGAAAATGGAAACAACTTTCATGTGTATGTATGGCTTACCATCTCCATGAATGGTGTATTTCATTTTCTATCTCTAAATTTTATGGAATAATATAAATACATATATACTTAATATATATGATATTTATATCATTTTTATCATTCTTGAGATTATTAAACCATGATCAAGGTAAGAGGACTGAAAAAAATCATGACATATAAGAAAAACAAAGTTGATATTACTCGAAACATGACTTTAACATGGAATTGTTAATAAATGGGTAATAAAAATACATAAGTAAATCATATATGGTATAATATATATAATTATGATTTTTCAATATATTTATAATAAACTTATATTTATTATACAGTAGGTTCAAATGTGTATGAAGGAATTCAAAACTTCAGGTAAGGGATTTGTAGTATCTCTTTTATTTTTGGGACGCATATGAAAATTCACCACTAGTTTATTTTGTGTGGTGTATATAATACCCCTTTTAAATGTTATATAATGAGTCACAATAAATTCATTATAATTGAATTTTCATTTTATTTTATTCTTTATTGGTGATTATGATTCAAAGGATTATTAAAGTGATAAGGGATTTTTGTCTCAATTTTCCTTATTTGAGACATACATTATGTTGTGAATATATATTCTTTAATTAGGTGTATATATAGCTCCTTTGACATGTAATATCATGAATTTATGTATCCTCGTGATATTTTAAGTTCCATTTTATTTTACTCCATCATGTAACTTACGATTAAAAGATATCAAAGTGGTAATGATTTTATGTTGTAATATCATCATTTATTTGTATTATTTATGATTATGTTTCTTATGATAAACTTGTAGGACCCCGGGATACCCTGAGAGGGGAGGGGTGAATCAGGGTGTCAACTTTTTCTTTTTAAAGTTGTGGATCTTGTTCCCACGTTAGTAGGAACTAGTTAAACCTGTATGATGGATATGATCAGCAATGAAACATTCACATGCAAAGTGATTACACAAAAAAATTTACTTGGTTCACCACTAAGGACTACATCCAAGGATCATACGCCAACAAGTTGTTGGTCATACCAAATTCTACTATACTTCACTAGATGAAGATTACAAAGGTCCGGGCACAGTCTCTCTATCCCAGGCTCACTGCCTTTACAAAAGGTTCAGGGATAGCTCACTGCTTCCCTCAGGTCACTCCTGTTGACTCCCCCTGGCTCACTGCCTTTGGTGAAGTCCCACTCAATTTATAGATGTGAATGTCTCTTCAATAGATTTTTATTGAAGTATTTGTCTCCTATTCATCATGAGACAATGCTTGAATCAGAGTAATGAGTTGATTCTCTTTTGTATTCAATATTCTTCTTTAGTGCAATAACTGAATGCACTAAATCTTCTTCTTCTCTTCCTTTGATTCCCAATACTGACACCTGAGTGTATTGATATATTCCCCTATTTCTGTGCAGATCTGAGTTTAGTTGCACGAACTATTCTTCTTCTCTTCGCAAAGCACAACGAGGGTGTTAAACACCAGTCATGTGTTTGTGGTACCACTTCTCTTCATAAACCCAAATTGTTCACTATAATTCCATATTCTCAAATGAATAAATCATCTGTTTCACTAAAGGTATCAAGAAATCTTCCAGTTTTCTTGTAGCTCCAAATGAACGGGCGTACTCCAACAGCACCTGGATCTCTTCTCCAAACCCGGTGCGCAAGTCACAATACGGCGCATAAGTCTTCAGCGCGAAAGTCCAAACCGGCGCGCAAGTATCACCAAACCACCTGCGTTACTCCTACTCCTTCAACTTCAAACCCGCACGACTCACTTCCTTTCTCTCCCAAACGGCCTTTGGCACGCATCCAACAACTGGCATGTAACTTCTACTTGCACGACCACACACCACTTGCGCGACCACCACACCTGTGCGACGAGAGCTCTGATTTTCCTTTAAGTGTTGAGATCGTACAAAATGAAGAGGGGTCGACCTGTATTTATAGGAATTTTGACAGTTTGCACGATGGCGTGCAAGTCTCCCCTCGGCATGCAAGTCTCGGCACGTAGGTCCAACCGCCCAAGCCTCTGTTGCGCAGCTCACTTGCGCGATCACACCAATACTTACGCAACCTTCTTTCCTTTTCCATATTTTGATGTTCTGATATTGAAAAACATATGGTGCGCAAGTATCCAATCTTCCTAGGCACCAGTGCGCAAGTCCCTTTTCGGCACATAGGTCACTTGCGCGACCCACTCAATACTTGCACGGACCTTATCCCTTTGCCATTTTTCCATGTTCTGATCTTGAAAAAACACTAGGTGCACAAGTTCCCTCTCCTTTAAGTACACGGTGTGCAAGTCTCTTTGCCAAAAATCACTTTTCTCCATTTGTGGATTTTCAGGCCCAAAAATTTGGCAAACATTGGAAAACGGTGCCACCTTGTATCTGCTCTTTTTGTTCTGCCTCCAGATCATCCATTCCTTCTGTCGACGTTCTTGAATCAAGGATGAATCGTTAACCAAAGCTCATTAACTTGACATGCCATAATGAAAACCCCTTTGTCAACATATTTTTATTTCATTGTTTTCTTTGTCAACAAGCACAATCACCTCAATCAATCTTCAACAACTCTTCTTTCGTCACAAACACCACTACCTCTTTTCTGTTATTTGCTTTCTTTAGCAACTCTTCTTCTTTCATCACAAACTCCACTAACATGATATATATATCCTTTGATAAATCAGTTGTAGCATCATCATATCTTGATACAATGTGAAGTGCATGACCATCTCAGAATTCCAATCCTTTGCACGTTGTCTTCTTCTTCAACCGTCATAGCCATCTCATAATTCCAATCTCCTATGTGCATTGTCTTCCTCTTCAACCATCATTCTCTACTTCATGTAGATCATATGATTCTATTCTTCAAGAAGACTCTTGCATGGTTCTCATGCAATCATGAATAATGGCATGGTCTTTATCAAATCTTCATTCTTCTTTAATCATCCTCAGATGGATTATACCTCACCATTCTTCACTGTTGTAAACAATGTGTCACCTTTGACACAAGTTCTTTGAACTTATGATCAGTACAACAATCATCTGAATTTTCATTCCTCTATTTCATTGGAGTACTTCTTGATCTCCTTCATTTTTATCTTCATTGACAACTATTTACAACAAATACAACCTTATACACAAAGTTTTCCCAACAAAAATATGATGATCTATCCCTAAATAAACTTATGAATTTTCTTCTACTATGGTTATTCATGACATTCTCAAGTAATGGTAACATTTTTACACTATTTTTTAGTTAAAATAATTAAAAAAATTAATAAATTTTGATTTTATTTCTCTCTTCATCCATAAATCTATTTTCTTACAAAACGATGTTTTAAAAAAATGTTTTCTAAAATGTTTTATTATTATCATATAATTTTTAAAATACATTTTTACCCATTTTTTAATTATTTTTACAAAAAAACTGAAAGGAACATTTGCGTTCTTTTCCAAACAGTTCTCATTAAGCTCATATCGAAATGGTGAAAGGAATATTTATTTTCATGTGTACAGAAAGAACGAAACTTCCCATTTTCATGAATATTATTTTATTTGAATATTAATTTATGAGTTTTAAATTTTATTTTCAAATAAAAATATTTTTAAAATATTTTATGTTTTAAAATTTGATTTTAAAAGTAGAAATTGTCTTCCTTAAGTAACATCCTGAGTGATTTAGCTTTCAAGATCATTTTCCATATAAGATAACATAGTTTTATGTAACTTATGATTTATTGTGGATATAATACAAGGATGTCATTCTTATTATTTCTATTAATGGTTTATGAGGAAAAGATGTTTATGAGACCCATTTCCCTTCCATGGGTTATACAGTGATAAAAATTCTATGAACCCTATTTTTCTTCCATGGGTTATACCATGATGAAATGATTATGAAACCCATCTCTTTTCCATGGGTTATGCTATGATGAAATGTTTTATTAAACCTATTTATTTTCATGGGTTTTTATATGATGAATGTTTTATGATGTTGTGGAACACATGTGTATGATTTTCATTATGTAACTAGTGGGACCTATATCTCCCTTTAAAACATTAGGTAATGATAAATGTTCTATGAAATCAGAGGGTACACTGGTGGTTATCCCAGTCCCAAAAATGAGGGTACATGGGTGGTTATCCCAAGCATAAAAAATAGGGTACATGGGTGTTTATCCTAAGCTCGAAGTAGGTACATAATTTTTTATCCCATGCCTAACATGTTATGGATATCTTGGTTAGTATCCTTGAAATAAGGTTTTCTATGATTATATATTTTCTATATATCTATGTCTTATTATAATTTTATGATCTCATGGATCATATTCTTGGATTTCCTTATGATTCATGTCTTATTAACTACCAATATTTATTCCATGACTCGAGATTATGATCTTTGATATATAGGGTATGGTTTTCAAATGTTATTTTCATCTTATCATACCCTTATATTCATGTTATGCTTATATATCTCCCTTATTTACCCTTACTATGAATATGAGGTCACCCTTTATTATGTTTCCTCTACTCAAGTTATGAATAAAGGTTTTAAGTATATTATGTTTAAGAAGAGTAATAAATGGGAAGATTTTTTTTAGAGACATTGAAGATATTTCACCAAATTATAGGATTGTGTACCTAGTCTCTAAATTCATTAAACAATTATGTTCCTTAGGCATGTGTTTATTTAATGTATTGAATATTCATCTAAAAATATTTAATATCTATGCATGATAATCCTGGGTCATTATAGATATAATAGAGGATAGTGGAATAAAGGATAGAAAAAAAGTGAAGGAACTTATCAGAGATCAAATGTCAGACCAAGACATCTAGGACGGAATGAATTGCTCAAAAATCACATAGATTCATATTAGGGTTTTATAGAAGGGGTTTCACGGTGAGTGAAAATAAAATCATTCATGTATCCTGGTTAAAACTATTGATCCTATGATATTCATGATATGAATCCCTTTTGTGATGTGAATTTATCAATTTATAATATGTGATGAAAAATGTGTTTCCCTAGGTTAAAATAACCCTAATCAGCCATTTAATGATTTGGACTAGTTTCACAGCATGTAAACATTTCACACTCCAAACCAGATCATGGAATATGTCTGGTAATAGGTTTATGTTGTGTAACCTTTTCACAACATGAAAGTATTCGGCAGACATATCACAGCACAAATTCTGCAAAAAAAAAGAAACCCAAACCACCTCCAAAGCTTTTTAAACCAAGGTAGAACCCTCAAAGGACTTTTAAAATTTTATACTTGGACTCCATTAATTCAAACAAACATACATCCCCAAATTTTAGGTCTTTTCCCCAGAAAAAAGGTCTCCATCCCCAATGAAAAGGTTCGACCACCAAGGTATAAATAAAAAATTAAAACCCGAATAATGGTGGTTCAACCAAAACTCAAGAGTTACATACCTAGAAAATATTGGATCTTCCAAATAATTTCATAAAAGTCTTTTTATTTGTAAATATGGTATCCTTCACTATTCACCTAGAAATCAATCTTTCTAGAAAAATATCAAAAAATAACCCAAAGATAATCTTTACATTATAAATTCAAAATTGAAGTTATTTATATAAAATTTTAATTCTATAATTTATACATTTATTTATTTAAATAAAAATACAAAATATAAAGAAAAAAAATTTATTGAAAAATGATTTCTTAAAGTTCAAGTCTCTTTAATATTATTTCATATAAATTTTTAAATAATTGAATATTGGAATAGTATTTTTATAAATATAAATATTACCTACTGTAATAAACTATTAAATGTAAAAAAACTTAATTTATTATGGTATTATAATATACACTTTTTTAAATGGTTCTTCTAAAGGCATCCTTTTAAAAATACTAATCAAAGAGAATAATAATATATAATTATTTTAATTTATTATTATCCTTTTATCTATTAATTATTATAGTATTCATGTATTATTAATATTTTTGGTTTGTTTTAGTTGGGTATTATTCTAGTTTGATTTTGTGTGTGATGCAAGCTATTAAAGATGACATTTATTTAAAGAATCAAAAATCTTGAGTCGTTATAATGTGTAAAACTTTTTAAAAAAAGTGGATAATGGAGTTAATATCAAGAATAATTGGTTTTCCACTTATGGGGCCACTTTTCATTTAAAAATTATCATCCTTAACCATTAATTAATGTCAAATTACAAAAAAAATCACTCAAAATATAGTATAAAAAGGACCAATACACCATCACTTCCAAACCACTATTTATCTTCATTTATCTCTTAAATATATATCCATTATTACTCTCATAAATCCTAATTATATGTTGGGTAGATTATAATCCCAATAATTAAGCCTATATACTTTATTCTAAAGGAACCCATTTCAAGGATAGAATTCATCAAATAGGTTAAATCAATTTTGTGGAAGTTGGGAGTAAAGGAAAGGGTTTGTTATCACAATTTTCCTTTCATTGAGATAAGCTTCATATTAACTACTTTTCTTATATTGTGTAGTGTATATACTACCCATGGATTCCTCTATGTTCATATTCTTTATTTTAGTCTATAAAATTATTTTTATATACTTCCATTATTTATTTAGTTTATTTTCTATTATCCTTGACTTTCTTTACAAAATAATGAAAGGGTTCACTTTTTAGTGTTTTTTACATGATTCATTTTCTATTTTCTTTGACTTTATTTACAATGGTGTGAAATAAATATTTTTTAACATGTATTCCATGAATTCATTATACTATTATGTTGTTCAATTTTATTAAAAAATATTCAATTATAATTTTCATGATTTTTTAATGTAATTTCTATTCCCTTTGTTTGATAAATAATTTTTTTAAATAAAAGATATCAAAAATGTAAATGGTATGTCTTATTATTTTTAAAATTTATTTTATAATGATATTAAAAGGTGTTTTAATCTACGTTAATTTCATTTAACATTTCTTATTCTTCATTATAGATATGTTCTAATAATACCATTCACCTTATTTATCAGGATGTCTTATGATCATGTCTTAGGGAATTTGTTATTAAACTCATTTCTTTCCCATAGGTTAATTAATATCTAATGAAATTATGAATGTTTTCATGTTCATGTAGTGCATATATGTATGTTTTTTTATTATGATATGGGTGGGGCTAGAATTATATATCCATCTAATGTATTGGGTAATGATTTGTATCTCATGAGATAATAGGGGGTGGAGAGTAAATCCAAACCCTTGAGGGATGTTATCCACTATGTGATGGGTGGGAAAAAAATTATATAGCCCTATAATGCATTGGATAAATCATTATGTCTCATGAGCTGACATGTCATGAATTGGGGAGTTAACTCAGTCCCCTAAAGGACTCTGTCTACTATGTTTATGGGATTGGGGAGTGAATTGAATCCACTATAGTATATTATCCACTGTGTTTATGGGAATATGGAGTGAAACTAATCAAATATAGAAATATATCCAATATGTGATTGTAAGAACCCATGTTTTGAACTGGTTTGATATTCCTAAAGGGTTATCCTGTTATGGTAAAAACCTTTTAAATGAGAAACTATTAGACTTTTATCCAAGTTACTAGGCAAGTTAAGTTCTATTGTTTGACTTTTTGAGTAGGATATGAATCTTGACTGATTAAATGACATGGTTAGGTGGTCTTATGGTGAGTTGGACCTCTAGTGGGTATTGCTGTATATGGATACCTGGTGAGTTTCAAATATTTATCCTTTTATATTGATATTGTGACCCTCCAGAGAGCACTCCCCTATGAGGATTCTCAGAGAGGATTGGGTCCTGGTAGCCTTATGCTTGATAGGTTATGTCGTTATGCTTATGTTGATGGGTTTTGACCCTTTTAGGTCGATGATATTTTTACCAACATTAAGTTTTTCCTATTTATAGAGAATTTATAGGTGTGTTAGATTTCATGTAATAGAGTCCCTTAAGTGGTATGTGGTTCTCATATGAGAGACCTTAGGGCTAGGTGGATGAACCTAGTGGCCCTATTTTGAGGTTTGATCAGTCAGGTTGGGTGGAAGACTTATAGGCACTTAGCTTTCACTCAGAACTTACTAATTCAATGTTTGGTTTGGTCATGGGAAACCTACGAGTGGGGTTGTACCAATTTTATATATTCTTAGAGGTGGTAATATTTATTTTACACTCATTTCAAGATTTATTCATGAGAAATGTTTGGGTTTTATTATATAGGCACAGTGATGCCTACAGTTTTCAAGGATGCACCTGGAGTGCTGGGTATCAAAACTAGCTTCGATTTCCATAACTATATGGGTGTTTGAACCAGTTGACTAGTGGTTGTGTGGTTGATGCTTTATTTTCTTAGAAAATATCAGTATCTAGGAAGTACCTTGATAAATCATGGCATAGGTAGGTTCCCAATCTTGAATCAGGGTTTTAAGGGAGATCACTCCATGTTAAGAATTGACATGCCATGTAGCACTGTCATCTTGTCCTTATTGATATAAGACTCATGGGAGAAAGGTTTGGATCTTAGACTAGATGGTATGGTATTTACTCCCATAGAGTATGACAAGTTTAGTTCACACCTGATGCGCATAGTGAATGGTTGATATGGAACGTCAGTGAGTGCCTAGGTTTGGGTCGAGTATCGATGGTTTCAAGTAAGACGCATGCAGGAATGGAAACCCAAATATTTGGGTAAATTAAAGTTGGTCCACCAATAATTAGGGTTAATTTGTATTTAAACTAGGTACCATGGGACGGTTAACTAGTGCGTGGACCTTGACATGCATTTTTAGGAGATGTTGTGTTAGGGGTTGGCTAAGGAAAGTATAGTCTGGTGGTTGTGATCATGGATTAGGAGAGAGATACATTCATATCAATGAAATATTATCATTATCATAGTTTAATGGTGATCATTACCAATATATTTTCATCAACATGGGTACATTGAGAAATCATATACTATGCACCAAGCTAACTAAACATCTTTCTTGGTTGATGAAAGAACTCATTACGAGTTGTGTTCAAGGATAAGTTTAAAGTAAGACATAAGGTGGGGAGTACACCTTTGGCTGCATGAGGGTGGTGACCCTCATTGTGAGTTGAAACATGATGAACATCATGAGAACCATTCTTAGGAAGTGGGAATGGGTGTTGGATGACATTTATGTTACTTCTCGAGAGTGAATGGGTTTTTATCCTTGTCAGTCATTATGTCCATAAATGTATAGGTAAAGGGATATGATTTTTTAGAAACCGTTTTATTAGTGTGTCATCAAGTATGCTTCTAATGTGGGGATAAAGGCATAAATTACTAGTGGGAGACCATGTTTTGAGAAGGTTCATGGGACCCTGAGAGGATTTTTGTGATAGTAATTTTTATTTTCAAATTATATTATATGAATAGAACATTGTACGACTATATTTATTGGTAATTTCCATGTATAGGTTCAAATATAGACTTAGAGGAGTATGAGTTTAGGTTTCAGGCTTGAGGTGGTTTGAGATGATCCAAGGATGATGGATTGGGAATGCACCAATATTCATATAGTGACATGATAGTGGAAATTATCAAGGGATGGTTCATCTAGGAGTCGTTACTAGAAGTTGAGTACAGACTTCGGTGAGCATACTCAGAATAATATCAATATTCCTTTAGATAAAGGATTTTGAAATCGAGTTTTAGTGATGCATCAGATGTTTAATTATATCCTTTTTCAAAAAAAAATTGGCCGAAGGTAGTTTGAATTTATTTCTCTTGACAAGTTGAATGTGTCCGATGATGAACCACATCTAACATGTTGTTTAGATGAGGTGAGTTCAGTGTGAGGGTCATCTAATCCTTTTCAAGGAAAATCCAGCATGGTCGGGTTAAGTATAGTCGATAGGAATTTGAAAATTTTGATCAATCAAGGACTGGAGTAAATTTCCCTAATTTTAATTGGTTTTATCTGATTGAGAAACATGATAGTAGCGTTGTTAGGACATAAATGATGTTCCTTTGTGGCCAATTATAATGGTGGAGGTAACATGGTATGGAATTATCCATTTAAGGGAAGAAACTATGGTGAGAAGTTCTATAGTCTAGTTAATGAAAGATACAATGATGTGATTGTGTCTTGGGTTATACAAGATCAATTAATTTTCTTCTTACTATTTCATGTGTAGTTATGAGTGTTGGATCGAGTTTTATAGGCTTAATCTTTATATGATTTACATGGAACATAGAGACATGTTGAGAATTTTGAAACACAATGTGATAGGTTAAGAAATAATTATAAACCTATGTAGGTCAAGAAGTTAATTTTATAGGCACCAATTCATCTTTATGATGATATGTTATAAGTTGAGGAGGTTTTGAGATCCCGTGTTTTGAATCAGGTTGAAATTCATAAAGGATTTTGAGTTTTCATTTGATGGAAAGGCTAAATCTTAAAATGATCTTTGGAATGTAATATCAGTATTTGGAAAACATAAAAATGTTTTCCTTAGATGGGGTTTAAATCCTGTAAGGTTTCTCAAGAGTTTGGGTAGGTTTTGGGATCTTTTGGATTCGAATGCTCAATTTTGAGGGAGACAACCTTGGGTGAACTGTTAATACTAACTACGCAAGTCAACAATGAGGCCAATTTTGTATAGGGAAAAAAGTCTATTTAAACTAAATGGGGGATCTAGAAAGTCATGTGGTTTGGTACATAGGTATATAGGAACTTGTACAATTAGTAGAAGGTTAGTCTAACCTTATGTTTCAACTATATAAGGTAGTGGTGTTCTTGGGAAGTAGCTCTACACAGTTGGCACATAGTTGGTAAACCGTGTAACGAAACTATGTGGTAGGGTGGTTCTTTGGATAGTATCACCACACGGATGGAAAATGGTTTTCCTAAATTTTCATCCTAACCATGAACCTATTAAAAAGGGTGGAAATTTTCATTTTTCCCCTCCAATTGTAAATGGGGTTTTACCCCATTTCCACCCTCACTTATCCCAGTATCCCTCCACAGGCCCTCCTCTTCCTCTCCTCCCCTATAGTGGTTCTATATCATTTTTTATCCAAATTAAACACTATTAGATCCATTGGAAGCCTAATGGTAATTCTACAACTCTTCTTTCTTACTTTCTTTATTTCATTTTCCTTCTTAAATTATATTTTTGTGTGAGCTAATATGCCCTATTTTTAGGTTGAATGTCTGATTCTCTAATTTCTCTCATTACATATGAAATAAAATTCTGATAATGAATGAGTTAATATTCCTTAGTATAAGTTAGGTGGTATATTACTTATCCCTAAAGGTCCCTAATGTTTATAAATTGTTTTCATTGTTCCACACACTGAACCATTTGCGAGTTTCTTCTAAAATGTAAAATACCTTAAATTAAATGTTGATACTATAGACTTGATATTCTATAGACCCCATTGACATGGTTGGAGGTTTTTTACCTCAATTTGAGATACCCCCTTTGGGTATGTCCTATTAATTGTCCTCTTGGGCATTAAATGTAATTAATTAAAACTCAACTTGGATGTGTTTGGTTTAACTCCTAAAGAAATATAAATTAATTAAAGGATGATGAATAAATTAATTGAATAGAAATATGGAATGGATACTTATTGAACTTATGTTTAATCATAATATTATTACTTATTATGTGATAAATAACCCTTATGTGCGATGATCTTTCCCCTTATGAGTAGGAGCAGTTTATTAAATAAATAAAATGTTAGATGGTTGAATGCCATTTCTTAATTCTTTAGTCATTATAATGGTATGTTAAATGAATTAATCAAATTTAACACCACTTGAGGTAGGTTAGCATGTCCCTTGATTGAAGTGGTTAAAAATGAGTTAAATGATTTGGAATAGGCCATTTATACTTACATGGCCCTTTATGTAACTTTCAAGTGAATTGAATAATGTATTGAATCGTGATGATTGTGAATTGGAATGAATATTGTTCTGGATGATTTTTAGTTATTAAATGCAATGTGTATGTTTTATATGGTATGCCTTTATTTATACATGGGTTCTAATATGGAATGCCTTAGATGGGGTCATAAGGCAAGTTGAATTGTATAAATTATGAATGGTTATGTAGTGTTGGACATGGCTCTCCTCATTGATTTATAGAAATTAATGGAAATAATGTTACTTGTTACTTTTTTAATTTTAAAGGCATGGCGTTCCATATTATTTATTTAAATTATTGTACATGGTGTTCCAAGTTATTTGATATGGTGTTAGATATTATTTATTTGGCATTATTAGACATGGTGTTCCTCATTATTGGATATGGTGTTCCTTATTATCATTTGTTAAAATTATTGGGCATGGTGTTCCTCATTATTTATTTTTAATGTTGGATAGGACACTCCATGACCCCCCTTGTTTTTTATTCTCAAAATGATACACCTTATGTAAATTTGAAACCCCTTACGGCTTTAATTTTACATGGATTCCATAGTTATATAACATGGGTCTCAGGTCCTTAAATAATATGTAAATTGCTCATAGATATACTATCTTGGGTTGATGTAGGTATATACATCCAGGTGTCTCGTGAGGAACCTAAGCTTGAAATGGTTATTTATAAATCATTAATTTACTACTACCTTATATTTATTATACTTGGACATTGTTATAGTATATATTAACATACTGTATTTCCATTAGACATCATTGGTGGTGGCCTACTAAGTTTTTCTCACACCCTATTTTGGCCAATAATTGGTATCCAGATAGATTACTTATTGGCTTTTGTGGATCAAGGAAAGCACCCAACTATGCATATTTTATCTTGTATACTATGATGGAGTATGGAATTAGAGGACCATGCTAGTGCTTGTGATTCTTGTTGTGTTTAGATTTTGGTATTTTTGTATACATGTATCATATGTCTACTTATTTCCATGTATGCCTTATTTCCACTTATACAGCACCCTTTCATTATCATTTGTATATGATACATGTAACACCCTAATAATTTTTTTATAGTTTTAAATAAATTTAGTTAATTATGTGTTTTAATTAACAATAATAAAACTTATAAATAATTATATTTCAAATTTATAGCCTTCAAATTAATTAATGTTCTAAAAAGAAATACAATTTTTTAGTATTATTTTGTGTAAAATAATATTTTAACATATATATTTAATTATTTTATTACAAATTTCATTTTTACCAAAATATTAATTAATTAAATATTTTAAATGAAAAGGAACAATATATATATTGGCTATTATAATTATTTATAAAAATACTAAATCATGCTATGAATATATTCACTATTAATATGACACCCCAAGGATTTACAAATAAATTTAATATAGAATTCATGAAACACTAAGTCCCTACAAAACAATACTTTGTTATAACATATCCAGTAAACATAATTTTTATGCTTCTATGTTTTGAATTTCAAAAAACGGACATACACGGTTGCGTTCTGTATGATATTTGGAGTCTGATAGAATCAACTTACTCTTTGGTGAATAGTAACTTACCCTTATGAATAGTGACATACCCTTATGAATAGTAATATGACCCATATGAATATTAATGTACCCTTATTAATAGTAACATCACCCATGTAAGTTTAAATAAAATTTAGGCACATTATAAATGAAATAGAACATTTTATAAATTATTGATTAAGTACTCGTATTTTTGTGAGTGATAAATATTTAATTACAGTTTTAAATTAATAAATGGATTCAAAATTTATTTTCATAAAATATTTTCCTAAATAAATATTTTATTTTCCAATTATTTTGGTATAATTTTATGTGTCCTTGGTTAATCTTTTAAAGTATTACAAAATCATTTTTAAATTTAAAATCTGTATTTTTCAATTAAATAATGATTTTATTTAAAAATTAAATTTCACATATTAATAAAATTATTTTGATAAAATGGACTTCATTTTTGGATTCTGAAAATTCAAAAGTGGTTATGTTGAATTTTTTGGATTTTTCTAAAATACATCAATTTTATGTGAATAGTAAAATATGATAATTTGCGATAAATACTAAATACATGATTTATTGATTCATAGGTGATTTAAGGCTGATGTAAGACCACTTTTTTTGAAATCAAATGAACATATTACTATTATTGGTCACAATAATAAATATTATTGTTGGTCTTGAGAAAAATAATAAAATAATGATTAAGATATTCAAAAATTACTCCTCTCCTCCACTATAAAACCCCCCTTCACTCCCTCTTCTCTTCACTCCTCTCAAGACTTTTTAATTGTCTAAATTCTACTAAAATATCCTCCCAATATCCTCCCCCACTTCCATTATCCCTTGGTCTTATAAAAAGACCAAATCTTTTCCCTAAAGAGGCTCTCAATAAAGATTAATTCAAGAGGTAAATTCCTCTTTTCAATTCTCTTACTTTCTTTTCAAGTTCCTTTGTTTTATTTCCTTGTCTCATCTATCCTAATAAAAATGTTATGAAAACTCTAGTACCTTAAATTTAATTTAATTTTTTTATGATTATGGAATAATTTATTATCATCTCTCCTTGACCCTTTTTTATGCTAGTAGTAAAAAACACCATCTGAGATGTGCTAATTTACCACATTCAAGGACGATGGGTTTTCAATTTATATTACCATATTAAATTATGGTCATTAAACCATTATTATGATTTAACCAGGATATAATATATTTATTATGTCTCATATATGGTTTTGGAATCTTTTTTTACACATGGTTTTGATTTATAAAGCAAAATGAGTTCGTTGTGTTCAAAAACCGCCAATTAACCCAAACGGTTATCATTAAATAATTTATATAATGATTCATCTTCAATATAAGTAAACAAATGAAATTTACAACCATGTAACATTATTTATGTTCACTAATAAAATATAGCTTCAATTCTATACAACCATCCTCATTTTATATGATTCTTTGTTCATGTATAAAAGTATATCGGTTATTAAACAAACGGACCTGAACAGTGAAATTGAACCTCTTAACCCGTCAAAAAGGCCATGAATGAACATAAAAAGGTAATAATAAATCAATTACATGGATATTAGCTTATATAATTATTAATTAATTAACCTAAATTTGATTACTCGGGTCATTAAGATCAAGTGGAGAACACCTTCGGACTTAAGGTAAGGGTTTCTTCATCTCACTTCCATTTTTGTGAGATATTCTGTATTCACTACTATTACTTGTGTATGGTGTATTTATACTGAAAATTGATGTTTCATATCATGAATATATTTATTTTCATGATATTAAATGTATCATTTTATTATTATTAATTTTTGTGCATATGATTCAATTGATTACAAAGTTGTAAGTATTTTCTACCTGAACATCTATTTTCATTCAGGTTTCTCTAATTCTTTACTCACCTCAATGAAATTATTATTTATTATTATGTACAAATAATAAATTATATTTTAATGTTCTATATATTTTTACCAATCATAATCCTTATTTATTTTATGGGGAGTTTCATGTTTTAAAATAATCCTTCAAAAAGTCTTCCGAAATGCATGTCCGATTAAAGGAACTTCTCAAATTCTTACCTATTTTGAAGTTTACTATATAATATATTTTAAGATAGATTTATCTTTATAAAAACACAAATTTTAACATGAAAAATCTATTTTGGTTCATTTATATATTTATGAGATCAAAAATTCCTTTGCGCTTTAAAATCTCTTTAATGAATTCCTTAAACCGCACTAAAACATTTTAATTCTAAAGCTTCTTTAAAAACACTTTTTATATGATTTCACTTCAGTAGGACATAATTTATGTCTCAAATGTAATCCCAGTGTCCTTAAATTTTCTTTTCTAGTATATTCATGTTTAAAACTAGATTTATGACAAATAAAAATTATTTTCCAAAAGAACTCTTCTTTCCAAAGTAAAATAGATTTTTCTCACCTCACTTTAATTTTATGAGATATATGACTTGTTCACCACTTATTCCTTACATGTGGTGTATTTAATTCCCCTTGGTATATCATATCAAGAGTCTCCTTATTATCATGATATTCTAAGGGATTATTATTTTAATGTTTTAAGGTGGTATGGGACACTTTGGAATGTTTAAGTATTATTTCATCAAGAATTTCTCATTGGTCTCATTTAAAAGTATCCTTATTTATGTCAACATCCTTTTATGGGTATTGTATTTAATAGAGGTTTATATCTTATGATGTCATATAAAATATTTTTTTGAAGGGTTTGTGATTATTTTGAATGTGTATTTTCTATCTTGATATCATTCACCAATTTACTTCGAATGGTTGGTGTTTATGTTTAATGAACGGGGAATGTTATTTACATTTCATATGTTAGTTCAATATGAATGTATATATTGTTTATATTTATCCCCATTATATATCATTGGTGCATTGGTAGGTCTCATGACACAAACTATGGTCTTGGCATGAGGCCTTGAGAAAATGGATATTTATGGTCTTAGCATGAGTCTTTGACGATATAGTTATGATGTCCCGCATTATGCATTCCCTCTTTATGAAACTAGTAATTGAATGTTCATGTGGTTATTAGACTAGTATAACACCCATGATTATGCTTTATTATGGAATTATTTATTCATCTCTTATTCCTACCATAATGTTTTCAAGTTTATTTTTAAAGGTATGAGTTTTCAGTTATTCGACATTCCTAATGTTTATGTTTATGATATATTATGTTGTATTGCTTACCCTTAATGGGAATCTGATCTCACCCATTTCTTATGTTTCATTTTCTCAGGACATGAAGAAGTTCATTATGAATTACTTACCGGGATAAAATAGAGTTGTGGATGTTCCCAATAAAACTTATATGTTTTATTTCATTTCAAGTTGTAACTTTGAACCTATGTATGTATCGGGTTTTCCAAAACTACTAAACTACTCGGTCCTTTGGGATATGACTTTCTTGTAAGTATTCCAATTTAATAAATTAATGAACTGGATCCGAGAAAATGGGTTCAGGGAATTAAGGTTGGTATCAATGGAAGTTTATTACAAAAATTTGAAACTAGATTTAGAAAATGTAGATTAGAGAACAAAACCCTAAGCTAGTCTTTGAGGATAAGTATTCATGAACATCCTAGAATTTTGGTAAGGAATATATTATGTGGATCATTCTAGAAAATACATCCTTGTCGAGATATTACAAGTGGATGTGGTTCTGGAAAAGATGTACCTAGGAGTAACAACTCTGACAAGGAGTTTTGGACTTGACTCGGGGTATCGTGGTACATGATAATGGGTCTCACTGTGCACCTGGTTTGAAACTCTCAGGGTATATGCTTGGGATAATTCACATTTTCTTTACCTTCCATTATGATAGAATTATACCCCCAAAGTAACCAAATTATATGGTTCCAGAATTTATGATGCATTAATTTATGCTATGTTTAGAGGGTATAGAGATTTAATAATTTTATGACCTAATATATTATATGGAATTTATTAGAAATGGAACCTAGCATAAGGAATGAGAACTTCACCAATGAACATGATGCAAAGAGTAAGAAGGATTGTATCTATAATAGTCTTAAGACATCATTTCGAAGGAAGATAGTCTCCCATGTATCCTCATCATTTGAGGAAATAGTATCATGTGTTAACAAGGTATGTAAAGAATTCTCTGAGTCATATGGATTTGAAGGAAAGAAAAAGAATAAGGGGATGGTAGAGAAAGACATAGATAAAGGGAATAAGGGAAATAAGGGTTTTCCCACATGTGATAACTATGTAAAGAATCACCCTGGTAAATTCTTGAAGGTAATGGGAGTTTTTTATAAGTGTGGAGAAAAAGGACACCAATTTTTTGATTGTAAGGGCAAGAAAAAGGTTTTTGATGTACAATGCTTAAACTATAAGGAGATGGGACACTATGAGAATCAATGTCCCAAGCATCATAGGAATATACCCCAAATGATGTTACTGGATAATGATCAAGTTATGATGCTGCCATAGATGAAGCATAATGATTAATATTCCTAGTCAAGAATCATGTAATTTGAATATTTTATCAGCAATGTACTAGTTATAAGAATTATAGAATATATGAGGATTGTATCGTAGTACTATTTAATTAAGGATTTGAGGTCGTATGATGAATAGTACCAAGGAAAATTTACTCAGTAATGAGTTAAAAATTTGGAAAAATATATGCTTTAGGGAAAGAAAAACCTTAATATGTTTCTATCACTAAGATATCGATTTCAGAATAAAGAGATGATTTATTTGGATAACGTAAATTGGATAGCACTTACTATCTTGGATCTATATAATGTAATATTAACAAATTGATAGAGTCTACAACATTTGGACTAAATTAATATATCCAGATTCATATTATAAGGAAGCATGAATGTATTCAATAAGGTTTTATGGTAATTACCATTCTTTAAGAGAATACAAAGAGAATGTACCCACATGTTTGTATGTGATGTTTAAAATCCACTTCATGTTTCTTACTAAGTTCATTATGGAAATTAATTGAACTTCTTTCTAAAGTGTTGGATCATGATATTTTAGAAAAATTAACTATCTATGAAATGGTTGAATTTGATATTTGGTCAATGTTTTAGAGATTATTTTACCCTATGATACAATTTGTTCCATGAAATGAAGTAGGAATAGTAAAATTCATAGCTGAAGGATAAGATTGTGTTTATAGAAATGTATCAAGTAATTATATATCCATACATTAGTATAGAGTGAGAGAATTTCTCAGCTTTAGGGAAAGGATCCCAAAACCAAAAAAATGCTATCCTATAACCTTTTTCTAATGAATCTAATGGTTCTTTACATCATCATAGACTTATGGCTTTTTGAATGTTAACATTCTAAATGATCATGTTCTCTACCTCTCTCCATTAGAAAATGATGGTTAGATTATTCTTCCATGTACATATTTTTTCACTATTTTAATTCATAGTTTTGTAGTAACCTATGCATCTCACTTTCTCTATTATTAAGTGAATATTTTATTAACCTTATTTCTGATGTGGGTTTCCCACAAGAGAATTTTCAAGTATCAACCTTTAAATTTTGAAGTGCAATTTCAAATTGCGATGACCCAATTTATTGAAGAAGGGGAGAATGTAAAACCTCAATAATTTGTTTTATAGTTTTAAATAAATACGGTTAATTGTGTGTTTTAATTAACAATAATAAAACTTATAAATAATTATATTTCAAATTTATAGCCTTCAAATTAATTAATGTACTAAAAATAAATACTATTTTGCAGTATTATTTTGTGTAAAATCATATTTTAATATATATATATAATTATAATTATTTTATTACAAAGTTCATTTTTACCAAAATATTTGTTAATTAAATATTTTAAATGAATAGGAACAAAATATATATTGGATATTATAATTATTTTGATAAATACTAAATCATGCTATGAATATATTCACTATTAATATGACACCCCAATGATTTAAAAATAAATTTAATATAGAATGCATGAAACACTGAGTCCCTATGAAAAAAAAATTGTTACAACCTATCTAGAAAACTTAATTTTGCCACTTCTATGTTTTTAATTTTGAAAAAAGGACATACACGGTTGCCTTCAGTATGATATTTGGATTCTGATAGAATCAACTTAATTTTTAGTGAATAGTAACTTACCCTTATGTATAGTGACATACCCTTATGAATAGTAAAATGACCTATATGAATATTAATGTACCCTTATGAATAGTAACCTCACCCATGTAAGTTAAATAAAATTTAGGCACATTATAAATGAAATAGAACATTTTCTAAATTATTGATTAAGTATTGGTATTTTTATGAGTGATAAATATTTAATTATAGTTTAAAATTAATAAATGGATTTAAAATTAATTTTCATAAAATATTTTCCTAAATAAATACTTGTTCCAATGATTTTGGGATAATTTTATGAGGCCTTGGTTAATTTTTGAAAGTATTACAAAATCAGTTTTAAATTTAAAATATGTATTTTTCAATTGAATAATGATTTTATTTAAAAATTAAATTTCACATATTTAGAAAATTATTTTGATAAAATTGAATTCATTTTTGGATTCTACATGTTAAAAAATTGTTATGGTGAATTTTTGGTAGTTTTCTAAAATACTTCAATTTTAGGTGAATAGTAAAATACGATAATTTACAATAAATACTAAATACATGATTTATTGAGTCAAATGTTATGTAAGGATGATTTAAGACCACTTGGTTCTAACTCACATTCACATATTACTATTCTTAGTCACAAGAATCAATACTATTTCTGGTCTTGAGCAAAATAATAAAATAATGATTAAGATATTCAAAAATTACTCCTCTCCTCCACTACAAAACCCCCCTCACTCCCTCTTCTCTTCACTCCTATCAATCCTTTTTCCTTGTCTAAATTCTACCCAAATATACTCCCAAGATCCTCCCCCACGTCCAAAATCCATTTTTCTCATAAAAAGACCAAATCCTCTCCCCTAAAGAGGCTCTCAAGGAAGATTAATTCAAAAGGTAAATTCCTCTTTTCAATTCTCTTACTTTCTTTTCAAGTTACTTTGTTTTCTTTTCTATCCCACCGATCCACATCCAAAATTTATGAAAACTCTAGTAACTTACATGTACTGTAATTTTTATTATTATTATGGAATAAGTTATTATCATCTCCCCTTTACCCTCCTTTTATGCTAGTAGTAAAAACGTCATCCGAGATGTGCTAATTTATCACATTCAAGGACGATGGGTTTTAAATTTCTATTACCGTATTCAATTATGGTCATGAAACCATTATTATAGTTGAAACATACTATAATATATGTATTATTTCTCATCTATGGTTCTATAATCTTTTTGTGCACATGGATTTTATTTATAAAGAAAAATGAGTTCGTTGTGTTCAAAAACTGCCAATTAACCCAAACGATTATCATTAAATAATTTATATAATGATTCATCTTCACTCCAAGTGACCAAAGTGAAATTTAATACCACGTAAAATTATGTATTTTTACTAATAACATATAACTTCAATTCTATAAAACCATCCTCATTTTACAAGATTCTTTGTTCATGTATATAAGTATACCGATCATGAAACAAGTGGCCCCGAACAATGAAATTGGACCTATTAACCCATCATAAAGGTTGTGAATGAACTTAATAAGGTTATAATAAATAAATTACATTGAGGGTATTTTATGGAATTATTAATTAATGAACCTAAATTTCACTATTCGGGTCATTAAGATCAAGTGTAGAACACCTTCGGGCATAAGGTAAGGGTTTCTTCATCTCACTTCCATTTTTGTGAGATATTTTGTATTCACTACTATTACTTGTGTATGATTTATGTATACTGGACATTGATATTTCATATCATTAATATCTTTATATTCATGATATTCAATGTATCATTTTATGATTAATAATTTTTTTCATACGATTCAATTGATTACAAAGTTGTAAGTATTTTCTACGTGAACTTACATTTTCATTTGGGTGTTCTTATTATCTACTCACCTCAATGAAATTATTATTTATTGTTATGTACTCCTAATAAATTATATTTTAATTTTCTAAATATTTTTACCAATCATAATCCTTCTTTATTTTATGAGTTACATCTTTTAAAATAATCTTTCCAAAAGTCTTCTAACATACAAGCCTGATTCAAGGAACTTCTCAAATTATTACCAATTTTAAAGTTCACTCTATAATATATTTTAAGATAGATTTATCTTTATAAAATCACACATTTTAACATAAAAATTTTATTTTTTTCATTCCTAGTTTTATTAAATAAAACATTCTTTTTCACTTTAAAATCTCTTTAATGAATTCCTTAAACCACACTAAAATGTTTTAATTCTAAAGCTTCTTTAAAAAAACTTTTTACATGATTTCAATTCATTAGGACATAATTTATGTCTCAAATATAATCTTAATTTAATTAAATTTTCTTTTCTAGGATATACATGTTTAAAACCATATTTATGACAAATACAAATGATTTTCCAAAATAACTCTTCTTTCCAAAGTAAAATAGATTTTTCTCACCTCACTTTAACTTTTATGAGATATATGCCTTGTTCACCACTTATTCCTTGAATGTGGTTTTTTTACTTCCCCTTGGTATATAATATCAAGAATATAATTATTCTCATGATATTCTAAGGGATTATGATTTGAATGTTTCAAGGTGGTATGTGACACTTTGGAATGTTTAAGTATTATTTCCTCAAGATTTTCTCATTGGTCTCATTTAAAATTATATATATTTATGTCAACATCCTTTGATGGATCTTGTATTTCATAGAGGTTTATATCTTATGATATCATCTACAATATATTATTGAAGGTTTTATGATTAGTTTGAATGTGTATATTCAATCTTGATACCATTCACCAATTTACTTTGAATGGTTAGTGTTTATGTTTAATATACAGGGAAAGTTATTTACATTTCATATGTTAGTTTCAATATGAATGTATATGTTGTTTATGTTTATCCATGTTCATAAGAGAAATTCATTGGACTTAGTAAGTGTCGAGTGGGGATCGTTATATCCCCTCGGTGCATCGGTAGGTCTCGTGGGACAAACTATGGTCTTGGCACGAGGCCTTGATAAAATGGATATTTATAGTCTTGGAACGAGGCCTTGACGGTATGGTTATGATGTCCCACATTATGAATTCCCTCTATAAAAATAGTAATTGAAATTTCATGTGGTTATTCTACTAGTATAATACCTATGATTATGCTTTGTTATTGAATTATTTATTTATCTCTTATTCCTACCATAATGTGTTTGAGTTTATTTTTAAATTCATGTGTTTTTAGTTATTCACCATGCCTAATGTTTATGTTTATGATATCTTTCATTGTATTTATTACCCTTAATGAGCATCTGACATCACCCCTTTCTTATGTTTAATTTTCTCATGACATGAATAAGTTTATTATGAATGACCTGCAGGGATAAACTTAGAGTTATGGATGTTACCAATAAAACATATATGTTGTATTTCATTTCAAGTTATAACGTTGAACCAATATTTGTATCTGGTCTTCCAAAACTACTAAACTACTGTGTCCTTTGAGATAAAAAATTTTTGTAATCTTGAAAATTTAATGAAATAATGCACCGGATCTGAGCAACTGGGGTCAGGGCGTTACAATACAGGTCATGTATTTTGGCCATTTATTATTATTGGAATGATTTACATCCATTTAATCTCATTTATTTATGCTTACACTATATTAATTAACAGTCCAAAGGGTATAGTCTCCCCATTTTGTACCTTTGGACCCTTTCTTCTAGTCAGAAGCCTCTAGAATATGGGAAGACACACTTAAGGCCTTATCACCAACCTGTCCAATTACTATTTATAGAGTGAACCTGTGAGGACCCGACTCCAGAATCCTAGGAGCCAGTGCCTTCTGAACATGATGTGTGTCTTGAAATAAAAACATGCACTGAAAAACACACATCACGTCCCATACAGAGGATCGAGTCTGATTCGGGTTCTGGGAAACTGGCAACTTCCAAGATGTTTTATCTGGTAAAAGTTGTTACCTGAAAATTTTAAATCAAAACGTAGGGTGAGCATAAGAATGCCCAATAAGGGGTTTTAAAAAGAATAAACCAAAGTAACTTTTGAAAGCATTCTTTAAAACTATCCATTGAACATCCCCTTAAGGAAAAATGTAACGCATGTAACATGATATAAAAGTGCTCAGTCAAGATTTTCAAGCAATATATTTTTCAAAGGAGTAGTAAAGGTTATCATAAACAAGTATGACATATGATTATTTAATCTCAAATTAAATAGTTAAAAGTAATACATAATTAGAGTTGTGTGTGAGGGAAACATCTTAAATTTCATAAGTTGGTTACAATTTTACTGGGTGATAAACACAAATCAGGCTCCAAACTTATACTTGCGAAATAAGGACTTTATAAAAAAAACATAAAGGCAAGGGTCATGAAAGAATGGGCATATCATCTTAAAAAGAACTTGTAACATAAATTGAATTGTGTGGCATCAACATTTAACTTATACAATCATTTCCGTATCACCAAGGTCCGTCCCCAAGGTTTCATAAAAAATAAAATTACCAAGGTTATTCACCAAGTTATCGTTAAAAAGTCATCTCTGGAGATTAAGTCTTTACCCAATGCATTGGAGTGCTATTAGGGCGCACCCTTAATTTGTATTTATTATAATGTGAGACACATAGACCATACTTTACTTCAACGGATTTTTATATTCAAGATGTAACACCCCATGCATCCACGGTACGTTTCCCTTTGAATAATGCAATGACGTGCATTGTACGCAACTTCGAGATTCTAACACACCACAACCAATCAAACTAGCCGTTGTGAATAGTAATACCTACTTTTTGAAATTTTATAAATTTATCTTTCGAAATGGACTTAAGTATTGGATTATTAATATCAAAATTAGCTTAGGGTGAAATTTTGGAACTTTTTGGATAACTTTCATATTTTGATGAATAGTGAAAATTACTAATTTTTAATTAAAAACAACTTTTTTAATCGAAATAATTAATAGTGATAAATTATTAATTTGAGTAGTTTTAAATTATATTTAGAATATATTTTTACTATTTTATACAATTTTGGTCATTGTATGAGATATCACATTTAAACCAGACATAAACAAGTGTCAATCTTTTGATAGTTATTATCTCTTAAAAACACGCTATTTGTTTTAACGACGTGAATTAATTTTCAAATTAATTAGTTCAACTGATATATTGGATTTGGTAAAATAGACATCATTTTTGAATTCATAATATCAAATATATATTAGGCCTAATTTTTGGTATTTTTCTGGAAACTTTCATTTTTTGATAAATAGTGAAACCACTAAGTGGTAGTTAAAAAACTGAATTTTTCATAAAACTTAATTTTACCGCTTCTGTGAGTGGAATTTCGAAAATCCGAGAGACACGGTTAATATCAAGGAGTAAAATGTGGTTCATTGAGATGAAAATAATTTTTGGTGAATAGTAACTTTTTACTTTTATTTACCACGGATAAAAGTAAATAGGGTAATTAAGGGTAAAAATGATATTAATATTACCCTAACACATGTCCTAATTCTATTAGACAAGTGTATCTCGACCACAAACAAACTTAGGAATAAAATATTATCATTTAGGTCCACTTGGATTAGATTAGGACATTAATTATTATTTAATTCAAAGAAGAGTTAAAAGAGTTAAAATCAAAGTTTATTTACTAAAACATTTTTAATATAGGGTTACATATAAGATAAATTCGATTATAAATATTACTTATAAATATAAAAATATTTATTACATAATGAGATTTTATTTATAATTTTTAGACATTAAATAATTTAATTTATTTATGACACAATGATGATACAGTAATTACCATAATAGTGAAAAATTAAAATAATTGATATTATAAATACCCAAATAAATATAATTTGAGACTTTTATTGAATTAAAATAATTTTATAGGTTAATATGACATATTAGGATTGATTTAATTGACTTTTTTCGAAGTAATAATTCTGTTATGAGTTTCACAAAAATCAATTATTGAATAGTGTTAAAATTGAAATAAAAGAGTTTTTAAAAAACATATTATATTATTAATTGATATTAAATTCCTAAAAATCTAAGGTTCATCCAAAAGACTTATATCATGATAGGTGTATCATTAATTGACCACTTTTGGGTATCTTGGATGTATATAGTAAGTTTATTAACCATATAATATAAAAATACAAAGAGACGTTGTAAAAGTGAAACTAATTAACTAAGAGTTAATACTTAAAGATAAGGTTAATATAATGACCCAAACCTATATAAATTCTATTTGTTGAGTGGTTTTCGACATATCCCTACATTAAACTTTAAATAATCCACTTTGGATCCATTATAAACCGAATATGAATTTATTATAAAATAATATTTCTATCTTTTCCAAAGCTGCCCCTCACCCCTCTTATAAAAGGGCACTCCCCCTTCTCATTACTTAACACCTTCAAAGCCTTTTGGTTCGGCCAACCCCTGCCCAAATACTCTCTCAACTTCCCTCACTACAACCTATAGGCTTTATTTTGATCAGAAATCCAACCTAAGGAGCCCTTTTGATCAAATAAAAAGGAAGAGCCCGAAGAAGAGGTAATGTTTTTACCACCCTTTTTCAAATTCTTTTCTTCTTCAACTTCTTATTTCTTTTTTATTCCCATTATAAAATAATTAATCCAGTATATCCTATATACTATAATATTATTATAAATATGGTACAACCATATTCATTATTCTATCCATCCTTTGAATGACATGTCACCATACATGCGTACGTACGGCTTACCGTCTCCACGTCGTGGTGTAATTGTCATTCAATAAATTATTATTTGGATGGGTATAATAATGATGTGAAATTCATGTAAATAATAAATATAACATGATAATTATTATTTCTATATGATATACCATCCAATTATATATTATTTTAACATCAAAATAATGATATTGTCGCTCGTGCGTACGTACGGACTACCATCTCCACAAAAGCGATGAGATTCATTCTCCATCGTATCCATTAAAGTATGATTATCATTTGATGATTTAAAAATAATGTTTAAGGACTTGATATAATTCTAGATATGAATAAGATATAACCTATCCATAACAAACACGGCTTATGTAACAAAGAATATAAATGAAAATGAGTAAGTTAACACCCGAAATGACGATAATACTAAGATATTATTAACAAATCAATGTTAAAAGATCATATATGATATCATATTAATGTAAATGATTCTTTTATAATTTAATAACAATTATTTCACCATTATACATGATTTTAACCTACCGTCAACCAAGGAAAAAGTACAAAGTAAGGGTTTTCTTATCTCACTTTTAATTCCGTGAGAATTCCATTGTTCACCACTTATTTATTGCATGTGGTGTGTGTACTGCCCATGATTGTATTCATTGTGTAATATACTTTAATTTATGGATATTTACATCATCATTGTATTATCCTTCTTTCATGGGTGTATGTTTCGTAAGTTACCAAATCGATAAGGGAATTTGAAATTTCAATTTCGATTTATTCATCTTTACGCAAACTTCATTAATTATTTTACTCCGTGATTATGTGTGGAATCACTATTCATTTTCTTATGTTATAATTTCCACTCCCCTTTTCTGTGGATATACTTTTAATACACATAATCACTCCATTGATAATTTCTCAAGTCATCGATATGAATTTGATAAAAGTAATTTTAACTCATTCTCCATTTGTTGAGTTAAACATCCAATTCATTGGTGTTGTTTTTACAAGATTATGTGTGAATGTCCTTAGATTGTTTTACACTGAATATGCAATCATATTTAGTGTATTTATATTTTTCACACATAACTATGTCGTTGATTTATCCTTAACCTAAGGATATAGCCTTTATGAGAGATTTCATCTCAATTTACATTCCATTGAGACTTCTTTATTGTTATACACCAAATCACTTTTATGTGGTGTATATAATGTACTTTGATATAATATATAATGAATCCCTTTATTCTCATGATATTACAAAGTTTTTACTACCTAAATTATTTGTATTCAAGTGTCTCTATTTTGGTTAGAAACTCTAACTAAAATACCATTTTTAAATGTTTTAAAGACTTATTCTTCTAAATATTGCTCATTAATGTCCATGTTTTAAAAAATGGTTTTAAGGATTTATTTATATGGACATTAAATTTTTAAAATTAAAACTACTTTTAAAAGTTTCAAAGTGGTATGGGACACTTTGATTCAAAAATCTATTTTTAAATGGCTTCTTGACAAATAGTGTGACTTTTAAATGATTTCAAGAAAAAAGGGGGGTATTTCTCTGAAATAGTTTTGATGATTATTTTCATCTATGTCAATATCCTTCGATATTCTCGATTGAGATTAATATCATACAATACAATATCCCATATTGTATCGAATGAGTTATGTTTTACTATGGATGTGCTATTTTTATACCATTCATGGTTTGTGGATAAGTATTGACATTTCGTATGATAGTTTTAATACGAATTTTTATGTTATGTTTCAAAATTTTAATATGAGGAATGCATTGGACTTAGTAAGTGATGGGTGGAGCCCGATATAGCTCCTCGATGCATCGACAGGTCTCATGAGACAAACTAGTGTCTTGGCACAAGGCCTTGGCAAAATCTTATTTGTAGTCTTGGCACGAGGCCTTGGCTATGTGGTTATGATAGTCTGGCATTATGAATTCCATCATTATGAAAGTGGTTATTGATATTGCATGTGATTGTTCGACTAGTAAAATATCCATGTGAATAAGTAAATGACATTATTTCATTTTATCTTTGTCATATTATGCTGAATTTCAATTTTAAAAGGCTTTTGTTTTAGTTATAAATTGCTTTAAGTGTTTATGCTTATCTATGAAAGCTTCTGCTATATTGTTATCCTTACTGAGCATCTAAGCTCACCCCTTTCAATGTTTTATTTTTCCTAGGATGTGAAGAAGTAATTTATGAATGACCTGCAGGGATAGTATGAGGGGATATGAAGACAAGATGTTGTTGTAGTTTTTTTTACATTATGATGTAATGTAAGACTTATGAATATATCTAGTGTTTCCAAGACTATTAAACTAATCGGTCTTTAGAGACTTGATCCTTTGTGATCATGCCAATGTTATGTAATAATGCACCGACTCTGGGTATCTAGGGTCGGGGCGTTACACAAGATTTCCCATACCACCTTGAATAATTCATTATTTTTCATATTACCCAAGGTGTCACATACCACTTTGGGTAATTAAATTTCTTAGTTCATTATCGTGATATATCATAAGCATGTATTATGTAAAAAAATAAATAAAATGAAAAATTAACCATTACACATTTTTCAAATACATTATAAGACATATAATATTGTAAATATGTCCATAAATAATCAAAGGAACACATAGTTTAGTGAACATTCTTTGCACACAATCTAATTACTAAAGCACATAAAATGATAATATAATAAATGATGAACCTTTAAAATTATTATTTAATGGAAATGAAATGATTTAAGAAAACACTTTCCATCAGTTATGGTGATAAACAGGTCATTGAACTTGTAAATAAATTAAACCATAACTTGATTAACTAGTAACATTCACCAAAGTAGGATCATTGTATAATAAGTCAATAATTGAACACACATGATAACATGATCCCATAAATCCTAAATCTTCTAATATATTTTAATCAAGCTAAAATACACACTTTATCATAAAACACATCATGGGTAATGTCAAATAATCTTATTTAATTAAACATTCCCATTTGTGTGTATTTATAGATAAAAAACATGTTGGTTTAGCAAACACCAAAATTATCTTTTATTAAAATCTTATATGTAATAAAGCATAAATTAAGTCCTGTCAAAACATCCATAATCACTTTAGAAACTCTAAAAAAAAGTTCAGATTCGTATTATATATATATATATATATATATATATATATAAAACCGTATATACTCATTATACAAACATACAGGTTTTATAGAAATAAATTGAACAAAGTTAATCCCCTACACAGAAAATCTTCAATAATATTCTTTTAAAACATTTAATACCCAACGGATTGATACAATATATATATATATATTTATAAAACTGTATACATAGAACAAAATTATATCAGTTTTGTAAAACAGACCCGTTTAAAAAAAGAGAAAACATGTGGACCCATAAACATGAAAGCCTCCTTGTAAATCGTAGGGAAATATCCTTAAAATAATTTTAAAACAGGAGGGTTGGCATTATACATTTTTATATATACAAACCGTGTATAACAAAACATAAAAGAACATAATGTTCTTAATGGAAACGAAATATAGAACACCCTTATAGTATTTATCTCACCTGGTAAAACCTCTAATATCACTTTAGAAACTCAAGAAAAATAGTTTGGATTTGGGTTATATACATATATTTATATATACAGAACTGTATATACATATTATACAAATATATAGGTTTTAGGTTTTGTAAAACTGTATTGTTTTTTTTAAAAGATCCTCACACATGTACCCTACTGAAAACCCGATGGCAAACCCCCTTGAAGACAATACAAACTGAGGGGTTTGTATCATGTATATATATATATATATATATATATAAACTGTATATACCGGGAGTGTAAAGTATAGGTTTCTCCAAACGAAAACAAAGCATGAAAGCACCCTTACCTTGATTTCAGGAGAAATCTCAGACCAGGGTAAGCTTACTAGATTGCTGGGAGTCCCAGGGACAGAAAGATGAGAAGAAGATACCATGTTTCAAGTGGTACGAGGGGGTTTTGTAGGAGCTCCGGTGAAACTCGACCCAAGGGTAGGTCGGCGTGAGGTAGACGAGAAAACAGTGCTCTAGGAGGGGGGTGTGCGAGGGTCAAGAGGATCAGTGAAAAAGGAGAAGGCTGAGGCATCCTCATGTGTACAGGACTACTAGTGCGGGACCCCGATGTGAGGAAAAAGATGATGGAGGGGTGCGACGTGGAGATTAAATTAACAGTGTAGATTAGAACATGTGAGATCGGATTCTTGGAGGAAGAGTGGAAGATGGGTTGAGTGTGTTTAAAGAAATTGAGGGCTGAGATTAAATGCAAGTTGATGAATGGCCAGCATTGCTTCATCGAAAAAAAAAAGAAAAATAGTATAAGAAACATGAAAAAAATTAGACAGTTTACTATATTTTTAAAATAGTATAAAACATGATCATTATAAATTGATTTTTTTTTACACAATTTAATAAATACTTTTAACTTAGAATTTCCAAACCTAAAATCTCATTCTAGAATATTTAAAATACCTTACTATTTCATAATTAATATACTAAACTTTTATAAATATTAGGATCTTATAACTTTTAAAATACACCACTATTTAATTCATAAAAATTATTTTTAAAAGACCAATAATTTTCCTAATTCAAAATACATATTTTTTTTAGTGATCCAACAAGATATATTTTTAAATTATTACAAATACCCTTTAAACGTGACTTTTTAAAACATTTAGAAGTTGTTAAAAAAATACTAAGTTTTCAACCATGTAGGTAAACATTAGGATTTTATCAAATTAATTTGGTTCTTTTACAATAATATTCTTTTATTTTAAAATTAAGATACTTGAAGATATAATTCAAATCTTTTGAACATACTAAAATATTTGAAATACTATAATATTATAAGAGCATTATAAAAAACCAAAATTTTTATAAAAAGATAAACTTTATCAATTTAAACCCAACAGTCAAAAATATAACGGTCATAATTTCTTAAATGACCATTATAAAAACAGGGGCGTTTCACATTTTCAAAACACTTGAACCAAGGAGGATGTCTCTCCTCATTCCAATGGTGTTGAGTATGTGTGTCGTGGTTCTGGCTATTATTTTTTTCACACTGACAGACCCAGAAGATGAATACTATCCAATTACTCGAGTTGTGATTCTTATCAGCCTTGTTGTGGCCATGTTAAGTCTTGTACATGGTGATATTGGTTAGTTTGGGTCTTTGTTGTAATGTAAAATTTTAATTTATACCAGTCCTCTTTATTCTCTTTGTTTTTCATCTATTTAATTTCAATCCCTTTATTGGTACCAAAAACAAACCATGTAAAACAAGAAACATCATTATAAAACATAACATTGTTTACTTAGTCAAGTTCATAAATCCTAGGGTGTCACATTATCCCCCTCTTAAAATAATTGCATCCTCGCAATTCCTTTCATACAAACTTACTAAGAGGAAGCTCCCAGTTGATTCTACCATATCCCCCATCGTGGGAAATCATCAGTTGTGCTCAGGGGACGACCCACATTAATGCTCAGCTCCTCAAGTTCTCTGATCCAGATACACTTAGGGCAGGAGTGGTTGAACTCATGTGCTGAACACTTAGGCTTCCAGAGGGAGGTTCGAACAGTACAGAGTTTGGAAATGTCCATATAGACCAACGTATGGAGAACTCACCAAATTATATCTCATTTGAGAACATCTAAATCATAGACATTTTCGTACAGGCTAACGCTGAGGAGTTGGTACATATAGGTCACACAAAAATTTCCCTCTAAGGCACCCTCTTGAAATTTTACTCTGGCCGTGTAGTTTCAGCCTAGGGTGAAACACAGGAAGATCCCTTCGTGGTATTTCCCCCTCTACTCACGCTTGGCCAATTATGCTGAGCCTATGAAGTAGAAGATGGAATTGTTCCCTTGACAGGTGTAGAGAATACCCAGACCGTTTGTCACCTCAAAAAATTGTTTGCACGTTCCTCACAAGTTTGTGAAGGGACGATACTCGTCTTCACAGGTTTTGATCGCAATGATCTCCAATATCTCAGTAGGAAGAGATAACATGTGAGTTTGTCCTTCCATTTGAAAGTTTAAGATGAGAGTTCAATCACTTGAAAACCATTCAAAGGTATGAACAAAGCTAAAAAGGGAAAGGAAACATTTCAATAAACATAATTTTATTATTAAACATCAGTACTTGAGTTTCCCCTAATAACTTACTACCAAACTCCACAAAAAGAGGCAAAACTCCCAATCTCCTCAAACCAAACACAGGTTGAGCATTCAGGGTTAAACTCATGGGGGCACTTGTGAAATCTCCTGAGTTTAGAATGAGGGGTATGCAGTTGGGAGACGTCAGAATACACTTTTTTTCTACAAGACAGTCGGGTGGACTCATCTTATAACATTCTGAAGTTCAACAACTTGCCCCAAAATCTGTAGTTCAAGATTTGACAGAGGTAGGCCACTCGGAGGTCACCGGCAGTAGCAGCCTCTTGAAAAGCGTCAAGGTTCATAAATCCAAAGTCCTCACCTACCATGAACACCCAGAAAATTCCCTCATGGTACCTTCCCTGATGTACATAGGAGGGAAAATGGGTCATCATCATAAGGAGGTAATCCATTCCTAACCCCCGGTGTAACCGAAGCACCCGTGGTGAGTTGGACTCGTCGTAAATGTGTTTTCATGTCATGCAGATATAGGAATAGTTTAGAAAATTCTCTCAGCTAGCTAAAGACACAATGGTCTCTAGGGCCTCAGTGGGGAGATAAAAAAGATTAGTACCTTAGTTTTCCATCTGAAAATTAAGAAAACTCATTTTTAGTAATATTGATGTATATTTTTCCTTGTTTCAGTTCTGGTTTTCCAGATTTATCCAAACTGAACCCTCTGATACCAACTGTGAGGACCCGACTCCAAAATCCCAGGATTCGGTGCCTTCTAAACATGATGTGTGCCTTAAAATAAAAACATGCACTGAAAAACACACATCACGTCCCATACAGAGGATTGAGTCTGATTCGGTTTGTGGGAAACTGGAAACTTCTAGTATGTTTTATCTGGTAAAAGTTGTTACATGAAAATTTTAAATCAAAACGTAGAGTGAGCATAAGAATGCCCAGTAAGGGGTTTTAAAAATAATAAACCAAAGTAACTTTTGAAAGAATTATTTAAAACTATCCATTGAAAATCCCCTTAAGGAAAACTGTAACGCATGTAACATGATATAAAAGTGCTCAGTCAATATTTTCAAGGAATATATTTTTAAAAGGAGTAGTAAAGGTTATCATAAACAAGTATGACATATGATTATTTAATCTCAAATTAAATAGTTAAAAGTAATACATAATCAGAGTTTTGTGTGAGGGAAACATCTTAAATTTCATAAGTTGGTTACAATTTTACTGAGTGATAAACACAAATCATGCTCCAAACTTATACTTGCGAAATAAGAACTTTATAAAAAAACATAAAGGCAAGGGTCATGAAAAATGGGCATATCATCTTGAAAAGAACTTGTAACATAACTTGAATTATGTGGCATCAACATTTAACTTATACAATCATTTCTGTATCACCAAGTTCCATCCCCAAGGTGCCATAAAAAATAAAATTACCAAGGTTATTCACCAAGGTATCATTAAAAAGTTATCTCTAGAGATTAAGTCATTACCCAATGCATTGGAGCGCTATCAGGGTGCACCCTTAATTTGTCTTTATTATCATGTGAGCCACATAGATCATACTTTACTTCAATGGTGTTTTATATTCAAGATGTCCCATACCACCTTGAATAATTCATTATTTTTTATATTACCCAAGGTGTCCCATGAAACTTTGGGTAATAAAATTTCTTAGTTCATTATCATGATATATCAAAAGCATGTATTATGTAAAAAAATAAATAAAATGAAAAATGAACCATTACACATTTTAAAAATACATTATAAGACGGATAATATTGTAAATATGTCCATAACTAATCAAAGGCACACATAAATTAGTGAACATTCTTTGCACACAAGCTAATTACTAAAGCACATAAAATGATAATATAATAAATGATTAACCTTTAAAATTATTATTTCATGGAAATGAAATGCTTTAAGAAAACACTTGCCATCAGTTATGGTGATAAACAGGCCATTGAACTTGTAAATAAATTAAACCATAACTTGATTAACTAGTAACATTCACCAAAGTAGGGTCATTGTATAACAAGTCAATAATTGAACACACACAATAACATGATCCCATAAATCCTAAATCTTCTAATATATTTTAATCAAGCTAAAATACACACTTTATCATAAAACACATGATGGGTAATGTCAAATAATCTCCTTTAATTAAACATGCCCATTTGTGTGTATTTATATATAAAATACATGTTGGTTTAGAAAACCCAAAAATTATCTTTTATTAAAATATTATATGTAAAAACGCATAAATTAAGTCCTGTCAAAACATCCATAATCACTTTAGAAACTCTAAAAAAAGTTCATATTTTTGTTATATATATATATATATATACACAAAACCGTATATACTCAATATACAAACATACAATTTTTATAGAAATAAACTGAACGAATTTAATCCCCTATACAGAAAATATTCAATAATCTTCTTTTAAAACATTTAATACCCAATGGATTGATACAATATATATATATATATAACTGTATACATAGAACAAAATTATTTTAGTTTTTTAAAACAGAACGGTTTAAAAAAAAGAAAACATGCAGACCCATAAACATGCAAGTCTCCTTGTAAATCGTAGGGAAATAGCCTTAAAATAATTTTAGAACAGGAGGGTTGGAATTATACATTTTTATATATACAAACCGTGTATAACAAAACATAAAAGAACATGATGTTCTTAATGGAAACATAGAACACCCTTATAGTATTTATCTCACCTGGTAAAACCTCCAATATCACTTTAGAAACTCAAGAAAAATATTTTGGATTTGGGTTATATACATATATTTATATATAAAAAACTGTATATATATGTTATACAAATATATAGGTTTTAGGTTTTGTAAAACTGTATTGTTTTTTTAAAAAAAAACATCCTCACACATGTACCCTACTGAAAACCCGATGGAAAACCCCCTTGAAGACAATACAAACTGAGGGGTTTGTATCATGTATATATACATATATAAATTGTATATACCGGGAGTGTAAAGTGTAGGTTTCTTTAAATGAAAACAAAGCATGAAAGAACCCTTACCTTGATTTGAGGAGGAAGCTCAGACCCGGGTAAGCTTGCTGGATTGTTGGGAGTCTGAGGGAGAGAAAGAGGAGAAGAATCCACCCTGTTTCATGTGGTACGAGGGGGTTTTGTAGGATCTCCGGTGCAACTCGCCCCAAGGGTAGGCCGGTGTGATGGATATGGTAAAACAGTGACCTGGGAGGGGGGTGCGTGAGGGTCAAGAGGAGCAGTGCAAAAGGAGAAGGCTGAGGTGTCCTCAGGTGTGCAGGCCTACTAGTGCGGGACCCCGACGTGAGGAAGAAGATGATGGAGGGGTGCGATGTGGAGATGAAACGGACGGCCCAGATTAGAATAGGTGAGATCAGGTGGTTGGAGGAAGAGCGGGAGATGGTTTGAGTGGGTTTAAAGGAATCAAGGGCCGAGATTAAACGTGAGGTGATGAATGGCCAGCATTGCTTCTCTAAAAAAAGAAAAACAGTATACGAAACATGAGAAAAATTAGACAATTTACTATATTTTTAAAATATTTTAAACCATGATAATTATAAATTGAATTATTTTTTACAAAATTTAATAAATACTTTTAACTTAGAATTTCCAAACCTAAAATCTCATTCTAGATTATGTAAAATACCTTACTATTTCATAATTAACATACTAAACTTTTATAAATATTACGATCTTATAACTTTTAAAATACACCACTATTTGATTCATAAAAATTCTTTTTAAAAGACCAATATTTTTCCTAATTCAAAATACATATTTTTTTAGCGATCCAACAAGATATATTTTTAAATTATTACAAATATTATTTAAATGTGACTTTTTAAAACATTTAGAAGTTGTTAAAAAATACTAATTTTTCAACCATGTAGGTAAACATTAGGATTTTATCAAATTAATTCGGTTCTTCTATAAGAATATTCTTTTATTTTAAAATTAATATACTCGAAGATATAATTCAAATCTTTTAAACATACAAAAATATTTGAAATACCATAAGATTATAAGAGCATTATAAAAAAAACCAATTTTTTTAAAAAAGATAAACTTTATCAATTTAAACCCAACGGTCAAAAATATAACGGTCATAATTTCTTAAAGGACCATTATAAAAACAGGGGGTGTTTCACATTTTCAAAACACTTGAACCAAGGAGGATGGATCTCCTCATTCCAATGGTGCAGAGTACGTGTGTCGTGGTTCTAGCTATTATGTTTTTCACACTGACAGACCCAGAAGATGAATACTATCCAATTACTCGAGTTGTGATTCTTAGCAGCCTTGATGTGTCCATGTTAAGTCTTGTACATGGTGATCTTGGTTAGTTTGGGTCTTTGTTGTAATGTAATATTTTAATGTATACCAATCCTCTTTATTCTCTTTGTTTTTTATCTATTTAATTTCAATCCCTTTATTGGTACCAAAAACAAACCATGTAAAACAAGAAACATCATTATAAAACATAACATTATTTACTTAGTCAAGTTCATAAATCCTGGGGCATCACAGAACCGGTTTAGTACATGACAGTGATGATGGTTATGGAAGTGATCCTTGATATAAGAAATGATTTTATGTGGTTATGTAAATTCTATATTCTTATTCTTGTGGTGTGTTTTTCTGGATCATGTTTAATAACAAATATTTCCACACTCATATGACTTTAGTATTATTTTATGCTAAAATCCATATACCATGACTCAATATTTATGATATATGTTGTATTGGGTATGATTTTATTATGTTATGTTCATGCTCTGTGTTTTTATTCTTATGCCCACATTTTCATCTTTTGCTCGCTTATGGTCATTGATTATTATCTCTTAGGTTTACACTTAATGATCATATGAGATCACCCATTTCTTATGTTTCCATTCCTCAAGTTATAAAAAATAGTATAATATATTATATGTATATAATTTAGAGAATTACTCCACACTTTCCTGCTAATAAAATATTAGAAGAAGTTAATCTGAAATCACTCTAGTGTAAATATATTATGGAAAAAACTTTCTGAAGTTTAGTGTTCTAGAACTTGGAAGAAAATATTTCACCCAAATCATCATGATAATTAAAAACAAATTTATCCTTATTCACTCCAATGGATAAAAAACATTCAAGAAATTAAAGTAAATGTAAGAAAGAAATAACACTTTAGTTTTACATGGTTTGAAATGAAATTCCTACATCCATAGGAGACACATTGTAGT
This sequence comes from Viscum album, assembly GCA_963277665.1. NCBI lineage: Eukaryota > Viridiplantae > Streptophyta > Magnoliopsida > Santalales > Viscaceae > Viscum > Viscum album. The sequence goes on from OY728122.1 coordinate 1,256,888,434, forward strand.
GTTCCATTTCTCTATAAGGAATTGTTTAAAAATTGTGAATAATGATTCACATGTATTACTAAAACAAGTAATTTTATTTTTTTAATTAAATTATTTGTTACAAACAAATGTGGCCCCAGCCTCCAATTTATAGAGAGTTTCATCTAGTCATTTGGTTGTACCACCCTATAAGAAATATAGGAGTCTATCTATTCCATTTATCCCACTAATGATGTCCTATAGAAATCCTTAGTTTGACAACCACTTATAGTAAATAAAAAACCTATGAATAGAACAATATGCTTTCCCTGTCTTCTAGAAGTCTTAGCTGGAATTTTAGAGAAATACCACCTAGATATAAGAACATCGAGATAACCTCCTTCTGAACAACCTCCTTCTAAAAATATTATTTTGGAAACACTAAAAGGAAACACCACTATTTCCACTACTTCAATGATATGAATATCCTTTGGAACCACTCATTTTATTCGAATAAATCTGATCAATTAAAGTAAACTTCACACATTCCGAAAAATATCTCACTTGAATACTAATTCAAAAAAACCATGACACCACCTTCAACTTACCTAGAAACAATGTTTCTCCACTCCTTTATGTTCACACAATCCAAAATGATGCTTGATGTTGCCTCAATATTTCTAGGCCAAAATTATTGGTGAAAATGTCACCCAAATTATTTTTCCTATCCATATTATGTAACTATAACTCATCATATTTCAGCATCATCTAGATGTAATGGTACTTCAGATCAATGTGTTTAGTTATTGAATGAAAAACTAGATTATTATTCAAAAGAATCACACTATAACAATAATAGTAGAGTAATCCATTCCCCTGAATACATATGAGTTATTCAACTAAATGTCTCAACCACACCATATCCTTGATAGCTTTTATCATGACCACGTACTTTTATTCTATTATAGAAAGCAAAATCACCATCTTTAACATGGACATCGAACTGATCACAGCTCCACAAAAAGGTATAAAAATATCTAGTTGTGATATTTAGATAATTTTAATCACCCCCAAAGTCTAAATATATAAACCAAAGTAATGGATCATCATATCCATAATAAATAGTACTAACTTTCATTCCATTGAGATATAGAATAATCCACTTTATAGCTTCCCAATGGACTTTATTTGGATTTTCCATGAACTGGTTGACCACTTCCACTGCATGAACAACATTTGGATGATTGAACACTATATCATACAACAAAATTATAATTGTTGAAGTATATAGAAATTTTTTCATGTGTTCCTTTTTTTGTGGTACCTACTCCTTTGAAAGTTTAAACTTGCAAGTGAGACAAGTTGAAACCTATTTACATGATCTATTCTAAATTTCTCAATGATATTTTAGATGTAATCCTTATTTGATAAAATTAATCCCCCGTCTTTCCTATAAAATTTAATCCTCATGCCCAAGATATTCTTTGATTCACTAAGATATTTCATCTCAAAATTCCAAAAAAATAATCCTTTAACTTCCAATTCATGTGAATATTTTAACCCAAAAATAGCATATCATCTATATATAAGAGTAATATTATGAATTCATTTCTTTTAAGATTTTCCTTGTAACAGTAATGATCAAAGTTACTTTTTGTAAAAACTTTCTCTTCCATAAAATAATTAAACTTTTGGTTCAAACACCTTAGTGATTATTTCAAACCATAAAGACTTGTTTTTAGTTTTCACACTAAGACACAATTTTATTTTTCTAAAAGATAAATAATTTGATTTATATAAATTTATTTCTCCAAATCCTTATGAGCAAAAGTCATCTTCATAATAATTTTTTCAAGGTAAAAATTCCCAAAAACCCAAACTTAAAAAAATATGGATGGTATCATACATAACTATTAGAGATAATATTTTAGAGAATTAAATAACTTAAATATGTTGAAACCCCTTCACAAATATCCTTTCTTTATACATATTCCTTCCACCATATTCTTCTTTCAACCATAATACCCACTTCTTCTCAAGTTCTTTCTTCCCTTGTGGTAATTTCATTTAATTCTAGGTATTATTAACTCATAAAGAATTCAACTTATACTATATTTATAACTCCCACTTTCTATAATTTCCCAGAGTATCCACTTCTTTTGGACTTTATAATTCTCCCACATTTTTTAAAGTAAGAAAATAAGATTTTATCCATACCAATGCACCAGTCATATATCCCTTGAATATATTCACAAATTAACCTATGATTTAGCTTCTTCTAAAACTATAACCTTAAAAACTTCACCTTTTAGAACTTTGGAATTATTTTCATCAATTATTGAGTTTTTAGGTATTATTTAGGTTAGATAAACTTATAAACTTTCTACACAAACCTCTTAACTACCCTCCAAAATATGTGAACATTCTTTAGACTTAGAATATCTAAACTTTTCAAAACATGTGATCTTATGGAAATTCCATTCATACCAACTTGAATTGAAGTTGAATCATTATACTCAACTTCCTTCTCCTTCAAGTTATGATCATTCCATAAGATCTTCTCATTGATGATCACATATGGGCTTTTGAAAACTTTCTTCCTTTCATCATCCCAAATCTAAAACCCAAAGTCTTTATCTCTATATCCTATAAAGAAACATGCCCAATATTTTTATTCAATTTTATCTATTTATTTTTAATCAATGTGAATATGGGATAAAAATTCAAAAACTCTAAGATGATAAGCATTCAAAATATTTTTGTACCACAATTTTTCTGATAACTGTAGTCTAACTAGTTTCAATGTACTTCTATTGATAAAGTAAGTTATTGTACCCGCTAATTCAACCCAAAATTCCTTAGGCATTCTAAAATGTAGTATAATAATTCATGTTCTCTATATCAATATCTAATTCATTCTCTCATAAACTCCATTTTTTTTTCAAGTGTTCCTAAAAAAATATTCTCCTACTAGATCCCTCTATACCTACAGTAATTATGGAAATTTATTCTAGTAAACTCAACACCATTTTCTTGCCTCAAAAATTTTATCTAAATTTTGGTTTCTTTTTACACTACATACTTACATTTAAAAATGATTCCAAACACTTAAAATTTAATTTTTATAAAGTATACTCATACCTCTATTGTGAAATAATCAATAAAGGAAAAAATTACCTAGCTCTTCCATGAGAATAGACTGGGGAAGGTCCCCCAAACATCTGTATGCACCAACTATAGCTTTTAGTTTTTTAATGTTTTTTCAAATAGATTAAAAGATACGTTCTTAAAAGTATCATGTATAAAACTCTTGTAACTTATTAATTATGAATAATCTATCTTTAGTATGTTGTTTTCCACTAAAATATTTATACCTTACTCACTATGGTTCCCAAACTAGTTATTCCAAAGTTCTGAACATCTAGAAGATTACTTTCTAAAAAGTGTATCTCAGACTATTAGATAGAGTGACTCATATTTTAAACCACTATCTATTATAATAGATCCTTGAGAAATATTTTATAATCCATCTAAAAAAGTCATTAAAAACCTAATTCATCCAACTAACCAACTAAAATCAGGTACTTATAGATACCTAGAACATGGCATGATTCCTTAAAAATAAGGAAGCTTCCATTATTCAACTAGACATTCACTTCTACCTTTCCCATAATGTTAAGAGCTTCATCATCTGCAAGATTTATTCTACCAAAATTTCCAGATACATATTTTTACATGCATCACTTTTCTCAGGTGGAATGGAATGAAGCTCTTGAATATATGATCCAAGGTTCCATTTAATTAGATAAACTTTAAATTAAGTTTAAAATACTCTCTTATACTACACTTAATTATTAAAATATAGTCCTTTAAGATGTTTTCTTCCTATCATGAAAATATTTCTTGAGGTTACCTCTTTTTCTGCAATGCTAATAAACAGGCATAGTTCTGAAAGGATTTACTCTACTCATTTACCTTGATTTCCTCTGTGATTTATTCTTATTATTAGGATGAGTCGATATTACCCTTCCTTTTTTATTCAATACATCACTAGAAGAAAATAAACTCTCTCCCATTTAGAGCTCCTCATTAAGAATCAAATTATAAACATCAATGAACACCAATTCATTTTTTCATCTTGAATTGATCACATCTATCACCATGGATTCCCATGATTTCAACAAGGATGATAACAATAGAATCACTCAAAAATCATGGGTGAATATAAACTTCACAGAATCTAGATAGATCCAGATTAATTTAAAATCATTAAATATATCTAATGTAGATCTTCCTTCCAATAACTTCATATTGAATAGCCTTTGCATCAACTATACTTTATTCAATATCATAGGTTTTTCATACATATCTACAAGGGATTCCATCAACTCTATTGTGGTATTATCCTCATGAATGTTCAAAGAAACATTCCAGACTAGAGACATTTGTATCACACTAAGTTCATTTTTATCAATCTTATCCCATTTACCTTTATCCATTACTTTTGGTTTGAGACCCTTCAATGGAATCTCCATATCTTTCTAAATTAGATAGTATTAAATCTGTATTTTCTATAAATTGTGATCTATTTCATCAAATTATTCAATCTAAACCTTTCCATATTCCAATTCCATCCTTTCATAATATAATGAATCCCACTGAAATTTGAAAAAAAAATCCATATAAAGTTACTTGAACTGTCAAGAAAACTATTGATCCTCTTATGAACCTTCCCTCTAATACAAATTTTATAGAATTCATACACACTTTCCTCTTAATAATATACTATAAGAAATCATTCTAGAATCAATCTGGAGGAAAAGGTTCTGAAATAAAATATCTAAATCTTAGTGTTTCAAAACATAGAAGAAACCAATTCACCCAAATCACCACACTAAGTCAAAAAAAATCATCCCTCTTTACTACAAAAAATAAAAAACATTTCATAAATTAAATTAAATTTAATAAATAAATAACATATTGGTTTTACATGGTTTAGACTGAAAATCCTACACTCATGGGAGAATCATTACAACATTCCATTTCTCTAGAAGAAAAGGTTTATAACTTGTGAATAATGAGTCATGTGTATTACTACAATAAGTAATCATGTTTTTTCATTATTTCATTAATTAAAAACAAATGTTTCCCTACCCACCAATTTATAGTGAGTGTCATTCAATCATCTAGTTGCACTAACCTACGAGGAATGTAGGTGTCCATCTATTCTATTATTCCCACTATCAATCTCCTATAGAAATCCTCAATGTTACTTCTACTTTTGGTAAATTAGAAACCTCTTATAATCACGTTTTACTTCCTATATCTTCCAAAATTCATAGCTAAACATCTATAATAAGACCACTTGGAGTTGAGGATATCGAAAGAATATCCTTCTAAACAACTAAAACACCCTAAACCCACTCTCCTAATCCCGGAACTAAAAAAACATTCTTTACATGCTATCACTAATACTAAGTGACATTAACCAATCTAAACATACAAAAAATATAAAAAAATTAAATGTTACACCTCACAATAGTCACAAAATTCCTTATAATTGATAGGTTTAGTGTCATTGAGATCATCTACATAAACATATTAGTCTACACTACTTGTTAACATTACTTTATAATCACACCATATTAGATATTCTTATATATGTATCATAATCTAATATCATCCTCATAACCTAGGGAATATAAACATAAGAAAGGTGTGATATCAAATTCTTAGTAAGGGAAACATTTCAATGAAGTATAAGGGTTAGATCATAATCATGTAAGACAACAAGGATAAGGAGAGAAATATATTTTAAAAATATTATAGGAGAATAAAAACCTAATAATTCCATAAAATAGTCATAACAATCATATCATAGATTCAAATCATATAATAAAAATATTTAATCATGGAAACATGAAAAGAATTTAGAATATCTGGGGAAAATAGTATAAACATAAACATATGAAAATAAAATCTCTTAGTGGAGTGGGAATCACAACCTGATTTAAATATCATAGTGGTATTTTGATAACAACCTTTTTACCCTCTTTAGGATTAGACTAGAACCCATGTAATTATTTATTATTGGAAAAAACTTATGTACCTATTTAGGCTTGGAAAATAACTTGTGTACCTAATTATGATTGGGTTATAACTCGTGTATCTCTTAAATATTGGGATATAACTCGTGAACCACTTTAGGCTTGGGATATAACTCATGTACCTATCTAGGATTGGGATACAACCCTTGTACCGTATTAGTCTCATTAGATATTAAACATTAACCAATTCATTGAAGGGGGATATAGGACTCCGCCCATTAATCATCCATACATTTGTTCACCACTTGAAAATAATCATTAATTATATCATGAAGAAATCATGGAAATAAAAATAGGTTTCACAAAATTTCTATATGGTATCACTAAAATTCACCTTTAAGGATGAAAATAAATGATACCCAAAATTAAGTCGCCCTAGAATAGTATTTTATAAGAACATTTATTGGGTGATTCATGAAAAATATTTTATAAGGAAATAAATCCTTTTAGCATAAAGATTAAAATGTTGGTGAAACCATAAAAGAGTTTTTATAAAATGTTTTTAACATTTTCATAAAAGTAAAAATTGTGGGTCATTTTGAAAATTCATTTTAAGAAATAATTTTCAAAATCATTATTTGGAAATAAATCTCATCAAAGAAGCCTTGAAAGAGAAATAAAGTTTTCAAAAAAGAGAAGTGAAAGCATTTACCTTTAAAAACAATATTTAATAATTGATCCTTGAAAAGAAAAAATGTTTTCAAAAAGGTAATGGAAAAACTTTGGAATATTGTAATATCCCACCACCCTAGAATACTAACTAGTTCCTAGATCGATGGTCTCCACTTACCACAGGCACAACTCCCAATACACCAAAGGTCGCTGACTTGCAGCGACGGTCTAAGAAGGTATCATATAGAAACTATACCCCTTGTATCAAAGTGTTCAATGATAAAAGAAATATCCAAGTATCATACTCAACCATAATCATTAGAGTGTGAGGATGGATAAACATCCAAAAATAATAATATAAAGTGCAGGGAACATATATACCATCATAAAAGCTTGATATCCCTCTGGTTCAGTCACATATATAGACTAAAATGAAATAAAATAAAAAGAAATCTGAAATAAAATGGTATAGGATCCTCAATATTCATTGATCCTCGCCTCACCTTGAACTCCAACTCCCATCTAAGCTACTCCAGTCTGATCAAGTAATATCAGGCCTCAGTCCAGCCTAAACCTACAAAAAGTGAGGGTTCCTTGGGAACCCAAGTGTATGGTAGCCTGAGAAGGGTGTGAGTACATAACTTTTTAGGGAACCACCAACACAGTACTATTCAAAATTGGAAATTTAGTGATATATGTATACGACATGCTCAGAATCAATAAATAAACTATTGAAATAAATGAACAAACAACCCACAGTACCAGCTTCATCCTAATAATAGAATTTCTCTAAGCACATTGTATGGACCATGCCAACCAATGTACCATATACCAACTAGTGTTTATCCTTGGGTTCATGAACTCAATTGACCATACCTAATTCATCTATTGTTTAGGTGTCTATGATCACATCATAATGATTACACCTCCCAATAACAGACTCAGTCTGCCCCGATATACAATATATTATCACAGACCTCCCCTATGGGTGTTTTATCTACCCAAGAATATCCTATAAGTATTAAATACCTTGGTAATTATCCTAAAAAGCTCCATCCTAATATATTAAATCAACTACAGGCTCAAAATTTTTGGTATCCCCACTATAGTATCACAAACCTACCAAGTAGGATTTTTCTCATCCAAACATAAAAAATAAAAAATATCACCCTTAGGTAATTTCCCATACATAATAAAATACTTACCAAGGTTGTATACCAAGTAAAAAACATAAATAAAATAAATTATAGGGTTTTATGATCTCCTTACCCACCATTGTTATCTGTAACCCACTACACCCACTCAGGTTCAGTCTCTCATTAGGGTACCTACTACGGTCCCCTATATTAAAATATTGATGGTGGTACCATACTATGATCCTCAATGCCATCCCAAGTCAATCAGGACAAAAATTGTCTCTCTAATGACATCATTCCCCTCAATAAGGTCATAGTCACAGCATGGCCTCATAGGCCTCATTGGTAAGCCTCATTGATATCAGTCTTGAGAGATGACTCAAATCCCATCTCCATGTCTAGGGTCACTCGATGTCGGTCATATCACCCATACCATCACTAATATACCTATGTATTTTCCACCTAATCCAAACATGTCTCAAGGGTTCTAACCCAGCCTAATGGGGTCATCTATCTTAGGTCACATGCCACCCTCTCTTGAAGGTTTCCAGGGGTATGGGTATCTTGTAACTCCCTAAACCTAGTAACCCAGAGTTGAGGCCTTACTTTATTAAATTTGAATGAATATAATGAATCAAATCCAAAAGTACCAAAATTTTATCAATTTTGGAAAACTAGATTACATAGATGACTCCCATTTTACATTGGAAAATAAAAAATGAAACATAATATATAAAAAATATAATAAATTGTATCCTTGAAAACTCATTCAAATATCTTTTCTTCATAACATGGGGAAAGGAAACAAAATAAGAGTAAGTTAAAATAATAAATAAGGGTTAAGTATAGTGGAAATAATAATGAATTAATGAGAATAAATCAACATTGTGAGGTAAATAACTTAGAACATGTTTCATTCAAATAACTAGATAAGGAATAATTGATATAGTAAGGTAAATAACTAAAATACGTTCCATTTAATCAATAATATGAGAATGAAATGAATCCATATATTTTATCATATGAAAATATTATGGATAAGAAAAATAATAACAAAAATATATATGAATTAAATGATTAATTATTGGATGTCATGTTTTAGGTACAATAAAACCTATATCGTCAAGATTTTTCACAAGATGGTTTAAAACTATAGGAAGAAACCCATTTAATTTGTCCAAATGATTTATCTCATGAGAGCTTGTTGATGCATAGAGGGTCTATATAAAGTCCAGGACCCACCCTTAATTTCCATTCCAAATAATTCCTCATATAGAGTAATCAATTAATAAACAATATGCCATATCAAATATCTGTATTGAATAAAGAATACGGATTTATCAATACTTCCCCAGATAATCAAATAATTTTCAAAGTAGACATAATATGTAAAAATGGTATAAACTTTAGGAAATAATAATATCAATCACTCAATAATTTGGATATTTAGGGAAATTTCAAAGGAAAAATTATTACAATAAAATTATTGTTTCAAGATAAAGTTAACAATCACAAAATAAAGTGAGATTTCAAAGATAACCATTACCACTTGGTAATTTTCAAGCTAAACCCCTTGGATGATATAATTAAAATTTTAACTTAAAATACCATGAAGTATGAGTCAATAATGATATAAAATGAAAAATTATCAGTATATACACCACATTAAAGTGAACTGGTACAATATGACAAATAAGTCTCAATAGAATGTAAGTTGAGATGAAATCCCATACCTTTTGTTTCCTTTTGGATAAACATCCTTTAAACTCCTGTATAATGGTTTTAAGAATGTTATTATATTATATAATAACCATAATAATATTTAAAATATCATATATTAACTTATTATAATAACTTATTACTCATTTGTTAAAAATATTTCATTATCTCATATTTTGGGTGTTAATTGCCTAGTTTTTTTAGTAAGTTTTGACTTGTTAATTGTTGATCCTATTAATTAGATCATGATTTAATACTATCCATAATTTAAACCATGACTTAAATATCACATATATATTTTTTTTATATGTATTTATAATAGTCCATAAAATTTGGATATATAAAATTAAATGCACCGTTCATGGAGACGGTAGGTTGTACTTACGCATGAACGCTACTTCCATTTCTTTTTCATATTAAAAGAATAAAAAGTAAATGATATACATGTATATTATAATTACAGTTTCATATTTATGTTAAATATTTCACATATTTATATTAAAATTGTCTTTAAAACATTCCATGTATAGCATCAATGAATCACATCGCTTTGAGGAGGTGGTAGTTCACACGTCCACAAACAATGTTATTGTATTCCCACAAAATGGAAAGAATAAAGTTATATTTTATATAAAAATTAAATAAGAATGAATACATAATAAATATCATATATATAATATATAAACTATAAATCCATCATTATTACAACCTTTAAAGGTGGTAATGAAAGAATGAACGACATCGGTTCGCGAGGTGGTAGTCTTCCGTACACATGAACGGTGATTGTGTATCCCATTTGATGGATGTGTGTGAAAGTGTAGGTTGAACTATTATAATAAAAACATATAATTATATTTAATATAATTAGGTTACTATATAATCATGATATAAAAATAATTGATGGTTGGATAGGTAAATGAAACAAAAGTGATCGTTAAAGAAGGTTGCCTCTTATTCAGGTAACTCCTTTTGGTTTATACAAAAAATACTTACTTGGTTTTATTTCTACTAAAATAGAGGATTATAGAATTAGGGTATGAATTTTAGAATATTATTTCTTCATATTTTTGGTGATCCAAAGGGATTTAGAGGTGTGAATAAGTGGGATGGATGAGTTCCTTTTTATAATGGAGGAGTGGCATTATTAAAAAAATTAAAAGGGAATTCCACCCATGTTTTTTCCAAGTCAAGTGCATCCAATAATAAAAAAAATTAGATAAAAAGTATTATAATGTTGAAATATTTCCATAAAATTTATTTTTTAAAAGTTTATAGTTCATTTTGGCCCTTAAGTTTAAGGTTTAGTTCCTTGTTAAGTTAATTTGTCTCTTAATCACTGTAATTAATTTTAATAACTTTCACTAATATTTTTTGGTCAAAAACTAAGTTTAAATTATTATAAATTATAAATTATGATGATTAAAAATATGTAATTAATTTTTCAAAATTAAAATATCATAATTGGTAGAAATTAATTTAAAATTAATCTCGCAGATGGGACAACAAAGTGGGTTTTTAAAGTGAAAATGTTTAAAGTTTGCTAAGTTTTTAGATCCAATTTCAATGTGAAATTGATTAAATTGAAATAAATTGTTTTAACTGATATAAAATTTATCTAATTATACTTTAATCCCAAATCAAAACAAAATTTAACTATATAAATAAACTAGATGAAAATGTATTTTTCAATTAAAATCCGGTATTTTTCATTATTCATCAAAAAATGAAACTTCTCAGAAAAATACCAAAAAATCGCCCAAACCAAATTTTGAAATTATGATTTAAAAAATAAATTTTATTTTTAAATATAAAATTTATAAAAGTTTCTATATTTATATTTAAAATAGGTTCTCCATTAAAAGGAAATAAAAATTCCCTTTATAAAAATATTGCTTTTATGCATAATATTGGGTTTGTTCTTATCTTATGTCTATAAAATCTATTGGATGGATATAAAAAATTTTGGATTGAATATATAATATATAAATTTCATTAAAATAATCCGCTAATAACAATTAATTTTATTTTATTAAGATAAAACTTCTTCTACACAGAAAAATAGTTTTTCTATAGAAACATGTCCTTTATATTCAATTAGGTTTTGTATTCATTTATAAATAATTGGTAAACAATGAATTCAGACATATGTTTTTATAAGTATGTTAATAATATTAATAAATTATAATTTAATGGATAGTTTATATCTTATTATATTAAATAACAATATTTTATTAATATATTTTTGTTTGGTAAAACTCAATTTTGCCTTTAACGCAAACTATTGAACAAAGTCATTCTTTTGTGTAATGCAAGATAACTCAGTGTTGTTTGAATTAAATGATATAGAATATATTTTTTAAAAATATTAAATATATTTTAAATTATCATTAATTTATATTCCTTTATACACTTGGTGTTACGTTCCACGCATGCTATTAAATACAATGTTCTTACTTTATAATTTCGAGGTGTTACATTCTCCCCACCTTAATTAAATTGTGCCCTCAAAATTTAAACTTAATCTCAGTAATCAATGTATTGATATTTTAAAATAAACTATTGTTTAAAACCACTCATTATAAATAGGATTCATAACACATCTTATTAATAATAAGGAAAGGTAAATGTGAAGGTCACCGCAAAACTAGGCTTTCAAATAGGAGAACATTAGTGAAAACATGGACATGGAAGAAAAATACAACTATCGAGTTATGATGGAGAGTGATAGAGAAAATTTTTATGATAAATTTTTTGACCACAAAACCATAAACCATAGGTGTGAATAAAGGTCATTGATATCATCAAAATTTATGATAATAGGACAACATTTTTGTTTCAAGACCATTTTTCCTAGAGTTGAGGAATTATTTCATTCTATAAGAATATAAGTAAATACAAATACATGATACATTTCTATAATAAAAATATTATCCTTTAGTAATTTATTGAACTATTTATACTTATTTTCTTAGCATAGGTTCCATTATACGATGAAATAATACAATAATATCTAAAACCACATCTAAATTTCAACTTAAACCATTTCATAAATGCTTAAACTTTCCAAAAGATTATGATCCAAAACTTTAGAATTATTTCCATGGTATTTAGTATTATACAATTCAATTTATCCATATCAATAATCTCTTTATCCAAAAATCATTGTCTTAGCATTAGTAACATGTTAAGGGTTATCTTTCCCTCAACCATGTGTTTTCGAGAAATTTTAACTTGTTATTGGATCACTTTTTTTGGTGACATTCAACATGTGATCTAAAATCTTTAATGAAAAATTATTGCATTTTAATACTTATATATTTCGTAATTCATATGATAAGAACATCATCAATAAAATACTTCTATAATATATTTCTTATATCTAAATATAGAATCAAATTAATTATTCCACTTCAGTTGTTTCAATAACATATGATTGACCTTGATTCCTTAGTTTCTTCTAAGGTACATTTCCTTGATTCTTGGGGAATTAGTTTGCATATTTCCCCATATCCTTATAGTTGTAACACTGAATAGAAGTGTTTTCTTTATTTCCTTTACATTATTTTTTCCGGTGACACTTTTCTCCACACTTATAACAAACTCACAATCCTTTCAATCATTTACCACAGTGATTATTTCCATAGTTATCACATGTGGGAAAATCCTTCTTTCCCTTGTTCCCTTTATTTGATATTTTATATTCCTTTCTATTATTTTATTTCTTCCATTTTAATCCATAATACTTGTATAATTATTTCTCTATCTTTATAGCATATAAAAATATTTCATCATATGAAGAAAAATTCTGAGAAACCAGCACCCTTCGAAGATTTGGCTTAAGGCCTTCAAAGAAGTGGTCAATCTTTCACTCTGTGTTGTGTATAAAATTTTTAGTATACCTTGATAAAATTGTAAAGGTATTTTAATACTCTGTAACACTTTCATCCTCTTTTTTATTTAAACTAAGGAACTTTCTCTTCATCTCATCTTGTTACTCATCAGGGAAATGTTTATCAAATAATGTTACCTTAAAAGTTCTCTATTCCATGAGTTCTATTTATTCGTCCTCTCTAGTATTCTAGATGAATGACCCACATTAATCAGCATCTCCATTGATACAATAAACTACAAGTGTAATCTTTTCTTTTTCACCATATCCCAATGCCATTAATATCTTCTCTAAAGACTTAATCTATTTCCCTACTTCCATTGGGTGTGTAGTCTCACTAAATTATGGGGTCCTCTATTGCATAAAATGATCTAACATCATAGAATCTCATTTTGGAATAGGTTTCTCCATTTGAGAAAGGTAATTTTCATAACTTGATTAATCTTCCCTAATATAGTTATAACTTTCTATGTTCCAATACTATCTATATTGATTTCCTTAACAGGAAAACCTCTATATTATCCGCAAGTGTTGATATTATTCTTCCTTTCAGGATCCATTTCTAAAAAATTTCATATATTGGATTATATCATAACATTATGTAACATATTGTATAATGTAAAAACTAGTGAGATACATAACATAAATTTAAAATTTTATGTATATCTAATCTCATAATAATAAATATAGTTTCTTTGGGGATATCTTTACTTTCAAATCCTTAATAGTGATTTGTAAAGAAAACATGAATTATCCTAATTGTATCCCTTAGGAGTGTCAAACCAGGTACATGGTAAGGCCCATTTTCATGTACCAGATTACTCTTGAGTCGAGCCTAACACACCTTTTCATATTTGTTACCCTTAGGTACATTTATGCCAGTACCACGTCCACTTGTAGTATCTAGATAGGGATGTATTTCTAGGAATACCTATATAATCTCTACCTTACCAAAATCCAAGGATGTTCTTCTATACTTATATCCAAATTCGATCTTATGGTTATGTTTCCTAATCAATGTTTTTCTAAATCTAGTTTCCAAGGTTGATACTAAACTTCCTCATATACCAATTGTAATGTTGCGACCCTAGTAGCTTGGATTCGGTGCCTTAATTTATTACATTGGCATGATTAAAAGGAATAAAATCCTAATGGACTAAATTTTTATAAGTTTTAGAAAATGATATTACATACATGATACCCATTTTACATTGGGAAATATAAAATAAATCATAATAAATGACAACATCTAATAAAATTCATCCTTGAAAATTCATTCAAAGATCTTTTCTTCATAACCTAGGGAAAGGAAAAAATAAGGGTGAGATCAAATTCTTAGTAATGGTTAAGTAAAGTGTACAAAATAAGTAATTAATGAGAATAAATCAATATAGTGAGGTAAATAACTAAGAACCCATTCCATTCAAATAATTGGATAAGGCATAATCAAAATAGAAAAGGTAAATAAGTGAAACACATGCCATTTAATCAATAAACTAAGAATGAAATGCGTCCATAGATTTTATCATTTGAAAATATCATGGATAATAAAAATAATAACTAAAATATATATGAAATAAATTCTTAATTATTGGATATCATATATAAGGCACATGAAAACCTATACCATTAATACCTTTTATAAGATATTTGAAAACTAAAGGTAGAAATCCGTTTAATTTGGACAACTAATTTGTCTCATGAGAAACTGTCAATGCATCGAGGGGATATACAAATTTTGGTCCCCACCCTTCATTTTCAGCCCAAATAATTCCTAATATTGAGTAACCAATTGATAAATAATATTCCTTATCAAATATCTGAATTGAATAAAGAATACAAATTTATCAATATTTCCCCAAATAATCACATAACTACCAAAGTCGACACTGTATGTAAAAATGGTATATGTTTTAGGAAATAATAATATCCATCACCCAATAATGTGGATATTTAATGAAATATCCAATTAAAAATGATTATAATAGAGTGATTTTTTCAATATAAAATTCACAATCACAAAATAAAGTGAGATTGAAAAGATAACCTTTACCGCTTAGTAATTTTGAAGTTAAACCCCTTGGGTGATATAATTCGAAGTGAAACTTAAAATATAATGAATTATGAGTAAATAATGATATAAAATGATAAATTGGTAGTATATACACCACATTAAATGTAATTTTTGAAATACAATAAATAAATCTCAATAGAATGTAAATTGAGATGAAATCCATTACCTTGTGTTTCCTTTTGGGTGAATGTCCTTTAACCTCGTGTATAATGGTTTTAAGTATTTTATTAACTTATAATAGAACCATAATAATATTTATAATATAATATATTAACTTATTATAATATCTCATTACTCATTTGTTAACAATCTTTCATTATTTTCACTATTTCGGGTGATAATTGCCTAGTTTTCGAGTATATTTGGACTTGTTACTTGTTATTCCTATTAATTAGATCATGATTTCATAATATCCAGAATTTAAAAAATTATTTAAATATCACATATATATTCATTATATATGTATTTATAATAATCCATAAATTTAGGAGATAGGAAATGAAATGCACCATTCATGAAGACAGTAGGTCGTACGTACGCATAAACGCTACTTCAATTTTTTTCATATTAAAAGAATGAAAAATAAAATATATAAATGTATGTTATAATTACAGTATCATATTTATGTCATATATTTCACATATTTTTATTAAAATGATCCTTAATACATTCCATGTATATCATTAACGAGTCACATTGCTTTGAGGAGGTGGTAGTCCACACATCGACAAACAATGTTATCGTATTCCCACAAAATGGAAAGAATAAAGGTATGTGTTATATAAAAATTAAATAAGAATAAATAAATAATATATATCATATATAATATATATATATATATATAAACTATAAATCCATCATTTTTTCAACCTTGAAAGGTGATAATGGAAGAGCAGACGACATCGGTTTGTGAGGCAGTAGTCTATTGTACACACAAATGATGATTTTGTATCCCATTTGATGAATGTGTGTAAAATTGTAGGTAGAAATCTTCTCATAACAAAATATAAGAATATTTAAGATACTAATTTTATTATATAATAATGATATAAAAATAATTTAATGGGTGGAGAGGTAAATGAAACAAAAGTGATCATTGAAGAAGGTTACCTCTTATTTGGGTAACTCCATTTGGTTTATACTAAAATACTTCCTTGGTTTGATTTATACCAAAATTGATTCTTCTAGGATGAGGGAAGGGATGTTGGGAGCTTATTTGGATAGATTTTGGGTGATCCAAAGTTTCTTCGGCTCTATAATGGAAGGATAATCAAGGTGTCATAAGAATCAAGGATTAGCCATGAGGCTAATGAATCCTGATACTCTACATCATGTGATCGTGAAACTCAGCATCACTTCTCATAAATATGTTCATGTTCTTGGAATATAATAGGTATAAATAGCTAATTATAATACATTAGTCATCAAGGAATATATTAGGGATCAAGAGCTAATCAGTATCCCTTAGTCATTGAGTAACATATACTAGGGATCGAGAGCTAATCAGCATCCCTTAGTCATTGAGTGTGTCACACGGCATCCTTGAGGCATCGTCATATCCATACCCTGTGCATAGGTTCCTCTTCATCATTGTCTCAATTCATACTCACTCCCCATCTAAGGGATAACATTTCATGGCGGTCCACCTATCTTGAGCTCTGATAATAATATCACAAAGTATACATAGTATTGTAGGATACACAAACAAGCACAACATATCATCATAAGGTAGAACACATAATACATGTGATCAACATAAAACATGAATAATAATTTATAAATTACTCATCGCATCAATTGTAACATAAGGTTTCCAAGGCTACACACACATCCACATGCGGTCATAATCAAGCATGGTCATAAAAATATGTCTACGCATAATCATTTTAATGGAAACATGTGTAAGCGAGCCAAAAAAGGTAAAGAAACTTCCTCCCTCAAAAGTCATTGATATAAAAAGGTGGGGATAAACCATTCAAGAACACCTATTCATAGCCTTATTATAGAAACGTTGACACTCAAGGTTCATCAAGGTTTCCTAAAACCAAAAATGACTATTTATCTCAAAAAAAATATCACATGCGATGATACTTTCTCTCTTATAGATAATTTTTGAATTATCATTAAAATATCACATATGATGATATTTTATCTCTCTTGAATAATTTTTGAATTATCATTTAGGTCAAATTATGTGCTCGTTATATTCTCCTCAAAAATAATTATCTTTTGATAATTTCTCAATAATTTTCCTTTTATAATTATATTTTTATACTTTTATTATAAATTGTCCATCTATAATTATATTTGATAATTATCTCTGATAATTAATTATCCACTAATAATTATCTTATAATAATCTCTTATAAATTATCATCTAATGATATTATATTATTACTTTATAATTATCCTTTAATAATTCATGTAATTACACATTGATAATTTTATAAATTATAAACTGATAATTATCTTATAATAATCTCTTATAAATTATCATCTAATAATTTTATATTATTACTTTATAATTATCCTTAAATTTTTTTATGAATTATCTTTGATAATATCGTGCAATTATTCTTTGATAAAATAAGTTAATTATTGTTTTACAATTTCAATAATTTAACCTTTCATAATTCATGCAATTACACATTGATAATTTTATTTTAATAAATTATCCATAATTATACAATGTGATTATCAATATATATATATATATATATATATATTGATAATTTATTTGAAAATTATCTTTTGGTAAACCAAATAATTAACATTTTATAATTTTAATAAATTATCCCTAATCATACAAAGTGATTATCAATATATATATATATGTGTGTGTGTGTGTATCTATATATATATATATATATATCTTGTGATAAAATATTTTAAAAAAATTATCTTTTGATGATCTAAATAAGATTTATCGTTTGATAAATTTTTTATATTATCATTTTATTTCAATATTAAATTTTTTTATTTTATTTTAAAAAAAATCATTGAAACGCAAAAAAAAAATTGGGAAGAACTTCTATAGTGCAACACCCCCTGGAGAACCCTGTTGTGTGCTTCATTCTCAGCTGTAAGAGGAAATAAAGGATCAAAGTCTTCACCAAAGAGGTTTCTCCGACTCATTAGTGTGACGACAAGGAAGAGAGTATCCAACTATTTAAAGAACCTAAAACATGTATGGTATTTTCAAAAAGGAAAATTCAATATGTGTTTTTGATCCATTATTCAATCTAAAATTGAATACAGTCATTTATTTCACCTAAATAAGATGTTACAATCGTTTTTGGGTCAAAAATAGGTAAATTTTAAGCTAACAATTTGACATGTGCATAAAAAATGGTGGTGCATGATATTAGGGTGGAATATGAATAGTGTTTTATTTTAAATTTTAATTAATAAATTTAATTATTTAATCCAATTATCAAATAACTTGATTTAATGGGAAAATCTGACCAAAATCTCATTGTGTATAAAATTTATACCCTGCTTAGGGTAAACCCTGCCTTTTGGACCTAAAGGTGGTATTATATTTCTCATACGACACACTGTTTTTTAGATATTAATTTATTTTTTTAGAATTAATATAATAAAAAATATTAAATAATTTATTCTTATGAGTGAGCCATCCAAATGTATAATGCTTACAAATATTATATCCTACCTAGGGTAAAACCACATCTCGAACCAAACAGGGGTCTTGGATTTCTCATATGATACATTGTTTGGGAGATGTTAAAATATTTTTAAAAATAATATAATAAAAAATATTAAATAATTTATTCTCGAGAGAGAGATATCCAAACATCTGATGTTTACAAATGTTATACCCCACCACTACTAAAGAAAAAAATCTTTAATAGTGTTGGCCTTTATCAACGCTATAAAAAATCACTAATAAAGCATACCTTTTATCATATATTTTTTAGCACTAATAAAAGGTACCCTTTATCACCACTTTTTTATAGCACTAATAAAGGGTACCCTTTATCATCACATTATTTTTAGTACTGATAAAGGGTAACCTTTATCAATGCTTTATTTTTAGAACTCAATAAGGGATCATTTATCACTACTTTTTTAACACTGATAAAGGTTTGAATAAAATGAAATAATTAAATAAATAAAAAATAAAATGAGTTTATTAAAAAAATATTAAAAAATATTAATTAAATAGTTTTTGATAAAAATGAATAAATTTATTATAATATATATAAATTATAAATACTAATAAATATTATATATTAAATATATAGATATATGTAAAATGAAAATTAAACAAATAAAGTTAAAAAATAAGTAAATTGAGAAAAATACTAAACGTTTTATTAATTAAATAATTATTGATAATGTTAATAAATAGTATGCATTAAATATATAGATATATATATGAATGTCTATAAATATGATTTATATAATACAAAATATTTATTTTTTACATTAAATAGTCATATATTTAGTGAATAATGGGTTATAATTAAAAATTGTAATGGCCCAGACCTCTCTGGTCCATTCCTTGGCGAAAATTTGGTGTATGAGGTGATTCGGGAGGTCAAGGTGACTTATCCCCAACACTTTGCCAATTTTCCAGTTCGGTGAATAGTTCCAATGGTAGACAGTTGTTAACAGTGCAACGGTAACCTTCTGTGAATAGTGCATTGGTGACCTTAGGGGAACAGTGTCATAGGTAACCTTTTGTGAACAGTGTCTTCGGTGACCCTTAGTGAATAGTGTCATCGGTAACCTTCTATAAATAGTTCATTTGGTGAACAGTTCTATCGATGAGGTCTAACGGTAACCTCTCTTTCCTTTGCCAAATTTTCAATTCTATGAACAGTTCCATTGGTGAACAGTTCTATCGGTAACCTTTAACGGTAACCTCTCTTTCCTTTTCCAAATTTCCAATTCTATGAACAGTTCCATCGGTGAACAGTTCTATCGGTAACCTCAAACGGTAACCTCTCTTTCCTTTTCCAAATTTCTAATTCTATGAACAGTTCCATAGGTGAACAGTTCTATCGGTAACCTCTATTTCCTTTTACAAATTTTGAGTTCATGAACAGTGTTTCTAGAACGGTGAGGTCTATCGGTAATCTCTATTTTCCTTCGCCAAATTTTAAGTTCGTGAACAGTGTTTCTAGAATAGTGAGGTCTATCAGTAACCTCTATCAATAACCTCTATTTTCTTTGCCAAATTTTGAGTTTGTGAATAGTGTTTCTAGAATGGTGAGGTCTATCGGTAACCTCTATCAGTAGCCTCTATTTCCTTTTCCAAATTTTGAGTTCGTGAACAGTGTTTCCAGCTTACTGTAGTTTCACCCCTTTAACGTTCCCTTTGACGTAAAATGCATTTAAAACCTTATTTTAAGGACTCTAAGGCCGATTCAGAGGCCATAAATCCTATATTAATTTATCCTAAGGTTCGGGAAATTTTTACTTGGTCAAATCGCATGGTTTAATATGATTCGCTTTTAATGGGAAATTAAGCGTATCTTAAACCGTCGCTCCATTAAATCTTCAAAAGGGACAAGATATCTTCCTCCCTTGTTCTTCCTCCTTGTTCTTTGGTTCGATACACTCGAACCTTTCCTTCCTTTCCGTAGGAATCATGAGATCGAACTTTTCCCCATGGATTGGTTTCCTTGACGTCCTTCTTGCTACAAGTGCACCCCCTGTTTCTGTGCAACCAAGTAGTATCGATCAATCTTTAATATAAGGTATTTTTTATCATTGTTCTTTTGGGGTTAATCTTCTCATGTTTCTCCTTTCCATATTATAGAATGTAATCTCCATGCTTCTAATGGATTTTTCTTGGGGTTCAGTTGGTGTGGTCGTACCATGGCATCCTCGAGTGGATTCAGTTGTCGCGAGAGGAGGATCATGACCCTTTATGTGGATTGTTCTCATATAAAGAATGTCAAGAACTGTTTGAGGTAGGGGATTTGTTGAATCTCTTGTATTTTATGTGCAACTATATATTTAGCATGTTTTGTCCCACTAGATCACAATGGAATTGGTATAATAAATATTTGAATGGGATAAATAAATTGATATTGATTGTATGTTATTGCCTCTTGTTTTTATAGATAGTGTGATATCCATACTTTATTTATCTTTTCATTCTTAATGGAAATTGGTAAAGAATATAAACCGGAATTAATTGATAACTGTTTGGCTATAGATAAAGAGGCATGTAAATGAATCTAGTTCTTCTTATTGTAATTTGATGTTAATCAAATTGGCGTAGTAAGAATGTTTAATCATTTGTGATAACTTACTAATTAGGTTTCCTGAATTTGGAACCTGAGAATAATAATCGGTTAAACCAAGATGGATTAAAGAACTAGTTGTTTGATAAAAGATAATTCCTTATAGGGTTCTGAGTTACCCTCTTGATTGTTAAAGGGCCAAGAGACAATTTGTTAAGATGTTTTTTTTCCTACTGCTTGTGTTGTAATGTGAGCTTGGATGGCTGTTGTGATATGTGGGGGCATGGAGGCCTTTTGGTTGTGGCAGCAAATGACGTGTAGGGTGGTGAGATGCATCATTTTATGCATGTGTGTGTCAGGGAGGACACCAGGGATGATGGAATGGGATGGATGTGATTGTTGGATGTTTGATGTTTCTTTTTGGTTGATTACTTGTTTTAATTTTCCCCACTGCCTAAGCCAGCTGGTCTTACTTACCCTTCTTCTGAAAGATGCAAAGACATGTGGGGTATGCCACATGCTTTCTATGTTTATCTTCTCAATGGATGATGGGTCTACGCTCTTGTTATAGGTGTAAAAGACTCGATGGGTAGTACATCTACTCACTGTGTTGAGCCCCCTTGTGTTTAGTAGCATAGAATGTTTTTCTAGAATTCTTGGGAATGTGGGAAAGTAATTCTATAGTGAATAATTGAATAAATGGTGTTAACCCATGGGGTTGGATTTTGCTGAAACCTAATGATGAGGTTGTAATTTTGAAGGAATAGTGTACTTTAGGTGTGATGCTAATGAACTCTAATGTGGAATTGGTACTGGTTAATTAATGTTTAAATAATTAATTAACCTAATGTGAAACTGATAAAAAGGGAATGAAATAATGTATTAAATCTCTTTAAATGTTTTTGTGCTTATAGGATACCTTGTCTTAGAAGTAGCATCCAGAGTCTAAGAGACATTAGCTGCAGTTGATTCTAAGACTAGGTTATGCCCATAGTGTGGTTTTGAGATATAGTATATCCTGTACTTTTTGTGTTTTTATACGCTACTCCACCTTGTCAGTAAGGATAACTGACACCTTGGGGATTCTGAGCCCTAGGGGGGTGTTTTCCCCAACATTCTGGTGGGAGGATGAATGGATGACTACACCCTTTGGCCCTGCTCTCTTCTCTTGGTAGTTACTTGTGCTGGTAGGCACAACGGTTAGTTTTCCCTATATATGTGTGTAGATTAATATAATGGCTTGTGGTTATTCAAACACATATATTGTGGATATATTTTCCTATGGACTATTATAGGTGTAACGTGTATAGGCTGTGATGGCTTGAGGATCCTTACACAGTGTATGGGTTGTAATGGCTTGAGGTATAATACCCGATGTATGATACATGTTATGCAAGATGTGGTGGCTCCCAGAAACTACCTGGTTACTTTGATTACATGGATGTGGTGGTTTTGTTGCAGTAGGTGCATGTTGTGGTGCTTCTCCCAGGTGTCTGCGGGAAAGCCTTTTTGGAGAGAGATGCTTAGGACGTACAATGTTGGGGAAAAGTGGCAAACCAGTGGAGAAGTAGTAATGGGGTACCCTTGATATTCTTTATTATATTATATACTCTTGTATGCAATACTTGGTGAGAGTAGTCATGGTGAGGTTGTGAACTTAGTATACTTATTTAGGTGATGAGTTAGTTTCACTTTTTGTTCACTGTGCTTTAGCATGCTTTCTTTACTTTTGCACGAGAGGCTTCGGGGAGGATCCTACTGAGTATATTGTTATACTCACCCTACGTATATATAAACTTTTTTTCAGGTCACTTGGAGTATGTTGGAGATCAAGATGGTTTCTACTAGCTTGGGATTGTAGGAGCTATCTGGGCTTGTGGTTGCTGCTGTTTTTACTTTCTTTTGGGTAATTTCAGTTTTCACCTTCCAGTTGTAGTAGTTTTTCATGACATTACATATGTGCACCTGGGTTTTCTTTTATATTTCAGTTCTGAGTTGGAGTTGGTTGGTGTCTATATTATCTCTCTCTTCTACATGTGTTCTCTTAGAGGGTAATGCCTCCCATTTGTGTGTTTACTATACCCTCGGTGCTAGTCGCCAACCCGGGGCCTACTGGAGGCGGGAATCGGGGGTCATTATCTCCCTTCTCACATTGTCGGCCCAGGAGGGGTACACTTTTTGGGGAGGGGTCATGAAAAAAATACTGACTAATTTCATCGAGTAATGGACATAATTGAATGTCATTTTATTTTTCAATTTAACATAGATCAAACATGTGTTATATTTATTTCACTTATATGTAATTAATACATGTTTATATTCAACACACACACTCAAATATTTATGTAATTAATGAAATCCTATATAGAAACACATAAACCTAATATTTATATAATTTATTCAAATTTTAGTATTCATTTTAGAATTTCATTATAATATGATACATTTAATATATCATGTCCTTAATCATGGTAAATTTTATTTATTTGTTTTTAATTTTATTACAATTAGGTATTAATTCATTTTTAATAATTTTTATTTTTTATTTTTTTAGGAATTTAATTAATTTCTATAATTTATTTTATATATAATTATTTACTTTGTATTAATATTTTCAATTTGTATTCATCTTTATTTCAATATATATCCATATTTTTTAATAATATATATTTAATTAATAAAACTTATCCATTTTCCAATATTATTTGTGTACTCATTTTTAATTTATTCAATTTCAGTCATTTTTAATATGCATGCACCTAAGAGTAAATATTCATTAATAATGTTAAAAATGTATTTTTTTTAAATATTTATTAATAAATATATTTATAAATGTATATTTACTATATTTATAAATTTATATATTTCTAATTATAAATAAACAAATATTATTTTTTTAAAAGGTATTTATATAATTATAAATAAATAATTATATAATTAAATAATTATAAAATTTATAATAAATTTATTTAAATAATAAATATATTTACTATATTTATATTTATATATATATATTAAATATATATATAATGATATAAATATTATTATTTTTTAAAGTATTTATATAATTATAAATAAATAATTATATATTTAAATAAATAATATATTTACTATATTTATATTTATTTATATATATTAAATATATATAATTATATAAATATATCTACAAAATTTTTTATTTATAATTATAATTATAAATCCTTTATCAGTGCTTAAGAAATAAGCGCTAATAAAAGGTATCTTTATCAACACTTTTTTAGCGCTCATAATGATAGAGCTTTATTAATGCTAAAAAAGTGTTGATAAAGATATATTTTATTAGTACTAATTAATTTATTACTGATAAAAGGGATCTTTATCAGCTCTTTTTTGGAAGCGCTGATAAAAGTGTCTTGATCTTTTTAAAGAACCCTAACCAGTCGTGAACTCGTCGCAATATCCAAAGCTTTCCACAGAAGTCACCCTCTGCTGATGCTCCTCTTGGTTGAATCAAAGCTCGAATCAATGCTTGAATCAAGGCTCGAACAATTCCAAGGATCAAATCCAAGGCTTGAATGATCAAGGGTTGAATGAATCCAAGGGTCAAACGTTTTTTAGGTTTTCGATATATCTACTTTCTCTCGAATGATTCAAAGCTTCAATCCAAGGTATCTTATTTTATCCTCCTCCTCCTCACTCATTGATTTATTATTTAGTGATATCTATTTGTGTTTTTTATCATCATTCATTATTCACCTTAGGCATATCCCTATGGTCAACAATGTTTATTAGGGATGTTTGGTTGAAAGGAGATATAGTTGTCGGAGCTTGAGTAATAGGTGTGGAGTGTTTATCCAAAAATCTTAGTCTCCTCTCTTGAGTTTCCAAGTGATGTTGGGAACAATATTTTAATTTCTGATTATTTTATCCTTACATTTGAGCTAGTCCATGGACCATTCACATTCACTATATTTTATTGAGTGACATGAATTTTTATATCCATTTTCTTTTTTATTTAATTGAACATTTAATGGAGATAAGGATCTTGATCGAGAGTTTCTTAACCATAAGCCTCCATCTTTCCTAAAACTATTTTCTCGATTCCTTATCAATTTTTAATTGAAATTATAATTTTGAGATTTTTTCAAATATTTGATCTACCATTAATATTAAATGTAATAATTCCTTATGTTGTTACATCACTTGTTCCAAAAAATAGAATGGAGTTTCTCAAATCCTATATATGTTGTAATAATTATTAGAAATTATTTTTAGGTATTAATCATTTTAGGTCTACATGTTTTGGTTCCACCCCTAGAAATATCTAATTACTATCCCTATATATGAAATAAATCTTTAGTCATTAAAATGGTTAATTAATATATTTTTATATCTTCTAGTTGATTGAATGAGAGTTATTATTCTTGTTTATCATATTTGGCTTTCTTATTACTTATTAATTTCCCATATAATATTTTCATTTGTTTAGGGGATTTAAGAAAGACTTGATGGATAATTTTAATAGAGGTAGGACTAGTATTTGTTATAGAGGATTTAAAGTTTTAAAAGTGATATTTCTCCTATAAATATAAAATTCATAGAGGCCCCAAAGATTAATATATCATAACATGTCCCCACCGAGACCCCTTGAATCATATAAAATAATGTTTATGCCCCCAAAATCTCACCTTTAATAGGTCACATGTTAATAACTAGTGTCAATGGTGTAATTCTCACAAATGGGAGACATTACCCCTTTTAGAGAACACAATGCAGTACAATTGTCATCCTCATCATCTTTATCTCCCGAATAGTTATTATTGCAATGTATTTCTTGAGACTCATCCCCCATATCTTTTATGTTTCTTATACTACCTTAAGCATTATTCACCCCATGGATGACTACTATTTATAGTATTTGAAGAAACATAGGTTCATGTCCATAAGAGATAGAGTATGTGTGTCAAACAAAAAAATGAAATGATAAATGTTCAAGAGATGAGCTGATGAGGATGACAGTATTCTATAACTCTCGCCTTTGAATGAATTCAAAGGATAATACCTACCATAGTGGATTAATTCTTTTCTTAAATTCAATTACCCTTTTTCTTCAAAGAATGCTGAAATTCTTTGAAACAATCAAATGTTAGGTTTCCTTTATTAGAATTATCTATAACTTTCACCTTTGATAATGAATATCCTATATGTATTTATTTATTTATTATAAAAAATTAATATTTTATGAACCCAATATGATGGATATGAATCAAAAATGGATGATTGTTAATCATTTGAAAAAAATTATGATGATGGAGTTAAATAGTTCATCAAGTTTGCAATAGCTCATGTATATGACCCTTCTCAAATACTTCGTCAGTGTTTATATTGTTGTTATTCAAAAAAAATAGTCCAAAAGAGTTGGAAGAACATTTTATTTTTTGTGGAATAGATCAAAGATATAAATTTTGGACTAAACATGGGGAAAACTAAATGTGCACACTGATTGGGATGATACTTCGGTTTATGGATCATTTGATATGAATATCAGTGTAAATAATGATGGAGATCGCATGGAAGAAATAATAATGGAAATTGAATCTGACCTTCATGATTGTCCAAAGTTGTTTGAAAAGTTAAATAACTATGCTAAGAGACCATTGTATATTTTTTTGTACTAAATAAACAACATTTTTTAGCTGTATTGAAGTTATATAATTTGAAATCTAGCAGTGTATGGAGTGACACTAGCTTTACAGTACTACTTAGTCTCTTGAATGATATAATACTAGAAGAAAATGAACTACCATGTTATACATATGATGCTAAATGAATTCTAAATTCAATGGGAATGATATCTAAAAAATACATGCTTGTACAAATTATTTCATGTTGTTTCTCAAGGACCATAAATCACTCATAAAATTCCCTAAGTGTGGAACAGATCGATACAAGAAAAATGAATCAAGTCCTTTGAAATTTGTATGGTAATCTCTTATCATTACATGGTTTATAAGACTATATATATTTCAGGAAACTTCAAGACAATTGAAATAGCTTGCGGATACAAGAATTAAAGATGGGAACCTACGTCATCTAGAATATTCTCCTCAGTGGAAGAAAATTAATTACGAGTATCCTGAATTTGGAAATGAGCTGAGAAACTTTCATCTTTCATTATCTACAAATAGAATAAATACTTTTGGTGTATAGAGTAGCACTCATAGTATAAGGCCTGTCATGTGGGTAAATTATAACTTTCCGCCATGTTTATATATAAAGATCAAATACATTATGTTTTCTATGCTTATATATGTAAAAAAGAAACCTGGTAATTATATTGATGTCTATTTGGATCCATTGATCGATGATATGAAATTGATATGGGATACTGGTGTTACAATGTATGATGCTCATATAAGTAAATAATTCAAATTGAGGTCCATTTTGTACGAGATGATAAATGACTTCCCCACTTATGGAAATTTATTATGCTATATCATTAAAGGAAATTTGGGGTGTCCCATTTTTTAAAAATGCACACACTCAGTTTAGTTGAAACATTCCTAAAAAACTATTTTTTAGGACATTAGAAATTTTTACATCAATGACATAAATACTGATCATGGACGACATCATTCAATGGGAATATTGAACAAGGTACAACACCATCTCCAGTAATGGGTGATCAACTGTTCGATAAAGTAAAAGATATTGACACTGTTTTTGGTAAACCATTTTTGAAAAACCTTATGAAATTAGGTTGGAATAAGATATCAATTTTCTTTAAATTATCATATTGGAATTGTTTATATGTCATACATTTTCTTGATATCATGCATGTAGAAAAAAATTATTTGATATTGTTATTGAAACTTTACTAGATGTTCCTGGAAAAATGAAAGATTCATCAAGGTTAGGTTGGACATGATTGACATAGGTATAAGGGAAGAGTTGGCACCGTTGAAGGGTAAATGGAATACATTTCTTCCTCTAGCAGTTTACACTCTATCGATATGAGAAAAATTGCAATTTTGACTTTTCCTTAATAGGGTAAAAGTTCCACATGGGTATTCATCAAATATCAAGAATTTCATGTCAATGACTAATTTGAAGTTATAAGGACTAAAATCACATGACTGTCATGTTTTGATGTAAGATTTGATGAATGTTTCTTTTTATTGCATTATGCCTCAAAATTCATGGCATACATTAACCAGACTCTGCTTCATTTTCAAATCTATATGAAGTAAATTTATAGACCCAACAAAGTTTCTAATCATGAATAAGGAGGTTGTAGTAATTTTATGTGAATTAGATATGTTCTTCCCACTATAATTATTTGATATAATGTCCATCCTAATGGTTCACTTGGTTATATAGGTTTAACTATATGGTCATGTCCATTATAGATGGATGTACCCCATTAAATGGTATATGAATATTTTTAAATGGTATGTCAAGAATCAAAGTCAACCAGAAGGATGTATTGTAGAATTATATATTGTTGAAGAAACTATTGAATTCTATACCAATTACCTATCATATGTTGACGGCATCAGTCTCCCAAAGTCTCATCACAGCAGAGGCATTATAGGAAAAGGTATTTTCAGAAGATATGTTGTTACAATTACCTTGATAGAGTGGGACTAAGCACATCATTACATTTTACATAATAGTGAATATATTGATCCATACATTGAATCCCACAAAGAAATTATTATAGATTTGAATCCATCAAGGGGTGAATCATGGATATCAAATACACATAATCAATAGTTTATAATATGGTTCCGATATCAAATTTATATGGATTTATCTAAAAATATAAATTCAATTTTTGGACAGCTTCAATGGATAGAAAGGGGACCGAATGAAAATGTTATATCTTACATTGGTTTTGTAATCAATGGTTATACTTATATACAAAAGAACATGATGAATGTAGTGAAATGAAATACAATGGTGTTATGCTTGTGGCAGAAGTGATGCACTTATCTAATTATAAGGATAGAAATCCAATTTATGCAAATATGTCATATTTTGGAATTATCGAACAAATATACGAGTTGGATTGTACAAAATTTTAAGTGAAATTTTTCCATTGAAAATGGGTTGACAATATGTGTTCAATGAAATTTGATCAAATGGGATTCATGAAGGTGAATTTCAATGTATAAGGGGGAAATATGAGCCGCTCATAATGGAATCACAAGAAGTACAAGTATTTTATGTCTCAAATCCAGTAAATAATAATTAGTCAATTGTATTATTGGAGACTAAAACAAATGTCAGGTTAGATGAAAATTCAATTGAGGATGGCCCTTTCATTGGGAGATCACAATCAGTTCATGTCAATCCTAATGTAGACAATGTCTTGTAGGTTATATGGGACCACAAAGAAGGGATTTGGATTCTCAATAGAGGAACCAAACCCCTAAAACTTTTAAAAAAAGATATTTTAATGAGATGTTAAAAGGTTTTTTTAATATACTATGTTTTCCTACATAATATTATATGTTTTGTACTACATTAACATAATCTAAATTAAATTTTTGACTACTCATGTAGACAATTTATTCTACAAATTATGATGTTACAAATCCCTCATAAGAACAAACTATAACAAAGGAAACCCTTTTGGAAGATGTAAAGTTAATGCTACGATATACTTTCTCTATTTTACAAAAAAAAATATATAATGAAACATTGATTTAATTTTCATTGTTTCTTGTGGAGTTAATTTATTTTAGAAGATTTATGTTCATCTTTCATAGCTTTCTACACCAAAACATCCAGATACTTCTTCACCCTCAAAACCTTCTCACCCTTGTAGTGTTACATTTATCAATTTCCTTCAAGTTCCCTCCACTACCTTTGTTGGAAGAGAAAAGGTGCTACCTCTTCTCAATTACAGAGGTAATATTGATGTTTTCATAGTAAAATCATTATCCATATATTTAATGTATTGTTTCATATTTATGTTTAATTTATTTTTTTAGTATTACTCACATAAGAATTGTTTTCTTATACATCTGGATTATTTTTTTCAAGTTGGGGGTGGTTTTTCCATCTTTCGTACCTTTTTTAACTAAAACTTCTATATACTTCTGATCACACCATGATTCACTATTTCATTTTCACCCTTACACCACTGTATTAAACTGAATTTGTATTGTAAATTTTAAATATAATAACAAATTTCACTTAATGTTTGATTAATTTATTTTTGTATTTATCACTGTTAAAAGGGTCTATTATACTTTTTTTATATTTTCATTGAAGGTGGAGGTGATTTGGAGGCCCTATAGATGATCTAGAAGAAAAATGGACCAAACTGCATGGCATCCCATCGACATATGTCCACTATTTTGAGAATTACAAGAATTTCCTGAATCAAAATGAGATTAAATTTTTTAATACACTCCAAAACTTCCTTTTATACAACCCATATCAAGGAACCTAAGCCCAATTCGTCCATCTGACAGCCCATCTGAACCATTCTATCCAGGAGATAGAATCTGCCCGAATTCAAAAGTTTGGTTCAGTCTGTTGACCATATCTCCCAATATAGAAGTCTAATGGCCTCAAAATTTGACATGGAGATATTAAATAGGCCTTCCATCAACTCTCTTCTTCTGTCCAAGTATTTATATGGTTGTTTACTTGTCTAAAATAGAGACACAAGTGGTATCTCAAAAACAGGGTGCTCAAAACCATGTCCCATTTTGGCTATAAAAAGGCACCATGGGCACCTCATTTGGAAGTTCGACCAAGAGAGTGATGTGATGAAAATTTTAAGTTTCAAATGATTCCTTTCATGCCCTTGGTGGTTCTATATCTTCCCATCCTCATAGGGATAGCTCAAATGAATAAGGATATGCATTTGAGCTTCCTCCTCCTCTCGATGTTGGGCTAAACAGTGGGTGTTCGTTGTGAGGAAGCTACACACATGTAAAGGGAGTTATAAAGCATATATTTTCTACTTGTTTGGAGTAATTTGGGTGTTCAAACATTTTATTCCATGTACCTTACATGATTTTATGTTTGAATGCTTATTTTGATACATGTGAATGTTATGCTCTTAATTTCTAACCGATCGGTGTGAGGTTTTGAATGTGTGACTTGTGTTGTTCCAATTAGATAGCATGAGAATCCTTTTCATATATACCTTCTTGAGATTTCAATATTCTTTAAAATCTCTTATTCTATGTAACAACCCATTACTATTTCAGGTATTCTTAAACCCTCTTGTGTTAAATTATTAGTATGTTAAAAGAGAAAAAATGGTTTATCAGGGAAAGGTTGTGCTTTTGTTAAACACATCTTGGAATGGTAAAATGATCAATTAATAATCCATAATATTCAATTAAATATTTTATGAGTTAAATAATGAGTTGGTGCATGATTATGAGGCCCACAAAGGCTTGGTGAAGATGAAATAAAATTATTAAATAGAATTTTTTTAAGCGCGTACTTTTTATTCAAAATATTTGAATAACTTCAAGATAGTGGGTCATTTGAGAAATCTAAGACCACTTTTAGGTCCAAAATATGGTGTTTACCCTAGGAGGGGTATAAAATTCTAAGGTTCCAGACTTTTGGATGCCTTTCTCATGAGATAAAGTTGTTAAATAATATTTTATATATTATTTAATAAAAAAATTAAATATCTCTCAAACGGTGCGATGTATACAAAATCCAAGATCACCAATGGGTCCGGAATGATGTGTTTACCCTAGAAACGGTATAATATTTGTAATCATCGAGCGTTTGGATGCCTCTCTCACAAAAAAATAACCATTTTATTTTAATTAATTATTTATTCAGATTTTTAATTAATAAATCATTAATATCTCTCAAACGGTTCATCATTTGAGAAATCTGAGACAACTGTTGGGTCTGGAACGAGGTTTTTACCCTAAACAGGGTATAAATTTCATAAGGAACGGATGTTTGGTCAAATCACTTTTTATGGTTATGTTATTAATATTTTTATTACATTAATTTGATTAAATTAATTAATAAAAAAATATGTCAATTACCTTTGAAGCCGCTTCTTCTTTCCCAAATTTAAAACTTCATTGTTCATGGTTCTAATTTTTAAAACCTTCATTTTTTCAACCATTTTCATTTATTTCAATCAGCAACACATTGATTAGGTGAAATTAACAACTTCGTAACTGATTTTCGGTTAAATAATGGGTTAAATCGGATGTTTTAAATGGGGGTTCTCAAGCATATGTTTTTAGGATTCTTAAAATCCTCAAACTCCTTGGCCTTCTCTTTTTCTTAATCTTTTAAAGTTTATGCAACCTAGATTTCCTTGGATGCGATCACAAGGCCTTGATTCATGTTGTTTTCATATCCTTCTTCGGTGTCGAACTTGTGGGTTATGTCCTTTGCATGGCACCATATATGGTTCTCTATCTTCTTTTTATTTAATTTATCAATATTTTTTTCTTTAATTCTAAAATTATGGGAAAATGTTAGAATTTAAATACAAATAATTTAAATTAAAATTCTATAATTTCAACAATTATCAAAATATAATTTCAGGAGATTATCCAAGATAATTTTATACAAATTATCATATGATAATAGTGAAAATCATTAAAATATAATTGCAATAATTTATCTAAGGATAATCACGTGGGATTATCGAATGATAAATTATTAAATTAAATTATCAAAGATTAATTATGTACTATCGAATAATAATTATGAGGAATTATTAAATGATGATTTTATTAAATTATTGAAAGGATAATTGTAAATAATTATTAAGCGAAAATTAAAAAAATATCATATGATAATTGAAAAAAGATAATTTGTATGCAATAAATATATAGAATATTTATATAAGTTATTAAAAGACAAATTCACCAAATTATAAATGATGATTTTTGGAAATAAAATTATCATATGAAAATTTAGGAAATCTTAATTTATAAGGGATAATTATTAGAATATAATTATTCAAATTATAAAGGATAATTTATAATAAATTATCAAAGGATAATTATAGTGGATTTTTTTATGATAAATTATCAAGATGTGAATATTCATGAATGAGAATAATTTCAAATTCATGAATTGACATAAAACGATAATCTAGATATTATCTAGGAGAGAGAATGTATTATCATATGTGAAATTTTATTTCTTTTTGAAATAAAATAACTAACATTGGTTTTAGGACCCCTTGATGAACATCGACTATTGGTGTGTCGATGTTTTTATTAATATGGATTTGAGGATGTGTATTGAACCATATATAGTGGTTTACCTTTGTCGTTGGTATCAATGACCTTGAGATAGGTGGTTCCATTCTAATTAGCCAAATTGATTATCCTTGTATTGCATGATTTATTTCAATTATTGATTTAAATTCAATTGCTCAAATTTTCTTTCAATTAAATTGATAAAAACTCGATTACAATGAATCAAGATATTTGATATGGTTTTGGCATTGAAATTTGGAAAACCCCCAATTCCATTGAATTGGGTGTGTTTATGGAAATTGGATGATTTAAATTGTTTAATTTAAATTATAGATTTGATGGACATGATTTCAATTAAATTGTTAAATTTAATTGGGGAAATAAATTGTGTAATGATGGAATTGGTTTTTAATGGATTTAAAACTCGTGAAAATGGATTAAAATGATTTGATAGAAACCCACTGGTTTTATCTTGTGAAAAAGGCATGTTTTTGAATAAAACATATTTTGGTTTTAAATAGAAATAAATTGGCACTTTTGAAATGGAAGAATGGGATTGATCATATTTTTAAGAAGTCTTAAAATAGTTCACCCATCATGTAAGAGTGCATGAAAGCCTTAGGTAGTTAGTTAGTTATTTGGATATTCTCTATGCTATGACAACGTTCTATAACATACTTGTGGTGGGTCACATCCCCAATGGGTTGGTGATGAGTCTCCTTTGGCCAGTTTCATAGGGACGTGTGTATACACATTTTTCTGAGTTCATATAGAGAGTTTGGAATCCTATGGCTGGTTAATACTATCGTACCTTTTGGCAGATGACCATGTTGCTCGCTTGTTTATTTCTATTTGAGATATAAATGTATTTCAATGCTTTTGAACTGATTTACATGCCTACTGAATTTATATAAACTATTCTATATAAATGATTTACATAAGCCATTTTTTTAGAAATATTCCATCATTTGTAAAATCATTACTTAAAATATTTATTTCCATCATTTAAAAATGTATATCATGTTTTGTTTAAATATGATTTTGAATTTCCAAACCTATTTAATTTAAAATTGAAAGTTTTTATTTGGATAATATATATTTGGCATATTTTATGGAATCTTTTGTGATATTGTACTGGGCTTAGGCTCACACCTTACTTTTTTCTTCGGGTGTTTGTAGACTTTCTTCTTTCAGGTTCGAGTAAAGGGAAGGGATCTCTTGGAGGTGGATCCAACTGTTGAGTTTTGGTCTTGGTGAGTTGTGTACTTAGGGACCTTGGGGTTGTTTTCCCACTTTATTACTTGGGTTATAGTACTTTGGGCTTTTTATTCCATGTTGTATTTGAAGGACCCCGGGACACCCTGAGAGGGGAGGGGTGAATCAGGGTGACAAATTTTTCTTTTAATGTGATGGATCTTATTCCCACGTTGGTAGGAACTTGTTGAACATGTATGATGAATATGATCAGAAAGAAAACATTCACATGCAAAGAGAAGACACAACCCTTTTTACTTGGTTCACCACTAAGGGCTACGTCCAAGGAGCATACACCGACAAGTTGTCAGTCGTACCAAAATCCACTAATCTTCACTAGTTGTGGATTACAACTGTTCGGGCATAGTCACTCTGTCCAAGGCTCACTGCCTTTAAAAAGGATCAGGGATAGCTCACTGCTTCCCTAGGGTCACTCCCATTGACTCCCCCTAGCTCACTGTCGTTGGTGAAGTCTCACTCAGTTTATAGACGTGAAGGTCTCTTCAAAAGATAGACATGAAGGTCTTTGTCTCCTGTTCAGCATGAGACTTTGCTTACATCATAGTCCTGAGTTGATGCTCTGTTAAAGTCCAAATTCCATCCACTAATAAATTCCCCCTTTTCTCTTTTCCACTTGGCAAACAACCTTTGTAAAGGGCCTTCACAAAGTACCCTACTTCTCAAGGCTCCCAATTTTGCAAAGCTCAAAAAAGCCTTCACGGATTCCCTGCCTTTTCACGAAGCTAAATCGTGAAGCACTCTCACGATGCACAAGACTTTGCAATGTTTGGCTGTTGTGGAGCTCCTGCCTCTTCGCTAAGCTCACTGAGCCAACGCAGGGTGCACAACTTTCGCGGAGCTAGAATAGCCGCCACGAAGCTCCTCTTTCGCGAAGCACACTGCCTTCACAAGTGACCTTTGCGAACCGAGAGCAAAGTATTTTCTCTGAAATTATCTCTACTTCTGTTGAGGGGGTCGGCCTCTATTTATAGGAGATTCCACCGACCCTCGAACTTTCCGTGTGAAGTCAACGCCACGTCATCTCAAATCGTGAAGCTCCGAAGATTCCGCCGGAATTCTGTCCAAATCGCGAAGCACCTCAGAAATTTTTGGATCGCAGAGCTCGTCGTAATCGCGGAGTATCACCATCATCATTCCTTCGTGCCTTTTCCGTGAAGCTCCCTCGCAAAGCCCTTCACCGCCGCGATGCGCTTCAACTCTGCTGTTCGCGAAGCTTTGACGTAATCGCGAAGACTCACCGCCTCCATTCTTCTCGTCTTCGCGATTTCCAAACCATGCATCCTATCTTCACGAAATTCATGCCTTTTCCATATTTAATTATTATCTTCATGTAAATCCACTTTTCGCAATGCTCAGAAACTTCCAGATTTTGGACCCCAAAAAATTGGCAAACACTGGGAAACGGTGCCACCTTCAATACTGTTGTCTTCTTGAACGGTATGATCTATTTGCTGGTACATGATCCAAACTTCTATTGATGATTGAAAACAAACACAAACCATACTCCAAATCATACATAGAAGACCATGGTTCCAACAGTATTCTAGTACATCACTCCTAGTGGAGTTTCTTTTGTTATGTATATTGCTTTGTTTTCTTTTTCTTCTGCATTCTTGTGGAAAAATCATTCCCACTTGTATGTTGTACGATGCCAGGTTCTATTCTCCAACCCATGGGGATCAGGAACACCCTTCGAGCTATGTTAGGGCCGACTCGGTTATTGGGTTACCAGGGTACCTCGGCAAATTTGTGACAAAATGGTATCAAATGGAGGTTAAGAATCTTGCCTTGATGACAGTATGCATTTGAGTATTCTTGTCAGGACTTAGGAGGTAGTTGTGATTTATTGTATGGCCATCTATCATTGTAATGAACCTTAAGTCACCATGGGTGGTTAGAGAAAGATGTCTTGTGGTATAGTTCAAGTCTTTTCCCTATTGTAATTTAAATAGAGTGAAATCCAAATCTTGTTTGTTCCTTATGTTGAGAATATTTTCTCTCATTACTCTATCTGAGTGTTAATCTAATATCTTCTTTGATGTCTGATGATGTTTTGTAACATCATGCCTCTGAGAAGATGTGAAAATCGGATCTAGGAGGAGGTTGTTGTTGAACCTCAGTGATAAAATCATGTTGTGGATCCAAATCTAGTTGAGGTGATCGTGCGTATTGTCCAAGCTTTGGGGCAGGCACCACCACCATTCCCTGTGCAGGCTCTAGTTGTGGATCCTCATGGGGATGTTCTTCAATATCATTCTCAATATTTTATTCTCTAGTAACCACCTATTTTCAAGGGCTCCACCAATCCTCATCATGTTAAGGAATGGTTGGGAAAGATAAAACGTCTGTTTGAGATCTTGGAGACACCAGGCGAGATCAAGGAGAAGTGTTCCACCTTCATATTTGAGGGACCAAGTAGGAGATAGTGGGACACGATAGTGACGGAAAAGAAACATGAGGGATTATAGTGGAAGGAGTTAAATTTTCTTTTCACTGATCACTTCTATCCAGAGTCAATGGTGTTGGCCAAGGCTATGGAGTTTTTCAAGCATGAGCAGGCCGACATAAATGTGTCTCCTGTAGATGTTTAGTGAACTTGCATAAGTTCTGCCACAACTTTTCCACTTCACTCAGTGACAAGATATCATCAGAACCTCACAAAAAACTATGGGGAAATCAAATGATTCACGTAAAAAAGTGTTCCAGTCATAGGCATCTGGAATGAAGCTTCTTCATGCAGTAGAAGAGTCTCTAGAGGAAGTAGATACTGGTTCAACAACTGTCAGAGGTACCATTACTATAACTTCATCATTAGTGACTACTATATTTTATACTGGTACATCTCACTCATTTATTTCAACCTATATCATCAATATTCTTAATCTTACTATAGAGAATTTATCTTGTTCAATGGATATTATTACACCACTTTGTGTAAAGAGAGAGCAAGGTTTATCTAGTCCCACTTGTGTCTTCTCTCTATCAGATGTCGATCTTTCTTGGAGTTTTCTAGTTCTTGATATGGAATCTCTTGACATCATATTCAGGATGGATTGGATCATTGGAAATAAATCATAGATTTGTTATTATCTTTGATGGGTCTACCTTACCACGCCTAGTGGTGTGTCTCTTGTCTTTCAAGGGGAATGTGACTCAAGCTCGATCAAGGCCAGACCTTCTTATCCATATTTGGGGAATGTAATATTAGTGTTTGCTTCTTATTTGGAGCAGTGATCTTCCTCTAATTGTTATTTAGTTTCCCATCGTGTTTCCTTTTGATTTTTCTAGTTTACCACCGATAAGAGAGGTTGATTTTTTCATTGAATTGATGCCTTGTACTCAACCAGTTTCTTTTCCCTCTTACCAAATGGCTCCAACTAAACTGAAAGAACTAATGTCCCAGTTGGATGATCTTCTTAAGAAATCCTTTATTCACCCAAGTGTGTCACCTTGGGTGTTTTTGGTTCTCTCTGTCATGAAATTTGGTGGTTCTCTAACATCTTCTCTTCTCGAGATGATGTTTTAGGAATAGAAGCTTTTTGACGAATTCTATAAGCATTTGAGACTCTCTTTATGGTGGGGAGACCGATTCCCATTAGTCATTCTCCAAAGAGGTTGTTCTGTGTTATCGAGACCGTTATGTTGCACCATTAGTGACAATGAAGGATATAATGGGGGATTTCCATAATTTCTAATGGGTTTTGTACCCAGTAAGCACTAATATGTTCTATGACTTGAAGTAACAGTTTTGGTGACCATGTATTCTTGAAGGTTTCACCCCAGTTGAGTCATCGATGGCTTGGGAGGCAAGGGAAGCTTACTCCTTATTTTGTGGGATCTTTTGAGGTTTTTGATTAGGTGTGGAAAGTTGTTTACCATTTAGCACCACCACCAAAACTATCGTCAATACATTATGTGTTTCATGTATCTCAGCTTCGAAATCATTTATCTGACCCATATCATGTTTCGATTTGGCATGATCTTGAAGTGAAACATGTTTTATCTATGACTGAATGACTAGTCATGGTTATTTATTCTAAGACGAAGGTACTTTGTGGGAGGAAGATACCTCTGGTCCATATGATATGGAAGCATGGTTCTAATTCTCATGATACGTGAGAGAGGGAGGCATTGACAAGAGAACAGTATCCTTGTCTTTTTGACGTGAAGGCTTCTTCGTAGGCTTTCTGGGGACATAAAGTTCCTATGGTGGGGAGGTTGTAACATCCTATTACTATTTCAGGTATTCCTAAACCCTTTTGTGTTAAATTATTATTATGTTAAAAGGTAAAAAATATTTTATCAATGAAAAGTTTCATTTTTGTTAAACACATCACATAATAGTAAAATGCCCAATTAATACTCCAGAATGTTCAATTAAATATTTTATGAGTTAAACAATGAGTTGGTGTATGATTCTGAGGCCTGCAAAGGCTCGGAAAAGATGGAATAAAATTATTAAATAGAAATTTTTTAAGTGTTCACTTTTTATTAAAAATATTTGAATAAATCCAAAATGGCGGGTCATTTGAGAAATCTAAGACCGCTATTACGTCCAAAATAAAGTGTTTACCATAGGAGGGGTATAACATTCAAAGGTGCCAGACTTTTGGATGCCTCGCTTGTGAGATAAAGTTATTAAATAATATTTTATATATTATTTATTAAAAATAATTAAATATCTCTCAAACGGTGAGACATATGCAAAATTAGAGACCACTGATGGGTCCAGAATGAGGGGTTTACCCTAGATAGGGTATAACATTTGTAAGCATCGAGTGTTTGGACACCTCGCTCACAAAAAATAACCATTTTATTTTAATTATTTATTTATTCAGATTTTTAATTAATAAATCATTAATATATCTCAAACGGTTCATATTTTGAGAAATTTGAGACCACCATTGGGTCCGGAATGGTGTGTTTACCCTAGACAGGGTATAAATTTCATGAGGAACAGGCATTTGGTCAAATCACTCTTTATGGTTATGTTATTAATATTTTTATTACATTAATTTGATTAAATTAATTAATAAAAATATGTCAATTACCTTTGACGCCGCTTCTTCTTCCCCAGACATAAAACTCCATTGTTGACAGTTCTAATTTTTGAAACCTTTGTTTTTCAATCGTTTTCATCTGTTTCAATCAGCATCACATTGATTAGGTGAAATTAATAACTCTATAAGTGATTTTCTATTAAATAATGCGTTAAATTGGATGTTTTAATTGGGGGTTCTCAAGACTTCATTTTTAGGGTTCTTAAAATCCTCAAATTCTTTGGCCTTCTCTTTTTCTCAATCTTGTAAAGTTTATGCATCCCAGATTTCCTTGGATGCGATCATGAGGCCTTGATTCATAGTGTTTTTATATCCTTATCTGGCGTCGAAACTATGGGTTATGTCCTATGTGTGGTTCCATATAAGGTTCTATATATTCTTTTTATTTAATTTATCAACATTATTTTCTTTAATTCTAAAATTATGGGAAAATTTGAGAATTTAAATACAAATAATTTAAATGAAAATTCTATAATTGTAACAATTATCAAAATATAATTTCAG
This sequence comes from Viscum album, assembly GCA_963277665.1. NCBI lineage: Eukaryota > Viridiplantae > Streptophyta > Magnoliopsida > Santalales > Viscaceae > Viscum > Viscum album. Next base: position 1,256,929,186 of record OY728122.1, read on the forward strand.
AAGATTATCCAAGATAATTTTATACAAATTATCATATGATAATAGTGAAAAATCATTAAAATATAATTGCAACAATTTATATAAGGATAATCGTGTGGGATTATTGAATGATAAATTATTAAATGAAATTATCAAATATTAAAGTCACATCAAATAATAATTATGAGAAATTGTTAATTGATATTTTTATTAAATTATTGAGAGGATAATTGTTAATAATTATAAAGCGATAATTACAAAAAATTATCATATGATAATTGAAAAATGATAATTTGTATGGAGTAAATATATAGAATATTTATACAAGTTATTAAAGGACAATTTCACCAAATTATAAAGGATAATTTTTGGAAAGAAAATTATCATAAGAAAATTTTGGAAATGTTAATTTATAAGGGTTAATTATTAGAATATAATTATTCAAATTATAAAGGATAATTATAATGGATTTTTTTATGATAAATTATCAAGATATGATTATTCATGAATGATAATAATTTCAAACACATTCAGTTACATAAAAGGATAATCCAGATATTATCCAGGAGAGAGAATGTATTACCGCATGTGAAATTTTATTTCTTTTTGAAATAAAATAACTAACATTGGTTCTAGGACCCCTTTATGAACATCGACCAATGGTGTGTCAATGTTTTCATTAATAAGGCTGTGAGGAGGTGTATTGAACCACCCATAGTGGTTTACCTTTGTCGTTGATATCGATGACCATGAGGTAGGTTGTTCCATTATGATTAGGCAAATTGATTATCCTTGTATTGCTTGATTTATTTCAATTGTTGATTTAAATTCAATTGCTCAAATTTTCTTTCAATTAAATTGATAAAAAACCGATTCCAGTGAATCAAGATATTTGAAATGGTTTTGGCATAGAAATTTGGAAAAAACCCCAATTCCATTGAATTAGGTGTGTTTATGGAATTTAGATGATTTAAATTGTTTAATTTAAATTGTAGATTTGATGGAAATTATTTCAATTAAATTTTTGAATTTAATTGTGGAAATAAATTGTGTAATGATGGAATTGGTTTTTAATGGATTTAAAACTGGTGAAAATGGATTAAAATGATTTGATAGAAACCCATTGATTTTATCTTGTGAAAAAGGTATGTTTTTTAATAAAACTTGTTTTGGTTTTTAATAGAAAGAAATTGGAAATTTTGAAATGGAAGAATGGGATTGATCATATTTTTAAGAAGTCTTAAAATTGTTCACCTATCATGTAAGAGAACATGTAATCCTTAGATATTTAGTCAGTTATTTGGATACACTTTACACTAAGACAGCGTTCTATAACATACTTGCGGTGGGTCACATCCATGATGGGTTGGTGACGAGTCTCGTTTGGACAGTGTCATTGGGACGTGTGTATACACATTTTTCTGAGTTCACATAGAGAGTTTGGAATCCTATAGTTGTTTAATACTATCATACCTTTTGGTAGATGACCATATTGCTCGCTTGTTTATTTATATTTGAGATATAAATGTATGTCAATGATTTTGAACTGATTTACATGCCTGCTAAATTTATATAAAATGTTTTGTATAAATTATTTACATAATCCATTATTTTATAAATATTCCATCATTTGTAAAATAATTACTTAAAATATTTATTTCCATCATTTGAAAATGTATAGCATTTTTTTTTAAATATACTTTTGAATTTCCAAACCTATTTACTTTAAAATTGAAAGTTTTTCTTTGGATAATATATATTTGGAATCTGTTATGAAAACTTTGGTGGTATCCTACTGGTCTTAGGCTCACAACCTGCTTTTTCCTTTGGGTTTTTGTAGACTTTCTTCTTCCAGGTTCGAGCAAAGGGAAGGGATCACTTGGAGGTTGATCCAACTATTGAGCTTTGGTCTTGGTGAGTTGTGTCCATAGGGACCTTGGGGTTATTTTTTCCATTTTAGTACTTGGGTTGTAGTACTTTGGGATTTTTATTCCATGTTGTATTTTGGTACATCACTCCCAGCAGAGTTTCTTTTGTTATGCATACTGCTTTGTTTTCTTTTTCTTCCGCATTCTTGCGGAAAAATGGTTCCCACTTGTATGTTGTATGATGCTAGGTGCTAGTCGTCAACCCATGGGGATCAGGAATGCCCTTCAGGCTATGTTAGGGATGGATCAGTTATCGGGTTACCAGGGTACCTGGGCTGGTTCATGATATTCCATGCATAAGTGTTGGACCTTGACAATATGATTGTTATGTTAAGATTTGGTTCTTTAAGCATTGAAATAAAATCTTAGGAATTAATCAGGATTCTAATTAATTTCAACCAAAGAATTACTCCAACCCTAAATGAATCTCTATGAACAATGAACTTTAAATGTGTGTAGTGAAATCACAATGAACCCTTTATCTCATATTTTTCAAAATCCACTTGGTTTGGAAACTATTAAACTCTTTAAGTTATGTTATTTTCTTAAAACTATTTTTAAAATCACCCCCTCTTTTAGTAATATTTATTAAAAATACACACTATAATCTACCAACACTCCTTGAGAGATGACCTAGGGTCTTCCCTATACTATAAATAAACCTTAAAATCATAATCAATTTGACGTTCCATGACAATGTAGTCAACTTATTCTCCCTTAAAACATTTTTCCCCTACAGTGCTTCATTTATCACTTTCCTTCAAGTTCCCTCCACTGCCTTTTTAGGAAGAGCAATGACGCTGCCTCTGCTCAATCATAGAGGTAATCTTTTTGTTTTCACAATAAAATAATTATTAATATAATTAATAGATTGTTTTATATTTATTTTTAATTTATTTCTTTTTAGTATTACTCATATAATAATTTTTTTCTTATATAGGTGGATTTTTTTGTTCAAGTTGGGGTGGTTTGTCCATCTTTCATGTGTTTATACACCAAAACTTACATAGAATTCTTCTCCCTTGAAAACTTTTCATCCCTATTTTTTTCTTATTTATCATTTTATTTCAATTTCCCTCCATTGCTCAATCACAGAGGTAATCTAGATGTTTCTATAGTAAAATAAATATCCATAGAATTAATGTATTGTTTCATATTTATATTTAATTTATTTCTTTTTAGTATTACTCATATAAAAAATTATTATACAGGTGGATTATTTTTTTTTTGAGTTGGGTGGTTTGTTCGAAGATGCTCATGCTCATGAGAGATTGAACTTCAAGCCTGCAATTGTGATAATGATAACAAGGAAATGTGTCAATAATCCATACAACCATCATAAAAAGTTGAATTCCTACTACTTATTTAATTAATTTTGTCATCATTTTATCTCCTATTTTTAAGTTAATTTCCTTATCATTTTTATTTAATACTTATTTAGTTTTTTCATCGGTATTTTGGAAAGTCGTATTTTACTTTCAATTATCTGCAACAAGCCACAAAAGAGATAAAATGTTCCTTTCTACCAATGTTACCATGCTTTCTATTGTCTTTCTTTATCAAACTGCTAACACTGCATATTGAGTCGATGTTCTTGGCCAAAAAACCTTTCTCATTATTTAAATACAGAAGATTAAAGGAAGCACGTGTTCCCATTGTGATGACTTCTTGTGATATAATGGGCACCTGAGCTTCCTATACTCTTCTGGATTTCAAAATTGAGAAATGTTTTTCAGTTAAGAACATCAATTCAATATGCAGTGTTGGAAGTTTGTCAAATAAAGGCAATGTAAATCATGGTAAAATTGAAATTAGTATTTTTTTTTAGACTTTGGGATGTTTAGGAATCAACCACACCTCAATACAATTCACAGTGTGACCAGTATGACTTCAAGTTCTACTTTTTATTAAAAATTGACATTAATTTTAGAAAAAAGACAACTAACATACTCAAAACAAAAAAAAAATATTTATATTGTTTTTATACTTTAATAAAATGATCCATAAGTCATTTTTTATCTTTAGTAATTATTCACAACTCAATATAATGCACGATATGCCCGGTATTACTTAATGTGTTTGTTGTCAGTTTAAAATCGACATTTTAGTACAAAAAGTGTCACTCATTGAAATTAAATACAATTTGCTTTAATTTTCTTAATAATTTATTAAATCAATTCATAAATCATTTGTGATATGTATGAATCGGTATCACATCAAACTGATACGTGATGTGATTAGTATGATTCAAAGTGTGTGTTTCCAGTTTAAAATTACATTTTAGTAAAAAAGACAACTAACGTACTCAAAACCAAGAAAAAAAAAATTTATTATTTTTATACTTTAGTAAAATGATCCATAAGTCATTTGAGACATGTAGTAATTATCTTCACCTCAATATGATGCATGGTGTGGCCGGTATGACTCTAAGCGTGTCTTTTTATTTAAAATTGCATCAATTTTAGTAAAAAGGATAACTAGCCTACTCAAAACCAATAAAACACATTCAAAATGTTTTAATACTTCAGTAAAATTATCCATAAGTCATTTATGATATGTAGGAATCAGTTTCACCTCAATCTGATACATGATGTGCCCAATATGACTCAATGTGTCTGTTGTCAGTTTAAAATCAACATTTTGTTCAAAAAGTGTCACCCACTAAAAACTGATAAAACACACTCAGATTATCTTTATAATTTATAAAGACTATTTTTAAGTCATTTTTTATTTATAGGAATCATTCTCACATAAAACTAATACATGATGTGATTGGTATGAGTCAAAGTGCATGTTTCCAGTTTAAAATGGTATTTTAGTAAAAATGACAAGAGACATACTCAAAACTAAGAAAACACATTATTATTATTTTGATAATTTAGTAAAAAATACATAAGTCATTTGAGACATGTAGTAATTAACTTCACCTCAATCTGATGCACGATGTGACCGATATGACTTCAAGTATGTCTTTTTATTTAATATTGACATCAATTTTAATAAAAGGACAACTAACCTAATCAAAACCATGAAAATGAATTTTTATTGTTTTTATAATTTAATAAAGAAATATATAAGTCATTTTTGATGCATAAGAATCATCCTCGCCTCAATCTGATACAAGATGTTCCTAGTATAACTTAATGTGTATATTATTAGCTTAAAATTGACATTTTAGTTCAAAAAGTGTTACTCACTAAAAAACAAGAAAATACACTCATATTTTCTTGATAATTTAAGAAAATGATTCATAATTCATTTGTGACATGTAGGAATTGTTCTAACATCAAACTGATACACGATGTGATCGGTATGATTCAAATTGTGTGTTTCCTATTTAAAATTATATTTCCATAAAAAAGACAAGTGATGTACTCAAAACCAAGAAAACAAATTAATATTATTTTGAAACTTTATAAAAATTATCCATAAGACATTTTAGATATATATGAATCAACTGCACCTCAATATGATGCACGGTGTGACTAGTATGACTCCAAGTGCATCTTTTTATTTAAAATTGACAACAATTTTAGTAAAAAGGACAACTAACCTACTCAAAACTGAGAACACTTATTTAGATTGTTTTTATACTTTAGGAAAATGATTTATAATTAATTTTTAATTTCTATGAATTATCCACACCTCAATACGATACAGGATGTGCCTAGTATGACTCAATGTGTCTGATATTAGTTTAAAATGAACATTTTAGTTTAAAAAGTGTCACACACTAAAAATTGATAAAACATAATAATATTATCTTCATAATTTAGTAAAATGATTCATAATTCATTTGTGATGTGTAGGAATTGTCCTCACATCAAACTGATACACTATGTGATTGGTATGATTCAAATAGCATGTTTCTAGTTTAAAATGATATTTTAGTAAAAAAGACAAGTGACATACTCAAAACCAAGAAAATGCATTCATATTGTTTTGATACATTAGTAAAAAGATCCATAAATCATTTAATAAATGTAGGAATAAACCATACCTTAATCCAATGCACAGTATGACCGGTATTACTCCAAGTGTGTCTTTTTTTAAAATTGACATAAATTTTAGTAAAAAAGATAACTGACCTAATCAAAACTAATAAAATGCATTTTTATTATTTTGATACTATATTAAAATGATCCATAATTTAATTTTTATTTTTATGAATCATCCACACCTCAATATAATACACTATGTGCCTGATATGACTCAATGTGCCTATTATCAATTTAAAATCAACATTTTAGTTCAAAAAGTGTCACTCACTAAAAAACAAGAAAATACACTTGGATTGTCTTGATAATTTAGTAAAATGATTAATAAGTCATTTTTAATGTGTAGGAATTAGTATCATTTCAAACCAACACATAATGTGACTGGTATGAGTCAAAGTGCATGTTTCCAGTTTAAAATGATATTTTAGTAAAAAAGACATGTGACATACTCAAACCTGAGAAAACACATTCAAATAGTTTTGATACTTTATTAAAATGATCCACAAGTAATTTGAGATAGGTAGAAATCATATGAACCTCAATCTGATGCATGGTGTGACTGGTATGACTCCAAGTTAATTTTTCAATATATTGGTGTCATTTTAGTTTAAAACGTGCATCACATCACCAAAATTGAGAAAACAAGCCTAGATAGTTTTCTCGTTATTATATTTTCTATTATTTAATATATTTCCTTATTATTTTTATAGTATACTTATTTATATTACATCGGTCAAGGGAGGGGGAATAAACAAACAAAAAACTACCTAAATACGCATGGGGAGGCTCGAAACTAAGACCTCCCAAACACCACTACAAGATGCAACTAGTAGGTTGTGCCCACGAGGATTTTTTTATATTTATTTATTTAATTTTCATAGAGATAATGATTGAATAGGAATAAGAAATGGTGTAAAATGTAAGAATCAACTGCAACTTAATTTGATACATAGTTCTCTAGGTATGACTCAAAGTTTAGTTTAAAATTAACACTTTATGTTAATTTATTTCTTTATATTATTACTAACATAATAATTTTTTTCTTATACAGGTGCATTATTTTTCTCTAGTAGGGGTGGTTTGTTTGAAAACAGCATGAGTTAGGGTCATTATCAAAATATAAAGTAAGATTGATGTTTTTTAATGTATGTAATAATTTTAACTCGTGTAATTGTATAATCCAATGTTTGAAATGTCTATAATATAGAGTTTTTTTCTTATATTTGTGTTATAAATTTCATTTCATTTAAATTCTGTATTGGTACTTGATTTTTTTGATATATGGTGGTGTTTCTGGTGATGCGGTGTTTTGTTACATCACATTTCACTGGTGCTAGGGTGTGTCGTTACAACACACTACAGTATGCCCCTTTATTATACATTTTAAAAACATTGATAAAGTTACCATTTGTCGGTGCTAAATAAAAGTGTTGATAAATGTTTCCCTTTATCAATTATTTTTTTAGTCCTAATAAAGGACCCATTTTTCAGCATCTTTTTCACTGATAAAATACTAGGGATTTTAATCTCACTCCAGTATTCAGCACTTCTCTAGCACTGATAAAGGTCATTTGTATCATTGTTAAAGGCCTATTTTATAGTAGTGCACCTAGGGAAAACACCTCATCCTGTACCTAAAAGTGGTTTCAAATTTCTCATATGATGCACTATTTTTTAGTTATTTAATTATTTGAATAAATCACACATGCATAATATAAAATATTTAATATTTTTATTTTATCTGCATCATATGTCATCCCACCTTTTTATTACATAAACTTTTCATTTCATTGTAAAAAATAGAGGATATTTTAAAGTTTGATTTCTTGGAAACAAGTTACATAATACATAAAAACTTAAATCATTATTCTAAAAAATTTGAAAGGATTATTCATTGGATAATCCTAAGTAATTTTACTGCATCTCATAACATAGGGACATTCATCAAGGTAAAGGGTGATCATAAGGCCCAATAAGGGAAAGCAAGGGGAAATAATTTACATGTGATCTTGAGAAATATCAATAAGATATTGAGGAAATAATAAAGGCTTGAGAAAAGGAAAAAGGGGAATATAATAATAAAAATAACTTTAATAATAACATGGAAATTTGGTGACAACATTTAAATGATACATTCATAAACATATCATAAAGGTTTGTCACTGAGGTGTCATAATAATTTCCAAGGTTATTCACTAAGATATTGTAAAACTTGTCATCTCTAGAGATCAAATTCTTTACCCAATGAATTGGAACGCTATTAGAATAAAAAATTAATATGAATTAATTAATTTGATCCACATATATCATAATAAAAAATTTCATAAACAACCCATGTAGAATAAAATAAATGGGTTTTGTATCAAAATCATGGCGTTTTAAAAAGTGCTTAGAGAACATGATCATTATGTCATTTTTAACCCAAGAAAAAGGAATGTGAGATTTATATATGTCAAACATAGAATAAAATAAATCATTTAAACATATTTTTGAATACCCCTAGAAAATAAAGAGGTTTTTTTATTCACATAAAGAAAATAAAAGGGAATTTCTTGAGGACAAGAGAAAAATTTTGAGAAGTAAAATCGACAGCATAACGAGTATAAAACTTGGTTTTAGAAAAGGGTAAAAATAGATGAGATAGGGGTATCCCATTGATAAAACATAATTTTGAGGTAATTTAATGAATTAAAAGGAAATAATATATAGTTACCATAAATTTTAGAAGACATATACAAAAAGAGATTCTTGAAATGAAGAGTAAAGAAGGATATTTACCTTACCTTGAAGAGTAACTCCTAAAACTCAAAGATTGGGACCTTGAGGGATCGAGGAACCTTGGTAGGGATCCTTGGGAGGTAAAACTATAATATCTTTATGAATTATGAAATAGTAGTGAAATTAAATGGATAAATTTGTGAGTATTTATATCAAAAGTGGGGGATTTGTTTATTAATTTCTAAATAAATGCCTTAGACACCTAGGTAGTGGTAAATTAAAAACCATGGTATTTCCCATGGTATTGGACATTTGTAACACCTATTATGTTATTTTAATCCACAATATTAAACCATAAATTTATATTATTTAATTTTTCAATTAAAGTTAAAGTTTTCACAAAATAACATTTTTAAAGTTAAAGTTTCCATTTTAGAAATTAGAAAGTAAATTATACGTTTTTAAATTGATTAAAATCTATTAAAATACTTTATATTGATAAAATAAAATATTTTAAGTCTTGTATTGTGGTTAATTAGTTATTACATCATTATGACATAATTATTATGTTACTAAAAGTACAGAAAAACTCAAACTGTATTTTTACTATTCATAAAAAAATGAAGTATTTTAGAAAATTATCATAAAGTCACCCTAACCTAATTTCAACATTTTGATTTAAAAAATGATATTTATTTTACCATAATAATTCTATAAATATGATAATTTTAACTTTTAAATATAAAATTCCTTATTTATTAAAAATAATAGTGGATTGAAAATACATATTAAAATTTTTGTCACTTGAAAAAAAAAATTATTTTATCACTTATTTTTAAATAAAAGTGTTTTTATCACACTATTTTATTAAAATAAATATTATTCATAATATCTTAGTTTATTTCAATTATTTATATATTTTCTGAAAAGTAAAATCTCTATTTAAAAAATCAATTTATCAAATTACATCTCAATTTTATTAAGAAACAATATTTTTAAAATAGAAATGATAGAAAAAAAATTATTTATATGTTGGAATTACACTTTAAGTAACTAAAGTATGGATATATAACCCCTTATAACACTCGCATATGACTTAAGGGTAAGGTGTGTGATGGTGATAGATTCATGGGGTGGCCCAGCTAACATTGGCCGAGTGGTAATTTCCACTAACTTGAACTTCTCCTGTATGTGAATTCGTTCAAGCTTCACTTATTGAAGCTCAGCTTGGGATTGGTTAAGATTAAAGCCCAATGATTCTACCTCCCTCCCAAGTTCTGATAAATGGGATTCATACAGCATGACTCTACTGGTTGAGGTCATCAACTCTTCTTTCTATATCGATTTTCCTTTGCCAAAAAGTTTACTTATAAACTCTAATAGTGATATTAAAATTATTATCAATATTATAGTTCTCAATGTTCATATTTACCAATGGTCATAACTGATCAATGGTCATATAACGGTTGAATCCATATAGTCACATTTTTCTTTATATTCACTTCATTAAAAAAAATATGTTTTATGTGAATAATATAATATAACACGAATTTTTAGGAAAAGATTATCATTAAATAATTTGGGTTATTACATTCTTCTCCCTTAATAAATTTCATCCCTAAAATTTCAACTCATTCCCTTAGTTTAGAAAATGTGTTGGTACTTCTGGCTCATTGTATCCTTTGGTTCTCATGTTGCTTATTCATAAATATAGTTCCTCTAAAACACTTTGACAAGGTGGGTAGTATTTTTTCATAGAACCATGTCTCTATGGTCCAATATCTTCATCGGCTACTCCTTATAAGAGAGTTCATATTCCAGTTGTACCACCTCAGGATTCAGTACGTGTGAATGGTCAGGTATGAACTTCCTTAAGAGAGATACGTGGAATACATCATGAACTTTAGCTGGATTTGGAGGAAGAGAAAGTCAATAGGCTATTGATCCTATGAGATCAAGTATTTCATAAGGGTAAAGGTACCTGGGGATAAACTTCTCTTTCTTCCCAAACTGCATGACTCTCTTCCAAGGTGAAATTTGAAGGAAGAATTTATCACTAACATAAAACTCCAAGACCCTTCGATGCTTGTCATCATGGCTCTTATGTCAAATCTGAGTAGCCTTTATGTGTTGTTGGATAGAATGAACATTTTTTGTCATATATTACACAATATCAATCCCAATAAGCTTTCTCTCACCAACTTCATCCCAACATGTAGAATTTCTACATCGCTTCCCATATAGAGCTTCATAGGTTTCCATTTGAATACTCTAATAGAAGCTATTGTTGTATGAGAACTAAATTAATGGGAGATGTTGATCCCATCCACCTTTAAATTCCATTGATCATGTTCTTAGCATGTACTCGAGTGTCTAAATAGTCCTTTTAGATTGTTGGTCTCGTCTAAATTTACCCAAGTTTTTAGGGTTAAGCGGTCAATTGTAGAGTAGCTTGGGTTGTCGATTCCTTAGAGACCTAAGAAGAAACCTATAGACACGTACATTCTATGGATTGTTTTTGCCTATTGAGTGGCCAACTTTTATTGATATTAGATGGGTTTAAGTAAAATCTAATATACTTAAGTGAATTCAATTTAAAATAATGAGTTGATCCTAGGTTATCACTTGGGGTGGATTAGATGCATTTATTTTTCAACTATTTTAATTTCTTATATTTGAGATGGGTTCATTTAAGAAGATAAAAAAACATCATCACTTACTAGTTTAATACCTACAAACTTTAATACTAATAACCTATACACTTGAAGGATCAGGTTTTTGATCATTTCAAGGTAAAGGTTTGTATTAGCACTTGAAGTGTGTGGCCTTAAATTCAACAAGGACGAAGGAGTTTAAAGATATTCAAACAAAATTATCAATTAAAAGAAGTGATTAGAAATTAATGGAGTGAGAAATAACATCCAATATATACCCTTGATACTACCTTTTATTAACACATATTTGGGTTATCCCTCCATTGATTATATGGTTTCAATGGAAGCGGAAAGTAAACTTGTGAGGGAGGAATTGGAGAAGTAAAAAAAAGACGATGAAATAAAGATCACTCCACCGTTGTGTGATAATTTCACAAGGTTTGGTGTGAATAAATTCACACCTTGAACCAATGGTATAAAATTGATTTTAATAATAACAAAATAATAGTATAAGAAGAAATTTTATTAAGAAACTAAGGTGAATTGAACAACTTACATGAGAAAGAAAAACTCAAGGAAATAAAATCGCAGCATAACATTACAATTAAACAACGCACCAAATATGATAAAGTCTTCCACAAACACTTCATTAAATATGAATTTCAAGAGGATTTGGTAGAGATCCCAACAGTACAAATGATCCCACTTGAGTATGGTAGTCCTAGGGTGGTGGAAAGTAAGGGAGAGTGGACTTCTTTATCCTTGACCTGAAGTGGAAACCATCTTTCATATACTAAAAAGAGGCGCCTAAATGTCTTTCTAGATAGATGAATTTGAGTGGGAAATTTCATAAAAACATGAATATCCTGATTTCTCCTATATCTCTATAAAATTTCAGCCCAAATTAATTTTTGGTTGTCGAGATATGATTAAATTGGTGGGCTGTTTTTCTGGGTCATAGAATCTGGCCCAGAATTTTATCTCCAACTTGGGCCACCTGGAACTCCATTAAAACATCAGAATTTTCTTTGTAAACTATTTAATGAAATTTTCCCCATTATTTAATCTATCTTAAGTTCAATTTTTATAATTATTGGTCATTTATATTGGCTGATATATTAGTTTTATTGGCCAGTTGTCCAGTTCAGTTCACCCAAAATGTTGTTTGTTCAAGGCCAACTTTGGTGGACTTCCAATATGAATCTTCAAGTACTAAAAAAGTATGAATTGTTACCAATGTAATTATAAACCTGAAAATTAAATATGAAAATAAAATCAAGATGATTGGGTACTTTAAATGATGTTCAAAAATGTACTATGTACTAGTGCATTTTAAGAAATAATTACAATCATAATGTGAAATAATGTTCAAAGTGTAAAATGCACTAAAATGGTGTTTATGAATAATAAAGTACATGAATATTATATATATTAACAATTAATATTAGCCTCATTATGTGGCTAATAACACCCCCCCAACTTTAGTTTTTCTAGTCCCGAGCAAAATATATCTCAAAAATGTGAAATTTGAAATTCCTTTTCCAAAAACATTTTAATAAACAATGATCACAAAAAACCCTTATATCAAAAAACTATGAAACCCATCAAAATATTTTAATAAAAGATATTTTCATAAGCATATCCCAATCCCAATCCCATTCCTTTGTTCAAATTCATCACCATATTTCATCCAATATCAATTAAGTATGAGGATGTGTTGTGTATCAAAATAGACATGAGGGTTCATCTTTATTCAAGGGGGAAATGAAGGAAGCGCTAGGTGGAATCACATTTCAATATTAAGATGAGTATTAAATTTTTATTTATTTTTATTTTCAATATTTCCATGGTAATTGAAATTGCACTCAAAAGAGTCAACCCATGTAGCGAGACTTTGTCAATGACTCTCAGGCTCAAAGACCTTAGGGCACCAAGTAAATCCCACATACTCAGGCATCATCTCGAGTTAACTCAGTTAAAAACAAAGTCAAATTACTATAAATAGAGATAAAATTACTAACTCTGGGCTATACAACTATGGATTCATGATCTCCAAGTGTTGAAAGCCACGCATTAGGTCATTTTATTTCTCTACGTGCAAATTTATTGTTTTTTTATTGAATATTCATACTAAAACTAAAATTATCACCAAACCTATGCTATTTATTTGTGGGACCCCATGAACTCAAAATAATATCCCACTATCCAAAGTACATGTTTTTTGATCACTTATTTTGTTTGGATGAAAATATAAATGATGAAATTTCACATTAGACAGCCACGCTTTCCAAAATCTATACTCATGAAATTATACATGGATTAAAATTAGAATCAGGGCATGCTAAATTATTTTATATTCAGTTTCAAAGTGTGCAATATTTATTATCATGTTCAAGGTTATAGAAAATTTTTCTTTCCACACAATTTTTTTAATAACACAAAATTAATTAAAATTTTTTCATTCTTTTCACCCCCCAACTTAGAATAACATTGTCCCTAGTGTTTAAAGAAAATTAAATTGAGAAGGTGGTAGAGGTAGATGAGATGAGTTCTAAAAAGAATTTGAAATATGAGGATCATATAAGGAAGTCATCTGGTAGTTGAATTTAAAGTTCTTGCTGCTCCAATTTAGTTCTTTGATATCCATGTCACTTGGAGAGTTCCCTAATGGAAAAAGGAAAAAACAAACAATCAAACAAAACAACACAATATATATAGATATATATATTTATTCATATAATAAAAAAAGTAAAATATAAGTATATATACAAAAATTATAGAATAAGGACGCACTATAAGTTGTAGGTCATTGGTAAGTGTGTTCCCATGTATCCCTTCGGTCTCGGGTTCGAGTCCCCATAGCTTCGCCGGTTGTGACAGGGTTTTCCCCATAACCTATGACTTGTCCTTTTAATTTTTTTAATTATTATTATATATTTTTTTGTTTTTTTATTTTAACCTACAAACACATAAAAATAAACTGATGATACATTGTATTCTTTTTAAATTTCTGGGTAAGGTATTACTCAAGGACCACACCACATGACACAGATGAATATGGTGCTCCCCTTTCATACCCATCCATACTCATAATAGAAGAACATGTCAATAGTTTGTGGTAATATCATATTTAGAGTTAAATATTTATTTTAAACATAAAATTTATTTATTAATCCTATTTAAAAAATAAAGATGATTAAAAATGATTGGAACCATGAAAACCATGGGTTTCCTCCCATGTAGTGCTTTTGTTTAACATTGTTAGCTCGACATGAACCCCCCTAACTTACCCAATACCAACTTTCAAAATTTTAAGAACCCAATATTTCTCCACTTTTAATTTATTTATATTGATTATTTGTTTATAATTTATGTCATGTACAAACCTATGTTCTACAATGAGTGGAAAAATTCAAGGAATATCATAAATGGTTGATCCAATTTCCTCTGTAGTCTTGCCTAAGACATCAATGATCATTCCAACTTTTTTGGTTTCAAGAGAAGAATTAATTACAATTGAAAGTTCATGATTATACCCTATGAAGGGATACTTTAGTGGGGAAGGAAGGATAATAATTTTGAGCTCGGGTTGGATAGGACATTCAAACACCGGTGGAGATTTTGAATCCAACTCAATTTCATTTTCCAAATTCCTCAACAAAATTAGTTCATTTTGAGTAGAAGATTCAACCACCAAATTAGAAAGATCAGTTTCAGGAATGGGTATGGACTTAATTTTATTGATTTCACCAATGGTATCATTGATTGGTGATTCAATAAAATTATTAATAGAGCTGTCTGAAAGAAATTCAAGCCAAGGAGACAAATTTTTCTTTTGTGAATACATGAAATCAATTTCCTCCTGATTTAAAGACCCTTCAACAATTTCTTGATTCACTTACCCTACCCCAAATACAAAGGTTTTTTCTTTAATAAATTCATGAGAGTTTTTTGGGAAACTGGATACTCCATATAAGGTTATGGAAGGGACAGTTGGTGTAGGGATGAGTTCCTAACAAGTATTAATGCATTGTAGTTCTAATCTCAAAGATGAAACCTCAGAATTCATTATCTCTATTTTATTACACAATTGTTCAATAAATTTTTGAGTAATATAATTTTTATGAGTTTGAACATCAAGTAATTCCCCAAGATTGATCTCTTCAACCATCCTTGAGAGGGATGAAAATTTATCCTTTAAACAGTCATCATTTAAATGATTGTGCATCTCACCGAGTGTGGAGTGTTCATTCAAGGATTGATCAAATAAATTCACTGAGTTAGGGGATTTCAAATAATTATTTCCAATTTGATTCCAACATGGGTTTATTATAGGGTAATGTTGAAGAGATTTCATTGGAGTAGACTAAAACTAGGATTTGAGATTTTTAGGACACACACAAACAGAAAGGTGAAAAGATAAGAGGAATGGGGGTGATAATAGAGAACTTGGGGTGAGAAAAGAATTATAGTGTCTAATGTAACTTACTTAGGTCCCTGGAAATAGGGCCAAAATTTGGTCTCTCCCAAATTTACCCAAGTTTTTAGGGTTAAGCAGTCAATTGTAGAGTAGCTTGGGTTGTTGATTCCTCAGAGACCTAAGAAAAACCTATAGACACCTACATTATATGGATTGTTTTTGGATATTAAGTGGAAAACTTGGATTGATATTATATGCATTTAACTGAACACTAATATAATTAAGTGAATTAAATTTAAAATAATTATTTGATCCTAGTTTATCACTTGGGGTGTATTAGATGCATTTCTTTTTCAACTATTTTAATTTCTTATATTTGAGATGGGTTCATTTAAGAAGATCAAACAGCATCATCACTTACTGGTTTAATACCTTCACATTTTAATACTAATCACCTATAAACTTGAAGAATAAAAGTTTTTATCACTTCAAGGTAAAGGTATGTATTAGCACTTGAAGTGTGTGACCTTAAATTCAACAAGGATGAAGGAGTTTAAATATTTTCAAACAAAATTCTCAATTAAAATGAGTGATTAGAAATTAATGGGGTGATAAATAAAATCCAATCCAGCCCCTTTCTACTCCCTTGTATCAACCCATAAGTGGGTTATCCCTCCATTTATTCTATGGTTTCAATGGAAGCCGAAAGTAGACTCATGAGGGAGGAATTGGAGAAGTAAAAAAATACAATGAAATAAAGATCACTCCGCTGTTGTGTGATAATTTCACAAGGTTTGGTGTAAATAAATTCACACCTTAAACCAATGGTATAAATGTGATATTAATAAGAACAAAATAAGAGTATAAGAAGAAATTTTATTAAGAAACTAATCTGAATTGAACAACTTGCATGAGAAATAAAAATTCAAGACAACAAAATTGCATTATAACATTACAATTAAACAAAGCACCAAAGATGATAAACTCATCCACCAACACTACCTTAAATAGTCATTTCAAGATTATTTTTTCGATCTCTCAATAGTAAAAAGGATCCCACTTGAGTATGATAGACCTAGGGTGGTGGAAAGTAAGGGAGAGTGGACTTCTTTATCCTTGACCCGAAGTGGCATCCATCTTTTATCCACTGAACAGAGGTGCCTAAATGTCCTTCTAGATGGACGAATTTTAGTGGGAAATAGAATAAAAACATGAATATACGGATGTATCCTATCTCTATTTAAACTTTCAGCCCAAATTAATTTTTAGTTGTTGAGATATGATTAAATTGGTGGGATATTTTTCTGAGCCGCAGAGTCTGGCCCAGAATTTTATCTACAACTTGGGTCACCTGTAACTCCATTCAAACATCAAAATTAGCTTTTTCAATTGTTTAATGAAATGTTACCTACGATTTCATCTATATTAAGTTCAATTTTCATAATTATGGGGCTTGGATATTGGCCTATATAGTATTTTTATTGGGTTGTTTTCCAGTTTACTTCACCCAGAATTTTGTTTGTTCAAGGCCAACTTTGGTGGTCTTCCAATATGAATCTTCAAGTACTCAAAAAGTATGAATTGTTACCAATGTAATGGGAAACCTTAAAGTTAAATATTAATATAAAATAAAGATAATTGGGTAATTTAAATGATGTTCAAAAATGTACCATGTAATAGTGCATTTTAAGAAGAAATTACAATTATAATATGAAATAATGTTCAAAGTATAAAATGCACTAAAATGGTGTTTATGAATAATAAAGCACATGAATATTATATATATTAACAATTAATATTATCTTCATTCAGTTTCTAATCAATTTTCCATCATTTTGTGTGTGATAAGCTGTAATGAAATTCAAATCAGTATTCAAAGCATATTGAAGAATTCTCCATAATTTTGTTGTGGACCTTGGATTACGATCAGAAATAATAGAAATTGGTACCATGTGTGGCCTTACCACTTCCTTAATGTATATCTTGGAAAGTTTTTCAAGATATAAATCTTATTTAATAGCAATGAAATGAGCAGTCTTGGTGAGACAATCCACTATAACCCATATCGCATTGTTTCATTTGGATGTTCTCAGGAGACCAGCGACAAAGTCCATAGTGATATTGCACCACTTCCATATTGGTATGGTTAGTGGTTGTAATACCCATTTAGGAATTTTTCTCTCTACCTTCACTTTTTAACACACCAGGCACCTTGTAGTGTAGTCGACAGTCTTCATTTTCATGTTATCCCTCCAATAATGATCATGAATGTCCCTATACATTTTAGTGATTCTAGGATGTATAGAGAATGTAGATCTATGAGCTTCATCCATCGTATCTTTCTTTATTTCTAGAATATATGGAACACATATCCTTGTACAAATTTTTATTTTACCTTCTTGATCAATATTGAACTCATGAAACTTACCATTCTTTACATCCTCTATCTTCTTCTGTAAAAAAGGATCTTATCTTTGAGATTTTTTGATCTTATATAGTAATGATGGTTTGGAAATCATTTGGGATAGGGTTAATGATTTACCTTACCTTGTGATTCAAATGTCCATTTTATCTAGGTCTTTGATCAAAGGGTCTCCTTGAATCCTCATCATTACTAGCACAACAGGGTATTTTATACTTAATACATCAGCAACTTTGTTTGCTATTCTGGGATGATAATGAATTGAACAATCATAGTCTTTAAGAATTTTTAACAATATCCTATGTCTCATGTTAAATTAATTTTGTATGAAAATATACTTTAAACTTTGGTGGTCTGTGTATATATCACATTTCTCCCCATAAAGATATTGCCTCCATATCTTTGGAGAAAAAAAAATCGCAACCAGCTCTAGGTCATGCATAGGATAATTCTTCTCATGAGGCTTTAATTATTGATATATATAATCAATCAACTTTTCATTTTTCATGAGGATTAACCCAATCCATTTCAAATATTCATCACTAAAAATAACAAATGCTTCTTTAATATAGGGTAGATTTAACACAAGTGTAGTAACTAGTCTCTTCTTTAGCTCTTGGAAACTTTATTCATACTCCTTTGTCTATATGAACTTAGCCCCCTTTGGAGTTAACTTAGTTAGTAGATTATAAATTCATGAAAAGTTTTTAAAAAACCTACTATAATATCCTGTTAAGCCAAAGAAACTATGAATCTCAATTACTATTGTAGGATGAGGCTAGTCCTCCACGACCTTTTTCTTAGTAGAGTCAATTGAGATTCCTTCATTGGTTACAATGTTCCCCAAGAAAGAAACTCAATGTAACCAAAATTCACATTTTTTTAAACTTTCCAAATAACCTCTCCTTCCTCAGAGTTTTCAATATAACCCTTAGATGTTCCTCATGCTTCTCACTACTTTTATAATATATTATAATATCATCAATAAAAACTACCATAAAGTTATCAAAGTAGTCCTTAAATATGATATTCATAAAATCCATAAATATAGCAAGAGAATTAGTCAAACTGAAGAGAATAACAATAAACTCATAATTCCCATATCTTGATCAAAAGGCAATCTTTGGAATATTTTCTTTCTTCACCCTCAATTGATGATAATCAGATCGAAGATCAATCTTGGAGAAGAATTGAGCCCCATGAAGCTGGTCAAATATATCATCAATCCTTGGAAGAGGGTAATTTTTATTCACTATGATCCTGTTAAGTTCTCTATAATCAATGCATATCAGCATTGATCCATCCTTCTTATTCACAAATAGAATGGGTGATCTCCAAGGAGACATACATGGTCGAATAAACCCCTTCTCCAAAAGATCTTGGAGTTGTTTCTTTAATTCCTATAGCTCCACATTTTTTATTCTATATGGGGTCTTTGATATCATATTGGATCCAGGCATGAGTTCAATGGATAACTCTACCTCTGTTTCTAGGTGAGGTCCAGGTAACTCCTCAAGAAATGCGTCAATGTATTTATGAATGATGGGGACATTCTCTATTCATATAATTTTGTTTACTTATTCATCTTTACCAATCATCTCTATAAATAAGGCTATAGGAGGTTCTTCTAGATGAAACTTTGGTAGAGATATATCTCCTTTGAAAACAGTTGTAGGTTGTTCATTCAAGACTACTAAGATTTCCTTTCTTCTATAGTTGATCTTTGTATTATACTTTGAGATCCAGTCCATCCCTAGTATAGTTCAAATTCCAGTATGGGAATGACTACTAGAATTTCACTAATATTATGCTTTCCAAAGTAAATACTAGAGTTTCTATACACTAGTGATGCTTGGATAATCCCTCTAGGAGTCGTTATGGATAACTCTACTTCTAGAAGATCAGGGATTGGTTCTATATTCTTGGAAAACTTTTATGAAATAAAATAATGTGTAGAACCAGAATAAAACAAAGTACTTGCTAGATTTGAGAGAAAAATAAGAGTACCTTCCACCACATCATTTATAGAATCTAAATCATCCTTCATGATATAAAAATCCCAACCTTGATCCCTTGACCTATGTTAAGGTTGATGATGATTCCCCTGCATTAACTTTGGATTTGGATAGTGGTTGGAAAAAAGTGCCCAAGATATCCATGCTTCAATCATTAGACTTCGGGATGGGACTTCACCATCTTCCATTTGTCTTTAGTGTTGATAAGTTGAGGGTTCACCTCACTACAACATTTCCAAGAAATATGGAAATCTATTACACACTTTTAAAATTTCTCGCTCTTGAGCAAGAAGTTCCTTGAATGCTTCTTCCCAGATTTGTTTCTTGTGGAAAGTTTCACTTTATTTACTCCTCTTCCATGATCAAAGTCGCTCCCTAAGCTTGATTCCATTGATCTCTTCTTTTTATTGGATCTATGGAACCAATTTGTCTCTCTAAACTCTAGTTCAACCTTCATATCACTTCGTACTATCTCCTCATAGTTTTTATAGTCTCAACTGGCTAGTTTCTTCCGTAGATGGGTTATCAGTTCACTAAAGAACCTATAAACCTTTATATTATGATCCATGAAAAATCTAGACATGTAGCGAGAAATTCTTGTAAAGTTCATCTCATAGCTTCCCACATATTCATTTTCCTTCTACTTCAGCTCTAGGAATTCCTTCTCCATTTTCATTCACATCAAAAGGGGGAAATATTTTTTTTAAAAAGGTTCCCCTGAACTCTTCACACTCCATAGCTTCAATCTCCCATCTTGGATTCGTGTTTTTAATCAGTTTCCACCACAAATCATCTTCTCCCTCTAAGCGGTACATAGCCATGGTGACTTTCTCTTATTTCAAACAACTGAGTACAGAAAATATCTTTTCTATAAAGAATATCCATTGTTCAAAAATCAATGGGTTGGTAGATCCACTAAAATATGGTGTTTTTAGGTGTATAAAGGACTCAATAGAAATTCATTCCCTTCAGGGTGAATCTGGTCTCTCAACTTGATTCAAGTTATTGTTTATAGCTCGAGTCATTTGATTCATCATTCTCATGAAGTTTTCCATTCTGGCTTCCATTAGAGAGTCATCAGCACATGGTCCATTTCACTCACCATTTACACAGTTCCTCATATTACCTACCATTTACTAAAAGAAGAAAAACTTAGTGAGAAACATGTTTCTTTTAATAATATTATAATTATAAGAGAATTTTTTTATCTTTAAACATCGTACTTAAATATTTTATTCATTAACAATAATTACATTTTCTATAAATCCTTCATAGTGGTTCATAAAAAGCTTATGATTAACCAAACATATCCCCTGGGAGTGTCAAACTAGGTATGAAGTAAGGCTTATTTTCGTGTACCAAGTTATGGAAAGTTAGGCCTGATGCACCTTGTCTGATTTATTACCCCTCGGTACATCTATTCCATTACCACGTCCACTTGTTCATAGATACCAAGATCTTTTCCTATATTTAAACTTTTCTATAAGGTTATTCCTAAAGTTTTCAAATCCTAATTTCTATAAATAAATAAACCATACTTAGATGCCAACTATGGAATCCTACCTTTTTATTACATAAACTTTTCATTTCATTGTACAAAATAGAGAAACTTTTAAAGTTTAGTTTCTTAGAAACAAGATATATAATATATGAAAACATAAATCATTTTTCTAAAAAAACATGAAAGGATTATTCATTGGTTCATCCTAAGTAATTTTACTACATCTCATAACTTGGTTACATACATAAAAGGAAAGGGTGACCATAAGGCTCAGTAAGGGAAATCAATGGAAAACAATTTACATGTCATCTTGAGAAATATCGATAAGATCTTGAGGAATATAATAAAGGAATGATAAAATGAAAAAGGGGAATATAATAATAAAAAAAACTTGAATCATAACATGGAAATGTGGATACAACATTTAAACGATAAATTTATAAACATATCACTAAGTTTTTTCATCAAAGTGTTGTAAAAATTACCAAGGTTATTCACTAAGGTATTATAAAACTTGTCATCTCTAGAGATTAAATTCTTTAACTAGTGCATTGGAGTGATATCAGGGAGCACCCTTAATATTTATTAATTAATGTGATCTACATATATTATAATAAAAAATTTCATAAATAACCCACGGAGAATAAAAGAAACAAGCTTCGTATCAAAATCATGGCATCTTAAAAAGTGCCTAAAGAACATGATCATTATGTCATTTTTAACCAATGAAAAGGGAATGAAGGTTTTTTGTATGTCAAACCCAGAATAAAATAAATCATTTAAATATATTTTTTAATACCCCTATAAAATAAATATTTTTGTGTATTCGTATAAATAAAATAAAAGGTAATTTATTGAGGATAAGGGAGAAATTTTGTGAAGTAAAATCGGCAGCATAATGGGTATAAAACATGGTTTTAGAAAAGGGTAAAAAGAGATGGGTTAGGGGTCACCCATTGATAAAATATAATTTTGAAGTAATTGAATGAATAAAAAGGAAATAAGATATAGTTAACATATCATTCAGAAGACATATACAAAAATAGATTCTTAAAATGAAGTGAAAAGAAGGATATTTTCCTTACCTTGAAGAGTAACTCCTAAAAATTGAAGATTGGGACCTTGGGGAATGAGGAAACCTTGGGAGGGCTCCTTTGGAGGTAAAACTATTAGAACTTCATGGAGGATTAAATGGGAGTGAAATGAAATGGAGAAATGGGTGGGTATTTATAGCAAAAGTGGGAGATTTGTTTATTAATTTCTAAATAAAGGCATTGGAGACTTAGGTAGTGATAAAAACAAAACCATGGGATTTCCCATGGTATTGGACACTTGGGACAAATATTATTTTATTTTAATCCAAAAGTGTTTAACATCATTTTATTTTTCTTAATTTTTCAAGGAAATTTAATGTTTTCACAAAATAACATTTTTAAAGTTAAAGTTTCCATTTCAGAATTTGGAAAGTAAATTATATATTTGGAAATTGATTAAAATATAGTAAAATAATTTATATTAATAAAATAAAATATTTTAATTAGTTTATTATGGTTAATTATTTATTACAACATTATGAAATAATTATGATGTCATTAAACATACCAAAAAACTCAAACTGTATTTTTACTATTTATAAAAAATTAAAGTATTTTAGAAAATTATCAGAAATTCACCTTAACCTAATCTTGAAGTGATGATTTCACAAATTATATGAATTTTATTATAATAATTCTCTATATATGATAATTTTAACTTTTAATATAAAAATCCATATTTATTAAAAATAATAGAGGATTAAAAATGCATTGTAAAATTTATGAAAATTGAAAAGAATAAAATTATTTTTTCACTTATTTTTAAATAATAGTATTTTATCACGTTATTTTATTAAAATAAGTATTATTAATAATATATTAGTTTATTTCAATTATTCATATCTTTTCTTAAAAGTGAAATCTCTATCCAAAAAATTAATTTATAAATTTCATCTTAGTTTTATTAAGAAAAACTATTCTTAAAATGGAAATAATGGAAAAACAATTTTATTTATACATTGGAATTACACTTTATAAGTAAATAAGGTTGTGATATGTAACCCCTTATAACACCCACATACGACCTAAGGGTAAGGTTTGCGATGGTGATAGATTCATGGTGTTGCTCTGGTAACATTGACCGAGTGGTAATTTCCACTAACTTGAACTTCTACTGTAGGCAGTTTCATTCAAAATTCACCTATTGAAGCTTGGATTGGGCTTGGTTAAGAGAAAAATCCAGTGATGCTACCTCCCTCCCAAGTTCTAATAAATAGGTTTTATATAGCACGACTCTATCGGTTGAGCCCATCGACTCTTCTTTATATATCAATTTTCCTTTGTCAAAAATTTTACCTATAAACTCTAATGATAATATTAAAATTATTATCAATAGTATAGTTCCCAACGGTCATATTGACCAATGGTCATAATTGACCAACAATCATATAATGATCAAATCCATATGGTCACATTTCCCTTAATATTCACTTCATTAAAAAAATATGGTTCTATGTGAATAATATAATATAACACATTTTTAAGAAACAATTATCATTAAAAAAGTTCAAGTTCTTACACATCGAGACTTTACAGGACTCAAAATCTCATACTAACTCAGTGTATGGATCTGAAAATATTTGATTGAATATTCAAATGTGTTAACTAATCTTTTAACCCTACACAAATCCTTTAATACATTTATTAAGTGATTTTTTTTGAAAAATTATTTTTTCATATAAAACACTTATAATTTATCAATAAGAGGATTTGTATCATATTTAAAAAATTTAGGATATTAAAATTATTATATGATAAATATTATGTTTCTAAACCTAAAAATAAATAGTTATTATTATTATTTAACTCACTTATTCTTTTAAATAACTCATGATTAAATTATAACGATCAATCAATCTTGAATAAATACTATTTATTATAACTTGTTAAATTCAATACCAGAATTTAACTAAGATTGCGAATACACTTAGTGTGTGACCCTCTAGGCCTTTTTCTTAGTGGAATTAGGCATAACTGTCTAAATTCCAAGGTTAGTGTTTAGAAACATGATAAAGCACCCATAGATAAAGAATTTAATGTCGCAACAACATCCAAATTTCTACAAATGGTTAATATGTAATATAACCCCTTATCATGATATCTCAAATCAAGAAATTTTCAATCCAATTTCATAAACCTATATGTTATATGTCTCTTTATTTGACATTCCAAAAATAAAATCACCCACTAAACACCATGGTCCTGGATTTATGTTGGTAGTTCCATTCCCATAAAAGGTCCTGAGATATCAACTTTTTTCAAGGGGAAAAGGGATAAATAAGTTATCATAGTATCCATTAATTCAATATCAGTCATGACATAACAAACGTTTCCTACCTCACCATGATCATATGCTGTCATGATTTTCATCAATACATCAAATCATGTGAGTCATGATATCCATTAATGATAATATTAAAGTATAAGGATCAAAACATACATCTTTAGTTAGGAACAGCTAATGATACATGGAAATATGGATTTCCTATTAATGGTTATGTTCTCATAACTTCCTATATTGGATATTACCAAGGGTGAACACCATAATAATGTGTCTCAATGTCTTATGAGACTCTTAAACTAATAGCTTGTATCATATGTGTTCCATCATACAATATCATCTGGCCATAAAACTATATTCAAGAACACTGTCATGAAACCCCAAGGTTCTCATCATAGCGTGGAACAGATGTGACCTTTCAGTGTGATGCATATTATTAAGACATTATCACATAAAAATATTATAAAAAGGAACAATTATGATGTGATAATAAAATTCATTAATAATGAAAACATGTAATCAAATACTAATAAAGTTGGTTCTAAGGAACTAACTCCAATAGACTTCCACTTGCACTAGATCCAACTAACAATAAATTTTAGTCCACTGTGTAATGTCCCAGATCCGGGTGCCACTCAATGGGTGCCCCGAACCTGGTTGGTCACATGACCTCAAGCAAAATTCCCCAAACGCCAGAGGCTGCCGACTAGCATCGAGGGCCTAGGTCTGATGGTGGGGAAAATATGCCCTCATTTTTCAAAGTGTAGCGCAGCGGAAAAGATAAATAACATGCAACAGTGGAAGTAGTAGACAGTACACAACTGAAATAGACAAATGAAGTAAAAGAAAACCAGCATTCATATATATAAAGATTCATCATGTCACTACTTCTATGAAAGAATCTAGAATGGGATACACTGCAATACAATATAATACAACTCAAAGTACAAGGTACAGCCAAACAAAACAAGGCAGAGTAAACAGAACGCAGCAGCATTGTAAGCCTAAGCTCGGTCTCATGCTCTCCTACTCCTCTTCTACAATCATGTACCTGTAAAGGGACCCTTACCCCTGTCGACACCTGTAGCAATATAGTCTATTTGGGCTGAAGACATGACCCAAACAGGGTGTGAGAAATAAATCCTAGTAGGCACCCACCAAAGGCTCGTGCCCAACTGTCAGTGAAAATGTGCAACAACAGTGTGCAGTAGTAAATGCAATAAACTAAGAAGTAGTAAAAAGTAACTAAATTTACCTGTTACATTGCCATTTTAATATTCATTTAACTATGAAAATCCTATCCTTTAACTTGGAAGGTACAACATATGAAAATTACCATGGTGAATATTCATGATAACACTGTCCTCAGACATACAATCCTTACCCTTAGGTAATCATAATTGAAACTCGTAGGTGATTGCCCATAGGCAAAACGAATATTGTCCTTAGGTGTACGAAGTGTCGGCCACAGGCACAGAATCTACTGGCCACAGGCATAACGAATATTGCCCTCAGGCTAAAAGAACCACTACCCTCAGGCTAAAGGAAACACTTCCCTCAGGATAAAAGAAACAATGCCTGTAGGCTAAGTAAGTAATCGGGTTGAGCCCAACACATAAGCAAGAAATTTATATACAATTCCTCTCAAGGAAAAAGCAATTCACAATATAAACATGGCATACCCTCAGGTATCCTGGCCAAATGGATAAAGAGAGGAACGCACCACCGGGGTGGTCCTGGATCCAAGCAGTGATCCCAAACAGCATATTAAACTTATTATTAGATTATCTACACAATTCTAGATATCTTTTCAGCAAAGGCATCATCCATACGAATCCCCAAACATGAGTTCGTAGCACAACAGTGCATAAAAACACACAGAAGTTGGAATTTTAACACCATACCACCTACCTCGAACATCTCCGATTGGTATACATGAATGACGCCTTTCGAATCATCCAAGAACAACATAGATCTGAGGTGAACATAATCCCGTTAAAACTCAAATAACTTTCCCTCGGAAAGAATTGGTAAGAAAGGATCCAGGAGAAGGAAGAGATTACCTGTGCAGTTCCAAGGAGATCGACGGCGTAGGAATCAGGTTCCCGGTGTGCGGTCGGGAGATCCTCTAAGCTCTGGCCATCTCTCCTACTCTCCTCCGGTGTTATAACCTTCATCTGTGAACAGAGGAGGATACTGCCCATTTTAAGCAGAAAAAAAACTACACAATGTGTACTCTCAAGTACATGGTGTGTAATTTTCATTTTTTAACTGTTCCTCTGGCGGATTCTTTCTACCGCGGCACTGTTCACTTGTCGACATGAGTACATGGAGTGTATTCCCGATTACACGGCGTGTATTGTCGCTCCACTGGAGGTTGCCTCCACTGCCTTACTATTCACCTGCCGACTGAATATACAGCGTGTAAATACCCTATACATAGAGTGTAGTCAGTTTTTACACCCTTCATTGTCGACAGGCCTACATGCCCAGTGTACCCATCCCACATGGACAAAGTACACGGCATGTGGAAAAGTACATGGCGTGTAGTCACAAAATTTGGGATTTTTCCCCATTTTCCTTATTTTCTCAAAAACACTTAATCAAAAAGGAAAAGAAGAAACTTGTACCTCAAGAAGAAGAACCGGGTTCTTACAAACTTCCCCCATTAAAGAAATTCATCCCCGAATTTCCCTTCCAAGGGTGACAAAGTTAAATCTCAGAATAACTCTAGCCACTGAGCACGTATGTCTGTCTAACGCTCCCAGATTTCATCCTGCACTCGGCCAGGCTTCCATAGCACCCATACGAGAGGAACTGACCAGCCTCGGAGAACCTTCATGCTCCTATCAACGATACGAATCGGATGCTCCTCAAAGGATTCATCGATCTGTAGCTCAACCTCCTATGGTTGAAAGACGTGAGACGGGTCTAAATGATAATGGCGTAGCTGATATACATGGAAGATGTCGTGCATGGCTGATCGTACCATGATTCACTATTTTATTCCACCCTTACACCGCAGTTTTAAACTAGTTTTGTAATGAATATTCCAAATATAATAATAAATTGCACTTTATGTTTGAATAAATCAATTAATTTTAATCAATATTAAAATGGTCAATGTTAATTTTTTTTATTCTTTCAATTTAGGTGGAGATGATTTGGAGGGCCTTTGATGAAGTGGAAGAAAAATGGGCCAAAATTGCATGGATCCATGGACATCTGTCCAAGTAAATGAAATCTGTGCATCCAAATGGGATGAAATTTTGTGGTCCTGCCAAAATTTAATAGGATACATTTCATATTGAGTAACCCAATCCTGATTCGGCTTCTATGGGGCCCATCATAACTGATCTGTTCAAGCCACCGAATATGGAACAAGTCAAATGCGGTGTTCTGTATTTTATCAATATCTTGATCTGTAGTTGTCCAAAGGGTGCCAAAATTTCATTGGAGATAGTCAAGAGATAGGGATAAAACTTTTCTATTTTCTCTAAAGCGAGATAAGACTATCTGAAGGCCAAAGCACATGGTACAAGTGGATTGATGAAATCTGTGTGCCTAAAACCACCTTCCAATTTTCCTATAAAATGACACCTTGGGATCCCCATTTGCAAGTTCGGCCAAGAGGCAAAGTGCTTCCATTTTGGATTCCCCAAGGAGTCTTCTCAATATCCCTAGAAGTTATGGAGGCTATGGGAGGTGCTAATTCAACATCTTCTTTTTCTTCCCCTCCCATGGGTTTCTAAACCCCTTGTGATCACCCGGGGAGGAATGTGATGTAATCCCGAGCTTCAAAGTTGTATTCTTTTGAATGATCTTTTTAATTCCAGGTTGTATGATTTTTTTCCTCATCCGCTATTTTTATTTAATTGAGTTATATATTGGTATGTTATACTCAACTCAAATGATCATGTTTGGGGGTACCCTTTCATGTGATGTTTCACGCACCGTCTATCCCCTTTCTTCCCTCATTCAATTGCAGTGTTTGTGTGGTTCATATTGGTCAATTGAACTCACATAAACACTATCAAGATCATTCAAATTTATGTCATGGTATCAAAAAGAAGTAACATACAAACCTGGACAACACATCGAGTTCTTCGTGTGTTGCCTTGGTGAGTTTTGGTTATGAAGTCAAACACAATTCACCCAATCATCGGCGGTGTCCGGTGAATCATTGTGTGTTTTCGACTGAACCCTAGGAGGTATCCTAGTATAAACTTAGTAACATTCTAGTTCTAGGTGTTACAAACCAGGGATTAAATGATCATAACCCCATCCCTTGAAGCGATGAAGGATGAGCATCACGAGACTTCCCCGAGTTGATCACGTTTAATCAATCTTGTTCATTTCTACTTTGTTTTATCGCTTTAATTTCCTATTTTAATCATTAATAATAAAACCCCCAAGTTTTAAAAAAACTAATTCACCTTCTACTTTCATAATCAAAACCCTATTTTTAAATTAATTATCTAAGGCTCCGTCGAGAGACGGCCTAGGGTTGCTGCTATACTGCAGAAATTCTAGTCAAAATTAAACAACTAATTTGACGCGCTCGACAACGCGATCAAATTTTGGCGCCGTTTCCGGGGAGCCAAGATAATTTTTTTTCTTTATTTCATTTTATTTATTTATTTTACTTCTTAATTAGTACTCCTTTAAATACCCCACCCCCATTTTATTGTTTTTTTTTGGGGTTTTGTCTTTATTTTTGGTTGTTTTTGGTGTGTTCTTTATCACTATATATCTCTCTCTCTTATTCCCCATATCCCTCTCTAATTTTATAGTATAATATTCTATTCTTCTTTCACCCTTCTTAAGTTTCTCTTTTATCCATATCAAATAAAAAAAGAAAGAAACACAACAAACAATCAATCAATCAAACTGGACATCATTGTTGCATGACAAGATCTGGTAAAGGAACACTACTTCAATTTGATCCTAAAATTGAAAAGTCACTTCACACACAAATCAAGGCATCTAGAGAAGGTCAATAAAGTAAAATTTTGGAACCCCTTTTGGAACCTCAAGTGGTCCTAAACCAATCCAAAATTGAACCCAATCAAACCCAAGAAAACACGGCTGCAAATAATCGAACTTTAAAATAACTGACCACCCCTGATGTGGAGTACCAACCTACGTACATCCAATATCCTGAGGAAGCAGCCAACTTTGAGATGAGATCAGGTCTCATCCACCTTCTTCCTAAATTCCATGGTCTTCCTAGTTAGGACCCTCACAAACATCTTAAAGAGTTTCACATAGTGTGCTCCACGATGAAACCCCAAAATGTGTCTGAGGACCTCATTAAGTTTAGGGAATTCCCTTTCTCCCTTGATGGTGTAGCCAAAGATTGGATATACTATCTGCCTGCCACAATTGGGGGATGGAATGACCTTAAAAGACTTTTTCTATATAATTTCTTCCCTACCTCCCAAACTGTATCAATTAGGAAAGAAATCTGTGGAATTAGGCAATCACAAGGAGATACCCTTCATGAATACTGGGAGAGATTCAAGAGACTTTTCTCAAGCTGCCCCCACCACCAGATTAGTTAACAACTATTAATCCAATACTTCTATAAGGGACTCATTCCCATGGATCATGGAATGATTGATGTTGCAGCTAGTGGTGCCCTAGTTGATAAAACTCCTCCCGCCGCTCGTGACTTAATAGCCAACATGGCTCAAAATGCACAACAATTTGGTACACGAGCTATTGCACCAACCCGAGGAGTTCATGAGGTAAGTCATTCATCCCTATAAAAAAGGTAGATAATAAACTTGATGAGATGCATACCATTTTAAGTAAATTAGATCAAGCACAAGGTAACTCACACTCTCCTATCATTCCATTACATTGTGGTATTTTTTCTAATAATACTCATTTTTCTGACCAGTGCCCACAACTTCAGGATTCATATGAGTCTTGTGTTGCAGTATTCCCTGGGCGTCCATTCCAACAAGCACTACCGTTCGATCAAGAACCATTCAGGCCAAATCCAAATCCAGGGTGGCAAGCACACCCACAATACCGACAAGGAGGAAACTCAAGCTACCCCAAGTAGAACTGGTATCAACAAGGCCAAGGTATGAAACCTTCTTATCCTTCAACATCTCAAAACAATCCTCCTCCTCCCAAGTCTGAACCGAGCCTTGAGGATATGGTGAAGCAAATGGCAACCCAGAACCTCCAGTTCCAACAAACCACACAATCAGCTATTCAAGACCTATGAACCCAAGTGGGGAAATTGTAAAACACCATCGGTGAGCTTAAGTTGCAGGGTCTAGAAAACTATCATCCCAACCCATTGCCAATCCAAAGGACAAAGGTAATGTATGTGCAGTTACACTTCGTAGTGGTAAAGAAGTTTCTCCTTCTACTGATTCTGTACAGCATGTATGTCTCCCTCATGAAAACTCTCTTTCCCAACCCTCAAAAATTTCATGTAAAGAAAAACAAGACAAAAATGGTAATCGAATTGTCATTGATGATTCAAATGAACAATCCATTCTTATTCCTTTCCCTCAAAGACTCTCTAAATCTAGGAAGAATTTTGATAATGATATTGATAAAGAAATAATGGATACATTTAAAAAGGTTCAAGTTAACATTCCTTTATTGGATGTAGTTAAAAAAATCCCTCAATATGCCAAATTTCTTAAAGAGCTTTGCACCCATAGAATGAGGCTGAAGGGGAATGAGAGAGTCAACCTGGGAAGGAATGTCTCGGACTTGATTCAACCAGAAATGCCAACCAAATGCAAGGATCCCGGCACATTCACGATACCTTGTACCATAGGGGAGACCTTCTTTTCTGATGCTATGCTAGATTTAGGTGCCTCTACTGATGTAATGCCTCACTCCGTGTGTACTTCTTTGCAGGTTGGAGAGCTTCAACCAATAGGAATTGTCATGCAACTTTCCAACTGAATCACAACACACCCATCAGGAGTGGTCGAGGATGTCCTTGTAAAAGTTAAGAATCTCATCTTCCCTGTAGAATTTTACATTCTTGAGATGGAAGATACCTGAACCCAAGGACATGCCCCTCTCATACTTTGGAGGCCATTCCTCAAAACAGCAAACACAATCATCAATGTTCACAATGATACGTTGTCCATGGAGTTTGGTGGAGAAAAGGTAAGTTTTAACATCCTTGAGGATATGAAACACCCCATTGAAGAGCACTACACTCTTCCTGTCTATTCGATGGAAGTTCTCTCAAATGATGCACACACACACAATTCTCTCTTCAACCCAAACTCTGATTCGTTTTGGTTTTATTCACCCTTGGATGATTTGATTTTTGATTCATGTTTTGAGTGTTGTGTGGGTTATAAAAAGTGTAAATTTTTTTCTTTAATTGATGAGTGTGTTTATTCTGAGGTACCCATGACTATCGATGATTCTGCAAATATAATTTCAATAGATTCTCTTTCCTTTGAGAATAAACATGAGCAGATAGATAGTTTCATGGACCTCACCCCCTCTAAATCCACTCCCTCAATCCAAAAGCAACCGTTGTTGGAACTTAAACAACTTCCTTCTAATTTAAAATATGCATATCTTGAGGGTATTGACCAATTGCCCGTCATTATTTCCAATAACCTCTCTCCACAACAGGAATCAAAACTGCTCAAACTTTTGAGAGTGTAAAAAGGAAATAGGATGGACATTGGATGATATTCCCGGGATTATCCCATCTATTTTTATGCACCATATACTTTTAGATGATGAGGCTAAACCCATAAGACAATCTCAACATCGGTTGAATCCCACTCTACTTGAAGTGGTAAAATTGGAAGTCAGTAAATTACTTACTGTGGGGATCATTTATCCTATATCTGATAGTAAATGGGTTAGCCCTGTGCAAATTGTGCCTAAAAAATAGGAATAACAGTTGTGTAAAATGAAAGGAATGAGTTGGTTCCAACACGTGTGAAAAATAGTTGGTGAGTCTGTATTGACTACTGTCTACTGAATCAAGCCACGCGGAAGGACCACTTTCCATTACCTTTCATTGACCAAATGTTAGAAAGATTGGATGGTAAGTCCCATTATTGTTTCCTTGATGGCTATTCAGGTTATTTACAAATCCATATAGCCCCTGAGGATCAAGAAAAGACAACATTTACCTGTCCATTTGGCACATTTTCTTACAGAAGGATGTCATTCGGTCTATGTAATGCTCCTGGTACTTTTCAGTGATGTATGTTGAGTATTTTTTCTGAGTACCTTGAGAGTTGTATGGAAGTATTTATGGATGATTTCACGGTTTATGGTTCTTATTTTGATGATTGTTTGGAAAACCTAGGTTCTATCCTCCGCCGCTGCATTGAAAAATATCTTGTTTTAAATTATGAAAAATGTCATTTCATGGTTGAGCGGGGGATAGTTTTTGGGAATATCATTTCAAATAAGGGAATTCAAGTTAATAAATCTAAAATTGAATTAATTTCATCCCTTCCATATCCAAAATGTGTTCGTGAGGTGCGGCCTTTCTTGGGTCATGCTGGTTTTTACCGCCGATTCATTAAAGACTTTAGTAAGATCGCACTTCCCTTATCACGGTTATTACAAAAAAGATTTTGAGTTTGTGTTTGATAAAAATTGTGAGGATGCTTTCAATTCACTAAAAATGAGTCTCACTTCACCTCCTGTAATCCAACCACCAAGGTGGGATCTCCCCTTCGAGCTTATGTGTGATGCCTCTAACTTTGCAGTTGGGTGAGTTTTATCACAAAGGGTTGAAAAGGCTCCTCATGTTATTGCGTATGACTCACGTACCCTTGACCCTGCCCAGGTAAACTACACAACCACAGAAAAAGAACTCCTTTCTATTGTGTTTTCCTTGGAAAAATTCTGTTCATATCTTCTTGGGTCAAAAGTGATTGTGTTCTCTGATCATGCTGCCCTTCGTTTCCTCCTAAAGAAACCTGAAGCCAAACCCCGCCTCATTCGGTGGATGCTCCTCCTCCAAGAGTTTGACCTTGAGATTATAGATAAGAAAGGAGTGGAGAATGTGGTAGCTGACCACATTAGTAGTATTGACCCACCATTGGACCATCATGTTGACTCACCCCTACCCATTGGAGAATTCTTCCCTCATTAGAACCTTTGTGATGTTGTGGACCTTACCCCCTGGTATGAAGACATTGTAAATTTTCTAGCAACATCTAGGGCCCCCACTGATTTTAGCACTTCACAATCCCAGATACTTAATCATGATTCTCGTTGGTACATTTGTGATGACCCATACTTGTAGAGAATTTATAGTGACCAAGTAGTTCATCGGTGTGTCCCTGACCATGAGTTCACCTCTGTTTTGACCTTTTTCCACACCTTGGCATGTGGGGTCCACTTTGTCTCTCAACGTACTACTCGAAAGGTCCTTGACTCGGGATTATATTGTCCAACATTGTATATAGATTCCCATAGGTTTTGTAAATCATGTACTCGATGTCAATTCACAGGGAATATCTCCAAGAGGAATGAAATGCCCTAACAGCCCATGTTATTCTATGAAATCTTATATGCATGGGGCATTGACTTCATGGGGCCTTTTCCAAATTCATTTGGCTTTGTGTACATCTTACTAGCTGTTTACTATGTTTCTAAATGGGTGGAAGTAAGGGATACTAGAACTGATGATTCTTGAGTTGTTGTTGATTTTGTGAGGTCACAGATTTTCAGTAGGTTTGGACTACCAAGATTCATCATTAGTGACCAGGGTTCACATTTTTGCAATCGTAACATGAAAAACTTGCTTCATAAGTATGGGGTTGTTCATAAATTTTCCACTGCATATCATGCCCAAACTAACGGACAAGCAAAATTTTCAAATCGGTAAGTTAAGCGAATGTTGGAGAAAACGGTACAACCCAATAGGAAAGATTGGAGTTTGCGCTTGGATTATGCACTTTGGGCGTACCGTACAGCTTTTAAAACCCTAATCGGAATTTCACCATATAGAATTGTGTTTGGAAAGGCTTGTCACCTCCTAGTGGAGGTAGAACATCGTGCATATTGGGCCGTTAAACAATGTAATATGAACCTTTCAGATGCAGGTGAGCAAAGAAAGCTGCAGATTCAAGAGTTGGAAGAAATTCGACGTGATGCATATGAAAACTCCCGAATCTATAAAGAGAATACAAAGGCTATTCATGATAGCATGATTCACCAGTGGAAGTTCCATATTGGTGAGAAGGTCCTCATGTACAATTCCAGGCTTAAGCTCCACCCAAGTAAGCTTCGTTCCCGATGGCTCAATCCTTATACTGTTACTAATGTTTACCCTTTTGGTGCAATACAGGTTTTTCATGAGCAGAGTGGACGAAGTCTTACCGTCAATGGCCAGCGACTTAAACACTTCTATGGGGATTTTCCAAAGAATTTGGTGGAGGAAATCCACCTTCTCGATGCACCATACTAATAAAACACACCAGGTTTTATCCTTCCTTATCACATTCTCAATTATTTCAGTGAGGACACTACACATTCTAGGTGTGGGGGTGGATACATTCCTGGGTTAGTTAGGAATTTTCATCATTTTTTTCTCTTTTTGGCCTTCTTTATGGTATTTTCATTTTTACCCATCAACAATTTCGAAGTTCCATGATTTGGCAACCATAAAGTGGGGAAAGTAAAAATACCATAATGAAGGCTAAAAAGAATATTTGTATCAAGGAGTGATTTTCTTAGTGAATTGGTTTTCTTTCAATGATATAAACGGTTGTATCTATGTGAAACCTTTGAGATAATTGATGCCCTTTGTGTGAGTAGTTTTTGGGAAAACTATGTCGCTAATATCTCCAAAAAAAATTGCACCAAACTGCTAAGTGTGATTATTTATTACTTAATATAAGGTAAATATATGTTGGGTTAATATTTTTTTAGCTTTAAATGATATTTCCATACATTCGTTCCTTATCCGATCTGTTTCATTATTGTACCAGAATGACCTATGCGTGTGTACCTAATGTCTGACTGTTGTACACCCTCAAAAAAAACAAAAAGAATTGTTGTTTCTTGGTCAAGTCAAAAACCACTCCTCCTCAACCTTTGATCTTGTTATAACTATTGCAATTAGTGTCGTGAGGAGATCAAACAAGGGTTGAGAGATGAGTGTGAGATTTGTTCCAAATGAAACTTCAAAAAATATATAATAAATGAGGGGAGTGATGAAATGTACAACATATGGGGATATCTAGGTTGGGAGATTATGGTTTGACTTATGAGAATGCTTAAGTGAGTGGGTCTTGAAATATTATTGCAAAGGATATAGGGCAGGTTCAGTGGACAAAATCATTTAAGCTGAAAAATGTTAAAATAACATATATTTATTGGATATCAAGTGGAAAAAATTTCATGAAATGGTTTTCACACACACACATGGAGAGTTATTGTCATGGTTGACTTCTAAATTCCTTGATCAATTTAGTATCATGAATCTTTTTGAATTTCACTATGATATGATTTATGATACATCTTTTTCTATTTTCACTAGGAAGAACTCCTTGGTGTGGTTCATGCATTGATCACTTTAATTTAAATAAAATTTCCTCAAATGATAAATCTTCAGGATGTTGTAAATATATATATATATATATATGTGCATCATTATATTTGGATATGTGACTTTTCCCAAGACTGCAAATGTTTTGGTGTGGGGGTGTGATCGTACCACGATTCACTGTTTTATTCCACCCTTACACCGCAGTTTTAAACTAGTTTTGTAATGAATATTCAAAATATAATAATAAATTTCACTTTATGTTTGAATCATTCAATAAATTTTAATCAATATTATAATGGTCAATGTTACTTTTTTTATTATTTCAATGTAGGTGGAGATGATTTGGAGGGCCTTTGATTAAGTGGAAGAAAAATGGGCCAAAATTGCATGGATCCATGGACATCTGTCCACTATTTTGAATAGTACTAGAAATAAGTGTATTCAAATGGGATAAAATTTTTTGGGCTTGTCCAAAATTTAATAGGCTACATTTCATATTAAGGAAACCAATCCTGATTCGGCTTCTTTGGAGCCCATCCGATCTGATCTATCCAAGCCACCGAATATGGACCAAGTCAAATGCGGTGTTCTGTATTTTATCAATATCTTGATCTGTAGTTGTCCAAAGAGTTCCAAAATTTCGGTGGATATATTAAATAGATAGAGATAAAACTTTTCTATTTTCTCCAAAGCGAGATAAGACTTTCTGAAGGCCAAAACGCATGGTACAAATGGATTGATGAAATCTGTGTGCCTAAAACCACCTTCCAATTTTCCTATAAAATGACACCTTGGGCTTCCCATTTGAAAGTTCGGCCAAGAGGAAAGGTGATGCCATTTTGGAGTCCCCAAAGAGTCTTCTCAACATCCCTAGAAGTTCTGGAGGATATGGGAGGTTCTACTTCAACATCTTCTTATTCTTCCCCTCCTATGGGTTTCTAAACCCCTTGTGATCACCCGGGGAGGAATGTGATGTAATCCCGAGCTTCAAAGTTGTATTATTTTGAATGAACTTTTTAATTCCAGGTTGTATGTTGTTTTTCCTCATCCTCTATTTTTATTTAATTGATTTATATACTGGTATGTTATACTCAAATCAAATGATCATGTTTGGGGGTACCCTTTCATGTGATGTTTCACGCACCGTTCATCCCCTTTTCTTCCCTCATTCAATTGCGGTGTTTGTGTGGTTCATATTGGTCAATTGAACTCACATAAACACTGTCAAGATCATGAAAATTTATGTCATGGTATCACAAATAAGTAACATACAAACCTGGACAACACATCGAGTTCTTCGTGTGTTTCCTTGGTGATTTTTGGTTATGAAGTCAAACACAATTCACCCAATCATCGGCGGTGTCCGGTGAATCATTGTGTGTTTTCAACTGAACCCTAGGAGGTATCCTAGTAT
Organism: Viscum album; assembly: GCA_963277665.1. Classification (NCBI taxonomy): domain Eukaryota; kingdom Viridiplantae; phylum Streptophyta; class Magnoliopsida; order Santalales; family Viscaceae; genus Viscum; species Viscum album. The sequence continues at coordinate 1,256,967,134 of OY728122.1, forward strand.
AAACTTAGTAACATTCTAGTTATATGTGTTACAAACTAGGTATTAAAAGATCATAACCCCATCCCTTGAAGCGATGAAGGATGAGCATCACGAGACTTCCCCGAGTTGATCACTTTTAATTAATCTTGTTCATTTCTACTTTGTTTTATCGCTTTTATTTCCTATTTTCATCATTAATCATAAAACCCTCAAGTTTTACAAAACCTAATTCACCTTATACTTTCATAATAAAACCCCTATTTTTAAATTAATGATCTAAGGCTCTGTCGAGAGATGACCTAGGGTTGCTGCTATACTGCAGAAATTCTAGTCAAAATTAAACAACTAATTTGACGTGCTCGACAACGCGATCAATGGCACAGTACCTCTGTGGTAACTGTAACCGATAGGCAACCGAACTGACTCTCTCTAGAATCTAAAACATCCCCATATACCTCGGTGAAAGTTTACCATGTCTCTTGATCCGCCTGTGTCCCAACCTCGGTGAAACACACAAGAAAACCTGATCTATGACACGAACTCTAGGGGTCATCTGCGGTGATCAGTGTAAGATTTATAATGAGACTATGCAATAGCCATCCGATTCTGAATCAACTGGACCTTCTCAGTAGTCTACTATACAAGACGTGGTCCTAGTAAAGCTTCCTCACCTGCCTCCATCCAGCACAAGGGTGATCAGCATGGCCTACCATATAAAGCCTTGTAAGGTTCCATCTGAATAGTTTCCTGAAAACTGTTATTGTAGAAAAACTCGATCGGGGGTATGTGCTTCTCCCAAGATCCCCCAAAGTCTAGGACTCATGTGTGAAGCATGTCCTCAAGTACCTGTATCGTATGCTCTGACTGGACATCGGTCTGAGGATGGTAAGTTGTGCTCAGAAGCACCATTTTACCTAGTGCCCTCTGAAAACTCTGCCAGAAATGAGACGTAAAGTGGGCGTCCCTATCTGAAACGATAGAACGAGGGACCCCATGAAGACGCACTATCACTCGAATATACAACTTCCCGAGCTTTTCAACACCTAAGGTCTCCTTGATTGTCAAAAAGTGAGCTACCTTTGTGATTCTGCCCACAACAACCCACAGGGCATCATTGCCTCGAGGTGACCTCGGAAACTCGATCACGAAATCCATCGCAACATCATCCCATTTCCATTCCGGAATAGGTTACTGCTGTAATATTATGGCTAGCCTCTGATTCTCCGCCTTCACCTGCTGACAGGTGGAACATCTCGTAACAAAACCAGCTACCTCTCTCTTCATACCCGGCCACCAATACTGACGTCTCAAGTCACGGTACATTTTGGTTACCCCGGGGTGTACAACCCATGCTGAATCTTGAAACTCCTGCATCAGCTCCTCGCGTATATCCCCTGGAACCCACACTCATCCATGGAAATGCAGTACCTTATCATCGCTTATCGTCCATCTAGGAGGAGGGTCCTCACTTTCCACTAACTCCCGCAGAACTTGGCCTTCTGAATCTGATAGCTATCTCATCCTCACTCTATCCAGAAGGGTAGAAGTCAGAGCTAAGGAAGAAAGATAGGTTTTCCCCTGACTATCATGTACCTCCAAATACATCTCATAGAACAAATCCATAAGCTACCACTCACCACTGGCCTCATGAACTGCCTGTGTTTGAGTCTTCCTGCTCAGTGCATCAGCAACTACATTACCCTTACCAGGTGTATAGGCAAGCTCAAAATCAAAGGAATGAAGGTATTCAACCCACCTTCGTTGTCTCAAATTCAATTCATGCTGAGTAAAGATGTAATTGAGACTTTTGTGGTCAGTAAAAACCAAAAAATTCTCTCCCAAGAGATAATGTCTCCAACAGCACAACGCATGAACAACTACAGCCAACTCGAGGTCATGTGTTGGGTAATTCCTCTCATGTGGCCTCAACTGCCGTGACCCGTACGCAACTAATCGATTGCCCTGCATCAACACATCTCCCAGCCCAATACTTGATGCATCACAGTAAACCGTATATCTATTCCCTTACTCTGGAAGTATCAGGATTGGTTCTTATTTCAACCTTCCTTTCAGCTCCTGAAAGGCTGTCTCGCAAGCTTCTGACCAAACGAACTTCACGCCTTTCTTAGTCATACCTGTCAATGGTGCTGCTAAGTGGGAGAAATCCTATATAAAATGCATGTAGTAACTAGCCAGCCCCAAGAAACTTTGTATCTCAAACACATTCTTAGGATGCTCCCAGGAAACTACTGCTCTCACTTTCTCTTAGTCTACTACAACTCCTTCCTCTGAGATGATATAACCCAAGAAGTGTGTCTGGTCCATCCAAAAGTGGAACTTTGAGAGCTTAGCATATAGTCGATTCTCTCTCAGTGTACTCAGTATGATCTCAATATGGGTGGCATGGTCGTGCTGAGTGTGAGAGTACACCAAGATGTCGTCCAAAAAGACTACCATGAAAGAATCTAGATAGGGATGTAACACACGATTCATCATATCCATGAAAATTGTTGGCACTTTCATGAGTCTTAACGGCATAACCAAGTACTTGTATAGACCATATCTACTCCGAAAATCTTTAAGCGGTATATCCAATGGTCTAACGTGTAACTGATGATATCCGGATCTCAAGTAAATCTTTGAGAATACTAATGCTCCAAGAAGTTGATCAAAAAGATCATCAATCCTTTTAAAGGGATATCAGTTCTTAACCGTCAACTTGTTCAGCTTCCGATAATCCACACAGAGTCGAAGGGTACCATTTGCCCTCTTCACAAAAAGGACCGGAAAACCCCAAGGAGAAGTACTGAGTCGAATAAATCACTTTGCCTGTAACACCTCTAACTGCCTCTTGAGCTCCTGTAACTCAGGTGTAGCTATCCTATAAGGAGGAATGGACACCGGTGCCACTTCCGGAACAAGCCCAATAGATAAATACACCTCTCACTCTGGAAGAATACCTGAAAAGTTTTCTGGGAAGACATCCCTGAAATGATCAACCACTGGAGGGAAATACTTCTAACAATTTCCCTGATCATCCAGATACAAAGTCGCAATCTGGGTTGTCACACCACCTCACCCACAATGCTCGGGTCCATCTCGGCTCACCTGGACATCCCATTCTCCCTTGTATAGAAACTCTCCACCCTCTGGTGATGTGAAACTCACCCTACGACGATAGCAATCCACAAAGGCTCAAAAGGGTACCAACCAGTCCATCCTGAGAATGACATCATAAGCTGTCATCTCTAAGACATAGAGGTCCCACAGAAAGTGACACCCACCAACCTCTAGGGGGAACTCCTTACACTGACGCACACCAGCCGTTCTAGTCCCCAACGGAGTCTATAGCATTATAGTATTAGAAGAAGAAGAAAGAACACAAATCTCAAGTCTCTCCACAACAGGAACAGATATAAAGCTATGTGTAGCACCCATATCGAAAAGTGCAGAAGACAAAACAGAAGAAACTAGAATAGTACCTCTGATAGTGGAAGGTCCGGGAACTTGATCTTGTTGGGTTTGTTGCACTACATATTCCTACCCAGTGTTGCGGCCCTATGACACAGCCTGGCTACCCTGAGCTGACCCGCCCTGCTATCTCTAGGATCCTAGTGTCTGGATACCACGGCCACGACCACCATCTCTGCCTGCACGCCCTGACGTGCCCCAATTCCCCGACTGGTAAGAATCTGCTAGTCCTGCTCCCACATGAGGAGTCTTCACAGAACCCCTCTCACTAGCCTCTTGTAGTAATGCCCTGCAAAAGAACTACAGATGACCCATCTTGCCGCAAACTCGGCACTCCATTGGGTCACACGGACACTTATGTCTCTTGTGCCCCTCTCTACCACACTGGTAGCAAATGACCTGGTCACATGAAGAATTCTGCTGACTAGTACTGATACTGTGAGAGAAAATCATCTGCCTATTCCTCTTACCGGTATAAATAGTACCAGAAACTGGTGTTGAACCGCCCTAGCATGCACCACTAGCTTCCCGCAGATTCCTCTTGGTAATCATTGCCTGGTTCAGAATAGCATGTACCGTAGGTAACCTGAAAATGTTCACCAGCGCTCGGATATCACTCCAAAGACCATCCTCAAAGTTTCTATCCCTCAGAGCCTCATCACCCACCAGAATGGGTGAAAAACGCTGAATCTTGGTGAAGCGATAAGAATAATCCATCACTGACATAGCGCCTTGCTGCAGATTCATGAACTCTCGAGTTCGATCTGCCCGCAGCATCTCTAAAAATAAGAATTCATAGAAGGATACCTGGAAATATTCTCATGCCATGTCTCGGTGATGCTCATACTGGGTGGTAACATCCCACCACCTTTTGGCCGAATCATGCAGCATGTATGTAGCGAGCTTGACCCTCCTCCCAGGAGGCATCTCTAGATGCTCGAATATCATCTGCATAGAACCCAGCCAAGATTCCACAGCCTGTGGTCCTCTATCCCCTGAAAACGTGGACAGATGCTGCTGCTGGAAGATATGAGTTAGCTCTGCCATAAATGTGGCGGCCTACGGTGCTCCCTGGAAGGTCTTCATGAACCGCATGAAGCCTTCAAGGAACCGTGCCTCCATGCCTGCGTCCAATATAATGGATGGCACCGCATCTGGCTCTACTGGAGTATACATTGGTATCCCATGGCCTACCATCTCTGGAGTATAATCGTTTTCACTCTCTTGGAGAACAACTAGTGGTCATCTCGGCAGCATGACTCTACAATGTCAAAGCACACCTTAGAACAAGATTACCAAAGACTGAAAACGAGGAGGCCAAGAAGGGAACAGGAGAAAGAAAGCATTCAAGATTTATAAAACTTGACTACACAGCGTGTATAAATACTACACAACATGTTCCCTTAGGTCTTTAACATGAGTGTGTACATCTACCAGTACTGGTCGTGTATCACCCCAACTACACGGTGTGGTGTCATAACACACGGTGTGTACTTGAATCCTTCTTCACTTCCCGAGTCCTTCTACATGGCTAATCCACATGGCTCTCCTAAAACAGGACTACACGGCGTGTCCCATAGGTACACGGCATGTACTCGACAAGATTTCATCGGCTCGTGTTGTTCGTGACACGGCCTATGTACCCAGGTCACACTACACGGCATGTTTCAAAAAAGACACGGTGTGTTCAAAGAATCCCCAAACCGACCCGTGTTGTTCGCTACACAGCCGGATACATGGCTGACACTACACGGCGTGTTCTAAGCGGACACAGCATGTACTAGGAAAGATAACACCGACCTGTGTTGTTCGTGGCACAGCCGTGTACCTGGGTCAGACTACACAGCGTGTTCAAGGCCAACACGGTGTGTATGTCTTAAGGTTCCACCGTCTGTGTTGTTAGTTACACGGGCGTACACCAGGTCAACACTACAAAACGTGTACAATCGGTACACGGCATGTTTCCCCAAGCCATTCCCTACCCCGTGTCCCCACCCACACGGCCTATGACACGGTAAGAGACTACACGGTGTGTACTGAGGGTACACGGCATGTACTTAAAAAAATTTCATTTCTTCCCAAACATAAGAACACATGGCGTGTGTCCATAGATCTACACGGCGTGTATCCTGGGTTTTCCAGACAGTAAGCCTCGAAAACTACTCTGAAACACAGAAAAACACTAAAACAAACATTTAAGTTCCAAATTCTGATCTGTGAGGGCCCATACTCCCTAAGAATCAAAGTTTGGAATCTTACACATGTTGTAACAAAATAAACACATTGATGATCTACCAAATTCCAGACATTGAGGTCCCATACTCCCCCAAAACCAAAGTTTGGCGTTCATCCTATCAAAACCTCACACCAAAATACCCTAACAAATAGCAGGTATTTATCAAAGCAGCTATCACAACAGCATGTTCTTCTAGCACATCTACTATCACAACAATATGAGATTTATAATGCACCTACATGGCATGGAAACTATGCATGGAATGTGATTCTAACATGTTCCTAAATGATGCATGAGATGGTATACCCTCATCTCATCGGGTTTCAACTAAATAGAACCCAGTATAAAAATAAACAACACAACCACAAGTGCCTCACCCAAGGGTGAAAATCAAGTCAACTGTAAAATTTGAAAAATCAGAATAATTGCAACATGAGGTAAATTGGATTTTCCCTATACACGGGTTAGCTACTCCCAAAAACAGCTTATTACCAACTACCATGTCCATCCTATCCCTGAATAAGTCTCCAAACAGTAAGTCAAAGAAAAGAACTCCTCTGATACCACTTTGTAATGTCCCGGATCCGGGTGCCACTCAACGGGTTCCCCAAACCCGGTTGGTCACATGACCTCAAGCGTATTTCCCCAAATGCCATAGGCTGCCGACTAGTAGTGAGGGCCCAGGTCTGATAGTGGGGAAACTATGCCCTCATTTGTCAAAGTGTAGCGCAGCGGAAAAGATAAATAACATGCAACAGCAAAAGTAGTAGATAGTACACAACTGAAATGGACAACTAAGGTAAAAGAGAACCATCATTCGTATATATAAAGATGTTGCATGTCACTACTTCTATGAAAGTATCCAGAATAGGATACACTACAATACAATACAATACAACTCAAAGTACAAGGTATAGCCAAACAAAACAAAGCAGAGTAAACAGAATGCAGCAGCATTGCAAGCCTAAGCTCGGTCTCATGCTCTCCTACTCCTCTGCTACAATCATGTACCTGTAAAGGGACCCTTTACCCTATCGACACCTGCAGCAATATAGTCTGTTTGGAAGTCGATGATGCTCCCTTCATGGCCTGGTTTGATTCTTCGGTTTTTGGTTTTCATCCTCATGATTTTGGTTTTTATTTGGTTCTGTTAGTGCCCGTCACGACGGATCTATTCCATGTTTCTGATTCATTGTGAATTTTCTTTGATGGTGTTTGTCCTTGGTGTGGAGTTAATAATGGGAAGACATGGCATGTGATGTCCGGCCCTGTGGTGACATCGACGCTAATGGTGATGTATCTCGCCGATGAAGGGAGGCGACGTGTACGGTTGTTAGCATGTGCGGCGTGAGGTTTAGCTATCTGAGGCTGATTATGTTTGATGAGTGATGATGATGATATGGTGTTTGGACGATGGAAAGGATAAAGGTATTTTATGTATTGTTGTTTGAAGCCATGGCGGCGATGTCTGGTGGGTTCTTTCTGATGAATTCTGAAGAAGGTGGGTTCTTGACGACAAAGTTTGAAGAAGGTGATGAAGGTGACAACGAAGTGGGTCGATGTCGAGGGTGAGGGTTGAGGAGGCTCGCTGACCGAGGATCCGTGTCTCGAGGAGTCTAGGCGTAGCTGTGAGATTTGAATGAAAGTGGAATTCATCTTAGCTGGATTTTTAGTTTTGTGATCCAGTAATGTCTTGTATGGAGCGGTTCCCGCTCACCCAAAAAGAGGTTTTGGAAAATCAGATAAAAATATAATTTTCAGTCAGTCATGCATACCCTTGGGTATCCTGGCCAAACGGCTAAACAGAGGAACGCACCACCAGGGTGGTCCTGGATCCAAGTATTAATCCCAAACAGCAGATTAAACTTATTATTAGATTATTTACACAATTCTAGATATCTTTTCAGCAAAGGCCTCAGCAATACGACACCTCAAACATGGGTCCGTAGCACAACGGTACACAAAAACACACAGCAGTTGGAATTTAAACACTAGACCACCTACCTCGATCGTCTCTGATCGGTATACGTGAACGAAGCCTCTCAAATCGTCCAAGAACGACGTAGATATGAGGTGAACATAATCCCATTCAAACTCAAATAACTTTCCCTTTGGAAAGAATTGGTATGAAAGGCTCTAGGAGAAGTAAGAGCTTACCCGTGCGGTTCCAAGGAGATCGACGGTGTAGGAATCAGGTTCTCGGTGTGCGGTCGGGAGATCCTCCAAGCTCTGGTCGTCTCTCCTTCTCTCCTCTGGCATTCTAAGCTTCGTCTATGAACATAGGAGGCTACTTTCCATTTTAAGTGAAAAAACAAACTACACGGAGTGTACTCTCAAGTACACGGTGTGTAATTTTCATTTTTTTAACTGTTCCTCTGGAAGCTTCTTTCCACCACGGCATTGTTCACTTATCGACATGAGTACATGATGTGTATTCCTGATTACACGGTGTGTACTTTCGCTCCACTGGCAGCTGCCTCCACCGCCTTACTATTCACTTGCCGACTGAATACACAGCGTGTAAATACCCTATACATGGAGTGTGGTAAGTTTTTACCCCTTTCATTGCTGACAAGCCTACACGCCCTGTGTACCCATCCCACACGGCCAAAGTACATGGCGTGTGCAAAATTACATGGCATGTAGTCACAAAATTTGTGATTTTTCCCCATTTTCCTTATTTTCTCAAAAACACTTAAGTAAAAAAGGAAAAGAAGAAAGTCGTACCTCAAGAAGAAGAACTGGGTTATTACACACTGGCTCTCACATGATACTCATTCATCTACTAAGATAAATCCTTAGTCAAGGGGGATACCATGTTTTCCTCCATATATAATCTGCTCACCAAAACTTCACCTCATTGAGAAAAATCCCTCAAGAGATGAAACTTCCAAAGTATGTTCTTTGTGCTTTAGTGTAACCTCGTCTCTATAGAGAGATTCATTTTTGTAGTGTTGTCATAGTAAACTATGATATGGTCTTTACTACTATGTATCACATCAAGATATTGGATAAATTTATGAATCTAAATCACTTATTAGGTTGTATGAGAAGCTTCAATATAATCGAACTCTGCTATCAAGTTGGAAACAACTTGCTACTTTGAACTCTTCTAGCTCACAGCTCCTCCATTGATACAAAAGATATATCCATACTATGACTTCAAACCATTATGATCTTTATGAAAGCTAAAATCTATATAACCCATGATTACTAGTTCTTCGTCTCCTCTATACACCATGAAAATATCCTTAGTTCACCTAAAATACTTAAGGATAGCCTTAACAGTAGTCCAATATTGTTCACCTAGATATTCTTCATATCTACCAACCATGATCAAAGCATAAGAAACATCAAGAATCATACAAAACATTACATACATGATATATCCTATCATAGAAGCATATTGGACATTACTAATTATATCTCTTTCCTTATGTGTCTAAGTACACATTTTCTTGGAAAGATGTATACCATGTGACACCAGAACTGATCCCCTATTGGATTGTTTCATACTGATCCCCTTTAGTATCTGGTCAATGTATATACCTTGACTTATCCTAATAAGTCTCTTAGATATATCACGCATGATCCTAATCCCTATAATGTAGGTCCCTTCACCTAATTCCTTCATGGATAAGCAATTTCTCAACCACGTATTAACCTCTTGTAAGGTTGGTGTGTTATTTAAAATTATTAATATGTCATCGATGTGTACTACTATGAAAACAACCATACTCCTACTAAATGGTTTCTAAACACATGGATCACATTTGTTCTTAATGAAACCAAATTTATTTATGGATTCATCAAATTGAATGTTACATGACCTAGATTATTTCATTCATCCATAAATGGATCTCTATAACTTTCATACCTTTTTTGGAATTTTGTAGAGTCAAAAACCCTTCTGGTTGTGTCATGTACACATCCTCTTGAAGTTTCTCGTTAAGGAATGCAGTTTTGACATCCATTTTCCAAATCTCATAGTCATGGTAAGCTATTATAGAAAACAAAATTCTGATGGATTTAAACATGGAAACTGGAGAAAATGTTCCATCATAGTCAATTCCTTTATGTTTTATAAACCCCTTATCCACTAGTCATGATTTATTGGTATTTAATTTACCTTTCATATCTAGTTTTCTCTTGAATACCCATTTATACTCAATAGTATTTACATTAACTATAGGATCTATGATAATACAAAATTATTTTTGATATATGGAATCCATATTAGAATTCATGGATTCTTTCCATTTTGAATCTTTTGTGCTCTCTACTACCTCCTTGTAGGATAGAGGGTCATTATTTTCAACCAATAATGATTCAACATCATTAGCGGATAGAAAATAATATCTCTTAAGTTCTCTTACCTCTCTAGCACTCCTACAAAAAACGTGTGTTTTAGGATAAACTTATTCCATTGGGACCTATGGAATCTTCTCATCTACCAACTCTTGTGTATCTTGAGAATCAACTTCATCAAAGTCAATATTTCTCCCATAATCCTCCTTGAGGATGTGCTCCCTCTCAAAAAAGATAGTTTTTCTTAAAATAGTTACTTTCTTTTCTGAAGGTTTGTATATATGGTATACCTTTTTTTACTTAGGATAGTTTATAATGATACACTTCATGCCTTGGGGTGTTAGTTTATTTCTTGATATATCCTTAACAAACACTTCACAACTCCATGCATGAACATGTGACAAAACGGGTTTCTTTCCACTCCATAACTTGAAGGGAATACCATTTTTCACTTTAGTTGGTACTCAGTTTAGTAAGTATGATGTTTTCTATGATGCATATCCCCAAAAGGATAATGTAAGGATTGTGTGACTCATCATCAAACTTACCATGTCCAGTAGTGTACTGTTCCTCATTTCAATAATACCATTCAACTATGGCGTATAAGGTGGAGTGAATTTAGATAGAATCCCAAAATCCCCTATAAATTTGATAAAGTATTGGTTAAGATATTCACAACCTCGATTTGATCGAATATTATTTATCTACTTACCAAGATGATTCTAAACTTCATTCTTGAACTATTTGAACTTCTAAAAGGATTAAAACTTATACCTCATCAAGTAGATATAATTATACCTAGTCAATTCATTATTAAAAGTAATAAAGTAAGATAATCCACCTATAGGATCTACTTTAAAGGGTCTGCACACATCAGTGTGTACCAAATCTAGAATCTTTGTGGACCTTTCACCTTGACCACCAAATGGTGGTTTGGTTATCTCACCTTGTAAATAATCATGGAATATTTTAATTGGATTAATCTCAAAGGAGTCTAAGTAACCTTTTTGATTGAGATTTTTCAAATTATTCTCATTTACATGACCAAGATTTTGATGCCACACCTATGTGTTATATGAGTTGCACACATTTTTTTTATTATCAATTACCAATATTTGTTTTTCATAATTTAATACACAAAGGTCATTATTCAACTGTGTCATACTATAACATATGTTATATTTATAAAAGTAGAAACCTTTATTTACAAAGATGAAAATAAATCCATTTCTGTCTAAAAAATAAAAAGAAATAATATTCTTGGTAATACTAGGAATATAATAACAATTCATTAAAACTAAAATCATTCACATTGACAATGTGAGATGTTAGTATCTAATGGATATATCATATAGCCTTGATTCATTGGAAACCTATAGATCCACCTCATCTCTATAAATCTTCTTAAATCTAATTAGTTCCTATATTCTGATAAACATTTGAGCGCCATAGGTAATATCTAATACCTAACTTGTAGATATTGAAATATTGCACTAAATAATGAACACACCTGAAGCTTCTCCTTACTTATTTGGTTAGGTTCAATTCCTCTTTCAGTGTACCTACTTTCCACATGAAAAACATATTGCATCATGTTCCTTTCCTTTCCTATGGATAATATTTTTCTTGGAGGGATGGTTCTTCAAAGCCTTAGACTTGGAATGAGTCTTCGACCCATTTTCCTTACTCCTCATATTCTTATTCACCATAAGGATAGCAGATTTTTCATGCCCCATGTCTTTATCAACTTAGAGAATAATAGTAAGAAGTTCTGAAAGTGTCTTATCACTATTTATCATATTATAATTTACAACAAAAATGAATAATTTTTTGGGTAGTGAGGATAGAATGAGATCTATATGCAACTCAGCATGGATCTTAAAATATAATATGTCTAGGAAATCAATGTAGCCAATTATCTTGACTACATATGCCCTGGATGGCACCGACACTCCAATATTTCACATGAATAGTGCATTGGAGATCTCATATATCTCTAATCTCTCCTTATTTTTATAGATATCTTAAAGGTGAGAAACAATTCTATACACATCCAAATACTCATATTTCTTTATAAGATAATTAGACATTGAGGATAACATGAAAACTTAAACATCCATTGTGTCATCTTCATGCTTCGAATAGAGTGATACTTCTTCCCCACTAGCCTCTTTGGAAATGAACTTAGGAAGTGTGGTTTCCATCATGTATAATTTTCATTTTTGGTGTAGTATAATGCACAAGCACCTATACCATTCCTATAAATTCATGTTGATGAGATGGTTTTCCTTATCTAGTATGGATTGCACTAATATTGTAGAAGTTTTTTGATTTTCCATTTTCTACAAATTAAGAGTGTATAATTAATAATTGTTTTAATTACAAAATTAGATTAATAAATTTAAAATTAATTAAATTATATTAATCTCCCACTATTTTTCAAAACCCAATATCCCTCACCATCAGTTTCATAATATCTTATCACTTAGATATTCTAGTGGAAAAGATATATATTATCCATATAATAACCCAAACATTGGATTGAAAAGTTATTTGAAGGGTTTTAATTAGGTGAACATGCCAGCTACATTAACTCATAATTCCTTAATCTGTTGAGTAGACTCCCCAATCCTGAAATCATGTTTTTAAATATTTCCTCAACACCTACCTCTTAGTTACACCAAAACCTACTTGGATAGTCAACCCTCGATGTAAACTAAGTTAAGTTAACCTAAAAATTCAAGACAAAATTTCTATAATAATTAAAATCACCCCAACTTATTTTGGTCAAACACTTTGAACTATGAGGTTTATTATAACTTATGTAGTTGAAGGCTATACTGACTTAATATTTTAATTGAGATATTTGTATCCTTATTCATATATCCCATTTTACCTTTTCACATGCATTTTTAATATTAAGTGGATATTACTTAAGTTATTAAACATGTCTGATAAAAAAATTATGCATAATTTGGTAATATTTTATTCCATCTTGCATGCTTTTTAATTGATTTATTTAGGTGATATCACAGCATCAACATACATAAATAATTAACCATGAAACTAAAAGAAATAAAATATAAGTAACATGATCATGATATTCTCTAATGTTTAGTTTATCTAGAGAATAATAAACTAACCCTCCACCCTAGGGAAAAACACCTTGAACCATAGCTTGTTTCATGTTGCAACATTCCTCCTTGGATCATATGTATTGCCTTGATTCGTTTCACCTCAGCTCCTCAACTCAAATTGTCTCCTCTCACCTAGGATATCTATCCTTACATAATCTTTTACTCACATGCAGATTAGGGGATCTAATGGATTGGATAAAGGGGGTTTACATAAAATAAAATATGGACACACGGGCCCTTACATAATAAGGAGGAGGGGATGAAATGTGGTCCATCAATAATAATTTAACCATAATAAATTAAACAAAACCAATCACATACATTGGGCTGGTCTAATCTCACAATCATCTATATATCAATAAATGAGCATAAATTTTCAATATAGTTTATCAATTACTTCGATTCATTCTTTAATTAAGATAATGCACCATGAAATTATATAATTAAATCAATTTATCTTAGCTCCATCCAAGAATCTTTAACTCACTATCATCTATAATTTTAAACAAAAATAATTTCATTTAAAATGAATGAATTACACAAGTGTACTTGGATGTAACTTCATGTGATTATCCAAAATTTTAACATGGAAATATATTTAATATATAATTATCAATAATATGACATGGTGTGTACATTTTCAAATAAATGATACATGGAACACATCTGAACAATTTTGATTATATATTTAATTTTTCTCTGCAAGAAAACTGGCCACACTATCTACTATAGACTACATGGCATATACTATAGTACATGATGTGTATTGTCTTCTTTCCATGTCTGAAGCATACACCTTGGGACTAAGTGTGTTCCCTACCATGGAAAATCTCAGGATACATGGTGTGTTTTTGAAAGAGCACTGTCGTGGGCGCCCTCAAATGATTAGTGTGATTTGGGGTACTTAAGTGCAGCAGAGTGGCTGACCAAGGTCGTCTCTCAAAGGAGGAAGTGAATTTAACAACTTATTAGAGGTATTCTAAAAAAAATAAAATAAAATATAATAGAATAAAAACACTACTTTAAATGATTGGGGTTTGTTGTAGTTTATGAATCTAGAAGAAGTTTGCTGGAAGAAGATTGTATAATTTTTTTTTTGTTTTTAGTTTTGAAATGAATTTCAATTTAAATGACACAACAAGAAGATGTTTTTTTTAGAAATCTATTTAAAAAGCGTAATCGATCTAACTCTACCTATTCACTTTATTATTAATCATTATCATTTAAATTAACATTCACTTAATTATGATCCCTTAATTTGTTAAATCCCGAACCCTACGAGAATTAACTTTACCACAAAGATGATGTGAATTTAAACCTAGGCTAACTTTGGAACGTGCAATCGCAGCACCCTGCTTTGATTGATGTTCTAAGATTAGCTTATGATCAGTGGTAAATTAAGGCACATATCCATTCTGGAAATGAGGATGAATTGTTTTTAGGGATTATATTTGAACTCTACAAATTTATCTCGTGTGGTCTTGTATTACTGATTAAGATCGCGCTCTCACAATTTACACAAAATCCCGACCTCGCGTGTTTTTGTGTTAATTGTTCAATTGCTTGCTTAGTTTCTTACAATTTAAAAACACAATTCATGGATCATATTAAGTGAATTACAGTAGCTCATTGATTCAAAATAATTAAATGAAGAGGGTAGAAGATAGATCGATTACTAAAAGACTACTCTTCCATGGGTGGCGTAATCATCGTAGAAGCGTTTTGCATGTGCAAAGGTTTAAAATGGGTATAACCCAATAACGCTTCTACTCAAGAATTCCAGCCCAATTAGGAAGATTAAGAGAAGAAGAAATTTAAACAAAACAGAAGAAAAGAGAAGAAATATAAGAAGAGCAATGAAGTTTATTACACAAATGAAAACATTACAAAATGAAGAAGAGAAGGAGGCTTCGATGAGGGGATCCTTGCTTCAAGAGCTACCCCTCTTACAATGGTTGGAGAATTTGGGTGAAACAAATTCTCCTCTGCCTCCAATCTCCCAATGCACGTCCCAACCCCTCCAAATTAGAAAAACTTCAATTTATAGAGGGGAGGGGAGGAGAGGTTACAAGTGGTTTCAAGTGTGAATGTGGAAATTCGGCCAAATATTTTATGCCAACTTGAACCGCCCATTTGACCACCAAAACGCGTGAATTGGCCGGCCTTCCAGAAGGATGATTTGTGTCAAATCATGTCCCCGAGCTTTTGTCAAAATTTGGGCTCAATCCAAGCCCGTATGTAGAATATATGGCCCAAATACAGAACCTTCTCCATTCTGGCGAGCCCAGCCCAACTTTGACTTCATGGCCCAATTTCAACAACCAAATGAACTCTTTAGCTTTAGTGTCCTGAATAAAAGTTGTATATAATTAAGTTAGGAACACTGTTACAAAATGTCAAATTCAAATAATAAATATAAAAATATTTATATTCGAAATACTACAGTGCACTATTAAGGGTAAAACTGGAATTTTCACCAAATTTTCAAATGAATGATCAAATCCCAAATATTTTATAAATAAACATGTTTAACACAATGTGAGGAAATTATATCATTTATTATCAATAAAATATTCAATAAAATAGTGTTTTATCAACTCCCCCACACTTACCCTTTTGCACACCTGGGCAAAACCTCATATCAAGTAAACATCAATATCAAATCAAAACCAATTTTAAAACACATATCTTTAAGATCAATCAATTTCACACCAAGAATAAAAAAGATATCATGCCTCATAAAAAACCTTATTTCAAGTTCTCCATTTATATCATTCAATATATTTCCACTTCATTTATCCACCCATGCACAAAACACTTACCTTGCTTGAATTTTCTCTCATCACTCAAATATCAATTTTTTTTTTTTTTTGCAATGTCTTTCTCATCCAAACTCATGCAAGGGTCATCATAGGCTTGATAGATTCCTACATCGCTACCCGATGTGAGTCAAGGACATATTTTTATCATGAGGACTTTTCAGGGTTGTTCTGTGGCTTTCGGTTGGTAGGATTAAGATGTGAAAAACTCTGAGGCTGAATGAGGAGGGCTTGACTCTTTTAAAGCAAAATTGCATTAATCTAATTTTCACTTAAATATGGTCTTCTCTTCAATCCCCATAGTATCAATTCAGCTCCATCATCATGAAAAGTCATGAAAGGTTTACACCATTCATCATTTCAGCATAAAAAATGTCAATCTTCTCAAACATGATTTTCTTGAAAGCTCCAGATGGGCACAGCTTTCCACCTCAATTAGAAGCTCCAGAAAAGGCACAGCTTCACTTGTCATGAAAGCTCCAGAAAAGGCACAGCTTTCAATATAATGACTTTCTTTAGCATCAAACACATCTCTTAAGAATTTAATTTTCCACCCAAAGTATCACATAATGTGGTGGCACAACACAAGACAACTTCCCCCACACTTAAGCTCAACTAGATTATGCAATTTCACTTCAAGAGTTGGTTGGATAGGGAAAATTGGCTTGTAATGTGGCTTAACCTAATAGGCTGTGCATGGCTTCTAAGGGCTACAAGGATTAAATATTCAAGGTAGGCCATTATAAAAAAGGATTCTTTGAAATAGGGGCTTTAATACCAAAAAAAATGCCTCAATCATTTAAACATAAGTACCTCAAACCCTCAAGTTTTGATAGGAATAGATCAAATTCTGGTTAAATCAAGTATGGTTTGGTTCTCTCAAGAAGTGAGGTGAATGTAAAGAATATGAAAATAATGGTTCAGAAGCCTCACAGGAAAGTGATTTCAAATATAAAGACAGTGAGATGTGGCATGAGATTCAAAATTCGGTGTACTTTCCATGAAATTACTAAATATTTGAACTTGAAACAAAGTCATTTTAGCATTCATTTAAGCTTAGTTTCAAGGGGTAAATTGTTTCACTTATTGATATGGATTTAAAAATGGTGATGAGAATCATTTCAGCTCAAAAGTTTCAAAAACACACAGAAAATTGTAAAATAAACACACAAATTTTGAAAAACACACAAAAAAAAAATTTGGTTTTTTTTTAACAGGAAAACAATTGAAATTACTAAACTAAAAGGTTCCCTCCCCCACACATAAAATATTGCATTGTCCTCAATTTGAACCCATGAGATGATATATGCACATGAAATGCAGAATTTTTAAATAGGACAAATAATATAAAAGTGAAAGGGTTAGGAACAGCCTGATGTGATCAAGTGATGATGGGGTCATGCAGTGTGATAAAATCCACTGCATCAGTAGGATGTCCCTCAATGTATCTCTTCAAACGTTGCCCATTGACTATAAAGCTCCTTCCAGTGTCCTCTTGTGTGATCTCCACTGCACCATAAGGAAAAACATTAGACACAATATAAGGACCTAACCATCTGGAACGCAACTTACCAGGCATCAACTTCAGTCGTGAACTATAGATAAGGACTTTCTCTCCAACATGAAACTCCCTTTTTTGGATCATTTTGTCATGAGCTGCTTTTGATCTTTCCTTGTAGAGCCTTGAGTTCTCATATGATGACAATCGAATCTCCTCAAGCTCTTGAATTTGCAACTTCCTTTGAATTCCAGCTTGGGCCAAATCCATGTTACATTTCTTTATATCCCAATATGCCCGATGCTCGACTTCCACGGGGAGATGACACGCTTTCCCAAAAACAATCCGAAATGGGGACATACCAATGGGGGTCTTGTATGCTGTCCTATAAGCCCACAATGCATCATCCAAGCGCTTGCTCCAATCCTTCCTATTTGGCTGCACGGTTTTCTCCAAGATTTGTTTCAACTCACGATTTGAAACCTCAGCCTGGCCATTTGTTTGGGGGTGGTATGGTGTTGATGTTTTGTGTGTCACCCCATACTTTCGAAGGAGGGAAGCAAAATTCCTATTGCAAAAGTGTGTCCCTTGGTCACTGATGATGGTCTTTGGTACTCCAAACCTGCAAAAAAATTTCTGCTTTGACAAAGTCCACAACAACATGAGAATCGTCAGTCCTGGTGGCCTTGGCCTCCACCCATTTACTCACATAATCAACAGCAACCAAAATGTACAAAAAACCAAATGAACTAGGAAAAGGACCCATAAATTCGATGCCCCATACATCAAAAATCTCACAAAATAGTATGGGTTGTTTGGGCATCTCATGTCTCCTAGAAATGTTCCCAGTGTGTTGGCAACGAGAGCATGACTTACAAAACAAATGGGCATCATGGAACAAGCTAGGACAATATAATCCAGAGTCTAAAACCTTCCTAGTTGTCCGTTGGGGTCCAAAGTTTCCACCACATGCAAGTGTATGACAGAATTGCAAAACAGACTCAAACTCATGATCGGGAACACACCTCCTAATGACTTGGTCACTACACATGTTCCAGAGGTAAGGATCATCCCACACATAAAACCTGGACTCACTTTTTAATTTTTGGACTTGATTCTTCTTCAAATTTACTGGGATTTCAGAGCCAACAATGTAATTAACTAAATCAGCATACCAAGGATGCTTACCTGAGATGGTATAGAGATGCTCATCGGGGAAAGTGTCCCGAAGTGGTACCTGGTCTAAGGTGTCACCCTCTAGTGTGTGAGTAAGCCTACTCATGTGGTCCGCCACCAAGTTTTCTGACCCCTTTTTGTCCTTTATCTCGATGTCAAACTCTTGAAGAAGGAGCATCCAACGGATAAGTCGCGGCTTTGCATCTGGCTTCTTCAGGAGGTACCTCAAAGCTGCATGGTCAGAAAAAACAACTACTTTAGAGCCCAATAAATATGAATGGAATTTATCTAAAGCAAATATGACAGCAAGAAACTCCTTTTCTGTGGTAGTGTAGTTTGATTGGGCTGAATCTAGCGTCCTCGATGCATAGGCGATCACATGTGAACGTCCCTCCACCCTCTGAGATAAGACAGCTCCAACCGCGAAGTTGGAGGCGTCACACATAAGCTCAAATGGAAGGTCCCACCGTGGGGGCTGTATGATAGGTGGAGTGGTCAGACACTTCTTTAGATCATCAAAGGAAGTCCTACAAGAATCATCAAACACAAATTCAGAATCTTTTTGAAGTAATCGTGACATAGGAAGAGCGATCTTACTAAAATCTTTGATGAAGCGCCGATAAAATCCTGCATGCCCTAGGAAAGATCTAACATCACGCACACATGAAGGATAGGGTAAGGATGAAATAATTTCTACTTTAGATCTATCAACCTCTATCCCATGTTTTGACACCACATGCCCTAAGACAATGCCATGCTCTACCATAAAATGACACTTTTCAAAGTTCAGGACCAGATTCTTCTCAATACAACGATTCAACACATTTCCCAAACTACTTAGACATTCATCAAATGAAGACCCATACACTGTAAAATCATCCATAAATACCTCCATGCAGGTCTCAATAAAATCAGAAAAAATACTCACCATACATCTCTGGAAGGTACCTGGGGCGTTGCAAAGTCCAAATGGCATCCTCCGGTAGGAAAATGTGCCAAAGGGACAGTTGAATGTAGTCTTCTCCTGATCCTCTGGAGCTATAGGAACCTGAAAATATCCAGAAAATCCATCCAAGAAGCAATAGTGTGTTTTCCCAGCTAGTCTCTCGAGCATTTGATCAATAAATGGGAGGGGGAAATGGTCCTTGCGAGTGGTCTGATTTAGTTTCCTATAATCAATACACACACGCCAACTGTTTTGCACCCTCATTGGAACTAAATCATCTTTCTCATTTTTAACAACAGTAAAACCAGTTTTCTTAGGCACAACCTGAATTGGACTTACCCACTGTGAATCTGAAATGGGAAAGATTATACCTGCCTCGAGCAATTTCTCAACTTCCTTTTTAACAACTTCCAGGAGGGTGGGATTGAGTCTCCTTTGTGGTTGTCTCACCAGTTTAGCCCCATCCTCCAAGAGAATCCTATGCATGCAAATAGAGGGGCTAATACCTGATATGTCTTCCAATGTCCAACCAATTGCCCTAATGTTATCTCTCAAAAGATTCAAAAGTTTTTCTTCATGTTCAAAAGAGAGATTGTTAGCAATTATGACAGGTAATCTATCACCACTGAGCAAGTATGCATATTTGAGATTTGGGGGCAATGGCTTGAGTTCCAATGTAGGTGGGTGATGTATGGATGGAGAAATTGATTCAACAGACATATCTGCACAATGAACATCAGTATCAGAATAAAAATCATCACAATCAGAGAATAAAGCACCAAATCCATCAGCATACTCAATAGCCATGTCATAATCAGAGTTCACATGATCAAAATCAGAATATGATTCCATTTCAAAATCAAATCTTAGAGAGTCTTGTTCCTTAAAAATGGGTGTAGAAGTATTCTTAGACATCAAACTAGAACCAATACTCATAATCTCCCTAAGCATAGGACAATCCAATTCCATGATGTTTTTACTTGGTGGTTCAAAATGGGAGATAACAAAAGCAGAATGGTCCTCTGAGGGGTACTTCATGGAATCCATAACATTAAATATCATAACTTCATCTCCAAACTCCATGGAAAGTGTACCCTCATTGACATTTATGATAGTTTTTGCAGTTTTGAGGAAGGGTCTACCTAAGATAATGGGGGCATGAGAACTTACCTGATCATCCTCCATGTTAAGAACATAGAAATCCGCTGGAAAGATCATGTCTCTTACCCGGACAAGTACATCCTCAAGGACTCCCGCTGGATATGTCGTAGCTCTATTCGCAAATTGCACCACTACTCTTGTTGGATTCAACTCACCAACCTGCAAGGAAGAGAATACAGAGTGAGGCATCACATTTATGGAAGCTCCCAAATCACAAAGAGCATCAGAGAAGTGCAACTCCCCTATGGTACATGGGATGGTGAATGTCCCGGGATCCTTGCACTTTGTTGGCATTGCTAGAGTTGGTGTAATGAGTGCCGAGACATTCCTTCCAAGGTTGATCCTCTCATTTCCCTTGAGCCCTCTTCGATTGGTGCAGAGTTCTTTTAAGAATTTGGCATACCTTGGGATTTGCTTAATGGCTTCAAGTAGAGGAATGTTGATCTCCACACGCTTGAATGTGTCCAAAACCTCCTTTTGCATTGCTTCTTCAGCCATCTTCTTGTTTTGAACAACCCTGTTTGGAAAAGGAAGGGGTTTAGGAGGAACATCATCAATCTTTTTCTTACCTTTATCTTTCTCCTTGGATTGCTCATCAGTTGGTATGGAATGCGGCTTCTCTGAAGTTGAGGTGAATCCCGGTGGAATGGTAGGTGCATATGTATCGTTCATTTGCTTCCTGCTTCTTAATGTGATGGCACTAACATTCCCCTTTGGATTTGGAGTGGGTTGGGAAGGTAGATTTCCAGAATTCTTACTCACAAGTTCATGGAGGGCGGTGGCAATCTGGCTCATTTGAGTCTTCAACTCTCTCAGCTCCGAACCTTGACTCTTCAGCTCATTCTGTTGATTAAGAACAATTTGTTTCAAAAGATCATCAGTGTTAGAGTCTACCTTGTGTTGGATATTCCCTTGTTGCTGACTCGTTGATGTTTGAGCTTCGAATCTCCTTTGGGGTTGTTGGAAACCCGGTTGGTAAGGTGGAGGCTGCTGGAAGTTTGGTTGAAAAGGGGGCCTTTGTTGTTGTCCAGAGCCATACCTCATGTCCGCTAGATCTTTCCACCCTTGGTTGTATGTTGGATCAAACTTCTTTTGGGGATATGGTTGTTGTTGTTGCTGCTGAAATGGTCTCCCAGGGAACACTGCTGCACAATCTTCTGTTTCTTGGAGTTGTGGGCAACAGTCAGTCGGGTGGCTTGTCTCAGTGCAAATACCACAAGGCCTTGAAGGAGGGGGTTGGGATGTCTTTTGTGCCAATGCAATCTGCCTCACCATAGTTGTCAATTCTTCTAACTTAGTATCAATCAAATGACTTTCAAGAGAAGAAGGACTTACCTGATGTACTCCCCTGACATGTGGTGTACCTCTATCACCAAATTGTTGGGAGTTTTGGGCCATCTTGTCGATCAACGCACGTGCAGCTACTGGTGTCTTGTCCACCAATGCTCCTCCAGCCGCAGCATCTACCATGCTTCTCTCCATAGGTGTGAGTCCTTCATAGAAGTACTGGATGAGTAATTGCTCACTGATTTGGTGATGTGGGCAGCTTGCACACAACTTCTTGAATCGCTCCCAGTACTCATACATTGACTCCCCTTGGGCTTGCTTGATCCCCGATATCTCCTTTCGAATGGATGTGGTCCTTGATGCTGGAAAAAATCTCTGCAAGAAAAGACGTTTCAAATCGTTCCAACAAGTTACATCTTCGGGTTGTAAATAATACATCCAATCTTTCGCAGCTCCATCAAGTGAGAATGGGAATGCTCTTAGTTTGATTTGATCTTCAGAGACATTTCTAGGTTTTAGGGTTGAGCAAACCACATTAAATTCTTTCAAATGTTTATTGGGATCCTCACCAGAGAGGCCATGAAACTTTGGAAGTAAGTGAATTAACCCAGATTTCAGTTCGAAGTCCGATTCTAGATTTGGGTATGCAATACAATTTGGTTGATAGTTAATATCAGGTGCAGCCAATTCTCGAATGGTTCTATTAAGTTCATTTCCATTGTTTCCAGCCATTGGTTCTTGTTTTATGGTTGAATTTGAATTGCTTCCAATTTCAATGTTCTGATATTGGAGTAATTTTCCAACTGGTTGAATGTTGAAACTTCCCGTAGACTGAGAATGTCTGATTCGTGCCCTAAGGCTACGTTCAATCTCAGGGTCAAGATCTAAGAGATCTTCGGGATTAGTTCGTGTCATCAATAAATTAAAGATGAAAAGAAGGAATGTGGACCATAGTAAAATAAAAATTTGAAGTTTGAGTTGATGGTCCAAAAAGAAGTAGAAAGAGATAAAAGAAGAAGAAGAAAAAAAAATCAGATTGGGTAAAGACGGAAGAAAGAAGAGAGGAAGAGAATTAAAATGTAAAATAAAATAAATACCTCTAATTGGTTGAAATAATTACTTGCCTCCCCGGAAACGGCGCCAATTTGAAAGAGCGCTGTCGTGGGCGCCCTCAAATGATTAGTGTGATTTGGGGTACTTAAGTGCAGCAGAGTGGCTGACCAAGGTCGTCTCTCAAAGGAGGAAGTGAATTTAACAACTTATTAGAGGTATTCTAAAAAAAATAAAATAAAATAGAATAGAATAAAAACACTACTTTAAAGGATTGGGGTTTGTTGTAGTTTATGAATCTAGAAGAAGTTTGCTGGAAGAAGATTGTATAATTTTTTTTTGTTTTTAGTTTTGAAATGAATTTCAATTTAAATGACACAACAAGAAGATGTTTTTTTTAGAAATCTATTTAAAAAGCATAATTGATCTAACTCTACCTCTTCACTTTATTATTAATCATTATCATTTAAATTAACATTTACTTAATTATGACCCCTTAATTTGTTAAATCCCGAACCCTACGAGAATTAACTTTACCACAAAGATGATGTGAATTTAAACCTAGGCTAACTTTGGAACGTGCAATCGCAGCACCCTGCTTTGATTGATGTTCTAAGATTAGCTTATGATCAGTGGTAAATTAAGGCACATATACATTCTGGAAATGAGGATGAATTGTGTTTAGGGATTATATTTGAACTCTACAAATTTATCCCGTGTGGTCTTGTATTACCGATTAAGATCGCGCTCTCACAATTTACACAAAATCCCGACCTCACGTGTTTTTGTGTTAATTGTTCAATTGCTTTCTTAGTTTCTTACAATTTAAAAACACAATTCATGGATCATATTAAGTGAATTACAGTATCTCATTTATTCAAAATAATTAAATGAAGAGGGTAGAAGATAGATCGATTACTAAAAGACTACTCTTCCAAGGGTGGCGTAATCATCGTAGAAGCGTTTTGCATGTGCAAAGGTTTAAAATGGGTATAACCCAATAACGCTTCTACTCAAGAATTCCAGCCCAATTAGGAAGATTAAGAGAAGAAGAAATTTAAACAAAACAGAAGAAAAGAGAAGAAATATAAGAAGAGCAATGAAGTTTATTACACAAATGAAAACATTACAAAATGAAGAAGAGAATGAGGCTTCGATGAGGGGATCCTTGCTTCAAGAGCTACCCCTCTTACAATGGTTGGAGAATTTGGGTGAAACAAATTCTCCTCTGCCTCCAATCTCCCAATGCACGTCCCAACCCCTCCAAATGAGAAAAACTCCAATTTATAGAGGGGAGGGGAGGAGAGGTTACAAGTGGTTTCAAGTGTGAATGTGGAAATTCGGCCAAATATTTTATGCCAACTTGAACCGCCCATTTGACCACCAAAACGCGTGAATTGGCCGGCCTTCCAGAAGGATGATTTGTGCCAAATCATGTCCACGAGATTTCATCAAAATTTGGGCTCAATCCAAGCCCGTATGTAGAATATATGGCCCAAATACAGAACCTTCTCCATTCTGGCGAGCCCAGCCCAACTTTGACTTCATGGCCCAATTTCAACAACCAAATGAACTCTTTAGCTTTAGTGTCCTGAATAAAAGTTGTAGATAATTAAGTTATGAACACTGTTACAAAATGTCAAATTCAAATAATAAATATAAAAATATTTATCTTCGAAATACTACAGTGCACTATTAAGGGTAAAACTGGAATTTTCACCAAATTTTCAAATGAATGATCAAATCCCAAATATTTTATAAATAAACATGTTTAACACAATGTGAGGAAATTATATCATTTCTTATCAATAAAATATTCAATAAAATAGTGTTTTATCAGTTTTCCAATATACATGGCATATGACCTCATATTTTCACGGCATGTCAATCCCCATGTTGTGTATCTGATACATGACATGCTTGGGATACCTCGTGTTCTCATCCGTAAGAAAACAAGGACTACACGTCATGTACAATGGTTACACATCATGTAATTATTTATTTAATGTGCCATTATATTTAGATATACACACTGGTCTGCTTTTTTGGATCTTATATCCAATTTCATCATATATATCTGAATTTATTGATGGATATAGACATGAAAAAAGGTACATCGTGTGTATGTAGGTATTACACACCATGTACTCTGGTTTTTTCAAGGAATAGACTTTGGAACCACCATATGGTGTTCTTCAAATGAATCTTTGTTTATAAACCATAATTGATTACTGGTTATGTTAGCAAGAATGAAGAAAAGAAGAGATGATGATTTTTAGATATTAAAACAAATCGATATAAGTAAAATAATACACAAATGCATACAACCAATCAATGAATAATAAATAATTATAAATTAAACATGTGGTTTCCCTGATAACACTTGAAGGTTTTGGGCATAGCAGAAGCGTCCTTTGATGGTATGACCAAATCAAATTTTTTTCTTAATTTACATATAATCATTGTAGTACATAATTGAAATGTCATGTCCAACAAAAACCATATATTTCTTGACTATATTAAAACACAAAAACCAAAATAGGAGTATCTTCACATGTAATTTATTTTTAATTTATGAGTAGGTATAGAATTACATCAACTTGTAATTCTCTCTTCATTGATGGTATGGTTGACTATATCTCATCATATCATCATTTTTCTATACGATATAAGTATAGAATCCCTCTATTGATTATCCACACATTCACCACAATCTCTGAATGTTGTTGTATAATCATCCGGTGTTGTGAGTCCGACCTTAATTGCTTGCATCGTTTGTGGTTGATTGTAGTAGAATTATTCTTAAGGAGCAATAACTCTTGATGTTATCTAATTATCTTGATAGTGGAGGGCATAAGAGCACTCTAGATATCTTGATATGTCTCTGGGTCTTGAGAGAGTATCACTCTATCTATTGTGTATAACCCGTGTGTTTTGGAAAGTGATATAATTAGATATTTACTATGATAAGTTTAGGGTTAAGAAATTGCACACAAAAACCTTTCCATATTTATAATTCTTAAGTAACCCCATGTACATTATTATTATTATTAATTATTTTACATGTGTAACACCTTTAAGAATATATAAATAAATATCATTTACATTATTTCCAATCGGACTATTATGCTCAGTCTTCTTTCCCTCATCGAAATTTACCAATCCTTAAATAATGACTATTTAATAAATAAATGTCACTGTATTATTCTATGATAAAATATTATGTTCACCAAACTTGAAAATAAATATTTATTATTTTTATTTAACTTATTTATTCTTTTTAATAACTTATGATTAAATTATGGTGATCAACCAATACTAAATAAATATTATTTATTCTAACTTGCTAAATTCAATACCATAATTTAACTGAGATTGTGGATACACTTTGTGTGTGACCCTCTAGGCCTCTTTCTCAGTGAAATTGTGTATAATCACCTAACGTCCAAGATTAAAATCAATCAACACACCAAGGAACTCATATAGAAAAAATTTAATATTGTAACAACATCTAACTTTCTATGAATGCTTACTGTGTAATATGATCCCTTATCATGATATCTCAAATCAATCAGGTTGCATGTCGGTGCCATCAACATATATGAAAGATGTATCTTTCTTTGACTTTACAAAAATTAACTCACCAACCAAACACCATGGCCATGGATTTATGCGATTAGTTCCATTCCCATCAAAAGGTTTTGAGATATCAACTTCTATCAAGGGATAAAAGTGATAAATCCTTTCTCACATTTATAGTTTTTGGGAAAAGCAGAAGCATCATTTGATGGACCATCGTGGATTTTAATCATAAATAATGTGTAATTATTTATTTACATGATCAAAAGTTCATGTTTGACAACAATAGTGGATTACTTGACTAGATTAAAATTCTGAAATAAAAAAGTGAAGGATCTTCACATGTAATTTATAATTAATTTATGAGTAGATATAGAATTACCTCAACTTGTAATTATTCTTCAATTTATGATCTTGTTAACAATACATTGTTTTATAATCATTTCACTATAAGATACAAGTGAAAAAACCCTCTAACAGTGATCTATACATGCACTGTAATCTCTAAACAACATCGTAGAATTTTCGGGTTCTATCACAGCCAATCCTGATCACTAGCATTGTTCGTGGTTGATCACAGAATAATTCTTCTCAAGAGAGGAAGAACTATCAATGATCTCTCATTGGCTTGAGAGAGGATGGGAGTAGATAACTCTAGATCTCTTGATCTCTCTCTAGGTCTTGAGAGAGTATCACTCTATCCGTTGTGCACACCAATTCCTTTAGGAAATAGATATAATTAGATATTTATTATGGCAGTTTTAGAGTTGGAAATCCCACACAATACCCTAACCATATTTAATATTATTAGTTTAACCCATGTCCATTAATAATGATATTATTATTATTAATCACTTTAGATGTGAAAATTTTAAGAATATAAATAAATATCATTTATACCATTTCTAATCGTACCATTAAAC
This sequence comes from Viscum album, assembly GCA_963277665.1. NCBI lineage: Eukaryota > Viridiplantae > Streptophyta > Magnoliopsida > Santalales > Viscaceae > Viscum > Viscum album. Next base: position 1,256,994,704 of record OY728122.1, read on the forward strand.
TCGGTCCACTTTCCCTCGTCAATATTTACTGATCCTTGAATAATTAATATTTAATAAATAAATGTCACTTCATTATTCTATTATAAATATAATAAATATTATATTTACAAAACTTTCAAATAAATATTTATTATTATTATTTAACTCACTTATTCTTTTGAATAACATGTGATTAAATTATAGAGATCAACCAAACCCAAATAAATATTATTTATTCTAACTGGTTAAATTCAATAATAGAATCTAACTAAGATTATAGATATACTTAGTGTGAAACCTTCTAGGCCTCCTTCTCAGTGTAATTAGGCATAACCACAAGTTCGTGGTTAGCATCTAGCAACATGACAAGGCATCTATAGAGAAAGAAGCTAACACCACAGTGACATCCAACCTCCAATTAATGTTTACTCTATAATATAATATCTTTATCATTATATATCTAATCAATCAGGTTTCATGTTGGTGCCATCAACCTATATGGTCGATGTCTCTTTCTTTGACTTTCTGGAAATTAACCCGCCCACCAAACACCATGTCCATGGATTTATGCAGGCAGTTCCATTCTCATCAAAGGGCCTAATATATCAACATTAATATATGGATAGAAGGAATAAATCTTTTCTCACATCATCCATTAATGAAATATCACTCATGAAGCACCCAATGCATCCTAATTCACCACAAACATATGTCATCATGGTTTTCATCATTGTATCAAAGTACGTGAGTCATGATATTCATTAATGATAATCTTAAAGTCCAAGGATCAATACACAAGTTTGTGAATAGGAACATCCAATGACGCATGGAAATATAGATTTCATATTAATGGGTATGTTCTCATGAGCTCCTATCTTAGAGATTACCAAAGGTGAACACCATGAGAAGGTTTCTTAATGTATTATGAGACTCCTACCCTAGATATCCTATATTTTTTGTGTCCCATAAGACAATATCATCTGGAAATATAACAAGTTTCAAGAATAGTGTCATGGAACCTCTAGATTCTCATCATAGTGGGGAACATCTATGACCTTTCATCCAGATGTATATATTCTAAGGAAATTATCACACAAAAATATTATACATAATAACAATCATGATGTGATAAGAAAACTTCTTTAATAATAAAAACATTTAATCAAGTACTAAACAAGTTGGTTCTAGGGAAACAACTCCAACGGATTCCCACTTTCACTAGATACAACTGAAAACAGATTTTATTCCACTATCTCTTACATGATAATCATGCTTCTACTAAGATAAATCCTTTGTTAATAGGTCCATCACATTTTCCTCCATGGATACTCTGCACATAACAACTTCTCCTCATTGAGAAAAATCCATCAAGAGATGAAATATCTAAAGTATGTTCCTTGTCCTTTTGTGTGACTTTGGCTCTTTAGAGAGAGTATCCACTACAGTGTTATTGTTGTAAAATGTAATAGGATCTTTACAACTAAGTACCAAATCAAGCTCCTAGAAAAAGTTACTAATACAAACTACTTCCTTGGCTACATTAGAAGATACAATATACTCAGACTCCACTATAGAATCAGTGAAAACTGGCTGCTTTGAGATCTTCTAGATCATAGCTCCTCTATTGAGAGAAAATATATATCTTGAATATAAATTCATATCATTCTAATCTTTTTGAAAACTATAATTTTTATAACCCATGATGACTAGTTCTTTATCTCCTCCATGCACTAGGAACATATCCTTAGTATACCTTAGATACTTAAGGATAGCCTTAATAGTAGTCCAATGTTGTTCACTTGGATTTCCTTGATATCTACCTGCCATACTCAAAGAATAGTCAACATCATGCCTTATACATAAAATGGAATACATGATAGATCCTATCATAGAATTATATGGGATATTACTCATTCTCTCTCTTTCCGTTTGTGTCTGAGGACACATTTTACTGGAAATATGTATACCATGTGACACTAGAACCAATCCCCTCTTAGATTGTTCCATACTGAGCCTATTCAATATATGGTCAATGTATGTACCTTGAATTAGTCCAATGATCCTCTTGGATCTATCATCCATGGTCTTAATCCCTAGAATGTAGGTTGTTTCACCTAAGTCCTTAATAAAGAATCACATGCTCAACCATTCCTTAACCACTTATATAGTTAGTATATCATTTCCAATTAGTAAAATGTCATCAACATATACTACAATGAAAATAACTATACTCACAATAAATAACTTATAAATTCATGGCTCACATTTTTTCTTAATGAAACCAAATTCTTTTATGGATTCATCAAATCGAATGTTCCATTACTTGTATGCTTGCTTTAACCTATAAATAGATCTCTAAAACTTTCATAACTTTTTGGCATTTCTTATAGTCACAAACCCTCCTGTTTGTGTCATATACACATCCTCTTTAAGGTTCTCGTTAAGGAATGTAGTTTTGATATCTATTTTCTAAATCTCATAGTCATGGTAAGTTGCTATGGAAAATAAAATTATGATGGATTTAAACATGGAACTGGAGAAAAGGTTTTTCATAGTCAATGACTTGATGTTGTCTAAACCTTGTAGATTCTAGCCATGATTTGTAGGTATTTACTTTACCTTCCATATCTAACTTTCTCTTAAATTCCCATTTACACCTAATCAGTTTTACATTATTTGGAGGATCGATCAGAACTCAAGATTGATTTTGATACATGGAATCCATCTCATAATTCATGGATTCTTGACACCTTACATCTTTTGATCTCTCTATTACATCCTTGTAGGAGAGTGGATCATAATTTTCAAACAATAATGAGTCACCATCATTAGTGACTAAAAAACCATATCTCTCTTGTTCTCTTACCTCTTTGTCTCTCCTACATAGTACTTGTGTTTTAGGAACCACGTCTTCCAAGGGAAACTATGGAACCAATTCCTATACTAAATCTTGTGTATATTGAGCATCAACTTCATCAAAGTCAATCTTTCTCCCACTATTCTCTTTTTGGGTGTGCTCCCACTCATAAAAGGTGGCATGTCTTGTGACAGTTAATTTCTTGTTTGAAGGGTTTTATAGGTAGTATCCCCTTTTTCCTTATGATATTCTATAAAGATACACTTCATGTCACAAGGTTCCAGTTTGGTGCTTGATCTATCCTTAATAAACACCTCACAACCCCATGCATGAACACGTGAAAAAACATGTTTATTTCCACTCAATAAATCAAACAAAATACCATTTTTTGATTTATTTGGTACTCGGTTTAGTAAGTATAATTTTTTCTATAATGCATATCCTCAAATGGATATTGGAAGGCTTTTATGACTCATTATATACCTTACCATATCCAACAAGGTATAGTTCCTCCTTTCACTAACATCATTCCACTATGGTGTATAAGGTGGGGTGAATTGTGATAAAATCTCATACTCCCATAAAAATTCGATAAAGTATTAGTTAAGATATTCACCACCTCAATCTAATCAAAGTTTCTTTATCTTCTTACCAAGATGATTCTCAACATCATTATTTAACTCTTTAAATTTCTCAAAGGATTCATAATTATACCTCATAAAGTAGATATAACCACACTTTCTCAAGTCATCAAAAAAAGTAATAAAGCATGAGAATCCATCTCTATATTCTACATGAAAATGTCCACACACATTGATGTGTACCAATTATAGAATATCTATGGCCCTTTCACCTTGACCACTAAATGGTGGTTTTCTCATATTACCTTATAAACAATTGTATCATCTATCAAGTGGTTTAAGGTCAAAATAGTATAAGTATACATCTTTATAGAGATTTTTCAAATGCTTTTATTTTTCATGACCAAGACGGTGATTCCATAGCTGGGTGTTATATGATTTGTTCATGTTGGTTTCATTATCTATTGCCAATATTTGGTTTTCATAATTTAATACATAAATATAATTATTCAATGGATCCATACCATAACATATTCTATCTATATAAAAGTAGAAACCATTATTTCCAAAGGTGAAGACAAATCTATCCATATCTAAATAAGAAATGGAAATAATGTTATTGTTAATACTAGGCACATAATAAAAGTTCTTTAAAACCAAAATCAAGTTATAGATAATGTGATATGGTAGTCTCCAATGGCTAGATCATCAAGCCTTGCTCTATTGGAAGCCCATAGATCCACCTCATCCCTAGTAATCTTACAAAATCTACTTAGTTCCTATATTTGGATACAAATTTGAGAACCATAGGTAGTATCTGACACCCAAATTCTTGGTATGGAAATATTATACTCAATAAAGAATACATCTAAAACTTCCCCTTACTTCTTTGGCTGGGTATAATTCCTCTTCTAGTGGCCCTTCTTTCCACATGAAAAACATACCACATCCTATTTCTTTCCTTGCCTCAGGATCTTCTTCTTCTTGGAGGAGCAGTGCTCCATAGCCTTATACTTTGAATAAGTCTTTAGTCCCTTTAACTTGTTCCTCTTATTCTTATTATCCATAAGGACAGTGGGTTTGTCACATTCCATGTATTTATTAAATTGGTAGAAAAGATTAAGGATTTGTGATAGTCTCTTCTAACCATTGCTCATATTATAATTCACAATAAAACTATAGAAGTTTTAGGGTACTGAGGACATAATAAGATCTGTATGAAATTCATCAGAGATGTTAAGACCCAAGATGTCCAGGTTCTCAATGTACCCAATCTTCTTGACTACTTGTTACCCAGATAAAACTAACTCTCCAAGCTTCTATGTGAAAAGTGCATTAGATATCTCATATCTCATTGATCTCATCTTCTCTTGATAGAGATCCTAAATGTGAGAAACTACATTATACACATCCATATACTCATATTTCTTTAAATTTTCATTGTACATGGAGGATAACATAAAACATTTGACATCCATTACATCATCCACATTCTTTATATAGAGAGATACTTCTTCCTCACTGGAATCTTTGGTAAGTGACTTAGGAAGTGGGGTTTCCAGCACATATGATTTTTTTTCATGGCGTAGTATAACACTCAAGAGCCTATATCATTCCTAGATATTCACACTAATGATAAGGTTGTCCTTCTCTAGTATAGATCTCATTGATATTGTCAAAGTTTTTTGATTTTTCATTTTCTACAAATTAAGAGCGGTTAATTAATACTTGTTTTGATTAACAAAATTAAATTAAATTAAATTCTATTAATCTTCAACTATTTTTTGAAACCTAATAGAACTCACCATCAGTTTTGAAATATATTATTGCTTATATATTCTCGTGGCAAGGATCTATATTCCCCTTCTCATAACCCATACTTGGGACTCACAAGCTATTTGAAGGGTTTTAAGTAGGCGTAACTTTCCAACTACATTAACTCATAGTTCCTTGATTTGTTGATTGGACTCCCCAATCCTAAAATACTATTTTAAGATTTCCTAAACCTTTTACTATTAGTTACATGAAGTCCTAATTGGAAATTCAACCCTTTATGTAAACTAAGTTAATTCAACCCAAAACTTCAAGCTAAAATTTCCACAAAAATTGAAAGCACCCCAAATTGGTTTGGTCATGTACTTTTAATAATGAGGTTGATTCTAAATTAAGTAGTGGAAGGATGATATGAATTAATATTTTAATTAATGGATTTTTTCCCTTATTCATAGATCTCATTTAATCCTTTTACATGCCTTGTTAATATTAAGTTGATTTTACTTAAGTGATTAACCATGCTTGATAAAACATTTACACATAATCTGGTTATATTTTATTCCTTATTTCATTCTTGTTAATTCATTTATTAGGTGATATCACAACATTTACAAACATAAATTATTAACCATGAAACTTATATAGATAAAATATAAGTGTCATGATCATGAGATTTTCTAATGGTCAGTTTATCTAGTGGATGATAAACTAACCCTAAACCCTAGGGGAAAACACCTTGAACTATAGTTTGGTTTGTGTTTTAGTATTCCACCTTGGCTATTATGAATCACCTTGATTGGTTTCACCTTGGATCCTTAACTTATACTTCCTCTTATCGCTTGAGATATCCATCATTCCATAAGATTTTACTCACACATAGGTGAGGGGATCCAATGGATTGGATAAAGGGGGTTTACATAAAAGAAACTATGGGAATAGAATACCTTACGTAATAAGGATGAAGGGATGAATCATAGACCATAAATAATAATTTAACAATAATAAATTAAAAGAAATTATTCATACACAAGGTTCGGTCTAATCTCATGATCATCCATACATTAAGAAAACAATAATACATTTTCAATATTGTTTATCAATTACTTCAATTTTTCTTTAATTAAGATAATGCACCTACGAATTAATCCAATTAATTTAATTTTTCTTAATTATATCCAATAATCCATAACTCATCATCATATATAATTTTAAACAAAATTAATTTCATTTAAAATTAATGTAGTATACAAGTGTACTTAGAGGCAACCTCGTGTGTTCATCAAAATTTTAACATGGAAATTAATTTAATATATAATTTTTAATCCTATGATATGACATGTACTATCAAATGAACAACACACGGAACACATAATCAACAATTTTAATTGTAATTTTAATTCTTCTTACCATGAAAATTTGATAACACTATTAACAACAGACTACACAGCATGTACTTGTCTTCTGCCCATGTCTGTAACACACGCCTTGGGTCTAGCCGTGTTTCCTATCATGGATGTGTTTGATGTACATGACGTGTACTGGGAATACGTGTCATGTAACCTTGGATATACACAACATTTTTTTCACTATGTCTTGTATCTAATACATGGCTCATTGGGACACCTTGTGTTCTCAGCTGTGAGAAGAGAGGGACTACACGACATGTAAGATACTTACACGATGTGTGGTTATACATGTCATGTTCCAAACTATCTGGATCCACATGCTGATCCACTTTTTTCAGATATAAAATTAAATTGGATCAGATCTATCTAACATTATCACATGATATTCATGTGAAAACAAAAGTGCATGGAATGTATACTGGAATTACACACCATGTGCTCTGGTTTTGTCTAGGAAAAACCTTTAGCACCTCCAGATGGTGTGAATCAAATACTTCTTCGTTATTAATCATTAACTGATTAGTAGTCATATTATTGATAATAGATAAAGAGAATATATAATAATTTCATATATTAAAATTAATAGTTTTAAGTAAAATAAAACACAAACACATGTAAATAATCAAAAATAATACACTATTATAAATTAAAAATGTGGTCGCTCTAATACCACTTGAAGGTTTCAGGTGCTGCAAAAGAATCCTTTGATGGAATGATCATCTTAGATTTTAGTCATAAATAATTTTTAATCATTAATTTATATTATTAAAAGTTCATTTCCAATGAAAACCATAGATTACTTGACTAAATTAAAATTCTAGAACCAAAAGTGAAGGATCTTCACATGTAATTTATAATTAATTTATGAGAAGATATAGAATTATCTAAAATTGTAATTCTACTTTCATTGATGATATGGTTAACAATACATTGTAATACCATCATTTTATTATATTATAAAATTTTATAACCCCTCTAGAGGTGACCCACATGTGCGCTCCAATCTCTGAACAACATCGTAGAATCGCCGGGTGCCAGCATGGCCAATCTTGATCACTTGTGTTGTGCATGGTTGATCTCATTGGAATTATTCTTAAGAGAGGAAAAAATCTTGATGATATATCATTGACTTAATAAAATAGAGTAGGAGAGTTAAAGGAGCTGTCATGGGTGCCCTCAAAAGATTAGTGATTTTTTGGGTACTTAGGTGCGGCAGAGTGGCTGACCAAGGTCGTCTCACAAAGGAGGAAGTAAATTTGACAACTTATTAAAGGTATTTTAAAAAATAACATAAAAGGGAATAATAACACTACTTGAAAGGATGTGGGGGGGTTTATAGTTCATAAAACTAGAAGAATTTTTCTGGAAGAATATTTTATAATATTTTTGTTTTTATTTTTTAAATGAAGTTCGATTAAAAAGACACAACAAGAAGATATTTTTTTAGACAATATTTAAAAGGTGCAATCGATATAAATATACCTATTAATTTACTTATTAATAATTATAATTTAAATTAATATCCACTTAATTATTATCCCCTAATTTTTTAACCCCCAAACCCTATGAGAATTAACTTTACCACAAAGATGAAGAGAATTAAGCCCTAGGCTATGTTCAGAACATGCAATCACTGCACCCTGCTTTGATTGATATTATAAAGATAGCTTATGGTCAGTGGTAAATTAAGTAAAATATCCATTCTGGAAAGTGAGGATGAATTGAGCTTAGGGATAATATTTTAACTCTACAAATTTATCCCGCATGGTCTTGTTTTACCGATTAAGTTTACGCTCTCACAATCTACACAAATTCTTGACCTCTGGTGTTTTTTGTGTTAATTGTTAAATTGCTTAATTAGTTTATTATAATTTAAAAAATAAATTCATAGATAATATTAATTGAATTATAGTATCTTATTTATTAAAAATAAATTAATGAATAAGGTTAGAGGTAGATCGATTGCTAAAAATAACTACGCTTCTATGGGCGGTGTAGTCGTCGTAGAAACGTTTTTCATGTGTAAAGGTTTAGAAAGGGTAAAACCCAATCTAATTTATACTCTTGATTATATCCCAATTAATAAGATTAAAGAAGAATAAAAAAGAGGAAAATAGGGGAATAAATAAGAAAATATAGAAAATAGAAGAGGAACAAAGAAGTTTATTATGCAAACATAAATATTACAAAGCAAGAAAGAGAGGAAGGCTTCGATGAAGGGGACCTTGCTTCAAGAGATCCCCCTATGAGTATAGGGAGTTACAGAACCTATAAGGTAGTGAGATGACTCCTATATAAATACAAAATTTCATCACTTCACTCCTTGTTCGAACTTTCAAATGGGGTTCCCAAGGTGTCAATTTATAGCCAAAATGGGGAGTGGTTTTGGGAACCCAGTTTTCGAGATACCACAAGTGTATCAGTTTGGAGTTTGTAAATGATATTATCTCGAGTTGGACAAAATATAAAAGTTGTAGGCTAGAATCTTGGATATCTCCATGTCAAATTTGGAAGATAATGGAGGATTAAATCGTGATATATGGCCAAAATACAAAACCAAAGCATTGAGTTCGTGAAGATTTTGTCCCGTGGATAGATTGGCTCAAATGGACCCCTTAATGAACGAATTGGGCTTTGTCTCCTTGAGATGAGTTGTATTCCATGAAGATTTGGAGCGTTTCAAAAACTTTCATCCAATTTGGAGGCACTTATTTTGATCAATGAGAAAAACAGTGTATAGATGTCCTTGGGCTTCCATGTAGTTTGACCCATTTCTCTTATGGATCATCTCTGACCCTCCAAGTCACATCCTCCTATAAAGAAATCACAAAAACAAGAATAATTTCCCTTTTTAATAGTGATAAAAATTTAATAATTGAATCAAATGGGATTTTAAATTTTATATAATATTTTTAATTTTAAATACAAAACTAGTTTAAAATAGTGATGTAGGAGTGAAATAAAGTAGTGAATTGTGATGCGATCACACCCCCACACTTACCCTTTTTCACTCCTGGGAAAAACCTCATATCATGTATTCTGAAAAATTGTGGCAAGTAAACATAAATATCAAATCAAAAAAAAATTAAAACACATATCCTTTTATATCCAACAATTTCACACCAAGAAACAAAATATATCATGCTTCATAAAAAAACATTATTTCAAGTTCTCCATTTATATCATTCAATATATTTCCACTTCATTTATCCTCCCATGCACAAAATACTTACCTCAATTGAATTTTCTCTTATCACAAAAATGTAAATTTTTCAATAATGTCTTTCTCATCCAAACTCATACAAGGGTCACCATAGGCTTGATAAATTCCTACATCATCACCCGATGTGATTCAAGGACATGTGTTTATCATGAGGACTTTTCTGGGTTGTTATATGGCTTTTGATTGGTAGGATTTAGATGTGAAAAATTCTGAGGCTGAATGAGGAGGGCTTGACTCTTTTTGAAGAAAAATTGTATTAATCTAATTTTCACTTAAATATGGTCTCCTCCTCAATCCCCATAGCATCAATTCATATTCATCATTATGAAAAATAAAGGAATGTGCATGCCATTCAACATTTTAGCAGTAAAAATGTCAATCTTCTCAAATATGATTTTCTTGAAAGCTCCAGATAGGCACAACTTTCTCCCTCTATTAGAAGCTCCAGAAAGGCACAACTTTACTTATCGTGAAAGCTCCAGAAAAGGAAAAAATTTCAATATAATGATTTTCTTTAGTATCAAACACATCTCTTTGGAATTTAATTTTCCACCCAAAGTATCACATAATGTGGTAGCACAATACAAGATAACTTCCCTCACACTTAAGTTCAACTAGATTATGCAATTTCACTTCAAGAGTTGGTTGGATGGGGAAAATTGGCTTGTAATGTGGCTAACCTAATAGTTTTTTCATGGATTATAAGGGATAAAAGGATTAAATGTTCAAGGTAGGCCATTATAAAAAGGATTCTTTGAAATAGGGGCTTTAATACCAAACAAATTCCTCAATCATTTAAACATAAGTACCTCAAACCCTCAAGTTTTGACATGAATAAATCAAATTCTGGTTAAATCAAGAATGGTTTGGTTCTCTCAAGAAGTGAGGTAAATGTAAAGAATATGAAAAATAATGGTTTAGAATCCTCATAGGAAAGTGATTTAAGATATAAAGACAGTGAGATGTGGCATGGGATTCAAAATTCAGATTACTTTTCATGAAATTACTAAAGATTTAAACTTGAAACAAAGTCATTTTTAGCATTCATTTAAGCTTAGTTTCATTAGATAAATTTTTTCACTTATTGATATGGATTTCAAAATTGTGATGAGAATCATTTCAGCTCAAAATTTTCAAAAACACGCAAAAATATTGAAAAATAAACACACAAAATTTGAAAAACACAATTTTTTTAAAAAAAACATTGAAAAACAGGAAGACAATTGAAATTACTAAACTAAAATGTTCCCTCCCCCACACTTAAAATATTTCATTTTCCTAAATTTGAACCCATGAGATGATATGTGCACATGAAATGTATAATTTTAAATAGGATAAAGAATAAAGAAGTGAAAGGGTTAGGAACAACCTGATATGCTCAAGTGATGATGGGGTCATGCAGTGTGATTAAATCCACTACATCAGTAGGAAGTCCCTCAATGTATTTCTTCAAAATTTTCCCATTGACTGTAAAGATCCTTCATTTTTCCTCTTGTGTGATCTCCACTGCACCATAAGGAAAAACATTAGTCACAACATAAGGATTTAACCATCTGGAATGCAACTTACCAGGCATTAGCTTGAGTCGTGAACTGTAGAGAAGGACTTTCTCTCCAACATGAAACTCCCTTTGTTGGATCATTCTATCATGAGATAAATTTTATCTTTCCTTGTAGAGCATTGAGTTCTCATATGAAGACAATAAAATCTCCTCAAGCTCTTTAATTTGCAACTTCGTTTGGATTCCATCTTGTGTCAAATCCATGTTGCATTTCTTTATAACCCAATAAGCCTGATGCTCAACTTCCATAGGGAGATGACACGCTTTCCAAAAAACATTCTAAAATGGGGATATACCAATGGGTGTCTTTTATGTTGTCCTATAAGCCTAAAGTGCATCATCCAAGCGCTTGCTCCAATCTTTCTTATTCGGCTGCACGGTTTTCTCTAAAATTTGTTTCAACTCCCTGTTTGAAACCTCAGCCTGGCCATTTGTTTGAGGGTGGTATGGTGTTGATGTTTTGTGTGTCACCCCATACTTCTGAAGGAGGGAATAAATATTCCAATTGTAGAAGTGTGTCCCTTGTTCATTGATGATGGCCTTCAGTACTCCAAACCTGCAAAAAATCTGCTCTTTGACAAAGTCCACAACAACATGAGAATCATCAGTCCTGGTGGCCTTATCCTCCACCCATTTACTCACATAATCAATAGCAACCAAAATATACAAAAAACCAAAGTAACTAGGAAAGGGACTCATAAAATAAATTCCCCATACATCAAAAATCTCACAGAATAGTATGGGTTGTTGGGGCATCTCATGTCTCCTAGAAATGTTCCTAGTGTGTTGGCAATTAGAGCATGACTTACAAAACACATGGGCATCATGGAATAAGATAGGACAATATAATATAGAGTCTAAAACGTTCCTAGATATCTGTTAGGGTCCAAAGTGTCCACCACAAGCAAGTGTATGACAAAAATGTAAAACAAACTCCAACTCGTGATCAGGAACACACCTCGTAATAACTTGGTCACTACACATGTGCCATAGGTGTGGATCATCCCAAACATAAAATCTTGACTCACTCTTTAATTTTTGGGCTTGATATTTCTTTAAATTTTCAAGGATTTCAGAGGAAACAAGTTAGTTAACTAAATCAACATATCAAGGATGCGTACTTGAGATGGAATAAAGATGATCGTCGAAGAAAGTGTCATGAAGTGGTACCTGGTCCAAGGTGTCATCCTCTAGTGTGTGAGTAAGCCTACTCATGTATTACACCACCAAGTTTCTTGACCCCTTATTATCCTTTATCTCAATATCAAATTACTGAAGAATTATCATCCATTGGATAAGCCAGGGCTTTGTATCTAGCTTCTTCAAGAGGTACCTCAGAGCTGCATGGTCAGAAAAAACAACTACTTTAGAGCCCAATAAATATGAACAGAATTTATCTAAAGAAAATATGACAGAAAGAAACTCTTTTTCTATAATTTTTTAATTTAATTGGGATGAATCCAATGTCCTCTATGCATAGGTAATCACATGTGAACATCCATCCACTCTCTGAGATAAGACAGCTCCAACTACGAAGTTGGATGCGTCACACATAATCTCAAAAGGAATCTCCCACCGTAGGGGCTATATGATCGGTAGAGTGGTCAGAAATTTCTTTAGATCATCAAAGGAAGTCCCGAAAGAATCATCAAACTCAAAATCAGAATCCTTTTGAAGTAATCGTGACATAGGAAGAGCAATCTTACTAAAATCTTTAATGAAGCGCTGATAAAATCCTTCATTCCCTAGGAAAGATCTAGCATCACGCACACATGAAGGATATGGTAAGGATGAAATAATATCTACCTTAGATATATCAACTTATATCCCATGTTTTGATACTACATGCCCTAAGATAATGCCATGTTCTACCATGAAATGACACTTTTCAAAGTTCAAGACCAGATTCTTCTCAATACAATGATTCAACACCTTTCCCAAACTACTTATACATTCATCAAATAAGGATCCATAAATTGTAAAATCATCCATAAATACCTCCATGATGTTCTCAATAAAATCATAAAAAATACTCACCATGCATCTTTGGAAGGTACCTGGGGAGTTACAAAGTCCAAATGGCATCCGCCGGTAGGCAAATGTGCTGAAGGGATAGGTGAATGTAGTCTTCTACTAATCCTCTAGAGCTATAGGAACCTGAAAATATCCAGAAAATTCATCCAAGAAACAATAATTTGTTGTCCCAGTTAGTCACTCAAGCATTTGATCAATAAATGGGAGGGGGAGTGGTCCTTGAGAGTGGACTGATTTAGTTTCCTATAATCAATACACACACACCAACTGTTTTGCACCCTCATTGGAACTAACTCATATTTATCATTTTTAACAACAGTAAAACCACTTTTCTTAGGCACAACCTAAATAGGACTCACCCATTGGGAATCTAAAATGTTATATATTATACCTACCACGATCAATTTTTCAACCACTTTTTTAACAACCTCCAAAAAGTTTTGGATTGATTCTCCTTTGTGGATGCCTAATCGATTTAGCCTCATCCTCTAAAAGAATCCTATGCATGAAAATGGAGGGGCTAATACCTGATATGTCACCCAAGGTCCACCCAATTTCCCTGATGTTCTCCCTCAAAAGGTTCAAATGTTTTTCTACATGTTCAAAAGGGATATTGTTATCAATTATAACATGTAATTCCTCACCACTTAACAAGTATGAGTATTTTAGATTTGGTGGTAATGGCTTGAGTTCTAGTGTATGGGGGTGGTGTATGGATGGAGACATCGAAGGAACTGAAATATATGAACAAAGAGAATCAGTATCAGAATAGAAATCATCACAATCAAAGAATAAAACATCAAATCCATTAGCATACTCAACATCCATGTCATAATTAGAGTTCACATGATCAAAATCGGAATATGATTCCATTTAAAAATCAAATCTAAGAGAGTCTTCGGTATTATAAATAGGTGTGGAAGTAATCTTAGACATCAAACTATAACCAATATTCATAATCTCCCTAATCATAGGACAATCAAAATCCATGGGGATTTTACTTGGTGGTTCAAAATGGGAGATAACAAAAGCATAATGGTCCTTTGAGGGGTACTTCATGGGATCCATAATATTAAATATCACAAAATCATCTCCAAAATCCATGGAAATTGTACCCTCATAGACATTTATGATTGTTTTTATAGTTTTGAGGAAGGGCCTACCTAAGATAATTGGATCATGAGAACATACCTGATCATCCTCCATGTTAAGAACATAGAAATATGCTAGAAAGATCATGTCTCTTACTTGAACAGGTACATCCTCAAGGACTCCCACTGGATATACTATAGATCTATTTTCCAACTATTCCACTACTCTTGTGGGATTCAACTCACCAACCTACAAAGAAGAAAATATAGAGTGAGGAATTACATTTATGGAAGCTCCTAAATCACATAAATCATCAGAAAAGTGTAACTCCCCTATGGTTCATGGGATGGTGAATGTCCCTAGATCCTTTCACTTTGTTGGCATTACTTGAGTTGGTGTAATGAGTGATGACACATTCCTTCCAAGGTTGATCCTCTCATTTCCCTTGAGCCCTCTTCGATTGGTACAAAGTTCTCTTAAGAATTTTTCATACCTTTGGATTTGCTTAATGGCCTCAATAAGGGGGATGTTTATCTTCACATGCTTGAATGTTTCCAAAACCTATTTTTATATCGCCTCCTCGGGCATCTTCTTGGTTTGTACAACACTGTTTGGAAATGGAAGGGTTTTATGAGGAACATCATCAATATTTTTCTTACCTTTATCTTTATCCTTGGATTTATCATCAGTTGGTATGGAATGGGGCTTCTCCAGAGTTAAGGTGAATCCTGGTGGAATGATAGGTTCATATGTATCAGTTGTTTGCTTCCCACTTCTCAATGTGATGACACTGACATTCCCCTTGGGATTTGGAGTAGGTTTGGAAGGTATATTTACATAATTCTTACTTATCAGTTCATGGAGGGCAGTGGCAGTCTGGCTTATCTGTGTCTTCAACTCCCTCAACTCTGAACCTTGACTCTTTAGCTCATTTTATTGATTAATAACAATTTTTTTCAAAATATCATCATTATTAGAACCTACCTTTGGTTGAGAATTCCCTTGTTTTTTACTTGTTAATGCTTGAGCTTCAAATTGCCTCTAGGGTTGTTGGAAACCCTATTGGTAAGGTGGAGGCTGCTGGAAGTTTTGTTAAAAGGGGGGTCTTTTTTGTCTATATGAATACCTCATGTCTAATTGATCTTTCCATACTTGTTTTTATGTTGGTGAAAATGAATCAAGCTTCTTTTGTAGATATGGTTGTTGTTTCTGCTTATATAGTCTCCCAGAAAACACTGCTGCACAATCTTCTGTTTCTTGTAGTTGGGGGCAACAGTCAATTGGGTGGCTTGTCTCAGTGCAAATTCCATAAGGCCTTGAAGGAGGGGGTTGGGATGTCTTTTTATCCAATGCAATATACCTCACCATAGTGGTCAATTCTTCCAACTTGGTATCAATAAAATGACTTTCAAGAGAAGAAGGAATTACCTGATGTACTCCTCAAACATGTGGTGTACCTTGATCGCCAAATTGTTGAGAGTATTGGGTCATATTATCAACCAATTAATGTGAATCTACTGATGTCTTGTCCACCAATGCTCCTCTAGTCATGACATCCACCATCCATAGGTGTGAGTCCTTCATAGAAGTATTGGATGAGGAGTTTCTCACTAATTTGGTGATGTGGGAAGCTTGCACACAACTTCTTGAATCGCTCCCAATACTCATACATTGAATCCCCTTGTGATTTATTGATCCCAGATATCTCCTTATGAATGGAAGTGGTCCTTGATGCTGGAAAAAATCTCTACAAGAAAAGACATTTCAAATCGTTCCAACATGTTACATCTTTAGGTTGTAAATAATACATCCAATCTTTCGCAGCTCCATCAAGGGAAAATGGGAATGCTCTTAGTTTTATTTGATCTTCGTAAACACTTCTTGGTTTTAAGTTTGAGAAAACCACATTAAATTATTTAAGGTGTTTATTGGGATCCACACTAGAGTGGCTGTGAAATTTTGGAAGCAGATGAATTAACCTAGATTTCAGTTCAAAGTCTGGTTCGAGATTTGGGTATGTAATACAATTTGGTTGATAGTTAATATCAGGTGTAGCTAATTCTCTAATGGTTCTATTAATTTAATTTCCATTATTTTCATACATTGGTTCTTTTTTATGTTTAAATTTGAAGTGTTTCCAATTTCAATGTTCTTGGAGTGGAGAAATTCTTCAACTGTTTGAATGTTGAAACTTCCCGTAGACTGAGAATGTCTTATTCGAGCCCTAAGGCTGCGTTTAATCTCATGGTCAAGATCTAAAATATCCTTGGGATTATTTCATGTCATAAATAAAATAAAAATAAAAATAAGGAAAGTGTACTGTAATAAAAATGATAAGTTTGAGTTGATGGTCCAAAAAGAAGAAGAAGAAAATAAAAGAAGAGAAAAAAATCAGATTGGGTAAAGAATGAAGAAAGAAGAGAATAAGAGAATAAAATGTAAAATAAAATAAATACCTCTAATTGGTTGAAATAATTACTTGCCTCCCCAAAAACGGTGGCAATTTTAAAGGCACTGTCATGGGCACCCTCAAATGATTAGTGATTTTTTGGGTACTTAGGTGCAGTAGAGTGGTTGACCAAGGTCATCTCTCAAAGGAGGAAGTAAATTTGACAACTTATTAAAGGTATTTTAAAAAATAACATAAAAGGTAATAATAACACTACTTGAAAGGATTTATGGGTTTTTTACCATTCATAAAACTAGAAGAAGTT
Organism: Viscum album; assembly: GCA_963277665.1. NCBI lineage: Eukaryota > Viridiplantae > Streptophyta > Magnoliopsida > Santalales > Viscaceae > Viscum > Viscum album. Next base: position 1,257,011,924 of record OY728122.1, read on the forward strand.
TGCTGGAAGAAGATTGTATAATGTTTTTGTTTTTGTTTTTGAAATGAAGTTTGATTAAAAAGACACAACAAGAAGATGTTTTTTTAGACAATATTTAAAAGGTGTAATCGATATAACTCTACCTATTAATTTACTTATTAATCATTATCATTTAAATTAATATCCAATTAATTATGATCCCCTAATTTTTTAACCCCCAAACCCTACGAGAATTAACTTTACCACAAAGATGAAGAGAATTAAGCCCTAGGCTATCTTCAGAACATGCAATCGCAGCACCATACTTTGATTGATGTTCTAAGGATAGCTTATAGTCAGTGGTAAATTAAGGCACATGTCCATTCTAGAAAATGAGAATTAATTGAGCTTAGGGATAATATTTTAACCCTGTAAATTTATCCTACATGTTCTTGTTTTACCGATTAAGTTTTCACTCTCACAATTTACACAAATTCTCGACCTCATGTGTTTTTATATTAATTGTTAAATTTCTTACTTTGTTTCTTCTAATTTAAAAACTCAATTCATAGATAATATTATTTGAATTACATTATCTCATTTATTCAAAATAAATGAACGAATAATCTTAGAGGTAGATCGATTACTAAAAAGAACTACGCTTTCATGGGCGGTGTAGTCGTCGTAGAAACGTTTTGCATGTGCAAAGGTTTAGAGAGGGTAAAACCCAATATCGTTTATACTTTTGATTCCATACCAATTAGGAAGATTAAATAAGAATAAAATAGAGTAAAACAGGGGAATAAAGAAGAAAATATAAGAAATATAAGAGGAACAAATAAGTTTATTATGCAAACATAAATATTACAAAGTAAGAAAGAGAGGAAGGCTTCGATGAAGGGATCCTTGCTTCAAGAGATCCCCCTATGAGTATAGGGAGTTACAGAACCTATAAGGTGGTGATAGGACTCCTCTATAACTCCAAAATGGAAGCACTTAACTCCTTGGCCAAACTTTCAAATGGGGTTCCCAAGGTGTCAATTTATATCCAAAATGGGGAGTGGTTTTGGGCACCCAGTTTTTGAGATACCACGTGTGCATCGGTTTGGAGTTGGTAAATGGAATTATCTAGAGTTTTAAAAAATATAAAATTTTTATTCCAGCATATTATCTATCTCCAAGTAAAATTTGGCTGCCAATGGAGGATGAAAGGGCGATATATGGCTGGAATACATAACCAAATCATTGACTTCGTGCAGATTCTGTTCCCTAGACAGATTGGATCAAATGGACCCCTTAATGAACGAATTGAGATTCGTCTCCTTGATATGAGTTGTATAAAATGAAGTTTTGGATCGGTTAAAAAACTTTCATCCCATTTTAAGGCACGGATTTTGAGAAAGGAGAAAAATAGTGTATAGATGTCCTTGGGATTCCATGCAGTTTGGCTCATTTCTCTTCTGGATCTTCTTCGACCCTCCAAGTCACCTCCTCCTATAAAGAAATCACCAAAACAAGAATAATTTCCCTTTTTAACAGTGATAAACATTTAATAATTTAATCAAATGGGATGTACAATTTGAGATAATATTTGTAATTTTAAATACAAAACTAGTTTAAAACAGTGATGTAGGGGTGAAATAAAGTAGTGAATTGTGATGCAATCAGAGAGCACTCTTGATCACTTAATCTCTCTCTAGGGATTGAGAGAGTCTCACTCTATTCATTGTGCACACTAATTCCTTTAGGAAAGATATATAATTAGATATTTAATATGGAAGTTTTATGGTTGGAAAATCACACACAAACCTATAACCATATTTAATATTCTTAGTTTACCCCATGTATATTAATAATAATATTATTATCACTAATCACTTGACATGTGAAATGTTTAAGAATATAAATAAATATAATTTATACCATTTCCAATCAGACCATTAAACTTGGTTCTCTTTCCCTTATTGATATTTACCAATCCTCAAATAATGACTATTTAATAAATAAATGTCACGACATCATTATATAATAAATATAATAAATATTATATTTACCAAACTTGAAAATAAACATTTATTTTTATTATTTAACTCACTTGTTCTTTTGAATAACTTGTGATTAAATTATGGATATCAAAAAAACCTGAATATATATTATTTATTCTAACTTATTAAATTCAATATTACAGTCTAACTGAGATTTTGGATAAACTTAGTGTATGACCCTCTAGGCCTCATTATCAATGGAATTAGGCATAACTGCCTAATGTCCAAGGTTATCATCTAGCAAGACACCAAGACGTCCATAGATAAAGAAGTTGACATCACAACAACATCCAACCAACTGCAAATTTTTACCATATAATATAGTCCCTTTATCATGATATCTCTAATCAAGTGGGTTGCATGCTGGTGCCATCAACTTATATGTTCGATGTCTCTTTATTTGACTTTTCAAAAATGAACTCACCCACCAAAAACCATGGACAAGTATTTATACAGGTAGTTCCATTCCCATCAAAGGGCCCAAGATATCAACTTTCATCTAGGGACAGAAAGGATAAATTCTTTCTCACATTATCCATTAATGTAATATCACTTATTATGTGCCCAACGAATCCTACTTCTCCACAAACATATGTTTTCATAGTTTTCATCAATACATCATAGTATACAATTCATGATATCTATTAATGATAATATTAAATTCTAAGGATCAATACACATGTCTGTAGATAGGAACATCTAGGGAAACATGGAAATGTGGATTTACTATTAATGGGTATGTTCTCATAACCTCCTATCTTTGATATTACCAAGGGTGGAAATGATGAGAAGGTGTATCAATGACTTATGATCCTCCTACCCCTGATATCTTATATTGTATATGTCCCATCAGACAATATCATCCAGCTATAGAACAAGGTTTAAGAATAATTTCATGGCACCTCTCGGTTCTCATTATAGTGGGGAACTACTATGACCTTTTAGTGTGACATATATATTCTAAGGACATTATCACACAAAAATATTATGTAGAAGAAAAATAATGATGTGATAATAAAACTTATTTAATAAGAAAAACATGTAATAAATTACTAAACAAGTTGATTTTAGGGCACCAACTCCAATAGAATTATCCATTAATGCAATATCATTTGTGACTTACCCAATGTATTCTACCTCACTGTGAGTATATATCATCATGGTTTTTATCAATACATTAAAGAACACGATTCATGATATCCATTAATGGTAATATTAAAGTATAAGGATCAATACATACATCCATAGATAGGAACATCCAATGACATATGGAAATATGGATTTCTTATTAATGGGTTTGTTGTCATAACCTCTTATCATAGATATTATCAAGGTAGAACACTATGAGAATGTGTCTTAATGTATTATCAGCCTCCTACCCCTAATAGTTTGTATTGTATATTTCCCATCAGACAATATCATTCATCCATTGAACTATATTCAAGAATATTATCATGGTACCTCAAGGTTCACATCATAGTAGGGAACTATTATGACCTTTTAGTGTGACACGTATTCTTAGGACATTATCACATACAAATATCATGCAAAGGAACAATCATGATATGATAAGAAACTTCATTAATAATGAAAACATGTAATAAAGTACTAAGAAAGTTGGTTCTAGGGAATCAACTCCAATAATAAGAAATTTCATAGCTATGAAAATCCCTTAAGAACACGATTCGTGTAATATAATCTCTTTTCCTTATGATCTCTCGAGATGTACACTCTATGGAATCATCCTTTATTGCTTTATTTATTTGTTGACCTTACTATATAGACTTATCTTAAATCACTATGTCTATGGATTTAATAAAGGTACTACCATCCTAATCAACTATGCTTGAGATATCTCTTCCTTTCGGTAGAGAAAAATAATGTTTTGATCATTCAACCAATTTCATACCACCAATGACACACCCAATGAAAGCTACCTCACCACAACTTCAATATAAGGCCCCAGCCTTAAATATTACATAATCTTGAGTGAAATAAAGAATTAACATTTAGGATCTTTTCAGATTTAGATTTTTAGAGAATTAGGCCATAACTATTACATTACATCTCAAATATTACAAAGTAGACACTTCAACTCTATCTATTTTTTCACAAAAATAAAACTCCTTAAATAAAGTAATAATTCCTTTATTGATAAAAATATTCTTGAATTATTACTTTCTCTTACTGATTAGCCACTAAATGAGGCTAATATTCATTGGTAATATATATAATATTCATGTTCTTTATTATTCATAAACACCATTTTAGTGCATTTTACACTTTGAACATCATTTAACATTATGATTGTAATACCTTCTTAAAATGCACTATTATGTGGTACATTTTTTAACATCATTTAAAGTACCAAATGATTCATCTGATTATACATATTTTAATTTTATAATTGATCTACACTCCAATATGAACATGTTTCATTCAGGGATCAATGGAGAATTCATGGAGGATGATGGAGATATTTGGCAATGAAAGGAAGCAATTCTGGAGAAGGCAGATTGGACATCATCCCACTGATGAGACTGTTGGGCCCAACATACAGGCCCAATTAATCCCAAATTTCGTGGGATGATATAAGACATGTATAGGAACAAATAACTCTTCAGGAGTTAATGCTTATTCGGCCTCCATGGTGGTCATTTAGGCGGCCCAAGTTAGAGATATAATTCTTGGCCAGATTCTGCGGCCCAGAAAAACATCCCACTAATTTGATCATATCTCGGAATAAAAAACTCCAAATGGGCCCATATTTTACAGGCGGTTAGAATACATCCGGAGCTCCATTGTCTTATTCTATGGCCCACTCTGATTCGGCCTTCTAGAAGGTCTTCCAGACGCGTCTGTTCGGTGGATGAAAACTGGCTGCCACCTCGGGTCAAACGTGGAAAAGTCCAAATTCCACAAGATTTCCACCACCTATAGCCTACCAAAATTAATTAAGATGCTTTGTACTGTTGGTGGATCGACCCAAGTCTCCCAAAATTCCTATTTAAGGCAGTGGTGGTGAAGGACTTTAGATCTTGGATGCTTTTTTCAATTGTAATGTTATGCTGCATTTTTGTTGCCTCAATTTTGTCTTTCACATGTAAGTTGTTCAATTCACTTTAGTTTCTTAATAAAAGTTCTTCTTCTACTCTTATTCTGTTGTTCTTAATATCACTTTGATACCGTTGGATCAAGGTGTGAATTTATTCACACCAACCCTTGTGAAATTATTCACACAACGGTGGAGTGATCATTTTATTTTTGTTGTTTTCTTTACTTCTCAATTTCCTCCCTCATGAGTCTACTTTCCGCTTCCATTGAAACCATGGGATCAATGGAGGGCTAACCCACTTATGGGTTGATCCAAAGGAGTAGCAAGTGGCTGGATTGGATGTTATTTATCACCTAATTAATGTATAATCACTTCTTTAATTGGGATTTTTATTTGATGATTTTTAAACTCCATCGTCCTTGTTGAATTTAAGGCCACACACTTCAAGTACTAATACGATCCTTTACCTTGAAGTGCTTGAAACATTGAACCTTCAAGTGTATAGGTGATTAGTATTAAAGGGTGTAGGCATTAAACCAGTAAGTGATGATGTTGTTTTATCTCCTTAAATGAACCCATCTCAAATTGAAGAATTTGAAATCATTAAAAAGAAAATACGTCCAATCCACCCCGAGTGATAACCTAGGATCAACTCATTCTTTTAATTTGAATTCACTTAAGTATCTTAGATTTCACTTAAACCAATCTAAAATCAACCCAAAGTTTGCCACTTCATAGCCAAAAATCCATCCCTTAGGTTGTGTATCTTAGGTATCTTCTTAGGTCTCTGTGGAATCGACAACCCAAGCTACACTACAAGGACCGTTCTACCCTTCTTCTCTTGGGTAAATTTGGGCGTGAACCACTTACCCTTCCTTATACCCTATGAAAAACATTTTAAAAACTTGGGATGAGCATAAAAAGCTTATTAAAGGTTATAAAATAAGGAAAGAAAACATTAGTCTATGAATATATACAAATTAATAAAATCATACTTTTCACTCATAAAATATAATATCTTTAATATAACTCATGAAATAATAAGATTTATGAATAACTCATAGAAATCATAAATAATAAAGGTAACTTGTGGCATCCATAATATACTTACATTGTAGATTTCACATCCACATAGGGAGTAACCTTCGGGGTTACGTTTGGAATACCCGATATAGTATATTCCCTAAATCTATTTGGAGAAACATTAATGTTTACCTCTGTCATGTTACCCAATGCATTGGAGATCTATCACGGGATCACCCGCCCTAGGTTTATTATGAAACCACCCGTATTTGGTTTATCACATAACCACTCTTCAAATGTCCCAAGTACCATTACATAATCATAACACATAAAAAATTGAAATTATTAACATTTAAATCATCAATCACAAGAAATAAATTCAATATATTGAAATATTAAATGAATTTCCAAAACCATTTAAATCATTTAATAAAGATATTTTTGAATCAAAGTGTCTCATACCACTTTGAAGCTTTTAAAAGGATTGATATTTTAAAACATTAATGTCCATATAAATAAATCCTTAAAACCATTTTGAAAACATGGACATTAATGAGAAATATTTATAAGAATAAATCTTTAAAACATTTAAAATGGTGTTTTAGTTAAAGATTCCCTTACCACTTGAGAAAATACATGAATAAAAATAATTATAGAATAACATTAAACAAAGCTTATAATATGATGAGAATAAGGAGATTCATGATATAATATGTCAAAGGGAAGTATATACATCATATAAAAGTGAATTTTTGTATAAAAACAAATAATTCTCAATGGAATGTAAATTGAGACAAAATCCCTTACAAAGATCATATCCTTGGATCAAAGATAAATCAATGATATAATTATGTGTGAAAAATATAAATAAACCTAATATAAATGGATATTAAGTGTAAAAAAATCATAGGTAATTCACACATATTCTTGGAAAAACAAAACCAATGACATGGATATTTAACTCAAATGAAATGAGATTGAGTTAAGATTTCCCTTACAAAGTTCGTATAAATGATGTAAGGATTTATCAATGGTGTGATTATGTGTAGCAATAGTATATCCACACAAAGTTAAGTTGAAATTAAAATATAAATAAATAAATAGCTATTTACACACATAATCTTGGCATAATATAATCAATGAAGTGTGCGTAAAATCCAATGAGTGGAAATTGATTTTAGAAATTCCCTTATGAAATTTTGGCATCCTAACAATGTCACTTAAAATTTAGAAAATGATTTGATGAGAGAAAAAAGGGTATCTCATCACTTGGACATAAAATTTATAGTAATAAGGATATATAATAATATGTCCCAACATAAGAAAATGGAAATTAAAATACATAACATAAAATAAGTCTTTGACTAAAAGATGTGGGTGAAAGGTTCCCTTACCTTGAGTCCAAATCGTCACATATATTATTTGTTCTTCCTGAATAATAAACTTACGTTAATTTATACTTGATTAAAAAACGTTTTCAAGTTTATTATTTATATTACCTATTATCATGTTATAAAAATTACATAATTATTTAATTTTATATCAGTCGTTTTGTCGATATTCAGTACTTGAGTCGAAAATGAACTTGTTCGGTGTAAATTTTCCATGTGGTCAAAATTACATCATCTCTATAATAGTATTAATGATTTGTATATAATATATATCATATATATTCAATATATATTTATTTATAATATTCCATAATAGTTGGAGATAATAAATGAAATGCATTGTTTATGGAGACGGTAGGTCGTATGTATACATGAACACTACTTTCATTTTTTTGTCATATTAAAGGAATGAAAAATAAATGATACATAGGTATATTATAATTACATTATATTATATATGTTATATATGTTACATAATTTAATTAACACCATACTTTATATGTTTTATTTATGGAATGAACGAGTCATATCACTTTGAGGGGGCGGTAGTCCGCACTTCCTCAAATGAAATTATCGTATTTACACATTATGGAAAGAATAAAGGTATGTTGTAAATAAAAATACAGAAGTATAAAGACAATATAAATATAATATATATCATATATAAATACAATTCCATCATAATTTCCACCATGATAAGTGGTAGGGGAAAATTGAACAATCATTATTTCGTGAGGCAGTAGTTCATCGTACACAGAAACTGTATGTTCGTATCCATTAGATGGAGGTGTGTGTAAGTGTAGTTCGAATTCTTCTCATAAAAAAATCCTAGTATATTGAGGATACTTTTTTTATTATGTAATAAAATAATAATAAGATCATATGAAGTGGATAAGGAAAATAAAGGAAAGGAACTTGAGAGAAGACGTTGCCACTAAATCTGGTGACTCCTTTCGATTTGAGCCAAAAGGATTTCTTGAATTGCCTTCTACATAAGGTAAGGATTATAAGAGTAAGGTAGGGATGTTGGGATCCTATTTTAGTAGGATTTGGATGATCCAATGGGATTTATATGTGTGAGTAAATGGGTAGAGGTGGTGGCCTTTTATAAGAGGGAGGAGGGGCACTTTAAGAAAGTCTGGAAATATTAATTTATTATAAATTCTATTTCAATTAAAAATGAGTCTAAATTTAGTTAGTTCAAAAATAAGATGAATATAAGTCGAAATAAAATTATCCAATAATAATTTTATAGGTTTTGGATATTTTTTTATCCTTATCTTTTTTATTTAACCCTTTTTTACTCTTACTGATTTATCAAGTATTTAACACTTTGAGAATCAAAAATAGTTACCAAAACATGAAAAATGTCCAATGAAAGAGTCATTAATAAAATTTTAGACTTATCATAACCATTTGGATGAATATTATATTTTTTTTGGAATTTTATAATACTTAATAAAAAAATTTATATTTTAAAATATGAATTATGTCAATTTTGACACTATTAATATCATGACTTTTTAAAAATCCATAACAACTTGATTACTTTGAAAAAAATTAATTAATTAAAAGATAAAATGTCATATTAATCCAGAAAATTCATTTATGGAATCAAAATAATCAAATTTCATTTATTTTAATATTTATAATATCATTTATTTGAATCCTTTATTAATAAAGCAATCACTGCATCATCATTGTGTCATAATTAAATTCATTTATTTAATATCTAAAAATTATAAATAAAATACCATGATTTAATAAATATTTTTATATTTATAATGAATATTTATAGTTTAATATATCCCTTATATAACCCCATATAAAAATTGTTTTATTAAAAGATACATGTTTGTGTTATATTTCCCTTTTCTTTAAATTAAAATTTATAAAATGTCATTTTCACACCCAAGTGGCTCCCAAATGCCAAAAGTTCAGCCAAAGGATGATCATGGTTGAAAATATATCATCTAATAGGATTATGACATGTTTTATGGTAGTTTTATATTATTATAATATTATTTTTTTACCCTTATTTACCTAATTTACCCTTTAACCATGGTAATTAAAAATAATTACTAAAGTTACTGTTCATAATGTCCAAAAATAAAAGGTACCTATTTACACAATTTGAATCTTATAATTCCAAATATGAAATCCATTTTTCTAAATTAAAAACGCAGAAATTGTAGTAATTAATTTAAAAATAATTCTCGTTGTCAAAAACAGAAAGTGTGTTTTTAAGAAATAAAAACTACCAAAAGATTGACATGTGTTTATGTCCAATTTCAATGTGAAATTACTTATAATGACCAAAATTAGATTAAATTATAAAAATATATTCCATTTATACTTTAAACCATTAAATAATATGATTTAACCATATAAATTTTTTTTATGGAAAAAGTTATTTTCAATTAAAATTTAGCATATTTTTACTATTCATCAAAACATGATAGTTATCAGAAAAATATAAAAAATTCATCCAAAGTAAATTTTAATGTTCTAATTCTAAATAAGAAGTTTATTTTTTTTAATAGAACATATAAATGTTTCAAAAACTAAATTTAAAAAGGGTTCTCCATCAAAAGGCGGTAAAACTGCATTTTTAGAAAAATACTTCTGTTATCTGAAAAAATGAATTTGTTCTTATATAATATCTAGAAAACATATAATATGAATTTAAAATATTACATTAAATATATAGCATATATTTTTAATTGAATAAAAATTCATAAAGAGTGATATGATTTTATAAACACAATTATTCTCTTTTAAATAGGTTTTCATAAAAAAACATCATTTATATTCAATTGGTTTTTATTTCCATTTCTAATCAATTTGGTAACCAATGAATAATTATTTAAACATGTGTAGACCATATTTTCATAATTCAGTTGATACTATTCATTCATGTTATTCCAATGGCTAGGTTATAATGGTAACATTTAAATAATAATATTTAGTTATTCGTTTAAGCTCGATGTAGCATATCATGTATGATATTGATTATAGTGTTTATTTCTTAAAACTCAGGATATTATATTCAATGTCATAGTTTTCATGTTGCATAAAAGTATATGATCAAATGATACACATTAATAATGATATCAATTCAATTGATCAATACACATACTCATAGATAAGAACAACCAATGACACCCAAAACATGTGGTGTTCTTATTGATGGGTCAGTACTCATGATTTCCTTTACTCGAAATCACCAAGTGTGAACTTCATGATAAGAAGTCTCAATGTTTATGAGTCCCCAGAACCTGATAATAAAACATCAATTGTTTCCTATCAATATGATGTATCTATATCATAAGACATGTATTTAAGATTACTATCATAGTATCATGAGGTTCTCATTATAGTTGGGAACTAATATAACCTTTTGACATGACATATAATCTAAGGGAATTACTATACAAATAGTACATGCAGAATAAATGTTACTATGATGGTAAGAGAAACATGTGTGTGTGTGTGTGTCAGACTATATGCATGTAATAATAATCAAAGTACATACGGAAGTGGGTTCTAGGGAACCCTCTCAACACAAGGTTTGTATTTTAGCACCAGATCTGGGAGTTTGGGTTTGGGACCTCTCAAACATACACTCATTTCTTTGAAAAAACATAAAAAAATATCTTTTGCCCCAAATTTCATCGTTTTACATAAATATTTCCATTATCTATTATAGAAAATTACAAGGAAAAATGAGTGGTATAAGATAAAGAATAATTTATTCATAGTTTATAAAATCTAAAATAAACATAATATTTTTATTCTTCCAAATAAATAGTAAAAATATTTTTTAGATGCTAATATTATTTGATACCACAAAGGTAGTTGTGCTCTACTATATCTCAATGGTACTATGGAAAAAGGGGAGGAATGGAAAATATAAGGACATGTAGGAAATTTTATGTAAAATCTTATTGATTTTATTATAAAAATAGTATATAATTAAACTAACTTTTAAATAGCTATATCTCAATAATTTCACTAATTTTTGATTGAAAAAAAATATATTAATCAACCATTGACTAGTTTATTCCCATAAATCAGGCATGAAACATGTTTTATACATTAATTTATAATTATTATCAATCATGTATTCAATTAAAAACAATATTAATAAATTGTGTATTATGTTTGTTTGTTTATTTTTTGATTATCTTATAAGAAAATAGCATAAAACTTTTTTTATTTTTTCAAAAATAGAACTATTTTTCATCAAATTATGAAATAAAAGTAAACTTGAAACAAATTTTTGTTCCCAATTGACAAATCAAGAGGGGCGAATTTAGTTTCCAATAAAATTTATGTTTAAAAAAATAAAACTTAAATCCCCCAATTTGATAAAATTTTCTGATTAAAAAATAGCATAAATATATAATTTGATCTTTTAAAAATCATCTCAAAAGCTTAATCATAGCTCAGTTAAAATACTTTTGAAAATACACTTAACTTTTGAAACTAATCTAATCATATCAAACATGGTATATAAAACACCAATTTAATTTAACTATCAGAGAATAGTTTTGTTTAATAGATAACAAATAGAAACTAATTTGAATTATAAACAAAGAAAATAAAATAGATAAAGACCACAGTGTAATTTTAAACAAGGGGTTCAGTCTCAAGCCAAGACTAAATCCCCTCCACTTATAAATCACTTGCTTCCAAGAAGTTTATTATTACATAAAATAATCCACAACCTGGATCAGGTTTTACAAAAAACATCACAAAAGGTTGTTTAATCATAGAGCCTCTTCCACAGTTATACATGGGATAAAAACAAGCATAGGTCACACACAACTGCTTCCACAGTTGTCTTTGGGAATAAAAATGAAAATATTTGAGAGAGTATCAAGTACTCTCACCTTTATCTCAGAAGACTGTGTTATACAAATAAACAGAGCAATATAAAACATAGATCAAATGTAAATCATAAACAGAAAGAGAAAGAGATATGAGATAATAAAAATGTGGTGCAACTCAATCTGAATAGCTTCAGTTTTCCAGGAGCCCTTTGAATTTTTCTTTGGAATGATCTCGAATAAGTCTCACAGCAGGTTTAAGAAAACAAAGTGTCGTAGAGATTTCTGAACAAGTCTTATTTTTAGAATAGGTGCATGAGTAAGATCCTTTTTTATTCTCTGTAGGAGTATGTGTTCGTTTCTAATTTCACATGATTGGTTTTTCTTCTTAAAAGGATATTCATTGGAAGTAGTCATTGGAGAACAATTAATGAAGTCTTAAAAGAACTGATGGTTCAATTAATTCTCCAAAAACTAGTTGTAGGATATTTGAAATGCTCCACTAGTAAGATGGATATGGAAAGTTTTCTTTACTTAAAACATAGTTAGTTGATGTGGAAACTTGACACAATCATTTGGAACAGTCAATTGGCACAACAACTTGTCATGCTAGGTTCATTCCTTCACACATTCAGTTCATTTGATCTTGTCATGGGCATTCTTCTTCGTGTAGTTACTACAATAATAGATGAGATCAATATATTTATTAACAAAGATTTTACTTAACTTGTCATGGTATCTTGATTTCTTCATGCGGTGGGTAATTTCCTTTACGTGGTCACTTCATTGATTTGCACGGTCAGGTCTTTTGTACTCATGATAGGTACATATCTACTGCATAGTAGGCTGATTGTACATGTAGTAAGGTGATCCTCATTACACAGTAACTTCAACTCCAATGCACAGTCAGTTCATGACTTTGAGAGAATTTGATCATCCGACACACGGTAGGTAGTTTGAACATGAGGTAAGGTGACGTGGTCACTTGACCTTCACGGTTAATTGAAATCCTTCACATGATAAGGTGGAAGGTAAGGTCTAGACTTAGCCAATTTTTCAAGTTTTTTCTAGAAAACCATTTATTAACATAAAACATGAAATTTATCAATAACATTATAAATAAGATTTGGGATCATTAAAATAATGAGGTGTTAGACTAAGCCAATAATATCCCCCTTTTTGATGATCACAAATCATGAAATTTAAATTGAAATGAATTGAATCCATTAAAAGTGTATTTGTAGAGGATTGAATCGAAAACTACTTAATTAAATAAAGTTTATTGAGATCCATAAAACAACCAAATATTGGTAAAAAATTCAATTCAATTAATTTCACACATTTACTCCCCTTTTTGGGATTATCAAAAAGTGAATGAGAGGGGATAAAAAGAGATAAAGCAGGTAAAAGAGAAGAATACAAATAGTAATAGAAAGAGGATTATTTCATTAATATCACTAAATAGATTACAAAAAAAGGTTTACAAAAAGTCCCTATCAGGGAGTCTAGTCTAAATCCAAATATGAGATATCTCTGATATCTAAAGGAAGGATAGTATCCTTTCCTTTGGAAGTAGAGGTAGGGGTAGAGGTAGTTTAAGGAGAAGATTAGCATGCAGGATCACCAAGGACTACAAATCTGGAAACAGGTTATAGTTTCTCAAAGGCTTGTCTAGGAGACAGGCCGAAAGGATTGATGGTAGAAGAGGTAGTGGTAGTAGGTAGGGACATAGGAATGGTTGAAGGGTCAAGAATAGTTGTGTAAGAAGTATAGAGATAAGGTTCCATTAACCTAGTAAAATCACTGACTGTTTGAGAACCATGATCCAACTCCTAAAGGGAATATTCTCTATTCTTCATGAAAGATTCCAAAACTGGATTCAGAGCCTTGAGCTTCTCAAATTGTGACTTAAAATCTTGATTCAAGGATGGAATCGTTAGATCCAATGTATGGGTTTTGAACATAACCTTTAAGTCAGACTTAGTAAATATTCAGCTAAGATAATAATCAATAGATTTATTTATAGTTTCTCTCTCTTTCCCAACCTGCTTCACATCTTCCATTACAAATGCCAAAGTCTTGGCTGCATGGGTTTGAAATCCAACAAAAACAGCTTCTTGGGTATTTCTAAACTCATAAAACATAATCTTCATCTTATCCCTAATGAGTTGTCTGGTATTTTCTTTATCAAAGATTGAATAAACCGAAGGGGTTGGAGAAGGAGATGGAAAGACTAAACTCATAAACCTTTGATCTTATTGTGGCATTATATCAAATAGGTCTTCTTGGAGAGCACCCAACTATACTTTAATATCTATAATCTCATTTTTTTAAAAAGTCATCTCAAGATAAAATTTTGGTTGAAGATGATAAATCACAAGAAACACATTCCTTCTGATATATTCTTCTCTAGTAGGCTCCATAAACCTTCCAAAATCAAGAAAGGTTTCCTTGAAAATACCCATAAGATCATATTTGAATTCATTCAAATCATCCTTGGTAACATATGATGTAGAAGGGATAGAGGTGGATGGATCATAATTATATTTCCTACCATCTAACTCTGGAACATCATCCACTGATTCAGCTCTATCTGGTTGATCTAAAATTCTAGCATAAACACTCACTTCTTCCTCATGAACACCAAGAGCAATATCCTTAACATATCACCATGAGCACTACCTTACTCGGATTCTTCACCTTATTAAGTTGGAGTAGGAACAAATATTTCATGGATGGTCTGGTCAATTGAAGGTCTCACGGGAGATACCTCAAGCCTATTTTGAGTATTTATAGCAGTAATAAGAGATCCCTACAGAACTCTTTGAGTAGAAGAGATGGTAGGTACACCATGTTCAGGTGAACTACCACCATAATCATTATAATCTAGATAATCTATCCCAAAAATAATATATATAGGGGACTTCTCCCCCTTACAAGGTTCTTTTGGTATAGGTTTCCTAGGTGTACTTCCAATCACTGGTGATCCACCTGAAATACTTTCATCAGTCTCAATAGACTCATTCAACTCTGGCTTATAGACACTGACAATTACATCTATGTCAATCAGATCATCAGATTGAATCTCTTCTTCATGTGATGGAAAATTTAAGGGTTATTTAGGAGGACCAAATGATATGAAAGGATAGGATTTCCTGTTATCCTCATGAGAAGCTCTTGATTCTTCATCTAAATATACCATTCCATCCTCTTATTCTTCATCTTTCTCACCAACAGTCACCTCACCATCTGAATACTCAATAATATCATCAGGTATAAGACTTGTATCCACAATATCCTTAGGTCTAACTGGGTACTTCATTGGATCAAACATTTCACATATCTTCTATGGTTCATCCACCCATTTTCTTTTCCATGGGTTCCAATTTACCTTCAGTTGCTTAAAAATCATCTATGTAAGTCAAAGACCATCTGATGAGGTAATTCTTTCCTCCCCCTAAGTAACTAAGCCTTTGTACTCTAACAATTCTGAGATAAGCTTAGGAGAGGGTAAAGAACTAAAATTTAAGGTAGGTTTACACAACTCAAACATATGTCTCATGAAATATCTATAAATATTAATCTGAGAACCATTCTTCATAAGAAAAAAGAAAAATAGATTATGATGCCTCAGGATACTAAAATCCCATTTTCTTAGAAAAATTGGGATATGGATAAACTTGACTAGTAGCCTTCATTCTCCACTCAACTCAAAATCCAATGGTCTCTAGGGAGTTTCATTCCTAGTTAGCTCTTATAAGGAACTTTGAAACTCAAAGAGATTATGATTAATTGGATATAAGCTCTATTAATCCTCATGTTCTCCTTTTTTTCGGAACACCCAATCACTTTTCCCATTGCTTCAAGTAGAATTCCATAACTTCACCATTAGCCATTATCTTAACAAAATCCCTTTTCTCTCCAGGAACAAATTCTAGGTGCACTTAAAATTCCTTGACAATATTTGGGTAAAATGGTTTACCATTCTCATTAAACCAACTGGTCCAACCTTGATACTAAATCACATCCCAGACTCACAATTTACTAGATTACATCCACCATGCATCCACTTCCTTTTTGGAAGAAATTGAATGATCAAACAGGTGTGGATTCTTTAGCTTCCCTATCGTGATTGATCTAGCTTTTTATTTCTTCAACCTCTTTGAATGAGGCGAATGAACAAGAAATGTGGTTTCTAATATGTGCTTCATCCTCAACATTTTCTTTTCAATTTGGTTTCTCAAAAGATTCAAGCTAGTAATAGAGGTTCAAAACTAAAAGGTTCAAGCTGAATAGAGAGAGAGAGAGCAAGATTTTGATTGTAGGTGGGGATTCAAAAGAAATGAGATTTTGGGGAAAATATAGGCATCAATTTGGATTTGGATTCGAAATATAGTTTAATCATTTAGGGAGTAAAATAATAATAAACTTAAGTTAAATCCTACCAAAATATTTTCATAAAAAATTATAAGTATGGAAACAAACATGGTAAGCATACTAACCATGGATCCATGATAACAAGAGCATGGTAGGAATTTTGACCATTATCTCACGGTAGGTATGATAACTATAGGAATAAAATGTTTATGGTAAGTACTGACCATGTGAGAAAATATTCATAGAAAGTATGGTGTGTAACGCCCCGACCCCAGCTACCCAGAGTCGGTGCATTACTTCGTAACATTGGTATGATCACAAGAAAGATCAAATCTCGAAAGACCGATTGGTTTAGTAGCCTTGGAAACACTAGATATATTCATAAGTTTTACATTACATCATAAAATGAAAAACTACTACAACAACATAATGTTTCCACAATCCACACTATTAACCCCTCATAAAATCCCTGCAGGTCATTCATAACTTACTTCTTCACATCCTGGGAAAAATAAAACATAGAAAAGGGGTGAGCTCAAATGCCCAGTAAGGATAACAATATAGCGGAAACTTTCATAAATAAGAATAAACATTTAAGGCAATGCATTACTAAAACAAAAGCCTTTTAAACTTTAACTTCAACATAGTATGGCAAAAGTAAAATGAAATAATGCCATTTACTTATTCACATGGATATTCTACTAATCGAATAATCACATGCAAAAATCAATAACCACTTTCATAATGTTGGAATGCATAATGCCAGACTATCATAACCACATCGTCAAGGCCTCGTGCCAAGACTACAAATAAGATTTTGTCAAGGCCTTGTGCCAAGACACTAGTTTGTCTCATGAGACCTACCGATGCATCGAGGAGCTATAGCGGGCTCCACCCGTCACATATTAAGTCCAATGCATTCCCATATGAAAAGGTTTAAACATAACATAAACATTCATATTAAAACTAGCATATGAAATGTCAATACTTTCACCATAAACTATGAATGGTATAAAAATAGCACATCCACAGTCAAACATATCACAAAACCTTCAATACAATATAGAAGTTTTGTATCATAATAAATCAACTTCAAATAATCTTAAAATCCATCAAAGGATGTTGACATAGATGAAATCAAAATTCTTTTTAAAGAAATATCTCCTTTTATTTTGAAATAATTTAAGATCCATATAAAATAAAACATTTTCTTTGAAAATATTCTTATAATCTTGTAAGGGAAGCTTTGAAGATTTTATAACGGCGGAAAATAGCCGCACCCGCCGTATAAGTAAAAAAAACATTCTTACCTTAATTCTGTCGAAAAGGTTAAAAAGGACCTTGTTTTGAAAACGACCGAAAGATTCCTTTATAAACCACTTATAAAAGTCAAAAAGGGTATAAATGACTTTAAATCATATTCTAGTAAATAGTAAAAATGTTTTGAAATACATTTTTAAGAAACATGGATGTGTATGATAAAGAAATCCCAGTAGATTATTACGTATAAACAACCTCGGATAATGAAGAGATTGTGAAATAACCCTTACCTTGTACTTTTCCTTTGTTGGGGTCGGTTAACCTCCTGTATAATGGTGAAATAATTGTTATTAAATTATACAAGAATCATATACATTAATATGATATCATATATGATCTTTTAACATTGCTTTATTAATAATATCTTAGTATTATCGTCGTTTCAGGTGATAATCGATTCGTTCTTCTTAAATGTTTGGTTAAGTAAGACATGTTTGTAATGGATAGATTAAATCTTATTCATAATCAGAATGATATTAACATTATTTTTAACCCTAAAATGAGAATAAGACTTGAATGGATACGATGGAGGATGGATCTCACCGCGTTCGTGGAGACGGTAGTCCGTACGTACGCACGAACGCTACTTCCATTTAATTTTTATTTTAAAAGAATTGAATCCAAATGATACATAGGTATATTACTATTCCAGTATAATATAATATTTTATATATGTTACTTAAGTTCATTAACACCATCCTTTATACGTTCCATGTGTGGTATGAACGAGTCATATCATTTTAAGGGGGCGGTAGTCCGCACTTCCTCAAATGAAATTATCGTATGTATATACAACATGAAACGAATAATGGTATGAAATAAAATGGAATTACAGAAGCTTATATATAAAATATATATCATTAATATCATATTTAATTACAGTGCCATCATAATGGCCACCATGAGAGGCGGTAAGATGTATTTGAACAATCATCGTTTCGTGAGGCGTTAGTTTGCCTTCCACAGAAACATTATGTTCATCATCCATTAGATGGAGTTGTGTGTATGTGTAGTTTGAATACTTCTTATAACAACATCCTAGTATATTTAGGATACTGGTGTTGTTACAAAATAAAGGAAATAAAAAGAGTTTGGGGGTTGGAGAAGCAAAATAAAGGAAAATAATTTAAGAGAAATCGTTACCTTTAATTTAGGTAACTCACTTTGGTTGGAACCAAAGGACTTCTTGAAATGATTTCTGCCTAAGGGGAAGCTTCAAGGAGGAGGAGAGGGATGTGGGGAGCTTAGTTGGGCAGAGTTTGGACGAGCCAAGTGGCTTGAGAGGTGTGAGGAATGAGTAGAAGTGGTCTCCTTTTATAAGGGAGAAGAGGGGCTCTTTAGGAAAGAGTGAAAGTATTACTTTATAATATAATTATATTCGGTTTATAATGGTCCAAAAATCATTGAGGTCGAATATAAGATGACTAATATTCTAAATAACATAAACCAATAAGAATTGGACAGGTTTTAGATAATATTTTAATCATTATAATCTTATTTATTTAAATGATTTATTAATGAGGTAAACATTGCATCATTATTGTGTCATTAATAATTTAAATTATTTGATGTCTAAAAATTATAAATAAAATATCATTATGTAGGAAATCTTTTTATCTTTCTAATGAATATTTATAATCGAAAATCCAACATGTATAACCCTATGTAAAAATTGTTCTTCTAAAAGATGTAAGCTTATGCCATTTTTATTTTTATTTTAACTTTATTAATATAAAGTGTCCCTACCACATACAAGTGGCTCCAAGGGGTCCCCAAATTGACCCAAGGATGCTCATGGTCGGGTATGTGTCCACCAATAAGGTTAGGACACGTTTTAGGGTAATTTTGTATTATTATAATATTATTTTTTTAAACACTTATTTTCCGGATTTACCCTTAACCATGGAAAATAAAATATTTACCACAGTAATTATTCAAAATGTATAAAAATAAAAGTTACCTATTTACACAATTTGGACATCCTGATTCCAAATATGGAATCCATTTTTCTAAATTCAAAACACAGAAGTGGCAGAAATTAATTTAAAATTAATTCCCGCTGTCAAAACAAAAAGCGTGTTTTTAAGAGGTAATAACTATCAAAAGATTGACACTTGTTTATGTTCGGTTTAATTGTAAAATTATGTCCAATGACCAACATTATATTAAATAGTAAAAATATATTCTAAATATACTTTAAAACCACTAAAATTTGAAGTGCCCAGATCAGTGTGAATCACTGAGAGGGGGAGGGGGTGAATCAGTGATCCTTTAAAACTTTTTACTAATTGATTCCTTATCAATTAAACCTCTATGGCTTGTTAAGGCCTCGATCCACTCTTCTTATGTCTCTCAACCTTTCCCGGATAATGCAGTAATGAAAAGGCATAGGACACAAGGATTTACAAGGTTCGGCACCAAAGGCCTACATCCTTGCCATGCTCTCTCAGCATGGATTCTCCCATTATAACTTGTTAGAATTACAATGGTCGATACAGCTTCCCACCGTATCTCTCCTGAGTCCCACAGGAGGGTCTTTATACTGCGTCCCACAGTGTTACCAGAGTCCCACTGGCCTGCTCCAGAATCCCACTGAAGACTTCTTCTCCCTGAGTCCCACAGGGTCTTCTCCTGGCTCCTCGAGTCACACGAGTAGCTCTTCTTCTCTTTAAGCTTCTTCAAGTATCCTCAGCAGCCTGAGATAAAGACTGCTGGTCTTTCTCTTCTTCTGATCACTTGTGGTGAACAGGTCTTCTCGTCTTGCTCAGGATTTATCTCCTTCTTCTCAGGATGACCTGGCCTTTCTTCAATTACTGAATACTCAGACAATTGATGTCTTTAACTTCAGTCTGGTCCAGTCTCAGTTCACATCAACTTCATGCACTGAGTGCATGGCAGCTCTTCATCCTCATGCACTGATAGCATGGCCTTCTCAATACTCTTCAAGAACTCCTGGTCTTGGACTCCTCAAATGCACACCACTGATTTAGCACTGTTCACGTGTGCACGTGCATGCATGCATGCATGCACTTCTCCTTTCCTCTTCTTGGTGCAGTAGACCCACAAAGGGTGTAACACTTTAAGCACACACCAACTCCTTAAACTTCACACACTTTATTCAATTTGGTTACACACTTAGAAGTGTGTTATACTCTAGTGTGAGTCCTCCCTTTTCTTCTTCTATGTGTATACACACTACTTAGTGCACACACTAGGTTCGGCCACTTCTTTAATTTGCACACAATTGTTTCACTTTAGCACACACATGAGTTGGCCTCCTCCTCTTCTTGTTGCACACACACACTTTAGTGTTCTTTTAGTTTGTTCTTCAAGGTATGCACACACAAGGTCACAGCCCTCGGCCTCTTCAAATGCACACACTTAAAGTGTGTTCTTCTTTGTTCAAATGCACAACCAAGACTACGGATTATTCAATTCTTACACACACACAAAGTGTGGTCTTCCACTTCACTTGGCACACACCACTTGGTGTTGTTCTTTGTGCACACACCTGGCCTCGGGTCTTCCTTCACTTTAGCACACACACACAATGGTGTGGTCTCCTTTGTTTGCACAAGGCTACGGCCTTTCTCTACTTTTTGCACACACACTGCCCACGGCCTTCCTTCTCTTCTTGCACACACACAAGGCTACGGCCAACTCTTGTTCACTTTGCACACAAGGCACTAAGGCCTCGGCCTTCCTCCTGTTTTGCACCCACCAGTCGTAGGGCCTTCTTCTCCACTTGGCACACACACACTAGATGTGGTGGCCTTTACTGCCTTCCGCGCAAGTCTTCAATGTGGCAAGCGGCGCGCAAGGGTGCTTCCAATCTTCCTCAACACTGCCGTGCAAGGCTCAAGCCACAAGGGCCGCGCAAGCCACGGGTGCAAGGCACCGCGGGCGCGCAAGTGCAAACCGCGCAAGGGGGCGCGATGCACAGAGGGGGGGCGCGCAAGGTCGCGTTGCCCTTCCTCCTTCTTCTTTTGCACAAGAAGTGAGCAAAAGGATCTCATGGAGCCAAGGGGTGGCTTCGGGCTTCACTGCCGCGCAGGGGGCGCGCAGGCTGTTCTTCACGAGGCAAGGCACTCGCGGGACTTCTCGTTTTTCTTCAAAAGATCAGCAAGAAACCTCGAGCCTCGGCCTCTCTTTTTATAGGCGAGGAGAGCCTCTGCCTTCCGCGGTTCATCCGCGTGATAAATCTCAAAATCCCGAGATTTTTGGATCTTTAAAAATCTTTCCAAATCTCGTTTTCCTTCACTGTTTCACGCGGGTTCTCATTTTTAATTTCCTCTACGTGCATGCGACTTAGAACGCATTCATGGCCTTCTTCTGATCCAAAACATGCACGCATAAACACCCCACGGCCTTCGGCAGCTTTGCTTGCCTCGGCCTCGACCGAAATTCCTCATTTGTTGCATGCAAGTCTCTTTTTGTGCATGGATGGGTTCGGTTTGTCCAGACGAGCACGAGGGTACCTTCGGCTCCTTCAAAGGTGGTCGGGAGCTCGAAATAGTCGTTCGGGAAGGCCTCTGGTTCAGCGGCGTCACGGGAATGCACGGGGAGGCTTCAGCCGAGCTCGGGGAAGAGGACGACTCGTCGGCCGTTGGATCGGGCGTTTGAAATACATCGGACGGCCTGGATCTGAAGATCTCGCGCGGGATTAGATGAGCGGCTCGGATCTGGCGCGCGATGAGATGGACGGCCAGAATTCACTCCCGGTGAATTTTCCGCGTCCCACATCGAAACGGGGCGTGGTTTTCTCGCGCTTTATCAACTAAGCGCTGCCTCTCAGCGCTCAGTTGAACTTCTCCCCTCCCGGTGCCGCCCCGCACCGGGTTCTATCTGCGGGCGCGCTCTGCGCCCACTATGCTCCCTGCGGGCGCGCCACTGGCGCCCACTATGCACCCTCCGGGCGCGCCACTGGCGCCCATGCCGCGCAGGAACTGATCCCCTGCGTGGCCCGGGGCTTACACACGGCCCCTCTGCGCTCCTCCGGGCGTGCCCCAGGCGCCCATGCGGTGTCTGCGGGTGCGCCCTGCCGCCCTGGACTCGCCCCACGGGTTCCCCCTTGGGCGTGGCGCCTTAGACCCACATGAGCCTTGGGGTTGAACCCTCAAGGTGTCCACGGGCTGGCCATATTTTTTTTTTTGGCAAAGGAAATGTAAAGACTTTGTTAAAAACAAAGTTCTCCTCCATATGAGTATAAGCCAAATGCCACATCCCAAGCCACTTCTCTAAGCCATTCTTCTCCTTCATCTTCTTCTTGAGAATTCAAACATTAATCTTCTTGATAAGAAACAACTCCTCAATTTATAATTCTTCTTCATCATTTCATTTTCTACTTAGGAGAGAATTCTCAAGGATCTCCATCAACCGAAGCTCCTGAATCAAATAATTCTTCAATTCTCTTTGTTGATCTAATCAGAGATCAATTTGGATCATCTTCAAGTTCACATGCACTAAGTGATAGTGCATGGACTTCATTAGTGCACATCATCCACTTAGTAGTTGTGGATGGAACTCCTTTCAACTCCTCATGCATTGTGAAGACAATGCATGGTCTTCAATCAATGTTGTGACATTGTATCATCAGGATACAAGGTCTTTGAACTTAAAGAGCAGCTCAGCAATCGTCAGATGTACATGGAGAATGTTTCAACCACAATTTTCAATACCACATAGTGAATCTCCTAAGTGACATGCCTCTTAGTACCATGGCCATTCTCCTTCATCACCATCACCATCACATCCTTTGACATTCACATCTTGACTCCTTGACATCCATTCATTCCAAGACAACTTCATGTCTCATTGACAACAAATGCAACACAATGCACTTCAATCTCCCCCTTTGTATTTGTTGTCAATACACTCCTTCAGCACATATGAATGGGTCAATATGTGTGCCAATATTTTCTCCCCCTTATTGGCAATCAAATGCAAAGGTGCGGTGTGGTTCACTTTCACAAATCTCTTCCTCCCTTCGAATAACATTTTCTTGAAAAACACTAAGAGAGGGATGATGTCACATGTTCTTCTTTAGCAAAGAAACTTTAGTAAATCAACTCTAAGTCTACTTGGGCTAACCCGGTGTAGAAAACAAGAGTGATGTAACCAAGGTACTCAATGCTGTCCACAATTATCTACACATGTGAGATCATGCTTAGGGGTTGAAATTTTTCAGATATTCAATGAATTGCTAAATCCTGCACATACTTCACCAAACACATTAGAAAGTTCAAGTGCAAAGATAAAGCTCCCCCTTTCATCCATTTTCCTTCAATCAACACTCCCCCTTAATTGTCATGATGAATACAATTAAGAAACAAGGGATGAAAGTATGATTGGAATACCTTCACTTTTCTCAAGATGGTATTAAATCTTAGAATCCCATCTTCTTCTGATTGGCTCCCCCTCAAGGGGTGCACTCCAATCTGTCCAAACCATCCTCCAGTTGAGAATGATCATCATCTTCAATTCCCTGCAATGTCAGCACATGTAAATACCAATAGTATAAGGGAATAAGATGGAACCTCCTTGGTTCATCAATGTGAACAACAAGGTTGAGAAGATTCTCTCAACCGAGATGTCCCATTTTCACCAGTCTTCACACTTGCACATTTGATCTTCAGTGATGATTGTGCTGGTGTGGATCTCAACACATATTCATGTGAAATCTTCTTCTTCTCTTTTGCTTTAGCAATTTCCAGTACTTCCTCTTCATCTCTTTGTAGATTTTTGGAAAGTTGCAACTGATTTGGCCATATGACTAGTAAATCATTTGGAAGAGTGGCCTCAGTTTTGGAAATTCCACATGGTTCTTTTGATGCTGTTAAGCTACCTTTCTTAGGCAACTTATTTTCAATCAATCCCTTCTGCTTCTTCTGGATTGATTGTCTGTTTGAGTTCAGTTGGCTTCTATTGATTTTCATGGCTTCTTTACAAAGATCCATGGTATGACCATTCCTTCCACAGTAGAAGCACTTCTTCTTGGTGGTCCTTCTGGATGACTCACCCTTCTTGGACTCAGACTCCAAGGACTTCTCTTCATTCTTCAAACTCTTCTTGGGAGCATCTTCCACTTTCTTCTGCTTGCTTCCCAAGGAATCTTTTTGAGCCAGGTTCAGTGGTCTTTTCTTCTTTTGAGCTCTGGATACAGTTGGAGACTGACATGTATCTTTTTGACCACTTTTGCAATCATCCCAGATGTTGTCAAGTAATCCAAATCTATTTGCAGTAAACAGATGTCTCTGGACCTGTGGATGTTGCTTCTTTCCTTCTGGCTTTCTCCCCCTTGGCATGGGCTTCCTCTGTGCTTTGGCATTTAGTGGATTGTACCAACAATCCTTTGCACAATGCCCATACTTGTTACAACACCAGCATTGTCCCACGAATCTTGACCTCTTCAGTCCTTCTGATTGTAGGGTACTTTTCTTGACCTGTTGTGCTGTTTCAGGAGAGCTCTGCTTCTTTACTGCCTTCATCCATACTTGTTTGGAATTATTTTTCCATCCTGCACTTTTTGTGGAAACACAATTAGAAGCATCAGTACAAGATGGTATGGATGGTACCTTCTTTCTAGAAGATGTTGCATTTTTATTAGAGGATGTCTTTCTCTTAGAATCATCCTGCTCAAAGCATACTTGAGTAGCAACATGTCTTCTTTCAGCTGACTGGGAGGCTTCAGCTTTGGGTGATTGCAGATTTTTCAATATCACCTCTAGTTCTAAGAATTTCATATTGAGGGAGTTCTTCTCATCCTCAACAGTTCTTAGCCTTCCTTCCCATTTCTCTTCCAGCTGTTTTATCTGGTCTTCATGCACCTTCTTCAATTCTAGCAATGAATTGTCAAGCTCCTTCACTATCTTGACTTTGTCTTCGAGTTGAGCATCTCTGACATTCATTGACACTTTGTGCCTCTTTTCCAGTGCATGGAAAATATCTTTGATTATTAATTTAAATAATTCTTTCTCAGAAAGGCTTCTCTGCAATTCTTCAGCAGTGTCTTCATATCTTTCATTGCAAAGAGATACTGTTTCATCTTTGGCATTTACCAGATTTCTGAGAGTGTTGGTTATGCCAACCCTTTTAGCCAATTGGACTTCCAGAGAATTGGCTTCATCTTCTAGCTGTAATTTTTCTTCTTGAAGATCAAGGAGGCCTGTAGCTATACACATTGCAACTTCCTTGGGGACTCTCTTCTGAAGATATTTGATTGCATTTAGAAGATCATTGTTTCTTCCATCTTCATCACAGCTAGAGCAGGCTTCATCAGAAGAATGATAAAAGGAATTGTCATCTGATGTGACATTCACATTTCTTTCCATAGAAGGAGTTTCTCTGATTGCAACAACCTTCTTCCTCATCTTCTTTGCCTGTTTCTTCTTTCTATTTTTCTGAGTCTTGGCAGATATCTCCATTTGAGGCTGGTCACTCAATTCCTCAAATCTGCACTCCATAAAGACTCTCTTGGATCTTTTAGAGGTAACCTCCCTCTGATACCAATTGAAGTGCCCAGATCAGTGTGAATCACTGAGAGGGGGAGGGGGTGAATCAGTGATCCTTTAAAACTTTTTACTAATTGATTCCTTATCAATTAAACCTCTATGGCTTGTTAAGGCCTCGATCCACTCTTCTTATGTCTCTCAACCTTTCCTGGATAATGCAGTAATGAAAAGGCACAGGACACAAGGATTTACAAGGTTCGGCACCAAAGGCCTACATCCTTGCCATGCTCTCTCAGCATGGATTCTCCCATTATAACTTGTTAGAATTACAATGGTCGATACAGCTTCCCACCGTATCTCTCCTGAGTCCCACAGGAGGGTCT
The DNA here is from genome assembly GCA_963277665.1 of Viscum album. Taxonomy (NCBI): domain Eukaryota; kingdom Viridiplantae; phylum Streptophyta; class Magnoliopsida; order Santalales; family Viscaceae; genus Viscum; species Viscum album. The sequence continues at coordinate 1,257,038,758 of OY728122.1, forward strand.
TTATACTGCGTCCCACAGTGTTACCAGAGTCCCACTGGCCTGCTCCAGAATCCCACTGAAGACTTCTTCTCCCTGAGTCCCACAGGGTCTTCTCCTGGCTCCTCGAGTCACACGAGTAGCTCTTCTTCTCTTTAAGCTTCTTCAAGTATCCTCAGCAGCCTGAGATAAAGACTGCTGGCCTTGCTCTTCTTCTGATCACTTGTGGTGAACAGGTCTTCTCGTCTTGCTCAGGATTTATCTCCTTCTTCTCAGGATGACCTGGCCTTTCTTCAATTACTGAATACTCAGACAATTGATGTCTTTAACTTCAGTCTGGTCCAGTCTCAGTTCACATCAACTTCATGCACTGAGTGCATGGCAGCTCTTCATCCTCATGCACTGATAGCATGGCCTTCTCAATACTCTTCAAGAACTCCTGGTCTTGGACTCCTCAAATGCACACCACTGATTTAGCACTGTTCACGCGTGCACGTGCATGCATGCATGCATGCACTTCTCCTTTCCTCTTCTTGGTGCAGTAGACCCACAAAGGGTGTAACACTTTAAGCACACACCAACTCCTTGAACTTCACACACTTTATTCAATTTGGTTACACACTTAGAAGTGTGTTATACTCTAGTGTGAGTCCTCCCTTTTCTTCTTCTATGTGTATACACACTACTTAGTGCACACACTAGGTTCGGCCACTTCTTTAATTTGCACACAATTGTTTCCCTTTAGAACACACATGAGTTGGCCTCCTCCTCTTCTTGTTGCACACACACACTTTAGTGTTCTTTTAGTTTGTTCTTCAAGGTATGCACACACAAGGTCACAGCCCTCGGCCTCTTCAAATGCACACACTTAAAGTGTGTTCTTCTTTGTTCAAATGCACAACCAAGACTACGGATTATTCAATTCTTACACACACACAAAGTGTGGTCTTCCACTTCACTTGGCACACACCACTTGGTGTTGTTCTTTGTGCACACACCTGGCCTCGGGTCTTCCTTCACTTTAGCACACACACACAATGGTGTGGTCTCCTTTGTTTGCACAAGGCTACGGCCTTTCTCTACTTTTTGCACACACACTGCCCACGGCCTTCCTTCTCTTCTTGCACACACACAAGGCTACGGCCAACTCTTGTTCACTTTGCACACAAGGCACTAAGGCCTCGGCCTTCCTCCTGTTTTGCACCCACCAGCCGTAGGGCCTTCTTCTCCACTTGGCACACACACACTAGATGTGGTGGCCTTTACTGCCTTCCGCGCAAGTCTTCAATGTGGCAAGCGGCGCGCAAGGGTGCTGCCAATCTTCCTCAACACTGTCGTGCAAGGCTCAAGCCACAAGGGCCGCGCAAGCCACGGGTGCAAGGCACCACGGGCGCGCAAGTGCAAACCGCGCAAGGGGGCGTGATGCACAGAGGGGGGGCGCGCAAGGTCGCGTTGCCCTTCCTCCTTCTTCTTTTGCACAAGAAGTGAGCAAAAGGATCTCACGGAGCCAAGGGGTGGCTCCGGGCTTCACTGCCGCGCAGGGGGCGTGCAGGCTGTTCTTCACGAGGCAAGGCACTCGCGGGACTTCTCGTTTTTCTTCAAAAGATCAGCAAGCAACCTTGAGCCTCGGCCTCTCTTTTTATAGGCGAGGAGAGCCTCTGCCTTCCGCGGTTCATCCGCGTGATAAATCTCAAAATCCCGAGATTTTTGGATCTTTAAAAATCTTTCCAAATCTCATTTTCCTTCACTGTTTCACGCGGGTTCTCATTTTTAATTTCCTCTACGTGCATGCGACTTAGAACGCATGCACGGCCTTCTTCTGATCCAAAACATGCACGCATAAACACCCCACGGCCTTCGGCAGCTTTGCTTGCCTCGGCCTCGACCGAAATTCCTCATTTGTTGCATGCAAGTCTCTTTTTGTGCATGGATGGGTTCGGTTTGTCCAGACGAGCACGAGGGTGCCTTCGGCTCCTTCAAAGGTGGTCGGGAGCTCGAAATAGTCGTTCGGGAAGGCCTCTGGTTCAGCGGCATCGCGGGAATGCACGGGGAGGCTTCAGCCGAGCTCGGGGAAGAGGACGACTCGCCGGCCGTTGGATCGGGCGTTTGAAATACATCGGACGGCCTGGATCTGAAGATCTCGCGCGGGATTAGATGAGCGGCTCGGATCTGGCGCGCGATGAGATGGACGGCCAGAATTCACTCCCGGTGAATTTTCCGCGTCCCACATCGAAATGGGGCGCGGTTTTCTCGCGCTTTATCAACTAAGCGCTGCCTCTCAGCGCTCAGTTGAACTTCTCCCCTCCCGGTGCCGCCCTGCACCGGGTTCTCTCTGCGGGCGCGCTCTGCGCCCACTATGCTCCCTGCGGGCGCGCCACTGGCGCCCACTATGCACCCTCCGGGCGCGCCACTGGCGCCCATGCCGCGCAGGAACTGATCCCCTGCGTGGCCCGGGGCTTACACACGGCCCCTCTGCGCTCCTCCGGGCGTGCCCCAGGCGCCCATGCGGTGTCTGCGGGTGCGCCCTGCCGCCCTGGACTCGCCCCACGGGTTCCCCCTTGGGCGTGGCGCCTTAGACCCACATGAGCCTTGGGGTTGAACCCTCAAGGTGTCCACGGGCTGGCCATATTTTTTTTTTTTTGGAAAAGGAAATGTAAAGACTTTGTTAAAAACAAAGTTCTCCTCCATATGAGTATAAGCCAAATGCCACATTCCAAGCCACTTCTCTAAGCCATTCTTCTCCTTCATCTTCTTCTTGAGAATTAAAACATTAATCTTCTTGATAAGAAACAACTCCTCAATTTATAATTCTTCTTCATCATTTCATTTTCTACTTAGGAGAGAATTCTCAAGGATCTCCATCAACCGAAGCTCCTGAATCAAATAATTCTTCAATTCTCTTTGTTGATCTAATCAGAGATCAATTTGGATCATCTTCAAGTTCACATGCACTAAGTGATAGTGCATGGACTTCATTAGTGCACATCATCCACTTAGTAGTTGTGGATGGAACTCCTTTCAACTCCTCATGCATTGTGAAGACAATGCATGGTCTTCAATCAATGTTGTGACATTGTATCATCAGGATACAAGGTCTTTGAACTTAAAGAGCAGCTCAGCAATCGTCAGATGTACATGGAGAATGTTTCAACCACAATTTGCAATACCACTTAGTGAATCTCCTAAGTGACATGCCTCTTAGTACCATGGCCATTCTCCTTCATCACCATCACCATCACATCCTTTGACATTCACATCTTGACTCCTTGACATCCATTCATTCCAAGATAACTTCATGTCTCATTGACAACAAATGCAACACAATTCACTTCAAAATTCATAATTTATCACTATTAATTATTTTGATTAAAAAAGTTGTTTTTAATTAAAATTTAGTAATTTTCACTATTCATCAAAATATGAATGTTATCCGAAATGTACCAAAATTTCACCTTAGGATAAATTCGATATTCCGAATCCAAAAATGAAGTCCATTTTGAAATATAAAATATATATATTTTCAAAAAGTGGGTATTACTATTTATAACGGCTAGTTTGATTGGTTATGGTGTGTTAGAACTCGGTGTTGCGTACAACACACGCTATCACATTATTCAAAGGGAAACGTACCGTGGAAGCTTGGGGTGTTTCATTTTAAATTTTTTATGTCCCCATTTAGTCAAAAAGTTTAAAATATTGTATTTAAAAAGGTTTCGCTATTAGAAGTTGATAAAAGTGAAATACTGAAAATGAATCTGTTCTTGCATTATGACTAAGAAACTCATAATAGGGATTCTAAAATTATAAGGATTATATAAAGTTCAAAATGTAGTTAATACTATTCATGACCTCTTTTAATGGTGTGATTGAACTCGGTGTTGCGTGTAGTGCAAGTTATTGAATTATTTTTAAGAAATAACACACTCTGAAATCTTGGGGTGTTACATTCTCCCCTCCTTCAATAAATTGCGTCCTCGCAATTTGAAATTGTTCTTCAAAAATAAAAGGTTGAAAATAGAAAATATATTTGTGGTAAAACCCACATCGGAAATTGGGTTACTAAAATTTAGTCTTAATATGAGGAAAAGAGAAATGAAAGGGTCACCACCAAATTATGATCTTGATTAGGAGAACATTGGTGGCAATTAGAGACATATAATTGGAGGAAAAACGTAAATATTTATAGGTAGTGATTGAGGTCATCAATCACAAAAAAGTATAAAATTGAGGTCCTTAAACTCATCAATCTACGATGATTTGAAGTACCATCGGTTCAACAAAATATAGGGTATTGGGATAACACATTTTTGACGTTTCAAAATATCTTAGTTGAAATCCCACATCGAAAAATGAATTAATGAGGCCTCTATTTAAAATAAAGAGTGGAAAGTATGAAGATTACCGAAAATAACACATACTAGGGTTCCATGTAGGAAAATATGGATATGGAGGAGAAATCTAACCATCAATTATCTGATGGAGAGTGGTAGAGAACATGGATATGAAAAGGCCAACAATCCCAAAGCCATAAATTAGTGATGATTTAAGGTACCATCTAGGGAAACATTTTTGTTCTAAGTTCCTTTTATTAATGTTGAGGAATTTATTTATGAGATTGGCTAAGATCATAAGGAGATATACTTACTTTATAATCAGAGTTTTATCCATTAATAAGTTTCTACCACAAACTCATCTTTCACTCTAAAAGATAATAGAATGTAATTTTTTATTTATTTATACTATTCGTACAGGGTTCCAAAATAAATGAATTTATAATTCATCTACCAGATCTTTAAAAAAAACAACATTATTTAATCCAGGACATCTCATGGGCCAGTGGTAGGTGATACACCCTTGTCGCCCTTCAGTTGCGGGTTCAAGTCTCGCAGCCTTGCCGGACGCGACGGGTTGCCGCCCAAACTCCGGGTTTTCCTTTTATGGTAATCCAAAATAATCCAAACTAGAACTATCCAAAATATTTCTGTCCAAACTCACAGTCCAACATTTATAAGGAAGGTAAACATAATATAGATCCTTTTTACCCCGCAATAGCATATGAATACCTTCATCTTGTATTCTTTTAATAAACAGAAACATCTTGAATTACCATATTCCTTATTGATTACATTCATGCTCCCCTATTCCATATAGAATGCTGGATATACTTCATTAATCCAAAAATGTTTTAAAACCCAACAATGATGGAATATACAAATCATTAATCAGCTTCAAGGTAGTCAATAATATCCAATATAATTTATCCAAATCAATCATGTATTATTCTAAAATCACCACCTCGGTATCTGAACCATATTATGGTTTATCTTTCTCTCAACCATATATTTTCCAAACATTTAACCTGCTACTGAGTCACTTTTCTTTGTTCCACACCATCTCAAGTCCTTAATGAAATAGTACTGCAGTACAATCCTTATATACTCCATAATTATTATAACAAGTACATTGTTGATACAACACTCAATTGACATAATCAACATAAGAACTCTAATAATTCCTCTTCATCTGTGGTAGTATCATAACTTGATTATTATCCAATAACATCATTTGCGGCATAGTCTGATGACTGGGACATAGGCTCGCGTAGTGTCCAAACTCCTTGCAAATGAAGCATTGTACATTTGAAACCATTTTCTTACCCTTGCAGTCACGTACTTTGTGCCCTTTTCCTCCACACTTATAACAAACTCCCATTACTTTCAGGCAAGTTCCAGGGTGTTTCTTTCCACAGTTACCACATATGAGAAAATTCTTCTTTTCCCTCTTCCCTTTATCCATCTTTCTCTCTTCCATCCTTTTCTTCTCTTGCTTCCCTTCAAAGCCATAGGACTCAGTAAACTCTTTACTTATCTTATCAACACATGATATTATTTCTTCATATGATGATAATACATGGGAGACTATTTCTCTTATAAATTCTAGCTTAAGACCATGAAAGATATGATCCTTCCTTCTCTTTGAATCATGTGTATTTCTGGAGTTCTCATTCCTTCTACTGGGCGCCATTTCTATACCATGGCATAAACTAGATCAGTTTATGAATCAAAACACATAATCCCATACTTATAAAACACTTAACATAAATTGAACAATTTATGGATATAATCCATAATCATAAAAATGTTTTCTTTGAGGAAGTATATACTCATAAACCCTTCATAATGATTTGTAAAGAAAATGAGAGTTATCCTAAGCATATCCCCCGGGAGTGTCGTAACCAAGAGTGCAGCAAGGCCCGTTGTCGTGCACCAGTTCCCGTTCGAGTCTAGCTCAAAGCGGTGTTTTCGGGTTTTACCCCTAGGTACATCTGTGCCAGAGCCGCCTCTACCTGCTCGTATCCAGACAGGGATGTATTGCTCGGAAAACTCACAAAATCTCTACAATACCAAAATTCTAGGAAGTTCTTCTATACTAATCCTCAAAGTTCATCTTAGGTCTACGTGCTCTAATCAGAGTTTATCTAAATCTAGTTTCCAAGGTTTGTACTAAACTTCCTCTGATACCAACTGTAACGCCCCGACCCCAGCTACCCAGAGTCGGTGCATTACTTCGTAACATTGGCATGATCACAAGAAAGATCAAATCTCGAAAGACCGATTGGTTTAGTAGCCTTGGAAACACTAGATATATTCATAAGTTTTACATTACATCATAAAATGAAAAACTACTACAACAACATAATGTTTCCACAATCCACACTATTAACCCCTCATAAAATCCCTGCAGGTCATTCATAACTTACTTCTTCACATCCTGGGAAAAATAAAACATAGAAAAGGGGTGAGCTCAAATGCCCAGTAAGGATAACAATATAGCGGAAACTTTCATAAATAAGAATAAACATTTAAGGCAATGCATTACTAAAATAAAAGCCTTTTAAACTTTAACTTCAACATAGTATGGCAAAAGTAAAATGAAATAATGCCATTTACTTATTCACATGGATATTCTACTAATCGAATAATCACATGCAAAAATCAATAACCACTTTCATAATGTTGGAATGCATAATGTCAGACTATCATAACCACATAGTCAAGGCCTTGTGCCAAGACTACAAATAAGATTTTGTCAAGGCCTTGTGCCAAGACACTAGTTTGTCTCATGAGACCTACCGATGCATCGAGGAGCTATAGCGGGCTCCACCCGTCACATATTAAGTCCAATGCATTCCCATATGAAAAGGTTTAAACATAACATAAACATTCATATTAAAACTAGCATATGAAATGTCAATACTTTCACCATAAACTATGAATGGTATAAAAATAGCACATCCACAGTCAAACATATCACAAAACCTTCAATACAATATAGAAGTTTTGTATCATAATAAATCAACTTCAAATAATCTTAAAATCCATCAAAGGATGTTGACATAGATGAAATCAAAATTCTTTTTAAAGAAATATCTCCTTTTATTTTGAAATAATTTAAGATCCATATAAAATAAAACATTTTCTTTGAAAATATTCTTATAAGCTTGTAAGGGAAGCTTTGAAGATTTTATAACGGCGGAAAATAGCCGCACCCTCCGTATAAGTAAAAAAAACATTCTTACCTTAATTCTGTCGAAAAGGTTAAAAAGGACCTTGTTTTGAAAACGACCGAAAGATTCCTTTATAAACCACTTATAAAAGTCAAAAAGGGTATAAATGACTTTAAATCATATTCTAGTAAATAGTAAAAATGTTTTGAAATACATTTTTAAGAAACATGGATGTGGATGATAAAGAAATCCCAGTAGATTATTACGTATAAACAACCTCGGATAATGAAGAGATTGTGAAATAACCCTTACCTTGTACTTTTCCTTTGTTGGGGTCAGTTAACCTCCTGTATAATGGTGAAATAATTGTTATTAAATTATACAAGAATCATATACATTAATATGATATCATATATGATCTTTTAACATTGCTTTATTAATAATATCTTAGTATTATCGTCGTTTCAGGTGATAATCGATTCGTTCTTCTTAAATGTTTGGTTACGTAAGACATGTTTGTAATGGATAGATTAAATCTTATTCATAATCAGAATGATATTAACATTATTTTTAACCCTAAAATGAGAATAAGACTTGAATGGATACGATGGAGGATGGATCTCACCGCGTTCGTGGAGACGGTAGTCCGTACGTACGCACGAACGCTACTTCCATTTAATTTTTATTTTAAAAGAATTGAATCCAAATGATACATAGGTATATTACTATTCCAGTATAATATAATATTTTATATATGTTACTTAAGTTCATTAACACCATCCTTTATACGTTCCATGTGTGGTATGAACGAGTCATATCATTTTAAGGGGGCGGTAGTCCGCACTTCCTCAAATGAAATTATCGTATGTATATACAACATGAAACGAATAATGGTATGAAATAAAATGGAATTACAGAGGCTTATATATAAAATATATATCATTAATATCATATTTAATTACAGTGCCATCATAATGGCCACCATGAGAGGCGGTAAGATGTATTTGAACAATCATCGTTTCGTGAGGCGTTATTTTGCCTTCCACAGAAACATTATGTTCATCATCCATTAGATGGAGTTGTGTGTATGTGTAGTTTGAATCCTTCTTATAACAAAATCCTAGTATATTGAGGATACTGTTTTTGTTACAAAAGAAAGGAAATAAAAAGAGTTTGGGGGTTGGAGAAGCAAAATAAAGGAAAATAATTTAAGAGAAATCGTTACCTTTAATTTAGGTAACTCACTTTGGTTGGAACCAAAGGACTTCTTGAAATGATTTCTGCCTAAGGGGAAGCTTCAAGGAGGAGGATAGGGATGTGGGGAGCTTAGTTGGGCAGAGTTTGGATGAGCCAAGTGGCTTGAGATGTGTGAGGAATGAGTAGAAGTGGTCTCCTTTTATAAGGGAGAAGAGGGGCTCTTTAGGAAAGAGTGAAAGTATTACTTTATAATATAATTATATTCGGTTTATAATGGTCCAAAAATCATTGAGGTCGAAGATAAGATGACTAATATTCTAAATAACATCAACCAATAAGAATTGTACAGGTTTTAGATAATATTTTAATCATTATAATCTTATTTATTTAAATGATTTATTAATGAGGTAAACATTGCATCATTATTGTGTCATTAATAATTTAAATTATTTGATGTCTAAAAATTATAAATAAAATATCATTATGTAGGAAATCTTTTTATCTTTCTAATGAATATTTATAATCGAAAATCCAACATGTATAACCCTATGTAAAAATTGTTCTTCTAAAAGATGTAAGCTTATGCCATTTTTATTTTTATTTTAACTTTATTAATATAAAGTGTCCCTACCACATACAAGTGGCTCCAAGGGGTCCCCAAATTGACCCAAGGATGCTCATGGTCGGGTATGTGTCCACCAATAAGGTTAGGACACGTTTTAGGGTAATTTTGTATTATTATAATATTATTTTTTTAACCCTTATTTACCGGATTTACCCTTAACCATGGTAAATAAAATATTTACCACAGTAATTATTCAAAATGTCTAAAAATAAAAGTTACCTATTTACACAATTTGGACATCCTGATTCCAAATATGGAATCCATTTTTCTAAATTCAAAACACAGAAGTGGCAGAAATTAATTTAAAATTAATTCCCGCTGTCAAAACAAAAAGCGTGTTTTTAAGAGGTAATAACTATCAAAAGATTGACACTTGTTTATGTTCGGTTTAATTGTAAAATTATGTCCAATGACCAACATTATATTAAATGGTAAAAATATATTCTAAATATACTTTAAAACCACTAAAATTCATAATTTATCACTATTAATTATTTTGATTAAAAAAGTTGTTTTTAATTAAAATTTAGTAATTTTCACTATTCATCAAAATATGAAAGTTATCCGAAATGTACCAAAATTTCACCTTAGGCTAAATTCGATATTCCGAATCCAAAAATGAAGTCCATTTTGAAATATAAAATATATATATTTTCAAAAAGTAGGTATTACTATTTATAACGGCTAGTTTGATTGGTTATGGTGTGTTAGAACTCGGTGTTGCGTACAACACACGCTATCACATTATTCAAAGGGAAACGTACCGTGGAAGCTTGGGGTGTTTCATTTTAAATTTTTGATGTCCCCATTTAGTCAAAAAGTTTAAAATATTGTATTTAAAAAGGTTTCACTATTAGAAGTTGATAAAAGTGAAATACTGAAAATGAATCTGTTCTTGCATTATGACTAAGAAACTCATAATAGGGATTCTAAAATTATAAGGATTATATAAAGTTCAAAATTTAGTTAATACTATTCATGACCTCTTTTAATGGTGTGATTGAACTCGGTGTTGCGTGTAGTGCAAGTTATTGAATTATTTTTAAGAAATAACACACTCTGAAATCTTGGGGTGTTACATGGTGATTATGTGAGTTAAGTTCCATGGTAGGTATACTAACTGTATGATCAAAAACTCATGGTCGGTATACTAACTATGTGAACCATGCTTCATGGTTACTTCTAGAAAATCCCAAAGGTTAAAAAATTTAACATAGGAATTAAATAATTACTTATTCCTAAATAAATTAAAACAGTTAGACATAATTTATCATGCCCAATTCATGTTTGATATAATTGATTCTCTCAACATTCAAGGGCTTTATAAATATATCAGTAAGTTGATGTTCAGTACCAATGAACTCAAGAGTTATATCACCATTTTGAAAATGATCTCTCAAAAAGTGATGTCTTATATCAATGTGATTTGTTCTAGAATGTGATATAGGATTCTTAGAAATATTTATCTCACTTTTATTATCAAAATTTATAGGGACATGTCAGAATTGATATCCATAATCTATTAAAGTGTGTTTCATTTACAGAATCTATGCACAACAACTACCTAGATCAACATACTCAGTTTTAGCAGTGGATAATGAAATAGAGTTCTGCTTTTTACTACACCAAGAAACTAGAGATTTTCCTAAAAAGTGGTATGTTCCAAAAGTATTTTTTCTATCTAAATTACAACCATAAAAATCAATATCTAAATAACTTACTAAGTTAAATGTTTGTGTCTTTTCGTAAAATATTCCTAAATTGGTTGTGATTTTGAGTCATTTTAAAATACTTTTGACAATAAGAAAATGTAACTCTTTTGGGTTTGCTTGAAAATGAACATACATACACAAACTAAACATTATATCTGACCAATTATTAGTTAAGTATAGTAAACTTCCAATCATGCCTCTGTAAATGGTTTGATCAGCCACTTTCCCAGATTCATCAAGATCTAACTTACAGTTTGTACTCATGGGAGTATCACCACCTTTAGTATTATCCATGTCAAAACATTTTAAAATATCTTTAGTGTTCTTGCTTTGATTTAAAATAATTTAATTTTTATTTTGAAAAATCTGAAAACTAAGAAAGAATTTAAGTTCACCCATTAAACTCATTTCAGATTCACTTTGCATAATTTTTGAAAACTCAGTATATAAATAATTTCTTAAATATCCAAAAATAATATCATCAACATATATTTTTACAAATAAAACATATTTTTAAATTATTTTAATAAATAAATTAGGGTCATTTATCCCTTTAGTAAAATCTTTTGAAATAAAAAATGATATGATCTTATCATACCAAGCTCTAGGGGTTTTCTTCAAACTATATAAAGCTTTTGTTAATTTAAAAACATGATTTAGAAATTGAGGGTTTAAAAATCTAGGGGGTTGTTCAACAAAAACATCCTCAATTATATAACCATTTAACAATTCACTCTTGGAATCCATTTGATATAGTTTGAAATTCAAATGTGATGCATAGGAAAGTAGCGTTCTAATGGCTTCAAGTCTAGATATTGGAGAAATGGTTTCCTCATAGTCAATACTTTATTATTGATAATACCCTTGTGTAACTAGTCTTGCTTTGTTTCTAATTATTGTACTTGACTCGTCAACCTTGTTTCTAAACACCCATTAAGTTCCAATAGTTAGGTAGTCCTTGGGTCTTTCAACTCATTCCAAAAATCTATTTCCTTCAAACTAATTTAACTCTTCAAACTAATTTAACTCTTCTTGCATTGCCTTTACCCAAAATTCATCTTTAATTGCTACATTGATGTTATTGGGTTCAATTTGTGACAAGAAGGCTTGATGTTCAACTTGGTTTCTTATAGAAACTATTATATAAGTTCCTTTATCTAGGTCACTTACTACAGCATCTAAGGGATGGTATTTATGAGTCCTAACAACTCTGGGAAAAGAAGTGTTTGAAACCTTGTTTTCAACTACAGGTTCAGGTTCAGGCAGTTCCTCAGAACTGGGAGATTTTTCTACAGGTAGTCTAACAGAATTTTTACTCGATTTATCATTAATGTCTAGATTGGAAGGATCGTCCTCTAAATTTTCTAAAGGGGTCTTAGGTTCGTGTGAATCTATCTCATCAAACTTGATGTGTACATATTCTTCCACAATCTTAGTTCTTTTATTGAACACCCTATATGATTTACTAGTTGTATAATATCTAAGGAAAATTCCTTCATTGTTTTTGGAATTAAATTTTTCTAAATTCTCTTTTGTGTTGAGTATAAAGACTTACAACCAAAAACTCTAAATAAATTAACCTTTGGTTTTATACCATTCCATAATTCATATGGGGTCTTCTTTATAAGTGGTCTAATTAGAATTCTGTTAATTATTTAGCAATTTGTATTCACAGCTTCTATCCAAAAATAGATAGGTAGATCATATTCATTTAGCATGGTCTGGGAAATTTCTTGAAGGGTTCAATTTCTTCTCTCTACCACACCATTCTGTTGTGCGGTTCTAGGAGTAGAAAATTTATGATTATAGCCATGTTGTGAGCATAATGATTCAAACTCTTGATTTTTAAACTCATGGACATGATCACTTCTTAAGGTATTAATTCTAAGTCCAATAAGATTTTCTATAGATCTAGCATATTTAGAAAAGTAGGAAAAAGCTTAACTTTAATGAGCAAGGAAAAAAATCCATGTATATCTTGAATAATCATCAACTATAACATAGGCATGATGTTTTCCTGTTAGACTAGAAACTCTAGAAGGTTCAAACAAATCCATGTGAACCAACTCTAAAGGTTGAGAAGTTGAGACTTCTTTCTTTGGTTTGAAAGAGATTTTGTGTTGTTTTCCCTTTTGAGAGGGATTATAGACTTTTTCATATGGGAATTCAGGTGTGGGTAGATCCTTAACTAATCCTTTATTAGTTATCTTTCTAAGTGAGTGTATATTACAATGGCCTAGTCGCTTATGAAAAAGCCAAGATTCATTGTGAAAGTCACTCAAACAAGAAACATTCTGAGAAAATAAGAAATTTAAATCTACAACATAAACACTTTCATTTCTCATTGCAGTGAAAACTAAAGCATGTTTAGAATCAAATTATTTGCAAGCATTATTTTCAAACTTGACATGAAAACCATCATCACACGACTATGAAATGCTAAGAATACTATACTTAAATCCATCTACAAATAAAACATTAGAGATTAAAATAGTATTAGAGTTTCCAATTTAGCCAAACCCAATTATTTTTCCTTTAGTATTGTCACCAAAGGTGACATGTCCATCATCCACTTTAATTAGATTCTTGAAGCTTGAGTAGTCCTCAGTCATATGTTTGGAGCATCCATTGTCAAGATACCATAATTTCTCACCAAATATTTTCAATCATATTTCCTACAAAAGAGATTTAAACTATAAATTATTTTGTTACACATATTATCTTAGGTCTAGAGATGTAAGTAATAAATGCTTTAGGAATCCATAATTGTTTTACTAGTTTCTTAAAGGCAGATCTTAGACTTTCAGAAATAAAGACTTTATTAGGTCCAGTATAATAAGAACCACTAATAGAACTAGTAGAATTGGAACTAGGTACAAATTATTCTTATAGATTTTCCAAGCATTGGAACTAGTAGAATTGGATCTTATTTTTTTTTTACCAAGCATTTGGGTTGGAGTTGTTTTTTTCATTAGTGAATCTCTCCAGATCTTTCTTTAATTTCTCATTAGATAATTACAAATTATTATTTTCCTTAAGCAGTTGAAAAAATTTATCCTTTTATATAATAAGATCGATTTTAATGTGAGTAGACATAGCATGTTGCTTCTTTAAACTTTTATATTTATCCTTTAATTCATTAAATGTATCTCCCATCATATTACAATATTCAAATAATTCATCATTGGACATATTTTCTGCATCATTTTCATTTTTAGAATGATTAAAAATGTGAGCAGGAGATTCAAGAAAAGCATTTAATACCTCGGATGTGTTTTTCATGAAACACATATTAGCTTAGTCATTTATCCCTTCTCTATTGGAGTCTGAATCACTTGAGTTATCCTCAGAAGAACTTCAAGTGGCTTTCATAGCCTTTTTACACTTTTTTCCTTTGTCCTCATACCTCTTCATATACTTCAACTTGGGACAATCTACTTTGATGTGTCCTTTCCTTTTATACTCGTAGCAGGTCACTTCATTAGTAGAATCATCCTACTTCCAGTCTTTTCTCCAATTCCCTTTTCTGCCATACTTGCCTCCATAGTTTTATTTCTTGAAAAACTTATTCTTCTTTTAGAATTTTTTGAAATGTCTGGCTAAATGATCAATTTTTTCATCACTATCTGAAGGTGATTCTTCACCACTTGAACTTTCAGCTTTGATGTTCGCTTTTTGTTTAGATTTAGAAGTCTTGAAGGTCGCTGACTTCCTTTTGGGTTCATCCACTTCCTCTTTGTTCACTTATAGTTATTCTTCATACATCATCAGCTTTCCAATGAGTTTCTTAATTGGAAACTTGTTTATATCACATGATTCCCTTGTAGAAATAGTGGTTCCTCTTCATCTTTCTGGTAAACACCTCAGCAGACACATCACTTGATCCTTGTCATCAATTGTATTTCTCAGTGCATGCATCGTGTTAACAATCTCATTGAACCTGAGATGCATGTTAGAGGTTGATTTATCACGTTTCATCTTAAAAGTATCATATTTAATAGTATAATTATTTAAATACATTTCTTTAACATTAGAAGTTTCTTCATGAGAAACAGTCAATGTATCTCATATCTCAAAAGCAGTAGCATGAGTAGATATTCTATTGAATTCGTCTTCTTCTAAAGCACAATACAAAGCATTCATAGCTTTACAATTACAATCATATGTTGTCTTAGTGGCGTCACTCCAAGCAGCTCTAGCATCTTGAGGTTTTTCATATTTATCTCCAATAATAGTCTAGATATCAAATCTCATACTTTCTAAATGAATTTTCATTTTAATCTTCCATTAAGAATAATTTGTCCCATTAAAATAAGGAGATCAGTTAGTGGTGATTCCTTCTTGTCTATGATTATCCATAAAGAATTAAATTTAGATAAAACGGAAATTTAAGATTGTTAGGTAAAACTAGATCACAGTAAAAATATATTTTTGAAGCTGCTCTGATACCAATGTTGGTCCCAGTGGACAACTCGAGATAGGGGTGAATTGAGTTTCCAATAAAATTTTTGTTTAAAAAGAATTTAAAACTTAAATCCTCCAATTTGATAACATATCCCAATTAACAAAAATAACAGAAATATATAATTTGATCTTTTGAAAAGATTCTCAAAATCTCGATCACAGCTCAGTTCAAATACTTTTGAAAATACTCTAACTTTTGAAACTAATCTACTTGTATCAAGCACGGTATATAAAACAGCAATTTAAGTTAGCTATCATAGTACAATTTTGTTTAATAAACTACAAACAGAAACTGATTTGAATTATAAACAAAGAAAACAAAAAAGATAAAGAACGCGGCGGAATTTTAAACAAAGAGGTTTGGTCTCAAACTGAGACTTAATCACCTCCACTTGGCAATCACCTGCAGCCAAACAGTTTATTATTGAATAAACTGATCCGCAATCTGGATCGTGTTTTACAAACAACAGCGCACAAGGCTATCGAATCACATAGCAGCTTCCACAGTTACACGTGGGATGAAAACAAGCACAGGTCAAACACAACCTTTTCCACGGTTGTATGTGCAAATACAAATGAAAATATTTGAGAGAGTATCAAGTACTCTCCAGTTTAGCTCAGAAGACTTCATTATACAGATAAACCGAGCAATATATAACACACTGCTCAAATGTAAAGCATAAACAGAAAGAGAAAGAGAAAGAGATAAGAAAAAAGTTGTGTAGCTCAATCCGAATAGCTTCAGTTGTCCAAGAGTCCTTTGAATTTTTCTTTGGAAAGAGCTCGAACAAGTCTTATTGCAGGTTCAGGAAAACAGAGTGTCGTAGATATTTCTGAACCAGTCTTCTTTTTAACACAGGTGCATGAATAGGATCCTCTGTTATTCTTTGTAGGAGTATGTGTTCACTCCTACTTTCACACGATTGATTTTTCTTCTTAAAAGGATCTTCATCAAAAATAGCAACTGAAGAATAATCAATGCAATCTTAAATGCACAGACGCTTCAATTAATGTTCCAAAAACTAGCTGTTGGAGATTTGAAACGCTCCACTGCTAAGATAAACATGACAAGGTATCTTTACTTAAAGCACGGTTAGTTAGCATGGCAACTTGACATGGTCGGTTGGCATAACAACTTGTCACGATAGGTTCATTCCTTTATGTGGTCAGTTCATTTGATTTTGTGGTAGGCATTCCTCTTCATGTAGTTACTACGATAACAGATGTGGTCAGTATATTACTTAATGAAGATTTTACTTACCTTGGCATGGTAGTTTGATTTCTTCATGCGGTGGGTAGTTTCCTTTATGCGATCACTGAAGCAAACTTATAATCTTTTATCAATCATAGAAAACTTCTTCACCCACTTGTTTTGTTATTTCTAGCTAACATTTGTTTAACCACCAGAGTACTTATCACTTCAACCATAATAATTATTGGAAGGTTCCTAAAGTACCAAATTTACTCAATAATATTAAAACGCATTTCATCAATGGTGACACACAAAAATGAGTCCACCAAATTTTCAAAAAAAAATATCAATAAAAAACTCACTTTGCCCTCATCCTCAAAAATTAGTTTTGAAAGAGTATGCACACTTCTTAATCATGAAATTTATATTTTATTTTATTTATATTTTTGTATAGATAATTTATCTCATATAAAGTCTATTATATCCACCACCATAAAACACAATGCAAGGAAAGAAATTATACTAAACACACAAACCCACCAACTTGACCCTACAACTTACCTCTCACCACTCATGCCCTTACCACCCCACCACTAACGACGGGGTAGATAATTTATCCCATAGATTTGTCTTCACGTATCATAGAGAATATGAGTTAAAAAATTTAAGGAACTTAATATAAATAGTTTACAATAACCCCACGTTACATTTTGAAATGAATGTAATTGGCTACTTTCCATCTATCAATAGTCATAAATTGGTTTTCTTGAATTTCAGAATTTACAATTTTAAATCACAAAACAGAATCGCTTCTCACATCATAGTTGATGTCCAAAAAATATAAAAATATGTTATGTATAATTTAATTAACACCTCAGCTACAGTATAATATAGCCATAAAAATAATTATACTTAAAATATCAAACATATCAATTGTTTTGATGTTCATAACAAAAAAATACACAGTAAATTATAAATGAATCAATAGAATAAATACCATGCCTTCAACAACCCAAAAAACCAATATAAATTCATACATTAGTGGTCATCTTCTGCAATTGTAAACAAGCAATTCAACTCATGAAAAAAAAACATTGCATCCTGAACTCTAACAGATTAATTTACAGAACATCCAACTCAATCTCCACAAAACTGAGCTCCATCCAACATCAACCCGTTAAGAGGCCCGCAAGCTCGCCCCCCTCGTGCATGGACGACAAGATATCGCACCCTCCAACCAACTCCCCCTTCACAAACACCTGAGGAAACGTCGGCCAATTGCTATACCCCTTCAGCGCCTCCCTCAACCCGCCGTTGTGCTCCTCATCCAGCACATCCACGCTCTCATACTCCACCCCCTCCCGTTCCAGTATCCCCACCACTTTCTCCGAGAACCCACACGATGGTGCGTTCCTCGATCCCTTTATGAACGCCACCACCCGCTTTTCCTTCACCAACTGCCCAATCAGCTCCTCCAGGGGCACCGCCAGCTGTGCATGCCTGTTGGGCATCAGGCGCAGATCCGGTTTCTTCCTTGGCACCTGCCTGACCCATGTGCTGTTGCCAGGTTCGTTCCCCAGGGGAACCTTTCCAGTGGCTGTTACATGCTCCTCCATCCATGATTTCCATGCTTGGGTCAGAGCTGTTTTGGTGGGGTCATCTACTAACCCAACCTACGAAAAAGCAAATAGAAATTTGAATGAAGAGGTTCAGTATGCATAGGAATTAAAAAAATAAGAATGATAATAAATTAATCACCATCAGAGTTCAGTGAAGCATTATAGCACCGGAAGGCTTACACTTGCATCAAATGGATACAAAGACAGCATTCCTGCATGGAAACCTCAAGGATATTCATATGGCGCAGCCAGAAGAGCTCATAAGTCCAGGAAGGAGAATCTTGTTTCTATGGACTAAGCAAGTGCCAAGGCACTAGAATTGCAAATTTGATGCATTCATGGGAAAGAGTAATGACAAAAGATGTGACATGAATCAATGTTTGTTGTTTTGGTTTCCGCTTCTTTTTTCTTTTTTGTTAATCAAATGCGGATTTAATATGCTCGTTTGTCTTGTTTTCTTCATACCTTGGTCTTTATTTTTACCCTTACGTAGTGTTGGTTTTACCCCTCATCTCTCGACGTTGATGATTTTAAAGCCTTGCAGCAAGATTCTTCTTCGACAAAGGTTTGGTCAAGCCCCCCGTAAGGGGGCTTTCGTCCTATTTTCAGTTTTCTTTGTCGATTTTTTGAAATCTTATCTGCTAATCTATTGTTTCACCGTGTGCATCGTGTAATTGCTTTGTTCATGTCTCTATCGTTTCTTGTACTCCTTTTGCATAGTGAAATCCTATCCTGTACTCCTTTTGCATAGTGAAAACCTCCGATGATCATATCCTGTACACATAGGCCAATTGACCGAAGCACGTAAATCATTTTGTCCTTTTACTGTTTTCTTTTCCCGCTTTTATCGACCTGTAATTGGTGAACATTACCCGCTTCTTGAATAAAAATTCAAATCTGGTTTTGGATTTCTTTGATTATATAGAGGTTGTTTAAGCATCGTTATGCTTGGGTTCGAGCATCTTGAATCTGTTTTGTTGTTTGCAAATCTGGTTTTGAGTTTGCAGTTATAAATAAATTTTGTTGTGCTCAGTTTCATTGTAGCTGCTACCATGTCACTCTGCTTGCTGCCTTCAATTCTGGTATGTAATTTTCATGTTATACAGGATTGTATCTGTTGTAATGAGAATAAGTTGCATAGCCTTTGTTGCTGTGGTTGTAATTGTCACTACCATGTGTCTTTGATCAACTTCATAATCAATTGAATCTTCCTGATGTTTGAAATGTGATGCAAATATATTCATATTTATTGGTTGGTTGTTTTATAAAGCAGAATAATAAACATAATTGTTAGATTTCGTTTTCAGATTTAACAAACCAAAATACCCAAAAAGATCATCGTGGTTGGATGTGGACTGCCTCCCAGTGGTGCATCCTGCAACAAAGTGGTATCAGAGGGTAATTGGGCTTAATTTTGCATCATTAAAATTCAGAATCGCTTGTTAGTTTCATTAGATGATTTGCTAGTGGCTTTTACACAAAAGCATCTATAGCACCTCTGGTTTCAGGTAATTAATCCTTTATTTATGTATTTTAAGTATATAAAGTAATTGGGTTAAGTTTGGAAAGGTTTGGAAGAGTTTTGGCAAGTTTTTTGGGTTTTTCTGGAGGTGCACGGTTAGTAGAAACCGTGCATCACCTCCAAGAAACCGTGCAAGGGAAAACAGATGTCACTGGGCAGGTGCACGCTTGGCCAACTCGAGCAGCCACCCAAAGGAACCGTGAAAAGTGGAACAGAGAGCTTAAGCACTATTGATGCACGATTTGTCTAACCATACGAGACAACCGTGCGAGGGGTGTTTGGAGGCAGTGGCTGGCGCACGGTTTGCCTAACCGTGCATCTAAACCGTGTGCAGCATTAAAAACAAGATTCAGATTTTGTGGATCTAATTCGGATTTTCCCATTAATGACTCGTTTTTCCCCCTTATTAGGCCATAACACGAATGCCACTCCTCCCAAAGGGAGACCATTTCCCTTGATCCGGGAGCAATCCGATGACGAATCTGGAAGGTACCGGGGCACGCAGCGGAAGTCGGTGGGCCGGGGATTTTAAAATTTTCGTCGGCGAATCGACAGGACTTGTCGACGCCGACGATCTGAGCCCCGGTGAGGTCCGAGGATCTCGCGTATATTGTAAAGAGCACAAAATTAAAATGAAAATGTACCCGTTTCAAATCTGAAGCTGTGGTCGACTGCAACTAGTCGATGGTGATCGTCGTATAAAAGATCCAAAACAGGAACCCTCTAGATCGTCCACACGCGCTTCAAAAACCCGATGGAGCATCAATCGTCGAATTTCAGGTGCTAGCGCGGAGATCCGACAGCGCTTTCGACGTCCCGACGATCACCGCATCGAGATGCCTTCGATGCTGAAGAGAGATCTTGATCCGAGCATCTTGGATCGAGAGCTTCTCTCTCTAGAGAGCGGGAAGAGAGAGAGGCTCTTGAATTTCATTCCATGAATGAATGAATAGTCATTGGCACAACAAGAGAGAGAGCCTCCTCTCATATTTATAGTTGAATTGATAAAATACCCGGTTGGGTTCCCCAACTCCCGTTTATTTCAACGTCCACTAAATAAATAATTTTGACGAACTAAACTGCGCCAATATTATTTATTATTTTATCACATACTTGTAATATATATAAAATATATTGCGTGATAAAACCCGAGCCATTTAACTCGACTCGTTCTCCCACTTAATATTAAACGAACCTTGAATATTAAAATAATATTCGTTCGATTAATATTTTTCTTGTATTTACTAAACTTATAAATACATTAAATAAATTCAATTCCAAATATTCATAACTTGAATATTGATGAATTTATTTAATTCTTTTGGTGATCGATAACTTGGACAACGCTCGGACCCCGTGGCGGGGTCCACTACGTCCATATACCTATTCAACTGAATAGAGCGGATTCTTGAATACGCTATTGTGTGTGACCCTCTAGACCCTTATCTCGATAGCAGTGAATAAATTCACAGACAAAGAGCGGAGTCTAGCAACTCATCATGGCTCCTAAAGAGATAAGGATAGTCATAGCAACGACTACCATCCTACGAACACTGACTGTGTACTATAATCTCTTTGTCATTAAATATCTCATAAAGCAGGACGCACACTTGTTTCATCGTCCTTTTTCTTGCTTTATTATTTGTTGATCTATCCGGATGGATTTACCTTTGTACTGTTTTGGCCAAAGACTTAAGAAGGCAGCACCACCCTGATCAACCAGGCCTGAGATATACAATTTCCTAAACTTGGAAGCGACAAATCCTTTCTTGATCGTTCAGCCAATGTCATACCACCAACGACGCACCCAACACAAACTACCTCGCCACGATTTCAATATCATAGTTTTCGCCTTACATCAAAGTACGTAATCAAATGATACACATTAGTAATGGTCTCAAGTCAAGAGACCAATACACATGTCTGTAGATAGGAACGACCAATGACACCCAAAACATGTGGTGTTCCTATTGGCGGGTCTGTCCTCATGATCACACTACTAGAGATCACTAAGTGCGAACTTCATGAGAAGAAGTCTCAATGCTTATGAGCCCCCAGCACCTGATAGTCAGACACCTACTGTGTCCAGTCAGTAAGATGTATCTAGACTATAGAACATATATTTAAGATTAATGTCATAATATCTCGAAGTTCTCATTATAGCATGAGATCTACTATAACCTCTCGACACAACAATTAACCTTTAGACATTACCATTATAATAGTGGATGCAAAAAAGTCTCAACTATAATAGTAAGATAACATCGTGCATAACTAACTCTACACATGATATGGTAATCAAAAGTATTACATAGTTGGGTCTAGGGAACCCACTATTTCAACAGAATCTTGGTACGTTGGAGGCCCGGATTCCTTGGTAAGTGCTCGTTCTTGGTGGTTTTTCTTAGTATCTTCTTCTTCCCTCTCTTGGATTCATGGATCTAATCCGTTGGGGATAGATCCATGTTGTGTGATGTCAATCATAACGAGATATGGTTGTGTTGATGGTAGGGATCAAGATCTAAGGCGGGTTTTGGAAGATCTAAGCCATGTTTTTGGAGTTCTTGGACAATTCTTCGTTTTCGCCTAAGTTTGTGAGGTAGGTGGCTTCACTTTCGACTCCTTTTGTTAGAACTTGAAGACTTGATTTCAAATTGATTGAATTGTTTGGTTTGAATTGTGAAATTGATATGCAATGTTGTTGGAAACCCTCTTTAGTGATGGTTTTGTGGAAAGAGAAATTGGTTACATGATTTTAAAATGGTTGTTTGGTTTTGATGCATGGAAAATTGGTTGGAAAGTGTTTTCAATAAAATGATTGTTTTTATTGAAATGGTTTGGCACAATTGGTTTGGCGTGGTTTTTGGCATAATGGTTGGGCGTGAGTTGAATAGGGATGAATAATGGTCGTGAAGTACCACCATCAAAGGGACGGAGCGTGGACGTGAAGTTTCACCGTCAATAGTAACATCAAGCTTGAGTGTGTGTGTGATTGTGTGTGGACACGAAATGGGTTATGCCAATTGGATTGAGAAATGGTTTTAAATAATTGTTTGGTTGCTTTCCATGGAAAACTGTTTTGGTTATAAATGGTTTGGCTTTGCTATAAATTGTTTTAAATTGTTTTATCCTAGTGGCGTGAGTAGGGAAATCGTTTAAGGAAATCCAACTGAGTTTTATACTCACCCTCTGCTTGGGCACTTCGGTGCGTTTGCAGATATTGTTTATCGAGATGCAGGTAAAGGCAAGGTATCTCATTTCTTTAGTGATGCATCGTGATATCTTGGGCATGACTTGTGGAATTGGAGCTTGGAGCATGTTTGGGGGTTGTTGTTGGGTTTCTTGGTTGTCCTTGAGTCGTTTGTTTTAGTTTCCTGGTTGTCCTTGAGTCGTTTGTTTTAGTTTCCGCTTTGTACTATAATATGGTTTATGGTTGTAGTTTGGTTTCATTGTCAGTGGGTTATACTTTGGATTGTATTACTTTGTTCTCATGCATCATATAGTGGTTGTTTGGTTATGGTTATCTTAATATAGTTATTTTATTTTCAAATGACAAATTGCCCCCCAAATGTTTATGAATCTCTTGGCATTTATTGTCAGCATTTGGTGCCTTGGGGATGTCACCTAAGACCAAGTAACACCCATCGCCTCTTCCCAAGTCAGTGGGTGAGAGGCGGGATGTTACAAATGGTATCAGTTTGTCCGGTCCTGGAGTTGAAAAACAATCTGGTTTCATCCTTGAGTTGGGATGGTAGCATGGAAATAGGATCGTCGGAACTTGAAATTTAGAGCATAAATAGGTGTAGCTAACATATTTATGTTCAACTTCAAGTTACCGGGGAATTGGGTACATGAGTGTTTCGAGACACTTCTAGGAGTTGTAACCTCATCGTCATGGGTTTAGCCGATGAGAAGAGCATGACATGCATTGATAGAAATGACTTCCCACTATAAGTGCATAATTCATTTTGAGTAATGATTTATAATTTAGGTGAAAAAGTGTTGGATTTTTTAAAATAGTTGAGAACGGTTTGATTTTCAAAGGCATGATTGTGGTATTTTCAGAAGTATTTTGAAAATTGAGATACTAAAATTTTCAAAAGTGGTTTGAAAGTGGGAAAAATGTAGAATTTTGGAAAGCATTGTGGTGATTTGTGTAATGTGGTAAATTTGAAATTGTTAAGCCTTCAGTTGCTAGAGAGTGAGACTAAAAGGTGTTTTCTTGTGGTTATAGGAAATGGCTCTGGTTAGGCATAGAAGAAACAACTGGAGGAAGCTACTGAAAACGTGGTTGCACCTAAGCCACAGGTGAACCAACAGCTGGTTCAGAGTATTGTCCAGGCTTTTCAGGCCGTGGATAGAGGGAACAAAAGGGATGAACCAAGGCAGGTGGATCATTCTGTTCGGTTCCAGAAGCATAATTCACTCATCTTTCAAGGAAATTTTGAACCGGAGAAAGCAGAGGTGTGGCTGAATAGGATGAAACGAATCTTCGATTTCCAAGACACACCAGCTGAGCTAAAAGTCAATATGGCAACGTATATGCAAGAGGATCTTGCACGTCAATGGTGGGATTTAGCAATTCAGGTTAAATTAGACCAAGGCATTGCATGGGAAGATTTTGAGGAATTGTTCAACAATTTTATCCTCGTACATTCAGAATTGCTAGAACGGACTTTTTCAGCTTGAAGCAGGAGAATCTCTCAATGACAGAATATGCAACTAAATTTATGAATTTAGTCCGCTTCGCACTCGAAGCTAATGCAAGTGCGTCCTTGAAGGCACGCGTTTTTTAATCGGGCTTGAGGCCAGAGATTCGCTCAAAGATTGTTGTGCTTTGTATAACAGATTATACAGAGATGGACAATAGAGCGCATAGTAGTCAATCGCGGATCGCGGCGCGACGCGATGGGGTCCTATAGTGGGATAGCGGCGAACCGCAGATCACGTCGCGGACGCTTTTTTATCCAATCGCGAACCAATAAATATAATTTAAATTGTATAATTCTACACATATGTGTTGAAAATTTTAACTATGATAAAATATAAAACAGAAAAAAAATAACAAAAAAAAAACAAAAAAAAAATGTTTTTACAATGGAATTTTTTAACTAAAACACATAAAACAAAACAAAACAAAAAACAAAATCAAATAAAGAGAATAAAAAATGAAAGGACCCCGACACCCACGTCACTCGGGGGGGGGTCGGGGGGGTTGTCATCGTCGAGGGTGCAGTGTGCGCAGCAGCGAATGGGGGGGTCGTCATCGTCGTCAGGGGTGGGGGGAGCAGTATGCGCAGCAGCAAATGGAGGAAGGTGCGGCTGAAAAAAAAAGTGTACGCAGTAGGGAGGGCTTCGTCGCGGCAGGAGGAAGGGGAAATGGGATGGGTAGGGCAGGGGCGAAGCAGGTTTGACCACTTACAGGGCAAAAAAAAACGACGCCAGAAGAAGTCGCGGCCGTGCCAGTTGGGATCGCGACGGAAGCGGGACGACCGCGATAGCGGGTGGCGCGGCGCGATCGCGTTCCGCCCGCGATCAACCCGCCTGAAGCGGCTGGGCGCCGCTCCGCACCGCGACGGCGCGATCGCGGCCGCAACGACGCGATTTGAAAACTCTGATAGAGCGACAGTAGCAGAAAGAGACATCTCAGGTCATACGGGCGGATAAAGTATGTTGATACCTACGAGAAATGTTGGAAACTCTAATAGTGGCAATAAGCGGAAGAGGGACACCTATTTCCAAAGTAGTGGAATGACTCGGAATCAGAAGGCCGGATCGATGAATCTTCCTCCTAAACCCAAGAATAAGTCGGGATGTTTTCAATGTGGTTCTTTGGATCACATGAAGCGAGATTGTCCAGTACCACCTAGAGCATGCCAAAATTACAAACAGATGGGGCATCATCAACGCTATTGTCGCAGTGCTCCAAGGTCGGGTGCACGGGACACATCACATGTTAGTCAGACGTCGTATGCTTCGAAGAGACGAGGGCAGCAGAATATTTCTCGTCAACAAAACCGAGGAAGCCATGGTGATTCTAAGAATACCATGACTCCTCAACCAATGCAAACTCAACGGGGGAATAGAGAGAAAAGTGCAATGAGTAAACAGTTGTATGGAGTTGAGCAAGTGATTGTGGATGATCAAGTTGGGACTTCGACGGTGAGAGGTATAATTCTTTTGAATTCTACCATTATGCAAACTTTGTTTGATATAGGTGCATCTCATTCGTTTATTTCTTTATTGCTTCTTGTGTTGTTAATCTTCTGGGTTTGCATTGAGATGATGTCTTCAGTTTTGAAACTTCAAACTCATCTTGATCAAAGAGAATGTCGAGACTTTATGTGCAAAGTATGTTCTATAACCGTTGACATATTGGAGTATTCGAGAACAAAACCTCGACATGAGCAACATCTGGTGACAGTGTGGGAATCTTGCGAGATCATCGTTTGTATGTCAAATTTTCAAAGTGTGGTTTTTGGATACAAGAGGTGTGTTTTCTTGGCCATATCTCTAAAAAAGGTGTTTCTGTGGATCCAGAAAAGATAGAGGTTGTAATCTTCTGGCAATCGCCAAAGAATGTCGTTGAGGTACGCAGTTTACTTGGCTTAACTGGTTATTATCGACGTTTTGTTCGTGATTTTTCATGACTAGCTTTACCAATGACAACTTTGACAAAGAAAAATGTTTCATTTCAATGGAATGAGGAATGTCAAAAGTCTTTTCAAGAGCTTAAAGTTCGCTTTACATCAACACCGATCTTGATATCGCCAGAATCAGGACAAGATTATGTGGTGTATTGTGATGCTTCGGGATCTGGGTTGGGTTGTGTTCTCATGCAGGAAAATCATGTTGCTTATGGATCACGACAATTACGGTTGCATGAGAAGAACTACCCAACACACGATTTAGGGTTGGTTGTTGTAGCTCATGCTTTGAAAACTTGACGCCATTACCTCTTTGGTGAGAAATTTACGGTGTTTACGGATCATAAGAGTTCGAAGCACATTTTCTCACAAAGAGATTTGAATATGAGACAAAGAAGACGGATGAAATGTCACTAAATGTTTAACTTTGACTTGATGTATACACCGGGTAAAGGCAATTCGGTGGCGGATGCATTAAGCAAGAAGTCATATAGTCAGTTGACGAAAGAGGCTTCAGATCAGTGGCAATTGATGTCGGTGTTAGCTGACATGCACTTGGACTGTGAAGACTGAGGTAGTGTTGTGCTTTTCTTTCCAACTTCATGATTGTCAGCAACAACTTCATGCTTATCACCATTCGAGATGGGTTGTTCATCCTGAAATACAAAAGATGTATAAGGCGTTGAAAGCACAGTTTTGGTGGGTCGGCATGAAAAGAAATGTGACTGAGTTTGTTATGAGATGCCTCACCTGTCAGTAGGTTAAGGCAGAGCACCAACGGCCAGCGGGTATGTTGCAGTCTTTACCTATTCCTGTTTGGAAATGGGAGCAGATAGCCATGGATTTTATGACATGTCTCCCAAGAACGGCTCGGAAACACGATGTCATGTGGGTGATAGTGGATCGGCTCACAAAATCAGTTCATTTCATCCCTATTCGTGAATCTCGTACTTGTCTAAAATCTATATGTGAGAATTGGTAGAGGCATGGCGCACCAATTTCGATAGAATCAGATCGAGATCCGAGGTTTGTATCTCGTTTCTGGAAATCCTTGCAACAAGCCCTTGGGACTCAGTTGACTATGAGTACGGCATATCATCCTCAGACGGGTGGATGGACAATCCGAAAGGACGATACAAACGTTGGAAGACATGTTTCGGGCTTGTGTAATGGGTTTTGATGGCTCATAGGAGGAGCACATATCATTAGTGGGGTTCTCGTATAACAACAGTTATCAGGTCTCGATACATATGACTTTTTGAAGCATTGTATGGCTGTTATTATCGTTCTCCGCTTTGTTGGGTGGAAACAGGTGAGACTTCACTGGCTGGGTCGAGCCTTGTGCAAGAGACAACAGAGAAGATTCAGTTGATCGGAAAAAGAATGGAGACGGCTTAGAGTCATCAGAAATCGTATGTGGATCATCGTTGACGGTCATTCTCGTTTGAGGCGAGTGATCATGTGTTCTTGAAAATCTCTTCAAGGCTTGGACATCGTCGTTTTGAGAAGCAGGGTAAGTTATCTCCTCGATACATAGGCCCTTCTGAGATACTTGAATGGGTTAGTGAGGTGGTTTATCGGTTGGTTTTGCCACCAAGGTTCAGTTCAGTGCATAATGTGTTTCATGTATCTCAGTTAAAGAAGTATCAGTTTGATCCTGGCCATGTGATTTGATGAGATCGCGTTGACATAGAGCCGGATGCTACGTTGATACATATGTCAGTGCGGATTGTGGATAGGCAAGATAAAGTCTTGCGTGGGAAAAGCATTGGTCTAGTTCGGATTTTATGGCAAAATGATCGGATTCAGGAAGAAGCGTTGGAACGTGAGAAGGAAAGTCGAGCAGCGGCCCAAACTCTTTCAGACCAATGGTGGTTTTCTACTTTCCAAGAACGGAAAGACCAATGGTAGGAAGAATGTAGCACCCCCAATTTCAGATAATTAACCCTTTATTTATGTATTTTAAGTATATAAAGTAATTGGGTTAAGTTTGAGAAGGTTTGGAGAGTTTTAGCAAGTTTTGGAGGCTTTTCTGGTGATGCACGGTTTGAGCACGGTTAGTAGAAATCGTGAAACAACTCCATGAAACCGTGCAAGGGAAAATAGAGGTCATTGAGCAAGCACACGGTTGGCGCACGGTTTGGCCAAATCGTGCGGCCACCCAGGGGAACTGTGTAAAGTGGAAAATAGGAGTTGAGCACGGTTGGCGCACGGTTTGTCTAATTGTGCGAGCCAACCATGCAAGGGGTGTTCGGAGGCAATGGTTGGAGCACGGTTTGCACACGGTTTGCCTAATCGTGCGCCTAAACCGTGCAGCGTTAAAAACAAGATCCTGATTTTGTGGATCTAATTCGGATTTGCCCCTTAATGACTCGTTTTTCTTGTTAGACCATAACATGAATTCCACTCCTCCCAACAGCTGTGGAAAACCTTCCCCTTGATCCAGGAGCGATCCGTTGGAGAATCTTAGTGTGTTGGAGGCCCGGATTCCTTGGTGAGTGCTCGTTCTTGGTGGTTTTCCTTAGTTTCTTCTTCTTCCCTCTATTGGATTCGTGGATCTAATTTGTTGGGGATACATCCATGTTGTGTGATGACAATCATGACAAGATATGGTTGTGTTGATGGTAGGGAACAAGATCTAAGGCGGATTTTGGAAGATCTAAGCCAAGTTTTTGGAGTTCTTGGACCGTTCTTTGTTTTCGCCTAAGTTTGTGAGGTAGGCGACTTCACTCTCGACTCCTCTTGTTAGAACTTGAAGGCTTGATTTCAAATTTTGATTGAATTTCTTGGTTTGAATTGTGAAATTGATGTGCAATGTTGTTAGAAACCCTCTTTAATGATGGTTTGTGAAATTGTAGAAATTGATGGTTTTGTGGAAAGAGAAAAATGGGTTACATGATTTTAAAATGATGATTTTAAAATGGTTGTTTGGTTTTGATGCATGAAAAATTAGTTGGAAAGGGTTTTCAACAAAAGGATTGTTTTTATTGAAATAGTTTGGCACAATTTGGCTTGGCATGGTTTTTGGCATAATGATTGGGTGTGAGTCGAATGGGATGGATAATGGTCGTGAAGTACCGTTGTTAATGGTAACACCAAACTTGAGTGTGTGTGTGTGGTTGTGTGTGGACACGGAATGGGTTATGCCAATTGGATTGAGAAATGGTTTTAGAGAATTGTTTGGTTGATTTCCATGGAAAATTGTTTTGCTTAGAAATGGTTTGGCTTAGCTATAAACTGTCTGAAATTGTTTTATATAAATTGTTTTATATAAATGTGCTAACATATTCTATCCTAGTGACGCGAGTAGAGAAGTCATTTGGGAAAATCCTACTGAGTTTTATACTCACCCCCTACTTGGGCACTTTGATGCGTTTGCAAATATTGTTTATCGAGATACAAATAAAGGCAAGGTATCTCATTTCTTTAGTGATGCATCGTGATATCATGGGCATGACTTGCGGAGTTGGAGTTTGGGGCATGTTTGGGAGTTGTTGTTGGGTGTCTTGGTTGTCTTTGAGTCGTTTGTTTTAGTTTTTGCTTTGTACTCTAATGTGGTTCATGGTTGTAGTTTGGTTTCATTGCCAGTGGGTTATATTTTGGATTGTATTACTTTATTCTCATGCATCATAGAGTGGTTGTTTGGTTATGGTTATCTTGGTATAGTTGTTTTATTTTCAAAGGGAAAATCACCCTCCAACTGTTTATGAAGCCCTTGACATTTATCGTCAGCCTTTGGTGTCTTGGGGATGTCATCTAAGACCAAGTAACACCCACCGCCTCTTCCCAAGCCGATGGGTGAGGGGCAAGATGTTACAGCATGCTTTGATGTTCGTTCATCTAGGTCGTTTTGCTCTCTTTTGGTTGTAATTTTACATTATGTTGTTGATTGTTGAGCTTATGTTAACTCTGGTTTGTTCCTCCGCATCCTGTAGGATTATTGGCTCCAGGTATGAACCTATTGCGAGTTCAGCATTTAGGCTTGGGTTGTTTCTGGATGCAATGCTCTTGTTTGTTGTTTGGCTGATCACCAAGCTTCTTGGTTTTACTGTTTGCCCCTTTTAGCGGCTTTGTTTTGATTTTCTAGTGTTAGGAATTGTGTCCTATTAGGAAGCTAGACTAGGAAGCTCACCATTGTTATCACGTTTTAGAACTGTCCTAGGATGTTGAGATTGCTTGCATGTGATCTTGCGGTCTCCTTTTGTTTGAGGATTTTTCCTTTGGCTTTTGTTTTAGGCGATCGTCTCCTTGGATGGAGATCCTGAATCCATCTTTTAAGAATCTTCTACCATTTTGTGTCGAGATTTTTCATGTTAGGTTTCGACGTGTCTCGGCCTAATGTTAATGGTGCAAGGGTGCTTCGGTCCTTTCTTTTTTATGGGTTCAGGGGGAGGCTCTTTCGATTTTCTTTTGCTATGCTTGCTCTCTCTGTTTTTTTCCTTTGTTGTTGGTTACAATATTGCACTGGTTTTACTGAGTTGTATTCTTTGTGAATTGTCTGAGATGTTTTGTTTTGCCATGTTTTGTTTGAGAATGAGTATTGCTTTGTTTATTGGTGTTCTCCAAGCACTGATGAGTTGTTCCAAGGACCTATGTTGGCATTTGATAAACTGGTCCATGATTTCCTCGATGGCATCATCTTAGAGGGCGACTCAGGAAAGTGCAGGTATGGCTTTTATCATGCAGGTTGTTTGGAATTGTTCTTAAATTCTGAGCATGTTTAGCAGCTTTAAAATATCATTCAACTTTTGGGCAACATGTGTCACATTGATGCATGGAGGGGGACTCTTTGAGTCGTACCCAATAGGTGTTTCCTGTTTAAGATGTGTCTGGATTGATGATGATGATGTTGCATATTAAATCCTTTCTGCATTTAATTTCCAATATCAAGACTTGTTGCTTTGGTTTCCCCTTTTTTTGTGTTAATTAAATGCGGATTTAATATGCTAGTTTGCCTTGTTTTCTTCGTCCCTTGGTCTTTATTTTGACCCTTACGTAGTGTTGGCCTTACCCCTACGCAAGCCTTTGCCTCTTTGTTTTACCCTTACGTGAGACCCTTGTTATCCTTACATAGCCCCGGGTTTACCCTTACGTGGACCTTTGTTTCTCTCTTTACCCTTACGTAAGGTCCCCTGACCTTTACGTATCCCAGGTCTACCCTTGCGCGAGTGGCAGTTGACCCTTACGTAGCGGGTGTGACCCTTACGTAGCGGGTGTGACCCTTACGTAGCGGTAGTGTGACCCTTATGTAGCAGTTTCTACCCTTACACAACGATCGTGGTACCCTTACGGCACGGATCTGGCCCTTAAGTCGCAGTTGTGTACCTTTACATAGCGTCTCTTGACCCTTACGTAGCGGTTGGTTTGTACCCCTATGCCACAGTGGTTTCAGTCGGTTGACCCACCTGACCCTTACACATCAGTCCTATTAACCTTTAAGTGGTTTATGTTTCACATCAGTCCTTTAAGTGGTTTATGTGGTTTATGTTTCGGGTTGTTAGGGTTGAATCATTCCCGACCCTTCTTTCTCTCATTCGGTTGAGTCATTGCAACCTTCATCTCTCGTGGGTATAACTACCCTCATTCTTCCAGATCGAAGGTCAATTGAAGAATCGGCTTGTGGAGAGCTTCTCAGCTACGTCGAGAGAGAGAGAGAGAGAGAGAGAGAGAGAAGCTTGAAGAGAGAGCTCTGGTGGTCCCTGGTTCTTGGCTCGCTGAAGAAGTCGAGTGACGACCTGGTTCGTCGTGTTCGTTGTCGGATCCCGAAGTTGTTGCGACCCCTTGGTGGCTCATGGTGTGCGATCTTGGACGACGAAAGTCTTGCAACAAGATTCTCCTTTGACAAAAGTTTGGCCAAGCCCTGGTAAGGGGGTTTGGGTCCTGTTTTCAGTTTCTTTGCTGATTTTTTGAAATCTTGTATCCGCTAATCCTTTGTTTCACCGTGTGCGTCGTGTAATTGCTTTGTTCGTGTCTTTGCCGTTTCTTATACTCCTTTCTTTTGCATACCCTTGATGACCTTGTCTCGTGCACGTAAGCTAATTGGCCGAAGCACGTAAATCCTTTTATCCTTTTTACTGTTTTCCTTTTCTGCTTTTATCGACCTGTAAATGCTGAACGTTACCCGCTTCTTGAATAAAAATTCAAATCTGATTTTGGATTTCTTTGATTATATAGAGGCTGTTTATGCATCGTTATGCTTGGGTTCGAGCATCTTGAATTTGTTTTGTTGTTTGCAAATCTGGTTTTGAGTTTGCGGTTATAAATAAATTCTGTTGTGCTCAGTTTCATTGTTGACGCTACCATGTCACTCTATGCTTGTTGCCTTCAATTCTGGTATGTGATTTTCATGTTGTGCAGAATTGTATCTGTTGTAATGAGAATAAGTTGCAAAGCCTTTGTTTCTGTGTTGTGAGTATTCTTGCAAGCATGAAGTGTTATAATTGCCACTGCCATGTGTCTTTGATCACCCTTATAATCATTTGAATCGTCCTGATGTTTGGAATGTGATACAAATATATTCATGTTTATTGGTTTGTTGTTTTATAAACCACAATAATAAACATAGTTGTTAGATTTCGTTTTCGGATTTTATGAACCAAAACACCCTAGAAGATCCTCGCGGTTGAATGCGGACTGCCTCCCAACAGTGCATCCCGCAACAATGTCGGTATTTCAAATCCTTTAGCAATTGCTACATCATAATGTCACTGTATAAAATGAGGTCTTATGAGCAAATGATCGATGAGTAGAAAATTGGATTATCAAAAAAACATTGTCCGTGATGTGTTGAATTACCGACATCGTGGACGATCTGATTTCAATTTGCTTTAATTCCTTCTGGTCATGAAACCATTTTTATGGTTGAACCAAGTTATAATATATATATATTATGTCTCATCCAGGGTTTTGGAATTCTTTTGTACACATTGTTTTAATTTATAAAACAAAATGCCGTCGTTATTATCGAAGAACCACTAAATGGTCTAAACGAACATCATTAATGTTTTAACTTATGAATCGTCTTCATTTCAGAATTCAAATTGATAAATGGTATAATTTATAGATTCTGAAAATATGTAAATACCACTCCATTGCAATTCCGGAGTTTCACTTCCAATTGACAAGAGCACCCATCATGAACCGATCATAGAAAACATGTAAAGAACACACCCAAAAAATGCAAGAAACAAAATATTGACAGTTTAAGGGTGAAATGATCATATAAGGTATTATAAAGTAGGATATGATTCTGTAAGATATTAATAACACTATTTTAACCATTATGCAGGAGGTTTAAACGAGTTGGAAGTAACACAAACCCAAGGTAAGAAAATTTTTAACCCGATTTTCATTCTTTGGGTTAACCTTTTACTTCATTATTTATGTGGTATTAAAATTGTTTGTGTGATGAACATTGTTTCTATTATGACAATTTATGTGTATTTACAGTGTATATATATATATCATCCACTCTATTAGGTCTCACTTGAATTATATGATATTTCTAAGGGGCTTTTCCTTTAAAATCCTATTTTAAAACTCTGTTTTACAACATTAGAAAGCAATGTTTTTATGCAATTATTCATGTTGTATGATTGTGTTCTGGTTCTTGGGCATTATTTATGATCAAGGGTGGAACCTATATCTCCCTCTAATGCATTAGGTATGTGTAATTTGGAGGTCTACCGTATAGTTACTCCAACTGTAGTTGCAATGGTTACACAAATTGTAAGGTAGCCGTGAGGGTTACAAATTATAAGGTAGCCGAGAGGGTTACAAGACTATGTAAGTAATGCCCCAAGATACCTCTTAAGGGTTATATTTATGCTATTATGTTTTGTGTGGATCTTGTGAAAATCTCATGTTTCACAAAGTAAGTTTATATGGGTGACAAATATGTCTTTTGAAAATGATTTCACACGTTACAAGTATTCATTGACTAATGTGTTCTTTCTATCTTTTTATATCCCTTACTGAGCTTTTTGTGCTAATCCCATGTTTTTAAATGATTTTCACAGGTTATAAGGATGTGTAAGACAAAGAAGGAAGTCAAGTTAAATGTTTGAAGATTTGTCAAAGAAATCATGTTTTATGTGAAAAGTTCTATATTTTGCAAGAAATGAAAACTGTTTTTAGTAGTATCCTCTTGTATGAATATGGTATGTTATGTATGAAAGGTATCTTAATTTTCTAAAACTCTAAACTCGAAAAGATCCTCAATGTGTAATAATGTATGTTCTTGACTAAAGATTAAGTAACGTTTTAAGGCCGGGTCCTTATAGTTGGTATCTGAGGAAAGGTTTAGACAACTTTAGAGATTAGGAGTTTTCGTTAATATGGTTAGTATGTATGTCTATTCTTTAAGTTAAATCCTTGTTTTATAACTTTTCAGATCAAGAAAAGTCAGTTACAAATGGAAGGAGGATGATCTCAAATGACATTTCTATCTTTTTCTGATGACTTGCTTGAAATAATTATTGCAAAGTCATGTCCAGACGACTCTTAAACATTTTCTAACATACAACTCACTTGCAAGCAACTGTTTGAGATATCAAACACCTCCACTATACCTCGATACCATCGTGGATCATGGGTTGTATTTAATCAAATCATATTTTCTCAATATTCTAATATTTTCAAGAAAGGTAAATATTATCAAAGAATTTTCAAATATTTTACCTTATCACAAGATTTTGAAGCATATTATGATTTTGAAAAAGGTGCCGAAGGAGACCCTTGCGCAACCTATTTATATTTGCTTTTACAATATACTCTTTCAACACATACTTATGATATTTTAAAAGGACCATTGATTGAAAGTTTCAACTCAAACTCGGTCCGACTATTTTATAAAAATCAAGTTTTATCAGATGTTTTGAAATTATATGTCATACATGATTATTTTTATGACCCAAATTGTATAAGGTGTATTTCGATAAAGGAAGCAAATGATTTTGAAGGATCTCTAAATCATTGTTGCAATGCATGAACCTTCTGTTTACGTGAGCAAGATGATGATGAAACCAAGTGGACACCATGATCAAGGTACCCTCACTTGTTTAATAAGTAAATAAAATTGCGAGGGCGCAATTTCCGAAAGGTGGAGATAATGCAACATCCCAGTTTTTTTTAAAAAAAATATATAAATTGAAATGCATGAAACTTTGTTTTAAGTAGATATTTATAACTGGCCTTTAAAAATAATTTTGTCACTTCTATGTTTTGAATTTCGAAAAACAGTCATCTACAATTGTGTTCAGTTTGTTATTTGGAGTTTAGTGGAACCAAATTGTGTTTTTGGTGAATATTAACATACCCTTATGAATAGTAATATGACCCTAATGAATAGTGAATTGTATTAATATTTTATTTTCTTAAGGCTTTAAGACAATGACATCCTGGTTAATTTTACAATGTGATATAAAAGCAGTTAGTTTTTAAATTATAAATTTTTGAATTTAGTATGATTTTATTTAAAAATTAAATTAATGATATGTAGAAAATTATTTTCAAAAAATGGACTTCATTTTTGAATTCTGCACGTTGAAAAATTGTAAGGGTAAATTTTTTGGATTTTTCTGGAATTCTTGAATTTTCGATGAATATGAAATACAGTAAAATATCGTAATTCAAATTATCAGTTAAATACACTATTTATGACATCATAAGTGATGTAAGGTCACTTGGTTCAAACTTGGTCCGACTATTTTATAAAAATCAAGTTTTATCAGATGTTTTGAAATTATATGTCATACATGATTATTTTTATGACCCAAATTGTACAAGGTGTATTTCGATAAAGTAAGCAAATGATTTTGAAGGATCTCTAAATCATTGTTGCAATGCATGAACCTTCTGTTTACGTGAGCAAGATGATGATGAAACCAGGTGGACACCATGATCAAGGTACCCTCACTTGTTTAATAAGTAAATAAAATTGCAAGGGCGCAATTTCCGAAAGGTGGAGATAATGCAACATCCCAGTTTTTTTAAAAAAAATATATAAATTGAAATGAATGAAACTTTGTTTTAAGTAGATATTTATAACTAGCCTTTAAAAATAATTCTGCCACTTCTATTTTTGAATTTCGAAAAACGGTTATCTACAATTGTGTTCAGTTTGTTATTTGGAGTTTAGTGGAACCAAATTGTGTTTTTGGTAAATATTAACATACCCTTATGAATAGTAATATGACCCTAATGAATAGTAAATTGTATTAATATTTTATTTTCTTAAGGCTTTAAGATAATGACATCCTGGTTAATTTTTCAATGTGATATAAAAGCAGTTAGTTTTTAAATTATAAATTTTTAAATTTAGTATGATTTTATTTAAAAATTAAATTAATGATATGTAGAAAATTATTTTCAAAAAATGGACTTCATTTTTGAATACTACACGTCGAAAAATTGTAAGGGTGAATTTTTGGGATTTTTCTGAAATTCTTGAATTTTCGATGAATATGAAATACAGAACTCACA
The DNA here is from genome assembly GCA_963277665.1 of Viscum album. Lineage (NCBI taxonomy): Eukaryota > Viridiplantae > Streptophyta > Magnoliopsida > Santalales > Viscaceae > Viscum > Viscum album. Next base: position 1,257,075,701 of record OY728122.1, read on the forward strand.
TGTCATTATTACAATCAATGGTCCTTTTAAAATACCATAAGTATGTGTTGAAAGGGTATATTGTAAAAGCAAATATAAATAGGTTGCGCAAGGGTCTCCTTCTTCAGCACCTTTTTCAAAATCATAATATACTTCAAAATTTTGTGATAAGGTAAAATATTTGAAAATTCTTTGATAATATTTACCTTTCTTGAAAATATGAGAATATTGAGAAAATAGAATTTGATTAAATACAACCCATGATCCATGATGGTATTGAGGTATAGTGGAGGTGTTTGATATCTCAAACAATTGCTTGCAAGTGAGTTGTATGTTAAAAAATGTTTCAGACTCATCTGGACATGACTTTGCAATAATTATTGCAACCAAGTCATCAGGAAGAGATAGAAATGTCATTTGAGATCCCCCTCCTTCCATTTGTAACTGACTTTTCTTGATCTAAAAAGTTATAAAACAAGTATTTAACTTAAAGAATAGACATACAGACTAACCATATGTTTAACGAAAACTCATAATCCCTAAAGTTGTCTAAACCTTTTCTCAGATACCAACTATAAGGACCCGGCCTTAAAACGTTACTTAATCTTTAGTCAAGAACATACATTATTACACATTGAGAATCTTTTCAGGTTTAGAGTTTTAGAGAATTAGGATACCTTTCATACATAACATACCACATTCATACAAGAGGATACTACTAAAAACAGTTTTCATTTCTTGCAAAATATAAAACTTTTCACATAAAACATGATTTCTTTGACAAATCTTCAAACATTTAACTTGACTTCCTTCTTTGTCTTACACATCCTTATAACCTGTGAAAATCATTTAAAAACATGGAATTAGCACAAAAAGCTCAGTAAGGGATATAAAAAGATGGAAAGAACACATTAGTCAATGAATACTTGTAACGTGTGAAATCATTTTCAAAAGACATATTTGTCACCCATATAAACTTACTTTGTGAAACATGAGATTTCCACAAGATTCACACAAAACATAATAACATAAATATAACCCTTAGAGGTATCGTGGGGCATTACTTACATAGTCTTGTAACCCTCCCGGCTACCTTATAATTTGTAACCTTCACCGCTACCTTACAATTTGTGTAACCATCGCAGTTACACTTAGAGTAACCATACGGCCGACCTCCAACTTACACATACCTAATGCATTAAAGGGAGATATAGGTTTCACCCTTGATCATAAACAATGCCCAAGAACCAGAACACAATCATACAACATGAATAATCGCATAAAAACATTGCTTTCGAATGTTGTAAAACAGAGTTTTAAAAGAGGATTTTAAAGGGAAAGCCTTTTAGAAATATCATATAATTCAAGTGAGGCATAATAGAGTGGATGGTATATATATATACACTGTAAATACACATAAATCATCATAATAGAAACAATGTTCATCACACAAACAATTTTAATACCACATAAATAATGAAGTAAAAGGTTAACCCAAAGAATGAAAATCGGGTTAAAAATTCTCTTACCTCGGGTTTGTCTTACTTCCAACTCGTTTAAACTTCTTGTATAATGGTTAAAATAGTGTTATTAATATCCTACAGAATCATATCCAACTTTATAATACCTTAAATGATCATTTCATTACATCATTTCACCCTTAAATTGTCAATATTTTGTTTCTTGCATTTTTTGGGTGTGTTTTTTACATGTTTTCCATGATCGGTTCATGATGGGTGTTCTTGTCAATTGGAAGTGAAACTCCGGAACTGAAATAGAGTGGTATTTACATATTTCCAGAATCTATAAATTATACCATTTATCAATTTGAATTCTGAAATGAAGACGATTCATAAGTTAAAACATTAATGATGTTCGTTTAGATCATTTAGTGGTTCTTTGATAATAACGACGTCATTTTGTTTTATAAATTAAAACCATGTGTACAAAAGAATTCCAGAACCATGGATGAGACATAATATATATATATATATAATAACTTGGTTCAACCATAAAAATGGTTTCATGACCAGAAGGAATTAAAGCAAATTGAAATCACATCGTCCACGATGTCGGTAATTCGACACATCACAGGCAATGTTTTTATTCCTTGAATGAGTGGGAGAGGAGAAGAATATTGATGAGGAATTTTTCATGAACATGAAAACATCCAAAATATACATGATTCTGAAACTTCCATGCCTCTTGAATAAAAGCAGGTGAGGAAAGAAGAATAAAAAAAGGAACTCAAAATAAAAGACAAATTGAGAAATCTCTCACGAAAATTCAGCAACCTAACGGTTGTCACTTAAAATTTCATAAAATATTTTGATGAGAGAAAAGGGGTGTCATCATTATTACATAATATGGGCAGTAAGGGGGATATGGATTAGCATATCCCAACATAAGCCAATAGGAATTCAAAAGAATAACATAAAATGAAAGAAAAGAGATAAAATAAAGGAGGATATTTATCTCTTGATCTCTTCAACTCGATATCCTTATTAAGGCCATGGGTTTTGGCCTTTTGGTGAGACCAGCAGCTCTAAGACGTTGGAAAGAGCCTTGAGGAGAGTATTGGGCAGAACTTAGGTAAGGCTTGTGGCTTGAGATGTGTGGGAGGAAGAGGGGAATGTGGGTGGTATTTATAGTGGAAGAGATGAGGTATTTTTCATTATTTCAATCATTATTATAATATTTTTACCCAATACTATGAATAGTCTTAATTCATGTGACCCCAAATAGTAATAATGGCATGTGAGTTCGAACCAAGTGGTCTTACATCACTTATGATGTCATAAATAGTGTATTTAACTGATAATTTGAATATACGGTATTTTACTGTATTTCACTATTCATCGAAAATTCAAGAATTCCAGAAAAATCCCAAAAATTCACTCTTACCATTTTTCGACGTGTAAAATTCAAAAATGAAATCCATTTTTTGAAAATAAATTTCTAAATATCATTAATTTATTTTTTAAATAAAATAATACTTAATTCAAAAATTTATAATTTAAAAACTATAACTGCTTTTATATCACATTGAAAAATTAACCAAGATGTCATTATCTTAAAGCCTTAAGAAAATAAAATATCGATACAATTAACTATTCATTAGGGTCATATTACTATTTATAAGGGTATGTTACTATTCACCAAAAACACAAGTTGGTTCCATTAGACTTCAAATAACATACTGAACACAATTGTAGATTACCGTTTTTCAAAATTCAAAACATAGAAGTGGAAAAATTATTTTTAAAGGCTAGTTATAAATATCTACTTAAAACAAAGTTTCATGCATTTCAATTTATATATTTTTTTTAAAAAAAAATGGGCGTTACAATGCCGCCCCAAACCTGTCTCCAATAGGCCAGGAGCCGGTGACTAACATCGAGTAAGCAAATCACACATGATGGGAGGCCTTACCCTAATGCACCTTTACACACCGCATGCATCCACACATACCATAATAATGTAGACAGATAAATAAAACTAATTACAGTGTATATAATTCATGCGACAACGCTAAGATCCACAAAGGTAAACCAGTACATAATCCATAATGAAAAAGGGACAAGATACACATCGAACAATTCAAAGGAAAATAACTGACCCAAATAGCTCAGGTGAAGAAATCCCTACAACGAACTAGCTCCAGGCACAAACGTTGCCCGCTACTATCACCTCTTGGCACCACTAAGCTCCGCCCATGTTGTGTCCACCCAAGTCGTCATTAAACTATCCACTGGCAGCATAAGACACGACACATACGGGCGAAGACATTCATGCAGTGGTGAGTATATACATACCCAATAGAACATCCTGAAAACCGCAAAGGAAAAGGAAACCAATCAGCTCAAAACCACAAGGCAAGAAGGAAAGGATAACCATCAAAGAAGAACTCAAATATGCTTTAAAGAAGAGAACCTCAAACATGGAAGAAAGCCTCACTCACTCTCCAACAGCCCAACTGCAAGAGAACCAGCCATCGACACCAAGAGTCCAATCTACCCAAACCAAACAACCCACATCACCCCTCTAGATCTGTAGTGGGAGACTCGTGCCTCATCGAAGGATAAATATTGGTGGTCGAGGGGGTAATCGACCCCAGTGAAGGACCCATGCCCTGTCTGAGCTCTTAGATGAGGGGGGTAACCGACCCTGTAGATAGAGGGCCCGCGCCCCTGGTATGTTGGGGGTACCGACCCTATCTATGATGCAAGGGACCCACGCTCTGACACCACCAGGGAGTATCAACCCCAAAAACGCTCTGATCACCACACCCAAATCTCGTTGTCGACCCTACGGAGCTAAATCCTAAAACTCTATCTCGCCTCACTAACGGTCTCAGATGACCAAACAGACCGCATCATCGCGGTCTCTTCGAAAAAACACTCAAGATAGACTATTCATCTACTCAAAACGACACACGATGAAATTCCTGTGAAAAATACCCCACACAAGCGAAAGCGGGCTATGCGGCGACCCCCAAGCGAGCCACGTGGCGCGCAGGGAGGGAGAGGGTGAGCCGCGCATCTGTCCCCCCTTTCCCAGGTCGGGTCGGGCGGATCCAACCCAAGTCTGGCGACAGCCCTGCCGTGAGGTCGGGTCACCTAGGCGAGGCCAGGCCAGGCCACTGGCCCATGTCACGTCGCCCGCTATGTGGTGGGTGGGTGGCAGCTCGATCACAGTCGATCGAAAGGCCGAGGGCAATACCATAGCCACACCTTAACGTTGTGCCTCCACGTGCTGCCTATTCCTCGCCGTGGTCGGCCACCATGCCCAGTCGGCCGACCACCACCCGCCTTCATGCCAACGTCGCGTTGCCGTGCCACCCCCTTCGTGCACCGCCCTGTCGCACCCAACTGTTGTCACCCCTTGCCTCGTTGAGCTACCACAGCCATCCTTGGAGCCCGCAACCCTGCTATCATCTGTGCCTTGCCATGCTCGGTCGAGAGAGGAGGGGGTCGGTCGCCCGTGCAATGCCGCCTGTCAGGCGACTTCGTGCCGCACCGGGAGGCGCGCGACTCGGGTAGGGGAGAGGGGTTCTGTCATCGAATCACGGTTGGCCATCCGCCTTCGATCCGCCATAGCTTCGACTCATCATCGGAAATCAAAACGAGAGATAGGGTTAAAAATCTACCTAAAATTGACTGCGCGGGGTTCTAGAATTCAAGAACCGGATCCCATATATGTATCCGGTTTAGAAACAACACGAAGAACAAAGCAAATATGAAATTAAAAAAAACCCTACCTCAGATTTGGAACGATCACTAGGAAAGAACGCGTTGATTTCCGAGTCCATTGTTGATCATCCTCGATGAATGCATTCGTCGGATCTTCAGGTCTCGATCCATCCAACGATGTCCTCTCACTCACTCTCTCGGGCTAGGGTTTTAACAGATATACCATTAATTAATTAAATACTTAATCAATTAATTTTACTCGTGACGACCCGATCTGATGTGAATGAGGTTTGCACCTCTCCTAAGGTAAAGCCCTTGTGGTCTCGGATTTCTCATTCGAGTCTTTGATGTAAAGAAAAAAACATTATTCCCACAAACGCACGTGCACAAACTATAAATAATATATTGTTTCTGAAGCCAGCGACCCCAAAATCGAAGAACCAGCTCAGCAACCAACCTCAAAAATATTATTTAAAATATTCTAAAGGTTCAAACAGTAAAAACTAGTCGCTACAAGAACTCTCTCCCCTTAAGTGAGGGCAAAGATTTGAAACTCATCTGATGCATAAACCCACCTTAAACTTCCATGATGGTGAGTGTGTCATCTGAAATGGTCTCAACTGTTTTGATCTGGACCAGACAAGTCCTTAGATATATGTTGGGACGCATTCAAGATATTGATGGTAAAGATACCAAATAAAAATGTATTTTTGAGGAGCACCAGGATAATAAAACTGCAATGGGTCCTAAAGACCAATCGACATTAAGGTAATGACAATTAAAGTGAAAGGAATAGAGACATTGAATAGGCCAAATCGGGCTACAAAAAGGTTACGCGCTTTAATTCTCTAAAGTAGCAACCTTCAAGTTGAACATTCCAACTAATCACATATTAGGGCTAGCTTGAGCAAACTCTATTTGTCACTTGACTACCTATCGCGAACTCAGCTTTCTTTGCATATTTCTTAATCAAATATTTCTACAACCCTATCTCATACTCAGGGGTGGGCCTACAGAAACCGTGTGGGGGATAAGTGCACTACGAAAAAAGTTTTTCTTTTACATAAAAATAAAAAATGATATTTAAATTTCAACTATTTCCCCCACTTATTTTTAGTGGCATGAATTTGTATGTATATGTGCTGCTTCCATAGTAAGAAATCATGGGGTCTGCCACTGCCTAGACTGTTCTTTTCTTATAGTATCGTTTCCTAACTTGAGATTTTCTAGCGTTAGATTGTGTTAGAGCTGGGGGTGGTGAAGGCACTTGGCAGGTATATTCTAGGAGGAAGAGGGGGGGGGGGAATAAATCAGTTGGGGACCACGTGAGCTGAAACAGACAAGTGGGAATAAGAAGGGTTGTAAGTTACCCATGCAGGATGAGGCGACGATTTCAAAATTACACGTTGAGTCGGGAGCGCAATTATCAGGATCGAATGATAGAATAAACTTGAAAGAGGAAGCGGGATGATGGAGGCGACAAACGAAGGGGTTGTTCCAATGTTGGCAGTTCGGCTGGTGGAGTTGCCGGTATTTGATGGACAAGATCCCGGAGGATGGATCAACCAAGACGAATTATACTTCTGAATAAATCAGACGACGAAAGACACTAAAATTTCCCTTGCACGGGTGAGTATTGAAGGGGTGGCAATTCATTGGTTCACCGTGTTGGAAGAGGTGCACCCAAATCTAACATGGCGCCAGTTCAAGGAAGAGTTGATGGAACGATTCAATGACCTAAAAATACAGAATCCATACGAGGAATTGGCAGCAATTCAGCACAACGGGACAGTCCGGGAGTACATGTTAGCTTCCCGGGGCGCGCAGCGGAAACCGGTGGGCCGGGGATTTTAAAATTTTCGTCGGCGGGACGACGGAACTTGTCGTCGCCGATGATCCGAGCCCCGGAAAGGTCCGAGGATCTCGCGTAAATCATAAGGAGCACAAAACTAAAATGAAAAACGTACCCATTTCAAAACCAAAGCCGCGGTCGACTGCAACTAGTCGATGGCGATCGTCGCTTGAAGGATCCAAAGCAGGATCCCTCTAGATTGTCAACACGCGCTTCAAAAATCCACGGGAGCGCCGATCGTCGAATTCTGGGTGCTAGCGCGGAGATCCGACGACGCTTTCGACGTCCCAACGATCACCGCATCGAGATGCCTTCGATGCTGAAGAGAGATCTTAATCCGAACTTCTTGGATCGAGAGCTTCTCTCTCTAGAGAGCGGGAGGAGAGAGAGTCTGGATTTAACTCCATAAAATGAGTGAATAGTGAATTACACACCAAGGGAGAGAGACTCATCTCTTATTTATAGTCGAATTCCAAAATACCCGGTTGGGTTCCCCAACCCCCATTTATTTCAATGTCCACTAAATAAATAATTTTGACGAACTAAACTGCACCAATATTATTTATTATTTTATCACATACTTGTAATATATATAAAATATATTACGTGATAAAACCGCGTCATTTAACTCAACTCGCTATCCCGCTTAATATTAAACGAAGCTTGAATATTAAAATAATATTCCTTCGATTAATATTTTTCTCGTATTTACTAAACTTGTAAAAACATTAAATAAATTCAATCTCAATTATTCATAACTTGAATAATAATGAATTTATTTAATTCATCGGTGATTGATAACTTGGACAACACTCGGACCCCGTGGCGGGGCCCACCATGTCCATATACCTATTCGACTGAATAGGGCGGATTCTTGAATACGTTATTGTGTGTGACCCTCTAAACTCTTATCTCGATAGCAGTGAATAAAATCCATAGACCAAGAGCGGAGTCTAGCAACCCATCATGGCCCCTAAAGAGATAAGAATAGTCATAGCAACGACTATCATCCAACGAACATTGAATGTGTACTATAATCTTTTTGTCATTAAATATCTCATAAAGCAGGACGCACTCTTGTGTCATCGTGATTTTCTTGCTTTATTATTTGTTGATCTAACCGGATGGATTTACCTTTGTACTGCTTTGGCCAAAGACTTATGAAGGCAGCACCATCCTGATCAACCAGGCCTGAGATATACAACTTCCTGAACTTTGAAACGACAAATCCTTTCTTGACCATTCAGCCAATGTCATACCACCAACGATGCACCAAACACAAACTACCTCTCCACGACTTCATTGACATGGTTTTCGTCTTACATCAAAGTACGTAATCAAATAGTACGCATTGGTAATGGTCTCAAGTCAGGAGACCAATACACATGTCTGTAGATAAGAACAACTAATGACACCCAAAACATGTGGTGTTCCTATTGGCGGGTCTGTCCTCATAATCTCACTACTATAAATCACCAAATGCGAACTTCATGAGAAGAAGTCTCAATGTTTATGAGCCACCAGCACCTGATAGTCAGACATCTACTGTGTCCAGTCAATAAGATGTATCTAGACTATAAAACATTTATTTAAGATTAATGTCATAGTATCTTGAGGTTCTCATTATAGCCTGGGATCTACTATAACCTCTTGACACGACAATTAATCTTTGGACATTGTCATTATAATAGTGGACGCAGAAAAGTCTGCACTATAATGGTAAGATAACATCATGCATATCTAACTGTACACATGACATGGTAATCAAAAGTACTTCATAGTTGGGTCTAGGGCACCCACTATTTCAACACTCCCACTTGCACTAGAGCCAACTTGCTAACCAAACTTGTTACTCTCATGATAAAGATCATGTTTCTGTTGAGTAATGGTTTTAACTGCTGGGTCTGCCGCGTTTTCGCCGCGTGGCATATCTGTTATACGCGACCTCATCTGCTTGAGTAAAACTTCTCAAGATATGGTATCCCCGAGTATATCACTTTTGTCCATTGTCATAACTTGACAACTTGGTTAGTAAGAATATCATAATTTACATTATGATAATACTTTTCACACTAGGTGCGAATCCAAGAACTGGAACAAATCGTTGCGATTTATAACTGCTTCTTAACTGCCTTAGAAGCTGCAACGTACTTGGTATTTGTAGGTATGGCTACCACTAGCTTTTATGAGCTTGACTCATTCATCACCTTTGCTTAACTGTGATACTAGATCAAATTGATCTAAGGATTACTAGTTTGTGTCCCACAAAAACTAGTATACCTTCCTCTCCATATACTAGGCATATATTATTTGTACTTGTCGAAGTACAAGATAGTTCTGACTGCTTCACTTGCAGTGCTCCTGGATATAATTGATATCTGCCTACTATAAAGCATATTCTGGCAGTATCAATTATTGTACATAACATGGCATATGTGATTGATCCATCGCTGAAGCGTATGGTACTCAACTCACAACTTTAATCTCTTCCATGTTCCGAACATGTTAACCTGAAGAGATTAAGCCATGTGACATTGACAACAATTCTTAACTTGAATTGTTCGTATTTATTTTTTTTAATACAATGTCACTTTATGTACGATTAACTAGGACCAAGCAACCTATGGATCTACCTCAGTGGATCCTGTTCCCTAGAACTCAGGTTGCTACTTTAAGTCAATCATTGGAGAATTGCTTTTACCCTGGTCTTATCTAACAGTAAGACCAAGATTTGTTTTCCATATGTTGCCAAACATATTTCACTTGGAAAACATTGGCTCTCCCACTAACCTTTGGTAGACGCAAGGCATTTATAATGAATGCTCTAAGATCTTGTTGCTTACTCTAATCCAAAATTGGATTTCATTAACTTGCAACCCTTATTGGCATCATTTGATGTCATCATCTCTTTCTGGTTGCGTCGTATAGACACCTTCCACGAAAGATGATTTTGACATCCAATGACCAATAAAATGATCTTAGAAGTTTAGCTATGACAAGTAAAATTCTAATGGATTTAGGCGTACTAACTTGGTATAACCAATCGAGCCTTATTGATACCATGCTTGTACCATCCATGTATCTTATCATTTGAATAGCCACCGCAGTATTCAATTTATAAGCCCCTTTGCAATTTGATACATGGAATCCATTATTGAATTTTAGTCTTGTCAATCATAGCTAATTTCCATATACTGCTTGTAGGATTTATTATTCTTAATGAATAATATATCACCGCCGCGGTGAATATAAAACCATCACCATGGTTTCAACCTTCCTACGCAGTATGTGTCACTGGAACATTCCTATTCCACATGTATTTGTGTAACTTGTTCCTATGTCAACCATTTGTGCATCTCGAGCATTGACTAAGTCCAAGTCAATTCAGCTCCCACTATCTCTAATAGAGATGTGCATCCTTATATAGAAATGTAGTCTAATGCTTGACTACATTTTTTCCATCTTAGGGATTTATGTAATATCCAAAGCAATTGTTAGGATAATTACTTAGATGCACTATGTGTTCAGCTTGATGCATGTTTGTTTATATGTTAACAAACTCTTTGCATCATAACACATGATCTATGACATAATGGATTTTTCATTATACTATGACTCGTATGAAATCTTTTTGTCATTTTCGTTGGCATATAGATTATGGGATTTCGCCGTTATTTGCAAAGCACATCTTGAAATATAATGGAAGCTTCTGCAGATTGTAACATTGATACAACTTACATCATAACTTTGATGTATAAAATGTGCGTTTAGGAATTGCTCCATGCTACATTTTGTTTATCAATGTTAATATGTAAGACTCATCATCGATCCTCCTTATGAACATCAATACAGTGATGTGGATAAGGTAACATGCGTTTAGGAATTACTCCACGCTACATTATCATGATCGATGATTGCATAGTCAAAATATTCTTCGGCATGCCGATCCGAAGCAACTTATATCTTCTGACCAGGCATATACTTCACTATTACATTCCTTATAGTTTAAAGGAATCATATGAAGTATCTTTACCTCTAGCTTTCCTTTGGAATAGTTCACACTATATTGTTGAACTAACCTCGAAACCTTTGTGACATACCTTTATTTCTAATGGTTTCTTTGTCTAAACTAAGGATGTCAATAATACCAAAGGTATTTAGCTGTGTCGAGCCTAAATACCATACTGGGTATATTCTTGACGTCCAATTTTAGTTTTACTTGACGAAGAATCTTCTTGCCATGGATAGGTCATACATTTTATATTCATCATGTATTGTCTTTGATTCAAGTATGTCTGAACTATTTGTTGAGTATGTTACCACAAACAACATTCATTCCAAAACATGGAATAACGTCTCATCATGTCCAAATGGGCACATGAGATAAATGTTTTTGGTTATACTCAACAACTTGTTTAGTTTGAATCAATCACTTGGCAATTAAAAGTTATGTGTTTCTCACCGCTGACTTAGGAATCACCCTTTCTCAGCTGCTTGGAGAAGACACCTTACACCTAGTAATGTTTCTCTACATGGTTATTGTATTTTAATACATATATGTGAAAAGCATATTGTATTTAATACCCAAGAAGTATATGAGAAACAATACTTTATATTGATGAATATTGTTAAACCCTCTTTTGTATTATTATGGGTATTTCCGAGTCCCACATCGGAATACTCCCTTGTACATTCCGCTTTTTCATTCTATAAAGGAAGAGCCCCACCTCACCTTGGAGGTAAGTGGGTTTCACCATTCTACATGGTATCAGAGGGTTTTTTTATCCCGAACCCTCCCTCCCTTGCGGATTCCCGGCGTCCTCCCGGCCCCGCCTCTCTCCCTACTGCCCTAGCCATTCCCGGCGGGCCTCCCCTCCTGTCCCGGCGCAGCCCTCTCGCCCAGCTCCTCTTCGGCCTGCCCATTCCCGGCGGCTCTCCCTCCCAGGGCGCTCCCTCCCAGCGGCTCCCTGCGGCTCCCGACGCCCTCCGCGCGCGGCCCCCGTCCCGGCGACCCTCTCTCCCGGCGGTTCTCTCCCCGGCGGCCCTCTCTCTCCCCGCCGCGGCCCACGCCTCCTCCGTCGCGGCCCTCCCTGCTCCTGCGCGACGACCGTCGACGGGCCCTCCTCCACGACGGCTCCCGCCGCGCCTCCTCCCTGCGGACTTCCTCCCCGACGGCGCGGCTCCTCCCGCTCGGGACTCTTCCGCCCGCAGCTCCTCCTGCGACCAACCCTCCGACGCGGCTCCCTTCCCAGCAACGGCTCCCTTCCCAACGGCGCTCCCGGCCAGCCCCACCGTGCGCGCGCCCAGCCCCTGCGGCTCACCTCCCGGCGGCCCTCCATCCTCCCGGCGCGGTTCTTCCCGTCGGCGTCCAAGCCCCGACGGCCTCCCGCGCCTCCCGCTGCTCCCGGCGCCTCCCGCGCCTCCCCGGCGTCTCCGGCTCCTCGGCGTCTCCGGCTCCCCGGCTCCCGGCGCCTCGCCCCGGTGCCTCGCTGCGGCGCATCCCGCCCAGGCGCCTCACCCTCGGCGACTCGCCCTGGCGCCCCGCCCTCGACGTCCCGCTCTCGGCGGCTCGCCCCGCTTCGCCCCGGCACCCTCACCCTCGCCTGGCGCGCTCCCGGCAACCCTCGCCCGGCGCCTCCCGCAGCTCCAGTGCCTCCAGCGCCTCCCGCTGCCCCGGCGCCTCCCGCAGCTCCAGCGCCTCCAGCACCTCCCGCTGCCCTGGCGCCCCCCGCAGCTCCAGCGCCTCCCGCTGCCCCGCGCCTCCCGAGCGCCCCCCGCTCCTCTCGCCCTGCGCCCCCCGCCCCTCCCTTTCCGCCGCCTTCACCCTAGCACGCGCCCTCGGCCTCTGTCCCGGCGGACCCTCCCGGCAGAGCGCCCTCCTCCCGGCAGAGCGCCCTCGTTCCGGCGGCCCTTCCAGCACGCGCACGTCCTGCGCCCGATCATCCCGCTGGCCCGCTGCCTCAGCTCCCGACGCTTCCATGGCGGACTCCTCAGGACGTGGTCGTGCTTCACGTTGTCCACGTCCCTTCTGTCACCATTGTGGCAAGTTTGGCCACCTGATCGCCCGATGTTGGGTCCTGCATGGCCGACCATCTCCGCACCTGCGGCAGGGACAGCCCGCGGTCCGGGACGTGTCCTCGACTGTCGCCTCTCTTGTCTCGTCTCTGGCCCTGTCTATGGCCGACCTCAGGCGGCCTCATGATCCCCCGGCCTCTGTCCGCCCCGCTCCCTCCTCGGCTTCTCTGGCCCGTACTGTTTGCCCCACTGCCTTGGTCAGCCATTGCTCCCCTGCATGGCTGCTGGACTCAGGTGCCTCCGACCACCTCACCGGTGATGCTGGTATGTTGACGTCTTACTGCCCATATACCGGTTCTTCAGCCATCACCGTCGCTGATGGCTCCACTATCCCCATAGCGGGTTTCGGCGCCTGCTCCCTGACTCCTTCGATACACCTACCCTCTGTGGCACATGTGCCCCGCAGTCCCTTTAATCTGCTTTCCAACAGTAAACTGACTAAGGATTATAACTGTGTGGCCATATTTACCTCTTCTGGTGTTGTGTTTCAGGAGCAGACTACGAACCGGGAACTTGGTCGAGGCCGGCTTCGAGACGGGGTCTACATGTTCGAGGGGCCCGCACCCATTGCTTGCACGTCTACCTCTTCTCGGGCACTTGATCTTCATTCCCGATTAGGGCACCCGCCTGCATCCACCATTCATCAGATGTTTCCGGACTTCAGTAGGACCCCTACTTTTCATTGTGAGTCATGCTCTTTTGCAAAACATCATCGCTCTTCCTACATTCCTCGCACGGATACACGGGCCTCTCACCCCTTTGCTCTGGTTCATTCCGATGTTTGGGGCCCGTGTACCGTTCTGAGTCATTTGGGCTATAAATACTATATATCCTTCATTGATGACTATTCGCGAATGACGTGGCTTTACCTTCTTCGGGAACGCTCCGAAGTGTTTTCCACCTTCCAAACCTTTTTTAATGAAATTAAGAATCGTTTTTCTATCTCGGTCAAATGTCTCCGCTCGGATAATGGGCGCGAGTATCTCTCCACTTCTTTTCGGCAGTTTCTCCGGACGAATGGCATCCTTCATCAGACCTCCTGTCCTGATACACCCCAGCAGAACGGCGTGGCCGAGCGGAAACACAGACATATTCTAGAGACCGCTCGTGCCCTCATCTTCCACCGACAGGTGCCTCTGCTCTTTTGGGGCGATGTCATTCTCACTGCTACCTACCTCCTCAATCGCCTTCCTTCTTCTATCCTTAAGGGGGAGACTCACTTTCGGGCTCTTTTCCCCACTCTCCCTCTTCATTCTCTCCCTCTTCGAGTGTTTGGCTGCTTGTGTTATGTTCGTGACACTCACCCTGGCCGCACCAAACTCTCTCCCAAATCTCTCCGCTGCATATTCCTCGGTTATTCCCGCACTCAGCGCGGATACCGCTGCTTCTCCCCGAACATTCGCCGGTATGTCATCTCCGCAGATGTCTCCTTTGTGGAAAGTTCTCCATTCTCCTTTCCCTCTCCTCCTCCTGACTCTGCCATTGATGATTGTCTTCCCCTCATCATCCAGCCTCTTCCGGATTTGCCTCCTCCTTCCTCTCCTCCTCCTGACCCTGTCCTCGATGTTTGTCCTCCTCTCCTCATCCATCCTCCACCGGCGTCAACCCCTGTTGACACCCATTTTGGTCAGGTCTACTCCCGTCGTCCTTCGACTGTATTCCCCGTTCCGGCCAGTGACACTGATGCTCCCGCTTCGTCCGCTGCTCCTGCTCCACCACCCGCGGACTTGCCCATTGCCCTACGGAAAGGTACTCGCTCCTGCCAGAGTACTCCTCTATTTGCATCTTCTTACAGGGGTTTGTCCGCTCTGGAGATGGTTTCTATACCTCGCACAGTTGGTGAGGCCAAATCTCACCCCGGGTGGCTCGCAGCCATGCGGGATGAATTGCAGGCTCTGGAGGACAACCATACTTGGGATCTTGTCCCCCTTCCAGCAAGCAAACAGGCAGTGGGCAGCAAATGGATTTACACGGTCAGGCTGAATCCCGATGGTACTCTCCATCGCCTCAAAGCCCGCCTTGTGGCCAAAGGCTTTGCTCAGACATACGGAGTTGACTACTTTGATACCTTCTCCCCGGTTGCCAAGATGGCCTCTGTCCGGCTATTCATCTCTCTCGCCGCCCATCATCGGTGGCCTCTTCATCAATTGGATGTCAAGAATGCATTCCTCCATGGCTTCCTTGAGGAAGAAATCTATCTACAGCAGCCCCCCGAATTTTGTGCCGTCGGCGCTGAATCTCGTGTCTGCCGTCTCTGCCGCTCTCTTTACGGCCTCAAGCAGTCTCCCCGTGCTTGGTTTGGCCGCTTTAGCACGGTCGTCAACGACTTTGGGCTTTCCCGCAGTATGAAAGACCACACTGTCTTCTACAGGACGACTCCACATGGCTGCATCTTATTGGTCGTCTATGTGGATGATATCGTCATCACCGGCAGCGACTCTGTGGGTATCACCCATCTCAAGGCCCATCTTCACCAGCACTTCCACACTAAGGATTTTGGTCCTCTCACATACTTCCTCGGCATCAAGGTTTCCTACTCCTCTGTCACCATCTCCCTCTGCCAACGGAAGTATGCATTGGATATATTGCAGGATGCTGGGCTGACTCAGGCCACTGCGGTCGATACTCCTCTAGAGCCTGGCGAACGGTCTCTTTATGCCTCCTCGGCTCTATACCCACATCCCGAGCGGTACCGTCGATTGGTGGGCAAACTCAATTATCTCACCATGACTCGACCCGACATTTCCTGTGCGGTAGCCAAAGTGAGTCAATTTATGGAGCATCCAACCACATCTCAGTGGGATGTTGTCATCCGCATCGCCAAGAACATCAAACGGGATCCTGCTCGTGGTCTTCACTACTCCCAGCATCCTCATCAGCATATTGAGGCCTTTTGCGATGCTGATTACGCTGGCTGCCTTGCCACTCGGAAATCTACCTCTGGGTTCGCCATTTTCTTGGCAGGCAACCTCATTTCTTGGCGCAGCAAGAAACAGACGGTCGTCTCTCGCTCCAGTGCCGAGTCTGAGTACCGTGCCATGGCCACCGTCACTACCGAGATCCTTTGGCTTCGGCAACTCCTCCAGGAGCTTGGCTTTCCTCAGCAGACTTCTGCTCACATATGGTGTGACAATCAGGCAGCCACTAAAATTGCTTCGAATCTCGTCTTCCATGAACGCACGAAGCATATTGAGGTGGACTGTCACTTTCTTCGTCACCACCTGGAGCACAACCATGTCAGCTTTAGCCACATTCTGACGGCCGACCAGCTTGCTGACATCTTCACCAAAGGCCTCCCTGGTGCTCGCCTTGCCTCGCTCAGTTCCAAGCTGGGGATCCACCACATCTGACACCCAGCTTGAGGGGGAGTAGTTATGGGTCTTGTGTGCTGTCATCTTATTCTTTTTTGTGGGACTCGTTGGACAACTGGGTCTGTCCAGCTTGAGGGGGAGTGTTAAACCCTCTTTTGTATTATTATGGGTATTTCCGAGTCCCACATCGGAATACTCCCTTGTACATTCCGCTTTTTCATTCTATAAAGGAAGAGCCCCACCTCACCTTGGAGGTAAGTGGGTTTCACCATTCTACCACCATTCTACAAATATAAACTAAACGAGAAGCAGGTACTTGCTTCTTGTATTTCAGTTTTTAAACATCCATGAATTTATTTCAATATGTGATGTAAATAACATCTTGTTAAATAACCATCCACTTTTCTTTGAAGGACATGACGAAGGTGCCTTTGGCGTAACTTGCCATAGGCCTTTTCGCCTTGTCATTCAATTTATTCGCCATAAGAATAAAAGATGGCGTTATATCTAATATTCTTATTACTTGGCGAATGTTACCTTTAAAGGTAATGAAGCGCTCACTCTATATCGTTCGTTTGTACCCTTAAACGAAACTAGAGTAATTGGGTGTAAAGGGTATAAAAATGGGATGACATGAAAGATTGTGAACTGTTTTTCACTTTCCACAAACCGAATGCGACCATCACATTCAAATCGTGCTTCACTTTCTCCTTGGAAACTTCTTGGAGATGAGACTTCATGTAACATCATCCATGTCATGACGTAGCGACTGCAACTAACATTAGACTTTGATGATAGCATTATGACAGAACCATCATATGCTTGATTCATGAGTCTCATGTAAGCAGTTTTACACCCTCGCTTCTTGAGGTGGCTTAACAGGTTGGGACACAAGCATCTTGAATTTTCGATATAGTAATAATGTGCGCGAGCACCTATACTATACATGGAATTTCGTACTTGTTTGGACATTAACTTTGTCCAATACTTTTCGCAATTTTATTGTGGTATTGCTTGTCATTCTCTACAAAAAAATCTTTAGCAGATTGTACTTTAATGTTGATTATCAAATGTGACATTACTGATTATTTAATCATTAAATGTCTCCTACTAATTTTTCGAATTCTAGGAACTCTCTCTACTAGAATCGGAATACTCTTGAGTATTCTAGTGGCAAGGATCTCTGAACCTCCCTCATAGTCTACAAGCTATGGCTACGTCACTACTCGGAGGGTCCAAGGTAGGCTTTTAGCTGGCAACTGTAACGTCCCGAATCCAGAAGCCACTCAACGGGTGTCCCGAACCCGGTTGGTTACATGACCTCAAGCGCATTTCCCCAAACGCCAGAGGCTGCCGACTAGCAGCGAGAGCCCCGGTCTGATAGTGGGGAAACTATGCCCTCATTTGTCAAAGTGTAGCGCAGCGGATAAGATAAATAACATACAACAGCGGAAGTAGTAAACAATATACAACTGAAATGGACAACTGAAGTAAAAGTGAATCAGCAATCATATAGATATAAAGATGCAGCATGTCTCTAATTCTATGAAAGCAGTCAGAACAGGATACACTGCAATACGATACAATACAACTCAAAGTACAAGGTACAGCCAAACATAACAAAGCAGAGTAAACAGAAAGCAGCAGCATCGCAAGCCTAAGCTCGGTCTCATGCTCTCCTACTCCTCTGCTACAATCATGTACCTGTAAAGGGACCCTTGCCCCTGTCGACACCTGCAGCAATATAGTCTGTTTGGGCCGAAGACATGACCCAAAAAGAGTGTGAGAAATGAATCCCAGTAGGCACCCACCAAAGGCATGTGCCCAACTGTCAGTGAAAATATGCAACAGCAGTGTGCAAAAGTAAATGCAGTAAACTAGTAAGTACACAAAAATCACTACCAGTTTCATTGTCATTTTAATTATTACTTATCACCTCCAAGCTTGTGCTTCGGCTTGGCAGGTACAACATCGAAAATCACCACAGTGAATATACGAAATAAACAGTGTCCTCAGACATGTCAAACCTTACCCTCAGGTAATCAGAATCTTGCCCTCAGGCTAACAGAACCACGCCCTCGGGCTAATCAAAATCACGCCCTCAGGCAATTGCCCTCAGGCATAACGAATATTGCCCTCAGGCGTACGAGATAATGCCCTCAGGCACGGAAACAACTGCCCTCAGGCATATGAAACATTGCCCTCAGGCTAATAGAACACTGCCCTCAGGCTAATAGAACCGGGCCGAGCCCAAAGCATAAACAACCAATTTATATAAACTTTCTCTCAAGAAAATGCAATTGCACAATATAATCATGGCATACTCTCGGGTATCCTGACCAAACGGCTAAACAGAGAAACGCACCCTCGGGGTGGTCCTGGATCCAAGCAGTGATCTCATACAACAGTTTTAAACTTATCATTAGATTATCTATACAATTCTAGATATATTTTCAGCAAAGGCCTCGGTCATACGACACCCCAACCATGGGCGCGTAGCACAACGGTACACAATTTCAACACAACAGTTGAAAATAAACATTAGACCACCTACCTCGATCGTCTCTGATCGGTATACGTGAACGACGCCTCCCGAAACAACCGAGAACGGCGTAGATCTGGGATAAACATTTACTCATTCAAACGTAAATAACTTCCCTTAGAGGAAGAATTGGTAAGAACAACGCAAGGAGAGGGGAGGGCTTACCTGTATAGTCCCAACGTGATCGACGGAGGCGGAATCGGATTCCCGGTTCGCGATCGGGTGATCCTCCAAGGTTCGGTCGTCCTCCCGAGCTCCAAAAACGAACTCAAGCCTCCTCTGCCAAATGAGGAGGCTACTGCCTGTTTTAAGCGAAAAAAACAAACTACACGGCGTGTACTCTCAAGTACACGGCGTGTACTTTTCATTTTTTAAACTGTTCATCTGGCGGTTTCTTTCCACCGCGGCACTGTTCATCCGCCGACATGAGTACACGGCGTGTATTTCTGATTACACGGCGTGTACGGTCGCTCCGCTGGCGGCTGCCTCCACCGCCTTACTGTTCACCTGTCGACTGATTACACGACGTGTAAATACCTAGTACACAGCGTGTAGTCGGTTTTTACACCTTTCATCGTCGACAGGCCTACACGCCCTGTGTACTCATCCCACACGGCCAAAGTACACGGCGTGTGGAAAAGTACACAGCGTGTACCCACAAAATTTGAGATTTTTCCCCATTTTCCTTATTTTCTCAAAAACACTTAAGGAAAAAGGAAAAGAAGAAACTCGTACCTCAAGAATAAGAACCGGGTTCTTACAAACTCCCCCCCTTAAAGCAATTCGTCCCCAAATTGCCCTTCCAAGGGTGGCGAAGATAAAGCTGTGAACAACTCCGATCACTGAGCACGTACGTCGGTATCCCGCTCCCAGGTTTTGTCCTGCACTCGGTCATGCTGCCATAGCACCCGTACGAGAGGAACTGACCGGCCTCGGAGAACCTTCGTGCTCCTATCAACAATACGAATCAGATGCTCCTCAAAGGATGCATCGACCTAAAGCTCAACCTTATCAGGCTGAAAGACGTGAGATGGGTCTGAATGATAACGGCGCAGCTGAGATACATGGAAGACGTCGTGCATTGTCCGGTACCTCTGTGGTAACTGCAACCTATAGGCAACCGACCCAACTCTCTCCAGAATCTCAAACGGCCCGACATACCTCGATGAAAGTTTACCCTGTCTCCTGATCGGCCTGTGTCTCAATCTCGGTGAAACACGCAAGAAAACCTGATCCCCGACCACGAACTCCAAGGGTCGTCTGCGGCGATCTGCATAAAATTTTTGACGAGACTGTGCAGTAGTCATCCGCTTCTGTATCAACTGGACCTGCTCTGAAGTCTCCTGCACGAGACGTGGTCTCAGTAAAGCTGCCTCACCTGCCTCCATCCAGCACAAGGGTGATCGGCATGGCCTACCATATAAAGCCTCATAAGGTGTCATCTCAATAGTTGCCTGAAAACTATTATTATAGGCAAACTCGACTAGGGGTATATGCTTCTCCCAAGAGCCTCCAAAGTCAAGGACGCATGCACGTAGCATGTCCTCAAGCACCCGTATCGTACGCTCTGATTGGTCATCGGTCTGAGGGTTGGTAAGTTGTGCTCAGAAGCACCTGTGTACCCAATGCCCTCTGAAAACTCTGCCAGAAACGAGACGTAAAGCGGGCGTCCCTATTTGAAACGATAGAATGAGGGACCCCATGAAGGCGTACTACCTCTCGGATATACATCTTCCCGAGATCATCAACACCGAAGGTCTCCTTGATCGGCAAAAAGTGACCTACCTTCGTGAGTCTGCCCACAACAACCCACACGGCATCATTGCCTCGAGGTGACCTCGGCAACCCGGTCACGAAGTCCATCGCGACATCATCCCATTTCCACTCCGGAATGGGTAACTGCTGTAATAGTCCAGTTGGCCTCTGATGCTCTGCCTTCACCTGCTGACAGGTGGAACATCTCGTAACAAAACCAGCTACTTCCCGTTTCATACCCGGCCACCAATACTGACGTCTCAAGTCAAGGTACATTTTGGTAACTCCGGGATGCACTGCCCAAGTTGAAGCATGAAACTCCCGCATCAGCTCCTCGCGTATATCCCTTGGAACCCACACTCGTCCATAGATACGCAGTACCTCATCATTGCCTATCGTCCACCCAGGAGGAGGGTCCTCACTTGCCACCGACTCCCGTAGAACTAAGCCTTCTGAATCCGATAGTTGTCTCATCCTCACTCTATCCAGGAGTGTAGAAGTCACAACTAAGGAAGAAAGATAGGTTTGCCCCTGACTATCGTGCACTTCCAAATGCATCTCAGAGAACAAAGTCATAAGCTGTCACTCACCACTGGCCTCATAAACTGCCTGTATCTGAGTCTTCCTGCTCAGTGCATCAGCAACTGCGTTACCCTTACCAGGTGTATAGGCAAGCTCAAAGTCGAAGGACTAAAGGTATTCGACCCACCTTCGTTGTCTCAAATTTAAGTCACGCTGAGTAAAGATGTATTTGAGACTTTTGTAGTCGATGAAAACCACAAAATGATCTCTCAAGAGATAATGTATCCAACAGCGCAACGCATGAACAACTGCAGCCAACTCGAGATCATGCGTCGGGTAATTCCTCTCATGTGGCCTCAACTGCCGAGACCCATACGCAACAACTTGATCGCCCTGCATCAACACTGCTCCCAGCCCAATACCTGATGCATCACATTAAATTGTATAGCTCTTCCCCTGCTCTGGAAGTATCGGGATTGGTGCTGATGTCAACCTTCCCTTCAGCTCCCGAAAGACTGTCTCGCAAGCTTCCGACCAAACGAACTTCACACCCTTCTTAGTCAAACCCATCAACGGCGCTGCTAAGCGGGAGAAGTCCTGTATAAAGCGCATTTAGTAACCAGCCAGACCCAAGAAACTCCGCATCTCAAACACGTTCTTAGGCTGCTCCCAGGAAACTATTGTTCTCACTTTCTCTGGGTCCACCGCAACTCCTGCCTCTGAGATGATATGACCCAGGAAGTGTATCTGGTTCATCCAAAAGTGGCACTTTGAGAGCTTAGCATATAACTGATGCTCTCTCAGTGTACTCAAAACGATCTCAAGATGGGTAGCATGGTCGTGTCGAGTGTGAGAGTACACCAAGATATCGTCCACGAAGATTACCACAAAAGAATCCAGATATGGATGGAACACACGATTCATCAGAGCCATGAAAACTGTTGGCGCGTTCGTGAGTCCGAACGGCATAACCAAGTACTCATATAGACCATATCTGCTCCGAAAAGCTGTAAGTGGAATGTCCGATGGTCTAACGCGTAACTGATGATATCCAGATCTCAAGTCAATCTTCGAGAACACTCGTGCTCCCCGAAGTTGATCAAAAAGATCATCAATCCTTGGTAAGAGATATCGGTTCTTAACCGTCAACTGGTTCAGCTTCCGATAATCCACACAAAGTCTGAGGGTACCGTCCACCTTCTTTGCAAACAGGACAGGCAAACCCCAAGGAGAAGTATTGGGTCGGATGAAACTCTTTGCTTGTAACTCCTCCAACTGTCTCTTGAGCTCCTGCAACTCTAGTGTAGTCATCCTATAAGGAAGAATGGACACCGGTGTCGCTCCTGGCACAAGCTCAATAGAGAAATCCACCTCTCGCTCCGGAGGAAGACCTGAAAAGTTGTCCGGGAAGATATCCCTAAAACGATCAACTACTGGAGGGAAATCCTTCTGACAAGTCCCCTAATCATCCAAAGCAGAGTAAACAGAACACAGCAGCATCGCAAGCCTAAGCTCGGTCTCATGCTCTCCTACTCCTCTGCTACAATCATGTACATGTAAAGGGACCCTTGCCTCTGTCGACACTTGCAGCAATATAGTCTGTTTGGGCCGAAAACATGACTCAAACAGGGTGTGAGAAATGAATCCCAGTAGGCACCCACCAAAGGTCCGTGCCCAACTGTCAGTGAAAATATGCAACAGCAGTGTGTAAAAGTAAATGCAGTAAACTAGTAAGTACTCAAAAGTAACTATCACTACCAGTTTCATTGCCATTTTAATTATTACTTATCACCTCCAAGCTTGTGTTTCAGCTTGGCAGGTACAACATCGAAAATCACCACAGTGAATATACGAAATAAACAGTGTCCTCAGACATGCCAAACCTTACCCTTGGGTAATCAGAATCTTGCCCTCAGACTAACAGAACCACGCCCTCGGGCTAATCAAAATCACGCCCTCAGGCGATTGCCCTCAGGCATAACGAATATTGCCCTCAGGCGTACAAGATAATGCCCTCAGGCACGGAAACAACTGCCCTCAAGAATATGAAACATTGCCCTCAGGCTAATAGAACTCTGCCCTCAGGCTAATAGAACTGGGCCGAGCCCAAAGCATAAACAACCAATTTATATAAACTTTCTCTCAAGAAAATGCAATTGCACAATATAATCATGGAATACCCTCGGGTATCCTGGCCAAACAGCTAAACAGAGGAACGCACTCTCGGGGTGATCCTGGATCCAAGCAGTGATCTCATACAGCAGTTTTAAACTTATCATTAGATTATCTATACAATTCTAGATATCTTTTCAGCAAATGCATCAGCCATACGACACCCCAACCATGGGCACGTAGCACAACGGTACACAATTTCAACACAACAGTTGAAAATAAACATCAGACCACCTACCTCGATCGTCTCTGATCGGTATACGTGAATGACGCCTCCCGAAACAACTGAGAACGGCGTAGATCTGGGATAAACATTTACCCATTCAAACGTAAATAACTTCCCTTAGAGGAAGAATTGGTAAGAACAGCGCAGGGAGAGGAGAGGGCTTACCCGTACGGTCCCAACGTGATCGACGGAGGCGGAATCGAATTCCCGGTGCGCGATCAGGTGATCCTCCAAGGTTCGGTCGTCCTCCCGAGCTCCAAAAACGAACTCAAGCCTCCTCTGCCAAATGAGGAGGCTACTGCCCGTTTTAAGCGAAAAAAACAAACTAAACGGCGTGTACTCTCAAGTACGCGGCGTGTACTTTTCATTTTTTAAACTGTTCCTCTGGCGGTTTCTTTCCACCGCGGCACTATTCATCCGTCGACATGAGTACACCGCGTGTATTTCTGATTACACGGCGTGTACGGTCGCTCCGCTGGCGGCTGCCTCCACCGCCTTACTGTTCACCCGCCGATTGATTACACGGCGTGTAAATACCTAGTACACAGCGTGTAGTCGGTTTTTACACCTTTCATCGCCAACAAGCCTACACGCCCTGTGTACCAATCTCACACGGCCAAAGTACACGACGTGTGGAAAAGTACACGGCGTGTACCCACAAAATTTGGGATTTTTCCCCATTTTCCTTATTTTCTCAAAAACACTTAAGGAAAAAGGAAAAGAAGAAACTCTTATCTCAAAAAATAAGAACCAGGTTCTTACACCAACCGCATTAACTCGTGATTCCTTGATTTGTTGAGTGAAGTCCAGCTTCAAAAATCATTACTGATTTACTCAACGTTTGCCTCTAAAATTACAAGCTAGCTATGGCTATTTCTTTACTGCAATTTTAGTTAAGTCAACCCACCATCCTAATAAGAACTCCCCAGTGGTAAGAGGCACCCTTAGCTATGGCGTGACCGGTACCTCGAACACCCAGTTTTGTTCAAACTTGAATGATGGAAGGTTATTGTGACTTAATATTTTCTTTGAGGGTTTTATTGGTTTTTCTCTCGACGAATGTAATCCATTTCTATTAAACTTGTTCATCTATGTTGTCGCGCTCACAACTGAACTTTAATAGAAAAACATACGTCGCTTCTTTATGCATTTTATTATCTATTATTTTATGTATTTTCCCATTGTTCTAAAACGCATAAAATAATAAATAAATGCATAAAGATAAACTATTACCCGACTGGTCTTGAGCATCTAAACGACCTAAGCGCATCGTACCTGAGTCGAAGCTTGACTCTTGATGCAGCTTGCCCTCGTCTTGTATGTCCGCTTTATAATCTGGAGTATCACCCTGTCTTGGCGGGGTCCACGTCACGTCTTGGAGTACCGCCTCGTCTTGGCGGGGTCCACGTGTCGTCTTGCATCGTCTTGCATCGTCTTGCATCGTCTTGATCAACGTGCACCACCTCGTCTTGGCGGGGTCCACGTCGTTCGCCGTCTTCGTCCGAAGTACAACAATACTCGCGCGCAGGCGAGCGGGACTAGTGGGATAAATGTACATCGGGTAAAAAATTGGGCGCGCAGACCGTTTATTTAATTAATTACAATCATCGCACGCAGTTAAAATAATTAATTAAATAAATGTGACATACACGAGTCGGTGCTCAAGGCCAGAATGCGGATAAAATAATGCGCGATAAAATTAAAATGCATTAAATAAGTACGAGGGTTTATTTAATTAAATTAAATGAATTAATAAATTCAAATAATTTAATTAATCGGTCCGCTAATTAATTTAATTTTTATGCCAAAATTAAATTAATTAATTAATTTAATTTAATTGCAAAATTAAATTAATTTATATGCTCGGGTATTAAAATAATTAACCAAAATTAATTTTAATTAATTTAATTTAGATACTAAAATTAAATTAATTAAATTAATTTATTTTGATTAATTTTAAATGGTCGGTCTCTGAAACGTCACTGCACGGCCAATGCGGGTCGGGCCAAACCCGCGTAGGGCAACTGGGCCAGACCGATCCGTCCAAACCCGTTTCGGGTTGGGCAGGTCCGCCCAGACCATTTCGGGGCCAAATTTGGTCTGCAAAAATACTTGCAGACAAAGTTAATGGTACCTCCCAGGTGTTAACGGACGCGAGTCAGTGGTCCGGCGCCGCCAACGGGGCGGCCTGGACAGGGGCACGCCGGGTTAAGGGGAGCCAGCCAGTTCGACGCTAGGAGCGGCGGAGGTGGCCGGAGGCCGGCGATCGGGGAAGAAGCTCGGGTGCAGGCTGCGCAGGGCGGGGTGCTTGCGGGGTGCGTCGTTTCAGCCGGTGGGTGCGGCCAAGAGGTAGGCGGCTCGAACCGGAGGAGGTCGGTGTTCTGGCGCCTGGTCGCTGCGGACGAGGGCAGATCATGGGTTAATGGTCGGTGCCGCTGCATGCCAAGGAGAGGAGGCGGACAGCGGGTGCCCTGCGGCTGGTCGGCTGCTGCATGGAGGGTGCGTCGGCGTCTGGCATGGCGGGGCCTGCTGGGTGAGGGGCCTAGGTCGTGGCACCCTGGCCTGGGGAGGAGCCGACTCGGACCGGAGCCCGATTGCAGGCGGGGAGCTCCTGCGGGTCGTTATCGTTCCAGGCAGAAAGTGGAGAAGGCATGCGGGGCGCAGGGAGGTCGGGGTCGCCTGGGATGGGCGGCGGGAAGCCCCTGCTGGGACTGCACGCGGAGCGCCTAGATGAGGCCGGGGCGCGGCTGCGCAAGGCTAGGTTGCGGGTGGTGGCCTCCAGGGTGCAGGGCGGTTGTTCCGGCGACCTACTGGATCTGTTGTAGGGCGATGAGAGATGGGCAAGGCAGCGATCGGGAGCTGCGTTGCTGGTCTTGTGCAGGGGCGCGGCGGGAACACTTGGTGTGGCCAGCGAGGGGGGCTTGCGGGTCACCTATTCCGGCGCCTCCGGTGGAGTGTCCAAGAAACAGAACCATGGGGTCCGCACGGACCCCCTTTCCAACCCCTTTTTTTTGCTTTTTTCCATCCACCCCAAACCCAATACGCGATTTCCTTTTTTTTATTATTATTATTTAAAAATAATTTTTAAGACTTTATTTTTAAGTCTCTTCCACCTCTTGTTTTTTTTTATTTTTTATAAGTCATCTTCTTTCTTTATTTAAAAGACTACTTAGACTTTTAAATTAATAATAATAAAATTATTATAATAAATAATAATTTATTATTATATTATTATTATTATAATAAAACAAATATTATTATAATAATAAAATATTATGCAAATTAATAAATTGAAAAAATTTATAATTTGCACAATTTTAATTATATCCGATGAACCGATCTAAACTTGATCGGTTCTTCGGAATAAATAAAACTTAATACCCGTGGTCAAAAACGCAAATTCGATCCAATCTGAAAATTTAAAATGGTCATAACTTGACTGTTCGAGATCGGATCGACG
Source organism: Viscum album (assembly GCA_963277665.1). Lineage (NCBI taxonomy): Eukaryota > Viridiplantae > Streptophyta > Magnoliopsida > Santalales > Viscaceae > Viscum > Viscum album. The sequence continues at coordinate 1,257,102,787 of OY728122.1, forward strand.
CGAGGTTTGAACCGATGAGACCGTCTTTGAACCCTCTACTTAATTTTATGCAAATTAATTTTATTTGGCTCAGAAAATTTACGCGATCCCTCTGATACCACTGTTAGTTTCCCGGGGCGCGCAGCGGAAGCCGATGGGCCGGGGATTTTAAAATTTTCGTTGGCGGGACGACGGAACTTGTCGTCGCCGACGATCCGAGCCCCGAAAAGGTCCGAGCATCTCGCGTAAATCATAAGGACCACAAAACTAAAATGAAAAACACACATGTTTCAAATCTGAAGTCACGGTCGACTGCAACTAGTCGATGGCGATCGTCGCTTGAAGGATCCAAAACAGGATCCCTCTAAATCGTCCACACGCGCTTCAAAAATCTGCGGGAGCGCCGATTGTCGAATTTCGGGTGCTAGCGCGGAGATCCGACGACGCTTTCGACGTCTCGAAGATCACCGCATCGAGATGCCTTCAATGCTAAAGAGAGATCTTGATCCGAACTTGGATCGAGAGCTTCTCTCTCTAGAGAGCGGGAGGAGAGAGAGGCTCTGGATTTCACTCCATGAAATAAGTGAATAGTGAATAACACACCAAGGGAGAGAGCCTCCTCATTTATAGTGGAATTCCAAAATACCCGGTTGGGTTCCCCGGCCCCTGTTTATTTCAATGTCCACTAAATAAATAATTTTGACGAACTAAACTGCGTCAATATTATTTATTATTTTATCACATACTTGTAATATATATAAAATATATTACGTGATAAAACCGAGTCATTTAACTTGACTCGCTATCCCGCTTAATATTAAACGAACCTTGAATATTAAAATAATATTCCTTCGATTGATATTTTTCTCGTATTTACTAAACTTGTAAATACATTAAATAAATTCAATCTCAATTATTCATAACTTGAATAATAATGAATTTATTTAATTCATCGGTGATTGATAACTTGGACAACACTCAGACCCCGTGGCGGGGCCCACCATGTCCATATACCTATTCGACTGAATAGGGCGGATTCTTGAATACGTTATTGTGTGTGACCCTCTAAACTCTTATCTCGATAGCAGTGAATAAAATCTATAGACCAAGAGCGGAGTCTAGCAACCCATCATGGCCCCTAAAGAGATAAGAATAGTCATAGCAACGACTATCATCCAACGAACATTGAATGTGTACTATAATCTTTTTGTCATTAAATATCTCATAAAGCAGGACGCACTCTTGTGTCATCGTGATTTTCTTGCTTTATTATTTGTTGATCTAACCGGATGGATTTACCTTTGTACTGCTTTGGCCAAAGACTTATGAAGGCAGCACCATCCTGATCAACCAGGCCTGAGATATACAACTTCTTGAACTTTGAAACGACAAATCCTTTCTTGACCATTCAGCCAATGTCATACCACCAACGATGCACCAAACACAAACTACCTCTCCACGACTTCATTGACATGGTTTTCGTCTTACATCAAAGTACGTAATCAAATAGTACGCATTGGTAATGGTCTCAAGTCAGGAGACCAATACACATGTCTGTAGATAAGAACAACTAATGACACTCAAAACATGTGGTGTTCCTATTGGCGGGTCTGTCCTCATAATCTCACTACTATAAATCACCAAATGCGAACTTCATGAGAAGAAGTCTCAATGTTTATGAGCCACCAGCACCTGATAGTCAGACATCTACTGTGTCCAGTCAATAAGATGTATCTAGACTATAAAACATTTATTTAAGATTAATGTCATAGTATCTTGAGGTTCTCATTATAGCCTGGGATCTACTATAACCTCTTGACACGACAATTAATCTTTGGACATTGTCATTATAATAGTGGACGCAGAAAAGTCTGCACTATAATGGTAAGATAACATCATGCATATCTAACTGTACACATGACATGGTAATCAAAAGTACTTCATAGTTGGGTCTAGGGCACCCACTATTTCAACAGTGCATTTAATGGTTTGAGTTTCTAGCGGCCTTGGTTCCTCGTCAGTCGGAACCTCAATACGTCGGTTATTTTCTTCACGGATTGTGCAAAGAAGTTCCAAGCTCGATTCGTATACACAGTCCTAAGACCCGATTACAGGTAATGCGTTTGGCACGACATGTGGAGCTAGCTCTCGGCAAGGGATCACGGCCACAGATTCGAGTTGGGGGAACGAGACCATATGGGAGTGGGAGCTTGCAACCGTCATCCATCCAGGACGTGACTCACTCAACAAATAGGATTTTCGCCCCCGCCATTAAGAAGGGGAGGGGAGCTGGTGGGGGGAACTAACAAGAAGGCGCCTCGGCCCACTCTAGTTGGAGGAAAAGGAATCTGATAGCTATCCCGTCAGGAATGGGAGGATCGGAGAAAGAAGGGGTTGTGTTTCCGCTGCAGAAAACCGTACAACCCCATGCACAAATGTTCTGACCCTAAGATAAGGGTGCTGATATTGATGAAAGAGGATGAGAGTCCTGAACTTGCAGCCCGAATCGAGGGTGAGGAAGAACAGTTGGAGTTAGCTGAAGAAAACCCGGAGGCTGAATGTAAAGTAATAGAGCTAAACAGGGGATCTTTGTGCAGTGCCCGGCTCCGCCCAGAAGAGCTCATTACCTCCATGAAAATAGAGGGCGGCCTTGGGGGAATTCTCATCCTGATTTTACTAGACAATGGGGCTACCTACAATTTCATAAGCCCTAAACTAGTCAGTGTACCATAGTACAGGCTACCATAAAAATAGAAGTAAAGCAGGGCGATGGCCATAAAACAGGGACTTTGGGGGTATGCTGGCGAATCTTGCCAACTCTTGGAGCTTATGAGTGTTCAATCGAAGCCTGCGTTCTGAAAATTGGGGGATTGGATCTTATATTGGGAATTACCTGGTTGAGAACCCTCGGTGATGTCAACATCAATTGGCAATCAATGGTGATGAAATTCTCAGCAGGGACCGGCAATTTACTCTCTTGGGCATCTGCCACAATGACCGGACATCAACTTCACTGGATCAGTGGGCTCAAAGAGCAGGGTAGGACGACGAACTCCGACATGTAATTGGGGAAAAGAAGAGTAGTAAGGTGACACTTCTCACTGAGACCCAAAACCAGGATTTGCATGGGTTATTTCAACACTTTCCTACGGTTTTTGTTGAACCTAAGGGACTTCCAGCAAACCGACAGCAGGCTCATGCTGGTAATTTGGTATCGGGCCAGGTGCAGGAGATGCTAGACCAAAGCATTATCAGACCAAGTTTCAGCGCATATTTCAGCCCAATGTTGCTGGTAAAAGAGGAAGATAGCTCATGGAGGAAGTGTGTTGATTATCAAGCTTTGAATAAGGTAACAATACCAAACAAATTTCTAATTTCGGTAGTGGAAGAAATACTAGATAAATTACACAGAGCAACCTATTTTCCAAAGCAAGACCTCAGGGCTGGTTATCATCAAATCCGAATGCGTGAGTCGGACGTGGAGAAGACACCTTTTTGGACGCATAGTGGCCATTGCGAATACATAGTGATGCCTTTTGGCCTCACTAATGCTCCATCCACATTTCATGCTGCTATGAATAAATTATTTCGTTCTTTTCTCCACTAGTTTGTTCTAATTTTTTTCTATGATATTCTCGTGTACAACAGGGATTGACCTACTCATTTGCATCATGTGGAAGTCGTGTTTCGCCGTTTACATGAACATCAATTTTTTGCCAACAGGGAAAAATGCCTCTTTGGCCAGCAAAAGGTGGAGTACTTAAGACACCTCATCTCTAGCAGTGAACCCTAGTAAAGTGCATGTCATGCTGGACTGGCCACCTCCAACCACAGTGAAAGGCGTTCGTGGCTTCCTCGGCCTCACGGGGTACATCCGCCGGTATGGCAAGGTGGCTCGGCCTCTCACCACTTTAACCCATAAAGATGACTTCCATTAGACTGTTGAAACTCAAAACGCTTTCCAAAGTTTGAAGCAATTGATGACGGAGGCCCCGGTCTTGGATTTACCAGGCTTTTCTAAAGAATTTGAGCTCGAATACGACGCATCTAGGCACGACGTCAGGATTGTTCTTATACAGGACTGGCGGTCCATTACTTACTTCAGCATGGCTCTATCTGACCAGAATCTGGCCAAATCAGTATACGAAAAAGAAGTCATGGCTCTCGTACTTTCCATCCAGCATTGGAAACCTTATTTGTTGGGTCGTCCCTTCACAGTTTTTTCCGATCACCAGAGTCTGAAATTTTTGTTGCAACAGTGAATCACCACCATTGACCAACAATGTTGGATCACCAAATTGTTGGGTTACCAAATTGAAATTAAATATAAGCCCAGAAAGGAAAACTTTGTTGTCGATGCTTTGTCCCGGCAGGAAGAGGCCATGCCCCATCTTCATCTGCTGCAGTCCCGGCCCGTCTGGGCAAAGGGTGGGACTTTAGTCGGCGGCACCTCCACGGATCCTTACCACGGAAAGGTGCTTCGTACACAGCAGGCTGGTAATTCCTCTTATCCAAGCTTCGCTATTACACATGGAGTATTGCACTATCATGACCGTCTAGCGATCTCAGCTTCGTCTTTGTGGTTACCCAAGTTGTTGACCGAGTTCCAAGCGTCTCCTCAAGGGGGCCATTCCGGTTTTTACAGAACATACAAAAAAATGGCAGCAAATCTTTATTGGGTTGGTATGAAAAAGACTATGAGGGAATTTGTACAGCATTGTGTAACCTGCCAACGTTTTAAATATTTCACCTTGTCACCCACGGGGCTACTGCAACCACTAGACATCCCCACAACAGTATGAACTGACATCTCTATGGATTTTATTGTTGGGCTTCCGAAATCAAAGGGGTACGAGGTGATTCTGGTAATTGATCGCCTTTCGAAGTATGCACATTTTTTGCTACTCAAGCATCCATATACTGCACGAACAATAGCTGAACTTCTCTTCCGGGAGATGGTGCGACTGCATTGCGTGCTTGCTTCCATCGTAAGTGATCACGACCCCATTTTTCTTAGTAATTTCTGGACAGAGTTGTTCAACCTCCATGGCACCACTCTCAAATTCAGTTCAACTTACCACCTGCAAACAGACAACCAAACTGAGGTGGTAAACCGCTGCCTTGAGATCTACTTGCATTGCTTTGCGGGGGATCGGCCTCCGACATGGTCTTTCTCGATCCCTTGGGCAGAATGGAACTACAACACAACCTGGCACACCTCCATTAACTCTACACCGTTTGAGGCCGGGTATGCTCGCACACCTCCTTCTGTTTTGAGTTTCCTGCCTTCTGATGTCCACATCGTAGCTGTGGCCACTGCCTCAGGAGACCGAGATAAAGCACTGCGCCAACTTCGTCATCACCTAGCTCGGTCCCAGGACTATATGAAATGTTGTACTAATTGGCATCGGTGACAAGTTTCGTTCCAGGTCAATGATCGCGTGTACTTAAAACTTCGGCCTCATCGGCAGCAGACCGTCGCAAAACGGATTCATCAAAAATTGGCAGCCCGTTTCTATGGTCCCTTCACCATCCTCAATCGGGTTGAGCCCATTGCATACCGTTTGGATCTGCCCCCTCAGCTAAAATCCATCCCGTTTTTCATGTGTCACAATTAAAACAAGTTGTGGGTGCTCAAGAGGTCCTCAACACTCTGCCATCGAAACTTGAAGCTGACAGTACAGATACTCCAAAACCCCAAGTTGTGCTCTCCCGTTGTCTTCATCTACGAGATCGCATCACACCGCCGCAATTCCTTATTCACTGGACTGGTCGTTCGGTAGAGGAGGCCATGTGGGAGGGCGAGTTTACCCTCCGTAACCAATTTCCTTCTTTCAGTTTTGAGGACAAGACTGGTCTTCAAGGGGCGGCAAGTGTTAGAGCTGGGGGTAATAAAGGCACGTGACAAATATATTCTAGGAGGAAGAAGGCAACGCCAAGGGGGGTCAGTTGGGGACCACGTGAGCTAAAACAGAAAGTGGGAATGAATCAATTGGGGACCACGTGAGCTGAAACAGACAGCGGGAATAAGAAGGGCAGTGGGGAAGAGAGGGGCGTCAATTCAATTGGGAGGTTAGTATTACGGCCTTGGGCTTGGGCGGGTGAACCAAGGGGACTCCCGAAGACGCACTGAGTCATCTTCCACCTTCCCTCTCCCTCTCCATCACTGTAATTCCTGGTACGCGTTTCTGCTTCCATTTATATAATTCATCTTTTCCTGCTTGTCAGCGAAAGACCCTATAAGATTGAAACCTAATTAAAAATTTATGGTAACTTATTTAGCATTGGTTTGCATTTCCTTCGGTCAGGAAAACAGAAAAACCCAGCACGTTTGTTCACAATTCTGATCAAATTGAATCCAGAACTTCTCAAACCAAACTTTAAAAAAAAATGGTTAGGGAAATCTTAACTGGGGAATCGATTGTTTGTTTTCAGAAACAAACCAAGTGATTACAAACCTTTGAAAATAGATTTATGATTAAACAGCAAAGTATTAATTTCACAACCAAATACAGCTTCACCGGACTTATTTGACAATTCTCAAAAACAAGCAAGAAGCTCAATCTTTTCATGTGAGCATGATCCAGGGTCCATAGAAGAGACCCAGAAGGGAGTAATTCTAGATAACAGGCAGACAGAGCATCCATGCAAGAATTTCTTTATCCCTGAATGCTGTAGAGTCCACATCACTTTGGTCCTATACCAACATGACCACAGATTACCCTAACATTGGTCTAAATTATTGTGGCCGTTAAATTTAATCAATTGAAATATATGGGCTTCCTCGAGTCAAAAAGGCATCCCAATACTCTCCTGCAGTAATAAGTAAACCTGAATAAATGTGAATCTAAACATTGCTTAGGCTGATTATTATTGTGAAGCATCAGTCATGTGCAGGCCCGCGGCACAAAAACACAACTCAAGACCCCATTGAATTGAGTCAATAAGGAAATAGATGGCATAACGTGTCTAAATCAATTATTGCAACAGTCGCAATAATCCCCAGGTATGAGAAAAAGGGGATTACTGCAGCATATACATAAATACATATATACATATCTAAATTTCCTGCTAAGGTGTGGCATGCTACTATACTGCCAATAAAAGAGGATGTGATTTAATTCAATCTCAGACAGGGGGAAATGGTTTATTCAATGCGATGAAGGATGGGTTTGTAGACAGCCTGCAAAATTCACAGAACCATAAAACCAAAAAAAGTACCTTGACGGAGCAGCAGAGCTCCGGCACCGCGTTCCGATGAGACCGAACGCTGGCCGCAATGTTTCGCGCAATACCGATGAATTGGAGGTCGTCCTTGCGGTCGTAGACCGCATACACGCCGGAATCGAGGGGGACATTCCACGAAACATCTTCCGCCGAAGCCGAAGGCGGCAAAGCAAGGAGCTCCGCGTTTGAGAGGGTTTTGAAAGCTGGAGCGATAGAGGATGGGATGCGAGGTATGGCATGTCGACTGGATCCCCAGGAAACTAGAGAAGGGAAAGAAATGGGAGGTTGAGCCAATGAACAAAACGAATCGATGGGAGCATTCGGGTAAGAAGTGGAGGGTAGAGGGAAAAGACGATGCAGGCTAGAGCCGCTGATGATCGCCATTGATGCGAATGCAGCGTGGGCGTCACCGAGGGTGACCCAAGCACGGGTTTTTTAAGCCGGACCATTATACTTCAAAAAAAAAAAAAAAAACCGGAATGAAGTGGTAGACAATATGAGAATACAAGTAAAAAAACTAATGAGACATCATCAAAATAGTAGAGAACATTAATGAAAAATGTAAAAGAATGAAAATTTATTTTGAGCATGGAGAATTGAATTACATGAATGAAGTTTCCATTTCAAATAACATTCACAAAAACATTGTTTTTTACATTGAAATAAAAAGTGATGACAATTAAAATAGAAGACCGGAAGTAAGAAAAGATAACAAAATGTTTGTTAACATAATGATGTGTTGCACATAAAGCTTTGTTTCTTAAAAGACGACTGTGTTTTGGAACGTAAGGTTTTGTTTCTTAACATAACAGGGAGATATCTGAATCCACTTTGATGTAAGCTAACATTCCTAAGGAATTTTGAGCATCCTTCTTAACAACAACAGACGTGTCCTTAAGAGAGCCCATGTTCTAGATGTCCTTATTAATTAATGTCTGGCAGCTGTTCAACTCTGTCATAGCCTTTTGTCGCCCTCTGCTTCATAGTAGACTCAATCTTTACATCAGTGAATATTGTTCAAAAAAATGGTAGTTTGGAATGCATACAATGGATATTCAATACATGTGCGTAACTAAAAATTTGTGGAAAAAACATGTTCAAATAACTTTTAGTTAATCCTAAACATCTAATATAGTTCATACTGTAAATATAATTTCAAATAATAAATATGAAAATAAAAGAAGCAATCAGTTTTCAATATTACCTTGTTATTGCATGCAAAACTTCAATCATGTTTTTCAGTCTTCCTATTTATGATTTCCTTCGTAGGGGGATGCAGTTCATTGGCATGACTTGTTGTAGCCACGGAGTCTCGAGGCATTGTAAGATTTCGTTGGACTGCATCGTCAGCATCAAACTCACTCAACAATTTTTTCTATATAAATAATTGAGTTTAAAGAATAAGTAGCAAGTAATAGTGACAAGTGAAATCATAGAACCATAAATCAAAATGGTAACAGTTGCCAATTGAAAAGAAGAAACCCACCGTGTGTTTTATTCATATAAAATATGTAAATGACTTGAAAAATGCAGTTTTGTTAGTTCCAATGATGTCATGAAAACAACAGTCAATCAACATTAAAAATATATACCTAAATAGATGAAATATATGTAGTTGATGTAACAAATCCAACGTCAATGTTGCAACTTAGTCATAAAGATCCACCGATTTGATGCTCCTACGATGCAAGGATAAAAAGAATATTGTAATACGATGATGTTTATTTTTTCAATAAATCAAAATGGAGAAATTGAAAACAGTAGTACCTGATTATGTTCAATGCTGCCACTAACTCGTGAAAATCCACTGCTTTGATGATCCTATGTAGTCAGGATAAAAAGAATATTTTTTTTGCGTTTTTGTTTTTGTTTTTTAATGCAGTTTAGAAATTTGTAATCAGTAGTACCTGATTGTCTTCAAAGCTTTGATGAAAATTACTGATGTAATTTTCATTTTTAGTGACGAGTATAACTTTGTAGGAGTTATGTTTTGAAGAACGGTGATGGTTTTGAATGTTGTAATTTGTTACATCTATTGATAGCAAAACTTTTTTTTTGGTTTAAAAATGTTTAACTTTGGAGGAAAACCAAACTCATTATGGTCCTAATTTGAAAACGAACAACAATGTTAGTTTAAATAAATTGCTAATCTATTAAAATAATAAAACAATTGTACAATTTTACCTATATTAAAGCATCTCTTAACCGTGCAGTCGTTTTGGTTATAAATTGCACGACTTTCTTGTCAAAGAGAACGACCGAAAATGAGTCTTTATGATCAATCACCATCAATTGCACTCTAAATTTGTTGAATTTAAATTTTTGATTAGATAGTGATTTATATCATAAATATTACACTCGAATACTAACCAAATAATAAAGTAACAAGTAATAAAGAAAAATAACAAATGAAAACCCTGGAGTAGTGATATTAGGATAAGTTTTGCAATTCTGGCACCAAATGTTTGCATCTGAACTGTGTACTTTCTTCATGCAAGAGTTGCATGATTCATAATATCAGTTGTGGGTGCTTTGAATTTTTTGTATTGTAGCTGAAATTAAACATCTTGTAGGATACAAAATAATGAGCAGATATTAATATATATATTAGAGCAAGACATAATTGAACATTACATAATACTGTATAATGAAATTACAAAGTTCAGGATATATTACTCACCTCTTGACAGTGTTCAACATGAGAAATTGTTTTTTTGTTATTCTAATAAAACACAGGCTAATAGAACTGTTCGAATGTGTTGGTCGTGGACCATGTAACTGTGATTGAATGACTAACCCATACCTGATAAATACAGAATATGCAACATTATAAAAACAATTTATGGAGAATTCATCTACGATGTAGGTAGTTTGAAACATAAGACATCCAAAAGTAATTTCAGGGAACATGACACCAATTTTTAACGCTTTCGACTACTGGAATGTCTAAGTTGAAAAGTATTTTTGAGGCATTAAAGGTATTTGTGAGAATAATAGAGGCTGAAAGAAGTTCCAAAACAGAAGCATAGAGTATAGCGATGAAGTAATATACAAAATGAACAATAAATAGAAAGAGTAAATAGGTCATATGTAGATAGATAGCCTACCACTCAATCCTTTTGCCCCGACCAGTTGTAATATCAAAACTGTAGATGAGTCGTTATTGTTTTCCAAATATTGTGACATTTCGTTTACAAACTGACCCCATAAACTACAGTTAACCCATAAAACTCTATAAGAAAAGAAAAAAACAATATTGTTAATCGTAATTTATCAGTCAAGTAAAATAAGTAGACAAAATGGTTGACCTATCACGCTCTAAAACAATTTGCATCTTTTGGTTGGAATTCCCCATAGATTTCATAGGATGGGAGTAACACAGATGTCCAATAATTTCTAAAACATAGAAGAATAAATTAGACAGTACTTAAAGAACAACAGAACTTTCTAAAAGACAATGTCATTTGTAATAGAGTATAGTATGTGACATATAATGATAAAACTGAATAGTATGCAGCGAGAGCATTATTTATACAAAATTGATTATTTAAATACATGAAGAAAATATGAGTTGAATAAACATAGGAAGACAAAAATTGCAGTGGTAATAAATTTTACCTATTAGATGTTGTTCTGGAACCCTTTTGTGAATAATGTCATAAAAAAGGTGAAATCAAAACTGAACGGTGGCAGTTGAGCATCAAATGAACAAACATACATGGTTGATGAGAACAATATTCAACAGACATGTATAGTCTCCAAGTAGCTACCTTGATTCAAATCTATTTGGAATTTTTTTATAATATAGAATAAGACTTCATGCAACAACAGTTTGTACTTGGTGATTAGGCGATGGGTACTAATTATACACTGAATCGTTGTTCCCTGCAGAAGGTATTTTAAAATGTTGAATAAACTTTTTAAAAATAGATATCACATGTCATCGTTATAGAATAATGCAATACAATATTTGAACATGATAACACAATAATAAAAAAACAATAGAAAGAGTTTCATTTTTATATGGTAAACATACACGTTCATCGCCAAGAATGAGATCAACAACAACAACGTCGTTGGAGTACTTGGATGATGAATTACACCACATATTGAATACACAAACTTGTATCTTTAGTGTTTCATCATCCTCAAGAGTAATCTCATTCAATGGAGTTACTGATCGTGACATTTTTGTAACTTTTTAAATTTTGAATCAGTGTACAAATAAAACATAGCAAGAAGTGATGAAAATCATGAATTTTTACATATATGCAATGGAAAACCAAGATTAAATATCAACATTCTAATTTTAAATATACCCAAGACAAGTTATCAAAAATTTCTCTGTACACAATGTTTTGTGTGTAACCAGAGGTCGTGTTATCTTTATCATCAACTACTATTTTAAAACCCTTTTGTGACATGACCCTAGATACGACAACATATAGTTGTCCATGATAAAACAAAGGCTTTCAAAGATATAAACCAACATAGGAGAGTGATTGACCTTGACTTTTGTTAATAGTCATTGCATATGAAATAGTCAAAAGATATTGTCTTATTTGTAATTTGAAAGGCCATCTATCATTAGAGTGTGCCATTTTTATTCTTGGAATGAATGCAAGATACCCAGAATGATAGCCACTTAAAATTTTTGCTCCAATGACACGGTCACCCAAGTGTGTAACGATCATATGAGTACCATTACATAAACAGATTGATTGATCTATATTTTTAAGAAACATAATGGGTACCCCAATCTTCAATGTAATTTTGTGGGCTGACAACCCAGACAGATTAATACCATTTAAAATGCCAGCTGTATATATGTTCTCAGGTCTATCTGTATCAAAACTTACATTGCAAATAGAATCAAAACTAAAGGATTCTCTACTTTCAAAAGCAATGAGGGATAACATGTAGTCATTTACTTCTTGAATAATATCATGGGTTAGTGCTAATATCGCAGGATCTTTCAAGTAACTAACATCTCCATAGTTATCATTGAAATTAGGGTGTATATAGTCAACAACTATAGTCATTGTATTTTCAACCGATGTAAGAATATATGTTTATGGAATTTGAATGACCGCTTCACCATCATTAGGATCACCAATTCGACCTTCACCAATATCCAAAGTCCACTCAACAAACTGTTGAACTTCATTTGAATCATTAGTAGGAGTACTTGAATGCAATCTCATGTTCTTTGTAAAAGTTAAAACCAGACATTATTACCACAAATATGATGAATTTATACATGCAAACACAATGTCACTTCTATCAACACCCCGCATTATTAGTAGTATTTGTCTAAAATCCCCACCCAAGACAGTTGTTAGGCCACCAAATGTTAAATTTAAAACATTACACTACTACAAAAACAGGATTTATCAGCGCTCAAAATGGGCTTTATCAATGCTAAAAAAGCATTGTAAAGCTCATCCCTAATAAAGGGATACTTTATTAGTGTTAAAAAAGTGCTGATAAAATGATCCTTTATCAGCGCTTTTTTAGCACTGATAAAAATGCATTTTATCGGCGCTTTTTTAGCGCTGATAAATGTGAATTTTATCAGCACTTTTTTAGCGCTGATAAAGGCTGCTTTTATTAGCGCTAAAAAAGCGCTGATAAATGCCCTGTCTGCTGTAAAAAAAAAATCTGCAGCAGCACACCCAAACAACACCTGCAATAAATTCAACATCTCAATAAGTATACCCATACAAAATTAGCACATAAATCATAAGCTAATTACACTAAGTATACCCATACACCATTAACACATAATTCATAAGTTAATTAAATACATAAAGAATTCTATTCAGAATTCAAGGGGTTGTGGGGTTGTTCAGGGGTTTGGGGGGGCTGTCCAAGGGGGGGTAGGGGGTGTTCGGGGGGATGGGGGTGTCCGAGGAGAAAGGGGTGTCCAGGGGGGGTGAGGGAAGTCTAGGAGGTTGGGGGGATGTCCAAGGAGGGTGGTGGTGTCCAGAGGGGTGGGGGTGTCTAGGTGGTGGGGTGGTGTCTAGGAGGGGGGTGTCCAGGTGGGGGGGGGGGGGCTGTCCATGGGGGTGTCCAGGGGGGTGGGCTGGTGTCCAGGGTGTCGGGGGGGCTTTCAAGGGGGTGGGGGTGTCCGGGGGGGGGGGGGTAGTCTGGGGGGGTGTCCAAGGAGGGGGGTGTCCAGGTGGGGGGGGTGTTTATGGGGTGTCCAGGGGGTGGGCTGGTGTCCAGGGTGTCAGGGAGGATTTCCAGGGGTGGGGGGTGTCCGGGGGGGGAGGTCCAGGGGGCTGGTGGGGCTGTCCAAGGGGGGTGGGATGGTGTCCGAGAGGGTGGGGGTGGTCGTCCATGGGTGGGGGTGTCCAGGGGGGTGGTGGTTGTCCAGGGGGTGGGGGGTGTTCGGGGGGGGGGGGGGGGGGGTTGGGGGGCTATCCGAGGTGGGGGGGGGCTTTCCATGGGCGTGTCCAGGGGGTGGGGGTGTTCAGGGGGTTGAGGGGGATTTCCAGGGGGTGGGGGGTGTCCAGAGGGGTGTGGGGTATCCAGGGGGTGGGTTGGTGTCCAGAGGGTTAGGGGGGTCCAGGGGGTTGGTGGGGTTGACTCGTACACGTCACAAAGGACCCATGGATCATTCTCATAACATATCAAGACAATCTGAATGCGTTTGGTCGGATTTCGGTAGGTCAGTTGTTGTTTTCACTTAAAATTGTGTCCATTTTAAACAAAAGAGAGACCCTTTGAGTGATACCAGTCACAACGTGTCTCGGATTGAGGCGGGGATGACTCTTACACATCAAAAAGGACTCGTGGATCATTCTCATAAAGGATCAATACAATCCGAATGCGTTTGGTCGGATTTCCATAGGTCAGTTATTGTTTTCACTTAAAATTGTGTCCATTTTAAACAAAAGAGAGACCCTTTGAGTGATATCGGCCGCACCGTGCCTCGGATTGAGGCGGGTATGACTCGTACACGTCAAAAAGAACTTGTGGATTGTTCTCCTAAAGGATCAATATAATCCGAAAGCATTTGGTTGGATTTTCGTAGGTCAGTTGTTGTTTTCACTTAAAATTGTATCCATTTTAAACAAAAGAGAGACCCTTTGAGTGATACCGGCCACACCGTGCCTCATATTTCAGCAGGAATGACTCGTACACATCACAAAGGACCTGTGGATCGTTCTCATAAAGGATCAAGACAATCCTAATGCGTTTGGTCGGATTTCCGTAGGTTAGTTGTTGTTTTCACTTAAAATTGTGTCCATTTTAAACAAAAGAGAGACCATTTGAGTGATACCGGCCACACTGTGCCTTGGATTGAGGCGGAGATGACTCTTACATGTCACAAAGGACCCGTGGATCGTTCTCATAAAAGATAAATACAATCCGAATGCGTTTGGTTAGATTTTCGTAGGTCAGTTGTTGTTTTCACTTAAAATTGTGTCCATTTTAAACAAAAGAGAGACCCTTTGAGTGATATCGGTCACACCGTGCCTCATATTGAGGCGGGGATGACTCTTAAACATCCCAAAGGACCCTTGGATCTTTCTCATAAAGTATCAAGATATTACTAATGCATTTGGTCGGATTTCCGTAGGTCAGTTATTGTTTTCACTTAAAATTGTGTCCATTTTAAACAAAATAGAGACTCTTTGAGTGATACCGGACACACCGTGCCTCATATTGAGGTGGGTATGACTCATACATCTCAAAAAGGATCCGTTGATCATTATCCTAAAGGATCAATACAATCCAAATGCGTTTGGTCAGATTTCCGTAGGTCAGTTGTTGTTTTCACTTAAAATCGTGTCCATTTTAAACAAAAGAGAGACCCTTTGAGTGGTACCAGCCACACCGTGCCTCATATTGAGGTAGGGATGACTCGTACATGTCCCCAATGCACCCTTGGATCGTTCTCTTAAAGGATCAATACAATCTTAATGCGTTTGGTCGGATTTCCGTAGGTCAATTGTTGTTTTCACTTAAAATTGTGTTCATTTTAAACAAAAGAGAGATCCTTTGAGTGGTACCGGCCACACCGTGACTCAGATTGAGGCAGAGATGACTCTTACACGTACCCAATGAACCCCTGGATCATTCTATTAAAGGATCAACACAATCTGAATGCGTTTGGTTGGATTTCCGTACGTCAGTTTTTTGTTTTCACTTAAAAATTTGTCCATTTTAAACAAAAGAGAGCCCATTTGAGTGGTACTGGCCACACCGTGCCTCAGATTGAGGCGGGGATGACTCGTACACATCAAAAAGGATTCGTGGATCATTCTCTTAAAGTATCAATACAATCCAAATGCGTTTGGTCGGATTTTCGTAAGTCAGTTATTGTTTTCACTTAAAAATATGTCCATTTTAAACAAAAGAGAGACCCTTTGAGTGGTACCGGTCACACCATGCCTCGAATTGAGGTGAGAATGACTCGTACATGTCACAAAGGACTCGTGGATCATTCTCCTAAAAGATCAATACAATCTGAATGCGTTTGGTCGGATTTCCATAGGTCAGTTGTTGTTTTCACTTAAAAATCTGTCCATTTTAAACAAAAGAGATACCATTTGAGTGGTACCGGCCACACTGTGCTTCAGATTGAGGCAGAGATGACTCGTACATGTCACAAACGACCTTTGGATCGTTATACTAAATGATCAATACAATCTGAATGCTTTTGGTCGGATTTCTGTTGGTCAGTTGTTATTTTCACTTAAAAATTTGTCCATTTTAAACAAAAGAGAAACCCTTTGAGTGGTACCGGCCACACCGTGCCTCAGATTGAGGCGGAGATGACTCGTACACGTCACAAAGGACCCGTGAATTCTTCTCCTAAAGGATCAATATAATCCGAATGCGTTTGGTCGGATTTCCGTAGGTCAGTTGTTGTTTTCACTTAAAATTGTGTCCATTTTAAATAAAAGAGAGACCCTTTGAGTGGTACCGGCCACACCGTGCCTCGGATTGAGGCGGGGATGACTCATATACATCCCCAACCACTACAAAATATTTCACTTATACCGAAAAAAAATTAGTAACAAACAATATATTTGTTGGTATAAACTGGTAATTCCAACAGATATTAAGATTTATTGGTATTGAATTAAAGTACCAACATTTATTTTTACCAACATATATTTATGTTGTTATTAATTGTTTAATATCAACACATAGTTTACTAACAATTAATTTTTTTGCTTTATCATATTAATACAAACAATTTTTTTACCAACGAATGAATCTATTATTATTAATTATTATTACCAATAGTTTTTTTCCAACATATAAATCTATTATCGGTGTTTATTAACTTAAAAAAATGCATTTATGAATAATTTTTTTATCCCTTACAGTTTACTAAATAAATTATATTGATATTAACTAAAATATTTTTGATAAATATTAGGATTATAAAACAATCGATCTAAAAAAATCAAATTAGTATTTTAAATATGTTTTATTTCAAATAAATTATTATATGGGATTTAAAAAATAACTAAAAAAAACTGAAAATAAACATGTTTAAACGAAAAAAATTTCAGATGCAAACCTCAAAGGCTTGCTGGTTGCGCAAGCCCTTCCGTTCTTCCTTCACGTTAAAGCCTTCAGTTCCTCCATGGATGTAAAAATTTCAACTAACGTGAGAGAAAATCCCTTTTCCCTCTTCGGCGAGAAATTATCGCTGAAACTGATTTGATTGTTTGTTCCACAGACACCCCTGATCAGTTTGACGGCCTCCACGATCTTCCCCTTCTATGGGTTCCCCGAGCCCTCCTTGACCTTCGGGAATTGAAATCTCAAAGTAGATCCCGGGCTGGGAACCACAGCAGCCCTGTCGATGCTTTCCAGGATCCAGTGAACGGCCTTGATGTCATCACAAATTGGTAGTACGAACTGCCTGATGTTGCTCAGGTGGTCTAGAAGTAGCGAGTAGGCGTTGAGATCCTCCTTGGTCTTGTAGCGGTTGTGCAAGAGGTGTGTGAAACGGAAGGAAGGGGATCAATTCCTATGTAGGGTGGGGTATGGACAAAAACCCATTTCATCAGTTGATGTTTGGGCATCTTATCAGGTATGCACTTCTATTATTGAAGTTAGAAGCACCTAAAATCACATGTATCTAGTGTTTAAATTGAATTCTAGTTTGGGTTTCAGTGAAATTCTGATGAAACAAGCTTTCTTATTCTTGTTCTTGTGTTTTTGGGTGATTTTAGAATTCTGGTTACATACTTATCTCTGGAAAAGAGGGGAAAACTGTTCTGTTACCTAATTATGGAGGAAATGAAGTTAATATGGACCAGGACCGGCCCAGAAAACCCTTAGAAATTGTGTTGCCCAAGACCAGGAGCTGAAATGTCGCCCCTTCCAAGCTGCTACAGTTCATGTACAGTTCATGTACAGTGGAAATGTCCTTGGTTGCCCTAGCCCAGGGGCTTGCTGGGCTTGCCCCAGGGCCGGCTCTGATATGGACCATGATAATGTGCACCAGAAGAAGCAGTAAAGGTACACCTTTTGATTAATTTTTGGGTTGTGCTCTCAAATGAAGTTTTCTATGGTTGGATGGGAATAATTCTCCCATGAGTTTGTTAAAACGGAACTTCATTCTTAATAACATTGTTCACTTAGCCGGATGAAGCAAGTGAAAGAGTAAAATTTGGGCGAACATATTGGAAGTGGGAAAATGTGAAATATCTTTCATGATTTCCCAATTTTGGGTTGTGAATGTTGAGCGAATGCCTCCATTCTACATTTCATCGCTCATAGATAAAAACACAGTGTTATTCATCATAAAAGTGATGAACCCTTTCTAAATAGTATATTTAATGATGATATATTGGTCACTTTGAAAAGAACATAACTATTTACACATGAAAATTACTTGCTGCATGAAGTCATTGATATTGAATTGGGGCAAGGACCGTATGATGATGAATGAGTGCTTTATTGAAATCTAAATTGACAAGGCTCCATTGTAAGTCTCATTCTAGGTACGAACGCATTTTAAGTGAACTTTAATGTTTTCATTCTATAAATTGTAGTAAAACATAAAATACACATTGAAATTTTACATTGAAATTTTAATAAACGAATGCATTTTAAATGAACTAAAATGTTTTCATTCTATAAATTATAGTAAAACATACAATGCACATTGATATATTACACCTTTAATTAGTGGAGAT
Source organism: Viscum album (assembly GCA_963277665.1). Classification (NCBI taxonomy): domain Eukaryota; kingdom Viridiplantae; phylum Streptophyta; class Magnoliopsida; order Santalales; family Viscaceae; genus Viscum; species Viscum album. Next base: position 1,257,121,167 of record OY728122.1, read on the forward strand.
TTAATGTTTAACACAAGAAAACACCCTAAATCATCTAATTTGAAGGATATTCGTTCTTTTTTTTGAATAATGTTTCTCCATTTTGTATTTGATTATAATTCATTTATTGATTTGGTCTGTAGAATTCCATAATGTTTGTATCTTTTCTTGATTAATGTATTATACCCATTCTGTGTGATGTGCAAATGCATTATACTCATTTTTTTACATTTATTATTTATTATACTATTGAATTTGATAGAGTCTATAATTCTAAGATTTTTTTCAATGAATTCCTTGAGTTCATAGATTAAATAGTTGAACCTTGGATAACAATTGATATCTATACTGAATTTCATTTATATTTTGAACATCACAATGATATATTTATGTCATTATAAACTAGCAGTGTTTCAAGAAAATGAATCATAGTTTATTTTAGTATTTATAATTTATTACTCTATTTGTTACTTGATAGTTGGTTTCTTTATTATTGTACAATTGTGATTTTTTAATTACTGAACAATCTTATGTTATTAACTTTTCAATAATTACTTAATGAATGTTTTTCATTAAAGTTGGAATAAATGTCAAAATTCTCAGAAATTTCCACAACATGTAATGTTGCAAGCGGTCCTTCCAGAATTGCACATAAAAAAAAACTAGTTAGGGTTGGAGAAACTGTCTTTTGAAGGTTAAATATTTCACATCCTCTATTTCCCGAAAAACATAAATGTGTTAAGAGATCTTGAATGATTGATCTATAAAGGCTTCTTATAATGTTACGCTATTGTTCATTAATTAAATTCTCAACATGTTCCTAGTTTTCTGTCCAATATGGAGTTAGATAATAATATTTACATCCCCAAGCACACATTATCATATCAAAGCTGCTGAACTGTATGTTTTGGAATATGTGGTAGGTTTTGTGTTAAAAAAATAATGAATAGAGGATCTATGTAATAATCTTTATGTTCCCAAGCACAGATCATCACATCCATGTGATTTGATGTTGTAGAGGAGATTTGTGTATATATGAGATTGGTTCAGGGTTTTCTGTTGTAAACATTTTTGCTGCTGACCTTCAAAACTGGAAATCTAGTTTTTATTTAGTGTTTTTTAACATGAAGGATCAAACTGTTTCTGTATATTCTACTACTCCTATGCAACCATTTGAAGAGTAATTATATCCATTTCTAAAGTTCCCTAAACTGGATGAAAATTTCAATTTACTTGCTGATTTATGTTGTTACGGTGTGATTACTCACTCATTTTAAGAGATGACATTAACATTTCTAGAATATATGTCGTGGGTCTGCATGTTATTATTATTTTGGGTCTACTTATGTTAAGCGATGATGCTTAGTCTGGTACACGATGCTACTTTGTGTGAGAGACCATACCATCTCAGATGCTTGTGTTGCTGGTATCTTGTTGGTGTTTTATTTTTAGGCCGTATAGGATTCTTTGTGGCTTGTTTTGGACATTTTATTATCAACTGCAACTTTTGATTTTCCAAATGATTTTCATGCTGATGATACAAGATGCACATGCTTATATTTTATTTCGTATTCTATTTTGTTTTCCTAATGTATCAAGGCACGTGGAAATGAACACTCTTTCTACAGTTCTTTCTTTATGAATTGGTGAAGTCTCTTGTCCATTCTCATATAATATCATATACGTGTGAAATGTTGAGAAAATGCCAGTATGATTCTGACATTTTGGTGCTTTATTTTTATTTTTGAGTAATTAGGTACACATTGAAATATTTTTCAGCGGTCACCCTATTTTGAGGGTATGTGATTCGAAAGAACGTCTTGATAAGAATTTGAAAGCCATAAGAGGAAAGTTATTCACTCGTTTTCTATTACATTTGTCGAATTATGAAAACTAGAAATTCTTTCATATACATGGCACACTTTCATGGCCTAAAATTTCTCACAACACCAAATATTTAAGAATGAGAATGCATGCTATTGGATGACTGTAACAATTGATAGAATCTCAATGTAATGTAATTTGTATGTTTGAATTAATTACTTTTTTGAAATCTTGTTTATTGTTTTTTGCATGTTAAAGCCCGTGAAATAATGTTTTTTTTAACAATTCATGCGACCTTGTGCAGGTGATAAGAAGCTTTTCGAAGAGTGGGTTGTCCCTCATGGAAGTATTAAAGACATCCATGATAGGTTCACAAAACACTGTCTAGGCAATTGAGAAGGAGTCCCTGGTCAGAGCTGGCAGGGCCTCAGGCATAGACAAAGATCATAAACTAGCAACTGAGAAATATTAACAAGAATTAATTTCTGATGATCAATAGCCAGACTGCGGTTAATGCTGCTCGATCTGATTCTCCATCTGTTGGTAAGTATAAAATGCATGCAACTTATTGTTTTTTTGTGTTTGTCACTGACATTTAGTTAACAATTCGGGTGTGTGGGTTGGGTTCTTGTCAGGTTGAACATCAAGTGAACTAGTTTTTCCTCAACCTAAACACGATCCATTTTATTGAACAGGTTGACCCAACATAACCTGTTTACAAATGGGTGAACCTGAACACAACTCGTCTAATTCGTTTAATCAAAATAAATTGAAACCCGACTAAATTAACCCAAACAACCCACATATTCTGATTCATCTTACCCGAATGACCCGCATATGAAATATAATTTCATCGGGTTAATAGGTTATGTCGGTTATGATTTGTTAACCAAAACAAGACTCTAATATTATTCAGGTTAGAAGGGTCGACCCGATTACAATCCGAACCTATTTATACTCAAGTTGAACCCGTTTAACTTATGTTAGGTTAAAAATTGCTATATAGGCATAATGGAGCCATGGTTTGGCAGGGTGGGGAGGAGCAGATTGACACATTTATCAAAAGGCGTATCTAGAATTCTTTTGCTTCAGGGAAAAGCTAGATGCGTTGATGGATTAGTTAAGGGTTCATCATCAGCTGACAGACATCGCGGTGAACAAACAAGGGGATTGGCTGTCGAATGCGGGTTGAGGTGATGTGAATGCGGTGACATGGGGAGTGTTCCTGATGATGAAGATCATCCAACCCACCATGGTGGACCTGGTGAGCTTTCGGGGTTTGGAAAGATGATGCATTTGAAATATGGTCAAGGGGGATGGGCTCTGTTATATCCCATGGCTGATCCATCTCAGAAATTTCTCCAGCAGGTTAGTGCTTTTCTCTTAAATTTAGGCCATTCCATCCAAATTCTCCATAAAGCAACCTGTTTTTTGTTTGGTGAAACTATAGTCATTATGTTTGGTGTTTTTCTCTCACATTTAGGCTATTCAATCCAAATTCTCCACAAAGTAACCTATTTTTAGTTTGGTGATGAAAAGTCATTATTTTTTGGTGAGCTTGGTGGATAATGATTATTTTATATTAGTTCCATAAGTATTATTGGTATTTTTCAATAATTTCTATTATAAGGCTCTTATTGTTATTTATTTCATTCAAGAATGTGCATTAATTGAATTCATTTAGTTTTGACACTTTTGTTATTTACCATAGTTATATTATAAATTATGTAGTTGAAATTCATATTTATTTAAAAAGGCATCATTTTATTTTATACCATGGAAATTTTATATGCTGTTATTTAGTTATTTAAAAAGGCATCATTTTATTTTTTACCATGGAAATTTTGTATGCCTTTTATTTAAAAAGCCATCAAGAATGTGGTGCTTTGGTTCATGTTTTATATTTCAAGAAGGTTCTCCTGTAATGGTTTTCACTTCACTATAAAGTGGATTTATTTTGGAAAATTCATAAAAAGGGATTTTTAGGACATGATAGTGTTAGGAATGTTGTTGGCATCTTTTTGTAGAAATGATGTCTAATTCGAGTCATTCGCACTACTAATCCTTGAGATGTCAACATAGATGATGAAAATTGCTCACGATGAAAATCATTTTTTTGTACTTCCATTTATTTATCTTTTGGTTTCAATTTATGTAGATATTATTCTTTGATTTGTGGGTATGTTTTTTTTTGTTTATGATGTAGATATTGGAGCTGAAGTGTGTGACATACTGGTGACTTGAGGTTTCTCGTTGGTATTGGAGCTGACCTAATTTGTTTCTTTTCGGTATTGGAGTTGACTCGTTTTTTGGTATGCTTTTTGGTTGTGTGTGGCAGAGATCTTGGAGTTGAGGGATGTGGTATAACAATGACATGAGGTTTCTAGATCATGATGGAGATGGCTCGCTGGTCCGAGGGCATGGATGGTTTGCTGATGGTCACAGGTTACTGGAGTTGACTTGCTGACATGGATGGGTTGTTGTTGGAGCTGACTTGCTGGCATGGATGGGTTGGTGCCCGCTGGTCGCTGGTCGCTGGTCGCTGGTGCTGGAGCAGGCTCGCTGGCATGGATGGATTGGTGCTTGAGTTGACTCGCTAGCATGGATTGGCTGGTGTTGGAGCTGGCTTGATGTCATGGGTGTGTTGTTGTTGCGCTAGCATGACATGGATGGGTCGCTGGTGGTACTCGTTGGTCGCTTGTGCAGGAGTTGGCTCACTGGCATGGATGGGTCAGGGGGTTGTGGGTGGGGTGTGATGGATCATGCTGTATTAAATTTCATTATTAATATTTTTTTTCTAAGTTTGAAAATGTGTTAAAATGGTATTTGAATTAATAATTAAAGTAGATGTATTATATATGATAAATTATTAAATATAATATGAAATTTTACTAGCAATAAAAATTTATAATTATTATTCAAATATGATTTATAAACATATTATATGTTGGTAATATTATTACCAACAGAAAAATGTGTCATTAGAAACTGTTGAAAAACACTTTAACCAACATATATATTATCTGTTGGTATTATTATAATTGTAATAGAACTATTTTATCTGCTGCAAAAACATTTAGCGACAGAGTTTTTACCGACAGTTTAGTGACATGGACATATATGTAGGTAAAATATTTTACCAACAGAAAATGTACTTTTATCAACAGATATGTCCCTGTTGGAAAAAGTGAAATATTTTGTAGTGAATGCACCACTAGATCGTTCTCTTAAAGAATCAACACAATTTGAAAGCATTTGGTCGGATTTATGTACGTCAGTTGTTGTTTTCACTTAAAAAAATGTCCATTTTAAACAAAAGAGAGACCCTTTGAGTGGTACCGGCCACACCGTGTCTCGGATTGAGGCGGTGATGACTCATACACGTCACAAAGGACCCGTGGATCATTCTCCTAAAGGATCAATACAATCCGAATGCGTTTGGTCAGATTTTCGTAGGTCAGTTGTTGTTTTTACTTAAAAATCTGTCCATTTTAAACAAAAAAGAGACCCTTTGAGTGGTACCGCCCACACCGCGCCTCAAATTGAGGCAGAGAAGACTCTTACACATCACAAAGGACCCGTTGATCGTTCTCCTAAAGTATCAATACAATCCGAATGTGTTTGGTCGGATTTCCGTAAGTCAGTTGTTGTTTTCACTTAAAATTGTGTCCATTTTAAACAAAAGAGAGACCTTTTGAGTGGTACCGGCCACACCGTGCCTCAGATTGAGGCGGGGATGACTCTTACATGTCACAAAGGACCCATTGATCGTTCTCCTATAGGATCAACATAATCTGAATGCGTTTGGTCGGATTTCCGTAGGTCAGTTGTTGTTTTCACTTAAAATTGTATCCATTTTAAACAAAAGAGAGAACCTTTGAGTGGTACCGGCCACGCCATGTCTCGGATTGAGGTGAGGATGAATCGTACACGTCAAAAAGGACCCATGGATCATTCTCCTAAAGGATCAATACAATTCGAATGCTTTTGGTTGGATTTCTATAGGTCAGTTGTTGTTTTCACTTAAAATTCTGTCCATTTTAAACAAAAGAGAGACCCTTTGGGTGGTATCGGCCACACCGTGCCTCGGATTGAGGGTGAGTTGACTCGTACACATCACAAAGGACCCATGGATCGTTCTCCTATAGTATCAACACAATCCGAATGCGTTTGGTTGGATTTCTGTAGGTCAGTTGTTGTTTTCACTTAAAATTGTGTCCATTTTAAACAAAAGAGAGACACTTTGAGTGGTATCGGCCACACCGTGCCTCGGATTGAGGCGGGGTTGACTCGTACACGTCCCCAATGCACCCTTGGATCATTCTCCTAAAGGATCAATACAATCCGAATGCATTTGGTCGGATTTTTGTAGGCCAGTTAATGTTTTCACTAAAAAATCTGTCCATTTTAAACAAAAGAGAGACCCTTTGAGTGGTACCGGCCACACCGTGCCTCAGATTGAGGCAGGTTTGACTCGTAAATGTCACAAAGGACCCATGGATCATTCTCCTATAGGATCAACACAATCCGAATGCGTTTGGTCGGATTTCCGTAGGTCAGTTGTTGTTTTCACTTAAAATTGTGTCCATTTTAAACAAAAGAGAGACACTTTGAGTGGTACCGGCCACACTGTGCCTCAGATTGAGGCGGGGTTGACTCATACACATCCCCAACGCTTCCTTGGATCGTTTTCTTAAAGGATTAACACAATCTGAATGTGTTTGGTCGGATTTCCATACGTTAGTTGTTGTTTTCACTTAAAAATCTGTCCATTTTAAACAAAAGAGAAACCCTTTGAGTGGTTCATCATTCTTGCATGTTGTTGGTGCATATCATCTGTTAAAATAGTAAATTGACTCATTAGAGAAAGGATGTTTTATTTAATAACAATTACAATTTTCCTATGAACATTTACATACAACAATGTGTCATCTTTTGATCCCCTTAACCCTTCTCAAAAATGACCGCCAATTGTATATGTCCCCAAGTCAGATCTTCATGCTATTTGTGTACAATCTGCCATCAGGTATGTGGCCCACTCGTTTCTGAACAAATTTATATCGTCTTGTGAGTATGAGGTTTTTTGGCAATCAAAGTAGTACTACAAAATATAAAAATAAAGAATTAATAAATAAATGAAACAAACTAGTAGTTGTTTTTGAAAATACCTCTTTAGGGATGCTAGTTTCTTGATGAAAAACAATCTCTTTCATAAATTTACAAACATAATAACCACAATCATTATCGTTTGTTTGTTTTGGACACTGCAAAAAAAATTATCATTAGGATAATAAGTAACTTGTGTTGAGATGTGTTTGGATAGTGAAATTTTATTATATATACCCTGATATTTGTCCAGACGTAGTACTTGCTCGTCTCCTTATGCTTAGCCCCTGTCCTCATTCATTTTTTTAGTCGATAATGATACACCGCCCTATCATAACAGAATCCTCAGTAAAATATAATATAAATTATATTACTTGATTTTTAGACCTAAAACGTAGGATGTAGTGTCTTACAGATTCACAAACTTCATCATGTGTGGTCGGTTTGATGGATATCCTTGCTTTGAATCTAGAAAATAAATCTTTGGAGTATCTAATTTCACCGCAATTAGCATCCAATGTTTCCTAAAAACACAAAAATGAATAAGTAATAAAAGAAGTGAAAATATAATTAATATGCTTTAATCGTAGAGTTTTACCCCTGCATGGTTGGTATTAAGAAGAGCCTGCCATCTGTAATCTTGATTTCAAATATTTTCAGCAAGTCGTTCACTATTTCATTCTTTTTTGATGACTCTAATTTCGTTAGATGTGATGATCTGGTATGAGGACTAACGAGTCCAAATTTTGGATCATGGGAAATTTCCTTCAACTGTTTTTCATATATACGTCTATCAACAATATAAAATGCATTTTGTCATAATTTGAACATTAGATCAGCTTTTAGAAAATCAATTCATGAAAACATACCTCATATATATATTTACAACTATGACACCTAGCCAATCGTTTTCAAGGATCTCATTTACATTTTCAACAACAACAAAATCTTGACTTTCCTCTCCACATATATTCTTTTTGAAAACCACTATATGACTACGACCACCTCTTAGCTTCGTATCCACATGAGTCTTCAATGATAGTAAATGTGGATAGAGAACAGGTGATGTTATTGTGCTTTCAGTAGCTCCTTGGGATCGGTTGGTCGATCCTTTAGACGGTTTTGAGCCGATGTTTGTCACCCCCTTCTCTTTCTCCGTCTATAATAACATTCATTAGTTCAGACCCTTTTTTCATTAATTGTTAAAGGTTTAGCTTGAAAAAAAAGGAAATAAATACCTCTTTGTCCGCATGTACTCTTATAAGTTGTGAAGACCATGCAATGAATGTCCCAATAACCTTTTCGACCATATGAATATCATCGTCATCAAGTGGAATAGGTAGCTCTGCATTTGGATCATGAGCTACAGTAATCGTCACTTTCAGATGATCTTTCGGAAGTGGTCTATTATGCAGCGTGTCATTTGGGATATTGAACACTTTAGCCCTCACTACAAGGTGATAGGTGAGTGTGAAAAAATATAAATCACAATCATTATCACCCTGTAGAAGATCAATATAGGAAAAGTATCAATGTTTGTCTGATTCACATTTCATGGGAACAATTATTAGAATATTGATTACCATGGCTAAGACAGCTCTTTGAGGAGAATGACTCACCTCAAAGTTGGTGGGGGGTGAGGCGGGATCTTCACACGCTGGTTGTTCCTGAGTTGTGCCTTCTCCTTGCTTCCCACCCATAAAAGTTGCTAGCAACTCTCCCTGCCATTGCAATCATTCTTCAAGGGCTGCTAGTTTTTCGCTCATTTGTTTCAATGTTTCATCTCTATCATCCATTTTTTCTTCTGAAAATATACTCGGGGTGTCACCCCAAACCCCGCACCTCTGACACGACCGTATTTTTCTGGCTGCTTCAAAGTTGTCGATAATAGGTCTACATCCGCTACAGGAGTAGCTGATTCCTGTGACTATCGGATATAGGAAAATAACTAATTATTTTTATGTAATAGCAATTTAAAACAAATCTTTTTATCATCATGTCATACTTACACAAATTTATCACACTTTTTGTGTGTCCTCATTTACTAGCTTCCCTTCCTTATTCACACGTGCCTCCTTCCAAAGCACATGAAGTGGGATGGAAGTGTCTTTGGTTTTAGACTCATCAATCTACATATAAACATAGAAAGATAATTATGATGTTGTTTATTGGCACCTAAAAATATTACTGTAAATTTAAAATACATACAATTTTCTTTTCTAGTAAAGCATACCCCATCCTTGCTTTACGATAGGGGTATGTTGGTTTTGATGCACGTTCCTTATTTTCATTACAGAGTTGCTATTTCATAAATGAAATATTGACAATAAAAGTGATGAATACACATATCCTCAAACAACATATTATCACCCACAATGTACTTGAAACTTCTCATCCCCACGGTGACCAATAAATGCATCCCATGCTTCTTGGGATATCAGGTGAGCGTAGACAATGGGTGGGTGATGGTTTATTTTACCTTTGGAATCTTTCATGTTACATCTTGTTAAAATAGTGCGAAAACCTCGATGAATCATTCCTGCAAGCCTTAGTACATAATCCTTGTGTGAATCGTCTACTATAAATGTACTCTGCAAGAGATTGAGAAGAGTAAGACATTGTTTCATTATTTTATTTGCTAGTAAATTAAAGAAATAAATTCATAATGTTACCATAATTTCTTCCCAGATCACAACCTTCATCCCGGACATAACATGGTGCCATGAATCTATGTCAATCGGTACGCGTTGCCGAGTGACAACTCCAATGTAACTACTAAACATAGCCTTGTTGGGATTCACATGTTGGCCTCGTGCATTCCATCCGACATCAAATTTTATGCCTTTGCTTTTCACCTTAAGAACTTTGTCTAATACCGTCAAACTATGACGCACCTGTGTTTTTGCGACGTCGATCCTTCATTCCCGACCATTTCATCGATATCAACATCATCTACATGTTCATCTGAAATGGTAGCAACGACATGTGATGATGGTTATTGGACCTCAACACTAGGAGTGGCAGGAGCCGCAACAGCAGGAGCAGCAGCAGCCGCAACAGGAGCAGTAGGAGCCGCAGCAGGAGCAGCAGCAGGAGCAACAACAGCCGCAGCAGGAGCAACAACAGCAGGAGCAACAACAGTAGTAGCTGCAGCAGCAGCAGCTTGAGAGACTTGTTCAACCTCAAGGTTGAGAGCACCAGAATGTGCAGAAGTCATTATCTGCAAAAGTGGTTGAACAATTAATTTAGATTACATAAATTCAGTAATGATAAGATAATAACATGAGATAACAAGATCTATATTACAAACAAAATATAACATGTTTATTGAACTCTCTTTTTTTCAAAGGATAAAGGGATTTGAAACCTCTATCGATTATCAAAATCCCTTCATTGTGGTATCCTCTAACATACAAAACATCATTACATTGGGACCGCTCTGAAATGATTGCGACGTACCACTGAAAGGATCGTCCTCAACTGAATTTTCATCAAAAACTTCAGTAGTTTTGGACGATAACAAAACAATCGACCACTTTCGGTTTATAGGATCTGGAACATAAAAAACTTGTACCGCTTGTGATGCGATTATAAACTGTTCATCTTTTTACCCTTCTTTACTAAAATCAACTTTCACAAATCCTCATTCATCTATTTTAACACCACTGTTGTTATCAACCCATTTGCATTGAAAAATCGGCAATTAGAATGTCGTATAATCCAACTCCCATATTAGTTTGATAATGCCAATGTATGACATATTTGCATAAATTGGATTTCTTTCCTTACTACCAGAAACATGCATCGCTTCAGCCACTAGTGTAACTCCACTATTTTGCATGGTACTATCTTCATCATGTTCATCTGTATAGAATGTATAACCATTAATTACATAACCACTGTAAGATAATACATACACACTTGGTCCAGCGACTAGCCATTGAATTCGTTCTGAAATTGAATTCAGATTTTCATCCAACAGCTTAAAAATATAGTCCTAAAACCATCCTATAAACTGGTGATTATGTGTATTTGATAACCATTTTTCATCCCTTGATGGATTCAACTGCTTAAGAATTTCTTTGTGAGTTTCAATATATGGAGTAACCTCCCAAATGTTATGCAAAACATAAAGGTGGGCCTGCTCCCGATCTGTAATACTGATTGTCATAACATCTCTTCCAGAAATTCCCTCACCCTCAATGCATCTAGTGTGACGAGATTTTGGGAGACTAATGCTTTTCACATCAGATAGGTATTCGGTACAAAATTCAATGGTTTCCTCAACAATATATCGCTTTACTATACAACCCTCTAGCCAACTTCGATTTTTGACATACCCTTCATATACCGTTCAACAGGATACATCCATCTATAGTGCACAGGACCACAAAGTTGAATCTCTCTCACCAAGTGAATCATCAAATGAACCATCATATCAAAGAATTTTGGCAGGAAGAACATTTCTAATTCACATAAAATGATGATAATTTCTTTTTCCATAGCTGACAATTTCACCGGGTCTAAAACTTTGCTACATATAGCTTTGAAAAAAAAACAAAGTTTGGTTAACGTATGATGAACATTATTGAAAAAAATTTCCACGTAAAGCTATAGGAATTAGATCTTGCATCAAAACATGGCAGTCATGTGATTTCAAACCTTTTAACTTCAAATCATTCATTGACACAATGTTCTTGATATTTGATGAATACCCCTCTGGAACCTTTACATCATTGAGTAAGTTGCAAAACTGATATCTCTCCTCCCTAGAAAGAGTATAAGCAGCTGGAGGAAGAAACATTCGATTTTCACCCTTCATGGGAGCCAACTCTTCTCGTATTCCCATGTCAACCATGTCTAACCTTTCCTTAATTCCATCCTTTGTTTTTCCAGGGGAATTTAGCAACATTCTGATAACACCGTCACATACATTTTTTTCCACATGCATTACATCAAGAAAATGTCTGACGTACAAACAATTCCATTATGGTAATTCAAAAAAAACTGATCTATTTTTCCAACCGATTTTCATAAGGTTTTTCGAAAATGGTTTACTAAAAACAGTGTTCACATCTTTTACTTTCTCAAACAGCTGATCACCTGTTAGTGGAGATAGTGCTGTGCATTGTTCTGAACTTCCATTGAATGATGTCGTCCAAGATCGGTACTTATGCCGACGATGTAGAAATCTACGATGTCCTATAAACACAGATTTCGATGAATGTTTCAACCTAATTGATTATGTATCTTCTTCGCACATGGGACACCCTTGAGTTCCTTTAATGCTATAGTCTGACAAATTTCCATAAGCAGGGAAATAATTTATTTTCCCATACAACATTGCTCTCAACATAAAGTATTCACTTTTATAAGCATCATACAACATAACACCTGAATCCCACAATAACTTCAAATCCTCGATCAAAGGATCCAGATAAACATCAATACCGTTACCTGATTGTTTTGGTCCTGATATAAGCGTAAATAACATGATGAATTTCCACTTCATGCATAACCAGGGTGACAAGTTATAATTTACCAACATAATAGGCCATGTACTATGAGTGCTGGTTTGAAAACCAAAAGGATTCACTCTATCTGTAGATAATGCAAGACGAAGGTTTCTCGACTCTTTTCCAAATTCAGGATACTCATGATCAATTTTTTCCATTGAGGAGAGTCGGCTGGATGACATAATTTCCCATCTTTATTTCTTTTATCTGTATTCCACAACAATTGTCTTGCAATTTATTCACTTCCATATAGACGCCTAAACCTTGGAATGATTGGAAAGTACCATACAACTTTCGTAGGATTGGATTCATCTTTCTTGTATCGAGAAGCACCACACTTTAGACATTCTGTAAGTGATTTTTTCTCCTTGAGAAAAAATATACAATCTTTCGGGCAGGCATGTATTCTTTCAGAAATCATACCCATCGAGCGTAGCATTCATTTAGCTTCATATGTCCATCTTGGGAGCTCATTATCTTCTGGGAGCATGTCATTCAAGAGAGCAAGTAGTTCCGTAAAACTGACATCACTCCATCCACTGCCTACTTTCAATTTATACAACTTCAGTACAACTGACAATGTTGTATACTTAGTGCAACCATCATACAATGATGTCTTTGCACAACTCTTTAAATTATCAAACAATTTTGGGAAATCACAGAGTTCATCTTCAATTGTCTTTGTCATTTCCTTAATACGGTCTTCATCATTATTGACATCTGTAATCACATCCTCCATACGGTCTTCTTCATTATCCATATTTGTATTCATATTTGATGATCTATAAAATGCAGTTTTATCCCATCCAGTAGCTACATTCGCTTTTTCTCCGTGTTTATTCCAACATTTATAACTCCGATCTATTCCATGACATATCAAATGTCCTTCAAACTCCTCTGGAGTAAGTAGTCTAGAATAACAACAACATAAACACGGACACAGGATTTTAGAAGGGTCCTTTTCACGATCCTTTGCAAACTTGATGAACTCTTTCACTCTTTTCTCGTACTCTATTTTCAAATGATTTGCATCCATACAATCTTTATTCATCTTCATCTTATTTGAATATCAAATATTAGTATTTATGGTTCAAGTACACAAAACAAGAATTCCAAATACAGTGTAAGAGAACCACTTCCTTATAAAAATAGAGATTAATAGAGCCTAACTATTTCCAATAAAGATTTGGAAATCAACAGAACCAGGATAGACCCCCCATCAAAATCAACACAATTTCCAAACACAAAGGGGTTCGCGGGGATAATCACTTGTGTCATAGATGGTAAAACTCACACGACATCATCCTCTATGGCTCATCCTCCTCTATCGGGTCAACCCTTATATGGTCAACTAGTCCATCCTTTTATACCTCACCAACCTAAAATACATATGGATGAAAACCAGTAGCCAACTCTATAAGTAAAGAAAGGATTCTCATAATCTCTACAATATGGAATTCATTAAATATAATTACTTTAGATTCATTATAGTTTCCTCAAATCACCCCAGCCCAAACACAAGAATAATCAAGAATGATACATCTACCACTCCTAGGTCTCTACCCTACATTCAATATCATCATGCCTAAATACCCATATATCCACACATACACATGTCACAAACACATAAAAAACCATATCCACATCAGAACCAAAGTACCCATATGGATTTCAATCAGGTTACTCGACTCAAGTGGTGGTGTGTAAGAAACAATAAGAAAATATAATAAGTATATAGTCACACATAAATCTCAAACTGGTGTTAATAATCCAATAAACCCAAGGTATCATTCCATCTATCAGAATACTCTGACGGAGCCCATATGCGACAGTAGTCCCAGGTGGCGAAGGTTCCTAAGGAGGAAGGGGTGAACACGCACCTATCGGGGTTCGAGGTCAGGTCACTGAGGTTGAAGGTGGCTGGGATCGAAGGTATTTTGTTCACTCCATAGATATTCTCTTTGAAGAGGGTCATAGCTTCCAAAAACAAAAGTCATAAGGAAGGAGGTGTCACCATTGGACACCTTGGTAGTGATGAATTGATTTCAATCTTGAATAGTATCAACAACATATTTATTATTCCAAAATACCCATTTGTGTCTGTTGGATGGGTCAGAGTATAGAAATCCACGCAACTTAATATTCCAGGAGAATTCTATGATTATTATAGAGGTTTTTGTGTTATTTGACAACAACAAAAATGACATTATGCTTTTTGATTTCTATGGTGAGGAAGTCCAATTTAACATGGGCACTGAGACCATGAGCATTACATATGAAGATAATAATGATGGGTAGGACATGGCTCTGGCATTGGATCTAGAGCTAATAGCCTTATTGAAGTGGGAGGATGATCTCTCATTGAGGTCCCTTGATTTTGAACATGTTCATAATCCCTTATGGTTGGTAAGCTTCATATGAGTGGGAGATGTGGATCCAAAGGGGCAGGGGACGGATGGGTAATGAAACTTGGGGGCTGGTGAGGGAGTTATCTCTGGATCCATAAGTATTTGGAGCTGGATGACAGGCTTAGAGCCAAGGGAGACAAAACAAACACTACTAGGAAGGGGGCCTGCCCACTTCAGAGAAGCAGTCAGTAACCTCAATGAGGGAGAAGGATAGATATGGAGGTAGGGGTGGCAAGGCTAGAAAGCTTGGTGGTCTGGGCATCATGCCATACAAGTGCACTGCCATACAAATTCACTTAGATAACATGAAGGAACGAAGGGGGGGACCCCTCAAAGAAAATAGGGTTCAAGCATTGGATGACCTAGAAATGCATCAGAACTGGGTGGTGTTGTCCTTAAAGAAAAAGGTTATCCTTCATTCCTTACTTTACGGTGACATGGTGTTAGATCTAAGGGAATCGATGATACCTAGGAGGAATCTAGTGAAACTGGAATCCAATTGGAAAGGACCTTAAATTTTTCATAAACTTCACTATGATAGTGTAAACTCATTGATCACCATTGATGATGAGTATATCAATCTTTCCACCAATACTAGGTTTCTCAAGAGATATTTCACATGAATAAACCATCCCTTTAGTCTGAGATATATGGATTTGAACTAAAAATCCAACATCCTAGTTATATGTTGTTAAATTATATGGTAACGTCCGCAATTCATGATGTGAAACTATAGGCTTACCCCGTGTGATAAACACGAGATGCCTCATATGATAAATATAAGATGATTTATGTTAGAACTATGTGTGCATTTATTCCACACCACAATAGGATATTTAATGATGTGTTGACCCTTTTTCTTTAGCCCCAGTAACAAATCCACCCCTATGTTACAAGCATATGATTCCTCCTGTGAAAAATAAGAAACACCCTATGCATTAATAATATTATTCACCATGAGAAAATTATGCGATGATTCCAAAAAAAACTCTATTGGTCTCCTCATTTGGTGCAAGCCCCAATTGTATTGTTCCCACTATTGGGTTAAAAATATAAAATATATATATCTACCAATTCCAATCACACTCTTAGGGGGTGTAAATTCTAATAAAATTACTATAGACTATTCATAGGCTGTGATTCCCACAGGTACATAATATGCCTCAAAACATGATGTTAAAATGTAGATAGAATGGGAAGATCAGTAGACTGGTTTCATGTTCAAAATCCTCAAAACATGATGTTAAAATGTAGCCTTATCTAGTGTCATGTACATAATATGCCTCATATGATAAATATGATATGAAATTTAGTCCAAGCTATATGAATTTAAACTATGAATCTTGACATCCTAGTTTCTTGATGTGAAATTGTGTGAAATATTTGTCAAATATATTCGACCTTAGACTACAAAAACTTCATCATAATCATAAGACATTCAAATGCATGTCCAAATTCCTTTCCACATGATGTTAACATACATGGTTCATGTCCCCGTTGCATGATGTAAAACTATGTAATGCCTTTATCCCCCACTCGAGAGAGAACCCCCTCTTGGTGTTGGTCTCCAACCACACTTATTTTTATAACTACATATGAATTTATTCCCAATCATAGGAGATATGCATGGATTATTTAAAGTAATATCTCAAGCCCAACCAGTCCATTGATTATTTTTAGGGTTGTTCCCCTTTGGGATCATGTCCAACAACTTCTAAATGGTTCCCCTATTCAGTGCATTCACCTGTTTCAAACATAGTGATGGAACATGGAAAAAATAGGATCTCCTACTACCTAGGAACAAATATTGGAAGGGACATATTTGGCAGAATGGTTTTGGAACCAGTGTTTCGAACATGTTTAATGGTCATCCTCAATCCATTTACCTCTACTCTTCAATCCAGACCATCAAGGACATGATTTACTTCTCTACATTCTTTACCCACACAAGTGTAACTATAACACCATTGGTATTACATTTTCATGACCCATACACATTGATGAGATATATCAAATCCATGGGATTAAATTACCATAGTTTCTAGAAGAGTATGTGTAATAGGGGACCAAAAAAACTTTGCACACCTGGTCCGACAACGCGAAGATCGAGGGTGGCGGAGGTCCGACAACGCGAAGATCGAGGGCGGCGGAGGTCCAACAATGCAAAGATCGAGGGTGGTGGAGGTCCGGTAACGTGAAGATCAGGGGCGGAAGAGGTCCGATAATGCAAATCTCGGGGGGCAGCAGAGGGGAGTCATAGGGTTTCAGTACCGCAAGAGCTTTAGGTCGCGATAAAATGAGGACACTATACGAACGATTTTATAAAATATGGGGCTACGGTTTTATCAGTGCTAAAAAAGCGCTGATAAATCCTTCCTGTATGAGCGCTAACATTTTAGCGCTGATACATGGATTCTTTATCAGTGATTTTATAGAGCTGATAAAGGGTCTCTTTATCAGCACTTTTTTAGCGCTGATAAAGGTCACCCTGTATCAGCGGTAATATTTTAGCGCTAATACAGGGTTTCTTTATCAGCAGTTTTTTCTTAGCGCTGATATAAGGTGGCGCTTCCCTTTCCCATTTTTGTAGTAGTGTTATCATTTTTTACTGACAATATATCTATTAATGTATGATCTAGAGCTTCGAAATAGTGTTTATGAATCATTGGTGCCTCGTCCCAGATAATCATTTTTTTTATTGAAGAAGTTCTGTAACATCACTCCCTTACTGAGTATTAAAAACTGACTACTCATTAACAGAAACTAAAATACAAAATTTAGAATGGGTTGTCCTCCTACCAGGTAGGAGTAATAATGTTATTCCACTAGAAGAAAAAACAAGAACAATTTTACCTTATGACTGGATTTGACATGTTAGTACTCTCCAAATGAAAGTATTACTCATGCCTCCATATCTATACAAGAAAAAAAAAACCAGCAACAAAAGATAATGAAGACATAATGACACCCATCACCTATTTTTTTTCAATGATAAGCCTATGATATAAATTTATGTACTCATTATGAATGATTTCCCTGCTATAATTAAGTTCTTATACAACTAAATGATTTCATTGAGTATCAATTAAAGAATTTGGAACTGGCATAAGAGGATAACATTGAAGAGATCTATCATTACCACAGATAATGTTGTCTATTTCAAGCAAATCATACATTTGTATTTGATAATCAGTGAGTGTAAAATATATAAAATATAGAAATAGAATTAGAAAAAAATATAATAATAGATTTATATAGTCACCACCATTTTCAAGTATGATAAAATGATTAGTATTAAGTTACAGAATGAACCAAACTGATAAAAGTTAATAAGCACACTGTTTTACTGTATGCTGTAAGCATGTCCAAAACCTAAACAGTTGAGTATTATAAAGTTTTATATTAAATTTTTATAGTAAAAATTATTTATGAAAGAAAATTTTATTGAAGTTTTAAAAAATATGTATATGATGTATGCTCAAAACAACCTATACCCCTATAAGAACATAATCATATAAATTATATTTCAGTTGAATGTCTGTTAATGCAGGGAACACAAAATGTTACCTAAAGAAGGTGTACGTTTCTAGAGTGTATAGGACGAATAAGCTAATTGACATTTAAAATATTGCTGAATATATTTACATAATAAATGAAAAACTTCCAAATGTTGAGCATATTATTTTACTATAGGTGGAAATCTTGTCCATAATTTGAAGAATGAAATAATATTAACAAGACACAGTAAATCAGTGTAGTATGAATTTTTTATGAAACAAAATGCCTATACCACTATAGGAACACAATCATATATATTTTGTTTGATATTTAAATGACCGATTACTATAAGGAACAAAAAATTATACCTCCGATAAATGTATGCTAGAAAAGTTTCTAGGAGGAGTATGGAAAATGATAGTTAAGATTTTGTAGAAAATGTTTATATATGAAAACAATATATTTCAGTACTATAATGAAAGAAACAAAATTAAAGCATAGTATATTATGGATATGTATAGCCCGTATGATCATATAATAGATAGAAACTTACAGCATGACCCAAATTGGTAGAATCTATCCATCATGAAGTTTGACTATTGTTTGCAATCATGTTCATAATTTTTAAGAATGAAGAATTATAAATAAGAAATAATTATTCATAATGTATTATCGATCTATGCAGATTGCATGAAATTTAATTTAATAATTACAAGTCATTCCTTAATAGATAATGTTGAAAATATTAGAAATATATTGTAACAATATTGATTGCAGACAGCTTCAGTTGTGTATAAAACTTCAAATATAGTAAAATGATGTAACTTGTATTTGCAACCTCTATCATTGGGAATATAGAATATCTTCACTCATGAAGTTCCAGGTTTCATGCCAGAAAATGTTAGGGAAATAAATATTATTTGAGAATAAAATGCTGGCGAAGAGTCCGTGTAAAGAGTGTCCTATTCCCCAAGCAGACACCTCTTTTATTGCTTCAATAAACTCTCTATCATTAGATAATAGTCCTAAAGAAGAACAAGCCTCTATGAATTTTTGATGAGTAATGTTGTTCACTATTTTAATATATTCATATGAAGTTGAACCTTTGATCTTTTTAAGCAATATATACAAGTAATATAGGTCTTCGGTTGTTGGCGGGACATAATACAATCCACAAATACAAAACCCCCAATTCTAGGGATACCATTGTTTTTCATGAGAGTGAAAGGAAAATATTGTTGGGAATTCTACATATGTTAGTCTTCTACCTTTTGGGTACATTACATTTACTTCAAACCAATAAGTAAGCATTGTATTAGAAATGTTTCTCTTACTCAAGATATATTCAATATTATCACCATATGTGTAGGTCACATTGTTTTTTCCTGGTAAATGGAAATGAAACATCTCTACTGAAGGATATCTATAATGGATATCATAAGAGAAGATCTTCCAGGAAGCTTCATAAGGTGAGATGTACCGACAGTCATAATACATTTTAATCTTGTCTACATTGCTGTCGGACAAGTTCCTGCTATTGGTCTCATAGAGTGCCGCTGTAACACAATCATGAACCTTGGTGATATATTTAAAAAGTTATTTGATAAAAGATGATTGATTTCAAATTTCAATATTTATATGTGCTTGATACTTTAACAAAAAAATTGGATTGTATGGCACAACAAACTGATTATCCAAAGCAATACAGTTCTTGGTGATCATACTTCCAGAATTCATTCTTTGAAATACAACATAACCATCATCATCATTTGTGGTATGTGAAATAAATTGTTTTGGATAAAACTTTAAACATTTTTCATTCCCTATACAAGGAGATAAACAATTAACATCACCATATGGTCCATGAATCATAAATTTTTTGACAGCATCATGAAGTTTTGGGAATATACCTTTATTTGGAATTTTAGTACAAACAATTCTATTAATGTATGTTGGAGTAATGACTTTGTTCTCATTACAAAGAAATAATAGAATGTTCACATGAGGTAACCCTCTTTTTTGAAACTCCACATTACGAACTGCTACATGGGAAAGAGTAGGATTAATGAAACAACAAAGAACATGAACAATAATATAGGTTATTCTAAACTTGTAGAATAATAGCTATGAAGATTTTTACCTGCTTGATACTTTCTAAAGAAATATCCTTCTCATAAATCATTCATGAGATGGTCAACCTTAATATTGAAAAATCTTGATAGTATTTGAGGATAATCCAATGATCGAAGATTTTTTATTGTAATAAATCTTGAAATTTCTGGCCACATTGGATTACATGTAAAAGTTAAAAAAATATGGATAGTCACCCAATTACAAATAGACATAGCATCTTGGTAATTTCGAATCATATACCTTGTACCACCAGTAAAAGTATAAGGTAAAATGATACACTTCCTACATAAAGACCCATCACAGTCACCTCTAAGGAATGCATCTTACAACCCATTATAGAGTTCAACCCTTAAGCGATTTTGATTAAAGAGAATAAATAATAGTCTTTGAGACTCAATCATTCTATAAGAATCTATAATAAACTATTGAAACAATCTTCTAGAATAAATTAGAGTCGATACATAATTGTAACGAAATTTCAAGTGATAATAGAAGTACTCTCTCATTGTTACTTTTCATAGTTTTGTACTTGTAGTGAATGATGTAACAAGATGGAATATGTTGTCAATATATCCATCCCGTCCACCAGTGAAAAACAACAGATATTGCAATAAAAGGCACAATGGTTGTAGCTCATTTATGCATTGTAATCAAACACTTTTGTTTTGAATGATTGTATCCCTCTCCCGATTAATATCTTCAATGTCACTGATAATGTTCATTACAATTTCAGAAGTAGCGGGTAAGTTATATGTCACTACATCCCTTCCTTGTATTTTAAGGAGATGTAACTTTAAATTTGGAATATCATGATTGTAAAACCTCGAGATTTTATGAGATAGATTCCTTTTAATTTCTTTGATGTTTTGTGTTGTACGCTACACCAAGATTAGCTCGCTCTATACGCAACACCGTATTAGCTTGCAGTATACGCAACACTATTCTTAAATTGTGTTACACACAATTTCAAGTTCTTTTGATAGAATTAATTTCACATAATAATGATTATAAGTGATAACTAAATATTATAACACAGTCATTATAATGGCGGGTATGTATAGTATTAACTTTATACTAAAAAAACTATTTAAATGAAAATAAATGAGTCTATAAAATAATAAAATCACTCTTTATGGATTTTATTAGTGATATATATATATATAATATTTTAAATTTAATATTTTAAAATAATCTTATATGTTTTCTATATATGATATAAGAACAAATTCAATTTTTTGGATAAAAGAATTATTTTTCAAAAAATACAGTTTTACCACCTTTTGATGGAGAACCCTTTCTAAATCTAGTTTTTAACAATTTTATAAGTTCTATTTGACATAATAAAATTATTATTTGGAATAGGGACATAAAAATTTACCTTGTTTTAAATTTTGGTATTTTTCTGATGAAATTCATATTTTAATAAATAGTGAAAAATACTGCATTTTAATTCAAAACTTCTTTTTCGTCTAATTTATTTATATAGTTAGATTATATTTTTAATTGGTTTTAAAGTTTAATTGGATTATGTTTTTATCATTTAATACAATTTTGTTAATTTGAATTAATTTAATATTTAAATTGGACATAAACACATGTCAATCTTTTGATAGTTTTTACTTCTTAAAAACCCGTTTTCTGGTTTTGACAACGAGAATTAATTTTAAATTAATTAATTCAACTTATGTGTTTTAAATTTTGGAAAATTGATTCCATATTTGGAATTATTGGGTTAAAATTATGTTAATATCTTACTTTTATTTTTTTGGATATTATGAATAATAACTTTGGTAATTTTTATTTACCACAGTTAAAGGTAAACTGGGTAAATTAGGGTAGCAAACAATATGATAAGGATAATAAAATTTCCATAAAACCTACCAAAATTCTATTAGATGAATAAAAGTTGATCCATATCACTTAAGGGTCATAATTGATTCATTTAATGGACTTTTTTCCATGAAAGTGATGTAATTATAATTAAAATAAAAGAAAGTGACAACATGTCACTCTCTTATCTCTTATAAGTATAATAATTTTAATATAGTGATAAACTTGATAAAACATCAAAAATAAATATTATTTAGAAATATAATGAAATTATATATATCATTTGAATTTATTTATAATTTTTAGAGATTAAATAAGTACCATTAATGATGACACAATAGTGATGTAGAAATTATTTTATTAATAGAAATATCAAATAAATGGTTTTAAAAATATTAAAAGATGTATAATATGAACTAATAAATGTGATCAAAGAATTTTATAGGTGAATATGACATGTTAGGAATGTATTAAATAACTTTGGTTCGAATTTATCTTATTCATGTATTTTATTTAAAGTCAAATAAATGAATAGTGTCAAAATCGACACTATTGATATTTTATAAAAATAACATATTATTAAATTATTTAAAAATATAAAAAATATTTAAAAATTACAAATTGAAAATTATAAGGTCTAAAATTTAATAATTTATCCAATTATGGAAAATTTACAACACAGAAGTAAATATTTATAACCATTTAATATTTAGAATATTTTTACCATAATTAAAATTAAATAGATTAAATAAGGATAAATCAAAATGATAAGGTTTAAAATAAAATAAAAACATGTATAAATTTTATTGGTTGAGAGTATTTCGACCCATAATCATATTATCTTATAAATAATTCACTTTTGAGGCATTTTAATTTAAAAATTAATTTATATTAATTTAATAGTTTTGGTATTTCCAAAGGCGTCCCTCCCCTCTCTTATAAAAGGGCACCCCTCCTTCTCTTTTAATCACACCTAAAAAGCCATTTTTCTTAGCTAAAACCTACCCATTTACTATCCCAAATTCCCTTAATTAATTATAGAGGCCACAATTTGGGAATAAATCCATCCTGAAGAGACCTTTTGTGCAAATCAAAAGGAGATACTCGAAAAGAGGTAATTGTTTTATCACCTCTTTCAAAATTCTTTTCTTTTATTCTTCATATTATTATGATTATTCTCTAATAAAGTAATAAATCCAATATATTATACATTATTAGATGTTATTTTAATTATGGGACAACCTTATAACTTCTTTTATTCATCCTATGAATAACAATATCATCATGCATGCGTACGTACGACTTACCGTCTCCACGTCATGGTGTAATTTGTTATTCAACAAAACTTAATTTGGATGTGTATAATGATGAGTATAATAGATTTAAATAATTAAAATAACATGATAATTATTCTTTATAATTAATATAACATCCAATTCTATACCATTTAACCATTAAGTGAATGATATCGTCGATCGTGCGTATGTACGACCAACCGTCTCCACAATGCGATGCGATTCATTCTACATGATATTAATTAAACCACAATTATATAAATGAATGGAATGAATAAATATGATATATATTATACTAATATCATTATGAAAATTATATAACTATGACCAAATAAGTGTAAAATGAACTTATCCAACAAAACATGCATAAGAACATAAAACAATTAATATCCGAATAACTGGTGACAATGAAATGTTACTAACAAACGAATGATAATATGTTCATATATGATATCATAAAAATGACTATGATTCTGGAATAAGTCAATAACATTGTTTAAATCATTATATAGGAGGTTCAGATACATATGAAGCATATCAGACCTAAGGTAAGGGATAATTTTATAATCTCATTATTATTTGAGATTATTTATACGTAAGTATTTACTAGGGTATATTTATCATCCAAATCCATGTTTCCTAAATATGTAATATTTTTTTATTCTTCTACAATTTTTAAAGTTAATTTTACCCACTGGTAATTTTTTATTAAACGGTATGAAAAGAATCTTTTGGTGTTTTTTGATACAAGGTTCTTATTGACTTTTTTGGTAAAAGTACGAGAAAAATGTTTTTTAACTTACACTGCATGTATGGATTTTTACATCTTCATAATGACCTATTTACATGAATATTACTTTACATTATTTCAAGTTTATTTTCAACTAAATTATTTTATTTTAAAATTTCATGGCATTTTGATAAAAGAAAACGTTTTTGAATAAAAAAAGGATATTTTCCTCCAGAATTAAGTTCGGGTGTTTTATCAAAATTATTTTCCATATAAGATGATGCTCTTTAAATAAAGTTATGTTTCTATATCTATTATTACTATTATTTGATTGTGTTAATGATTGACTGATATTTTATATGGATTATGTTATGATAGAATGATGTTTAATAAACCCATTTTATTTCTTGGGTAATGCTATGATGAATTATTTATGTTTTTATGGCACATGTAAGAATGATTTCCTTATTAGATGGGTGTGAACTATATCTCCCTCCAATGTATTGGGTAAATATTTATATCTCATGACATATACATGAATGGAATGACAAGTAAATCTAGTTCAGTAATACATGACTAGAATGATAAGTAAATTTGGTTCTGTAATACATGGCTGGAACGGTAGGTAAACCCAGTTCAGTAATGGACTTTGTCCACTATGATAGTCTTGGAAGTAATGCCTTGGCTACTATGGAAATTATATTACGTGATTATTTATTTTCCACAATTCCATGTTTTATTCCTATGCTATTTTCTCATGGTTCATGATTCCATTATGATTTATGCCTTATTAACTATCAAGATTTATTTCATGACTCAATATTTTGGTATATGTTAAACGTGGTATGTTTTTTTAAGTAATGTTCATGTTTTTACATTCTCATGTTTAAGTTTTGTAAGACATTTTCCACGCTTACCCTTACTGAGCATTTGAGATCACCCCTTTTCATATTTTCTTTTCCCCCAGGATTTGAAGAAGGGTATTAAGTAAGATTTTTCAAAAAGAGGTTCTAGTTATGAAGGATAAATTAGGAGACGATGTATATGTTTTATGAACCACTTGTTTATGTTTTCCAGTTTACAAAGGCACTAAACTAATACAGTCTTTGGGCATCTATTTCTGTCATGTATTAAGTATTCCACAAAAGTAATGTAATGTCCATGTACGTCAATATTGGGTCGTTAGAGTTGGTATCAGAGTGAAAGTTTAGTCAACCTTTGGAAACTAGGATGCAAAAAATTTAGTGAGATACCTAGAGATATTTTCTAAGGATATGTATAAGGATGTTCTCAGGATAAGTTAAGTATAGGTTAAAATATTAGGGTTTTTGTGATAATCATGACTAACCTAGGGTTAAGATGAATATATCATAGATTGAAATATTATAAGTAATTTACCTTACTTATGTGTTTCTAATGTCTGATATGTATTTCTCACACTTTTATTTCTATTATTAGTCAATATTCAAAACTACATAAAACATATTTAACCATTTAATGTTTTATATGTGAAAAGTATGGGAATTATGAAGATCGATTTCCTATATGGAAACATCATGAAGAGAATCATGGCGATGGTACGAGTATTGGTTATACTGCTGAGGATAAAGAGATTGTAAATGACATGCGATAGGTATGTGATGTTCTTATAATATTTTTTACATTAAACCTAAGTAGATCGAGGTTAAGAAATCTTAATACATGATTCATATTTTAGGAAAGATGAAGATTATGGATCCTGAGTAATGGTTAAAGAATAAAGTTGGATGATTGAGGTGTATATGTTACGAAATTCAAAGATCATGTTATATAAATCATTAAATATATAAGTGTTTTTAGTTTAAGTTTTTCATTAAGGATTGGAAAGGATATTTTGAATAGTTATAAGGATCCAAAAAAGTTATTTAAGGGTAGGGTGATATATTTGGAGAACACATGATTAAGGGAAAGATAACCCTTAATATGTTCCTTATGTTAAGATAATGATGTTTGGATAAAGATATGCTGGATTTGAGTAAGTAAATTGAATGATGCTAGTTTCTTAGGAACTAATTATGGAGTTGTTGACAAGAGGGTTATGCTATCATGGATAAAGTATAAAACTTTTTTGGACTTAAGGAATATATCCAATAAGTTTTGGAATAAGGAAACATGCATGTTTTCAATAAGGATATCTGAAAATTCAGGTTGTTACCATGACTCAAGAGAATACATGATGAAGGTGTTCACATTTTTTGAATGTGACCAACCAGAGATATATTATGATATATGGGGGATAAATGTTAATCCAAGTTTGTAAACCCTTTTCTATATTTTTGAATTTTCATCTTTCAGAATGATTCTAAGGTTATCAAATTTCTAGAAAGTTTATGTTAAACATCAGATGAAGTTTATTAGAATAAAGTATTATCTCACTATAGGTGAACTTATGCATATGTGATAACCTATGATAACATTTTTGTGGAGATATATGGAAAGACCAATCATTCTATTTATGGATCGCATGATCTACTAGCACTTTAGTAATGACAAATTCAGCTTTATTTATTTGAATAAGAGATGAAGTGGAAATTGTTCAAGGAATGACCAATGGTAAGATTGTACTGAAATCAAGTAAGTATTTCTTATCATGTTCATCAAATTTAGGGAAATGATCTTGAAAACATTTTTTTTATCTTAGTACCTTCTTATCTGAAGAATTAGATGGTCCCTTAAATCATCACAGATTTATGGATTTCTGGTTGTTAACTTTCTCCAAACCTTGTTCTCTATCACTATCCATCAAAACTTGATGGTTATATTTTTCTATCGTATCCATATTTTCACTCCCCAACTATGTTCTACTATGTGGAAATGCAGTGATGATTTAATTTGGGTAACCATTATGTTTTAAACTTTCCTTTTTAAAATGAAGTTTAGTATTCCTTTTTACGATGTGGGTTTCTATGAAAGAAAATTTCAAGTAGTAAACCTTTTATAACCCCAACAAATTTCAAGCATGAAATTAATTTTAAGGGGGGTAGAATTTAACACCCCAAGATTTTATGAGATGGATTATTTTTAATTTCTTTGATGTCTTGTGTTGTACGCTACACCAAAATTAGCTTGCGCTATGCACAACATCGTATTAGCTTGCAGTATATGCAACACTATTCTTAGCTTGTGTTACACACAATTTCAAGTTATTTTGATAGAATTAATTTCATGCAAGACCTATTATAAGTGATAAATAAATATTATAACCTAGTCATTATAATGGTGGATATGAATAGTATTAACTTCCTTCTAAAAAAACTATTTAAATGAAAATAAATGAGTCTATAAAATAATAAAATCAATATTTATTGATTTTATTAGTTAAATATATATGTAATATATTCAATTTAATGTTTTAAATTCATATTATATGTTTTCTAGATATTATATAAGAAAAATTCAATTTTTCAGATAAAAGAAGTATTTTTCAAAAAATACAGTTTTATCGCCTTTTGATGGAAAACCCTTTTTAAATATAGTATTTAACAATTTTATAAGTTATATTTGACACAATAAACTTATTATTTAGAAGAGGGACAACAAAATTTACCTTGGTTGAAATTTTGATATTTTTTTGATGAAATTCACATTTTAATGAATAGTGAAAAATACTACATTTTAATTCAAAACTGCCTTTTTATCTAATTTATTTATATAGATAGATTATATTTTTAATTAGTTTTAATGTGTAATTGGATTATGTTTTTATAATTTAATCCAATTTTGTTAATTATAAGTAATTTTACATTTAAATTGGACATAAACACATGTCAATCTTTTGATAGTTTTTATTTCTTAAAAACCCACTTTCTGGTTTTGACAATGAGAATTAATTTTAAATTAATTAATTCAACTTATGTGTTTTGAATTTTGAAAAATGAATTCCATATTTGGAATCAGCTATTACAAATTATGTTAATAGGTTACTTTTTTTCCTTATATTATGAATAGTAATTTTGGTAATTTTTATTTACCACAATTAAAGGTAAATCGGGTAAATTAGGGTAACAAACAATATGATAAGGATGATAAAATTACCCTAACACCTTCAAAAATCCTGTAATATGAATAAAAGTTGACTCATATCACCTAAGAGTAATAATTGATTCATTTAATGGACTTTTTTACATGAAAGTGATGTAATTATAATTAAAACAAAAGAAAGTGACAACATGTCACTCTCTTATCTCTTATAAGTATAATAATTTTAATATAGTGATAAACTTGATAAAACTTTGAACGTAAATAGTATCAAGAAATATAATAAAATTATCTACATCATGTGAATTTATTTATAATTTTTAAATATTAAATAAGTATCATTAATGATGACACAATAGTGATTTAGAAATTATTTTATTAATAGAAATATCAAATAAATGGTTTTAAAAATATTAAAATAAATATAATATGTACTAATAAATGTAATACAAAATTTTTTTAGGTGACTATGACAATTTATGAGTGTATTAAATATTTTTTTTCGAATTTATCTTTTTTTTTGTATTTTATTTAGAGCCAAATAAATAAACAGTGTCAAAATTGACACAATTGATATTTTATAAAAATAACATATTATTAAATTATTTAAAAATTACAAATTGAAAATTATAAGGTCTAAAATTTAATAAATTATCTAATTATAGAAAATTTAAAACACATAAGTAAATATTTATAACCATTTAATATTTAGAATATTATTACCACAATTAAAACTAAATAGATTAAATAAGGATAAATCAAAATGATAAGGTTTAAAATAAAATAAAAACATGTCTAAATTTTATTGGTTGAGAGTATTTTGACCCATACTCATATTATATTCTAATTAATATACTTTTGAGTAATTTTAATTTAAAAATTAATTTATATTAATTTAATAGTTTTGGTATTTCCAAAGGTGCCCCTCCCCTCTCTTATAAAAGGGATCCTCTCCTTATCTTTTAATAACACCTATAAATCCATTTTTCTCATCCAAAACCTGTATATTTACTCTTAAAAATTCCCTAAATTAATCCTAGAGTCCACACTTTGGGAATAAATCCATCCTAAAGATACCTTTTGCGCAAATCAAAAGGAGATACTCGAAAAAGAGGTAATTGTTTTATCACCTCTTTCAAAATTCTTTTCTTCTTATACTTACTCTTCTTATATTTTTTCTATACTAAAGTAATAAATCCAGTATATTCTACATGTTTATATATTATTATAATTATGGTACAACCTTATACCTCCTTTTATCCATCCTACGAATAATAATATCCACACGTGCGTGCGTACGACTTACCGTCCCCACGCCGTGGTGTAATTTGTTATTCAAAAATAATTAATTTGGATGGGAATAATGATGATTATAATCGATTTAAATAATTAATATAACATGATAATTATTATTTATAATTAATATACCATAGTATTCTATACCTTTTAACAATTAAGTGAATGATATCGTCGCTCCTGCGTACGTACGACCTACCATCTCCACGATGCAATGAGATTAATTCTACATGATATTCATTAATACATGATTATATAAATGAATTGAATGAATAAATATGATAGAAATTATACTAATATCATTCTATAAATTATATAACTATAATCAAAGAAGCGGAACATGAACTTATCTGACAAAACATGCATAATAACATAAAGTAGTTAATATCCGAATAACGAGTGACAATCAAATGTTACTAAAAAACGAGTGATAATATGATAATATATGATATAATAAAAATTAATATGATTCTATAATAAGACAATAACATTATTTAAATCATTATATAGGAGGTTTGGATACATACAAAGCATATCAAACCTAAGGTAAGGGATAATTTCACAATCTCATTATTATTTGAGATTATTTATATGTAAGTATTTACTGGGGTATATTTATCATCCACATCCATTTTTCCTAAATATTTAATATTATTTTTATTATTATACAATTGTTTAAAGTCAATTTTACCCATCGGTAAATTTTTATTAAATGGTATGAAAGGAATCTTTTGACATTTTTTGATACGAGGTATTTTTGACTTTTCCGGTAAAAGTACGAGGAGAATGATTTTTTAACTTACACGGAATGTATGTATTTTTACATCTTCATAACGCCTTATTTTCATGAAGCTTAATTCACACAATTTCAAGTTTATTTTCAACTAAATTATTTTCTTTTAAAATTGGGCGACATTTTGAGAAAAGAAAACATTTTTGAAGAAGAAAGGATATTTTCCTCAAGAATTAAGTTCGAGTGTTTTATCAAAATTATTTCCATCTAAGATAATTCTCTTTAAATAGGGTTATGTTTCTATCCCTATTATTACTATAATTTTATCGTGTTAATTAGGGAATGATATTTTATATAGATTATGTTATGATAGAATGATGTTTAATAAACCCATTTTATTTCTTGGATTATGCTATGATGAATGATTTATGTTTTTGTGGAACATGTAAGAACGATTTCATTATGAGATGGGTGGGACCCATATCTACCTCCAATACATTAGGTAAATATTTATATCTTATGAGATAGACATGAATAGAATGAAAAGTAATTCTGATTCATTAATACAAGGCTAGAATGACAAGTAAATATGGTTAAGTAATACATGGTTGGAATGACAAGTAAACCCGATTCAGTAATAGAATTTGTCCACTTTGATGGTCTTGGAAGCAATACCTTGGCTACTATGGAAATCATATTATGTTATTATTATTTTTCCATAATTCTATGTTTTATTCCTATGCTATTTTCTTATGGTTCATGATTCCATTATGATTTATGCCTTATGAACTACCAAGATTTATTTTATGGATCAAGATTTTGGTATATGTTAAATGTGGTATGTTTTTTTAAAAGTTATGTTCATGTTTTTACATTATCATGTTTATGTTTTGTAAGATATTTTCCATGCTTACCCTTACTGAGCATTTGATCTCACCCCTTTTCATATTTTCTTTTCCTCCAGATTTGAAGAAGGGTATTAAGTAAGATGTGTCAAAAAGGGGTTCTAGTTATGAAGGATAAAGTATAAGATGATGTAGATATTTTATGAACCTGCTGTTTATGTTTTCTAGTTTACAAAGGCACTAAACTAATATGGTCTTCGAGCATTTGTTTCTGTCATGTATTAAGTATTCCACAAAAGTAATGTAATGTCCATGTATGTCAAGCTTAGGTCGTTATAATGACACTCTAGAACATCCCTTTCACTTATAAAACGATGTGCTAAAGCATTGTTCTCATGAAGCATTTATTGTAGTTTCTCAACAATATTACAATCAATAATAGATTTATGGTTTGTGTCATAAAATCGGCATACAAAATACATGTTAATATAAAATTAAAATCATATTTTTCAATTAATTATTTACTACTAAATCTAACAGTCACTTGAAGGCCCGTACTCTGTTGTGATCCTCATTTACAGCATCGTACACATATAGTTGTGAAAAATTTGGTGGTTTTCCATCAGGAGGACATAAACTACCAATGTGATGGTAGTTTTTCCATTTAATCTAAATATATTTGGAGACCCACCAGTGTGTAGAGATTTATCAACCTTCCCACCCAATGACATGAATACAAACATAGAATTGTAAATGTGCATGTGGTTTTGGAATGTTCTTGGCTTGCTATATGTGTAATTTAAAACTAATGTTCATAGGTATTTTGGAAATATAGGAATAAAGTCCAAAGAAATATTTCCTAGTGAGTATCATAAAGTAAAATGTGGGTCATGTCTGTTGCTGCATTTTTTAGTTCTCTCATCAAACTAGAATTTTGAACCACAATACTCACAGGCACTACAAGGATCTCCAATATCTGATTATACTAATATAAAAAAGAATATAATATATGATGTTATTAGAAAAGTAATAATAATATCAAAAATTCATTTACAATGTAATTTTAGTAATAAGACAGTTTAAGTAATTAAATTAGCTGGTGTGTTCCGCAGTTTGTAGTTGTAGTGAATTATCTACAACAACCATTTTTTACTTTATTTCTTAGTGTCGTATATTTCTTAATAGTAATAAATAAGGTAAACATTTAATTATAAATAATAAAACATGTATGTTGACATACTTGTAAAATGTACAGTAGGATCTATGACATTATTTATTGTTACTTGTGTTCCCAACATTATATAATTCATTGAATTTTGAACCTATGGAAGTAGGCTTGAACCTGCATGTATAGTAGTAGCTCATCTCCAGAACAACATAATTTATAATATAATTAAATATTATATTGAATAGACAGATATATATATATATATAAGTAAAATTTGGTATTTCAATTGTCATTTCTAACATACCTAGGTTTAAAAAGGACTTGTAGTTTCCAATAATAGTATCAGTAAAATAGTTTCTGTTATAAATTAAATGAATAAGAAATAATATTGAATTGAAACAGAAGAAACTATATATTGCAATTAGTTGTGCTTACTATTATGATGAGGTAAGTGTTGAATCAGTAATAATATTATCATCATTAGTCAAACCCAAAAAGAGTAATGAAGAAACAATCAATTGTTAAATTAAAGGCTTATATAAGAAGCACAATGTTCATCATATTGAAGTGACATGGTGCTTACAATATGAAAGACCATGTTGTATCATGGTATCTATTCATTGTATTTGCTTGTTTGATCTAGCAGATAAGGTTGAAAAATTACCATATTATTGATACACTATCAAACAAATAGATGATAAATTTTACCAATTTATGGTAATTTTATTTACATTAACAACAAATAGTAATTCTACTAGTTAATTTAAAAAGAACGAACCATTGATGGATATAGGTGATAATGACATTCATGTTCCTCTCTACGTGATGCCATTTGGTGCTAGCACTTTAGTTAGAGAATAATTTTCAAGAGATCTTGATCCTGTAATTGTGGGAATATAACAAATATATATATTGAATGAATGATAAATAATGGAAAATTTTCAAGTGAAGACAATACATAACTCACAAACTATTTGTCATTGTTACCTTAGTAGTCCTCTTTGAAACCTCACTTATCTAGATCTAGATAGGGATTCCATGTTTAGTATGGTTTATCTTATTATTTAATTATCAAGAAGTTTAATAAAATCATGCTATGCACCACTGTGATCACAGTACATGTAATATATATTATGAAGGAAACTAGTAAGTCCACTATTCATGTAACCAAATATCCATCCAACCGTTATATATTTAAATAAAAGGAGTACACAAACAAAACAAAACAGGGACAAAGTAGGGAAAAAAGCTGAAAATGTGGCTTAGGGAGGCCTAAAATAGTGGAGACCAAACTCATATCCCTTGGTCAAATTAATCCCCTCTGGTTTTAAGAGGTTTATGCTTGTAAAGCACATGACTATGGAATCCTAGTTTTCCACCTCCATGGATGCAGGGTGGTCCGCTACCCTATTACATTCATGCCATGTGTGGACCACTTGAGTATCGTCATTGAGGATGTCTCTGCATTTCCTGATAATGTTGGATATCAACCATGGGATAGAGCCTTTTCCATGCATATATTCATGAAAGATCATGGAGTCTATTTCCACCTGATTGAGGGAAATGTTCTTCTGGTAGCAAAGGTTCAGCCTAGTGTACATCAGCTTGGCCTCCTCTTAGAGAGAAGTACCATGCCCAAAGTAAGTCGTAAAAGTGAGGATAAATCTCCCCCAATAGTCACAGACAACCCTTTCACCCTGTATGATCCTTGAGATACACGAACCATCTGTATTAAGTTTGAAACCTGTGGTTGGTGGTTGCCAGCATACCCATTGGCCCCAAGGACCGGCGTTGGAAGGGTTCCCCATTGATTCACTCACCTAAAGGACTCTTAGGGAAAGATCCTCATTCTAGTTGTTGAAACCACTTACGATTTAGACAAGGATGGATCTTGTACGTACAGTAATGGATCTCCTAGAGGAATAAATCCCCTTAAATCTGGCCTTATTCCGAGCTTACCATAAGCACCAATATCCTGTGCTCAAGGAATCTGCATGAATGAAAGTAGAAAAATTATGTATTGAATGAAATAAGTTAGGCATACCTAAATTATAGGACACTTTGATGTGGTGGATGAAATCAATACCAGTCCTGGAAAAAATTATATATGAAGAAATATTGGATGAGCATAGGAAGTACAAGCCGTAACTAGTGAATTAGAATATGATATGTATCAAAATATTGTCTGAAAATTTAATATGAAAATGGAATTACTAAATCTTTGATAGAAGGGAAAAAATTTCTAAAAATTGAGGAGAACACAACTTTTGTAGAGCCCCAGATCTGTAGGGTCTATGAAGACACAAAGTTGTACATAAATGGTGGCAAACCAAATGAAGTGGACCCATAATTCTTGATTTGTGAATGCAGATGAATTGTATTATAGTAGTGAAATTTGGTATTAATAGAGTGAAATGATAAACTTTAAAGAGTAGAAAATAGTAAGTCCAATATGTATGTAATCGAAGTAATTTATAAAAAAATCAATGAAAAGTATAGGGAATATTCATGAATGAAATTGAAAAAATTGTGTATTGAATGAAATAATTTAGGCATACCTAAACTGCATGACGCTTTGATATGGGGGATGAAATCAATATCAACCATGGAAAAAATTATAGATGAAGAGAGATTGGCCGAGTAGAATAAGCACATGTCGTAAATGGTCAAACATAATAGGAGTTGTATCGTAATATTGTTTGAAAATTTAATATGAATCTGGAATTACTAAATCTTGGAGAGAAGGGAAATTTTTTCCAAAAAATGAGGAGAACACGCCTTTTTTATAGCTCAGGATATGTAGGGTCTCTGATGACATAAAGTCATACAAAAATGGTGGTGGATCGAATGAAGTGGATCCCTCATTTATGATTCATGAATGTAGATGTATTGTATTTCAGTATGAAAATTTGGTATGAATAGAGTGAAATGAGAAACTTTAAAGCAGAGCCAAATGTTAGAGATTTTATGAAATAAAAATTACCATATTCAGGATCTTTCTATAAGAGGTTTAATCAGTACTAAGGGAAAATGTTGACCCATCACTGAGATCTACAAAGCAACAAGAAGATTGATTTTTAAAGAAAAGAGTAGGTTTTAGTAATATTTAAGAGATTCACGAAGCAGTTACGGGACACACTGCAATTGAAAGTCAGTTGAGGAGAAATAGTATAGTGATTTAGGCTTAGAATACATGGATATTACATCATTTTAGATGAATATTTAGTACATTACAAAAACACATGCCTGAGGATCATAATAGTTTAGTGTCTTTGGATACTTGGAAACAAAATCTTCTATCCTGGTGAAAGATCTTCAATAATTCCCATAAAGATCTCCACTATTAGTACTTCTACCTAAAACCTTTCTTTATAACTTGGGAAAATGAAACATAAGAAAGGGGAGAGATTAGATGCTCAATAAGGGTAAATAAAGGAAATGTTTAAGCATAACATGAAAAAAAGGGTATGTAACTTGAGCATAAAATTCAAAGATCATACCATATATATTACAGATCATAATAAATATTGTAAGTTCATAAGACATGGATCATAATAGAATTAAGATCATAAGTCATGAAAGCATAACATAGGAATAAGACATGGAATTTGTGGCATGCACATTTGTTTATAACATTGTGAACATGTATAAGTAGAAACAGGTTCACTCATCAAGTTAAGGACATGTAATAAATCCCTCACATCAACTTACAGACATGCAACCGGGTCCATGCATAACATTGTGAACGTGTAATCAGGTTCACACATAACCTTATGGACATGAAACCAGGTCCATGCATAACATTGTGAACATGTAATCAGGTTCACGTATAACATTGTAAATATGTAATTAGGTTCACATATAAACTTATGGACATGAAACCAGGTCCATTCATAATATTTTGAACATGTAATAAGGTTCACTCATAACATTGTGAACATGTAATCAGGTTCACACATAAACTTATAGACATGCAACCAGGTCCATGCATAACATTATGAACATGTAATCAGGTTCACGCATAACATTGTGAATGTGAAATTAGGTTCACACATAACATATATACTCATGATTCCTTCATCGTTACCCAATGCATTGGAGAGAGATATAGGTCCCACCTATCTCATAATAACACCATTCATACATGTGCCACAAAATAAAACTTTTATCATATCATGAACCATAAAAAGACATAGGTTTTATAAACATCAAATCATTACCCATTAAATTAAATGGATGTAATTAAAATTTCATCAAATCATAAACCATGAAAAGAGATAGGTTTCGTAATCACTTCATGAAAGAATAACCTGTGAAAAGAAGCAGGTTTCAAAAGCATATACCTCATGGAAGATAAATGAGTTTCATAAACATCATGACATCAAAGAATAAACAATTAGTTGAAAGAATATGAATATAACATTTAGATCATTTCCTAAAAAGGAATGATTAACATCAATGGATGTTATCTTAGATGGGAAATAATTTTAAAATATATTTTAAAAACATTTCTTGGGTAAAATATCCTTTCTTCTTGAAAAATAATTTTTTTAAAATGATTTTTTTGAAAACCATTTCCTTAAAAATAAACTTTAAAAATTATAAATAAAGATTTTAAATCATTTTGTAAACCTTTTTCTTTGAAAACTTATAAATAATTCTTGAGAACGTTTAAAACATTTCTTAAACATAAAACATTCTTGAAAACATTTTTCTTTGGAAACAGCTTTGAAATATTTTAAATGAAGCTTTTAAAATAAGAAAAAAAATTAAAACACTTTTTCCTTGAAAATTTTCTTCAATTATTATTTTAAAACATATTTTAAAACATGTTTTAAAACATGGTTTTTTAAATATAAAAAATTTTCGACCGAAGAGAGAAATATGGTCAAATTTTCTTAAAAATATTTTATTAATTACCTTAAGTACCAAAGAGTGGGAAAATGATACCAATACATGGATATATCTTGAATAAATATAGGAGAAAGAAACCCGTGAGTGTTCTTGAGATATTTATTGTAAGATTTCATCAAAGAAGCATAATCATTAACAATCTTGAAAACCGATGAGATTGTTTCAATAAAATATTATCACTTTGTAGCTTGGGATCATACTCTCCATGTAAGAAAAGGAAATTACATGAAGCTTAAAATATCATGAAAATAAGTATATTCATTATATAACATGTAAAATAGAATTATATATACCTCAAAAAATAATTTAGGTGCATAACCAAACACGAGTCTCAAAGAAGGCAAATTGAGACAAAACTATTTTACTGATTTGGTAAATTTTGAAACATAAAACCCAAGAAATAAAGAGAATATAATGGATATGTAAATACCCAAAAATTAAATTATAATAATCATAGAATACATCCATGCTAATTATACACACCACACAAAATTAATTAGAGGTGAATAAATCATGTATCCCATGGAAATAAAAAGTGAGATGAGATCCCCTTGCCTTGTGTCTTGACTCTCTTTGTACTTGTACAAGATTCCTATATAATAAATGTAAGTTTATTATAAATATTTTATAGAAGAATATTATTATATATAATACCATATATGGTTTTATTAAGACCTTATATTACCCACTTTTTAACAATCCTATGTTAAGGTTATAATTCAGGTAATATTCACTTTGTTCTTCGCATGTGTCTTAATTTGTTATATCTTTTGTCCTTATAATTATATCATGATTTATAGAATGTAAACCATGATATAAATATAATTTATATACATTATATTTGTATTATAATAATCTATATAACATATAAGTACGAAATGGAATACACCATTCATGGAGACAGTAAGCCATACGTACGAATGAATGTTGTTTCGGTTTTTATTGTCGTATTGAAAGAAAAAAAGAAAAGAAAATATAAGTATCTATATATTTATATAAATATATAATTATTATAGTAGAATTATTTTATCATATATATCATATAATTTCACTAAAACCATCCTTAATACATTCCATGTAGTGTGTGAACAAATCACATCGCTTTGAGGGGGTGATAGTCCAAACATCCTCAAACGAAATTATCGTATTTACACCAAATGGAAAGTAAAAAGGTATGTGTTGTAAAAGGAACATATAAGATTAAAGACATAATAAATATAATATAGGAAATATATAAATATAGTTTCTATCATAATTTTCACCATGAGAGGCAGTAAAGGAAAAATGAACAATCATCATTTAGTGAGGCAGTAGTTCACCATACACATAAACAGTATGTTCCTTACCCATTAGATGGATGTGTGTATAATTTTAGGTAGAAAAATTAGAATAAAAACATACTAGTATATTTAATATACTATTTTTTTTATAAAATCATGGAATAAATAGAGTGTATGGGGTGTATAAAGGAAATAAAAGAAAGGATCTTGAGAGAAGGCGTTACCTCTTAACCAGGTAACTCCTTTTGGTTTGTGCCAAAAGGCTTACTTGGACTGCTTTATGACCAAAGGAAGGATTCAAGGAGGAATGTAGGTATGTTTGGAAGTTTATTGGGTAGATCTTGGATGAAAATAGGTGTATTGAGAGGTGTAAAGAAGAGGGATAGGTGGGTGACTTTTATAGGGAAAGGAAAGGACACACTTGGCATTTTTTAAAACAAGTTAAGTGTACCCAAATTTTTACCTAAAAAAAGTCATAAAAACCAAAAAAACTCAATAATTTAAGGCTAATTTCTGAATAATGTCCATAAAAAATGGGTTTTGGACAAGTTTCTAGGTCGTTTTGGGTATTAAATTTAAGGTTTAGTACTTTATTAACCTATTTTTTTTCTCTTAACCATTGTAACTAATTTTAATCACTTCCACTAATATTTTTGGTAGAAAAATAAGTTTAACTTAATATAAATTATAAATTATACTAATTAAAAATATGGAATCCATTTTTCCAAATTATAACCATATAAGTGGTATAAATTAATTTAAAATCAATCCCGCTGACGGGATGACACTGTGGGCTTTTAAAGTAAAAATGTCCAAAAGTTTGCTAAGTTTTTATACCCAATTTCAAAGTGAAATTGATTCCAATGATGTATATTGGATTAATAGATACAAATATGTTTTAATTAAACTTTTAAATCAAATTAAAATATAATTTAACCTTATAAATAAATTAGAAAAAAATGGAGTTTTGAATTAAAATTCGGTATTTTTCATTATTATCCAAAAATGAAGTTTCTCAGAAAAATCCTAAAAATTATCCCTAAGATAATTTATACATTTGAAATTAAAAAATTAATATTATTTGATAAAATTAAATTTATAAATGTGTCTAAAATTAATTTTATTGTTTTTCACAAAGGGACATTAAAAACAGTTCATTTGAGAAAATAGTATTTTTAAACATATAAGGACTTTACCAAAAATGATATCATTTGTTATAAATATGTTTTATTTATATAAAAAAATTATAAATAATATTTTAAAAGTAGATATTACTATTCATATTACTAAGTTTAATGGCTAGGTTATAATTATCTCCTTAAAATAATTATAATAATAAAATAATGTTTTGTAGAAACTTAGTGTTGCATGTAACGTATTCTAAGTCAGTGTCATGTGAAAGGAATGTTTTACTGAGTGATTTAATATAAAAAAACTATTTTTAGTGTTGCGTGAAATGAAAAACATAAAAATATTAAATTAATTCAAAAAATATATATTTCACAAAATCTCGGGGTGTTACAAATAGAGGATCACTGGAGGTGCTGGAGGAGGTCATCGATGGTGAATAAAGAGACATATGGCTTATAGAAGGTGGATCACAGAGGACATGAGGGATGCCTGGAACCCTAGGAGCATGTATTGGAACTCATGAGCAGGAGGGGTACCATGAACCATAAGAGAAGGTGAGGGAACTTGTGAGTGGGAGGGGTACTGATTTGAGTGAATGATAGCGGTGGTAGACAGAGGTGGAGAACCTTATCGACGATGAAGAAATAGGTGTTCCATGAGGTAGAGCTCAGAGGGAGACATAATACATCAGTAAACCTAGGTGAT
Source organism: Viscum album (assembly GCA_963277665.1). Taxonomy (NCBI): domain Eukaryota; kingdom Viridiplantae; phylum Streptophyta; class Magnoliopsida; order Santalales; family Viscaceae; genus Viscum; species Viscum album. The sequence continues at coordinate 1,257,161,575 of OY728122.1, forward strand.
GAAAATGGAAATCGCAAGCAAGAGGGGTGGGATATGGAGGGAAAGAGATAATCAAGAGGCATAGTAGGTGGGAGGATGCATTAGAGTGTAATGAATGTACTAGAGAGAATACATCTTTAGTATAGATATTGATTTGTATAGATTTTCCTAAATAACCCAATTGGACCCTAGAGATGATAATGCTCATTTGAAACCACTAGTTTGAATTATAATCATCCCAATCATAAAAACAATAAAGAGTGAATTTCTATGAATAAAATTAGTACAATTACATTAGATGGATTAAATGGTTTAGGTTAATGGATTATAAATATAATTTTAGGGAAAACAATTTTACAATCCCACTACATTGTAATGAAAAAATATAACATATAACATATTACAGGTGTGACATATCTAAAAATTTGTATGAATGCGCATGTTGGGATCCCCATATATAATATTGATTAATTTTTAGAGAAACAATATTATTTATTAAAAGTGGTTTATGGAATAAGAGTACAAATAAAAAGAAAACCATATAATACCAACAAAAAGTAACTGGTCGAGACTTGGTCCCAAGACATCATTGAGGCCCCGTAGAGAAGTGACCAACTCATATGTGCCCTAGGGGCAGAAATAACTATTATTAATATGTAAATATGAATTGATAAGGTTATAATATTTATGATTATTTTGGGTCGATTCATACATGGTGATGACATATTATTTGTAAAAAAAGAAATGTTTTTTTTCATTTTAGAGAATTAGATGTCAATGATTTATAAATAAAAATGGATTACACTACTAAAAATTGCATGAAATAAAACATTGATTTTTACCAGTGTTGAAAAATGCTGATAAAAGACATATTTATCAACATTGATAAAGTTAACTTTTTTCAGTGCTAAAAAAACACAAATAAAAGCGCAATTTTTGTCAGCACTTTTCTTAGTGCTAATAAATGTAACCATTTATCAATGCTAGTAAAGGTGTTTCATTTATCAATAAGAGATTTAACACTGATTAAATGAATAGATATTAAAAATGAATAAATTGCAAAAAATATTAAAAAATGAATAAATAATATTACTTATATAAATTGAAAAAATATTAAAAATAAATAAATATTAAAAATTTCATTTAAATGAAAAATATTTACAACAAATTACTTATGAAAAATGAATAAATAATAATTGTATAAATATTTTAAAACAAAAAATATTAAAATAAAAATGAATAAATATTAATTATATAAATTACAAACATATTAAAAATAAAAAAATAAAAATTTATAAATAAAAATTATAAAATAAATAAATTTTAAAAATATTAAATGAATAAATATTAAAAATGAATAAATCAAAACAACATTAAAAATGAATAAATTGTATTAAATAAATAAAAATTAATAAATAAAAACGAATAAAATACAAAAATATTTTAAAAAATGAATATATATATAGCGCTTATAAAAGTGTGTCCATTTTGAGTGATAATAAAGAGAACCTTACATAATATATTTTTATTTATTTATTTCTTTATATATTTATAAATATGATTTATAATATATATATATATATATATATATTCATTTATACTTTTGTTTATTCTTGTATACTTATTTATAATTATATATATACTTACAATTACACGTGTGCGCACGCGTGCACACACACATATTAAAATATATTGATATGAACTATATAAATAAATATAGAAATACATACATGAGTCTCAAACCGATTGGTGAGGACTCTATAAGTGCATCCAAGAGACCCGAGATCAAATCTAGGTGGAGACATATTTCTGGGTACTTTAGCAGATACTATAGCAGTAAGAACTATTAATACATTTCACCGGTTTGGTCCTTGAGTCCTTTAAGGCCTTCCAGCCACACAAGGCCTTCAGACCACCTCAAGGCCTTCGGGCCACCTCAAAGGCTTTTGATAAACCTCAAGGCCTTCAGACCACATGAAATACAGATGCAACCAAACAGATTTCAAAAGAACAAGGCTCAAGATGAGGATTCAGAGCAAGTTAATTCACGAGAGTAGAGCTAAATGAAATTGGAAGAATGAGATGGTATGACATTTCCATTGGTACTGGGCCTGTGCATCTCTGCACAAGACAACTAGCCGACCAACCTTGCAAAGGTGGAGAGCTGATATCAAGATATATGATGGGGAGGGGTAATTCCATGTAGTCTGTTTGGGATGAATTCCTCTAAGGCCTTTGGGTCATGTAATGTGTCACTAAGCCTATGGTCTATGTAAGGGTTCCCCTTTAACCCTTAAAACAAGGATTATAAAAAATAAATAAAAAATTAAGGCCTTCGAGCCATTTAGGAAAATATAGAAATACATTAAATATATTTCATATTTAAATTTATATATTTATATCCATATTATATAATTTATAATATTCATATATATTTATAATATACATCTATATTTATAATTACAGGTGTGTGTGTTTATATATATTTTCATATATGATTATATATTATAAAATATATAAATATGTTAACATGTTTTTAAATATAAATGTATATTTTAAAATATAATTCATATTAAAATAAAAATTTATTATCAATATTATTTTCATAGTTTATAAAACAAAAATGATATAACCCCCTCCCTCCAAAGTACCCCTCATGAGACAGTAATGAAGAAAGAAAGATAATAACCCTCGAAGCCTGCCTACAGTAGGTCACAGGTTGATGACTAACACTAAGGGTATATAAATCACACACATGAGAGACATTACCATCATATAGATTTAAGGAATAAGAGATGAGAATAATAACCACTAACCAAAACCATGCATAAATCAGAATAAATATCAATACATGTAATTTCATACATAAACTAAAACAACTGAAAATACAAACTGAAAGCACCAAAAGTAAATCCTCGATAAAGACCAGAAAGCCCTAACAACTCCCGATCAACACCTCAAATTAGTACCGTTAAGCTTGATCACTAACCTACTCCCATGGACCTAAAAAAATATTATATATACATAGGGTTAGCATTTCTGATTCTTTCATCGGGGCGCACACGTCCGTCTTGTTCGAGGATGGTGACACTGTTTGTTGCCCCGCATTCCCACTTTCCAAATGCGGGTGATATCCGTTCCTTATTCAGGGACATTTGCTCCTTGATCGAAATGGGATGATGGGATGTTGGTTATTCCTTCCGTGGATTCCTCCTCGGAACTCGTCACCTAATCTGGGTTTCCCTTATAGACTTAAGACATTGTTCGTGAAACTCTTCCTAGTTCCATATCTTCACGGACACCAGTTAATTAAACTGCTTCTGTCGGGACATTCCAAGGGGTCCGGTCAGGGCAGAAAACTTTGTTCGGGGGAGTAGTCACATTGGAAATCACTGGTGTGTTTGAATGATGGGACACTAGCGCGTCTGGGTTTCTTCCCCTTATTATAGGGCTTCTCGAGGGCGCGGAAGCCCAAAGCATCCCACGTCGAACGCAGGGAATTATATGCCATAGGTATGTATCTGAGGTTTTCCTCAGCTTCCTATGTTTAACATAGGGTATGCCATAGGTTTAATGTCTAGAGGATATGGATCAGACTGATCAGAACACTGACTAGAGAGGATTAGGTGAGTGCAACCCCTGGAGGGAACATCGATGCTGGGGCTAACACATGGTTAGCTACCCGATTTTTGTTAAAGGGAATAGGGAATGAGGTGGCATGATCCCACCGGGATGTGGCGGCCCAGGTAAGAACCAAAATGGACGATGGATGGTTAAGTGAAGTGGTTGGAGAATGAGATGGAGTCAACTCAAGTACGACGACGACGTTGGGCTTGAGTCTCTAAGAGACCTCATACGTATCCCTTTGGTAGGGAATCAAAGTCCTCGTAGTTCACATGATAATGGTTTACCGTTGATTGGGGACTTCAACGGATTACCACTACATAGGGTTGAAAATGGATTACTGCTGGATGGGGTCACAATGGCTTACCGCTGGATGGGGTCACAACAGATTACTGCTGGATGGGGTTACAATGGATTACCGCTGGATGGGGTCACAAAGGCTTACCGCTGGATGGGGTCACAACGGCTTACCGCTGGATGGGGTTAAAACAGATTACTGCTGGATGAGGTCACAACGACTTACCATTGGATGGGGTCACAACATCTGACCATTAGATGGGGTTATAACGGCTTACCGCTGGATGGGGGATGCAGTTTAACATCGTGCAGGAATAAAAGGGTGCATATAGTTTAACGTCATGCGGGACGAAGGTGGTCCGACGTAAAGGGGGTCGGAACCAATGGGTGTTGGGCTTGAACCTCAGGGAGGCTTCCTACGCATCTTGCCTTGGAAAGGATCAAAGTCCACGTAGTTCAGAAAGGTGTGGGAGACGATGTAAAAATGGTTGGTACCAATGGGTGTTGGGCTTGAAACTCATGGAGGCTTCCTACGTACCTTTCCTTGGAAAGGATCAAAGTCCACGTAGTTCAGAATGGTGTGGGAACTATGTGAAGATGGTCGGTACCAAGGTGTGTTGGGCTTGAACCTCAGGGAGGATTCCTATGTACCTTGCCTTGGAAAGGATCAAAGTCCACGTAGTTAGGAATGAGTGTGTGGGGATTACACTCTAGGATGCCCAGATAGAATTTCATGGTTGATGCTTACTCTAAGCCCATGTGATTCATGCTCAGTGTGAGAAACAAGAGGCAGCAAAGGCCTGATGATCACGTCATGGAAGGTGCATCCGTGGGAAGTGGAGTGGGGATTACACATGGTTAGTATCCCAAAGAGGAAACAAGGGATTACGCGTGATTAACAGCCTAAGGGTGATGAAGGTTGGGACTTACTCCAGGATGGAGGCCCGAGTGGTGATAAAGCCCAGTGGGAGAGGGATTTGGCACCCAGGAAGAGAGGAGGAGCAGGGATGCTGCCTCCTGCAAGAAAAGACAGGGGATTACACCAGGGTGGTTTCCCTTTCCCCGTGGACAGACGCCGCTCCGATAAAGAGGATATCATTCCATGTGAGGAATGATATCACTCCCATGGAGACTATTGGGCATAGAGAATGCCCAATATGGGTCACCTTGTGTGCAAGGCACGATGCGATGTCACAATTTAACGTCATGTGCTGAGGATGACGATGCTTGGTATTTTAATGTCCTGCAGCTCAGACGAGGTGGGTTTTCTTCACACCCCTAGGACTTACATAACCAATACCCTCCCGCCCTTGAGGGAAGGAATGAATTGACAATGTCGTGGTAGGGGGCGTCATGGAGCGATCCATTGGGGGGTCCATATTAGTGTGGCTATGCGAAGAAGCAATAGCCGTTAGCATGCCTATGCGAAGAAGCATGAGGCAAAGCAACGCAACGGGAAACACCACCCAAGGGACCTTGAAATTAATTCATGAAAACTTGAAGGGCCGCATGGGAAAAGGATTTGCAGAGCAAATGGGTTCATAGGTAGAATCCTTGTGAAGCTCTGGTGCTTCGTGGAGTGGAGAGGCTTCATGAAGGGATGTTCTTCACGAAGTGAAGTCACCTAGCCTAGGTATAGGGCATAGGTGCATATGGAAGGTGCTTCACAAAGTGGAAAGGCATTCATGGAGAAATGCCTCATGAAGTGAGGGTGCCTTGTGAAGCATAACATTGTGAAGCAATGTGCTTCACGAAGTATAGTGATCATGCCATATCATGCAGATCACATGTGTATGAAGGGTGTTTTGTGAAGCATAAACGCTCCGTGATGACCCGAGTCCCCTTGGGGATTTCCATCCTTCAAGGAGGCCCATGAGCTCCATGAAGGGAATCCCTCTTTGAAGAGGGGTGGAATTCATGCAAAGGGGATGACACTTCATGATGAAAAAGTACCTTGAAAAGCTCATGGTTCGCAGAGTAAAAATTGCTTCGCGATGTGGGAGCTCAGAAGGTGAAAGGTCGGAGGATATGTCCTTTGGGCTCGAGGGGATCCTCGTATTTATAGGCAAGAGGCACCGCGAAGCAGAGCTCACTTGGTGTAAATATGTATCTTGCTCCGCAGCGGGTTCATGAACGACAAAGGGGTTCTCGGATCATCCCCCTCCTTGCTCCGTGGCGGGTTCACGAACGTCAAATCGGTTTGCGGAGCATCCCACCTCCTTAATCCGCGGCGGGTTTGAGAAGGGAGAGATCTACACCGGCCGTAGGGATATAGGGCTCCGCGACCAGTCTTTGCGAGGCAGCCCCTTATGCTCTGCTTTTGTTCTTGCTTCTCCTAGATTTTGGCATCAAGAAATGCCCCCCTCAGACTTGGAGTTGAGGAGAAAATGAGGCTCAAAGTCGGAGGGTCAACCACCAAAATTCATCAGTCAATCGTGAAGCTGACTCATGAAGGGGGATCACGAGGCAGAGTGGAATGCGCAGGCTGGAGCGCCACGAAGATTACCGTGGATCGGACACGCTGTGAAGCTCCTGGGGTCCTTTCCTATAAATAGGGGAGATGACCTCTCTTTTTTCCTTTCTCTTCTCCACATTTTTGGATTGTAGTGCTCTCTATTCACGAAGCTCCGTGTACTCTACAATTGCTCTCCACGAATCGGGCCTTCTGCTTCGTGGTACATAGAGAGTCTTTGACTTCACGTCGATGTGCTCCGTGGACTTGCTTCTAAAGGCTAGGGTAGGCCTCCACGAGCAGCCTTCACAACTAATCTCTATGAACTTGCTTCATGAAAGAGCTTCACGAGACAAACCCAAAGAACGCCCAAACTTCAAGACCGAATGACTCACTAGGAGGCTACTAGGGGGATCCTTGCAGATGCTGGCCAAAGGGAGGATATGACGAATAGATTGGGCTTAGGGGAGTTGATACGGAGCCACTCTGACCATGGGTTGTTGGTGGAGATGCTTTTTCCAAGCCAAAGGAACTATCCACTGTGAAAGAGGTTGCCTTTGTATGGATTTGTGCTTAGGGATAATTTCTTTATCCCTAAAGCCCATAGGGACGAGCCAACTTACTGGTTCTAAAGCATGTCATGTAAGTGCCAGTGGTTTAGGGCGGCTAATGGCCATGCCTGGGAGGACTTCACACCCGTCATTGCTGATTATTTGTACAATCATCTGAACAATGTTGATGGGAAGGGATTGAAGCTGGAGACATCCCCCCCTCTATACCAAATGATCTTGAAGGCAGCTCTGAGGAACCCATAGAAGGGGTGGTCTGATGAGTGGGACCTGCACCAAAGCGGAAACTTCACAGATGATTGGGTCTGGGCCTACTGGGTAGGTGCCGCATGTGAAGAGTTTGGGGTTGAGCCGAGGAGAGTGAGCCTATATGAAGTGGCTTGGGCCTCCCAATTTCACATCTACCAACTAAAGTAGCTGATGCCGAAGTTATTGAGAAGGTGGTCATCGAGGACCAATACCTTCCACTTGCACCATGGGGAGGTCGGTATTAGTTTATGGGACGTGCAACAGATCTCGGTGATCCTGATACTGGGGGTGATGTATGATGAATTCCTCCTGGTTATGGGTACGTGGAAGGATCCAGAGAAAATGCCGCCACTGGTGATGGAACTGATGAAGCTGGTGCTGGGAGAGGACAAGGAAGCAGTGAGAGACGTCCACTTCAGGCAGTGGTTCAAACAGTTTTTGAACTTCCTGGAAAATAGACAGTTTCCGGTGAGGCCTCGTACTTTCCCGAAGGGGGCTCAACAGGGCAAGGAGCACTCGTACTGGAGGCTCCTGGAGGACAACCAATGTAAAACCTGGGGGTTCAGTGTCAGCACTGAGTAACAACCGATAGTCAGGATGACAACATTTATTGCTGCTCTTATCTATAGTTGGATCTTTCCAGTGAGGGATACGAACATGGGCATGTGACCAAGCACATTTATCATGGCATCCATGTTGGCGATAGGAGGGCATGTGAACCTCGGAATCCTGATGTTTTCCAAGTTGTACAAGATACTATGGCATATCAGCGAGGGGAAGAGGCCCCAGAGGATATGCGGGCCATTCCACCTCCTGTACGAGTGGATAGTGGCGCACATCAAGGGAGTCTATGAATATCTAAATCCCATCTCCCCTCTAGGATCAAACTTCCGTCCATCTATTCTGAATGACATGGGGAGATTTCTGGCCAAACTAACTATGCAATCGGTACTGAACCACATCTGGAAGATAGAGGAATTAAACTTTTATCTATTACTGCTGCCAATGGGTGCTTTTACTAATGATGGCCAAGGAACGAAAGAACACCGTTCCTATATCTTGGCCTTTTGAGGCAGAGTTTTGGTGGCAAGAATATATCTTGAGCCTCTCAGCGAGCCGTACACCCCGCACCGATTTGCCAGGAAATTTTGGTGTATGCAACAGCTGACCCCACAGGTCTATTTAGGGATGCACTATAAGGAACATCCATGCGTGATGAGGTAGATGTGTCTCATGTTCACACGGGAGGACAGAAAGATGTGGAACGAATTTCCTCCACCCATGGACGTCTTCGGGTTGGTGAAAGAGTATGGAAAAAGTTGGGAGGCAACCTACCCGGGGGAGATGCTGAAGCATCCAACCATTCAGTCCGGTGACGGTGTGCCTCCCCAACCTCGAGGCTGGGGCCAGAAGATGGAAAGGACATCCCACGGTGGTGGTGCTGCCATGACAGTGAGGCCTGTACCAGCTGAGGGAGAGGTAGTGACAACAAATCCAGCAACGACAACGGACTCAGTGGTCCCGGAAGAAATGAGTTATCCAGAGGGGAGGCCACCGAGAGGATTCCGTAGAATATCCACCCAGGCTATGGGGAAGCAGATATGCTATATAGACATGCTGGATAATGCCACCTTCTCGAAGGCCTGGGACATCTAGGATGTCAACAGGCAATTCCTCAGTTCGTCCGAGATGTGGCAACACTTGAACCGCCTCAGGATGGACTTTCTGGGAATTGGCCCTATCAGGGCTAGCTTTGCAGTATCCCAAGAGGAGGCAGAGAAATATCTGGCAGAGATGGAGGAATTTATGCACTCCTAAGGTGCCCTGTGTCTAATGACAGACCAGGTGAAGGTGTTGTTGAATCAGACAGCCCCCCCCGCAGTTTTCAGCTACCGAACTAAGGGAGCAATTTACTTTGCTGGAGTAATTGGACAAGTCCTCCTGGGAGAGGAGGCTGGTAGAGGTATCCCATTGGAGGAGGGTGAAGTTGGTGACCAAGACTCAGAAATTGAATAATTTGTAGAGGCCCTTGAGATAAAATCCCAATCCCCTTCCTTAGGGTCTGATTTTAGGTCATTCTAGACTCCTTAATAATACTTGAACTATGCAAGAGGGTCTCATACACAGAACCCGTTATCACCCCTCAACAGAGGCAGATGTAGGACCTTCAGGATCTACACCTGCGGCTGCATTGATTACCGTGTCCTGTGGGGCCAGGACACCCGAGGTGACCCCTCCGGAGCTTTTAGACCTTCTAAAAATATATGGGGGGCCATGCCTCGGGGTCTCAATGGAGTAAACCCAAGAACGAGACCATGAATTTGATATCTATAAGTATCCTCTACCAAATTCATGACTGTCACCCATTGACTATGTCAACTAACGTCCATGTCCCTTTTTGGTGTGCACAGTTCTTCAAATGGTGTGGGCCACCTTGGAGAGGTTGGTCGGGGCTTCTAGTAGTGCCTTTCCCAGGGGAATACCAGTGATCGCGGAGGCAGATATCTGGACCGACCAAGCTGTGGTGCTCCCAATCACTGGTGGGACCATCAGAGGGAGATTATTGAGGTGGGGTCCGACGATGAGGATCGATCAGACAGCCTGGGTCTTGCCATACCCGATCAAACACCATATGTGGACCCTGCTGACAAGTTCTTGGGGGCGTTCCCTACATATGAGCCTGCCAACCATGTCGACTGGGATGAGATGACCTCTGATGAAGAGGATAGCAAAATAGTCCATCACCGATCGTGGAAGCTGATCAAGTGCTTCATCGATGACACCCCCCAAATGCGATGGATGGATGAGATGGATAGACTTTGCTCATGGCTGTGTGAACTGTGTGTTGGGGGAGTGGATGACCGACATACCCACATGCTCTTTTGAGATATTATGGCAGAGAAGATTCGGGAGTATGACTGTGGCCTCGATGTGGGCTGGCAGCAAAGGAAAGCGGTGAACATAAAGAGGCTCCGGGAGGCTGAAGACGAGATTCAGTAGCTTTAGGTTCGGGTGGATGATCACTTAGCCCCCTTGATGCACAATCAGAGCTAATATTGCGATTGATGGCCCAGCTGGAAGAGGCCGAGGAGCGCATGAAGAAGGCCTCCGAAGAGATGACCATCATCCGGACCAATGTAGAGCAGGCCCAGATTGTGGCTGATGAATTGTGCCCCATCACTGCTAAGGAGGATCGAGAGCTGAATAGGCAGTAGCAAATCCTAGATTCCATAAGCTAAAGGGTGGCGGAGCTGCAACTTTCTTTTGATGGGGTTAATCCATCCATGGGAGGGATCAACCCTTGGGTGTCGTAAGGATTACAAACCCTCGAATGTAATTTCATGATTTGATTGTTTTATTCCAGATTCATACATGAGTTTCATTATTTGTATTGGTTTTACACGCATTTTTTATATTAGTGAAATTACCAGTGATCAATCCCTAAACCCACGCGGGTCGAGCCCAATGTGAGAAACAAGGGATGGTCGCCATGCTATTTCGTCTGAACATAAGGGTGCTGACCAAGATTTGGGCATCCGAGGTTTGAACAACGAATCCGGATTTCTAGGAAGAAATGGGAGAGGCCCGATTGGAGGAAAAGAACCTCATGACAATTGACATGTCATCCTTCCAAATGTGATCTAGTGCACGAGCAGGGTAACTCTAGAGCATCCAACTTAATCCGAACATAGGGGAATGGAAAGTGTGAATCATGATACCCAAAGTTCAGAACATTGTAAGGGTGGAGTGAAAATAAATTATGACTATTGAACATGTTCAAAACACAATATCTTTATTGTGTTATCCTGGAATGGGAATAACAAATGAGAGTCGACCGCTAACCATGTTCGAAACACGGGGCCTGACTCAAAATGTCATCCATTAGCCTTATGAAACATTAGCTCATGACAGTAGGCGAGCCATAGGCCGAGCATCCAAACTGTTAGGGGGTTATTTTAGACATGAAAGAGGAAGAGGGTCCAAATAAAGTTTACACAAAGTGTGGAGTGTGTGCTGTTCGAATGGAGTCCAAAACTCTTGAAATTATGCCACCGTGGTGAAGACATGTTAAGTGAGCACATCGGTCTGATCAGGGATCAAACATACTTCCGAACATGAACTCTCTGGTAAGGACCTGTAATGACATGTAGTTTTATGTCATACCATTGAGGACAATAGACACATAGTTTAACATCTTATGGTGAGGACGGTTCACATATTTTAAAGGTCATACTACATGGACCAATATTGGGGTCGAGGGGATAGAAGGGTTAATGACCCTAGGGTTGGGCCCGAGGCGAAATGTCTGGGCATCACTATGTATCCCATAAGAATTATAATCAATCCAAACATAGTTCTTGAAGCACAACATGGTCATAGATTAATTTTGGTATAGGGAATCCTCTCTGTCAAGGGATCTGGTGCATCCCATGATTAACATGGGGCATCTTGAACTTGTTCAGGGTAGAACCGTAGTTTAGTGTCATGCATCAAGGACATGTGGACTTGTGCAGTTTAATGTCATACAATAGGATGAGAAGATCCCAGGAATGGAGTATGTGGTGCGGTAGCTATAAAACTGACGTGAATGAGGACACACAAAGTCTGTACCACACCACGTATCCCTGTAGGAAGTTCTTTAGGTCAAGGGACCAAAAATGAAAGTTAGGATGGGCCCAAGACAAAGCAGTCGATAATTCCTACATATACCATGAGGATGGAAATCAAACCACATGTATTTCTGATAGTGTATTTTAATGTCATTTGGGACGATGAAAGGCATGTACAACATGGATGCACCAGTACACGTCCTGCCAGAACTACTAATCCCATGTGAGTCATGCTCTATGTGGGAAACAAGAAGCAGTGATGGGGATTTTATGGAATAGGAAGGAACATGTTAGGGGTGGTGGGATGTTAGGTGAATGACATCCCAATGATACTGACCTGCTTATATAACGTACCTAGACGTGCAGAGGAGTAAAGCTGAGTATGTTGGAATTCCACTTGAACATAAGAAAGTGGAAATATGTGAATCATGATGCTCGATATCTGGACCACAATGATGGTGGCATGACGATAGTGGATAACTGTTGACCATGTTTGAAACATAGTATCCATATCGTGTTAGCCTGGAATGGGGACAGACAAATGAGGGTCGACCGATGACCATGTTCAAAACACCGGACCTGTCGCAAATGTCATCTGAGGTCCTTAGGGACGTTGGCCCAAGACGGTAGGTAAGCTGGTGTGGCATGAGACCAGGCCGCAAAGGGGGTCCCTTCAGACATGGAATAGGATGAGGATCCAAATTACGGGCTCAAGAAGCTTGGATATGGAATGGGGGGAATGTCCCAGTGAAAATTCCACACTTCAGGCTCTTTGTCAAAACACATCTGAATACAACTATAAGACGCATCAGATAGAGGGAGTCGAGTCCCTTCCCTCCAAGAAAAAGGGTCCTGAGGTTGTACGCTTCCATCTTAATGGTCGTAGGATGAGCCATTGAGGGGAGATTGATTTAATGGACTATGCACAGGGTGGCGAAGTGGTCAAACATGATGCGTCGTTCCTATAGGGAGATCTTAGTTTAGGGTCATAGAGCTCGGATCAGGTGGGGAGAAGATGTGGGAGGCACATGGTGTATCCTTTTCAAATCCCGACGTTAATGAGGACTCATGTGGTACTCGCTACACCACATGTTCCTTAGAGAGTTTGGGCCGAGGGGCCGAAAGAGAGGGGACATGATTTTGGATTCCTGGGACTGGACCTATAGACGAGATTTCTGGGCATTCCTATATATCCCATAAAGATGGGAATCAATCCATACGTAGTTCTGGAAGATATCGTGTAGTTTAACATCTTATGGCAAGGACACAGAGTGATCTTAGTTTATGGTTATATAACTCGGACCAGAGATGGTAGGGAATGTGGGGGATGCATGGTTAGGTAATTATGAAACCCGAAGTGAATGAGGGCCTGGAGTCCATATCACCATGTGTTCCTTGGGGAGGTTTTAGGTCGAGGGACCGAAAAAGAAAGTTAGGTTGGGCCTGAGGCAAAGTGTATGGGTGTTCCTATGTATACCATTATAATGGGAATCAAGCCACATGTAGTTATGGAAGATGTGTGGGTCTGGCCCTTGCACCAAAAGAAGCGGCATTTGATAGATCTTGTTTGTCCTTTAGGATGAATGAGTGTTTTTTTTGTGAAGCGATGGACCTAGGATAGAAAGTCCAGGCATCGCTATAAGAATCAAGCCGTGTGAAGGAATTGAAAAATAGTATGGTGTGTTTCTGATACCAAACATGATGTCCCCTCGAATGAGGACACCACGATGCAGTTCCGTTTTTCATCGTGCGGCCAGGATGATAATGTCACAGTTTAGGGTCATGTGATGGGACCAAACATGGATTTTAACATCGAGAAATATAGACACAATAGTTTAAAGTCATGTGGGACTAGGCATTATAGTTTAAAGTCATATGGATTAGACATATATGCAACATATGAGGTTCAATAGAGAATGTGCGCGGTGTGATAAAGCATACCCGAAGTGAATGAGGATGAGATCCACATCATACCGTGCGTAATTCCGAGTAGGAAACCTCAGGCTGAGGGGACAGAAAAGGTTAGAGGATATAGGATAAAAGAGGCTAGCCCCTAGTTGAGCTGGACCCGAAGACGAGATGCCCATGCATTCCTACATATCCCATTAGGATGGGAATCAAGCCATATGTAGTTCTTGGAGGTGCCTTTTAACGTCATGCGGGACAACATACAATTTAATGTCATGTGGGACAAGAAGTAGGGGGGGATAACTCCTAAAAATAGGTGTATGTGGTGCGACTATTGCTAACTCAACGTGAATGGGGGCATAAGCCCACATGCGCCATACCATGCGGTCCTATAAGAGTCAGAGCCCAGAAGGCAGAACAGAAGAGATAAATTAGTGGGACTTGAGCTGGACCCAAAGAAGAGATGTCTAGCCATTCCTACATATCCCATGATAATTGGAATCAAGCCGTACATAGTTCTAAAAGAGATCTTAGTTTAAGGTTTTAGAGCTCAGACTATAGAGAAGCGGAATATTTACAAGTAAGTGTGGACCTCGACCTGATCCCTAAGCCCACATGAGTCAAACTCGGTGTGATAAACAAGGGCTAAAGAGGTTTTTGAAATACCTGGAACGCACGCCAAATGGAAGTCGGTGCAGAGCCCCAAATGATGCCTTTACTGCGACTTTTTTCCTCCTAACGTGCAAATGCACACCGAGGGATAGTGCTAGGAGTGTCGAAATTCCATTTGGACATGATGGGGTGGAAAATAATGTGAATCATGTAACCAACATTCAAGGCTTGAAGGGGCTGGCATGACGATGGAGGATAACTATTGACCATGTTTGAAACACATCATCCATATCATGTGGCTTGAAATGGGAACAACAAATGAGCATTGACCACTGACCATATTCACAACGCGAGACTTGTATTGATTTTTTGTCTGAAACCCTTGAGGACGTTGGCCTATAATGGTAGGAGAGACCTTAGGCCTAGCATCCATGCCATTTGGGGGTCCCTTCGGGTGTGGAAGGTAATGGAAGCCCAAATGAAGAGGAACACGAAGCCTAAAAAGTGGGAGAAAGCATGTCTACGTAGAATATAACACTCGAGGTTCTAGACCAGAGTACTCATGGGCCGATTGGTGAATCACCGAAGAGGGAATAGGTACCCAACTTAAGGGAAGCCAACTCAAAGATATGAAAGCAGGGAAAGGGATCGAAGGCCGCTCAGGAGAGAGTGGTACGCGACATGGTTGTTATAAACCCGACTTGAATGGGGACACACACCCATACCACACTGTATACCCCTCTTTTGGAAGAACGTGGGCCAAGGGGCCGAAATGATTGGGAGGTTTCTAAGATATGGGTATGGACCCGAAGACTAGACGTTCGGGCAGTCCTACGTATCCCATGAGGGTGGGAATCAAGTCATACATAGTTCTGGGAAAGGGACGATGCAAATAAGGACCAGATACCCCAATGGGGGGCGTGTATGGCACGACGAGTAACCCGACGTGAATGAGGACACAATCCCGCACCACACCGTACAACCCTAAGTGAGAACTTAGGTTTGGGGCCTAAAAAGGAAAAGGGGCCTGAGGATGGGCCATGGATAGAATGTCATGGCTAGCTTGCAGTTTAACGTCTTGTAGTGAGGATGAAGGTAGGGGTAAGGTATCTCGCCTAGGGATGTGTATAGTATGACGAGTAACCCGACGTGAATGAGGACATAATCTCGCACCACACCGTACAACCCTAAGTGAGAACTTGGTATAGGGGCCCGAGAAGGCCAAGGATCCTGAGGCTGGGCCTTGGATGGAAAGTCCCAGCCAGTTTGCAGTTTAACATCTTGTAGTGAGGAAGAAGGTGATCTTAGTTTAGGTTCATAGAACTCGGACCGTAGATGCCTAGTTTAATTTCATATGCATGGGACAAAGAGGGCGAATCATCGTGCTTATGGAAGACCACAAAGTGGAAATGATGATAGAGGACAACTGTTGACCATGTTCGCAACACAGTATCCACCCTTATGTGACCAGAATTTTGGGCAAGCAATTGAGCATCAATTGTTGACCATATTCACAACACAAGACTTGTATCAATTTTTTTCTTTAAATACTTGAGGACATTAGCCTGTAATGGTAGGAGAGCCCTTGGGCTGAGAATCTATGCCATTCGGGGGCCCTTTTGGATATATAGGGTTATGGAAGCCCAAATGATGGGACTTGCAAAGCATGGCAGGGCCTGTGCTCATGGGAAAGACAATAAATGAAGGGAGGGATGTCTTAAGGGGATATGTGTGGCGTGGAAAAATATCCCGACGTGAATGAGGACGCGAGTCCATACTGCACCACACAATCCTAAATGGGAACTTGGGCTAGGGGTCCGAAGGAGTCGAAGGTCCTGAGGCTGAGCGTCCTGGCCAATTGTAACCAGATGACCTCTCATGTGGGAATTGCCTTCATAACTCCTAAGCTCACGTGAGAAATGCTCAATGTGGGAAACAAGGAGTAGGATTAGGCTCTCCTTATCACATAAGGGTCTGACAGCTGGGATCACCCTCCCACTCGAAGCAGACCGAGATTTGGAGAGATGACGGGGCAGAATGAACCACTACACTCCATGCTTGGGGCATATGGGGGTGGTGACAATGAAAAAAGATAGCTGTTGACTAGATTCTAAAAACAACATCTATATCATGTGACCCAAAATGGGAACAACAAATGATCATCGACCGCTGACCATATTCGCAACGTGGGACTCGTATATATTTTTTGTCTAAAACCCTTGAGGGTGTTGGCACGAAATGATAGGAGAGCCCTTAGGCTAAGTATCCTTATCGCTCGGGGGGCCCTTCAGATGTGAAATATAATGGGAACCCAAATGATGGGGTGATGGAGCATAAATGCACCTGTGAAATCTCAAATCAAGTTAGACATCATAAGAGATAAAGATATTCTGGGTAGAGGGATACATGGTACGATCATGATGAACTTGACGTGGATGAGGGCGAAAGCCTGCACCACACCATGTGTTTTGTCCCAATGGGAGGTCCTGAAGTTTGGGGCTGGGCCTACATATGAAATTCTTGGGCAGTCCTACATATCCCATGAGGATGGGAATCAAGCCACACATAGTTCTGAAAAGGCCATGCAGTTTAGTGTCATGTGGTAAGGACGTGGGAGGATTAGAAGAACGAAGGAGGGCACATGGTGCAATCATCGTAACCCTGACATGGGTGGGGCCAAAGAAGCCTACACAATGCCATGTGAGATCCCCCAAAAGAACCACACACAGGAGGGGATAGTCAAAGAGGAAACTGGGGCTGGACTCAAGATGAGGCATCTGAGCGTTCCTATATATCCCATGAGGATGGGAATCAAGCCATACGTAGTTCTTAAGATGCAGTTTAATGTCATACAGGATGATGCATAGTTTAAGGTCATGTAGGACCGTACAGTTTAAGGTTATGCAGGACTATTATGCAGTTTAGGGTCGTGCGAGACCATACAGTTTAAGGTCATGCAGGACCATTATGCAGTTTAGGGTTGCGCGGGACTGTACAGTTTAATGTTGTGCATGACCGTACATTTTATGGTCATGTGGGACCCTACGGATCAAGAAAAGTATTACTTGAGGAACTTGTCATTGGTGTGAGGAGTTATATGCTCACCATCCATTGTAACCAGCAAGTACGTGCCATTGGAGTAAACCTTTTGAATGATGTAAGTTCCTTCCCATTTGGGTTCCAACTTGGGTGGTTTCCTACCAGGTATCATTGGTGCCCTCAGGGCCAATACCAAGTCACCTTACAAGAAGGAGAAAAGGTGAAATTTCTTGTTGAAAGCTCTGGCTATCTTGTTTTGATGCCTTTCCAGATTGTGAAGGGCACAAATCCTGTTCTTGTCAAGCACTTCTAACTCGGCCAGACGGATTTCAGCTACTTTATCCAGTGCTTGCTGATCATAGACAGCTGTGCATAGTGAGGGAAATTGAATCTCAATGGGTAGGACGGCCTCCGTTATGTACACTAGGGAATATGGGGTCACCTGGGTGGAATTACGAGTTGTTGTCCAATAATCCCAATGAGAATTGGGGAGTTTTTCCGGCCAACTCTTCATATTCTGACCAACCATTTTATGCAGAATATTAGAGAGGGTTTTGTTGAACGCCTCGATATTTCCATTTTCTTGCATGTGATAGTGGGAGGTGTGGTTAGAATGGATGTTGTACTTAGCATATAATTTCTTCAGCTCAGCTGCTCGGAAGTTTGTGTCGTTATCGGTGAGGATGGCATGAGGGACTCCAAATTGGTAGATGATGTTGGATCTCACAAAGTCAATGATGGAACGAGCCTTAAACTCTTTGAGTGGAACTACCACTTCCCACTTGGAGAAGAAATCTATGGCAGTCAGGATGAACATGTACTGGGGAGCTGTCACCAGTGGATATGGTCCCACGATATCGAGTCCCCACACCACAAATGGCCAAGATTACTTGGTGGAGTAGAGAGGCTCGGGCAGCTGATGCATGAAGTTAGCATGAATTTGGCACACATGACATCTTTTGGCGAACTCGATGCAGTCATGGATCATAGAGGGACAAAAGTACCCTAGTCTATAGATCTGGTGGGATAGTTTCGGCCTTGTCTGATGAGCCCCGTAGGAATCGATGTGAACCTCTTGCATGACCTGAGAAATCTCGACTCCTTGAATGCAACGGAGGAGAACCCCATCAAACCTGCACTTTTAGAGGATCCGCTCATAGCCAGGGCCGTCTTGGAGGGTGAACTACAACACGCAACATCAGATTCGTTCACGCCTGGCCCGATCTATTGGGAGATAACCATTTCAAAGATACTCAACAAAGGGGGATCTCCAGTCAGGATTCACTTTGATCACTATATCCAGGGGACCTGAGGGTCCTGACGTGGAGGCTCCGGATGTAAGGTGGCTTACCTGTGGGATGTCATTGTCATCGAGGGTGACAGGAGAAATGAATCTCTGATGTGCCACGTGGATAATCAGATCATCCTACTTGGGCTCCGCAAGCGATGCAGCCAGGCCGACCAAGGTGTCAGCTCGACCATTCTGAAATCGAGGAACATGAGTAACTTCTGGACGAGATGGGAACTAAGCCATTTGTTGGAGAGTGCATTCCAACAATGGTATGAGCTATGGATTTCTAACGATGTAGTCACAATTGATCTATTTGATGACTAGTTTAGAGTCCCCTTTCACATGAAAATGAGGCACATCAATCTTGAGGGCCAGTTTGAGGCTAGTGATGAGAGCCTGATATTTTGTCTCATTGTTGGTGCAGCCTTCTGACAATAGGAATGAGTATGGAAGAATGGCTTGTGCTGGGGTAATAAAGACAATACCCAGGCCTACTCTATTGAGCCTGGGGTTATTGAGCCTTCTGCCAATGGGGATTCAGAAAGCACCATCGAAATGAATCTGCCAGCACGGCGTGGCTTGGTCTACCAAGAGGATTGCCTCATCGGGGAAATTGAGATCCAAGGACTAGTC
Source organism: Viscum album (assembly GCA_963277665.1). NCBI lineage: Eukaryota > Viridiplantae > Streptophyta > Magnoliopsida > Santalales > Viscaceae > Viscum > Viscum album. The sequence goes on from OY728122.1 coordinate 1,257,180,838, forward strand.
AGTAGGAGCCAGATGGGCAGCAAGGAAGTCTGCCAATGCTTTCCCCTGAATAGATTTCTGAGGGACAAATCAAATATCAAAATTCTAGAGAATCACTACCCACCGAGCTATATATTTTATCAACATGGGGAAGTTCAGGATTTACTTCAGTGGGTCTACTCAGGACACTAGCTATAACATCCCACCTTTTTATCACATAAAATTTCATTACATTTTACAAAACCGAGGATCTTTAAGGTTTAGTGTCTTGGAAACCGGGAACTTAAAACATGAAAACATAAAACATTATTCTTAAACACTTGAAAGGCTTCTCCTCATGTTCATCCTAGGTTCATTACTACATATCATAAACTGGGGACACACATCAAAAGAAAGGGTGAGCAGAAGGCCCAGTAAGGGAAACAAGAGAAACATTTTACATGTGAACTTGAGATACTTCAATAAGTTCATGAAAAGAACTTTAAGGCATGAGAAAGAAATCATGAGATATATCATAATAAAAATAACATTTTTCATAAATTGAAGATGTGGCTACAACATTTAATATTGACAATAATTTCGTTTCACCAAGGTCCATCCCCAAGGTGTCATTAAAAATTACCAAGGTTATTCACCAAGGTATCAGTCTAAAAGGTCATCTCTAGAGATTAAGTCTTTACCCAATGCATTGAAGCGCTATCTGGGAACACCCTTGACATATCTTTATTATCATGTGAGCCACATATATCATCATCAATAATTTCATAAACAACCCATATAGCATAAAATAAATGGGTTTCGTTTCATAATCATAACATTTTAAAAACTGCTTTAAAGACATGATCTTTATGTCACTTTAAACCCATGGAAAGGGAAAGCGGGTTTCATGTATGTAAATATCAGAATTTAAAATAGAAAATTTTGATATATATGTGAATACCCCTTTAGAAATAAGAGATTTGAGTATTCACTTAATAACATAAAATAATTTTGAGAAAAAGAGAGAGGCATTTTGAGACGAAAATTCTGCAGCATAACGGCTACGTTACAGGGTTTTAGAAAACATTGAAAAGAGAGGGGACATGGGTCAACCACTCATAAATGATCCATAAAATAGTAGGGGAACAGAATATAAAGGATTTAAGAACATGGTAATGAAATTTTAAATACATACCATATGAAATGAAGAACATGAAAGGAAGACAAAAATAAGATTTCTCTTATGAAAATTCGACAGCCTAACGGCATCACTTAAACTTCAACAAAAATGATTTGATGAGATCAAATAGGGGCTCTCATCATATGAACATAAAAGTTCAGTATGATAGATATATAGATAATACACAAACATAATAAAAATTAACATGAAATACTTTACATGAAAGTAGAACTTTGAAAAATGAGAAAGGTGAAAGAATCCCTTAAAAATTCAGCAGCCTAACGGCGTCACTTAAACTTCAACAAAAATGAATTGATGAGATCAAATAGGGTCTCTCATCATATAAATATAAAAGTCCAGTATGATATATATAGAGATCATACCCCAACATAATAAAAAGGAACTTTCAAGACTTGACATGGAATTAGAACTTTGAAAAATGAGAAGGGTGAAAGAACCACTTAAAAATTCGGCAGCCTAACGGCGCCACTTAAAACTTCAAAATACTGAATTGAAGAGATAAAATGGGGTCTCTCATCATATGATCACAAAATATCAGTATGATAAATATAGATATCATAAAAAAACATAATAAAAAGAAACTTGAAAGACTTTACATGAAAATAGATCTTGAAAAATGAGAAGGGAGAAAGAATCCGTTACAAAAATTTCGGCAGCCTAACGGTGCCACTTAAACATTCATAAAACAAAATAATGAGAGTAAGAGGGGATATATCATTATATGAACATGAAAAGGGCATTAATGGGAATATAAAATAACCTCCTCCAACATAAGAACATGTAGCATAAAAGAAATGACATAAAAGAGATCACTTGAAAAGAAAGAGGGGTTGGATCCCTTACCTTAAAACGTAACTCTTAAAACTCAAAGGTTGGGACCTTGAGGGCTTGGGGGCACCTTGGGAGGACTACTTGGGAGGTAATGAGACCAGAACTTAGTTGGGGGGAGAGTGGGGAGTCGAAATGGATGAGAGGATGGCTTGATATTTATAGGGAAAGTGAGGGGACAAGGCATTAATGGCCAAGGGACACCTCACAAGTGGTTTTCTCAAAAGCATGGGCTCTCCCATGGTATTTCCCATGGAGTTAGGCCACATGGGGCCCCCATACAATAATTCATCACCTTTGGTCGGCCAACCCATAAAATATCTCATGACATCATCATGACACAGTTATGATGTCATTAAACATACCGAAACCCTAAAACTGTATTTTTACTATTCACTGAAAATTCAACTTTCTCAGAAAAATCCCAAAATTTCACATTAACCAAATATCAATGCTCTGATTTCAAAAATGAACTCCATTTTATAAAAATAATTTTCTAAATATTTTTAATTTAATTTTTAAATAAATACACTATTCACTGAAAATTCATTTTTTCATAAAAAACCCCAAAAATTACCTTAACATAATATCGATGATCTGAGTTCAAAAATGAAATCCATTTTATAAAAATACTTTTCTAAATATTTTTAATTTAATTTTTAATTAAAAAACACTATTCACCCGAAAAAACTAATACTTGAATAATAATTTATGAAACCGTTATTTAACTATTTTATTGAATCACATTACTTAATCAAGGTTCCTAGATTATATTAATACTTTCTTTAAGTGAGATTACTAATCCATTTGGTCACATTACTAATCCTAAGCATAAAATCACTATTCATAATTTACTATTCATCAAAAATCAAGTTGATCTTATTAGACTCTAAATTTCGTACTGAACATAATTGTAGAAGACCATTTTTTGAAAATAATTACACATTTTTAATTATTTAAGGTTTACATAAACATTTTTTAAAATATCCTTTCTCTAAAATTCACCAAAAATATGCATACTATATTTATCCGGACATTTGAAAAGTCATAAACATCATCATAAGAAGAAATCCCAATTTTTATTTAAAAAAAAGGATTACACAAGGTAGTTACGGTATCCTTACATAGCCCCTTATCACACCAGTATAGGACCTAAGTGTATGGTGTGCTAAGGTGGGAGAATCTAAGGGAGGCTCGGCCAACATCGCACGAGTAGTAATTTCTATCAGTTTGAACTTCTCGTGAAGGCGATTCCGTTCTAGCTTCACACGATGAAGTTTGGCTTGGGTTTGGTCCAGAGAAAAGCCCAGTGGTGCTACCTCCTTCCCAAGTTCTGTTAGATGGGATTCGATCAGTCCAAGACTACTGGGTGAGGCCATCGAATCTTCTTTCTATAATAATTAACCAAGATTACTTGTATTTAGAGACAACAATCGAAACGTTTAGTTTACAACGGTCATATTGACCAATGGTTATATAATAGTCAAAACCCAACGGTCTCATTTTAATTATACTCATGTTATCAAATGAAACATTTTTGTTGAGTATAAAAAATAAAATAAAATAACACATAAAATTAGGAAACAAGATTTATTCAAAATTTCGGGTCATTACACTAGCTGTACCTCGTGGTGCTGCAAGTAATGTCACAACTTCTGTACTGCGAATACCAGTGCAAGGTAGCTCTTTTCGATGGGAGAGTATCTCGTCTCAGTATCAAGGAGCATGAATCTGAGGTATTAATGGCTGTTCTCCGTCCCCTCATTGTTCTTCTGAGTGAGAAGGGCACTGAGATATTGTTCTATGGCGGTCACATAAAGGACCAATGGATTTTTGGAGACGGGTGACATTAATACCAGAGGATGGAGAAGATACTACTTAATCTCCTCAAAAGTAGTCTAACACTCTTCATCCCACTCATAGACGATGCCTTTCTTCATGAGCCGAGAAAAGGGATTACACTTGCTAGCCAGATTCACAATGAATCAGCATATGTAGGCTAAGTGGCCTTGGAAACCTTGAATCTCCCGAATGTTACTCAGAGGAGACATCTGGGTAATGGCCTTGATCTTCTCAGGGTTGATCTCAATGACCTTGTATCTGACAATGAAGATGAGAAACTTTCCAGAGGTGACCCCAAAGGCACACTTCAATGGGTTCATCTTTAGGTGACGGGAACGGAGGAAGTCGAACACTTTCTCAAGGTCTTTGAGATGGTCCTGATGCTGGCGAGATTTGACCACCAGATCGTCCACATAGAATTCCACCAATGTTCCAAGGATCAGCTTGAATATACAATGCATAGACCACTGGTAGGTGGCACCTGCATTCTTTAAACCGAAGGGCATGACTTGGTAATAGAAAGTACCTTATGGTGCCTTGAAGGCTGTGAACTTCTCATCCTCAGGGGCCATTCAGATCTGATTGTACCCAGAGTACCCATCCATGAAGGAGAGGGCTTGGAATCCAGTTGTAGCATCAATAAAAAAATCCATCATAGGAATGGGAAAATCATCCTTTAGACAGTGACGGTTGAGATCCCAGAAGTTGATGCAGACTCTGATATGTCCATTCTTCTTCCTTATTGACACAATGTTGGCTAGCCATTTGGGGTACTGGACTTCCTTAATGAAATTGGCTCTGATGAGCTTATCAACTTCCACATCTACCATGACACCATGAGAAGGGTGCATCTTTCTGGGAGGCTGCTTGAACCCACAATGATTTGTCGGGAGACCGAGGCAGTGGATGGCTACCTGAGGATCTAGTCCTAGAATCTCATCATAACTCCAGGAGAATACATCACGGTGTTGTTTCAGGAAGTCTATGTACTACCGTTGCTCCTTGAGGGGAACGACGACACTGATTAATGTGGGTTTTGGGTCTACCTTGCTACCGAGGTTCACCTGTACCAACTCATCAACTGTGGCGGAGACACCCTCTTCAAAGGTGGGAGGAGCATCCTCCAAATCCTCTTCTTCACTTATAAGGGAGGGACCCTCGGTGGGAGGAATTGCTTCTGAGTCAGCAGATCCTGACGGGAGGCTGGTACCAGCCTGAGCAGTAGTGGTCATTGCATCGGAGGACTCCTATACTGCCACAACCATAGCGATGAAGGCTGTTGAACTGATCCCATCTGGCCTCCAACCCAAGGGTCCATGTTTGATGATGTTGAAGCAATAGTGGCACATCAGCTTGAGCCAGTTAATTCCATCCTGGTGGAACAAGCACGTATGATGTATTGTCGTTACCATGGGGCGGATATCCCGATACCTTATGGGGGTAAGAGGCTCTGGGATCACCTGATCCTAATTTGTATAGGAGTATGAGGTGATCTTTCGACATCACTTAGGCCTGGGAATGTATTCCCCCTTGTCCCAGAAACAACGAAGCATTGTCCCATGTCTGGGGTTGTAGCCTCTAATTAGTGGATTGGAAAGACGTAGGCTTCATCTAGATCTGTCCACAGGTTGGTCGCAGCCGTGGCATGCTCGACCTCATTAGTCTAAATCTGCTTGTCCTTTCTCTTTTAGTAGTTGGCATCTAGGTAGCGGGCTTCACAAGAGGAAAATGGAGACACATCATCTTGAAGCATTACCACTCAACCATTAAGGGAGTACTTAAGTTATTGGTAATATGATGAGGGAACCGCTGCATTCATGTGGATCCATGACCTTCCCATCAATTCATTGTAGGCGTGTCCTAGGAGACTACCATAAATTCAGTTCTAGTAACTAGGCCACCAAACTGGGTCTTCAAGCGGATCTTATCGACCAGTGTCTGTTCCATCCTATCATAACCTTGGATTTTTAGGTCAGAAGGACTCAGATCATCTTTAGACAATCCCAGCTTTCACAGTGTTCGAGTCGGGATTAGGTTAATTCTAGAGCCTGTGTCGACAAGACAGTGATGAACTTACATTCCATTGAACTGGTTAGTGATGTACAATGAGAGAATCTGCCCCTGTATGGGAGAACCTTCATCTTCTCCAGAGAATGAGATAATGGCCTGACATTCAGCATTCTCGACTGCTTCAACATGAAAGGCTTCTGTGGCTGCTACTTCCATCTCAAACTGGAGGGGGCTTCTTAAAGCCTCAGTGAGAGCCTCACACATATCTGACGATAGGTGAAGGGCCTCAAGGATGGAGAGCCTGTCTGGAATACTAGCAAGATTCTTAAGGACATCATGATTTTGTTCCAGGCGTGAAATTCTGCTTGCAGGAGGTCTCTCTATGATAGGAGGTATGGTGGGCCCTGCCGACTGGATGAACGACTGACTGGTACTAGAAACATACCACTGCCCACTGGTCAAGGCCTGCAGAGTGGCTACTGGATGAGGGCCAGAAAACTGAGACCAGCCTGTAGCAGGGCGGGGCTGGTCACGACATGGTTGGAGTGGCTCTGCCTGATCCAGCAACACGAACGATGGTGAAGGCAGACCTGATGCCGCCATATGAGAAGGTTGCACATACCGAGCTCTACGCTGAGCCTATTACCTGGTTTTGGTATCATGCATAGCCTGGCTGAAAGCGTTGACCAAGGCACTCCGACAGCCCATATATCCATGGCTCCGTCAATGCTGGCGATGACTGGGGACGTTGGGAGGATCCGCTTGGAGCTCCTCATCGTCAGAAATCATGTAGGGATTTACCAGCTCTACGATGTTAACTGAGGCATACCATTGACCGTCACTCGAAGAGTCATCCACTACTAGATGGATTCTGGGAGGGATCCCCATCTCCAGGGGCATGAAGTCACCAATAGTACGGGATGGCGATGGCATTGGCTAGGGACTTTTCTTTACCTTATGCCACTGGTGTTTTCTCTTCTGAGAAGAGGTCGGCTGAGACAATGATGCAGAAGTGGTGGCTACAACTTCTAAAGGCTCTGGACGATTTAGGCACACCCAGATGACACTGTGGGAATGGGAGACTGTTTTGCGAGCCATCCAGTCATCATACTTCTAGGATCCATGACAGGAAACCTGATGCCACTCATCCTTGCCGTCGCAGCTGCTGTCTGGCCTCACGAAGACGCATGCCACCTGTGCCGAAGCCGGGCCTAAACTAACTATGTTGTTATATACCTAGTCTTGAAGACAGTATTTGAACACATATCACTTCTTGAGAGTGTGCCCCAGGATCCGGTGGTATGGGCAGTAATTAGGGTGATCAGTGAGGTTTACCTCTTCTGGCCTTCTACACTCAGGAAAACGTAGAATCCCCTGCTCTAAGGAACTACGGAAGTAACCGGGGACCTATGCCTCATCGAATGAGTAGGCCTAGTTTCTCCTATTCAGAAAGGTGTCTCTTAGAGATTAACCCTAACAAGGGTCTGGAGGAGCCTGCCAAGGAGGTGGAAATCGGTTATCTCTCCTGGGTAGTGGTAGCGCATTGCGCGGGGGCACCTGCTGATTTTGAGGTGGGCGCTACTGGGCCGATGGCTACGCCTGAGGTAGAGGACCTCTATGAGGCTGTGGAGGTCACTCCATTGGAAACAACTCTAGTCACCTGAGGGACTCTATTTTAGACACTATGGTCGGCTCAGCCCTGGCGTCCCTTCTCGTGGGGATCGCAGGAGGCGACAGACGTGCCTGCTTGGCCTGCTGTAAGGCTTTCTCTAAGTGCTAGGACTTATCAGAGAAGTCTCAAAATTTTTTGGTATAGTTCTAGGTGATCAGAGAGGGTACTAGCTCTGTCTTGACATTCCCTATGCACATCGTCAGCAATTTCTCATGAGTCAGCGACATGTCAAGGGAATACGTGAGTCCTTTCCACCGGGCGACAAAGCCAGCGATGTGCTCATCAGGCCTCTTCTTGCACTTGAAGAGGTCTATGATACTCATCTTCCATGTGGTGGAACTGAAATGGTAGAGGAATTTCCCATGGAGGTCCTCCCATCCAGTTTCTGATCCGATGGGGAGCTGGCTGTACCAGACAAACGCAGGCCCTTCCAATGTCTCCACAAAACATTAGATCTTGGCGGCCTCCTACTATGCCAGAGTTCCCAACATGGGGCCACACCTTGAGGTAAAGTGGGCCAGGTGCTGTGGCGGGTCCCCTGTCCTGTTGAAGGGGGAAAATGTGGGATTCCCAAAACTTGGGGGTTCTAGAATATCATCCACCCACGCTGGATAAGGCTTGCCATCAGGCGGAAGCGCCACTTATCGCATCTCTAATGCCTTGAGACGGGCAATGAGTGCCGCTATTGGATCATTTGGGTGGGGGTTCCTGTCTTGATGGGGATCTGATAAAACACTATTTTATTGAATATTTTATTGATAATAAATGATATAATTTCCTCACATTGTGTTAAATATGTTTATTTATAAAATATTTGGGATTAGATCATTCATTTGAATATTTGATGAAAATTCCAGTTTTACCCTTTATAGTTCACTGTAGTATTTCAAAGATAAATATTTTTATATTTGTTATTTAAATTTTAAATTTTGTAACAGTGTTCCTAACTTAATTATATACAACTTTTATTCAGGACACTAGATCAAAATAATGCATTTTAATGGAGTAATTGGGCCATAAAGTCAAAGATGGTCTGGACTCGCCAGAATGGATAAGCTTCTGTATTTCGGACATAACTCCTACATATGGGATTTTATTGAGCCAAAATTTGGAGAGGAGATAGAGGACACATATCCTCACATTTGATCCGTCTGGAAGGCCGGCCAATTCACGATTTTTGGTGGTCAAATGGGCGGTTCAATTTGCATTAAAATATTTGGCCGAATTTCCACATTCACACTTGAAACCACTTGTAACCTATCCTCCCCTCCCCTCTATAAATTGGAGTTTTTCTCATTTGGAGGGGTTGGGACGTGAATTGGGAAGTTGAGGGCAGAGGAGAAGTGGATCCACTCCAATTCTACAACCATTTCAATAAGGGTAGCTCTTGAAGCAAGGATCCCTTCGACGAAGCCTTCTTCTTCTCCTTCATGTTGTAATGATTTTGTTTATGTAATAAACTTATTTGTTCTTCTTTTATTTCTTCTCTTTTCTTCTGTTTTGTTTAAATTTCTTCTTCTCTTAATCTTCCTAATTGGGCTGGAATTCTTGAGTAGAAGCGTTATTGGGTTATACCCATTTTAAACCTTTGCACATGCAAAACGCTTCTACGATGATTACGCCACCCATGGAAGAGTAGTTCTTTTTAGTAATCGATCGAACTCTATCCTTTTTCATTCATTTATTTTGAATCAATGAGCTAATATAATTCACATAATATGATCCATGAATTGTGTTTTTAAATTACAAGAAACTAAGTAAGCAATTGAACAATTAACACAAAAACACGCGAGGTCGGGATTTTGTGTAAATTGTGAGAGCGCGATCTTAATCGGTAATACAAGACCACACGGGATAAATTTGTAGAGTTAAAATATAATCCCTAAACACAATTCATACTCATTTCCAGAATGGATATGAGCCTTAATTTACCACTGACCATAAGCTAATCTTATAACATCAATCAAAGCAGGGTGCTGCGATTGCATGTTCCGAAGTTAGCCTAGGGTTAAATTCACACCATCTTCGTGGTAAAGTTAATTCTCGTAGGGTTTGGGATTTAACAAATTAAGGGATCATAATTAAGTGAATATTAATTTAAATTATAATGATTAATAAATTATTGAAGAGGTAGAGTTATATCGATTACATCTTTTAAATATTGTCTAAACAAACATCTTTTTGTTGTGTCATTTTAATCAAACTTCATTTCAAAACTAAAAACAAAAAAAAAAAATACAATATTCTTCCAGCAAACTTCTTCTAGATTCATAAACTATAAGAAACTACCCCCATCCTTTCAAGTAGTGTTTTTATTCTCTTTTATTTTACTTCTAGAATACCTCTAAAAATTGTTTTAATTCACTTCCTCCTTTGAGAGACGACCTTGGTCAGCCACTCTGCTGCACCTAAGTACCCCAAAATCATACTAATCATTTGAGGGCGCCCACGACAGCGCTCTTTAAAATTGGCGCCGTTGCCGGGGAGGCAAGTAATTATTTCAACCAATTAGAGGTATTTATTTTATTTTACATTTTATTCTCTTCCTCTCTTATTTCTTCCTTCTTTACCCAATATGATTTTTCTTCTTCTTCTTTTATTTTCTTCTACTTATTTTTGGACCATCAACTCAAACTTCTCATTTTTATTTTACTATGGTCCACTTTCTTTCTTTTCATTTTTATTTGATCTATGACACGAAATAATCCCGAAGATCTCTTAGATCTTGACCCTGAGATTGAACGTAGCCTTAGGGCTCGAATCAGAAATTCTCAGTCTACGGGAAGTTTCAATATTCAACCAGTTGGTGAATTCCTCTTTTCTGGAAACATTGAAATTGGAAGCTATTCAAATTCAAACATAAAAGAGGAACCAATGGCTGAAAACAATGGAAATGAACTTAATAGAACCATTCGAGAATTGGCTGCACCTGATATTAACTATCAACCAAATTGTATTGCATACCCAAATCTCGAATCAGACTTTGAATTGAAATCTGGATTAATTCACCTTCTTCCAAAGTTTCATGGCTTATCTGGTGAGGATCCCAACAAACACCTTAAGGAATTTAATGTGGTTTTCTCAACTTTAAAACCAAGAAATGTTTCTGAAGATCAAATTAAATTAAGAGCATTCCCATTCTCACTTGATGGAGATGAAAAAGATTGGATGTATTATTTGCAACCTGAAGATGTAACATGTTGGAATGATTTGAAACGTCTTTTCTTGCAAAGATTTTTTCCAGCATCAAGGAAAACATCCATTTGAAAGGAGATATCGGGGATCAAGCAAGCCCAAGGGGAGTCAATGTATGAGTACTGGGAGCGATTCAAGAAGTTGTGTGCAAGCTGCCCACATCACCAAATCAGTGAGCAATTACTCATCCAGTACTTCTATGAAGGAATCACACCTATGGAGAGAAGCATGGTAGATGCTGCGGCTGGAGGAGCATTGGTGGACAAGACACCAGTAGCTGCACGAGCATTGATCGACAAGATGGCCCAAAACTCCCAACAATTTGGTGATAGAGGTACACCACATGTCAGGGGAGTACATCAGGTAAGTCCTTCTTCTCTTGAGAGTCATTTGATTGATACCAAGTTAGAAGAATTGACAACTATGGTGAGGCAAATTGCTTTGGAACAAAAGACATCTCTACCCCCTCCTTCAAGGCCTTGTGGCATTTGCACTGAGACAAGCCACCCAACTGACTGTTGCCCACAACTCCAAGAAACAGAAGATTGTGCAGCAGTGTTCCCTGGGAAACCATTTCAGCAGCAACAACAACCATATCCCCAAAAGAAGTTTGATTCATTTGCTCCAACATACAACCAAGGGTGGAAAGATCAACTGGACATGAGGTATGGCTCTGGACAACAACAAAGGACCCCTTTTCAACCAAACTTCCAGCAGCCTCCGCCTTACCAGCAGGGTTTCCAACAACCCCAAAGGAGATTTGAAGCCCAAGCATCAACAAGTCAGCAACAAGGGAATCATCCACCAAAGGTAGATTCTAATACTGATGATCTTTTGAAGCAAATTGTTCTTAATCAACAGAATGAGCTGAAGAGTCAAAGTTCGGAGCTGAGGGAGTTGAAGACTCAAATGAGCCAGATTTCCACCGCCCTCCATGAACTTGTAAGTAAGAATTCCGGAAATCTACCTTCCCAACCCACTCCAAATCCAAAGGGGAATTTTAGTTCCATCACATTGAGAAGTGGGAAGCAAATGAATGATACATCTGTACCTACCATTCCACCGGGATTCACCTCAACTCCAGAGAAGCCGCATTCCAAACCAATTGATGAGAAATCCAAGGAGAAAGATAAAGGTAAGAAAAATATTGATGATGTTCCTCCTAAACCCCTTCCTTTTCCAAATAGGGTTGTTCAAACCAAGAAGATGGCTGAAGAAGCAATGCAAAAGGAGGTTTTGGACACATTCAAGCGAGTGGAGATCAACATTCCTCTACTTGAAGCCATTAAGCAAATCCCAAGGTATGCCAAATTCTTAAAAGAACTCTACACCAATCGAAGAGGGCTCAAGGGGAATGAGAGGATCAACCTTGGAAGGAATGTATCGGCACTCATTACACCAACTCTAGAAATTCCAACAAAGTGCAAGGATCCCGGGACATTCACCATCCCATGTACTATAGGGGAGTTGCACTTCTCTGATGCTCTTTGTGATTTGGGAGCTTCCATAAATGTGATGCCTCACTCTGTATTCTCTTCCTTGCAGGTTGGTGAGTTGAAGCCAACAAGAGTAGTGGTGCAATTGGCGAATAGAGCTACGACATATCCAGCAGGAGTCCTTGAGGATGTACTTGTCCGGGTAAGAGACATGATCTTTCCAGTGGATTTCTATGTTATTAACATGGAGGATGATCAGGTAAGTTCTCATGCCCCCATTATCTTAGGTAGAACCTTCCTCAAAACTGCAAAAACTATCATAAATGTCAATGAGGGTACACTTTCCATGGAGTTTGGAGATGAAGTTGTGATATTTAATGTTATGGATTCCATGAAGTACCCCTCAGAGGACCATTCTGTTTTTGTTATCTCCCATTTTGAACCACCAAATAAAAACTCCATAGAATTTGATTGTCCTATCCTTAGGGAGATTATGAGTATTGGTTCGAGTTTGATATCTAAGAGCACTTCCGCACATGTTTCTGATATAAAATCCTATCTTGGATTTGATTTTGATGTGGATTCCTATTCTGATTTTGATCATGTTCACTCTGATTATGAAATGGCTGTTGAGTATGCTGATGGATTTGATGATTTATTCTATGATTTTGATGATGTCTATTCTGATACTGATGCTCTTTGTGCACATATTTCAGTTCCTTCAATGTCTCCATCCATACTACACCCCCCTTCATTAGAACTCAATCCATTGCCACCAAATCTAAAATACTCATACTTGTTGAGTGGTGAGAGATTACCTGTTATCATTGCTAACAATCTCCCTTTTGAACATGAAGAAAAGATTTTGAATATTTTGAGGAAGAACATCAGGGCGATTGGGTGGACCTTGGCTGACATATCAGGTATTAGCCCCTCCATTTGCATGCATAGGATTCTCTTGGAGGATGGGGCTAAACCGGTGAGACAACCACAAAGGAGACTCAATCCCACCCTCTTAGAAGTTGTTAAAAAGGAAGTTGAGAAATTGCTCGAGGAAGGTATAATCTTTCCCATTTCAGATTCACAGTGGGTAAGTCCAATTCAGGTTGTGCCTAAGAAAACTGGTTTTACTATTGTTAAAAATGAGAAAGATTATTTAGTTCCAATGAGGGTGCAAAACAGTTGGCATGTGTGTATTGATTATAGGAAACTAAATCAGACCACTCGCAAGGACCATTTCCCCCTCCCATTTATTGATCAAATGCTCGAGAGACTAGCTGGGAAAACACACTATTGTTTCTTGGATGGATTTTCTGGATATTTTCAGGTTCCTATAGCTCCAGAGGATCAGGAGAAGACTACATTCACCTATCCCTTTGGCACATTTGCCTACCGGAGGATGCCATTTGGACTTTGCAATGCCCCAGGTACCTTCCAGAGATGTATGGTGAGTATTTTTTCTGATTTTATTGAGACCTGCATGGAGGTATTTATGGATGATTTTACAGTGTATGGGTCTTCATTTGATGAATGTCTAATTAGTTTGGGAAAGGTGTTGAATCGTTGTTTTGAGAAGAATCTGGTCCTAAACTTTGAAAAGTGTCATTTCATGGTAGAGCATGGCATTGTCTTAGGTCATGTAGTGTCAAAACATGGGATAGAGGTTGATAGATCAAAGGTAGATATTATTTCATCCTTACCATATCCTTCATGTGTGCGTGATGTTAGATCTTTCCTAGGTCATGCAGGATTTTATCGGCGCTTCATCAAAGATTTTAGTAAGATTGCTCTTCCTATGTCAAGATTACTTCAAAAGGATTCTGATTTTGTGTTTGATGTTTCTTGCAGGAATTCATTCGATGAGCTAAAACAACGTCTGACCACTCCACCTATCATACAACCCCCAAGGTGGGAGATTCCTTTTGAGCTTATGTGTGACGCCTCCAACTTCGCGGTTGGAGCTGTCTTATCTCAGAGGGTGGAGGGGCGTTCACATGTGATCGCCTATGCATCAAGGACACTAGATTCAGCCCAATCAAATTACACAACCACAGAAAAGGAGTTTCTTGCTGTCATATTTGCTTTAGATAAATTCCATTCATATTTATTGGGCTCTAAAGTAGTTGTTTTTTCTAACCATGCAGCTTTGAGGTACCTCCTAAAGAAGCCATATGAAAAGCCACGACTTATCCGTTGGATGCTCCTTCTTCAAGAATTTGATATTGAGATAAAGGACAAGAAGGGATCAGAGAATTTGGTGGCGGACCACATGAGTAGGCTTACTCACACACTAGAGGATGACACCTTGGACCAGGTACCACTTCAGGACACTTTCCCTGATGAAAATATCTATACCATCTCAGGTACGCATCCTTGGTATGCTGATTTAGTTAATTACATTTTTTCCTCTGAAATCCCAGCAAATTTGAAGAAGCATCAAGTCCAAAAATTAAAAAGTGAGTCTAGGTTTTATGTGTGGGATGATCCTTACCTATGGAGCATGTGTAGTGACCAAGTTATTAGGAGGTGTATTCCTGATCATGATTTTGATTCTGTTTTGCAATTCTGTCATACACTTGCATGTGGTGGACACTTTGGACCCCAACGGACAGCTAGGAAAGTTTTGGACTCTGGATTATATTGGCCTAGTTTATTCCATGATGCCCATGTGTTTTGTAAGTCATGCACTCGTTGCCAACACACTGTGAACATTTCTAAGAGACATGAGATGCCCCAACAACCCATACTATTCTGTGAGAATTTTGATGTATGGGGCATTGATTTTATGGGTCCTTTTCCTAGTTCATTTGGATTTTTGTATATTTTGGTTGCTGTTGATTATGTGAGTAAATGGGTGGAGGCCAAGGCCACCAGGACTGACGATTCTCATGTTGTAGTGGATTTTGTCAAGGCTCAAATTTTCTGCAGGTTTGGAGTACCAAAGTCCATCATCAGTGACCAAGGGACACATTTTTTCAATAGGAATTTTGCTTCCCTCCTTCGAAAGTATGGGGTGACACACAAAACATCAACACCATACCACCCCCAAACAAATGGCCAGGCTGAGGTTTCAAATCATGAGCTGAAACAAATATTAGAGAAAACCGTGCAGCCAAATAGGAAGGATTGGAGCAAGCGCTTGGATGATGCATTGTGGGCTTATAGAACAACATACAAGACCCCCATTGGTATGTCCCCATTTCGGATTGTTTTTGGGAAAGCATGTCATCTCCCAGTGGAAGTCGAGCATCGGGCATATTGAGATATAAAGAAATGCAACATGGATTTGGCCCAAGCTGGAATTCAAAGGAAGTTGCAAATTCAAGAGCTTGAGGAGATTCGACTGTCATCATATGAGAACTCAAGGCTCTACAAGGAAAGATCAAAAGTAGCTCATGACAAAATGATCCAACAAAGGGAGTTTCATGTTGGAGAGAAAATCCTTCTCTATAGTTCACGACTGAAGTTGATGCCTGGTAAGTTGCGTTCCATATGGTTAAGTCCTTATATTGTGTCTAATGTTTTTCCTTATGGTGCAGTGGAGATCACACAAGAGGACACTGGAAGGAGCTTTACAGTCAATGGGAAACGTTTGAAGAGATACATTGAGGGAAATCCTACTGATGCAGTGGATTTTATCACACTGCATGACCCCATCATCACTTGATCACATTAGGCTGTTCCTAACCCTTTCACTTTTATATTATTTGTCCTATTTAAAAATTCTGAATTTCATGTGCATATATCATCTCACGGGTTCACATTGAGGACAATGCAATATTTTAAGTGTGGGGGAGGGAACCTTTTAGTTTAGTAATTTCAATTGTTTTCCTGTTTAAAAAAAAACCAAAAAAAAATTGCGTGTTTTTCAAAAAAAAAAAATTGTGTGTTTTTCAAATTTTGTGTGTTTATTTTACAATTTTCTGTGTGTTTTGAAACATTTTGAGCTAAAATGATTCTCATCACCATTTTTAAATCCATATCAATAAGTGAAACAATTTACCCCTTGAAACTAAGCTTAAAATAATGCTGAAATGACTTTGTTTCAAGTTCAAATATTTAGTAATTTCATGAAAAGTATGCTGAATTTTGAATCCCATGCCAATCTCACTGTCTTTATATTTGAAATCACTTTCCTGTGAGGCTTCTAAACCATTATTTTCATATTCTTTACATTCAACTCACTTCTTGAGAGAACCAAACCATACTTGATTTAACCAGAATTTGATCTATTCCTGTCAAAACTTGAGAGTTTGAGGTACTTATGTTTAAATGATTGAGGAATTTGTTTGGTATTAAAGCCCCTATTTCAAAGAATACTGTTTTATAATGGCCTACCTTGAATATTTAATCCTTTTAGCCCTTAGAAGCCATGCAAAGTCTGTTAGGTTAGCCACATTACAAGCCAATTTTCCCTATCCAACCAACTCTTGAAGTGAAATTGCATAATCTAGTTGAGCTTAAGTGTGGGGGAAGTTGTCTTGGGTTTTGCCACCATATTCTGTGATACTTTGGGTGGAAAATTAAATTCTGAAGATATGTGTTTGCTGCTAAAGAAAGTCATTATATTGAAAGCTGTGCCTTTTCTGGAGCTTTCATGACAAGTGAAGCTGTGCCTTTTCTGGAGCTTCTAATTGAGGTGGAAAGTTGTGCCCATCTGGAGCTTTTAAGAAAATCATGTTTGAGAAGATTGGCATTTTTTATGCTGAAATGATGAATGGTGTAAACCTTTCATGACTTTTCATGATGATGGAGCTGAATTGATACTATGGGGATTGAAGAGGAGACCATATTTAAGTGAAAATTAGATTAATGCAATTTTGCTTCAAAAGAGTCAAGCCCTCCTCATTCAGCCTCAGAGTTTTTCACATCTTAATCCTACCAACCGAAAGCCACAGAACAAACCTGAAAAGTCCTCATGATAAACATATGTCCTTGACTCACATCGGGTAGCGATGTAGGAATCTATCAAGCCTATGGTGACCCTTGTATGAGTTTGGATGAGAAAGACATTGCAAAAAAATTGATATTTGAGCGATGAGAGAAAATTCAAGCGAGGTAAGTGTTTTGTGCATGGGCGGATAAATGAAGTGGAAATATATTGAATTATATAAATGGAGAACTTGAAATAAGGTTTTTTATGAGGCATGATATCTTTTGATTCTTGGTGTGAAATTTATTGATCTTAAGGATATGTGTTTTAAAATTGGTTTTGATTTGATATTGATGTTTACTTGATATGAGGTTTTGCCCAGGTGTGCAAAAGGGTAAGTGTGGGGGAGTTGATAAAACACCATTTTATTGAATATTTTATTGATAATAAATGATATAATTTCCTCAAATTGTGTTAAATATGTTTATTTATAAAATATTTGGGATTAGATCATTCATTTGAATATTTGATGAAAATTCCAGTTTTACCCTTTATAGTTCACTGTAGTATTTCAAAGATAAATATTTTTATATTTGTTATTTGAATTTGAAATTTTGTAAAAGTGTTACTAACTTAATTATCTACAACTTTTATTCAGGACACTAGATCAAAAGAATGCATTTTAATGGAGTAATTGGGCCATAAATCAAAGCTGGGATGGACTCTCCAGAATAGATAAGCTTCTGTATTGTGGACATAACTCCTACATATGGGCTTGTATTGAGCCCAAATTTGTAGAGGAGATATAGGACCTATATCCGCACATTTGATCCTTCTGGAAGTCCGTCAAATTCACGCGTTTTGGTGGTCAAATTGGCGGTTCAATGTGCATTAAAATATTTGGCCGAATTTCCACATTCACACTTGAAACCACTTGTAACCTATCCTCCCCTCCCATCTATAAATTGGAGTTTTTATAATTTGAAGGGGTTGGGACGTGCATTGGGAAGTTTAGGGCAGATTATAAGTGGATCCACTCCAATTATCCAACCATTTCAATAAGGGTAGCTCTTGAAGCAAGGATCCCTTCGACGAAGCCTTCTTCTTCTCCTTCATGTTGTAATGATTTTGTTTATGTAATAAACTTATTTGTTCTTCTTTTATTTCTTCTCTTTTATTCTGTTTTGTTTAAATTTATTCTTCTCTTAATCTTCCTAATTGGGCTGGAATTCTTGAGTATAAGCGTTATTGGTTTATACCCATTTTAAACCTTTGCACATGCAAAACGCTTCTACGATGATTACGCCACCCATGGAAGAGTAGTTCTTTTTAGTAATCGATCGACCTCTATACTTTTTCATTCATTTATTTTGAATCAATTAGATAATATAATTCACATAATATGATCCATGAATTGTGTTTTTAAATTACAAGAAACTAAGCAAGCAATTGAACAATTAACACAAAAACACGCGAGGTCGGGATTTTGTGTAAATTGTGAGAGCGCGATCTTAATCGGTAATACAAGACCACACGGGATAAATTTGTAGAGTTCAAATATAATCCCTAAACACAATTCATCCTCATTTCCAGAATGGATATGAGCCTTAATTTACCACTGACCATAATCTAATCTTAGAACATCAATCAAAGCAGGGTGCTGCGATTGCATGTTCCGAAGTTAGCCTAGGGTTAAATTCACATCATCTTCGTGGTAAAGTTAATTCTCGTAGGGTTCGGGATTTAACAAATTAAGGGATCATAATTAAGTGAATATTAATTTAAATGATAATGATTAATAAATGATTGAAGAGGTAGAGTTAGATCGATTACGTCTTTTAAATATTGTCTAAACAAACATCTTTTTGTTGTGTCATTTTAATCAAACTTCATTTCAAAACTAAAAACAAAAAAAATACAATCTTCTTCCAGAAAACTTCTTCTAGATTCATAAACTATAAACAACCACCCCCATCCTTTCAAGTAGTGTTTTTATTCTCTTTTATTTTACTTCTAGAATACCTCTAAAAATTGTTTTAATTCACTTCCTCCTTTGAGAGACGACCTTGGTCAGCCACTCTGCTGCACCTAAGTACCCCAAAATCATACTAATCATTTGAGGGTGCCCACGACAGCGCTCTTTCAGGATCCCTGACTACCAGTGTGTTGGTGGTTTCTTCAACATGATAAGGTGACCCAGCGGCTCTTGGTGCAGATCTTGGAGCTGCTGGTGGAACAACCTGTGGGGTAGTTGGGGGAATCTGAGCTGGGTCCCAAGGATTGTCACACCATTTAAAAGGATTGGGAAAGACATACCGTGCCCTCTTGGTTTAGGTTGTAGCCTCAACCCTGTCTACGTGGGAAAGATGGTCAGGGTCAGCTGGAGGCAATTCGCTGAGGGGAAGCTATGCCTGCCCCTACTGCCCCAGCCTAGGATCACCGTAGTCTGGTCGTTGCTCTATAACATGTTCAGAAAGGAGGTTTTCAAACACCTTATTCTGTTTAATGAGTTTCTAATACAACACGGCTTTCTCGGGGTCTTCCTCCGCCTTCTGCACTGAGCCAGACGGGTTAGAGGGCTTGACAACTCCAAGGAGTTTCTTTCCCTTGTTGGGATTTCGACTGAGGACTAGTGCCTAAATGGGAACAGGAAGACCCATTATATTCCTATTTTGATGATTAATTCTTCCTGATGGATCCAAGAAGTGTGAAGCTCCCTTAGGGGAAGGTCCTCTCCAAGAATCTCTAGCTCGTTCTCGCCCTCTGGTAGGTCCGCCATGTTAATCACGACTCTACCTGGAGGAATATCCTCTATGTCGCCTAGAAAATCAGGTTGTTTCCGGATAGGACTGAAGAATAGGGTAGAATACTGTCCCTATCCATGGATCTGTACATGGAGAGAAGCCTCTTTGATAATCCTACGGACTACCCTAAAGCTCTGAATGCACCATTGCTAGAGGGCCCTACGACGACTTAGTGACTCAGGGTGCTGGCCATAGGGAGTGAGGCCAAATACACCAGGCGGAATTGTTCGCCAATGTCTTAAAATTGGATCTTAAGATAATCCAATCGCTGATGGTGAAGATAGAAATGAGTCGCCCAGAGGGTCTGGCGGAAACACTCAACTTCCTCTTGGGTGAGGGATTCCAGTGCACAAAAATTCGACGCTACAACTGGCCAAAAAATCTCAGGGAAGTGGTCAACCGCGAGGATATCCCATAAGCTACTGGGTTCGGATTTAGGTTATGGCCCTTCATTGCCCCACTCATCAACCGGAGGTAGCTGGGGAATGGGTAGCGGTACCGCAACAGACCATTGGGATGACATGCTAGCTGGTAGAGAATATGGAAAGCGAGCTGATAAACTGCCGCATCTTGGGATACCCTCTAAAGAGTGAAGTGACTTAGCCATGACATCATGGTAAGACATGCTGAATACCATGGTTTCCAACATGGGGACCATGACTTTTGGTAGTGGACCATGCTACTGCTCATCCACCATTGGTCCGCAGAATAGCTCTTCGTGATCTCTAGTCAAGGTAGACAGTGCTTCTGGCGATGATGGTGGCGATCACACAGCCGTAACCTGTGGAGTTGCCAAATTTTTGTCCTCCTGGATATACCTATGGAGGGATGCAGGAATTCGATAGACCTCGCATTCTGGGAGTACTAGGCTGATACGCCTTGTTCCTGCCCCGACCCCTGACACGAGGGATCTGGGTGAGGGTTCCATCATTAAGTCGTATTCGGCTTTGGAATCCGAGAAGCAAACCAGTTTGATCTCAGTCTGAATCTTCTCACTGTTAACTTTATGGTGGAAACGACCCACCCTCCTGCCCCAAGATGGTTCTTCAAGATAGGGAAGATTTCCGGCATGAGGAGGACCTTTGGCCGTACTGGTGCTGGGGCGGAGAGGAATTCTGCCTGAGTAAGCTGGGGGGAGAGGAGAACCAGGAAAAATATCAAAGGGGATATGGGTAGGAACTCTTTGGGAAGTGTTGGAGCAGGTAGGAACTCCGCTCAAGCCCATAGGAGCATGGGTATGACCCCCATGCTTGTTTCTCCTAGCAACCTCAGTGCGAGGAAGGTCCTCATACTGGTTGAGCCGAACACGGGTAGGACCTCCGTGCTGGGTGCTGGTGAAGCGAAGATGGCCCTCAACCCTTTAATTTATATGGAAAGGAGGACCTTCACCAGCTGTTGTGAGGACATGGGGAGGCCCCCCATGTTGGAGATTGACCGGATGTGTAGCGTCCCCACACCGACAGTCTGTGGCAGGAGGGCTGACTCCATACCCGATGTAATGAGTGTGGGAGAGGATTTCATGCTGAGTTTTACCATCATGGGGAGGTCCCTCATTCGTACTGAGGGTAGCATGAGGCATACTTCCATGTCAATCTTGGAAGTGGGGAAGACCCGCGTTCTCCATGGTAGCAGTACGGGGAGGGCCTCCTAACTGGCGGTGGACACCACCTGTACTAGCGGCCGAGAGAGTCGAACCATCCTACCCGTGGGGCGGTTGGGGCCTCAATCCAGGTCAGGTATACAAGTTCCCCTACTTAGAATACGCAAGGGGTTGATGATATACATTGGCAGTGGCCCGAGCCATAGTATTTGCTAACGTTGGTTCCCCTTGGCAGGCGTCCCCCTCAGCCTGTGCCCAACGCTGGTGTCGGGTCAACTGGACTGGGGCCAACGATGCAAGCACATGGATTACTTTCTCCTTGACTCATGGGATTGGGTGGCGGTGCTGACACGACCTAGTGGGAGCCCTCCTTGGGGGACCCTGAAACGGGATCCCGACCGGGCTATCCCAAACATCCCCTACCTCGTCAGTGTAGGGGAGAGATTCGTCAAGGAATTCTGAGGAGAGGCTCCTGAAACAATTGTAAGTTGGAGTGGAGAGAAGTGGCTCCCTGCACGACCCTTAGGGGCAGCGTTGGTGATGAGTGGCCTATGCCTCCAGATCCCAGCGGGCCATATCCCGAGTCGGGATAACCCCTCCTCCTCGTACCAGCATACGAGGTCGTTGATCACTCTCCACTGAATGACTTCAGATGGGGAGATAGGGCATGGGCGCCCGAAATTTATAGGCGTGGAGATTGTCGCTGAAGCATTGGAGCCATGTGGGACTGCCAAATTTGCATTTCCCCTGCCCCTGAGCCGGTGGGCGGTCAATGATCGAATTCCTGTAGAAGCTTAGTTCTTGAAAAGTAGGGAGATTAACCCATTAGTGCTGAATGGAAAGGAATCGATGACTAGTTACCCAACACCATTCCATCTTCCATGGCTGGTAAGATAGATCCACGCTGACAACATCATAGACTGGAATGTCCAATGTTCTGACTGCCCCAACTTTTGGTGAGTTTCACACCAGGCCCGCTATATGCTTGGCGGGACTCGACACCGGATATCTAGATCTAGTGACGTGCTAGTCCAATGATTTCTTGAATGCTACTAAACTCCATATTTAGGATAATAGTTTCACATCGGGTTCACCATTTCTGTTTCCAACGCTTTCGTCGGGGTGCACACGTCCGTCTTGTTTGAGGATGGCGATGCTGTTTGTTGCCCTGCATTCCCACTTTCCAAAGGTGGGCGACATCCGTTCCTTGTTCAGGTATGTTTTCTCCTTGATCAAAATGGAATGATGGGATGTCGGTTCTTCTTTTCGTGGATTCCTCATCAGAACTCGTCACCTAATCTGGGTCTCCCTTATAGACTTAAGACGCTTTTTGTGAAACTCTTCCTAGTGCCATATCTTCATGGACACCAGTTAATTACACTGCTTCTGTCGGGACATTCCAAGGGGTACCGTCAGGATAGAAACCTTCGACCGGGGGTGTAGTCACATTGGACATCACTGGCGTGTCTAGACGCTGGGACATTGACGCGTCTGGGTTTCTTCCCCTTATTATAGGGATTCTCGAGGGCAAGGAATCCCAAGGCATCCCACGTTGAACACAAGGAATTATATGCCATAGGCATATATATGATGTTTTCCTAAGCTTCCTATGTTTAACACAGGGTATACCGCAGGTTTAACATCTAGCGGAGACAGATCAGACTGATTGGAACACTGACTAGAGTGGACCAGGTGAGTGCAACCCCTGGATGGAACACCGATGCTAGGGCTAACACATGGTTAGCTACCTGATTTTTGTTAAAGGGAATGGGGAATGAGGTGGCATGATCCCACCGGGATGTGGCGGCCCGGGTAAGAACCAAAATGGATGATGGATGGTTAAGTGAAGTGGGTGGAGAATGAGATGGATTCGACTCAAGGATGATGGTGATGTTAGGCTTGAGTCTCGAAGATACCTCCTATGTATCCCTATGGCAGGGAATCAAAGTCCTCATAGTTTACCTGACAATGGCTTACCATCAATTGGGGACTTCAATGACTTACCGCTGAATAGGGATGACAACGGCTTACTGATGGATAGGGTCATAATGGCTTACTACTGGATGGGGCCACAATAGCTTACCATTGTATGGGGTCACAATGACTTACCACTGGATGGGGTCACAATGGCTTACCACTGGATGGGGTCACAACGACTTACCGCTGGATGGGGTCACAATAGCTTACCACTGAATGGGGTCATAATGGCTTACCACTGGATGGGGTCATAATTTCTTACTGCTAGATGAGGTCACAATGGATTACCGTTGGATGGGGTCACAAAATATTACCACTGGATGGGGTCATAACGGCTTACTGCTGGATGGGGGATGTAGTTTAACATCATGCAGGATGAAAAGGGGGCATGCAATTTAACATCATGCGGAATGAAGGTGGTTTGATGTGAAGGGGGTTAGAACCAATGGGTGTTGGGCTTGAACCTTAGGGAGACTTCCTACGCACCTTGCCTTGGAAAGGATCAAAGTCCACGTAGTTCAGAAAGGTGTGGGAATCGACGTGAAGATGGTTGGTACCAATGGGTGTTGGGCTTGAACCTCAGGGAGGCTTCCTACATACCTTTCCTTGGTAAGGATCAAAGTCCATGTAGTTTAGAATGATGTGGGAACCGACGTGAATATGGTCGATACCAATGGGTGTTGGGCTTGAACCTCAGGGAGGCTTCCTACGTACCTTGCCTTGGTAAGGATCAAAGTCCACGTAGTTCAAAATGAGTGTATGGGGCTTACACTATGGGATTCCCATATAGAATGTCATGGTCAATGCTTACTCTAAGCCCATGTGAGTCATGCTTGGTGTGAGAAACAAAAGGTAGCAAAGGCCTGACGATCACGTCGCGGAAGGTGCATCCGTGGGAAGTGGAGTGGGGCTTACACATGGTTAGTATCCCAAATAGGAAACAAGGGCTTATTCGTGATTAGAAGCCTGGGGGTGATGGAGATTGGGACTTACTCCAGGATGGAGGCCTGAGTGGTAAAAAATCCCAGTGGGAGAGGTATTTGGCACCCAGGAAGAGAGGAAGAGCAGGGATGCTACCTCCTGTAAGAAAAGCTAGGGGCTTACAACAAGGTGGTTGACCTTTCCCCACGTACAGACGACACTCCAATAAAGAGGATATCATTCCATGTGAGTAATGATCTCACTCCCATGGAGATCAGTGGGCATAGAGAATGTTCGATACGGGGCACCCCACGTGCAAGGCATAAGGCAAGGTCACCGTTTAACATCATGTGCCGAGGATGATAGCGCTTGGTAGTTTAACATCCTGTAGCTCGGATGAGGTGGGTTTTCTATGCACCCCTAGGACTTACATAACCAATACCCGCCTGCCCTTGAGGGAAGGAAGGCATCAGCAATTCCGTTGCAGGGGGTGTCATGGATCGATCCATTGGGGGGTCCAAATTAGCATGGCTATGCGAAGAAGCAATAGCCGTTAGCATGCCTATGTGAAGAAGCATGAGGCAAAACAAAACAATGGGAAGCGCTGCCCAAGGGACCTTGAAATTACTTCGTGCAAACCTGAAGGGCCGCACGGGAAAAGGAGTTGCAGAGCAAATGGTTCATAGGTAGAAGCCTTGTGAAGTTCTGGTGCTCCGTGGAGTGGAGAGGCTTCATGAAGGGATGTGATTTGCTAATTGAAGTCACCTAGCCTAGGTATATGGCATAGGTGCACATGGAAGGTGCTTCGTGAAGTATAAAGGCATTCGTTGAGTAATACCTTGCGAAGCGAGGGTGCCTTGTGAAGCATAACATTGTGAAGAAATGTGCTTCACGAAGCATAGTGATCATGCCTTAGCATGCAGATCACATGTGTATGAAGGGTGTTTCGAAAAGCATAAACTCTCTGCGATGACCTGAGTCCCCTTGGAGATCTCCTTCCTTTGTGGAGGCCCATAGGCTCTGCGAAGGGCATACCTCTTTAAAGAGGGGTGGAATTCATGCAAAGGGGAAGACACTTCGCGATGCAAAAGTACTTTGAAAAGATCATGGTTCACAGAGAAAAAATTTCTTTACAATGTGGGAGCTCAGAAGGTGAAAGGTCGGAGGATTTGTCCTTTGGGATCGAGGGGAGACAGGTATTTATAGGCAAGAGGTGTCGTGAAGCAGATCTCTCTTGGTGCAAAGATGGAGCTTTCTTCGCAGTGGGTTCACGAACGTCAAAGGGGTTTGTAGAGCATCCCGCCTCCTTACTCCACGGTGGGTTCGCGAACGTCAAATCGGTTCACAGAGCATCCAGTCTCCTTGCTCCACGGTGAGTTTGATAACATAAAATCAGTTCATGGAGCATCCCGCCTCCTTGCTCCGTGGCGGGTTCGCGAAGGGAGAGCTCTGCGCTGACCGCAGGGCTATGGAGCTCTGCGACTAGTCTTCGTGAGGCAGCCCCCTTATGCTCTGCTTTTGTTCTTTCTTTTCCTGGATTTTGGCATCAACAGTTAGAATAACATGTACACTCATCATGATCCTCCCTGGAACTTCTCATTTAAAATTAAAAAGAAGTATACTAAATCCTAGTGAACAAAAAAACTTACTCTTCACCTAAACATGTAATACTAGTTCTCTATCCTCACCATAAATTTCCCACCAAGTAAGGAATTGAAGTAAACCATTCCTTATCAAAAGCACACATGCACATGCACACACACATATATAATGAAGGCAACCCACTTCCACTTCCCCTATAACGACCCAACCTAGGTCGACCTAGGTTGGTTCATTATAAAATGGTATCAGATGAAATAATTGTTTTTGGGGTGGTTTATAAACTGGAGTTAGGATTGTCAAAACTCAGATAGAAAGTGCGAAAGGATTCTTGGGTAGCTCAGTTTCATATCTGAATCTGAGTTACCATGGGTGGTTAGGGATTTTTCATCGAGCCTTTTGTTTAATTTTGGGTTTTTCTTTTTAGAGGAACCTTATTATATTTTTTTATTTACTTATTGTTTAATAGATTCAATTGGTGTTCTTGAAGTTTAAATTTTGATTTATAGATGTCTTCATAAGCTAATCAGGTGTTATCTATTATGTTTAATAAA
This sequence comes from Viscum album, assembly GCA_963277665.1. Taxonomy (NCBI): domain Eukaryota; kingdom Viridiplantae; phylum Streptophyta; class Magnoliopsida; order Santalales; family Viscaceae; genus Viscum; species Viscum album. The sequence continues at coordinate 1,257,207,308 of OY728122.1, forward strand.
CATTTCCTCAAATAACAGCTCTTCCAAATCTAATAGACGAAGGTGTGAGAAAAAATCTGTAGACAAATCCTCCAGTAGACCCTTCCATTACTGGAAAATGACCCTATACCCGTGGTTTTTCCAAAACTGTGGGTATAGGTATTGGATGGGAACCTATACCCACAGTTTTGGAAAACCTATTTTATAGGTCAAAAATATACTCACAGTTTTGAAAAACCATGGATATAGTTTTTTTTTGAATCCATATACCCATGGTTTTCTGAGGACTATGGGTATAGATTTCCCGCGTTAAGGAGGGAAACAAAATATTTCCACGAGACAAATTTTTTTTGCGAGAACACCTATTGCCACAGTTTTCTACCCATAGCCACAATTTATATATATATATATATATATATATATATGTAAATACATATTTATATACCTATAATTCAATGTGGTGTAGTAGTTAGGTGTGAGAATTATATACAGGTGGTCCAGGGATTAAAACCCACAACCGGTGATTTTTTAAAACCTATACCCACGGTTTTGAAACAATGGGTATAGGGTTAATGGCACAATGGAATACACCTATACTCAGAATTTTGAAACCGTGGGTATAGAATTTTAAAACTGTGGGTATATCTTAGAGCTATACAGATGACTAAAATCCCCAAAGTTCCCAAAACCATGGGTATAACCTATACCCACGGTTTTGGGGGCTATACCCATGGTTAAAAACCATGGGTATAGGTGCCTTTTCCAGTAGTGTTCATTACTGAAAGCAGTTATCCAAACAATCTAGACTCTGATGTAGATGGGAGTTGGAAACCAGGAATGGACGTTGGAACATGATTAAACATTTACCAAGAAAAATCCACCTATATTTCACAATGAAAATGGATCCAATGTACCCAAAGAGTGGTTTAAATATATTTAGAGGATTTTCCAATTCTTGAAGACTCTATAGGACTCAAATGTGGGTTTCACCACTTATATTCTTGAAGAACCGAGAATAAAATGGTGGGAATCCATGTAATCTAAGTTTCATGATGATCTTACCTATAACACTTTTAAGAAGGCATTCAATCAAAAATTTTATCCTAAAATGTTTCATGTGGTGAAGACTCATGAATTTGTGACCTTGGAGTAAAGGGAACGTTCAGTTATGGAGTATGATCTTATTTCGTCGATTTAGTTCACCTATCACGTGAGCTTATTTCTAATGATTACCTTAAAGATTTATGGTTTGAGATGGGTTTTAGGGCTGATATCTGGTCGATGATGATCCTCTTGTTCCTACTGAACTATGATGATGTGTTTGATAAAGAATCTATGACTAAGTATCACTAGCTGGGAAGATGAGTTTAGGTGGATCTTCAGTACTAGAAGAGGGTAGCTGGAGTGTATCATCTGGCCAAAAAATAAAGTGCAGTAAGGGAACTTAGTTTACATCAGGAGTAGTTCTAGGGGCTTCCTTAGGTCAGAACTAGGTGGTTTTCTATTAGTGTGGGAGACTTGGCCATAATAAGTTATATTTTATGGTAGAACATAGGTTTTTACATCATTTTGGATAGTCTAGTCATCTTAAGTATTGTGTAGAAGAGTTTTCTAGGAAAGTAAAACTAGAACAACCCTTACTAAAGGCTCCCAGGTATAGTCTGATGTAGTGAAAGGTGGTGGATCTCAATTTTAGAGAACTTTTTTTTGCATTGTAAGACTTTAAAATATATCTAAAAATATTTTCGAACCTAGGCGTTGAGGCAATGTGTGATTCCAAGGTCCGGTGTGCCCGAAATTAATTTTATAAAAATATTAAATATGTTTTATATCATGCATACATAGTTTCTTAAAGAAAATAGGATAACTCTAAAATAGAGTATCATATCAAAAATATGAGACCATGGTTGAGTCCAGAACATGAGCTTTACCCTAGGCGTGACCTAAAATGGGTTTATGTGTGATGTTTGGAGAAGGAGACCATTGGTAGTATATTCAGTGAATTAATTAAATGATTAATTTAATTAATTTATTAAATGACCTAATTCAATTTCCTCTTTAAATATAATGTTATGGCAGACCTTCAGGGTTATCCACATAACCTTGGGATAATTGATAGGATTCTTCTTCTACCTCTCTTTAGAAAATCAAAATCTGACAAAACAAACCTCTAGATCCAGGTGAATTGAGGCGTAGAAAACACAATTACTTCTCTCATTCGTTGGTGAGTGTGTTCTTCATTGAAGAATGATCTGAATCAAGGTAGGGCTCATAATTTTTGGATTTGACCCCAATTGATTAAATATATTTATCATGATCAAATCTATCTCTTGAACTGTGCTAAATCAAACCTTTTCATGCACTAGTGTACCAATTTTAAATTGATTATTCAATCTATATCCATTGTGTTATATTTCTCACCCAAATCTCCCCAATTTGTATTATTTGGAAAATAACACTTGGAAAATTATTGTTACACATTTTTTGGTGCTTTCCCCCCTCTTTTCTTTATGTTCTTCACTGATTAGACTATGAGGTCTCAATTCAACATTGTCGGGTGGGATCGAGCCCGATCAGACCCCCAGATTCATGATGGATTTGTGTGCGACAAATAGATAAATGAATCGGGGATGGATTCATATGGATTAAGGGATATAGGTGATTCCAACATGGATTGGGATCCAGTGAGGAATTACGGGTGAAGGGAGATGCGCATGGTGAATGCGGGAGTTGAAAGAACCAACAAAAATATGTTTTCAAGCCAACGAACAGACAAAGACGATGAAAGAAGACTCATAAATTTGATTTCGGGTGAGAAAAAGGCATGGATCAATGTAGTAGAGTCAGATTTGGAATGTCAGAAGTAGATCTAACTTTTTGACAAAAACCTAACTATACAACATGTACTAGGATGAACACATGCTGTGTAGTACCCCTGCAGCTGTGATGCTAGGGTTTTGAAAAAGTTACAAATCTCATGTCGTGTAGTAGGGCCACATTCCATGTTACCCTCCCTAAGTAGATAGGCCATGTAGAAAAAGCATATGGGTAGGACCTCGTGTGGGAGGACACGCCATATACCATAGTATATGGGCACAAGAAAGGTTATAAAGACACAACTAGGAGCACAGGTAGGACCCCAGGTGGTTGAGCCACACTGTGTAGTTCCTCTACACATCGTATAGTGCTACATGGACAGTTATCCATGTACCAATATGGACACAACCTGACAACGGGGTAGGAACACACACCGTGTGGGTCCCCTTACACATCGTGTACCCCTACTTCCTTTCTGAGGAAACTTCTACCTATCATATTTCCTTTGTTTGGACTTAGATTTTGGCTCATAAGTAGCCTATCCCGAGTTTTCTTCCATGTAGAATGTGATGGTGGCCTTCATGGTAGATTTTGAGATATGATGTGTGATTTTCCAAGTGATATGCTTCTTTAGGCGATGCTCAATGATGATAGTGATCATCATAGAGACTAGAGTGACACCCTTATACTAGGATAGGGAATGTTTCCTCTATCTTCTATTTGAGTGGCACTCTCCTATTGGGTTGGGAATTGTTCCTTGATCAACCATCATGGTGGAACCCTCCTGACAGGATAAGGTATGGGTCCACTACCTATCCACTAAGTGACACCCTCTTGCGGAGTCAGGGCATGGGTCCTCGACTATCAGAGCAGCACCCTCTTGCTAGGTAGGGCATGGATGCTTAACCACTAGAGTGACATCCTATAACTGGGATGGGTATGGGTTGTCTACCAATTACTAGAGTGGAACCCTCCTACTAGGACATGGCATGAGTCCCCTATAGACCATTAGAGTGGAACCCTCCTACCGGGATATGACATGGGTACTATATCAACCATCAGAATGGAACCCTCTTTCTGGGATAAGGCATGGGTACTCTGACTATCTACTAAGTGGAACCCTCCTATTGTACCAGGGCATGGGTCCTCTACTTGGAGATTATTCCCCTCAACTATACAACATAGTGGCGAGTTGTATCTTGACTTGTCTATTTCTTTAGACATACGTGTGAGATGATGGGTATCATTGATAGACCTTTGGAACTAATGAAACTCTTTTCCTTGACTGGGATTTGAGATAAAGATCACATCTCTCTCTCATTTGAGATTATTTTTTTTGAAAACACACACACACACACACACACACACACATATATATATATATATCTATATCCATGTTGTTGGATTCTGTTTACTCTCTTGCTATGGGTTAAACTATCTATTCCTATCATGTCTCTTACTATTCTCCATTCAGCTTTCAAGGAATCGTACTAGGTATGTATATACTAACCCTTACATGGTATTTTACCACACGTTTCATATATTATCTAGAAAATAGATTGGTTGATGGTGATTATAAAGGAGCATAGAGATACTTGATGTATTTGACTATGTATGGTGGTTGGGGCTTGGAGATTCAAAGATGGGATCTATCAACATTTACTTTTCCAAATTTTCAAGATGGGATATCTTTCTGGTTGGGTGTGTATTTTTCCACTTTTACTTTTTAGTTTACACTATCACACTCTTATACTTCCTAGAGGTTTTACATTTATGGTTTTTACTCTATATGTTTCATATTTTTCTTTTATTCCTTTGCACTTTTGTATGGAGATAGTCAGGTTCATGCATATAGGTACATTAGGAAAAGGCCTCCCATATTAGTTATGCCTTTCGGTGCTTGTTACTAACCCCTAGCCCATGGAGGTGGGCTTGGAGTAGTTACAGCTCGAGCTCTATTGGGTTGGGTCATGATAGATTTTTATTAGAGCAGTTTATTCCTTGGGACGATGTTTGGATTAGTCCCCATATGAGGATTTGGTTGGGACTTAGGAAAAACATTTCAAAGTGTCTCAAGTGTATCTTTCAGGCTAGGGAACCTAGAGATTGTGTGGGCGGTCGATGTATCCATTCACCAGGACTCTGAATACCCTCTTTTTGAATCGTCATACCAAGACATTGGTTGCATGGATCAATAGTACATGCATCATATATGATTGAGTCTTTTACTATCCTTATTGAGTTAGTTCCCCATATATATACTCATTTGACCATGTTACATCTTAATTAAATTTTCAGGATGCCTCTGTGAAGACAACCAATCAGGTTATCGATTTTGGATCATGAAGACAATTTGATAAGTGATGAGGCCTCAGTTTAGGGACTATCCCACTAGATTCTTCCTCCAGGTGAACATGCAGTATCACCCCCACCCGTTGAGTAGTATATTATACCAATAGAGAAGGATGAGGATGCATGCAGGCTTAGAACATTCCATGAGTCCAGCACCAGAGGCCGCTGAGGTTCCATGGAGATCAAGATCCCTAGGTGGAGAAGGATTTTCTAGAGTCGGTGATCCATGTTTTTAGGATTATCCAGACAAAAAATGATTAGGTGGTTTCACTGGAATCCATCCTTTTCCATAGAGCAACTTAGTGCTGGTGGAGTATAGTTATTCAGATGCATGATGATTCGACACTCTCATGGACTAACTTATAGCTGCTGTTACATGAGGAGTACTACCTCTCATTCTTGCATTAAGTTTAGATTTAATAGATTTTAGAGCTGCAGTAGGGAGGGATGATAATTGTAAAAGTATGCTACAAGGTTCACAGACCTTACATGGTGCTCCCATGATATGATTAAGGATGGATACTTCTGAGTGTGTATATTTGAGTAGGGTTTCTATAGAGATATGTGTGCTAGTGTATTATCCCTATGCATTCCCACCTATAACAGGGTGTTATATGGGGAACTAGTGATGGATAACTTTCTATCAGAGGGACTTCGGGCAGCTGAAGCTGGAAGTGGGTGTTATAGGGCTGAGTTTTCTACATTAGCTAGCAGGTTCCTATTTATAGTATCTCAGTGCATGATATCTTCCTAGCATCATACTTGAGAACATGTTCATGGACAATACAGAGGACCAAATAATTCTAGAGAGGGGTGATGCTATGGATGTGATGGGTGAGATCACATGGCGTGTGATTTCTTGACCAGATGTGCTGAGGAGCACAAACAGATAACAGATGGACTGCCACATCATAGGTATCACTATGATTAGGGATCTCCCATGTGAGGGTGGGGTGGCCCCTAGAGAGTTAGAGCTAACATAGGAGTAGGTGGGGCTCTAGGAGGAGGAGATGTGGGTGGTGGATGACACTATGTGATCCTTCCACCAACACCACTAGGTAGCCCACATCAGGCTTAGGGGGCTAGAATTTGGGACTACAGACAGCTGCAGGCTATGAATGTGTATGACCTAGTGACACATGAGATGATTAGAGGTATCATATGTGTTTATTATACTCCTAATTCAGTATTATTAGACACAAGTGTGAGTTATTCCTTTATATCTTTACTTCTGGTGTGAGAGTTGGAGCTCTCAGTTGAGTATTTAGCCTAATAGCTATGTCTTGAGATTCTTATAGAGAACAATTCTTCTATATATTTTATTCGATGGCAGTGAGAGATATCTCTTGGTGGAGAGAGGTTATTGTGGGACCCTTTGGTTATCATGACGGAACCCTATGACATCATCTTGGGTATGGATTTATTATCCATAGTCTGAGACCAAATTAACTATCATCGTAGACAAGTTAGATGCCTTCACACTGATGGGATGGGATTCTCCTTTTTGGGAGAGAGAGATATTATGGAAGGATGAGTGGATTTCATGAGCAAGAATCTACATACCATTACCCATCAGTTAGAAAGTGTATCCCTTGGTGAAACAGGATCTTTAAGCATCTAGATTTTTTTAGTCATAGAGGATTTTATGGACGTCTTTCCTAAAGATATTCTAGGACTACCTCTGAGGTGGGAGATGGATCTTTTCATCTACTTTCACTCCATGAACACTCTGATATATTCTACAACATATTGGTTGGCCCCTCCCAAGCTTTGAGAGCTGATGGTGTAGCTAGAGGACCATCGATAGAAGTGATTTATCATACCCAGTGTGTCCCTTAGGGTAGCTCTAGTGTTGTTCGTGAAAAAGGAGGATGAGATCTTGTGGATATGTGTGAACCATAATTGCCTGAACCAAACCATGATAAAGAAAAATTACCCCTTTCTGAGTATTTATGACCTCTTTGATTAGTTTTTAGGCATGATATGGTTCTCAATGATCGATCTCAGGTATTTTTACCACCAGTTGAAAGTTTACGAGGCTGATATTTTGAAGTTGGCATTCTGATGTTGCTATGGACATTATGTGTTCTTGGTGATGTCTTTTGGTGTGAAGAATTCCCTCATTGTGTTTATGGCTTTGATGAACCAGATATTCCATCCATACTTGGGCCATTTTTTTTATTTTCTTCATTAATGACATACTCATATACTCTGCATTAGAGGAGGAGTACGCGAAGCACTTGAGAATGGTCCTAGATTTTCCTCCAAAGCACCAGCTTGATGGTAAGCTCTCAAAGTGATAGTTTTAGATTCATGAGGTTAAATTACTAGGGAATTTAATTTTTGATCATGGATTATATGTGTAATAGGAAAATATCTATGTAATGCTTTCTTAAGATCCACTTAAGAGTGAGTTGGTGGTGCAAAGTTTTTTTGGCTTAGTGGGGTACTATCAAAGGTTTGTGGTAGATTTATCTAGTATTACAACCTATTTGACTGCCCTGATGTCGAAAGGGAAGCCTTTTACCTAGACCAAGCTGCGCTAGAGATAATTCGAGGACTCAAGGATGAGGCTGATGAGTGATCCTATTTTGAGACTATCGGGGGAGGGCATGGAGTACGTAGTGTATTGCAATGCCTTAGGAGCTGGGATTGGCTGCATGTTGATGTAGTGGTAGGTAGTTATCACACATGGGTTGAGGCGGTTGATACCCCATGATTATAAATACACAAATCACGACCTAGAGCTACTAGTGGTAGTTTTTTCTCTGAGGATATGGAGGAAGTATCTTTTGGGAGAGTGCTTTATTGTTTACTAATACCATCAGAGCCTTAGGTATGTCTTCACGTAGAGAGACATGAACATGAGGTAAAGGCATTAGTTGGAATTCCTACAGGACTGTGACTTTGAGATATTCTATACTTTGGGGAAGGGAAACATAGTGGAAAATGATCTTATTAGGAATTCCCATTCTCATTTGGTGCAGGAGGCATCTGAGTAGTTGGATTCCTTGTAACCGGCCCTAGTTGAGCAGGAGGGTGCAACTTTTCTTTAGTAAATGGTGTTAAATCCTAAGATTATATAGTGTGTGAGAGATTCCCATTTGGGATACATAAACTATGAGGTCTTACATGACCAGGTATCCTTAGGAGATTCACTAGATGGATATTCTAAAGGAGGTAATCACATCATCCTTTTCCAGGGACGGGCGATGGTCCTAATCACGATGCAAGAGGAGGTGATGAGAGAGTTTAAATCTTTTCTTTTGTCTGTATATGTCGGTGTGGGGAAGTTTTATATATATCTTCAATGATAGTTTTGGCGGGTTTTCATGAGATGGAGAATGAATGAGTTTGTATCACAGTGCCCCACCTGCCAGCAGGTGAATCCTGAGCACCATGTTCTGGAAAGTTTGTTTATTACTCTTGAGATCTAAGAGTGGAAATGGGAAGACATATCCATAGACTTTGTGAAAAGGATTTTTTGGATAACGAGGGGACATGATTCTATCTGGGTGATAGTTGAATGACTCATGAATTCAGCACACTTACTTGATATTATAGAGTAGAGTTCAGTGGAGAGTTTGAGGTAGTTGTACATATGAGAGATTGTTCGACTTCATGGGGTGACCTTTACTATTTTCTCTGACCATGATGCATGGTTCACATAATGGTTATGAAGATTCCTATAGGAGGAATTTAGTACCCAGATGAGGATGGTTATAATCTTTCTCCCCCAAACAGATGATAAGACTGAGCACACTATCCAGGTGTTGGAGGATATATTGAGGGCTTGCATGTTATACTTTGGTTAGAGTTGGGAGGATAACTTAACCTTGGTATATTTTACATACAATAACAAATACCACTCTACTATAGGCATAAAACCTTTTGAGTCCTTGTACAGGAGACCCTACAGGTCACCCTTGTGCTAGACTGAGATCAGCAATACATATCTTATTGGGCCTGAGATGGTGCCAGCGACAACAAAGAATTTATAGGTGATCCATGAGTAGATTAAGACAGCCCAGATTAAGCAAAAATATTATTAATATCGATGTTTTAATCCCTTGGAGTTCGATCAAGGAGACCACATTTTCCTGAGAGTCTCCCCATGACAAGGATTACAGAGATTCAACTAGGTAAGAAAGTTATCCCCAAGGTTCATTAGACCATTCAAGATCTTACAAAGGGTTGGTGAGGTTTCTTACCACCTCACCCTACCCCATAGTTGGAGCGAGTGCATGACATCTTCCATGTGTCACATATGAGGAGATACATGCATGACCCTATGCACGCTATTGACTGGGGTGAGCTGGACATCATGGTTGGAGCCAATTTTGTGGAGTACTCGATGGTGATTGAGGATCGGAAGGAGGAGATCCTTTATGGATGGACCATTCCCTTGGTTAATGTATTGTGGTAGCATGAGAACATGTAGGAGATATCTTGGGAGTTACATATCTAGATATAGACTCAATATCCTATGATTTTTGTTTAGTTTCTTCCTTTCTGGGGGTGAAAAGCTTGAAGGAGGAAATGATGTAAAGACCCTATTTTTGACTTTTAAGAATTTGAAAGATATCTATAAATATTCTTAGATTCAGGAGTTGAGATGACATGTGATTCTGAGGCCTAGTGTACTCGAAATTAATTTTATAAAAATATTAAACATGTTTTATATTATGCATGCACAATTTTTTAAAGAATAAGAGATAACTCTTAAATGGAGTATTGGATCAAAAATATGAGACCACAGTTGAGTCTGGAATGTGAGGTTTACCCTAGGAGTGACCTAAAATGGGTCGGTGTGGGATATTAAAATAAAACGATCATTGGCAGTACATTCAATGAATTAATTAAAAGATTAATTTAATTAATTTATTAATTGACCTAATTCTATTTCCTCTTTAAATATGATGTTATGGCGGATCTATAGGGTTATCCTCATAACCCTAGGACCATTGAGAGGATTCTTCTTCTACCTATCATTGAAAAATCAAAATCAGACAATGATGAACCTCCAGATTCAGGAAAATTGAGGCATAATGAACACAATGACTTCTCTCATTCATTACTGAGCATGTTCTTTATCAACGAATGATCTGAATCGAGGTAGGACTCATCGATTTTTAGATTCTTTCCCTATTGATTAAATAGATTGATCATGATCGAATCTATATCTTGAACTATATTAAATTAAACCTTTTCATGCGCCCAAGTACCAATTTTAAATTTATTATTCAATCTATATCTATTGTGAAATATTTCTCACCCAAATACCCCTAATTTGTATTCATTGGCAAAGATTACTTGGAAAATTATTGTTACATATTTGTTTTGGTGTCTTTCCCCATTTGTTCTTTGCATTATTCACCAATTGGCCTATGGGGTCTCAGTTCGACATTGTTGGGCGGGACTAAGCCCAATAATACCCCTAGATTCATAGAAAATTCACGTGTAATGAATATATTGACAAATCAAAGATGTATTTAGATATATTGTGGGATATGGGTGATTCTACCATGGATCAAGATCTATTGAGGTGCTAAGGGAAATGAGAGATGCGTGAATTGTGTGTGAGAGTTGAACGAACCAACAAAAATCTATTTTCCAGCCAAAGGATGGCCGAAAATGGTGAATGGAGACTCATACCTTTGATTTTGGGTGAGCAAAAGGCATGGGTCGACATGTAAAAGGCAGATCTAGAATTTCAGAAGCATATCTAACTTTCTGTGAAAAACCTGACTACATGGTGTGTAATAGGATGAACACACATCGTGTAGTACCCTTGTGGATATGGCACTAGGGTTTTGGAAAATTTAAGGATCACATGACATGTGGCTGGACCATATGCCTTGTGACCCTACCTAGGTAGATATGTCGTGTGGCATAAGCACATGGGAAGGACCCCGTGTAGGAGGAAATGTCATGTAATATAGTACACAGGTGTGTGAAATGTTACATAGACATGTTCAGGAGAATGGGAAGGAACCCAGGTGGCTGAGTCATGCCATTTAGTTCCTCCAAACTTAGTATAGTAATACATGGGTAGCTAGCTGTGTACCGAAAGGGACATGGCCAGGTAGCGGGGTAGGACCACATGCTGTGTGGGTCCCCTTACATGCCATGCACCCATACTTTTCGATCAAACTTCTACCTCCCATATTTCCTTTGTTTAGACTCATATTTTGGCCTATGAGTAGCCTATACTGAGTGTTTTTACATATAGAATGCGATGATGGACTTCATGGTGGATTTTGAGATATGATGTGAGATGTACTGAGTGGGGCGCATAATTAGGCGATGCTCGATGATGACAATGATTCGGCAGGATCATCAGAGAGTCTAGAGTGGAACCCTCCCGATGGGACAAAGCATGGGTCCTCTATCTGCTATTCGAGTGGCATCCTCCTATTGGGTTGGGCATGAGTTCTTGATCAACCATCAGAGTGGAACCCTCCTATTAATACATGTCATGGTTCCTTTACCTATCCACTGAGTGGAACCCTCCTACAGAGTCATGGCCTAGGTCATCAACTATCAAAGTGGAACTGAAGCACATATGATTATTGCATATCATCCATTTAAATGTCCGATGCTATGATAATGTGTATAACGGCACTCATGTCAAATCCTCGATGATGATACTTTTTAATAGTCGATTGTTTTTAATTGATGGTATTTTTAATGGGGGGTTTGTTTGTAGAGATCAAATGAAATGATTTATGGATGGTGCTTTATTTAAAAATTTAATAAATATTGGGGTGAGTTCATTATTGGGTATTTTAAGAAAATGATATCCTTAAGCTTTTATTTATATTGCATTAAATTAACACCCACTTCACAAGATGATTTTGATCCGAATTCCCAAGTGTCGAGGCTTTAGTCTAAGCATTAACTTAACTTAGGGTTATAATATAAATCAGAACTTGTTAATGGTAGTGTATTTATGGTTCCAATAATCCATGAAATCTACATGTTAAACAAAACATGTCATTAATCCATGACATTTTAAGTTCAACATACACAATGTTAACCTAAAGAACATTCAACGAGAAAAATCCCTCAATCACTTCATATCACAAAATTATGACACAAAAAAATAGTAGATTTAATTAGACATTGAGATGGTATTAATATGGTTTAAGTTTTTTAGGGTGATTAGTTAAAAATATAAGAGAAAATGGGATAAGATAAGAGTAGTGTGCCGAACACACACACAAACAGTGAATAGAATTAAATACGGACTTTCGATTGAATAAGGAAGTGAGAAAAGGGAAGGGTTTTCTAATTTATTTAAAATATTTTAATACCATGAACATTACACAACAAAATTTGGATTAATATTAGATATAATTAAGAAGAAACATGCATTAAAATTTAATTGAAATTAAAATAAACTTACACACTTACAATTGAAAACAAACATAGATGGACATGAAAAGAAAAGTGGAGGAGAGACATCTCTTGTCAAAACAAGATCAATGAAAGTATTACCATGACCTTGTAAAGGATATGGTCATGAAAAATCTCCTCCTTTTCTCTAAAATTTCAACTCCTTTCAAGGAGAGGAGGGGTAAGTATTTATATCCCAAGGCGGTGAACTGTTTGCTTTCCAAATCTTCCCCTCCACTTGGATCACCAATTTGACAACTCAGACAGCTGAATATGGAGAAATAGTATTCTTAAAAGTTTTATATATTAATGTTGATAGTCTACCCTAAAAATTTTGTGTCTATTTGACTCAATTAACCAAAGTTATGGTAGTTTTAATAAAAAATTTAATCTTTCTATTTCTATCCAAGCTTTTTCAAAGGTAGAAATGTGAATAGGTTTTTGAATAGGAATATGCCCTAAAATCCGAACCATTTATTATAAAAATTAGGACTTATATATCTTGTATTTCAAACTATAAAATCTAAGCTCCTTTTTATGTCTATATAAGGAAAAAAGTCAAGGATTGTGTGCTGATTTTAATTCCCATACAGAATGGTGGGTTGGACTTTAAAACATCATTCGGGCCCCTTTTTGGTGGAGTTGAGCCTTGAAATTTTTATAAAATATGAATTATATTGTGAAAATACTTTTTATGGAGAATAAAATAATTTTTACTTATTTATTAAGCCCATAAATTCTATGTTCATGGCTGGTCCAGTTTCTTCACAGATTCTTTGGGCCTTCTTGTGTGGAAAATATGACCCTTCAAATGGTAGAATTGGCCAAAGATTCCTTTTAATGATATGTTGGAAATTGAATAAGGAACTATACAAAATAATAATAATACAATTTGTATAATTATGATGAGATTTATAATTAAAATATTAAAATGACTCCAAATAATTCTTAAAAATTATATTTAGTAGTAAAACATGGGTATTTCACACTAATTATGCACTTTTACATGAAAATTACTAAAGGAAGTAGAAAAAAAGTTATGAATAATTAAATAACATAATCTCCCCCACACTTAGTATTGTTAATTTTCTCATGTACAATAAATATAAAACATAACAAAATCATTTTCACTCTCCAAAAAATATTAAAATTTTGTTTTCCCAATCAGGGGAGGTTTAGATCCTTTCACCCATCCATATTGAATTCCACCAAAATTTTTTATAGAAAAAATGTTCAAAAAAAAATTCATTTTTCATGCTCAAAATTAGAAATGGAAAATGTAGGTACTCAAAACTTACTCCTCTCAATATAATAAAAATTTATTTATAGAGGTTCACTCATTCACCTACAAAAAGTAAAAATATTAGAGTTTGAAATATCTCTCAGCTTTCATTACCTATTGTAAGGTGAATAGTAATCAATAGGTATTTTTTAGGGGGTTTTCTATGGCTATGGGATGATAGGAATTTAATTTTCAAAAGAGATGAAAAAAGGGTAAAACACCAACATGGGTAAATCAATGCACAATTTATTTTGAAATGAAACATGAAAGAAAATGGAAACACATATTTAGAAGGGAATGATTGTGTGAATCAAGACACAAAGGAGGAAAAAAAATTTAAGGGTATGAGAAGATGAAATATTTATAAAATGAAAAAATTCTCCTAATGACATAAGTGTATTTTTTTACTTTTTTTTTATTTTTTCGAAAGTTGAACTTGAAACAGATTTCACACTCATCTCCCCACCCATGTTTTATCTCCTAATGAAACTAATTGTAATAGTTATAATAACATAAAAGGTTTAGAAAGAGTGATTTTTGACCCTCCCAAGACACAATTTTTTTTTGTGTTTTTGATTTTTTTCCATTTTTTTGAACACTTTTTAGTAACATTTACAAAATTAAATAAATTAAAATTCATTCCCCAAACTCATCAAATGAAAAAATCTCCGCCACACTAAAATGGATGCTTTCCCTTAAGAATATGATAACTTGTTGAAAATCAAGAAAAGGATACCGAAATTGAAATCCATTCCCCCATACTTAAATTTCAATAAATTATGCAATATAAACCCATGTAGATGTTGGGTGGGCAAGGTATTGGGCTTGTAATGTGGATATAAAATAAAAGGATTTCATAGGCTTGAAGGGGCTTTCAAAAGGAGGATTAATGTAAGGGTAATAGGAGGATATTTGGCTATTTTGATTCTCATGTGGTTCAGAAAATGACTCTATTATATTAATGCACACCAAAGTAGAAAATTCAACTAGAAGGTTTATAAAATCAAAACTCATAATCAGGGGTGAAAAACACACAAATTGAAAATATACTCATAGGTGACCTTATCATGAAATCTAATGTTGTTCCTCACTAATGGGAAAGGATAATTTTACAAATAAAAAATTAATAATTCAAATTTTTTTAGTGTTGACACAAGATTATTTATCCAAATTTATGATGGAAATACAAAAAAATTTAGATGAAAACATGTATTTTAACTCTCCAAAATGGTTAGTCAAAATTCAAAAAGTGGATGGTGAGTAATTATGACTATTTTTTAATATTTTTTTTATAAATACACAACCAAACAAAATAGAAAGAGTAAATAAAAATTTTGATGAGGAAAGTGGTAAAAAAATGAGAGTGATAGAGTAAGAAGAAGAAGAAGAAGAGAGAGAGAGAGAGAAGAGGAGTTAAAGGGAAAGAGGTGCTCCCTGGTTTGGATTTGGTGGGTTTCCATCTCCATCCAGTGGTGGGTCAACTGTAGAAGTTGGGGATATGATGGAATTTGATGTGGTTTACGAGATGTGTTTCCTCTCATGGTGATGCTTTAACCGATGTCCATTAACCATGAATGTCCTTTTGGAAGAGGGGTCTTGGAATTTTATTTCACTAAATGGGTAAACATTCATAATAATAAAAGGACCTTCCCAATGAGAATTAAGATCAACTGGGTGAAGCTAAAATTGAGAATTTAAGATCATTACCTTTTCACCTTCACGAAATACCTTTCATTGGATGTGTTTTCATGGATTTCTTTAGAATTTTCTTTTTAAAGATTGTAATTCTCATAAGAATCGAGTCGAAGCACCACCAGTTCATTTAACTACAAAAATCTCTCTTCAATAGATTTTTCGCCATCAAAATTACAAGTTTTGAAAACCCAAAATGACTTATGTTGGATTTCAACTGGTAAATGACATGATTTACTAAAAACTAGCCTAAATGGAGACATCCCAATAGGTGTTTTATAGGCAGTTCGATAAGCCCGAAGTGCTTCACCAAGTCTCCCAGGCCAGTCTTTTCTGGCGATATTTACAATTATCTTAAGAACTATTTTAACTTATCTATTATAAATTTCAGCCATGCCATTTGTTTGGAGGTGATATGCAGTTGAAGTTTTATGTACAACCTCATTCTTTTTCAGAAGAGATTTCATGGACTGATTATAGAAATGAGTTCCTAAGTCACTTATCAATGCACGTGGTATTCCAAATAGGTGAAAAATATGGGTTTTCAGGAACTCACTAATAGTATGTACATCATCCTTCCTAGTGGGTTTTTCCTCGACCCACCTAAAAAAATAATCAACAACCATAAGAATATATGAGAATCCATTGGAAGGTGTAAATGGTCCCATGAAATGGATTCCCCAAACACAAAATATATTATAGAAAATTAAAGGCTTTTGGGGAATTTCATTTATTTCAGAAATTGTGCCAAAATTTTGGCAAGTGGGACATGATTTAAAGAACTCATGTGAGTCCTTGAAGAGTTAAGGCTAGAAGAATCCAGAGTTTAAGACCTTTCATGAGGTCCTTTGTGGTCTAAAGTGGCCACCAACAGGAATTGAGTGACATAATTCTAAGATGGAGGAATGTTCATCTTCATCAACACATCTCCTAATTACAAATTCAACCCCAATTTTAAAAATTTTATTATCTTTCCAAAAATATAATTTTGAATCAT
Organism: Viscum album; assembly: GCA_963277665.1. NCBI lineage: Eukaryota > Viridiplantae > Streptophyta > Magnoliopsida > Santalales > Viscaceae > Viscum > Viscum album. Next base: position 1,257,223,825 of record OY728122.1, read on the forward strand.
TTTTTAGCTTCACTTTTTTTTTGAAAAAATTTCAGGAAAAACACCAGAAACCAAGTAATTTACAATTATGGCATACCATGGTAACTTTGTAGTGAGAGATGAAAGGTTATTAGTGGGGAATTTAGGATCAATTATTTCTAAATGATAAGAATTAGAAATTATAATCAAGTGATCAGACACATGGTTTTCTTTTACTGGTCTATCTTTGATTTCAAGTTCAAACTCTTGGAGAATTAGGATCCATATTATTAGCGTCGGTATGAAATCAATTTTCTTGAGTAAGAACTTTATAGCAGAATGGTCTGTGAAGATGATGATTTTGGAACTTAAGAGATAAGTTTGGAATTTATCTAAGTCAAAAACCACTAATAAAAGTTCATTTTTAGTCATAATGTAGTGATATTGAGTTTCATACAATGTTTTTGAGGCATAGAAGACATGAGGAATTTTTTCTCCTCTTTGACCAAGAACAGGCCCAATAGCCCTATTAGAAGCATCACACATTAAATCAAAGGGTAAGGACCAATCTAGAGGTTGGATTATCAGGAAAGTTGTAAGATAATATTTGATTTCAATGAAGGATCTCTTTCAAGCCTCATCAAAATGGAATGTGACATCATTCTGGAGTATCCTAGAGAGTGGGAGGGAAATACTACTAAATTTATTGATTAATCACCAATAGAAACCAGCATGATGAAGGAATCAATGGATTTATTGAACCAATGTGAGTTCAGGAAGTGATTGGATCACTTCAATTTTGGTAGGATCGACTTAAATAACCTCTTGTGAAACTATATTCCCTATAAAGATCCCATTTATAACCATGAAGTAACAATTTTCAAAATTTAACACAAGGTTGTATTTGACACACTTTTGTTATACTAGAGAGAGTAATTGGAAGGGGGATTCAAATGACTCACCATAAATGGTAAATTCATCCATGAATACCTCCATGAAATGCTGAATTAATTCAGAAAAGATACTCATTATACACATTTGGAATTTTGTAGGAGCATTGAAAAGGCCAGAAGGTATTATCCTATATGTATACGTTCCAAAGGGTCAAGTTAATGTAGTCTATTATTGGTCCTGAGGTGTGATTGGGATTTGTAAATAGCTAGTGTATCCATTAAGAAAGAAATAATGTGACTTCCTAGATAATAATTTTAGCATTTGATCAAGGAATGAAAGAGGGTAGTGATATTTTCGTGTTTCGACATTCAATTTCCAGTAATCGATGCACACATGCCATTTTTTTCACTCGAGTTTTGACAACCTATCCATGTTAATCTGTGACAATAGTTATCCCACCCTTCTTAGGAACCAATTGAATCGGACTAACCCATTCACCATTAGAAATTGGGTAGATAATTCCAGCTGGGAGAATCTTCATAATATCTTCCCTAACTACCTCAAGTATGAGTGGATTTATTCTTCTTTGTGGTTGTATAATTGGTTTGGATGATTCCTCAAGATGGATGTGATTCATGCAAAGGGCGAGGTTGATTCCTGGTATATCATCTAGGTTCCAACCGAAGGCCTTTTTGTTTTCCTCTAACACCTGAAAAAGTTTGGTCTCCTCAGTTTTAGTAAGTGTGGTAGAGACAATGACAAGATAATAGTGATAATGGAAAAGGAATACATATTTCAGGTGTGTAGGAAGAGGTTTCAGATCAGTCTCATATTTATTTTGTGGGTAGACAACTCAATAATGGAGGAAGGGATTTCAGTTTGTTTTGATTCATTTTACTTAATACTTTCTAGGGTGGAACAATAGAGATCAGATTTGAGATGGGATTCAATAGAGTTTTAAAGATCCTCTAGATTGATGAAGTCTATGAATAAAAGGTTAATGTCAACTTCCCCATTAATGACTTGTTTAATCATGGTGAAAATTTCACAAGATATACTCTCATGAGAACATGATGAAAATGATGGAATGGGGTTCAATTGACTCTCAAAAGTGTCCTTATAAGAATGGATTAAGAATGTAGAGTGATACTCATATGGGTATTGCATGGATTGAAAAATGTTGAACTTGACCAGTTAGTCACCAAATTCCATGGATAGGATGCCCGCATGGACATCAATATTAGTTCTTGCTATTAGGAGGAATGGTATTCCTAGAATCAGGGGATTTTAAGAAGAGGTTGTCTAACCTTCTATATCAAGGACATATAAATTAGTTGTAAAGATAATATCATTAACTCAGACAAGGATATACTCAATTATTCCCTTAGGACTGTTTGTGCTTTGATTGGATAACCGAATTACAACACTCATTGGGTGAAAGGGAACTAGACCAAGGTTTGAGAAGATGGATTTGGGAATGAAATTTATCAAGGATCCTAGGTCTATGAGTGCATCATCAAAGTTGGAATTACCTATTTGGAATGGAATAGTAAATGTCCCTGGGTATTTTCACTTCATGGGTATAGACTACTGGGTTGAAACATTCTCAATGGTCCTAAGTTGTCTCTTATTGGTGAAAAATTCCTTAAGAAACTTGGCATACATAGGAATTTTTTTGATGGAATCTAAGAGGGTTATGTTCACTTCAACACATATAAAAATGTAGAGCATTTCAAGATCAGGTTCAATGGACTTCCTTGGATTAGAAATAGCTTGAGAAAAAGGAATTGGGTTTAGGATGATTTTTTTTATCTTCTAGATCAATCATCTTTGAGGATGCATTTGAAATTACTTACTAAAAACTAAAAATCTAAAAATATAAGTGAAGTGAGTGTCTATTTCATTTCTAAAAAAAACACATTTAAATTTATGAAGAAAACCATTTAAATAAATAATAAACAGACATTTTTCCATTAAACAACCATAATAAAAATTGTATAGAAATACAAATCATCAATGATAAGTATTTGAAGAACTTTACCAAATGTACCCCTACACTAGACCCCTACACACCACCCATCCCCCCCTGCACCCCTGCACCATACCACAACACCAGCCTTACCCCCTGCACACCAGCCTGCACCCCACCCCCCTATACACCAGCCTGCACCCCCCCGCCCACCAGCCTTCCCCCTCCCCCTTCACACCAGACCCAGCTCCCCCCTGCACCCTTGCACACCAGCCTTTCCCTCCCCCTCTTCACACCAACCTCAGCCTACCCCTTCCCCCTACACACCATACCCAACCTCCCCCTTGCACTGCTCCCCCCTACACACCAGCTTACAACCATACCCTACCCCCTGCACACCAGCCCCCCCACACCAACCTTCACCCCTACCCCTCTGCACATCAGCCTACCCCTACCCCCCTAAACACCACCCAACCTCCCCCCTGCACACCAGCCTGCCCCCTTCCCCCTGCACACCACCCCCCTGCACCCCTACAATGCACCCCTGCACCAGCCTTCCCCCCTCCCCCCTGCACACCCAGCCTGTACCCCTCCCCCTGCACACCACCAGCTTGCCCCCCTCCCCACCTACACACCAGACCCGACCTCCTTCCCCCCTTTCAATGCACTACACCCCTACACTAGCCTCCCCCATGCACCCCTACATGAGCCTGCACCCCTTCCCCAGACTAGACCCACCCAATACTAAACACACAAAGCTTTATTTAATTTTAATTCAAAATTATTACATATAGCCACACACACATATCTCCGACAAAAAATAGCATCTAATTAGGACAAAATTCCAATAAGGAAATGTTTAAATAAGGATTCATAAGTTTAGATATTCAGAAAATGTGTATGCTATATATAGGTAAGAAAACCTGTAGATAGAAGAAATTATCCAGCATCCAATCTTTTTAGATCAGAGACTCCACCATCTTTCACCCTATACAAGTTCAAAGTTTTAGAAAATTTAAGAACAAAATGAAGAAGGAAAAAAACATAAGAACAACCATGTTTAACTTACAAGTTAAGATCGCCCAGATTAATTTCATGAAACAGGTTAATATAAAATTAGAAGTCATCAGGGATTACATTACATCTCTACACAACAAACCTAAAATAATAACCTAGTACAAATATTTGTCTTAGAAACCTTGGCATTTTAAGAAACAACTTAAAAAAATACACATGATATGATTTAAAAAACCATTACTCACTGAGTAGGTTTATCATTTTCCAAAATTCAGAAACAAATGATATGAATTTTTAAATCAATAATAAATTTATACCTTATTGAAGAGTGATCCATCCATCATCCTTGATTCTTCTACTTTATATAGTGAAACTCTGATCATGAATTGTGGTGGTGGTGGATGATGGAATATCTTAAAAAACACAACAAAAGAAAGAACAAGACAATATTTTAATTTTTCAAACAAAATTTTATAATTGAAAAATGAAAAATGATAAAAAATCATAATATTTTTAATGGTACCTAATTAAATCGATTCCACTTCTTCTAGTTTATTTCGAATATCAATTGGTTTAGACTTTATAAACCAATTTTGTGAGAAAAGTAATGCTTAAATAGTGTCAAGATTCAAACAACAATGAAATGAATCAAGGACTCATCCTCCTATACTAAAAGCAGACTCTGAAGATACTGTAGTTAAAGGAATTGCTAGAATATCTCTAGCATTGCACGAGAGAACATGATATTTTCTTTCCTTTCCTTTACACTAACATAAAATATCAAATACTTCGAAATAATCCTCATAGTCATCAATCTCAATATACCTCTCTAGTTCATTCATTTGTTGTGTCAATTGCCTCTTCCTTTTCTTAATCTATATGCATCTTTCAATTTCTCATCATCCTCACTATTAGTACTAGCATCATGAATATGTGACTCTTGCTGAGAACTTGACTCACATTTATCAATAATTGGAATGGGATATTTACATTTGTATAACTCATAGAGATTATTCAGAACCTATGTTAATTTATTGATCAACTGATTTTTGTCTTCATCATCATCAAACATCATTTCAAAAATATCCCAAACATATTCCAATTTATATCAGGGATCAAGAACAACTGCCACAAGTAATAGAGAATTAAAATTTGAACCAATACCCCAATACTTGTCCAACTTAAGCTTCATTCCAATAACCATTACACTCACAGTAATATCATAAATCTTCATCCATTTCTTGATTTTTCTATATATGTCACAAAGAGTATGAAAGAAAGTGTGACATGTCACATGAATAGAACCAAAAAACTCAACAGTGCTATCATAATTTTTTTAAGAACTTGACAAATACATGATCACACTCCCAATCACATGTTATAGGAGCCCCACCTTCACAGACAAGAGCACTCCTAAAACTTGCATCATCCTCAAGGAGAATAAATACTTTCTCATACTTCTCTGCAACATCCAACATAAAGTAACAATAATTCCATCTAGTAGGCACATCAAGAATTATGGCCTGTTTACTAGTAATTTTTAATTCCTCAGCTATGTTCTTGAAAAGATCCAATCTTGAAGGAAAACTTCTCACAAATTTGCAGGAAACTCTAATTCTAGAAATTGAGGTTGATATTTCCTTTAGCACATCACTAATAATAAGGTTTAAAATATGTGCACAACATCTCATATGCATATACTCTCCATTAAGAATAGACCCATCCCAATCATTAACCCTCCTCACCAAATAACTGATTGTTGTATTATTAGAACTAGTATTGTCCATGGTAACAATATTAATCTTTTCAATCCCTCATTGTTTCATTGTCTGTTCTAATACTCAACCAATTGTTTCCCCTTTATGATCCACAACAAGACAAAACCAGATGATTTTTTTATTTAAGATCCAATTATCATCAATAAAATGTGCAGTCACACACATATAATTCAGATTCTGAATTGACGTCCATGTGTCGGTGGTAAGACATAACATGTGGGAGAACATATCAAACATAGACTTCAATTTTTCTTTCTCAGCCAAATATAACTGCAAGAAATATCTAGAAACTATTTATCTAGATGGAACTTGAAATTGAGTTTGAACAACTTCAATAAATTCTCTAAAACCTTGATTCTCAACATATTTAAATGATAACTCATCAATGATTATCATTTTAGCAAGAGCTATTTTGAACTCTTCTTGGTTAAAATGAGCTACTGAAATTTTAACCATCCCATAATCCTCATCTTCACACTTCTTTGTAAGACCAAGAGTGGTTTGACTTTTGTCAATATTTTTTTGTGGATTTTTTTTCACCTTATCAAATTCCTATTCAAATTACTAGTTCCATGTTGGCCAGATGTGCAAGCATAATCTTTTCCAAAATAATTACAAACAACCCTTCCATTTTTCTTATGAAAATGATCCCAAGATTGATAAATTCTAGAACCAAGAGGTTTATGAATTTTTACCTTATTATTAGGAGACCTCTTAGTACCCTCACTTTCTTCAACTGGTATATAATTACTCCCTCCTATTTCTATTGAATGTGTAGTTGGAGTAGACCCCATATGACTTTGTGTTCCTATGCCAACTGGAAGATTAGAAGAACCAATTATTTTATCACCTTCCATGAATTTCTATCTAGCTGCTGTCAGTTGTGGCACACATACCCCTGGTAGAATAAGGAGAATAAATTTTAAAACCAATATACGGATTTGAAATTAAAAATACAAGGATAATAAATGATAAAAATTTTAAGAACCAATTTTTTTAAATGATTATAAGTCGCATCATGCCTTGATCCCAACATGACACCTAATCAACAACCAAGGATGCTTCGACCATTGTTCATCATCAAAAAATCCAACACTTTACACTACTAGAACCACCAATATAAATAAACCACTATCTACATCATCAAGGATGAAACACCAAAAACCAATATTATTATCATCAGACCATCACAAATAAACTAGGGACAAGAAAACCCAATGCCACCAGAAAACACAACCGACCACAATTTTTTTTTGAATCAACTCGAGACCAAATGGCAGTCGAGACCAGACAACATCATCACCATCACAAGACCACCAGAAATAAATAAGGAAACCCAAAACTACCACCATCAAAATAAAAATAAAACATAAAGGAAGAAATGAAACCAATGCAAGTCATGCCTCGAGTAAAATAAAATTAGTGGATTCTCAACCAAAAAAATCCTAAAATCTCTACAAAAACCACATCAACAAACCATAATTGGTCCTAGTTTCAGTGCAATAGTTCAATCAGAAGGAGTAGAGGTTGAGTCTAACTAGGTAAACAATGGATGTGTGACTAAACCAGAATTTTATAGAAGTAGAAAAAAAAATTGAGAACTCATAATTGAAAGGAAATCATAATTAAAAAAAACATGATAAAAAAATAAACTACTTACCACCAGTTTCTACCATGCCAAACTGATGCACAACAGTAGGCAGGCAGGATGAGGAGGCAACCCGAACCAAGGGATTTCTTCTGAATCCCAAACCCAATTGCTGGGAATGTGTCTTTCTTGGGAGGAGGCAAGCGATAATACCTTTTATGGGTGAGTCCAGAGGTGAGAAAGGAGGTAAGAGGCGAGGAGGATGGAAGGAGGGTTTTTTTGCAAGGGAAAGAGAATAGAAAACAGAAGGCGGTGAGGGGTTGGGGAAGCTCGAGGAATGAGGAAGGAAGGAAGAGAGGGGGGTTTTGTCGCCTGCTGATTGAACGAGGGAAGAAGAGGGAGTAGAGTTTCCTTTAGCACATGAGGGAAGAGAGGTGAGCGCGAGGAGAGTGAGGGAGGGTGACGTGACGCGACTCACTCCGCGACCGGGATGAGAGAGATTAGGGATTTTTTTTAGGCTGGTACCCATCGGGTCATGGGTTGGGTTGGGTCTAAATGACTCCAACCCAAGACCTGACCCAACCCATGTATGGGTAACCCGTGATGAACCCAACCCAAGATTTTTTCTATGTAACCCGACCCAACCCGGTCGGGTCGAACCCATCGGTCCGGGTCAGGTCTGGACACCCCTACCTAATGACGACCCGAGTAGGGTGTGAGTACAACTCAGTAGGCCACCACCAATAGTGTTTACAAAATATCTAGTCTAAACAGATAGTGCATAAAGTATGAAGTAAATGGTAAGATAAATAAAAGGAAAACTCAGGTTCCATTAGATAACCAAGTACACTTAAACCATTTCTACCTTTATTACCATTCCCATCATTTATATTGTCTTCATTACTTAATCCCTTTTCATCCTGTGTTCCATGGGTTAGGCATATAAATCATATGCACATGGGTATAAGGCAATAAATAACTATGCATAAGGGAATAAGTCAAGTCCCTATATAACTAGGGATAAACACATCACATAAACACATTATCCTCACCTTAAAGCCTCAGTCTGGGTGGAATGCAACTATTATGGGAATAGATCCTATGTCCCCTTCCCTAAACCATGCATTTTGGGGTGGAGTTATAAGCTTTAGTCTAACTCGACCCATGGGTGTAGAACCTCATGATAATACCCAACACCACCAAGACTTGTGGATATGATTATTTATGCATTCACTAAAAACATACCATATCACAACCAAAAACAGCCAATACAAATATCAATCACATTCCATAACCATCAACATGGGAATTAATACTATTCTATAACCCATTAACACATTTTTCATTTACATTACATAGCCGTTTATCCCGATTCTAATTCTCATGCCTTAACCTATTAAATATAATCAACAATTCCTATACATTAGACAATATTAATCAATTACCTTACATTATCCCATTTAGCCCATTTATCATTTCACAAATATTTTTCCACTTATTCATTTCATGTTCAATTCTTATATCACACAGTTCAACCACTTTATTACATTCAACCCATTAGGTGTACCCCATAATTCCCATGTATTAAACCATTCAACATATTTATCAATTCCCTTATGCAAACCCATTTACATGTTCTTCAATTCAAAATCCATTTATAATTTAACATATTCATTATTTCATGTATACTAATCCTTTTTGGCATTTCAACATAATTCATAAGCCATTCAACATAATCTCAATTAACCCAATTAACACATTTATCATTCATAAGACTTAGACCATCAACCAATTACCCTTTGACATTTCATATCCCAATAACCCATTACCAATTAACCAAATGACCCCTTATGCCATTATCCATGTCTAGAAACATATATCAACACCCCTCTTTCAACTCAATTTAACATACTAACATGGTCATCATGAGATATACGTTATCACATGACAACTTTACACTTAACTTTACCAATTTCTAGGTTTAGGAATGTCAGCGCACCCCATAGGTGGCCCTAAATTGGACAAATAATCCTCTGTGAATCCCATAGGGATCACAAGGGGTTCAACTTATTATTTAGACCCCCATTATACCCAATCTCACTAAAGTAATCTAGAACACAACAAGAGATAACAAAGAACACAACCAAACATGCAAAAATAAACTCAACGACTATGGGATATAACTTGTAGACCACCTACCTCAAATTCGATAATGAACACACTCCCAATCATGGCCTTAGATCCAGATTCAAGTAAACCTTAAATATTCAACCTAAGATCCACCATAAAAAGAGGGTTTTTGGTATTTAGAAGAGGATAACCCAATATATAATCTCTAACCTAGAAAAGAGAAGAAATAGGGGAGATTAAACTTACTCGGGCATTAGATCTACAACCAATGGTGCTCCAAATGGCCAATAATAGAAAGAGAACCACCCTTGGGAAGTTTGTTTCTATTTGGCTCATCCTTAGGGTTGATAGGGGGAGAAATGAGGGAGAAATTAGGTAGGTATCTAAATATCTCATAATGGAAAAACTATAAATTTTAAAACTTTTATTGGGGTGAATGGTTTATCCACACACTTTTCCAAACTGTGTGCAAACCATGAACATGCTACTATATAAGGGGAAAAGGCCACGCGATTACCTGGGGATATCCACACAGTTTGACTAATCATGATCCAAATGTGTGTAATTCTAGTGTCCAAGGTTGCACGGTTTTATTGGGAAGGCCGCACAATTTAATTAACCATGCACCGACCACGTGCCTTGCATAGATTAGCCCGATTTTCCTTCTTTTTGTGTCCCAAACACTCAGAATACCCCCGAAGACCCCCTTACTCTTGGGAAACATTTCATTAACCAGAAAAAAGAGATTAAAACCAAAATTTAAATAAGGAAATACCTTCACGAATACTGGGTTCTTACATAAATGGAATAATGACATTCTTAATGAAAATACTATGTTGTATTATAAATTTTTAGATTTAATGTGAGATTCAAGTATGTATACAGTTTTCCAAGAATAATAAACTATTAGATCCTTTGGGATGAGGTCACTTGTATCTAGTACCAATGTAACCAAGTAACCACCAAATCTGGACTAATAGGGTCAGGGTATTTACAATTGGTATTAAAGAAAGGTTAGTAGAAACATCAGGAACTGGATTTATGAAAATATAGATTAGGGGATATAACCCTATGAATGAATTTGAGGATAATTATAAGTATTTAATAGAATCCTAAATTTCTGTTTAAGTATATATTAAGTGGTTTTCCTAGAAATACATACCTTTCTAGATACTATAAGTGAATTTGATTTTAGCATAGATGCATCTTGGGGTAATAACCTGAAAAGAGTTAGTTTGAGTATATCTCAACCATCATTATGGTGCACGGTGACTATTCCCTTACTACACATCTAGTTTGACACTCCTGGGGGATATTCTTGGGTAAATTCACATATTCTTCACAAACTATTATGAAGGATTTGAAAACGTTTTTATGATTTGAGAACATTCACAAAGAAAAAAAGTTAATGATTATGAGATTAGATATGCATAAAATTTTCAATTTATGTTAAGTGTTTCACTATTTTTGAAATTATACATTATAATTCATAATATTATGATCTAATGTAGTATATTCTATTATTTGGAAATGGAACCTAGTGGAAGGAATGGAAACCGTATCAATTCACATAATCCATGTAGGGACTTAACTTCTAGGTAAGATAATGAAGTTGGAGTTAGAGAATAAAAAAAATTATAACTATATTGGGGAAGTTGACTCAGGTTATGAATAATAACCTTACCTATATAGAGAAACCTAATAATCCACAATGTGGTATAACAAGTTAGACCGATTTACATATTAATAACTTCCATCATTTAATAGAACTATAAATCCATTTTTAGATGATAAATGGATAAGTTCCTTAGAGAAGATATTTCTCTCTTTAGGAAGTAATGAAAGGGAGAGGGTTTTCATGAGAGTTTAGCATCTCTCAAGAGATAAAGATAAATGGTGGTTATTGATTCAAAAAATTAAAGATGAGGAGGAAATAGAGAGCCTAGAATGGAAGGATTTTAATGAAATTTTCTTAGAAAAATATTTTCCTCGCAAACTATGGGCAGATATGAAGAGAAAATTCTTGAGTCTGAGATAAAAGGAAGTGAAAAATATTGCCAAGTATGAAGCAAAATTTACAATTATAAAAAGGTATTTTGTAGACTAAGTATGTAATCTAAAGATTATGTTTGCGCATTTATTTTATGGGACAAATCCATTCTTTCAAAGGGAACTAGTCTCCAAAACCTTCTCATTATATGAGGAAATAATATCATGTGCTATCAAGACAGGGAAATAATTCTCAAAGTCTTATGAATTTTAAGGGAAAAAGACAAGAAAGGGGAAGTTGGACACTTTGGAAAAGGAAATATGATAAAAGGGAATAAGGGGAGGGTGAAATTTCCAACTTATAATAAATATGGAAAGAAACACCATGGAACATGCTTGCTGGGAATGGAAGTTTGCTTCAAGTTTGGAGAGAAATTACACTAGGTTCATGATTAAATGGGAAATAAAGGATCTACCAATGTTCAATGCTTCAACTGTAATGAGATGTGGCACTATGAAAATTATTTTCCTAGGTGTAAAGGGAATTTCCCCTAAAAATACTAAGGGATAAAGGAAAAGCTTATGTGATCACAATAGCTATGGTTGAAATTCCTAAGGATGTGGTGAAAGGAACTTTAATCATTGCCTCAAATTTATCTAATGATTTATTTGATTCTAGATATTCTCACTCTTTTATAAATTCCATGTTTTCCAAGAAAATTAGATATTTCCCTAGTACCTTAAGAAGGGAGGTATTAGTTATTACTTCTAATGGAAGTCTCACCACAACAAGGTTGAGTCAGTCAGTTCTCATTATGACACATAAACATGACCTATTTACTGACTTTATTATTATACCTATGGTTGATTTTGATATAATCCTTGGTATGGACTCACTTTCAAAATATGATGTAAAAACTTAATGCAAAGAGAAGGAAATTATGATTTGCAAACACTATTAGAAAAAAGGGTAATTGTGACAAGTTATTTGAAATGGGGAATACTTCCATCACAAATAGTCCTGAAGAAAGATGTATTTGTGATGAAACTAATTTTACATCACAAATATCCATTATTTGTGAAAAAATTTAGTTTTTCCAAAAAATCATTTGGAAAAAATGTGCGCTATCCTGTGAGAAACTTAGTTATGATAGATAATAAAAATGAATTTTTATATTTTTCTCCATTATCCATCCCATCGGGACCTTTTTCAAAAGATAATGAAGTACATCACAAAAGTTCCCTAAAAAGTATCCTTCAGTGACAAAATAAAATCCATTGCCGATAACCTGTTTCAATTAATAATTTATTAAAAACATGTGACCTTCCTTCTCCTCCCCACTTCTCCCAATCACACACTAATAGGAATCCATGTTTCCCAATGGTTTTAAACCGTTGGGAAAGGCCCTCAAACCGTTGGAAAATATTATCCCAACGGTTTTAGAAACCGTTGGTTTGTGAGGCGTTGGGAAAGCCTTATACCAAAGGTTCACATTGAACCATTGGGAAAAGGCTGTTTGGATCCTGTTATACCAACTGTTCAACTGAACTGTTGGAAAAATCAGTGCACATGGGGTATAACCCAACAGTTTTAAAACCATTGGCATAAAAATATAGGGGGTATAACCCAACGGTTCAAAACCATTGGGAAATGCAGCAACACACATGGGTATAACCCCAATGGTTTTGAACCGTTGGGAAATGCAACATCACACAGGGGTATAACCCAACGGTTTTGAAACCTTTGGGAAATGCAGCAGCATACAGGGGTATAACCCAACAGTTTTGAAACCGTTGGCTTAGACCCCCATTAATTTAAAATGAAACAGCCTGCAATCAACTGCAGGCTGCAATGAAAACTGTGTGAAAAACGTGCCATCTCACAAAAAATACACTACAATCACAAAAAAAAAAACAATCATTCTGTGTGTTTAGGAACACTACAACCTGCAAACACAGAAAAAACACTGCACACATAAAAAACTCACAAAAACTCACTTCAATCACCTGAAATCACACAAAAAACACACAAGAAACACATAGAAACAATCATCTCATTTTTGAAGGCTTACTCACATACCTTCCCCTTGTATAGTTCACATATTGATGTGGTAGAGAGACCAAGAACCAACAAAATGTTGTCTTGTTGATCAAATAGGGAGGGGGATATTGGAAATTCAAGTTTATAACTCATATATGAAGAATCCCCTACCTCAATCATGATCTATCAGATAAGGGTTATTGGTTTTGATTACTCCAGGATAAATTTGATATTTTTTCGATGAATTTAATCATTCAATATACTAACCTAGAAGGATATTTACACTATGAGCATTATAACCCTTTTGTTATTAAATTATAATGATGGGGGAATCATATACTATGGGGAAATGACTTCTATAATGTCAAGAGATTTAGTTATATTGTTGCATTTATCAAGGTATTGGGTTGTGTTTAAGAGAGGGATATTGGTCAGGATTCTGTGACACATAGATTCTACGGGGATAGATATTTACTTGATTCATGAGAGATATTACATGCCTAATTTTCAAGGGGATCTGCTATGATGACATCCAAAATGGTGTTTTTCAGTGGTTATGAATCATTTACATCATCTGTTGGGATCACTTTGTAAATTTTCTATCATATTCTAAGAGGATAAGATTACAAGGTAATATTCTATCCCCAATCTGTAATGAAAACATTCAGATAATCCTCCATGACAATCCAGTATATTACTACATGAATTTTAGTATATACCTTCCATAGATGATTTTTGTATCCATTGAAATTTGAATGATGATCCATATGAAGAATCATAAAAATTAACCATTTATCACATGGGATCATGGTCCTCATGGTGGTACACTAGATGGTGAGATATGATATGGACCAAATTCCCTTGTTATTTCATACACATGTTGTGTGAAAAATTCTAACAAGTATAGTGAAATATCTTAAGGAATGACAACACCTTGAGTGATTAGGTTTTGGAAGGACCCTTACTTGAGTGATAATGATTCTATCATATTATAAAATGATATCTAACACTAACATGATTGATAAGGTAGGGGGAATAGGTCCCGAGTGACTAGAACCATGTACCTATCTGGTGAGCTATGATATGGACCAAATGTCCTTGTTGTTATTTCATACACATGTTGGGTGAGAAATTCTAACAAGTATAGTGATATTTATTAAGGAATGACAACACCTTGAGTGATAAGGTTCTAGAAGGACCCTTACTTGAGTGATAATGAAGTTATCATATTATAACATGATATTTAACCCTACCATGATTGATAAGGTAGTGGTCAATATAATGGCCTCACCTTGAGTGATAAGGTTCTAGATGAACCCAACCATGAGTGATATGGAGTGTTTGGAATGTGATATTATACCTACCATGATTAATATGGTATTATTTCAGAAAATGGATTTACATTGATCATAATGTATTAACATGGATGTTTGTTGAGTGAGAAGGTTGGTATGTGATATATAGTTGTACGAGACACTACCTTTAGTAGTATGGAAGATGTTGGGAGTTGAGTGATGAGCTATATTGAGTGAGAAGTATTAGTCTAGGGATTTGATAAGGGTAAAATTAGTGGATACATATAAATACGTTGGGCTATAAAAGACATGTGTGATGATAATTTACTATTTTGAAAGCGGTAAATTACTAATTATGTAGAGGTAATAAAGAGGTACATGAGGGAAAATATTGATCCTTGCCATTTTTTACTTAGCAGTAATGATACATGTGTAACTTTTTTAAGGACATGAATTGATTAGTTGAATGAATGTATATATATGATTTCGTATTACAAATGGTGTGAAAATTATTAAGGCATCTTCCATACATATCTTGACTTTCCTTTCATGTTTAAAATTAATCCAATGGTGTTCATGGATCTCATGAATGATATCTTCCATACATATCTCAAATCATTCATTGTGGTGCTTATTGATGATATCCTTATATACTCACCGACCATTGATAAACACATTGGACACCTATAGATTTTTTTTGTACACTTTGACCACATTATATGTTTTATAAGATCTCAAAGTGTCACTTATTCTTCCATAAAGTATGTTTTCTTAGGCACGTAATCTATAATGTGGGAATTTATGTGGACCCAAAGAATGTATAGGTTTTGGTGTCATGAGAAGGCATAAGAAACATGTTTGAGATTGTCGGTTTCCTTTGTTTATTCAGGTTTTACATATGGTTCATTTAAATATTTACCCCTTTAGAAGTGCCTATGACTAGGATTACTAAGAATGTAGTTATGTTTGAGTGGTTAGAAAAGTTTAAAGAGGCTTTCCTAAAAATTCAATGAAGTTTTGATCCTACTGAATTACTATAAATTATGATTCATAAATGAGGTCTCCAAATTGATCCCCGAGTATGAATTGGACTTATGGACATTTCTTACATTGGACACAGAGCTGTAGTATCTATGTGGAAGGTTCTATATTTTCCTCATCATATCACATATGAGAATGTGTCAACATTGGAATGATATTAAATCAAAAATCATAGTCAATGTAATATTTTCAAATATTGATAACATTTATCGTTAAATACAAGTACAAGGGTCTGATGTTTCTCAACATAATGACGTATTAATCTTGATCTATGATAGATATAACATTATTACATTCCATAGTAATTGTACCTATTTGGATTATGCATGGGGATTTTCCTTCTCCTACTAGACTCACTAAATGGGTCTTCCATGGTTTCTACAACATTGATAGTCTAAGTAGGTACATGGCTAGAATTATAGATTCTTCCATAAATGTGACTTATCTGATATACTTGGGTCCTACGAAATCATTTTTCAATTCCTTAATTGGGTTCAAGGAACTCAAGTTCATCTCCATACTCATCCACCTGCCCAACCCCCCCACTACCCCACCTGCACAGCCACTACCCCACCTACATAGCCCCCCTGCCTAGCCCCCCTCCCCCTGCCTAGCCTAACCCCCTGCACATCCCACCCCCTCCCCCACCTGCCCATCCCCCCCACTACCCCACCTGCACATCCACCACCCCACCTACACAGCCCCCCTACCCAGCCCCCTCCCCTGCCTAGCCTAACCCCTGCACATCCCACCCCTCCCCCACCTGCCCAGCCCCACTCCCCCACCTGCACAACCACCACCCCCACCTTCACAACCCCCCTACCCAGCCCCCCTCCCCCATCTGCCCAGCCCCCCACCTACACAGCCACCCCCACACCTGCACAACCCCTCCCCCCTGATCAGCCTACACCCCACCCCCACCCCCTGCCCATCCCACCCCTCCCCACCAAACCCCCTACACAGCCCCCCTCCTCCCCACCTCACCCCCGCCAAGCACCCCCGCCTCCCCCACAAATTCCCATAGGGTAGTTGATTTTATGTTTTAATCATATTTTTTTTGGGTTTTTGGTGACCCATTCAGGATTCAATATATGGATACTTTGGAGAAATTAGGTGTTTTGGGATATTTTTTGGGGGTTTAGTTTGGGAGAACTCATGTACATGATGTGTAGTTTTGAGAACACACATCATGTATTCTTCGTACTTGGGAAAGATGGGTTTTGGGAACTAAAGGATTTATACAAGGGGGTTGGTTACATGCCATGTAGTGGTGACTCAGGGTGTGCAAGTGGCAGATGACCATGTAGGGTATAAAGCTATATCTAGTGCAAGGTACATGGATAGGCATTGTGCGTGGGTAGACTTTGTGTGGGGGGGATATGTGGATAGGTACATACATGGGAACCATATGTGGGGTAAATATTGTGTATGGGGTGATACATTCCACGTAGTAGGGAATTTTTTATGCTAAGTGGGGCCTTGTATGTGAATGTACCCAGGTGGGGGTAAATATCATATACCGGAACACATGATGTGTACTTTGAAAAATACACACTGAGCAGTCTATGTCACATGGAATGAGGGGACATTTTTGGTTACATATCATGTACCTAAAGTATAGGTTGGGTAATTTTTTCTCCTTGTTGTGTTTACCCTATTTTAACCCTGGATTCAGAATTCGACTTATGAGTTTTCAATTTTGATCAATTTTTCATATAAATTTCCATGGTGGAATAATTTCTGTGTTTGAATGTGGTCTTTATGGTGTTTTGGACTAAAAGAATTCTTTATCAGGATTTCTTCAAGGATTGGATTTAGAATCCTCCAGCAGGTTGGGTTGTGAGATGAGAATCATGTGTGAGGGTTATGAGATCATTAGTTGGAATGGATTGTGAAATCTAAGCTAGTTTTGTTCAATGTTCTTTCATATAGATCCTGAAAATTATAATCAAGTAGTATATATAAAGAGATCTTTTTTTATCCTGACATGTTGGTACCTATTTCTCAAGGTTAGAACAGTTGAGGATTACCTCCTTTTTTTAGGATTGGAACTATTGGAACCATTGGAATGGGATGATGTTGTG
The DNA here is from genome assembly GCA_963277665.1 of Viscum album. Taxonomy (NCBI): domain Eukaryota; kingdom Viridiplantae; phylum Streptophyta; class Magnoliopsida; order Santalales; family Viscaceae; genus Viscum; species Viscum album. The sequence goes on from OY728122.1 coordinate 1,257,241,609, forward strand.
GGATAGATGTTATGGTCGGATTTCCTTAAGATATTTATATGCGTCAAAGGGAATCTTGAGGATACCATAGTGGGCATGTTACTGATTGAGTGACCAGTGTTTTCTATAGCTGTTAATTAATAATTCCCATATGGAGTGGTCAATCTTGTACTATAGAGCCCTTGTAAGGTAAAACTTTTATGATTTTCATGAGGACCATTGATAATTAATTGGTTATTAATTTCTTTTATATACCCCATTGGGTGCGTTGTTGATAGATGATCAGTTGGAGACATTGTTGATCAATGATCAGTTGGAGGCCATTTAGGGGCATTGGGATATTTCTGCACTGGGTGTGTCTTGTGCTTTGGATGTACTAGAGGTACCCCTCATAGGGTGTATGTTCTTACTGTGGAATTTTTCCTATTTGAGGTTTTTTTTGAATGGATTAGGCCAAGATTTTGGGTGCACCTGAGGACTCTATAGTTGGAAATCACTTTATAAAGTCACATTGAGGACCATGGGAGCCCCGTGTTTTGGTTTGGCACTAAGGTGGGTCAAAGAGAGCCAATAGTGGTTGTTTTTAGAGGATAATATCCTTGGGAACATGGAGAGGGTATGTTATTTGTTTTATGTGAGTTGATTGATGCTTCTAGATCAGCTATTTGGATAGTGGTTTGAAGGCTAGATCATACCATGTTTGGTTGAAATTTGGTTGTGAGGTTTGAGGATGTTTCTGGTCAGGACTCTAGTCCAAGGAGGAGACACATATGATATCATAGATCAGGAATTGGAACTATGTTTTGATCTAGTTATCTCAAATTTTTAACTATATTTAGATGTGATTAGTGATCTAATGGGAGATCTGGATGAGTGAAACACCCCTCTAGTTGAATGAGCACTTAGGATAGAGTGTCTTTAACATCGTAATGTGTTGAGGCACTCACAGAGCAGGTTTTTCTAGTCGTTGATGTATTGGTGCTGCCATCAACATGGATGTTATTTCACCCCCATATCTTATATTTTCTCACCCCCATCACATCCCCCCCTCTCCCCTGCCTGCACAACCACCTCCAACCCCCTGTCCAGCCCCCCTCCTCCTCACCTCACCCCTTCCCATCCCACCCCCTCCAGCACATCCCCCCTCCTCCCCACCTCATTTGACTTCTTCAATATCAACAAAAATGATTATATACACGTAAATTACAACAAAAATGCAACCTAAAATGATATATTTCTTGAGTTCATAAGGGGATCATAATAGATAGTACATTGCAGTGAAATGGAACCAAAAAATCGAAAATAAATGAAGGCATACATAATGATTTAAAGTGAATGAAAAAAAATTACTTGAATCAAAGATAAGATGACCGGTTGGAAAGTAGAGTTAGAACCCTTGAGAGTAGTAAGGGAAACAGGGTTCCAAACACAACCTAAAATCATAAGGGGATCATAACATGTACCCATTTAATGCGAAAGAATAGAGCGTTGGAAAACCAGACCTGTCGCGCTGGGAAGTAGGGTTCGCATCGAGAGTCAGTTGGGAAGTAGGATTCGTGTCGAGATATTGGGAAAAATCTTTCATATGGGTGCATCGAGCTATGGTTTAGGGTAAAACGATAAGGGTTATGGGTTCACATCGAGATTTTGGAAAAAAAGAGTGAGCACTAATGAGCGGGGAGCGACGATCGGCGAGCGGCGAGTGGCGAGGGGTGGTCGGGATGGGAGCGGCGGCGAGGGGTGGTCGGTATGGGAGTGGCAGCGAGGACGGGAGGAGTATGGGATTGGCGTCGAGGGTTTGGAGAAGTACGACTTAGGGATAGGAGAAGTATCCCGATGGCGGGGTGATTTTAGATAGATATATCCCAACGGTTCATTTGAACCGTTGGGGAAAACCGACTATTATCACCTATATGACAACGGTTCATATGAACCATTGGAAATGAATGGAATAGGGTATTTTTCCCAATGGTTTGTTCAAACCATTGGGAAAAAAGCGTTGGGAAAAATTTTATTTCCAGTAGTGCGAATTCTGAAAGGACTGCGAACCGCCACAAGGTGTCGTCCTGGAGCAGGGCCAAATCACGGCGTGACCGCGGCATGACCACGGCGTGACCGCGGCGTGACCGCGATGTGTTGGCCTGGTCCAGTGACATCTGCGGGGCAGCATCTTCCAGCCAGGAGCGAAGAGACCGGGAGGAAGCGGGGAAGAATTCCAGCCGTCGCCTCCCTCCCCATTAACTATGGATGGGTAATGTATCTAAAACTCTATCTAGGTATTATACATCGAATTCCAAAAGGACTGCGAACCGCCACAGGGTGTTGTTCTGAAGCAGGGCCAAATCACTGCATTACCGCGACGTGACCACAGCATGACCGCGGCGTGATCGCGGCGTGACCGCTGCATGACCGCAGCATGACCGCAGCATGACCGCGTCATGTTTTCTCAGTCCAGTGACATCTACGGGGTAGCATCTTCCAGCCAGGAGCGAAGAGAGCGGGAGGAAGCAGGGTAACATTCCAGACGTTTCCTCCATCCCAATTAACAATGGGTGGGTAATGTATCTAAAACTATATCTAGGTATCATAAATTGAATTCCGTCAGGACTACAAACCATCGCGGGGTGTTTTCCTGGAGCAGGGCTAAATCACGGCATTACCGCGGCGTGACTGTAGCGTGACCATGGCGTGACCGCGGAGTGACCGTGGCGTGACCGCGGCGTGACCGCGGCGTGACCGCGGCGTGACCGCGGCGTGACCGCGGCGTGACCGCGGCGTGACCGCGGCGTGACCGCGGCGTGACCGCGGCGTGACCGCGGCGTGACCGCAGCGTGACCGCAGCGTGACCGCAGCGTGACCGCAGCGTGACCGCAGTGTGACCGCGACGTGACCGTGGCGTGACCGCGGTGTGTTGGCCCGGTCGAGCGACATATGCAGGGCAGCATCTTCCAGCCAGGATTCCAAATAAATCCTATGTAGTTTTCCTTCACATTATAGAAACTGATCTTATGTTATAAAAAATAGACTCTTGATTCGGGATTGTGGTATGATAAAGATATATATTTGATATTCGTTGTTTTTAAAAGTGGTACTAGGTAGTTGAAACTACTGATTGAGAGTCAAATTGTGCAGGTGTATTACTTATCAATGGTATATGTATTTCTTGGAACTCTAATAATAAAACTTTAGTCACCTTGAGAATAATAGAATTTGAGAATGTTTTAACATCTTAGGATGCAACACAAATCTTATGGGAGAATTCATATATGTAAAAAATTAGATGTGCATCGAGGCTAGGAAAACACCCCAAATAGTGTTAAGATGAAGCTTATGGTGGGGAGCACCATAAGCCTGACAGGTGTTAAACAATGACACCATCAGTGTTTTAAGATATATAGGCTCGAGTAAACACCCAAATGGGTGGCCAAGAGGCCATAAAAACACCCAAAACGGGTTTCGCCATAAGATAAGGTCACAACGGACATGATAGAACAAATCAACTATTTAATATGTTATAACAAGGGATCTTCAGAAGGTTGTAGTGAGCGGCACAATGACACAACGTCTAAAGGGAAACGAAATGATAGAAAAGAATCATATACCCTAAACTATCACTGTGAGTTTTTGCAGACAGCGTACCTCTGTTGGAGGGGGTTTATTATAAAAACATGAATTTATTTATCAAATGAAACAATTATATTAAAGAAAAATTATTCAAGATATTCAATTCAATATAATTAAGCAGAATTAAGAAAGAAGCTAAATTCAATTTAAAGCAGTCTTAAATTAAAGAGGCTACGAGAGGGACTCTACCTCAAGGTGGAACCAATCCATACACTTCAGCTCTTGGAGCTTTCTAACTAAAAGCTGCTGCTCCTCCACTGGGTATACACACCTTCACACACATGCAAGGACACCTAGCCCCTATGCACACACCCGCATGGCCATGAGCATGTGCAAGGGGATCCTTGAAGATATGCTTATATGCATATATCAGTCTCCACTCACATGTGTATGCATTTATATATATATACATGGGAACACCTAGCCCCATACGTGCATAATCACTGACATGGGTGACTATACACGTAACGGGGGAACCCACATACATATACTTACTTACCTATGCACACGCAGGCGAGTCGCCCTTGACTTGGCAACTCAAAACCAACGAGCAGGGATCAACGCACTACACAAAGGATATTAAGAACCTTAAAACACATGAAGGATGCTACATAACCAGTGAAAAACCAACCAATGGCATTAAATCCTTACCTAGATTGGCAGCAGAGAACCAAATCCACCCGAACCAATACTAAACGATCCAACGCCCTACCGAAAACATAATATGGAGTAAAAACACTAAATCCCCAAATACATGAGGTGCAAGACAAGTAGTAACCATATAATCTTACCTTGGATCAAAGCTGGTGGACTGAATCAATCTAAACTTCTTTTGTCCCCCTTCACAGAATATAAGTACCCTCTGTCTATAGAAAGTAGTCAAAGATCTAAGTGACCAATGCGATAAATAAAATAAAATAAAAACTAAACTAAAACAAACCTGTCTCCTATGACTATACCTATCACCACCCAACATATAAGTACCACAGTGCCCCATGGGTCAAATCATGTTCCTGCAAGAAAAGGGGAAATAGATCAATGCTTCAAAATGATACTATCAAATAGTACATTCCCATTAATTAACAATTACTCTTCCTATTAATGGTATATAATCAATTTGGTCCGAGTTTCAACTTAGTTTGGTTTTGTTCGATACAAGGGATGAGGTCTTATTATTCTTGGTTTTTATGTTTATACTTGATATATTTATTTAAAAATGATGCATGTATTTGGCATTATTATTTATGGTTTTAGTTCTTAGCCTGTTGCCATGGGGCCTGTACACATGAATAATTATTGGAATGTAGGGTTCAGTTGACATTTATGCACTTTAATGTGATTGATGTCACTAACTATGAGGATTTAGATCAAGTAAAATATTCCTAATAGGATTGGGCCTTGTAGTGATAGGTGTTGCACTTGTACATCTAGCGTTTGATGAGGAAATACTTATGAGGATGGATTGGAATCTTGGTAGGTTCTTAGAGTGGGATGGTCCCTCTGAGTATATAAAATGTATTATGAAAGGTTTTACTCCATTTAATGATTCAAGAGTTCAACTAAAGAGATGAAGGATGAGATGCTAGTGTGGGTATTGGGTATTGTCGGACAGATTGGCATTATAATTCCAAGAGGCTTGGTGTGATTTAGCTTAGGATGGAACCTGGTTAGTGGGGATGGGTTATAATACATGATTTTTATGAGGTTCTTGACTGGATTATTGAGAATATAATGTATATGGGTTCGACATGGTGTGATTTTGTGACTAGGACAATCATAAGGTGAATAGTCCTCTTTGTCTAGTTGTATGATGAGATGTGCATCGAGGCATGGGATAATCCTCGAGAGATGAGTCTAGATTATGTGACTGAGAGGATAGACTAGGATAGGTTTGATAGGATTGGGTGAGTGGCCAACCCATGCGAGGATGATACGATGTATGGAGACACTTGGAGACACTTGGGGTTATTTATGCTATCTCATGGAGACACTTGGGGTTATTTCATGACTTCAACATGCTCCAGAAATGTTCCCACACGATGTTTTAGAAAAACGATTCCATCTCATGGAAGACCCCAAGGCTCCTCTATCTTCCAATGTTTCCTCACACTCACACCTCATGGTATTACAGTAAACAAGTGATCTATGTCAAAATATATTCTTAGGATAGATATCATATCCATCACCGAACCACATATAATCCTTTGAGGGATTAATCAGTTTGGAAAATTGTGATTTTTGACCTTATTAATAAACAACCCATAACAATTTTCCTTTCTTTTCTTTTTTTTATTTTGAAAAGGAAGAGATTACGAATGAAACACAAAAAATAGCAAATGGATCGCAACCGCATAATCAGGTGAGTATATCATACATCTTTGGAAGTGGAAGCATCCCATGATCTTTGAATGTCCTGCCCACACTTTTTCAAAGATATCCATACGCATTGTATAATAAGTAGGGTATGAAGGGAAATAGGATTGAAATTACTTCATTGTAATAGGCCATTAATGGAAACTAAGTGTTGAATGATGGATAGATTTCAGGTGGGTCTTAGGGAAAAATTGTCTATGAAAGAGTCCTAAATCATTTTAGTTTTATACTTGTTCAGTCATCACTAAGATAAGATCTCAGTGCAAGTTCTAGTCAGTTTACATGCCCCTAGAATCTATCAAGAAATATGCCCAGATAAGAGTATGAAATTTAAGGATTAGATTCCTCTTGGGTAGTGAGAATAAAAAAATGGCAATCACAAAGGGAATACATCCTAAGTAATAGGTCAATTAGTCATTATTTAGAAGATTTTGAATTTGAATTAATTCCCTAAACTTAGAAATCATTCTAAAAAAATCTAAGTAGGAGTCAAACATGGTCCTTGGCACTTTTACACTTAAGTTTTTTTAATAACAAGGGCATAATGATTCTCAAGTTTAAATCATTCTTATTATTTTGAAAAATGTCTCATAGACAAGTGAGAATAATAAAAAATCCAAGTGCATCACATGTGAAACTGTGAGAAACTCCCCCACACTTAAAATGAGGTAGTGTCCCTACTGTCAATGAAATAAAGGTGAGAGTGGTATGGAAATGATTTTTAATGTTTGTGGGAATGGATATCGAAAAAAATGAAAATAAAAGGGAATTGAGAGCTCCCTGGGAAAATCGGTATGCCATGGGGGTGTTTTCTACTGTAATCTTGTGTACCTGAAAAAGTGTTAGAGAATGAAATCCATTACAAGATAACAAATATTAGTTCATCGAGATAAATAGTTGGAAGATTATATCAATGGGAAAATACAGATCAAGAACCCTAGTGGGAGGAGAGGGAGCCGAGAGGGGGGACGTCCCGTGGGGTGTTCGGCCATGGGGGGTCTCGTGCACGACTGGAGAGGGGGCCAGGGGACGTCGTCGGAGGAGATTAAGGGGAGGGGGATGTTGCCAGGAGTGGGAGACGAGAGGGGAGGGGGGAACGTCACTGGGAGCCGAGAGGGGAGGGGGATGTCGTCGTCAGAGAGGGAGCCGAAAGGGGAAGGGGAACACCGCCGGAGGAGAGGGAGGGGGCCGGGAGGCGGAGGCGGAGGCCGGGAGGAGATAGAGATCAGGGAGGGGGGGCGGGGAGGGGTTCAGGAGGCGGAGGTCGGGGATGGTCCGGGATGAGGAGCCCTAAATTGGGCGTTAAATTTTTTTCTTTCCCAACGGTTTAACAAAATCGTTGGGAAAACCGAACATAAAACACCTTAGACCAACGGTTTACTAGAACCATTGGTAAAGGGTCTTTATCCCAACAGTTTTTTAAACCGTTGGGAAATAAGTGTTGGTATAGGTCCCAATTCTAGTAGTGACACCTCGACCCCATATTTTAGTTCACCTTGGATGACTCCCCCCTCACAAATATTTCTTTGTGCTTGATTTTTTACAAATCTGGGTTCAAATCATCTTGATACAGACTCTTATCTCTTCTTTTGTTCTTTTTTCAAATTTTTCATTGAATCTTACATAGATTAGTTTTGGAAAACTCTAGGTTAAGAAATTTACCTAATTTTTATAGTTTATTTGGTATTTTGGGTTACTGCAAATTTATTATTCCCTATTTGGCTATCCATTGGGTTTGCATGAGTTATTCCAATTGATTTGAGGTATTTTCCTCATTATTTAACCTTTAGATTTAATAGATTTTTCTATTTGGCATTTTAGGTTACTGAAAGTATATTATTTTATATTATTATTATAATTTTTTTATTATGAAAATTATTTAGGGATATCTGATATTGATAGATTTTATATAAATCTATTTAATTGGCCAGTTGTATTGCATGCTTATGGTGATATTATTTTTGGTGAATTATGATAATAATTTAATTACGACAGTGAAACTAAATCATGTTTGATTGTTATATTATGATTGGTTTTCATTTTTTAATTCATGTGAATATAGTTTTTCAAACATTTGGATATAAGTGTATATATATATATATTAATATGTGAATATACATATATAAATGTTTAAAAAAACATGCAATTTTTTTGATATATATATATATATATACACATACAGATGTATGTATATATGTATAGATTTGATATGTATATTTGTTTAAAAAACATGTCAGAATATATTTGATGTATTTATATTTAATTAAGTAATCGTGTAATATATATATATATATACATATATATATATACATATATATATATATATATATATATTAATATTAATATGTGAATACACACATATAAATGTTTAAAAAAAAGGTGTAAGGTTTTTAATATATATATATATATATATAAAACATGTAAGGTTTTTGATATATATATATTTATATATATATTTATATATATATATATTTCAAAATTTCTTAATCAAATATATTTTTACACATTTTTTAAATAAATATACATATCAAATCTATATAAACATACACATATATATATATCAACATATTTACATGTTAATATATATATATATATTACATGATTTATTAATTAAATATATTTTTAAATGTTTTTTAAACAAATATACATATCAAATATATATATGCATGCATGCACACACACACACACACATATATATATATCCAAAAGCTTATACGTTTTTTAAAACGCTTATATATGTATATTTACATGTTAATATACCTACATTGATAATTAAAAAAATAAGTAATATTTATTAAAAACTTAACTAATAATAATTAGTAAAATTTTTGTAATACCCTGTAAATAAAAATAAAAAATACTAAAAATTATTAAAAATTCACAATAATTAGTCATTATTAAAAATGTAGTAATAATCTAAATGATTAGTAATAATCATTATTTTTTTTAATAATTTATAATTAATTATTCAATATAATTAATAATTAGTAAATATTAGTGTTAATTATAAAATATTATTAATAATTTGTAAATTTTTGGAAATTATGATAATTTTTAATAATATGTAAAATAAAAAATTTTAAATACTATTAATTATTAAAAATTAGTAATATTTATTAAAAATTAAGTAATAATTATTAAATAATTAGTATTACTGAATAAATAATTGTATCAATTAGAAAAAATTTAAAAAAATTTATAATAATTAATAAAATTTTTATCATACCATGTAAAAAATATAAAAAATAATAGCTATTAGAAATTCACAATAATTAGTATAAATGTAGTATTAATTAAAATAATTAGTATTAATCATTAAATAATTTGTAATAATTAGTAAATAATTACTCAATATTTATAAGAATTTTTAAATGTTAGTTTTAATTACTAATTATTATTAATAATTTTTAAATTTTAGTAAATTATGATCATTTGTAAAAAATTGTATAAAAAAATATATGAAATAATAATTAGACACAACTAAAATATAATAATAATTTGTAATTAGTCATAATGAGTAATACTTATTCTTATTTATGTTGTTTTTATAGATAATTATGGACTCAAAAAGTAGACATCAATTTATATTACTATTAGGCCCCAACCTAAAACATCACATAATCTTGAGTTAAGTAAATAATTCACATTAAGGATCTTTTCAGGTTTAGAATTTTAGAGAATTAGGCCATAAATATTATATTGCATCTCAAAAATTACAAAGTATACACTTCTACTCCATCTAATTTTTTTTTTCAAAAAATTAAAACTCCTTAAATAAACATGAACTCTTTTCTTGATATAAATCTTCCTAAATTCTTCCTTTATCTTACTCTTCCTTATACCCTGTGAAAAACATTTCAAAAACTTCAGATGAGCATAAAAAGCTCAATAAGAGATATAAAATAAGAAAAGAAAACATTATCCCATCAATACATACAAATCAATGAAATCATAATTTTCAATAATAAAACCTAATCACTTTAACTTACTTCATGAAATCATAAGAATTATGAATAACACATAGAAATCATAAATCATAATGGTAACTTGTGGCATCCATAACATAATTACATTATAGCTTTCACAGCTACATAGGGAGTAATATTTAGAATACCCATCATAGTATATCACATAAATATATTAGGATAAACATTAACTTTTACCTCTGTCATGTTACCCAATGCATTGAAGAGCTATCTCGGGCTCACCCGCCCTAGGTTTATCACAGAACCACCTGTATTCGGTTTATCACGTAACCACCCATCAAATGTCCAAGTACCATTACATAATCATAACACATACAAGATTGAAATTATCAAAATTTCACTCATCAACCAAAATGAATCAATTCAAGATATTGAAATATTGAATCCATTTCCAAAACCATTTAAAGCATTTAATAAAGAGATTTTTGAATCAAAGTGTCCCATACCACTTTGAAACTTTTAAAATAAATTTGATAATTAACATTTTAAAACATTTATTTCCATACAAATAAATCCATAAAACCATTTTGAAAACATGGACATAAAATATAATGATTTTATAAGAATAAATCATCAAAACATTAAAATGAGGGTTTTAGTTAAAAACCCCTTACCACTTGAGAAACACTTGAATAAGAATCATTAAATAATATCAGTAAAAAAAGCTTCAAATATCATTAGAATATAGTAATTCATGACATGACATGTCAAAAGGGATGTATATACACCTTATAGGATAATAAAGGAACATAATATCAAGATATGCCTCAATAAAAGGAGATTGAGATTAAGTCCCTTACAAAATTCGTATAAATGATGTAAGAATTTATCAATAGGGTGATTATGTGTTGCAAAAGTATATCCAGACAAAGGGAAGTGGAAATTACAACATAAATAAATAAACAGTGATTCCACACATAATATCGGCATGATATAATCAACAAAGTATGCATAAAACCCAAAGAGTGGAAAATGAGTTTAGAAATTCCCTTATGAAAATTCGACAGCCTAACAACATTACTTAAAAATTCAGAAAATGAGTTGATGGGTGAGAAAAGGGTCTCTCATCACTTGGAAATAAAATGTATAGAAATAAGGATATATAATAACATATCCCAACATAAGAAATAGAAATTAAAAGATATAACATAAAAGAAGTTTTTAACTAAAAGAGGAGGGTGAAAGGTTCCCTTACCTTGAATCCGAATCATCACTTATGTTCCTTATTCTTCCAAAATAATAAACTTAAGTTAATTTTTACTTGATTCAGAACCTTTTTAAAGTTTATTATTCATTTTATATCACTTATTACCATGTTATAAACATAACATAAATATTTAAGTTAATATCTGTCATTTTGTCGATATTTGGTACTTGAGTAAAAAATTATCTTGTTATAATTACAATTTTTCTATGTAGTCAAAATTAAATTATCTCCAGAATATTATTCACATATATATATATATATATCATATATATCTTTTATATATGTATTTATAATATTCCATAACATTTGGAGATAATAAATGAAATGCACCGTTCATAGAGACGATAATCCATACTTGTAAAGACCCGTAAATTTCAAGGAAATTTTTTTCTTAATTTTATTTGGAATTTTACAAGAATGCAGTTTCTGACGGCACCTGATTCCGAGGCCCGGTGTGCCCGGAATCATTTTCCGAAGTTTGGCTCGGGTACGTTCAGTGAACGAACGAGCGGGTTTTTCTAACTTTTGAACCGGTGCTCGGAATCGAATTCCGAGGGCACCGATGGAATCGAAGCGCCAGTATTTGCTTAGAAACGCCTCTTCCAGAGTTGCGTTTGCTTGGGTGTGGTTTTTAATTTTTGGGGTTAAGTGAAGCAAATAAAATAAAGTGGTGCGACACCTTTATTTTATTTCACTTAAAGCCACTTAAAGCCACTTTAAGCTGCTTAAGCTGAGTTGAAGCGGATAGGGTGGAACCCAAAATATCCTACCCTCTTGGAAGGATGTTTGTGAGGTGGGCCCCGCACGAGCCCCACCGCTTCTTTTCCTCTAAGTAACGCACCCGCGAAAACCCTTTTTAAATGAAAGTCAACCGGAGCGTTTTCTTAAATTCTTAACGCCCCTATTAATTGGGCGGTTAGTTCGTTGCAATTAATTCTATGAATTAATTTTTTCATTTATTAACATGTTTTCAAACTGTTGGAATAATAATAAAATAAGACCAGCACACTTTCTTCTTGGGTGTGGTTTGTTGAGAGGATTTGGAGAAATCTCTGAAGCTAGAAGATCTTCATCTTTCTTCGCGAAGAACGCGAAGAACGCGAAGAACGCGAAGAACGAGAAGAACGCGAAGAACGCGAAGAACGCCGGCCTTCTACAAAAGGCGACGAAGAACACTGACGATTCTCCTTCCGTGATGCTTCTTCTGCGACGATTCCTTCCCCGCGTCAAATCTTCGATCAACTGCTTGAGGTATGAGATTTCAAATCTTTTAAATTCCTTTGTGGATTTTATCCTTGACATTTATTTAATTCGTGAAATTAAATCCGTGTGTTTTCTTTACCTCTCGGAGATCGTCGACGCGACGCCGTATACCACGACGACGCGACGCCCTTCCGCGACGCGACGATCCTCTTCTTCCGCGATGGTCAATTCCACGAAGAACTCACATCCAACGACAATGTCGAGGTAGGGGTTGTTCCTTTTAAATCTTTGTGATTTATATCCCCGGTTGTTAAATATGATTGTTGTGAGACTTTAAAAACCGCTAACGCGGTGGGTGCGGACCAACGAACAAGTCCGAACCCACCGCCCTTTTTGTTTGTTATGCGCGGATTGGTGGGCGACGACAAACGGGGCCGCAAGTTAATTTTGAAGGCTTTGCAGTGAAGAACGAGTCCCGGGACGAGCACTGGCGAAGACCGCGCACAAATCGGACCACCAGAGCGCGTCCGGTGGTCCGCGGAACCCCCCGCCGGCGTGCCACGCCGGCACGACGGCGCTGGCCGGTCCCGCAGCCGCGCGGGACCGCGGAGGAGGGACGCGGCTTAAGCCGCGTCCGGGTGTCACGGAGCGGCCCCCGCGCGGGGGCCGCAGCTGCCTTGCGCGACGCCTGGCCAGCGCCAGCGCGCCGGCCGAGCCGCTCGGCTGGACCGCCGGGCCGGGCCGCGCTGGACGGGTTGGACCCGGACCCGGGTCGGGTCGACCCGGTTCGGGCCGACCCAGGGGGGGTTGGGCCGGGTCGGTCCGGGCCCGACCCCCCGTTTTTGGACCTTTTCGGTGTTTTTCTCATAACTTGAGCTTCGAGCCTCCGATCGACATGCCGTTAGCGGCGATGCGATCCTTGGATCGAGACGGTCGTTTCGGTATATCACACTCAAGGTTTCGGAATACTTTGAGTTCGGCCGGGTTGGTTCGTACACGAAACCAACCGGGCCCTCGGAGCGGAAACACCCATATCTTGAGTTCCAGACGTCCGATTGACGTGCCATCGACTTTGTTGGATTCATCTAAGTGATATGGATCTTTTGGCTTACTCCGCCCGAGGTTTGGACGCAAGTGGAGTACGGTCAGGTTGGTTTTTCCTTAAAAACCAACCGGGCCCCTGGAACGAAAAAGCCAACAACTCTCAGACCGGGCGTCCGATTGACGCGCCGTCTGCGACGTTGAGTTCCTGTTGACGATACATAACTTTTGGATACATCAACTCTGGACTATGTGTCGGTTGATGTATCAGCTTCTCGGCTCGTGGAGCGGACCCTCCCGAACGAGCTTGCTATGTGCGAGAACCCTAGAGCTGGCTGCGACGACGACGACGACTGTGCAGAGATCCTCAGTGGATTCGACGACGACTGTGCAGAGATCCTCAGTGGATTCGACGATGACTACAGCACTCAGCAATCCTTTGTGGGTCAGTGCTACCGATCCTGTGTGGGTCCGATCCTGTGTGGGTCAGTGCTCAGCGGTCCTGTGTGGGCCAGCGCCTACAGATCCTATGTGGGTCCGATCCTGTGTGGGTCTTTGCGGGGGTTAGTTACCTATCGATCCTTTGTGGGTCAGATCCTTTGTGGGTCATTGCGGGGGTTAGTTACATATCGATCCTTTGCGGGTCAGATCCTTTGTGGGTCATTGCGGGGGTTAGTTACCTATCGATCCTTTGTGGGTTAGATCCTTTGTGGTTCATTGCGGGGGTAAGTACCTATCGATCCTTTGTGGGTCCGACGACTTAGATGAATCAGTGGAAATATCTTGTCATCTTTATCGTCATATGAAGAAGTATACCTGTGCGAGCTGAAACCCTGTTTTTCTTTCCTTTGTGGATTGTGTTGTGCTATCCTGTGTGGATTTACGTTTTTCTTTCCTGTGTGGACTGAGTTGTACTTGGGCTCGGATGTTGGAGCCGAACGAGAATTGATGACTTAGGTATATGTATGGGCATATACCTAAGCAATGTCAGATGTTACTTTGTGATTGTATCTTTCCTTTGTGGATTATCCTTTGTGGATTCTGGGAGACCTTTGGGGGTCTCAGGGTCCCTACTGAGTAGCTTATACTCACCCCTGCACGGGCCATGCCTGCACTACGTTGTGTTGGTTGCAGATGACGGACAACGCTGATCGTGGTGGAGGCTTGCGGAGCAGGACGATACCTGGAGGTGGACCACTGGGTGGGACGTACTCGGAGCGGTTGGCTGGACCCGAGGAGCAGTGGAGGCTATCTGTACCCACCCTTGAGGTGGGACTTCCAGTGGATGGCTCGACGTTGCGGATTTACTTTACAGTTGCTGTTTTCCCTTTCGAGTTGTACTTTACTTTCAGTTTGGGTTTGTATCCTGGCCCACTTACTTTCCGCACTTACTGTTGTACCAGTTTTTACTTAGTGTTTACTTCTGCCTGCTTGCTCTGTGGTGTTTGTGGTTTACTTTCCAAAGGCAATGCCTTCCCTTTTTCCGGGATTTTCGCCTTGGTGCTAGTTGCCATCCCCTGGCCTATGGAAGGCAGGCTTGGGGTAGTCATGGCACGGGCCTCGAGGACGGGTCGTGACAAATTGGTATCAGAGGAGTTCGGTTCTACCACAGAACTTGGGACTCTGATCTTTTTTTTATGTAAAGAAATAATGTTTAGCGTATTGGGTGTGGTTATCAGTCCAGGGATTCCAGTGTTGGTGCAGCGGCCGACGTATCTGTACACCAGGACCTTGACTTCTGATTTTCGACTTAATGCACGGAAACATTGATTGCATGTGTGTTTCAAGTTTCTTTGTGATTAATTTGTGTCAGCTCACCAGGTATACTGTTCTGACCGTGGCGCATCTGTTTCCTTTTTCAGGATAGCCCCACGACGGAAGCCAGCTAGGGTTTCGAGAGTTGAGCGTGACGACAGCCCACCAAGCGACGAGGCCTCGGTGCAGGGCCCTTTGACAGCTGAGGCACCGGCGGTACCTTTACCCGCCGAGCCACTGATGATTCCAGCCCCAGCCGCTGACGATGCACATCACCTTAGTGCACTGCATGAGTTCTAGCTCCAGCGATTGCCCAGGTTCCGCGGGGAGATGGACCCCAGGCAGTCGAGGACTGGCTGGAGGAAGTGGTACGAGTTTTCCGGTTAGTGAGGACACCAACAGACCTCATAGTGATCCTCGCAGTGATCCTACTGCACGCGGCAGCGGGCCGATGGTGGAGCTTGATGCTCCAGGTGCACGATGAGGCATCTCTTCTCTGGACGGACTTTGAGAGCCTCTTCCGCTCGGAGTTCGTCCTAGCCACCTTTCGTGCGGTGCACATCCAGGAGCTTCTCCAGCTACGGCAGGGCAGTTTGACGGTCGCCCAGTACTCGGCGAGATTTACCGATCTCTCGCGTTACTCGACAGACATGGTACGGGACCCATTCTTCCGGGCTCGGACCTTTGAGCAGGGATTGAGACATGAGATCAGGGCATCACTGATCTCCCTCAGCATTCCGACTCAGGCAGGAGTACTGGAGCGAGCCCTTTTGATCTAGAGTTTTCTTAATGAGCCTTCATCAGCAGCGAGACCTACCGCGGGGCTGCACGTAGCAGAGTCTTCTGCGGCAGGCAGTCGACGGATGACTCAGGGGTCCAGGCAGACTAGAACCTCACGCAGACGACCTCAGGACACTGGATCAGCAGTGTGAGGCACACAGCGCAGAGCCAGTCTTTCGAAAGGTAGGCAGTGCTACACATGCGGCGGGCAGGGTCACATGGCTCGTGACTGCCCGACCCACCGTGCCGAGGAGCAGCAGACGGTTGAGGGGCCACCCAGGAAGAGGCAGAGGGTCGACCGTGGCGGTCCGCAGGGAGGAGGCGGATGAGGTAGGGGAGATGGCCGAGCAGTAGGTGGTGGGAGACACTTTGAGGCTCTACCACCACCACCACTGGGAGGTCCACCCCGGCCACAGGGAGCTGGCGGCCAGAGACAGACACAGCTCCAGGCAGCGGAGGCCTATGACCACGACGCACCCGAGATGATTCGATGTACTATCTGTGTCTATTCCACCCTTGATGCAGTTCTTATAGACATAGGATCGAGTCACTCTTTCATAGCTGCTGCCCTTGTTCGAAGCTCAGATATTCCGACAGAGCTTTTGGCTCGATCCTTACGGCTAGAGACTCCTACGGGAGAAGACTCGACGATTACGCACTGGTGCCGGCAGTGTGAGCTTACTCTAGGAGGCGAGATCTTCGGTTTAGATCTTCTTGTAGCAGTTTCGAGGCCTTATGACGTCATCCTGGGAATGGATTGGTTATCTCCAGTCCATGCACAGATTGACTGTATTAGGCACAAGGTGCGATGTGTACGCACCGACGGGAGCAGGTTCTCCTTCACCGGCGTGAAGGGAGCCTTTGCAACACATGACAGACTTCCACAAAGGAGAGGAAAGCCCATCACTCATCAGTTGGCTAGCCTCATCCTAGGAGCAGTTGACGTGCAAAGTCCTAGTTTTCCTGCAGTGGTGGATCAGTATGCGGACGTCTTTCTCGACGACGTTCCAGGACTACCTCCTCGTAGAGAGGTAGACTTTTATATTGATCTGTACCTCAGGACAACCCCGATATCCACTCCAGCATATCGGATGGCCCCCGCTGATCTTCGAGAGCTACGGGTATAGTTGGAGGACTTGCAGGGTAAGGGATTCATCCGACCCAGTGTTTCACCCTAGGCTTCCCCGATATTGTTCGCCAAGAAGGCGTACAGGAGCTTGCGACTTTGTGTCGACTATCGTCGCCTGAACTAGGTGATGGTGAAGAACAAGTATCCGCTACCAAGGATTGATGACCTCTTCGATCAGCTCAAGGGAGCATGATGGTTCTCAAAGATAGACCTCAAGTCAGGCTATCATCAGCTCAGAGTTCGGGATAAGGATGTGCAGAAGACGACCTTCAGATGTCAGTATGGCCACTATCAGTTCTTGGTTATGCCATTCGGAGTAACCAATGCTCCAACAGTGTTCATGGGCCTCATAAACAGGATCTTCCAGCCATACCTCGATCGATTTGTCATAGTCTTCATCGACGACATTTTGATATACTCGACGACTGAGGAGGAGCACGCCTACCACTTGCGTGTTGTACTAGACACACTCAGAGAGCACCAGATTTATGGAAAGATCTCGAAGTGTTAGTTATGGTTACGTTAGGTCCACTTCTTGGGCCACATCATCTCTGAGGCGGGAGTTGCAGTGGATCCTGTGAAGATCGAGGCAGTGCTAGCTTGGGAGCCACCCAGGTGCGTGACGGAGGTGCGGGGTTTCTTGGGACTAGCCGGATACTATCGGAGATTCGTGCCTGACTTCTCCAGAGTTACGACACCACTTTCAGCTCTTACGAAGAAGGGGAAACCCTTTGTGTGGTCAGACAGATGTCAGCAGTGCTTCCAGGAGCTGAGACAGAGATTGACCAACGCCCCTATCTTGAGGTTACCTGAGGAGGGAGTAGGGTACGTAGTCTACTGCGATGCATCAGGTACCGGACTCGGATTTGTCTTGATGCAAGAGCGGGAAGTGATTGCCTATGGATCACGTCAGTTGAGGCCGCATGAGCAGAACTACGCTACCCATGACCTGGAGTTAGTAGTAGTGGTCTTTGCTATGAAGAAATGGCGAGACTATCTGATGGGCGAGCGCTTTACAGTCTTTTCTGACCATCAGAGTCTCAGGTACATCTTTTCTTAGAAGGACCTGAACCTGAGACAGCGGTGATGGCTCGAGTTCCTCCAGGACTATGAATTTGAGATAGTCTATACTCCTGGGAAGGGGAACATAGTAGCTGATGCTCTCAGTAGGACGGGCATTCGGCTACTTGAGGAGGCGACAGAGCAGCTAGCCGCCTTGTAGATATCCTTCGTGGATAGAGATAGAGAAGCCTTCCTTCAGTCTCTCACAGTCACCCCTCCACTACTGCAGGGGGTCAGAGAGGCACAACGTGGGGATGCTGACTGTGAGATGCGGCATGCACAGATATCCTCAGTACAGGCACCTGATGGTTTCTTCCTTGGAGTAGAGCACGACGTCCTTTTTATAGGATGTACCTTGGTACCAGTTTCTTTACGGGAGGATGTGCTGAGAGAGTTTCACACTTCTCCCTTGGAGGTACATCCTGGAGTGGAAAAGATATACCAGGACCTCAGACAACAGCACTGGTGGCCGGGCGTGAAGAAGGTTGTGGCGGAGTTCGTTTCTCGATGCCTCACCTGCCAGCATGTGAAGGCAGAGCACCAGGTACCAGCAGGGCTCAGTGGAGAGCTTGGGACGTCTCTACGTTCAGGAGATTGTACGGCTTCACGGTGTACCATCATCTATCATCTCTGATCGAGATGCTCTCTTTAATTCCCGGCTTTGGAAGGGGTTGCAGGAGGCGTTTGGGATGCAACTACGTCTGAGCACCGCCTTTCACCCTCAGACGGATGGTCAGACAGAGAGGACCATTCAGACTCTCGAGGACATTCTCCGCGCATGTTTCCTCGACTTTGGTCGCAGCTGGGAGGACCACTTACCCTTGGTGGAGTTTTCGTACAACAACAACTACCACTCCACCATCGGGATGACACCATACGAGGCGTTGTACGACCGACCTTGCAGATCTCCTTTGTGCTGGACAGACCCTGGGGAGTCAGCACTTGTGGGATTGGAGATGGTCCAGGCCACGACAGAGAAGGTCCAGGTCATCTAGGAGCGGATGAGGACAACTCAGAGCTGGCAGAAGTCTTATGATGACAGGAGGCGGAGGCCACTAGAGTTCGAGGATGTCGACCACGTCTTCTTACGTGTCTCACCTCGACGTGGTTTACGGAGATTTGGCCGTGGTGGAAAGTTGTCTCCACGCTTCATCGGACCATTCCAGGTCCTTAGAAGGATTGGCGAGGTGGCCTATCGCCTGGCTCTACCACCTCAGTTGCACCGGGTGCACGACGTCTTCCACGTATCTCAGCTAAGGAGATACGTGCACGACCCGATACATATCATTGACCATGGGGAGCTGGACGTTGATGATGGGGCGACTTTTACAAAGGTCCCGGTGGAGATCGAGGATCGACAGGAGTGGGTCCTACTTGGACGGTCGATTCCTCTTGTGCGCGTCAGATGGCAGCACGAGAACCTCCAGGAGAGCACTTGGGAGAGGGAGGCTCAGATGCGTGCTCAGTACCCACTTTTGTTTCCCTAGTTTATGATGTATCTTTACGGGGACGTAAAGCCCTGAGGTGGGAGTGATGTAAATACCTGTAAATTTCAAGGAAATTTTTTTCTTAATTTTCTTTGGAATTTTACAAGAATGCAGTTTCTGACGACACCTGATTCCGAGGCCCGGTGTGACCGGAATCATTTTCCGAAGTTTGGCTCGGGTACGTTCAGTGAACGAACGAGCGGGTTTTTTCTAAATTTTGAACCGGTGCTCGGAATTGAATTCCGAGGGCACCGATGGAATTGCAGCACCGGTATTTTCTTAGAAACGCCTCTTCTGGAGTTGCGTTTACTCGGGTGTGGTTTCTAATTTTTGGGGTTAAGTGAAGCAAATAAAATAAAGTGGTGCGACAACTTTATTTTATTTCACTTAAAGCCACTTAAAGCCACTTAAAGCTGTTTAAGCTGAGTTGAAGCGGATAGGGTGGAACCCAAAATATCCTACCCTATTGGCAGGATGTTTGTGAGGTGGGTCCCGCACGAGCCCCACCGTTTCTTTTCCTCTAAGTAACGCACCCGCAAAAACCCTTTTTAAATGAAAGTCAATCGGAGCGTTTTCTTAAATTCTTAACACCCCTATTAATTGGGCGGTTAGTTCGTTGCAATTAATTCTATGAATTAATTTGTTTGTTTCTTAACATGTTTTCAAACTGTTGGCATAATAATAAAATAAGACCAACACACTTTCTTCTTGGGTGTGGTTTGTTGAGAGGATTTGGAGAAATCTCTGAAGCTAGAAGATCTTCATCTTTCTTCACGAAGAACGTGAAGAACGTGAAGAACGCGAAGAACACGAAGAACGCGAAGAACGCGAAGAACGCCGGCCTTCGACAAAAGGCGACGAAGAACGCCGATGATTCTCCTTCCATGACACTTCTTCCGTGACGATTCCTTCCCCGCGTCAAATCTTCGATCAACTGCTTGAGGTAGGATATTTCAAATCTTTTAAATTCCTTTGTGGATTTTATCCTTGACATTGATTTAATTCGTGAAATTAAATCCGTGTGTTTTCTTTACCTCTCGGAGATCGTCGACGCGACGCCGTATACCGCGACGACGCGACGCCCTTCCGCGACGCGACAATCCTCTTCTTCCAGGACGGTCAATCCCGCGAAGAACTCACGTCCAACGACAACATCGAGGTAAGGGTTGTTCCTTTTAAATCTTTGTGATTTATATCCCCGGTTGTTAAGTATGATTGTTGTGAGACTTTAAAAACCGCTAACGCGGTGGGTGCGGACCAACGAACAAGTCCGAACCCACCACCCTTTTTGTTTGTTATGCACGGATTGGCGGGCGATGACAAACGGGGCCGCAAGTTAATTTTGAAGGCTTTGCAGTGAAGAACGAGTCCCGGGACGAGCACTGGCGAAGACTGCGCGCAATTCGGACCACCGGAGCGCGTCTGGTGGTCCGTGGAACCCCCCGCCAGCGCGCCATGCCGACACGGCCGACAACGGTCGGCCTCCAGGATGCGGCGGCACTGGCCGGTCCCGCGGCTGCGCGGGACCGCGGAAGAGGGACGCGGCTTAAGCCGCGTCCGAGTGTCATGGAGCGGCCCCCGCGCGGGGGCCGCCTTGCGCGGCGCCTGGCCAGCGCCAGCGCGCCGGCCGAGCCGCCCGGTCGGACCCGGTCCCGGGTCGGGTCGACCCGGTTCGGGCCGACTCGGGGGGGTTGGGCCGGGTCGATCCGGGCCCATACCCCCCATTTTCGGACCTTTTCGGTCTTTTGCTCATAACTTGAGCTTCTGGCCTCTGATCAACGCACCGTCAGTGGTGATGCGATCCTTGGATTGAGTCGGTCGTTTCGGTATATAACAATCAAGGTTTAGGAATACTTTGAGTTTGGCCAGGTTGGTTTGTACACGAAATCAACCGGGCCCTCGGAGCGGAAACATCCATATCTTGAGCTCCGGACATCCGATTGACGTGCCATTGACTTTGTTGGATTCCTCTAAGTGAGACGAATCTTTTGGCTTACTCCGCCCGAGGTTTGGACGCAGGTGGAGTATGGTCGGGTTGGTTTTGCCTTAAAAACCAACCGGGCCCCTGGAACGAAAAAGCCAATAACTCTCAGACCGGACGTCCGATTGACGCGTCGTCTGCGACGTTGAGTTCCTGTTGACGATATGGAACTTTTGGATACATCAAATCTGGACTATGTGTCAGTTGATGTATCAACTTCTCGTCTTGTGGAGCGGACCCTCCCGAACGAGCTTGCTGTGTGCGGGAACCCTAGAGCTGGCTGCGACGACGACGACGACTGTGCAGAGATCCTCAGTGGATTCGACGACGACTGTGCAGAGATCCTCAGTGGATTCGACGATGACTACAACACTCAGCGATCCTTTGTGGGTCAGTGCTACCGATCCTGTGTGGGTCCGATCCTGTGTGGGTCAGCGCTCAGCGGTCCTGTGTGGGCCAGCGCCTACAGATCTTGTGTGGGTCCGATCCTGTGTGGATCTTTGCGGGGGTTAGTTACCTATCGATCCTTTGTGGGTCAGATCCTTTGTAGGTCATTGCGGGGGTTAGTTACCTATCGATACTTTGTGGATCAGATCCTTTGTGGGTCATTTCGGGGGTTAGTTACCTATCGATCCTTTGTGGGTCAGATCCTTTCTGGGTCATTGCGGGGGTTAGTACCTATCGATCCTTTGTGGGTCCGACGGCTTAGATGAATCAGTGGAAATATCTGGTCATCTTTATCGTCATATGAAGAAGTATACATGTGCGAGCTGAAACCCTGTTTTGCTTTCCTTTGTGGATTGTGTTGTGCTATCCTGTGTGGATTTACGTTTTGCTTTCCTGTGTGGAATGGGTTGTACTTGGGCTCGGATGTTGGAGCTGAACGAGAATTGATGACTTAGGTATATGTATGGGCATATACCTAAGCAGTGTCGGATGTTACTTCGTGATTGTATCTTTCCTTTGTGGATTCTGGGAGACCTTCGGGGGTCTCGGGGTCCCTACTGAGTAGCTTATACTCACCCCTGCACGGGCCATGCCCGCACTATGTTGTGTTGGTTGCAGACGACGGACAACGCTGATTGTGGTGGAGGCTTGCGGAGCACGACGGTACCTGGAGGTGGACCACTGGGTGGGACGTACTCAGAGCGGTCGGCTGGACCCGAGGAGCAGTGGAGGCTATCTGTACCCACCCTTCAGGTGGGACTTCCAGTGGACGGCTTGACGTTGCGGCTTTACTTTTCAGTTGTTGTTTTCCCTTTCGAGTTGTACTTTACTTTCAGTTTGGGTTTGTATTCTGGACCACTTACTTTCCACACTTACTGTTGTACCAGTTTTTACTTAGTGTTTACTTCTGCCTGCTTGCTCTATGGTGTTTGTGGTTTACTTTCCAAAGGCAATGCCTTCCCTTTTTCCGGGATTTTCGCCTTGGTGCTAGTCGCTAGCCCCTGGCCTATGGAAGGCGGGCTTGGGGTAGTCACGGCACGGGCCCCGAGGACGGTTCGTGACATTACTTATGCATGAATGCTAGTTTCATTTCTATTTCATATTTAATGGAATGAAAACTTAATAATACATAGGTATATTATAATTCCAGTATAATTTCATATTTTATATTTTTTACATAAGTTCATTAACTCCATCCTTTATATGTTCCATGTATGGAATGAACGAGTCATATCACTTTGAGGGGGGGGGGGTAGTCTGCACTTCCTCAAATGAAATTATCTCATTTACCCATTATGGAAACCATAAAGGTATGATATAAATTAAAAATACAGAATTATAGAGACAATATAAATATAATATATATCACATATAAATATAGTTCCATCATAATGGCCACCATGAGAGGTGGTAGGGAAAATCGAACAATCATCGTTTCGTGAGGCAATAGTTCTCCATACACAGAAACAATATGTTCATATCCATTAGATGGAGGTGTGTGTAAGTGTAGTTGTAATAATTCTCATAAAAAATAATATTATATTTAAGATATTGGTGTTGTTATAAAATCATATAATAAAGAGAGTTTAGGGGGTTGGAGAAATAAAATAAGTGAAAAAATCTTGAGAGAAGACATTACCTCAAATCGGGTAACTCCTTTTTATTTAAGCTAAAAGGATTTATTGAATTGCCTTATTCCAAATGATAGACTTATAGGAGGAATATAGGTATGTTTGGAGATTATTTGGGCAGATTTTGGACAATTCAAGGGGCTTTAGAGGTGTGAGTAAGGGTTATAAGTGATTCCCTTTTATAAGAGGGAGGAGGGGTACTTTAGGAAGGCTTTGAAATATTATTTTATTATAAAATTATTTTCAGTTTCAAAAGGTAAAAAACTAATTAAATGAAAATATAAGTTGATTTTTGTTCTAAATCCTCTCAACAAATAGTTTTTAGACAGGTTTTGGTTTCAAATTTAACCTTATCATTTAGTTTTAACCCTTAGTTAACTTATTTGACTCTTACCATGTCTTATTGTATATTCAAACTATATAGTTAATATAGTTACTATAAAATGACAATAGAACCTCAAATGGTTCATTAATGACATTTTCAACCTTATCTAAGTCATTTGTTCTAATATTAGATTTTATGAATATTAAATCATTTAATAAAAAAGTATTTGTTTTAAACACTCATTTATGTCAATTTATATACTATTCATATCATGACTTTTTAAAAATCCATAAAAACTTTATTATTTAGAAAAACCTTCATCAATTCAAATATAACAAGTCATAATCATCCCTAAAATTATTTTATATCATAAAAAGTTTAAAAATAAATTTATTTTAATTTTTATAATATCATTTATATAAAATATTCATTAATAAGGTAATCGCTACATCATCATTGTGTCATAAATATACTCATTTATTTAGTGTCTAAAATTTATAAATAAAATACCATGATTTTTTAAATATTTTTAGATTTATAATGAATATTTATAGTTGTAGATATCATTTATATAACCCCATATAAAAATTGTTTTACTAAAAGATACATGTTTAGGTTATATTTTCCTTAACTTTAAATTAAATGTAATTAAATGTCATTTTCACACACAATTGGCTCCATGGGGTCCTAAAATTGACCCAAGGATAACCATGATCAGATATATCTCAAAAAATAGGGTTAGGACACATGTTATGGCAATTTAATATTATTATAATATTATTTTTTACCCTTATTTACTAGATTTACCCTTTAACCATGGTAAATAAAATATTTGCTGAAGTTACTATTCATAATGTATAAAAATAAAAGTTACCTATTTACACAATTTGGAACTCCTGATTAAAAATATGGAATCCATTTTTAAAAATTCAAAATAAAAAATTTGTATAAATTAATTTAAAATTAATTCCTGTTTTCAAAACCAAAAAACGTGTTTTTAAGAAGTAAAAACTATCAAAAGATTGTCTTTTTATTTATGTTCAATTTAAAATTGAAATTACTTCCAATCAAAAATATTGGATTAAATGATTAAAATATAATCTAATTAAACTTTAAAACCAATTAAAAGGACAATCTAGTCATATAAATAAATTAGATGAAAAGACAGTTTTGACTTAAAATGCAGTATTTTTCACTATTCATTAAAAAAATGAACTTTATCAGAAAAATACCAAAATTTCATCCAAAGTAAATTTTGATGTTCTGATTCTAATTAAGAAGTTTATTTTTTCAAATAAAACATATAAAAGTGACAAAAATATATTTAAAAAGGGTTCTCCATCAAAAGGCGGTAAAACAACCTTTGAAAAAATATTAGTGTATTTCATGCTTAAAATCAGATTCATTCTTATTTTAAGACTCTAATATTCATTAAATAAATTTGAAAACATTTAATAAATATGTAAAATCATAATATAGTTAATCTTGTTCATTCTTACCAATAAAACGACAAGGCGTTAACAACCATTTAAAATAATAATAATATTATATTATTTTTCAATATAACTCCAATGGCCCGAAGGCCTTCATTTTTTTATTGATTTTGATAATTCACCTTTAAAGGGGTGAGGTGGAACCCTTATAAGGCTCGTAGGCATAATTATTACATGGCCCATAGGCCTTAGAGGAATTTATTGCCCGTAGGCTTCAAACATTACATACAATCCAGACTAACTACTTGGAATTGCTCCTCCCCAACATCTTCATTGTGAAATCAGCTCTCCACCTTCGTATGGATGTTCGTCTAGGATTTCCCATGCATGAAAAGGATTTTCCCGATGGAAGGTTCCATACCCTCTCATTCTTGCAATCCGTTTAGCTTCTGCTATGGTGAAATCTCCTTTTCTCATCCTCCTTCTAGAGCTTGTTCCTTGTAGGTTGTCTGGTTTGCATCTGCACTTAAGGTGCCCTGAAGGCCTTGAGGCAGCCCAAAGGCCTTACTGACCCGAAGGCCTTAAAGGACCCAGGGACCAAATTGGTGGCCCGAAGGCCCAAATGAGGGAATAGTCCCAGCTACTGCAGTGCCAAACAGTACCTGCTACATTTCCCGCTACAGTGCCTGCTATAGTATCGCTACAGTACCACTACAGTACCCCCAGAAATATGCCTCCACCTAGATTTGATCCCGGGTCTCTTAAATACACTT
This sequence comes from Viscum album, assembly GCA_963277665.1. Classification (NCBI taxonomy): domain Eukaryota; kingdom Viridiplantae; phylum Streptophyta; class Magnoliopsida; order Santalales; family Viscaceae; genus Viscum; species Viscum album. The sequence continues at coordinate 1,257,267,825 of OY728122.1, forward strand.
AAGGAGTCCTCACTAATTGGGCTGAGGCTCATGTGCTTCGGTATAACTCAATGTTGTGTGAAACATAAGATTTCAAAGAAACCCATTGTTGCGTGTTGAGTACACTATCAGAAAAATCACCCCCTTTAATGTAAAAAAATAATTTCTTATTCATAAATATTAATATAAATGAAAAAGTATTATTCTATAAATACTTGGGTCATTACATCCATCCCCCCTTTTGAAAATTATGTCCTCAAAATTTTAAAATTGGGCTTAGAAACTTCATTGAAAGTCCCACATCAGAAAAAGAGTTAATAAAACCATCACTTTAAAAGAAAGAAAGAGAAGTATAAAGGTCACTCAAGATAACCCATACTAGGATTACATGTAGGAAAACTTGGATATGGAAGAGAAACTAAGTGTCAAGTTCTGATGGAGAGTGATAGAAAACATGATCAGGAGAAAATTAACCACCAGAAAATCACAAACTTGTGATAGGTTAAACGGTCTTTGATTCCCCAGTAGGAAAATTAAATGGAAAACTTTTTTATTTTTAATATAATTTTTCATAAATTTGAGGAATTTATTTATTAACTTGATTAATAACATAAGGAAACATACTTACTTTTCAAGTATACTTTCATCCTTTACTAAATTTATACCACAAACTCATCTTTTCTCCAAACGATGAGTATTTAAGATGACTTGGTCACATCAGAAGTGCTAGAATAAAATTATATAGAACCACATAATCCACCAAAGATGAACTATATATTTACCCTATCTTTAGATATTAACCAAAACCAAAATGTTTAGTTCAAGTTCAGATAATCCCCAAAAAGGAAAATCCTTTATAAAAATAAATACAACTCTTAATCTCCAAAATTCAACAATCAATACCCAATGTTCAACAAATACCATTCAATAAACAAATGTCCTTAAAATTATTCAAAATAATCCAAACTAAGATTGAAACCCAAAACTCAAAATAATTTGATCACATAGTATTCCACAATAAATCTTAACATTTATCTCCAAATAACATCAACTAATCTTAAAGTCTCATATTGAAAAATAATTAACCTAATAACATATTCTACAAGACAGGTTAATCATTTCCATTAATAAACTAAATCACTATATGTCCACAATAAAAACATAGATTCTTACAAAATAAAATTCTACCATTACTCCTCAAATGAAATCCCATAGTATTCTATTTTCCTTAGGCATATAGTATTCCAAAAATAGAGAATGTATTCCCAAATAACATTTATCACTTAATCACAAAAATCATTTTCTTATACTAAGGATATCCATTTGATAAAACATAATTTCCAAAATCAAATTATTCTTGATCCATAAAATCATTTAACTAAAAATAATAAGTCATACTAACCAGAAACTTCATGTAGGCCAATGGTAGGTAATGTGCCCTTGTTGCCCTTCGGTTGTGGGTTCGATTCCTGTGGCCTTGCTAGACGCGATGGGTTTTCACCCATCTTGCGTGTTGTCCCTTTTTATAAAACTAAAAAATAATCCTAACATGATTTAATCTCAATGGTTGTCTTATACCTCTCATTTTCATCCCAACTCATAATGACCTCAATATATTATTTCATGAAGTCTTATATATATTGATTTTTTTACCTCCATAAAATAACACTATTCATAAAGAAAGAACATCGTACCTTGATCATAGTGTCCACCTGGTTTCATCATCATGTTGTTCACATAGATAGATGGTCCATGCATTGCAACAATGATTTATATATCCTTAAAATCATATAATTCCTTTATCCAAATAAACCTTGTACAACTTGGGTCATATGGGTGTTTGTAGAAAAATAGTTTTGGAAAATAATCATGTATGACATATAATTTCAAAACATCTGATAAAACTTTCTTTTTATAAAATAGTCGGACTGAGTTTGAGTTGAAACTTTCAATCAATGGTCCTTTTAAAATACCATAAGTATGTGATAAAATACTATAATTTAAAATCAAATATAAATAGGTTGCACAAGGGTATCCTTCTTTGGAAACTTTTTCAAAATCATAATATGATTCAAAATCTTGTGATAAGGTAAAATATTTGAAAATGCCTTGATAATATTTACCTTTCTTGAAAATATGAGAATATTGAGAAAATAGGATTTGATTAAATAAAACCCATGATCCACGATGGTATCGAGGTATAACATAAGTGTTTTATATCTCAAACAATTGCTTGCAAGTGAGTTGTATGCTAGAAAATCTTTCAAAATCATCTGGACATGTCTTTGCAATAATTATTGCAAGCAAGTCATCAGGAAGAGATAGGAGTGTCATTTGAGATCTTCCTCCTTCCATTTGTAATAGAAATTCCTTGATCTAAAAAAAATTATAAAATAAGGATTTAACTTGAATGGTATAAATAGAGACTAATCACGTGTCTAACAAAAACTCCAAATCCCTAAAGTTTTCTAAACCGACCTTTGATGCCAACTATAAGTCCCCAGCATTAAACATTACATAATCTTGAGTTAATTCAATAATTCACATTGAGGATCTTTTCTAGTTTATATTTTTATATAATTAGGCCTTAAATATTACATTATATCTCAAAAATTACAAAGTAGACACTTCTACTACATTCAATTTTTTTCACAAAAATAAAAATCCTTAAATAAACAAGAAATCTTTTCTTGATATAAATCTTCCTAAATTCTTCCTTTATCTTAATATTCCTTATACCCTATTAAAAACATTTCAAAAACTTGGGATGAGCATAAAAATCTCAGTAAGGGATATAAAATAAGGAAATAAAACATTATCCCATCAATATATACAAGTCAATGAAATCATAATTTTCAATAATAAAACATAAGCTCTTTAACTTACTTCATGAAATCATAATATTTATGAATAACACATAGAAATAATAAATCATAATGGTAACTTGTGGAATCCATAACATACTTACATTGTAGTTTTCACAGCTACATAGGAAGTTACATTTGGAATACCCATCACAATATATTCCCTAAATATCTTAGGATAAATAGTAACATTTACCTCCGTCACGTTACCCAATGCATTGGAGAGCTATCTCGGGCTCACCTGCCCTAGGTTTATCATGGAACCGCCCATATTTGGTTTATCACATAACCACCAGCCAAATGTCCAAGCACCATTATAGAATAATAACACATAAAAGATTGAAATTATCAACATTTCACTCATCAACCATAATTAATCAATTCAAGATATTGAAATATTGAATCCATTTTTAAAACCATTTAAAACATTTAATAAAGAGATTTTTGAATCAAAGTGTCCCATACCACTTTAAAACTTTTAATTTTTTTTTTTGAAAATTAACATTTTAAAAAATTTATTTCTATAAAAATAAATCCATAAAACTATTTTGAAAACATGTATATAAAATAGAATGATTTTATAAGAATAAATCATCAAAACATTAAAATGAGGGTTTTAGTTAAAATGTCCCTTACCACTTGAGAAACACTTGAATAAGAATAATTAAAGAATATCATTAAACAAAGATTAAAATATCATGAGAATATAGTAATTCATGACATGAAGTGTCAAAAGGTATGCATATACACTATATAGGATAATAAAGGTACATAACATCAAGATATACCTCAATCAAAGTAGATTGAAATGAAGTCCCTTACAAAGTTCATATAAATGACGTAAGAATTTATCAATGGGATGATTATGTGTTGAAAAAGTATATCCAGACAAAGGTAATTGGAAATTACAACACAAATAAATATACAATTATTCCATACATAATATTGGCATGATATAATCAATGAAGTATGCATAAAACCCAAAGAGTGGAAATTGAGTTTAGAAATTCCCCTGTGAAAATTCGAGAGCCTAACGACATCACTTAAACATTCAAAAAATGAGTTGATGAGAGAGAAAAGGGTCTATAATCACTTTTAAATAAATTTACAGCAATAAAGATATATAATAACATATCCCAACATAATAAAATAGAAATTAAAATACATAATATAAAAGAAGTCTTTAACTAAAAGAGGAGGGTGAAAGGTTCCCTTACCTTGAATCTAACTCATCATGTATATTCCTTGTTCTTCCTAAATAATAAACTTAAGTTAATTTTTACTGGATTCAGAACCTTTTTAAAGTTTATTATTCCTTTTATATCACTTATTACCACATTATAAACATTACATAATTATTTAAGTTAATATCAGTCATTTTGTCGATATTTGGTACTTGAGTAAAAAATTATCTTGTTATAATTAAAATTTTTCCATGTGGTCAAAATTCCATTATTTCCAGAATATTATTAATATATATATATATATATATAATATATATCCATTATATATTTATTTATAATATTCCATAACATTTGGACATAAGAAATAAAATGCATCGTTTATGGAGACGGTAAGCCGTACGTACGCATGAATGCTAGTTTCATTTCTATTTCATATTTAATGGAATGAAAACTTAATGATAAATAGGTATATTATAATTATAGTATAATATAATATTTTATATTTGTTACATAATTTCATTAACTCCATCCTTTATATGTTCCATTTATGGCATGAGCGATTCATATCACTTTGAGGGGGTGGTAGTCCGCACTTTCTCAAATGAAATTATCGTATTTACCCATTATGAAAACCATAAAGGTATGATATAAATTAAAAATACAGAATCATAGAGACAATATAAATATAATATATATCACATATAAATACAATTACATCATAATGTCCACCATGAGAGGTGGTAGGGAAAAATTGAACAATCATCGTTTCGTGAGGCAGTAGTTCGCCATACATAGAAACAATATGTTCGTATCCATTATATGGAGGTGTGTGGAAGTTTAGTTAGAATAATTATCATAAAAAAATCCTAGTATATTTAATATACTGGTTTTTTTATAAAATAATGGAATAAAGAGAGTTTAGGGGGTCAGAGAAATAAAATGAATGAAAGAATCTTGAGGGAAGACATTACCTCAAATCGGGTAACTCCTTTTGATTTAAGCTAAAAGGATTTCTAAAATTGCCTTATGCCCAATATGAGGCTTCTAGGAGGAAGAGAGGGATTTTGAGAGATTATTTGGGAATATTTTGGATGATATAAGTGGCTTGATAGGTGTTATTAAGGGTTATATATGATTCCATTTTATAAGAGAAAGGAGGGGTACTTTAGGAAGGCTTTGAAATATTATTTTATTATAAAATTATTTTCAGTTTCAAAAGGTCCAAAACTCATTAAATTAGAATATAAGTTTATTATTGTTCAAAATCATCTCAACCAATAGTTTTTATAAAAGGTTTGATTTCAAATTTAACCTTATCATTTAGCTTTAACCCTTAGTTAACTTATTTGACTCTTACAATATCTTCTTGTATATTCATACTATATGGTTAATATAGTTACTATAAAATTACAATAAAATATTAAGTGGTTCATTAATGACATGTTCAAACTTATATAAGTAATTTTTCTGAATATTATATTTTAGGACTATTAAATCATTTAATAAAAAAGTATTTGTTTTAAAAACTCATTTATGTCAATTTATATACTATTCATATCATGACTTTTTAAAAATCCATAAAAACATTATTATTTCGAAAAACCTCCATTAATTCAAGGATAACAAGTCATAATAATCCCTAAAATTATTTTATGGCATAAAAGGTTTCAAAATAAATTTATTTTAATTTTTATAATCTCATTTATATAAAACATTCATTAATAAGATAATCGCTACATTATCATTGTGTCATAAATATATTCATTTATTTGGTGTTTAAAAATTATAAATAAAGTTCCATGATTTAGAAAATATTTTTATATGTATAATTACTATTTATAGTAGAATATATCACTTATATAACCCCATATAATTTTTTTAACTAAAAGATACATGTTTAAGTTATATTTTCCTTAACTTTAAATTAAATGTAATTAAATGTCATTTTTACACACAAGTGGCTACATGAGGTCCTAAAATAGACCCAAGGATGAACATGGTCGGACATATATCATTAAATAGGGTTATGACACATGTTAGGGTAATTTAATATTATTATAATATTATTTTTTATCTTTATTTACTAGATTTAGCCTTTAACCATGGTAAATAAAATATTTTCTAAAGTTACTATTCATAATGTCTAAAAATAAAAGTTACATATTTACACAATTTGGAACTCCTGATTCCAAATATGGAATCCATTTTTCCCAATTCAAAACAAAGAAGTTGCAGAAATTAATTTAAAATTAATTTCTATTGTCAAAACCAAAAAGCGTGTTTTTAAGAAGTAAAAACCATCAAATGATTGACTTTTGTTTATGTTCAATTTAAAATTGAAATTACTTCTAATGAAAAAAATTGGATTAAATGATAAAAAAATAATCTAATTACACTTTAAAACTAATAAAAAGGATAATAAAATCATATAAATAAATTAGATGAAAAGATAGTTTTGACTTAAAATGCAGTATTTTTCACTATTCAAGAAAAAACGAACTTTATCAGAAAAATACCAAAATTTCATCCAAAGTAAATTTTGATGTTCCAATTATAATGAAGAAGTTTATTTTGTCAAATAAAATATATAAAATTGACAAAAAATATATTTAAAAAGGGTTCTCCATTAAAAGGTAGTAAAACGACATTTAAAAAATATTAGAGTATTTCATGCTTAAAATCAGATTCATTCTTATTTGAAGCCTCTAATATTAATTGGATAAATGTAAAAACATTTAATAAATATATAAAATCATAATATAGTTAATTTTGTTCATTCCTACCAATATAACGACAAGGTGTTAACTACCATTTAAAATAATAATAATAATATATTATTTTTTAGTATAACTCAAAGTTGTGTGAAACATAAGATTTCAAAGAAACCAATTGTTGCGTTTTGAGTACGCTATCAAAAAAATCATCCCATTTAATGTAAAAAATAATTTATTATTCATAAATATTAATATAAATGAAAAATTATTATTCTATAAATACCTAGGTCGTTACAATTACACCATCATCATTGGATAAATCATCGAAAAAATCCCAATAGATTTGGTATAAATCACGTCTACATTGAGGGTGTTGAAATATTTATATCATTTGAATCATAAAATTCAGAATTTATTTGTGAATAAATAATTAAATTCCCATGTAAGAAATACGATCTTAGGTGATTTGAAATGTTTGACAATGCTATACTTCATCTACTACGTTTTGGTTTTCAGAAATATTATATTTTATGGTATCAACATGGTGAACAAAATTCAGTAGAAAATAATTTTTTTTTGGTTATGAATCCATCATTTCAAAATTTAGTACGTGAGGCTACTGACCTGTCTTTTCAGGAAACAAAAACTTAGAATGATATTCCAAATCCTGAATCAGACCCTTCTCAATTTTACAATTTTTTGAAATCTACTAAGGAGACCTTATATCCAGGATACCAGATAAGAAAAATTGAATCTGTTACAAAATTTATGGCTATTAAATCATATTTTTGAATTTAAAATAGTTTTTTTGATCAAATATTATCTTTGATTAATTTTTTTTCCTAATAGAAATATATTACCTACAAGTCTCTATGAAAGTAAGAGGTTGGTCCATTATTTGGGTCTTAGTTATTAGAAGTTCCATGCATGTTAAAATGTCCGAATCATATATAATGGTGATTATGAATCATTAGTTAATTTTATAACATGTGGATAATTGAGGTATAAAGAGAAATAATAAGGAAAGTCTATATTTCTTGTGAAATAGTTTAAGTATTTTCCAATTACACCCCATTTACATTTTTTATTTATATCTCGTAGCACAACTACATTGATGAAATAACATACATCAAATATTTCTATTAGTAAAATCATAAATCATCCATGTGATAGTGATTCATGGAAACAATTTGATCAAATGCATCCTTCTTTTTCTTCAGAACCTCATAACATATAGTTGGGTATTTCTACTGATGGTTTTTGTCTATTTGGTTCTTATGACAGTCAGTATTCATGTTGGCCTATTCTCATTACACCATTCAACTTACCTCCTTGGATACTGATGAAGGTCCACATATATATATTTGGTACTATTAATTCCAAGACATCCGAATAATAATATCAATGTTTATTTGAAGCCACCAATTGATGAGTTAATTTCATTATGGAACAATGGTGTAAATACATTTGATATAGTTACAAATCAGGATTTTACACTAAAGGTTGCATTATTGTAGATGAATAGTGAATTTATGATGTATGATATGTTATCTAGAGGAAGTACACATGGTCTTAAATTATTTCTGTACTGAATGGATGAGAACAAAGTGATTATTCTTGTCAATGGGAGAAAGACTAGTTATGTTGATTTTATTGGAGATTTCTTCCTATGGATCACCCTTTTAAAAGGAATATAAATAATTTTAAAAAAGTTAGAATTGAAAGAGATGAACCTCCATCTATGCTCTCGGGTATTCAGGTAAAATCTACCATATCTACATTACCTCATGTTACTTTTGGACCAACCATAAATGAATAAATAATAGTTTTAGGAGAGATCATAATTTGGTAAAGTAGAGTATTTTTTGGGATCTTCTATATTGGTCTGATTTTTTGGTTCTTTGTATGTTATAATTAATGAATATTGAGAATAATTTTTTTAATAACATATTTTATACCGTGTTGGAAACACTCTATAAGACCAAAGATAATGTAAAGGTATAGTTAGATCTTTCCCAAATTTGCAGACGTATTGAACTTGAATTATATGAAGATGAAAGATCACACAATTTAATGAAGAAAAAAATATTACACACTTTCTAAAGAAAATCATTTATTATTATTTTAATGTATTATATATTTAACATCAATAGATGGATATGCTTCTAATTTATCTCATTACATCAGAAATAGGCATATTACCAGGTTAAAAAGTCATGATTTCCATGTCATAATGGAAAAATTACTGCCTGTTGCTCTTATAGGGATGTCTAATTCTTTAATCTGAGTTGTTTTTACTGAAATATCATATTTATTTTGAGATATTTGTGTGGAAACATCAGATTATTATACATTGAATATGTGGTAAAAGATATTATTTTAATTTTATATAAATCAGAGAAAATATTCATTCTATCCTTCTTTGACTCAATAAAACATTTAATATCGCATTTTTTGTATGAAGATAAATGTGGAGGGATTGTACAATTCTGATGGATGTATCTATTTGAGATATGTATGAAAAATTAAAGAATAAAATACATAATGAAGCATCAATTAAAGGGTCGATTAAAGAAGCATACTTATAGGAGGAAATTTAAAATTTATGATCTTATTATTTTTAATAAAAATATACTTCAAAACATAATCACATGAGTTATAATGGGGAAAATTTTGATGATGTCACCGACCATCAATTTTCAGTTTTTAATTAGTTCGATATTAGTTTTAGTGGTCATCATGAATGATGGCTTTCTGATAAAGATCTACACAAATATCATACATATGTTCTATTGAGTTGTGAAGAAATGACATGATTTGTGTAGTAAGTACTTATAACTATTATTATTTTTAAATTTTTTTTACAATAGATACATTTATTTACATTATTTTTTTTATAGACTACATGATGACCATATTAAAAAAAATTTATACAAATTACATATGTTTCTCTTGAAGAATTTCATCAATTTTTTTTATATTGGTTTCAAAGATTTGTAAGTTAAGTCGTTTTCAATGGAACATTAAATCAATTTTGTAATGATATAAATTATTAATAATTTTTATTATTTTTAGGAATCACAACATGAAAGTAAAATTGATATTCAATTATGCGTGCACAAAAACACTCCATCAAAATTGGTAAAATATTATAATGTGTATGTGGTTAATGTATTTTGATTCCATACATGCATATATGGTGAATCAAAGAAATCAATGATTAGTGGTGTTCATTTGAAATGATATCATTATAAAGAAAGTAAATTTGAGTTTTATGGTATATTGGATGAAATAATTGAGTTATGTTATCTAGGAAAAAATTATGTAACAATGTTTAAATTTCATTGGTTTGATACTAATTGAGGGATGTGAGTTCATCCATTACATGGAGTTGTTGAGATTAAATATAACAGTCTTCTTACATAAAATTATCCATTTCTGTTAGCATATCAAGCACATCAAGTTTATTATAAAAATTATCATGATGTTTCAATATATTTGAATGGAAGGTGGAGTGTAATAAAAATGAAATCTCATGAAAATAAGTTTCTTGAAAATGAAAATGGTTATGTGGAAGTGAAAAAATTGAAAATTTTCAAGAAACATCCCCAAATATATCTCTTACCTGAAGAGATATAAATATCAATGATGAAACCCTCAGTTAAGGGTTGATGATATTGATAATGTTTATGAAGTAATAAGGGATGATAAAACTAAAAGTCATATGGAAGTTAATGAATGAAAATGAATATGAATACATTATCCTAAATGAAAATGAGGAAGAATATGATGAATGATGTATTATATTTAGGTATTTATTAGTTTTTTATTTTTTATATTTATATAAACAATTATTTATAGGTAAAATTGTTTTTTTAGATGGATGGACCTGGAGATCTATTCTGTTTATTCATTGATGCCAATAATTATTAGTTTTTTGTTTTTGATATACGTATTAACAAATATTGACATGTAATAATATTATATACTACATGATATTTGTTAGTTTTTTATATTTTATATCTTTATTAACAAATATTTATAGGTTAAATTATTATGTTATAGTATTTATTTATAGTTAATTATTTTATTATGATATTTATTAGTTTTTTATATTTGATATTTTTATTAATAATTTCTTATGGGTAATATTATTATATTATTGTATTTAATAGTTTTTTTTGTATTTTATATTTGTATTAACAATTTATTATAGCTAAGATTATTATTTTTAGATTGATGGAGATGCTTCCGATGATCTATTTAATTCTCTCATTGATATTGGTCTTCATGATGATGAGCCTGATTCATCTGATCTATGGGAGGCTGTGCATTAGAAGGGGGTATGGTATTCCTCGATTGATGATTCTATACCCTGTTCTAGAGATACATACATCACTTGATGTTGATCCTCCTTTATAGAGGTATGTTCAATTATTTAAGGGATTTATTTTATATTAAGTTTTTGTATTAATTTTGGTAATAATATTCAATTATTTTCTTTTATTTTTATATTTTTTCACATTTAGAAATTGGGAAAGCTGGTTTGTTTCTAGGAAATTATTTTTCTGAGCCATGGGTGTCATGGTATCATGTTCCCATTTTTGTTTGTCACTATATGTTCAATCATTGGATTGTAAATTATTAAATAATATATTTTATTTTAAATTTATTTAATTAGTGACATGTTGTTTTTAATTATATTTTAGAATTTATGGTGTCTAATTGTTGATAACCTAAGGGATCATATCCATGAGGCATGATGGATTTGTATACATGAGCATTTTCATCAGTTTTTACACAACCTTATAAATCAATCCATGGACAGAGCTTAAGCTACTATTTTCAAACAGTCTTGTGTGTCCCATCAACCTGACTATTTATAAACTTAGGTATGTGATGGATTGTGCTCCGAATTTCTAGGAGAGACTTTTAGGAGGAGTTCATCATCTGGACATCAGAATCAGGGGAGGTAGGAGGTCAAAAAAGTTCTAGGAGTTGTACATTTTGTATATATCGATGATATATACTAAGTAATATTATTTATTAATGTATATACACTTTAAATATACAGTTTTTGTTATATTATGGAGTCCACTACTGAACCCTCTATTACAAAGTTTAAAGTTTATAAGAATATATACACTAATCCTCATATAGGATAACTTTTCGAAGACTGATAGTGCCATATTATGGTTAGTATTTTTTTTTTAAATTTTAACTGATAATAATTTTATTGTTATTATAATTTATAATTATATTTGAAGGAAATGTATGAGGTATTGATATCTCATTCATGATAGGGTCAATCTGATACTGAAGCAAATTCCACTGGTGAGTCTGGTTTTGATGAGGGGGCCTAAATACAAGTGACTTTACATGATGATAATAAAGGTTGGGTGACTAGTGTTGGTTCATGACCAACACTTATGAGTTATTATGGTACTTCTATGATGTTATTGGTCAGATTGAAGGGATCTCATAGAGATTCATCATTGTTTTCTACACAGTATGAGGAGTGGTTGAGATCTTAGGATGAGATGATATAACAGATGCTGAGAGAGAGAGGGAGGAGGAGTATGAGTAGCAACATCTAAGAGATGAACATATGTTGGAGTATCTGCGATGGATTGTGCGTCGTGTTGGTGTGTATTTTCTTCCCCATGACCCTTCAAGTTATCCTCCTCCACCCAATCATACCAGTTGATGCTCTGTGGGTTTTGATGACTATTTTATATTTAAGGGTGATAAACATATTATGTGAGAAATTATATATTAATGTTATGTTTGTTTTTATTATTTTTAATTATTTGTAATATTTTTTTATTTTTTTGTATTTTTATATATATTTTTAAATATTAGAAATTTTTATGGATATATATATATATCCATTTTAATTTTTTTTTTTTAAAAATTTGTCCTAAATATCTACGACAGATAAGGTAGCCATCACAAATACTTTTATTTGTGATGGGTCCATAATAATTGTTTATTTAAAATACTTGGGGGTATTATTTGTGATGGATAGTCTATCTATCAAAAATAATAATTATTTTTAATAAGCTTTTGAAAAAAATCATAATTTTGATACCATTTTCTTTGATGGTTCATTAGCGATGGAATCCCATCGCAAAATACCATTAGCGATGGGAATCCATCACTAATAACCCATTTTAAAAATGAGAAACTCTAGTAGTGGAAGAATATGTGTAATTACTTATCTTTATAGGTGATACTTCATCACCCGATTCATGTCTAGATCCACCCCAACATCTCTTATTAATGAGATCCTTGGGGAAGAAAAGTAAACACAATCTATAGATGGAAAAGGTAATATTCAAATTGAGTATGTACTTATTTTGTTAGAATACATTGATTTATTTTCCAAGGAATTACATAGACATCCACCAGATCATGAAGTTTAGTTTTCCATTGATTTAATCCCTAATGCAAGACCTATATCAAAAAATCCCAATTGAATGGACACTATGGAATTTGTGGAGTTAAAGAAACAACTAGAGGAATTGTGTGGAAAGGGATTTATATTCCCTAGTGTTTCACCTTGGGGAGCCCCTATGCATTTCATAAAGAAGAAATATAGATCTATGAGGCTATGCATTGATTATAGGTAAATAAATGTCATCATGATAAAGAATAAGTATCCTCTACCTTGCATTGATGACTTATTCAATCAACATCATGAAGCTCAATATTTATTGAATATTGAAATCCATTTTGGGTATTATAAATTGTGAGTAAATAAGAAATATATTCCAAAGATAACATTTTGTAAGAGGTATGGAAATTACAAGTTTATAGTAATTTCATTTGTATTGACTAATTTACCCTCTATTTTTATTGATCTAATGAACAAAGTATTCAAGGAATGTATTGATAATTTTATTGTGGTATTTATTGATGGTATCACGGTGCAATATAAGTTCTATGATGACCATGATAATCACTTTAAGATCATTCTTGAGAAACTTAGGAGAAAATATTTATATGGGAAATTTAGTAAGTATGAATTATTACTTCATAAAGTTTCTTTTCATGGCCATATTGTCTCCAAGGATCGAATCTCAATTGATCATATGATGAAAAAGGTAGTACAAGAATGACATACACTAATGAACACAACCAAGGTGTATAGTTTAATTGGTTTAGAAGGTTACTATTGGCGATTTATTCAATTTTTTTTTCTGATTGGCCAACCCATTAACAAAGAATACTCGTAAAGAGGTTAAGTTCATTTGAAAAAAGGAATGTGAATAATGTTTGGAAGAATTGAATAAGATTTTGTTGAATGTTATGATCTTTAATCTACTATTAGTAAATGATGTATTTGCGATATATAGTGATGCATAGAGGAAGGGACTTGGTTGTGTCCTTATATAGAATGATAAAGTTATTTCCATGCATCAAGGTAGCTAAATACTTGTGAACATAACTGTCCAAATCACAATATTGAGTTAGTATCCATAGTATTTACTCTAAAGATATGGAGAAATTATATCTATGGTGAAATATGTGATATATACACATATCATTAGAGTTTGAAATATATTTTTCACAGAAAGATGTCAACATGAGGAAAAAACTATGGCTCAAGCTACTTAAGGATTATGATTTCTCAATAAAATACCATCCATGAAAGGAAAGTAAGGTAGTAGATGCACTCAGAAAGAAAGATCATGGAGTTCTAAAAAAATTATTATTAACAAGGATGTTATGTTTATAGATTTAGTAAATATAGATCTGGGAATTATTAAGGAAGGGGAAACATCACTGCCTTTTCAAATGACTATTTTAATATATCAATTTTTCTTGTAAGGTAAGAACCTATTAATTCTTGGTTTAAACCATTTATTTTATATTTATAAATGTGACCTATATCTTAAGGGGGTCTCAGGAGTATCAAAGGCTTGTTTGGATCCTGGTGCTCCGAGTTATGGAGGAAAGGGCCAGGTACACGATTTGACCAAACCATGCATAGGAGGACGCATAGTTTAGAAAAACCACGTGGGGTGCTGTAGGGATCCATAGAGGAGAGCACATAGGTAGAACACATTTATAAAAATCATGCTCCATAACTATGAATGGATCTGTCCATGTATAGTAATTGGTGTTTGGTCGGTGCACGGTTTTTCCAACCGTGAGTCCAAACAATAAGCCTCTTAAAAATTGGGTGAAATGACCATTTTTCCCTCCTTCTATTTAAGATCTCAAACTTCATTTCTTTTCTCTCCCACACACAACACATCCTCCCCTTTAAATCTATCCTCATGACTAAATCTAGGCCTTATAAGATATTCTCTATCTAATGTATGATCAAGCCACCATTTTTCTCTTTGTATCCCTCTCGGTAAGAGTTCCGATCCTCTTCCTTCTTTATCTCATTTATCTCACCGACCTTGGTTCTATTTTGGTGAAATTTCATATGCCCTATTTTTAGGGTGTTTGTCTATTATTCTATTTTCTTATAATATAGACTTAACCAAAGGCCAATATTGGGAAAGGAATCTACTACAGAAAGAAGGTAGGTGTTCTATGACTTTTCCCATAAAGTATCACCATTTATAAATTTTTGTCATGGTGTGCACACCGGTTTCATCGAGCGTTGCTTCTAAAATTATTATGCCTTTAAATTGAATAGAATAAAATTAATTTTAATACATTCCATTACCTTTTAATTTTAACTATTGGTGGTTGAGACCTCATACAAACCACCCATTTATGGTGTGTACCATGTTATTTTTTGACCATTTTTTTATTATTCGAAACACCATTCAGCTGTGATCGATTAACCATTATTTAAGTAAGTTCTTAAATTTAATAAATGAAACTTAAATGATCAAACTAAAAGTGTATATATATATGTATAGATATCACCTAGCCCTTATTCTTTTATAATTAATTTAGTAATTGGTTGTATGTCCTTATTTCACCTTTTCATGTATGATGAAAGGTAATGGAATGAACCTAATGAAAATGTAATTGTCATGAGTATTGAATGTCCTTAAATGAATTATGATATATTAAATGTATAAGGTGCCTATTGCATATGGACCTTTTTATTCTTTATAAGAATGGTTAGACTTGATCCAGCCTTGGATTCCTGAGGGAATGCCTTGAGAACTTAGAGGATGCCATTTTGATTCATTGAGTCGATTGCCAAGGGAGATACCCAACTTAGAACATGGTATTTTTCTATTATTGGATTCCTGAAATGACATCGTAGGATCCCTTAACTTTCTATTTGGAAATTATAATTCCTCAAATACACTCCTTATATTTATCTTGGCATCTTTGGACATGCGACTCCTTCAATCATTCTCCTTGGGTCCAGTCATGCTTAGCCCAAGATTTACTATGGGCATGCTCCATAGAATCAGTTAGAAACTCTTCCAGTGGAATTCCTTGGGGTTACACATTGTATTACACTTAGTCCCTCACGTTAGGATGATTGGTTGTATACCATGAGATGGATTAACCTTCTAAGGTCAAAGATGCCTTGGTTTCACTTTGGATCCTCTGTTATTATCATTATCTTTTATAGTACTACTGACACATTTATATTATTTTCTTATTATAAACTAAAAAATAATTAATTAAATGAATGAATGTTTAGAGACACCATCTGAGTCTGAAGTAGGTATGGGTTGTTTACATTCACATTACTTTACTTTTGATGTACTTTCACACTCTTACAGTTTATATTCATAGATTGGATTTTTATTGACATCATTGTTGGTGGCCTACTGATTTTATCTCACACAATATCTAGGATGTCAATAGTACCCAGACAAATTATATGATCACAAGTGTGGAAAAAAGGAAGCATCCCACTTTAGACACCTGACTTCATGCTTTAGGATGGGATCTTGGTAGCAGATGACTAATATAGTGCTCAAGATGCTTGGATAGTTTTTCTATCCGTTTTTATTATTTTGTATATCATGTATTGTACTATCTTTCTACATCCATGTATTCTTATTTTTTCTTTTTATAGATACATGCCATCATCTTTTTTATGTGATACAATTTATAACTATTGATGATTATTTATTACTTTGATTATTATGCTTATTTTTGTTGGCTTAATTATTATTATTATCATGCTTCCTATATTTATTCATCTATTTTAACCGTTTTTATCCACTCTAACATGAGGATATAGTCTCCCTATAGACACAGCCTAGGCCCTCACTACTATTTTTCAGCCGTTAGAATATAGGGAGGCTCACTTAGGGCCATGTGGCCAACCGGGTTTGGTTATTTAGGAGTGAAATAGGTTTGGAATGTCACAAAGTGGTGTTAGAGTAGTTTATTTTCTTGTATTATTATTTGGAAAATTTAGATAGGAGATTAGGAATGTTTCAGAACTTGGTCTGAAGTTGTGCCTAGGAGTAGCTAACCCATGTTTGGGGTAAAAACCAAGTTTCTTGGGAATGGGAAATTGTTGTTTTATATTCCTCCAATTACAGTTGATATATTTACACCATTGGGTGAAGCACACCAAGTGTGGTAATTGTTATGATTTATGAAAATTATAACTTGGTCCTGGTATGGAAAGGATCATTGCTATATTTATCATCATAGTTATCTAGGGATTCATATTCCATTCATATTCTATGATATATAGGTGCATTTATTTTCTTACATTGCTTGTGTTTCCTGTGATTGCTGAGTTTTCCTTGGTTGTGATATATGCATATTCTACTAACGTCTTCTATAGAAAAGGTAAATTGGTTATTTAAAATTTTAGCATCAACATAAATGGTGTTTTTATGTATAGATTCATTGTAGCGTCTTAAATAGATAATTTTGATTTGTTTAATCTATGTACCCCTAGTTGTATGAGATGATATCTAGATATGGTTATATGAGTACCAATTTTAATTTACAAAGAGTATAAGCCTTTATAAATTAGAAAGGGAAATTCATCTAATAGAGCCATTGTATTTTTACCCATTACATTCTGAGACTGAATGTAAGGGGGCTAGTTATAATTACATGGGTGTCAATCTCTATTTATAAAGTGTATGGGCCTTCATAAACTAGGGATGGTAATCCATTTAATTTAACCTTGTATTATGTATATATGCACATATTGATTTAAAATGTAAATTTTAATTATAAATAAAATGGTTTCCTATAAATGAGAAGGCCAAGTGTAATTTAAATAACGTTTTCCTCCTTAAATTGCAATTGAACCCTCCCATATATCAAAACCCATTTGGTTGAAGATTTAAAGACCTACCAATACCCTGACCTTAGACCCGAGTATTTGGGATAGTATGCCTTGGATAGTGATCCCATATGTTTATATTTCCATTATAAGTGAAAGATGGTTTTTGGTTTTTGAGTCTTTTCTCATTTATATTAATATCTCTCTCTGTAATTTTACCGAATCTTGTTCTGAGGCATTTTCTTGGAATTCATAGAGCTATGCCACCCCGACTTCATTGAGTTGTGCTCCATGAGGGTGGTGATGATCATTCTCCAAAGATGTTGGGTCCTGGGCCACTAGTAATACCTCCAAGAGTGCCACCCATGAGTCCACATGCTTTTATCAAACTAGGAACTGGTTCTCATCTTCGAGATAGTTTCTTACACTTGATGAAGTCTATATAGTGTGCTCTGTGGCCTGCACCTACAATGTCTGATCTTACTCATGAGTTTCAATAGAAACATCCTCCCATATTCTTAGGGGATGGATGTCCTTAGGCTATTAATTCATGGATAGTATCCATTTTATCTATCTTCAAGCATCTAGAGATGCCTCCGAAGAGGAGGGTCAATATCATCACCTACTTGCTACCTAATTCTGTTAAGATCTAGTGGGATGTGGTTACCTATGTTGGTTATCATCAGGGCATAGTCTGGGAAGACTTATAGACTACCTTATATATTTATTTTTTCCTTAATATTATAAGATTTGACTAAGATAGGGAGTTCATGCACATGGAGAAGGGTATTATGTCCACCATGGACTATTCAATGCATTTCACCGAGATTTAATGCTTTATACTGATTCTTGCTAGTAATGAGAGATTGTAAGAGAGATGATTTAAGGATGGGACTAAGTATTAAATCAATTCTCAGGTGAATGTATCCCACCTATATTTTTTTTGAGATCATGAACCAAACTATTGTCACCGAGCGCAACTTGAGAGAAGATGATAATATAAGCCACAAAGTCTTAGTGCCGAGACAATGTAGTAGTTCTTCTAGTGGTAGGGAACATCACCTTGAGGATTATTATTAGAACAGTGGAGGCCAAAGTGTCTTCCCTTGTAGATATGTGGTATTCCATCAGTATAGATGGTATGGACATGTGAAGCCATAGTGCAATAGAGACCCATTGGAGTGCCGTGCTTGCAGCCAGACGAGTCATCATCAAAGGTTTTTCTAGAACTTTCTACCTATTTATAGGATAAGAGGGACCACACTAGATACACATTTAGGGATAGGATCAATGATTCCACATCAGGTAGGAAGTTAGAGTAGCACTGGATGAAGAGGCTGAGGAGGAGGTTATGACCGTGGTAGCCAGATTTCTAATTTTTGAGTGCCAACAGAGCAAACCTGCTCAGGGTATTCCAACTGTAGCTCAGGGCTATATATTAATCCAATTTCACACATTACAACATATACCCAAGGGAAAAAGTGTAGGATCATCTACTATGTGAGGTAAAATTCTAGTAGCCTCCACTATTATATTTTCTTGATTTGATATAGATGCCTCTCACTGCTTTATCTTTGTATCAATCATGGAAAGTCTTGGGATTGAAATTTAGTACTTTTGTGGGGTGATGAACCTGGACACACCATTGGGTGTATAGTCAAAGGTTATACTCTAATGAAAGATCTATCCTCTTGATATTTATGGTTATTTCTTCTTGCATAATTTATTTACCCTTAATATGATTAGGTTTAATGTCATACTTGGGATGGATTGAATCACGCCTTATCATGCCCACATTGACTATTATTGCTGAAGGGTGACTTTTACATCACCCAAGGTCAGTATATATGTATATAAGGGATAATGGAATGTGCAGGATAGTCAAGATAAGCCAGAGCATCGTGGGCTAGGAGGAGTGATATCCCAAATTTCTAATATTTTCTTGGACAATCAGATGGTGTGTATAAGATATTTCCTTTAATGGTGGACTATTTTAGGGATATTTTCCTAGATAAATTATTTGTACTAACTCATAATATAGGGGTAGAGTTTACCATTGATATCATTCTAGGAGTAGATCCAGTATCTATTCATCTATATAGGATGGAACCTACTGATCTTCATGGGATCAAAAGACAATTAGAGGATTTAGAATATAAGGGTTTGATCCAACATGGTACTTCTCCTTGGGGTTCACCTATCATTTTATCCAAGAATGTGGATGGAACCCTCTAAATTTGAATGGATTTAATACATTTGATCTATCTTATAGTTAAGGACTGATATCTGTTGCCTCGAATAGATGATCTCTTTGACTAACTCTAAGGAGATAGAGTTTCCTCAAAGATCAACCTGAGGTTAGGCTATCATCAGGTGAGATTCAGGCCTTTAGACATACCATGAAAACTTTCCGAAGTCAGTATTATTTATATGAGTACCTAATTATTTCATTCAGTATTACAAACACACCCACTATTTTCACGGAATTGATGAATATGATTTTCTACCCCTACTTGGATTCCTTCATCATGGTTTTTGTGGATGCCATCTTACTATATTATTATACTCGAAGAGACTATGAAAAACATCTCAAGATCATATTGAATACACTAAGAGAGTATCATCTATATGATAAAATCACAAAATTCAACTTATGGATCAACAAGGTTTACTTATTGGGTCATATTATCTCAGGATTAGTAGTATATATTGACCCAGAGAAGGTAAGGGCCATAATTTCCTAGGATCATTCTAAGAAAGTGTTTGATATACAGAGTTTCTTAGGGATATCTGGGTATTAATGGAATTTTATACTATAATTATCACACCTTTAGGAAACTTTTACTAGTTTGACTAAGAAGGGTGTGAAGTTCTTGTGGTCTAAAGAATACAATAAGGCCTTTCAATAGATGAAAGGGAGACTTAATTCATCACCAATACTGATTCTACTAGATCCTGGAAGAGGTTATATAGTGTTTTGTGATGCATCAAGAATTGGTCTAGGTGTATCACTGATGTAGGAGGATTGATTCATTACATACAGGTATTTCTAATTGAGGCCTCACGAGTGTAATTACCCAACACATGACATAGAGCTTTTAACATCCATTCATGCCTTGCATTGTTGGAGACATTACCTAATGGGAGAGTTCTTTGTGGTGTTTACAGATCAAAAAATCTTCGTGTATATCTTTACACATCATGACTTGAATCTAAAAGAAATAAGATGGACTGAATACCTTTAGAATTTTTACTTTTATCTTTTCTATATGCTTGGAAAGTGAAATATGGTAGTTGACGTGTTGATCTGAAAAACTCAAGCATAATCCATTCAAGAAGCTAGTGATGAATAAAAGTTGATGGCCCTATTTTTTGAGATACATAGAGAGTTTCAAGAGAGCCACAAGAAGAATTTTATTATAGCCTTAACAATGATCTCTTCACTCCTAAATAGGGTGAAGAGACTGTGGTTTGTAGAATCAGAAGGTTTTGTCCTATAGGAAAGTATTTCAGGTGATGACCCACCATCGGATTGGTCAGTCGATAAAGACGACATCCTGCTTATACATGGGAATATCTGGGTTCCTATAAACATGAGATAGGAGTTAATGTGAGAATCCCATGCTTCACAATAGGAAGTTCACCTGAGGATTTCCAATATGTGTCGCAACATGAACTGCCAGTATTAGTGGCCTTATATGAAATGTTAGATTGTAAGTTTTATCACTCAGTGTTCCACCTATCAGTAGGTGAAAGTAGATCACCAACAACCTGTTATATTGTTATAATAATTAATGTCCCTGAAATGGAAATGGGATGATGTCACAATTTATTTTGTGATTGGTTTACCAAGGTATCATTGAGGAAACAACATCGTTTGGGTAGTTGTGGAAAGAATAATGAAGGTATCCTGGTTGCTTTCTATCTAGGATACCCTCTCAGTGGATGATCTAGGGAGATTATATGTTTGTACGATTATAAACCTACACGGGGTCCCTCGTACTATCATTTTATATAGGCATGCTCATTTCACATTGAGGTTCTGTAAGGGGTTGTAGAAAGATTTTGGTACATAGGTTCTTTTGAGCACATATTTTCACCCTCAAACCAATGCCCAGTTGGAACAAACTATACAGGTATTGGAGGACATCCTACGAGCATGCCTCCTTGATTTCAGGGGTTCTTGGGTGAAAAATATACCCCTCATCAAGTTTTATTAAAATAATATATTTCAGGAAACAATTTATATGGATATTTATGAGGACTTATATGGTAGGCAATGTCGTTACCCTATGTTTTGACTAGAGGTAGGGGAATAAACACTACTAGGTCCTCGTCTCCTACAGAAGATTTTGAAGCAGGTGCAACTGATCAATTTGCAGATGGATATTGTTCAGTCTAGAAAGAAATCATATGTCGATATCAATTGATGAAATCTAGAGTTTTAGGTTAGGGATCATGTTTTATTATGAGTATCACCCATGATTGGGAATAGGTAGATATTGAGGCATGTGAAGTTATCACCTCGTTTTATTTGGCCTTTTGAGATCTTTGAGAGAGTCTGTTAGGTAGCCTATCAGTTACTATTACCTCAGGGGTACTATTTCATGCATGATTCCTTACACATTTCACAACTTCACCATTACCATACCGACCCTTCACAAACTTTTGATCCCAAGGATGTTGAACTAGATGTTGATGCTTCTTTTGAGGAGTATCCCATTTGCATCGTTGACCATAACATGAAGGTTCTTTGAGGTAGGTATGTTCCTTTGGTATGAGTGTTATGGTAGCATGTCCATGTACATAATGATACTTGGTAAAGAGAGGCCACTGTACATACTCAGTGGTCAGAGTTAGTCTCATATGATGCTTTACCACCCTTGAAAGGGAAACTTGAGGACAAGTTGTTTGGGGGGGGGGAGACTATAAGAACCTAGTTTTTCTTGTAAAGTATTAACCCTTTAATTACTAGTATAAACCCTTTATATTATCCTTATAAATATTCCTTATGTAATAAGTGAGGTCTCGAGAGTGTCTAGGGCTTGTTCAGAGCCCAGATCTCTGTGTTATAGTTGAAAGGGATAGACACACAATTTGACCAAACCATACAAATAAGGCTGCACAATTTGGCCAAACCATTCGGGGTGCTACAAGGCTCCATAGAGGGGAGTGCATGGGTAGATCATGGTATAAAAAACCATTCTACTTAACTATATAGGGAAATGTCCATGGATAGTAGCTGGCGCACAGTTGGTGCGCGGTTTGACCAACCATGCGGCCAAACTGTAGGACTCTTAAAAATTGGGTGAAATGACCATTTTCCCTACTTCTCTTTAATATACAACCCCTCCTTTATTTTTTCTTCCATTCATAGTGCCTCCTCAACTTTGAAGCTCTTCTCATTCCTAAAGTCAGGCCTTGGAAGATCTTCTCCAACAGAAATCTAATTGATCTACCTTTCATCTCGTTGGATCCCTCTCTGTAAGAGTTTTAATCCACTTCCTTTAACTTGTTTATATCACTGAATTTGGCGCTATTTTGGTGAAAGATCATATAACCTATTTTAGGGAATTTTTATATTCTTCCATTTTATTTCAATCAATTCCTAACCAAAGGATGATACAAGACGATACATCTACTATAGACATAATGTAGGTAGTATATGAATTTTACTACAGAGTCTCTCTATTTATAAATTGTTTTAATGGTGTGCACATAGGTTTCACTGGGTGTTTCTTTTAAAATTATTATGAATTTAAATTAAATTTCTTAAAATGTATTCTAATTAATACTAATGCCTTTTCCTTTATACCATTGGAGGTTGAGATCTTACACCAACCAACCATTTAGGTTGTGTACCATGTTATTCCATTTTGACCATTTTTGATTATTTGGAACACTGTTTGGGTGTGGTTGATTTACCATTATTTAAGTAAGTGCTTAAATTTAATAAATGGAACTTAAATTTTTAAATGGAAAGTGTATATTCATATTTATAGATATAACTTTTACATTATTCATTTATAATTAATTTGATAATTGGTTTCATGTCCTTATTTCACCTTGTAATGTATGATGGAAGGCAATGGAATAAACCTAATGAAAATGTAATTGGTATGAGTATTACATAGCCTTAAATGAATTATGATATATTAAATTTATAATTTTACTATTGCATGTAGAAATTTTCCTTCTTTATAGTAATGATTTAATTTGATCCAGTCTTAGATTCCTAAGGGAATGCCTTGAGCACTTAGAAAACGCCATTCTGATTAATTGAGCTGGTTTCAAAGGGAGATACCCACCTTGGAACATGGTATTTGTATATTAGTGGATGCCTAACATGACACCATAGAACCCATTCACTTTCTCTATAGAAATTATAATTCCTTAGATATGATTCTTAGATTTATCTTGACGTTTACAAACATGCGACACCTTGGATCAGTCTCCTTCGGTCCAGTCATGGTTATGAAATACCATAACAAAAAATAATCTAAACAAACATTTTTTCAATAAATTAGGAAGAATCATGACCTAATAGTATCTCAGTTAGGTTTTGATATGTGGATAAAAATACAAATGATACTTGATAGAAACGATAATGGAATTGGAACTCATCAATTTGATGTTGAAGAAGAACAAAATCAAAAAGATAAATGAATGGTGGGAGATATTTGGGGGAGAAGAGAGGGGTGGATGCTGCTTGTGGTAGGTAGGATTAGGGATCATGGGTGGGAAGGGGAGGAGTGGTGGTTGTGACTCTTAATTATCATCCCTATACCAACAGTTGTTAACAACCATTGTTATAGGATACTCTATACCAATGGTTTTTATAAGACATTGTTATAGACTATTGGTTATGAATCTATTCCAATGGTTCAAGAAAACTCTTGGTATAGAGGTGTGGTTATAGCCTCAAATTCCAGTATTTTTTATCGAATTGTGTAGCCTAACCATGAAACATGTATGAATTTCTTAAAATTAGAAAATTTCCCTGATACCCTTTCTAATTTTAACTTCTAATATCCTAATATTTCATTAGCTTGACCCAACCATTACTTGATGCTCTAGGAGGTTTTCCCATTGGCTTCCTAGAAATCCTCCTTTGATCTTGGTGGATCTCTTTAAGGTATATTCAATTTTCCAACTGATTTCTCCTCCTCTTTCTAGATCTATCCTCAATTCTCTTCCACTTTTTTAATTAGGACCCTATTTGGATGTGATTTTGAGACATGGATGGTTTAATGGGGAATTGATGACATTCTTATGGATTTAGGATTTTGAGGACCATATCTATTTGTTTTCAATTACCATTCTCGAGGGCAACTAGTTTTCCTCTATCATTGAGGTCGGTGTCTCTATACAATGGTTCTTTATCATGGAATGCTTTATAGTTCTTGTGTTTTCCTTTGGTTTGGATTATGAAAAGGTTTATTTGATATCTATGAGGTATATTTTTTATAAATTATTCTTTTTTGGCATGAAAAATGGTTTTAAAAGGGGGTTTTATTCAGAAATAGTTTTACACACATAATGTGTTTGATGAAATTCATCAAAGATGGTTTTGATTACAAAACGGGTTTTCAAGAATGGGATAGATAATGATTCACTTATAGAATTTTTTTTATAAAATATTTATCATGGTTTACTTGATTTGTTTTGAGAAAAAATAGCACATTTGGAACCTTGGGAGCCTCAGGTTATGGACATATTCAAACCTCAATGAGTGTGGAACCACTAGGGGGTATTTACCCATTTAGACATGGTATCTAATGTGTAGGATCATTACTGACAGACTTTGGTTGGACTCGATATAATTAGGAATCATGTTATACTGGTTAGTGTTCCATGTGTATGCTAGTACATATTCACAGAGGTTAGAGCCCAACTTGTTCTTGGATTTATACATGATGGTGATGTTTCATGTTTTATTAGTCATGTTTATCCAATGAAATTTCCATTTATGGTTATGATTATTTTCCCTCTATTTATCTTTCATGAACTTTTATCTTATTCATGATTTATTTGAATATGAAATGATTTAAAAGAAAACAAAGGCTATTTTATGAAAAAAAAATTCAAATGAAATTATTTATAAACTTATTTTTGTTTTAAAGATAGAAATAACAGTTTCATGGTGATATAAATTTTATAGATTCATGGTGGTATCCTATTTGGTGTTTTCCTCACACCCTGCATATGCCTTGGGACATATGCAGATTTGGTTTTGTAGGATAAAAGTAAAGGGGAGAGTGTCATGTATCTAGGATACTTATCTTGGTAGACATAGTCTTCATGGTGGGTTGGGATGCTAGTGATATAAGGTCACATGTAGACTTGGTTTTGGTTTTATTTTTTTTTGGTTTCTAGGATTATCTCTCTAGATTTATTTTGATTTGTCTCATGGTTATGTACTTATTGTTCCATGATGTACTCTGGCTGTTTATATTTATCTTGATACTTGATACATGTTTCCATTATGTTTTAGGGTGAAATTGTTCCCAGGTTTTTCTATGTTGATACCCATGTTCTTTTCGTAAGATCATGGTGATTGGAAACATTCTATAATCCTTTTGGCAGGTTAACTTGGGTGACATGTCAGGTTGACCCAGGTTGGTTCATTACATCCCCACTAGTTTGTTTCTATCACTCCCCAATGCCACACATTCTTTTCTCATACCTTCCATAATTAAGTCATCCCTGATATGAGTTGGGCCACAACCTTACCCACCTCAATCCCATGTAGGGCCCAACATCTCATGTTAGCATCAATCTATATATCCATCTCATCATTAATATAATCCCATATGTAACCAAGTGTATATCTAAAAGACCCTATAACCTAAATAAATGCATTATACCTCAATCCATCATAGTAAATGAACATACACCCATGGGAAGCTGGAGCCATCATATCTGGGTATAAGTATGCGCTATACCTCAATCCATAAAAGCCCACACATAAATGTATAATAAAATTGAGATTTATTTGAGCCCGGGTCAGAGATCACCCTATATTGTAAGTCATTATATCCCAGGATAAACCTACTCATATATACATCTAAATGGAGAGTGAGGGAGAGGGAGAAGTTAGTTATCTATTCCCATGTCATCCTGGATGTTGGAGAAAACACTCCCCAAAAACATTTGTTTGTTGTTTTACTTACAAAAATAGGTGGGGTAGCATATGAAA
This sequence comes from Viscum album, assembly GCA_963277665.1. Lineage (NCBI taxonomy): Eukaryota > Viridiplantae > Streptophyta > Magnoliopsida > Santalales > Viscaceae > Viscum > Viscum album. Next base: position 1,257,294,956 of record OY728122.1, read on the forward strand.
TTAGAAAATATAAATAATATCACACACCAAACACACTAAGGGAAACTACCTGGTCTTTGACTCATTCATCATTATTGTCACACAAAACCCATGGCCACCACTTCTAAGCTCTAGATATTAAAAAGAATATAACATTAAGTTCCATATTGATTAATTCATTAACCATTAATCAATAAAACTCTATTATTCATTTTCCAAGGTTAAAACCTTAATATTCTAAGTCAAGTGCCAATGAAACTATTAATTCTCTTTTCTTATATTATCAAGTATGTCATCATCATTAACTACTTAGTAATTAACAATTACCATCCATTAAATTAATTTTTTAGCAACTATTCATATCTCATTATCCCATCATTAAATCTAGTTTAACCATTTTGTTAAATCCAATATGATTTATTGATCCACATTAGAAATTATAGATTTTAAACCCATACCCCTTGGAGCATCCTGTTCCACTATCTCATGGTTTCCATTAATATGATATAAATCATTTAACATCACTTCCATCAAAAACACCAAATCCCATGTATTAATTTATTTATTTATTCATCATTCATAAATTATCCTTGTACTCTAGGAGGTACCACATAAAATATACAATCATAGTGCGTAGAGTCCAACTATGTCCAGTAGTGGAAATATAATAATAAGAAACATCCATCCACCTGACCATCTAGAAAGAATCAAACAAGAAGTCAACATTGATGATCAAGCCCTGCTCTAAACTCATCATAACTACCCTGATGTCCCACCCCATTGGGAATAATATCAATTTGACCTACTATCACCAATATCAACCATCACCACAGCTCAAGATCCCAACCCATTTCTCATCCATTAAACAATTTCCAGTCAAAAAAACTCTGAGCCTCCAACCCATTGCTTACCAAGAAATTCAACCACACATGGTTATAAAAAAATCTCATCAAGGCACTAAATTCATATAGAACACATACATTTTCAATTTTTTTCATACATGAAAATACACTAAGACCATATAATCAAGGAATTTAAGTATCCTACACTAGGCTCACTCAACCCCAGATATTTATCTTTTGAAAACAACCATTTTAATTCCTGTCTTGAATTAACTAGTTTATTATAAAAAGGTTTTCAACAAAAAGAAACCTATAAATTATTATCTATCAGTAAAATTGAATCAATATAAACATGAATTTAACATTACTTTTATATTCCATCAAATTAAATTAAGAACAATAATTAATTCACATTCCAGTTTCTTTAATCACATCACCATGAATCTAGATTTATGATTTTTATCAGATTTCTAACAATATTAACTATTCTAAGAACAATAAAAACCAAAATATAAAGATAAAAAACTATATTAGAAAACATGAGGCATCAATAAACATTAAAACTAATAGATATCATAAAACCCAAACTAAACCTTAATTGTTTCTTTAAAAAAAGTGATTTCCCAAGTTTTTATCATTATTAGGTTAATTCCACATCTAACCAAAGTATTAAAGAATAAAAATATCAAAATTTCACTTAAAATAAAAGAGAGGTAATATATCACATACCTCAAGATGAAAATTTGATAATCATTTCAAAAAATGAGGTGGAAGAAGGAAACTCTAAATTTGATCACATAAAAGAATCACAATAATCTAAATTAGGCTAAACCCATTAAATACCCAAGAGAAACAAGGGAGAAATGATTCTATAACACATTGAGACAAAATTAAAGAGATAAAAGGGACAAAAAAGGGGAAAAATCACCTTGTATCACCACATATTGATATCTAGAAGATGAGGGTTAAATCTAATCGAAGAGGATTTAAAGGCCTTTAAAACCACTCTTCTGTTCGGTTAGGGTTCAAAAATGGTGAGGAGAATTAAGAGATTTATGAGGGTGATATATATTTTATTAATAGGATGAAAAAATTTATATTCATGGTATGATAGTGTAATTCATGTTTTAAATCCCATGAATTCCACATCTACTAAAATTTAAGTCTCCTTCTCAGAAATCTAGAAAAACACTTTCATGTTGTGAATCATTGATTAAAATTGTGAATTAATTCTACTAAAAACCACAAAATTCCATCTCAAAACCCTTAAGGTTTCCAAATTAATTTAATAACACTTATTAGAACACATTAAAGAGATTAAAATCCTTTTATGAGGATCACCCATGCAAGATAAATGAAAATGCGATAAATAGAAATGAATAACTCTTGTAAACATGTGTATATTACATTGAAGAGACACTTCTTTGTCTTCAACACCTTTTAAAAAATTAGAATGTGATTTATAAAGATAACAAAGTGGAAGTTGAATGATTTCCCACCTTTGGAGGTATCAATAAGCTAATCTGAACCGCATGTTGTATATATAGGACTCTTCATTATCTGTGATGTTCTAGAATCTCATGATGTAAAGGAGGTATCGAAAAGAGAGTTTCTAGTTCCTAGGTGTTTATCCAAGTATCATGGAAGCATACCATATCACTTATATCACATTATAATGTTAAATAATCCACAAGGAGGATCTTTGGTCTATTTTATTTACTCATACATTTATAATGCATGTGTAAATGTTGTTTTATAAAACTAATTCATAAATTCATGAATGAAGTAATCTCAATCCATTACATCTTATGTAATGACTCTTAGTGTAATGACCCAACCCTATAAGCATAGAGAAAATTCATTATTTTATTATATTGGCATGATTAAAAGGAATTAAATCCCAAAGGACTAGCTAATTTAGTAGTATTGGAAGACAATATTACATTATTGATACCCATAATACATTGGGAATAGAAAATAAAACATGATATATAATAAAATGAAATAAATTGCATCCTTGAAAGTTATTCAAAGTTTTGTTATTTATAACCTAGGGAAAGGAAACATAAGAAATGGGTGATCTCAGATTATTAGTAGGGGTAAGTAATATAATAGAAACATAAATAACAAGGCATGGTGAATAACTAAAAGTACACATTCCATTAAAACATAATCTTGAGCATAATATTCTAGGAATAAAATCTGATTAAATAATACCATAATAAAACATAACCATAGATATTATACTAGTTGGATAATCACATAGACTATAAATTAATAGTTTAATAATGAGGGAATAAATAATTACAGACATCATAAACATACCGTCAAGGCCTCAACTGAGACACCATACATAATGGGTAAAAACTCGATCTAGTTTGTCTCATGAGACCCACCGATGCATCGAGGGGCTATAACATGTCCCACATGTAAATTAATAAGTCCAATGAATTACTAACATGTAAAATAAAATATATCATTAAATAAAAGTGTCTTATAACACTTTCAAGTATCACAGATGAAAGTAATTTAATAAAATCATTGATAAATTCTTGATTAAAATAATTTTTAAACATTACAAAGTGTCCCATACCACTTTGAAAAATTTAAATCATAATCCATTTTAACATTAAATGAAACTTAGAATATCATGAGAATAATATAATTCATGATATAATATATAAAAGGTAATTATATATACCACACACAAGGAAATAGTGGTGAAAAAGGCATATATCTCATATAAGTCAATGTGAGATGAGAAACAAAAATTTACTTTGGAAAGAAGAGTTATTTTGGAAAATCTTTTGTATTTGTCATAAAATCAGATTTTAAACATGTATATCCTAGAAGAGAAAAAGGGGAGGAAAATGAAATTATATTTTAGGCATAAATCATCTCCAAATGAAGTGAAAACATGTAAAAATATCATTTAAGAAACTTTAGAAATGAGCCTCTTTAGTGCGGTTTAAGGGAAAAATACTAAAGAGTCTTTAAAATAGACTAGATAATTTTTTTTTGTATAAAACCAGAAATGAAAAAAAGATATTTTTAATGATAAAATGAGTATTTTTAGAAAAATAATGGTTTCTTAAAATATATTATGGATTGCACTTGAAAATAGGTAATAAATCGGGAAGTTCCCTTTAATCGGGCTTGTTTATCGGGAGGAATTGAGAAAAGAACCTTATAAAACATGTAATTCCCCTTAAAGAAAGAAAATTTGAGATAGGTAAATAATTTTTTAACTTAAAAATATAATTTAGGATGAGTAAATACTAATAATTAATAATTACATTGGGTTAAGGAGAGAGGAATCATAACCCAAAGGTAAAATGGAGGTTCGGTAAGAATCCCTTACCACTTTGCTAACAGTTGAACCATATTCCCAATAAAATTAATGATCATCAAATGAGATGTTTAATACCATGAAAATAAATATATTCATGATATAATACATCAATGGGTAGTATACATACACCACACACAATAAATAGTGGTGAATAAGGAAAATCTCACATAATGAAAGTGAGTTGAGAAAACCCTTACCTTATGTACAAATGTGTTCTTCACTTGAACTTAATATCCTGGATAATAAAATTAAATCCACTAATTAATTAATTTAAAACCTTTTATGTATTTGATTCATTATAGTTCTATTAAGTTCATTTATTTCATTATTTATGAGTTATAGAGTTTAGTCTCATCGTTCGTGAGCATTCATTTTCTTGGTTTTCATGATCAATTTGCTTGTTTATAAGTAATCAAGTTCATGTAAAATGGGCATAATTCTTCAGAATTGGAAATATATGAAATTGATGAACATATAGATGTGTAAACAGTTTTATATATTGTTTTATTCTCATATATGATGATGAATCACTAGATAACATGTTAATTATAACCATTTAGACTAATTTTAGCGGTTTTAGATCACGACAAACAAATTTTGTTTTATTATTTAGTATTATGTAAATATGTTATTTACAGAACATAAAAAGGGTTGTAATATAAATTTTAAAATCAATTTCAAACATTAAAATGGTTTTATGAATAACCTTGAATACGGAGAAGGAAAATGAAAACTTGTCATCCTTGATGGTGATAAAACAACATCTCACAGACGACGTTTCCATTTTTAGAATAAAAGAGATAGGAAGGGTTTTGATTATGGATTATTATGTTAGGATAATAAAATTTTTGTATATGTAAGGTAATATAGTTATCAAGACATTTATATGAGGGAAGGTGAGGAGATATTAATAAAATAATTGAACTTGAAAAGAAAATAAAAGGAAAAGGAAGAGGATTTTTACCTCTTGAATTCTCCTCGAGAACCTCTTTAAGGGGATTGGTTTTGGTCTTTTGATGATACCAAGATATCATAGACATTGGGTAGGGGATTTGGAATATTATTGGTTTGAAATTTTACAATTATCAAATCTTGAAAGGTGTGAGTAGAAAGGGTGGCGAGGGGTGGTATTTATAGTGGATAAGAGGGGTGTTTTTGAATATTTTATTCATTTATTTATTATTTTGGCTCAAGACTATGAATAGTTTGAAAATTATCATAAAATATATTAAAATAATAAAGGTAAGTTCAATATTATTGTGCTTACATCATTCATGACTCAAGGAATAGTGTATTTAACTTATAATATATTTATACCTTAAATTACCGTATTTTACTATTCACAAAAATTCAAGTATTTAAAAAAATCCCAAAAATTTACCCTAAGAATTTTTTGATGTGTATAATTATAAAATGGACTCCATTTTATGAAAATAATTTTGTAAATTGATAAATTTAATTTTTAATTAAAACCATCATTTAAATGAAAAATAGAGATTTAAAATTTATAATTGATTTTATAACACTCTAAAAAATTAACTAAGGTCTCGTAAAATTATCATAAAATAATAAGAAAAAAAATTTAATCTAGGAATACATTTCATGAAAATCAATTTTATTTTAAATAATTTTATTAATTATAAAACTATAATTAAATATTTATGACTTACAAAAATACCAACACTTGATTAATAATTTTTAAAATATTCATTTACTTATACTATGATATAATTATATCATAAATTCATTTATAAGATTCCTAAATTTTATTTATACTCTCATGGGTGAGGTTACTATTCATTTGGTTGATTTACTATTCATAAGGGTCATATTATTATTCATAAGGGCAACATTACTATTCCAAAGGGTTAAGTTACTATTCACCAAAGAACAAAGTTGATCCTATAAAAAACTAAATATCTTACTGATCACAATTTTATATGTCTATTTTTCTAAATTCAATTCAAAAAAGTGAAAAAATTATGTTTAATTCTAATCCCGCAGGTGTGATGAAAAGGCGGGTAAAAAGAACATTCAAAAGTTCAATAAATATTTATATCTAATTTCAATATAAAAATGATTCCAATGATCTAAATTGGATTAATATATTTATAATTGATCAATTTAATGTAAAATAATTATTTAAATTAAAAGCACATTTTTTAACTAAAATGTGCTATTTTTTCACTATTCATCAAAAAAATGAAACTTCTCAGAAAAACACTAAAAAATCACCTCAAGTTAATTTTGAAAAAATGATTTTTATTTTAATAAAAACTATATATTTAATTATAATATGTTTTATTTATTTTAAACCATTATAAATAACATTTAATAATAGTTATTACTATTAATATTATTATGTTTAACGGTTAGGTTTTAACTATCTTGTTTAAATAATTATAACAAAAAAGTGTTGTTTCACAGAGACTCAATGCTGTGTGCATTAAATTATATATTAAATTTATTTTAAAATACTTGGGGTGTTACACTTAATGATAGTTTAGGTGGAATAATTCTCATATACAGGTTTCATATATGAAATCCTATTTCTTGCATGTTATACAAATGAAAGCATCAACATGTAAATATTATTTTTATGCTGCTTATAAAAATGAAAAAAATATATCCTTATATATTGTATAAAAATATATTTAGGGAATATAGTATCCATAAATCCCCCACTTTCAATAAATCTTAAAATACTGTTCTATTTTACCTTATATTATATCATATATAATAACTTGTGAAAATATATCTAAAACTTCTTTTGGATATTTTTCAAAACATTTTTTTAAATCTATAATTAACTTAACCATGTATTTAATCATATGAAATGCCTTGTGAATAACCATATAAAAAACTTTTTTATTATCTCTAAAACTATTTTAGAGTAGCTTTCTGAGTTAAATTCAATCCCTATTTAGTCAACCAAAAAATTGTGACCCCATGATTTGTCATGACCCAACCCATCAGAGCCTGCCTGGCCAGTGATAAGTAAGTGTGACAACCCCAAGTCCACCTATAATAGGCATAGTGTGGGATAATCTATAAAACCCCAATATTTTATGTTATGTCTCTTTTTAAATTTAATCTCTTTTATATCATACATTGCACACAACACTGAGCTTAAATGAACTGTGATATACTATTATTTTAACACAAACATTATCACCCTACCATTATAATGGAGAGAATGAATGATATTAAATAAATTATGAAAATATAGTTTACACATGTTTATAAAATTAATTCATTGGTTACTAATTAATTAGAAATGAAAATAAAAATCAATTAAACATAAAGGATGTGTTTTTATAAAAAAATATTTTTATGCCCACAATGACCTTCTATCTTAATAAATTAAACTAAACACTATTAGTGAAATATATTACCTAAATTTATATATTATATATTCAATATTTTTTTAAATTCATCCAATAAGTTTTATATGCTTAAGAATAAATCCAATTTTAAGAATAAGAGCTTTATTTTTCTAAAAGGCGATTTTCCCGAATTTTAATGTGCACCTATTTTAAAACTAAAATTTGACACTTTAATAAATTTTATTTGAAAAAATGAACTTAATTTTTGGAATCATAATATCAAAATTATCTTAGGGTGAATTTTTGGTATTTTTATGAGAAGTTTCATTTTTTTGATGAATAGTGAAAAATAATGAATTTTAATTGAAAAATGACTTTTTATCTAAATAATTTATAAGGTTAAATTATATTTTAAATTGGTTTTAAAGTCACAATAGTTCAATTTTACATCTATTAATACAATATGAGTCATTAAAATCATTTTCATATTGAAAGTTTATATGAAATCATTTCAAACTTTTGAACATTTTCTCTTTAAAACCCTTCTTTGTTGTCTCCTCTACAGGATCAATTTTAAATCTTATTTTACCAATTATGTGAATTTAATTTAGTAAAATTAATTCCATATTTGGAATTATATGTTCCAAATTATGTTATAATTTTATATTAATTTTTATACATAAAAAATTTACCATGGTAAAAAAAAGATTTACTACAGTATTGGTGAGATAATGTAACGGGTTAAAGTTAAAAGGTAAAAGATTAAAATACCTAAAAAATAATAAAATTAAATGGATATTTTAAGTTTTTATATACCCTAAATATCCTTTAAAACATTAATTATTATCCATTTTTTGTAAATTAATGCCACCTCAATGTGGTTAGATTTAAATATAAAATAATCATTATTTAATCACTTAAAACCACCCCTCCTCAAGTATAAATACCACCCCTCACAACCCCATTTCTCCTAAAAAGCCTTGAATTTAATAAAATATATACCAATACCTCTATTATCCACTCTAACCAAGTAAAAGTTATTTTTTTCTCAGTAAATGACCAAATCCAAGGTCCTCAAGGGGTCCTTCAAGGAGGTGGCATCCAAGAGGTAATTTTCTTAAAGAAGCTCTCTTAATTTCTTTTATTCTTCCACTTTATCCTCATATACTTCATACATAAAGGCATGATAAATTGATAATCATGTATATACTATAATTTTATTTTTCTAATTGAATATATTATATTTATCCCTTTTATTACCTCTTCTTATTTAATGAAACGAAACCGTTGTCCAAATTATGGTAGTTAACTATCTCCATGAATAATGATTTTGTTCATTTTTAATTACCGCATTAATGGATGGTAATAAGACTATTATTATGGATAAATAAGTTTTTAATAAGTATATTATAACTTATTTCATGTTATATAACTAATATATATACATAATATTAAATAAAACAAAACTAGTTTGTGATGTTCAGAAAAACTGCTAAAAATAAACTAAACATTTATTAGTAACATTTTATCAAATGAATTATCCTCATGTATGAAAGAAAAATAATAAATGGGAAAATTTAAAATTATTTAAGTGAATTAATACATTTTCATTTTATTTATGAGTTTTATTTCCATTTTATAAGAAAATCCATAATTGTACGCAAATGAACCGACCATGAAACCATGAAACGACCGTACCCAAAACAATGAAAATAATGAAATATTATTAATGAATGGGTGGTAATATGTTATAAAAGCATCATATAAGGTATTATAAATATGTTTATAGTACTATAATAAATTAATAACATTATTTAAATCATTATAAATAAGGTTAATGTATGCACCACTAAAGGGAAGCATGAGGTAAGGGTTTTCTCTTCTTTCTTTTACTTATATGATATATATGCCTTATTCACCAATTATATCTTATGTGTGGTGTATATATACTTCCATTTGATATATCATATCATTAATCTCATTATATTCATAGTATTAAATTTTACATTTGATAATTATTACTTATATGGGGCATACGATTCGATTAATTACAAAGTGGTATGGGATTTCTTAACTCAATTTCCATTCATTGGGTTAAAATTCTACTTCATTGATTATAACATGATATGATTATGTGTGAAATGAATTTTTATTTTATTATTTTTTATTTAAAATTTTTTTATGTGGATTTATATTTTATACACATAATCGATTCATTTTATTACTACCCAAACCGTATTCTATTTTTTACATAAGGTGTTTACTTTGAAAGTTATTTGATTAATTTTGGAAATTTTGATAAATCTGTATCTTTTATTCAATGCAGATATTTAATGATAAGGAACATTTTTTATTAATTAAATATATTATTCAATATATGAGAAATTATTTGGACTAGAAGATATGGGTGGGTACCGATTATAGATATCCCCTCAATGCATAGGTAGTCTCTTAAGATGAATCAGTTGGCCAAATCTGATGGGTTTTTACCCACTAACTTAAACTGGTAAGAGGATTGATCTTGACAGTAACTATCTAGAGGATATATATTGATAGTTTTTATGTATAAAATTATGAATTCCATCATTATTTTTATTCTATGTGATTAATCGACTAGTTATAATATCCATGGTCAAGTTCCAAGCTCATGTGATTATTTATATGGAATTATTTGATCATCTTTTATTCCTACCATATTATGATCAAGTTATTGATTAATGGAATGTGTGATCAGTTATTTAACTTTCCATGTTGATTATTATTATTTATTCATGACATATTCTACTATATTTAACACTTACTGAGAATTTTATATCACCTTTATTTTGTTTCCTTTCCCCAAGTTATAAAGAAGATAACTTTGAACGAGTTTATAAGGATACTATTTAATTTCCTTTATTTTTTTCTATGTTTAATTACCAATATAATAAGGGAACCATGTTTTTATATAGTTATTAAATACTAATAAATTGATCGATTGTTAGTGATGTGATCCTTTGTATCTATGCCATTGTAATAAAATAACCACTGACTCTGGGATTCTGGGGTCGGGGTTGTTATTGTTGGTATCCAAGCAAGTTTAGTAGAAATCTTGGGAACTAGATTTAGAAAATCATGGATTAAAAAACATAACCCTATGAATAACTTTGAGGATAGGTATAATTATAGGATAACATCCTATATATTTGGTAATGACCATGGATAAACTAGGTTAAACCTAAGGATTTATAGTTCAAGAAAATGTCACGATTTAGACATCCTATAAATAATTCTCCATGACTATGTATGATTAGTGTAGATCACATTGTAATTTTTGGATTTAGTTAATGGATATAACTAGAAGGAAATGTGTTAATTTTGAATGAAATAGATAATGTGTTTATGAGAAACCAAATGTTAAGATGAATGGATTGAAGGATATTGTGATCATGATATATGATTAACAACTAACACCTTAACTAACTCTTAGACTCACCAAAGAAGAGAAGGATAAAGTTCACCAAGATATCGAATGGTGGAAAATATAGAGTAAAAGATTATTCAATTTAATATATGTTGATAATGTGAGAAGAAACAAACAAGTGAATGACTTAGAGGAATGGGAAGATGTTTTGGGTGTAGAAAATAAGGATATAAAGCAAGTAATTTTAGAGGAAAAATGAAAAGTTTGGAATAATGGTCTTCCTAAGGTATCATCGATGGTTAAATGTTTTAAATGTATAAAGTTAATTGATTTCCTATAATGGAAAAATCATAAATAGAATCAAAAAGGTTTTATGAGTAATGGTTATACTACTGATGATGAAGAGACTATAAAAGAAAAATGAAAGGAAGGAGGTATTAAGGAATAAAATGATGAAGCATAGTTAATGGTTTAAGAATAAAGTAGAATGATTAAAGTTCTTGGGTATTTGGATTCAAGAATTATTTTATCAAATATTATATGGTTATAAGAATCATTATATATATAATAACAATAATAAAATACTTTTTTTAAGGATTTGGAAGCATGTAAGGAATACTATTAGTAACAAAGAGAATTGATTTTGTTGCAGTTTTATATTTTGTAAAATAGATGAATGAGGGAAGAAAACTCTTAATAATTACTTTATGTTGAGATAATAATGAAAAAGAGATTTTTATGGTAAAGTATCAGTTAACATGGAATTGGTTAGTAATTTTATGGTTTATGGAGTTTATAATATGTTTGTATTTAAGGAATATATTCAACAAACTGAGATTTTATTTTTAGATGCATGATTGTTTCATTAATTTTATAAGGAGATCAAGGTATTCATATATTTTATATGTTACATTAATTTTTACATTATTTTGTTTGGGGAATCTATTTCTAAGTTGATTTTTGAAATTTAGTTACCTTCCTTATAATTTTTTTGGTCTTTGAATTTGGATAGACATGTTTTGGATGAGACTTAAGATTAACTACTTAGGGAATAAATTAAGTTTAAATTTGGATATTATTTTTTGTTAATATCATATGATAATTTTTTTTCTGTATATATTTATAGGATGAAATAATTAAATATAGATCATATGATTCATTTAAAGGGATTCTAGCATGAAAATTTCACCTTGAATATCCATTTCCTAGCGTAAGAGATGAAGTGGAAATAGATCGAAGCATAAAAAAAGAGTGATATTGTAATTATGAGATGAAATAAAGTAATTATATCTTATAAAATTATTTTGAAATAAAATTTTATCCTATTTCCATCATTTCTGATGATATTAATGACCTTTTTCAGACCTATTTGATCTATGGCTTTGTGGTCATTAACCTTATAATAACCACGACCTTTATCATTATCCATAAAAACCTGATAGTTATATTTCTATTCCATGTCCATGTTTTAAATTAAAACTAATTTTATCCTATTTTAAAACCTAATTTTGTCATAAAATTTTCATTTCCCTTTCCACTTTATTAAGGGGATGTTTTATTAACACTATTTATGATGTGGGTTTCCCACAAAGGAATTTTCAAGTATCAACCTTTGATTTTCGAAGTGAAATTTAAAATTTCCAAGATGAAATTTACTTAATTAGGGGATAATTTAACACCCCAATATTTTATGGTATGTCTATTTTTAAATTTAATCTCTTATATATCATACGTTGCACACAACACCAAGCGTAAATGAACTGTGATATACTATTATTTTAACACGAACATTATCACATAACCATTGGAATGGAGGGAATGAATGAGATTAACTAAATTATGAAAATATATTTTACACATGTTTATAAAATTAATTCATCGGTTTCAAATTAATTATAAATTAAAATAAAAACCAATTGAAAATAAAAGATTTGTTTTTATAAAAAACTATTTTTATGCCCATAATGCCCTTTTATCTTAATAAATTAAACTAATCACTATTAGTGAAAGATCTTAATGAAATTTATATTTTATATATTCAATAAAATATTTTTAAATTCATCCAATAAGTTTTATAGGATTAAGATAATAATAAATCCAATTTTAAGCATAAAAGTTATATTTTTCTAAAAGACAATTTTGCCACCTTTTAATAGAGAACCTGTTTTAAAACTAAATTTTGAAACTATTATAAATTTTATATGAAAAAATACAATTCATTTTTCAAATTTGAATATCAAAATTATCTTGGGGTGAATATTTGGTATTTTTCTGAGCAGTTTCATTTTTTTGATGAATAGTGAAAATACTGAATTTTAATTAAAAAATGATTTTTCAGATAAATAATTTATAAGGTTAAATTTTATTTTAAATTTATTTTAAAGTAAAAATAGTTCTATTATACATCTATTAATACAATTTAATTCATTTAAATCATTTTCATATTGAAATTTTGATATGAAAACAATTTAAACTTTTGAACACTTTCTCTTTAAAAACCCGCTTTCTCATCTCCTTTACGAGATTAATTTTAAATCTCATTTTACCAATTATGTGAATTGAATTTGATAAAATGGATCCCATATTTAGAATAATATGGTATAAATTAGTTTATAACATAATTTTTTATTTTTATACATAAAAAGTTACCTTGGTAAAAAAGATTTACTATAATATATGTAAAATAATACAACAGGTTAAAGTTAGAAGGTAAAAGATTTAAATACCCAAAAAATACAAAATTAAATGGTTATTTGAATTTTTTATAGACCCTAAACATCATTTAAAACATTAATTATCACTGAAATTTGTGTAAATTAATTCCACTTCAATGTGGTTGGATATAAATATAAAATAATCATTATTTAATCACTGAAAACCACCCCTCCTCAAGTATAAATACCACGCCTCACCACCCCATTTCTCATCACAAGACTTTAAGATCCTAAAATATCTGCCAAACCCTATCCCCCACACTCTCCAAACTTACAAGTGCTTCTGGTATCACCAAAAGACCAAATCCAAGGTTCTCAAGGTGTCCTTCATGGAGGTGATATTCAAGAGGTAATTTTCTCAAAGCACCCCTCTCAATTTATTTTATTCTTATAATTTCTCATAACTTCCTTAATATATCAAGTAATGATAACCAAATAATCATGTATATACTATAATTTTAGGTTTCTAATGTAATATCTTATATCTATCCCTTTTATTACCTCCTCTTAATTAAATAAATTAAACTATTGTCCAAATTATGACAGTTAACCATCTCCGTGAAAAATGATTTTGTTTGTTTTCTATTACCAACTTCATGGATGGTGATAAAAATATTATTATGGATAAATAAGATTTTAATAACTATATTATAACTTATTTCATGTTCTTTAACTAATATATAGAAATAATATTAAACAAAACAAAACTAATTCATGATGTTTGGAAAAACTGCCAAAAATAAACTAAACCTTTATCATTAACATTTTATCAAATGAATCATCCTTGTGTATGAAATAAAAATGATAAATAGGACCATTTAAACTTATGAAACTTCATTAATACCTTTTCATTTCACTTTGTTATTTTTATTTAAATTTTCAAGAAAATCCACAATTATACACAAATGAACCGACTATGAAACCATGAAACGAACACACCCAAAACAATGAAATATTATTAATGAATAAGTGGTAATATGTTATAAAAGTATCAGATAAACTATTATAAATATTATTATAGTTACTTAATGAATTAATAACATTATTTAAACCATTATATAGGAGGTTAAATTATTCACCACTAAAGGGAAGTATGAGGTGGGGGTTTTCTTTTCTCACTTTTACTTATGTGAGATATATGCCTTATTCAACACTTATTTCTTATGTGTGGTGTATATATACTTACCTTTGATATATCATATCATGAATCTCTTTATATTAATGGTTTTAAATTTTATATTATATAATTATTACTTTTATGAGGAATACGATTTGACTGATTATAAAGTGGTAATGGATTTCTTAACTCAATTTCCATTCATTGGGTTAAACTTATACTTTATTGATTTTATCATGCTAATATTATGTGTGAAATGAATTTTGATTGTATTATGTTGCATTTAAACTTATTTTATGTGGATTTATATTTTATACACATAATATATTTATTTTATTATTTCATAAACCATATTCCTTTTTTATATATGATGTTTTCTTTGAAAGTTATTTTATTAATTTTGTAAATTTTGATAAATTCATATATTTTATTCAATGAAGATATTTTATGATAAGGAAATTTTTTTATTAATTAAATCAATTATTTTATATATGAGTAATTTTTTGGACTAGAAGACATGGATGGGGCCCAGTTATAGATATCCCCTTGATGCATCAGTAGTCTCTTGAGATGAATATGTTATTAAAACCAGATGAGTTTCTACCCACAAACATAAACTGATAGGGGATTGATCTTGAAAGTAATTATCTATAGGATATATCTTGATATTTTAGACATCCCACATTATGTATTCCATCATTATTTTTATTATATATGACTAATCAATGATTTAGAATGTCCATGGTCAAGTTCCAAGCTCATGTGATTATTTATATGACATTATTTGATAATATTTTATTCATGCCATATTATGGTAAAGTTATTGATTAATGGCATGTGTGATTAGTTATTTACATTTCTATTTCTATTTTTTTATTTATTCATGATATATTTTGGTGCATTTAACCCTTACTAAGAATTTGAGATCACCCTTATTTTGTTCACTTTCCCCAGGTTATGAAGAATAGAACTTTGAATGAGTTTTAAAGGATTTAGTTTACTTTAATTTATTATTTTATATATTTAATTATCAATATTAGAAGTGAAACATGTATGTTTCTAATTCTTCAAGACTACTAAATTGATCGATCCTTGGTGATGTGATAGTTTGTATATATAAAAGTGTAATAAAATAACCACTGACTCTGAGATTTTAGGGTCGGGGTTGTTATATCCTCTATCATATCCTTCATAGGTGGGGTTCATGGTATCAGTTTTTCCACTATGAACAAGTTGTAGATCCCCTATCTAGAAGTTTGATCCAGTAGGGTTGGTGGAATCCACTAGTGATCTTGGGTGTGATCCCTTTTCTAGATAGTGTGATATTTGGAGATTTGATGAGTACATCTTGGAGAGGCTAGATGACAACAATCTCTTGGATGAGTGTCATCAGTGAAAACATGGCTCATTTAGTGATTCATACCATACATAAATTACCTTGGATCCTCGAGCATAATCCCATGGATGATATTATTGGTTGAGAACTCTTGAGAATTTTTATCTGTTATGATTATATCTAAGTTTTCCTTATTATAGCTATGTCTCATTTCTTGATTGACATACCTATGTATTAATGATTTGACTACTCTTGGTGCTTTATGTTTGGTTATTTTAGGGTTTACTATTGGGTATTGTTATACTAACCCCTTCAAGGAATCTTCCCACACATGTCATTTCTTATGAAAATGGCAGGCCATTTGATGATGTCCTAGGAGGACTAGGAGCAAGAAGTGCTTAGTATTAGATAGAAAAATTGAGGTTATTTTTGATTTTGCATTTAACAGTAGTCCCATCCTTATAAGAATGTTAGACTATGTTTTGGATGGGCTTGTATTTGGCCCCTTTTATCACTTTAAATACTTTTTTCGTACTCTAGTTGTGGGATATAGTTGTATTCATGAATTGGTAACATTTGTGTTGTTTTAAATTTCATCATTATGTGGGCTTGGAGATGTGTGTGTGTGTACATGTACTTAGGCTAATTCCTACCATGTGTGGGATATTCCTACTTGGTGTTGGTCACCATCCCCAAGAATATTTGAGGTGGGATTTGGGTTGTCACAGACAACTTATCATTGGAAAGGAAGGCCTTGGTGGGTAGGGTTGTGATATTTAAATTTCATGCATGCTTTTTGATATTAAAATACAGTACTTTTATGATTTAAATGATTAATTCTTTCCTATTTGTTTAATGGAATTATTTATATTGGGTATGATGTAATGTTTTGTGGGAAATGAGAAAAAATGAAGACAAAATAGAGAATTATTTCTACTAAAATATAGATAATCATGATTAAGGATGATCATAGGATGATTTTATGGGTAAAAAATGACGAGTTGGGGTGAAACCGAGCTTCAAGTGTCGAAAATTAGAAATTAAGAGCTTGTAAATATTTTAATGCCTATAAAGAATTCAGGGAGTGAAACCAACTAAGGTCCTATAACCAATTTAGTACATGAAAACAATATAGGGTTTAAAAATAGTTTAGAATGTGAAAACATTAAAAGGCATGAAATTCATGGGACTTTTCTAGATTTGGTAGTTTGATGGAATTTTTTCACGGAAACTCAAATATTTATGTCCCGGGGTGACCATTAAACATGGGGAAAGAACCAAAAATTATTATGGGACATATTAATGATAACCAAAATGTATCACAGTCCCCATGTAAGTCTATAAATATAGATCCATGCTACTGCCACTAGGGGACAGATTCTGGAGACTAAAGATTGGGGTAGGAAACTATGCTGTGTAGGGACCTCCAACATTCTTATTCTCATCTATCATCATGATTTATTTTTATTTCTTCCCCATTACTCCATATTAACTAGGAATATGGGGTAAATAACTCCTTGTTCTAGGATAATTTAGTCAAATGGGGGAGGTGCCTTTGGATTTATTTCTTTTTTTATTCTTGTATTTGGTTTTCCATAGTTCATTAATAAAATTATAATCTATTTATTTTTTTTATTTTCATGACCATTGAATTGAACCTAAAAGTAACCTTTTTATTGTGAAAATTCTTACCCTAAATTATGCATGACCATTTTTACATTTAGGGTAACCAATTTTAAAAATGGTATCGAGACAAACTCGATTCAACAATGCCCTAAATTACCTGACCATGGGAAAAGAAGCATTACTGCAATAAAGAGATGATACCATGATTAGAATTAGATTTTAAGGTAGTTTTAAGAAAGTAGGAAATGAAGGTAGAGTAGATTTGTTGTTTGGAAAAATCATATTTGAAGGTGTTCCAGGGTTTTATAGTTTTAGGGTTCATGTTTAATTGGATTTTATCAAATAAATTATTAATCCATGTGTGGCATTGGACTTGAGATGATATGGATCCAATGATCATGGTATCCTATCCTTAATGTGGAAAACCCCATTTTCCCATATTCAGATAATTTTGGGCATTAATGAATTGATTTTGTCTCAATACTATGTTTAAACTTGGTTACCCTAAATGTGACAATGGTAATGCCTAATTTAGGATAAACATTTGTTTAATAAAAATTTTCTTTTAGGTTTAATTCAATGGTTATGAAAAGAAAAAGAAATACATTCAATGACACTTTCCCACTTCAGCTACACTACCCTATCACAAGGTGTGATTTATCCCCTCATCATAGTGACGAGGGATTAAGGGGGAAGAAGGAAAGAAAAATAAAGCATGATGAATGTGGATAATAAGAATGGGGGAGGTCCTTGCACAACATAGATTCTCACCCCAAGATTTGGTCTTTGAAATCTATCATCCTGGCGGAAGTAGTGTATTAATTTATTTATATACTTACATGGGATTTGTATTTCATTTAGGTAATCATTAATATAGATCATAATGAATTTTAGGTCTTTCCCCATGTTTAATGGACACACTAGGAAGATAAGTATTTGAGCTCCTGCGCAAAAATCTCTTCAAACTGCTGAATCTGGATAGATCCTGAAACTTTTACTCCTCGTAATGTTTTCACACCCTATAATGTTTTCACATTATGAAATGGATTCACTTATGGAACTATTTTCACATCTTGAAATTATTTCACACCCAGTAATGTTTTCACATCCTGAATTGGACCCTGAACTAGTTTTATGCCCTGAATTATTTATAGGCCCTAAAATATTTATAGGCCCAAAATTTCCATTTTCCAGCACTTGAAGCTCCATTTCACCCAAACATATCATTTTAAACCACCAGAATAATCCTATGATAATTTTTAATAATGTGAAGACATATTTTAGTGGGATTCATGGTCGATTTTGGATTCTTTTTGCAAGAAATAATCATTTAAAGAATAAAAGTACTAAATTTTAATATCAAAAGGCATGCCTGAAATGTATGTATAAAATCCCCCACACTTGAATTAAGAATTTTAATCAAGGATAGAATCTTAACATACTATAAATTACACCCACATTACCAATATTTATATTCAATTTCAATAAAAGTAATTGATAAAATGTGAATTTAAATGTCCATCATCACATAGGAAAATTCATTGGCACCTCACTTTTTAGAGAAACAAATCAATCAAGTATTTTAATTTTATTCTTTTGAAATATACAAAACTTTTCATTCATCCATTTAATTTTTCAATTTATTATTAATATACATACCATTTTAAATTTACCTCACTTGGAATTTTTTTTCTCATCATCAAGGTATAATTGTGAATAGAGTTCAACACATACCTCAAGAACATATCACCTACCATATGCTTGTAAGGTATCTAGTATCTATTCTATGTAAAGATAGAATCAAAAATAATGATGATGGATTCATCATTAAGTTAAAATGACTCTGTGGATTTAGGGTAAGTGGGTAAATGATGAAAAAAGTAAAGCTAAAAAAGGAGTTTTGACTCTAAATCATAATTCATGGTATCAAAAGATAAGCTCAATGAAAATATACCTTTATAGATGTCATCTCTCTATTCCCCTAAAAAATATAAAAGTGGGTTCATGATAAAATTAATCACAATAAATAAATCATAATCTATTCCTCTTTTTTACTTTTTATTTTTTTCTTTTTCTTTATTTGTTTTCAAAAATTGGGTTTAAAAAAAATCTCACATCCACAACCTAACCACATATGATCAAAAGATCATCAGTATTATAATGGTGATTTTTAATCCTCCTAATACACAACCCTTTTTTTATATTTTTTTATCAAGATATTTTAATGATGATAAAGTACACTAAATGATATCAAGGATTCTCCTAAAATCACAAGATAAACTCCAACATAGTCTCCTATATGATTTATATCCCTATCAACCATGGAAAATATCTCTCCATCACTTATTCATTTAAATTTCATGAAATATATTTATAGGAAGGTAGGAATGGATAAAATAGGTTTGTAACTTGGCACATTTCCTAACAAGGATACTCATGGCTTATACAGGTTTAAAAATGATTAATGTAAGGTGGGTCCTAGGATAAAGGGTTAAACAAAATATTCCTGTATCATATTAAAAGTGATTATGTTTAGTAATAACTTTGATAGTATGCCAAACAAGTTATAAAATAGAACATGCCTAAGTTTCTCAAGAAATATACAAAAGAAAGAATTGGGAAGTATTAGGATCATAAGATGTCTTGAGAATGCGAAGGAAGGGTTAAGACAATCACTCATGGAAATGCATAATAACAATTACATCAATTAATGAAAATATTAGAAATTAAAATCATGTCCAAATATTAAAAAAAAATCAGTTACAAAAATTAACATGCTCCCGTAAGTCATGATTTTATAAATCCAAAACCACATACTTTAATCTATTAATTTTTTCCATATTTAACTCATTTAAATTTATTGAAAAATAAAATAATATTCATGGTATGGTACACATACTAGGTAGTTTATGTCTCTTTGTTCAATTGATTAAATCAAGAATCAAGTGCTGGCATGAAATTAATATTTAAAAGCATTAAATAAATTAAATTTTAGGGAATACACTAGAAAATTATGAAATTGAAATGATTACTCCATTTTTAATGATGCTTTTTTGTCGACTGTATAGGTTCTTTCTTCTCTAGATTTATGGTGTGAATGGGTTTCATGACATGTATTTCCTTGAATTCATGATGTGAATGGGGTTTATGAAGTTTATTAGTTCTGTAACTTTCTCTCATTATTCCTTATGGTTTCTTTGATAGTCTAACAAAAATGAACACACATAAGTGAAATATTAGTCCATAATCAATGTAATTTTGAAAAAAAATTGGGGAGAGTGGACATGACTAAAAAAATCCTAGAAAGTGATAAATATAAAATTCTAGAAAGTAATAAAAAAAATTGAGTTGCCTCTTAGAAGTTATTTTGTTTAAAATCATTAGATCAATCATACATCCTTTAAATTTAGCTCATGTGATGGATTATTGGGAATATTTTACCTGGTTAGGGTCTAGAAATATCCTCATATGTGACCTTTCCATGTAGGTCATCCCTTGTCCTCCCTCTTTGAACAACTTAACTCTTCTTGATAGTATCACTTGCTTAATTTCTATTGGGTTTATCCAACATTTCTTTCTTAAACATAAAAATCTAAATTTAAGGTCATATACCATCCATACCTATTGGACCTTACCAAACTCAGTAGAGTCAGTCATTATTCTAGTGTGTTTGGTCTCACTCTTCTACTTCTCTTTCTTATTCTCGATAAATTTTATTTTAAGTACCCTCTTACACAACATCAGCTACATCATTCACTTATTCAACTTAAATGATGTCTTTATCTTCAGGTATTTCATATTATACAAATTCATTATCCTATGTAACATCATAGTTCTTTATTTCCTAGTGGATATTGAAATTGAATTTCTCATATCCAATTCTCAGAAAAAGTTATCCACTTTTTACATCAATTAGAGCTCACTTAGTGGCTAAAAATGGTCTCCCTATAATGTGTGGAGTCTGCTTCTTTTCCATGTACAACACTAAAAATTCAACAAGGAATTAGAATTTATTGAATTTGATCACAATATCTTCAATGAAACCTTAGGGGTACTTCACTATCGATTCTTCTAACTAAAGTGAAACTCTTATGGGCTTCTGTTCCTCCAGTCCCAGGCTTTTGAAAGTAGTGTATGAAATGATATCAACATTATCACCTAAATCAAAAAAATATTTTCCAAATTTATTAGATATGAGAAAGATTGGAATAAAAAAGATACTTGGATATTTTTTATTCTTATGTAGGTCCTTTGATACCATTTTTAAACAATCCCATGTGAGTGGGATGGTGCCAATCTATTCAAGATTCTTCTTATTGGTCACTCGCACATTCATAAAATTTTTATAGATCAAAATGTTTGTGAGATCCTCTAAAAAAGGGATGTTAATATTTAATTTTCTAAATCATTATAAAAATTTACCTTTCTATGCATCGATTTTAACTTACTCTAGTTACTCTAGAAATGATAGTCTTGGATTATACTATAGTGGTTATTATTTTTCATCTTCATAATCTACTTGTTCCTCACTTTTTTCCAACTCTAATTTATTTTTTTTCTTGTACTTTACTTAACTCAATATAATATTTAGTGACTTTTATACCCCTCATAGTAATTAATTTCAAATATTTATATAGGTGCACTTCAAGTAATCCAAGTAGTGATCCTATTGGTCTATCTTTGATTTGTTCAGTGATTTTTCCTACTTGATGATCTAGATTTCACAATGTGGCCTTCTAGAACACTAATTCTTCCTTTATATATTTAATTACCACCCCATTCATGGTCATGAATGTTTCTGGTGTATCTTCTAATTTATGGTCATGGGTCAATAGTGTGGGACCTTGGGGTTCTTGTTACTAGTATCCCTATGCTCTTTGTTGGTACCCTTTCCCTTATTATTATTATGTATTCCAACCCTTAAATTGATTCAATATATTATAATCAACATAATTTTCATCCTCTATTTACATACCTTGGGGTTTCTATAGAGGTATTATTGCATCCATTTTTCTGTTATATATTTAATGATAAACTTATACATGTTATTTTATAGAACTTTCTAGACATATCATCCAAGCTAAGACTAAAAATAATCAAGTTTAATATGATTGGGGAATCATTTTGTAACCCTTTATCCTTTGGTCCACCTTAAATTAATCATTTTTAATCTTTTATAATCCATGAATAGACTTGTTAAAAAATTATCTATGTTACAATCCTATTTTATCCATTCCTACATTCCTTTAAATATATTACATGATATTTAAATGAATAAGTGTGAGGGAGAGACATTACATGGTGGATCTAGATATATTTCATTAAGGATACTATGTTTTGTTTTATGTTTTGATTTGGGGAGAGGACATGATATCATTCAATGCACTTTATCTTTATTCATCTCTCTTTGTAAAAAATATAAAATAAAAAAATAAAAAAATGGGTTATGTCTTAGGAAGATAAAAAATCACCATTACTAGACTGAAAATCTTTTGATCGTATGTGGTTAGGTGGTATATGTGAGATTTTTCTTAAATAGAATTTTCAAAAATAAAAATAAAATAAAAATAAAAACAAAGAAAAGAGATCAAGAGAGGTTGATTTATTCATTGTTCCTACTTTTATCATGATCCCACTTTGATATTTTTTGGGGGAAGAGAGAGATGAAATATTTAAAGGGAGATTTTCATTGAGATTATCTTTTGATATCATGAATTATGATTTAGAGACGAACCTCCTTTTTGATCTTTATTTTTTACATCATTTCCCCATCTACCCTAAAGCCTTAGAGTCATTTGAACCTAACAATGAAGCCCTCATGATTATTTGTGATTCTATATTTACATAGTGGAGAAGATATATGCCTTGAAAACCTATGGTAAGTGAAATTTTCTTGAGGTATGTGTTGGACTTTATTCATAATTTCACCCTAATGATGAGTGGAAAGATTCAAAGTGAAGTAAATTGAAAATAGAATGCATATTAATAATAAATTGTATAATGAAAATGGATGAATGAAAAAGTTTGGATATTTCAAAAGATGAAAAATTAAAATATTTTATTGATTTTTTTCTCTGAAAAGCGAGGTGATAATGAATTATGTTGTGTGATTCTCGAACATTTAAATTCCCATTTTATCAATTTCTTTTATTATCATTAAATTTAAAGCATGGTATGGTGGGTGACCTTTGTAGTATGTTGAGATTTCCTCCATGAGGAAAGGTCTGAATTCAAGTGTGGTCGATTTAATATGTACATTTCATGCATTATTTTTTATATAAAAATACAATACTTTTATGATTTAAATGATTAATTCTTACCTTTTATTTAATAAAATTATTCATATTGGGAAGGATACAATGTTTTGTGGGAAATAAGAAAAAGAAGACAAAAATGACCATGATTTCCACTAAAATATGGATTTCTATGATTACAGGTGACCATAGGATGATTACGGGGGTCAAAAATTATGATCTAGGGTGAAAAAAAGCTTCAAGTGCTGGAAAATGGAAATTCAAGGCCTCTAAATATTTTAAGGCCTGTAAATAATTCAAGGCGGGAAACCAATTCAGGGTTTGTAACCAGTTCAAGATGTGAAAAAATTATAGGTTGTGGAAACAATTAAAGATGTTAAAATAGTTATAGATTTGAATCCATCTTATTAAGTGAAAACATTATAGGGCATGAAAACATTATAGGGCATAAAAGTTGTCGGATTTTCCCAGATTTGGTAGTATGATGGGATTTTTGCATGGAAACTCAAATATTTATGTCCTGAGGAAACAATTAAATATTGGAAAAGACCTGAAACTCATTTTGTTTCATATTAATGATGAATTAAATGCAACAAGATCCCCATGGAAGTTTATAAATAGAGAGTTATTCTTCTACCACTAAGATGATGGATTTCAAAGACCAAATCTTCGGGTGAGAAGCTATGTTGTGTAGGGACATCCACCATTCTTATTATTCACTTTCATTATGATTTATTTTTCTTCCTTTATTCCCCTTAACCCATCATAATTAGTATAAGGGGGAAAATCTTTCCTTTTTCTAGGGTAATATAACTAAAGGGGGAAGGTTCCATTGGATTTATTTCCTTTTCTTTATTCATGTATTTGATTCGCACAATTCATTAATAAAATTAAAATCTCTTTATTTTTCTTTTCATGAACATTGAATTAAAATTGAAATGAACCTTTTTATTTCACAAATAGTTACCCTAAATTAGGTATGAACCTTTTCCCATTTTTGGTAACCATGTTTAGACATGGTATCGAGACAAACTTGATTCGATAATACCCTAAATTACCTAGCCATGGTAAAAGGGGGTTTGATGTGTTTAGGAGAGGATACCAAGATCATTGTATCCATATTGTTTAAAATTCAGCACCACATATAGATTAATTATTTAATTAATAAAATGTAATTTCACATGAAACCAAAAACTACAAAACCCCATCACACCTTCAAATATGATTTTTCCAAACAACCAATATGCTATACCTTCATTTATTACTTTCTTAAAACTTCCTTAAAATATATTTTTGATTCTTTCCCCATTATTTAGTCAATAAATAATTTTTTTTATTTAAAAACATATATTAAAAAAATCACCATTTTGTGGTTTTTATCTCAAACTTTATGCATACTACGTTTTAATTAATTAATTTATCTGGTTTGAGTTTTATAAGTCTTGTATTTTGATTAGCCTTGTAGGTAAATAATGACACCCTCATGGGCCTATAAAAAAGTTTCATTGATGGGGATGATTGAAATTTAATCTTAGGTTTTTTAATTTAAACTTTTAATTATTTTATTTTATCTTTTTTATTTTATGTTGGGTATTCTATGCTATAATTTTCAGATTAAAATCATTGATGCACAACTATAAAACCCGTGCAAAAGAAAAGATGCCATCAAGTTCAAATATGATTATGAACCAATACCAAAGAGAGAATTAACCATGAACATTTTGATCACATAGATCCATCAAGTATTTGGAGGAGTTCTACAAAGGGATCCAGGTCTACATATGCTCACTGACTACAGGAGACCATAAAACATAGGATTTCTATCGAGCATCCTGGAACCTCCTATCACAAAAAAATACTTTCAGATCAAACTTTAAATCATTTAAATGATCTCAAACATTATGAAATTCACCGGAATACCTGATGAGGTTTCAAACACACATACAACAATCTTTATCAAGATCTACGATGCCTTCCAATTCTAGAATGTCTCAAGTGATGTGGTAATACTTTTACTCTTTTGATTTTCATTGTGGGGTCAAGTTTTTAAATGGATTTAGAGTCTTACCACTCATTTTATTTCCACATGATATAATATACCAAGGAACATTATCATTTGCTTCTTCCCACCTTCTAAACTTTATCCAATTCAAAGATTAATCTATATACTCTTCTTAGGAATGATATAAATATATGACTCAAAAATGTCCTCATAATGGTATAGAGCTATGGATACCAATAAAAACATTCTACAAGGATTTTTCACAAGGTAATTAGTAAATTTAGACACTATAGTTGTAGGATCATTGATGAAGAAATATTTTGAGGAGAGTTACATCCTAATAGATGAAATAAAGATAAAAAAAATTCAATGGTAAGGTAAAGGGACACAATGAAGAAAATTCTACATGATCAATAACAATAATGACTAGATGACAACACAAATGGAAGTCATGAAAAGAAAAATCGATGCAATGATGGATCTGAATAACCCCTAAGGTATGTATAAAAAGGATGAAAATTATTTTTCTTATAATAGAAAGAATCAATTTTAGGGTTGGAAGCCATAAAAAAACAAGGGTAAGGGCACCAACAAAGTGCCCAAGGATACCAGCAACAAGCACCCTAAGGGCCTACACTGAAGATCTAGGTCTATACATTGGAAGAGACACTATAAACATTAATGATAATGAATGGGGTTATAATGAAAGATATAATTAAAGTATTATAGATCCATAATGGCTCATTATGAAATTTGGAGCATCAATTAGGGAAAATTGTGAAACAACTTAGAGATAGAATAAGAGGAAAACTACCTAGATTCCATGAAGTGAACCCATGTGATGAATTGAAAGTAAATGCTATGAGGAGTGGAAAGGTCACTCAAGATAATCATAATATAAGAAAATTACAAGAACAAAATAAAGTAGAGATGAAAAAATGTGAGGAAAATGTAGCAGATGAAGATGAAAAAGAATAACCACCACATTACAAGCCAAGACAATTATTTCAAGAGTGAATAACACAACTAAAAATCAATACATAGAAAGTTAAATTTTTAGAACACATTAAAAAAGTAAATATTAACATCACTTTTGTAAAGTCTCTCATAAGCATGCTGACCTATGAAAAATTTATGAAATATGTAACACCCCAAGCTTCCATGGTACACTTCTATTTGAATAATACAGTAGCGTGTGTTGTACGCAACTTCGAGTTCTAACACACACCACAACCAATCAAAGTAGCCGTTATGAATAGTAATACCTACTTTTTGAAATTTTATAAATTTTATCTTTCCAAATGAAATTCTTTTTTGTATTTGGAATATCAAAATTATCCTAAGTTTAATTTTTTGTAATTTTCTGAGAACTTCCAATTTTTTTTATGAATAGTGAAAAATACTTAAAAACAACTTTTTTAATCAAAATAATTTATAGTGATAAATTATAATATTGAGTGGTTTTAAAGTATAATTAGAATATATTTTTACCATTTTATCCAATGGTGTTCATTATAATTAATTTCACTTTGAAATTGGACATAAACAATTGTCAATCTTTTGATATATATTGTTTCTTAAAAACACGCTGTTTGTTGTGACAACATGAATTAGTTATAAAATTAATTAATGCAACTAATATGTTTGGAATTTTTTAAAATAGAAATTATTTTTGAATTCGGAATATCAATTATATCTTAGGGTGAAATTTTGGCATTGTACTGAAAAACTTCAATTTTTGATGAATAGTGAAACCACTAAGTGGTAGTTAAAAAACTGATTTTTCATTTAAATGAAACATTACCACTTTTGTGATTTGATTTTCAAAAATCCGACATACATGGTTATCATTAGGAAGTAAAATTTGGTTCAATAGGATTAAAATAATTTTTTGGTGAATAGTAACTTTTAAGTTTAATTAATCACGATTAAAGGTAATTAGTGAAATTTAAGGTAAAGATAATGTTATAATAATATTAAATGAACTCAAAAAATGTCTTACCCATATTGGATGAGTCATGGACGAGAAAGAAAATCCATGGGTCAACTTGGGGACCCCATGTAGCCACTTTGGTAGGAAAATGACATTAAAAACTTTTTATTTAATGTTAAAATAAAAATGTCACAAACATGAGTTGTTTTACTAAAAAAAATTTTAAATGGGGTTATAAAAGTCATATTTTTAACTATAAATATTCATTAGAAATATTAAAAGATTTCATACATCATGATATTTTTTTATAATTTTTATACATTCAATAAATTAAATTATTTATGACACCATGATGATGCAGCGATTACCTCATTATTTAACGATTTAAATAAAATGAAAATATAATGTAAAATATAAGAACTACACATGTCAAAAACCTATTGGATGGGTGGATTTCTAAATATTATCACCTTATCCTATAAATATATAATATTGGGACTTTTTAAATCCTGAAATCATTTTATAATAATGTAACCTTTTATAACATTCCAAGAGTGCCCCTCCTCTCCTCTTATAAAAGGCCCCCACCTCTACTACCTTACCCACACCTCTAAAGCCTTTGGATCGGCCAAAACCTACCCATTTTGTATCTCCACATCACACTCGTACTCTTATAAGCCTCACTTTGGGCACAAGTATTCCCAAGGAAGCCTTTGAGCTCAAATCAAAAAGAGTTACCCGTTTTAAAGGTAGTGTTTTCTCTTGTGTTCTTATTTTTTATTTTGCTTCTCTAACCCCATAAACTCTTTTTATTATTTTCTTTTGTAAAAACACCAGTATATTCAATATAATATGATTTTGTTATGATAAGAATTTTATTTACACTTACACACACCTACATCTAATGGTTAAAGAACATACTGTTTCTGTGGATGGTGAATTTTTGCCTCACGAAACGATGATTGTTCAACACTCATATAACACCTCTCATGGTGGACATTATGATGACACTATTTTTATATATGATATATATTATGTTTTTGTTTTCCTTATGATTCTGTATTTTTCATTTATGGCATACCTTTACGATTTCCATTATGGGTAAACGTGATAATTTCATTTTAGGAAGTGCGGACTACCGCCCCCTCAAAGTGATTTGAATCGTTAATGCCATATGTGGGATGTATAAAGGATGGAGTAAATGGTATTATACATTATAATATACTGGAATTATATTATACCTTTATATAATTATAACTTCATTCCATTAAATATGAAATATAAATGAAAGTAGCGTTCATGCATACGTACGGCTTACCGTCTCCATGAACGGTGCATTTCATTTCTTACCTCTAAATGTTATGTAATATTATAAATGCATGTATATAATGGATATATAGGATATATATGATATCTAAATCATGAATATAATTCTGGAGATAATGGATATTCTACCACATAAACAACTTGTAATTAAAAGAAGTTTATTGTTGACTCAAGTACCAAAGATCGACAAAACGACTATTATTAACTTAAATGAATACATAATTTTCGTAACATTGTAATAAGTGATATAAAAGGGATAATGAACTTTAAAAAGTTTCTTAAGAAAGTAGAGATTAACTATAGTTTATTATTCAGGAGGTTAAAGAACGGTTGAGTCAAGTCGGACACAAGGTAAGGGAAATTCTTAACCCAATTTCAGTTTTTTGGGTCAATATCCTACTTTCAAATTATGTCATGATATTATTATTTCCTATCTTTTATTTGTAATTTTTTATGTGTACTTATAGTTAATACACATAATAGATATATTTTATTTTAAAAAATGATCTTTGTAAAGGACCTCGTCTCAATCTCCATTCATTGAGGCATATTTTGTTTTATACTCAAATTTCTTTTATACGGTGTATAAACCCCTTTGAATTTTACATTTATTCAAAAGGAATATTTTTATATGAAGCGTTTTACTAAACAAAAAAAAGGGAATGTTTTTCTTGTCATACATATTCAGCGACAACAACTTCTCCACCGCCATGACCATTATTTGGGTTTCAGCTTCCTCTACAAGCCATAACATTTTTTTAAAATGAAAAATATATACAAAGTTTTAATTTTATTTTATTTTGGTATTGAAAATGATTTTGAAAGTATTTTTATTATATCAATGTGTTGTATTGATATCTAGTGATTGAAATGTGGAAATGTTATGTTTCCTTTATGCATGTTTTATGTGATACAATTATGTTATGGTTTATGATATGTTTAAACCTATTAATATGAGGAATGCATTAGACATAATAAGTGATGGGTGGATCCCGATATAGCTCCTCGATGCATCGGCAGGTCTCATGAGACAATCTAGTGTCTTGGACCGAGGCCTTAACAAAATCTTATTGGTAGTCTTGGCACGAGGCCTTGGCTACGTGGTTATGATAGCCTAACATTATGCATTCCATCATTATGAAAGTGGTTATTAATATTGCATGTGATTATTCGACCAGTAGAATATCTATGTGAATAAGTAAATGGCATTATCTCATTTTACTTTTTCCATATTATGTTGAAGTTCAAGTTTAAAAGGCTTTTGCTTTAGCCATACATTGCCTTAAATGTTTATGTTTATTTATGAAAGCTTCCGCTATATTTTTATCCTTACTGAGCATCTGAGCTCACCCCTTTCAATGTTTTAATTTTTCCAGGATGTGATGAAGTATTTTATGAATGACCTGAAGGGATAGTATGAGGGGATATGAAGACAAGATGTTGTTGTAGTTATGTTTTACTTTATGATGTAATGTAAGGCTTATGAATGTATCTAGTGTTTTCAAGGCTACTAAACTAATCGGTCTTTCGAGACTCGATCTTTATGATCATTCCAATGTTACGCAATAATGCACCGACTCTGGGTAACTGGGGTCGGGGCGTTACAGTTGGCATCAGAGGCAGTTTAGTACTAACCTTGAAAGCTAGATTTAGATAAACTCTGATTAGAGCACATAGCCCTAAGATAGAATTTGAGGATTAGTATAGAAGAACTTCCTAGAATTTTGGTATTATAGAGATTTTGTGAGTTTTCTGAGCAATACATCCCTGTATGGATACGAGCAGGTAGAGGTAGCTCTGGAACATATGTACCTAGGGGTAAAACCCGAAAACACCGCTTTGAGCTAGACTCGAACGGGAACTGGTTCATGACAACGGGCCTTGCTGCACTCTTGGCTACGACACTCCCGGGGGATATGATTAGTATAATTCTCATTTTATTTATAAACCATTATGAAGGGTTTATGATTATATACTTCCTCAAAGAAAACATTTTTATGATTATGGATTATATCCATAAATAGTTCAATTAATGTTAAGTGTTTTACAAGTACGGAATTATGTATTTTGATTCATAAACTAATCTAGTTTATGCCATTGTTTAGAAATGGCGCCTAGTGGAAGGAATGGAAACCGTATCAATGCACGCACTCCATGTAGGGATTGCCCTCCTGCTCAAGATAATTATTGTGGAGATGGAGATACAACTGGTGCTGATCAACTTATTACCATACTGGGACATCTCACTCAGGTTATGAATAATAACCTTACTCGTATGAAGCACCCTGATCCGCAACGTGGAGGATCAATGTTATACCACTTCATGAGGCAACAACTGACAACATTTAATGGGGGTAAAAATACATTAGTAGCTGAGAAATGGATAAACTCCTTAGAGAAAATATTTCATGCCTTGGGGAGTAGTGAAAGGGAAAAGGTTATCATGGCAGTTTACTGCCTCACTGGAGATGCCGATCAATGGTGGTCGTTGATTCAAAACAAAAAGGAAGATGAAGAAGTATCAAGTATGGAATGGAGGGAGTTTAAGGAAAGTTTCTTAGAAAAATACTTTCCACATGACCATCGAGCAGATATGGAAAGACAATTTTTGAGTCTGAGGCAGAAGGAGGATGAGAATGTCGCAATGTATGAGGCTAACTATACAAGGTTAGTGAGGCATGCTGCAGATTATATACGTAACCCAAGAAGTAATATTGATCATTTCTTTGATGGGTTAAAACCATTTCTCCATCGAGCTTTAGTCTCACAAACCTTCTCGTCGTACGAAGATATTGTCTCATGTGCTATCAAGACGGAAAAGGATCCTATTTTCATGGATCTAGTAAAGATGGATATGAGAATCACCATGGAGGGTGAAACATAATTTTTTTTTCAAATGGTTTCCAAACCATCTTTACTAGAAAGGATAAAGTGTTCTCAGGCCGATGATAAAGAGTTGAAAAAGAAGATTAAAGCTGTGAATGTTGGGCGATTGAGTGACTTTGTGTATGAAGATGGAATTTTGAAATTTGGGAGGAGACTTTGTGTTCACAATATACCTAATTTAAAGAGGGAATTGTTGGATGACTCTCATAGTTCCAATTTCTCTATACACCCTAGGAGCACCAAAATGTATAGATATTTAAAGGGACATTTTTGGTGGGACAACATGAAGAGGGAAATTTCTGATTTTGTGTCAAGATGTATGGTTTTTCAACAAGTGAAAGCTGGAAGGAAACTGCCTGGTGGAGTATTGCAACCTCTTCCCATACCTGAGTGGAAATGGGATAATATTACGATGGAATTTGTCATGGGACTACCAAAGACTCCTAGAAGGAATGACGCAATATGGGTCATTGTTGATCGTCTCACGAGGTCAGCACATTTTCTTGCTATAAGAGAAGATCTACCACTTGAACGTCTAGCAAGAAACTATATTAATGAAGTTGTGAGACTTCATGGAGTACCCCTGTCGATTGTCTCAGATTGTGATCCCCGTTTTACATCAAGATTCTAGAAAAGACTTCAGAAGGCCTTGGATACTGAACTTCGTTTGAGCACTGCTTACCACCCTCAAACAGATGGAAAATCATAATGAACTATTCAAACCTTGGAAGACATGTTGAGATCATGCTCACTTGACTTTCAGGGTATGTGGGATCAATATTTACCTCTGGTGGAATTTTCTTATAACAATAGCTTCCATTCAAGTATTCATATGGCACCATATGAAGCGTTATATGGAAAGAGATGTCGCACACCAACCTGTTGGGATGACGTTGGTGAAAGAAAACTTGTAGTCCCCGAACTGGTGGAGGAAACTATGGAAAAGGTGAAGGTAATCCAAAACCACATCAAAGTAGATCAAAGTAGCCAGAAGAGCTATGCTGAAAACCGAAGGAAGGAGTTGGAATTTCAGGTAGGAGATCATGTTTTCTTGAAGGTATCTCCATGGAAGGGAGTTATACATTTCGGTAAGAAGGGTAAATTGAGTCCTAGGTACATCGGACCCTTCGAAATTCTAGAATGAATTGGGGCTGTAGCTTACCGTTTGGCAATACCGCCAAGTCTCTCCAAAGTTCACGATGTATTCCACGTATCACTGTTGAGAAAATACATGCCTGACCTAACGCATGTACTCACCTATGAAAAATTAGAACTGGAACCCGATCTGTCTTATTGCGAAGAGCCCGTCAGGATTCTTGATACAAGAGAACAAGTGCTGAGAAAACGAACGACTCGTCTCGTAAAAGTTCTATAGAGAAACCATAAGATGGAGGAGGCAACGTGGGAACCTGAGGAACTTATGATGAAGAATCACCCGAGTCTTTTTATACAGTGATACTGTATAAAATTTCAAGGATGAAATTATTTGAAGGAGGGGAGAATGTAACACCCCAAGCTTCCACGGTACACTTCTCTTTGAATAATACAGTAGCGTGTGTTGTACACAACTTTGAGTTCTAACACACACCACAACCAATCAAAGTAGATTTTATGAATAGTAGTACCTACTTTTTGAAATTTTATTAATTTTATCTTTCCAAATGAACTTTGTTTTTGTATTTGGAATATTGAAATTATCCTAAGTTGAATTTTTTGTAATTTTCTGAGAAGTTCCAATTTTTTTATGAATAGTGAAAAATACTTAAAAACAACTTTTTTAATAAAAATAATTTATAGTGATAAATTATACTATTGAGTGATTTTAAAGTATAATTAGAATATATTTTTTTACCATTTTATCCAATCGTGTTCATTATAATTAATTTCACTTTGAAATTGGACATAAACAATTGTCAATCTTTTGATATATATTTTTTCTTAAAAACCCACTATTTGTTGTGACAACATGAATTGGTTATAAAATTAGTTAATGAAACTTATATGTTTGGAATTTTGTAAAATAGACATCATTTTTGAATTCGGAATATCAATTATAGCTTAGGGTGAAATTTTAGCATTGTACTGAAAAACTTCAATTTTTGATGAATAGTGAAACCACTAAGTGGTAGTTAAAAAACTGATTTTCATTGAAATGAAACATTACCACTTCTGTGATTTGATTTTCAAAAATCCAACATACATGGTTGTAATTAGGAAGTAAAATTTGGTTCAATAGGATTAAAATAATTTTTTGGTGAATAGTAACTTTTAAGTTTAATTAATCGCGATTAAAGGTAATTAGTGAAATTTAAGGTAAAGATAATGTTATAATAATATGAAATGACCTCAACACATGTCTTACCCCTATTGGATGAGTCATGGACGAACAAGAAAATCTATGGGTCAACTTGGGGAC
The DNA here is from genome assembly GCA_963277665.1 of Viscum album. Taxonomy (NCBI): domain Eukaryota; kingdom Viridiplantae; phylum Streptophyta; class Magnoliopsida; order Santalales; family Viscaceae; genus Viscum; species Viscum album. The sequence goes on from OY728122.1 coordinate 1,257,329,468, forward strand.
CCCATGGAGCCACTTTGGTAGGAAAATGACATTAAAAACTTTTTATTTAATGTTAAAATAAAAATGTCACAAACATGAGTTGTTTTACTAAAACAATTTTTAAATGGGGTTATACAAGTCAGTTTTTAACTATAAATATTCATTAGAAATCTAAAGATATTTACTATATCATGATATTTTTTTATAATTTTTATACATTCAATAAATTAAATTATTTATGACACCATGATGATGCAGCGATTACCTCATTATTTAACGATTTAAATAAAATGAAAAGATAATGTAAAATCTAAGACCTACACATGTCAAAAACCTATTGGATGGGTGGATTTAGAAATATTATCACCTTATCATCTAAATATATAATATTGGGACTTTTTAAATCCTGAAATCATTTTATAATAATGTAACCTTTTATAACATTCCAAGAGTGCCCCTCCTCTCCTCTTATAAAAGGCCCCCACCTCTACTACCTTACCCACACCTCTAAAGCCTTTGGATCGGCCAAACCCTACCCATTTTGTATCTCCACATCACACTCGTACTCTTATAAGCCTCACTTTGGGCACAAGTATTCCCAAGGAAGCCTTTGAGCTCAAATCAAAAAGAGTTACCCGTTTTAAAGGTAGTGTTTTCTCTTGTGTTCTTATGTTTTATTTTTCTTCTCCAACCCCCTAAACTCTTTTTATTATTTTATTTTGTAACAACACCAGTATATTAAATATACTAGGATTTTTTTATGAGAAGTATTTTATTTACACTTACACACACCTACATCTAATGGTTAAAGAACATATTGTTTCTGTGGATGGCGAATTTCTGCCTCACGAAACGATGATTGTTCAACACTCACATAACACCTCTCATGGTGGACATTATGATGACACTATTTTTATATATGATATATATTATGTTTTTGTTTTCCTTATGATTCTTTATTTTTTATTTATGGCATACCTTTACGATTTCTGTTATGGGTAAACGCGATAATTTCATTTTAGGAAGTGCGGACTACCGCCCCCTCAAAGTGATTTGAATCGTTAATGCCATATGTGTGATGTATAAAGGATAGAGTAAATGTTATTATAAATTATATTATAATGGAATTATATTATACCTTTATATAATTATAACTTCATTCCATTAAATACGAAATAGAAATGAAAGTAGCGTTCATGCATAGGTACAACTTACCGTCTCCATGAACGGTGCATTTCATTTCTTACCTCTAAATGTTATGTAATATTATAAATGCATGTATATACTAGATATATAGGATATATATGATATCTACATCATGAATATAATTCTGTAGATAATGGATATTCTACCACATAAACAACTTGTAATTATAAGAAGTTTATTGTTGACTCAAGTACCAAAGATCGACAAAATGGCTGTTATTAACTTAAATGACTACATAATTTTAGTAACATTGTAATAAGTGATATATAAGGGATAATGAACTTTAAAAAGGTTCTTAATAAAGTAGATATTAACTCTAGTTTATTATTCAGGAGGTTAAAGAATGGTCGAGTCAAGTCGGACACAAGGTAAGGGAAATTCTTAACCCAATTTCTGTTCTTTGGGTCAATATCCTACTTTCAAATTATGTCATGATATTATTATGTCCTATCTTGTATTTTTACTTTTTTATGTGTACTTATAGCGAATACACATAATAGATCTATTTTATTTAAGAAAATGATCTTTGTAAAGGACCTCGTCTCAATCTCCATTCATTGAGGCATATTTTGTTTTATACTCAAATTTCTTTTATACGGTGTATAAACCCCTTTGACTTTTACATTTATTCAAAAGGAATCTTTTTATACGAACTAGTGTCTTGGAACTAGGCCTTGAAAAAATCTTATTTGTAGTCTTGGCACGAGGCCTGGGCTACGTGGTTATGATAGTCTGGCATTATGCATTCCATCATTATGAAAGTGGTTATTGATATTGTATGTGATTATTTGACCAGTAGAATATCCATGTGAATAAGTAAATGGAATTATCTCATTTTAATTTTGCCATATTATGTTGAAGTTCAAGTTTAAAAGGCTTTTTCTTTATCCATACATTGCCTTAAATGTTTATGTTTATTTATGAAAGCTTCCACTATATTTTTATCCTTACTGAGCATCTGAGCTCACCCCTTTCAATGTTTTAATTTTTCCAGGATGTGATGAAGTATTTTATGAATGACATGAAGGGATAGTATGAGGGGATATGAAGACAAGATTTTGTTGTAGTTATGTTTTACTTTATGATGTAATGTAAGACTTATGAATGTATCTTGTGTTTTCAAGGCTACTAAACTAATCGGTCTTTCGAGACTTGATCTTTGTGATCCTGCCAATGTTACGCAATAATGCACAGACTCTGGGTAACTGGGGTCGGGGAATTACAAAATAGCAGGTGAACAATAAGAATAAGATAAAAAAGATTGGCACCATCCCATTCACACGGGAGTATTCAGTAGTGTTATCAAAGGATATAACTAAGAAGAAACCAGATCCAGGTATCTTTTCAATTTTTATCTTTATTGGAGATAATAAATTTAGAAAATATTTATGTGATTTTGGTGTGGGTGTCAATATCATGTCATACATTGCTTTAAAAAATATGGGACTGAAGGGAATGATGACCAAAAGAGTTGCAATTAATTATGGGGAGACCATTTTTATCTACTAGGTGAGTGCTGATTGATATAAAAAGTGAATAAGTATATTTGGGAGTTGGCTGTGAGAAATTCGGTTTTAATATACACCAGGAATTGAATAACAGTGATATGATAGACGATAACTATTTTTAAGAAAATTAAATACCAAAAATTCAAGTCATTGATAAAGTTGAATAAGTGCATGAGTTATCTACTAATATGCTAGAGGATAATCAAAATAAAAGTTTTGATAAGAAGAAAGAGAAGATGAAGTGTAAAAAAAGATGCTATAAGAACGACTGAATCCACTAAGTTTAATAAGGTCCAATAGGTATGAATGGTACATGACCTTTAATTTTTTTAGGTTTAAGGAATAAATGGTGGATTGGACTGATAGAAATCAAGCAAGTGCTACCACCTAGAAGAGTTAAGTTGTTCAAAGAGGGATGAAAAGGGATGAACTACATGGATAAGTCACAAATAATGTTATTTCAAGACCCTAACTGGGTAAAATATTCCAATTATTTGTCATGAGGGCTAAAGTTGAGGGAGGTAAGTCTAAGACAATGATTCTAAAAAAGCATTTTCAAGAGGTAACTTGTGTTTTTTATTACTTTCTATAATTTTAGATTTATTAATTTCTAGGATTTTCTTAGGTTTATGCACTCTCCCTAAAATATTTTTCAAAATTCTATTGATTATGGATTGTGATTTCACTTATGTGTGTTTATTTTTGAAGTACCATCAAAGAAAGCAACACAAATAATGAGATAAACCTACAGAACTAATACATGTCATGAACCCCATTCACATCATGAATTCAAGAAAATACAAAAACCTGAAACCCATTCACATCATGAATTCATTGTAGGCATAACCAACATAGATGAATTAAAATAATAATTAAAAGAGGATAAATAATTTCAATTGCACAATTTTCTACTTTATTAACTGCGATTTAATTAATTTAAGCTTTTAATTTCCAATTACATGACTACACTTGATTATTTATTTAATTAACTAAACTAGGAGACATAAATTGCATAGGATGGGTACCGTACCATAAATTTAAATTTATTGGTTAGTAAATTTGAATGATAAAAATAGGGGAAAAAATAAGTAGAGATAAGCAAGTGGTTTTAGATTTAGAAAATCATGATTTAGGGGAGCATGTTAATTTTTATAAATGAATTTTTTTGAATAATTTTACATGTTTTGAATTTATGATATTTGCATTAATTTATATAATTATTCGTATGAATTTATATGAGTGATTGTCCCAATCATTCATTCTCATTCCTGAAACATCCTTTCAGCCGAATACTTTCAAATTTTTTCTTTCACATATTTATTGAGAAAATCAGGCATGTTCTCTTATAGAACTTTCTTGAAATATTATCAAAGATATGATTGAAAATAATCACTTTTAATATGTCTAAGACATATTTTTTTAATCCTTTATCCTTGGAACCACCTTACATTAATCATTTTAAGCCTGTAGAAGTCATGAATAGCCTTGTTAGGAAATGAGGAGAGTTAAAAGACTATTTTATCCATTCCTAACTTACTTTAAATATATTTCATGATATTTAAATGAATAAGTATGGGGATATAATTTATATGGTGGATCGGGATATACTTTATTGAGGATACTATTTTGGGGTTTATCTTGTGATTTGGGGATAGACCATGATATCATTCAATGTACATTATCATTATTCAACTCTCTTGATAAAAAAATAAAAAAAAGTGTTATTTCTTTGGAGGATCAAAAATCTCCATTACCATATTTATGATCTTTTTATCATATGTGGTTAGGTGGTGGATGTGAGATTTTTCTTAAATACAATTTTTGAAAAAAAAAATAAAATAAAAAAAGAGATCAATAGATGATGATTTATTTATTGTTCTTACTTTTATCATGAGCCCACTTTTATTTTTTTAGGGGGATGAGAGAGATAAAATTTATAATAGGATATTTTCATTGATATTATCTTTTGATATCATGCATTATTCTTTAGAGTCAAACCTATTTTTTGATCTTTAATTTTTATATAATTTACCCACCTAACCTAAAGACACAAAGTCATTTGAAACTAACAACGAAGCCCTCATGATTATTTGTAATTATCTTTTTAATTAGTAGAGATTCTAGATTCCTTGAAAGCCTATGGTAGGTAACATGTTCTTGAGGTATGTTCTGAACTCTATTCACAATTTCACCCTAATAATGAGAGGAAAAATTCAAAGTGAGGTAAATTGAAAATGACATGCATATTAATAATAAAATGAAAAATGAAAAATGATGAATGAAAAGATTTGTCTATTTAAAAAGAATAAAATTAAAATAATTTATTGATTTGTTTCTTTGAAAAGTGAGGTGATAATGAATTTTCCTATGTGATGTTTGAACATTTAAATTCCAATTTTATCAACTGATTTTATTAACATTGAATTTAAAGTATGGTAATGTGGGTGTCCTTTATAGTATGTTGAGATTCCATCCTTGAGGAAAAGTCTAAATTTAAGTGTGAAAGATTTGATATTTAAATTTCATGCATGATTTTTGATATTAAAATACGTCGCTTTTAAGATTCAAGTTATTAATTATTATCTATTTTTTTAATTGAATTGTTCATATTGAGTAGGATGAAATGTTTTGTGGGAAATGGGAAAAAAAATCTAAAAGAGACCATGATTTCCACTAAAATATGGATTCCAAAAATTATGTATGACCATAGGATGATTCTAGGGGTTGAAAATGGTGAGATAAGGTGAAAAAAATATTTAAGTTTCGTAAACTAGAAATTTAGGGCCTGTAAATAATTTAGGGTGTGAAGCCAGTTAAGGTCCTGTAACCAGTTCGGGACATGGAAAAATCATAGGGAGTGAAAAGAGTTTAATACATTAAAAAAAATTAAATATGTGAATCTAATTCACAATGTGAAAATTTTATAGGGCATGAAAACAATATAGGGTGTGACAGTTGTGGGATTTTCCCAGATTCGACAGTTTAATGAGATTTTTACAAGAAAATTGAAATATTAATGTCTCGAGGCAGACATTAAATAGAAGTAAAGACCCAAATCTCATCATGATACATATTAATGAGGAAATAAATTAATCATGATCCCCATGGAAGTCTATAAATATAGATATTCACTACCACCACTAAGACGATTGATTATGGATTCCAAAGCATGGAGCGAGAAGTTGTGCTTTGTAGGGACCTCCACCATTCTTATTCTACTCTTTCATCATGATTTATTTTTATTTATTCCTTCCCCTTACTCCCTTTTCACTAGGATGAGGGGGTAAATACCACCATATTATATGGTAATCTATCCAAAAGGTTAAGGTGTTGTTGAATTCATTTATTTTTCTTTATTTCTGTATTTGGTTTTCCATAAATCATTAATAAAATTCCAATCTCTTTCATTTTTATTTTCATGACCATTGAGTTGATCCTAGAAGGAAAATTTTTATTACACATTTGGTTACCCTAAATTTGTCATGAACATTTTTTTATTTAGGGTAACCAGGTTTAAACATGGTTTTGAGAGAAACTTAATTCAGTAATGCCTTAAATTTATTGACCATGGGAAAAGGGGGATTTCTGTATTGGGGAGAGAATACCATGATCATTGGATCCATCTTATATTGACTCTGATTCCACATATTTATTGATAATTTAATTTCTAAAATCTAATTTCTCCTAAACCCTAAAACTAAAAAACCCTGACACACCTTAAAATATGATTTTTCCAAACAACTAATCTACTATGTCTTCATTTCCCGCTTTCTTAAAAATGCCTTTAAATCTATTTCTAATTCACCCCCTTATTTAATCAATTAATGAAAATTTTTTCTTTAAAAACCTAATTTAATTAAATCACCATCTTGTGGGTTCAACCTTAAACTTAATATACACTACATTTTAATTAATTAATTTCATTGTTTGAGTTTTATAAATTTTGTATTTTTATAAGTGCCGTAGGGAAATATCTATGCCCACATAGGCCCATAGGGTCATGCTGGAGTAGTATCGGAGGAGTTAGTTCTACCTTAGGACCAATTTTTAGATATTTTCTTCCTATGAGGTTGGTTTGGGATTTATGGAAATAGTGTTAAAGTGCTTTGAGTTCGGTGTTCATGCCAGAGTTTCTTGTGTTGGTGTGGTAGCCAATATATCTATTCACCTGAAATCTAGTAATATTCTTGTTGACTTGGTATATGTAGGCACTGGTTTTAGGGAAAACATTGGTACATGAATCATATAGGGATGATTTGTGCTTTCCATGTCATTCTTAAGTCATCTCCCCAAACATGCTCATTGATCGTGGTGTGTATTTTTTATTTCAGGATGCCTCCATGAAGATAACTAGATAGGATTCCACTGCTTGATTTTTTAGGATGATCTTTCATGTGATGAGGCTTCATTATAGGGGCCTATATTGGAGGTGTTACCTCCAAGTAGTTTTCTAGTCCTACCACCACTCATTGAGCATCAGATTGTTCCAATAGTACTTACTAAGGATGTTCATAGGATGAGCACACTCCATGAGTTTTAGAGGAAGAGACCACCCAAGTTTTAGGGTGATATAGACTATAGAGACCATGTTTTTTATATGTATTTTTTTAATATTATTAAAAATATTTTCATAGTAAGGCACTAAGATGAAGTGCAATTATGAGTCCTGATGAGACTGAAATTAATTTTATAAAAATATTAAATATATTTTTTATCATGAATGTTTAGTTTTCCTGAAAAAGTGGAATAAATTCCAAATAGAATCTCAAATATGATATATGATACCACAGTTTAATCTAGATCATGGGGTTTACCCTAGGCGCGACCTAAATTTGGTCGACATAGGATGTTCAGATGATGAATCCATTAGAAGATATGTTTAAAATAAATAAATAAATAATTTTTTTTATTAAATGACCTAATTAATATCCTCTATAAATACCCTCATATGATAGATTGTTAAGGGTTAGCTGAATAACCCTTTCTAGATCCAAGAGGATAAGGAGAGAATTCTTCATTGGCCGCTCAACATCGAACAATAAATGATAATTAGATCGAGGATAATCATAAAATGAATGATGGATGCAGTTGGATCAGCACCCTCATAAATAGATGATGCATTCTTTACTAATGATAGATCCATAATTGAGGTAGGACTCATCAATTTTGGTTTCCTCCCAATTTGATTATATCTTTAAAGCATGTATTATTACATGCTTTTAATTCTATGATTGTATATTCTTCGCATGATCCACGTAGATGAATTAAATTTATTTAATTCATTTTATTCTTGTTTATGTCATGTTCTCCACATGGATATTCCCAATTTACAATTTTTGTCCAAGAACACCCAGTCATCGATGTTTTCACTTTTTATCTTGTACCTCTCACCCACCGTTCTTTGTGTTTTTCACTATTGGCCTACCAGGTCACAGTTTGACATTTCCGGGGCGAGTTCAACCACAATTAAACCCCTAAAATAACGACAGTTGTGAGAACAATGAGTGATATGGTGATTTGTGAGTAGATCAGATTAGTACAATGAGTGCGGGTTCATGATCAAGGATTCCATCAAGGTGTGATGATAATGAAGGTTGATTAGAGGTGGTTTAGGATCAGATCAGTGATCCCCATTTTCCTAATTTATGCGTGATGATGATGTGCGGTGCGATGAGATCAATTTCAGGTGGAGGCCATGTACATATTCTCATGGTGAAGGCAACTCGACATGTAAATGATAGTGGCAAGACTTGGGATCTCTGACGAGGTGGTCAGACATGGTCAACATGGTGGAAGTTAATAATAACAATAATAATAAGCATGATGAATATTATTGTATATAATAATAATGATGATAATAATAATAATAATATAATAATAATAATTTACCTAATGGGGTGTGATTAGTGGACATTTGTGATAATGAAGTGTAATTAATTATAATTTATTTAAATAAGTATATTTAATAACTAATGGTGGAGAGAGAAGCTGTGTGGCATAAAATTAGAAATAAATAAAAAAGAAAGGAAAAACATGAATAGGGAGATACATGTGCCTGATGGGGCGTGAAAGGGGAGGTCCCCTTGTATTTTAGTATAATATCATATTATATCAATTATAATGATAATATTTATTTAATAAAATGAAAATAATGGGGTGGGGGTTACCTTGTGGGGCGTGCTACATGAATTTGAGGAGGGGGAGGAGACCCAAGTGTGAACCACTATTTCAATTTAATATTTATAATAATAATAATAATAAAAATAATAATATTAATAACAAAATAATAATTATATTATTTTTGGTCATAGAATCTTAGTCCTGATGTATCTTCTTTTTTGAAATTGGATTGACACGCCATTTATGCTATCGTGATCATGGAATTGAGACATCTAATTTAAGATGAGTGATGGATACCTTTTTATGACTCATGGATCGGGTCCATGAAGTGCCCAATAATAATAATAATAATAATAATATTATTATTATTATTGTAGAATCTTGTATCTGACATAAATCTTTTGTGCGATGTTAGTTTCACACACCAACTATGAAATTATGACCTTGATATTAAGGTGGACATTTTGATACCAATATCAGGTATTTAATTTGGAATCGTGGCTCAGACCCATGAAACACCATTCGAGCGTGATGCATTGAAATTCATTTTTTTCATTGGGTGTCTGATTTGAGAAAGTGAGTAGCCTACCCCAAGTGTTTTTTCATGAGGATCATAATTATGTGATCTATTTAGCCATTCATGGAAAATTTTTAATGACATATTGGTGGTTTCACCTTTTTTCCTGTCAGATCTATGACAGACCTTGTGCGTTCATCCAAATTTTGGGTGAGACACATCGTATAGTTCCCTTACACAGCGTGTAGTTCTATATGGCATAAAATATGTGTGATAGTGAGGACACGACTAGGTAGGGTAGCGGGGCCACATTCCATGCAGACTCTTAACATGCAGTGTACTTCTTTAGAATCTTATACCCCTCCTATATTCTTTATTTTGACTTAGATCTTGGCCTATGAATAGCCTATCCTGAGTGTTTTTATGCATAGAAAGTGATTGTATCCTTCATAGTGTATTTTGAGATATTATATGAGATGTTATAAGCATGAAACTTATTTAGGTGACATTTGACAATGATAGTGATCGAGCAGGATCATAAGAGAGTTCATATAGAGACGGTACTATGCTATTATATCAGTGTGCGGGTCCTCTATCTATGGAGACAATACTTAGTTTTCGTATCAGTGTGATGGTCCTCAGAATTCCTTATCGAGATAGATATGACACTCTGATGTCATATCAAAGTGTGCGTCCTCTATCTATAGAGACAGTACTCTTCTACCATATTAGCATGCAAGTCCTCCATATTCCTTATCAAGATAGATATGATACTCCACTGTTATATCAATGCAAGGGTCCTCTATCCTTGAGATAGTACTCCACTATTGTATCAGTGTGTGAGTCCTCCACATTCCTTATTGAGATAGATATGGTACTCTACTGTTGTATCAGAATGCATGTCCTCTATCCTTGGAGATAGTACTTCATCGTTGTATGAGCTTGCAGGTCCTCCATATTCCTTATCGAGATAGAGATGGTACTTCACTATCATATTAGCATGTTTGTCATTTATTCTTGGAGATGGTACTCCATTATCATATCAGTATGTGGTTCCTCCACATTACTTATCAAGATAGAGACAGTACTCCCCTATGGAACCAGGGCGTGAATCCTTTATCCATGGAGATGGTACTCCCCTATGGCACTAGAGCATGGTTCCTCTATACTCATTGTGCAGATAGAGATAGTAATCCCCTATGATTAGGGAACATTTCCTTTATCTATAAAGATGGTACTCCACTATCATACTAGAGTGAGAGTCCTCTATATGAATTCTTTGGAAAGAAAGGTGAAATGGTGGGCATTAGAGATGGTCCCTTTTTAGAGATGCATGCATACTCATTGTTATTAGTTGGGATATAGAGATAAAGATCCCCTTTATCTATCATTTGGGATTCTTGTTGAGCATATATTGTTTTCTTTCTTTATAGTTGTTGACTCATATACTAATTGACATGCCTTTTTTGGGTTGATATGAATACTTCTATCTTGTCTTCTATCACCCCATCTTCTATTTTCAGGGAATCCTACTGGGTATGTATTGATCACCCCTTCATGGGTTATGCCCACATGTGTCATGTCTTATAAAGACTATGTACAATTTAAAGAATATTTCAGAGGTTCATATGGATACCTAGATGCATTTGACCATGTGTAGTGGTCGGGGCTTGGAGATTTGGAGTTGGGCTCTCTCAGTATTTACTTTTCTAGTTTTTGTCATGTTGGGACATATTTTTTTGGCTAGGTGTGTATTTTTCCCATTTACATTTCATATTACACTGATACACTATTTTTTATTCCCTAGAGGTTATCACATGCATGATTTTTTACTTTAGATGTTACTGTCTTTTACTTTTATTCCTCTTCACTTTTGAATAGAGATGGTTGGGTGAATGTGTATAGGTACTTTACGCAAATGAATCCCATTTTATTTATTCCTTTAGGTACTTCTTTCCAGCCCCTGGCCTCTAAAGGAAGTCTTGAGGTAGTTGTTTCTCAACTTTTAACTGGCCAGGCAGGCCCCTGTGGGTCAGGTTAGGACATATTTGTATCAGATCAGTTCATTCCTTATGATGGTGTTTGGAGTTATCCCCATATAAGGATTTGGTTGGGTACTTAGTGGAAGAGGGTCAAAGTGTATCGAGTGTGGATTTTAGGCCAAATAACCCAGTGTTGGTGCAGTGGCTGATGTATCCATACACCAGGACTCTGACTACTTTTTTTTCGAATCATCATACCATGACATCGATTGAAAGGATCAATGGTACATGCATCATATAAGATTGAGTCCATTGAATTTCCTTCTTGATTCAGCTCCACATATATTCTCATTGACCATGGTACATATTGATAACTTTCATGATGATTTCAGGATGACATCCAACTATAATTTTGAGATAGTTTCATGATTATGACCGATTGGGAAATTAGACCTCAGTTCAGGGACCCACCCATGAGGTGTTTTCTCCAGGTGGACACTGATCATTTCTACCACCTATTGAGCAGTGATTGAATCCTTTTTTGGATTAGGCATATAATCATATGTATATTGAGTAGTGGATAAATCTAGTAGTATAGAATGATGGTACATGCAGGTTTCACACGTTATGTGATTTATACCACTGAGGTTATGTGATGAGATAGACCCTCAAGCAGTAAAGTTTGAATCAAAGTAATGGTTTGGGTTTTATGGCTTGTGTAGACCCTGACTGATCAGATGGTTGTGTTGGCAACCTGTCTTCTCTATGGAGTAGATTTTTTCTCTAGAGGTACCAAAATATGAAACACCTATGTTGAGTGTGCATCTCAAGATTTAGATATAGAGATCACCCATGCTTTGTGGTGAGCCAGACCCCCTTCTCAGGTGGTAGAGTATTGGCTCGAGCTTATGGTGTGAATGTACCACCCAGATATGACCCCTCCTGACGGTGGTCGTGGAAGTGATACTTCACTAGGGTTATGTGGGGTGTTTATATAACCCTATATTAATGATTTTTTGTTTGGATTTAGACACGAAAGGAAGATGGATACTTCCCCCACTGAGACATTTTCTTGTGACATGATCTAAAATTGTGTGGGTGAGTCAGTGCCTTTCTAAAGAAGATAGTATCAAGGTGTGGTTGATGAGTTTATTTGGATTGTGTGTTTTATGACCTTATGATGTGATAAGGTGTTGAAGCGATCCTTGGTTGTGGTGAGAATGTGGGAAAGGGATTAGATAACTTCAGGTAGTAGTATTTTGAGGTTTAGCGGATTTGAGTGTGGTTCAGGGTACGACATGTGTCTCCACTACTCCAGCTACAGTTATAACATAGAGTCATAAATCACATTTACCTAGATTTATCCTCTTTTTTATAACTAGATTTACTAGTGGAGGCATTTTTTATCAACCATTATGTTGGAGGCTCCTACAGAGAGGATCAATGATTACCCGTTTCTACCAATGGTGTGACCTGACTCTGCTAGAGAAAGAGTGCCTCACATGAAATATTCCCATACCAGAAGTAGGAACCTATGATGTTTTCCTTACCAATGATTGTTTATCTACCATCCATTCTCATATGATTTCTACTAGTAATATTGTTAGTTCTTATAATTTATGGGATAGAGTTTTTCTCCTTTGATAAGGAGTGATCCCCATGTAGAATAGGATGAGATCATTCCCAAGAGGTTACAACTGATTTATCATTTGGATAATATTAACCTTGCAGTAGTGGATTTCATGAGCTATCAACTTCTTGAAATGGTGCTGGGGGTTAATGAAATATTTCTTTAGTACATTTCAGGTTTACCACCCCACCGTAAGATAGACCCCTGTATAGAATTTCACTAAGGATGGACCGATGTTTGTGCTAGCATACTGGATGACCCTATGTAGCTGTGAGAGATGAAGGTGTGGTTGGAGGAGTCTATAGAGAGGGGGATTAATAAGACCCAATGCGTTTTCCTGGGAAACCTTGTGCTGTTCTCCTAAGAGGCAGATGAGACCTTGAGGTTAGGTATAGATTAGTGTTACTTGAACCAAGTGATGCAATGAGGATTACCCACCCCCTAAGAATAGGTGACCTCTTCACCCAACAGATGGAGGTGAAGTGGATCTTAGAGTTTGACCTCAGGATGGGTTAACACTAGCTCCAAGTTCGATAGGTGGATGCATCAAGCATGGATTCCTAGAGCCACTACATTTTCTTGAGTTCTTGGTGATACCCTTTTATGTTTCAAATTCCTTAATAGAGTACACATGACTTATAATTAATATAATTAAAATTTATTGGTTCAGTTCATGGTAGTCTTTTTTGATGGTACCCTCATGTCCTCAGTGTCAGAGTTGGAGCACAAAAGACATAGGAGGATGGTGCTAGACATGCTCTGAGAGTGTTATTCGTAATGTAGTTATTTTGGAGCTAGTTCTAAATTATAAGGTCTAATTATCAGTATATGTCTTATCATACTTGAGAATGATAGTGGAACCTTCATAGGTTGAGGTAGCATGAGATTAAGGGCCACCCAAGGTGTGTCCATAGTATCAGATGCTCACAGTGAGGTTTTCTATCCACTATTATCAAGCGAGGTGATGGAGCGGTTGAAATATTTGTAGTTGGACCAGGTGATTGGTGTTATCCACATACTGCATATAAGGAGGTATATGAACAATAAGTTGTATGATATTGACCTGGGTAAGATGTCCCATGAGAGTGGAGTTTCCTCTTTCAATGAACTAGTGGAGTTGAGAATCGGCAGAGAAATACCTTTTATGGGCAAGTTTTTTCCTTGGGTGTATGTGTGTTGGAAGCATAGGAATCTATCGGGGGAGATCATGGGAGTGGGAGAGCCAAATACTGGCTCAATAATTCCACCTTTTCCCTTATTTTTTATTTTATTTTCAGGGATAAAAAGTTTTGAAGAAGGGAATAATATAGAGACTATGGTTTTTTCTATGTAATATCCTGGAATATTCCTAGGAATATTTTTCAGAGCCAGTACTGAGACGGTGCACGATTTTGAGGTCTGGAGAGCCCAAAATTAATTTTATAAAAATAATAAATATATTTTATATCACGCGTGTGAAGTTTTCATAAAAAATGTGTTAAATTATAAACAAAGTTTTGGATAAAAAATTTGATACCATGGTTGAATCAGAGGCGTGGGTTTTACCCTATGTGTGACCCAAAGTTGGTCATCATGGGACATTCGAATGAGGAAACCGTTGGTAGGTTTTTTTAATTAAAATAAATAAATAAATTATCTACTTGTTTTATTAAATGACATAATTAATATCCTCTATAAATACAATCTTATGATGGATTTTTAAGGGTTATCCACATAACCCTTTCTAGATCTAAGAGGATGAGGAGAATGTTTTTCATTGGGAGATAAACATCAAATGATGAATAATGAAAAAATCAAGGATAATCCAGAAACGAATGATAGACGTAGCAGGATCATCACCTTCATCATTAGAGGATGCATTCTTTACTAATGATCGATCCATAATTGAGATAGGGCTTGTAAATTACGGTTTCCACCCCATTTGATTAAATCATTGAAGCATAGACTATTAATTTCTTTTGATTCTGTGATTTTATATTCTTCACAGGATCCCCATAGATGAATTATTATTTTTTACTTCATTTTATTCTTGTTCGTGCTATGTTCTCACCATGGATATTCCTGATTTATGATCGTTGACCAAGAATTCTTGGTCATATATTTTTACAACTTTGATCTTGTGCCTCTACCCCAACATTCTCCGCGTTCTTCATCATTAGACCATGGGGTGATGGTTGGACATTTTTAGGGAAGGTTTTTTTGGAGTTGGTGTCCTAGGACCAATAGTTTGTACATGAATTACATGTATATTTGATGTATTGAATATTAATAAAACCTTTTATTACATATTTTTTATTGTTTAGCATGACTCTAATGTAATAATTTCCTAGAGTATACACCACATTGATAAGGTCATATAAGTCATCTGCTATGAAAAGAAACTTGATATGATATTATTATATTCTCAAAAAATGTTCTACAGTTGGATAACATACTGTGATGGGTCACATAGTACATAAACCGTTTGGTGCGAGTACTCATAAATAGATGAAACTTCTTCTCATGAAGTTTGCACTTAGTAATATCCAAGATGGTAGATTATGAGAATAGACCCACGAGTAGGAATTCTGCATTCTTTGGTATCATAAGATATTCCTATATATGAGCATTTGGGATAGTACTTATACTTTATGATTATTATTAATGCATGTTAAAACTCACGTACTTAGATGTATTTCTTAAACCATGATGATAACAGTTCACGGTGAAGTTGGATATATTGGGTGCATCATGAGTGACATTGCATTAATGAATAAGTTGAGGAAGGATTTATCCCTTCTATCTTTAGAGAAGCTGATATCTCATCCATTTTATTGGAATATAACCATCACATTAAATTCCATGTCCATGGTGTAACATCATTTTTATTTCAGATAGTCAAAGGAAAAGATATCGAGCATATAGGTTTGTGAAATGGATGGGAAACCTGATTGATGAGATATTGTGACAAAGGGATTATATTATATAGTGAGCTTTCATATGTGGTTGTCGATGTTGCGACATTATGTTTTTTTCTCTTGGGTTCCTTGACCGATTGTTAGATAGTAATCTTGGATGTTAGGCAAGCCCTCCTAATGCCAACAAGAAATAATCCTAGATGTTCAGACACTAAGTGTTTCCACTGATCTCAATTAAACTCTATTTGAGTTTAATTAATGTAATACATATTATTCTTAAGCCTGAGGAATAATTTTATTCAAGTTATATTGATCACATAAATTAAATAAATATTTATTCACTAACTTTTGAATAAAATATTTATTTTATTTATTGAATATTTTAAAAAAATATATATTCTCTAGATTGTGAATAAATATTTATTTATGAATAAAATATTTATTTTTTTGTTCAATAAATTCTAGAGGACTTTTAATGGACCAAGGCCAAGTTCAGTAAAAAATAATAATTTACAAGTATGTTACATAATATTTGTTATTGTGAAAGTTGGCACACACCACAAAATAATAACAATATTCTTATTATTACATGTCATGGGGTTTATTAAAGAAAATAAATGTTATTTAATGGTAAGTATACAATTAAATAATATTTTAACTTAAATCAAAACTCTATAAATAGACGTATATGTCTTTTGTGTAGAGCATCCAAAAATTGAGAATAGGGAATTGTTGCGCACAATGAATTATCTCTCAAATCTTAATTATATCTCCCTCTCAAGAGCAAGGAGTGAAAGAGATATTTCCTTAAGACTGAAGAATGGGTAATCAAGAATGAACAACACAAGACATTAAACTCACCGCACTAGCACCTGGATATCGAGTGGTGTTACTTGGAGATCATAGGAGCACGTGTAGATCACCGCTAAAAGGATTCTATCCTCAGATCCTCACAATGCAATGAAGGTAATCTGAAAGGGTCTTTTCAGATGATCAACATTCACTAATGAAGAAAGTTCCTAAGACTAGGTATTTATTTATTCAAATATTAAATAAATTAATTATAAATTTGACATACTAGATCCCTTCTCTTGGTTTTGGTCAATGATTATTAAAATAAATTTTAAAATATCATCCACCACCATATGCTTTTTCTGTGCTCAGAACCCTCAAGTGGTATCATAGGGGTCACATTTAAATTTATGATTATTTATTTTATTTTTGATCTATGGAAAATCGTGGTTAGATTTTCATTTCATGTTATTAATTCTTTAATCTAATTTGAATTAACATGTTATCTATATATTTATCATGTTTGTTCAGTATTTCATTTTCTTAAAGGTTTAAGAAGAAATGAAGAATGATCGAAGATTCCATCGTGAAGTTCCAAATCTCTGTCCAATAAAACTAGGTTACAAGGCGTGCAGTTGGATCACACATCATATACCCATGCCCATTGTATCTAGATGCACCGATTAATAAATTACATACGATGATTTTATTGCACACCACATGTTGACTGAGATAACCTAGAATATGAAAAGTAGATACATGGTGTGTAGCTGACATGTACATGTCGTGTAGTTTGACCGAGTTAACACACCAAAGCCTTGGGAATGTGGATTAGATATACATAAACCAATGTACATGGCGTGTTGCTGGATATACATGTCGTGTAGTCTCCCGTTAAAGGAAAAAAATTAAAATTAAATTAAAATTGAATATTTTAGCATTGAAACCTAATTTTATTTATTGGAACACCATTTTTTGTTTGAAAATTTAATAATGGTTTTACGAAATTTTAAATACTCAATTAATTTATTATAATTAATATGTCATTATTAGTTCTACCTTTTATTTTCCATGAATTCCATTAATGATGGGAATATATAAATAAGATAATATTATCATTAGAATGA
Source organism: Viscum album (assembly GCA_963277665.1). Lineage (NCBI taxonomy): Eukaryota > Viridiplantae > Streptophyta > Magnoliopsida > Santalales > Viscaceae > Viscum > Viscum album. Next base: position 1,257,347,226 of record OY728122.1, read on the forward strand.
ATTGGAATTAATTAATTAATCAATTAATTAATACAATTATGTTTATCTTAAATAATAAAAGAAAAAATAATGAAATTAATGTTATTCATTTACTTTTGTGAATTTGTTGCATGTATGACCATTCATGAGATTTACCAAGACCTTTTCTTGTGTTGGATGTTTTAATTTAATTTGTTTCATGAGTTTTAAATTATTTAATATTAAATTAAATGATGGCCTTTGAGTCATACCTCTATCCATTATTATGTAGGATCTACACATCTAAGGATATTTATGTAATCCCCTTTAACTAATCATTTGGTTCCCCTCACTAGTGTGTGAGTAATAAATATTTGTAATTAATGGAGCATTCCATGGTGTATGGAGGTAGTTTAATAAGAAACCATAATGATTCCAACCTAGATGATACACATGTGGATATGTGGAATACTATAACTCATGCCAAGACTAGAAATAAGAGTTATAACCACTAGTTCAAAGGTTGATTTAATGTATGCTCATTAAATAAACCTGTAGATAAATATTTGAATGGTTAATTTAATTAATTATTTATTTATGTCTATAAAATTATTTATTTTATGGATACAAGGCCACGATCACATAAATAAATGAATTAATGTGCAAAGATGGAAATTAAATAAATGAATTGTGCATAAATGTTTTATCCAAAATGGTTAATTAATCAACCACCACTTAATATTAATAAGGCATGTAAAGGATAAAAAAGATAAAATTTATGCATAATAAATTAAAATCCCTAAATTAAATATCAAGTTAGACTAAGAATTCCATTACTTGATTGGGAATTAAAGCATAGAACTAAGTGTAGTGCCTGAAAAAAGTCTAGAAACTTACTTTTATCAGGGAGTTCTCATGAGATTTTTGGGTTGACTTAATTGAAATTGTGTTGATTTTAATAAACAAAGTCTGTTCAATACAAATTTTGAGGCAATTCTTGAGGAAATCTAAATTAGGATTTCAGGATAGGGGTCTACACAACGGATAATGGAGCTGCAAGTCCATGGTTGGAAAGACCACCTATCTAATTACTTTATTATGGTATTTATGGACAAAGTCAGGATCATTAAGAAATGTAATGGAGATCCTATCCACTAGAATATTAAAGAACCTACACATTCTGAGTTCAATGGTGAGGGATATTGAGACTTGAAAAAATAGTGGGAGATTTAACAAATAAATAAAAAAACATTTAATTTATTATATCTCACTTATTTTGTAATCAAGAAAACACTAGTAGAAAAATGATTTTTAACGTTTTCAGTTTGACGTTGGTTTCTTATAAACCGACGTAAATAATTTTTCAGTGAATTTTTGGGATCGGTTTTTTTAAAAACCGACGCCAAAAAGGGAAAAAAATTGTTTTTGCGTCGGTTCTTAAAAAAACCAATGCCAAAAACTAAAAAAAATATATATTTTGGCGTCGGTTTTTATGAAAACCGACAACATAAAATTTTTAAAAAAAATCTTTGGTGTCTGTTTTTTAACAAACTGACTCTAAAAATGTAAAAAAAAACTTTTTGCATCGGTTTTTTTAAAAACCGATGCCAAAAACAATTTTTTTTTTTGGCGTCGGTTTTTAAAAAAGCCGACGTGAAAAGGTAAAATATATTTTTGGCATCGGTTTTTATGAAAAACGATGCAAAAAAAAAAATTACAGTGTTTTTGATATTTCTCTAAGCTTTGATTTGACTGGTCGTGGAGTAAAAACGGAGTTAAGGATTAAAAGTTATGGATGTCGGAAGTTAACCTTCTCTAAAAGAAGTCTTAAAGAAGTTCAACTTTCAAAGGCCATAACTTTTAATACGTAACTCCGTTTTAGCTCCACGACCAGTCAAATCAAAGATTAAGAAATTATCTAAAACACTGTAATTTTTTTAATTTTTTGGCATCGGTTTTCATAAAAACCGATGACAAAAATATATTTTAGCTTTTCACGTCGGTTTTTTTAAAAACCGACACAAAAAAAGTATTTTTTGTTTTTGGCGTCAATTTTTAAAAAAACCGACATGAAAAGTTTTTTTAAAATGTTTAATGTCAGTTTGTTAAAAAACCAATGCCAAAGATTTTTTTTTAACTTTTTGGCATCATTTTTTAAAAAAACCGACGTGAACAATGTATTATTTTTTTTTACTTTTTAGCGTCGGTTTATTTAAAAACCGATGCCAAAAAGGATATCGATTGAAATTTTTTGCATCAGTTTTCTAAAAAACCAACACCCAAAGACCAATATAAATACTCTTTTGTGTCGGTTTCAAACAAAACTGACGCCAAAGAGTAACGCGGGATCAGAATTTTAATTTTTTTCACAACGCGCATTTAACTTTTTAAAATCCCACCTACATTTTTGTACAACGCAATTGAAAATATTTCCATTTATTATATATATATCCAGTTTCTCCTTCGTTCATCATTTTCAATATCATCAATTCAATCAAGATTTCAATGCGACTTCAATCGTTAATTTGAACACAATACATATTTTATTCATTTTTTTCTTTATTATTATTATCCTTCATTTCTAAACAACTCGATTAGCTTTCTTATAATGATGATTCATTCTCATTTCTAAATACAAGTTATATGATGATAAAAAACACATCGTTTCGAAGGAAGCCCCTAAAACCATTGAAATATTTTTGAAGTATTATGATTATTTTATTTCATTTGGTGTATATGATTTTAATTTATGTTTATCATGTTTTTTTGAAACGAGTTGTATCAATCAAAACTTTGATAAGTTCAACTTCTGACGGTGATAACTTTTGATCCATAAATCCGTTTTAGGTCCAAAACCTGTCAAATCAAATCTTAGGAAATGATCTAAAACATAGAAAAAAGTACTTTTTGGCATCGGTTTTTTTAAATAACCGACGCCAAAAATGATATGAATTAGTTTTTTTGGCATCGGTTTTTTTACAAAAACGATGCCAAAAAACAAATGTAATTAATTTTTTGCATCGGTTTACAAAAACCGACATAAAAATTCATATTTTTTACGTCGGCAACTTCGACGTCGGTTAAAAATTGACGTCAAAAATAAAAAAAACTGACGTTAAGAACCATTTTTCTACTAGTGAAGGTTCTAATAATCTAATATTTTTAATTTTATAATAAAATGTAAAGTTAATCATCTATACTATCCCTATAATCAATATTGGAGAAAGATAACCTCCTAACTAGAAGTAACTTCCAGGATTGGTTTTGACACATTCAGGTTATGTTATGCCATGAATAGAAATCTTACATGCTAAAATCCTCAATGGTTGATCTTTATTCTAAAGAGGTGAGTGATGAAGAGTTTCTTATCTATGAAAAAAAATTGAGTGATGAAATCGATGTTCAATATTTGATTCTTTCATCGATTTCTAGTGATCTAATGAAGTCTCACGAAAACATGGATATGTATAGAATGCTTGAGCACCTCTGTAGTCTTTATTAGAAGTTATCTAGATAGGAACATTTTGATATTTACAAGTCACTCTTTCAGATCAATATTGGAGAGTGTTCCCTATCCGGGACTCACATAGTCAAGGTCATTGGATACATTGAGCGCTTAGAGGTTCTAGGGTTTAAACTCCCCTAAGAACTGGTCACTAACGTCATTCTGGCATCACTCTCTTAGAAATTCTCTAGATTTGTTGTGAATTTTAATATAAACAACATTGATAAGTCTCTACTATATATTATTACTCTTGTTCACCAAGTAGATAAGGATATGAAATGTGAAAAATATTCCTTCCTTATTGTGAAAAAATGGAAAGGGAAAGTGAAGAACATTAAGACCAAAGCTTATTCATGCCCTTATAAGAAGAGGAATATCAAGGGGAAATCAAGGGAAGAAGATGATATTTATTTAATATATGTAAAGAAGGGAAACTGGAAGAAAAACTACACCAAGCCAAATTAGCAAGGGGAATCTTTTGGTACGTTTGTTATCAAGTGAAATTTGTCTATTTCTAAAAATTGGGTATTAAATACAACTTATGGTGCTCACATATGTATTCAAATATAGGAACCAATTAGATTCATAAATATTGACTAAGGATAGGTAAATATTTGAGTATCCAACTGAGATAAACTTACTGCTATATCTATCAGGGATTACCACCTCATGTTTCCAACTAGAATGATCTTAGTTTTAAAGGGTTGTTATTATGTGCCTTCAGTTACCAAAAACATTATTTCTATATCCAAACTTGATACATATGGATTTATTTTCAAATTTCGAAATAATTTTTTTTCATTTATAATGATATCATTTTTATGGTATGGAAAAATTAAATAATGGTCCTTATATATTGGATTAAATGAACCAAATAACAGAAATCGATAACAAATTTACTTCACATGACTCATACCACACCCAACTTTGGAATCACTAGCTAGGTTATGTAAATGAAAAGTTCTTGAATAAATTACATTAATATGTATATTTAGATTATTTTGAACAAAAAATACTTGGTGTATGTCACACATGTTTACAAGGAAAAATGGACAAATCCCTATTTAGTGAGAAAGGTGAAAGGGACAAAGAACTTCTTGAATTAGTTCATAATGATGTTTGTGGACCATTTTATATTGAAGTAAGGGGTGGGTACTCATAATTCATAACTTTTACTATTTATTTTAGTAGATATTGATATTTCTATTTAATGAGGTATACGTCATATTATTTTGATAAATTCATGGAATACAAAAATTAAGTTGAGAACTATCTTGGCAAGAAGATCAATAAATTTCACTTATACTATGGTGGAGAATATCTTAATCAATTCTTCATTGATTATTTATGGGAGTTCAGGATTTTATCTCAACTCTCTCCTCCTTATAGTCCTTATTTGAATGATGTAAGTGAAAGGTGTAACCATGAATTTTTGGACATGGTGAGATCAATGATGAGTCGTGTGAGTCTTTCATTATACTTTTAGGGATACTTATTACAAAAAACAACATAAATACTAAACCGAGTTCCAAATAAAGAAAAAAAATGATATACCATACTAATTATGGAATGGAATGGAACATGTGTTATCTTACTTTCATGTGTGGGGTTGCAGAACATTTGTTAAGGCCTCTTCAGGTAACAAGCTTTCACCCTAACTGATAAAGTGTATCTTTATAGGATATCACAAATAAAAAAATGGATATTAACTATAAAATCATTCAGATAAAAAGGTTGTGGTTGAAATATGTCCCATATTTCTTGAGGTAGATCTTATCTCTAAAAGATAGAGTGAGAGAAATATATACTTTTATGAAGTCCAAGCTCAAGAAACACAAGAGTTTCCATAAGAACAATTTCCACAAAGCCCCATGGAATAAGAAATTATTTTAGAGACACAATCACTACATAGGAGTACTAGAGATATTAGAGAACCAGAATGGTATATTTTTCTAGTCACCAAGGATGGTGACTCATTATTAGTTGATAATAATGATTCTCTAACCTACAAGGAAGTAGTAAGTTTCATAGATATTCCCCTGTGGAAATAATCCATGAATTCTGAAATGGATTCCATGTAACAAAACCATGTATGGATTTTGATAGACTATCCATTAGATATTAATAATATTGGTTGAAAATGGGTATTAAAGAAGAAACTAGACATGGAAGGACAATTAAATACCTATAAGGAATGAATGGTTGAAAAAAGGTTTAAAAAGATTTAAAGTATTAACTATGATGAAACCTTTTCACCAGTTTCAATGTTGAAATCCATTAGAATTCCACTTTCCATTATAGCTTTCTATGATTATGAGATTTGGAAAATAGATGTCAAAATAGCCTTCCTTAATAGCAACCTTCAGGAATATGTCTATATGACATATCTCTAAGGGTTTGTGACTCCAAAGGATGAAAATAAGTTATGAAAGTTTCAAGGATCCATTTATGGATTAAAGCAATCATCTAGGTCATGAACATTCATTTGGATGAGGCTATAAAGGATTTTTTTCATAAAAAAATGAATGTGATCCGTGTGTCTATAAATGGTTTAGTGGGAGTGCAGTCATTTTCTTAATAGTATATATTGATGACATATTACCCATTAGAAATGAAATACCAATCTTGCAGTCTGTTAAGGCATGGTTGAATAAATGATTCTCTATAAAGGACTTGGGTGAGGTAACATATATTATTGGGATACAGATCCATCATGATAGATCCAACAGGTTGCTCAGTCTAAATCAAAGTACATACATTGACAATAAATTGTAGATATTTAGTATGGAATAATCCAAGAGGGTATTTTTTCCTGTGTCACATGAAATTCATCTTTCTAGGAAAATGTGTCCTCATACACATGAAGAAAGAAAAAAATGAAAAGGATTCCATATGCATTAGTGATTGGGTCAGTCATGTATGCTATGCTATGTACTAGGCTAGATGTTGCCTACACATTAAGTGTGGTAGGAAGATATCAAGCTGATCTAGGTGAATTCCATTAAATTAAAGTCAAGACTATCCTTAAGTATCTAAGGTGTACTAAGGATATATTCATGTTTTATGGAGAAGATGGGTAACTAGTCATTATAGGATATGAATATGCCAGTTTCTAAACTAATCAGGATGATATGAAGTCATAAATGAGATACATCTTCACTTCAAGTAGAGGTGTTGTGAGCTAGAAGAGCTCAAAGAAGGATGTGGTTGTAGATTCTATAGTAGAGTCTAAGTATATTGTGGATTTTGAGGTAGCTAAAGAAGAAATATGTATGTGCAACTTCATCAAAGATCTTGATGTGGTATCTATCAATAAAGATCCCATCATAATCTATTGCGATAATACTACAACAATGGTTCTTTCAAAAGATCAAACGTCACATCAACAAATGATGCACATACTTTATAAGTATCATCTCTTAAGTGATTTTTATTAGAGAGGTGAATTTGAAGTGAGAAGTATTTCCACAGAAGACAATGTGGTAGACCCCTTAACTAAAGCTTTAAATTAGTAGAAACTTGACTATAATGTGAGGTTTATAGGAATGGAGGTCATAAGTGGTTGGATTTATTCCAAGTGGGAGTTTGTTGGAGTTGGTGTCTTAGGACCAACTATTTTTACAATAATTACATGTATATTCAATATATTGAATATTAATAAAAATTCTTATTACATATTGTCTTTTGTTTTGAATGACTCTAATGTAATAATGTCCTAGAGTATACATCACATTGATAAGGTCATAACATCTCCCTGCTATGCTGAGAACCTTGATGTAATATGACAATATTCACAAATAATGTTCTGTGGTTGGATAACATACTATGATGAGACACATAATACACAGACTATCAGATGTGAGTACTCATAAGCAACTGCTTCTTCTTCTCATGAAGTTCACTTGTTAATCATTAAGATGAGAGATTATGAGAAAAGACCCGCCTATAGGAATTCCACTTGTTTTGGTGTCATTAGATATTCCTATCTAAAAGTGTGAGTGATGGTCCTTAGACTTCAAGATTATTATTAATTCATGTTACAACTCATGTACTTAGATGTATTTCATAAACCATGACAATAACTATTCATGGTGAAGTTGGATATGCTGGGTGCATCATGTGTGACATGTAATTAGTGAAAAATTCAATAAAGGATTTGTCCATTACATATTTATAGAAGTTGATATCTTTTCCCTTTTATTAGAATAGAACCGCCACATTAAATTCCATGGCTATGGTGTAATGATGTGTTTATTTCATATAGTAAAAGAAATAAATATCGAGCATATAGGTTGGTGACATAGATGTGAAACCTTCTTGATAATATATTATAACAAAGTGATTATATTAGATAGTGAGCATTCATATTTGGTTGATGACATTGTGACATTAAGTTCCTTCTCTTGGGTGCATTGACCTGTTTATAGATAGTAATCATGAATTTTAGGCAAGATCGCCTAATGTCAATGAGAAAGAATCCTAGAGGGTCACACAATATGTGTTTCCATTCATCTTGATTAAATTATATTTGAGTTTAATTAATGGAATAAATATTATTCTCAAGTCTTATGTGTGATTTTATTCAAGTTATATTGATTTCATAAATTAAATAAATATTTATCCTTTAGCTTGTGAATAAAATAGTTATTTTATTTATAAAATATTTTAATAAATATTTATTTTCTAGATTATGAATAAAATATTATTTATGAATAAAATATTATTTATGAATAAAATATTAATTTGGTTGTTCAATAAATTCTATAGGATTTCTAATGGACTAAGATCGAGTCTGGTGACAAATATTAATTAACAAGACCATTGCATAATATTTTTTATTTTGCAAGTTGGCGTGCACCACAAAATAATAGTAATATAATTATTATTATTATGTGGGAAAAGTTTTATTAAAGGTAAAAATTTTTATTTAATAGACTATATGAAATTAAATAATATTTTAAAATAAATCCCAACTCTATAAATAGATGGATATGTTTATGTGTAGAGAATCCAAAAAATTGAGAATAGAGAATTGTTGTGCAAAATGAATTCTCTCTCAACTCCCCCTTCTCTCTCCTTCTCAAGAACAAGAAGTGAAAGAGAGATTTCTTCAAGACCAAAGAATGAGAAATCAAGAAAAAAAATTCAAGACATTAAACTCACCGTTCTAGCACCCGAAGATTGAGTGTTGTTTCTTAGAGATCATAGAAGCACTTGTGGATCACCTCTAGAGGGATTCTGTCCTTGGATACTCACAACATAATGGAGGTAATATGAAATAATATTTTCAAAATATCAACATTCACCAATGAAGAAAGTTCCTAATCCTACATATTTATTTCTTCAAATATTAAATAAATTAATTATAAATTTGATGTGAAATATCCTCACTCTTGGTTTTGGTAAATTATTATTAAAATAAATTTTAATATATCACCCACCACTGCACACTTCTGCTGCACTCAGAACCATTCGGTTAGAGCACGATCAAACCCTCAAAATCATTATGGTTATGAAAATAATGAGTGGGATTGTGTTTTCTGTGCGGATCAGATTAGTACTGTGGGTGCGAGTTCATGATCGAGTATGAGATCGAGGTACGATGACAAAGACGGTTGATCAAATGTGGTTTGAGATCAGATCAATGATCCCTATTCTCTCAATTTACATGAGGTAATTAAATTTGGTGTGACGATATTGATTCTAAGCGGAGGTTGTGTGTGAAGTCTCATGGAAGAGGCTACTCGACGTGGATGTGATGATGGTCAAACTTGGATCTCCGACAAGGTGGTTAGACATGGTTAATGCAATGGATGTTAATAATAATAATAAGGGTGATGAATAATATTATATATAATAATAATGATAATAATATTAATAATATTATTTCCCTAATTGGTCATGATGGGTGGACATGTGTGGCAATGGAGTTGTACTGATTATAATTTATTTAAATAAGTATATTGAATAACTAATGGTGGGGAGATAAAATGTGTGGCATAAAATTAAAAATAAATAATAAAAAAAATAAAGGAAAAACTTGAATATGGGGAGGCATGCGCCTACTTGGGCATAAAAGGGGAGGTCCCCTTGTATTTTAGTCTCATATTATATTATATTAATTATAATGATAATATTGATTTAATAAAATAAAAATAAGGGGGGGGGGGTTCCATAATGGGGTGTGCTACATTAATTTGAGGAGGGGGGAGGAGACCCAAGCGTGAACCTCTCTTTAAATTTAAGATTTATAATAATAATAATAATAATAATAATAATAATAATAATAATAATAATAATAACTATTATTATTATTATATTTGGTCATGGAAACTTATTTATGATGTATCTTCTTAGTTTGACATAGGATTGATGTGCTATCTGTGTCATCATGATCATGGCATTGAGATGTTCAATTTAAGACCAATGATGAATACCTTTTTCTAACTTGTTTCTTAGGTCCATGAAGTGCCTAATAATAATAATAATAATAATAATATTAATATTATTGTTGTGGAATATTGTATATGACATAAATATTTCGTTTGATGTCAGTTTGACACACCGTCTGTGGAATTGTGACCCTGATATTGAGGTAGATGTTTTGATACCAATATCAAGTATATAATTTGGACTCATGGCTTAGGTCCACAAAACACCATTTGAGTGTGATGTGGTGAAATGTGTTCTTTTTACCGAGTGTCCAATTTGGGAAAGTGAGTATTCTATCCTGAGTGTTTTTTGTGAGGATAAAAATAGTGTGATATATTTAGAAATTAGTGGAAATTTTTGATGAAATATAGGGGGTTTTATGTTTTCTCCCATTGGATAGATGACTAGCCTCGTGATTTCTTCAGGCTTTTGGCTGAGACACAACATTTATTTCCCTTAAATGCTATGTAGTACTACCTGACTAGAAATTTGTGTGCTGGTGGGGGAACAACTAGGAATAGGAGTGGAGTCACATACCATGTAGACTCCTTATATTCCATATAATTCTTAAGAATATTCTACCCCTCATATATCATTCGTTTTGACTTGGATTTTATCCTATGATTAGCCTATCCTGAGTGTTTTTCTGCATAGAACACAATGACATCCTTCGTAGTGTATTTTTATATATGATGAAAGATTTTACAAGAATGAAACTTATTTAGTTGATTTTTGATGATGAAAACGATCAAGAAGGATCATCAAAGAGTTCATATTGAGACAATACTCTATTGTCATATCAGCATGCAAGTCCTCTATCTATGGAGACAATACTCCTCTATTGTATCAGCGCATGATTCGTCTATCCATGGTGATGGTACTCACCTATTGTATCACCTAGTGATTCCTCCACATTAATTATCAAGATAGAGATGGTACTCTACTTTCATATCAATGTGTGGGTCCTCCATCCTTGGAGATGGAACTCTGTTGTTGTATTAGCATGCAGGTCCTCCACATTCCTTATCAAGATAGAGATGGTACTTTATTGTTGTATCAGTGTGTGAGTCATCTATCCTTGGAGACGGTACTCCAATATTGTATCAGCTTATGGGTCCTCTAAATTCCTTATCGATATAGAGATGGTACTCCGCTATCATATCAATGTGTAGGTCCTCTATCCTTGGAGACAATACTCCACTATTGTATTAGCATGCAGGTCTTCCACATTCCTTATCGAGATAGAGGGGGTACTCTCCTATGGCACCAAAGTGAGGGACCTCTATCCATGGATACGGTACTCCCCTATGGCACCAGGGTGTGGGACCTCCATAATTATTGTGAAGATAGAGACAGTACTCCCCTCTGTCATCAGGGTACGAGTACTCCATACTCATTGTGAAAATAGAGACGGTAATCCCCTATAAAACTAGGGCACGAGTCCTCTATCCATGGAGGTGGTAATACCCTATCATACTGGGATGTAGGTCCTCCATACAAATTCTTCGGATAGACAGGTGAGATTATAGGCATTAAATATGGTCCCTTTTTAGAGTTTCAGGCATACTTATTATTCTTAGATGGGATATGGTGATGAAGATCCCCTTTCTATCTCATTTGGGATTATTCTTGATCATATATGGTTTTCTTTTTTTATGGTTTATGTTTTATATATTTATTGACATGAATTTTTTGGGTTGACCTGATTACTTCTATCACTTCTTCTATCACCCCCCCTCTTCAGTTTTTGAGGCATCCTACTAGGTGTGTATATACTCACTCCTGCATAGTCTATTCCTGAATGAATCATGTCTTATGTAGATGACATATAGGTCGATGATGATTTTATAGTATCACAGGGATATCCAGATGTATTTTATCATGTACGGTGGTCAGGGCTTGGATATTTTGAACTGGGCTCTATCAACTTTATTTTTCCAATTTTTGTCATGTTGGGACATATTTTCCGGTTGGGTGTGTATTTTTCCTCTTTAAATTTCATATTATGCTATCACAATCCTTTTTATTCCCTATATTTTATCACATGCATGGTTTTTACTCTAGATGTTACTGCCTTTTACTTTTATTCCTTTTCACTTTTTCATGGAGATGGTTGGGTGTGTGTGTACATGTAATTTAGGTAAATTACTTACATTTTATTAATGCCTTTTGGTGATTATTGTCCGCCCCTGGCCTATTAATTTGGGATTAGGGTAGTTGTAGATTATCTTTCCACCATCTAGGTAGGCCCCAGTGGGTTGGTTCATGATATAAACCCCCAGGTAGAAATGTATTATCTTGTGTCTACCACTCAAGTTTTCCAACTAATGAGGACACCTACAGATTAGATGGTGGTCCTAGTGGCGATTCTTCTTCAGTGATTCTCCAAGAGATGGTGGAGTCTAGTGACTTAGTCACATAATGAGACAACTCTCTCCTATTCATATTTTGAGAGTCTCTTCAGGGTGGAGTTTTTTATGGCCCGTTATAATAAATGTGGATTTAGGATCTTTTGTAGTTACAATAGTGAATTATAACTATAGAAGAGTATTTGGAAAGGTTCATTTAACTTTATCAATAATATGTGGATATGATTCAAGATTTTTTCTTCATAGAACAAACTTTTGAGTTGGGATTACACCAAGATATAAAGGATGAAGTGATATCTTTTCATTCCAACCTATGTTAGAGTACTTGAATGGGCCTTAGTAGTAGAGAGCTTATTAGAAGAGTAGACATAAAAAAAAGTGCTATTAGTCGGAATATTGTATAAGTGACCTTGGTATATAGTATCCGACAACAATCATAGAGATTTGGGAATGTGAGATTCTTTATGAGAGGATCATTGGATAGCAGATTAGTGGTTTAGGGCACTTTGGATGTCTTGAGTTATCCTAGATAGAGGCAACACTTCTCTTTAAATTCCATGAGACATCTTGATTGATGTTTTATAACCTGTCATACAACTAATAGAGATATAGTCGAGGGACTTCCCATGTAGAGATAAAGGTAGAATAATGGAGGTCTGAAGGGAAGCAGACATGGAAGAGGAGTAGGGAGAGCAACATGATGTGGAAATGTTTTTGACTTATTACCACCATTACCCCCAGATTGATTGTTACATGTGGAGTATGTGATGTATCCATGGTGATGGATCAAGGTTTTCCTTCATCAGTGAGAAAGAAACTTATGTAGAGTAGTATGAGCTCAGATATTGGAGGATACAATTGATTTCAAGTAGAGGATGCAATGTATCCATAGTGATGGATCAAGGTTTTCCTTTGTGGGTGAGAAGGAAACCAATTTAGAGTAGGATGGTCTCATATATAGGAAGATACAAACAATTTATCAACAATTGGATAGTATTTAACCTAGATAAGTGGATTCTATGAGCTTTCATCTTTCTGCAGTAGTGGTAGAGTATGAGAATATATTTCCCAAGGACATGCCAAGTTTACCTTCATATTGAGAGGTATAATTCTATATAGAATTTCACCCAATGAAGGCATCAATCTCTTCACTAATATATTTAATATTTCCTATTGATATTTTAGAGATGAAGGTGTAGTTGGAGGAATTATAGATTAAGGACTTTATTAGACCCAATGCGTCACCATAGGTATCCATAACGCTGTTCTCCAAGAAGGTGGATGGGAGATTGAGGTTATGTGTAAATTAACATCACCTAAAATAGGATACTATGAAGAATAAGTATCTACCACCAAGGATAAAAAATCACTTTTATTAGTTGATAGGGTTGAGATAGTTATCAAAGATTGACCTCAGATCAGACTATCACCATCTTTGAGTATGAGATGAGTATATACCGAAGATGACATTCTGATGTTTCTATTTTCACTATTATTACTTGGTGAAGAATTACTCAAAGGGTTCATGGGAATCATGAATCAGATCTTTTATCATTTATTATACTTGTTTTTAGTGGTCTTAATTGATGAAATTATAGTGTACTCGACATCTAAGGAGGAGTGCAAGCGACACTTGAGGATGGTCCTGGAAAAAATCCTAGAGAACCATCTTTATGCGAATATCTTGAAGTGTCAGTTAAGGATTCAAGAGGTACAATTTCTAGATCATGTTATCTTAGAAAATGGTGTAGCAGTTGGATTGGTGAAGGTTAAGGTAGTTTTATCTTGGTATCCACCCAAGAGTGTGATGGAGGTGTGGAGCTTCCTTGAGTTGGCAGGATATTATTGGAGATTTGTGCCCGATTTCTCTAGGATATCGGTGTCTTTGACTAATTTTAACTAGATGGGTAAAACTTTAATTTAGACGAATAGGTTCCAATTATATTTTCATGAGTTTCATTAGAGGTTGATGAGTGACCGAATATTAATATTTTAAGAGGAGGGTGTTGAGTATGCAGTGTTCCATGATGTCTCTGGGACCAGAGTTGGTTGTGTTTCAATGCATTGGAAGGAAGTGATTGCCTACATCTCTCGATAGTTGATACCACATGAGAATAACTATTATAACCACAATCTATAGTTGGAGAAAATAGTATTCTCTTTTAATTTTTTGTGAAACAACCTTATAGGTGAGCGATTTATCATCTATTCTGACCATAAGAGTCTCAAGTACACCTTATCTTAGAAGGATCTTAACTTGAGATAGAGATTATGGATAGAGTTACTATAAGATTATGACTTTGAGATAGTCTATGCTCTCAAGAAGGGAAACTTAGTAGAAGATACTCTCAATATGGGATCTTGTTTGTAGTTATTGAGTGTGGCTTTAGAGAAGTTAGCCTCATTGTTATTGTCCGTAGTGGATGAGGATAGTAAAACTTACCTATGTTAAATGGTTGTTACCCCACTGCTTCTAAAGTGTGTTAGGGAGGCTCAATAGGAAGATATTAACTATGAGACCATATGTGCTCAGATATCCACTAGACATTCTCTTGATGGATTTTATGAAGGTGGAGAGCATGTTATCCTTTTTAGATGGTGAACAATGGTTCCAATGACGTTTCATGAGGAGGTTATGATGGGTTTTCATACATCCAATTTGGTTGTACATCTAAGTGTAGAAAATATTTACTAGGATATCGTGCATTAGTTTTGGTGGACAAGTATAAAGAAGTGTATAACAGAGTTTGTCTCTCGATGCCTCACTTGTCTGTAGGTGAAGGCTGAGAACCAGGTTCCAATGGGTTTAGATTCACCCATTGAGGTACTAGAGTGGAAGTGGGATGATATATATATATATATATATGGAAATTGCAATGGGTATTCCATGGATATATAGAAGACATGATTCCATCTGGACGATGATAGATTGACTCACCAATTCATCCCACTTCCTAGCTATCTGAGAACAGAGTTCAATTGAGATATTGGGAATCCTTTACTTGTAGGAGATAGTCCAGATCCATGTATTTCTCAAGATGATCATTTTAGACCGTGTTTCTCACTTCACATCATGATTATGGAGAGGATTGAAAATGTACTTTGAGACTCAGTTGCGTTTGAGCACAACATTTCACCCCCTAACTGACTGCTAGAATGATCTGACCATTTAGGTTTTGGAGGACATGATTTAGGCATGTATGTTGGAATTTGGCCATAGTTGGGAGTACCACCTACCCTTGGTGGATTTTGAATACAAAATAGCTACCATTCCACTATCAGTATGGCATCATTCGAGGCTTTTTACGGGTCACCCTGATGGTCACCCCTATGTTGGATGGATCCAGGAAAGTCAACACTCATGGGCCTAGAGTTGGTGTGAGCTATGAAAGAGAAGGTTGAGATCATACAGGAGTGGATGAGGACTAAAAATAGTTATCATAAGTATTTTATGGACTAACTATAGAGGAATTTGGGGTTCGAGAAGGGAGACCATGTGTTCTTGAGGGTCTCGCCTCAATGGTGATTATAGAGATTTAGCTGGGGCAACAAGATATATTTGAAATTCATTATACCTTTCTAGATACTATATAGAATTGGTGAGGTGGAATACAACTTTGAACTACCACCATAGTTAAACTAGGTACATGATTTCTTCCACATGTCATTGCTGAGGTGTATGAGCATGACCCATCACATGTTATTGATTGGGGTGATCCAAACATCAGGGACATATATACCTTTTCAATGTACCTGATTGAGATTAAGGATTGGTAGGAGAAGATCCTACATAGGTGAGCGATTCCCTTGGTTCATGTCCAGTGGTAGCATGAAAATCTTCTGGAGAGCACCTGGGAGTGGTAGTCTTAGATGATAGCTCAGTACCCACATCTTTTTGTGTATAATTTTTCACTTTTTTGGATGTAAATGCCTAATGCAGGGAGAATGTAATGTCTCTTTTTTCCATGTTAAGATTTTTAATATATCTAATAATATTTTTGGATCTAGGTGTTGATATTGTGTATGATTCCATGGCCCAATGAACCTAGTATTGATATTATAAAAATATTAAATATATATTAATATCACACATGAATAGTTTTCATAAATAGTGGAATAACTCCCGAACAAGGACTCATATGGGAAATTCGAGACTGCCATTGAGTCTGGAACATTGGTTTTACCCTAGGCATAGGGACATAATGCCACACTATACCCTATGTAGAGTACATAATTCCACACTATACCCTCATAGTGATGGACCAAGAGATCTCACTCAATTGAACCTGGTCTATAGTGAAGAGATAAAGGAATCCAAACTACCTCAGAGGATGTACATGACATGTATAGATGGTACACATAATGAACATCTAATCTTGAACCCCTCATGTCCATGCCCATATTCCTCTTCCATGATCATGTACACCTAGCCATGCTTATGTACCATGATAATGCTCATGTACCAGTCCAAGTCTGAGTAATAGGCCATTCCCATGTACTCTTCCCATGATCGTGTTCTTGGTCATGTCCATACCCATGTATCCTCTGGGATACACAATGAGCTTCCTGCACGGGATCACATGGTGTGGTTCACATGTTACATGACATGTGATACTTTTCTATGCTCATAAATCCTAGAATTGCAGAAGATAGACTACATGGATTGTGTTCATGGGAGTACACAAAATCTAGTTAGGAATTTCATAGAAATTCTAGACTATTCAATGTGTCTCCACCCATGATACCTTACTTATATCTAGACATGAATCATGCCAATGATCATGGATATGGGGTTGACCAGACTTACCATTGCTAGCAGCCAAATTTTGATTGCCTAATCCACTTAGAAATCCACCACCGTCGCCCCACATTGTCGTCGCATGTCAAACTGGTAAAATAGGAATCTCTTGTCTGATCCTGATCTATCTTCAATCATATACCACCATCATCGCACCTTAATTTCACCCTTGATTGTGAACCACAATCGTGGTAATGATCCATTGAGTCAAATAAAAATCAGATAACAATCTAATACCAGGTATTCATCGAACCACCGACCAAGGAAATAATGGTGATGAATTATGAAAATAAATGGGGGAGAAACAAAAAATAAAAAATAAGGAATAAGCCTCAGTCATGTTTGTGCTGGTCTCAATTCTTTTCCATTATAACAATGAATAAAGAGTAATAAAAATCAATGAATGAATTCTGAAATCCTAGGAATAAATAGACCGAAACCCACAAGCATGATTGAACAGTGAATCAAACTATTAAAATAATTGATTCATGTTTATCATTGGATAATAAATGAGGAAAATAAAACATGGAAAACAATTCCTTACCTCAGGTTGGATCTATCACTAATGAAGAAAAAATCTATATCATCTTTATTGGTGATATCCTAAAACTCCGATGTCATTAGCGACCCTTACGGTATTTCGATCATTGATCCATGATCCTGACGTCTACCAATGTTTCTCCATGCTCTCCTCTCAATTCCTAGGGTTATGCAGCTAACCCTAAAAATTGGACATAAGAGTGTATTTATAGTGGGAAAATTTGGTTAGGATTTTTAATTAAACAATTAAATAAATAGTTAATTTATTTAATTATTTCTCCCATGATAGTGCTCAAGACTAACACCTAACATCGACTAAGAATATGTCATGCCTAGGGTAAAACCCATGTTCTAGTCTCAATGGCTATCTCAGATTTTCCATATAAGTCTTCATTCATGAATTATTACACTATTTTTGAAAAACTATGTGCACATGATATTAATATATTTAATATTTTTATAATATTTATACTGGGCTCACCTGGCCTCAGAATCTCATGCCATCTCAACACCTAACTCTAAAATATTATTATATATATTCAAAATATTTACATGAAAAAAATATATTTTATATGATCCTTTATAGAATTGATAAAAAATGAATCTCTAGATCTATATATGTATGAAAAGAGCAGCCTATAGTAAAGTGTCAATGCTACTAAAGATATAAAGGGATCTAGCATGATCTCCATTAAGAAAATTTTTCTTTATAACTATGTCCACTAGTATGCATCATATATAAAAATGTATTATAATATCATCACTTTTTTCAAGACATCAAGTGACCATAGGACACAGAACATATCAATCCCATATAGCGAACTCATATGTTTTCAATTCATAGAGTATAGACTGATCTGATCGATGAGTACATCACATATCCTTAATTCTTATGGATAAGGACATTACATGTACCTTTTCTAGATAGATATATAATATGTAGGTGTAGCTACACATGCCCATAGTCTATCCTAATCAAGGGTCTAGATGTCATTCTCATCATACAAGAGGATAAATACCATGTTGATTAAGATCCAACCAATGACATGATCAACAACATACCAAAACACACCCATATTAGCTAAGTTAATATGTAGACTTTCATAAGTAGGGTATCAAAGTATGAAGGTTCTCATGCTAGGTATCTTTCCAACCTTAGGTAGTGGAGACTCAAATATGATCCAGGCACCCCTAGTATACCAAATATATCTGTATGACCATCTATGTGGAAACATTAGTAGGTCATCCAACACACACAAAGAATCTTATTCTTTGTTTTACCCTCATGGGAATATTCTATATCTCTATAAAAGAATTATAATCACACTAACCTTGTCATTTCATCATAACTTATAATAATCCATGATAAACATCGATTGGGGATAACTCAAAGTCATACTTTGAGAGTTTAATTATCATTTCACTTTATAGAATGTATATATATACACACATTTGTGTAGACAATGTGAATGAATGATAAAATTGAGGTTGAATTTAATATAATAAATTTTAATATTCTTAAAATATTTTATAATATTTTAAAAAACTAATTTAAACACTGATTTATCATATCACATATGATAAACTTCCATACCTTCCACATGTTTTCTATAATTTATGAGTTTTTATCTAATTACACAATATGTAATTCATGTCACATCTTTGTGTAATCATCTGATAAAACACACCCAATAAATATTTATTGAAAAAAATATATAAAGTAATAAAATTTGAATAATGGTGAGATTTAGGAATCATATTCTTAACTATTCAACATCTTAAACATATTCAAACTTATTAACTTCACAACATCAAAAGTTATGATGTCAATTTATATTGTCAACTTAGATCTCTTTCTAAGTTCATCATCACCATCCTTGGAATCATATTCCATCAAAAATTTTCCTAAAATAATTTAACTACTTACATTATTGTTTACAGGCCCTCATAAATTTTTTAGGATAAATTGAAAATTACTTTAATATGGTAACTAAATGTAACTCTTACATTTCCATTTACCACGATACCCTATACTCTTTTAGGATAAAATGATAATGAATTTATTAAAATAACTAATGTAAATATTTACATTTCAATTTACCATTATACCCTAAACTATTTTAATATATCAAGTGTAATATACTTTTTATTTTAACTGGTCAATCCTTCAAGAAATAGCATCTTTCACTTTTTCTGATAACAAAATTTAACTCTTTACATTTTTCTTCATTACCACATATCCTAAAATATTTTATGTTATTGAGTGAAAACCACTCTAATTTTAGACTAGTATGACCCTTTATAAAATTAAGATGTTCAATTTCTAAATGATAACTAAATGTAACACCTTCCATTTTTTTACCATCACATATCCTAAAAAATTTAGAATATTAAGTAGAAATCACATTAAGATTAATGTAATACTTTATTTGTTAACTTTGAACTTCTCTAAGTCTAAACATATTCATTATAGCCTCCTAGACATTAAATTCTTTACATAATATCATACTAATATACACAAACAGTTTTGTGTTAGGAAGTACCATTTATTTCCTTTTTAGTAGGAACATTTAACAAACAAACTATTATTTCTATATGTGATATTATATGTATTTAGATCATTTTTCCTTTGATAAGAAACCTTTTTTAATATATACTATTAATGGGTAGTGGGAACACATTTCCTATTATTTTAAAAAATATTTGGATAAACACTTTTATCCTGGATAAATAATTTTATCCATATATTTTTCTCTAAATATTTTATAGAACCCGATGAATCATAAACCATGTGTATACAATTAATCATCTCCTGTTGTTCATTTTTTTGTTATCGAACATCTTCCCATATAATTGAAAAAATCTTTTACATTAAAATCCTCTATATAGTAATGATTTACTTCATCTCATGAATATAAAATACAAGAACAACCAATTATTCATTTGATTTTGAACTCATATATATTTAAAACTCTGTAAAATATACATTCAGTATCAAATAACATTCATAATTAAAGAATTAATTTATATAACATCCATACCTAACATGGATATTCCATAGAGTTTTAAAAAATCCTTCAAGTATATCTTGGATAATCAAATCTTATTTAATTATTACTCATCCATCCTAAAAAACCTAGATTTTAATGACCTTGAATGTGTTTTATATAAATTTTATAAACTTTTCAACCAATTTTTTCTTCTTATAGTTATAAATTTTACCTAGTTATACTATCTATATAGTACTTTATAACCTTGAATAATATTCTTAGTTCATATATATTCCCAACCCTTTGAGAATATTGGGTAAATGTTCTTTGAATTCAATCATATTGTTGGAAAATATCTATAGATGTGAATATGATAAATTACCTAATAATAAAAACCCAATATAGTCTCCCCTTAAATCATGTTATATAATTAAACAAACCATAATCCATGTGTATTAAAAATACCCATCTCATTTCATTTAAACAACTATTTTTTACATGCTCTTATCAATAGTGAAGTGAGATAAAAATACACATCTTATGAGAATTTTATCCAAGATTTAAGTATCCAAGTTATCAATGTAGAAACTTATTTTATATATTATATGAAATAAAACTTTAAGTATCAATTATTTTTTATCTTTTGAACTTTAATATATTTATAGCACCTTTTAAAACATACAGTTGATATCATATATCTATAAAAATAATAAAATTTATTTCTATAACCAATTAGGATTTAAGGAACACTTAGTCTCACCAAACATATTCAATAATATTTTATATCATTTGGAATACCCAATAATATTGAGTATACAAGACTAAAATTCCTCAAAATCAATGACGTACCCAATAATATTAAGTAAATGAGTGAAGACTAAGATTTATTTGACCATTTTTCATTTAATGATTTTGAAACATTAAATGAATCACTCTATACTTCCATAAGAATCTAGATTCACTTGTTGAATAATTTTAGTACTTGTAAACTCAGGAAAGAACTGTTCCAATATATATATTTTTTCCTTAAGAACTTTTATTAAATCACCAATCTTTCTTAAGAAATTTTCTTTAAGTTACCAATCTTAAGAGATACTTACATTAAGTTTCTCCTTATTTATGATTGATAATTTTTTTTCTTGATGATGATGATGATGATATTATCTATAAAAAATATTTTATTAGATGGGTATCATGTATTATTAATAATTTAATAAGGACTTTTATTAAATGAGATCCCATTAAAATGACGAACCCTTTTATGTATCATATCTATTAGTAGGTGAAGATCTGTATTTCACTATGCAATGAGTTTTATTTGACATTCCTCTCACCACTTAGATATTTAGGCAGGGAATCATCCAAATCATATCATATATGACTCTTTGATGTTTAGTGGAGAAATATTTTTCCAATCCATCATATGGATAAACTCAAATCTATTTCTCTTGTATCCCTATCCTATTAGGGTCTCTTGGCTAGTGTAACCCATATAAAATGAAAAAAAGGATAAAAATTGACAATCGGGGGAACCCATCATTAGCATGACTAAATCAAGGTTGTTATAGTGTCACATATCCTTAGTTTCTTTACAAAAGATAATCTAGGGGAACCCAAATTTGAAATAAACTACCTGGTTAGATGATTGAGGTCCTGAAAAGAGACACATTGGAAGGAATCTAACACTTAGTATTTTAAGGGGATTTTAATCTCACAATCTTATCTCTTGTTATTCCCTTTATGTATGCATAAATCTAGTTATTTTAGTTTGGAATATTATTCTATCCACCAAAAAATATGTTCAAACTATATTGATGTGTAATTCTTTACACAACCCACACATTTGTGTTACTCACCTAAAATTATATATAAAGTATATTCATACATACATGAATGCATTATATGCATAAGGTATAAGGAAACTTAATGTAAAGTTATAGAGTTATATGAGACTGACAATCTCTGCATAAGTAATCCAGGAGTGATAGATAACAAACTCCATTCACCAGCCTAGATAAGGAATAAGCCTCTAGGTAGGTAGGTTGTCCAACCCAAAGTCTCTCTGCCGGAGGATATTTTACTCAAGAGAGAATTAAATTTATCATAACTCTAAAACTTAATATGTAAAAACTACACTCAACAATTAAATTCAATATCATAACTTGAATTACAACTTGAGTTCAAGGTAGATGAAAAAATAAATTCATTACCATAGCTAGAATGTAATTCAAGTCCATATCTAGAATCATTTTAACATTTTAAACTAAAGTACGAAATATTCATCATATAAATTTTTTATAGCTATGAATAAAATAGGGAATAACCATTAAATAAAAAACCATTCAACTATTTAAACAAGAGATATAAATTCATGAACAATTCATAAATAAATAAAAACTATAAACCCTTTTATAATTTTAGCTTTAACATTATGGACACTTCATAATTTTGAATACAAAAATTTTAAATCCATTATAATAGGAACTCTTTCATATTTATCTTTTTTTTGAAAGGTTGAGGGTCAATACCCCTTTATTGAACATAAAAAAGAGAGAGAAACCCTTTTGAAATCTGGGAAAGGGGGGGAACCTATTACTTGAACCAGATGTAAAACATCCAAAAAATGACCTGAAGGACCTAAAAAGGTCCCAAATGCACAATAAGAAACAAATATCATGAAAAGTACCAGTCAGAAGTCTCATTTCCCCAGATTTTAGAAAAAGTAGAAACGATTTATGTCCAAAATGATGCACCACCACTACAAAAATTACGTCATTCTGGTCAACACAATATGGTAGAGTACTCCTCTATCCTGCACTAACATGTGAGAGGAGGACCGAATTATAAGAACCAACACACCCATATCTCTTTCGATCTGTCCATCTGACAGTGCTTGCGATTCAATCACTACACAATCAACCTGATACTCCAAAAAATTAGATAGAAATCACCATGAAAAATCCAAGATAGGGTTCCCATCCATCCAATAGAAATGAGGATATATGGATGAATGATGGGTGTTAGCATACCCATCACTTTTTTGAGGTTGCCTACCTGATGAAACCTACAAGGAGAAGACCCAACTTCAAAATGAAACAAAAAAATATAATACAAGAAATGACATCTGCATCCCATAAAACATCCAGTCCTCATATGAAATGATCACAAACATCAATCATAAAACTAGAAAAATCCTCCAAACACTGAACAAAACTAGAAATGATAGATCCAATAACTGACCCCCATCCATAAACGCTGTCACCACCACCCAATATATTAACCTCCATTCCAATAACACACTATCTTCACTGTTATAAGATAAAAAAACCTTGACCAACATCACTGTATCCATGAGAGGCCCCCTTCTAGGGTTACCACCATCATCACCCTACCTGAATCCCACATCACTGAAGTAACACCACCTTCGCTACCTGTATATTGAGACATCAAAATCCATAAACATAGAAGAAAACAACCCCCAATTTTTCCACCCCACAAGGGCTCTGGATGAACACTCACATTCAGATATTATCCACCTCACCTATGTGCCATTGTAAGAGAAGGCAACAATGTCATCAAGAACAAGCCACATCGGATGTCCATTCTAAAGATGATGAATCCATAACCTAATGGGGGCCATATATGAATGGAAAAATTCTAGTTCTTGATGATGTAGCAATATAAAAGTGAAAAAGAGGTATATCGGGAATGAGTAACCTTTCAAAGGAATAAAAACTGAGCCTAATACCTCATGTCTGCAAGGAGATGGGGAACCAGAAGAATCGACATCACCTGCCTCCAAGAAAACATCCAACAAAATGAAATAATCTGTTATTTGATATTATATGAACTATAAACTATTTACAATTCAATTTATATTATGTAAACATAATCTAACATCATATAACTAACTTTATTGAAACCATGATCATATCACTCACCTACACACTTTTGATGCAGATTAAATAATATCCAAATAAATTCACTTTATCTTGTACAATTCAAATTAAATAATTATGAGAAATTCATAATTTAAATATAAAATTTTTATATGTTATCTATATTTCAAAATTTATAACATTTATAAATTATTTCTTATAATATCTAAATAAACACTTTTATTTTTATATCATAATACATACCATATAAATTTTTAAAAGGTATTTTAAATATTAACATTTAATATTTAAGGAATATTTAATAATAAATGTTTCATAAACATTTATTAATTAATCAAAAACCCTTTATAATTAATTATTTAATTAACCTTTTATTAATTAATAAATATCCAAAAATACCTTTTATAATGATTTATAAACATTTTATAGACCATTTAAATCATTTTATATGTTAAAAACACCTTTTATATATTTATAAAACAATTATATTTACCCTTATGTAGAATCCTTATTCTACAAGAGGGTAAGCCCCATCTACCCTTAAACAGACACTATGTGTAAGGGAAAATTTATTTCTACCTTTATATAGGTCTTTTGGAACCCTCGTATCAGGGTAGAACTTGTCTTGTAAATGGATTATAAGGGTAAACCTCCAGCTCCATTAAGGTAACACATTGATTACCTTTATGTAAGATTTTAAAACAAAACTCTACTTTTATATACATGATCTATGTAAGTATAAGACTTACATAACCCTTATGTATACTGTAGGAGATGATGAGATGACCTTATGCTCGCTGTATTGCATAAGGGTAAATCTGGGAAACCTTTACATAAAACCTATCTACATAAAGGTAGATTTCAGAAACATTTATGTGTAAGGGAAAGAAACATCATACCCTTATGTAATACCTTTACACAAGCCATTTATGTAAGGGTGAAAATTCAGAATACCTTTATGTGAAACATTCACATAAAAGTAAGATTCATGTTTCCTTTATTAAATAAGGGTAATAAAGGGTGTCCTTTACACAAGAAGTGAACTCTATATATAATTAATTACTTGGTTACCTTTATGTAAACTAGCTATGTAAGGGTATACTGATTTTAAAAATGAATTTCCATAAGGAAAAATGGTTCTTTTTTTTTTCATTTTTTCTTCATTTCAACACAAGATTTTAAAAATATAAAACATGGGACCCCTATGACGCCACTAAAGGGTTTAAAATGAATCTAATAACACTTATTAAAACATAAAAAAGTGATTAAAACTCTTGTTCGAGGATCTACCATGCAAGATAAATGAAAAACATGATAAAAAGAAATGAATAACTATTGTAACCATGTGTACCTACACCAAAGAGACACTACTTTGTCTTCAACACCTTTGAACAATGTTGAATGTTCTTTATAAAGATCAAAAATTAGAATTAGAATAACATCCCACCATGGGGTTGTCTACATGCTAATCATAATCACATGTCGTACATACATGACTCTCTATCCTCCATGTTGTGGTAGCATATCATGATGAAAAGATGGTAGGAGAAAGTGAGCATCTAGTTCTAGGGAGTTTTGGCCAAGAATCATGGAAGCATACCATATCACTACCATTGCATGGTAGTGTTAAATAATTCACAAGGATGATACTTGGGTTGTTTTATTTACTGATTCATTTATAACTCATTAGTAAATGATTCTTGTAATAACTGATTCATAAATTCATGAATGATGTACTTCTGATCTATTATATCTTATATAATAGATCTTAATGATAACTTATGTGGAATTATAATAATATATAGGTTTCATGTATAAAATCTTATTTTATATATGTTGTATGAATGGAAGAAGCAATGTGTAAATGTTATTTTTTTACTATTTATCAAAATTTCAAACAATATAGACTTATGTATCATATACAAATGGTTTTAGGTAATACCAGATCCTTTAAACAGTTCAAGACATGAACTAAAATTCAAGATGAAAATAAAAATTCATGTTATGAATGATGAATTCACACCATGAATTCCTCCTATAACAAGATTTACAGCTTCTGACCACTCAATATGACCTCAAGATTGTAAAGGTAAAGACCCAAGAAAAATGGGTCCTTATATCATATAACTCTCAAATAATTCTCATCATAGATAATTTAAAACAAACATAGAAAATAAAGGCATATGAACAACCTCCCCATAATATAACTCTTAAGGTTCTCTCTATATCAAGAATGCATCCATCCCACCAGAGGAACAAAGAAAATAATCACAAAAAATCACCAAATAACCTCAAAACACACTCCCAAGGCAATATAACTCTTAAGGGCATATCCAAAACAAGCATAACACCAAGGAAGAGAATTTATCTCTTAGAAAAACCAAGGTCTTACAAAGAATCCCAACAAGTATAAAAAATCATCAAAATAACATAGAATATTAAACGCACATATGAGATTCTCACTCCTAAGTACTCTCCTTCAAGTCACCATGTCACCACAATATATGAACCAAAGGAATAATATGATCCTAAAACACCTTATCTTAACAACCCTAAATCTCAATAGGTCACTCCTTGAAGGTAACACAATCATTAACATCTAGTTCACCCTAATTAATGATGTGAGAATCATCATGGAGATATTAGTGAAGCTATGATACACGAAAGATGTCATGAATCTAGATCATCTTCGGGGGTAGTGCTAACTAAAAGTCATGAATCCAACCCGAGCCAATACCTCGAAAGGCCCAATGAACCTGAGAGAAATGTTACTCCCATGACCGAACCTTCACTATCCACAATGAGGAGACACCTTCAAGAACATGTGATCTCCAACATTAAACTATAGAGGCATACTCCTATGATCAACATAAAAATTTTGATGATTTTGAAACACATTCATTCACCAGTGGATCACTTGGACCTTATATGTCATACTCTACACCAATTATAGTATAAATCAAATACTTATTTCACCTCAGTACATCACAATGGAGACTAATAAAGTCATCCATATGGTGCTTTGAAATGCGCCATACCGATAGTGGAGTGATAACTGTAATTATAAGAAAACTCCACCAAGGGTAGGTGGTTCACCAACATTCCACCAAAATCTAGAATACACATATGCAATATATCCTCAAAATTTAGGATGGTCTGCTCTACCTGACCATCCATCTACAGATGAAAAGAGGTTCTAAGACATAAATTCAAGATAAAATAAAATTGAATGCCTCTCCACACTTTAGAGGTAAAACATAGAACATTAATAGAGATAATAATATTTGGAAACCTATGAAACCTTACTATTTACTCTAGGAACTTCCTTAACAAAACCTCTAATGAGATCTACTCCTTAATTTCTAAGAGTGATCTTACTTCATCAAGAAATCTATGATCACTAATATAACATCATAACCACCCCAAGCTCTGGGTAAACTAGTGATGAAGTCTATCATAATGTCATCCAACTTCCATTGGGGAACATTAAGCAACTGAACCAAACCATCAGGAACACAATGCTCAAAATTCACTTCTTGGTGTACTATACACCAATTGAAGGAACAAAGATATTTACTTGAAATAACACCTGATTCTTCCCATCCTCAAACCATACCCCACAAGCATCACAAAAAACAACTCTATTATAATAAACCTATGCCTTGAAATCCCCTAGATAGTAATCTTCCAATTGCTACACTAAGGAAGACTGAACTTTTATATAGAAAAGATATCCTATTCCATCAGCTACTTCCATATCATGGTGTATCACAGCCAACCATTCCATCACTCTCTAAGACTCTCTAGAATGATTCACATAACTACCTCATGAATTTTCTCTTAAGGATTATTCCACTACATTATATTTACCAATTTTAAAGGAAATATTGAAGTTTTAGTCCTATAATAACTTCATCCACCATCACTACCACAAATTTAAGTCATTCTAGGAGAATACATACTTCATAATCTTGTGATCCATGAAGACCACAAAATTTTTTATGATAAGGAAGTGTCTCCACAATTTCAAAGAAAATACTACCCTAGAAAACTCAATATCATGGGTGGAATAATTACATTCATGGGGCTATAAATGCTGATACCCATAAGAGATAATAGCCCTTTACTATATCAACAAACGACCTAAGAGAATACGTGAAGAATCACAGTAAACCTAGAATTCAATGATATACTTATATATATATATATAACTTGATAACTAAATAAATCCCCCTTAAAATACATGAAATAAGTCTAGCATTAGTTAGGCTACACAGATTACTAGTCATTTTTAGTCAAAGATTTCATATGAGTTACAATTCAAGAGAGGTTGGGTATGAAACTCTTGTAATATCAAAATATACTAAGGAAACTATGAACCTATACAATATTCTTGGGTTATACCCAAGAAACCACCACCTCAATCATTGAATGATCTATTACTACTTCATGATGAGATATGACATACCCTAAAAAATATACCTCATGAACCCATAACTCACACTTTGAAAGTTTCCCAAACAACTAATGAAATCTAAGAACTCACAATACAACATGAAGATGCTTTGTGTAATTCTACCCTAACAATGAAAGCATGAGGATTTCATCAATAAAGGCTACCATAAAATGATATATAAAATCATGGAACATTGAATTCATAATCCTTTTGAACACATATGAAGCATTCAGAATTTTAGATGGCATCACAATGAACTCATAATGAACATAATGAAATACAACATTAGTCTTAGTTATGTCATCATCCTTCACTCACATCTGATGATATCTAGAATGAATGTTGATATACAAGAACCAACCATCTCCCTTCAAATGATCAAATAAATCATTAATCTTTGGGAGGTTATAAAATTTCTTCACTTTTAATAGATTCAAATGATTATAATCGATACACAACCACAAAACACCATATTCATTCTTCACAAATAGAATAGGATCTCTATAAGGCATTGAAATTGGCTAAATGAATCCTCTCTACATGATATAATAAACTTGAACCTATAGATACTGTAACTCCATCCAAAGTTAATTTTTTTATTAGAAAACACTTTTATGGAAAAAAGTGAGAAACTGCATGTTCAACAAGGGAAAATACTATAACAGTTATTGGCGTTATTGAAAACCAGCTTAAAACTACTAGAAGCAACCTCCCGAAATAATTTCCAAGACAATCCTGATACCTTTATATCTGGTTCAGTTTTGAAAGTCTCTTCGAATTGAGAAGCCAGATTGTCCCACACATTCAAGAACTCCGCCACTGATATCTTCTTCTCGTTGAATCCTCTGGTCATAATTAAATGTTATTTATCAATCCAATCTTTCAGCTCCCTGCCTACCTCAACTTGAATTGTTCTCCCATTCATCCTTTCTGCATCCTCTTTAGAAGCATGAATGATCAAAACCTTCTCCAGCATCTCTTCCTCAGAGTGCATAAGAAGGTCCCATGATTTCTCCATGGTCACAACATCAGCAACCTATTGCGGATCCACCAAGATTTTCAAAGGAGATTCAACAATTTCAGCCTCCTGACCTGATAGCCCCTGCTATCCCTCCTTGGGGGAAAGAGAAAGTTGCAAGGGAACCACCTCCCTCGCTTGCCGATGAAACTCCCCTTGATGGCCCCCACCATCCTGACTTCAGCTCCTTGAGGAGCTTCCAATGGTACAGAGCTGCCTTCTGCCATAAAGGACATTTTGGCTTGCTCATGGGACTCGATGTCTCCCACAAACTGGACCTCCTTATCTTCCACTGTCTGGGTCTCATGAAACTTGGGAATTCTATCTTTTTTAGTCGATCGAGTCTCCATTGGCTTCGGAAGATGGGAATATTCACTATAGGAAAACATTCGTTTCGCAACGGTTTTAAAAACCGCCACGAAAAAACCGCAGCAAAATGTGTAATTTTTTTTTTAATTTTTTTTTTAATTTTTTTTTATTTTTTCGAGGATTAGCGGAGGTTTTTAAAAAACCACCGCAAAATAGCGGCGGTTTGGGTAAAACCACCGCGAAATGAAAAGAAAAAAACAAAAAAACATAAGAAACCCCAAAATCACTAAAACGACCATAACTTTTGATCCGGGTGTCCGTTGGAGTGCCACGACCAGTCAAATCGAAGATCATGAAGAGATCTAGAAGCACGTATAATCAAAACCTTGAGACGGTCTAAGGTGCAGAAGATATGAGAGTTATAATAAAGTTGAAAAAAGTTCTCCAACTTCAAACGACCATAACTTTCGATCTGGGTGTCCGTTTGGGCTTTACCACATATCAAATCGAAGCCAGCGAAGAGAGCTACGCACCAATTTAACATAGAAAGATTATGTCGTGTTTTTCAACCCCAAAACCCCTTCTAAGGCCTCCAAAACCTCATTTCCGTCACCGGTGACCCGTCGAACTTGTCTTTAACAGACCTAACTTTCGATCTGCGTGTTAGTTCAGACTCCTCCGCCTTCCAGATCGTAGGCCGTTCCATAAGCTTCGGTTTTACTGGTTACGGCGCCCACATGGACTCCTAGATCATAAGTTATGGCCTTTTTAGTGGGTATCGGGTTTGTTATGTTTTTCGATGCCTCGTTTCTAGCATCCGTTCCCCGTCAGCTTTTTTTTAAATAGTCGTAACTTCTAATCCGTCGGTCCATTTGGTCACTTTCACCTATCAGCTCGAAGATCGTTTTAGGATCTTTGATTTGACAGGTCACAGATTTGGAACAGACTCTCGAATCATAAGTTATCTCCGTTAATGTGAGTCCAATGTTTTTGTCACTTTATGACCGTTTTGACGGGTTTTAACGGTTGCTCCATTTATTACTGTTTATTTGGGTTTCCATAACTTGCTATCTTTATCAATTGTTTTTTGTGGGTTATTATGATGATTATGTTGAATTCTTAAGGAGTTTTCCAGAGTTGCCATGAGTTTTCATGCGTTCTCATTCTTTCTAATGCCTCATTCTTCATGCTTGTCTATCTATTTTCATGCGTTTTCATGATTTTTCATCCCTTATCATGTCTTTTCATACTTTTTCATGTATTTCATTTATTATGTATTATGTATTATGTATTATTTATAATATACTTTAATTTATTTATTATCTATTATTTGTTACTGGTTATTTATTATTTATTATTTATTATTTATATTTATTATTTGTTATTTATTATTTATTATTTATTTATTATTTATTATTTATTATTTACTATTTATTATTTACTATTTACTATTTATTATTTATTATTTATATTTATTATTTGTTTATTATTATTTATTATTTGGTTATTATTATTTATTGTTTATTATTATTTAATATTTATTATTATGTAATATTTAATATTTAATATTATTTATTATTTATTTATTTATTTATTATTTATTATTTATTATTTATTATTAATAATAAAATATTATTATTAATAATAATATTTGTTACTGGTTATTTATTATTTATATTTATTTATTATTTATTATTTATTATTTATATTTATTATTCATTATTTATTATTTATTATTTATATTTACTATTTATTTATTATTATTTATTATTTGTTTATTATTATTTATTATTTATTATTTATTTATTATTTATTATTTATTATTTATTATTTATTATTTATTATTTATTATTTATTATTTATTATTTATTATTCCTTATTTCTTATTTATTATTTCTTATTTATTATTTATTATTTATTATTTATTATTTATTATTTATTATTTATTATTTATTATTTATTATTTATATTTATTATTTGTTTATTATTATTTCTTATTTGTTTATTATTATTTATTGTTTATTATTTATTATTATTTATTGTTTATTATTTATTATTATTTATTATTATTATTTATTATTTATTATTATTTATCATTTATTATTTATTATTATTTATTATTTATTTATTATTTATTATTTATTATTTATTATTTATTATTTATTATTTAATAATATTATTATTTTATTTATTATGTGTTATTTATTATTTAATATTTATTATGAAATATATTTTTTATTTTTTATTTATTATGTATTATTATTTATTATTATTATTATTATTTATTATTATTTATTATTTATTATTTATTATTTATTATTTATTTTTGTTTATTGTTTATCATTTCTTATTTATTATTATTTATTATTTATTATTTATTATTATTAATTATTTATTATTATTAATTATTATTAATTATTATTTGTTTATTATTATTTATTATTATTTATTATATCTATTAGTTATGTATTATTTGTTTTTTCAATTAATATATATAAGTATATTAAATTCTGTTTATTAACCACATGGCGAACTTGCTGGAGTGGTAAAGTCTTTGGAAAATATGCAAGAGGTTAGGGGTTCAAATCTCACCAAACCCAATATTTCTTTATATTGCATGTGCATGGGCATGGGCATGGACATGTGCATGGGCATGTGCATGTGCATGGGCATGGGCATGGGCATGGGGATGTGCATGGGATGTGCATGCATGGATAAATAAAGTAAATAAATTAATAGGAAATAAATAAATAAAATAAATAAATAAAATAAATAAGAAATAAATAAAATAAATAAGAAATAAATAAAATAAATAAAATAAATAAAATAAATAAGAAATAAATAAAATAAATAAAATAAATAAAATAAATAAGAAATAAATAAAATAAATAAGAAATAAAAAAAATAAAAAATAAAAAAATAAAATAAATACGAAATAAAATAAATAAATAAAATAAATAAATAAAATAAATAAATAAAATAAATAAAATAAATAAAATAAATAAAATAAATAAAATAAATAAGATAAATAAAATAAATTAATAAATTAATAAATAAAATAAATAAAATAAAAAAAATAAATAAAAAAATAAAAAACAATAAAATTAAAAAATAAAATAAAAAAAATAAAATAAAATAAAAAAAACCGCTACTAAAAAACTGCCGCGAAACGTTCTGCGACGGTTTTGAAAACCACCGCGAATAGTTTCCCGACGCACGATTTCGCGGCAGGTTTTCAAAACCGCCGCTAATCTATTTAGCTGTGGTTTAAACCGCCGCGAAACGTAAATCCAAACCGCCGCTAAATGCCTTTTTTTCCGTAGTGATTCTTTACGCCCCTTTGATTTTGGATTCCTGGAAACAGTGCATTTCCTCAGGTCCCTGTTCTCTTTATTCCATTTCTTATTTCTTAGATTGTGCACGACTGAACAATCCCCACCTAAAACATTCTCATCCCCGAGTTGTCCATCCCCATCAGATTCAGTTCCAGATGGACAAATAGAGTTGCCATCACTCCCTCCCTCATTACTCAAGCTATCAAAACAGTTGCTCAAATTGAGACCTTCCAAGGCCTTCCTCATTTGCTGTCCAGGATCCGCCTGCATACTTACACCATGTGGTGTCTGTTCTCTCTTCTGGGCATCCAGAGACTTCTTCTTGCCAGACGAAGGGGTCACTCTCTCCAAGATATTTCTACTCCCTGCTCGCACAACCATAGCGTAGGTGTAAGGATTAGAGGCCACCTTGCCCTTAGCCTTTGGAACATCAACACCGGGAGACTCCATCGGAGCTTGGGGATCGGCCTTGTCTATATCCGAATTAGCTACAGTCATTGCATAGGTTATTGAATCCCATGGTATTGAAGAGTCCCTAAGAAGACTCACCAGATCTCTTTTCAGCCTGTTAAAAATTCCAGCAACACTTGGTTCATGAGGCACAACCCTCTCTGGTTTTTGCTTCTCTAACCCTCCCGAACCCGACTTGCCGTCTACCTTGCCTGTGACTTGACCCGGGCCTTCACAGCCATCACCAGATCCTTCACCAAACAGAACTAGATGCATGTCATCATCCCCAGATGCCTGAACCTCCAAAGCTACTCCCTGATACCCTGGCCTTTGCCTACAGCCCATTGAGACATGTCCCAACTTCTTGCACGAGAGGAAGTAATCACACCAAGACTCAAAGAAAACACACTGCTTATATCTGAATTCTTCACCCACAGCAATCCAAAAGGATTCAAATGGAGCCTTCGATATACCCAATTGCACACAA
This sequence comes from Viscum album, assembly GCA_963277665.1. Lineage (NCBI taxonomy): Eukaryota > Viridiplantae > Streptophyta > Magnoliopsida > Santalales > Viscaceae > Viscum > Viscum album. The sequence goes on from OY728122.1 coordinate 1,257,381,772, forward strand.
ACCCTCAGAGAAATTGGATGGCACATAGACCTAGTTCTACAATTAGTACAAAGAAATCACCCTACCAGATTATCAAGCATACGAAGAATTGAGGGATTTTGGAAAGGGAGAGGGAGTTCCAGAAATCTAACCCAAATCGCCAGTGTGGAAGAGTCGCGTTTCATGTGATGGTCATATGACCATTTGAAGAGTAAAAAGCGAGCGCCATCGTAGGTTTGGGGAGCGATCGACCAGGCAAGAACCATGTCTTCTTAGGAGGCAAACCTTATCATAACATTTCTGAAGTTGAGGTGACCAACCGTAGCCCGCTCTTGCAAACCCCATGATTCGAAGATGCAGTGATCGAAGAAATCCACCGATGGCCGACACCTGTTGAAACGAGCTATCAGGGTGAAGTGCAGCAGAGCAGATGCCTCAGTAAATTCAGAATTTGAGATCGGTAGAAGGGGGAGGCCTTCAAAACATTCTGTAACTTTCGGGCTAAGGTAAATATGGGGAAAGGAGGGAAAGAAGTCAGGGTTTTAAAAGGGGAAAAAGGGAGGAGCTCGGACGTCTGAGAGAGGCGACGGAGGACCCTCCCCCACCGAATGGGGAGGGGCCGGAGCGGGCCTCATCACAGCCTCCTAGAGCATGGGAGCCTGCTGCGTCGCCCAAGATCGAGGAAACACACAAAATCCAGTATAGATACTGTTACTCAAAAGGGGTCATCCAATACAGATATATCAATATCATAGAAACACCTGGTTATAGTTATATCCCAAACTCAATCTATCATTGAGTTGGTGGAATCACAACCTATTTAGGGTAGAAATTAGGGTACTCTTAAACAACCCTAGAAAAAACCAATGGATGAACCTCCAAATAACACAATATCCATGCATACATAAAATAATCCTGATACTCAACACACCATTGACCCATATGAGGGTCTCACTCACCAAAAAACACCACTTGGTCTCCATCAGCATCAAAGAATAAGAAACAACTACTAAAGGAATCCATGATACAATAGACTGAACATATCTGATCCATGACAAGGATGATATTTTATAGTCATATCCATAAACATAGGAATTATCCCCAAGAGAGATGTTTCCCTAGAACTAACTCAAAGTCTCTACACGTATCAAATAGGATAACTCAACCTCTAACTAGCATAGTCAACACTAGGGGCACTAGAATCCTCTACACCTTAGGTCCCAAAGCATGGATTAGGGTAGGTGAAATGAATGAGGTCTAACTCTATAATAAAAAAAGGAATAAACCCTAGTAGAAAATAGGCAGATAATACCTTGTACAATGTTGGGATCGCCCAATGATGGAAAAGCTAAAGTATGTATCTAGCCACAAACTAATCCATGACCTTTCTAGAATTTATGGAGAATACCCCAACAGTAAAACTTTTATTGATATCCCTAAGGATAAGGGATATCATAGGGCTTCCCTATGACCACCCCATCCCTACTATGTTGCTCATAAGCTTGAATTCTCTACTACTAATGCTTCCCTCGATTGAAATTTCTATAAATTATGGGCCTAAAATAGTCCATCATCCACATGATGACTACTGGGAAATTCCATTCACTCTTTCTTCTAATGAACACAACCCCCATAAGAAAATAAAGCACACCCATCCCACTAGTAAGGACTTTAGAACTTCTATCACTAGTGAAATGGGTTGAAGAGGATCGAAACCCATTCCCTACTGACTATAAATTCTTCTAAACAAGAAATTGAGAACCCCAAGTCACATCTATATTCTATAAAGATTCTTGATGACTCCCTTCCCATGATGATCTGGTCATATCCAACATCCTCTCAATGAACTCCACCTCCTCGAGTTCCTCAAGATATGACTTTAACATAAATGGGGTGACCTAGCACTAGATCTCAGGGAGAAAAGACTCCTCAGAATGCCTCGACCTATGATCCTCATCCAGAATAAGGTCTGAAGAATAATGTAGGAGGTTCTTGTAATGGATAATAAACTATCAAAAAAGTAACTCCCCTATCAAAGGGTAAGGATCTCCTACTAATAAGTTTCCTTAGCGATTGAATATAGAAAATCAGCTTAAAATAGAACCCAAAACTTGTCCCATGAAACAACCGGCTCCTTGTGATCCCCAAGGTACACAATCCACAACTACTAAGATAATACACAAAACATCATTAAAACTATTAAAACCCAGTTATCCTACAGATAATGGATCAAAATAGAGGCTATCTCTACCTTCTCCAGCTTGTCAACTATCTCTCGATCTGAAACAGTGCCCTCACACATCTTCAAACCCTGGAACAATAACTCCCAAAGTTTCCTCCTCTTTTTTTTGTCATCATTGACCACCACTCTATATCAATCCACTAGAATAATTCATTAAACATATTAGGTATAAATTTAATGGGTAAATCAACTCATAGCTATATCTATAACATAAAAAATGTTAGTAACTCTTAACCCCAATACCAAGGAACATTTTAAGGTTAATTAATTAATCAATTTTAACATATTTCCACTTATCTACCCAAATTTAAACACAAGCATGGAACATCATGATATATGATCCTTACCTAGGTCTCTACCCCTCAAGAATCATCAATTATATTAGTATATTCAATAGACTTGAAGGTCCTTGTGTTAGATCATGAGTAGACATAAAATACCATGTCCCATCTATTATCCAGTGTTTATAACATGTATTAACCCTAGATGATACTGATACCCTACCAACCCATTCATCCTCACTAGTACCCAATTCCAAACTCTACCCTATATCTCCACTACAACTTTCGATACCACTCTATCATTATTCCCTCCCTCTAAAGGTGCCCTTCTTGGGTTGACAATGAAAAAAGAGATATAATGACTCATAATGCTCACCTATAGTAGGCCGCTTGTAACGCCCCGACCCCAGTTACCCAGAGTCGGTGCATTATTGTGTAACATTGGCATGATCACAAAAGATCAAGTCTCGAAAGACCGATTAGTTTAGTAGCCTTGGAAACACTAGATACATTCATAAGTCTTACATTACATCATAAAGTAAAACAAAACTATAACAAAATCTTGTCTTCATATCCCCTCATACTATCCCTGCAGGTCATTCATAATATACTTCTTCAAATCCTGGAAAAATTAAAACATTGGAAGGGGTGAGCTCAGATGCTCATTAAGGATAACAATATAGCGGAAGCTTTCATAAATAAACATAAACATTTAAGGCAATGTATAACTAATACAAAAGCCTTTTAAACTTGAACTTCAACATAATATGGAAAAAATAAAATGAGATAATTCCATTTATTTATTCACATGGATATTCTACTGGTCGAATAATCACATGCAATATCAATAACCACTTTCATAATGATGGAATGCATAATGCCAGACTATCATAACCACGTAGCCAAGGCCTCATGCCAAGACTAAAAATAAGATTTTGTCAAGGCCTTGTTCCAAGACACTAGTTTGTCTCATGAGACCTGCTGATGCATCGAGGAGCTATAGCGAGCTCCACCCGTCACTTATTAAGTCCAATTCATTCCTCATATGAATAGGTTTAAACATATCATAAACCATTTAATAATCATATCACATAAAACATGCATAAAGGAAACATAAAATTTCCACATTTCAATCACAAGATATCAATAAAACACATCAATGTAATAAAAAGAATTTCAAAACCATTTTCAATACCAAAATAAAAGAAAATTAAAACTTGGTACCTATTTTTCATTTAAAAAAAATTATGGCTTGTAGAGGATGCTGGAACTCAAATAATGGTCATAGCAGTGAAGAAGTATTTGTTTCCACATACGTACGACTCCCTTTTGTCATTTAGTAAAATGCTTTGTAAAAAAGGATTCCTTTTGAATAAACATAAAAGTCAAATGGGTTTATACACCGTATAAAACAAAATATGTCTCAATGAAAGAAGATTGAGACGAAGTCCCTTACAAAGATCATTTTTTAAATAAAATAGATCTATTATGTGTATTCACTATAAGTACACATAAAGAATGTAAAAATACAAGATATGACATAATAATATCATGACATAATTTGAAAGTAGGAGATTAACCCAAAGAACAGAAATTGGGTTAAGAAGTTCCCTTACCTTGTGTCCGACTTGACTCGACCATTCTTTAACCTCCCGAATAATAAACTAGAGTTAATATATACTTGATTAAGAACCATTTTAAAGTTCATTATCCCTTTTATATCACTTATTACAATGTTACGAAAATTATGTATTCATTTAAGTTAATAACGATCGTTTTGTCGGTCTTTGGTACTTGAGTCAAAAATAACTTCTTATAATTACAAGTTGTTCATGTGGTAAAATATCCATTATATACAGAATTATATTCATGATGTAGATATCATATATATTAAATATATCAAGTATATACATTCATTTATAATATTACATAACATTTAGAGGTAAGAAATGAAATGCACCGTTCATGGAGACGGTAAGCCGTACGTACGCATGAACGCTACTTTCATTTCTATTTCGTATTTAATGGAATGAAATCATAATGATATAAAGGTGAAATATAATTCCAGTATAATATAATGTATAATACCATTTACTTCATCCTTTATACATCCCACATATGGCATTAACAATTCAAATCACTTTGAGGGGGCGGTAGTCCGCACTTCCTAAAATGAAATTATCGTGTTTACCCATAATGGAAATCATAAAGGCATGACATAAATGAAAAATACAGAATCATAATAAAAAAAACATAATATATATCATATATAAAACTATTTTCATCATAATGGCCACCATGAGAGGTGTTAAAAGAAGATTGAACAATCATCGTTTCGTGAGGCAGTAATTCTCCACCCACATAAACCGTATGTTATTTAACCATTAGACGAAGGTGTGTGTAAGTTTAAATAAAATAATTCTCATAAAAACATCCTAGTATATTGAAGATACTGGTGTTGTTAAAAAATAAAGGAATAAAAATAGTTTAAGGGGTTGGAGAAGCAAAATAAAACATAAGAACACAAGAGAAAACACTACCTTTAAAACGGGTAACTCTTTTTGATTTGAGCTCAAAGGCTTCATTGGGAAGACTTCTGCCAAAAGTGAGGCTTCTAGGAGTAAGAGTGGGATGTGGAGAGACAAAATGGGCAGGGGTTGGCCGATCCAATGGCTTGAGAGGTGTGGGTTAGGTGGTAGAGGTGGGGGCCTTTTATAAGAGGAGAGGTGGGGCACTCTTGGAAAGTTATAAAAGGTTACTTTATTATAAAATGATTTTCGGATTTAAAAGGTCCAAAAATTATATATTTCGATGATAAGGTGATAAGAGTTATAAATCCACCCATACAATAGGTTTTTGACATGTGTAGGTCTTAGATTTTACATTATCTTTTCATTTTATTTAAATCGTTAAATAATGAGGTAATCGCTGCATCATTACGGTGTCATAAATAATTTAATTTATTTAATTTCTAAAAATTATAAAAAAAATATCATGATGTATAAAATATTTTTATATTTCTAATGAATATTTATAGTAAAAAATATGACTTGTATAACCCCATTTGAAAATTGTTTTTGTAAAACAACTCATGTTTGTGACATTTTTATTTTAACATTAAATAAAAAGTTTTTAATGTCATTTTCCTACCAAAGTGGCTCCATGGGGTCCCCAAGTTTACCCATGGATTTTCTTGGTCGGCCATGACTCATCCAATAGGGTTAGGACAAGTGTAAAGGTATTTTCATATTTTTATAATATCATTTTTACCTTAAATTTCACTAATTACCTTTAATCACGATTAATAAAACTTAAAAGTTACTATTCACCAAAAAATTATTTTAATCCCATTGAACCACATTTTACTTCTTAATGACAAAAATGTATTTCATATTTCTGAAAATAAAATCACAGAAGTGGTAATGTTTCATTTAAACGAAAAATCAGTTTTTTTTAACTACCACTTAGTGGTTTCACTATTCATCAAAAATTGAAGTTTTTCAGAACAATGCCAAAATTTCACCCTAAGCTATAATTGATATTCCGAATTCAAAAATGATGTCTATTTTAAAAAATTCCAAACATATATGTTTCATTAATTAATTTTATAATTAATTCCCACTGTCACAACAAATAGCGTGTTTTTAAGAAACAATATATATCAAAAGATTGACAATTGTTTATGTCCAATTTCAAAGTGAAATTAATTCTAATGACCACCATTGGATAAAATGGTAAAAATATATTCTGATTGAACTTTAAAACCACTCAATAGTATAATTTATCACTATAAATTATTTTGATTAAAAAAGTTGTTTTTAAGTATTTTTCACTATTCATAAAAAATTGGAAGTTCTTAGAAAATTACAAAAAATTAAACCTAGGATAATTTCGATATTAAGAATACAAAAATGAAGTAAATTTTGAAATATAAAATTTCTATAATTTTAAAAAGTGGTCATTACTATTCATAACAACAACTTTGATTAGTCGCGGTGTGTTAGAACTCGAACTTGCGTACAATGCAAGCCATTGCATTATTGAAAGAGAGGCATATCGTGGAAGCTCGGGGTGTTAAACCGCTGGATGGAGAATAACATTGAGGATATATAAATCATACACATGAGAGAAATTACCCTCATATATATTTAAGGAACATTAAATAAGAAGGATAACCACCAACTAATGTGATGTATGAATATGAAGAAATACCAATACATGTAATTTCATACATAAACTGAAACAACTGAAAATAAAAACCAAAAGTACCAAAAGTACCAAAAGTAAATCCTTTCCAGTGACCATAAAACCCCAAAAGATCCCCAAAAACACCTAAAACTAGTACCACCAATCTCAATCACCAACCAAAATATGTGAACCTAAAAAATATTTTATATATACATAAGGTGAGAAAAGTAGGTATACTCAGTAGGATCCTCCCCAAAACCTCTCCTATAAAATGTGAAAGAAGCATAATAAATCCCTATGAAAAAATGAAACTAATTCATCACCTAAACTGGTAATACTATTTCCCCATACTCACCATTAATCGATTACCAACTAACACATAGAAGTAAACCAATCCTTATCAAAATCACACACACAAACACAAATATATATATATATATATAATGAAGGTACCCCACTTCCACTTTCCCACTAGTTTTTTCACTCCCACACCCTAATGACACTCATATTTTGCTCATCCCATCTATAATTAAGTCATCCGTGATGTGAATTGGGTTTGAGCCCTACCTACCTCTGTCCCGTATAGGGCCCAACATCTCATGTTGGCATTAGTCTATATATCCATATCATCATAAAAATCATCTCATCTATAACCAAGTGTATGTTTGAAATCCACCATAGCATGTATAAATGAATTATACCTCAAGATATCGCAAACCATGTACATACACCCATGGGAAGTCGAAGCCACCATGTTTAGGTACAAGTATGCACTATAACTCAAGCCATTATATCCCACACATAAATGTATATTAAAATAAAGGTTCATCATAGTTTGGGTAGGAGAGTACCCTATATTGTAAGCCATTATGTAATAGGATATTCATACTCATATCTATGTCCAAAGGGAGAGTAGAATAGAGGGAGAATCTAACCATATGTTCCCTCACTATCCTAGATATTGGAGAAAACAAACCCAACACATTTGGGTGTCAGTTTCCCTATCAATGTGGATGGGGGTAGCATATGAAATTAGAAAATATAAATAAATATATGTACCAAGCACACTAAGGGGAACTACATAACCTTATAATAATTTGTCATTATCATTACATAGGACCCCATACTGCACTTACTAAGGAATATATATCAAAAATCATACAACATCAAGTTTCATATTAATTAATTCATTAACCATTAATTAATATTACTACATTATTCATTTTATAAGATCAACACCTTAATATTCCAAGTCAAGTTATGAAAACACCATTAATTATCTTTGATTATGTTCTCAAGTATGTCATAATCATTAACCACTTATTAATTATTGATTACCATCCATTCAATTAATTATTCAACAATTTTTCATGTATCTTTACCCCATCACTAACTCTTTTTTAACCCTTTCATTATATCCAACACGCTTTATTAAAGCACATTATAAATTCCAGATTTTAAACCCATGCACTTTGGAGTATCCTATTCCACCACCCGTTAGTTTCCATTAATATGATATAAATCATTTAATAAAACTACCATCAACAACACCCCATCCCATGGGTTAATTTTTCATTCATTAATCATTCAAAAATTATTTGGGTACTCTAGTACTCTTCATAATCTTCCAAATAAAAGGTTCACTTATAGTGAATAGAGTCTGACTGCATCAAGAAATGAGAATCCAATGACAAGAAACATCCATACGCCCAAGAATTTCATAATTATAAAGTAAAAAACTTAGCATTGATGAGGAATACCAGCCCTAAACTCATCCTAATTTCCCTGGTGTCCCACACAATTGCTCATGATATCAATTTGTTCCTCTATGATCAATATATACTGTCACTACAACTCAGTATCCCAGTACATTTCTCATCCATAAAATAATCATTAGTCAAAATATCCTCAGCCCTATAGCCCATTGTACCTCAAGTAATATGACCACACATAGTTATAAAACAATCACACCAAGGATATAAATACCTAGAGAACACATACACATTCAAATGTATTTTTCACACATAGGAAAAGGCACTAATACCATAACATTGATACATTTAATCCTCCCACATCGGGCTTAATTAGCCCCAAAAAATTATCTTTAGGAAACAAAAATTTTAATTCCCATCTTGAATTAACCAATTTATTATGAATAGTTTTTCAGAAATAGGTATCCAATAACTTATTAGCTATCAAGAACTATGAATCAACATAAACATACATTTATAGTTACTCCCATATTCCATAAAAATCAAGGAATAATAGTTATTAATTCACATGAATATTTTTTAATCACATCACCATGAATCTGAATTTATATTTTTTATAATATTTATAGAAATAATAACCATTCTAAGAAAAAAACCCACAACATAAATGTATCACATTATCTTAAAAAAACATGAGGCATCAAAATCATGAAAACCATAATCGATCACAAAACCTAAATGAAAAATTCATTATTTCCTAAAAAAATATTTCCCAAGTTCCTATCTTTATTAAGTTAATTCCATCACCACCCAAAGGATTAAAGCATGAAAATATCACACTTTCACTTTAAAAAAAGACATGTAACAGATCCCAAACCTCAATATTGAACTTTCATAATCACTATGAAAAATGAATAAGAATAAGGCAACTCCAAATATGACCATATAAAAGAATCACGATAATCTAGATTAGGATAAACCCATTAGATACCTAAGATATATAAGGGAAAAATGATGAAATAACACAAAAATATAGAATAGAAGATAATTAAGGGACAATTGAAGGGGAAAAACTTACCTTAGATCACCATAGATAAATATCTAGAAAATGGGGATTGGATTTAATCGAAGATGATTCAAAGGAATTAAAAAACACACTTTTGGATGCCTAGGGTTTGAGAGAGGAGAGGATAATTAAGATAATTTTGAGGGGGCTTCCCAATTTATAACCAGGATGAAAAGATCCATATTCACAACATGTGGAAGTAATTGACACCATGAATTCCTTAAATTCGATATCCACTAAAATTTAAGTCACCTATTTAGAAATATGACAAAAAATTCATGTAATGAATCATAGATTCATGTCATGAATTACTTCTAGGTAGAACCATCAAATTCCATATTAAAACCCTTCAAGTTGTGAACTGGAATTCAAGCCTTGAATTTCAATTCACACTATGAATACTGGACTCACACCGTGGATTCCTCATGCTACTATATTTCTATCTTCCAACCATTCACTCTCACCTCACGATCATAAAGGGAAAGACTTGAGAAAACTGGGCCCTTATAAAAAATTATGAAATTTTTATTAATCAATTAGAATATTTGATAATTTATTTAAATATATTAAAAATGAATATGAAAATATAATATATTAAAACTCTATTTAAATAATTATATAAATATATAAATGAATATATATTTATTTATGTATATATATATATATATTAAAATTTGTTATATAAATTTAAATATATATGCATTAATATAATTATTGGTGTGGTGGAAAAAATCCCATTTGATATGGATTGAAAATCTCATGGCGTGACAAAAAAATAGTGAAAAAATGGAGGGTTAGTATATGTATGTATATATATATGTATGTATGTATATGTGTTTATACATATATATATATATCTGTGTGTGTGTGTGTGTATGTATGTATATATGTATGTATATGTGTGTGTATGTATATATGTTTGTATGTGTATGTATGTATGAATATGTGTATGTATGTGTATGTATGTATACATATGTGTATGTATGTATGTGTATATTTGTTTATGTATGTGTATGTATATGTATATGCATGTGTATGTGTATGAATGTTTATATTTATGTGTGTATATATTTTTATGTGCATGTGTATGTATATATATATCTAGGTGTATGTATGTGTATGCACATGTATGTATGTGTATGTATATGTATGTAGGTTTACGTATGTGTATGCATGTGAATTTATGTGTGTGTATGAATATGTATGCATATATGTATGTGTATGTATGTGTATGTATTTGTATGTATGTCTATGTATGTGTATTTATGTATGTATTTCTATATCTATTTATGCATCTGCATGTTTATGTGTACGTATGTGTATGTTGAAGGAGATATTCCCTAAATCCTTATATGTGTATGATATATATAAGATATATTATATTTCAAGAAAATTATGGTTTCCATACATGGGGTGTATCATTTCATATAGCCTATGGATTCATCATTAATCATCGACATTGGATATCATTAAAGTATAAATTTCATAAGAGGATGCATGTGAAAGGAGTTTCATGTACATACTGTTTAAATTGGTCAAAGCATTAACTCATGCATTGACACACATGAGTTAATTCATGCACTGTCAAGGAGTGTACTCAAGGGATTTATAAATCTTACTACCATGCAATGGTGTATGTGTGTTCTTGCTAGATTCTAGGATGAACCTCTATGTATCTCTAAGCCCTATTATTATTTATCCTTAGCACTTCAAGGTGTTAACACACCATGGGTGAATGAGAGTCCCTCTTGTACATTTATAGATTTATCTTAGCTCATGGATACCTTCAGTGGTGGGATGATTTCATCTTCTACTTTGGAGATCCTTATCAAACATATTAGATAAAGACCAGGAAGATTGTGGAGGATTATTTAATGAATGATACACATGTTTTTAGTATTTCTTCATTTCAGTATTTATGTAGTTTTTATATATCATGGATGGGATATCCTTGCACAAGATATTTTATATGTTTTCAATACTTTTAATAAATTTTATTAGACTCTTTTAATCCCCAAAACTAGAATCAAGTCCATTACCATGATTATATTTGTGAAATATTTGATGAAATGAATAAGAAAACAAAAACCAAGCATTATTTTCAGTTTTCTAGATATTATACTTTACCTTTACATATGGTGGATCTAAGTAAAGGTCATCAATTGTACCCGTATGTAGAGTGGTCTATGTAAAGGTCACCTCCACTTACATGAGCTACGTAAAGGTAATATGAGATTTACCTATACACGAAGGGTCATGTAATGGTAACTTGAGACTTCCCTTCATGCGAAGAGTTCACATAAAGGTAGCTTGATTCTTACCTTTACATAATTTTTTTTACATAAAGGTAATTTTCATAAAGGTAATATGATTCTACCCATAAGTAGATTGTCTATGTAAGAGTAGAGAGAGTATACCCTTACATAGAATATATATGATGAACTATTCCTTTAACAACCCATATATATGATTTTAAAAGAAAGGGTTTTACATTTTTACATTCCCATGATCTTTTAGGTTCATAGTTTTATAGAATTAGGAAAAACATTACATTACACATGGAATAATAATGTACAATGCCCATTTTTTCCAAAGTACACAAGTGAAATATTTAATAATGAATGTTGTGTTTGTTGTCATTATATTATAAAGTCAATATATAAGGATGCCTTAAATGAGAAGTTGATGATAATGTGTCATTGGATGTCATACTTTATGAACAATCAATGCAAGTCCATAGGTTGATTGAGATATAGACATGTCTATGGAAAAATAATTTTAAGGTAACTAGATTGAAGAATTCAGGAACTGAATATCACGACATAGTGACAATGATAATTATGATGATTTTTGAACTGCTCTTTAATTCTAATGACATGTTACAATTATACTAGGGGAGTTAAAATTATTTATAACATTTAAAAACATGAAAAAAGTGAAAATATTTATTTTCATAAAGAAATGTTTTGAAGCAAATCACATGATAAAATTCACATGAAGGAGATCATGTGCTTGAGTTTTCATGAAGTGAAACCACATACTATTGTGTATGCGAAGAAGGAGAAATAGATCCCAAATTCTTTGATCTTTAACAGGATAAGTGAGTTTTTATGAGACTCCTAGGTTTTTAGAAGATCAATTTGATTGCATGAATCACTCATGTGATGAAGTATCTTGAAGAAGATAGATCACATGAAAAAAATAAATATCTCCCATGGTCTTTCTTTCACAAATAAGATGAGACACAAAGTATATTAGTCACACAATGTAATATTTCTACACTGGTTTTTTTGAGGAGAACCTGCACTCATCAGTTATATGAAGATACATGAATATCAGGGCATCATGTTACATAAAAGTTACTCCATGAAGGTTATCCATTTTTTATTAAACAAAACAAGACTATGTGTACTCGAAGTAACACCGTACAAATAACTTTAGATAGGTAGACCATTTTTATAAAACAATATTGAATTACATATGGCATCTTAAAGAAAGGTAGTGAATAAACCTTGATAAAAAGAACATAAAATAATAAGAATGATATTTGTTATGTGTTAGGGTTTACTTGAGATATTTTAATTGAGAATTCCAGAAAATAATGATTTGATATTGTGAAATATTTTTATTGTCTAAAATAATATTGAATAAATTATATCCATCACTTTAACACATTCAATTGAGTTTGAGACTTCATCAATGGAAGGAAGAACTACCTAAGCATTGATTCACTATGATCATATATAGGTGATCAGAATTTTTGGTCAAGACAAATAAACCCAATCAGTGTTAGTTAAAGTTATTTAATAAGTTTACATGATTTCTCTAGTTGATCTAGATAGATTGTGGATAAAGATATATTTCAATTGGTGCATAAGAAACTAGGATCAGATAGATATATTACTATCATTGGATCAAAATCATAAAAATAATTTATGATTGGAGTGTCCAACCAGTCACTAAATAAGAGATTATTATTGGGGGGTCTGACCAATTTATAGAAAATTATTATTGGGTTATCTAACCAAATACTATTGTAATAACTTATGGATATAGTTAATAATCCATGTTAGGGGTTTTAACCAACATGGAAAGGAATAGGTCTTTTGACCAAACCTTTTAAATTATGTGTATTGAGCTTAATTTACTTTCTACATTATATATGGTATGAATGTGATTACGAATGTATATGATCTACTAATTATAGTAGGCGATAGAGGTTTGAATTTAAAATGGGGTAAAAGAAAAATAATATAATTTAATAAAAAAAGCCACACATGATTCACCCCCTCTCATTGTGAACACATAATCCACCAGGCATTTTAATTGGTATCAGAGGGAAGGTACTACCTTTAATTTAGATCTACTTTACTAGCCCAGTTGTATACATCAAAAAAATATAAAGTGTATATATATATTTGAATAAGATTCAGAAGAGATTCACATGGAAAATCCTAACTTTACTCATGATGCTAAAAATGTCAAATTTTCTATTAAGAATTTGAAAAATAATAATAAAAGAGAGGCAAAAAATATGAACAATAACTCAAAGGTGAAAGACGACTAACCACTAGCTGTAAGATCTTAGAGTGGTAAATTTTTAGTAAAATTTATTGATTATGATTTTGATGAATCAAGATCAAGTTGTGATGAAGAAGTGTTCATTTATAGAATCAAATAACTATAACACCCCAAGGTTTTAAAAATAAATTAAAATGCATACAACTTTGTTTTAAGTAGATATTTATAAGTAGCCTTTAAACATAATTTTTCCACTTATATGTTTTGAATTTTGAAAAATGGTTATCTACAATTATGATCAGTATGTTATTTGGAGTCTATTGGAACCAACTTTATTTTTGGTGAATAGTAACATACCCTTATGAACAGTAATATGAATAGTAATATGACCCCAATGAATAGTAAATTGTATTATTATTTAATTTTTAAGGCTTAAAGATAATGACATCTTGGTTAAGTTTTCAATGTGATATAAAAGCAGTTATAGAATTAAAATTGTTAATTTTTGAATAAAGTATGATTTTATTAAAAAATTAAATTAATAATATTTAGAAAATTATTTTCAAAAAATGGAGTTTATTTTTTAATTCTACACATAGGAAAATGGTTAGGGTGATTTTTTTTGATTTTTATGGAATTCTTGAATTTTCGATGAATAATGAAATATGGTAAAACACCGTATATTCAAATTATCAGTTAAATACACTATTTATGACATCATAAGTGACGTAAGACCACTTGGTTCGAAATCACATGCCATTATTACTATTTGGAATCACATTAATTAATAATATTCATATTATTGAGCAAAAATATTATAATAATGATTAAAATAATGTAAAATACCTCCTCTCCCCACTTTAAATAACACCCTCATTCACCTCTTCCTCCCACACCTATCAAGATTTGAGCCTTACCTAAGTTCTGACCAATACTCCTCCCAAGTCTCTTCCCCACGTCCTAGAGCTGCTGGTCTTACCAAAAGTCCAAAACCAAAAGGCCTTAAGGAGGATCTCAAGGAGAATAGATCAAGAGGTAAACATCCTCTTTTGTGTTCTTTCTTTTCTTTCCAGTTTCTTTTCTATTATTATTCTTTCCTCACCTAACCTTATCCAAGAGGCATAAATGATTCAGTATCTTACATACTCTATATTTCATCATGTTTATGTAATACTCACCATTATAATTCTTCTCCTATCCCAATTATTCAAGAAATTAAAACACTGTCAACGATGTGTCAATTTACCGACATCGTGGATGATGTGAAATCAATTTCTTTTACTTCATTAAAGAATGGTCATGAAACCATTTTTATGGTGGAACTAGATTATAATTTATGTAATATATCTTATATAAGTTTTTGGAATCATTTTTACCTATATTATTAATTTATTAAACAAAATGAGTTTATTACGATCGAAGAATGGCCAAAATGACCTAAACAAATATCCGTAATGTTTTAACTTATGAATCATCCTCATGTTATAATTCAAAATGATAAATGGAATAATTTATGGTACTAAAAATATTTAAATACCATTCAATTCCAATTATGGATTTTCACTTCCAATCAACAAGAATATCCATCATGAACTGATCATGGAAATCATGTAAAGAATGCACCCAAAACAATGCAAGGAACAAAATACTAACAATTAAAGGGTGAAATGATGTAATGAAATGATCATATAAGATATTATAAATATGAATATTTTTTTAAGATAAAAATAAATTTATTTTAACCATTATATGGGAGGTTTAAACAATTTTTGAAGTAAGACAAACCCTAGGTAAGGGAATTCTTAACCCGGTTTCCATTCTTTGGGTTAACCTTCAACTTCATTATTTATGTGGTATTAAAATTATATTGTGTGATTAATTTTTTTTATATATGTTGAATTATGTTTATTTATATTTTATATACATATTACATCCACTCTATTAAGTCTCACTTTAATTATATGATATTTATAAGGGACTTTCCTTTTAAAAACCTCTTTTAAAATTCTGTTTTACAAAATTCAAAAGCAATGTTTTTATGAAATAATTCATGTTGTATGATTATGTTATGGTTCTTGGGAATTGTCTATAATGAATGGTGGGACATATATCTCCCTCCAACGCATTGGGTATGTGTAATTTGAAGGTCAGTAGTATGGTTACTCCAAGTGTAACTGCGATGGTTACACAAATTGTAAGGTAGCCGTGAGGGTTACAAATTATAAGGTAGCTAAGAGGGTTACAAGAGTATGTAATTAATGCCCCAAGATACCTTTATGGTTCTATTTTTGTTCTTATGTTTTGTGTGGATCTTGTGGAAATATCATTTTTCACAAATTAAGTTTATATGGGTGACAAGTATGTCTTTTGAAAATGATTTCATACCTTACAAGTATTCAGGGACTAATGTGTTCTTTACTTATTTTATATCCCTTACTGAGCTTTTCCTGATCATCCCAAGTTTTTAAATGATTTTAAAAGGTTATATGAATTTTTAATACAAATAAAAAATCCATATTAAATGTTTGAATAATTTTCAAAGAAATCATGTTTTTTTGAAAAGTTTTATATTTTGGAAGAAATGAATACTATTTTTATGGAATAAACTTTGTATTAATGTGTAATGTTATGAATGTATTATGTCCCAATTCTCTAAAGATCTAAAATTAAAAAGATCCCCAATGATAAATGAAGTGATTTCTTGACTAAATTCAATATTATATAATGTATTAAGGTCGAGTCCTTATAGTTTGTATCAAAGGATGGTTTAGATAACTTTAGGGGTTAGGGTGATGTTAATAGAATAGTATAAATGATTTTTATTCTATGATTAATTTGAAATGTTATAACATTTAAAGATTACCATGTTGCTTTGATTAAGATATGTTTGTTCAGAATGGTTGTCCGTAGAATAAATAGGGAAACTGAAGAGGAGAGGCACCAACAGAATGATATCCTTCCAAATCTATATCCTAGAATGGTAGGGATTAGAACTGAGTAGTTTGTGACAGTAATGTATTAGATGATTCAGGAAATAAATGGTGGTGTCATCCATGCAAGAGAACAACCATAGGTACCACAAAGGAACATGACAATAGTAGAACATTTTATGAGACAACACCCTACAAATTTCAATGGATATTATGACCCAGTAGCAGTTGAAGGATGGGTTAAGTCCCTTGAAAATATATTTGATGTAATGGGTTTTTCATATAATCAAAAGGAAAGTCCTTAAATTTATCATTTTGAAGTAAAAACGGATCAATGGTGTTCAATGGTAAAAAATACCAGGAATAGAGAGGATATTGATGTCTTTGAGTTAGATGAATTTAAAAATCTTTTCCTTGAAAAATATTTTCCTAAGGTGGCATGACTTAGGATAGAGAGGAAATTCCTTGAATTGAAGAAAAAGTAGGAGGATTCAGTGGCTGTATATGAAGTAAACTTCACCCGACTGGAGAGGTATGCTCCAAATCTTATTCTAGATATTGATAGAAAAATCAACCACTTTTACTCCGGATTGAAGCCAAGGTATCAAAGGGAATTGGCCTCCCATGAATTAAAAAGTTATGAGAAAATTTTCTGATGTGATGAGAGGGTAGAGATGGAGTTTGCTGATGATCACATGAATTTTGAAAATAAGGAGAAGAAGAGGTCCAGATGGAAAGTGATGGGTAAGAATCAACAAAATAAATCTGATGGTAAGAAAATCTAGTTTCCATTTTGTGAAAAGTGTGGCAAGAAGTACCCTGGGGAATACCTTACCAAAACTGGGCAGTGTTTTTTATGTGGTAAGTTTGGACATATGGCCTAGTATTGTAATGAAAATGATCCTAAGACTAATCTTGATAAGAAAAATGTTAAGTGTTTTAAATGTGGTGAGATTGGTCTCTATGCAAATGCCTTCCCAAAGTGTGATCCGAATGATGCAAAGACGACAGAATATAAGCAGAAAGGTATAGTGAGATCATTTGAAACTACATCAGCATATGTCGGGCCATCCAATGAAGTTTTATTAGGTACCTTGTTTTTTTACATAGATTTTGCTAAAGTTTTGTTTGATACGGGGTCTAAAAATTCCTTTATTTCTGAGGAATTTTATGATAAATTGGAAATATCACCTCAACAAATGAGACCATAACTTGTTGTTAAAACACCAAGGGAAATATTATAGAAAAGAGTAATTATAATAATCTTTATATTGTGGTATGTGGAAATACATTACCTACAAAACTTGTTGTTTTTCCCTTAGTATAGTTTGATGTTATTATAGGAATGGATTGGATTTTCATTTATCATGATAATATTTATTGTAGAGCTAAAATAGTTTTTTTTTTCAGAAAGAGTTTTAGTTTGTATACAAGAAAGAAACCATATAATTGATAACATATCATGAAGATAATAAACTATTTAAAGATAGAAATGAAATATATCTTTCTCACATTATTGAAAACAATGGAACTTTTCAGATTAATGATGTGACAGTGGTAGATGAATACCTTGATGTTTTTACTGATGAGTTACCCAGTGTTATACCAGATCGGGAAGTTGAATTCACAATTGACTTAGTTCCTGATGATAAGAAAATTTCAAAACTCCCATATATAATGGATCAAATGGAAATTATTGTATTGAAAAAATCAGTTATAGGATTTTCTTGATAAATGCTTCATTCGTCCTAGCACTTCACCATGGTGTGCCCCTGTTTTATTCGTAAAAAAAATATGGTTGCATAAGAATTTTCATTGATTATAGTGCCTTGAATAAAATCACTGTTAAAAAAAGTATCATTTTCCTCATATCGATTACTTGTTTGATCAGCTCCAGGGAGCTCAGTACTTTTCCAAGATTGACTTGAGATCTGGATACCATCAGCTGAAGGCGAAGGAGGGTGAAATACAAAAAATAGCTTTTCATACTAGATACGATCATTATGAATTTGTTGTTATGCCATTTGGGTTAATTAATGCACTTGATTTATTAATGAATCTTATGAATAAAATATTTCATGAGTTCTTGGATAAGTTTTTGGTTGTGTTTATTAATGAAATTATGGTATTTTCTAAGAGTAAAGATGAGAATGAAAAACATATAAGGGATGTTTTTAAAACCTTAAAGGAAAAGAAACTATATGTAAAATTCAGAAAGTGTGATTTTTGGTTGCAAACAATTTCTTTTCTTGGGAACATTTTAAATAAGTATGGAATAATATTTGATCCTTCCAAAACAAAGGTGGTTGATGAATGGTTAAGACCCAAAAATGCTACGAATATTCGAAGTTTTATTGGATTAGTAGGTTATTACTAACATTTTGTTAAAAACATTACATGGTTATGTATCCCGATAACTAAATTAACGTGAAAAGAGGTTAAATATATTTAGACAAAATAATGTGATGTTTTTTTAGGAATTGAAGAAGATATTGGTGAATACTCCAATTTTTTCATTGACTTCCCAAAATGGAGAGTTTTTCATCTACAGTGATGCTTCATTAAAGGGACTTGGTTGTGTTCTAATGTAGAATGATCAGGTAATTTCTTATGCTTTAAGACAATTAAAACCTCATAAGTTAAATTATCCCACACATGACTTGGAATTGGTAGCTGTAGTTTTTGCTTTGAAAATTTGGCGACATCATTTATACGAAGCCATATGTCAAATATATACTGACCATAAAAGTCTGAAGTATATATTCACTTAGAATGAAATAAACATGAGGCAGAGAATATGGCTTGAACTGATAAAGGATTATGATTTCACAATCAATTACCATCTAAGAAAAGAAAACAAAGTGGCATATGCCTTTAGTTGAAAACATAATGCATCATTAACCATGTTACGTTTGGAACATGATCCCTTGATTAATGATTTGATGAATTTTGGCTTAGAAGTAGTTAGTACAGGAAATACCTCTGTTTTTTTTAGGTTTTAGTGCAGTCATCGTTGTCATCCAAAATTAAGCAAGCGTAGAAGGAAGATTGTGAGATACAGAAAAAGGTAGAATTGGTTAAAATGGGTAAGTTTCCAGAATTTAACCATGATAAAGATTGTGTGTTAAGATTTGGAAAAAGGTTGTGTGTGCCTTGTGATTCTCATTTTATGAAATATTTTTTGTGTGAAGCTCATAGTTCTCCATTTTTGGTTCATCCAGGCAGTACTAAGATGTACAGAGACCTTAGGGAGTATTATTGGTGGGATGTAATGAAAAGAGATATTGCTGATTTTACCATGAAATGTTTGACATGTCAACAGGTTAAAGAAGAGTGGTAGTTACTAAAGGGGATGATTCAGCCTTTTCCAATGAAAGAGTGGAAATGGGAGAATGTATCCAGGGAATTTTTGGTGGGACTACCAAAGACTTATCGAGGTAACAATGCGATTTGGTTTATTGTTGATCAACTGAAAAAATATGTACATTTTCTTTCTATTAGAGATACAATGTCGTTGGATCAGCTTTCTCGTCTGTACCTCATGAAGATTGTCAGGTTACATGGAGTTCCTCTTTCCATTGTATCTAAACGAGATTCCAAGTTTAATTCTAACTTTTTGAAGGGACTTTAGAAGTCGTTGGGAACATAATTAAATTTTAGTATAACTTTTCATCCTCAATTAGATGGTCAGTCAGAATGAATGGTTCAACATTTGGAGGATATGCTTCAAGATTATTCAATGTACTACCAAGGAAGTTGGGATCAACATATTTCTTTAGTTGAGTTTTCTTATAATAAAATTTTTCATTCTAGTATAAAGATTGAAACTTTTGAGGCATTGTATGGGAAGCGATGTAGAACTCCATATTTTTGGGACGAAGTCAGGGAAAAGAGGTTGATGTGACCGGA
This sequence comes from Viscum album, assembly GCA_963277665.1. Classification (NCBI taxonomy): domain Eukaryota; kingdom Viridiplantae; phylum Streptophyta; class Magnoliopsida; order Santalales; family Viscaceae; genus Viscum; species Viscum album. Next base: position 1,257,402,600 of record OY728122.1, read on the forward strand.
ATTAGTAGAGGAAGTGGCTGAGAAAGTGAAGACGATCCAACATCACATGAGGATAACTTAGAGTAGGTAGAAAAGTTATGAAGATAATAGAAGGAAAGAATTCTATTTTGAGGTAGGTGTCCATGTTTTCCTTAAAAATTTCTCAAAAAAGTATGATGTATTTTGGTAAGAAAGAAAAGCTAAGTACGCCATTCATCAGTCCTTTTAAAATCCTGGAGAAATTTAGACCTGTTTCATATCAAGTAGCATTGCCTCTTATATTTTCTCAGGTATACAATGTTTTTCATGTTTTGATGTTGAGGAAGTATGTTCTAGACTCAACTCATGTTTTGAGCCCAGAAGCAGTTCAGCTGGAAGAGAACCTTTCTTATGAAGAGAAAACATTTAAAATTCTTGATCAAAGGTAACAGGTATTGTAGAATAAGGTAATCCACAAGGTAAAGGTTTTTTTGGAGAAACCACATAGTTGAAGTAACATGGGAGTCTGAAAATGCTATAAGGTAAAGGTACCCTCACTTGTTTAATAAGTAAATAAAATTGTGAGGACACAATTTCTAGAAGGTGAGGATAATGTAACACCAAAAGGTTTTAAAAATAAATTTAAATGCATAAAACTATGTTTTATGTAGATATTTAAAACTAGCCTTTACACATAATTTGTCCACTTATATGTTTTTGAATTTTGAAAAATGGTCTTCTACAATTATGATCAGTATGTTATTTAGAGTCTGTTGGAACCAACTTGATTTTTGGTGAATAGTAACATACCCTTATGAATAGTAATATGAACCTAATGAATAGTAAATTGTATTATTATTTTATTTTATTAAGGATTTAAGATAATGACATCTTGGTTAATTTTTCAATGTGATATAAAAGTAGTTATAGAATTAAAATTGTTAATTTTTGAATTAAGTATGATTTTATTTAAAAATTAAATTAATAATATTTAGAAAATTATTTTAAAAAATGGAGTTCATTTTTGAATTCTAACTATTGAAAAATGGTTAGGGTAAATTTTTGGGATTTTTCTAAAATTCTTGAATTTTCGATGAATAGTGAAATACGATAAAATATCGTATATTCAAATTATCAGTTAAATACACTATTTATGACATCATAAGTGATGTAATACCACTTAGTTTGAACTCAAATGCCAATATTACTATTTGGGATCACATTAATTAATACTATTGATAGTCTTGAGCAATAATATTATAATAATGGATAAAATAATGTAAAATACCTCCTCTCCTCCACTATAAATACTACCCTCATTCCCCTCTTTATAACACACCTCTAAAGCCTTGAGCCTTACCTATGTTCTATCCAATAATCTTCCCAAGGATCTTCTCCACAACCTAGAGCTTCTGGTCTCACCAAAAGTCCAAAACCAAAGGCCTTAAGGAGGATCTCAAGGAGAAGAGATCAAGAGGTACACATCCTCCTTTGTGTTCTTTCTTTTCTTTTCATTTTATTTTATATTATTCTTATTTCCTCACCTACCCTTATCCAAGTGGAATTAATGATAAAGTATCTTACATATTCTATATTTCATAATGTTTATGAAATACTCACCATTATAATTCTTCTCCTCTCCCACTTATTGAATAAATTAAAACACTGTTGTGATGTGTTGATTTATCGACATCGTGGATGATGTGATATCAATTTCATTTACTTCCTTCAAGAATGGACATGTGTTTCCGACACTTTTCATGGGGTGTGCGCATCTGTCTGCTTGAGTGTGACAGGCGTGGCTTTTGTTACCCCGCATTCCCGCTTTCCAAAGGCGGGTGACATTCGCTCATTGTTTAGGGACGTTTACTCCTTGATAGAAACAAGATGAGGGGATATCAGTTCTTCCTTCTGTGGATTCCTCCTTGGAACTCATCACCTAGTCCGGGTCTCCCTCATAGATTTAATACGTTGTTTGTGAAACTCTTCCTGGTGCCATATCTTCATTGACACCAGTTAATTATGCTACTTCTGTCAGGATATTCCAAGGGGTCCAGTCAGGGCAGCAACCTTCGGTTAGGGGAGTAGTCATGATGGGGAATCACTGACGTGTCTAGACGCTGGGGATTGGTGTGTCTCTCTTCTGTCCCTTATTATAGGGCTTCTCAAGGGGGGTGGAAGCCCAAGCCAGCCCACATTGAACACGGGGAATCATATTCCATGGGCATGCATATGAGGTTTTACTCATCTTACTGTGTTTAACATAGGGTATACCGCAAGTTTAACGTCTAGCAGAGACAGATCGGACAGATCGGAACACTGGTTAGAGTAGATCAGACGGAGGAACCCCCTGGAGGGAACATCGATATTGGGGACATCACGTGGGAGGATTCTCGAATGCTGTGGAGGGGAATGAGGTGGCATGATCACACCGGGATGTGGCGGCCAGGGTAAGAATCAGGATGGACGATGGTTTTGGGCTTGAGCCTCGAAGAGACTTCCTACGTATCCCCGTGGCAGGGAATCAAAGTCTGCGTAGTTCATCTGGTGATGGCTTACCATTTAATGAGGTTGAAAATGGATTACAGTTGGATGGGGTCGAACTGACGCGAAGGAGGTTGGAATGACCGGGTGGTGGACTTGAACATCAGGGAGGCTTCCTACGTACCATTCCTTGACATGGATCAAATACCACATAGTTCAGATGGTGAATACAGTTTAACGTCATGTGGGACGGGGTGAACCGATGTGAAAGGGGGTCGGAGTGACCAATGGATGGTGGGATTTAACCTCATGGAGGCTTCCTACGTACCATGCATTGACATGGATCAAAGTCCACATAGTTCATGTGGATTGGGGATTACACTCTGAGGCGGCCCATGGTGGTGGGTGAACCGACGTGAATGACGTCGGAACGACCGGGTGGTGGGCTTGAACCTCAGGGAGGCTTCCTACGTACCATGCCTTGACATGGATCAAAGTCTACGTAGTTCAGAATGGGGCGTGTCGGTGAACCGATATGAAGATGGACCGGGGGTCCGTTGGATGATGGGCTTGAACCTCGTGTTGGATTCCTATATACCATGACTTCACATGGATCAAAGTCCTCGTAGTTTGGGTGAGGGGATTGGAACACCGACACAGAGGTGGTCAGGGCCAATGGTTGCTGGGCTTGAACCTCAGGGGGGCTTCCTACGTACCGTGCCTTTCCATGGATCAAATTCCTCGTAGTTCGGGATGGTGTGTCGGGGAACCGACGTGAATAAGGACCTTAGTCCATGTGGATGGTGGCATTGAACCTCAGGGAGGCTTCCTACGCACCATGAATTGACATGGATCAAAGTCCCCGTAGTTCAGGAGGATTGGTGATTACACTCTGAGGCGGCCCATGGTGGTGGGTAAACTGACTTGAATGAGGTCAAAACGACCGGGTGGTGGGATTGAACCTCATGGAGGCTTCCTATGTACCATGCCTTGACATGGATCAAAGTCCCCATAGTTCAGGAGTACAGTTTAACGTCATGTGGGATGGGGGTGATGTCATGGTCGATGCTTACTCTAAGCCCACGTGAGTCATGCTCGGTGTGAGAAACAAGAGGTAGCAAAGGCCTGTCGACCATGTCATGAAAGGTGCATCCATGGGATTTAGAGTGGGGCTTATGCATGGAGCGGCCCAGGGAGAGAGAGATTGGGACTTACTCTGAGATGGAGGCCCGAGGGAGACAAAGCGCAATGGGAGGGGGACTTAGGACCGAAGAAAGGAGGAGCCCCATTCCCTATCACGCCCTCCACTGGCCTTGGCACCGAGGAAGTGAGGAGGAGCAGGGGTGCTGCCTCCTGAAAGAAAAGTTAGGGGCTTACACCCAGATGCCTTCCCTTCCCCGCGGACAAACGCCACTCTGTTAAGGAGGATATCATCCCGTGTGAGGGGTGACTTCGTACCTGTGGAGATGAATGGGCGTGGAGAATGTTCAAGGTGGGGGGGGGGGGTCCCCCGTGTGCGAGGCACGAGGATAGGTCATAGTTTAACGTCATGTGCTGAGGATGATGGTGCTTGGAAGTTTAACGTCCTGCAGCTCTGACGACGGGGGTTCGCTCTGCACCCCTAGGACTTACATAAACAGTACCCTCTACTCCTTCTGGGAGGGAAGGCATTGAAAAATCCATGGAGAGGGGGTGTCACAGGACGAACCATCGAGGGGACCACGTTAGCGTGACTATGTGAAGAATCAATAGCCATTATCGTGACTATACAAAGAAGCATTAGGAAAAACAACACAACGGGCAGTATCGTCCAGGGGACTTTGAAGTCACATCGTGCAAACCTGTAGGGTAACACGGGAAAAGGATTTTCCAAGAAGAGAGGTTCATAGGCAAGGGCCTTGTGGAGCTTTGTTGCTCTGTGTGGTAGAGGGAACTTGTGAAGGGGTGTGCTTCGCAAAGTGGGGATGCCTTAGCCTTAGCATGGGGCGAAGGTGAAAATGGGAGGTGCTTCGTGAAGTGGAAGGTCATTTACGGAGCACAACCTCACAGAGCAAAGGTACCTCATGAAGCAAGGTTTCGGGAAGCAATGTGCTTTGCGAAGTACAGTGACCCTGCCTTAGCATCTGGATCATGTGTACAGGAAGGGCGTTTCAAAAAGCATAAACGCTCCGTGACAACCCAGGTCCCCTTGGGGATCCACTTCCTTCACGAAAGACCTTTGGCTTCGTGAAGGGAACCCCTATCAGAAGGGGGGATCAAAACAAGACAATGGGGAGGCACTTTGCGAAGCATAAGTACCTCGCACAACTCATGGTTCACCGAGCAGAAGACTGCTTCATGATTCGGGATCCGGGAATCCAAAAGGTCAGATTTTCCCTCCTCAGAGTTCAGGGGGAGTCCGGTATTTATAGGCAACATGCACCGTGGAGCGGAGCCCATACGGTGTGAAGAAGGGCTTGGTGGCTTCATGGTGGGTTGCAAACATCAAATGGGGTCACAAAGCATCCTGCCTCCTTTGCTTCGTGGCAGCGTCGCGAACGTCAAATTTGTTCGTGGAGCATCCCGCCTCCTTTGTTTTGCGGCGGTTCACGGTGGCAGCGATGTTGGGGGGACTCTGCGAGGTGGCTTCGCAAGGTAGTCTGTGGGACCATCTTGGGCCTTCTATTTGTCCCAAACTTTGGCACCAAAAAATTCCCCCCTCAGACTTGGAGTCGCGGAGAGATCAATGGTCAAAGTCTAAGGGAAATCACCAAAAATTCTCGGTCATTCATGGGGTTGACTTGCGAAAAGGGCTCGTGAGGTGAATAGGGTACGCGCGGTCCGGGCGCGCCACGAATCTCCACATGGACTGGACGTGCCGTGAAGCTCTGACGACCATTGCCTATAAATAAGGGGCCTTCCATATCTTTTTTCCTTTCACTTCTCCATGATCTTGTCTTCTTGCGCTCTCGATTCGCGAATCTCTACGTACTTCACGAGTAATATCCGCGAATCGGGCCTTCGCGGCACACATTGAGTCCTCGAATCTACGTTTCACTCCGCAATCTGGCTTTGAACGCCGAGGCAGTGCCCCGCGAACAGTCTTCACGAGCGGACTTCATGAACGTTCTTTGAGAACGATCTTCATAAACCAGCCAAAGAAACATCACAACTCTAGAACAGATGGCCCAAGAAGATGCTACCCAGGGGGGTCTTTGTGTATGCCGCCTGGAGGGATGAAATGGTGAATATTTTGGGGCTAAGAGAGCTAGTTCGAAGTCACTCAGACCATAGTTCTTCGGTGGAGCTGCCGTCAGAGAGATAGAAGAACTACCCGCTATGTAGGAGGTTTCCCTTGTATGGCTTCGGGCTGAGGGATAACGTATTCATCCCTGAATCAGGTAGGGATGAGCCAGATTACTGGTTCTAGAGCATGCCGTGTCAGCACCGATGGTTCAGGGTGCCCGATGGTCATGCCTGGGAGGATTTCACGCCTGTCATTGCTGACTGCCTATAAAACCATCTGAAAAATGTCGACAGGAGGGAATTGTAGCCAGAGATGTCCTCTCCACTATACCAAACCATCCTTAAGGCCGTGTTGGGGAACCTGAAGAAGGGGTGGTCCGAGGAATGAGACCTGCGCCAGGGCAGCAACTTTATGGACGATTGGGCTTGGGCCTACTGGGTAGGCGCCTCGTGCGAGGAGTTCGGGGCGAAGCTGAGAAGAGTGGGCCTGTATGATGCATCTTGGGCTTCCCAGTTCCATATCTACTAGCCAAAGCAGTTAATGCTGGATTTGTTGAGCCGGTGGTCACTAGGGACCAATACCTTCCACCTACTTCATGGGGAGGTCGACATCAGCCTATGGGATGTGCATCAGATCTCTAGGGTCCCGATACTGGGGGCTATATATGACGAATTCCTCCCAGCTATGGGTACGTGGGAGGATACAAAGCAGATGCCACGTCTGGCGATGACATTGGTGGAGCTCGTGCCCAGGAAGGATAAGGAGGCGGTGAGGGATGTCCACTTCAAGAACTAGTTCAAGAAGTTTTTGAACTTCCCATAAAACAGGAAATTCCGGGAGAGGCCTCGAACATGCCCGAAGGGGTCTCGAATCAAAGAACACTCATACTGGTGGTTGTTGGAGAATAGCCAGTGGAAGACCTGGGGGTTCAGTGTTAGCACCGAACAACAGCCAATAGTCAGGCTTGCGGCATTCATCGCAGCTCTAATCTGTGGTTGGATCCTGCTAGTGAGGGATACAAACATGGTAGTGCGGACGAGAACTTTCATCATGGTGTCCACATTGGTGAAAGGATGACAGTTCAACCTAGGGATCCTGATTCTCGCCAAGTTGTACAAGATGCTATGGCACATCAGCGAGGGGAAAAGGCCACAGAGGGTATGTGGGCCGTTTCACCTCCTATATGGATGGATGGGAGCGCACATCAGGGGGATCTATGAGTATTAGAACCCCATCTCACCTCCAGGGTTGAACTTCCATCCCTCTATCTTGAATTCCACAAGGAGATTTCCAACCAATATGATCGCACCATCGGTTCTAAACTGGGTGTGGAGGGTGGAGGAATTTAATTTCTACCCATTCCCATTGCTGACGGGGCCCTTCACTAATGATGGCCAGGGAACGGATGAGCACCGAACCTACCTCCTGGCCTTTCGAGGTGGGGTCTTGGTGGCCAGGGTGGACTGCGAGCGTCTCTGTGATCCATACACTCCACACTGGTTTGCTAGGAAATTCCGGTGCCTGCAGCGGCTGACCCCGTAGGTCTACCTAGGGGTGCGCTACGAGGAGCACCCATTTGTGATGAGGCAGATGTGGCTCATTTTCATGTGGGAAGGCGGGAAGATGCGGAATGTATTGCCTCCTCCGACTTCCGTCCCTAGGCTGATAAAAGAATATGCCTAGAGCTGGGTGGTGGCCTATCCAGGGGAGATGATGGAGCGGCCAACCGTCCTGGTCGGTGAGGGCGAGCTTCCATGATCTTGGGGCCAAGGCTAGAAGGTGACAAGGGCATACCATAGTGGCGGGGTTGCTGTAGCGGCAGTGCCTGCACCAGTTGAGGGGGGAGAATAAGTAGAGGATCCGAAAGCGGTAGCGGAGCTAGTGGTTCCAAGAGAATAGAGTCATCCAGAGGGGCGGCCACCGAGGGGATTCCACAGGATTTCCATGCAAGCCCTGAGAAAACGGCTACGCCACATTGACATGCTAGAGAATGCTGTCATCCTGGAGGCCTGGGTCATCTGATAAGTAAATCGACAATTCCTCGGCCCATCCGAGTTATGGAAGCACCTTAACCACCTCGGGATGGAATTGTGAGGAATTGGCCCTATTAGGGCTGGTTTTGCAGTATCCCAGGCAGAGGCAGAGCAATACATAGCCGATCTGTAAGACTTCATCCACTCCTGGGGCGCCCTGTACCCGATGAAAGACCGATTCAGGGTGTTGTTGGGTTGTACGGTCCCTTCGCAACTATCATCCACTGACCTGAGGGAGCGATTCCCCCTACCGGACGAATCGGACGAGTCCTCCTGGGGAGACGAGGCTGGTAGAGAGAGTCTGCTGGAGGAGGGTGAAGTCGGCGACCAATCCTCAGATCTTGAAGATTTCACAGAGGTACTCGAGGTAAAATCCCAAGTTCCTTCTTCAAAGTCTGCCCTTAGGTTACTCTGGATTCCTTATCAGTGTCTGTACTATACAGTAGGACCTTGTGCATAGACCTCATTCTCGCCCCTCAGCGGGTGCCGATGCGGGACCTTCAGGATCCACGCTTGTGGATGCATCAACTTCCACATCTGGTGGGGCTGGGACAGTCGAGGCAGCTCCCTTGGAGTCTCCAGACCTGCCAACCATATATGGGGGGCCGCGTCTTGGGGTTTCGACGACATCAACCCAAGAGCGACACCATGGATTTGACCTCTGTAAGTCTTATCTATAGAATTCACAACTGCCATCCCCTGAACACGTTGACTGATTCATGTCCCTTTATTGGGATGTTGCGGCGAAGTTGGTCGGGGCTTCTGGTAGCACCCTTCCCAGGGGCATGCCGATGGTCGTGGAGGTGGACATCCAGCCTGACCGAACTACAGTGCTCCCGATCATCGGTGGGGGCTTCAGTGGGACTGTGCCTGAGATTATCAAGGTGGGATCCGATGATGAGGATCAACAAGATGATTCAGGCCCTGCCACGCCCGATCCAATGCCAGATGTGGAACCGGCTGAGGAGTTACATACGAGCCTTCCAATCATGCCGACTGGGACGAGATGACCTATGACGATGAGGACAAAAAAATAGTCAGTCACCGATCGTGGAAGCTGATCACGCACTTTATTAATGACACCCCCAAGTGCTATGGTTGAATGAGATGGACAGACTTCGTTCGCGACTATGCGAACTGTGTGCTGGGGGAGTGGATGCCTGACATCCTCACATGCTCATTTGAGATCATATGGCGGAAAAGATTCGAGAGTATGACCGTGGCCTTGGCGTGGGCTGGCAGCGGAGGAAGGCGATAAAAATCAGGAGGCTCCAGAAGGCTGAAGATGAGGTCCAACAACAACATAATCGGGCGGACGAGCACTTGACCTCCCTCAATGCGCAATCTGAGCTAATATCACAATTGAAAGCCCAGCTGGCGGAAGCCGAAGAGGGCCTGAGGCGAGATTCTAGAGAGATGATCACCATCCGGGCCGACATGGAGCGAGCCCAAATTGTGTCCAATGAGTTGTTCCCTCTCGCCACCGAGGAGGAGCGGGAGGTGAACAAGCGACAACATCTCCTGGATGCCACCGATCGGTGGGTGGCAGAACTGCAATGTTCCTTCGGTGATGTCAATCCATCCATGGGGGGAGTCAACCCCCGGGTACTGTAATGATTAAAAACCCTTAAATGTACTTTCATGCTTTGATTTTTTGAATGTCGTAGCATGCACGAGTTCCGTTGTTTAAATTGGTTTATTGCATCATTATGTTTTTTGCGGAGCGTCCAACAACCATTCCCTAAGCTCACGTTAGTCATGACCAATGTGAGAAACAAGGGATGGCTACCTCATCACCCCATCCAAACGTAGGAGTGAAAAACACGCTTCGGGCATCCGGGGTTTGAACAACCGGTCCGGATTCCCGGGAGGAAATGGGAGAGACCTGGCTGGAGAATGAAGTTCTCAGAATAACCAAATTACCGTTTTCCTAGTGTGCTCTTGTGGACGAATGAGGTAACGCCAGGGGTGCTGAAATCGATCCGAACAGATGGGAATGGGAGATGTGAATCACGATACCCAGGTTTTGGAACATTGTGGGGGTGGAGTGACAATAAAGAATGGCTTTTGACCGCATTCAAAACACAGTATTCTTATTGTATTGTCCTGAAGTGTGGGTAGAAAATGAGGTTCGACCATTGACCATGTTCAAAACACACGACATGTCACAAATTCCATCCGTTAGTCCTCCGGAACGTTGACCCAAGACATTAGGTAGGCCATAGGCCGAGTATCCATACTATTAGGGGGTTCCTCCAGACATGAAAGAGGATGAGGGTCTGAATAAGGGGCACGCAAAGCGTGGAATGTGGAGTGAGGGTTTGTTTGAATAGAATCCAACACTCTTGAAATTACGCCACCGTGGTGGAAGCACACTGGATGGACGCATCGGTTTGATCATGGATCATTCCTTCTTTTCGACAGGGCATCTCTGGCGAGGGGGGCTGTCGCTTCCCAATGCCATCGCGGGGCATCCCGAACTTGTTCGGGGAAAAATTGAAGTTACATGGTTCCCCACGAGGGGTCGGGCCAGGGGGCCGGAAATGGGGAGGAACATGATTTTATGATTCCTGGGGCCAGACCCTGGGAGAAATACCAGGGTGTCTCTACATATCCTGTGAGGTTGGGAATCAAGATGTGCGTAGTTCTGGAAGCACAGTTTAACATCATGCGGGACGATGAGAAGCCTGGCTGCACCGGTGTACATCCTACCAAAACTACTAAGCCCACATGAGTCATGCTTGATGTGGGAAACAAGAAGTAGTGGTGGGAATTTCCTGACATAGGAAGGAACATGTTAGGGAGAAGGGACCCTTGGTGAATTCCGGCCCAATGATGCTAACCCATCCATGTAGCGCACCTAGATGCGCGAAGAGATAAAGACGAGTATGTCAGAATTCCACTTTAACATGAGAAAGTAGAAATGTGTGAACCATGACGCTCGAAATTTGGACCACAATGATGGAAGCCTGACGATGGAGGATAACTATTGACCATGGTGGAAACACAGCATCCACATCACATTAGCCTAGAATGGGGACAGAAAAATGAGGGTCGACCGTTGACCATGTTTGAGACACGGGACCTGTTGCAAATGTCATCAAATATCCTTAGGGGCGTTGGCCCAGGACGGTAGGTGAGCTGATGTGGCATGGGACCGGGCCATTAGGGGGTCCCTTCGGATGTGTAAGAGGATGAGGATCCAAATAGCGAGCTCACGAAGCTTGCTCATGGAATGAGGGGAATGTCCCCATGAAAATTCCACACTTCAGGCTCTTTGTCAAATGCATCTAAATACAACAATGAGACGTATTAGATAGAGGGGGTTGATCCCCTTCCCATAGGGAGATATTAGTTTAGGGTCATAGAACTCGGACCATAGATTGTAGGAAACACGAGAGGCACGTGGTGGGGTAACTACAAATACCCGACGTGAATGGGAACCGGGGGTTCCGACTACCACGTGTTCCTCAGAGAGGTTTTAGGTTTAGGGACTGAAAATGAGAGTTGATCTGGGCTTGAGGCAAAGTGCACAGGCATTCCTATGTACCCTATGAGGATGGGGATCAAGCTGCACGTAGTTCTTGAGGTGGCATGGTAGGGTACAAGTGCCAGGAAAAAGGTATGTTCGGGTGTGTCCCTCACACCAAGAGAAGCGGTATTTGATAAATCTTGTTTTTCCTTTAAGGTGAGTGGTTTTTTTTTGAAGCGACAGACCTAGGGTAGCAGTCCCTGGCATCGCCACAAGAATTAATCTGTAGTAGGCGTTGACAAATGGCATGGCGTGTGACCAATACCAAACATGGTGTCTCCTTGGGTGGGGACATCACGATGCAGTTCCATTTTTCATTGTGCAGCCAGGATGATAATGTCACAGTTTAGGGTCATGTGATAGGAACAGACATGCATTTTAACGTCATGTAGCACAGACATAGTAGGGACAATGTTGGGTGGGGAATGTGTATGGTGCAATAAAACATAGCCAAAGTGAATGGGAAAATGATCCCATATCACACCGTATGCAATTCCAAGATGGGAACCTTGTTCCAAGGGTCCCAAATAGGAGTGAGAGGGAAAGGGGAAGGAGAAACTAGCTCCCAACTGAGCTGGACCCAAAAACAAGGCATCCAGGTGGTCCTACATATCCCATAAGGATGGGAATCAAGCCACACGTAGTTCTAAAAAATGGGAAATATGAAAGGATCTTAGTTTAAGGTCTTAGAACTCGGACCATGGATGGAGTGAAAACCCTCTAAGTAAGTGCATACCTCAACCCGATCCCTAAGCCCACGTGAGTGAAACTCGGTGTGGGAAACAAGGGAGGAAGATTTATTTTTCAATACATTTAATGCACACAAAAGGGAAATCGGTGAGGATCCCAGAATGATGTCTCTATCATGGCTTTGGTCCTCCTAACGTGTGGATGCGCACTGAGGAATAATACCAAGAGTTTTAAAGTTCTACTTTGACATGAGAAGGTGGAGAAGGATTTGAATCATGTAACTGACATTTTGGGATTAATGGGGTTGGAATGCCGATGGAGGATAACTGTTGACCGTGTTCGAAACACAGTATCCATATCGCGTTAGCCTGGCGGGAACAACAAATGAGAATCGACCACTGACCATATTCGCAATGCGGGATTTGTATCAATTTGTTGTCTGAAACCCTCAGGGGCATTGGCCCGTAATGGTAGGAGAGCCCTTAGGCGTGGTATCCATGCTGTTTTTGGGGGTCCCTTCAGGTGTGAAAGGTGATGAAATCTCTAATGAAGGGGAAAAAAATCCATAAAAGTGGGTGGAAACATGTCCGAGAAGAGTCTAACATTCTAGGTACTAAACTAGAGTACCCTTAGGCACATTGGTGAACCGTCGAAGAGGGTCGATGAGGGTGATCAAGAGGGAGAGGTACATGGCGTGGTCGTTACAAGCCGGACATGAACGAGGACATAATCCCATGCCATGCCATATAATCCCATCCTCGTGGAAGGGTAGGCCAAGGGGCCAAGGTGAAATGGAGATTTCCTGGAGATGGGGCTGGACCTGAAGTCTAGACATTCGGGTGGTCCTACATATCCCATAAGGATAGGAATCAAGCCACACATAGTTCTTAAAGGCACCCGGGGGTAAGATTCTCCAACGAGGGGGGTGTACGACATGGCGAGTAACCAGACGTGAATGAGGATATAATCCCGCACCACACCGTACACTCTAAGTAAGAACATGGGTCAAGGACTAAGAAAAAGGCCGAGGGGCCTGAGGCTGGGCCTCAGTCAAGAAGGCCTGACCAGTTTGTAGTTTAATGTCTTGCAGTGAGGATGAGGGCCGGGGGCCCGAGAAGGCCAAGGGGCCTGAGGCTGGGTATAAAGACCTAGCCTTAAAACATTACATAATCTTAAATTAAATGAATAATTCACTTTGGGGATCTTTTCAGGTTTAGAGTTTTAGAAAATTAGGACATAACTATTACATATCAACTTGAATATTACAAAGTAGACACATCTACTCAGTTTCCATTTTTTTCACAAAATAAAAACTCTTGAACAAAATAGTCATGTCTAGTTCCATCTTTTAGATAGAATGACATTTCCTTGATCCCATCCTTGACCCTATTCCACTTTATTTCCTGTGAAAAATATTTCAAAAACTTGGGATGAGCATAAAAGGCTCAGTAAGGGATACACAAAGAAAGAAAACATTAGAGAATCAATATATACATAACATAAGATTTTTAACATACCTCATGAAATCATAATATTTGTGAAATACACATAGAAATCATAAATCATAAAGGTAACTTAAGGCATACATAACATACTTACATTGTATCTATCACAACAACATAGGGAGTCACATTTGGAATACCCATCACAGTATATTCCCTAAATCTCTTAGGAGAAACATTAACGTTTACCTCTGTCACGTTACCCAATGAATTGGTGAGTTATCTCGGGCTCACCCGCCCTAGGTTTATCATGGAACCACCCGTATACATAACAATGGCCAAAAACCATAACATAATCATAACACATAACTTAAGCATAAAGGAAAGATAATGTTCCCACATTGCAATAACAATATAACATTTTATGATATTGAAATAATAAATCCATTCTAAAAAACATTTTCAATACCAAAATACATAAAAAGAGTATATGGTATTTATTCTCCTTTTAAAAACATTACGACTTGTTAAGGAAGCCAAAGATCAAATAATACTTGTGGCGGCAGAAAAGGTCGTTGTCACTGCTTACGTAAAAAAAGAAACATTCATTTTTTTCGTTTAGTAAAACGATTCATAGAGAAAAGATTCCCTTTGAATGAAATGAAAAGTCAAAAGGGTTTTATACACCATATAAAAGAAAGTCATGTATAAATCAAAGGATGCCTCAATTAAAGGAGATTGAGACGAAGTCCCTTATAAAGACGATATCCTTAGATTAAGGATAAATCAATGACATAATTATGTGTGAAAAAAATAAATACACCCAATATAATTGGATATTAAGTGTAAAAAAATCATAGGTCATTCACACATATTCATATCATGACATAATCAAGAAGTATAGGTTTAACCCAAAGAATTGAAATTGGATTAAGAATTTCCCTTACAAAAATTCAGTAGCCTAACAACGTCACATCAAATTTCAGAGAATGAGTTGATGAGAGAAAAAAGGGTATCTAACCACTTGTACATAATATTTACAGTAATAAGGATATATAAGAACATATCCCAACATAAGAATATGTGAATTAAAATACATAACAAAAATAATCCTTTTAAAAAGAAGAGGGTGAAATGTTCCCTTACCGATTTGGTAACCTACGAAACATACACACCATGAAATAAGGACCATAAAATGTGGATGTAAATACCCATAAATGGATGTATATTACTCAAAGAGTAGAATAATGGGCAGTACATACACCACTCAAAGGAGATAGTGGCAAATATAGCATGAATCTCACGGGAATAAAAAGTTAGATAAAAACCCCTTACCTCATTGTAATCAATCAAGTCGTATGACCAAAAGATAATAAGAACCAAATGAATCACCGAATACCATGAATATAAATAGAATAATGATAATATTTATCAAATGGCAGTACACAATACACCACATGCAATAAATAAGTGGCAAACAATGTAAATCTCACAGAATTAAAAGTGAGATAAGAAATCCCCTTACCTCAAGTCGGACTTGTCTTGTTCGTTTCTTTATATTCCTGAATAATAAACCTTGGTCAATTTATAATTACTTAAGGAATTAATTTAAATTTTATTATTCAATTCATATCACATATTATCATGTTATAATAATTATTTAATTATGTGAGTTCATATCATACGTTTTGTCGATGCTCGGTACATGAGTCAACAATGAACTTGTTTAAAGAGAATTGTCCATGTAGTTATAAGTACATCATCTCCGGAATGGTTTTAATTATTTAAATATCATATATATCCATTATATATGTATTTAATAATATTCCATAATTTTTGGAGATAAGAAATGAAATGTACCATTCATGGAGACGGTAGGTCGTCCGTACGCATGAACGCTACTTTCATTTTTTATCAATTTAATAGACTTTAAAACTAAATGAGAAATAGATATATTATAATTACAGTATAATATATATATATAATATAGGTAACATAAGTTCATTAATTACATTAATTATAAATTCCATGTTTGGAATGAACGAGTCACATCACTTGAGGGGGTGGTTGTCCACACTTCCTCATATGAAATTATCGCATTTTCACAACATGCAAAGCATAAAGGTATATTTTATATATAAAATAAATAAGCATATAGAGGACATAAATATAATATATATATCATATATAAATATAGTTCCATCATAATTTCCACCATGAGAGGTGTTAAAAGAAGATTGAACAATCATTGTTTCGTGAGGCAGTAATTCGCCACCCACAGAAACAGTATGTTCTTTAACCATTGGACAGAGGTGTGTGTAAGTGTAGGTATAATCCTTATCATAAAAACATCCTATTATATTGAGTATACTGGTGTTATTATGTGATAAAATAATAAGAAGATATTGGTGAGTGAAGAAGTAAAATAAAAGAAAGAAACTCGAGAGAATACATTACCTTTAAATCAGGTAACTTTTTTTGATTTGAGCCAAAGGCTTCCTTGGAAAGACTTCTGCCAAAAGTGTGGCTTCTAGGAGTAATATAGGGATGTGGAGAGATAATATGAGCAGATTTTGGACGATAAAAGGGCTTGAGATGTGTGGGTAAGGGGGTAGAGTTGGGGGCCTTTTATAAGAGGGAGGAGGGTCACTTTTGGAAAGTCTTGAAATGTTACTTTATTATAAAATGATTTCGGATTTTAAAGGTCACACAATGATATATTTTGAGGATAAGGTGATAGAGGTTCTAAATACACCCATAAAATAATTTTTAGACAAGTTTAAGTCTTAGATTTTACCTTATATTTTCATTTTATTTAAATCGTTTATTAATGAGGTAATCACTGCATCATCATGGTGTCATAAAAAAATTTATTTATTTAATGTCTAAAAATTATAAAAAAAATATCATGATGTAGAAAATATTTTTAGATTTCCAATGAATATTTATAGTCTAAAATATAATTTATTGGAACAAAATTAAATTTTTTACTTAGGATATACAAACCTTTGTTATATTTCTCTTCTTTTTGAAAATAATGTCATAAATGTCACTATCACACCCATGTGACTCCCTGGGCCCTCAATTTTGGTAAAAAATTTCCCATGGTCGTCCATGACTCAAAAAAGATTATTTTTACACATTTTGGGGTCATTTTATATTATTATGATATTATTTTATTACCCTTAACTACCCGATTACTAATTAATCATGATAATTAAAGATAATTGACGTCGTTACTATTCATAATGTCCAAAAAACAAAAGAGTATTAATTACATAATTTGGACCTTATGATTAAATATATGGAATCCATTTTACCAAATTTCAAACACATAAATTTCAATAATTAATTAAAAATTAATTCCCGTTGTCAAAACCAAAGACAAGTTTTTAAGAATTAAAATTTATCAAAAGATTGACTTGTTTTTACATCCAATTGAAAAGTAAAATTACTTCCAATGAACAAAATTGTATTAATTAATAAAAAAATAATTTAATTACACTTTAAAAACAATTAAAAGGACAATCTAACTATATAATTAAATTATATGAAAAAGAAGTTTTGAAGTAAAATGCAGTATTTTTCACTATTCATTAAAAATGAACATTTTCCCGAAAAATACCAAAACTTTATCCAAAGTAAATTTGATATTCCAAATTCAAAAATGATTTCCATTTTACCAAATTCAAAACATAGAAGTTTCATTACTTACTTTTATAATTAATTCTCGTTGTCAAAACAAATAGCGTTTTTTTAAGAAACAATATCTATCAAAAGATTGACACTTGTTTATGTCTAATTTCAAAGTGAAATTAATTAAAATGAACACCATTTAATTAAATGGTAAAAATATATTCTAATTAAACTTTAAAACCAATTAAAAATATAATCTAAACATATAAATTAATTAGATTAAAAGGAGGTTTTGAATTAAAATACAACATTTTCACTATTCATTAAAAATGATCTTTATCGGAAAAATAACAAAAATTTACGCAAAGTACATTTTGAGGTCCCGATTCTAAATAAGGATTTTGTTTTGTCAAATATAACATATATAATTGAAAAAAAGTAGTTTTAAAAAGGGTTCTCCATCAAAAGGCGGTTAATTGACCTTTTAAAGAATATTAGAATATTTATTCTTAAAATTGGATTCATTTTCATTTTAAGACTCTATCATTTATTGGGTATTTGTTAAAATATTTAACAAACATATATAATCATTTTTTAGTTAGTTCTGTTCATTCCCACCATTAAAATGTCTAGGCGTTAACTACCATTTAAAATAATATTATTATATTATTAGTGTGCAATGTAATATTTCAAAGAAACTCATTGTTGCGTATTGGGCACGCCATCGAACATAGCATTCCCTTTAAATTAATATTAAAATTTTATTCACAAATATTAATTAATATGAAAATGTCATATTATTTATTTACCTAGGATGTTACATCCTTCCCCCCTTTTGGGGAATTGCATCCTCGCAATTTTAAAATTGGGCTCAGAAAATTCATTAAAATCCCCACATCAGAAAAGGAGTAAATTAAACTATCACTTTAAAAGAAAGAAAGAAAAGTACAAAGGTCACCCGAGACAACAGATTCTAGGATTCCATGAAAACATGGATATAGAGGAGAAAACAAACCATCAAGTTCTAATGGAGAGTGATAGAAAACATGATTTATGAGAAAGTTAATCACCAAAAAATCAAAAACTTGTGGTGGGTTAAACGGTATTTGATTCCCCAGTAGGAAAAGTTAACAGAAAACGTTTTTGTTTTAAGTTACTTTTTATTGAGGAATTTATTTATGAGCTTAACTAAAACATAAGGAAACATACTTACTTGTCATGTAGAATTTCATCTTTTACTAGATTTCTAACACAAACTCATATTTTCTCCAAACGATGAGTATTCGGGATGACTTGTTCACATTAAGAGTGCTATAATCAACTTCTAGAGAATCACCTAATCCAAAATAAAATGAACTATATATTTCCTTTGTCTGTAGAATTAACCAAAACCAAAATGGTTAGTACAAGATTAGATAATCCCCAAAATTATAATCTTTTACAAAAATAAAAGATACTCTTAATCTCCAAAAATTGTCCAACAATACCCAAAGTTCAAAAAAGACCATTCAATAAACAACTATCCATAAAATTCTTCAAAGTAATCCAAACTAATATTGAAACCCAAATCTCTAAAGGATTTAATCACATAGTCTTCCAAGGTAAATCTTAATATTTATCTCCAAATAACATCAATTACTCTTAAAGTATCATATTGAAAAGTAATTAACATAACCACATATCCTCTATTATAGGTTAATCATTTCCATAGATAACCCAAAATAAATTTATTTCTGATTCATAAGATCATCTAACTAAAAAGAATTAGTCATACTAACCAGGGACTTCACGTAGTCCAGTGGTAGGCGATAAATACCAGTTGCACTTTGGTTGTGGGTTCGATTCCCATAACTTCATCCGACGTGACAGGTTGCCACATGGTTTGCATGTTGTCCCTTTTCAAAAACTACATAATTTTATAACATTCCTAAAAAAGAGATAATTTCATCAAAAATAACCATAACATATTTTAACCACAAAGGTTATCTAATAACTTTCATTTTTCATCCCAAAATGTATTAACTGGTAATTACCTCAAATTCAAGGATCATATAAACCATAATGGTTCTTTATAACTATATCCCCAAAAGAAAAGATAATTATTCCTTGAATAAAATTTTCATATATAAAACATCAGGTTTACACATACTATAAAAATTCTTCTAATGTAATCCCATCATCAAAAGAGCCTTAATACTTTTAAGCATTTGACCATCCTAAAATCTACCATAACTCTTGAATCCCTTATATGTTGACTTCTTACTCATTCAATAGTATTCATGATCCATTAACCATTCCTTTCTAAATTATTATGAAATACTTCTTTCCTACAAACAAAATCACGAATCATATCATAAGAATCAATAATAGGAAAACATATGTTAAGAAATAATCCATAACTTTCATTGGTCATTATCAGTTTCTTCATCCTCAATCGAAATGGCATTAGGTATTGGTAAATGAATATTTTTATGATATTGGTGATCCTATTCCCGAAACTTCTTCATAGGACATGTGTTTGCATAATGACCATGCACACTATATTTAAAAAATTTAATTGATCCTTTAGAAAGAACTTCTTTCCCTTTCCTAGAGTCAACTAGATGCTTCCTTTTTCCATGGAAGGTTCTTTCTTTATGACCTTCATTTCCACATCAATATCATCTTTCTGTCCCTTTGAAACATTTTCCTATGTGTTTATTTCCACATCTTTGACACATAGGTTTTTGAACACTCTTAGCTTTATGATTATTACCTAAACTTCCGTAGGGATTTATTTCTCGCATATATGATGCCTTATAAAAATCACTAAGGTTTAGGTGGTCAATCATGAATCCAGATATTTGGTTGAGAATAACCACAAGATTTCTCATTGAAACTCTCATATCATTCAGTTGCTCATTCAGAAAACCGTCATAGTTTTCTTCACATCAACTATTACTTTGGTGCCTGCTAGATCTAGCCATTTACTAAAACCAAAATGGTTAGTGTGAGTATATCAGTAAAATAATCATATAATATCTTATGAGGAGGGTGAATACTAAGATATACTTATTCATGTTATCTTAAACTCATTCACTTTATAAAAATAACTATAACACTTTCTAAAATCCTAACCATTATGGTAATGTCACTTGTGCTTAAAGAATACCCTAACCTCTAAAGTTATCTAAACCGACCTATGATACCAACTATAAGGACCCAGCCTTAAAACATTACATAATCTTGAATTAAATGAATAATTCACATTGAGGATCTTTTCAGGTTTAGAGTTTTAGAGAATTAGGACATAACTATTACATATCAACTTGAATATTACAAAGTAGGCACATCTACTCAGTTTCCATTTTTTCACAAAATAAAAACTCTTGAACAAAAGAGTCATGTCTAGTTACATGTTTTAGATAGCATGACATTTCCTTGATCCCATCCTTGACCCTATTCCACTTTATGTCCTGTGAAAAACATTTCAAAAACTTGGGATGTGCATAAAAAGCTCCGTAAGGGATACAAAAAGAAAGAAAACATTAGATCATCAATATATACATAACATAAGCCTTTTAACATACCTCATGAAATCATAAGATTTGTGAAATACACATAGAAATCATAAATCATAAAGGTAACTTAAGGCATACATAACGTACTTACATTATAGTTATCATAGCTACATAGGGAGTCACATTTGGAATACCCATCATAGTATATTCCATAAATATATTAGGAGGAACACTAACGTTTACCTCCACCACGTTACCCAATGCATTGGAGAGCTATCTCGGGCTCACTCGCCCTAGGTTTATCACGGAACCACCTGTATACGTAACAATGGCCAAGAACCATAACATAATCACAACACATAACTTAAGCATAAAGAAAAGATAACGTTCCCACATTGCAATAACAATATAACATTTTATGATATTGAAATAATAAATGCATTCTAGAAACCATTTTCAATACCAAAATACATAAAAAGAGTATATGGTATTTATTTTCCTTTTAAGAAAATTACGACTTGTTAAGGAATCCAAAGATCAAATAATACTCTTAGCGGTAAAAAAGGTCGTTGTCACCGCTTACGTAAAAAAAGAAACATTCCTTTTTGTCATTTAGTAAAATGATTCATAGAGAAAAGATTCCCTTTGAATGAAATGAAAAATAAAAAGGGTTTTATACACAGTATAAAATAAGGTTGTGTATAAATCAAAGGATGCCTCAATGAAAGGAGATTGAGACGAAGTACCTTATAAAGATGGTATCCTTAGTTTAAGGATAAATCAATGACATAATTATGTGTGAAAAAAATAAATACACCCAATATAATTGGATATTAAGTGTAAAAAAATCATAGGTCATTCACACATATTCATAGCATGACAAAATCAAGAAGTATAGGTTTAACCCAAAGAATTTAAATTGGATTAAGAAGTTCCCTTACAAAATTTGGTAGCCTAACAGTGTCACATCAAATTTCATAAAACGAGTTGATGAGAGAGAAAAGGGTATCTCATCACTTGGACATAAGATTTACAGCAATAAGCATATAGAAGAACATATCCCAACATAAGAATATGTGAATTAAAATACATAACAAAAAGAATCCTTTCAAAAAGAAGAGGGTTAAATGTTCCCTTACCGATTTGGTAACCTAAGAAACATACACCCCATGAAAGAAGGACCATACAATTTTGATGTAAATACCCATAAATGGATGTATATTACTCAAATATTAGAATAATGGGCAGTAAATACACCACTCAAAGGATATATTGGAAAATATAGCATGAATCTCACGGGAATAAAAAGTTAGATAAAAACCCCTTACCTCGTTGTAATCAATCAAGTCGTATGACCAAAAGATAATAAGAACCAAATGAATCACATAATACCATGAATATAAATATAATCATGATAATATATATCAAATGTTAGTACACAATACACCACATGAAATAAATAAGTGGCGAATAATGGAAATCTCACGGAATTAAAAGCGAGAGAAGAAATCCCCTTACCTCAAGTCCGACTTGTTTTGTTCGTTTCTTTATATTAATGAATAATAAACCCTGGTAAATTTATAATTTATTAAGGAATTCATTTAAATTTTATTATTAAATTCATATCACATATTATCATGTTATAATAATTAGTTAATTATGTGAGTTCATATCATACGTTTTGTTGATGTTCGGTACATGAGTCAACAATGAACTTGTTTGAAGAGAATTTTCCATGTAGTTATAGGTACATCATCTCCGAAATGGTTTTTATGATTTAAATATCATATATATCCAGTATATATGTATTTAATAATATTCCATAATGTATGGAGATAAGAAATGAAATGTACCATTCATGGAGACGGTATGCCGTACGTACGCATGAACACTACTTTCATTTTTTGTCATATTAATGGACTTTAAAACTAAATGAGACATAGATATTTTATAATTAAAGTATAATATATATTTTATATAGGTAAAAAAAAGTTAATTAATTACATTATTTATAAATTCAATGTTTGGCATGAATGAGTCACATCACTTGAGGGGGCCGTTGTTCACACTTCCTCATTTGAAATTATCGCATTTGCACAACATGCAAAGCCTAAAGGTATGTTCTAAATATAAAATAAATAAGCATAGAGAGGACATAAATATAATATATATATTATATATAAATATAGTTCCATTATAATGGCCACCATGAGAGGTTTTAAATGAATATTGAACAATCATCGTTTCATGAGGCAGTAATTCGCCACCCACAGAAACAATATGTTCTTTAACCAATAGACGGAGGTGTGTGTAAGTGTAGGTAAAATACTTATAATAACCAAATCCTAGTATATTGAGGATACTGGTGTTATTATGGGATCAAATAATAAGAATATAGTGGTGAGTGAAGAAGGAAAATAAAAGAAAGAAACTCGAGAGAAGACATTACCTCTAAATCAGGTAACTCTTTTTGATTTGATCCAAATGCTGCCTTGGAAAGACTTCTACCCAAAGTAAGGATTCTAGGAGTAATAGAGGAATTTTTAGAGATAATATGAGAAGAGTTTGGATGATCCAAGGGCTTGAGAGGTGTGGTTAAGGGGGTAGAGGTGGGGGCCTTTTATAAGAGGGAGGATGGTCGCTTTTGGAAAGTCTTGAAATGTTACTTTATTATAAAATGATTTTCGGATTTTAAAGGTCACAAAATGATATATTTTAATTATAATGTGATAAGGGTTCAAAATAAACCCATCCAATAGGTTTTAGATAAGTGTAAGGCTTATATTTTACCTTATCTTTTCATTTTATTTAAATCGTTCATTAATGAGGTAATCACTACATCATAATGGTGTCATAAATAAATTTTTTTATTTAATGTCTAAAATTATAAAAAACTATCATGATGTAGGAAATATTTTTATCTTTTAAATGAATATTTATAGTCTAATAGATAATTTATGTAAACAAAATTAAAATTATTTTACTTAGGATAAACAAACATTTGTTATATTTCTCTTCTTTTTAAAAATAATGTCATAAATATCACTATCACACCCATGTGACTCCATGGGCCCTAAAGTTTGGTAAAAAGAATCACATGGTCGGGAATGAATAAAAAAAAGGATTTGGAAACATTTTGGGGTCATTTTATATTATTATGACATTATTTTATTACCCTTAACTACCCGATTACTAATTAATCATGATAATTAAAGATAATTGCCATCGTTACTATTCATAATGTCCAAAAATAAAGGAGTCTTAATTAAATAATTTGGACCTTATTATTCCAAATATGAAATCCATTTTACCAAATTTCAATCATAGAAATTGCAGTAATTAATTTAAAAATAATTTTCATTGTCAAAACCAAAGACGGGTTTTTAAGAAGTAAAATTTATTAAAAGTTTGACTTGTTTTTTACATCCAATTGAAAAGTGAAATTACTTACAATGAACAAAATTGTATTAAGTGATAAAAACATAATTCAATTAAACTCTAAAACCAATTAAAAGGACAATATAAATATATAATTAAATTAGATGAAAAAGCTGTTTTGAAGTAAAATGCAGTATTTTTCACTATTCATTAAAAATGAACATTTGTCAGAAAAATACCAAAAATTTATCCAAAGTAAATTTGATATTCCAAATTCAAAAATGATGTCCATTTTAACAAATTCAAAACATATAAGTTGAATTAATTAATTTTATAATTAATTCTCACTGTCAAAACAAATAGCGTGTTTTTAAGAAACAATATCTATCAAAAGATTGACACTTGTTTATGTCCAATTTCAAAGTGAAATTAATTAAAATGACCACCATTGAATTAAATGGTAAAAATATATTCTAATTACCCTTTAAAACCAATTAAAAGATAATCTAACCATATAAATAAATTAGATTAAAAGAAGATTTTGAATTAAAATACAGCATTTTTCACTATTCCTTAAAAATGAACCTTATCGGAAAAATAACAAAAATTTACACAAAGTACATTTTGATTTCCCGATTCTATGGAAAGATTTTATTTTTTCAAATATAACATAAAAAATTTACAAAAAGTAGTTTTGAAAAGGGTTCTCCATTAAAAGGCGGTTAATCGACCTTTTAAAGAATATTAGAATATTTATTCTTAAAATTGGATTCATTTGCATTTTAACCCTCTATAATTTATTGGATATTTGTTAAAATATTTGAAAAATATATATAATCATTTTTAGTTAGTTCTATTCATTACCTCCATTACAATGACTAGGCGTTAACTACCATTTAAAATAATAATATTATATTATTAGTGTGCAACGTAAGATTTCAAAGAAACTCATTGTTGCGTATTGGGTACGCCATCGAACATAGCATTCCCTTTAAAGTAATATTAACATTTTATTCACAAATTTTAATAAATATGAAAATGTCATATTCTTTATTTACCTTGGATGTTACACTGGGCCTCGGTCAGGAAGGCTTGACCAACTTGCAGTTTAGCGTCTTACATTGAGGACGAGGGCCGGGGACCCGAGAAGGCCAAGGGGCCTGAGGTTGGGCCTCAGTCAGGAAGGCCTGACCAATTTTCAATTTAACGTCTTGCAATGAGGACAAGGGTCGGGGGCCCGAGAAGGCCAAGGGGCCTGAGTCTGGGCCTCGGTCAGGAAGGCCTGACCAACTTGTAGTTTAGTATCTTACAGTGAGGATGAGGAGGGGAGTAGGATACCCTAAACAAAGGAGGTGTACGACATGGTGAATAACCCGACGTGAATAAGGACATAACCCCGCACCACACCGTACACTCCTATAAGAGAGAACCTGGGACGGGGCCCGAAAAGGCCAAGGGGGCCTGATAGTTGGCATCACCCGGAGGGAGTTCATCACTTGGAGATACAACCAGGCAGAATGAACCACTACACTCGATGTTTTGGACATCTTGGGGTGGCCCTAATGATCCAGAACAGATGTTGACCATGTTCGAAACATTGTGTCCATATAGTGACATGAAATGGGAGTAACAAATGAGTATCGACTACTGACCATATTCAAAACGCGAGACTTGTATCGGCTTGTTGCTCGACATCCTCGAGGGCGTTGGCTCGAAGTTGTAAGATATCCCTTAAGTCTAGCATCCATCCCATTCAGGGGCCCTTCCAGATAGGGAAGGTGATGGAATCCCAGTCAAGGAGTGGGTGAAGCATAGCTGTACCCATCACTAAAAGAGACGAACGTCTCCAGGGAGTGGGACGTACGACCAGATCAAGGTCAGATCGACGTGAATTGGGGAAAAAGTTTGCACCCCTGCCATATGTCTTGGCCCGGGGGAAGATTCTGGCGTTTGGGCTGGGCCAACGAATGAAATGTTCGAGTGTTCCTACGTATCCCATGAGGATGGGAATCAAGCCATACATAGTTCTCGAAGGCCATGCAGTTTAACGTCATGCGGTAAAGATGTGGGAGGATAGAAGAATGGGAGTGGGAACATGATGCGACCATTATCACCCTTGTATGAATGGGGCTAAGGAACCCTACACCATATCATGCAAGGATCCTCCGAGAAAGCTATACCCAGGGGGATAGTCAAAGAGAAGAGTTCGGGCTGGGCTCAAGATGAGGCATCTGAACATTCCTACATACCCCATGCGGATGGGAATCAAGCCATACATAGTTATCAAGATGCAGTTTAACGTCTTTCCGGATGATGCACAGTTTAAAGTCGTATAGGACTGAATAGTTTAAGGTCATGCAGGACCGTCATGCAGTTTAGGGTTATGTGGGACCATCGTGTAGTTTAGGGTCATGCGAGACCGTCATGCAGTTTAGGGTCATGCGGGACCGTCATACAGTTTAGGGTCATGCAGGACCATCGTGCAGTTTAGGGTCATGCAGGATCATCCAGTTTAAGATTGTGCAGGACCATGGGGATCAGGAAAAGTATTTTTTGAGGAATTTGGCATTGGTGGGAGGAGTTATATGCTCACCATCCATGGTCACCACGGAGTATGCTTTATTTGGGTAAACCCTGTGGACTATGTAAGGTCCTTCCCATTTGGGCTCCAACTTGGGTGGTTTCCTGCTAGGGACCATTAGCACTCAGAGGGCCAATACCAGGTCGCCTTACAGAAAAGAGCGGAGGCGAACCTTCTTGCTGAAGGCTCTAGCCATCTTATTTAGATGCCTTTACAGATTGTGTAGGGTACACAGCCTATTCTCGTCAAGTGCTTTCAATTCATCTAGACGGATTTAGGCTACCTTATCTAGCGTCTGCCGATCATAGACCGCAGTGCGTAATAAAGGTAGCTGGATCTCGATGGGCAGGACGACCTTAGCTCCGTACACCAAGGAATATGGGGTCACTTGGGTGGAATTGCGAGTCGTCGTCTGATAGGCCCAGAGGGTGTTGGGGAGCTTTTCCGGACAACTCTTCTTGTTATGACCAACCATTTTCTGCAGAATGTTAGAGAGGGTTTTGTTGAAGCCTCGATCTACCCATTTGCCTGCGCGTGATAGCGGTAGGTATGGTTCGAATGGATATTATACTTGGCGTACAATTTCTTCATCTCGGCTGCTCGGAAGTTGGTGCCGTTATCGGTGAGGACAACGTGAGGGACTCCAAACCGGTGGATGATATTCAAACTCACGAAGTAAATGCTAAAACGGGCCTTGACCTCCTTGATTTGAACTTCTTCTACCCACTTGGAAAAGAAATATGTGGCAGTCAGGATGAACCTGCATTGGTGAGCTGTCGCCAGTGGATATGGTCCCACGACATCGAGTCCCCACACTAAAAATGGCCAAGAGTACTTGGTGGAGTGGAGAGGTTCTGGTGGTTGATGCAAGAAGTTAGCATGTACTTGTCATGCGTGACATCTCTTGGAGAACTCAATACAATCATGGATCATAGAGGGCCGGAAGTACCTAAGTCTTCGGATTTGATGGGACAAATTTGGCCCAGTCTGGTGGGCACCACAGGAACTGACGTGAACCTCTTGCATGACCTTTGGAATATCGACTCCTTGGATGAAATGGAGGATAACACCATCTAAACTATGCTTATAGAGGATTTTCTCAAGACTGGGGCCACTCTGGAGGGTAAAATGTAGCGTGCGGCGCCAGATTCACTCGCGCTCAGCCCGATCAGCCAGGAGGCAACCATTTTGGAGATACTCGACAAAAGGGGCTCTCCAGTCAAGAGTTGCTTCAACCACTGCATCTGAAGAGCCTAGAAGTCATTTCATGGAGGATCCAGTGGTAATATGGCTTACTCGTAGGCCATCTTCATCCTCTAGGGTGATGGGGAAATGACTCTCCGGTGTGCCACATGTATAATCAGATCATCCTGCTCGGGCTCTGCAAGTGATGCAACTAGGCTGGCCAAAGCGCCCGCTCGACCATTCCGTGACCGAGGGACATGGGTAACCTCTGGTCGAGAAGGGAACTAGGCTATTAGATAGAGGATGCGCTCCAACAATGGTGCGATCTCTGGATTTCTAACAACGTAGTCGCCTTTGACTTGCTTGATGACTGGCTCAGAATCCCCTTTCACATGAAAATGGGGCACATCGATCTCGAGAGCCAGCTTGAGGCCAGTGATAAGAGCCTGATACTCTTCCTCATTGTTGGTGCAGCCTTCTGACAACAGGAATGAGTATGGCAGAATGGATTGCACCGGGGTAATAAAGATGATACCCATGCCTACTCTGTTGAGCCTAGGATCATTGAGCCTCCTACCGGTGGGGCTCTGGGAGGCACCATCAAAGTGAATCTGCCAACATGGGAGGATGTGATCGACTGAGAGGATTACCTCATAAGGGAAATCCAAGTCCAGGGACTAGTCCACGGAGGTTGGCTGGGCAGCTAGAAAGTCTTCCAATGCCTGTCCCTTGATAGACTTCTGAGGCATGAACCTGATGTCGAACTACTAGAGGATTACTTCCCACCGTGCTAGACAACCGGTCAACATGGGGCGATTCAGAATGTACTTCAGTGGGTCTACCCGAGAGACCAGTTGTACCTCATGGTGT
Organism: Viscum album; assembly: GCA_963277665.1. NCBI lineage: Eukaryota > Viridiplantae > Streptophyta > Magnoliopsida > Santalales > Viscaceae > Viscum > Viscum album. The sequence continues at coordinate 1,257,431,115 of OY728122.1, forward strand.
TTCAGGTAATGTCGCAACTTCTGCACAACAAATACGATCGCAAGGTAGCTCTTCTCGATGGGGGAGTATCTGGTATCCGTATCGAGGAGCATACGACTGAGGTAGTAGAGGTTTTTCTTTATCCCCTCATTATTCTTTTGGGTGAGAAGGGTGCCAAGAGATTGGTCCAGGGCAGTGATATAGAGAATCAGTGGCTTTCCGGATATGGGTGGCATCAAGACCGGAGGCTGGAGCAGATACTGCTTGATTTTCTCGAAGGAGGCCTGCCACTCTTCGTCCCATTCATAGGCGGAGCCTTTCTTCATTAGCTGAGAAAAGGGATTACACTTTCCAACCAGATTCGCAATGAATCGGTGTATGTAGGCTAAGTGTCCTTGAAAACCTCGAATCTCCTGAATATTACTCAGAGGAGGCATCTGATTGATGGCCTTGATCTTCTCCAGGTCGATCTCGATGCCTCATTACCTGACAAAAAAGCCAAGAAACTTCCCAGAAGTGACCCGGAAGGCACACTTCAATGGGTTCATCATCAAGTGGTGGGAGTAGAGGAAGCTGAACACTTTCTCAAGGTCCTTGAGATGGTTCTGGCGCTAGTGAGATTTGACCACCTGATCATCCACATAGTACTCCACCAATGTCCTGAGGATTGGCTTGAATATGTGATGCATGGCCCGCTGATAGGTGGCACCTGCATTCTTCAGGCCGAAGGGCATAACCTGGTAAAAAAAGTACCTTAGGGTGCCCTGAAATCCGTAGAATCTTCATCCTTGGGGGCCATCCAGATCTGATTATATCTAGAGTAAACATCCATGAAGGATAGGGATTGGAACCCGACCGTAGCGTCGATCAACAATTCTGTCACCGTAAGGGGAAAATCATCCTTCGGATAGTGAAAATTGAGATCTTGGAAGTCGATACAAAATCTGATCTATCCATTATTCTTTCTAACTGATACAATGTTGTCTAGACACTTGGGGTACTGGACCTCCTTGATGAAGTTATCTCTGATGAGCTTGTCAACTTCGGCCTCAACCATGGCACCATGAGAAGGGTGCATCTTTCTGGGAGGCTACTTGAACCCGCGATGGTTTGTCGGGAGACCGAGGCGGTGGATGGCTACCTGAGGATCTAGTCCAGGAATCTTTTTGTAACTCCAGGAAAACACGTCACAGTGCTGTTTAAGGAAGTCCACGTACCGCTGCTGCTCCTTAGCAGACATGGAAGCACTGATCAATGTGGGTCTCAGATCTGCCTCGCTACCAAGGTTCACCTTTACCAGTTCATCAACCGTGGCAGAGACGCCTTCTTCAAAGGCAGGGGGAGTATCCTCCAGATCCTCTTCTTCACTTGCGGAGGAGGAATTCTCAGCAGGTGAGGCTTCCCCTTGGTCGGACGAACCTAACGGGAGGCTGGTACCAACCTAGATAGCGGTGGAAAACGCATCAGGAGATTCACGCGCCGATGAGACCATGGTGATGAAGGCGGCCGATCCAATACCATCTGGCCTTCGGCCCAAGGGGCCACGCTTTATGACATCAAAGCAATAGTGCCACATCGGCTTGAGCTGGTTAATTTCAGACTGGTAGAATAGACATGTATGATGTACTTCCGTTGCCATGGGGCGGACGTTCCGATACCGTATGGGAGTAGGAGGTTCCGGGATCACCTGAGCCTGGTTTGTGTAGGAGTTTGAGGTGATTTTTCTCCGTCTCTTGGACTTGGGAATATGCCTTCCTCTTGTACTAGAGACAACAAATCATTGCCCCATGTCGGGGGTCATGGCCTCTAATCGATGGATTGGGAAGACATAGGCATCATCCAGACCTGTCCAGTGGTCACTTGTGACCGGGGCGGGCTCAACCTCACTTTCCAGGATTTTCTTATCCTTGCTCTTGTAATAGTCATTATACAAATAACAGGATTCACAAGAGGTGAAAGGAGATGAATCACCTTTGAGTACGCCTACTCGACCATTTAGGGAGTACTTGAGACATTGGTGATACGACAAGGGGACCGCCACGTGCAGATAGAGCCATGGTCTGCCTATCAACGCATTATACGAGGTGTCCTAGGAGACGACCATAAATTCATTACTGGCAACTAGGCCACCGAACTATGTCTTCAAATGGATCTTGCTGACCGAGGTCTTCTCTATCCTGTCATATCCCTGGATCCTTAAATAAGAGGGAGTCATGTCATCCTAGGATAACCGCAGCTTTCCCAGCGTCCACATCGGGATAAGGTTGATCCCGGAGTCGGTGTCAACGAGACAATGAAGAACCTCCACACCATTAAATTGGATGGTGATGTACAGCGGGAAGATGTACCCCTGTATGAGAGATCATTCATCTTATCCCGAGAACAATATGATGTCCTGATATTCGTCAGTCTCAACTGCTTCAGCATGAAAGGATTCTGCAGCTGCTACCTCTGTCTCAAACTGGAGGGGGCTCCTTAAGCCTCAGTGAGGGCCTCATGCATATATGAAGATAGGAGGAGGGCATCTAGGAAGGAAATCCTTACTGGGATGTCGGAAAGGTTCTTGAGAACATCATACTTCCACGCCAGGCACAGACTTCTGCTTACAGGAGGCCGCTCTGCAATTGGAGGCACAATGGGCCCTGTTGGCTGGATCGATGACTGGCTGGTGCTGGGCATGTTCTACTGTTCACTTGTCGAAGCCTGAAGAGTAGATTCCAGATGAGGTCTGGATGACTGAGGTTGGACTGTAGTGGGGAGAAGCTGGTCGTGGTACGGCCAAAGTGGCTCTGCCTAATCCAGTAGCACAAACGGTGGTGGAGGCAGACCTATTGACACCGGATGGAGAGGATGCGAGTGCTGAGCTCTACGTTGGGCCTACTGTCTAGTCTCAATGGCATGAACGACCTGTCTAGAGGTGCTTAATAATGCACCTCAACGACCCACATAGCTGTAGCTTCGCTGACGTTGGCATCGGCTGGGGACGTTGGGGAGGTTCGTCGGGCATTCCCCCTCATCGGGAGTCATATAAGGGTTTACCAAATCGACAATATTAACCGAAGTGTACCCTTAATTGTCACTCAAAGAATCACCCACCAATGGGAGGATTCTAGGAGGGATCCACATCTCAGGGGGCATGAAGTCACTGAGAGTGTGGGATGATGGTGGCATTGGCGGGGCGCGTTGCTTTTTCTTGCGCTACTAATGCTTGCTCTTCTGGGAAGAGGCTGGCTGAGATGATGATGCAGAGGTGGTGGTCGCAGCTTCTGAAGGCTCCGGCTGATTCAGGCATGCCCAAATGTTTCCATGGGTGCAAGCAATCATTTTATGAGCCATCTAGTCATCGTAATTCTGGGATCCGTGGTTGGGAACTTTATTCCACTCACCTTCAATGTCGCTACCGGTATCTGACATCACAAAGACACCTTCCACTTGTACCGGGGCCAGGCTCAACCTGACTATGTTGTTATCGACCTAGTCTTGAAGCCAGTCCTTAAACACATAGCACTTCTTGAGGGTGTGCCCCAAAATCCGATGATAAGGGCAGTAGTTGGGGAGATCGGTGAGATTCGCCTCTGCCGACCTTCTGCACTCAGGCTAGCGAACAATCCTCTACTCCAGGTCACTACGGAAGTAACCGGGGACCTGATTCTTGCAGAACGAGTAAGTCTAGCGTCTTATTTCCAGATAGGGAGCCCTTGGATCCTGGCCTTGATGAGGAGCCAGAGGGGCCTATTGAGGATGTGGACCCTGATTATCCCGCCTGGGCGGTGGCCATGCATTACGCAGGAGCGCCTGCCAATTCTGAGGACGCTGCAGAGCCAGAGGCTGTGCCTGGGGCGGAGGACCTCTGCGAGGTTGCGGGGCCGGTGCTACTGGTAGCAATTCTAGCTGCATGGGGGATTCTATCTGGGCCACCGTGGCAGGCTCGGCTCTGGAAGCTCTCCTTGCTGGGATCACAGGGGGCAACGAACGTGGCTGTCTAGCCTATTGCAGGTATTCCTCAAGGCATTGGGAATTGTCGGAGAAGTCTCAGAACCCTCCAGGATAGTTCTGGGTGATCAGGTAAGGAATCAGTTCCGTCTTAACATTCCCTACACACATCATCAGTAATTTCTCCTTAGTCAGTGGCATGTCAAGAGAGTATGTGAGCCCCTTCCACCGGGCGATAAAGTCCACGACTCGCTCATCAGGCCTTTGTTTGCACTTGAAGAGGTTTGTGATGCTTGTCTTCTGGGTGGTAGAGCTGAATTAGTAGAGGAACTGCTTGTGAAGGTCCTCCCAGCTAGTCACAGATCCAATGGGGAGCTGGCTGTACCAGACGGACGCCAGCCCCTCCAGCATCTGAAAGAAACAGTGGATCTTGGCGGCCTCCTGCTGTGATGGGGTCCCTAACATAGGCCCACACCTCAAGTTGAGTGGGACATATGTTGCGTCAGGTCCCCAGTACCGTTAAAGGGGGAGAAGGTGGGATTCCCGAAACCCGGAGGTTTCGACATATCATCCACCCAGGCTGGGTATGGCTTGCTATCTGGTGGGATTTCCACCTACCATGTTTCCAATGCCTCAACGTAGGAAATGAGGGCCACCATAGGATCATCCAGGAGGGGGTCCCTATCTTTACGGGGATCCCTAATCACGAGTGCGTTTCCAGGCTCTTCGACATGGTAGACAGGTTCAGCGGCTCATGGAGCGACTAGTGGGATGGCCTGCGGGGTAGTTGGGGGAACCTGGGCTAGATTCCTCGGATTGCCGCACTACTTAGGAGAGTTCGGTGAGACATATCATGCCCTCTTGTCGTGAGTTCCAACTTCAGCCCTATCAACAGGATCGGTATGATCAGGGTTTCTCGGAGGTATCTCACAGGGGGGAAGTTGTTCCTTCCCATACTGCCCCGACCTAGGATAACCATATTGGGTCATCTCTCTACCGTGCATTCATCCAGGATTTCGTTGACCAACCTCTTTTTCTCAGCAATTTTATGGAACAACACGACCTTCTCGGGGTCCTCCTCTTTCTTTTTCACTGAGGCAGACGGGTCGGAGTGCTTGACAGCTCCGACATGCTCTTTTCCCTTACTAGTATTCCAGCTGAGTACCAACACCTCAGTGGGTGTAGGGAGACCTAGGAGGTTCCTCTACTGACGAGTAATCCTCCCAAGTGGGTCTAACAGTGGTGGAACACCCTCAAGGGGTAAGTCTCAATCAAGAAACTCCAGCTTGTCCTCCTTGTCCACGAAGTCTGCCATATAAACCGTGACCCTTCTCAGGGGAATGTCCTCAATATCGCATAATGAGTCAGGCTGTCATCGGATTGGGCTGAAGAGGAGGGCATCATACTTCCCCCATCCACGGACTTGCACGTGGGGGGTAGCCTCCCTGATAATTTTGCAGAGTACCTTGATACTCTGAATGCATTGCTGCTGGATGGCCTCACGACAACCTGGTGACTCAGGGCGTTGGGCCATAGGGAGTGTGGCCAGATCGACTAGATGAAACTGCTCACTGATGTCTTCAAAATGCATTTGGCTCCTTGGATATACCACATACTGATGACAGAGACTGAAATGTGTCGCCCAGAGGGTGTAGCGGAGACACTCAACTTCCTCTGGGGTGAGGGACTCAGGTATGCAGAAATCTCATGCTGCTACGAGCCATAATTCTTAGGGAAGTGGTCTGCTGCAAGAATGCTCCAGAAGCTCCTTGACTGAAATTCAGGGTCTGGCCCTTGACTGCCCCACTCGCCAACTGGGGGTGGTTGAGGAACTAGCAGCGGTACTGAGGCAGACCACGGGGATGATAGGTTGGCCGGTGGGGAATACGACGAACGAGATGACTGGCCACCGATTCTCGGGCTATCCTCCGAAGAGTGTAGTAACCTGGCTACTACATCATGATAGGACAGGCTGGTGATCATCGTTCCTGGCTCAGGGTCCAGGGCTTCTGGTGGTGGGCCGTGCTACTGTTCACCCGTCATTGGTCCCCAGAATAGCACTCCATGATCTCTTGTGGAGGTAGAGAGCGCTTCCGGTGACGATGGTGGTGATTTCACAACCGTAACCTGAGAGGTCACCAGATTTTCATCCTCCTGGATAAACCTATAAAGGGAGGTGGGAATCCTATGGACCTCGCATTCTAGGAGTACCAGGATGATGCGCCTCGTCCCTACCCCGACCCTGGACTCGGATGAGTGAGGGGAGGGTTCCTGAGCTGAGTCGCACTCTACTTCAGAGTCTGAGAAGCAGACCAGTTTGATCTCTATTCAGGACTTCCCAAGATTCTTCTTGTGGCGGCGATGACCCGCCCTTCTTCCCATGGGTGGCTCCTCGAGACAGGGCCAATTTCTGACATGTGGTCCTTCGGCCGCACTGGTGCCAAGGCGGATAGGGTTTTCCCTTGAGACAGCCGAGGTGTGAGCAGAACCGGGACAAATGTCGAAGGGGACATGGGGAAGACCTACATGAATAGAACCTGAGTGGGAAAAACCTCCGCCAGAACCGGTTGGAGCATGGGGAGGAACTCCATGCTTGGTGCGGGTGGAGAGAGGTTGGCCTTCACCCCTCTGGTTTCCTAGACGAGGAGGACCTTCGTTATCTATGGAGAGGACATAGGGAGGATCCCCACATTGGAGGGAGACCGGATGGGTAATGTATCCATGTCAATGGTCAGGGGCAGGAGGAAGGGCTCCATACCCTGTGTGATGGGTGTGGGAGAGGCTTCCGTGCCGAACATCACTGCCACGAGGCAAACCTTCATTTGTATTGGGGGTAGAATGGGGTAGACCACCATGCCGATACTCGAAGCGGGGAAGACCCACACTCTCTATGGTAGTGGTACGGGGAGGACCTCCATATGGGTTGGCATCACCACGGGTTGGTTCACGACACCCCCCACTTGCGCTTGCAAATAGGAGAGTCGACCCAGCCTACCCGTGGGGCGATTGGGGCCTCGATCCTGGTTGGGCGTATGAGCACCCCTGCTCAGTGTGTGCAGGGGATTGATGATATGCGTCGACGGTGGATTGGGACATAGTATCCGTCGTTGTTGATGTCCCATGGTGGGCGTCCTCAGCTCGTGCCCGATGCTGGAGTCAGGTCAGGTGAGCCGGTGCTAGTGGTGCAGGTGCATAGCTTACCTGCTCCTCCGGCAAGGCCGAGTGATGGCACTGATGCGGCAGAGTGGGGGCCCTCACTGGGAGCCCCTGGATTGAGACTCTGACCATGCTGGGCCAGACATCACCCACCTCATCATCATAAGGCAGGGGGTCGTCAAGGTGCTCCGAGGACAGGCTCCTAAAATGATTGAATGTTGGGGTGGGGAGCAGTGGCTCCCTGCGTGGCCCTCAGGGGCGGTGTTGATGGTGGGGCCTAGATGCCTCCAGGTTCAGGAGGTCCATATCTAGGGTTGGGATTATTCCCTCCTCCTCATAATGACGTACGAGGTTGTTAATCACCCTTCGTTGGATAACTTCCTATGGGGAGATGGGGCGTGGGCACCCCATGGTCATGGACGTAGACGTTGTTGCAGAAGCGATGAAGCCATGCAGAGCGGCCGTGCTGGTGTTGCCCCTACCCCTGTATAGGCGGGCGGGTGATGATCGCATTCCTGTGGCAGAAACCTGATTCCTGAGAAGTAGAGATATGAACTCGTCAGTGCTGAAAGGAAAAAAGGAATTGACGACCAGTGCCCCAGCGCCATCTCATCTTCCATGACAGGTAAGAGGGATCCACGCTGATGAAATTGCAGAACGGGATATACAACATTCTACTGCCCCAACTTCTGGTGAGTTTCACACCAGGCCCGCTATTTTCTTGGAGGGACCCGACACCGGATAGCTGGATCTGGTGACACATCAATCCATGGACTTCCCGAGAATTACTAATCTCTATATTGAGGAGAATATCTTCACATTGGTTTTACCATTTATGTTTCTGACGCTTTCACTGGGGCACGTGCATCCATCTTCTTGAGTGCGATAGGCGCGGCTTTTGTTACCCCACATTCCCGCTTTCCAAATGCGGGCGGCATTTTCTCCTTGTTCAGGGAAGTTTTATCCTTGATCAAAAAGGGATGATGAGATGTCGGTTCTTCCTTCCGTGGATTCCTCCTTAGAACTCATCACCTAGTTGGGTTCTCCCTCATAGATTTAATATTTTGTTTTTGAAACTCTTCCTGGCGCCATATCTTCATGGACACTCATTAAATACGCTGCTTCTGTCAGGATATTCCAAGGGGTTCGGTTAGAGAAGCAACCTTCGGTTAGGGGAGTAGTAACGTTGGGGAATCACTGACGTGTCTGGACACTGGGGATTGGTGTGTCTCTCTTATGTCCCTTATTATAGGGTTTCTTGAGGGCACAGAAGCCCGAGGCATCCCACATCGAACGCGGGGAATCATATGCCATGGGAATGTATCTGATGTTTTCCTCACCTTCCTGTGTTTAACACATGGTATGCCACAAGTTTAACATCTAGCAGAGACAGATCGGACTAATCAAAACACTGGTTAGAGTTGATCAGATGGAGGAACCCCCTGGAGGGAACACCGATATTGGGGCCATCACGTGGGCAGCTACCCAAATGCTGTGGAGGGGAATGAGGTGGCATGATCTCACCGGGATGTGGCGGCCCGGGTAAGAATCAGGATGGATGGTGGTTTTGGGATTGATCCTCGAAGAGACTTCCTACATATCCCCGTGACAGGAAATCAAAGTCCATATAGTTCATATGGCGACGAATTACCGTCGAATGAGTTTGAAAACGACTTACCGCTGAATGAGGTTGCAACGAATTACCATTGGATGGGGTCGAACTGACATGAAGGAGGTTGGAATGACTGGGTGGTGGGCTTGAACCTCATGGAGGATTCCTACGTACCATGCCTTGACATGGATCAAAGACCACGTAGTTCAGATGGTGAATTCAATTTAACGTCATGCAGGACAGGGCGAACCGAGGTGAAGGGGGGTCAGAGCGACCAATGGGTGGTGGGATTGAACCTTATGGAGGCTTCCTACGTACCATGCCTTGACATGGATCAAATTCCATGTAGTTAATGTGGATTTGGTCTTACACTCTGAGGCGGCCCATGGTGGTGGGTGAACCGACGTGAATGAGGTCGGAACGACCAGGTGGTGGGCTTAAGCCTCAGGGAGGCTTCTTACGTACCATGACTTGACATAGATCAAAGTCCACATAGTTCAGAATGGGTCGTGTCGGCGAACCAACATGAAGATGGAATGGGGGTCTGATGGATGATGGGCTTGGACATCGTGGAGGCTTCCTACGTACCATGCCTTGAAATGGATCAAAGTCCTCGTAGTTCGGGTGAGGGGCTTGGCACACCGACATGGAGGTGGTTGGGGCCAATGGTTGTTGGGCTTGATCCTTAGGAAGGATTCCTACATACCACACCTTGACATGGATCAAAGTCCTCGTAGTTCAGGATGATGTGTCGGGGAACCGATGTGAATAAGGACCTTGGTCTATGTGTATGGTGGGCTTGAACCTCAGGGAGGCTTCCTACGTACCATGCCTTAACATGGATCAAAGTCCCCATAGATCGGGAGGATTGGGGTTACACTCTGAGGCAGCCCATGGTGGTGGGTGAACCGACATGAATGAGGTTGGAATGAACGGGTGGTGGGCTTGAACCTCATGGAGGATTCCTACGTACAATGCCTTGACATGGATCAAAGTCCCCATTGTTCGGAAGTACAGTTTAACGTCATGCGGGATGAGGGTGATGTCATGGTCGATGCTTACTCTAATCCCATGTGAGTCATGCTCAGTGTGAGAAACTAGAGGCAACAAAGGCCTACCGACCACATTGTGAAAGGTGCATCCGTGGGATGTGGAGTGGGGCTTATGCGTGGAGCGGCCCAGGGAGAGATATATTGGGACTTACTCCGAGATGGAGGCCTGAGGGAGACAAAGTGCAGTGGGAGGGGTACTTGGGACCGAAGAAAGGATGATCCCCATTCCCTATAACACCCTCCGCTGGCCTTGGCACTGAGGAAGTGACGAGGAGCAGGGGTGCTGCCTCCTGCAATAAAAGCTAGGGGATTACACCAAGATGGCCACCCTTCCCCATAGACAAACGCCACTCCAGTAAGGTGGATATAACCCCATTTGAGGGGTGACTACATCCCCGTGGAGATGAATGGGCATGTATAATGTCCAAGGCAAGGGGTTGGGGGTCCCTGCGTGCGAGGCACATAGCCTTTTCACAGTTTAACATCATGTACTGAGGACGATGGCACTTGGTAGTTTAACGTCCTGCAGCTCGGACGACGGGGGTTCGCTCCGCACCCCTAGGACTTACATAACCGGTACCCTCTGCTCCTTGTGGGAGGGAAGACATCAGCAAGGCCGTAGAGAGGGGGTGTCATGGGATGAACCATTGAGGGGCCCACGTTAGCATGGCTATGCGAAGAAGCAATAACCATTAGCATGCCTATGAGAAGAAGCATTAGGAAAAGCAACGCAATGGGCAGAATCATCCAAGGGACTTTGAAGTCACATCGTGAAAACCTGGAGGGTCGCACAAGAAAATGATTTTCCTAGCAGAGAGGTCCATAGGTCGGGGCCTTGTGAAGCTCTGTTGCTCCGCGTGGTGGAGGGCACTTGCGAAGGGATGTGCTTCACGAAGTGGGGTTCCTTAGCCTTAGCATGGGGTGGAGGTGCAAATGGGAGGTGCCTCATGAAGTGGAAGGGAATTTGTAGAGCACAACCTCATAAAGCAAAGGTGCCTCATGAAGAAAGGTGTCGGGAAACAATGTGCTTCTCGAAGTACAATGACCCTACCCTAGCATGTGGATCATGTGTACACGAAGGGCGTTTCACGAAGCATAAACGCTCCGCGATGACCCGGGTCCCCTTGGGGATCCCATTCCTTCACGAAAGCCCTTAGGCTTCATGAAGGGAATCCCTCTTGGAATAGGGGATCAAAAAAAGACAATGGGGAGGCACTTCACGAAGAAGAAGTACCTCGCACAGCTTATGGTTCACCAGGCGGAAGACTGCTTCGCGATTCGGGAGCTGGGAAGCCGAAAGGTCGGATTGTCCCTCCTCGGAGCTCAGGGGGAGCCCAGTATTTATAGGCAAGAGGCACCGTGGAGCAGATCTAAAGTGACACAAAGATGGTCTTGGTGGATTCGCGGTAGATCGTGAATGTCAAATGGGGTCGTAGAGCGTCCCGCCTCCTTTGCTTCGCTACAGCGTTACGAACGTCAAATTCGTTCACGGAGCGTCCCGCCTCCTTTGCTTCGCGGCGACGTCGCAAACGTCAAATTAGTTCAAAGAGCCTCTAAACTCCTTTTCTTTGTAGTGGAATCATGAACATCAAATTTGTTCATGGAGCCTCCTGCCTTCTTTTCTTCGTAGCGGCAGTGGTGCTGGGGGGACTCCGCGAGGTGGCTTCGCGAGGCAGTTCGTGGGGCCGTCTTGGGGCCTTCTCTTGGTCCCGAATTTTGGCACCAACAAAATGAAACCATTTTTATGGTTTAAAAAGATTTTAATTTATATATTATATCTTATATAAGGTTCTGGAATCATTTTTTTATGCAGGTTATTAACTTATGAAAGAAATGAGTTTATTATGATCGAAGAATCGCCAAAATGACCAAAACAAATATCCATAATGTTTTAACTTATGAATCATCCTCATGTCATAATTAAAAATGATAAATGGTATAATATATGGTACATGAAATATTTAAATACCATTCCATTACAATTATATATTTTCACTTCCAATTGACAAGAATATCCATCATGAACCGATCATGGAAATCATGTAAAGAATGCACCCAAAACAATGCAAGGAACAAAATACTAACAATCAAAGGGTGAAATGATGTAATGAAATGATCATATAAGATATTATAAATATGAATATGTTTCTTTAAGATATTAATAAAATTCTTTTAACCATCATACAAAATTTTTAAATAATTTTGAAGTAAGATGAACCCGAGGTAAGAGAATTCTTAACCCGATTTCCATTATTTGGGTTAACCTTCTACTTCATTATTTATGTGGTATTAAAATTTGATTGTGTGAAGAATTTTATTTATATTATGTTTAATTATATTTATTTACTATTTATATACATATTAAATCTACTCTATTAATTATTACTTCAATTATATGATATTTATATTGGACTTTCCTTTTAAAAATATCTTTTAAAATTCAATTTTTCGAAATTCAAAAGAAGTGTTTTTATGAAATTATTCATATTTTATGATTATGTTCTTGTTATTGGGAATTGTTTATGATGAAGTGTGAGACCTATATCTCCCTCCAATTCATTGGGTATGTGTAAGTTGGAGTTTAGTTGTATAGTTACTCCAAGTGTAACTACGATGGTTACACAAATTGTAAGGTAGCCATGAGAGTTACAAATTATAAGGTAGCTGAGAGGGTTACAAAATTTTGTAAGTAATTCCCCAAGACAAATTTATGGTTATATTTATGTCCTTCTGTATTGTGTAGATCTTGTGGAAATATCATGTTTCACAAAGTAAGTTTACATGGTTGACAAGTATTTCTTTTGAAAATGATTTCATACATTATAAGTATTCATGGAGTAATGTGTTCTTTCCTTCTTTTATATCCCTTACTGAATTTTTTGTGCTCATCCCAAGTTTTTGAATGATTTTCACAGGTTATATGGATGTGTAAGAAAAACAAGTAATCCATGTTAAATGTTTGAATAATTGTCAAAGAAATCATGTTTTTTTGAAAGGTTTTATATTTTGGAAGAAATGAAAACTATTTTTATGGTATCCAATTTGTATTAATGTGTAATGTTATGAATGTATTATGTCCCAATTCTCTATATCTATAAACTTGAAAAGTTTCCCAATGAGAAAGGAAGTGATTTCTTGACTAAATTTAAGATTATGTAATGTAATAAGGCCGGGTCCTTATAATATCATTTGAATAAAGTTCCCAAAGAAGTGGTTGCTTGTATTGATAGATTTTATAAGGAAATTATCATGGAAAAATCGAAACTAGAAGATAAAACTGATTCAATGGAAGTTGCATTAGCTAAGAGGATTCAAAACATGAAAAACTCTCACATGACTCATTGAAGAAAAATAATAAACTATATTACATTTTAATGAATTTATTTATCAAGATAAAGAATATTTGAAAAAGGAGTTTGTGTAAGAAATTTTTAATAGAAATAGTTTTTACATAAGTTATCCATGAACTAGAAAAGAAACATAATACTTGTATTAATTTTAAAGATGCTCAATTGGAGGTCAAAGAAAAAGGAATTAAGGAGTTTTATTTGTTTAATTGAAGTCCAATTAGGTGCATGAAGATAATATTTAGAAGATGAATATTTAGTTGAAAAAAGGATTTAAATTAGTAAAATAATAAAAGATCAAAATCAACTTAAATTGTCTTGAAGTAGATATAAAACTAAGAAATATGGAAGGCACAACAATTGAGACTTCTCAAGTCGCTGAGAAGAGAAGTTAAACTTATGATAAGAGTTATATTTATAAAAAGACTCAACCTAGTGGAAATTATATCTTGAGATTATACAAGGTTAATTCTATGATAGTATCATTAAATAAGGTAACCCTTTGTACTTATAAATCTATGTGTACTAATGTTGTTTTCACAACTTGTGTAGATTCAATTATAAAATCCAAACAATAAATGATGAATAAAAATGTTAAGGAATCCACTACATCTTTAATGGTTGATGTAAATAAGTATAATAAAGAATGAAAAAAATAAAAAGTATGTATTCCAAAAACAACAAGGTGTCAAAGGAAGTCAGAATATATCATAGAAGAAGAAATCAAGATTTGTTAGATACTGTTGGTGCAATTAGAATTTTGGGCATTAGTAAATAAATTTTTGGCATAAGAGGTCATTGTTTGAAAATTTTATAATTCCTAAATTTAGGGGGATAAAATCTAAATAAAATATTATACCTACATCAAATAAGAAAAATCCACAAAAAATGAATTTTTCTACAAATAATAGATTTGAATGCTTTAATTATTTTTGAGAACACTACAATAGAAGTGGTCATTATTATTATGAGTTATAGAATGTATAATTCATGAAAAAATCATTTGATAATTTTAAGATAACAACACAAAAAATGGAGGTAGGAGAGTAAATAAGATGACAAGTTAGCCTTGGGATGTGAACAAAAAAAGAAGACTGTTAAACAAACAACTCCGAAGAAGTTGGTGAAGAATAATGTGAAGGGTGTCACACCAAAGAAAATATTCTTCTATTGTGGTAGGAAAGGTAATATCACGTACTATTAAAAATTTTCCATGGAAATCAGTACTAATAGAAGTAAACTGGAATCAAAGAATGAATCATTCCAAAAAAGAAATAATAGGATTGATTTGGTGAAATACATATCTGAGGAAAAATCTTATTTTTGTTTCTAAAAAGGGTAATTTGATGAATATTAAATATGTGTGTGAAAGTTGTAATATGTATAGGAATTCTTTTAAAAAATTCTTAACATGGATTTATAGATGATAAGAACTCTTTAATAAGAAAGGGAAACACCTATGACTTATTATGCTAAAAATATTATTGTGAAAAAGAAGTCTATTCAAAAAATAAAGACTAATCATGTTTCTAAACAATGCTTGATCATATGTATAGAATAGTTAAAGAGTCTATGAAAATGGATCAAGCATAGAAAAAGTAAATTTCATTGTATACTAATGTGTAAAAAGGTATTCCACACAAATAATGAGTTTAAGGTAATAAAAAATATAATCAAACAGATGAGGCTCAAAATAGAAATATGAGTCTAAATAATTCTTCTCAAGATGAGATTGGAGGAAATTAATGGCCCATTTTGAGAGGATTATATCTACTTGAATGTTTTTTCTGATACACACAAATTACCCTTCTTATTTCCTTATATACATGTTTTTGTATTGACATGCAGAGAATTAAAGGAGATGGATGTATCCCTTGAGAGAGAGAATTTATGAGTTAAAGCTGTTAAACCTTCACTACATAGTGAATATAGAACTTCTGAATAGATTTGTAAAATTTTAAAATAAGGTATGACAATCACTCTCATATCCTTACTCTAAATGAATTAATAATCATTATAAACGTGGAACTGATATTGAGATAAGAAGGTGGAGATATATCTATTTTCACTTGAAATTTTGGACACATTTGTTGATATATGTATAGGGTACAATATTTTTCACGATTTGATTGTTTGGGTTTCCCTTACACATGAATAAATGAGTTATCTAAGTTTGGTATCACATGAAACATAATTTATGGAAAACATTGATCACCTTGGTTATACAATCTTGTTTTCTACAAAGGGTTTTCCTACATAGACTTAGATTTTTCTAGATAATGTATCTTTTCTAAGAAAAACATGTAATATAATCCTTGTCTCACAAGTGGATAAGGGTGAGGCCTTAAATAAATACAGGAGAAGGGGATGTACTGATGTTATGATATGAGTGATGAGATAAGAATTCCCCTATTTTACATCGGAATTTATTTTCAATAAGGGGGATAAAAATATTGAATTTATAAAGTGAATAAGTATCAACAACAAATAAAAAATGTGATATTGAAGAGCCTAAGTGAAAGATTGAAGAATTAATGTTGTGTTTTTCAATATATTATAAATTCAATATATGAGGATTTGTTAAATGAGAATGTTATGATGTTGTGGAATTGGATGTTATGCTTGATAAAGAATCTATGTAAGTACACAAGTTGATTAAGATACTTCCATGTCTATGGTAAAATAATTATGAGGATAATATCTTGAATAATTCAAGAACATAAGATCATGACATAGTGGAAATAATAATTCTAATTATTTTTGAAATGTTATTAAAGTATAATTACATGTACCAATTATAATATGAGAGTTTAAATTATTTATAACATTTAAATATATTAATAGCATGCAAATATTTATTTGCATGAAGAAATATTTTGAAGAAGGTTGTGTGATAGAATTCACATGAAGGAGATCACATGCTTGAGTTTTCATGAAGAGGAATTATATACTATTGTGTATATGAATAAGGTTAAATTGATCCATCATAATTTTATCTTGAAAAGGATAAGTGAGGTCATGTTAACCACCTATGTTTCACGAAGAATGAGTTGAATGCATGAATCACTCACGCACTGAAACATGTGAATAAAAAGATAAATCACATAAAAAATCAATGTTGCAAGTGATATTTCATTCATAAATAATATGATAAATTGAGTATATTATCCATGTGAAGGAATATTTCTACGATGGTCTATTTGAGGAAAAATCTTGATCATCACTTTCATGGAGAAATGAGAATATAAGGACACAATGTTACATACAGGTTACTCCATAGAGGTTATACATTTTTCATGAAACATAACAAGATCATGTCTACATTAAGTCATATAGTATAGATATATTGAGATAGAAAGTCTATTTTTATAAAACAATATTAAATCACATATGGAAGTTTGAAGAAAGACAATGAACAAACATTTTTTTAAAAAGAACATAAAACAATAAGAATAATATTTTCTATATGCTAGGGTTTGCCTGAGATATTTGAATTGTGGATTCAAGAATATAATGATTTTATATTTTTTAAGATTTTTCTTGTATAAAATAATATTGAATAAATTTTTCACATCACTTGGACACATTCAAGTGAGGTCGGGACTTCATCATTAGAAGGAAGAACTACCCAAGCACCGATTTCTTAAAGAAGTGGATCATATATAGGTGATTAGAATATTGACAAAAACTAATAGACTTAATAATTTTCTATTGAAGTTATTGAATAATTATACATGAGAATGCATATTGATCCATAATTATTGTGGAGGAAGATCTATTTCAAGTGGTGTAGAAGAAAACAGGATTAGAAAAAGATACTACTATCATTGGATCAAAATTTGAGAAAAGAGTTTGTGACTAGGGTGTCTAACTAGTCTCTAAAGAAGAGATTACAGTTGGTATGTATAACCAATTATTGGGAAATTGTTTTAGGGGTGTTTAGATAACTAATATTTTAATCAATTATGGATATAGTGAATAATATATGTTGGGGAACCTAACCAACATAGAAAGGAGTAGTTATTTTTATTGAAACTTGTAAATACTATGTGATGAGTTTCATTTAATTTCTACATGGCATGTGTTATTAATGTGATTGTGAATGTACAAGATCTACTCATCCTAATAGGATATAGTTATTAGAACTTAAAATATAGTAAATTAAAAAGAAAATAATTTAGTAAAACAAGTTACATCTGATTCACCCCCTCTCAATGTGATTTCATGATCCATCTGGAATTTCATTTTACACAAAAACATGATTCTCAAGTCCACAGTCCTGTTTAATTCATGAAATACTTTCTTTGTTCAATGCCAATTTTCTTTATTCAGTGCTAGATTTCATAAGAGTTCCTATTCATCCTTTGGTCCTATGAAAAACATTTTAAATATATGGATGGGAATAAAAATCTCTACAGGGGTTATGAAAAACATTTTAAATCTATAGATGGGAAAAAAATCTTTACAAGGGTTATAAAAATAATAGAAACTTTTTAGTCCAATAAAAATATAAAAACTGGTGAAAATGTTTACCTTTTTTCCCAATAAAACTTTGATAACATGAATAAACCATTCCCATATATGAAAATTATCCTTTTCTCAAATAATTTTTTTAGAACCCTTTATTATGCATAGGAAAACCATGAAGGTATCTTGCGGAACCTCGGAACTCATAAAAATATTTCTTTGAAAAACCAACCTTTAACCTTTAAAAGTTCATAAACTTTCCTTACCACATAAAATCAAAAAATTTATATAAAAATGATATTTTAAAGAATAATATAGGTATATTGGAGCATTATATTTATAAAAATTTTTCACTCATTCTTAATCCATTTTAGAATAACTTAATCTTAGTTAATTTTATATGAGTAACCAATATGGTTATCTCTCTCATTTTTCACACTTGAAGACTAAATCATTAACCAATTCATTGGATATTTATATCAGGCTCACCCAATTTCATGATCAATATCAGAATCTCCCATAATAATTTATAATTCTCAAGTAATGTATCATGAACCAAAAATTTGTAAGCTTTCTCCTTTTCATCATAAAAACCTTGAAAAAACCATTTGAACCCATAAGAAAAACACTTTTCATTTTCATATAATCATAAGGATAAATATCCTTTTTAATTTAAAACCCTTAAAAATAAAAAATTAATAGAAGAGATAGAATATCATCTACTCTGAAAAACCATGTTAACATGCAGAGAAATATTTACAATGAATAACATCTATGATGGTGGGAATAGGCTGTCAAGCCCTATACATTAAAAGAATTTTTTTTTCACTTTTGTAAAAAGTCAAAAATAACCCATATGGAAAAAATTGAAAATATTATTTTTTAATACATTGTAAATAAATTATAAAATAGTTTAAATTAAATATATAAACTATTGAATTATAAATAAGAACATTCATGAAACATTTAAAAAACCTTGACATAGAAGAACAAGCGTTGAAAGAGAAACTTTAAAATAATATTTTCAAAAGAAATCCCCTTACCTTGAGTCTCAACTAATTTAGTCCATATGTATACCCTCCTAATTAATAAAATTATATTTTTTTTATAAAATTTTAATAGCATTTTTCATGTTCATTTTAATATAATTATTCCCTTTATTTCATTTATTACCACGTTTTATTTAGTCACTAAAGTGGTTAAATTCACATTGGACGTTTGATTTATAACCTCAAAATAACATCAGTGCATTGACCTTGGTCAAAGGTATTATTATTACATTAAATAAATAGCATTATAATATTTATAATTATCATATTTATACATTATATAAAATTTTAAAACCAACTATGTAAAGCTTTTATGAAAATGAACCTCATCGATTCATGGAGACTGTAGTCCGTACTCATGCATGAATGATGATTTAATTTTTCTATTTGGTGGAAATAAAAAAATCATATAAAATTTTAATATTATATAATCATTAATATGTTATAAATATCATATTTATTCATTATTTCAATCCTTAAGACCATCCTTATAAGGTGTAAATGAATAACAAATCACATCACTTTGTGGAGATGGTAATCAACACATACACATGAGTGACGTTATCATTTTTTAACGATGTAAAGGTAAGAAGGTAAGTAGTATATATCTTTATAAAATCATAATTATTTTATTAATATCATATATATAAATTTTATACATCATTTTAACCAGCCATATAATCCGATGATGAAAAAAAACACATCACTTCGTGGAGGTGGTTGTCCACACACACGTACATGTGATATTTTCATTTTTCATAGGATGGAAAAGGATATAAAAAAGTGTTTTGAAATAAAAATAATAAAATTTTATTCTATAAAAGAAACTAGTGTTATTATATGAGTATTTTTAAATAATACTTGAAGGATATAGAAGAATAAATAAACATGAAACACCCAGTTTAAAATTATACCTCTTGTTTGGAAAACCTCCCTTGGATTTAAACATAAACCTTCATAGACTGGTATTTTGGTGAGAATAGTAACTATAGGATACAGGGAGGGATGTTGGGAAGGTATTTGGGTTGTTATTGGTTGAGATTAATATCTTAAAGTGTGTTAATAAGTGAGGAAGGCAGATGCCTTTTTATAAGTGTGGGAGGTGACACTCTTGTAATTATGGAAAATTTTAAAATAATTTAAATTCTTATTCATTAGAAAGTGGATAAAAAACTATCTTATTTTAAATTTAATGTGATAAGGGTTGAAATACCATCATAAAAATAAGAATTAAGATAATATATTTTGACCTTATTACTTATTTTTTACCTTAATTAACCCATTTTACCCTTTTCCATGATAACTAATTTTTCCATGGTATACTTTAAAAACAACATAAAATATAAAAAAACCTTGTAAATACTTGATTAGAAGAAAGTAACCAAAATATTTTTCATTTAAATATAAACATTAAATAAATTTCCAAAATGTTAAAAATTGATTTATAATCTCAAAATTTTATTTTAAAATGAATCATATTACATCTTAAATATAAATTTATTCTATAAAAAGGTTTTATAAACTTTAAAGTCATTATTATTTCATGATAATGTCATAAAAGTGGAAATACTTGTAAAATCAGTATTCTGCACTATACACTTAAAAATAAATCTTTTTATAAAAATCTATAAAAAATTATTTTAATATTATTTTGAAATGATGATTTCAAAAATTATTTCCATTTTATCAAATATAATTTCTAAAGTGGTAGTAATTAATTATAATATTCATGAACAAGATTAAATAAAAACCATTTTTGAAGAAAATATATTTTTAAAGTATAAAATGAATTTACAATCATTTCTTATCTATTAACCATCGTTAGATGAATGTTAATTTATTTTATTAAATATATGATCTAAACATTTAATTAAAACCATTAATCTATTATGATATACTTAATTTACTTTGATAAAAATACATTGCATAAATAAAAGAGTTTTATGAAAAATATATCTTTTACCTTCAAATGATTTTATCTTTATTTATAACTAATTAATGATTAATGTATGAATTATTATTCATTTTATTAATGAATAAAATTATATATATATATATATATATTTCATAATGTGGTTACTCCTATTCATCCCTTCCAATTCAATATCTTGGTTATAATAGTCCCATTTAAGTAATATTTTAATAGTGCATCATAGTTCATTTGAAGCTCGATATTATGTGTGGTACATATAATCGAATATAATAATATTTTTAAAGGAATTTAACTAAAATATTGATGTATTACAGAATAAATTCCATGTAAGGGTAAAAATAAAATATTTATTTTTTTTAAATTTTTTAAAATGGTTTTAATGGTTTATAAAATGTTTATAAATAATGATAAAAGGTATTTTGGGAAAATTAAATTTATAAGGAATTAATAAATTAATTTATTAATTATAAAATGGTAATATTGAATCAATTAAACATTTATGAAAAAATTATTATTAAATATTCCTTAAATATTAAATGAGAATATATTAAATAAGCTTTAATCAAATTATATGGAAGTTCTTATAATCTAGAAATAAAAATGTTTATTTAGAAATCATAATAAATATTTATAAAGTGTTTATAATTTTAAAAAAACCAAAATATAAATTTGTTTATATTTAATTTATGAATTATTTATAATTTATTATTTTTAGATGTTCAAAATTGGGTTCTTTATTTGGAATATTATTTAAGCCACATAAAAAAGGGTCTGATGAATTAATTGATTATGGTTTAAATAATATAAATTATAAGATATTTAGATTATGTAAAATGTATACATAATATATATAATTATAAATATTTTATTATTCATGAAAACATCAGACGTTTAAAAGGAAAATTATACATAATGAATAATATTAAAGAGTTCATATTGGAATTAATATAAAATATCTATATTCAAGATTATGTAAAGTTCATAATATAAATCCTAAATTATAAAATGTTTATAATTATATTTTATTTATGAATTTTTCATAAATGTTTATATCATGTTTAAATATTTGAATTATTTATTTATATAAAGGTTGTTCCCTATTTTATTCATATATATAAACTTTTTATATTATGAATCATGCATGATTTAGTTTAAATGTTAAACTAATTCTAGGAAATAGAGCCTTGAATTACATGATAAGTATGCAAATGAATTTAGTTTTTAATATACATTGACCTCGATTTATAATTGAAATTAGGAACTTCAATTTAGTTGTTGAATATAATTTATGAATATTAGGTTTTAGAGTTATGATGAATTTAATTCTCTCTTGAGTAAAGTCTCCCTAGGTAAAGGTACTTGGAGTTGGACTACCTACCGGCCCAAAGCCTTATTCCTTATCTAGAAATGGGAATATGTTTGGATATCTATCTCTCAAGGATTACCCATGTGTATATTTTAAATTTCATATAAATCTATGACTTTACATTAAATTTTCAGGCACCTTATGCATATGATTCATTTGGATATGTATAAATGTACTTGACTTCTATTTTTGGATGAGTAACACAAACTAATGGCCTGTATAAAGAGTTACAAAACAATATGGTTTGAACATATTGGTTTGGGAGAGGGAATATGATTCCAAACTAAATCACTATAATAATGAATACATAAAAGTGAATAACGTGATATAAGATAATGATATTGAATCCCCTTTAAATAATAAGTGTTAGATTCCTTCCAAAGAGTCACTTAAAAAGTCTTCAATTATCCAACTAGATAGGTTCTACCAAAGAAGGCTTACCATGTATCATCTTGTGTAATGAAAGTAAGTAATGGGTGAAACTGAATCATCCTTGGGTAGGTTCTTCCAAATCAGGGCTCCCCTAGATTATCTTTTTATGTCTTTTATTGTAATTTTTTTTGGGTTACACTTAGCTAGGAAACCCTTAGGAAGGATACTAGAGGAATGGTGTTGAGTTTAACTATATGATATATTACATAAAGAGTTTACCCCTCAACAATCTAAGATTAATATATGATATTATTGGGATGATTGCCTATCAAAATAGACAATAGGTGAGACTAATTACAAAGAGAACTCATTTCTTAGTGAAATATAGATCTTGGACCACTAATGGAAATGATGTAAGGGTTCATTATTATAGTGGGATCCCATTTAATAAAATCCATTATTAAATGGTTAATAAAACATGATACTAATATGATAAAATATAATTTTTTAGATTAATAACATCATCATCATCAAACTAAACTTTGATATTAACCCTTGGAAATAGAAGTATAATATAATTCACTCCTAATATTGGTAACTTGAGAGAAGTTCTTAATCAGTATTGGTGATTTAAGAAAAGTTATTAAAGAAAATTATATGTTTAAGAATAGTTCTTTCCCAAATAAACATGTGTTGAAATTTTTTAATAATTGAATCTAGATTCTTATGAAATAAAAATGATTCATTTAGGGTTTTAAAGGCATTAGATGAAAATTGACCTAAGTAATTTTAGTCTCTACTAATGTACTCAATATGATTGGGTATGTAAATGATTTAGAGAGAAAAATTAAAGGGTTTTATTAGATAAGTATCATATAATTTACCTCAATTGAAATTAAAACATAAATAATATCAAAATTAAATGATATTTCAAATAAAATTCCTCACCTCAAGTTTGAATTTCTTCGTAAATGCTTTAAACCTCCTGTATAATAAATTTAGATTTATTATAACAGACTCATGTACATACTTACAATATCATATACAATACAGTTATTATAGTACCATAAAATTCCAAAATAATAACATTTTTAATAGCATATGCGACATGAAACACTGATATTAAATAACTCACAAAATATATTTCTTTAAATTTAATATTTTCGATAGCTTGCAGAACACACAAACGCGAGCCTAAATGAACTGTAATATATTATACCATCATAAAATAGAAATAAAATTTGAAGGTATGAATAGTACTAAATAAAATATTAAAATTATGGTTATACATTGATTATAAATAAAATAATAATCATTTAAGAGAAAAATAATTGTTTTCTAAAAAATGTATTTTTCTAAATTAGGGATTAGTCGCGCTTTGCATACCTAATTTAAAATTAATTTATACCAATTTTATAAAACTTATATGAAAAAATAAAATTCATTTTTTGAAACATAATATCAAAATTATCTTATGTTTAATTTTTGGGATTTTTTTGAAAAGTTTCATTTTTTGATGAATAGTGAAAATACTGAATTTTAATTGAAAAATGCCTTTTCATTTAAATCATTTATAGGGTTAAATTATATTTTTAATTGGTTTTAAAGTAAAATTAGTAAAATTAGATATCTATTAATAAAATTTATTTCATTATAATCATTTTTATATTTAATTTTTATATAACAATTTTGTAAACATTTGAATATTTTCTCTTAAAAAACCCGCTTTCTCACTGTGTCTGCAGAATTAATTTTAAATTTAAAATTTCCACTTAAATGAAATGAATTTTTAAATATAGATTACATATTAGGAATTAGAATAATTTATAATTTCTAATAAGCTTTACTTAATTTCTGACCCGAATGAATATTGAAAACAATAAAAATTAATTACAGCGGCTAAGGTAAAAATGGATTTATTGGGGGTTAAACTAAAACGATAAGGGTTAAAATGACCAAAAAACTTGTATAAAATCTATTTTATGGTAATATTTCTATCTTATTTATTATTTTTTTACAATGAATCATTTTGGAGGCTTTTGTAAAGATAAAAACATAGGTATGATTGAATCTTTTCAAAAAATTACAAGTGTGCCACCCACCTCACTTATAAAAGGACACCCCCTCTACTCTCTTATTAACACATTAAAAACCTTTTTCTTCTGAAAATAACTACCAAAATCACTTCCCAAATTTACTCCTTTAATCCTAGAATCCTTAATTTTGGAATAAATACAACCTTGGAAGTATTTTTGTGAAAACCTAAAGAGGGTACCTGAAGAAGTGGTAATGTTCTTCAATGAGTGATTTTATTTTATTTATTCCTCCACCTCCTTCAATTATTAGTAAAACTTTTTTATACAATAAAAAAAGTATCATAAACATACTAACATGTTTTTATAATAAGGTAATTACCTAAAAACATCTCCACTTACATCAAATGGGTTATGAAATCATCGTTCATGTGTACGATGGACTACCACTTTACGAACCAATGTCATTCATTTTTCCATTAACACATCTCACGATTGGGTATGATGATGGATATAAATATATGATATTTTTATCATAATTATACTTATTTATACATTATATAATATATATTTTAAATTTCTATTCTGTATGGGATACGACAACATCGCTCGTGTGTATGACTTACTACTTCCTCACGAAGCGATGTGATTCGACTTTCACTAAAAATTTAAATGGAATGTAATAAGGATAAAGTTAGTAATTTTTTTTATAAAAATGAAATAATTATTAAATTAAGGAAATATTTATCATTCTAAAAATATAATATTTCATTTTATTTCTTATACTAAAAGATGATAACATCATTCGGGTACGTGTAGACTACTACCTTCACATAGTGATGTGACTATCGTTTCATCACCACACCACATGGATGATATATATAAGTATATTTAAATAAATAATATGATATATATATATTATATTATTATTATTCTATAAATATAAAATATCACTTACCTCTTTCCATGATTATCATTTGAAAATGGAAACATTACTCATGTGTACGTACGACTCACCGCCTCTTTGATCGTAACGTGATTAGTTTTTAATAAAAACCTTTCATGATATGTTTTAAAAATAAATTGATATAAAAATATAATAAATATGTAATTATTATTATTATTGAGAATATATAACTATATAACATTCAAAATAATCAGATCTTTCTTGATAAAGCACGCATGAGAAAACAAGGGAATTAACAACAAAAACTATGAAAATAATGAAAAATTATTAACAGACGGATGATAAAATGTTATAAAAGGATCATATATGATATTATAAACATTAATATGGTTCTTTAATAAGTTAATAACATATTTAAAACCACTATACAATAGGTTAAATCATGTTCAACTAAAAGGAAGCGTGAGCTAAGGGATTTCATCTCAATTTCATTTCATTAAGACGTATTTTAATATTATAAACCTAATTTCATCTATATGGTGTATATAATGAACCTTTGACATGTTATATCATAATTCATTAATAATTAATTATATTTTAAGATTTAATTTGAATTAATTCATCTAAGGGGACTTGACTTGAATATTACTAAGTGGTAAAGAATTTCACAACTCAATTTTGTAACGACCCGAATCCGGGGCCACATAATTGGTGCCCCGTACCCGGTTCGCCACATGACCTCAATCACATTTCCATAAATTCCAGAGGGTTCTGAATAGCAGCGAGGGCCTTGGTGAGTCAGTGGGGAAACAATGCCCTCATTTGGTAAGGTATTCAGTGGAAGAATAAACATAATCAACAGCGGAAGCAGTAAATAACATACAACAACTGAACTAAATGTAGAAGCAAGGTCTGATAAAAAAATGATTCAAAATGGTACATGTATCTATGGAAAGCAGTAAACAAAACAACATGCTGAAATACAACTGAAACCAAAGTACTAAATGTAAACAACAACTCCAGCAGCATCGCGAGCCAAAGCCCGATCCCATGCTCTCCAGCTCCAACTAGAAATCAAGTACCCGAGGTAGAAGGACCACAATCCCTACCTACACCTGCAACCATATAATCTGTTTGGTCTGAAAAGCAGGACCCAAACAGGGTGTGAGACTAATCCCAGTAGGCAACCACCACAAGATTTGTGCCCTACTGTCAGTGAGTAATATTACAAAAGTAAAGGAAAATAAATGCAGTAATGAACTAGGAATACACTAGTAAATAATCCTTCTGATTACCATTCACATTTATTTAATTAAACAACTAGGGAAAAACTAGCAAAGAATTATATTCCAAGGTAAGCAAGTAACACAACAGGTAACTCAAAATACTACCTAAACACGAGCAGTACAAAACCCAATCTTGTTCCTTGGCTTAGTGGACTCGTCACAACCAACCATCAAAATTCACACTGACTCTCTGGGTGGCTCAAACTAGCAGACCCCTATAGTCTAGTAATCAAACAAGGCACAAAAACTCTGGGAAGCTCTCACTTCAATTCCCCTATGGTCTTGCAATGATAGCTACAGAATCTCTGAGGAAGCACTTACGTCTAATTCCTCCTACGGTCTCGATGCGCAGGTAAACTAAGAACACTCTTGGGAAGCACAAAGTCCTATTATCGTAGGTCCTGAATACGAAACTAAAACCAACAGACCCTCTAGGGAAGCACTTAATCATCTATTCCCTCTTTGATCTCCCGCACCAGGTTCTCAGAGCCCTGAGCAGTCCAGTCGTGCGTAATCGACTATCAGCAGCCCTATGTAAGTTAAACAACTACTTGGATAATAGCTACCATACATAAAAAGAATTTGAACATCAGGAAACACATGCAATCAGTTATAACAAGTAAGCTTGCAGTGCAATAGGGTTTGCCTCATAGGCAAACGGTGCTGAACGACGATAAACAGCCAAACAGGGAGAAAACACCCATGGGGTGATCCTCAAACTTGCAACCAAGCATACATTAGTATTAATTAATCATAATCTAATAAACAGTCTAAGGCCAATAAACAATAGGATCAAAATCCCAAACCTGAGAAACCTGATACATGGGTATCCGGCACTTTTGAAACCAAAACTCAAATACATTCAATGCAGGGCAACAAACCACCTACCTCGATCCTCGAAGATTGATATACTTGAATCTAGGCCCATGAATCGGCCTAGAACGGAGCAGATCTTCAAAAATGTCTGAAAAGTTCAACCTCAGATAACTCACATGAGAGGAAGAATCAAGAAACTAGGACAAAGAAGAACCAAGAACTCACCGTTGCGATTCTTCTGCAATCGACGGAGTTCGATTAGGACAACAGGTGATGGATCGTTGGATCGGAGAAGAATCAGCCTCCTCGGACACTCTGGATGGAATTAGGTAGAGAAGAAGACGTTAATGATCATTAGGTGTGACCCCGGTCCGATTAATGAAATAAAAAAAGTACACGGCGTGTAGTGGTTTTTTCCGTACTCCACCAAAATCAGCCTCTACATCACCCCTACACATCCTGTGTGTGGCTCGGACACGGCCAACACACAGATTCAAGCGGGAAAGGAGTACACGGAGTGTACTCAGAAAGTACACGACATGTACTTCATAAATGTCCAAAAACTTCATTTTTTCCCAAAAACTCCAGAAAAAGGAAAATATACCTGAAATGAAGATATGGGTTCTTAAAAATTTCCCCCCCTTAAAGAAATCCATCCCCGAATTTCCCTAACGAGCCAGAGAATAAGCAATCCTGAACAACTCTGGCCACTGTGATCGCATATCAGCCTCCCTCTCCCAAGTCTCGTCTTGTATACGACCGTTCTGCCATAGCACCCGTACCAGAGGAACAGACCGGCCACAGAGTACATTTTCACTACGATCAACAATCCTGATAGGATGCTCCTAGAAAGATGCATCCTGCTCCAACTCAACCTCCTCGGGTTGAAAAACATAAGACGGGTCTGAGAAATACCATCGAAGCTGAGAAACATGGAAGATGTCGTGCATAGCCTGGAACCTCTGAGGTAACTACAACCTGTAAGCAACCAGCCTGAATTTATCCAGAACCTCAAACGGCTCGACGTATCTTGGTGAAAGTTTCCCCTGCCTCCTAATCCTCTTATTTCCCAACCTCGGGGTAACACACAGGAAAACCAGGTCTCCAACCTTGAACTCCAAAGGTCGTCTCCATTGATCAGCATTAGACTTCTGCCGAGGCTGTGTAGTCGCCATTCTCTTCCGAATCAACTCTATCTGCTCTATGGTCTTCTGAACAAGATGAGGTCCTAGCAAAGTTGCCTCTCCTGCCTCCATCCAGCATAAAGGTAATCAGCATGGCCTACTGTACAAAGCCTCGTAAGGTGCCATCTAAATAGTCGCCTGAAAACTGTTTTTGTAGGAGAACTCCACCAGAGGGATATGCTTCTACCAAGTACCGCCAAAGTCTGGAATGCAATCTTGAATCATATCCTCAAGTACCTGGATTGTATGCTCGGACTGGCCATCAGTCTGGGGGTGGTATGTTGTACTCAAAAGTACCTGTATACCCAAATCCCTCTGTAGCCCCTTCCAGAAGTGCGAAGTAAAACACACATCCCTATCTAAAACAATGGAGTGTGGAACTCCATGCAGACGTACAATATCTCGGATGTACAACCATCCCAGCTCAACAACACTAAAGGTCTCCTTGATCGGCAAGAAGTGCGTAACCTTCCTGAGCCTGTCCACTACAACCCAATCTACATCATTTCCTTGAGGCGATCTCGGTAATCCTGTCATGAAGTCCATCGCGACATCATTCCATTTCCACTCAGGAATGGGTAACTGCTATAAAATACCTACTGGTCACTGATGCTCTACCTTCACCTATTGACAGGTGGAACACCACATAACAAAACCAGCCACATCCTTCTTCATACCTGGCCACCAATACTGACAGTGAAAGTCTCGGTACATCTTGGTGACACCAGGATGTACTGCCCAAGCTGAAGCATGAAACTCCCACATCAGTTCCTCACGTATGTCTGCTGAAACCCATACGCATCCATGAAAATGTAGCACCTCATCATCGCCCACTACCCACCCCAGAGTAGGGTCTCCATTTGACACAGCCTCCCATAGGACTAGGCCCTCTGGGTCTGATATCTGCCTCATTCTAACTCTATCTAAAAGAGTAGAGGTGACTGCTTCAAAGAAAGAACTGTCTGTCCTTGTCTGTCGTGCACCTCCAGATGAATCTCAGAGAACATAGCCATTAGCTGCCACTCGCTGCTGGCCTCCTGAACTGCCTGCAACTGAGTCCTCCTGCTCAGTGCATCTGCCACAACATTGCCTTTCCCAGGCATATAAGCAAGCTTGAATTCAAAAGACTGTAGGTACTCGACCCACCTCCGCTGTCTCAGATTTAAGTCACGCTGCGTGAATATGTACCTAAGGCTCTTTTGGTCAGTATATACCTCAAAATTCTCTCCCATGAGGTAGTGCCTCCAAAAATGCAAAGCATGAACAACAGTATCCAACTCTAGGTCGTACATAGGATAGTTATTCTCATGTGGACTCAACTGCCGAGATCCGTACGCAACAACACAATCTTCCTGCATAAGCACTGCTCCAAGACTAATGCCAGATGCATCACAGAAAACTGTATAAATCTTGCCTGGCTCTGGAAGAACTAGAATCGGTGCTGAATTCAATCTCCCCTTCAGCTCTTGGAAGGCTGAGTTGCAAGCTTCTAACCAAACTTACTTCACACCCTTCTTAGTCAAGCCCATCAACGGCGCTGCTAAGCGTGAGAAGTCCTGTATAAACCTCCTATAGTAACCATCCAATCCCAAGAAGCTCCGTACCTCGAAGACATTATTCGACTGCTCCCAGGTGACTACTGCTCTCACCTTCTCTGGGTCCACTGATACTCCTGTCTCTGAGATGATATTGCCCAGGAAGTGAATCTCATCCATCCAGAAGTGGCACTTTGAGAGCTTAGCATATAACTGATTCTCTCTCAGTATACTCAATACGATCTCAAGATGGTTAGCATGGTCGTGTCGAGTGTGAGAGTACACCAAGATATCATCCACAAAGACAATGACGAAAGAGTCCAAGTCAGGATGGAAAAATCGGTTCATCAGCACCATGAAAACGGCTGGTGCGTTAGTGAGACCGAACGACATAACCAGATACTCGTACAGACCATACATGCTTCGGAAAGCTATGAGAGGTATATCAGATGGTCTGACCCGCAACTGATGATAGACGGATCTCAAGTTGATCTTCGAGAATACCCTGGATCCTCAAAGCTGATCGAAGAGATCATCAATCCTCGACAAAGGATATCGGTTCTTGACCATCAACTGGTTCAGCTTCCGATAGTTCACAAAGAGCCGTAAGGTTCCATCCGCCTTCTTCGCAAACAACACAGGCGAACCCCAAGGGGAAGTACTGGGTCAGATATAACCCTTCGCCTGCAAATCCTCCAACTGCTTCTTGAGCTCTTTCAACTCAGGCATAGCCATCCTATAAGGAGGTATGGATACCGGTGCTGCTCCTGGCACAAGCTCAATAGAGAAGTCTACCTCACGCTCTGGAGGCAACCCAGAAAAGTCTCCTGGAAAGACATCCGGAAAATGGTCAACTACCGGAGGGAAGTCCATTTGAGAGGTCCCCGGATTATCCAGATATAAACTAGAAATCAGGGCTGTAACCCTACCCAACCCATGATGCTCTTGTCCATATCTGCTTTCCTGGACATCCCATTCTCCCTTATGAAGAAAAGACTCACCCTCTGGTGACGTGAAACTCACCCTGCGGTGATAACGATCGACAAAGTCCTGGAAGGAATTTAGCCAGTACATTCCGAGAATGACTTCATAACCCTTCATCTCAAGGAAATAATGATCCCATAAGAAGTGAAACCCACCAACCTCAAGGGGCACTCCTTGCACTGACGCACACTAGTAGTTCTATGTCCCAAAGGAGTGTATAGTGCCAAAGTATCCTCATAAGTAAAGATAGTAAGTCTAAGGCTCTCCACAATGAGCACAAAAATAAATCTATGAGAAGCTCTGGTATCGAAAAGTGCAGAAGATAAAACTGAGGCTACTAAGATCGTACCTCAAACTATGGAAGGTCCATGATCCTGCTCCTGATGAATCTGCTCTACCACAAATGTCTGACCAGTACCGCGACCCTGCGTAGTAGCCTGATATCCCTGAGCTGATCCTCCCTGAGCCTGACCACCATGTACACGACCTCTAACCTGGCCTGAACGACCTAAAGAACTCCATCCCCTAGTCTGCTGCGGAACTAGTAATCCTACTCTTGTATAAGGAGTTGAAACCGATCCTCATTCACTAGCTGCTGGAAGAAGAACCCTGCAAAAACGTTGTAGATGACCCATCTTTCCACAAGCTCGGAACTCCACTGGATCTCTCGGGAACTATGGCTTTTTATGCCCGCTCTCTCCACACTGATAGCACACCACCTGGTTGCCAGAAGGAAGATCCCGTCTTCCAGAAGAATTTCCTAGCTTCCTCGAGTCACCTCGTGTAGACTCTCGGTGGCGCTTCCTGCTGTCAGTATGCAATGAATCCGCCTTGGATGCTGAACCGCCCGGGTCAACAGATCCAATCTCCCTTAGATTTCTTTTGATGATCAGCGCCTGGTTGACTATTAGGGTAATAGAAGTCAATTGGAAGACATTCACCTACGATCTGATCTCTGGTTTGAGGCCTTCCTCAAACTTTCTTACCAAAAACAGCTCGTCATTTCCCAGAACGGGAGCGAAATGTTGTAACTCGGTGAAGCGAGAGGTATATCCATAACCGAAAGAGTACCCTACTGCAAGTTCATGAACTCCCTGGCCCTATCGGCCCTCAACGTCACCAGATAGAAGTATTCGTAGAAATTACGCTGGAACTCGTCCCAAGCCATAGTCCATTGGAGTCCTTCCTGTGAGACTACATCCCACCATCTCTTGGCAGAATCTCACAGTATGTAATTCGTGATCTTCACCCTTCTGTCTGGGGGTGTCTCCAAATGCTCGAAGATGTAAAGCATGGTTTCTATCCATGACTCTGCATCCTGAGGTCCTCCATCCCCTATGAAGGTGGGAGGATGCTGCTGTTGGAAGACTCGCGTTAGATTTGCCATAGATGGGGTAGGATGCTGAACTCCTTAGAAGGTCTGCATGAACCTCATGAAACCCTCTATGAACTGAGCATTGGCACCAGTGTCTGGAATCACTACAGGTGCCATGTCTGGAATGATCAGCGGAACTACTGGTAGTCCATGGTCTGCCGTATCAGGCGTACGGTCACTGCCTGGTTCCAGACATGCAACGAGAGGACGTCTTGGTGCCATAGCCCTGAAAGGTAAAAATCACGCCTCAGATTTAGGATTAACAAGAACAGAAAACACAAGAGTACAAAACGAGAACAGGAGAGAGAAACACTTAAGTTTTCAAAACACGACTACACGACGTGTATTTAAACTACACGACGTGTTTGTTAAATCCATTTACATGGGTGTGTACTTCTGCCACCACTGGTCGTGTAACATCCTAGACTACACGACATGTTGTCCCAAAACACGGTGTGTACTTGAATTATACTCCCCTACCTGAGTCTCTTTACATGGCTAACCTACATGGTCCTCGAAATCCTAAACTACACGACATGTGCACTAAAGACATGGCGTGTACTAGACAAGTTTCAGTGGCCTGTGTAGCGGTTACACGGACAGCTACATGGCTGACACCTACATGGCATGTTCTGA
Organism: Viscum album; assembly: GCA_963277665.1. Taxonomy (NCBI): domain Eukaryota; kingdom Viridiplantae; phylum Streptophyta; class Magnoliopsida; order Santalales; family Viscaceae; genus Viscum; species Viscum album. The sequence continues at coordinate 1,257,464,137 of OY728122.1, forward strand.
ACAAACATGGCGTGTATAAGGATCGATCACACCGAATCGTGTTGTTCGGAAACGACTAGGTACCCTGAAGAAACCTACACGGCATGTTCTTATAACACACGGCGTGCACTAGACAGGATCAGTGACCCGTGTAGCAGGTTACACGGCCGACCACATGGAAAACCCCTTACACGGCGTGTTCCAAACAAACACAGTGTGTATAGGAGAATATAACACCGACCCGTGTTGTTCGTGACACGACTGGGTACCTAGGAGAAAACTACATGGCGTGTTCGTAGAAAACACGGCGTGTACTACCTGAGTTTCCCCAACCCGTGTTGTTAGTGACACGACCGGGTACACGGTTGACTACTACACAACGTGTCCCCGAAGACTTTCCACCACCCCATGTTTTTGTTCACACAGTCAGTAACACAGTTTAAAAACTACACGGTGTGTATTAATAAAGTACACGCTGTGTATTCTGGTTTTTTCTTGGCAGTCGCTCAGAAACTACACCGAACACCAGAAACACTGAAAAACAAACATCTATGTGCCAAATTCCGATCCGTGGGGGCCCATACTCCCCACGAATCAAATCTTGGCATCATAACAATGCATATATCAAGTAAAACAACATATCAAGTATGTCAGTCACATCAACTATCACAACAAAATGCATAATTTATCACGACATCTATCACAACAACATGAAATTCTAATGCACCCTAGATGGCATGGTAAAATGTATGACATGTGATTTCCTACCCAGTGCCTATATGATGCATGAGATGGAACACCCTCATCTCATCGGGTTTCAACAAAATAGAACCATAATCATATAAACTATAACAGCACAAAACATGTGCATCAGCCAACAGTGAAATATAATAAACTATAATACTTGCAAAAACTGAAAATTGCAATTACGAGGTAATATAGCTTTTCCCTGTACACAGGTTAATTACTCCCGGGCACAATTAAGTACTAACTACCCATTTCTTCCTATCCCTTTCTATTGTCTCAAAACAATAAGGCAATAGAAAAGAATAAAACCTCCTCTGATACCACTTTGTAATGACCCAAATCCGGGGCCACATAACTGGTGCCCCGTACCCGGTTCACCACATGACCTCAAGCACATTTCCCCAAACGCCAAAGGCTGCTGACTAACAGAGAGGGCCTTGGTGAGTCAGTGGGGAAACTATTCCCTCATTTGGTAAGGTATGCAGTGGAAGAATAAACATAATCAATTGCGGAAGCAGTAAATAGCATACAACAACTGAACTAAAAGTAGAAGCAATGTATAATAAAATAATGATGCAGAATGGTACATGTATCAATGGAAAGCATCAAACAAAATAGCGTGCTGAAATAAAATTGAAACCAAAGTACTAAATGTAAACAACAACTCCAAAAACATCATGATCCAAAGAACGGTCCCATGTTATACAGCTCCAACTAGCAATCAAGTACCCGAGGTAGAAGGACCACAATACCTACCTACACCTACAACCATATAATCTGTTTGGGCAAAAAAGCAGGACCCAAATAGGGTTTGAGACTAATCCCAGTAGGCATCCACCACAAGATTTTTTCCCTACTGTCAGTGAGTAATATAGAAAAAGTAAAGGAAAATAAATTCATTAATGAACTAGGAATAAACTAGTAAATAATCCTACCAATTACCATTAACATTTATTTAATTAAACAACCAGGGAAAAACTAACAAAGCATTCTATTCCAAGGTAAGCAAGTAACACAACAGGTAAATCAAAAGACCACTTAAACATGAGCAGTACAAAACCCAAGCTTGTTCTTTGGCTTGGTGGACCCATCACAACCAACCATCAAAATTCACACTGACTCTCTAGGTGGATCAAACTAGCAAACCCCTATAGTCCAGTAATCAAACAAGGCACATACACTCTGGGAAGCTCTCACGTCAATTCTCCTATGGTCTTGCAACGATAACTACAGACTCTATGAGGAAGCACTTAAGTCTAATTCATCTTATGGTCTCAATGCGGGGGGTAAACTAAGAACACTCTTGGGAAGCACAAAGTCCTATTCCCATAGGTCCTTCATACGAAACTAAAACCATCAGACCCTCTAGGTAAGCACTTAATCATCTATTCCCTCTTTGATCTCCCACACCAGGTTCTCACATCTCTGAGCAGTCCAGTCGTGCGTAATCGACTGTCAGCAGCCCTATGTAAGTTAAAAAACTACTTGGATAATAGCTACCATACATAAAAAGCATTTGAACAGTAGGCAACACATGCAATCAGTTATAACAAGTAAGCTAGCAATGCAATAGGGTTTGCCTCATAGGCAAACAGTGCCGAACGGTGATAAACAGCCAAACAGGGAGAAAACACCCATGGGGTGATCCTCAAACATGAAACCAAGAATACATTAGTATCAATTAATCATAAGATAACAAGCAGTCTAAGGCCAATAAACAATAGGATCAAAATCCCAAACCTGGGATACCCAATACATGGGTATCCGGCACTTTTGCAACCAAAACTCAAAGACATTCAACGCAGGGAAACAAACAACCTACCTCGATCCTTTAAGATTGATATACTTGATCCTTGACCCGTGAATCGGCATAGAATGGAGTAGATCTGCAAAAACGTCTAAAATTTTCAACCTCAGATAACTCACACGAGAGGAAGAATCAGTAAACGAGGCCAAAGAAGAACCAAGAACTCACAATTGCGATTCTTCTACAATTGACAGAGTTTGATTCAGACAACCGGTGACGGATCGGTGGCTCAGAGACGAATTGGCCTCCTCGGACGCTCTGGACAGAATTAGGCGGAGAAGAAGATGTTAATGATCATTAGGCGTGACCCCAGTCTGATTAATGAAATAAAAAAGTACACAGTGTGTACTTTTAAAGTACATGGCCTATAGTGGGTTTTTCCATACTCCACCAAAATCGACCTCCATGTCACCCATACACACCTTGTGTGTGGCCCGGACATGGCCAACACACGACTTAGAGCGGGAAAAGAGTACACGGCATGTACTCAGAAAGTACACGACATTTACTACAAAAATTTTCAGAAACTTCATTTTTCCCCAAAAACTCCAGAAAAAGGAAAATATACCTGAAATGAATATCCGAGTTCTTAAAAATTTCTTTTTATTGTGTTACATTACTCCTTCATTATCTTTGATATTATAAGATTATTTTTATAATGACTTTTTGTTATCTTATGTTTTATTTACACATGTTTTATTTGTATTTATAGTTTCTACTCATAATTGATTAATTGATTAATTATCACTTCAACATTATGATCATTGTAAGGGTTTATTTTATAATGTCATTCTAATCGATATTGGTTATTCTTGAATTTCAATTAAAGTAAATTATTTGATCATTATCTAAAAAAAATCTAATTTTCATATAATATGTTAATTCATGATATTTTTAAGTAATAATACCATTTTACCACTCTTTTTTACTTAAAATAATTGATAAAATGCTTTTAAGAAAACCCAAATTTATTTCTCTCTTCGATTGAAAATCAGTTTTCTTCCAAAACCATGTTTCATAAAAATGTTTTCAAAAATTATTTTAACCTTTTCAAAAGTATTTTTAAATAATTTTTTACCCATTTCAAAGGAATCTTCTTGTAATTTTCCAAATAAGGCACTTTTCTAACCTTTTTACAGTGCAAAAGGAATGTTATTTTTTAACTTGTATGACATGTACAGAATTACCCACCAACATGACCATCATTTATTTGAATGTCACTTTACAATTCTAAAAGGTTATTTTTAGAGAAATTTGTTTTCCTAATATTCTAGAAACTCTTAATTTTTAAAATTTATTTTCAAATAAAAGGGTTCTAAAAAAGTTTTATGTTTTAAAAAGTGATTTTCAAAAATGAAAGGGATATTTTCCTCAAGAATGTTTTTTTCATACATTTTTATAGTATTTATATTCATTAATGACAAAACCCTTAATTTTACATATACCAAACTAGGGATATGTTTTATTGATTCTATCCCAATTCTCCTTCTAGATGGTTTATGATTTTTTTTACCGAGGAAAATATTGAAATTCAATTCCTTGATTCATTTTTGTAGTTAATAAATTTCCATTGAAATGTTTAATTTCTTATGATCATCGGATATTAAATTTACCCTAAATATACAAATTATTTATCAGGGATTTTTATTTTTATTTTTTAAACCATATATCATTTCTATATATGGTGTTCTATATTAAATGATATTTTTTTATTTGTGTAAATATCGATAAATCTATATTCTTTACTCAATATGGATACTTGATGATGAGGTACACAATTTATGAATTAAATTAATTATTAGATATATGAGAAATGATTTGGATATGAAAGACATTGAAGGGGCCCAATTATAGATAGCCCCTCAATGTATCAGTAGTCTTATGAGGATAAACTATAAGCTAACATAAAATCAGTTGGCCAAACCATTTAAGTTTGTACCCAGTAGTTTTAAACTATCTTTTGAAAGGTTTTTATGGTAGATGTATCATGTTCTTGGGACGTGGAGTCCAATAATTAATAATTTACTTAATTTAGAATTTAGTTATTATTATCCATGATATTCTTACAATGATATTATCTCTAGATTCATTTTTTCTCATTTTGTTAATTAATTGAAATGTGTTTTCAATTATTTACGTTGCCATATTTATTATTCCTTTCCCAGTTATGATATTTAGTTTATTGATTAAATTAAATGTGTTTTCATTTATTTTCCTTTCCATTGATTATGCTAGTAAATTATTTAATTGACATGCACATTCAAATATTTATCTTTCCATATTGTTTATTCCTTGATTTCAATTTATATATTCATGATAGCTTCCACTATACATAGCCCTTACTGATCATTTGATCTCACCCTTATTTTTTTCTTTTCCTAATAATCCATGAAGTGTACTATGAAATATATGAATGAATATTCTATAGGAAATAATGATATTCTTGTAATAAAATATGTTATAATTTATGTATTCAAATATAGTATGGGAATAATATATGTATCTAGTTTACCAGGAAAACTAAACTATTCTATCCTTTGAGATGTGATTCATTGTATCTTATGCCAATGTATTAAAGCAGGCACTAGCTTTAGGTAGCTAGGGCCGCGATCACTATAGTTGGTATCAAAATAAGTTTATTAGAAATCTTGGGAACTAGATTTAGGAAAACATTTATTTGGTAATATAACCCCATGATAGATATTAAAGATAAGTATGTAAGAATATCCTTTGTAAGGAATAAATTATGTGGTTTATCCAAGAAATACATCCCTATTTGGATACTAAAAGTGGAAATGGTTATGGAACATTGGTGACAAGGGGTAATAACTCCAAAAAGGGAACATTGGGATTGAATAGATCATCACCTTCCATACAACAAAGGGCCTTACTATACACCTGGTTTGACACTCCCAAGGGATATTATTAGGATAATCCAAATTTTCTTTATAAACCATTATGAAAAATTTAAATATATGATGATAATGAATGACCTAGGTTAAACCTGAAGGTGACTTAGATTGAAAATAAGTATTCTAGAAGTAATGGGAAAATGTTTTATGTGTGGAAAATAAGGTCATAATGAAATGAATTTCTAAGAAAAAATGAGGAGTATAATAGAAGGAAATAAATATCATCTTAGGGATCCATTTATAGTTCATTTCTTAAAATTGGTGAACTAGGGAATTATCCAAGTCATTGACCTCATCTAAAGGCTAACTCCAAGGCCACTAAATATAATATGTTGAAATAAAATGATTGAAGTATTTATTAGGATTCCAAAATTATATTATAGAAGTACTTTTACCAATGGTATTTTGGTATGAAAATCATGAAACATTTAAGGCTTATTTTAAATTTTAAAAGAATATATGTCTTAATTAACTTAAGAGTTATGGATACCATCTTGGGTTAATGAGTTTGAGATTTATCATAAATTAAAATTCTTAAAACCAATTTTTAGGTTTTATGTGATAAGATTCTACCAAGATGAAGGATATTTTGGGAGAAATTTATGGCAAGAATATGTTTTAGTGAAAATTTTATTTGAGGAATAATTTATTTATGTTTTATAGGAATATGTTTAAAGGTATTAATAACCTCTAGGGTTGATGTTATCATTAATTACATTATAATAATAGTCAATTTAGATTATCAGACTTTGTAAAAAATGGTTGTATTAAAAAATAGAGTAAAAAATATTATTTAATGATTAATTTTATTTCAAGGATGCCCATAATTGTTTTAAGAAATGTTATAGGAATTATATTAATATAGTTTAGAAAATTGAAAACCTGTATACTGGGTGAAAACCTTCCACATTCGGCAAGGCCATGTGGCTTGAACCCATGACCAAAGGACGATAAGAGTTTAATACCTACCATTAGCTTATGATATTTACTAGTTAATATGTCATTGTTTTTAGTTAAAATATTTGAAAAATAAATATAAATGATGAACCTGTGGTGTTACTTTTGAGTTTTAGAGATTAATTTTTTATATTATATAACTTGTGCTAACCATATTGGTTTTGGAAAGTAGTTAGAGAAAGATAGAAATACTTTTCGGTCTTTTATAGATCTTATGATTTGTTAAAAGTGAATTTTAGTGATTCAGGTAAAAAAATTAATTTTTGGATATTTATTTCTTAGAGTAAGGGATGAATTTGAAATTGATCAAAGAAAAAACCAAGGATGAAATTGTGCTTATTAAATAGAAACATATCAATAAAGTATATCTCCTAATATTATAATATTGTAAAATAATTAATAAACATTAGGAAAAGGATATTTAAAAAAAAATTATCCAATTAAATTCATATTCAGTGGATCATATGTTATTTTAAATCACCATAGATTTATTATTTTGAGGCCCTTAACTTTCTATTGACCATTCAATTTCTTATGATCAATGACCGCAATAAATATCTATAATTATTTATGATTTTCTTCTATGTCCATATATCCATTTAACACCAATATTATCCTACTTATAAACCCATTTATGTGTTATTATATAATACATTTCTACTTCCATTTTCTATTATTAATAGTAATTTTTATTAACTCTTTTACTATGTGGGTTTTCAACAAAATAATTTTCAAATATTAAACTCTTGATTACTAATATCAAGTTTAAATTACAAGGAAGAAATTAATTTAAGGTGGAGAGAATGTAAAAACTTGAAATTATAAAATAATAACATTTTATTTGATAGCATATGTGACATGCAACACTGAGCTTAAATAACCCACAAAATATATTCCATTAAATCTAATCTCTTCGATAGCTTATAGAACATGACTTTGAGTATAAATGAACCATAATGTAGTATACCATTATAACCCAATAGTTAAATAGGTGGATATTAATAGTAATGAATAAAATGTTAAATTTGTGGTTATATATTGATTATAAATAAAATAATATTCATTTAAGAGAAAACAAAATGTTTTCTGAAAAAATGTGTTTTTCTAAATGACGGATAGTCACACTTTGTGCACCTAATTTAAAACTAATTATTAACACTTAATATAACTAATATGAAAAAATAAAATAAATTTTTTAAATAATCATATCAAAATTATCTTATGGTTAATTTTTTGGAATTTTTAGAAAAGTTTCATTTTTTTGATGAATAGTGAAAAATACAGAATTTTAATTGAAAACTGCTTTTTCATTTAAATTATTTATAAGGTTAAATTATATTCTAAATTAATTTTAAATTAAAATTAGTTGAATTATATATATATATATTAATACAATTTAGGTCATTTTAATCATTTTAATATTTAATTTTTATATAAAAACATTGTAAAATTCTGAACATTTTATCTTTAAAACTCCACTTTTTCGTTGTGCCTGTGGGATTAATTTTCAATTGAAAATTTCCAATTATGTGAATTAAATTTGAAAAAATGGTTTAAATATTTGGAATAATTTTTTATAACTTATTAAAAGGTAATCTTAAATTTTTACCAAAATGAATAGTGAAAACAGTAAAAATTAATTACCGTAGTTAAGGTAAAAATAGATTTACCTGGGGTTAAACTAAAAAGATAAGGGTTAAAATGACAAAAAATTGTAACACCCGAGACTTTTATGTTATATAAATCATCAAAGGAATATTTTTCTACACAACACTTGCTTGGCTTGCTTTACACGAAATCGCGACCTTCCTCGATAGCTTGTGTCGTACGCAATACCGAGCTTCACTAAACAACGATATGCTATTAAAATATCATTAAAACTAGCCGTTATGAATAGTAATAACCACCTTTTGAAATTTTATAAATTTTTTTTTCAAAATGGACTTCATTTTTGGATTCGGAATATCAAAATTAGCCTAGGGTGAAATTTTGGTATTTTTCTGAAAACTTTCAATTTTTGATGAATAGTGAAACCACTAAGTGGTAGTTAAAAAACTGAATTTTTCATAAAACTTAATTTTACCGCTTCTTTGAGTGGAATTTCGAAAATCCGAGAGACACGGTTAATATCAAGGACTAAAATGTGGTTCAATGAGATGAAAATAATTTTTGGTGAATAGTAATTTTTTACTTTTTTTTTACCACGGTTAAAAGTAAATAGGGTAATTAAGGGTAAAGATGATATTATTATTACCCTAACACATGTCCTAATTCTATTGGATAAGTTTAATTCGACCAAAAACAAACTTAGGAATAAAATATGACCATTTAGGCCCACTTGGATTAGATTAGGACATTTATTATTAATTTATTTAAAGAAGGGTTAAAATAGTTAAAATCAAAGTTTAATAAGTAAATAATTTTTAATATGGGGTTATACATAAGATAAATTCGACTATAAATATTCATTAGAAAGCTAAAAAGATTTCCTACATAATGGTATTTTATTTGTAATTTTTAGACATTAAATAATTTATTTATGACACAATGATGATGCAGTAATTATCTTATTAATGAAATATTGACATAATTGATGTTATAAACACCAAAATAAATGTAATTTGAGACTTTTTATGAATCCAACTAATTTTCTAGGTTAATATGAAATGTTAGTATTGATTTAATTAACTTGTTTCGAACTAATAATTCTGTTATGATTTTCACAAAAATCAATTACTAAATAGTGTCAAAATTGACATAAAATAGTTTTTAAAACAAATATTATATTGGTAATTGTTATTTTATTCCTAAAAATCTAAGGTTCGGCCAAATGACTTAGATAAGGTTATATATATTAATAATAAACAACTTGGGGTTCGTTTGGCTGCTTATAGTAAGTTTATTAACATTATAGTATAAGAACACAAGAAGACATGGTAAAAGTAAAATTATTTAACTTAATGTTAAATCTAAATGATAAGGTTAAAATAGGAACCTAAACTTGTCTAAATTCTATTGGATGAGAGGATTTCTACCCATAACCACCTTATCTTAGAAATATATCAATTTGGATCTATTTAAAACCGAACTTGACTTTATAATAAAATAATAGTTTTAGTTATTCCAAAGGTGCCCCTCTCCTCCCTTATAAAAGGACACCTCCTCCCCCTCTTCCTCACACCACTTTGAGCCTTCAAGATCGGCCAAACCCTTCCACTTTCTCCTCTCCACTTCCCTAGAGACATCCTAGAGGTCTTGGTCTTCTTCAAAGACCAATTTTAGTGGCCTAAATGAAGGTCTCAAAGAAGCACTTTAAAGAAGAGGTAATGTCCGTTACCGATTCTTTCATCTTTATTTCTTCTTCCACTTATTCTTCTTTAGTTTTTTCATTATGAAGTAATAAAATCAGTATCACTCATATACTGATATGTTATTATAAGTATGAAACAACCCTATTTCACCATCTATCCATCCTACAGAAAAAGAAATCACCGCGCGTGCGTACGTACAGAATACCGTCTCCACGCCGTGGTGTAATCTATTTTCCACCACCACCTTACTTGGATGGGTATAATGGTGTAAATAATGACTATATATGAATATTATAAAGTTATATTGATTCTGAAATAGTATACATATACTCCAATACAATTCCATGATCATAGGAACGATATCATCACTCGTGCGTACGTACGGAATACCGTCTCCACGATGTGATGCGACTCGTTCTACATGATCTTCATTTCATAATGATTATATAAATGAATTGAATGAATTAATATGATATATATTACACTAATAACATTCTGGAAATGAGTTATCTATAACCTAAAGAAAAGAATAAGAATTTATTCGACAAAACACGCATAAGAACAAAAAGTTATAAACACCCGAATAACAAGTAGCAATGAAATATTACTACTAAGAAGATAAGAATATGACCATATATGATATCATAAAAATAATTATGATTCTGGAATAAGTCAATAACATTATTTAAATCATTATACAGGAGGTTCAGACACTTACAAAGCAAGTCGGACCTAAGGTAAGGGAAATATCACAATCTCATTTTTATCCGAGATTGTTTATACTTTAGTATTTACTGGGGTGTATTTTATCATCCACATCCATGTTTCCTAAATATTTAATATTATTTCCATTCACCTACAATTTTTTAAATCCTATTTTACCCTTCGGTGAGTTTTTATTAAAAGATATGAAAGGAATATTTTGTCATTTTTCGTACGAGGTACTTTTTGAATTTTCCGACAAAAGTACGGGAAGAATGTTTTTTTAACTTATACGGCATGAATGGATTTTTAAAACATTATTTCCAAGAAGCTTCCTTTACAAGTTTTCAAGTTTATTTTTAATCAACTTCTTTTAGTTTATAATTGTACGACATGTTAAGAAAGGAAAAGTGTTTTTGAAGTAGAAAGGATATTTTCCTGAAGAATGGAGTTCAAGTGTTATATCAAAATTATTTTCCATCTAAGATAATAAAGGGTTCTGTTTTTATACCTATTATTACATTGATTTGATTATGTTGTGATGGAATTATTTTTATGAATTTCTTTATCTTATATGAATTGTTTTATGATTTCACAATGTTTAAGAATCCCATTTTTATTACATGGGTTATGCAATGATGTATGATTTATGATTTTGTGGCACACATAAGAATGGTATCATTGTGAGATGGGTGGGACCTATATCTCCCTCCAATACATTGGGTAAAGATTTTATATCTCATGAGATAGACATGGCTGGAACGGTAGGTTATACCGGTTCAGTGAAACATGACTGAAACGAGGGTGACTCGGTTCAGAAAGGGACTTTGTCCACTAAGATAGTCTTGGCAATGAGTCTTGACTAACAAGAAATTATTCTCTATGATTATGTGTGTATGCCACAATGTTTCATGTTTTATGTTATGATTATTGTGATTACATTTCACTGCCATGATTTATCCCATGTTATGAAATTATTCTCTCTTTTGCAGGTTAAGATTTCCAAAATTTATGTGCTTGTGTATACGATGTGATTGATATTTCTTTTGTTTACCCTTACTGAGCATTTGAGCTCACCCTTTTGTATGTTTTCTTTCCCCAGGCCAGGAAGAAGGTTATTAAGTAGGATATGCCAAAAAGGGACTCTAAATATGATGAAATAAGTGGGAGGAAAAGTTGATGCTTTATGAACCAGTTGTTTATGTTTCCTAGTTTCTAAAGACACTATACCTATACGGTCCTTTCTTGGTTTTGTTATATGTTGTAATAAGTATGCTTCAATTTTGAAGTATTAACAATGTATGTAAAGTATGGGTCGTTATAGTTGGTATCCGAGGAAAGGTACAGTCAACCTTTGGAAACTAGGATGTGAAAGCCTTAGTAAGAACCCTAAGGATAAGTCTAAGCATAGAACACAATATTAGTGTTTTAGAAATGGCCATGAATAACCTAGGATAAGACCTTAAGTGTGAAATTTTATTCTTGATTATGTGGTTTTCCTATTATAATTAGTGTTGCTCACACTATTTTTCTTGGTTTTAGTCAATGGCTGGAACCCGAAGGAACCGTGTTAATGTGGAATGCGACGGGCGATGCAATGATTGTCCCCCTGAGCAACCAAACGTTATGGGAGTTGGAATGCAAAATCTTGTAGCCACGCTCACACAACTTTCTCAAGCTATGAATCATGCAGGACTTCCAAACGAGCAAAGGAAGGAGAAACATTCTGTTGAATCCTTCATGAGGCAGCGTCCATTTTCTTTCAGCGGGTCTACTGATCCATTAGTTGCTGAACAATGGATTAGTACTACTGAAAAGATATTTTCAGTTCTTCAATGTTCTGAACATGATAAATTCATCGTAGTAGTGTATCGTTTGGAAGGAAATGCTGATCAATGGTGGAATCTTATTAAGAATACGAGGAAAAGGGATGAAATTGAGTCTATGGAATGGGACGAGTTCAAGAACTTATTTTTCAATAAGTACTTCCCTCGTATTCTCCGAACAAAGATAGGGAAAGAGTTTCTTGAACTAAAGAAAAAGGATGATGAATCTGTTGGTAACTATGAAGAAAATTTTACAAGACTTTAAAGGTACGCTTCTGGTATTATTATCCAACCTGAGAGTAAGATCGATCGATTCTTTAGTGGCTTAAAACCAAGTCTTCGAAGGGCGTTAACCATAAGGGACATCAATAGCTACGAGGAAATCGTTCGATGTGCTCTCAAAGTTGATATGGATATTGGAGTAACCCATCAGTCATATGGGTTTGATAAGAAGAAGAAAATGGAATTCAAAGGAAAATCTAAAGAGCACACTGAAAAGAATATGAGCTTTCCCTTATTCTCAAAGTGTGGAAAGAAACATGGAGGGAGTTGTCTTAAAGGGACAAGTAAATGTTTCAAATATGTAAAGGAAGGTCATCAGGCATTTGAATGCCGCGATGATGGGAAGAAGATGTCTAATGATGCAAACAAAGGAAGGGATACACAGAATGAACCTACTACACTTCAATGTTTCAAGTGCAAGGAGATGGGGAATTATGCCAATAAATTCCCTAATCCAAGGGTTGATGATGATGGTCGACGTCAAAAAACTCTTAAGGATAAAGACAAAGGAAAGTCACATGCAATTTCTATCAGCGATGTGGAGTACGATAACGATGTGGTGAAAGGTACACTTACTATCCACTCTAAAGTAGAAAATGTTTTATTTGATTCTGGATCCACCCACTCTTTTATTTATGAAGAATTTTCTAAGGGTATCACCGTATTACCTTAACAATTAGATGTTGAGTTAGCTGTGAAAACACCTAATGGCACAACAGTAGCATCAAAAGTTTATAATTCTTCTCCGATCGAAGTTTGTGGGAAAGTGCTTCCTACAAATCTTGTGATCCTTCCTATATTAGAATTTGATGTGATTCTTGGCATGGATTGGCTTTCTTTATATGGAGCTCATATCAATTGCCAAAGAAGGGAAGTCACATTTCATATTCCAGATCAATCTATGATCGTCTATCAATGCAAGGATGAACATAACCTTCTAGTGGAAATTTCTTCCATTTTATGGGTATTGATTCCACTAAATGAAGGTTATTTATCTCAAATGGTTGGTGAGAAACTCACGATTAAGAATATGCCCATTGTACGGGAGTTTGATGATGTCTTTCCGTAGGAATTACCGGGTCTTCCACCAAATCGTGAAGTTGAGTTTTCAATAGAACTCGTACCGGGTGCTTTGCCTATTTCAAAGACACCTTATAGAATGGCCCCAATTGAGTTGCAGGAATTGAAGAAGCAACTCCAAGAGAATCTTGATAAGGGATTCATACGCCCTAGTGTGTCACCTTGGGGAGCACCTGTTATATTTGTTAAGAAGAAAGATGGATCAATGAGACTCTGCATTGATTATCGAGAACTTAACAAGATCACTATCAAGAACAAATATCCTCTCCCGCGCATTGATGACCTATTTGACCAACTACGCGGAGCTCAATACTTTTCCAAGATTTATCTTCATTCAGGGTATCATCAATTAAGGGTCAAAAGGTAGGATATACCAAAGACGGCTTTCCGTACAAGGTATGGACACTATGAATTTATAGTGATGCCATTTGGTCTTACTAATGCCCCTGCTATCTTCATGGATCTGATGAATAGAGTCTTTAGAGACTATCTTGATCAATTTTTGGTAGTCTTTATAGAAGATATTCATGTCTATTCAAAGAGAAAGGAAGAACATGAAGATCACTTGAGAATTATATTGAAGACCCAGAGAAAGGAGAAGCTTTATGCCAAACTTACCAAGTGTGAATTTTGGCTTCAAAAAGTTTCATTTTTGGGTCACATAATCTCAAAAGAGGGGATATCTGTGGATCCAGCAAAAAAAGAGGTTATCGAAAGATGGTTGAGACCAACAACAGTAACTGAGATCCGAAGTTTTCTTGGTTTGGCTGGATATTATCGACGTTTTGTGAAAGATTTTTCATGATTATCTAATCCACTCACCAAGTTGACTCGGAAAGGAGTTAAGTTTGTCTGGACGGAAGAATGTGAAGAGAATTTCAAGGAGTTGAAAAGAAGGTTATCCAGTGCACCTGTGCTCACACTGCCTTGTAGTGGAGAAAGGTTTATGATCTATAGTGATGCATCCAAGAAGGGATTAGGGTGTGTTATTATACAAAATGATATGGTGATAGCTTATGCCTCACGACAGTTGAAAATCCATGAGCAAAATTACCCAACACATGATTTGGAGTTAGCTGCGGTAATCTTTGCATTAAAGATTTGGAGGCATTACCTTTATGGTGAAAGGTGTGATATTTATACTGATCATAAAAGTTTAAAGTATATTTTCACACAAAAGGAGCTGAATATGCGTCAAAGAATATGGTTGGAGATGATTAAGGATTACGACTGCTCAATCCATTACCACCCTGGGAAAACAAACAAGGTGGAAGATGCATTAAGTTGACAAGACCATGCTAGTTTATCCATGATGAGGATCACAAAAGATCCAATATTTATGGATTTACAAAGGATGGATCTTGGAATTATAATGGAAGGGGAAAAATCTTATCTTTCTCAAATGAATGTTCAACCATCAATACATGTGATGATTAAAGAGGCACAGAAAGAAGATTTCGAGTTACAAAAGAAGGTGAGAAATGTTCCTGAGTTCAACCTTGATTGTGATGGGATAATAAAGTTCAGGAATCGGGTTTGTGTTCCTCCCATCCCCGAATTAAATAAGGAGCTGCTGGATGAGGCTCATAGTTCTTCATTCTCTATTCATCCTAGAAGCACGAAGATGTATAGGGACCTGAAAGAGTACTTCTGGTGGGATGGAATGAAAAGATATGTTGCTAAATATGTCTCTCGATGCTTGGTTTGTCAACAAGTTAAATCTGAGAGACAGAAGTCTAAGGGGATGTTACAACCATTACCCATACCCAAATGGAAATGGGAAAACATTACTATGGACTTTGTCACAGGACTTCCTAAAACATCCAAAGGCAATAATGCTATCTGGGTCATAGTTGATCGTCTTACAAAGTCTGCACACTTCATTGCTATTAGAGAGGATTTCTCTCTGGATCAGCTTGCCAGGATATATGTAAAGGAAGTGGTAAGATTGCATGGAGTACCACTTTCTATTATATCTGATCGGGATCCGAGATTTACCTCGAAGATCTCGTGAAGTCTTCAGCATACTCTGGATACAGAGTTGAGTTTCAGCACTGCTTATCATCCTCAGACAGACGGTCAGTCTGAGAGAACAATTCAAACCCTAGAAGATATGTTCAGAGCTTGCTCTATGGATTTCAAAGGAGGTTGGGATCAACACCTACCTTTGGTGGAATTTTCTTATAATAATAGCTTTCACTCCAGTATTCAGATGTCTCCTTATGAAGCTCTCTATGGAAAGAAATGCAGGACTCCAACTTGTTGGGATGAAGTTGGGGAAAGAAAGCTATTAGGACCTGATCTCGTTGATGAAATGGCAGAAAAGGTCAGATCTATTCAACAACACATAAGAGCAGCTCAGAGTCGACAGAAAAGTTATGCCGACAACCGAAGAAAAGACCTAGAGTTTGAAGTGGGTGATAAAGTGTTCTTACAAATATCTCCCTGGAAGAGGGTTATGAGATTTGGAAAGAAGGGGAATTTGAGCCCTAGATATATCGGTCCTTTTGAAATATTGGATCGTGTTGGGAAGGTAGCTTACCGATTGGCCCTTCCACCGAATCTCTCTCAAGTTCACGATGTGTTCCATGTATCTCTCCTGAGAAAGTACATACCTGATCCTTCACATGTACTCAGCTCAGAAGTTTTACCGCTGAAGCAAGATCTTTCTTATGAAGAACAACCGATAGAGATTCTGGATCGTAGCGAAAAAGTCCTACGAAACAAGACCACTCGATTGGTGAAAGTTTTATAGAGGAACCACCAATTAGAAGAAGCTACATGGGAGATTGAGGATATGATGAGGGAGAGGTATCCACATCTGTCTGTTAAAAAGTGACGAATTTCGAGGGAGAAATTCATTTTAAGGGGGGTAGAATGTAACACCCGATACTTTTATGTTATATAAATCATAAAAGGAATCTTTTTCTGCACAACACTTTCTTGGCTTTCTTTACACGAAATCGCGACCTTCATCGATAGCTTGTGTCGTACGCAATACCGAGCTTCACTAAACAACGATATGCTATTAAAATATCATTAAAACTAGCCGTTATGAATAGTTTTAACCACTTTTTGAAATTTTATAAATTTTATTTTTCAAAATGGACTTCATTTTTGGATTCGGAATATCAAAATTAGCCTAGGGTGAAATTTTGGTATTTTTCTGAAAACTTTCAATTTTTTATGAATAGTGAAACCACTAAGTGATAGTTAAAAAACTGAATTTTTCATAAAACTTAATTTTACCGCTTCTGTGAGTGGAATTTCGAAAATCCGAGAGACACGGTTAATATCAAGGACAAAAATGTGGTTCAATGAGATGAAAATAATTTTTGGTGAATAGTAACTTTTTACTTTTTTTTACCACGGTTAAAAGTAAATAGGGTAATTAAGGGTAAAGATGATATTATTATTACCCTAACACATGTCCTAATTCTATTGGATAAGTGTAATTCGACCAAAAACAAACTTAGGAATAAAATATGACCATTTAGGCCCACTTGGATTAGATTATGACATTTATTATTAATTTATTTAAAGAAGGGTTAAAATAGTTAAAATCAAAGTTTAATAAGTAAATAATTTTTAATATGGGGTTATACATAAGATAAATTCGACTATAAATATTCATTAGAAAGGTAAGAAGATTTCCTACATAATGGTATTTTATTTGTAATTTTTAGACATTAAATAATTTATTTATGACACAATGATGATGCAGTAATTATCTTATTAATGAAATATTGACATAATTGATGTTATAAACACCAAAATAAATGTAATTTGGGACTTTTTATGGATCCCACTAATTTTATAGGTTAATATGACATGTTAGTATTGATTTAATTAACTTGGTTCAAACTAATAATTCTGTTATGATTTTCACAAAAATCAATTACTAAATAGTGTCAAAATTGACATAAAATAGTTTTTAAAACAAATATTATATTGGTAATTGTTATTTTATTCCTAAAAATCTAAGGTTCGGCCAAATGACTTAGATAAGGTTATATATATTAATAATAAACAACTTTGGGTTCGTTTGGATGCTTATAGTAAGTTTATTAACATTATAGTATAAGAACACAAGAAGACATGGTAAAAGTAAAATTATTTAACTTAATGTTAAATCTAAATGATAAGGTTACAATAGGAACCTAAACTTGTCTAAATTCTATTGGATGAGAGGCTTTCGACCCATCCCCACCTTAGCTTTGAAATATATAAATTTGGAGCAATTTAAAACCGAACTTGACTTTATAATAAAATAATAGTTTTAGTTATTCCAAAGGTGCCCCTCTCCTCCCTTATAAAAGGACACGTCCTCCCCCTCTTCCTCACACCAGTTTGAGCCTTCAAGCTCGGCCAACCCCTACCACTTTCTACTCTCCACTTCCCTAGAGACATCCTAGAGGTCCTGGTCTTCTTTAAAGACCAATTTTAGTGCCCTAAAAGAAGGTCTCAAAGAAGCACTTCAAAGAAGAGGTAATGTCCGTTACCGATTCTTTCATCATTATTTCTTCTTCCACTTATTCTTCTTTAGTTGTTTCATTATGAAGTAATAACATCAGTATCACTCATATACTGATATGTTATTATAAGTATGAAACAACCCTATTTCACCATCTATCCATCCTACGGAAAAAGAAATCACCGCGCGTTCGTACGTACGGAATACCGTCTCCACGCCGTGGTGTAATCTATTTTCCACCACCACCTTACTTGGATGGGTATAATGGTGTAAATAATGACTATATATGACTATTATAAAGTGATATTGATTCTTAAATAGTATACATATACTCCAATACAATTCCACGATCATAGGAATGATATCATCACTCGTGCGTACGTACGGAATACCGTCTCCACGATGTGATGCGACTCGTTCTACATGATCTTCATTTAATAATGATTATATAAATGAATTGAATGAATGAATATGATATATATTACAATAATAGCATTATGTAAATGAGTTATCTATAACCTAAAGAAAATAATAAGAATTTATCCGACAAAACACGCATAAGAACAAAAAGTTATAAACACCCGAATTACAAGTAGCAATGAAATATTACTACTAAGAAGCTAAGAATATGACCATATATGATATCATAAAAATAATTATGATTCTGGAATAAGTCAATAAAATTATTTAAATCATTATACAGAAGGTTTAGACACTTACAAAGCAAGTCGGACCTAAGGTAAGGGAAATATCACAATCTCATTTTTATCCGAGATTGTTTATACTTTAGTATTTACTGGGGTGTATTTTATCATCCACATCCATGTTTACTCAATATGTAATATTATTTCCATTCACCTATAATTGTTTAAATCCTATTTTACCCTTCGGTGAGTTTTTAGTAAAAGATATGAAAGGAATCTTTTGTCGTTTTTCGTACGAGGTACTTTTTGACTTTTCCGACAAAAGTACGGGAAGAATGTTTTTTTAACTTATATGACATGAATGGATTTTTAAAACATTATTTCCAAGAAGGTTCCTTTACAATTTTTCAAGTTTATTTTTAATCAACTTCTTTTAGTTTATAATTGTATGACATGTTAAGAAAGGAAAAGTGTTTTTGAAGTAGAAAGGATATTTTCCTCAAGAATGGAGTTCAAGTGTTTTATCAAAATTATTTTCCATCTAAGATAATAAAGGGTTCTGTTTTTATACCTATTATTACATTGATTTGATTATGTTGTGATGGAATTATTTTTATGAATTTATTTATCTTATATGAATTGTTTTATGATGTCACAATGTTTAAGAATCCCATTTTTATTACATGGGTTATGCAATGATGTATGATTTATGATTTTGTGGCACACATAAGAATGGTATCATTGTGAGATGGGTGGGACCTATATCTCCCTCCAATGCATTGGGTAAAGATTTTATATCTCATGAGATAGACATGGCTGGAATGGTAGGTTATACCGGTTCAGTGAAACCGGACTGAAATGAGGGTGACTCGGTTCAGAAAGGGACTTTGTCCACTAAGATAGTCTTGGAAATGAGTCTTGACTAACAATAAATGATTCTCTATGATTATGTGTGTATGCGAAAAAGTTTCATGTTTTAAGTTATGATTATTGTGATTACATTTCACTGCCATGATTTATCCCATGTTATGAAATTATGATCTCTTTTGCAGGTTAAGATTTCTAAAAGTTATGTGATTATGTATACGATGTGATTGATATTTCTTTTGTTTACCCTTACTGAGCATTTGAGCTCACCCTTTTGTATGTTTTCTTTCCCCAGGTCAGGAAGAAGGTTATTAAGTAGGATATGCCAAAAAGGGACTCTAGATATGATGAAATAAGTGGGAGGCAAAGTTGATGCTTTATGAACCAGTTGTTTATGTTTCCCAGTTTCTAAAGCCACTATACCTATACGGTCCTTTCTTGGTTTTGTTATATGTTGTAATAAGTATGCTTAAATTTTGAAGTATTAACAATGTATGTAAACTATGGGTCGTTATAAAAATCATGTATAAAATATTCTTTTGGACATATTTTTATCTTATATCTTCCATGTTTTATAATGACCCATTATAGAGTCTTGTGTCATCATAAAAATGTGTATTTGATTGAATCTTTTTTCAAAACATTATAAGTGTGCCACTCACCTCACTTATAAAAGGCCACCCCTCTCTTATCTTATTCACACCTCCACACCATTTTTTTAGAAAATACCTTCCCAAATACCTTCCCATATTCACTCCTATCATCCTATAATCTTTATTTTGGGAAAAAAGTCTAACCTAGGATGGCTTTTAGTGAAAATCTAAGGATTATACCTGAAGAAGAGACATTGTTCTTCAACAAGCATTTTTTGTCTTATTTCTTCCTCCACCTAATTAAATTCTTACTAAACCATGATTATATAATAAAATAAGTATCTTAAATATAATTATATGTTGTTATAATAAGGTAATTACCTAAAAAATCTCAACATCCATCAAATGGGTTACAGAATCTTCGTTCGTGTGTATGGTGGACTACTTCCTCGCGAACCGATGTCATTTATTTTTCTATTATCACCTCTAACGGTTGGGTATGATGATTAATATAAAGTATATATATATGGTATTTTTAACATAATTATACCTATTGATTCATTATTTCATATATAACATTTTCAATTTTAATTCCATGGGGATACAATAACGTTGCTTGTGTGTACGATGAACTACCACCTCACGAAATGATGCGATTCATCTTTGACTAACGCTTTACATGGAATGTAATAAGGATATAATTAATAAAAATATGTGATAAAAATGAAATAATTATTATATTAATTAAATATTTATCATTATGAATATCTAATATATCATTTTATTTATTACACTAAAAGATGATAACATCATCCGTGTACGTGTGGACAACCACCTTCATGAAGAGATGTGACTCTATTTTCATCACCACACCACACAGATGATATATATAAGTATATTTAAAAAATTAATATGATATATTTGATATTATTATAATTTTGGAAAGGTAAAATATTACTAACTTCTTTCCATGATGATCATTGGAAAATGGAATCATTACTCATGTGTACGTACGACCTACCGTCTCCATGATCGTAACATATTTCATTTTTCATAACCATATTTATTGATTGAACTTAAAAGTACAATTTAGGTAAAAATATTATAATTATATCATGATTAATATTATGTATATGATATAACTATATAATATGAACAATAATTGGATCTTTCCGGAAAAATAATGCATGAGAAAACAAGGCAATTAATGCCCAGGACAATGAAAATAATAAACGATTATTAACAGACAAGATATAAGATGTTATAAAAGGATCATATATGGTATTATAAATATAAATATGGTTATTTAATAATTTAATAAATTTTTTAAAACCACTATACATTATTTTAAGGCATGTTCAACCAAAAGTAAACATGAGGCAAGAGATTTCATTTCAATTTCATTTCGTTGAGACATATTGTAATGTTATGAAACTAATTCCAATTATATGATGTATATAATGACTCTTTGACATGATATATCATGATTAATTAATAATTCATGTAATTTTAATTTTTAATTTGTATTAATTCATCCAAGTGGACTTGGATTTAAAATTACTGATTGGTAAATAATATCATAACTCAATTTCTTTTCATTGGGTTATATTACTCCTTCGTGTCTTTGATATTCTAAGATTATGTGTATAATGAATTTTTATTATATTTTCATTTATTTAAAATTATTTTATGTGTATTTATATTTTATACACATAATAAATTCATTTATTAATTATCACTTCAATATTGTGATCATTTTATGGGTTTATTTCACAATCTCATTCTAATCGAGATTATATATTCTTAAATTTAAGTTGTAGGAAATTATTTTATCATTGTATAAATATACCCATTTAGTTTTATTATCCTCTATTTATTCATGATATTTTCATGTAATAGTACAATTTTACCACTCTATGGTATGAAAAGTAATTGATTAAATGTTTTAAAGAAAACTAGACTTCATTTCTTTCTTCGGATGGAAATCTGTTTTCTTTCAAGACCATGTTTTCCTTAAAATGTTTTCAATTTTTTTAATTTTAAAAATTATTTACTAAAAATATTTTTACAAATTTTTTATTTTTAATTTTTTTCATAAAAATATTCTTATCATTTTATGAACAATTCACTTTTCTAACCTTTTCACATTGAAAAGGGAATTTTTTTAACTTATACAACATGTATGGAATTACCCATCGACATAACCATCATTTATTTGATCTTACTTTTAAAGTTTTAAAGGTTATTTTAAATAATTATCCTCTAATATTATAAAAATTCTTATTTTTTAAAATTGATTTTCAAATAAAATGACTTTCAAAATATTTTATGTTTTAAAAATTGATTTTCAAAATTAAAAGGATATTTTCCTCAAGAATATTTTTTAAAGATTTTTATGGTATTTATATTCATGAATGGCAGTAAAAATTAATTATATATATACTAAACTTGGGATATATTATATTGATACCATCCTTATTTTCCCTCTATATGGTTTATGATTATTTTGACCAAGGATAGTATTGACGTTCGCTTCCTTAATTCATTTTTATAGTCAATAAATTTACCTTGAAATGTTCACTTTATTGTGATAACTAGACATTAAATTTCCCCTAAATATACAAATTATTTATCTTGGATAAGATTATTTTTTAAACCATATACCATTTATATATATGATGTTATACATTGAAAGTCATTTGTTTATCTGTGAAAATATTGATAAATTCATATTCTTTACTCAATACGGATACACGATGATAAGGAACATTATTTATGAATTAAATAAATTATTTAATATATCATAAATGATTTTTTACATGCAATAAAAGACTGGGTATATGTTATAGTTATCCAATTTATGCATCGGTAGTATCATAAGGTAAAACAACAAGCTAATATGACATTAGTTGGCCAAACTATTTGAGTTTGTACCCAGTTGTTTTAAACTATCTTGTGAAAGGTCTTAACAGTAGAGGTATCATGTACCTGAGACATGACATACAATAATTAATAATTTCCTTAATTATTAATTTAGTTATTATTATCTATGATATTTTGACAATGATATTATCTCTGGATTCATTTCATTCTCAATTTATTGATTAAATGACATGTGTTTTCAGCTATTTACCTTTCCATATTGATTATGCCTTATCAAATTATGTTATTTAGTTTATTGGTTAAATGGAATTTGTTTTTAGTTATTTACCTTTCCATTTTTTAGTATATTCCATTATTTAAATGAAATGTGTGTTCATATATTTAACTTTCTATATTTTTCATTCATTATTGATTACACTTAATTTATTCATGATAACTTCCACTATATGTAACCCTTATAGAGAATTTGATCTCACCCATATTTTTTTCCTTTCATAGGAAATCATAAAGTATACTCAGAAATATATCCAATAATATTCCATTGGGAATAATTATATTCTCAAAAAAATTATGTTATAATTTGTGTATTAAATATTATATAAGAATCATGTATGTATCTAGTTTACCATGACTACTAAACTATTCATTACCATGGGATGTAATTTATTTTATCTTAAAAAAATTTATTATATAATGAATAATATCTAGTATACTGGGGATAGGGTATCTACACTTATAAAATTTCAATAAACTATTTATTAATATTTTCTTATTAAAATCATCGGTTCTGGGTAATAATCATTTTGTTTTTCATGAGAACTTTGGTTTAGTAGTCCCAATCCTTATAATTTGATCATGGTTACATCATTTCAAAAAAATAATCATTATGTAAATATCATATTATATATATATATATATTCATATCCCTTCATATAAGGTATATATAGAAAAATAAATTACACCATTCATGGAGACAATATGTCGTACGCATATATAAATGCTATTTTCAATTTTTGACGAATGGACCAAAAGAAAGGTAAATAATAATTCACACTTAAAAATTAATTAATATATCATATATTTTAAATATATTCATTAAATATATCCTTATTAACATCCATGTAAAGAGGAAATTAAAAATGAATCGTATCACTTCATTGAGGTGGTAGACCACACGTACGCACGAGCGGCGTTATCTTTTTCCAACAGATTGGTAGGTATGAAGGTTGATATGATATGACAATTATAGAAGTTTTATTATTTCATAAATTTCATATATAAATATTATATCTTTCATAATAAACATTCATGAAATATGGTGATGGGAAATTAATTGTATCACTATGTGGAGGCGATAGTCCATACGTACACACGAGTGATACTTTCACTTCACATTTGATGGAAAAGTGGGTGAATAGTGATGGATACATAATCATAATAACATTTATGTATATTTAGTATCTTAATTTAATATTTTATGATGAATACCACATATTTATAGGTGGTATAAGAAGAAACAAATTGAAATAGGTTGGGTAGGATGATTACCTCTTCTTTGGAAGGACTCCTTTAGATCCCTTCTTAAGGACCCTTGGAATAGTATTTTAAGACTAAAAAACTTAAAATTAATATCTAGGTAAGTTTATAATATAATTAGGTAGATTTTGGTCAATATATATGGCTCAAAGTGGTGTAAATAAAAGAGAGGAGTGTCCTTTTATAAGTTAGGGGAGGGGAACCCTTAGAATTATTTAAAGTATTAAATTAATATAATTAAATTATCAGGCTTAAGTGGATAAAAATTGATATATTTCAAATATATGTTGATTATGAGTTAAAATAATCTCATGAAATATAATTTTTAGAAGTTTTGGTGATGTTTTCACCCTTATCTATTTGTTTTAACCCACTTCTAACCTTTTTATCAATTACCACAACATCAAAGTTTTGTAATATTTAAGGGTCAAGAATCTTACCATAAAAAGAAAAGTGACCCATAAATATAAAATTATTAATATATTCAACCATATCATTTCCAGTTTAAAAAATATATTTTTTTAGGAATTTTAAATAATTTAATAATATTTTTCTTCATAAAATACCATTAATGTCATTTGTGACATTATTCATTTAATTTGACCTTAAAGACATAAATACAAAGATGGAATTAGAATATAAACCATTAAAAATCACTATTATATTATATTTATCTAAAAAATTATTTTAACACAATAATTTACCAAAATTGTTTTACTTTTAATATTTTTATAATCATGTATTTTAATTTTCTATTAATTGAATAAATACTGTAATGGCGTTGCGTGATAATTTAATATAATTATTCAATCACTAAAAATTAAAAAAATAACCATGATAAAAATAATTTATATTTAAAGTAAACATTTATAACCTAACTTAATTTATTTTTATCCCAATCACAAAATATTATATATATTAAAAACAAGTGAGGAACATTTTTGACTTTATCCTTTACTTAAATATTATAAAGTTAAGAATAAAATCTAAATGAAAAATGGTCATATTTTCAAATTTTGTATGATCATGGATGAAATAGACTCATAAAATTAAATAAATTAAAATGTTTAATGAATTTTAGGCCTTATCACATTAGTTTTTAATCTTAATTACCCGATTTACCCTTACCGAGGTGACAAATATTTATTAAGGTTGTTATTCATTATGATAAAAAGGGAACATATTTACCAAATTTGATCCTAATGATTCCAAATAAGTAATAAATTTTTAAATATTCAATTCATAGAATTGGGATAATTTAATTAAAAATTAAACCTGTGAAATGTGATGAAAATGGATTTTCCAGAAAAAATGCCTTTCTAAGTATAAAAATGTTTTTATATAAATTCAAGTATAATGTTGATTAATATACCATTTATTGGATTATGTTGAATAAAAAAGAACTAATTAAATTTTAAAACTAATCCAAAATATAATGTGACTTGGTAAGTACTTGAAAATAATAGGCAGTTTACAAAAATCAGTATTTTTCCGTATTCATTGAAAATTCAAACTTTTCAAAAAATTCTTAAAAATTAATCCTAAGATAATTTTGATAAGATTATTTAAAAATTTATATCCTTTTTATTAAATATAATTTATATAAGTTCTAGAAATTAAATATAATATTTTCTCATAAAAATCAATAAAATTATTTTTTGAAGAAAACATATTTTTGAAGCATAAAATGACTTTAATAAAAAAATGAGTGCTTATTTATTAAGAATTATTCAATATATTTATATTGAGTAGGACCATTATATATATATTTCCATAATATGGTTATTCCTATTCATACCAAAAATTTCAATATCTATGTTATATTGGTATACTATATAATGGTTTATTTATAGTCGAGATTTCATATATCACAAGCTATTGAAGAAATTAAATTTATTTATCAAAAAATATATCATAAAATCCTAGGGTGTTACATTATACCACCTTATAATATTTTCACCCTATAAATTTTTTCAATCCAATTCAAAAAAATTAGGATACATGTTCCTCATCACATCCTTGAGTTCCCAATTAGCTTCCTCAATTTTATGATTTCACCATAAAAATTTGACCAGGTAAGTGGTCTTGTCTGTAGAAATTTACACCTGACCAGGTAAGTGGTCTTGTCTGTAGAATCTACACCTGATATTCCTCATAAGATATATCTTTATCAATTGGTAAAATCTCTTAATTAAGTACATATGAAGGATTAAGTATATAATTTCTTAGGAGAGATACATAGAACACATCATGAACATAAGATATATTTGGTGGAATTTCCAAACGATAAGCTACCATCTCAATACGATCAAGAATTTTGAATAGATAAATATATCTAGGGATAAGATTTCCATTATTTCCAAATATCATAACCTAATTCCAAGGGTATATTCATAAGAATACCTTATCAACAAATTTGAATTCTAGATCTCATCGATGATTTCCTATATAATTTTTTTTCAACTTTGAGCTGCCCTAATGTGATGATTAATGGGTCTAACCATCTTTTCCATTTACTCAGCTAAATTTGGCCTTGATATTTTTATTTCTCAAATTTTATCCTAGTATTTTGGAGTTATACACTTCCTACCATAGTGGGATTTATAAGAATCTATCTGAATTCTTAGGTGAATGCTATTGGTGTAAGAAAATTCCACCAAACAAATGTATTTATTTGAACCACCTTTGAAATACACATAGATTGCAAATCAATTTTTTTTATTAATTTTCTAAAGGTCAATTTGAGGGTTGCCGGTACCCATTACAGGGCTTCACCATATCAACACAACACGTGAAAACATCCAACTCTAATTCTAAATTAAAATTTTTAAAACCAAAATCAATGCGACAAGCCCTCTAGCCGCGCACCTTCCAACATAACACACACCTATCGGCGCACCTTCCGCACACCTACCATCAAGCCACGCCTTGGTCCATGATCCATAACCATGTTCCACCATTCATAGCAGGAAGACGGCGGAACCTTCAGCTGTCGTCATCACCAAAGCACTTTCCCTTGAGCCGCAATTCCCACCATCATTGTAGAACCATCCCGCACAATAACAAATTCATACCATCTAGGAAAAAATCCAGAACAATCTATAAAAATCATCAAACCCTTGCATAGAAAATGAAAGGAGTTAAATAAAAAACATTAGGCGTGCCTCTGACGAAGCACCATCGCCAAATCAAACTCATCGGCGCAGAAATCACCATCCTCGTCGAAGCACCATCGCCAAATCAAACTCACCTATGCATAAAACGCCATCCCAGAAACCACCCAAAAATAAATATTGACAAAAAACATTAAAAGAACATCACCAGATATCTGGTAGATAGCATCCCGGATGAAAGACTAGGAGAAAATCCCGTCACCACCTTCAGATTTTCACCCAAAGGCCAGATCTACCCAAATCTCACACGGACAACACTGAAATAGACGGAAACCCCATATCACAGCATCTGAAACCCGCACTCTAGACCAGCATCTTGAAACCTTAGAAAACCCTAGCCGGATACGAATCTAGAGTAAAGATAAGGTCACGTAGAGAAGTAAATAGCCGAGGATGTTGATGAGCCTGTGGAACGTGATACTGGGAGAGAGCACATCACAAGCACACTGACGAGAGAGACAGGAGGAGATCAGCCAATGGGAGAGAGGAAGGTGACAATGGGTGGAAAACCAAGACTAAGAGCCCCTTGCGGGCTCATATATAGAATGAAAACAAAATACCTTATAGAGTTTTAATGGTCCTCTTTGATTAACCATATGTTTGAGGCTGATAATTATTACTAAAACTCAAATATGTATCCAAAGTTTGCTGAAGACTTCTCAAAATCATTGAGGTAAACCTCAAATCTGGATTAGAAACAATTTAAAGTTGTACTCTATACAATATAAAAACTTCCTTAATGTGTAACCATGTATGCTGATCGAATAAATTAAATTTATTTAAAGAAACATATATCATAAAATCCTAGGGTGTTACATTATACCCCCTTATGATACTTTCACCCTCTAAATTTTTTCAATCCAATTCAAAAAAATTAGGATACTTGTTCCTCATCACATCCTTAAGTTCCCAGGTAGCTTCCTCAATTTTATGATTTCACCATAAAAATTTGACCAGTTAAGTGGTCTTGTTCATAGAAATTTATCTCTATAATATAGAGTCTACAACTATTATTCCTCATAAGATATATCTTTCTCAATCGGTACAACCTCTGAATTAAGTATATATGAATGATTAGGTATGTAATTTCTTAGGAGAGATACATAGAACACATCATGAACTTTAGGGATAATTTGTGAAATTTCTAAGCGATAAGCTACCATCTCAATACGATCAAGAATTTTGAATAGAATGATATATCTAGGGATCCACTTTCCTTTATTTCCAAATATCATAACCTTCTTAAAAGGATATATTCATTGGAATGCCTTATCAATAACTCTGAATTCTAGATCTCATCGATGATTTCCTATATAAATATTTTTTTAACTTTGAGATGCCCTTATGTGATGATTAATGGGTCTAACCATATTTTTAATTTTCTCAGCTAAATTTGGCCTTGATATATTTATTTCTCGAACTTCATACTAGTATGTTGGAGTTCCATACTTCCAATGTCACGACCTGACCCTACCCGGGATCGAGCTGCAACTACCCCAAGCCCGCCTTCATAGGCCAGGGGATGGCGACCAGCACTGAAGGCACAATAACTTGGGGAGGCCATTGCCTAAGTACCTATACTCACACACGCATCACACTCAATGAAAAAGTGCAGAGTAAAAAGAAAAGAAAAGGGAAACTGCTACAAATAATCCACAAATGTGCATCGACCTCTAAACAGTACAAGATAAAAACTGAAGGTACACTGAAAAGGAAAGGGGAAAAACACACACCCAACCAGAAAAGTGCCATAACCTAGCAACAGGTAAACAAAAAGAAAACAGTTGGAAGGGTCCCCCACCTGGAACCCGACTCTGACCACCGCACGCGGTCCAAGCTCCCAAGCTCCCAAGCTCCTCTGTCGTCACGACCAACCTGTCCGTCGTCTGCAAGGGCACACCAAGTGCAGGAAAATCCCAAGCAGGGGTGAGTATAAAAATACTTAGTAGGATACCCCGAAGGCTCAAGGGAGCAAAAAAGGAGGTACCTAAGGGTGAGTAGTAGAGCGAATAAGAAAATTAAAGGAGTACAACAAGGAGTGCAGTAGAGTAACAGTAGAGCGTACAGCTCAACCCAATAAGAGGAAAGAAGGTAGACTCGTCCAGACACAAGGAGATAGAAACAGTGAGAAGATGGACTTCCCGTCGAGTCTTCACTACCTATAGCAGGAGAGTAGACTCGTCCAACCACGAGAATCTAGACCCCAAAAGCACATGGCATACCCCGTGCGTCTTCACCTCTCCTGGAAGGAGAGTAAAAAAACCCAAGAAGGGGGTA
This sequence comes from Viscum album, assembly GCA_963277665.1. Lineage (NCBI taxonomy): Eukaryota > Viridiplantae > Streptophyta > Magnoliopsida > Santalales > Viscaceae > Viscum > Viscum album. The sequence goes on from OY728122.1 coordinate 1,257,494,187, forward strand.
CTGGAACAAGGTATATACAAATACATATGCTCAAACAAGAAGCCCGAACAAGGTAGTAAGGGGATCTCCATCCCATATCTCAGCCCAAGTAAGTGAGTCACCAACAGTCCCAGAAGTAAACACCATCGAAGCCCAGCATCCCGCACATCTGCCCCGAACTACAAGTTAAGGGCTCAATCACCGCACCTCGACACTATCCGATTTGGGCGGAACTGACTCACCCGCACGGTTTTAGGTCGTTTCACAAGGATGCGTCTCGGTGGAAAAAATTATCCTCATACTTGGGAGTTCCGGGTTAAGTCAAACCACGCCTCATCACTGCCCCGCAGTCGAGAGGTTTTATCAAAGTCAAGATCATTCCATCACTGACCGGTACAACCAAGGGTCCCACTCCGATAATCACGGAGGAAAGCCACATACTAGCCTAGTAGAAAGGACTGTGTCTGGAATGTCAACGGGTGTCCCACTTCCCAAAACTGCTGGAGGGTAATTCATAATATGATATCGGGTGACCCACTATCCAACCCTGTTGAAGGGTAAACCCTAACAAGATATCAGGTGACCCACTACCCAGCCCTGCTGGTGGGTAAACCCTAATACATCATCAGGCGACCCACTACCCAACCCTACTGGAGGGTAGAACTGGAATAAGTTGACAGGCGACCCACTGCCCAGCCTTGCTGGAGGGTAGACCAGGAACTAGACGACGGTGACCCACTGCCCAGCCCTACTGGAGGGTAGACCCTAAGAGGTCGTCGGGTGACCCACTGCCCAGTCTCTAGTGGAGGGTAGACCCTAAGAGTTCGGGTGACCCACTGCCCAGTCTCTGCTGGAGGGTATACCCTAAGAGTGTCGGGTGACCCACTGCCCAGTCTCTACTGGAGGGTAAACCCTAAAAGTCATTGAGCAACCCACTGCCCAGTCTCTACTGGAGGGTAAACCCAAAACTGCTCTGGCCATCTCCATTGGAGGGTACAACACTAGCCAACCAAACACGGAGTGGGTATCGTGCAACCACCTGAATCTGGAACAAAACCAGGGGGAAACCACTCAACCCTACTGATCTAAACCATTGAGCACAGAGCCAGGGGAAAAACCTCAACCTCGCTGGTCAACAATCAGAAACCGAGGGACCCTCTACATCGCGATAGGTCAAAAGTATGCAAAGCAGAACACGTCACGCTCCTGGGGCCCACACGACGTGTGGCCCCAAGTTAACCCCATCCAAGCACACAAACATTCTCTAGTACCAACATCTACATGTACCTCTCAGCGTTCCCGTATACTCCCAGAGTATACCACATTCCAGCCCAAAGGCTATCGTGCCCACGACACCCAACGTCAACTCGAAGGCGTAACATATCAACTCCAACTCAAAGGCCCAGGAACGGAAAACCAAATATTATAAACTATTTACATCTCTCTCCCAAGAGTGCGCGATCACACACCAAGGGTCCGCTAAAAACAAGGTAGGACGAACCACCACAGGAGCACCTTTCATGCTTCCTTATTTAATAAGATTGCGTATGAGGCTTCGCTTAACCAAACAGATCACACCATTGTAATCCTTGAGGAAAAACAAGCAAGATCGACTACTTACTCGTCTCAAACGAATATCCAATGGAAAAGTCACCAAAGCCGCCTCATGCCCGAACAACGTCCCGTGATCCTGATCCTCGGCCCCGAAAACAGTCGGGCGCATCGCATCATTACGATCCCCTCGGGAAAACACGTCAAAAAGACTGTTCACTAGAGCGCAACAGATATCCTGAGAAAAAGATGCATTTCTACATACCGCACATGAGCGGTGCTACGTGGGACCCACATCCCAGTCCCGAAACACAACGAACAGATCATACCATTGCGATCCTCTCGAAAAAGCACACAAGGTGGACTATTCACTTGCGCAAAACGGTCGCCCGATGATAGAGATGGAAAATCACCGTCGACGCCCAAATGGCCCTCATGGGACCCACACCATCGTTCCGAATTAACGCGGGAAGATTGCGCCAATGCAACTCCCTCAGAAAAACACCCAGAATCGACTGCTCGCACTCCCCGAATGGACGCCCGATGAGAAAGTTGCTAAACGCTGCTCGTAGCTCAAAGGACGGGCCGTGGGACCCACGCCTCAACTTCATCCTCAACGCCTGGAACAACCCTAGTAAGATCTGCCTTAGTTCCAGGGTCCCAATGCCACTGACGACACTTAAAACGGAAATCGGACGCGTCCGCGCCGTCCAAAACAAGAATTCCCGGGAAGCCCGCTTAACTGCTTTACGCACGTGTCGTGCCCCCGATCCCCTCGTATCGGAAGTTAAAACTCCTGGAACCACCTCAAAGAGTCTGCATCAACGTCATGTCCGTGCCGCCGCAGACGGCACGCGAATCCGACACCCGGACTACATTTTAGGAGCATTTTAGTATTTAGGGACCGAAACGGGTGGGCGAGGCCGGTTCAGCCGGCCCACCCACACCCTGGACCGGCGGTCTGCGGTTCACCGCGCGGACTGCCCCGAACTGCCCGGACCAGCTCGGCCGGTTCGATTTCCACGTGGACCCACGTGATGTGGGTCCTGTCCGCCGACCGGGGTCACAAAGTCCCCGGGTCTTCTGCACCTTGCGCCCCACGCCCGCCAAAGACCCCCGCTGGAGCTCGGCCCCCGCTCGCCCGGCGCCTCCAGCGTCTTCCGCTGGTGACCCGCCGCCACCGACCTCTACTGACGCCGCTGCTCGCCTGCACGGAGAAGCCACCGCGCCTCCTCGGACCACCGCCACACCGCCTTGGAACCTCGCCGGACCACCCCGGGTCACCGGAAAACTCCCGAAACCCCCAATTCCCGTAACCTTCGGCGAACCGCTGCGGGCTCCTCCGAACTTGGATTTCAAATCCGAGATAAGCGTTGGAAAGGGAATAAAATCTACTATGAATTAATAGGATTTGTTCAAAAATTCTACATAGGTTCTATACAAAAATTTGAGCTCAAAGTAGGTGCGGGAAAAGAAAATTAAAACGATAAATCCTACCTCGATGGGCTTCGCCCGAAGCTTTGCCGCGATCCGTCGGAGCCGCGCCTTGCCGGAGCTATCTCGCTGGAGTGGAGGAGGAGAGGGATAGGATGGGTTTCACCAGGGGGTGGAAATGAGGGATAGGGGAGGGTTTGGTATAAGTAGAAAATAAAAATTAATTTAATTAATTTTTATTAATTACCCATGAAAGGACGCACCTCCGAAACACTCGACATGGTCGAGGTTAAGCCACCCCTAGGGTAAACACCACCCCACCAGAACAACGGCAGTCTCAGAATTTTAATCTGAGACCCCTTTCATAAGTTATAAAACTAAACGTCTGAGGCTACCAAATTACAAAAAATGCCCCTGGGTCCATTTTTCACAGAAGGGTCGCGCCCGCGAAACTTACACTCTTCATAGGGTAAACGGAACGCTTCGAAATCAACGGTGCCCCCAGTTTTCCAATCCAAGTCACCATTTAAGAGAAACTTGAGTTTCACAATTAAATGAATAACTTAATTAATTAATTTATCCGTTTAAAGTTCCAAAAGTGAGCGAGGGGTCCAAACATCCCGCGCTGACAAGTTTTATGTCGTTCCTAGGGTAAAAACCCCATTCTGGACCCATCCGTACACTCAGATCACTGATCCGAAGCACTATTTAGGAGTTATTTTATTTATTTGGCGTTTCCAGTGTGAACGCACTGAAAATTTAATTCTGGCCACAACGGGGCTCAGAATCGCACGCCGTCTAAAGGAGATGCTCTGGAATAACATCAAGAAATATTCCAAAGTCCTTGGCAGCAAAAACTGGGTTCTTACATCATTCACTCCTTCAATATTTTCATCCCCGAAAAGAAAAAACCTGGAGACGACTCAGGGTACTAAGCCCACACCTGGCTCTCTCGTACCCAGAAGAACTCTCACACAGCTCTGCGCCACCAAACACAAACCAAAAGACTGAACCATTCATGTGAGGTCTAACCTCGCCGATGTCGTACATAGGAGCACACACACCTCTTCTCGGGTGAGTCACGTGGAAGACTTCATGCACCCAAACCAGCCTTTGGGGTTAGGGAAAGGCGGTAGGGAACCTCACCATCCCTTCACATGGTCCCAAACAACCTGACGACTCTCAGGGGTAGCTCACCTCCCCGAACAAACCTCTACGTCGCACGCCGCGACTGGAATCACCGCTTGGACCTAGGACAAGGCCCAGTGATTCCCTCCTTCATAATATCTATCTGGTGAAACAACCAAGGATATCTAGTCATGCAAGATTTCATCGTCGATGTCTCGCAACCAAGACTCTCTTACACGCTCAAAAAGCGATGGAGTCAATACCATCGACTAGAGAAAAAAAAAGGCCCCATTCCTTTTTAACTTACTAACATAGGGCCACGCCGACGCCCCATGCCACCCTTGTAACACCTCAAGCAAAGAGCCGGGAGGAAAGAATTCCACACACAGAGTCTAACAATTCTAATGCAAAAAGTAGAAGAGCTGTAGAGCGTACCACTTATCACCTCATGCTCTACAGGATCGTAGATATCCAAAGCTCGCAGTTGTCCGTGGTCCCAATTGTCAGCTCCCAGATCCTGACATGGATTGCCTAGTGGTGATGGGAAGACATCGTAAAGCCGTACCCCATCACCAACTCCTCCCGCTCCTCTGCTAGCACCACCTCCATGGGCACTACTCTGATCATGGCACTACCTCTGTCGTGGTGGCGCACCTGCTGCCTGCCCAAAGCTCTCCGCATGCCTGGTCGGGCAGTCCCATGCCAGGTGACCTCACCCATCGCAAGCATAGCACCGACTCTCTCTAGGCTGCACTGGTGCCCTCCGGCGCCACTGTGGTGTACGACCACGCCCCTGAGTCTGGTTGTCAGAAAGCCACCTGCATCGAGGTTCTGCTTGTCGATGCCTGCTAGCTGCGACAAACGTCTCAGCTCCAAGGTGCCTGCTCTAGCACCCCGAAATATGTGGAAATGCCCAAGGGTACTATGATAACACAAATATCTCAGCGGAGACCCTGCTCAAACTTCCGCGCTCGGATGTTATCGTCATGGACCAAGTCCGGGTAAAAGCGTGCATCGTCTGTAAAACTAGCCGCGTACTCGGACATTGTCATCCGTCCCTACTAAAAATACAGGAGCTCATGAATCCTAACGGAGCGCAAGAAGGAGGGGAAAAACTCCTCACTGAACAACAACTGAAAGTCTCCCCATGAAAGCGACGACTCGTCAAGAAACTGAGTCACCAGACTCCACCAACACCGAGATGCTCCATGAAAAAGGTCGGCTTCCAAAGCCACTCTCTAATCTATTGGCGTCTGCACAAGCTTGAAAACGTGAACCACTATCTCTAGAAAAACCTATGCTACCTGATGGTCTAGATCACCATTGGACCTCAGTGGTCTCTGCTGCTGGAACTCGCGGAGCGCACTCAACCTGTGCTCAAGCTCAGCCTACTCTGATGAAACTGTCTGCTGCTCAATAGGTGGGGGTGCTGCTACCGGCCCACCCGGAGAAAAGGGCTCGCATGATGGGTCCTGGACTGTGGCCTCGTAGCTCACAGGGTCGTCTTCATGAACCAAAGCTGGTATCCTGGCTGGCTGTCTTTGCGGAGACATCCTGAATATTATCAAGGAGTGCCACGGTCAGATGAGCATATATGTATATACCAATAACAACAATGATGGGGAGATGACTCAATAAGAACAGTCAAGACTCAATCCTAGGTGACGCACAAACAAATTTTCCTTGCAACAAGTATCTCAGCATGCCGAGTCGACAAGCAGGTTATCAGGGTCCTGGTGAATGGATACGTCGGCCGCCGCACCATCACTGGACTCCCTGGACAGAGAGCCGTTCTCGAGACACATTAACATTGTTGCCCTATATTATAACCAATTCTTTTTATTTTAGGGATGTCCGAACAGCGTCCCAAGGAATGAACCTCCCTCTGATACCACTTTGTCATGACCCGACCCTACCCGAGATCGAGCCGCAACTACCCCAAGCCCACCTCCATAGGCCAGGGGCTGGCCACCAGCGCCGAAGGAACAATAACTCGAGGAGGCCTTTTCCTAAGTACCTGTACTCACACACGCAACACACTCAATGAAAAAGTGAAGAGTAAAAAGAAAATTAAAGGGAAACTGCTATAAATAATCCACAAATGTGCATCAACCTCTAAACAATACAATGTAAAAACTGAAGGTACACTGAAAAGGAAAGGGGAAAAACACGTGCCCAACCAGAAAAGTGCCACAACCTGGTAACAGTTAAACAAAAAGAAAACAGCTGGAAGGGTCCCGCACCTGGAACCCGACTCCGACCACCGCACGCGGTCCAAGCTCCCAAGCTCCAAAGCTCCTCTGTCATCACGACCAACCTGTCCGTCGTTTGCAAGGGCACATAAAGTGTGGGAAAAGCCCAAGTAGGGGTGAGTATAAAAATACTCAGTAGGATACCCTTAAGGCTTGAGGGAGCAACAAAGGAGGTACCGAAGGGGGAGATGTAGAGCGAACAGGAAAAGTAAAGGAGTACAAAAAGGAGTGAAGTAAAGTAACAGTAGAGAGTCCATCTCAACCCAACAAGAGGAAAGAAGGTAGACTCGTCCAGACACAAGGAGATGGAAACGGTGAGAAGATGGACTTCCCGTTGAGTATTCGCTACCTATAGTAGGAGAGTAGACTCATCCGACCATGAGAAGCTAGACACAGAAAGCAAGTGGCATACCCCGCGCGTCTTCGCCTCTTCTGGAAGGAGAGTAACCAAACCCAAGAAGGGGGTACTGGAACAAGGTATATACAAATACATATGATCAAATAAGAATCTCAAACAAGGTCATAAGGGGATATCCATCCCGTAGCTTAGCCCAAGGAAGTGAGTCTCCAATAGTCCCATAAGTAAACACCATCGAAGCCCAGCATCCCACACGTCTGCCCTGAACTACAATTCAAGGGCTCAATCACTGCAACTCGACACTATCCGATTAGGGCGGCACTGACTCACCCACACGGTTTTAGGTCGTGTCTCGGTGGGGAAAACACTCCTCATACTTGGGATTTCTGGCTTAATTCAAACCACGCCTCTTCACTGCCCCGCAGTCGAGAGGTTTTCTCAAAGTCAAGATCATTCCATCACTGAACCGTACAACCAAGGATCCCGCTCCGATAATCACAAAGGAAAGCCACATACTAGCCTAGTAGAAAGGACTGAGTCTAGAATGTCAACGGGTGTCCCACTGCCCAGCCCTGTTGGAGGGTAATTCATAATATGATATTAGGTGACCCACTGTCCAGCCCTGCTGGAGGGTAAACCCTAACAAGATATCCGGTGACCCACTGCCCAGCCCTGCTGGAGGGTAAACCCTAATACATCATCAGGAAACCCACTTCCCAACCCCGCTGGAGGGTAGACCTGGAATAATTTGACAGGTAACCCACTGCCCAGCTTTGCTGGAGGGTAGACTTGGAACTAGACGACGGGCGACCCACTGCCCAACCCTGCTGGAGGGTAGACCCTAAGAGGTCGTCGGGTGACCCACTACCCAGTCTCTATTGGGGGGTAGACCCTAAGAGGTCGGGTGACCCACTGCCTAGTCTCTGCTGGAGGGTAGACCCTAAGAGGTCGGGTGACCCACTGCCCAGTCTCTGCTAGAGGATAGACCCTAAGAGTGTCGGGTGACCCACTGCCCAGTCTCTACTGGAGGGTAAAACCTAGAAGTCAGTGAGGAACCCACTGGCCAGTCTCTGTTGGAGGGTAAACCCAAAACTGCTCTAGCCATCTCCATTGGAGGGTACAACACTAGCCAACCAAACACGGAGTGGGTATCGTGCAACCACCCGACTCCAGAACAAAACCAGGGGAAACCACTAAACCCTGCTGATCTAAACCATCGAGCACAGAGCTAGGGGAAAAACCTCAACCCCACTGGTCAACAATTGGAAACTGAGGGACCCTCTACGTCGCAGAGGTCAAAAGTACGCAAAGCAGAACACGTCACGCTCCTGGGGCCCACACGACGTGTGGCCCCAAGTTAACACTGTCCATGTGCACAAACATTCTAAGGTACCAACATCCACATGTACCTCCCAGCGTTCCCGTATACTCCCAGAGTATACCACATTCCAGCCCAAAGGCTATCGTGCCCACGACACCCAACGTCAACGCAAAGGCGTAACATATCAACTTCAACTCAAAGGCCCAGGCACGACTAACCACATCTTATAAACCATTTACATCTCTCTCCCAAGATTGCGCGATCACACACCAAGGGTCCGATACAAACAAGGTAGGACGAACCACCACCGGAGCACCTTTCATGCTTCCTTATTTAATAAGATCATGTATGAGGCTCCTCTCAACCAAACGGATCACACATTTGTAATCCTCATGGAAAAAAACGCGAGATCAACTACTTACTCACCACCAATGGATATCCGAAAAAAAAGTCACCAACACCGCCTCACGCCTGAACGACGTCCCGTGATCCTGATCCTTGGCCCTGAAAACAGTCGGGCGCATCGCACCATTGCGATCCCCTCGGGAAAACACGTCAAAAAGAGTGCTCACTAGAGCGCAACAAATATCCGGAGAAAAAGTTGCATTTTGGCATACCGCACATGAGCGGTACTATGTGGGACCCACATCCTGATCCTGAAACACAACGAACGGATCGTACCGTTGCGATCCTCTCGAAAAAGCACACAAGGTGGACTATTCACATGCGCAAAACGATCGCCCAGTGATAGAGATGGAAAATCACCATAGACGCCCAAACGACCCTCGTGGGCCCCGCACCATCGTGTCAAATTAACGCGGGAGGATTGCGAAAATTCAATGCCCACAGAAAAACACCCAGAATCAACTGCTCACACACCCCGAACGGACGCCCGATGAGAAAGTCGCTTAACGCTGCTCGTAGCTCAAAGGACAGGCCATGGGGCCCACACATCAACTTCGGCCTCAATGCCTGAAACAACCCTGGTAAGATCCGCCTCGGTGCTAGGGTCTCAACACCACTGACGGTACTTAAAACAGACGTCAGACGCGTCCACGCCATCCAAAATAAGAATTATTGGGAAGCCCGCTTAGCTGCTTTACGCACGTGTCGTGCCCCCGAGCCCCTCGTCTCGGACGTTAAAACTCCCAGAATCAGCTCAAAGAGTCCGGTTTGACGTCATGTCTGCGTTTCCACTGACAGAACGCGAATCTGACACCCAGACTGAATTTTAGGATCCTTTTAGTATTTAGGGACCGAAACGGGTGGGCCAGGCCGGTTCGACCGGCCCACCCACACCCTGGACCGGCTGTCCGCGACTCACCGCGCGGACCGCCCCGAACTTCCCGGACCAGCTCAGCCGGTCTGGTTTCCACGTGGACCCATGCGACGTGAGTCCTGTCCGCCGACCGGGGTCACGAAGACCCCGGTCTTCTGCACCTCGCGCCCCACGCCCGCTGAAGACCCCCGTTGGAGCTCGGCCCCCGCTCGCCCGATGCCTCCACTGTCTGCCGCTGGTGAGCCGCCACCACCGACATCTACTGACGCCGCTGCTCGCCCGCATGGATAAGCCGCCGCGCCACCTCGGCCCACCGCCGCGCCACCTTGGAACCTCACCGGACCGCCCGGGGTCGCCGGAAAACTCCTGAAAACCCCCAATTCCCGCAACCTTCAGTGAACCGCTGCGGGCTCCTCCGAACTCAGATTTCAAATCGGAGATAAGCATTGGAAATGGAATAAAATCTACTACACATTCATAGGCTTTGTTTGAAAATTCGGCAGAGGTTCGATACAAAAATTTGAGCTCAAAGTAGGTGCGGGAAAACAAAATGAAAACAACAAATCCTACCTCGATGGGCTTCGCCCGATGTTTTGCCGCGATCCGTCGGAACCGCGCCTCGCCGGAGCTGTCTCGCCGGAGTGGAGGAGGAGAGGGAGAGGATGGGTTTCTCCAGGGGGTGGAAATGAGGGAGAGGGGAGGGTTTCGTTTAAGTAGAAAATAAAAATTAATTTAATTATTTTTTATTAATTACCCACGAAAGGACCCACCTCTGAAACACTCGACGAGGTCGAGGTTAAGCCACCCCTAGGGTAAACACCACCCCCCCGAGCACAACGAAAGTCTCAGAATTTTAATCTGAGGCCCCGTTCATAAGTTATAAAACTGAACGTCCGAGGCTGCTAAATTACAAAAATCCCCCTGGGGCCATTTTTCACAGACGGGCCGCGCCCGCAAAACTTACACCCCTCCTAGGGTAAAAGGCACGCTCCGAACTCAACGGTGACCCCATTTTTTCAATCCGAGTCACCGTTTAAGAGATACTTGAGCCTCACCATTAAATGAATAAATAAATAAATAAATTTATCCGTTTAACGTTCCGAAAGAGAGCGAGGGGTCTAAACGTCCCGCGCCGATAAGTTTTATGTCATTCCTAGGGTAAACACCCCATTACGGACCCATCCGTACACTCAGATCTCTGATCCAAATAACTGTTTTGGAGTTATCCCATTTATTTGGCGTTTTCAGTGTGAACACACTGAAAATTTAATTCCGGCCACACCGGGGATCGGAATCGCACGCCGTCTAAATGCGCTACTCTGGAATAACATCAAGAAATATTCCAAAGTCCTTGGCAACAAAAACTGGGTTCTTACATCCAAACATAGAGGGATTTATAAGAATCCATATGAATTCTCAGTTGAAATCTATTTTTTAAGAAAATTATACTAAACAAAGGTATTTATCTAAACCACCTTTGAAATACATAGAGAAAGATATCAAAATACCTTATAAAGTCTTAATGGTCCTATTAGATTGACCATATGTTTGAGGCTGAAAATTATTACTGAAACTCTAATATGTATCCAAAGTTTACTGAAGACTTCTCAAAATCATTGAGGTAAACCTCAGATCCTAATTAGAAACAATTTACAGTTGTACTGTAAGCATAAGCACACTAACCCACCTTCTCTCCAGTTCTTTAAAATTATTCTAATATTCATCTGTCCACAAGAACATAACCCCATTTCATGTCAATTTAGTAAGTGGATATGATAGTCCTAGGAAATATCTTCTAAATCATCGATAATATCCATCCAACCAAAGAAAAATATGGATCATATTTACCATGGTTAGTGTATGATATTTCTCAATAACTTTCTTCTCCAAACGATCAAATGATATACCCTCACTTGAAATTATATGAACTAGGAATGAGACATTTTACAACCAATTCATAGTTGGTAAATTTAGAATATTGATTATCCTTCCTCAGGGTCGTTAGAACAATACTCAAATGTTATTTATTATCTTCTTTTCTATTAGAATATATATATGAATATCATATATAAAGAATATCATAAACCGATCAAGGTAATATCTGAAGCCTCAATTAATTAAATCCATAAATATAAAAGGAGCATTGGTAAGTTCAAATAAAATTATTATAAATTCATAATGACTACACCTCATATAGAAGGATTTATTAGGTATATCCTCCTTCTTGACCCTTAGTATAAACCCCTAAAATTTTACGATATGTATCTTCTTAAATAAATTCAATTCATTCAATAGTTTACATTGCACAAACGAACTGTGATATATAATTAAATAGTAACATGACCGTTTGAATAGTAATGTGACCATTCAGAATAGTAATATGACCAATAGAATAATTAACTTACCTATGAAAGTATAAATAAAATTTAGGTATCTTATGAATGAAAATATAATATATTTATATAATGGAATAATTAAATAAATGTATTAAAAATGATAAATTAAGTGTTGGTATTTTTGTGAAATGTGAATGTATATTTAAAATTATACAGTTAATATAATAATTTAAAATAAATTTTATTTTTATAAAATATATTCATAAATTAATATATTTTTTTCTTATGATTATAAAATAATTTTATGAGACCTTAATTAAATTTTCAAAGTGTTATAAAATCAGTTATAATTTTGAAATTAGTATTTTTTGAATAAATGATGATTTTAATTAAAAATTAAATTTCTCATATTTAGAAATTTATTTTCAAAAAATGGATTCTATTTTTTAATTCTAAATCTTGAAAAATTGTTAGGCTGAATTTTTTGGATTTTTCTAAAATAGTTAATTTTTGGTGAATAGTGAAATATGGCAATTTATAGTATAAGCTAAATACATGAATTATTGAGTCATGGATAATGTATGGATGATGTAAGCACCATTGGATTGAACTCACATTCACTATTTAATTTCTTTAGTCACAATAATCAACACTATTCATAAACTTTATACAAAATGATAAACTAATGAATAAAATACAAAAACACCCCTCCCCTCCAATATAATTACCACCCATCACCACCGCTACTCCTCACACATTCTAATCCTTGAATCTTACCCAATTTCTACCCAATACTTTTCCAAATTCTCTCCATCACTTCCAATATCCTTTGGCCTCACCAAAATATCAATCCCAATCCCCTTAAGGAGGTTCTCAAGGAGAATAATTCAAGAAGTAAAATCCTCTTGTTTTCTTTTTTTTTGTTTTAAATTTATTTTCTTTTATTTTACTTCCCTCACCTCCCCTAAAAAAGTAACACGATAAATACAGTATCATACATATAATGTAATTTTATTTTCTTAATGTTATATCAATAATCAATTATATTCTCCCATCCTTTTATTCTAAAAAATGAAAACATCGTCCGTGAGGTGCCGATTTACTGCCTTCATGGATGATGAGTCTTATTTTTTCAATTACACCTTCAAATATGGTCATAAAACCATTATTATGGTTAAATAATATTTAATTATACATATTATAATTTATATTATGGTATGGAAGTAGTATATATACATAATATTAATTAATAAAACAAAACTAGTTTGTGATGATCGAAAAAACGCAAAAAATAATCAAAACAATTATCATTAAAGTTTAATCTAATGAATCATCCTTATATCTGAAAAAATAATATATAATACCATTTAATATTATATAAGTTCATTAATAACATATAATTTCAATTCTATAAAACTATTCTCGTTTTACATGAACTTTTATACAAGTATACGAGTGAACCAATCATCAAAACCAAGTAAACGGACACTTACGAATGATGAAATTAAATCTTATAAATCATCAAAATGGGCATAAATGAAAATAATAAAATTATAATAAATAAAATAAATCCTAAAGTGGTTCTTAATTAAATTATTAATTAATTTAATTTCAATATCCAAGATATTAAGTACAAGTGCAGAACACTTACAGACATAAGGTAAGAGATTCTCCCAAAATCTCTATTTTCATTCGGGTTACACTTTCTATCTCTTTACTGCAATGTAATAATTATTATTTAATATAAATTCTATATTAGGTTTATATTTTTAAAAATCATGTATCCAAATCAGTTCGTCTTCATTTGATGGGGAAATACATGTTTCTATAAGGCTCTCTTTTCAATTCCTTCTGATAAGCAAGCCCAATTTAAGGGAACTTTACAATTTCATACCCATTTTAATATACACTCCATAATATATATTAATACACCAATATTTTTATAAAAACACTCTATATCATGAAAAACTATCTTAGTTTATTTCTGGTTTTATGAAAACAATTAAGCCTCTGTCCATTTAAAAGTCTCTTTAATATTTTCCCTTAAACCGCACTAAAGAGGCTCTTTTCTAAAGTTTCTTAAATGATCTTTTTATATGTTTTCACTTTAATAATACATAATTTATCATGATATATGTACATATTACCTTATTAATGTCCAATAATGATTTAAATCCATTATTTCATCGACATCATTATGACATTCCCTTTGGTTATGCCTTATTCACCACTTATTTCTAATGTGTGGTGTATGTATACTTCCCTTTTATTTATGATCATAATTCATTGAATATGTCATTAAATATACATATTTATTGTATTATGGATATGATTATTATCTTATCCACATACCATTTTTATATACAATGTTTTCTTTGAATGTTGTTATTGAATGTAATCTATGTATGAAGAATGATTTGGACTTGCAATGATGGGTGGAGCCCTGTTATAGATAGCTCCTCAATGCATCAACAGGTCTCATGAGACAAAATAGTTGGCCAAAACCCCTTCAAGTTTTCTTCTAAATAGAATTAGATGAGTTTTTACCCACAAACTTAAACCATCTTGATGGTATAATGGTTCATGTGAAAGATACATGACATCCAATAAATAATAATTTTCTTTATTTAGTATTCAGTTATTAATTTTCATATGGATTTCATCATGAAAAAATATATGGTTGTATTTTCATTCTCAGTGTATTGATAGCATGTGTTTTTCAGATTATTTACCTTACCATAATGACTATGCCTTATTGGATTTTCTTCACTTATTATTCTTTCATATAACCCATAATGAGTGTTTGGAATCACAATTTTATTTTTTTCCTTCCCCAGGTTGTAAAGATTAAATTTTTGAATAATTTACAAGTAGCAGTTTAATTTGTTTTTTTATGTTCTATGTTTAATTTCCAATGTAATAAGGGAACCATGTATTTATCTAGTTCTTCAAAACTTCAAAACTGATCAATCCTTGGTGATGTAATCTCTTGTATCCATGCCATTATTATAAAACAACCACCAACTCTAGGCTATTGGTGTTGGGGTTGTTGCAGTTGGTATCAGAAAACGTCTAGTAGAATCCTTTGGAACTAGATGTTAAATAAACATGATAATTACAATAACTCCTTGTAGTGATTTTTTTACCTCAATACTCTTGATGATTATGAGATAACTTATAGTGTTCCATTATTTAGTAATGATGCCTAATAGAAGGAAAGGAATCAATACCCATAGATAATGTAGGGAGTTCCCTACTGAGAAAGTCAACATAGTTAGTGTCATATCTGAGCAAATCACATCCATATTAGGACATGTTACACATGCTATGAAGAATAACCATTATAAAACTATGTTGGATCATTTCATGCAGGAGAATCCCCCATATTTTAGTGGGACCACTAATCCAGTGGTAGCTAAATAGTGGATCGAATCCCTTGAAAATATATTTCTAGCATTGGGATACAATGAAAATGAAAAGGTAATACTGGAATTATATTTCCTCAAGGGAGATGATGATTAATGGTTTTCTTTGATCCATAATATTAAGTAGGAATACAAAAATACAATATATTTAATGAAGAACTTTTAATGAAATATTCTTTGAAAAATACTTCCCTCGTGAGAAATGAATAGAAATGAAGAGAAAGTTCCTTAGCTTAAAGAAAAGGTAAGAAGAGAGTTTCAGAGAGTATAATAATACCTTTATAAGATTATAATGGTATGTTATATATTACACACATGATTCAAAAGAGAATATTAATCATTTCTATAAAGTTTTTAAAACAAATCTCCAATGGTAATTGGCTTCTCAAACATTTTCATCATATGATGAAATAATATTAAGTTCCATCAAAATATAGAAGGAATTTTCTAGATCTTATATGTTCAAGGGTGTAAATACCTAACCCTAGTTTCCTAGAGTCGGTGCATTATTACATATTATTGGAACGATCACAAGAGATCAAGTCCTGAAATACTGAATAGTTTAGTAGTCTTGGAAGTACTAGATACATACATAAGTTTTACATTACATCATGAAATAAAGAAAAAAACATTGTGTCCCTTTTGAACACACTCATATAACTTATCCTATTCCTATAGGTTAATCATGATATATTTCTTCACATCATAGGAAAAAAATAAAACATAGAAAGGGTGAGCCCAGATGCTCAGTAAGGATAACAATATAGTGGAAACTTTCATAAATAAGAATAAAAATTTAAGGTAATGTATAAGACTAAAACACAAGACTTTTAATCTTAAATTTCAGCATAATATAGAAAATATAAATAAAATAATTCCATTTACTTATTCACATGTATATTCTACTAGTAGAATAATCATATGTAATATCAATAACTAATTTCATAATTTTGGAATGCATAATGCCAGACATCATAACCACATAGTCAAGGACTCATGCCAAGACTAAAAATAAGTTTTGGTTAAGGCCTTGTGCCAAGACACTAGTTTGTCTCATGAGACCTACCGATGCATCAAGAAGCTATAGTGGGCTCCACCCGTCATTTACGAAGTCCAATGCATTCCTCGTATGAAAAGGTTGTAACATAATCTAAACATTTTCATTAGAACTACCATACGAAATGTCAATAGTTTAACCACAAACCATGAATGGTATAAAAATAGTACATCTATAGTTAAACATAACTCATTCAATACAATATGGAAGATTTTATTATAATAAATCAACCTCAATAAAGAATAATTAATGATATTGACATAGATGAAAATAATCATTAAAACTATTTGAGAGAAATATCCCATTTTTCTTGAAAACATTTAGAAGTCTCAATATTTTTCCAGATGCTGTAAAAAATAGAATTTTGAATCAAAGTTTTCCATACCACTTTGAAAATTTTAAAAGGAATTTCAATTTTAAAACATTCATGTCCTTATAAATAAATCCTTAAAACCAATTTTAAAATATTGACATAAATGGGAAAGATTTAGAAGAATAAATCTTTAACACATTTAAAATGATATTTTAGTTAGAGTTCCTAACCAAATGAGAGACATTTGAATAAAAATAATTGAGTTAATAAAAAATTATAATATCATGAGAATAAATGGATTCATGATATACTATGTCAAAGTATAATATATACACCATATAAAAGTGAATTGGTTCATAACAACAATGAAGTCTCAATAGAATGTAAATTGAGATGAAATCCCGTATAAAGACTGTATCCTTAAGTTAAGTATAGATCAATGATATAATTATGTGTGAAAAATATAAATACACTCAATATGATTTTATATTCAATGTAAATCAATTAGAGAAAATTGACACATATTCTTATAACAACAACACCAATGACTTGGATGTTTAACTCAATGAATGGAAATTAAGTTAAGATTACTCTTATCAAGTTCATATCGATGACTTGAGAATTTATCAATGGAGTGATTATGTGTATCAAAAGTATATCCACAAAAAGGGGAGTGAAAATTACAACATAAATAAATAAACAGTTGTTTTACACATAATCTTGGAGTAAAATAATTGATGAAGTTTGTGTGAAACCCAATGAGTGGAAATCAAAATTAGAAATTCCCTTACTGATTTGGTGACTTATGAAACATACACCCCATTAAAGAAGGATCATACAATGACGTTTTAAATGCCCATAAATTAAAGTATATAACACAAGGAATACAATCAGGAGTAGTACATACACCACACAAAAGGAAATAATGACAATATATCATGAATCTCATGGGAATAGGAAGTGAGATGAAAACCCCTTACCACGTTGTAATCAATCAGTAGTATGACCAAAAGTTAATAACCAACAAATTAATAATAGAATACCATGAATATAAATAGAATCATGATAATATATATCAAATGAAAGTAAAAAATACACCACATGCAATAAATAAGTGGTGAACAATGTGAATCTCACAGAATTAAAAGTGAGATAAGAAACATCATACCATGATGTAATCAATAGATTTGTATGAAAAAAACTTAATAAAAAACAATTAAATCATAGAATAACATGAATATAAATAGAATAATGATATTATATATCAAATTTTAGTAAAAAATATACCACATGCAAAAAATAAGTGGCGAATAATGGAAATCTCACAGAATTAAAAGTGAGATAAGAAACCCCTTACCACATTGTAATCAATCGAATCGTATGCCAAAAAGTTAATAACCACAAAATTAATCACAAAATACCATGAATATAAAGATAAAAATGATAATATATATCAAATGGTAGTAAAAAATACACCACATGCATGAAATAAGTGGCGAATAAAGGAAATCTCACAGAATTAAAAGTGAGATAAGAAACCCCTTACCTTTTACTTTTCCTTAATTGAGGGTTTGTTAAACTCGTGTATAATGGTGAAATAATTGTTATTAAATTATAAAATAACCATATAAATAAATATGATATCATATATGATCTTTTAATATTATGTTTTTAATAATATTTCAGTATTATTATTATTTTGGGTGTTAACTGATTCAGTTTCCTTTATATATTTTGTTATATAAGTCATGTATGTTATGGATAAGATGTGTTTTTTATGGATAGGATGTATTTGATTCATATCCATAATGATATTATGTTCTTAAAAATTAATTTTTAATCATAAAATGATATTTATTCTTGAATGGTTGCGATGGGGAATAAATCTCATCGCGTTCATGGAGAGGGTAATCCATTCGTACGCATGAGCGACAATACCATTCTATTGATGGTGAAATGATATGTAATTGGATTATATTTAATATATAAAGAATTATTAACATTTTTTATTTTTTATTTACATCAATTATACTCATTATTAAACCTATCCAAATAATTAAGTGTTGAATAACAAAGTACACCACGACGTGGAGACGGTAAGCCGTACGTACGCATGTATGGTGACTTTTTCATTCATAGGATGGATAGAATAATGAATATGGTTGTACCATATTTATAATAACATCACAGTATATATAAGGTACTGGATTTATTATTTTGGTATGGAAACAACAAAGAAAGAGGAAGTGGAAGAAGAAAATAACGTTGAAAGAGGTGATGAAATAATTACCTCTTCATCGGGTGCTTCCTTTTTATTTGATGAAAAGGGATCCTTAGGTTAGATTTATGATCAAAGTAAGGACTCTAGGATGAATTGAGGGTATTTTGGAGGATATTTTATCAAGGTTTGGCCGAGCCAAATGGCTTTGGAGGTGTGATTTTGAGAGAAGGGGAAGTGTCCTTTTATAAGAGAGGTGAGGGTCACTTTAGGAAAACATTTAAATATTATTTTATTATACAATAATATTCGGTTTATAATAGATAAAAAATGATTTATGTTGAGGATAATGTGTTTAAGGGTCTAAAACCTCTCAGCCAATATGTTTTAGACAGGTTTAGGTCTCCATATTAACCTTATCTTTTAGATTTAACTCTTGGTTAAATAGTTTATCATTTATCATGCCTCCTTGTATTTTTATATTATATGGTTAATAAACTTACTATAAAATGACAATAAAACCCCAAGTGGTTCCTTAATGACATATATATTCTTATATAAGTCCTTTGGACTTACTTTATATTTTTAAGACTATTATATCATTTAATAATATAGTTTTCTTTAAAAAACTCATTTTTGTCAATTTTGACATAATTTAGTATTTGGTTTTTGTGAAAGTCATAACAATATGATTTCTTCAAAAAAAAATTTTAATCAACCCTAAAAAATAATATTAACCTATAAAATTTTATTAATGCATAAAAAGTCTCAATTTACATTTATTTTAATATTTATAATATTAATTATTTTAATCTATCATTAATAATGTAATTACCGCATCATCATTGTGTCATAAATAAATTTAATTATTTAATGTATAAAAATTATAAATAAAATAAAATGATGTAGAAAATATTTTTATCTTTATAATGAATATTTATATTCTAAATTATCTTATGTATAACCCTATATTAAAAATGTTTTAGTTATTAAAATTTTAATGTAACACTTTTAACTCTCCTTTAAAAAATAATAATAAATGTCATAATATAAACCAAGTGGACCCAAAAGGATCATATTTTACTCCTAATGTTGATTTGTTTCGAAATAAACTTATCCAATAGAATTATGACATGTGTTAGGGTAATTATAATATCATTTTTACCTTTAATTACACTATTTTATTTTAACTGCGGTAAATAAAATTCAAAAGTTATGATTCCCCAAAAATTATTTTCATCTTATTGAACCACATTTTACTTAATAATGTCAACCATGTCTCTCGGATTTTTGAAATTCAATTCACAAAAGCGGTAAAATTACGTTTTATAAAAATTTTCTAACATGCCTAGAAGGTGGGTAAAAGACGTTAAACAAATTCAATAAGATTTTATACATCTAATTTTATTATAAAATTAATCCAATGAATTAAATTGAACTAATAACAGTATCATGTATCTATATTTAATTAAAATAAATTAAAATAAAATAAATAATTATTTAAATAAAAATTCGGTTTTTAAACAATAACTTAGTGTTTTTCACTATTCATAAAAAATTGAAAGTTTTCAGAAAAATACCAAAAATTTACACTAAGATAATTTTAATATTCAGAATCAAAAAATGATATTTATTTTAAAAAATTAAAAACATATAAGTTCCATTAATTAATTTAAATTTAATTCCCATTTCCAGAACCAGAAAGCAGGTTTTTGAGAAGTGAAAACTATCAAAAGATTTATTTGTGTTTATTTCTGGTTTAAAAGTGAAATTACTTCCAATGATCGAAATTAGATTAAATGATAAAAATATAATCTAATTATACTTAAAAACCATTAAAATGTATAATTTAACACTATAAATTATTTTGATTGAAAAATTTGTTTTCAATTAAAATTTAGTATCTTTCACTATTCATCAAAATATGAAAGTTATCAGAAAAACACCAAAAAATTATCCAAAATAAAATTTTATGTCCCGATTCTAAAGTAGAATTTAATTTCATCAAATTGAATATATAAAAGTTCCAGATATTGGATTTAGAAAGGGTTTTCCATTAAAAGGTGGAAAAACTGCAGTTTTTGAAAAATACTTCTTTTATCTGAAAAAATGAATTTGTCCTTATATTATGTCTAATAAACACAAAAGATAAATGTTAAAATTAAATGGGATATATATAAAATCAAAAATTTGGTAATTACTATTCATAAATGCTTTCTAAATGACTAGTTTTATAGGTCATGTTGCACTTGAACTCGGTGTTGCGTACATCACAAACTATTGTATTATTCAAAGAGAAGCGTACCGTGGAAGATTGAGGTGTTACATTCTTCCATCCTTCAATAAATTTCATCCTCGCAATTTGAAATTGTTCTTCGTAAATAAAAGGTTAAATAAATAGAAAATACCTTTGTGGAAAATCCAAATCAGAAATAGGGTTAATAAAATTTAGTCTTAATAATATGGAAAGGGAAATGAAAAGTCACCACAAAATTAGAATTTTTAATAGGAGAAAATTGGTGGCAAATATAATTGGGGAAAAAACATAAATATTTATAGGGAGTTATTGAGTTCATCAATCACAAACAAGTGAATGGAAAATTGAGGGCTTCAAATCCATAAATCTATAATGAATAATGTAAGGTATTATGATAACACAATGTTGGGTTTAATATCATTTACATAAGTTTTAAGAATTAATTTCTTTATAGAATAAGAAAAAAATACTTGATAAGTAGAGTTCCATCCTTTAACAAATTTCTACCACAAACTCATCTTTCACTCCAAATAATGAGTATTCAAGATGACTTGGTCACACCTGAAGCACTAGAACTAACTTATAGATAATCACATAATCCACATGGGATGAACTATATATTTCCCTTGTCTCTAGAGATTAACCAAAACCAAAATGGTTAGTACAAGATCAGATGATCCCAAAAAATGATAATCCTTTAGAGAAAGAAATACTAATCTTAATTTCTAAAATTAAACCAACAATACCCAAATTTCAATAAATACCATTCAATAAACAATTGTCCTTAAAATCCTTTAATATAATCCAAACTAATATTAGAACCCAAAACTCAGAAGAATTTTATTACGTAGTCTTCCACATTAAATTGTATCTCCAAATAACATTGACTACTTTTAAAGTCACATAATTGAAAGTAATTAACCTAATCACATATTATCTATGATTGGTTAATCATTTCCATAAATAACCCAAATCACTATAAATCCACAATAAAAACAAAGATAAAAATACCCCATTACTCCTCAAATAAAATCCTATAGTATTCTAATTTCCTTAGGCATATAGTTTTCCCAACAGAGCAAACATCATCCAAAACAACATTTATCACTTAATCACCAAATTATTTTCCTACACCAAGGATATCCATTTGATAAAACATAATATCCCAAATAAACATATTAATAATCAATAAAATCATTTAACTAAAAACAATTAGTCACACTAACTTGGGACTTCACGTAGTCTAGTGGTAGGTGATAAATCCAAGTCACACTTTGGTTATGGGCTCGATTCCTGCAGCTTTGTCCGACACGACTTGTTGTCACATGGTCTGCATGTTTTCCTTTTTCAAAAACTATATTTTATATCATTCCCAAAATGAGATAAATTACTCAAAATAACCATAACATAATTTAACCACAAATGTTTTCTCATACCTCTCATTTAATACCAAAAATTCATAACATTTAATTGTATCAAATTCAAGGATCATAAAATCCCAAATGGTTATTTATAACTATATCCACAGTAGATAAGATAATTCTTCCTCGAATAACATTTTCACATAACAAACTCCAAGGTTACACATACAAGAGAAAAGTATTCCAAATAAATCCCATCAACAAAGAGCACTAATACTTTTAAACATTTCACCATCTAATTATTTCCACATAGGTTCTTCCTTGACGAAGAGGTTATCCTATAGAATAGGGCATTGACTCGGGTAATGCCCAGGTCCCCTAAATTTATGGAAAATGACTGTAAATGGATTATTGGGATCATTTTTATTTTATTCCATAGTACTCTTCATTTTCCTCGGCAATTGTTTACTTTATGTCCTTATTTACTACACATAAAGCATTTATTTGTTCCATTGAGACACTTTCTTGGGTGCCTCCTTCCACATTTCCTGTATGATGGAAGTTGAGTTTTATTTTCTCCATGGTCTCCACTTCTGGAGCTCTTATCATTCATTACCTTTATCTTCTTTTTTGAGTTTCAGATATGGTTAATATATATTTTGTTGATCATATTTTTGGAAAACTAATTCGGCATGAGCACGATATCTTTTACACCTATCAACATTACATTTCGTTTTTCATTTCCACCATCATTCACACCTTGTACATTATGTTCAATGTTACTATGAATTCTTTGGAATCTATCTGTTGACTAAAACTAGAAAGCATCGTGTGAGTAAAAATATTCATAAAATAATTTAGAGAATATCATGACACCTTATTTTCAATCTAAAAAACCTTAGGATTAACCAAGGTTATTTATTATCATCTTATATTAAAATCCTTTAAATAATTTTGTAAATAAAATGAGAATTATCCTAAGAATATCCCCCAGGAGTATCGTAACCAAGATTGCAGCAAGGCCCATTTTTGTGCACCAGTTCCCGTTTGAGTATAGCTCAAAGCGGTGTTTTTGGGTTTTACCCCTAGGTAAATATGTGCCAGAGCTGCCTGACCTTTCTCATATCCATACATGGATGTATTTCATGGAAAACCTACATAATATTTACATTACCAAATTTTTTGGATGTTCTTATATTCTAATCCCTAAATCCTATCTTAGTTTAATGTTATCCAATCAGAGTTTTTCTAAATCTAGTTTCAAAGGTTTGTACTAAACTTTCTCTGATACCAACTGTAACACCCCGAACCCAGTTTCCTAAAGTCAGTGCATTATTACATATCATTGGCATGATCATAAGAGATCAAGTCCCAAAAGACCGATTAGTTTAGTGGCCTTGTAAGTATTATATACATACATAAGTTTTACATTACATCATGAAATATTGGAAAACAACATTGTATACCCTTTGAAAAAACTCATATCACTTAGCCTATTCATGTAGGTTAATCATGATATAATTCTTCAAATCCTGGGAAAAAAATAAAAAATAGAAAGAGGCGAGCTCAGATTCTCAGTAAGGATAACAATATAGCGGAAACTTTCATAAATAATCATAAACATTTAAGGCAATGTACAAGACTAAAAAAAGCCTTTTAAATATAAATTTCAGCACAAAATGGAAAATATAAATCAAATAATTCCATTTACAAATTTACATGGATATTCTACTAGTAGAATAATCTCATGTAATATCAATAGCTAATTTCATAATGATGGAATGCATAATTCCGTACATCATAACCACATAGTCAAGGACTCATGCCGAGATTAAAAATAAGATTTTGTCAAGTCCTGTTCCAAGACACTAGTTTGTCTTATCATACCTACTGATTCATCGAGGAGATATAGAGAGCTCCACCCATCAATTACTAATTCCAATTCATTCCTCATATGAAAAGGTTGAAACATAATCTAAACATTCGTATTTGAACTAGCATACGAAATGTCAATATTTTAAAAACAAACCACGAATGGTAAAAAAATAGCACATCCACAATCAAACATAACTCATTCAATACAATATGAAATATTTTATTATATTAAATTAACCTCAATAAATAATAATGAATGATATGGACATAGATGAAAATAATTAGAAAAACTATTTGAGAGAAATATCCCCTTTTTCTTGAAAACATTTAAAAGTATCACTACTTATCAAGATGATGTTAAAAATATATTTTTGAATAAAAGTGTTCAATACCACTTTGAAACTTTTAAAATGAATTTTAGTTTTAAAACATTCATTTCAATATAAATAAATCATTAAAACCATTTTTAAAAAATGGACATTAATGAGAAATATTTAGAATAATAAATATTTAAAACATTTAAAATGATATTTTAGTTAGAGTTTCTAACCAAATGAGAGACACTTGAATATAGATAATTGACGTAATAAAAATATTATAATATCAAGAGAGTAAAAGTATTCATGAGATACTCTCTCAAAGTACAGTATATACACCATATAAAAGTGAATTGGTGCATAACAATAATGGAGTCTCAATAGAATGTAAATTGAGATGAAATCTCTTATAAAGACCATATCCTTAGGTTAAGGATAAATCAATGAAATAATTATGTGTGAAAAATATAAATACACTCAATATGATTTGATATTCAATGTAAATCAATCAGATGACATTCACACATATTCTTGTAACAACAACACCAATGACTTGGATGTTTAACTCAATGAATGAAGATTGAGTTAAGATTAATCTTATCAAGTTCATATAAATTACTTGAGAATTTATCAATGGAGTGATTATGTGTATCAAAAGTATATCCAAAAAAAGGGTAGTGGAAATTACTACATAAATAAATATATAGTGATTTCACACATAATCTTGTAGTAAAATAATCAATGAAGTTTTCATGAAACCCAATGAGTAGAAATCAAAATTAGAAACCCCCTTACTGATTTGGTAACATACAAAACATACACCCCAAGAAATAAGGATAATACAATGAAGTTGTAAATACCCATAAATTAAATTATATTACACATGGAATACAATCATGGGTAGTACATACACCAGATAAAAAGAAATAGTGAGAATATAGCATGAATATCACAGGAATAGGAAGTAAGATGAAAACCCCTTACCATGTTGTATTCAATATATTTGAATAAAAAAAGTAAATAACCACAAAATTAATCATATAATACCATGAATATAAAGAGAATCATGAAAATATATATTGGATAGCAGTAAATAATACACTACATGCAAGAAATAAGTGGCGAACAATGGAAATCTCACAGAATTAAAAGTGAGATAAGAAACCCCTTACCACGTTGTAATCAATCGAGTCATATGAAAAAAAGTTAATAACCACACAATTAGTCATATAATACCATTAATATAAACATAATCATGATAATATATATCAAATGGTATTAAAAAATACACCACATGTAAGAAATAAGTGGCAAACAATAGAAATCTCACAGAATTAAAAGTGAGATAAGAAACCCCTTACCATGTTGTAATCAATCGATTCATATGACCAAAAGTTAATTGCCACAAAATAAATCATATAATAACATGAATATAATGATAATAATTATAATATATATCAAATGGCAGTAAATAATACACCACATGCATGAAATAAGTGGTGAACAATGGAAATCTCACGGAATTAAAAGTGAGATAAGAAACCCCTTACCTTATAATTTTCCTTGGTCGAGGGTACGTTAACCTCCTGTATAATGGGGAAATAATAGTTATTAAATTATAAAATAACCATATACATAAATATGATATCATATATGATCTTTTCATATTTCTTTGTTAATAATATTTCAGTAGTATTATTGTTTCGGGTGTTAACTGATTCATTTTTATTTATATGTTTTGTTACGTAAGTCATGTTTTTCATGGATAGGATGTATTTTATTCATATAAATAATTATATTAGGTTATTAAACATTATTTCTTAATAATAAAATGATATTTATTCTTGAATGGTTACCATGGGGAATGAATCTCATCGCATTCCTAGAGATGATAATCCGTACGCAGGAATGAGCGATAATACCATTCTATTGATGGTGAAATCATATGTAATTGGATGGTATTTCATATATACAGAATAATTAACATGTTATATTTATTATTTACATAAATTATACTCATTATTATAACCTTATAAATAATTAAGTATTTAATAACAAACTACACCACGACGCGGAGACGGCAAGCCGTACATACGCACGTATGGTGACTTTGTCATTCATAGGATGCATAGAATAATGAATAAGTTTATACCATATTTATAATAACATAATAGTATGTAAAAGGTACTGAATTTATTATTTTGGTATGGAAATAACAAATAAATATGAAGTGGAAGAAAAAAATAACATTGAAAGATGTGATGGAATAATTACCTCTTCTTCAGGTGCTTCCTTTTGATTTGATCAAAAGGGCTCATTAGGTTGAATTTATGATCAAAGTAAGGCCTACAAGTTGAAGTGAGAGTATTTGGGAGGATATTTGAGCAGGGGTTGGCTGAAACAAATGGATTTGGAGGTGCGATTTCGAGATAAGGGGAAGTATCCTTTTATAAGAGAGGTGAGGGTCACTTTAGGAAAACCATGAAATATTATTTTATTATACAATAATATTTGGTTTATAATGGCATAGAAACGATTTATTTTGAGGATAATGTGGGTATGGGTCGTAAATATCTCAACCAATAGGTTTTATACAGGTTTAGGTCACCATGTTAACCTTATAATTTAGATTTAACTCTTGGTTAAATAGTTTAAAATTTACCATGTCTCCTTGTATTTTTATATTATATGGATAATAAACTTACTATAAAATGAAAAGAGAACCCTAAGTGGTTCATTAATGACATATATATTATTATATAAGTCCTTTTACTGAAACTTATATTTTTAGGACTATTATATTATTTAATAATATAGTATTTGTTTTAAAAACTCAATTATGTCAATTTTGACATTATTTAGTATTTGGTTTTTGCGAAAGACATAACAATACGATTTGTTCGAGAAAAATGAATTGAATCAACCATAACATGTAATATTAACCTAGGAAATTTTTGGAATGCATAAAATGTCTTAATTTAAATTTATTTTAATATTTATAATATCAATTATTTTAATATTTCATTAATAAGATAATTACTACATCATAATTATGTCATAAATAAATTTAATTATTTAATGTCTAAAAATTATAAATAAAATACAATGATGTAGGAAATATTTTTTTCTTTCTAAAGAATATTTTTAGTCTAAATTATCTTTTGTATAACCCTATATTAAAAATTCTTTAGTTATTAACATTTGAATTTAACACTTTTAACTCTTCTTAAAAAAATAATAATAAATGTCCCAATCAAAACCAAGTGGACTTAAAAGGATAAAATTTTATTACTAATGTTGATTTTGTTCAAAATAAACTTATACAATAGAATTATGATATGTGTTAGGGTAGTTATAATATCATTTTTACCTTTAATTTCCCTATTTACCTTTAACTCTGGTAAATAAAATTCAAAAGTTACTATTCACCAAGAATTATTTTCATCTTATTGAACCAAATTTTACTTACTGATGTCAACCGTGTCTCTCATATTTTTGAAATTCAATTCATAGAAGTGGTAAAATTACGTTTTATGCAAATTTGATAATGTGCCTAGAAGGTTGGTAAAAGACATTAATAAAATTCAATAAGATTTTACACATCTAATTTTATTATAAAATTAATCCAATGAATTACATTGAAATAATATAGGAATTATGTATCTATTTTGACTTAAAATAAATTTAAATAAAATAAATAATTATTTAAATAAAAATTCTTTTTTTAAAGAATAACATAGTGTTTTTCACTATTCATCAAAAATTGAAAGTTTTCAGAAAAATTCCAAAAATTCACCCTAAGCTAATTTTGATATTCCGAGTCCAAAAATGATGTATATTTTACCAAATTCAAAAAATATAAGTTTAATTAATTAATTTAAATTTAATTCCTGTTGTCAAAACCAGAAAGTGGGTTTTTGAGAAGTGAAAACTATCAAAAGATTGATATGTGTTTACATCCGGTTTAAAAGTGAAATTACTTTCAATGACCAAAATTAGATTAAATTATAAAAATATAATCTAATTATACTTTAAATCCATTAAAATTTATAATTTAACACTATAAATTATTTTGATTAAAAAAGTTGTTTTCAATTAAAGTTTAGTATCTTTCACTATTCATCAAAATATGAAAGTTATCAAAAAAACCCCAATAATTTATCCAAAATAAATTTTTATGTCCCGCTTCTAAAGAATAATTTAATTTCATAAAATTGAATATATAAAAGTTCCATATATTGGATTTATAAAGGGTTCTTCATTAAATGGTGGAAAAACTTCTGTTTTTGAAAAATACTTCTTTTATCTGAAAAATTGAATTTGTCCTTATATTATGTCAAAGAAACACAAAAGATTAATGTTAAAATTATATGGGGTATATATAAAATTAAAAATGTGGTTATTACTATTCATAACTACTTTCTAAATGGCTAGTTTGGTAGGTCATGGTGTACTTGAACTCAGTGTTGCGTACGTCACACGCTATTACATTATTCAAAGAGAAGCGTACCGTGGAAGCTTGGGGTGTTACATTATTCACTCCTTCAATAAATTGCATCCTCGAAATTTGAATTTTTTTTCGTAAATAAAAGGTTAAAAAAATAAAATACCTTTGTGGAAAACCGACTCCAGAAATAGGGTCAATAAAATTTAGACTTCATAAGAGGGAAATGGAAATGAAAAAGTCACCACGAAATTAGGATTTCGAATTTGAGAACATTGGTGGCAAATATAATTGGAGGAAAAATGTAAATATTTATAGGTAGTGATTGAGGTCATCAATCACAAACAAGTGAATGGAAAATTAAGGGTCTCAAATCCATAAATCTATGATGAATAATGTAAGGTATTAGGATAACACAATTTTGGGTTTAAGATCCTTTCCCTAAGGTTTAAGAATTAATTTCTTCATAGAATAAGAAAAAAATACTTGATAAGTAGAGTTCCATCCTTTAACTAATTTCTAACACAAACTCATATTTCACTCCAAACAAAGAGTATTCAAGATTACTTGGTCACACCTGAAGCACTAGAATCAACTTATAGATAATCACATAATCCAAAAAGGATGAACTATATATTTCCCCTGTCTTTAGAGATTAACCAAAACCAAAATGGTTAGTACAAGATCCTATGACCCCGCAAAAGGATAATCCTTTAGAGAAAGAAATACTAATCTTAATTTATAAAATTAAACCAACAATAACCAAAGTTAAATAAATACCACTCAATTAAAAATTGTCCTTAAAATCCTTCAATATAATCCAAACTAATATTGAAACCCAAAACTCAGAATAATTTGATTACATAGTCTTCCACGTTAAATTATATCTCCAAATAACATCAACTACTCTTAAAGTAACATACTTAAAAGTAATTAACCTAATCACGTATTCTCTATGATAGGTTAATCATTTCCATAAATAACCCAAATCTCTATATATACACAATAAAAACATATATAAAAATACACCCTTACTCCTCAAATGAAATCTTATAGTATTTTATTTTCCTTAGGCATATAGTGTTCCCAACAGAGCGAACATCTTCCAAAACAACATTTATCACTTAATCACCAAATCATTTTCCTATACTAAGGATATCCATTTGATAAAACATAGGATCCCAAATAAAATTATTATTGATCAATAAAATCATTTAACTAAAAATTATTGGTCACACTTACCATGGACTTCACGTAGTCCAGTGGTAGGTGATAAATACCAGTTGCACTTTGGTTGTGGGTTCAATTTCCGTAGCTTTGTACAACACGACTGATTGTCACATGGTCTGCATGTTGTCCTTTTTCAAAAACTATATTTTATATCATTCCAAAAATGAGACAAATTCCTCAAAATAACCATAATATAATTTAACCACAAATGTTATCTCATACCTTGCATTTTCATCCTAAAAATTAATAACATGTAATTGCATAAAATTCAATGATCATATGAACCCCAATGGTTATTTATAACTATATCCACAAAAGATAAGATAATTATTCCTCGAATAGCATTTTAACACAAAAAATTATAGGGTTACACATACAAGAGAAACAACTTCCAAAGTAATCCCATCAACAAAGATAACTAATAATTTTGAACATTTATCCATCCATTAATTTCTACATAGGTTCATCCTTGGCCAAGAGGTTATCCTATAGAATAGGGAATTGACTTGGGTAATGCCTAGGTACCCTATATTTATGGAAAATAATTGTAAATGGATTCTTGGGATCATTTTTATTTTCTTCCATAGTACTCTTCATTTTTCCTCAGCAATTAATTACTTTATGTCCTTCTTTACTACACATAAAGAATTTATTTGTTCCATTGAGACACTTTGTTAACTGTATCCTTCCACATTTCCTGCATGATGGAAGTTGAGATTTCTTTTCTCCATGGTCTCCACTACTGGAGCTCTTATAATTCACCACCTTTCTTTTCTTTGTTGAGTTTGGGAGTTGGTTAATATATATGTTGTTGATCATATTTTTGGAAAAATGATTTAGCATGAACATGATATATTTTACACCTATCAACATTCCATTTCGTTTCTCATTTCCACCACTATGACCACCTTATACATCATGTGCAATGTTACTATAAATTCCTTGGAATCCAGCCATGGAATAAAACCAGAAAGCATTGTGTGAGTAAAAATAGTCATAAAATCATTTAGAGAATATCATGACACCTTATTTTCAATCTAAAACACCTTAGGATAAATGAAGGTTATTTATTCTCATCTTATATTAAAATCTTTTAAATCAGTTTTTAAAGAAAATTTGAATTATCCTAAGCATATCTCTCAGGAGTGTCGTAACCAATAGTGCAGTAAGGCCCGTTGTTGTGCACGAGTTTCCGTTCGAGTCTTGCTCAATGTGGTGTTTTCAGGTTTTACCCCTAGGTACATCTATGCCAGAGCCGCCTCAACCTGCTCGTATCCAGAAAGGGATGAATTTATTGGAAAACCCACATAATATTTGCATTAATTTTTTTTGGATGTTCTTATATACTAATCCCTAAAGTCTATCTTAGGGTAATGTTCTCCAATAAGAGTTTTTCTAAATCTAGTTTCCAAGGTTTTTACTAAACATCCTATAATACCAACTATAATGCCCCGACCCTAGTTTCCCAGAGTCGATGCATTATTACATATCATTGGCATGATCACAAGAGATCAATTCCTAAAAGACCGATTATTTTAGTATCTTTGGATGTATGAGATACATACATAATTTATATATTACATCATGAAATAAAGAAAAACAACATTGTGTCCCCTTTGAACACACTCATATCCCTTAGCCTATTCATGTAGGTTAATCATGATATAATTCTTCACGTCCTGGGAAAAAAATAAAACATAGAAAGGGGTGAGATCATATTCTCAGTTAGGATAACAATTTAGCAGAAACTTTCATAAATAAGCATTAACATTTAAGGCAATATATAAGACTAAAACACAAGCCTTTTAAACATAAATTTCAGCATAATATGGAAAATATAAATCAAATAATGCCATTTACTTATTCACATGGATATTCTAATAGTATAATAATCTCATGTAATATCAATAGCTAATTTAATAATGATGGAATGCATAATGCCGGACATCATAACCACATAGTCAAGGCCTTGTGCCAAGACTAAAAATAAGATTTTGTCAAGGCCTTGTGCCAAGACACTAGTTTGTCTCATGAGACCTGCCGATGCATCGCAGAGATATAGCAGGATCCACACATCACTTACTAATTCAAATGCATTCCTCATATGAAAAGGTTGAAACATAATCTAAATATTCATATTAGAATGAGCATACGAAATGTCAACATTTTAACCACAAACCATGAATGGTATAAAAATATCACATCCACAGTCAAACATAACCCATTCAATACAATATGAAGGATTTTATTATAATAAATCAACCTCAATAAATAATAATGAATGATATTGACATAGATGAAAATAATCAGTAAAACTATTTGAGATAAATATCTCCTTTTTCTTGAAAACATGTAAAATTCGCACTATTTATCAAGATGTTGTTAAAAATAGATTTTTGAATCAAAGTGGCCCATAAAAATTTGAAAATTTTAAAAGGAATTTTAATTCCAAAAAATTCATGTCCATATAAATAAATCCTTAAAACCATTTTTAAAAAATTGACATTAATGAGAATGATTTAGAAGAATACATCTTTAAAACATTTAAAATGATATTTTAGTTAGAGTTATTAAAAAAATGAGAGACATTTGAATACAAATAATTGAGGTAATAAAAACATTATAATATCATGAGAATAAATGGATTCATGATACACTATCTCAATTTACAGTATATACACCATATAGAATTGAATTGGTGCATAACAACAATGAAGTCTCAATAGAATGTAAATTGAGATGAAATCACTTATTAAGACTGTATCCTTAGGTTAAGGATAAATAAATGACACAAATATGTATGAAAAATATAAATACACTCAATTTTATAGGATATTAAGTGTAAATAAATCAAAGGACATTCACACATATTCTTGTAACAACAACACCAATGACTTGGATGTTTAACTCAATGAATGGAAATTGAGTTAAGATTACTCTTATCAAGTTCATATTGATGACTTGAGAATTAATCAATGGAGTTATTTTGTGTATCAAAAGTATATCCACACAAAGGGGAGTGGAAATTACTACCAAAAAAAATAAATAGTGATTTTACACATAATATCATAGTAAAATAATCAATGAAGTTTGTGTGAAACCCAATGAGTGGAAATCTAAATTTGAAATTCCCTTACTGATTTGGTAACTTACGAAACATACACCCCATGAAAGAAGGATCATACAATGAAGTTGTAAATACCCATAAATTAAATTATATTACACAAGGAATACAATCATGGGCAGTACATACACAACACAAAAGGAAATAGTGGCAATATAGCATGAATATCACAGGAATAGGAAGTGAGATAAAAACCCCTTACCGCTTTGTAATCAATCGAGTCGTATGACAAAAAGTTAATAAACACAAAATTAATCACAGAATACCATGAATATAAAGATAATCGTGATAATATATATCAAATGGAAGTAAACAATACACCACATGCAAGAAATAAGTGGCGAACAATGGAAATGTCCCAGAATTAAAAGTGAGATAAGAAACCCCTTACCACGTTGTAATCAATCGATTCATATGAAAAAAGTTAATAACCAAAAAATGAATCACAGAATACCATGAATATAAATAGAATCGTGATAATATATATCAAATGGCAGTAAACAATACACCACATGCAAGAAATAAGTGGCGAACAATGGAAATATCACAGAATTAAAAGTGAGATAAGAAACCCCTTACCTTGTTGTAATCAATCTAGTCATATGACCAAAATTTAATAACCAACAAACGAATCACAGAATAACAATAATATAAAAATATTCATGATAATATATATCAAATGACAGTAAACAATACACCACAGAAAGAAATAAGTGACAAACAATGGAAATCTCACAGAATTATAAGTGAGATAAGAAACCCCTTACATTGTAATTTTCCTTAGTTGAGGGTACGTTAACCTAATTTATAATGGTGAAATAATTGTTATTATATTATACAATAACCATATACATAAATATGATATCATATATGATCTTTTAATATTTCTTTGTTAATAATATTTCAGTAGTATTATTTTTTCAGGTGTTAACTGATTCATTTTTCTTTATATGTTTTGTTACGTAAGTCATGTTTGTTATGGATAGGATGTATTTGTTATGGATAGGATGTATTTGATTCATATCCATAATGATTTTATGTACTTAAACATTATTTTTTAATCATAAAATTATATTTATTCTTGAAAGGTTAGGATGGGGAATGAATCTCATCACGTTCACGGAGACGGTAATCCGTATGTACGCACGAGTAAAAATACTATTCTATTGACGGTGAAATCGTATGTAATTAGATAGTATTTAATTTATACATAATAATAAACATGTTATATTTATTATTTATATCAATTATACTCATTATTATACCCATCCAAATAATTAAGTGTTGAATAACAAACTACACCATGACATGGAGATGGTAAGCCGTACGTACACACGTATGGTGACTTTGTCAATTATAGGATGAATAGAATAATGAATAAGGTTGTACCATATTTATAATAATATCACAATATGTAAAAGGTAATGGATTTATTATTTTGGTATGGAAAAAACAAAGAAATAGGAAGTGGAAGAAGAAAATAACATTGAATGAGGTGATGAAATAATTACCCCTTCTTCGTGTTCTTCCTATTGATTTGATCCAAAGGGATCCTTAGGTTGGATTTATGATCAAATTAAGGCCTATTGGTTGAAGTTTGGGTAGTTAGGAGGATATTTGAGTAGGTTTTGGCCATTCCAAATGGATTTGGGGGTGTGATTTTGAGAGAAGGGGAAGTATCCTTTTATAAGAGAGGTGATGGTCACTTTAGGAAAACCCTGAAGTATTATTTTATTATACAATCATATTCGGTTTATAATGGCCCCCCAAAAGATTTATTTTGATTATAATGTGGGTATGGGTCGAAAACGTCTGAACCAATAGGTTTAAGATAGGTTCAGGTTACCATATTAACCTTATCTTTTAGATTTAACTCTTGGTTAAATAGTTTAACATTTACCATGTCTCCTTCATTTTTATATTACATGGTTAAAAAACTTATTATAAAATGACTAGATAAACCTAAGTGGCTCATTAATGAAATATATATTATTATATAAGTCCTTTGGAAAAACCTTAGTTTTTTTGTACTATTATATCATTTAATAATATAGTATTTGTTTTAAAAACTCATTTATGTTAATTTTGACATTATTTAGTATTGGTTTTTTGTGAAAGTCATAAAAATCTAATTTCTTAGAAAAAAATATAATAAATCAACTCTAACATGTAATATTAACCTAGAAAATTTGTTTAATGCCTCTAAAGTCTCAATTTACATTTATTTTAATATTTATAATATCAATTATTTTAATCTTTCATTAATATGGCAATTACTGCATCGTCATTGTGTCATAAATAAATTTAATTATTTAATGCATAAAAATTATAAATAAACTACCATGATGTAAAAAATATTTTTATCTTTATAATGAATATTTATTGTCAAAATTATCTTATGTATAACTCCATATTAAAAATGTTTTATTTATTAAAATTTGAATTTAACACTTTTAACTCTTCTTTAAAAAACAAATAAATGTCCTAATCTAAACCAAGTTGAACCAAAAGGATCATATTTTATTCCTACGGTTGATTTTGATCGAAATAAACTTATCTAATAGAATTATGACATAATTTAGGGTAATTATAATATCATTTTAACCTTTAATTACCCTATTTACTTTTAATTGTGGTAAATAAAATTCAAAAGTCACTATTCCCCAAAAATTATTTTCATCTTATTGAGCCACATTTTATTTAATGATGTCAACTGAATCTCTTAGATTTTTTAAATTCAATTCATAGAAGTGGTAAAATTACGTTTTATTCAAATTTGCTAACGTGCCTAAAAGGTGGGTAAAAGACGTTAAAAAAATTCAATAAGATTTTATACATCTAATTTTATTATAAAATGACTCCAATGAATTACATTAAACTAATATAGGTATTTTGTATCTATTTTTACTTAAAATAAATTTAAATAAAATAAATAATTATTTCTATAAAAAGTTGGTTTTTAAACAATAACGTAGTGTTTTTTACTATTCATCAAAAATTGAAAGTTTTCAGAAAAATACCTAAAATTCACCCAAAGATAATTTTGATATTCTAAATCCAAAAATTATGTCTATTTTGCCAAATTCAAAACATAAAAGTTTCATTAATTAATTTAAATTTAATTCCCATTGTCAAAACCAGAAAGCGGGTTTTTGAGAAGTGAAAACTATCAAAATATTGATATGTGTTTATATCAGTTTTAATAGTGAAATTAATTCCAATGACCAAAATTAGATAAAATGATTAAAATATAATCTAATTATAATTGAAACCATTAAAATTTATAATTTAACCCTATAAATTATTTTGATTAAAAAATTTGTTTTCAATTAAAATTTAGTATCTTTTACTATTCATCAAAATACGAAAGTTATCAGAAAAACACCAAAAATTAATCCAAACTAAATTTTTATGTCCTGATTCTAAAGAAGAATTTAATTTCATCAAATTGAATATATAAAATTTTTAGATATTTTATTTATAACGGGTTCTTCATTAAAAGGTGGAAAAACTGTAGTTTTTGAAAAATACTTCTTTTATCTGAAAAATTGAATTTGTCCATATATTATGTCTAAGAAACAAAAAAGATGAATCTTAAAATTATATGGGATATATATAAAATTAAAAATGTGGTTATTACTATTCATAACTGATTTCTAAATGGCTAGCTCGATAGGTCGTGGTGCACTTGAACTCGGTGTTGCGTACATCACACGCTATTGTATTATTCAAAGAGAAGAATTCTGTGGAAGCATGGGGTGTTACATTATTCCCATATTCAAAAAATTGCATCCTCGCATTTTGAAATTGTTCTTCGTAAATAAAAGGTAAAAAAATAGAAAATACCTTTGTGGAAAATCCACATTGGAAATAGGGTTAATAAAATTTAGACTTAATAAGAGGGAAAGGAAAATTAAAAGGTCACCCCAAATTAGGATTTAGAATAGGAGAACATTGGTGGAAAATATAATTGGAGGAAAAGCGTAAATATTTATAGGGAGTGATTGAGGTCATCAATCACAAACAAGTGAATGGGAAATTGAGGGCCTCAAAGCCATAAATCTATGATGGATAACGTAAGGTATTAGGATAACACATTTTTAGATTTAAGATCCTTTCCTTAAGGTTTAAGAATTAATTTCTTCATAGAATTGGAAAAAATATACTTGATAAATAGAGTTGCATACTTTAACTAATTTCTACCACAAACTCATCTTTCACTCCAGATGATGAGTATTCAAGATGACTTGGTCACACCCAAAGAACTATAATCAACTTATAGATAATCACATAATCCACAAAGGATGAACTATATATTTCCATTGTCTTTATAGATTAACCAAAAAAAATGGTTAGTACAAGATCAGATGACCCCGAAAAAGGATAATCCTTTAGAGGAAGAAATACTAATCTTAATTTCTAAAATTAAATCAACAATACCCAAAGTTCAATAAATACCATTCAATAAACAATTGTCCTTAAAATCATTCAATATAATCCAAACTAAGATTCAAACCCAAAACTCAGAATAATTTGATTATGTAGTCTTCCATGTTAAATTGTATCTCCAAATAACATCGAATACTCTTAAAGTCACATTCAAAAAAGTAATTAACCTAATCACATATTCACTATGATAGGTTAATCATTTACGTAAATAACCAAAATCTCTATAAACCCACAATAAAAACATAAATAAGAATACTCCCTTACTTCTCAAATGAAATCCTATATTATTCTATTTTCCTTAGGCATATAGTGTTCCCCACAGAACGAATGTCTTCTAAAACAACATTTATCACTTAATCACCAAATCATTTTCCTATACTAAGGATATCCATTTGATAAAACATAAGATCCCAAATTAACTTATTATTGATCAATAAAATCATTTAACTAAAAAAAATTAGTCACACTAACTTGGGAATTCACATAGTCCAGTGGTAGGAGATAAATCCTAGTCGCACATTGGTTGTGGGTTCGATTCCCACAGATTTTTCCAATATGACTGGTTGTCACATGGTCTGCATGTTGTCCTTTTTGAAAAACTATATTTTATATTATTCCCAAAATGAGATAAATTCCTCAAAATAACCATAACATAATTTAACCACAAATGTTATCTCATACATCACATTTTCATCCCCAAAATTAATAACATGTAATTGCCCCAAATTCAAGGATCATATAAACCCAAATGGTTATTTATAAATATATCCACAAAATATAAGATAATTCTTCCTTGAATAACATTTTCACATAATAAACTATAGGTTTACACATACAAGAGTAAAGTCTTCCAAAGTAATCCCATCAACAAAGAGCACTAATACTTTTAAACATTTATCCATCCATTTATTTCCACATAGGTTCTTCCTTGACCAAGTGGTTATCCTATAGAATATTGCATCGACTCGGGTAATGCCTAGGTCCCCTACATTTACGGGAAATGACTATAAATGGATTCTTGGGATCATTTTTATTTTCTTCCATAGTACACTTCATTTTTCCTCGGCAATTCTTTACATTATGTCCTTTCCCACACATAAAGCATTTCTTTATTCCATTGAGACAATTTTTTGGGTGTCTTGTTCCACATTTCCTGCATGATGAAATTTGAGCTTTCATTTCTCCATGGTCTCCACTACTGGAGCTCTTATCATTCACCACGTTTCTCTTCTTTGTTGAGTTTAGGAGTTGGTTAATATATATATGTTATTGATCATATTTTTGGAAAATTGATTCAACATGAACATGATATATTTTATGCCTATCAACATTCCATTTATTTTCTCATTTCTACCACCATTCCCACCTTTTATATCACGTTTAATTTTATTATGAATTCCTTGTAATCCATCCATTGACTAAAACCAAAAAGCATTGTGTGAGTAACAATAGTCATAAAATCATTTAGAGAATATCATGACACCTTATTTTTAATCTAAAACACCTTAGGATTAACCAAGGTTATTTATTCTAATATTGTATTAAAATCCTTTAAATCAGTTTGTAAAGAAGATGTGAGTTATCTTAAGCATATCCCCCAGGAGTTTCGTAACCAAGAGTGAATCAAGGCTCATTGTCATGCACCAGTTCCCATTCGAGTCTAGCTCAAAACGGTGTTTTCGGGTTTTAACCCTAGGTACATCTATGCTAGAGCAACCTCAACCTACTCATATCCAGACAGGGATATATTGCTTAAAAAACCCACATAATATCTACATTACCAAAATTTTTGGATGTTCTTCTATAATAATCCCTAAAGTCTATCTTAGGGTAATGTTCTCCAATCAGAGTTTTTCTAAATCTAGTTTCTAAGGTTTGTATTAATCTTTCTCTAATACCAACTATAACACCTTGAACCTAGTTTCCTAGAGTTGGTGCATTATTACATATCATTGGCATGATCACAAGAGATCAATTCCCAAAAGATCGATTAGTTTAGTAGACTTGGAAGTACTATATACATACATAAGTTTTAAATTAAATCATGAAATAAAGAAAAACAACATTGTGTCCCCTTTGAACAAACTCATATTCCTTAGCTTATTCATGTAGGTTAATCATGATATACATCACATCCTGGTAAAAAAATAAAACATAGAAAGGGGTGAGATCAGATTCTCAGAAAGGATAACAATATAGCGAAAACTTTCATAAATAAGCATAAACATTTAAGGCAATATATAAGACTAAAACACAAGCCTTTTAAACAAAAATTTCAGCATAATATGAAAAATATAAATCAAATAATTCCATTTAATTATTCACATAGATATTCTACTAGTCGAATAATCTCATGTAATTTCAACAGATAATTTCATAATTATGGAATGCTTAATGCCGGACATCATAACCACATAGTCAAGGCCTCGTGCCAAGACTAAAAATAAAATTTTGTCAAGGCCTTGTTCCAAGACACTAGTTTTTATAATGAGACCTACCGATGCATCGATGAACTATACCGGGCTCCACCCGTCAATTACTAAGTCCAAATCATTTCTCATCTGAAAATTTTGAAACATAATCTAAACATTTGTATTAGAACTAGCATACAAAATGTCAATATTTTAACCATAAACAATGAATGGTATAAAAAGAGTACATCCACAGTGAAACATAACTCATTCATTACAATATTAAATATTTTATTATAATAAATCAACCTTAATAAAGAATAATGAATGATATTTACATAGATGTAAATAACCAGTAAAACTATTTGAGAGAAATATCCCATTTTTCTGGAAAACATTTAAAAGTATCACTATTTATCAAGATGCTGTTAAAAATAGATTTTGGAATCAAATTTTCCCATACTAATTTGAAACTTTTAAAAGTAATTTTAGTTTGGAAACATTAATGTCCATATAAGTAAATCCTTAAAACCATTTTTAAAACATGGACATTAATGAGAAAGATTTAGAAGAATAAATCTTTAAAACATTTATACAGATATTTTAGTTAGAGTTCCTAACCAAATGAGAGACATTTTAATACACATAATTGAGGTAATAAAAACATTATAATATCATGATAATAAAGGTATTCATGATATACTATTTCAAAATACAGTATACACGCTATATAAAAGTGAATTGGTGCACAACAATAATGAAGTCTCAAAAGAATGTAAATTGAGATGAAATCCCTTATAAAGACCATATCCTTAGGTTAAGGAAAAATCAATGACATAATTATGTGTGAAAAATATAAATAAAATTAATATGATTGGATATTAAGTGTAAATCAATCATTGTACATTCACATATATTCCTGTAAAATCAACACCAATGACTTTGATGTTTAACTCAATGAATGGAAATTGAGTTAGAATTACTCTTATCAAGTTCATATGGATGACTTGAGAATTTATCAATGGAGTGATTATGTGTATCAAAAGTATATCCACACAAAGGGGAGTGGAAATTACTACATAAATAAATTAATAGTTATTTCAAACATAATCTTGTAGTAAAATAATCAATGAAGTTTGCATGAAACCCGATGGGTGGAAATTGAAATTAGAAATTCCCTTACTGATTTGGTAACTTATGAAACATACACCCCATGAAATAAGGATCATACAATGAAGTTGTAAATACCTACAAATTAAAGTATATTACAGAAGGAATACAATCATGGGTAGTACAGACACCACACAAAAAGAAATAGTGGCAATATAGCATGAATATCACAGGAATAGGAAGTGAGATGAAAACCCCTTACCACATTGTAATCAATCGAGTCATATGTTAAAAAGTTAATAACCAAAAAATTAATCATAGAATAACATGAATATAAAGATAATATTTATAATATATATCAAAGTGTAGTAAACAATACACCACCTGCAAGAAATAAGTGGTGAATAATGGAAATATGAGAGAATTAAAAGTAAGATAAGAAACCACTTACCATGTTGTAATCAATCGAGTCATATGAAAAAAGTTAATAACCAAAAAATGAATCACAAAATACCATTTATATGAAGAGAATCATGATAATATATATCAAATGGTAGTAAAAAATACACCACATGAAAGAAATAAGTGGCGAACAATGGAAATCTCATGGAATTAAAAGTGAGATAAGAAACCCCTTACCATGTTGTAATCAATCGATTCATATGACCAAAAGTTAATAACCACAAAATTAGTCATATAATACCAAGAATATAAAAATAATCATGATAATATATATCAAATAAAAGTAAAAAATACACCATAGAAAGAAATAAGTGACAAATAATGGAAATCTCATGGAATTATAAGTGAGATAAGAAACCCCTTACATTGTACTTCTCCTTAGTTGAGGGTACGTTAACCACCTGTATAATGGTGAAATAATTGTTATTAAATTATAAAATAAAAATATACATAAATATTATATCATATATGATCTTTTAATATTGATTTTCTAATAATATTTCAGTATTATTATTGTTTCGGGTGTTAACTGATTCGTTTTTTTATATGTTTTGTTACGTAAGTCATGTTTGTTATGGATAGGGTGTATTTTTATGTATAGGATGTATTTGATTCATATCCATATTTATATTATGTTGTTAAAAATTATTTTTTAAGCATAAAATGATATTTATTCTATAATGGTTATGGCGGGGAATGAATCTCATCGCATTCGTGGAGACGATAATCCGTACGTACGCACGAGCGACAATACCATTATATTGATGGTGAAATAGTATGTAATTGAAAGTTATTTTATATATACAAAATAATTAACATGTCATATT
Organism: Viscum album; assembly: GCA_963277665.1. Classification (NCBI taxonomy): domain Eukaryota; kingdom Viridiplantae; phylum Streptophyta; class Magnoliopsida; order Santalales; family Viscaceae; genus Viscum; species Viscum album. The sequence continues at coordinate 1,257,536,705 of OY728122.1, forward strand.
TATTATTTACATCAATTATACTCATTATTGTACTCATCCTAATAATTAAGTGTTGAATAACAAACTACACCACGACGTGGAGACGGTAAGCCGTACACACGCACGTATGATGACTTTTTTATTCACAAGATGGATAGAATAATGAATATGTTTGTACCATATTTATAATAACATCAATGTATGTAAATTTTACTAGAGTTATTATTTTGTAATGAAAACAACAAAGAAAGAATAAGTGGAAGAAGAAAATAACATTGAAAGAGGTGATGAAATAATTACCTCTTCTTCAGGTGCTTCCTTTTGATTTGATAAAAAGGGATACTTAGGTTGGATTTATGATAAAAGTAAGGCCTATAGGTTGAAGTGAGTGTAGTTGGTAGGATATTTGAGTAGGGTTTTTCCGAGACAAATGGTTTTGGAGGTGTGATTTTGAGAGAATGTGAAGTATCCTTTTATAAGAGAGGTGAGGGTCACTTTAGGAAAACATTGAAATATTTTTTTATTATACAATAATATTTGGTTTATAATGGCTCAAAAAGGATTTATTTTGAGGATAATGTGGGTCTGGGTCAAAAAAATCTCAACCAATAGGATTTAGATAGGTTTAGGTCACCATATTAACCATATCTTTTAGATTTAACTCTTGGTTAAATAGTTTAACATTTACCATGTCTCCTTGTAATTTTATATTATATGGTTAATAAACTTACTATAAAATGACAAGAGAACCCCATGAATCTCATTAACGACATATATATTATTATATATATTCTTTGGATGAACCTTATGTTTTTAGGACTATTATATCATTTAATAATATAGTATTTGTTTTAAAAACTCATTTATGTCAATTTTGACATTATTTAGTATTTGGATTTTGTGAAAGTCATAAAAATATGATTTCTTAGAAAAAAATAAATTTAATCAACCCTAACATGTAATATTAACCTAATTTTTTTTGTAATGCATCAAAAGTATCAATTAACATTTATTTTAATATTTTCAATATCAATTATTTTAATCTTTCATTAATAAGGTAATTACGGATTCATCATTGTGTCATAAATAAATTTAATTATTTAATGTATAAAAATTTTAAATAAAAAACCATGATGTAGTAAATAATTTTATCTTTATAATGAATATTTATAGTCTAAATTATCTTTTGTATAACCCTATATTAAAAATGTTTTAGTTATTAAAATTTGAATTTAGCTCTTTTAACTCTTCTTTAAAAATAATAATAATAAATGTCCTAATCTAAACCAAGTGGATCGAAAAGGATCATATTTTATTCCTAAGGTTGATTTTGGTCGAAATACACTTATCCAATAGAATTATGACATGTGTTAGGGTAATTATAATATCATTTTTACCTTTAATTACCCAATTTACTTTTAAATGTGGTAAATAAAATTCAAAAGCTACTATTCACCAAAAATTATTTTCATCTTATTGAGCCAAATTTTACTTACTGATTCCAACTATGTCTCTCGGATTTTTGAAATTCAATTCACAAAAGTGGTACAATTACGTTTTATGCAAATTTGCTAACATTCCTAGAAGGTGGGTAAAAGACGTTAAAAATTTCAATAAGATTTTATACATATAATTTTATTATAAAATGAATCCAATGAATTACATTGAACTAATATAGGTATTATGTATCTATTTTTACGTAAAATAAATTTAAATAAAATAAATAATTATTTAAATAAAAAGTCGGTTTTTAAACAATTACGTAGGGTTTTTCATTATTCATTAAAAATTGAATGTATTCAGAAAAATACAAAAAATTCACCCTAAACTAATTTTGATATTATGAATCCAAAAATGATTTTTATTTTACCAAATTAAAAACATATAAGTTTAATTAATTAATTTAAATTTAATTCCCGTTGTCAAAACTAGAAAGCAGGTTTTTGAGAAGTGAAAACTATCAAAAGATTGATATATGTTTATGCCAGGTTTAAAAGTGAAATTACTTATAATGACCAAAATTAGATTAAATGATAAAAATATAATCTAATTATACTTCAAAATCATTCAAATTTATAATTTAACACTAAATTATTTTGATTAAGAAAGTTATTTTCAATTAAAATTTAGTATCTTTCACCATTCATCAAAAAATGAAAGTTATCAGGAAAACACCAAAAAATTATCCAAACTAAAATTTTATGTCCCACTTCTAAATAATAATTTAATTTCGTAAATTTGAATATATAAATGTTTCATATATTGGATTTAGAAAGGGTTCTCCATTAAAAGGTGGAAAAACTGCAGTTTTTTGAAAAATACTTCTTTTATCTGAAAAATTTAATTTGTCATTATATTATGTCTAAGAAATAGAAAATATGAATGTTAAAATTATATGAGATATATATAAAATTAAAAATTTGGTTATTACTATTCATAACTGTTTTCTAAACGGCTAGTTTGATAGGTCATGGTGCACTTGAACTCGGTGTTGCGTACATCACACACTATTGTATTGTTCAAAGAGAAGTGTATTGTGGAAGCCTGGGGTGTTACAAAGGGAAATAAGGATAATAATAGGTCGTCTAATAACCATGGAAAATGTGAAGCATCAAATAGGAATAAAGGAATGAAGCAATTTCCATTATATGAAAATTTTGGAAGGAATCATCCTGAGAAATGTTTGAAAGGCATGGAAGTTTGTTATAAGTATAGAGAAAAGGGTAATATACCTAATGAGTGAAAGGGGACGAAACAAATCAATTATGTTCAATGAATAAACTACAATTAAATGGGTAATTATTTAAACCAATGTCCCAATCATTAGGGGAATATACCACAAAAATAGGCCAAGGGGAGATGGCCAAGCTTATGTGATCACCATAGCTGAAGTATAGGTACCCAATGATATGGTGGAAGGTTTAAAAATATTATCTTCAAATTTATCCAATTATTTATTTGATTTTGTATAATTTAACTCTTCTATATCTACCCAATTTTCCCTGAAAATTAGATATTTACCTTTTTATTTAATAAGGGAGTTTTCTATAAAAACTCATAAGGGAAGTCACATTAAAAAAAATGTGTTGGGAAGTTCCCATTATGGCATATAAACATGATTTATTTGATGAACATATCATCATAAATATGTTTTACTATTATATAATCCTTGGTATGGACTTGATTTCAAAATATGATGTGATAATTTATTGTAAGAAGAAGGAAATTATGTTTTGTGAGGAAGATGTAGAATCCCTTATCTTTAGAGATGAAACCTCATCATCTGATTCTTATCTAGATCCACAACTAGTAGCTCTACTGAATAAAATTCTTAGGTAGGAAGAGAAAAAACATCTAGTTATGAATAAGGTAATCTTGAAATTGAGGATGTACCTATTACACAAGAATACATTGATGTATTTCCAAAGAAATTCTTTGTATACCCCTTAGAGTATGAATTTGAGTTTAACATTGATTTAATCTCTAATAAAAGACCAATATAAAAGAATGCTTATAGAATAGCCACTACAGAATTAGTGGATCTGAATAAAAAACTAGAGGATTTTAGTAATAAAGTATTTATTCACCTTAGTGTTTCTCCATGTGGAGCACCTTTTCTTATTTTTTAAGAAAAAAGATGGATCCTTGAGGATATGAATTGACTATAGAGAAATAAATGCTATTACAGTAAAGAAAAAGTGTCTGCTACCTCACATTGATGAATTATTTTATCCACTTCACAGATCTCAATATTTCTTGAAGATTGAACTTTGTTATGGGTATCATCATTTAAAAGTAAAGAAGGAATGTATTAAGATGAAAACATTTTATATGAGGTATGGACATTATGAGTTCACAATAATTCCATTTGGATTGACTAATAAGCTCTCTGTCTTCATTGATCTAAAGACAAAAATATTCAAGGAATATATTGATGATTTTTTTTGTAGTATTCATTGATGATATTCTGGTGTATTCTAAAAACTATGAAGACCATGAGAATCACTTGAGGATTATTCTTGAGACAATCAGAAGTAAAGAGTTATATGGTAAATTTAGCAAGTGTGAATTCTGGTTTCAGAAAATTTCTTTTCTTGGAAAAACATTCTCTAAGGATAGAATCTCAGTTGATCCTATGAAGACAAAATCAATCCAATAATGGCTTATTCTAATGAAAATAATTGAGGTATGTAGTTTTATTGGTTTATCTTCTTATTATCAGTGTTTCGTTCAGAATTTTTCTTGATTGGAAAACTTTATAACCAAACTCAAATGTAAAGGGGTTAAGTTCACATAGAAAAAAAAATGTGAAAAATGTTTTTAAGAATTGAAGAGAATATTATTCTATGATCCAATTTTGACTTTACTATTACGAAATGATGGGTTTTTGATATACGGTGATGCATTGAAGAAATGACTAGGTTGTGTACTTATGAAAAATTATAAATTCATTGCATACACATCAAGGAAGTTCAAGACTGATGAAAAAAATTATCCAACTCATGATCTTCAGTTAGTAGTTGTAATTTTTTCTCTAAAGATATGGAGACAATATCTCTATGGTGAGATATGTGAGATATATATGAATCAAAAGAGTTTTAAATACATATTTACATAGAAGGAACTCAACATGAGGTAAAGATGATGGCTCGAGTTACTCAAAGATTATGATTTCTTAATACACTACCACCCATGATTAGTAAATAAGGTATTAGATGCATTAAGTAAGAAAGATCAGGGACTTATAACCCAAATAAGGATTGATAAAGATATTATGTTCATGGATCTAGTAAATATGAGTATGTGAATTTTTAATAAAGAGGAAACATCACTTAGTTTTCAAATGATTGCTAAACCATCTTTATTGGAGAAGATAAAAGGATATCAATCTGATGATGAGACTTTTGAAAAGAAAATTAAATACATTAAGGATGTAAGATTGGTGAACTTCATGTATGAAGCTGGAATTTTGAAATTTGGAAAGAGGTTATGTGTTTCACAAATAAATGAGCTAAAAAGGTAACTATTAGATGATGCACATAGCTAAAACTTCTCTATACACTCTAGTAGTATCAATATGTATAAATATATGAAGGAACTTTTTTGGTGGGATAATATGAAGTGGGAAATTACTTACTATATGTCTAGATTCATAGTTTTTCAACAATTGAAGGTCTAGATATGATATCCTATAGGATTCATGCTACCTTAAGATATTTCTATATGGAAGTGGGATGCCAATACTATGGACTTCATCACTAGATTACCAAAGACTCCAATAAAGAATGATGCAATATGTGTAATTTTTTATCGACTTACCAAATATTCACTTTTCCTATTTATAAGGGTGGATTTTCTACTGGAGTGAATAAAAAGACTCTATATTAATGAAGTTTTATGAATTCATGGTGCACCTCTATCGATTGTGTCTAATCAAGATTCTCGTTTCACATCAAAATTCTGGAAGTCTTCAAAAGGATTTGGATACTGATCTTCATATGTGTACTGTTTATCACCCTCAAACTGATAGACCATCTAAAAGGACTATTAAAACATTGGAATACATGTTGAGATCATGATTAATTGAATTTCAAGGTATATGGGATTAATATTTACCTTTGGTGGAATTTTCTTACAAAAATACTTTCCATTCTAGCATTCAAATGGTTCCATATGAAGCATTATGTGGAAATGTATATCGTACTCTAACTTGTGGGGATGAAGTTATTGAAAGGAAACTTATAGTACCAGTACTTATTGAAGAGACAATAACAAAGTTAAAGACTATTCAAACTCATATTAAAGAATCTCAATGTGGGTAAAAGAGTTATGATGACAACCAAAGAAAGGATTTATAATTTAAATAGGGAGATCATGTCTTTTTTCAAAGTATCTACATGGAAGGGAGTCTTAATGTTTGGTATGAAATGGAAACTAAACTTGAGGTACATCATACCATTTGAAATTATAAAAATAATTGGAGTTGTAGCTTACCGATTATCAATTCCTCCAAGTCTATCCAAATTTCATGATGTGCTCCACATATCATTGTCAAAGAAGTACATGATAGACCCAAAACATGTACTCACCTATGAAGAAATAGAACTAGAACATGGCTTCTCTTACTGTGAAGAGCCTATTGAGATTATTGACACAAGTGAGAAAGTATCGATAAATTAGAAGACTCAACTAGTAAAAGTTATTTGGAGAAACCATAAAATGGAAGAAACAATGTGGGAACCTGAGGAAATTATGAATAAGAACCACCTATATGTTTTTAGAAGGAAACATTCATTTGAAAATTCAAGGAAAAAATTTCCGAATAAGGGAAGAATATAACACCCCAAGATTTTATGGTATGTATCTTCTAAAATAAATTCAATTCATTAAATAACTTATATTTAACAAACAAACTGTGATATACAATTAAATAGTAACTTGACCATTGGAATAGTGATGCGTTAATTAGGAATAGTAATTTGACCAATAGAATAGTATCCTTACCTATAAAAGTATAAATAAAATTTAGGTATCTTATGAATGAAAATATGATATATTTATATCATGTAATAAGTAAATAAATGTATAAAAAATGATAAATTAAGTATTAATATCTTTGTGAAACATAAATTCATATTTCAAATTTTATAATTAATACATTTTTTTTCATAAAATAGGTTCATAAATTAATATTTTTTTGGCTTATGATTATAAGATAATTTTATGAGGCCTTAATTAATTTTTCAAAGTGTCATAAAATCAGTTATAATTTTAAAATTGGTATTTTTAAAATAAATGATTATTTTAATTAAAAATTAAATTTATCTTACATAGAATATTATATTAAAAAAATTGAGTTTGTTTTTGAATTATTCAGATAAAAAAAATGGATTTTGTGACTTTTTTTAATTTTTCTAAAATAGTTGAATTTTTGGAGAATAATGAAATATGATAATTTATGGTATAATCTAAATACATTAATTATTGAGTCGTGGATGATGTATAGATGATTCAAGAACCATTGGTTCCAACTCAAATGCTCTTGTTACTATATTTAGTCATAATAATCAACACTATTCACAATATTGAGGCAAAATAATAAACTAATGAATAAAATAATCAAAAAATACTCCCCTCATCCACTATAAATACCACACCTCACCACCACTACTCCTCACACATTCCAATCCTTGAATATTACCCAATTTTTTACCAATATTATTCCCAAGTCTCACCCCCATGTCCAAAATCCTTTGGTATCACCATAATATCAATCCCAAGCCCCTTAAGGAGGTTCTCAAGGAGAAGAATTCAAGAAGTAAAATCCTCTTTCGTTTTCCTTTATTTTTCTTGTATATTTAATTTATTTTATTATCCTTACCTAAACTCCCCTATAAAAAGGGACATGATAACTAAAATATCATACATATACTATAATTTTTTTTATTAATGGTATATCAATCATCAATTCATTTTCCCTCTCCTTTTATTCTAAAAAAATGAAAACATCGTCTGTGAGGTACCGATTTAACGCCTTCGTGGACGATAAGTTTTCTTTTTTCAATTACACCTTCAAGGATGGTCATAAAACCATTATTAGGGTTAAATAATATTTTATTATACATATTATAAGTTATATAATTATATAGAATTAATATATATACATAATATTAATTAATAAAACAAAAATAGTTCGTGATAATAATAAAAGCAAAAAAATAATCTTAATGGTTATCATTAACGTTTAATCTAATGAATCATACTCATATATGAAAATAACAATATATTAGACCATTTAATATTCTATAAGTTCATTAATAACATATATTTTCAATTCTATATAACTATTAATATTTTACATGATCTTTCATATATGTGTACAAGTGAACCAATAATCAAAACCAAGGAAACAAACACTCCCGAATGATGAAATTAAATATTATAACTCATAAAAAGGACATAAATGAACTTAATAAAATTATACCACATAAAATACATGTTTAATATGATATTAATTAAATTATCAATGAATATAATTTCATTATCTTGGATATTAAGTATAAGTGCAGAATACTTTTAGACATAAAGTAAGAGATTCTCCCCGAATCTCCATTTTTCATCCGTGTTACACTTTTTATATATTTACCCAAATTTAATTATTATTTTTTAAATATAATTATTGTACATTATATTTATATGTTTCAAAATCATGTATCCAAATAAGTTCGTCTTTATTTGATGGGTAAATACATGTTTCTATAAGGTTCTATTTTCAATTCATTCCAATAAGCAAACCCAACTTAAGGAAACTTCCCAATTTCATACACATTTTCAAGTACACTCCATAATCTATTTTAAACCACCAATATTTTTATAAAATCAATATTTTTATTATGAAAAACTATATTAGTTCATTTATAGGTTTATGAAAACAATTAATCCTTTGTTCGTTTTAAATTCTCTTTAATATTTTCCCTTAAACCACACTAAAGAGGATCTTTTATAAAGTTTCTTAAACACTCTTTTTAATTGTTTTCAATTTAGTTGGACATAATTTATCATGTTCTATGTGTATATTACCTTATAAATGTATAGGAATGATTTTAATCCATTATTTCATAGACACCATTATGCTATTCCTTTTAGTTATTCATTATTTACCACTTATTCCTTATGTGTGGTGTATGTATACTTCTTCCCTTTTATTTATGATCACCATTAATTGAATATTTCATTAAATAAACATATTTATTGTATCATAGAAATGATTATTGTCTTATCCATATACCATTTTTATTTATAATGTTTTCTTTAAAAGTTGTTATTAAATTGAATCTATGTATGAATAATGCTTTGGACTTATAATGATGAGTGGGGCCTAGTTATAGATAGACCCTCAATTCATCAATAGGTCTCATGAGACAAAAAAGATGGTGAAAAACCCTTTGAGTTTGTTTCTAAATAGAATCATATGGATTTTTACCCAATGACTTAAAACATATTGACGATATAATGGTTCATGTGTTAGATACATGACACTTAATAAATAATAATTTTCTTTATTCATTATTCAGTTATCAATTTCCATGATGTTTTCAGCATAAAAAAATATGGTTGAATTTTCATTCTCAGTGTATTGATAACATGTGTTTTTCAGTTTATTTACCTTTCCATAATTACTATGTCTTATTGAATCTATTTTACTTATTATTATTTCATATAACCCATATTGAGTGTTTGATCTCACCCTCTTATTTGTTTTCTTTCCCTAGGTTGTGAAGATGAAATTTTTGAATAAGTGAAAAAATCAGTTTATTTTATTTTGTTATGTGCTATGTTTAATTTCCAATGTAATAAGGGAACCATGCATGTATGTAGTTCATTAAGACCACTAAACCAATAGATCCTTGGTGATGTGATATCTTGTATCTATGCCATTGTAATAAAACAATGACCAACTCTGGGATACTGGGGTCAGGGGTGTCACACTTAGCTGATGATATCTAGATCAAAGATCAATGATGGAAAAATATTTAGATCCTCTTAATTTATCAAACAGATCATCAATACAGGGAATATGACACTTGTTCTTGATAGTGATCTTGTTAAGTTCCTAGTAGTCAATGCCAAGATGCATTGAACCATCTTTTCTATTAATAAAAGTACAGAAGCTCTCCATGGTGAATCGCCAGGATGAATGAATCCCATATATAGATTCTCTTGGAGTTTCTTCTTCATTTTTAGCAACTTAATTCACTAAAAAAATTAGCGATTTTTATAAACGTCGCTAATTCATTTACTAATGTTTCTATAAAACATCAGAAAATGAAATTTCTCTAAATTATAAGTGTCTATAAATATAGGTAAATAACAACATTTATAAACGTTAAAAAAATTAGCAATACCAAATTTAATGATGTTTTTTAGAAACATCAGTAAATGAGGTGTAATTTATTGACATTTCTAAAAAACTTAAGTAGTTTTTTTAAAAAAATTCATAATATTTACGGTTTTTTATAGTAATTAGAAACACCTCATTTACCAATTTTTTTAGAAACATCGATAAATGAGGTTTCATTTACCCATGTTTCTAAAATATATTGGTATTGTTTTTTGAAATTCATATTTGTTATTTTTTTTTCAGTAATTTTTTACACAGCTCCCCACCTCCACCAATACCCATACACCCCCATGCCCCTATCCCCAGTGTAACCCCCCCATATAGTACACCCCCACACTACTACACCCTACCATGCATAATCCCCAATCACTCTCCAGCACCCGTATGCCCCCATGCCCCAACCCCGCGTAATCCATACCATCCCATATGCCCCCACGCTATTGTACTCTCCTCCTCACCCCCTACCCAGTGACCCCCAGTATAATCCCCAAATCCCATACAATTACCCAAAACCCACAACCTACTAGCTTAATCCCCCCTCATGTACGCCCATGCCCCAAGCTTCCACACATGCAGAAGCAAAAATTAAGCCTCTACTAGAAGTCGATCCCTGCACCTCCATGGTTACAATGAAAAAGCAGACCAACCCACATATTTTGATTTTGAATATGTAATTTTATTATGTTATATATATATATAAATATATTTTAGTATTTTAAAAATAATTTATTATATATATCTAAATATTAATATATATATATATGTTTATATTATATATATGTTTATATTTTACTTATATGTCTATATTTTATATTATATATACATTTTTATATATATTTTTATATTTTATGTTTATATATATTATATATATGTGTGTTTTTATATTTTATGTTTATTTATATGTTTATATTTTATGTTTACTTATATGTTTACATTATATATAGATAAGTTTATATTATATATATATATATGTGTGTGTGTGTGTGTGTGTGTGTGTGCACGTGTAAATATATATGTGTATGTATATATATATAATTATAATTATAAATTTATTTGTATATATATATAATTAGTCACCTTTTAAAACACTAGTAAAAATGTCACTAAAATATTCACATTTCTTAAAAAATGTGACTAAATTTCAAATATTTAATTGTATTATGTTATATTTATATATATGTAAATAGATTTCAATATTTAAAAATAAATATTATATATATATATTAATATATATATATATGTTTATATGTATATATTTTATATTTTATGCTTATACATATATGTTTATATTATAATATATATACATGTTTATATTTTACATAAATGTTTATATTATATATGTATGTTTATATTTTATGTTTATATATATATATATGATTATATTATATATATATATGTTTATGTATTATATTATTTATATATGTTTATATTTTATGTTTATTTATTTGTTTATATTATATGTATATATGTATTTTAAATATATTATATGTTTATATTAATATATATATATATATATATATGTGTGTGTGTGTGCGTGTCTGTTTATATGTGTGTGTGTATAGATATAAATATATATATGTGTGTGTGTGTGTACATAATTATACTTATAAATTCACACACACACACACACGCACACATAATTAGCCATGTTTTAAAACACTAGTAAAAATGTCACTAAAATAGACATGTTTTCTTAAAAAAGAGACTAAATTTGAAATATATATGTATTTTTATATATAAAGATATGTATATATATATTTATATATTTATATATGTGTGTTTATTTGTACTTATATATATATATATATGTTTTTATATACACGTTTATGTTTATATATATATATATATCTAAATATATATTTAAATAGGTGCAGGGAAATGAGATATAAATATATATATTATTTGTGACGTTTCCAGAAAACAGTTCAAATTTAGACTTGTTTTATAGGAAATGTTGTTAATTTAGCAAACGTTTTTATGTAAATGTCACTAATTTAGCGACAATATATATATATATATATATATCTATGTGTGTGTGTATAAATATATATGTGTATGTATACATATATATAATTATAATTATAAATAAATAAATAAATAAATATATATATATATATATAATTAGTCACGTTTTAAAACAAAGGTAAAAATGTCACTAAAATAGTCACGTTTTTAAAAAACATGACTAAATTTAAAATATTTAATTATATTATGTTATATATATATAAATAAATTTCAGTATTTAAAAATTAATATTATATATATTATATTAATATACATATATTAATATATCTATGTTTATTTGTTTATATTTTATATTTTATGTTTATATGTATATATGTATATATTTTATGTTTATATATATATATGTGTGTGTTTATATATTATATATATATAAGTTTATGTTTTATATTATATATATATATATATGTTTATATTTTATGTTTATATATATATATATATTATATATATAGTTTTATATTTTATGTTTATTTATATGTTTGTATTATATTATATTATATATATGTTTATATTATATATATATATATCCAAATAGATTGGGGTCAGAGCCCCTTTTATTAAAGGAAAATGAAAGACAAGTGAGAAAGACAAGGGACACGAGGATGGAGGGGGTCATACATAACATTCTTTCCCTTAGCTTGAAATCAAAGACTGACATAGGGTTCTATGAAAACAAACACTAGAAATATATATATATATATATATATGTGTGTGTGTGTGTGTGTGTATATAAATATATATGTGTATACATATATATAATTATAATTATAAATTTACACACACAGACACATATATATAATTAGCCACATTTTAACACATGAGTGAACTTTCTCTAAAATAGAACCATTTTCTTAAAAATGTGACTAAATTTAAAATATATATGTGTTTTTATATATAAATATGTTCATGTGTTTATATATATATATATGTTTATATATGCGTGCTTATGTTTATATATATTAATACACACACACACACACACATATATATCTAAATATATATTTACATCAATGTAGGGAAATGAGCTATATAAATATATATATTTTTAGTGACTTTTCCTAAAAAACATGGCTAACTTAGTGATGCTTCTTGATAACATTTCAAATTTACCGACGTTTCCTAAAAATATGTGGCAAAATTAGCGACATTTCCTGAAAACATTGCAAATTTAGAAAAGTTTTTGAGAAAAAATAACTAAATTTATAACTACTAATGTTTATAAAAAATGTCGCTAAAAATCATCATCAAATTTCATTTATTTGTAGTTTTTGAGGATATTATATATAGATTTTTTTAAATAGGTGTACCATGAGGTATGATTTCTATTGAAAACTCAACCTCATAATTTGGGGGAATACTAGGTAACTCTTTTGGAAAAACATCAACAAAATCTTGTACAATCAACGTATCCCCAATGTTGAGTTTCTTCCCAACCATATGAGATAAACATCCTTATTGAATTGGTAATAAAACATATATGATGGAATTAATTTCTATTGGGAGTTTAGGTTTATATCATCACAATGATAGATGATTGTTGGTTGATTCTAAATATAGAATGTAACTTCCCTTCCATAACAATTGATATGAGCTCTATATTGAGAGATCTAATCCATTCCCAAAATTTCATCGAATTAAACTAGTGTAATAATAACAATATTTTCAAGAAGCAAATTCATACAAACTTCCATCAGAGAGAAGATATAGACTTGAGATGCAATCATCTTACTATTAGGAGTTTCCACTACCAAATCAATATCTAATAATTGAGGTGGTGATGTGATACCCCTAGAAAAGTCTTCAGATATAAAATAACGGGTAGAACTTGGATCAAATAAAATAGTTTAACTTTCAGAGTGGGTAATAATTGTACCATTAACCACATCATTATGAAATCCTACTTTAGTAATAGTAATTTCCTAATATTGGCCTTATCCCCTTGAATTATTCTATGGTAATTCCCCTTGATTCTTGGGACATTGGTTTGAATAATTTTCCATCTCTCTATAGCTAAAGCACTAGATAGCTGTGGTTTCTTTATTTACCTTACATTCCAGAGATTTATGACCCCTTTATCTGCACTTAAAGCAAACTCCTATTCCAATTAAGTAAGTACCTGAGTGTTTCTTTACACAATTATCACATATTTTAAATCCCATCCTCCCATTTTTCTTCTTCGACACATTTATTTTTACTTGGTGCTCAGTTGACCTCTTATTTACTTAATATCCATTAATGATATAAAAACTAGAAAATTATTTCTTTTCCTTGATGGAACTTGATACTATATCATCATTTGATGAATTTTTTTGAGAAACCAGTTCCCTTTAGAGACTTAGTTAAATCCTGTAAAATAAATAATGAATGTTTATTTCCAGATTATGTATATAGCCTACAACATTCCTAGATAATATTGTAAAGTTAGCCTCATAGTCTTCCACACCTTCTTTTCATTTTTCTTTAATGTGAAGAACTTCCTATCCATTTCATCTTATTGTTTATGAGGGAAGAATTTCTTTAAGAATATCACTTTAAAAAAAAATTGTTCCATGATTTTAGCCTCCTCTATGACTTTAATTCACTTATGATAAACATGCCTCAGATACTATATTTCAGTTATCTAATACCTAAAATGAAAATACTCATGATTTCAGAGATTTAACTAGTCCAAACTTTCCACCACCATGATTCACTCGAATGTGAAACTCCCCCACTCTTCTACAAAACATCCCCCTTCTAGTTAACTATCTTCTGATGAATTATGCCACACATCATCTGATCCTTTTTTCGGATGAAACCATCATATCCGAGAGACACCTCTTAACATTCCACCCACTAACACTCAATGGATGTTTATTTATGAACCCTTATATCCCAATCCTAAACTGAAAACTTGAGATCAGTGAACACTTTTCAACAATTTTAGTCACCCCAAAACTACAGAATTATGGATCCTAAGAAATTTGAGCTTTTGGGAACAGGTCCATTGATATTTTGTTGAATTCATTGACACATAATTTCATGAATATATATCATTTCCATCATTATTACATTTGGAATAATCCCTATAATTTATTTCATGTGATTTTAGTTCTCTTTACTACTTCTAGCTAGGTTTCCCATCCAATGAAACTTACAATCCCCCCAAGAGCAGCAATACCAACATCCTCCAAGATTTTCAGCCTTCTCCATCATATCTTGAAACCATCAGAATTTAAATAATATTCCATAAATATAAATAATCACACTTAAAAGAGTCAATAATTTTTTATATTTAACTTGGAATTTTAATGATTTTAATTCCATCATTTTACCATTTTGGCAGTAATTATCATTTATTTTTATTTAAGAGTATTTTGGGCATTAGTGTGAAAATGGATCAAAACATGGTTTTTAGTTTTTTATTTGATCTTTGGAATTATTAGAATAAATACTATATTTAATAATTATTGTTTGATTATATTTTTGTTACTGGAAGATACTTCAATGGAATCAAATAAGATCTGAAAAATTTAGAATTACTTTAGATGATCGATTGGGATTGGAAATTTTGCAAAGTTCTTGATCAACCACACCTTGAAACTACCATGAATTACATTATCTACCATGCAATTGATCCTTAAACCATTTGAAGATATATACAATAAGAATAAGTTCTCAACATATTTCATGTTGATCTGATTGAATAAACATCTAATCCACTAACCACAAGATTAATTTCTTAATCAACCATGTAAATATTGACTACAAGAAGAGATGTGATCAACCATGAATTTCTTAGATTGTCCACATGAAAATTTAAATATATGACAAGATGAACCTACATGAAAATATCTTATCCTTCTTATGGTCAATTCACATACTTGGAACTAATGTTTGATCCATGCCTTGGAAAAAAATTGATTTATAGAAGTTTACTTACATGCTTCATGAAACTCACCTATACTTAAAAATGAAACTTTTGACCTCCATATCTATATTCATATGACTAATTTAAGGCTTACACAAGGATTAAAACATTCATAATATCTAAATATGAAATAAGGAAATAAAGTTTTGGATATCATGGAGATTTGAAGGTATAATTAAATAGGGAGACCGTGTCGAGAAGAAGGAAAATTTTTGGGATTCAAAATATAGAATATCTCTCAGGTTTGACCAATGTATAAAGAAGATAATTTCAAATATTTGATGAAGGAATCTGATGATTAAAAATAATAATATTTATATAAAGTGAAAATCATCAGCCACTACATAGATATATTAAGATAATGTTTTATTACAGTTTTGTTTTGTGTTTTGTTTTCTTTCATTTTATAATTCACACTTTCATAATTTAATAAATTTTCTCTCATTTATATCACCTTATTCACTATGATCTATTATTCTCATAATAATGGGTATCTAAACCAATTAATATCTCATGCTATTAATACATTTTCCAAACCAAAGTCTCTATGAAAATCATGTTAAATATTTAATAATTTATTAGAGTTAGGTCGAGGTTAATCTAGGTGGGAAATACCCTATGTGTCTCTAATTAGTTATATGTGGTGTAACTAATTATTCTACAATACATTTCCATTATATAAAGTAAGTGGATGTTAAATATACTTAGAAATTTTTTAGTGCACCATATGTATACAACCAGGGAAGAACAAGGCATTATCACTTGATATAGTGTGTTTATTAAGTATTTATAAAACTAATAATAAGAAGAGGAAGGTTCAATATGATTTATTACTTGAGATAATTACTTTATTCTTACCAATTACATTTTATCCATATTTCATCTTCATATTTATTTTCTATAATTTCACTCCACATTACAAAAAACTCAATTTTTATTTTATTTTATAAAATTAAATGTAAAAAAAAAATATAATAAGTGAAATAAGATATCGAGTGTTTGAACTATAAAAGCTCTTCAAGTGACATGACCCTAGTCTGGTATTGTGTTACACTAAGAAAATAAATAAATTTCTTTTTCCAAAAACAATTATAGGTGTGAATTCAAAACATAGTGTTGTTGGAAGGGATTCAAGTGGCCTTTGTTCATTATTTCTTTTTCATTTTATAAATAATTTTTATTTTTTTCACAAAAAAATATAAAAAATATTTTCTTACTAACCCTCACCCATGGAAGAACCATTTATTTTTTAGATCAGTGAGGATAGTTCAAAGACTAATTTTGTTAGAGGAGGAATTCAAGGAGGTCATAAAGGTCCTTAAATTTCCCTCACATTCCAATTAATAAAATCTTTGGCCCAAGAATTAACTAAGCTATATGAGTACTTCCTGGAGTGACATAAAGAAGCGACTAAGGAACAAAAAGAGTCTCTCTTATTTTCTCACAATTGTTATGAAGAAATTATAGAGTCTAAGGCCATGCTTGAAGACCCTCCATAACCAGCCCTCACTCAGATAAGGATATAGGATATTAATAATGAAAAAATTCATGCTGACACATTTATTAGGGATTATCAAAAGCTAAAATAATCCTAGAATCACTTTGTGGAAGGTAAATTACCACAATATTTCCCCACTCTTGAAGAGGAATAATAAAAACCACTCTACATCTCTTTAGTTATGGAAGAAGAAACCACCCAATTTGTGGAATTTAAAGTGAATATGGAAGATCCTCACTACCTACTTCCATACAACACCACCCAACTCCAAGAGGCAATTTTAAATGAATAAGTAATTGAATTCAAGTTAACTCAAGGATTCAATCCTTTACTGAACTCAATTTCCATTGATTTTATTAAAACTAATTTTTGTATTAACTCCCCCTCTTTTGATTTTTATAACATAGAAGATACTTGGTTTATCTTGGAGGATAAATGAGAATAATTAAATTAACCTGATGAGGAATACATGGAGATTCTAAAACCCATTTAAAACCCATTGGGGGAAGTATAAGAGGACCCCCATGGGTTTTCTTGAAAAAACCAAATTACAAGATGATTACATAGAAGGGTAATATATTGAAATCTATTATCCATGATTTAATTATGTTCAAATAAGAGTATTATATGAATTTACATTTAGGAATTATTTTGATACAATAATATGTGAGTAGGCTTAGTAAGTTAAGAAAGAGGTTGTTGATTTTGTAACAACAAAGGAGGAGGTCATATTTTTAATCCTATCCCCACCTTGTAAGGTGTATATAATAGCTATGGGGATGGAATTTATATAATCTATTCATGGGTAACTGAAAAAGAAATGTGAAGGAATGAAAGTTTGAAGGAAGAATCCTTGGAGGTTCAAATAAAAGAAGCTCCACCCACCATCTGATTATGGATAACAGTTGGTACTACCCATCTAGGGGTAGTCAAATCCCAAGGCTCACTTGGGCGTGAAACCAAGAATTTTAATTTTCTTTTCTCTTTATTTTTCTTTTTTAATATTTTTCTTTAAATAAATTATTTAATGATTTCTTGGTTTTCTTGTGGGTTTCCGGAAAGTGTCACTTAAGATACTAACTCAAGGATACCCTACAAATAAACCAAATATTATTACTCCTCTTATTCTTTTTTTTTCTCCTACCCAACTAAATATTATGCATAAAAAAGTTGAAATTATTTTTTAAATAAATAAAAGTGTGTAAAAGTAATATAAGTTCGATAGAGAGAATACAAACCTCTTTTGATTAAAATTGTTTTAGAAATTTCATGATTTATTTTCAGATTTTTGATTTTTGGAGTTTTTTAGGTAAAAATATTTTGAGTATCATTAAAATAGGTGAAAAAATTGACACTATCATAATATTTTGGATAAAAATTATTGATTTTAATTTTCAAAATTTTTAAATTATTTTTGAAATGAATTTTTTTCTTGATTATCAATCTGAGTATTTAATGAATTTTGATCAAATTTGAAACTCAATATATACTAGTGATGTCCATAATGTTTGAAATTTTCTAAAACCCAAGAGGTTTCTTAGAATTTTTGACATCTATATATTTTTTGTTTTATTGAGAGTATTGAGGTATGATTTGAAATCAATAAATTATTTATTTAATATTATTAAAATATGTTAATTTTCATGAATTGTGATAAATATAATTGATGCTCCATTTTGAAATCCTATTTTTACATTGAACTATATTTTTAAGCCCGCCCTTACATATGAACTTTTTAATAATCCCTTAGTATCCCTAAACAAAATTTTTAAGAAACCAAATTATAAGCTGAAAATCCATATACACCTTCTCTATAAGTTAATTTCATGAACATAGTTGAAATCAAGTGTGGGGGATGGATAATATTGCTAATTTGGTAAATATATTTGACAATTGTGAGTTATTGTATAGTCTTGATGCTGATATTTTTGAAAACAATTAATGATGGAAAGATGTAATCATGAATAAAAACGTTATTCAGATTTGACTTTGGAGTTTACTATTACTTGAATATAAAAAATTTTCATCTATTTCCATAAAAAAAATATGAGTCTAAATAGAAATACAGGTATAAATACAGGATGAAACAAAGCCATGAGGTGGGGAATAGGGAAGAAATTTACTCTTTAATGATTAAAATTCCAAGGTACAGACTTCCTAATAAATTAAAGATGAGTTTTTAGGCTATCTATGTGTAATAAGAGAGTGAGTGAGGACATATTATTGATTTTAAATAGATTCATGCATTTTACTTCACTTTAGAGACAATCCTCCACATTTTTCCTCAATAATTTTATATTTGAATCCTACCAACCCATGATCCTTAGAAAAACCCAAGTGAATTTCATTATTATTTTACACATTTAATGATTATGTGATATAGATATTCTATAATGGAACTAAGATTATGGAAATCATAAATTCTCTTAATAATGATAAAATCTTCAATTCTAATTCCTTGAGTGAAGAGAAATATATATCCAGGTAGATTAGAAAAAAATGAAAATGAGAATAAAAATGATTTTGAATGATTTTTTATGCTTAGTGAGGAAAGTGAGAATTGAAATCAATTAAGGAGTCATGATAATTATTTGGTTGTTTGAATTGTAAAGTGCTATCAATTATATCTTGAAAAATATTGTTTCACCATGATGTAAGATGAATTCCAAGAGTTTAATGTCTAATCATGTGGGAATTGATAGTTTCAATAATTTTATATGTTTCACACAGAATTTAAATGATTTTAATCATAATATTTTACCATTTTATGGTTAATTTTTTCTGATTTTGATTATAGGAGTATTTTAGGCATTAGTGTAAAAATTTATTAAAACTTAGTTTTTAATTTTTTCGTTTGATCTTTAGAATTTTTAGAATAAATAATACATTAAATATTTAGAGTTTTATTATTGTTTTAGACAACTAAAAGATACTTCAAAGGAATCAAATAAGATCTTGGAATTATGTAATTGCTATAAATAATTGATCATGACTAGAAATTTCACAAATTCCTTAATCAAACACATGTTCAAACTACCATCCAGTCACTTGTCGAACATACAGTCGATCCATAGACTATAATAGTATATTGAAAACAATTAGAAGTTACTAACCTACTATATGTTTATCTAAATAATACCACATTTTATCCATATATCATAAGAGTAAGTTCTTGATTGACTATGTGAAGATTAACCAAAAGAAGACAGTAAATCGACCATGCCTTTCCTGAATCAACCACATGATAATTCTAATCAACCACAAAATGAAAATACCATATGGTCACTAGTTTTCTCATGATCAATTCATTGAATTCCACCTCATGGTCGATCCATGCCTTTGAAAAAAATTAGTTCATGCAAGGTCACATGCAGGATTTGTGAAACTCACCTGCACTTGAAAGGGAAATTTTGGGTTTCCACCTTAACAATCACACCACAAATTGAAGGTTGGAACCTGGATTACAACAGTAATGATATCTTGATCTTAAAAAATGAAATAAATACATAGATATCATGGATATTTGAATACTTTATTAAAAAGGGAGACTTTAAGGGGAAGAAGGAAACCTTCTAAGCTTAAAAAGAGATAAGATATTAGGGGTTTGACCATCCAGAGAAGAATGGAATTTTGAATATTTGAAGAATAAACCTAGTTATTATAAATAATAATAATAAACTGTGGTAAAAATAATCAGAAACTACATAGAGAAATCCGAATGAAGTTCTATTAATGTTTTGTTTTATGTTCTATTTTCTTTAGTTCTACAATTCACACTTTCACATTTTAATAAAAGTTCTATCACTTCTCTTATATATTTCACTGTGATCTCTTGTGTTTATAATCATGACTAGCTAACCCAAGGAATATATTGGGTGAGTAATCCAACATTTTAACTGATACCTCCATGTATGTCATGTTTAATATTTAATAATTACATAGAGTTAGGTCTAGGGTAATCTAGGTGAGAAAGAAACCATGTGTATTTACTTGGTTACCTAATGTTTAGCTAATTCTTATATAACCATTTTCCATTTGATAAAGGAGGTGGATCTATAGTATACTTATAAACTATTTAGTATACTATATATACACAACGTGGTGGAAGAGGGTATTCCCACTAAATATAGTGTGTTAATTAAGTATTTTTTAAATTAATAATATTATTATGAAGTCTCTATATGAATTATTCGCTAAGAAAATTATTTCTTTATTAATAATTAAAATTTGTCTATATAAAATATGTATCTTTAGTTTCTATATTTTCTATCCACATTACCAAAATCTCTATATTTATTTTATTTTTAAAATAGAAAAAACTAAAAAACATAATAAGTGAATTAGAATAGTGTGTGTTTTAATTGAAAATTATCCTCAAGTTAGATGACCCTGGTCAGCCACTATGCTACACTATGAAAAAAAATTTATTTTCCACTCACCGTGATAGGTGTGCATTCATGAAATAATGAAAAGATAATTCCAAATGAAACATATGGCCAATTGGAATTTTGATATTCCATAAACACCACTAGTAATGCCTCCATATCCTAGTGAAATTATTATAATAACCAGATAAACTATAAGATCATGAGAACCCAACAACATTACAGTAAATATCATTTTGAGACTTTAACAAACTACTCTACCATAAAATATTCATACATTATCTATCACTAATAACTACAACAATGATCCAATACCAATTGTTAGTATCAAATATAAAAATTAAAATATGCTCTGATACCACTTATTAGGGATGAAGGTGTAAATACCGATCACCAGAAGTATGTAGTTTAAGTTCTCAAGTGCACCAAAACATAAACCACTAGAAGTAGAGAATCTTATGATTAGGTCATACCCCATGAATTCAAATATTATAATTATGTTGTCCAAGCATCCCATCTATAATGAACACAAATTGGTATAAATAAAATTCCCCTTTTTATTTAATTAAATGAATTATTATGTAATATGGTTATGGAAAACACATGAACTTATTTTGTTTTATTATATAATTTTGGATTTAAAATACCAATAATTATAATTAAGGTTGATAATATATCCATTTAATAGTGATCACATGATTAGTATAAATATAGGGTTTTAACAAATCAAATTTACACAGACAAAGGAAATGATGACCTCAACCAGTAGGATCGTACCCTATGAATCCCATTTATCAGATCTTTAAAGGGAGATAACATCATTGAAATTTTCCCTTTATGAAGAATAATCCAA
Source organism: Viscum album (assembly GCA_963277665.1). Classification (NCBI taxonomy): domain Eukaryota; kingdom Viridiplantae; phylum Streptophyta; class Magnoliopsida; order Santalales; family Viscaceae; genus Viscum; species Viscum album. Next base: position 1,257,559,253 of record OY728122.1, read on the forward strand.
GATCCAATAACTTAACCTTGATATAAACCATTTATGGGAGAAGTTAAATTTCATCCAGATCACGTCCCAAACCATATATGCCGAACAACCCCAAGAAAGTATCACTGTTGTGCACCTTACTCTTAAGGTGTTTTCTAATTTATTAAAGTGATATGTATCAAGACCCTAGTATTATGAGTATGTACCTTATTTTTAATATAATAATGAATATATTTTCATCATATTATGGTTACTTAATAAATTATTTTTATTTCAATATAATAAAACACAAAGTATTTTCGGTTAATATTCAAATTCAATTAAGGAATTTATTTTGATGAATTAATGGATTTTTGAAAGAAATAATATTTTAATAAAATATAATTATTATTTAATTTTTATTAAATATAAATGATCATATAATTTTTATGAATTCAAATATAATTTTTAAAAGGGTTTAAAAAAACTGTTATTGTCAAAAACTCAATATTTCTCAATAAAAGTCAAATAATATTTTAAAATTGAAAATGAAAATATTTATAAAATTATTTATATTAATTGAATATTATTTTTGGAATCATAATTTCTAAATTATCCAATGGTGAATTTTTCATAATTTTCTGAGATAATCGAATTTTTAGGTAAAAAATAAATACCATATAAATATACTTTGTGTATTATGAAATCGTAATGAACTTAAAGTGATGTAATAAATACTATAAATGGTATAAAAGAAAAAATATATATTTTAACTTTAAAATAATTTAATTTAATTTTTATTTCATTAATTTTATTAGGCCCTTATGAATACTCCAAAACAATTAATATATTTTAAGGTTTTAAAACTATTTATTTAAGAGTATGAATCACCACTATATAATAAAGGGTATTATTTTATTAATTTTGGACCTTTAAATTATAAAATAATGATTTAAACTATAATTTGGCTGAAACTATGGGCAAAAACCTGAAGTTGGTTTGTGGTTTTGATTATTTTATTATGTAGATTCCAAAACCTAAATAATAAATAAATCACTATCTTTTTCTATATAAACCCACCCAATATCACATTTATCTTCACTAAAACTCCATGTAGAACTTACATAATCTTACCTAAACTCTATAGAGTCCTCCCAAGGCACCCCAAATCTCTTAAGAAGTGCCTCTCAAGCATTTGGAGTCACACACTCAAGTAAGGGATCTTTTCCTTTCTCCTCTTTATTTAAGTATCTCCTTTACCTTATGTCAATTATATTCATTTCCTTATGATGATACTTGTTATTAAATATCACCATAACTATCCAATTTATGTCCATATTATGAGATACACCTTTCTCTCCCATAAATCCATTTTTTAAATTTTTATGTGATGCTGTTATGTTGCCAAAATTTTACCATGATTTTACATGCCAAAACAATTGTGTAGTGAATACCATACCCATTTCCTATAAAGGGTATTAAAATTTATACACTTATAAATATTTGAATTGGGAATTACATGTATTTATTCTACACTCGTTGTCTGTGGAATACAATATTATGATGAATGAATCCATGTTGTATGATCTATGTGGCACACTTAAGCATGAGAATGAAATGAAAGTGATGGGTGAACCCAGAATTATATAGCGCTCCAATGAATTGGGTAATGTTTAGTAACATGAGATGTTATGTTTGAAAAGGGATTAAACCTGATTCCTTTATGAGAATTTATCCACGATGATGTATCAATTGTTTATACTTGACCTATGTTTATGATGCAATGTTTTAAGTTGTTGCCACATTTCCATGATATGATTATCATGCTATATCAAGTCTCATTGATCATGTTTATGATTCATTGTAACACCCAGAGTTTATATGGATCATTTTTTTAAAAAAATTAAAATTTTCATTTATATCTCACAATGCACTAATCCAAACATTTCTTTCACACTAAATTGACTTGTTGTATATGACACACAACTTTGAGTTGGCGTACGATACATGCAACATTGAGTATTGATTTTGCTCAATGTATAAAAGAATAATGTTTGGATTATGTTATATGTAACACCAAAGGAATATTTCAATACACACAAAATTGACTTGGCTTGCATTACATGAAAGAGTGACTTTCCTCGATAGCTTGTGTTGTACGAAATACTAAGTTTCACTAAACAATGATATATAATAATATTATTTAATAGGATATAAACTAGATGTTATGAAGTGTATCAAGAAAATTTTGAATTTTATATAACATTAAAATTCATCTTATGTATTTTCTAGACATGATATAAGAACAAATTCAATTTTTTGGTTAAAAGAATTATTTTTCAAAAAATGCAGTTTTACTGCCTTTTAATGGTGCACACATTTTAAATCAAGTTTTAAATACTTTATATATTTTATTTGATAAAATAAAATTCTTATTTGGAAGTGGGACTTCAAAATTTAATTTGGTTTAATTTTTGGTATTTTTTTGATAAAATTCATATTTATTGAATAGTGAAAAAATGCATTTTAATTTAAAAATCCTATTCATATAATTTATTTATATAGTTAGATTTTCTTTTTAATTGGTATTAAAGTGTAATTTTATTATGTTTTTATAATTTAATCCAATTTTTGTCATTGTAAGTAATTTTCAGTTAAATTGGATATAAACACATGAGAATCTTTTGATAGTTTTTACTTTTTAAAAACCCACTTTTTGGTTTTGACAACGAGAATCAATTTTAAATTAATTTCGGTTAATTTTGTGTTTTTAATTTAGAAAAATTGATTCCATATTTTGAATCATAAGGTTGAAATTGTGTAAATAAGAACCTTTTATTTTGGGATATTATGAATAGTAACTTGAGTAATTATTTTTATTTACTATAGTTAGAGGGTGAATCAGGTAAATAAGGGTAACAAATAATATTATAATAATATAAAACTCCCATAACACATAAAAGAATACTATTGGATGAGATATATCCGACAATGAGAATCTATGTGTCTATTTTAGGACCCCATGGAGCCACTTGGGTGTGATAATGACCTTTTATAATAATTAATTTAAAGTAAAGGGAAATATAACATAACCATGTATCTTTTTCCTATTTTTTTATTTTGGTTAATATAAATGATATATTTGACTTTAAATAGTAATTATAAATCTAAAAACATTTCCTACATTGTGGTATTTTATTTATAAATTTTAAACATTAAATAAATAAATTTATTTTAGACACAATGATGATGCAATGATTACCTTATTAATGAAATATTCAAATAAATGATATTATAAATATTAATATAAATGTAATTTGAACATTTTGATGTCATATAATATTTTTTTTATTACATTAACATGTTAGTGAGTAGTTAATGCCTTTTTTTAGAATTAATCAAGTTTTTATGACTTTAAGACAAATCAATTACTAAATAGTGTCAAAATTGACATAAATGAGTTTTTAAAACAAATACTATTTTATGAAATGATATAATAGTTTTAAAAATATAATATTCAACTAAATGACTTATATAATGTTAAAAATTTCATTAATGTTTCAATTTTGGTTCTCTTTGCATTTTATAGAAACTATAGTAACAATATATTATGAAAATACAAGAAGACATGGTAAGAGTTAATGTTTTTAACTAAGGGTTAAATCTAAAAGATAAGGCTAATTTTATGACCTAAACCTATATAAAACCTATTGGTTGAGAGTATTTAGACCAATAATCATCTTATATTCTAAATAAATGTGTTTGGGACCATTAGAAACCAAAAATAAATTTATAATAAATTAATATTTAAAGACTTTCCTAAAGTGCCTCTCACAACTCCTATAAAAGGGCACTTCTCCTTCTCTTTTATTCACACCTCCAAATCCCTTTGGATCAACCAAAAACTACAAATTTACTCTCCCAAATTCACTCACTTCATCTTAGAGGCCACACTTAGGGAATAAATCCATCTTAATTTGACCTTTTGGGCAAATCAAAGGGGGATACTCAAAAAAGAGGTAATTATTTTATCACCTATTTCAAAATTCTTTTCTTCTTCTACGTACCCTTATTATGTTGTTTACATAATAAAGTAATAAATCCAGGATCTTGTACATTATTATATTTTATTATAACTATGGGACAACCTTATACCTCCTTTTATCCATCCTATGAATAACAATATCACCATGTGTGCGTACGTACGAATTACCATCTCCACATCGTGGTGTAATTGGTTATTCAAAAATACATTATTTGGATGAATATAATGATGAGTATAATGGATGAGAATAATTAATATAACATTATAATTATTATTTATAATTAATATGACATCCAATTTCATAACATTTAACCATTAAGTGAATGATATCGTCGCTCGTGCATACGTACGACCTACTGTCTCCATGACGCGATGAGATTCATTTCCACGTTAACCATTCAAGAATGATTATAAAGTATATATAATAACTAATAATTAAATATATTACATAATTATTCTATTGGATTTATGTATATATATATATATATATCATTTACTTTCTTCCGTTTAATTCAATAACGAAACGAAAACAACGTTCATGAGTACGTACGGCCTACCGTCTCCATGAATGGTGTATTCCATTTCATTTATCTATCTATTATATATATTTATATAATGAATTTTTATGATATATAAATCATTTTTACATTCTATAAGTAATTAAATCACTATCTATGTAATAATATAAATAATAACAAGTGAAAACATGTACGATAAATAAAATTATTACTTCCGAAAATGTTTCTTTAACATGGAATTGATAAATAAATGGGTAATATAAAGTCATAAGTGGATCATATATGATATAATAAATATTATTATGGTTTTTTTGGAATATAATAATATGTTTAAACCCACTATATAGGAGTTCTAGACATATACGGAAGAAATCAGACCTAAGGTAAGAGATAATTTCACAATCTCATTATTTTCTGAAATTGTATCTATGTAAGTATTTACCAGGATATATTTATCATCCACATCCATGTTTCCTAAATATATAATATTATTTAAATTCTTTTAATATTTTTTAAATTAAATTTTACTCATTGGTGAATTTTTATTAAACGGTATGGAAATAATCTTTCTTTTGTTTTCCATACAATGTACTTTTTGACTTTTCTGACAAGAGTACGATCTGAATGTATTATTTAACTTATATGGCATGAACATATTTTTAAATCTTCATAACACCTTATTTATAGGAAGATTCCTCTTCATGATTTCAATTTTATTTTCAACTAATTTTTTTTAAAATTCTTATCATTTTGTGAAAAGAAAATGTTTTTTTAAAGAAGAAAAGATATTTTCCTCAAGAATTAAGTTGAAGTGTTTTATAAAAATTATTTTCCACATAATATAACATAGGGTTATTTTTATATCCCTATTATTACTTTTATTTGATTGTGTTTATGATGGAATTATTTTTATGAAATCTATTTATTTTATATGGATTATGTTATGATGGAATTATGTTTAAGAAACCCATTTTATTTCATGGGTTATGCTATGATGAATGATTTATGTTTTCGTGGAACATGTAAGAATGATTTCACTATGAGATGGGTGGAAACTATATCTCCCTCCAATTCATTGGGTATAGATTTATGTTTCATGAGATAGAAATGACTAGAACAACAAGTAAATCTGGTTCAGTAATATAGGGATGGAACATCAAGTAAATATGGTTTAGTAATACATGGTTGGAATGGAAAGTAAATATGGTTCATTAATACATGGATGAGATGATAAGTAAACCCAGTTAAGTAGTGTATTTTTCCCACTATTATGGTATTGGTAGAAATTCCTTGGATACTATGGAAATCAAATTATGTGATTATTTTTTCTATAATTCCATGTTTTATACCAATGCTATTTTATCATGGTTAATGTTTCTTTATTATCTATGCCTTACGTACTACCAAGATTTATTTCAGGACTCAAGATTTTGATATTTAAACATTATGTTCATGTTTTTACATTCTTATGTTTATGATTTGTTTTATGTTCCATATTTACCCTTACTGAGCATTTGAGCTCACCCTTTTTATGTTTTCTTTTTTCCCCAGGATATAAAGAAAGGTTTTATGTAGGAAAACTAATGGGGAAGATAATTATGGGAAATGTTGAAAATATGTCACCAACATAGAAAAATGTGTTCCGAGTTTCCAAATACACTAAAATAATACGGTCTTTGGGAATCTATTTGTGTAATGTATTATGTATTTTTTAAAAGAAATGTAATGTATATGTACATAAATCTTGGGTCATTATAGTTCATATATGAGAAAAGGAGGTAGGAATGAATCCGATCCTTGGGAACTATCACGTGTGAACGTTGGATGAAGCTTGTCTCTCCACCCAAGGGCTTCATGAGGAAATGACTACCACTGGGGATGGTGGTGTGTCCCACCCTAGGGGTGTAACCACCCATGCAGTGCTCGGATTGGTATAAATTCTAGTCCACTAGAAATAATTCCAGACCATTAGAGTTGGTATTAGAGAAAAGAATGTAGGAATGAATCCGATCCTTGGGAACTATCACATGTGAACATTGGAAGAAGCATTACTCTCTGACCAAGGGATTCATGAGGGAATGGATTCCACTGGGGATGGTGATGTGTCCCGCCCACGGGGTGTAGCTACCCATGGAGTGCTCTGATAAGTTCAATTATTGTCCATTGGAAATAATTATAGTCTGTCAGATTTGGTATCAGAGCAAAGGTTTAGTCAACCTTTGGAAACTAGGATGCAAAAACATTAGTGATACCCCTAGAGATATTTCTAAGGTATATATTTAGATTTCCTAAAGATAAGTCAAGTATAGGTTACAATCCTAGAGTTTTTGTGATAATCATAAATAACATAGGGATAAACTAAAGATATCTTAGATAGAAATATTATAAGTAATTTACCTTACTTATGTGTTTATAATATCTAATATGTATTTTTCACTCTTTTATTTCATGTCTTAGCCAATATTCAGAACTAAATAGAACATAATTAACCATTGAATGTTTAAGAAGTGAAAAGTATGGGAATTATGAAGATATATTTCCTATGTTGAAACATCATGAAGAGAATCATGACGATGGAATGAGTATATGTCATATTACTGAGGATAAAGAGATTGTAAATGACATGTGAATGATATGAGATGTTCTTCTAGTATTGTTTACATTAAACCTAAGAATATTGAGGTTTATAAACCTTAATAAATGATTTATATTTTAGGAAATACAAAGATGATGGATCCTGAGTAATGGTTTAAGAATAAAGTTGGATTATTGAGGTGTATATGTTACAGAATTCAAATATTATGTTATATGAATTAGGAAATATATAAGTTTTTTCAGTTTATGTTTTTCATTAAGGATTGAAAAGGATATGTTGAATATTTCTAAGGAGCCAAAAAGTTGATTTAAGGGTATGGTCATATACTTGGAGAACACATGATTAAGAGAAAGATAACCCTTAATATGTCCCTTATGTTTAGATAATGATGTTTTCATAAATATATGTTGGATTTGAATAAGTAAATTAGATTATGATAGTTTCTTGAGATATAATTATGGAGTTATTGATAAGAGGGTTATTCTATCAAGGATGAAGTATACAACTTTTTGGGACTTAAGGAATATATTCAATAAGTTTTGTAATAAGGAAACATGTATGTTTTCAATAAGGATATATGGTAATTTAGGTTATTACCAAGGTTGAAGAGAATTCATGATGAAGTCATTAAATTTTTTGGAATGTGATCAATAAGATATATCTTATTATATATGGGGGATAAATGAAGGTATTCACATGCTTGTTATATGAATTTTCATGTAATTGTTTTTTTGTACTATGATTTTAGACAGTAGTATTTTGGATAAGACTAATGGTTGGAATGGATTAAGTTATACATTGAATAGTATTGTTTAAGGATAAATTTTTTAATATTATTTCACGAATGTTATAATTGTGTTGTTTTGGAAAAAGGACAACCTGCAGGATGGGAGAAACCCATTCTATAGGATAAGGCTACATGAATTTAACCCACAACTAAAGTGTGACAGACCTTTATCACCTACCACAGGCCTACGAGAAGTCCCTGGTAAGTATAAATTAGTTTTATTTTATTTAAGTGTTATGATAGATAAAGTATAAGTCCATTTTTGGAACCATATATGATTAATCTCACCATAGATGGACTTATGTAGATTTGATATCTTGTACTAACCTTTTTATGACAAAGAATTATGGAATGACCTATCATTCTATTTATGGGTCGCATGATCTACTAATACTTAAGGAATGAAAATTTCAACTTCATTTCTTTTAATAAGAGATGAAGTGGAAATTGTTCAAGGCATGACCACCGATGAGATTATACTGAAATCAATTAATTATTTAATATTATGTTCTTAAAATTTAGGGAAAGGATCTAGAAAACAAAAAATGTTATACTAGTACCTTCTTATCTAATGAATCAGATGGTCCCTTAAATCATTGCAGATTTATGGCTTTTTGATTGTTAACTTTCTTCAAACCTTATTCTCTATCACTATCCATCAGAACCTGATGGTTATATTTTTCTTACATATCCATGTTTTCACTTCCCACCTATGTTATTCTATGTGGAAACCCAATGACAAGTTACTTTGGGTAACCATTGTATTTCTAACTTTTCTTTTTAAAATTATGTTTTAGTATTCCTTTTAATGATGTGGGTTTCAATGAAATAAAATTTCAAGTAGTAAAACTTTTATAACCTCACATAATTTTAAGGGAGAAATCCATTTTAATGGGGGTATAATGTAACACCCCAAGTTTTTATGGACCATTTTTTTAATAAATTAAAATTTTAATTTATATCTTTTAATGCATTAAATCAAACATTCCTTTCACACTAAATCGACTTGTCATATGTTACACACAACACGAAGTTGACGTACGATACAAGAAATACTGAGTATAGATTTTATTCAATGTATAAAAGAACTGTTTTTGGATTATGTTATATGTAACACCAAAGGAATATTTCACTACATGCAACACTGACTTGGCTTGTGTTACACACAAGAGTTACCTTCCTTGATAGCTTGCGCTGTATGCAATACTGAGTTTCACTAAACAAAAATATATTATTAAAATATTATCATTTAATGGGATATAAACTAGCCATTATGAATAGTATTAACCACATTTTTATTTTTATATAAAATTAATATTCATCTTATTTATTTTCTAGACATGATATAAGAACAGATTCAATTTTTCAAATAAAAGAAGTATTCTTCAAAAAATTCAGTTTTATCGCCTTTTGATGGCATACCCATTTTAAATCTAGTGTTTAACAATTTTATATATTTTACTTGAAAAAATAAACTTATTCTTTGTAATTGGGACATCAAAATTTACTTTGGTTTGATTTTTGATATTTTTCTGATAAAATTCATATTTTAATAAATAGTGAAAAATACTATATTTTAATTTAAAACAACCTTTTTGTCTAATTTATTTATATAGTTAGATTATATTTTTAATTAGTTTTAAAGTGTAATTGGATTATGTTTTTATAATTTAATCCAATATTGGTCATTGGAAATAATTCATATTTAAATTTGATATAAACACATGTCAATCTTTTGATAGTTTTACTTCTTAAAAACATGCTTTCTGGTTTTTGAGAACATAAATTAATTTTAAATTATTTTATACCAATTATGGGTTTTGAATTTAGAAAAACTGGATAAAATATTTGGAATCATAAGATCCAAATTGTGTAAATAGGTACCTTTTAGTTTTTGATATTATGAATAGTAATATAAGAACCCAGTTTTTTCTGGGAAAGACTTTAGAATATTCTTGATATTATTCCAGAGCAGCGCCTTTAGACGACATGCGATTCTGAGCCCCGGTGTGGCTGGAATTAAGTTTTCAGTGCGTTCACACTGGACATTCCAAATAATTGGGATAACTCCTAAACGGTGTTCCGGATCAGAGATCTGAGTGTATGGATGGGTCTGAAATGGGGTGTTTACCCTAGGAACGACATAAAGCATGTCGGCGTAGGACGTTTGGACCCCTCGCCCACTACCGGAATGTTAAACGAACAAATTAATTAATTAATTTCTTCGTTTAATGGATTAACTCAAGTATCTCTTAAACGGTGGATCGGATGGGGAAACCGAGGGAACCGTTGAGTTCGGAGCGTGCCATTTACCCTAGGAGGGGTGTAATCTTTGCGGGCGCGGCCCGCCTGTGAAAAATGGCCCCAGGGGCATTTTTGTAATTTAGCGGCTTCGGATGTTAAATTTTATAACATTTGAACGGGGTCTCTGATTGAAATTCCGAGGCCTCCATTGTGCTAGGGAGGTGGTTTTTACCCTAGGGTAGGCTTAACCTCGACCCCATCGAGATTTTCAGAGGTGGGTCCTTTCGTGGGTAATTAATAAAAAAATTAATTAAATTAATTTTTTTATTTCTACATAAGCCAACACCCTCCCCTCCTCCTCCATTTTCTCTGGCGGAAGAATGCTCAACCGAGGAGCCCTTCCTTCAACCTCCTCTCCTCCATCTCTCCGGTAGGGTGCGGATTGTGCGGGAAGCGTCGGGCGAATCCCTGCGAGGTAGGCTTCGTTGCATTTTCATTTTCGCACCCTCTTTGAATTAATTTATATTCACTGAAATTCTGTATAAATTTCTAATGAATCCCTTATCTGTTTAGATTATGTTCTGGTCTTTCCATCGCATGTTTCGGTTCGTAAAACCGAGTTCTGAGGACCTCGCAATCACTCGTCGAAGTCTGCGGGTTTTTGAAGTTTTCGGCGGGTTTCTTTTTTTTTTCGGCGAGCTCAACCGGCGGCGGTGGGCTTCCAACATGGCGGTCCGGAAAGCAGGCGCGGCGGCGTGGCAGGGGACCAGGCGGAGGCGCCGGCTAGGCGGTCCGCGGTATTCGGCAGCAGGACGTCGACGCGAGCGGGGATCGGCGGGGGCGGTCTTCAGCGGGAGCAGCCTGGCGAGCAGGCTCAGTGAGGCTTCAGCGGAGGCGGGGGCGCCAGCGAGCTGGGGGCGATGGCCTCTATCAGTGAGGGTCGCGACGACGACCCTGGACGCAAGAAAGCCAGGACCTGCGCCGTGCGGGTCCTGCGGGGATGTCAACGAGGACCGACCGAATGGTCGGTCTGTTGGGAGACAAGGACCTGCATGCTGCTGGTCCTGTTGGGAGGAGAAGACCGGCCGAATGGCCGGTCTAGGTTTTTAAAATATAAATAAATAAATAAATATATATATATATATATATATAGTGGTTTATAATAATAATAATAATAATAATAATATCATCATTATTATTATTATGAAAAAAATGATTTATACTTCATAAATCATCCGCAGGGCGTCCGTTTTGGGCGCCGTCTGCGGTGACGCATCCCTTGAATCAAGGAGGACTTTTTACGATGGTTTAGGGGAATTTTAATTCCCAAAACGTGGGGCTCGGAAGCACGACACGTCTTTAAGTGAATTGACGTTTTTTCGGGGGATCTTGTTTTGGACGACGCGGGCGCATCCGACGTCCGTTTTGAGCGCCGTCAGTGGCGCTGTGACCCTGGCGTCGAGCTGGAGTTTTCTTGTGTGGTTTCAGACTTTGATACCAGAGTTGAGGCATGGGACCCACAACCCGTCTTTTAAGCTGCATGCAGCGTTTTGTAACTTTTTCATCGGACGTCCGTTCGGGGCGTATGAGCAGTCAATTTTGGGTGTTTTTCCAAGGGCATTGCATTGGCGCAGTGTGCCCACTTTATTTCCACACACTAGTGCGGGCTCCATGAGGGTTGTTTTGGGCATTGACGGTGAATTTCTATCTCCTTCACCGTGTGTCTGTTTTGGACAAGTGATTAGTCAAACTTGTGTACTTTTTCGAGAGGATCGCAACGGTGCGATCCGTTCGTTGTGTTTCGGGACCGGGATGCGGGTCCCACATAGCTCCGCTTGTGTGCGGTGCGCCGGGATGCATCTTTTTTTTCCGGATATCCGTTCCACTCAAGTGAGCAGTCCTTTTAGGGATCACAATGGTGCGATGTGCCTGACTGTTTTCCGGGCCGAGGCTCGGGATCACGGGACGTCGTTCAGGCGTAAAGCGGTGTTGGAGACTTTTACCTCGGATATCCGTTGGAGGCGAGTAAGTAGTCAATCTCGCGTGTTTTTCCACGAGGATTATAACGGTGTAATCTTTTCAGGCTGTTGGAGCCTCTTACATGATCTTATTAAATGTGGAAATATGAAGGTGCCCCGGTGGCGGTTCTTCTACCGTGTATGTAGCGGACCCTTGTCGTGTGATTTTGTGCACTCCCGTGTGAGTGATGTAAATGCTTGGAGATGGGGTTGGCTGTGCCTCATCCATTAAGGTGACAAGTTGGAGTTGTTACGTTATGCCTTCGCATTGATGTTGTGTGTCGTGTGCACATAATCCTTTTATATGGAGACGTGGTATACTCTGGGAGTATATAGGAATGCTGGGAGGTACATGTGGATGTTGGTACCTGAGAATGTTTATGCGCTTGGTTGGGGTTGACTTGGAGCCACACGTCATGTGGGCCCCATGTGCGTACCATGTTATTCTTTACGTACTTTGACCTATCGCGACGTAGAGGGTTCCTCGGTTCTTGATTGTTGACCAGCAGGGTTTAGATTTTCCCCTGGTTCCGTTCTCGTTTTTTGACCAGCAGGGTTGAGTTTTCCCCTGGTCTTGTTCTCGTTTGTTGACCAGTAGGGTTGACTTTTCCCCTGGAGCTTTTCTTGTTTGGCCAGCAGAGATGGTTTGGTTCTTCTGTTTCATCAACTGTGAGGGGTTTCAGTACCATGCCCCTTTCGCCGGACTGCATCACCGTTTGCGACTACGTGTGCTCGTACGACGTGGGTGTTTTCCCACTTTCTGGGATGAGTTGACTCGGTCTGCTTCAGCAGTGACTCATCGGATTGGATTGTGATCACCTTGAGAGGCCTGGGGAGTTTTTCCCTTTCCTTCGTGATCCCTGGTAGAGTTCTTGTGGATTCGGTGTGACCAACACTTTACGCAGACACCGATCCCCTACCCAGGAGGTTGTTTTCAGCAGGGCTGAGGTTGTTTCTAGTAGGGCTGAGGTTGTTTCCAGCAGGGATGACCAGTGGGTTACCATCCACCAGGGATGGCCAGTACAGTGGTTTTCACTGAGTAGTACCATCCAACAGGGATAGCCAGAGAAGTTTCGGGATTACCTCCAGTGGGGCTGGGCAGTGGTCCCCGATGCCGGGCTTACCTCCAGCTGGGCTGGGCAGTGGTCCTCGATGCCGGGCTTACCTCCAACTGGGCTGGGCAGTGGTCCCCGATGCAGGGTTACCTCCAGTTGGGCTGGGCAGTGGTCCTGTCGCCGACATTAGCTGGGTCGCCCTCCAGTGGATTACCCTGTTACGGGACTGGGCAGTGTGGCACACGTCGACTCTTTCTGGGTCTCCCTGTAGTGGGAACCCGTCGACTTCTAGGGACCCTCCAGTGGGGATAGGCAGGGGGTTTCTTGTTGACTTTGAGGAGACCTATCGACTGTAGGGCAGTGACGAGTTGTGGTTTGACATTCCCCCAGAACTCTCAAGTACGAGGGGCACTTTCCGCACCGAGATGCATCCTTGCGACACGACCTAGAACCGTGCAGGCGAGTTAGTGCCTCCCAAAGCGGATAGTTTCGAGGTGCGGTGATTTAATCCCTTGACATTCCGTTCAAGGAAGACATGTGGGATGCTGGGCATCGATGGTGTTTACTTCTGAGACTTTTGGCTACTCACTTCCTTGGGCTGAGCTACGTTATGGATATCCCCTTACAATCTTGTTTGGGATTCTTGATTGAGCATATGGTTATGTATATACCTTGTTTCTGGTACCTACTTCTTGGGTTTTTGTTACTCTGCTTCCCGGATAGGCGAAGACGCGTGGGGTATGCCACGTGCTTTCCGTTTCTAGCTTATCGTGGTTGGACGAGTCTACTCTCCTACTATAGGCAGCGAAGACTCAATGGGATGTTCATCTTCTCACCGTTTCCAGCTCCTTGTGTCAGGACGAGTCTACCTTCTTTCCTCTTGTTGGGTTGAGCTAGATTCTTTACTGTACTCTTTACTGCACTCTCGGTTGTACTCCTCTACTTTCCCTTTTCGATCTACTGCTCACCCTTCGGTACCCCCTTTGTTGCTCCCTCGAGCCTTCAAGGTATCCTACTGAGTATTTTTATACTCACCCATGCTTGGGATTTTCCCGCACTTGGTGTGCCCTTACAGACGAAAGAGAGGTTGGCCGTGACTTCAGCAGAGTTTAGGAGTTTAGGATCTTGGATCGTGTGCGGTGGTCAGAGTCGGGTTCTAGGTGGGGGACCCTTCCAGCGGTTTTTCTTTTGCTTACATGTTGCCGGGTTGTGGCACCTTTTCTGGTTGGGTGCATGTTTTGCCCCTTTTCTTTTCAGTGTAACTTCAGTTTTCTTTGTGCTGTTTAGATGTCGATGCACTCTTGTTGTTTATGTATAGCAGTTTCCCTTTTAATTTACTTGTCTTTTCTTTTACTCTACACTTCCGCATTGAGTGTGCTGCATGTGTGTTTATAGGTACTCAGGAAAATGCCTCCCCGAGTTGTTTATCCTTCGGCGCTTGTCGCCAGCCCCTGGCCTATGGATGTGGGCTTGGGGTAGTTGCGGCTCGAGCCCGGGTAGGGTTGGGTCGTAACAAAGTGGTATCAAAGGTGGTTCGTTCCTTAGGACGTTGTGCGAATGTCCCTAAATAGGAATTGGTTGGGATCTAGGGCAACAATGTTAACATGTCTCATGAGCGGCTCTCAGGCCAAGGAGTCTAGTGATGGTGCGGCGGCCGATGTGTCCATTCACCAGGACCTTGATAACCCGCTTGTAGACTCGGCATACTGAGACACTTATTGTAGGGGAAATTGGTTTATGTCATCACATAGGATTGAGTCATTGACTGTCCTTCTTGAGTCAACTCACCATTTTTGTGACTGTTATATACATGTATGCTCATCTGACCGCGACACTCCTTGATAATATTCAGGATGTTTCCGTGAAGACAGCCTGCTAGGATACCCACTTTGGTTCGTGATGACGACCCTGTGAGTTACGAGGCCTCAGTCCTGGACCCATAATGAGAGCCCCTTTCTCCGGGTGGGCCGGTAGCAACAACCCCACCTGTTGAGCAGCAGACATATTCAGCAGAGCAGACTGAACTTGAGCGCAGGTTGAGCGCGCACCATGAGTTCTAGTGATAGAGACCGCTGAGGTTCGGTGGTGAGCTAGACCCTGAGGCAGTAGAGGTTTTGTTAGAGATAGTGGTTCACCTTTTCAGGCTTGTGCAGTTGCCAGCAGATCTTATGGTGGATTTGGCCGCCAACCTTTTCCACAGAGCAGCTTGGCGTTGGTGGAGTCTAGTGACTCAGTTTCTTGACGAGTCATCACTTTCATGGGGAGACTTTCAGTTGTTATTTCGTGAGTATTTTTCCCCTCTTTCTTGCACTCCGTTCGAATTCAGGAGCTCCTGCAGTTTTAGCAAGGAGGGATGACGGTGGCTGAGTATGAGGCTAGTTTCACAGACTGTGCATGCTTTTACCTAGACTTGGTCCATGATGACAAAATCCGAGCGTGGAAGTTTGAGCAGGGTCTCCGCCGAGAGATTCATGCTGTCATAGCACCCTTGGGCATTTCTACATATGCTAGGGTTCTAGAGCAGGCTCTATTGATAGAGAGATTTCTGTCACGTTCTAGAGTTGGTGATGGCAGCAGGCACGTTGGAGCCGAGAGGTCTGCCGCAACTAGCGGGCGTCGGCCAGCAGAACCTCGATGCATGTGGCTTTCTGACAACCGGACTCAGGGGCGTGGTCGTACACCACGGTGGTGTCGGAGGGCACCAGTGCAGCCCGAAGAGAGTTGGTGCTATGCTTGCGATGAGCGAGGTCACTTGGCACGAAACTGCCCGACCAGGCATGCGGAGAGCTTCGGGCAGGTAGCAGGTGCACCACCACTAAGGAGGCAGCACCGTGATCAGAGTAGTACCCAGAGAGGTGGTGCTAGAAGAGGAGCGGGAGGAGCTGGTAGTGGGGGACGACCTTATGAGGTCTTCCCATCACCACTAGGCGATCCACGTCAGGCTTCAGGAGCTGATATTTGGGACTGCAGATAGCTGCGAGCTTTGGATGTCTACGATCCTACAGAGCATGAGGTGGTAAGAGATACGCTCTATGACTCTTCTACTTTTTGTAGTAGAATTGTTAGTCATTATGTATGAAATGATTTTCTCCCTGTTCCTAGTTCGAGTTGTTACTAGGGTGGCATGGGGCGTCGGTGTAACCCTGTGTTGGTTAGGTAGAAGGTGTGTAACCTTCCTCTTTAGTTGATTGCGTCGACTCCATCGCTCTCTGAGCATGTAATAGAGTCTTGGTTGAGAGACATCGACTGTGAAACCTTCCGTGACCAGATATCCTTGGGTGTTTCACCATATGGATATTCTGAAGGAGGGAATCACTGGGCCTTGTCTTAGGTCCAAGCGGCGATTCCAGTCGCGACGTGCGACGTAGAGGTTCGATCGGGGAGGTGGGTTACCTCCGAGAGACTTCGGGCCATTTCAGACTATGCAAAGGGATGACGAGGTTCCCTACCGCCTTACCTTAACCCCAAGGTCTGGAGTTGGTGCACGACGTCTCCCGCGTGACTCACCTGAGAAGAAGTGTGCGTGCTTATACGCGCGTCATCAGTGAGGGCAGACCTTGCGTGAACAAATCAAATCCTTTGGTCTATGTGCGGTGGTGTAGAACTGTTCATGAGTACTTCTGGGTACGGGAGAGCCAGGTGCGGGCTTAGTACCCTGAGTTTTTCCCTGGTTTTGCTTTTCAGGATGAAAGGCTTGAAGGAGGGAATGATGTAAGAACCCATTTTTTTGATGCAAAAGACTTTGGAATATTCTTGATATTATTCCAGAGCAGCGCCTTCAGACGGCGTGCGATCCCAAGCCCCAGTGTGGCCGAAATTAAGTTTTCAGTGCGATCACACTGGACACGCCAAATAAATGGGATAACTCCTAAAATGTGTTTCGGATCAGAGATCTGAGTGTATGGATGGGTCTGAAATGGGATGTTTACACTAGGAACAACATAAAGCATGCCGGTGTGGGACGTTTGGACCCCTCGCCCACTATCGGAACGTTAAATGGATAAATTAATTAATTAATTTATTCGTTTAATGGATTAACTCAAGTATATCTTAAATGGTGGCTCGGATGGGGAAACTGATGGCACCATTGAGTTCGGAGTGTGTCATTTACCCTAGGAGAGGTGTAATCATCGCGGGCGCGGCCCGTCTGTGAAAAATGGCCCCAGGGGCGTTTTCGTAATTTAGCAGCTTCAGACATTAAATTTTATAACTTTTGAATGGGGTCTCAGATTAAAATTACGAGGCTTCCGTTGTGCTCAGGAGGTGGTGTTTACCCTAGGGGAGGCTTAACCTCGACCCCGTCGAGATTTTCAGAGGTGGGTCCTTTCGTGGGTAATTAATAAAAAAATTAATTAAATTAATTTTTTTTATTTCTACTTAAGCCAACACCCTCCCCTCCTCCATCCATTTTCTCTGGTGGAAGAAGGCTCAACTAAGGATCCCGTCCTTCAACCTCCTCTCCTCCATCTCTCCGGTAAGGCACGGATCGTGCGGGGAGCGTCGGGCGAAGCCCTGCGAGGTAGGCTTCGTTGCGTTTTCATTTTCGCACCCTCTTTGAATTCATTTATATTCATTGAAATGCTGTTTAAATTTCGAACGAATCCCTTATCTGCGTAGCATATGTTCTGGTCTTTCCATCACCTATTTCGGTTCGTAAAACCGAGTTCTGAGGACCTCGCAAACACTCGTCGAAGTTTGCGGGTTTTTGAAGTTTCCGGCGGGTTTCTTTTTTTTTTTCTGGAAAGCTCAACCGGCGGCGGTGGGATTCCAGAGCAGAGGTCCGGCAAGCTGGCGCGGTGGCGCAACGGGGATCGGCGGGCGGCGGTCGTCAGCGGGAGTAGCCTGGCGAGCGGGCTCGGTGAGGCTTCAGCGGAGGCGGGGGCGCCTGCGAGCTGGGGGTGATGGCCTCCGTCAGCGAGGGTCGCGGTGGCGACCCTGGACGCGAGGGAGCCAGGACCTGCGCCGTGCGGGTCCTGCGGGGATGTCAACGAGGACCGACCGAATGGCCGGTCTATTGGGAGACAAGGACCCGCATGCTGCGGGTCCTGTTGGGAGGAGAAGACCGGCCGAATGGCTGGTCTGGGATTAATATATATATATATATAAAAGGGTTTATAATAATAATAATAATAATAATAATATCATTATTATTATTATGAAAAAAATGATTTATACTTCATAAATCATCCACATGGCATCCATTTTGGGTGATGTCTGCGGTGACACATCCCTTGAATCGAGGCGGAATTTTTACGATGGTTTCGGGGAATTTAAATTCCCGAAACAAGGGGCTCGGAGGAACGACACGTCTTTAAGTGAATTGGCGTTTTTCCGGGGGATCTTGTTTTGGACGGTGCGGACGCGTCCGACGTCCGTTTTGAGCACCGTCATTGGCGCTGTGACCCTAGCGTCGAGCCGTATTTTTCCAGTGTGTTTTCAAACTTTGATACCGGAGTTGAGGCGTGGGACCCACAACTCGTCTTTTGAGCTGCGTGCAGCGTTTTGTAACGTTTTCATCGGACGTCCGTTCAGGGTGTAGGAGCAGTCGATTTTGGGTGTTTTTCTGAGGGCATTGCATTGGCGCAGTCTGCCTGCTTTAATTTCGCACACTGGTGCGGGCTCCACGAGGGTTGTTTTGGGCGTTGACGGTGAATTTCTATCTCCTTCACTGTGTGTCCGTTTTGGACAAGTGATTAGTCAAACTTGTGTACTTTTTCGAGAGGATCGCAACGGTGCGATCCGTTCGTTGTGTTTCAGGACCGGGATGCGGGTCCCACGTAGCTCCGCTCATGTGTGGTGCGCCAGGATGCATCTTTTTCTCCGGATATCTATTCCACTCAAGTGAGCAGTCCTTTTGGGGATCGTAATGGTGTGATGCGCCTGACTGTTTTCGAGGCCGAGGCTCGGGATCACGGGACGCCATTCGAGCGTAAAGCGTTGTTGGGAACTTTTACCTCAGATATCTGTTGGAGGCGAGTAAGTAGTCAATCTCACATGTTTTTCCACGAGGATTACAACTGTGTAATCTTTTTAGGTGGGCGGAGCCTCTTACACGATCTTATTAAATGTGGAAATATGAAGGTGCCCCGGTGGCGGTTCTTCTACAGTGTTTGTAGTGGACCCTTGGCGTGTGATCGCGTGCACTCCCGTTTGAGTGATGTAAATGCTTGGAGATGGGGTTGGCTGTGCCTCAACCATTGAGGTGACAAGTTGGAGTTGTTGTGTTACGCCTTCGCGTTGATGTTGTGTGCCGTGTGCACGTAATACTTTTGGATAGAGACGTGGTATACTCTGGGAGTATACAGGAATTCTAGGAGGTACATGTGGATATTGGTACCTGAGAATGTTTGTGCGCTTAGTTGGGGTTGACTTGGGGCCACACGTCGTGTGGGCCCCATGTGCGTGCCGTGTTCGTCTTTACGTACTTTGACCTCTCTCGACGTAGAGGGTTCCTCGGTTCTTTACTATTGACCAGCAGGGTTGAGCTTTTCCCTTGGTTCTATTCTCGTTTGTTGACCATCAGGGTTGAGTTTTCCCCTGGTCCTGTTCTCATTTGTTGACCAGCAGAGTTGAGTTTTTCCCTGGTGCTGTTCTCATTTGGCCAGCAGAGATGGTTTGGTTCCTCTATTTCTTCAGCTGTGAGGGGTTTCAGTACCGTGCCCCTTTTGCCGGACTGCGGCACCATTTGCGACTACATGTGCTCGTACAGCGTGGGTGTTTTCCCACTTTCTGGGATGAGTTGACTCGGTCCGCTTCGACATTGATTCATCAGATTGGAGTGTGATCACCTTGAGAGGCCTAGGGATTTTCTCCCATTACTTCGTGATCCCTGGTAGAGTTCTTGTGGATTCGGTGTGACCAACACTTTACGCAGGAACCGATCCCCTACCCAGGAGGTTGTTTCCAGCAGGGATGAGGTTGTTTCCAACAGGGCTAAGGTTGTTTCCAGCAGGGATGACCAGTGGGTTACCATCCAAAAGGGATGGCCAGTACAATGGTTTTCACCGAGTAGTGCCATCCAGCAGGGATGGCCAGAGCAGTTCCGGGTTTACCTCCAGTGGGGATGGGCAGTGGTCCCCGATGCTGGTCTTACCTCTAGTTAGGCTGGGAAGTGGTCCCCGATGCCGGGCTTACCTCCAACTGGGTTGGGCTGTGGTCCCCGATGCAGGGTTACCTCCAGCTGGGCTGGGCAGTGGTCCCGTCGCTGACTTTAGCCGGGTCGCCCTCCAGTGTATTACCCTATTACGGGACTGGGCAGTGTGGCACACGTCGACTCTTTCCAGGTCTCCCTGTAGTGGGAACCCGTCGACTTCCAAGGACCCTCCAGCGGGGCTGGGCAAGGGGTTTCCTATCGACTTTGAGGAGATCTCTCAACTACAGGGCAGTGACGAGTTGTGGTTTGACGTTCCCCCAGAACTCTCAAGTATGAGGGGCGTTTTCCCCACCGAGAGGCATCCTTGCGATGCGACCTAAAACCGTGCGGGCGAGTCAGTGCCGCCCAATGCGGATAGATTCAAGGTACGGTGATTTGACCCCTTGACATTCCATTCAGGGAAGATGTGCAGGATACTGGGCATCGATGGTGTTTACTTCTGGGACTATTGGCTACTCAGTTTCTTGGGCTGAGCTACGGGATGGAGATCCCCTTACAATCTTGTTTGGGCTTCTTGATTGAGCATATGGTTATGTATATACCCTGTTTCTGGTACCTACTTCTTGGGTTTTTCTTACTCTCCTTCCATGAGAGGTGAAGAAGCGCGAGGTACGCCTTGTGATTTCCGTGTCTAGCTTCTCGTGGTTGGACGAGTCTACTCTCCTGCTATAGGAAGCGAAGACTCGACGGGAAGTTCATCTTCTCACTGTTTCCAGCTCCTTGTGTCAGGACGAGTCTACATTCTTTCCTCTTGTTGGGTTGAGCTAGACTCTTTACTGTACTATTTACTGCACTCTCGGTTGTACTCCTTTACTTTCCATGTTCGATCTACTAATCAACCTTCGGTACCCCCTTTGTTGCTCCCTCTAGACTTCGAGGTATCCTACTGAGTATTTTTATACTCACCCTTGATTGGGCTTTTCCCGCACTTGGTGTGCCCTTGCAGACGACAGACAGGTTGGCTGTGACTTCGGCAGAGTTTAGGAGTTTAGGAGCTTGGACCGCGTGCGGTGGTCGGAGTCGGGTTCCAGGTGGGGAACCCTTCTAGCAGTTTTTCTTTTGTTTACATGTTACCGGGTTGTGGCACCTTTTCTGGTTGGACGTGTGTTTTTCCCCTTTTCTTTTCAGTGTACCTTCGGTTTTCTTTGTACTATTTAGATGTTGATGCACTCTTGTGGTTTATTTATAGAAATTTCCCTTTTACTTTACTTGTCTTTTATTTTACTCTACACATCCGTATTGAGTGTGCTGTGTGTGTGTTTACAGGTACTCAAGCAAAGGCCTCCCCGAGTTGTTTAGCCTTCGGTGGTTGTCACCAGCCCCTGGACTATGGAGGCGGGCTTGGGGTAGTTGCGGCTCGAGCCCAGGTAGGGTCGGGTCATGAAAAAATGGTATCAAAGGTGGTTTGTTCCTTGGGATGTTGTGCGGATGTCCCTAAATAGGAATTGGTTGGGATCTAGGGCAACAATGTTAACATGTCTCGTGAGTGGATCTCAGGCCAGGGAGTCCAGTGATGGTGCGGCGATCGACGTATCCATTCACCAGGACCTTAATAACCCACTTGTTGACTCGGCATGCTGAGACATTTGTTTCAGGGGAAATTGGTTTGTGCATCACATAGGATTGAGTCATTGACTGTCCTTCTTGAGTAATCTCTCCATTGTTGTGACTGTTATATACATATATGCTCGTCTGACCATGGAACTCCTTGATAATATTCAGGATGTTTCCGTGAAGACAGCCATCCATGATACCAGCTTTGGTTCATGAGGATGACCCTGTGAGCTACGAGGCCTCAGTCCTCGACCCATCATGCAAGCCCCTTTCTCCGGGTGGGCCGGTAGCAACACCCCCACCTATTGAGCAGCATACAGCTTCAGCAGAGCAGACTGATCTTGAGCGCAGGTTGAGCGCGCACTGTGAGTTCTAGTGATAGAGACCACTGAGTTTCGGTGGTGAGCCAGACCCTGAGGCAGCAGAGTTTTGGTTAGAGATAGTGGTTCGCCTTTTCAGGCTTGTGCAGATTCCATCAGATCTTATGGTGGATTTGGCCACCAACCTTTTCCGCGGAGCAACTTGGCGTTGGTGGAGTCTGGTGACTCAGTTTCTTGATGAGTCGTCGCTTTTATGGGGCGAATTTCAGTTGTTGTTTTGTGAGGAGTTTTTCCCCTCCTTCTTGCACTCCGTTCGGATTTAGGAGCTCCTGCAGTTTCAGCAGGGAGGGATGACGGTGGCTGAGTACGCGGCTATTTTCGCAGACCGTGCATGCTTTTACCCGGACTTGGTCCATGACGACAACATCAGAGCGTGGAAGTTTGAGCAGGGTCTCCACAGAGAGATTCATGCTGTCAAAGTACCCTTGGGCGTTTCTACATATTCCAGGGTGCTAGAGCAGTCACTGGATATAGAGAGCTTCCTGTCACGTTCTAGAGTTGGTGGTGGCAGCTGGCACGTTGGAGCCGAGACGTCTGCCGCAGCTAGCCGGCGTCAGCAAGCAGAACCTCGACGCAGGTGGCTTTCTGACAACCGAACTCAGGGGCGTGGTCGTACAGCACGGTGGCGTCAAAGGGAACCAGTGCAACCTGAAGATATTCGGTGCTATGGTTGCGACGAGCGAGGTCACATGGCACGAGACTGCCCGACCAGGCATGTAGAGAGCTTCGGGCAGGTAGCAGGTGCACCACCACGACGGAGGCAGTGCCATGATCAGAGTAGTACACAGAGAGGTGGTGCTAGCAGAGGAGCGGGAGGAGCTAGTAGTGGGGGACGACCTTACGAGGTCTTCCCATCACCACTAGGTGGTCCACGTCAGGCTCCAGGAGCTGATAGTTGGGACTACGGACAGCTGCTAGCTTTGGATGTCTACGATCCTGAAGAGCATGAGGTGGTAAGAGATACGCTCTACGACTCTTCTACTTTTTGCAGTAGAATTGTTAGTCTCTGTGTATGAAATGATTTTCTCCCTGCTCCTAGTTTGAGTTGTTACCAGGGTGGCGCGGGGCGTCGGTGTAACCCTGTGTTGGTAAGGTAGAAGGTGTGTAACCTTCCTCTTTAGTCGATGGCGTCGACTCCATCGCTCTCCGAGCATGTAATAGAGTCTTTGTGGAGAGACATCGACTGTGAAACCTCGTGTGACCAGATATCCTTGGGTGTTTCACCATATGGATATTCTGAAGGAGGGAATCACCGGGCCTTGTCATAGGTCCAAGCGGTGATTCCAGTCGCGGCGTGCGACGTAGAGGTTCGATCGGTGAGGTGAGTTACCCCCGAGATCCTTCGGGCCATTTGAGACTGTGCAAATGGATGGCAAGGTTCCCTACCGACTTACCTTAACCCCAAGGTCTAAAGTGGGTGCACGACGTCTCCCGCATGACTCACCTGAGAAGAAGTGTGCATGCTTATATGCACGTCATCGGTGAGGGCATAACGTGCGTGAACAGATCAAATCCTTTGGTCTATTTGCATTGGTGTAGAACTGTGCATGAGTTCTTCTGGGTACGGGAGAGTCAGGTTTGGGCTTAGTAACCTGAGTTGTACCCTGGTTTTGCTTTTCGGGACGAAAAGATTGAAGGAGGGAATGATGTAAGAACCCAGTTTTTTCTGTGAAAGACTTTGGAATATTCTCGATATTATTCCAGATAAGCGCCTTCAGACGGCGTGCGATTCCAAACCCCAGTGTGGCCGGAATTAATTTTTCAGTGCGTTCACACTGGACACGCCAAATAAATGGGATAACTCCTAAAATGTGTTTCAGATCAGAGATATGAGTGTATGGATGGGTCTGAAATGGGGTGTTTACCCTAGGAACGACATAAAGCATGTCGGCGTGGGATGTTTGGACCCCTCGCCCGCTACCGGAACGTTAAACAGATAAATTAATTAATTTATTTATTCGTTTAATGGATTAACTCAAGTATCTATTAAATGGTGGATCAGATGGGGAAACCGAGGGCACCGTTGAGTTCGGAGCATTCCGTTTACACTAGGAGCGGTGTAATCTTCGCGAGCACGACCCGTCTGTGAAAAATGGCCCTAGGGGCGTTTTCGTAATTTAGCGGCTTCAGACATTAAATTTTATAACTTTTGAACGGGGTCTCAGATTGAAATTCCAAGACCGCTGTTGTTCTCGGGAGGTGGTGTTTACCCAAGGGGAGGCTTAACCTCAACCCCATCGAGATTTTCAGAGGTGGGTCCTTTCGTGGGTAATTAATAAAAAAATTAATTAAATTAATTTTTTTATTTCTACTTAAGCCAACACCCTCCCCTCCTCCATCCATTTTCTCTGGAAGAAGAAGGCTCAACCAAGGAGCCCTTCCTTCAACCTCCTCTCTTCCATCTCTCCGGCAGGGCGCAGATCATGCGGGGAGCGTCGGGCGAAGCCCTGCGAGGTAGGCTTCGTTGTGATTTCATTTTCGCACCCTCTTTGAATTAGTTTATATTTATTGAAATTCTGTTTAAATTTCTAACTAATCCCTTATCTGCGTAGCTTATGTTCTGGTCTTTCCATCTCCTATTTCGGTTCGTAAAACCGAGTTTTGAGGACCTCGCAATCACTCGTCGAAGTTTGCGTGTTTTTGAAGTTTCCGGCGTGTTTCTTTTTTTTTCCGGCAAGATCAGCTGATGGAGGTGGGCTTCCAGCGTGGCGGTCCGACAAGCATGCGCGGTGGCGCGGCAAGGGACCAGGCAGAGGCGTCGGCCGGGCGGTCCGCGGCGTTCGGCAGCTGGGCGTCGGCGCGAGCGGGGATCGGCGGGCGGCGGTCTTCAACGGGAGCAGCCTTGCGAGCGGGCTCAGCAAGGCTTCTGCGGTGGCGAAGGCGCCTACGAGCTGGGGGTGGTGGCCTCCACTGGTGAGGGTTGCGGCGGTGACCCTCGACGCGAGGGAGCTAGGACCCGTGTCGTGCGGGTCCTGAGGGGGTATCAACGAGGACCGACCAAATGACCGGTCTATTGGGAGACAAGGACCCGCTTGCTGCGGGTCCTGTTGGGAGGAGAAGACCGGCCGAATGGCCGGTCTGGGTTTTAAAAATATATATATATATTAAGAAAATGGTTTATAATAATAATAATAATAATAATAATATTGTTATTAATATTATGAAAAAAATGATTTATACTCCATAAATCATCCGCAGGGCGTCCGTTTTGGGCACCGTCTACGGTGACGCATCCCTTGAATCGAGGCAGAATTTTTGAGATGGTTTTGGGGAATTTTAATTCCCGAAACGAGGGGCTCGGAGGCGTGATGCGTCTTTAAATGAATTTACGTTTTCCATGGGATCTTGTTTTGGACGGTATGGACGCATCCGACGTCCGTTTTGAGCGCCGTTAGTGGCGCTGCGACCCTGGCGTCGAGCTAGAGTTTTCCAGTGTGGTTTCGGATGTTGATACCAGAGTTGAGGCATGGGCCCCACAACCTGTCTTTTGAGCTGCGTGCAGCATTTTGTAACTTTTTTATCGGACGTCTATTTGGGGCGTGCGAGCTGTTGATTTTGGGTGTTTTTCCGATGGCATTGTATTGGTGCAGTCTGCCCACTTTAATTCTGCACACTGGTGTGGGCCCCACGAGGGCCGTTTTGGGCGTTGACGGTGAATTTCTATCTCCTTCACCGTGTGTTCGTTTTGGAAAAGTGATTAGTCAAACTTGTGTACTTTTTCGAGAGGATCGCAATGGTGTGATCTGTTCGTTGTGTTTCGAGACCGGGATGCGGGTCCCACGTAGCTCCGCTCGTGTGCAGTGCGCCGGAATGCAACTTTTTCTCCGGATATCCATTCCACTCAAGTGAGTAGTCCTTTTGACGTGTTTTCCTAAGGGGATCGTAATGGTGCGATGCGCTCGACTATTTTCGGGGCCGAGGCTCGGGATCATGGGACGCCGTTCGGGCGTAAAGCGGTGTTGGAGACTTTTACGTTGGATATCCGTTTGAGGCGAGTAAGTAGTCAATCTCGCATGTTTTTCCGTGAGGATTACAATGGTGTAACCTGTTCAGGTGGGAGGAGCCTCTTATGTGATCTTATTAAATGTGGAAATATGAAGGTTCCCCGGTGGCGGTTCTTCTACCGTGTTTCTAGCGGACCCTTGGTGTGTGATCGCGTTCACTCCCGTGTGTGTGATGTAAATGCTTGGAGATGGGGTTGGCTATGCCTCAGCCATTAGGGTGATAAGTTGGAGTTGTTACGTTACTTCTTCGCATTGATGTTGGGTGCCGTGTGCACGTTAGCCTTTTGGATAGAGACGTGGTATACTCTGGGAGTATAAGGGAACGCTGGGAGGTACATGTGGATGTTGGTACCTGAGAATGTTTGTTTTCTTGGTTGGGGTTGACTTGGGGCCACACGTCGTGTGGGCCCCATGTGAGTGTCATGTTCTTCTTTACGTACTTTGACCTCTCGCGACGTAGAGGGTTCCTCGGTTCTTGACTGTTGACCAACAGGGTTGAGTTTTTCCCCTGGTTCCGTTCTCGTTTGTTGACCAGCAGGGTTGAGTTTTCCCCTGGTCCTGTTCTCGTTTTCTGACCAGCATGGTTGAGTTTTCCCCTGGTGCTGTTCTCGTTTGGCCAACAGAGATGGTTTGGTTCCTCTGTTTCTTCAGCTGTCAGGGGTTTCAATACTATGCCCCTTTCGCCGGACTGCGGCACTATTTTCGACAGCGTGTCCTCGTACAATGTGGGTGTTTTCCCACTTTCTAGGATGAGTTGAATCGTTCCACTTCAACAGTGACTCAGTGGATTGAAGCGTGATCACCTTGAGAGGCTTGGGGAGTTTCTACCGTTCCTTCGTGATCCCTGGTAGAGTTCTTGTTGATTCGGTGTGACCAACACTTTACGTGGGCACCGACCCCCTACCCAGGAGGTTGTCTCTAGAAGGGATAAGGTTGTTTACAGCAGGGCTGACTTTGTTTCCAGCAGGGATGTCTAGTGGGTTACCATCCAGCAGGGATGTCCAGTACAACTGTGTTCACCAATCAGTACCATATAGCAGGGATGGATAGAGCAGTTCTGGGTTTACCTCCTGCGGGGCTGGGAAGTGGTCCCCGATGCCGGGCTTACCTCCAGCTGGGCAGGGCAATGGTCCCCGATGCTGGGTTACCTCCAGCTAGGATGGGCAGTGGTCCCGTTGACGAATTTAGCCGGGTCTCCCTCCAGTGGATTACCATGTTATGGGACTGGGTAGTGTGGCACCCGTCGACTCTTACCGGGTCTCCTTTTAGTGGGAACTCGTCGACTTCCAGGGACCCTCCAGTGGGGCTGGGTAGTGGGTCGCCTGTTGACTTTGAGGATACCTCTCGATTGCGGGGTAGTGATGAGTCGTGGTTTGACGTTCCCCCAGAACTCTCATGTACGAGGGGCGCTTTCCCCACCGAGATGCGTCCTTGCGACACAACCTAAAACCATGCAGGCGTGTCAGTTCTGCCCAAAGCGGATAGTTTCAAGGTGCGGTGATTTAACCCCTTGACTTGCAGTTCTATGAAGACATGTGGGATGCTGGGCATCGATGGTGTTTACTTCTGGGACTGTTGGATACTCACTTTCTTGGGCTGAGCTATGGGATAGAGATCCCCTTACAATCTTGTTTGGGCTTCTTCATTGAGCATATGGTTATGTATATACCTTGTTTCTGGTACCTACTTCTTAGGTTTTGGTTACTCTCCTTCTAGGAGAGGCGAAGATGCATGGGGTATTCCATGTGCTTTCCGTGTCTAGCTTCTCGTGGTTGGATAAGTCTACTCTCCTGCTATAGGCAGCGAAGACTCGACGGGAAGTTCATCTTTTCACCGTTTCTAGATTCTTGTGTCTGGATGAGTCTACCTTGTTTCCTCTTGTTGGGTTGAGATGGAATCTTTACTGTACTCTTTACTGCACTCTCGGTTTTACTCCTTTACTTTCCCTGTTCAATCTACTGCTCACACTTCAGTACCTCCTTTGTTGCTCCCTCGAGCCTTCGGGGTATCCTACTGAGTATTTTTATACTCAACCCTGCTTGGGCTTTTCCCGCACTTTGTGTGACCTTGCATACGATGAACAGGTTGGCCATGACTTCAGAGGAGCTTAGGAGTTCAGGAGCTTGGACCGCATGCCGCGGTCGGAGTCGGGTTCCAGGTGGGGGATCCTTCCAGCTGTTTTTCTTTTGTTTACTTGTTGCTGGGTTGTGGAACCTTTTCTGGTTTGGTGCGTGTTTTTCCCCTTTTCTTTTTAGTTTACCTTCAGTTTTATTTGTACTATTTAGAGGTTGATGCACTCTTGTGGTTTATTTATAGCAGTTGCCCTTTTACTTTACTTGTCTTTTCTTTTACTTTGCACTTCCACATTGAGTGTGCTGTGTGTGTGTGTACATGTACTCAGGAAAAGGCCTCCCTGAGTTGTTTAGCCTTCGACGCTTATCACC
The DNA here is from genome assembly GCA_963277665.1 of Viscum album. Taxonomy (NCBI): domain Eukaryota; kingdom Viridiplantae; phylum Streptophyta; class Magnoliopsida; order Santalales; family Viscaceae; genus Viscum; species Viscum album. The sequence goes on from OY728122.1 coordinate 1,257,588,009, forward strand.
AGCCCCTAAACCATGGATGCGAGCTTGGGGTAGTTGAGGCTCAAGCCTGGGTGGGGTCAGTTCGTGACAAGTAAATTCTGAAATTATTTTTATTTACCATGGTTATAGGGTAAATCTGGTAAATAAGGGAAAAAAATAATATTATAATAATATAAAAATAACCTAACATGTGTTTTAATCCTATTTGATGTAATATTTGTGACCATGAGTATACTTTTGTAGATTTTAGGACCCCATGAAGCCACTTGGGTGTGATAATGACCTTTTATATTAATTAATTTAAAGTAAAGGGAAATATAACATAAACTTGTATCTTTTTACTAAAAAATTTTTATTTTGGTTTATATAAATGATCTCTTAGAATATAAATAGTAATTAGTAATCTAAAAATATTTCCTATGTCATGGAATTTTATTTATAAATTTTAGACATTAAATAAATAAATTTATTTTTGACACAATGATGATGCAATGATTACCTTATTAATGAAATATTAAAATAAATGATATTATAAATATTAAAATAAATTTAATTTGAAAATTTTGATTCCATACATGATTTTTTGGTTAAAATTGACATGTGAGGGATGATTTAATTACTTTGGTATGAAGGAATCAATTTTCTATTACTTTAACAAAAATCAATTACTAAATAATGTCAAAATTGATATAAATGAGTTTTTAAAACAAAAACTATTCTATTAAATGATATAATAGTTCTAAAAATATATGATTTGGAAAAATGACTTATATAATGTTAAAAATGTCATTAATGATCCAATTTTGGTTAAATTAGCATTTTATAGTAACTATAGTAACCATATTTTATGAAAATATAAGAAGACATGGTAAGTGTTAATGTTTTTAACTAAGGTGTAAAACTAAAAGATAAGGTTAATTTTGTGACATAAACTCATCTAAAACATATTGGTTGAGATAATTTAGACCTATACTCATCTTATATTATAAATAAATGATTCTAGGACCATTATAAACCAAAAATAAATTTATAATAAATTAATATTTAATGACTTTCCTAAAGTGCCCCTCACCTCTCCTATAAAAGGGCACTTCTCCTTCTCTTTTATTTACACCTCCAAATCCCTTTGGCCCGGAAAAAACCTACCCATTTCCTCTTCCAAATTCCATAACTTCATCTTATAGGACAAAATTTGTGCATAAATTCATCCTAACGATACCTTTTTGTGAAAATAAGAAAAAGATACTTGATAAAGAGGTAATTGTTTTATCACCTCTATCAAAATTCTTTTCTTATTATACTTCCTGTTATTATGTTGTTTCCATAATAAATTAATAAATACAGTATATTATACATTATGAGATATTATTATAATCATTGTAAATCCTTATACATCCTTTTATCTATCCTATGAATAACTATATCACTATGCGTGCGTACGTACGACTTACCGTATCCACACCACGGTGTAATTTGTTATTCTACAATACTTAATTTGGATGGGTATAATGATGTGTATAATGGATTTAAATAATGAATATTACATGATAATTATTCTTTATAATTAATATACCATCTAATTCCATATCATCTAACCATTAAGTGAATGATATCGTCGCTCGTGTGTATGTACGGCCTACAGTCTCCACGACGTGATGAGATTCATTATCCACATTAACCATTCATGAATGATTATAAAGTATATATAATAAATAATAATGAAATATATTCCATAATAATTATATTGGATATATATATATATATTTCATTTACTTGCTTCCATTCAATTCAATAAGGAAACCGAAACAACGTTTATGCGTACGTACGACCTACCATCTCCATGAATGATGTATTCAATTTAATTTATCTATCTATTAAATATATTTATATCCTAAATATTTATGTTATATAAATATTGTTTAACATTTTCTATGTAATTAAATCATGATCTATGTAATAAGATCAAGAATAACAAGTCAAAACACGTACGATAAATAAAACAATTATTACCCAAAATGTTGCTTTAACATGGAATTGATAAATAAAAAGGTAATATAAAGTCATAAGTGAATAATATATTATATCATAAATATTATTATGGTTATTTTAGAAGTTAATAATATGTTTAAACCCACTATAAAAGAGTTTCAGACACATATAGAAGAAATCAGACCTAAGGTAATGGATAATTTTTCAATCTCATTATTTTCCGAGGTTGTTTATACATAAGTTTTTACTAGAGTATATTTATCATCCATGTCAATGTTTTCTAAATATATTATATTATTTATATTCTTATACTATTTTATGGTAATTTTTATCCATTTTTGAATTTTTATTAAATGTTATATAAGGAATATTTCTTTCGTTTTCCATACAAGGTACTTTTTGACTTTTCTAGAAAGAGTATGAGAAGAATGTATTTTTTTAACTTATACGACATGAATGGATTTTTACATCTTCATAATGACTTATTTTCATGAATATTCCTCTACAAGATTTCAAGTTTATATCAATTAAATTCCTTCCTTTTATAATTTCATGGAATTTTGAGAAAAGAGAACGTTTTTTCAAAGAAGGATATTTTCCTCAATAATTAAGATCAAGTGTTTTATCAAAATTATTTTCCATCTAATATGACATAGGGTTATATTTCTATCCCTATTATTAATTTTATTTTATTGTTTTATGATGAAATTATTTTTATGAAATCCATTTATTTTATATGGATTATGTTATGATGGAATGATGTTTAAGAAACCCATTTTATTTCATGGGTTTTGCTATGATGAATGAATTATGTTTCTGTGGAACATGTAAGAATAATTTCACTATGAGATGGGTGGGACCTATATCTCCCTCCAATGCATTGGATAAGGATTTATATATCATGAGATAGATATGAATAGATTTAAAAGTAAATCTGGTTCAGTAATACAGGTCTGGAACAACATGTAAATCCAATTCAGTAATATAGGGCTAGAACGAGAATTAAATCTGGTTCAATAATACATGGATGGGATAGAAAGTAAACCTGGTTTAGTAATGGACTTTTTCCACTATTATGGTCATGGCAGCAATGCCTTAGCTACTATAGAAATCATATTATATGCTTATTTTTTTCCACAATTCCATGTTTTCTGCCAATGTTATTTTATCATGGTTAATGTTCCTTTATGATCTATGTCTTACATACTACCAAGATTTATTTCATGAATCAAGATTTTGATATTTAAACTTTATGTTCATGTTTTTACATTCTTATGTTTTTGGTCTGTTTTATGTTTTCCAAGTTTACCCTTACTAAGAATTTGAGATTACCCTTTTTATGTTTTCTTTTCCCTAGGATATAAAGAAAGGTTTTAGGTAGGAAAACTAATATGGAAGATCTTTATGGGAGATGTTGAAGATATTTCACCAATCTATAAGAATGTGTTCTGAGTTTCCAAAGACACTAAACTAATACGGTATTTGGGTGTCTATTTGTGTAATGTATTTTTTATTTAGAAAAATAAATATAATGTCTCTGTACGTCAATATTGGGTCATTACATTCATACTATTTTTATTCCCTATTTATATTTCTACTATCTAATTGGTATCACCTTATGAAATATTTATTCCGTTACTAGGATTTATTTCTCACCCCTTTCTTATTTTTGTCCCGAGGTTATCCTGTGTAGTTTTAAAATCCATGCAATTTTAGAATCATGTTAAGGAAGTTTTCAATAATCACTACTGGAAATGGACAATTTCCCAATGGTTCTGAACCATTGGGAAAGCCTGAAGAACTATTGGTATATCTTATACCAAAGATTCTGCAAACCGTTGGTAAGTAAGCCATTGTGAAAGCTTTTCCCAACAGTTTACACAAAACCGTTGGGAAAACCAACCATATGAAGCCCTATCCCAACGATTTGGAGAAAACCGTTGGGAAAGACCTATCCCAACGGTTTTCAAAACGTTGGTATAGGTCTTTCCCAACGGTTTGGAAAACCATTGGGATAGGTCTTTCCCAACGGTTTGAGGAAACCGTTGGGATAGGTAAATATATAAAAAAAAGTTCCAGCGGAGGTTTAAACCCACAACCTCCACGTTATAAATCAATGACTTTACCACTATCCTAGATTATCCTTTATGAATATATTTGGATATATATATATATGTAATTTATATATTGATTTATTTGACGATATTTGACAAATGTACTCATAAACAATAAGGGCACTTATCCCAACAGTTCTCAAAACCGCTGAGAAAGGAATTTCCCAATGGTTTTGCCAAACCGTTGGGAAAAGTGGCCTCAAAGTGGACTTTTCTCAACGGTTTGGCCCAACTGTTGGGAAAAGTGACCTCAAAGTGGGCTTTCCCAATGGTTTGGCCAAACTGTTGGGAAAGGGGACCTATACCAACGGTTTTTACAAACCGTTGGTATAGAAGCATTGGGAAAGGTCAGATTTCCAGTAGTGAATGTTATTGTATTCCATGCTCAATATGTTATGATATATACCAAATTCCAAAAAATATACTAGAATTAGTTATCTTATAGGTTGTATTATGTGAAAATTTATGTAATAATTCAAGAATTATTGTGTAATAAAGAATAAGGTTGTTATAGTTAGTATCATAAGAAAAGTTTAGTTATTTTTAGGATTATGATTGGAAAACTCTAGAGAAATACATATTGATAAGACTAAGTATAAGAAAACATCTCTAAATTTTGGTAAGTATAGAGTAATTAGTTTATCAATAAAATACATCCCTATCTATATAATACTAGTGGATGTGGTTCTAGAAAAGTTGTGCTTCAAGGTAACAACTATGATAAGGTGTGCTGGGCCTGACTCAGTGTAAACTCGTACATGAAAATAGGCCTTACTGCACACCTGGTTTGAAATTATTAGGGGATATGCTTTGATAAAATAATATTCTCATTATGAATCATTATTAAAGGAAAAAATGATTATAAGAATATATGTTAAGAAATAGATCATGGATAACATATATTAAAGCCTAGAAATTCATAAATTAAGGAAGTAAATGTAGGTTATAAGTTATCCCTTTAATGTAATTAAATATCCCTTTATCTATTAAATAGTTTAAAAATAATCATCCCTAATTTTCCTTTTATTATATCCATTGGAAAAAAATAAGAGGAATCACATAAATAATAAATGTGACAGGAAATGTGATGAATGACCCAATGAGATGCCTGACCTGATGGGAGTAGTAATCAAAAAATTTATGAAAATACTCTCTCAAATAACTAAATTTATGAATAGAAACCTCGATTCGAAGGAGCATCTAAACCCCCCTAAGAGAGAACAAGCTAAAATTGATCCCTTTATGCAAAAAAGGCCTCTAAATTTCAATGGATCATCTAATCCCTTAATTGTGGAAAAATGGATCATCTCCATTGAGAAGATATTCTCCACCCTTCAATGTTCTAAACAAGAGATGTTCCTATTGGATATTTATCATATAGAGAATGAAGCTAATCAGTGGTGGATATTGATTAAGAATACAAAGCCTAAGGAAGAGATCAAAGCAATTATGTGGAAGTAATTATGGAAAATGTTTTTTGATAAATATTTTCCTCCCAAACTCTGACCTAAAATGGAAGGGATTCACTTTCCCTCAAGAAACAATATGGGGAATATATCAAGGTGTATGAGGAAAAATTCGAAATAATTTCATGACACACCTCATACTTTATCATTACCCCTGAATACAAAGTTGAATGCTTTTTTTGGTGGTCTAAAACATAGCTTACAAAATTCCCTAGCGATCGAAGAATTTGATAGCTATGAGGAAATTGTTTAATGATCCCTCAAAGTAAAAATGGAAATCAGATAATCTCAAGGGTATAATGATGATAAGAAGCATAAATTGGAGTTAAATTTTGGCAGTCTGATGGAAAAATCTAATAGTGCTAAGAAATTTCCACATCCCACTTATCAAAGGTGCGGAAAGAAGAACCCCAAAAATTTCCTAAGGGGGATGAGGAAATGCTTTAGGTTCGGAATGGAAGGGAACCTAGCTAGTGATTGCCGATAAGAGAATCCCACTAATGAGAAGTAGGAAAGGAATTCTATAGTTAACCATTGAAACATTGTTAATTGCTTCAACTTCAAGGAACCATGACACTTTTCAAACCAATGCACTAAGATAAGGGTTTTTGGAGGCAACCAACAACCTCCAACGCCACAAGGGAGAGATTTTTCTGTCACAACCACTGAGGTGGATCCCAACAAAAAAGTGGTGATAAACACACTAGTTATTCACTAAAGGATAGATAATTTAATTTTTTATTCTAGTTATATGCATTCCTTTATATCATTAATGTTTAGTAGAAATATTCAAACACCACCACAAAGCATGGAATTGAAGTTATAAGTGAAAATGGAAAATGGAGAAATTATTTTATCCTGAGTATATAACTTATACCCTATCAAAATTTGCGGAAAGGACTTCCCATTAAATCGTATAATACTCCATTTGGAGGAATTTGATGCAATTCTAGGTATATATTTGATTTCCCTATATATAGACAACATAAATTTCTGTGAGAAGGAAATCACTCTCTTTATTGTGAATCAAACCACGGTTCTATGAAAGTCCAAGAGGAGGTTGAATATTATTTAGAACCAACATGAAAATTCTGGATATTATTACCATATGAGTAGGTGTATCTACCTCAAATGATTAATTCTAAGTAAAGAACCATTTTAGAAGAAATGTATATTGTGAGGGAATATGATGATGTGTTTCCCAATGAATTTCCTGGTCTTCCTCATAGATGAGAGGTTGAATTTTCAATAGATCTTATACATGGGGAGTTACCATTATTCCAGAATCCATATAGAATGACTATTTTGTAACTTGAGGAGCTGAAGAAACAACTATAAGAGAATATGGATAAATGGTTTATACACCCAAGTGCTTCACCATGGGGTGAACCAATATTCTTTTTTAATAAGAACGATGGGTTAATTCCCCTTTTCATTGATTATTGTGAGCTCAAAAAGATCATGATAAAGAACAAGTATCCTATTCCATGGATTAATTATTTGTTCAATTAGCTACATAGAGCACAATACTTATCCAAGATGGATCTACAGTCAGGATATTATCAAGTAAGGGTGAAGGAGGATATCCCCAAGATTTCTTTTCATACAAGGTACATGCACTATATGTTCATAGTAATTCCATTCTGACTCACTTATGATCTATCAATATTTATATACTTGATTGATATATTCTTTATATATTACCTCAAAAAATATTCATTAGTGTTTATAGATGAAATTATAATATATTCCAAAACCAAGGAGGGGATTGAGGAGAATCTGAGCACTTTATTAAAGACCTTTATAAAGGATATTCTTTATGAAATGTATATAAAATGTGATTTCTGGTTGAAGTAAGTATCATTATTGGGACATATAATCATAATAAATGGAATATCTATAGACCATTCAAAAACAAAAGCAGTTGAAGGGTTTATAAGTCCAACATCTAAGAAAGATATATGTAGTTTCCTTATATTATCTCGGTATTATTATTAATTTTTGAGAATATTTTGATGAATGTCAAATCCTCTAACCAGATAACTCAGAAGGGAGTTATGTTTTCTTAGAATTATGATTATGAATAAAGATTCAAGGATTCTTATCACTTCCCCTATGCTCACACTACCCACAAGTGGAGAACATTTAATAGTTTTTAGTGATGCTTTGAATAAGGGATTGGGCTGTGTATTAATGAAAAATGAAATATTCATAGCCTATGCTTCAAGGAAGTTGAAATTTAATGAACAGAACTACCCAACGCATGATCTAGAGTTGGCTGTATTGATATTTTCTTTGAAAATATGGAATCATTATCTCTTTTGTGATAAGTGTAAAATATATACAGATAAAAAAAAGTATCAAATATATATTCACACAGAAATAGATGAATATGCACCAATAAATATGGTTAGAGATGATCAAGGACTATGACTGCTCAATAAAATCCCATCATGGTAAAGCGAATAAAGTGGAATATGCTCTAAGTCGAAAGAACCCAAAAATTCTATAATTGATGAGAATTGAGAGGGATCTAATCTTCTTAGATTTGCAATGGATGGCCATGAGAATCATAAAGGAAGAAACACCATCAATCCTTTCCCAAATTTATTCTAAAAAATATCTTCTATTGAGGTTAAAGGATGCTCAAAGAAATTATGTGGGTATTTAAAAAAATGTGGAAAATATAAGGAAAGGGAAATCCTCAAAGTTCAATATTAATAAAGAAGGTTAGGGCCATTTAGCAGCACATTACGTCTGCTCAGAGTTGATAGAAGAGCTATGATGACAATCATCGATGAGACCTAGAGTTTTATGTTGGAGACATGGTATTCCTCTATATATCTCCATGGAAAAAATTGACGAGATTTGGGAATATTTGAAAGATTATTCCAAGATACATCGACCACTTTGATATCCTTGATCGCATCAGAGCGGTGGCCTATCGGCTTGTACTCCCACCTAACCTATGTCAAGTACATAATGTATTCCACGTATCCCTCTTGATATAGTACATAATAGAACCCTAAAATGTACTCAATCCAGAGGTGGTACCCTTGGAGAATGATCTCTCATATAAGGAGAAACTGGTTAACATCTTAGATCATAGAGACAAAGTTATATGAAATAAGACAATGAACCTGGTCAAAGTGATGTGGAGAAACGAAAAGTTTGAATAAGCAACATGGGAACCAAAGTAAGTGATGAAATAGAGTTACAATCATCTGTTTTAGTCTAGGAAATAAAAATTTCTATGGTGGAAATTCTTAAGGGGGGAGATTGTAATGTATCGAACTGTTATAAATAAAATTCCCCATTTTTATTTAATTAAATTTATTATTATGTAATTTGGTTATGGAAAACACAAGAAATTATATTGTTTTATTATATAATTTTGGATTTAGAATACCATTAGGTATCATTACCATTGATAACATAGCCATTGATAAATGATAACATGATTAGTATACATATAGAGTTATAAAAAATCCAATTGAAATAGACAAAGGAAGTGATGACCTCAATTAATAGGATCATATCCTATAAATCCCATTTATTAGTGCTTAAAAAGGAGGTAGAATCACTGATATTTTCCATTTTCCAAAACCAAGATGAGATCCAATACCTTAAGCATGATAGAAATTGTTATGAGAGAAATTCAAGATCATCGGGATCACGAACCGAACCATGTACACCAAACCACCCCATGAAAGTCTCACAACCATGCACCTTAATCTTAGGGTGTTTGTTGGTTTATTAAAGTGATATGTATCAAGACCCAATAATTATGAGTATTTACATTATTTTTCATTGAATAATTAATATATTTTAATGATATTATAGTTACTTTATAAATGATTTTATTTCTATATAATAAAACATAAATAGTATTTTTTAGTAATATTCAAATTCAATCAAGGAATTTATTTTGATGAATTAATGCATTTTTGAAATAAATAATATTTTATTAAAATATAATTAATAAATAATTTTTATTAAATATAAATTATCAAATAATTTTTTAGAATTCGAATGTAATTTTTATAAGGGTTTAAAAAATAGTTATTGTAAAAAACCAAACATTTCTCAATAAATTTCAATTAATATTTTAAAATTTAAAATGAAAATATTTTGAATAATATTTAGATAAAATGAGTAGTATTTTTGGAATTATAACATCAAAATTATCCAATGTTGATTTTTTCATAATTTTATGAGATAGTTGATTTTTTCGGTAAAAATTCAATATCATGTAAATATACTTTGTGTATTAAGACATCATAATGACCCAAAAATGATAAAATAAATACTATAAATGGTATCCAAGACCAAATATATATTTTATATTTAAAATAATGTGATTTTTTATTTATTTTATTAATTTTATTAGGCCCTTCTGAATCCTCCCAAACCATTAATATATTTTTAGGTTTAAAAAGAATTTCCTTAAGACTATGACTCACGTACACATAATAAAAGTTATTATTTTATTAATTTAGGAACTTCTACTTATAAAATAATTATAACCAATCCCATTTTGGGGAAACCATGGGAAAAAACCATGGCATGGTTTGTGGTTCTGGTAATTTTATTATGCAGAGTCCAAAACCTAAATAATAAAGAAATCCCTCTCTTTTCCTATATAACCCCACCCAATATACAATTTATTGACACTAAAAATTATTTAATCACGTCCATAATATTCCCTAAACACTCTATAATTATCCCAAGGCTCCCCAATCTCTCAAGAAGCCCATCCCATTCATTTTCAGTCACACACTCAAGTAAGGGATCTTTTCCTTTCTCCTCTTTATTCAAGTATCTTATTTACCTTATGCATTTTATCTTCATTTAATTATAATGGGATATGTTATTACATATACCCATTACTATCAACTTTATTTCCAAATTATTATTTACCCATTCCTCTCTCATCAACCCATTTTATTAATTTTTATGTGACACCGTTATGCTGCTGAAATTTCACCGCAATTTCCCATGACAAAACAATTGTGTAGTGAATACCATACTCATTTCCTATGAAAGGTATTCAACTTTATACAATTATAAATAATTTAATAGGGACTTGAATGTAATTATTAAACACTCCCTGATCATGGAATAAAATATGATGATAAATGAATCCATTTTGTATGACCTATGTGTCACACTTAAACACGAGAATGAAATGCAAGTGACAGGTGCACCCAAAATTATATAGCACTCAAATGCATTGGGTAATGTTTAGTCTCATGAGAAGTCATGTTGGTACAAGGAATGAAATTTATTCCTTTATGGGACCTTTTCCACCATGATTTCTTGGTGGTTTATCCTTCACCTATATTTATGATGTAGTGTTTTAAGTCGGCGTCACATTTCCCATGTTATGATTATCATGATATATCATGTCTCATTGCTCATGTTTATGATTACTACTATTTTTATGCCCCATTGATATGTCTATTTTATAAAATGTATCACCTTATTCTATGTTTATTAACTTACTAGGCTTTATAGCTCACACCTTTCATATGTTTGTCCCCAGATTATCTCCTGCAGTTTTAAAAGCCATGGAATTTTAGAATCATGTTAAGGAAGTTTTCAATAATGTTGTTATATCCCATGTTCAAGATGTTACGCTATGTACCTAATTCCCAAATAATCTTAAATTATCTATATTTCAGGATGTATTATGTGTAATTTTATGCTATAATTCATTACTTAATGTGGTTATACCATCCATCACATCGAGTGTTCCTCTACCTTCTGGTTTTGATCACCACACGATCCTCCTTCCAATGAGTGTAAAAATGAACACACACATGAAAAAAAACACCTGAAAGCAAAAAAAAAATCACATAATGATCAAATGATTCAAAATTGTATCCTATGTTAATGGGATAATAAAGACATAAAGTCAATTATTCCATTGGACACAATGTACATGATTTATAAGGGAAATTAAACTTCTAACAATCCTACTCAGTTCTCTAGAAGACGTCTCACCAAACCCATCTTTTGGTCGTTGCATCTTCCACTTTTCTCCTTTAGGTTTTGTGACCACAATATTGGGAATTTTAATCTGTTGGTATCTAGATTCTATTATGAATGATCCTCCCACTATATCTATCTCATTTTTACCCTTAGTCCCAATTATCCCCTTTCAATAATTTTTGTACACTTTTCACAAGTGGTCCAACCCACTCTTTATATTGATCATGAACTGGTCATCCAATCAAACCTGATCCACTAAATTTGTTGTATTCTTTATATTAGAATGAAAAAAATAATGATCTCTAGTTTCATCTTTACTTTAACACTAAACTTATAGTGAATATTTCACATAATATACAATTCACTCCAATAAATTTGAAAGATATATATCTTCCCATTACCTCATAAGGAATTACACATCCCATCATCAGGGTTCATGGAACTCATGAAATTTTGAACATCCATCACCCACCTCTATAATTCCATTTTTCCACTGGTATCTTTCCTTGAAACACCTCGATATTTTTAAATAAGAACATTATATTTTATGATGTGTACAACATGCAACACCAAGCATAAACGAACAACAAAACATTATTATTTAAATATGAAAATTATAAACTAGAAGTTGAATTAGTGGATATGAATAGGAATAACCAAATTATGAAATATATATAAAGGTCCTAATCGATATAATTTTTTTATTAATTTTAAGTAAATAAGTACTCATTTTTTATTAACATTATTTTTTCTTCTAAAATACATTTTCTTCAAAAATGGGTTTTATTCATTTTTGTGAAAAATAATATAATTAAAAATTTTCACTTTTATGAAATTAATTTTATAAAATGAAATTATTTTTTTGGAAGAAAAATTTAAAAATTAGCTCAGATTGAAATTTTGAAAATTTTCTGAAAAGTTTCAATTTTCAATGAATAGTGAAAAATAATAATTTTTATTAGACACTATATTTTTGATTCAAGAATTTAAAAAGTTCAATTTTGTTTTAAAATGTTTTAAAGTAATATTATTTAAATTATAATATTAATTATCCAATTAATTTCATTTTAATAAATTTAATTGTTGAATTTGGTATAAAAACATTTTTATACTTACAAGGCATTTTTTTTGAAAAACTGTTTTTTCATTGTGTTCTACGGTTTTATCTTAAAATTAATTTTTGCCAATTATATGAATGGAATTTTAAAAAATGGTTTCTATAATTTTAATTATGAGGTTAAAATTTGGTAAATAGGTCCCTGTTATTTTCGGTCAATATGAGTAGTAACCATAGTAAATATTTATCACCCCAGTAAGGGTAAAACGAGTAAAATAGGAATAAAACTTTAGGATGAGGCTTTAAAATTTCTCTAAAAATTAAATTTATCCTATTTTAGTGTTTTATTTTATCAATTTCTATCCAATTATCTAATATATTTTCACTTGGTTTCATATTTTATTGATTATGGCCTTTATATTAATTTAATAATATAATAAATACAAAATGCCACTCTCTTGACTTTAATATCTCCAGTATTTTATCATAAGATTAAAAATAGTTTATGTTTAATTATATAATTTTATTTTAAAGATAAATTAATTTAATTTATCATAATAATTTATTTTTAATTTTTAGTGACTGAATAAATACCCTAAAAGCTTACACAAGGTCGACACAACTATTCAACTAATAGAAAAATAAAATAAATGTCTTCAAAAATATTAAAAGTAATACAATTTGGATGAATTGTTATGTGGAATTAATTTTTTAGATGAATATAACATATTATATATGTTTTAAATTTTTTTATTATAATTTTATTACTATACTTATGTCATTGTAGTAATATTAAATGAATAGTGTAAAAATGAAAAAAATGATATTTTATTAATTTATTTAAAAATAATAAAAAAATTAAAATATAAAAGTTTGGATAATATATTGTCTAAAATTTCATCCCTTTCCCAATCATGTTCTAATTTTCACTTATAAGTAAAATTATTACTCTTTAAGAGTGAAAAAGATGTTACCACAGTTAATGTTAAAATAAGGTAATTATGAGGTTAAACCGAAAGATAAGGTTTAAAAAACCACTTAAATATTTAAAATTTTCATTATTTGATGGTAATTAAACAACATCCTACCTGAAATTTTAATCTATAGACATTTGGAATCACTTGGATAAAGACTGAATTTATTATATTTTAATATTTTAATAAATTCCATGAGTGCCCCTCTCTTCAGTTATAAAAGGGAACCCATCCTTTCTATTATTTACAGTACTTTGAGACTTATAGATAAACACACCATGAAATATTATATTATAAAAATCCTTAACTATAATCTAGAGGTTCTGGTCTACCCAAAAGACTAAACCAAGGATCCTTAAGTGGATATCTAAAGGAGTTCTTTCAAAGAAGAGGTAATCTCTTTAACCGATCGCTTTCTTTTTAATTCTTATTTTACCTCTTCAAAATCTATATTATGTATCATAAAATAATAAATTCAGTATAATATATATAATGAAATGTTTTTTATTAATAATCCACCATTATATATCCTCTTTCCCATCAAATGGGAAGTGAAAGGATTTCTCGTACATACGTACGACTTTCCATCTCCAAGTAGCGATGCAATTAATTTTTAATAAAACATATTTTATGGATAGGAATTATGATGGTTTTAATATTTATATTTTATATTAATGTAGTAATTATTCATCTAGAATGATATTATCACTTCTACCTTCTTACCTTCAATTCTGTTTGAAAATGATAATGTCACTCATGCATACGTGTAGTCATCTACCTCCATGAAATGATGTCATTTGTTTTAATTTTTTATTTTAATTATATAGTAATTAAGATATATTTAATTAATATATAATATGTATGATATAATAATTATTCTATAAAATTGAATTTTTATTTACCTTTTTCTCCATCCATTAAAAAGTGAAAATAAAATTCATGCGTACGTACAACCTATCGTCTCCATAAACAGTGTAATTTATTTTTCTATCATTAAATTTTATCGATAATGATATATATATATATATATATTGAATATATATGGATTTATTATGATGAATAAATTATTTATATTATGAAACCATGGTAAAATTACAAGTATCAAAACCGTTGAACCAAAAAATCATAAAAAATGAAGCTGTTATCGCCCATTAAATAATTTTAATAGAGAATTGTTAATAAAAAAGAAAAAAGGATATAAGTAAACTATATATGGTATTATATTTATTATTATGGTTTTGGAATAGAATTATAATAAATATATATCTATTATATTGGAGGTTTGAACATGTATGAAGGAATTCTAAGTAGAGTTAAGGGTTTATCATCTCAAATAAACTTCTTTGGGACATATGTTATGTTATACACACATATTTTTTTATGAGGTATATAAAAATCCCATTTGAAATATTTTATCATGAATCTCCTTATATTCATGTTATTTAAATTTTCATTTGATGTTATTCTTTAATAGGGACTACTGTTCAAAAGTTACCAAAGTGGTAAGAGATTGACATTACAATCTCATTATTTATCAGGATTATTTATGATTAAGTTTCTGATAATGAATTTTTATGGTCTATATTTCAAGAAACTAATTAATTTTATTATAATATGGTTATTTATTTATAACACATGTTTTCATTTCATTTTCATCACTTTAATTACTCAAGATATTGATAGAATATTTTTTTAGGAAAATAGACTTTATTTCTCTCTTCAAACAAAAATCCATTTTCTTCCGAGTTTATGTTTTCTGAAAATATTTTCAAGAATCTTAATATTATCCAATGATTTTTTAAATTATTTTCACCCATTTTTGAATATTTAATTTTTTTAAAAGAATATTTTCATTTTCTAAATGAGATACTTTTGAATTTTTACAAAAAATGTAAAAACAATCTTTATTTCAATGTATATAGAATGAATATCTTTTCCTACTATATTGTATGCTCAATATTTTATAGAAAAATTTAAAAGTTTCTATGGTTATTTAAAAAAATCCTAAGTATTTGGGAGTTTTTTATATTTTAATGAAGCTATTTTAAAGTGAAAAGTGTATTTTCCCTAAGAAATATTTCAGTGATCTTTTAAAGGAATTTTTATTCTATGAAAATATCCTTGATGTTACTTATACTTTAATGGGGTATATGATACAACGATAGCATATAATTTTTTTATTTGGATGAATTATGATGATGATTATTTAAGGATGATTCTATGAAATTGGTATCTTTACCATGGGTTATTTATGTTACGAAAACCATTTTCTTTTCACAGGTTACGCTATGATGAATTGATGAAGTGTTTACAAAACCTGTTTCTATTCCATGGTTTATGCTATGAGTAAATTTTTATAAAACTCATTTCTTTTACATTGGAGATAATATAAATAATTTTTAAAACCTTATGGAATATATATGTATGGTTTTCATTATATTATGGTTGGGCACAAAATTATAGATCCCTGAAATGAATTGGGAAAAGATAGATATATCATGAGATAATAAGGTTTGGAATGGGGAGTAAACCCAGTTCAGAAAGGGACTCTATCTACTAAGATAGTCTTTAGAGTAAACCTTGACTGTTATAATGGTTTGGGGAATAAATCTAATCCTCCAGGATAGTCTTGGTAGTGAACCTTGACTACTAAAGAAATGATTTTCTATATTTATGTGTATACAACAAATCTATGTCTTATGCCAATTTTATGATCTCATAGATCATGTTATATGATTAATTTACGATTATTGTATTATTAATTTATAATATTTATTCTACGACCCAATATTATTATCTTTGATATGCAGGTCATGGTTTTTAAATGTTATGATCATGTTTTAATGCCCTTATACTTATAATATATTTATATGACCATTGAAGTATCCATTTTTTACCCTTACTAATCATCTGATCTCACCCTTTCCTATGTTTCCTTTCCCTAGGTTATGATGAAAGGTTTTACATATGATATATCTAAAAAGGGTTCTAGTTATGAATTAATAAGTGAGAGAAGCTAAACAACTTATATGAATAGGTTTTTTATGTATCCAAGCTTCCAAAGAACAAGACCTATGTGATTTTGGCATGGATCATTATGTTATGTAGTTAATATTCATCTAATAAGATATAATGTATATGTATGAAATGTATGGGTCTCTATAATTGGTATCAGAGAAAGTTTTAGTGAACATTTAGAAACTAGGATGAGAAAACTTTAGATAATAACCTTAGGATAATCCTATGCATAAGATAATGTTATAAGTCATGGTAAATAAAGGAGTAAAATTTTCCAAGAAAAACATCCCTATCTACATACTAAATTTCTCATGGTTTTATAACTGATGCATCTTGGGGTAATAACTCTAAAAAGTTGGTTTAGTATATATCAACCATCATTATAGTGCATGGTTAGTGTGCCCTAACTGTGAACCTATATTGACACTTCTGTGGGATATGTTTTGATTAAATAACTCTTTATTTATAAACCATTATGAAGGATTTTAATAGTTGATAATAATGAATAACCAATGCTAAACACAAGGTTTATTAGATTGAAAAGAAGGTATCTTGATTTAGACACAATATAAATTATTATTCAAGATTATGTGGTTTCCCACTATGATTATTGTTGCTCACCTTATAGTTTATTTATTTTAGTCAATGGCTAGAACCCGGGGGAATTGTGTTAACACTGAATGTGATGTAAACTTGAATGATTTCCCTTATGATAAACCAAGGGAAACAACAACTGGAATGAAAAACCTTATGATTATACCTAATTATATATCTTGTTATATGAATAAAAATATCAACTTGGGTAAGATCATTGACACACTAAATAAGATAAAATAGAATTTCATGAGGACCATGGATAAAAGAAGATTCAGTTTCTCACATGTCAATTATTTTGGAAGAATCACCTAGGGAAATTTAAGAATGTGAAGATGTTTTGGGTATGGAAAATATGGACATAGATCATGTGTTTTTGAAGTAAAAAATGAAAAGTTTGGTTAAAATAATGTATGAAAACAGTGGTTTCCCTAAGGTATCACCGATAGTTGAATGTTTGAATTGTGGAAAATATGGGCATTATGAAAATCAATGTCCTAAGTGGAATTATCAGAAAATAGGATCAATAAGGTAGTATGAGTAAAGGTTTTTCTATTGAAAATGAAGAGACTATGAATGGAATATAAAAGGTAGGAGGTATTAAAGAATAAGATGATTAATATTTGTTAATGGTTTAAGAAGGAAGTTGAATAATTGGAGTTTTTATGTATTGGAATCAAATAATTACAATTTATAACTATTTTTATCAATGGTATTATAGTGATAAGAATCATTAAAAATTTAAGTATTGTTCTATATTATATTAGGTGATTCGGGGTACAATTACTTTAAACGCACACACATCGTACACTCACATGCATGAAAGGTAGGTCATAGCCCCCCAAAGGATAACCCACCCAACAAGATGGTTTATTACAAAATATTTTGGGCAAGAAAGACCAGTGGGCATTAAAAGCACTTGATTTTGGAAAATATAACCCTTAATATATTTCATATGTTGAAATAACAATGTTTAGTTAAGATAAATATATTATTGACAAAGAAAATTGGATAGTATTGATGACCTTGGACCAGATTACTGGATTGATGAAAAAACAGCTTATGTTATCTTTGAGGGAGTTTACAACATTTTTGGATTTATGTAATATATTTGATAACATGTGATTTTTTATGGAATGGGGAGAGAGTTAATTTTTAGAAGCATTATGTTTTCACTATAGTTTTTTGGTAATTTATGTTATTACCATGTTACAGGAGAATATATGATCAAGGTGTTCACATATTTGGTAAGAGACATATATATATTTATATATATAAAAGGTGAACAGAGGTACAACTGCATCAAATGCACACACACCTTACAGATAGGATGGAAAGGAAGGCCATAGCCCCATAAGGGGATAACCCACCCATCAAGCTTTATTTATTTATATGGATGACCTGAAGGACAAGAGGGAATGAAGCCCATTACATGGCCCACATGCCTATTTATTGTTTAGAAGGCCAAGTGGAATGTCATGACTACATCATATTACCTATATCACTACCTGCTTTCATCATACATGCATCATGACCTGCTCGCATCATTCTACATTTTTGAATTTTGAATTTGGTCCTACATATTTTGGAAGGCTTTTAAGGTTAACTACTCATAAAAGGATTTAATTTTAACTTTGGGTATTATTGTTTGAGGTTAAAGTATAATTTATCATATTGGATAACCTGTATTAATAATTTTGGTTTAATTAAATATATATAGATAGGGGGAATGACTTATCATAATTTTATGGATGCTATTATATGTTAAAATCTAATTGTAGGGCTTCATGTACGAAAAATTCATCTTGAATGTCTATTCCTTGGAGTAAGAATTGATCGAATCATAACTAATAGATGAAATTATGATTATGATATAAAAAAATTAATTATATTTTATCATGTTCTATTTCTTGATAAAAAAATAATCCCTCAATTTTAAAAAAATGTTCTTGAAATAAAATTTTAAACTTTTATCTTTATTTAAGACGAACCAATGATCTTTTCATCTATTATATATTTATGGTTTTTTGGTCATTAAATTTTTCATAACCATATTCTCTATCACTATCTATTATTAAGTTGGAATTAGTTTACTCTTCAACTTCCATATTTTCTCTTCCCATTAATTTTCTCCTATTTCTAAACATAATTTTGTTTTATTCTAGATGACCAAGGTATTTCTATTTCCCTCTTTCAAGAATAAGTTTTATTAAACCTTTTTATGAAGTGGGGTTTCCATATAATAATTTTCAAAAGTCAAACCCTAGATTAATAATCAAAAATTCCAATTGTGAGGATGAAATTTATTAAATGGAATAAATGTAAAACCCAAATATTTTGGAAGAAGAACATTATGTTTGATATCTTGTACGAATGAAACACCAAGCTTAAAGGAACCATAAAACATTATTATTTAAATATGAAAATTATAACCTATCCATTTAATTAGTAGGAAACAATATTAATAACCACATAATGAAATATATATAATGGTCCTACTTAGTAAAAATTTTCGTATTAATGTTTATACAATAATAAATAAATTTTTAGTAACACAATTTTACTCTTCAAAAATACATTTTCTTTAAAAATGGTATTTATTTATTTTTGTGAGAAAATAAAATAAGTAAGATTTTCTAATATTAGAAAATTTATGTAAAAAATAAAAATAATTCTTAAAATAAAAATTTCAAAATTATCCTTGAGTAAAATTTTGATAATTTTATGGAATGTTTTGATTTTCAACTGTTAGTGAAAAATACTAATTTTTATTGGAAACTATATTTTTATTCAAGATTTTACAAAGTTAAATTTTGTTTTAAAATGGTTTCAAAGTAAAATTAATGTTATTATATTATTAATAATCCAATTACGGTCATTGTCATCATTTTTAACATTTTATTTGGTAAAAACACATTTTTATACTTAAATGGATTTTTTTGAAAAAGTGTTTTTAATTGCATTTTACAGTTTTATCTTAAATTAAATTAATCCAATTATTTGAATTGAATCTTAAAAAATAGATTCCATATTTTAAATTAGTATTTTAAAATTTGATAGATATGACTCTTTAATTTGTGGTCAATATGAGTTGTAACTATAGTAAATTTGTGTCACCTTAGTAAGGGTAAACAGATAAAATATAGTTAAAACTTTGGGAAGAGACTTTAATTATTTTATAAAACATGAATTTATCTGATTTAATGGGTGTAGTTAGGATATTAATATAAAAGTGTTTAATATATGTCTACTTTGGGTTATATTTCCTAAAATATGACCATTATATTAATTTAAGAAAAGAATAAATACCAAATGTCACTCTCTTGACACTAATATCTCTAAAAGATTATCATAATGTTAAAAATAGTATATATTCATTTCTTGATGATTATTTGAAAGATAAATTAATTTTATTTATCATAGTAATTTATTTTTCATTTTTAGTGATTTAATAATTACCCTCAATGCTTACGTAATGCTGACACAATATTTATTCAATTAATATAAATATAAAATAAATGATATCAAAAATTTTAAAATCAATAAAATTTTGATGAATTGTTATTTTTCATGAATTTTTAATAGAAATATACCATATTAGAGAAGTTTTAAATGTTTTTATTTTAATTCCATTACTGTCTTTCTATCTTTAAATTCAAATTAAATGAATAGTGTTAAAAATGAGAATAAAGATATTTCATGAAAATAATATTTTATTAAATTATTTAAAAATCATAAAAATATTGAAATAAGATAAGTGGATAATATATGGTCTAAAATTTCATACGTTTTACATTTATGATCCAATTTTTACCTTATAAGTAAAATTATATCCCTTCAAGAATGAAAAAGGTGTTAAGAAAGTTAAGGTAAAAATAGGGTAACCAAAGGGTTGAACCAAAATATATGGTTAAAAAAATCACATAAAACTACCTAAATTTTATTTTTAATGGTATTTAAACCAAAAAAAAAATTATATTCAAATATCTATTAATTTTAAATCATTGTTTTATATAACTACTTTATTGTATTTTAATCTTTTAAGATATTCCATGAGTTCCCCTCTCATCAGTTATAAAAATGAACCTATCCTTTCTCTTCTTTTAACTATATTATGCCTTATAAATTTACCAAAAACTGAAGATTTATCTTCTAAACATCCTTATACACATTATAAAGGTTATTTTATTCCCAAAAAGATTAACCCTAGGTTCCTTTAGTTTAGATCTAAAGGAGTTGTTTCAAAGAAGTGATAATCGCCTTAACCAGTCACTTTATTTTTAATTAATATTTTAACTCTTATAAATTTATGATAAATATCATAAATAAATAAATTAATTATTATATATAAATTTAAATTTTATTATGATTAGTAAACTAGCATTATCCACCCACTTTCCCATCAAATGGTAAGTGAAAGTATCACTCGTGAGTACCTATGACTTACTGTATCTAAGTAGCGATACAATTCATTTTTCATAAATATTTTATGGGTGGTTATTAGGATAGGTTTAATATTTATATATGATATTTGGAACATAATTATACTTCGGTAAATATAATATCATATCTTACTTGTTACCTTCCATTGGAAAATTATAACATCGCTCATGTGTAAGTGTGGACTACCACCTCCACGAATTGATGTGATCTGTTTTTTCATTTCAATTTTACTTGGATGGTAATATGTATATATTTAATAAATATATAAGATATATATTTATATTACAATTATTTTTTAAAGTTGAATTATAATTTACCTTACTTTCATTCCATCTGTCAAAAAGTGAAAACAACGTTCATGTGTACATACGGCCTACCATCTCCATGAATGGTGTAATTCATTTTTTTGTCTATAAATTTTATGGAAGAATATATATATATATATATTGAATATATATTAATTTTTATCATTATTAACATTCTAGGGGTGATGGAACCATGTTCAATGTACAAAGACCAAAACTTATGAACCAAAATATATATGAAAAACAAATATGTTATCACCCATAACAATAATTTTAATAGTGAATTATTAATAATTAAATGATAAAGGTTTATAATTAAATAATATATGGTATTATATTTATGTTTTTGGTTATTTAATATGTCTATAATAAATCTATGTTTATTATACATGTGGTTCGAACATGTTTGAAGGAAGTCGGACATTCGATAAGGGTTTACCGTCTCAAATTGTCTTATTAGGGACATATGTTTTGTTATTAACCTATATTATTTTTTGAGGTGCATAAACAGACCATTTTATATTTTATATCATGAATATTATTATATTCATAAAATTTAAAGTTTAATTTTATTTTATTCTTTCACGAGTCTTATGATTAAAAAGTTACCAAAGCGGTAAGTGATTTATTTTATAATTTCATTATTTATCAGGATTTTTTATGATTTAGTTTTTAATGGTGAAATTTTATAGACTATGTCTCAATAAATTCAGGATTTATTTATCCTATTGATATTTCTTGAGAATATACATTTTCACTTTCATTTTCCCACTTTATGTACTCAGGATACTCGAAGATTTTTTTAAGGAAAACCAACTTTATTTCTCTCTTTGATAGAAACTTATTTTTTCTTCCATGTTCATACATTATAAAAATGTTGTATATAATATTTTAATATTATATAATGGTTATTCAAATTATTTTTCAACCATATCAAAATTTTTAATTTTTTTATAATGAATCTTCATTTCTTTTTCTGAATGAGGTACTTTTGACTTTTTACAAAAAATGTGAAAATAATAATTATGTAAACATATACATCATGAACATATTTTATTACCATCATGATTGATTAATGTTTTATAGCATACATTATAAGTTTTTTTTATTTTCAAATAAAATATTTTCCTTAATATTTGGGATTTATTTATATTTTAAAGAAGTGATTTAAAAGTGAAAATGTTATTTTCCTCAAGAAATATTCGAGTGATATTTTAAAGGAATTTTTCAGCCCACATAACATTCATGATGTTACTTATGATTTATTGGGAGATATAATACAATGATACTATCAAATTTTGGATGGATTATGATGATTATTACCTAAGGTTGATTCTATGAAACTCATTTCTTTCCCATGGGATATTTGAGTTATGAAACTCATTTATTTTCCATAGGTTATGCTATGATGAATTAATGAAACATTTATAAAACCCATTTCTTTTACATGGGTTATGCTATTATGAAATATTTATGATTTTTTTCTTTTTCATGGTTTATGATATGAATAATGTTTTATGATCTTATATAAAACATATGTATGGTTTAAATTATGTCACGCGTGGGACCAAAATTATATATCCCTAAAATGCATTGAGTAAAGATGGATATATCATGATATAATAAAGACTAGAATGGGGAGTGAACCTAGTTCAGTAATAGACTCTATCCACTACTCTAGTGTTGGGAGTGAACGTTGGCTAATACTATGGTTTGGTGAGTGAACCCAATCCTACATGATAGTATTGGGAAAAAATATTGACTACTAAAGAAATGATTTTATATACATATGTTTATGACCTATATATATGACTTATGAAAATGTTGTGATCTCATTCACATGTTCTTTGATTCCTTTATGATTTATGTCTTCTGAACTTCCATGATTTATGCCATGACTCAAAATTATGATATTTTATATGTAGGGTATGGTTTTTAAATATTAATCTCATGTTCTTATACCTTTATGATCATAATATACTTGTGTAAAAATTAAAGTATTCCTTATTTACTTTTACTGATCATATGAGCTCAAACTTTCCAATGTTTATTTTCCCTAGGTTATAAAAAATGTTTTAGGTATGATATGTCTAATAAGGGTGATTGTCATCATTAAATATGCGGGACATGATATATAACTCATATGAATAAGTTTTTAATGCATTTATGTTTCAAAGCGAAATAGAACTATATGTTTTTTATTATAGATCATTATGTTAATGAATTAATATTCATCTAATAATATGTAATATTTATGTATGAAAAGTATGGGTCACTATAGTCATTACCTTTAACCTCACTGGATCCTTTACAACTATGACCATTTCCCAGATTTAATACAAAAGAAAATCCTCCTTACCACTCTCACACTCTAAATCCACTACAATCCATCCTCTAGATTTCTTCTACCCATTTTCGGTCACTAATGATATTATACTTAAGGAAGTTCTCCTAAAAATTTGGTGAACTCATCATACTTGTACATTCAATTTTTTTCCCTAGAAGTCTGAGGCTCTAGTCAAACTTATATTTAACTCATTCTTGTTGATTATGGTTAATTGTCTTATCCACCTACTGAAGTTTCAATGAATCGACTCCATCTTCTTGAATCTAAACATATATAGTGTTAATGTGGTTTTCTTTATCTAGGATATTCTAAGTGAATCTTTTAGTGAATAAACATAGAAATATCCAACAGTTTACCTAAAAACATTTCTCACACCAAACCCTAACATATGGAAGTGTAAGATTATGTGTTTGTATGTGTGCGTATGTATATGTATGTGTATGTATGTATGTGTACATGTATGGATATGTATATGCATCCATGATTATTTCTTTATGTGAATGTATGTGTATATTCATGTATTTGTATATATGTATGTGTATGACATGACCCAACCCACCTAGGCCATGCCTAGCCCAACGATAAGCATGTGACACCCCAAGCTCTTCAACAGGTTACATAAGGAAAAGAGGGAACATGCAGGGAATAGGGTGATTAGCATTGATGGGCACCTCTAAAATGAAGAAAATGAGATTTCTCGGGCTGTTGTTGAAAATGATATTTCTCTGGATGTGTTAGACATGGAGCCATCCTACACAGGGGAAGCAACATAAAAATCTTTGTGAATAGATACCATTCCTTGCTGAACCGTGGAGTGCACACCAGTGAACACTACAGTGTTCCAGGCTTCCAAATGGCTGCAATAGCAGCATCAATAGCAGCCAAAAATAGGTTAGAAATATGCTCACTGAAATGGATATGAGACAAAACAGACAATAGTTGCAGAAATGACCCACATGTGTCAAATACAACCCTAAACAAGGAACCAGTATATGCCCACAGTTGTTTGGCATGAAAAAAGACTATAAAAATAAGCCGAACAGAATCCTCATCAGCTTTGCAGATGGAGCACATGGAAGCCATCTCAATACCGGCCCTCTTAAGAACATCAGTTGTGGGAAGTCGATTTTTCCGGATCCTCCAGATTAAAGAAAATCTGGAAGGTCTAATAAACTGAGCTCTGAATTTCATAAGCCAAGAAGGTGGAGGATATTTACCCCCACATATGTTCCTATAGTAATCCCTACAATTGAATTTCCCAGTTCTACTATGGATCCAGATCAAAGTGTCATGCTCTATAAGGAAATAATTATTGATTTCAGTCTCCACCTGTAGAGGAACACTAAAAATAGAAGATTTTATCTATGAGAGTAAACCCGAAATAGACCAAGGGGTTGCTTTAGGTGGCACATTTAGATCAAAAAGGGGCTGTGTGAGCCACTTTGTGTTCCAGCAATTCAGTGTGGAATCCCTACAAACTAGCCATCGGGTATCCTGAATAATTCCGACATATGCCTGCTTGATAGATTCCCAAACCGATTAAGCAAGATAATATTTGTATCCATTTAAATGCCTCCCTATGATTCTGTTTGAAAGAAAGTCATCGTCAGGTTCATGAGAAATCATGTTCCAAGTAAATTTCCTAATTAAGAAATCATTAAAGGTATGAATATCCTTGATTCCTAGTCCCCCGAGCTCCACAGGCTTGATGCACTCCTTCCATGCAACTGTAATAAGTTTCCTCTCATGTGGTGACCCCATCCATATGAAATTATGTACGATGCTTTTATGTTCCTTGAGAAGTACTCTCGACCATCGATAGGTATAGAAGGAATAGAAAAACATCGATGTGATCACTAAGTTCACAAGACAGACCCTCCCAACCAAGGACATAGCTTTCCCTTTTTAGCTGGCCATCTGATGTACAATTCCAGCATAAATTCCTTCCAAGTACTGTCTTTTCACTTTTCCCCAAAATAGTGGGACCCCAAGGTATTGGAATGGTATGGATCCCCTCCTCACCACAAGAAGCCTGACAATTTTGTTTCTTTTCCCAACTGAAATTCCATTCCCAAATACAATGGAAGATGTGTCCCAACTAATGGCTTGGCCTGAGACCTCCTCATAATGACTGAAAAGGGCTTTAATAGAGGAAATAGTTTTCCTTGAATATTGACCAAGGAGAAATATTTCATTAGCATACAATAAATGAGACGGGGCATGATCACTCACACCAGCCCTAATCTTATTATAAAGTCCCATTTGGTCAAGGTCATTAATACACCTACACAGGTAATCCTCGGCAATGGAAAAAAGAAGACCAGAAAGTGGATCACCTTTCCGCACCCCCCTGGTGCAAGGGCAGAAGACCCTCGGGGCACCATTGACAAGAATTGATAACCTGGAAGAATCATGTATGATACGGATCATATTCACAAAACCATTCGAGAAGCCATACCTTCTAAGGACATCAAGAAGGAATCTCCATTTAAGAGTGTCAAAATCCTTCGAGATATCAAATTTGAAAGCAAAATTCCCATCCTTTGTCTTCCTTCTCATAATATTGACACTCTTAGAGGCCATAAAGAGGCACTTTTGGATGCTCCTCCTAGGGAAAAATCCAAATTGATTAGAAGTAATTATTCCATTAACCAACCCACTCATCCTGTTCACCAAAACCTTGCTGATAAGTTTGGGTATTGTGTTCCCAAGTGCAACCGGCCTGAAATCCTTGATGTCAAGAGCATTCTATTTCTTGGGGATGAGAGCAATGAAACAGGAATTCTTCCCATGGGTCATATATGAGTGAGAAAAGAAATCCTTAATCCCCTGCACAATATCATTCTGCAAAATATCCAAATAGAACCTGAAAAATTTATTAGTGAATCCATAAGGACCTGGGGAACTCTCAAGAGTGAAAGATAGGAGAGTAGATCTAATCTCCTCCTTGCATGGGGAAGCAATTGAAAGCTAATTTGAGTGATCATAAATACACGGGCTGATGTTATCGACCATGAAGTGAATGATGGACTGCCCACTATCAAAATATATTCCCTTGAATTGTTCGAAAACAACCAGAGAATTATCATTTTCTTCATTGTAGAGGTGACCATCAATGCTGATCACCATATTACCTACACGCTCCCTCTTTTCCTTGTGTAAAGTATTGAAGATCTTGGAGTTCCTGTCCCCATCCTTTAACTAGTTCACATTCAGATGATTTCTAATTCTGAGAACGCTTGGTGGTTCGGGTCGGTCACGCAAGCCTCGGGTGCTAAATTATATTCGATGGATCCCACCCATTGGGCCTTACCTTAACGTAAATATTGATGGGGCCGCATTGGGTGCACTAGGCCCGTCGGGTTTTGGGGGAGTGTTCCACACATATTTTGGGTTTGTAAAAGGATGCTCCCACCATGCCATTGGAATTGGCACTGCCTTTAAAGCTGAGCTTTGGGAAATGATCTATGCCATCAGGTATGCTATCTGGTTTAATTGGAAATATAGATAGATTGGGTCTGACTCTCAGACCACAGTTCAAGCCTTGAGCACCAATACATGCCAGGTCCCTTGGTGTATACTACCTCAGTGGGTTTGTTGCCTTAGTGATATTTCTCAGATGCATTTGGACGTTTCACATGTCTACTAGGAGGCTAGTCAGGTGGAGGATGGACTGGAAAAGCAGGCGCTCACTGATCCTGGAGAGATGTGGTCTTTCACAGCCCCAGACTACTGTGCCCCACTGGTAGAGGCAGATAGGTGTGGTGTGATGCACACTCATTTATGTAATAACCCTTTGTATGCTTGAATCGTTTCTTTTTTTTTTTAATTTTATAGGACCAGCTTCCACCGGATCCTAGATTTTATGGTATACATATCTCACAATATGGGAGGCCATAGAAATAACACCCCACTTCCCTAGACCACACATCATTTTTGGGATTTGGGGTTCCACATAACCTCAAGAATTCCTCCTTATACACGATAGTTTGCCGATTATCATCACGGGTATAAGGTGTTAACATGGGGAGAATATTCCCCAATATCATTGTAATAAAAATAGAAAAATAACCAAGAAACATACACAATAATAAAAAATGGGATCACATAGTATTAATAAAAAAACTTCCATGCTATAAAAAAATGTAATTTCGAAGTACACATTCATACATCACAACTGGTCACCCACTAGGCCAACCACATATACAAATAAACAAAAGAAATAAAAATATAAAAAATGCTCTACTTACATCCCTAAGCCTTACCGCATACTAGTATCCAAATATTTGTTGAGATACTCCAACCTAATCATGAAACATTGATACTATGCCCTTCTTGAACCCATGAATAATGTGGTATACTCAGGCACCAAAGTTCCATGGAAGACCCAATAGGGTATGAGTATAATTTAGTATGGGTCTACTAAAGACATACCTAACTTAACCGGTAAAGTAGTGTATGCACAAGTGATATTATTAAAAGAATAAAATAAACCTAGAATCATAATAAAATAACCACCGTCAATCCTCAAGTTATATGGTGACACCTATGATTGAATATAGTTTTTTTCACTAGAGTATTATGTATCTAAGAATAATACCATCATATGGAAACTGGGGGAGTGCACAATCCTTGCTAGGAAACCATAGTAACCTTCTCTAGAACCCATGACATAGTCTCTCATTGCTAAGAAACAAGTAAAAAATAATTCAAAACCTATGGGTAGAATCTCCCTATTAGGAAATATGTAAAAATTACTCATAACTAAGGGGGAAAATCTTCCTTCAAGGAAATATATATCAAATAATTCAAAACCTAGGGAAAACTCTCCCTTCTAGAAAATACGTCATCAAGAACCAAGGGTAAAATCTTCTCCCTACTAGGAAATACATGTAGAAAATCTAAAACCCAATGGTAGAATCCACCTATAAGGAAACACAAGCAGATAATATAGATCCCAGGGGAAGACTCTCCCTTCTTGGAAACACATACAAGACCATCCATAACCTAGGGTCATACCGGATCCCTGCTATAAAAAATCATTCACATCACACATTGGGGGCACACACTCCTCAAAACCATTATATCAAACCACATAGGTCAAACAACCAACCTAACCCATCATGTGTATCCTAGAATGGTCTCTCAAGAACATATCCGAGTTCCCATCTTATAATCCATGTTAGACTATCACCACTGATCCATAGGTTCTAATATGACACCTAAGATTGATGATACCTACCTCTATAAACTACCCATTTTGAGGTAAATATAACACAAGTTCACTCACTAAGGTCCCTTAGGTCATGTCATAATCTAGACACCCTATATGTGACATGCTTTCCAATTCTCATATCTCAATCCAAGTTATTCACTTGGAGGGAATAACATCCCTTGGCACCACCATGGTCACATAACGACTTAAATATTCTCATAGGCAAAGCCATGCCATAATCACATTATAGGGATCACCTCAATCCCATATCCCCTTACAATTCATACTGGGTTATTCCTATTGGATTTTAGGGTTTCATTATATAAACCTTGTGAGTGGAAGAAAAATAAATATATATGATCCATCATGATTGGTGTTTTTCATGCAGGTTGCTACCTATTTGGCCTTTGGGTCATCTCTTTTATGAGGGGAGTTTCTAGGACTACATTTCATTGGGTCCTTTAGATCATGTAAGGGAATTCAATCCATTTATTTCTCATGCCTAAGTTCCCCTAGGTCTATGGACCATGTATTGGGTTCCTCCTCAACATAGTTTAATAGGTTTTTTCCTTTATTTTCTTAATAAATGGTGGATAATACCTAAACTAGTTTAAAAAAAAGATTCCTTCCTTTGAGATATTACAAAAGCCAAAGGATCATGGTTATCAACTGTAGAATACCAAAACCATTGAAGGGTTTCTAGCACCTTCTCTAGGAGATATGAATGAGTTTTGTGAAGAAAAAAGTATTGGGAGGCTTATAAGAAATCAATGTACACAATAGGAGGGATCATATACCATTATATATCCATTCTGAATGCATTTAATTTAATGTAAATTTTTGATCATATTAAATGTATATATATAAATTTTTTCTCATTTTCATTTATTCATTGTATCATATTCAAATGAATATTCAATCCAATTAAGAAATTAATAATTTATAAAATTGTGTGGGAAGATACATATACCTAATTAATATAATTTAAGTGAACATATCAATCAATCTCCCAATTTCACTAAAATCTATAAGGAATTTGTTCCAAACTTCAAAAACATTTATGAATTCATCCAAAACTCTTTTAAAATTTATTTCATCAAACTTTCTTCATTTTGGAAAAAATTATTTTTTTAAACAATTTATCTTTATCCAAGGTCCTAATTGTGTGACTCTATAAGCCTTAATATAATTGAAAACAAATATAAAATCCATATTGCATATATATAAGAAAATATTAACCTATATAAAATCATCAACACTAAATCTACTAATGGATCTAGTGTGATCTCCGTCAAATAAAATCATATCTATATATGAACATTTCCACAATAGGATATATCATATAGATCATATATAAACCTATATAATCATTTTCCATGAAAAAGAGTGACTAATAGACATGCAACATGACACTTTAGTATAATCCAACTAATCTTTTCTTGAATATCTAGAATAGATTGACCAAGTTGACAGATACATAAAATGAGATTCATATTATGAATAACCACATCACATTTCACTTATCTAATTATCCAAACACATCATATTTAACCCAAAAAAGAATTCCATTTCATTCCCTAAATCTTATTCAATCAATGGATGGATTTCTCTACTTTTCATAAAAGTGGAAACAACCTATCTTAGATATGAATCAACTGGTGAAATGATCAACTATATACCCAACAAACCCCTAATTAGCTGAGTTCATATTTTGACTTGTTTAAGTTGGGTATCAAAGTATGAAATCTATAATTCTTAGTATCTCTCTAACCTCAGGAATTAATGATTTATAATGAGTATACACTCTAAGTATATTAATGATTTTATGATATTCTATGAGATATAATTGGGAGGGTCAATACAAGAAATAAGTTTCTACTTATCACATTATGAATATATTCTTCATATCTATTATAAAACCCTATTCTATGAGTAAAATAATCTATTAAAGATAATCTTATCATATCATCGCAACCCACAATACTATTTTATGATCATCGATTAGGGACAACTCAAAGTTTTATAATTTTAGGGGATACTATAATTTGATTTTTCATGGGAAGTAAGTTATAGAACTCCCAAAATGAATTATAAATGGATATAACCTTAATTATAATGACATGATATATTTACAACCATTGTAATAAATCTCCTAAGAGATTTTACATGACACTCATTTTGTTACTACAGTAATGGTTTCTTCACATTCGTTACATCTATATTTAATTCCTTCTCAAATATCTATGTAACCATCTGATAAAATAACCCCACTAAATCCATTTAATGAGTAACATATGAAATGTAATATATTTTTAATGATGGAGAGACTTAGGAATCATATTACTAATTCTCACCTCTTTTAACATATTTAAATGGTTTATATTTATAACATCAAATTTTGACTTCCACTATCTACTTAGATCAATTTATAATCATAAAATCTTCCTTATATCATCAGACAATGAAACTATTAAAATTATTACTAATAAATTTATCTTGAACTCTTATAGTATAAAGTGAGATTTACTCTAACACTTTTCTTGAAATCTTTTGATAAATAGTGTAAATATTTACATTATTATTTTACCATCACATCCTTAAATATTTTTGGATAAAGTGATATTGAATTTGATACGGTAAAAAATGTAACCTTTTAAATTTTTATTTTATATTATATCCTAAAATATTTAAGGATAAATTGATATCCACTTTGTTTTGGAAACAAATGAAACCTTTCACATTTTTATAATCTAACTCATCCAAAAATATTTTAGGATAATGTGAATTTCAGTTCATTTTAGTTAACATACGTAACCATTTACACTTCTCTTTCCTATTATACCATAAAATATTTTTGGTTATCAGGTAAATTTCACTTTTTAAATAGGCTGGTATAATAGTTATATTCGATTTATGACAATAAATAAATGTAAATATTTATATTTTTCTTTACTATCAAATATACAAACTCATTAGGATATTAAGTGAAGAATTATATAATATTAGTCTCAAACAATATTTCATTTTTTTACTTTGAACATCATTAAGTTAAAACATACTCCCTCTAGTGTCTTAAACATTAAATTCCTTATCAGAATATTTTTATAAGATTCAACACAAATTTCTTTGTGTTAGGAAATAAACCATATTTTAGTAGGAATATTTAATAAGTAATATATTATTTCCATACCTTATATGTTATTCTATGTTTTTAGAGAATTATCTTGAAAACAAGATTATTCATTATAATATTCCATTAAAGAGTGAAAAAATAATTTCACTAATATTTTAAAAATTACTAGAGAAAAACTTTTATCCTTGTATCCATTTCAAACATGTTATAAAATATAAGGAATCATAAACCTTATATATTAAATTAATCATATTATATTTTTCATAACAATTTTTTTGTTAAGAAACAACATCCCTTATCACATAAGAGAAATAATATGAAGATAAATATCCTTTATTTTAAATTTATATGATCATGAAATATATCTTTAAATAGAAATAACTGATGTAACAAATATTTTCTTCACCACTTTAATGAAAACCACAATTTATATCACTCATTCCCTTGATTTTGAAATCATTTATGTTTACAACACTTGTGAAATATACATTTAGTATCTCATACCATTATAAATTGAATAATTAATTTCTATAACTCATATAATTGATATGAAAATTATATAGAGTTTCACAAACATATTCATGTATTTTTTTTGAATAATCCAATCATATGGAATTATCAATACTACCAAATAACACCCTTATGTTTCAAAGGCCCAAATTGGATTACTTTAAGAAATTTTGTTGGAACCACAAACTAAATTTCATTCTCTATTGAAAACTTGTATTTTCTATACATTATCAAGACTTAGACATTATATGCACAA
Organism: Viscum album; assembly: GCA_963277665.1. Lineage (NCBI taxonomy): Eukaryota > Viridiplantae > Streptophyta > Magnoliopsida > Santalales > Viscaceae > Viscum > Viscum album. The sequence goes on from OY728122.1 coordinate 1,257,621,403, forward strand.
CTCATTTATTCTCCAAACTTGAGAATATTTGGTAAAAAATTCTTGAATTCATTCACCTTCTAAAAATATTTAAATAGACGCTAAAATAAATGAATCACTTAAATATAAAAAGAAATAAGGAAACCTCTAGTATCTATAAATCATTATTATATTAATGTGGCCACTTTTTTGTATATTTTACCACATTTTTAATGAATTTATTGAGTGTTTAATGATAAAATTTTTCTAATACTAGATAATTTTTTTGTTATTGTTTAATGTTTTGTTGAAAAATGAAATTCATGGAATATTTTTATTAAAATTAGTTCTTTGAAGATAAAAGTATTAATTGTTATTTAATTCAATTTCTTTATTTTCAAGAATAATATTTTTACTATTTTTTGTGAGTTTACATTGAATTATTATTTTGGGAGTCATTTTGTGGATTTTTTTTGTTTTGGGAAACTAATTCTTTCAAATCCCATGTTTTTATTTTAATTTTTTTGTTGGAATCATTCATTATAATTATATCATGAATTTTGGAATCTAATTATTTAATTATGTATATGATGAATTTTTTTTATATTTTAGATTTATTAAATTCTCATAATTGTTAATTCCATTTGAATGCTGCAATCTACCATGGAAAACATACCTCAAGAAAGTAACAATCAGTCAATTGACCATGTAGAGTTAGCTACCTCAAAAATAAATAAGCTACCAAACATTAACCCAATATACCATGGAAATACACCATGAGCAAACATTGAAAATGTTTCCAACCTATCATGGAAGTGAGGAATTGGATACAAGAGGATAAAAATATCTACCATGGATGATCTATCATGGTTGTGGACAACCTACTACAAAACACCAAACTACTTTGTCAAATAACCTACTATGATGACTAAATGTGATGACCAACCATGCAATGGAAAATTTAATGCAATAACCCGAGTATGTGAAAAAATAATTTTCAGATTTAGAAGGATAAACCATGAAATAAAATCATATTTTGGAAGTGGTACCCATAACATGGATGGCTAGATTATATGCAAACTCAAAAAAATGATAAATTAAAAATCAAAGAAAAGTCTTGATTGGATAAATTAGATCCAAGATATGGATTTCAAATTGAATCCTTGATTATGTATATTGGAATAATGTGATTTGTACCCAAGACTAGAAATTGGAAGTTGATTCTAAGAAATGACCATGGAAGATGACCTTGACTGATCTTGAAGCCTACCCATCATCGATACCCTTTGAAAAGTAAAAGATCATCCATTGAGTCTAAAGAGATGCTAATTAAGTATAGATGAAGGCATTGAGGATGATTTCGATAGGTTAGGAATTTGGTTTTATTCCAACCTCAATGGACTTGGATGATAGTGATAAAATCTAGTTTGGTGGTTGGGCATAGGACCTGTGCTCATCGCTGGTGTTCTATGTGTAGGTTGATAGTAAAGATGTTGATGCAGCCTTAAATATTATATAATGATATATCCATGGGTTTAAAGTTTATACACATGATTTTCTCTATGGAATTATTATAGGAACTAACCAAATATGACCAAATGGTTTGATTATATAGAGGAAGAAGATTAACTTAGAAGGCCTCAACTTTGAAGAACTAAAAACATTAATTGATTTTGGATTTAAGAAAGAGATTCATAAAAATATGGTTGTTGATTTGAAGATGGTATCTAGTGTTTCATTAAATATTATTAATCATAACCTATAATCGAGTACATTCAACTATGTTTGATTCTTAGTTACCTGAAGATGGTCACCAAACCAATAGTGAGCCTGGATGAACCCTTGAATCATTATGGGGAAGATGATTGAGGTTTAGGGAATCTTCTTTAAGAATCATAAATACTATACCACTTAAGATCAATAATGTAGGATCATAAATAACTTTGATCATATATCTAGATCTGGGATATGAATAACAATAGATAATATTATTCGAACATGACAAATAAGGTATGCAAGAGTTGAAATCAATGAGATTTGAAACACGTTTGAAGAATCAAAGATAATATTTTCTCAATGATTAATTTGAATATAAGTACTCGATCGATGAATACCAGACTCAATTTTTCCTTGTACAGTGAATGTAACATGGGAGACATACACATGCTAGGTGACCAACATAATGATCCTTTGAAATTTTCCATCAACTGAAGAAGATTATGGTTGGGGTTGTGTACTAAGTATTTGGGGTTATCTTTTGTAATTCCTACATGTTGGAGTTCTTCCAAGAAAAGATAGAGTTACAAAGTAAGATAATATATCATTAAATAAAAATATAGTATTCCATTCTTGAATTAGGGGATTAAATAGTATATGTAATGAATAATTTAATTCAAGTTCAGTGATTGATTAAAAAATGAAGGAAGTTGATGAAAACAACCATGTAAAAAGGTACTATCATTTTATAAGGATGATATAGAAGGGTACTTCACACTGTCCTAGAGTTGAGTAAATATAAATGGAGTAAGATTTAAAATTCATGTGATGCCTTAAATTCTCAATTGGAAATTCAAATTAGAAGGAGTTAACATTGAGACTAACAATGATGGGAATTTCAATAGAAGATACTGAAGAATGATATAATTCCTAATAGAAGTTCAAACCAAGGAAGAAAACTAACGTGAAATGGGAAAAAATTATTTAGGGATAATTTCTTTATTCATTAAAGAAAAAATATGTATATTGACACACACACACCATATAGAGACTATTGAGGTAAGGTTCAAGGCTCAAGTTATTGATGAAAACTATAAGGAAATATTTTGTGGATAATTAAGAAGAATATTTTAATGATCCAAAGAGAGGAGACCATCCACCATTGAATTCACCCCAATAATTATTCGAATCATTAACACATCTTGGAGGAACATGATTGAGGGGAGAGCTAGACTAGAGGATGGATAACACACTCAAGGTGGTATTTTTGGACTACGGGGCTGAATGAAGAGGTTGATCATAATAGAGAAGTTTATCTACCTTTCTTTTCTCGATTAATATTTTTCTATATCAAGATGCTAAATTTTAATATATTTTTTGTTTACAATATCATTCATTGCTATATTGTTTAAGGGATAATAATAGATGTATTGAAGTATTTCATTATTCATTATTTCATTAGTTTTAATCAAAGTATCCTACTATCTTTTCATCCATAGATCTCATATTATCTTCATCATGAGAATTTTATCACTCTACTCCTAGCATCAATAGGTGAAATGTAGAGTTTCCTTTTCATTGTAAAATAGTAATGATGTTATAACAAGAATAGGTTAATCTATTTTCTTCTCTCTGAAGATACAGATTCATGTTGAGTTCTATTAGGAATAATAGTTCTTAGGAGAGATATCTGATGAGGTTATTTTATTTAATGATAGTTAGGTATTTCAATACTGTACACACAAATTCATAATATTTTTTCTGAATTACATATAAGGGAATGTAAATTTTTATCAATTCCATCTGATCTAGTTCTCCTAACTTAATCTACTATTTTCTTCTCTCTCTTACTACTTTTCCACTATTTTCTCTATTCTCAAGCCACAATTCAACCATAATTACATCACTATTATTATTTTTTTGTTTTATTTCTACATTTTTTAGTCATGTAAATTTATCCTTTCCTATGGTTCATCATTTCTTACTATAATAATTATAGTTTATATGTTATAAATAATTAATTTTATAGATAACTAGTCAATGAACTAGTTTATAACTTATCAAATTTTGGAATCGTTGATTGGGAATCCATGTGTGACCCATAAAAAATAAATAAATTAAAATCAAAAAAATATAAAATAAAACAACAAATCTAAAAAAATAAAAAATTCAAATTCTATAAATCTCAATATCTTCTCATAATTGAAAATAAGAAAAATTTCTTCTTATTAATTTTGAACACATTTATTCAACTTTAATTCACACCAAGGCTTCAAATTCTAAATTTAATTCTTTTATCTATGAGATTTATAAATACTGTAATTCCTTTAAAAATAAAAAAACTCTAAAATAGAGAATCATGATATTTAAAGAGATGAAAACTATAATGAAAATAAGAACCTAATTCCACCACAACACATAAATGAAGTCCCAAAGATACTTGGACTTAGGGAGTTTCAACAAACATATATATCTATAAATCCTTCTTGTATAAGGTTCACTATTAGGTTTATGAACTATGAAATTAAATAGTCTCACATCTCCATACTAACTTCCTTTACTAGATACACCACTGAGGATTCCATATAGTTCATTATAGAATTTTATAGTTTTGTACAATAAGTACCTCTTTGTGGGTTGAGTATGGAGGAGATTCCAATGAGGGTGTTACTTTTTTGTCTCAAGGGAAGGGATAAAAGCTGATTTCATAATCTTGATGATGAGAACATTGAAACTTGGGACCGACATTTTAATCAAATTGTTTACAAAATTTATCTGAGATACATCACCATAGAAGTGAGGCATATGATTAAATGGGTTTTCTAGGATTAGGTAGAGATATTTTATAATAATCTGAATAGTGTTATTGATTTAATTAGACAATTCCCCAACCACTAACTTTTTCCCCACATTTTTATGGAAAATTTTATAAAATTATTACTCCTTATAATAAAAATCATGTGGATCATTCTTGTGGAAGTGATTTTACTGACTTTAAAAATGAAGATCCCAAAAAAATATTTGAAAAACATTCCAAAAAGACCTAATATAAGTGAACTAGGAAGAAAGTTATTCATAGTAGTGAAAAAACCCTTATAAAACTTCATTTTTCACTAAAAAATAAATTAATGATAAATTCAATTACTACGTACTGTTTGGATTACAATTGTTTGAAGACAAATATTCCTTTTCAGCCTAATGAGAGAGACTAGTTTGTGAACTATAGGGGAATGAAACATATAAATAGTGATCTCTTTTCAAATAAATACAATACTTGATAAAAAACCACCCAAACCTGTCTTGGGGAGACTGAAGGATTATAAAATAACCTAATTTTTCCCTTGTATATTCAAACCAGATAATAAATCACTTTTCATACATGGATGAAGCTTTAAATTATGGTATCAGTTTAGAGGATTTGGTTAGGCATATGATTTAAAATATAGAACCCTAATAAATAAGTATTGATAATTTTAAAACTCAAATGTTTCAAATAGATAGGGATATCAATTTCAAAGATAAGTTTAAGCTTCCTAAAAAAATGTTATGAACCCAAAAGAGAATGTAATATATATTACCATTATAATAAGATTAAAAACACAAGGAAATGTTAAGGTTAAACCTTATGAAGATGAGATTTTATATTTTACTAAATTAGAGAATCAAAATCTAGTGAATTTTATATCAATAAAAATAGATAAAGAGGTCCAAATAGAACAAATTGATGAATTTTCACCTGGAAATTCTAAAAAACCATGGAAAATGAAGTGATTAATAGTAAAAGAAGGTAATGATAAACTAGGTTTTGAGGAGAAAGTGATAAATCAAAATTTTTTTAAAATAATTTCATTCTTATTCCTTTTCATGAAGGATTATAAAATAATTATGAACCCGACTATTTGAGGTTCCTAAATATTATTAGAACCTTTAGGATAAATATTATATTTTTGTAAGCCTTAAATAAGAATAAGACATTTTTCAAATTCAATAAAATATTTTTTATAAAAAAATATATTGGAAAGAATTGGACACTATAAAGGTTATATATGATTGTAGTGAAGTTCTATTTGAAGAAACCACCTCCAAAATTGAAAGACCTTGGATGTTTTATTATTTAGTGCAGAATAGGAGAAACAATGAACTAAATTGTTTATATGACTTTGGTGTCGGTATCAATATTATTCCCTACTTCTTATTACAAAGTATGGGTCTAAGGGACATGAAACCCACATCAATATTGCTTTAGTTGGTCAAAATTTCAATTAATCATCCCATGGGAAGGGCCAATGACCTTTTATTCAATGTTGGAAAACATCTCTTGCACACATATTTTCTAGGGATTTACATAGTGTCATGATAAGGTTCTAATTATCTCAGAATGGAATTTATTAACCATTTTTGGGGATTTTATAGATGTATCAAAGGAAAAAATTACCCTTCAAGTTATGGATTATGTGGAATAAATTCTTTCCTTTGAGAAGATATAACTTGAGGTTGTTTTCAAGATGATTAATGTTTTTATGAGTTATTTGGAGTTGAGTTTAAGAGAAATTTAAATCAACCCCCCCCAAAGGTTTGTGAGTCTATTTCTTTAGTTTCCTAACCTATTGATGAATATTATAAATTTAAGATCTAGTATGAGTTTGGTTCTTCCCTCTTGAACTTATAGAGATTTTGATTCCCCAACTTGTTGAGAGTATCACTCATGCACATATTCACGAATAAATTCTTTCTCTAGAGCCCAATATAGAGTTATAATTTCAAGCCTTTATTCCTAAAATTTTGAACCTCTTTTTGAGATTTTATATCTAAAATTGATTATTTTAAATTCCACCAATCTAGGAAGTTTTCCCAGTTGAATCTTGTTAAGAACGTTAAATGTTGTCAAATTTAACTAGTTTGTTTTCTTGAAAGTTTCTCACCCACTATTTTTAATTAATAGATTACTACACTTTAAAATATTTTTAAAAAATTAGCTTCATTTGATTGAAGCATGGATTCAAAAAGTTATCCCATGGGAGAAAAATTTTATTCCTTTAGGTGTGAGGATTCTAAGTTTTCTAGTTTTCAAACTATTTTTGAACTTAGTGAACAAGTTATAGTACATTCTATATTTTTTTTTGATTATTTGAGAACCTCAAGTGTGGGGTATCATTGTAAGTATGTTTCTAATTTTTTTGTTCAACTTTATTGGCTGATGATTTCACTCTTTGTTCCTTTTGGTGAGTTTCTAGGGATAGAAAAAAATGGACTACAACCTCACTCATGAAATGTTATAGGTATTTGAGTATTCATTGCTAGTTGCTAGAGTTTTTGAGATCATGAGGGAACCATATAATACTACTTCTCAAAATAATAAATAATAAATCATCAATAAATCTTACCCACTGAATGATCATGGTTAAGTTATAACTAAGGGATAATTGTGGATAAGGACTCTAAACTTAAAATTTTATGGGAGACAACCCATGTTTTTTATGTTTTTTACTTTTATTTTTTTCTTAAAATAAATTTCTCTCTAACTATGTTTCATTCCATCCCTGAGGATTCTATTTCAAATGACCATACGAGTGAAGTGGTTTTGTGGTAGATGGAGTAACCATGATAAATTGGACATGGAATAAGTGAATTGATAACACAATGAAGCTGCCATGTTGAAAATAAAAAATATATGGATTATCCCTACCAAGGGATGCATCAACTATATAATGAGATGATTTTATTTTACGTGGGAAGTTTTTGTGAGGTTCATCATTTGAATATATAATGAAGTATAAGTACCACATTAGGAGTGAACTAGTCATTTAACAGTTCAATTGACCATGATATGCATTGACTAAAGAGGAAATCAAGTGACTATGGAAGTTAGTCTATAAAAATAAATTTTAGAAGTTATTGAAGTACAAAAGGATGTAAAAGAATTAAATTATAAGATGAAGCTCGCTAAACTCTCACTTTGGTTTCTATTCTTTTTAAAAGTTACTTTTGGAATCAAATTCTATTCATTTTCCACTTTAGGAGTTGGAGAAACGAATTAGAGGAACCTTTATCAAGGATTTAAAGAGAGGATACATTTGGATGTAATCAATGAAAAATGATTCTACATTCACTAGACTTTTTGTTCATATTATACTGATTATTTGTGTATTTTAATTCTTTAAATTGTTTCTTGTAATGTTGGTTTTTTGGAAATATTTTTTAAGCCTTTATATGACCCTTAACATTACTTATCACTTATGAATTTCTAAATCTATTTTAAACCAAATGATTTAATTATTTACACCACCTCAGGGTTCAATATTGGGGACAATTATGGGTTTTAATTATAGGGGAGGGGTATTTCAATGTGTTTAACATTATTTCAATTCTATAAACATCAATACCCCCCCCCCCCCAAACAAAGTTTTTTTCCTTCTTTTTAGGATCTATTATTAGATTTTTTAAATCATATTTTATTATTATTATTTTTGGATTTTTTAGTTTATAAATATTATACATTCATGTTTCCATATCCAGTGATGATTGGATTATTGTTTTAAGGGATTCTAATGATTCATAAACTGATGGAATCACATTATTTCTAAATGAATATATCCAATACTTTTATAAATATTTTATTTTGGAACTAGTAAAATGAGTGATATAATTTTTTTTGAACTAGATATATAAGTTGAGGAAAATAGATGTTTGAACCTAAACCTAGAAACTTGAACTTTGTAAAATAGAACAACTTAGGGAGACAACTCAATAGATAGTAATATTAGTCCTTTTGAACAAGAGTAAAATGAGAAATTGATATACTACAGTGAATATCTAGGACTTTAGGCACTGAGTATGTGAGTAAAAAAATAAAAAATAAAAAATAAAATCCAATTATAAATCCAATAAGTGGTTTGTATATCCATATATGGGAAAAAGTAAAAGAAAGTTCCCAATTGTAATATGAATTCATTTATGTGAGGGAAATATTGAACCTAAATGAAAAAGAGGGAAATTTAGTTATATGAAAATAATTTGATTCATATCAATGATTTGGATCATAGATATTTGGTTTGGGGGACATAAGGAGAGTTATAATTTAAATTACATTATATTAATGTTTTAATTCCATGTAAATACATCTGTTTCACTAATGGAATTAAAACTTGAACTTGTATTGAAGTTAGGTAGTATGATTAATTCATATAGTATGAATGGAATTTTCAAGTATGGATGAATTTATACTTTAATTAATTTCTAGTATATTTATTTAAAATTAGGTAGGAAATATATTTTTTTTAGGATAAGCATATTAATAAATTGAATTCATTGTTTTTCCCAAGAGTTCAATAATTTAAGTGATGGAGAATTTGAAGTGTCCATTTTTTTCATTTTTAAACATATTTTCTAGGGATTTATTAAGTGTTTAATGCTGATAATGTGCTAATAATAGATATTATTTTATTATTGTATTTTTTTGAATATGAAATGGGTTGAATATTTTTATTAAAATTAGTGTTTTGGATATTAAATGATTTAAATTTATTTGATTCAATTTCATTATTTTTAATAATAAATATTTTTACTATTTTTTGTGATTTTACATTGAAGTATTATTTTTGGAGTCATTTTGGGGAATTTAGTTTTGGGAAACTAATTCATTATAATTACATGTTTTTATTTTAAATATTTTTATTTGAATAATTCTTTTAAATTATTTTTTAAATGTCAGAATTTAATTGTTTAATTATTAACTTGATGATTTTTTTATTTTGGATTGATTAAATTCTGATAAATGTTAATTCTATTTGAAGGTTACAATCTACTATTGAAAACATACCATAAGAAGGGTATAATAAGTCAATATACCATGTAGAGGTTGCTACCACATGAACAAATAATACACCACATGTTTACCCAACATATATTGGTAACCTAGTATGAGGGAAAATTGATAATGTTTCTAAACTACTATAAAATTGAGGTACTAACCACAATAGGAGAAAAAGATTTATCATGGTTGACTAACCAAAACAATGGAAAAACTGCTATAAAGAACCAACCTACCATGAAGACTAAATGTGATTACCGAACATGCACTGGAGAATCGACTGCCAGAACTTGAGTATGAACAAAATAACATACAACCATGGAAGGATGAACTAAAATGTCAGATTGAATTTGGTAAGAGGAAATCATGTTATGGATATCTAGACTCTATACGATCTTGACAGAAATGATAAATCCAAAACTGAATAAAAGTATCGATTGAACAAATAATAGTTGAGGTGAACCTTACCTTTTAGAGCCTCGATTGAGGAAAGTTGTATAAAGTGATCTAAAACTAAGAGGATAACTTATAAGTTGAGTATAATACTGACCATGGAAGATGACCTTGGCTGATCTTGATGTTGGACTGTATTTGATACAATTTGTGATGTAGAAGATCATCTACTGAGTCTAAAGTGTGGTTTCTCAAGTATGTTCAAGACACCAAGGTTGATTTCAACTGGTTGGAAATCAAGGTTCATTCCAAGATTTATGCACATGGATGTTGATAATAAAATTTTATTTGGTGGTTTTTCATAACACCCGTGCTCATTGCTAGACCTCTCCATACTGGTTAATGATGATGATGATAATGTGGACTTTGTTGTTCCCTAATTATATGGAAATGGGTTTAAAATTCAATGCACATGATGTGCTCAATGGAATAATTATAAGAAAGAACCAAATCCAATTAACCAGGTTTATTACATAGTAGAAGACAAAAAACAAAGATTCTATAAGTTTAAGAACCTATGATAACAAATGAGTTCATATTTAGGAAGAATAATTATATAAATTTGATTGTTTATTTTAATATTTTAGCTGATGATTCATTAAAACTGATTAATAACAACAAATAATTGAAGAAAATTTAATTATTATAAAGATCAACTACCAGAAGATGATCACCAAACCAACAGTGAGGTTGGATGAACCCTTGAGTCATGAAGGGGAAAATAATTGACGTTTAAGGAATATTCTTCAATAATATTGAATATGATACCACTTGAGCTCAATGATATTGGATCTTTAAGATCTTTGATAAATGTTTTTATGATAATACATGTGAATAAAATGGAGAAAGAAATTCAAATATGATGAATAAGGGTAGGCAATGTTGAAATTGATGATATCTATGATGGGAAAAAAGAATCAAAGATGAAATTTATTCACTGGTTAAATTGATTTCAAGTTCTTGATTAATGAAGGGGGTTATTGATATTTCCATGTGTTTCAACTATAGAATTAGAGATACACACATTCCAAGTGCTTGATGAAATGATCCATTGAAGTTTCCATTCAACTGAAGGATCTCACGATTGAGGCCACGTGCTAATTCTTCAGGTTTCCCCATTATAATTCCTACAAGTTAAATTAAATCTAATATATGATATATTTGTTTAGGTGGATAGGATTTTATTTATGAAAAATAATGTTTTTTTAGATTGAATGAGGGGATTAGGCAGTACACATGAATAATAAGTTTATCTGAGTGCGATGGTTGATTAAAAAAATGAAGGAATTTTATGCAGATTGAGGCTTATGGAAATGTGGATACATTTTATAAAGAGGTTATGAAAGGTTACTTCATGTGTTCCTAGAGATGCATGAAGGTCAATAAAGTCTAATTAAAAATATGTGTGGTGTCCAAAATTTTCAATTAGAAATTTAAATTTGAAGGATCCAAGCTCGAGCCTACTGAAGTTGGGAAATGCACTGGAAGATCCTGTGGAGTGATAGAATGATCAAGATAAATTCATACTAGGGAAGCAATTCCACCTACAAGGAATAATTTTTTTTGAGTGAGATTAACTAAAGTAACATGAGGATGAAGATTTATAGAGATAAGCATGCCATGTGGAGGCTTTTGAGTCAAGGTTTGAGGTTGATTTCATTGATTTCGTATGTGAGGAAATATTTGAAATTCATTTAATAAGAAGATTCCATAGAGAATTAGAGAGGAGAACATTTACCCTTGGATTGACCCCTAATCATTCTTCTGATCACTCACAAATCCTATATGCATGAGATTGTGTGGAGAGATGGAATAAAGGATGGATAACACACTTGAGGTAGTGTATTAGAAGAATGTAATTGGAGAAAATGTCTGATCTTAATAGATAAGTTTCTCCACCTATCTTCTCTCAATTAAAATTTTTATATACTGAGATGATAAATTTGAATATATTTATTTTTTTACTAGTATGTGTAACTAAATATTTTAGGGGATTGGGATGTATGAATTGAAGTCTTTTATTTCTTATTATTTAATTGGTTTTAATCAAAGAGGTATGTTGTATTTTCATCTAGAGATCTCATTATCACTTCTTTAGGAGAATTTTCTCACTCTACTCCATGTACTGACTGGAGAAAATTAGAGTTTCTTTTTTTCCTTGGAAACTGAAAGTGATATACTAGATGGAAAATATTGTGGTCTTCTATTCTATGTAAAGATTCATATTCAACGTGATTTATGTTCGTAATATTAGTTATTGGGATAGATCTCTAGAGAGGTTGTTTTATCCAAGGATAGTTAGTAATTTCAATCCTCTGCACACAGCTTTAGAACCTCTATGGTTGATTATATGTAGGGTCAAAAAAATTTCTATCAATTCTATCTAGTCTAGTTCCCCTAACTCAATCAACTATTAAACCCTTCTATATTTCTTCTTTTCTACGGTTTTCTCCATTATAAATCCATAATTCCAACATCATTCCATCACTATTTCTATTTTGTGTTTTATTTTTGTATGATTTTTTCTTTATTTTGGTCACACAACTTTATCCATACCCATGGTTTGATCCTACTTACCACATTACTTGTTGTTTGTAGGATATACATAATTAATTTGATAGATAACTAGTAAATGAACTAGTTCATCTATTATCACATTAACAATTATATTGAATATCAATTTCATACTCAACCACAATGATTATATTAGTAGAGACTAAAATTACTTAGGTCATTTATTATATAATACTCTTGAAATATTAAGTGAATCATTCAATGATTGCTAAGTATTTATATTCATTTGATGAATAAATTCAACACTTGGTTACTCAATAAGGTGTTAATTTAACACATAAAATTTTCTTTAACACAAAAACATTTCTTATGTTTATTGTCTCAGAAGTTTCTTACCTTAAGTTTATCTTTATTATAGGATTGATCTCAATGTTTGAATATAATTATGTTATTTATCTATAACATATGGGTTTATTAGATAAATATCATGTGTTATGTATCTTTATCGATGTATTAATTGATAATATTATCACTAAAATCTATGACCCTATATTTCATATTATTTTAGTGATCTAATATAAATATTTCACAATGAGTTAAATCAGGGTTTTCACATAAATAAGCCATAATTATTTAGGTATGGATTATACAAGTTATAATAGTTATTTATCTTAGATAGTTCAGTGAATAACCCTTTATTTAAGTAAATCATATAGATAAAATCAAAAAAAATCATCTAGTATCATTCATAATGGCTCCAACTAAGTTTTACCTAAAGCAAACACCAAGAATAATCAATTAAAGGACAATAAAGGGATAATCGTTCTCAGATCAATAATACCCTACAAGATAATTTAGAGTCACTTATATCTTTATTTACTTTCACTAGATAATCCATGGGTACTCCTACTGAACTTGATAATACCTGGTTGAATGATTGAGGTATTGAAAGGTGTTGCTTTGGAAGGAATCTCAAGCTTAGTATTTAAGAGGTTTTTTTCCTTCTATTAAAGTCTCACTTATTTGATATAAATTACACGTATATTAAATTCATAACGATTAAATCTTATGTAATATTTATCTTCTCATGTTTTATTACTTTTTGTATTGATGGTTCTAGTGATTTAGTTTTATAATCTATATTCCACCAACCAAATAAATTTGTTCACACCATATTAATGTGTAAAACTTTCATAACCCATAGTTCATGTTACTCGCCAAAAAACAGAATCCAACATATTCATACATTTCCAAATAAATCATATGCATAAGGTACATGGAATCTTCATGTAATGGAATATAGTTATATGAGATTTATTATATCCACATGAGTAAGCCTAAACTGACAGATAGCCAACCCCATTCACCATTTTGTGACACGGCATAAGACTCTTGTCTGATAGGTAGACTGGATCCAAGTCCCTCTCCTTAATGAGACCTTACTAAAAATAAAATTAAATTCATGATATATCTAACATCCAATATGAAAAAATTCTACCTAAGAACTAAATTCAACAAAACAAATTCAATTAAAATCCATGGTTAAGGTAGATGAAAACTAAATTTTATGAAGTGATACCTAGTATAAAATACAAGTATCTATCTCCTAGAATCAATTTATTAAATAAATAAAGCCTAGAAAATATTGATAATATATTTTTTATACACATGAATATATCAAGTAATGATTTATAAATAAATTAAAATTCCCTAAATTTATGTTTGACAACAATTTATGAACCTTTTCATAAATAAAATCTCACTATAGAATTTTTATAATTAAGCTAAAAATCATGCTTATTCTTTAATTTTAGATAAACACTTTTATATCCAATTTTAATATGATATCCTTAATATTTTATATTACATGGTACTTCTATATATATATATATATGAAATTTCATGAATTAATTTATAATTTATTTTTAATTATGTAAACCCTTTTACATAATTTATATATAATATACATTATATAATTTATACATTTAATCATATTAATCATAAATAATTATAATTTGGAATAAATGATATATTTAAATAAGGCTTTCCTTTTAATTTGAACAATTTAAAATGAATTAATTATGAATAGTTCATAATAATAAATTTAAACTCATTTTAATTTAAGCCTTACTTATTTAATTTATTATCTCTTGATAAATTATCCTTGTAATTTCTAAATAAACAATTTATTTAAAGATTTCACAAATTCCATATAATTTTATAGGATGAAAATACATTTTAATTATGGTTTATAAAAACTTTATAAATCATAATAATTTGTAAAAGTGATATTTAATATTAACACTTTAATATTTATGGAATGTTTGTAATAAATACATAAAAACATTAAATATATTAACTAAAATAACTATGTAGCCAATAAATTTATAAAAAAACTTTTATAAATTTTATAAACATTCCTTAATACCTTTTCATTATTCATGAACCATTTATATATAATATAATTTAATTCATGAAAAAATAATTACCTCATGAAGAAATATAAACAATTTCTTATTTCATATAAGCTTGTAAATCAAATTTTATAAAGCATAACATTAATTTATAATCGATTTAAAAATTAAAAGCTTTATATTAATTCCATAATATTAACTTGTTTATATTATACATTTTATGGAATGATATATTTTGAATTATTAAAAATTTATAATCAAACTTCTACTTTATAAACATTTTAAATAATCTATATGTTATATACTTAAACATTATTAATACCAAGATCATATAAAACATTGAAATGATTATTATGAGGTTTAAATAATATTCCATATAAGTCACCTTCTTAATTTGAATAATACAAATTAATAATTATGAGAATTTTATAATTTAAATATGAAGAATTTATATTTTGGAATTATTTTTCAATTTATAAACTCATTATAAATTACCCTTAGTAATTAAAAATAAAAAATTTATTTCAATATCATAAAGTATGACACAAAATAGTTAAAAAAATATTTTTAAATATTAACATTTAATATTTTAGAGTATTTTCGTTTATAAATGATTCATAAACATTTATTTAAATAATTATAAATATATTTCTGATTATTTAATTTATAAATACTTTAAAAATTAAATTACTCTCAAAAAAAATTTCACTATGACTTATAAACCCTTCCATAAACTATATAAATTTTAATAATATATTAACTCATTAATATTATATATTATTTACAATAAATGTTTCAAAAAAATTAAATCAATTTACCACAAAAATTTTATAGTTATTAAATTTACAAAAAACCTTTCATAAATTTTATAAATATTCTAAAATATCTTTTCATTATTTATAAACAATTTATAAATAATTTAATTCTCAATTATAATAAATAAATACTTTACTTATCATGATAAATAAATATGAACTTTTCATATTCATATTTTAGGATTGAAATATAAAATTTTACAATTTATAAAATTTGATCTTCCTTAAACAATAAAATGAACATGTTGATTTGTCAAAGAATCCTTTCTCTAATACTAATGTTGGTCAGAAATCACATTTTATCATATATTCATGTCCAATATCATATCCATATAAACCTATAAAAGCACGCCATTACCCCAAAACTTTACCCATGGAACTCTTTGCATCAGTAATGTGACCCCTGGGTAGAGAGACTCAAATTTTCACCACTCATTCATGATAGTTCCCAAGAATTTGATAACCCTTTATCCATTTCTTTGACAACACTATTGTTTTTTGGGGTTTGTTATATGAACCTTTTCACCAAAAGGAAAACTTATATATACAATATATTAATGAAAGTATATTCTTTATAAAGATCACCAAAGAAATAAACAAAATTTTCTTACCTATGAGAGATTAAACAAACCAAAGGATCCTAGTTCATTTCCATATAATATCCAAACAATCAAATTAGTTCTAACACAATCTCTGAGATAAATGAATAGGTTTCAATCAGATGAAAGTATCAAGATTCTTATAAGAAAACAGTGAAAACAACATGAGGAATCATATCCAATTATATATCCATTCTTTTTATGTTTAATTTAATAAAACACATTGATTATATTTAATGTATCTATACACAATTATAACCATTGTTATTTATTCATAGAATCCTATTAAAATTAATATGAAATCCATTTAAACCATTTATAATTGATAAAACCATATGGAATGATACATGCACCTAATTAATATAGTTTTAGTATACATATAAAATAGGTCCTTATATTCCCAAACCATCCACATTCCTTACCTAGGTCACCCCTATCAAGTCACTCACATACCAAAGGGGAGTGTAACACTCACCCCACTATCATATCAACTATACTATAGGGTATAAGGTATCACAAGGTTATCATAGAGTATACTTGGTTCAAACATTATACTCCCACACTATCCCCCATAAGGAGGTGTCTAAATGTACCCATACTGGGGATATTATATTATAATTTATTTATTTATACCCCTTTAGGGTCTACATATTGTTTGGAGTTTACTAAAATGAGAACCACCAAGCTATGGTGGTGTATTTTGAATCTGTGGTCGATAGCTTTTATTGCACATTTTTTCATGCATGTGATTCATGTGATTTCTAAGCCTTATCCACTTTATTTTCATCATTTTAACACATAATGAATGGATTAATATAACTTGAAATTCCATTGAATGGTTTCAATAAATTCCTCCAATGGGATTCAATGTATATCAATACATTGTATACAGACAATGTGTCTCATTTAGTGAGGAGTGTCCTAGATGTATATATAATGGTATGCGATCCCTCCTATTTGATTTGATATTGATTTTATATAAGATTTAAAAAAACTACTCATTATTGATCATCATTTATCTCCTTGAGAAGGCACTGGCATACCTTCTATGATCAAGTGTCCTCAATAAATTTTTTATACCTCTCAAATAAATGAAATAGAATCTATTGTTGGATAATTCTAGGTGTACACTATTTTTGGTGTTCTTAACGTGTTTGATTCCTTGAATATAGAATGGGATGTGTTTGGGTTCACTTCTACTTCCAAGATAATTTGATGATCCCAAAATTACCATCAGTTATATGAGAGAAAGATTCCTTATGGATTAAACATTTTTTAATTCATGGTTTTCAAAGAATAGATACCACCCCCATTGAATAGTCTCCTCTACTATCTTTTTGGTGACCCTAAAAACATCTTACACATCATTACCACACCATAGTGATTATTATTATGGTTATTCACTAAAAGTGTTCTAGAAACTACAACATGCATTATGGATTTGATATCCCCATGGTTTCAGATATAGGTGCATCGTCACACTAATAAAATACCAAGGTAGTCACCATGACATGGTAAATGCAATGTAGAACCTTAAAATTATCACCCATTAAGGACCTCACCATTTTGAGGCTCGAGTATTTCACTATGCACCACAACCAACACCACAACATAATAGTCTCCTTTTTTCCTATAAAAATGTAACATAATATGGACCATGACATAGAGCATGCCATGATGGTCTTAAAAGGCCTTTACAATCTATTTTTGATAACTTTGATAATAACATACAAAATATTTATAAGTGATAAGTGTTTGGATTTATAAAATGTTTATAAATCATATTAAAATATATTTTTGAATATTTTAATATATAAAGAGTTTATATATTAATTAATTATAAATTTTTTATAATTAATTATAAAAAATGTTCATGAAAAATTTATTTTAAAAAAATATTCCAAATATTAAATGTTAATACTTAAAATACCTTTTTCTAAAATTATATGGAAAGCCTTGTGATCTTCAAATAAAATTTTTTGTATACAAGATTATGGAATTCCAATAAAGTAGCAGCTAATTTATAAAATATTTATAATTGGATTTTATTTATGTTTTCTTCCAGAATTTTTATTTTATGTTTTTTGAAAATAAATAGAATACTTAATTTTTTTGAAATTATTTAATATTAATTTTTAGTGAATATTTTATCAAATATTAATTTTTTTCTTCAATATTTATGTGATAAATTGAATCTAGGAGATATATCCTTACATTATCTGCTAAGTAAGATTCTATAAAATTATTTTTGATCTATATTGAACGAAATTTTTAATTAGAGTTCTGATATTGAAATAATTTTTGAATATATTTTTCTTATATTAGGTTTTAGAGTTATCATCAATTGAATTTTATCTTGAGTTATGTTTCTTTGGGGAGAGGGACTTGGGGCCAGACTACCCACTTGCCTGTAGGGTTATGCCTTATTCTAGAAATGTGAGGGGTTGTCCATCTATTACTTTGGGCAAACTTATATGGAGGTTATCAATCCCATATAGTTATAAACCTTTACATAAAGAGTTCATGTAACTTATGCATATAATGAATTCACATTTGTATAAATATGTTTGGATTCTATATTGGTTTGAGTACCACAAACCATGAGTTATTTAAATATCTACACATTAATTTTGTATGAACACATTAATTTGGTGGATGGAATATGGATTCCAAATTAAATCGTTAGAAGAGTTCAACTTAAAAGGAATAAAACATGAGATGATAAAGATTTAAAAAGATGTAATAGTTATGAATTTAATATGAATATGATGTATATTAAATTACTAATACTAAGAAAACCCCATAAATACTAAGTGTTATATTCCTTCAAAAGTGGAACCTATCAAGACATCGATAATAAAATGGTTTTGTTTCATGCTAAATATAGGAGTACATAGATTATCTCATGTAATCCAAGAATGTAATGGGTAACTTTGGATAACCCAATAAGTGGTTTCATTCTAAAACTGGATTCCCTTGGATTGTCTTTTTTTAGTCTTTTCTTGGCATTTATTTTGTGTATCAATAGAAGGGAAAACTTAATAGTTAGGATACAAGAGAAATAGAGTTGGATTTATTCATATGATGGGTCCAAGTAATGATTAATACACTCAATTATCTAAGAATCATTACTATTTTGATTTGGAGGATTCCCTACCTAAATAACTAAGGGGACATATTCATTCTAAAGAAGACTCATTGATTAGTGAAATATGAATCTTGGATCACTAAAAGTATATATTTTATGAGGTCATCAATTTTAGTGGGAGAATTATCATTAAAAGTACTTTTTAAAAATATATAGAATATGATACTCACCCACTAATATGTCCTTATTTTAGATTATACCATTCTTTAAAGAAAGCATATGGAGATAATTACTACTTATAACCTATAGAATAGTAAAAAATTGGTATCTTTTTTTGTAAATTGTACTCAAAGAGAATCATTTAGAGATCCTGAATGTGAATTTGATAGAGATAAATTTCACTAAATTTGACTCATGGGTATTAGATAATGGGTGTGTGTCACACATTTGTACTGAGAAACATAGACTCAGTAGTAGGAAGGAATTGATGAAGGGTGAAGTCTATCTTCATGCCAGTAATGGAGAAACAATTACTACATTAAAATTAATCACATACCAATTAGATTATTCCTATAATTAGAGAGATAAAATTATGTTCATGATATAAACAATAATTTTATTTCAGTATATTGTTTGGACAAGATGGGATTTTCATTAACTGTTAAGATTAATATTTTTTTTATATAAGAATGAATTGTTTTATGGAATTGGGAATATTTTAAAAAATTTATACATTTTAGATATGGATGATACTATTTATCACATTAAAAATAAAATGGATAGGGTTGATTCTAATCCCACATATATTTTTAATTTATTCCTCAAATATATATATGTGAAATGCATTCAAAGACTCAATAAATATTTATTTTTTGAATCATTAAATTATGAATCCTTTGGGAAATATGAATCTTGTTTATTAGAAAAAATGGCTAACACATTATTGGAGAAGTGGTGAAAGGGATAGTTGATTATTTTTTGTAATACATAGTTATGTATGTTGACTAATCGTTACATAACACATTGGTGTTAATAGGTACTTCATTACCTTTACCAATGACTTTAGTAAGTATGAATATGTGATTTTGATGAAACAAAAGTCTAAAACTTTTGAAAAGATCAAATAGTTTTAGAATGTTGTGAAAAATGAATTGGGAAAGAGTATTAAGATTATCTGATCAAGTCTAGTTGGTGAATACTTAAGCTAGAAATTCATAGATTATATGAGAGATTATATAATTGTTTCAAAAATCACTCTACCTATAACATAAAAATGGAATTGTGTGTCTATGAGGATAAATCATTATTTTTTAGACATGGTTTGATGAATTTTGTGTTAATGTGACCTTTCTATAACATTCTATTGTTTTGTTTTGGAGATTGTTTCAATATTAATAAACCACATTCTATTTAATGTTTTTATAAACACACCACATAGGACCTGGACCAGGAAACATCCCAAAAAGTATTTTATAATGATTTGGGTTTGTGTGGAACTCTTATGACGATTTAATTATGATAATCTTGACCTAAAATTAGAAAAAATATTTTTTTATTATTTATCCTAATGGAACAATGGGATATTATTTCTATAACCCTACTAAACATAAAGTTTATGTTGATTGACATTTAACTTTCCTTGAAAATAAACATATTAGTTGAGGATTTTGGGAGAGGAATGTTGAACTTGGAGAAGTTTAAGACAAAATATTGGAAATTCCCCGATGATGGAGGTTGGGTTGGTTCCACAATGAGTTTTGGAAGAAGAACCAACTCAAGTTACATAAAAACCTTAAAGGCTAGGTAGGATTCATTGAGAACCCGAGTGATATAATTTATTTTGGATAATGATGATGAGTTAACATTCATAATAGATGAACCTAGTACCTACCATGAGACAATTGAGATTTTTGATTTTGAGAAATGGTTAAAATCCATGGAATATAAGATATACTCAATGTACACTAATCAAGTTTGGGACTTGGTGGATGCACCTAAATTGGTAAGATCCATAAGGTTTAAGTGGATTTTCCATAAAATATCTGAAATTGATGGTATAATGTCAACCGATAAATAACACTAGATGGAAAAGGGTTATAAACAAATTCATGGTATTGATTATGAATAAAACTTTTCATTAGTTTTGATTATAAACTCCATTTATATTTGATAATCCATAATATATCATTTTTATTATAAGATATACTAGATGGATATAAAAACTAATATCCTTAATGGGAATGTAATCGAGATGTGTATATGATATAACATAAATGTTTTGAAGTTACAAATTATTTCTTGAAGGTATGTAATCTACAATGACCTATTAATGGATTGAAGAAAAATTCTTGTAGTTGGAATATCTAGTTTGATAATGGAATCAAAGAGTTTGGTTTTATTAATAATACTGATGATTCCCATGTATGTAACAAAATTACTTTGTGTGTAGTAGTATTTTAGATATTTTATATAGATGATATAATCCTTATCACAAATGATATCCCAACTCCTTACTCTATAATGATGTAATAGGGAAAATTCTTCTTGGTGAAATATAGGGGTGAAATTGATGAGGAAACACTAGGAGAAATAATGATGATTGATCTACAAAAAAAGAGTAAAAGGGAGAAAAAAGAACAAAAGAATAAGAAGACGTTGAACAAAATGAATTATAAGGTTCAAGAATAATTCCTATTCCCATGGAGATGCAAAATCAATTCAATATATTTAGGAGAAAGTTTATTGGGTGAATTTATAGAGTACATAAACCCATAGCTTTAATGAGCTCCAAAAGCAATATTGTGAATAGTAACCCACATTGCTAAAATACATATACAGTATGCATACTTTTCTATATTTCCAAAATCACTCAAGATAAATATTCTATAGTATCTATGTTAGGAAGTCTAAGGAGATACAACATCACTATTACATGATACTAAAATGTGTCTACACTACTATAATTCTCTATTGGTGTCACGAGTTAGCTCTGTTATAGATTGTTCAGCATTGATACAGTTCCCAAAATTTAGGTTGGGGGCCTTCAACCTTGGATCCCTGAGCATGGGTGAGTTCCC
Organism: Viscum album; assembly: GCA_963277665.1. Lineage (NCBI taxonomy): Eukaryota > Viridiplantae > Streptophyta > Magnoliopsida > Santalales > Viscaceae > Viscum > Viscum album. Next base: position 1,257,643,847 of record OY728122.1, read on the forward strand.
CCCTAAAACCCCTAAAAACCTCACTATGGGGGTCAAACCATAATAGTTGTTGTCTGCTGTATAGTTTGGGCTGCAAGAAGTTGGAAAACTTTATACAAAAAGGATTGGGTGCACCATTCCAATAATATCCCACTTGGAACTTGATCTGTTATGCTGACCTGCTTCAATGCCACTGACTTATACAACATACATAATCTAAGATCCTCCTATACTTCACACAATAATAGGATACTCTCATCAAAGCATCAATTTCATGATAGTGATTCATGAAATACCATATCTTTCCCTTCCATGATCCCATATAATTATCCCATATTCTACACCTCATCTACCATTCATCAATGATGACCAATATAGGAACAACAATGACTCAATTTATCTATCAATATTAGCCTCATCAACATGTTTTCAGGATTTTTGGTTCCTTGAATATTCTATAATGTCAATAAACCATCTTGTACTAGGACTCTGATAAAATGGTTCTTCAACTAAATGTTCCTAATTTGATCATGAAACACAAGGTTATTTTCAATATTTAAAACATTATGACTATCATAGTGATATATATCTTCCTATCACTTTTTTCTCACTCTTCTAAGAATTTATTTATCCATATAATCTCCCACCCAACTCCTATTAATCAATGTATTCTTCCTCTAGGGTGGATAGTGCCACCACCTTCTATAATTTAGATATCCATCTCACCATATTTCCTCCACAGGTAAACACATAACCCATGGTACTCCTCAAACTATCAATATCAACTCTATAGTCAACATCCAAAAACCCATACAATGAATTTCCTTTCCCAAAGAACACATATACTTCCTTTCTTCCATTTAAGTACATTGATATACACTTTATATCTCCCCAATATAGCTTTCCATGGTTATCCATGCACCTAATCACAACTCCCATTTTATAAGAAATATCAGGTTGAGTAAAAAATATGAAACATATCAAGATTCAAACAACCAATGTGTATGAAACCTTTTCTAAGTACTCAACCTCTTTTACCATCTCTGGTTCTTGCTCCTTTGAAAATTGGAAATGGGTTTCCAGGGGAATAAAAACTAGAATTTCTTCCAATAAACTGAATCTACTCAAAAACTTTCTAATTTATTCATCCTATGATAAAATCAAGGTTCCTTCAAAGTGATCTCTCTTGATCTTCATACCCAAAATCTTATCATCTTCTCCAAGATCTTTCATCTTGAACGCCTCAACCAACCGCCCTTTTATATCATCAATCCCTTGTATACATGATCTCCTAATGATAATGTCATCGACATTGAAAATAAATATAATATATCAAAAACAAAAGACATATAGTAGAATAATTGTTCCCTACCACACTATTTGTAGTAATTTTTGTTCATGAATACATCAAACATCATATTCCATTGCCCAGGTGCCTAGTTTAACCCATATAATACCTTCTACAGTTTTTACACCAAGTATTCCTTTTGTGAATTAAACTATACCTCAGGATTTGAATGTAATTACCACCTCCCAATCTCCATAAAGGAAGTAATTATTTATATAAATATTCTCAAGATATAATTCCTCTAATGAAGAAACACTAAGAACCACGTAGATGGTGGTAAGATTCACTAAAAGTGAGAATATTTTAATGAAGAACACACTTTCCTTCTATTAAAATCCTTTCACCACCATCCTTTAATTATATATCCTCTTACCATCATATTCTTTCTTGAATCGGTATAACCATTTTTTATTCAATTCTTTTTTTTCTTGTGTCAAAGGTGTTAGATCCCAAGTATTGTTCTCATGAAAGGAATATATCTCCTCCCTCATATACTACTCCCACTTTTTAAAATCCTACAAATACATTGTATCTTCAAAAAATTATTCCTCTCCACCATAATTCAACAAAATATAGTGTAAGGATGATGAATACCTATTCCCATTCCTTCTCACCCTTATTAATATTATTAAATATATTTGAGTTTTAGGCTTAATTGGTTTTAGTGTCACATTTTCATGAACACCTTCATGCTCTACTTGCTCTTAGCAGTTTGATTCTCTATTACCATTATAAATTTCAACTTCATGAAGGTTCTTATAAACAAAAACTTCATTAAATATCACATTTTAGCTTCTAATGATCATATTGTTATTATCATCCTAGAATTGATAACCAAACTCCTCAACACTATATCCTATAAAGAAACATAATTTTCACTTAGCATCTATATTTTCCTTTGAATCAACATTTATATGCACATATTCCAAACAACCAAGGACTCGTAAATGAGAGAGGATTAACTTATTTCCCAACCTGAGCTTCTCAGGTACACATTCACCCATTGGTATAGATAAAATTTCATTGATAAGATATACTAACATATTTACTAAATCTACCCAGATGGCCTTGGTTAACCCCAAGTGAAACCTCATACTCCTCGAATGTTCATTAAATTATATATTTGTCCATTCTTCCACACCATTATATTAGGGTGTGCAAAGAATAGTATTCTCCCACCAAATTCCATTATTAGTACAAAATTACATGAACTCATTAATACCATATTCTCCAATATTTTCAGATGGAAAGAATTTTATATTTGATCCTAACTCATTATCCCCGAAAACCTTAAACTTTTGAAACATGTTAAAAAAAATTAGATTTTCTTTTCATAAAGTAAACCCATACCTTCTCGGTTAAGTTATTGATAAATTTCATAAAGTATAGTGACCCTCCATGATAGTATGCTAATGTAGGCCCCACAAGAATTAGTGTGTATCCGGTCAAGCTTCCCGAAATTTGGTGTTCTGCCTCCTTTTTCAAAGGATTCCTTTCCCTTATTTCTAAAAATGAAATCTTCACACAAGACGAATTCCAGTAACTTTAGCTCTAGTGAAATTACTTTTTTTTTTCAGATCCTTAATCCAATTATCACTAATGTGGCCTAACTTATTGAAAAATAATTTTGAATCTCTGATTGAATTTATTAATGAAATAATGTCATTGAAAGTTTCTATCATGTTGTATAGGGTTTAATTATTTACTCCAAGATCAATGACCACATATCCCTGTGTAATATTCCATTCACTACTAGTGAATGTGGTACTAAAACCCAAATCATCAAGCTGGATGATAAAAATAAGGTTCCTTCTTATTTTATAAATATACCTCATATTTTATAGAATGATAAAACACCCACTAATGGTTTTAATACATGCATTTCCCTTCCGAAAAATCTTCAAGGTTTCATCATCAACAAGTTGTAACTTACCAAAATTTCTAGAAACATAATTATTTAGGAAACCCTTATTCGAAGTGTAATGGAAATATGATCCAGAGTCTAAAATCAATGACTCAATAGGGATATACTTGATTAGAAAAAAAACATCATCGATACCTTCAGTTTATTTGTTTTCTATATTAGTTTCAGGTGCCTTTCAATTTTATCAAAACTCCTTTTTAACATTTTATTGATTCCCACATGTTTGGTAGGTAGAACCATTCCCATTTGTATTAACTCAACCCCTTCCACTTGATTTTGATAGTACACTATTATTATCTCACTATGTGTATTTTTATTTTCCTCCCACTTTTAGAGAAGAACCATAGAATATTTTCAATTCTCTTCTCCGAATACCCTCACTGAGGATTGATCTCACACATCCTTTAAAACTAGCTCTGTATTATATAAATAACAACTCCTGGATATTATAATCACTTACAACTATTAGTTAATGAATACATTAAAACCAATTCACATACCTCATAATGTAGGTTAATTCCCATTGATTATTATTGACTTGTGAGGGGGTTGAATTCATTGTCATAATGAGAAAATCATATCCCCTTAAATCATATTTAGATTGAATAATTGTGCCATCCATATTTTTTTTCAATGTATAAGTATTCTTGTACACATTTTTGAGAGATTTCATCAACCCATATGTTGTCTTAAACTCTCTATTGTTGACTACCATGTTTTTGGATAACATAAGGTGAAAAACACCATAAACCTATCGATCAAAAAACACCAACTTAGTTTTCTCCATGTCTATTTTGTTTATCCCTAAATTTGAAAGTTCATCTTTTTCTAATAATTATATTTTTTTCTATAAATTATCTAGTAAATGAATTAATTTTCATTGAAAAGACCGATCTTTAACTTTCCTTCATCCATAGACAACATTCAATATGAGGAAACCAAAACTTTATCTTACAAACTCGGACTGTGATACTATTTAATGTGGAAATATAGAGAGAAAAAATCATGAACAATCCAAAAATAAAGATTAAAAGGGAGAAAAAAGAAAACAAGAAAAATAATAATATGGACACAATTATTTATGTGGTTTGTGAATACTCCCTATATCTATAGAGAGGCAAAATCAATTCACTATGTTTGGGAGTAAGATTACATTGTGAATTTTCAGAGTAAGTAAAAAAATATCTTGAATTAAATCTTATAGAAATAAAGTAAATAGTGACCCATGTTTCTATAGTGACCACATATTAAGTCCAACATTCTATAGTTCCATAAACACCCAAGTCTAAGCTTCTAAAGTATCAGTTACAAGAAGTTCGTGGAGTTACAATACTATTATCACATGATACTACAATGAGTCCAAACTTCTATTGTTCCCTATCAATGTCACCGATCAAATTTTATATAGTTAGTCAAAGTTTCTACCGTTCCCAAAATTTTGGCTAGGGCCCTTCAACCTCAGTCCCTCGAGTAGAGCCACACTACCCCGTGCAACCCCAGTGACCTCACCATAGAGGTCAAACTATGAGAGTTATGATATGGTGTATAGTTTGGGCCTCAAGAAGTTAGATCAAATTCATTAAAAAAGGACCAGGATATGCTATTATAATTTATGATGCCTATATATAGGGTATCAATATCAATATAGATAAATCTAAAAGGCTTATTATATTTAGTTAAGATACATACACTGATAAAGTGATAAAGTAGTTTAGAATAGAGAATTCCAAGAAGGGGTCTTTACCAATATTACATGGAATAAATAATAGGATGATTTAGAATCCTTATAAAGATTTATAAAGGATATATATAATCCCTTATTCATTCTATATAGGCTCTATCTTGTATTCCATGTAGTTCCCCTGACCTGATAGTACCTATGCTCTCAGAATAATAGGTACATAGCAATCCAATCCCATTGAGATTCATTAGATTACTGTAAAGAAAATTATTATGTACTTAAGGACTGACTATATATTCTTATTCTTTATAATAGAAGATGATATTTGGGTAAAAGTTTATATAGATGTGAGTTTTTAGTCTGAAAAAGATGATATAAAATATCAATTTGGTTATGTTTTTTTCTTAAATGGTAGATTTTTTACTTGTAAGAGTTACAAAAAATCCTATATAGAGGACTCTAAAAAAGAGGCAAAGTACATCACTATATCAGATGATGTGAATAAATATTTTTGGAAAAATAATTCATCTCATAACTAGACGTGGTTCCTAGTATTCAAATACAGATCAAGATTCACTATGACAAAAACCGAGCTATCACCCAAGATAAGGAACGTCAGTCTCAAAAAAGTACCAAACACATTCTTCTAAAATACGATCTCAGATAGGTTATATGATGTAAAGATAACTTGGTTGGCTACATATGATAATATAGCAAATATGTTAATAAATCCATTACTATATCAACAACATGATGGCTGAGTTAGGATTTAAGGTATTTTATACATGAGATATTGATGTAATATCCATAAATGTATCATGTATTTATAAATAAAAAAATCTATATTTTCCATTCATTCTTGTGCACTATAATTTTATATTACATGAATAGTTAAATGATAATATCCCATCAATGTATAAACATTAAGTTAAACCTAATCAATGATCATCATGGAGTATTATATGTTGTAATTATATAATAATATTAGCATGAATGTAATATTATAATCAATGTAAATTCTTGTATACAAGATATAAATAATAGATTCATGAATTAATATGTAGAGACATATTAAGTGGATTGACTCAAAAAAGTATATCCCATGGAATATAATATAGTCATTGATATAATTAGAGGTGTATTCTTATAATAAATCCTTCTTACTTAAGGTTGGAAATAAACCTAGAACGATAACCTTCATACTTCGATACCTTTCTTAAGAAAGTCAAAAGTGAATTATCTAATCAAGGGGTGGTTGTGTATGTTTCTGATTACGCCATTAGTTAGAGAACAACCCAGATAAGATTTTACACTAGTATGACAAGTAAAGACATATGGACCTAGATTTAATCTGATTGAGGAAATACATTTCTATTCTTACTTAGGTCACATATGATGTTCTTAGCTACTTAGATGAGATACATGTGTTGTGTTCAACTATTAAATGAATGACATATGATGTATTCATCGACCTATCTAGTATATTTTAGAGAATCAATAAGAGTTTTGTTGGCCTATACTATATTGAAATGTTCTATTTCTAGTGGTAACTTGATGTGTTGAAAAAAGTGATTATATAGGTACAAATATAATGTATATGATATATCTTTTGGTGTACATGTTTATATAGATGTATGAGTTTGTTTTATGGAGATCACACAAGAAACTTTTGTTTCTCAAGTTTCATTGATCCTTTTTAGAGGCCAATATTTTCTTCTATATATTAAATAGGGATTTCATATGTGTTTTCAATGATAATAAGGCCCAAAAGGTCAAATTGTTAGGACTTTGAATAAAGATTAAGTTTTTGAAAAAGTGTTTGTTCCAAAATTATGAAAGTTCTCTGACATAATATACAAAATAGTTTCAATGGATTCAAAAGTATTTGTGATATTATACTCAAATTACTTATTGGATTTTAGTACAAGTTGGATAATTTTGGTTGTTCACTAAAGTGGGTACCACCATGATGAGGTGGTGCATGTGGAAGTCAAGATAACAACTTTAATTTTAGAGTTTTTCATGCATGAAATGCATGAAGTTTCCACATCATTCACCACTCATTTTTCATCATTTATAATCCATTATTAATGGATTAAAAATGCATTATGACTCTATTTAATGGGTGAAATTTATTCTTACATTGAGATACAGTGTATGTCGATATGTTGTATATGATCAATGTATCTCATTTAATGTGGATCATCATGGATGGATATATTATGAGATGTGATCCCTAATATTTTATGTGGGATATATTATATTAAAGATTACTAAAAATATCATTATTCATGATCATCATTTATCTCATTTAGAAGGTTCTCAAACCCCTTTAGTGATCAAAATTCATCATGATGTTTTCTAGCATCCTTTGGTTGGCATAATCCCCTCGAAGGTAAAAGGCATTCACCTGCTGATCTAGTGATCATCATAAAGAAAAATCTATCAAAGAAGTGAAATGGAGGATGTTTTTAGATTATTCCATGTATGCTCTATTTTTGGTGTTCTTTTTATTTTTAATTCCTTGAAGATATATCATGTGGTTTTTTGGGTTCACTTCCACTACCGTTATCCTTTAATAATCCCCAAATTACCATCTTGTATCTTATCACATTAATTTCTAATCAATCCTCTAACCATTGGTGGATGAGGAATTAATATAGTTCTCATGGTTCCACCATTACCCTTATAATTTTTTTTATCTATATGTAGTAACAAATAATTCATTTTAAATATATGGTCAATCACCCATGAATGGTGAGAACACACACTAAATTGCACATAAAGAAAATGTATTTACCTTAGGGGAAATTTTTATGGAAAAACTACCTTATATGATTTAATTTCATTTAATCATATCCTAAAAACCCTTATCCAAGCTTTTTTAAGTCTTGTATCATCACTCGAGTACCCATCTCTAGTCACAACTCCCAAATCAATTAACTATAAAAATTTACAACTTAATTTACAGTTGAATTAAAAAAAGGAATAATTACTTTTAATCTCACTAATCTATCTAATTATGCCAAAACCATAACCAATAGTACTCAAAAGGTCTATGGCATACTCCCAACACTATCCGATGCCATATCTCTATCAACATACACCAATTCATATGTCAATTTTTTCCAATTTCATTGAAAACCCTAGTAAAATATATAGAGTGACATACCTATAATGAAATGGTGAGAAACAATTTTTTTTCATCTTCACAGGATCCCCTTTATCCAAGAAATTTAAATAACCCATTATACTAGACAATATTCACCATGATTCATTGGAAATTGTCACTAAATCTCTAAGATAGAGAAACAAAATCAGCAGCCACAAGGAGGGAGAAGGTTGGAGGAATAAAGATTGAAATACTCACCTTGAATCATTATATAATACCATCAAGAACACCCCTCTTCATGTGGAATATAATGAGGAATAAATATAGGGTATATCTATAGCTAGGAGGATCTCAGTCATGTGACAGGGAAGGAAAGGGGATAGGTCCACATAAAATTGAGTAGGGGAAAATGGAATTTTCACACGTTTTAAATAATTTTGGGTAGCCACATGGTTTGTAAAACCATGAACCAACCATGAAGCACATACTATCTAGAGACACACTATCTCACATGGTTTGTATGCATGGTTTGCCAAAATATTCAGTTTTTTCCAAGAAATTATAGTACCATGAATTGATTCCCTACATAGTTCTCTACAATAGTGTGCATGCCATTCACCTTATCCCATCATCCACATGATTTTCTCTAGTCACTTGCATGATTCACCCTAACCATGTGATGACTATGCATAACATTAAAACCCTTCCAAAAAATTTCTACATTGATCAAAACTATCTGGACCTTTACCTGATCACCTGAGACCTGTCTTCAACTTCAATCTATATCCAAAACATTTCATTGAGATGTTCAAACTCTCATTATTTTGATATGAATATTATTTCTAAAAAGGAATCCTTCACCAAGATCAAAAACACAAATTCTATTAAATTTCATAACCTATAAAGGCATGGGGTTTTACACAAGCCTATAAAAACCTATAAAATATATATATCTTAAATTTATAATATAAACAGTGGAATATATATAAAAAACTAATTTTTTACAATGTTGGGTTTAGTGTGAGCACTATTTTCATAGTTAAGTTTCAATAATTTAAATTTTCATTCACAAGATGTAACAATTGTGAGATATAGGATAGAGAGAGTACACTAGAACCATGGAAGTCTAGTTTTAGGTTGTAGAATTCATTTCCATAAAAGTAGTTGTTTTAGTTGAATAGAAGTTTGATTGGTGTCTTTAGAAGTAAGTTAAGTGGAACCAAGTTGGAAGATGTGAGTTCACCAAAGGTAGTGAAAATAGTTGGAAAGTTTTGTTCAACAGATGTAGAACAGTGGAATTTTGATTAAGGAAATGGTAAAGAGTATCGTATGATGCTTTTACTCAGGGATTCTATCATGTATCCATATTAATATAGTTATATGGATGAAAAGATAATATTTTAGTAGAATAATTTAATTTTAGAGCTAGTTACGAAAAGTATTTAGATTTTATGATTTGTGTGAATTCATTGATGATAAGATGTGGAATATTTCCTCACAGATATAGAAAAAGAATTTTTTTTGTCAAATTCAACATTGTGGAGTGAAGGGAAACATGAAATTTTCATAATTTAGTTATGGTATTTGTAATTAATTATTTTGGAAATAATAAGTTACACATTTTGACAGAGGGTCACATGTACATATCAAATAATAGTGCCAATTGGATTATCAGATGGGATAACTATATTAGTGGTATTACTCCACAGGTTTAGTATGATCTGAGAATAAATTATAGAGGCACTAATAGGCTAAACCAAAGGTTAATGTGTCTATATAAGGATTGTAGAAAGGCTTCTCTAGGTGTCAAATACTAGAATGTTAAAGGTGGAAGACCCGAAGGAGGAGCACTAAAAAATTCAAATGCTATGGCATTGGTGAGAATTCTTCTGGTGGTCTGAGTAGGGATATCGAAAGAGGATATCCCTTATAACTTATATGTACTTATGAATTTTATGGAATGAAAAATATTATTTTGTTATTCCATAGAATTTGGAAACAATGTTCAAAGCACATAATCCTTGTGTGCATACATTGTTCTTGTATGTGTGTGTTCTCTCTCTATGTTTGTTCACTTGTGTATCAATCAAAAGAATAAATGTGAGGTGAAAAAAGAAAGATTTAGGAAGATGAATAATTATGGTGGCTAAGGTTCTTGGTCTTCTCAATTCTTGAATTTAATGTTATAAGGGATACATGATTGAAAGAATTAATTTCTTCCAATGGTTGAAATTCTGATGCACTGGATGACTAGAAGTGTGAACTTCTTGGGATAAAAAATAAACCCTGATACCAAATAAGTGGTATCATAGGTGGTGTTTCTTATTTATTTTTGATACAAAAAATGGTATCGAATATTGATTGTAGTTCTTGAAAACAAAACGTGGTAGTAGAGCATCTGATGGAGCACCTTATCATGGACATATAAGGATATTACTGAAATAAAAATGATGATAGTAGGGGGATTATAGGATATTAAATGTTTTCTTGAATGGAAGGAGTCTTGAGGAATGTTCTATTTGTTAGTAATAATTATATATTAATGGAAGGATGATGGGTTCTCATGGTTATGTGGTCTATAAGGTTTCTAAAATAATTTTATTGGAAGATGGAAGTAGTATTATAAGTATTACTTGGATATATAATGTCTAATTGGTTGGTGAGTGTCACGAGGAATGTTCTATTCATTAGGATAACATTATAGAGATTGATGAAAGAATAAGATAATTAAAAAGTAAAACAATGATCTATTACATTTTCTGTATTCTTTAGGAAATAAAATATCTATTAGAAATAATTTTATGGGTTTGGAACAATATTATGATCCTATGGTGGAAGTTTTCGATCTTTGAGGATTTTAATGTTGCTACTCTGAGTGGTTTTGTAGTTATTTTGGATGGATAAGTCATCTAGATGCGAGGTTAGCAGTCTGGAAGGCCATAAAATTAATAGAAATGATTTTTATGGATGATTTTAGTTAGGTGATAGATGTATCATGTTCCTAGAAGTAGTTTTCATAAGAGGAGTTAACTATCAGTTGAATTCGAACACAATCAATGGTGACTAGAAGGTTTATTTTCACAAGGAGTTATTTTTGGATGTTTTATTAACCTTCTGCAGGAGGGGGTGACTAAGAATGTTTCCAAGTGTTATCCATGCCCAAGTGTTGAGGTATGACTTTTCCAATGGGGGTTTTCATTGATCAATATCTATTGAGTTATAGTAAGATTCATGTTCTATAGAATTTTTTAGATGTGATGGTTTCATTCAAAAAATAATAAGAAGAAGAGTGATACGATCTTGATTCATTTGAATATGGTCATCTGGTGAGTTAGAGGAATTGTGGATGGGCATGGAATTTATTGTTTATGGGGGGGAATTAATGGTTATGTTTTATGGGGATAGGGTTTCAATCTTAAAAAGGGTAAATAAAAAATAATATTTTCCATATTAAGAATTAGATGAATAAAAGATGTAATTTGAGGTATAGTTATCATTTGTGAAAAATAGTGAGAGAGATGAGAAGATGAGAATTATTATTTATGTAAAAATTTTCTAGAACGTAGTGGAAGAGAGTTCAATATTCTATAATAGAAAATGGTGTTTAGGTTCCAGTGATTTATCTCAAGAAAAGACATTTTACTTCATGTTACCTTCATTAAATGTGAATAATATATGAACTATAAGTTTTCCCAGAATACGGGTGGTTGTGGAGTAAGTGGATGTTCCAGAAGACTACTGGTTGCAGTTACATAAGTCAAGAAGAATGACTTTGAACATTGGAAGGAGAGTATCACAAAGAAGATAATTAATATTTGGACCATGGGAATTATTTCTTTGAAATTCTTCCTGATGATGTAGTGAGGTGGTGGGTTCTAGAAATAGTGGTTTTGGGGTAGGATGTTATATAGTATACTATTTTTATCTCATTTGAGAATTAAATGAAAATTTTAGACTTGGGTTAGGGTGAATTTTGAGAAAATACTACCCCAAGAACTAGAAAATATTTATTTTCAAGGGCTTAGACTCTCTAGAAACATTCATCAAAATATTTCTAGAGCATCAGACAGACCACTAGAATGGAGGTGGGTTCCTCAAAGGTTCGGAACTAAGGATTGATGTGATGAGTTAAATTTCAAAGCATATCTTGGTTGCACTAATTAAAATTTCATTGGGATTTCATCATACAAATTACATTAGTCTTTCCTAAAATTAATGATGGAAGGTTATTTTTGATGTTGTTACTAGAGTTCGATGTACTGGAAAGCTCTCAGGTTAAAGGGGCACATGCTAAAGTGTCAGTAACATATGTATAAATGATCTAGGTCATGAACCTAGAGAATTAAACAACTTAATGGTAGAAATTAAAAAAATTCATATGTTAACTTAGTTGTTGCTTGATTTGAAGGAATTTCTATGGATTCATTCAGATGAGTTTCATGAATTTAGTGGGACAAAAGATCATGGTTCTAGAGGTTTAATGACAAATTTATTTTAGTGGGAGCCAAGATAGTAGGAAGATACATTGATTAAAGAACCATGTGGATGTTGTAGAAGGATGGTGAATGGAAGCTATCTTGTAGGACATTGGTGTGAGCATGAGAATGGTCTTTGAGTAGGATATTGTTAGGTTTAACATATGAACAGAACTATCAAGTTGTTGATTTTTGGTTTTTTTGTGAGAATTACTTTCTTGGTCAAGTTTTAAATATTTAGAAGTTCATTCACTAAAGGTAACACTTGGGAGAGATGAATGGAGAGAGTACACTAACACCATGTAAATTTTGTTTTTGTTAGATGAAGTCTATTCATTGGAAGAAGCGATGCCAATTGAATAGAAGTTTGATCAGTGCCCCATGAATTTAGGTTAGTGGAAGCATGTTGGATGATGTGAGTTGATTGGAGGTAGAAATAATAACTATATGGTTTAATTTAGTTGATGAAGTACAAGGGAAGTCTGAGTAAAATAATGTTGAGGAGTATTATTTGATACATGAACTCAGGGATTTGGTCATCTCTCTGAAGGAATGTAGTTATGTGAATAGAAGGGGAAGATTCCAATAGCTGAATAAAAGTTTGAATGTGGTGATGAAAAGTGTTGAGAGTTCATGACTTGTGTGATTTACTAATGGAAGGGAAAGATAGATTTCATCATGGATACAAAAAAGGTAATTTTTGGTAAAATCATTAGTGTATAGTGAAAGGAAATATGAACTATTCACTACATGTTGGTGTTATTTCAATGAATGTTGCAAGAAATTATAAGTTTCATAGTCCAACAGAGGGTTATCCACACATGTTAGACGGTGTTTCTAACTCAATGATAGGCTGTGACCACTGTATTGGTGGGATTGTTCCACATTTATAGTATGATTTGACAATTACTGATGGATTTATTTAGGATCTTGGATAAAAGGATGAGGTGGCTTTGGAAGGAGTGAAACTAGGTGCATCTAGGTTCCATAAGCTGAAATACCGAAGGTGGAACACTAGAAGATGGATCACCGAAAGATGAAACTACTATGTAATTGATGATACTTCTTCTGATGGTATGGGTAGGGTTTCTATATGTTCATATACCTTTTAACTCTTATTTACTTTTATTTTTTATGGAATCAAATATATGTCACCATTATTTTATGGATGCAATAAACAATGTCTTAACTATATAATAATTGTGTGCATTGTTTTTTACTTTGTCGTAACATATGTGAGTGTTTTTCATGTGCTTGTTAACTTGTGCATTTATCAAAAGGAGTATCATTAGTTGACTAGATCTAGGTGGTGGAGGATGAATCAATATTGTGACTAAAGTTCCAGGTCTTCCCATCTCCGATTTTCAATGTCATGTGGGATGTACAATTGGAAGATTGTTTTGCTTCTGATGGTAGAGGTTATAATGTGATAGATTACCATAAAGGAGAACTTGTGGTGATAAAAAATTCACCTCAATCCCCAACATACAACACATTTATATGCAAAAATTACAATTTTGTACCCACATAAGAAAATACAATGAAATTTTACATTTTAAAAGCCTATAAGACCTCCAAATACAAGACATTGGAAAATTCATCCTTACTGCATGAACTCTTAGAATGATATCCATTTGAAATAGTCAACACTACTAACATGAACCATCTTTCTCCATTATGTGTCACCAAGTTCCAACTCCAAACAATACTCCCTAGCTCAAAATCTCTGAAAACCATCTCCAAACTTATGCATTGTCTACATAGACACAACATATGTGGGAACAAATACTAATCAAGGGGGAGTATAAACCTACCTACCAAGATTCCCCGATTATAAAAATAAAACACAAAAAATATATCAGATCAAATAACTTATTACTAGAGACTAACCCAAAGGAAGAAAAGGAAGAATAATCCATATATACTCAAATATTAGAAGCATAAATGGTTTAATAAAGGTTCCAGTCATCACAAATATAATCCTAAAAATTGAAAAATCTCAGGAGTAACTAGGGATGCTCAAAGCAATAAAGATCCTACAAATCATGAAGTCAATAACCAGTTGTTGACACCTATAAACATGTATCATGAACTTTGTCATTGAGGATTTGAGAAGTGTGAATCCTGTGAAAATATAATTATTTTTTCACATGTAGGACTTATAAGAAGGATTAGAGGTGTCATTCAAGAGAATAATGGATTGGGATTGATCTTATAATGAAATATACTTCCCCCCTTATCATGAATTTTAATTTTATTTCTATTATAAGTATTAAAATATTCGTTGTCCAAAAAAATTGGATAACCATGGATAGATAGAGAACTAGTTGAACCATGGAACTTGTGGGAGTATCCTCAACCACAAATAGGATCCACCCCAACTAGATAAAATGGAGACATTAATGATAGAGCACCTGCATAGGTGGGATGGGGTGTGTATAGGTATGCATGGTTCCTAGGTGGGTTATGAAAGGGTGTGGTGTGGCCCATGAGGGGTGGTTTGTGTAGTGTTGTAGGTTCTAAACCTCAACGCTGACTCGATGAATGTCTGACACATAAAAACTTATTAAGAACTTCTATACTGAGCGACAGTCGGATGTGGGATGTGGAAGTGTGTTATACTATTAAAATTGCATTAAAATATATAGATATAAACATAGAAATTTGATCGCATGATATTTCATAATATTATAAATTTGACCTCCATATTCACCCTCCACTCATCCTATGCACTCACTGATTCCACTGGTTTGATGCTTTGAGCCGCACCTGATGTTTGATCAAATCCAACATCTAATCAAACTAGTTCCATCATCTTCAACCTATCACACTTCATTGATGTTTATGTGAGCTCAGGAAAACTAATATTGACATTACAGTGCTCAATGTGAATTATTACAAACTACTCCACTAATCAAACTAAGAAAAATAAGACATGATCAACATTTAGAAGCCATGCATGCAACCTCATCTTGCATGCATGCCATTATTTAGAGATCTGATCCATGAAATGAAGCTGATTACAATAATTTCATGAATCCATCACATGAATATTATTACAAAATCAATGTGAATCTATCACGATAAGTATAATGGATCACCCAATCAAGCAATTATGATCACACAAAGCAATACTGACATCACTGCGGCTTTGCATAAAAAAACATAACATCCCTTTGTGTGATGATCCCATCATTTACAACCTTCATCACATGAAATCCTTGGTGGTTGTCAATACTTTGTCTAATAATATGTTTCATGATCATGTGAATCCATTACACAATTACATATCATGGAAAGTGGTCACATGAAGCCCCTTAATGTTATCAAGAATTTGTCTGCTAACATGCCATGAAGCAGTCGCATGAATCCATAACATGATCATGTATACTTGATGTGAAGTTGATCACATGAATCATTCCATTATAATATTATTACGAAAATCCCTCAGTTTCACATGTGTATGTTGAGAACCAAGAGTTTTATATAATTTAAGTTATGGCACCCTCCACCTCAAGACGGTGTACACAACACCTTCACCATGAAATGTAGCAGCATATTCAAATTCCATTTCCTATAAAAACCATTTCCATAATCCTTGAAAATAGTATGGATACATAAAGGGAGAGGGGAGAAAATAAATAGAGAATAAATGGATAAAGGAAGAAGCACGAGGGCCGCATTTGGAAGAATTCCCCAAGTAATCATGAATCCCTATCACGAGATCTTATCATCAGACCACATCATGTGAACCCTAAGAGGTCACGTGATTGTGTGACTCCTCATTAGTCTCACAAACCCTTCATTTGGACTAAAGATGTCAGTATTAGGAAAGAACCCCATTATCATGAAACCCTTTGATGTGTAGTCTTGATATAAACCCTCATCCATGAACCCCTTGTCATGCAGACCCCTATCCATGTAGAAGCATGATGCGATGAATTTATGAAATTTCTTAATACCTTTCCAGTTTTGTGATGCCTATATATCATCCTTAACATATTAAACATTGTCCATGTGGATTTGACATGTGAACCATTTTCCATGAATCCTTGCCTTTCTAACCCTTGGACATGTTGACCTTTTCATGCAACCAACCCTTGGACATGTTAGCTTGATCTTGTGAATTACCATAGGCATATCAATCTTTATCATGAAAAATCCATTGGACATGCCATGCTTGATCACATTAAAGACCTTCGACAAGTCAATATTGATAATGTGAAATCCATTAGACAGGTCATACTTGATAACATGAAAATCCCTTGGATATGTCAGCTTGATCATGAGAATCACTTAGACATGTCGGCTTGATCATGTGAAAGCCATGCGACATGTCATCTTGACCATGTGAAATCACATGGACATGTTGGATTTTGTTATGTGAAATAACTAGGACATTTCACCCTTGTCATACAGACACCCTCAGTTATATCAAATTTTTCTTATATAAACCCTCAAACATGCGACACTGAAATGAAAAAACCTTGTAAATAAAGGGGAGTTATATCATGATACTACCACAAAAGGGACTTCATTACGTACAAGAATATTAAATTTTACTTTCACGGTCCTCTCTATTTTTGTATTTCAATGTATGAGGAATGAATATGTGACACGATCAAATACTATGATTTAAGTCCCTCAATGTTCCAAATCTCTTCATCTGTTAGAGGATAAAGAATGAATATGTGATAAGGGTATCCACCTTGGTGTAAATCTTTCAATATTCCTCATTATTATAGATCATGGGAAGAAAAATCCTCTTATGAGTCTATCATCCTTACTCATCTAGAAATAGATGATAAATGGGTTAATACATGGTTCTCCTCTTTGGTGTAATCCCCAACCATGATCTCAATAACTTTATGATGATATATCTCCTTTCAAATTTATCATACATCATGAGTCCAAAATCAGATGATCTTTCTAGAGTAAGTCCCTAGAATTCCCTACTATTTCAAAATATATGAATAAATAATCCCCATGAGAATTAATTATCATTATACACACATCAATGCAGTAAGAACAATTTGAACTTTGAGGACTCTGATTCCTATTATAAAAAAGATAAGTCATACAACTTCATAAGTCTCAAGATCCATATTATATTCTCTATGAGACTTAAAATATCAGGGTGAAATTAGTGTGTAATCCCCATACAAGTTTTATCTTGCATCCTCATGAAATGTATCCAATATTCCCCTATATCTTATTTCTCACACTGAGCATGACTCATATGGGCTTAGAGAAAATGTGACGGTTGTTGCATTAGTAAGATGAAAATTCTCCCAATACGAGCCTCTTTTCAAATGTATGTTTGATTACATATTCTCCTCCTATAGAATGACAAACCCCTAGTAAAGAATCTTAGGGAAACCCTATGCATATGTCTTGGTCAAACCTCTACCATTGCACCTTTTATAATGTAGATGACCATATCATCATAACTATCACTACTACCAAATAGGACTTTAAATGTGCTAAAAATGTCCTTTATTAGTGCTAGATAATCACTACTACTATTGTGGGATTAAAAGACCTAGTCGTTTATTAGCTCTTATAGAATCCCTAATAAAGGAGGATATTATAGTGTGCTATAACAGCACACATCAGCACCAGTACAATGTGTTGTAACAATACAACACAACACCAAAACACCATGAAATTAGGAAAATCAAGTAAGAATATAGAATTTAAATGAAAAAAGTACAATAAAAATTTATGAAAAAACTATATTATAAAAATTTCAAACATTGGTTTATAGAATTACATAAGTAAAAATTATTATATACATTCAAAAATTCCAGTATTCCTTTTTTCTTTTGATCCTAACCCTAGATCGAGAAAAAAAGAACCTGTATAAGAAAAAAATTATTATTTTAGAAATAATATAAAAAAATAAATTAACATAGTGTGTTAATTTGAAACTAAACTATGAGTCATACAAGGAACTCTGTGTATCAAATTGTGTTGCAATTGATTCCTGCAAGTCACAACATTTCTTGTTCAACTTCAAGCATTATATTTATGAAAAATAACTAAATAATTATAAGATAAAAAAGATACGGAGATTAATCAAGTAATAATGTATATAATGAAGATAAAAAACTCTAGGCCCGTTTTCTTGGTTTTGGAAATGTGATGTGTGTTTTAAAATAAAACGACACTTATTTATTGACAAGATGAATTTGGAGTCATACCAGTAACACTATATGTCAGATTGTGGTGAAGCTAATTCTGACACATCTCAAATGACTTATAGATCATTTTCATAAATTTTCAAAACAATCTGAATGTGTTTACTTCGTTTTGAGTATGTCACTTTCCTTTTTTAATAAGATGTCCTTTTAAAATGGAAACACACACTTTGACTCATACCAGTCACATCATGTGTCAGTTTGATATGATACTAATTCCTACACAAAAAAATGACTTACGAATCATTTTCCTAAATTATAAAGATATTCTATTTGTGTTTTATTTGTTTTAAGTGAGTGACACTTTTTGAACTAAAATGTCAATTTTAAACTGATAACAGACATATTGAGTCATACCAGACACATCATGTACCTGATTGAGGTGAGGATGGTTCTTAAATGTCAAAAATGACTTATGTATTGTTTCCCTAAATTATCAAAACAACACAAATGATTTTTCTTGGTTTTGAGTAGGTTAGTTGTCATTTTTTCTAAAATTGATGTCAATTTTAAATAAAAAGACACACCTAGAGTCAGTCCGGTCCTAAAGTGCATTGGATTGAAGTGAAGATAATTATTACACATCCAAAATTTATTATGGATAGTCTATATAAATTATAAAAACAATCCTAATGTGTTTACTCATCTTTGAGTGTGTCACTTTCCTTTTTTAATAAAATGTCATTTTAAAATGGAAACACTCACTTTGACTCATAACGATCACATAGTGTATCAGTTTTATGTGATAATAATTCCTATATTGAAAAAAGTAATTGTGAATCAATTTCCAAAATTATTAATAAAATCTAAATGTTCTTCCTCATTATTTAGTGAGTGACATTTTTTGAACTAAACTATCAATTTTAAACTAATAACGAACACAATGAGTCATACCAGGAACATCAAGTATCAGATTGAGCTAAGGATAATTCCTAGACATAAAAAATAACTTATGAATCATTTTAAAAAATTATCAAAACAATATGATTGTGTTTTATTGGTTTTGAGTAGGACATTATTCTTTTTACTAAAATTTATATCAATTTTAAATAAAAAGATGTACTTTGAGCCATACCGGTCACACAATGCATCAGATTGAGGTGGGGATGATTACTAGATGTCCCAAATTTATTATGGATCATTTTAATAAAGTATCAAAATAATATGAATGAATTTTATCAGTTTTGAGTACATTACTTTTCATTTTACTAAAATTGATGTCGATTTTAAATAAAAAGATTCACTTAGAGTCACACTGGTCAGATTGTGTATCAGATTGAGGTTTGAATAATTCATACACATAAAAAATGACTTATGGATATTTTTACTAAAGTATATAAACAATACAAATGTGTTTTATCAGTTTTGAGTATGCCACTTGTCCTTCTTACTAAAACTGATGGAAATTTTAAATAAAAAGCTGCACTTGGAGTCAGACCCATCACGTTGTGTGACATATTGAAGTGTAGATGATTCTTATAGATCAAAAAATGACTTATGGTTTTTTAATAAATTATCAAAACAATAAAATCACGTTTTCTTGGTTTTTATTAGTCCAGTTGTCCTTTTTACTAAAATTGATGTCAATTTAAAATAAAAAGACACACTTTGAGTCATACCGGTCACGTTGTGCATTAGATTGAGGTGGCTATAATTCATAAGAATCCCAAATGGATTAATTTTTTTTCATAAAGTATCAAAACAATCCAAATGATTTTACTCAATATTGAGTACGTCACTTTTCATTTTTACTAAAATGTCATTTTAAACTATACACACACACTTTGACTTATACTAATCACATCATATATCAGTTTGAATTAATATTGATTCCTAAACATAAAAAATTACTTATGAATCAATAAACTAAATTATCAATAAAATATGATAATGTTTGCTTAGTTTTTAGTGAGTGACATTTTTTGAACTAAACCATCAAGTTTAAACTGACAACGAACATATTGATTCATAACAAGCACATCATGTATCATGTTGAGATGTGGTAGATTCCTACATAGAAAAAATGACTTTTGGATCATTTTCCTAAAGTATAAAAATAATACGACTGTTTTTTCTCAGTTTTAAGTAGTTTAGTTGTCATTTTTACTACAATTGATGTCAATTTTAAATAAAAAGACACACTTGGAGTCATACCAGTCACATCATGCATCATATTTAGGTGTGGCTGATTCCTAAATATAAAAAATTACTTATGGATCGTTTTAATAAAATATTAAAACAATATAAGTGATTTTTCTTAGTCTTGAGTATGCTAGTTTTTTTAATAACATTTCATTTTAAACTGGAAACACGCACTTTGAACCATACCGACCACACAGTGTATCGGTTTGACATGAGATTTATTCCTACACATAAAAAATTACTTATGAATCTATTTACTAAATTATCAATAAAATAAAATTGTGTTTTCTTTGTTTTCAGTGAGTGACATTTTTTGAACTAAACTATCGATTTTAAACTGATAACAGACACATTGATTCATAGCATTCACAACGTGAATCAAATTGAGATGAAACTAATTGCTACACATCCTAAACGAATTATGGAACATTTCTCTAAAATATCAAAATAATTTGAGTATGTTTTGTCAGTTTTTAGTATATCAGTTGTCCTTTTTACTAAAATTAATATCAATTTTAAATAAAAATAAGAACTCGAGGTCATACCAATCTCACTGTGTGTCAGATTAAGGTGCGGTTGATTACTACACATCCCAAAGTTTCAAAACAATCCTAACTTCCAATGTATCCATATTTCCTTTTTATTAATATATCGAACTACTAAAACCTCATATTGAATCGATGTTCTTAGTTAAAAAACCTTTCTCAATGTTGAAAGTCAGAAGAGCAAAGGAATATCATGTGCCCTTTATATAATGAGAAGTCACGACAATGGGTATATGAGATTCCTCTACTCTTCTAGAGTTCAACAATGAGAATGGTTTCTTAGTTAACAAAATCGAATCAATATGTAGTGTTGACAGTTTGATAAAGAAAGACAATGAAAATGTAAAACACGGTTGTATTGGAAAAAAGAATCATTTTATATATTTTGTGGCTTGTTACAGATAGTTGAAAGAAAAATATGAATTCTGAAAATATTTGTTAAAAAATATAATTAAGTATTAGATAAAAATTATAAGAAAATTAACAGAAAAATAATAGATAAAATGATGAAAAATTAATTAAATAAGTAGTAGTGATTCAACTTTTGTTGATGGTTTTATGCATTCTTAATACATTTACTTTTTTTCATTACCTCAGTTATAGGATCGAAGTCCAATCCTTCATGAGAATGAGTAGATTCGAACAAACCATCCCAACTGAAATAAAAGAATCCATAAGTACAAGAAAAAAATTATTATATGAGTAATACTAAAAAGAAATAAATTAAAAATAAATATTAAATAATAAATTAATTCTATAGATAATGATTTTACTATGAAAACATTGTTGACCACAAGGATATGGCGATGATAAAGAAATAATGATGATAAAAAAACAAATAGATCTTGCCAAACAATCAATCAATGAGTGATGAGGATGAGGATAAAATAATATACATTGGATTGAAGATTTGAATTGTTCGAGAAAAAGTAAATATATCCTATTAGGTTCATAAAATATTCATTTCGTAAAATAAATAAATATGTAAACATAAGATATTAATTATCAAAGGTGAAATTTATAGATATTTATAAAAATGGAAAATATTATTTCAAAGAGTTTTAGTATGATTTGAAGAAAATGGGTAATTGAATTTAAGAAAATAATTACTCCACTATGGTAGGTTTTATCCTATAAATTCATCCAAAGGTGAAAGTTATAGAAAATTGTCATCCTCATCAACTCAACTTACGAACAGTTATCATTGTTTTTTGTTTTTTTGGAAGTCATCCTCAATCTCTTATGGACATTCACCTATGTTTCCTAAAATAATCAAAGCAGTAGTAATCCATATTATTACTACTACTCAGAGTAGTACAAGGAACATAAAAGAGATAGGGTATGAGGGTCAAGAAAAAAATTGGAATAATAACTGTTTGGGAGATGAAACTGATGAGGATTACAGTTGTGCTCCATTGTGTTCTCTAAAAGGGATAATGTCTCCCATTTGTGAGAGTTACATGGATGGTAATCAAAGATTACTAAGTATGGAACCAAAAGGAAATGTTAAATAATTATATGTTTTTAGATGGATTAAAGTCAAACATATATAGTGTTTATTAGAAGTGTGATGAAAGAAATGAAGTTATTTTTAATATGTATTAGTGAGTGAGTTATCATATCAAAGATGACTATATTTTTATCAACTTCGGGAATTATAATCAAGGTTGAAATCAATGAATAAAATTTCATTGGTGATAAAAAATATTCAATGAAAACTCAAAGGAGCAAGACTCAAAAACACCTCATTTTTTCCAAAGTAGAGCCTAAATAATTTGGATAGGCGGACAAGGATGATAATAGGATCAAATATACGAATTAAGATCTTGATCTGAATAAGAACAATATGACATGGGAAATTGTTCCAAGGATGGAAGATAGAAATGTTATTAGAACCAAGTGGGTGTTTTGTAATAAACTAATTGACTATGGAAAAGTGGATAAAAATAAATAATTGATAGTGTGAAATGGAAAATCCTAGATAAAAGGAATTTATATTTATGATAAAATTACTCCCATAGACCGATTGGAAACTATTTTTATTTTTTTGGCTATTTTAGTGAGAATATAGTTAAAATTATACCAAATGGATGACAAATATATTTTCCTAAATGGAGTTCTTAAGGGGGAGTATACATTTAGAAAATAAATGGGTTTACTATGGATGAAAATGAGAGAAAGGTGTTCCAATTAGATAATTATTTGTATAAGATAAAGAAATCACCAAGGACTTGGTATTTAAGGTTGGATCAATACCTAAAAAAGCTTGGTTTTTAGTGAGGTAATGTTGATCACATCCTCTACATCAATAAAGAGAATGATCAAATAATATTGGTACTCATATATGTCTAAGAAATAATATTTTAGGATTGGAGAAAGAAAAATGCATTTTTTGTTTGGATCATATGGGGTACGATATCGAGAAATATTTGATTGGTGAAATATTTCCCTTGGTTTATAGGAAAATCAAGGAAATCATAAAAAATTATTTTCTCAATCAAAATATGAGAAATAGGTTCCCAAGTGATTTGAAATGGAATATTCCAAACCAATGACAACCCTAACTGCTATATGAATTAATTTTTCAAAATTTGATGATTGTCGAGAAGTAGATGTCATGGAATATTGGTATTGGGAGCCTATTATACCTCAAAACAACATGAACCAACATTGGTTTTGATATATTTCAAGTCCCACAGTACCAATGTTGTCCCAAGGAGATCCACATGCTATTAGGAAGATGATAAACCAATATATCTAAAAAAATGAATTTTGGGATGTTTTATTATCGGATAGTGCAACATGACTTTTTGGGATACATTTTATGTAAATTTATTATAATTTTATAATTAATTGTTTATAAATATATAAATAAATTTTAAAAAAATATTATTTATTTATTTATAATTTTAAATGTATAGAAATAGTAAATATACTTTTATAAATATATTTGTTTACAAATATTTTTTTACAAATGTATTTTTAACATTATTAATGAATATCTAATCTTAAGTGAATGCATTTTAAAATTGATTAAAGTTGATTAATTAAAAATGAGTATAATATTGAAAATTTGGATAAGTTTGATTATTATAAATCATAAAAAATGGTTATATATTGAAATAAATATTAACACATATTGAAAATATTAAAACATAGTAAATAAATAAATAAATAATAAAAAATGTAAATTGATTAAATTCATAAAAAATATTTATGTGTGTGCATATGTATATAAAAATGCATTAATTACGTATATGTGAAATCAATATAATATGTACATTTGATCTATGTTAAATTGAAAAATAAAATGAAATTAAATTATGTCCATTACCCGATGCCATTAATTAGTATTTTTAATTCATATTAATTTTTTATTATAAACCATTATTCACTAAATATAATACTATTTAATATAAATAATAAATAATATTTGGTATAATATAAATCATATTTATATACATTTATATATATCTACATAATTAATATATACTATTTATTAACATTATAAAAAATTATTTAATTAATAAAATGTTTAATATTTTTCTCAATTTATTTATTTTTAACTTTTATTTGTTTAATTTTTATTTTACATATATATTTATATTTAATATATACTATTTATAATGTATATATAGTACAATTAATTTATTCATTTTTATCAATAACTATTTAATTAATAAATTTTTAATATTATTTTACTAAAATCATTTTTATTATTTATCTATTTTGTTATTTCATTTTATTCGTGATTTTATCAGTGCCAAAAAATAACTGATAAAGGATTCCTTTATGGGTGCTAAAAATAAAGCGCTGATAAATGGTTTCCATTATTAGTGCAAAAAAAAAGCACTGATAAAGGTCGTCTTTTCTTATCGATAAAAAAATGTGCTGATAAAGGGTGCCTTTTATCACTACTTGAAAAAAAGCTGATAAAAGGTACACTTTATCAGTGCTTGTTTTTTTTACAGATAAAGGGTACCTTTATAATTGCATTTTTTTAGTGCTGATAAAGGCTAGTACTGTTAAATGATTATTTTTTAATGGTGTATACAGACTCTGATTCCTATATTCATAGGATATGTAGGACACCTCTCAAAGTCTTGAGCCCTATATTTACATCCTTTACACAGAATGTTAAACTTCATGGCGTAGTCCCATCATACGACCTTAAACTATGTAACATGTACTACATGGGTTTTGATTCCTACTTCAAGAAGACATGTATGATACCTCTCCAGGGCTTAATACCAATTCCGAAAAACCAATAACTTCACTAGAAAATGATAAAATTTGGAGTGTTAGAATATGGGTATAAAACAAAGAATCATAAATTAATAAGAGGATAAATGAGATCTTCTGATACACATATTCATTCTCAATATTGTATGCTTCCGATCAAGTGATTGGCATAGGGGTAACCAATCCTGAATTGGGTATTGGGAAGGATTCATGAATATATAAAAAATCTATAAGAGAGTTCTAGAGTAGGCAAGAATTCCACCCAAAAGGGCGTGATGAGACCAACATCCCATCCTATCAACCAATATGAGTTCCTAAGCATCATGGGAAAAGAAAATCAAATGACTACCTTCCTATGGAAAGCAGAACCATATCTAGTTGTATTTTTGGGAACCTTTGGGTGTTTCTATGAAAACTTACTTCCAATGTGAATTATTTTGAAACTATAGTAAGCCTCCCATAATTAACTATCGAACCAAAAAGTTATGGTAAAAAAATAGTGAACATAAGATGAAATCCTTTAATAGTTTCAAATATTTTACTTGTAAAAAAGAGGGACCACCTTTTTAACTCTTTAACCATGAAATAAATTGATTGACCATGAACTCTTATATATGATGAAACACTAATCATGAGTCTTTTTTCTTCTCCTGTACTTTTAAGATTCCCTACAATTGAAATAGAATCACTAATTATGCCAATGGATTCCAATAATACTGGACATATTGGTAATTCCCACAAAAAACCTCAAGCTACTATGAATAACCAGTTGACACATTGGTCATATGCATCATCCTCCATGGAAACCTTGTCCATGATTCCCCGATATACATTTTCCATAACCCTACACCTACAATTCTAGTTGGTGATCATCTTGATATCAGAGTTCCATTTTAATGGATCTATCTCAAATTTAGAGAAATATTATGAAATTCTCTAGAGGATGAATAAATATAGGTGATATTTCCCACTATAGGATTCATAGAAGAAAGTGGACCCTATTTGTGCATTCAATCACTTTGGGAGATTATCCCTAGGGAACAAGAATATACACCTTCCCTATCTCTAGGATGTGGATAAGGATGATCTTTATGTCAACTCAACCCCTCAATAGTTGCCTAAGAGAGATCTAATCCACCCTCGCCATCATCATTGACAAGCAATCACAATTCTATAGGAAGTTATAGAGGAAGTTATGTTAACCCTAACTATCCAAACTATGGAATCCAATAGGATAGATCCCCAAGGGAATAAAAAAAATGAAACTCCAATGCATTCCCATATACCTACTACATATAATGTATCTGAGGCCTATTGGGTTATCCCAAAAGTGACCCAGAATTAATCTTAGATCACCACTTACCATAACCCTTAGACTATATCAAATCTAACCTTAGTGAATATGTAATTATATAGAGAACCCCACACCATAGGATTGTGGGAATTTTATGAATTTTAACAATGTAATAATCTTCTATATGGTAACTGACCCACCAAATGGTATGATGGGAACCAAGACACCAAATGATACAATAGGTACCAAAACAACAAATGAGATACCCTAGAAAAGAGGAGAAACTCCCACATTTGTCTCCATAAAAATGATATCAAAAAAATATGAGGACATTCCACTAGATTTGGAAGACAAAACTCTTAATGAGGATTATTATTCACTTCTACAGTCATTCGAGACACAATAGGATGACCCATCTACCTCCACCAATATTGGTGAAGAAGGGATTAGTGACATCTTGCATTCATCTACCAAAGTAATTATCAACCTTGTTAAAGATTAAAAGTGAAATATCGATGGAGAATATGACAAATGTAAGAATAAATTTTAGTATTTGAGGTCCATGTTCAGATTCCCATAATCATCCTCCCATCATACCATTGATAGAGGAAAGGGTTTCGCTATGAATTCGATTATTCAGACCCTTAAGGATGAAAAAACAATTTATGTGGAAGAAAAGATCACTCAAATCCAAATAGAGAACATGGATATTAGGGAAATAATTTTGAGAATGATCCTGGGATATTTTCCTAGAGATTATGAATGACAATTCTCCCAAATAGTTCCTCAATTCAAAGAATTTCACCAACACAAAAGGCTGGGGGATTTTTTATATTATTTACCACATCATTGGGAGAAATCTTGAATATTTTCCAAATCACCCCAATCTATCGGACTGAGGAAATTTCTATATATTTTACCCCCTCATCATGTGTTTTATGGATGCTTAATTTCCTTAAAAGTTTCTATAAGATCTCCGAAGGAGTCAGATAACTCTATTCAATGGGAAGCCTCATCATCATCTAGGGCCCAAATTATTATAATCCTTACCCTAAATTGATAAATATTTGGGAACCACATCCCATGATCCAAATATATCCATGTGACCATACTGATAGAGGAATAGGTGGTACACATGAAATGTAGCATGGCCATCTATCTCTTGATTATAGTTGAGAAAAGGTATATTCCTTTTAGTTAAAACATTTATATGGGTATTTCATCTATTCCATAGAGAATGAATTGATTTCATTACCAATAATGTGGAGACTATAAGAGGTAGAGTTAAGGTTCCATGAAAATTACTACCCCTACCAATGATGTATTGGGAATACAATAGAAGTTTTATTTAGCTTTAAGGTTAGTCTTCAAAAGAAGATAGATGAGGGAATATTGGAATCATTGAGACCAAAATCCCCAATCTAGTCTTGTGAGAACTCTGAGTAGAATTCACATGTTGTGAAATTGAATATGGGACACCTTTCTCTTAGTGATAGATGATATTCCTTTAGTAATATAAAAAACATGGTCCATTCCTTTAAGACTGAATATATGTCTACATTATTTTCATGTTTCATATAGCATGACCTTCTTAGGATCCCAAGGACCATGAGACCTAGGGAGGAAATGATGAATTACCACCTCAATTATTTTCATTACAAGCAGTTCTTAGGGAATAATATTGAAGAATGAATTGTCTTTAAGAATTGTATTTAGAAGTAGATGAAGGCTTGATAGAGTAAGAGAATCCTGAAACTCATGAAATATGTATATGAGTAATATTGGATCTATAAAAAAGAGTCCATCTTGAAAATTTATGTCACACCACATGTCCTAATCACATGAAGTAAAAATTTCTGACAATATCCTACATGATATTAAATTTCACAAAAAAACCCTCATCGTATGATGCTAAACTGCATGGGGGGAAGTCCTAGTAAGATGATGGTAAGATTCATGGGGAAGGTCTTGAATGCAAGACATTATGCTGCATAATATCCTAGGTCATCTTAACATGACCTTAAACTACAAGACACCCACATCCTAGTCACATGATGTTAAATTACAAGACATATTCATTACCAAATGACATTAAACTACAACCAGTGAGTGAGACCATATCCCTACTCACTCAAATAAATTCAACTAGTATATCCCAGTAGTAATCATGGGACAAGTAAATATCCACACCCCACACATAAATCCAATTTACCTACTCTAATGGAACAAGGAGGACATGAGTGGGGATATATCCATACATCAATGAGAGCATTGGTCAACATTTATTGGAAACTGAGAATGTGTAGGCCTATATTCCTATATATATCCTTCTGAAGTGCCAATATTTTCAAGTAGTGATGGAGGAACTTTTTTGACATATTCAAGAAATGATATAGGGATAGGCATATATTCCTATCCCAATGGAAATATTAGTACATCACTAGGATCAACAAGAATAGGTGGATACTCTGTAGTAAGTGAATATTCTTACTCCCATCTAGGAGGATTATTGGTATATCCTGATGAAGGATGAGGCATAGGACTGTTCCATATCCCTATTTTCACTAGGTTTTTTAGTATAATTTTTCAATAACCATAGGGAATGAATATATTCATGTAGGAGAAAACTATAAGTATTCTCCAAAGAAACAAAACCAAACTCATATCCCCATTCTAATTGGGTTTCATCAAACCAATTTTGTAATCACCTCAGGGTCGGTCCATACTCTTTCCAATGATGTTATTTAACATATTACATTAGTTTATAAGATCGAGGCACATATTCCTAATCCCTTAAATAAAAGACTAAACCAGTATCCTTAAATGGATATACATGAGGAGTCCTATATTCCTTCTCCCATTATGGAGTCCCATTGGAATATTTCGATGGGGGAATGATATTTGAATCAGGCTCATACCCCCAATTCAACCAAGGTTGACTGGAACATTCTAACAACCATCCAAAGGGAAGTTAATATTCTTAAAAAAATACATAAGATTACCAGAAAAATCCAGTAGATTTTTGATAGTGGGATCATATTCTCAGATTAACTTATGGTCATCAGCATACTATGTTGACTGCTACGCAGCAGGCCCATACACTTGCCCAACCCCAAAGGGCAGGTCAACATATTCCAACCATGAAATATAATAAGGCTCATATTCCTAATCCTATCAATGTCAGTTTACTTGAGGATATACTATTCATATTTTCATCAAATCAAGGTTCTTTTGACTATTCAACTAAAGAAAAAGGTGAAAACTACAATGATAGTCCTCCCCACAGTAGTAAAAATTTGTATTGTGGGGATTCTACCCCTGAAATCCACTATAAATAACCTCCACACCGTGATATCTCACCCATAAAAGAAAATAATCTCATTTTAAATACTCCGTAATATGGATAGGTTATCTATACACCTGGTTAAACCATATATAGTGCCCCATAAGCCTTTGGAAACACCTCACTATAGTTAGAAGGTGACATATATGATCAACCTCTATGGTATAATTGGATGGAGGTGTACTCCCAACCATGTCCTAGTTTCATGATGTTAAAATACACAACCATTTATTATTTTCATGACATTAAACAATAAAAATATGTCTTAATCACATGATCTAAAATTACATGACCATATTTTTGTCTCATGATGTTAAAATTCTTGAAAATTTTCTAGTCACATGATATGAAACTGCATGAAAATTCCCTATTTTCATGATGTTAAACTGATTGGGATATGTCCCAACTTCAAGACATTAAATAGAACAAAATACCAAGTCCTAGTTGTAAGACCTCAAACTAGACATAACGTGTTTAGCTTGTGAGGTCTGCCTCCCCTCTTATGCATAATACAAATCTATGTAAAAAATTTCCAGGGTAAGGGTTTACCAGCTCATGTTGAGTTTTTTTAAACAACCCTACACTAGAGATATGTAGTGTGACCATAATCCTATTACTGAAATATCATTCACATTATGTTTCCTTCTTTCTTAATCCAATATATCACTTCATTTGAATTCACTATACATGATTTAGATCTATGCTGAAAAAAAAGTTCCCCCATCCCTATGTGATAGTCAGATCCACAAAAGGGACCATATATAAGAGATTCATGTGGATTTATTCCCATTCCATTGGGATAAGTAGAGATCCCTGGATTCTCCATTTCAATCCCATCCATGAATTTACATCACTCTGAACTATACCCCTCCATGAGAGTCAGATCCATATAGAGAATTCTATCCCTGTTAAAATGTGACCACCCCACAAGATCTCTATCATGAACTCTCATTTAGTGTAATTGACTTCCCAAACATCTATTATTTCTCAAGATAATCATGAATCATATAAGCTTAGAGAACCTGGATAGCCACTATAACTAGCATGGTTGAGATGAAGTTTATTCAAATACATGGAATTACTTTCTTGTCTTATCATCTTAAACTATTTGACAATGTCTTTTCCATATGATGTTAAAATGCATGAGAAGATGTATTAATGTTGAGAATATCATCCCTCCAAATTATTTTATACTCAAGAGTTTCACCCCAAAAATCTGTTCAATACACATTGGTTTTTGAATTTGGGTTGATTGACCCCTTACTGAACATTACATTATCCATTAACCACCTTCATACATTCTATATATGATTTAATACCAATCAATTCCTTGAGTTGATACACTTATATTGGAACCCCATGGACCTAAAGCCCACATACTTTTGGTTCTACCCTGTATAGGCCCAAATCTTGACGTACATGGACATTATATAACTTTTTCGGAATATCTAATACATAACAAAAACAAACACACAAGGACTGTAATAGTTTAGTGTCTTTGGAAACTCAGAATATAATCTTCTAATCTTGGTGAAAGATCTTCAACATCTCCCATAAAGAACATTTTTTTTCTTACCTAAAACCTTTCTTTATATCTTGGGGAAAAGAAAACATATAAAGGGTAAGCTCAAATTCTCAGTAAGGGTAAGCATGGAGAAAATAAAACAAAACATTTACATTTGAACTCCAAAACATGAATATAATATTTTAACATCAAAATCTTGAGCAATGACATAAAACATGGAAGTACGTAAGTCATAGATTATAAAGAAACATTAATCATGATAAAATAGAATGGGAATAAAACATGTAATTTTGGAAACCATTAAGCACATTTTATGATTTCCATAGTAGCCAAGGCATTGCTTCCAAGAACATCTAAGTGGACAAAGTCCCTTTCTGAATCGAGTTCACTCCTCGTTCCAGGCCTGTATCACTGAACCAGATTAACTTGTCGTTCCAGCCATGTCTATCTCATGAGATATAAATCTTTACCCAATGAATTGGAGGGAGATATAGGTCCCACCCATATCATAATGAAATCATTCTTACTTGTTCCACAATAAACATAAATCATTCATCATAACCCATTGAATAAAAATAAGTTTCATAAA
The DNA here is from genome assembly GCA_963277665.1 of Viscum album. Classification (NCBI taxonomy): domain Eukaryota; kingdom Viridiplantae; phylum Streptophyta; class Magnoliopsida; order Santalales; family Viscaceae; genus Viscum; species Viscum album. The sequence goes on from OY728122.1 coordinate 1,257,676,246, forward strand.
CATCATCCCATCATAACATATTCCATATAAAACAAATGGATATCATTTCATCATAAGAAAAGTGAAACCATGTAAATCATAGAGGCATTATACTTGAAACATACACATATTAAATAATTTCATCTTATATGGAAAACGGTTTTGATAAAACACTTGAAATGAATTCTTGAGGAAAATATCCTTTCTTTTTCAAAATCATTTTATTTTCAAAAAAAATGCCATGAAATTTTAAAAGAATAGACTTTTGTTGAAAATAGTCATTAAATATTGTAGAGTAAGCTTCATTAAAATTAGTAATTATGAAACCGTAAAAATCCGTTCATACCATATAAGTTAAAAAAACATTCTCCTTGTACTTTTGTCGTAAAAGTCAAAAAGTACCTCGTATGGTAAACAAAAATAAGATTCCTTCCATACGATGTGGTAAAAGTAAAAAAAGGGTAAAAATGACTTTAAACATACATGGAAGAAAATTAAACATTTTATAAAAACATTTTTAGAACATATGGACATGGATAATAAACATAACCCCAATAAATCCTTACGAAGAAACAATCTCTGATAAGAATGAGTTTGGAATAATTATCCCTTACCTTAGGTCCGATATGCTTCGTACATATCCAAAACTCTTGTATTATGATTTAAATAATGTCATTGAATTATTAAATAATCATATTCATTGTTATGATATCATAAATGGTTCACTTATGACTTTATATTACCCGTTCTTTTGTAAATCCCATGTTAAAGCAGCGTTTTGGGTAAAATCGTTTTATTTATCGTACGTGTTTGGACTTGTTGTTATTGATATTATTATTACTTATATCATGATTTAATTACTTCCAGAATGTAAATAATTATTTATATATTATATATATTCAGTATATATATATAATAGATATATAAATGAAATGAAATACACCGTTCATGGAGACGGTAGGTCGTACGTACGCATGAACACTGTTTTCTTTTCCTTATTGACTTGAATGGAAGTAAGTAGATGACATATATATATATATATATATATATATATTCATAAATCCAGTAGCTTTATAATGTCATGTATTACATTATTATTCATTATCTATATACTTTATAATCATTCTTGAGTGGTTAACATGGAGAATGAATCTCATCGCATCGTGGAGACGGTAATCCATACGTACGCACGAGCTATGATATCATTCCCATATTTATTGAATGGAATTGGAGTGGCTGATATAATATCTTAGAATTAGTATGATGTTATAATAACTATATATAGTTATTCTTTACACCATTATACCCATCTAAGTAAGGTGGTGGTGGAAAAACAGATTACACCATGGCGTGGAGACGGTATTCCGTACATACACACGAGGGGTGATTTTGTTTTCTGTAGGATGGATATAAGGTGAAAAAGGGTAGTTTCATATTTATAATGACATATAAGTATCTAATTAATACTTATGTTATCAATTTTTAATGAAAAAACTAAATAAGAGGAAGTAGAAGAAGAAAGAAACTTGAAAGAGTCGGTAGAAGAGATTACCTCTTCCTTGACGCACCTCCTTTAAACTTATTCTTAGAGCACTAGAGTTGGTCTTTTGAGAATACTAGAACCTCTATGATGTAACTATAGAGGATGAGAAGAGGAATTTCCAGGGGTTTTCTGAGCTTCAAGGCTCAAAAGGGTGTGAAGAGAAGAGGGAAGGGGTGCCCTTTTTATAAGGGAGGACAGGGGCACCTTTGAAAAAACTCAAAATATTATTTTTAATAAAGTCATATTAGGTTTATAATAGCTCCAAAATGATTTATTTCGAAGCTAAAGTGGGGATGGGTGGAAATACTTTCAACCAATAGGTTTTAGACAAGTTTAGGTTACTATTTTAACCTTATCATTTATATTTAACACTAAGTTAAATAATTTAACTTTTACCGTGTCTTCTTGTTTTCTTACACTACATGGTAAATAAACTAACTATAACAAGCCAAAATAACCCCTATTGGTTAAGTATTAATATATATAACCTTATCTAAGTAATTTTTCGAATTTTATATTTTTAGGAATAGAATGAAAATTAATAATATAATATTTGTTTTAAAAACTATTTATGTTAATTTTGACACTATTTGGCACTTGATTTTTGTGAAAATCATAACAGCATGATTAGTTCGAAAAAAGTTAATTAAATAAATACTAACATGTCATGTTAACCTAAAAAATTATTTGAATTCATAAAAAGTCTCAAATTACATTTATCTGGGTATTTATAACATCAATTATGTTAATATTTCCTTAATAAGGTAATTACTGCATCATCATTGTGTCATAAATAAAATAAATTGTTTAATGTCTACAAATTATAAATAAAATACTATTATGTATGAAATATTTTTATATTTCTAATGAATATTTATAGTCGAATTTATCTTATGTATAACCCTATATTAAAAATGTTTTAGTTATTAAACTTTGATTTTAACAATTTTAACTATTCTTTAAATAAAATAATAATAAGTGTCCTAATCTAATCCAAGTGGACCTAATCTAATCCAAGTGGTTCAGATTTATTATAAAATAAATCTAATTAATTAAATTGAACTTATATAGGTATTATGTATCAATTTTTACCTATAATAAATAATTATTTAAATAAAAATTTGGTTTTTAAATAGTAACGCAGTGTTTTCACTATTCATCAAAAATTGAAAGTTTTCAGGAAAATACCAAAAATTCACCCTAGGCTAATTTCAATATTCCGAATCCAAAAGTGGAGTCCATTGAGAAAGATAAAATTTATAAAATTTCAAAATGTGGGTATTACTATTCATAACGGCTAGTTTATATAACATGTCGTTGTTTAGTGAAACTCTGTATTACGTACAACACATGCTATCGTGGAAGGTCGTGATTGCATGTAATGCCAGCCAAGTCAGGGATTCATATAGTGAAAGATCCTTTTGGTGTAGCGAATAATACAAGACATCAAAGAAAATAAGAATAATATTTTTCATAAAATCTCGGGGTGTTACATTCTACCCCCTTAAAATGAATTTCTCCCTCGAAATTCATCGGGGTTATAAATGGTTTACTACTCGAAAGTTTCTTTAATAGAAACCCACATCATAAAAAGGAATACCAAAACTTAAATTTAAAAACTAAAGTATGAAACATAATGGTTACCCAAATTTACTAATCATTGGGTTTCCACATAGGAGAACATAGGTGAAAATATGGATATAGAAGAGAAATCTAACCATCATGTTCTGATGGAGAGTGGTAGAGAACATGGCTATGAAAAATACAATAATCAAAAAGCCATAAATTTGTGATGATTTAAGGTACCATCTGATTCATCGGATATAAATACACTAGGAAAACATTTTTTGTTTTCAAGATCATTTCCCTAATGTTGAAGAATTGTTGAATAAAAAGAAATACTTAATTGATTTTGGTACAATCTCACCGTTGGTCATTCCTGGGACAATTTCCACTTAATATCTTAAAGAAATGAAGTTGAATTTGTCATTTGTGAAGTGTTAGCAGATCTTGTTATAGAATGATGGGTCATTTCATCTATCTCAAACAAATGGTTAGAAAAAGTTATCAAATATACATAAGTCCATCTATAGTGAGATTAATCATATATGGTTCCTAAAATGGACTTATACATCATATATCATACTGATTAATATAATAAAACTAGTTTCTACTAACCAAAGACTTCCTGTAGGCCAGTGGTAGGCGATAAAGGCCTGTCGCACTTCGGTTGTGGGTTCGATTCCAACAGCCTTGTCCGACGCGACGGGTTGTCGCCCGTCCTGCAGGTTGTCCTTTTTCTAAAAATACATTATTATGACATTCCATCAATAATATCCCAAAAGTTCTAGCCTTAAACAATACTAACTTATTTCCAAAATAATCTATTCCAATCTTTAGGCTTATCCAAAATACTTCTGTCTAAGCTCATAATATAAAGAAAACAATTACTAGAAATGTCATATTACGAGCATGTGAATACCATCATTTAACCCCCATATATCATACGATATATCTTTTTGGTCTAATTAAAAACCTCTGAATACCTTAATCATTTATTCTATTGAAAAATTAATACCCATTGAACCTTAGTGAAAACATGAATGCTGTCAAAATTTAACACTTTCCACATACCAAAATCCCAAAATTTCTATATACTCGAACCATGATATAACTTTGTCCTTATATCAGTCATGAGCTCATTTCATTTTTTCTTTATCCCTTAATTATTCGCATATCATCTTCTTTCCAAAAATATTTCAATCACTTTTCATGGTTACCGGTACCATATAATTATTGAAAACCAAAACATAGATATTCCAAAATTCCATGATACCATAAATGAGATTCCATGATACTATTTTGAAATCCCATTGCATAAACACTTAATCATTACACAACATCATTGTAATACTCAACATCACAAATAGTGATCACATGTGACTTCCCTCTATCCTTTGCCTTAAGTGGTTGCTCACGTTGATCATCATTAACCCTTGGATTAGGGCATTGATTATCATAATTCCCCATTTCCTTGAACTTGAAGCATTGAAGTGTTGGTGGTTCATTCTCTGCAGTCTTTTCTTTATTCACATCATCAGAAACCCTTTTTCCATTAATTCGACACTCATCTGCTCGATGAACTTCTTTTCCAAACTTAAAACATTTTCTAGTCCCTTTAAGACAATCTCCACCATGTTTATTTCCACACATTTAGCATAAAGAAAAATTCATATTCTTTTCACCATTATTCCGAGATTTCTCCTTGAACTCCATCTTTCATTTCTTGTCAAAACCATGAGATGAATCTGTAACACCAACTTCCATTTCTACCTTTATAGCATAATGCACAATTTCTTCATAGCTACTGAAGTCTTTTATAGCTAATGCCCTTTGAAAAATTGGTTTTAAACCACTGAAGAATCGATCAACTTTACTTTCAGGTTGGATGAAAAAGCCAGATTCATTCCTTGAAAGCCTTGTAAAATTCACTTTGTATATACCAACAGATTCATCATCCTTTTTATTAAGCTCAAGGAAATCCTTTTCCATATTTGTTTGAAGAATACGAGGGAAGTACTTATTAAAAAATAAGTCCTTGAACTCCTTCCATTCCATAGATTCAACTTCATCTCGGGGCCTCGTATTATTAATTAGAGTCAACCATTGACCTGCTTCACCTTCTAAACGATAAATAGCTAGAATGAAATTTTCATGTTCCGAACAACAAAGTATGGGAAATATCTTTTCAATGGTACTGATCCATTGTTCAGCAACAAGTGGATCAGAAGACCAACTGAAAGAAGGTGGACGTTGCCTCATGAAGGACTCAATAGAATATTGTTCCCTTTTCTGCTCATTTGAAAGTCCAGAATGACTCATAGCTTGTGTAATTATAGAAATAAGATTTTTCACTCCATCTCCCATAACATTGGTTTGTTCAGGAGGACAATCATTGCGTTGTCCATTACATTGATTAACACGGTTCCATCGGGTTCCATCCATCGTCTAAAACCCAAAAAGAATAGTGTGAGAGGAAAAAATCATGCTAGGGAAAACAACATAATAAAGGGGTAGTACCTTAATCTTAGGGTTAATTCAAAGATTGTTACAGTAATTCTAGGACTATAACCTATACTTATACTTAACCTTAGGGTCATCCCTAGACATACGTTAGTAATATCTCTAGGGATCTCACTAAAGTTTTCACATCCTAGTTTCGAAAGGTTAACTAAACCTTTCCTCTGATACCAACTGTAGAGGCCCAAAGCTTGACGTACATGGACATTACATTAATTTTGCAGAATATCCAATACATAACAAAAACAATCACACAAGGACTATAATTGTTTAATGCCTTTGGAAACTCGAAATATAATCTTCTAATGTTGGTGAAAGATCTTCAACATCTCCCATAAAGATCTTCTTTTTTTCTTACCTAAAACCTTTCTTTATATCATGGGGAAGAGAAAAAATATAAAGGGTGAGCTCAAATTCTCAGTAAGGGTAATCATGGAGAAAATAAAACAAAACATATACATTTGAACTACAAAACATGAACATAATATTTAAACCTCAAAATCTTGAGCAATGACATAAAACATGGCAGTACGTAAGGCTTGGATCATAAAGAAACAATAATCATGATAAAATAGCATGGGAATAAAACATGTAATTGTGGAAACTATTAAGAACATGTTATTATTTCCATAGTAGCCAAGGAATTGCTGCCAAGACCATCTTAGTGGACAAAGTCCCTTTCTGAATCGAGTTCACTCCCCGTTCTAGGCATGTATCACTGAACCAGATTAACTTGCTGTTCCAGCCATGTCTATATCATAAGATATAAATCTTTACCCAATTCATTGGAGGGAGATATAGGTCTCACCCATCTCATAATGAAATAATTCTTACTTTTTCCACAGCATAAACATAAATCATTCATCATAACTGAAAGAATAAAAACGTGTTTCATAAACATCATCCCATCATAACATATTCCATATAAAACAAATGGATATCATTTCATCATAAGAAAAGTGAAAACATGTAAATCATAGAGAAATTATACTTGAAACATACACATGTTAAATAATGTCATCTAATATGTAAAATGGTTTTGATAAAACACTTGAAATGAATTCTTGAGGAAAATATCCTTTCTTTTTCAAGATCATTTTCTTTTCAAAATAAAATGCTATGAAATTTTAAAAGAAAATACTTTTGTTGAAAATATTCATTAAATATATTATAGGAAGCTTCATGAAAATTAGTCATTATAAAACCATACAAATCCGTTCATGCCATATAAGTTAAAAAAACATTCTCCTCGTACTTTTGTCAGAAAAGTCAAAAAGTACCTCATATGATAAACAAAAGGAAGATTCTTTCCATATGATGTGGTAAAAGTAAAAAAAGGTTAAAAATGACTTTAAATATACATGGAAGAAAAGTAAAAATTTTATGAAAACATTTTGAGAACATATGGACATGGATAATAAACATAACCCCAGTAAATACTTACGAATAAACAATCTCACATAAGAATGAGATTGGAATAATTATCCCTTACCTTAGGTCCGATATGCTTCTTATGTATCTGAACCTCCTGTATAATGATTTAAATAATGTAATTGACTTATTACAGAATTATATTCATTGTTATGATAATATAAATGGTCCACTTATGACTTTATATTACCTGTTCTTTTGTAAATTCCATGTTAAAGCAGCGTTTTGGGTAAAATAGTTTTATTTATTGTACATGTTTGGACTTGTTGTTATTGATATTATTATTACTTATATCATGATTTAATTACTTCCAGAATGTAATTAATGATTTATATATCATATATATTCAGTATATATATATAATAGATAGATAAATGAAATGAAATACACCGTTCATGGAGACGGTAGGTCGTACGTACGCATGAACGCTGTTTTCTTTTCCTTATTGACTTGAATGGAAGTAAGTAGATGAAATATATATATATATATATATATATATTCATAAATACAGTAGCTTTATCATGTCATGTATTACATTTTTCTTCATTATATATATACTTTATAATCATTCTTGAGTGGATAACATGGATAATGAATCTCATCGCGTCGTGGAGACGATAATCCGTACGTACGCACGAGCGATGATATCGTTCCCATATTTATTGAATGGAATTGGAGTGGATGATATAAAATATTAGAATCAGTATGATGTTATAATAACTATATATAGTTATTATTTACACCATTATACCCATCCAAGTAATGTGGTGGTGGAAAAATAGATTACACCACGACATGGAGACGGTATTCCGTACGTACACACGCGCGGTTATTTAGTTCTCTGTAGGATGGATAGAATGTGAAATAGGGTTGTTTAATATTTATAAAAACATATCAGTATATAATTAAAACTGATGTTATTACTTTTTAATGAAACAACTAAATAAGAGGAAGTAGAAGAAGAAAGAAACTTGAAAGAGTCGGTAGAAGAGATTACCTCTTCCTCGACGCACCTCCTTTAAACTTATTCTTAGGGCACTAGAGTTGGTCTTTTGAAAAGACCGAAACCTCTATGATGTAACTATAGAGGTTGAGAATATTAATTGTTAGGGGTTGGACGAGCTTCAAGGCTCAAAAGGGTGTGAATAGAAGAGGGAAGGGGTTCCCTTTTTATAAGGGAGGAGAGGGTCACCTTTGGAAAAACTCAAAATATTATTTTAGAATAAAGTCATATTCTGTTTATAATAGCTCCAAAATGATTTATTTAGAATCTAAAATGGGTATGTGTAGAAATAATCTCAACCAATAGGTTTTAGACAAGTTTAGGTCACTATTTTAACCTTATCATTTATATTTAACACTAAGTTAAATAATTTAACTTTTACTGTGTCTTCTTGTTTTCTTACACTACATAGTTAATAAACTTACTATAACAAGACAAAAGAACCACAAGTGGTTCATTATTAATATATAATACCTTATCTAAGTCATTTGGCCGAACCTTATATTTTTAAGAATAGAATAACAATTAATAATATAATATTTGTTTTAAAAACTATTTTATGTCAATTTTGACACTATTTGGTACTTGATTTTTGTGAAAATCATAACAGCATGATTAGTTCGAAAAAAGTTAATTAAATCAATAATAAAATGTCATATTAACCTAGAAAATTAGTTTCATTCATAAAAAGTCTCAAATTACATTTATTTGGGTATTTATAACATCAATTATGTTAATATTTTATTAATAAGGTAACTACTGCATCATCATTGTGTCATAAATAAATAAAATTATTTAATGTCTAAAAGTTATAAATAAAATAAAATTATGTATGAGATCTTTTTATATTTATAATGAATATTTATAGTCAAATTTATCTTATGTATAACCCTATATTAAAAATGTTTTAGTTATTAAACTTTGATTTTAACTATTTTAACTCTTCTTTAAATAAAATAATAATAAGTTTCTTAATCTAATCCAAGTGGACCTAAAGGGTAATATTTTATTACTAAGGTTGTTTTTGGTCGAATTACACATAAAAAATAGAATTAGTACATGTGTTAGGGTTATAATAATATCATTTTTACCCTTAATTACCCTATTTACTTTTAACCGTGGTACATAAAAGTAAAAAGTTACTATTCACCAAAAATTATTTTTATCTTATTGAACCACATTTTACTCATTGATGTTAACTGTGTCTCTTGGATTTTCAAAATTCCACTCACAGAAGTGGTAAAATTAAGTTTTATGTAAATTTTCAAATTCTCTTAGGAAGTGGGTAAAAGACGATGAAAAGTTCAATAAAATTTTAATATATCTAAAATTATTATAAAATGAATCTAATGAATTACATAGAACTTATATAGGTATTATGTATCAATTTTGACCTATAATAAATAATTATTTAAATAAAAAGTCGGTTTTTAAATAGTAACCCAGTGTTTTCACTATTCATCAAAAATTGAACGTTTTCAGAAGTATACCAAAAATTCACCATAGACTAATTTTGATATTCCGTATCCAAAAATGGAGTCCATTTCGAAAGATAAAATTTATAAAATTTCAAAAAGTGGGTATTACTATTCATAATGGCTAGTTTATATAACATATCGTTGTTTATCGAAACTCAGTATTGCATACAACACACGCTATCGTGGAAGGTCACGATTGCGTGTAATGCAAGCCAAGTCAGGGATGTGTATAGTGCAAGCTCATTTTGGTGTAGCATACAACACAAGACATAAATGAAATTAAAAATAATATTTTTCATAAAATCTCGGGGTGTTACATACCCTATAGAATACTGGTAATAGGGACTATCTAATCTGAAGGGACCCTAATAGTATTTTCTGGTGAATAACACAATTCCTAAGAGCTTGTGCCAAGGGAATATTTTGGATCCAAAGGAGAGCCCCCCTTAAATCCAAGTTCTATTACCTTGATTGCATGTGATATGAGCTTCTAACATTATTAATGGTTTACCTATACCCACTAGTCTACACTTCCCATTGACTTAGTTATTCTTGGGTAATGATTTACACTTTCCATTATCCATCTATTCAAGCATATTAAGATACCCTTATTGTTATACATATGGGGATCATACTCATTTTCAATTAAATATTATTAAATCATATTCTTCTACCCTTTAATTTCATTGGATACATCTCTTGTATAGAACAAAATGTCCGGATTTATTCATTCCACTTAGAAATACCATTTGGTCAAAGCTTCATGATCATAAATCCTTAGTTCTCATATGTCCTGGTCACATGATGTTAAACTACTCAACATATGTTCCATCCTGTAAGACCTAAAGATACTTAGAGTGGGATATCTTATGGTATCCATTTCCAACATTAGATCTAGAACCATTCAAGGATATATAGCCCCTATCCATAATTTTTTGATAAGTTTTAATGTTTCATCCCCATACTTGGGAGAGTATATGGAAATTTCCTTTCCCTATGTATGAGCTTAATCTACATAGGGGAACCTTTATCCAAATATGTTTTTAAGGATCACCAAGAAATGGTGAAAAATTCCCCCACCTCTATATATGAGATATATATACGAAATTAGTATTTTCCAGAACTATGTGTGGCCTGACTCCCATACGATGAGATACATAGTGACACAAGAATCGTCTTTTTTGGGTTTAGCCACGAATTTTCATCCTTGACAGTTAGATCTGTGTATAGGTTCCAATCCACATTAAAATTTGGACATCCCCACATGTTCCTCATAATTATAACTCATTCAATTTAATCAATTTCTCAATTGGATCCTATTTATCAAACCAAGTGTGACTTATGTGAGCATGAAGAACATTGAAATCCATTCTGACTAGTGTGATTAAGATGTGTTTTTTCAAAATATTAGGAATCAGGTCTCCATCACATGAACTTAAACTATAGGACACACATGTTCTATCATACATGACCATAAACCACGTAAAGTAATTTACCACACCCAACCTATGATTCACATGAGAGCTAGATCAGTGAAATAGAATTTTCCTCCCACTGTATATGAACTGGATCAGTATGAGGACCTTATTTTAAATATAACTACATGTGGATTGATTCTTATTCCTTTGAGATATTTAGTAATTCATAGATATTATTCTCTACACCAAACCATGAATTTTCAAAGGAATACATAATGAAGTGGATCCCTCTTCACACAAAAATTTAAAATTCCCAACCTTGTCCACATGTTTGACCCTTTAATCAACAGAGACAATGTACTCATCATTCACAAGTGGATCCAACCCATACAGAACCACACATATTTAATCCATGATATTAAAAGGTAGTTTCATCATCCCTACTATATGACATTAAAATTTAAGGTGAGATTCTATCCTGTATCAATATAAACTACTCAGAGTGGCATAATCTTTTTGGAATTTTCTCTTCTTTATGTAATTGAGATCCATGTAAAAGTCTTTAGCACATGGTCATCCCACACCAGAAATAAATATAATGCCCCTTATTCATGTGAATGATACTAATATATGTTGGGAGATTTATATTTTAAAACTACATGTTTGATTCCAATTGTCATAGGACATATATTAAATCCCATATCCCTTAATCCTATGCTCAGCTGAAAAATAAAACAAAAATTTTTCATCCCCTTTTTGCATACAAGCTAGACCTACATAGGGGGACTTCTTAAAAAGAGCTATCTATGGAATGATTCATGACCTTATGAGATGAATAAGGTAATCAAGGGGAATACCAAACATAGAAATTGAATATAAACCTAGATTTGGTCAAACTTTCAATAATTAAGAATGGTCGAGTTATAAAAGATCGCTTCACCTATGTAAGAATCATATCTTCATATGGTTTTCTTATGAATGAGTTGGACCTATGAAAAAAGAGTCCTAACATATGGATAATTAACTATAAACCTATATTATGATGATAATTACCCCCACATTTAAATACCCCAACCAATGAAAATGTCTCTAAATAAACATTTCATAAATTTCATGTCAGTTCACAACATCTTGTTCACATGATATTAAAATGTGAAACAATAAAATCCTGATCACAGGACATTAAGATGTACAAAAATAACATCCTAGTTGCATGATGTTAAACTGGATGAAATTTATGTCCCTCTACATGATTTTAAACCACACAGACCATCATCCTTCCTCATTCCTTATTAAAGTACCACAACATCCTGACTATGGTTAACCAAATATCGAGGTGCTACCATAATCCTTATAAACACCTAAACCGATAAATCACAATTAGCGTATTGAGCATGTTAGGTTTATAAAACCCTTCTACAAACCTTGTAAAGGAGAAAAGATCTATTTTCTTGACCATGTAAGAGTTGGATCTTTATAAGTTCCTTGTACCCATCAACCAAAGGTGTCTTGGACTTACAATAATGGACCTTCAATCCTTATGATCCCTAATACCATCATAAAAAACTCTTCACCATAGTTTGATTCATTATTATGCTCAACATGATAGTATCATATCGTCAATCATGATATGATAACCTTGATCCTTGATTTACCTCACCTTCATCCTCCTATCAAATGGTTTTTTGAGTACTCTCAACCTTGGGAATCCTAATTAGGCTGTTTTGTAGAAATCTCTAACTACCAAGTCCCCATACCATGACCTTAAAAATTGTGAGTTTTGTTCAAAGCTATATGACCTTAAAATTTAGTATATAACGGTCCAAATTGTATGACCTTAAACAATCAGTGAAGGAGAAACAATATGTGTTAGGATGGAAAACCATAAATGGAGGTCTGAGAAACATTCATGTCTCAACTCACTCAGCTCTTCATCTCTAGAGTTTAGGAAAATGTTAGAGCATGAATCAAAATTCTTAAAGAACATGGGTCCTATCTTATGGCCCTAAATAATCTAATTCATTGTTTTTGAATGCCTATGTGCTAGAAAAAAATTTTATAAATGAATTATCATATCCCCTTACCATGATAACATGTTCAATAGGTGGTGAAAAACTTTTAGGGTGAGTCGATACCCAGAAATTCCTTAAGTAGATATATTTTCACCATAGAAAATTACTAATAAGGATTGGATAATCCAAAGGGCATCCATTAGGATTTGCTGGTTTATAACACAAGGCCTAAAATCTTGTTCCTAGGGGACGTTTTTTACCTAGAAGAAATTCCCCCCTTAAATCTAGAAGCTATTATTCAGACTGTTTGTGATATGGGATTCTACCATTATTAATATTTGACCAGTAATAATTGGTCTCCACCTCATGTTAACTCATATATTTTTAGGTTATGTTTTAAACTTCACACAACCCAAATTTTCAAGTGGATTCAATATCCTCAACATTACATCACCATGTATTGTATCTATTCTCAAAGAAGGAATGTGACACTCCAATATTGAACATTTTGGTGGTCCAGATCACATGATCCTAAATAATGTGATAAAGGGACTAAGATTCACAAGCATAAACTAAAATCCTTCTTTTCTGGGGTAGTACATGAACTAGACATAGGGTGTTCGAACCCTCCTTGTATATTTTTCCATATATCCCACTTCACTGTCCAAGTTTTTGAATATTCTAAAATCATCCATGGCCCTTGGAATGGAGTGGGGACCCATATTCTTTACTATTCATGTAATACCATATAGGTTCATGCATAAGGAACCTTGACCCATTCTCCAAAGGAACATTTTTCTTTTATGAAAGGAACTTCGATACCTATAAGCCCTAGAAACATTGTAGTAGAACTCGACACCTCAAGGTGTTTGATGATCATCCCTAGAGAGTCCCCCTTACCTCATCTTATTTGATTAAAAACACTTGAGGTTTGATTTACACATCCCATATTACAACTATACATGTGGATTATATATCCTTGAAATTACATCACAATATATAAAACCCATTCTCATTAAGGATGTAGGGTGCCTTAACCCTCCATGAATATCAATCCTTTAGAGTTATTATAAGGATTTAGGGTGTAAAAAATCCTCATGAGTATCCATCATTCACAAACTCATTAAGGATTTAGGGCATCCAAACACTTCATGAATATCCATCCTTCATAACCTAAGTATGTATGTAGGGAATCTGAACCCTTCATGAATATCTTTCCTTCATAACATAATCCATGCCTTAAGAATCTGAATTCAAATAAGGTCTGAGCTAGATGAACCTAAAAAATAGTATAATAAAGTCCAAGATTTATAAACCTAAAATATATCATAGGAGGGTCCAAGAAATATGGAACTAAACTCCATCACATGAAGGTCCAATCTATACAACCCAAAACTAAAAAAAGATGGTATGAGCTATATGACCCTAAAAACTGTAGAATAAGGTCCAAGCTAGATGACCCTAAAGTATAAAACAATTTGGTCTAATCTAGAAGAACCTAAAAAACATCACAAGAGGGTCTGAGCTAGATGACCCTAAACCACAACATAAGAATATTTGTGATATACGACCCTAAAATAAATTAAAAGAAGGTCTAAGATATATGACCCCAAACTACAGTAAAATATGGTTTGAGTTATTCAATCATAAACTACAAAAATAAAAGGTATGAGCTATAAGAACCTAAACCATAGCTTAATAAGGTTTGGGATAGATGAACATAAAATAAAAAATAGGAAGGTCAGACCTAGATGACTATAAACTACAAAATCAGATGGTCAGAGCTAGAGGAACCTAAACTAAAACACAAGAACTTCCAATCTAAACAACTATAAATTACAACATAATAATTTCTGAGTTATACGACCCTCAAATAAAACAAAATAAGGTATGGGATATATGAACCTAAAATATAGAAAAATAATTTCTAATCTATATGACCCTAAACTATAATAATAAAAGTTTCAAGATATATGACACTAAACTACAATAACAGAAGGTCTGAGCTCTATAACCCTAAACCAAAACAACAGAAAACCTAAGATATACAAACCTAAACTATAGAAGTATAAGTTCTAAGATATTCAACCTAAAATAATAACACCAAATTGGTATGTATTTCAAGACTTTAAACTTCAAATTGAAATAGAAATAATGTTCATCATGTTTAAAACCCACAAAGGGAACCTTGGGTAAAAGTCGATCCTCTGCTCACTGGACATACATTTTTACGTGATCTAGGAAACATTGAGCACTCAAAAATAGTAAATTCATTAAACTTTATAGGTTGAAAACAAAAATGAAAGGCCTGGGGAAAATCTAATTCTATGCCCACTAATCCTCTCCCTCAATGTCTTGGAAAAAAGTTTGGGTTAAAAATAATATATACAAAGCTAATTGGGACCATTATCTGGACCTATAAAAATCAATATATGATTTATTGGTTCTTTAACCTATGTAGAAATTAGAGTGCATATTTACTCCTCATGATATTTTAGAAGGTACATATTCCTATCATGTCTTGAAATTAAATGAGACTTGGTCTATCCTGCATGTCCTTAAACTACATAGAGTGGCCTACTCTATATGGATTGAAATGTGACATGAGAGCCAGATCTTTGTGATATCCCAACCAAAACATGGGTCCCCACCCATGATTCTTCATAAATTGATGACATCCCTCACAAATGTATGATCTAGATCTACACAGGATCTTTCACCATATAATTATTGATATATAAACTTATGTACACTATGAACGATCTTGATTTTCATTGGAGTCTTATCTAAAAAATATGTATATACCAATTCCTATTTCTTTGGGATACATACTGACTTCTAGGTCCCTTATCTTGGATCCAACCACAAATCCCTTTTCCTTCTTAGAATTTGCGTTTTTATAATTCAGGACATCCATAACTTGTTTTGATATTATTCTTATTAGAAACTTGATTCTTAAGAAATATTATCTTTTGTGGAAATCTAGAGTTTATCCACTTATTAATCAAAATAACACAAGGTCAAGACTCTCCTATTAACAAAACCTAAAATCCTTCATCCAGAACACTCATCCTAAAGAATCCTATCATAAATTTTAATATCAAAATCTATCATATTTTAAAATACATAGAAAAGTGACTGAAATTTAACTTAGAAAAAAATTAATTTCATTATGATTGAATCTAATTCTAAGGGGGTTTATTTTGTTGAATCCCATAAGCGTGTATCATACACTTTTCTATTGTGGATTTGAGAAGCCTATGAAAATAAAATACATATTTTTTCATGGAGGACTTATAAAAAGGATTGGAGGTGGAATTATTGATAATAATGAATTAGGATTTATATTAAAATGGTAGGTAATTTGGCCCCACTATCACTCATTTTACTTAGATTTCTCTTTTATGTATTCAAGTATGCCTTGGAAAAAAATGGACAATCCTGGATTTCCAGATTGCCATATCAACCAAGGAACTTGGGGTAGTAACCTTAAGAAAACCCAGGAGCTAGGGTGTTTGGATAGCATGGAGGCATAGGTGAGAGAGCTCATGCATAGGTAGGATGGGGTGCACATAGGCATGAATGGTGCCCGGGTGGACCATGCATGGGTGTAGTGTAACTTGTGAGGGGTGGTGTGTTCAGTGTTGTGGGTGATGAACCCCACTACCAACTCAATGAATGGATGACACATAATAACTAATTAAACACTTTCAGAATGAGTTATAGTCTGATTTGGGAAGCAAAGGAGAACTAAACTATTCACCCTCTATTAAGATACATGGATATAGCCATAGAAATCTATAGGACACCATCTTCAAACTCTAATCATTTTCCACACTTTTTTGAAACTAATGGTTTGATTCTATGAGACACAATCGATGTCCAATTTAATTCTACATCCAATAAAACCCATTCCATCATCTTCAACCTCTATTCCTCTGACAATGTCCTCACGATCCCAAGACAATTGATTTTTACATTCAATTATTTGATGTGCATGAGTAAATCCATATCTTTTTATGAAACTGTGATAAAGAATACATTCCCAATGACCAAAATCCATGCATAAAACTTCATTTTTCATGCATTCCATTATTTGAAGAACTGATCTATCATATTAACCCATCATATGAAGCTGATTACACGAATTGTGTGAATCCATCATGAGAATTCTAATGAATCATGCTATCAAGAGATGATGATCACACAAAGAAATGTTGACATCACCATAGAGTCACATGAAAAATAGAATGACATCCCTTAATGTGAATATCCCTCCATTTATAGAATTTTTTTTGAGAAATACTTTGTGATTTTGAAGAATTTTTCAATGGAAATTCCACATACTCACACAAATACATCACATGATCATTTATCATGCGAAGCGATCGTGCAATTCCCTCAATAGTTATCAAGAATTTTTCAATTGACATACCATGAATTTATAAATACCTTTAAATTTCAACGAAATTTTTTTCTTGAATACTTTGGAATTTTACGAGTCTGTGGCTTCTGACGGTACTTGATTCCGAGGGCCAGTGTGCTCGAAATCAATTTTCAAAGTTTAGCTTGGGTACGTTCAATAAACGAATGAGCGAGATTTTCTACCTTTTGAATCGGTGCTCGGAATTGAAATCCAAGGGCACCGATGAACTCGCAGCGCCGATATTTTCTTAAGATGACTTTTTACCATAGTTGTGTTTGTACGGGAGAAGAAGTTAAATTTTGGGGTTTAAATAAGAAATAAATAAAATTCTGTATAATTTTATTTTATTATCCTTGGAAGTTAAACTCTCCCATCGGAAGTTGTTGGTGGGGCCCACAACCACCCAACTTCCCATGTGTGGTTATGTGGGAGGTGGGGCCCACACGAGCCCCTACCTTTTCACATTCCATAACCCCTTAACCCCCTTTGAACTCCCATGTTAATTACATGGAAACTCCCCATTAATTTTGTATCCTTTAAATGTGTAACTCTTCCTCTCCCCTCTCTCCCTCTTTAAAACTTGACAACCTATCACATAATTAATTAGAAAACTCTTGGTTTAATTAATTAAGTGAATTAGAATTTTAATTTTATAAATTTGAATATAGGTAATGATTTAATAAAATAAGAAGAATCCTTATTTTATTTTGGGTTAGAATTGTTGTGTGAGGAGGAATAGGGAGAACTCTAGTATTTTTGAAGAACTCCATCCTCAATGAAGAACGTCATCCTCATCGAAGAAGAACGCCATCACCATAAAGAGCGACAACGTGCCTTTCCTTATTCTCTCCGCAACTAGTGTGGAGACACCGTTACCTCCTTGGATGAATGCCATTGTCATCTTTGAAACCTCACCCTGCAACACCGTCTACCGCGGCGCCCGGTGAATGACATCGATTATCAAGGCATGGGTTTACTCTTGGAAGTGGATGTTTACGTACCCCGTTCACGTTGGAAATCATTGTTTAAATATGGCCGATTGTTATCATATTACGTGGAGGGTGCAGGCCGAACGAACACGGCCCGACAACCCTCCGTTGTTCTCATTTAATTATTCAAGAATCGGAATGCGACAAAGGAGGCACGACGCCGTCGCACCGTGCCGGGAACACGAAAAAGGTAACTGGCGCTGTCGCGCCGGTTGTGCGGGAAGAACCGCGGCCCGCTACACGGGCCGCTTCGGCGGAAGAACCGGCCGGCCAGTCGGCCAGTCGGGCGAAGAGGATCCTCGGTGCCAGGAGGGCGCCACGCTAGAGGATCGGCCAGCTCGGCGGGGCTGGACGGCGGTTCCAGGATGGCGCTACGCCGGAGGACCAGTGGCCCGCCCATGCATGCCTCGTGTTCAGAAGACCGGCCAGTCTAGCCGGCCGGTTTGGGGAAGGGCGGCACCTCCAGTGCGGAAAACCGGGGGGGGGGGGGGGCTTGGAACCCTCTCGGTAAGCCGACCAAGCCCGCCGGGACGTGCACCCAGCTGGGCCGCGCCAGGTCGGGCCGTGCCGGGCCGCGCCACTACGGGCCGGCCGCGCCACTTCGGGCCGGGCCGCGCCACTACGGGCCGGCCGCGCCACTTCGGGCCGGGCCGCGTCCCTTCGGGCCGAGTTGAGTTTTTTTCTTCGGACCAGTCTGACACCCCTGCGGGGTCGGACCCATCAAACTGGGTAAACCCGACCCATCAGCCCGCTGGGCTAAACGGGTCGGGCCTGTTAATCACTTAAACGGGGTTAACTTAAAAACTGCGCGTTCGATCGACGTGCCGTCTGCGACACTAGGACTCTTTCGATGAGACGGTCCTTTTGCGATACTCCAAGTGAGTTTCAGATGATTTTGGATATCGACCAGATTAGAAAAGAGCATATTTCTAACTGGAGCCCTAGGACGGAAAAGCCTATATCTCTCAGACCGGGCGTCCGATTGACGCACCGTCTGTCGCATTGAGTTTCTATTAATGAGACGGAACTTTGTGATACATCAACTCTGGACTTCGTGACAGTTGATGTAACTCTCCCTTGGCTCATGGAGTGGACCCTCCTGGAATTGAGCGTGCTGTGTGCGGGAACCTTAGAGCTGGCTGTGACTGCGACGACGATGACGACTGTACTTGGATCCTACGTGGGTTCGACAGCGAGGACGACTGTACTTGGATCCTTTGTGGGTTTGGAAACGATGACGACTGTACTTGGATCCTATGTGGGTTCAACAATGATGGTTACTGTACTAGGATCCTACGTGGGTTCGGTAGCGATGAATTCTGTACTTGGATCCTACGTGGGTTCGGCAGGGGAGATGATTCAGAGGCTACATCTATCATCTCCACCCCTCTTTGTGAGTAGTATAACTGTGTGAGATGAGTCTTGATCTTCAATCATTATCATCGATGTGATTTAATTCTTTCCTGTATGGACTAGGTTGTGCTTTCCTGTGTGGACTGTGTTTTTCTTGGGATCGAGAGTTGGAGCCAAACAGTAATTGATGACTTAGGTATATGTATGGGCATATACCTAAGTAGAGTCAGTTGATACTTCGTGATTGTATCCTTCCTTTGTGGTTTATCCTTCATGGATTCTGGGAGACCTTCAGGGGTCTCGGGGTCCCTACTGTGTATCATATACTCACCCCTATATGGGATATGCCCGCACTACATTGTGTTGGTTGCAGATGACAGACATCACTGATCGTGGTTGAGGCTTGTGGATCGGGATGGTATCCGGAGGTGGACTATCAGGCGGGACGTACACGGAGTGGACGGATGGACTTGACGAGATGAGGAGACCACCTGTACCCACCCTTAAGGTGGGGTTTCCGGAGGACGACTCAGTGGTTGCTGCTTTACTTTTCAGCTATTGTACTTTACTTTTCTCAGTTTTACTGTACTTTCAGTTGGGTTTGTATACTGGCCCATTTACTTTTCAGCACATACTTTTATACTCAGTTTACTTTGTGTTTACTCCATCATGCGTACTCTGTTGTGTTTGTTTACTTATATAAAGGCAATTCATTCCCTTTTATTGGGATTTACACCTTTGGTTCTAGTCGCCAACCTTTGGCCTATGGAAGGCGGGCTTGGGGTAGTCACGGCACAGACCCCGAGGACGGGTCATGACAAATTGGTATCAAAGGAGTCGGTTCTACAACAGAACTTAGGACTTTGATAATTTCTTCCTGTTTTTTTTTTTTTTTTTTATTTTTTTTTGTTTTTTTTTTAATTTTTTTAATTTTTTTACTTTTTTTTTTAGATTTTTTTTTTTTTTTTTTTTTTTTAATTTTTTTACATTTTTTTTTAATTGTTTTATTATTTTAATTTATTACTATTGTTGAGAGAGATATTAATTTGTGTCATCCTACCAGGTATACTATATTAACCATGACACACCTGTTTCTTTTCAGGATGGCCCCATGAAGGCAGACATCTAGGGTTCCCAGTTACGTGCGAGATGGCATCCCACCGAGTGACGAGGCCTCGGTGCAGGGCCCCATTACAGTGGAGGCACCAGCTGTACCTCTACCCGCTGGGCCACCGATATCACCAGCCCCATAAGCAGAGAGTGCACGCCGCCTGAGTGCGCTGCATGAGTTTCAACGACAGAGGCCGCCCAGGTTCTGCGGAGAGACAGACCCTTAGGAAGCCGAGGATTAGAAGGAGGCTATTGTCTGAGTCTTCAGATTGGTAGGGACACCCGCAGATCTTATGGCGATCCTTGTCGTGAGTCTCCTGCACACAACAGTAGGTAGATGGTGGAGCCTGATGCTCTAGGTGCACGATGATGCATCTCTAATTTGGAAGGACTTCGGGAGCCTCTTTCGCTCGGAGTTCGTTCAAGCCACCCTCCGTGCGGTGCACATCCAGAAGTTACTACAGCTGTGGTAGGGCAGCTTGACAGTATCCCATTACTCGACGAGGTTTACTGAACTCTCTCACTAATCCACGAACATGGTACAAGACCCATTATTCCAGGACCGGACCTTTGAGCAGGGACTGAGGCATGATATTAGGGCTTTGATGATCTCCCTCAGCTTTCTGACGTAGGCAGGAGTACTGGAGTGAGCCCTTCTTGTGGAGAGCTTCCTTGCTGAGCCTACGCCAGTAGCGATGCCTACCACAGGGCGACACGTAGCGGAGTCTTCTGCAGCCGGTAGTAGATAGATGTTGTAGAGGTCCAAGTGGACCAGGCGATTTGGTGGGAGACCTTATGATACTGGTTCAGAGGTGTGGGGCACACATAGCAGATCCAGTCATATGAGAGGCAGACAGTTCTATGCATGCGGCGGGTAGGGCCACATGGCTCGTGACTGCCCGAATCACCATGAAGAGGAGCAGCAGACGGTTGAGGGACCACCCAGGAAAAGGCATAGGTTCGACCGTGGTGGTCTACAGGGATCAGGAGGACGAGGCAGAGGAGCTGGCTGAGCAGCAGGTGGTGGATGCCGCATTGAGGCTCTACCACCACCACCACCAGGAGGGCCACCCCGACCATAGGGAGCTGGCAGACAGGGGCTGGCTCAGCTTCAGGCAGTGGAGGCTTATGACCATGGTGCACCTGAGATGATTCGAGGTACTATCTGTGTCTACTCCACCCTTGCTACAGTTATTATAGACACATGAGCGAGTCATTCTTTCATTGCCGCTGCTCTTTTTCGGAGCTCAGAGATTCCAACAGAGCCGTTGGCTCGATCCTTACGGCTAGAGACTCCTACGGGAGAAGACTCGATGATTACACACTGGTTCCGGCAGTGTGAGCTTACTCTAGGAGGCGAGAACTTCGACTGGGATCTTCTTGTAGTGGCGTCGAGGCCTTACAACATCATCTTGGGTATGGACTGGTTATCTACAGTCCATGCCTTGATTGACTGTATTAGGTGCAAAGTGCAGTGTGTCCTCACAGATGGGAGTAGGTTCACCTTCACCGGTGATAATGGAGCCTTTGCGGCATAGGATGGACTTACATAGGGGAGAGGGAAACTGATCACACATCAGTCATCTAGTCTCATTCTAGGAGCAGTTGATGTGCGGAGTCCGAGTTTTCTTGTTGTGGTGGATCAGTATGCAGACTTTTTTTCCTGATGACATTCAAGGACTACCTCCTCGTAGAGAGGTAGACTTCTACATTGACCTGTACCCTGGGACAACCCCGATATGTACTCCAGCATATCGGATGGCTCCCGCTGAGCTTCGAGAGCTGTGGGTACAGCTGAAGGACTTGCAGGGCAAGGGATTAATCCGACCCAGTGTTTCACCCTAGAATTATACGATTTTATTCACCAAGAAGGTGGATGAGAGCTTACAACTATGTGTCGACTACCATCGCCTAAATCAGGTGACCGTAAAGAACAAGTATCCATTTCTGAGGATTGAAGACTTCTTTGAACAGCTCAATGTAGCACGATGGTTATCTAAGATAGACCTCAGGTCGGGCTATCATCAGCTCAGAGTTCGAGATGAGGACTTCTAGAAGACGACCTTCAGGTGTCGGTATGGCCACTATGTGTTCTTGGTTATGCCCTTCAGTGTAACCAACGCTCCATTAGTGTTCATGAGTCTCATGAACAGGATCTTCCAGCCTTACCTCAATCGATTTGTTGTAGTCTTCATCGACGACATACTGATTTACTCGACTACTGAGGAGGAGCACGCCTACCACTTGCGGGGTGTACTGGACACACTCCGAGAGCACCGACGTTATGGTAGGCTCTCGAAGTGTCAGTTATAGATTCGAGAGGTCCAATTCTTGGGGCACATCATCTTTAAGGTGGGAGTTGTGGTGGATCCTACGAAGATCGAGGCAGTACTTGCTTGGGATCCACCCAGGAGTGTGACGGAGGTGCGGAGTTTCCTAGGTCTGGCTAGGTACTATCGGAGATTTGTGCCAGACTTCTCCAGAGTTGCAGCACCACTTTCAGCTTTGAAAAGAAGGGGAAACCCTTCGTGTGGTCAGATAGATGTCAGTAGAGCTTCCAAGAGCTGAGATAGATATTGACCAGTGCACCCATCTTGAGGCTACCAGAGGAGGGCGTAGGGTATGTAGTTTACTGCGATGCATCAGGGACCGGAATCGGGTGTGTCCTGATGTTGGAGCGGGAAGTGATCGCTTATGGTTCACGACAGTTGAGGCAACACAAATAGAACTACGCTACCCATGACCTGGAGTTAGCAGTAGTGGTCTTCACCTTGAAGATGTGGCGACACTATCTGATGGGCGAGCGCTTTACAGTCTACTCTGACCACCAGAGTCTCAGGTATATATTCTCGTAGAAGGACCTGAACCTGAGATAGCGGTGATGGCTTGAGTTCCTCCAGGACTATGACTTTGAGATAATCTATACTCCTGGGAAGGGGAACGTAGTAGCTGATGCTCTCAGCAAGAGATCGAGAATTCCGGGCTGAGTTGGGCCGCGCCAGGCCGGGCCGTGCCGCTCCCCACCGGGACGGGCCGTGCCCCGCTGGGACGGGCCGTGCCCCGTCGGGTCGGGCCGTGCCCCGCTGGGACGGGCCGTGCCCCGTCGGGCCGGGCCGGGCCGCGCCAATACGGGCCGGGCCGTTTCCCTTTGGGCCAAGTTGAGTTTTTTTTTCGGACCGGTCTGACACACCTGCTAGGTCGGACTTGTCAAACTGGGTCAACCCGACTCGTCGGCCCACTGGGCTAAATGGGTCGGGCTTGTTAATCACTTAAATGGGGTTAACTTAAAGACCGCGTGTCCCATCGACGCGCCGTCTGTGGAACTTGGAATATTTCTATGAGATGGTCCTTTTGCGATACTACAAGTCAGATTTGGATGATTTTGGATATTGTCCGTGTTAGAAATGAGTATATTTCTCACTGGGCCCCTGGGACAGAAAATCCAATATCTCTCAGACCAGGCATCCGATTGACGCGCCGTCTGTCACGTTTGAGTTCCTATTGATGAGATGGAACTTTTTGATACATAAAATACGGAATTCATGATAGTTTATGTAACACCCCTTGGATCGTGGAGTGGACCCTCCTAGAATCGAGCGTGCTGTGTGCGAGAACCCTAGAGCTGGCTGCGACTGCGACGATGATGACGACTTTACTTGGATCCTACGTGGGTTTGGTAGCGAGGATGATTATACTTGGATCCTCCATGGGTTCGGCAACGATGACTACTGTACTTGGATCCTATGTGGGTTCGGTAGCGATGGTTACTACACTAGGATCTTATGTGGGTTCGGCAGTGATGACTTCTGTACTTAGATCCTACGTGGGTTCGGCAGGGGAGATGATTCAGAGGCTAAATATATCATCTCCACCCCTCTTCGTGAGTAGTATACATGTGTGAGCTGAGTCTTGATCTTCAATCACTATCATCGATGTGATTGACTTCTTTCCTGTGTGGTCTGGGTTGTGCTTTCCTGTGTGGACTGTGTTGTGCTTTGGCTCGAGAGTTGGAGCCGAACAGTAATTGATGACTTAGGTATATGTATGGTCATATACCTAAGTAGAGTCGGTTGATACTTAGTGATTGTATCCTTCCTTTATTGTTTATTATTCATGGATTCTGGGAAACCTTCGGGGGTCTCAGGGTCCCTACTCAGTATCTTACACTCACCCCTGCATGGGCTATGTACACACTACATTGTGTTGGTTGTAGACGACGGACAGTGCTGATCGTGGTTGAGGCTTGTGGAGCGGGGCGGTATCCAGAGGCGGACTATCAGGTGGGACGTACACATAGCAGACAGACAGACTCGAGGAGAAGAGGAGACCATCTGTACCCACCTTTGAGGTGGGGTTTCCGGAGGATGACTCGGTGGTCGCTGCTTTACTTTTCATCTGTTGTACATTAATTTTCTCAATTGTACTGTACTTTCAATTGGGTTTGTATACTGGCCTATTTACTTTCCATCACATACTTTTGTACTCAATTTACTTTGTGTTTACTCCAGCTTGTGTACTCTGTTGTGTTTGTTTAATTATATAAAGCAAATACCTTCCCTTTTATAGGGATTTACACCTTTGGTGCTAGTCGCCAACCCCTGGCCTATGGAAGGCGGGATTGGGGTAGTCACGACACGAGACCCGAGGACAGGTCGTGACAGAATTAATAATGAAAATCCATCACATGATAGTATATACTTCATGTGATATTGATCAATAGAATCATTCTATTCCAAATAAATCATGAGATCCCTCTATATCACATGATTATGATGAGCACTTAGAGTTTCAAAGCCCGAAAGATACACCACCCACCACCTTAAGATGGTTCATGTGAGACCTTCACCATAAAAGTAGTGGAATATGCATCTACCTTTTCCTATTTAAACCATTTCCACCCACTTTGAAAAGAAAAAGGATACATAGAGATAGAGGGGGTGGGGGATAGATAAGTAATGGAGAAAGGAAGAAACATGTGGACTAACTTTGTAGGAATACTCTAGGTAATCACGACACCCCGTCATGACATCCTATCTCAAAACTCCATCATGTGAAGATTTGAAGGTCATACGATCAGGTGAATCTTCAAAAGTCTCAAAAATACTTGATACATCATTGTGATATCATAATTTTACATTCAACCCCTTTTTATTAAAACCCTAGGTTGTGTGGTCTTGACATAAACCCTCAACCATGTACCCTTTCCATGCATACCATTTTCCATAAAGAAGAATCATGTGATGGATTTATATGATCTCCTTACTCCTTTCCAATATCATCACACTTACATGTCAACCATGACATATGAACAATCATATATGAGGCCTTGACCTGCCAACTATTTTCCATGTGACCTTGAAATGCTAATCCTTGGACATGTTGGCCTTGATATGTGAATATCCCTTAGACATGTTGACTTGATCACATGAAATACCTTGGACCTTTCTAGACCGACAACATGAAATACCTTGGTCATGTCCGTCTTGATCATGAAAAATCACTTGGACATGTTAGACTTGATCACATGAACAACACTTGGAAATGTCAGCTTGATAATGAAAAATCCCTTTGACATGTCAAGCTTGATCATTCGAAAGACCCATGATAGGTCTAGTTTATCTCACAAAGGACATTGTACATGTCGATCCAGATCACATGAAATCTGTTGGACATGTCATCCTTGTCATGACGACACCCTCAAGCATGTCGGGATTTTCATGCCGACACACTTAGACATACAGAATTGATATGGAAAACCCATGTAAATAAGAGAAGGAGTTATCTTATTCCATACCCTCAAAAGGGAATACGTGACATAAAATTATATTCCATATACCATTCATGGTCCCCTCTCCTTGTCCGTCAGAGTATAAGGAATGAATATGTGACATTATCATCCAACTTGGTGTAAGTACCTCAATTTTCAAAATATATTTCGATGTTAGAGGATAAAGAATGAATATATGAGAAGGGAATACACCTTTGTGTAAGTCCCTCAACATTTCTCATTATTATATCTCATCGTATCAAATACTCTTACAAGTATATCATCCTTTCTTGTCTATCAAAAGATGAGAAACATATTCATACATGTGAATACCCTTTTGTGTAAGCCCTGACCATACTCTCAAACACCTTATGATGAGACATATAATTTCATATTTAGAATTCATCATTAATCCAAACTGAAATTATCTTTCTGGTGTAAGTACCTATATTACCCTAATATTTCAAAAAAAATTGAGGTAATAATTCTCATAAGTTTTAATGATCTTTTATTACCCATCAATAGGTTAAGAATGATATGAAATTTGAGGACATTGATTTCTATTATAATTAGGATACATAGGATGCCTTCCCAAGGAACATTATCCATACCACATTGTCTAAGATAGTTAAAATATTAGTGTGATCTCATTTTTTAATCCCCATACAAGTTAAATATTATTCTCTCATGCAATGTGTCCAATATTCAAATATCCCTTGTTTCACACTCCCAGCAAAACACACATGGGATTAGAGACAAGAGATTTTTGTGCCAAAAGTATGAAAAAAATACCCCAATATGGGCCTCTTTTTAGATATATGTCTGATGACAAATTAAACTCCTTTAGAAGGCCATACCGTGATAAACCATCTCAAGGAATCCCTTATATGTATAAGTCCCACTTAAAACTCTGTCATTGGAACTTTTATGAAGCAGATTACCATAACATCAAAACTACATGGACTCTTATTCCTGTCATCATAGGACATGTAGGAAAAATCTCCAGGGATCATTCCCTATATTTACATAATTGAAACTTGAAGTTAAAATGCATGTTATAGTTCACTAATATGACCTTAAACTATGTCACATGAATTATGTGGGGTTTGATTCCAGTTTCTAAAAGGTATGCAGGGAACCTCTTCAAGGTTCAATACCAATCTCAAAACACTATCCACCACACTGGATGAAGATAACATCCAGAATTCCTAAATACGGATATATACCAAAGTATCATAAATTTATAATAGGATAAAGGGAACCATTGATACACAAAGTCACTATCACCAATGCATGGTTTTAATGAAGTAATTAGCATAGGGGTAACTAGTACCATATCAAGTATTGAGAATAAAAATATCATAAATCTACTAGAGAGTCCCAAAATAGGAAATAATTCCCCCTAAAAGGCTATGATGAGCCCAATATCCCGTCAACTAAACCAATGTGATTTCCCAAGCGTCATTAGAAAAGAAACCTCAATGGAATCCTATCTCTGGAAATTAGGTTCATATATAGTTACAAGTGTGAGATCCATTGGTCATTTCTATGGATAAATCCTCATGATGTAAATTATTTTGAAACTACAATATGGCTTCCACAATAAACCATCGACCCAATCAGATTTGTTTGAAACATTAGTTATATGTTTCTTATTGAAGGAAACTAAGGGTGAACCTAAGGATCCAAAGTATTTAATTATCCAATCTAATCCACCTCCCCAAATCCCACCTCACCATTGGGAACCATAAAAGGGGTACTCGCTACTCACTAAGGAAAGCATTCCATTCAAGGAAATACTGCACTGCACTACCCAACATATCTATGTCATCGATCTAGAAACCTATAGGGAAACCACACATTTCTCAAAATTTGTTCTCAATCAATTGAATACTAACCATTTATATTATAAAAATTGAAGTCTGAGTAAACTGTTTTTCCTCATTGAAATATTAGTGGGGGAAAACCATGCCCTGTTAGAAGACACCTCAATGGGGTGGGGGTGGGGGTACCGACTCTGCAGATAGATGATCTCACTCCATAATTATTTCGGGGGAATACCTAATAACACCTATATGATAAATAAGAGATCATGAACCATGGGTATATATGGGGAATACCTGAATCTATATATAAAAAAACCCAGAGATAAATAATCACACACCCTAGGGTAAAAAGTTGAATACCTGAATCTTTTTATAGAATGAGATAGAGGATCAAACACCTAGAGTATAAATGGGGAATACCAACCCTATGTATAAACAAATCTGAAATATAGTATTATATTCCCCAGGTTAACTGGGGAAATAATTAAACCCCCCTGAGGGTTGATAATGCTCTGATCATTATGCCTAATCACCATTTTCATCCATATAGACCCAAAATCAAGATACAACTATTTCACTATGATTAAGGATTTGGATGGAAAAATGGAATTACCATCATGTTTTTTATAGAAAAATAATTACAATAAGCTATTTATTTCTCCAAATTGGAAATTTTGTGAAACACTTCTGTAAAACACCCCATGAAGGAGAAAGTGGGCCACACAGTGTCCTTAAGTGCACTACGCGGTCCAATGGGAGGGGGAGGATATGAACAATTAGGAACATCATGCATCTTGTGGGGAACAACATGAAATTTCATGTTTAGTTTCACGATTCCATATTGGGTTGAGTCGGATGGGATCTGACTCTATCAGACTACCTATCCCACCCGATGCACGTTGGGCCAACCCAACTAGCCAGCCTACACCACTTATCCTATGAAGGGGCCAGACATGAAGCTCCCCCACCCATCATATGGTAGGTGTGGCTGCCCTTTGATCCGGAGGGATTGGGTGATTGGGGGGGACCTTTTACCCCTATCATAAATCCCTAATGTTCCATGCATTCTACTATAGTTCCCTTTTCCTAGGCCACCAACCATGTTGTGGTGTCAATAATGCCTTTTCCTCCTTACACTGCTATTCAAGCCCCCCATCCACCATCTCCATATCACTGTATCTACCTACCATGTATATCATTACTTTTTCAATCTCCTCATGTCATGCAATATAGAGGTGATCCTATATCACTGATCTACCACTGTACCACCTCCTCTTTCCCACTAACCATATTTGCACCCCTTAATTTTGTAGGCCACTGAAAGGGTCAACAACCCATTTTATAAATGATAGAGGGAATAAAAAAATGGATATGATATATAGTGTGGAGATGATAGAGAGAGAGTTAGAGGAGAATAGTTACTCATTTTTCATCAACCCATGAAGAAATGCACACAAACAAAAGGAATAATGTTAGGGTTAAATAATTACTTCCCTAGAAAAATAATAGATCTAGGGTTTTAAATAAAAGAATAGGGATTCTATAATTAATTATAGGGTTAAAAAAAATAATGAATAATCAACCATAGATTTAATCCCAAAGCGTGGAGGATTTAATATTCAAATTCATTATGAATTCTAAAAAGAATGAAGAAATGAAAATCACAAATCTATACCTCTTGGAACCATTTCCGCATCCATGGTCTCATTCATTATCATCACATGATCCAATCACCAATGAAGATACCACCATGATCTGACCACCCTCCCCTTTTTCTCACTCTATGGTTTATGTCAATGAAAAATGAGGCTAACCCTAGAGAGAAAACATAGGGTGAATTTATAGGATGCCTATAGGGTTTAAATATAATTAAAATGCTTAATTAAATATAAGCATATTATTGAGGTTAAAATAAAAATAAACACACACACACACACACAAACACACACACACACACAAACACATACACACACAAACATACACACACACACAAACAAACACACACACACACACACACAAACACACACACACACACACACACACACCTGCAGGCTTTAGAAAATAGTTTATAACCTCCTAATAGATAACCCATCCAGCCAGCAATTACAATATTTAATGGTCAAGAGTCCCACCATTTTATGGATTTAATACCCCTAGATCATGGACTAAAGGAACTATTATTTGGTGAATAATACCAATACAATACTCACATATTCTATAGTCCATGATGCAATACCCACCATTGATACACTACTATAGTACATTCACAATAAATGCTATAGTATCTCTATATCACCCGTGGAAAACCCTCAAATTATATGACATAAAGGGTTCAACCTTCAATAAACCAAAACTAGTAACCCCAATATAAGCTCAAAATATAGCACTCCTTGGGTAAACCCCCCATTATGGATAAAACCACCAAGTCTGTTTTCCCTTCCAATGATCTACATAAGATATATAAGAATTTCATCATAAACACACATATAAAGACTAAAAATAACAAATTATACATAATATATTATTTTCAATTCTCTATAACACTTAAAACTATATTCTAGATAATCCTAGGGGTAAACACCACAACTATAAATAAATAGAACCATTAGATAATTTTTTCAATCTTTCCTTCTAGGGAGAACTCACTATTTACCCCTAAGCAAGTCCCAAGAATTTGAAACTCAATATTGAGATAACTATAATTTGAGAAAAACATAGGTCAATACATCCTCCAAATATTAAGTCCTTTTTCCTAAAAAAAACTAGAGATCTAGAAAGGAAGTTTAAAAAATAACCCTGTGTAGAAAAACAACTCACCTCTGCACACACTACCTTCATCTACAAGGGCCCATGATCTAAATAAACATGGTATACCATCACCCAAGAATGAAAAATACACTTTAATTCATGAATATATCAACTCTATTTCATCTTGAATAAATATTTTAGAATAAAAATGCACCCACTCCATGTGAGACTCACCATTCCTAGTAGCCAAAATTTTTTCTTAGTTGATGGTCATCCCACCACATTGGACTAGTTAGATCCATGATCTCCTAACATAAATATCAAATTGGTTACTTATAATATTTTTATTTGGTGGGAGTTATCTTATCCCCACCTTCAAAGAATATTCTAAATTGAAGTTGCATGAGAGTATCCCATCCATGCCACACTTCAATATTGACTTGTTTATAATTATTACATACTAACACTAAAAGAGTTTCAAGGTAACATGATTCCACATTCCATCATTAGATTATTCATCATTAGATATATATAAGAAAAAATATCCAATATTTATAGCTCATTAAATAAAGGAAACATATGACTTCTTTCTTAACCACAACATCTATAAAAATCATCTATTTTCTTCTTGATTTCCAATAGGTTTCACATCCATTTTCAAAGATTGCCTAACTGTGTTGTTATATATCTTTTGAAAAAGCTATTGAAGCACACATTAGGATAAAAAAACAATGTAGAGCTACTATACATTACAAATTTTCCAATTAGGTGGCCCAATCCACCACAATATGAAGTGAATGGTTTAGAATATCTAGATTAACCTACTCTATTGACTCTACAACTAAAGATAACACATTATAGAGTATACAAATTCCAAAAAAAATCTTAGAAAAATTCCTCCTACCCCACATAAAAATATTTTTCATGTGATTGGTATGCCTACAAATATCTAATGGACATACCATACCAAGGGTAACACTACCCCATGGTAGTCTCCACTCAAGATGTCCATCCTGATATTTAATATGAAGAGTAAGAGAAGACCACCATCAACCCAAAAAAGTGGGTGAAAATTTTCCCACATTTAAGAAAACCCATAAGGTCTATCACTTGATAATGTATGGTTATATTGGACCACTAAGTTAACACAATCACTGTGGTCCTCTCTCATACAGGGGAAGAGTGTGTGATTCCACCATAATTGATTGATGGAGAGAACATATCTCTCACCATGGAAGAATATATAATCTAAAGATAGTAGATCATACACCTCTTCCATCATCCAAAAAAAATTCATCTACTATAAGAATCAAATACCATGATACTATTTCACCACTAATATCTCATTAACCATGATTGTGGTTTTATTTCTATATAAAATTACCTTTATTTTTCCCATTTATGTTTTACACATTTCTCATGAATGAAATATTATTTGAATTTTAATTTTATTTTCAAATTATATTTGTTGGTATGGGATTCCCATTGGTGTAGGCTCTCCACTTGGAAACTTGTTTGGGAATTTTGGTTTTTTCCTATACTATACCACTATTTTTCAACTACCATGATCCTAGTTTTATTCTTGGGGATCACATGGGTAGTTGATGAATCAACCACTATTTTCATCTGATACATCCAACATGCCACGAGTTGTGTTAAATTTCACCATCCCTACCATGCATCTTATTATCATTCCTCTGGTCCATTTTAGTCTCTTGTCATCTTCAATTATTTCTCAAGGGAATTAACCACCACTACGCTCTCCTCTTGACCTATTTTTTTATTCAAATTACTAATTTTTTTCATCTTATTTAAGATAAATTCTATATATATTTGGTTTTAATTCCTTGATAGAAAATGTAATAATAAGTCAATCATCATCCCAAAGAACTTATGATATTCCTAGTGGAGTCCTGGAGGTGTTGTTGGTTCTCGAGAAGCATATCATGTTCCTGATCCAAAAGTGTGGTGGAGAACCAATTTATTCATGCTGTTGGTATGTGATTTTATGATCTAGAATACATTTATTTTTCACCCTTTAAAGTATGAATCTATAAACTTTAGATAATGTTATGTTAATTAGGTCTATAAAAATTTATTCATTATTTTATTTTATTGAAGTCTATCTTCAAATTACTTCAAATATTATTATGTGTTACCTATTATATTCTATATTTCAATTTTTATGAGCATTAAAATATTATGTTAGTGGGTGTTATTATTTTCATGCGTGTAAGTTCCAAACAAGTCCTAAAAATGCTAAATATATCTGTTCTTTTTTTCTTTCTTCTATATGTTTTTATTCTATTTCATGTTGTCATTTTACTTTGATCTCATCCTGATACACCATGATTCTACAACTTCCATCTTTACTCGATCTCTTTACTTCCTATTATAAAAACCTACATGAAGGTAATCATATATTAGGGATTCTAGGAGATTTTTGGTGGTGTATACTTAATGATGTTGCAAAAAATATTGGTATCATATCTCCTGAATAAATGACATAATCTTCTATTATTAGGATATATAAATTTTATGGTGACAATGAATTTAATCTATGGTCCATAAAAATGAGATCCCTTCTTGTACAACATGGGATCATAAATTCTTTTCATGTCCCAAAAAAACCTATAATTGACCAATTTGATGATGGAAAACAAATATTACTTATCAAGATGTCTTCGGTAATGTCTTTCAAAAGGCCAACGATTCCCTTTTATTAAGGCCATAAATTTCTTATGGAAGATTTCTTTGAGTATTCCACTAATTGAATTTAGTTGAAACTTGAGATGTTAAATATTACAGATTTACTATTTAGACTTATTTATAAAAATTATATGATGTTTACCGTTGACATATGCTATTATACTTATATTAAGGCCTATCATGATGTATTTAAAAACATTATGCTTGATTTTTACAATATCAATAATTATATTAATGATAAAGTCAAAGATGGGATCTGGTTATTTCTATTGATAACACCTATAGTAATCTTTTTGAAAGTATGATGTATGGGTGTGACTAATTTACACTAGGTCAGATCAACTTTAATGTTTAAGAAACATTACAATATACCTAATGTAACGTCTGAGGCTGAGATCTTGTTTACTAGAGGTAGGGATGAATATTGAAATAATAACCAAGATAAAAATAAGTGTAATATAAAGAATAATAAGAAACCTTGGTAGAATAGATATGAATATAAGTTTAGGAATATAAACTACTATAATTTGGAGAACCAAGAAACATTAGTCCAAAATTCCACAAGCCCAAACAAAAAAATTAAATAACTGATGTATTTGTAAATCAATATTTCTCTATTGATTCTTTTTATAATACTGCTAAGGTTATTAGTGTGTCTTCACATGAATTTTCTAGTGAGTGGGTTTTAGACTCTGGTTTTTCCTTCCTATGTGTCCATATAGAGAATTATTTTATTATTCAATTAAGAGAGTATACATAGAGGAAATTATTTGGAGTGATAAGAGGTGTTGGGTTCATGGAAGAGGTACTATTATGTAAGATCTCTATGACTGATATATTGTCGCCATGATAGAGGTGTTTTGGGTCCTCAAACTACATAATAATTTGACCTCCTTAGGTTTTTTTTGATTATAAAGGATATGTATTTAGTTATGAACTAGGATGTTTAAATATCTCAAAATTCTCTATAGAAATTATAAAAGGATCTCTTATTAGTGGACTTTTATTTTGAATGGAAAAACTCACCCAAGAAAATTAAGCATTAACTTTATATCTAAAACTAATAATAATATTATTTGGAATAGGAGTTTGGGGAATTTTGGCTCTGAAGGTCTTAAGGAATTTAGTAAACATGTATTGATAAAAGTCATTATACCTAATAATATTCAATTATGTTAAGAATTTTTCTAGGTAAGGATAAAAGTGTCAATTTAAATATGTATTCTTTTAAAGCTACTCATCCTCTTTAATACATTGATTCTAATCTATGGGGTGTTGAGCAATGTATTGTTTTCAAACAATTCAAAATAATGTTTTTTAAAGGGGGAGATTATTTCAAATAATACTCTGTCTCTTTATGATGATTTTGATGCTCACAAATACCCTTAATTATTTACTAATTATTTCGTTGAGTATTTTGCAGGAATTTATTTTATTTATTTATTTCATACAACGAGATTTCATACTTCATTTATTCCAAGATCAATTTTAGCATGTTCTGGAATCACTGTAGCGCAAGATCAATTTTAGCGTGTTCTGGAATCACTGTAGCGCGAGATCAATTTTAGCGCGTACTGGAATCACTGTTCATACCCTACGTTGATGAACGTAACGTATGGATGAAAAGTTTACTTTTTTATGTTAAAAGAAACGTATGGTTAAGGAACCTTACGTTATTTTGAAACGTATGGTTAATGAATCTTACGTTGTTGAAAAGTATGGAAGAAGAACATTACGTTTGGAAGGATCCTTACGTTTTTGTTATTGGACAAGTATGGAAGAGAAACCGTACGTTAGTTTTCAGTGTTGAGTTTGTTTCTCAAAAGTATGGATCATCAACCTTACTTTTATAATCAACCGTACGTTCTTTGGAGAGTTGAAGCGAGACAAAGTATGGATGATCAACCCTACGTTTGAATGCTGATGAGAAAGTATGTACGTTCTGAACCTTACGTTTGTGAACCTTACGTTTGTGAACCCTACGTTTGGAGCCATGTCATCAACCCTACGTTTGGCGTCGGGATATTTTTGACAGACGATATTTCCTTTTGCATTGGTCAAACAAGCGGATTATTAAGCGGATTTCGAGCCGATTCTTAAGTACGACTTTGATTAAATCAAAGACGATTTTCAACGGATTACTGATTGATTTAAACAGAGCTTTTTATGCCGATTCTTCAGGGGAGTTACAACGGCTCTGTTATTTCATTTAATATCATGAATCTAAAGGAGATTTTCATGGATCTATTTATGCGGAAGATTTTATCAGATTTGAATATATATGTTCTATCTTGGAAACTTCGGATATATATATATACACAGGAAAGTGTGTGAAATATATAGATTGATCTTTTAACTAGCAAGAAACAGAGACTGTGTAAAGGCGTTCTTTTCTGGTGATCGAGAAGAAGTGTAAAACCTTTATTACCGAAGGAAGATCTTGATAGCAGATTCACGTGTTCTACATCGACTATCTGTTGTGAATCTATTGCTGCTGAAGTTGTGAAGTTTCTGGTAATATCTATTGCAACTGGATCGACTCAGAACTGTTTTGATTACAGATCTTTATTTTCTGAAGACAACGATCTATCTACTGTCAATTGCATTCTGTTGCAATTGTGAAGAACAACTGGAGAAGTGTTTTCTTTATCGAAACCCTTTTTATTTTTTGAGTGATCAGCTTATCGTTCTAAGCTGTGTGAGTTCGTGTTTGAACCAGGAAGGCTGTGTTTTCCTGAATCTTGTAAAGGTGTCAACTGCCTGTACTCAGTTGTGAACAGGTCTGTGGAAACGAGGACCAGATAGTGAAAATCGCCAAGCTCGTGGATTTGAGCGTTGGTGGAGTGGA
This sequence comes from Viscum album, assembly GCA_963277665.1. Lineage (NCBI taxonomy): Eukaryota > Viridiplantae > Streptophyta > Magnoliopsida > Santalales > Viscaceae > Viscum > Viscum album. The sequence goes on from OY728122.1 coordinate 1,257,712,966, forward strand.
CTAGGGGCCTTCTGTTCCCCGAACCACTATACATCCGTGTGTTCATGCTTTTACTTTTTCCGCTGCATATTTAATTGTGCAAAAGCATAATGGACAGAATTTGTCTAAATTGAAGAGATTGTAATAATTTTGAAAAGACACAATTCACCCCCCTCTTGTGTGTAATCCGTAGATTCAGATCCAACAATTGGTATCAAAGGAGGAGCTTCTTATTTTTAAAGTCTTATCAAGCTAGAAGTATTTAAAGATTATACATAGTGTATCATGGCTGATATGAGAGAGGGAATGTCAATGGTCAGAGCACCTTACTTTAATGGAGATAATTATGGCTGCTGGAAATCACGTATGATTATTTATCTGAAAAATATTGGTTACAAAGTCTATTCAAAGATTCTGACTCCCTATGAAATTCCTGAAAATCCCGATACATGGAGTGCTGCTACAGAGGCTGAGTATGACATAAATTCAAAAGCTATGAATGCAATCATCCGTGGTCTAGGACCAGATGAATTTAACAGAGTATCTCAATGCCCGACTACATATGAAATGTGGCAAACAATATCTGTTGCTTATGAAGGAACAGATAATGTAAGACAGATGAGATATGCAACTGCTAAGTTAAAATTCGATACTTTCAGAATGATTGAAGGAGAGAGCATCACTCAGATGAATGGAAGATTGACAGAAATTTTCAATAATATAACAGTTCTAGGAGAACCAATCAAGCAGGATGATCAAGAGTTGAAGGTACTGAGAGTACTTCCTACTCGATGGAATGGAATCTCTGCAGCAATCAGACAATCAACTTCTGTTAAAGATCTAACTATGAGAGAACTGATTGGTACATTGATGATGTACGAAGCTGAAATGCAAGATGAGGTAAATGAGCATAAAGTCTACATAAAAAGGGAAAATACTGCTTTGAAAGTGACTTCTCAACAAAAGGATAGAAAGATGAAGAACAGAGAAGTAAGTGCTAAATCAAAAAGCTCTGATTCTTCAAATTCGGATGAAGAACTGGCTCAGCTAGCTAGAAAATTCAGAAAGTTCTACAGTAAGAAGAAAGACTTCAAGAAATCCTTCAAAAAGGATAGCAAGGAAGTGAGATGTTATGAATGAAAAAAGATGGGACATATCAGACCGGATTGCCCAAAATTGAAAGATGCAAAGAAGAAGAAATTCTTCAAAAGAGATGATTATGAGCAGAAAGACAAGAAAGCTATGAAAGCTACTTGGAGTGTTTCTGAAGACTCAAGTAATTCTTCTGAATCAAGCTCAGAGAAGGAGGAAGCCAATTTAAAAGCAAATATGTGTTTCATGGCTGAAACTGATGAGGTACACTCATATTACTCCTCTGACTCAAATAATGAATCAAACTCTGAAACAAGCTTCTCAAATAAAAAACTTGCAGCTTACTGCAATATGCTTGAAGAAAGGTATGACTCATTATTTAAAAAATATAAATCTATAAAGAAATTGCACAAAGCTATTTCAGATGAGAGAAATACTTTGCTAAAACAACATAAGGAATTAATTGACAAATACAACTCTGCTGACTCAAATAAAATTAATTTTGAATCAAAAATAAAAACTCTATAGGATGAAGTAGAATCTTATAAAAAGGCTGCATTAGTTTTTACAAAAGGAGAAAACACCTTAAATGAGATACTTGGAAAAACTGTAATTAAAAAGGAAAGGTTTGGAATTGGAAGTAAAGGAGAAAAACCTAAGTTATACAAAAATTATTTTGTTCCTAGCACTAAACAGGTTATTTGTAACTTCTGTGGAACAAAAGGTCATATAGCAAAAAACTGTTTTCTAAGACAACCTCAAATATGTGGAATTAAGAAAGCTTATATTTCCAACGATCTATATGATTCAATCAATTTTAAGGAAACAAAGCAAATCTGGATACCCAGATCACTGCTTGCTAACACTCCTGGACCCAACAAAATATGGGTACCAAAGCGATTTGTTTGAATGTCTTTGCAGGTAGAAGGTCACCAAAGAAAGAAAGAAATATGGTATATGGACAGTGGCTGCTCAAGACACATGAGTGGAACTTCAGCTAATTTCTCTTCTCTTACTCGAAAGGAAGGAGGACTTGTCACCTTTGGTGACAATGCCAAAGGAAAGATTATTGGTATTGGAACAGTTGGAGATCCAGAGACAGTCTGAATCAACAAAGTACTTTATGTACAAGGGTTAAAACACAATCTGATAAGTATCTCTCAACTCTGTGATGATGGATACACTGTTGATTTTACTAACAATAGTTGTACTGTTTCTAAAGATAAACTGTTTAAGTTTAGAGCACCCAGAACTGATAATGTTTATACTTTGGATTTGTATTCCTTGTGTAAACAACAAGTAAACTGCTTAACTGCTAATATAAGTGAATCCTGGATCTGGCATAGAAGACTTGGTCATTGCAATATATATGCTTTACATAAATTATCTAAGAAACATCTAGTTTCTGATTTTCCTAGTCTCAAATTTGAAAATGACAGATTCTGTGATGCATGTCAGCTTGGCAAGCAACACAAATCATCATTCAACTCTGTTAATAAAGTTGCTACAACTAAACCTCTAGAAATTATCCATATGGATTTGTTTGGACCTTCAAGAGTAGCAAGTTTAGCTGGTAAATTATATGTTTATGTATTAGTTGATGATTATTCTAGATTTACTTGGATTTTCTTTTTGAAATTTAAAAGTGAAGCTTTTAGTTTATTTGAAGGTTTTTGTAAATCTATTCAAAATGAAAAAGGTTTTAATATAATCTCATTGAGAAGTGATCATGGTGGAGAATTTGAGAACCAGGAATTTAATTCCTTTTGCTCAAACATGGGTATTAAACACACCTTCTCTGCTCCAAGAACACCTCAACAGAATGGGATTGTAGAAAGAAGAAATAGAACTATTCAAGAAATGGCTAGAACTATGTTAAATGAATATAGCCTACCTATATATTTCTGGGCAGAAGCTGTTAATACAGCTTGTTATATAATGAATAGAATTTTAATAAGACCTATTTTGAAAAAGACACCCTATGAACTATGGAATAACAGAAAACCTAAAGTAAATTACTTTAAAGTTTTTGGATGCAAGGTTTACATCTTGAATACCAAAGATAATCTTGGTAAATTTGATCCAAAATCTGATAAAGGTATTTTCTTAGGATATTCTGCAACCTCCAAAGCTTATAGAGTCTATAATAAAAAGTCAAGGATTGTTGAAGAATCAGTTCATGTGAAATTTGATGAATCTGATCCTTTTGAGAAAAGGATAGAACAAATAGATGAACCTGATTCTAATGAAAACATGAGACTTGAGAATTTAAAGAATGATTTTGAAAATGATATAAAAGAAATTCAGTCCAGTTCAGAAGAACATGACACTGAAGAACCTTTGAATGTAATGCCTAGACAGTCTAGAACCTTAAAGAATCACCCTTTAGAATCTGTAATAGGTGACTTAGAGACTGGTATTCAAACTAGAAGAAACTTTGGAAACATAGTTGAATTCTCTGCTTTCCTATCCCAACAAGAACCTAAGACCATAGAAGAAGCCTTAGATGATGAGAGCTGGGTAATAGCAATGCAGGATGAATTGAACCAGTTCAAGAGAAATAAGGTTTGGGAATTAGTTGAAAGACCACATTATTATCCAGTAATAGGAACTAAATGGGTCTTTAGGAATAAACAGGATGATCAAGGGATAATAACTAGAAATAAAGCAAGATTAGTAGCTAAAGGATATAATCAAGAAGAAGGAATAGATTATGATGAGACCTTTGCACCTGTAGCCAGGTTAGAAGCCATTATAATCCTTTTAGCCTATGCATCTTATATGAATTTTAAATTATTTCAGATGGATGTTAAATCTGCCTTTTTAAATGGTTATTTAATGGAGGAAGTTTATGTTGAGCAAACTCCTGGTTTTGAAAATTCTCAAAAACCAGATTCTGTTTTCAAACTTACTAAAGCTCTTTATGGCCTTAAACAAGCACCTAGAGCTTGGTATGAAAGACTAAGTTCTTTTCTTTTGAAAAATGATTTTACTGTTGGACTAGCAGATCCAACACTCTTTAAGAAAACTGTGAAAAATAATGTTTTTTTGGTTCAAATTTATGTTGATGATGTAATTTTTGGATCAACCAATAAAATTCTTTGTCATGAATTTTCAGAATTAATGCAAAAAGAATTTGAAATGAGTATGATGGGAGAATTAAATTTCTTTTTGGGTCTTCAAATATTTCAAAAAGATTTTGGAAATGTTTTAAATCAATGCAAATACATTACTGATTTACTTAAGAAATTTGGACTTGAAAACAGCAAGACATTTACAACTCCTATGTGTACTAATATAAAACTTGATTTGGATGAAACTTGAAAATCAGTGGACAACAAGTTATATAGAGGTATGATTGGTAGTTTGTTATATCTTACTGCTAGTAGACCAGATATAATGTATTCAGTATGTCTTTGTGCTCGATTTCAATCAAATCCCAAAGAATCCCACTTAACTGCTGTTAAAAGAATTTTTAGATATTTAAAAGGTACTATTTATCAATCTCTTCTTTATCCAAAAACCTCTGATTTTAATTTAATTTCATATTCAGATGCTGACTTTGGAAGCTGTAGATTAGATAGGAAGATTACTTCAGGAACATGTCACTTTTTAGGAAAGTCTTTAGTATCATGGTCTAGTAAGAAACAACACTCAGTTGCCCTGTCAACAGCCGAGGCAGAATATGTGTCTGCAGGTAGTTGCTGTGCACATGTGTTGTGGATGAAAAACACTCTTATGGACTTTGGATTAAATTTCAATAATACACCTATTTTATGTGATAATACTAGTGCAATTAATATTTCAAAAAATCCTATTAGTCATTCTAGAACTAAGCACATTGATATAAGACATCACTTTTTAAGAGATCATGTGTTTAAAAAGGATATATTTTTAGAATTTGTAAATACAGAAAATCAATTTGCAGATATTTTTACTAAACCACTTCCCACGACAAGGTTTGAATTTATTAAGGGGGAGTTAGGTTTATTTAATTTTAAATAGTTTTTTTTTAAATCTTATTTTGTTTTCGAATTCTGCTTAATTTCTGTTTCCCGCTATAAGTAATTTTATTTTGTTTTAAATAAAAGTAATGATTAGTGATTACACGGGAATCAAGGCTGTCAGAACCGTTTCACCTTTTAAACTGTTTCACCTTTTTCGGAAAACCTTTCGAAAACCTAAAACCGCACATCTGCTCCAAAACCCTTTTCTGAATCTTCAAACCCTAAACTTACGAACCTTCAGAAATCGTTGTTGGAATGGCAAAGACTAAGCGTCCAGATGAAGCTGAGAGCAGTGCTGCAAAGAAACCTAAAGTAGTTGGTCGGAAAATACTGCAAGGTAAAGTCATAGATTTAGAATGGCTATTTGAAACTAATTTACTGTTGAAGCAAGCGTTTTCGTTTCAAAGCCTTGAGCAAGCTTTTAATAGTGAAAATTATGAGTTTCTATATGAGGCAGAAATGAGACATTTCTTTAGAACTGTTCAGTTTAGCCTTGGAGATACGGAGGATAGTTTATTGGCTCAAATAGAGGATAAGGACTTTTCCATATCATCTGTAGAGATAAGTCAAATTCTTAACTGCCCTCATGAAGGAGTTTTTCATTTCGATTTACGGAATATTGGAGATTCTGTACATAAGTCTGAAGACATTATGTCTTTTCTGTTTGGAACCAGAGTGATAAAGAAAATGTTTATTAAAGATTTGGAGCCCGATCAGAAAATCTTGGTAAAATTTTTTCAGACTGGTTTAGCACCAAGGATGGCTGAGATGGAGAAAATCCTATACCCTGACATGTACATAATGTATCTTCTGATGTGTGATATTAAGTTTAATTTTCCTCGGTTTATGATAAGATATCTGAGATACTGCTGTCAGAGTGAAGCAAGAATGACCTTTTTCCCTTATGGAAGGTTCATTTCTTTGTTTTTGCATAAAAGAGGAATGATCAGATTGGTAGATGCTGGGGTGAAATGTCACCACAGTAATGTTTTTAATGCTGGAACATTAAGGAAAGTAGGATAATTCTGGAGCACAATTAAAGGAAAACTCTTACCTGTTGGAGCTGAGGAAGACTCGGAGAGTGCTCAGGCTCAACCGGCTAAGTCCAAGGAGGGACAAGCAGAATCAAGGGTTAGTACAGTGGCAAGGAGAATTCGCTTTGAGATGGAGGAAGTTGAGGAAGAGATAAGTCAAGAAGGACTTCAATCTAGAAGGAAGAGGTCAATTGATGAAGAAATTATCTCCCCTGCCTTGAAATCCTCTGAACCGGTAATTTCTTATTCATTTGTGAGAGAAGCTGTTGTGGAGCAGACTGCACCGATAGAGGAACCAGCAGCTCAACCGGAAATCCAAAAAGAACCTCAATCTGCTGCTGTGGCTGTTGAAAAAGTAATTCCACAAGAACAACTTATGGAGGCAGTGCCTGGTGAAGAAGTGGCCCGACCTCAAGATTTACATGAAAATATTGTTCTTGACCATTCAGTAGAAGTTAGAGAGACTACTGTTCGTGATGAACATACTTCTGAAGCCAATACAGAGGTACTTCAGGAAGATTTTTCAGTGGAAGAGTTTCAGGCTTCAAAAGCTAGTTCAGTGGATCAACCTTGTCAGGACAAGGACAAAGAACAGTCAGATGCAGATTCTTTACCACTTGCCCTGCCTCATCAACCTATTTCTGGACATGAGAATAGAGCACAGGGTGCCCCTGATTCGAGAAAAGAAGAAGTTGTTGAGTTGTACAAGCGTATCTCTCAATTAGAATCTGAGAATGTTAGTCTCAGAAATTCTCTGAACTTAGAGCAGTTGATGTTTCAGAAGCTGAAAGAATCTACTGTTTCAAGACAGGAAGTAGATTTGTTTAAGACTGATATGCTGCATGCTGTTGATCAGTTAAAATCAGAGATGGTAAAGAAAGATGATTTGTCTGAGATGAAGATTTACATGGAGAATAAATTTGAGTCTGTTGCAAACAATGCTGTGAGTGGATCAGGCTCTTCACCTGATTTGATTCGGAGATTTCAAGCAATTACTGCAGCAATGAGAAATATGAGTGACAAATTACACGATCTTCAGTGTAATAGTGCCCCTTTGTCAGTTTTTCTAGATAATCAGAAATTTTTAGTGGATCAGTTGACATCTGGAGAGCAACCGATTAGGATTCTGTTGAATCAGTTATCAGAGAAACTGGCTCTTTTTGTTGAAAAAGAAGAAAGAATGCATGAGTTTTTCAGAGTTAATTTGATTGAAGATATTCATATGACTCAAGAGAATAGAGATCTTATCATCAAGTTAGGAGATGGGATGATGAAGAGGCTCAGAGAACAGTTTACAGAGATCAAGACCGCGATTCAAAGGAGATAGACACCCTTTTTTTTCCCTGTCTTATCTATGAACCTTGATTCCTCTGTATATCACAATCGTTTATATATACCAGCTTGTGAATGAAAATTCTTTTCTTATTTTTTTTTTGTTTTGTTGTTTATTGATTTATGATTAAGTTAGCCAGTATAACAAATTCACTTATTCATACACAGTTAATTATAGCATTTACTTATAGTTCAGTGCAATATTGAATGTGTTCAAATCCGTAATTTTTCATTCTTTTTGATATCACAAAAAGGGGGAGAATTTGGATAAACACAAAATTTAAATTCATTTGTTTCCTATGAAGAAATTTGGATATATGGGAGAATACATTTATCTTTTATCTATTTTTTAGCTGAAAATTTATTTTTATGGGGGAGAAATTTTATTATAGTTAAATATTGTTTTAATCCTTTCAGAATTCTAAAATTTTATAAAACTAATTTTTCAATAAAGATTGCAATTAAATTAGTTCTATTATTTTATGGGTTTTGTGATCATCAAAAAGGGGGATATTGTTGAGCAATGTATTGTTTTCAAACAATTCAAAATAATGTTTTTTAAAGGGGGAGATTATTTCCAATAATACTCTGTCTCTTTATGATGATTTTGATGCTCACAAATACCCTTAATTATTTACTAATTATTTCGTTGAGTATTTTGCAGGAATTTATTTTATTTATTTATTTCATACAACGAGATTTCATACTTCATTTATTCCAAGATCAATTTTAGCGTGTTCTGGAATCACTGTAGCGCAAGATCAATTTTAGCGTGTTCTGGAATCACTGTAGCGCGAGATCAATTTTAGCGCGTACTGGAATCACTGTTCATACCCTACATTGATGAACGTAACGTATGGATGAAAAGTTTACTTTTTATGTTAAAAGAAACGTATGGTTAAGGAACCTTACGTTATTTTGAAATGTATGGTTAATGAATCTTACGTTGTTGAAAAGTATGGAAGAAGAACATTACGTTTGGAAGGAACCTTACGTTTTCGTTATTGGACAAGTATGGAAGAGAAACCGTACGTTAGTTTTCAGTGTTGAGTTTGTTTCTCAAAAGTATGGATCATCAACCTTACTTTTATAATCAACCGTACGTTCTTTGGAGAGTTGAAGCGAGACAAAGTATGGATGATCAACCCTACGTTTGAATGCTGAAGAGAAAGTATGTACGTTCTGAACCTTACGTTTGTGAACCTTACGTTTGTGAACCCTACGTTTGGAGCCACGTCATAAAACCTACGTTTGGCGTCGGGATATTTTTGACAGAAGATATTTCCTTTTGCATTGGTCAAACAAGCGGATTATTAAGTGGATTTCGAGCCGATTCTTAAGTACGACTTTGATTAAATCAAAGACGATTTTCAACGGATTACTGATTGATTTAAACGGAGCTTTTTATGCCGATTCTTCAGGGGAGTTACAACGGCTCTGTTATTTCATTTAATATCGCGAATCTAAAGGAGATTTTCATGGATCTATTTATGCGGAAGATTTTCTCAAATTTGAATATATATGTTCTATCTTGGAAACTTTGGATATATATATATATACAGGAAAGTGTGTGAAATATATAGATTGATCTTTTAACGAGCAAGAAACAGAGACTGTGTAAAGGCGTTCTTTTCTGGTGATCGATAAGAAGTGTAAGACATTTATTACCGAAGGAAGATCTTGATAGCAGATTCACGTGTTCTACATCGACTATCTGTTGTGAATCTATTGCTGCTGAAGTTGTGAAGTTTCTGGTAATATCTATTCCAACTGGATCGACTCAGAACTGTTTTGATTACAGATCTTTATTTTCTGAAGACAACGATCTATCTACTGTCAATTGCATTCTGTTGCAATTGTGAAGAACAACTGGAGAAGTGTTTTCTTTATCGAAACCCTTTTTATTTTTTGAGTGATCAGCTTCTCGTTCTAAGCTGTGTGAGTTCGTGTTTGAACCAGGAAGGCTGTGTTTGCCTGAATCTTGTAAAGGTGTCAACTGCCTGTACTCAGTTGTGAACAGGTCTGTGGAAACGAGGACCAGATAGTGAAAATCACCAAGCTCGTGGATTTGAGCGTCGGTGGAGTGGACTAGGGGCCTTCTGTTCCCCGAACCACTATACATCCGTGTGTTCATGCTTTTACTTTTTCCGCTGCATATTTAATCGTGCAAAAGCATAATGGACAGAATTTGTCTAAATTGAAGAGATTGTAATAATTTTGAAAAGACACAATTCACCCCCCTCTTGTGTGTAATCCGTAGATTCAGATCCAACATGGGGTAATAGGTGAACTATCACTCATGATGGATGTTCATATTTCATGACTTTTATAGATGATTCTTCCACAAATTTGGGGATTTTTATTTGTTGTTCCCAAGTTGGATCAAGAACACTAGGGGTGAATAAGTGGTACCTTTTTATTTTATAAGAATTTTTTCCATAAATTATTTTATTAAACTTTATTAACCTTTGAAACATGTTAATGTTTAGATCCACTGAAGTATAACTAATCAAACCCACTTTTCATATAAAAAAATATAAAAAGAAGGAAACACATGATATTTACAAGGTTTTGTACAAAGACCTACTCCTTGCCATGTTGGATAGTACCACCAACATATATTCATTCACTTTATTTATTTCCGGAATACAAAGGCACAAGCAGTAAACAGCTGTACAATACCAGTATAACCTTTTCCTCTCTATTTGGTCATACCCCCAACTATACTTTTCAGCATCCACTTCCCCATATCCGGTTACACACCCTTGAAAGATAGACAAGAATTTTTAGCAACTGGTAAGTATCCCCATATACGTGATTCACTTTCCTTATTCCTTTTTGGTTCACTTAAAAAAGTATTCACTTACTCCGAAAGTAATCTAAATAAAATTTACCTATGTAAAATCATCAAAAACTTAAACAATTATCAAAGGAAATTGTTGTTTTTAAAAATTATTCCAGAATATTTGTATGTAAATATTCCCCAGAAAAATTCATCTTGATCTCCCTCAATATAGTACCCTCAATCCAATGGGCTCCATCTGACTGTCTCTGTTAGATTCTCCTTCTTCCCTTCCTTCTTCAATTTAGTAGAAACTAAATTGGAAGCTCGAAATTCCTTCATTCGCTCGAACTCGTTCCGATTTACCTTTCTATGATGGAAGTCACTTCTATAGGCTCACTTTGATGGACTTGATCTAATGGAACATCATCTGTTGGAACTTTCTCTGATGATCAGATTGAATCCTTACTCTGTTGGACTCATTCCAATGGAACTTTCTATGATTCAACCTGAAAACAAAAATTGGTTGGAAACTCAATACTTGAAAAAATAAATTTTCATGCTCTTAGAACATGTTAACAATTCATGTTTTCACAGCCAGTGGAAATGTATTGTTTCCTCCTTTTATAGGCACCCCATAATTGTAAAGGTAGGGGAACCGATTTCAATTACCGCTTAATTAAACTCTTAACCCCAAATTTCTTACAAATTCCATATATCATACTATATAATTATAGAATAAGAATATTACATATTTATTAATATTTTAATATTATATATTAATTTAAGTTTAAATTGGATTCTATGTCTGAGAGCGTACCCGACACACAACATTGGGTTTCTCCAAAATCTTACGTTGTACACAAGATTGAGTTATACCAAAAAAATAATATTTATTAATATTATTATTTTAAGTTGTAGTTATCACATAGTCATTAGAATGGAAGGAATTAATGATATTAACTAAATTATAAAAATATGGTTTACATATGTTTATATAATGATTCATTGGTTATAAAAGCAATTATAAATGAAAATAAAAACCAATTGAATTTAAAGGATGAGTTTTTATAAAAAACTATTTAAGTGTAAATAATTGTGTTTATAAAATAATAAAATCACTATTTTTTTATTATATTAAGGAAATATAAATTAAATATTATTTTTAAAATTCATTGTATACATTTTCTATACATGATATAAAGAAAATAAATTTTATATTTAAAATGATTATTTAAAAAAAGGAACTTTTATCACCTTTTGATGGAGAACCCATTTTAAATCTAGTTTTTGTAACTTTTATAAATTTTATTTGAAGAAATAAAATTATTATTTGTAATATGGATATAAAATTTACTTTGGGTGAATTTTTGGTATTTTTCTGATAAATTTCATATTTTATTGAATAGTAAAAAATACTATATTTTAATTCAAAACTTATTTTTCATCTACTTTATTTATATATTTATGTTATCATTTTAATTGGTTTTAAAGTGTAATTAGAGTAAGTTTCGATCAATTAATTCCATTTAGTTTATTGGAATCAATTTCTCATTAAAATTGGATATAAAAACTTTGTGATCGTTTGAACGTTTTTAATTCAAAAATCCATCTTCTTGATCTATAAATGAGATTAACTTTAAATTAATTTTTCCACTTATAGGAATTGAATTTTTAAGAACTAACATACACGGTTGTGATCAGTATGAAAATTTTATCTAATAGGATAATTTTTTTTGTGAATAGTAACTTTTGTATTTTATTTACCACGATTAAAGGTAAATCGGGTAATTAATGGTAAAAATAATATTTTAATAATACAAAACCACCCTAAAACTTTTAATAATGTTATTGGATATTTTATTTTCAACCAATAAAATACTTGGGCCAAAATCGTGGCCTTTTAAATTCACTTGGGTCTGATTATGATATTAATAACATATTATTTAATGTAAAAACAAAGATGTCATAAAGAAGTCTCTTATTATTAAAATGATTTTAATATGGGGTTATATAAGTGATATCTTCAACTATAAATAGTAGAAAGAAATATAAAATGATTTAATCAATGATGATAATTTATTTATAATTTTTATAGATTATATAATTAAATTTAATTATGACATAATGATGACGCAGTAATATATTTATTAAAGGAAGAATCAAATAAATCATATTAATAACATTAAAATAAATATAAATTGAAATATTTGATACCATAAACAATTTTTATAGATTAATTTGAAATTTTAGTGATAATTTAATGTTTTTTTTAAGGTATCAAGTTGTGATTTTTAAAAAAAGTCAAGTAATGAATAGCGTTAGAATTGACATAGTTAATATTTTAAAATATAAAATATTTAATTAAATGATATAATATTTCTAAAAATACCCGACTAGGAAAAATATTTTGATATAATTCTATAAATATCATTAATGACTCATTCATGGGTCATTTAACAAGTTATGGTAATTATTTTAACTATCAAATTATAAATTACTTAATAAAAAGGTAATACATAAAAGGGGTAAAACCTAAAGATAAGAATTAAAAAATATCAAAAAATTGTCTAATTATAATTTTATTAATGGATTTTTAGCCATACTAATCCTATATTCAAACTAAATCAACTTTGACCCATTTTTAAAAGAAAATTAATTTATATTAAATTAATAATTTTAATAATTTGAAGAGTACCCCTCCCCTCTCCTATAAAAATGCACTCTTATTCTCTATTAATTACACCTCAAAAACATTTTGGTTCGGCCAGGATCTACCCAAAACCATTCCTAGATTCCCTCCCCATATTGTTGAGGCCTTACTTTAGGCAGAAAACCCTTCTTAGACGTATTAATCTGTTAAGAAGGGTGATCATCTGAAGGAAAAGTAATGTTTTTATTTAAGTGTCTCCATTTTATTTATTCTTCCACATACTTTAAATATAATTCATCAATGATGAAAAAATAAATAATATATCTTAAATATACTAAGATTTTATTATTTTTATATCATCACCTAAATCCATCTCCAATTTAAAAAAACGGGAAATGAACATTTCATTCGTGTGTACGGCGGACTACTGCCTCACAAATAGATATAGTTCCTTTTTCCTTACCATCCATTAAGACTAGTCATAATGTAGGAATTAATATTTATATTTTATTTAAATGAAATATTTATCTTTATAATAGAATAATATATCAATTATTATATTACTTTCCATGCACCCAAAAAAGATAACATCATCGTGCGTACGTGTGAACTATCACCTCCACGAAGCAATGCAAATCATTTTTATTCTCCACATAACTTGTATGATATTTATAAGTATATTTAAATGATTATTATTATTTTAATAATATTATCATAATTATGTAGAGATAAAATATTAATTACCTTATTTCTAAAATGATTAATTAAAAATTGAAACTTTACTCATGCATACGTACAACCTACCATTTGCATGATTATAATAAATTTAATTTTTCATACCATAAATAAATAGATTGATTTATAAGTATCCTTTATGTTTAAAATAAATTATTTTTTCAGGAATATTATTTTATATATCATTGACTTATGACCACATGGATAATATACATCATACCAAGTTCATTTTTGAACTCAATTACCGAATATTGACAAAACATCCATGATGAACTTAAATAATTAAGAAATAGTTATAAAATTATAAATAAGTTATAAAAAGGGAATAATAAACTTGATTTTCCCCCCAATAAATTATAAATTAACCTATATTTATTATTAAGGAATATAAAGAACACACATGACAAGTCATACTCGAGGTAAGTGACTCTTTGACTAAAACATCATTTTAAATGTTTTAAAGATTTATTAATCTAAAATATTATCATTAATGTCGATGTTTTAAAAATGGTTTTAATAATTTATTTATAAGTATATTATTGTTTTAAGATGTTAATTACTTTCAAAATTTTCAAAGTGGTATGAGACACATTGATTCAAAAATCTTATTTTAAAATGTTTAAATTGTGTTTTAAAAATATATTGTTTATTTGAATAACATGGAATGTTATTTATATGTACTTCAAGAAATAAATTTCTCACTTTTATGTTGCTTTAATATTTTGATGTTTAATTTAAAAGTATATCACATTATTTTCAAATAATTTTCTTTCATTTACTAGTGGGTGACTTTTAAAAAATGAAATGTGATTTCAAAGTGGGAATACTGTTGTTTCATTTATGCTTCTTTTATGTGTTATGATTAAGTTATATTTCATGGTAATTGTTTATGTATATGGGTGGTTCCATGATAAAATGAGGGGTTTTGAGTCTATGATATCTCTCTAATTCATTGGGTAAGGTGATGGAGTTAAATGATAAGGTTTTTCATAAGAGATTTAGGGAATATACACCGATGGGTATTATAAATGTAACAATGAAAGTTACTCCCTATGTAGCTAGGAAAGTTACAATGTAAGTATGATATGGATTCCACATGTTAAATTTATGATTTCTTAATAATAATATTTTTTTTCAAGAAACTTATGTTTTCATGAGGTATGTTAAAGAACTTATGTTTTATGGGTGAGAAGTTTGATTTTGTGAAAATGATTTCATGAGTTTAAATATTCATGGATCAATACTTTCATTCCTTATTTTATATCCCTTACTAAGATTTTTGTGATCATACCAAGTATTTGAAATGTTTTCAATAGATTATATGGATGGGTAAGATAATGTAGGAAGTCAAGATGAATGTTATGAAGAATTCTATCAAGAAAAAAAATCATGCTTTAAAGAGTTTTACCTTGTAAAAAATAGATACTGAGTAGAATTGTCTACTTTGTAATATTTGAGTTGTTATGTAATAGTTATGGCCTGATTATATAAAACTATAAACCTAAAAATACTCTCAATGTGAATTATTGAATTAACTTGTGATTATGTAACGTTTAAGGATGGGGCCTTATAGTCAGTACCAGATGTCAGTTTAGATCACTTTAGAGGTTACAGTGTTATTTAAGCACAAGTTACAAGTTGTATATAACCTAAATGGTTAGTATGGTAGGAAGTGTTATAGATATTTTAGAATATTTAATGAGTTTGGGATAACATGAATAAGTATATCTTAGTTTTTATCCTCCTTATAATATAGTATATGATGATTTTATTGATATAATCACACAAAGATTGTTGGTTTTAGTAAATGGATAGATCTAGTAGGAATCCAAGTAATAATGGATGTGAAGGAAAATGTAGTGTTTCTATGAATAAGAAACAAAAAGAAATGGGAGAATCAATGATTTTTTTTGTTTATTCTAAACCAACTATATTGAGTAATGATTAACCACTTGAACCTTAGTGATTTTTCTGATGAATCATATATGAGAGAAACAAATCCCAATGGATGTTCAAGTAATAGTGATCATAAAGGTATGTATATTCAATGACATATGTGTCAAGGATGTTGAAATAAAAACCTATTAAAATGTTTTAAAGTGATGTGAATATGTTATAAATGTGGCAATGAAGGTCATAATGCAATAACCTGCCAAGGAAAAAGGAAGCATTCAGTTGACTCCAGGAAAGGGAAAGATCTTATTTCTGAGTTATCAATTGAATGTTTTAAATATAGGGAGTATGGTCATTATGAAAATCAATTTCATATGAATAAGGGTTATGAATGGGATCAGAAGGACTGTAAAAAAATATGTTTAGAAATACCTAACACCATTAAAATTAAAGGTGAGGAAACTGAAAATGACATATAAAAGGTAAAGATTATTTCTTGACTCATGTTTTAAAATTATTGAATCTTAGGACACGATTCATGTTTTTTAGAGGAAATAAATATTAAATAATAAAATTGAAAATCACGGTAAATTATAATGAATAATTATTAATGATTAATATTTCTACATTCAAATAATATGAGAGTTATTTTAGATCTATGGATGGTGAAAATTTTAAAATTATTAACGCTATTTTAATAATTTGATTACTTTGGAAGACTTTATTTTTAGTATGTGTAATGATGAAGCTTGTAATGTAAAAATTTTATTCAGGGAAGAGTTTTATTTTCTTGTGTGGACACAATTATAAAGGAAAAAATAACCATTAGTGTTTACATGATCATTGATTTTGAGGTAATTATGGGATATTACATTTGGGGATACAAAATGAAAGGCAGGAGATAAACTATAAGAGTAAAATATATTATGGTTATCTTTGATGATTATATCTAATTTATAGAATGTGGTACAAATTATATAGTTTTAGAATAAAGATAACCTATATTAAGGGTGAGAAACCCATTGTGTTAGACAAGGATGTGAGAATCGAACCCACAACCGAAGGGGGACAAGGCTTTATCGCTTACCATTGGCCTACGTGAAGTCCCTGGTTAGAATGAATTTTTCTTTTTTTAGTTAAGAGAGTTTATGGATTAATAATAATTTGATTATGGGAACATATGTTTTATCAAATGGATAAAATTGGTTTTGGAAAATGATTTGGGTATTATGTGATAAATGTTATTTTTGGAAGATGTTCACTATTTTGGGAACTTTATAGGATTAATGTAAATAGAATATTATGGGATTTTAACTAAGGAGTAATCATTGAATTATATTTGGGAAGAATATTTGATTTTAATTGTGGACTTATCATGAATTTGGTTATTTATGGAAATGATTAACCTATCATGGATAATATGTGATTATGTTAGTTACTTTTTGGTATGAGACATTAAGAGGGGTTGATGTTATTCAGATATAAATATTAAAATTTATCTTGGAATATTAAGTAATCAAATTTTTTGAGTTTTTTGTTTAGAACATGGTTTAGATTATTTTAATTGATTTTAAGGACATTTATTTACTGAATGGTATATGTTGATATTTTGGTATTATAGTTGAATTTTGGAGATTAAAAGTAGTTTTTATTCATCCAATGGTTTATTATTTTTAGAGAATTGTTTTATCCTATACTAATCATATTGGTTTTGGTTAATGTTTCAAACCATTATAAATAAATAGTTAATATTTTATAAATTATGTGATTCCCTAGAAGTTGATTCTATGCTTTAGGCATAGAAAAATTCCATGAATACTCATCATTAGTGAAAAATATGAGTTTTTGGAGGAATTTGATTAAAGGATGAATCTATAATTTTCAAGTAAGTATATTTCTTTATGTTATTATTCTAAATAGTAAAATAATTCCTCAAATCTATTAGAATAATCCTAATTTTTTTTCAATTTAATTTTCCTACTATAAAATCGAATACCCTTTAACAAATCAAACATTTATGGTTTTGTTATTGTTAAATTTCACATGATCATGTTTTCTTTCTCTCTCCACCAGAACATGATGGTTTGTGTTTATTCCATATCTATGTTTTTCTATATAGAAGCCTAGTATGTGTTATCTTGGGTGAACTTTGTAATTCACTTTATTTCTTTTAAAGTGGAGGTTTTAATGACTCTTTTTATGATTTGGGATTTTAATACTTTTTTTGAAAAGTGAAACCTTAGTTACCGAGCCCAAATTTTAAATTGCAAGGATGCTATTTCCAAAAGTGGGGAAGGATGAAACATACTAGGTAATTATAGGATAATAATATTATATATTTATTAATATTTATGAATTAGATATTATATTTTCTTTTAAAGGGATGAGTTGTCCAATTGTGTACCCGAAACACAATAATGAGTTTCTCTGAAATCTTACGTTGCACACAAGACTGGGTTATAGCAAAAAAATAATATATTATTAATATTATTATTTTATGTTGTAGTTATTTCATATACTTTAGAATGGAAATAATGAACAATATTAACTAAATTATAAAAATAGGGTTTACACATGTTTATATAAGGACTCATTGGTTAGAAAAATTAATTAGAAATGAAAATAAAAACCAATTGAATATAAAGGATGTGTTTTTATAAAAAAACTATTTAAGTTTGAATAAATGTGCATATAAAATAATCAAATCACCCTTTTTGGATTATATTAAAAAAATATAAATTCAATATTATGTTTAAAATTAAATTTATATTTTTTCTATATATGATATAAGAAGAAATTCAATTTTATGCATAAAAGGAGTATTTTTCAAAAAAGACATTTGTACCACCTTTTGATGGAGAAACCATATTAAATATAGTTTTTTCCACTTTTATAAATTATATTTGAAAAAAACAAACTTCATATTTGGAATAGAGATATAAAAATTTAATTTGCGTGATTTTTTGGTATTTTTTTGATAAATTTTATATTTTAATAAATAGTGACAAATACATCATTTTAATTAAAAACTTCCTTTTCATCTAATTTATTTATATAGTTAGGTTATCATTTTAATTGTTTTTAAAGTGTAATTAGATAATGTCTTTATAATTTAATCCAATTTAGGTCATTGTAATCAATTTATCATTGAAATTAGATATAAAAACTTTGTGAGCTTTGGAATGTTTTTACTTCAAAAACCCATCTTCTCGACCCGTCAACAGGATTAAATTTAAATTAATTTTTCCACTAATTTGAATATAATTTTCATAAATATATATACATGGTTTTAATTAGTATGAAAAATTTGATCTAATAGGATCAAAATAATTTTTTTGAATAATTACTTTATTACTTTATTTACCAAGGTTAAAGGTAAATCAGGTAATTAAAGGTAAAAATAATATTATTATAATATAAAACTACCCTAAAACTTGTATTAATATTATTTTATGAGTTATTGTATACCAAGAAAATACTTGGGCTGAAATTTTGGCCTTTGGAATCCCCCTGGGTGTGATTATGACATTAATAACATTTTATTTAAGGTAAAAACAATGATGTCATAACCATGTATTTTATTACTAATTTTTTAATATGGGATTATATAAGTGATATATTATACTATAATTATTAATTATAAACATTAAAATATTTACTAAATAATTATAATTTATTTATAATTTTATATATTAAAAAAGTTATTTTAATTATGACACAATGATACTGTAGTAATAGATTTATTAAAGGAAGAATGAGATAAATGATATCAATAATATTAAAATAAATTTAAATTGAAGTATTTTATGTCACAAATTAATTTTATGGATTAATTTTACATGTTTGTGATGATTTAAAGTAGTTTTTTTTCAAATTAATCTAGTCGTTATGTTTTTTAAAATTCAAGTAATGAATAGTGTCAAAATTGACATAATTCATATTTTAAAATGTAAAATATTTAATTAAATGATATAAAATTTCTAAAAATATAAGTTAAAACCAAAATGTTTATATAATTATACAAAATTTATCAATGAATCATTTATTTGTATTTTAACATGATATGGTAATTATTTTGACTCTTAAATTGTAAATTACTTAATAAAATGGTAAGAGATAAAATGGATAAACCATAAAGATAAGGATTAAAAAATACCAAAAACTTTTCTAATTTTTATATTATTTATGGATATAAAATAATAATCATATAATATTATAACTAAATCAACTATTACCCATTTTTAATAGAAAATGTATTTATATTAATTTAATACTTTAAATAATTCCATGAGTGCTGCTCCCCTCTCCAATAAAGAGGAACTCTTCTTCTCTATTACTTACACTTGAAAAACCTTTTGGTTTGACCAATATCTATCATGAAACCATCCTATATTCCCTAAAAATATTATTTAGGACTTATTTTATGCATAAAACCCTTCTTAGATGTGTTCAGGTGCTAAGAAATGTGATCATCTGAAGGAAAGGAAATGTTTTTATTTAAGTGTTTCAATTTTATTTCTTCTTTTCACTTCCTTTAAATAACCTTAATCCCTGATGAAATTATAAATCTAGTATCCTTAATATACTGATATATTATAACTATAATATCATCACCTAAATCCATCATCAATTTCAAAAAATTGGAAATGAACATTTCGTTCGTTTGTATAGTAGACTACCACCTCATGAATCGATATAGTTCATTTTTCATTATCGTCTCTCAAGAATAGTAATAATTATTTAATTAATGTTTATATATGATTTAAATGAAATTTTTATCATTATAATAGAAGATTATATCAAATATGTTATTACTTTCAATGCACATAAAAATGATAATGGCATTCATGCGTACATGTGAACTATCACCTCTATGAAGTGATGAGAATCAATTTTATTCACCACACCACTTGTATTATATTTATAGGTATATTTAAATTATTATTATGATTTTAATAATATTATTATAATTATTTTAAGTTAAAATAATAATTACCTTATTTACATAATGATCAATGAAAAATGGAAATGTTACTCATGCGTACAGATGACTTACCGCCTTGATGATTATAACGTTGTCAATTTTTCATACCATAAATAAATGGTTTTATTTAAAAGTATTATTTATGTATAACAGTTA
This sequence comes from Viscum album, assembly GCA_963277665.1. Classification (NCBI taxonomy): domain Eukaryota; kingdom Viridiplantae; phylum Streptophyta; class Magnoliopsida; order Santalales; family Viscaceae; genus Viscum; species Viscum album. The sequence goes on from OY728122.1 coordinate 1,257,733,613, forward strand.
TTATTAAATAATTAATATTATTTTGGAGATGATATACTTATGGCCACATGGACAATTTACATCATACCAAGTTAATTTTTGAACTCAATTACCGAATATTGATAAAACGTCTGATATGAACTCAAATAATTAAATAATTGTTAAAAAATTATAAATAGGTGATATAAATGGAATATTAAAAATGTAAAATGTTCTCAATAAAGTATAAATTATCCTATTTTTATTATTTATGAATATAAAAAAATTTACAAGACAAGTCAAACTTGAGGTAAGGGACTCTAACTAAAATAACGTTTTAAATGTTTTACCAATTTATTATTCTAAATAATTATCATTAATTTAAATGTTTTCAAAATGTTTTTAAGGATTTATTTACAAGGACATGAATGTTTTTAAAATTTAATTCCATTAATAAGTTTCAAAGTGATATGGGAAACTTTGATTAAAAAGTATTTTTCTATTTTTTTTAATTTTGTTATAAAAATGGATTGATTATCTCAAGAACTTGGAATATTTTTTTACATATACATCATGAGACAAATTTATCACTTTTATGTGTCTTCAATTTTTTTATGTTTACTTTTCAATCTTACCATTATATTTTCAAATAATATGTTTTCATTTATGAGTGCACAACTTTGTAAAAATGAAATGAAATTTCAAATAGGAAGTTATATTTTTCTTTTATTCTTGTTTTATGTGTTATGATTATGATATAGTTCCTGGGTATTGCTTATTTATATGGATGGTTCTATGATAAACTTAAGAAAGGTGAGTGTGATATCTCTCCAATTCACTGGGTTGTGAGATAGAGTTAAATGATAAGTTTTATCCTAATAGATTTAGGGAATATACTGTGATTGGTATTCCAAATGTAACCATAAAGGTTACTCCCTATATAGATGTGAAATATGGAATGTAAGTCTGATAAGAATGCCACAAGTTACCTCTATGATTTATTATTTATAAGAAGTTTTTCATGAATCTTATTTTTTCCTGAGGTATGTTGAAGAACTTATGTTTTATGGGTGAAAAGTATTATTTCATGACATTGTTTTCTTGAGTTTAAATATTCATGGATTAATGAATTCATTCCTTATTTTTTATCCGTTACTGAAATTTTTGTGTTGATCCCACGTTTTTGAAATTTTTTCCATATGGTATAAGGATGGGCAAGAGAAAAGATGAATTGAAGATAAAAATTATGAATATTTCTATCAAGAATAAATGAAATCACATTTTAAAGAGTTTTATCTTTTTAAAAAATGGATTGTGAGTAAAAGTGTCTACTTTGTAATATTTGAGTAGTCATGTAATAGTTATGGTCAAATTTTCTAAAAATATAAACCAAAAAATATCCTTAATGGGAATTCTTAACTTAATTTAATATTACATAACATTTAATACTGGGGCCGTATAGTTGGTACCAGATGTCTATTTAGATCTCTTTGGAGGTTAAGGTATTATTTACGCATAAGTTACAAGTTGTATATAACTACAATATTTAGCTTGGTAAGAAGAGTTATAGATATTTTCGATAAATTGAATGAGTTTGGGAAAAAATTAATAAGTATATCATGGTGTTTTTTTCCTCATAATATAGTATATGATGATTTTGTTGATATAATCACACTATCCTTTTTGGTTTTAGTAAATGGATGGATTTAGAAGGCACCCAAGATACAATGGATGTGAAGGAAAATGTAGTGGTTCTATGAATAAGAAACCAAATGAAATGGGATCTTAAATGATAATTTTCATGGTTATTCTAAACCGAATATCCAGAGTAATGATTAACCACTTTAACTTTCGTGATTTTTTTGATGCATCATATATGAGGAAATGAATACTTATGGATGTTCAGGTGATAATTATCATAAAGATAAATATATTAAATGATATATGTGTCAATGATGTGGAAATAAAAACCTATGAAAATGTTTTAGAAGGATGGGAAGATGTTATAGATGTTTTAATGAAGGTCATAAAGCAATAACCTTCCAAGGACAAAGGAACCGTTCAATTGACTCCAGGAAAGGGAAATGAGTTCTTTCTTGAGTTATCAATTAAATGTTTTAAATATGGGGAGTATGGTTATTATGAAAATTTATGTCATATGAAGAAGGTTTGGGAATGATATCAGTAGGATCATACAAATATAAATTTATAAATACTTAATTCCATTACAATAGAAGATGGGGAAACTGAAAATGACATATGAAAGGTATGGATTATTTTTTGACTCATGTTTTGAAATTATTGAATCTTAGGACAAGATTTAGGGTTTTTTATATGAAATAAGTATTAAAGAATAAGATGGAAAAGCATGGTTAGAGGATCATGAATAATTCTAAATGATTAATATATCTACATTTTAATAATTCAAGAGTTATGTTAGATCTATGGATCATGAAAATTTTAAAAGTATTAATTCTATTTTGATGATGAGATTACTTTAGAAGACATTATTTTTAGTATATGAATCCATGAGGATTGTTATGGGAAAATTTAATTTAGGTAAGAACAATATTTTTTTGTGGACATAATTATAAAGGAATAAATAAACTTTATTGTTTATATGATCCTTTATTTTGAGGTCATTATGGGATAATACATTTTGTGATGAAAAATGAAAGGCATGAGATAAACTATGAGAGTAAAATGTGTTATGGTTATTCTTGAAGATTTTATCTCATTTTGGGAATTTTATTAGAATTATATAGCTTTAGAAAAAGGATAATCCATAGGAAGGGTGAAAAACCCATCTCATTAGAGAAGGCTATGGGAATCAACCCACAACCGAAGGGAGACAAGGCTTTATCACTTACTACTATCCTATGTGAAGTCCTTAGTTATATAAATTTTTCTTTTTTTTAGTTAATAGAGTTGGTGTAATACTAATATGTTAATTTTGAGAAATTATGTTTTATCAAATACATATCCTTGGTTTTGCAAAATTATTTGGGGATTAAGTTATAAATGTTATTTTGGAAGATATTCACTATTTTCGGAACTTTATAGGATAAAGGTAAATAAAATATTATGGGATTTTAACTGAGGAGTAATGGTTAAAATATATTTTGTAAAAATCTATGATATAAATTTTGGAATTATAGGTATGTATGTTATTTATGGAAATTATTAAGATATCATGGAGAATATTTGATTAGGTTAGTTACTTTTTGGTATGATAAATTAAGAGTGGTTGATGTTATTTGGAGATAAATATTAAAATTTATCTGGGAAGACTATATAATCAAATTCATCTATGTTTTGGGTTTCAAAATTGGTTTGGATTATTTTTAGGGATTTTAAGGACTGTTATTTTTAGAATTGTATATGTTGAACTTTTCGTATTATATTTGAATTTTAGAGATTAAAAGTAGTTTTTCTTTATCCAATGATTTATTCTTTTTGGAGAATTGTTTTATCTTATCCTTACCATAATGGTTTTGGTTAATGTTTCAATATAGGATAAATATATAGTCAATATTTTATAGATTATGTGATTATCTAGAAGTTGATAAAAGTGATTCAGGCATAAAAAATTTCTTGAATACTCGTCATTATATAAAAAGATGAGTTTGTGGTGGAATTTGATTAAAGGAAGGATCTATACTTTTCAAGTAAGTATATTTACTTTTGTTCTTATTCTAAGTAGTAAAATAATTACTCAAATATATGAAAATGATCTTATTTTTTTTACATTTATGTTTCATACTATGAAATCAAATATCATTTAACCAATAAAAAATTTATGGTTTTGCGATTTTTAAATTTCTACGAATCTTGTTTTCTATCTCCCTCCATCAGAACATGATTGTTTTTTTATTCCATATCCATGTTTTTCTATATGGAATCCAAGTATGTGTTATCTCGGGTGACTTTTTTACTTCACATTCTTTCTTTTAAAGTGGAGGTTTTATTGACTCTTTTTTTTATGTGTGATTTCAATGAAGCAATTTTGAAAAGTTAAACCTTAGTTACTGAGCCCAAATTTAAAATTGTGGGGATGAAATTTGAAAAATGGGGGAAGGATGTAACATCCCAAGTAATTATAGAATAATAATACTACATATTTATTAATATTTATAAATTTTATAGTAATATTACTTTAAAAGGGATTGTATGTCTGATAGTGTACCTAAAACACAATAATGGGTTTATTTGAAATCGTATTTTGCACACAATACTGGGTTATACCAAGAAAATAATATATTATTAATATTACTATTTTAAGTTATAGTTATCAAATAACCGTTAGAATGGATGAAATGAAATATATTAACTAAATTATAAAAATAGGGTTACACATGTTTATATAATGATTCATTGGTTAGAAGATTAATTATAAATGAAAATAAAAACCCATTGAATATAAAGGATGTGTTTTTATAAAAAAACTATTTATGTGTGAATAATTATGTTAATAAAATAATAAAATCATTATTTTTGGATTATATTAATGAAATATAAATTCTATATGATGTTTAATTTCATATTATATGTTTTTTAGACATGATAAAAAAATAAATTCAATTTTATGCGGAAAATGAGTATTTGTCAAAAAAGGCATTTTTACCTCTTTTTTATGGAGAACGAATTTTAATTCTAGTTTTTTCACTTTTATAAATGATATTTTAAAAAATAAACTTATTATTTGGAATCGAGATATAAAAATTTACTTTGGGAATTTTTTTTGTACTTTTTGATAAATTTCATATTTTAATGAATAATGAAAAATACTGCATTTTAATTCAAAATTGCTTTTTAGTCTAATTTATTTATATAATAAGGTTATAATTTTATTTGTTTTTAAAGTGTTTTATCATTTAATCCAATTTAGTTAATTGTAATAAATTTATCATTGAAATTTGGTATAAATTTTTTTGTGAACCTTTGAACATTTTTACTTTAAAAATCCATTTTTTCAATCCATCAATGAGATTAACTTTAAATTAATTTTTTTATTTTAGTGTTTCTATTTTATTTCTTCTTCCAATTACTTTAAATCTCCTTCATCCATGATGAACTTATAAGTCCATCAGAATTAATATACTGAGATGTTATTATGATAATATAATCACCTAAATCCTTATCTAATTTCACAAAATAGGAAATGAATATTTCATTCGTGCATACGATGGACTACCACCTCACAAACCGATATAGTCCATTTTACATTACTGTCTCTCAATAATGGTCAAAATGATTAAATTAATGTCTATATATTATTTATAATACATATTTATCATTATTATAGAATAATATATCAATTATGTTCTTACTTTCCATGCATATAAAAATGATAACATCGTTCAAGGGTATGTGTGAACTATCACCTCCACTGAGTGATGTGAATCATTTTTATTCACTGAATCAATTGAATGAAATTTTATAAGTATATTTAAAATATTATTATGATTTTAATAATATTATTATCATTATTTATAGATAAAATAATAATTTCCTTATTTCCATAATGATCATTGAAAAATGGAAACGTTACTCATGCGTTTGTATGTCCTACCATATCGATGATTAAAAAGTTGTTCATTTTTTATAGCATAAAGAAATGGTTTGATTTAAAAGTATAATTTATGTTTGAATGTGATTATTATGTCATTAATGTTTTTTTAGATGATGGAATTATGACAACATGGACAATTTACAGCTTACCAAGTTCATTTTTGAACTCAATTATCAAATATTGAACAAACATCCAATATGAACTTAAATAATTAAGAAATTATAATAAAATAATAATTAAGTGATATAAATGGAATAGTAAACTCGGAAAATGTTCTAAATAAAGTATAAATTAACTAGGTTTATTATTTATGAATATAAATAACATATAATACATGTCAGACTCGAGGTAAGGGACTTATTAACTAAAAAATTGTTTAAAATGTTTTAAAGATTTATTATTTTAATTTATTCTCATTAAAGTCCATGTTTTCAATATATTTTTAATGAATTATTTATATGGAAATGAATGTTTTGAAATTTTAATTCCTTTCAAATGTTTCAAAGTGGTATGTGACACTTTGATTCAAAAAAATTCTTTTAAATTTTTTTAATTTTATTTCAAAAATGGATTGATTATTTCAATAACTTGGAATGTTTTTTACATATACGTAATGAACCAAAATTATCATTTTTTTGTTTATTTAATGTTTTTAAGTTTAATATACAAGTTTAACATTTTATTTTCAAATAACTTGTTTTCATTTATGAGTGTACGAATTTGTAAAAATGAAATGTGATTTCAAAGTGGAAGTGCTATTTTTAATTTATACTTGTTTTATGTGTTATGATTATGTTATAGTTCTTCTGTATTGTTTATGTATATGAGTGGTTCTATGATAAAATAAATACATGTGAGATTGTGATAGCTCTCTAATTCATTGGGTAACGAGAAGGAGTTAAATGATAAGTTTTATCCTAATATATTTAAGGAATATATTGTGATGGGTATTCCAAATGTAACCTTGAAGGTGATTCCCTATGTAGAAGTGAATGTTAGAATGTAGGTATGATATGGATTCCACAAGTTACATTAATGATTTATGAATGCTAAAAAGTTTTTCATGATTTTTTTTTCCTGAGGTATGATAAAGAACTTATGTTTTATGAGTGAAATGTATGATTTTGTGAAAATGTTTTCACATGTTTAAATATTTTTGGATTAACGGGTTCATTCTTTATTTTATAACCCTACTGATCTTTTTATTCTCACCTTGTGTTTTGGAAATGTTTTCTATAGGTTATAAGGATTGATAAGATAAAATAATAAGTCAAGATTAATTTTATGAATATTTCTATCAAGAAAAAAATAAATCATGTTTTAAAGAGTTTTATATTGTAAAAAAATGGATATTGAGTAGAAGTGTCTACTTTGTAACATTTGTGTTTTTATGTAATAGTTATGGAATGATTCTATAAAACTCTAAACTTGATAAGATCCTCAATGTTAATTATTTACTTAATTCAACATTATATAACTTTTAATATTCGGGCCTTATATTCCAATCCTCAAATGTGACTTCTTCAACTCTTTATTACTACTTCTGGGTGCTTATAAAATCTTCATAATTCTTCCAATATACTACTATTTATTTAGTCTGATTAATATTTATGATTTTCCATGTCAATTATTCATTATGATGATGGAACACAATATATTATTCATTATGTTACTCCATACCAAGTGATCATATATGAGAACTAGATTAATTCTCATTACAATTAAAACATATTCAATACTAATGATGACCCATTATGATGACCTCTTGTAAACACTGAAATTCTTCTCATACAAATGAAATGTATCAACTCTTAAATTAAAGACATTGAAAACCATTTTGAAATATCTTCAAAGTATTTCTCCCTTTCCTCAATTCCTCATACCGATGATCCAACATACAATGATTTTATTGGTGTCTATCTGCATTTGATTGATCAATCTTGTCTTCACTCTGATGAACGTTGTCAGTGCCAGTTCGATGAGTCTTCTTTTGTTCTTTAGAAACAATCAATACATTTGTTATTTTTCTCTTTCCCCACTTTTAAGAAAAAATATATGAATTATTATTTTCTCAACTCAATTGAAATATAATTCAACCTGATAAACAAGGTTGAATGTCTAAGGTTGACCATTCATTGAATCCATACGATGGATCAAAATTTCCAATAATACAAAGTTTATAAATCATTCTTCCTCTAATAAAATTATGATCTTATTTGGAAAGGAAACCAACAAAATGAATTAATGTCAGAATCCATTAAAACGAAATGGTGGAATATCGCGTTCGATGGACCAATGTCGTCAATGACTTCTTCATTCCTCTGATTATGATTCCAAAGATCTTCTATACTTCTAATATTGTCATGTCGATGATTCTTATACTGATAATGAGTAGGCTTCTGGGTCTAGTGTTCCTCACACCAATGATTAACATCCAGAATACTTTACATCGTATTCCCCTCTCTTCCATAAACTCCAACTTGTATCATGGAATCCTCATGACTTGTAATATGTTTAGGATTAGCTCCAGCATTGTATGAATTTAATTGGGAAGTATTGTGACTTCCCAGACATATATCTACTTATTTCTTTCCAACCCCAATCTTTAATACGATTGGCAGTACCAAAAATCCAATTTTTCCTTCATAAGTCTTACATCACATGTTCTTAAAATAAATTATGACTTTTATGAAATATAAAACAGATAAGAATCATCAGATTTATATTGGATCCATTTTGAATCTAAAAAACATCCACATTATGATCACCACAATCATTAAAAACTCAATATCATTTCCATAAGCTTCTATATTTTTAACAAAAATCCAATCCGATGGATCGTATTGACTTATGACGATATGCTAGATCCAATGTCCTGGATCTAACTGTCAACTTCAATCAAACCTTTATTTAATCAATATTTCCATCTCCTTATCAAAATACTTTCATTCTTCAACATAATCAATATATTGATCTATTGAAAAAAAATAAAACCAAAATAGAACTTGTGCCTAACAATCTCCCCTTTGTGTTTTTTCTCAATACCCCCTTTAGTCACTTCAAAACAATACTTACTTCAAAATAAAATTTCATATTGTTTTATTTTATCACTTTTTCTCCTACACATTCCATTATTTCTCACCCTATTTATTTTCTCTCCCCCTTTCTCTTATGTCACCCCTTATTGACAATCAAATTCAAATGGGACATCCTGAAAAGTTTCCCCCTTATTTAAAAATATTCTTATTTCCAAGGGATGGAACGTTTTATCGAAAAATCCTTAAATAATATTTCAGGAGGATATAACAATCACATGAGTTTCTTAATAACGAGCCTTTAACTAAACGAATTTAAGTCTATGTGGGTAAACTCAGTGTATAAAACTATTTATTATAATCAGGGTTAGAAATATTTTCCATTTCACAACTTTCATTTAATTCCATTTTAATTGTTCTTTCAACATTATCATTTCTTGGGGAAATATTGAAAATATTTTTTTATGATAAAATTAACCAAAACTGATCTCTTCAAAAATATTATAAATTTGTGGTGTTATAAAAAAAACTTTCAAAAAATCACATTTTGTAACCTCATTACTTTCTTTTTCAATAATAATAATATTCTCATCAACATTAGATTTCTTATTTCAACACCTTGAATCCTTTAAATTTAGTACAAATAAAAATATTTTAGAAATATGGTGGAACCATGGGTTTTTACTCAAAAGCACATTTCAGACTAAGATTACTCTCTCATCCTTTCCTTTTTTATTATTCTTCTTAGATTTTTCAATGAATATATTTCCTTCCTTCTATTCATCCTTCTCATATTTTGTAACAAGTTTCTCCTCATACATAGACTCTTCAGATAAAGATGTTAGTTTATTTTCCTCTTTTGGAACCTATTTTTTATAGTGTGTTTATAATAACTCATTCATTCTTTCCTCTAACATTGGTAGGATAGTCATACAAATTTTAGTAACATTCCATTATTTCTCACAGCTTTTGTATCTTTTCTGAATTTTAAAATCACCATCTGATGAAAAATTTTACCCACTTTATTCACATCTTTAGAAACTTTTTTCTTCCCCTTTTTGTAGTTTATTTTTGTGCTTATTATAACTTTCTATCCATTTAAATTTTTTATGTCCAAATAACTAATAAATCATGTTTGGTTTCTCAATTTTCTTTACAGAGTCATCCTTATTCATTTTATAAGATTTCCTTTTTGTTTATACATAATTTTTAGTAAAATTTGGTCTTCATTTCTCATCATATTTACTCTTTTATTAATACCTATTTCATGGTAGAGACATTTTATGACATCATGAATAATATATGTGTCTAAAAACTCTACAACATCAATAGTAACCTATTAATATTTTATTTTCATATTGATAGTGAACTTTTTAAGAACATTATTATTTTTTTATTCAAAAACCATAGACCACTTTACTAAAAAGGAAAATTCCTTGAAGAACCCCTATCTTTATTGGAGAAATTTGTTTTCTCACAAACCTACATTTTTAAATCTTTATTCCCACCTTCTTTAAATGTTTCAACTTTGACATCAACTATCTTGGAAATTTTTTGTCTCATCACTCTTCGCTCACTTTGTGCTGTAAGAAACATTGATTTCTTTTATAATAACTCTTCTTCTTTATCATCCAACATACTTTTCATAAAGTACATTATTTTTGGGATTCATATATCTTCATCTTGTTCATTTTACTTTATTTAAAAAATTTAGATTCTATATTATTGATATTCTCATTTCCAAATGACCTTTATTCATAGATTTTATGATTATTTCAAGCTCATAAATATTTGTATTATGAGATCTGATAACATTGATATTTGTATCTTTATTCTTCATCCCTCATTGTTCTTAAAAATTATTCTTTAAACATATTACTTTAACATATTTATTTATTTATTTTGTTGATTATTCTTATTAATTTATTTTTCCAAATTATATTTGAGAATCCCCTCCATTTCTTTAATTTATTCATCATCATCATCACTTTCCAAAGAATTAATTCCATTTATAATTGGAGAACTAAAGTTTCATTGATGATCATGTACATCACTAGATGAATAATCATCCTTCTTTCTTCTTCTATAATTTATTTTATTCTTTTTTCATAAGGAAATATTTCCTTATGTTTCTCCCAATTTTGTTTCCAAGCATTATCATTATCTTCCTCTAACTCATACTCTTCAATTTTATTCCTCATATAATTTTTTGAAAAATTTCCTTTCCCTTCATAATCCCAACATTTGAGAGTTTTACCTTTCCATTTACCCTTATTGTATTTTTTAGAAAGAAGTGAAACAATTGTATTAAAATATTCAGCTTATTCCATTACTTCTAGATCACTTTATTTTTCATTAATTTCCTTATCGTTGTTTTTGCCTTTTAACAACGATTTAAAGGAAATTTCCGGATTAAAATTTTCATTCTTTTTTATTACATTTACTCTTCTCATTTCATAAGTAACAATAATACTATTAATATCATACAAAGATAGAGTTTTAGGATCTCTATCTTCCAAAGATGAAACATTGACATTAAACTTACTAGTAAGAATTATCAAGATATTTAAAAAAAATAGTTGAGTATCCTATATTATCACTAATATATCTTATGGTTCTTATAATGTCATTGATACTTGTAGAGAAGTTACCAATAGAATTATTCTTAACAATTTTTAGATCATCATACTTTAGTCTCCAAATTTATAAAATTTCCTTCTTCACCTTTTATTGCCTTTATGATTTTTTTAAAATTATCCTAGATACATTTGGAAGTTGCAACTCCCTTTACTCTAAGAAACTAACTTTTATTATGTGATGAGAGTAATACATTTTTATCTCTTCCATCATTCTCATGATTTTTATTATCATTAAATATAATAGGATTATCCCCAATACAAGGAGGAAATCTATATATAGTTGCTTCTAAAACATCACACCCAAGGGTTATAAGATATGGGATCATTCTATCTTTCTATATATAATAGTTCCATTGAAAACTTTAATCCCCATATAGTACATAGAATTGGAATTATCCATTTCAATAATGGATATTTTAGAGAAAACCCTGGCTCTTATAACAATTTGTTTCCCAAGTAGGATCCATACCACTAGGGGGGTGGGGTGAATCCATGGTTCCTTTTCCTTTTATAAGAAATTTTTCATTAACTTATTTTAGTAATCATTCTAAACATATGAAACCCTTAAAATTTATGATCCCCTCAAATATAAATTCTAAATGTCACTTCCGATATGAAACAAATAGAAAGAGAATCTAACACATGATATTTAAAATGTTCGATACAAAGACCTACTTCTTACTATGTTGGATAGTTCCACCAATATAGATTAATTCACTGTCATTCATTCTGAAATACAAAGGCAAAAGAAGTGAACAATTATGAAATCCCAGTAGAAACTTTCCCTCTATATTTGGTTATACCCACCAGCTATCCTTTTTCAGTGTCCACTTCCCCATATATGGTTACACACCCCAATAAGATAAACAATCATTTTTAGTAACTGGTAAGTATCCACAACTACAAGATTCACTTTCCTTATTTATTTTTGTTTCACATAAAAAATTATTCACTTCCTACATAAGTAATATGAGTCAAACTATACATTGATAAAAACTTAAATAACTTAAAAAATTCTCAAAGGAACTTGTTGGTATTGAAACTTCTTCTAGAATCTCAGTATGAAAATATTCATCAACAAAATTCCATCCAATATTCCTCATTCCGGTACCCTTAATCTAATGGGATCCATTACATTTTCTTGGTCTGATTATCCTTCCACTCTTCCTTCTTCAATTGAATAGGAACTCAATTGGTATCTTGAAATTACTCTATCTAATGGAACTTGGTCTGATGAACCTCACACCGATGGGCTCATTCCAATGGAATTGCTCCAATGGAATTTCATCTGTTGGAAATTTCTACGATGATCAAATTGAATCCTTACTCTAATGGACCCATTTTGATGAAACATCCTTAGCTTTAAACTAAAAAAAAACTTTAGTTGGAAACTCAATACCACAAAAAAATGCCAGTTCTCTCGGTGCACATTAACAATTCTTGTTTTCGCACCCAATAAAAATGTATTGTGATTTACTTTTATAAGAATCCTAGAATTGAGAAGTTAGTAAAACCACTTTCACTTCCCACTCAATGAAATTTTTAATGTATAATTTCTTTCTCTTTTAAGTATTAAACATTGAATTATTTAACTCTTCATTAATACTTATGAGCACTTCTTAAATCATGGTACTTCTTCAAATTTACAACCATTTATTTAGTCTGATTCTTAATTATGATTTTCCATTACTAATATTCATTATGATGATGGAAAAAAATATATTATTCATTACGTTTATCTATTACAAATGATCATATATGAAAACCATATGAATTCCCATTATGATGAGAACATATGAAATACTGATGACGGACCATTACAATAGCCTCTTATAAACAATAAATGTCTTCTCATATAGGTGTTATGTATCAACCATTAAATGTAAGAAATTGGAAAACATTTTGAAACATCTTCAAATTATTTCTCATTTTCCTCAATTCCATAGAACGATGATCGTACATCTGATGATTTTATCGACGTCAGTCCACGTTTGATGGATCTGTCTCAGCTTCACTCCATGGAATGTTGCCAGCCCCAGTCTGATGAATCTTCATCAATTCTTTAGAAATAATCAATACTTGTTTTTCATTTTATCATGACATAGTTATAAGAGAACAAATTATGAATTATTGTTTTCTAAACTCCATTTAAATACAATTCTACCTGATGAAAAAGGTTGACTATCAGAAGGTTGATCAGTCTTTAAATCCTTCTATTGAATCATCATTTTCAATAATACAAACATTATCAATAATTTTTCCTTAGATAAAACTTTGATGTAATATGAATAGGATACCAACAATATGAATCAGTGTTAGAATCCATTATGATGAATTAGTTTCATACTGCGTCCGATGGACTAGTGTTAGTAGTGACTTCTTTCTTCATCTTGTTAAAATATTAATGAACTTCTGGCCTTTGGATGTTGCCACTCTGATGATTCTCATAATAATAATTAGAAGACTTCTGTGTCTAGTGTTCCTCACATCGATGATTAGAAGCCATAGTACTTTACACTGTATTCTCATTTCTTCCAAAAAAATCCTTCTTGAATAATAACATCATCATGATTTTGAATACATTTTGGACCAGTTTCAACATCATTTGACTTTTATTGAGAAGTATTATAACTTCCCAGACTTCCATAAAATTCTATATTTCCAACCCCAATCCTCAATACAATAGGAAGTACTATCACTGCCCCTTTCCTTTATAAGTCTTGAATTACAATTTCGTCAAACAACATATGATTTTTTGAAATATTAATCAATAAGTAATTATTATATTCATATCAGAGCCATTATGACTCCGAAACACATCCCCATTATGACCGCCACTTTCATTCTAAACTCAATTAGATTTCGAATATATTCTTAATTTTTATCAAAACCCCAATCTGATGGATCATATTGACTTATGATGATATGATGGATCTGATGTCCTGGATCTCGTTGTCAACTTCAATGAAACCTTTATTGAATCTATATTTTCTTTAACTTATCAACAAATTTTTCTCTTCAATAGAATCAATATATTGATCTATTGACAAGAAATACAGGCAACACACAGCTTAGGCCAGAAAATATCCTATGTAACAAATCTAATGCCTTTAAATCCTTCAAAACCTAGAAAATCCCTTATTGGAAACCAAATTGGAATTAGAATTAAGGCTATGAGAATTGATAATGGATTCAAATACTTATCATATGACCTTTTTCAATTTTATGAGTCTAAGGTAATTTTAATACACCATTATATTAGGAAAACTCCCTTAGATAATGGGTTGGTTAAGGAGATGAATTATAGTATTCTAGAGGGGGTTTGCAATAAGATTTAAATCTCAGGGATACCCAAATTATTTTGGGATGATGCCACAACTATTTATTCCTACCTCATTAATATATTCCCTTTCGATACTAATCAGTTTAGGACTACTAAATAGTTACGGCATAATTATCCACCTCTAATGGCTATTTGAGTGTTTTTAGGATCATACCTTATAACCATATAATAGATGATAAAATTGAACCAAGAGATATTAAATGTATTTTTATTGGTTATCCCAAATGGGTTAAAGGGTATAAACTATGGGTTGATAATTATGGTTACCAAAAATGAATAATAAGTAGAGATGTTGTCTTCCTCGAATCTGTCTCTCCTAAATCTAAGTCTTTCACCGATGATAGTGATCATACATCCTAAATAATGAGTATTTATACTAAAACTATAGTATAATTTGAGGTTGTTCATGATCCTTCTTCACTTTAACATCATACTAAAATAAAACCTCAATATAACTGAGATAATGAGTTGGAAATTAACCCTTTTAGTGCTCTAAGTGACTACTAATTAATCATATCTAGATCTATGAGATTTATCTAACCTCCTGATTAGTTTTCATAATATGATATGGCCTCTTTTAATTTTTATGATTCTTAGGATCGTGAATCCAAGGATCCCAATACCTTTAAACTAGTTGTTAATGAATGATATTCCAATCATTGGATCACTACCATATACGATGAGATAAACTCTTTAAAGATGAATAAAACATGGTCTATTATTTAAAAACCATATAATGTCAAGATAATTTACTACACATGGAAGTTTAAAATAAAATAGGATAGAACTAGAGATTAAAAGATTATGTTTAAGTGAACAATGGTTGAAAAGGTACTCCTTCAAAGATATGGGATAGATTATACTAAATGTTTTTCTCCTATAGGTAAACACTCATCCAGATGAATGATACTTGCTTTTCCTACTTACCAGGATTTCTGTATTGGGTATATTAATGCTAAAAAACATATCTACATGGTGATATTAATGACAAAAATTATATGACACCTCTAGAAGTTTATAGGAACAACCTTTAAAACAACATAAGAATTCCTTTTAAACAAATATCTATATGGTTAAAATTAGGATTCTAATTAAAGGTGTGAAAGGTTTGACTCATTCATACTTAATAACCAATTTTGTCCAAGTAAACATGATGTGTAGGTATATATCAAAATAAATAAAATAAAATAATTTATCTACTATTATATGTATATGATGTACTAATCATATGAAAATATGTGAAACATATAGCAATAATAAAATTTAAATTAAATAATTAATTTTAAATTAAATACTTAGGTAATGAAAATCAAGTACTGGATATTGGAATAATATGATATAGAAAGAAAAAATAATTTTATCTATCATAGAATTATTACTTCGTAAATGTTCTTAAAAGGTATTTTTATGATTCCCTTAGTCTTTTTAATATAAAACTTTTTCATAACTTTAAGCTTTACTATCACCAGAACCTATCTCAAACAACGACAATGATTATATGCATAGAATTCCTTATGAAAATAATATTTATAGTACAATGTACTCTATGATATGCAATAGACCCATTTTATTATTTTCTATTTGTAATCTTATATAGTTCATGGATAAACCGAGTAATCCACACATGAAACATATCAAGTGGATCCATATATATATATATATATTCTTCATCTTCTCTGTCATTATATTTTGGTAAAAATATGAATATTACTAAAATTGTTATAGGATATGTTGATTCAAATAATGTAGGTAATGCTAACACCCAGAATTCCCTTACATACTATGTATTTATGACATGTGGAGGACCCATTTAATTGAAATGTAATATGTAGTCCATGGTGGACCTCTAGACCATCGATGTTGGGTGAATTTATTTGATCGAGGTGGTCAATGAGGATATATGGTTAAATATTATTCTTTTTGAATTTTTCATTTATAATTTTATAATAACTGTATATTATGATAGTCAATTATCCCTAAATTTAAATGAGAATATATAATTTCATGATAGATCTAGTCACATTAATATTTGACTGCATTTTATTAGAGATGTTATTAAATTAAGAACCATGTGTGTCAATAAAATACACATTGATAACAATGTAGATGATAATTTGACTAATGGTGTGATATTATCTAAATTAAATAATTTAGTAGATATATTTTATTTGGTTATAATTTAATAACCAT
Source organism: Viscum album (assembly GCA_963277665.1). Classification (NCBI taxonomy): domain Eukaryota; kingdom Viridiplantae; phylum Streptophyta; class Magnoliopsida; order Santalales; family Viscaceae; genus Viscum; species Viscum album. Next base: position 1,257,750,350 of record OY728122.1, read on the forward strand.
AGTTGTAAGAGGATAAACAATATTATATAAAAATTGTAGAGATTTTTTATTTTATTTCCATATAAAATTACCATAATTTTTTCTTCCATTTATTTTTTATACATTTCTCATTAAGTAAATATTATTTTCATATTAATTTTATACTCAAATTACCATCATTGGTATGTGGTTTCCTTATGCACTGGTTATCCAATTGGGATCTTATTTGGGCCTTTTGGTTTTGTCCCATGCCCTTCCCTTGGTTTGCAACATCTGTGATCCTCATTTTATTCCTAGGATTATGCGGGTTATTAATGACTCCACCAACCATTTCATATGAGTTTTCCAATTGTATAGTGCTTTACAATTGATTTGATCAACCTTTCCTCATGTCTTTTTTTATTCTATCATTTTATCCACCTTCCACCTACTGCACTACGTAAGGGTAATTGATCACCCCTGCACTCACTTATTCACCTAATTGGATCATTAAAATTTCTAGATTTTTCCCTCATCTTGTTTTGGATAAACTTATAGATTTTAAATGTGAAATCCATAATTAAATAAGAATAAAAAGGCACACATCCTCCCAAACCACTTGTTCTATTCCTGCTAGAGTATTAATGTTGTTTTTCATGCTCGTGATGATCAGAAAATTCCTGATCTAGGAGTCTAGTAGAGAACCAAATGATGCATTCTACTATTGTGAAATAAAAGATCTAGAATCCTTTTCATTTTATCCCTTTTAATCCAAAACTAAGAACCTATAGAATATGGAAATCTATCTATGTCAATAAGAATTTATTTATCCTTTTATTACTTAAATGTTTTATTTCAAACTACTTCTATTCTTATTATGTCTTACCAGTTTTATTCTATATTCTATTTATTTTGAGTATTAATAAATTATAGGAGTGAGTGGTGTTCTTTCAATGTACATATATTCTAAATAGATATAAAAATCCTCAAATACCTGTGTTATTTATTCTTTCTTTTGTTCTATATTTTTTTGTTTCTTTTTTATCATTTTTTTGATCTCATATTGATACACCATGATTCTAAAATTGTTCTCCTTTCTCAATCTCTTTAATCTCTATAATATAAAACTAACTAAACCCAATCATATATTTGGGATCCTAGGCCGTTCTTGGGGGTGTACACTTAATATTATCCCTAACAATGATGGATTAAATTGTATATATGGCAATGCAACTCCATGAAATAGATTTCATACTATGAGAGGTTACTATATAGATGAAACTCTCATTTAAAGACTAGGTAAATGTTCTAGAATTACCAACATCCTCCTCCACCAATTTATACAAGGAAAAATTTCATCAACATACTTCATACATGCCACAAGGGTTTTCATTACTACATGAAACATTACTTGAAAAACATTTAAAAAATGAACACTAATTCATATTTTAGTCTCCCACCAGTTGATAACCATAGGTCACCCTTCATAAGTATAAATGTATTACACAATACTTATAAGAAGTGAACCCTCATATTGTAACATAATTTATAACTCTATGATCACCCTAATATGGGTAGCTAACTTTAATTTCTCGTGGGTGGGCTCTGATCTCCACATCAGAGGCTAACGTTCCACTCAACGATAAATATGGGACCCCCTTTTCTATTCAACTAAACATTACCATGTAGTATTAAAACTAACACTTAGTTCACATCATGATAGGTACCACTGGATCTTGTCTCTTCCATTAATGAATACCTTGATTTACATATATAACTACTATGAAAAAATCACTCAACTAGAATGAATGAGTGATAGATGTTTTTATATGTTGAAGTAATCTAGCTGAAAAGGGTCTGGCTAATGGTACCACTTGAATTTCCCCCTAAAGAGCGTATGAGGTTGAAATAATAACTCACAAATTCACTATAATGTATGTGTTTCCTTTAATAAAACAAACAATTTATACTCTAAATTATACCTTGTAACGACTCACCATATCTAACCATCACAAGAATCTTTCAATATCTATAATAGTTAGCACTATATGACCAAAAGTGTAGTGATTATGAGAGTATACAAATATATCATCCATCACCAACTAATTTTACACAATGTACTCTTCCACTATATAGATTTAGGATAGGTAATAGGGAATACACAATAAATTTATGTGATCTCAACACTATCTCCCATGTGGAGGTCTATCCACATAATCACTCAATCTATCCTCGAATGTAGCACTAACCTACTTCTAGCACCCATGTTCATCTTCGACCAATTTTCACTTGATGGGTCTCCAAAATAGGTGGTGTTTCATGAAAAAACCACAAAACTCTTTATCTCTTCCTCCATGTTCTCTTCCCCATCTAAAAAAAATCACTTTGAAAATAATTATACGGAAAATATCATGAGGTTTTTGGCCCTTGATGCATACACCAATATGTTCCCACTACTCTGTGGGGGGTCCTACATCCTCAAATAAAACATAATCCTGAAAAATATTTCAAAATAGAACTATGTTAGAGTAGTTTAACCAATAGTTCAAGAAAAAACTCATATATTAACGAATCACTATTCCATGTAGGAAATATGATACAAGAATCAGTATTTAGTCAATAAAATCCTAATCCAGATGGTGACATGAATCAATGAATTTACCCAGAACTCTGTTTCCTGAGGTTCAGGATCATGCCATAAAACCATGAAGTCTTTATCATCATAACACACACAACATATCCAACCTATGGGTAGTCTGATACAACTCAGTGAGAATTACTATGTACTCTATAATAAGGATCTGTACTAAGCATGAAGGAGAGATAACTAACTCAGATGATAGAAAAAGTATATCTATTAACAAGGTCTCCGAAATAATTCCTCATCACTCACTAACTGGAAATGAGAGGCCTAAATATATGAAAAAGGATCATTAAGACCCTACCACTACTTATAAGATGGAAATTATTTGGAAACACCCTTTGTTTAATTGGATAAACCCACAAGGATTAGAGAATAACTAGATGTTCTGACTTAATAAGAATGTGAAAGATTATAAATGAGCGCTATATAATGAATTTATTAACATTCATGTACCCATCAATTGATGTTTTAGGGTTTTGGGTCTATTAAAAGGTTATCAAAGTCCTAGTGAAAGGATACGTCGACCGCTGCACCTATATTGGTTAGCTTAGTCTGATAACTAAACTCAGTACCCCATTAATATTGTTTCCCAAAGTTTCCAAATTAGTCTTCATATGAATACTATATCAAAAAACAATCCCTAGGATATATTTATTCTGATACCACTCTAATAAGACTTGATCCACCAAGGCCCCACCTAGGCCAATGGTAATCCCAGTGTGATACCCTATGCTTAGCTTTAATAGGCTAGGGGATTGGGATTAGCACCTAGTAAGAACATCTCACTATATGGAAGACCTTAACCTATATAAAAAATTAATAAATATATATCTACAATGAATAAAATAACCAACAAAATAAATATAAACTACTAAACCATTTAAAATACATGCATGATACAAAAAGATATAAGTGTATCCCTATATATAAAAATACAAAGGATCAATACATATGAAATACTCTGAAAGCATCAGATACATGACATCAAAAAACTCCTCATCACTTTGAAAACTCTTGGATTGATCTCTAGCCACAATGGTCACCACCACTAATATGAACCACTATTCCATATTATGAGTCACCAAGCATCACCAGTAATCACCTCCACACAAGACACACCATCTCTATGTATATAAAGACTATCTCTAACCCTATGAGTCCTATTCATAGATACAACATGTATGAGAATAAATACTATGCATGTACTAATATAAACATACACAATAGGAAACCCTAAAAACAAAAAATAAATCATAGAATAATGATTTTTCTCAAATCTATCATTACTAGAGTGTAACTAGGAGTAATAAAAGGAAGAATAATCTAGATATACTCAATCACTAGAAGTGTAAAGGATGTAAGTAAAGCCTTAATCACCTCAACTCCAATACTCAATAAGTTGAAATATCATGAGTAACTCGGGATGATCAGAGCACTAAATAATCCTCAATTTCATAATTTAATATCATATCATAAATCACATATTAATTGAAACTAAGGGGGTTCCTTATTAGTCACATGTCTCAAAGTATCCAATACACCTCACCTCTCCAACTCTATCCTCTCCATTGGGAACCATAAAAGTTGTACCTACTCCTCAATGAGGTATGAACATCATTCAAGGAAACACCACACCAAAATACCCACCATAATTGTGTCACCGATCTAGAAACCCATAGGTGAAACCATGCCTTACTTGCGAATTAGTATCGATCATGGGAATACCTACCCCTGCTATCATAACCACCCATGTATGAAAAAACCATATCACATACCCAAAATTGTAATGGGGGAAACTCCACCTCAATGAAAGACCCCAATATCATGGGAGGGATACTAAATTCATATATTGAGGATCCTTCACAACAACCATGGGGGGGGGAATACCTAATCCTACCTAATAGGATGATATTGAGGATCCAACACCCTAGTTATTTGGGGGAATACCTATCCCTATATATAAAATGACCCAAGGATAGAAGATCCCACAACCAAGGATAAAATGGGAAATACTTGACTCTACTTATACAATAAGATATGGGATACCACACACTGAGTATATGGTGGGAATACCTAAAAACTTCAATTAAATGGACCATAGTTAAAGGATATCAAAACCAAGGATAATGGGTTGAATACATGACCCTACCTGGGTGCGGTACCACTCTGAAAATTATACCCAAACCTCATCATTGTACTTAATAATCCACATTAATGTTTAACCTATCTCAATATGAAAATGAGAATTAATGGACGAATGAATTGTGTTACTAAGATCTACATAGAAAAATACTCAGTGATAGGATATTTATTTTCCCAAATCATATAACTGGTGAAAAAGGTTTGAAAAATACCCCATAAAGGAGAAATAATGGAATGTAGTGTTCCCTGAGTGTGCCTAGCTAGGTAACTCATGACTCTTGGATGGTACAATATATGATCATGTGGAGCAGATTCTCGATGTACATTTAGTGTTGTGCCCCCTCTCGAGTCGGATCAGATGGGACCTGACTCAATATAGATTCCTACCTCACCTTGCAGGCATCAATAAACTCATACCTATACCAATGATGGTCCACACCACAATACCCACACTAGGCTAACCCAACTGACCATCGGATTGAATAACCTCTACCTGCTACATAGCTGGAGGGGCACTATCTGATCCCAAGGGACAATATCATTGGTAGTCCAAACCTATACCCACATCCCCTTTATCCTAATGCGACACCATTGCTATTATGAAATCCTCCACTCTAGAAACAGGATACTAGCTACCCGACATGCCATGGTACCACCAGTGTCTATGCCTCCTTGAACTTCAATTTGAGATTGAAACTATATCACGCTACACCACCTTATCATGGTTGACCTCCCTTACCCGTTCCCCTCATGCTGCACCGCCTCACTCTATGTCATTCTAGGTGCCTCCAATATTATCAATCCTCTTTGTCACCTACTTCTCTCTCACTCAGTGCACTCCACCACCCCTTACTATTACCAACCTCTGTTAGGGATAGAGGACCATCATCTACATTTGAGATGGAAGAAAATAAAATAGAGAGGATAAAGAGAGGGTAAATGGGGGGGGGGGTGAAAAAGTAATCATTCTTAATTGATCTACAGATGAATTCACACAAGAAAAAATAACGAAATAAGGGTTAAAGAATTACTACCCTATAAAATCCATGGCATATGGGTTTGAAAATCCAGAATGAGGATTAAATAATCCATGAGGGGTTAGAGAAAAATAATGAATAATAAACCCTATGTATAATGATAATGAGTGGGGGATTCAAAAATAAAATTCATAATGAATTACAAGAATAATGGAGTAACAAAAATAAAAAATCCCCACCTCATGAAACAACAATAATCTCATCAATCAATTGTTGTGGCCATGGTCCCATTCATCATTGTCACACAATCTGATCACCATTGATAATCCCACTATGATCCAAGAAATTTTCCATTACTCTTTATCTAGTGTTTATACTAAGGAAATATGTGTCTAAACTTATAGATACAACATAAAATGGAATTTACAGGATCACTCTAGGATTTACACCAAATCAAAATGATTAATTAATGTGATTAATTAAATCAATTGAATAAATTCATTCCACCTATAATGGACCAAACATGAGAACCCCAATGTGAACTCATATTATAGTTATCCTTAGGTAAAAACACCACACTTGACAAAAATACGATGTCAGTTTCCCATATGATTCTCCAATTATGATTTATAAGGATTTCCTGAAAAACACACTCACACATACTAAAAATAATGCATTTTAAGTATTTTATTACTATTCAAGCTCTATAATGCCTAAAACATCACATTTGATTATACCTAGGGTAAAAACCATAAACTATAAAGATCCAAACCTATGAATCTAGGTTCGGTTCCTATAAATGACATGTCTGTATTTTTTTTAAAAGAAACTGAATAAAATATACAAAATTTATTACATACAAGGATCTTTTACCAGTATTGGTTTTAGAGGATTAGATACATGAAATACATATTAATTAAATGAAATAAGAAAAAAACTCTTTTATCACGCTGCTTCCTCAATGAAATACTCATCATAAAGTAAATCCACTAAATCTATGACAAATAAATTAAAAACATAGAGTGAGAAATCATTTTTCCTAGTAAGGTGTTTTAAAATCATTGATAATTACTTTTAAAATATTCTTTTGAAAATAAATTAAAAAATACATATAGAAATACCTTTTTAAAACATTATTGAAATTACTTATGAATTAAAAATACTATATCACTTTTGAAAACACTTACATTAAAAAATTTCATTAAATATGTTGTAGTGATTTTATAGAAACAATACACAAGCTTCTGAAAACAAAACATTAAGGCCACTTGAAACTTTGAAGGTTGTCTTGGGTAACCCACTTGGTGAGGGATGAGTTCACTCTCCAATTCCCTACCATATTTACACTGTTCAAGTGACATATATTATGAAAACATTTTAATCTTGCTCTACGTATATGTACATTATTCTCTCAATTTTCTTGTTTTAAAAAATTTAAATCATATGCTAATAAGTAAATTTACACTTATAACTGAATTAGAAATATATTCAGATAAATTGGAGTAACTATATTTATCCCCTTCTCATAAATACATATAATGTTATCAACATTCCACCATAAAATCAGTTTAAATATAACTTTATAGGTAAATAAGATTCAATAAACACACACACACACATATATTTATAATTAATAAAAACTAATTCAAGAATGATATTTCATGTATTATAGATTATGGCTATATCTTATACACATTTTTACATTCATGTATTTATAAAGACTTTGCAAACATGAAATAATGGGTTTTATTTACAATTAACACATAAAATGATAACGTTGATCATATATATAAAAAATACGCATAAAATGAAAATGATAAATTGATATCTCCTCCCATATAGATTTTATGTAAAAAATAATCCATTTATAATAAAAAATAACAAAACAAGATTTTTTTATAATTTAAAAATATATTATGTAATAAATTTTTATCTCATTGATTTGTTGCTTGAAAATTTAAATATCTTTTAAAGAGTTTAAATCAAAATTGTAAAACAAAATAACTTTTTTTTATAGAAAAACTTGATAAAAATTATGAAAATCCTTACATTATACCAATTAAATTAAAAATCATACATATGTATACACACACACACACACACACACACACACACACACACACACATATATATATATATCAATATATATCCCTTGAAACATCATGATAAAAGAGACCCTTAAAAACATAAAATTTTAAACAAATCCTTTCAAAACATAACTGTATAGATTAGTAATTAAAACAAATAAATTAAAACTAATAAAGATAATTAGGTAGATATATATACGTATATATTTTTTATATACATAAATTTATTGTTTGAAATCAAAATCAACCCATGAACATAATTTGAAAAACAAAACTAAATAATTTCCCTTACCCTAAAACCATTACTCAAAAAAAGGAAGTATTATTGATGTGTGTGGATGTGATTAATGTAGAAGAAAGGAGAGAAATAAGTTTTATCTTTCAAAATGTTCAAAGGATAGTGTTTAAAAAAATTTACTTACTGTTTGGGTGATAAAAATAAATGTGATAAAAGGTTAATCTTTTGACAAAAAAAAACTGAGGGTATTTGTACCCATTTGGATCAACATAGTATATATATATATATTATGAGGATCTTTTTTATTTTAATATTCTCAGACTCAAACATCCAGGTTTTAGTTGGTTTACAAGTAAAATAAAAATATATAAAAGAGTGGATTCCTTTGGAAGATGTGGAAGGATAAGCTGAATCAATGGAGTCAATTTAAAATTTTAAAACATCATCTATTTCATTTTTATAGAAAATGATATCAAGATGGGGATGTGGATGAAAGGAACTCAAATGTTGGAGAAGAGATGGCGGTGTCAGCCTATTGGTGTGGGTAGGGTTCAATGAGGAACAATATCAGAGATGGATTGAATTGTCTGGATCATCCAAGATTGATTGAAGGGTTGGGATTTATTCCCACATGAGTAAAAGGGAGAGACTGATCAAGATTGGAATAGACAGATTGTATCATATATGGGCCTAATCAGATAAATAATATTTATTTTCAAGCAAAAATTCATGTCCCACATAAAATTGGAAAAAGTTTGAGACACACTTTATAAGCCACATTGCTTCTTCTATATCCCTATGACACAAACACACACTGCACACTAGGGGGCTTATACATGTGCTCCCACCATGGGCTTCGACCCACTTATACATGGACCTATATTTTTCCATTATACATATAGAGCTGAACTAATCGAGCTAGGATTGAACTACACCTCTATTGAACTATGAGGACTTAAAAAAATTGTAAAATATTTTCAAAACATGGGAAAAATAGAAAAATATTAAAGAATCATATATATATCTATATCACATAATCTTTTAAACCATTTCCTTTTATGAAAAATTAATTTTTCATTCATATAAAATTATATTTTTATTAAATTATTGGGTTATAATATCAAATTTTAAAATTATAAATAATAATTAAAACATTATCATTATATGCCATCATTTTATTATTTGAAAATATTATTTTAAATTCATTTTAAATTTTCAAAACATATAATGGATAAAAAGAAAACCCAGTGGTTATCACAAATATCAATGTTCATATTTTATTCAACAATCACAAAATGTTTTTATATATACCTATCAAAGGTTATTCGAAAACACAACAAAAATAATCAATGTTCTTTTCTTGCATCAAAATGGAGTTTTACATCCATCTTGTTCTTATAATTTCCATTATTATTGTTGATATTTTTTTTCTAACTGTGGAAGATCAAAGGGAAGTGGTCTACACAATCTTTCTTCTTATATTACTCGGTGGAGAACCATTTGTTTTTCTGAGTATTTTTATGAGTTTTCTGAAGTAGTTTTATAATGATGTAATGCTATAAATGATTTAATAAAAAAATTTATTTCCTCATTTGTCTTTAATTATTTATTTTTTATAAATTATCAATATTTATTATAATTAATAATAATAATAATAATAATAATAATAATAATAATAATAATTCAGGTACACCATGGATTCAGGGTGTTACATTCTTCCACCTTAATATAATTATGGCATCTCAATTCATTTATACACACACCCAAATATTTATTCTTTAGAACTTAAGACATGATGTTCCTATATAAAAAACTTATTGTTATTAATTATCACAATTGAATTATAATAATTAATTCATACCTTCACCAGTTCCACTAGTGTTGGTGATTCTCTAGGTTCCTTCTGGTCAAATTGATCCTCAAAGTAGTTTTAAATTATTTAATTTATTTTTCCCAAACACAACTTGAGAAACTAGGGTCAAACTCATGTATACAGTGATAGGATTTTGAGAGAGGGGAATGAAAATTTTAAAGCATGTAGATATCCGAGTAAACTTGGTTTCTGTAAAACAATCAAAACAAATCATCTTATATAATTTCAAAGTCTTTAAGTCATCCATATATACTGAAATAGAAAACATGAAACATGTAAGCTGCGCAAAGGTCACCCTATATTTTATCCTCCATAAAATTACATAAAGATAGAAATTTTTCATAAAGGGTGAAACATTTTAAAAGTCCCTCAAAATAATTTACTCAACGTGCATAGAATGGAAGTTGAGCATGAACCATGTGAAACTAAACGACGACCAATCCTTGAAAGTATCAAAGTATATTAGGAGTATTGGATATTTGGTAGAGGCATTTATAGGATAAAAAAAGGTTTGGAAAGGGCTCAAAATCATCTAGATATGATTTTAAAATTATGTTTTCAAGATGCTCATCTGGAAGAGGTAGAATATTGGTTCGTGTTCTTCTATCCTCCACCTGAAAATATTAATGAAAAGAGTTATTATAAAGGATTCATACTTAAATTCTCAATCGGTTCTAATTTTCCAAAATTATATAGACTGTTGCTTTGATATCTACAGTCACGATCTGTACCCGCACTTCCATGTTCAGTTCATATAAATGCTATGTATATTATTTTAAAAAAATGGAACAAATACACAATATTTAATACATATTAGGAAGTTTTACCAGCCTTGGTCATAGAGAATTAGATACATGCTATACATAGTAATAAAATGAAATAAAAAAAAGACGTTATTTATGCTAATTCCTCAATGAAATACTCATAAAAAAGTAAATCCACTAAAATTTTGAAAAATAAATTAAAAATATAGTGTAAACAATTATTTTTCTCAGTAAGGGGTTTTAAAATATTTGATAATCACTTTTAAAATATTATTTTTGAAAATAATTTAAAAAATAAAATTAGAAATACCTTCTAAAAAAATTATTGAAATTAATTATTCCTTAAAAATACTACAACAGTTTCAAAAATACTTACAATCAAAAATTGATTTAGACATATTCCACAGATTTTTTGAAAACAATATGAAATATTCTAAAAAAAACACTAAGGCCACTTGAAACATTGAAGGCTATATTGGGCCTACCCACTTGATGAGGGATGTGTTCACTCCCACATTCCATACTATATTTACAACATTCTAGTTACAAATTTTATGACAACATTTTAAGCATTCTGTATGCATACCTACACTATTCACTGGTATTTCTACTTTAAAAACATTGGGAACATATTCTAATTTTTTTTTACACTTATAACTTTATTAAGAAATCTTCTGATAAATTGGAGTAACCGTATTTCTCCCCTTGTCATAAATACTTAGAATGTTATTAATATTATTACATAAAACCAATTAAAAAATAACTTCCAAGGTAAATATGATTCAATACACACACACACATACAATTAATAAAAAATAATTCATGCATGATATGTCATGTATTATATATTCTTGGCCATATGTTATACAAATTTTAACATTCATGTATGTATAAACACTTTTTGCACATGTAGTGATAGGTTTTTTTATAATTAGAACATAAAATGATATCATTTATCATTTATATAAAATATGCACATAAAACGACAATAATAAATTGAAATCTCCTCCCAATAGATATTTTATTCAAAAAGAATCCATTTAAAATAAACAAATAAAAAAGTTTTTTTTGTCTTTTAAAATTATCTTATGTAATAAATTTTTAGCACATTAATTTGTTGCTTGAAAATTAAAATATATTTTGAAGAGTTTAAATCAAAATTTTAAAATAAAGTAAGATTTTGTTTTTTATAAACAAACATGATAATATTTAAGAAGATACTTATATTCTACAAATTAAATTTGAAAGAATACATGTTTATATGTATATATATATATATATATATTTCAATATACATCCCTTGAAACAGCATGAAAAAAGAGACCCTTAAAAATATATAATTTTAAACAAATACTCTCAAAACATAAATTTATAGATTATAAACTAAAAAAAATTCCTTAAAAATAATAAATATAATTATGTTGTTATATATATAATTATATATTTTATATAAATAAATTGATAGTGTCACGACCCGCCCTCGGGGCCTGTTCCGTGACTACCCCAAGCCCGCCTTCCATAGGCCAGGGGCTGGCGACTAGCACCAAGGCGTAAATCCCGGTAAAAAGGGAAGGCATTGCCTTTGTAAAGTAAACAAGCACCACAGAGTACAAGCGGAAGAAGTAAACACTAAGTAAAAACTGAGTACAACAGTAAGTACAGAAATTAAAAGGGGCCAGAAATACAAGCCCAACTGTAAAGTACAACTAGAAAGGGAAAACAACAACTCTAAAGTAAAGCTGCTATGCCAAGCTGTCCACTGGAAATCCCACCTGAAGGGTGGGTACATATAGCTCCACTGCTCCTCGGGTCCTACCGACCGCTCCGAGCACATCCCACCCAGTGGTCCACCTCCAGGTACTGTCCTGCTCTGTAAGCCTCAACCACGATCAACGATGTCTGTCGTCTGCAACCAACACAATGTAGTGCGGGCATAGCCCGTGCAGGGGTGAGTATAAGCTACTCATTAGGGACCCTGAGACCCCTGAAGGTCTCCCAAAATCCACAAAGGATAAACCACAAAGGATAGATACAATCACGAAGTAACAACTGACACTGCTTAGGTATATGCACATAAAAATACCTAAGTCATCAATTCCAATACGCTCCAACCTCCGAGCCCAAGTACAAATCAGTCCACACAGGAAAGTATACGTATTCCACACAGGAAAGCAAACGTAATCCACACAGAATAGCACAACACAATCCACACAGGAAAGCAAATAGGATTCAGCTCACACATGTATACTTCTTTGAGGATGATAGAGATGATCACTGATCCATCTAATTCGTCGGACCCACAAAGGATCGATAGGTACTAACCCCCGAAAAGACCCACACAGGATCAGACCCACACAGGATCTGTAGGCGCTGGTTCACACAGGAGCGCTGAGCGCTGACCCACACAGGATCGGACCCACAGAAGATCGGTAGCACTGATCCACACAGGATCGCTAAGTGTTGTAGTCTTCGTCATCGAATCCACTAAGGATATCTATACAGTCGTCGTCGCAGTCACAGTAGCAGTCGCAGCCAGCTCTAGGGTTCCCGCACACAGTAAACTCGTTTCGGAAGGTCCGCTCCACGAGCCGAGAGGCTTATACATCAACTATCACATAGTCTAGAGTTGTTGTATCCAAAGTTTCGTATCGACAACAGGAACTCAACGCAACAGACGGCGCGTCAATCGGACGCCTGGTCTGAGAGTTATTAGCTTTTTCGTGCAAGGGCCCAGAAGGTTTTAAGGCAAAACCAATCCGACCATACTCCACCTGCGTCCAAACCTCAGGCGGAGTATGCCAAAAGATCCGTCTCACTAAGTGGAACTCAACAAAGCTGACGGCACGTCAATCAGACGTTCGTAGCTCAAGATATGAGCGTTTCTACTGCGAAGGCCCGGTTGGTTTCGTGTACGAACCAACCCGGCCGAACTCAAAGTATTCCGAAACGTTAAGTGCGATATACCGAAACGACCATCTCGATCCAAGGATCGCATCTCCGCAGACGGCACGTCGTTTGGAGGTCCATATCACGAGTTATGGGCATTTGAACTCAAACAGTTCGGTATCGGGGGTTTCGGGCCCGGGCCGACCCGGCCCGAGACCCCCCGGCTGGCCCGAACCGGGTCGACCCGCCCCGGACAGGGTCGGCCCGGCCCGGCGGACCGGCCTGGTGCCGGTCTGGCTCAGCGCAACGCGCTGGGCGCACTGCCAGCTCGGCATCGGCCGAGTTGATTGAAGAAAACGGGGGGGGGGGGGGCTGCCCCCCTTTGTAACCGCGGCCCCCCCTCATAATGGGGGGCCCTTCATTTGGCTGGGGGAATTTAATTCCCCCGGCTTTCTCCACTCCGGCCGGCCCAACCTGGCCGGCCGGCTCCCTCTCAACGGGACCGGCGGTGGCCAGTCCCCTTTCCGGCTCCGACACCGGCAGCCCGGCTGGACGCCGGTCACTAAGCTCCGCCGCGGCCCAGAACCGGCCGTGGCCCTTGTCGTCCGGCACGGTGCGACGACACCGCGCCCCCTCCGCCGCGGCCCCGCTCCAGCCGTGACGCCTTCGATTTCCTTCGACGCGGCGCGACGGCGTCGCGTTCTTGAATTTCATTCCAAGGCGCGGCGCGACGACACCGTGCAATACTTGCCGTATGATTACCACGTGGTGCGACGACACCACGCCATCCCGTTCCATCCGCAAGGAAACAAAAATGAACATAGGAGGGGGTTAAGCCGTGTTTGTGCGGTCCGGTCCCCTCTCGTTAAATAATAACATTTATTCGTTTATCCTTGAAGTTCAACATTCTAGAATCAAGAATGGAAATAATTAAATAAAATAACAACAATCCCCTACCTCAGCTTCAAGAGCGGTGTTCGTCAACGACCCGCGGAAGACGAGCGTCACAGAGGTCGGGCGTCACTGGAGAAACTTCGTAAGCTGACGGAGAAAGCCCGAGGAGGAAGCAGCGTCTCCTTTCGTTGACATGGGAAGAAGATCGAAATAAGCGGCGTCGTCGATCTTCGGAAACACACCGGCTGCGAAGAAGAGAATAGACGACACGTCTTTCACATCTTATGGTGACGACGTTCTTCGTCGGAGCCTAATTGTTCTTCGTGTTCTTCGTCGTGGTTGAAGAAGAAGAAAGCTTCCCCAAATCCTCTCAAGGTGACAAGATAAAACTAACCGAAATAAAATAAGCCTAAGGCTTATTTTATTTACACAACTAAACCACTTTGAATTTCGAAGGTTTGAAATTCAATAACTCATCTCAATTAAAACTCAAGTTGTCAAAAATTAAATTGAGTGGAGTTATTGGGAGTTTAAAGGGGAGTTGAGGAGTTAGGGTTCGTGTGGGCCCCACCACACTTAATCCTCTCAAGGGAGGTTAAGTGGATGTGGGTCCCACCTCTAACTCCCTTTGGGAGGATATAACCAACATGGTTTAAAAAAAATTCTGTTTCCACAATTTAGTTAACTTCATTTAAATTCCCCCAAAACTTACTCTCAACCCGCATAAAACGCAACCTCAGAAAAGGTCTCCTAAAGCGAACATCGGCGCTGCGAGTTCATCGGTGCCCTCGGAATTCGATTCTGGGCACCGGTTCAAAAGTAAGAAATTCCTGCTCGTTCGTTCACTAAACGTACCCGATCCAAACTTCGGAAAATGATTCCGGGCACACCGGGCCTCGGAATTAGGTGCCGTCAGAAACCGACCTCTTGTAAAATTCCAAATAAAATTAAGAAAAAATTTCCCTTCAATTTTACAGGTCTTTACAGATATTTTGAAATAAAAATAAAACTATGAACATAATTTGGTAAAAAAAACTAAACAATTCCCATTACCCCAAAACTAGAACTCAAAAAATGAATTCTACATGAGGTGCGTGGATGTAATAAACGCAGAAGAAACAAGAGAAGTAAGTCATATCATTAAAAATGTAAAAATAATAGGGTTTAAATAAATTTTTTACTTATTGTTTGGGTGATAAATAAATGTGATAAAAGGTTCATATTTTGAAAAAAAATATCTATGGGTTTTTAGACCCATTTAAATCAATATAATTTATATATATATATTATGTAGATCATTTTGACATTGGGATTCTCAAATTCAGACATTTGGATTTTAGTTGGTTTAAAGGTAAGATAAAAATATATAAAAGTGTAGCTTCCATCGAAATACATGGACAGATAAACTAAATCAAGGGAGTATATTTAAGTTTTCAAGCTATCATCTACTTCGTTTTAGTGGAAAATGATATCAAGGTAAGGCCGTAGGTGAAGGGAACTCAGATGATGGAGAAGTGTCAGTATGTTTGGCCTACTAGTGCAGGTATGGTTCATTGAGGAAGATGATTGGGGATGGATTGAATTAACTAGACCATCCTAGAATAATCAAAGTGTTGGGATTTAATTTTACATGAGTAAAAGTGAGAGAATGATCAGGATTAGAATGGACATCTTAGATCATATACGAGCCTGATCGGAAAGATCAGATCCATTTTTGTGCAAAAATGCATGTCCCACATCAAATTTGAAAGAGTTTGGGACACCCTTTATTAGCCAAAATGAATTTTCCATCTCTTGATGGCATAAACACACATTGCACACTAAAGGCCTTATACACAAGCTCCTACCACAGGCTTCAACCTAATTATACATGAGCCTATATTCATACATCCTATACATGGGACTAACTACTAGACTCCTAGATCTAGGCTTTAACAATGCCTCTGTTGAAACATTATCCCTTAGTATTTTTTTTGTATAAAAATTTGAAAACATTGAAAAAATTGAAAAATATCAAAGAATAATATTTATATTCTTATCGCTTAGTCTTTTAAAACATTTCCTTTTTTGAAAAATTTATTTTTCATTCTTATAGAATTATATTTTTATTAAATTATCATGTTATAATATCAAAATTTAAAATCATAACTAAAAATTAAAACATTATCATTACATGTCATCATTTTATTATTTGAAAAAATTATTTTAAATTAATTTTAAATTTTCAAAACATATAACGGTTAAAAAGAAAACCAAATAGTTATCAAAAACATCAATGATCATATTTTATTCAATGATCACAAATTGTTTGATATATACCTGTCTAAAGTCATTCGAAAACCCAAAAAAATCATAAAATTTATTTTCTTTCTTCAAAATGGTGTTTTACATTTTTCTTATTCTTACAATTTCCATTATTATTATTATTATTATTATATTTCAAACTATGGAAGATCCAAGGTAAAAGGTTTAAACAATATTTCTTCTTATGTTACTCGATAGAGGACTATTCATTTTTCTAGGCCTTTTTAGGAGTTTTCTGAAATATTTTTGTAACAATGTAATGTTATCACTGATTTAACAATAAAATTTATTTCCTTGATTGTCTTTAATTCTTGAATTCTTCTAAATTAAAAAAATTTATTAGCAATAACAATATTAATAATAATTCAAGTACATCATGGATTTAGGGCGTTACATATACTATAATCTATGTTTGTATCAGATAATTTTTCTAATATTGTTTTCTACGGTAAATTTACTATCATACCCCTAAGGATGTTATGGAACTCTAAAACTCAAAATTAAGCTATGTATCATTTAGAAAAAACCCAGGTATGTATAGTGTGTTCATGTGTGTGTATTTATATGTGTATTTAAGTGATTTTTTGTACATGTGTATGTACATATATGTATGTTTATATATGTGTATGTATGTGTATATATGTGTATGCAAGTGTTTCCATGAGTATGTGTATGTATGTATGTATATGTGTATATATGTTTATTATGTGTATTCATGTGTATATATTAGTATGTATGTGTATGTATGTGTATGTATGTGTATGAATGATTATATGTGTATGCATGTGTTTTTATAAGTATGTATGTGAATATATTATTATAGAGAATGAAAATTAATTTGGTTTTTTAATTTCAAATATCTCATTATAGTATATTTAAATATATATTTATATACCTACATATATGTACATGTTGTGAAATGGACCGAACACTGATTGAAATTGTGAAGCATTTCAAAATGATAAATGTATGATTGATCATTTGATAAGTGTATAATTGATGAAATATGGAGTTAAATGTAAATAAGTTTGATGAAAAATGAAAATATTGATGAAATAAACAAGATATAACAAGAAAGTATATAGGCTAAAAGTTCTAATTTCTATTAACATGACGAAATATATACAAGGCACATAAAGTGAAGTCTAAGTAATTGAGTTCCATGTTATGATGCCTCATTAAAAAACACATTGGTAAAACCTGTGATGAAAACCTCATGTAAGGAAAAAAGAGTACAGTGTTACCAACTACCCCTTGTAAATTTATGATAATCTTTTCGGTGACCACATCCCAATTTTATAAATCAATTTTGTAGTTAGTAATGAATTTTTGAATAAATATACAATATTACAAAAAAGAAATTATTTTAAAGATATCAATATCAGCATAATTTAAAATTTCATGAGTGAAAATTAATTTTTGAGATATATCATATTTTATTTAATTACACTATATAATCAACATTATCTTCATATAAAATGACACTAATAACATTATTCATATTTAATCCACAATATGTTGAATAAATTATCTCAACCAAAAACATTTTAAATTTGATTAATGAATTGAAATCAACCTATAATTATTAGAGGTGTAACACAAAATTTTTTATGACATATTTCTCTTTAAATTAATTTTATTTCTTTGATATCATTCTTTATACACAACACCGAGTTTAAATGAATCGTTATATATTATTGAAACAATATTATTTAATGTGATAGTTATCTACTATCCTTTGAATTGGATGGTATTAATAAAACTAAAAAAATTGTAAAAACTTAGTGTTTAAAAATTTATAAAATTAATTAAATGGTTATTAGTAGGTTATAAATTAAAAATAAAATCATTTTAAGGTAAAAACATATGTTTTTTTTGAAAAATAGTTTTTATGAATATAATGTTTTTTATATTAATAAATTAAATTAACCACAATTAAGGAATTATTTAAATAAAATATGTATAATATATATTAAATAAATTTCTTTAACATTCACCTAATAGTTTTTAATATGCATGGAATACGAAAAAATCCAGTTTTATGCTTAAAAATAAATTTTTCTAGAAAAAATTTTTGTCGAGTGTTGCGTTATTATTTTAAAATAAATTTATGCCACATATATAAATTGAATATGATAAAAAAGATTACATATTTCTAATTATTCTATCAAAAATTTGTAATTAATCTAATTTTATTTTTCATATTCAATAGTAAAAATGGAAAACATTTATTACCATAATTATGGTAAAAATAGGTTTACTGGGGGTGGTTAAATTTAGATATAATGGTAAAAGTGAAACTTAAAATTGCCTAAATATTATTGGGTGAAGGTATTTATACCTTATAATATCATAAATTTTAAATCATATCCATTTTGTGCAACTTCCACAAGAATGTGACTTTATATTATTTAAATCTTTTAAGTAATTCTATATGCGTCCCTCCCATCAATTATAAAAGGGTGCCTCTTCTCCTCCATTGTTCAAAATATTTGAGACATATATATTAAGAAATACCTATCAAAAAGCTTTTCTATATTACTTTAATTAATCTTTAAAATCAAATTCTTACCCTAAGACCATATTAAGAAGTCCTATGGTGTAATCCAAAGAGGTATATCAAAGAAGTGGTAATCATCTCACCTGACACTTTCAAAGTTTATTTCTTATTCTACATCCTATAAATTTTTTGTGTCCATACTAACATAATTGATACATTTTTATCCATACAATTATATGTTTTTATGATAATAGGACAACCATTTTTTATATCCTTCCCACCAATTGGAAAATGATAAGGTTGTATGTGTGTGCATGTGGACTACCGTCTCCTTGAAGCTATATGATTCATTTTTCATTTCTAAATTACATGGATAGTATTAAGGATAAATTTTATGAATATATATGATATTAATGATATATTTATTATTTTCAATGTTTAATTATTATATAACATTCTTTCATTCCAGCCAACAAAAAATGGAAAAATCACCCGTGCATACACGTGGACTACAACCTTCAAAAAGCGATGTAATTTATTTTTCATCACTGATTTATATTAATTGTTATAAAAGTGTATAAAATTAATAAATAGTTTAAATATATTATGCCTATTACTCTATATATGATTAAACCATGACCAAGGTGACAGTACTATAACCATCAAATCGATATATGCATTGAAAACAAACCATTTTTCACCAGAATGTTCATTTTAATGGAGAAATTGTTAATAAAAGGATAAATGGAAATTATAAAGGAAGGATTAATAGTATTTTATCTTTTAATATGATTCTATAATATATATAATAGATCTATATTTATCATACATGAGTTTTGAATGTGAATAATGTAATATGAGACTTGACG
Organism: Viscum album; assembly: GCA_963277665.1. Taxonomy (NCBI): domain Eukaryota; kingdom Viridiplantae; phylum Streptophyta; class Magnoliopsida; order Santalales; family Viscaceae; genus Viscum; species Viscum album. The sequence continues at coordinate 1,257,770,486 of OY728122.1, forward strand.
TAATGGTTTATGTTACAATATCATTTCTTTTCGAGACTTCCTATGCTAAATTTCTATTGATGAAAATTATATGGTTATTATAATAAAAATAAAATTATTTTTATTATCATATTTACATTCCAATAATTTTCAAGTAATATTACCATTTTCATCTCTTTTCTAATAAAAATGATCAAGAAAATGTTTTTAAGAAAAACCAACAATATTTTGTCTTTGGTTGATAGAACTTTTCTTTCAGGTCCATGTTATTTAAAATGTTTTCAAGAATGTTATTTTATATGATAAAATTATTGTTTACAGTATTTTAAATTATATTTTATGTTATTTTAGATTAAAAAAAAATGAATTTTCATAATGTTTTCTAAATTGGTTATTTATGTTTTTTTATAAAAAAATTGAAAGGAATATTTGTTTTATCATTTACCACACAAAAACAATTTACACAAAATAATTAATATTCATTAATTTTAAGATAAATTTTCAAGTTTATATGGTTACTTTTACATATTTTTTTCTCAACATTTTGGGAGTTTTTGGCTTTTGAAGATACTGAAAGAAGAGGGTAATTTTCATATTTTCAAAAGAAATTTCAAATCCTCATATAAAATTATTTTTCATCTATGTAAACATAATTTAAGAATTTTTATACTTAATTAGGGATATGATATTATGACAATTTTCACTTACATTATCTCTATGGTTTATGATAATGACGATTTAATGATGATTTTAGGGAAAAAAATTTTCCCCTTGGGTTTGTTATGTTATGATGAAATATTATTGAAATAAATTTCATTTCTATGAGTTATGATATGATGAAATGATTTATGGTTTATGAAACCCATTTAATTTCCATGGGTTATGAAAGAATTTATTGATTAATGTTTTATGATCTCATAGAACACATATATATAGTTTTAATTATGTGATGGGTGTTCCTAGAATTATATACCCATATAATGCATTGGGAAAATAATGTTATCTCATGAGATAATAAGGATTGGAATAAGAAGTAAAACAAGTTCAGTAAGGGTCTGTATCCACTATAATAGTTTTGGGTGTGAACTATAACTACATAAATTCTTGAATAGGGACTGAACCTATAACATACCATACTTTGCAAACATAGATATTAATTATAAATAAAATAATTTTCATTATATAACATAAAAAACCACACCAAAACCATATAGTATTATTTTATTTAGAATCTTTAAATCACAAACAACTCATTCATAAAACATCTAGATCGTATCCTACATATTCTTTCATAACTAGAACCCTTTATGAAACATCTTACTTAATTCATTTCTTCATATCCTGGGGAAAAGAGACATAAGAAATGGTGATCTTAGATGCTCAATAATGATAAAAAAGAGAGATATCAATCATTTCATAATCATAATACATCTGAATATAAAAAAACATTTGAAAATTATATCCTGCATATCAAATTTCAAGATATAATTTCATGAGATAAATCATATAAGATCATAAATAATCAAAGAAAATTTTATTTGAGAGCATAACATAATACATGGGATTATCGTATACACTTAATAATATGAAATCATTTCCATATTAGTAAAGGATCATTTCTAAGACCATCATAGTGGACAAAGTCCTTTACTAAATCAGGTTCTCTCCCCATTCCAGCCTTGTATTACTAAACCAAGTTCACTCCTCATTCCAGTCCTGTCTATATCATGAGATATAAATATTTACCCAATTAATTGGAGGGAAATTTAGGTCCCTCTAGTCACATAATAAAAAACATACATATGTGTTCTATAAGAACATAATTGATCCATCTTATTAGAACCCATAAAAAGAAATGGGTTTCACAAGCATCATTCCATCCTAATATAACCCAAGGAAAATAAACAGGTTTCAGAAATACCATTCTATCATAAAAATAAACTAACAAAATAACGAATAGGGGAAAGAACCTTGAAAAATATCCCAAATATGGCATAAGTAACATCAAATAACGTTATCATAAATTCAAAATTATTTTGAGAGATCACTTGAAAATAATTCTTGTGGAAAATATCCTATTTTCATTAAAAACATTTTCTTTTCAAGAAATTTTAAAAAGAAAAAATTTTATTTGAAAATAAACTTGTAATATTTTAAGGAAACATTCAAGGAATTAAGGTGTTATCAAATAAAAAAAATAATATTATAGAAGTTAAAAAAACAATCCTTTCATAATTTTGTCAGAAAAGTCACAAAGTACCTCATTTGGAAAATGAAAAAAAAGATTCCATTCAAACCTTTTAGTAAACATTAACACATGCATAAAAAATTTAAAAAATTATATAATAATAGTAAAAGTATTTTTGGAAAACATTTTTAAGAATCCCGGAAATGGAATATAAATATCTACTAGAATATACTTACGTATAAAAAATCCTGAATAATATTGGGATTGTGAAATTAACCTTCACCTAAGGTCTGATTTCCTTCATATGTATACAAATCTACAATATAATAGTTTAAAAAATGTTATTAATTTAAAATAGTAACATATTCATATTTATGAAATACATATGGTCCTATTATATCATATTATAACTCATTTTTTAAAAATATTTCACTACTATCCTTCTCTCGGGTGTTAACAACTTCATTTTCCTATGCATGTTTTGTCGTATAAGTCCCAGTTATTATGAATTAGTAATAGTCAATTCAAATAAAAAAATTATATTATTGTAATATATCTCATATTTATTCCTTATATACATTCAAATAATCAATCATGAATGGTGAACATGGAAAATGAATCACATCACGTCTTGGAGATGGTAGGCCGTATGTACGCACAAGCGATGGTATCATTCCCTTAATAGTGAAATAGTATAGAAAAATAATGGTATATTAATTCACTGAATCAATATTATGTTATAATTATCACACACACACACACACACACACACACACACATATATATATATATATATATCTATGTGTGTGTGTGTGAGAGAGAGAGTTATTTCCATCATTATACCCATCTAAATAAAGTAACGATGAAAAAAATATTACACCATGACGTGGATATTGTATGTCATATATATCATGTGCATTGATTTTTTTCATAGGATGGATGAAGAATGGAATATGGTTTTTATATAACAATAATAAAATATAATCATATATATTATATTATATTTATTACTTTTTAATGAACAAAACACATGAAGAGAAAGTAGATGAAGAAATAATCTTGAAAGAGTCTGTAAAGATGACTACCTCATCTTCGATGAAAATCCTTTATATAACCTTTTAAGAATACTAGGGTTGGTATTTTGAGAAGAAAATTAACTCTATAATGTGTCTAGTAAATTTTAAAATAGAAATTTTAAGGGTAAGGTCAATATTTAAGGCTCAATGTAATGTGAGGAAGTGAGGGAGGAGGTTACATTTTATAACTGAGGAGAGGGGCACTTTTGGAATTTAAAAAATATATTAATTTACTGTAAATTAAATCTCAATTGAAACACCTATAAAAGGAAATTAATTCAAGTATAATATGATATAAGGTTATAATATCATCAAACAATATATTTTATACATGTTTTGGAATTATTTTAAACCTTATCATTTTGATTAAAACTTAGTTAACCTATTTTATTTTTTTTACTTTGGTAACAAAATTTTCAATATTAAATGTTTGTAAATATTTACTATGTGATATTAATTAAATCATAAATGAACAATTTATGACATTTTATAAAATATTATATATTTTTTTTATTTTTAAATATGTTTCTTGTTTTTTTAATAATTTAATAAAATTCTTTTGTATAAAATATTATTAGTGTCAATTTTGAACCTATTCATTTATTGAAATTTTTAAATATAAAAAACAAGTTAAATTTAAATAAAATATTTTACTATATACCTAATATTTCATGGGAGTATAAATTTTTTACCATATTAATTATCTCAAATTATATTTATTCTAATATTTTTAGTAACATTTATTTGATATTTCCATTAATAAAATAATTACCACATCAGTGCCATCTAATAATTTAATATACTAATTTATTCACTAAAATTTAAAATTAAAATACCACGATGAATATTTAATATTAATTTCAGAATAATATTTATAGTCAAATATATATTTTGGGTAACCTTATATTAAAATGATATAGTATTTAAAACATGAATGTGACATATTTATGTTTTTATTAAATAAAACATTATAAATATCAAAATCTCATTTAAGTGGCCCAAAAATCCAAAAATAATTTTTTTTCAAGAAAATAAGTTTATTAAGGTAACAATTTACATTAATATTGGTTTATAACTTACCTTTTTCTCCATATGGATGTATAATCGATATTTAAGACAAAAAGTGACATTTTTTGACTTTATTTAATTTATAAATTATATAAGTCATTTTCAAGGAAAAATTTCCATTAAAAAAATTAATTTAGATCCATATCTATTAATGGTTGAATTTAATTCATCCAAGAATTTTTTATGTGTTGTAGTCATTTTTGTCTTTATCAATTAATTTTTAACATAAATTACCCAATTATCCTTTGTCGTGGTAACAAATTTTACCAAGGTTAAAATTCTTATTGAAAAAAACTAAAAGGAACTTGTCAAATAAATATGGAATTATAAATCCAAATTTTAAATCCATTTTTAAAAATTCAAAATGTTTAAGTTTCATAATTTAATTTAAAATAAAACCAATAAAAGGCCATGAATAATAGTTTTTTTGGAAAAATTCCCTTTATAATATAAAATGTTTCTATAATAAATTTGGGTATAAAATCCCTTCCAAAAACCATAGTTGGTTTATTTTAAATTAAAATTAACTAATTAAAATTAAAAAGTAATCAAAAATCATAATTTAACCTTGTAAATACTTTAAAAGAAAAAACTATTTGTAATAAAAATCAGTATTTTCACTATTCCTCAAAAATAAAAGTTTGTAGAAAAAATATTTTTTAGATAATATAGACCTGAGGAATTCAAAAATTAAATTCATTTTTCAAATACATTTTCTCGATGTTCTAAAAATTAACATTAATTCATAAATAGAAGAAAATCCATTTTTGAAGAAAACATATTTTTGAAGAATATAGTAATTTTAATAAAAATGTGAGATTATTTTATAATAACTTACCAATATGTTCACATTGATTTAGAGCTTTATATTTATTTCATTAATTAGATATTAATATTTATTCTCAATAATTTAATTGCCATGTTATACTAATAGTGAATCATGGTTCGTTTAAACACACGGTTGGATGCAACACACACTATCGAAGAATTAAAATATTTAAAGATAAATATTTCATAAAAATATATAGATGTTACATTCTACCCCCCTAAAATGAATTTAACCCTAATAATTCATCACCTAGATACAAACAGATGAGGATATCTCTACCTTATCATATCCTCAGGTTCTCACATAACTTTCTCAAATTGGTGGTTCTTCAATAAAACATTAACCAAATGAGTGGTATTGTTTCATAGAACCTTTTATATATGATCCATAATATCTATTGATTTATCTTCATAAGAAATATCATGCTCCATTGGTGACTTCAGATTTTAGTACATGTGAAGGATCATGTATATGTTTTCTCTAGAGAGATACATAGAACACATCATTAACTAGAGAGAGATTTATTTGAATGGATAATTGATAAGTTATCTTCCCAACATGATCCAAAATTTAAAAAGGAACAATATACCTAGGGATTAGCTTTACCTTCTTTCAAAAATATCATCACTCTCTTCCATGGAGATATTGTTAGAAATACTTTGTCACCAACTTGAAACTCTAAATATTTTCTTCGATTTTTAGTAAAAAAATTTTGTCGACTCTGAGATGCTCTTATATAATGTTGAATAGATAAAACTTTATCTTGAATTTCCTCAATTAGATCAGGTCCTAATAGATTTCTTTCCACAACATTATTCTAGCATGTTGGAGTTCTGTACTTCTTACCATAGAGGTATTCAGAAGGATCCATCTAAATACTAGAGTAAAAAGTATCATTGTATGAAAATTCTTCCAAAGTTAGGTGTTGATCCCATACACCTTTGAAATACATAGAGAAAGATCTAAACATGTATTCTAGAGTTTGAATATCCCTCTAAGACTGGCCATATACCTGAAGATGATCAGCAATTCTGAAACTTAACTCTATATCTCAATCCTACTGAAGACTTCACTAGAACTTCTAGGTAAACCTTAAATCCCAATCAGATATAATGGAAAGTGGTATTTCATACCATCTTACCACTTTATTTATATATATTCTAGAAATTTGATCAAGATAGAAGTCTTCTATGACAAAAATATAGTGTGATAAATTTTTAAAGTGATCAACTATTACCCATATAACATTATATCCATTTGATGTTTTGGGAAGTACGATAAAAGAATCTATGGTGTTGTTTTACCATTTTCATTCTTGTATGGGTAATATTTATAACATCCTCTAAGACTTCTATCTCTCAACCTTAACTTTCTAAAAAACCAAACACCAGTAAACATACTCTCCATTATCTCTCTTCATGACATCCCACCAGAAATACTCTTTTAGGTCACTATACATCTTGGTGCTTCTAAGATGAATAGAGAATAATTATTAATGAGCCTCATCCAATAGATACTTCAATAAATTTTATATATAAGGGTTAAAAAAATGGTTCTTGACCCTTATTATTCCATCACTATCAAAGATGAACTTATTAATATTTTTGAAATTCTTTTATAGCTATACATATTATTTATATCCCTCTTTAATATTCACCTTGTATAAATGGTTAAACATTCTTTTCATCAAGAAAATATTTCTCCCCTTACATTAATTTTTATAAATCCATCCATTTTTAACCCATAAATATTTGATTTTTTAATCCTCATCATAGATAGGCTAGCACGGTCCTTTTGAATCAAAGCCTCTGCCACCTTGTTGGCTTTCCAGGGGTGGTAATGTATTGATCAGTTGTAATATTTAACCAAATCCAACTATATTTTTTTGTTCATATTTAGATCATTTTGAGTGGATGTATACTTTAAAATTCAATGATCAGTATATATGTAAGACCTTTCTCAATAAAGTCAATGCCTCTATATGTTTACATAAAAAATTACCGAAGCTTACTCCAAATCATGAGTTGGGTAATTTTTATCATTGATTTTAAATTTTCATAAGGCATAATCTATCAGAATATAATTTTTCATGAGAAGTCATCCAAGAACCTTCTTGGATGCATCATTATATAACACAAACCATTCTCCACTATAGGGCAGTGTGAGTAGAGGTTCACTGTCTGACCTTCATTTCAAATCCATGAAATTATTTGCACATTCTTCCATTCATATGAACTTAAATCCATTATTAGTCAACTTGGTGAGTGTATTAGATAATCCTGAGAGATATTTCAAAAAAAATTGATAATATCCATCCAAACCGGGAAATATATAGATATTAGTTATGGATATTGGTTTTGGCCAACATTCAATAACCTCCATCTTTGATGGATCCATAGATATCCCATCTCTTGAGATTATGTGAAATAAAATGAAACTTTCTGAAGCCAAAATTCACACTTGGTAAATTCTTCATAAATATTATCTTTTTCTGGGTCTTTAGTACAATCATAAAGTTATCATCATGTTATTTATTTATCTTTTAATGTTCAAGAATATCTTCTATAAATACTACCAAAAGATGATGAAGATAGTCTCTAAAGACTCTATTAATTACATCCATAATGATTGCATGGGAATTACTAAGACCAAAATTCATCAGTATAAATTAATAGTGTCTATAACTTGTATGGAATGAAGTCATGGGTATATCTTCCTTCTTGATCATCAATTACTGATATCCAGAATGAAGATCAATCTTAGAAAAGTATTGAGATCCGTGTTATTGATCAAAAAAGTCATCAATATGAGGGAGAGGATATTTTTTCTTAATATTGATCTTCTTAAGTTCTCTATAATCAATGAAGAGTCTCATTGATCTGTCTTTCTTATTAAAAAATAGAATATGTTCTCCCCAAGGTGACATACTAGGTAATATAAATCCATTTTAAAGATTCTCTTTGAGTTTCTTCTTCAATTCCTGCAACCCAATTGGTGCCATTCTATAAGGAGTATTTAAAATAGTTATATCACTTGATATGAGTTCTATTGAAAAATCAACTTCACGATTTGGTGGAAGACCAAGAAATTATACCAAAAAGACATAAAAATATCCCATAAAATTATTGTATCTTTAATGGCGAGTTTCTCCCTAACCATCTGAGATAGATAAACTTCATTTATAGGAACTAAAACCCACAAGATGGAAGTAATTTCCAATGGATGTTCATATTCCACGTTTCCATAAAATATGATAATAAATTAATTTGGAATATGAAATGTGACTTCCTTTCCTCAAAAATTAATATGATCTCTATATAGTGAAATCTAATCCATGACAAGAATCACATCAAATTCAACTAAAGGAAGAATCACAAGATTTACAGGGAGCACTTTCACAAAAACATCAACCAAATAAGAACTATAAACTCATGATGTGGCTTTTGTGCCATTATGAGTTTTTATATCTTACTCAAAATCTAATTATTGAGGTAACAAGGTGATACCCTCAAAAAATTATTTAGAAATAAAAGAGTGGGGGGGGGATCTAGAATCAAATAAAACATCAGCTACTTTAGAGTGGATGATAAGTGTACATTTCACAACTTTATTGTTGTACTCCACAAACCAGCAGTGATCATATGTGATTTTACTTTTTTTCTTTGGCCTTAAGATATTTCTGACGTCGATCATCATCAATAACCCTCAGATATGGGAATTTGTTATCATAATTCATGTTTTACTTGCACTTGAAGCATTGAAGTGTGAGAGGTGCATTTTGTGTATCCTTTTGTCTATTCACATGATTAGTTATCTTTTTCCCATCACATTGGTAGTCAATCACCCGATGACCTTATTTCCCACACTAAAAACATTTAATAGTACCCATAATAAAGATTAATCCATATTTCCTTCCACATTTTGAGCATAAAGAAAAGAATATATTCTTTTTTTACTATGATTTTAATATTTTACCTTTAATTTCATTTTCTATAATTATTTAAACCATAAGATTGATGGGTAACTAAATTCTACAGCTCAACCTTGATAGAACATAAAATAATTTCCTAATATCTATTGATATCCATTATGGATAATTCCCTTCAGATACATGTTTTCATGTCACTAAAGAATCAATCAACCATACTTTTAGGTTGGATGATAATTCAGGAAATGTGCCTTGTAAGTCTTGTACAATTTTCTTAATTGGAACCAAATAATTCATCATCATTTTAATTAAGATAAAGGAAATCCTTATCTATGTTAATTTATAGAATGTGAGTGAAGTAATTATTGAGAAATAAGTTATTGAACTCATCCCATTCACAGAAGTTAATTTATCTCATTGCATCGTATTCATGGTAAGATTCTACCATTATTCCACTCCAACTACTAAATAACAGACAAAAAAATTACCTTCTCATTTTCATAACATTGGAGAACTGAAAATATATTTTCAGTTGTAGTGATCCATTATTCGGCCACTAATGGATTAAAAAACCCACATATAGAAACTAGAAACTTCTTCCTGAAGAACTCAACAGAATATTGTTCCCTACTTTTCTCATTTGCATGTCCTGTATAATTTATATCTTGATAATGTTGTGTGAGAATATCAACATGATTTTTACTTTGATCTATAATAAAAATCAGTTTCCCAGGAGGACACTCATTGCATTTTCAATCACATTTAGCATTAATGTGGTTCCTTCGGGTTCCAACTTTTGACTAAAAGAAAAAATCATAGTGTGAGAAAATCATAGTGGGAAAACCACATAATCAAGGGAAATTAATTATAAAATTTAAATTAAGGACACCTTAGGTTCTATCATAGGTTTTTTCATGACCATTACCAAAACCATAGGATTTTACCCTATACTTAGACTTATCCTTAGGGTTCTTACAAAGGTTTTCTCATCCTATTTTCCAATGGCTAACAAAACATTGATTTGATACCAAATATAATGGAACATACTTTTCATACATATATATTACATCTAAATAGATGAATATTAATTATATAATATAACAATACGATGATAGAACCATAATGTTTTAGTTTCATTGTAATATTGGAATCATAAACAACTGATTCATAAAACATTTACATAATCTCCCACTTATTCTTTCATAACTACAACCCTATGTGACACATCTTACTTAATATATTTCTTTATATCATGGGGAAATTAAACATAAGAAAGTGATATATCAGAATACAAGTAATGTTAAACATGGGAGATATCAATTATTTCATAATCATAGTACATAATAATATTAAAAAATTTGAAAAATATATCTAATATATCAAAGATCAAGATATTATGTCATGGGATAAATCATATAAGATCATAAAAATCAATGAACTTATTATTTGAGTGCATAACATAAGACAAGGAATTGTGTAATACAAATAATCATTGAAAATCATGTCCATATTAGTGAAGGACCATTTCCAAGACCATTATTGTAGACAAAGTACTTTACTCAACCAGGTTCACTCCCAATTCTAGCCCTATATTACTGAACTAAGTTCACTCCTCATTTCAGTCCTATCTATATCATGAGTTATACATATTTACCCAATGCATTGGAGGGAGATATAGGTCCAATTTTTCACATAATGAAAATCATACATATGTGTGACATAAGAACATAATTAATTCAACATATCTAAACCCATAAAATGAAACAAGTTTCATAAACATAATTCTATCATAACACAATCCGTGGAAAAGAAATGGGTTTCTTAAATATAAATCCATCATAAACCAAAAAAAAAAGAAAAATAGGGATAATATCCTTGAAAAATATCCCAAATAAAACATAAGTAACATAAAATAATGTTTTCATAATTGAAAAATAATTTTGAGATATCACTTGAAAATAATTCTTGAGGAAAATATACTTTATTCATTGAAAATGTTTTTGCTTAAAATGTTGCACAATTTTAAAAGAAAACAATTTCTTTGATAATAACCCAGTAAGAGTTTAAGGTAAGATTCAATTCATTAATGATTTATTAAATTGGAAAAAAAATCCTTTCATTTCATATAAGTTAAAAGATATTCCATTCCAACATTTACTAGAAAATTTACAGACTACCACGTTCGGAAAAAAAATAAAAATATTCCTTTCAAAACATTTAGTAAAAGTTCACACATGGGTAAAAATAAATTTTAAAAATTGTATAAGAATAATAAAAATATTAGGGAAATTATTTTTAAAATACATGGATATAGATGATAAACATTCCCTAGTATATAATTATGTATAAACAATCCCGAATAATATTTAGATTATGAAATTAACCCTTACTATAGGTATGATTTCTTTAGTTTGTATATGATTCTCTTGTATAATGGTTTAAACAATGATGTTAATTTTTTCTAGAACCATATTCATAATTATGATGTTATATATTGTCCTCTTATATCATTTTATCACCCATTTGTTAATAATATTTCATTTTATCCTCCTCTTGGGTGTTAACTGCTTCATTTTCCTATGCATGTTTTTTCGTATAAGTCCCAGTTCTTATGCATAGGTTATAGTTCCAAAATTTAAATAATTATATTAAGGTAATATATATATACATATCATATTTATTCTTTATATACATTTATATAGTCATTTATGAATGGTGAACATGGAAAATGAATCACATCGTGTCGTGGAGATGGTTGGTCGTACATACGCATGAGCGATAGTATCATTCCCTTAATGGTGAAATGGTTTGGAAAAAGATAGTATATTAATTTAAATAATCAATATAATTTTATAATTATCATATATATATATATATATATTATTTCCATCATTATAACCATCCAAATAAATTGGCGACGAAAAAACAGAATACAAAACGGTGTGGAGATGGTAAGTTGTACGTACACACGCATGTTGTTTTTTTCTTTTCATAAGATGAATAAAAGGTGTAATATGGGATTTTAAAAATAATTATAATATATCATAATATATTTTATTCTGGATTTTTTACTTTTGAATGGAAACAACACATGAAGAGGAATCATAAGAAGAAATAATATTGAAATAGTTGGTAAAGAAGATTACATCTTCTTCGACGAACTTCCTTTAGATCTCCTCTTCGTAATAATAGGTTTGGTCATTTAAGAATAATATAAACTCTATAATGTGTCTAGGGAATTTGAGAAGATATATTTTCAGGGTATGGTCAAGAATTAATGCTCAACATGATGTGAATAAGTGAGGGAGGAAGTCCTTTTATAATTGAGGAGAGGGTAAATTTTATAATTTTATCAAAATATTAATTTATAATAAATTCAATATCATTAAAAATACCTCTAAAATGAAATTTATTAGAATATAATATGATATAAGGTTTTTATATCATCATAAAATAAACTTTAGACATGTTTTGGTTTTATTTTAAGCCTTTTTATTTTGATTAACCCATAGTTAACCTATTTTAATTTATATAAGGTGAAAACAATTTCCAATATTAAATGGTTGTAAATTTTACTTATGTGATGATAATTAAATAATAAATGAAAAATTTATAACATTTTAGACCATAATATAATTCTATTTATTATTTTTTAAAATGTTTTATGAATTGTATATGATTTAATAAAAAATAAGTTTTATAAAATATAATTTATGTCAATTTTGATACTATTCATTACATAGACTTTTAAAATAGAAAGATAACAAGTGAACAATTTTTTTTTACTATATCCCTATGAAGTCTCAATAATCTATAAAATTCATTTATCACATTAATTATAAAAAATTGTATTTATTTTATTATTTTTAGTAAGATTTCTTGGACATTTCCATTAATAAAATAATTACTAAATTAGTGTTTTGTAATTATTTAATATAGTTATTTTTTCACTAAAAATTTAAAATAAGATACCATTTTGAATATATATATTCTATATTTCATAATAATACATATAGTCAAATATATATTTTCAATAACCCTATATTAAAATGATATAGTATTTAAAACATGAGTGTGACATCTTTAAATTTTTATAAAATAAAATATTATAAATATCATTATCTCATCTAAGTGGCCAAAAAATCAATTTTTTATAATAAAAATATGTCTATAAAGTTGAAATGTATATTTATTTCAATTAATAACATACCTGTTTCCCCATGAGGACACATAAGGTATATTTGAGATAAGGAAAGTGAAATTTTGTGACTTTACTAGATTTAAATATTATATATGTCATTTTCATAGACACATGCCCATTAAAAACATGATTTAGATACTTATGTGTTAATTGTATAATTATATTCATCCAAAAACAAATTTCATGTGTTAGAGTCATTTTAGAGTCTTTATAATTTTATTTTTAACTTTAATTATGCAATTTACCCTTTGCCATGGTAACAAAATTTACCAGGGTTACTATTAATTTTGGCCAAAAATAAAAGGAACATATTCAATAAATTTATATCTTATGAATCCCAATTTGACATCCATTTTTCAAAAATTTAAACACCCAAGTTTTAGAATTTAATTTAAAATAAAACTGGTAACATGCCATGAAAAGCAGTTTTCGGAAAAATTCATTTTTAAACATAAAATGGTAATATAATAAATTCGTGTATAAAATCATTTTAAAAATAACAATTGTTTTTTAATTAAAATTAAATAATTAAAATCTAAAAACAATATAAATCAAAATTTTACCTTAAAATTACTTTAAAATAAAATACACTTTTCCTTAAAAGTCGGTATTTTCACTATTTCTGAAAAATAAATGTTTTAAAAAAACAAGTTTAAGATAACTTTGACAAGATGAATTAAGAAAATAAATTAATTTTGTAAAATAAAATTTTATAGTGTCTAAAAATTAATACTCAATATAAAATAAAAGAAAAACTCATTTTTGGAAAAATTATATTTGTGAAGAATAAATTTATTTGACCCAAATTGTGTGATTATTTTCTAAGCACTTACCAATACATTCATATTGAGTTAGATATTTATATTTATTTAATACAGTAGTTATTCATATTTATTCTATCCAATTTAATTTCTATATTATAATTACAATGTCTCGTGGTTTGTTTGAACTCATGGTTGCTTGAAACACTAGATATTAAAGAATTAAAATTATTTAAAGATAAATATTTCACAAATATATTTGGGTGTTACCAAACCTAATCCATGATGATAGCCTTGTAAGAAAGTGTTGACTAAGGAAATTATGATTATGCTTATATACATTCCAAAAAATTATGTCTTATTCTTATGATATGTTCTCATAGATCGTTATTGATCATTTCTAATTTACTACTCTGATGATTTATGTATTTTGTTACGATAAAACCTTAATCAATGATTCATGATCAAATACATTTGACTAATTGGGTATGAATTTCATAATTTATGATCATGTTATCAGACCATAAGGATTATATTATGATAAATTATGAACATTGATTGATATCTCCTATGTTTAACCTTACAACATATCTAAACCAACCCTTTCTTTTGTTTCCTTTCCTCAAGTTATGAAGAAATGTTTTTACAAGGGTATGCTCAAGAAGTGTACTATGTGAGAAGAAATTTTTTGTAGATATTTAAGATCCTTTATTAAATAAGATGATTATTTTTGTAGTCTCCAAATACACTAGACCTTTATAGTTTTAGGTAGTGTATTGTTAAGAGATTTTTTAAATATTTCTATCAAATAATGTAATATTTATTTATGATATTATTGGGTCACCTAATTTATTTTCATAGAAAGGTTTATTTATTTTAGGAGATTAGTATTTGAAAACTTTTACGATAACCCATTATAATAAGCCTAAAAACAAGATAATATCATAATCTATGGTAAATTAAGGACTGTGGTTTTCCTAGAAAATACATCCTTATATGGATATTGGAATGTGAATTCAGCAATGACACATATACACCAAGGGGAAACAACTCTGAAAGGATTATATTGGTTATTAACTTGACCATAACTAGTGAATGATGAGTGGACCTAATAATACACACATGACTAGGCTCACATGGGGGATACGATTTGGTTAATTTAATTTCTATTTATAAACCATTAATAAAATTTCATGAAAAAAATCTATGAATACCTATGATAATCAATAGTTATATGTGATAAACATAAAGTGTAAATGGTTAAAAGTAGGTTTCATAATTTAGGAAATCATAATAATTATTTTCATAAAAATACGATTGTTTACTCTAATTATTGATGTTTAATACTCACACAATGTTTTTTTTGTTTTAGTCATTGGTTGGAATAAGAAGGAATCATCCAAATAATTAATGTGATAGAAAATTCAATTAAAAATTCAAAAGGGTTGGACATGGTATGAAAAATATTTTTTTTAGGATCATTCAACTATCTAATGCCAAGAATCATTATGAGCTTCAAAATAGGGAAAAGAGGGACCAACACACCATTGAGACATTCATAATAAACAATCCATCTTCTTTTAGTGGGTCCTCAAATCAATTAGTGGATGATAAATGGATCCATTACACTAAAAAAATATCCTCTATTCTCAAGTGTTTAGAGCATAATTTGTTTTCTAAGTGGTATATCATTTTTATGAATAAGTAGATAAATGGTTGAATCTTTTCAAGAATATAAGGCTAGAAGAGAAAATTGGGTCCATTACATGGGAAGAGTTTAATAAGGTAACTATCAATAAGTATTTTCCTCAAACTCTTCACACTAAAATGAAGAGGGAATTATTTGAACTGAAGTATAAGGAAGAAAAATTAATTAGTATCGATGAGGAAAATTTCATAATACTTACAAGGTACATTTTTGGTTTTATCATCAAACATGAAAGAAAAATTGACTAATTGTTTAGTTACTTGAGACCAAGTCTCCAAAAGGAATTGGATATAAGAAAAAATAATAGCTATGATGAAATGTTTTGATGTTTTCTCAAGTTATAAATAGAGATTAGAGACTTTAATTATTCTCATGGTTTTGAGGACATTAATAGGAAAATGGAATTTCACTGAAATTTTAATAATAAAACTAATAGAGGAAAGAAAATTCATCTTCCTTGATGCCGGATGTATGGAAAAAATAATGGAGGATATTTCCAGATGGGGTTTGGAAATATTTTCAAGTGTGTTAATGAATTAAATCAAGAAAAATAATGCATAAGTGATGTGAATAGGCTAGTCAATGAAAGGAATGATGGGAAAGATAAGATGAATTTTCCCCCCACACTCCAATGAAATAATTGGAAGGAAAATTTACATTATGCCAAAATGTTCATCAATATGAGGGTTAATGAAATAAATCAGCATAAGTAACCTCTTAATCCAAGTGACAAAGGGAAAGCTCATACTATCACAACTGCTAAAGTGGGACATGAGAATACAATGGTGAATTGTACACTTACCATCCAATAAATAATTGAAAATTTCTTATTTGATTTTGGATATACCCACTCTTTTATATATGAATAATTTTCTAAGGGTATCATGTCACCACCTCAATGATTATTTGTTGAGTTAGTAGTAAAAATTCCAAATGGTATAATGATTGCATCTCAAGTATTTAGCTCCACACTGATAGATTTTTTTTGGAATGTGATTTTAAAAAATCTTATGATTCTCCCTTTAGTTGAATTTTATGTGATTTTGGAAATTTATTAACTCTCTTTATTTAGATCACATATCAGTTTCCAAGGAAGGGAAGTCACATTTGATATTCTATATAAACCCATGGTCATCTTTCAATGCACTAATTAATATGAACTTCTAATGGAAATTAATTAGATTGTATGGGTCTTACAACCTATTCATAAGGGTTATTTATATTGAATGGTTGGGGAGAAATTGAAAATCAAAAATATTCCAATTTCTTAGCATTATGCTGACGTATTTCCAAAAATATTTCCTACTCTTCCCCAAAATAATAAAGTTGAGTTTTCAATAAAACTCATTCCTGGTGCTAAAACTATTTCAAATAACCCAAATATAATACCCCAAATTTATTTTTAGGAATTTAAAAAAGAAAATATAGGATAATATTGAAAAGGGATTCGTACACCCTAGTGTATCACTATTTGGTGTTCCTATTCTTTTTTTAAATAAATATTGATTAATGCTTCTTTTAATTGACTAATAAGAATGTAACATGATAACTATCAAGAATAAGTATCCTATACCCCATATTTATTACTTGTTTTATTAGATATATAGAGGTTAATACTTTTCCTTGATTGAGATTAATTCAAGATATCATTTATTGATGGTCAATAAGGAGGATATAATAATGATAGCCTTCTATACAAGGTATGGTCATTATGATTTTTTAGTGGTTCCATATGGACTTACCAATGCCCCAACAATATTCATGGATCCAAAAAATATATTATTTAGATATTACCTTGATATGTTTTTGGTTTTCATTATAGATAATATTATTATATATTCAATGAGAAAGGAAGAGTATGACGATTATTAAAGGATTTTAACGAATACGTTGAGAAAGGATATGTTGTATACCAAATTTTTTTTGTTTGAATTATGGATACAAATATTTTCATTATTGGGTCATATGATCTCAAGTGGGGGAATATAAGCAGATCTTTCAAATATTAAAGTTATTAAACAATGGCCCAAACCAACCACATTGACTTATATCCATAGTTTTCTTAGGTTGGCTGAATACTATCGATGATTTGTGAGATATTTATCATAACTATCTAATCGAATAACTAATTTTATGTGGAAGGGATCCAAGTTCCTATAGACATATGAATATGAGGAATCATTTAAGGGTTTAAAATAAGGAAGGTTAGTGAACCCGTGCTTACACTACCCTATAGTGGATAAGGTTTTTTGATCTATAGTGATACATTGATTAAGAGATTGAGATGAATCCTTAAACATAATTACATAGTTATATATTATGCCTCAAACCAATTTAAAATCCATTAATAAAAAACACAATATATTATTTAAAGCTAGAAATGGTATTTATTGCATTTAAAATATGGAGAAATTTTCTTTATGGTTAATGGTGTGATAAATATATAGATTATAAAATATTTAAGTATATATTCACCAAATAAGAGTTGAATATGTGCCAAATAAAATGGTTGAAATTGATAAATAATGATTAATACTCAATAAACATCCACCATGGGAAGGAAAACATGGTGACTGATTCTCTATGTTGGAAGGACTATTCTAGTTTGTCTATGATGAGGATTGATAGAGATCCAAAATTTACATATGTTCAGAAGATGGATATTAAAATCACGATGAATGGGAACATATCATATCTTTGTTAGATGAATGTTTAACCATCCATCCATGTGAGTATGTATCTAGATTCATGGTATTTAAAAAAATTAATGCTGAGAGATAAAATTTGAAGGGGATGTTTCAACTATTACCAAACCAAAATAGAAATGTGAAAACATCATCCTGGATTTCATAATTATACACCACAAAACATCTAAATACTATAATGCTATTTGGGTGGTAGTTGATTTCCTTATTATATCTTCACATTTCATTAAAATAAGATAATATTATTCTATTCACTATATTGTGTGTATATAAATTAAGGAAGTGAAATGGTTACATGGATTTCTGCATTCTATTACATCTGATCGATATCTAAGGCATACCTTGAATTTCTATGTAAGTATTCAACATGTGTTGAATATAGGGTTGAGATTTTTCACTGCATTTAATCTTTAGATAGATTGTTAGTATGAGAGGAAAGTTAAAAAACTAAAAGATGTATTGGAAGAATGTTATATGGACTTTAAATGTGTTTTTTATCAATATATTCTTTGGTGGAATGTTATTACAAAAATAGCTACCACTTGATAATTATGATGTATCCTTATGAATCCCTCTATGGTAGAATGTGTAGAACTCCAATATATGTAGATGAATTTTGAGAAACACATATTTTGTGACTTTATAATTCTAGTAAAATTAAACATAATGTTAAATAAATTCAACAATAGATTATAATATATTAGAGTTTATAGAAAATTTATGCTAATAATAATCAATAACATCTAGATCAAATTGGGTTCTACGTATCTCTACCAAGTAATTACATGCCTTATCCTTAAAAATTACTAAACTCTGAGGTCATACCACTAGATAAATATATATCTCAAGAGGAAAAAGTAGTAGATATTTTAGGTCAAAAAAATAAAATGTTGGGGAATAACACCACTCACCCGGTCATTATTTTGTGAAAATACCATAAATATGTGGAAGCTACATAGGAACTCAAGGACGAGATGAGTCTGAAGTATCCTTAGTTGTTTGTATTAATGTGATGAAATATTGATGGAAAAATTATTATAATGAGGTATAATGTAAAAACACTAATATTATATGATGTATTTATCTTTAAATTAATTTTATTTCTTTTATATATTTCTTTACATGTAACACTGATCTTAAATGGACTACGGTATGATATCAAAATATTATTATTTGATGTGATAGTTATAACCTAGACATGGATTGAATGGTTTTAATAGGAATAAATAAATTATGAAAAATTATTTTTTTACACTTGTATAAAATGAATTCATTTGTTATTACTTGTTTAGAAATAAAAATAAAAGCATTGAAGGTAAAAAAAGATGTTTTTTTTGAAAAAAAACATTTTATGAAACAATTTGTTTTTTATTTTAATAAATTAATTTAATCATTATTTAGGAATTATTTTAAATATATATATATATATACTTTTTATATTAATTTTTTTAATATTCACCTAATGGTTTTTACAAGTCAAGGAATAAAAATAAATCTTTTTTTATACTTATAATTTTTTTTTCAAGAAATGGTTTTCATTGACTTTTACACTATTATTTTAAATTGAATCTATGATAAATATAGGATTTGAAATTGATAAAATGGATTAAATATATTTAATCATAATTTAATTTTTTAATGAGTCCACTTTCATTTTTTATCATAATGAACAGTAAAATAGTAAAAATTTGTTACCATGGTTAGGGTTAAAACTAGTTTACTGGGGGGGGGTTATACTAAGAGAAAGTGTAAAAACGACCATTAAACATTCCAAAATATTATTATTTGAAGCTATATAGACCTTATTATATCCTATGTTTTAAATAATGTACATTTTGTTCCACTTTCACAAGAAAGAGAATTTATATTACTTAACACTTTTAAGTAATTTCATGTGTGTCACTCCACTTACTTATAAAAGGGAACCTTTTATCCTCCATTATTAACCCAATTTGAGCCCTCCATCTTAGAAAATTACATCCTAAAAACCTTTCGAGATTCGTTCCCTTTATTTATAATATCCTAGTCTAACCCTAAGACCATCTTATAAAGGCTTAAGTTATAATCCAAATGAGGTCTCTCAAATAAGAATTAATCATGTTATCTAAATATTTAAAAGTTTATTTATTCTTATAATTACTAGAAATATATTATATAAATCCTAAAATTATGAATACATTATCATAAATATACTGGTATTTTACTATGACTTTGTGGAAGCCATTTTCTATCTTCTTCCCGTCCATTGTAAAATGATAACATCACTTGGTTGAAAGTGTGGACTACCACCTCCACAAAGTGAGGTGATAAGTTTATCATTTCATATTTAAATGAACAGTAATAATTAAATAATTAATTAATATATATTATATTTATGATATAATTATGATTTTTAAATTTGAATTATTATACACCTTTCTTTTATTCAATCCATTAAAAAGTCAAAACATCATCCGTGCATACGTGTGGACTACGACCTTAATGAATTGATGCTATTAATGCTTCACCATAACTTTATATAAATGGTTATAAAAGTGTATAAAATTAATGAATATTATAATTATTTAATTATTAATATTTTAGGGATGATGAAACCCAAACCAAGGTGTAATTACCAGAACCATCAAATAGAAACACGTATGGAAAATGGACTAGTTTTCACCAGAATGTTCATTTTAATGAAGAAATTATTACAAAAGGATAATTAGAAATAATAAATGAATTTCTATATAGTAATTTATGTATGAATATGGTTCTAGAATATATTTATGATAAATATTTATTTATTATACATGAGGTTTGAATGCATATGAATCAAGATAGGACTTTATGTAAGGGCTTATGTTATAATCTATTTTATTTTAAAAATTTCTATGCTCAATTTCTATTACGGTGAATTATATTGATATTATTGTTAAACCCAAAATATTATCTTCTCTAATATTTATTCCTTTATTTTTTATGTAATATGTCCAATTCCCTATCTTTGAGACAAAAAATTATTGAGAAAAAGTTTTTAATAAAAAATGACCTTATTTCATCTTTGGTCGATGAAAAATTTTCTCCCATGTCCATGTTATTGAAAATGTTTTCAAAAAAGTTATTTTATATGATCGAATTATGTTTTAAATTAATTTTAAACCATATTTTAATTTATTTTCAAATGTTAAAATTTTATTTTTATAATATTTTCTGAACTAGTTATTTATGATTTTTTACAAAAAGTGAGAAAGAAATATTTACTTTAATGTCTACCACATGAAAGGATTTTCCCACTATCAAGACTATTATTTTATTTTAAGATTAATTTACATGTTTTTATGGTTATTTTAAAATAAAACAATTTTCTCAATATTCTATTATTTTTTATTTTTTAAAGATACAAAAAGAAAAGGGTATTTCTCTTTTTTTGAAGAAATGTTCAAATTCTCCTCTAAAGATATTTTTCATTTATGTCATCATTAATTAAGGATTTATATTCATCACTAGGTATATAATCCTATGATACCATCAACTATAATTCATTGTATGTATTATGATTATTTTTATTTAGTGATGATTCTACGGAACTCGTTTCTTTCCCATGGGTTAATTAAGTTATGATGAAATCTTTACGAAACATGTTTATTTTTTTACCTATTATACTATGATGCAATGATGGAATTTTTGTAAATATTTTTTTCTTTATCCATAAGATATGATATGATTAATTTATTAATGTTTTATGATCATGTGAATGATATATGTATGGTTTTCATTATGTGATGGGTTGACTTAATAATATATATCCCTCCAATTTTTTGGGTAAATAATGATATCTCATGAGATAATAAGGAATAGAATGGTGAGTGAACCCATTTTACTAAGGGAATATAACAAATTTGATAGTGTTAGGAGTGAACCTTGACTAAATAAATAATGGAGAGTGATCCATGAATAAGTAAAAGTTTTTCCATTCTTATGTATATTCCAAAAATTTACGTCTTATACATATGATATGTTCTCATAGCTCATGATTATTTATAAATGATTCTACACTCTTTTGAAATATGTATATTTTATAAAAAAAATTTATTACATGATTCATGATTAAATATATTGGAATGAATGGGTATGAATTTTGAAATTTTTGATCATGTTATTATAACCTTATTATAATCATACGGTCACTTATATTAATTGATTGAAATATCATATTTTTACCCATATTAATCATCTAAGCAAAACTTTTCTTATGTTTCCTTTTCCCTGGTTATAATGGATGGTTTTAATTTGGGTATGTCTTATAAGTGTACTATGTGAGAAGAACTTTGTGGGAGATATTAAACTTATATCATGAAAAATGATGATTATGTAACTTGTCTCCAAAGATACTAAAAATTTACAGTTCTAGGGTATATATAATTATAAGATGTATTTAATATTTATCTAAAGTTATATAATATTTATGTAGGAAATTATTAGGCTTCCTCAAGAGGATGTTTTGGAAATGGATTGGTTTGTAGAATAACATGAAATGATATTTCCACCATATATATATAAGAATCCAGGTTGAGATCTATACTAATATGGATTAAAAAAAATTCCATAATTAACATAACTAACCAGTTTTGATTCTATATATTAGAATAGGTAATCATTTATACCCTTTAAATCTCAATGAGTGGGGAAGAACATTACCTTACATTAAATTTATCATAATAAGATATAATATAATTCACAAGGTATATATATGAACATGAACATTTATATCCTTCAAGAATAATTTAATTTTGAATTCACATTGATTCCTTATGAGATAAATTTGTTCTTTATCATCTCCTCATATATTAAAAATATCACTGTTGGAAGAAAAAGATTTAATTTTTATTAAGTATATTTTCATGAATATGTAAAATCATTATATTATTTAATATTTCATTGATTTTTTAAATACATCAGGGGTTCTGATTATATATAGAACAAATGGATTAATGAAAGAAATTTATATATTCTTCATTATATGAATATATCTATGATGGTTACATGAAATACATCTAATTAGGTATAATGAAACATTCATAATTTTGAGTTTTATTCATAAATTTTTTAACCTTTATGGAGTCATATGTATATGTTTTAATCAATGTTACTATATATATTAATAATTAAAATATCAATTTTACATCATTCAAGAATATATAGATATCAAATTTATAAGGAAGAAATCTTATTATAATAAACTAATATATTTTCAATAGTCTTATAGATTTGAAAAACTAATAAAAATATTAATAATCTGAACATATATTATATTTATTCAATTGTAATATCTCAATATTTTAGCATATATTTTCTTTTAAAAAGATCACTATGATCGATTGCGTTTATCATACCTAATAATGATCTTAAACAAACTATGAAATAATAATTAAATATAACCATTATAACCAAGACATTTAATTTACTAGTGCGAATAAGAGTAAAAAAATTATGAAATATATATATAAATTTCCCACTCAATTCAAATATATTGATTAATTATTATGAAATAAACACACATTTTGTTTAGTAAATTCATTTTACAATTCAAAAATTAGTTTTCATCAAAAATGGATTTTATTATTGTTTGTGAGTGAATATTATAATAAATTGAGGATAATTTTTGAAATTTTATTTGATAAAAATGATATTAATTTTTAATTAATCACATAATAATTATCTTATGGACAAATTTTGTGATTTTTTAAAAAGAATGTTTTTTCATTGAATGGTGAAAATTAATGATTTTAATGAAAAATTTAAATTGTTTTGATGAATTTAAAAAGCCTAATTTTGATTTGAATTGTTTTTATAATTTTATTAATTCATTTATATTAAACAAAATAAAATTATTTTTATTTAAATAAATTTTTGTTTCATTTTGAAAGAAAAAACTTTTTATACATAAAATACATTTCATCCAAAAAAAATATTTATTCATCGTGTTTGGTGGGGTTATTTTAAAAGTAATTTATAAAAATTATAGGAAACTAATTTAATAAAATGGAATAAATATGTTTAATAAAAATTTGTATATTTTTAATGAGTCAAATTTTATTTTTCGTCATTATGATGATAAACTTTGGTAAAATTTAGTCACCACAGTAAGAGTAAAAATGGGAAAAAATGGTTAAAACTAAAATGACAAGGATTAAAAGGACCTAAAAAAATATAAATTTTATTTGATGGAAATATTTAAGCCCTCTCTCATATAATATTTTAATATGATTCATTTTGAATATATATGGGTTGATTAAGACATGAATATATTTTAACCTTTTGAGAAATTCCATTTGCATCGTATATCTCACTTATAAAAGGACACCACCTATCCTATCTTATAAAAACATCAAGGGTCTCTTATCTAAACCAATACCTACCTAATTAATTTCCAAAAATACCTCCCCATGTCCTATATTTTTTATTTTTAGCAGAATACCATCCTAAGAAGGATTTAGGTACAAAACTAAGGAATTTTCCATAGAATACGTATAGTTCTTAACTGAGTGTTTCCTTTTTTTATTTTACCTAATTTAAAAATATCCTTTCCATTTTGATATAAAAAATATTCAACATATGATTATTCAATAATTTTGTTAATTGTTTTTGGTTTTGATTTTCACAAAAACCAACATTTTTGTTACTAATGAAATTGTTTTTTAGTGAATTTTAATAAAAAAATATTCATTGAAATATTTATTCTGGAAATATATTCATGTCATCGATCCAAAAGAAATATTTTTAATGTTTTATGAATGCTTATAAACATATTCTCAAATAAAATCATACTATTTGTTTTTTAGTGCAACGTAAGGAAGAAACCATACGTTTGAAATAACACTTATGGATCATGTACACTACACTGTTGGAAAGGTTTATGTAAATAAACCTTTATTTATAGGGAACCCTAGGTTTGAGGAAAAAAATATGGTACATCATCTCTAATTTTTAAATTATCTTTATGTTGTTAAACCTATATTTTGATTTTTTAATCATGCGAAGGAACCCTATATTTGACTATTCAATAATGGAGTTTTAAATGTATGATATTATTTGAGATTTATGAAACAATTTTGATGGAAGTAAAGATCTATTCAAAGATATTTTATAAACAATAATTCTCATTATTATTGTTTTGGAGGATCTTATTCAAAAGAGTAAATTGGTTATATTCTTATAGGAAGTTATGACTCTTGTGAATGATTTATAATTCAAATATTCATGATTTATTGTGTGATATTTTTGGAGCTAGTTTGACCTGGAGCAATTTGTCCTATCATATAAATATTGAGATGTTATAGATTGGAAAGAAGAGAGGATATGAAAATAAGGAAAAGATTTGTTTGAAATACAAAAAGTGTGTCTTTTCCTTCAGAGATACACTCTAGAGACATACATGTTTTGATCTATCTAATCGAATCACTACTGTTGAGCCCACTGCTACTGTATATTATTATTACATCCCCTTATCTAAGATCGACAATGAATTTATCAAAGATAGACTTTGGAGACATACATGTTTATATGTCTTTATGATGTTTTCATTAACACCGTTTGAATAAATCTTATGAAACGTTGAAGATATATTTACTGTCATGGATTGTTGAATATATGAATATATAAGTCATCTACTTCTGCAAATTTGAAGGTTAACCTGTGTTCTCAATAAAATCAATCTGCAATGATTTATTGGAGATTCAACATCTCTGACTCAGTCATGGTAGAGTTTCAACTGATCATACTCAGTCGTGGTGAAGTGTTAACTTATTGCTCTAAGATGTCTATTTAAAATTACTTAAAAAAGAACCATAAGGCCATGTAAAATCCTCGTAAAGGTATCCACTACATGCACTCAGTTGTTTATAGGTCTCTAGATAAGATGGAATACTAGTGAAAATCACCAAGAATGTGGATTTAAGCATTGGTGGAGTGGACTAAGGGTTCTTTGTGCCCTGAAACACTATACATTACTGTGTTATTTTCATTTATCTATTTCTGCTTCTGACTCATATTTAAGAGATAAGGAAAGGTTCCCTAAAAAATAAGAGATGTGTCCTGAATCTAGAAATGTTTTTAATGAACACAATTCACCCCCTCTTGTGTCTTTTTCTTCAACATTGATTTCCTAACCTAACAAGTGGTATCAGAGGTAGGGATTCACTAGTATATTTTATTTTTTATTTTTTTGACTCTATCAAATATCAAAAAGTTATATCCAAGGTAGTTCGATATTTCTATATATTTCATTTTGAAAATCCTTTAAGTATTATTTTATATTTTAATAACAAGTGATGTAAGATGTTTCAAAATGTAGTATCAAAGGTGGTTCTTCTGTTCATAAATCAATAATACCAACTGTTTCTAACAATACAGAGTTAAGGATTTAGACAAATACATCTTGAAATAAAAAATTCTAGGGAAGGTATGTCGATGATTCATTATACTTACTTTCATGGGGATAATTATGGACGCTGGAAATCCCGTATAATTATATATTGAAAAATCATGGAATAAGGGTTTTTTAAAGGTTGGTAATCCTTATGAGATTCCTAAGGAAAATTTGGAAGATTGGAATGTTGATCAAGAAAGATAATATAATCTCAATTAAAAATCCAAGAATGATATTGTGTGTGGTTTAGGAACTAATGAGTTTACTTTAGTATCTCAATGTGATAATTCATATGAGATGTGACCGAATATTTCTATTTCTTATGATAGAACTGAAAATATTGGACAGTTAAGGTACACTTTTTGAAAACATAAGTTTTACACTTTTAGAATGCATGAGGATGAAACTATCAGTCAGATTAATTAAAGATTGATAGATATTTTCAATAGTGTTTCTAATTTTATAAATCCAATTTCACAATTAGATTAAGCTTCAAAAGTAAGAATAGTAACACCCTTTAAGTGTAATTGAATATCTACATCTATACAACAAAT
The DNA here is from genome assembly GCA_963277665.1 of Viscum album. Taxonomy (NCBI): domain Eukaryota; kingdom Viridiplantae; phylum Streptophyta; class Magnoliopsida; order Santalales; family Viscaceae; genus Viscum; species Viscum album. The sequence continues at coordinate 1,257,797,893 of OY728122.1, forward strand.
ATACACCAGTAGAAAATTTAGCTACGAAGGAATAGATTGGTACTTTAAGGATGTATGGAGTTGAGATGCATGCTGAAGTTGAAAATCATATAAAACATAAAGAAGATAATATCTATACTACAATGGATGAATAATCTAATTGAAGTCATCCATATTTAGATAAATATTTTTCAGATATTTCTAAGTTATTTGAAAAACATTACATAAAGAAAAATAAAGGGGATGATGAAAATAGATGCTACGAATGAAATGAAAAAGGTCATACAAAGGAAAAATGTCCTTTAAAAAAATCTCAAAAATAAATCCAATTATAAGATAAAGGGAAAGAAAATTATGAAATCTACCTGGAGTAATTCTTCTCATTCACATAATCAATATTCAACAGATTCTAAGATTGAGAATAAAAAAACAAATAGTATGTTTATGGATCATACTGATGAGGTAAAATCTTCTTACTCTAAAAAATATAGTTCTGGAAAACATTATTATAATGAATTAAACATGTATTTATTTATGATAAAAGATAAATATTAATCCATAATGAAATAAAATGAAAAAATTGAAAATATAATGATAATGTTCTATTAGATAATTTTTTTTGTCAAAAGTGATTGTTAATTTAATATCTAATTCTTATAAAATCACTTGTGATCTACACAAATAAAATATTAAATAATTATTTAATGAAGTAGATAATTTAAAATAATATTATAGTATGCTGATAAAAGGGGAAAAATATTTCAATCAAATCCTTGGAAAAAATAAAATTTAGAAAGGAAAATTTGGAATATGATGTAATGGAGAAAGACCAAAACTATATAAGAATTACTTTTCAGCTAGTTTAAAAATAAAAAAATGTTTACTGCTAAATTTTTTCACTATGGTATTAATGTACATTATGAGAATTACAAATTCTTTAGAAAACCTCAAATTTTTGGTGTTAAAATTTTTTATTGCTCAAAAGAATTTTTTGTCATGAATAGAAGAATCTTTACTCAAAATTCACAAGTTTGGTTACCTAAATATTTAATTTCTAACACTAATGGACCCAAAAACCTATTAGTACCAAAAATAACTTTTATTTTATGTTTTTATGGAACATACCACTAAGCTTCACCATTAAATCTTTAAGTGGTCATTCGAGTGATATATGAAAATCTATACCAAAGGAGTGATCAACTCTAAAGTAAATCATTTTAAAAAAACTAATTACTAAAATAACTAATATAGAAATTATATAATTTTTATGTGTCTATATGCTTTTATTTCATTAATTTTTTTATATAGGGGGATAGTGGTATATCTTATAATTTGATAAAAAATCTTCTCTACTTTTTGGGTCAAGTCCTAGTCTATTTTGATTATATAATTGATTTATTAAAAATTTATAATATCTTTAAAAATTTATAAATATTCAGATAAATATATTACTTTTTAAAATTATGAAATATTTTATATTTTCATATTTAAAACAATTGAAATATCTATATTTCATGTTTTTAAAATTTTATTTTTTACATAACCAAAAACGTTTCTTACGTAATATATCTTTTCAAAAAGGTAAAATCTATAATGATTATTCTGTATTTTTTTGGCTAAATAATATGAAACATTATAAAAAAATTTTTAGAACAAAAAATATTAACTTCTTCTTAATGAATTTTATTTATCCATATTATTAAAAATATATTGATTAAATTATTCCTAAAACTAGTCCAAATAAGATGAAGCGGTCATGTACTTAAAATTCAGAAGAAAATATTTCTAAAAAAGGAAAAAATGTTATCCTTATAATCTGTTAAAAGAAAAGTTAGTTTCATTTGTTGAATATTCATTTGAAAATACTTCTAAAATAAATAAATAAGTTCATGGTCCTGAATAAAATGAAGTCTCTTCATCTCAAATGTCCTTTGAAAGGATTGAATAAAGAAAAAGTGAAGTTGAAAGATGATTTGGATGCATTTAAAAAGCCATATGGAGAACTATAGAAAGAATTTGTATTGAAAATAGGTTTTGATTTTTTACAATAAGAATATAAGAATGTGGTAGATAGTTTTATATCAAAAGAATATTTTGAGAGGACTAGTTTGGGATATACCTAACACTGAGAGGGGGGGTGAATCAGTGTTGGGGACTTTTTAAACCAATTGCAACTTTTATCCATGTACCTCTTGACATGTTAGGATCTTTATTCTCTAATTATTTTTTTCCTGTCGCATGAAATAATATAAAGCAGTAAAAATATGCACACGGAATTTTTACAAGGTTCACCACTCAATAAAAGTAACTACGTCCTTTCCATTCATGGGAATGACCAGTGCATGGATTCTACACAATAATTTAATATGTTGTTACAATGGAGTGGCTTGGAAAACAATACTATAGCCAGTGTAAGTCCCTAAACTTTGGATGAGGGTGGGAAAAAATCCTCATCCCTGGACTGGTGATAGTCTAGTCCAACTTGTGGCCTCTAGCTGGTTCTTTATACTACCTATTGAGATAGTCTTATTCCTTCTTGATATGGTAGGTTCTGCTCTTGGTCTTCTTTAGTGCTCTTACCTTTATTACATGCAAAGAAGTAGGAAAGAATTTCTTCATTCTTTATTTCTCTTATTCTCTAGTGCAACACCAACTACACTAGAATTCTTCTTTCTTCTTCTTAGTGCAATAACCAACTACTCTAAATCTTCTTATCCCTTCTTCTTAGTGCAATAACCAACTGCACTAAATCTTCTTCTCTCTTCTTGGACAGAATCACATATACCAATGTGATTATTCAGAAACTGAGGATCATCTCACGTAGCATCATCCGAATTAAACTTCCCCAAATAATTGTAGGCTTCAATTAGGAAAACTCTGATCTTGTTCTTCTTCTTCTTCTCTTATTTCTATACAGCAAACCAGTAAGCTGCACACTCTTCTTATTCTTCTTCTGCTTCTTCAATGCAAAACCAGCTGCACTGAAACCTACTCTTCTTCACACGTTCTCTTTCAGTGAAAAACCATCTGAACCGAGATCTTCTTCTTCTTTCTATAATCACAATTTCTCTTTGTGATTGTAAAAACAATGAAGTCTAGATAAACTTAGCATCAAAACAGTTGATCAGAAGATGTTAAGAACTTATAGAACAACTCACAGCTTGAGCGACAATCCTTACTTACACACCACCCTACTTGCGCGCCACCTGTTTGCACACCACCCAGGTTGCGTGCCACCTGTTTGTGCGCCACTCAGCTTGCGCACCACTAACTACTTGTACACCACTATTGTGTATAGCTCACAACTTGCGCACCACTCATCTTTCACGCCACCTGCTTGCACACCACAACTTGCGTGCCACTCTTGTGCACATCTCACACCTTGCGTGCCACTTGTGGCTTATACACAACACAATTGTTGAAGACACCTCCCTACATGCGTGCCTCTGACAACTTGCATGCCACTTCTGCTTGTGCGCCACCACTTGCATGCCTCCCTACTTGTGCGCCTTATAAATAACCCTCAGCTTGCACGCCACTTCTACTTGCATGTCACTTCAGTTTGCGAGATGCTTTCTACTACTTGCACGATCAGAGATCAAAATTTTTCCTTAAGTGTTGAGACTTAAGAAATGAGGAGTCTAGTCGTCTATTTATAGGAATTTTGGTGACTTGCGTGCCACACACACTTGCGTGACGCTCCAGAACTTACGCGTCACTCCATCACTTGCACGCCGCACCAACACTTGTGTGGAACTTTCTTTCCTTTGTCATATTTTGATTTGATGATGTTGAAATATGACTTGCGCATAACATACACTTGCGTGCCACATATACTTGCGCGACACACTTGTGCACCGCTTATACTTGCATGCCACTTTTTGACTTGCACGCCAATCTTTAACTTGCACGCCACTTTATTTCCTTTGTCATATTTTGATGTGATGATCTTGAAATATGACTTGCGTGCAACATACACTTGCACGCCACATATACTTTTGCGCCACACTTGACTTGAGTGCCACTTTATTTCCTTTGCAAAAAACACTTTTTTACTCTCTCTATCATTCATAGGGCTTGCATCACAAGTTCCCCAAACTTATGATATTTGTGAAATACAAATCAGTAAAGCATCATCATAGTTTTGTCCAATATTTTTTGAATATAAAATCCAAAGTAATTCATCATCTTCACTTAAAATCCTCAATTCCTTTTGGAGTGTTAATTCCAAATAACTCTAATAATCTCTATTAATCCAAAAGTGGAGGCTTGAAGCTTCTTCAAATACCTTCAATGTTGCAGACAATGTATCTCCCTTGATATATGTATTTGGAACTTTAAGAACAGTGCAACAATAATCTGATTTCAAGGCAATATGTAATTCATGACCTTCTTAGAATGCCAAGACCTTCCACACTCTCTCTTCTTCATCCATCATTATCTACTTCATTCAAATTATATGATTCTTTTCTTCGAGTAAGCTCTTGCATGGTTCTCATGAAATCGTGAAGAATTGCATGGTCTTCTTTAAATCCTCATTCTTCTTCAATCATCCTTAGATGGATGATACTTCACCATTATTCATTGTTGTAAACAATGTGTCACCTTTGACATAAGTTATTTGAACTTAGAATCAGTTCAACAATCGTCTGAATTGACCATCTTAGAGAATTTCTCAAGTATGACATCCAATGCTATGATTCCATAACAATTCTCCAGGAAACATCACTTCAGCCAATCTCCACTAACTTTTTATTCCTTCTTCATATCCTTCTTAATTTTGACCAGTATTGACAACTGTTGAAAAAAATACAATCTTCATACACATAGTGGTCCCAACAATCTCCCCTTTGTATTTTTTTTCAATACCACAATGTCTCCTAAAATGAATGTGTCAATGTCAAAATAAGAATCTTCTCTCTCCCCTTTACTTGTTTGTCTACCCCTTTCATTTCAAAATTTCATTTCACTTTCTCTCCCCCTTATTGACAAGAAATAATATGTTCATGGTAGAGAGGGTATCAGTCCTTACTTAAGAAGTGTGCCATCAATCATTCCACTCTAAGTCTACTTGAGAAGATATCGATGTAGAAAACAAGATGATTTCATTTAGACAACAAAGTTTTCCATTATCCACTGATCGTGATACCTCATGAGATGAGATCTCCTACACTTGTCTTCAAGGGTTTTCCACTTTCATTCCGGGACAAAGATATTGAATGTGATAGGAAATAATCAATCCTGAAATTCTTGTACTCACTTCAACAAAAGGATAAAAACATTCAAGTGAAATTAGAATGATAAGTGGACTTGGGGAACTTTCATTCTTTTTATGTCACTGATTGGCCTAGTTAGTCCCACTTAGTGAAAATAAATTTATTTTGAGTAACCAAGGATGATAGATTAGGAAACGACATACCTTTTCTATTAACATGATCTTCATAAAATCTTTAGAGTCATTGATTTTTATACCAACTGATGTTGATACTGATTGAGATAATGACTGTCGATACTTCTTCATGTGTCTCCCCCTCAAGGGAACACTTCTCCTCATAGAATCCCAGGTTTCCCCCTGAGATCTTACTTCACCTTCAATTACTTATATGATAATAAAAAATACAATACACAAAGATTTAATGGAATAAGGTGGATCCTTTTTTCTCCATAAATGTGAACAACAAGATTGAGATGATTTTCTCAACCCAGATACTCCATTCTTCACACTTTCAAAACTGGTCTTCAATGATGACTTTGATTATGTGGACATCACTATTTCTTCTATCTCTTTGTCTGTGAGTATTCTTTCTTCAATAGCTTTTAAAGCACTAAAATATACCAGTGCAACATTCATCTTCTTGAGGAATTCTTGTTGGGATGGAGTAAATACAAAGCATCTTCTAATAGTGCGACCATCCTTGTTGCACCTCACACACATAATTTCTTTGCCTTCATGTAGAATCTTTCTTTTGTTTTTAGAACTAGCTTTAGCCTATGCATCATCAATTTTCCTCATTCTTTCCAAATCTTTTGGCCAAACCACCAATATGTCACTAGGAACTGAGGCAACAAGATTGGATCTTCTACATGACTTCTTCTAAATAGCATCCTTCTTAGCGGTTCTTTTGGATGCACCACCCTTCACCTCCTTGGACATAGAATCAAAGGGCTTCTCAGATTTTCATCTTGGGATCGTCTTGGGAGAATTTGTTTTTACAACATTGTTATGATTTATTCCCTAGGATGATTCTTCATTCTTAGCCAGCTGTTGTGATCTTCTTTTCTTATCATCTTTGGGTACCTGTTGAGGTGAACATACACTATTCATGCGGCCACTCCTATTGCATACATCACATATGTTACCTAATATTCCAAATCTATTTTTAGTATACAAATGATTTTGGATCTATCGATGTTTCTTCTTCTTCTATGACTTTCCCCCCCTTGAGATAAGCTTTCTATATGCTTTTACATTTAAGGGGTTGTACCAAAAATCCAGTGCACAATGCCCAAATCTATTACAACACCAACATTGACCAAAAAGTATTGACTTCATTCCATCTTCTTTATAAGGTTTCTGAATCTTATTCTTGGTATATTATGAGTTATATGGGGAGCTATCTTCCACACTCTTTCCCCTATCCACTCTAGCCATGGTGGTAGGTTTCTTCTCACTTTTCTTTATCCATACTTGTTTATAATTTTTCTTCCAACTTGCACTTTTTGTAGAAGAAATTTTTGAATCATCCATACAAGTTGGTGTGGATGGTACCTTTACATTCTCAGCTGCTTGTGATAGATCAATGAGTGAATCCATGAACTTCTTATCACATGTTGGAGGTCTTTTGATAGTAGAATCCTCCATTGAGCATTAATTACTAGTAGCAACTGTTTCATTCTTTTGTGGAGACTCAATATGCATCTTCTCAAGATTGGTAAACTTAGCTTCAAATTATATACATCTCATATTGAGGATGAATTCCTTTTCTTCAATCATAGTCATATTCTGTTAACAATCCTTCTTTAATATTCTAACATCATCTTCAATCATCTTTACTTTATTTTGTAACAAAGAGTCAAGTTCATTGATCTTCTTGGAGTTTTCTTCCAAATATATCTCCTTGACATCATTTCTCTTTTTCAGCTCATCTTCAAGTGCATGGATCTTCTCTTCTAGAGTCTTTTTGACTCCCTCTTTCTCTTCAAAATCTTTGAACCACATTGAAGAACTTACTTCAAATCCCATATTTGTTGCTTCAAAGGCTCCAACCTTTCTAGAGAGCTTTAAACATTTGAAATTTTTTCTTGTAAGGCTTTCTCCAAAGAATCAGTTTCTTCTTCCAGTTGAGTGATATTTTCTTGCATGCATTGAAATAATCCACAAATAAGAGATGCACTCTCGTCAAGAATACCATGCAGAATCATTCTTAATCTATCAACAGATATTTCTTGAGATGTTGTAGATTGATCATCACCACTTGTGCCAGCATTTTCATCATGAGAATAATTTACAAATGTTCTAGCACAAGCCTCCTTATCATTTGAGGTAGGAAGGTTATCCATCTTTTTGGTGGGTACTTGATCCACCTTCTCATAACTTTCCAAGTCGGGTGTGTCTTCAATGTTAGCTAGATATGGAGAACCAAATGCTTCCTCTTCTTTAAATAAGAGGGAATTATTCTTCAACTTTCTCTTCTCTTTATTTTTCATGTTCATGATGGTCTAGGTAGATATAGCCTTCTGATCAAAGGTAACTGAATATTCACCAACACTTCTCTTCATTGTTGACTTAGGAAAGGAACTCAAATCTTCAAAAGGGAATAGCTTCACGGTAGAGAATCCGATAGAGGAACCAGTGCAGAAAACATTATTTACGTCACCATTTTTTACGTTGGTTATATATAACAGACATGATAATCTGTGAAACGTGGTTTTTTACGTCGGTTATTTTATAACCGACGTAAAAAATGCGGTGAGTAAATTTTTAACGTCAGTTATTTTAATAACCGACGTAACAAAACAACCCGAAGAAGTTTTTTACGTTGGTAATACAATAACTGACGTAAAAAACTGTGATTTCTGATGTATTTTTTACGTCGGTTATTCTAAAACCAACGTAAAAAACCAACACGCGGATTTTTTTACGTCAGTTATAAAATAACTGACGTAAAAAAGCCGTATCTGATACATTTATAACGTCGGTTATTATAATAACCGATGTTATAAATGTAAAAAAACAGTTTATAATGTCGCTTATTAAATAACCGATGTTATAAAACATTTAAAAAATTAACAAGCCCTGCGGATTGTCATTTATGATTTTTTGATCGACAGTCCGGTGGCTCGTCTCTCTCATGCGGTAAACCCTAATTGGCTCGTCGATCTCGCTACGTTAAACTCGTTTTTCCTTCATCGTTTATCATCTTTACTCTCCTCAGATCTATCATCTCAACTCGCAAAACTCAAGTAATCCTTCCACAAATTTATTTCGTTCATTTTTTTCCTGGATTTTCTATATTTATGTTTTGCGATTTTTGTGTTTAAACTAGGTAAGATTCTTCGATTTCGAACCCTCTTACATCTTTGTGCGATCATCATCTTATTTATCATCCCCAGATCTATTAGGTCGACTCACAATATTCACGTAAGCCTCAAATACTTCTATTTAGTTTGTTTTTGTTTCGCAAATGCCCGACATTGATGGTAATTTTTGTTGTCATTGACAACTAATGATCTCATTCACCTATATTACTGCATAGAATGGTTATTGATTAAATGTACAAATTCGGAAATGATATTTCATGTGTTTTTGTGGCTTATGTTTATCCTCTTTTATATAAGAATCTATTATACATATAATTTAATGGATGTTGACCTCTATGGCCCTTCGATGCATCGCTATGTCTCATGATTCCAATTAAAAATGGGTTCTGCTGGGGGCTTACCCTAGTATTTTTTAAGGCCTTGGCCAAGGCCTTGACAATATGTTTAAGATTTCTAGAATTATCCATTATCTCATTATGATATTAGTTATCGAGAAAAATTGAGATCATTTGACTAGTTTAATATCAATGGTTATTTTTAATTATCATACGATCATTTAAGTAGCCATATTTAATAATATTTGATTCCATATATTTCATGTTGAAGTATATATTAAATGCATGTGTTTTTAGTTGTTCACCATGCCTAGTTTTTATATGTAAACCATTGTTTGGGGGGTTGTCTGGGGGTGGGGGCTGTCCAGAGGGTTGGGGGGGTGTCCCGGGGGGTGTCCCGGGGGGTGTCCAAGGGGGTGGGTGCATGTGGGGGGGGGGGGGCTGTCCAAGGGGGTGGAGGCCTATCGAGAGGGTTTTGGGGGTTGTCTGGGGGGGGTGTCAAGAGGGTTGGGGGGTGTCCAAGGGGGTCAGGGGTGGGGGGTGGTGTCCAGGAGGGGTGGGGGGTGCTTTCTGGAGGGGTGGGCTGCTGTCCAGGGGGTGGGGGGGGGCTTTCCAAAGGGTTGGGGGTGTCTAGCGGGGTGTCCAAGGGGGTAGGGGGTGGGTGTGGTGTCCAAGAGGGGTGGGGGTTCTGTCTAGAGGGGCGGGGGCTGTCCAGGGGGTGGGGGGGGGGGGGCTATCTATAGGGTTTGGGGGTGTCCAAGGGGGTGGGGACCTGTCCAGAGGGATTTGGGGGTTGGCCGAGGGGTGGGGGGGGTGGGGCTGTCCAAGGGGGTGGGGGCCTGTCCAGAGGTTTTTGGGGGTTGTTTGGGGGGTGGGGGCTGCCCAGAGGATTGGGTGTGTCTAAGGGGGTAGGGGTGGGGGTGGTGTCCAGGAGTGGTGGGGGGGGGTGCTGTCTAGAGGGGTGGGGTGCTGTCCAAGGGGTGGGGGCTGCCCAGAGGGTTGGGGGGTGTCCGGGGGGGGGGGGGATGTTCAAGGGGGTGGCTGGGTGTGGGTGGCTATCCACGGGGGTGGGGGCCTGTCCAGAGGGTTTTGGGGGTTGTCTGGGGTGGTGGGGGGCTGTCCAAAGGGTTTGGGGTGTCCAGGGGGATTGACTACTACATCGTGGTATCTGAGATTATGGCACATCGAATTAGAAATGAATATGAGGAAGGTGTTGATGCATTTTTTTGAATTTTCTAAACAAAATGTTCCAATTGGTGACATTTCTTTTCTATCCATGCCTAAAATGTTTGAATATGAAGAAGTTGAAAAGTAGAGAGATAAAAGATCATCTGATTTGTCATGGTTTTAATCCGAGTTATAGCCCTTGGATTTGGCATGGTGAAACTGGATGGAATGTCACTGATGATGATGATTCACAAGATGGTAACTCCAATGGAATTGAAGAAATGATTCGTGATATTGTAGAATAACAAATTGAGATAGAACCGACAGTTACGCATCTATATGGTGATGCTGAAAAACCATTATATCCTTGTTGTACAGATTTTACGGTTTTTTTGGCAGTGTTAAGATTGATTAAAGTGAAGGCGAAACATGGATGGAGTGATAGACTTTTTACAGAGATGCTACAATTGATGAAAGACATTCTTCCAAAAGATAACGATCTTCCAAATTCACATTACAAGGCCAAGAAAATATTATGCCCGATGGGATTGGGATACAAGAAAATACATGCTTGTCTGAATGAATGAATTATATATAGGAAGGAATATGAATTTTAGTCAGAGTGTCCTAAATGCGGGACATCATGGTATAAGGTGAAAGAAAAATCACAGGCTGATGTAGAGATTACAAAGCTCCCTTCAAAGGTATTTTGGTATCTTCCTATAATTCATCATTTCAAACGTTTATTTTCTAATTCACATGATGCAAAAAGGTTAAGATGGCATGCTGATGAGCGAGTATGTGATGGAAAAATACGTCATCCAGCTGATTGTCCATAATAGAAGAAAATTGATGTGCAGTATTCTACATTTGGAAATGAAATTAGAAATATCAGACTAGGGTTGTGCATAGATGGAATGAATCCATACAGAACCCTCAGTAGCACACATAGTTCATGACCTGTTTTATTGGTAATTTACAACCTCTATCCTGAAGTTAGTATAAACCGCAAATATGTCATGTCGAGTATAATGATCTCTCGTCCAAAGCAACCCGACAATGATATTGATGTTTACTTGTCACCGTTTATTGATGATTTGAAACTGTTATGGGCTGATGGTATTAGGGTGTATGATTCTTATAAAATGGAATATTTTCAACTACATGCAGTGCTTCTATTCACTATAAATGACTTCCCAGCGTATGGAAATTTGTCTGGATACAGTGTTAAAGGGCATAAAGCATGTCCAATTTGCGAACAACAGGCGTCATATTGTTAATTGCATCATGGGAGGAAAACAGTGTACATGGGTCATTGAAATTTTTTACCTATGGATCACCCTTATAGAATACTAAAAAAGGCATTCAATAGCTTACAAGGATTTGATACTTCTCCAAAACCTTTATCCCCTGATCTGTATTTTGAGAGGGTGAAAAACCTTGATGTGACATTGGGAAAGACATAGAAATCTTGTAATGAAAGACATATTTGGAAGAAAAGTTCAATATTTTTTGAGCTACCATATTGGAGGTATCATGAAGTTAAACATAATATTGAAGTCATGCACGTGGAGAAGAATATCTGTGATTGTTTGATTGGAACATTGTTAGATATTAATGGAAAGACAAAAGATGGGTTGAATTCAAGATTAGACTTACTATTAATGGGAATACGTTTGGAGTTAGCTCCCACTCCTAAAGGAAGATGAACATTTCTTCCCCCGTCTTGTCATACATTATCGAAGAGGGAGAAAATTAGATTTTGTCAGTGTCTTCATGATATCAAAGTGCCTCAAGGTTATTCTTCAAATGTAAAAAATTTTGTCTCGTTGAAGGAATTGAAGATGGTAGGTATGAAATCACATGATTACCACGTCATGATGCAACACCAGTTGCATTGCGTGAAATATTGCCCATTCGTGTCAGAAATACTATAATGAAGTTGTGTTATTTTTTCAATTCAATTTGTAACAAGGCGATTGATGTGAATGCTTTGAACATTTTGGAAAAGGATGCAATTTTTATACTTTTTCAATTGGAAATGTATTTTCCTCCATCTTTTTTTGATATAATGGTGCATTTAATGATTCATATGGTTTGAGAAATAAAGCTTTGTGGACCTATATATATTCTTTGGATGTATCATTTTGAAAGGTATATGAAAATATTAAAGGGGTATGTTAAAAATCCATATCGACCTGAGGCCTCCATTATTGAAAAGTATATTTCTGAGGAGGTAGAAGAGATTTGTACGAGCTACTTGGCTGCAGCACAACACATAGGTTTTCCACCATCTCTCTATGAACGAGTTAATAATTAGGGAAAGGGGATTCGTGTCTTGAAAGTCAAATCATTGTCAGCTGAACATATGAAGAAGTTAGAATCATACATCTTGAATAACATAACTGATGCTCAACTATATATCACATTGAATATTAATGAGTTTAAACAATGTCATCCAAAGAAGAAAGAAATGTGGATTTTGAATGAGCACAAAAAAACTTTTTTGTCATGGATTAAAAAGGCTTTGCTTGGTAGATCATATGTATCAGAGACATTAAAATGAATAGTGGGTGTTCCATGTTTAAATGTGATAACATGGTCCGGTTATGACATTAATGGCTATACATTTCATATGAAATCTTAGGACAACAGAAGTGCAGTTCAGAATAGTGGTGTATTGGTGTTTGCAGAAGCAATGCATTTTTCGAGTGCTAAGGACAAAAACCCAATTTCTGAAACAAGTGCATATTATGGAGTGATTGAAGACATATGGGAGGTTGATTACTTTAAAATTAAAGTTCATGTTTTTAACTGTAAATGGTTTATCGGTAACAATAGTGTCAGACATGATGAATTTGGAATGACACTTGTTAATCTGAATAGATTGGAAGACACATCTCATTCTTTTATAATGGAAAAACATGCAAAAAAATTTCTATGTAGTAGATCAATCAGATATGCAGTGGGCTGTTGTTTTACAAGGGAAAAAACAATATGTAGGTGAGGATGAACTTGATAAAGATTCTGATTTATGTGAGATCCCTACTTCCATGGAAATATTAACAGAACATAATGATGAGCATGTTGAAGACATGGTTTGTGCCATAAGGAATGACCACGAAGAAGGAATTTGGGAAAAAAATCCATTTGTACATTCTTAAAATTACAGGTAAAATATTTTTATTTCTTATTTACATTTATTTTTTTCATAAATGTTAGATATTGTAAGTTTTTTATTTATTAAAAAATGTTTTAAGACAAAATAAGTATAAATTTTTGTTTGTTTTATGTTTTTTTAGTTTACTTTATCATGTTTACCATTACATGAATTATATATCTATTATTTTTGTTCAGTGACAATTACTTTACCATGTTTACCAGGTTTACCATGTTTAACATGTTTACCGTATTGACCATCTTTACCATCTTTACCATTGTTTAACATGCTTACCATATTACCAATGTTTATTATTATGTAACTTAGTACACTTTTCTATTTTTTGATTATAGTAGTATTAAAATATTTTAATTTGTATATTTTTGAACTAATGTTTGTTTTTTTTTATTTTAAGGATAATGACAGATCATTCAGTTGAACAACCACATGATTCTGGAGATGAGCATATTAGTAATACCTCTAGGGAGGAACATTCACATGATCCTATTACAACAAAGAGTTCAAAGGTTGGTAAATGTGGGTGCACACGTTTACCAAAATTATCACTTTTCCGTACGTAGGATCAGAGGATAGTCGTTGAGTTTGATGATGATGATATTCCTAGAGGTCCAAATGCAAAATATTTTAAGAGTTTTGTAGAAACTAAGGCTAAGAGGAAAGTAAGCATTCTGTATGATGACTAGAGAAGTGTGGATAAATCAATAATCTCTCAGTTATGGGAGATGATTTTGGTAAGATATTTTTCTATTGTTTGACTATTCTTTAAATGTTTCTAGTATATATAATATGTTTAACCTCTTCTTTATCAGATGACATTTTATATTCCTGACACTGGAGGAGTCAGGAAGAAATGATTATCGTTGGATTCCAGGAGATGGAGGGATTTCAAATCAACCCTCTCATATTATTTCATTTATGTTCATAGGAGTCATGACAATCCATGTCGTATATATCCTTTTATAAATGAAGACACATGGAGAAATTTTTCTGAAAGTAGAAGAAAAGAGTCATTTTTGGTAAGGGCAATGTAATCTTTTATAAGATTTCTTATATAAATGATCTTATTAATGTTTTGTTAATAATTTCTTATTCTTAATTTACAGCAAACAAGGAAAGCTCATCAGGAAATCCAATCTAAAAATGTATACCCTCATAGTTTATGTCGGGGAGGGTATGCATTTTTGGAAGAACAAATGATGGTGGAAAATTTTCAACAACTAAGAGCTGAGTCTTCAAGCTCTGGAGAGGTGGCCCCTCCATCCCCTCCATCTAGACATGAAAAATGGAAGATAGCTTGGAAGGGAAAAAAAGGGCAATATCTATTGGAAGAATCGAGAATCGTAGCTGAGAGGATTTTAAGATATCTATTTTATTTATTTAAGTAACTATTTTATTCATATAATTTCAATCATTATAGAAGTGTTCAATAAATTAATACATGACTCTCTTGAGGAGCAGAGTTCACATGGGACATTTACCGCTACAGGGAGGGAAGATATTTTATCTGTAGCATTGGGAAGGCCTGAACATCTTTGTCGTGTAAGAGGATATCCATCAGGTGTATCGGTAAGAAAAGTGTTGCCACGTTCTTCAACTTCTAACATTGAGGGGGTTATAAAAAAAAGAATCCTTGGAGGCTAAAGTTCATAATATTAACGCGACGATGGAGGACAAGATTAGAGCATCGGTGCAGTCTATGTTTGCAAACATGCAAAGACAATTTCAGACTGCAGCTCCCACTCCTCCACCTCCCCCTGAAGACCCCATTATTTATCCTCCACCTCCGCCAGTAGCTCCCACTCCCCGACCTCAGCCTGCGGACACCATTTTTTATCCTACTCCTCCACCGCAGCTTCCTACTTATTGCGAGTTGTATGTTGATGATTCTCAACGTCATATAGTAGCATATGAGTTGGTATATTGTATATGCGATATAGTTCATCATCAACAATTAGAGGTATAGAATCAGAGGGTCACTATACATGATATTATAGATAGATCAGATCGGGTACCATTACCTACAGATGAGGTGGCGATAGTTAGACATTGTATCGACCATTTTTTAATTTGGCCATCCAGACTTCTTCTACTCATGACCATAGAGGTATGAATGTTATATCTTTTATTTTATTTTTTTATTAAAGTTGTTTTATCATTTGAAAACTAATATATTTTTTAATTTATTTTTACAGGAATACTTCAAAGGTAAAGAAATACTGTATAGATAACAACAAAGACAAATGGATATGACATCAGATACAGATTCTATTAGTCATGACAGATTTTCAAGATATTCAAATTTGTTGGCGGGTCATTATGAGTTTCCAATGTAAGATCATGTTTTTGGACGTGAAATAAGTGTGGGGATTGTGAAAACTGATATCATGGAGCTTGTTACTGGAGATAAGTTGGGCATCAACGTGGTGCAAATTTTTTCCATGTAAGTCTTAACATCTTTTCCCTACGTTATATTTATTAAAAATGTATACTTATGTCTGTTTTGTAATAGGTATCTTTATAAAATTTGTGAGAGGAATGAGTTGATAGATGTATATGGATTCATGGACCCGCAATTGATTTCCCCTGAAGCATGTGTATTAGATGAGGAACAAAGAATGCTTTATATTGCTGAAAGACATGAAAAGAATATAGTCACACAATGTTGGATGATGCCTTTTTGTGAGAGGTATGAAACACATCTCTCTCAAAGAGTTAATTATCTTTTAACATAAAAAACCACTAACATTAAATTTCCTTTTATCAGTGATTGTTGGATGTTAGGGGTTTTTTGACCAAGGGATAAAGCACTTTATTGGATATTCTCTGTCCATAATGATGTGCGGGAAAGTTTTAAGAATATATTGGAAAAGTAAGTTTCAATTTCTCAATAGTTTTATATATTATAATGAATTTTAAATTTACCCGATTCGTATTATTTTCTAACAGGGCATGGGCCAAATTTTGAAAAAACACAAAGAAAAGGAATGCAAAGATCAAATATGTAAATGCGAAGGTAAATATCCATTTATAATTTGTACTTTTTGATTTATTACATAAAAATTATATATTGAATTTACACTCATTCAAACATAATTTTCATGAACAACAAGGCATCATTGAATGCAAATATTATATGTTAAGATTTATGTATGAAAAAATAACAACTGGGATAGTTGTAAATTTTGACCTGGTAAGATTTCCTCTTAAACTTTTCTATAATATTTCAATTTCATTTATTCATTATACACGTTAACTAATATCCTTTTCATTTGTATCTTTTTGATGACCCTCAACCCTATACTGTTGAAGACATCAAACACTTACATGTGGAGTGGTCAAATTATTTTACAGGTTTGATTGAATTTTAGTTGTTTGTAATGTAGAATGTAATTATGAATATTGTCATTGTAATTTTGTATTTGGTAGTTGTTAAGGTTGGATTTAGTTTTTTTGAAGTTGACAGTGTATGTTTTGAATGTCATATATGTGAATGTTTATTTTTTCTCTAATTCTTGTTTTGGTCTACTTTTGATGGTTTTTCTAGTATGGATTCTGGTCCAGAGGGAGGGGTTCCAAGGGTCTGGGGGGTGTTCAGTGGGGTTGGGGGTGTCTAGGGGTCTGTGAGGGCTGTCCGGTGGGGTGGGGAGGCAGTCCAGGGGTGGGAGGGCTGTCCAGGGGTGTGGGAGGGCTGTCCAGGGGTATGGAAGTGCTGTCCAGGGGGTGGGGGGTATACATGAGGGTGGGGGGTTGTCCAGGGGTGTTTAGGGCTGTCCATGGGGTTGGGGGCAGTCCAGGTGTGTGGTGGGGGCTTTAATGGGGTGGGGGAGGGCTGTCCAGGGTGTGTTTGTGGGGGGGGGGGGGTGGTATACATGAGGGTGGGGGGGTTGTCTCGAGGTGTTTGGAGCTATCCAGGGGGTCGGGGGGCAGTCCAGGGGTGTGGTGGGGGCTGTCAAGTGGGGTGAGGTGGTGAGGGGGTGCTGTTCAGGAGGGTGGGGGTTGTTGAGGGGTGTTTGGGGCTGTCCAGGGGGTCGGGGGTCAGTCCAGGGATGTGGTGGGGGCTCTAATGGGGTGGGGGCTGTCAAGTGGGGTGAGGGGGTGCTGTTCAGGAGGGTGGGGGGCAGTCTAGGGGTGTAGTGGGGGCCCCAATGGGGTGGGGGAGGGATGTCCAGGGTGTGGGGGTATACATGAGGGTCTGTGGGGGGGGGGGGATTGTCCCGAGGTGTTTGGAGCTGTCCAGGGGGTCGGGGGGCAGTCCAGGGGTGTGGTGGGGGCTGTCAAGTGGGGTGAGGGGGTACTGTTCAGAAGGGGGGGGGGGTTGTCGAGGGGTGTTTGGGGCTTTTCAGGGGGTCGGGGGGCAGTCCATGGGTGTGGTGGGGGCTCCAATGGGGTGGGGGGTATCAAGTGGGGTGAGGGGTGAGGGGGTGCTGTTCAGGAGGGTGGGGGGTTGTCGAGGGTTGTTTGGGGCTGTCCAGGGGGTCAAGGGGCAGTCCAGAGGTGTGGTGGGGGCTCCAATGGGGTCGAGGAGGGCTGTCCAGGGGGTATACATGAGGGTGGGGGCTGTCAAGTGGGGTAAGTTTTATATGTTATCAATGTAAATTCTTAAATTTTCTTTGGTTCATGTTTTGATCTCCTTCTATTTTTGTGGTACGAATTATTGATTTGGTTTCTGGTTGATTCTGGGGGAGAGCAGAGGACTGCAGTCAATTTTTTTTTTATTTTTTTTCTTCCACGTAAGTTATTTTATAACCGACCTGATAAAGAAATCGGGAAGGGTTTATAACGTCTGTTTTTTTAATAACTGACGTGATAAACACCTGTGGCATGGTTTATCAGTTCGGTTATTTAATAACCGATGTGATAAAGGACCTAGTAAATGATTTATCACGTCGGTTAATAAATAACCGACGTGATAAAAGGCCTGGGAAATGGTTTATCACGTCGGTTATTATATAACCGACATGATAAAACAACGTCTGAGAGTTTATCAGGTCATTTATTTAATAACTGATGTGATAAACTCCCTCGCACGTGTTTATGACGTCAGTTATTATATAACCGACGTGATAGACCCCCCTCAGTTTATCACAGCGGTTATATAATAACCGACGTTATAACCCCCCCCCTCCAAGTTTTTCACATCGGTTATTAATTAACCGACGTGATAAACACCGCGATGTTATGTTTGTTACATCTGTTTTTAAATAACCGACGTAAAAAATGTTATTTATAATGTCGTCTGTATTAACATCGGCAAAACACTGACATAAAAAATGAAAAATAAATAACGTTTTCTTCACTAGTGAGGTGAGCATGCACTCTGATACTAATTAAGAGGACTAGTTTGGGATATACCAAACAATGAGAAGGGAGGGGGTGAATCAATGTTGGGGACTTTTTAAACCAATTCCAACTTTTATCCCTGTACCTATTGACCTATTAGGATCTTGATTCTCTTATTCTCTTTTTCCCGTCGCATGTAATAATAGAAAGAAGTAAAAATATGCACACAATGTTTTTACAAGGTTCACCACTCAATAAGAGTAGCAACATCCTTTCCATGCATGGGAATGACCAGTGCATGGATTCTACACTATAATGT
The DNA here is from genome assembly GCA_963277665.1 of Viscum album. Classification (NCBI taxonomy): domain Eukaryota; kingdom Viridiplantae; phylum Streptophyta; class Magnoliopsida; order Santalales; family Viscaceae; genus Viscum; species Viscum album. The sequence goes on from OY728122.1 coordinate 1,257,816,695, forward strand.
AATGTGTTTTTACAATGGAGTGGCTAGGAAAACAATCCTCTAGCCAGTGTAAGTCCCTAGACATTGGAGGAGGGTGGGAAACAATCCTCTTCCCTAGACTGGTGATAGTCGTGTCCAACTTACAGCCTCTAGACGGTTCTTTATCCTACCAATAAAGATAGTTTTCTTCCTTCTTGATAAGGTAGGTTCTACTCTTGGTCTTCTTTAGTGCTCTTCACTTGATTAGTTGCAAAGGAGTAGGAAAGAATTTCTTCATTCATTCATTCTCTTCTTCTCTAATGCAACACCAACTACACTAGACTTATTCTTTCTTCTTCTTAGTGCAATAACCAACTGCACTAAATCTTCTTCTCTCTTCTTATTAGTGCAATAACCAACTGCACTAAATCTTCTTCCCTCTTCTTAGCTAGAATCACATATACTAATGTGATTATTCAGAAACTAAGCATCATCTCACATAACATCATCTAAATTAAACTACCCTAAATAATTGTAGGCTTCAATTGGGCATACTCTATTCTTCTTCTTTTTCATCATCTCTTCTTTATATACAACAAATTTGTAAGTTGCACACTCTTCTTCTTCTTCTACTTCTTCAATGAAAATCCAGCTGCACTGAAACCTACTCTTCTTCACACGTTCTATTTCAGTGACAAACCATCTGTACCGAGCTCTTCTTTTTCTTCTTCTTTCTAGAATAACATTTTCTCTTTGTGATTGTTAAAAAAATGAAGTCTAGATCAACTTAGTATCATCAAAATTGATCATAAGTAGGTAAGAACTTCTAGAACAACTCATAGCTTGTGTGCCAATCCTTACTCGCATGCCACCCTTCTTGCGCACCACCTGTGTGCACGCCACTCAACTTGTGCACCACCTTCTTGCGTGCCACTCAGCTTGCACGCCCATAACTACTTGTACACCACTATTGTGTGCATATCACAACTTGCGCGCCACTTAGCATGCGCACCACCTACTTGCGCGCCACAACTTTTGTGCCACTCTCGTGCACAACTCACACCTTGCGCGCCACTTTTGGTTTATATACAACATAATTTTGGAAGAAGCCTCCCTTCTTGCATGCCTCTGAGAACTTGCGTGCAACTTCTACTTGCGCGCCACCACTTGCACACCACCCTACTTGTGTGCCTTACAAATAACCCTTAGCTTGCGCGCCACTTCTAATTGTGCATCACTTCAGTTTGCAAGCCACTTTCTACTACTTTCATGATCAGAGATCAAAATTTGTCCTTAAGTGTTGAGCCTTAAGAAATGAGGAGGTTATTCATCTATTTATAGGTATTTTGGTGACTTGCGTGCCACATAAACTTGTGCACCGCTCCAGCACTTGCGCGCCGCTCCAGCACTTGCCTGGCACTTTATTTCCTTTGCAATATTTTGATATGATGATTTTGAAATATGACTTGCACGCAACATACACTTGCGTTCCACATATACTTGTGCGACACACTTGCGCGCCACTTATACTTGCGCGCCACTTTTTGTCTTGCGCTCTAATCTTTAACTTGTGCGCCACTTTATTTCCATTGTCATATTTTGATGTGATGATATTGAAATATGACTTGCGCGCAACATACACTTGCTCATCACATATACTTTCGTGCCACACTTGACTTGTACACCACTTTCTTTCCTTTTACAAAAAACTTCTTTACTCTCTCTATCCTTCATAAGGCTTGCATCACAAGTTCTCCAAACTTATGATATTTGTGAAATACAAATTAGCAAAGCATCATCATAGTTTTGTCCATTATTTTTGGAATATAAATTCCAAATTACTTCTTCATCCTCACTTCAAATCCTCAATTCCTTTTGGAGTGTTAATTCCAAAGAACTCCAATAATCTATATTCATCGAAAAGTGGATGCTTGAAGATTCTTCAAATACCTTCAATGTTACATAAAATGTATCACCTTTGATACACATATTAGAAACTTTAAGAATAGTGCAACAATCATCTTATTTCAAGGCAATGTGTAATTCATGACCTTCTTAGAATTACATGCCCTTCCAAACTCTCTCTTCTTCTTCAACCATCATTATATACTTCATTCAATTCATATGATTCTTTTCTTCAAGTAAGATTTTGCATGGTTCTCATGCAATCATGAAACATTGTATGGTCTTCTTTAAATCATCAGTCTCCTTCAATCATCCTTAGATGGATGATACTTCACCATTCTTCATTTTTGTAAACAATGTGTCACCTTTGAAACAAGTTCTTTGAACATAGTATCAGTTCAACATTTTTCTGAATTGATCTTCTAGAGAATTTCTCAAGTTTTAAATCCAATGATATGATTCCATAATAATTCTCCAGGAAACCTCACTTCAGCCAATCTACACTAACTTTTTAGTCATTCTTCACCCCCTTCTTCATTTTTACCAGTATTGACAACTGTTGACAAGAAATACAATCTTTATACACAAAGTGGTCCCAATAGAATTTAAATAATTTAAAGTAGAAATTCAATGTTAGATGGAGTTACTCAGAAGAGAAGCTATTACTAATAAGTATTTTGATAATATGAAACTATTCTTTTTTGAACAATGCTCATCTTTATCATATCAAAGAAAAAAAATATGTTAAAAAAAGATTAGAATAACTGTCTAGTGTTTTATATGCTTTAATTGAAAACGTTTAATGTTTAGAATGTTCATATGAACCATATATTCCTTCCTAATTGTTTTATTTTTTTTAGATTATCTAAAATCAATGTTATATATATATTTTTTAATATATTTTTAGTGAAAATATATGTTTTAAGTATTTTTTGCAATTTATTTTTAAAACTTTTATTAATCCATCTTACATAAGAACAAACTTAATATTTGATTATCTCATTACATAAATTAATCTTTTGTTTTATGTAATAATAATAATTTTTTTAAATATTTCTTGTGTAAAAATTAGTTAAAAGTATTTTATTTGTTTAAAATGATTCAATTAATTAAATATCCTATATTCTATGGCTTGAGGCGAGTTTTTAGAAAATTATCATTTTATTCATTAAATATTTTTTAATACTCATTGATTATATATATATATATAATTTTATGGAAGCATGATTTTAGGGTTAGTTTATTTTAACTAAGTTTTAATCTTTCCTTTCGATGTCAAAAATGAGGGATAATTTTATAGTTTATTGTTTTCATGGTTATTATCATAGAGGAGAAGTTGGATAAGTTTATATCCTTATTAAATTTATATCCTTAACATGGGAGAGAAGGTTTATTCATGAAAAATATAAAAAATAGATAAAGGGGAAGATACTTTTAGGGAAATGATAAATTTTCAGTCTAGGAAATATTTATATGAGAGTTTGTTTCCATGAGAAAGGTTATTAAATGATTTATTCGTCTAAAAATTGTTTTTAAATTTTATTATTTTAATAGGTTTTTTGATCATCAAAATGAGGAGATTGTTGAGAACATGTTGATTCAACAATTTTTATTAATTCTTTTTTGGTAATGATACTCACAAAGACACACATTTTTGTAACCAATGAAGTTAATTTTGAGTGATTTCAGGAAAATAAATTTTTTCAAAAATATTTATTCTGGAAATATATTCTAGTCACTGATATATGGGGAATATTTGTTGAATTATTCTTGACATGTTTAGACCTATTTTGGAAACAATTTTTATACTCCATGTTTTTTATCATAACATAAAGAAGAAACCCTATATTTTAAATAGAAGAGATGGATCATGTACCGTATGCTATTGGAAAAATATAGATAAAAAAACCTACATTTGCAAGGAACCCTATGTTTGAGGAAAAGACGTATGATACATCAACCCTAATTTAGAAATAAACCATACGTTGTCAACCCTATATTTTGATTTTTTGCATGACATAAATGAACCCTACATTTAATAATTAAATGATAGAGTTTTAAATCTATAACATTATCCGAGATTTATGAAACAATTACAAAAAAAAGTAAAGATACATTCAAAGATGTTTTACAAATAATTCAAATGCTCATTATGATAGTTTTAAAGGATCATATTCAATAGAGTAAATCATTTATATTCTTATGTTAAGTTACAACTGTCTTGAATGATTTTCATTTCTAATATTCACAATTTATTATGTGATATTTATGGAGTTGGTTTGACCTAGATCTACTTAAATTATAGTATAAATATCAATACATTATTCATCTGTAATAAGAGAGGATAAATACATAAGTAAAATCTATGTTTAAAAGAAAATAAGTGTGTCATATACTTTATAGATACAATTTAGATACATATATGTTTTGATCTATTTGATCAACTCACTACTATTATTATTTCTACTGCTCCATATTATTTTTACATCATTTTATTAAAGATCAATGAATAATTTTTCAGAGATACACTATGAAGACATACATGTTTATACATATGTCTAGTGTATTATTTATCATTGTTTAAAGAAAACCTATGTAACATTAAAGATATATTTGTTTCTGTGTATTACTAAAGATCAGAATACATATGTAAGTTTTTGTAAGAACACTAATTAATGTTTCAATAGTTGGAATATTATTGTGGAGATGTACCAGATAGAATGATCAAAGGTCTTTATAAAATCTTATTAAATATATTTAATGTGATGATTAAAAACTGATCATTCAATTATCCAAAGATCATGGAGAAAGTTCACGATTCTAACTGAGTCATAAAAAAGGTCGGTGACGAATGTTGACATCGTGTCTCAAGAAAATCTCATAATTTTTAGTATGTTTGAATATAGTTAATGGAAGGAAGTTTATGAGTAGTACACACAATGTTTTGAGTAGGATATTTGAATTTTATATATTCACCACATAATTAATTCTTAGTTTAACTACTCCTTTAAAAATGGGTGAAGTTGTGGTGTGTAATGAAGTTGATTATGGTAGCTGGGCGAAGTGTTTCCAAAGTTGAGAGTTTATTAGACGAAAAAATTGAAGTGAAATTAGTCTAAAAAATATTATATAGATCCTTTAAATTAGTTAGTAATTGAAGGATGATTTATAAAAGTGATTAAATGGACAAATTTAAGAGGAAATGAATGAACAATAGGAATAGTTGATTAGTCAAACAATGGTGATCATCCAGATAGAAGTGATTGGATGAATTGGGTATCAAACTAAGTTTCATTGTACCATATATACTAGATAGAGAACATATCAGAGGATAGTTTGTATAAATGTTTAGAAATAGGTTCTTCCTCACTACTATGGAAGAAATTGAAAAATAACATGAAATATGATAAAGTGTGGAGAAATTTCACGCATCACAAGGAAAATATATTGAAGCCTATTGGTGAAGGTTTTTACAGTTGTTACAAAATGTTACTATATCATTTATCTGTGTGAGGATCACATGAAATGTCATGTGACTATAGTTCTATTCAAGTGAATGTATATTCTTTTCATAATATAACCATCATAAAGATTATTTTCTTGTGGTTTTTTTGGTCTTGGATTACTTCCAGAACATGTTGAGAACTAGCCACTCTTTTTGAGTAGTAAAACATGTAAATACCTATGTTCTACGGGTGGTAATTTTTTCTTGTTTTATAGAAGATTAATTTCTCACAATTATAAGGTGAAATTTTTCTCATTAATAAGAAAAATTAAAAATAAAAGATCACTGATTCACCACCCCATAGAACAGATCACATAGATCTTGTTTGTTCATTTTAATTAGGATCAAAGTGATGGTTTCATTCATTGACCCTTTGATAAAGTTGGAAGAATATGAAGGTTTCTATGAATTTTCAACACATTTTCAATGGTAAGGGTATTCCTATATTTGATGGAATGAACTATCACATATATAATTATAGAATGTTTCCTTATCTTATTTCTATTGGATATGAATGTCATAATATATTACAAATGGTTTCCCACATCTTTTAGAGGGTGTTCCCTTAATAGATGTTGATAAGAAGAATCAGGGGAATGATGTGAGATAAAAAATGATATACTTTCCTCACTCTTTGGAAGATAATTTATAAATGTCATGGGTATTTGAACTACTAAATAAATGCAGGAATATTTGAACAATATATTTTAAGGAAATAGGAATGTGAAGAAATCTAAGTTACAAAAAATATATTGAAGTATAAAGATCTTAATATGGGTGATGATGAATTAGTTATAAAATTCATTATAATAGTTAATGACATTGTAAGCACCATATGATGTCTTGTTAAGAAATTTTAAAATTCAATCACAGTTGGAAATATTATACATATTCTTATAGATAAATAATATTATAATACATCATTATAAGAAGATAGAGAATCTAGATCACTTTCTCTAGATTATTAATATAGAATTCTTATCGCATATGAATTGATAATAGAAAAACATTTCATGAATAAGGAAAATGATAATTGAGAAATTTCCTTCAAATATGAAAAGTAAAGAAAAGATAAAAATGTTCTCAAGGAAGATATCCATGACTATTATATAAATATTATTTATAAAAAAATTATGAATTTATGTCTTTATTTTCTAAAAGCATTAAAATAGACTTGGGTAATTAAAAATAAAAACTTACCTCTAAAGTGATTTAGTTGTAGAGCCATTAGAAATTTTTTAGCCAATTTTCCTTGATATAAGTAAGATGAAGAGAGTGATAAAGAGGATAGAAATTTGAGAATTTATCTAAAAATAAAGGAACAAAAATAAAAGTCCCATATAATTGGAAAAGAAAAGAAGTTATATAAATACAAAAAAGAGAAACTTTTTATCTATGTGTTGGGAAGATGATGACAGTGAATAGGAAGCTAAAAACTCCAGCGATGATACTTTTGAAAAATTTCTAATTTAAAAAGTGAATAATGAAAAGTTCACTAGTAATGAAATAATTAGTTTTGAATAAGAAGAAGAAGGGACATAAATATAGTTTATTTTTAAGAGAGTTGAAGGAATGTATCGAGAAGATTGTTAAACATGAAAAGGAGAACAAGATTTTGAAGAATGAAAACATTTCAAAAAACAATCAAGATTATTTTATTGAAAAAAATCTAGGATGTTAAAAAGATTAATGAAATAAAGATATTACTTGAGGAATATAACAATATAAACATCAAGCTTGATGAAATGATAAACATGAAAGAGAAAGAACCTGATCTTGTTCAGAAAACACATGCTGACAAATAGAGTGAAAAAAAACATGCAAAACTCAATTTCTAAAGTTGGTAAAAGTAATTAGAATATTAAACCTTAAAAATATTAAAAAAATATCATCCTTAATGTTTAAAAACAATTTTGAATATGGTCAAAAGAAAAAGGATGTAAAAATACCTTGTATATAGCCAAAACACACAGTATTGAAAATCTTAAAATTTATAAGGTTTAAATGTATGGACCAAAAGATGATACTACTTTAGATCATGATAAGGCTAATGATAAGTCAAATATTAATAAGAAGTCATATATAGGTTACTAATTTTTTTTACACAAAAACGTTCCACGATGGATGGTATGGAACACAATGGAAGGCATGTATAAAATTATGAATAAAATTAAATTTATAGTGAAAAATATGATTTATTTGGATATTTTTGGTACTATGGAGGATTTGGGAATATTTCATAGATTTGATGGTTCAATCCTCAACATGACAATCAACCTATAAGAAATTGGATGCAGATTTTGAAGAGGATTGAAAAAACTAAATGAAAAGAAATTTAGAAATTCAGTATGAAGATTGAATATAGTTTCCAACCCCTGGAAACTATTTCTGAAAGATGTGATCATTCTATATATCTTCTAAAATGATGTATTTTCATGTTACCAGTATAAAAAATTTTAAACAATGAATCTTGAAAGACATATGAGAAGGAATAAAAAGGTAAGGAAAATGCCATAGTAGTTGAAAATACTCTAATGATAAAAAAGGGGAATAACCTTGGATAATGGATAGTGGGTGTTATAAACACATCACCAAATAATTATATTTAAAAAAGAATATAAAATATTACAAGGAAGTTAAAATATGTTTTTGAATTTATAAGCCTATTAAAATACAAGGTATTATATCCACTTTCATTATGAAAAAATGTTAAAATACAGAAGAAGATTTTTTGTTTATGGAATAAAACACATTTTTTCATGTGTTTCAGAACAATTTGGTAAAGGTGAGGAAGTTTTTCAAGAAGAGATGGTTTTATTGTTAAATAAATTGAATATGGGAAAGTCATTAAAAGAGGGAAACAAACCAAGGGAAACTTTTTTTTAAGTTGGTGACACATAGAGTTCATGTTATCTGAGAATGATAGAAGAAAATAATCTATAGAATAAATGGTTGAGGAATATGTGTCAGAGGAATATTATAAATCTAACAATGGTAGAAAGTATTCATGAGATCGAATCATGATAAGAAGAGGACATTGTGTTTTTCTAATATTCTTGAAAGGGATGATTTTAAACTCAATAGCTAAGAAAGTTGATATATATTCAACTCGTCCCTTGGAGGTGATACATTCTGGAATTTTCAAGACCATGAGAAAATAATCAAAAAATAGAAATAAGTAATTTATTTCTATCATTTATTACACTACTCACATTAGATGTATTATCTTTTGAAACATAAATAATTTTAACTCGAAGTGTTTAAGATTGTTTTCATAAGTGAAAAAACATTTTGATTTTCTATGAAGAAGATTAAAAATGATAATGGTGATGAATATAAAAATAATAATTTTAGAGATTACAATTAAAATCATGGAATACATCATTATTTTATTGTACTATATACACTATAAAAAAAATGTTACTAAAATAAGAGATGTATGCTTAGTGGAGATGGCACAAACTTTGTAGATTAGACAAGAAACATCCCAATTCTTCTAGAGGTAACATATTAGAGTTATAATTTATAATTAGAATTGATAAATCTATAGAAAAAACACGAATATAACTCCTTAAAAAATTCCTTATAAATAAAATCCATGTTCAAAGAGCAAAAAGTTTCATAGAATTTATTGAATTATTATGGTTCAAGGAGATATTCTTGGGAAGTTTGATCAAAGATGTATTGATGAAAAATTTCTTGGATATACTTCTAATGGTAGGGGATAGTGGTAAAATGTTAGAGGAAAAAAAATATTATCGACTTTATAGTTGCAATATATCTTGAACAGTCTAATAATAACGTTTCACAAACAATTTCATATATTCAATAAATAGATGATCGAGTTGTTATAGATAAAAGACATGAAAAAATTATTGTAAAAAATAATAATATTGAAGTTGTTAAAAATGAATATTCTGACTCAGCTATCTCAATTGATGAGTTATAGTTATGTTCACTAATCCTAAGTTTAGGAAGCAAGAGGAAGTGAAAAATATCATCAGAGATCATTGAGAACAAGTTTAAATTAGTAGAACACAAGGGTTAGTATCACATACTTCCTTATATTAATAAGTATATCCAATTGATGTTGATGAAGCATTGGAGCATCAAGAGTAGATTAATTCCATAAATAAATAATTTTATTAGATTTAGAGGAATGATACATGATAATTTTTACCCAAACAAAACAATGATAATGTGATTGGTACAAAGTGGGTGTTCCAAAATATGTTAAATGAAAATGGAAAAGTAATAAGAAATAATGAAAGACTGATTTGTGGAGGTTACTATAAAATTTAAGGCATTTATTTTAATGATAAATTTTATCCATTATAAAGTCTTGAATCTATCATAATATTTATTGTTATTTATTCATAATGAATGTATAAGATATTATTGATAAATGTAAAGTCATATTTTCTATAAAAAAGAGATTTATGAAGAAGTATATATTAGAAAACTGCATTCCTTTAGGCTTGGAATATATGAAAGCTATGTGTATGAGTTGAATAAGGATTTTTAAAGATTGAACCATAATATAACATATTGGTATTATAAATTTGATACTGTCTCAAGGAATCTTAACATCAAGAAATGAATAGTTGATAAAAACCTCTATATAAAATAAAATCAAGTGGTCTCTCTAATTTTTATTGTTTATATTGATGATTTAATATTTTAGGGAATGATGAAGGAATGTGTGAAAATATTTCTAATGATATGAATAATGTATTTGAAATTACCATTCTAGTATATATGAAATAATTCATTAGATTAAAAATATCTCAAAAGAAGTAATACATTTTCCCATCACTTGGGAATTATGATAATCCAATATTGATAAGGTTTGAAATTAAATATTTAAAGTCTTCTTCCACCCCTATTTATGTGATGAAAAAAGTTTTTAAATTATGGGGAAGGAAATGAGGTTGATTATAAATAATTTTGAAAGTTGAATGTAGTATTATTATATCTAATAGATTCAAGACCAAATATAGTTAATGTTGTTACTTTATGTGTCAATTATTGGAGTTCTCCAAACAAATATTATCTTATAGAGGTAAAAAAATTCTATAATATTTTAAAGGAGAAATTGATTTCAGAATAAAATATGAAATCTCAAGAAATATTGATTAATTTGGCTATATAGGTGCATATAAGGAAGGTTGTACTGATGATAGAAGATCCATATCTAGTTTAGTTTTCTTCTTGTGAGAATGATGTGTGAGTTTACATAGAAAGAAACAAAATTTAGTAAATCTTAGGATGGATTATTATGAGAAGTTTCTACTACATAAGATACTACATATTTAATGTTGATGAAGTCTCAGTTGGAATATTTTTTGGTTGATGTCTAGTTTACCCTTATCTTGGATAGTGACAATCAGAATGCTATAAATCTAGAAAAGAAATATATTTAACATTCTCATTACAATGAAATTTATATAAAGTATCACTTCATTGAAGAGCATGTAGAGAGGAATGAGTTGATGTTGATGTTTTTTCCAACAAAAGTGAAACCTGCTAATATCTTCGCAAAACCAATTTATGATAGAAAAAATTTCAAAAGATGATGTTGAAAATGGGTGTTCAACCTCAACAATTTTATGTATAAGGAATGTTAACCCATATCCTCTCTCATCATTCCTTCAGATAGTGTTTTCAAAAAATGAGAAAAGTTGAAACCAAAATCCATCCATTAGTACATGGTTAACCCTTTTAAGGAAGAGACTATATTTAAGGGGAGTTTTTAAAAGGGTAATATGTGATTTTAGTGTTTTTGGACTGTTTGAATAGTTTTATGAAGTGGATACATATAATTTTTTTAAAGGTTGAGGTTATTCTTGTTGATAAAAGATCAAAGTTAAAGGGGTAGTTCAAGGTGTTTATAGGAAAATGTTTTTAATAGGTGTATGGAAATTTTCTTATGACACTTCTTATGGACATAACTTTATTTTTGTTCAATGATTATATTTTTCTACACCATGTTTACTAATGTAGTCTTATAATTGTCAGATAATTTTCATTAATATCAATGTTTTAGTGATTTTTGTTCCTTGGTTTACAGTAAAAGTTAAAGGGGGTGATTTTTGGATTAGGATGTTTGGAGATGTTTTTCTATGAAGCTAGAGGAAAAAGGGTTTCTCAAAATGTCATCTTTTATTTTATAATATAAATCACTATAATTTTTATGATTTCCATCAAAGGATATTAGATGAAGTTTACTGAATTGTGTGTATCAAAAGGATTCCAATTGATCAATTTCATCCGATGGACACTATCGTTCTGATATAATCATCCAATGTTTTAATAGTTAATATATATCAATGTTTTATCTTTTTTTTATCAGACAAATAATTTGGTTAAGTGAAGACATATATGGATTTGTGGTTATTATAATTTATAACATCATGATTACTAAAATATATAATGATTCAATCTTTAGTTAAAATGTGTAGAATAACATTAGTGTTTATAAATTTCATTATTTAATGAACTATGGATTTTACTAGATAGATATAATCTTCCAAAGGACCAGTTGAGAAAATACCAATGCTAAAATGGTGAGCGTAGGTTCATTTAATGAGAAATATCAATGTCATTAGATAAAGTTCACCTGATGAATCTTTTTTCAATTTCATGTATTGGAATTATTTGGAAAAAGGAAAAGTTTCATTTCCTTCAAATGATAGTTTAAAAATTCCTCAAATGGATTCTTTGTAATGATGTTCACCAGGAATAATTTTTATTTTATTTTATACTAAGTCTATCAGATGGTCTTGTACAAAGTTTTTTTGTAAAGTGATGAAGTCTAATATGATTGAGAAAAAATCTCCAAGGTATCAGGAAAAAAGATAAAATGGATGAGATTAGATAGAGGTTCATCAGTTAGAGTTTTCCATTTGAAGGTAATGGTTGAATGTTTTTGGTGAAAGTCATCAGATGGATAAAGTGTCCGGAAAAAGGCTTTTTAGAGGTTTCTATGAAGTTGTGAAGGAATAATAGTCTAAGTTTCATCGATTTGATGAGTTTTTTGGAGATGTACCAAATGGAAGCATCAATGGGATTTAAAAAATATTCATAAAGATATATAATGTGATGATGAAAATATAATCATTAAAAATTCCATAAATCATGGAGAATGATGATGTTTATCACTAACTCATGAGTATGTTTGGTGAATAATATTCAAATTGAGTCTTAAAGAAATATCATACGTTTTAGGATAATTCAATGTGGTCAATGGAAGTAAGTTTCTAACAAGGATTTTTAATGTTTTGAGTAGGATATTGAAATTTGATTTATTTTCCTCATCCTTAATTATTGATGGAACTCCACCCATGTAAAGTGGTGGAGTTTCGGTGAGTTAAGAAGTTGATTGTGGTAGATGGGTAAAGTGTTATAGGATTGAAGAGCTGATCAGATGAATAAAATAAAGTAGAGTCAATTTTACAAATAAAAAATTTAGTTTTCCCATCAAGTTGTCTTAGATGAGTTGTTTTTAGAAGAGACCAGATAAACAAGTTGATGTCGAAGAAGATGAATAGTAGGAATATGAGATCAATCAAATAGAGGTGATCAAATTAAATGAAGTGATTGTATTAATAGGGTATCTGACTGAGTTTCATCATACCATGTATACCAGACATATAATTGATTAGGAAGACAATTTTTAATAGAATTATATTAATAGGTTCTTACTCACAACTGTGCAAGAATGTGAAAAAATGTAAAAAAGATAAAGGATTTATAAAGTTTAATAAACACATTGAAAATATACATTAGTATGTTGGTTAAGACTCTTACAGTTGTTAAAGAACTTTTTGATGTCATTTATCTATATGAGAAGCACATGCACTATCAATTGACTATAGTGTGATGGAAGTGAAAGGATATTTATTTCTTACTGTAACCACCAATTTTTTTGGTGGTTTATTTGGTCTTAGATTACTTCCAAACAATATTAAGACCTCGATACAATTATTGAGTATATAACCTTGTAAATACATGTGTTACTTTGGTTGTACTTTTTTTCCTATTTTCTAGCAGATTCATTTCTCACTAATAAAAGGTGAAATTTTTTTACTTAATGAGAAAACATAAAAATAAAATATTATTGATTCACCCCTCCCCCTATTAGTGATTACATAGATCCTGATTGGTCCTTTAATATGCTATTTTAAAATTAAGCATGTAATTATATTTTAATATTTTATGTTTTATTTAAAATTATTTTATTTATATTTACATTTTTTACACATAATCACTTCATTAATAAATTCTCACTTCATGGTTACAGTCTTTGTAAGGGTTTGTCATATCACTTTTAATTCTATGAGACGTATTCCATATTCACCACCTGATTTTTTTTGTGGTGTATATACTACCCCTTTGTTATGTTATATAATGAATCTACTTATATTAATGGTATTTAAAGTGTCATTTTTAGTCATTCCTTTCATGGGGGTTATGATTCAAAAGTTACCACATCAGTAAGGGTTTATTTCAAAATCTCATCCTTTTTAGGGATTAGTTTTGTTTAAGTTTCTTTTAGAGGAATTATTTGATATTTATATCTCAAAGCCCATATATTTTCTTCACCTGAATTTATTTCTAAAAATTATATGTTTACCTTCCATTTTTACCTCTCTATGTACTAAATAGTTTGAAATCATATTTTCAATGAAAACCAACATTGTTTTTCTAAGAGGTTGGGAATATTATTATTCAATGTACATATTTATTTAAAATATTTTCAAGAATGTATTTAATATTATAGAAATATTTATTAAATTCATTTTACCCAATTTAGACATTATATAAAAAGGATGAAAAGGAATATGAATTTCGTTTTTCTAATGAGGTTATTTTTACCAAAAGTGTAAACATAATATTTGTTTTAATGATTAACACATAAATAACTTTTACCACTATCAGGAATATTATTTATAGTGAAGATTACATTAAAATTTTCCACGGTTCTTTTTAGAGAAATTTTTTTCCAAATATTCTAGAAATTATTAGATTTTAAATAAGTGATATCAAATTAAAAAGGGTGTTTTCCCAAAAAAAATTCACCAATGATCTTTTAAAAGTAACTTTATCTATTTTAAAACCATTGGGAAAATATTATGCCTTATTAGGGGATATAATCAAATGATACCATATACAATATTACTCTGTATGGATTGTGATTATGTTTCATTAGTAGTTGACCATGGAAATTATTAATTTTTTGTATGTTAGTATTCAATACAAATGTTTATGTTGATTATGTAATGAATTGTTAATTATTTCTTTTATAGGATGAATGCACTGGAATTAGTAAGTGAATGGATGGGGCCTTATATAGATATCCCTTCGATGCTTTAGTATGTCTCATGAGAAAAAATTTCCAAGGTATTTGATGTATCCCTGCCCAATGTTTTATGATGTCTTAGCATGTGGCCATGATGATATGTTTATGATGTCTTGGAATAAGGTCTTGATAGTATGGTTATGATTTCTAACATTATTCATTCCATAATTATAAAACAAGTTATTTTTATCCATGTGATTATTTATGTTGTAATGTTATCAATATATATATATTCCTCTTTGATGATATTAGTAATATGACATATTTAATTGTTGTTTATATCTTCCATATTATTCATGATTTATTTATTCTATAACAGTTTATGTTGTATTCTTTCCCTTATTGAGCATCTGAGCTCACACTTTATTATGTTTTTCTTTCCCTAGGACACTAAAAAGAGATTTATGAATTATTCAAAGGATATATTAGAATAATTAAAAAAGTTATTACTAGAATTTGAAGTTTTATTTCATATTTTCAAATATAATGTGAGAATCATGTGTGTATATAGTCTCATAAAACTTCTCAAATATTTGATCCTTGGGGATGTGATCTCTTGTATCTTATTTTAATGTAGTATTATAAACACCATCTTCATGTTACATGAGTTTTGGTATTACATCCATAATTATTTTGGATGATTATTTTTATGTTGAAATATCTCAAATCTCATTTCCATTTAACGAGTTTTAAAATAATTTGAAAATTAAAAAATATAATCCACAAAATTTAATGAAATATCATGATTTATTTGGTAGTAGTGTCACTTCAAGGACAATATATAAAAAGATATATTATTTTATATATATTTATTTTACACTTTAAAGGAAAATATATATAATAATTTCCACTCATGATGAATAATGATTTTATATTACATGTTCAAAAACAGTTCAATTGTGTATAATTAGATATTTTATTTTCAACACTTTACAACCAAATTATTCATATAAGATTTGTGTTTATCTTATCAATGGTTCTATTGGGAAGTATTATATATGGTATTTTATGCTCAATATTTATTCCACTTAATATGAATAACTTGCGATGTATACTCACCAGTAAATTATAATACATGTGATCATTTAATAGATGCATCATTCATTAAGTATATTTTTTTGTTTCCATTATAAGTAGATTCACCTACATGTATTCCACAATGAATACTTTATTTAAATATTTGGAATCCACTCCAAATATATTTTCTGATGATATGAATAATTTACCTTAATAATAGGTATCCCATGGTAAATCATCATCTCGGGGACATTTATAATAACATATCAAGAATGAGTAATTCTCATATAAGTGATAATCTAATAGACATAAATTCATTAAATAAACTCATCATTCTCCCCGAGAAGGATATCTACTATATATTAATTAAATTGATACTCTGTATAATTATTTTAATATTTTTCAATATAATTGATTATAGATGAACTAAATGATCATGTCATTTATTTAATGTTTCAAGATTACTAAACTTCGGGTTTACCAAAAAATTTTCAATTATACATAAAAAATTATTTACAATACATTTTCTATGTTATGAATTATTGTTATATATATAGGTATTTGAAACCTTATTTATCCAATGTATCCATATTATATTCAATTTATAGAATAAAATTAATGTTAAATATATTTCATCAATAAATCAGGTATATGAAATCATAATTTATTAAAAAAGTTATACTAGCGCGTAGGAATGTATTCACTCTACTTAAAAATTTGATTAATTTAGAATAACGATAATTCTATATATATGGTAATATACTATCTCATCAAGAGTTATAATTAATAGTAAAAATATGTTAGTTCTTTTAAATCATTTAATTAAAATAATATTTACAAAAAGTTTACTGAAATATTTATATTTATAAGATATTTATGATCTTCTAGATTAAAAATTTTACACAGTCATAGTATATAATGAAAAAATTAATATACAAATGATTTTAATTATTATTTTAATTTTTAATTCTATTGGTTGATCATAAATTATTGAATTCATAATGTAATCATAATAGGTTAATACCATCACCCAATTGATATTTTATACTTTTCAACTTCAAGCCCAAACATTTCAAAACTATAAATACCAGGGATTAAAG
Organism: Viscum album; assembly: GCA_963277665.1. Classification (NCBI taxonomy): domain Eukaryota; kingdom Viridiplantae; phylum Streptophyta; class Magnoliopsida; order Santalales; family Viscaceae; genus Viscum; species Viscum album. The sequence goes on from OY728122.1 coordinate 1,257,833,541, forward strand.
AAACCATGCATTTTATAGTATATGTATATGATGAAAGAAGAAATGTGGAAGAATCTTCTAGATTCATAACACATACCTCATCATGGCCATAATTATAAATCATAGTATAATTTTTATAATAGAAATCACATAAGAAAATTAATGAGAAATCATTTGATTAAATTTGATCAAATCCAAAATATTCATGATAAAATTTCAAGTATGAGTAGCACAAATAATATAAAAAATCTCGTGACTAATTTTTTTTCAAGGAATGAAATAAATGAAAGTAAATTTAAATTAAAATTGGGGAATCAATTCATTCATTAGATATCATGATTTGATAATGATAATTCATTATTTGTGAATAATGATCACATTGTATAAAAAAACAAATTTTATATATCACGATGAGCATTGTATAACCACATCAGATGGTAAAAAAATTTTCATAAAATATATTTCATTATAAAGTTTATGTAATTTAATCATCCATATTATGAACTATAATTGGATTAATATCCTCTTTATTGGATAATATCATGTAAATTACATGAGATGATATTGATAATCCATAAACACATGGTAAATAATATTTTTTCATGTTATTGATTATATGAGAGAAAATATTTGTTGGTGGAAAATATTCTTTAACATATTTTCAAAATAAAAATTTTCATATCACCATTCATAGATTGACTATTTTATAAATACTATTGAAATCCATTACACTGTATAAATATTTATTTTCATCAAATCAATTATGGGGGTTATATTATTATTATTTTTTTATAAAAAATATTTAATAATGATCATTTTTAAAAACACCATATTAGCCTTGAAGTTTATTTAAAATAAAATAAAATATATTTTTTTCAATTTAGGGAAAAAATAAGATTGTTTTAATACATATTTTTATTCACTACAAGGAATGAAAAGAAAATTATATGATTATGTTTTCAGGTTTCTTAAAGAAGATAAAATAAAAAATCAATTGAGCATCTTCATCCACTTTGGGGATAGATATGAATAAAATATATTTTTGTTTTTCTTCATGAAAACTTAATTTATCTCATATATTTTATAAGAAATAAAAAGAAGTAGAAATGAAATAAAGAAATACATTAATTATTAAAAATAAAAAAGATGTATCATATCTAACATGGAAATTTATAAATAATAATATTGTTCAACACCTATAGTATTTTCAAAGTAATAGGAGATGAAAAATATCATGGTCTATGATATGATTAGTGAAGTTTACTTCAGCACTTCGGTACATGATGTATATACTATGTTCATCATTAAACCACTACTAATGGAACTATTTTATATTTTCATTTGATGAATGATATTTTTTATGAAACCTTATTTTTAAATTAAAAAACTTATTTTGATTATAACCAATAAAATCCATTTCAGGGAATTAAGTGAAATTTGAAAGTCATAATTCATTACTTCTCTTTAAGAGCTTATTATTTTTTTGCAAAAAAATCAAGAAAATAATTTGTATATTTTCTTGAAGGTTATGAATACAGAGAAAAATAAATATAATAATAAATGAAACAGAAAATAAGGCTCTCATTTTTATGTAAGAATTTTCTTATTTATGTGATACTGATGTAGGCATCATTTACACTATGCGCAGGGCAATTAAGACATTCTTGTTGATGACATGCTTTGAAATGGATTGAACACCAATTTAAACCATAAATAATTTAAAAACTAGAAATGTTTGATCGATCATCAATGAATCAAATCATTGTTGAAATATGAAATTGAATATTTGTGTGTATGATGAAAAATTAAAATATAGAAGAAATAAATAAGAATTAAGGATAAAGTATATAAGGAAAAGTTATCATTTCTATTAACATAGTGACATAAATATAGGTTATATTAAGTTATAATCAATGGTCCAGACCCATACTAATCTCCGATTACATATATTACAGTTAGAATACCAATATTTAGAGAAAATAAAGGGATATCCATATAAAAGTTTAGTGATGGGAATAAGGACTTATAATTGTTTTGCGATTATAACATCCACAAAATAATATCTCATTATAGGACACACAATCCAAATATTTGGGTCTAGATAATAATATATTTTTATGTTATATATATAGTTAAAATAAAAATAATTAAGAATATAAATTTAAACTTTAAGGAAAATAATTTCATTAATTTAAATAAATGAATTATAAAATTGAACTTTAATTAAAACCAATTAATTAGATATTTTTTTCATATTTAAGAATATTATTAATGAATATAATTATAAAATTATATAATTAAAGAGATATTCTAAAAAATATTAATTTATTTATATAACTAATAATATTTTTAATTATAATTTTTAATTAATTATAATTTATTATAAAATCAATAAAATATATCAATATTAGTTAAAGAGGAATACAAATTACAAAAAACAAACAAATATAGGGATCCCAGAGGGTGAATCCTCACCCCCACAAGGAATGAAAAACATACAGTAGACCTATTTTTTATATAGAGTGACTTGAAGTCCTTTGTTCTTAATGTCCTATAATCCCAACTTATTATAAAACAAAATCCCATTGGAGGAGATGAACTAAATTCCCAAAAGAGTTTCCAACATCAATCCATGGAAATAGTCATATGCCACATTGCTCCCTTCTCAATAATAATTGCATCGTATAATAAATAACAATTTAAATTCTTAGTTTTAATTTGATTATTTTGAAATTAATAATTAGTTTTGAAAAACATTTATACATTTATATTTTTTATATAGTTGATGGAAAATAATAATTTAGTATTATTTTAAATATATTTTATATTAAATTTATTATTAATGTGAAATATATTGAAAATAACACTCTCTAAATAGAAACATAGAAATTAATATTATTAAATCTATAGATTAGAAAATATTTTTATAAAATAAAATAATTATTCATTTATATAATTAATATTTTAAAGATATTATTTAAAACATCTTAATATAATTACAATTAATAGTATATATATATAAATAATATTATATATATTTATATAACAGAGGGAGATGTGGGTTCAGGAGTGTGCTAAATAGTTTGTTCCATGGAGTTTTTTATTATCCTCTGGTGATTAGGGTTTACCGATAGCCTCCTCAATTGATACTCCTATAATTGAGGCTCTACGTGCTAGAGGGTGTGTTGATGGCTTAAAGGTGGTGCCTGATATTTGAAATGACATAGTCATTGAGGTTAATTTCAAGGATAATGGTTATCATCGATCATTTTTTAGTTCAAGGGTATATATTTTTAGAAGGATTGATAAGAAAGGGTCCTCTTCCCATGTTGTTGTGAATCAAGATTCCATTGTGAAAAAAACTGAATTTTGTAAAAACAATTTAATTCATCATCAAATTATTTTGAATGTTTTAAATCCATGGAGGCTATATGATATGATCACTCAATTATATGGAATTTGGGGTGTGAATAATTAAAAGTTCATTTCAATGGGATAAAAAAAATTTAATCTTATATTCTTAACTAAGGAATTATGAATATAGTTTTTGGGACTTATCTCTATGAACTTTAAACTATGGTTCTTGTATTTACAAAAATTGGAATCTATTTCCAATCCATTCATGGTGTTTAAAACCATAGTTTCTATTTGGGTAAAGTTGTATGGCTAAATTAGATTCCCTGGCATCCCAGAATCATATATGATGTTTCTTTTTTAAAAGGAGTTCCCATCAAACTGGATAAATAAATGAATATTTCATGGCTTGGTCACTATTATTGGATACTTATAGAAGTTTAATTGAACTCCAAATTGGTTTATAAGGTTTTATTTTCAACCCAGGATAATGAATTTGAATTATTGATTGAGTATGAGAGAGTTCCCACATTTTTATGGATTGTACAATGATTGGACATGAAAAATAAAATTGTATAAGGTCAGTGGTATTATTATTTTTCTCAATGAATGGGAATGAAAAAATTTTCTACTTGAAGAAGACAAAGAGTAATAAATATATAAATAATGTTACTAGAAATGGAAATAATAAATTGGTAAAGGGGAGGAAGTCTACCATATTGGGTTGTACCTCTTGGATGAATGTGGATTTTCCATGTGTATAAGATGCTGAAGGAAATATGAGAAACTTAATTCTTATTGAATAAAATTTTGTTATGAATAGATTGAAGGGGTATTATTCTAGGAATATTATTCTGGTTGCTTCAATAATGTAATTGTAATCTGAGGCTGAAGCTATTAATATGAAGTTGAGGAGGTAATCTGCAATTATCTCTCATCCAATCAAGAAACATCCCAATTCTCAGTTCCAAACGTCAGGGGATGAAATTGTTGATGAGGATATGGAATATCATGCAATGTTTTTTCCATGGATCTTCTAAATAAAGGAAATGGGGTTGAAAACCCTGGTGTAGAACTAGTGTATTCTCGATCTAATTATCAAATTTATTTAAAAGAGATTGCATACCAGAAACTATGAAATGAGTAAATGATATCCTGAATTTATTGAAAAGGAAAACAAAAATTGGATTTTAAAGCTCTAATAAGACAACAACAATGATTTTTTAAAGTGGGGGAGAGGGATTCATTATACATTTTCTAGATAGATTGAAATGAATACTAATATATAAAAGTTGAAACAAGTTGAAGATAGAAAGACTATTTATCCTTATACAGTTTTAAAGGTTTCTATGTTGGTAGTTATGATCCTCCTACCAATATGGTTCTAGGGGTCCCACGGCGTGTTTCTCCCAAGAAATATGTAGTTGAGGGGTGGTGGTGGTAGGTTCATCCACAACACATGCTTTCACATTAGGAACTAGAAATGCAGGCGGAGGCTCACCCTCTTAGGTGAGAAAAATGGTTATCATTTAAAAATTATTTGATTTTATTGACTCTAAGAACACCTACATTGAGAGGAAAATACAAGATATGAGTTCTCAATAAGTTGGATGATGATACTTTGGTAGACACTACAACTATTAAGGAGGCTGTGTCAGATGAGAATGAGAATTCCTTGAAACAAATATAAAACCTATAGACATGAGAGACATCTACATAGGGGGTCTGGGATTACTATAATATGAGTCTCCATTCACTAGATCAATATCTATAAATAATTGACATGTATTTAGATATAAATTCCCAAACGTTTTTATAGGAAGGTATTTTTTATGAAATAATTTGGGCTTTATTGTTTGTGTTTTCAATTATTTTGGACTGAGGAATATTTTTCTTATTTGACCCCTTCCCTCATTCACCATTTTTGGGTTTTCCAAAATATAGGTGATTAGACCTGACCTATTTCAATTGTATAATGTTTTATAATTAGTAATTTATTATAAATATTTTCTATTTAAAAACTTTTTTTTATATTTTTAAAATTTTTACATTTAATCCATTTTAAATATTTTTGAATTTTTATAATTAATATTATTTATTAATTTTTTTAAATTCATGAAATTTATTCATTTTATTTTATTAAATTTCTATCTTAATTAATTTTTAATATTTTTTCATTTAATTTATTTTAATTTATTCATTTTTAATATTTATTTACTTAGTAATTTTTAATATTTTCAATATTTTTTTAATTATTATAATAATATTTTAATAGTTTTGAGGCTACCTATATCAATGAAAAATTGAGTCCTAATATTAAGTTAATACATAAGGGTTATCCCTTATGTATCAAGCTTTAATAGACAATAAAAGTAGCATAGATTAGTGTGAGCATTATCAGTGCTTATGATTATAGAATTGATAAAGCCTCTTTTATGAGTTCTTTTTAGCAGGTGTTGATAATGCCTAATTGTATTTATAAAATAACCTTAATGATATCATTGACAAGAAATTTATTTTAAGATATTAGAGAATTCATATTTTTCCACACCCCTCACATAATTTTCTGAATGATCCCACTTCCAAGGCACATCCTCCTCCTCCAATGGCCCGAAGGCCTTCATTTTTTTATTGATTTTCAGATAGTACACCTTTCAAGGGGTGAGGTGGTACCATTACAAGTCTCGTAGGCATAAGTATTACATGTACCATAGGTATTAGATGAATTAATTTCCCTTAGGCTTCAAATATTACATACAACCCAGACTAACTACTTGGAACTACTCCTCCCCCACATCTTCATCTTGAAATTAGCTCTCTACCTCACACCCTCACAAATCACATAGTTTTTTTTAGTTTTTTTAGTTTTTAAATATTTTTTTAGTGTTTTCATGAAAATATTTAAGAAGTCTTTTAGATATGAGTTTATAGTTTAAATTTATTGTTGTTTGTTGTTTTAGTAGATTTTATTCAAATGTAATTGTTTTAAAAGTTTTTGTTAAAACAAATCATGGTTTTTTAGAGAAGGGTTGAAAATAGATGTTAGTTAAAAAAAAATTTGTATATAAATTTTCTGAGGATAATAGGTTTTATAGAATAATTCCATTTTTGGTTTTAATGTATTTTCAAAAAATGAATCTTTTTTAGAATGCACGGTTTTCTATGGGAATTGTTATTGGTGATTAATTAGTTTTGTGTAGGGGATGTGTATTTCAGTATTTAAAGGAATTTTTTGGTATTAATTTTTATTGAAACATTATTTATTTTCAAAATGAATTGTTTGTGTTTTCTATTAATGGTTTTTAGATAAATTTTGGTTTTATTGAATTTATTTAGAACTCTTTTGGTTATTGAGTACATGTTTGAGTGGTATGTTTTTTTGGATGTTTTTATTGTAAACTAATTTTATAATTCATGATGGTTATATATTGTTTTGAGATTAAAATGAATTAAAAAACATTAATTTATGTTTGAACCATGTGTAATATTCGCAAAGAGTAAAGTTTTACAATTTATATATTTACTATAAAAATTAAATATATTTAATTCAAGTTGAAAAAAAGTTTAAAATAAAATATTTTAAATAAAAAAATTACCCAAGGTTATAACTTTCATGACCCAACCCACTAGGGAATTCCTGGCCAGTTGTATACCAAGTGTGGAAACCCTAAGCCCTCCTCCAATAGGCTCAGGGCTTGTGATAAGCACCAAGTAAGCAATTCTGAAATAGGAGGCCTTAGCTTATGTACTTTTATGCATGTATACAACCAACTCCATGTAATAATGTATAGGTATAAAAAATACTATACATATAGAGTGTAAACCATACATGTGGCATCCTATAGAAAATCATTAATGTACAATAATGTAACAAATTGTATAGATGGAAAAAATGCATTCACAATAAAAAATGATGTCACAACATGAAATAAACTAGAAAATGAGAGAATAAAAAGAGCCTAATTTACAATCTACAAGGCTAACCATCAAACATGGCTAGCTCTATTAGGTTCAACTATTCTCTTTTGAGTCATACTTTTCCAAGTCCATCACTGATCTATCTATCGTTTTCATAACTCACAAAATGTGCGAGTGAAGTCCATACATGGTTTATTATAAACATAATGAGTTAGACACCCCCAAAACCAAGAAGGGAGTAATAAAAATAAATAATTGTCAAATATAACCAAAATAAAGGGGGTAGAAACCCTAAAATATATGCTCATTTTAAAATCTAAGTGAGAGAGAAACAAGATATCTGTCTCCACATACTAGTTAAGAATGAAGAGTATGATTGTAACTACAAATGTCTATCTATGATGCTCAATACCATGCACAACCACATAAGAATATGAGTGAAGGGGCGTGCTTCTCACAATTGCACTCCACCTCTTAGGGAGAACTAACTCTTGTGGAGGACATACTTAGCACTAGAGATCTAAGAAAAGGGAGTACCACTCTATATATAGATAAACCACACCCTACTTTAGTATGTAGGAGTTATAACTCTACCTATGTAGAGAGTATAGAGGGCTTATTCCCTAGAGAGACATGGGTGTATCGACCCCAACATCTCTCTGATGATCACACTCAATCGTTTCCATTGACAAAGCATAACTAAAATAAGCATCACCCTCATAAAAAATTATTTCATATATCTAATTCCAAAATGAATTCCACTATCATTTTACATGAAAAAACTAGTTAGTATAGGCTAATAATGTGATCTTATCTGATTCCTAATGATGGATATACACTAGGTGGAAATTCCTAAGGGAAGAACACAACATGTAAATAGGTTCACATGACATGTGACCTCACCTATAAACATGGAAATATCCTCCCCTACACAAGGATTGGATTTCCATGTGAAACTAAAAGATGTGTACATGGGGAAAGAATTGTGCCTTTCCTAAGGGTATTCTTGAATCTTCCAACCCATGCCTGTGTACCTTGTCCATGCCCGTGTACTCTAGCCAAGACCATGTTCCTGACTGTGTCTTTGCTCATGTACGCCTAGGGTATACACCGATACACTGGTATTGGGTCACATGAAATGTATGGTTCATATAGAGTGTGTCATATTTATCTTCCCTATAAACTCTTGTTGCTTTATCTAGGGGACTACAAAATATGTCTTCCTGGACTAAACATTATATTTGGTAGGTTTTTTCAGAATGCTAATAATCCTTCTAGAGTCTCTCCCATTTCTATGAATCCAAAATTTACACCTTGATTCATGTTGGAGGATATATATCTAGAGATAGTAATAATCGATCCATCACCAGTGGCGAGATTACGGCCACCTGAACCCATTTTGGTATATCCCATTGCGCCGCACCTCTCCCATGGATGAAGAAATGAGATTCATCCTCCAATCCATATCATCAACACCTACAACCTTCATCACATCATGATCAACCCACAAAACACTATTCTATACATAATTCATTCATCTTACACTTACCTGAGGTTTAGAACATGCTCGAATCTGACTTGGAAATGTGAAACGGTCACCCTATGTGTCTAATGATAAAGAAAAAAAATAAAAGTAGAATAAATGTAGAAGAAATAAGTGACATCTTCATGGGATGATGTGGACCCGACCAAAAACTACGAAATTTGGGGATAATAAGTGTGAAAACCATATGTAGAACAAGGATAAAAAATTAGTTTAAGAAAACCCAAAGGATATGGTTCCAAGGGAAGAACACAATTGAAATAAGTAAGATGATAAAATCCATTCATATCAATTAATCAGATAGGGTGGAAATCCATGAAATAACATGTATTAACTCAAGTATTTATCATTATATAGTGAATAAAAAATCCACTAGTTATGAAGAAAAATATCCTACTATGTATTCCACCCATCTCATGATTCAACTCGATCCCTTTGTTGTAGATCCTAGATATAGATATACCAAATACATAATGTAAAAATTCCTTCTCTATAATCTCCTATGGTATTATGTCTAACCCTGGGGATTTTTCACAATTGGGTATTTATAAGGTTGGATTAGGTTTTGGAATATAAAATAAAGGAATTAAATAAATTTATTAATTCACTTAATGCACCATCCAATAGCTTCCACAACTAAATTCTAGATGTTGACCAACACTATGTCATGACTTAGGAAAGACCTGCATGATAGAATCAACTATGGTCTCCGATTTTCCATATGACGTCCCAAACAATAGAAAACCCATTTAAACCAAAAAAATGTTTCCAAATGCTTAAATATATATTAATATTTTTAATATATTAATTCTACATTCCAAATACACCAAAAAACCACACCAACTTTGAGGAAAAATCTATAGACATGTATACAAATATTCAAAGGAATAAATCCAAAAAATAGGAGTTGTAACATTCTCCACTCCATCATGGATTTTCATCTGGAAAAGAAAAATTTACAAAAAAAGGTGGGGGTAAGAAGTCCTCATATGACTCTTACACTCCTAGGTGATCTCCTTCATGATACTTTTATACCAATGAAATCAAAGAAATGGAATGGTCCATCTATGTTGGATCATATCCTATTGATCCTTGATCACCACTGGGTACTCTGCAAAGGTGGATCTATCCTCAATATCTAGCTCTCCCAAATAAATAATGTGCATAGGGTCATGCATGTACCTCCTTAGTTGCGACACATTCACTTATTCCAACTGAGGAGGCAAGGATATGTGGTTGGAAACCTTTCTATCCATAATAGGATCTTGAATATCCCAATGAACCTATGGGATAACATTCCTCCCCTTACAATCCTATATAACCATCATAATGGGAAGACTCTTAAGAAAAAATGGCCTCTTTTATTATGCTCTAAAGCCTATGAAACCAATCTATGTAAGATTTATGTGAGCTCTAGGCTATCCTCGTATGCTCATGGATCACATAAGCCTTCTTGATCATCTTTTTCACCATCTTTAGAAAAAAAGAGATGTCTCACCATTGTTAGTCCAACATAAGGGTTCCTTTCATGGGCTTCTGTATAGAGCCTAAAACGGTTATATGCTCATAGAAGAGTGAGAAAATTTATTATAAAAAATATACCAATGGAAAGTGATCATCCTAGCTTCGGATGAAGTTAAAAACATAGTCTCTCAATACATCCTCCTACATTGGGATAGTTTGATCATTTTTTCTATCAATCTAGGGGTGAAATGTTATACACATCCATAACTAGGTCCCAAAATCCTCTTACAGACCTCTACAAAATCGCGAAGTCAAATGAGTATCATTTTAAAAAAAAAAATATTGGGTACCCCATTAAGTCAGATGATCTCACACACACATAACTACACCAAACACTCAACAAAATCTCCTTCCTAAGGGCAAGAAAGTGTAATGATTTTGTGGTTCTAGAAACAACCACCCAGATAGAATCATGGAATATTAATATATGTGGAAGAAACATAAAACAATCCCTTTATATACCATTCCATATCCATTCTAGGATATCAAGAGGTAGAGTCAAACCTATTGGAACCTAATGTTCGTAATTTACATTCTAACATGTGAGACTCTAAGAGAGAAATTAAGAAATGATATACCTCATTCCAACCCATAAACAATGTCACTGAATGTCCTTATACATATTCAAAACACTGGGATGTATATAAATGTGGGAAGTCTAAAAACCCCTCATCACCTCCTCAAAAAACATGACTAGAACCACAATCCATTACTAGAAAAGGATGATGTGATCCCCTATATAAAATCAAACTACTGCATATCCTGCTGAAATATAGTTAGGAAAAACCTCACAATATATGCCTCTAAATTGAGCCTCTCCTCCATCTAAAGAAGTAGTGGAGTCACCACCATTAACTAAAGAAAAACTGCAACCCACTTCTCCACTAGGGTTAGCTATAATGAATCCTACTACTAATATGCCTCCTCAACCAAGCAAGATAAGGAATTCATACTAATGGAATTTTCCACCACTTCCCCCTTACCTAGAGTATGAAATTTCTTGTATTCATAGTCCTATAAGAACTACAACCAATTCCACTATCTTAAGTTGAGATATCTCTAAATAAATGTGTACTTAAGACTGATGGTCTGAGTAAACAAAAAAATGATCTCCCATAAGATAGTGTCTCCTCATATTCAGTGTGAATACCACCATTACCAACTCTAAGTCATGAGTCACATAATTATGATCATGTGGACTCAACTACCTTTAACCATAAGTGATCACAATCTACCAATTCATCAATATGAAACTAATCCCTGATCCAGAGGCATCAAAAAACTCTACATACTCAATAACCTCCTCAGGTAGTCCCAATATAGGATCATTAGTCAACCTCATGGTCAAATCATCAATGGATTTATGACATTGACCACTCTAGAAAAATGGATTCTGTTTCTACGTTAAGGTGTTCAAAAGGGATTCTATCCTAAAAAGTTCAACCACAGAACTCCTTTAGTACCCAAAAAACCAATAAAACTCTACACCTCAACCACATTATTCAGTGGATCCCAAGAAATAAATACACAAATATTTATCGAATCCATAAATAAATCATGCTCAGAGATGTTATTCTCAAGAAACTGAACCTCATAGATCCAAAACTAACACATTGAGAGATTACCATAAAGCAGGTGCTCATAGAGTAATTCTAGGATCATCCTAAAATTCTACACAACCCCCTACTCTGAAATAGAGTAAATGAGTATTTCTTCGATGAAGATAACCATGAATTGGTCCAAGTATAAGAAAAAATCCAATTCATAAGATCTAAGAAATAAATGGGCTATTTTTTCACACTGAAAGGAATTAATAGGAAGTCATAGTGTCTATAGTGACAATGAAATGTTCTCTTCAAAATACCATCCTCACATTCCCTCAACTAATGATATTCTAACATGAAATCGATCTGGCAGAACAAAAAAAAACCCCTAAACTAGATGAATAGGACATCAATCCTTGGAAATGTGTACTTATTATTTACCATTACCTGATTCAGGTGATGATAGTTAACAAAAATCCTCAAACTACATAAAAATTTCTCACAAAGAAAACTAGGTCTATCCAGCGGGACGCATTTGGGATGATAATATATTTCCCTAAAAGGTCTTTCAAATACACCTTTAGCTACTGGATCTATATAGGGTCCATTCAATATTACATATAAGATATCAGTGTAGTCCTAGGGTGAATGTCAATGTAGAATTCCATCTCCCACCATGGAGGTAGTCCTGGGACATCTTCAAGAAAGATCTCATAGTAGTTCTCCACAACTACGTCAAGCCAGATGTCTGTAGAACTTGCATCACCAAAGGATAAAATTTCCAACTCATGGGTGATGGGTTGTAGATTCCTGCTCAAAATCCCTATCCACTCAGCTATAAGATCCCTCTCAACCACAAAGGTGATTCTCATCCCATACGAATAAAGGAACATAACTCCCCCATAATGACAGTTTATCTTGGAACACACTATAGACAGCCAATACATACCCAAGATGACACCATAAGGTTTCAAAACAACAACCAAGGGGTACCAAAACAAAATATCTCCACTGAACAACAACTTTCACTATCAGAAGATGTTCGATATAGAAGAATCACTCATAGTGGGATGCTCTAACCATAACTACTAGGATAAGTCCTCAAATGGAAGATCTAGATTTTGAAAAATGGGTATGAAGATAAAGGAATGAATTATGATTATATTAACAATTACTAGGGATAGAGTAGAAAAGAAAAAAAATTCATACCTCAAATTATCCTTTGAGAATCTTGGTCATATCCCCCCATATCCTAGAGATTCTCACATCCTTGACCACCATCTGTTGGAACCTGGCATGGGACACCTAGTGGCGATGGTTTAAGTGGGTTATAGTGTTTCTCTCTTCTAGAATTGACTCAATGAGGGCTTCCCTATCCATGCCTAGGAGGTACTTGATCTTGATGCTACCTCTTCCATGGTGGTCTATCCACTACCTACCTTACTTTTCTCAGTACATAGGGTTGGGAAATCATGAGTGATGTAACCTCACCCATCTCAGTAATAGAATAACCCCACTTATAGCTGAAAGAATTCTTTATGTGAACCCTGCATCACATATACAAATGTATGAGTCTAGGAATGGGTATGTCTCTTATGCTAAGACCCTCACTTCTATTTCTTACTAGAAGATGCAGATGAGTCTTCCCCGTGATGATCATTACTAACTTTAGTCTCCCGTCACCCCTCCTCTAGAAAGATATCTATAAATAAAGCCTGCTCTAAAACTCCAACATAAGTAGGAATGCACAAGGAGACTATTCTAGAAAATATTTCGTTCAAAATGTCTTGATTTAAATTCCATTCACATAAGAAACCATCTATCACCATATTGAGAGATAAACAAGTGACATTGTTAAAACTCGAAGCGTACTCAGAAATTATCATATCACACTGATTAAACTTAAGAAGATACTAAATCTTCATAGAGTATAGTAATAAAGAGTAGAATTAATCACAAAATAGCTACATGAAGTCTAACCATGTGAGTGTCTCATCATTATGAGTCTGGGTAATAAAACACCACTAACACCCTACAGCTTCATGAAGAAGGCTGACTGTAATCACAACTAGTTGATCGGTTGTAGTATGAATAATCTTGACAACTCAGATCACTGACTTGAGCTAATCATCTATTTTCTAAGGGCCTGAATCTATATGAATCCTCAATGGTATCTATCATTGGAACTTGTGTAGTGTGATAATCTTACACGAATCATCATCATGGTCTACTGGGAGTATCTACTGTCCCACAAGTATTTGATTCGCCACATGGACTACTGGGGGATACACATCATGAGAGGGTCCCTGAACTGTGGCCATATCAGTCAACTGATCATCACCATGATCCCGTATCAGCATCCAAGATGGCAGTCATTGTGGAGAAATCTGAAATTTTATCAATATGTACTATGGTTAGATGAGAATATATGGGTATATGACTCAAGAATGAAATTAAAGTAAAAATAAACATTCCTATATGATTCATGTACCATTTGTTCCTTACAACTGACATATCAATATGCCAAGTTGAGAAACTCGTATTTAGAGTCCTCGTTAATGTATACATCGACCAACACACCAACACTGGGTTCCCTGTGCAGAATGCGAAACTCTAGAAATTTTGATACCATTTCCCTATGTTCCGAAACCAATCCTCACAATAGAGTTAATCTCAAAATACCAACCCAACAAAAATACCACCTTTGGAACCACTCTTCTATGACCTGACCCCCATGGGGCCTGCCTGGTCAGTGGAATGACGGGTTTGACCAACCCAAACCTCCTCCAATAGACTAGGGGATGGTGAAAAGTTATGAGTAAGAAATTATAAAATAGATTTCCTTAGCCTATGTATATGTATGAATGCACACAACCATATTCGTACAGTAGTGAAAAGATATAAAAAATACAAATCATCTATAGTGTAAACCATACATGAAAGAACCTCTAAGAAAGCATATAAGTTTAGTAGCATAAACAAAAATGACCAACCAGAAATTAGTTCCCAAAATTAATAAAAATGGAAAATGGATGACTGAAGATTTTCTAAATCACAATCTCCTTGTTTGACCGTTGAACATGGTCACCACTAATAGGTAAAACTATGCTCCTATGAAGCATACTTCACCATGGACACTGCCAATCTCTATGTCATCTAGACAAGACAAAACACATGTGGGAGAATCCCATATAGGGGTGAGTATATATAGACCTAATAGGATTCCCTTAAAACAAAGAAGGGATCAATAAAAAGATATATTTGTCAGATCAACCCATTAGAAAAAGGAAAATGAAAACCCAACTTATATGACTATAAAGAAATTCTTGTGAGAGATAAAGGGGATCTCTATCTTCATATCCTAGCTATGAATATGAGTTATCCTAAAGATATAAAGGTATATCTCTGATGACCAACACCATGCACAACCTCACAAGAATCAGAGTGGAGGGGCCCACTCTATGCTACTACTCTCCATAGCTGAGGGAGTAATAACTCTTGTGGAGGACCCACTCACCATTAGATCTTGAATATGGGTGAGTAACACTCCATATATATATAACCACACCTTCTATAGTATGAGGGATTACTAAATCTACCTATGTATAGAGTATGGGGGATCCATGAACTGGTGTGATAAGTGAGTATGACCCCATAATATCTCTGATGATCACACTAGATCTCTTCCATCGGTCAAGCATCACAATTTTAACTCCTTGTATCATATCTCTAATGTTAAATTGAAGGATACTATCATTTTACAAGTGTAAAATTTCTCGGGATTGGAAATTCAAATACCCAAATTCGAGTCTTGAAGTAAGAGACACATCAAAATTAATATTTTTATTCAAAAGGAGTATACAAAGGATGAAGAGTCCAAGTGTAAGGAGGATGGAAATAATGAAGGCTAAGGGAATTGCCCCAAATCAGGTTCACCACTAATGATTAAATTGAAAAACATTAGACATACACATGACTGGAACACCATGGGATGCTAGAGAAGCCACGTGATCCACCACCTTGTTCCCCTCTCTCCAAGTGTGGGTGACACTAGTGTTCCTGTCAAGGAGGACTTTCTATTTCCTAATGGTATAAGTTATTGACCAGGGTATGTTACCTTTTTTGTGGAGGGAATCATGAATTATCCTAGAGTGAGTCTCCACTTGCGAAATGTAAATCTCCCTCTGCTTGTAAATGGTGATGCCTGTAAAAATAGCATTAGCCTCTACCTGCATAGAATTTCCACTCTCATAATGCTCCATGAATGCTAGGATCACACTACCTCTTGAATCTTGAACCACCCCTCCACCTCGCATCTCACCCTATATACAAGAACTGACTGTATTTTATTTCAGTCCAACCCCATGAGAGCTCCACCAAACCCATTTCCCATGTGGCATGGATCATGTTTTCTAGTCCATGGCTTGAGGTATGTACAACGTCCATAGGAAGGGGGCCTCTTTCCAGCTTTCATCAAGGGAAAACATATCATCCAAGATTCACCTTGCTCGGATTATAATGGATCTTCCCGTGGATTTAATCCCCTTGAACCTGGCCAGATTTGGAGATCTCTATATGCACCAACAGCAGGTGTTAAAGATAATGGATCTCTCCATTTTTTCATTCCCTACACCATCAACTCCATGAAACCAGTGCTTCATGAAGGCATCGAAGTTTATAGTTAAAGAAGGAGATACACTTGGTGGAAGTTAATGTGGGAAGTACATAGTATATACATAGGGTCAAAAATAATGTGAACTCGCAAGGAAACCTATCTCACATACACACAAGATGGATATCCATGTGAAACTACACAACATTTATATACGGTACATTATGTGTCTTTCCTGTATAGGGGTATTCAATTGTGTTTCGGACCATTCCAAAGTACCTCAGCCGCGACTATGTACTATGTCCATGTATATGTACTCTGGTTATGCTCGTGTTCCTAGATTTATCTGTGCCTATATATCCCTATGGGTATACATCGATCTATACATACAAGTTCAAATGGAATGTATGGGTCAAAAAAATCATGTGATACTTATCATTTCCCAAAAACCTACCCGCCATTACTAGGGGACTACATATCATGTGTTTTAGGACTATAATCTGCACATGTCTAGTTTTTATTGAAAGTCTAGAATCCATCATGTGTCTCACCCAAGCATATTTTATCACTATTTCCACCTCAATTCAAATAGGGGTACTCAAATCTAGGGCTGATAGTGCCTGATCTAGTGCCAGTGGATAGATTCTAGCAACTTGAACCTTATGTAGTATGTACCATTGCATCGTTCCTCTCCAATGGATAAAGAAACATGATTTGAACCCGAATATATGTTATTGACCCCTACAACCGACATCGCTTCATGATACAACTATAGACAAAAAGATATATACATCGTTTATACATTCACTATGAATTAGGGGGTTTGATCATGCTCGACTCATTCTACGAAATATTAAACAAAAACCCCATGGTCCAACTAAGAATAACATGATGAATAGTGGTGGGAAATGTATATAAAATAAGTGTTTTCACTATTGGTCAATGCAATCCCGAATATTGACCATGAAATTTAAGAAGAAAATGGTCGTAAACCATATGTGCATTAATGATAACAATTTGGTTTAAGAATACCCAAAGGATATAGTCTTATGAAAAGAGTTTCATTGAAAAAAATAATCAGATAAAATCCATTCATATAAATTGAATCAAATAGGGTGGAAATATATAAAATAAAATTCCCTAAAACGAGTATGGATTTATTATTGCTGAATAACACATCCACTAGCGATGAAGAAAAATATACTATTGTGTTTGCATCCCATATCACAATTCACCTTAATCTATTCATCATCAATCCTCGATCTCATTCTAGAAACAAAAATGAAGAATGCTTCATTCTCTATAATATCTCAATTTTATCCAGTTAACCAAATGGATTTTCCAAAATAGGTTATTTATAAGGGAGGATTAGGTTTTGAGCTATTAAATAAATAAATTAATTCCCTGAACACACAAGCCAATGGCTGTCTCAAAAGGATTCTTGATGTTGACCAACTTTGTATCATGCCAAGGATAAAACTCATATTTTGGAATCATCCGTGTTGTCATATTTCACCAAAAAACTTCATAAATAATGTTAATAACATTTAAAATAAAAAATTCACATGATTTATTCAATTTATATTAATATTTTTTAATATATTAATTTTAGGTTTCTATGATACCCAAACACCGCACCGACTCAGAGGAAAAATCTGGAGGCATATATAGAAATATTCAAAGGAATAAATCCAAAAAACCAGAGTTGTTACAAAGAATTATCTAAGAATAATAATAAATTTTTAAGTATTTATTTAAAAACAATTCCATACTCAACTATTTATGAAAATTAACACCATTTTTATTTTTAAAGTTTTATGTTTATTTTATAAAACATTCCTAGTTAATGAAGCCCAATAACTTTAAGATCAGAATCACTCCTTTTAACTAGGTTAAAAAACCATTATCTCTTAACCCAAACAATTCTTAAGAAATGATATCTATTTTTTTGACTTATAATTCATTAGTTTTTTAGTGGAAATAAATAAATTACATTGAAATGCATAAAAAATTATAAAAACGAATTATTAACTAAGTTCAAATTCTATATTTAAAAAATAAAATCATGTTCACTAAAAGGATTCAATATAAGACAAATTAATAATGAATCAAATATGAATGTCCATTCTTAACCTAAGGTCTAAGAAATATGAAAAATTATTTTACATAATCAAAACAACATCAAGGGATATAATCCAAATGCGAATAAAACATTCCATTATGGATCTTAAAACCATTTGGATATTTATAAAATTTCTAAGCATATACATTTATAAATGGAGTAATTTATGAAATTAAAGAACACCGAACCGCATGCTGAGTTAAAAGAAAATAGAATTATAAAATAAAAAACATGATTAATATAATTTACACAATAATCCAAGAATAACCACAAAATTTAAACAGGTTATTCATGGAAAATAATACTTTAAAAAAAATCTAAAATTGACATCAGAACATGAATGGATTTAATAAGTAAACTATAAAAATAATCCATTATGACATGATAAAAGTTACTCATTCAAATTAAACATTAACTTGAACAAAAAACATTACAAAAAATTAGCTTTTCATATGGTTATAAATCAATGTTTTAAGGAAAGAAAGTATAAATAAAGAACCATCTCATAGGTTTATGAAAAATTAAATTTAAAACTATTA
The DNA here is from genome assembly GCA_963277665.1 of Viscum album. Lineage (NCBI taxonomy): Eukaryota > Viridiplantae > Streptophyta > Magnoliopsida > Santalales > Viscaceae > Viscum > Viscum album. The sequence goes on from OY728122.1 coordinate 1,257,852,676, forward strand.
ATTTGAGGTGTTAAAATTTTATTAAAAAACTATTCAAATGAAATTAATTTTTTTCCCAAATCGAGTTTGGTATACTAAATATATCACATTTTTATATGTTATAAATTATAATAATAGTTTTTAAATTTATACTTCATATAATTTATTCTCGTAAAAAGTGATATATTAAATGCATAATTTTTGTTAGTTTTTTAAAAAAATAATTCTATTGAACCAAATAATATTAATATGAATAAAAATGGGTAAATTATAATGATATGACAAAGGAGTGTGATGATGGGGAAATGGAGTTCATCACATTTTTAATAAAGAATGGAAAAAACTATTTTCAAATCATTTTTCCATGTTTAATTTTTTTTATTCAAGATGAATTTGTACATACGAGTTATAAAAACACTTGATATATCATAAAATAGATTAAAGTCAGAAATGTTGAACTAAAAAAGGGAAAAAATTGAATATAGAAACTTATTGGGGTAAAAAAACCATTTATGGATCATTTGATATGATTAAAAATATAAATTATGATGGATATCTGACTAAGGGAATGACAATGATAGCTAAAAATGAAATTAATGATTAACCAATGCAATTTGAGATATTAAAGTGATATGAAAAATGAATTTTTATACTAGTTATATTAAATATTAAATTGTTCTAACCATAATATTATTAGTTGGATTTATTTATAATATTTTTAAAGGTATTATTTGAAATGTTTAATGAGTTTATTTGGAGTTGTAGTTATTGATTTATTGGGAATAAAAGTTATTGAGGTGCCTATAAGTTTGAAGGATTATAACACCAAACGTTTCATGGTAGTATTGTGCATGTGGATAGAAATATTGCATTAGAGGATAAAAAAAATATATCCAGCAGTAATTAATCAATTATGAAGTAATGGAAAATCACAGGTATATCAATCCAATACTTTTATATATATATATTATTATTTTGTTTTTAACATAAATATCTAATAAACACAACCAAGGATTGAGAGGTCTCATGTATTTGGAAGAAGAGGTATATAAAAAATCAACAAGAAACTATTTTTTTTTAAATTTTCCATAATGAACTCCTAAATCAGACCAATATCCTTAAACTACATAGGAAAACCAAGGGTATACAAAGAAAGAATGGGTGAGATAAGAATCTTAGTAAGGAAATAAAGATGATAAAAAAATATAATATATGATCCAAACTACATAACATAATATCATAAAAGTGAAGGCTAATGAATAATAACATGATATAATTATACAATGTAAATGGTATCACAATATTATGGAAAAATATAAAATTAGAAGAAACATAAAACATGACCTATGCACCAGTCAAGGATAACTGTCAAGATAATATCACATGGTGGACGAAATCCCATCAGGGATTAAGTTTACTTTCTAATCCCATATAATAAAATCTAACATGTCAAAAACATTACACAATGCATTTGAGTGATATCCAATCACAACCTTCATAACATGTACATGATTATATGTTCAAAAAATAAAATCAATCATATGGAATAAACATAAGTATTACCCATGCAAAGAAATGTTCGCATAATCTTGACTCATATCATAATCAAAGGATATTTCATAATGATTTGAAGGAGAAGAAGGAATTTAATATCAAGGATGTTCATATAAGATTAAAAGAACATAGGTCTCAAAATATTATTTTCATTTGAGAAAAAAACATGAAATGGATGTTACATACAAGGATTACAGGATACAAAATTTCCCCTCAATCATATTTCATTTTTAAGAAGGCATTTGAGAAATGAACATAAGGAAGATATTACCCAATAAAAAGAATAGAGAATAAGATATTCTTATATGTAATATAAATATATATATAATTTAAAATAATTAATTAACATTAATTTTAGAGAAAGTGAGTTAAAGAGAGAAAGGTCACAAACTAAAGAAAAAGGGAGGTTCATAGTGATCTCTAACCTTTGGTTCAAGAATCATTCGGCCCTTTCACTTAGAATCATTTATAATCAAATTAGATTAATTAATTAGTTAATTAATAATCATTTCAATCAATATTTTATTTTATATGATTTAATTATGTTCATTTATAACCATTTCCAGATATATAATGTTTAATTTTGTTTTTTGACAACATTCATTGCATGGTTGCATGGTCGGATCACTTATGGTTAATTATTGATGCTATTATAAAATTGGTATCAAACTATAGATGTAAAATTAAATGGAATTCATGTAATTATAGAAACTAAAATGGAATAAAATTCCCATATGTGTTCCAATATAGGGATGATTACTTTAGTAAGAAGACAAACATTATATGGTTGGTTTATTTAGGTTATTATACTAAACATCACAAACAAGATTCATTATATTTAATTAAATAATTATTAAAATATTGAATAATTTTTAAATAATTTATAATATTATTAATATAATCATATTTAACCATAATATTGTTTTATAACTAGCCTTGAAAGCAGTGGAAAAATGATGTATGTTTCACATGGAGGGAGTGGACCAACCATATTATAACAATGTTTTGGATTTAAAATATAAAAACGTAGGGTATAATATTGACATTAAACCATAATAATAACATATCAGTATATTTAGGACATTTATATTACTATTTCATTATGGATGGATATCATATGGGGTGGTGTAGGAATAATAAAATTAAACAAGACTTATTTTAGTGTTTACCTCCCTTTGGTTGTCTCATTTTAAGCTACCCCTTATGGATCCTCGAAATAGTTTTGGATTAGACTGGTATAACTAAGATGTGGGGGAGAGTATTGAGAAGGTAATTGGGTATAAAATTTTCATGCTCTAAGGATTTAAAGTTTTTAGGATAAGGGTTGTATTTATAAGGGATGAGGATGGGTGTTTTATGAATATTATATTCATTAGTTTATTATTTTGGCTCTAGAATACCAATAGTATCGATTATTGTGGATATATAAAATAAATGGGGAATTTTATTTTAAAATAATGGGTTCTTATAACATAAATGTATCAAAAATTCATGTATTTAGCTTATAATGTTAAATGATATATTTTACAGTATTTCACTGTTCAAAAAAATTATAATATTTTATAAAAATTACAAAAAATTTTACCAAAACGATTTTTTAATTTTAGAATCCAAAAAATGAAAACCATTTTCGGAAAATAAATTTATAATTATTAGAAATTAAATTTTTAACTAAATTCCTTTTTATTTAAAATATAATAATTTTAATATTATGATAAATTTTAAGACCCTTTAGAAAATTACTTATGTTTCCATAAAATATTATTATTATTAAAATAATACGTATTATTAATTCATAAATATATTTTTAAAAAATAAATTCCTTTTAGATCATTATATTTATTATAAATGTTCGATTAAAATTTTTATGGTTTTATAAAATAATAACACTTAATATACCATTTTTATGAAAATTATTTACTTTTTCCCAGATCTAAATATATCATATTTTATTTTTATAAGAAACATAAATATTATTTTACACTTACATAGGTTAGTTTAATATTTTAATGTCTATTTTTCTATTCTTAATGGTCAAATTAGTAATCCAACTATCAGATTACTATTCCAATGGATAGATTTGTAACTGTCATATTGAATCATTAATTCCTATAAATACCACATATTTCATTAATTCTTCATTCACATCAATTATATCTAAAATATATATATATACATATATATTCATTTTAAAAATTCACATTTCATTACTAACATTATGCCTCATTTCAATATTGTTGTTCGTGAGTGTTGTTATTCTTGGGGGATTGACCAGGTCTAATTTTTCCTATTATTGTTATCTTATTTTATTTTTTTGTCCCATTGGAATACATTCAATTATTATGGCCATTATTATTTACTAAATTTAATTATTTAATTAATATAATAAAATGAAATTGGTTTTATCATGTGGTTCACATGCAGTATATAACATTATATTACTTAATATGACATAGCAATATATAAGTAGTGGGAGTGTTCTCTTAATAAAATGTTTGGTTGTTATATTCTCACCCCTTAGGAAATTTCACCCTTGAAATTTAATTTTATAAACTAATTTGATCAATGTGAGGGTTCTTTTTCTTCATTTCATCCTTTGGTTCCCATGTTTCATCCTTATACTTATTGGTTTTCCATATTACTTTGACTATGTGAGTTTTCTTGTGGCATATATCTTTATATCTATAGTCTAAAATCATTACTAAATACTCCCCATACAGGAGATAATTTTTCTGTTGTACCACCTTATAATATAGTACATTTGAGTGATATGGTATTTATATTTTCAAGGAGGATATAAGTAATATGTTTCATATTTGAGAAAGGGTTGGTATGAGAGGTATTCAATATTCCATAGCTTTGATGCGATCAAAAATCTCCAAAGGGATGATGTACCTGGGACATAGAATTCCCTTATTACTAATTCATAGAACTCTTTTATATGGATAAATTTTGCGAAAGATTTTATCTTAAACCTATAAATCTAGATATTTTTATTGATTTTTAGTAGAAATATTTTATTACTATTGAGTTTCCACAATGTGCTGCTGAACGGTCTTGAACATTTCTACCATTTCCTATACCATTTCATGTACCAACTTATTGTGCTCACCAAATTCATACCAACATGTAGGTGTTCTAAATATCTTCCCATAAAGGTCTTTATATGAATCCATTTGGATTCTTGAGTATATTATTGTTTAAAAACTAGACTAGAGGAAGAGGGTGATCCCATCATCCTTTGAAGTCCATCGAGTATGATCTCAACATATATTTCAATTTAGGGATATTTTTTCTCATATTTTCCACCACTTTGGGGATGATAAGCTGTTCTAAGGTTCATATCAGTGTTTAGATCATGTTAGAGACTCTTCTAGATATTGGATGAATATATTAGATATCAATCAGATATAATAAATAATGGTGTTCCATACAGACTCAAAACTTTCTTGATGCATATCCTTTCAAGTTTATCGAGTGTGAAGTACAATTGAATAGTGATGAAATGAGAGGTCTTTGTAATACAGTACACCAGAACTCATCTAGAATTATTTCCCCTCGATGTCCTTGAAATACCAGTGAAACATTCCATGGTAATTTTTTCCTATTTCCTTGTATGTATGGGAAATAGTTACATCATACCCTTGAAATTATTTCCTTTCATCTTTCACATGTAATATTTATGCTCCCTAGGTTTATAGAGAAGGTCGATCTAATTGAATCATTAAAAATATCTTTCTTTATCTCAAGATTTTATGGTACACAATGTCCTGACCAAATCTTACAACTTCTTCATCATCAATTTTAAACTCTGAGTATTTTCCTTTTCTTATAGCATCCACCTTCTTTTGTATTACCACATCATCTCTTTGAGCATATTTTATATTCCCCCAAAGTGATGGTTAAGAAATAATTTGAGAAAATAACAATGATCTTCCTTTCTTTATGATCCCCTTGTCCATCCTTTTCAATTAAAATGTGATTGGATCCTTCTAAATTCTGACAATTGATATGTTTTCGAAATCATTTCTACATAGAGAATATGACACTTAATTATCTTTCAAAACATGGTAATAGATTGATCAATCATATTACTTCATCATCTCAAACCATATTCACTGGGGAATATTTATATCATTCAGTGTGATATATACTTGGTGCTCTTATAGTTTGCATGTATTTCAAAATTCTTCTAATAGAGATAATGCTACCAGATCTTTAATGTGAAGATCACTACATCCAACTCTGGATAATGTGTTGTTTATTTATACACATCCAAATTCAATTTTATTGAAGCATAGGCTACCACTTTACCATTTTTTATTTTTAAACATCCTAATCATTTTTAGAATCCTCACCATATATCATGAAAAGTTACACACTTATGGGCAGTGTAAGTACTTGTATTAGCCTATTTTTCAATTTCAAAAAGATCTATTTTCATTCATTGGTATTGAAAGAATTTACTCCCTTCTGAGTCATCATGATTGATGGGGTTTTAACTGTGAAAAGTCTCTCAAAAATCATCAGCAATACCCTAGTAGTCAAACAAAAATAAAAATATCCATTAAAGATATTGTTCTAGGACACTCCTCAATTTTCTTTATCTTATAAGGATCCACATGTATAACTTTTTTTTAAAGGTGAGAGATGGTTTGGTATCCCAACCCATATCCAAATAAAATTTATTAAGAAATAAAGAGATACAGGGGTGTCTCGAGGTGTAATGATGCTACACTAGCATGAAAATGAAAGCAGTTACATGGAGTTAGAAAAAACACATACTGATTGAAAATAAAGAGAGGAACTGTAAGTCTTCACAAATGTCTATCCATCACCTTTTTAAATCCATAAGTTCTATGCTCTTCATAGGAAGTCTGGAAAATAATAGCAGGAACGAGAAATGAGTATCATTAATTATTGAAGGGTAGCATCTGTTTAGAAATCCAAAAATTCCAGCCCATGTGACATGTCTATAGTAGGTTAGGAAGAGAATTCATGCACCACACTAGAAATCATATCCTCATCAATTCTACACTTCCTTTATAAAGGAATTTGCTGAGAGTCCTCATGCCAGAATATCTTTGGGTTGATTGGAAAGGCCTTTGATGAATTGATCAGTGAACACCATTAAGTGTAATCTCAGAAGTTTCCACATGTATACCTTTTCTAGTGATGTAATTCCCCAATAATTCCACTCCCTCCATCCAGAAATCATATTGACTATACTTTTTATACAACTTATCATATTTAAATGAATTTAATATAGTATTCAAATTCCACTCATGATCTTACTTTCTTTTGGAGTATTTCAGAATATCATCCATAAATACTACCAATAATTTTTTGAGATAATCTCTAAAGACTCTATTAATTATGTATATAATGATTTAAAGAGATTTAGTGGGCCGGATGGCATCATTATGAACTCATAGAGGCAGTCTTGGGAACATCTTACTTTTTAATCTTTAATTGGTGATATCCCAATTGAAGTTCTTCCTTAGAGAAATAGTGGGTCCAATATAGTTTATCGAGAAAGTCATCGATTTATAGTAGTAGATACTAGTTATTTATCATTATTTTGTTGATGAAATTATATTCAATGAAGAGGCACATTAACTATTCCTTCTTCTTGATGGAGAGGACTGATTCACCCCTTGGTGAAGCACTCATGTGTATAAAAACCATTTCCATATTATCTTGTAACATCTTATTTAGTCATTCCAAATTACTGGTGGTCATTAAATAATTATTCTTAGATATGTGTATAGATCTAGGTATAATTTTTATTGAAAACTCAACATCTAATTTAGTAGGAAAATAGACAATTATTCAAGAATACATTAGTATAATCCCTTAAAAAGGGAATGAATTTAAGAAAAATTCTATCCTTTATCTCAATCATTTGGGAAAGATATTATTTCTCATAAGGAAATAATATATGCACTTGATTATATGATTTCAAATAAGATTCATCCTCCTCCTTTCACATGTATAGAATTGGAGGATGACTTGAGATGTGAAGAGTGATCTACCTCTCTCAAAAGTTAATGTTGTATTCTAATAAGGATATTCAATCAATTATTAATATAGAATCAAACTCCAATAAAGAAAGTATGAAAATATTTTATGATGGTTTAGTCCAAAAAATTAATTAGGGAGGAGTTATATGCTCAAGATGCAATAATTTCTCCATTTTCTGTCCTCAAAGATAGCTTAAATCCCATGTTTTTAGGTTAAATTTTAATAGTTATACTAAACATAAAATATATAAAAGAATTTGTAGAACTAAAATAAAAATTATTTTCTCTATTCTTGAATGAATAACCAGTGTACCTACCATCACAACATTTTCAAAATCCACCTCAATAGTAGTGATAACATATGTCCTTCCATGCTCCCTATTCCTTAGAGGAAGTTTTCCCTGATTATATTCCAAAAAACATGTATTAGGGCATTGACATACATAATTAACATGTTACTTGTAGTTTATACTCTATACCAAAGGGTGAGTGTTTATCTAAACCTTATTTTCCTATATCGTATTAGGGAGATTCTTCATATCTATTCAACATTGATTGGTTTAGTTACCCTATTTTATATACTTGAAGTATCTCTAAATTACCTTCAAATATTTTCTAGGATATTTCTTCCAAAACTTTTGGCACATGTTATGTTAAGTTTTACTTAAAACATGACATTTACTTGTAGATCCTCCTAAATTAAACTTTATTTTATTCTTTTTCATCTCTAGGACCACGAGACCACTAAGAGTCACCAATATCCATCATCACCTTAAATACACAATGAAAAATATCTTAATAGTTTTTGAAGTATTTAATCACATATTATTTTTTATAGACACGGATTTATCCCACTAAAGAACCAGTATACTTTACTTTCTATGTTGATGATGAAGCTAGAGGTGTATTGTGCATGCATTGTGAAGTTTGCATCATAAGGCCCGATTGACTCATATTTTTATATTCATTATAAGTATATCTCACCATATATTAAGATTTATAGTTTAAGGATTGTATTTATTGAAAAATATTTTCTTGCATCTATCCCATTCCATGGAATCAATTTCTTTTCTAGACTTTATATTCATGATCAGTGTCCTTCACTAATCGGATTCCCCTTCAAGATGATAGACAACTAACAATTTTTTCTCTTATTATAAAAATTTCAAGATAGATAATACAATTTTAATGGAGTTAATCAATTACTGAGAAATGAGGGGATCATAAGATCCACTAATGTTTGGAGGACTTTGTCACATAAAGGACTCAGACACAACATGCTATTTCTTAGGAGAAGAAGGGTGTTACAAATGATTCATGTTATAATTCATGAATTGATTCTGCTAAGATAGTTCGTCCATGATTTTACAAGATCCCACTCCTATCTGGTTAGGAATATCATTAGGTAAATCATCACATTTTCTATCATGTTTGTTTTTGGAATAGTTTTTCCTATTTCTCACCATTAGCTAAAATAAAGGGAAAACAAGATGATAATACTTTAACCAAAAAACATATTAAAGAAAAAATATGAAAATATAAATACTAAAATGAAAATTATAAGTATATTCTTACATATGAGTCTGTATTTTTCAATATAGGTTATCCATGATAATTTCCTTAATAATTTTTTTATCCAAACAATCTATTCAATTCCTTCACAATGGTTCAAAAAGTTTTTTTAAATTTTCCAATGTATATCTAAGGGAGTGTCAAAATAGGTTTATATAAAGTCCCATTTTTTTGTACCTGGTTTTGATCAATTTAATACCCAATTATCCCTTAGAGGGGTTATTACCCCTAGGTAAAACCCTGATAGAGCCACACCCACTTGTAGTATCTAGAAAATGATGAAATTTCTTGGGCACCACTTACTATATACTTCACAAATATTTTTGTATATTTTCCTATAAAAAGAAATATCCATAGGATTATTAGTAAATTATTCTATTAATAATCACAAAAAATGACTAGATATTCCCACAAAACCAAATATAGTGACCCAATCCTTTTACATGTATTATTACATGGGTTTTAGCATAAGTTTAAAATAAATACAATAAAAGTATCAAGAGGCCTAGTGTATTTGGATGTCTAGGATCATAAAACATCAACATGAAACTAAAATAAAACATATAAATTTTAATTCTTCATAATGAGTTTCAAAATACCTTTGAGATCATAAAACTATATAGGATCACCTGGGGAATTCATAGAGAATATGAGTGAGATAAAAAACCTTGTAAGGGAATAAACATGATAATGAATCAAAACATGCGAGTCAAATGATATGAAATAATAACATAAAATAAAAGGCTCATGAATAATCACATAGTAGAATAACATGAAGTATATAGTATTTTATGATCATTGCAACATAGTAAAGTGGCAGTAACATAAAATATGACAAATCTCATGTTAAGAAAATATTATAAGAAAGAATCATATGATGGACAAATACCAGCATGGATTAGGTTTATTACCTAATTCCATACATAATGACTTATATTAAAAAAATTACCCAATGCCTTGAAGTTAAATTTAACAACAAATTACCATTTATCAGGTGCTTCATGAGTCTGTTTTTGATTCCCATTTTGTTTGGGTGGCCTTTGTGCCTTTCGAGGATATATATATTCTTCAAGGAAACTTCCATAAAGTATAGGGATGTATATTGTTTTGAATTAATGAAGTCCATATATAAATGTTCTAAGGATTTTAGAGGGTCCCCTTTTGGGTTTTTGGGAGTTTGAGGTTGTTTGGGTGTTTCTTCAAGGTTCTATTTTGGGTTCTAACTGTAGAAAGAATTTACACTATAAATATTTTATTTATGATAGATGTTGTCTACAGGCCCAGAATTGTAAAAAAGGTTACAATGAAAAATATTTTACAACATAAATAATTTACTAATGACATAAATTCTATGATCAAGAATTTAACCTAAGGCGTTTCCTTTTCCAGCATATGTTCAAATTGATATATTACATCATAAACGCCTGATTTACAATGTAAATACCTCATTACCCACAGTTTTAATTGTAATGGATTCCTAATTTTTTTTAATTCTATATTCTCTACTCATGAGAACCACAAGCTTCCTCTAGTGTGCAATGAGTGATTTCTCCCCTTCTAGATGTATTATTTTGGCATTTAATCACTAGTGAGTCTCCTCACATTGGTTTTCTTCCTCTCTCTACTATCCATCTTTAGAAAAATATTTTCTCATTTATAACAATATAATTATAGTGGATCTTGAGGTTTTATAATGTTATATTTCTTTTTGATCTCCCATTCCTCTGACAGTCTGTTGGAATTTCCATTTCTGGTGTTTAATCAATGGATCATTGATTAAAGGTAGGTGGATTTGTAATGTTTATTCTATAAAATTGTAACATTATTTTCTTGATATATTAAAATTTCATATAAAAATGATTTTATAAGATTTAAATGAATGTGTATTTGATGTATGATTTCATATTCATGCGTTTGTGGAATAAAACCCTATTTGGGTAGTTTTACGACATTAAATGATTTTAGAAAAGATGATTTGTGATTGAAATTTTTTGGTAATATTAAATGAATTCAATTTAGAAAAAATGGATTTAAATGAAATATTATTTGAAGATGGAATGAATTTGAATAAAACCTAGGATTTGGTTTTGGAATGAAAAGGAATGTTAAAAATAAAAATGAGTAAATTGAAATGTGAAAGATAAATTGATTTGAAATGATTGATTTTACAATGTTTTATTGATTGTTTGTTTTGATACACATGTATCCTAGGTAGTCAGTGGGTAATTAGAATAATAATTCTAGGATTTTTCCCATTGAAATGGATTGATGATGAAAACAATGAAATAAATATAGAAAACCATGATTTTTTTCTTAAATGGGGGATTTGAGTCCCGATAGCCTGTGTCATGGGACATGTGTACACATTGAGCTAAGATCATAAATGAGTAGTGTGGGGATCCTTTTACGAAAAATTAATATATCATTTGGATTGATAAATACTTCTATGATATAATTGATTTTATGATTACATGAAATTGATTTATAGGATTGTTTTATTCATGAAAACTATTTTATATAAAAATTTCATATAAATTGTTCATTTAAGTGTGTTTGATATATCTGTTATTTTTTTGAACTAAAATAATATTTTTTTGGAAATATATGGGTTCTATTCCATTGCTTAATTTATTTAAATTTAAATCACATCTATTTTAGTTTTTATGAAATTTATTATAGAACACTTGGTGAGACCCTATTGGGATTTATAGCTCACACCCTACCATTTCATTCAATTGTTTCTAAATATTATTATACCAGTACTGAGAAAATGAAAATCACTACTTAGAGGTGATGGATGTTCATGATCCTTGGGACCAAGAGTGATGGAGGTGATTGGAGGAGAAGTAATCCTCTTATTATATGGGTTTATCTTTGATATTTATCTATACAAACGTTGTGCGTTTTGATGATGTGCTATTTGAGTGTTGTTTTTTTTGATTCAAGTACTTTATCCCTTTTGATTATTGATAATACTTAATTCTTTATCTCCCACTATTTTATAGAAAAAATTGCACCCTCTATATTCATGTATGAGGCCAGGATCTAGTAACCAACCCATGGGGATCCAGAATGGCCTTTTGGCCATGTTAGAGCAGGCTCATGCATTAGGGTACTAGGGTATCCAGGATGGTTTGTGTAGAATTGGTATCATAGGTTTATATTTTTTTTCTTTCCTTGATGTCAATATGCAGTTGGGTTATCCTCGTAGATAGTAGGTAGGGTTGATGGGAGTTTGGAGGTAGTTGCAAGTGAGTGACTGACCAACTCTGATCATAATGAGCCTTAAATAACCATGGGTGTCAGGAAAGGCGTCTTGATATATGTTTTGATCTATTTTCTATAATTCTATACTCTTTGTTATGAGTATGTTAAAAACCCAATATATTTATCTTCTTCATAAAAATGATATTCCTATAACTCTTATTTTAGTGGTTAATCAATGTATCATTGATGACGATTTTACTGTTGACTATTGATATTCTGTACCATCATGCCTAAGAGAGGATGTTTGAATGGTATAGAGGCAGAAGATGCTGGTGAACCACAGTAGTTTAATCCTCTAGTTGGCCCAAAAATTATTTATATAGTGGTTCAGGTTTTCCAAGATTTAGGGAAAGCATCATAACCTATTCCTATATAGGCTCTAGTTACGGATCCCTGAAGGGATAAATCATAATATCCAAATAAAGAGTTTATAAAATAGAAACCACCAGTGTTGAAAGGCACAAATGATCCATAAGAGGATGGATATTGGATAAGAAAAGGTCAAACTAATTTTTGAGTTCCTAGAAACTCCTAATTTTTTTTAAAGTGAAGTGTGCTACATTCAATACTGAGGGACCTATCTGGAAATGGTGTTATTTGATTGTTATGGTGAAGAATCATGAGGTATTAGAGTGGAAAGGATTTATAGTTATTTACAATGAATAGTTCTATCCATATTTTATGTTCTTAGAGAATTATATAGAGTTTCTCCACATATAAAAGGGTGATAAGAATGTGACATAGCATGCATACCATTTTTCTAATATTGTTTAGCTTTCTCCTGAGGTAGTGGCTAATGAAAATATAAAGGAATGAAGATTTTATATGGGTGTTCATCAAGATATCTAATCATATGGTTTCTTACTGATGCTGACTTCTTATGCTAATGTGTTGGATATGTCATTGTTGGTCGATATAGATCTGGTAGGTATGTCAGGGTTGTTAGGAGTTTCTTTTCATCTTATTGGAAGTCTTATGAGTTACTTTAGATAAAAAAATTATCATGATGAGTACCATTTTGGTTCTTGATATCAATCATCTTCCAACCCTTATATAGTTCCCGATAGAGGACCTTTGAGTTTCTTTTAGTGTGGTAAGGTTGTGCATTCATGATGGGTTTACACTGAGGAACCCAAGATCTTTAGTTCATAAAATCTCTTAGGGAACCTATACAAGTTTTTATATTTCTTTTCTTATCCATGGTATGGAATAGGATCACCAGTTCCAAAAAGTTTGTGGTGTAAAAAGATGATTCCTGAAAGAAGGGGTTCCATCCACAAACATATGAAATAAAGCTTCATCGAACAACAGAAGAATACCTAGAGGAATCTGATGTGCATATAGTTATTTTAATAACTATAATCACTATATCCTAATCCTTAGGGACATATTTATTTGATATTGGTTCATCTAACTCATTTGTATCAACCTGAGTTGTGAATTTTATGAATCTTCCTATGTATATTCTGTCTTATGTAATGGATATTACTATACCCCTAGAAATGAAGAGAGTGTAGAGTCTTCGATATCTAGATTTCATTTTGTCTTTATTAAAAATTGATCTTACCTAGAGTTTTATGGTTTTCAACATGAAACCTCTGGATGTAATTTTTGCGTTGGATTCACTGATTTCTCATAAGGTCCAGATTGACTAATACCTTTGGCAGTCCTTCTATACTGTAACTGATGGGGTGTGCCATGTATTTTTTGGAGAATAAGACCCAAGGTTAAGTAGAGCTAGAAATTATTTTCTAGATATTTCTAGGGTAATATCATCATTTTCTTTCAACTGAGAGTGGAAATCTTCGGGTGATGATATCCCTAAAGTTTTCATCAAGCATCATGATTTTATTCTTCTCATTTGTCTAGTTTCTAATGATAGGAGGGGTGGATTTTTTCTATTTAACTAGTACTTAATACATAGATAGTATTCATCCCTTATTATTTAATGGAACCAGCTTAATTTAAATAATTAAAGACTCAGTTGGATGAATTTATAGAGAAAGGATTTATATGCCCGAGTGTGTCACCTTGGGAAGCGCCGGTTCTCTTTAGAAAAAAAGTTGATGGGACAGTCTACCTATTTTTTGATTACCAAAACACAATCAATTTATGGTTTAGAATAAGTATCCTTTACCATGTATTAATGATCTATTTGACCAGTTGAAAGGTCATAAGTGGTTTTTGACGATTGATATTAGATTGGGTTATCACCAACTAAGAATAAAAAAGTCTTAAATTCATAAGAAATCCTTTGGGAGTATGTATAACCCTTATGAGTATCATGTTATGACAATTTTTTTTAACAAATTATCATAAAATTTTTATTTATTTGATAAAAATTATATTTCATGATTACCTTAACTCATTCATAATGGAATTTTCGAATTACATCCTAGTTTACTCTTAGATCTAGGAGGGCCATTTTCATCATTTGAGGGTAGTTTTGGAAACCATGAGAAAACATCGACTTTATTCCAAATTTTCAAATTGTGATTAATGGATTCTCTAAGTGAATTTATTTGAATATTTGTCCTAAAAAATGGTATTTCAGTTAATCTTAAGAAGGTTAAATCCATTATGACATGGGGGAAATCGCTTAATATTTTTGAGTTTTAGAGATTCTTGGGATTGGTGGGATATTACCACATATTTGTCCCATATTTATAAAATTTGTCTTCAATGATGAACTCCCTCACTCATATAGGATTGATGTTCATTTGGGATGCTAAATTTCAGATTTCTTCTATTGAGATGAAATGTATTTTTACTTATGAATTGGTGTTGACTCTTCTATAGGCTGAATATGGCTATGTGGATTTTTGTGATGCATTAGGTTTGGGTTTCAGTTGTGTCCTTATGCATAGTGATCACGTGGTGTACTATAGTTCCAGATAGATTTGGATATAAAAGATAAATTATATTACCCAAGATATCTAACCTAATAAGTGATTAATTCACTCAAGGGTTTGCAACATTAACTTTTTTAAGAAGGATTTATCATTTATTTTGACCAAAAAATCCAGAGTTATGTCTTCTCCAGAAACATTTGAACCTCAAATATAGGATTTGGGTGGAATAGTTGAGGTGTTTTGATTTCAATATTAACTAAAACCATATAAAGCAGAATTTTATTCCTGATTCCTTATGAATTAGACTTCTAACCATGGACCAGAAGGAATTATCATAAGAGTGTAAACTTATGGTTATATTTTCTTTGCTTCATTTGAGAGTTCTAGAGAATGTGTCTAAGGTTGTTTTCATGTGTTCGCATATAACCTCCTTTCTAATTGACATGATTATTTAGGTTTAGTATTCTAATTGTGAATATCGCGGAATTATGGATGCTATATTTTTAGGGGATACCATTGGTGAATGTTCATTCTCTCCAAAGGGCATACTATGTCTCCAGAATTGGCATGTGGTTTGTTTGACTATTTGAAAGGTTATGATGGGGAACTATTGTAGTTCCCATTGGGTTGTGGACCCTGAAATACAAAAATGTTATATGATATAGGGTGATGATTCTGGAGTCCATTTATGAAATGAGACATCAATGACTTTGTATCTCATTTTTATACATTCCAATCAGTTTAAACCGAGCACGAGAGACCTTTGGGTTTACATCACCTGCTTCTAGTGCCCACTTGAATTTG
This sequence comes from Viscum album, assembly GCA_963277665.1. Lineage (NCBI taxonomy): Eukaryota > Viridiplantae > Streptophyta > Magnoliopsida > Santalales > Viscaceae > Viscum > Viscum album. The sequence continues at coordinate 1,257,868,727 of OY728122.1, forward strand.
AGATGACATATCTATAGATATTGTGGTTGGTTTTCCATGTACCCCTCACTAGAATAATGTTATATGGGTTATGATTGATTAGCTGACCAAATTGGATCATTTTATACACATTTGAGATACAACCAATGTTAATAACTTTGGATGTCTCCATACATATGAGTTTTTTTAGAATACATGGAGTTATATCTTCTATATTATTTGATAGGGATTATCATTTCACTTTCACTTTTAGAGAGTCCACTAAGAAGCCACGGGATCCCAAGATGGTTTGATCATGAAATACCATCTACAGAAATATGGCTAGAAATACTGAGCTGAATAGATTCTGGAGGATATACTGTGTTCTTATGTTCAGAACATTGGTGTAGCATTGGATAACCATTTTGGAATGGTTCAATTTTACTACAAAAAAATAGTTACTAGTTAACTATTTAAATATATCCCTCTGAGTCATTGTATTTCCATCCTTATAGATCTCTATTGTGTTGGTCAGAGATTGGTGAAAGTTCTTTTGTTGGACTGAGTTCGGTCCAAGATATGATGACAATGATTCAATAGATTCATCAGACGATGTTGATATAACAGAGCTAGTATAAATCCTATGATGATTTTAAACAATGAATTTTGGTATTTTATATTGGTGAGAGGGTGTTTTTGAGTGTATCACCACAGTTGTGTCACCGCTGCATTGGAAAATAGGGAAATATTCCATCAAGATTTTTGGTTCCTTGTGAGATTATAGAGATAGTGGGGAAAGTGGAATATCGATTGGAACATCCACCGTAGTTGAATTTGATCCAAAACATGTTGCATGAATCATATATTTATAAGTATCTTTCTAACCCTCACCAAGTTATGAACTTGGAAGATCCTGATGTTGAGCCAGATTTATTTGTGACTGAGAATCTAGATTGGATTGTTGACTATGAGACAAAGGTTCTTCAATTAATTATTGGAGACAGACAAATAGTTAAAACTGATGTAGCCACAGATACTATTCTCAATCAAAAAGGCCAAAATGTAATATGTGATTATGTAGCTATTGGTCAAAAAGAATCTTCTATGGCTCAGGTAGTTACTACTTTCCAGGAAAGTAGAGCGTTAGAATACACTATTGTGGTATCCGACGGAAGGGTGATACATTTGTCCCATGTAAATTGAAAACATGTTTCTCTTTCACATCATAATTAGGATCGTGAGGCACTTATGAGAGAGTATTGTCTTTATCACTTTTACATGGAAACTTCTTGAAAGGATTTAATGGGACAAAACGTGTTTATGGTGGGGATATTGTAACATCTCATTAACTTTTATCAGGTACTTTTTGACTTTGGGTTTGTTTCATGTTTTTTGGGTGAATTTCAGAACATTAGAGGATGGATTAATTTTTTCAGTGAAAATAAACTAAAGTACAGGAATGCATGTTATTTAGTATTAATCAATTCTAGGTATAAATGTGTTAAGGGTTTTAGAGGGTTCCCTTTTGGGTCTAGGGGAGTTTGAGGTTGTTTGGAAATTTTTTTAGTATTATATATCTAGTTTCTAGATACATAAAGGATTTACACTATAAATATTTTATTTATGATGTAGATTGTATTTCGTCCACAAACCTTGAAATTGGTTTACGACGCAAAATTATTTATGCCATAAATTCACCAACTAAAACATTAACCCAAGGTGATGCCTTTTTCAGTGTAAGTGAAAGTTAATGAATTTATTCCATAAAACCTTTATTTACAACATAAATGGATCATTATTAGAATTTTTATTTACTTCAATCATAATTTATTTTGGGATTCTGCAGGTGCTCCACCTGGGAACCCCATGCTTCCTTCCAAGCGTAGTGGGAGATTTATTCCTTTCCAGATGTATCAATTTTTCATATAATCCTTAGTTAGTTTCCCCTATTTAGTTTTATTTCTCTCTCTATTTTCCCTCTTTGGTAGTGATATGATCTTGTGTTTTTTGACAGAAACAATTTTCATCTTGATGTTTTGGTATCTTATATTTTCTATTGATCATCGATGCCATCGAGTATTTGATGGAATTTCCATTTCAGGTGTTTGATCATTTGATCATTGAATAAGTGTTGGCAGTTCTATAATCTTTCTTCTACATAATTAAATCCTTTATTTCTTAATTTAAAAAATTTTAATTTAAAAATTATTTTCAATTCATTAAATTAATGTGAATTTTATGTATGATTTTAAAGGCTTGTTTTTTTGAAATAAAACCCCATTTGAGTGGTTTTGAGATATGGAATGATTTGAGAAATTATGGTTTTTGATGAAAATAATTTGATAATATGATTTTACTTTATTTGAGAAGTTTTTTTAAATGAAATGTTATTTGAAAAAAATGAATTTTATGAAAACCTATGATTTAGTTTTGGAATAAAAAGGCATGTTGAAAAGTAAAACAATGTAATTAAAATGTAAAAGATTAAATGATTTGAAATTATTGATTTTACCATGTTTGATTGATTATTTTTTAAAAGAACATGTATCCTAGGTAGTTTGTGGGTAATTAGGAAAATAACATTAGGATATAACCCCATACCACTGGATTGATGATGTAAACAATGACAAACAAACAACGATATGTTTTTCTCCCTAAGGGGGAGTTGAGTCATAATGGATAGATTTGTTGAATTTGTGTACACATTCGACCGAGATAACTAATTAGTAGTGTGAGGATCTTATTAATAAAAAATAACGTATCAAATGACTTGATACATTTTTCTATGACATACTTGGTTTGATGATTACATGCCAAAAATTTATATGACTATTTTATTCACGCAAACAGTTTTATATAAATGTTTTATAATAAATGTTAAATTAAAGATTTTTAATATATATTCCATATTTTTGAATTGAATTTTTTTTTTGAAAATATGTGGGTCCCAGGACACGATTATTTTTTACAGAAATTCAAATTATATCTTGTTTAATTGTCTTGAAATTTATTATGGAACACTTGGTGAGACCCTACAGGGATTTATAGGTTAAACTCTACCTTCTTAGGAATTTCAAGACCTTCTTATTCTAGTAATGGGAAAAAGAAATGTGACACTTGGTGGTGGTGTATGTTTTGGATATTTAGGACCTAGAGTTACTCATGTGACTGGTGGAGATGTGACCCACTTGTTAAATGAGTTTATCTTTAAACACTATTTGGAAATATATTGTGTCTTTTGATGATTTACTATTTTAGTAAAGTTTTACCTAACTTATTCGGGTACCTTTTCCCTTTGGAGTGTGGAATTTAATGACTTTTTTGGATTAAATCCATCTATTTTTTGACCAAAACCATTCCCTATTTACTATTTTATGATGCCATGTGCTAGTCACCAACCTATGGGGATTGGAAACGCCCTTTGGGTCATATTAGATATGAATCAGGTATTAGTGTGCTATGGTATATGTGCTAATTAATTTCATGGAACGTTCATATGAAATCTATATTCTTATGAGTTCCATAAATGTAAACCAACCATAATACATAAATATAATAATTACCCATAGAAGGAAATGAGTTGAATAATCTTTCCTCATACCAAAATAAAAAGATATTTCATAACGATTCTAAAGAGAAGACAAAATTAAATATTATATAAATTTATATGTTATTAAATAAGAATAGGTATTAAAATACTAGGTTTATTTTGTAATTAATAATTTAAATAATCAATAACTAAAAGGATTAAATGATATAAAATCTCCCCTTAATCGATTTTTATTTTGAAGAAGGCATTTGAGAAATGAATATAAAGAATGTATTAATATTTAAAAGGAAGGGAGAATAATATATGTATATATGTAAGAGACATATATATAAAATTCATAAGCATTATATAACTTCAAATTGATATATAGAAAGTTATTTAGGGAGATAAAGGGCATAACATAATGGAAAAAGGTTGTTTGAAGATATTTTATACCATAAGTTCCATAATAATTTTTCACTTAAACATAACATCCTATATAATCAAATTATATCCAATAATTACTTAATTAATAAAATTTTATATTTATATTTGATTTAATATAATTTTATTTTGTTCATTTATAACTATTTAAATGAGTTATAATGTTTAATTTCATTGTTCTGAGAGCATTCATTTCATGGTTCCAAAGCCGGATCACTTGTGGATAAATACCAATGTTATTGTAAAATGAAAATATGAATATATAAGTTAAATTAAATTATATTTATGTACTTATATAAAATAAAATTTTCCAAAATACCCATATGTGTTCCAAAACACAACTTATTTTTTGTAAAAAGATAAATGTTATACAACTAGTTAATTTAGGTCATTTTACAGACTATTGCGAACTAGATTCATCTTATTAAATTTAATTATTATTAAAATATTATATAACTTTATATAAGTTATAATATAATTATTCTAATCATATTTTACCATAAAAGTTTTTCTACAATCAACCTTGGATGTGGTCTGAAAAAACAAAGTATGTTATTCATGCAGGCGATGAACTAACCATATTGAAAATAATTTTTTGTTTTAGAATCTAAATAATGGATGATATAATATAGATTTTATAGAAAAATAATAATATATAAGTATATTTAGGATAATTATGTTACTATTTATAGATTTACTAAGATCATATGTGGTGGTAGAAGAAGAATAAAATTAAAAGTGATTTAGTTTAGTCTTTAACTCTCCCTTAGGTTGTATCCTCTTATGATACCACTTAATGCTCATTGAAATGGTATTTAGATGAGACCAAAAGAATTAAGACATCTGAATGATTATTGGGAAATGAATCTTGTATAAATTTTTTAATCTCTAAAGATTATAAGTTTTGATGAGAAGGGGTCGTGATGGGAGGTATTTTTAAGGGGAGGAGGGGGCGTTTTTTGAACATTTTATTCATTAGTTGATTATTTTTGGATCAAGACTACCAATAGTAATGATTATTGTGATAATATAAAGTAAATTGTACATGTTATTTTAAAATAGTGTGTGATTATATCATGCATAACTCAAAAATTCATGTATTTATTTTATAATTTCAAATATTGTATTTTACAGTATTTCACAATTAACAAAAAAGTCACCTATTTTTGGAAAATAGAAAAAAACCACCTTAATAATATTTGGATTTTTAGTTTAAAAAAATTCAATCCATTTTGTGAAAATTATTTTCGAAATATTATAAAATTAAATTTTCAATAAAATCCTCATTTATTTGAAAAATATCAATCTTAATATTATGATCAATTTTATGACCCTAGGAAAAACAAATTATGATCTCATAACACTATATTATTATTATACTAAAAATTAATATAAAATTATAAATACATTTTACTAAAAATAAACATTATTTTAAATCATTATATTTATTATAAAAGTGTAATAAAAAGATTTATTTTTTAAAAAACATATGAACACTTAATTTACAATTTTTAAAAGGTATACTTGTACCGAGATTTAAATATATCACATTTTAATCTTATAAGATATGTAAATATTATTTTACCATTCTATTGGTGGGGTTACTATTTTAATAGTTAGGTTGCTATTCTGAATGGTCAAATTACTATTTTAATGGTCATATTAATATTATAATGGTCAGCTTACTATTCCCATTTTCAGATTTATAATAGCCATATGTGATCCCAAATTACTATAAATAAATCATATTTTATTCATTATTCATTAAATTATATTATCTCTCAAATATATATATTTATGTTTTCAAAATGAATATTTCATTATTAGCATTTTGTTTAATTTCAATAGTTTTTTTCATGTGTGTGATTTTTTTGACAATAATGTAGATCCAAATATTTATATTATTGTTATATTTTTTCCATTTAATGTCCCATTGTAACACTTTCAATTCTTATGGCCATTTTTATTCTCTAAAAATTAATGTTTAAATTAATATACTAAAATGTATTATGTTTTATGAAGTGGTGTATGTGCATTAGATAATATTATATTACTTAATATGGAACACCTATATATATTATTATGGAAAATTATAAAGATAAAATTATAGAATATTATAATAGTAAATTGTATCTTATTCCAACAGAGAAGAACAAGTACCTAAGAGATAGCATAAGAGGAGAGCCACGATGAAGGTCAGTGCGGTTTAAGATGTTGTAGTATGGGGTGAAGATATGTGACTTATTTGTGTTATCTATAGAGAACCATGTCTTATTACGAATAATAATAATCATTCTAATAACGATGTGGGATAAAGTTAATAGTGCATATTATTTATCCATTAAAAATATAGACACATTCCATGCTAATCCAAATGACATCATTGTTATCATGTTAAACCTTGGCATGCTTGGGCTTCTTCTTGTGGGGATTTATTTTTATTTCACCATCAATTATCTTGGAAATCCCTCAATATTGATGAATTTCATTATATAGAATTGGGTTATGATTATTACAATAATTGAAACATAGTGGTTGATATAGAATAAAGTTACAGTGAGGCTAAAATGCACATCACTGAGAAGATATAAGACTATGTGATTTTAGGAGTTTGTAAGGAGTTGATGTTGGGTTATTTAAATCCATGAAGTATAAGTTTAAAGTGTATGGAATATAGGTGAAGACAATGTTTTTGTTTATGATGTGTTGATGGCAAGTTAATTAAATTTTTATGGGATGCTCGTGGCCACAAGCTGATCAAATGGCAGCCAAAGATGTTTTTGAATTTAGGTGGTGGAGTGGATGGTTCACTGTTATTTTTAGAGGCAATAAGGTGTTAGAAATTCTCTATATAAACCCCAACCAAATTTATTTACAACACATGGAGAAATATAGTGGTATAAAAATAATAATAGAAACAATCTGATCAAAAAAGGATATAGAATCTTGGTTATCACATAAAAACTATGTTAATGATAGATTCATAGTAATCTTTAAAGTTTCATGCATCAAATATTTTTATGGCATTAATTTTAATTAATATAGTGTTTTATTCAATGAATATATGAGTATGTTGAACACACTTTTTGTTCCCATGTAGTCCATGTACAATGACAGAATGGTTATATTTCACATGAAAATTAGGATCATGAGGCAGTAATGAGAGAGTAGTGGCCTAATCACTTTGACATGGAAACCTATTATAAGTATTTATAGGTATAGAAAGTGTTTATGGTGGGGAGGTTGTAACATATCATTACCTATTATCAGGTAATTCTTGACTTTGGGTTTTTTCCACTTTTTTGGGATAATTTTAGGACTTTAGAGGATTGTGTACTTTTTTCAGTAAAAATGAACTAAATATTGGGAATGTATGTTATTTTGTATTAATCAAGTCCAGTTTGAAATGTTTTAATGGTTTTAGAGGGAACACTTTTGTGCCTGGGGGAGTTTAAGGTTGATTGTGTGTTTTTGTAGGATTCTATTTTTGGTTTCTAGCTACAAAATTAATTTCCACCATAAATATTTTATTTGTGACGTACATTGTACTTTGACTAAAAACTAAGAAATTTTTTTACATTGCAAAATTATTTATTCCATAAATTCAATAACCTAGATTTTAACCCAAGGCAATGCCTTTTTTGGTGTAATTGCAAGTTAATGAATTTAGTCCATAAACCCTTTATTTAAATCATAAATGGATCTTCTTAGTAGTTTTAATTTTTTTCACCCTTAATTTATTTAGGAATTATATAGTCACTCCTCCCGAGAACCATAGGATTCCTACCTCGAGTAGTTGGTGATTTCTTCCGTTCCAGATGTCTCATTTTTTTTATATAAGCCTTGGTTAGTTTCCTCTCTTTAGTTTTATTCCTCTATGTAATGTCCCTCATTTGTGGTGATATGATCTCGTGTTTACTGATGGAATCCAAGTTGATATTTAAGCTTTTAGATCTTATATTTTCTCTTGATCTTCGATACCTTCGACTCTCCATTTTAATTTCAATTTTAGGTGTTTGACCATTTTATCATTGAATAAATGTAGGTGGTTCGGTAATCTTTCTTCCACACAATTAAATCAACAATTTCTTCATTTACTCAATTTTAATTTATAATTTTTTTTATCTTATTTGAATTAATGTGGAGTTTATGTACGATTTAAAAGGCATGTGTCTGTGAAATAAAATCCTATTTGAGTGGTTTTGAGATATGTAATTATTTGAGAAATGATGGTTTGTGATGAAAATAATTCGGTAATATGATATGCATTGATTTGAGAAAAATATTTTTAAATTAAATTTTATTTGAAGAAAATGAATTTTATAAAAACATATGATATGATTTTGGAATGAAAATACATGGTGAAAACTAAAATATTGCAATTGAAATGCGTAATATGAAATGATTTGAAATGATTGATTTTACCATGTTTGATTGATTGTTTTTTGATATAACATGTATCCTTGGAAGTTAGTGGGTAATTAGGAAAGGAACACTAAGATCTAACCCCATAGCACTGGATTAATGACATAAACATTGACATAAATATACTATGACATGTTTTATCCACAATAGGGATTTGAGTCGCAATGGCCTGATTTGTGGGATGTGTGTACACTTTCGGCTGAGATCACTCGTGAGTACTGTGAGGATACTATTAATAGAAAATAAAATACCACATGGCTTGATACATGTTTCTATGATATACTTGGTTTGATGATTACATGCCATAGTTTTAAGTAACTATTTTATTCATGGAAACTATTTTATATAAATGTTTTATATAAAATGTTTACTTAAGTCTTTTTAATTTATATGACATATTTTTAAAATGAAAGATTTTTTTTTGAAAATACTTGGGTTCTAGGAAATGCATTTTTTATTCAAATTTAATGAATATGTTGTCTAATATTTTTGGAATTGATTATGGAACACTTGGTGAGACCATATAGGGATTTATAGGTCACACTCTACCTTTTCCTTCCGAAATTTTAATATCTTCTTATTCTAGTTATGAGAGGAAGAAAAAATTCCACTTAGAGGTGGTGGATGTTTTGGATCCTTAGGACCCAGAGTGATGGAGGTGACTGATAGAGATGTGATCCAGTTGTTACATGGGTTTATAATTGAACGTTTTTTTGGATAGATGTATTTTATTTTAATGATGTACTATTTGAGTAGTGTTTTACCTATTTTATTCTGGTACTTTTTCCCTTTGGAGTGTTGAGTGTACTGAATTGTTTTTTTATATTTTACTATTTTATGACTAAATCCATTCTCTATTAAGTAATTTATGATTCCATGTGCTAGTCTCCAACCCGTGTGGATCAGAATTTCACTTCGGGCCATATTAGAGATGGCTCAGGTATCAGTGTACTTGGGTATATGGTCTAGTTCTTGTTAGGGACAACCCATTATAAAATCTACAATATTATGTGTTCCATAAAAGGAAATAAATCATAAGTAATAAATATAATAATTACCCATGGAATGAAATGGGTTGTATAATCTTGCCTCATATCATAATAAAAAGAGATTTCCTAAATATTCAAAATAGAAGACAAAATTAAATATTATGAGAATTCATATATTATTAAATAAGAATGGGTTACAAAATATTATGTTAATTTGGTAATAAATACTTTAAATAATCTTAACTAAAATGATTAATGGATTGAAAAGTTCCCCTTAATTGAGTTATATTTTAAAGAAGGAATTTGAGAAATCAGATGATGTAATGTATTACCCTATAAAAGGAAGGGAGAATAATATATATATATATATAAAAGAGAAATATATATAGAATTTATAAGAACTACAAGACTTAAAATTGAGATATATAATGTTATTTAGAGAGATAAAGTTCATAACCTAAAGAAAAAATGTGGTTTGAAGAGATCCCTAACCTTAGGTTCTAGAATCTTTCTGCAATTACACTTAATATCCTATATAATCAAATAATATTCATTAATTACATAATTAATAAAATTTTAATTTTATATTTTATTTAATATAATTTTATTATGTTCATTTATAACCATTTCAATGATTTATAATGTTTAATTTCATTGTTCTGACATGATATGTTTCATGGTTCAAAGGTCGGATCACTTGTGGATAATTATTGACATTCCTATAAAATGAGAATATGACTCTAGAAGTGAAATTAAATGTTATTCATGTACTTATATAAAATAAAATGGTCCCAAATACCCATATGTGTTCTGAAATAGGGGTGATTCTTTTAGTAAAAACACAAACTTTATATGGTTATGTTATGTAGGTCATTTTACCAACTATCGTGAACTAGATTAATTTTATTTAGTTTATTTATTAATAAAATATTATATAACTTGAAATAAGTTATAATATAAATATTCTATTCATATTTAACCACAATATAATTTTTCTATAACATTCTTTGAATGTGGTGGGATAAAATAAAGTACGTTGTTTATGCAGGCGATGGACTAACCATATAATAATTAAACTTTTTGTTTTAAAATATAATAAAGGGAGTGTATAATATGAATTTTATAGAAAAATAATAATATTTAATTATATTTAGAATACTTATGTAACTAGTTATAGATTTATGGAGATCATGTGTGGTGGTAGATAAAGAATAAAATAAAAATAGATTTAGTTTAGTTTTTAACTCTCCCTTTGGTTGTGAACTTTTATACTACCCCTTAGGGATCATTGGAAGGGTATTTATATGAGTCCAATATAATTTATAAATGTAGGTTATTATTGGGAAATTAATTTGGTTGAAATTTTTTAATCACTAAATATTATAAGTTTTGATGAGAATAGGTTGTTTGGGGATGTATTTTTAAGGGGTGGATGGGGTGTTTTTTGAATATTTTATTCATTAGTTCATTATTTTTTATCAAGACTACCAATAATAATTCATATTGTGACTATATATAGTAAATTGTACATTTCATTTCAATCTAATGTGTGATTATACCATCCATGTCTCAACAATTCATGTATTTAGCTTAGAATGTCAAATACTATATTTTACTGTATTTCACTATTAACCAGAAGTCACCTATTTTAGAAAAATAGAAAAAATCACCATAATAATTTTTTATGTGTATTTTAAAAATATTCAATCATTTTTGTGAAAATAAATTTCTAAATTATAAAATTAAATTTTAAATAAAATCCTTATTTATTTGAAAATTTTTTATCTTAATATTACGATCAATTTTCTAACCCTCTAAAAATTTACATATGATCTCATTGCACTATGTTATAATTATAATAAAACTTAGTATTAATTTATAAATACATTTTATGAAAATAAATATTCTTTGAAATAATTATATTTTTTATAAAAGTGTAATTACAATATTTATGTTTTACAAAAATACGAATACTTAATTTACCATTTTTAAAACATTTATTTTCTTGAACCATGATCTAAATATATCAAATTTTAATTTTATAAGATACCTAAATACTATTTTACACTTCTATAGGTTATGTTACTATTTTAACAGTTAGGTTTCTATTTTGAATGGTCATATTACCATTCAAATGGTGAGATTACTATTCCAATGGTTAGATTACTATTCCAATAGTGAGATTTATAATAGGTATATGTGATAGAAAATTCCTATAAATACCTCATATTTCATTCATTATTCATTAAATTATATTCTCTATCAAATATATTTATACATTATCAAAATTAATATTTCATTATTAACATTCTCTTTAATTTCAAAAGTGTTTTTCATGTGTGTGATTATTCTAAGGATCAAGTAGATCCTAATTTTCCTATTATTGTTATATTATTTTCCATTTTCCCCATTGTAATACTTTCAATTCTTAAAGCCATATTTATTCTCTAAAAATTAATGTTTAAATTAATATACTAAAATGCATTTGGTTTTATCATGTGGTGCATGTGTATTATATGCTATTATATTAATTAATCTAACACAAAAATATATATTACAAAAAAAATTATATTGATAATGTTTTCGGTTGTTACAATAGGAAATTTTATTATAGGCCAAAAAAAAGGAACAAGTTCTTTAGAGAATGCATAGGAGAAGAGCCATGACGTAGGCCAGTGTGGTGATAGAGGCTATAATATGGGGTGGAAATATGTAATTTATTCGAGTTCACTATAGAAAACTGTGTCTTATTAAGAAGAAAAATACTCATTCTAATTCTGATATGGGATAAAATTAATAGTGAATATTATTTATCCACTAAATATATGGACACATTCCATGCTTATTGAAATGACCTCATTTTTATCATCTTAAACTCAGCACCATTGGGATTCTTCTTACGAGGATTTATATGCATTTCAACATCCATTATCTTTCCAAGCCTTCAATATTAATGAATTTCATCATGTGTAATTGGAAGAATATTATGCCAATAATTGTTACATGGTGGTTGATATATAACAATGTTATAGTGATGCTCAATTTCATATCACTAATCAGATACAAGACTATGTTATTTTAGGAGTTTGTAAAGATTTTATGTTGGGTTATTTCTAGAACTGATGTATAATGTTTAAGTTCATGGAATCTAGGTGAAGATAATGTTTTTTATGATGTGGTGATGGTATGTTACTTCCATTAATATAGGATGCATGTGACCACAAGCTAATCAAATAGGGCCCAAATATGTAAGTGAATTTAGATGGAGGAGTGAATGGTTTGCTATTATTTTCAATGGCTATAAGGTGTTATAAATACACTATGTATACCACAACAAAATGTATTTGTAACACGTAGATAACTATAGAGGTAGATAAAGAAGAAGAGAAAACCTGTGATCAAAAAAGGAGAAAGAAGCTCAATTATCGCATAAACACTGTGTGAAATAGTGATTTATATTAATCTATACAGTTTTATGCAGAAAATATTTTAATGACCTTTAATTTATTAATACAGAGTTTCATTCATTGTTTATTTGTGAGAATAGAAGTTTGAGCGCATGAATAATAAGTATTATAAGATATCACTCAAATAAGAATAACCATAAGTAGTGTGTTCATGAGTGTATGAATATTAATTATACTAGGAAATTTATTCATATAGAGAATAATTACAAAGAAGAAGTGTGTTTAACGTAATCCTAGAGATGAGAAATTTTGAAAATCGTAAATACAAATTTACACATTTACCATGAAATGTGTTTAGTTTTAATGAAGTCAAATATATGTGTGATATACTAGCATGATTATTGTGTATTTTTTCAAAGAAGAAAAAATTTAGTAGTGAGAACACCATGCATGCCACATGTGATATATATGCATGAAGTTTTTGCAACATTATTTTCATGAGAATTTTGATGTGAATAATAAGACAGTGGGAATCAGGTTTGAGTACCATGGAAGACCTTTCTAAGTGTCTATTATTTCTGGACATTGATATTCTATAAATAATTTTGAAAAAGTGAAGAAAAATATAAGTATAATTTGAATAATCCAAAATACACTAGATTTAGTGTAAATAAACAGTGATAAGAAGTTGAAGAATTGTAGTTTATAGTGATATATTGAATACATATTGTCCTCATAAGTATGTAATGTGTATCAAAATATAAATACAATATAAATAAGTGGAGAAAACATTTGATATATCTAATAGAATCAAAAAATAAAATAAATAGATACAGGAGTGTATTATCTTTGTTATATCAAGATTTGTAAGAAATTTTAATTAATAATATAATTCCATATATTGAATTTTCATCATCCATAAGAAAGTGTTGTTTTAGTTCATGGTAGATCATAGTACCAAATCTCATTAAATAGTTGAGGCCATTTAATATGAATAATAAGATTATAATTTATGAGGTTATAGTGCATATATCATAAGCTAATGAATAAACTAGTTTATTCTTTCCTTTATGAACTTGAAGAGAGATTCAAGTGAATAAAATAATCGAATACTTCAAAGAAGTAGTGCAAGATTGAATAAGAGAGAGTTCCCTTTAGGTGAGGAGTAGTTGAAACCTAAATCACATAATAGAAGTGTGCCTAGAAAATAGTGACCATGTTCAGACCTTTTTAATTTTAATAACTAATGATGTTTAGTGGATTTTGGGTCATTGAATCATTGTTGGTGTGATCCCCTTAGACACAACCCTTTATAGTGAACCATGTAAAATCTTTTTGTTCTATGCTTACTTTACTTTCCTACCTATATGTATTTTTTTGGTTTCTTGTGTTATTAAGAATTATAGGTTGGATATATATCCTTATCACATATAAATAAGATCTTAAAAGATAAAAAACAATTAAAATACGAAGTTCAATTTGGTTCATACTCCGATTCACCCCCTTATTAGGGTTCCCTAGTGTACTACAAGTTGTATCAGATCTGAAAGTTTCTGAACTAGTGACTCAACCTATTATTAGTAAAAACTTTGAAGAATTTTTATCACTTATTATGAGCCATTTGTATCTATGGGGAAATATGAAATCATAATAGAAGAAAGAACTAATTGTTTTTAATATCAATGAACCAAAGGGAGTTATTAACCTTCACGAAGAGGATGAAAGTGCTCTTGAAGAATTATATTTTCAAATAAAAAAGAATAAAAATGTGTTTGGAATAATGAAATAGTTTACTAAATATGTACATTAAATTCAATTAGGGATGTTCTGACTTCAAAAATAATTAATAGATCAATTATAAATCCATGTGAACTCGAAAGAAGATGTGGTGTCTAAACTGAAGGCTAAAGAGCAAGCCAAAGTTTCAAGGAAGGGTAGTGAGGAGGAGTCTCAATAAAGGATTAAATCTCTAGAGAAACTACAATGTGAATGTAATGTTACTATAAAAATACCCTCATGGTATCTTAATGAGAAATAAGTGTGAAAAATATATTTATATATGACTCTAAAAGAAAAAATTAAATTAGAATATGAAGGCTTGAAATCATGCATGGTTCTAAAGAATTATTAGTTGAAAGATAAATTAAAAAGGGGAAACGAGTTGAATAATAATCTATTTAATGAAAATCAGGTCCATGATGGTCAAATAAAAGAGCTGGGTAGTGAATGTAAAGAAACGGTTAAAATAAAAAATGACCAGAAAAATTCTAAATGTTTGAAATTTCATGAGTTGGAGGTGATGTTGAGAAACATGGAAATAACCCAAATTGAATCTTTACAAGCTATTATGAAAAGGGAAAATATAACTGAATTTTTATAAAAGAGTACTACCTCTAATAAGAATCAAACTAATTAAAAACATATCTTGATATCATCTAAAAATTTTCCTATTATAAGATCTTAAAAAAAATGCAACTTGTTATTTATATAATTGTGTTTGTACCAATGAAATTTAATTTTCTAGTACAAGATCTAAATCAAAAATAATAAAAAATATGGATGGATAAGAATGCCAATAGACCCACCACATTTTTAAAAGTATAAAAAGGAATGTCAAAGACTAGGAACTCCTAAATTTTTTGTTCAAAACAAGTCTAAAGTTATATAAGAACAACAAGGATCATATTTATCCATACTACATCGATTTTAAAAAGAAAAATATTTATAGGATAATATTGGTCCTATTTGAAGTATGAATACAAGTACATATAATGTTAGAATAATATGTAAATGTATGAAAAATATGTAATTCCTATACTTAGGGGGAGAAAATATAAAGAAAATAGAAATCATATTCCAATAAATAAATTCTTATAGAAAAAATATATTTTTCCACCATGAAGATTTATGAATTTCTTAAAATATTTTGGGATTATTAAAATATAAGTGGTCACAATTATGATGTTTTTCATATACCAATTAATCCCAACTCAAATTCTTCTGAGGATAGAAGATCACAACAATAAAATAAGCAAAGTAAAATTGGAAATAAGTCCACTTTGGTAAAAAAAATTAGATAAAAATGGATGAACAAAGTACATCTAATAATAATTCTATTAAAGATATTTCACCAACTAATAAAATATGATTCTATTATAGAAGAAAAAAACCCATCATGGTCCATTGTAAACTGTACTTCAAAATTTTTGTGAAAAGGATCATGTTAGAGATAAAAATAGAATCAATCCATGATAATAATAACAGGATTAGTTTGTTACAAGAAATCCAAGAAGAAAAAATTTAATTTTAAGTGAGGTTTTCTATAATGGGTAACTCAAATAATGCAAGATATTTTTCATGGATGCTGAAAACTACATACAACTAATAAATTTGTGACTTATATACCTAAAGAAGCATTTTTTTTAAAATAAAGAGAAAGAACCAATGACTTCTTTTAGTTAAAACTTTTCCATGTTGAAGGAGCCTATACATACGAAAAATAACGATCATGTGGATTATAATTTCTAACCATATAGTTAGATATTTTGGAATTCAATGGTAATATAGAACAAGAATAAGAGAATGAAAGTGATTTACTTGATATTTTAAAGAAGTCTAAGCCAAAGTTAGTGATGGATTCCAAAGAAATCATTAAAAAGGAATATTGTATAAGTGGTTCTATGTAAAATAATACGTCTATAAGTTATGGTAACAAAGTGTTGGTTTGAAAAACTAACCACACTCCTCAACTTGAGAATGCTTGTGAAACTCCATTCCCTGTGCATTTAAATTTTTCTAATCTCTATTTAAAATGGCACAAGATTAAGTGAAAAAAAATGATCCATTATGTTATATGTGATGAAAACATTTCTGAATATTTTTTGATATTTTAGTAGTATTAAACTATTTTTTAAGGTTAAGAAACGACCTTAGACCGCGTTTAAAGTAGTATCTAATCATATAAAGAAGGAGAAGATATATCTAGAAGAGATGAAACAAAATTCAGGTATCACATGATTATTTTTTATTATAATGTAAATTTAAGTATTAGTTGATTTATTTTAGGGTACTAAGAATTTTCATGAAGAAAATATCATTAACTAAAATTGGTTTCCTATGATGAAAAATTGTTTTATAATTTTTTCTCAAGAGTGGAATGTATTTAGGGGAAGTTAGTGATGATCAATCTACGGTTTGTTAGGAATATCCAAAAAGGAATTTTCACTATGAAGATAGGTATATCGTGATATATCAAGTGATATCAATTGATCCAACATAATTTATACATTAATAAGTATTTCATTATTTATTATCCACTAAGGTTTGTATAAGTGTGTTTGAGATCACGTTACTTTTTATGTTTTAAACTAGATTTTTTTGATATCCAGGTAGTGATATGGAAAACATTTTTATTGTGGACAAAAACTATAGTTTCCTATATCAAGTTTTGTCTTAGTAGTCTTATTGGATATTTTACATGTCACTAAAAAGTGGTTAAATTCACTCATAAAATACTGAAACTAGGAATATAGATAGAATATTAAAGTGGTCTTGAAGATGATGTTTTAATGCACGATGTTTGAGAGAAGGATAAAAATTTTAATGGTAGTCATTTTTGGTTTATTGAGATAATAATTAAAGGGGAGCATAGTATATCTTATAGTGATATTCTCTTAAAAAATAAAGTTCAACAATTCTATTGAAAACGGTTAGTAAATATAAAAAAACCTATAAAGATGGTAATGGTACTAATAATGAAATGAGAAAGGATACCCCTGAATTTTATTAACAAAGGGACATGAATAAGGGAATAAAATAGATATAAAACAATGATATAAATTCTATTAGATATTTTCAACAAAATCCAAAGTAAGTGATTTTTTAAATAATGAGTTTATAGGATGGATTTTTTGAAAAAAATTGTAAGATATGATTGAATGTGTTGAATGAGTTTCAAGGAATTTTTAATGTTTAATTTATCTAGAAGAAGAGTTATTAAGAGGATCAAGAGTTTGAAGGATTATATCACTTAAATATATATGGTAGTATTACATTTATGGATAGAAATATTGGAATATTCAACTAAAAAATTTATTTCTAACACTGAGAAAAAAATGATGAAGCACTAGAAAATCATAGTAAAAGGTATTGTGGGTCATTATAAAGTAAGAAGTGTGTAGGAATGATCATAAGTGGAGAGACACCACAAGGGTTGTAACAGCAATAGAGGTTGTAGCAGGGGGTTGTGCTACACGATTTATTCAAGATTTCCATGGATCATTATGACTTATTAAGTAGCTCACTCATAATCCTAGTTCTAATGTGATATAGAGTTAATAGTATGTACTATTCATTCATTAAAAGTAAGAACATATGACACAGTGATAAAAATTATTTCCTAGGTATTATTTTCATCCTCAAACCCTAGAGATTATATATGTGGGGATTTTCATGCATTGTTATATCTATGATCGTGCTGATACCTTGAAAATAATTAATTGAACTATATAAAATCATGAGAATATTGTGCTGATAATTGGACCATGTTGGTTAATATGAGTAAAAGTTATATTGAGGTTCAAATACATGTCATTGAGAACATTGGATATAGTGCAAGTTTAGTAGTTTGAAATGTGTCGATAAGGAGTAATTTATAGTTTTGGAGTAGAAGTTTGAAGCACAGGGAATCTAGGAGAAGTGAGTGTTTTCATTTGTGATGTGTTGATGGTAAGTTACAGATATCTTCTTAGGAATATCATGGTAATGAACTGCTCAAGTAGAGGAAAGAGATATACACTAAGTAAGGCAATTGATTTGATAGTTCACTATGATTTTTGGAGGATTTTAAGTGGTGGAAATATACTATAAATTCCCCATCCCACTTCATTTTCAACACATATAGAAATAGAATGAAAGAGAAATAACTAGAGTGGTAGGAAAATTTATTATGGAGAAAAATATCTATTCTCACAAAAATAGTACGAAAACATCTATGTGTAATAATATTTGAAGTTCCATACATAAAATCATGCAATGAACTTTTCTAGTATAAATAAAGAGTTATCTTTACTATTTATTTGAATGCTTACAAGTCTAAAGGCCATTCATAGTACTTTGCATGCATGAATAACTCAACATATGGTTTATATTTTTGAAAAATAATACTTAGGATAGAATAAAAAATAATATATACTCAGAGAAGAAGATCTATATTTATTATGTGAATGAGCATGTGAATAATAAGTACACTAAGGTCATTCTCGATACAGTGAATTAGTACAAAGTATAAGGGTGTTTAGTATATTCATAGTGAAAACAAATAGTGTAAATCATAAAATAGAATATACCAAATGACCCTAAAATTTTCTTAGTTCTCAAAAACTGAAATTTATGTGTGATATACATTAGCCAAGATTATATTGTTTTAAGAAGAAGAATGATTGAAGTGGTGGGAACACCATGCATGACATATGTGATATACATGCTTGATGTATATTGAACATAAATTTCATGAGAATAATGATGTAAATAAGAGGACTTTTAGAAGAATATGCGAATAATTTTCAGGGAATTTTTTAAGTGATCGATCTTTTTGAACGTTGTGATTTCACAATGAATTGAGAACAAGTGAAGAAAATTAGAAGAAGAAGTTGAATCAAATGAAATCAACTAGTTTCAATGTGAATAAATAGTGATAAATAGTAAGTTAATAGTAGTTTATAATGTGATATTGAAAATATATATTTTCCATAGGGTAGTATATTTTATTCCATTTTTATTTCACTATAATGAAGTAGGGAAAAAATTTTATATATCTAGAAGAATCAAAGAATGAAATAAAGAGATTGAGTAGTGGATTATCATGGAAATATATGTAGTTAGAATAAATATAAATTAATTAGATAATTAAAAACATTTAATTTTAATCATATGGGAGAATTTATTTCTACATTTCAAGGGAATACACATACCAAACTAACATTAATAAAGAGTTGATTCCATCTGAATTAAAGAAGAATAACAACATTTTAGAGATCGTAGTGCATCTATCATAAGATAAATATGAAACCAGTACATGATTATCTTGATGAAATTGAAGAGACCTATATGTATATAAACTGATCAAATTATTCATATAAGTAGTGAGTATAGTGAAGTAGAGGGAGTTCCCCTTGGGTGAGGTGTGATTGAATCCTAAATCATACAATGGAAGTTCTCATGGAATATAGTGACTGCAGAAGAACAATTGAAATTCACTAAACCAGTGAAGCATAGTGTATTTTGGAACATCAAAACATCATCAGTGTGTATTCCTTGGACATAGACCTTTATGGTGTACCTAGGGAAATATTTGTGTTCTATGATTACTTTATATTCCAATAAATCTATATTTGTTTGGGTGATTATCCCATCGAGAATTAAATTGAATAACGTTCCTTCCCACAAAGTAATGAGATATAAAGTGACAATCAAATGAGTTAAAAAAAGTATAATTTTGGTCACACCCAATTCACCCCCACTTAGGGTGTCCCAGGGTACAAAAAACTGGTTTAAATTTACTAAATCTATATAATTTTAAATCATGAAATGGATTGATAGAAACTATATTTATGGAACAACTTTCTATATTTAATGATATCCTACTAAAATAAAAGGAGTTTCCTTTCCAATCATATGATACAAAAAGAGTTTTATGTTCCATAGGTACGATCTCTAAAAGAATAAAAGCCAATCCAATTGACTATATATTGTTTCACAAGGATCATGAATCACTTAAAAATATCTAGTATATGGTAAATCACAAAACAAGAAAGATGGATTGATTCCTTTAAAAAAAATTATAGTACTTTCTAATCATTCCAATGTTTAGATGAACATATGAAAATGAGGTGGCTGAAAAGAAATTAAAATGGTATACAGATATAGGAATTTAATATGGGTAAATTCATTATTGTGAAGACTCTCCTTAGTAGAATAAATTTTCTCATGAGTATCTTAAATTTTTAAATGAGACAAGAGACATCTATCTTATTCTATTTACAAATATTATAAATCCTTTTGGTGTACATAGAAACACTCATTGTACATGGATCATTATATTGGTAGTTTATAACTTCACATCGTGGTATCCATGAAGTGAAAATAAACTATGTTCTCTTTTCTTATATCAGGAATCCCAAAACCTTTTAATGATATTAATGTTTATTTGGATCAATTAGTCTAAGATATTAAATTGATGTGGGATCCAAATGTTACATTTTATAATTTTCATAGAAATGAAGAATTCACATTGAGATCCATATTGTTCCAGATGATAAATAAATATTATTATTATAGAAAATTATCATGATATTGTATTAAAGGAATGATTGGGTGTTCCATTTTTTAAGAATATATACACTCAATTAGGTTGATAAATTCCTTCAAGATATTGTTTTCAGGAAATTATAAATTTTTACCCCAATAACATAAATAATGATATTGGAAAACATAATTCAATGGGAATTTCGAAGAAGTTAAAACACCTTCTATATTAACCAACAAGTCTAGCAAGAATATTGCTTCCGACCATTTATTTAAAGTAAAAAAATGGAAGACAAGGAACATACTCGGTGAAAAAAGGTGGTTTCCCCCATACAAGAAACAAAAGAATTAAAAATAATAATATGAAAAATCATTTTCATAATCATAGTCATCAGTAGTTTCATAATTATATTGAGAATTACCTCAACTTATAAGGATATTTTCATACTTCCTACTTAGAGCCTTAGAGGTTGATCTGATGGTCATAGTTTTTGGTAGGTTAGAATAGTCCTTTCATGGATTACTCTTAGTAGGAGTAGGAGTAAAACTCTCACAATCAATCGCATTTTCCGTACCATGAAGAAAAGAATCATTGAATGAGGAATGAGTATTATCCATAACCTTAAGGGGGTGATATCACTCAAACTTTCATCATCAAATAAATTACCCCATTTGTGAGAGAATTTTGAAGAAGTGATAATTTTCTTGATTTCCTTTTGAAAACGGTCAGTAGGTGGATTGAGAGAAAGAACCTAAAGGTTACCTAATTTATTACCCACACTTTGGGTCTAAGGATGCATAACCATAGGTAGGACAACCACCCTATCTATGATCAGCCCAGATCTATGCTAAATCCTAGCTTAAACATCACTTGGGGAAGCTCCCAGAGTCCACTGATCTGCCGATTGATCAGTTGCATGGAGACATTGAAAATCTTGTGAATTCAGTCCGTCCCTTGAAGATGGGGTTTTCCCTTTAAAAGTATTCCCAGAACATGTAAACCCATGTTGATTCAGAGGATCATCATCCAAAGAGCCAACATTAACTTGAAACTTCCCAGATTTATTCTCATTATTATCACTAGAAGGGGGTCCCCATACGGACCGTTAACTTTGTCCTAACTAGATGGCCTCTTGCACATAGATGCATCATGCCCACTGGTAATGAAATTTGAGAAGATTATGGAATTCATAAAAGAGTTCTTGGAATGACCAACCACCTAGAATGTATAGAAAATTATGGGACCTTTTTATAAACAACACAAATATGCAAATATGTATGTGTGGAAAGCACCACTTTCGTAGTTAGAGTTGTACTCAAATAAACTTAAACTAGTGTGCTAGAAAAATAATAAAAAATATCTTGATATGTGTTTCTATCCATTTTAATTGGGACTCCAATTGACGAAGCTAAATCAAAAAAGATATTGGGAGGCCAATAGATCCAGTTAATGCCATAAAATCTAACCCAAACTTTTGTAACAGAATTCCAAACCTCAAAGGGGTTGAAGTTAAAAGTCCATTTCTCAATTCTCAAAACACCTGGGTTCAAGAAAATCAACCCAAAAACCCATAGCCTTTTCATCAACTCAGAAATGGGATATAGAAATTGAAAAAATCGACACCCCACTCTAATACATTTACAGTTAGAAAATAACAAAACCAGAGATAGCCTTCTCATCGGATGACCGTATTTCCATGGATTCTGCCCTTTAGAGAGCACTACATGTCTAATAAGGGACTGAGGACAAAGTGAAAGTCATTCTGAGTCTACATCCGACCTCACAATAAGATGAGTCGTATCTCCCCATTTGAAGATCTGATAGGAACCATCCTCATTTGTGGAAGGAAAAAATCCTATTGAAAATCGAGGGTTTACCTTGAGGCGTAGCTTTTTAATTATCTTATTAGAATTTTTGGTACGTTAAAAATTTTCTAGATTTCATACAAGTGAAGAAAAATTATTTTTGATAGTATTATGGGGACATCACTAAAGTTTCATGAAAAAAATATCAAATTAAGGTTGAGTTTTACATGATTGATGTTGAGATAAGGGAAGAGTTAGCACCAGTGAAGGGTGAAAGAAAACATTTTCTTCCTCTCATAGCTTACAAACATTCTAGGAAAGAGGGAATTTAATTTTAAAAATCCATTTATAGTATAATGGTTATAGAGGGGTATTCATAAAATATCAAGAATATTTTATTGATGATTGATTTTGGGTTAAAGGGTATAAAATAACATGACTGTTATGTTTTGATATAAAATTTAGTGGATGTGTATAAATATTGCATTGTACATAAAAATGTCTAACACATATAAAATGGGATTTGTTTATTTTTTAATGTCATTTGTAGTAAAATTATACACTTTAACATGTTATAAATATGTAAAAGTAAATTTCTTTCATACTATATGAATTTTATATTATCTTTTACCCATTGTTCTTTGATATAATGGTTTACTTTGTTAGATAGATCTGACTATGTGTTCATGTACAATTTAGATGGATATAGCCCATTAAATGGTTTATAAAGATTGATTATCCACTAAAAGAGGATAATAAATTTTTTATATTATAATAATCATGTGGTTAAATATTCATAAAACCTATATTAGTGAATTTTATAATTGTAATTCCATTTTTTCTCATTATTGCAATTCTTTATTAAATTGAGATAATGGTTGTCACATTTTTCATTGCATGGATAAAAAAATCTTGTTCCTAATTTTATTTTGATTTTTTTGAAAAATTTCACACATAATTGGGGGAATGTTTATTTTATTTTTGAGGAATAAGAGAATGAATTGGGATTATGATCAAAGTTGGCATAGAATTTGGTAATTTTTGGGCAAAGTGAAATTGAAACTAGTACTCAAATCCACTATACCAGTCATGATACATGCCCAATGTAACACCCCAATCTTCCACGGTACGCTTCTCTTATAATGATACAGTAGCGTGTGTTGTACGCAACTTCAATATTCTAACACGCCGTGACCAATCAAAGTAGCCGTTATGAATAGTAATACACACTTTTCAAAAATTTATAACTTTTATCATTCAAAATGGAATTCATTTTTGGATTCTGAATATAGAAATTATCCTAGGATGAAATTTTGGTACTTTTCGGATAACTTTTATATTTTGATCAATAGTGAAAATTACAAAAATTTTATTACAAACAACATTTTTAATCAAAATAATTAATATTGATAAATTATGAACTTGGGTGGTCTTAATGTATATTAAGAATATATTTTTACCATTTAATACGATGTTGGTCATTGGACATAATTTCAAAATTAAACCGGACATAAACAAGCGTCAATCTTTTGATAGTTATTATCTCAAAAAAAATCCGGTTTTTGTTTTAACAACGGGAATTAATTTTAAATTAATTTCTGCCACTTCTGTATTTTGGTTTTGGAAAAATGGATTCCATATTTGGAATCAGGATGTCCAAATTGTGTAAATAGGTAACTTTCATTTTTAGACGTTTTCAATAATTACTTCGGTAAATATTTTATTTACCATGGTTAAAGGGTAAAATCCGGTAAATAAGGGTAAAAAAATAATATAATAATAATAATAAATGACACTAAAACGTGTCATAACATTATTTATTGATACCTTTCCAACCATGAGAATCTTTGGGTCGATTTTGGGAACCCATGGAACCACTTTTTGGTGATAAGGACACTTTATATTAATTAAGTTAAAATAAATACAAAAAAGACACAAGCATATATCTTTTAGAAAAACAATATTTACATAGAGTTATATATGTTGAAATTTTGACTATAAATATTCATTATAAATCTAAAAAGATTTCCTATATAATGGTATTTTACTTATAATTTTTAGACATTAAATAAGTTAATTTATTTATGACACAATGATGATGCAGTAATTACCGTATTAATGAAAGATTAAGATAATTGATATTATAAATACCCAAATAAATGTAATTTGAGACTTTTATAAGTTACAATAATTTTCTAGGTTAATATTACATATTATAATTATTTATATAAATTTTTTTCTAAGTAATAATGCTGTTATGAATTTATCAAAAACAAAATACCCAATAGTGTCAAAATTGACATAAAAGTTTTTAAAAACAAATATTATATTATTAATTGATATTCAATTCCTAAAAATCTAAGGTTCTGCCAAGAGACTTATATCATTATTGGTGTATCATTAATGGACCACTTGGGGGTCTATTGGATGTATATAGTATGTTTATTAACTATATATTATAAAAATACAAAGTGACATGGTAAGTGTCAAAATAATTAACTAAGAGTTAAAACTAAAATATAATGTTAATATAATCACCCAAACCAATATAAACTCTATTGGTTTAGTGTTTTTCAGCCCTTACCCACCTTAACCTTTAAATAATCCACTTTTGATCCATTATAAACTGAATATGATTTTATTATAAAATAATACTTTAAGTTTTTTCTAAAGAGCCCCTCACCCATCTTATAAAAGGGCACTCCCCTTCTCATTAATTCACACCTTCAAAGCCATTTGGATCAGCCAAAACCTACCCAAATATCCTCCTAACTTCCCTCAATGCATCCTAGAGTCCTTAGTTTGATCATAAAGCCAACCTAAGGAGCCCTTTTGATCAAATCAAAAGGAAGAACCCGAAGAAGAGGTAATGTTTTCACCACCCTTTTTCAAGTTCATTTCTTCTTCAACTTCTTCTTTCTTTGTTATTAACATTCTAAAATAATAACTCCAGTGTATTCTATATTCTGAGATGTTATTATAAATATGGTACAACCATATTCAGTATTCTATCCATCCTATGAATGACATGTCACCATACGTGCGTACGTACGGCTTACCGTCTCCACGTCGTGGTGTAATTGTTATTCAAAACATTATTATTTGGATGGGTATAATAATGATGTGTAATTAATGTAAATAATAAACATAACATGATAATGATTCTGTATATATGATATACCATCCAATCATATATTATTTTAATATCAAAAGAATGATATTGTGGCTTGTGCATATGTACGGACTACCGTCTCCACGAACGCGATGAGATTCATTCCCCATCGTATCCATTCAAGTATAATTCCCATTTGATGATTAAAAATAATGTTTAGGGACTTGGTATAATTATAGATATGAATAATATATAAACTATCCATAACAAACATGGCTTATGTAACAAAACATGTAAAAGAAAACGAGTAAGTTAACACCCGAAACGACGATAATACTAAGATATTATTAACAAAGCAATGTTAAAAAATCATATATGATATCATATTAATGTATATGATTCTTGTATAATTTAATAACACTTATTTCACCATTATACAGGAGGTTAACCTACCATAAACCAAGGAAAAGTACAAGGTAAGTGTTATTTCACAATCTCTTCATTATTCGAGGTTGTTTATACGTAAATATCCACTGAGACCTCTTTATCATCCACATCCATGATTCTTAAAAATGAATTTAAAATAATTATTACTATTTTAAAGACTGTGGGATAAAGTCATTTATACCCTTGTTGAATTTTTATAAGAATTTTATAAAGGAATATTTCTGTCGTTTTCCAAACAATGTCTTTTTTAACTTTTTTGACAGAATTAAGGTAAGAATGTTTTTTTTAACTTATAATGCTGGTGCGGCTATTTTTTGCCATTATAAGATCGTCAAAGCTTACCATAAAAGCTTATATAAATATTTTCAAAATAAATATTTTCTTTATGTGACTCTTAAATTATTTCAAAATATAAAGAGATATGTCTCTCTAAAAAAAGGTTTTGATTTCATCTATGTCAACATCCTTTGATGGATTTTAAGTTTATTTGAAGTTGATTTATTATGATACAAAAATTACATATTGTATTGAAGTTTTTGTGATATTTTTGACTGTGGATGTGCTATTTTTATACCATTCATTGCTTATGGTTAAAGTATTGACATTTCATATGCTAGTTTTAATACAAATGTTTATGATATGTTTAAACCTTTTCATATGAGGAATGTATTGGACTTAGTAAGTGACGGGTGGAGCCCTCTATAGTTCCCCAATGCATCGGTAGGTCTCATGAGACAACTAGATGTGGAATTTGCCGAGGCCCTTTCCCAATTTGATTTATGGTTTTGGCTGAGGCCTTAAACATTTTAGACGTCTTGGCTGAGGCCTTGACAAAATGTTTCAGAATGTCCGGAATTATACATTCCCTCATTATGGAAATAATATTGATGGTTCATGTGGTCATTCGACTAGTAGAATACCCATGATTATGTTTTATTGTGGATTTATTTACTCAGCTCATAATCTTGCCAAAAAAGTATTCATGTTTATTATTGGTAAAGGCATGTGATTTTCAATTATTTATCATGCTTAATATTTATGTCATTTTCCGCTGTATTACTTACTCTTACTGAGCGTTTGATCTCACCCCTTTCTTATGTTTCCTTTTCCCAGAATATGAAGAAGTTAGTTATGAGTGACCTGTAGGCATAATATAGGAGGCTTGGATGCTTCTAATTAAATATATTATTGTTGTATTTATCTTCAAGCAATAAAGTGGATCATATGTATGAATCTTGTTTCCAATAATATTAAACTGATCGGTCTTTTGAGACATGATTTCCTTGTAATCATGCCAATGTTATGTAATAATGCACCAACTATGAGTAACTAGGGTCGGGGCGTTATAGTTGGTATTAGAAGAAGTTCAGTACAGTCCTTGGAAACTAGATTTAGATAAACTCTGATTAAAAAACATATCCCTAAGATAGACTTTGAGGATTAGTATAGAAGAACTTACTAGAATTTTGGTATTGTAGAGATTTTGTGAGTTTTCTGAGCAATACATCCATGTCTGGACACGAGAAGGTAGAGGTGGCTCTGGCACATATGTACCTAGGGTTAAAACCCAAAAACACCACTTTGAGCTAGACTCGAATGGGAACTGGTGCACGACAAGGGGCCTTGTTGCACTCTTGGTTACGACACTCCCGGGGGATATGCTTAGGATAATTATCATTTTATTTACAAACCATTATGAAGGGTTATGAGTATATACTTCATCAAATTTTTTTTATTATTATGGATTGTATCCATAAACTGTTGAATTTATGTTAAGTGTTTTAGAAGTTTGGAATTATATATTTCAATTCATAAACTAATCAAGTTTATGCCATTGTTTAGAAATGGCGCATAGTGGAATGAATGGAAACCGTATCAATGCACGCACTCCATGTAGGGATTTCCCCTCCTACTCAAGATAATTATAGTGGAGCAAGTAATGCATCTGGTGCTGATCAGCTTATCACCATACTGGGACAACTCACTCAGGTTATGAATAATAACCTTACCCGTATGGAGCACTCAGATCCACAGCGTGGAGGATCAATGTTAGATCGCTTCATGAGGCAACAAACACCGACATTCATTGGGAGTACAAATACCATAGTAGCTGATTAATGGATAAATTCCTTAGAGAAAATATTCCATGCCTTGGGGAGTAGTGAAAGGGAAAAAGTTGTCATGGTAGTTTATCGCCTCACTGGAGATGCTGATCAATGGTGGTCATTGATACAAAACACGAAGGAAGATGATGAAGTATCAGATATGTAATGGAGGGAGTTCAAAGAGCTATTCTTAGAAAAATACTTTCCTTGAGACCATCAAGCAGATATGGAAAGTAAATTTTTGAGTTTGAGGCCAAAAGAGGATGATAATGTCGCAAAGTATGAGGCTAACTTTACAAGGTTAGCGAGGCATGCTGTTGATTATATACATAACCCAAGGAGTAAGATTGATCATTTCTTTGATGGGTTAAAACCATTTCTCCATTGAGCATTATTCTCGCAAACCTTTTCATCATACAAAGATTTTGTCTCTTGTGCTATCAAGACATAAAAGGAATTCTCTAAGTCTTATGACTTTAAATCAAAGCAAGAGAAGAAGAGATCTGCTGAACACTCTGGGAAAGGAAATAAGGAAACAGGGAAGAAGGGTAGAATTAAATTTCCACCCTATGATAATTATGGAAGGAAGCACCCTGGTGCCTGTCTAAATGGAAAAGGAGTATGCTACAAATGTGGAAAGAAAGGCCATCTGGATGGTGATTGTAAAGGAAAGAAATATGCTACTGATTTTCAATGCTATAATTGTAGGGAGATGGGACATTATGAAAATTAATTTCCTAAGTGTCAAGGAAACTTACCTTAGAAAAGGTCATGGGATCAAGGACAAGCTTATGCAATCAGTACTTCTAAGGTTGAAGCCCCGAAAGATGTGGTGGAAGCTAATTTAATGGTTTCCTCAAGTTTAGAAAATCCATTATTTGATTCTGGATCATCGTATTGTTTCATATCTTCCCAGTTTTCTAAGAAAATTTGATATTTCCAATTTGATTTAACAAGGGAGTTGTCAGTTAAAACTCCTAATGGAAGTATCATTACATCAAAATTTTTTGAATCAGTCCCCATTAGAGCACGTAAATGTTCTTTATCCGCTGATCTCATCATCATACCTATGATTGAATTTGATATAATCCTCAGTATGGATTGTATTTCGGACCATGATGCGAAGATTTATTGTAAGAAGTAGGAGGTTACGATTCTTGATGATGATGATAAGGAACACCTTATCTTTAGAGAAGAATTGTCACCACCTGATTCTTATCTAGATCCACCCCCATTAGCTCAACTAAATTCAATTATTGGGGAGGAATAGAATGAAATAATTGTGGGTGAGGAAAGTAATGTTCAAATAGAGGATGTACCTATTTTGAGAGAATATGTTGATGTGTTTCCGGAAGATTTACCTGGACATCCTCTAAAACGAGAAGTTGAGTTTTCCATTGATTTAATTCCTGGTTCAAGGTCCATATCGAAAACCCCTTATAGAATGGCCACTATGGAATTAGTTGAACTAAAGAAAAAACTAGAGGAATTGAGTAATAAGGGATTTATTCTCCCTAGTGTTTCTCCATGGGGAGCCCCTGTCCTTTTTGTTAAGAAGAAAGATGGAACTATGAGGTTGTGCATTGACTATAGGGAGATCAATGCTATAACAATAAAGAACAAGTATCCCCTAGCTCGCATTGATGATTTATTTGACTGACTGCATGGATCTCAATACTTTTCAAAGATTGAACTTCTATCTGGATATCATCAGTTGTGTGTGAAGAAGGAAGACATTCTGAAGACAGCATTTCGAACCAGGTACGGGCATTACGAGTTTACAGTAATGCCTTTTTGGCTGACTAATGCACCCTCTGTATTCATGGATCTAATGAATAGAGTTTTCAAGGAATATCTCGATGATTTTGTGGTGGTATTTATTGATGATATATTGGTATACTCCAAAAGCTACAAAGATCATGAAAATCACTTGCGCATTATATTGAAGACTCTGAGAAGAGATGAATTATATGGGAAGTTTAGCAAGTTTGAATTCTGGCTTCAGGAGATTTCTTTTCTTGTCCATATTATCTCTAACGAAATAATATCTATTGATCCTTCTAAGACCAAAGAAATCTCAGAATGGCCAGAACCAACGAGTATAACTGAGGTACGTAGTTTTGTTGGTTTATTAGGTTATTATCGATGTTTCGTCTAGAACTTTTCCTGGTTGGATAACCCATTAACAAATCTCACACGTAAAGGGGTTAAATTTGTCTAGACAAAAGAGTGTGAATAATTTTTTCAAGAACTGAAGAGAACATGAGTCAATGCTCTTATATTGACTCTACCATCACGTAATGATGGGTTTGTTATTTATAGTGATGCATCGAAGAAAGGACTTGGTTGTGTCCTTATGCAGAATGATAGGGTTATTTCCTATGCATCACAACAACTAAAAATTCATGAGAAAAACTATCCTACTCATGATCTTGAGTTAGCCGCTATAATATTAGCTCTGATGATTTGGAGACATATCTCAACGGTGAAAAATGCGAGATTTATACTGATCACAAGTGTTTGAAGTATATATTCTCAGAGAAAGAACTCAACATGAGGCAAAGGAGATGGCTTGAACTACTCAAGGATTATGATTGCACGATACACTACCACCCGAGGAAGGAAAATAAGGTGGCAGATGCTTTGAGTAGAAAAGATCATGGAGCCTTGAACATGATGAGAGTGGAAAGGGATCCTATTTTCATGGATCTAGTAAAGATGGATATGGGAATCACCATGGAAGGTGAAATATCAATGCTTTTTAAAATGGTTTCCAAACCAACTTTACTAGAAAGGATAAAGAGTTCTCAGACCGATGATGAAGAGTTACAAAGGAAGATTAAAGCTGTGAATGATGGGAGATTGAATGACTTTGTGTATGAAGATGTAATTTTGAAGTTTGGGAAGAGACTTTGCATTCCCAATATACCTGATCTAAAAATGGAATTGTTGGATGATTCTCATAGTTCCAATTTCTCTATACACCCTGTGAGCAACAAAATGTATAGAGATTTAAAGGAACATTTTTGGTGGGACAACATAAAGAGGGAGATTGCGGATATTGTGTCAAGATGTATGGTTTGTCAACAAGTGAAAGCTAGAAGGAAACAGCCTGGAGGAGTCATGAAACCTCTTCCCATACCTGAGTGGAAATCAGATAATATTACGATGGATTTCATCATGGGGCTACCAAAGACTCCTAGAAGGAATGATGCAATATGGTTATTGTTGATCGTCTTACCAAGTCATCACACTTCCTTGCTATAAGGGAGGATTTTCCACTTGAACGTCTAGTGAGAATATATATTAAGGAAGTTGTGAGACTTCATGGAGTACCCCTATCGATTGTCTCATATTGTGATCCCCATTTTACATCAAGATTCTGGAAAAGTCTTCGGAAGGACTTGGATACTGAACTTCGTTTGAGCACTGCTTACCACCCTCAAACAGATGGACAATCAGAACGGACTATTCAAACCTTATAAGACATGTTGAGATCATGCACACTTAACTTTCAGGGTATGTGGGATCAATATTTACCTCTAGTGGAATTTTCCTATAACAATATCTTCCATTCAAGTATTTAGATGGAACCATATGAAGCATTGTATGGAAAGAGATGTCTCACACCAACCTGTTGGGATGATGTTGGTGAAAGAAAACTTGTTGGCCTGGAACTAGTGGAGGAAATGACGGAAAAGGTAAAGGTAATCCAAAACCACATCAAACCAGCTCAAAGTAGGCAGAAGAGCTATGCCGATAATCGAAGAAAGGATTTGGAATTTCAGGTGGGAGATCATGTTTTCTTGAAGGTATCTCCATAGAAGGGAGTTATACATTTTGGAAAGAAAGGTAAATTGAGTCCCAGGTACATCAGAACTTTTGAAATTCTAGAACGAATTGGGGCTGTAGATTACCATTTGGTAATACCGCCAAATCTCTCCAAAGTTCACAATGTGTTCCACGTATCACTGTTGAGAAAATACATGCCTGACCCAACGCATGTACTCACCTATGAAGAATTAGAACTGGAACCCAATTTCTCTTATTGCGAAGAGCCCGTCATGATTCTTGATATGAGATAACAAGTGCTTAGAAACCGGACGACTCGTCTGGTAAAAGTTCTATGGAGAAACCATAAAATGGAAGAGGCAACGTGGGAACTCGAGGAACTTATAAAGAAGAACCACCCGAGTCTTTTTATGCAGTAATGTTCTAGAAATTTTGAGGACAAAATTATTTGAAGGAGGGGAGAATGTAACACCCTAAGCTTCCACGGTATGCTTCTCTTTGAATAATATAGTAGCGTGTGTTGTATGCAACTTCAAGATTCAAACACACCGCGACCAATCAAAGTAGCCGTTATGAATATTAATACCCACTTATTGAAATTTTATACATTTTATCTTTAAAATTGGAATTCATTTTTGGATTAGGAATATCAAAATTATCCTAGGATGAAATTTTGGTACTTTTTGGATAACTTTTATATTTTTATGAATAATGAAAATTATTAGATTTTTATTAAAAACAACTTTTTAAATTGAAATAATTAATAGTGATAAATTATGAATTTGAGTGGTTTTAATGTATATTTATAATATATTTTTACCATATAATACAATTTTTGTCATTGGGCCTAATTTCACAATTAAACCAGACATAAACAAGCGTCAATCTTTTGATAGTTATTATCTCTAAAAAAACCATTTTTGTTTTAACGACGGGAATTAATTTTAAATTAATTTCTGACACTTCTGTGTTTTGAATTTGGAAAAATGGATTCCATATTTGGAATCAGGATTTCTAAATTATGTAAATAGGTAACTTTTATTTTTAGACATCTTGAATAATTACTTCAGTAAATATTTTATTTACCATGGTTAAAAGGTAAAATCCAGTAAATAAGGGTAAAAAAAATAATATTATAATAATAATAAATTACCCTAAAACGTGTCCTAACATTATTTTATGATACATGTACGACCATGGGCATCTTTGGGTCGATTATGAGACCCCATGGAGCCACTTTTTGGTGATAAGGACACTTTATATTAATTAATTTAAAATAAATACAAAAAACACATAAGCATATATCTTTTAGAAAAATAATTTTTACATAGGGTTATATATGTTGAAATTTAGACTATAAATATTCATTAGAAAGGTAAAATGATTTTCTAAATAATGGTATTTTACTTATAATTTTTAGACATTGAATAATTTAATTTATTTATGACACAATGATGATGGAGTAATTACTATATTAATGAAAGATTAAGATAATTGTTATTATAAATAACCAAATAAATGTAATTTGAGACTTTTATAAATTAAAATAATTTTATAGGTTAATATGACATATTAGGATTATTTATATAAATTTTTTTTGAAGTAATAATTCTGTTATGAATTTATCAAAAACAAAATACCCAATAATTTCAAAATTGACATAAAAGAGTTTTTAAAAGAAATATTATATTATTAATTGACATTCAATTCCTAAAAATCTATGGTTCGAAAAAAATAATTATATCATTATTGGTTTATCATTAATGGACCACTTGGGTGTCTCTTGGATGTATATAGTAAGTTTATTAACTATATATTATAAAAATACAAAGTGACATGGTAAGTGTCAAACTAATTAATTAAGAGTTAAAACTAAAAGATAAGGTTAATATAATCACCCAAACCTGTATAAACTCTATTAGTTGAGTGGTTTTAAACCCATACCCACCATAAACTTTAAATAATCCACTTTGGATCCATTATAAACCTAATATGATTTTATTATAAAATAATACTTTAAGTTTTTCCTAAATAGCCCCTCACCCCTCTTATAAAAGGGAACTCCCCTTCTTATTAATTCACACATTAAAAGCCATTTGTCTCGGACAAAACCTACCCGAATATCCTACCAACTTCCCTCAATTCATCCTAGAGGCCTTAGTTTGATCAAAAATCCAACCTTATGAGCCCTTTTGTTCAAATCAAAAGGAAGAACCCGAAGAAGAGGTAATGTTTTCACCACCCTTTTTCAAGTTCATTTCTTCTTCAACTTCTTCCTTCTTTGTTATTCCCATTATAAAATAATAACTCCAGTATATTCTATATACTAAGATTTTATTATAAATATGTTACAAACATATTGAGTATTATATCCATCCTATGAATGACATGTCACTATACGTGCGTACGTACGGCTTACCGTCTCCACGTCGTGGTGTAATTATTATTCAGAACATTATTATTTGGATGGGTATAATAATGATGTGCAATTCATGTAAATAATAAATATAACATGATAATGATTCTTTATATATTATATAACATCCAATAATATTTTATTTTAATATCAAAAGAATGATATTGTCGCTCGTGCGTACGTACGGACTACCGTCTCCACGAAAGTGATGAGATTCATTCCCCATCGTATCCATTTAAGTATAATTCTCATTTTATGATTAAAAATAATGTTTAAGGACTTTATATAATTCTAGATATGAATAAGATATAAACTATCCATAAAAAACATGGCTTATGTAACAAAACATGTAAAAGAAAATGAGAAAGTTAACACCCGAAATGACGATAATACTAAGATATTATTAACAAAGAAATGTTAAAAGATCATTTATGATATCATATTAATGTATATGATTCTTTTATCATTTAATAACAATTATTTCAACATTACACAGGAGTTTAACCTACCATAAACCAAGGAAAATTACAAGGTAAGAGTTATTTCAAAATATCTTCATTATTTGAGGTTGTTTATACGTAAATATCCACTGGGACCTCTTTATCATCCACATCCATGTTTCTTAAAAATGAATTTAAAATAATTATTTCTATTTTAAAGACTATGGGATAAAGTCATTTATACCCTTATTGACTTTTTATAAGAAGTTTATAAAGGAATATTTCCGTCATTTTCCAAACAATGTCTTTTTTAACCTTTTTGATAGAATTAAGGTAAAAATGATTTTTTAACTTATACGGCGGGTGCAGCTATTTTACGCCATTATAAGATCATCAAAGCTTCCCTTAAAAGCTTATAAAAATATTTTCAAAATAAATATTTTCTTTATGTGACTCTTAAATTTTTTCAAAATATAAAGAGATATTTCTCTCTAAAAAACGGTTTTGATTTCATCTATGTCAACATCCTTTGATAGATTTTAAGTTTATTTGAAGTTGATTTGTTATGATACAAAACATCCAAATTGTATGGAATTTTTTGTGATATGTTTGACTGTGGATGTGATATTTTTATACCATTCATTGCTTATGGTTAAATTATTGACATTTCTTATGCTAGTTTTAATACGAATGTTTATGATATGTTTAAACCTTTTCATATGAGGAATGTATTGGACTTAGTAAGTGACGGGTGGAGCCCGCTATAGCTTCTCGATGCATCGGTAGGTCTCATGAGACAACTAGATGTGGAATTGTCCGAGGCCCTTTCCCAATTTGATTTATGGTTCTGGCCGAGGCCTTAATCATTTTAGATGTCTTGGCCGAGGCCTTGACAAAATGTTTCAGAATGTCCGACATTATACATTCCCTCATTATGGAAATAATATTGATGGTTCATGTGGTCATTAGACTAGTAGAATACCCATGATTATGTTTTATTATGGCATTATTTACTCATCTCATAATCTTGCCATAAAAGTATTCATGTTTATTATTGGTAAAGGAATGTGGTTTTCAATTATTTACCATGCTTAATATTTATGTCATTTTCCGCTATATTAAATACCCTTACTGAGCATTTGAGCTCACCCCTTTCTTATGTTTCATTTTCCTAGGATATGAAGAAGTTATTTATGAGTGACCTTCAGGCATAATCTAGGAGTCTTGGATGCTTCTAATGAAATATATTATTGTTTTATTTATCTTCAAGCTGTAAATTTGATCATATGTATGAATCTTGTTTCCAATAATACTAAACTGATCGGTCTTTCGAAACATGATTTCCTTGTAATCATGCCAATGTTATGTAATAATGAACCGACTCTGGGTAACTAGGGTCGGGGCATTACACCCAATGAAGCTAATCATTCAATTTTAGATAGTTTATATCCATATATAAATTTAAATAAATATACTCCAAATATAGTTATAAGGTCTTTAGGGAGTTATAAGTGGCCCAATCTAATGATAAAATTCGGGGCCATATTTTGTGTCCTAGAATGACAGTCCACCATTTAGATAATATATCCACAAACAAAAATTCAATTATTCTAAAATTTCATAAGATGTTATTGGAAATCATTGTATTCACTATATTCTTCTAGAAACCACCTAAATTATTCCATCTAGAAGCTAGTTTTGTCTCATCTAATAGACGCATGCAATATGGATATAATTTTTAGTGAAGGGTGGAAAATTACACTCTCCATTAATATTCCTCCAACCTATGACCACCCTCATTAATTAGGATGGTTTAAAATATTAGGGGATTGAACTGAGTATTACAAAATTTCTATTTAAGGAAGTGTTTTTGAATGATTTGTGAGGATTATGGTTATGTTTTCATTGTATTTTTATGATTCAAATTTGACTTTGTAATATCATTAATTCAACTGTATGTTGTTATATTTAACCTTATTTTATTACTAAAATTTAATCATATTCTAATTTTATATTATTTGTTAACATGTTGATATTGTTCCATTAGGATGTAAACTTATTCACACAACTAAGAGAGAAATACTTCAAAAAAATGTGGTGTGTTCATTTTTTCACTATTTTAACTTATTCAATTCTATCCTTATGAGTCTAATCCCATATTCAATAGAGAGAATTACATCAATGTAAGGATAACCAACTTATGGATTTATCCAATGGAATTTCAAGGAGCTATATTAGATGTCATTTCTCACTTTATAAATATTTAATTACTTACTCTAATTGGGAATTTTGTTTATTAATCATAATCCTTATTCATCCTTGTTGAATTTTATAGTAACACACATCAGGTACTAATGTGATCCTTTTACATGGATTGATTATAAAATTGATCCACTAAGTGTATAGTTTATTAAAATTAGGTGCGTGTTGGTATTAAACTAATAAGTGATGAAGGTGGTTTTATCTTCTTTAATGAATCACTCTCGAGTTAGTTCATCCAATCCACCCATACCATCATCTAGGATAAAACCATTTCCATTATGTTATTTCACAAAAGTATTTTAGAGATTTTATAATCCACACAAATAAAACCCAAGAAGACCAATTCATAGAAAAAAACATAAAATAGAATGTATGTGTTTTTTGGTTTCTTTTTAGGTTTCTGAGGATTCAACATTTCAAGATATAGTACAAGTGGCCACTTTAACCATAATTTTGAGGAAATTTGGGTGATACCAATTATTTTGGAAGATTTTATCAAAAATAAAAGCTGATTACAAGGTTGTATTATAAAGGGATATATTGAAAGTGAATCGATTTAATTCTATACCAATTAATTTTTTGATATTTATAACATTGTTCTCCCAAAATATATTCACAACAGACACCTTGTGAGTGAAGTAATTTCTAGAAGAGATGTTATCAAATTTACAATTATAGAGTGAGAGAAAATCACATTTACATTTTACATAACATTATAGAGGTTTTCGCATATTTTTTTTTCATAATAAAATTCTAAGGCATATTAATCCCTTAGTGGATGAAATATATATATCAAATACATAAAGGAAATAGTTTATATGATGGTTTTGTGACAATATTTTTAAGTATTTATATGAAAATATGAATTTAATTGCACACAAACCATGATTTTTATCTATAGGATCAAGTAGACAGGTATTATCTTACAATTATTATGTAAGTAATAGTTATATGTTCCATAAAAAGTAATTATATGAACATTGTATGATAAAAAAATAGTGGAGTTACTCTTGTGGTGGAGGAGATGCACGTATCTAGTACCAATGATAAGAGTATAATTTAAATGATTATTTAATACTTAGGAATCATTAAAAAAAATTGTGATTCAGATTATACAATATTCTTTGTATCAATTTTCTATAGAAAATGGTATGATAATAGGATTGAAGTTATAATATATTAATTGAGATGTATGAAAGTGAATTTTAATAAGAAATAGTACGAGGATGAACCATTCATAATGGAATTAGGGGATGTTTATGTATTATAGTCCCCAGATCCTATAAACACAAATTGGTCAATTATTTTATAATCAACTAATATAATTGTTGATTTAGTTGAAAATTCCATTGAGGGTGACTCCTTCATTGGGATGTCACAATCATTTGGAAATGATCACAATATTGATAGTTTATTTTATTTAAGAGGGGAGAATAATGAAGAAATTTGTATGCTCTATAGAGGGATTAAATCCCCCAAACCATTTAAAAAGAGATTTCAATGAACACATCAAATGTATTCAATTAGATTTTTTATATACAATGTGTTTCCATATAATATTACTTGTTTACTATTTTATTTAAAAAATTAAAGTTAAATGTTTAAATACATGTGCATCTAATGGATTCAACACATTATTATTCTACCAATTTTGAGGGAATTTTTTTGTTGATGTTGAAATGGATAAAATTTTTGATGTTGAAGAATATATGGTTGCAAATTGTAGATGGAATGCACATGGTTAACATATTTACCTCAACATGTATTTTTTCATTTGTTACACTAGTTTCAATACTAAAATTCCCAAAATAATTAATATAGGTATGAGGTATAATGTTGTGCCAACATTGAAGGAAATCATTTGGGAAGAAATTAGGGTGACATTATGATATACTTTCTCTATTTTATCAATAAATCCAATTATGGAATTTTTATTTAATCTTCATTATCCCCTATAGGGTACATTTATATTAGAACACATTTAGCAGGAATTCATACAAATGCTCACTATAATTTCACATTGATCATTTAATAATGTTCTTCTAAAATATCATCTTAGGGATGCTCTGAGGAATGTAAAACCACACTTATTTTCTATATAAACACACATCATTAACTAATAAAATATGGGATGAGTTATAGACTCATAGAATAAGAATCATTTATTGTACATTTTAATTGGTATTATTTTATTTTAAATTATGTTTATTAATCATTTAGATCTAGAATTTTTAATTTATAAAATAGAAAAATAGTAGAAAATAAATAGCATGGATAAAAACCAACGTACCACTACCATAAAAAATGTATGATGTACATTTTTATTGAAAAATTGATATGTATTTTGAATATATATTTAAAAATTTATATTTTATGAAATAAAAAAAATAAATATGTTCTTTTATTTATAATTTAATTGACGAATCATAATCTCAAATCACTTCCATCCAGAATCATGTGCTATAAAAGGAGGAAATTTAATTATAAAAGGAAAAATTGTTAATGAAAACACCCAAAAAGTATGTGAATTATGTATAAGTTTGAAATAATATAAAAAATTTCCACTTTAACATAATATTAAAAAATAATAAATACTTATTTATCTATAATATTTGTCCTACTTAGACAAAAACAGTCATTATCAACTATACCCTATGAACAACCACATTTAGTGGCTGGTAAGTGACCGGAATAGTATAACTGTACTAAAGGTGTAGTATTTGGAGTGTCACCCTGAGCATACTTTGAGTAAGGAAAGACACTGAGGGATACATTTGATAAAACGAAAAGCATTCATGCATAGATAGATTCTCAAACAAAAAACGTTAGTTGTCATACTAACATGATAAACCCATTTATTTGGAAGGTCAATGAGAAGAATCAACATATCAGAAACCATAACATGAAGAGACACCCCTAGTTTGGAGGTTATCCATTTCTTGAAAAGGACTAATTTTCTAGATGTAATCATATTTTTAATAATAGTTTCTTCTAAATGTCAATCAAGTAACTATTGAGACACTTTTCACTAAAATTAAAGAGTACAATTGGTTGTGATTTATAACTATATCTACTGACTCATACCATTATTGTGAGTGTTAAAATGTACAATATCCAAAGGGATATTATTCACAATAAACAACCGCCAAAAGATCATGTGAGAGTAGGGGATCATGTAGATCATTATCAAAGTGCTGATATACCAATTTCCATCAATGATAATGATGTATAAACAGTTGAAATTGCTATTGAAAATTTAATATCATGGCTATTTAATCTTTTTAATAATTATTATTATCATGATATATGCTATTTATAATTTATTTTATAATAAAAAACTTTTAATATTAGTGTATTAGTATCTTAACTAAGGTATGTTATTATAGGATAAATAGAAGGGTAAACAGAAGTCTGAGTCAAGAAAATCATTAGGATAAACTAATATTTTAAATGTCATTCTCAAAGCTCCTTAACACCGCCGATTGTACCACTACATTTATTAATGTTGAAATTTCATATAGATAAAATTATATAAGATTAAAATACAAACTATATTTTATTTGATGAAAAAAATCATAAAGAATCCATTATAGACATGATTTGTCTTTATAATGTAAATGAAATTATCAATAATTAATAGCAGGGATACTCAAATATGAATATATAAATGGGTTACATTTTTATAATTTCTCTTTATAATAATGGATCTAATATATTTATTATAGTTTATTAGTATTCATATTTTTGACCAGAGTATCTAACACCCATATTTAAAGGGAACATCCCAAAAATAATAATTTGGATTTATTATTCCTCCGGTCACTTCTATACAAAAAACATAATTAGAGGAATATTAAATTTTATTAATATCATACCATATATCTTAAATTTTTGATAATAAAATATTAGATGATAGAAAATTATTAATACCTACAATTCAAGGGTAAAAATAAGAAATCTAATAGTCAAATATATATTTTCATTTTTTCCATTTCTTATTCATTTTATTCTTTTATGAATAACTAGATGATCATTTTGATTATTTTTGATACTCTAAAGATATTTTTTTGGATCTAATGCATGAAAATTCCAAAAATCAACCACACATTATGTACCATATAAATTTTTAACACAATAAATTAAAAATTGTACAAATAAAAATCAAATTATATATTTTATATTATGTTTTAACAAACATTTTTTTGATAAGGTAGTTTTTATTTATAAAAAAATCAACATATGTTGATGTACATTCCACATAGGAATCCTATGAATGTCTAAAAATTGATAAGTATTAGGGTGTATGTAATAATAATTCACTGTCAAAGCACATATAAAAATAAATTACTTATTTGTATCATTGTTTCCATGGTGTTTGAAATAATTTAATGACATTGATTTTTGATTATTATAATTTTTAATTTATGAAAGATATCATATTCCATCCAAAAACTACAATTCTGAAAGGCATATTTTTTAATGTAATTATAATTTAATTTATAAAATTAATTAACTATTTTTATCTATATTTTTTAGTACTATAAAGACTTATGAAAATACAAATATTAAAATAAGAAAAAATATTTATTTCAAAAAAATTGGGAAACTTACATGGTGTTGGGATGCTTATAGACATTCAGAGGAGGTGATTTAATAACACCTCTGTAATTTTTTATAACATAGATATAATAAAGATTTGGTCTATCAAATTATTATTTATTTGAATTTATTATCATTTTATGTTATATTTATTGATAGAGACTACATAATTGAAAATTTTCCATCTTAATAGGAATAATATAGAATATATGAATCATCTTTTTTGCAAATGATTACATAGTAATGCTATGGATATAATATTGGGAGCCCATGTGATTAGCCAATAAATGAGGCTAATATTCATTGTTAATATATATAATATTAATGTTATTTATTATTCATAAACACCATTTTAGCGCATTTTACACTTTGAACATCATTTCACATTATGATTGTAATACCTTCTTAAAATGTACTATTATGTGGTACATTTTTTAACATCATTTAAAGTAACCAATGATTAATCTGATTTTAAGGAATATAATTATCCATATTTCAATTTTATGTTTTGGGAAATTTATTTATACTTCAATATGATCATTTTTCATTTAGGGGTCTAGAGAATTAATGGAAGAAGATGGGGATATTTTGTGATGAAAGGAAACAATTCTGGAGAAGTTAGATTGGACACTAGCCCATTGATGAGAATGTGGGACCAAACATAGAACCTCAATGAACCCCAAATTTCTTGGGATGATATAAGACGTATATATAAAAAATCATTCTTGAAGATCTAGTGCTAATTCGGCCTCCATTGTGGTCATTTAGGCGGCCCAAGTTAGAGATAAAATTCTCGGCCAGATTCTGCGGCCTAGAAAGACAGCCCACCAATATAATCATATCTCCAAATCTAAAACTCCAAATGGACCCAAATTTTACAGGAGTTTAGGATACATCAGGAGTTCCATTTTACTATTATATTTCCCACTATGAGGCGGCCATATAGAAGGAATTACAAGCGTGTCTATTTGGTGGATGAAAGCTGGATGCCACCTCGGGTCAAGGGTGGAAAAATAAACTCTCCCTCAACTTTCCACCCACCTATGGCCTACCAAAATTAATTTAGGAGACTTGGACTATTTAATGCTTGACCTAAGGCTTCAAAAATGACTATTTAAGGCAGTGGTTTTGGAGGAGTTGATCATATTTGGTTTTTGTTCAATTGTAATGTTATGCTGTGATTTTGTTGTCTCAAGTTTGTCTTTCACATGTAAGTTGTTCAATTCAATGTAGTTTCTTAATAAAATCACATATTTTCCTCTTATTTTGTTGTTATTCATAAAAATTTGATAAAATTGGTTAAAGATGTGAATTTATTCACACTAAACCTTGTGAAATTATTCACACAATGGTGGAGTGATCATTTTCTTTTTATTGTTTTCCTTACTTCTTCAATTCCTCCCTCATGAGTCTACTTCCCGCTTCCATTGAAACCATAGCATCAATGGAGGTCTAACCCACTAATGGTTTGATCCAAGGGAGTATAAAGGGTATTAATTTGATGTTATTTATCACCCCATTAATGTATAATCACTTCTTTAATTGATATTTTTATTTGATTATTTTTAAACTCCATCGTCCTTGTTGAATTTAAGGCCACACACTTCATGTGCTAATACAAACCTTTACCTTGAAGTTCTCAAAACATTAAACCTTAAAGTGTATAGGTGATTAGTATTAAAGTTTTTAGGTATTAAACCAGTAAGTGATTATGTTGTTTTATCTTCTTAAATGAACCCATCTCAAATATAAGAAATTGAAATCATTGAAAGGGAAATATGTCCAATCCACCCCAAGTGATAACCTAGGATCAACTCACTATTTTAAATTGAATTAAATTAAATATTTTAGTTATCCTTTAAATCCATATAAAATCAACCCAAGTTGGCCACTTCATAGCCAAAAACAATCCATAGAATGTATGTGTCTATAGGTTTCTTCTTAGGTCTCTGAGGATTCAATAACCCAAGATAAACTACAAGGACCATTCTACCTTAATCTCTTGGGTATATTTGAGCATGAATCAAATTTTAGCGCTGTTTTCGGGGACCCATGTAAGTTACCTTAGACACTAGAATCCTCTCATCACCCCACATTCTATTCTCACCTCCACCTCTCTTATCTTTACCCCTTTATATTTGTGTGTGTCCTAAGAATCTAGAATCCAACTTTCTATCTTCTCCAATAGAGTATCTTCCAAATTATCATGCCACTAACTCATTCTGGAATAAAATGGAAAATAAATATTGGAAAGCCCCTAAATTATAAAATTTAGTTGACCAACCATTGATTAATTACAACCCAACTGGTGAGATGTACAATTAATGGGATGATGATTGTTTAAAGGATCAATTTCCATCCCTCTCGAGGATGATTGAAGAGACCAAACATAATTAAGGTCACATTTTAAAAACTCCTATCCTGCCTAATCCTCAAAAACTGATGGAAAAAT
This sequence comes from Viscum album, assembly GCA_963277665.1. NCBI lineage: Eukaryota > Viridiplantae > Streptophyta > Magnoliopsida > Santalales > Viscaceae > Viscum > Viscum album. Next base: position 1,257,913,214 of record OY728122.1, read on the forward strand.
TGTGTAATAAAATGGAGATAATGAGATCCGAGGTATCATCTTTGACATTAGAACTACAATGCATTAATACTTGTGGGGAACTCATCTATACACCAACTGTACCTTCCAAAACCTTATGTGAAGTGTCTAGTTTCCCACAAACCACTCATGAATTTATTGAAGAACCAACCTTTGGATTTGGGGTAGGGGAAGTGAATCAAGAAATTGTTGAAGGGTCTTTAAATCAGGAAGAAATTGATTTCATGTATTCACAAGAGGGAAATTTGACATCGTGGATTGAGTCTCCCAAGTATAACTCTAATGACAATTTTTCAAAAACACCAATTCCTGAACCATTGAGAGAAATAAAAAACATCGAGTCCATACCCATTCCTAACACTAATCTTTCTGATTTGGTTGTTGAATATTCTATTCAAAAGGAACCAATTTTGTTGAGAAATTTTGAAAATGAAATTTATTTTGATTCAAAGTCCCAACCTATGTCTGAAAGTCTTAGCCTGCCCGAATTTGAACAAAAGGACTTTCCATCCACCCCTAATTTTCCATTCATTGGGGATAGCTAAAAACTTCCAATTTTTACAATTTCTAATCTTGAAACCAATAAAGAGGTAATGATTATTAATGTTTTTGGAAAGACTACAAAAGAAACTGGATCAACCATTTCTGATATTCCTTTGATTTTACCACTAATTTTAGAACATAGGTTTGTGAATGAAACAAATTATAAACATTGAATCAATCTCAAACTAGTATAATTGGTGAAACATGTGGTCCTTAAAATGTTGAAGGTTGGTATTGGGTATGTTGTGGGGTTTAAGTCAAGCTAATGACGTTAAACAAAGTGCTACATGGGAGGCAACCCATAGTTTTCACGTTTCCTATCATTTTGTTGTTTTAATAAACATTACATTTTAAAAACGATTAATTATTCATTTTTGATATTTAATAAAAAAATAGACTGTTGACCTATTATTCTATTATGAGTATGGATGGGTACGAAAGGGGAGTACCATATTCTTCTGCGTCATGTGGTGTGATCCCTGAGTAATACCTTACCCAGAAATTTAAAAGAATTCAATGTATCATCAGTTTATTTTATTTTATTTATGTTTTTGTAGGTTAAAAAAAATTAGATTATTGACATGTTCTTCTTTTATGAGTATGGATGTGTATGAAAGAGGAGCACCATTTTCATCCGTGTCATGCGGTGTGATCCCTGAGTAATACCTTACCCAGAAAATTAAAAGAAGACAATGTATCATTAGTTTGATTTAAAAAAACCAAAAACAAAATAAAAAATAGGGAAAACCATAGAAATGATGGTACTAGGAATTAAATAAGTCATTTTTTTGTTTGTTTTGTCTTGTTTGTTCTTCTTTGTATGGTTTAGAGACTTTTTTAGGTGATACATGTTCAATCAAGGAGGTGCCTACATCCCCCAAGAGATAAAAGGAATAATTTGGAGCAGTAATAACTTCAATTTCAACCACAAGGTGACTTTATTCCATGATCCTTATTTTCAATTTCCTTTTTGAACTTCCATTATCTGCCTCTACACCTTCTAAATTTTCATTTCTTCAAACACTGGGGACAGTGTTGTTTTAATTTGGGGGGAGATTCAATAAAAAAAATTGCTTTTGTGAAAAAAAATATTGGAAAAAATTTGTAAATGGAAGAAAGAATTCCTTTAACTTTGAACATGGTAATACACATTACACACTTTGAAACTGAATATCAAATAATTTATCATGCCCTGATTCTGATTTTAATCCTTGTATAATTTTATGAGCATAGATTTTGGAAAGTGCGGTTGTCCAATGTGATATTTTATAGTTTATATTTTCATCCAAATAAAAAAATATCATAATGCACGTCCTTTGGATATTGGGGTATTATATTGAGTTCATGGGGTCCCCCAAATAAACAGCATCGGTTTGGTGATCATTTTAGTTTAATATGATCATTCCAAATAAATTAAAAAAAATTGCGCGTAGAGTAATGAAATCACCTAATGCGTGGCTTTCAACACTTGGGGATCGTGACTCCATAGTTGTCTGGCCCAGAGTTAGAAATTTTATCTCTATTTTTGGTAATTTGAATTTGTTTTGATGGAGTTAACTCAAGATGATGCCCGAGTATGTGGGCTTCACTTGGTTCCCTAAGGTCTTTGAGCCTGGGAGTTATCGGCAAAGTGTCGCTACAGGGGTTGACTCGTTTAAGTGCAATTTCAATTACCATGGAAAAATTGAAAATAATAATAATAATACAATAAAAAAATAATCATCTTAATATTGAAATGTGATTCCATCTAGCGCTTCAATCATTTCCCCCTTGAATAAAGATGAACCCCCCATATCTATTGTGATACACAACACATCCTCATACTTAATTGATATTGGATGAAATATGAAAATGAATTTGAAAAAAGGAATGGGCATGGGATTGGGATATGATTATGAAACTATCATGTATTAAAATATTTTTATGGGTTTCATGATTCTTTGGTATAAGTGGTTTTGGTGATCATTTTGTATTAAAATGTTTTTGGAAAAGGGAATTCGAATTTCATATTGTTGAGATATATTTTTCTCAGGACTAGGAAAACTCAAGTTGGGGGTGTGATTAGCCACTAAATAGGGATAATATTCATTATTAATATATATAATATTCCAGTTCTTTATTATTCATAAACACCATTTTAGTGCATTTTACACTGTGAACATCATTTCACATTATGATTGTAATACCTTCTTAAAATGCACTATTATGTGGTACATTTTTTAACATCATTTAAAGTACCCAATGATTCATCTGATTTTAAGGAATATAATTATCCATATTTTAATTTTATATTTTGGGAAATTGATCTACACTTCAATATGATCATGTTTCATTTAGGGATCAATGGATAATTCCTGGAAGAATATGGGTATATTTTGTGATGAAAGGAAACAATTCTGGAGAAGTCAGATTGGACACCAGCCTACTGATGAGAATGTGGGCCCAATATAGAAACCCAATGAAGCCCAAATTTCGTGTTATTATAGAATAATTAAATAGAAACAAATCATTATTCAGGATCCAGTGCTAATTCGGCATCCATTGTGGTCATTTAGGCGGCCCAAGTTAGAGATAAAATTCAGGGCCATCTTCTGCGACCCAGAAAAACATCCCAGTAATCTAATCCTATTTCTGAATCTACAACTCCAAATGGGCCCATAATTTATAAACAGTTAGGAGACATATGGGGATGTAGTTTCTTCTTATATGGTCCACTCTGATTCGGCCATCTAGAATGACTTCCAAGCGCGTCTAGTTGGTCGATGAAAGCTGGATGCCACCTTGGGTCAAGGGTGGAAAAATCAACTCTCCCTCAACTTTCCACCCATCTATGGCCTACTAAAATTAATTGAGGATACTTGGAATATTGAAGGCTTGAACTAAGGCTTCAAAAATGACTATTTAAGGTAGTGGTGGTGGAGGATTTGATCATCTTTGGTTCTTTATTCAATTGTAATGTTATGATGCGGTTTTGTTGTCTCAAGTTTGTCTTTCACATGTAAGTTGTTCAATTCACTATAGTTTCTTAATAAAATATCTTATTTTCATCTTATTATGTTGTTATTCATATAAATTTGATACCATTGTTTAAAGGTGTGAATTTATTCACACTAAACCTTGTGAAGTTTTTCACACAATGGTGGAGTGATCATTTTATTTTTATTGTTTTCTTTACTTCTTCAATTCCTCCCTCATGAGTCTACTTCCCGCTTCCATTGAAACCATAGCATAAATAGAGGGCAAACCCACTTATGGGTTCATCCAAGGGAGTATAAATGGGATGGATTGGATTTTATTTATCACCCCATTAATGTATAATAACTTATTTAATTGAGATTTTTATTTGATGATTTTTAAACTCCATCATCCTTGTTGAATTTAAGGCCACACACTTCATGTGCTAATACAAAACATTACCTTGAAGTGCTAAAAACATTGACCCTTAAAGTGTATTGGTGATTAGTATTAAATGTTTTAGGCATTAAACTAGTAATTGATTATGTTTTTTTATCTTCTTAAATGAACCCATCTCAAATATAAGAAATTGAAATCGTTGAAAAGGAAATACGTCCAATCCACCCCAAGTGATAACCTAGGATCAACTCACTCTTTTAAATTGAATTCACTTAAATATTTTAGTTATCCTTTAAAACCAAATAAAAGAAACTCAATTTGGCCACTTCATATCCAAAAACAATCCATAGAATGTATGTGTCTCTAAGTTTATTCTTAGGTCTCTGAGGATTCGATAACCGAAGCTAAACTACACGGATCGTTCTACCTTCATCTCTTGGGTAAATTTGAGCGTGAATCACCATGTTATTTAAATTTTTTGTATTTTTTGTTATTTAGGATCATTTATAAAATTTAATAGATATATTAATGCATATGAATCCCATAGGGTACACCAAATGCATGTTTTAAATTTATAAATAAAATTATTGTTAGAAAACATTCGTTACATACTCAAAAACCGAGAAAACATGCTCTAATTATCATGATTATAAAGGGAAGTGATTGGTTATTAATTTTTAACACATAGAAATTATCTTTATGTAAATTTAATACATGGTGATCACCTTCGTAACTAAATGTGCATGTTTTCTTTTAAATGTGACATTTTAGTTCAAAAAGTGTGTCATATACTAAAAAATGAGTAAATTCACTTCAATATTCTTGATAATGTATAATAAAGATTTATTATATATTTTTTATGTATAATAATTAATATAACATAAATATGGCATAGAGTGTGGTTTTTATAACTAAAATTGCATATTTTATATTTAAAATTGATATTTTAGTTCAAAACAAATGATACATGCTTAAAAAAATAAAACAAACTCGGATTGTCTTGAAATTTAAAGGAATAGATAAATTATTATTTTTATGATGTGTTAGAACTAATTTTATTTCAATCTGACACATAACATGGATAGTATGAAATAAAATGTTTTTTTTTCATTTTAAAGTAAAATTTTATTTCAAAATGAGCATTACATGTTAAAAATGAAAAAAATCATATTTTCTTTTGTAAAGACCTGTGTTTTTATTTGGAAATAAACATTATAAGGAATTTGAATTTTTTTACTTTTGGATTGGGATTTATATGGATAAGTATTATTTGAAATGAAATTCTGAGATTTGGATCCTATTGTTGAGATATTTTAGGATATGGATTGAGTCCTAAGAGGTGTCTTGGTTGATTGAGTGAGTCTTGAGAGCTATAAGGAGGTGTTTTTAACATTGAAAGGGTTTTAAACCTACGAAAAATTACCACATGGTCAGGGAAATCCATATAGATTGATTTTTTCATTGGCTCAACACACAGTGGGTGCATGGTTGCAGATCAATCATGAAAAACCTACAATTAATATTTAATGGGGTTTCACATGGTTGGATCATAGTTTGTAAAAAAATGAGACCAAACTAAGTAGACTATTGATTTCTATTTAAAACGGTGAAATATCTCTTCCCCTAAATTAATTTTAGAACACCTAGCCTCTTTATTTTCTCCCTCTTACACATACCTGAACCGCCCTCCCCATCTCTTCCTCTTTAAAAACAATATATTTGGTCTATTATTTGGTGATTTCTTCCACTGATTGAGGTTAGTTTCCTTTTCTTCCTTCCTCCATGTTCTTGCCCTTATTTTCCTTCTAATTTTGGCTGATTTAGTTTACGGTTTGGAAATGATTTCCATTGAATTATGGTGGAAATTTTTATATATGTTAGAGATTTTTCTCAGCGCAGCTAGAGGAAATACCAATATAGTGAACAAAAACTATTTATTTGAAGGTACATTTCCTAATATATTTTTATAGGGGTTTTTTCTAAAATGAAATTATATTGTCAATTAAATTAGAATCTTTTGATGGATATTTTCCTTTCATGGAGTCAGGAGTATGAGGAACCACTTTAGAGAGTGGTTAGTCACCATTTTTTTGTGATGAGCTCACCAGGTGAGTTTATATGAATTATAACTAATTAAATTAAATTTAGAATTGATTGTATAATGTGATAAAATTTATTTAATTAATAAATTATTATTTTTTATAATTAAATATTTTTTCATTACGGTCTGAGTTAGGGTCTTAGATGTTTGGATGTTACTAGTGGGACTTAGATGAGATTTGGTTAGATCTGCCAAGCTGTGCTATAAATAAAATTACATATTTGAGATATGTGGTCCCTTGGATATACCCCCATAATAAATAAGTTTTATTTATATATGCATGTGATATGTGGTACCTCCACTAAGGGGGATTAACCTTTTAAATTTAAATAATTGTTTTAATTAAGATAAAAATCATATGAGCAAATAGATGATGTGTTAAGGGACACAATAGACCATGGACCACTGGTTTAGTGCCTCAACTACCAATGGATGAGGCATTCATTTTAAAATCATTTAATAAGATATATGGACCAAGAGATGTCACAATTTAATTAATTTAGTGATCATAGTGGACCTTGGGATATGTGATTTAGATCCCTTTAGCAGTGGTGAGTGTGAACAGATAATGAACGACCCAAATATATTCAATATAATAAGTTTAACATGATTAAAATCCGTTGGGTTAGTTGAGATGAACATCGAGAGAGTGTTCCCCCCACTAATATATGGATACCAAAGTGTGTGTAGGACCAAAGGTTCTACTGTAGTAAAGAAACAATTCACAATGAAATTTTTATTATTTCTTTATAATGGTACATCACATTGTATAATCCAATACTACAAAATTAAATTCAGAATAATGGCCCCAACTAGTTTAACATAACACATCAACATTAAAGTAACCACTACAATTTTTAACCCTAGAGAATCATACTATAAATTGAATGAAAATTCTATAGTATACATTTTTATTAGGAAAAAACCAAAAATGTAATGGAATAGAAATGGTATAAGAATGAAGATAAGGATATGAATGATCTTTGGATGTTAAAATGAAGTGTATATACTAGGGGTAATATGACCATTGAAATCTGAAAATTTTAATAGTAATGAAATTGTTATTATTAAAAGTTTCTAATAAAATAAATAAAATCATATAAAAATAATAAAAATAATAATTTAAAAAATTTATATTAACCAATGAATAGTAATATAATTATACATTTGACTTAGAAAAAAAATAAAACTTTCTAGAAGAAAGAGTTTCCAAATTTTTGTGACCAAAAACATGATTTTAAAATAAAATAATAGTTTTATATGAAAAGTAAAATTATCAAATAATGTAAATTATAATCATAAAAAATAATTTAAATATGGAACTAGAATTTTGAAATTATCTAATGGTATATTTTTCTTAATTTCTAAGATAGTCAAATGTTTCACTAAATACTAAAATAAAATAGGCATATATGGTATGTATTATGAAATTATTATGAAGTAAAAATGATATAATAATTAAAATAATTTAATCCATGACCAAAAAATTCATTTTATAATTTTAATTTATTAATTAATTTAAATAATTATCCCGGACAATAAATAAAATTCCATAATCGAAAATTTAAATTAAAATTTTAAAAAATATATTACCAAAAAATGATTATTCCATGAAGAAATTAATATAAAATATTGAATTTTAGTTACAAAAAATTAAAATATCGAAAAGGATGTTTAAATATCTAAAACCATGAGCTAAATCCATGGGTAATACAATGGTTTTTCATTTTTTTCACAACCTATATTTCAAATGCCTCTGTTAAGAAATTAATAAAAATTCCTCCTCTATTGGCTTTAAACACCCACCCATTATCCCATTCCTCTCCACTCTAAATACATTGAGCATTAATTTCCTCTCATTTTATCTCTCAAGAGTCTCTTTATGGTGGTTTAACAGTTTTAAGGTTTATTTCTCATTCTTTAAGAATTTATACTTCAAGTTAAGGGTTCTTAATCTCTTATCATCCTTTTATCGGATTAGTATTTCCAATTACTATTAATTTTACTATTAAATGTTATTATGCAACATTTATATAAATTCATTATTATATTATTAATGATATATCACCATTATATCTCATTACACAACCTTCATATTCCATTGTTATGCTCAATTTTGTTTTCTCAAAAAAGATACCAAAATTATAGTAAAGTATAAAGTGTGTAATTCGCAACATATAAAATCCCTTTCTGGTTACAAAGAAAAGGATGTGGGATTTATAACATATAAACCTAGGGGTAACACACTAGAAAAAATTTTGGTTTGGTATTCACTATATCTTCACTCATGGAAAAACAAGTGGGCCTAACTGCAGAATTATTTTGAAACTCATGAGGGATATACTTTGGATGATCCACATGATCTTTATGAACAATAATGAGTTATCATGTCCTATTGATTTCCCTACTCAATTAAATTACCCCAAACAACTAAATTTGTTATCATTCCTTTAATAAGTGTATAATCCATTGCATTGTGAATATTCCAACAGTTTTATATTCAACTAGTTTGGAACATTATCCCATTGAATGGGGAATTATTAATAATACTTATAACAATAATTTCTATATGGATAACTATTTATTACATAGATATGATTATGTATTGGGTTCCATAGGTAAAATTAAGATATGTACTATTTATCCATTCTCTTCATATGATCGATGCATTATACAAATTATGTGACATGTGGTGTCTAAAATTATATATCCCCTTAATTCATAAGCTGGTCTCATGAGACAAACTATTTTGGTATTTGGTGTAATCCATACCTATTTATATTTGACTTCATGGAATAATTCCCTCATAGTATGATTATGGTGTACAAACTTATGTTCTCCATATTTATGAGATCAGCTATTGATAACTATATACTTATATATTTTCTTATTATGCACAGATATTATATACTCATAATTTCATTTGTTATTGAATTTTTGAATTCATATATTCTTACTATATTATTTATTCCATGCTTATTCCATGATATCTTCCATTGTATGCTACCCCTCACTATGCATGTGAGATCACACCTTTATATTTTTCCCTATTTCCCAAGGAAACTTTAACGTCCTAGGTTTTTGGAATGGGTCAAAATCCCCACCCTGTTTGAAATTTTCAATTAGTGGATATGATACTTTTAATTAATTGATTATAACTCAATTAAGGGAGTTTTTTTTCTATAAAAATCTTTTTTTGGGGTTGTTTTAGAGTCTTGGAGAGTTCCTTGGTTGTTCAGAAGTGTTTCAAGAGCATTGGAGGCCCGAATTCCTGGTTTTTGGGAAGTAGTTGTAGACGCATAGTTTTGGGGAAACCATGCAAGTGGTGGCACACGACCATGTAGAATTGTATGCAGAATTGTAGCGAGATGTGAATAGTTTAGACATGGTATAGAAAACCTTGTTGGGTGGTCTTTTAGGCCTTCAACTTTAGGTAGTGTTTGTCACACAGTTTCCACACAGTTTGGAAAACCATGCGGCCTATACAGGTTTCCTTTTTTAATTTTATCCTCTATTTTCTTTTTCCATTTATTTTTATCCCCACTCGCCCTCTTTCTTTTTTCTTGGTCATGCATGTCCAAGGAGAGCCACCCCTTTATTCCTCCAGTGGATTTCCATCTCGTTCCTCCATCCAACCTCCATTCTTTGATCCATCAGAAGCTATGGGATCTCCTCGGTAAGGCTAAAACCACACACCCTTCTTCTTCTTTGACCTTTCGTCTTATGGACTACCATTCCCATACGAACCAATTTTAGGGTTTAAAATAGAAACATGGATCTACATCGATCATCTTCAAATTAGTGCACGATATCAAATGTTCCTATTCCTACGATGCTAAGGTAGGTGGTGCATAACTTTTTTTGAGTATTCTTAGAATCTTGGGGGTTGCAGATTTTTAGCACAATGATGGGTTTTTAGCGGAACCCTATTATAGCATACTAACATGACTATTAGACTACGTGGGATGTTGTTGGTATGCCCTATACATGTTATTCTTGAGCGAGGTCAGGTGAGAGGTCGTTTCTCCTTGGCATACTTTGGCCAGGGGTGCCAGAGTGGTTCTAAATGATATTTAATTTAAACTGGTATGTTAAAATTCTTGAAGCATGATTAAGTGAGTTGGAGGCATTCAAGACCTCAGTGCTAATGTGTTATAGTTGGTAGCTAGTGTAATTCAATCTTCTTAAATTGAATTTCTTGTTTAAAGTTCTTAAATGTGTTTTATGACTATGTATTTCTTGAGATTATGTTTTCTAAGACTGTTGGGGTTGTGATAGGCTAGGCCTGATTTTGGGATGTCATGAACATCATTATTGAGTGATGTTGATCATTGGTTGGGCTTGAATTGTATTTTCTTGAGTGTTTTTGAATATAGGATTAGGTTTCATGGATGTCCTATTGAGGAGACGAGGCTGTCAGGTTAGGAAAGCACCATGATACTTAGATGGAAATGACATTGTATTTGAGTGACATGGTTGCAGTGGCATGAGGTTCCAGAGATAGTGTGGATTAGATTCTTATTTGGTGATTTCTGCTCACCTGTGATTGCCAAAGCACCGACTGAGTCATGTGAACAGAGGTTGACTCTATGATGGGTTAGTTTTGACCACTCTTTTGGGTAGAGGCCCTTGACATTTTCGGATTAGTTATTTTATATTTTTGGGGTTCTTAACATAGAATGCCTGGTGGATGGTGGGGAGCCTTTAGTAGATAGTGATGAGGATATTGGGTTGGGGGATGAGTTTATCCGTGCTTGATCCCATGGGCCATGATATTTATTTGAGGTTAGATATCATTGTTCCTCTAGTTATTGTGACATGGGCTAATGTGTGCTTTTGAGCAGGGGTCCATGAGAACGGTATACAATTATTTGGTAATGCCTTCGGGAGGTCAGTACTTTGAGACATGAGGTGTGAGGAGGCACATGGTGCTGAGCTATATGATTGAGGTGGAACATTAGGGTTCACCAGGGATTTGTGACTACAGGAGTACCTTGGTCCATGGGCCAAGGACTCTCTTTGCTTCTGAGATTCTGGTGTTGGCTGAAGCAGGTGACACTCCCTAGTGCATACTCAACACTTGGTGTGGTTGTGTTTATTTATTGAATCATACTTTTTACTATAATTATAGATGCATTTCCTTATAAACACTTATACTAGGTATGAACCACAGAGTGGTATCCTACAAATATTTTTCTCACACCCTGCATGAGTACTTCAGGATGTGTGTAGACATTATGGATTTATGTACAAGTAAATGATCACCCTTAGGAGAAAGATCATAGTATTATTTGGCATGAAGATTTTTATAGACCTTGAGGTCATTACTAGATGGTATTTTTATTTTGTTTAGTTTCCTTGTCATTTTTAGTGTTCTTATTTGTATAGATACTATGGACTTCCATGAGAAGCACCTTTGATATTGTATTTTATGACCTGACATGGAATTCATTCTTTGTTAGCTTTCTTTTTTGTGGCTACAAGTGATTTTCTAAAATTCTATTCAATTTACTTTCTGCTATTGTAGTTGTTTCTATATTTCTTCAACTGTATATTAATTTTGGATATTCTTCCACTCTATGGGTTTGGTTCGAGTTTACTAAGTCATTTATTTCCACTGAATGTTATCTTATTATGATTATTCCAGTATATTATATATTTACTAGAGGGTATAGCCTTCCCACTATTAATGTTTACACCCTTCCTACTAGTCGAAAACCTTTGGCATTCCGGGAGGTGTGCTAAAGGCTAGTGGAAACTCGCCCATTTGCATTATTTGGGAAACTATTCAGGTTTGGGATGATATAAGTTTCATCAAAGGAGTTCCTTTCACTTTTTTCTTGGTATTACTATTTGGGATTATTGTAGATTGGAGATAAGTTGTTGTTGGAACTAGATTTCAAAATCGTGCTTGGGTGACTACATCCCCATATACAACGGATTGATTGAGTTACCTTGGATGGGTTAAGAAGTTTTTCTTCTGATCAAATTACTATTTATATGATTTTCACCTTGGTGTATCACTTGGTTTGTGATGATTATTGGTTGTGATATGTGACCCTTGACCCGGTGTTCTAAGGGAAAATTTTACCTTGGCTAGGTAAGGTAAGGCATGGTTGGGTTTCTTTTGATAACAACATTTTAGGGTATTTCAATTTCATATATTCACACATTCCTTTTGACGTTATAATACTATGTGATAAATGTCAAATTCCGTGTGAAAATGGTGTAATGCCTGATAGAATTTCTTGTGTTATGAAATATGATGTGACATGATTTTAAATTTATATAAAATTTCATGTGGCATGGGAATTGGGCCTGAGTCTTATTAGTGAATTCATGTATTGTGGTTGAGGTGATTTTAATCACCAGGATTGGGAAATGCGGTTATCGGAATGATGAAATAGTTGTTTTCAGGATGGGCATGGGCTAAGGATATTATGATACTCAGATCTATTAAGGGCAGGTAAGGAGGCCATTAGGGTAGGATTCCATAGGGAATGGTTGCAGTGGGGAAGAGTGAGGGTAGTGAGGATGTGCTACCTTTTACTGCTTTCTCTATCCGTGTTATATATATATATATGGGATGTATTACTATTTTATGGTATTCAACGGGTTTCACCTAGACGGATCGATAGAGCATCAGACAGGTGATGTTATAGTGTTGTAGGAGCATTATCAGGTTCGGACCCCTGAGGGGATGGAAAAACATGAACCGTAGGTACATGTTCTAGGGAAGGATCAAGTTCAGGATCCGGTGCTGGAAGGAAAACTTCCAGGCTTAACAAAATTTGGACCATGGATTTACTATTAGATATGATCTAGTCGGGTATGTTTTTTAGGGGATTAATAGAGGTGCTTAGGGAACAGAGCCCTCTATGTACTAACTTACTCGGGTGTTCAAATCACAGAACCCACCACTTTTTCAGGGTGGGTGTTGTCTAAATATGGTTGATAACTAGATAGAGAGTAATCATATGATATTTAAGCACCTTAAGATGCCTCTGGGGTGGAGGGTTAAGCTAGAAACATATATTCTTAGAGGGCCAGCTAAGCGCTAGTGGGATGTGTAGGTTTAGGCTTGCAAACATGAGGGAATGGCCTTGAAGGACTTTTAGGGCAGGTTTTTCGAGTAGTTTTTTTCTGAGACATTGAGGGAAGAGAGAACTCAAGAGTTCTTGAGCCTTTAGTAGGGTGAATTATTTATCATGGACTTTACAGATACATTCACAATATTATCTTTCTTTTCACTATGTATGGTAAGAAATGACACATTGAGGGTGAGTCTATTCGAAGATGTCTTATGGAATTCCATTCAGGTGCTGGTGAACATATTATGGTTAACATCATTCTTAGAGGTGGTGAATCAAGCACTCATATCCAAGATTAACATGGTGGAAATGTGTCACATGGGCCAAGCAGTAGCTTGAGGTGATGTTTTAGATGGTAGGAAATGAGTTCATTATGAGTTCCAATAGGGTGGTCATTCTAATGAATCAACTAAACCATATTGTGGGAGATCTATAGTGGTTTTATTTAATTATAGGAAACTAGGGCATGTCTAGACTCTGTGTGAGTGGGATCCAATGGAGTGATGACATTTGGGAAGGTCAGTCATATCGATAGGTTCTGCTGGAATCCTTCTCAGACAGCTGACATGTAGGAACCAAGGTAAGTGAAAGATTTAGATATTGGTTCTAGACCGGTACCAGATGAGGGTAGATAAGGTTCAACTGCACGTGGAGGATGTGGCCAAGACAATGGGTCCCAGTAGTGGGGTCAGTGGCCACTGGCCAGTGTAGCACCACAGGAATATCAGGATTTGGCAACAATCTGTCTGGCTAGGTGTACACCATGGAGCCACAAGGGTCTTCAAAGGCTAGTGAGATGATAATTTTTAGAGGTATGAAACATGGGTGTTTGTGAGATGTGTTTTTTTTTCATTTTCATAGCCTACCGTGTCATGTCTGTTTTGAGTGAACAAGGTGCACATACTGTATATGGACTGACCAGACACTAGTCAATAGGTTGGTTCCATTTTGGGGGTGTGATTATATATATATATATATATATATTAGGATCATGGAATGAAGAGCATCATGGGACATGTATTTTGAGGGGTTTAGGCATCAAGGAATCTAAGGGATGTGTGTTATATGCAGTTACTTGGGAATTGGGACATAGAGGATGTAGTTTTTGATTGAGGTGCAAGGCAACATGTTTTTTTTAGAATCCATGGGATGCATAACCTCATTTTCCATGGGTTTCATGGGCTCGAGGCAGACAGCGATGCGATGCAGGATGTGATTGGGTGTTGGGAGCAACATGGGAGCACTTGATGAGGTGCAGGGGTGACAATGCATTATAGGTGGACCAAGGGTCCAAAAACAGGTCGATGTACCTTTATGTGATTTTATTTTTTGTCAGGTTGAGACCGTGTTAGGAAATTCCTAAGGTCGGGTCCCATTGAGGAATTTGGATAGAACCCTTGAGACTAGGGTAGTCTAGGATCTATGTATTGGGACATGTGTGTTTGGTTCAATTTCTAGTTTTTGTTTGATAGCTTGAGGATGAGATATGTTATGTTGGGTAGATTTTAACGATCATAGTTTTTGGAATAGGTAAAAAATCCCCACCCGGTTTGAAATTTTCAATTAGTGGATATGCAAATTTTGATTCACTGATTAGAACTCAATTCTGAGAGTTCCAGTGGATTCATATGGACTTTTTGGGTTGGTTTAGAGGCTAGGATAATGCCTCGTGTGTTCAAAAGGGATTCAAGAGCATTAGAGGCATGAAGGACTAGTTTATGGGAAGTAGGTGTAGGCACACAGTTTATAGAAAACTGTTCGAGTGGTGGAGGACAATTGTTCAGACATGTCTATATAATTATAGAGAATTGTGCATGGTTTTCACATAGTATGGAAAACTGTGCAGGGTGGATGTGCGGGCCTTAAAACTTAAGTAGTGGTTGTTGCATAGTTTACGCATGGTTTGGAAAACCTCCTGGGTAAACTAAGCGGCATGTACACGATTGTTTTTCAATTTTTTTATCTTTATTTTCATTTTTTTACTTTCCTGTTCTTTCCTCTCTCCCTATTTCTTCTTTCTTGTTCATTCACAGTATAGGGGAGACAACTTTTTACTCCTTCAAGGGATTTCGATCCCATTCCTACATCTGAACTATGTTCTTTGATCTGTCAAAAGCTATTGGATCACCTCAGTATAGCTAATCCCATGCACCCTTCTTATTCTTTGATCATTCATCTTACAGACCACTTTTTCCCTCCAAACCAATTTCAGGGTTTAAGATGTAAACTTAGATCTACATCAATCAGCTTCGAATTGGAGATTTGTATTGGATGTTACTATGCCTACAATTTTAAGTTAGGTGGTGCATACCTTGTTTTGAATTTTCACGGACTTTTGGAGGGTGTGACTTTTTAGTGAAATAGTGGGTTTTGAGAGTAACCCTATTATAGAATATTTACTTGACTGTTAAACCATGTGGTATTCTATGGGTACTCCCTATACCTTTTACACTTTGGAGAGGCTGAGCGAGAGGCTGTTTCTCCTTGGGATACTTTGGTTAGGGGTGCCAAAGTGGTTTTAAATGTTTTTTATTTAAAATGGTAAGTAGAAATTATTGAAGCCTATTTAAGTTAGTTATAGGAATTCAATACCTCCTTCCTAATGTCTTATAGCTGGTAGCTAGCATAATTTAATCTGTCTATGCTGAATTACTTGTTAAAGTGATTAACTATGTTTTATGATTATGTAATGATTGAGATTACATTTGATGAGACCCTTGGGGTTTTTATGGGCTAGGTATGAGGTTCTAATGTCATGGAAATATGGAATGATTGAAGTTGATCACTGGTTGGGGTTGAACTAGTTTTTCATGAGTGGTTCTGATCACAAGATTTGGCATTGTGGATGTCAGATTGAGGTGACGAGGCAGTCATGATGGGAAAGGCCTTTCATACATGGATGGAAAGGCCATCGAATTTGATAGAAATTTCCACAGGGGCATAAGGTGTTAGAGATGGTATGGATTTGGTTCTTATTTGGTGATTTCTACTCACCCATGAAGGCCAAAGTTCCGATTGAGTCATTTTCACAAATTCTGACTCCATGATGAAGTGGTTTTAAACACTCATGTGGGTAGAGGGCCCGGATAGTTTCATCTTAGGTGTTTATGATTTGGGGGTGATTTCAATATAAGGCTAGGTGGAAGGTGAGGAGCCTTCAGTTTATAGTGATGAGGCTATCTGGTTGGGGGATAAGGCTCTCCATTCTTGAGTCCATGGGTCTGGATATTTATTTGAGGACATACATCATTATTCCTTTGGTTGTCATGCAATGGGTCAAAGTGAGATTTATAATAGGGGTCTATGAGACCGATATAATATTGTATGGGTGTTCCTTAGAGAGGTCAGTACATTGAGACGTGAGGAGTCAGGAGGCACATGCTGTCAAGCTATATGATTGAGGTGGAACTTGAGGGTTCAACAAGACTTTATGACTACAGAAGTACCTTGGGACATGGGCCAAAGAATATCTTTGATTCTGATATCCTTGTGTTGGATGAAGTTGTTGACACTCCTTAGTGACTACTAATCCCCAATGGAATTTTTGTTTATTTTTTATATCATACTTTTTTACTTTAACATAGAGATTCATATCTTCTTAAACACTGATACTAGGTATTCACCATTGGTTGGTATCCTACTGAGATTCATCTTACACTCTGGATGGGCCCATCGAGATGCTTGTAGACTTTATGTATTTATATATAGGTGAAAGATCATCCTTAGGAGCTAGATTATAGTACTGTTTGGCATGAATATTGGCATAGACCTTGAGGTCATTCCTAGGAAGATTCATTTTCTTTTGTTTAGTTTCCTTTTCATTTTTATCTTGCTTATATATGTTTCTACTATGGTATTATATGGTAAGAACCTAGGATATTTTGTTGTATGACCTAACAAGGAATTAATACTTTTATTTCTTTTATTTGAGTGGATAAAAGTGATTTTATAGAATTCTGTTCTGTTTACTTTACACTGTTGAAGTTGTTTTTATATTGCTTCCATAGTTTATTGATTTTGGATGTGATACCACTCTATAGGCCTGGTTCGAGTTTAATGAGTCATTTATATCCACTACTTGTTATATTATTATGCTCAAACTAGTATATTATCTATTTTCCAGAGGGTACAGTCTCTATACTATACTTTTTTACACCCTCACTTCTATTTGACAACTTTTAGCGTTCATAGAGGTGAGCCTAAGGCCAGTGACACCCAGACCATTAACACTGTCCATGTGGCTATTCAGGTTAGGGATGATAAAAAAACCATAAATATTAATGTAACTACCTAACATTTTAGAATTTATTTCGTTAAATAATATATTCAATAATGTGTGGTATACAAAACATCAAGCTTAAATGAACAACAATATACTATTATTTAAATATAATCAATATGAACTAGATATTGGTTTGATGGATATAAAGAAGTATAACCATATTATAAAATATATTTTTAATGTTTTTCATTAATAACATGAAGAATAACATATGCATTTATTATCATCTATTTGGAAATGAGGAAAATCATTTCAAGGTAAAATTAGAATTTTTCATAAAACTATTTTTATGTGAGAAATGAATTTTTGTTATAATATATTATATCAATAACTATTGATAAATTATTAAAATATAATAATTATTTTATATATCTAATTTAATTAATTAACCTTATATTAATTTTTTTTATAAATAATGGAATGATAATAATGTCATTTTATGCATCCTAAATACATTTTCTTTAGAAATGGTTTTTATTGCACTCTGTACATGAATATTATAATTAATTTCAATAAATTTAGAAATTATATTTTAAAAAATGGAAATTGTTTTTGAAATCACCATGTCATAATCGGTTTAGGGTGATTTTTTTGGTTATTTCTAAAAAACATTGATTTTTGAGTGAAAAGTGATTTTTTTGTTTTTTTGTAAAATCATAGTTTATTTTATTTGAATAATGAAATTTAAAAGTTAATTATGTTTTTTATTTAGTTTTAAAGTATCATAATATACATTTTATTAAAAATAATTTAAATAATTCCATCGAAATTGTTTTTCCACTGGGCATCATTTATTTCCTACAGGGCTACTCAAATTTAATAATTTATATTCAGACTCAAACTAACATGATTAACTAATTAAATGCTGTAAGTGTCAATTTTTAAGTTTAAACCCATGATAATATTCAAGTATATTTTATAAATTTTAAATTATTTAGTTAGAATAATAGTGAATAATGATATTTAGTTTTATCAATATGATCAAATGTTCCATGTTTATTAATTTTCAGTTTCATGTGACAATGAATTGAGAAGATAAATTTATTTTTCCTTCTTTTTTTAGAGTCGATACAGAGAAGATAATTTTTCTTTATATCCCATATTTAATGATTAAATCCCCCTTTTCATATAGTTACTTAATTTTATGTTATTAATGAATTGGGTGTATTGATACCTTATTTGAACATAGTTACCCTAAACAACATAATGTTGATGCATCACTTATGGTAATTAGTTTTGAAAAAAATATTTTCTCGATTAATATGATAATGATTGTAAGATTAAAATAAGAAAGAAACTTTAATTTAATTATTATTGTGGAATCCCAAACTTGAAAATTAATTACAAAAATAATCCACACACACACTCTCCATTTGTTACATTACCCACCACAAATGGAGAGTTTCACCCTCATTATAGTCACAAGTTGGTGAGAGGGGAAGTGACAAGAAAAAAATCCTCATAAAATGTGGGATAATATTAGAGGAATAATATTTAGTAGAAAAAATATTTAACTAGGTATAGCTTTTATTCTCACTTATAGATTCCTCTCTATGTTGTGAACTTGTTTTTTGAACTTCTAATGATGTGAATTACCATTCAATGAATTGAATCTTGATTATCTTTTATTTTTTTCCATTTTAATTTATTTAACAAGTTACCGAAAAAATAATAATAAAAAATAAATAAATGGGAAATAATAATTACTTAAATTATAAAAATTTGTGACATTAATTATAAAAATGTATGCATAAAATCAAGATATCCAATCCCCCAACACTTGAACTCATGATTACACTCAGGAGTGAAATATCAACACAATTATCAAGGAATACAACTCTATCTTGATTTAACTAAATTTTTTTAAAAATAAAATAGTTTAATAAGGAATTAAAATTTTAATAATTAAAAAGTAAAATTTCATTAACTTCTTATTTTTATAATTAATTGAGTCAACATGTATTTTAATTTCTCCCTTCTGAATTTACTATGGCTCTTATCTCTAAAATTCATATTTCTAGATTTATTTATCAATGTGAATTACATTTTTAATTTATGTCACATTGAATTATTTTCACTCATCAATTTGGGAATAATTCTAATGGAGTTTTTCTCATACCTTGAATTATACACTTTTCCATATGCTTATAGTGTATCTACTTTCACCACCCTATAGAGGAAAAATCATAATTAATCATGGGGATTTGTCTTAAATATAAAATGTCTCTGAGGATTTAGGATTTATAGGTAATTATTTTAAAAAATAAAGATCAAATAAAATAATCTATAAGTTATTTTTCATCAAAATCAAAAAATCATTCTTGAAAACTTCTCCTGTTACAGGATAAAATATCCCTTTCCCCCTCGAATCAGAGCAAGATCATGATGCAATGATCAAAATAATGAAAAAACTATATTTATTCTTTTATTCATTTAATTTAATATTTCATGATTTTCAAAAATCTAACATCCAAAAACCAACCCCAAATGATATCATTATAACACTATTTGTGATAGTTACAACAAGGCAATTCGTCATGCAATGATTTTTTTCAATTTCCCAAGACACAACCCATTTTTTATTTTCCATTAATTCCTTATTTTATCTTATCTTTTGTTCAAGAGGGGTAAAAAGTGTATTAAAATAAATGAAGATCATAAAACTTTCCTTAATGCCTAATATGTCTCCCCAAACTTATCCATTTTAGTATGTATATCCCTTCTACCGTGACATTGTCTCCTCCTCACACAACTTTTTGATAAGCATGAAAACTAATCTGAATAAGGTAGGAAAAGATAAGATAGAATTATAATGTGTATCTCCCCTAACAATGTTAGTAATATATTCAATAATATTAATTTTTATTTTTATAAAGATAGGTACAAGGATAATGGTATTAATAAAAAAATACCCAGAATCAAATTAAATGTGATTTTGCACAATCATAACTTCGACAAGATACAAAGAATATACTGGGAGAAAGAATAACAAAGTCTCTCAAGACATATACTAAAGGAAATAATGGAAAATTAAGATTATAAAATCTATTTTGGAATGAAAATATGTAATTGAGACAATATATTATGGTAATTCACACACACATTAAATCAATCAACCCAAATTTCAAAAATTCAAAACATACCAAGTCTCGGAAAATTATCATTTAAAAAATTAAACAATTTCCCTAATCCAAGATTTTTAAAATCCAAATTCATATATTTATCTCTATTTTATTCCCTTATATTATCATTAAAATTTATTAAGAAATAAATATAAATCATGGATTTATAATTATTTTAATGAGCATTTTTCTCATAGTTTATAATATCAAACAAATATCGAGGTACTTATTATGATTTTTCTAGTTAAAAATTAAAAATTTAAAGTAAGGGAGTAATATAAAATACTAAAAAAACTCACATTTCACTTTTTAATGAATCTTCCTTTTCATCAACTAATACATCTTTTGGATTCAATATGAACATATAAAAATAAATGAACAAAACCCAAGAACACGATCATTTCATTAAAGATAAAAAAGATAAAATAAATTGAGTATAAATTCCTAAACTAATTTCTTAGTATAAAATGAAATAAAATTCATATAAAATAAAAAAAATAATTCCAAAAAAAGTTACTTGAGGGATGATGATATTTTTTATAGTATTTTAGCTCAAATTTTACCTTCATTAGAAGATTAGATATTGATAAAAGGATAACCTTATTAAGATTATTTTTTTTACTTTTAAGTGCATCTGGTTCCTCCTCTATCCTCATTATTTAAATTATCTTGATATTTTGTGGTGATGAAAAAATTCTTGATAACTTGAAGGAATGTGGAATGATTTTAGAATCTGTACAAACCTGATAACGTTCCTCCTTTTTATAAGATGGTTATTATTGTCCAAATTCTACACTGACCACTTTTATTTTAGTAGAAATATATTATTCCTCTCCATTTGTTTCATTTGATTATTGTTAATTTTTTAACATTCTCATAGTTAGTTTATATTGCATCAACTTATTATTCTTCATTTTCTTCTTCCTCTTACTACTATCCATGATTTTCAATAGATTCATGAATGAATTTAGTATCAGAGGTCACTTCAACTTCTATTTATTATTATTATTTCATCCTCCAGCTCAGTATATTTTAGGGAACCTTTAATGAAATTATTTGAGTTTGTTTCAGATTTATTAATAGTGGAAGAAATTACCAGAGATTCAGTTTTAGGTTCAGATTTTATGGTTTGATATTCAATTCCATCTTCCAAATATAATTATTCCATGGTTTCCTCATTAGACTCATCATATTTTCCCATATATTATCAATAATTTTCAACCATTATCTAAAAAATTATTTCATTACTTGTAGGATATGCTCATCCATACTTTGGTGTGGATTCGGTTCCCATGTTTTTGTTTGATGCACCCATCCACAGTTAATTTGAACATTCTTCTTGATTATTTCTATTTTTGTAGAGTGGTGGGAAATTTTTATTTCCATTGAGATATTGGGATTAATAATTTAATTTATCCCATAAACACATGACCAAAGACTCCCAAGAACATAAAAAAATAGAAGAAAATCGTATACCAAAATCAAAAAATTAAAAAAGATGAGGAATTTGTTTTTCTAAATTATCAAATTAAAATAACCCCTAATCTTATACCCATCAATGATGCCAAATTTTTTCACCCATTAAGAATAGTTTTTTTAGTATGAGGATATAGAAATTTTAAAATTTATATTTATAATTTCACTAATGTGAATAACTAATTAAATATTGAATTTGGTGAGTCCATGGTCAACACTATGAAATGATGCAAGTAGAATTTAGTAATTTTAAATGATTTAGTGAGAATGAAAGTGAAGAAATAAAGTTGGTTTTATAAAAATAATATAATGTTCCAGGTTTTTTAATTTAGAGTTTCTTGTGATAGTGAATTCTGAAGTTAAATTTATTTTTCATACTTTCTATCAGAGTCCGGATAGATAAGATACTCGGTCTTGATATCCATTATTTGACATAGAAATTACCCTTTTCATATGGTTAAAAACATTAGGTTTATTAATTAATTTAGTGATTCAAAACCTTATTTAAATATAATTATACCAAACTATTCAATGGTTATGCATAATTTAGGGCAATTAGTTTCATTAAAAATACATTCAAGATTCGTATATCAATGATTAGGAGACAAGAAGTTGAAAGAAATTCATATTTAATAATGATCACGACAACCTAAACATGGGCATTAAATATAAAAAATAATTCTCTCTTTCATACACACTCCTACTTTATTACATTACCCAACAAAAATGGAGAGTTATATCTTCATGATAGTTATGAGAGGGTGATAGGGGAGGTGGAAAGAAACAAAATACTAAAGAAATAATAGAGTATATTGGTGGAATAATCTACATCATCAACTCTTCGTAATTTGGGATATATTAAATTATTACTTATACCTTACTCTCTATTCTATGAAATCATGATTTGATCTTTCCATGATGTGAATTCTCCTTACACGACATGAATCTTGATAATCGATTTTTTTTACATGTGAATTCATTCACATGTTACTTACCGAAAAAAGAATAAAACAATGAATAAATGAGATATGATTATCAAAATAATTAAAAAAATGATTAATTCAATTATAAAAAAAATTTCTAAGGACTCATGATATCATGAATGAATATTAAATTTCATTTTTGTATAAGTTCTTTTTTATACATAAAAATACAGTTTTCTAAGAAAACTATTTTCTGTTCCCTTATTCATAATTTTATTATAAGTAATTTATTCCACTTATACCAATTTAATCATGAAAAATTGATCCCATATTTTAAATCTGGAGGATCAAATTCAATAATGAGGTCAGTTTCATTTTTCTTTGTAATGAATAGTCATAATGGAAAAATGTGTCACTATAGTGAAGGGTAAATTAGGATAATTAATTTAATTTATTTGACAATGAAAAAAATGTAATCTTAATTACTATTAGATGATGTAATTTTTACCCTTATGAAATTATATTTCATATTGGATAGTTTTTAGTCACTTTCATATCATTAAGACTTTAAAATATTTAAATGTTTAGAGAAATTAAAAGTGTTACACTCCCCTCACTTATAAAAGGTAACCTCATATCCTACCCTTATCACCCTTTTAAACACTAAAGTTCATCCAATAACCATGAAAATGTCTTCTTAAAATATTTTATCATGTCTTAGAGGTATTTTTCTCACCAAGAAACCAAACCTATAATGATTATGTTGCAAGCCAACGGAGGTATTAAAAAGAAGAGGTATCACTCTTAACCAAGTATTTTCAGGATTATTTATTCTTTTACCTCCATTAAATATTATTATAAAATTATTAAATAATATGATAGATATCATCAATATACTTAAATTTTATTATGAATATCATACAACATTTTCCACCTTATTTTCCATTCAATGTCAAATGAAAACATCATGCATGCATTCGTGTCGAGTACCACCTCTATGAAGTGTTGTGTTTAATTTTCCATAAATAGATCATATAACTATTTAAATTGATTGAAAAATTATATATATATATATATGATATTTATGAAATATTTATGATTTTTAAAATTAATATATTACATACCTTATTATCCTACCATTTATTAGAAAATAATAATGTCACTCTTACATTCGTGCAAACTATCACCTCCACAAAGCGATGTGATTAATTTTTAATTTATACCATAAAAGTCCAAAAATAAATATGTCAATAATTAATAAATATTAAATTGATAAATTATTTAGTATTATTTAGAAATAAAATATTACCTACCCAATAGACAAATGAAAACATTGTTGAAGTGTACGTACAGACTACCATCTCTATGAAACAACGTAATTAATTTTAACGGATGTTAATAAAATTATATATAACGTATAAAAATGATAATGATTTCATTATAAATAGTACGATAATAATGGAACAATTACCCCTTTTGTGACAGTCTACCAACCAACGTTCTTTTAGGTTATGAACCAAACGTACTCAAAATGCCTGATATTAACTTAACTAATTTAATAACAATTTAAGACATTATAAAAAATAAAATAAAATGTTTAATAGCATGAGAATAAACCAAAAAATGGTATTAAAAAATTATAAAATTAAAACAAGTTTATTTTGTGGGGCTTAAATAATATATGTGGTGATTGGGACTCAAGGTATGAGACTTTCTTTTAAAAATATTAATGATTTCCTTCCAACTCCTTTTATTCTATGTATATGTTGTTTTAAATGTTTCAATAATGAACTTAATTATGTGATTTTTTTGAAATTGTTTATTTTTAATTAATCTTGAAAAACTATTAAGTCTTTTTTAAGCATTTTCCATACTGGTTATTTTTGAATTTTTTAAAAAGTGAATTTTTTTAACATATATATCCTATGAATCCTTTCCTATTTTTATACACTTTATTAATTATCAAGATTAATTTATAAATTTCCACATTATTTTTTTATTGAAATCCTTTTCCTCAATATTTTATGAATTTTTTTAAAATATTTTTGTTAGGAAATTGATAAATTTTCTCATCATTATGAGATAACGGAAAGTGTAATTTATTATGGTTTTGAATTCCAATTCAAATGGGTTTTATGATTAATGTTAAATATACATGTGTCTAAATCATTCTAAAGTTCTTGTACATTTGTAGATGCCGATAATTGCTCAGGTGCTGAAGAAGGTTTCGAAACGACAAAGAGAAGTCATATTCAGACCCGGGGACCCTCTCCGGGGGGCCTGGAGGGGCCGCACGAAATGAATTCCTAGGTACATGAAAAAAAATGTTCCCTGAGCATAAAGTTCCAGGTTTCAGGAAGAGGCCTTGTCCCAGGCATGAAATAATTTTGCACCCCGTCCCGCATGGTTGACATTTCGTGTCACCGACCTCAGCATTCAATGATTTCATGCCGATCTATTTTTCACGCCCCCAGGCACATATAAATAGAAAGCGATCCCCTTCTATTTTGGGGGCTGAAGAATCTGAACCGGCTCTCGTGCATGAAATCTGTTTCCCACATGTGCAATATGGACTTCAGGTACGGTTCTTTTCATGCCAAGTCTCCCCGGGGTCTACCTTTGCGCGAGATCCTCATGGCTTAAACTGAATTATAATCCCTTCGGGGTCCGCCCCTTGCACGCAATCCCTTCCATTGCGTGTAGGCCAGCCAATTGTACGCAATTCCTTCCATTGTGCACACCCCGGCCAATTGCGCGCAATCCCTCCAAATTGTGTGCACCCATGTCCTTGCGCCCAGTCTCTACCATTTGTGCACAATTCATACCCCTTGCGCACAATACTTATAGTCAAGCACCAAACCTCTACCCCAGTTATGTGCAAGAATCACCAATTTTCACGCCATCCTGGTGTTTTTTTCATAGGGCTATTATTTCTCACAAGCCATGAAGGTTGCGCACAATTCCTGGGACCCCGTCACTTCGGTGCTCCCTGGGTGCCTCCTTGCATGGGCACCCAATGCTCTTCTTATGGATGCCATTCACAGGTGTTTCTCACGCCCGAGCATCCATACCATGCACCATTTTCCCATACGACCATCTAGGCTTGTGCGAAGTAACTTCAAAGTCCCTTGGACGATACCGCCCATTGCATTGCTTAGCCTCATGCATCTCCGCATAGGCATGCTAACGGGTATTGTTTCTTCGCATAACCATGCTAACGTGGACCCCTTGATGGTTTGATCTGTGACACCCTCATGCTACGGCATTGCTGATGCCTTACCTCCCACAAGGAGAAGAGGGTACCGATTATGTAAGTCCTAGGGGTGCGGGGAAAACCCACCTCGTCCGAGCTGCAGGACGTTAAACTGCCAAGCACCTCATCCTCAACACATGACGTTAAACTGTGACCTGGCCCTATGCCTCACAGGTAGGGTCCCCTCACCTTGGACATTCGCCATGCCCACTCGTCTCCTTGGGGATGGGATCATCCCTCACAGGGGGAGATATCCTCCTTTTTGGAGAGGTGTTTGTCTGTGGGGAAGGGCAGCCACCTTAGTGTAAGCCCCTAACCTTTCTTGTAGGAGGCAGCACCCCTGCTCCTGCTCACTTCCTCGGTTCCAAGGCCAGCCAAGGGAGTGATGGGGAATGGTGCTTCTCCATTATTCCATCCCAAATCCCTCCACCGCTGCACTTTCTCACCCCTGGCCTCCATCCTGGAGTAAGCCCCGACTCCCTGGGCCGCTCTACCCATAAGCCCCGATCCACTTCTCATGGACGCACCGATCACAACGTGATTGTCAGGTCTCTGCTATCACTTGTTTCTCACACCGACCATGACTCACGTGAGCTTAGAGTGAGCACCGGACATGACATTCCACCTTGGGATGCCTTAGAGTGTAAGCCCCAATCCATCCCGAACTACGAGGACATTGATCCATGTTAAGGCATGGTACGTAGAAATCCTCCACGAGGTTTAAACCCCAACCACCTTGGGCCGCCTCAGAGTTTAAGCCCCAATCCATCCTGAACTATAGGGACTCTGATCCGCATCAAGACACGGTACGTAAGAAGCCTCCATGAGGTTCAAGCCCCAACCACCTTGGGCTGCCTCAGAGTGTAAGCCCCATACCATCCTGAACTACGAGGACTTTGACCCATGTCAAGGCATGGTATGTAGGAAGCCTCCATGAGGTTCAAGCCCCAACCACCACGGACCACCTTAGAGTGTAAGCCCCATACCATCAAAAACTACAAGGACTTTTATCCATGTCAAGGCATGGTATGTAGGAAGCCTCCATGAGGTTCAAGCCCCAACCACTTTGGGCCACCTCAGAGTGTAAGCCCCAATCTAACCATAACTATAGGGACTTTGATCCATGTTATGGAATGGTATGTAGGAAGCCTCCACGAGGTTCAAGCCCACCAACAGGTCATTCCTTCATGTCAGGTTTTCCCCCATCCCGCATGATGATAAACTGAATCCAACCTCCCGAACTACGATGACTTTGATCCATGTCATGGCATGATACGTAGGAAGCCTCCATGAGGTTCAAGCCCACCATCATTCAGGACCCAAGGTCCACCTTCACGTCGGTTTACCGATACCATGGGCCGCCTCAGAGCGTAAGCCCCAGATGCCCCCTAAACTACGTGGACTTTGATTCCCTGCTGCGGGGATATGTAGGAAACCTCCATGAGGTTCAAGCCCATCACCCATGACTCATCCTGATCTATCCCTCGAGCCCATGTGTCTCAAGAATCTCATGACCTAACCCGGAGGTTCCACTTCTTCTGGGTCCCATCCATGAATTCATTCTCATGGGTCACCTCCTCAGGTGTCCCATCGTCCCCTCAAACTATGCGGACTTTGATTCCCTACCACAGGGATACGTAGGAAGTCTCTTCGAGGCTCAATCCCAAATCCATCGTCCATCCTTATTCACACCCGGACCATCGCATCCTGATGAGATCATGCCACCCCACTCCCCATTCTATTTGATAGTATTCTGGAATCCACCCACATTCTATCCCCAGTATTAGTGTTCCCTCCAAGGGGCTCCTCAATCTGATCCACTCTAATCAATGTTTCAATCAGTCTGATCCGTCTCCGCTAGATGTTAAACATGCGACACACCCTGTGTAAAACATGGGAAGCTGAAAAAAAACCTCAGATACATGCCTATGACATATGATTCCCTACGCTTGATGTGGGATGCCTCAGGATTCTGCGCCCTCAAGAGGACCTATAATAAGGGACATAAGACAAACATACCAATCCCCCAGCATCAAGAATCGCCAGTGGTGCCCAACGTGAATACTCTCCTAACCGAAGGTTTCTACCATGACTGGACTCCCTGGAATGTCCTAATAGAGGCAGTGTAATTAACTGGTGTAAATGAAGATAAGGTTTTGGGAAGAGTTTCACGAACTACGTCTTAAATCTATGAGGGAGACCCGAACTAGGTGATGAGTTCCAAGGAGGAATCTACGGAAGGAAGAACCAACATCCCATCATCCCATTTCAATCAAGTATTAGACGTACCTGAATATGGAGAAGATGTCTCATGGCTTTGGAAGGCGGGAATGCGGGGTAACAACAACGTTTCCTCTGCATGATAGATGCGCGCACCCCAACAAAAGCATCGAAAATAGAAATGGTGAACCCGATATGAAGGTCTTCTCCTCAGCATGGAGACTAGTAGAATTTGAGGCACTAATGGATTTGCTTGTCATCAGATCCAGTCACCTGGCACAAGGTCCCCAATCAAATAGCGGGCCTAACGTGGAACTCACCAAAATTTGGGACAGTCAGGACGTTGAGTATTCCGTTCCGCGACGTTTTCAACGTGGAACCCTCTTACCGGCCATGGAAGACGGAACGACGCTGGGGAAATGGTTGTCTATTTCTTTTCCTAGCAGTTTTAATGAGTTCATGTCCCTGCTTTCAGGAACCAAGTTGTTGCATCCAAAGCCCGATCACCTTCCCACCGGCGTAGGAGTAGAGGAAATATCGGAGCAGCTACACCGTGCGGCTATACCTCTCCCATGATGGCTTCGACCACCACAATTGTTGGGCTTCCACGCCCCCTCTCCCCATCAAAAATTATCTAGCTAAGTGTAATTAATGACCTTGTACGTAGGTACGAGGAGGAGGGGATCATCCCCACCATGGATATGCCCCACTTGGATCTCGAGGAAGCTACGCCTCACCGTCAACACCTCCCCTGAGAGCGGCGTAGGGAGTCGCTGCTCCCCACCCCAAAATTCAATCGTTTCGGGAGCATTTCCTCGGAGCGCCTTGAAAACTCCCTCCCCTATGCCGATGAGGTAGGGGATGTATGGGTTGGCCCAATCGATGCCCCGCTTCAAGGGATCCTGGTGAGGGCTCCCACCAGGCCGCGTTAGCACCACCGCCCCGTTCCCCAAGCCAAGGAGCAGGAAATCCATGCCCCTACACCACCGACTCCAGTTGATCTGACCCGGTGTCAGCGTCGAGTGCAAATGGAAGAGGGAACCCACCATGGGGCATCAACGTCAGCGACTACTGTGGCCCGAGCCACCGCTGACTCATATCACCAACTCCCCGCATAGGTTGAGTAGGGGCAGTTATACACCCGGCCTGGATCGAGGCCCCAACCGCCCCACTATCTGGTTTGGTCGACTCTCCCACTCGCCGGCATAGGAGATGACCACTCCAGACCAATCTGCAGTAATGCCGCCCAGTGTGGATGCCTACTCCATACCACCACTATGGAAGGTGCAGGCCCTCCCTGATTCCAACCTCAACTTGGAGCACTACTGGGAATATTTTTTTTCCAACAGTATTATTCCATGGTTCCAATGAACCGTTGGTATATGAGAGTTTTGGCATGATTTACCAATGGTTTTATCAAACTATTGGGAAATCTTCACTTTCCCAATGCTTTCCCAACGGTTTGGTTCAAACCGTTGGGAAAGCATCCTTTTCCCAACGGTTTTTAAAAACCGCTGGGAAAAGATGTCCATAAATACACAAATTAGGCAGACGTCCTCCAGTCGCATTTCTCCCCCAATTTCCAGAACCCCTATCTGCCAATTTGCAGAACCCTCTCCCGCACCCCCATGTGAACTCCATCAAATACGATGAGACTCCCCCATGAGGTTAGATGGGATAATTCCAAATCATCATTTCTTATTGATCATTTTCCACTTATCTTACATATTTATCCATTTTTATTGAACGTGGAAACCCTAAATTTAATGTTTTAATTGGAGATTAGGTTTTTTTTATTAGGTATTAAGTGTATGAGGCATTCCCATTCCTATTATGGGTGGTTTTAATCAAAATTTATGATTTTGGAACCATTTACGATGTTGTTGTCTCTATTTAATCTCATTTCCCCTAACATAACATTAAATTCTATATCACATTTGGTTTCTGTTTTTTTAATTTCTTGTTAAGTTATTTATGGTCGATGATTGTCCCAAGTTAATTGTTTTAAATGGTTTGGGGCGGAAATTGGGCATTTAAGGTGACTTTTCCAAATGGGGGTGCCTTGAGAATACTCCAAATATTTGTTAAAAATGATCAAAGGGATTTTATTATTTAAAATGGATTTCGAAATATATTTAAGAAATGATTTAATCTTGAGGAAAGTGTTTTATTAAAATGGGAATTTTTTTAATAAGGATTGTGTAATGTATTTTGTTATAGTACACTTGTTATATGACTATGTTTGGTATTTAGTAACACATGAGATAAATTGTGTGTGAGAATGTGTTGTGAAAGAGATTCCATGGTTGGTTCAAGATTATATTTACGTTTTGAGCCTATTAATGAGTTGTTTTAAAGATATTTTGAGATATTTACCTATTGGTGTTAATTCATACAGTGATCATGGGGGATATTATATGTTTATTGGTGAAAACTGGGAGTTGTAGAGGTGGTTCATGATTAAAGAATATAATTAGTGCTAAAATGTAGATAAACCATGAATAGTAGTGGATTCTTGAAGTGTTTGATGTTTTTAGTCCTTTTTTATTTGCAGTTTCTTTTTATGCTGATGTTTCTTATTGATACCTATGATGGGAATTTTTTTTAGTTTCTAAATCGGCTGAGACTCCACCACCATACATAGTGTATGAAATTCTTTTGGTTTACCTCGAGTTGATGACTCCAATAGCTCAATTTTCAGAGTTGATTGTGAACCTGCAGTTGTGGTTGAAAATATATAGAATCATTCATCCATGTTCTCAATTATTTTTTTTACCTTGAGTTGGGTTGTTAAGGTTGGTACTATTCAAATTGATTTAGTATTGATCACAAATATTTTTTAGATGACTTGACCGTTATGTGAATTTTCAATGTTTATTGGTTGCAGTTTTATTTGAATTGAATTTTCTAATTTGGAATTGAACTGTATTCAAACCTAGTCAAACAATATTTCTAACTTGGTGAACATTACAACTTGTATGATTTATTAAATCCGTTCAAGATCTTCTAAAAAAATTGATAACTAAATTACCAATGAATCCCCCTATTCCCTCATATATTTATTTTTTTGGGTCACACATTAGTTTCGTTTTTCTAATTAATTACATATTTGTTTTCAAAAGCAGGAAATGCAGCCAATTGAAGAGAGACGAAGGAAAAAACATGATGGAGAACAATCGTCGAATGGTGGAGATGGGAATTCCACCAATAGTTCCTACAGTGAGTACTTTATTTAAAATATATATTTAAAGAATATATAATTTCTTGTGATTAATTTTGTTGTGAATTTTTTTGTAAGATCCACCTATACGTCGACAGTTATTCGATGAGGAGCCTAGTACTGGTCCTAGTACTCAGGCCGGTGGTATGAGGGGGGTTCGAACCATAGGTAGACGAAAAACTCTGTGTACCCGACTAGACCCTGACCCTCCCACTGACATGTCATAATTCCCACATTATGATCCCATTGTGTCATTAGGGACACATGGGATATTTAGGCCTCCCATATTTTTGCCACCTTTTGCATCTTCTGACCCATCTTTTTCATATCCCATGATGATTCCCACTCCCCAGACAGAATCCAGTCATTCAGTTGTCCCATCTTCTTTTCCTTCTACTTATGTCTCTCTGAGCTTCTATATTCCATCATCCTTGACTCTTGTTCCACCACAGCGTGTTCTATCAGTTTCTGTAGATCCAGCGGCGCTCAATGATCAGACTGGCGCAGATATATTTATAGAACCCTAACAAATTTTTATACCAATATTTATTTTCATTATAAAATGTTTTGATAAAATATTTGTTTTCATTTCAGGACAGATACATCTACTGATAGGAGGCGGGGGAGAGGGTGTACACACATGCATGCAGTGTGGAACCGCCGCACACAGGTAATGGTGGATTACAATGAAGACAAACAAATGGTTGAGAAAATAGGGCAGCAATGTCGAAGTTTTCTAGAGACGCTTTCTAAATACTTCAACATCATTCTCATCAGCATGATATCATGGAGACAGTTTCCACATGAGGTTAAGGATAGATCTTGGGCAATGATATGGGTAGAAAAATATGTTGTATTTATTTCCATGAATTATTTTTGTATTTATATGAATTAATATTTTGGTGTCAGCTTCAATTTATTTTTCCCGATGGCGAGGTTGCACGACCGGCATGAATAAAGGATTTAGGTGAGATTTTGAGAGCCTACAAGCATTAGTTTTATATTGGATGGCGTGCTAGAGTTGACACTGATTTAGAGGCGGTACCGGTCGTGGAGGATTGTCCTATAGAGCAGTATCGGCAGATGATTACTCATTGGACGACTACTCAGTTTAAGGTATTAATTACATTTGAGGTATTTAAATAATAAATTCCATGTTTTTCATTAATATTATCCTTTTCATTATCTAATTTTATTTAGGAATCATCTGGAAAAAATAAAAAAAAACATTGATACAAAAAAATACCTCCACACACTGGGACGTACTATGATGCCAGATCATGAGAGGAAGCTGGTATGACAATTATTTATAAGTTTTCTTTATGACTTATAGTTTCTTTTATTTCATAAATTATTTAATAGTTTTCTAATTGTTTCATATAACTTTAGTTTTCAATGTCATTATAGAGGAAAAAAACTGAATATTGAAGGACATGTGCCTCAAGAAAAACTGTTTTTCTCGAGTAGACAGAAAAAGGATGGAAGTACTGTCAACAAACCGACTCAGCAGCAGATTGTAAGTTTTAATCTACTGATTTTATATTTTAATATCTATTTTGTAACTTAATAACATATTTATATTTTTAACATTCTTCTTTAGAGTCCCTCAATGCCCAAGAACCAAACAATTTTGGGCCAACTGATCACTTACATCAGGTGTTGGGAGAGAATCATTCTGGCAGAGTACGCTGCCGACCTAGGATAGCCCTGACAAAGTATTGGCCCTCCTCAGGTATGAGTTGTGGTTCCATTGAGCTGCAGTAAGTTAGGGCATAGGCAGAACAGGCTGAAAAAATGTCCATAGAGATGGTAGAATAGTTTTCTAGGGAAAACAGTGAAATTATGAAATTTATTGATGTTCTATGTCCAGCACTTCCATCAGAGGCCAGCCCAACTTTTGATGAATATATGTCATCGATACGTTATATATATGGGGCACTAGGTGGATGTTCTAGTGGTGGTCAAGAATATTTCCATCCTGACAATGATGATGGTAAGGAGTTTGATGCAGAAGAGGAGGGAGAGGATGAGGGCGTGGCGGAGGAGGAGGGCAAGGCGGAGGGCGAGGGCGAGGAGAAGGGCGTAGAGGAGGGCAGGGACGATGATGAGGACAATGATGACCATGAGGATGAGGGTGATGATGATGGTGATGATAGTGATGATGAGGGTGATAAAGATGTTATTTAGGATTATTCCATTTTTGTATTTCTTGAATTATATTAATGTCTTGTTAATCTTATTAGATCATTCTCATCAAATGCATGTGTTGATATGCTTTAAATTGAATACAAATCCTTGTTGTACATTCTCCATGTTATGTGAATTATGCCTTGTTTGATTTGGTTTACTTGTAAAATGTTAGGATAAGACATGGGTTACATGTTAAGGACTCATGAACGGACTCTTCATGCTTAGGGAATTTAGACTTGAAATTCCAGGATGAATGCTTTGGTTTTTAGGTGAGGGCTATCAGGATGGTTTCTATTACTCATGAGTGATATTGGTTTCTTGAAGATAAACCGAGGATATGTCTGTTTTGAAAGATGTTAATACCATGCCTCAGGTGATACCCGGTCCCCTATGTGAGATACTTGGAAATCAAGGCTACCTAAATCTGAGGTGCGGTGCGGCCGACACTACTCAAAGTGACGTGTACAAGTCAACCCCGTCTAAATCTGAGCTGTTGTGTGGCCGAGATTTTAAGTGAAAAGAACAACTGGCATACATAAAACCAACCAAACCCATTAGGATTCTATTGATACATTATCACAATGATCCATGGGTCATATGTGACGTGTACGAGTCAACCCCGGCTTAATCCGAGTCGTGGTGTGGTCGGGGTCACTCTAAGTGTCTCTCTTTTGTTTAAAATGGACATCATTTTAAATACATACAGAAAATCGACCAAACGCATTTGGTTTCCAATGAAACATTATGAAAATGATCCATGGGTTATATGTGACATCTACGAGTTATCCTTTCCTGAATCTGAGGCGCGGTGTGGCCGACACCACTCAAAGTGTCTCTCTTTTGTTTAAAATGGACTTCATTTAAAGTGAAAACAACAATTAGCATACAGAAAACAGACAAAACGGATTCTTATTGTGTTGATACTTTATCACAATGATCCATGGGTCATATGTGATGTGTAAGAGTCAACCCCGCCTTAATCTGAGGCGTGGTGTGGCTGGAAGCGTTCATAATGTCTCACTTTTGTTTAAAATGGACATCATTTTAAGTGAAAACAATAACTGACATATGAAAAACTGACCAAATGAATTCGGAATGTGTTAATGATTTTTCAAAACGATCCATGGGTCATATGTGACGTGTATGAGTCAACCCCACCTCAATCCGAGGCACGGTGTGGCTGGGATCACTCTAACTGTCTCTCTTTTGTTTAAAATGGACAACATTTTAAGTACATACGGAAAACATACCAAACGGAATCTTATTGTGTTGATACTTTAGCACAACAATCCATGAGTAATATGTGACTTGTAAGAATCAACCCCGCCTCAATCTAAGGTGCGGTGTGACCAACACCACTCAAAGTGTCTCTCTTTTATTTCAAAAGGACGCCATTTTAAGTGAAAACATCAACTGGCATACGGAAAGCCAACCAATCGCATTCAGATTGTGTTGATACTTTAGGAAAATGATCAATGGGTCATTCGAGATATGTACAAGTCAACCCCATCTAAATCCATGGTGCGGTGTGGCCAATACCACTCTAACTGTGCATCTTTTGTTTAAAATGGACAAGATTATAAGTGAAAAGAACAACTTGCATACGAAAAACCAACCAAACGCATTCGAAATATATTAAAACTTTAGTAAAATGATCCATGGTTCATATGTGACGTGTAATAGTCAATCATGGCTCAATCCAAGTCGTGGTGTGGCCGTAACCACCCAAAGTGTCTCTCTTATGTTTAAAATGGACAACATTTTAAGTACATACCGAAAACCGACCAAACGGATTCTGATTGTGTTGATAATTTAACACAAAGATCAATTTCCCATTTGTGATGTGTACGAGTCAACCCCACCTCAATTTTAGGTGCGGTGTGGCTGGCACCACTCAAAGTTTCTCCCTTTTATTTAAAAAGCACTTCATTTTAAGTGAAAACAAAAACTGACATACGAAAAACCAAAATAACATATTCTAATTGTGTTGATACTTTAGGAAAACGATCCCTGGGTCATTTTTGATGTGTATGAGTCAACCCCTGCTCAATCCGAGGTGCGGTGCGGCTGACACCACTCAAAGTATCTTCCTTTTATTTAAAAATCACTTCATTTTATGTGAAAATAACAACTGGCATACGGAAAACCTACCAAATGCATTTGGATTCTATTGATACTTTATCAAAACAATTCATGGGTCATATGTGACATGTATGAGTCAACCCAAGGTCAATCCGAGTCATGTTGTGTCCAGGATCACTCTAAGTGTCTCTCTTTTTGTTTAAAATGGACAACATTTTAAGTACATACGGAAAACTGACCAAACACATTCGGTTTCCATTGAAATTTTAGGAGAACGATCCATGGGTCATATGTGATGTGTACGAGTCACCCTCTCCTCAATCCGAGGTGTTTTGTGGCTAACTCCACTCAAAGTGTCTACCTTTTGTTTAAAATGGACTTCATTTTATGTGAAAACAACAACTAGAATATGGAAAACCAACCAATCAGATTCTTATTGTGTTGATACTTTAGCAAAATGATCCATGGGTCATATGTAACGTGTAATAGTCAAACTCGCCACAATACGAGGCGTGGTGTGTCCAACACCATTCATAGTGTCTCTCTTTTGTTTAAAATGGACATCATTTTAAGTGAAAACAACAACTGACATACGAAAAACTGACCAAACGCATTTTGTATGTGTTGATGCTTTAGGAAAATGATCCATTGGTCATATTTGATGTGTACGAGTAAACCCCGCCTCAATCCAAGGCACGGTGTGGCTGAGATCACTCTAAGTGTCTCTCTTTTGTTTAAAATGGACAACATTTTAAATACACATGGAAAACTGGACAAACAGATTCTGATTGTGTTGATACATCAACACAACGATCCATGGGTCATATGTGACATGTAATAATAAACTCTTCCTCAATATGATGTGTGTTGTGGCCGAAACCACCCAAAGTGTATCTCTTTTGTTTCAAAAGGACATCATTTTATTTGAAAACAACAACTGACATACGGAAAACCGACGAAATGAATTCAGATTCTGTTGAAACTTTAGGGAAACGATCCAAGAGTCATATGGGATGTGTATGAGTCAACCCCACCTCAATCCGAGGCACGGTGTGGCCAGTACCACTCAAAGTGTCTCTCTTCAGTTTAAAATACACTTCATTTTAAGTGAAAACAACAACTGACATATGGAAAACCGACCAAACGCATTCGTATTCTGTTGAAACTTTTGGAAAATGATCCATGGGTCATATGTGATATGTACAAGTCAAAATTTCCCCAATACGAGGTGCGGTGTGGCCGAAACCACTCAAAGTGTCTCTCTTTTGTTTCAAAAGGACATCATTTTAAGTGAATACAACAACTGACATACGGAAAACCAACCAAACACATTCAGATTCTATTGAAACTTTAGGAAAACTATCCAAGAGTCATATGTGACGTGTACGAGTCAACTCCGCCTCAATATGATGCCCTATGTGGCCGACACCACTCAAGGTGTCACATGCTTATTTGAAATGGACAACATTTTAATTGAAAACAACCACTGACATACGAATAACTGACCAAATGCATTATGAATTTTTTAAAACTTTCGTAAAACGATCAATGAGTCATATTTGACATTTATGAGTTAACCCCACCTTAATCTGAGGCATGGTCTGGCCAGCACCACTAAAAGTGTCTCATTTTTTTTTTTTGAAATGAACAACATTTTAAGTGAAAACAATAACTAGCATATGGAAAACTGACCAAACATTTTCTTAATATGTTGATACTTTAGGACAATGATCCATGGGTCATATGTAATGTGTACGAGTCAACCCCACCTCAATTTGAGGCACGATGTGACCAATATCACTCCAAGTGTTTGTATTTTGATTAAAATGGACATCATTTTTAGTAAAAACAACTGGTATACGAAAAACCAAACAAATGTATTTGGATTATATTGATAATTATTCAGTTTTTTATGTATTTTATTGATAATTGATAATTAAATTATGTATGTATTCAATTATGAATTGAATTCCGGTTTCCACATATAATTGTCATCTAAATTTAAAAATAAATTCTAAATCAATTATGTAAGTTTATAATTACGTAATGAATTTTGATTTAATTCTGGATGTGTATAGTTGAAGAATGAATTATATGTTAAATGTGTATGAATTTTTTCTCTATATATATGTCTTAGTTTGTTATTTTAGGTATAGTAATTGGAAAGGAGTAGAATGGACATCATTAGAGGCTCCTGTGAAAAATGAAGGTTCCTGTGCAATTTTCACAGCATAGCCTATGCCAACGGTTTCAAACCATTGGTAAACGTTTCTAGGGATTTTTTGGCCAACGGTTCAATGAGAACCCTTGGGAAAAACCATTCCCAATGGTTTAGAAACTGTTGGGAAAGAGTTGATTTCCATAGATTTACCAATTGTTTTGTGTAAATCACTAGCATAGGTTAATTTTACTATCCTATACCAATGGTTCTTTTTAAGACATTTGGATAGGTTTTCCCAATGGCTTACTTCCCTATGGTTTGTAGAACCGTTGGTATAACATATACCAATGGTTTTGCAGGCTTTACAAACAGTTCTAAACCATTGGGAAAGACCCCATTTCTAGTAGTGGAGGTCTGCCCTACACCACCTTCAACCCAAGAGAGGGTCTTCCCCGTGACAGCAACACTCCGTGTGGGGGGTCTCTCCCACGCTCACTACATTGGGTACGAGGTCACTCCCCCTACCGCAGACTGCGAGTATGGAGACATTTCATGTTTGGTCGCTTGCCAACATGGAGGTCCTCCTCAAGTCCTCGTGCCAATCGGCGAAGGTCCTCCTTTCCCTAACTATCAGAGTGGTGTAGGCCAACCCCACTTCACCAACACCCACCACGGAGGTCCTCCATGTGTCCCTTTAGAAATTTTTATGGGTTCTCCTTGCACCCCGGCATTCTCAGGTGGGAACCCTCTCCCCCCCAACGCCAGTGCGGCAAGAAGACCCCATGTCGGAAATCAGCCCTTTCCTGAGGAGCTACCTAGGGGCAGGAAGGCGAGTCGTCGCCGTTGTAAGAGGAATTATGGGGAAGGATAGAGAGGAATCAAACCATTCCTCTTTTCGTACTCTGAGGCTAAGTACGACTCGGCGCTGGAGCCCTCTCCTCAGCCCTCCGAGTCAATGGTTGGGGCAGGAATGAGGCACATCGGCCTCATGCTCCCTGAATTTGAGATACATATGATCTCTTCCTCCCTCCAAAGGTATATCCAGGAGGATGAGAACCTGGCATGTCCCTAGGGACCGACCACAAAGTCACCACCGTCATCTCCAGAGGCGCCTTCTGTCTTGACTAGAGACTACATAGAGTTATTTTGGGGGTCAACGGAAGGAGAGACATGTAATAGAACACCCTTTGCAGATGATGCCAATGTGTCAGGAGCTTTGGTTCATAGTCCTTCCTATCATGATATAGTGTCTGGGTCACTACAATCCTTAGAGGACAACCTGAGGTTCGGCGGCCAATCAGCCCGCTCGCCGTATTTTTCGCCATCCAGCCCACCGGCCCTGTGATCTGCCTCAGTAACCCCACCAATTCCTCAACCACCCTCAGTTGAAAAGTGGGTAAATCAAAGGCCAAACCCTGAATATGAGCCGAGGAGCTTCTGGACCATCCTCGCAGTGGGGCACTTCCCAGAGATGTTTTGGCCGGTCGCAAAACCGAATTTTTGTATGCCAGAATCGCTCACCCTGGAGGAGTTTGAATGTTTCTTCCAGACCCTCTGGGCGACTCACTTCCATCTTCACCACTGGTGATTGAATTATCCTGGGAGCCAAGAGAACCTTGAAGACATTGGCGAACAATGCCGTCTGGTTGACCTGGCCACACTCCCCGTGGTCCAGCACCCCGAGTCACCAGGTCACCGCAGGACCCTCCAACAACAATACGTTCAGAGTTTCCAAGTACTCCACAAAGTTATTAAGGAGGAAACCCACCATGTGCATGTTCGTGGATGGGGGCAGTACACAGCCCTCATATTTAGTGCTATTCGCTGGAAACCTGACTCACTTGGAAACATCGAGGACATACCCCTGAGAGGAGTCACGGTCAACATGACCGATCTGTCAGGAGGGGGAAATGAGCTGGAACTTCTCGATAGGAACCTCCTCCCTGAGGAAGTTCCCCCACTACTAGACCCATCGGGGAGAGTTACTCTCCAGCAAAGGAACCCCCTGGGTATCCCTCAACCCACCGAGGCATTGGTACTCAGCCGAAATCTCGGTAAGGGAAAGGATCATATTGGTGTCACCAAACACTCTGACCCATCCACCTCAGTTCAGAAGATAGAGGGAGATCCTGAGAAGGTCGTGTTGTGCCAGCAGCTTGCCGAGTAGAAGAAACTGGTTGATGACCTCCTGGTCGAATGCATTGCAAAACAGCGTCCAGATTATGGTGACCCTCATCCAGTACTGTAGGGACAGATGCAGCTCCTCCTTGGAAAATTTCCCCCGGGTAACCCTGAACATCCTATCCATGTAGAAAGGGTAGTGGTCGGTGCTTATGACAAGAGGGTGTGGTATGTATCACCGAACCCTCCTGAACGGCGTGACAATCCAAAGAACCCCCTCTCAGGCTCCTCCGGAAGCCCTAAGGGTCACTCAACTAGCCTCTCCACGAGCCGCTGAGCTTGGCTACCACATTGAAGAGACCGAGAACACACTCGTGGTTAGGGATCCCCGTCAGGATAGGGACTCATGTCCAGACGATCCAATGGAGGCACTCATCACCCGCTTAGAGGCTTTGGGAACATGACAGGTGGCCATCCCACCAGATGGTAAGCCATATCTGGCATGGGTGCATGACATGCCAGCACCGCCAGGATTCAGAAAC
This sequence comes from Viscum album, assembly GCA_963277665.1. NCBI lineage: Eukaryota > Viridiplantae > Streptophyta > Magnoliopsida > Santalales > Viscaceae > Viscum > Viscum album. The sequence continues at coordinate 1,257,953,913 of OY728122.1, forward strand.
CCCACCTTCTCCCCCTTTAATGGGATGAGGGACCCACCGCAATTCCTGGTCACTTTAACTCGAGGTGTGTCCCTATGTTAGGGACCCTAGTGCAGAAGGAGGCCGCCAGGCTCCACTATTTTGTTTAGACACTGGAAGGGAAGACATTCATTTGGTACAGCCAGCTCCCCGTCGGATCTATGACCATCTGGGAGGACCTTCACGGGTAGTTCCTTTACCAGTTCAGCTCTACCACCCAGAAAAAAACATCATAGACCTCTTCAAGTGCAAGAAAAGGCCTAATGAGAGAGTCGCGAACTTCGTCGCACGGTGGAAGGGGCTCACATACTCCCTTGACATGCCCCTAACTCGGGATAAGTTACTGACGATGTGCGTAGAGAATGTAAAGACAAAACTATTCCCCTCCCTGATCACTCAGAACTATCCTAGAGGGTTCCAAGACTTCTCAGATAAGGCCCAGCGCCTCGAAGAAGCTTTGAAACAAGCTAGTCAGGCACATCTTCTGCTCCATGTGATCCCAGCAAGGATAGATTCCAGAGTCGAGCCCGCCGCGGTGGCCCAGGTAGAGGCCCCTAGGCAGCTAGAATTGCTACTAGTGGAGCTCACTCCATAGCCCCGCAGTGGTCCACTGCCATGGGAACAGTTTCCAGCCTAGCAGTGCCCGCCTCAAAATTGGCAGGCGCCCTCGCGTAACGCGCTGCCGCCACCTAGCTGAGACAATATAGTTCCACCTCCTCAGCAGACTCCTCTGGCCCCCCGTCAGGGTAATGCTCCTAAATCCCCCTTTCTGTACAGAAGGAATTGGGCCTACTCATTCGATGAGGCTCAGGTCCCTGGTTACTTCCGCAGCAACTTAGAGCCGAGAATTGTATGACTGCCTAAGTGCCAGAAGCCAGAAGAGGCACATCTCACTGATCACCCCAACTACTGCCCTTATCACCAGATCCTAGGGCACACCATCAAGTAATGATATGTGTTCAAGGACTGGCTCCAAGACCAAATCAACAACAACATAGTCAGGATTTCCCTGGCCTTGGCGCATGTCGCGGGTGTCTTTGTGTGGTTAGATAGTGGTAGATACAACAAAGGTGAGTGGAAATAGGTTTCTGACCATGGGTCCTAGAAGTATAATGACTGGATAGCTCACCGGATGGTCAACAGTGCCCATGGTATTATCCATGCATGCCTGAATTAGCCGGAGCCTTTAGAAGCTGCAGAGCTCAATGCTCGCAGCCTCCCTATCTAGTGTCAACAGGTCGGCCTCCACCACCATTTGTGCTACTGGATCAGGAATAACCACTTCAGTCGCGCCGCGACCAGATTATCCCCACTATAGGCCAATCTCAGTCGTCTGGTCCTCATCTGATAGCCTCTCTCTAGGCTTCGACTAGTGAGCAGCGAGATATTCCCAATACTTGTTAGTCGTCGGTCCGACCGGCTGGGCCCGCCTTGCCTTCCATCACAGAGCGACTCCCTGCAAGTAGAAGTTCATGCCTGGCATGGAAGTACGACATTGTCAAGAACCTCGCCAGTATCCCAGCGAGGCTTTCTGTCCTTAAATCCCTTTGCCTGTTGCCAGATATGCGTGAAGCACTCACTGAGGCTTTAAGGAGCCCCCTCCGGTTTGAGACAGAGATAGCTGCTACAGAGGCTTTCCATGATAAAGTAGTTGAGGATGCCGAATTTCATGCCATCATTTCATTCTCTGAATAGGATTAAGGTTCCCCCATACAGGGGAGCATCCGCCCACTGTATATCCTCAGCCAATTTAAAGGCACGGAGGTTCGTCACTCTCTTGTTGACACCGCCTCTAGGATCAAACTTATCCCGACACAGACACTATGGAAGCTAGGGTTATTTGAAGATGACCTGACTCCCTCTGATTTAAGAATACATGGATATGAAAGGACAAAGCAGACCCCGGTCGGCAAGATCCGTCTAAAGAACCTGTTCGGTGGTTTAGTTTCCAGCACCGAGTTCATGACTGTCTCCCAGGACACCGCATATAATTCATTGATGTGTAGGCCATGGCTCCAACTGTATGTGGCGGTCCCTCATCATATCACCAATTCCTCAAGTACTCCCTTAATGGTCGATTGGGAATACTCCAAGGTGATGCATCTACTTTCGCCTCTTGAAATGCCTGCTACATGGATGCTGACTATTACAAGAGCAAGGATAAACAAGTCCAGGCAAGTGAAGTTGAGCCTGTCACCACTACAACCGACCCTTGGGTAGGAATGAATGATGGATATGTCTTCCCAATTAGTCGGTTGGAGGCTATGAACCATGATATGGAGAAATGTTTTGTCATTTCTGGGACAAGGGGGAACCGTGCTCCCAAATCCAGGCAGCGTCGGAAGATCACTTCATTTTCCTATACGAGTCAGGCTCCAGTGATCCCGAAGCCTCCCACTCCCATCAGGTATCGGGATGTTTGGCTCATGGAAACAGCGGTGTGTCATACTTGTCTGTTTCACTAGGCTGGAATAAGTCCGATCCAGTTGGCGTGCCACTACTGCTTTGATATTTTCAAGCGTGGCCCCTTGGACCGGAGACTAGATAGGATCGGGTCGACATCCTTCATCGTTGTGGTCTTGGCAGCGCCAGAGTTCCCCAATGCAATAACCATTGCCGAAAAAGCTGGTACCAGCCTCCCATCAGGGTTTGGTAGCTCAGAAGCAGCTTCCCCCGTGGAAGATCCCTCCATAAGTGGAGAAGATGATATAGAGGATGCCCCTACCTTTGAGGAAGGCGTCTCAGCCACGATCGACAAGTTGGTACAGGTGAACCTCGGAAGCGAGGCAGACCCGAGACCCACATTGATCAGCGTTTCTATGTCCCCTGAGGAGCAGCAGCAGTACATAGGCTTCCTTAAATAGCATCATGATGTATTCACTGGGAGTTACAGTGAGATTCCAGGACTAGATTCTCAGGTAGTCGTCCACCACCTCGGTCTTCCGGAAAATCACCACGGGTTCAAGCAGCCTCCCAAAAAGATTCACCCTTCTCACGGTGCCATGGTTGAGGCCAAAGTCGACAAGCTCATTAGATCCAACTTTGTTATAGAGGTCCAGTACCCCAAGTGGCTGGACAACATTGTACCAATCATAAAGAAGAATGGATATATCAGAGTCTTTATCGACTTTTGTTATCTCAATCTCCATTGTCTGAAGGATTATTTCCCCTTCCAGTGATAGAATTGTTGATCGACAATACGATGGGGTTCCGGGACATCTCTTTCATGGATGGTTACTATGGATATAATTAGATCTGGATGGCCCCCGAGGATGAGGATTCCACGGCTTTTAGGGTGCACCGAGGTACTTTATGTTACTAGGTTATGCTCTTTGGCCTGAAAAATGCCGGTGCCACCTGTCAGTGGGACATGCATTGCATATTCAAGCCAATCTAAGGTACATTGGTGGAGTGTTATGTGGATGATTTGGTGGTCAAGTCTTTCAAGCGTTAGGACCATCTCATGCATCTTGAGAAAGTGTTAAGCTTCCTCCATTCTCGCCACCTGAAGATGAACCCATTGAAGTGTGCCTTCGAGGTCACCTCCAGGAAGTTCCTTGGCTTTGTTTTCAGGTACCAGGGCATCGAGATCGACCCCGAGAAGATCAGGGCCATCAACCAAATGCATCCCCCGAGTAATATTCAGGAGCTTCGAGGTATCCCAGGACACATGGCCTACACATGCCTATTCATTGAGAATATTTCTGGAAAGTGTAAGCCCTTTTATTGACTCATGAAGAAGGGAATATTTTATGAGAGGTACGAGGACTGCCAGACTACTTTTGAGGAAATCAAGAATTATTTTCTCCAGCCTTCGGTCTTGATGCCACCTGTCTCCGAGAAGCCACTAGTCCTATATGTGACTGCCCTGGAATGGTCCCTCAGTGCCCTTCCCACACAGAAGAACAATGAGGGGAGAGAGAAAAACCTATAATACCTTAGCCACATGCTCCTCGATACAAAGACCCAGTACTACCCCATCAAGGAAAACTTCCTTACGCTCGTATTTACCGTGGAGAAATTGCGGCATTACCTACAGCACCACGAGGTACAACGGATATCTCGGGTAGACGTGTTGAAGTGCATACTAAGCCGTTCCATGTTGACTTGACAACTAGTGCAGTGGGAGGTAATCCTCCAGCAGTTCGATATCAGGTTCGTGCCTCCAAAGGCTATTAAGGGGAAGGCATTGGTAGACTTTCTAGCTTCCCATCCAACCTCTGTGGATCAGTCCCTGGACCTAGATTTTCCATATGCGGCAATCCTCTCAGTCGATAAAGCCATCCCATGTTGGAAAATGAACTTTGATGGTGCCTCTCGGAGCCCCACTGGTAGGAGGCTCAATGATCCTAGGCTCAACAGAGTACTCCTAGGTATCGTCTTTATCACCCCGATGGAATCCATACTTCCATACTCATTCATGTTGTCAGAAGGCTTCACTAACAACGAGGCAGATTATCAGGCCCTCATTACTGGTCTCGAGCTGGTCCTTGAGATCGACATGCCCCATTTGCATGTTAAAGGGGACTCTGAGCTAGTTATTAAGCAGGTTAATGGAGACTATATTGTCAGAAAGCCACAGCTCGTACCGTTGTTAGAACACACTCTCCAGTTAATGGCCCAGTTTCCTTCTCAGCCAGAGGTTATCCATGTCCCCCGTTCATTGAACGATCAAGAAGATGCTTTTTCCAGCTTAGCTGCATCACATGTAGAGCCTGAATAGGATGATCTGGTCATCCACACGGTGCATGGGAGAGTCATAGCTCATGTTACCCCGAATGGAGATGACGAACCACATGTAATCCATCGTACTATTAGTGCCTCTACATCAAGACCCCCCGGGTTGTCCGGATGTAGTGATCGAAGTGATTGTCTATTGGAGGACACCCTTGGTCGAATACCTCCAATACGGCAATCTCTCATCAGACCGGGACGAGCGTGAGCGAATCCGACACCACGCGCTGCAGTTTACCCTCTAGAGTGGTCCTAGACTTGAGCCAATCCCATATAACCATGGATTTGATGGTGTTCTCCACAGTTTCATTTCAGGGGTTGAAATTCCACAGGTCATGCAAGAGGTTCACGCTGGTTCCTGTGGTGCCCATCAGGATGGCCCCAAACTGTCTCACCAGATTCTGAGACTAGGGTATTTTTGGCCCTCCATGATCCACAACTGCATCGAATTCTCCAAGAGGTTCCATAAGTTCCAAGTTCATGCTATCTTTTTTCTTCTTCCACCAGAGCTTCTCCACACAACCAAGTACTCATGTCCCTTTGCATTCTAGGAGTTAGATTTCATAGGACCATACCAGCTGACAACGGCTTGCCAATGCCGATTCATTCTGACCGCTACAGATTTCTTTTCCAAGTGGTCAGAGGCAATTCTGCTCATGGAATTCAAGGCCTGTTCTATTTTTTTCTTCATGAGTTATAATATCATCCATCGGTTTGGGGATCCACATGCTATCCTCACCGATAATGACACCAACTTTTGAGCATCCGAGTTGAAGAAATTGTATGCTAAGTACAATATCCATTTGAACCATACCTCCCACTATCATGCATAGAAAAACGGATAGATTGAGGTGTTCGATAAAACCTTCTCTAAAATTCTACAGAAAATGGCTGGTCGGAACAAGAAGAGTTGGCTGGATAAGCTCCCCAACGCCCTCTGGTCTTATCGGATGACAACTCATAATTCCACCTAGGTGACCCCATATTCTCCGGTGTATGGAATTGAGGCCATCCTGCCCATCGTGATTCAATTTCCCTCATTGCGCACAGTGGTCTATGACCATAAAATTCCAGATAGATTGGTTGAAATCTGTCTAGCTGAATTGGAAGCACTGGACGAGAATAGGCTTCGTGCCTTGCACAACCTAGAAAGTCATTAGAGTAGGATGGCCCGAGATTTCAACAAGAAGGTTCACCTCTGCTCTTTCCTAAAAGGCAATTTGGTATTATCCCTCAGGGAACCAATGATTCCCGATAGGAAACCACCCAAGTTGGAGCCCAAATGGGAAGAACCTTTAATTGTTCATAAGATTCATCCTAATGGAGAAAACTCCCTGGTGGCCATGGATGGTGAGCGTATAACTCCTCCCACCAATTCTAGGTTCCTAAAACAATATTTTTCATGACCCTGTTTTAGGGTCCTCAATGACCTTAAACTAGATTACCAGTCCACAACGACCTTAAATTTTTAGTCCCCCATGACCCTAAATTGCACGCTTATCCCGCATGACATTAAACTGAATGTTGTCCTGCATGTTGTTAAACTGTATGTCGTCCCACATGAAGTTAAACTGTATCTTCAAGAAATATTTGTGGCTTTATCCCCATCCTTATGGGATACGTAGTTCCACCTGAACATTGATATTTTGGGTCCAGCCACATCTCATAGAGATCTCCTGATCACCCGGTCACCTAGGCCCCTTGTCTTGTCCATCCCCACGAGGGGGATATATAGGTGTGGTACATGGTTATTCCATCCTTCAAGTTGGGTTTTTTGCACCATTCCCCCCTTCTCATGGGAATTATCCATCACTTAGCTACTCTCAAGATGAGCCGCTCAACCCTTTGCAGTGGTTCACCAATGTGCCTAAGAGTACTCGGGTTTAGGACCTAGAATGTTAAATTCAACTGGGGAAAGTTTCCATTCACTTGTCAAGATATATGTTCCTTTCATTTGGGCCCACAATTATCTTTCACACTTGAAGGGCCCCCCAAAAACAGCATGGATACTTTGCCTAAGGTCTCTCCTACCGTTACGGGCCAATGCCCCTGAGGGTTTCAGATAACAAATTGATACAAATACCTTGTTACGAACATGGTCAGTGGTCGATGATCATTTGTTTGTCCCTATTTCAGGCTAACGTGATATGATGTTGTGTTGCGAACATAGTAAGTAGTAATCCTTCGTCATCATGCCAGCCCCTTCAGGCCTTGAATGTTGATTACATGATTCACATTATGCTCCACCCGATCATGTCCAGGTGGAATCTCGACACTCTTGGAAATATCCCTCAGTTCACCTCCACACGCCAGGGGGATAAAGTTGCAATCTGACGTTCTTTGGGGCTCCCACGGTTCGAGCTCTAAGACCATAAACTAAGATCTTCATTAAGGTCTATGTGCGGCTCAATCCTCATCCCCATGGGATATGTGTGATCACCCGGACATCGTGCTTCCGAGCCCAGCTCAGCTGGGAGCTAGTTTCTCCTTCCCCTTATCCTCTGACCCTCACTGGCCTCCTGGCCTAAGGCTCCTCTACCAGAATCTCACACGGTGGTGGTGTGGACCTCTTCCTTATTCACATTAGGTATGCTTTACCGCGTCGTGTGCATTCCCTCAAGTCCAAGCCATATGACCTTAAACTGTGCTATTTGGTCCTATCACGTGACCCTAAACAGTGATAGTATTGTCCTGGCTACACGACGAAAAATAGCACTACATTGTGATGACCTCATCATAGGGGGCATCACGTTGGGTATCGGTTATCCACCATACCATTTGTCAACGCCTGTATACAGCTTCATTCTTGTGGAAACATCGGGAATTACTACCCTTGGCCTGTCGCTTCACAAAAAAACCCCATTCACCTTAAAGGAAAAACAAGATACATCAAATACCACTTCTTTGGGTGTGAGTGCTAGTCCTGCACACCCCTTTCATCCTTTGCACTGGTGCCTTACCACGCCACCACCCAGAACTGCATATGGCTTGATTTTCATTCTCATGAGATATGTCGGAACGCTCGGGCACTTCCCCACGGACCCAGCCTAATTTCCGTGTCTAGTCCCTTGACCTAAACACTTCTCTAAGGAACACATGGTAATTTGGACTTATTTCCTCATTCACGTAGGGTTTCATAATCACCTTACCATGTGCCTCCTTCATTCCTTACCAATCCCTAGTCCAATTTCTAAGACCTTAAACTAAGACCCATACCAGAACTATGCGTGGCTTGATTCCCATCCTTATAGGATACATAGGAATGCCCAGACATTTTGTCTCGGGTTCAGCCCCGGGAATCAGAAATCCCATCCTTTCCCCCACCGTCGGCCCCTTGTCCTGACCCCCCAGGGGAGTTGTGTAATTGCAGCATTTCCCATCAACAAGTTCAGGATGCCCCATGATGACATTGGGATGTGACAGTTCCCTCACTAGAGAGGTCTTGTCTACAAATAGGGATGATCCATGATCAGATTAATGCTCCCGCCTAATGTTCTTCCACCATGGTGGCATAATTTTGGGAGTGTTGGATTTTATGCGAACAAACCACCACTTCACTTTACACACTTTGTGTGCCCCTTCATTTGGACCCTCATCCTCTTTCGGGTTTGAAGGGACCCCCTTATAGTATGTATGCTCAACCTATGGTCTGCCTGCTATCTTGGGCCAACGTTCTGGAAGACTGATGGACAATATTTGAGTTAGGTCCCATGTTGCGAACATGGTCAGTGGCTGACCCTCATTTGTTGTCCCCATTTTAGGCTAATTAAATAGGGATGATGTGTTTCAAACATGGTCAACAATCATACTTTATTGTCATGCCCCTCTCATAGTGTTCAGAATTTGGGTAATGTGATTCGCATTTTTCATTCCCCTTTTGTTCAGACTGATTCCAATGCCCCTGGAATTTCCCCGCTTGTGCGCTTGAGCACATTGAGAAGACGATACATCGATTGGTCTAAGGTCCTCTTCCTTTGATCAAGCCTCCCTCTTCGCCTCAGAAATACGAGTTCAAATTTCGAATTCCTGAAGCTTGTTTGATGTTCCCACGATAAAAAAAAGTGATAGTACAAGCCTCCTTTGTTTCTCATGTTGGTTATGGACCACGTGAGTTTAGGGATGGATTGCTATTTATTTCGGGATTATGGTTGAGCATGTTAAACCAAAGGGACACATATGTTAAGACAAAAGGTCAAGTAAGTAAATTTGTCTATAAATATAGTTCAAAAAGGAAATAAGAAGTAGTAAGGGGAGGTAAGTTTATGGGTTTGGCAAAAACAGGGCCCTTAAGGGTCGACTTCTTGGAAAGATCTCCCTAATGCCACCACCTTTTGGATGGTCTCCTCTAGGACTGCCTCCTGTCCCCTGAGGACTCTCTCTTCGTCAGTGGCTGCGGAGCGCTGTTCACTGAACCTGGCCCATGCCCAGGCCTGTTCTATTTAGAGCTCAGTTTTCTGGTGACTCGCTTCCACGAGTTTTTCTTGGGCATTTTCAAGTTGGGCCCTCAACTAATCCATTAGCTCAGAGCATTTTGCGATGAATATCTCCTATTCTTTCACTTCTTCCTCAAGGAATTGGACCTCGTGTTGTGCCCTCAGAAATGATCATGTACTCCTTGAATTCTCCCGGCACTGGGTAATGTCGGAGCACCGGCTAATCTCACACATATTCTCGTGCATGTAATCATGAACCGTTAGGTGGAGGTGTTGAGTTTCTTCCGCTCTAGAACACAAGAAACACAACCAGATGAGGAGTGACCCTGTCCGCTTCAGCCATTCCACCTGAGGATGACTGAGAAAACTCTAGATGCACTTCCATTCCTTGTGTCGCGTCATTCGTCTCTCCTCGGCCGCTTCTGAATCTGAATCATCGATTTCTTCGGGATCAGCGGGCCGATAGATAGGGAAGAAAACCAACAGTCTAGCAGCAGGGTCTCCCTCGGAGATTACTCCCAGGGGAATATGCACCTCAGCATTTGAGTGACCTTACTCTCTCACCTCGACCCTGGTAGTGCCTTCGTCGACTTCTGACCCTGCCCCAACAACAGCACCACTGGTGTCCGCCGCTCCCTTATCACCAATTGACATGGCCAAATCAGTTTGGGAGGCATATTCTGGATGGGGTGGTACATTTTCCATCGGCACGCTCGCAGATGGTACAGGCTCAGCAGATCGACGAGCCTCCAATGCCATGATCACTGTATAGACAAGGAGCACCCAAATCAGTTGAGTTATCTGACGGTAAGAACCGATATCAATTAAAGGAACTTATAAGAACCCAAGGCATCAACCTCTAGTCCTCTGGCCACTACAGGAGCTGTCGTGGTGGGGGATCCCTCAGCACTCGTCAATTCTCTAATGGGCGTCGATTCTCTACCTTTCCCCATTGGTGCTTCCTCCCCTCCTTCGGCTAGGGACTCTAGATCAGCACCCATATGCTCTTGAGTTGGATAAGAAGGTTGGATTAAGGATTTCAAAGGAAAGAAAAGGAAAAAAAGAAGAGGGGGATAGATAAGGATTGAAGAATACCTAAAGCAGCTCAGTCACATCCATATCAGAGCCGATGACTTCACCGCCCTCCGACTCATCCTCGTTGTCATCTTCCCCCAGTGACATCATTTCCGGATCATGTTCCTGGCCGACAATCACCTTCACGAAGAGAGGTAGCTCCACACGCCGACCCTTTTGATGTGTGTACATGTCCATGGCCGTCAGATATGCATGAAGATGATGAAAGTTCACTCTGTTGGAAATCCAAACAAGCCCGACTTCTGGCAGCTGGATCCCATCCCGCAATATATTCTTCAAGAGGACTTCAGTACTCACAGACTACTGTTGGGTTATCCAAGCCGACCATAGCGCAGGGAAAACTGCATCTTGGGAAGGATGAAGCATGTGTTTCATTTGCTTCCCAGGAATTTCTCTAACTCCTCCATGGGACCCTCCTCCTCTAGGCGATGAGGGCATGGCCACGCCATGTGACCCCCCCTCTACTGAGGTCCCGGCCTGTGCGGGCCCCGTTTTATGACGCGCTTCTGATCTTCCCCCTATAGCGGCACCCTGCTTGCTCTCTCGCCACCCTGGTTACACACTGGAAACTTTGAGCTACCAAAATTTCTTCCACAAAATCCCCTTAGGGTATGCTATGGCCCAATGTTCGGTATACTCAGTTTAAAGACCTGTGCTGACCTTGGTGGGAGGAAAGGTGATGATTTCACTAGAACCATAGGTCATGAACATCAGCCACAACTGACGAAGAACACATGGATTCCTATCCTCCTGGACGTCTGTGTATACTCATTTCGGTATTCGTTGGAGGCAACCAAACTGCCTGGAAAACCTGGACGGAACATATGGCTCATAGAAGATCTTTCCATCAATCCATCCCATGAGCACCCCCGCCTATGATGCTCTGGAAGTACTCCTTCTACTCCAGTGAGCCTTTCCCATTGTCTATCAGCTGACCAGTTGGGGTGGGGAATGGGCTGAAGGTGAAGTTGGCATGATTACCAATCCTGATCTGTACTCCCTCCCCGTTGAGTGTTAATGGCATGACCCCTACAATATTCAGTAGAGAGGGTCGTAGGCCATTTCCCGAAGGACGGATGGAATTTGTGAAAGTGTATCCGCCATAATGAGTCGCAACCCATCCATGGGAAATCTGTAAGGGGCCACATACTCTCCTAGTTGATCCCCCTCTCAATATGTGTCCCAAGATGGCATACAGGTGAGCCAACATGAGGACCCTCAGGTTGAGCCTCTTGTTGGCAACCATGATTCCAGCCATCACCAGAGTCACTAGACGGATTCCCATCCTTACGTCCCTCACCGGTAGGAGCCACCCGATCAGGAATGTAGCGAGAAACCCGGCATACCGAAAATTCGGATCCCGACTCTTGTTTATGTTGTAGCCCAATGACTGGTAGTGCCCCGCGTCCAAGATCCTCCTGTATGATCTACACTTGCTTCTCTGTGCCACGGTTGGACACTGTCTCCCCCGCCCTGGCATCTTGACTGCTATATCCTTCTCCAGGAATAGGATGAACCAGTCCTTGTAGGCAATATCCTTCATGAAGTCCATGACCCCCAAGATCTCCTTGGCATGCTCCAGCAGGTGCCACGTCAGTATGGGGGTTCGTGATCTGTCTCCCCATATGTTCATCAGCAGAGGGAATTCGTCGTATTGATCACCCTCCAATGGGATACCCCCGATGTAGTTAATTTCCCAGAGACTGATGTTGACTTCCCCATGATGGATATGGAATGTGTAGGTATCAGGGGACCACCGAGTGAACAACTTTGGCCCAAGCTCGTGCTAGCGGTAGAAGTGGAATTGTAATGTCCATACCACCTCAAATAAACCAATATGCCGAAGCTCGGCCCCAAATTGGTCACATGTATGGAGAACCCGGTATGCCCAGGCCCACTAGCTAGTGAAGTTACCTCCAGACCGTAGGTCCCAGTCCTGAAGCCAACCTTTGGTCTCGTTAGTGACGCTCTGACGAAAAGTGATTGCATGGAGGACATGGGAGCTCTCCACAACAGGGTCACCCCCAAAAATGGTCCTCATCGTGGGATTCAGGACATATAAGTCCATGTGTCTAGTTTCTCTGGCAGGGTAATCATTGTTGGTGATGTTGTATCAAGGAAGGTCATGCCACGAGTCACCCATGACCACGACGTATCCACCTCAATAGCCCGATAGAGGGACCTCCTACAGAATACCAAAGTCCCACAGCTGTAGGTTATTGGAAAAGGCATACTCTTTTTTGGTGGGGCTTAGAAAGTTGAAGAGGGTATGGTTGTTGGAGACAATCCTTTTTGCACCATAAACTTCTAGGTTTGCAGCCATTTCCACCCTAAAAGCAGCGACTTCTCCCTCATCAATTTGGTTTGTAGCCATCTTCTTCTGACCAAGTGTTTCAGTAGCAGGAGAGAAATCGGGGAGGTTGGTGTGTAAAATCAGCGGGCGTCGTGAAATTTCAGGCCGCGTTGTAAAAAACCCCAGCTTTGCATGAAAATTGATGCCTGATCTCGGTGGAATTGCACGCAACCAGAGAGGTATTTCTCATTGGGCCAGAGACAATTTCGCGTACGAGAGAAAAAACATTTGTGCATGAGAGCTCGAAGCCTGTCACGTGAGAAAAGTCGTATAGATCATGGGACTCACGATTTCTTTTATAGGCTATGCCTGGGTTCCATGCTGCACGAAACATGAATTCCACTCCTTTTTTCATTTTTCATGCCGCTTCAGAATTTTGCGTGCATGGACCCCGCAGAGCCCTGTATTTCAGTGTTTCCCTCAAAATCTGACCATTGCAACCCCTCACAAATCCAATTATGAGGGGGGTTATTTGTAGACGCCGAGAAGTGCTCAAGTGATAGAGAAGGTTTCCAAATGAAAAAGCAAAGTCATATTTAGACTCGAAGACCCTGTCCGGGTGGCCCGGAGGGGCCGAGCGATATAAATTTTTATGCATGTGAAAAAACTGTGTCTTGCACAGAATGTTCCGGGTTTCACGAAGAGGCCTCGGCCTAGGTGCGAAATAATTTCGCGCCCCATCCCGCACGGTTGAAATTTCACGACGTAGACCTCGGCGAATAGTGATTTCACACCGAGCTATTTTCCGCGCCCCTGGGATCCTATAAATAGAAGGCGATCCTCTTCCATTTCGGGGCTGAATAATCTGAACTGGATCTCGTATGAGAAATCCATCTCCCATGCGCGCAATATGGCCTTCAAGTATAGTTCTTTTCACGCCAATTTTCCATGAGGCCCACCTTTGCATGAGATCCCCAGTTATTAGATTGAATTCCAATCCCTTTGGGGTCCTCCCCTTGCACGCAATCCCCTCCATTGCACGCAGGTCGTCCAATTACATGCAATTCCTTCCATTGCGTGCACCCCTACCTATTGCGCGCAATCCTTTCAAATTGTGTGCACCCCTATCCTTGCGTGCAGCCTCTTACACTTGTGCGAAATTCATATGCCTTGCGCGCAATCCTTCTTGTCACATGCAAAAAATCTGACCCAATTACATGCAAGAATCCACTATTTCATGCCAGCCCTGTGTTTTTTGTGTAGGGCTATTATTTCAGTCAAGGTTCGAAGGTTATGCAGAATTCCTAGGACCCCCTAACTTCGGTCCTCCCCGGGTGCCTCCTTGCGTGGGTGCCCGATGCTCTTCTTAAGGATGTCATTCATGGGTGTTTCTCCCACCCCGGGCATCCATATCATGCATTGTTTCCCGTGCGACCTTCTAGGCTCGTGCGAAGTAACTTCAATGTCCCTTGGACGATACTTCCCATTGCATTGTTTTGCCTCATTCTTCTCTGTATAGGCACAATAACGACTATTTCTTCTTCGCATATCCACGCTAATGTGGACCCCTTGATGGTTCGCTCCGTGGCACCCCCTCACTACGGCTTTGTCGATTTCTTCCCTACCATAAAGAGCAGAGGGTACCGGTTATGAAAGTCCTAGGGGTGTGGGGAAAACACACCTCGTTAGAGCTGCAGGACATTAAGCTTCCAAGCACCTCATCCTCAACACATGACGTTAAACTGTGACCTGGCCCCGTGGCTCACACGTAGGGTCCCCCCACCTTGGACATTCTCCACGCCCACTCGTCTCCATGGGGATGATATCATCCCTCAAAGGGGGTGATATCCTCTTTATTGGAGTGGTGTTTGTCCATGAGGATGGGCAACCACCTTGGTGTAAGACCCTAACCTTTCTTGCAGGAGGTAGCACCCCTACTCCCCCTCACTTCCCCGGTGCCAAGGCCAGCCAAGGGCGTGATGGGGAATGGTGCTTCTCCATTCTTCGGTCCCAAATCCATCTCCCGCTGTGCTTTATTGCCCTCAGGCCTCCATCCTGGAGTAAGCCTCGACTCCCAGGGATGCTCTACGTGTAATCCCCACTCTGCTTCCCACGGACGCACCTTTTGCGACATGATCGTCATGTATTTTCTCTCTCTTATTTCTCACACCAAGCATGACTCATGTGAGCTTAGAGTGAGCCCGACCATGACATTCCACCCTGGGCTGCCTCAGAGTGTAAGCCCCAATCCATCCTGAACTACGAGGACTTTAATCCATGTTAAGGCATGGTACGTAGGAATCCTCTATGAGGTTCAAGCCACAACCACCTTGGGCCACCTCAGAGTGTAAGCCCCAATCCATACCGAACTACCGGGACTTTGATCCATGTCATGGCACAGTACGTAGGATGTCTCCATGAGGTTCAAGCCCCAACCACCTTGGGCCGACTCAGAGTGTATGCCTCATACCATCCCGAACTACGGGGACATTGATCCATGTTAAGGCATGGTATGTAGGAATCTTCCACGAGGTTCAATCCCCAACCACCTTGGGTGGCCTCAGTGTGTAAGCCTCATACCATCCCGAACTAGGGGGACTTTGATCCTTGTCAAGGCATGCTACGTAGGAAGCCTCCATGAGGTTCAAGCCCCAACCACTTTGGGCCGCCTCAGAGTGTATGCCCCAATCCAACCCGAACTACGGGGACATTGATCCATGTCAAGACATGGTACGTAGGAAGCCTTCATAAGGTTCAAGCCCACCACCCGGTCATTCCTTCACGTTAGGTTCACCCCCATCCCGCAAGATGATAAACTGTATCCACCCTCCTAAACTATGAGGACTTTAATCCATGTCAAATCATGGTATGTAGGAAGCCTCCACGAGGTTCATGCACACCATCCATCAGGACCCCAGGTCAACCTTCATGTCGGTTTACCGACACCATGGGCCGCCTCAGAGCATAAGCCTCAGATGCCACCAGAACTACGTGGACATTGATTCCCTGCCACGTGGATACGTAGGAAACCTCCATGAGGTTCAATCCTCTCATCCACGACTCATCCTGATCTATCCCTCAAGCCCATGTGTCTTAGGGAGTTCATGCCCTAACCCGGAGGTTCCACTTCCTCTAGGTCCCATCCATGCGTCCATTCTCGTGGGTCTCCTCCTCAGGTGTCCAATCGTCCCATTGAACTACGTGGACATTGATTCTCTACCACTGGGATATGTAGGAAGTCTCTTCGAGGCTCAAACCCAAAGCTATCATCCATCCTGATTCTTACCCGGGCCGCCGCATCCTGGTGAGATCATGCCACCCCACTCCCCATTCCATTTGACAGCATTCTGGAAGTCGTCCACATGCTAGCCCCAGTATCGGTGGTCCATCTAGGGGGTTCCACAATCTGATCCACTCTAATTAGTGTTTCAATCAGTCTGATTCGTCTACGTTGGATGTTAAACTTGCAGTATACCCTGTGTAAAACATGGGAAGCTAAGGAAAACCTCATATACATGCCTATGGAATATGATTCCCCTCGATCGAGGTGGTATGCCTGGGGCTTCAGCGCCCTCGAGAGGCCCTATAATAAGGGAACAAAAACAAACTTTCCAATCCCACAGCGTTAAGACATGCCAGTGGTGCCAAACGTGACTAATACCCTAACCAAAGGTTTCTTCCCTGAATGGACTCCCTAGAATGTCCTGATAGAAGCAGTGTAATTAACTGGTGTCCATAAAGATATATCACTGGGAACAATTTCACGAACTACGTCTTAAATCTATGAGGGAGACCCAGACTTGGTGACGATTTCAGAGGAGGAATCCATCGAAGGAAGAACCGACATCCCATCATCCTGTTTCGATCAAGGAGCAGACGTCCCTGAATAAGGAAAGGATGCCACCCGCCTTTTGAATGCAGGAATGCAGGGTAACAGCAGCGCGTCCTCTGCGTGACGGAGGCGCGCGCCCCAGAGAAAGTGTCGGAAACAACATTTTATATGAATAGTGGGTGATCTTGAAACATCATTGATGATGGGAGAGCTCAATATAGCTCTCCAATGCATTACGTAAATTGACATAGTTTACCGGTGATCAGTTACTCCTAATAGATATAATAATTATCGAGTTAGTTTATTCTATTATAAAGGTTATCATAAGGGTTAATGTAAAGATAATTTCCCAAAATACCTACATGATACTATTACCATGGGTTTTAAAGGAAATCAATTTATTTCATAAGGTAGGAAAATGGTTTTCCTATGGAACATTTATTCACCTTTTATTGGTGAAAAGTATGTTTTTCATGGAAATGTTTTTATAAGTTACAATGTTTTATAAGGTACTCACATGATTATGATTTATGATTTATTATTCTTTATTAGATATTTTGTGATATATTTTAACAACTAAATTTATTTCCAGGGTAAGTAAAAGATTATTTGAGTTTAATGTTTCTTATAAAAAGGGTAAACCTTATTATGATTTTTTATAAATTTTCAAATGGATTGACATGTTTACTTTATTTTTTATATCCCATAATGAAAGTTTTGTTATCACCCTAAGTTTCAAAATGGGTTTAGGGCATCATAATGAATATGAACTATAAAATGTTCTTTATTTCTGCTATATGGATTCTTCATAAAAGAAGAGAATGATTTTTGAATAAAATAAGATATTAATACTAGGAATCCAATATTTTATGAAAAAATTGATATTGTGTTTAATTTTACACATTTATTATAGGGGTTTGATATGTATTATTTTTTTCTAATTATCTAAAAATATGAACTGAAAATATCATAGAAATGTACAAAAGTGAAACCCTTATCATAAAAGATGTACTTATGTTTTTTTAAAGATTTTAGGAATTATAGTATGTATCAAGGTAAACATTTACGTAATTTTAGTGTTTATGATGACCCATATGATGTTATTTTAATAGTTTTAGATATATTAATGGGTGACCAAGTATAATGTTTATCATAAGTTGAAAGTAACAAACATCATTTTGATGTTTTTATGATGTTATTTCTTTGAGTGAAATTTATTGAGTTTTCATAAATTTTTTAGGTTATTTATAACACTTATATTTAAAATTTTCAATAGTGAAAAGGTTATTTGATTAGGAATGGTTAATATTTTTTGGGCACATGTTTAAAGATATTAATATACTTTAGGACTAATAAGATATTTTTGGTTGAGAAAAATATGGTTAATTATGAAAAAACTGTTATTACAATTTGGGAACATATTATTTATCATATAGATAATCATGGGATTAAAAATAAATTTGGTGATTATGTGAGTAATGCTATTTTTGAATCATTTTACTATTCTAGAAACATTATATGATTATATTAAATAAGAATATTATTTTCCGAGATGTGATTTTATTTGAGTATTAAAGGTTTAATTGTATTTTAAAAGAATATATGATTTTATTGTTGTTTTATAGTGATTGGGGGTTATTTTTAGAAATGATTAGCATATTTCAGTGAATATAAAAATAGGGAATTTGATTTTCTATTTTTTTTACTTTTTGAGTGATTAATGTTATTTGGAGATAAATGTTATATTGATATTAAAAGAATATGAGATGAAATATTTATTATTTTTTTGGTTTCAGATTTGGTGTAGTGTATTCTAAAGAGTTTTAACATTAGTTTTTTATAAAACATTTAAATTTTAACTTAGATGTTATTTATAATGGCTTTATAGATTGACATAGCATTTATTTATATTGGATTCCATTTTACTTTTTCTAACCATTTTGATTTTTGTTAATGTCTAAATACATGAGGAATAACATGTTATCATTATGTGGATCTTGTAATCTGTTATAAGATAAATTTAGTGGATCAGACAAGAAAAATTCATCTTGAATATTAATTTCTTTTTGTATGAGTTTATATAGATGTGGAAATTGATTGAATCACAACCAATGTATGAAACTTTTCATATAAAACTGAAATAAATCAAGTATATATATTTTATCGTATTCCTTATCTTGATAGTAAAATAATCCATCAACTATTGGGAATGGATCTAGAAATTAATATATTTTCCCTTTACCTTAATTTATGATGAATTTATGTTGTTCATTATACTTGAATTATTTATTGTTTTCTTGAAATTAACATTCTCACAATGATGTTCTCTATCACTCTACTATTCCTTGGATGTTATTTTTCACCTATATATCCTTATTTCCACTTCCTGCAAATGTTATCCCTATTTGGGAACAAGATTATGTATTATCATAGGTTACCTTTTTATTTTACTTCTTCAATTTTCAAATGGTTATTATTTTTTACCCCTTTATATGATGTGGGTTTTTAGTAATTTGTTTTAAATATTAAGATGGGTTTCCTTTCATGATCGTATGTTCTATCTTCCAATCATTGGATTTTATTTTTAATATTTTAAACCCTTTTTTTAGAAAAGAGATAAAATTTTGATGTTGAATTTTCAATGTTGGAAAAATGTAACACCCCTATATTTGATAATTTATTTTCTTTAAATAATATATTCGATAACATGTGTATACAAAACTTTATCCTTAAATGAACTGCGATATACTATTATTTAAATATGAAAATTATCACCCAGTGTTTGTTTTGGTGTGTAAGAATATGAATAAAAATATTCTGAAATATATATAGAAGGGTTTTATCTAAGAATTTTAATAACAAAATATTAATTGATTTTCAATTCGTTGGAAATTAAGGAAAAATATTATGAAGGTAAAAGGATCATTTTTTTGTAAAACTGTTTTTACGTGCACAATGTATTTTTATGTCAATAAATTTAATTTATCACTATTTATAAATAATTATAATGAAATATGTAGATTTTATATTCAATTTAATTAATTAACATTTATTTAATTATGGATTCTATGTAAGTAATGAGAATAAATTCATTTTATGCTTCAGAAATTCATTATCTTTAAAAATAGGTTCTATTTCATTTTGTGCTTAAATATTATAATTAATTTATCAAAATTTCAGAAATTATATTTGAAATAATGAAAATAAATTTTTAAATCATCATTTAATAGTTTTATTAGGATTACTTTTGGTATTTTTCTTTGAAAATACAGATTTTTGAGTGAATAGTGATGAACGCTGACTTTTGTAAAAGTGCGATTTATTTTCTTTAGATAATGTAATTTAAAAGTAACATTATATTTTTTATTAGGTTTTAAATTAAAATTATAAATATTTAATTAAAAATAATATAAATAATTCTATAAAAATAATAATTATAATTTATTTTGGTATATGTTAATTTTTATGCATAAAAACAAAATTTCCTAAAAAACATTTTTCATTTCATTTTGAGAAATTATATTAAAAGTAATTTCTGAAAACTATACATATTTAATCTTTAAAAAAATGATTCCATATTTGGAATCATTATATTCAAATTTAGTAAAGAGGTCAATTTTATTTTTAGTCGAAAGATTCGGGCAGGGCCCTCTTATTGAAAAAGAAAAAATAGTACAACAAGGAGTTGGAAGGGGACATACAAGCATCATGCCATCATGCCAATAAACTAGAGAACATCATAAGTCATAATCAAACTAATAGGAATCATCATAATCATCATACCAGTCAAATTCAACTAAGGGACCATGAGACTAGGTGACCATAGTTGGCTTGAGATAGGAATAGTTCTTCCTCTGTCTCGCTTTCCTAGGAGGAACAGGTTGGAAACATTCATCATCCACAACAGCAGCTTTCCCTTTCAATAATACCTGACTATATGATGATATTTTTGGGGAATCATACTTGATATCATCCCACCTTCCATAGTTCCCCTCAGTTTTCCTTAATTTATTGATTTCCTCTCGAATCCTTGATGTGTTCCCATCACCCAGATTTTGCTGCCCTTCAATTTCATGATCAGATTTTTGCTCCGAAGACACAATTCTGTTGTCATCCATTTGATTCTCCAGGGCAATCCCCCTGACGTATGAGTCTCCTATGTCAAATCCTTGGTCACCCCATATATAATCTGCACATTACCTTTGTCAAGAGTGGGTTTTGTAACCGAATCCACCTTATTCTGTGTTGACTGCATCCACAATTTCTTTCTACAAGAAGTTTCAGTATGCCCTATGGAGGAGAAAAACGAGTAAACCACATACTTGTGGAAATTATCCTTGACATGACCTATCATTTGGCATTCCAAACAAAAGTTAGGAAGTCGTTAATATTCCACTTTCAATGGAATATCATCATCCAATGCTGACAAAACAACATTATAGATCAAGCTGGTGCTCAAGTCAACCTCGACCAAAACCCTAGCATAGTGACCAAATCTAACATTCTCAGTATTCCTATCTACCTTGATCAGAATCCCCACAGCAGATACAAATGCCAAAAAATCCAATGAAGGCCAAAAATCTTGACCCAAACATGGGATTTAGTATTTTTTATAGTGAAAGGATTAAACCGAAAATCCCACTCCTGAAAGCATAACATACCTGGCTTTAAGGATATTGAGCCAATCCCCCATGCCCTTCGCTTTATATCTTCTGAAGGAAAAGAGATATGAAAAAAACCCTGACCTAGGGGAATAAATCTCCAGCCAGAAAAACCCCATATAGAGGTCATCTTTCGAACTAAATCGACAAGTTTCCAAGGCATTACTCCTACAGGAAGAACAAGCCTAGCGATTATAGAGTGTTCGCAAATTTTGAATCCATCAAAAATCGCCTCTCTACTAGCAGTCACGTGAGTTGTGTCACCTTTCTTGACCATTCACTCCAGAGCAGCATCCTTAACGTGAGCAAAGTGTCTTTTGCTTATATTAGATTTCTTAGCCCACTAAGATGGGCGCTCAGCAACAAAACCATTTTCCCAGCCTCCACCAATGAAGGCCTCACGCTTCTCATACCTGCAACTATAGTAGTCTCATATACTTCCATAGGTCTACAGACCTGGTCCGTTCTGGTGGGATTCGCCTCATACAAGAAATGGGTCCTGTGCACGCCAGTCACGCTACCAGCACCAGACACCACTGCCATACTCACATAGCCATTTTTCACTTATTTTGAAACAAAATTCCACATCAATGTCAAATAAACTAATATATGACCTTTAAACATAAATTTGTCACTTTTGTGTTTTGAATTTTGAAAATTTGACATACTCGGTTGTGATCAGTAAGATATTTGGAGTCTGATACGACAAACTTAATTTTTGGTGAATTGTAACCTACCCTTATGAATATTAACTAACCCTTAAGAACTTTAAATCCTCAAAAAAAATATTAGCCTTACCCCTGAATGATTAAATAAAACTTATATATCTTATAAGTGACAGTTTGGGCACAGTAAAAGAATTGGTATTTTTGTAGGGAAATAATAAATAATTATAATTAATTAATTAATTTAATTGAAATTGTATTTTTTTAATTTTTTCCATAAATTAACAATTATATTTCTTCTAGTTTTATGATAATTTTATTAGAACTTACGTAATTTTTAAAGCATTATAAAATCAGTTTTAATTTTAAAAACTTTATTTTTCAAGTAAATTATGATTTTAATTCAAAATTTAATTAATTATATTTAGAAAATTAATTTTAAAAAATTGAATTTATTTTAGTATTCTACATGTCGAAAAATGGTTAGGGTGAATTTTTGGTATTTTTATGAAATACATGACTTTTTGATGAATAGTAAAATGCATTAATTTTCCGTATAAATACATTATAATTTTAATCCACTATTCCTAACATCACAAGTGATTAAGAACCAAAATCTAGAACTCACATTCCCTCTTTACGATTCTTGTTCAGTTAATCTTCACTATTACTTATCTTGGTGAAAATTAATAAACTAATGATTAAAATATTGAGAAAACCCCTCTCCCCTCCACTATAAATACCACTCTTCACACCATCATTTCCTCAAACCTCTCAAGAATAAATAATTTTATAAAATATGTCCAAACATCTTCCTTAAACCCTAACCCATGTCCAACAGCTTCTGGTCTCATCAAAAGTCCATGCATAGGTTCCTTAAGGAGGATATCAAGAGGATGATTAAAGAGGTAATATCTCTCTCTCTCTATTTTCCTTTAATTTCCTTTCAATTTCATATAGTTTTCTTAAACTATCCCCACCTATCCTCATCCACATGGTATGGTAACTGAATCATCTCACATATACTGGACTTTTATGATACTAATCATACAATATATCATCCCACACGTTCTCTTATTCTTATTTTAGAAATGAAAACGTTGTTCATGATGTGTTAATCTATCACCTTCAAGAACGACTTGTTTTATTTTTTCCATTACCTCATTCCGATATGGTCATAAACCTATTTTTATGGTTGAAAAAAATTATATTATATGTATATTATCCTATTTAATGTTATGTAACTAACTTATGTACATGTTACTAAATGATTAAACAAACCTAGTTCGTTTTGGTTGAAAAACCGCCTGAATTAACCCAAATATTCATAATTAAATTCTTATCTAATGATTCATCCACTGGATATATAAAATAATTCAATATCAGACCATTTAAACCACTTTAATAACATTAATAACATGAAATATTAGTTCTGTATATTTATCCATGTTCTACACAAAGTTCCATTTATGAATACAAGTGAACCGCTCAACAAAACCAAAAAAATGAACATTCCCGAACAATGTATTTAAAATATATAACTCATAAAAAGGCCCATAAAATAACTTAATTAAAAAATAATGAACCATATTCATGTTAAAAAGGTTCTGTAATTGTTAATTAATGAAAATAATTTCGTTATACCGGACACAAAAGTGGATAAAGCGTTCAGATACTAGATAAAGGGAAATTCTCGAACCCAACTTTCTTTTTAGGGTTCTCCTTAAAAATCATTTATTCATTATTATATTACCTTTTATAGGATATAAATGTTCTCTCATTTATTTTATGAAAAACCCAATGTTTTCCCAAATAACACTTCTTTCAAATAAACTCACCATTTTTTACTTCTTGAATATTGTTTCACTTTTCACTCATGGTTAATGGTTCTATGTTAAGAATGAAATTCCCTCTTTATTTTTGGGACCACATGTTTATGAAAGTATTATTTATTATTTCAAATCCATTTCTTTCAATGGGTTATGTTATGTTCAGTTTTCACATATTTTTAATGTGGCATGCATGATAATATAAATATTATGATGTGACGGGTGCACCCAGAATTATATAGTGCAATATGAATGTTTGAATGTGACAGGAGAACCCAGAATTATACAGTTATCTTATGCATTCGGTAAAGTGATGAATATCAATATTAAAAGGGATGTTGTGCGTGAACATTATTCTAGAACTGTTCACAACTATGTGTGGTATTTGACCACTAAGACATGATATTTTATTTTTATGCATCACCACATTTCAAGTCTTTTATTAATGCTTCCTCTCATGTTCATGATCCAATGACTATGTTATGATTGTGCTCACCCATTTTTATATTTTTCATATCTATATTCTTACTAGGATTTTATCTCACCCCTTTTTGATGTATATCCTCAGGTGACTACATTTATTAAGAAGAGGACAAGAGCCAATAAGAAGCTAGAGAAGAAGAAATTAAATAAATGTTTTTTATTGATGTTATAAATGTTATGTTCGATCCTAGTTTTACCAAGAAACTAAACCTATGGATCCTTGTGGTGTAATAATATAATATTGTTTATATTTTTAATTATTTTATAGTAATTTAAGAAATGGTTGGGTCACTATAGTTGTTATGAGAGGAAAGGTTTTGTAAATTTCGGAATTAGGATTAGTGAACTGTAGAGAAAACCTCTAGCATTATACTAAGTAGAAATATTCACAGAAGAATATTTTCACAGGGATCCCATAAGTTATGATTTTAGTTTAAATTATACAAATTAATATTCTATTCAAGACTTGTTGACTAATGTTTTGTTATAACTTTTCTATCTTAGAAAATTGTGGGAACCAGGAGAAATCAGGCCCACAACCCATGCGAGGGCCAATGAAGGGATTTCCCAAATGACATACACAATTATTTGGGATGTGGAGTTAAAAACTTTATGGTGATTCTTACTGAAATATATCTGGTTATGAATAATAACAATAATAACATGGAATATCCTCCTTCTCCCAGGAGGGAGAAACTGGCTATCGAGTGTTTTATGCGGCAACGACCACCGAAATTTAGTAGATATTCCAATATACTTGTTGAGGAATAGTGGGTCAACTCCATGGATAATATATTTTATATGCTTCAGTGTTCTGAGATGGAGAAGGTGACACTATCTATTTATCACCTAGAAGGAGAGGCCGATCAATTGTGGACATTGATTAAGAACACCAAGCCAACTGAAAAAATTAAAGAGATGGAATGGGAAGACTTTAAGATCATGTTTCTTAACAAGTATATCCTACAAAATATTTTTATGAATATGGAGAGAGATTTCATAGAGCTTAAGAAAAATAAAGGAGAACCTATCACAACCTACGAAGTAAATTTCACATGGTTTTCAAGGTATGCTTCGGGTATTATTATCAACAATGATAGAAAATTTGATAGATTCTTTAGTGGATTAAAACCACACCTTCAAAAGGATCTTGAAATTTAAGACTTTGGGAGTTATTAAGAAGTTTTTTTATGTGCTATCAAAGTGGAGATGGAGTTTGGAGAATGGTCCCATGGCTATGTTGACAAGAAATGAAAGATGGAGTTTCAAGCTAGGCGATATAATGATAAAGGTGGTAAGAAAGCTCAATGAACCACATACAAAAAATGTGGGAAGTTTCATCATGGGAATAGATTCAAAGGGATGGATAAATTATTAAAGTGTGGGAATGAAGGCCACTGTGCTCAAGAGTGTTGAAAAAAATGAGATGGAGAATTTAGTGGAAGAAAGGGGAGCCCCACCCATGGTTCAATGCTACAATTATAGGAAGTAAGGGAAATATGCAAGCCAGTGCACTAAACCTTGAGTCCCCAAGGGTAATCAACGTTAGAATCTACCAAAGCCAAAGGAACAAGGGAAGGATTATGCCATCACTAAAAAAAATTGGAGCAAGATAATGAAGTCGTACAATGTACACTTCCTATTCAATCAATAATGGAAAAATTATTATTTGATTTTGGTTCTGGAAATTCCATTATATCATTCATGTTTACTAGAACTATAGAATCAATGCCCAAAAACCATGAAGTAGAGATATCTATAAAAACACCAAGTGGTGCAATCATTGAAACCAAGGTGTTTGACTCTTCTTCTATTGGCTTATGTGGGAAGACTATTCTAGCGAATCTCGTAATACTTCCCCTGGTGGAATTAAAAACTATAATGGGAATGTATTGACTCTCATTATATTGAGAACATATCAACTATTGGGAAAAGGAAATATCTTTTCATATTCTGAACCATCATATTCTTCTCTAAAAATGAAAATTTTATCATGAATCTCCTTTAAAAAATCTTTCAATGGTGTGGGTGTTGATACCCTATAAAGAAGAATACCTTTCCAAAATGGTTGAATCAGAGGAAAGTGCCAACCATATAGAAATTGCCATCGTGAGGGAATATGGTGATGTATTTCTTGAAGAGTTACTCAGGCTTCCCCCAGATTTTGAGGTAGAGTTCTCCATAGAACTAATATCCAGAGCCACTCCTATCTCAAGGTATCCCTATAGAATGGCTCCTATCGAACTACAGGGGTTAAAGAAGATGCTACAAACTAATTTGGGAAAAGGGTTCATATGACCTTGTGTATCACCTTGGGGTGGACTATTTCTCTTTTTGAAGAAGAGGGATGGAACAATGTGGCTGTGTATTTTTTATCAGGAACTCAATATGATCATGATAAAGAACAAGTATCCTCTTCCAAGTATTGATGACTTGTTCGATCAGTTAAGAGGATCTCAATACTTCTCAAAGGTAGATCTTCATTCTGGATATCATCAGAAAATGGTAAATAGGGAAGATATTCAGAATATTTCCTTCCATACATGATATGGGAACTATGATTTTTTGGTGATGCCCTTCAGACTTACTAATTCCCTTGCAATCTTCTTGGATTTGATGAATACAGTCTTTATAAATTACCTTGAAAAATTTGTGGTAGTGTTTTTCAATGGTATTATCATCTTCTCCAAGAGAAAAGGGGAACATGAAGAACATCTAAGTCCTGTGTTGGCAACATTGAGAAAAATGAAGTTATACGTCAAGTTTAGAAAGTGTGCCTTTTGGATGAAGCAAGTCATGTTCATGGAAAATATGATCATAGGTGAGGGAATTTCTTGTGGACCCTTCAAAAACAATGGAGATTGAGGAATGCCACATGCCCTCTAATGTCACAGAAATATGTAGTTTTTTTGGATTAGTTGGGTACTACAGAATTTTTTTGAAAAATTTGTCTTGATTGTCAATCCCACTAACTTAGTTTACAAGGAAAGGGGTAAAGTATGTCTGGATGGAAGAATGTGATGGAAGCTTCAAGGAGCTAAATAGAAGTTTGATCACTACACCTGTACTCAAATTACCGAAAAGTGGAGAATGTTTTGTGTTATATATTGATGCTTCAAATAAAGTCTTAGGTTGTGTACTCATGAAAAATGATATAATTATATCCTACGCCACATGGAAGATGAAGATCCATGAGCAGAACAACCTGATGTATGATCTAGAGCCTGAAACCTTGATTTTTCCATAAAATTATGGTAGCACTACCTTTGTGGTGAGAAGTGTGACATATACACTGACCTCAAGAGCCTAAAGTACATATTCACACAAAAGGATCTCAACATGAAAAAAAGGATATGGTTAGAGATAATCAAACATTATTATTGCTTTATTCACTATCATCCTGGAAATGTGAACAAGGTAGATAAATCTCTAAGAAGAAAAGAACCTACTTCTCTATCCATGTTATAGATTGAGAAAGACCCTATCTTCTTGGATATTAAAAGGATGTATTTGTAAATCATAAGGGCTAGGTACAAATCATACCTTTCCCAAATAATTGTGCAACCATCTATCCAAGAGAAGATTAAGGAGTCACAAAGGGATGAGCTCGACTTACAAAATCAGGTGAATGTAGTAAAGGAAGGGAAGTTTCATGAGTTCTATATCAGAAATGATAGTGTGATTTTGTTTGGAACATGGATTTTTGTGCCTTAATCACCTAGGATAAAGAAGGTTCTATTGGACAATGAACATATCTCAACCTTTTCTATCCATCCTGGTAGTGCCAAGATGTACTGAGATCTCCGAGAACACATCTGGTAGGACAACATGAATAAGGAGAATGAGGAATATATATTAAGTTGATTGGTATGTTAGCAAGTCAAATTATAGTGACAAAAGTTGAAAGGGATGATGCAACCATTGCTTATACCGATGTCCAAATAGGAGAATGTCACTATGGACTTTGTCATTGGTCTCCCAAAGTCGACCAAGGGAAATAATGCGACATGGTTTGTGGTTGAACGACTCACCAAGACTACCCAATTTATCACTATTAGGGAAGATATTTTACTTGAACAACTTATAAATATATATGTGAAGGAATTGGTGAGACTGCACAGTGTTCCACTATCGATTTTCTCTAATCGTGATCTAAGGTTCACATCTAAATTTTGGAAGAGCCTTCAACATGCTTTGAGTGCTGAATTAAATTTTAGCCTGACCTATCACCCCTAAATTGATGACAATCTAAAAAAACTATTCAGAAGCATGAATACATGCTAATAGAATACTCATTGGAGTTGAAAGGTGTATGGGGTCATCATATCCTATTAGTTGAGTTATCATATAATAATAGCTTCCACTCGAGTATTCAAATGGCTCAATATGAATCTTTGTATGGAAAGTGATGTAAAACTCCAACCTGTTGGGATGAAGATGGAGAAATAAAGCTACTTGGACCCAATATTGTGGAAGATAAGAAAGAGAAGGTTAAAGTCACCTAGAAACACATCAATGATGCTCAAAGTGAGAAAAAGAGCTCTGCTGAAAACCATTAAAGAGACATGGAGTTCGACATTAGAGATAACATCTTCCTTTGAATATCACCATAGAAGAGAGTCATGTAGTTTGGAAAGAAAGGGAAGTTAAGCCTAAGGTACATTGGCCCTTTTTAGATCCTTGATTTCATAGGATCCATGGCCTATCAATTTTACCATCCATCGAATACGAATCAAGTTCATGATGTGATTCACGTATCACTCCTGAGGAAGTACATATAAGACCCCTCACATGTACTGAACTCAAAGGTGGTATAGCTCAATGTTGATATCTCTTTTGAGGAGTATCCAATGAAGATTTTGGACTGGAGATATAAGGTTCCATGATACAAGGAAACCCACCTTATGAATGTTTTGTGGATGAACCATAAGTTTGAAAAAGAAAATTGGAAACCGAAGGAGGCAATGAAGGAGAAGTACCCATACCTGTTTATGTAAAACAAAATTTTGAAGGAGAAATTTCATTAGGGGATAAGAATGTATCAACCCAAAGTTTTATAAATGGAATCCACTTATTATAATAATGACTTAAATTATAACCAAATTATGAAACACAATTCCACATAATTCTAAAATAATCTACCATGTGACCTTCAAACATAAATTTTCCAATATTGTGTTTTGAATTTAGAAAATTTGGCATACACGGTTATGAACAGTAAAATGTTTGGAGTCCAATAGGACAAACATAATTTTTGGTGAATAATAACCTACCATTATGAATAGTAACTAACCCTTATTAATAGTAAATCCTCCAAAAGAATAGTAGCATTACCCATGAATGATTAAATAAAACTTAGGTATCTTATACGTGACAGTTTGACCATAGTAAATGAAATTGTATTTTTGTAGGTCATAAATAAATAATTTTAATTAATTAATTAATTTTATAGAAAATATATTTTTCGTAAATTTTTTCATAAATTAAAAATATTATGTCTTCTAGTTTTAAGATATTTTTATATGACCTTATGTAATTTTTGGAAGCATTATAAAATTAGTTTTAATTTTAAAAACATTAATTTTCAAGTAATTTATGATTTTAGTTAAAAATTAAATTAATCACATTTAGAAAATTATTTTTGAAAAATGGAATTTATTTTTGGATTCTGCATATCAATAAATGGTTAGGGTGATTTTTTAGGATTTTTCTAAAATACATGAATTTTTGATGAATAGTAAAATGCATTAATTCACCATATAAATACATTATAATTTACTTCCACTATTATTGAAATCAAAAGTGATGTAAGCCCCCAAATATTGAACTCACATGACCTATTTACTATTCTTGGTCATGTAATCATCACTAATACTTATCATGGAGGAAATTAATAAAGTAATGATTAAAATATTGAGAAAACCCCTCTCCCCTCCACTATAAATACCGCTCTTTACACCCTCATTTCCTCAAACCACTCAAGCTTTAAGACATAACTAAAATCTGTAAAAAAATCTTCTCTAGCCCCTACCCTATGTCCAAGAGCTTATGGTCTCATCAAAAAAATAAGCCTAGGTTCCTTAAGGAGGATCTCAAGAGGATTCAAGAGGCAATTTCTCTCTCTCTCTCTTTTCCTTTAATTTCCATTCAATTTCAAGTTATTTTCTTAATATCTCCCAACCAATACACATTTAAATGGTATATTAACTCCAGTAAATCACATATACTAGAATTCTATAATACTAATGGGACATTATATCATCCAACCCCCTTCACCTCTTCTTTTTATTTTAGAAAGGAAAACATTTTTTGTGAGATATTAATTTATCAGCCTCAAGAAAGACATGTTTTATTTTTCCCATTATCACCTTCAGATCTGGTCATGAAACCATTTTTATGGATGAAAAAATTATATTATATTTATTATAACCTATTTAATTTTTTGTAACTAACGTATGTGTATATCACTAAATTATTAAACAAAACAAGTTTGTGGTGGTCGAAAAACTGCCTGAATTAACCCAAATGATCATCATTAAATTCTTATCTAATGATTCAACCACAAGATATATAACATAAATAAATATAAGATCATTTAAAATTCTGGAATATCATTAAGAACACGTAATATCAGTTCTGAATTCTTATCCATGTTCAACACAAACTTCCATTTATGAATACAAGTGAACCGCTCAAGATAACCATAAAAATGAATATTTCCAAACAGTGTATTTAAACACTATAACTCATCCAAAGGCCCATAAAATAACTTAATGAAACCATAATGAACCATATTAATGTAAAATTGTTAATTAATTAATATAATGTCATTATATAGGACATTAAAATGATGAAATCATAGGGATACAAGGTAAGGGGAAGTTCTCAAACCCAACTTTCTTTCTTCGGGTTCTCCCTCATTCACTCCATGTTCGGTATGGGCTCTCCTTGAAAATAATTTATTCATAATTATATTACCATTTCTAGGACATAAATGTTCTCAAATTTGTTTTATAAAAAACCCAATGCTTTCCAAACGTAATCTTCTTTCAAATAAACACACCCTTTTTACTTCTAGAATGTTGTTTCACTCTTCACACATGGTAAATAGTTCTATGTCAAGAATGGTATTCCATATTTTTTTGGGGACCAAATTTTTATAAAAGTAGGGTTTATTATGTGAAACCCATTTATTTACATGGGCTATATTATTTTCATGTTTTACATATTTTAATGTGGCATGGATGATAATGTAAATATTACGATGTAACAGGTGCACCCAGAATTATATAGCGCAATATGAATGTTTGAATGTGATAGGTGCACCCAGAATTATAAAGTTCTCTTATGAATTGGGTAAAGTGATGAATCTCAATAGTAAAAGGGAATTTATTCATGAACATGATGCTAGCACTATTCATAAATTTGTTTGGTAGTTGACCACTAAGACATGATGTCTCATTTTTATGCATTTCCACATTTCAAGACTTTTATTAACGCTTACTATCATGTTCATGATCCAATGAATTTGTTATGATTGTAATCATCCATTTTTATACTGTTCATATCTATCATCTTTTTGGGATTTTAGCTCACCCATTTTTTATGTATATCCTCAGGTGACTACATGTACCAAGGAGAGGTCAAGAGACAAAAAGAAGCTATAGAATAAGAATTAAATAAATATTCATGCTTGATCTTGTAAATGTTATGTTTGGTCCTAGTATTCCCATGAAACTAAACCTATGGATCCTCATGGTGAAATAACATTAGGTTGTTTATCATTTTATTGATGTAATGGTAATGTCAGAAAGGTCTAGCTCATTATACTTACTGTGTAATCCAAATGTGCTTTAAAATAGATGCGGTATAACTCTTACGCAAGTGTTTTTATTTTTATATGTTTTTATACCTATTTAATATTTTAATTAACCAGGATAAAATTATAACCTATGTATATATAATATACATAAATGTTATTATTATTGTTATGGTAAAACTCTTTTTTATCACCTTTTCTATCCTATGAGAAATGAAAAATCGCTCATGCATACATGCAGACTTCCAGCTCCACGAAGTGATGTGTCTTGTTTTTAAATATCAGATTATATGTATGGTTAAAATTATGAAAGAAAATCATATATATGATATTTATTAAAGAATTATTTTTACTTAAATTTAAGATATTATTCACCTTATTACCCTACCATCTATTGGAAAATGATAACATCGCTCGTGTGTACATGTGGGCTTCCTTTTTTAAAAAGTGATGCAAATAATTTTTCATTTACAAATTATAAGGATATTAATAAGTACGGAAATAATTTAAACATATTAAATCTATAAAAAATTTATGATTATGGAAATGTAAAATATTATCTTTTTTATTTATTTTCCACTTAGTGGAAAAATGGAAACGCCCTTCACACGTACATACAAACCACCGTTTCTATGAAATTATGTGGTTAGTTTTTCATGTCTTCCATTCATGTATGGTTATAAAATTATATTTAATTCATATAAATTATAATTATTCCATGATTAATATTCTAGTGATGATTTAACAATGACCCCTTTGACCATGTTCAATATACCAAAGCTATTTTTGGTTGTGAACCGAATGTCCTCAAAATGTATGATATGACCTTGAGTGATTAAATTACTATGAAAGGAATGGTGATAAATGAAATAAAAGGGATAATAATGTCATAAAATTAAAAATTGTTCTTAAGTAAGTGTAATTTTAATATAATTTTATTATACAGGATTTAAAGTATTTATGTGGAAAGTTAGAGTCGAGGTAAGGGACTTTCCCTTAAAAAATATAAACATTTTCCTTCCAAATATTTTTTTCCATGTTGAGGTTATTAAAAAATTTAATATAAAGTTCTTAGTTATGATTAAATGTTTGATAATGTCACGACCCGCCCTCGGGTTCCGTGCTGTGACTACCCCAAGCCCGCCTTCCATAGGCCATGGGCTGGAGACTAGCACCAAGGCGTAAATCCCGGTAAAAAGGGAAGGCATTGCCTTTGTATAGTAAACAAACACCACAGAGTAAGCAAGCGGAAAGTAAACACTAAGCAAAAGCAGAGTACAACTGGAAGTGCGGAAAAGTAAATGGGCCAGTATACAAACCCAAACTGAATGTAAAGTACAACTCGAAAGGGAAAAACAACAACTGTAAGTAAAAGCTGCTACACTGAGCTGTCCACTGGAGATCCCACCTGAAGGGTGGGTACAGATAGCTCCACTGCTCCATGGGTCCCGTCGTCCGCTCTGAGCACGTTCCGCCCAGTGGTCCACCTCCAGGTACCGTCCTGCTCTGCAAGCCTCAGCCAAGATCAACGATGTCCGTCGTCTGCAACCAACACAACGTAGTGCGGGCAAAGCCCGTGCAGGGGTGAGTATAATCTACTCAGTAGGGACCCCGAGACCCCTGAAGGTCTCTCAAAATCCGCAAAGGGTAAACCACAAAGAAAAGTACAATCACGAAGTAACAACCGACACTGCTTAGGAATATGCCCATACATATACCTAAGTCATCAATTTCAAATTCGCTCCAACCTCCGAGCCCAAGTACAACTCAGTCCACACAGGAAAGTAAACGTATTCCACACAGGAAAGAAAAACGTAATCCACACAGGATAGCACAACACAATCCACACAGGAAAGCAATTAGGATTCAGCTCACACTAGGATTTTCATTATCAAAACCGTAACTGCTGAAGAGCCCCATCTCTGAAGTGTACAGTGGTCCTGTCACGACTCCGAGGTACTGCTCACTAACCTAAGACTGCTGATGTACTCCTCCTGTCGATTACCGCGGGTCTGCTGCCAACTACCGGGCGCTCCGTCCGCTGAGGGTCTGCTGCCAAATACCGGGCGCTCACCCAAATAGCCTACAGAGGTACTCCTCCAGTCGAGTACCGCGGGTTTGCTGCCAACTACCAGGCGCTCCGTCCGCCGTGGGTCTGCCGCCAAATACCGGGCGCTCCGTCCACTGGGCTAGTCGACTCACTCCAAGTCGAGTCGGTCGAGCAGTCTTCAGGTCTCAGCCGGCTACACGGTCACCGTACTCCGTATGCTCGTCTCCAGAATCGCGGGTCTGCCGCTACAACCAAGCGCACTACCTCTATCGAGTAAAATAGAAGGTTCATCTCACACAGGTAAACTTCTTCGGATGACGGTGAAGATGATCACTGATCCATCTAAGTCATCGGACCCACGAAGGATCGATAGGTACTAACCCCCGCAAAGACCCACACAGGATCGTAGCACTGTTCCACGTAGGATCGCTGAGTGCTGTAGTCGTCGTCGTCGAATCCACACAGGATCTCTGTACTGTCGTTGTCGCAGTCACAGTAGCAGTAGCAGTAGCACTAGGGTTCCCGCACACAGCAAGCTCGTTCGGAGGGTCCGCTCCACGAGCCGAGAGGCTGATACATCAACTGTCACAAAGTCCAGAGTTGATGTATCCAAAAGTTCCGTATCGTCAATAGGAACTCAACGCAACAGACGGCGCGTCGATCGGACGCCCGGTCTGAGAGTTATTGGCATTTTCGTCTCCGGGGCCCGGTTGGTTTTTAAGGCAAAACCAACCCGACCGTACTCCACTTGCATCCAAACCTCGGTCGGAGTATGCCAAAAGATCTGTCTCACTAAGAGGAATACAACAAATCTGACGGCACGTCAATCGGACGTCCGTAGCTCAAGATATGAGCGTTTCCGCTCCGAAGGTCCGGTTGGTTTCGTGTATGAACCAACCCGGCCGAACTCAAAGTAATTCGAAACCTTGAGTGCGATATACCGAAACGACCGTCTCGATCCAAGGATCGCATCGCCGCTGATGGTTTGTCAATCGGACGTCCAATCTGAAAGATATCAGCCTTTCCGTCTCACACCCTCCCTGGGAAACTTCCCAGGAGGTCACCCATCCTGATCACTACTCTAAGCCAAGCACGCTTAACTACGGAGTTTTAACCACGTAGGCTCCCGAAAAAGAAGGTGCGCCTTGAGTATAGTATACCGAAACGACCGTCTCGATCCAAGGATCGCGTTGCCGCTGACGGCGCGTCGTTCGGAGCCCGAAGCTCAAGTTATGAGCATTTGAACGAAATCGATTCGAAAACGGGGGGTCCGGGTCCGGGCCGACCCGGCCCGACCCCCCCTGGGTCGGCCCGAACCGGGTCGACCCGACCTGGGTCCGACCCGGCCCGGCCGGCGGCGCGGCGCGGCGCGGCGGCGCAGTCCAGCACGGCGGCGCGGCCCGGCCGGCGGCGGCACAGCCTGGGCGCCGCTCAGGTGCCACGCGCGGGGGGCATGGCCCCCGCCCCTCTTCGCTGGCGGCGCGGCTGAAAGCCGCGCCTTTGGTGAAACCGGCCCCCCTCGTGGGGGCCTGCCTTTGAGAAAAACGGGGGGCCGCCTGCCCCCCTTTATGAAACCGGCCCCCCCTTAATAATGGGGGGGGGGGGGGGCAATTAACCTGGCCGGGGGAAATTAATTCCCCCGGTCTTTCTCCTTCCGGCCGGCCCACCTGGCCGGACGGTTTTTCTTCAACGGGACCGGCAAACCGGTCCCCTTTCCGGCTTCCGACGCCGGCGGCCCGGCGAGCCGCCGGTCCTCTCGTCCTGCCGCGGCCCGGAACCGGCCGCGGTGTTCGTCGTCCGGCGCGGTGCGACGGCACCGCACCCCTCTGCCGCGGCCCCGCTCCGGCCGCGGCGCCTTCGGTTTTCTTCGACGCGGCGCGACGGCGTCGCGTTCATGATGATCCTTCCACGGCGCGGCGCGACGGCACCGCGCAATGCAACCGTGCGAATTCCCGCATGGTGTGACGGCACCACGCCATCTCATCATCCACAAGAAAATAATAATAATCACGAACAGAGGGGGGATTCGGCCGTGTTTGTGCGGTCCGACCCCCCTCTCGTTAGATGATAACTCTTAAATAATCATCCACAAGACTATCATGCTAGAACCAAGAACGAGAGTAAATAAATAATCAACAACAACCCCTACCTCAGTTTCAAGTACGATGATTGTCAATGACCCGCGGAAGGCAAGCGTTGCGGAGGTCGGGCGTCGCGGTAATCGTTCGTCAATTCCGTTGACGAAGAGGTACGTCCGAAGAGGTACGTCGTTGGTGAATCTTCGTAAGCCGACGAAGGAAGTCCGAGGAGGAAGCGGCGTTCCCTTTCGTTGACACGGAAGGCGTCGTCGATCTTCGGAACAACCGGCTACGAAGAAGAGAGGAGCGGCGTTCTTCGTCGGAGCTTGAGCGTTCTTCGTCAAATATTGAGCGTTCTTCGTCAAGGCTTGAGCGTTCTTCGTCAAAGTTTGAAGAAGAAGGAAAAGGTATCAAAAGCTCTCAAGATGGATAAAGAGTTCTAACCCAACAAAATAAGATAAGAGCTTATTTTATTCACAAACTTAACAAATGAATTTCAAAGGTTTGAAATTCAAAAAGGATAACTCCAAAATTAAATAACAATTGTCATGTCATTTAAAGAGGGGTTAAGGGAGTTTGAGAGAAGATGAAAAGTTTAGGGCTCGTGTGGGCCCCACCACACTTAATCCTCTCAAGGGAGGTTAAGTGGGTGTGGGTCCCACCCCTAACTCCCTTTGAGAGAAGTTAACCAACAAGTTTAAATATAAAAAAGTGTTCAACATTTTTTTTATTCAACTTTTTTATAATTCTCCCCAAAACTAACTTTCGTCCCGCAATAAACACAACTTCAGAAAAGGTATCCTTAAGAGAATATCGGCGCTGCGAGTTCATCGGTGTCCTCAGATTTCAATTCCGAGCACCGGATCAAAAGAAATAAATTTCCGCTCGTTCGTTCACTGAACGTACCCGAGCCAAACTTCGGAAATTGATTCCGGGCACACCGGGCCTCGGAATCAGGTGCCGTCAGAAACCGCGCTCTTGTAAAATTCCAAAGAAAATTAATAAAAAATTTCCCTTGAATTTTAAGAGTCTTTACATTACTCCCACCTCAGGGCTTTACGTCCTCGTAAAGATACAACAAAAACTAGGAGAACAAATTAGGGTACTGAGCACGCATCTGAGCCTCCCGCTCCCATGTGCTCTCCTGGAGGTTTCTGTGCTGCCATCTGATGCGCACAAGAGGAATCGATCGCCCATGCAGGACCTGCTCTTGTCGATCCTCTATCTCCACCGGAACCTCTGTAAAAGTCGCCCCATCGTCAACGTCAAGCTCCCCATGGTCAATGATGTGCGTCGGGTCGTGCACGTATCTCCTCAGCTGTGATACGTGGAAGACGTCGTGCACCCGGTGCAACTGAGGTGACAGAGCCAGGCGATAAGCCACCTCGCCAACCCTGCTGAGGACCTGAAAGGGTCCGATGAAGCGCGGAGATAACTTGCCGCCTCGGCCAAATCTCTGAATACCACGTCGAGGTGAGACTCGCAAGAAGACGTGGTCGCCATCCTCGAACTCCAGTGGCCTCCGCCTCCTGTCAGCATAAGGCTTCTGCCGGCTCTGAGCTGTACTCATCCGCTCCTGGATGACCTGGACCTTCTCTGTCGTGGCCTGGACCATCACAGGTCCCACAAGTGCTGCAAGATTTCTTCTTTGCCGACAAGAGAAATCTGGTCTCATCCCCTGGATGAACCACATTCTTTGCCTAATACAGTCAATCCTAACATGGATGATACTAATCCATACCAAGGATGACGTCGTAAGGCCTCGACGCTACTACCAAGAGATCCAACTGTTACTCTTGCCTCCAAGAGTTGAGTCACACTGTCGGCATCAGTGTGTGGTAACTGGGTCTCCTCCAGTAGATGTCTCACAAGTGAGGGTCAAGTCAACAGTCAAACTGGAACCTCTTAGTAACAACACAAAAGAGGACAGGAATGAAAACATCACAAGGTATGTGTCTTTTATTATTGCAGCTCATAATACAAAGACGCTACACAATAGCAACAAGGAACTAGAAGTACAAAGGACGTATCCACTAGTTCTGCTCCTGTCCATCTGCTCCCAGAGCTCCATGATCGAAGGTCTCGGCTGCCTGAAGCTGAGCTCTCTCTTGTTCACCTACTCCCTGTGGTCGGGGCGGACCTCCTGGTGGTGGTGGTGGCAGAGCCTCAAAGCGTCGCCCACCACCTGCTGCTCGGCCACCTCCTCTGCCTCGTCCGCCTCCTCCCAGCGGATCGCCACGGTCGAACCTCTGCCTCTGCCTGGGAGGTTCTTCACTTAACTGTTGATCATCAGCATGGCGGGTCGGACAGTCACGAGCCATGTGACCAATCCCGCCACAGGAGTAACACTGCCCACTCTCGGCACGCCTGGCTCTGACTCCACCCTGGATCCCTCTCACAACTGAGCCTGAGTCGTGCAGTCGGCCACCGGTAGGTCTGGTATGCCTGGAACCCTGAGTCATCCGTCGGCTACCTGCTGCCGAAGACTCCGCTATCTGCCGCCCTACGGTAGGTCTCGCTGTGGGCTCAGCCAGGAAGCTCTCGATCAAAAGAGCCCGCTCCAGTACTCCTGTCTGAGTCGGTATGCTGAGGGAGATCAGCGATGCCCTGATCTCGTGTCTCAAACCCTGCTCAAAGGTCCGGGCCCGGAAGAATGGGTCCCGTACCATGTCGGTAAAGTAGCGCGAGAGATCAGTAAATCTCGCCGAGTACTGAGCGACTGTCATGCTGTCCTGCCGCAGCTGAAGAAGCTCCTGGATACGCACCGCACGAAGGGTGGCTGGGACGAACTCTGAGCGGAAGAGGCTCTCAAAGTCTGTCCAAAGTAGAGATGCCTCATCGTGCACCTGGAGCATCAAGCTCCACCATCGTCCTGCTGCTGTGTGTAGTAGGCTCGCAGCGAGGATCGCCATGAGGTCTGTTGGTGTCCTCACTACCCTAAACACACGTACCACTGCCTCCAGCCAGTCCTCGGCTGCCTGGGGATCCGTCTCCCCGCGAAACCTGGGTGGTCGTTGGCGCTGAAACTCATGCAGTGCGCTGAGGCGACGTGCATCGTTAGCGGCTGGTGCTGGTAGCATCGGGGGCTCGGCGGGTAGTGCTACCGCCAGTGCCACTGCTGACAAAGGGCCCTACACCGAGGCCTCGTCGCTCGGTGGGCTGTCATCACACTCGACTCTCGGAACCCTAGCTGGCTGCCGTCGTGGGGCCATCCTGAATAGGAAACAGGTGCGCCACGGTCAAACAGTATACCTGGTGAGCTGACACAAAGAAATCACAAAGAAAACTTTGAAACACACACGCAATCAATGTTTTCGTACATTAAGTCGGAAATCAGAAGTCAGGGCCATGGTGTACGGATACGTCGGCCGCCGCACCAACACTGGACTCCCACTACGGGAAAAATGGGTATTTGCGACGGGTTATTTGCGACGGGAATAAATCCCGTCGCAAATAGTCCCGTTCAAAAATTATTTGCGACGAGGTTATTTACCCGTCACAAATAATTAGGCTTTTGCGACGGGATTGCTTTCCCCGTCGCAAATAGTTTTCCCGCGATGCGCGCCAAATCGCGGGAAACTTATTTGCGACGGGGGAATATTCCCGTCGCAAATAACCGGCGGCGGTAAAAGGTATTTGCGACGGGAATATTCCCCCGTCGCAAATACTATGTCGGCAGGGGTTATTTGCGACGGGTCCCGTCGCAAATAACTATTTACCGGTTGACCGTAATAAATGTTGGCTAAGGTATTTGCGACGGGTACCGTCGTAAATAATATTATTTGCGACGGGATACCCGTCGCAAATGGACCCGTCGTAAATAATCTAACCTATAAATACCCCCATCCGTTTTTTTCATTTCATTCTCATTCCTTATCTTCTCCTTCTCTCAAAATTATATTTCTAGAGTTGAGTTTTTCTCCAGTTTAATTTTTTTCTCCGGAGCTGATATTAAAGTTTTGAAGAACGATCAGAACAGATCAATTTTCAAGGTATTTATGTTCATTTTAATTTTTTATTTATTTTTAATTTTTTATTAGTTTCAATTATTATTAATTAGTTGTAATTTAATTATGTTTACATTGTTTTATTACTTAATAAATTTAAATTATTAGTATTGTTTATAGTTAATGGTAATTAGGAATAATTAGTAATAATTTTTAATAATTAAGAATAATTATTAATAATTATTATAAATACCAATAATTAGGAATAAGAACATTATTACATTATTAGTTTATTTTATTATTAATATAAAAATAATATAATTTTTTATATATATACAATTCTTTTTTCATCTGTGTGTTTGCTGTCTTCACATGTATTATTTGTATGTGGAGATAGAAAACACACAGATGAAAGAAGAATTGTATATAAATTAGAAAATTATATTATTTTAATATTAATAATAAAATATATTAATAATGTTATTATTTGTAATTATTGGTAATTATTTCTAATTATTGATAATTATTCATTTAATTACTAATAATTAGGAACAATTATCAACAATTATCAATAATTAAGAATAATTAGTAATAATTAGTAATAATTACCAATAATTAGTAATAATTAGTAATAATTATCAATAATTAGTAATAATTACTAATAATTAGTAATAATTACTAATAATTAGTAATAATTACCAATAAGTAGTAATAATTACCAATAATTAGTAATAATTACCAATAATTAGTAATAATTACCAATAATTTGGAATAATTACCAATAATTAACAATAATTAGTAATAATTATCAATAATTACCAATAATTAGTAATAATTAGTAATAATTAGTAATAATTAGTAATAATTAGGAATAATTAGGAATAATTAGTAATAATTAGGAATAATTAGTAATAATTAGTAATAATTAGTAATAATTAGTAATAATTAGTAATAATTAGGAATAATTAGGAATAATTAGGAATAATTAGGAATAATTAGGAATAATTAGGAATAATTAGGAATAATTAGGAACAATTATCAACAATTATCAAGAATTAGTAATAATTAGGAATAATTACGAACAATTATCAAG
Organism: Viscum album; assembly: GCA_963277665.1. Taxonomy (NCBI): domain Eukaryota; kingdom Viridiplantae; phylum Streptophyta; class Magnoliopsida; order Santalales; family Viscaceae; genus Viscum; species Viscum album. The sequence goes on from OY728122.1 coordinate 1,257,994,943, forward strand.
AATTAGTAATAACTAGGAATAATTAGGAACAATTAGGAACAATTATCAATAATTAGTAATAATTAGGAATAATTAGGAACAATTATCAATAATTATCAATAATTAGTAATAATTAGTAATAATTAGGAACAATTATCAATAATTATCAATAATTAAGAATAATTTGTAATAATTAGTAATAATTGCCAATAATTACCAATAATTACAAATAATTAGGAATAATTAGGAATAATTAGAAATAATTAGGAATAATTAGTAATAATTAGGAATAATTAGTAATAATTAGTAATAATTAGGAATAATTAGTAATAATTAGTAATAATTAGTAATAATTATTTATAATTATTTATAATTAATTATAATTACCAATAATTACCAATAATTACCAATAATTACCAATAATTACCAATAATTACCAATAATTACCAATAATTACCAATAATTACCAATAATTACCAATAATTACCAATAATTACCAATAATTTGCAATAATTACCTAAAATTAGGAAAAATTAGGAAAAATTATCAATAATTAGTAATAATTACCTATAATTAGGAAAAATTAGAAAAAATTAAGAAAAATTAGGAAAAATTAGGAAAAATTAGGAAAAATTCTCAATAATTAGTAATAATTAAAAATAATTAGTAATAATTAACAATAATTAGTATTAATTACCAATAATTAGTAATAATTAACAATAATTAGTAATAATTAGTAATAATTAACAATAATTAGTAATAATTAACAATAATTAGTAATAATTAACAATAATTAGTAATAATTAGTAATAATTAGGAATAATTAGTATTAATTAGGAATAATTAGTAATAATTACCAACAATTAGTAATAATGATTATTAATTACCAATAATTAGTATTAATTACCAATAATTAGTATTAATTACCAATAATTAGTATTAATTACCAATAATTAGTATTAATTACCAATAATTAGTATTAATTACCAATAATTAGTATTAATTACCAATAATCACCAATAATTACCAATAATGACCAATATTTTTCAATATTTTCCAATAATTACCAATAATTACCAATAATTACCAATATTTTCCAATAATTACCAATATTTACCAATAATTACCAATATTGACCAATATTAGGAATAATTACCAAAAATTATGAATAACTACCTATAATTTGGAATAATTACCAATAATTTGGAATAATTACCAATAATTTGGAATAATTACCAATAATTTGAAATAATTACCAATAATTTGGAATAATTACCTTATTACATTATTTGTATATTTTATTATTAATATTAAAATAATATAATTTTCTATATTATATACAATTCTCTTTTCTTCTGTGTTTTTTCTGTCTCCACATGTAATATTGGCATTCTTTTTCAAAATTATCAACCTACTCGCCAATGGAGAGGTGAAAGTGAATGCCAATATTACATGTGGAGACAGAATGTGAAACACACAGATGAAAGGAGAATTGTATATAATATAGAAAATTATATTATTTTAATATTAATAATAAAATATACTAATAATGTAATGATGTTATTATTATATAATTAATATTTATGAAAAAAATTATATTAGTATTATTAAAAAAAATAAAAAATCAATATAATATTAAAATTATCAATATTTGTAACAGGTTTTGCTTTATTCTCAATATATTCAATCCTTGCTTGTGTTTTTTCTAACAAATTATTCAAAAATAGTAATGCTTTTATATTTTATAGAAAAATATGGAACAACGAGGTCGTCAACAGTCATTATTAGATGACCGCATATGGATAAATCAACATAGAAATCCAAATGGTTCTGGTTTAAATCTAGTATATGTAGAGGGTGTGGAGAGTTTTTTATCATTTGCGGCATCAAATCCAGAATTTGTTTCAGAAGGAAAGATAAAATGCCCTTGTAGAAAATGTGCATTGAGAACGTTTGACACGTTTGACAAAGTGGGGGAACATCTCTTGCGTTTTGGTTTTCAAGCAGATTATGTTTTTTGGTATCAACACGGTGAACGCAGTTCCAGAGCAGGTGATACCAACTTGATTCCGGATCCATCCCAGTTTCAAGATTTAGTACATGATGTTGCAGGTTCATCTGTTCAACATAAAGAAACTCCGGCTGATATAGCTTCAAATCCTGAGTTGGGACCGTCTGAATTTTATGAGTTGTTGAAGTCTGCTGAGGATGCATTATATCCTGGCTGCAAGATGATCAAATTAGAAGCAGTTGCAAAATTTATGGCTATCAAATCAGATAACGGAATGTCAAACACCTATTTTGACCAGATATTTTCTTTGTTGAAAACACTGTTACCCGAAGTAAATGTTTTACCTGCAAATTACTATGAAAGTAAGAGGTTGGTTCGAAATTTGGGACTTACTTGTCTGAAGATTCATGCATGTTCAAATGACTGCATTTTATATTCTGGGGAAAATGAGTCGTTGGATAGTTGTCCCACATGTGGGAAACTGAGATATAAAGAAGGACAACACGGGAAGTCTGGTTTGATTTCTGTAAAACAGTTGAGATATTTTCCACTTACATCCAGACTTCAGCGTTTATTCATGTCTAAGAATACAGCGACAATGATGTCATCGCATAAAGAGAATAGTTCAACCGATAAAAGCTTGAATCATCCAGCCGATGGTGATTCATGGAAACATTTTGATAGAGTGCATCCATCCTTTGCTTTAGAAGCTAGAAATGTTCGACTGGGCCTTTCCACTGATGGTTTCTATCCGTTTGGATCTTATGGTAGTCAATATTCATGTTGGCCTGTTTTTTTAACTCCGTACAATTTACCTCCATGGATGTTGATGAAGGAGCCATATATCTTTTTGACTTTACTAATTCCAGGACATCCGAAGAAAAATATTGATGTTTATTTGAAGCCATTGATTGATGAATTAAATTTATTGTGGAGTACTGGTGTCAGTACATATGATGTTGCAACGAAACATAATTTCATACTGAGAGCAGCATTGATGTGGACAATAAGTGACTTCCCGGCTTTTGGGATGTTATCTGGCTGGAGTACACATGGTCAGAAATCATGTCCTTACTGTATGGGAGAGAACAAAGCATTTATGCTCATTCATGGAAAGAAACCTTGTTATTTTGACTGTCATCGCAGATTTCTTCCAGCTGATCATCCTTTTCGCAGAAACAGATCTCATTTCAGAAAAGGAACAGCTGAAAGGGATGGACCTCCAAAAATGCTATCAGGTTCGGAGTTAAAATCGGTTGTATTTTCATTACCTCCCATCACTTTTGGTCCCACAATAAACCAACAGAAAATTTCTGGTTTTGGGAAAGAACACAATTGGATTAAACGTAGAATATTTTGGGATTTGCCATATTGGTCTGATTTGTTGGTCCGACACATGTTAGATGTCATGCATATTGAGAAGAACTGTTTTGATAATTTGTTTCATACAGTTTTGGATACGCCAGGAAAGAGCAAAGACAATGTAAATGCACGTTTAGATCTTGCCCAAATTTGCAGGCGTCCAGAATTGGAACTATTTGAGAATGTCAGAACAGAAAGGTTACTGAAACCAAAAGCAGCTTATACACTGTCTAAAAAAAACCGTTTATTATTTTGTCAGTGGATTGCAGATTTGAGACTTCCAGATGGTTGTGCTTCCAATTTGGGTAGATGTGTAAAGAATGGTCATATTACTGGATTAAAAAGTCATGATTGTCATGTTATAATGGAGAGACTTCTACCCATTGGATTAAGAGGTCTGTTGAATTCTGTGATTTGGGATTCCATAACAGACATGTGTCATTTTTTTCGGGAAATTTGTGCTGCTATGGCAGATTATGATGCTCTAGGAAAACTTGAAAAAGATGTTGTTGTAATTATATGTAAACTGGAAAAAATATTTCCGCCGTCTTTCTTCGACTCAATGGAACATTTGATGTTACATTTGACATATGAAGCCAAATGTGGAGGTCCGGTACAGTTTTGATGGATGTACCCATTTGAAAGATGCATGCAAAAATTGAAAAGAAAAGTACGCAACAAAGCATCTGTTGAAGGATCTATTGCAGAAGCTTATTTGCAAGAGTAAATATCTTTTTTCTGCTCCCATTATTTTGAATCTGAGTATCCTTCAAAACACAACCGAATGGGACGGAATGAGAGAAATATTGATGAAATCGACAATCAATTATCTGTTTTCAACCAGTCAGAGCTTGGTTTTGGTGGAGTTTCTGAACGCTGGCTTTTAGATGATGAACATCATACAACTCATACGTATGTTCTGATCAACTATGAAGAGATGACATCAGTTGTACTGTAAGTGTTTATATCACTTATTCTATCATTTATGTTACAGTAAATAACTTTGGTTTTTATAGGTTGTATGATAATCATATCAAGAATCAAATTCCACAAATTACAGCAGCTGCTCTCGAAGAACGTCGACTGAAAAATTTCTCTCAGTGGTTTCAAAAACTGGTAACATAAATTCTTTATCTTTTAGAAACTCATTCAATGTATAGTTTACTATATTGATAATTATTTCACAAATTTTCAGGTGTCTCGACATGCTGATAAAATTGACAAACGGCTGTGTGTATTGAGTAACCCACCTTCCAAACTTGTTAAAACTTATAATGCATATGTGGTGAATGGATTTCGATTCCACACACATGCATATGGGGAATCAAAAAAAACAATGAACAGTGGAGTTAGCTTGAGAGGATCTCATCATCGAGAAAATGAAGTTGACTTTTATGGCATACTTGATGAAATCTTTGAACTCTGTTATCTTGGACAACATTACATAACCATGTTCAAATGTCGGTGGTTGGATACAGAGAGAGCCGTGCGTGTTCATCCGACTCATGGAATCATCGATATTAAATGTAAACGTGTTCTCGCAGTAAATGAACCATTCTTATTGGCTCAACAGGCATATCAAGTTTATTATGCAAAGTACTGTGCAACATCAAGAGACTTGACTGATTGGTGGAGTGTAATATAAATCAAAATTTGAGACAATCAGTTTAGTCAAAGTGAATGTGCTTTCACTGATGTGAAAAGAATTGAAGTTTTTCAAGAGAGTACTCAAAATCACTCTTTTTTACAAAGAGACATGAGTATCGATGACGACACCCCACATTTAAGAGTCGGTGATGACGATGATGTTAATGATGTCACACATGAATTTGAAATGGTAAGAGATGAAGCAACTGCAACTCGAATGGATATCGATGATGTTGAGGAGGAATATGAAGATGACATTGACATATATGAAGATGGTGATGAAGATGAACACTTATAGAATTCTATGGTATTTATATACAATCATAATATGTATATATGTATATATAATAGTAATTATCAATTATTTTCTAACATTAACATTTTCTGTTTCAGATGGACGAGGCCACATTTCGTGAGTTGGCGGATGCTGACCTGCCTTTCGATGCAGATGAGTTGCTGGCAGATGACCCTCAGCCTGCAGGCGCTTCAGGGAGTACGCGGAGGGGGCGCGGTCTTGCACGATTGATGATTCCTGACCCCGTCCCCGAGCGACGTCCACGTCTTGGGTTTGATCCGCGCACCCAGAGGTGTGATAACCTGTGTGATAACCTGTGGATTTGACTAAGATTTCATTAATCTATTCACATAATAAATGTTTATTATTTTTTTTTCAGTTTTCCGCATATAGCAGTCGGACGGGGTAGCGCTATTTTGCGCAACTATTTCTCTCAGCCGTGGACCACATGGGAGAAGATTCCCATTGATGTGCAGCAGGCCATGTTCGGCCATTGGTTGGTACGTACGTAAATAAATAATTTTTATTTTGAAAATTATTTCATTTATAACTTGATATTTTGATTTTTTTGTAGGGTTTATGGTATCCGATCGAGGATACCATGCGTGACGCCATCCACGAGGCATGGGAGGTGGCCATGCGTGATCACCTTCGTCAGTTTTGGCACAATTTAAGAAAAGATGCGATGAAGAAAGCAGGAGTGTCAGATTTTGAGAAGTCATGTAGAGCACACCGACCAGAGTATATTTCATCCCATATATGGGATGGATTATGTGCGCACTGGTTGAGTGGTGCCTTTCAGAGGAGATCATCGCTGGGGAGGCAGAATCGGGGGAGACAGGAGGTGACTCATCGAGCTGGGAGTCGTTCTTTTAGTACTCATAGACAGCATCTGGTACGTACATTATTTATAAATATTTTATATAACTATAAATATTAACAGTTTATTTTTTATTCTTATAGGCTGTCGAGCACCCCGATATTACAGAGTACGACGTATATCGGAGGATGTATAGTGATCTTGCTACTGGGGAGCTCAGAGGTGATCGTCAGCATCACATCGTGGTCAGTATTATTTGTTTTCAAGTTTAAAAATTAACTGAATATAATATATTCACAATTTTAATTTTAAATTGCAACTATAGGAGTCATATGAGGCCGCAGCGTCACAGGCATGGCCTAAGAGTCAGGCCGAGTCATCAGATCAGACCACTACCCGTCAGTTTGATGAGGCGGCATGGATGCAGGCCACCCAGTATGCCTTCGAGAAGGGCCGGGTAGTTGGTATCGGCTCTCGACTGACTCCCGGAGATTATTATGGTAGTGCTGCGATGTCGGCGTCCAGCTCGAGAGGAGCTCGTGCATCTTTTTCTACACAGTATAAGGATCAGTTGCGATCTCAGACTACACAGATAGAGAGTCTCCGACAGGAGCAGGAGCAGATGCGTCAGCAGCATGAGGAGGAGCGTCGACGCCAGCAGCAGCTGTACGAGGAGCAGACGATTCGGTGGCAGCAGCAGCATCAGGAGCAGATGGAGTACATGCGCCGACTCACTCATGCTTTAGGGGTGGAGTTTCCTCCACCACCATCTGCAGATCCCCCACCTCCCCCCCCCTCTTTCAGATTAGAGTTTGTATTTCAGTTATAAAATTTGTGAAATCAATTTTTTTTTTTCTATTCTTAGTTTCTGTCTCATTATAAAATATTAATAATATTATATTTTTAAATAACAATATTAATATGAATAATAATATTATTTATATTTTATAATATTAAATTTTATATATATATTAAAATTTTATATATATATTAAAATTTTATAATATTATAATTTAATTATTTTTTTTGTAATACTTGAATTATTTTAATATTTGAATGTAAAATAATTCTATTATTTTTATATTAATTAAAATAACTTATTAATATTTTTTTTAATTATGAATTATAATTGTAATATTATTATATTAATTAAATTATTTATTAATATTCTATTATTTTTTATTTTTGAATTATAATTCTACTATTATTATAGTAATTAAAATAATTTATTATTTTCATTTGTAAATTATAATTCTATTATTATATTAATTAAAATAATTTATTAATAATTTATTTTTTTTATTTTTTTTATAGTATTTGCGACGGGATACTATACCCGTCGCAAATACTAGTATTATTAATAGTTTTTTATTTTTTTTAAAAAAATTATTTGCGACGGGCCCCGTCGCAAATACTAGTATTATTAATTTTTTTTATTTTTTTAAAAAACAGTTTTTGCGACGGCACCGTCGCAAAAGGGATTTGCGACGGGTCCCGTCGCAAAAGGGATTTGCGACGGGTCCCGTCGCAATAGGTATTTGCGACGGGTCCCGTCGCAAAAACTGTTTTAAAAGTTTTTTACAAAAATACGGAATACTATTTGCGACGGGGAGAATGCCCGTCACAAAAAAGGGCTTTAGCGACGGGCCCGTCGCAAATAAGTGTAGTTGCGACGACGTTTTCAGCAACGGGCTATTTGCGACGGGATCCCGTTGCAAATAGCCCGTCACAAATACCTGTTTTTCTAGTAGTTTCCCTAGACTGATAACCACACTCAATACGCTAAACATTATTGCTTCACATAGAAAGATCAGAGTTCGCGGTAGAACCGAACTCCTCTGATACCAATGTGTCACGACCCGCCCTCGGGGTCCGTGTCGTGACTACCTCAAGCCCGCCTTCCATAGGCCAGGGGCTGGCGACTAGCACCAAGGCGTAAATCCCGGTAAAAAGGGAAGGCATTGCCTTTGTAAAGTAAACAAACACCCCAGAGTAAGAAAGAGGAAAGTAAACACTAAGCAAAAGCAGAGTACAACTGGAAGTGCGGAAAAGTAAATGGGCCAGTATACAAACCCAAACTGAATGTAAAGTACAACTCGAAAGGGAAAACAACAACTGTAAGTAAAAGCCGCTACACTGAGCTGTCCACTGGAGATCCCACCTGAAGGGTGGGTACAGATAGCTCCACTGCTCCACGGGTCTCGCCGTCCGCTCCGAGCACGTTCCGCCCAGTGGTCCACCTCCAGGTACCATCCTGCTCTGCAAGCCTCAGCCAAGATCAATGATGTCCGTCGTCTGCAACCAACACAACGTAGTGCGGGCAAAGCCCGTGCAGGGGTGAGTATAAGCTACTCAGTAGGGACCCCGAGACCCCTGAAGGTCTCTCAAAATCCGCAAAGGGTAAACCACAAAGAAAAGTACAATCACGAAGTAACAACCGACACTGCTTAGGTATATGCCCATACATATACCTAAGTCATCAATTTCAAATACGCTCCAACCTCCGAGCCCAAGTACAACTCAGTCCACACAGGAAAGTAAACGTATTCCACACAGGAGAGCAAAACATAATCCACACAGGATAGCACAACACAATCCACACAGGAAAGCAATTAGGATTCTGCTCACACCAGGATTTTCATTATCAAAACCGTAACTGCTGAAGAGCCCCATCTCTGAAGTGTACAGTGGTCCTGTCACGACTCCGAGGTACTGCTCACTAACCTAAGACTGCTGAAGTACTCCTCCTGTCGAGTACCGCGGGTCTGCTGCCAACTACCGGGCGCTCCGTCCGCTGAGGGTCTGCTGCCAAATACCGGGCGCTCACCCAAATAGCCTACAGAGGTACTCCTACAGTCGAGTACCGCGGGTTTGCTGCCAACTACCAGGCGCTCCGTCCGCCGTGGGTCTGCCGCCAAATACCAAGCGCTCCGTCCACTGGGCTAGTCGACTCACTCCAAGTCGAGTCGGTCGAGCAGTCTTCAGGTCTCAGCCGGCTACACGGTCTCCGTACTCCGTATGCTCGTCTCCAGAATCGTGGGTCTGCCGCTACAACCAAGCGCACTACCTCTATCGAGTAAAATAGAAGGTTCATCTCACACAGGTAAACTTCTTCGGATGACGGTGAAGATGATCACTGATCCATCTAAGTCGTCGGACCCACGAAGGATCGATAGGTACTAACCCCCGCAAAGACCCACACAGGATCGTAGCACTGTTCCACATAGGATCGCTGAGTGCTGTAGTCGTCGTCGTCGAATCCACACAGGATCTCTGTACTGTCGTCGTCGCAGTCACAGTAGCAGTAGCAGTAGCACTAGGGTTCCCGCACACAGCAAGCTCGTTCGGAGGGTCCGCTCCACGAGCCGAGAGGCTGATACATCAACTGTCACAAAGTCCAGAGTTGATGTATCCAAAAGTTCCGTATCGTCAACAGGAACTCAACGCAACAGACGGCGCGTCGATCGGACGCCCGGTCTGAGAGTTATTGGCATTTTCGTCTCCGGGGCCCGGTTGGTTTTTAAGGCAAAACCAACCCAACCGTACTCCACCTGCGTCCAAACCTCGGGCGGAGTATGCCAAAAGATCTATCTCACTAAGAGGAATACAACAAAGCTGACGGCACGTCAATCGGACGTCCGTAGCTCAAGATATGAGCGTTTCCGCTCCGAAGGTCCGGTTGGTTTCGTGTACGAACCAACCCGGCCGAACTCAATGTAATTCGAAACCTTGAGTGCGATATACTGAAACGACCGTCTAGATCCAAGGATCGCATCGCCGTGGACGGTTTGTCAATCGGACGTCCAGTCTGAAAGATATCAGCCTTTCCGTCTCACACCCTCCCTGGGAAACTTCCCAGGAGGTCACCCATCCTGATCACTACTCTAAGCCAAGCACGCTTAACTACGGAGTTTTAACCATGTAGGCTCCCGAAAAAGAAGGTGCGCCTTGAGTATAGTATACCGAAACGACCGTCTCGATCCAAGGATCGCGTTGCCGCTGACGGCGCGTCGTTCGGAGGCCCGAAGCTCAAGTTATGAGCATTTGAACAAAATCGATTCGAAAACGGGGGGTCCGGGTCCTGGCCGACCCGGCCCGACCTCCCCTGGGTCGGCCCGAACCGGGTCGACCCGACCTGGGTCCGACCCGGCCCGGCCGGCGGCGCGGCGCGGCGCGACGGCGCGGTCCGGCACGGTGGCGCGGCCCGGCCGGCAGCGGCACAGCGTGGGCGCCGCTCGGGTGCCACGCGCGGGGGGCATGGCCCCCGCCCCTCTTTGCTGGCGGCGCGGCTGAAAGCCGCGCCTTTGGTGAAACCGGCCCCCCTCGTGGGGGCCTGCCTTTGAGAAAAACGGGGGGCCGCCTGCCCCCCTTTATGAAACCGGCCCCCCCTTAATAATGGGGGGGGGGGCAATTAACCTGGCCGGGGAAAATTAATTCCCCCGGTCTTTCTCCTTCCGCCCGGCCCACCTGGCCGGACGGTTTTTCTTCAACGGGACCGGCAAACCGGTCCCCTTTCCGGCTTCCGACGCTGGCGGCCCGGCGAGCCGCCGGTCCTCTCGTCCCGCCACGGCCCGGAACCGGCCGCGGTGTTCGTCGTCCGGCGCGGTGCGACGACACCGTACCCCTCTGCCGCGGCCCCGCTCCGGCCGCGGCGCCTTCGGTTTTCTTCGACGCGGCGCGATGGCGTCGCGTTCATGATGATCCTTCCACGGCGCGGCGCGACGGCGCCGCGCAATGCAACCGTGCGAATTCCCGCGTGGTGCGACGGCACCACGCCATCTCATCATCCACAAGAAAATAATAATAATCACGAACAGAGGGGGGATTCGGCCGTGTTTGTGCGGTCCGACCCCCCTCTCGTTAGATGATAACTCTTAAATAATCATCCACAAGACTATCATGCTAGAACCAAGAACGAGAGTAAATAAATAATCAACAACAACCCCTACCTCAGTTTCAAGTACGATGATTGTCAATGACCCGCGGAAGGCAAGCGTCGCGGAGGTCGGGCGTCGCGGTAATCGTTCGTCAATTCCGTTGACGAAGAGGTACGTCCGAAGAGGTACGTCGTTGGTGAATCTTCGTAAGCCGACAAAGGAAGTCCGAGGAGGAAGCGGCGTTCCCTTTCGTTGACACGGAAGGCGTCGTCGATCTTCGGAACAACCGGCTACGAAGAAGAGAGGAGCGGCGTTCTTCGTCGGAGCTTGAGCGTTCTTCGTCAAAGATTGAGCGTTCTTCGTCAAGGCTTGTGCGTTCTTCGTCAAAGTTTGAAGAAGAAGGAAAAGCTCTCAAAAGCTCTCAAGATGGATAAAGAGTTCTAACCCAACAAAATAAGATAAGAGCTTATTTTATTCACAAACTTAACAAATGAATTTCAAAGGTTTGAAATTCAAAAAGGATAACTCCAAAATTAAATAACAATTGTCATGTCATTTAAAGAGGGGTTAAGGGAGTTTGAGAGAAGATGAAAAGTTTAGGGCTCGTGTGGGCCCCACCACACTTAATCCTCTCAAGGGAGGTTAAGTGGGTGTGGGTCCCACCCCTAACTCCCTTTGAGAGAAGTTAACCAACAAGTTTAAATAAAAAAAAGTGTTCAACATTTTTTTTATTCAACTTTTTTATAATTCTCCCCAAAACTAACTTTCGTCCCGCAATAAACGCAACTTCGGAAAAGGTATCCTTAAGCGAATATCGGCGCTGCGAGTTCATCGGTGTCCTCGGATTTCAATTCCGAGCACCAGATCAAAAGTTAGAAATTCCCGCTCGTTCGTTCACTGAACGTACCCGAGCCAAACTTCGGAAATTGATTCCGGGCACACCGGGCCTCAGAATCAGGTGCCGTCAGAAACCGCGCTCTTGTAAAATCCCAAAGAAAATTAAGAAAAAATTTCCCTTGAATTTTACGGGTCTTTACAGATAAATTCTAGGTTTAATTAATTTTGAAAATTAATTAAAAATTAGTCATTTTAACATTTTTCGTACGGTTATTTTTTTACTTTTTATGAAATTACAAAGGATTTTTTTTAATGTATATGAATTAAAAACCCTTTCCGACTATAATATCCATTATTAATTATCATGTTTAATTTATATTTTTTCAGGGATATTTTCAAGTAAAATAATTTTATCAATATTTAGGGGGATTTAGTTTTATTTTTCTAAAGAAACCAAATCTTTTTCTCATCTTTTTGAGATAAATGAAAGTGTAACTGCTTATTGGTTTTTTTCAAATTAATATGGGTTTTAGTATTAAAGTATATGCGTGTTATTCAATATGTGGTTCTTGGGAATTTTATACAGGTTATGAGAGATATTTAAATGTCTATGATGATCGGTTAGCCTGATATAGCTCCCCAATGCATTAGGTAAAGAGATAGATTTTACTGGTGTTAGGTTACAACTATGTGATATGGGAATTATCAAGTTAGGTGATTCAATTTTATGGTTTATTATAAGGGTGAATGTGAGGACAATTTCCCAAGGTACAAACATGAAATTATTTCATTTTTTAGAGAAAATATTTTTATTTCAATAGGTATGATAATGGAATTATTTTTAATGGAATGTTTATTATTCTTTTAAGGGTGAAACGTATGTTTTTTCAAGAAAATGTTTTCATAAATGGTCATTTTTTTACAGGATACAATCATGATTATGTTTTTTCCCTTTATTATTGTTTATGATTTATTTTATAAACACAAAAAAAATTATTTCATGGGTTATTAAATATTTATTTAATTTTCAATTTTATTATGAAAATTAAAATGTTTCTTCTGGGTTTTCTTAAAATTTCAAATGGATTAATGTGTTTTTAATATTTTTATATCTTTTTATATGTTTTGTTTACTCATACCATGTTTATAATTGTTTTTAGGTCCTACGGTTGATTAGGAACAATGTAAAGGTATACCATTCCATTATGTGGATTTGTATTAAAGGAAAAAATTAGTTTTTGATGAAACAAGAGTTTAATTTTAGTTTCTCATTATTATGAATAAAGTGGATATTGAGTGGATGGATATTGGGTGGATGTGTAATGTAATCTTCCAAGGGTTTGATATATAAGATTTTTTACTAATTAAATAAAACTATAAACTAAAATGATCCTAGAAATATATGATAGTGAAACCCTTATTATAAATAAATAAAGTATTAGTTTTTTAACATATAGAGAAATATAATTACTAAATGTGACATAATGAATTTCAAATAGAAATAATAAATATTTCTTATAACTAGATGATGTATTTTAAGTTTCAAAGTAATGTAATGTCATTTTGGTTTCGAGTTTACTATGACTACTAAAGTGATTAATCCTATATATCGTGATATATGTATTCTATACTAATGTAAGAAAATAACCATAAGTTCTTGGTTTTTGGAGTAGGGGTTATTATAGTAGATATAAGAGAAAGTATATCAGAAACTATAGGAATTATATTTATAAGAACATAGTTATAGAACATAACTCTATGAAAAATACTTAGGATATTCTATAGATATTTCAATATTACATGTAATGGAATATATTCATAGGAATTATATACTATTATTCATTATTCATAGTGTTATTCTTTGAATTATTATGTATATGACATTGTTTTGAAATGAAGTTTAATCAAATTAACAAAAAACAGTGTCAACACCATAATCATTATTGGTATTTCCTTGAAGAGTAATTCAATTAATCAACTATTGAGGAGGAGAAGATTATCATTATGGGTTATTTAATGCGGTTTTTACTAATATCCATTCCTATGTGGAACATGCTACCACTCTAGAACATGATCTGAAAATATTGGACAACTTGATGAGGTAAAAAACTTTATCCTATAATGGGACCCCTAATCCATTATTATATGAGTAATGGATCATGTATTTAGAGAAGATATTTCATTCTTTGAGATACAATGAAAGGGAAAAGTTTACTAGGGTTTTATATCATATAATGAGAGATTTTGATCATGGTTTTTCTTTAATTAAAAAAACTAAAAATGATGAAGAGATAAAAATCATAGAGTGGAAATATTTTAATGTGATATTCCTATAGAAATATTTTCCTTGTGAAAAAGAGCTAACATAGAAATGATGTTTTGGAATTTAAGATAAAATGTGAAGGGATCTATGGTTGATAATGAAGTGAACATTAAAATTTGATTATGTATGATACACTAAAATAAACATAAATCATTTATTTTATATACTAAATTAAATATTGATAGGGAAATTACTCTCTCAATCATTTTCATCTTATGATGAAATTCAATCAGGAATCATCAATACTACCGAAGAATTATCCAAGCCTTGGATCTTAAATCGAATGAAAGTGAATATGGGAGTAAGTGAGCATAAATTTTATGAAATTTTGAAAATGAGAAGGGAAGGGTAGAATTTTCATCATGAAATAAAAATGAGAAAAAACACCCATGGGATTTATTAAAGTGAAAGAGAGTTTTTAAAGGTGTCATGATATACTCCATGAAGATCATGAATGTAAGGAAAATAAATAATCTTCTAATGTTTGAAGATTTAATTATTATAATATGGGAAATTATTCATATAAATTACCTAAGAATCAAGATAATCTGGAAAAGAAGAGGAAATCTGAGGAAGGGTGATATTTTATAATCACCACAACAAAGGATGAATTACCAAATGATTCCATAACATGTACTTTGATCCGAAAAGAATTTTATTAATATATTATTTGATTCTATATCTAAACACTTATACATATCTTTCATGTTTGATAAAAACATTTAATCATCCTCTGAAGCACTAAAGATGGAGTTGTCAGTTTAAATTATTTGTAGAAATATTATAGAAACAAAACTATGTTGTTCAGTTTGTATTAAAATTCATGGATGTTACTTAACTAAAAAATTGGTTGTAATATCAATGGTTTAATTATATATAATCCTTAGTATAGATTGGATCTCAAGGTACAATTCACGCATTTATTATCATGATATGAAGATTACAATCTCAAATTCAAGAATATAATCCTATATTTTTAGAGGTAATAGTTTATTTATTGAGTATAGATAAGAACCTTATATATGGTTCCAACTTACCAAAAAAGTGGATTCATAATAAATAAAAAATGGATTGTGGTGGAATATCAAGTGGGTCATATTAATAAACATCCTGGAGAAAATGAATCATTAAATGAGAAGGACATTATTATAATTGACTATGTATCTATTTTTAGGGATTATATTAATGTATTTCCTAAAGAACTTCCTTGATATCCTCTTGACTGTGAAGTTGATCTTTCTATTCACCTTATCATTGATGAAAAAACCATATCTAATACTCCATATAGAAAGTATATTGTGTAATTTGTTGAATTAAATTGAATAAATCAATATTTTTGTGATAAGGGATTCAAATGAACTCTTGCATAACCTGGGTGAGAACATATCTTATGTGTGAAAAATATGGATGATTCTGTGAGATTGTGCATCTATTACTGAGAAATAAATTCCATTACTATAAATAAAAATTTTCAAATACATCATATTTATTATTTTATTAATGTACATAAATGATATAAATACTTCTAAAGTATTGATCAATGTCATGGTTATCATAAATTAAAATTCAATAAGGATGGTATACCAAATATGAACTTTCAAACTAGGTATGTACATTATGAGTTCAAAATAATGACTTTTGGCTCAAAATATATTCACCCAGTGATCATAGATCTAATGGATAGAGTATTCTTAGATTAACTTGTTAAATTCAATGGGGTTTTTGTTAATGATATCTTTATATACTCTAAGATCTATGTAAAGATACAAATAATTTACGAATTTTCCTCAAAACCATAAGGAAGATGGACCTATATGGATGATTTTGTAAGTGTGAATTTTGGATTCAATAAGTATCTTTTATTGGATATATTAGCTCAATGGATAAAATATCAGCTAATCATACAGAGACAAATGTATTTAAATAATGTACCATACCAATAAATATAATAGAGATTTTGTATTTTCCTTGTATTGGATAGTTTTTATCAGTGAGTTGTTGAAATTTTTTTCTGATTATATAATTTGTTAACCATGTTGACATATAAAGGTGTTAAATTTACATGGTCTATGGAGCACGAATAAAATTTTTGGGAACTACAAAAAAGATTCATCAATAAACTTGTATTCACGTAACTATTTAGAAAATAAGGACTTTTTCTATATAGAGACGCATTGAAGAAAGAAATTGGGTTTGTAATTATGCTTAATAATAGTGTTTTTCTTATGCATCAATGTAGTTAATTTCCCATGAAAAAAACTATCCCACTCATGACATGATATAGAATTCATAATTATTAATTCAATTATATAAATACAATATAATTATGGTTAAATATGTGATATATATATCATATTTAAAAGTTTTTTGTGTATATTCACAAATAAAGAGATCAATATGTGATAGAGGTGATAATTGGAACTACTAAAGGGCTATTATTGTGTAAAAAACTACCACCATGGAAAGGTGGTCAAGTGGGATTATACATCCAGCATGAAGGATCATGGAGTTACATTTATAATGAATATGTATAAAGATCCAATATTCATGGATTTAGTAATGTTTGAAAGAAAATTTATTAAAGAAGGGTAAATATCATTACTCTTTCAAGTAATTTTCCAACCATCTATACTAGAGAAGACAAAGTGATATCAATTGGATGATAAATGTTTACGAGATAAGTTTAATTCCATAGATTATGGGTAATTTACAAAATTTATCTATGAAGATTGTGTATTGACATTTGGATAGAGATTATGTATTCCATCATTACCTGATCTAAAGATAGAATTCTTGCATGAAGCTCAATGATCTAAATTCTCAATAAACCATGTTAATACAAAGATCCATAGAGGCCTAAAAGTTCACTTTTGGTGGGATAACATGAAGTGAGAAATTATAGACTATGTGTTTAGATGATTTTCAGGATAATAAGTACATGCTGAGAGATAAATATCCAAGGGCATATTGTAACCCCTACCTATAAAAATATGTAAAAAAGGAATTATCTTGATGGGATATTCTATTGGTCTACCTAATAAATATTTGAGAAATGATGTTGTTTATTTAATTATGGGCTGCCTTGTCATGTCTACACATTTCCTATAAATAAGGGAGGACCTACCCATTAATCAAGTTACATGAATTTATATCAATTATTTTGTGATAATTCAGGATACACTTTTATCAATTTTATCTAATTATCAACCTTGTTTCACATAATTGTTTTTGGAGAAGTATTGTGGTATACTTGATAACCACACGACCTCTTCAAATAGATGGGTAGTCTAGAAAGACAATCCATACATTAGTAAACATGATGAGGTCATGTTCTCTTTAATTTCAAGGAACACGGACCCAATACCTATCTCTAGTGGAATTTTTATATAACAATATCTTCAATTTTAAAATAAAAACATCATTATACGAGGTCTTATATAGAAAATGACATCGTACCCCACCTTGTTTTGATGAAGTTGGGGAAGAGTGGTTTGTTTGACTAAAACTCATTGAGGAGACAATTGAGGAGTTATTAGATATATAGAATTATATCAAGATAACTAAGAGTAGACTATAGAGTTATGATGATAATTGGGGAAATAGATTTGAATACTAATTAAAAGATCATATATTCTTAATAGTTTCACCATGGAATAGTGTTATAAGTTTTGTTTTGAAGGGGAAGGTATGTCTGAGTTACACTGGGCCTTTTGATATTTTGTGTATAATTAATATTTTGGATTATCATTTGGATTTTCCACTCAACCTCTCTAAATGTGTTCCAAGTCGCGATATTGAGAAATCACATGCTAGACCTAACACGTATACTCCTCAATAATGAAATCGAGTTGGATCCTATATTTTTATATAACAAAGTTAATTTTCAAATTATTAAAACTAGAAAAAAATTGTTATAGAATTAGAAAACAAAGCGGATAAAAGTTAATTGGAGGAATCAATTATAAGAGAAAGAAACTGGGTATCCTAAAGAAGTAATGATGATGAATTACCCTAAATTTTTCATTCTTTTATATACACCCAAAATTTAAAAGATTAAATTATTTAAGGGGGGGTAATGTAACAGTCGGTGTTCTACTATAATAAATAAAATCTTCACAGTAAAGATTTTATTATGTCATCACAATGGTACACTGTGTTATATAAGACAAAAAAAATAATATTCAAATTAATGATTGTAACTAGTGAAACAGAGCACATAGAAATATATGATACCACCATAATCTTGAATCCTAGGGTATCATACCCTAAAATAAGGAAAAATATATCAAATATATTTCTATTAAGAGGAAAAAAATAAGAAATCGAACAGACATGGTATAAGAATGATAAAAGGATATGAATGATTTTTGGATATTATAATGAAGTGTATATATATGAGTAATATGGCCATTGAAATATGACTACTGGGATATGGCCATTGTTATATGAGCAGTAGAAATTTGAAAGTTGTAACAGTAATAAATTAATAATTCATAGAAGTTTCTAATAAACTGATTAAAATACGATGATAATAATATAATTAATAATTAAAAAAATATATATTAATCAATTAATAGTAATTTAATTACTCACAAATGAAATAGAAGAAAAATAAGATTTACAGGAGGAATGAGTTTCTAAATATTTTTTTTTCTAAACTCATGATTTTGAAATAAAACAAGTGTTTTATTTAATCAATAAAATAATCATATTACTAAAATTATTTTCAAAAATGTAATTTCTACCTGAAACAAAAAGTCAAAATTATCCAATGGTAATTTTTCAACATTTTCTAGGATAGTCACATTTTTCTCAAAAAAGTAATATATTGTAATCATATATGTTAAGTATCATAAAATTATTGTTATCTAAAAATGATTTAATAATTAATATAAGTGAATCCATGACAAGAAATTAGATATTTTTTTAATATAATGTATTTTAAATAATTAAAATTATTTTATCAAACTATAAGTAACTTTTCAAAATATGAAATATAAATTTAGTTTTGATGTAACGTCCTGGATCCGGGTGCCGCCCAAAGATTCCCTAAACCCGGTTGGTCACATAACATAAAGCGTATTTCCCCAAATATCAGAGGTTTCTGACTAACAGCGAGGGATAAGGTAAGACATTGGGGAAACTATGATCTCATTGGCATAGTATACACAATAGAATAATAAATATTAAACAGCAGTGGAAGTAGTAATACCAAATAGAAATAAATAGTTGGAGACTGATAGAAATAAAAAAAACTGGAGTATATTTGTAAATGATGCGTGTCACATGTGTCTAGGAAATAAAGAAAAATAGTCACAATGATGGAAATAAAATATTGAAACTAGATTACAACAAACAAGTAAACTCCAAGAGCATTACAGGAGTAAGCATGGTTCTTTTCTCTCCAGTTCCAACAGAAAATCAAGTACCTAATAAAGAAGGGAACTTTCCACTATCTACACCCACAACCATATAATCTGTTTGGGTCCAAAAACATAACCCAAACAGGGTGTGAGATGAATCCTAGTTGGTAACCACCAAAAGGACTATGCCTAATTGTTAGTGAATATATATAGAGTGGGTAATTTGATTAAATTAACTAATAAACTAAAAAGTACTCATAATTAAACCATCATACAGTTTTTATTTACATTCATTTAGAATTATTACCCATCAATTTAATCAGGTAAACCTGAGGATCTTTCCTAAGCTCGATATCCCATATGTAAGAGTAACAACAAACATCTCATAAGACATTCTAAAAAAACAAGTAGGACTGAGACCATGACTGTGCTTTGGCTTGGCAGACTCATCAAAATCATTCAATCATTAAATAAATACCCTATGGGAATGTTCTCAAAGTCTAATCCACCTAGTCCAATATAACTAAAATTCATTAAATAACGACCATCTGGGTAGCTCTCACAGTCCATCCCCTTTTCTCTACATTTGCACTAAAAATTTACAAATGACCACATTGGAAGCTCACACGGTCAATAACCCTTGGTCAATATATCATCAATTCATTTAATAATGAACCTCTGGGTGGCTCTCACAATCTAACCCCTCTGCTCTATGACCACCTGGTAGCTCTCATACTCAATACCTCTAGGTCAACATAACAACAATTCATACACAAATGTCCCTACCTCGGGAAGCTCTCAGAATCAGATTCCCCTTAGTCAAACATTCACAATGTGTACAACATTAATGTCATATAATTATCAACTCCATCCTAACAACACGAGTCATGTAAAACAAGGCAATCCTAATAGGCATTCTAGACCAAATGACCATAATCAATCAAATAAGGGAAAAATCCCATAATTAAGGTATAAAACCTTATGCATAAATAGTTACCGTTTTATCAATATACCAAACCATAACAAGTAATAACTATGGTCTAATTCCAAATACGGAAAACCCCAAAAGTGGGTATACAATACTTTTAGCATATATAATCCAAAGACAATCAACAAAAGGCACAAACCACCTACCTTGATATCGTTCGATCAACACTCTTGAATGTTATCCCTTGAATCAGAAAAAGATGGAATAGATCTACAAATATGTGAAAAAGGTTCGACCTTGAATAACCCATGAGAGAGGAGGTATCATAATGAAAGGATCTAGGGGAATTGAGAACT
Organism: Viscum album; assembly: GCA_963277665.1. Classification (NCBI taxonomy): domain Eukaryota; kingdom Viridiplantae; phylum Streptophyta; class Magnoliopsida; order Santalales; family Viscaceae; genus Viscum; species Viscum album. The sequence goes on from OY728122.1 coordinate 1,258,015,741, forward strand.
CACCGGTGGGATTCCAATGCACCAGACAGTGTCTCGATCTTATCTCAGATAGAGAATTGGGAGGGGTTCGAAGTTCTCAGTCATTCTATCGCTCTCCTGTATGAACTGAGGGGAGAAGAAATATGATCTAGACATTAGATGCAACCCATCTCTGATTCATCAAATAAAAATAAAAGTAAACGGCTTGTTCATTTAATGTACACATTTTGTATTATCCTCAACCAACTCCCAACTTGAGCGGGTCTACTAGGTCATCACACGACCATGTACACTACTATTAAATGACCATTACATGACTATACGCAGAAACCGGGTACACGTGCGTGTACTCAAACGTACATGGCGTGAACTTAGAAAGTCACTATTTCTTTCTTTTCCCTCAGAACAACCTACAATCAAGATCCATACATGAATTGAAAATCCAGGTTGTTACAAACTTCCCCATTAATGAAATTTATCCCCAAATTTCTCTTCTAAGGGCGGTGAAGAAGAAGCTTCAAACAACTATAGCCACTATGATCGTACATCGACCTTCCTCTCTAATGTCTCATCCTTCACTCTCCCATTCTACCGTTGAACATATACTATAGGAATTAACCAACCACAGAGAACCTTTGTGCTATGATCTAAAATCTGAATAGGGAGCTCTTTGAAGGTTGCATCCACCTCTAACTCAACCACATCTTGTTGAAACAATTTGAGACAAGTCTGAAAAGTAATGCCATAGTTTAGAAATATGAAAGACATCATGAATATCCCAATACCTATGGGGTAACTACAACTGATAGACAACCATCCTGACTCTCTCCAAAACTTCAAATGGCCCAACGTATCTCAGTTAATGATTCCCCTATATCTTAATCCTCTTGTGTCCCAACTTCGGTGTGAAATTTAAGAAAATGTGATATTCAACCTTAAACCCTAGAGGTCATCTCCGCTAATCAACATAAGATTTCTGGAGAGATTCTGCTGTAGAAATTCTCTTCCAAATCAACTCCATCTAATTAGTGGTCTCCTGGACAAGATGAGGTCCCAGTATAGCAGTCTCTCTTACCTCCAACAAACATAGGGGTTATTGACATGGCCTAACATACAAAACCTCACAAGGCGTCATCTAAATCATTTCCTAAAAACTATTATTTTAGGAAAAATCCACTAGGGGTATGTTTCTCTCCCTAGATCCTCTGAAATCTAGGACTCATGCTTAGAGCATGTCCTCCAAAACCTGAATCATGTGCTCGGACTGGCCATCTGTCTAGGGATGGTTAGCCGCACTCAGAATTACCTAGATATATAAATCCCTCTACAGTGCCTACCATACATGAGAAGTTAATTGGGTTTCCCTATCTAAAATGATAGAGTGAGGAACCCCATGCTAGTGTACAATCTCTTATATGTATAACCTTACAAGCTCATCAATACTGATTGTTTCCTTAAATGGAAGGAAATGGGGAACCTTCGTGACCCTATCGAGATTGACTCAACGGTATTGTTACCAAGATACCTCCAAAATTTGGAAAAATCTAAAAATCATTCCCCTATGAATTCTAGGGATTCTACTAGTTTGATTTCGTTTAACTGGTAGAACCTGAACACAAATGAGGCCATAACCACGGCCTCACAATAGGGAAAGGTCAAACGCAAAATGACATTAGCAAAATTGGTCTCACAATATTTCCTCAAAAGACATTTTGGATTATCATATAACACCAACCCTTAATTTGTGGGGTGTTCAAACTGGCTCACTCAAACCATATTCATGGAATAAGAAAGACAATGAGTCAAACCATCACTCAATGACTTATATTAGAAATGACTAGCTTAGGAGGTTTAAGTATTGCAATAGAAAAAGAATTCCTTTTCCTAATGCAACACATACTCACAACAAACCCGTTCACAAAAGCCTATATCTATCTCTTAGTGATGTTCCTATGTCACACCATCCCTTGATCACTAAAAAAGTAATGCCACAACACGAACAAAAATGTAATTCTAGATCCACCCCACTGGAATTATTAACTCTTTATGCATTTCATTAGAGCCCAACTAAATGTCTAAGATAACCACAAATTAATCAAACCGAAGTCTAAGGAGATCACCAGGGTGGTCTATACTCCCTGTACAAGTGAGAAATTGTTGTAAATCCCCAAAGTCCACATATGAAAACTGACTGAACCTATAAAGTCATCTGCCTGGTGGTCATATCAAGGAATCAGTAGGCATCATGAGTCTATCCAAGGTGTTGTTACACGGAAACTCAAGTATCACTCATGATGAACCAAGAATCTACTAAAACCATCCATGTAGCATACAACACGGATGGAGATCAAAAACCAGTCCAACGACTTCTAATTGTAGGATGACGTTTAACTAACACTCTTTTAGTGCACCCAGGATGGCATCAAGATAGGGGAAACACCCACCTCTTAAGAAATATAGAACTAAGAAGACATCATATATAGCCAAAAAAGGATAGTTGAACCACTACTAGTTGACCTCCTGAAAGTACCTCAACTTTGCTTTCTGACACATCATTATTTAACCAATCACAACAATGTTGTGCTACCTATAAATCACAAACATGAAACAAGACTCACAAGACTCAAACACATTCAAGTGAAAACAACCATTTCCAAATGGTCCATTATTGTGATCCCTCTACCTTGAAAGAACACATTTGAAGAGAACCAGCGTGACACTCCCTACCTAAGAGTGTCTTGTACATCGAGAAGGACTAGCTGCGCTCAAACAAGCTAGTTCAGAAATATAAAAAATTCATGTGTGTCATTCCATGAACCTTGATCCCAAATTCACATCCCTTGGAATGAAGATGACATGATAAACTAACTGGCGTGTCCAAACACCCATGCCCCAGAAAGTCCTTTTGATTTTTGGGATGAAAAAGGTTTCATAATACTTAGGTCACTCTACACCGAAGATAACAAAAGAACATACACTACAACTCAAATCTCAATGATGTAACCAAACTCAACAGATCATTTATATAATTATAAATCAATATATATCATGTATTTCTATATACACCACCTAGATTTTATAATATAAATGACACATTCTGGGTACTATGCATAATTTATCCATCTTATGCATCCTATTACCAGATGGCTCACACAAGAATTGAATCAAACGCACTCATTTACACAACAATTAACTCGGGAGATGACATAACATGTCATGAATCACCAATGAAAAGGGAGGTTTACATGACCTCCTAATAGCTGACCATGCCCGGGGCATGTCTAACCCGGAGAACCAAGTGATCCGCAAGCTTGTTCTCACATCAAAAGTCAAGGCACAATGACCACCCCTCCGAACAAGTATTTCATTTAAAACCAGAATTCTGACAAAGGAAAACATCACCTGGACCACACCAACATCACAAGATCTCAGTGGAAAACAAGACAACCAACTCTAAGAGTGCTACCTACCATGGGCTAGAATCTTAAGAAGCATAAGTATCAAATTACACTACTAGGTTATGCAAAACAGATTCACTAGGCTCAAAATCTCCTAGGAAACTACTTTAGCTCAATAGATCAATGTAGCATAGGTAATTCTCACCATACTTCCATTAAAACAATTAATAACTCAAACAATCTATCATGAATGACAAGTTAGCAAGTAAGATCCTTTTTAACAACCAAGGAAACATACGAGGATATTGTTTAACCACCCTGGGTCCTCCAAAAGGGAACCCAATTGTAGTTGTATGACCACAGAAATAATGAATACATAAGTATTTCATTCTACTAAGACCCATTTCCAACAAACGTAAGTAGAGGAATCCTAAAATATATCATTAAATGATAAACCGCAAGGGAATTCCATGACATGGATCCTCAAAACAGTTCATAGATGAGGGATCCTACTAGGGACTTCCCAAAAGTGATAGTTCTAATGGCCTCGTAGGCCAGGAGGCACATATCACATGAGAAACACCCTTAAAAGAAAAATCTCACGATAGATATCCCACATCTCATCTTAGATCAAAGGACTCAACTAGGTTGGTCCAAACACCCAACCGATCATTTATGCATTGGCCTCACTCCCAGGAGACAACTAAAAATGGTAACTGGAGGAAAAATCTATACATTTAGAAAAGAAACACCAAAAACCAATTAAAAGTCCTCATAATATCCATAGGTTCTACCATCACGATCTACGTGGAAAACAACTCAGTAAGGACTAATCATTGGTTCAAAACTGACATCGGGGAATAAAACATGGACAGACCGTGAAAGGGTTCAAAAGATGACTACACCACATGAATAATACATACATGGTGTATAAAATCATGATCTTACATAGAAGTGTACCCCTGCCTACCCAGGTGTGTAAACAACCCAGGTACACGACGTACCATCCTAGAACATGACGTTGACTAAAGTACTTCCTCCTGGCCACATCCGTCTATATGGAAAGACTCACGTAGGTTTTGTCTACTGAAAACTACACGATGTGTACTTAATCTACATGGAATTTCCATAACAAGACTCAATAACCTGGGGTTTTCTCACACAGCTGGAACCGCATGGTTTATCCTAGTTTAACACTACATAGCGTGTTCATCCTAGACATAGTGTGTACCACTTACGTTCCATACACCCATTCCTTTAGTCACACAATCGAATACATGGTCTCTACACCCTGGCATGTAGGTGTGTTCTACTAAGATTTTATCATCCCCATGTCACTTATCACATAGTAATTCACACAATTAACTAGTAAACATCATGTACATATAGTACACGGTGTGTAATTAAGAAAAGATGTTTCTTCGAGATTAGAAGAACACGTGGCGTGCATTCCTAATATCAAACACCATGTTGTATGGGTTTCCAGACAGTAGGCCTCTGAAAATTCTCCATAACCCTTTGAAACATATATTTTTTTCCATGGAATTACATATTCCGACCCATGAGATCCCATACTCCATGTGAATCAATGTTTGGCATCCTTTTACAAATCATAACATGAAAAAATTGAACTAAAGTTCAAACATGATCCATCAAAATCTGATCGAAGTGGGACCATAACACCATAGGGACCAAGGTTTGGCATCTATCCAAATGAAACTTTTCATATTCAATACCCTATAAAAAATAGATAGTATTCTATCACGAAATCTATCACAACAACATGAAATCAGTAATCTATCCTAAATGGTATGACAAGAATCCATGACATGTGATCTCTAGAGAGTGTTGATATGATGTATGAGATGATATACCCTCATCACATCAGGTTGCAAAATAAATAGAACCACAATGATATAAATCATAATAGCACAAAGCAAGTGCATCACCCAACTGTGAAATCAAATAAACTGTAACATTTGAAAAACTAAAAAAATTGAAATATTCGAGGTAAATTGGATTTTCCCTGGACCCGAGTTATCTTCTCCTAGGAACAGATTATTACCAACTACCTATTTCTTCTTATCCCTATCTATAGGATCCAAATATTAAGACAAAGTAGAATGGAAAACACCTTTGATACCACTTTGTAACGTCCTAGATCTGGGTGCCTCCATAAGGTTCCCCTAACCTGGTTGGTCACATAACATCAAGCACATTTCCCCAAATGCCAGAGGTTGCTGACTAGAAGTAATGGCTATGGTAAGACATTAGGGAAACTATGGCCTCATTGGTAGAGTATACATAGTAGAAAAAAATAGTAAATAGTAGCAAAAGAAGTAATACCAAATGGAAGTAAATAGCGGAAGACTAATAGTAATAAAACAAATAGAGCATATATGTAAGTGATGCATATCACATGTGTCTAGGAAAGAAACCAAACGAGTCACAATGCAGGAAATAAAATACTAAAACTGATGTACATAAAATAATTAAACTCCAATAGCAATTGAAGCCTCATATTGGTCCCATGCTCTCCATCTCTTATAACCATCAAGTACCAGATGAAGAAGGGAGGCCTTCGTTATCTACAACTTCAACCACAGAGTCTGTTCAGATCCAAAAACATGACCCAAACATGGTGTGGGATGAATCCTATTAGGAAACCACCAAAATATCTATTCCTAACTATCGGTGAATATATATAGCATCTAATATGAAGAAATTAAGTAATAAACTAGGAAGTACATAAAAATAAACAATCCTACTGTTTTCAATTACATTCATTTACATTTAGTATTCATCAGTTGAATCATGTAAACCTTGTGATCTAGCCTAAGCACTATATCGCCTTTGTAATAGTAATAACATACGTCTTAGAAGACCATCTAAACAAACAAGTTGGACCGAGTCCAAGATGGTGCTTTAGATTTCCAAACTCACCACAATCATTGAATCATTCAATAACGACCCTATAGGAAAGTTATAACACTATAACCCCCCTTGTCCAACATAACAAAATTTTATTAAATAATTACTATCTAGGAAGCTCTCACGGTCTAACCCCTTTATTCTACATTAGCACTAAACATTTACAAACGACCACCTATGCAGCTCACACGGTCAGTACCCCTTGGTCAATATATCATAAATTCATTTAATAATAACCTTATGGGTAGCTCTCACGGTCTAACCCCACTTTTCTATGTCCACATGGAAGCTCTCATAGTCAATACCTCTTGGTCAACCATTAAACAATTCAGACATAAATGACCGTACCTTGAAAAGATCTCACAGTCAAAATCCCCTTGGTCAAACTTTCACATTGTGTATCACATGCACCTCATATAATTTGTAACTCCATCCAAACAACATGAGGCATGGAAAACATGGCAACCCTAATAGGTATTCTAGACCAAACGACTATAATCTATCAATCAAGGGAAACACACCCATAATCAATGTATAAAACCTTATGCATAAGAAATTACCCTTTTATCAATAATGTACCTCTATAGAGCCCATCCATTATTACCTAATGAAAACTATTGGGTGCTCGATGACCACAACCCATAAATTTCAAGACATCAATTTGTGGTGGTAATTTTTTTTAAACTGTGATGTATTTCACTTAAATACTACCAAAGGATTCCAGATCATTACCAAAAATATTGGATATTATACATAGACACCATGGGTGGCCTTGGAAATCTATAACAACTAATGTTCTCATCTAATATCTAATGAAAATGTACTCAATTACTCAAATTTATCAATTTCCATTAAAGATCACTCCTTATAAATCCTCTTTTTTCCTTCTAGAGTGTCTATTAAAACTATAATATTGTTTCAATCTATACCAATATTTCCATTCGCCCTAATAATTCATCATTTTCTTTGATAGAATCCAGTACATGTTATAAAGTGATTTCTTTATAGTAATCCAGTCATCCTTCCTCTTTCTTATATATTTGGTGCTCAATGCCATTAAAGTGATGGAATTGGTTTTCTTTGAATTTTGTTGAAAAGGAAAGGGAATATTCATCTTATGGTTCCTATATTTCCTATTAAAGTGCTAGTGACTATTGTATTACTATTTTCTTGTGAAAACCTAAAAATAAAGAGATAGTTTTATTATCTTGGAAACCATTAAAGCCAAGGAACTATGAAATTAAATCCACAAGCAATTGAAGTGGTAAACATAGCAGAAATTTTAGATCTATTATTAAAATTCATTATTAAATATATTATCCCATTTATTGTACAACATATCTATTATTCACCAATTTTAATTGATTATTTTTTTAATCATTAATTTAACGCTTAATCTATTAATCATTTTTATTATTGAAATACTTAATCATTTAAATAAACCTTTGTTTTTATTATTTAGATTTTCAATATATTTTTTTGCTTTCAAATTTGATTCTTTTTTTCTTTATTCATTTTTTTTCAATGAAGGTATCAAACATCAATTGTTTTCCTTTAATTTTTTATAGGGTAATTCACCCCCACCTTTCCATTTTACCAATATTTGACCTATATTTGGTATGAAAGAGGTTTTTATTTTTATTTTTAAATTATATTAATTATAATTTTTTATTTTCAAAAATCGTTAATTAGATTTTCAAATAAAGATAAATTTTGTAGATGACTTTTCAAAACACCCATGGTGCTATGAAAAGACAATCCTTGGGCAAGGCATTATTTTTTTACGAAATTATTTGTAGTCATTGGAAAACATTCATGTCTAATTTTCCTAGATCTATTGGATATCCAAATTATTGGATGTTTATACATATTTATACTCCTAAAATTGAAAAATAAGATAAATGGACCTGAGAAGATGTTTCTTCTTTTGAATTAGACGGTAAATAAATGAATACCTTGCATTTTGGTTTGAGTCAAAATTAATATAATCAAATTTATACATGAAAAATAGATCATGAAATTTGGAAACATTTAGATGTAATTCATGAAGGAACTGAAAAATTAATATATATATATATATATATATGTGTGTGTGTGTGTTTTTAGAGAATAATTTGAAAATTTCTCTATTCATCCTTGAGAATATATCACTAAAATGTTTACTCAATTTAATGATATTTTTAATATTAGAAACTCTCCTAGTGATTTTATTTCCTCAAAAAAGTTTTTCATGAAAATAATTTAGGTTTTACCAAGTAATTGGGAACTTTGTGTCCCCAAAATCCAAGAATCTAAATATGTAAAAAACATAGAGGTAGAGGAACTCATTGGTTCACTTATGTTATAGATGATTACTATAAAGAGGAAATCAGAAAAAGATTCTAGGAATCTGAAAAAAAAAATACAAGAACTTTCAATGCAATCAGTAATGAATCTTATGAAAGTGAATCTGAAATAGAAAATTTTTTTAAACGGTTTTAAAAGTACCAAGGTATGAAAGAGATACGCGATGATTTAAAAAGGAAAATCAGGAAATGGATTTCATGTGATTCAGTTAAAAAAATGACACATAAAGGTAAATTTCCCCTTGAAAAAAATGTCCAAAAATAAGAAACAAGGTAACAAATATATTAAGGTCTCAATGTGGAGTGTGACTTAAGATTCAATTTCAATGTATGAATAGTGAAATGAAATTACCATCTGATTAATGGGTAATGTTAAGGTATGTGATGACGTAGATTTCATATATTCTAGTGCTTATTCTTCTATATATTCAACCTATTGTTTAATCTATGAAAATATTCTTACTGTTTGAAATAAAATTAAAGATGGTATTTATGAACTTATTTTAAAATCCAAAGGCTTTAAAATAATTTCAAACAATTTTTTTTTTCTAAAAGGATCATCTTTTAAAAGATAAAAATGATTTGTGTTTAAAATTGAAAGAGAGAAAAAATATTGAAAATATTGAATCTCAATTTAAGGATATCAAAAATTATATTTCTCATTTTATTCAAGGGATAGAAAAATTAAATAAAATTTTAGGATCTCAACATGTTATTAAAAGTAATAATGTAATTGGTTTTCAAGAAAAATATATTTAGAAACTATTATAAAGGGCTATTTTTTTCATGGAAATTTCTCAAAATAATTTCTTAAATTATTACAAAAAATAGTCCTCTTGTTGAAGAATGAAATTATAAAAATTATATATATAGTATACAAAAAATAATTCATCTCACTTATCATTTTTCAAATGAAAAAACTTATTCCAAACAGGTGAGGATTCCAAAATCATTATTAGCTCACTTAAGTGATTCCACGATATGAGTATGAAAAGCTATATTCTCATAATATTTTATAGAATATGATAAAAACCCAAGCTACTTGGAATATAGATTGTGGGTTGTCAAGGAATATGTGTTGTGATTCTCTTGAATACAATCATCTTGGAGTTATGATGGAGTACATGTCACTTTTTTATATGATTCAAAAGGTACAATTACTAGTGTAAATATGATTGGTTTCAAAAAAATATTATTTAATTAGGGATTTTTTTATTTGATAAAGACTTGAAATACAATTTTTTATGTATTAATCAATTATGTGATATCAGTCTCAAAATTACATTTAAAAATTATATTTGTATTGTTTTTAATTATAAAGGATATTTTTTAATTAGTAAATATAGATTTCTAAATGTTTATATTAATTATTTAAAATATATTGTAAATAAAAATGTTATTTGTTCAAGTGGATCAGATAAAGATTTCTAGATTTGGAATTGGTTCCAAGGCTATCGTAATATTTACTCTCTTTTCAAGACAAACCATATTTAACAAGTATGAGATTTAACAAAATATTAATTTGATCATAATAATTTTTATGAACATTGTCATCTTGAAAAAAACAAAAATCATCTTTTTGATCTAAAAAATTATTCATATTCTAAAGCCTTATAACTACACCAACATGGCCTTTTTAGATCAAATCACATTTCTAGTATTGGATGTAAAAATTAAAACTTTTCAATTAATGATGGATTTAATATATTTACATGGGATTTATTCTTATCTCATAAGAATGAGGGTTGTAATGTCATATAAATTTCAAGGAAATTTAAAAATGAAATAGTCTATAATCTATTTTCCCTTAAAAGTGACAATGGTGGAGAATTTGATAACAATGAATTTGATGAGTTTTGTGCTTGTCAAGGATATCATCACTCATTTTACTCTCCTATAAATCCTCAATAAAATGGTGTTGGTCAAAAAAAAGAAGACCCTATAAGAAATGTATAAGTCACTCCTAAATGATTTTTACCTTCCTCAATTCCTTTGGGCTGAGGTTACTTTATCCAAAACTATATCCTTATAATAATAATCATAGGAAACACCAATTATGAACTTTGGACTGGTAAAATTCCAAATGCTGGATTCTTTAAAATCATTGATTGTAAATTCTTTATCCATAATAGAAAGAAAATATAGAAATTTTTTACCCTAAATTTGGTAAAAGGGTCTTTATTAGGCACTCTATGTTAAGTAAATCCTTTTGTGTCTTTACCAAGATGAACAAGACCCTATAAAATTCAAATCATATCAAATTTGAGGAGAATTCTCCTAAATGACATCCAAAAATTGGTGAAAAACTTAGTTTGAACCTTCAGAAACCATAAGCTTCCAAAGTAGCTTAAGATGTTCTAGAAATATTATCCTCTCCTTCACAAAATTCTTGGATTTAATCAAAATACCATCCTCTTGATATTATTATCAATGAATTAAAACCCAAAACACATACTATTAGGACAGTATCAAATGAGGTTTAATTTCTACATTTTCTCTCCCACATTAATCCTAATTCCATTGTTGGCACTAGTAATGATTGAAATTGGATACCTTCCATGCAAGCGTATTTGAATCAATTTTAAAGGAAAAATATTTGGAATCTCATGGAATGTTTTGATAATATTCTAATTCTTGGAAACAAGTGGGATTTTAGAAGAAACATTGATAACTAATGTAATGTTATTCATAAAAAAGCTCAATTTTTTTCTAAAGTCTATAATCAAGAGGATTTTATTGATTATAGTGGAACCTTTTTTCAATAATAGATGATATCGATTCCATTAGAATATTTTTGGAATTCACTATTCTATATAATTTCAAAAAAATTCAAATGGATAATAAAAGTTATATTTTCTAATAGATTTATTTTAGAAACTTTTTTTTTTAAAACAGCCACTCAGTTTAGAAAACTCAAAAATTCAAAATTATTTTTTCAAGTTAACTAATGTTTTATATGGTTTAAAAAATCGCATAGGGATTGGTATGGGAGGTTTATAAATTTATCATATCAAATTATTTTAAAATTGGAAAATATGATTCTAATTTTTTTTCTAAAAATATTTTCAAATGATTTATTATTCATTCAAATATATGTTGTCAATGTTCTTTTTGGTTTATCTAAAGAAAATATTTGTAATTAGATTTTTTAATTTAGTGAATAACGAGTTTGAAATATGTTTTATAAGAGAACTCAAAATCTCCTTTGGTTTTAAAATTTCCCAAAAACTCTGTTGAAACCTTTTTAAAATAAAATAAAAAAAATAATGAAATCATAATGAAGTTTGGCATAGATCATGAAAAGTAAATTAAAACAACCATGTGAACAAATTGTATTCTAATACAGGATGAATTTTCTTAATAGATCGATAATGAAATTTATAGAATAATGATTGGATATATAATTTATTTTACTATAACCCATCTAAACATTATGTTCAATGTATACCTTTTTGATATTTTTTAATATAATAAAAAGGAACCAAATTATAATCATTTAAAAAATAATTTTCATTATATTAAAGGAACTAAAAACCATGGATTATTTTATCCAATGGAAACCACTTTTGAATTTTTCCTATTTTTTTGATGTTGATATTGAAGGATTCCAACTAGATATGATAAGTACTTGAGGAACTTGTCATATACTATGAAAATCCATCATCTATTGGAGTAATAATAAACAAAATTATATTTATTTTCTATAGTAGAATCCGAATACAAAACTAATAGGAGTTGTTTCACCCAAGTTATATAGATGAAACATACTCTATTATACATTGGTCCAATAATTATTCCGTCCTTATGAAGTATGAAAATAATATTTTGATTAGTGTCTCTAAAAATTCTATTCAATACTATTTTAATAATAACATTGAATTGAGAACCATTTTCAATGAGTTAACTTTAAAAAAGGTGGCATCGGTCTCGACTTTGTTTGCACCAACCTTCAACAAAAAAATATCTTTACTAAACCCCTTCCTCCTATTTTCTTTGAACTTATAAGAGGTGGTTTCTTTATTATTAAATTTAATATTTATCACTTAATATAGGAAAGATTAATATATTTTTTTTAACTTTTTTCGAAATCGGATTTCAAATAGTTATTTTTTTAAAATTGATAATTTTTCAAAACTAAAGTGAGTATGAAACTTCAAGAAAAATATTCTTTTTTGGATATAAATAGCAAGATATGGTTATTGTGTTGATTCACCTAGGGATTTATCCCAAAATGTTGATTATGTTTTTAACCCTTTCTTCATCCAAGGAATTGTGAGTGGTCCTTTTCGACTCACCTTGATTAACACTCTAAGGGATTTTTCTATGATTTATTAATAAAATATTTATTGAACCTTAATAATGAAATGTTTTTTTAAAATATTTTCTAGGTAATTATTTATTTATTTTAATACTTTTTAATGGATATTATCCCTTCAACTATCCAAATATATAATTTTAGGGGGCTCTAATTTTTTTTTTAAATAAAATGATCCAATAAGATACTTTTTCATTTTCAAAATCAATTTCTATAATTAAAAAAATTATCATAAAATTAAGTCATATTTTTCAAAAATCGTTTTTGAATTTTTATATAAATGTTTACCTCTATTTTCAAAGAATATTTTTTTATTGAGCATTATTGAAAATATATTTTTCAAAACTTTTAATTTTTTTCAAACTATTTTTGAAAACTAGTTTATATCTCAAAATATCATTAATGATGATAAACAAAATTTTTAAATATTTTCACTTTATTCTATCACTGTTTTATTAAATCAATTTTTATAATCTCATAGTGGGAGAAATTTTATATTTTTTATTTATTGAGATGTTTTTTAGAGGATATTTTCAAAAAAAATTATATGTTGAGGAAAAATGGGGTATAAATTTTTCTTTGTGTATCAGTGGTGGAGAAAATATTGGTATCTCTATCACGAAATGTCCTAATAGGGCCAATGATGTGACTCAAAAAGCCCATATTGAATCAGATAGGGGCTGGTGACTTGTACTGTGTAGGAATATCACTATCATGGGGGGATTTATCCTAAGTACTTGTACACACATTATCATCTCCAAGCCTATACAATTTTAAAATGTAAATACAACTAAAAAACTGGGCATGCATATATCTAAATCCCAAAATTAGAGTATGATAGAAAGTAAATAAAAGTAAACAGGGACAAATACAATCCTAGAACAAAGAGTCTGAAATACAAGTCCAACTTGAATGTAAAATTTGGACTGCTTTTAGAATGCCACATGAATACACCTCTGTCTATCTAGTCTCATTAAGTACCATCTAGTCCTGGTTTAACTGGGACTCCATCAAAAGGTCAATCATATGTACAATATAGGATATGTGTGGGAAAAGACCATGCATGGTGGGTAAAATAATACTTAGTAGGACACCCCGAAACAACATGGAATACAACAATAGAAATATAGGAATATCTACAAAGGAATATGTCTACAACACATATAACAAGATTATCTATATATACTCAATAAAGACACATAGTCTAAAGGTAAGTCACAACCGTAGTATATCAACATTGGATTCCTGCTCGAAGATTCCACCTAGCACTCATCTGGTAGAACAAACTATTTAATATTATAGCTATGCTAGCTTTTTTCCAACAGGTAGTGCTCATCAGGTCTCTACATTAGAAGTACACACTGATAGTTCGAAGATAATATGATACCTAGATGAGGATCAATCCTAAGGATATGGGTGATACAAACAACTCAATATGGAATAACCCACTAAGTAAAGGATCAACACCCATGTAGTGTTGGTCACCATGATACCAAGAACTGCACCTGGGGAATGAATATGAATATAGGATATCACTACAGGACTCAGAGAGAGATTCCAACAACTCTATCCAAGATGTAGTGCTAAAGGGATCATAGTCCTAAGAGTATAAAAAAATTCCATAAAAACTCTGAGGGAATGGTTAAAGGGAAAAACCCTAAAAAACATGCCTAAGATACATTGGACAGGGGCTTTAAGACATGTCTAATAAAGCACACAACATGTAGTAGGGGTCACACACTGTGTCTATTGTCCCTGGACCCTGCCTACGTAAATAGACCATGCCTCTTTACCTTGTCCGTGTATAAGTACAAAACATGTAGTATGATCATGTAGTCTACCTATGTTCCAGTACTTGAGTTTATCGCATGTAAATATTCTAGTATACCAGTACATGGCTTAACCCATGTACTTTATATGATGATATAAATTGAATTTACTATATTTTCTCAAAATTACACATTAATTGGACATGTATTGAAGATGTTATGAAATTTATAATGAGAATGACCTTTTATAACTGAGAATTATAGAAATATTCATTCAATGTATATCGTTCAATGACCATATTAATAATTTCATAACTCCATGAAACATATTTTTGAAATTTTTATATGAGTAATCATTCATATCCAAGTGGAATAACCTAAATTGGAAGTGTATATCTGGATTTAAGTCTCATTTCTAGATTTGGTGTCTATGTTTTCCACCTGAATGGTTTTTAACATGGATGGATTTGTTCCGACCCTTATATGTTTGAATTTGATGTGCATCCTAAAAATAAAGTTGAATAAAAAGAATATAGAAATCATAAAAATTGATCACATTAATTTTATCTATATTTTAAATTTTATTCTTAAAATATATATTCTCTATAAAACTGTTAAATTCCCATAATTATGAAATCTTCAAAATTAATCCCAAAAATCACCAGAAATAATAAAATGTAGAAAATAATGTCAAATTGATTAATTGGAATGGATTAAATTATTCCAAAAAAATAAATATTCATGAAAATATTAGCTATATCACTAACCCTTTGGGAATGGATAAATGGAACACACTCTAACAAAACATATCTGGGGTACAGAGGAAAATGGCTCTAATCCATGTCTAATAAAGTACACTACTTGTATTAGGGGTCATACACCATGTCCCTTGAACCCAATTCCAACCAATGTAAATGGATTGTGTTACTTTCCCATTTCAGTGTATAAGTACAAGGTTTGTAGGCTTCCTGTGTAGTCTACTTATGTTCCAGTACATGGATTCAACCTGTGTACATGTGCTTGTGTTCCATTACGCGACTTATCATATGTACTTGGTCTAGGTATTGTCTGTGTAATGGAGTAAATGGCATGTTTCAACATGTGTACTCCACCCTATGTCAATGTACCCTCTAATTTAAATGTTGAGTCACCAGGGAGGGGTCACGCGCTGTGTGATCATTAAATCCTACCAAAATACCAATCCATCGGAAAGGGGGTCCTACATGACATTTAGATCCAGATTATATGCTATGTAGCTTGGAAAATTAAAAAAACAAATATTTTATACATGAAGCTTCATCTAATTATCTAAATACCGTTTTGATTACCATTTCACTAGTTAAATCAATATCCCATCTCATCTGAGCCTCTTCATCATAAAACAATGTGTTCCACCATTAAATACTATCAAAAAAGTGATTGACACATCGTTCTTCATTTCATGTCAAAGAACATTGAAGAATGAATAATTTGGTATTCCAAACCATTTAATTCAATTTTACTTCAAACATCACACCATCCTCTTGTGGCGATGATCCTAGATCTATGATATCAGATCATTATGAAAAGAAACAGGTTTCCAATGTTTAATTTGATTAGGATATGTCAAACCTTAGTCCAAATGAAAAACACTCATGGTGAACAAAGAAAAGAGGGAGAAAATAACAAGAAAAAGTAAGAGGAATGGACCTTGAATAATGTTTTTGTTGGTCTCAACTCATTAACGTGAGAAAAACAATGATGTAATAAACAATTACAATGAAATTCTATAAATAAATTATTAATCTAACCCTTCTAACAAGATGACCAAATGACAGATCAATTTTATTATTGATTGATTCATGTTCATCATATAAATCAAAAATGGGGAATGAAATCAACAAAAAAGAATGGGCTACCATGATTTGGATTGATCATTGGTGAAGAATGGGGCTACACTATGATCGTTGGTGAGATTCATTGAATCTATTTCATGTCGATCATTTATACACAATGTGGTCACTATTAATTTGAGAGGGATCCTCCATCTTTCCCTATAATAACATTCCAATAGATCCATGGTTATAGGGCTAACACTGGGATTTCTCCATAAGAATTTATTTTAAGGCACATCAATCACTATGTCAAGAATTAGAAACAAAATAATTTATTTAATTATTTTATTCATATCTGCATAAATGATGAATTTTATAAAATTTACCTAATCTGGCCATGGTTATGTCATTCCTTGGGTAAACCCACATTAAGAACTCACTGGTTCCCAAAGATTTTTAATCCAGGACCTCATTTAGAAGTTATTCCACTTTTTCAGAAAAATTATTGATGCGTGAAATTTAATATATTTAATACATTTTAAACATTCTTTTCAGACACACCAGGCCTCTGAATCATAGACCTTCTCAGCACCTCATCTCAAAAATAATCCATACAATATCCAAAAATAACACATGGAAATTCTGAGTCATTACAATCCCGGTATCACAAAAATTATTCCCATTTATCTTATTATATTATTAATTTAATTTAATTATTATCCATTTTTTTAATCATAAAGAGGGGGATATTACTGTTCTTCTCACCGTTCATTGATTTTTATGATCATAGACACTCATAGAGTGTTCAATACGTTCATTTAACTGATATATAGCCTGCTTGACAACATCTTGATAGGATCCATTGAAGGATCCTTGTGAATTTGTTAATGGATGTTTTGAATCATTATAAGAAGTTTAAAATAACCATAAAGGATAATTTAAGCAAGTGTTGAATTCAATATTTGAAACTTGAGTCTATATATAGTGCGAGATAGTAGGTGCAATGTTGTTATCCAATCAGTGGAATGCCTATGAATTTCCTCATCAAGTTGGAACCCCAACTACTTAGTGGAGGAGAAATGCGTAGTTGGTATTGATGGATAGAGCCTATGTTATCTCAATGATTCCACTGGCTAGTTGGTGGAGCTACATCAACCAATCAGTAGTAGTAGTCAGAAAGTAGGTACTTCTAAGGAGTCCATTGACTACCTATGGGAAGCTACCCGGTACCCACTGGCGTCAGCCAAATAATTCCAAGACTAGAATTTATGATTGTAAAATTCCATTAAACATGGACGCCTTATACTCAAATACTATGAAAATATTCCATAACTATACCAAATATTCTAGTTCTTATAAAAACGTCATTGGATGACCACGGTAGTATACAAAAACTCACATGCATATTCGATCTCCAATGGAAATTTGCTAAATTACAAAATTTCTATGAATGATATGTTATTCTAAATCCTATTTCAAGTTCTAGGGGGTGTGGAAAAATTGTAATATTATTTCACTCACTTCTAATATTCTAATTCTCTCATAGATTTTTTCAGATTCTATTATAGAATCAAGTCCAAGATATAAAGTGGTTTCTACCTAGAAATTCCCCATACTTTCTCTTTATTTCATATATGGTTCTCACTATGATTAAAGTGAGGGACCTATTTTTATTGAAATTCCATTAATATGGAAAGGGTATATTCTTCATAAGGTTTCTATCCTTATCGTTAAATAGTTTTTTACTATTTTATTTATAGTTTCTTTCTTTATACTAAAATAAAAGTGATAGGTTTGGTATCTTGTATACTATTAAATCCAATGGAATAATACATTAAATTCAAAAGTGATTGAGGTGGTACATTTAGGGTCACGTTTAAATATATTTTTAATTTTATTTAATAAATATATTACCTAATTTAACTTCAAAAATTTCAATTATTTATCACTTTAAATTATATATTTTTTAATCCATCAATTAATTCATAACCACTTAATAATTTTTATTCTGGAACCACTATTTTTTTTTAAATCTATATTTGTATTGATTATTATGTTTTTATTATATTTTTTAACATTAAAATTTCATTCTTTTGTTTATTTCTTAAATATTTTATAAATATTATTTTAAAATTGGATTGTTTTCCTTTAATTTTATAAATGGAAATTCATCCAATTTTTTCTGTTTTACCGATCCCCAACTTATATAATCCTCTATTATAAGTTATTAATTCCAACTCATTATCCCAATAATATCCAGTCTAAAGTCATCGAGTAAGAATTCCCTCCCATTCCCTTTATCAATAATCAATTTGAGTAGATTCTATTGTTCTAAGGACCCCTTATAAAGATTTAAGAATCCATTCTTCCATGTAAGGGTTTCTAACCTCTTCTATTTCTTTAATTGTGTTATTATTTCCAATTACATTTTCATTTCAATGTGAAATGTTATTATGACACATTTATGTAAATCAATTATTATATCATTAATGATAAATGATTATTCCTTCACATTATACCAACTTTTTAATCTGTTATAATGGTCAAACTTTTCCATAGCTGTAAAACATCCAAAATTGTTGGTGTAGTAAAAAAGTGCATGATTTCATATAAATTACACCCCTCTCTAGATACAAAAAAGTGGATACATTCTATTACATAGATGAAACTATGTGTAAACAACCTTAAAATGGTTGGTGGGGTATTAATTCAAACTTTACGTGTTAAAGTACAAGTGGTCCAAACATTACACCCAGTTTGATACTCCTAAGGGATGCACCTTGAATGATTCTTATGATATTTATAAACCAAAATGAATGATCATTTCCTATTTATATCCCTACAACATGAAATTACCATTCACTACCACCTTGTTATCATTATTTTGATAAGGATACATTCTATTTAATTATGATTATTCCTATAGTTTGATATTCACCTAGTTAGCCACATTATTTCATTAAATAAGTAAACATTGAAAATCTACATAACTGTAATTTCTATATAGATGACTATTTATTAATTACCCTTTATTATTTATTGGTTCCATTGGTAATAATAAAATATTCATTTTTTAGTCATTATCTTCATATTATTGATGTAGTTAACTTTTTATGTGATCGGTGTGGCCCAATATTGTTCGCCCCTAGATGCATTGGTTTGTCTCATGAGACAATCTAATTTGGTATTTGGTGTAATCCGTACACATTTGTGTATGATGTCTTGTAATAAGGTATTGAAGTATGTTAATGATGTTGCAAATAAATAATTCCATCACTATAAAATAAATTACTGATATCAATGTGTTTATTTATTATTAAGTTATCCATGGATATATTATGCTCATAACTTCATTTATTATAACTTTATTCTATTCATTTATTCCAATTATATTTTTATTCCATTATTATGATATGAGATATTTTATTGTATGCTACCCTTTACCAACACTCTGATATCAACCCTTTATAGTGTTTCCCATTTCATAAAGAAACAATGAATATTAGTACATGTGACATAAGGAAACACAAGGATAATTAATAATGTTTTATTGAAATAATATAATGTATTTTATAATTCCAAGTAATAAAATTTCATTTTTATCAAAATTATTGAGACTATAAATCTACTTGATCTTATGTATTGGGAACTATGTTTTCATTTCTAATGTAACAATATAACCACCAGTTCGAGGGTATTGGAGTTTGGGTTATTATAGTGGTTGTACATTGGGTAAGATTTTTGATAGGTTAGGTGAATGGACTAACCTAGATTGACTAGGGTAGATAGATGGGAATTGTACCGTCTTTATAGAGTGAAATTGATACATAATTGCCTATATGGATGATTAGGCTAAGATTTTCATTCAATAACATTAACTTAAACTATGCCCTCTAAGTGAAGGGATTTTTCCAAAAATTTATTGAGATTGAGGAGCCTATGATAGGTGTTCATGATATGTGTAACCAAGTATACCTTGGAGGGAACTTCAATGTTATATAACCCATGAAAGGGTTATCATTGGAAAGGGTGGGGAAGATTTTGAGTGTCACCTTACAACCAGAATTTATGTTGGGAGACTCATATAGCTATAGCGATGAGCTTATGTTGGGGACTTGAGTGATCAGCTTAGTTTATATTATATGAGTTTGAGTAGATCCACAGCCCTTATGGGATGCATATATGTTATAATATAGGAGGGATTATCTACCGATGGATCCTTATGATGGAATTTCAAAGAGATTAAATGGTATTTTTCCTTTGGGTATTTTTTAATTCCTTTGTGGTTTCCTAGGATTTAATGGTTACCTATAGAAAATGACTTACAAAATCTTATTGGATTCAGTTTGATACCTATCTATCTAGAATTCCATATGAAATCCCCTTGTATTTATATATGATTCCCATGTGGAATACCTAGGGTAACTTATAAGGATTTAGTTGTCATTCCTACATTTTAATTCCTTAGATACAACCTTGGATTCATTTTTACACTGATTTGTGACATGGAAACTATTCCATTATATAAGATTATCAAGAGGGGTTATATTACCGTATGATAGATTATAGAATCTTTACAAGTATTATTTTATTAACAACATAAATATTGTTGGAATACTAAGTTATTTTCCCAGAATTCAGGTTTTGATCATTGTTCTAATTAGCATGTTTATTATGTTTTCTCAGAGACAGTCTAATATTGGACGAAGTAGGTGCATTCGATTATAAATTTCATGTTAGAATGCTATGATTGATGATGATTATTAATTTATTGTTCCACATTGTATTTATATATAGAACTATGAAAATAATTTGTGTGTACACTACATTTACTAGTTAGAATGGGGGACCCTATTAGTGGTTCCCTATTGAGTTGTACTCACACCCTTCTTAGGTGGACATGACACTTGAGTACTCAAGAAAATTTCAATGATCGTAGGTTCATGTATATAAAATCGTTGAAATTTCATGGTCAAATAATATAACTTAAATAGTACAAAGATAATGGTATTTCATGAGGAATAATCATAGTAGTAGATCCTTAGTGAAATTTTATTATTTTATTTATTATGTATACATGATTGGATCGATTCGTACTTAGTTATTGTATGCTAACATGGTCGTGTGTCAATGTAACTGCATGATTCTATATATTAATTGTTATAGAATGATTGTGTTTATTTATTCTAGAAATAATGAATATTTTTGTGGATATTTTTTGGTTATTTACCCTATGTTTCACTCCTTTATGAGGGTATAGTTTCCCACACAACAATACCTTAGACACTCTCTATAGGTCGGCAACCTATAGCATACAGGGAAGTACACCCGAGGTCAGATGGATATATTAATTGAGACACAAATTATTGGTCAATTATTTGTGGTATGTTACACCATGATACCTTATAATAAGGACTAATTATTTATTTATGACTTATTGGAAGTAACCTCACATCAATCAGACACATGGTGTGGATGATATTAATGGAAGTATATATTTTTTCAAAAAATAGTAACATTTTAGTTTAAAATGTGGGTTACAAAATAAAAATAGAGAAAAGGAACTCATATTATATTTATATATTAGGAAAATAATTTTTAATTTATTTTTGATGTGTAGAAATTTACCATACATTAATCTAATACACGGTGTGGTTATTATGACTAAAGGTGAGAGTTTTCAATTAAAAGTGGAATTTTTGTTCAAGAAATGCATCATATAATAAAAAATGATAAAATAAACATTAATTCTCTTGATACTTATAGAATAATATTAAAAACTAATTTTTTATGTTTAAGATTTAACGAGACAGCAATTTGACACATGGCATGGCCAACATGATTGAAGGTGTATGTTTTTATTTACAATTTATATTTTAGTTTGAACCCCATGTCACATACTAAAAGCATTGAAAACACACTAATATTTTCATAATACTTTATAAAATATAAATAATTCACTTGTGATGTGTATTAATGATATGACCTCAGGTAATTATCAACATGATGTGACCAGTATGATTCAAAATGAGTATTTTTATTGAAAAGTTACATTTTTGTTCAAAAACATTCATCCCACACTAAAAACCAATAAAATGAACTGGTATTGTCATAATAATTTAGAAAAATGGTAGATTATTCTTTTGTGACTTGTAGGAAGTATCCAAATTTCATTCCAATTGAAATTTATTATGTATTATATAAAATTACAATTATAATTTTTTTATATTCTATTAGTAAAAATAACATGATTTTTATTATAATAATGCACTTATTTTGAATCAGGTTTTATTCTTTATTAAAGAAGGCCCACTATAATTGTTTTTCTTTTGTATAAGTTGTAATTATTTTATTTTCAGTGAATTTTATGTCAATGTAATTTTATTTTATACAAATTCATTAATGTAATATTTTCATTGAAATAATGGTGTAATGTAATTATTGTACCTATCATTAAGAAGTATTAAATTTCTACAATTTAAATTGTTTTTTATTTTTTATTTGATACTATAGATTTCTATTAAAATATATTTTATCACTCTTAAGAAGTTGATAATTGATTTTTTCCATGTTGAAGATAACACAAATAAAATGCATCTTTTATCACTGATAAATTTATCAACAACACATGTTGTCATATTTTGTGATTATTTATTGATGATGAAATATCCAAAATTTTATCAGCATTAGAAAAACCAATTATTTTTTTATCAATGATAAATAAAATTTCTAGTACCAATAAAATAATGTTTTTTTTGTGTTATAAAGGTATGGAATAATTAGATATATTAAAAAGATAAGAAATGTCTTTTGATGGACTATCAATATTGACATCCCAATTTATGAACTCTAATATGAAGTTTTAGAGATAAAATACTAATTATTGTTTGAAAGTGACATACTTTTAGACCTTATAGATGATGGGAGAGTTGAAAAATTATTCAAATTTAATGAAATTATTTTTCATGTCTACATTATTTTGAATGAAGATGAAAGAAATTGATCAAAAATATATTTACTTCAAAGGTAATGTTATACTAGATTGGAAAAAATTAAAAGTATTTTGATATATTCTTGAATAATTATAATTTTTTATTTTAATTTCATGGTCAAAGTATATTTTGTTAATTAAAAAAAACTCATAATTATATATTTCTATTAAAATGTTACCCAAAGAAGTTAATAGCATGCCTTGTTTGACACTAGAGCTAAATGATACAAGAAGGAATGAATTGTTAATGGATGGCAACCAAACAATTTATTTAGAAAAGGCGTTTAGTGTGACAAAATTAAAAAATATCTTCTCACATAAGTTTAAAAGTGAATTTATATTGAATATTAATAAAAGTATTATTTTGAAGTGAAAACCTGAAATTTGGATGTTGAAGGTAATGTTATATGAACTAAGGAATTGAAATTCCTTTATTTGTGTAAAAACGTTTAGAAATGTGCTCACGCAATCAGCTCAAGATATATTATCAATATCTCACAAGATAAGAGAATCATAAATGTAATTTATGATTTGTGATGGAAAGAAATCCAAATATGAAAAATCTTCTAATGACAAGGATGACGACTTTCCCAAAGACTATGGAATATGCCTAACATATCATCATAAATTAAGAGATAAAAAAATATATTTGAAAAATATATGGTATTCTAGAGAATTTATATATGTTATTACCTTGGATACGAACTAGGATACTCGAAATAGATCCAGAAAAATAGATTTGTTGGAATATTTAGAAAATAATTCGAAACATAATTTATCACATATGATTTTTATGTAAATGGTTTTTTATTGGGTTCATAACCATTATTGTATATGGATTGGTGAACCATTGGTGGTATTTATTATGGTGCACTGTTATAAATATTGGTATATGGTATAGATAGAAAACTTTTCCTACTAGCATATTCAATTTTTGAGTATGAACAATAAGATGGCTAGATTTGGGTTTAAAGCAACATTCAATATATTAAAAGTTATATTCAAAACGTTTTTGTATTTTATTGACAAAATGTAATTTCAAGCAATGCTAGAGTAATATTGGGGAGGTTAATAGTCATACATAATTTTATTGACATGCAAAAGAAAACATTAGATCTAAAACTACTTAATTTTATTGAGCGATAAGAAACATAACTGATAAAAAAGAATTTAATTACCAGATTCTATGTCATATGCTAGATTAAATT
The DNA here is from genome assembly GCA_963277665.1 of Viscum album. Classification (NCBI taxonomy): domain Eukaryota; kingdom Viridiplantae; phylum Streptophyta; class Magnoliopsida; order Santalales; family Viscaceae; genus Viscum; species Viscum album. Next base: position 1,258,040,491 of record OY728122.1, read on the forward strand.
TTTATTTTGTTGTGTCTATAAATAATTTTAAACCATTTTATACTGAATTAAGAAGAAGGGGTAATAATGAAAATCACATTGATAGGTGGTAAATCCCATAACATCCAAATCAACAACATGACCATATCACAAGGAATTTATATGAATCATCTAGTACATGGATTGGTAAAGAGAGGAGACAAAATGTTTTTTCAGTTGAATAACAAACATCATGAGATATTGAGTAAGAAATACTTTTCAAATATGTAAGGAATAAAAAATTATAAATACAGAGTTGGACCGAAATTCATTTAGATGTTTAAGGAGAGTATATTAAAGGAAGAATCTATGTTTTCAAAATAATATGTACTTATAGGATTTTTGTTCAGATAGGAAATGTGGATATCAATGTGCATCTACTTACATGAGAATGAAATTGTCAAGTATGAAAAATGAGTGGGATACCTTATTCTCATTCAACTGTTTGAGTAAAAATGATTATTTAAAATTATATAATTATTTTTATGAGTTTTATCTTCTTATCAACTAAGAGAAGATTTACACTGGAGTTATGCATCACATTTAAACTAATGAAATTCCATAGTTGAATGCAATGAAATATATTAAATATATGAATAAAATTTTATTTAAGATAATAAAAAAAATTTATCCTCCTTGTAAACCACATCATGATTTTATTTAGTATCAATTTTAAAATAATAATGTATTGTTCTTGATATAAAGAATTCAGGAATAGATAAGAATGTGAAAAAGTCCAAATTCATGTTGATGTGGAAGGTATAAGATACTTTAAATTGGAATTATATGTTTACAAACTTCAATGTAGACATTACATGGGGTAATGGATGAAAGAAAATACACTGTTAAATTTGTATAACATTACTGTAATGACCTAGACTAAATCTTCCATCGATCTATACTGGACCACCCAATTCCCTTAGCACTGTAAGGGAAAGATAAAAAGCATTTATGGTCAAATGAAATTTTTAATGAATTATTTATCTTATTTTTGATGAAAATATATCTTAATGTCATATTTTATTGAAAATTCAACATAACTGATCAGTATAAAAAATATTTTAGAATTTTTAATTTTTTATGTTAGAGGACTTTTCATACCTATCTAACAATAGTTAATGACCAATCAATATTAATAAAAATAAAGCATTTGAATAATTTAAAATAATAATAATAAGGGAGGTATATAAAAAATAAAAGGGGTAATATATCATCGAATCCTCATACTAATGTTTTCCACCCTCAGCCCACTATAGATTTATTTTTGACCAGTTACTTTAACATATATCTAGTCCAAAGATTAATAAAGTAGTTGTCCCAAGTACATTCTCATACTTATAATTCCACATAAGAAACTGAACACACATTAAGGTTAACATATAGGGTGTGGATAGAAATAACAAATATGCACTACTAAGAGATCGAAAATCCCATATGTAAATAATTAGGTATATTCATGTGTATGTGTTTATGGAATTTATGTATATAAAAAACTTTCACCTAAAAAAGCTGGAAATATACACTAAAGGGTTAGACCATAATATGATGTTTTAGACCATGTTGTATTCTATCCTCATGTGCACCGTGACATATTGTAAGAAAAACTTCCATGGATAACCATGCATAGTATTATCACATAATGTGGTAATATTTTGGATTCATAGATATTCAATTATAAATTCTATCATGTTTGATTATTTTTCATTAGATAATAATTATGGTGAATTTGAACATGTTTACCAGTAATTTTGACATTAAATGATGATTATGAGAATTTAAGGAGTTCATGAAACAACTTATAAATATGGTCAAGAATTTTATTCTCTTTCATGCTTATAAAAATATGGTTTGAACCACATGTGTTATGTGTGACACTATGAAACTCCTTGGAATAAAATATCAAGTACTCATTACCTTCATCATTTAATCTGAAGGTCCAAAAAAACCATGGATAGGAGGAAAATACTTCCTCAATTTTAGGTTATCCTTGATATCCTTTGACACACTAAGATGTAGTAACCTATATGATGATCCTTAGTAAACTATATAAAACAGTCATTTGAATATCATATTTAATGGTGAATCGTACACCATTATTTTATTTTATTTATTATTCAATCCAACTTTATAGATAGATCTTGATTTTCATTTTTGGTTTTTTTGTCATCTTATACTGCATTAAGGTTGACATTAATCCCTTAAAAAAATATTGGTATTAGAGAAATTCTATCAATATTTGGATTGGTATTTGAGTGAATGAAGAAAACAAACAAAAATGTTTTCAAGTAACACTGATGTCATAATTTCAAAATGATAATTTCAATAATTTATTATTCTAATCCACGATGTAGTTGAATCCAAAATAGTAATTTTGGATTTTTAGTTTATATATTTTACGACCTAGTCTCTATGAAATTTTCATTTATTGCATTGAAATAAAATCTTGAAAAATATATTATCATAAGATGATACCTCAATGCCATGGTTAACAGTTCATTATACCATGGTTGCCTCCACCCTGAGGATAGAATATTCAATAATGTATATTAATAGGATATTTTGGAAATAGTCATGGTTTTTATGGAATTCAATTCCAAAAAATCACCGTAGTGAAAGTAATATCACCATACTATGGTCTCCCTCAATGTAGAAGGCCCAAAATGGTTTATCAATTTGAAATAATATATCTTCCAAAATTATATGGCACATATAAAAAAATCTCTTAATATACCTTTTCCGGGTGAAATGACATTATAAAATGGAAAATATAAACAACATCACAAAAAATGGTCACCTAATCCCATTAACAACATGACTGAAAGGGATTTTATCTAAAACAAAACTAAAAATTAATATGGTTTATGGTATTTATAATAGAGAAAAACAACATGCATTATGCTATAATATAAGATGTTTTGATTACAATTTAAAAGAAAATTCGGGTTTTTTAAAACATATCAACATCCTTCATCAGAACAAGCCTAAAGAGCCTGTGTTGAACCCATGTGGGACTTTAAACTACACATTCTTTTATATGTGATATAATTTTATAGGTAGATTTATATGGTGAAATTTATAAGATATTTATAAATTAAGAAATTGTGAAAATATAATGGTATCTATACCTATTTATGAATTTCTCATAAGTGGTTTTATAAAATATTTATATTAATAAATCTTATCTAGAATTTTGTAAACCATACAAAAATATTTTTTGGATGATGTGATAAATGGTTTAAATAAAATTTAATATGCGACATAAAATTTTCATATTTTTTTACATTATATATGAATTTTTTTACTATATAAAAAAATTAACTGTAAAATATAACATATTTATAATATGAAGAATTTTATGTTAAATCTAAATAAATGAAATTATGAAAAGTTCATATTTGATAAAAGAGAATTATTCATTTTTATTTATGCCGAAATTTTATAGATTTTATACTTTATTTATTTATTAATATTTCATAAATGTTTATCTTATGCCTAAATTTATGGATTATTATAGCATTATTCCCAAATTTTATTAGTGAATATAAATTTTATATTACGAATTATGGTGTATTATTTAGTTTAAATGTGTTATTCAACTTATTTTGGTAAAAAGCATAATTATCTGAGACTCTTATCCCTTTTCTAGAAAATGTATGGGTTTTCAACATATCATTTAATGCTTAATATTATTAGTATTATTAGTTTCATATGATTGTTATACTTTATAAAACTATGGTTTTATGTAACTTGTGCATGTGATGTATTTGGATATGGGTAAATATAGTTTTTTTAATTTGGTTTAGTGTCACATGCTATGAGTTATGTTAAGAGTTACATATCATTATTTTTTTTACATATTTAATTTTTATAGTAATATGGATTCAAAAATAAAAAATTAGGAACAAGACAACATGTTTATGAAGTACATGATATAATATAATTATATCAAGTGACCTTAAAAATACCAAATTTTAGTTTCCATCTAAATAAAAAACTTTTTTAGACCTCATTCATCCAACCACATTGGTCATGAAAAAGTTGGGAGCCACTTGATTAAACTGTGTAAAGAAAAAAGTAATCTGTTAACTCTTACTATTATGAGCCATGTTTTTGGTGTATTATTTTAGTTGCACATAGTTTGAAATCCATAACTATTAGGATACCATAGGAATAATTTTGAGTTAATCCATTTTTTGGATTGGGAATAGAGTTGTCCCCTCAGCAGTCCAACAATCATATATGAAATGATTAACATAATTTTATACTTGATATATCCATGTATTGTGTCACAATATTACTTGATATCATCCATGATGAAATATGGATTTTTGACCACAAATGGGTGTAATTTTATTAAAATGTGTCATCATTTTAGTGGGATCACATTTAAAAATTTTCTTTATTAAATTATCTTAAAACATAATAGTCATAATATATTTTTTTAGCTCTTTACATCATTAATATCAAACATGACTTTGAGAGTGATCATAAATAATTAAAAGATTAATCTAAGAAATTTCCTAGACTAGTATGAAAATATATGAATTTTCTCAAGAAAAAAAATTATATGAATTAAAGTATTACCTTCATAAGAAATCAAATGTTGATGTTGTTAAAAACGTGGAACTAGATTCTCATAAAATGCATAGATTAATTCACTTATGATTTCTAAGGTATTTCTTAAATGCATGATGGTTGACAGAGCTTTAGCCTCGATAGTGTACTCAATATGATTTGGTAAGTCAATGACCAATAGAGATTAGCTTTTTTCTTTATGGAATCTTTGAAATTTTGAATAAATTATGTAATAATTGTTTGAAATGTTCTAAAAATGTGAATAATTTCAATAATGTATATCCCACATTCTAAAAGTGTTGAGGATAGAAGAAAATTTCTTGAAATTTCATTGCTATGATGTTTTTTTAACAGTAAAAATGTCCAAATACTAAATCTAGATGGAAAATATTAGATTATCCAATAGTCATCGATGACCATTGAAACCTTAAAATATGTTTCAGGGAAGGGGGTCATCTTTATATTAGATATAATTATTTATAATACCTTAAACAAGTTTAAGAAACATTTTGGGGAGTCCATGTTTGTTATTTGTATTATAGAACCAATTCTTCAAATTTCTAAAGTTATATGATACAAAATGTATATTTTAAAACTATTTTAAATATAAATGAGTTTAAAATCAAGGTAAATATTGATATATCATTTACTTTTTATTTAAATTATTAAGCAATGGATAGCTAAATTAGTAAATTGAGTGGAACTGATTATTTCATACATGGATGAATAATAATAAAGGACGTGTATTTTAATTTTAATTTAATTATGTGATAAGAAAAGTTTTTTGTAAAAGAATAAATTTTATAAATAATTTAAGATAACAGTTTTAAAACTCATGATTGATAATTCATAAAACTATATAATGTTATTTAAAATAAGAAAAAGATAAAATTAGTCTTATCATGGATAAAAGAGTTTATCTGAGTAAATTATTAAAATATTAATAAAAGAGTTACAAACGCCCTTTAGTGGTATATGTTAAGGTATAAAGACTTATTTTCAGTACATTTCTCTGAAAACATATAATACCATATAAAAAATGGTTTTCATATTTTATATGTTAAATATTAACACTAATGTAAATAATTGTTTTTCCCTAATAAAAAAATGTTTGAATCTCATAGAAAGATATTCTGACAAAAATACATTTTCTAATAGCCTAGTGTAAGTATATTTAATCTTATAGAAGTTCACGTACAATAAATAAAATATTATTCCATTTAAAACTCCATGTAAATTTCATTTAATATCTTAAAATACATTTGGTAATGTTGGTTAAAAAATACAAAGTGATACATTTTGTTAATATTACAATGTGAATTTGACTTTATATCCTGAAGCATTTTAGGATGCATTTGTAATGATATTAATGTAAAATATTATATGATGTTACCAAAATTATCTCAAATAGAAGTTTAAATGGAATGGTTCCATGATGATGATAATTAACTAAGAAAGAGTTATAAATAGATAATATGAGTCATTAACAACATGACATTTTATTTTGTTAAGTAAATGTGTTTAAATAATATGTTCAAATAATTTATCATTCAAAATATTATTCCTAAGTATGACAATTATTCAAAAAAAATTATATATGCTAATCACCAATGAATTTTGGTTGAATTGTTTTATTATATGGTCACATAAATATGTGGTCAGAATTACATAGAGATGTTATAAGTTTAAATAACCCTAAGAGTATAGTAACTATAAGGCCACTCTAGTGGTCTAACATATGAAATATGATTAGACTAGAACATTTCTATGACTTTTTAGTATTAATCATATAATTTATGAATATAAAATGATTGATGTTATAAAAATTATAGTCTCACTTTTAAATTATTTTAAATTAGATGTATATATAATATTAAGGTTAATGATAAATGATCTCTAAAATTATACATTTGAGTTATCCCAAACCATTGTTTTTTGGGACATATTATCTGTTGTGATGAAATTTAATGGTTAGAATTGTAGGATTTCATATATATATATATATATATGTAAAATATGCTCATGAGACAGAAAATATGTATTTTGTGATGGATATCCCACTATGTATACCTCATGGAGTGGTTTACATGATATCCTTAGTAACTAGGTTTAATGTTTTATATCATATACTTTTACATAAGATTAAAAATATACCTAGTATAAGAACTCTAGTAATTTAATACCTTTCTTATGCCACCAATAAGGTGTAACTAAACATGGGTGATTGGGTATATCCCTAATCATTTCATTGGTTCAGGCATAACCCATATGGGGTTAGTGCACTTGTATAACTATTATGGAATATGGGACCTTGATTGAGATGAAACAAGGAAGTGTATGAACACACACAGATAATATTCATGTGATGTGCTTATCTATTTTTGGTTAGGGGATTTTTTTTGTGCATCCAGTTATATTAATTTCATGTGACATATCCATCAACTAGGTTATTCTCTACTTAGAGAATCTAGAATATACGAATATGATATATGAAAATGAAATAATTCATGTTCTGTGGTTACTTAATATTTTAGAAAAATGTTTTAGATGACTTTTCATATTTATATAGGATACATTTTGTGGACAGATATATGGAGACACATGTGTTTAATTGATATCATACCGATTCCATTTATATGTCAAGTAGAATTAATTTTTTATTGGAGGATAATACTTACTTACTTTTATTGAAGTAAGAAATCATCATTTTTTATAGGATAGAAAGGCCCATGGGGTCACACATTGTGGTTGTGAAAATGAGGATTATGTTTATGAAACTTTAAGAGCTACCCAAAAAGTGTTTAAGGGGATATATAGAAGAAGTGATAGATGAATTTTGATAAGTTTTTACATATGATTTAAAATTTGGTGATAAATAAATGATTGATTTAAAAAAAATAAGTTTTATAATATATTTAAAAAATGTTTTGGTTATGGTTTCGCAAGTTGTTAAATATGATATGACATGAGATGAAAGTGAATTAAGCCTGAGAGGGTTTTAATTCTAGTGAAAGATTGATGGAAATGTGCACCGAAGGGTTACAACACAATGTGGTTCATCTCATTCCATATTATATCCTTATATACACTATGAAATGTTGGAAGAAACTATTCCATGGTTTATCATGCATGTAAGTATCCCATTATTTGATTGATGGATTTTTTTACTAACATCACGCACTCATAAAAATAGTCGAAACCCAATAAATATATAGATTTACCAACATAAAATAAACATGTAATGAAAATAAAAGAATAGGAATTCCACATTTCCAACATGATCTGTGATAATGGCATTTCTTTGTTGGATATCATTAAGAGACAACCAAAAGAATCTTGACTCCATAGGTAGTATACTAGCCACTAGAATCCTAAAACTCTATGGGAGGGCCCTTTGAACACCCAAAGTGTTATATAATGTTCCCCTCATTGAAAAATGGAGAACAAGGAGGTAGAGAGTTTTGAATCATCTTGACAAAACCAACACACACACCCAATAGGAGGATCCATTCATTTTTAGAGACTCACATCACTCCATGAAGGAGGTTGAGAGTAGACTAACAATATTTGGAATCTGATATATATTACTATATTGTATTTCCATTAGTGAATTATAATCATTGAAAATATCAAAAATTATAATATGGTTTTCATAACATAAATGAATCAACTAATTGAATCATTATTGAGGGTAAACTATTTGGAACGCATTATAAAAACCTTGAACCTCATATCACATATCTTTTGGCTTTCTTATATGTTGTATCATACCATTGAAGAATCTAAATCCAATTAATGATATTATAATAATGAAATTTATGTTATACATCATATGCATATAATGTATTGTGATAAATATTATTCTTATAATATGATTCTGCACTTTTAATACAAATCCATTTTTTTCACTTCTAATAATATCCCATAACAATTATATAAAAAATAATAGATCCATTTATGAATCCATTGAAACTTATTTTTATATTTCATATTATAATATATTTTCAAACAAAAACATAGTCTAAAATTTCAATCATTATTTTAAGGCCAAACTTTGTCTTCATATGAGCCATTTTAAAATTGAAAATAAATACGAATTCCCTAATTTATAAAAGTTTATAAAAAGTGGCCTATAAAAAAAGTTTATTCCACTCATGTTATAAAGGGTCCTTGAGTGATCCAGATCAAACACACTCAGATCTCAATATTGACATGTCTGCTACAAGATATATCATATACATTATATTAATGCTTATATAATCATTTATCAATGATGTTGAGTGACCAAAAGTTATAAAAGAAGTCAACCTAGTATATTATAACACAAAAAGTTTTTATTCTTTGAGTATGTTGATCATATAGAATGATTGCACAATATTCTAACCATTCTAGTAGATAATCACTTGAGATATCACTTGTTCAATCATTTCAATACATTTCATCAACTACTCAATTAAAGGCCCAAATGTAATTTACCTCCATAAAAATAAACAAATCCCATATTGGTTAAACTTAATTGATGACATGATTAGTGAAATACCTAACCACCCATAGATTAGTTCATCCTCAAAGATGGTGTAATAATGGTATCAATGTATAAATGTTCACATTCTAAGAATCTTTCCATCCATAGGTAATCGGGATTCATAATAAGAATATACTCGTAATTGTATCAATGAAAATATAAGATTACATGAGATATAGTTTCTTATTCTATTTTAGATAAAAAAATATCTACTTATTATATCATGAGTCTACTATTTTTATAACATATAAAATTCTACTCACAATAATCATATCATATCATCCAAACTCATAATATTCATGGATGATCATTGACTGGGGACAAATCAAAGTTTCACTTTGAGGGGATTTTATCATTCCACTATTTTTGAAATATATACAATACAAATGAATGAATGATACATAGTATTTAGTTTATTATAAAACTATGATACAATCACATTTAAAATAATCATTATATCCAGTTTCTGATGAATCTAATACCTTGAGACTTTAAATGAACCTCATATTTCAACTACTATGACATCTTTGACAGTGGATCTATTACATTATCATATATAACCACCTAAAATCTCCTTACCTCATCCCTCTAAATAATATCTCAAATTTGATAGTATTTACAAAGGATGTTCTTGGTCCTTTGGTGACTCCAAAGTCCCTTTTCTCAAGTAATAACTCCATTTTTTTCACAATAAATTTTAATTTCTCCCTCAATCATAGAAACCACCCCTAGATTAGTAAATAACTTCATGATCAAAGAATATTCCTCCATAATATCTCATGATGTGATGTATGTTACTTCTATTGTTGGGGATACTATTACGTCTTTTTGGAAACTATACTAATTAACAAATCCACAATTTAGGAATAATATGAAAACAAATTGAGATCTCATATCATATTTTTTTTATATGAAAACTAGCATCAAAGTAACCCATAATAATGTGATCATCATCACATCAAAAGAAAAAGGAATTTTCCTTTCTTATTATTAAGTACTTAAGGATATTATTGATAGTAATTATGTCAATTTCATTAGGAGTGGATTGATAACTATTTGTTATTATTAAATAATAAATGACATTAGGTTAATTAAATAACATTTCATAATTAATAGATCCTAACGAAGTTGATTAAGTAATAATATAGAACCATTTTAACTCTTTAGAAATATATTGATTCTTATAAAGATTTATTCCATGAAACCTTGGTAAAGATACATTCATGGAGTTTTTCATTATAAATTGACTTTGAAAATTACCAATTTATGTGTTCTGACTCTACTTAAAAACATTTTTTATTTACTCTATAAATATTCATACCAAACATATAGGCCGATCTAACCGGACCTTTGAGAAAGAATAATTTTATCAATTACAACTTTACACAAAATAAATATGGGATATAAATTATGATAAGGAATATTTTATAAAAATATAATAATGATAATAAAATAAAAATCCCACTAAACAACATATATACACAATATTCATTTACATTTTTTATGAAACTAAATTATTCGATTGAATCACCAAACTGAATGTTCCAACTCTGAGAATCCTACATCAAAACATAAAAGGATCATTGTAACTTGTAAACCTTATCATGATCATTTGGAACATAAAAACTTTTGGGATGTATCATATAAACATCCTAAATTAAATTTCCATCATGTGAATAAGTTTTGACATCCATATGATATATATACATATGATAATAAGAAATAACGGAATGAAATATTCTAATATAATTTATCATTAAAATTTGATAAAAGGCATCTTCATAGTCAATACAATGAATACTCTTCTAAAAAATTGAAAAATGCATGATTTATAGGTATACAATATAACATCCATGTTAGTTTTTTACTTAAAACCATCTTGTACCATATGGGTTTCAGCCCTTTTGGTTCATCCACCAAAATTGAAACTTTGTTAGGGTATATGGAGTCCATACTAGATTTCCTAGAATTTATAAATTTATCTAAATCATAAATATTATGGCCTCTTAGAAGGTAATAGGTTCATCATCTATGAAAATTAATTTATCATAATCTTCTATAATTAATTAACATCTCTTAGGTTACTAAAAAATCATAAATGTCCCTCAAGCTTCTTATGTAACATGAGTAAATTATTCATCCATAACTACTTGTGGAAATGACACATCTCCGATATCCTTAATATTTGTTGTTTTTTTGTTTTTAACTTATCCAAATTCAAATATCCTCCCATATACTCCCCAATTTATTTATTCCTTCTCAGGTAATATACTTGTTTTGGTGTTAAAAACATTTTTTCCAAATAGGAATATAGAAATAATATCCCATATTTTTCTTTGGATAACTTAAAAATTAGCACTTATCTAATTTGGTCTTATGTTTATTAGGTAATATACATCATATGTATGCCTCACAATACTAAATATTTATAAAATACATATTAAGATGTTTCCCACTCCATATCATAGAGTTGATATTTATTAATTCTTTAGATGAAAAGATGTTATGTAAGAATGCATAAATTTCTTGAGAACAACCCCATAATGAAATAGGAAGGTCACAATGACTCATGATTGATCAAAACATGTTTAACTAGGTGTGAATCCTCCAATTATACAAACCATTAAAAAGTGGTGCCTAGGGAGGAGTGTGTATTGAAATGATTTAGCTATCTTTCAGATGATCATAAAGATCCTACAATATATATCAACAAATATGATATGATCATAGTGTTCTAATACTTTCACCATAGTAATTTTGTACATCTTTATGAAACACATTGAAATTATCAAATGATTCAAAATTGTGTATCATTAGAAACTCATAACCATACTGACTAAATTCATTGATAATGGTTAAAAGTACCAATATTTACCACTATCATGATTACATAGTGGTCCATATACATCACTATGTATAAGATCCAGTAGTCCACTTGCCTTTTCACCTTTTCTACTAAAAATATATTTGGTCATTTTTCTTAATAAACAAGATTTACATGTATGAAATTATTCATAATCAAATGGGTCTAATAATAAATTTCTTTAAATTATATACATGAATTTATTATTTCTATATCCTAGGTTTTACATGCAAAGACAAGTGTTATTAGAATCAACCTTGATCTTACTATTCTAAATGTTATATATTAGATTATTGTTGGCACATCCTAATAAGGAGAGTGTTTTAGTACTTTTTTATTTTGATGATCACAAACCACAATTATTATAGTAATAATTATTTAATTATTATATGATATAATTTTATTTGATAAGATAGTTTAATGATAATTTTGTTTAGTGATGAACCATGTCACAACTAGGAAGGAGTCTCCACTAAGAATGAGCTACTACAAGAAGAGTCACCACCAAGAAGGTTACAACCAAGCTTGTCACTGCCATGGAGCTAGATCCATGATGAGATACTTCCTGGTCATATTTTCTCCAGAATTTGAGTCACTGCTAGACTCTGATTCACCGTCATCTTGAGGTACCACCCTGGCTAGATACTATCGGATATTGAGTCACCGATTGATTAATGTTACTCTTTCTATTAATGTAATTTGACAGGAATGAATCAATAACTATTCCTATTCATGGATAAATTGACAAAGTCTTAATGTCATAGTAAAATATGATCTGAGGATTGTGTATTTCCTTTAAAAATGTTTCTATATCTATATGAAAGAACATCTATCAATCTATCAACCTGTTAGAAGATTACTGACTACCAAGTCTAGGTGTTATTGAACCTATAAAATTGTATATACTTATCAATTCATATACTATGAAGATCATCGACATCGAAGAAAATAATACATTATAGATATTGATTGATACATCAATAGATATAAACTGGTTCTTTCCTACACATTCCTTTGATCCTCTATTTTTCTACAACCTTAATGAAGGAAGATCTATGTCCTCACCAAAAAAGATTTGAGTATTTCGAACATTCTGATCATACCAGATTGAGAATCACTATTCTTTTCACATTATTTTGATTGAAATTTCTATTTATTTTCGTTTATCTTTGAGAATTTTATTGTTACATTATTCTGAAACACACACCATATCCAACACTTAATTGTAGAATACCTGTTGTCCTCTCTTTCACTTTACATCTATTTTTCACATGGTGTTTTTAGAAGTGTTCCTTGTGTGGATTCTATTATTTTACACCCCATGTATACTATAGAAGAGGCTATTTAGCCTAGAAATCTTGTAGTTGTTGTCTGTTTACCTAATCTAGGATTTGGATTTGTTTTATTTTTATTATGATATTCTTTCAGTAGGTGATTTCTAAATAGAAGGGATTAATTCTCATTTTGAGACTGAAACTCTTGTTTATTTTACTATGTTATTTTTTATTTATAGAACCAAAATTGTTTTTAATTTTTTTTAAAAACTATAAATTTGATAGTTAATCATAATTATTTTTTTTATATATTTTTTTCAATGTAAATTTATTTCAAAAGACATCATAATTTCAACATTATTTTAACTGATACATAATCACTCATTGGGAAATATTTTAAAAGGGAAGATATTAGATCAATATGTTATTTTCAATAACTAGCCAATTATTTTATTAAGCTGATTTTAGTTTTAATTTAATTTTAACAGAAATTTTTATTGGGAACTCAATTCACCCCCCTCTTGACTTACTCACTCTAACCAAAATTTAGTATCAAAGGTTTTTTAAATCATATTTTCAATAGTTATTTTAGTTGTAATCTAAAGATCTCAAATTTTTTTCAATTCTGAATTTTATCTATTTATAGATTATAGAAAAGAAGGATCTACTACAAACATACCTCCTTACTTTAATGATATAAATTTTTTCTCAATGGAAAATAAAAATAAATATTCATTTAGAATGTATGGGTTTTTATAATATGACTGTAATATAAAGACATTATAAAATTACAAAAACTACTAGAGTTACATGGAGTGATTATAAAAAAATTATATAAAATAATAATTGTAATGAAATGAATCCCTTGTTTTGTGCCTTGGGAGATGATTAATTTAATAGAGTATCAAAATGAAAATTAGCTTTTAAAATACAAGATACCTTATCTATTTCAAATTAAGGGACAAAAAATGTTAAATAAATGAGAATAAATACTTCTACAAAATAGTATGATACTTTTAAAATAAAATATGATGAAAATATTTCTGATATGTCTCTGAGGTTCAATGAGAATTTCAATACTATGAAATTACATTAAAAACATGTGAAAGGCAAATATCAAGTGATGAGACATATTGGATTCCATCCAGATAGATGTAGAAGAACATCTGTGTCAATTATAGAATCTTGTGATGTAAGTAAATTTCCTATCAAGGAATTGATAGGAAATTATATTTTTTATGAAGAAGAGTTTAAAGTCAATAAGAAGATCAATGAAGATGAGAAAAAAATCAACAGACTTCAAGACTGCTACGTCAAAACTAATATAAAAGGTATGAGAGAAAAATGATAGTGACGAAGAATATCCTAACGACTGTGATGAAGAGATGGCCCACATGGCTAGAAGATTTAATAAATTCTATTGCCAAAAGAAGTTCCTAGTGAAATATAATTTCATAGGAGATTATAACAACACAAGAATGTTGAAAATGGACTGGAAAAAGGATTATATTGAAAACTAGATCATCTACTATGAATGTAAGGGGACAGGACACGTTAAAGATGACTGCCTAAAATTAAAATATAAGAAGAAATAAAAGGATACAGATAGAAGATTCAAGAAATACATGATAGAAACTTGGATTGCCTCTGAAGACAGCTCTAGTGATTCAGAAAATATTCATGAAGATAAATTTGGTAGGAAAACCTATTCTTTGTAGAAATTACATCAGAGGTAAAAAATACTCTTCCTACTTCACCTAATAATATTTCAAGTCACACAAAAAATTATGATTATAATTAAATTAGGGAATTAAATAAAGTGATGATTATATATGAATAATGTAATTTTTTTAGAAGAAACCTATCATTAAATAAAAGATAAGTATAATTCTCTTAATAAACTACATGCTTTTATAGTAAATATTAATACTAATCTTACTATTAAAAAAGAGAAAAATGAAAAATTATTGAAATAGAACAATGAAAAAAAGCTATAAAATGACCTCTTAAAGATATACATATAATGATTTACTAATGGTAATAAAAATTCAACTCAGTTTCTTGGAAGGGAAATAACTTCTAAATAGAAAATTAATATAGGATATGAACCTGGGAAGAGAAAAATTACAAAATCTAGATTTACAACTAGAACATGTTCCAAAAGTTTTTATACTACTAGTTCTTAATAAACTGAACCTAAACAAGTATTTATTTTTATAAGAATACAATCTATGTACATAAAACCCATTAGGTAATTATGGATTCAAAAATATATTATTACTAATATAACTATACCCAAGAATATTTGTGAACCAAAATAATTTTTTGTATAAATTTTTTTATAGGAATCCTATTTTAAAACCAACAGAAAAAATCCTATAGTATTTGGTCAATGGATTTTCCACAAATATTACTAGCGATTATTTAAATTTCTATAATTTGATCAAATTTTATTCTGTCCATGCCCCCTTTGGTGATAATGATAAAGGTACAATCATCAGCCTTGGAGAAATAGGTAATTATAATTCAGTGTTAATGTCTCATGTTCTATATGTACAGTGTTTAAAATAAAATCTACTTAGAATCTCCCAATTATGTGATGATGGTTTTTATGAAAAATTTGAAAACAATTTTTTCATAATTTTAAGGAAAAAATGTTTTAATTTTTAATTCTTTATGAAATTATAACATTTATTCTATTGATTTAAATTCTTTATCTTTTAAAAAAAATCCTTAATTAAGTGCCTTGAACAATTAATATTGGATTAGGTATATGATACTAGGCCATTTCAATACTCAGTCGCTATGAAATATAACTAGGAATGGTTTAGTAAAAGATCTACCAAATCATGAATTCTTGAACGATAAAGTGTGTGACAGCTATCAAAAATGGGAAACAACACAAGATTTTTTTAAAATCTAATAAAAACATTTGATCCTCAAAACATCTTGAATTTGTTTATATGGAACACTTTGGACCTTTTAGTGTTTCTAGTTTTAATTTAAAACATTAGGATTATGTTCTTGTAGATTAATTCTGTATGTACACCAGGGAATTATTTTTAGCTCACAAAAGTGAAGCTTGTTATTACATTATTAAGTATATAAAATCTATAGAAAATATAAGGCATCTTAAGATTAAGACCTTATGGAGTGACCATGGTCTAGAATTTAAAAATAAATACATTGAACCATTTTGTTCTCAAAATGGTTATAATCACAACTTTTCTTCTCCTAGGATACCATAACAAAATGACATGGTAGAAAGAAGAAATAGAAATGTTCAAGAGAGAATGCAGACTATGCTAGATGAGTACGACTTAGCTATCTACTGTAGGGAAGAGGCTGTTAAAACAGCCTGTTACAAATTTAATAGAGTCTTAGTTTGACCTTTCTTAAAAGTAACACATTATGAGTTATGGAATAATAGAAAACCAAAGGTTAATTACTTTAATGATTTTGGTTGTAATGTTTTTATTCTAAATACAAAGGATAATGTGGAAAAAATTTCTTCTTAGAGTGATAAAGGAATTTTTTTGGGTTATTCAAATTCTAGAAAATATTATAGAGTGTTTACTAAAAGATCTAAATCAATGGAAGAGTCTGTTCATATTATGTTTGATGAAACTAATCCAAATAATCCTCTGACTATCTTAGAGAACCTTTATGATGACCTTTCAACTTTAAACATTAATTCTAAACCTTTTGACTATTCTATTAAACAAGAATAATGTTCATATAGTGATATTCCAGAACCAAAACCTCAAGAAGATCTTGAGACAACCAACCCCTCTTTTCAAAGAGCTATTAGGAATCATAGAAATAATCATCTAGATTTTATAATAGGAAACCTAGATAGAGTTTCACAAATTAGAGAGTCCATTAGGAATGAAATTGAACACCAAACCATCTGGTTATATCTTGAGACAAATAAAATTAATGATGTTATCAATAATGAATTATGGGTAATAACTATTCCAGAAAAACCTAATCAATTTGAAAGAAAAAATGTTTGGGAACTTTTTTGTAGACCTAAAGACACCTTAACTATTGAAAAAAGAGGTTGTTTAGAAAAAAAGGTTGATGAGTCAGGCACCATAATAAGAAATAAGGCTTGATTAGTTGCACCACGGTATAATCAAGTAGAGGGGATTGACTGTGAATAAATGTTTTCACCTTTAGACAGACTAGAATCCATTAGGATACTGTGTTCCTATGCTGCAAATTTGGATTTTAAACTATATCAAATTGATCTTAAATATGAATTATTAAATGGTTTTATAGTTTAGGATCTTTTTTTTAACAAACCCTATGATTTTAAAATCACCATTTCCCAAATCGTGTTTTTAAGTTAAAAAAAATATTTTTTTGGTTTAAAATAGGCTTCTAAAGCTTTGTATGGTAGGATGAACTCTTTTTTTATTTCAAAAATATTTTCAAAAATTATATCTAATCCAAAAAAATTATAAAAAAATTAGAAAGATGTTTTAATAGTAAAAATATATGTTGATGATATTATTTTTGGATCTACTAATGATTCCCTTTGTTGTGATTTTTAAAAGTAATGAAGAATTAATTTTAAATGAGTATAATGGGTATTCTCAAATTCCTTTTTAGATTTCATATTTTTGAAAATAAAAATGTGATAAATATAAATCAGAGTAAATATAGAAAAAAAATTTAAAACGTTTTGGATTAGACAACCCTAAAAGTAGTGATACTCCCATAGGCACCACATATAAACTAGATCATGATGAAGTAGGAAAATCATTTGATGAAACTTGTAATAGTGTTACTACTGGAATTCCACTGTATTAAACTACTAGTAATCCTGATACAATTTCTAGTGTAAGTATCTATGCTCACATTATATAAAATACCAAATAGTCACACTTACTAGTTGTTATGGGAATTATTAAATACCTAAAATATACAACTAATTTGGGATTGTTCTATCCAACATGACAAACTTTTGATTTAGTAAGTTACAAATATACTGATTTTAGTGGTAGTAATTTAGATATAAATATCACCTTAGGAATGTGTTATATTTTAGGGAAATCTCTAGTATCATGGTGTTGTATGAAACATAATTATGTTGCACTATCTATAGATGAAGCTGAATACAAAGTTGTTGGAAGTTTCTGTGCACAAATTCCGAGGATGAAACATACTTGACAAAATTTTAGATACCATTTTAGACATGTTCCTATAAATTTTTATAAACCATGTGAGATAAAATTTCCAAAAAATATAGTATCTCACTCAAGAACAAAACATATTGACGTAATATATCATTTTTTGAGAGAATATTATCAAAAACGTGATATAACATTAAAATTTATTAGAACTAAACATCAGTTTGAAGATATATTCACAAAAATTTTGAATTCAGAAAGATTAAACTATATCAAACACAAATTATGAATGATATGTTTTGGATGAATAGTCACCACTGATAATTCACTATTGGCTAATTAACTATTGATAAGTCGTTGTTGATGAGTCACTATTGATATGTCACCATTGACATGTCACCATTTAAGAGTCACCATTATGGAACAATTCACTGTTTCTTTACTAACATTTCTTTTTTACTAATACTATTTCTTTTAAATTAATTTTTTTTACATTTTTTATTTCCTTTAGATTATTATTTTTTAATCCCTAAATGATATGATATATGACATAAATCGAATTGATTCACTTATCCTTCAATCCTTTAAACTCCTAGAACAATATCTTCCTCTCAGACTGATTATATTTCCTTCCTCTCTCATTCCACCTAAGCCTTCAATTGATCATAATGGATCGTATGATGTGAAATGAAGAATCAACTATAGTGGTGGTGAGGAAATACAAGAAATGAAATGCATCAACAATTAGTTCCACATTTGTTTCACGAAACCCACATTTTGATAAAAGAGTTGTTGAATAAGAAAAAGAAATCAATGCACAATGGATTAAATCAATAAATATGTTCTTTCTAAAAGTTATTGAATATTATAAATCGATTTATTGGTTTGGAACAAATAACCATGTGTATTATCCGATGTTGGTTTATAATTTCTATCAGAATTATGATTATATTTTTAGAGATAGGAAAGATTTTATAAGAAGTTGTATTGATAAAAAGATTATCTTTCTCTTGAATGGACTGGGAAGGTTCCAAAATGTACCACATAAAGGAGTTTCTGAGGATTTTCAAGGATGCATCCCCAGTGATAGTAAAATATTCAATTATGAAGAGGCTCTCTTATAGTTGACAAGAGTTGGTACTCTATGAAGACCTATATATGATGAACTCAAATGAAGAATGTAATCTTTTATTCAGGATTTTTTAGAATGTATTGAGTCCTAGAAAGGAAAATTTCAATACCATACAATATTAGGATGTTTAATTCCACTATGTGATGAAACAAGGAGAGATAATCAGTCTTCATTGATTTATGATGATCCATATGCATGAGTTGTGTAAGAAAGGTTCAAGGACAAATTCCTCAATATACCCTAAGATGATATCTTCTATTGTGGATTCTAAGGGATTATTCAAGGAAGATGAAGAGTCTAAAGATAATTATAGTGGTTCTTTCTTATCAAAAACAATTTTTGAGAGAGTTAATGTAATTTAGAATCCATGGAAGAAGTTTTGGTTGAGAGATAAGGATAAAGTTTATGATGAATTCAACCCTAATGATCAACCAACCAGACCTAAGGACATGGAGGATCCTATTATTTATCATGATGAGATAGTTCAATATTATGATGATGATTCAAGTGATGAAAATGAAGATGCTATTTCTAAAGAAGTGGAAGATTATTCAATTGAAGTGGGGAGTGATCCGAAGATCCCTAATTGTCATCCTAGTGATTCTTTTGGAACTGCTAGTCCACATGGTTCTCTACCATCTAAGGAATATATTTTAGATGAAAATAATGATGAGTAAACCAAATTAACTAGAGGGGAATCATTCAAAACATCTTCCTCCAAATCATCAAGAGACAAAAATGATATGAAATTAGAAGTGATGTGATAGCTTCTAAGGAAGCAGATAATATTGAGGATCTTGGTTAATCAAAATTAAATAATAGTGATTCTAGATATGATCCAACTGGTGGAGATGATCGTGATGGTAAATATGATTATGGTTATGATGATGATCATAAATCTGATCATAATTAGGAAGATGATATGCATGATGATAGATATAATAATGATCAGAATATGGTTCTATCGCACACTTCATCACTAGTGGTATCAAGTTCTATTAGGGGTAAAGATATATCCAGATATGATTAAATGGATATTATACCAACAATTGATACATATGATAAGGAAGATACATGTGAGGGGGAGAAATCTCCAACACCTTCTGATCACACATAGGTAGTAGATCTCACATAGAAATATTATAAAGAACCTACCTCTAATGTACGCAGACTTAGTGAAACTTATCCATTTATAAAAGATACAATTCATCCATATATTATACCTAAAGTAAGTGAATTTGGGGATTGGGAAATGCTTCCTGGTTTTGTGAGGATTGGTATTGATTACTCATATTAGGATGATAAAGCATGTGAAAGACCAATCAGAATATAAGGATCCTTAGTGGATCAGATTGATCAAGCTATTAAGCTAAAAATGTTTTAATCAAATGGAAACCAATAGACCAGATGTGGTTGATGTGATACAAGAGAATAGAATTATTCCTCTTATTCGAATTTTTATTCCACATAGTGTTGTGAAAATAGGATATTTAGACTCTTTTCAAAGAAGTGTTACTTCAGATTTAGAATTATTTAGATGCAATTTTATTTTATATTTTGAGGGTATCTTGAGCTCTCAACCATCTCAAGTTTCCAGACCCAGTAATGATAACACTCATTATTTTCTTGAGATTGTTATATCTCAAATACAACCAAATGATAGATTTCATATTACAGAGTTCGAAGTGTAAAATAGAATGTTTTCAATAGATATGGATATTATGAATGCTTTATTAGAGGAATTAAAAAATTATTTATTAGAAGGTTTGATTATTTTTTCTAAAAATATGGACGGCATGTCTGCAACTTCATGATCATCCAAGGCATCTCCTGCCTTTTCAGTTCCTCTTTATTGAGCATTGGTCAAATAGATTATCTTAGAATAAATCAATACTTCTTTTTTTTCCACCCATGAAGGGAAAATAATATAGATTTACCAACGTAGATTAAACATTTCTGAGATAATCAGAGATTCTTCCATTGATCTCAATACAAATAAGAACATCATTAAGAAATACATAAATTATTTTTTGAAAAGAATATATAAATTCAAAATTCCAAGTCATTGTAGAGAACCTAAGAATTCCACAAGTCATTTTGTATTTCAATGAATTGGTGTGTGAACCAAAGGTTCTCACACAAGTATGGTATAGATTTATAGAAGGGAAAAGTGATTTTTTAGTGTAATGGAGAGGGGTGGAAACATTATTATGGACTTTATCCACCTCATGAAACCATTTCTCCATGTTCATAGCACAACTGTTATTTAAAGAGATTCCATTATAGTGATAAATGTTCTTTCAACAACAACCACAGAGCAAATTAGATATAGATCTACAGTGATTACTCAGTCAAATGGTCTTATACCTCCATAATTTCAACCTATGATTATATGTCCAGTTGATGATATTCATCACATAAGACCTTTATTCAATGAGAAACATTTCCTCCATCAACTATAATCCCTTCTATCACAACCTATGATCCTACTTTCTCATATACTGCTTCATTCCCTAAATACAGATAAGGGAAAAGGGAAGGAAAAACTGAATCTACTCCTAACCTAGACAAAGAATCTAATTAGATGATATGTTTGATAATGATTTTGTTCTTTTAATCTTTTAATATTTCACTATACTATATCTTTTTTGAACATACTGAAATGAAATTTCATCATATTTATAATACTTTATATGAACTATATATTATTATCTTTTTTTTGTTAATCCCAAAGGGGTAGAAAAGAGGGTCATTTATTAGAAATTTTTTAAGGGATATATATTCTAATTTACCTATGATATTACTTCAAAATTTCTTTTATATTTAGTTTATAAAAAATACTATGTTTTTTAGCATCCAAAAGGGTGTGAATTTTGGCACCTCTTTATCGGGAGAGTGTTTTAGTACTTTCTTATTTTAATGATCACAACCCCTAATTATTTTACTACTAATTATTTACATATTGTATGATATCATTTTATATGATAAGATAGTTTTTATGATAATTAGGCTAAGTGTTATAGAGAGTCACCACCAAGAAAGAGTCACCATTAAGGATGAGTTACCACCAGCGGAGTAACGAATGAACTTTTCACCCCAACGATGTTATCGCCATGATTTCCACTACCAAGGAGCTACTTCCAGGGAAAGATACTGCCAAGTCCAATTTCTTCCATACTCTGGGTCACTACTAGACTCTAACTCACTGTCAACCTGTGGTACCACCAGTATGAGATACCATCATATTCTGAGTTGCAGACAGCATCATGCTATCATTGTTGTCTGAGGACATTACCATGAATGAATCAATAAAAACTTCTATTCAAGTATAAATTTACCAAGTCTTAATAAAAATTCAATGATGATCCATGGTTTTTTTATCTCCTTAAAACATTGCTTCTATATCTATGGGAAGTACTATCTCTCCATCTCTATCTCTCTCTCTATTCGATAATTAGTGACTGCCAAGTCTATGTGTGATTGAACCTTTGGTCGTGTAAAATCTCACCAATTCATCTTCCAAGAAGCTAATAATAATATAAGCCCAATATCCATTATAGGTATTGATTGAGACACTGTTAGAGATCAAATGGAACATTCCTTCACATTCTCTTGATATTTCTTTGCTGCAACCTTCAAGAAGGAAGCTATAACTCTCACCAAAGATGATCTGAGGATTTTGAACAAACTGAGCATCATTATTATTTTTAAATTATATTTATTTCTCATTTTGTTTATTTATTTTTACCTTTGAGCAATGGGTTGTTACTATGAAGTCCCAGTCCGACCCACGATCATGATATTGTCCGCTTTGGGCCTAGCCCACAAAGTTTTCATTCCCCAGCCTCTGGCCCTCCAGAATCCCCCAATAAAAGGACCCATGGTTAGAGTGGTATCCACACCACTTTAAAATATGTAGTTTCGTTATCCTCCTACTTCGACATGGGATTCCCATAATCGTCCCCCTATAATGGATCAACATCCTCACAAACACATCAAATGGACACTAGCTCTGATACCATTTGTGATGGCCCAGTCATAGATCACCACTAAGACATTGGTGGGAGATATCAATTAGCATCTTAAGCTCCTTCTATCTTTTTCTCCTAACTCTAATGTATAAGAAAATACACAAGAATCCAACCTAGGTCCTGCAAATAAGAGATTCTACTAGGGTACCCCACTGTAATGGTGACCCGAGCAGGGTGTGAGATCCAATCCTTTTCCCATTAATTTAAATAATTCATTAATTAATTTCATACTGGACTTTTATTATATTTTAATTAGTATTGTAAATCCATTAAATCAAATTCCTAATGGTGAATTGAGTATGATTCATATTATAATTATTAAACGTGATAAATTATTTCTTGATAAGAAATGTCATTATTTTATAATAGAACCCCTGTAATTGAGGCACACTATATTCAATATAAAAAGTTGGGACTAGACTTTTTTTACCTGATTTACTTGGTTATTATTTTATACCTAGATGTATGTTTGGTATACAGAATTTTGATATTTGGACTTATTGATGTTATGAAACGAGTTTACATTTTTTGGTACATTGCATGTTACACCTTGATGTTTAGGTTTTGCTTCTGGATTGTCTTTTAAATGAATTGGTCCTTGTCTCAAATGTGTTTCAATGAACCTGATACACCCGATGGGTGTTTGGTCCCTATAATCTTGGAATTTCCCAAGTGGTCATCTGAGTTGTTTCTATGACTTATTCCTTGATCATTGACCCATTGAGTCTTGTAAGTGAATTTTCCATATTTTGGTTAATTGAATGAGTTATTTTAAATGAAATAGATAATCCATAATAGGGTTGGGTCTATTAAAATGAATCAAATGGCATTAAATGGAATGACCCTAAGGTATAGTAAGGCCACACCCTTTTGCTTACAAATAATTTAATGCTTATAATGAAATGTTATAACTTAATGGATTTATCCTTTTCTAATAATATGAATGAGATGAATTTTCCTCTTTTATTAAATTATGAATATGAAATATGTGTCTTATACTCTATGAAACACTTTATACTTACTTATTAGTACCATAAGTAGGTGGTATAAAATAAATCCCTTTTATCTGATAAAATTTTATAGTAATTTCTACATGTGTGATAAACCTGGAATTTCATAGGAATGATGGGATAACATGGATAATTTTATTGATTGTTTGAATAGACTTTTTAATTGGAATAAAAATAAAATTGGGGGATTTATTGTGATAGAATAACCTTGGAAAAATTGGTTAATTATTATTGAAAACTATTGGGTAAATGGATTAAGTAACAGGTTTGATATAATTATGATGATAATTAAGAACCTGTATTAATGATCTGAACTAATTGACATATGATATTTTTTTATAAATTGATTTTTATGTCTTATGATGATAAAACTAGTATGTTTGATACTGGAATTCAGAATTTTCTTGCATATATTTTGAGCTTATGTGATATCTATGTGATTGATACCTAAGGTTTGATACTGTTTTTCATATTGAGTTTGTCTAGATATGACTGATATTTAATGTAATGCCTAAGGTCTTGGTGCATGATCATCTGTACCAACTGAGGGAAAGGAGATCAGGTACTTGATGCTTGAGGGAGAGATTCTAGTTACGCTTGAGGGTGAGACTTTATTGATGGATGGGTGATTCATGCATGTTTTCATACTTCCTGAGGGTCAGGTGTACACGTAATAAACTCCTGAGAAAAAATTATATGATTATGTCAAAGTCCTGAGGGCTAGATTCATAGTCACAAGATTCATGAGGGTGAGATTCTAGTTAATCCTGAGGGAGAGGTTTTGGTTATCATGAGGGAAGAGGCCCTATTTTTATTGTATATTCTGAGTGATTCATCATTAGTGAGAAAATAAGTCACTGATTTGGGAGACCCTTCCTAATGTAGGAGGATCCACCCACAGACATAAAAATCTGACTAAGGCCCATGCAGGTGGTATGGGACATGTGTCTATTTTTAAACCTTGACCAAGTTTCTATTATTTAATTTGTTATCATTTTGTATTTATAATGTTTTTCACACTGTCATTTTTTATACATTTCAATAAATGGATTGAGATAGAAACCATGGGTTTCGACCTACTGATATTTATATGTCACACCTAGCTTGGGAACTGTTTAGAAACCGAGTAGATCTTCTTGCTCACAGGTCTTTGGATTCATTTCTTGTATAGTGTTGTGTGCATGGGAGCTAAGGAGCACAAGTATGTGATATTGGTTAGGAAGCTTGAGGATTTTACCAATGGGTTTTTCTTTTCTTTTTTAATTTTTAGTAAATTTACTTATAGCATCATCTATCATACATTCAATGATGTAAATTAGCATTGGCCATTTATTATTCAGATATTATATTATTATTCCACTTATTGTCTTTATTATTATTGATTCTTCTACTATTTATTCTTTAATTATTATTATAATAATTTGAGACTCTGATCTAGAGGGTATAGTCTCCACACCATAACATCAATGGACCCTCGCTGCTAGTCGGAAGCCCATAGAATATGGGGAGGTGTGCTTGAGGCCATGTGAACCATCGGTCTGAACACTATCTTAGTAGCGTTCTAGGTCGAGATGTTACAGTTACTCTGTTCTCAAACACACATTGTCTCCCACACCCAACTAGAGAATCGTTTTTATTATCTCTTTCACATCACATCTGTTTTTCCATTGTGTTTTAGGAAGTGGTATATGTGTGGCCTGGACTATTTTACATCCCCTGTATAACTGTGCAAAAGGCTCTTTATCCTAGATAGGTTATAATTATTGTTTTTTTACCTGAACCAGGTTGTGGATTTTTTCGATTATTGTTATAATATTATTGGAATCATCTAATATTAAAGTGGAGGGGATTAAGTCTTATCTTAGGACTAAACCACTACTTTATTTCACCGTGTTATTTTTTTTTTATTTCCAAAACCAAAATTATTTTTAGTCTATAAAAAACTATTACTTTGTTAGTTAATCTTGATTAGTGTTTATAATTGTTTTTGTATAAGTAAATTTATTTCAAAAGTCACGATAATTTAAACAATATTTCAACTGAGACATAATCAACCTTTTAGAAATATTTTAAATGGAAAAATCTTAAAAAGATATTCTATTTTGATTAACTAGCCAATTATTTTATTAATGGGATTTTACTTTAACATTAATTTAAAAAAAATTATATTGGGAACCTAATTCAAACCCTCTTGAGTTAATCTCTCTGACCCACAATTTTCCTTGTAATAAATATATAATCCATTCTCTATATTCACATTTCCATAAAAAAAATTCATTCATTCATATAAAACAACTATTGTTGTTAATAATGAATGAAAAACACATCTTGTCCACACAATTTATAAAAAAAATTCTATTTATAATAATAACATTATAATAGTAATATAATTCCAAAAATAATCCACAAAATATACTTAAATAGTAAGTGCTGACATATAATGTAATAACTCTAGATTTTTTTTTTCAAACTAGTAGATATATATAACCTTTCATTAATTATGTTCTATTTATTAGTATATCACCTATTGAAATTTTTCTTATTTAAATAAACCTATACCAACGGTTCTGGAGAACCATTGGTATAAGGACTAAATAGGTCTATTCCAACACTAAAATATCCATAATCTCTTCAAACCATTCGTATTGGTTATACCAACCATTTGAGGGATTATAAAAAGGGTTCTAAACAATCAATATAACTGTTTTTTGTAGTAAAGTGTTTTTATCGGCATAAATGTGTGATGAACACCCGATATCCAATACATAGGTGTTAGAATTTTAAATATTGATCTATATAACAATCAAATCAAAATTCTCAGAATTATTCTCTTTGTTAACACTTTTCAACCTTTGATAGTAATATATAATTACATTATATGTTATACATATTAGAATCCCGAAAATGATAATCCTAAAATAAGCTACAATATATAGCAAAGAAATATCTATGGGTGAGTATCATGTTTTATATCTTTTAATCAAAGATGTTTATTTAAAATACTCCCCTTAAAATGAAAAAACCCATCATTATTACCACTGGTGGGAAAAGTTAAATATTTTTGATTTTTTCGACCACTTTATAATTTCTCCTATCACATATATATTTAGGTAGAAAATCAAACCAATAATATCACCCATAACTATTTGTAAATTGAGTAGACTACATTTTAAACAAATGTATCATATGTAAGAACAAAAATCCATTACTCCAGTATCCTAATTATATTAGGATTTTGCATCCATGTGTAACCAAAGGTCATAGTTGAATATGTGCACCTAATCCTATTAGGTTCACCCATACCCAACATTCATGACAGAGGATTATCCATGGGACCCATATTCTAGATAACCCAATACATTTTAAGATCATTGTGTTAACATGCGTTTTCATTGGAATGAATTTCACACTAACTATTTGAGTTGTTTTCTTATCCTAACCATTTTAATATACATCACATGCATATTATATTCATAAATATTTCAACACATGCAATCATTATTGTCTCATGTTTTATTCCAGTATATATGAATTCTTCTAATGATTTATTTTTAGAATCTCTATTCCTTCCCCCAAATTAATGTGTTCAAACCATATTATCATGTTACCCTTTACACAACCCATAGTCTGTATTACTCACCTAAAATAGAATCTAAACATATTTACATATATCTAATACATTTTATGAAAAAATTACATTAATCCATTTCATGAAATATTTTATAATTATATAAAACCAATATTCCCTATATGTTTATGAATAGAGAAATAGATAGCTAAATTCAAATTTTCTATATAGGGAATAATCCTCCATACAAGATAAGTATTACCCAATTTCCTTATACCTATAGTTATATACTCAAAAGATTCCTCAATTTCAACATAAATATGAAACCTAATATGTATAAACAATATTCAATCTTTTAATTCAAGCTAATAACTCCAAAACAAACCTATAACATCCCAGGTAAATAAAGAATATAAAATTCTCTTATTTATTAATATTTTTGAATTAAATATTGATTTTACTTAAAAGGGGATTCTTTGTTTGATAGTGTACCCGATACGCAACAATGGATGTCTTTGAAATCTTACATTTCACACAATGTTAGGTCATATGAAAAATAATAATATAATATTATTTCAAATGGTTGTTAAAACCTAGCCGTTGTATTGGAGAGAATGTATAGAACTAACTATAATATGAATATAAATGTTTGTTAAAAGATTTTACATTTATCCAATAAATTTTAGAGTATTAAAAATAGAAATAATCTGTTTTTTAGCATAAATTTTCTTATATTGATTAAAAGGTCGATTTACATTCTTTTCATGGAGAAACCTCTATAAATCTAGTTTTGGTAACTTTTATATGTTATATTTGACAAAATAAAATTTTTCTTTAGAATTGGGGCATAAAAATTTACATTGGGTAAATAATTTCTATTTTTCTGGTAATATTCATTTTTTAATGAATAGTGAAAAATACTGTGTTTTAATTCCAAACTGCCTTTTAATCTAATTTATTTATAAGGATATATTATCTTTTTAAATGGATTTAAAATTTAATTAGAATATTTTTTTACCATTTAACCCAATTTTGGTCATTGGAAGTAAATTGACTTTGAAATTAGATATAAAAAGTGTCAATCTTTTGATAGTAATTATTTCTTAAAAACAGGCTTTTTGTTTTGACAACGAGAATTATGGTAAAATTTTATTTACCATGGTTAAAGGGTAAATATGGTAAATAAGGATTAAAAATAATATTATAATATTATTAAATTACCCTAAAATGTATCGTAATACTATTTGTTGATACATTTACAACCATGGGCATCCTTGGGTCTATTTTAGGACCCCATGGAGCCACTTGGGAGTGATAATGATAAATTATATTAATTAATTTAAAGTAAAGACAAAAATGACTTAAACATATATCTTTTAGTAAAACAAATTCTTATATAGGGTTATATAAGTTATCTATTCAACTATATATATTAATTTTAAAGATAAAAATATTTTCTACATATTTATATTTTTTTATAATTTTTATACATCAAATAAACAAAATTATTTATGACACAATAATGATGTACTGTTTACCTCATTAATGAATGATTTTAATAAATAGATTATAATGATTAAAAAAATATCCAAAACATGTCCAATTTATATTGGAAGATTTTATTTAGAACATGATATATATTTTATTCTACTTTATTGATTTTTAGACCTTTATAAACCAAAAATAACAACATAATAAAATAATATTTTTAAACATTCCTAAAGAGCCCCTCCTCCCCTTATTAAAATCCATCATTTCTAACCCATTCCTCACACTTATGAAGCCCTTTGGCTAGTCCAAAGTCTACCCAATTAAAATAGACACATCCCTATCCTCATCCTAGAATCCTTCCCCTAGGAAGAGGTAAATTAAATTAAATCTTTTGGTTTAAACCAAAGGGAGATACCCGATTTAAAGGTAACATCTTCTCTTAAGTTATTTAGTTTTATTTTACTTATCCAACTCACTAAACTCTTATTATTAATTTATTTTATAACAAAACCAGTATCCTCAATATACTATGTTGTTTTTATGAGATGTATTCGAACTACACTTACACACACCTCCATCAAATGGGTAAAGAACATACTGTTTCTGTGGACAGAAAACTAACGCCTCACAAAACGATGGTTGTTCAATTATCTCCTACCACCTATTATGGTGGAAAATAAGATGGAACTGTATTTATATGTGATATATATCATATTTATATTGTTTCTATGATTTTTTATTTTTCATTTATAATATACCTTAATTGTTTTACATAGTGGGAAAATACGATAATTTCATTTGAGGAAGTGCAGACTACCGCCCCCTCAAAGTGATATGACTCGTTCATGCCATACGGGGAATATATAAAGGATGGAGTTAATGAAATTATATATGATATTATACTATAATTATAATATACCTATGTATCAATATGTTTTCATTCTATTAAATACGAAAGAGAAATGAAAGTATTATTCAGGCGTACGTATGACATACCGTCTCCATGAACGATGCATTTCATTTCTTAACTCCAAATGTTATGTACTATTATAAATAAAAATATATACAGGATATATATGAAATATATGATATCTAAATCATGAATATGATTCTATATATAATGGAATTTTTACCATCTAGACAATTTATAATTATAACAAGGCGATTTTTAACTCATGTTCCGAACATCGACAAAATATCCGTTGTGAACTCAAATAATTTACTAATTATTATAGAAAGGTAATAATTGATATAAAAGTAATAATAAACATAAAAAGGTTCTTAATAAAGTAGTAATTAACTGTAGTTTATTATTCAGGGGATTATAGAATGATCGAGTCAAGTCGGACATGAGGTAAGGAACTTTGTCTCAGTCTCCTTTCATTGAGGCATATTTTGTTTTATACATGACTTTATTTTATATGGTGTATAAAAACATATAACTTCTAATTTCATTTCAAAGGGAATATTTTTCTATGAGGAATTTTAATATACAGAAAAAAAGAATGTTACTTTTTAATGTAAGGGGTGACAACGGCCTTTTCTTCCATGACTAGTATTATTTGATCTTTGGCTTCCTTAACAAGCCAAAATGTTATTAAAAGGAAAATAAATACCATATACTCTTTTACGTATTTTGGTATTGAAAATGGTTTTGATAATGGATTTTTTATGTCAATATTCTTAAATGATATACTGTGATTAAAATGTGGAAATTTTATCTTTCCTTTATGTTTGTT
The DNA here is from genome assembly GCA_963277665.1 of Viscum album. Taxonomy (NCBI): domain Eukaryota; kingdom Viridiplantae; phylum Streptophyta; class Magnoliopsida; order Santalales; family Viscaceae; genus Viscum; species Viscum album. Next base: position 1,258,071,855 of record OY728122.1, read on the forward strand.
TTATATGTTATGAATGTGTTATGGTTGTTGGGAATTGTTTGCGTATATAGGTGGTTCCGTGATAAATCTAGGGTAGGTGTGCCTGAGACAACCCTCCAATTCATTGGGTAATGTGATAGAGGTAAAGGTGAATGTTTCTCCTAATATATTTATGGAATATACTATAATGGGTATTCCAAATGTAACTCCCTATATAGCTATGATAGCTACAATGTAAGTATGATATGGATTCCACAATTTACCTTTATGATTTATGATTTCTATGTATATTTCATAAATCTTATGATTTCATGAGGTAAGAGCTTATGCTTAGTATGTATTTATAGATTAATATTATCTTTCTTTATCTTATAACCCTTACTGAGCTTGTTATGCCAATCCCAAGTTTTTAAAACTTTTTCATAGGACTTAAAGATGAATAGGGTCAAGGATGGGATCAAGAGAAAGTCATGCTGTCTAAAACATGAAACTAGATCTGACTCTTTCCTTTCAAGAGTTTTTTTTGGAAAAAATGGAAATTTAGTAGAAGTGTATACTTTGTCTCTTTTGATATGTAATGTAATAGTTATGGCCTAATTCTCTAAAACTCTAGACCTGAAAATTTCCTCAATGTAAATTATTCAATTAATTCAAGATTATGTAATGTTTTATGGCCGAGTCCTTATAGTTGGTATCAGATTTTGGTTTAGACAACTTTTGAAGTTAGGATATTGTTAAATTAATAAACATAAATTAATTTTAGTTTATGTTATGATTGAAATGATATATCCATTACAGATAACCATGTTGCTTCGCCTAAGATATTTCTATGTTCAGAATGGTTTTCCATTGAGGAAATAGAGAATCTATGATGTGATGAAATCAGGAGGAAGGAAACCTTCCAAATCAGAAACCTGAGATTGTCATAATCGGAACTGAACAGTTTGTTGCAATGATGTCATAGTTGAATCAGGATATAAATGGTTGTGGTATCCATGCACAAAATCATCCAGATCAACCACAAAGGAACATGTCAGTAGTGGTCATTTCATGAGGCAGCATCCCCCATCATTTAGAAAATCATTCGACCTAATGCTAGCTGAAGAGTGGATTCAAGCAATGGAGAAGATTTTTGATGTCAGGGGGTTTTCATAACATCAAAAGGTTAGTCTCACTATTTACCATTTTGAAGTTGAAGCCGATCAGTGGTGGTCGATGGTGAAAAATATAAGGGATAGTGAGGAAATTGATGCTCTTGATTTGGATAAATTCAAAGGTATGTTTCTTGAGAAATATTTTTCAAAGGTGGTACGTGATCAGATGGAAAATAAATTCCTATAATTGAGGTAGGGGGATGACTCAGTGGCTGCTTATGAAGCCAAATTCACTCGACTGGCAAGGTATGCTCAAAATTTTATAAGAGATCTTGATAGTAAAATCAACCATTTGTACTCTGAATTAAAGCCAAAATATCGAAGGGATTTAGCTTCTCATGAGTTTAAAAGTTATGAAAATCTTGTTCGATGTGAAGAGAAGGTGGAAATAGAGTTTTCCGATGATCAGGTGTTCTTTGAAAAAAAAAATAGAATAATTGGTCGAGGTGGAAGATGAAAGGGATAGACTCTTCAAAAAATTATGATGGTAAGAAACTTAAGTTTACAGTTTGTGAAAATTGTGGTAAAAAGAATTCTAGGGAATCTCTTTTGAATTCTGGTAAGTGTTACCGATGTGGTAAAATGGGATATAAGGCTTGTAATTGCACTGAAAAATATTAGGGTAATGGTAAGACAAAATTTTATTTATTGTTAATAAAATGTTTTATGTGCAATGAAATGGGTCATTGTGAAAATGAGTGTCCAATGAAGAACTCAACTGAGGGAAAGAAACTAGACTACAAGAAGAAAGGGGTGTTGAAATCCTTTGCAACTATTTCAGCAGATGTTGGGACATCAAATGAAGTTGTATCAGGTATACTGTTTGTTTGTATATATTATGCTAATGTGTTGTTTGATTCAGTGTCTACACACACATTAATTTCTTGGAAGTTTTATAGTAAATTTGGATTTTCTTCTCAGGATATAAATCCAAAACTTATGGTAAAAACACCAAGAGGAAATGTTGAGAAAAAAAAATTATAAGAACCTTAATGTCCTTATGTTCAGAAAGAATCTACATGAAAACCTTATTGTTTTTTCTCTAGTAGTGTATGATGTTATTTTGGGTATGGGTTGGTTTTCCGTTTATCATGCTAATATTGGCTGTAGAGCTAAAAAGGTTTATTTTCAAAAATATTGTTCATTTTTTGTAAAAAAAATGAACCCATACTTTTGAAAACATATTAGGAAGTGGAGAAACTAGTAAAAGATGGAAATGAATGTTACCTAGCACATATTGTTGAAAATAAAGGGACTGTTAACAATAATGATGTTCGAGTGGTAAATGAGCAACTTGATGTTTTTCCTGATGCGTTTCCTGGTATTATACTTGATCGGGAAGTTGAATGTACTATTGACTTAGTTCCTAATGCTAAGACAATTTCAAAACCCCCTTATGGAATGTATCAAATTGAAATTTTAGAGTTAAAAAACAATTACATGAGTTATTAGATAAAGTTTTCATTCGACCTAGCACATCACCATGGGGCTCTCCAATCTTATTTGTTAAAAAAAATATGGTTCAATGAGGCTTTGCATTGATTATAGGGCATTAAATGACATCACTATTAAAAACAGGTATCCTTTGCCTCATATCGATGATTTGTCTGATTAGCTCTAGGGAGCTCAGCATTTTTAGAATATTTATTTGAGGTTTCTATACCATCAGTTGAAAGTAAAAGAAGCAGACATTCCAAAGATCACATTTCATACTAGATATGGCCATTATGAATTTTTAGTTTTTCCTTTTGGGTTAACTAATGCACCTGATATATTCATGGATCATATGAATTGAATTTTCAGTGAGTTCATGGATATGTTTGGGGTTGTGTTCATTGATGATATTTTTGTTTATTCTAAAAGTAAATAGGAGCATGAAAGTCATTTAAGGGTTGTCTTGAAAACTTTAAAAGAAAATAAACTGTATGGGAAATTTAGCAAGTGTGAGTTTTGGTTACAAAAAATTTCTTTCCATTGTCACATTGTTTCAAAAAATGGTATAACTGTTGATCCTACTAAAATAGAAGTAGTTGAATAATGGACAATACCCACAAATATAACCAAGATTCATTGTTTTATTGGTTTGGAAGGACATTATCAGAGGTTTTTTGAACATTTTTCATGGTCATCTATCCAAACGACTAAGTTAACTTGAAAAGGTGTAATGTTCATTTGGAAAAAGAATGTGATGATTGTTTTAAGGAATTAAAAATAATATTGGAGAATGATCTAATTTTTATACTGCCTTCCAGAAATAGTGAGTTTGTTATCTACAATGATGCTTCGTTGAAAGGATTTGGTTGTATCATAATGCAGAATAATCAGGTAATTTCTTATGCTTCATGTCAGTTGAAACCTCATGAGTTAAATTACCCTACACATGATTTGGATTTATCTACTGTTGTTTTTGCTTTAAAAATTTGAAGGCTTCATCTGTATGGAGTAAAATGTGAAATATATACTGACCACAAATGCTTGAAGTATATATTCAATAAAAAATAATTAAACATGGGACAAAGGAGATGGTTGTAACTAATCATGGATTATGATTTCACGAACCATTAACATCTGGGAAAATTAAATAAAGTGGCTGATTCTTTGAGTAGAAAAATTAATGCTTCATTAACCATGATACATTTGGAATGAGATCCTTTGGTTTTTGATTTGATGAACATTGGAATAGAAGTTGGTGGTGCTGGAAATTTCTCTATTTTGTTTCATGTGTTAGTGAAATCATGTCTATTAGACAGAATTAATATAGTAGAAAAGAAAGACAATGAGTTGTAGAAAAAGGTAGAGTTAGTTCAGAAGGGTACATTTCCTGATTTTAACATTGATAATGATTGTGTTTTGAGGTTTGGGAAGAGATTATGAATGCCTTGTGATAAACAGTTTAAGAATGAGTTGTTATGTGAAGCTTATAGTTCTCCATCCTCAGTTCATCCAGTTAGTACTAAGATATACAGATATCATCGAGAGTATTACTGGTGGAATGGAATGAAAAGAGATATTATTGATTTAAATATGAAGTGTTTTACTTGTCAACATGTTAAAGCATAGTGGAAGTTACCAAAAGGGGTGATTTAGTATTTACCCATGCCTGAGTGGAAATGGGAAAATACATCCATGGACGTCGTTATGGGATTACCAAAGTCATCTCGAGGTAATAATGCAATCTGGGTTATTGTTGATCGATTGACTAAATCTTCTCATTTCCTTCCTATTTGAGATACTTTTTCTCTAGATCAAATTTCTTGGTTGTATGTTATAGAGATAGTTAGGTTGCATGGTGTTCCCCTCTCCATTGTATCTGATTGTGATCCCAGGTTTATTTCAAACTTTTGGAATGGCCTTCAGAAGACGTTGGGTACTGAATTAAATTTTACTATAGATTTTCATCCTCATTCAGATGGGAAGTCAGAATTAACGATTCAGACTAGGGAGGATATGTAACTTTCTTGATCAATGGATTACTAGGGAAATTGGGACCATCATCTTTATTTGGTTGAATTTTACTATAATAATAGTTTTCATTATAGTATAAATATAGCTCCATTTGAGGTATTATATGGGATGAAGTGTCGACCTACATCTTTTTAGGATGAAGTAGGTGAGATGAAGTTGATGGGACTAGAATTGGTAGAAGAGATGGTAGAAAACATTAAGTTGATTAAAAAGAACCTTATAATAGCCTAGAGCAGGCAGAAACTTTATTTGGATAACTGGAGGAAGGATATTTCTTTTGAGGTAGGTGATCATGTCTTTCTCAAAGTTTCACTATGGAAAAGTGTGATGCGTTTTGGTAAGAAGGGAATGTTGAGTCTGAGGTTACTTGAAACTTGTGAAATCTTGGAGAAAGTTGGATAAATTTCATATAGAGTGGCTTTACCTCCATGTTTATCCAAGGTACATAATGTTATTCTTGTTTCAATGCTGAGAAAGTATATGACAGATCTATCTCATGTTTTGAACCCAGAGGTAGTTCAGTTGGGAGAGAATCTCTCTTATGAGGAACAACCAGTCTAGATTCTTGACTGAAGAGTGAAAGTGTTGTGGAATAAGGTAATTCATCTAGTAATGGTTTTGTGAAAAAATCATATGGTTAAAGAGGCAACGTGGGAATCTGAAAATGCTTTGAGAGATAAATACCCCTAGTTATTTGATAAGTGAATAAAAATTGCGAGGACATAATTTCTAAAACAGGGAAGGATGTAACATCCCAGGTAAATAAAGAATATAAAATTTCCATATTTACTAATATTTTTGAATTAAATATTAATTTTACTTAAAAGGGGATGCTAGGTTCAATAGCATACCTGATATGCATCAATGAGTTTCTTTGAAATCTTATGTTGCACACAACGTTGGGTCATACTGAAAAATAATAATATAATATTATTTTAAATGGTAGTTAACACGATGCCATTGTATTATAAGGAATGGATTGAACTAACTAAAATATGAATATATCTGTTTGTTAAATGTTTTTACATTTATCCAATAAATTTTAGAGGCTTAAAATAAGAAACAATTCTATTTTAAGCATAAATACTCTAATATTCATTAAAAGGTCAAGTTAACGCCTTTTGATAGAGAACCCTATTTAAATCTAGTTTTGGTCACTTTTATATGAACTATTTGTCAAAATAAAGTTATTCTTTAGAATCAGGGCATCAAAATTTACTTTGGGTAAATTTTTGGTACTTTTTTGATAAAATTCATTTTTTAATGAATAGTGAAAAATACTGTATTTTAATTCAAAACTACCTTTTAATATAATATATTTATAAGGATAAGTTATCTTTTTAATTGGTTTAAAAGTTTAATTAGAATATGTTTTTACCATTTAATCCAATTTTGGTCATTTGAAGTAATTTCACATTGAAATTGGACATAAACAAGTGTCAATATTTTGATAGTAATTATTTCTTAAAAACACGCCTTTTGTTTTGATAATGGGAATTAATTTTAAATTAATTTCTGCCACTTATATGTTTGGAATTTGGAAAAACGGATTACATATTTAGAATTATGAGATATACATTGTGTAAATAGGAAAATTTTATATTTAGACATGAATATTTACTTTAGTAAAAAAATTTATTTACCATAATTAAAGGGTAAATCTCGTAAACAAGGGTAAAAAATAATATTATAATAAAATTAAATTACCATAAAATTTGTCCTAATACTATTTTTTGACACATTTCTTACCATGGGAATATTTGGGTCGATTTGGGGACCCCATGGATCCACATGGGAATGATAATGACACTTTATATTAATTAATTTAAAGTAAAGACAAAAATGACTTAAACATATATCCTTTAGTAATGCAATTCTTACATGGGGTTATATAAGTTATCTCTTTGACTATAAATATTTATTTGAAATATAAAAATATTTCCTAAATCATGATATTTGTTTTATAATTTTTAGACTTTATATAAATAAATTTATTTATCATAGAATAATGATGTAGTGTTTACCTCATTAATGAATGATTTAAATAAATAATATTATAAAGATTAAAAAAATATCCAAAACCTGACCAATTATTATTGGATGATTTTATTTCCAAGATGAGTCATCTTATATTATACTTTATGGAGTTTTGGTCCTTCATAACTGAAAATTGTTAAATATCAAAATTATATTTTGAAACATTCCTAAAGAGCCCCCCTTATAAAAATCCCTCACTTCTAACCCATTCCTCACACTTATCAAGCCCATTGGCTCATCAATCCTCTTCCCAATTAAGTTCCCTACATCCCTATACTCCTCCCAGATGCCTTCCCCTAGGAATAAGGAATTTAAATTAAAATTTTTGGATCATTCCAAAGGGAGACACCTGATTTAAAGGTAACATCTTCCCTTAAGTTCTTTTGTTTTATTTTACTTCTCCAACTCCCTAATGTATTTTTATTACTTTATTTTATAACTAAACTATTATCATCATTGTACTAGGTTTTTTATGAGATGTATTGGAACTAAACATACACACACCTCCATATAATGGGTAAATAACATACTGTTTCTGTGGATGAAAAACTAACGCCTCACGAAATGATGATTGTTCAATTATCTCCTACCGCCTCTTATGGTGCCCATTAAGATGAATCTTTATTTATATGTGATATATATTATATTAATATTGTTTATATTCTTCTTTATTTCTCATTTATATAATTTCTTTATGGTTTCCCATAGTGGGTAAATACGATATTTTATCCGAGGAAGTGCATACTACCTCCCCCTCAAAGTCATATGACCCATTCTTGCCATACATGGAACATATAAATGATGGAGTTAATGAAATTATATATGATATTATAGTGGAATTTTAATATACCTATGTATAATTATGTTTTTATTCCATTAAATATGAAATAGAAATGAAAGTAGCGTTCATGCGTACGTACGACTTACCGTCTCCATGAATGGTGCATTTCATTTCTTAACTCCAAATGTTATGTACTATTATAAATACATATATATACTGGATATATATGATATATAAATCATGAATATCATTCTGGAGAAAATGGAATTTTGACCACATGGAAAATTTATAATTATAACAAGTTCATTTTAAACTCATGTTCCGAACATCGACAAAATGTCCGATATGAACTAAAAAAATTAACTAATTTCTATAGAAAGGTAATAATTGATATAAAAGGAATAATAAACTTGAAAAAAGTTCTTAATAAAGTATAAATTAACTTTATTTTATTTTTTAGGAGATTAAAGAACAATCCAGTCAATTCAGACACGAGGTAAGGGACTTTGTCTGAATACCCTTTCATTGAGGCATATTTTGTTTTATAAATGACTTTATTTTATAAGGTGTATAAAAACATTTGAATTATCATTTCATTTCAAATGGAATATTTTTATATGAGGAGTTTTACAAAACAACAAAAAATAATGCTACTTTTTAATGTAATTGGTGAAAACGACCTTCTCAGTCGTCACAAGTATTATTTGATCTTTGGCTTCCTTAACAAGACGAAATGTTCTTAAATAGAAAATAAATAACATATACTATTTAATGTATTTTGGTATTGAAAATGGTTTTGATATTTTATTTTTTATGTTAAAATATTTAAATGATATACTATGATTGAAATGTGTAAATGTTATCATTCCTTTATGTTTGTTTTATGTGTTATTAATGTGTAATGGTTCATGGGCATTGTTTACGTATACGGCTGGTTCCATGATAATCCGAGGGAGGGTGAGACCGAGACAGCTCTCCAATGCATTGGGTGACATGATGGAGGTAAATGTTAATGTTTCTCCTAAGAGATTTAGGGAATATACTATGATGTGTATTCCAAATGTAACTCCCTACGTAGCTGTGATAGCTTCAATGTAAGTATGATATGGATGCCACAAGTTATCTTTTTGATTTATGATTTCTATGTATATTTCATAAATCTTATGATTTCATGAGGTATTATCTTATTCTTGGTATGTATTTATGGACTAATGTTATCTTTCTTTATCTTATAACCCTTACTGAGCTTATTATGCTCATCCCATGTTTTTAAATGTTTCTCACAAGACTTAAAGATTAATAGGGACATGGATGGGATCATTGGAAATTCATGCTATCTAAAACATGGAACTAGACATGTCTCTTTTTTTCAAGAGTTTTCATTTTATGAAAAAATTGTAAACTGAGTAGAAGTGTCTACTTTGTATCTTTTGAGATGTAATGTAATAGTTATGGCCTAATACTCTAAAATTATAAACCTAAAAAGATCCCCAATATGAATTATTCATTTAATTCAATATTAATGATAACATGATGGTTCCTTCAAACTTCTATTCAAAATGATATCATGTTTGATTGTGTGTCATTATATGAAATTAATGAGTTTCAACTGGTATAACAATTGATTAAGAATTAAATAATGATTCTATGGTTTGGTTCATATGTTCCATGTGTTGAAATGATTTGTGGAATTTATGAATGTATCATAGATATAGATGATCACTTGATTCTCTTTAAGGAAAATATAATATTGGTTTCATCATCAGGGGTTGTGTGTGATACTATGAAACTCCATAGTTGAAAATATATACATCTCATTATATTCATTATTAAATCTGAAGGTTCTAATAGACTATGGATTAGAGGGAGATCCTTCTTGATTATTGAGAGATCTATTTAATCCATGGATACCCTAGGAGGGAAAAAATTGTTAGTTGATCCTGGGTGGTCAAACAAACATGTGAAACTCAGATATGTTGGTGAACATCACCCCATTATCTTAATTGTTTTATTATTTAACCTATAAATATGTAGTTCTTGGATATTTTTTGGTTTTTAGTGTTTTCTTCCACTGTGTTTATCATATTCATCATCCCTTCGAAAAACAACAAAAAATAAAAAAGTATAACATGTTAGGGATCTCCCATGGTATAAAAAATACAATAGAATCCTTCTAGACCCACATGAGTAATACCAAAATTAATAGAAAACACATTCTCATACAAATAGATGGATTCAAACATAATTTGAGACCATTCTCAATATGTAATGTCCCAAACTTTGGTATGTGAAATTGGTCTCATTAACATGACTGTGTGCCACATTTAGATATAATCTATAGTATAAAATGCATGCACTGCTTACAAAATAATGGACACTGTATTATTTATTCAATATATAACATTACATATTACAGATAAATTCTATCTATAAATTTAAAAAATAGTACAATGGAAAAATAAAAATAAATAAATGTTAATAAAATTTGTAAATAAATACGATCATAGAGTCCTAGACATATAAAACACATGAAAAATATTAAAAAAAGTAAAAATAAAAATAACAAAAATATGATTATAATTTTATAAATTTAAAATAGATAGCCTTGAGTAAAAACCAATTAACTTAAATACATATTAAATGAGAGGTACTTATAAGATTTAAAAGTATTGTATTATGATTTTAATTGTAACTAAACATTGGAAATAGTAAAATATGTAATAATTATTATTTAAGCTAAATTAAATAATAAAATTTAAATGATAAAATAATTTAAAATTACTTTTTCAAATATATAACTTTTATTATTTATAACAAAAAACTTTGTATTCAGTATATTTTAACTTATTTTGTAAGAATATATATTTTTTATTTTAAAATGTAAATATTATATTCACCTAAATTATAAATTCATTTTGATAAAATTGACTTAATTTTTAGAATTATCACATTGAAATTAGTTTAAGGTAAAAGTTTAATATTTTTCTCAAAAGGTATAATTTTTGGTGAAGAGTAAAAACTCTTTTTTTCATATATTATATGTTTTTAAACATTAATAAGATGTCCAAATGACTCAATAATTTATACAAAATTTTCTCATCATAAAATCTATATAGTAAGTAAAATAATTTATATAAAAATAATAATTTTAAATTTTAAATCTATAAATGAATTTCTAAAGTCCAAATTAAATTTTATTTTAATAATTTTTTAATTATTTACTCTAAATTTAATATAAAAATTAAAAAATTGAGTTGTAGAATTATTAAAATATCATGGAAATATATATTTTATAATAATTTTCTACTATTCATAGAAATCTAAACTATTCATAGTCTTGAGAAAAAAAATTAATTAATCAACATTTTATTCAAAAACACCCCTTTCCTTTTACTTATAAATATAATTGTGTTCCTATAATTTCTATTTACACCCAAACATCTATATTGACCAAAGATATACCAAAATACATCTCCAAACCATTCTCACCATGGTTTATACGGATTTGACTAACCAATGACCACCTCAAGAATCCTTATGGGGTTTTTAAAGGAGATTTCAAAAAGATAAGGCAAAAACATTCCAACCATACACATTTACTTTCATCCTTATCTTATCCCCATCTATATAAAAGTTATAAATCATATTCAATTAAATTAGTATCATATTTATAATCCTATATAGTTATTAAATTTAAATATTCACTACTCATCTCTTTTAATAATGTTTTAAAACAATGTTCACACTATTGTCGAATCATACAACCTAAGGGAATGATAATGTTTTTATTACCATAATTTTTAAAAAGTATTAAAATTATAAATAATTAATAATTTTGATATTAATAATAAATTTATATCATATTAAATGTTCATGAATGATAATATAAAATGTTAAAAAAATATTTACAATAAACAATCATGGGAATTTAGACAGCTCAAAATAATTGTACTGAGACACACATCATATTTTAATATAATTTTTGAATATTTTTTGGATTGGGGGAACGTTGTGATACAAAAATTATAAATAATCCATACCCTTATACTTTTGTATATAATGGAACCCTTTGATAACACCTTAGTCATTTATCAAAAAACAGAAGCTGTTTATGAGTAGTTAACCAAACAACCCCAAACGATTCATATGGGAAATATCAACCTAATAAATAAGTAGAATAAGATAATAAATGGATTATAATATATGGAATAAACATTAATAATTTCATTTTTTATTCAATTAACATATTCTATTCAACTATTCATGATATTATAAAAGTTTCTATAAAATTTGATGCTCAAGGTAAGAGGACTCAGAAACCCACTTTTTTGGGTCTATGTTATCTCCATATCTATCTATTTATTTTTCTTCTTATATTTTTTTATATATATTTTTAAATTATTTTTATTAATTTTCCATTTATTTTTGGATTACTCATTCTTTTAACTCGTTTGTATGAATCTATACCTAATTTTGATGATTTTGTTAAAGACTATATTTTCAAAAACTATAATTCATTATTTTGATGATTATTCCTTCCCATTTATTATTATTTAAATAAAATATGATTATTTATATATTTATAGACATAATATATGAGACAATACATTATTATCTTGGTAACATTGGTGATACATCAACAACAAATGATTTGTGACATCATTATTTAACTGATCCCATTTTTTGGGTTATATCATGATTTATATTTTATTATTTTATTTATAGAAATCATATTAATGAAATATTACAATTTCATAAATGGGTTGGAAATTACACATCACCCCAATAAATTAGATAATTATTACATCTCATGAAATACATTGTATAGTGTGCAGGTAGTTAGCCAAACACATCATGTTATGTTGTCTTAACAACGAGCCTCAATTTATGTTTATGATGACTTGTTTTATATTTGTTACACATTGAAATAATTATCATGATACCATGTTCCTATTATATCATCTCTCTTATTCCATGTTTGCATGCTATGATTTATGAGACTCCTCTTTTATGATTTTATGTTATGATTATTGACTCTAATATTATCTCACCCTAATGTATATTATGATAATTCCCCTATTTGGATTTTTAATGCACTAATTTTATGTATGTACAAAATATATCCATTGTATTTAAAAAATTATGAATATATATGATATCAAATTAAGAAAATGGAAATAAAATAGGATTTATTTTATTTTTAACATCATTTATTATGTAGATAATATCCCAAAGTCACTAGAGCTCTAGATTTCGAGGTGTTTTTAAAATATATGTTAAAAATGTTGTAATAATATATAATAGAGATTTAATTTATTATATTTGGTATCAAATAAATTTTTGGTTATCTTTTCATATTATTTTAGATAAGATTATATTAAATACATAATAAATTACCAATACTATAACTTACATTTTCTTAGGTTAAATATAAGATATATTTAGATGTTATTTTTTTATAATTTCCTAATTTTAATTTTATTTAGATTAATAATTTGAGTTTTTTCATCCATAAATTTTCATTTATTTAGTTATTTTATAGAAATGAAAGTAATAATATTGACCACAAATGTAATGGATAAGTTAATGATTTCTTCCTCAATATGCCTAATATTATGGGAGTGGGAGTTGAGAACCATGTGTAACTTATTTCTAAAATTACTCCAGTTAAAAAAATAATTTGAACCAAATAGACCACCCTCCATCTCCCAGGAGGCAAAAATATGTGGTCGAGTTGTCTATATAAAAAATTAAATCCCACTTTTAGGGAATATTGTGATCCCATAATAAATGAGAAGTTAATTAATTCAATTGATAAGATATTTTCTATCCTTTAGTGATTTGAGAATGAAGAGGTTATATTGGATATTCATCGCATTGAGGGAGAATCTAATCGTTGGAGTAAATTAATCAATAATGCGAATCACATGGACTATGTTGAATCAATATAATAAGATGAATTTTCGAAATATTTTCTATAAAATATCCCCCCACTCTCAATATTAAAATGGAAAAGTAATTTCTTGGACTCATAAAAATGGATAGAAAATAAATTGGGTATTATAAGGAATACATAATAAGTATTACGAGGTAACATTTTGGATTTTTGAATTGTACTTCAAAGAAATATTAAAAATTTAATTATTGGATTAAATGGTAGTAATCAAAAAGAATTAGAAATTTGTGAAATTTAAAACTATAATAAAGTTTAATGTGATCTTAATGTTTATATGGGGATTAGTGAACCCCGATGGTCCCAGGGGATAGAGATAAAAAGTGATGAATGGGGGTTAATTTTTTATGTTTTAGTGATAAATATTATGGAGGAATAATATTTTACACCATATATGCCAAAGGTTTAGGGATAAGTACTATAAGAACCACCATAATTAAATGATAAAGTTTTTTAAGTGGGGAAAATAATTGGAACATGCTCACGAATGATGTAGGTATATTAATAATTTAATAAATATAATTCTTGAAAGGCGGGTTTTGATCAATATTCCACCCATAGTGCAATGTTTCAAATGAATGAAATGTGGTCACATTTCATGTAAATGAACTATTACCTGGATTACTGAGAATATCCAAGGAAAACAACCTCCAAATACATGTTAACAAGGATATTATTATTTTATCACTACTTATGAAGTGTAATGTGAAAATCAAGTGTTGAAATTTATAGTTTTTATTCATTAAATAATAGTGAATGCCTTATTTTATTATGGTACTATTCATTCATTCATATAATTGTAGTTCTATAAAAATATTCATACACTATATCAAGATAAGGAGGCCAAGTTATGAATTAAATCACCAAGTAGTGAAATCATTACATATGTGGATTTTAACTATTCCTTAATTAACATTTCTGGGAAGAATCTACGATAAAATCATGTTACACTATCTTTGATATAATTTTATGATATACTAGGAATGTATTTATTATCCATATTTATAACTAATATAAATTATAGGTAGTGGTAAAAAAATTCTATATCACATATCATGAATTGATTTTATAAACTTTCAAGGTGAATTATAAATATTATTTTATAAATCATAATCAAGAATGGATATTATTTTCTTATAAGAAAAAATTATTTCTCAATTAATATCAAAAAATGAATGTATTTTCCTATAATACATTCCCATTATAATATAAAATTCAGATATAATCTTCAAAAAGTTACATATCCTTCCCCTTAACCAAGAGGATGTGTTTCCTAAAAAACATATACTCAGAGGTCTGCCCATATCATCAATTAAATGTGAAAAAGTGTGGTATTCCAAATACTACCTTTTATATAACATATGATAACTATGAGATCACATGACTATAAAATTCTGATAGGACCATGTTCCTATATCCAATGTTGGGAGAATCATGGTCTTAGGGTAACCTCCTACCATTTCCCAATAAGGACTCTAGAAAAATGATAGCCAACATCAGCCTATTACTATAGTTCACATTGACCTTGCATATAGGATCACATATAGACATAGTAAAATGGGTACATACTAATATGCAGTTTCAAGATACCATACAGTTTCATGAGAAATATATGGGAAGATCATGATAATGTCCTACATCCATGCTCCTCAAGGACCACGGTCATTACCGGAGTTATAACCATGGTCCACATAGGTTTTTCCTATAGGTCTCATATATAAACATGACTATGTGGAGCATACCTATATATCCCATTTATACCTCACACAATGTGTTGATGTCCATATATAGGACCTATATCCATGATCTACATAGTCATGGCCATATATTGGCCCTATAACCATTGCATATGTGAAATGTGGCCATAGGTCCTCTAACCCACAATATTTTCTATTTTTAAAAAATTTAAAAAAAAATTAAATTTATATAATTATTTAAAATCACAAACACACACACTCACACAAATATATATATACCAATATATATAATTTATCCCAACATAGTTTTATAAACTCATAAAAATATAGAGGAGATTCTAGGGTCATACCATTAAGGTTTTATTATTTTTTTCGACGGTTATGGCCACAATCTGTGACCATATTCCAAGATTATGTCCATAGTATATACCCGATGCTAATAAAAATATGGACCATAGTTCATATGGACTATGTCCATATCCTACAGACATGGCCCTGAGGAATATTGTAATGGTTTTAGGGTATTGTAATAGGACCACTTTCTATTAGTGTAATAAATATTCCATTGAAACACACTAATTATCAAACAATATTCATAGGATTGATGAATAGATTCATTGTATGTTACCTTAAATTTTTTTGTATTCTAGAATATTTTTTCATATAATCTAAAATAAAGGTATAATATTAAAATCATTTGAATACTACACTACAAACTTTATAAAAATATATTTTATATGAAGAGTAAATAAAATTTGAATTATAGATGGAAGAAGATACATTTTTAGGCAGTGAAATAATAATAAGAGAATAACTATGGATCCTCTAAAGATAAATTTGATAGAAGAATGATCAATATCTAAATCTATAATAGAGATATGTAGTTTCCTTCAATTATCATAGTATTATCGATGGTTCGTGTGAAAATTATGATTATTTTTAAACCCATTAAACATGATAACTTGTAAAGGAGTAATTTTTTTTATTAATAATTAAATTTGTTGAATGCTTTAAGGAGGTCAAAAATAAAAAAATCACCAAAATCTACTCACACTATCCTTAATGGGTTGAATTTATAATATTTAATAATGCTTCAAATAAGGTCTTGGGTCGTATAATCTGGAAAAATGATAAAGTAAAAGACAATAACTAGTGAATATTGACTTTATATTTGAATAATTACCCAAAACATGATTTATAGTAGGCCAATACAATCATAACATTGAAAATTTGGAAGTGTTATCTCTTTAAAGAAAGGTGTTCCATATATAATAATCATAAAATTATATACAATATATTTACACATAAGGATCTCAGTATGTCACAATGAAATGGTTAGGGTTAAATAATGACTATGACTTATCAATCCATTACCAACATGAAAATTTGTATAAAGTGGAAAATTATATAAGTATAACATATCTTGAAACATTATCGATGACAAGGATTGAAAAGAATCTAATATTGTTAGATATAAAATCAATATACTTGAGAATAATATAATGAGGGACACCATCATACCTTTCCCAAATGATATTTCAACAATATATTTGGGAGAAGATTAATGAATCTCAAAGGGATGATGTAGAGATATAAAAGAATGTATAAGAATTAAGGAAGGAAAAAATATCTTATTTCAACATTGGTAAAGATATATTTTAAATATTTGTGACATGATTATGTATAAAATCTGAGATTGATAAAAAGTATAAGTTATTAGTATTGGAAATGAATCCCTAGAACCAAATTCTGTAAACATTATGATTACCTATATTCCTAGTTTTAAATACTAATAAACTACTTATCAAATCAATATTATTCTTCTATATGAAATATAATGTGATAATGTATTAAGAGTAGTTATCATACTAAGAGGTCATTAAATTTCCCCACTATGTTGAGAACCCAAATTTTAAATGAATATATTATTAAATAAATTTTATATATCTAGATTAAATACTTTTAGGGATATAGATGATATAGGCTATTGGGTGTAGAGACGTATAGGACTTTGAGGTACCTTCTAATAGTATACTCCCTTGGCTATTTCTTTATTCAAGAGATTACAAGAATGAGACCCACCTGTATAAAATCTTCATTTATATGTGTCATTGGATGTTCCAATCCATGGAAATGTGTATTTATCCTTATACTTTAGGAATATTATTAATGGATATTATGAGTTGGGTACTTTTATGTATTGATGAAAACCATGACAACAAATGTTTGAGGTGATTTGGATATATTGGGGGAGTAATAGGTAATATTTCATTAATGAATAATTTGATAATGGATTTTCCCTTCTATTTTTAATGGATTTAGATATTTTATAACCTTTGATAGAAGTGATACTACCTAAATAAATCCATGACCATGTGGTTTGGTTTGAAATTTTAACTCCAAAAAAATCAATGAAAGATACATTGAGTAAATATGTTGATGACTGTAGTATGAAGCCCAGTTGGTTAGAAATATCATGATAAAGGTATTATATTATAAAGTAGGTGTATGTATGAGGTTTAATTTCATTCCAACAATAAATTATTTCCTTATGGGTTTCTTGGTGTGTTGTTGGATTCTATCCTTGAATTTTGAATTGCTTCACCTAATGTCACTGAGAAAGTAGCAGAGAGGGTCACACACAAAGTGTATCCATAACCTAAGTGAAATAATTATATTATTCATTATTATAAATTTTAGTTAAATATTATTTTCCAAAATATGTTTAATAATTATTCATATTTTTTGAATCACATAAATTCTTTACTAGTTAATAAAGAGAATATAATTCGAGAATAATAATTAATAAATATTTAATTGATATTAGTAAATATAATATTTATTTATTTATAAGTAAATTATATCATGATGTTTATTTACTATATAAATTTTCTTTATTCAACGACCAATAAATATTGTGGAGGAATGGTGGGTAATGTTTATTTGTCTGGTGATAAATAGAATATATTAAATATTTTTGAATAAATTATTTTTAATAAATTCATGAGTTTTTCACATGTTAAGAAATAATAACAATTTTATTAAATTTGTGAGTTTCTAAAATGATTAAGGAAATAAAAAGGGTTCATGTGAAATTTTTATTTTCTAACCTTAGTATTATTTAAACTCAATTATTTTATTTCTAATTGTGGATTAATTTTTGATTGGTTGTTTACAAAATAATCTATTGAATTATCTCAATTCCCTAGAGAGATCCCTATCCAAGAATACTCTCAAGGATCAAGAGTGGTATTCCTCTACCACTACTCTCTATTGTAGAAAGATAAATGAGAATCCTTCTTGAAGCAATTCTTAGGTTTATCAAATATGAATGACATAAGTGTTATGATCTATCGTGGTAACACCTGGAGATTCCTATGGATACATGAAATGGTTCATGGGGTATGTGTGGATTATAATTATAGCAGATCTAAACATTATTCCTATAATACAACTAATCTATGACATAGAAATTTTGTTAGATTTATTAATTAATACATAACAACTCATTCAATAATAATTATTTCATAGATTAAATTAATTATAAATCATTAGGTGGTGATCTTGGGTTTTGGTTGTAGAATTTTATCATAAATTAATCTATGATTCAATTCCATTGGTTAAAACATTTATAATCATTATATATCTTGGATTTATTATCAATTATAAAAAAATCCATGTTGCGCATACCACAACCGGTGCTTCCACTATGCTAGTAACCTTCATGTGGTATTAGTGGGGATATATAATTATTTATCATTATTTAAAAATTATTGATCAATTTATGTATTTATCATTATATTTCAATTAATTCTTAAATTTTCTTTAATATAAATCATGAGATATGGTATTATTTGATTTATTCTCAAAAATTTAATCAAAATTGATTAATTTGATGAATGAAATAAATTTATAGAACAAATATGGAGGTGTTAAGGTTTGTGGAAGGATAACACAAGGGTTAAGGCAGTTTAACCCATTGGTACACACCATATAACAATGTTTAATTCACTAAGACAAATCAAAAAGTTATTTAATCCATGTTAATTTATTACAGGAGGTGTTTATTTAAATACACCACTTGTTGACTGAGCGTGCCTAACATATTGTTTTCTAGAATACATGATGTGTAACATCCATACACAATATGTAGTACATTAGTTAAAGACAGGATGCATATTTTATTACATGACTTATATGACCAGTGACTATGTTACTTAGAGACCCCATGATGTGTAGCCCATATACATGACATGTAGTCCATTAATATTTATAATCACGATTACATGTAGAGTCCCTATGTATGTTTCATGTAAAATGTTGAGATATATACATGATGTGTATCTATATTATACACTCCATGTTTGCTACCAATTTACACAAAATTTAAATTTAATTTGTTTTACTTACTAAAACTTATGAACATGTGTTCTATATGTAATTTATATGACTATGTACATTTTATGTTATAGTTTATATATATATATATGTATATTAAATATATAATTAATTTATGTAAATATTTAGAACAACTTATCATGTATAAGTCACAATATAATCATTACTCCATGCATATTGAAAAATAAAACACATAATAAATGAAATTCCTCACATCTGTCATTCATTTGACATGTATATTCCATGAAATTACATGATAAGTCATGTATTCCCTAGTCCACATGAGTAAATGGTACATGAATATAATACATGTTAGGTAGTTCATATGGATACTCCCGATGTTTCATCCAAGGTACATATATTATACGTAGTTAATTTTAAATAAATTTATTTATTTTTTAAAAAATTATAATGGAATATAATCCCAATAGTGTTTAGATGAGAATTAATAAAAATGAATTGATTAATTAAATCATATAATTTATTGATTACAATTTTATTTAAATTAAATAAAAATTACTAGAATTGAATTATTATTTTATTAGATGCATAACTCAATACATGTTTGTGGATGATGATAAGCATAGACCATAACTTTGAATGTGGTTAGCTTCATTTTTAATTCAGTTTTAAATTAATTAATGGCATGTGTTTCATCTCTCCTATAATTATGTAGGGGCCTCCATTCCCATGATTTACTTTTATGTAAAACCCTTTACCAATCCTTAGGTTCCCCTCACCTTTGCGTGAGAAAAATATTTTATAATGGATAGAGTTCCCAAGAAATTAGATGTGATCCATTTTTAAATCCAAGGAAAAACTAATCTAGGAGTCCCACAGATGGACAAGAGGAAAGTTGCAACATGAACCTAGTCATGGTTCATGGGGTTTTTTCACTAGGTTAACAATTAGTTTATCATCCTCTAGATAAACTAAACATTACACAATTGTCACGATCATACCAATTAATTATTTTATTTCATTGATGTTTCATGGTTAATTTCATTATGGATTTTTTTTCATGACCACATGTATTAATGAATTAACATGCATTAAATCAATTACTAAATTAAAAATGATTATGAATAAATTTTATCTAAGACAAAGTTAATGAGTTAATTAAATCCACTTAACATTAAAAAACATGTAATAAACATAAAATGGGAAATTTGTTCATAAATATAAAAATCAATAAATTATATATATTATGTTAGTATAACCTTCCACTACAAAATTTAAAATCAAACCATAGTTCAAAGTGATTGAGCGACACAAGTTAGGGAGTTTTCAAGTAATGAGGACCTCTAACATGAAGTTTTGGGTTAATGTAATTTAGACCACATCCTAGTTTTAATGTACAAGCAAGACTTGGTGCATCTAAGAGGAAAATGTTGAGGAAATAAAATTTAAGGATTTCAGGATTGAGTATTCCACTCAATAGATCATGAAACAAAGAGTTAATGTAATTATAAATTTTAATTCCCACCTAAAACCCTTCAACTAACTTTTCAGGCTCATGTTTAGGCTACGAGAAGGGAATTATGGGTCCTTCAAGCTAGAATTTCCAAGAAATAGGATGTTTCAAAGACAATTTTATGGGATATTAGTGTCTGATAAAATATTAGGATGTTAATAAAAGTAAATTTTACTATATATATTTATTAGTTAATGTAATTAAATTCCACTCTTCTTAATTATAGAATCAATAATAAATACTTATTTAAAAATATCAGTATGATCTGTACATGAAAAGGATAACCTTATCACT
The DNA here is from genome assembly GCA_963277665.1 of Viscum album. Lineage (NCBI taxonomy): Eukaryota > Viridiplantae > Streptophyta > Magnoliopsida > Santalales > Viscaceae > Viscum > Viscum album. The sequence goes on from OY728122.1 coordinate 1,258,093,087, forward strand.
ATAACTAATTTCCAAGAATGGTAAATGTTATTATACATTATCCTACAACATGAAGCGAAATTATATTTGTCACAAAAACCTATTCCTAAAGTCCCTAGACAAGTGGTTAGCGAGGAAGATTTGTGTCCCTATGATAAAAATTTGGAATATTACATAGATGTACAATGTTTAATTATATCATCCATGACCAATGAGATTATAAAACAACATGTGGAAATGGATGCTTATATCATGATGTCACACCTTCATATTCTATATCAATGGATGGTGATCCAAAAGAGATACAAGATCACCTATTAACTATTTACATTATTATTAGAGATTTGGCTCATGTTGATCCACATGTAATCATGATTATTGGATACATATAATGATTATAAATTTTGGAAATTAAATTCCCAAATATTTGAACACAAATATCATATTTTCCTCACTACCCAAGTCATTATCTAGTTTTATTGTTAACTGTAACATGTGAAATAACAAGAAGAGTATTTTAAAACATCATACTCTCATTCTCTATGTGGAAAAGGATATGAGGAGTAACAAACCCATAGTCATTATGGTGAAAAAGAAAATTAAGAACAAGTAAAATGAGTATAAGACTCATAAAAAGTATAAATATCCCATGAATTATCCTTTAATGAAGAATAAAATAAAAAGGTAAGATAAGAAATAGGAGGAAATATGTTTTTCATGTGTTAACCAAGGACACAGGAATAAGAACCGCACCCATAAGAAAGGGGAATCTAATGGTACATTCATTATAAAAGGAGATCCTTCCATATCTACACATTGGGTATTATATATAGATCGTGGTATTCAAATATGTATCCAAACAAATGAACCAAGTAGACTTAGAAATATTTCTTGATTCAAGATGGGTTTTCATGCTACCAGTGGTGTGATTCTAGATTCCCCAACAATTAGAGACTACCACCTTCCTTCACCAACATGAATGATATTGTTTTTACAATATGATTATTATGAACTTTCTATTACCCAAAACATAATTTATGTATGATTTCGATATATAGATGTGTTTTTTTAAATTTTAGAAATAAAATACAATTATTTTTTTAAAGAAATCAAATACTATGGTTTGAAATATTTAAATAATTGTCTTTATATATTGAATTAGGAAAACCCAATGTTGGAAATTGATAAATAATCATGTTCACATGATTTGTATAACACCAATCTGTGGCATCATTCTCTTGGTCATGTAAACACAAAGAAACTAAAAATGATCTATCTAAATGGATCCTTAAATTCTTTTTTTCTAAAAAAACTTGAATGATGTCATGCTTGTTTACATGTCAAAATGTCCAAACCATCATTCTGTGGATAAGGTGAAAGGAACCTAGAGCTTTTAGGATTGGTACATGCTTATGTTTTTAGACCATTTCCAATAGAAGCTAGAGGTGGTTATTCTTACAACATAACTTTAACCAATGACATGAGTATATATTGATATGTCTACTTGATGTGGTATAAGTATGATTATTTTAAGAAATTCAATGAATTAATGAATGAAGTAGAGAATAAACCTAGAAAGATGATAAATAAGGTTATATCTGATCAAGATGGTGAATATATCAACCAAGAGATTATTAGATTTTTAATAGATTTATGGAGTATTTCTAAAATAACTCCAAATTAAATAAATAGTGGAATGGTGTTAGTGAATGGAGGAACCGTACCTTTCTAAACATGGTAAGGTTGATGATGAGTCCTACCGATCTTCCTTTATCCCTCTAGGGATATGCATTATAAACCATAGAATAAACAATAAATCAAGTACCAACAAAAGTGGTAATTGGAACTACCTTAGATTTATGGAGTGTAAGGAAACCAGTATTATCACATACACATGTACATGGATATGAAGCATTTTTTAAGGCCAGATCAGGTACTAAACTAGCACATAGTGGGAAAAAGTGTATCTTTATAAGGCATCCTAATGAAACAAGGAGATACTGCCTATACAACCACTCATATAAGAAAGGGACTATCACTATACTAGCTATCATTTTTTAGAGTGAGAACATAATTTGGAAGGATACTGGGAGAAATATCAACATTGATTAAGGTTTTCCTCAAGATATATAAAATTTTGTACAGGAACAGACTCTAAGGATATCCATATAATAATTTTTTCAGGAAAAAAGTATGAAATATTAGCACCATAGAGTTTATAGAATTGGAGAGATATGTTTCTATAGTCATTGAAGATCCTGACTCTTTATAGGTTGAAAATATTAAACCAATCACCAACATAGTGTTAGTAAAGTTCCTAGAAGTTTCAAGATAGATAAAAGCCATGGATTTTACAATGGATTCCATATATCCTAACCATGTTTGGGTTCTGGTCGATATTCTAGTGGACATAAATCTTGTTGGGTGAAAATGGGGTTTGAAGAGAAATATGGACATTGAATGTAAATTAAATAACTATAAATTAAGGGTAATAGATAAAGGGTTCAAAAAATATCAAGGTATTGATAGTGATGAATCCTTTTCTGCAGTTTCCCTTTTTAAATACATTAGAATTCTACTTACTATAAAAAATTATCAAAACTACGAAATTTGGTAGTTGGATGTCAAAATTTCTTTCATTAATGTGAATATTAATGATGATTTCAATATGATATGACCATAAGGGTTGGTGACTCCAGTATATTCCAAAATGATATGCATGTTTTAGAGATCCATTTAAGGATTGAAGAAAGCATTCACATTACGGAATATTCAATTCAATGAAGGTATAATTGAAGATGGTTTCATTAAGAATTATTGTGAGCCATATGTTTACAAGTATTTTAGTGGGAATTAAATCATTATCTTAGTAGAATATTTTGATGAAATATTACTTATTATAAAAGACATACAAGTCATATAGTCTGTTATGAGATGGTTAAATAAATGATTCTCTATAATGGACGTAGCTGAAGTAGCCTATATTCACGGGGTTAAGATCATTCATGATATTTCTAAGAGTATTCATGGAATAATTCAAGGTACATATTGACCCGATACTAATGATATTTATTATAGAACAATCCAAGAGTAGATTATTTCCAATGTCATATGATATACAAATTTACAAGAGAATATTTCCACAACCCCAATAGTAGAGAGATATATTGAGTAAGATAAAATAATATCTGGAAATAAGATCAATCATGTATACCGTATTATATACTATACTTAATGTTGCCTATGTATTGATCATGGTATGCAGATATCAAGTTGATCTAGCTAAACAACATTGTTCTGATGTTAAGTATATCCTTATTTATCTGAAAATAACTGATGATTTGTTTTTTTGTATGGAGGATATAGGGAGATAGACAATATGGGTTATTCTGAGTTTAGTTTTCAAATAGATCTGAATGATCAGAATTCGTAACCGGGATAGGGATTTAGTAAGAATAGAGGATCTTTGAGCTAGAATAGATCAATGCATCTAATTTTAACTGATTCTAAAGTGGAGTCTAAGTATATAGCTTCTTATTATGAATAAAAATAATCAAATTATATTTGAAACATTTATAGGGAGAATAATTTGGTACCAAGTAGTAAATACACTTTTAGATTGTTTTTTGATAATACTGTCGTGGGGGTTCTAAAAATTGATCCAGGGTCATTCCAAAAGATAAAGTACATACTCTGGAAGTATGAACTCGTGAAGGAAATTTATTACAGGATTGTAGTATATGTAAGTAGAGTTTCCATAGAAGGAAACTTGATATTCAACTTGAATAGTTAATTATCTCATAATAGGAACAAGAATCTTGTATGAGAAAGAAGAATGAAGGATAGTTATTGGATCTAGTAAAAATGGAATTCTGTTGGAGTCAGTACCCAAGAATCACCTTCTGTGTACTTTATAATTATCAATATTCATAGTTTGGAATATTAATAAACTTATTATAACATCATTATTGTTCTTATGTGTGATATTATATGTGATAATTTCCTAAGATTAGTTATCGCACATAAAGTTCATTGTTTTTTTCCACCATGGTGAGAACCTTGAAGTTCCACACTAATATTATTAAATATATATTCTATTGCTGGAAGAAATAATTTTAGGTATAGAAATTAAATATTATATCCAGGGTGGAGAATCATAATATTTTGAGGCACCTTCTTATGGTTCACATCCATGGTATTTTCTAGGGTAGGAGATTGTGATAATGAGACCCTCTAGTAGGAAATACACCTTTATATGTGTCATTGGATTTTTCTATCTATATACAAGTGTATTGATCCTTAGAAGTTAAGATTATTGTTTACTGATATTATGATTCTCATAATTTTTTGTATTAACAAAATCCATGAAGACATATGTTTATATAATACTATGATATGTTTCTCACATCATTAGTATGATTTCATTAATCAATAATACAAGAAAATATTTTTCTCTTATATTATTTAGAAAAAGTTGATATATCATGCCCTTCTATATAAGTGATATAGCATAAATAAATCCATATCCATGGTGTTTTGTGAGAAATATCAATTCTATAAAAGTAACAGAAAGAGACATCAAGCACATGGGTTAATGACACTAGCATGAAACCTTCTGGATTAGAGATGTCAAGATAAATGTATAATATTACATAGTAAGAGTTTATAGGTGGTTTTATATCATTATAACATGATCCTATTTTTCTATGGGTTATTTGTTGTGTTTTTTGACACTAACAATGGAATTTGGATGGCTTCTCCTAATGTCATTGAGAAAGAGGCCTATAGAGTCACACCAAGTGCATTCGAAACATCAGTTATGTAATAATATTATTTATAATTTAAAATGTTGAGTAAATATTATATCTAAGAATTTTTTTAATAATTAGTCATGTTTTCTTGATTGTATATATTTCATCACTTTTCATTCAAGTGAACATTTTATGAGTATATTATTTAATAAATATTTTATTAATATTAAGTGAATATAATATTTTTTATTTATTGGGGAATAATGTAATAATATTTATTTATTAAATAAATAGGCTTTCTTCATGGAATTATAAATATTGTGGTGGAATGAGAGACCAATTTTTTAGGTCTAGTGAGAAATAATATATATTAAATATTATTTTAATCAATAATAATTAATTAATTTGAGAGTCTTGTGGATTTCAAGGAATATTAATAATATTATTATTATAGACATGGGGTTCTATAGAGATTATGAAAATAATAAGGGTTCATGTTAAATTAATAATTTCTAACCCTATTATTATTTAACCTCTATACTATTATTTATAAGAGTGGTTTCCATTTTGTTTGGTTGTGCACAACAATATCCTGAGAAACCTCTCAAATACCTAGAGAGTTACTTATCCAATAAAACACTCATGAATGGGGATAAATCTTCCACCACCACCACTCTAGATTAAAGTGAGATCAAATATAATCCTTCTTGAAGAAATTCTCAGTGCGATCATAGATGAATGATGAATGTGTTAGTATCTACTGTGCTCGTGCCCATATATTCCTACAATGACATTCAGAGGTTTTTGGAGCATGTGTGGATCAAAACTATAGGTAATCTAGAATTGATTCCTAGACCACAATAATGGTACAATGTAAATACATTTTTAGATTCATCAATAAAGAAAGAATTGACCATAAGGTAATTCTTTAATTTTTTAAATTAATTATAAATATTAATGCAATGATCCTATTTTTTGGTTCTATAATTTTTATGTCAATTAATCATTGAATCAATTCTTTTGGTCATGAAATTAGTCATCAATATATATATCATATTATTCATCCAGTATGAAAAAAACCATATTGGTCATACCCTATCTTACTCTTCCACCATTCCCAAAATCATCAATTAGATGATGCTCGTAGCATAACATTAACTATCCACCCAGGAATAAAAATATGTGTAATGATCTCTAAGATCAATTCTAGTGTGAAGATATTAATAAATAGATAATTGAATTTACATCAAAGTGATTGGTATGATAGAATGTTAGAAAGATATATTTAATCTCAATGGGACGATATAACCATTAACCATTCCAATATTGAAATATGAAAACATAACCATATATTTTATCACATGTCTTCCAAATAAATATAAAGGAGACAATGTTATATGGGTTGTGGTAAGTCATCTTACAAAGACTAATCATTTCATTATTATCAAATAAGATTTCTCACTCAATCTACATGAAATGATATACATTATAAAAGTGGAAAGGATTCATGAAACACCAATTTTAATCATATTTGATTGATATCCAAGTTATAAATCGATGTTCTAAAAAAGTCTATAATATGGATTGATCATAGAGTTGAAATATAGTATATAATATCACCATTTAAAAGCTCGTAAACCAGAAAGGACTATTCAAACAATGGAATACCTACTATAATCATATTATTTATTCTTCAATGGAGTCTAGGATCAACATCTTCTTCTAAAAAAGTTATCAGTCAAAAATTTATTCTACCCAAGCATTTAGATGGCCCTCTATGAAGCTCTCGACATAAAATATTATATAAATGTAATATGATTTTATGAAGTTTGATAGAATAAGTTATTTGGACCTAAACTGGTCCAAAATAAAAAATAATGTTCAGTATATTCAATAAAACATTAGGGAAACATAGAGTCTCAATGACAGTTATGTTAATAGTCATCTATGATAACTAGAGTTTAAGGTGGGAAAAATATTTCTTCATATATATACTTGAAATAATTTGAATTAGTTTGGGAAGAATGTAACGTTACCTATTTGAGATATTGGCCCTTTCAGATTCCTGAAAAAAAAAATTAGAGATGCAACTTATTGACATTTCTTTCCATGTAACTTGTTCTCAAGTACATAATGTGTTCCACATATCATTATTTAGGAAGTACATAATAGACCCATCAAATTTACTTCATCCACATGTGATAAAGTAGGATCATAAACTCTCTCATGAGGTGTATCTGATAGATCTTTGGTTATTGTGAAAAATTTTGTTCAATAAGTAAACTCAACTTGTCAAAGTAATTTGGTGAAATCATAAATACAAAGAAGAAATAATGGAACTTAAGGATATAATGGAACAAAATTACCCTAAACTATTTTCATATTATAGAATTAATTTAAATTTGAAGGATTAAATTTATAAATGGGTAAAGAATATAAAGACCCAAACATTTCTATATGATATTATCCTCATTAATATACACGTGTGTTATATTTTGGAATAAAATATAAAATATATATATCATGAACCCATAAAAAAGTTGATTTTTTTTTATTTCATCAGTATTTAAAATTATGTATAAAGTATAAATACAAACATTAAAAATTAAAATTAGTGAAATGAGACAATAAAAAAGACATCACTATAATTTGGAAATACATAAGGTCATGGTCTCCAAGAAATGTCACACTTGTAACTAACACTTTAAAAAGAATATAAAAATTAGAAATATGATTTTAATTTTATAAATGAACAATTGATAACCCTCATAGAAAATTAAGTGAATGAAATGTGTATAAATTAAGTAGTATTTATAGGATGTATAAGTATTTTATGACTATTGGAGTATCAACTGATCATTGGAATGGTAATTGACCCTTGAGAAAAGTAAAATATACAATAACAAATATCTAATTTTAATAAAAGAAGTAAATTTAAATTTTATAATATTATAAAATTATTTCACAAAATATATAACTTTAAGTATGTATAAGTGTATATTTTAAATACTATAAATTTCAATGTATTTAGTAATAGATATATTTTTTATATTAAAATTTAAATATTAGAATTAACCAATCTAGAAATTTTTTATAAAATGGAGGAAATCTTTAGAATAAACAAACCAAAATTATCTTGAAGTAAATTTTAAATATTTTTCTCAATGAATTTAATTTTTAGAAAATAATAAAAACACTATTTTTTGTATCCCAAGAATTATGAAATCATTAATATTTCAATATTACTCAATAATTTAAAAAAAAATCAGGACCAAATGTGTATTTAATTTGTAAAAAGTTTAATTTAAATAACGGATTTAATTTCTAGACCAACAAATGAATTCCCAAAGTCTAAGTTGTAATTTATTTTAATTAAAGTATATTTTTAATTATTTATATTGAATGAAATAAAAAAATCACACTATTTAGTTTTTTAATCTTTTAAATTCTAATATATATATATATATATATTTTATAATAAAACACTATTATTGTAAATATGAATCAAAACTATTCATTGTATTTAGTAAACATAATACCATTCGATTTTAATGTGTTTAAATTTAAAGAAAATATAAAATTTATAATAAAACATAATTTTTTTTAACAAGAATCTAAAACAATCATTTTATTGAGTTAAAATAATAAATTTATCAATATTTTATTGAAAAATACTCTCTCATTCACCTATAAATATGATCCTCCCCCACCCATTTATCTTCACATCAAAACTTCTTACCTAACCAATTATATACCAAAAAAACATAAAAAAAACATTATTATAATGTTATGAAAGGTTTTTTAACCAAAATAAAATTCCAAGTATCCCTAAGGGGTTCTCTAAGGTAAGTATCCAAAAGACAAGGTAATAACATCTCGTCCTTACACTTTTAATTTCATCCTTCTCCTATGCTGATCTATTTTTTTAATTATAAATATAATTAAACTAAATAATTTTAATATCTATAATACTATATAATTTTGAAATTAAAATATAAAATACTTTTTATCTCTTTTAATAATTATCATAAATATCTTTAACACTATAGTAGGCTCATACGACCTATGTGACTAATGATTTTTCTATTACCATATTTTGTAAATTACAATATTCTATAAATTATTTTAAAATTTTAATTAACATATAATTATTATGTTCATATTAAATTTATATCATTATCAATTTTTTGGAAATATAATATATCATGTAAATAAAAATGTAAAAATTAAATAATTTTGTGCATTTAAACTGCTCAAAACTAGCATATTGTGATTCACTTAATTTTTTGAATGTTTTTTGAATATATTTATTATTATGGAAAATTGGTAATACTAGATTGAAAAATAATACATACCATTGCACTTATATTGAGTACGAAACCATTTGATAACACCTTTAACCATTCCTAAGAAAACAAAATATGTTTTTGAGTAGTTGACCAAACAACTAAAAATAATCAACACGGGCAACATGAACCAAATAGATGGATAACATAAAAAATAAATATATTATAATAAATAAAATAAAAATTAATAAGGTTATTAAGAATGAATTTAAATTATTTAATTAAACTACTATTTATGTTATATGAGAATCCAAAAAAATCAGAACATGAGGTAAGAGGACACTCAAAGCTTCTCTATTTGTTTTGGGTTAATGTTCTATCCTTATATATATCTCTCAAATGTTTCATTAAAATTATATATATATATATATATCCAATTAAATTTATTTTTCTTTATTTTTATATCTTTTTTCTGTTTTTATGATTTTTTACCTCTAATGTATGTATCCTGACTCACTTCTAAATATTTCAATAATATTGAATTTCAAAAGCAATCATCGATTCTTTTTATGAAGTTTCATTCATATTTTCTCATATTTACATAAAATAAGATTAGTTATTCATTTATGAATAATTATATTAAATAATACCACACACTATAGTAAAATTACATGATATATCAAAGGTTTATGACTTTTGACATCATTACATAATCCATTTCATTATCTTAGGATACATTATGATTTATGTATGTTATTTTCTATGTGAGACTTATATACATGAAATACTATGATGTGGTAGGAGGGTATGTAATTATAAAGTTCCCAAATTGAATGGATAATTCTTACATATAATGAGATAATATATATGTTCAAATATAAATTATCCTAGTACATTTTTTACATTGCTCTAGTATAATGCCTCAACTTATGTTTATGATGTGTTTTATATTTACGCCTCAATCCAATGATTCTCACGATAATATGTTCATATGATATGATAAATATTATTCCATAAATATTTTTTATTATTTATTATCTTCCAATTTTGTGATTGTATGTTATGATTATTGATTCTTATATTATCTCACATGTATAGAAATATTAATTATTCCCTTTCTGGGATTTTTAGATCACTCCTTTTGTATATCCATAGGATATCCCATGAGGTTATAGAAGTAAGATGATATCTTTGATCGTATTATAAAGATGGAAATAAAAGTGTATGTGATTTATTTTGGAAATCTTTTATTATGTAGGTAATTTACAAAAAAACTAAGCCTCCATATTTTTGGGATTGTCTATTGATATTTGTGTTAAAAAGAATGAAATAATATGTGTATGAGATGTAGGCTTTTATACTGCATCCCATGTGAATAAATAAAACATCCTCTATATGAGGTAATTAACTATATATATATATATATATATAAACATCCTATTATTGGAGGGAAAATATTCATATATATATATATATATAAATTATGTAATAAGAGGGAAAATATTTATATATATTTAAACATTCTGTCATAAGAGGGGATGTAACAAAATATATAAGAATCCTTTATAGGATGAAAATAAACACATATAAAATATATAGTCCACCTCTCCCATGAATTAAAGAACCAATATAAGAAATTTATATTAGTACCAAAAAATATACTAACCTAATGGTTATAAACAACCCCTTCTTAGAGTATAAATAGAAATAATGCATAATATAATCCAATAATCATAATTATATGACACATATTGACTGAATTAATATCACAATAACCATATAATAGAGCCATTATTCATAACATTATAAAATGATCCATACTCAATAAACCATCCTAGTAAAATTTATTCACAATAAACATGTTTTTATTAAGGAAACACTCATTCAAATCCCACAATAATCCTTCTTCAATATCCATACACAGCCTTAAAACCTTATCCTTACTCAACTCACGAAACTTAAACGAATTTTCCTATAAATATATACACACCTTATGCTATATATCATATTACCAAGATATTTTCCCTTAATATTACTATCAAGACAACATTGAACACTCCATTGATTTTTCAAGGTTAGTAAATACATCTCCCGCCCCTAACTATACTTACATTAATACATCATACATTAATAAAAATAATATACCCAACTAGATAGGCATAAAAACCTAATAAAAACCATGGAAAAGATAAAAAATAATGGCATTTTATACATACTAGAATAGGTTAATAATGACATATGAAAGGAAGGGTATAAAAACATGAACCAAAATATAAATAAGAGGTAAATATAATAGAGTAAAATATTAGTAAAAATATAAGTAAAATGTATTTAAAAACATAAATATTTATTTACTAATTAGAATAAATGAAACTGAGTCATAAAAGAGTAATAGAAAAAGAAAAATTAATATATATGTATATATTTCCTTCCATATAAATCCATTATAATAATAAAACAAATTTAGTTATCTAGGTTATCCTAGTAGGTTAATATTTTTTAGAATAATCAATCTCTTTCTAGTCACTACACTATTTTTAATAACCTGAGACTTTACAATATTTTATTTTTAGAATAAATTTTATTTTTTCTTAGCTTACTTTATACGAAAAAACATATTAAGATTATGATAAATAAAAAATTGAGTTTTTCTTACATTACATGCAATAATATTCATATATTTATCTACATGTAACCTTTAATTTATCTTTTGTGACATGCAATAATGACTTTCTTCGATGGCTTGCATTACGTGCAAGACTGAGTTTTACCATAAAAAATTAATATTATTATTTAAAATGAAAAATTACTTATAACCATAATATTAAAAGTTATAAATATAATTAACTAGATTATGAAAATATATGGTTTAAAAAATATAAAATTAATCCATTGGTTATTAATTAATTATAAATGAAAATAAAAACTATTTAAATATAAAATAAATGTTTTTATAACAAAACTATTTTTATGCACCCAATGGTGTGTGATATTAATCAGTAAAATTAATTTAAATTATTTAATAATAATAAGAAAATATATATTATATATTAAATCAATTATTTTTTACATTAATCCAATTAGGTTGATAGGCCTAATATACGTAAAAATCCAATTGTTTGCATAAAGAGCAATATTTTTCTATATGTAGTTTTGCCTCCTTTTAATGATGAACCTATTTTAAAATTAAATTTAGGAAAATTTGTAAATTTTATATAACAAATTAAGATTATATTTGGAAATAAAATTTTGAAAATTAATTTAGAGCTATCTTTATATATTTTTAGTGAATTTTTATTATTAGAAGTGAAAAATAATAAATTTCAATTGAAAACAACCTTTTTGTCTAAATAATTTATATTGTTAAATTATATTATTAATTTGTTTTAAAGTATTATTTGATAAACTTTACATTTATGAATACAATTTAGGTCATTGGAATCATTTTCCAGTAAAATTTAGATATAAAATATTAGTGATCTTTTGAAAATTTTCACATTAAAAACATTCTTTCATGTCCTGTTTCGGGGATTTATTTTAAATTAATTTCTTCTATTTTTGTGAAAGGAGTTTTTCAAAATGTATTACATATTTGGAATATAAGTAATTTATAAAATATTTTAATGTCAAGATAGTTTTCTTCCAAAATTATTATTTAATACATTTAAAATTAATTATAGTGATTAACGTAAAAATACAATTACTTAATGATTAAACATAAGGTTCAAGCTATAAAATTGACCCTAAATATGTCCAAAATCAATTTTGGGGAAATATTTACAACTTAAACCTTAAAGTATATAATTTTTTCTGTTATTTAAGCCGCATGGTTGGTAAAACATGGGGAGAACACAATTATTTCAAAAATTCCAAGTGTAACCTCTCCCCCACTAAAAAAAGGGAAATCAACCCCATCAGTTATTTTCACATATAATTCATTTTGGATCAACCAAAACCTAACCAAATAAGATCCCAAAATCCATCCCCTCATCCTAGCATCCTCACTTTGGGTATAAATCCATCCAAGGAAGTCATTTGGTGTAAACCAATAGGAGTTACAAAAAAAGAGTATGACGTACACCTTCATTTCGAATTATATCTTGCATATATAAAAACATATGTATCCTAAAAATACATAATTTTTTTATCATAATGGTATGACCTACACCTTTACACACATCCATTAAATGAGATAGACAATCATCGTTCGTGCATACGGTGGGCTACCACCACGCAAACCGATGCCTTTAATTCTTCCATTACCATCATTCAAGGTTGGGAAGTGTGCTGAAATTATAGTTTGTATATTATTTATATGTTATTTATAATTTATTAATTCTTCTAGAATTATTATATAACACATACCTTCATTCTTTCTATTTTTATGGTAATATGATAACATCAATTGTGGACATGTAGACTACTGCCACTTCAAACAGAAGTGATTCATTCACATTTTACATTGAATATATAAAGGAAGGTTTTAATTATAACATGTGATAAATATTAAATTAATATGATAATTTTATTATAATATAAATATATATCATTTATTTTTATTTCATTTAATATGACAAGAGAATGGAACCAGCATTCATATGTACATACGACCTACTGTCTCCATGAATGGTGTATTTCATTTCCTATCACCATATTTTATGTATTAATCTAAATAAATATACAATAAATATATATTACATTTAAATTATGGTTTAATTTTTATATATTACTAAATAATTATCCATTTAAGATGAAAAATAATAAATTAAAACATACTCGAAAAACAAACCAGTTATTACCTATAACATTGAAAATAACCAAAGATTATTAACAAAAAGTGGTAAGAAGTTATAATAAGATCATATATAACATAATAAATACAATTATGGTTATCGAATAAGATAATTAAATTCTAAAGACCATTATATACAAGTTTGAAGTGCGTTCAACCAAAAATAAGTATAAGGTAAGGGGATTTCTTATCTTACTTTTATTTATGTGAGACTTATGTTGTATTCATCACTCATTTATTCTGTGTGGTGTATATAATTACCTATGGCATGTTATAACATGAATATAATTTATTTAATGATATTTAAGTTTTAATTTTATGTTATTATTTCATTCATCTCATGATTCAAAAGTTACTGAACTAGTAAGGGATTTTTCCTCAACTTACATTCCATTGAGTCTTATTTGTCATTATGCACCAATTCACTTTTATATGGTGTATATAATACCCATTTGACATGAAATATCAGGATTTATTCCAACATCATGGTTTTTTATGTTTCACTTGAATTATATCATCCAACATGATTTGACAAAAAAAATACTAAGTTGTAAATGTTAACATATAATTTCCATGCGTTTTTTGATTGTTAACTTTATTGTGAAACAATCACATTCTTTTAATCATTTCTCAGGGGAAAATATATCTATTTTAATATAAATATTATTTTATAGTTGATATAATTATTTTTAAACCATAAACCATTTTTACATATGGTGTTAACTTTGAAAGTGATATAATGTTTAGTTAAAAATTAATAAATCTACATCCTTTACTCAATACAGATATTTTATAAGGCGCGTTCTTTATGATTTAAATTGATTTTTAAATATGCAAGGAATGTTTTAGAAATAAATTATATGGGTTGGGGACTGATTAATTCAGGCCCATTTCAGCATCATTGGTCACCTGGGATGAAATCAGCCGGTGACAAACCCTTCACGTTTTTTCATGTAGTTTTAGAATCAATGGAGGTCAGATCTTGAATGTAGTGTCTTGTGAGAGGTCTTGACACAAATTAGATGAGATTTTAACCAAATAACTAAACTATATTGAGGATATATATTTATAGTAACAATATTGAGGATATATCTTGATTTTTCATATTTCCATCAATTTGTATTCTATCATTATTATTATTCCATGTGATTATATATATTGAATTGTTTGATCTTATTGTATTCTTTCTATATTGATCATGCTTATCTTGTTATTTAATTTGTATTTATGATCAATTATTTACCTTTAAATATTATTTACAAACTTCCTTATCATTTTATTTATTTAATGGCATGCGTCTTCATTTAATTACTTTAACATGTGGATTATGCTCTTTGTTTCATTATTGTTTCAATTGTACTTAACTCTTACTGAGAATTGAAGCTCACAATTATTTTATTTCCATTCCCATGACTCTATAAAGTTTAATCTGAAATATATTCAAAGATATCATAGAGAGAATAATTTATTCTCTAAAGAAAAAAATTTTATAGTAATTTTGGTATTCAAATGTAATTTAAGACTAATGTATGAATTTGGTTTACCAAGACTACTATACTAATCTATCATTTGGGATGAATTTCCTTGTATATTATTCCAATTTAATGGTATAAGGAAATGACTCTAGGATTTATAGGTTTAGGTCTCTTCATGTGGTATTAATGTGAGGTTTTCAGAAACCTTGTGTACAAAATGTAGGAAACAATATATTAGAGAACATGCCCCTAAGAAAAAATTTTACGGATAAGTATTGAAGAACAACTTTATATTTTGTTACAATTTATATTATGTGTTCATTACTAGCAATACATACTTATGTGGATAGTATCATGGAATTTTGTGTTTAATATTTAAGATAAGTTCAACGACTTAAACAACACTTATTACGTTTTATGTGTTGAGAGTCCACAAATATTAAGGGTAATTTAGATGACATCAATGAAAATAAAATATATTATTTTAGTACATGTTTCAGTGGAAATTTTATTTGAGGAATAATTATTTATATTTTATAGAAATATATTTAAAGCTATTAATAAAAATTAGGGTTAATATATGAATAAGATTTTGAAAATTTGTAAAAAATAGGTTACACTGAAAACCCTAGAAAAATGGTTATTTAATGATTAATTTCGATTCAAGGAAGTACAAATTTATTTTTGGAAACAATATAGGAATTATATTGATGTAGTTTAGAAAAAAGGACAACCCACATATAGGGTGAAAACCCATCGCATTCGACGATGTGGTGGGGCCTAAAACCATGACTCAAGGATGATAAGGGTTTCATGCTTACCACTAGCCTACACAATTTCCGGGTTAATATTTCTTTGTTTTTAGTTACACAATTTGACAAATAAATATTAATTATGAAATAATAGTACTAATTTATAGTTTAATGATTAATTTATTAACAATATCAGTTTTGAAAAATAGTTAGAGATGGATATAAAGACCTGTATTGGGGATCTTCTGATCCGTTAATAATGAATTTTAGTGATTCAGGGATTTAAAAAATCATTTTGAGTATTAATTTCTTAGTTTAAATGGTGAACTGGGAATTGATCATAGAATGAATAAAGGATTAAATTGTATATATTTAATTTTATTCATTGGCTGTAAAATAATTAACCAAAAATAGTAAAAGGGTCAAAAATATATATCGAATTACCATAATTTTTATTGAACAGATGGCCTTTTAAATCAACACTGATTAAAGGATTTGAGTCCCTAAACATTCCATTTATCATTTACTTATTTGTGATCAATGTCCCCATTATATCTCTATTATTATATATTCTATTCCTCCAAGACCATATATTCACTTTCCACTAATGTTATCCTTAGTAGAAACCTAGTTATATGTTATTCTATGTGACCTTTACACTTATCATTCTCTCTTATTAAGAGGATATTTTTTAAAATCTTTTACAATGTGGGTTTTTAAATAATAGTATGTCCAAGTAAAGAACCCTTGATTCCAGAGATCCTATTTTAATAGTGAGGATACAATTTGTTTACGGTGGGAAGAATGAAACACCCTAATACTTTATAATATTTTCCTTTTAAAATAAATTTAATTTTATTCCTTGATTGGTTTATATGAAAGACCAATTTAAGATTATTCTACAAGAAACATTGAGTTTCTATTGAGTTACAACCAACATTATGATTAAATTAATCTATATATAACCTTGAATTTATCTTACATTACACACAATAGTGACTTTCTTTGATTGCTTGCTTTAAACGCAAAACCATATTTTACTAAAAACTATTAATATTACTAATTAAAATAAACATTACCTGTTAGAAGTTAAGTTAGTATTTATAAATAGGATTAACTAAATGATATAAATATATTTTTTTAAAAAATATAAAATGAATTTATTTGTTATAAATTAATTAGAAATGAATATAAAACTCAATTTAATGTAAAAGAAATGATTTTATAAAAATAATATTTTTATACACCTAAAAGTAGTTTGTTTTAATAAATTAAATTAATTAATATTATTGAATGATATTAATGAAATATATATATATACTATATTTTTAGTAAATTATTTTTTTCATTCATCCATTAGTTTCGATATGCATAAGATAAAAACAAATCCAATTTTATATATAAAGAGATTTATTTTTCTAAAGGCTGTTTTGCCGCCTTTTAATGACAGATCTATTTTTAAAATAAATTTTGGAACATTTATAAATTTTATATGAAAAAATAAACCTCAATTTTATTAAATTAATTTCCCAATTAACTTCAGGTGATAGTTTGGTATTTTTCTTTGAATTTTTAATTTTTGATAAATATTGAAAAGTAATGAATTTTAACTAAAAAATTGACTTTTCATAAAAATACTTTATTGTAAAAATTATACTACTAATTGCTTAGAAAGTATTATTAGATCAATTTTAAATATATTAATACAATTTAAATAATTTTAATCATTTTTATAATTAATTTAGATATAAAAACATAGTGATCTTTTGAACCTTTTCACTTTAAATACATGCTTTCTGTCCCGTCTAAAGGATTAATTTTAAATTAATTTATGGAACATCTGTAATTGGAAATTTAAAAATATATCCAATTTTTTGAATAATAATAATTTAAAATTTACAATCTTCATAACTTAGTATTTTATAAAAAAAATTAGTGAAATTAAATAAAATTAATTTTTGTGATTAAGGTAAAAACAAGATTAATATGTGGGTAAACATAGTGTATAAGGTATAACAATGACCCTAACATTTCCAAGACCCATTTTATTTCCACATTTTAATAATAAACTTAATTTATATAATTTGAGTAATATGGAATCGTCTGGGTAAGTAAAAACATCAGGAGGACACAATTCATTTCGAAAATTCCTAGTCTGTTATCTCCACCACTAATAAAATGGAACTCATCCCTCAAATATTCACACATATCAAGCCTTATGGATTTGAATAATAATAACCAAATAATCTAAAAAATCCCTACCCCCATCTTATAATAATCTCTTTGGGAATAAAATCAAACCAGGTATGTTTTTTGGTATAAACCAAAAGGACTTACCCAAAAAAGAGTTGACATTCTTCAATGAGGACTTTTGTTTTATTTATTTATCCACCCCATAAATTATTATTATATATTTATTATATAATAACATTAGTATCCCAATATATTGAGTTTTTATATAATTTTTACGACCTATACCTTCACAAACATCCATCAAATGTGATGTACAACCATTGTTTGTGTGTACGGCAGACTACCACCTCATGAACTGATGTCGTTTATTATTCCTTTACCACATTTCAATGTTAGGAATAATTATGTATTTATAGTTTATATATATATATATATGATATTTTAAATTTATTTATTATTTTTTAATTATTATAAAATACATACCTTCACGTTTTCCATTTTTTGGGAATATGATAACATCATTTGTGGGTGTTTGGACTACCACCTACTCAAAGTGATGTGATTCGTTCACACTTTACAAGGAATTTATTTAGGATGGTTTTAATTAACACATGTGATAAATAGGTTATTAATATGGTACTAAAATCAAAATATACATATATACCTTTTACTTTTCTTACTTTTTATATGAAAAAAAATGGAAGCAACATCCATCCATACGTACCACATATTGTCTCCATGAATGACGCATTTACTTTACTATCATCATATTTTATGGATTATAATAAAAACAAATATACAAACTAGTAATTAAATTATCATAAAATTTTAAATTCATGAGATTATTAAATCATGATATATGATAGGGGAACAAAAATAATAAGCCAAAAGATCCTCCAAAAAACAAAGATGTTTTTACCCAAAATAATTAAAATAATGAATGGTTATTAACAAACAGGTGATAAGATATTATAAGAAGGTCATATATGATATTATAAATATTATTATGGATCTATTATATGTTAATAAGGTTATTAAAACTAGTATATAGGTGGTTAAATAGTGTTCAACAAAAAGGATGTGTACACTATGGTGATTCCTATTATAACTTTTATTTGTGGGATACTTTTTCTATATTCACCACTAATTTCTTTTTTGTGAATTATATACGTCTTTATGAAATTTTTTATATTAAAATTTATGTATTTCATAAAATTAATGGTTTTATATTATTTCATTCTTTCATATATCTCATCCTTCTAAAGTTACCCAAGTAGTTAGTGATTTTATCTCACTTTACATTCCATAGAGAATTATTTTTCATTATGAACCAATTCACTTTTATTTGGTGTAGATACGTCCTCTTTGAAATGAAATATCAAGATTAATTCATAAATCATGGTATTTTATATTTCATTATGAATTATCTCATCCAAGTATATTTGACCAAAAATTACTAAGGCGTAAAAGATATCATAGAATCTCATTCCCTTTTATGATTTTTAACTTTCTCCAGAAACAATAACTTTATTTTAGTATTTTAGTCATTAGAAACTATAATTACTTTTATATCCATATTATTTTATAATGGATATGATTATTTCATAAACTGTATACAATTTTTACATCCATTGTTTTCTTTGATATTTTTATAATTTTGTAGGGAAATATTGATAAATCTGTATCCTTTAGTCAATATAGATATTTGATAATGAAAATTTGTTTTGATTTAAATTTATTATTCAATATGTAAGGAATATTGTGTAAATATAATATATGGGTTGGGTATTGGTTAATAAAACCACCTCAATGCATCGGTAGTCTCAAGCAATGAAATAATTTTGAGAATAACCTTTCACATTTTTTGGAAAGCTGTTTTAAATTATCTGAATGTTAGATTTTGGTTGTAGTGTTTGGTGAAGGGTCTTGACACAAATCAGATGGGTATATACCCATATACATAAACTTTCTTGAGTAAATATCATTACAATAACTATATTTTCGATATATATTGATAGTTTAGACGTCTAAAATTATACACTCCATCATTATTTTCATTCCATGTGATTATTTGTATGTTATTATTCATTCAACTTATATTTTTTCCCAATTGATTATGCTAATATGATTATTTAAACTGAATGTGTGCACAGTTATTTACCTTTACATATTGATTATGCTCAATGATTAATTATTGATTACACTTTACTTAACCCTTATTGAGAATATAAGATCACCCTTTTTTATTTGATTTCCATATGAGTACATAGAGTTTACTAAGAAAGATATAAAAGTATATACTAGATGGAATATAATTATTCTTGTAAGAAAAAATTATGTTTTCATTTATGTATTCAAATCTAATTTACGAATCATGTATGTCTGTCCTTTTAGATAAATTTCTTCATATCTTATTCCAATATAATAGTAGCAGGCACTAGATATAAGATTTCTGGGGTTGGGATGTTTCGCTATTTATTTATACCCATGGGGAAATAATTCACATTTAAATAATTATAATTAAATAATAATAAATTAAAAAATCATTATCAATACTAAATTACTAAATAATTAATTTTCATCTAAACCCATCCATTACATTGAAACTAATGCAACATGTCCCAGCCTATAGGCCCAAACAAAACTTTAGAGTGGCTGAATTGGGGTGAGGATTTTCTTACAACACATAGGATATTTTTAAAATGTTGGCAAGAATATGCTAAACATGTCGAAGTTATTTTTATATTCACCAATATCACAAATGTATAAATTAAATAAAAAAAAATAGTTTTACTCGGTTCATTAATAAGGGATACATCTATTAGGTACACATAAATGATGTTTTGATGATAAACCATACTAGTTTTATTGGTACAAATTAATTTCAATAGTAACTCTATGTTAGGTTCACTACCTTTATAATTATATTCATAGATATGGATATAGCCTCTTATGGGACACTCTCATTACATCATTCTTCATAAAAAAATTTAGATTGATGTATTCTTATTTTATTAACCTAAATTTGTCTTCCATATCATCAAGAATGTATACAGTGATTTTCATTATGGAAACTAGAATATGATTCTCAATTTCAATCCAGCATCTCATAAATAATCTCAAGCAATAATCTCTAACTCTATGGGTAATGATGTACATGTTCTGACATAAATACTATCTTTTTTGTAGTATTTATCTTAAATATTTTCCCGTATTAATGTTATTCCCCAAAAAATATTTTTTACGAATCTCTTTCATGGTATTCAGTTCATAAAACTCATGTTGGGTTTTCCAGCCTTCAAAACATATTCATTATTATGCCTTTAGTGAAAATTTATTCAATATACAAAATTTTTTATGCTATCAAATTTCTATAAACAATTCAGGTCTCCAAAAATGATTATAAATGAAAAAAATTCTATTCTATGAATGTAGCTACTTTCTGCCAATAATTCAGGTTAACATGAATAAAAAGATCAATTCTACTTGATATTTATTTAAATTATTCAATATGGTTAATGAGATTAATGGGATATTTATATTCCAAGAACCCGATAAATTTCACTTAACATTAAATTTCATTTTTTCCTGTCACATAGACCCACTTCTCATAAAACCATTTTTTAATCGTCTATGAGAATCATTTCCCCACATTTAAAAATATTTCTAGGTTTACAGAAAGAAATTTATTCCATCACTATTTCACACACATATTCATTTTCTATATTATTATAATGATTTTTCAAATATTTTTCCCCAATATATTTTATTAATTGGCCTTAACATGAGTTCGTTTGTGAAACTATATCATTTACACCATATTTTTCCCAAAAAATCACTGAGAATTACAAAAATTAACTAAACAAAAATCATTTCTCTAAAATCGAATGTACAGGGACAATATAGGCACACTTTGAGGTTTTCTCATCACAAAATATCCATACATAATATTTAAAATATGTTAATCCTTTATAAACACTTAGATAGATCTATCTGAATTGTGTCTTTTCTAAAACCATATTATTTTGACTCTAAACTATTTTTTCAAACAGGAAGGGTATTTAGAAAGTTGATTGAAAAAAAACATACAGAAAATATTTATTTTAAAAAAATATATATCCTATAAATTTTAATAATCTATTGAGTATGACCAATATTTTGTCTACTATTAACAAAAATATCCTTGGTTTACACATTTAATTATTTTATTTTGTTGGAAATAGAAATAAATATAATTTAGTAAACAAAATTAATTCTTTAATATGAAAATGGAATATTTCACCCATTACTATTTTTCTATGTGATTAATCCTCAATATAGAAAACTAAAATTCAAGAGAATATCCCATTCCTCATAAAACACCTTATTCCAAAACCCACATGTCTCCATTATTATTTAAATTTCATTCCCCATGAATTGTATCTCCCCTAGAATTTCAAACTGTATAGACCCGTTAGTTAGTAAAATAATAACTGTATCACCCTTTTCATACCCTTTGTTATGGAATATCAATATATATATATATATGTGTTCCATCAAATTTAAATAGTATCATAGTCATTCTATCACTCTAATAATTAAAATAATTAAAGGATATACCAACCATTAAAAATAGAAATAAAATTAATAGATTCAAATAAAGAAATGGGTTAATATAAAAATCCTCAAGATAAAGGAGGTGGTTGAACACCATGTTCAACTATTTTTTAATAAATATTGGTTTATTTAGAGTCTTGGTCATGATTTATGTAACATATTAATTACTTCTATAATGCTCTATTTTATATTTCTTTACATTATTTTGGTAAAGTTATTAATTATATGAATATGTTTTGTATTAGAGTACTATATTTTACTTTATTTTAGTAAAATTCATGTTATTAAAAAATATCACCATAGTTTGTTTCTCTTATTAACCAATATCCTTAAAATTATGCTTTATAATAAAACAATGTTCATACTTTGGTTATTGAGATATATTCTAATTTTTCCATGATAAGAGACGTGATCTACTATTTTTTACCAAACCATTGTAACAACTTACTTCGACTAAAGGAATAACCACTACTTATAGAATTTTGGTCCACCACATCACCTGCCAAGTACAAATTAGAAAATAATGACATCTCATGATCCTTTCTTGCGTTACAGAATATGAAACATTGAGAATACCTTTGATATATCTCATGATTCATTCCAATGTTGTGAGATGTTCTTATTTAAGAGTATATTGAAAACACGATTAAAAACATATTGTAAAAAATATCTAATTGATATTTTTTCAAATACAATAGCATTTCAATTATTCTTCTATACAAGTTGAGATCAATATAATTTATATCATCATTCTTCCCAAGATTGGTTCTAAATTTTATCAGAGCTTAAATTTGGTTGGAGTAATATATTTCAATCTTATTCAATCTCTTTTGTGTACAGTTATCTTGAGAGATAAAGGTTTAGTTTTCCAATTGAACTACTTGTGGCTATATAAAGTATGTGAGTTCACCAATCGTGGTCATTTAAATTTCTAGTATAATGAGATAAGAAAACTCATACACATATTTATTCCTACTTCCAAAAAATATGATATCATCCACATGAATGATCTGGTTGAATTGTTATTTTATGGATTTATTCACATAGAGATTATGATAAACACCGCCAATTTTAAATTAAATATCATTTTAACATGAGTATATCCAATCATATGAATCTTGTGGGGCCTATTTTAGACCTTATATATACCATTATTTAACATTAAAATTTTATTTTCATCATTTATAATTTTAAATACCACTAGTTTTTCAATATGATCCTCCTCCTTGAGTACTCCATTCAATACTTAAATTTTTTAACAACAATTTGAAATAACCAAAAAAAAATCTCCATCACAATGAAGATCCCAATAGAGTCAAGTACTGACTCTAGTGAAATGTTTTATTTAATCTCAAGATCTTCAATATTTTCATAGCCACTACAGACCCGACATGCCTTATTTCAAATAATATTTCCATACTTGTCGAATTTATTCTTAAGTACCCACTTTTTTATGATCACATTATGATGTTCATGCTTCTTTAATAGTCTACAAGTTCATTTTTTTTAATTTTATCTTATTCCTCATTCATGGATCTATCCCATGACCTAACATTTTCCACTTCTTCAAATGGCATTGGACCACCATTAACCATAGATAATCATGATTTACATTCCACATAATTTGGGTCCATGTTTTTTTGTATCAATTTCCAATTATATTTTGAATGGATCAATTTATATTATCCTATTTCCCCTCTATGTTTCACATTAACTATATTCAGTAATGGTGTCCTCCTCTGATTTATCCCATGAATCATCATATTTTTTGAACTATACACAAATTCATAATTTGTTCCAACATAATTATCCTATTTACGTAATTCATCAAACTTGGAACTTATATAATTATTTCTATAACACCCTGAATTTTTTATGAAATATATCTTTTTAAATAATTTAATTTCATTGATATCTTTCATTGTACACAATGAGTTTATAAAAACTATGTAACATTATTAAAATATTTTGGATTTTATATATCCTAGATATTAGGTTGGTGAGTATGAGTATTAATAAATAAATTATTAAAAATATGATCTATAAATTTATAAAATAAGTTCCTTAGTTGTAAAATTATTATAATTAATGATTAAAATTATTTTAAAATAAGAGAAATGTTTTTATGAAAACATTTTTTTATACCAAAATTGAATTTTATATGAATTTTTCACTATTGGTGAAAAAATTTAATGAAATTTATATATTATTTATTGGAAAAATGTTTTAAACATTCAAAAAATATTTTTATAAGCCTAGGATAAGAATAAATCCAATTTTATGAATAAATATTTGTTTTCCCTAAAATGAGGTTTTGGTCACATTTTGCGCATATTCTTTAAAAGTAATTCCTTCCATTTATAGGAATTAAATTTGATTAAATTAATTACATATTTATAATTAGGTGGTTTATATTTGTTAATTAATCACATTTTATTTTTATTCAATATGTATAGTAAACGTGGTAAATTTTATAACCTCAATAAAGTGTAAATCAGGTTAATTTTGATTAAAAATGTTTGATAAGGCCATAATTGTTTATCAATACTCTTATATGATAAAACTAATTCGAAAATTATTACTTATTTTTTGATATTTATTCCATTAATGGAGCATATTCTATGGGAATTACCTATATATTTTTTAAACCAAATGAAGTGACAAAATGTTAGCCTCATAGTTTTAATTATCATTTATGTGTTCATATGGGTGAAAAATTACTTATGAATGAATATTAGTATTAATTTTATTCCTAATAAAATAATTTTCATGGTTTTAATTTATTCATAATTTTTAGGAATTAAATAATTACCATAAATATTTACACAATGATGATGGAGTAATTATCTAATTAATAGAAAAATCAAATAAATCATATTAAAAAAAATTAAAATTGTTGTAATTTATGTTAATATAGGTGAAAATTGAATTATAGAGAGTGAAATTTCCTTTTTGAGATGTTTAAAAATAATATTTTTGTATTATATGTGTCTTATTGATGGTATTAATGTCAAAGTAATGAATCGTTTGAAAATTGAAACGAATGATATTTTATGAAAATAATATATTATTAAATTATTTAAAATCATAAAATCATAAATAAGGACAAATGAGAAAATATATGGTCCAAAATATCATTCCTTATCCATTTACTATTTACTATTTACATTATTTGTAGAATTATAACCTTTTAGGAGAGAAAAATATGTTACTAGGGATAATGTTAAAATATGTTAATTATTGTGTTAAATGAAATGATATGGGTTAAAATAGAATTTAAACGTATCAAAAAAATTATTGGTTTAGGATATTTCACAATATCCTTTATTAGGTTTTAATTGATGAACATTTTGAATTACTTTTCTCTATAATAGTCTTATTATATTTTATATTGTTTTTGAGAACATCCAAAAGTTCCCCTCACCTCAATTATAAAGGGTCAAATAATCCCTCAATTAATTTCATCACATTGATCCTTTTAGATCATCTATTCTTTAAAAAAATGTATTCTACACTACCATATACACATTATATAGGTTTTGGCCTTCCCAAAGGACCAACCCAAGATCCCTTTAGAATATATCTAAATCAGTCTTTTCGAAGAAGAGGTAATCATTCCAACCGATCACATTAATTTTATAAAGTTATTTACCACATCTTAATCTATGATATATATATATATCAAAAAATCAGTATACTAAATATGCTGAAGTTTCATTATGATCATTAAAACACCATTATACACCCTCATTCCCATCAAATAAGAAGTAAAATTATTTCATGTGCATACATACGACTTACCATCTCCATGTAGTAATACAAATCATTTTTCATCCCCGTATTTTATGGATTCATATTATGACAGTTAAAATAATTATATTTTATATTAATGAAATAATTATACTTACCTAATTATAACACCATAAATACCTTCTTATCGTCCTTTATTTAGGGAAATGATAACATCAATTGTATGTACATATGGACTACCATTTCCAGGATGTGATGTGATTCATTTTCATTAATATTTAACTTGGATGGTAATAATGATGAATATTATGAATTAATTTAATATATATATAATAATAATGATTTTATAATGTTTTATTATTATTTATCATTCTTTCATTTCATCAGATGGAAAATACAAATAGTGTTCATGGATATGTACGATCCACCATTTTTTGTAACAGTGTAATTCAATTTTTAATCTCTAATTTTTATGAATGATTATAAATATGTATATAATAAACATTTTGGATGTTTATACCATGATTATAATTATGTGATTTTTGAGACTATGATTGAAAAATATGGTCTAGGACTTCCAAAACAAAGCATGCTTGGAAAATGAAGCAGTTATCACTTAGAATAAAAAATTTAACAACAAATTGTTAATAAATTAGTGATAAGATGTTGTAAATGAATAATAAATGGAATTATATATATAATGATATGTAAATAATTTATAATAAATCTATATTTATTATATACTAGTTTTTAATGTTACCAAGGAAAGGAGAGACTCGGGGTAAGGTTTTATTTAATAATCTTATATTTATTCGAGATTATTTATGTTTAAGTCTCTATTGGGGAATATTTATCTTCAATGTAATTTTTTTTTTTAAATTCATTCAATTTTTTTACCAATGGGAAAAAACTAATTAAAATTTTTGTTACCCAATTTTTTCTTTTCAAAAAAATGATTTGATAGAAATTTTGTTGTCACACACAAAACGAGGTTCTTTGTAAAATTTCACAAAAAAATAAAAAAGAATATTTTTTATAAATATGGATTGTGCAGTGTTTCCTTCCATCATATCACCTCAATTATTTTAGGAATCCTTTTCATATTTATATGTTAATTTTAATAAAATATTTTTTTTATTTAAAAGTGTATTATTTTATTAAATAGATATGATTTTAAAACAGAAAATTTATTTTTCCTCATCGTATAAGACTCATCACAAATGCAATGGGAGTTTATTCTATCTTCTCTAGTGGACATTTGATTTCCATATGAACAAATATGCTTCAACTATTGAGATATGGGTATGTTTCCCTAATCCCTCACTTACCTTCTGAAATCAGTCTATTTTGGGGTTACTTGGAAATATTATTGGTCATTACTTATGCTCTCATAGTTGAATGGATGCCCCGATCTATCCTATTTGTCCCTGAAATTGTGTGTATGTTGATGTTTCCAAGGTGATGGTGGAATGGGTGTGTATAATAGTTGGAGAAGAGTTTCGGTGGAAACAAGTTGTTGTATTCGAGTCGTGGACTGCTCACTATACGCCCTGTGGGAGGCTCGGACATCTTGTTGTAGTCTGTTGTAATGGAATTAGATTAAGTCGGTGCATCCTCTTGGGAACCATCAGTTGAAAGATGAGGTAATTCTAGAGTCTGAAACATATGGTACTACAATTGAACATGAGGGTCTGGGTTATCCCTCATCTAATAATCCTATGATCGATAGCGACCCTATTCTGGTGAAGCCTTCTCAAACAGGGTTGCTGAACCAAGGGTCACTAATATATTCATGCATCTGAGAAATGATCTAGCTAGTCCAAAAATTAGGGGGAATTCCACTTCAGTGCATATGGTGGTGGGGAGTCTTATCTCTTATTCATGGGTTCTGCAGTCTGGCAGTGCTAATCGTCTTGCAGCGGTGAATCAAATTTCTTCTGAGGGAGTGTTAAAGGGTGGAAAGGGGAGAAGTTCTCGGAGTCACACATGAATGAGGAGGGATAGATTATTTGAAGGCCTAGTCAATCCATATCTAATGTTAAGTAATCATTTTGATGGGTTGGATGAGGAAGGGTCAGAAGAGGGGCTATAGAAAATCCAAGGGCAGGAGATGAAATAGCATATGGAAGTGCATTTTACTCTTTTATCTAAGGCTAATTATGAGGAATATCTATTTAGTCAGCTCTCGGTGGATTGTGAGGCATGAACTCATGTCAGAGGGCTCTACAGTCCAAGGAATAATAAGGAATTCAAGGGGATTAGCGATGCAGGGGGTGGATTGTGGTTGAGGGGAAGAAATCCAATGGCCAGAAAAACTATTCACAACTATTGAATCAGATAGAGACAAGGTCATCGAGTAAGTAAAATGTGATGGCCGATGAAACTACATACCAGGTTTATGGATGTAAGAAGATCCTGGTTCATCAAAAAGAAAAATAAGAAATTGAGAGTCAAGATCCTAAAATAGAAAAGAAGGGGGATGAATTAGGAATGGTGGATGAGGAAAATTGGAAAAAACTTCTAGACCTCCTTATATCATTAAAATAAGGAATGAAAGAAAAGTACATTAAGTACATGTCCTAAGATTAGAATAAGAATAAAATATTAGAGATGGATCTTCGAGTTGATTTCATCAAAATTCAAAGGGACTTGATTTACAAACAAGACCTTCTTTTTGCATGTGGCTTCAACGAAACAAAAATCAATGCAGGGGAGTACATCCAAACACGGGACAAGCTTGTCAACTACTTTGAATACCTTTTCAAAGATGATACAAATAAAAAGTCCCAAACCCTTCATTAGGGGCTATATCGGGTAAGCAATTCCAATATCTATAGTCCCACTATTAACAAATTTGTGATTTCTTACTGTGCCTAAAGCTTTCGACATTGAAATTGTATGGTTTCCCACTTTTCCTCAAATGTTCTTTTGGAAATAAAAATTTAATATTATTAGTAGTAGTTATGGGAAATAGTTTTTAATGCTTAATCTGATGGTCTCGGTATATTACTTTGACATATGAAACGGATTCTATGATTACAATGACTCCACACACATTTATGATATGATATTATGGTTTTAATTATGTTATTATGATTTCTCATTCTTATGATTCACATTTTTTGAAATGTTAATGTTTTTTCATAACAATGGATTATGATATTTGTTATACAGGGAATAAACTTTGTAAGTTATAGTTTAGATATAATTTCCTTAAACTTATCCAATGATTTTATATGATCTTGAATTTATATCTCCCATGTCACCCTTACTATGAATCTAAGTTGACCATTTTATTATGTTTCCTTTCCCCAGGATATGAATAAAGGTATTAAGTATGATATGTTAAACATGGTGATAATGACAAAGAAATAAAAGGGATATGATGTAGATATTTTATTAACCGGTTGTTCATGATTCTATGTTTCCAAAGACACTATCCCTTTACAATCATTGGGAATTTGTTGGTGTAATGTAATGAATATTTATATAAAAAGATTAAATATCTATGTATGAAAATAATTTTTCATTATAGTTGGTATCAGAGGATTTTTTTAGTTAACATTTGAGAAATGGGATGATAAATATTTATGGATAAATCAATGTATATGATAAAATCCTATAATTTTTATAAAGATCATTAATTAACTATGTTAAACATATGGTTTTATAAAAGAAGGTATCTTGATTTAGACATATGATAAATGATTTTTCATGATTATGTGGTCTTCCACAATGATTGTTGTTTTCCAAACTATGTTGTTTGGTTTTATTAAATGTATGGAACCAAAAGGAATAATTTTAACACTAAATTAGATTGAAAATTAAATTATTTTACGCCTGAGTAACCAAATGTTATGGGAGTTAGAATGAAGAATCTTACTAGTATTCTCAAAAAACTTTCTCTAGATATAAATCATCCCAAGTTTCCAAAAGTTTCAGAGGGAATAAAACATTGTTTAATCTTTCATTGGGAAAATCCACCTTATTTTAGTGGATATTCCGACCCTATAGTTTTTAATTTATGGATCAACACAATTGAGAAAATATTTTCCTTTCTTCAATGCTCAGGACATTAAAAAGTTATAGTAGTTGTTTATCATCTGGAATGAGAAGAATATGTAATGTCCCGGATTTTTCCATGTATTATTTTAATATTATATGGTAATTAATTCAAGACCAGGCTCTGAGACGGCATGCAGTTCTGAGGCCCAGTGAGCCTGGAACAAATGTTTGAATTTAATTTAATAATTAAATTACGCGCGCGTGCGGTTTTCCTGAAAAAGTGGAATAACACTCGAACGGGTGCTCAGATCAGAAATCTGAGGGCACCGTTGTGTTCAGAACAGTGATTTTACATTAGGTAAGGCCTAAATTCGGCCGGCACAGGTCGGTGGTGAAATCTGGTTTTTGAACGCAATAGTAATAAAATATTTTATTTTTGTATTAGGATCTTTTAAATCTTATACCTTTTATCCTCCTTAATTAGAGGCTTGCGCCAGGGTCCAGGGTTACAACCCCATAACCCTGAAAACCCTTGGCAGCTCTGGAGGTTCTGGAAGAAACCCCCAATGCGGCGGCGAAATTCATGACGGATTTCATCGGCGACGATGACGCGACGAGAGGATATTCACCAAAAAACACAGCGAATCTAGGTAGGATGTTGATTTTGATTTTCCATTCCCCATTCTTGATTTCCTACAATGAAGGTGGACTAATCCACAAACAGATTAGCCTCCAGATCGATCGTATTTGTGGATGGGATTTTTCGGGGATTTTGGGGATGTGATTCTTGATTTTATTTTGGTTTTGTTCAACCTTCTAATGGTGACGGGCCAAGATCGACACAAACATCGATCGATGTTCATACCTCTCGATTTGTTGTGTTCTTCTTCCCCAATTCTCGCGTTCTTCATGAGTGTTCTTCGCGTTCTTTGCGGAGCGATGAACAACGGATCATTGTGCATCCGTTCTGTGATGCAATGATCCCAAATTGAAGGATCAACAACGTAGCGATCTTGCGGAGGTGCGACGACGGTTTTGGCGGATGGATCGAAGCGGATCAGAAGAAATTGTTCTTCAGACGATTTCCGCTCAAATGACAGGAATTGGATTTTGGAGACGATTGAAGGCCCAAAACCCACGGGTTCGGCTTCATGGGGACGAGACGACCCAGCATCTTGAGTTTCGCGGAAAAAGGACAAGAGAATCCAGATCTGGAGGTTCAACCGACGCTCATGGAGGAAGGCGACGTTTCTGGGAATTTCCCAACTACACACCGTGTGGTATGGGCTACACGGCGTGTGTTCGTCGGTAGGGTTACCCGGTGTGTACTCCGGGGGTACACGGACATGGGCAAGGAACACGACATGTACTTTTCTACACGCCATGTATACCCCTCCCCGGCCAGATACACGGGGTACCCCGTGTACTGGTACACGGGTAGGCAATATGGACACGGGCAGAGACCGTGTACGGGCACATGGCCAGCATACACGGAGTGAGCCTAGGCGCTCGAACACGGCTTGTGATTTCTTCTACACGTCGTGTAGTTGTTTTCTATCTGGCAAGCCAAATGACACGGGCCGGTTACACGGTCATCACTCGGGGTCAAGGAACACGGCGTGTACTTTTCTACATGCCGTGTAGTTTGGTTTTTCACGGCTTGAACGAAGGACACGGGCCATTTACCCGGGTAGTACCCTGGGTCAAGGAACATAGTGTGTAACCATACTACACGCCATGTAACTTTTTCTTCATGGTTTGAGCCACTTGACTTATGTGACTTGGACTAGTTCTTAGGGTTCGTACGCTTGGTAATCCCCTGAAGGTTCTGGTATAAACTCTTTCATGCAGTACGATCCCTTCAGCAGAACTTCCTGAATAATGTTGTTGTAATCCCCTCTATGAGACTTAGAGTTGGATCCTCTCTTTATTCATGATACCCTAGGTAGAGATCTTGGTATCGACGTGACCTACCTTACTTGGGCATCGATCCTCTACCTAGAGGATTAGCTCAAACTGAGTTGTCGAAATCACCCCATGACTTGGCTCTGATCCTCATCTGAGCGTCTTGTTCTCAAGGTACTTGTGGAGTGTCTTCTCCCAGAATGAGTACTTACTCTCTCTCTCTCTCTCTCTCTCTCTCTCTTCAGACCAAGGAGTGTGTTCTCCTGATGGTATGCTTAGTGGAATCTTCGAGCTAGATCTTAGTGGTGGTTTCGCGATGGTCGCATGTGTATGAGTATATCTGGATATTCTTGTTATATGTTCTGTAGACATATACTGTGTGGAGCTGACTGTACCTTTATTTGTGGTATTTTCCTTGTTGTGTTTCCTTTGTGGTTTTTGGGGTGTCCTACTGGGTATTGATATACTCACCCCTGCACAGGCTTTGCCCACACATGTCATGTCTTGTGCAGATGAGTGAGCCTTTGACAGGATTCGAGGTGGACCAGGACCGGACGGTGCTCAGTGAGATCAGACCGGCCGAGGTGTGTTCCTTCGGTGGCGGATTGCAGTCCCAGTACCTTTTTCTATAGGTTGGACTTTGTTGCAGACTTCCTTTTTAGTGGGCTTGTACTTTTATCCCAGGGTTTTACATTACTGTACTTTACTTCCCTATCGTACTCTGTTGGTTGGGTTTTAATGTATGAATGCATCTTTTCATTTTAGTAGTTTTTACTTTTTAGCTTTGTGGGCTTGTAGATGTGTGTGCGTGTGTACAGGTTATAGGCAATGCCTCCCATCTTAGTAGCATGCCAACTCGGTGCTAGTCACCAGCCCCTGGCCTATTGGTGGCGGGCTTGGGGAGTTGCGGCTCGGGCCCCACTGGGACGGTTCATGACAGAAGATCACTGGTGGAATCTTATCAAGAATACGAGGAAAGATAATGAAATTAAATACATTGAATAAGATGAGTTTAAGGGGATATTCCTCAAAAAGTAATTTCATCATATTCTATGTATGGATATGGAGAAGTAATTTCTCGATCCGAAGTAAAATGATGAAGAATCCATTGGTACCAACGAGGAAAATTTTACAATGATTAAATTGTATGCCTATTACTGTATTTTAATTTTCATCCTTGTAAGTAAAATTGGTTTATTATTTGGTGGATTAAAACCAAGTCTCCAAAATTCATTAACTATAATAGGCTTTAGTAGATATGAAGAAATTTTTTTATGTTCCCTCAACGTAGTAATAAAAAATGTGTATACCCAATATTCACAAGGTTTTGAAAAGAAATTAAAGATCGAGTTTCACGAAAATGAAAATAAATCACATGGTGGAATGAAATTTCATCAATATACATACCAAAAATAAAGGAAGAAACATCATTGGATGAGTCTGAATGGAATTTGGAGTTGATTTAAATTTGAAAATGTGGGTCATAAATCCCATGAATGTATAAATGTGATGAATAGTCTAGTAAATGAAATGGACGAAAACAAGATGACAACTAATGAACCATCTTTTCTCTAATACTTCAAATGTAAAGATTATGCGTCTTATTCCAACTAGTGATTGAATCATAAGATTGTTTTCATAATTATCATCAACAAACTCTTAATACCAAAGGGAAAGGTAAATATCATGTGATCAAATATGCCAAATTGGGTTATGAGAATGATGTAGTGAATGGTATAATTATCATCCACTATAGAAAAAAAAATTTATTATTTGATTATGGATTAACCCACAACATAATTTTGAAATAATTTTATAATTATATCACTATATCATCTCAAAAATTATAACTTTATCTAGTTATGAAAACTCATAATGGTACAGCAGTTACATATTATGTTAATAGTTCATATTTCATTGATGTTTTTGAGAAGGTTCTTCTTGAAAATCCTATGATTCAACCTTTAGTGGAATTTTATGTGTTACCTGGAATTTATTGGATATCCATATATGAATCCCATATTTATATTTGAGGAAGGGAAGTCACATTTCATATTCTGAATGAAACTGTAATCATTTATCAATGCAAGGAAGAATATGAACTTCTAATTGAAATTTATTCCATATTGTTGGTCTTAATTCCTATACATGAAGGTTTTATATATCATATGGTTTGTGAGAAACATAAAATTATGGATTCTCCTATTGTACAAGGGTTTATTGATGTCTTTCTGAAAAAATTTATTGGCCTTCCACAAAATTGTGAAGTTATGTTTTCAGTAGAACTCATTCCTAATTCTATAATTTTTTAAATGAATACATATAGAATAACCCCCAATTGAGTTATAGGAATTGAAAAATCAACTCTATTAGGATATTTATAAGGGTTCTATATACCCCACTGAATCTCCTTGGGGGGGGCATATTCTATTTTTTAAGAAGAAATATGGATGAATGTGACTCTACATTAATTTTTTTAACGTAATAAGATCACTATCAATTAAAAGTACCATATTACAAATATTTACGATTTATTTGATCAACTACAAAAAGATCAATACTCTTCCATGATTGATCTTCATTCTGGATGTCATCAATTGAGAGTCAATAAAAAGGATCTACCCAATAAGACATTTCATGCAAGGTATGGATTGTAAGAATTTATAGTGATTCATTTTTATATTACTAATTCCCCTATTATCTTCGTAAACTTTATTAATAGTGTCTTTAGCGACTTTCTTGATCAGTTTGTGTTAATGTTTATAAATGATATTCTTCTATATTGAAAGATAAAAGAAGACCACAAAGAACACTTGCAAATTGTTTTGATGACTCCAGGGAGGTTGAATATTTATACAAAATTTATGAAGTGAGAATTTTTTCTTGAGAAAGATTCAGTTTGTGGTCTTATATTCTAATGTGAGTGTATATCAGTATATCCTTGAAAGATAGAAGTTATTGGCAAATTTTCCGGAACAACCACGGTGATAGAAATCCATATTTTTCTATGTTTGTGAGGATATTATTGACGTTTTGTGAAATATTTCACATGATTATCTAATCCAATCACCAATATTTATTAGAAAGGAGTTAAGTTCCAATGGATAGAGGAATTTGAAGATAATTTCAAAGAGTTAAAAAGAAGTCTAGTTAGTGCATCTGTGATCGCATTACCATATAGTAGAGAAATATATTTTATCTATTGTAATGACTAAAAGAAGATAATAAGATGTGTTCTCATACTAAATAATATAGTAATATATTATTCTTCAAGTAAATTAATCATTCATGTTGAAAATTAACCAAATCATTTTTTGAAGTTAGATATTGTTAGTTTTCATTAATGATATGGAGGCATTATCTATATGGAGAAAGTTTTGACAGATATACCAATCACAAAATTTTAAAGATATTTTCACTCAAAAAGTGTTGAACATGATCCAAAGTAGTTAGTTGGAGGTAGTAAAATATTATTACTACTCAATACATTATCACCTTGGGAAAACAAACATGGTGGAAGATACATTGAGTTGAAATGATAATGAAATATTATCTTTGAAGAAGAAAAAAAAGATCCAATATTTATGGATTTATAATGGATGTAATTATAAATATTAAGGGAAGGGGATAAATATTATCCTGGATAAATAAATATTCAATCATCTATCCACGTGAAGATTAATGATACGTAGAAAGAAGATTTAGAGCTCCAAAAGAAGGTGAGAAATGTTCCATGTTCAAAAATGGTTTTGATGGAATAATAAGGTTTAGAAACCATGTATGTGCCCTACCCATACCATATTTGAAGAAGCAGATATTAGATGAGGCTCATAGTTTAAAAGTATCTATTAATCATAGAAGAAAAATTATATATGGAGACTTTAAAGAGTATTTCTAGTGGTAAGGAATGAAGATAGATGTTTTAGTTTACATTTCTAGGTTCTTGGTTTTTCAAAAAGGTAAGAATGAGAGGCTCAAGAATAAGGGTATATTGAAACCATTAAGCATACCTGAATGGAAATGAGAAAACGACACCTTGGATTTTTTTGTCTAACTCCCAAAAACATCTAATGGGAATAATTCAATATTCGTTATAGTCGATCAAAATACAAAGTTGCAACTCTTAATTTATATCAAAGAAGATTTATCTCATGATCATCCTTCCATAATAAATATTAAGGAATTTGTAATATCAAATGGGGTACCATTTTCCATTATATAATATCATGATCTGAGGTTTACCTCAATGTTCCAGGGATGTCTTCAGTAGGCTCAAAATACAGAGTTATGTTTCATCACTTCTTATCATCCTTAGATAGAGGGTTAGTCTGAGAAGATCATTCAAACTCTAGAATACATTTTGAGTGCCCACTCTATGGATTTAAAACATGTTTGGGATCAACACATTCAATTGGTAGATTTTTCATATAACAATAGATTTCATTATATCATTCATAATAATCTTTTTGAAGCCCTCTATGGTAAGAAGTATAGAAATACAAAATGTTTGAAATAATCTGGAGAAATAAGCCTATTGAGACATAATCTAGCTGAGGAAATGGAAGAGAAGGCTAGAGATCCATTTAGTAGAACATAAGACTAGATTAGAGCTTGAAAATATTATGTTGAAAATTATCAGAACGATTTGGAGATTGAAATGGGTGATAATGTATTACTATGAATATCTCTCTAGAAGAGAGTGATGATATTTGGGAATAATTGAAAGCAAAAACCTAGGTATATCCATGTTTTTAAGATTCTTTATCGTATTGGTATGGTAGCTTATCGAATGGAACTTCCACCAATTATCTCTAAGGTTAATTATGTGTTCCATGTATCTATCTTGAGGATGTACATAAGTGATCCTTAACTTGTACTTAACAGAAGGTAATTATCAGCAGTGCAAGATATTTCTTATGAAGAAAAATAGATAGATATTATAGATCATAGAGATAATGTTCAATGAAACAAGACCAAACTCCTGATTAATGTTTTGTAGAAAACCCACAAATTTTAATAACTTACTTGGAATCCTAAGAACATGATGAGGTAGAGGTGTCCTCATCTATTTGTTTCCAAGTGAAGAATTTTGAGTGATAAATTCATTTTATTAGAGGTAAAAAGTAACACCCATATAATTTTATGAAATATATGTCTTTAAATATTTTTATTTCCTCAACAGCTTTCATTACACACAATAATGAGTTTAAATGAATAGCATAACATTATTAAAATACCATGCTTCCATTATTTCCTAGCCTATATATTGCCAGGTATGACTATTAATAACTAAATTATGAAAAATATGATTTATAAATTTATAAAATAATTTCATTATTTATGAAATTATTTGAATAAAAATGATATTTTAAAATAAACGTTTCATTTTTCTAAAAATAGCATTTTATGCATAAAATGAATTATATATTAATTTATAGTTATTATTGAACTATTTTAATTAAATGTATATATTTTTAAATTTATAAAATGTCATAAATATTAAAAAAAATTATTATCAAAGAATAAGAATAAATCCAGTTTTTTTCTAAAAATATATTTTCCCTAAAAATGGGTTTTTGTCAAATTTTGTGCACCCACATTAAAATTAATTTCTTCAATTTATAGAAATTAAATTTGATAAAAAATAATTACATATTTAGAATTATGAGTTTAAAATTTGGTAATTAGTCCCCATTTTTTTAGTCAATATGAACAGTGGCTATGTAAAATATATCACCATGGTAAAAGGTAAATTTGTTTAATCTGGATTAAAAATATGGGATAAGGCTATATATTTTCATGAAAATTATAATTTGAAGAATTAATATAGCCCCTTAACACTTAACATTATAAATTGAATCCTTTAATAGAATATTTTCCCAGAAAATGACCTATATATTATTTAAACCAAAGGAAGTGGAAAAATGTCACTCTCTTAGTTTTAAATATTAATCACATGTTCACATAGGGAAATAAATTTGATATGAATAAGTGAAAATATTATTTTTATATATAATAAAATTATATTCATATTGGTAATTTATTTATAATTTTTAGTAATTAAATAACAACTTTAAATACTTACACAACACTCATACAACCATTATTTATTGATGAAAAAATAAAATAAATGATACTAAAAATATTAAGAGTATTATAATTTGAGATAATTTTGTGATCCAAAAATTTAATAGATCACCCAGACAATTTTTTTATGATTCAAAATAAATGGTTCAAATTTTATGTTTTTTATTTATGTTATTAAAGTTAAAGTAATGAATAGTGTCAAAATGGACAATAATGGAAATTTATGAAAATAATATTATATTAAATTATGTAAAAATAATATAAATATTAAAAAAGTAAAATGAGGAAAATATATGGTATAAAATATAATAGCTTATCTTTTTACGAATCTATATTTACCATTTAGGGTTCATGTTTAAATATGTTAATTATGGGGTTAAACAAAATGATATGGTTCAAAATAGCACATAAACTTTTCAAAAAATTATTTTTTGATGATACTTCTTCCTTATCCTACGTTAGGATAGAATTCATGTCCATTTGGAAGTACATGGCTCAGGAATATTCTGATTGTATTTTATTTTTTTAAGAAATTCCAAAAGTACCCTCTCCTGAATAATAAAATGACCCCTCCTCCCCCACTTAATTTCACATATTTGAGAATTGTATATCCACCAAACTTTTAAAAATATCTTATATACTTACATATACACATTATATAGGTTATTATATTCCCAAAAGACTAACCCTCGATCCCTTTTGAGTAAATCTAAAGTAGTCGTTTTAAAGAAGAGATAATCGCTCTAACTGATCACTTTATTTTTCTAATATTCTTTAATTCCTATAAATCTATGATATATATCATAAAATAATAAATTAGGTATACTAAATATCTGTAAATGTTTTCATTTTTATGAAAAAACCATTAAACACCCTCTTTCCCTTCAAATACGAAGTGAAAGTATTGATCGTGCGTCCGTATAGCCCATCGTCTCCACATAGCGATAAAATTAATTTTTAATCACCTTATTTTATAGATGAGTATAAAGTTGGATTAATATTTATATATTATATTAAGGAAATAATTATACTAATTTAATGATAATATCATGTCCTCTTTCTTATCATGCAATTTTTTTGGGAAATGATAATATCGTGTGTCTGTATGCATTGACTGCCATATCCACGATGCGATGTGATTCATTTTTCAATTATATTTCACATGGATTTTAATAAGGATGAATTTGATGAAAATAAATGACATATATAAAACTTTTATGATTCTATAATGGAAAATTATTATTTAAATTTCTTTCATTTCATTGGATGAAAAATGGAAACAATGTTCATGCGTACGTACGACCTACTGTATCCACGAATGGTGTGATTCATTTTTCTCTATTGAACTTTTATGAATGATTATAAATATGTATATAATGAATATATAATATTTTTATACCATGATTAAAATTATGTAAATTTTTATACTCTAGTCAAATTATATGGACCAAGAGTAGCAAACCAGAACATTCTTGCAAATCGAAGAAGTTATCACCCTCTCCTCCAATGGCCCGAAGGCATTCATTTTTTATTGATTTTGATAATACACCTTTCAAGGGGTGAGGTGGAACCCTTACAAGGCCCGTAGGTGTAAGTATTACATGGCCCGTAGGCCTTAGAGGAATTCATTGCCCGTAGGCTTCAAACATTACATACAACCCAGAAAAATTACTTAGAACTGCTTCTCCCTAGCATCTTCATCGTGAAATCAGCTCTCCACCTTCGAATGGTTGTTCGGCTGGGCATTCCCATGCATGAACAGGCTTATCCCGAGGGCAGGTGTCATACCCTCTCGTTCTTGCAATATTTTTAGCTTCTGCAGTGGTGAAAGATCCTTGCTCATCCTCCTTGTAGAGCTCATTCCTTGTAGGTTGTCTGGTTTGCATCTTCACTTAAGGTGGCCCAAATGCCTTGAGGTGGCCCAAAGGCCTTACTGACCTGAAGGCCTGGGTGGCCCGAAGGCCTTACAGGACTCAGGGGCCAAATCGGTGGCCCGAAGGCCTAAACAAGGGAATATTCTCAGCTGCTACAGTGCCAAACAGTGCCTGCTACAGTTACCACTATAGTACCTACTACAGTACTGCTACAGTACCCAAAATAGTGATTTTAATAAAAAAAATAATAAACAGGTTATAAGATGTTATAAATAAATAATATATGGTAAGATAGATATATGTGTATTTAATATATTTATAATAAATTCATATTTATTATTAATTAGTTTTTTACATGAACATTGAAAGGCGAGACTTAATGTAAGGTTTTATTTCAAAATCTCATCATTATTCGAGGTGGTTTATGTTTAAGACTCCATTGGGGAATATTTATATTCCATGTACATGTTTTATATTTTTTTTTAAAAATTTCCTAATATTAACATTGAATTATTTAAAATCATATTAACTCATTTTTGACTTTGTAAAAAATGTTTTAAAAGAATGTTTTTTTTTCATTTTCAAAATGACGATCATTGTGACCTTTTAGAAAAATATATAGAATGAATGTTTTTACCAATATGTAATGAGAAACCTGTCCCACCATAATTTCACATAAATTATTATAATCTTTATTTAATTTTTTAAATTTTTATTTTCAATGAATAATTTTTCATTTAAAAGTGCCTAGTTTTATTAAATAGATATTATTTTAAAATGGAAAATTTATTTTTCAAAATAATTTTCCATCTGATATTTAAAAATCATTTTCCATAAAATATAACATCCTTTTATGTTAATTATACTTTTATGGGGACATGATTCAAGGATAATATCCATATTATTCCTTTGCATGGTTTATGTTTATGATTAAAATATGAAATGTTTATGAAACCCATTTCTTTTCATGGGTTCTGAATTGATGAATGTTTTATCATCTTATGGTACAGATATTTATAATTTTCATTATGTGATGTGTTATAACTATATATACCTCTAATTAATTATTTAAATAATTATATCACATGATATATTCAAGGGAAAAAATTCAATTTGCTTGATCTGTTATGGGAAACAGGTCAATGTGCTTGATCTGTTATGGGAAACAGGAGTTCATACTAGATCTGATGGTCTTGGTAGTGAACCTTGACATATGAAATGGTTTTTATACTTATAGTGATTCCCACACACATTTATGACATAAACACATGGTTCATGATTTTGTTATGATGAATTCTCATCCTTATGATTCATTTTTTTGAAATGTTATTGTTTTATTCCTTAACAGAAGATTATTATTTTGATCACATTGAGAATAAACATTTTATGTTATGGTTAAGGTATAATTTCATTAGGATTATCTAATTATTTTATATCATCATATATTGATATATCACATGTTACCCTTATTGATAATCTAATCTCACCATTTTATTATATTTTATTACCCCATGATATGAAGAAAGTTATTAATTAAAAAAATATTTCAAAAATGTGAAAATTATGAATAAAGTAGTGGTAGATGATTTAGATATTTTACGAACCGGGTTTTTATGTTTCTATTTTTCAAAAGGGACACTACCGTTAGGATCTTGATTTTTTTTTGTTTCTATAATGTAATTACTATTCATTAAAAATGTTTAGGATCAATTTATGGAAATATTTGTTCGTTATAATTTCTATATTTCTCCCCAATGAGTATGAAATTATTACTCCCTAAACTTTTATTCATACTTTTGTAAAAGAATTTGTAGGATTTAATATTTTTTGAGTAGAATAAATACTCTTTTTTCAACTACATCACTATAAATTCCTTGATTCCCCTTTTTATTCTAGATATAACATCTAATTTCAAAGATATGAAAAAAAATATGAGGGTTTTCTTCATTCCACATTTCATAGGGTGTCCTCTACTCTGAGGGATTAGAACTACATTATGTTGATTATACATGAAAACTTGTACTAACTCATTCCATTAGTGGTGAGAAACTCTACTATTAATGGTAAATATTTTCACTATATTGTTCACCAGCCAATTTCACCATTAAAAAACACTATTCGATTGAAGAGTTATCACTATAAAAACCTCATGCTTAAGGATGTGTTTTGCATGGTAGTTTTTTTTAACGCCCCAATATTTTTATAATTTATTCTCATTATGTTATCTTTTAAAAACATGTGGTATGTGTAATAAAAATATTAAATGAAATATGATATTATATATATATATATATATATATTATTTATATATGACCATTATAACCTAGTCATTGGCCTGGAGGGTATGAATTGAAATAAATGAATTAATAATTATATATATATAATCATATAGGATTAAAGGAGATATGTTTTACAAAATTTCTTTAAGTGTACAATATATAGTTATCAAAGTAAATTAGTTTAATAATTATACATAAATGGTATAAATAAAATATATAGGTTATATATTTAATAAATTAAATTTACATTCATATAACAATTGAAACTATATAAGGAATGATAAAAAATTAATTATGTGCGTTAAAAATATTTTTCTTTTGAAAAACATGATTTATTTAAGTTTTTATGTGGATATTATAAATAATTTACAAAATGTTTAGAAACTGTATTTTAAAAAATGGAAATCATTTTTAAAATTATTATATCAAAAAAATATTTTATTGAATTTCTGAGATTTTTCAAAAAATATTGATTTTTGGGAGAATAGTAAGAGGTCACAATTTGTTGCAATACTACCATTTCTTTTATTTAAATGAATTAACCTAAAAGTTACAATATATTTTTTTAATTTCATTTAAAATTAAAATAAAATAAACTTTAATAAAAATGATATAATTAATGAAATATAAATAAAAATTATTTTTCATTTTTTGTCTCTGTTTATTATTATTCTTACAAATTATTATCTAAAAACTGTTTTTCATTGTGTTTTACATACTTATATTAAATATAAGTTCTAATATTTCTAAAAATTTAATATTGATAATTATATTTCATATTTTGAATCATTATTTCAAAATATAGTAATAAGATAAATTATATTTATTTTTATTATATATAGTAATGATGGTAAATATTTTTCATGTAACACCCCAAGATTTCATATTGTGTTATTTCTTCAAAATAATTCAATAAATTACACTACATGAAACACCGAGTTAAAGCGCACCATGACTTACCAAACAAGCCATTCAAAAGAGGTTATGAACTTTATATAATCCTTATAATTTTAGAATCCATATTATGAGTTTCTTAGACATAATGTAAGAACAAATTCATTTTCAGTATTGCACTTTTACCAACTTTTAATTGTGAACCCTTTTTAAATACAATATTTTAGACTTTTTGACTAAATGAGGACATCAAAAATTTAAAATGAAACATCCCAAGCTTCCACGGTACGCTTTCCTTTGAATAATACAGTAGCGCGTGTTGTACGCAACTTCGAGTTCGAACACACACCACAACCAATCAAACTAGCCGTTATGAATAGTAATAC
This sequence comes from Viscum album, assembly GCA_963277665.1. Taxonomy (NCBI): domain Eukaryota; kingdom Viridiplantae; phylum Streptophyta; class Magnoliopsida; order Santalales; family Viscaceae; genus Viscum; species Viscum album. The sequence goes on from OY728122.1 coordinate 1,258,137,091, forward strand.
CTACTTTTTGAAATAATATATATTTTATATTTCAAAATGGACTTCATTTTTGAATTTGGAATATCGAAATTAGCCTAGGGTGAAATTTTGGTACTTTTCGGATAACTTTCATATTTTGATGAATAGTAAAAATTACTAAATTTTAATTAAAAATAACTTTTTAATCAAAATAATCAATATTAATAAATTATGAATTTAAGTGGTTTTAGATTATATTTAGAATATATTTTTACCATTTAATACAATTTTGGTCATTGGACATAATTTCACAATTAAACCGAACATAAACAAGTATCAATCTTTTGACATTTATTATATCTTAAGAACACGTTTTTTGTTTTGACAGTGGGAATTAATTTTAGATTAATTTCTGCCACTTCTGTGTTTTGAATTTGGAAAAATTGATTCCATATTTGGAATCAGGATGTTCAAATTGTGTAAATAGGTAACTTTTATTTTTATACATTTTGAATAATTACTTCGGTAAATATTTTATTTACCATGGTTAAGGGTAAATCCAGTATATAAGGGTTAAAAAATAATATTATCATAATACTAAATTACCCTAAAACGTGTCATAGTTTTATTTTTTGATACATGTTCGACCATAGTCATCTTTGGGTTGATTTTGGGACCCCATGGAGCCACTTGTAGGTGATAGGGACACTTAATTTTAATTAAGTTAAAATAAGTACAAAAATGACATAAGCATATATCTTTTAGAAAAATAATTTTTACATAAGGTTATATATGTTGGATTTTCGACTATAAATATTTATTAGAAATATAAAAAGATTTAATACATAATTATATTTTATTTATAATTTTTAGACTTTAAATAATTTAATTTATTTATGACACAATTATGATCCAGTAATTACCATAATAGTGACAAATTAAAATAATTGATATTATAAATACCCAAATAAATATAATTTTAGACTTTTAATGAATTAAAATAATTTTATAGGATAATATTACATATTAGGATTGATTTAATTAACTTTTTTAGAAGCAATCATTCTGTTATGAGTTTCAAAAAAATCAACTATTGAATAGTGTCAAAATTGACATAAAAGAGTTTTTAAAACAAATATTATATTATTAATTGATATTAAATTCCTAAAAATCTCAGGTTCGTCCAAGAGACTTATATCATGATAGTTATATTATTAATGGACCACTTGGGGATCTTTTGGATGTATATAGTAAGTTTATTAACCATATAATATAAAAATACAAAGAGACGTTCTAAAAGTGAAACTAATTAACTAAGAGTTAATACTTAAAGATAAGGTTAATATAGTAACACAAACCTGTCTAAATTATATTGGTTTAATGGTTTTTGACCTATCCCCACCTTAAAATTTAAATAATCAAATTTTGATCCATTATAAACCGAATATGAATTTATTATAAATTAATATTTCTAGCTTTTCCAAAGCTGTCCCTCACCCCTCTTATAAAAGGGAACTCCTCCTTCTCATTTTTTCACACCTTCAAAGCCTTTTGGTTCGGCCAAACTCTGTCCACATACTCTCCCAACTTCCCCCACTACAGCCTAGAGGCCTTAGTTTGATCATAAATCCAACCTAAGGATCCCTTTTGATCAAATCAAAAGGAAGAACCCGAAGAAGAGGTAATGATTTCACCACCCTTTCGAAGTTCCTTTCCTCTTCCACTTCTTCTTCCTTTGTTATTACCATTATAAAATAATAACTCCAGTATCATATATATATTGTGATGTTATTATAAATATGGTACAACCATATTCATTATTCTATCCACCCTTTGAATAACATGTCACCATACGTTCGTACGTACGGCTTACCGTCTCCACGTCGTGGTGTAATTGTTATTCAATATATTATTATTTGGATGGGTATAATAATGATGTGTAACTCATTTAAATAATAAATATAACATGTTAATGATTCTGTATATATTATATACCATCCATTTATATATTATTTTAATAACAAAGGAATGATATTGTCGCTCGTGTGTACGTACAGACTACCGTCTCCACGAACGTGATGAGATTCATTCTCTATCGTATCCATTCAAGTATAATTATCATTTGATGATTTAAAAATAATGTTTAAGGACTTGATATCATTCTGTATATGAATAAGATACAACCTATCCATTAAAAACATGGCTTATGTAACAAAACATATAAAAGAAAACGAGTAAGTTAACACCTGAAACGACGATAATACTAAGATATTATTAACAAAGAAATGTTAAAAGATCATATCTGATATCATATTAATGTATATGATTCTTGTATAATTTAATAACAATTATTTCACCATTATACATGAGGTTAACCTACCCCAACCAAGGAAAAGTAAAAGGTAAGGGTTTATTTCGCAATCTCTTCATTATCCGTGGTTGTTTATACGTAATAATCTACTGGGATTTCTTTATCATCCTCATCCATGTTTCTTCGAAATGTATTTCAAAACATTTTTACTATTTAAAAAGAATATGGGTTAAAGTAATTTATACCCATATGTTTTTTTAAAGGAATCTTTCCGTCATTTTCCAAACAAGGCACTTTTTACCCTTCGACAAATTTAAGGTAAGAATGTTTTTTTTAACTTATACGGCGGGTGCGGCTATTTACCGCCGTTATAAAATCTTGAAAGCTTCCCTTACAAGCTTATAAGAATATTTTCAAAGTAAATATTTTATTTTATAATTATGTTACTTTTAAATGATTTCAAAATGAATATTTTAAGAATTTTTGAAAGGTACTCTTTATCAATATCATTATTTTAAATGTTTTAAAGATTTATCTTTCTAAATATTTTTAATTAATGTCCATGTTTTCATAATGATTTTAGGGATTTATTTATATGGACATGAAGGTTTTGAAATGATATTTCTTTTCAAAAGTTTCAAATTGTTATGGGAAACTTTGATTCAAAAATCTATTTTAAATTACTTCCTTTATAAATGTGTGACTTTTCAATGATTTAGAGAAAAGAGATATTTCTCTCAAATGGTTTTGATTTCATCTATGTCAACATCCTTTGATAGATTTTAATCTTATCTGAAGTTGATTTATTATGATACAAAACTTTTGTATTGTATTGAAGGTTTTGTGATATGTTTTACTATGGATGTGTTATTTTTATATCATTCATGGTTTATGGAAATAGTATTGACATTTCGTATGCTAGTTTTAATACGAATGTTTATGTTATGTTTAAACCTTTTCATATGGGAATGAATTGTACTTAGTAAGTGATGGGTGGAGCCTGCTATAGCTCCTCGATGCATCGGTAGGTCTCATGAGACAAACTAGTGTCTTGCCATAAGGCCTTGGAAAAATCTTATTTGTAGTCTTGGCACGATGCCTTGGCTATGTGGTTATGATAGTCTGGCATTATGCATTCCATCATTATGAAAGTGGTTATTGATATTGCATGTGATTATTCGATTAGTAGAATACCCATGTGAATAAGTAAATGGAATTATTTCATTTTATTTTTGCCATACTATGTTTAAGTTCAAGTTTAAAAGGCTTTTGTTTTAAGTTATACATTGCCTTAAATGTTTATTCTTATTTATAAAAGTTTCTGCTATATTGTTATCCTTACTGGGCATTTGAGCTCACCCATTTTCTATGTTTTATTTTTCCCAGGATGTGAAGAAGTAATTTATAAACGACCTGCAGGGATAGAATGTGGGGATATGAGTGTGGAATATGGAGACTATGTTGTTGTAGTAGTTTTCCACTTTATGATGTAATGTAAAACTTTATGAATATATCTAGTGTTTCCAAGGCTACTAAACCAATCGGTCTTTCGAGATTTGATCTTTCTTGTGATCATTCCAATGTTTTGTAATAATGCACCGACTCTGGATAACTGGGGTCGGGGCGTTACAGTTGGTATCAGAGGAAGTTTAGTACAAACCTTGGAAGCTAGATTTAGATAAACTCTGATTAGAGCACGTAGACCTAAGATGAGCTTTGAGGATTAGTATAGAAGAACTTCCTAGAATTTTGGTATTGTAGAGATTTTGTGAGTTTTCCGAGAAATACATCCCTGTCTGGATACGAGCAGGTAGAGGCGGCTCTGGCACAGATTTACCTAGGGGTAAATCCCGAAAACACCGCTTTGAGCTAGACTCGAATGGGAACTGGTGCACGACAACGGGCCTTACTGCACTCTTGGTTACGACACTCCCGGGGGGATATGTTTAGGATAATTCTCATTTTCTTTACAAACCATTATGAGGGGTTTATGAGTATATACTTCCTCAAAGGAGAAATTTTTATGATTGTGGATTATATCCATAAACTATTTAATTTACGTTATGTGTCTTACAAGTTTGGGATTAGGTATTGTTATTCATAAACTAATCTAGTGTATTCCATTGTTTAGAAATGGCGTCCAGTAGAAGGAATGAGAAATCCAGCAATGCACATGATCCAAAGAGAAAGAAGGATCATATCTTTCATGGTCTTAAGCTAGAATTTATAAGAGAAATAGTCTCCCATGTATTATCATCATATGAAGAAATAATGTCATGTGTTGATAAGATAAGTAAAGATTTTACTGAGTCCTATGGCTTTGAAGGGATGCAAGAGAAGAAAAGGATGGAAGAGAGAAATATGCATAAAGGGAAGAGGGAAAAGAAGAATTTTCCCATATGTGGTAACTATGGGAAGAAACACCCTAGAACTTGCCTGAAAGAAATGGGAGTTTGTTATAATTGTGGAGGAAAAGGGCACAATGTACGTGACTGCAAGGGTAAGAAAATGGTTTCAAATGTACAATGCTTCATTTGCAAGGAGTTTGGACACTACGCGAACCTATGTCCCAATCATCAGACTATGCCGCCAATGATGCTATTGGATAATAATCAAGTTAAGATACTACCATAGATGAAGAGGAATGATTAAAGTTATTATGTTGATTATGTCATTTGAGTGTAGTATCAACAATGTACTTGTTATAATAATTATGGAGTATATAAAGATTGTATTATAGTAATATTTAATTAAGGACATGCGATTGTGTGGAACAAAGAAAAGTGACTCAATAGTAGGATAAATGTTTGGAAAATATATGGTTGAGAGAATGATAAACTATAATATAGTTCTGATACCGAGGTAGTGATTTTGTATTAATACATGATTGATTTGGATAAATTATATTGGATATTCTTGACTACCTTGAAGCTGATTAATGATTTCTATATTTCATCATTATTGGGGTTTAAAACATTTTTGGATTGAAGGAGTATATCCATTATTATTTAAGGAAAAAGGGATCATGAATGTAATCAATAAGGTTTTATGGTAATTCAGGATGTTGCAGTGTTTTAAAAGAATAAATGATGAAGGTGTTCACATACGTGGAAAAAGGATCTTTATTGTGTTTACCTTCCTTATAAATTTTGGACTGAAGTATTTTGGATAGTTCTTGTTTGGATTATTTTGGATTGCCATAAAAGGACAACCCGGAGGTCGGGCAGCAACCCGTCACGTCCGGCAAGGCCGCGAGACTTGAACTCACAACCGAAGGGCGACAAGGGTGTATCACCTACCACTGACCCACGTGATGTCCGGGATTAAATAATGTAGTTTTTTTAAAGATCTGGTAGATGAATTATAAATTCGTTTTTTTTGGAACCCTATATTAATGGGATAAATAGAATATATTTTTTTCGTTCTATTATCTTTTATAGTGAAAGATGAGTTTGTGGTAGAAATTAGTTAAATGATGGAACTCTACTTGTCAAGAATATATTTTTCTTCTTCTCTTATTCTATGAAGAAATTAATTCTTATACTTTATTTAAGGAATCCTAAAACCAAAAATGTGTTATCCTAATACCCTATGTTTTGTTGAACCGAAGGTATTTCAAATCATCATAGATTGATGAATTTAAGGAACATAATTTTACACTTGTTTGTGATTGATGACCTCAATCAGTACCTATAAATATTTACGTTTTCCCTCCAATTATATGACTCTAATTGCCACCAATGTTATCCTAATCAATATCATAATTTGGTGGTGACCCTTTCATTTCTCTTTTCCTCATATTAAGACTAAATTTTAGTAACCCGATTTTTGATATGGGTTTTCCCACAAAGATATTTTCTATTTTCAACCTTTTATTTTCGAAAACAAATTTCAAATTGCGATGACGCAATTTATTGAAGGAGGGGAGAATATAACACCCCAAGATTTCATAGTGTGTTATTTCTTCAAAATAATTCAATAACTTACAATACACGCAAAACTGAGTTCAAGCCCACCATGACTTACCAAACAAGCAATTCAAAAGAGGTTATGAACTTTATATAATCCTTATAATTCTAGAATCCATATTATGAGTTTCTTAGACATAATGTAAGAACAAATTCATTTTCAGTATTGCACTTTTACCAACTTTTAATAGTGAACCCTTTTTAAATACAATATTTTAAAATTTTCCACTAAATGATGACATCAAAAATTTAAAATGAAACATCCCAAGCTTCCACGGTACGCTTTCCTTTGAATAATACAGTAGCGTGTGTTGTACGCAACTTCGAGTTCTAACACACACCACAACCAATCAAACTAGCCGTTATAAATAGTAATACCTACTTTTTGAAATTATATATATTTTATATTTCAAAATGGAATTAATTTTTGGATTCGGAATATCGAAATTAGCCTAGGGTGAAATTTTGGTACTTTTCGGATAACTTTCATATTTTGATGAATATTGAAAATTACTAAATTTTAATTAAAACCATCATTTTTAATCAAAATAATTAATATTGATAAATTATGAATTTAAGTGGTTTTAAAGTATATTTAGAATATATTTTTACCATTTAATACAATTTTGTTCATTGGAAATAATTTCACAATTAAACCGAACATAAACAAGTATCAATCTTTTGACAGTTACTATATCTTAAAAACACGCTTTTTGTTTTGACAGCAGGAATTAATTTTAAATTAATTTCTGCCACTTCTGTGTTTTGAATTTGTAAAAATGGATTCCATATTTGGAATCAGGATGTTCAAATTTTTTAAATAGGTAACTTTAATTTTTAGACATCTTGAATAATTACTTCGGTAAATATTTTATTTACCATGGTTAAGGGTAAATCAGGTAAATAAGGGTTAAAAAATAATATTATTATAATACTAAATTACCCTAAAACGTGTCCTAGACTTATTGGTTGATACATTTTCGACCATAGTCATATTTGGGTCGATTTAGGGACCCCATGGAGCCACTTGTAGGTGATAGGGTCACTTAATTTTAATTAAGTTAAAATAAGTACAAAAATGACATAAGCATATATGTTTTAGAAAAACAATTTTTACATAGGGTTATATATGTTGGATTTTCGACTATAACTATTAATTAGAAATATAAAAATATTTCCTACATAATGATATTTTATTTATAATTTTTAGACTTTAAATAATTTAATTTATTTATGACACAATTATGATGAAGTAATTACAATAATAGTGACAAATTAAAATAATTGATATTATAAATACCCAAATAAATATAATTTGAGACTTTTAATGAATTAAGAAAAATTCTAGGATAATATGACATATTATTGTTTATTTACTTAACTTTGTTCGAAGTAATCATTCTGTTATGAGTTTCACAAAAATCAACTATTGAATAGTGTCAAAATTGACATAAAAGAGTTTTTAAAACAAATATTATATTATTAATTGATATTAAATTCCTAAAAATATAAGGCTCAGCCAAGAGACTTATATCATGATAGTTATATCATTAATGGACCACTTTGGGGTCTCTTGGATGTATATAGTATGTTTATTAACCATATAATATAAAAATACAAAGAGACATTGTAAAAGTTAAACTAATTAACTAAGAGTTAATACTTAAAGATAAGGTTAATATAGTAACCCAAACCTGTATAAATTCTATTAGTTTAATGGTTTTCGACCTATCCCCACATTAAAATTTAAATAATCAACTTTGGAGCCATTATAAACCGAATATGAATTTATTATAAATTAATATTTCTAGCTTTTCCAAAGGTACCCCTCACCCCTCTTATAAAAGGGCACTCCTCCTTCTCATTTCTTCACACCTTAAAAGCCTTTTGGTTTGGCCAAACTCTTCCCAAATACTCTCCAAACTTCCATCACTACAACCTAGATGCCTTAGTTTGATCATAAATCCAACCTAAGGAGCCCTTTTGATCATATCAAAAGGAAGAACCCGAAGAAGAGGTAATGATTTCACCAACCTTTCCAAGTTCCTTTCTTCTTCCACTTCTTCTTCCTTTGTTATTACCATTCTAAAATAATAACTCCAGTATCATATATATACTGTTATATTATTATAAATATGGTACAACCATATTCATTATTCTGTCCACCCTTTGAATAACATGTCACCATACGTGCGTACGTACGGCTTACCGTCTCCACGTCGTGGTGTAATTGTTATTCAATATATTATTATTTGGATGAGTATAATAATGATGTGTAACTCATGTAAATAATAAATATAACATGTTAATGATTCTGTATATATGATATACCACCCATTTATATATTATTTTAATATCAAAAGAATGATATTGTCGCTCGTGCGTACGTACGGACTACCGTCTCCACGAAGGCGATTAGATTCATTCTCCATCGTATCCATTCAAGTATAATTATCATTTGTTGATTTAAAAATAATGTTTAAGGACTTGATATCATTCTGTATATGAATAAGATACAACCTATCCATGATGGACATGGTTTACGTAACAAAACATATAAAAGAAAACGAGTAAGTTAACACCCGAAACGATGATAATACTAAGATATTATTAACAAAGCAATGTTAAAAGATCATATATGATATCATATTAATGTATATAATTCATGTATAATTTAATAACAATTATTTCACCATTATACAGGAGGTTAACCTACCCCAACCAAGGAAGAGTACAAGGTAAGGGTTTATTTCTCAATCTCTTCATTATCCGAGGTTGTTTATACGTAATAATCTACTGGGATTTCTTTATCATCCACATCCATGTTTCATCGAAATGTATTTCAAAACATTTTTACTATTTAAAAATAATATGGGTTAAAGTCATTTATACCTATATGTGTTTTTAAAGGAATCTTTCCGTTGTTTTCCAAACAAGGCACTTTTTACCTTTTGACAAATTTAAGGTAAGAATGTTTTTTTAACTTATGTGGCGGGTGCGGTTATTTACCGCCGTTATAAAATCGTCAAAGCTTCCCTTACAAGATTATAAGAATATTTTCAAAGTAAATGTTTTATTTTATAATTATGTGACTTTTAAATGATTTCAAAATACATATTTTAAGAATTTTTGAAAGGTACTCTTTATCAAGATCATGATTTTAAATGTTTTAAAGATTTATCTTTCTAAATATTTTTAATTAATGTCCATGTTTTCAAAATGATTTTAAGGATTTATTTATATGGACATGAATGTTTTGAAATGATATTTCTTTTAAAAAGTTTCAATGTGGTATGGGACACTTTGATTCAAAAATCTATTTTAAATTACTTCCTTTATAAATGTGTGACTTTTCAATGATTTCGAGAAAAGAGATATTTCTCTCAAATGGTTTTGATTTCGTCTATGTCAACATCCTTTGATGGATTTTAAGCTTATTTGAAGTTGATTTATTATGATACAAAACTTTTGTATTTTATTGAAGGTTTTGTGATATGTTTTACTGTGGATGTGTTATTTTTATACCATTCATGGTTTATGGAGAAAGTATTGAAATTTCGTATGCTAGTTTTAATACGAATGTTTATGTTATGTTTAAACCTTTTCATATGGGAATGAATTGGACTTAGTAAGTGACGGGTGGAGCCCGCTATAGCTCCTCGATGCATCGGTAGGTCTCATGAGACAAACTAGTGTCTTGGCACAAGGCCTTGGCAAAATCTTATTTGTAGTCTTGGCATGAGGCCTTGGCTATGTGGTTATGATAGTCTGGCATTATGCATTCCATCATTATGAAAGTGGTTATTGATATTGCATGTGATTATTAGATTAGTAGAATATCCATGTGAATAAGTAAATGGCATTATTTCATTTTATTTTTTCCATTCTATATTGAAGTTCAAGTTTAAAAGGCTTTTGTTTTAAGTTATACATTGCCTTAAATGTTTATTCTTATTTATAAAATTTTCTGCTATATTGCTATCCTTACTGGGCATTTGAGCTCACCCCTTTTCTATGTTTTATTATTCCCAGGATGTAAAGAAGTAATTTATGAACGACCTGCAGGGATAGAATGTGGGGATATGATTGTGGAATATGGAGACTATGTTGTTGTAGTAGTTTTCCACTGTATGATGTAATGTAAAACTTTATGAATATATCTAGTGTTTCCAAGGCTACTAAACCAATCGGTCTTTCGAGATTTGATCTTTCTCGTGATCATGCCAATGTTATGTAATAATGCACTGACTCTAGGTAACTGGGGTCGGGGTGTTACATTTCACTCTGGTAAAGGTAAAATACGGCAATCATGATTAAAAATAATGTGATATTCCTTTAAAATTATATCAAAAAATTGAATTATTTCTATTAAATGTGTATAGTCTTAACATCTCATATAATATTAAAATATAGAGAATCTTGGTTCCATTTTTCTTTTATAATTACTTATATATTATTTCAAGTAATGAATATGTAAAAAATGTCATTGCCTTGGATTTAATTTCCCTAATATATTATCTTAGGGAAAAAATAAGTTAAAATAAGTTTTAAATGGTTATTAATAATATTAAAAAATTATTTTTATTATATTAATTTATTTTAATCATTTAGTGAGGATAAAATTTCCTTAAATTCTTAATCAATGACGATATTACACTTGTGCAAGTAGTAGAAAAATAAATTTTGATGGTTTTAAAAATGTTTAAATTAATATTTTTAGATGAATTTTAGTATTACATGAATTTCATTGTTACTTATAATGTATATAAAATGTCATATGTGTTTATATTTGAATTCCATTTCTGTCTTGATGTCCTTAAAGTCAAATATAATGAATAGTACTAACATTGACTTTAATGATTTTTTATGATAATTTTCTTTTATTAAATTTATTTGAAATAAAATAAATATTTAAATACAAAAATTGGGATGTGAAATGGTCTAAAATTTCATACATGGACCATTTTATGCTGATTTACACCATAGAATGAAATTTATATCCCTTAAATATTGAAAAACGTGTTACCGTGGTTAAGGTTAAAATGAGTTAACGAGGGGGTTAAATCAAATGATAATGACTAATGTAATAATTAAAAATGTCTAATATTTTTCTAAAGGTATTTTGAAATTATCATGTCCTACGTTATAAATTATTTCCATTTAGTTTCACTTCTCTGGATTATAAAATATATTTTATCTTTAAATCATTTAGATATTTTTAAGTGTGTCCTTTTCTTCACTTGTAAAGGGTACTTACTATTATCCTTTATTATAAAAATATTAAAAACAATATATGAAATTAAAAACCCCAATACCTCCATATATTTATTAACATAATTATTGATCTTATATTCTTCTAATAATACAGTCCTAAGAATGTGTAAGGCGTAATCCAAAGGAGGTTTCTCAATGAAGAGATAATAATCATTACATACTCATTCAAAGTTTATATCTTATTTTTCCTCCTATAAATATGTATTACATATAATAACATAATGAATCAAATTATATAAATATAATGAGATTTAATTATGAATTTGGGACAATAATTTTCAACCTTTTTTATATCCCATGTATAATAAAAACATCACGTGTGTGTATGTATAGCATACCATCCCAACATAACGATATAATTTTTTTTCAATCACAAATTTATATGGATGGTAATAAATATGGAACTAATAAATATATATTGTATTAATGAAATTATTTTTATTATTCAAATATAATATATAATTTATCTTTTTTCCCTTCAACCTATTAAAAATGATAATGTCGCATGTCCGTAAGCATGGGCTTCCGACTCCATGAAGTGATCTATTTTATTTTTCATATCATAATTTAAAGTATGAAATTAAATATTTATATAATGACTATATATTACATTAGTATCACAACTAACTTTATTTATATGGTGAAAAATTTATAAATATGTAAGGACCTTAACTGCCAAACTGAAACCTGAATGAAAAATTAAACTATTTTCACACTGAATCTTGATTTTTATAAATAATTATTTGTACAATAATGATAATATTTTATATGTAGATGATATATGATATTATAGTTAAAAACATAATTATTTTATAAAATTATAATAATTTATTATATATTTTACCGGATAAAAAATATTTAGAAGGAAAGTCAGATTTGAGGTACGAGTTTATTGTCTCACTTTTGTTTCTATGAGAAATATGGATAATTCACTAAACTTTCCTTTTGTATGGTATATATAATATAGTGAAACATAAATTTAATACCAAAATATTAAATAATTTTAGCTGAATATTCTATATATTTCGCAATAATACACATCTATGTTACGTAAGGGTTTAATGTCTTTGGAAACGTGGATACCTAAATAGGTAGTACATAAATATGTACATTATTTCAAATTACATTTTTATAAATTATAACTCTTATAATAATTTTCATATTTAAAACCATTTTTCATAACCTAGGTATGGGAAACATAAGAAAGGGTTATCACAGATACTCTATAAGGCTAAATATAAGAGATATCAATCAGTGATCATAAGTGAACATAAGACAAGAAAAGGGTATGAGAACATGATAAAGACTTATAATAATAAAAACTTAAAATTCCAAGATAATTAATAATAAAACATAGAATAATTTTTTTTTTTTAAAAATAATACATAAGAGTTCAGAATCACCAATAATCAATAATAACCCATGAAAACATATCATAACAAAAAAATATGCTTATGGAATGAAGAGAAGCATATAAAATTATTTCATTAGTCATGGATAAATTCAAATTCTATCATAGTGGATTGGGTTCACGTACCATCCAATAATTTCATTTCTCATGTTTTATGCCCAAGACTATCTTGTTAGACAAATTCCCTTACGGAACCGGGTTCACTCTCTATTACAATCGTTATTATCGCATAAGATATCCTTCTTTACCCAATCCATTAGAGGGATATAAAGGACCCAACATACCATTTTTTATAATTTAACCTCCCAAACATTGTTTATAAAGGAAAAAACATCTTATAATGAAAACTATATAGTTTTAGTCCACAAGATACTAAGACATTCATTATAAAATCAAACTGTAACCCATAGAAATGATAGAAATCTCATAAAAATTTCATTGTCAAAATCATACACCTTCCAACGAAATATTAAAGATGTCAACTTTAGATTTTATAAAAAATAAATTCAAAGAAACATAAAAGAATTTTATTATAGATTAAAATACCTTAAAAATATCACAAGAACATTTCAAGAGGAAAATTTACTTTTCATTTAAAATCACATATTTATAATCGGGAAATTTACCAAAATATTAACGGAAAATTTTTATTTGAAAATATAAAAGTATGATTATAAATTAATATATATAGAAAAGTGTATTCACAATGGTGGGGAACACCATCCATGCAGTGTTTGTTAAAATAAAAATTCATTTCACATTTTTTTTAAAAAGAGAAAAGTACTAGATATGAAAAAATATAGCAAGCTTCTTTTTAAACCTTGGTAAGGAAAGTAAAATATGATTAAAATAGTTTATAAAAATATTTTTAGAATATTAAAAACATTCATAAAATCATTTTATAGAAAAATATGGATATGGAAGAAAATATTCCTAATTGAAGGGAAAAAGAAAGTTGATTTTCCATAAATACATTATTAGAGAATACTGAGTACTTAAATAGAGGAAAATTAAAGGAAAAAAATATATCTCAAAAAATAACCATAATATTTGTAATGAAATAATATCTTGGAAATATATATCATAAAATTTATTCACTAGTAAAATTTAAGATTAATAAATTTTCATAGAAATTATATTATAACAAAAACCCTAACAAATTTAGTAATATTTAAATCAGAAGTCATTAGATTCTTGAAAATAATATCTATATATATATAAATTTATTTATAAAATGGTGTATTCCAAAAAACATTATTTGGATGTATATACACCCTAGAGATAATAAATCTCTACATAAAATTAAAACATACATTAACTTAGAGAAAATGAGATGAAAACCCATCAACTCAAGTCTATGTTTCTTCCTAACCACTCTAGCCTCATGTTTAGCCATTTTAAATGTATTATAATTATATAATATTTCTATCATAATACCCAAAATTCCATGAATGGTTTATGTAAAGTCCTTAACTAGAAAACCACTAAATTGTGCTCCATGTCAAGTCATCATATTACCAAAAGAACACATCTCCATACGCATGAGGTTACCAAATAGTAGCGAGGTTCTGATAACTCACACAAGGAGTCTATACCATCTTTTTAGAGTAATCCAAACAAGAGAATAATCAAAAAAAATTAATCAATAACTAAAAAAACTAGATCATGCATTAAAAACCAAATCTCAATCAGAGTATGAAGTACAATAAAACAAGTAACCACACTAGGTCATGAAAACTATTCCAAGTGTGAAAAGAAACCCAAAAAAGATAAATAGATAACTCCCCAAAGTGGAAACTGAATCCATGTCAGGATCCTTATCCAAGATTGTCCCACTCCCAACTCAACTCACCAGCATCAGGCATTTTCCCTTGTCCTGGACAGTAACCATGAAAACCACTGAGGTACTAAACAACAACCCGAGTAGTGTGTGTGTACAATTCAGTAGGACATCTCTATTGATTTTTAGAAAATATCATATCTAAAAATATAGTTAATGAAGTATTAGATAAATGGAATGGTAAAAAAAGACAAATCTAGATCCATTAGTTATCAATATTTACTTTAGTCGATTTCTTTATTTGTTTCATGGATTAGGCATTTACATTATTTAAACAAAAATCATAGTCAATCAATAACCAAGCCTGAGGAATAACTCAAGTCTCTTATCTCACTTGGGAAAACCATTTCACAAAATTTAAATCACACATAACTTGGATAATCATTACATGTAGTTCCATCCAATGAAACCATTAGGGCCTAGATAATTAGTACGTCACCCCAACCCGTGTATTCTAGGGGTGGGTATAGAGTATCAATCAAACCCGACCTGTGGGAGGACCCTCAGTCCTTTATCCACACAACCAAGCCATGTAAAAATGCTTATTTATAATTTCACCACATATACCATATCACAAAACAATCATAAAAAATCATATAAAATTTTCAATTCGCAATTAATTTAATATATAAATCACCATTAGGCCTTCATCCATTAGTATAATTACCACTTACTTTTCATAGAACATTTAAATCACCCCCCCCCCTTTTATTATCTTTGCTCATTTGTCCTAATAAAAATTGAATTTACATTAACCCATTTATAATACATCATAAATTCTTAATCATTATCCCATTTTCACATTTCAATTACAAACCACAAGTCATTTAATGTATCAATGTCATTATATTTAACCTTTTTAACATTTTTCTAAACAATCCTATATGAAAAATCAAGAAAATAGACACCAATACCATTATTGCTATTTACAAACCAAAAAATCAAGTTGAAAAATTAATCATGGGATCTATTTCCACACAAACAACTCTTGTATTAACTTTACCATTTTCCATGATCAGGGATATTAGTGCACCCCATGGGTGGCCCTAAATAATTATAATAACCAACCTCAATGCAACCCATTGTAATAATGAGTGGTTTAAGTCATCACTTATCCATACATTTAATCAATTTATACTAAATACAACACAAACACCTCAAGATAGAAGCAACATCACAACCCCAAAAGCACAAATATATAAATAAACTATATGATATAACAAGTAGACCACATACCATTGATTACAATGATGAATTCACTCATAAACATATCCATAGATATGTATTAATGTTCCCCATGATGTATTAACCTATAATCCACTAGAAAAATTGGGTTTTGGGGATTTAGAGTGAGTTCAAAAAAGATACTAGCCCTAATGTAGAAAATAGATGTAGGGGGAGTATTATAATTACCTAGATCTTTAATCTACACCCAATGATGCCCCAAAACATACTAGAATCTATGTAGAATGATCCCTTGGAATCTCAGGTCATATAGTTTTTTTCACAAGGGTTTAGAGGATAATAAATGGGGAAGAAATTGGGGGGGAAATGTAAAATTTTGTGGTTATTTTTGTCAATTCACACTTTTTAATGTGGAGAACAGTTTTCTAAACCATGCACCAACTATGCACTAACCTCCACCCAAGAGAGTATAATAAACACATTTTCCTAGTAAGGCCTGAATTGTTTTCCAAAATACACACCAACAATGAATAATTCATCTATCTAATTTTTCATGGTTTGGCATTCCACTTCACAAAAATTTTACTAACCGTATGCCAACCATGAAACATGCACAAAATGGCTTGATTTCACCTTCTTTTAGATCCTAATCCCACAGAACACCATCAAAACTTTTCTTACATCCATAAATCATTTAATTAAAAAAATGTGATTTATTTAAAACATGATTTAAACAAGTGCATACCTCTTTGAAGTCTGATATATTATATCCTCCCCACCTTATAATAGCTCATCCTCAAGCTATGCCCTCTAGAATCATCGACTTCTCAATGAAAATATATTGGGAACATGAGACCGCATATCTTGTTCCCTTTCCCATGTTTCCTCATGAACATTTCCATGGTTCTTTAGGAATCTAAATAAGGTCACATACTTAACATGAATATTTATTTCACCACTATCCATAATAAGAACCGAATAATCCCCAAAGGATGTATCAAAGTCAAGTTAAACATCCTCAACATCAACCATAGGAGATGGGACAGGGTGATACTGCCAAAGATAAGAAACATGAAACATTTTGTGCATACTGTTATACCATTGTGGAAGATCCAATTGGTATGCCATCATACTGATCCTCTCTAGAATCTTATATGGCCTCATGTACCTGGGTGTCAACATTAACAGTTTCTAAATATGATGTCGTCCAAAACATGGTGATATGTTAAGGAACACCTGATCATGCACCCCAAACTAAATTGTTCTTTGAAACTAATCCAAAAATGAATCCTACCTACTTTGTGATATTTTTATACAAATTCATATCAATTGAACTTTTATTCACATATTCTACATGATACATGGTCCCAACAACTCTGATTCCCAAGACTCTAACCGACATAATTGAGATGTACACGGTCTACCATAAAGTACCTCAAATGGATCCATCTAAATTGGAACCATGAGATTACCAGTTTAGTAAAACTAAACAAGTGGAAAGTGTTTCTACCATAAAACACCAAAATACAAGACATAATCCCTCAACATGTCCTCCAATACCTGAATAGTAATCTTCAACTACTCGTCAATTAGTGGGTGGAAATCCATACTCAAAAACACATGGGTACTAAGTTACTTCTAAAATACATGCTAGAAGCATGATGTAAAACACATATCAAGATCTGAAACTATAGTAAGAGGAACCCAATGTAGCCATACTATCTCTTGAACATACACTCACCCAAATGATCTATATTGAATGTCTCTCGAATCCATAGGAAGTGAGCCACATTAGTCAACTAATCCATAACTACCCATACAACATCATTATTTTGTGGCATCCCCTAAAGTCCCATGAATAAGTCTATTATCATGCCATCAAATTTTCACTTTGAAATGGGTAATGGATGCAACAAACCATATGATCACTGATTCTATTCCATCAACTGTTGATAAGTAAGACACAATTATAAGAAACCAATAACATAATTCTTCATTACTCGTCATGAATACTATCTGCACATATCATGATATATTTTTGTCAAACCTAGATGAACCCCCACTTAAATGCATGATACTCATGCATCAACTCTTATAGCATAAACAATGAAACAACCACATGGAAATGAAAATAAACGATCCAATCACCACAATCAGTCCAACTAAAAGGTCACTCCCAACCTTTATGAATTTCATTTTTACATAAAAATTTATGGATATTGATGATTCTTCTCTTTGATATGGCTCAAAATTATGGAATCAACTAATAAAAAAGAATGGTTCTCTTTCCCCTGCCCATCCTGGACCTCCAGATGCATTTAAAAAAATAATTCCATCATCCTCCACACAGGATTGGATTCCCTAACCTCTTGATTTTGAGCCTTCTGACTCAAGGAATATTAAATATTATTACTCTTTCATGGTGTGTAAAACAACTCAAAGTCAAAAAACATCATGAAATAAACCCATTTTCAATTTCAAATATTCAAATCACATAGAAAGAAAATGTAATTTAGTCTTTTATGATCGGGGTACACTGTAAACAGTTCTCCAAAAAATTAGTGTCGCTAACAAATCAATGCATTAACTAACAAAACCAACTCAAGATCATGAGTGGGGTAGTTCCTTCCAGGAGGTATCAGATTTCATGACCTGTATGCCACTACCTGATCATCTAGCATTAATACCACCCCAAATCCAACACGAGATGCATCAGAAAAACTTGGTATACTACCTACTTATCTTGGGTAAGATCAGAATCTGTATGGTTTTCAATAACATCTTTAACTTCTGGAAATAACTCTCACAACACCCTATCCAATCAAACTTGATGCCCTTATTGTTCAAACCGGAATGTGGTTCCACTAAATAGGATAAATATTTTATGAACCTTAAATAAGAACTATATTATCCCATAAAACTCCAAACATGAGAAACATTCATGGGATGCTACCAAGACACCACATTATACAATTTATTTGGGTCCATTGACACACCTCCCCCAAAGATGATGTGACCTAAGAAATTCAGTTTATCAATAAAAAATTGACACTTTGATATCTTGACATATAGCCTATATTCTATTTGTATACTCAAGATGATGTCAAGATATTTGGCATGACTGCCACGAGTTATAGATTACACAAATATTTCATCAACAAAAATAACTACAAATTGATCTAGATAAGGCTGAATTATTTGGTTCATTAGATCCATGAACACTTCTAGTGAATTTGTTAACCTTAATGACATAACAACAAATTCATACAACTCGTACCTACTCCTCAACGTGGTCAACATTGCATCATAATGTATCAGCATTAGTTGATTATATGTTGACCTCATAACAATATTGTAAAACCCCAAAGAACAACTTATCTGGTTAAAAATATAATTGATAGAGGAAGTGGGTATCCTATCTTGACAATTATATGATTAAACTTTTTATAATCAATACATAATTGCAAGGATTTGTCAGCATTCTTGTAAAAAAAACATTTTTGATACCTATAGTGAAATATGAGGATGAATAAAACCTATATTCTCAAACTCCTCTAACTAAGTTTTAAGATCCCAGAGTTCTTTCAGTGTCATTCCATATAGCATAATGGATGTTGGTTCTGATCTTGAAAACAACTCTATTATGAAATTAATACGTATCTTTGGAAGAAACCCCCATAATTCCTCAAGAAACACATCCTAGAATCGATCCACCATCAGAGAAAAGACATGTTGTTGTTCTCCCTAATCAAAATGTATAAGAAAAGATGCTCATGAAATGAGTTCACCCAATAACAAAAAAACTTTCCATGCACAGCTTTCCTGAACACCCTATTCAACACAATGGACATATGTGTCTGCCTCGGGTGACGTTCAAATTACCCTATGACGGTAAAAATCAACATGGGACTGGTATAATACTAACTAACCCATTACCAAAATCAAATCAAAACCTGGCATCCCAAGCATGAAAAAGTCCCTCATAAATTAGTATCCAACAATATAATAACCAAGCCCCTTATATTTCCTGATGTTTTCTACTCACAGACCATATCAGTCAACATAACTCCACACATACGATATAACTCTATACCTAACACAACCAAAATATGAGAAGAAATAAAATATTTTGAGCCAACTATATAATTTAAAGTGTTAGAAAGTGTAGAATCCACTAGAATTGTACCTCAAGCAGTCGATGGTCTAGCCTCACCACCTCCCGATATAGAATGAACTACATGATCCTAGCCTACCCCTATACCCTTGGATCTGGTTTGAGATTGTGGCATTGTGCTACCCTATTGACATAGACAATGCCCCCCAAGTACAACATCCACTAGATTGACCGGTATGACTAGTTAATCTCAAAATACCAATCTGATACAAGGTAACCATCCCCTACCGTCACTCGGCATCTACCACGATCCTTACTCCCTTCTTTACTGTCAACAGTTCAATAGAACTTCTGCACAGGGACCAACCAACCGCATGATCAATACTCTATTGTTGTCTGGGAACATTGACTCCACGCGTTTCCAGGTCTACCATATTGATAACAAAATACATAGTCATTTCCCTAAGAGAAGTGTTCCCTTTTCTGACTACCATGTCCACTACTAACCTGGTTTATTCCTTCAAAGAGGTGCTTCTTACCATCAAAAGTCACACCACCGAATCTCCATACGGAAACCACATGTCCTCTATGTGAATCCTCCATGAGACTTACTTCTATGAAAAGGGCCCAAAATAGAACTTTTAAAAACCCATTTTGAAGAAATATATTCACATATGACATGATCTCTTGTCAATTTCCATCCTAGAAACATCGTGCCATAGTTTCCTTGTCTACCACCAAAGCAAAAAAAACACTACAAGTCTATGAAATGACCTTCATAATTCATCACTGATATAGTTCCTTGGGTCAACCACATAAACTCTACATCATTATCCTATATTTGGGTCACTAGATAGTAATTCTCTAGAATAGTTTATTGTATACCCTTCCACAACATCCCCACTACCGACTCCATCTGAACCAATATGTCCCAACAACACTTTTTCTACCGTCACTGAATGTAGGTTTCCATATTGAACCACTTATCTAAATGAGTATCCAAGTGATCAAGAATTGTCATGATGGACCCTATCCAAATCACAACTGCCCCTGGCCCACCCTCTCTGGTAATGGTTGGAGGGTGTTGTAGCTGAAACTCTTTAGTCATCTCAAACATAATCAGTGTAACCCATCCTTGGTCGTATTCCATCATCTGCAAAAAACAAGTGAATTTATCTAGGAACTTGTCTTCTCCTCTATTTCCCTAGTCCATTAGGGTACCCTGCTCCACTTTTAGGGGAGAATTCTTGAAGGAATCTTCTTATCTCCTAAACGATACACATCCTGGTGGTGGTATTTCTCTACAATGCTAAACATGAGTCTTAGAACACATAACATAATGTTCAATAATTTATAAAAAATAAATATCTTCACTATACAAAACCATCCTATTTCACAAGCACTATCCCATAAGACCACATCACATCTAGAACACTACACTTGACCATCCCTACAACGGGTAATAGCTATCCCGGGGTAAACCAACATATATGGTCACAAGACATTCATTAGACACCTTTTTCAAAAAATGGTTTCCACATTTTACAACACATATCTCATTCTCTTAGGAACATTCCTGATTTCACAACATGTTACAACCAACACTTTAACTCATTTAAAACCTTCCATTATTCAATATTTTCAATATTCTTTTTATTTAACCATTTTCCTAATACTTATTGTACACTATTTACATTAAATTTTCAAGGAATGGAAATGTGTTATACTCTTTATTCCCCACAAACACATCCCTTTTATTCCTACCATGATGCATGTAACCTATATCCCAGGTGCCTAAAATGTTGCATGAGTTCAGAACATCATTTCATTCTGGTTATGAGAAAAATATCATGAAAAACTCACATCATAGAACAAGTGCATCACCAAATGGTGAAAGATCGTTCAACTATAACAAAATATGTCAAAAACAACAATTTCCACCCTAGACACTTAGGTTTTCCCTCTTACATTGATTAGCTAATCCCAAACACGAGCTCATTTCCAAGGCCTGACACATCCTAATCTCATATATACCATCCCAAAAAGTAAGACCACTAAAAAGAAATACTTTGATATAACTTTGTAACATCCCCGACTCAGAATACCCTAAACTATGCTCAAAACCATTTCACAACATTACCTCATTCTAACCTCCCCGTATAAAAGAGGTTGTCGACTACCTGTGAGAGTCTGAAAAATCACGGGGGAGACTATACCCTCTTTTGGAGTAATCTAAAACAGATAATATAAAAAATGAAACAATAACCAATAAAACTATAGAATAAATTAAAAAAAACTCCCTAATATAATATAAACCCCAACTAAACAAGTAAAAATTCAATGTCAAGACAACAGTTTCAAGTGTGAAAGAAACCCCAAAACAACGAAAAATAGATGAATCCAAAAAACAAGACCTGACTTGATATACGTATCCCAATACAAGAACGTCTCATACCTAACTCAACTCCCTAGAGGTGGGAATTTTCCCTTGTCCTGACCAGCGACCAGTCAATCTGCCCTGGTACCAAATAGTGGCCCAAGCAGGGTGTGAGTACAACCCAGTAGGTCATCACTAATAGTGTCTACAAAATATGAAGGATTAATGTATTTTTTATCAATTTAATATGTATATATATATAAATATAAATAAAAGAGAACTATGGTATTATTAGTAATCAATATTTAATTTATCAAATTTCATAATTTGTTTTAGGGATTGGGCATTTACATTATTTGTACAATAGCCCAAGTAAATCAATTACCATGCCTAAGGAATAATCTAGGACCCATATCTCAACAAGGAATACATTTTTAAAATCATTTACATCAGAATTACCTTAGAGAATAAGTCCAGTTAGTTTCTTTCAATTAAACCATTAAGGATAAGAGCATTATTTCAACACATTAACTTATGCATTCCAGGGGTGGGTTTAAAGCATTCATCCAACCCATCCCATGGGAGGAGCCTCATTCTTTTATCCCACTTCACCAAGACTTGTGCGCATGATTATTTATCATTTACACAGATATACCATATCAAAAACTAATCATAAAAAATCATGTAACATTTTGAATTCATAATTCATTTAACAAATAAATCACCATCAAGCTTTAATCCATTAGTTCCATTATCGTTTACATGGAATATCCCATTTAAATCACCTCACATTTTCGTTCCTTTTCTCATTTAGCATAATAAACATGGCCTTTACATTAAGACATTTTAAATTATTCATCAATTTGAAATCATTATCCCATTTACACATTTCAATTACAATCCACAAGTCATTTAATGCATCAAAGTCATTCCATTTATCCCTTTTCACATTTTCCTAAACAATTCCTTATGCCAAAGCAAACAACTATACATCACTACAATTATCTCAACTTAGAAACAACCTAATCAATTCAACACATTCACCATGTTCTATATTTCCACACAAACAACTCTCGAATTAACATTTCCATTTTACATGCCTAGGAAAGTTGGTGAACCCCATGGGTGGCCATAAATCATTCAAACCTACCTCAATGCATCCCACAGGTATCATGAAGGTTTTAATTCATCACATAGAAAACAATTTTTTCAATTATTACTCAATTCAAAAAAGACACATCATGAGGGATGAAATATCAAAACCAAAAAACAGAAATCTATAACAAAAACTATATTGCATAACTAGTACAACACCTTCCTAGATTCTAGTGATGTACACACTCCTAATCTTTTCCTTAGATCCATATTCACAAAACAGTTGAATAAAAAACATAGAATTGATAGGAAATAGAGGGTTTAGGGGATTTGTAAATAGAGATCCAAATATATGTGCTGTAATCTAGAAAATATATGTAAGGGTAGAGTTAGACTTACCCGAATCTTTGATCCCCAGCACACAATGCTCCAAACATCCTAGAATCATAGGAGAATAATCCCTTGGAAGCTGGGGTGGTTTTGTATCATCACTAAGGTTGAGAGGAGATAAAATGGAGAATAAATCAGTTGAAACAATTAAAATACTGAGGGGATTGTTTTATAAATTTAATCTTTTTAATGGGTCACACAGTTTGGCTGTGTGGTTTTTCAAACCGTGCGCCAACCATGAACTAGCCTCTGCCCAAGAGGGGTTTAGCAACCCGTTTAACTGAAATTATTGTCATTTCACTTTGATCGTGGTTCATTAATATAAAATATTCTAATAATGATAAAAATATAATATATATTCTTCATATACATGTTTAGAACAATTCATATATAGCAAGGAAGAAAAATGAATTACATCACTACGTGGAGATGTTAGTCTGCATGTACGCACGTGTGACATTTCCATTTATATATGGATGGAATGAAATCAATTTAAATATTAATTCATATTTTTATAATAATTATTAAAACATTAATATCGAAAATAAAAAAGTAAACCAATCATTATAACCAACCATGAATGATGGTGGTGAAAAATGTGGTGTATCGCTATGTGGAGTTGGTAGTCTGCACATACAGACGAGCGATACATTCATCACCTGTGAAATTAATAAAATGTAGTAAATGGTTAATAGATCATCATAATAAAATCTTTTTATATTGATTATTCTATATTAATCACGTTGTTTTGTAAAATTTAATTTTATTGTAATTGGAATATGAAATAAAATTGAAAGAGTTTGGTTAAGACCGATACCAATTCATTGACAAATATCATTTGGATTACTCCTTATGACTTGGAGGATTAGTCCTAAAATAATATTAAAAGTTAGAGGATGGAGGGATGGATTCTAGAAAGGATTTGGATAAGGGGTTTTGATGATATAAGGCTCAAATGGTTTGTATAAGGTAGGAGGATAGGTACCCTTTTATATGTTAGAGGATGGTAACATGTGTAATTTATTAAAATATTTCAATGATTTATGTTCACATTCTTGGAAATGATGGTCAAAAGGGAAAATTATTATAAATTAAGGTAATATAAGGTTATTTTATCCTTAACCAATATTAATTTTACTATCTTTGTTGGAAATATTACCCTTATATAATGAATTAACCCCATGGGATCCTAATTTTATCCTTAACCATAGTGATAATATTTTACTAATTTTACTATTCAAAATGAAAAACCATTAGTTGAACCTATTAAATTATATAAATTATGCCTATTAAAATTATTAAATCCATTTTATATGATTAAATTTATATAAGTGGTAGGATTTAATTTTAATTAAGTATATAAGCCACAACGAAAACCAGTTTTCAAAATTTTAATTTTTAATCTTAAAATGTAATTTAATTCTATTAATTTCTTTGTAAAAACAATATAATACATTGTAAAATATTATATTTAAATTTTAAACTATAAATTTATTTAAAAAAATTAATTATTTTATATTTAATTAAATTATTATTATAAAAATAAATTGGTTGTATAAAAATAATTTTTTAAAAGTGTTTTTTAGTACAAACCATTGCTTATACCAAAATAATGTATAATTATGATTAAAATATAAATTATTATATTATTTATAATTAAATTAGTCTTGGGTTACCCTAATGTAAAATTAAAAAATTGGTTCATTTCCTAGAAAATAAATTCAAATATTTTTAAAAAAATCATTATTTTTTCTCTATTCACTAAAATATAAAACTTTTTCAAAAAATCTTAAATAGTAACCAAAATACACATTTGGAATGATGATTTTAAAAATTATTTTAGTATACTCAAACAAAATATTTATAATGTAATAATTTAATTTTATTGTTCAATTTAAAAAATGAGATAGAAACTTTTTTTGAAGAAAACATATTTTTGAAGCCTAAAATGACTACTATAATTGATTGTTTTTTTATTATACATTAAAAAATAAATTTTTATTAAAAATATTTATAAATATTTTTAATAAATTGGTTATTTTTTTCATAACTACAAGTTTAACTTCTCATTTATAACTGTGTACCATATTGGGGTTCATATCTACTCGGTGTTGTGTGTGTGACATTTTGTCAAACACTTCATGATTTATTTCAACGGAAATAATTATAAAATCTAATGATTTTACATATAATGATCCATTTTATATGTTATATAATTAATCTTTTTATATTCATGCTATTTAAATTTTAATTTGACTTTATTTATTTCATGGGGGATATGATATAAATGTTACTAATGTGGTAAGAGTTTAATTCATAATCTCATCCTTATTCAAGATCATTTATGATCATGTTTATATTAGAGGAATTATATTATTCTTCTATTATAAAACCCATTTTTTTCTCATATAGTTATTTCACGAAATAAAATTTTTTCTTCTCATTTCTTCCATCTGTGTACTCAAAAATAAAAACTGAATGTTTTTAAGGAAAAATGACATTGTTTTTCTATTTGGCCAGGAATATTTTTCTTCAATATAAATATTTTATTTAAAATTTTTTATGTAATTTCTTATTACTATAAAATGATTTATTTATGCCCTTTTTACCCATTTTATTCACTTAATAATTTTTTTGATTTGGAATCTTCTTTTTATTTTCTGAGCAAGGTATTGTTTACCGATTGCGTGAATAGAATATTAGTTTTAAGGGTTATTGTAAGGATATTTTTTTAATATTATGACTATCTATAAACATGAAGATTCCATTATAATTCCTCATAATTCATTTCAAATAAAATGTATTTTCCTTAAATAATGTAAATTTATAGATTTTAAATAAGTAATTTCAAGATGAAAATGATATTTTACTCCCAAAAAGTTCTTAGGATTTTTAAATTATTTTCATCTATTTAAACATTTTTTGATGAATTTTAGACTTTAATGATCATAAAATCTAATGATATCATCAAACATATAACTCTAGACAGCGTATGATCATGTTTTCAATTTTTTACTAGGGAAAATATTAACATTCCATTTATTTTATTTTTAATAATTGTGTTTATATTGATTATGTATTAAATTATTATTAATTTATTTCATATTATGGATGAATTTGACTTAGTAAATGATGGGTGGGGACTGATATATCCCATAAATTCATTTGAAGGTTTCATGAGACAAACTATTATGTTTATTTTTTCTATTCCATACCAATTAAGATATGGTTTCTTAGAATGAATCCTTGACGGTAAGATTATGATGTACGACATATTAATTATATCAGTATAAAACTATTTATTGAAACCAATGTAATTATTTATGATTTTATGTAATAGAATTATATATTCCACTTTAATTTCAATTTTCTATTCCATATATTTGATGATTTTTTATCTTTTCCATATCATTCAAGGAATATTTAGTCTCTTATGAATTATATGGTATGTTTTCCCTTACTTAGAATTTGAGCTAACACTTTATTTTTTCTCCTTTCCCCAAGATAACAAGAATGTATTTATGAATTATTCTAGGGATATACATAACTAAATAATAAATTTATCACAATAATTTTATGTTGTATTCTTTTTTTCAGATTAAATTGGAGAATCATGTTTTTATCTAGTCTCACATGATATCTAAACTATTCAATCCTTTGATATGTGATGTATTGTGACTCATGACAATGTAGTGAGATAACCACTGACTTTAGGTTATAGGATTTAGTGTTTCAAATTTTGAATCAATGGTAGTTTAATAAGTCTATTGAGAATTAGATTTTTGAGAACATATATTAGAGAAAATAACGATTTAATATCCTGTGGGGATAAGTCAAAGTATAAGATAATATCATAATGTCTTCTTAATATTGGGGTTTCATGAGTTTCAAAGAAAAAACATCACTTTTTGGATACAAGAAATTTCATACAACTATGTTATATATTCCCCTTTGGATAAAACTCTAAAAGGGGTGGATTGGGTGTTAACTCAATCATCATCGGTGCATGATCATTTGGCCTATAACTGCACACCTGGCTCGACACTCTCAGTGGATATGTTTGCGAGAATTCATATTTTTTTAATAAACCATTATAATGAATGAGATGATAAAACCTATGGAATCCTATGGTATGCCATAGTGACATGGGATTAACCTAAATAATAGATATTTTTTATAATTATAAGTTCAATAATAGGTTTAATGATATAAATACCATTTTGGAGGTTTTATGTGATTGGTGTTTATGATGAAAGGATATTTTGGGAGACATTTATGGGAATACAATCCTTTTGTTTTATATGTATTAAAGTAGAAATATTATTTAAGGAATAATGTTTTTATATTTTGTGGACATAGCATTAAATATGCTGATAAAATTTATGTTTAATATAATATTTAATTTTAATATGGTTAATTGGGATAAAACTTTTATTATGTTTTTGGAATATATGTTTTACCATATAAACAACCATGTGATTATAATGTTATTCGGGGACTATGTTATTTATATTATTTTTGAATAAGTACACTATATTGGGAATATTATATGAGTAAGGTAAATAGAGTTTGATGAATTAATATTCAATTAGTGTATGGATTCATATTTTTTTATTATAACTTTATAGTGATTCTGGTTATTTATGGAAAATATGATTATATTTTATACATTATATGATTATGGAATATATATTTTTAGTATGTTACTTCATGTGTGATTAATTTTGTTTGAAGATAAATATTATTTTAGGCATGGAATATTATGTCATTAAGTAATTATAATATTTTTGTTTTAGTTTTATCTAAAATATTTTGAATATTGTTAAGGTTTTTTATTAATGGAATGGTTTATATTTAGATTGGGATGTTTTTGTTGAATATTTGGAGATTAATGTAGTATTTATCTATATGAATTTTTATTTTTATGGGATAATATATCTTTTTATGCTAACGATTTTGGTTTTTGTTAAAAACATGGAATTAGAGGAATAATAATTATCTTCTTTTTCAAATATTAGGATCAGTTATAGGTTAATTTTTGTGATTATGGATTTAAAAGGTAATATTAGATATTAATTTTATGGAGTATGAGATTATATTGATGTGTAAATTTTTTTAAGGAAAAAGAACCACGAAATTATACTTAAGAAATGGTAATAAATCAAGTAAGTGTATTTTATCATATTATCTATCTTCATAGTAAAACAATCCCTCAACTCTAGGAAAAAGGAACATAAAATAAAAAATTTATCATTTTAACTTTATTTATAAGGAGTTGATATTATTCATTATCCATTAATTATTTATGATTTTTGGGTCATTAAATTCCTCTTAATCATGTTCTCTGTCACTCTCTTATTTCTTGGAAGTTATTTTTCTCCCCCACATCTATATTTTCACTTTTCTTCAATGTTCCAATTATGCAAGAACCTCATTATGTGTTATTAAAGGTTAAATTCCTAATTACCTTCTCATATTTTCTATGGGATGTTTTATTATCTATTTTTTTATGTGTATTTTACACAATGGTATTTTTTAATATTAAAAAGTCTTCTTATTTTTTGATCATATGTTTTATCTTCCACTATGAGGAATTTATTTTAAAGAAATGTTTAAAATAATTCTTAAGAGGCATGAGACAAAATTATGAGGAAAACATTTCTATAAGTAGGTAGAGAGTATCACCCCATGTTTTAATAATTTTTTTTTATGTAATACATTTGATAGTGTGTGGTATACACAACACTGAGCATTGAATAATTATGATATACTCTATAAATATTATTATTTAAATATGATCATTATAAACTAAAGGTTGGATCGATGGGAATGAATATGAATAAACATATTATAAAATATATGTAGAAAATTCTTATTAATAAAAAATCACAAATAAAGAAATAAGAACTAATTTTTTAATAAAATCATTTAAGATTAAATAAGATATTTTCCAGATTATGGTTTTTTGTGAGTGATGTATTGTTATCAAAGTAAATTTAGTTAATCATTATAGATAAATGATTTTAATAAAATATATAGCTTATATTTATTATAAAATGAAGTAAAATTCATCTAATGTTGTTTATTGATTTTTAAAAGAGAATAATGTTTTTTATACCTAAAAATATATTTTTATAAAAAATGTGTTTTATTGAATTTTGTGTAAAAATATTATAATTTATTTTTTCCACAATTGTAAACTTTATTTGATAAAATATAATTTTTTAAATCCTTATATAAAAACTATATTAAATTTATTTATTTATTTATTTATTTTTTTGTTGAAAATATTGATTTTTGAGTGAATATTAAAAAATGATTATTTTTTTAAAAATGTCATTTATTTTCTTTAAATTATGAGATTTAAAGGTTCTATTTTATTTAGGATTTATTTTAAAGTGACACGAGGTTAATTTAAACATAATATAATTACTTCAATAGGAATTTATATTATATTTTATTTTTATATAATTTCATTTTTATGATTTAAAACATACTTTTCTAAAACCATTTTCTATTTCCTTTTATGCACTTATATTAAACGTAATTTAAAAAATTACAAAAAAAATTAGATCTTTAAAATTGGTTGTAATGTTTGTAATTAGAATTTGAAAATTTATTAATTATTCAAATTTAATTTTTGGCTATTATGAATAGTAAACAAGGTAAATATTTTCACCATGGTAAATTGAAAATCTAGTTATTAATGTAAAAAATAAATTTTAAGGCCTTAAAAATGTAGATAAGACGTTAATGTTTTATTTTTTGTAAATTTAATTCTGCCATCATCATCCAATTTTCAATCATATGGAAAATTGGTGATATTTTTTTTAATAATGACCTATATATTTTATTTTACTTAAAATATAAAAAAAAAATGTCCCAACCATGTTTTTGAATATAATAACTTATCATCATAGGGATAAAATGTATTTATGATCTGTTAAAAATGGTTATTAAAAATATTAATACATTGTATTTATAATAGAAATTTATTTTATATTTTTGTGAGGATATAATTTCCTTAAATTCCTACACAATGCCGATAAAACAACTGTGAATGTATTGAAAAATCATGGTAAATGATTTTAAAAATAATAAAATTAATATGGTTTTGATTAATTATAGTTTGAAAATAATTTTGTAATTTCTTGGATTTTTCCATGTATTATTTTAATATTATATGGGAATTCGTTCGAGACTAGGATCTGATACGGCGTGTAGTTCCGATGCTCGGTGATCCTGGAACAAATGTTTGAATTTAATTAAATAATTAAATAATGTGCGTGTATGTTTTTCCTGAAAAAGTAAAATAACTCTTGAACGGGTGCTCAGATCAAAAATTTGAGGGCACCGTTGCGTTTAGAGCAGCGAGTTTCCCTTAGGAGAGACCAAACATTGGCTGGTGCAGGTCGGTGGTGAAATCTAGTTTTTGGACGTAACCGTAATAAAATATTTAATAAAAATATTTTATTAAATCTTTCTGCAGTGAAGTATCTTAATCATTTTAAATTAAAGATTTCACAGGGGATCAGGGTTACAAATCTCATAACCCTGAATTTCCCCTGGAGGCTCTGGAAAACTCTGGAGGAAACCCCCAACGTGACGACGACGTTCTTGATGAGTTTCACCGGCGATGACGACGCGACGACCAGATCTTCATTAATGAACTCTGTGGATCCAGGTAGGATGTTTTATTTTGGTTTCCTTTCCCCATTAATGATTCCTAAGATGTACGCAAACTAATCAACGAACAGATTAGCCCACGGATCGATCGTATTTGCAGGATGGGTTTTTTGCATGGATTATGAGGATTGATTCTTGAAGGTTGTTTTGTTTTCGTTTAGACTTCTAACAGTGATGAACCAAGATTGACACAAACATCAATCGAGGTTCATCCCTCTTAATATTCTGTGCCTTTCTCCCCCAATTTATCACATTCTTTGTGTGCGTTCTACGTGTTCTTCATGGAGATATGAACAATGGATCATTGTGCATCCGTTGTGTGACGCAACGATCCAAAATTGAAGATCTGACATTGGGACAACCCCATGGAGGTGCGACTGCGATGGTGATGGATGGATCAAAGCATATAAAAAGATAATGTTCTTCGAACGATTTCTGCACAGGTGACTGGAATCGGATTTCAGAGCTGATCGAAGGCCCAAAACCCACGGATTCAGCATCACGTCGATGAGGCGAACTGAGATCTCGAGTTTCGCAGCAAACGGATGACAAATCGCGAATCCGGAGGTTTAGTCGAGGTGCGATGAATGTGGTGACAATTCTGGAGAAATCCCAACTACACGGCGTGTAGTATGGGATACACGATGTGTGTTCATCGGCTAACCACCAGGCATGTACTCCGGGAGTACATAGACATGAGTTGGGTACACGGACAAGGACATGGTGTGTATACCCTTCCCCGGCCAGAACCGACCAGATACATGAGATACCCAGTGTATTGGTACATGGGTAAGATGACACAAGTTGAGGTCATGTGCGGGAACATGGCCAGTGTACACGAAGAGAACCCCAGACACTCGGACAAGGCATGTAATCCCTCTACACTCTATGTAGTTTTTTTATACGACAAGTTTTAAGACACGGGCCATGTTACACGGGCAGTACCCGGAGTCAAGGAACACGGCGTGTGGCCCCACTACATGACGTGTAATGTGTTTTACATGCCTTGAGCCAGTTGTCTTCTGTGACTTGGATTGGTTTCCTCAGGGTTAGTCTCCTAGGTCTTTCCCCTGAAGGTTTCAGATATCATTTTGTACATACAGGAGTATGATCCCTTCAGCAAGACTTCTTGAATAGATTTGTGGGAAACACCTCTATGAGATTTAGAGTTGGATCCTCTATTCCTTTATGGTACCTTAGGAAGAGTTTCTTGGTATCGACGTGACCTGCTTTACCCAGGCACTGATCCTCTACATAGCATGTTAGTTCAGACGGAGTTGTTGGAATCACTCCATAGCTACTAGTTGTGATCATTATCTAACACATCAAGTATCATTCTTCCATACTCATGGTGTGAGTTCTCTTGGAACGAGTGCATTGTATCTCTCTCTTCAGACCTAGGAGTATGTTCTCCCAATTACATGCTTAGTGTAATCTTCGAGCTGGATCATAGTGGTGGTTTCGTGATAGTCGATCGTGTATGAGTATATCTAGATATTCTTATTATATGTTCTGTAAACATATACTGTATAGAGCTGACTGTATCATTCCTTTTTGGTATTTCCCTTGTTGTATTTCCTTTGTGGTTTTAGGGTGTCCTACTGGGTTTTGTTATACTCACCCCCGCACAGTTTTTTCCCTCACGTGTCGTGTTTTGTGCAGACGAGCAAGCCTTTGACAGGATTCTAGTTAGACTAGGACTGGATGATGCTCAGTGAGATCAGGAAGGCTGAGGTGTGTTCCTATGGCTACAGATTGTAGTCCCAATAACTTTCTTTTCAGTTGAACTTTTTTGAAGATTTTCATTTGGTGGACATGTACTTTTGGCCCAGGGTTTTACATTACTGTGATTTACTTTCCTGTCGTACTCTATTGGTTGGTATTTTTTTAATGTATGCATGCATTTCCCTTTTTAGTAGTTTTTACTATTAATCTTTGTGGGCATAGAGATGTGTGTGTGTGTGTGTACATGTTTATAGGCAATGCCTCCCATCTTAGTGACATGCCTACTCGGTGCTAGTCACCGGCCCCTGGCCTATTAGAGGCGGGCTTGTGGAGTTTCTTCAAGGGCCCCACTGGGATAGCTCGTGAAAAATTTAATAGTTAATTATAAATTATTATTCATGTAAAATGTGTTTATATTTAAATTCCATTACTTTCTTGATATTTTGGAAGTAAAATTAAATGAATAATACCAATATGACATTAATGATATTATATGATAAATAATATTCTCTTCAACGGTTTAAAAGTAAAAAATATATATTTCAAGAAGAAAATGGGCATTAGAAAAGTTCAAAAAAATTTATACATGGACCATTTTTGAGAAACATTCCCCCTTATATCTAAATTTATAACCTGTAAAGAGTGAAAAAAAATTGTAATGGTTAAAGTTAAAAAGAGTTAACGAGGGGTTAAATTAGAGGATAAGGAATAAAAGTCAACAAAAACATGTCTAAATCTTATTGAATGAAGGTATTTCTGCCGTATCATTTCCTAAATTTTAAATAATGTCCATTTTATTCCACCTTAAATTAATATGAAATATTTATATATTATCTTTATATCTTTATAGTAATTCCAAGTGTGTCCATTTCATCACTTATAAAATCAAACCTGATCCTTTCCTTTATTCATTAATATTTCAAACTCTTGCTCAACCAATACATTTCCTAACACATTCTTAGCTTCCTTTTATTTATTATTGTGCTTCTGGTCTGCTCATAAGACCATCCTATGAAGGATTAAGGGGTAATCTGATGTGGTCCTCTTAATGAATAGGTAATCGTCTTTATAGAATAGTTCAATGTTAATTTCATATTCCAAATAATCTAAATATGCTTTACCCACAATAACATAATGATTATAGTATCATCAATATACTGAGATATTATTATGATTATGGGATTAACATTTTCCCCTGTTTTCTATTCTATGTAAAATATAAACACTGCTTGAGAAAACATAAAATTGATCATTTATACTAAGCGGGGTAATTCATTTTTCATCTCTATTTTAGATAGATGGTTATAAAGATGAAACAAATTGAATATATATTTAATTTATGAAATAATTATTATTATATAAATAAAATATATAATTTACCTTTTTATCCCCCACCTGTTAAAAATTGATAACGTCACTCCTGCATATGTGTCGACTACCACCTTAATGAAGAGATGTGATTAATTTTTCATGACATTTTTTAATGTATTATTATAAATAATTATCTAATGAATTTATATGATATTTATATCATGTATAAATTTTATTCATATGATCTAACCACGATTTTTATCATCTGGAGTCGTTGTTAATTCTGATAGGGATTCCTAAGTTAATAATTTAAAAACAACAAACATGATGACTCACGAAATATAAAATTAAGTAGTATCAGATATTTAAAGTATGATTTCAATCAGAAAATGATAGGTTATATTATAAAAATTAGTTTAATTTAAAATATATGAATTAAATAATTATTTCATATAATAAAATATAAACTATCATATATGTGGATTTGAGAGAGAGAGAAAAAAAATAGAAAGATGGTTTTGGGTAATAAAAAATCGAGTTTCATGGGGTCATAAATCATAAAACAATGAAAATTAATTATCTATTCCTTATAATAAAGTATAATTAAATACCTTAGTCGGGGTAGACACTCTCTATCAAAGAATCACTTTTTTCTATGGCTAGGTACTTCAAAAAAACAAAAATATGTAACTTATGACCATTTTAAATATAGAATTCATTTATACAAATGGTCATGGTGAATAGGAAAATATAGTTAATGAATCAAAAATCACCCCTTCACCAACAGTTTAGGAATTGTTTATGTTTCAAATAATGAGAGAGGAAGAGATATGCAAAAAGTGATGAATGAAAAAAACCAAAATAATTTTTTTATTCAAAATAAAACACCTTATTAAATAAATTAAATTTTTTTGAAATTATCATAGTAGGAATAAATCAACACCTAATTATATCGATCATAGGTTCAAAAAAATTAAAAAAATAAAAACCTAAGAGAAATTGTGTAATATTCCTACTGAAGGACTCTATAGTGCAATATTTTCCCTAGAGATATGATCTCTAATGCCTCTGCAGCGGCACCATAGCCCTATATTTAATATTGAAAATATAAACTCATGAATAATAAATTATAAAAAATCATTCATTGAATGTGTTCATGTCAACCCTGGTGATTACCAAGACATTAGATGTGGGACCTAGTTAAATAATAACAAAACCAGGATGTCGATTTTCTCATCAAGTAGTATCACAACATGACATATACAATCACACCATGAAAAACAATGATATTTTACCCTTTGAGAAAATCATCATATAGACCATGAAATGAAAAAGGGAATGAAATATTGGATATTAATGGTGTAAATATGACTTCCACACTATGAATAGGTGATTCCCAAGCCTATTTTAATTGTTTTACCTCCATCCTCCACTTAGAGCCATTAGATCAGGCCTCAAACATCTCATGATGATAATTATGTCTTCATGACATGAATCATTATCAACTTGGAACTTTTTTAATAGGTTTAATCATCCATTGTATCTTATAGCAACATAAATAAACTAAAAAATTAGATGGAAAGAATAATAAATTAATTTAAAAAATAAATGTATTTTATATTTAAAATATATGCATGAGATAGTATTAGAAAATCCACCACTGTTGAACTCATAGTTTTCCACAAGAATGAATTCTCAATAAATTAAAATTGATGCTCACTCAAAAATTATTAAATTATTAATGTCAAAAAACAAGTGATCAAAAGGTGAATAAAATACTCAAGCATCACATGGGAAAAATCACTAAACTAACACTTTTCAACGAATCAAAAAAATCAGGATTTTTTTGTTTTATCTTTATAAATAAACATCCCTCTACATTCATTCATTAATATATTACAATTCATCATAAATGTAAATTTTATTCATAATTTACCTCGGTTTGAATTATTTTCACTCACCACTCAAGTAAAAAATATAAATAGATTTATTACATACCTGGAATTATGATTTTTATAATAAGATTTAAATGTATATATTTTTTTACACCTCATAGAGAATAAATAACAATTAATATTGAGGGATTCAACATTTGGATCAAATAATCCCATGCTTTTAGGTTTGTGGGTAATTATGTTAAAAATCATTAAATATCAAATGGAGGCTAATCAATAAGACATTTTTTATAATAGTCAAAAAACCCTCAATGAAAAATTCCCTATTACAACATATAATTTCCCATTTTTCCAAAACTCAATGTATGCTCAGGATGAAATGAATCATAATTAATGATGCACCTACATAAATTTTTTTCATTTTATTTTTCAAAATTTGAGTTTGGTTCAGTCCCACATTCACCAGCCAACTCAAAATTTAAACAATAATTATTCAAGCAATAGATATTTTTAACTGACCAAA
Organism: Viscum album; assembly: GCA_963277665.1. NCBI lineage: Eukaryota > Viridiplantae > Streptophyta > Magnoliopsida > Santalales > Viscaceae > Viscum > Viscum album. The sequence continues at coordinate 1,258,174,154 of OY728122.1, forward strand.
ACACATCTTGTTTTTTTAGTTTATTTTAATTCTATTTAAATTGGTTATTAAAATAAGTTTAATAGATGATTAATCACAAACCTTCACAATATCATAATAAATCACACCACACTTATCTATTATAATATTTACATCCCTTCACACATGAAACCAATTCCCCTACACGTATCCTTTTCAATATCACAAAAAATACATAGAGTAGGTTAGGAAAAGTTAATATAATATTATAATGTTGTTATTTTTTAACAAGGTTATTCGTGACTTCTATGAGACTAAAAAGGATTAATGTAAATGTGGGTCTTGTCATAGGGGATTAATAAAAAATATGCATGAATCTTATTAAAGGTGAATTTGTACAATCATACCTTTTATATTATGAAAATAATGTTCTTGAAGAAAACATGCCCGAGTTTCACTTAAGAAATATACTCAAGAGATAATGAAAATATAAGGCCTATAAAATCTTTCAAAAATGATTATATTCAATTGGGACAATCACTCGTGATAATTAAAACTACAAATAAGTAAATACATACACATTTTACATTTTCAATGTTTGGAAAATATAAAAATAATAATTTTAAAAAACATGAAAGTTTTCTCTAAATAATGATTTATGAAATAGAAATACCTTTGCTTATCTCTAATTATTCATTTGAAATTTTCTCATTCAATTTATTGGAATTAAATTTAAAAATATGGAATTATGGTTATCCTGATAATTGTTTATATCCTTAATTACTGATTAAAGAAAATAAATCAAATAAAATGCATTTTTTTCCAATTCAAAATTCATGTGCAGAAATTTGGTAGGGTAATAGTATATACTAATATTAAAATAAAATCTCATACTCCCATTTCTACTTAATGTGATTTGGATTTTGGATTCCAATTCAGCTGCATATTTTTGCCTTCATTTGGGACAAAAAAATAATAACTCAACAAATCACAAGGTCCATTCATTAAAGATTAAAAATTTAAGTATAATAGAAATTAAATTCCTAAAATAAAATTAACCAATAAGAAAAAAATAATTAACTAACATCCATGAAATCAATAAATAAATAGTATTTTTTTCCTAAAAAAATATTTTTAATTAAATTCTATTACATTGACCATACTTTTGATAGTAGATAGGAATGTGATACAAATAAAACCTTTTAGTTAATCAAAATATTGAATTTTAATATCATTCAGCTTATCTCACCTCATCCTCATTGAAATTATCATGAGATAGTAAGAAGGTGGTAAAAATCATCACAATATTAATATTTGTGTAGAAAAAGAAAAATATACCTTGATTTGGTACAAATATTATATTTCAATTTTTGACTACATTTTTTTCACTTCTGTATTGATCACTTCATGTTCACCAGCCATATCCTTATCTTTTTTTTCAATTCTTCTTATTTTTATAAAATTTTAATGATAATTATAGCTAGATCATCTTATACTTCATCATACTTCCCTTCATATACTTCAATAAATTATATGAAATATGTGGTAGCAGTCCTCTTTTCTTCATATTTTGGTTTTGTTTGAGCTTTATATTCCTTTTTATACACTGTTTTCTTTATTTTGTTTAACCCTGACATAGTGGTCAAGAGGAAACCAGAACTTGGATAGTCCAAAATATTTTTGATGGCTTGGTCATTCTATTTATGATTAGAAAAAAAATCTCTTTCAAAACCTTTTTTATTTTTTATCCTCTAATACAATGGTGATGGTTTCATGTAAATAGAAAAATTAACATTTGTGGGTTATTCTTTCCTTAGGTTCATCTTCTTGATTAGTAATTTTCTCACATGTCTACTCTATAACTGCTTCATCTTGAGTGTCCAACTATTTTGCTCCCCTTTCTTCATCTTCATCCTCTGAAATTTTATTTAGATCATTACCTGCCTTATTAAAAAAATTCCATGTATTATATATTTTCGATAGCATCATCCCGGTATAGTTGTGGTCTATGTTTCTGTTGACCTCTTTGGATCATTTGTCTATGTTATTTTTTTGTTCATAAAGATCCATCACTTGAATTGAAAATTTTTTATATTTGATCAAGATAATATATTACCCTTCTATTATACACATAAATAACCTAGTGCAGATAACAATATAAATATGAAAAATGATAATCTTAATCCAAAAACATGAAATAGAATGGGGAGAGAATTTTTTTTAAAATTATTAAATTAATATAATTTATACACCTATTGAAATGACATGAACCGTCAGACCCATTAAATTGTGAGAAAATAGGGTTAGAGGTGTATGGGGGTGTTTCAAGGAGCGGGAGAGTCCATTTGAGAAGGATCCCTATTACATGGATCTTGAGGAATACATCACAAAGTTTTCTAATGAGGCATAAGAGGGATATATGTTGTGTAGGGATAACTTAGGAGGAGTTTTGAGGAAACATTTTTTTGGGGGGTAGCTACATCATGGAGGCTTAAAAGGGGAAAATCACTTCTTGATTGATTATTAATACAATATAAAAATCCCAACTACAAGTTTATGTCATGGGGTGGAGATTTCAGTGGGTCGTCCAAAATTGGCATGACTGTACCATGGATAGGGGTTGTGGTATCCCCCTCTTCAGTCATCAAGGGTCTATGGTGTAGTGTCATTGGCTGCACCATAGTATCCTACCTAATTATTCTATTCTTTGATATTGATATAGACATAGATATCATATCCGATTTGACTAGAAGGTATACACAATGGTTAAGGATCCCATGTCCTAGTCCCTTTGGTTTTTAAATAGGCTACAGTGAGGTCTGGGTGGCTTCCCCATGGTCTTTTGTTTTTCAAGCTGGGTATAAATTCTAAAATCCCTTCAAACTCAATTAAATGGTGAGATTATCTCTCTTTTAATTGGAAACATAGTTTAATCCCAAGGATCTATTTCACCCCTTCATATGGATTTTGACCTTGGTCTTGTAGGATCGACCCATGGTGGCTAGGTGATTTTCCTCTATATCTTCTTATATTTTCCTCCGTGTTTTTATCTTGTAGAGGTAATTTTAAAGGGGAAATAATATTTTGATGATGTTTTAGTATTTTTTTGTGTTTTTTTGTCTTCTAGGTTGGTAATATTGTTCTATTTTATTATGGTGATTGGTGGTGGCCTTCGTCTTATTCCAACCTTGGGAAGTCGATTAAAAATCATCACTTGAGGTAAGCTCCCATTATTTCCCATCAAGTTGTATCATGGGATAGGGGTTATATAGTTTTTTAGAGTTGGGAATATGATTTTTTAGTATATTAATAAAGATAATTAAATGGATAATTGAAATTGAAGTTGGAGGAGAATGAGTCAAATGTTTTTTCAGCCTTCTGATATTGTTAATATTGAGATTATTTATGGTTATTAAACCACTAAAAACATAGTTCTTAAGAACCTATGTTTTTACATAATTTACTTGTGTTTCAGATCCATTGATGTGTTAATTTTGGGATACCACCTTGAATAAATAGTCAATCATCAATATTCGGATAAAAAATTAGTTTCACATACAAACTATGACTTACGTGAAAATTCCCAAAAATAAATTAGCGAAATTAATATAGCCCCTGAATAATTTTAAATTTTCATAAGTGATTTTTTTGTGGATAGAAAATGCATGGTTGTGGTGTGTGGGGGTGTGGTGTTGTGGTGTGTCCATACTATGGGAGGTGATGTGTTATTGTGAGTGGGGTGGTTATGTGAGGAGATGCGTGGCTATGTTATAGGGAAGGTATGATGGAAAAGTGATTGTAATGTGGAAGTAGTAAGGATGTTATGGTTATTTCTACGAGACATCGGTATTTTGGGTCTATTTAAAATCATGAGGATGAATTTCTATCTGTTTTTATGGTGTTTAGATATTCTAGTCCTCCAGGTAGTATGGGAATTAAATAATAAAATATATATTGAAATGGAATGGGTAGGATTGGTTAATGGGATAGAAATGAATAATGAATTATTTAAAAATGGTATGTGTGGTTAAATATGTTTGATGATTAATGTTAAATTAAATTGGATGAATAATAAAATTAATGAGCTAGATAATGGATTTTTTCTAATGAGAAATCTTGAAAATGTATTAAGTTGATAAAGAAGATGAAATGCGAAATGCAACTTATGACATGTTGTGTGGTGTTGTGCATTTAGTGATGGTAGCAAAAGTGGTGATGTTTGGGGTTGTTTAGTTATTTGATTTCAACACATAAGTTTGTAATTTTTGTGACTATATATATATATATCGTGTATATTCCTTATGATTTTTTATACACACCCACCAGCATCGGGAACCATCTACCGATACCCCTATATTTTGGGGGTGTAATTCCCAACTTCTTAATGATGAGGATGGATACCACTCTTCCATACCCTCTCTTCCTAGTGATGATTAAATTATTGGGTTTTGATGTCCATAATTCAAAATATCATTATTTTGATGTTTTATTAGGTGATAAAATAGATTATGGTGGGATAATTTCATAGTAGGAGGAGGGAATGTGGTTGATATCTTGCATGATCATGATACCCTATTACTCTAGTTATGGTTTTGTACGAGATGTGATATGATGGAACTTGTGTCTTTGGGTGAGATATAATGTGATGGCCCTTGTGTCATTGGGTGAGATGTGATGTGATGGCCTAGGTATCTTCTAGTGGTATGTGATGTGACGAACCAGGTTTCATTAGGAGAGTTATTGTACGATAGTTTATGAGTATTTGGGTGAGATATGATGTGATTGTCAGTTTCACATGGGGTTTATGGAATGATGTTATGTTTAGAAGATATGGGTTCACTAGAATGTATGATATTGGGGTGCCAGAATGGAATATCATGGGGAAAGTGGTATGAGGTACCCTTTATCGATATTCTTCACATTATGTCATTATACTTGGATGTGTTATTCGGTGAGTGTGATATGGTTAGGATGAGGTTGGTTAGATGACATGTGTAGGTGATGTTGGTTCTATTGTTTTCTCAATGTTGCACTATTATTCTCTTTTCAAAAGTGCACAAGGGAATTTTTTTACCCCATTAAGTACAATTGCATGATCACCCTATATATATAAAAACATCATTCAAGTTTCAAATTTGACTTCATGGTCAATACTGCACACTTTTATCTTGGGATTTGGATCTTTTGTTATGTCGCTGCCTTAGGTTTCCTTTTGGAAATTTATTCAAAGACTTTTATCAGTATCTATTTCGATTATAATTGAATTGTGGGATTGTTTTGGTTTCCTTTTTTTATTATTTCATTGAGTTGGTTGTGGTGTATTTATCACATCTCGTGATCCTATTATTATTATTATAGAGGGTAAATCCTCCCATTTGTGAGATTTTAATTCCCCTGGTGCTAGTCACTAACTTGGGAACTATAGGTGGTGGGACATTGGGGGCATTATCTCTTTTCCTTTATTGTTGACTTAGGTGGGGTACCTCTGGCAGGAGGTGGTTATGATAGAGTGTTATCAAAGCTGATGTTTGTGAGATAGGATAACGTTTGGAGTTAGAAAATATGATAATTTCTTGGGATTGCAAGTAAAAAATTTTAGTTGATCTTGGTACATGACATAGGCTATAGAAGGGTGACTAGGATATTATATTTCAGGGCCACCATGATCTCATGTAGGGAATATTATATAACCAAATAATCAAGTGAGGTTGCACCACTTGTAGGGTAGATACTTTGGAGAGGTACATGCATCATGATTGACAAGTGTTCTTCTTATAGTTGGGTGGTTTTTTCTTTCGAGAGAGTAAAATGAACTAAACATCTCTTAATAATATTCCATACCACTAGGTTTAGGAAGTATATTTTTCCCTTTCTACTATGGATCCTATCCATAATTCACTAATGTTTCCAGATTTGGAGATTTATTAAGATGGTCAAGTCGATTTATAAAGGGTTTATCTAGTTGAAGAGGATGATCACTAGAAAAACATATTGTGTGATTTTTAGTGGAAGGATTTGGGGAAGTATGAGGTGAGGTGAACATTAAAGTGTACCATAGACAGAGTAGTCACACCGAGGGGGGTGAATCAAGTGTGACTTATTTTACGGAATTATTTTTAACATTTTAATTCAAACCTGTATCACCTATTAAGATGAGTGGATCATACATGAATTGATGAATGTAAATGAAAAACATTACACAATATTTTTACAAGGTGTGGTACTAAGACCTACATCCTTTCCTTATTGGTTAGTCCCCCCAACATGGATTATCCACTAAAATGTTTTTATCAATTACAATGGTTTGGGAAAAACTAGTTATACACCCTAGTAATAAATCCTCATGTTGATCCTGGCCGTACCACTAGCAATCCATCTATTCTACCATAGTTGGTTAGTCCCTCGAACCATTCAACTGGTTAGACCCCCAGTCTATCAGGCCTCTTCAGAAACATGTTAGACCCACAGTCACAAGATTCCAATTCTTCTTAAAACTGATCCCCAGATAGAATGATCAGTTGATCCTCATACATGGGCAAGATGGATCACAATTTCACGTTGACATATCACGTTCCTTTTCACTAATGTTAGACTTTCTCAAATAATTCTGATAACTAAATATAATCTTCTACCACAGTTCAACACTACTCAGGCAAGAATTATTTGTTCTATAGAATAATTTACCTCACTAAACACTGGAAACTCTGACACACAATTTCTTCAGAAACATTGATTGAAAATAGTCTTGGCTTCAGTATCAAATTACTACACACAAATCGAGCAACATATATCACACATGCTTCTTTTAAAACTTCATTCTTTTATACTATACAATATATAGAAGTCTCACATTCTTCATTCATTAATTCATGTTCATGAAAAATGCCACATTCTTCTTCAAGTGATGTGTAAATGAGTTTACATAGTTCCATGCACACAAAAATCACTTTTAATACCTTTGTGTAAACCTCTTGCATAAAATTATTACACTAAACCTCCATTTTTTATTTTACACAAACTTCCCACCATTGCACACACCCATTCTATTTTAATATCTCTTTATGTATGAATATGAATGAAATCATATTCATTCTGTGTACAAATGCTTCACAATTCTCACAATTAAAAATTTAATATTGTAAGCTCAGTCCTTCTTCCACATTGTGGTCTGCCTTATGTAAACATACACATAACACTTGCACAGCTTATGCACATTTCTCTTATACATGAAAATTAATCATCAGGATACTTTACCTTTCATCTTCCTCATGCACGCTAAACTTTCACACACAGTATAGACATAATGTTTCTAACACCTTTAATGTACCAACTCAACCAACATCACACTATATATTGAATTTACAGTGTGTTCACACAAGGCTTTCTTCACATAATGTAGTGTAAGTATACACTCTCTATAGTTCCTCAAGCCCTTAACGTAAGCTAGAGAAATTAGAATCATGATATCTCGACGGATTCATAGAACCAGTTCATCATTATGCTATTTAAGTTTACAAAACACATGTTGAACACTCATGACCTTCAAGTTCAATTTGGGAAAATAGAAGGTGTGTTGATCTTTCGTGAAATAGATAGATTCACAAAATGATTTATATCTTAGAATAATGCTCACATATGAGATAAAATGCATAGAGTAAATTATACTAGCCTTGTTATTTATAGGCAATAATCAAAAACTCATAACCATTAAGAACCTTCAAGAATCATTCAATTTTTGGATAACTAGTGAACCATTAATGATCACTATCACTAGAAAATTCTCAATTTTTTACATGCTAAAATATTTGATTAAATATTTTATTTATTTTTCCAATGAAATGGAATCATATTTCATTCTTCCTTGAAATTTTAGATTGGAGAAATAATAATAGAAGGTCTTGATTGGTGCATTGATCAACATAGCTAGAGCTTCAGGTGAATAGTACCGAAAAGAAAGACTTGATGGAGAAGACAACCTTGTATTAGATCTAATACCACTAAAATGATCACTGATAGATTGAACAACTAGGAATGTTAAAATGAATAGATTGGGTAGTCATGGTTCTATCAATGTTTTTCAAAATGTCTGAACATATTAATGATGAAGATGGTGAAAGATGAAGATCATATGACTCCAGTTAAATCGGCAGAATCCCACATCGAAACCACAAGAGTTTGAAATCTTCCTTAAAATACTAAATGAAATATCCTTGGATAAATTGTCTCTTATCCCCCCTTTTTTAACACCACATAATTGTTCTCCAGGCACTCTCCTACACCCACCTCCTCCACCGGGAATCCCCACATGGTGGTTCCCTTCCACTACATTTCCTTACATAGGTGTGCCCCTAGTGCTATGGACTACTCATATAGGATGTCTTGGGTTTGATCTCGGTCGTCCATAGTGTGTTTGCTACTTCCCTTAATTGGCTTATAATATTGGAATATTTTTTTGATAAGACCCTTTAAAAATGTTTTCCAAAATCCATATATAGAGAATTTCAAATCAAGTCAAAAATAAAACATAACCAACCTCAAAAACTCCATATGAATAATAAATCATTTTTAAAGGAACTACACTAAATGTTTTTTCCAATGTGCATTCATTTTCACATTTCATAGAACATAGAACTAGGTATGTAATCATCTGATTTAACACTCATTGAATTTTCAAATTCTTCATTAATTAACTACAATTTGATCATCAACAAATCATTTGGCCTATTCAATCTATGAAGTCGGATTTGTTTTCAATACCCAATTCATCTTAAAAGTAAATGATATATTCTCCCCTTTATTAGAAATAAATCCAATGATATAAGTATAAGAAGGAATTATCATTTCCAAAATTCATTTTTAAAAATTATTCTATTCTTTTCTAACACATTTTTTCTGAATTACTTATGTGAAGGATGAAAATCCTAATAACATATCAATGATCTAAAATTAATATTCTATAAGTCTATGTGACAAATTATCTGTATATAAAACAAGAGTGATCAAATATAGCTTCAATGCTATCAATAAACATCCAACATCTAATACCAATCCCTGAAGCTATTTTTTAGGAAACAAACAAAATATTTTCAACTAATATCTTGCATATATCTCATTAAACAAATTAAAAAATTCTAATGAAAAGATTTATTTTCCCTTTTTCACTAAGAAATACATCTCTTCTTTTCAAAATTGATGAATTTGTTTTATCATGAAAATTGGAAAATGTAATCGACATACCTCAATTATGACAAGTTTAAATCTCGCAAAATATTGATTATAAAAAAATTATATTCATACCTCACTATAACATCTAATTATCATAAGAAATCAATTGAGATAGAAATATATGATGGATGGTATTTTTTGCTCCCCCTCAAGAGATGAAATCAAAACAACATTCATCATGATTTTATTTAATCAAGAATAAACTCTAAGTATCTTTTGAGATTATTTGAGATTTTGTGAAGAGACAACATGTTGTCAATAGTCTTCCATGATGGAGATATTTATAGCTATAATATATCCACAACATTTATAAATTCAGGTCTACCCATGAATATATGCTTCACCTTCAATTTTGTGAATGAAAAACAAAAATAACATGTGTTAGAATAATGTGGTTCTTCAATGATCCTCAGTTAGAACAACAGGGCTGAGAATTGATTCTCAACCCAATAATCATATTAGAGGAAAATGGATTCTTTTCATTTGTTAAAAAATAAATTTATATTTTTTTCTTCTTGTTCCATCTTTCTTACCACTTCCTATTGTTATGACCATATGATCAAAAATTCTTTAGAAACATGAACTGTATTCAATCTATATGTAGACTTATTCTTCAAAGCACTAGAAATCACAAATTCTTTCCCTTTCTATTTCATGAATTATTCTTGATCATATTTCCATGTCAAAAAAAAATAATTAGAATATCTAGACATGTAGCATATGTCACACATAACATTAGAATTCTACAAGTTAACACTATTAACAATCTTTTCCGATCCTTATATAGTAATTTAATTCACCAAATAAATCATATGGTTTTTCTTCTAAATTGATTCTATCTTTGATTTTAGCTTTCTTTCATCAGTTTGAATGTTTATTGAAAATTCACAGTGATCCACGATGTGACATTTCTATCCAAAATAGAAGCATCTTTTCTTTGGTGTGACACTCTGCACATAAATATTCACAAACTTCATGGGAGTTGTTTGTTTAAAAAATTTCTTATTCTATTCACATCCCAAGGTTGACCTATAAACATAATATCTTACATGATTTACTTTATTTTGTGGTCTTTTATTCACATCAATATATTATTTATTCATAACTGGTACATACTAGAACACATCATAAAAGTGACCAATTCTATTTCAATATTCCAAAAAAAATCAATCTAATCATATTTTATCTTGATAAGTTGATTCTATTTCTGTTAATTCTTCTTTTATTGTGAAGGAATCAAATTTTCTTCAGATTTTCTCCCCCTAAATGCTGTCTTTTTATAATTTTCATACAATGAAATATTTGGAAAACAATTAATTTCCAAATTCCCAAACATCCAATAGCACAAATATTATCCAAAAAATATTGATCTATTCTTCTAAAACACATAATGTCTTTCTTTGACATTTTTCTACTTTTGGGTAGCACATTAATTATTCTATGATTTCTCTGGGGAACAAAATTTTTTCTTTACACATGTTTGTCCAAATTTTAAAGTTGAAATTTCAGTATTCATAAAATTAGTATTAGTACACACAGATTTATCCAGACAAATAGTTTCCTAATTTAAAGAGTCTATAGAATATTTATCCTTGGAATATATCAAACTCTTTTTTCCACTAGATTCAATCCTTTTATGAAATATGACTATTAATATATGAATCCTCATGAATACTTACTTTCAATGAAACTAGGTAAATATTAGCTTGTTTTATTTTCATATTTCTTAGTTTCACTTCTAGTTCAAGAAACTTTGTGTTGAGATCAATCTTCTTATCTTCAAATAATTTCATGCCTTCTTCGCACTGAATATTCATCTTCCAAATTTCTTTTTCATGCATATTATTTGACTTTACTAGGAAATTTCCAGGCTCCTTGATTATTTATTTTATCAATCAGATGAGTATGTTTAACATTCATAGATATACTATGTATCATTTCATGTGAATGAATAAATTTTATAAGAATAATTTCAATAATTTCTTTCTCACAAGCATTATATTCCAATTCTTCACTCACTTCAACATATTGTTCTACCTATTTTTCTCTGATTTAATAGAAACATCAAAATTTATAATTTCCTTAGTAGAGATAGTCTTTTCCATATAAATCAATTTTTAATTTTCTTTAAAATCAAATATGCAATTCATATGCTTCTGATAAAAACAATTGGACATGTATAGTAGATCCAATCATAGGTGACATATCATCTGATATCAATTGAAGTGTCCAAAGGATCATGTAGTCACACTGGGGGGGGGGGGGGGTTAATCAGTTGTGACTTATTTTAATGAATTCTTTTTCACGTTTTAATTCAAACATCTATCACCTGTTAAGATGAGTGGATCATGCTTGGAATGATGAGAGTAAATGAAACACAACACACAATATTTTTATAATTTTTGGTACTAAAACCTACATCCTTACCATGTTGGTTAGACCAGAAACATGTATTATCCACTATAGTCTTATTATAAATTATAATATATTAGGGAAAAAACTAGTTATGAACCCTAGTAATCGATCCTCAAGTTGATCCTGGTTACACTCCCCAATAATCCAACTCTTATGCCTCAGTTGGTTAGACCCCCCAACCATTCAACTGGTTAGACCCCCTAGTATCTCAAGCCTCTTAAGCCACTAGTTAGACCCCCAGTCACAATCTTATTCTTTTTCTTAAATATGATCAACAAACTAGATGATCAGTTGATCATCCTCCATGATCTTGTTGGATCATATTTTTTCATGTATGAATCAAGTTCCTTTTCACTAATGCCATACATTCTCAATTAATTATAATAACTAAATATAATCTGTCAACTCAGTACAACACTACTTTGCAAAAAAATCATTCTTATATAGAAGATCCAGCCTCACTAAACACTAAAAACTCAGACACAAAAATTCTTATAAAACACTGATAGAAAACTATCCCAACTTTAGTCTCACATCACTTCACACAAATAAATAAACCTATATCACATGTGAAAATTTTCACATATCATTCTTGTATATTATACTATTCATTGATTTATTTCAATATTCATGAATTATTTCATATGTATGAAATTTCCACAATCTTCTTGATGTGACGTGTAAATGAGTTTACACACTTCCATGCACACTCAAATTATGTCCATTTCCATTGTCTAAACCACATGGATAAAATACATTCACTATAGATTATTTTTTTTTCACATAGACTATAAACATTTTCACACACACAATTTCTATTTTAATATCTCTTTATTTATTCATGTGAATGAAATATTATACCTTGTGTGTAAAACTCCTTCAAAATACTAACAATTCAAAATTTAATAGTGTATGCTCAATCCTTCTTTCTTGTTATGCATTAAATTATGTTCATATATACAAAACACTTTAAAATCATAGGAGAATTACTCTTATTTACACAAATAAATCATGTATGCTACTGTACTTTGCATCTTCCTCTTGTGTTCTACACTTCCACACATAGTATGGACCTACTGTTCCTCAAAACCTTTTACGTTCAAACTCAAAAAACATCACACTATCTTTTGAAATTTTAGTGTGTGTGTGTGTGTGCATGAATTCCATCACATAATTTAGTGTAAGTTTATATTGTTCGTAGTTCTCCAACCCCTTCACCCAATCCAATGAAATGAATATCATGTTATCTTGACTGGTTCACAGAACCAATTCATCGTGAATCTATTCAATAGTGAAGGACACATGTTGAACACTCATGGCATTCAAGTCTTCTTCGTGAAAATAGAAGGTGTGTGTATCCTTTTCAAGCCATATGGATTCATAGATCAATTTATCTCTCAAACAAATCATCATATATGAGATAAAATGAACACAGAAAATGATCCTAACCACGGTATTTATTGGAAATAATCAACAACTCAGAACCATCGAGAACCTTTGAGACTCATTAAATTTTAGGAAAACAAATTTACCATGAATGATCACTATCACCATAAAAATCACATTTTCTTCATTCTTTATATCTTCTATTTATGGTGAAAATGAAATTGCATCATATTTTGATCATCCTTGACATTTAAGAATGAAGAAATGAAGAAGAAAGGACTTGAATGGTGGTTCAATCAACATTAATGGAGCATGAGGTGAACAATACCAGTGAGCGAGGCTTGCTGGAGAAGAAAAAGTAGGACATGATCCAATACCACTGAAATGATCACCAACAGATCGACTAACCATGAATGTTTAAATGAATAGATCAGGTGGTCATGGTTGTGTATGAGTTATTTAAATTGGATGAACAGATAAACAGTTGATATGATGGTATATAATGGGTCTCCCTCTACCCAGTTAAGGAGTTCTTTGCTTTTCTTTAATAATAAATGAGGCTTTGACCCCAACTTTTTAAAAATAAAATACAGATCAGATGACTCTGGTTAAATCATTCCCTTCCCAAATCAAAATCTAATGAGTTTTAGAACATCTTTATAGTACTCGAAGAAACATCATGGGTTTAATAGCCTCTTCTCCCTCCTCTGATACTACCCCGTAACGATTCTACATATGCACTCCAATACCTGCACCAGTAGCCATGTCTCCCCATACTATGGTGATCTGCCATTGTTATGCCTCACATATGCATGCCCCTTATGCTATAGCCTACTCATATAGGTTGTCTTGGGTTTGAGATCTTCCACCCATAGTGGGTGTTCTGGTCTCCATGACTAGCTTGGAATGTTGGCATAATTTTTTGATAATCACCTTTAATTTTTGCAAAAATCCATTTATAGAGAATTGCCAGTAAACTAAAAAATAAAACACAACTGACCTCAGAAAATCCTCATGAAAAAGAAATAATTTTTCATCGAACTCCATTAAATGTTGTAAGGATTATGAATTTATTTTTAAATGACTTAGAATATAGAACCAACTCTGTAATACTCTGATTGAACACTCACTAACATTTTCATATTGTTAATTAATTGGACACAATTTCAACCTCAGGAAATCATTTGTAATCATCAAAAATATCATATCTATAGAAAGATAATTTTTTGGAGGAGCTTAAGAACACTATTAGATTGATCTATGTGCCAGTGGAGTATTGGGTCCCACTAGTAGTCAGTCAAATGCATGGTTCTTCATGTTAGTGGTGGGAACAACATATTTGTGAGTGGAATGTGGATGATGTTTCGTGGGTTGCTTTTTGAAAGAGTTTTGAGAAGTGTTTCTTTCATCAATCATAGAGTTTATAGAGAGGCATGTTTTCCCTCTTCTATAGGTGAGCATGTATTTTTTGGAGCTCAGTATAAAGTTCAATGTTCTTCTATATTTTTCCTAGGCACTTTTTTGGTTTGGAGTCCCATGAGGTGAATCATGAGGAGGCACACCTTCCTTCATTCTTGTATGAAATTAATCCTTTAAAATTTCCAGTATATATTGAATCTTGTAAGAAGGTGAAGGTGATTAATAAGATTAACTCATGAGGAGGATTACTGAGATAAGGGAACCAGCTTGGTCGGTTGGGGAGAACCATTCTCAGTAGTAGGTTTTAGGCCCCTGGTCCTTTGAGGTTTCAACCTATGGGGAGTCAAACTCATCACCTTACTTTTAAACCTATTAGGTTTAGTAGTTTTTTTTATTTTCATGGGGTATTTGGGATAGTGTTTTTATTCTACGGGGTTCATGGGAATTTTTAGAATTAGTTCCTAGTGGTTCTTCAAGTTTAGTTTTGTTTGAAGTTGAAAGGTTTAATGTCAACCTTTGATGCAGTTTTTAGTGAGACTGTAACCGTAGTATGGGTATTAGTATTGTTCCCTACTATGATTATATGGAGTATATAGAGTTGAAAATAGAATTTCCTTGCATGTTCAGGGGTCCCGAAATGGGTATAGCTATGAAGGTTCCCATCCGCAGAGAGGTAGACGTGCTAGATGTGGTTAGTTTCATGTAGTTTAGGGGTAGTTCAATAAGGAAAATAGATTTTTAGATGTATGAACCGTTTATTTTATTCCCTTGTTTGTGATTTTTTTGATTTTTGAGATTATCACTCCTTCATTACACCAAATCTAGTCCATGTTCTTGGACTAGACATAGAGAGGTTTTTCATACCCATGGTGTTAAGGAAAGTATTCAGAGGCTAGAATAGCTTGTTGGATGTGTTCTGAGTGTGTAGACTAATGATTAGGACACATTAATAATGTGAGGATATAGTCTTACAATATATATAGCTATATGATTTAATTATAAAAATCTACTGGTTATATTAGGTGCATGCTGTTATCAACTACTTCTAGAGGAGTCATGTTTTTGGATGTGGATAGACAACATTGGATTTTAATTCATAAGAAGAGTTGTTATGTTGGAAATAGATGTGTCGATCACATTATTTTGATAATGGATGAGTTTTACATTGAATAAATAGGAACAAATATTGTTGAGATTTCTGGAGTTATCAAGGAGTTTTGGGATGTTTTTATTGAAGAGGTAGTAATCTTACACCCTTGGTATGATGTTGAGTTCCGGATAGACTTTCTGCCAAATGCTGGTCTGAATTTTATGGATCCTTATTAGACATCACCATTTTAGTTTCTAGAGATGAGTATGGAATAGATGATCTAATGTTGAAATGTTTTATCCAACTCAGTTTTCACCATTAAGTGAATCATTATTATTAACCAAAAAGGGTGATGGTAGTATAATGTTTTCTATAGACTACTGGAGATTGAATCAGGTGATGATTACAAATCATTACCCACTTCAATGGATTTAAAATTCTTCAGACAATTTAAGTGGGGTGAGTTAGTTTTCATATATTGATCCAAAACCTGGGTATTACTAGTTGTGGGTGAAGGAGGGGGCTATCCAGATTAATTCATTCATATATTGGTTTGAGAACATCAATATTTTTTTCAATCTATTTGTTTTCATGAAAACACTAGATTTTTTTGGGGTCATGAACTCTATATTCTATTAAATCTAGGAACATTATAGATTCATGTTCATTGACCACATATTGATCTACTCAAATTCTTATGAGGATCATTCTGATTTTATTATCGATTTCTTAGAGGTTCTTCAACAAAACATGCTCTTTGGAAAGTTGTCTAAGTGTAAATTATAGAAATGAGAGGTACATTTTTAAAGGCATGTGGTGTATCATCACGGTTTATATGTGGATCCATCAATAGTTTACGAATTTGTTTCTTGGGAATCACCCATGAATCTGGAAGAGGATTATAGCTTCCTCGATCATGAAGTCTGTTAATATAGGTTAATTTATGATTTATCATGGATTTTGGATGAATTTACAGATCCAAATATGAAGTACTCGGCTTTAATATAGACTAATATAGGTTAGGTGGCATTAAACTACATGCTGAAAAAATTGATAAATGCCCCAGTGTTCTAGTTTCTAGAGGAATGAGTAATGTTTGAGTGGGTTTTTGAACCTTCCCATATGGGATCGAGATGTCTATTGATGCATCATATGTATGTGATTGCTTATTGGTCTCAATAGTTACATCCCCATGATCGTAACTATGACACCCATGATCTGGAGATATAATTGGTTGTGTTTATGATGAAGATATGGTGTCACTAAATCACCAAGGATAGCATTATAGAGTTAATGGATCACAATATTTTGAGGTATATATTTTTCATAGTGGGATATAAATATAAAGAAAATGATGTGGATGGTGTTTCTTCATGTCTATGACATTTAGATCTCCTACACATATGGAAAAGGGGAATTCTATGGCTGAAACATTGAGAAGAAAGTCACAAAAATCAAAATTTCTAGATGTACGCAGTTTCCTGGAGGGTGATAGAGATATTGGAGGCCCTAAAACATGACGTGAGAGTGGTTAATAGTGGACATTGTTTGTTTCATATGAAAGTAAAATTTTATATGATGTATTAGGTGGATGAGTCTTAGTAGGGAGACTAAGAGGAAAAGGTGATGTGTGATCCTGTAGGCCAAAGTGAGGCTCCAAAGGGATGATTGGAGTATGGTTAGAAACATATTTTGTTTCAGGAGAGGCTATTTGTTTTGGTAGTGATGTATGTGGGAGTTCTATATGAGTTCTATAACACTACTATGGCGGTACACCTGAGAGTTCCAAAAATGTATCATTGCTCGAGGATGTATTTATTATGGCCATAGATGATATGATAAGTGAAAGAGTTTGTGTAACAACCCAAACTTTTATCAATGAAATTTCTCCCATCTTATAGTGATTTCATATATTAGAATCACCTAAAATCACATTAGGAAACATCATGCCAAATCATTGTTAAATGAACTACTAAATTCTATGTGACCATTATACATAATTTTTTAACTGCTATGATTTGAATTTCGGAAATCTGGCATGCACGATTGTGATCAGTAAGTTGTTTGGAGTCTGATAGGACTAAATTAATTTTTGGTGAATTGTAACATACCCTTATGAATTGAAATGTTACCCTTATGAATAGTAATATGAACATTATGAATAGTTAATGGGCTAAGTTAACAGTAACCAAACCAATGACGGTATAAATAAAATGTATACATCCAATAAGTGATAATATTATATAATTATATTACAGTGCTGGTATTTTTGTAAGTCTGAAATATTTAACGATTAATTTAATAATTTTGAAGAAAACTTATTTTCATAAAATTTATTCATAAAAAATTATTTTTATATCTTATTATTATATGATATTTTCATGAGACCTTAATTAATTATTCAATGACTTAGAAAAGTAGTTTTAATTTTAAAAATTGGTATTTTTCTAGTAAATTATGATTTTAATTAAAAATTAAATTACCCATATTTAGAAAATTATTTTCATAAAATTTATTTCATTATAAAATTCTTCACATTTAAAAAAAATGTATGGTGAATATTTGAGATTTTTCTGAAATACTAGAATTTTTTGGTGACTAGTGAAATTTGATAATTTTTAAAATATGCTAAATAAATGTATTTTTTCATCATGCTTGAGTAATGGATGATGTAAATGGCCATTAGGTGGAACTCACATTCCCTTTTTTCTTTATTTAGTCTTGGAATCATCACTATTTTTTGTCTTGAGAAAAAATGGTAAGGTAATGAATTAAAAACTAAGAAAACACCCCTCCCCACCACTATAAATACAACCTCTCACAACATCATTTCCTCACAACTCTCAAGATTAAATACTTTTCCAAATAATTTTCTAATATCTTCCCTATCCCCTCCCCCAAATCATGGATCTCATGGTCTCATAAAAATACCAAGCCTAGGTTCCCTGATGAGGATCTCAAGAAGAGAATTCCAGACGTAATTCATCTCTCTATTTTCCTTCAATTTCCAATCAAATTTCACTTCATTTATACTCTTATCCTCAACATATATTATCAAAATTTCCTGATAAATCCAATATTATTGATAAAATGGTTTTCTCTCATGTTAATGTAATATCATTCATTAATATCCTTCCACTCTCTTTTATTTTTTGAAAATGAAATCATTGCCCATGATGTGTCAATTTACCATCATCATGGGCGATGCACCTTCATTTTACATCGACGCATTCAAGGATGACAACAAAAAAATTAAATGGTCAAAAAATATTTAAATATATATACATTTTAACCAATTCTATTTTATATAATAATACATGCATACATAATACTAAATGATAAAATAAAACAATTTCGTTGTGATCCAAAACCCGACCAAATTAATCTAAAATGATCATTGTTAAATTTTATCTTAGGATTAATCATCATGGTATATAAACAAGTTCATCATAAGATAATTTAAAATCCTTGAATATCATTAATAACATGTAATGTCAATTGTTGATTTTTATCCATGTTATACACAATGTTACATTCATGTGTACAAGTGAACCGTTCATAAAAACTAAGAAAAAGAACTCTCATGAAGAATGAATTGAAACTATATAACT
This sequence comes from Viscum album, assembly GCA_963277665.1. NCBI lineage: Eukaryota > Viridiplantae > Streptophyta > Magnoliopsida > Santalales > Viscaceae > Viscum > Viscum album. The sequence continues at coordinate 1,258,193,258 of OY728122.1, forward strand.
CCTTAAAAGGCCCATTACATAAGTTAATTAATTCATAATGAAAAATATTAATTCATAAAAGGTTATTTAATTTTTAATTAGTGAATCTAATTTCATTATATAGTACATTAAAGTGAAGAAATCGTTCGGATACACCGTAAGGGGAATTATCGAACCCAACTTTATTTCTTCCGGTTTCCCTCTTTCACTCCATTTTCAGTATGGTTATTCCTTAAAAGTAATTTCTTCATCACTATATTACTATTTATGGGATATACATGCTTTCCATTTGAGTTTATGTTGAACATAATGTTTTCTAAAAGAACTCTTCTTTCAAAAACACACCTTTTACTTCCCACTCAAGGATGATGGTGCTTGTATCAAGTATGTAATTCCCTCTTTCATTTGGGAATCCAATGTTTATGAATTTATTATTAATGAAGTGAAACCCAATCCATTACATGTGTTGTTTTATGTTTGATATAAGTTTTATGTGTCTTGCGTGATGATGTATACATTATGATGTGACAGGTGCGCCAGACATTATATAATGCAATTAAAATGTTATGATGTGATGGGTGTGCCTAGAGGTATATAGCACTCCAATGAATTGGATAATGTGAATAAACTCATGAGTAATTTAAAATATGAGTGAACATGATGCTATATTTGTTCACAACTATGTGTGATATTTGACCACTTAGACATATGGTTATATTTTTATACATTTTCACTTTTCAAGCCTCCTATTAATTCTTCCAATCATTTTTATGATCCTATGATCATGTCATGATGATAATGATTATGCTCACCCAATGTTTTATTGTCCCATATTCTTATCCTCTTACTGGGGTTTTATCTCACTCATTTTTTTTCTATATCCTCAGGGGACTACATGTACTAAGGATTAGACAATGGCCAATAAGAAGATAGAAAAGAAGGAATTAAATAAATGTAGGGTTTTTTATTGTAACTTTTATTTACTTTCCTAGTTTACCCAATAAACAAAACCTTTGGATCCTCTTTGTGTAATGTTTTTATATTTTTATCATTAAAATTATGTAAAAGTGATTTAGGAAAATATGGGTTGGTATAGTTGATATCAGGGGCACGGTTTAGTTAATTTGGGAATTAGGATTAGAGAACCTAAGTTAAAAACACTAGTATGAGACTAAATATATTTTAGCACATAAGAAGCTCTGCTAAACATAGGGATCACATATTATATACTTTTAGTGTTAATTGAAAAAAGGAGTAAATTTTTTATTCTTTCATTGTTGGCTTATGTATTTTTCTAACCATTTATATTTTAGAAAATGGTGGGAAATAGGAGAAACTAGGATAAAATCCCGTATGAGGGATAATGTAGCGATTACCTAAAAGATGTCTCTAATGCATTGGGAGTTAGAGTTCAAAACATCATGGTGATGCTTACCCAGTTGTATCTGGTTATGAATAATATCCTAAATAATGTAGAGCATCCTCCTTCACCTAAGAGAGAGAAACTAGCTATCGTTTTTTTTATGTGACAATGACCACCAATATTTAGTTGATTATCTGATCCAATAGTTGTGGAATAGTGCGTCAAATGGATAGAGAATATGTTTTCTAAGATGCAACGATCTATGATAGAGAGGATGAGTCTTGATGTTTTTAATCTATATGGAGAGACCGACCAGTGGTGTGATTTGATTAAGAACACCAAGCCGAGGGACAAAATTGAAGAGATGGAGTGGGAAGACTTTAAGATAATATTTCTTAAAAATTATTTCCCATGAACTCATCATACGAAGATGGAGATAAAATTCATAGTGAAAGAAATAGAAAGGAGAATCTGTCACGAACTATGAGGAAAATATGACACGTCTTTCAAGGTACACTTTGGTATTTATTATCAAGAATGATGGTAAAATTGATAGATTATTTAGTGGATTAAAATCAGAGCTTCAAAAGACTCTTGAAATTATGGACTTTTGGAGTTATGAAGAATTCATTTGAGGTGGTCTAAAAGTGGATATGGTGTTTGGAGACGATTCCCATGGATATGGTGATAAGAAATAAAATATGAAGTTTCATGCCATAGGATCTAATGAGAAAGGTGGAATTGAAAATCAACCACCCACATGTCAAAAATGAGGGAAGAAGAATCATGGGAACTATCTCAAAGAGATAGGGAAATGCATTATGTGTGGGAGAGAAGGAAACCAAGATCAAGAGAGATGAAAAGACGTAAGAAGGAATCAGAATGTGGTGGATTAGAGAAGAGTACCACCCATAGTCCAATGCTAAAACTGTATGGAGAAAGGGAACTATACAATGAAATTCACTAAAATTTGAGTCCTCAAGGGTAATTAGTGTCATATGACAACAAATCCAAAGGATAATGGGAAGGGTTATTACATCCCAAATGAAAAAGTTCATCCTGAAATGATGTTATATAAGGTATACTTCTTATTTACTCAATAATTGAAATAGTCTTATTTGATTTTGGTTCTACGCATTCCTTTATATATTTCTTGTTTTTTAAAACTATCTAATTGAATCCCAAAAACCTTGAAGTAGAGATATCTTTAAAAACACCAAGGGGTGAAATCATTAAAACCTAAGTGTTGGAATATTCTCTTATTGGAATATGTGGGAATATTCTTCCAAAAAATCTCATGCTACTTCCCTTTATGGAATTCGATGCTATATTGGGAATGGATTGGATCTTGTTATATAGAGAACATATTAATTATTAGGAAAAGGAAATATTTTTTCATATTTTGATCCATCCCATTCCCCTAGACAAATGAAAGGAAGATCTTGAATCTCCTTTGAAATACATTCAATGGTGTGGTTTTTGGTTTCCTTTAAAGAATAATACCCTGCTCAAATGGTTTAGTCAAAGGAAAGTGTCAACCTATAAGAAATGTCCATTGTGTGGGAATTTTGTAATGTATTTCCCAAAGAGTTACCTAGACTTCCACATGATCATGATGTAGATTTCTCAATAGAACTCAGACCAAGAGCTGCATCTATCTCAAGGTGTCCCTATAGGATTGATCGTATCTAACTGGAGGAGTTAAAGAATCCGTTGTAAGAGCATTTTGAAAAAGGTCTCACATGCCATAGTTCATCACCTTGGGGTGTGCCAATTCACTTTTTGAAGAAGAAGGATAGATAAATGTGGTTTTGTATCCATTATTGGGAACTCAACAAGATCACCATAAATAATTGGAATCCTTTTCCAAGGACTGATGACTTGTTCGATCAATTACGAGGAGCTCAGTACTTCTCAAAGGTTGATCTCCATTATGGATATCATCAAATAATGGTGATGAATGAGATATTAATAAGAACACCTTCCATACAAGGTAATATCACTATGAATTTTTGGTTATTCCCTTCAGTCTTACTAATGCACCTATAATCTTAATGTATTTTATGGATAGACACCTTTGACATTATCTTGACAAATTTTTGGTAGTGTTTATGGATGATATTCTCATCTAATTCAAGAGAAATGAGGAACATGAAAAAAATATACCGCTTCTATTAGAGACATTGAGAAAGGATAAGTTTTACACCAATTTTAGCAAGTGTGACTTTTATATTAAGCAAGTCACATTCACAGGACCTGTGATACCATGTGAGGGAATTTCTGTGGACCCTTTGAAAACAAAAGCGATTGAGGAATGGTCCAGGCCCTCTAGTGCCACAAAAATCCTTAGTTTTCTTGGATTAGTTAGGTACTGCCAATGTTTTGTGAGAAATTTCTCAAAATTTTCAATCATGATAACTATTTTAACAAGGAATGGGGTAAAGTAGGTATTGATGGATGAATTTGTGGAAAGATTCAAGGATCCAATGAGAATGCTAATTACTGCACCTGTACTCACATTACCAAAAAGTAGAGAATGTTTTTTGATATACAATGATGATTCCAAGAAAGGATTCGGTTGTGTACTCTTGAAAAATCATAATTTGATTGCCTATGCCTCAGGGGAGTTTAATATCCATAAGAATAAATACCATACAGATGATTTTGAGCTAGAAACATTAACTTTTTCTTGGGAATCTGGTGACATTACCTCTATGGTGAGAAGTGTGATATAAATACCGATCACAATATCCTGAAGTATATATTCACACAAAAATACCTCAATATGCATCAAAGGGTATGATTAGAGCTAATCAAGGACTATAATTTCCATATCCACTATCATACTTGAAATATGAACAAGGTAGATGATGCTCCAAAACAAAAAGTGTCTACTCCTCTATCCATGTTGCAGATTGAGAAAGACCCTATCTTTATGGATATGCAAAGTATGGATTTGGAAATAATAATGGTAGAGAATACATACCACCTTTCCAAAATTATTTCCCAACTATCTATCCATGTGATGATTAAGGTGGCAATAAGTGATGCTCTGAGGTTACAATAGAAGGTGAGTGTTGTAAAGTATGTGAAGCTGTAAGCATTCCATATCAATGATAATGTTGTGATTCAGTTTAGAATGAGGCATTGTTTGCCTTCATCACCTGAGATAAAGAATGATCTATTTTACATTGCACATATCTCACCGTTATCTATCCATCCTAATAGCACCAAGATGTACTATGATCTATGAGAATACATCTAGTGGGACCACATGAAGAATGAAATTGTTGAGTATATATCAAGGTGATTGATATGTCAAAAATTTAAAGTATATTGACAAATTTCCAAAGGGATTATAAAATAATTTCCTATACCCATTTGGAAATGAGATAATGTCACTATGTACTTTTTCATGGGTCTCTTGAAGAAACCCAAAGGAAATAATGTGGTATAGATTTTGGTGGACCAACTCACCAAGACTACCCACTTAATCACTATTTGGGAAGATCTCTCACTTTAACAACATGCAATGATATATGTGAAGGAAGTGGTGGGACTACATGGGGTTCCACTCTCAATTATATCAAACCATGATCCCAGGTTCACATCTAAATTCTAGACGAGTCTTCAACATTCCTTGATTACTGAATTGAATTTCAGCCCAGCCTATCACCCCCTAACTGATGGCCAATCTAAAAGGACTATTTAGATGCTCAAAGATATTCTTAGAGCCTACTATTTGGAATTCAGAGGTGGATGGGATCATCAACTACCATTGATTGATTTCCCATACAATAATAGCATCCATTTGAGTATTCATATGGCTGAATATGAAGACCTGTATGGAAAGTGATGCAGAACTCCAACCTATTGGGATAAAGTATAGAAATAAATATAATTGGACCTAATATTCAACAATAGATGACTGAGAAGGTTCAATCGATCCAAAAACATATCAAATCTGCTCAGTGTCAGCAAAATAGCTATGCTAACAACTATACAAGGGACTTGGAGTTCAATGTTAGAGATAAATTCTTCCTTCAAATATCACCATGGAAGAGAGTCATGCGGTTTGGAAAGAAAGGGAAGGTAAGCCCAAGGTACATTATAACCATTTAGATCCTTGACCACATAATATCGGTGGCCTATCATAAATCACTTTCACCGAATTTATCTCAAGTTCATGATATTTTCTATGTATATGTCTCAAGAAAGTACATACCGAATCCCTCACATGTACTAAACTCAGAGGTGGTAGAGCTGGAAGATGATCTATCATATGTGGAGCAACCAATAATGATTCTGGACTAGGGAGATAATGTTATACACAACCAGATAATCCACCATATCAAAATATTTTGGAGGAACCATAAGTATGAAGATGAAACTTGGGAACTATAGGATGTGATGAAGGAGAAGTACCCTCACAAATTTATGGGAAACTAAATTTTGAGTGAAAAAATTCAAAAGGTGGGAAAACGTAACGACCGAAACATTTTCCAATGCAATTTGTGCCTTATTATAGTAATTTCATATAGTAGAAGCACATAAAATCACAAGAGGAAACACAAAGGAACATGATGATTAAATTAACTATTAAATTCTATGTAATCTTTAAGCATAATTTTTCCACTTCTATGATTTGAATTTTGGAAATATGACATACACGGTTGTGATCAGTAAGTTGTTTGGAGTCCAATAGGACAAAATTAGTTTTGGGGAATAGTAACATACCCTTATTAATTGTAATGTTACCCTTATGAATAGTATTATGACCCTTATGAATATTAAATTAGATATGTGAATTGGAACCCAAACAATGATGGTATAAATAAAATTTCTCTGTCCTATAAGTGAAAATATGATATAATTATATTAGAGTGCGAGTATTTTTGCAAGTCAAGAATATTTAATGATTAATTTAATAATTTAAAATAAAATTTATTTTCCTAAAATGTACTCATAAACTAGTATTTTTTTGTCTTATTATTATATAATAATTTTATGATACCATAATTTATTTTTCAAAGTGTTAGAAAATATTTTTTTAATTTTAAAAGTTTGAATTTTTCCAAAAAAATTAAGATTTTAATTAAAAATTAAGTTACCCATATATAGAAAATTATTTTCAAAAAATGGAGTTAACTTTTTAATTCTAAACCTCAAAAAAAATTGGTTGAAATTTTGATATTTTTATGAAATACTTGATTTTTTGGTGAATAGTGAAATTCGATAATTTACAAAATATGCTAAAGAAATGAATTTCTATATCATGCCTGAGTCATGGATGATGTAAATTTCTATTGGTTAGAACTAAAATTCCCTGTTTAATATATTTAGTCATGTAATCATCACTACTTCCTTTCTTGAGGGAAATTGATAAACTAATTAATTAAATATTGAGAAAAAAACCCCTCCCCTATTCTATAAATATCACCCCTCATAACCTCATTTTATTACACTGCTCAAGCTTCATGGCTTATCCAAATTCTATCTAAATATAATCCCTATCCCCTAACCTACTTCCAATTTCTCTTTTTCGCATCAGAAGACAAATCCAAGGTGCATTGAGGAGGATCTCCAGAGGAGAATTCAAGAGGCAATTGCTCTCCCTCTTTTCTTTCAATTTCCTTTCAAATTTCATTTCCTTTTTTTCTCTTATCCTTATATTCTCTTATCCAAAGGTCATTATAAATCTAGTATGAATGATATACAGTTATTATATAATTTTAAAGTAATATCTGTGATTAAACTCCCCCCTCTTCCACATTTATTTTTTTAAATGAAATCATTGCCAGTGATGGGTGAATTTATGATCATCGTGGGTGATGCACCTTCATTTACTTTCAACGACTTAAATTATGTCAATAAAACCATTAAATGGGTGAAAAAATATTGTAATTTTTATTTTATAACGCATTTTATTCTCTATAAACAAATTTATACGTAATAATAAATGATAAAAAAAACATGTTCATTTTGATCCAAAAACTTCCCAAATTAACCTAAAACGATCATCTTTAAATTTTATCTAATGATGCATCCTCATGGTATTTAAAAAACATAATTATAAGATAATATAAACTACTAGTAGATCATTAATAACATTTGATATCAATTTTTAATTTTTATCAATGTTCTACATGAACTTCCATTCAAGTGTACAAATGAACTGTTCATGAAAACTAAGAAAAAGAACACTTCCGATCAATTAATTTAAACTCTGTAACTCAACCAAAGCTCTATAAAAGAAATTAATAAAACCATAATGAACCATATTAATATATAAAAGGTTTTTTAATTGTTATTTAATTAATCTAATTTTATTATACATGACATTAAAGTGTATAAAGTGTTTGGATACAAGGTAAGGGGAATTATGGACCCCAACATTATTTCTTTGGGTTTTCCCTCATTTAGAACATTTTCATAATGGTTATTCCATAAAAATTATTTCTTCATCATTATTTTACCTTTTATGGGATATAAATGTTGTACATTATAGTTTATTTCAAACTCAATGTTTTCCAAAAAACTCTTCTTTCAAGTACACACATTTTACTTCCCACTCAAGGTTGATGGTTCTTTGGTCATGTTTGTTATTCCCGCTTCATTTGGGAACCCAAAGATTATGAATGTATTATTTATGAATAAAAACCCATTACTTTCCATGGTTTTATTATTATTGATATATGTTCCATATGGAATGAAATAAAATTTAAATGTTATGATGTGACAGGTGCGCCCAAAATTTTATAGTGCAATCAAAATGTTATGTTCTGACAGGGGCACCCGAAATTATATTATAATTCAACTAATAGTGTAATGTTAATAAACTCATGATTAAAGTGAAATATGAATGAAAATTATGCTATATTTTTGAAAACTATATCTGGTAGTTGACCACATAGACAGAAGGTTCCATTTTTATGGACTGCCACTTTTGAAGCCTTTTTATTAATTATTCATATCACGTTTATGATCCTATGACTATGTTATGATTATAATGATTATGCTCACCCCATGTTGTATTGCATCATGTTATTATAATTTTACTAGGATTATAGATCACCCCTTTTTCATGTATATCATCAGGTGATTACATGTACTAAGGAGTACACAAGGGATAATAAGAAGCTAGAGATGAAAAAATAAATAAATGTTTATGTTTCATGTTGTAAATTTAATGTATGTTCCTAGTTTTCCAAAGACACTAAACCTTTGGATCCTCATTGTGTAATGTTTTTTATGTTTTATATCATTAATATAATTTGAATGTATTGTAAGAAAATATTAGTTTCTATAGATTGTTCTTAGATGTCTAGTTTTCCAGTAGGCAAAGGATGAAAATTGTATTCCTAGTGGTTTATTGAAGCCCTTGGATGTTCTTGAGTAGAAGTGGGATAAAATATTAATGTATTAACCCAAAGGGTTATATTGAGTTTATAGAGTCTGTGATCTTATCAATGTGATCATGGAAAAGTTGAAAATATTATCCCATATCCTAGTATTCAGGGAGTTTGGAATCATATTTGTTTTGGAGGAGAGGTATAAGGTTGAGGTTGTGAAATTGTATAGAGTTATGAGGTAATTTTTCTTAGAGTAGGACGATCAGTTTACCTCCTATTCCTAGAGTGGATTATATAATTCTATTGAAACTCAATTCCATATCAACCCTTCTTTACACTCTCAGATAGATGGGCACACATAGCGGACTATCCAGATGCTATAGGATCTGTTATGGGTGTGTATCTTTGATTATGGAAGATATTGGGAAAGGAAAATTACTCTTTTTTAGTTTTATTATAACAATAGTTATCACCCATCCATTGGAATGAACCCAATTTAATATTTTTGTGAGTGTTTTTTTAACCATTGTTCTAGGATAATGTTGGGGTTTCATCAGTTATCATTCCTAATTTTATAGAGAACATTACTGATACGTTTCATGTTATTAATTAGAGGATTAGTGTAGTGTAAGATCAGAAGAAGTCCTAGAAGATCATAGTTAGAGGACCTTCAACTTCAGGGATGGAGACCATTCATTCCTAAATGTCTCTCATCAACATGGGAATTATAGGTTTATTATATTGAGTAATCTATATTCCCAAATTTTTTATCCGTTCAAGGTGTTGGGTGATATTGGAAAAGTGGCTTTTCAGTTGGCACTTCTGCTATGGTTGGACCAGATCCAAGATTTTTTCAATGACTCTTAACTCCATCATTATCATTACAATGACTCCACTCTCAATGAATAGGGACAACTAGATAGTGGTGATGCCAAAATTTAATGTATAGTTAGAAGTAGTTGTTAAAGTATAGATATGGATCGAATCCATAGATATTGAAGATGAAACCAAGATACATTCAGATTTGATGGGGGATTGCCTATAAAGTGGCCAACATTTGTTTTATTATAATTTATATAGAAGAATACTAAAGTAACCATGAGAAAGGTGATAATTTTAGATTTAAATAGTTAATTATTTTAATTGAAACGATTAATGGAATGGGTTTATCTTAGGTTTTTATTAGGAATAGAATGGATGTAACTGTTTTCCTATGAAATCAAAAGTCACTAGTTCAAGAAGTATACAATCAATGAGATTATTCCACAATATTTTTCACAAATTTAATCCAAAAAAATGAATATAGAATCACAAATGCACATATAATACCACTTTCTTTATCACTCTAAGGAACTTTATCATACTAGAAATCAAAATGTGTTGTCATTAAATTCAGTGAAGATGGGGAAGAAAAATACTTGAAGAAAGGAACTCTCAATGCATAAAAAATAATTTGGGAATTTAATATCATCAAATAAGATACAATAAATCCCTAATATACTCACTATAATAAAACTAAAAAATTTTTATCCTTCCATTGATACAAGGATTTCAATAGAATATGGAAGTTGACTTATAAAGGTAGAATTAAAGAAATAAAAAGCATAGAAAAAATGATCACACCACCATTGTGAAAGGAATTTCACAATTTTTGGTGTCAATAAATTAACAAATTGATTCATAATTATCTACATGTTAGTAAAAATGATATAAAAATTTATGAATAATAAGAATAATATGAATGTTTATTACGAAATGAATGTGAATGAAAAAACTTATATGAAAAAAATGAACATGCGATTACAAAATGAAAGTGTAACATTAAAATTGATAGAACAAATGCACACCAAAAATTAATTCAACTTAACACCATAAAAATGAATATTTGGTTCCAATGGTACATCCACCATCATTAAATTCTATTCCATTTAATTAGTATACTAAATGTTGGGTGAGAAATCAAGTGAAATTAGACTTTTCAATGTTGACTAGAAAATCCGTACCATATTCATCCCCCTTTTTTGGCATGAAAATATGGAATTGAATATGGATGGATATGGAATGGTAGTAGAAGAGAAATATTTTGTTCCAGGTGTTCACTAAAATCATTAAAAATTGAATTCCAATTGGACCAGTCATTCATATTTTTTTTTATTGAAATGGTGGGATTATTTTATGGGCCATGAAATTTGGCCCATAATTTAATCCTCAACTTGGGATCCCTGGATCCCCTTAAAAAATATAATTACGATTACACATTTTTGAATTAACATATCTCCATAATTTTCTTTTATTTTAGTTAAAACATTATCTTTATTAGTCTTGAAAGGTGTGCTTCACTTTTATTTTATGGGCCTAGGGCCCATTATGATTTGATCAGAAATTTTTGTATCAATGGAAAAAAATTCATCATCCCTTGTAAATCATCCATTGATCCTAAAAAACATATTCCACTCAAATTTATCTATCATATCCCAAAATATAAAATTCAAATAATTAAAATAACTAATTCCACAAGTTGATGATTAATTGGTCCCAAATTGAAACACTTTGGACATGAATTGCACAACGATGTGAAATGATGCTTAGATTAGAAAATCACTAAAACCATTGTTTATGTACATTAAAACACATAAATATTAATATATAAACAATTAATTTTATCCTCTTCTAGTGTAAAATCACACCCCTATGTTAGTTTTTCTAGTTCGGTGCAAAAAATATCTCTGAAATATGAAAATGGAATTCCATTATTGAAAAAACCTTTAACATAAAATTCTCACAAAAAGACATTATTGAAATAAATTTAGAAATAGATCAATATTATTTAACATATTATAAGTTCACAAGCATATCCAAATCCCAAAACTATTCCTTTTTTCAAATTCATCACTATATTTAAACAAATTTCAATTAAGATGGATAATGTGTTGGGCATCACAAAACGCATGGGTACTATTTTATTTTTCATGGGAAAAATGGTAGTGAAATGTGGGAATCACATTAAACTATTAGATGAGTTTCCAATTTTATCTTTTCATATTTTCCACATTTTTTTGTTTGTTTTGTTTTATTAAACACAATAGTGATGAAATGACTAACTATGGGTAAGAAAACTAAGGATTTATGATCCCCAAGTGATGGATTCCACACATTTCATCACTTATAAACACAAAATTATATATATAAATCCATACTATGTGAAAGAAAAATATGGTGTCCTGATACCCATGTACTAGAATCCACACATTTGGAAGAAACATTTCTTTATGCGGTCACCATTTTTTAGTTTTTTTATTGGATACTTAAATTAAATTAAATTGGAACTGAACCCTATGATATGATGAAAGGGACCTTGTAGGGACACTAAGCTTGACTTACATGGACATTACATTACTTTTGCGGAATACTTAGTACATTACAAAAATGCACACACAAGGACCGTAATAGTTTAGTGCCTTTGGAAACTCAGAATATAATCTTCTAATCGTGGTAAAAGATCTTCAACATCTCCCATAAAGATCTTCCCTTTTTTGTCTTACCTAAAACATTTCTTTATATCCAGGGGAAAAGAAAACATAAAACGGTGAGCTAAAATTCTCAGTAACGGTAAACAAAAGAAATATCAATCACATCATATTCATAAGAACATAACAATTTGGAAATCTTACCCTGCAAATGAGATCATAATTTCATAACCTGGGATAAATCATGGTAGTGACATGTAATCACAGTAATCATAACTTAAAACATGAATCTTTTTGAAATACCCACATAATCATAGAGAATCATTTCTTATTAGTCAAGACTCATTGCCAAGACTATCTTAGCGAACAAAGTCCATTTCTGAACTGAGTTCATTCCTCGTTTTAGTCATGTTTCACTGAACTGGTTTAACCAGCTATTCCAGCCATGTCTATCTCATGAGATATAAAATATTTACCCAATGAATTTGAGGGATATATAGGTCCCACCAATCTCATAATGATACCATTCTTATGTGTGCCACAAAATCAAAAAAAATCATACATCATTGCATAACCCATGTAATAAAAATGGGATTCTTAAACATAATGACATCATAAAACAATTCATATAAGATAAAGGAATTCATAAAAATAATTCCATCACAACATAATCAAATCAATTTAATAATAGGGATAGAAACATAACCCTATATTCTCTTAGATGGAAAATAATTTTGATAAAACACTTGAACTCCATTCTTGAGGAAAATATCCTTTCTACTTCAAAAACACTTTTCCTTTATTAACATGTCATAAAATTATAAACTAAAAGAAGTTGATTAAAAATAAACTTGAAAACTTGTAAAGGAATCTTCTTGGAAATAATGTTTTACAAAAATCCATTCATGCCGTATAATTTAAAAAAACATTCTTCTCATACTTTTGTCGGATAGTCAAAAAAGTACCTCGTACGAAAAATGACAAAAGATTCCTTTAATATCTTTTACTAAAAACTCACCGAAGGGTAAAATTGGATTTAAACAATTGTAGGTGGATGGAAATAATATTACATATTGAGGAAACATGGATGTGGATGATAAAATTCACCCCAGTAAATTCTAAAGTATAAACAATCTCGAAAACAAATGAGATTGTGATATTTCCCTTACCATAGGTCCGATTTGCTTCGTAAGTGTCCGAACCTCCTGTATAATGATTTAAATAATGTCATTGACTTATCCCAGAATCATACTCATTGTTATGATATCATATATGGTCATATTATTAGCTTCTTATTAGTAATATTTCATTGTTACTTGTTATTCGGGTGTTTATTGCTTTTTGTTCTTATGCGTGTTTTGTCGAATAAATTCTTATTCTCATTTTAGGTTATAGATACCTCATTTCCAGAATGGTATTAGTGTAATATATATCATATTCAGTCACTAAATTCATTTATATAATAATTATGTAATGAAAATCATGTAGAACGAGTCGCATCACATCATGGAGACGGTATTCCGTACGTACGCATGAGCGATGATATTGTTCCCATGATCGTGGAATTGTATTGGAGTGTATGTATACTATTTTAGAATCAATATCAGTTTACAATAATCATATATATTCATTATTTACACCATTATACCAATCCAAGTAAGGTGGTGGTGGAAAATAGATTACACCACGGCGTGGAGACGGTATTCAGTACGTACGCACGCGCGGTGATTTAGTTTTCCGTAGGATGGATAGATGGTGAAATAGGGTTGTTTCATACTTATAATAACATATCAGTATATTAGTGATACTGATTTTATTACTTCATAATGAAACAACTAAATAAGAAGAAGTGGAAGAAGAAATAAAGTTGAAAGAATCGGTAACGGACATTACCTCTTCTTTGAAGCGCTTCTTTGAGACCTCCTTTTAGGGCACTAAAATTGGTCTTTGAAGAAGACCAGAACCTCTAGGATGTCTCTAGTGAAGTGGAGAGAAGAAATTGGAAGGGGTTTTCCGAGCTTTAAGGCTCAAAGTGGTGTGAGGAAGAGAGGGAGGAGGTGCCCTTTTATAAGGGAGGAGAGGGGAACCTTTGGAAAAACTAAAAATATTATTTTATTATAAAGCCATATTCAGTTTTAAATAGCTCCAAATTGATTTATTTTGAAGATAAGGTGGGGATGGGTCTAAAGCCTCTCATCCAATATAATTTGGACAAGTTTGGTTTACTATTTTAACCTTATCATTTAGATTTAACTTTAAGTTATATAATTTTACTTTTACCGTGTCTTTTTGTGTTCTTACAATATAAGGTTAATAAACTTACTATAAGAAGCCAAACGAACCCCAATTTATTTATTATTAATATATATAACCTTATCTAAGTCATTTTTCCGAACCATAGATTTTTAGTAATAAAATAACAATTAATAATATATTATTTTTTTTAAAAACTATTTTATGTCAATTTTGACACTATTTAGTAATTGATTTTTGTGAAAATCATAATAGAATTATTAGTTCGAAAAAAGTTAATTAAATCAATACTAACATGTCATATTAATCTATAAAATTAGTTTAATTCCTAAAAAGTCTTAAATTACATTTATTTGGGTATTTATAACATCAATTATGTCAATATTTCATTAATAAGATAATTACTGCATCATCTTTGTGTCATAAATAAATTAAATTATATAATGTCTAAATATTACAAATGAAATACCATTATGTAGGAAATATTTTTATATTTATAATTAATATTTATAGTCGAATTTATCTTCTTTATAACCCTATATTAAAAATTATTTACTTATTAAACATTGATTTTAACTATTTTAACCCTTCTTTAAATAAATTAATAATAAATGTCCTAATTTAATCCAAGTGGGCCTAAATGGTCATATTTTATTCCTAAGGTTGTTTTTGGTCGAATTACACTTATCTAATAGAATTAGGACATGTTTTCGGGTAATAATAATATCATTTGTACCCTTAATTACCCTATTTACTTTTAACCGTGGTAAAAAAAGTAAAAAGTTATTATTCACCAAAAATTATTTTAATCTCATTGAACCACATTTTACTTACTGACATGAACCGTGTCTCTCAGATTTTTGAAATTACATTCACAAAAGTGGTAAAATTAATTTTTATGTAAATTTTCAAATTCTCCTATGAGGTGGGTAAAAGACGGTGAAAAGTTCAATGAAATTTTTATATATCTAAAATTATTATAAAATTACTCCAATTAATTACATTGAACTTATATAGGTATTATTTATCAATTTTTACCTAAAATAAATTTAAATAAAATAAATAATTATTTAAATAAAATTCGGTTTTTAAATAGTAACCCAGTGTTTTCACTATTCATCAAAAATTGAAAGTTTTCAGAAAAATACCAAAATTTCACCCCAGGCTAATTTCGATATTCCGAATCCAAAAATGAAGTCCATTTTCAAAAATAAAATTTATAAAATTTCAAAAAGTGGGTATTACTATTCATAACGTCTAGTTTTAATAATATTTTAATAGCATATCGTTGTTTAGCAAAACTCGGTATTGCGTACAACACACGCTATCATGGAACGTAGCGCTTGTGTGTAATGCAAGCCAAGTCCGGGATGCATGTTCTGCAAGCTTCTTTTGGTGTAGCGTACAACACAAGACATTAATGAAATTAAAAATAATATTTTTCATAAAATATTGGGGTGTTACATTCTACCCCCCTTAAAATAAATTTCTCCCTCGAAATTCGTCGGGGTTATAAATGGTTTACTACTCGAAAGTTTTTTTAATAGAAACCCACATCGTAAAAAGGAATACCAAAACTTGGCTTTAAAAACTAATGTATGAAACATAACGGTTACCCAAATTAACTAATCACGGGGTTTCCACATAGGAGAACATAGGTGAAAATATGGATATGGAAGAGAAATCTAACCGTCATGTTCTGATGGAGAGTGGTAGAGAACACGACTATGAAAAATCCAACAATCCCAAAGCCATAAATTTGTGATGATCTAGGGTACCATCTGATTCATCGGATATAAGGGCACTCATACAACATTTTTGGTTTTCAAGATCATTTCCCTAAAGTTAAAGAATTTTAATTAGAATAAATACTTACTTTATTTTGGTACAATCTCACTGTTGTTCGTGCTTTGAACATTTTCCACTTCATCTCTTAAAGAAATGAAGTTGAATTTGTTATTCATGAAGTGTTAATAGATCATGTGATAGAATGATTGGTCATTCCATCTGTTTCAAACAAAAGGTTAGCAAAAGTTATCAAATATACATAAGTCCATCTATGGTGAGGTTAATTGTATACGATTCCAAGAATGAACTTATACTTCATATATAATACCGCGTAATAAAATAAAAATAGTTTCTACTAACCAGGGACTTCCTGTAGGCCAGTGGTAGGCGATAAAGGCCAGTCGCACTTCGGTTGTGGGTTCGATTCCCAAAGCCTTGTCTGACGTGATGGGTTGTCGCCCGTCCTGCAGGTTGTCCTTTTTCTAAAGCTATATTACTATAACATCCCATCAATAATATCGAAAAAAGTTCTATCCTTAGACAATACTAACTTATGTCCAACATAATCCATTCCAATCTTTAGGCTTATCTAAAATACTTCGGTCCAAGCTCATAGTATAAAGAATATGATTACTTGAAATGTCACATAACAATCACAGGAATGCCATCATTTATCCCCCATATATCATAAGATATATCTTGTTGGTTAAATTACAAACATGTGAATACCTTAATCATTTATTCTCTTGAAGAATGAATACCCATTGAACCTTAGTGAAAACATGAATGCAGTTAAAAGTTAAAACTTTCCACAAACCAAAATCCTCAAAATTCTTTATACTCAAACCATGATATCACTTAGTCCTTATATCAATCATGAGCTCATGAATACAATCAAACATCTCATTATCTTCTTATCCCTTCATTATGCGCATATCATCTGCTTACCAAAAACATCTCAATCACTTTCCACGGTTATCGATACCATAAAATTATTGAAAACCACAATAGACCAATACATAAATATTCCAATATTCCACGATACTATATACAACATTATTTTGGAATCCCATTACATAAAAACTTAATCATTCCACCACATTGTTTTCATATTCAACATCGCCAATAGTGATCGCATGTGACTTCCCTTTGTCCTTTGCCTTAAGTGGTTGCTCATGTCGATCATCATTAACCCTTAGATTAGGGCATTGATTAGCATAATGCCCCATTTCATTGCACTTGAAGCATTGAAGTGTTGTTGGTGAGTTCTCTACAGTCTTTTATTTATTCACACCATTAGCAACCCTTTTTCCATTACTTCGACACTCAGCTGCTCGATGACCTTCTTTTCCACACTTAAAACATTTTCTAGTCCATTTGAGACAATCTCCACCATGATTCTTTCCACACTTTGAGCATAAAGAAACATTCATCTTATTTTCACCATTGTTCTGAGATTTCTCCTTGAACTCCATCTTTTGTTTCTTGTCAAAACCATGAGATGGATATGTAACACCAACTTTTATTTCTACCTTAATAGCACAGCATACAATTTCTTCATAGCTATTGAAGTCTCTTATAGCTAATGCCCTTCTAAGATTTGGTTTTAAGCCACTGAAGAATCGATCAACTTTACTTTCAGGTTTGATGATAAAGCCAGATGCATACCTTGAAAGCCATGTAAAATTCGCTTCGTATATACCAACAGATTCATCATCCTTTTGCTTTAGTTCAAGAAACTCCTTCTCCATATTTGTTCGAAGAATACGAGGGAAGTACTTATTTAAAAATAAGTTCTTGAACTCATCCCATTCCATGGACTCAATTTCATCTTTTGGCCTCGTATTCTTGATAATATTCCACCATTGATCAGCATCACCTTCCAAACGATATACTGCTAAGATGACTTTATCATGTTCAGAACATTGAAGAACTGAAAATATCTTTTCTGTGGTACTGATCCATTGTTCAGCAACAAGTGGAATGGAAGACCCACTGAAAGAAGGTGGGTGTTGCCTCATGAAGGACTCAATAGAATATTGTTCCCTTCTCTGCTCATTTGGAAGTCCAGAATGATTCATAGCTTGTGTAAGTATAGTAATAAGATTTTGCACTCCATCTCCCATAACATTGGTTTGTTCAGGAGGACACTCATTACATCATCCATTACATTGATCAATACGGTTCCTTCGGTTTCCATCCATCGTCTAAAACTCAAAAAGAATAGTGTTAGAGGAAAAAATCATGCTAGGGAAAACAACATAATAAAGGGGGAGTACCATCAATATCTAACATCTTAGGTATAATTATAAGATGGTTAGCGCAATTCTAGGACTATAACGTATACTTAACATTAGGGACATCCCTAGACATACCTTAGAAATATCTCTAGGGATCTCACTAAAGTTCTCGCATCCTAGTTTCCAAAGGTTGACTAAACCTTTCCTCTGATACCAACTGTAGGGACCCTAAGCTTGATATACATGGACATTACATTACTTTTGCAGAATACTTAGTACATTACAAAAACACACACACAAGGACCGTAATAGTTTAGTGTCTTTGGAAACTCAGAATATAATTTTCTAATCATGGTGAAAGATCTTCAACATCTCCCATATAGATGTTCCCTTTTTTTTCTTACCTAAAACCTTTCTTTACATCCTAGGGAAAAGGAAACATAAAAGGGTGAGCTCAAATTCTCAGAAAGGGTAAACAAAAGAAATATCAATCACATCATATTCATAAGAACATAACAATTTGGAAATCTTACCCTGAAAAAGAGATCATAATTTCATAACATGGGATAAATCATGGTAGTGAAATGTAATCACAATAATCATAACTTAAAACATGAATCTTTGTGGCATACACACATAATCATAGATAATCATTTCTTATTATTCAATACTCATTTCCAAGACTATCTTAGTGGACAAAGTCCATTTCTGAACCAAGTTCATTCCTCGTCTCAATCCTGTTTCACTGAACCGGTTTATCCTTCCATTCCATCCATGTCTATCTCATGAGATATAAAATATCTACCCAATGAATTGGAGGGAGATATAGGTCCCACCTATCTCATAATGATACCATTCTTATGTGTTCCACAAAATCAAAAAAATCATACATCATTGCATAACCCATGTAATAAAAATGGGATTCTTAAACATAATGACATCATAAAAAAATTCATATAAGATAAAGGAATTCATAAAAATAATTCCATCATAACATAATCAAATCAATGTAATAATAGGGATAGAAACAGAACCCTATATTCTCTTAGATGGAAAATAATTTTGATACAACACTTGAACTCCATTCTTGAGGAAAATATCCTTTCTACTTCAAAAACACTTTTCCTTTCTTAACATGTCTTACAATTCTAAACTAAAAGAAGTTGATTAAAAATAAACTTGAAAACTTGTAAAGGAATCTTCTTGGAAATAATGTTTTAAAAAAATTCCATTCATGCCGTATAAGTTAAAAAAACATTCTTCTCGTACTATAGTCGAAAAAGTCAAAAAAGTACCTCGTACGAAAAATGACAAAAGATTCATTTCATATCTTTTACTAAAAGCTCACCGAAGGGTAAAATTGGATTTAAACAATTGTAGGTGGATGGAAATAATATTACATATTGAGGAAACATGGATGTGGATGATAAAATTCACCCTAGTAAATTCCAAAGTATAAACAATCTCGGATAAAAATGAGATTGTGATATTTCACTTACCTTAGGTCGGATTTTCTTCGTAAGTGTCCGAACCTCCTGTATAATGATTTAAATAATGTCACTGACTTATTACAGAATCATACTCATTGTTATGATATCATATATGGTCATATTCTTAGCTTCTTATTAGTAATATTTCATTGTTACTTGTTATTCGGGTGTTTATTGCTTTCTGTTATTATGCATGTTTTGTCGAATAAATTCTTATTCTTCTTTTAGGTTATAGATACCTAATTTACAGAATGGTATTAGTGTAATATATATCATATTCGTTCACTCAATTCATTTATATAATAATTATGTAATGAAAATCATGTAGAACGAGTCGCATCACATCGTGGAGATGGTATTCTGTACGTACGCACGAGCGATGATATCGTTCCCATGATCGTGGAATTGTATTGGAGTGTATGTATACTATTTCAGAATCAATATCACTTTACAATAATCATATATATTCATTATTTACACAATTATACCCATCCAAGTAAGGTGGTTGTGGAAAATAGATTACACCACGGCGTGGAGACGGTATTCCGTACGTACGTACGCGCGGTGATTTCGTTTTCCGTAGGATGGATAGATGGTGAAATAGGGTTGTTTCATACTTATAATAACATATCAGTATATGATTGTTACTGATTTTATTACATCATAATGAAACAACTAAATAAGAATAAGTGTAAGAAGAAATAAAGTTGAAAGAATCGGTAATGGACATTACCTCTTCTTTGAAGCGCTTCTTTGAGACCTCCTTTTTGGGCACTAAAATTGGTCTTTTAAGAATACCAGGACCTCTAGGATGTCTCTAGGGAAGTTTAGAGAAGAAATATTCAGGGTTTGGCCGAGCTATAAGGCTCAAAGTGGTGTGAGGAAGAGAGAGAGGAGGTGCCCTTTTACAAGGGAGGAGAGGGGCACCTTTGGAAAAACAAAAAATATTATTTTATTATAAAGCCATATTCGGTTTTAAATAGCTCCAAATTGATTTATTTCGAAGCTAAGGTGGGGATGGGTCGAAGGCCTCTCATCAAATATAATTTTTATTAGTTTAGTTTACTATTTTAACCTTATCATTTAGATTTAACTTTCAGTTAGATAATTTTACTTTTACCGTGTCTTTTTGTGTTCTTCCACTATAAGGTTAATAAACTTACTATAAGACGCCAAAAGAACCCAAAGTTGTTTATTATTAATATATATAACCTTATATAAGTCATTTGTCTGATCTTTAGATTTTTAGGTATAAAATAACAATTAATAATGTAATATTTGTTTTAAAAACAATTTTATGTCAATTTTGACACTATTTAGTAATTGATTTTTGCGAAACTCATAACAGAATGATTAGTTAGAAAAAAGTTAATTAAATCAATAATAACATGTCATAGTAACCTATTAAGTTAGTGGAATTCATAAAAAGTCTCAAATTAAATTTATTTGGGTATTTATAACATCAATTATGTCAATATTTCATTAATAAGATAATTACTGCATCATCTTTGTGTCATAAATAAATTAAATTACTTAATGTCTAAAAATTACAAATAAAATACCATTAAGTAGGAAATCTTTTTATATTTCTAATTAATATTTATAGTCGAAATTATCTTATACATAACCCTATATTAAAAATTATTTACTTATTAAACTTTGATTTTAACTATTTTAACCCTTCTTTAAATAAATTAATAATAAATGTCCTAATCTAATCCAAGTGGGCCTAAATGGTCATATTTTATTCCTAAGGTTGTTTTTGGTCTAATTACACTTATACAATAGAATTAGGACATGTGTTAGGGTAATAATAATATCATTTTTACCCTTAATTGCCCTATTTTCTTTTAACCGTGGTAAAAAATTAAAAAGCTACTATTCACCAAAAATTATTTTCATCTCATTGAACCACATTTTACTTACTGACATCAACCATGACTCTCAGATTTTTCAAATTCCATTCACAAAAGCGGTAAAATTATGTTTTATGTAAATTTTCAAATTCTCCTAGGAGGTGGGTAAAAGACGGTGAAAAGTTCAATGAAATTTTTATATATCTAAAATTATTATAAAATTACTCCAATTAATTAAATTGAAATTATATAGGTATTATATATAAATTTTGACCTAAAATAAATTTAAATAAAATAAATAATTATTTAAATAAAATGTCGGTTTTTAAATAGTAACCCAGTGTTTTCACTATTCATCAAAAATTGAAAGTTTTCAGATAAATACCAAAATTTCACCCTAGGCTAATTTCGATATCCCGAATCCAAAAATTAAGTCCATTTTCAAAAATAAAATTTATAAAATTTCAAAAAGTGGGTATTACTATTAATAACGGCTAGTTTTAATAATATTTTAATAGCATATCATTGTTTAGTGAAACTCGGTATTGTGTACAACACACGCTATCGTGGAAGGTCACGCTTGCGTGTAATGCAAGCCAAGTCCGGGATGCATGTTGTGCAAGATCCTTTTGGTGTAGCGTACAACACATAACATAAATGAAATTAAAAAGAATATTTTTTGTAAAATCTTGGGGTGTTACAGACATAAGAACTCAAACATACACTCAGAATCCAATGGATGTTCATTGTGAAATTTTTATTAATAATATGAAAATTATAGCAATGAAAATCACACTGGACAACCACACATCCTAAAATTTAAGCACGTGAACTTGAACATGTATAAAGACCAGAATCAAGATATTCATAATCATTTTCTATTCAATTTTCATGTTTAAAAATGTGTATTATCATGTTCAAGGGTAAAGAAATATTTCCTTAAAAGAAATTTTTTTCATAAATTCCTTGATTTTTAGTCCCCACAAATTAGAATGAAACTCACCTAAGCATTGAAAGAGAAGAGAATAGAGATATTGGAAATGAGAAAAAATATGGGAATTTTTTATTTGAAATAAAATCATGGTAAGAAGACCTAGTTGAAAATTTACGACCCATCAATTAGAAATTGATCACATTGGCTTAATGTCAAATGTAGACTCATTAGGGGTGATTAAAGGTTGGATTTGAACTCTAGAAGGCATGTTTTTCATTTCAAAATTATAAAATTATTCACCTATTAAATCTGACAGACAAGAAACATTAGATAACATAGATAACCCCAAGGGGTTCTATGAATAAAAACAAAAAGAAAAATCACAAAATAAAATGGTATAAAAACAATGTTGAAGATGGGTTTGTCACGAACTAGGATGAGTCACCATCTGACCTGGCACACGACCAAGTCTGCGGCAAGGCCCAAAGGGCATTCCCAATCCCCATGGGCTGGCACAAGTGCTCGGGTATGAAAACAATACATGGTAACAATTCACTGGAAATAATAAACACATAAACACTAACAAGATAAATGAACTGACACTGGAAATAGACAACCTTACAATCCTTTATACTAAAATCAAATTTAAAGTCCAAAATTAAACTAAAAACCCAAATGGGACAACAAAAATGATAGAAAAAAAAACTCCAATACCAGGCTCCAAGAAATAGGAGAAGCCACATCCCCATGCTACCAACACCGACATGTACATGATGACCATCAATAACTAGAACCACCATCACTAAGCACGATGTCTCAACCAAGAATACACAAAGAATATGGTCTACATACACCGAAGGGTGTATGTAGAGTGTGAGAAAAATTCCTAGTAGGATGACACCAAAAAGTAAAAATATTTCACGCATAATAATTAAATGACGAATACATATTCTAGTTAAATAAGTAAAAAAGGAAGTAAATGCTTGTACAATATCTAAAGAAAGCAATTTTTAACAACATGTGTTTTAATGAAAAAAATATTTTAAGACAACTTCTTAAATTAAAGCACACACACAACCTTACTTTTAATATAATCCAAGTGTCATTCCAGTGATCATAAAGTAAAAAAGGAGCACAAATTATGGGAGAGGCCTTATGGGTGTTAGCTAGCATGGGTCCTTGGATCTTTGTGTCTTAGTGAAACATGTCTTAGAAATAACAACCCTTAGAAAATGTCACTTAAAAACCACGAACCTCAGAAAACATGGAATAGAAACCATGAATCATAGAAAATTTGGATTAGAAACTATGACCCTCATTCATTCATATATTTAGTTAGTATTGCAGTCGTCGATCCTGATAAGTGCAATAGTTCCAAAGCCACCCTCAGATCACTAGCACACTTGTCTAGTCAACATTCCCAGCTACCCAGTCTTCCCTCTTTGTGCTCAAACAAGTTCCCAGTTCATAAAGGGTCTACATCTTATACACAAGAAAATCTAAAACACCACACATTCCAAGATTGCATTTACACCATAAATTTCACTTTTAAAATCCATGTTCATGTCACATGTCGCATTTATGGGTAAATTCAAAATTTAGTACTTACACACACTAAACCACCATTTTCACACCCAAATGCCATTTTGAAATATTACATACACCAAAACCTTTTCCATGCAAGTTTCATACCATTGATATAATTTGACAAATACTTTTAAATTTTTTCTAAAACAATTCAAAAAGAGTATCATCGAACTCTACACCTAAAAACACACTCAAAATCCCTATTTTGAATTAATATCACACCAAAATATTTTTAGAACTTAATCTTCATCACCTACACCATAAATTAAACAATTTTTGACATTAAATAAAACACTTTGACAATTAAACAACCCCCAAGAAAATATATTATGAAATTATAAAAATATGTCACACGACTTTAAACAACAAAAATGCACTAAAAACCTCTTTTTTGAAAAAAAAATGTATCTTGATGACACACCCCAAACACCCAATACATCTCTTTCACATTCAAATAAACTAAATGAACAGTTCCTAAAACACTAATAAATAGAACAACATGGGTTTTCGTAGAGGAACACAATCACATTCACATACACGCTACTAAGAAATCAAGTCACATTACATTTCAAACAAAATAAAATTCAAAGCATACCAAAAAATTAATAATTTTTCCAATTTAACTAAATAAACAATTTGATTCATCAAATAACACTTACACACAAAATCACCTACTTCCTCATGAAAAATTCATTCTAAAAAACTATTTAATAGAAAAATCATTCTTTTTAAAATTGTATTTTCACCACTTGCACATCAAAATAAATCGACTTCCAAATTTAAAAGACCATTCCCATAGTTGAACAAACCAGTAGAATATTTGTGAATTTTTTTTTAGAATATGACGAATGACTCAAAATAATAAAAAATCAACCAAATATTCCTTTATGACTCAATGAACATTGATGCTAAACCAAAAAAATCTGCATAGTTTATAAAATGAAAATAAATATTTCACCATGATTTTTCAAATAAAACACACCTATATCACATATAAATATCAAACGTCAATAAAGAATAGGATTATCACCAAAAAATTGATTAAAAATAAGATAAATTAATTTAAGAAGAAAAGTAATTCATCAAATAATAGTTAAACGTGGAAGCACCTACCTCATTTGTAGAAAACACATGTGTTTGATGCAAATATTCAATCACACCAAAAGCAACCCACATAGAACCCTAATCAGGATGATTGAACACCAAATGAACCAAAATTCAAACCCCTAAACCCAACATTAAAAGTGGGAGAAAAAGAAATCTAAAACCCTACAATAAGGGAGAACTATAAGAGTGGGTCTTATAAGTGGCCGAAGGTGGGCTGGTGGTGGCAGCACTGGCTGGTGAGGAGGCTAGTGAGGTCAGTGGCAGGACAATGGGTGCTGACTAGGTGGTGCGTGAAAGTGGGTGTGAGGCCGGTGGTTGCGACGAGGTGGAGGGATGCTGGCGGCTCAGTTGCGTAATGGGGGAAAATGTGAGTCCAGAAATCTGGGGTGTGGTGCGATGGGGATAGCTGGGGAGTAGGGTTGCGGCAGGATAGGGATGGTCAGGGAGCAGGGGTGTGGTGCGATGGGGCTCAAGGGGGAATATGAGATACATCCCCAAAATTTGGGGGGGGGGACCATAACGCCAATAAAAAATAATAATAATAATAATAAAACTTAAAACAAAACCAATAATAATAAAAATAAAAATAAATATAATAATAATAATAAAATTATTATTTTTCATTAAAAATTCATTAAATTAATTACATTTTTCTAATTTTATTTTATTTTCATTTTATCACTATTTTTTTATTTCCATTTTATTGTTCCTTAAATTTTATTTATCATCCTTGAACATCTGGAAGGTCGTGCAGTGAATCGGGCATGGTCATGCAGTAACCTAGGAAAAGTTGCGCAACTTCAACCGGAGTGCACTTAACGCTGTCGCGGCCAAAATATGTGTTTTTCTCAATAGAACACAAAAATTTTAGTGGGGCGTCAACACGTACTACTTGATTCCTGGAATAATTTATTAAATAAATAATTTAAAAATGGCTGGTTTGACAGGGTTTCCATCCAGAAAGAACATATTTTAAAGTCATTAGCTCGACATAGATCCCACAACCTAACCAAATACAATTTTCAACATATTAAGAATTATATTGTTCACCACATTAATTGGAAATTTATTGATAATGCATTGGGTATGGAATAAATTTTTTTGAAATTGATTTATGAAAAATCATATAGGTCTTGATGAATGGACTAATTCCTTGAACACCAAAAAGGGTCCATTAAATATCATTTCTAATCTCTCTTAAGACCTTAAGGGGAATTTTATATTTATTAGCATCAATAGAGGGTGAAATGATGATATAATATATTTTATTATCCACTGTAAAGGAGGACTTGAGAGGGGATGTATGGACCTTTAATTTGGGATATGATTGGATATAACATTCAATCACAGGTTGAGACATTGAATCAAACTCATTTTAATTTTCAAAATCTATAAACAGAATTGGTTTCTTGAAAATATATGATTAAAAAAATTGGTCGGATCAGTTTTCAGAATGGGTGTTGTTTGGAATTTTTTGATTTCTCCCAATGGATTAGTGACTGGTATTTTTGAAAAATCATGAATGGGGTTATATTCATTAATCTCAATCCATGATGTCAAATTCCCCTCTTTTAAAACCAAAAATATAAATTTCCTTCGGATTTATAGACCCTTCAAATATTCTTTTATTCAATTAATCTATCCAAAATCTGAATATTGGCTCATAAATAAATTCAGGAGAGGTTTGTGGGAAACTAGGAACTCCAAAAAAATGTATTGGAAGGGATAGTCAGCGTATGAAAGGTTTCATAAATGTTTTTAATACTTTTTTGTTCTAATCTCAATTATGAAACCTAAAAATTCATTTTATTCATTTTTCAAACAATTATTCAAGATTTTATTTCAGATTAGACTATATATGGGTTTTGACATCTTGCATATCCCTAGGAATGATCTATTAAACAATCATTGATATGGTTTGAAATTGATCCTTTAAAAAATAATCATCCAAGTGATTTTATATCTCATCGGGTGTGGGGTAATCATTCAGTGGCTGATCAGTGAAATTACTTAATTTATGAGCTTCTAAATATTGATTTTTCATTTGATTCCAATAGGGCTTCATGACAGGGAAATGTAGATGACACTCCAATAGAGTATCCTTTAATTAGGATTATTTATTCTCAGGATACAAAACAATAAAATTGGGAAACGATAAGAGAAATGTGGGTAAGAATATATGGTGAGTGTCTAAGATGACATACTCGGGTCCCTGAAAATGGTGCCAAAATTTACCCTACAGGTAGGATTGACAATGAAGTGGCCAAATTTATTATTGATTGAAATTGTGATAGATGAATGATAAATTACCCGATAGACTGTATTGAATCTAAAAATGAAACACCTAATTAATTTAATAGAAAAATTAATGGATATGGGTTGATCCAAGGTTATTTTCAGGGCTATAATGGATGTAATTGTTTTACACTGAAAACTCATCTCACTAGTTCAAGAATTATCCAATCAATGAGATAAATATCCAACATCATTAGTTGATTTAATCCATACAAAATTCCAAGTCTAATCAATAATTCACTTATAGGATCACTTTGATGATCACTCCAATGAATTGTATCGTACAATCACTCAAAATGTGTAGTCATTAAAGTTGGTGAATATGCGGAAGAAAAAAAATTCTATGAAAGGAACACTCAAATAAAATAACAAATTTAATAATTAAATAACATAAAATAATATGAAATCCATCATCAAGTAACTCCCTATAATAAAAAAATCATTATCCTTTTATTGATGCATGTATCTCAATGGAATGTGTAAAGTAACTTAAAATGGAGGAATTGAAGAAATAAATAACATAGAAAAAATGAACACTCCACCGTTGTGTGATGAATTTCACAATTTTCACTTTGAATAAATTCAAACATTGATTCAATGGTATCAAAGTCTTATGAAAATGATATAAAAAATGGAGAAAAAGAATTATAACGTTTATTAATATATGAAGGTGAAGGAAAAAACATACATGACAAAAAATGAACATGTTATTAGAAAATGAAAGGATAACATTACAATTGAAGGAATAATATTTACAACCCAAATTACTTAACCAACACATGTTAAATAAGAATTTATTGGTCCTAGGTTCATTCTACCATAATCAAATTCCATCCAATTTAATTAATATTTTGAAATGTTGGTAAAATTCAATGGAAATTAGACCTTTCAATGTTGACCAAAAAAATAAAACCATATTAATCCCCCTTATTGGAATAAAAATATGTAATTTTAGATTGATGTATATGGTATTATAATAGATTTTAGATATCTTCTGATAGTTTTCCAATAATATCTATAAAAATTTCATTCCAATTTGATCACAAATTCATATTTTAGGCTCAAATGGTGGGATGATTTTATGGGACGTGAAATCTGGCTCATAATTTTATCCTTAAAATTGAATACCTAAATCTCTTTGAAAAAATAAGATGTAGATCTTGTAACAATTTAATTAAATGATTTCCAATTTTTTTCAATCTATAGTTAAAATTTAAACTTTATTGGGATTGAAATGTGGGATCAACATTTATTTGATGGTACAACAGACCATTATACTTTGATCATAAATTTATGCATCAATGGCCAAAATTTTATGTCTTTTCTTGTGAATCATCCATTGATCCGAAAAGAAAAAAGTATTCCAATAAAAGTGATAAATAATATCCCAAAATATCACATTCAAATAATCAAAATAATTAATTCCATAAACTGATGATTAATTGGGGCCAAATTGACACCAATTGGACATGAATTGCAAAATTATGTCAAAAGAAGTTCAATTTATAAAACACACTAAATCCAGTGTTTATAGACATTGAAACACGTCAATATTAAAATATAAATAATGAATATTAACCTATTCTAGTGTATAATCAGATATTAAGGATGATGTTGTGTTTATGTGGAAAACATTTTAGATCTTGGATCATTGGGAGAAATCATTTCATGGATGGATCATTCACTTGGATCATGTGATATGGAGGCATGGTGGCCTAAAGAAGACTAATTGGGAGTAAAATATGTAGATATATTCCTAGTACCCGAAGTTTTTTTTATCTTTTCAGTTATTTTATTTTTTTGTTTCCTAGTTATGTAATGTTTGAGATCATGTTTGTATAGAAATATTCTTTTCCTAGTCATGATGTGTAATTAAATATTCAATTTTATAAATAGTAGAATACCTAATTCCCAATCCAGAAAAGTTATTATTTTACCAAAATAAATAATTGTGTGTGAGTTGGGGATTCACAACACTGATAATATATTGACATAGAAGATGGTACTCATTGTATTGTGTATATGGAGATATATTTTGTAGTGGTAGTTCAGATTATTATCTTAGGTTGTGTGGAGGTTGAATCGATGGTACAATTGGTGGTGTTAAAGGGTGGTGGTTTTCTATTACATTTAAAAAGTGTTTTTAGTGCATGGTTGTGAGGATGGTAATGTAGTTTTGTTATGTAGTTGTGTTGGATATATTAAGGTCATTTTAGGTTTGATGGTAGGATTAGATAGTGGTTGTGTTTTTTTATAATTATATCCATGAGTGGTACCTCATTATATGGTTATTCGAAACACTTTTCCCATTTATTTTTAGGTTTGGATTGATTATCAAGGGGAAAAATTGTTTGAGAGGTATCTAATTTAATGGACTAGACCTTCTTGTCTATTAATTTGTGATAATATTGTCATAGAGGTGTCTGGGGGATTCTCGAGGAGTTGGAGAGGAAGGGGCCATCTAGAGAGTCCATTTGATAAGGATCCATGTGGTGAGGATCCTAGGGAATTGATACAAATGGTGGACACTACGACACTGGATAGATGATTATGGCATTGGGGAAGCTTGAGATGAATTTTGTGGCTACATATATTTTAGGGGGTAGATGCATAATGGAACCTTGGCTATGATGAATCCATTCTTAGAATATGGGTACTATTACATGGAGAACCTAATTGTGGCATACTGTCTTAGGGCGTTGATTTCAGAAGTGATTAAAATAAAAAATCATTTAATCTTGGATATGGGATATGTTGGAACCCCCTATTCTGTGGTCAAGGTTTAATACTGACTAATATTTGGTAGTTCCATGGTATCATCCCCGGTTTTCAAGATCTATAGAATGTAGATAACCATGGATCTAGAATCTTGTTTGACCAGTAGGATTATAGTATGGTCGGGGATCCATTGATATAGTCCCATTAGTATCTAAATAGTCTATGGTGTGGTTTGGGTTCCTATGATGTGGTCCTATGTTTTCCAGGTTAGGTATAAATCCTAAAATCCCTTCCAACTGAATCACATGTCTTAATTTTATCTTTTTTATTAGGTGACCCAAGTGAATACCAAGGAGATCTTCCAGAACCCTTTTAGTGGTTTTCAATTCTATTCTTGGAGGATCAATCAGTTGTTGTTTAGGGGAGTTTCTTCCTTCACTTCCTATATTTTCCTCCATATTTATTTTCCCGGAGATCTTTCCACCAAGGGGAACATATAGTTTGGACGATTTTACAGTAAGAGGTTGTTGTTATTGTTGTGTTCTTGTCTATTAATGGTGTTCTCCTTAATTGGGGGGACTGGTGGTGGCATTCCTCTTATTATATCCTTTTTTAGTTTTTTGAGGTATGATTTCATTTATTTTTTATTTATTTAGATCATACGGGGTGGGGTTATACTATTTTTTATATTTAGGAACATGGTTTTGAACCATCCTAATAATGATAATGAAATGGTTAATTGAAATTTAAGGGTGAGGAAAATTATTCACATGTTTTTATACCCTTTTGATATTTTTAATATTGATATTAGTCATGATTACTATACCACTAAAAACCATGGTTCTTGTGAGTGTATGTTTGTTATAACTTTTCCACCCCAAAATAGTCTTGCCAATAGGAATAGTAAAGGAAGGAATGACAGAGTCAGATAAAATACGAGCTCAAATGGACAAAAATCCTTCTAAAGAGTCTGTTTTATGTTGTTTTGATCCTTTTTGAAATACCATAGATCATGACGCTCCCTGGATTTATGTTTCCTTAATTAACACATGAATGTGTAACTATAAAACTCCACAAGGTGATTTTTGGTGTCACAGAATGCTTCATAAACCTGCTAAGCTTTGATGGTGTCTTCATGAGTCTGAAAGAGCCACACCAATCCGTGAGGCTCACTGATATTTTCCAAAATACCTATAATATTCATGAAACCCCTTGCATATAAATACCCACTTAGTAATACATTTTAGAGATGGTGACTGGACATTTTGGATTCTAAATTTCTCCCAATTCCATCATCTTCCCAATCTTCAGAAACCAAAGGGAAAAATGGATCATCCTAGTTATCATAGCTTCGAGAAACCACCTACCATGTGTTCTTGAATGCCTCCAATTATGTGGGGATACCCTTAAAAAATGCTAACACCCTTAATGAAGGAATAAGGCCGTCTATGTAACATGAGGATTCAAAAAGTATCCATCCTTCAAGAAGAAATACTGTCATAAATTAGGACTTCCCACTAAGGCAAGGACACCATTATTTGTGAAGCATACTCCTTTATGAAGCCCCTAACCTTCGTGAAACACTTTAGCATCATGAATCACCACTCTGTAAGGTTCCTGGCTTTATGAAACACCCCTCCTCATCCTCTTTATAATCCTCCCTTATGATGAACCTACTTTGTGAAGGTTGAGTTCCCAGGGCCCCCACACCCAACTAGGAATGGTTCAACTACACCTTGACTCCCCATGTGACATGTTCCACCAACTCTTGTGTCCACCCACATCACTCCATGTGTCACCCAAGACTTCCACTTACCTATTTCATATAATAATATTTACCCTAATGTCAGTTTGTTCTAATCATAGGCACCCTAACAAGGACTACATGACTCTCCACTATTTCATCATTGTACACTGGAAATGTCAAATCCATTCCCCACCTAAATGTGCATGAGCTATTGTCACATAATCCTAGGGGGTATGGAGTGAGTCCACCTACATCCCATGCGACATGACGTAAAACTGACTAGCTCTACATCCTTTTCGTACCTCAATTGAATGACATGACAATATACTTAGCGCGTGATTTAAAACTATATCCTTACCCTAAAAATCATGTGTTGGATTATCTATGAATGGGTTGCATGGGATGTCCCCTAATACGATGTCCTATGTACAACTCACATGGAATGAGATCCTCCTCGGATATCTTCCATGCATAAGCCCCACCCACATCATTGTTTCTTCTAGAATCACCCCAGCATCTGTCCACCAGTGGAAATAGTGGATTATGTGATCTTCAAATATACTACTTCCTCAGGATTCTCACATAGAAAATTATTCATGTAGGCTTAGAGGTTTATTGTGATCATGACATCTTCACAATCCCAAACCTTCACATGGTCCCCTTGTACTATATAATCCCTAATCATCCATTCCATTTCTCCTTCTCCATAGATGTAATCCTTAACATCTATTCTAATGGTACTCTTATTCACTATATGCCCCAAATCATTCCAAACTACATGATATTTTATTCCCAACAAAATAGGATATATAGGAATCCCACCGGAGGTCCAATTCAAACATCCTCAGCCATAATAATGTTCTCTAGGCCACATCCCTGGAAAGATCATTCCACTCACACTGAAGACCATGTCTCCTCCAGCTACCACTGACTGCCTCATATGTAAGTCCCATGCACAACATTGTTAATGTATGATGTTATGATACATGAATTGGTCCTATCACATGACCTTAAACTAAGACATTGATGTACATTGGTTTTGGTCACTGTCTTCAAAATATGGTACATTGGAAACCTCTATGAGGTTCAATCCTAACCAGTGGTAAATGTAGGTTCTCCCTCCTAGAGATGTACCTCCCAAATCAGCCTCAACGGGGAGTTCTATTCCATCCATAGGTAAACCTTCATAATGTGAAATCTTCCCTTTATGGTTTACACCTACCAGATCCTCCACCATTGGGAATTCTGATCCGTCAATTTGTAAAACATCATGGTTTGATATCTTCCCTTTGTGGGACACACCTCCCAGATCCTCCTACATGGGGAGTTCTAATCCAATACATTGGTAAAATTTCTAATGTTCCCTAACAGGGATACACCTTCATAATCCACAAATTTCGGTCATTATGGTCAATCACATCCCATATCCACAAGGTATTAAACTTGTGCCACAATACATATAAATTAGATGTTCCAATCCATCTCTAAATGACATATAACTTTTCATATAGCATAATGTAAATACCCTATGCATACTAAAAAGTTGACTAAAGTTAATTACTTAGAAGATATATTCCTATAGTGTTAGATACTCCATAAAATCATTGGATGCATGAGGTAAAAGAACTAGAGGACATACAACCCTAACATTTCTACCTCATGATCATCATGGGATGCCTTAGGTTCCATACCAAAGATGCATCTCATGAGCTTCCCTATTAAAATGAATAATATTGGAGATTGTTTTTTCCCTTTGTTTACACATGTTCAATGATGCCCAACATCACTACTCTCTTAACCGATGGCTTCTTCCCTGTGAAGATTAAATCTGATTGTCTAGACATAAGTAGTGTAATTAACTAGAATCCTTAAAGAGATGGAATTGGGAATAAGTTACACAAACATGACGTAACTCTATGAGGGAAACCTATACAAGGTGAAAAGTTCCAAGGTGGAATACATGGAAGGAAGAGCTGACATACCATCATTCCATTTCCATTAAGTATGAGATATCACCATTTGTGGTGATGAAAGTCACCCTCATTGAATAGTTGGAATATATGATAACAAGAATTATAACATGTGATTACCAAGTGAAAATTTCTTGGCCTCACTCCAAAAAAAGTATAAAAAAAATAGTGGACCCGACATGAAAATCTTCTCCTAAACATGGGGACTAGTTGTATTCAAGACATTGACAAACTAGCATGTTTTCCGATTCAAATATCTAGCACCAGGTGCCAACAATAAAATGGTGGGCCCACTATAAATTGGGCCAATTAAAAATCAAGAGTGCTTCATCTGTAAGATTTTCAACATGGATAACTCTCAGTCTATTAAATAATGGACGAAATTGGGGCACTGGAAATAAATTTCCTTGTACATGTTCTGTGGATAAATCCACATACCTTGTAGGATTCCAACTATATGAAATCAACCACACAATGCCTAAAGGCATAGGGTAGGACAAATGTTACTATATAAATTATTCATGAAACCAACTCCTCCACAACCTCCACCATGACATCAGCTACTAGGTATCCACGACCCATCACACCCGTTGAAATCATCCATAGGAGGGTGATGAACACCATATTATATTAGTACAAGAAGGAGAGGGTCATTCCCATGAGGGACATGGCCCACTAGGTCTTGTATGTGTTGGATCTTCACCAACACCACTGCCCCCAAGTGCTGATCAGTGAGAAAGAAATACTCATTCCAATAGAAAATCAATTCAAAATCCACTACCCTAAGGGATCTTATGACTCTTTACCCTACATCGAGGAGGTGGAGGATGATCGAGCCACCCAAAATGTTATTTATTCCAATGATCCACCATGGAAGGATATCGACAGGCTCTATCAGCACCAATAATTATTGGTCCATCCAGCCAAAAAAATATGTGGTGTTTTATATTACTCCACCCACCCTTTTCTGAACCACCCAATGCCAGTGTCAGATGTCGGCTCAAAATAATTCCAATCCAAGTAAATAAACTTCTAAAGATCCAGTGGCCCTTCCCACATCATGATAATTACTCTATATCCTTATGATTGATCGTCAGGGATATATCTTCTCCCAATTGGGATTAAGACCTTACCTACCCAACATGTATGCTTTGTTAAATTTTTAAATAATTAGCCTCCCCAAAATACATTATAGGACGAGCCATGATGATAGGTTTCAGTTCATAGGTCCTCCTTATACCATCAAGAACCCATATGGAGGTCCTACCCACTCTCACAATTAGAAGGTAAGTCCTCCTCATGTTGTTCCCAGTTCATGGGGAGGTCTGCCCCACTCTAGCACTGATCATAAAAGAGGTACTGTCTATTTAATCTATAATCAGTATGGAGGTTCCCCCTATACACGTGTTACCCAACATGGAGGTCCTCCTCATATCCCCACTGATCAAAGTGGAGGTCCTAACCTCTCTTTTAGAAACCTGTATGGAAACCTTCTCCGTATTCCCACTACTCAACATGAAGGTCCTCCTAATGTCCAATTTATCTTGCATTCAACTCCTCCTCATTCTCTAAGTGAAAAACATAGATGACTTCCCAATGTCCCCAATAACCAAACAGAGGTCATCCCTGCTTTTTTGTCAACTAGAGTGGAGTTCCTCCCCAATCCCTTACTAGTAAATGTTGAAGTCCTACCTACCCTAACCATATTTGATAAGAGGGCCTCTCTAAACCCCAACTAAACAAAGATGTTGTCATCATAATGTTACCTCCCAACAATATGGAGGTCCTCCTTATTTTTTAGAATTATCCAGCCCTGAAGAACCATCTTGGGGCCAAAGGGATAAAAATCACCATCAAAGGAGAAATCATGGGAAATTCTAAGTCATCATTGACTTATAAAATAATTCCAATTTAGAGGAAGAAGATAACTCAATAATGTATTTTCCACACCAAATAATAATGTCTAGGGATGGATCCCAATAGGTTAAGCTCACCATCCTAGAAGGTGAAATACATAGAATCCATAGAACCCTCCATTGTTATATGTTGGTGGTTGAATTTTTTTCTCCATTCCTGGTGCTTATGGGGGTAACCATCTCTATCACTACTAGCTTCCCTTCCCCTACCTCTATCCCATATATAATGGAGATTTTATAGATGAGGATCACACCATTAAATGGTTATCACCATTTTGAGCCATAAAAAAATGTAAAATAGATGAGCACCACCACCTTTAAACATGAGTCGGTGGTGAGGTCTCCATCATATATGGATGTGATGATGTGACTGAAACTATATATGAGAGATCCCTCGACATGAAGTGATCAATTTTTTCAGATAATGACTCATCTTCTAGCCTTACAACCACCAGAAAATCAAAAATTGGGGCCACTACCCATCATCCATTGAGTTCTGATCAAGAAATGGGATGACCAAAACAAAGGTGTTGCTTCAGAATAAGAAATCCAATGTGAGACTCTGGATGATGATCAGATGTTAGTGGTGTTTTTTCCAAATGAAACAACCAACATTGATATCCTAGAATCCCTCACTGAGGTCCAAGAGAAATGTTTATGTTAGACCATATGGGCGATGATTCACCGCCTATTTAACCATCAGTTGACCTATAAAGGATGTTTGGACAACTTTGATGACATTGATCAGTAGTGAAAATGGTTGAGTTGGAAGCACTTCTAGTGGCTTAGCACCCTGCTTGACCCGACTACCACAATAACATCAAATAGAGATGATTCAAGAGCCTATTTTATTTATTCATGATTATGGAATAAGAATCTCTGCATTGGTATATTTTAGATGTGTACAATAAACTACTGTCAACTTCAGCCTTATCCTGCAGTGACCTAACTTACACGTTAATGAAAAATAGTTCTACTATGAGAATAATCGTAGTAAACGTGGTTGTTCAAAAAATTTCCATGGAAAGGGACTCCAAAATTAGGTTTGATGGTGAAGAAACACCTCCTGGGGTAGTACAGTACCTAGTAGACCCTTACATAGGTGTCTGTACTGGCCTGAAAAGGTAGGAACATGGCCTCGAGGAACCCTCTACATCAATGAATTTCCATGAGAATACCAAAAAGGTTAGGAAAAGGCCAATCCATATAATACCTCAATGGATTCATTTTAAATATAATAAGGGGAAACTGTATCCTTCTTACCTTAGGATCATACAGTACATAAGAATAACCTCCCTGATTTCATGTCCGGTAAGTGCCTGGACTATGACACCACCCAATGAAATCCCATTTCTCCCACAGAGGGGAAACAAAAATTCCTAATTAGGCACTTATCGCCATTCGTGCTTAGTTTTCATATGCATCCAGTTAGAGAAGAGGTAGTATTTAATGGAAATTTTTGGATATATGAGTTTTCAAACCCTCTTGATCAGTGTGATCACCCTCTACTAGATCCAGGTCGTGCTGCTCGATGAGCTGATGGGCCATCTTCCCGAGTTAGAGAGATTTCTAACACATTGGTTGTCAATAATCCTCATAAAAAATATATCATTTTTAATACAATTTGATATCCTCTCTCACTGCTCACCTTGAATCCCTAGATACATGACATATGGTGATCCCACTTGAAGAAAATCTATTCCTATCATGGGTAGAAAATACGAGATCACCCAAAGATTTTGGGAACCCTAGTATTGCCCTGTTCAATGGGACATGAGTGCCGCTAAAACATTTGACCCAGTTCATATCAAGTTGTGAGGCCATGATGGGAACCCCAAAGTAGAAGGAAGCATCCATGCTCTAATGCTTCATCCAGACATTGGAAGGGTCTTTGTTTGTTTGGTATATAAATCTTCTTATCAGGTCTATCACTGGTTGAGAAGATCTCTACATACAATTCCTATATAATTTCTACTCCACCACATACAATACATGTATTTCTAACCTCTTCATGTTCATGGAAAATCCTGATGAGCGAGTCATAGATTTTTTCACTAGGTGGAAGTGCCTCACATACTCTCTTGACATTACGCTAACACAAGATCCGCTGCTAATGATGTCCATGGGGGTCATCGAGATTGAGATTGTTCCTACCCCACTACTTATAATTTCAAAGGTGGGTTTTATGATTTCTTGATAATTCCCAACACTTGGAGGAAGCCTTTTTGTAGGCTATCAATAAACACACTGCCTCATCCAACTCATGTCAAAAAAAAATTCAAAGCAGAGAATACATATGTGGCATAAGTAGAGCCCCTCAAATAGCTATAGTTGTTGTCCCTTTTCCCTAAAGAGCCTTTATGTGTCAAAAAAACCTATAAATCTCCACCTCACCCGACATATAACTATTAGGCACCTTCTCACCAGTCACAACCACCTAGATGAGAGAATTTGGCTTCATCCCCTCATCGGGCTCTAGCCCCCACCAGGGTTAGGATCCCATAGTTCCATTCCCACACAGAAGTAATCCATCATATTATTTTAAGCATGCATAAGTCCCATGTTATTTTATCAGTTCTATTGAATTGGGGATTCTAAAATTGTAAGAGTTCAAGAGGCCCCATGTTTTCAGATGCACTAACCAGCCCGGTCATTCTCCTTACCACATAATCTTTGGGCATACCATCAAGGACTATTATGTGTTCAATGATTGGCTCTGGGGCCATGTGGATAACGGTTCAATCTAGTTGGAAAATGTCTTGAAACATGTTTCATAGATATTCATCAATCATGATAGTGACAGTGAATGATTAGGTGAATGGAAGCAGGTTTCGAAATGTGGGATTCATAAGTCACAACTAAAAACCGAGGTTTATCCAGCACTATGACTTTAGTAGTTCTAACAAAATCAAAAATTAAAGACCCCCTGTTGTATGTGTTATAAAATTATATGTTAAAGTGGATCTTTAACAACACAATTTTTAATGCTATTAAAGGGGGTCTTTAGTAGTGCTAAGAAACTTTTAAACAAGTTCCTTTATCAGCGCTTGTAAAAAAGCTATGATAAAGACCACCATTAATAATGCTAAAAAAAGTGAACTTATAAAGGGGTCCCTTTATTATCTCTAGTAAAAAATGATGATAAAGAGTGGGGCTTATCAGATCTTGTAAAAACACACTGATAAAGAGGGTGGCCTTTATTAGTGTTCTTTTAGAATCACAGATAAAGACCCCCTTTATCAGTGCTTTTTTACCAACACTGATAAATGGTATATTTCAAAAACATATTTCATTAAAAATTATATCATAATATATAAATATATTTTTATTAATATAAATATAATATTTATTGTTTAAATATGTTCTATATATGGCTAAATAGGAATGTACACTTTATATAAGTTATTTAGTGAAAATAGATTATAAAATAATTTGAAAAAATATTTTTAATGTACACTTTTATAATTATTATCTATTAATACTTATTTAATAAAAATTTGAGGGAAAAAATTAATAAAATGATATAAAATAATCTCAAAACCTTAGTCGAACAAAAAAAATCATAACTTTTGATCTGGGTGTCCGTTTAGGCTCTACCACACATCAAACCGAATATTTCGATGATATCTATGACATAACGACTAAGGGGGACCCCAGTCTTGTTTTTAGGGCCAAAAAGTCTTATAAGGCCTCCAAAACAGTGTTATAGTTGGGTAACCAAATTTTTTAATATTTTACGGATTTTTACCCTCATTTATGGGGGTCTTTTTTCATTTTTTTCAATGGTGACTAAATTTATTCACTAGGATTACATTCATTTTGATATTATGGGTTTGAAATTTTATCATTTTTCACATTTTAGTTTTATTAACAATTAAATAAAATATTTTTTTATATTTACTTATAATAAATCTATTGTATAAAAAATATATAAACATATTTTTTGTAAATTTTTTTAAAATATATAAAATAAATATTTTTTATTAATTTTTTAATGAAAAAATTATCAATTTGATTTATCTCATAAACATGAAATAATATTTAAATATGTACCTATACAATTATGGTTTTTATATAAATGTCTGTGTGTCAGTAATTAAAAAATATAAACATATATGTATATTCTAATATATGTAAATTAATACATATTCTAAAAATGTATTTTATAAAAATATTTATTAATTTTTTACATAATAAAAATATATTTATAATGTTTATATATACATATATGTGTATTAATAAATTTATGTATGTATTTATATTATATTCTACAATATATAAATGAATATAATATATCATATAGATAAATAAATATAATAATATATATATCAGAAACACGTATATTTAATAAAAGTATTTTAAAATAATTATATAAATATGTAAATAAAAAATACATATGTAAATATATAAATAAATAAACATAAATATCATTTAATAAAAAACAATACAACATGGTGTAGTGGTAATGGAATTCTTTAACAAAGGAGAGGTGTTGGGTTTGAATCTAGGGGGACGCACATGAGGCTAGAAATTCACAAAACATTGATAAAGGGTTAGTGGTTGAAAAGTGCTGATTAAGGGAGGTGGTGTATCACTTTTCAAGGGTCCATTGAATCCCTGATAGTGGGTTCAGCTCATAGATGTTAGAAAAATATAATTTCACCCCTCTTATAATGCTAAAAAAGATCTATTAATAGGGTCCACTAACAATGCTAAGTAAGTGACAATAAAGGTTTGATATATCAACCTTTTTTTCGTTGATAAAGGACATATCCGTGCTTTTGATGAACTGATAAAATATTAGGGCTTTTAACCTCTATTTGGTAGTCAGTGTTTTTTTAGTGATGATAAATTCTTATTATAGACTTATTAAAGGACTCTTTTGTAGTTGTCAGTATAAAGATTTGTTGTCCTATAGTGTAGTCACTCATTCCCATGGGGTCCTCCATGTCTTATTAGGATGACCTAAAGCTCCTGAATTCATTGTACCTTCCTCAACCACTTCTTCATCTGCATCATAGTCCTCTAAATCCTATAATTGTAAGCACAAATGACACAATGAAAATCTAAGTGCCACACTGCTACCAAATACGTCATGTACTCTGAACATTTTCATGCCTCCATAATTGAAAATTTCCCCCATGGTCTTCGCAACACTGGAATATACCTATGATGAAGAGTGAGCATATGTGTCCATCAACATCGTTGAACTAGTGGGTCACTTCATGGTACCAAATAGTGAGGAATTCCCCCCAAAACCCTTTAATTCCTCCATTCAATGTTGTTGAAGTAATGGTCAAAGACATAAAATCCACTATAATGTTTAAGTAGATGCCTCAAATTGATCTATCCATGCTATCGAGACCATTCAACATGTTTTTTATAGATCTCAGTAGGAATAATCATCTCAGTGTGCTCTGTCAGATACGCTGGCATAGTTTATTGTGTGAACTAACCTCACAGATTTTCCATGACCATAATGTGAATGGTCATGTCTATCTATAGTTCAGCCTCGGCCAACAGAATGTTATACAATAGTGGTTCTGGGTGAGCAAGCTGGTCAATAATAGGATATTTCTAGTACCATCCAGAACCCTATAGTACAACCGATGACACCCATTGTGTCTCTATTAAATAAACCCCCTATAGGAATAAATGGGCATCTAGAGTAGAATTAAGATGTTCCAAAACACATATCCAACATAACTACAAGACTCTTGATCCTTTAGGCCCTCTCCTTATTTAATAAAATGCATGAAGACCTTGAAAAATCCCTAAAGATCCCCCTCCAGTTCAAAACTAATTTTACTTTCATGGAGACATAATATGTAGGGGGTTTAAGCAAGAAGAATTCAAATCTTTCATCTCATACTCTGAAGATGATGAAGGATCTCTCACATAGGGGAACAATTACCCACTATACATCACAATCTAGTTCAATGGCATGGTGTTCAACTGATTCATGGAGGATATTTTTTTTGGTATTAATCTTATCTTACCCTGGATTCTACCCAAGATGGAACTTTGGGAATAAGATCTAACTCCCCCTGATTTGAAGATTCAAAGCTATGACAGGACTGATCAAAGACTATGTGGTAGGATTAATTTGTAGACCATGTTCAAAATCTTGATAGTAAGTACTGAATTCATGGTCATATGAAAAGGTAAAACCTATAACACACTAATGGGTAGGTCCTATCTTTATATTCATGTGTAAGTCACCTCCTCGTATCACTGGTGCCTCAAACACTCACTCAATGGTCGAGTGGGGGTACTTCATGGTGATTCATCCCACTTTGAATACTTTGAATCCCATTACCTAGATGTTGACTATTACAAGAGATAGGTTAAGAAGGTTCAAACCCATGAGATTGAGCATATAGCAACCACAACCAATCCATGGGTAGACCTGGATAACAATTTCATTCTCCTGATTCATCGGGTAGAGGTCACGAAACCAGAAATGGGAATATTCTTTGTCATTTACAAGAATAATTGGTGAAATGTACCTAAATAGAAGGAATGTCAGAATATTACCTCATACTCCTACACATGACAGTTCCATATGGTACTAGAATCCCCCACCCCTATAAGGTATTGATATGTCATCCCCATGGACACAATGTCATGGCACTCCTGCCTATTCTACCGAGCTGGGTTAAATCGATAGAAGCCGAACCGCCGTAATTGATTTCATATTAAGCATGAACCTTGAGGATGAATTTCACATAGAATTGGCTCAATAGCCTCTGTCACCATGGTTTCACTAGAATAGGAACCCCTCTATTGAGATTCTGTATCTACCCAAGCTAACATCACTACTCCCACGAAATCAGTCAGCCTAGATGTACTAACTCTGATTGATTCTCCTATATAATATGATGAAGAGG
Source organism: Viscum album (assembly GCA_963277665.1). Lineage (NCBI taxonomy): Eukaryota > Viridiplantae > Streptophyta > Magnoliopsida > Santalales > Viscaceae > Viscum > Viscum album. The sequence continues at coordinate 1,258,236,210 of OY728122.1, forward strand.
ATTTATAAGACACTCCTATTACATTTGAAGAGGGAAAATCCCCCACCGTGTATTATTTTATTCACATATACCTTGGAATATAGATATATATGTGGCCAACATTGATCAGTATAGCTATACCCCTAGTGGAGTAGCAGCAGTTCATGTCTGTCCCAAAGCAAAACCATGATGTATTTTCCAAGATTTATGATGACATTAGAGGGATAGATCACTATATAACCATCCACCTCATACTCTCACGATAATACAACACTATTTTTAGTTTCCTCCCATGAAGATGTTTCCCTCTCATGGTGCCATGTTTGAGGGTGATGATGATAAACTTATCAAGGAAAATTTCATCAAGGATGTCCAGTACCTCCAAGTGGTTATCCAAAATGGTACCTTTCTAGAATATGAATGATCATATTAGTGACTTTATCAACTTTTTGGATCTCAACCTCCACTGAACAAAATATTATTTTTCTCTTCTGGGGACATAACCGTTGATCGATGCTATAACTGGATTCCAAAAACTCTCATTTATGGACGGATACTATGATTATAATCAAATATAAATGACCCCCAAAGATGAAGAGTTTACCTCTTTTAGGTCACCACAAGAGAAATTTTTCAATTAGGTAATTCCCTTCGTCCTGATGAATGCAAGAAACAATTAGCATCCAGACATACAACACTTCTTCAAACCAATCTTCAGATTACTAGTGGAATGCTACATGGATGATATGGTTTTCAAATCATGCCAACATCAGGATCATCTAAAATACCATTTTAATGTGTTAGGATTACTATTAATTAGGTATTTGAATATGAAACCATTGAATTGTGAATCTAGTTTTACCTCTGGAAAATTTATTGGCTTTGTCATTAAATACATAGGTATAGAGATTGAGCGAGTGAATATCAAGGAACTCAATAAGTTTTTTCCATCAAATATCCCTTAAGAACTTTGAGGCATATAAGGACACTTAGAATATATACACCATTTAATTTTGAATCCAGTTAGAAAATTTAAACCCTTCTATAGGATCATAACGGAAGGTATCACATACCAGTAGGATGAAGACTGATAGACCACCTTCGAGGAAATCAAGAAGTATCTTCTACAACCTCTGATTTTGAGGCCACTCATCGTAGAGTGTCCTATGGTCTTCTATGTGAATACCTTAGAATAGTCCCTTTATGTCCTTATCACCCATATGAATAATGAGTGTAGATAAAACAATTTATACTATCTCAGTTGAATGGTCCTTGATAAAGAGTCCATATATTCTCAAATCAAGAAGACATTCCTTGAGATATTTTTTTTGTAGTGAAGAAGTTCTAGCATTATCTATAGAATCATGAGATACAATTGGTATCTCAATTAAACATGCTAATTTATATACTAAATGGCTCCATGATGAAAGGATAACTATTATATTGGGTGGTAATACTTCAACAGTTCGTCATCAGGTACATCTCACAAAAATCCGTCAAGGGTTATGCATTGGTAGACTTCACGGTTTCCAATACGGCCCCTAAAGAAACACTCGTAGATTTTTATTCCCCAATTTGGAATATAATATCAGTAGAATAAGCTATACTATGTTGAAATAGGAACTTTGAGGGTTCATCCCTGATCCCAACATGTAGAAATCTCAACAATTCCATTCCCAATAGAGTAGACCTCAGGATTTTCATCATCACCCTGATGCAGGAAGTCCTTACGTACTCTATCATGTTCTTATAATTCTTCACCAATAATGACACATAGTATTAGTCTCTCATTAATGGTTCATATCTATCCCTCAAGAATGATTTCCCCCACCTATATGTGAAGGGAGACATCTAGTTGATTATCAAAGAGATTAATGGTGATTATATCGCCAGAAATCTAGAGCTTGGGCCCCTACTAGTGTAAACTATCCAGTTAATGGACTACTCCCCTTATCAACTATAAGTGACTCATATCCCTCAATCACAAAATGGTTGAGATGATGCCTTGGAAATTTTATCTTCATCCCTGGAAGAGCCTGACCAAGATGACAGTTTTATTCATGTATCACATCTGGTAGTCATTTCTCCTATCATTCCAGATAAAGATGATATGGGGAAGGTAAACCACCTAATCACTGGTGCTTCTGTATTTGGACTGTCAAGTCCCCATGTAGTGGAAGAAACCTCTGATTTGACAACTCCTTTCATTGAATATATTTATTGTGGAATTATCCCACTTGATCATTCAGAGCGTGAGAAAATCCATTGGCATGAAATGTAATTTACTCTTCAAAGAGGTCCAAACCATGAGAAGACTATCTATAGAAGATGGTTTGATTGAATTCTTTTCCATTGAATCTATGGATTTGATATTCCCTATGTTATGTTGGAAGTTATTGTTGGGTCATGTGGTACCCATTATGGGGGTTTGAATCTCTTGCACCAGATATGATAGTTGGGAAACTTATGTTCCACCAAGGTCTATGAAAACATTGAGTTTTCTAAGAGGTAACATGTGTGTTAGATCCATGTAATATTTATGAATCTATGACAATATATCACCAACAGCACTAGGTATTCTTATCACTATGGAACATGGTGAATAGATGTTATAAGACCATATCTTCCAACAATAACGCACTAGTTCAGGTTCCTTGTAAACGTGACTGGCATATTATCCATGATGGTATAAGTGATTCCCCATTGGGAAGTCAGGTCTTGATTTGTGATCATATTTTTGTGCTCCTATATCATCCTTTTATTTGGAGTACCTCATTCCATTCTCAAAAACAACGGAACTAACTTCTGGGATGTTGAGTTGAAGTGATTGTATGCCAAGTACAATATCTGGTAAAACCGTACTTTTCAACAGTATGTATAGGAAAATGGATTGATTGAGGTATTCAAGATAACCCTCACTAACATTACATAGAATAAGGTGGTCTGTAAAAAGAAAATTTAGTATAAAAATATTCCAAACGCCTTATGGGCCCATTAGAAAATGACCCAAAATTCCACCCAAGTGAATCTATACTCCTTGGTGGATTGAATAAATGTTGTTCTTCCCATTAAAGTCTGGTTTCCATCACCCTAAAATTTTTTCTATTAATAGTATATTCCCGATAGAATAGTATAAGTCCATCTAACTAAGATAGAATCCCTTGAAGATAAGAGGTTTCATGTTTTTCAAAATCTAGAGAGGGACCAGAAAAGGATAGCGAGTTCTAAAGAATGTGGTTCTCCTCTAATCATTCTTTTAGGGTTATACAATACTATCTCTTCAAACATGAATGATACCTTGCAAGAATCCATAAAATTTAGAGCCCATGTGGTGAAGGACCTTATATCATTCACAAGGTCTATATCAATGGCACATTCTATTTGATCACCATGGTTGGAGAGCATATTACTCCTCCCACCAATGCCATGTTTCTCAATAAATACTTCGATTGAGGACCCCAAGTAATATAATCATGCTGTTAAACTATGTGAAAATATCCTTTGAATATGGGGTGTAGCCCTCGGCCTCCTTATCCTTCATTCATGATGGGTTTTTCATATTACCATGTTATATATATCTATTTGAATACCCATATGGTCCAAACTCTATGACCTTAAACTAGAATCACGTTGCATCCTAGTTTCATAACGATAAACTGCATAACATCATCCTGGTTTCATTATGTAAAAATTCACAACAACCATCTTCCTCACCATATGAAATTAAATTATGCATACACATCCCGATCACATGAGGTTAAACTCTACTATTAGTATAAGATCGGAGACCATAAACAATGATTACAAGTCCAATAATCAATACTTTAAATCGTGATTGAGTCTTCATTGGTTGTCTATTGTGAGATGTGGGCCTCCATGGACTTCATTCTCATCAGGTTATACCTTTTACTCCATCTACATACCTTTCAAAATGCTTCCCTCCACGGTCCATGATAAAAAAAATTAAGCTGGAAGCAATCATACAGTACATGCATCACAAATTCACACTACATGAAAATCCTATTAGAACTATGATGTGTGTTTTTGGACCTCCGTGTACCTCATTAATGTTGGGTTTGTTAAAATCCATGTATGCTTGGGATATTTTATGTCCTCAGTGCATGATGTTAAAATGAAATACTACAACATTTTCACACAGTATGCCTTTGAATAATAGATTAGCATTACCTCATTCTTGGAACATGAGATTTCCCAATATAATCATGGGAGGCCTCAAATTCCTTCATCAGAGAGGATTTACCCCACTGGTGTTGGTCTATTACCATGTCATGGTTCTAGAAATATGCATGGATTTATTCCCATCATCATGGGATATGTAGAGATTCCTAGACATCTCCTATCTGGGACTGACTAAAAATTCCATAACCCTTTGTCCCCTTGGCCTCAGCTATGGTCCAAACCATACATCAAAAAAATTGTGTGTTCCATCTTTTAGAAAAATGTTTGTCTTGATTCTCATCCTTATGGGATACATAGTATCTCCCAAACTTCTCATCTCTTGGACCGCTAAAAATTCATCATATCTTTCAGCATTTTGGCCTTATTATGGTCTAATATTTAAGATCATAATCTTATATCCACCCTATGGTCCATACAATACAACCTTAAACTATTTTAAACAACTGAATATTCTTCCCTAGGTCTATCTAGATCCTTAGCTACACTCAAAAACCCCATTTTTAGAATGTTTTGAATCCCACTTTCCAATATTCCCCATTGGAGATCTCAAAATAATTATGTTGTGTAACATATAATGTTAAATACCGAACATATATTTACTCAATAAATATCTATACATAATGACTTTCTTGATTTGGATTTCCGTCATCTTTAAAAACCAAAAGGGATCCCTAATGGATTGTTGTTTGGCCAAGGCTCACCTCCTATCATGGGGCCACACCTTGTTGGGTTTTTAGAAACAAATAATGAATCCTGTTATTCGAACTTGATGAATTGTCAACCCTACATTTTCAGGACCCATTTTTAAATCATGTGATTTTGGTACCTGTATTTTTAACAAGGTGAGTAGTCAATCCCTACATATTGGTCAGCCATTATCTAGATATTTTAAACTCTCTATTTACCTCCTTTCAATCTAGATATGTTTTACTAAAATTCTAACACCCTTAGTGTCGCCCGTCAGTGCATCGGCAAACATCGAGTAGGTGGATCGGTGTCACTGGAAAATTCTCAACCCAGTATCTGCATGACCATATGATTCATTTCCATGTTTCTGGGAAATCCTTTCACTACTGGTTTTTCCCACACCGAGTGGGACTCATGTGGGATTATGATTATTAGTGGGGTGTATAAAAATGTGGTCATGTTTCACAAGATTTATGGTTCGAGCTCTACGACTATAAACAAATAACTTATAGTCCTTAAATCATGAATTTAAATTGTATGTAGGTCTATTTAGGAACATGTGATGTGACAGTCAGCCTCTCTTCCCTCCATTGATTTTAGGTTATCATGTTATAACTTTGAAAATGAATATTAGAGACACCACCATATGGTCCAAACTCTATGACCTTAAACTAAGAGTCCCTCCTGGTCCAAGAATTGTGACCTTAAACTATGTCTAGTTTTCTTTTGGCAACTTGTATGTTATGTGATCCTCCTTGGATCTTTTCCCATTAGGTTTTATCTTTCACATGCCACACATATACCCTTAGATAAAACATTTCCCATATTTAGTGTAAGAAGAATGATTTTAAACTGTTTTCCATGGTCTAGACCACCTTACCATAAATTGTGTGCAATACAGTTTATGATTTCTTCACATGGTGTAGGGCCACTTTGGCCACATCACGCTGGGTGTTAACTCTTTAACACTGCATGATAATTCTCAAAATCCCTTATTTGGTAAAAGCATTATAAATTTAAACTATTTTCTATAGTCCCAACTCTATGGCCCTAAACTGCAAGCATTATCCCCTTATATGCATTGTCTTCTTCACATGTAGTGTTCTAGAAAAAACATGCCTCCACTTTCGAGTACAATATGTGTCTAGATTATCATCCTTGTGAGATATGTATTAATGTCTAAACATTTCATCTCTAGTACTAGTCACAGGATCACCATAGAATTATCTATAATCTATGGTTCAATCACCTCAAAATGTCCCATGGGCCTCATTCCAAGCATATTCCCCATTTAATTACCTTGACCCATCAGCATAACAGGATGACCTCATAACCTAAAATAAGGAAGGAACATCCTCATTGTGTGATGTTAAACTATTACCTCATCTTGTGATATAAAAATAAGATTCCTTCTTGACCTAACTATATGAATAGATGATGGGTAAATTGGTGCATAAGTCACATACACTCCATGTCTCGATAATATGAAATTATACAATGGTATGCATTATCATCACACAATTTTTTTATGGTACAATTCCCCATCCTTACCTTATAACATCAAATTGAATGTTAATCATCCTCATTTAATGAAATAAAAACAAAAATTCATTTTAGTCCCTCCCCCAAGAATCCCTTTCCTCAGATTCTGATCATCTAATACATTATTTGTATCATCAACCATTTCTTGGCATTCAAGATGATGATTCCCCTTAATGATGTGTTTAACTATATTCAGAACAACATGAAAACAACAATTTTTATTAATTCATAGTTGTGTAATATCAATATTACTGTAATCCATGTAAAAATTCCCTCAATTTGTAATGATACTTCGCATGACCATCACTTGGATCCTCAAGATCCTCCATATCTGAAGTGACCCACTAATATTATAGAATTTGACTAAGGATCAACTACCATCCTAGTTAAATTCCCTAGATGAATTTTTATGAAAATTTTAGACAGGTTCCATTCAGTGGTTAACCCTCGCTTATTTTTTCCCATTTCAAGCAAATTGTAAAGATTCTATGTTTTGAAAATGGTTATTAGTAATCCTATATCATCATTTCACCCTCTTTAGGTTCTAGGTTTTGGGCATTGTTATTCACGATCCAAATTTCACTTTGATGAGTTCAAATTCAACTCCCCTAGAATTACCCCATTAGTGAACTAGAGAACATTCAAAAAGTAAGTGAGATGTTATGAGATCCCTATTCTCCAGTCGTAGCCTCTCTCTCAACCCTAACACACTCATATGATTGAATGATCACATAGTCATCCCTTGTTTCTCAAAACGAGAATGACTAATGTGATCGTATGGATTTATTGTTGATTATATCAGAAATACAATCGAAGTACGATAATTTGTTCAAGAATGGAAATTAACCAAGCTAAATTTTTAATGGTCCATCCAGATATTATAGCCTCTACTTACGAAAATTTTCCTTTACGACTATGCCACAATGACTAGGTGATTGAGCTCATCCATCCTTTTCTTAGTATCCTATAGGACCTGCTTCCACACCACTATGTCTTATTTCTCCTCATTATCCTTGGAGTGGAAATATTCAATTTTAATGTTTTTCTGATTCTTTTTATCCCAACACTCAACCACCAATTATGTCTACTCTACTACCTTGGTCTCAGCCACCACCAACTGGGACTTCAGGTTGGTTACAACCTTAGTCTGGGTAGCAGCGACCATAAAATTCTCTTATTCCATTCCCTATAGGTGGAAAATCACTTCCTCAGCCTCTTGATGAATCTAAGGTCCCTCATCCTTGTGTCAATTCCAGAACAGGAAAAAATCCTTCCATTTCATATGTTCCATTTTCATGAGAAATCCTTGTTCCAGTGCATTAGGAATGATGGAATCCACCCCACCAGTCCCTATGCAAAGAATACAATGATGGAGAGATCCCACTTGGTTTGGAAGATAACCCATCTGGGTGTGGGTTATGATGTTACATACGCATATCCACACCTTATCATGTAAATTCTACTTCTCTTCGCTGACATCTAGGGTAGGGTCTTTGAAATATATCATCGGTACAAGATCATAGGTGGGGAAGACCACTAGTATGTCATCAACTAGATTTTCCAAGTGTAGGTGTTCCAGCATGAGTTCATAAATACCGAATCCTTGATGAAACTTCTCATTAGCCTCTCCACAAATGAAATAATCTTCCACTTCACCTTGTGGAATGTCTAAGGTGGATACAATTTTCCTAGATACATCAGCTGCATGGTTTATAGCGCAACCTCAGATTCAGCACCCGTAGCCACCATCAGTGATAGTTCTGGGATGGGAGCATCCAATAGACCCTTCAAAAATGCTCCAGCCACTAGAATAATTTCCACCTCATCCTTCACAACTGTGGATCCAATGGACAACTATGGTTCCACTGATATGATTGGTTCAACCATCATATAGCCTTTAGTTAGCTCTAGCGGGGGCATTTACTTGACCACCTCCACAGAGGGTGTGGTATAAAATGTCCCCAACAATGTAACCTCTTTGGTTTTACCGACCTCCATAACCTCCTCATGGATCTCTATTGAGAGAGCAGCATCCTCCATTGTAGTTTTAGTCCTTAGCATAGTCAATGAATGTTTTGGTGCTGGTGGCTGAGCCCCAATTGCTGTCCAATAATCCATTCCAAAATGTTTCCGTCAATAATATGAATAATAGGAAAATGAAACATGGTGTATAAATCAAGGAGACTCACATTCTGGTTTTAACTAGGCGGGGAGTTCTGGGAGATTCATAGGAAATTCCCCTGGTGAGATCGTTCCTCCAACTACTATCACATTGTTCAAAGGAACCATTCTGTCTGGTTATTAGCTTCCCATGACCTTATAATTACGTTGGGAATTAAGGGGCCCTAAATTTTTTTTCTAAAGGGTTTAGGTCCCATCACCTTTTTTTTATGTCCATTGTGGACCTCCCCCTCCTCCATGCTTGAATCCTACAAAAGTGGAAAAAGGAATATGAAACATCTCAAGAAATTGTTATACCTAGAAAATATGAGATCCATATATTTATCTATTAGGATGAAGAACTCCCTCCCATTAGAGAGAATCAAATAGAATTTCTACCCAAATAATATTCTGATCCCTTAAGAAAAATATCATGCACAACAAGTTCTTATGGCGATAGTTGTGGGGGAGTAGTCATGTTAAAGAAAATCGTCACTCAGTTTGTCAGCTTACATGCAATTATTAGAGAATGGACCAAGTTACCCAACTCTTTGACATATCACTCTGCCTCATCCTGGGATTTTTGAATGCTTGCATTAGAATGAAAAATAAAAATGAGGTATATCCCATCACTGTTGTGATTCTGCCACATCCCGTGAACACAGAAGAATAGCATATAGACATCCTAGTTTTCCTAGCCCTTGTGTAAGACAACATCACTATGGATTTCCAAACAGTGTAACTACTTCCCTAGATCACAAACGAATGTCCTCAAGATCACACTAGAGGGATATCCTTGTTTATGCGACTTCTTTATTATAAGTGCCAAACATGGTGATTCTCCTATCCCAACACCTCTTTCTAGTTAGGTCCCATAAACTACTAAACCTTCAGCTGCTACTCTACCTACTATACTCGATCTACTGCCATGACACCCTCTGAACACCACTCAACCATAGTCCTGTGGTTGAAGGGCCACCCCTTCATTATCTTGGATGTCCTTCCATCTCATAATATCCCCAAGACTTGCATTTGACCACATTTGTTCATAATTATAGGTAAGACCATATGTAATTTTATGTGGTGGTATCTCATTCTGAATCTTCTTGTCTTCCCATGTAAACATACACTAGATCAACCTCAACACTGAAGGATGTCATTCATGACTTACCTCTAATTATACCTTTTTTATTAAACTCTGCAGACATCTAAACTTTCTCAAAAACCATTTTGGATTGTTATTTTCATAGATTAACTTATAGTTGACTCTGGGCCCCAATACCCCACCTTGAAAATCCACGAGGTATGGTATTTTCACCATAGTCCCTATATCATCATCGATCACTACTCCTATTGGTAGGGTGAATGGGTGAAATATGAAATGCTCCACCAGCTCGACCTACTCTAATATTCCCATCAAAATCATCTTGAATGGATAACTCCTCATGATGTTTTTGATCAGTGGATAAATTTTTTTTATGAGTCGAAATAGGGTTCTGATAAACATAACCCCCCATGTGTGTAGCTACCCAAATATACAATAAATGTTGATTCACATAAACATATTGGGGCATTTTCACTTCACTGATGTGGTAAATCACATTATATAGTTTCTCCAATATCAGGATAAAAAAATTCATGAGTTTCCATATCAATGACATTAATTACATTATAATGGTTATCATACGCACCCACATGATAATATTCATCAATGGGAGAATCCATCAAAAATAAGAAAAATGATGAATCCTTCCATCCTGACAAGGGGTTGAGCCTCAGTCTTGACACTGTATAACCATTTCATGCACTATTTATTCTCCAAAATGTTCATGTAGGTGTGATCCTTTCCCACTGAATGTTGTAGGGAACATGCATGGCCTCATCAACAGAATTTCACCATGGTCATTCAATAAGTATCAGAACTGCTTCTTGAAAAGGATTTCCTTCATCCCTAGATTCTCTTTGTTGGTTCCCCACACAAAATATTGCAATTCCATTATTAAAGTTGAAAAATAATCATGATCAATCCACACATTCTCTATAGGGAGGAACTCATTGAACATCTCCCCTAGAATCGAGATCCTTCATATTTTATTGAGGTCCCAAAGGATGATTCAAACATCCCCATGGGGTAAGTGGAAGGTGTTTTTCACCAGTGACTATATTCTCAGCAATTCGAGCTTGATTTCATGGGGGTGGATAGATGTGAAAATATGAATCCCTTTCCTATTTCTACAGCCCCACTATATTTAGTTTTATTTCACATTTATCAGGTCACACACATTCCTAGTAGGCCAATTCACACTCATCTGTGATGTTTCTGCCCAAGAAAAAGTACCTTTTGTTGTTCTATCCCTTATGTGGATCCACCAAACACACTTTCAGAATTGTATAATACTACAGAGGGGAATCCTCATCCTCCATATTCTCCAAATAATTATGTTTTAATGGTTGAAGATATAAGTGGAGCATGGTACTTCCAGATATGGCATGCATCAGGGTTGTGCCATTAGTACTACCCTGACATTCCAATGAACTAGTAAGTTGGATCATCCCTTGTCATCATCGGAAAGATGAACCCATATCTTAGTCTGAATCAATTGATAATAAGCCTCTTTCATAGATAATATTCCTTATAATACTCTTTTATAAGTTCAAGAAATGATATGTGGTTTTAGGGGCTTTAGACGCGCTCCTAGAACCTAATATTCCCCTCTATGTGTTCCCTCTGAGCAGTATATGCATTGACTCCTTGAGAATCCATTGTAATTAAGAATAAGTTTATTCTTTGAGTCTGGTTTAAGAAGGGAGTTTGTGAGTGTTTTTCAAGGAGCTGATTCATGGATCTCTAATTTATACTTATCTCTTCGTAAATATATGGTTCATGGTGTTCGGTTCACGAAACAACATTCATGGAGTAAAGGTCAGGAATTCTAGTTTTTAAGGTAGCATTCATATGGAAATTTCAGGGAGATTAAGAACTTAAAAAATAGAGAAAAAATATTTTATTCGTATGAATTTTTTGTGTGTATTTTAGGGGCCCCTACACTATTTATAGGCATATGACCACTTGGTCTTCATGATGGATTTTGTGCCAGCGACCTTTACACCCTGTCACCAAAATCAAGCTTCATAATGTCTTTCAGGAGTGGTCTTCAGGAAAGGGAGTTGAGATCCAATTATCAGTGATTCCAACTCATAACATGACCCTCCTTTTTCCCTATCAACTCATGTTCTAAGGGGGGGGGATTTTTTGGTATCGAAATATGTGTTCCATGGGAATATCCAAGAAAGGAAAAACCAGTTCAAGGAGAATGTGAGATCCAATGGACCACAACACCTCTAAGGATTCTGTTCTTAGAATATATAATCAATTGTGAATGACTAGAGATCATGAATCACCTTGGCATGGAATTTTCTTCGCAAAATCATGAATATTTGATGGTAAAAATCAGCACGGTGTGTTTGGAGTCTAGGAATGTTACAACCCAAACATTTATCAATAAAATTTATCCCTTATTATAGTAATTTCAAATAGTAAAATCACATAAAATCACATTAGGAAACATAAAGACACATCATAATTAAATGAACTACTAAATTCTATGTGACCTTTAAACATAATATTTCCACTTTAGTGATTCGAATTTCAGAAATTTGACATACGCGATTACGATCAGTAATATGTTTGGAGTCCGATATGACATAATTAATTTTTGGTGAATAATATCATACCCTTATGAATAGTAATCTTACACATATGAATAGTAATATGACCCTTATGAATATAAATCATCCAAGTGAATAAAAACCTTACCAATGACAGTATAAATAAAATTTGTATATCCTATAAGTGATAATATGATATAATTATATTATAGTGTGGGTTTTTCTGTAAGTCATGAATATTTAATGATTAATTTAATAATTTAAAAGAAAATTTATTTCCCAAAAATTTATTCCAAGAAAATTATTTTTATGTCTTATGATTATATGATAATTTTATAATACCTCAATTATTTTTTCAATGTGTTAGAAAATCAGTTTTAATTTTAAAATTTGCATTTTCAATTAATTATGATTTTAATTGAAAATTAAATTAATAATATTTAGAAATTTATTTTCATAAAATGGAGTAATTTTTTTAATTCTATACATTGAAAAATGGTTAGGGTGTTTTTTTTTATTTTTTCTAAAATACTTTAATTTTGTGAATAGTGAAATTTGATAATTTACAAAATATGCTAAGTAAATGAATTTATACATAATGATTCAGTTATGGGTGATAAAAATGACTATTGGTTTTAAATAACATTCCCTATTTACTGTATTAGTCATTGAATCATCACTATTTCTTTTCTTGAGGGAAACTAAAAAACTAATAAATTAAATATTGAGAAAACCCCCCTCCCCTCCACTATATATACCTCCCCACACAACCTCATTTCCTCACACCTCTCAAGCCTCAATACATATCCATATTATACTCAAAATTCTTCCTTATCCCCTACCTCACATATAAGAGATTTGGGTCTCAACCAAAGTCCAATCCTAGGTTTCTTGAGGAGGATCTGAAGATGAGAATTTCAGAGGTAATTTCTCTCTCTCTTTTCTTTCAAACTCATTTCAAGTTTCATTTAATTTATTCACTTATCCTCAACTTCTATTATCCAAAGGTAATGATAACTCCATTTTGATTTATATTCTGTTAATCAATAATTTTATTGTAAAACTATTCATTATACTCCTCCCTCTCTCTCTTTGTTTATAAAAATGAAATCATCATCTATGATATGTTAATTTACCTACATCGTGGGTGATGCAATTATATTTTACTGAAAATACTTAGAGGATATAAATAAAACCATTAAATGTTTGAAAAAAATATTTTAATAAGTATTTTTTAACCAATTTTATGTTTAGGAAGCAACTTTTATACATAATACGAAATGATAAAACAAAACGTGTTTGTTGTGATAAAAAACCTCCCAAATTAACCTAAAATGATCATCATTAAATTTTTTCCAATGATTAATCCTCATGGTGTATAACCAACTTCATTATAATATCATTTAAACCCCTAAAAGATCATTAATTACACTTCATATAAATTTTGGATGTTTATAAAAGTTCTACATGAACTTCCATTCATCTGTATAAGTGAATCGTTCATGAAAACTAAGAAAAAGAACACTCCCGAACAATGAATTTAAACTCTATAACTCATCCAAAAGCACATAAAAGAACATAATTAAACCATAATGAATAAAATACATGTATAAATTTTTATTTATGTTTTAATTAATTAATGTAATGTGATTATACATGACGTTAATGTGAATAAAGCATTCAGACACATGGTTAGGGGAATTCTCGAACGTTACATTCTTTCTTAGAGATTTCCGTCTTTACCTCCATTTTCACTATGATTATTCCCAAAAAATCATTTTATCATAATAAATCATTCATTTTTTGGTATAAACATGTCTTCCACTAGAGTTTATGTCAAACAGAATGTTTTCCAAAATACATCTTCTTTCAAAAACACTCCTTTTACTTCTCACTCAAGGTTGATGGTTCTTGTATAAACTATGTCTTTCCCTATTTCATTTTGGAACACAATTTTTATGAATTTCTGATGTATTAAGTAAAACCAATTCCTTTCCATGGGTTGTTTTATGTTCAATATTGATATATTTTCTATGTGAAATGCATGATAATGTAAATGTTATGATGTGACTGGTTCACCTGAAATGATATTGTGTAATGAAAATGATCTAATATGATGAGTGCACCCAAAAATATATATAACTACCATGAATTGGGTTAATTTGAAGAACCTAATGAATAAATAGAAATTTGTGTGAACATTATGGTAGCTTTGTTCATAACTATGTGTGGTGGTTGACCACTAAGACATGGTGTTTCATTCTTATGCATTGCCACATTCCAAGTCTTTTCTTAATGTTTCCTCTCATGTTTATGATCTTATTCCTATGTTATGATTATAAAGATTATTCTCACCCCATGTTATATTTTTTTCATGTTATTATCTATCCTCTTTCTAGGATTTTAGCTCACCTTGTTTTGATGTATATCCTTTGGTGATTAAGTGTACCGAGGAGAACTCAAGGACCAGTAAGAATTTAGAGAAGAAAAAATTAAATAAATGATTATGTTTTGTGTTTAAAATGTTATGTATAGTACTAATTTTCCCAAGAAACTAAACAATTAGATCCTCATTGTGTATTTTTTTTATTTTGTTTTTCATTAAAATGATTTAAAAGTGATGTAAGAAAATCAGTGTCTCTATAGTTTATATCAGAGGCATGGTTTAGTTAATTTGGGAATTAGGATTAGAGAACCTTGGTCCAAACCTTAGTTTCTGAATAATTGAATGAAAGAACATGAGAATATTTTATAAACATTAATATCCTATAAGATATGTGCTTTGTTTTAATTTCACAAAGGAATAAATTATTTATTCATTACTTAATGACTTTTGTTTTCTTATAACCTTTTATATTTTTTGAAAAAGGTGGTAACAAGGACAAACCGGGAAAATAACCCATGCAAGGGAAAATGAAACGATTGCATAAATGACATCCCCAATGCATTTGGATTTGGAGTTCAAAAATTCACAGAAATGCTTACCAAGTATTCTCTTGTTATGAATAATAACCTGAATAATGTGGAATGTCCTCCTTCACTTAAGAGGGAGAAACTGGCTATCGATTGTCTTATGTAGTAATGACCATCGACGTTTAGTGGATCTTATGAGCCACTTGTTGTGTAATAGAGGGTCAACTCAATGGAGAATATATTTTTGGTGCATCACTTTTCTATGATGGAGAAGGTAAATCTGGATTTTTATCATCTCAATGGAGAGACAAACCAATGGTCGGATTTGATTAAGAACACAAATCCAAGGGAAAAAATTGAAGATATTGAGTGGGAAGAAATTAAATAATGTTTCATAAAAATTATTTCAATTAAAATCTTCACATGATGATGGGGAGTGAATTTTTAGAGCTAAGGAAAAATGATAGAGAATCTATCATAGCCTATGAAGTGAGTTTCGAAAGGATTTCAAGGTATAATTTTTCATTTGTTATCAATAATGGAAACAAAATTTGTAGATTATTTTAGTGGATTAAAACCAAAAATTCGAAAGGCCCTTGAAATCTGAGACTTTGGGAGTTATGAAGAAGACATTTGATGTGCTCTCAAAGTGGAGATGGAGTTTGGAGAATGGTCCCATCACTATGGTGATATTAAATGGAAGATGTACTTTCATGTTAGAGGATCCAATGAAAAAGGTGGAATGAAAACTCAACCACCCACATGTAAAAAATGTGTGAAGAAGCATCAAGGAACTTCCTGAAAGGGATGAGGAAATTCCCCAAGTGTGGGAGAGAACTCCACCAAGATCAATAGTGTTGAAAAAAATGATAAAGAAGGAGAATGTGGTGGAGTAATGGAGAGAACCACCCATGATCCAATGCAACAACTATAGGGAGAAATGGAACGATGCAAGCCCGTACACTAAACCGTCAGTCCTTGAGGGTAATCTGTGTCAGAAGCCACAAAAGACAAAGGAAAAATGGGAGGATTTTTCCATCACTATCATGGAATTTGAGCAAGAAAATTAATTCATACAAGGTACACTTACTATTCACTCAAAAATGGAAAAATTATACTTTGATTATAGTTCTACACAATATTCATATCTCACTAGTTGTCTAGAACTATTGAATCGAAGCCCCAAAACCATGAATTAGATATTTATATAAAAACACAAAGTTATGAAATAATTGAAACCCAAGTATTGGACTCTTCTCTTATTGGTGCATGTGGGAATATTCTTCTATTGGATCTCATGATACTTCCCTGGGTGGAATTCGATGCTATAATGGGAATGGATTGGATCTCATTATATAGAGAACATATCAATAGTCGGGAAAAGGAAATATCATTTTATATTTGGAAACATCCCAAACTCCTCTAAAAATGAAATGAAGATCAATAATTTCATTTGAATAATCCATCAATGGTTTGTGTGTTGATTCCCGGTGAAGAGGCACACCTCTCTCAAATGGTTGAGTCAAAGGAAGTTATCCACCTTGGGGAAATTCCCATCATGAGGGAATACAATGATGTAATTCCCAAAGAGTT
This sequence comes from Viscum album, assembly GCA_963277665.1. Taxonomy (NCBI): domain Eukaryota; kingdom Viridiplantae; phylum Streptophyta; class Magnoliopsida; order Santalales; family Viscaceae; genus Viscum; species Viscum album. The sequence goes on from OY728122.1 coordinate 1,258,252,953, forward strand.
ACCCGGACTTCCACTGGATCATGATGTAGAGTTATCAATAGAACTCATACCATGAGATACTCATATCTTAAAGTGTCCCTATAGGATGGATCCTATCGAACAGAAGGTGTTAAAGAAGTGGATGCAAGAGTATTTGGAAAAAGGGTTCATATGACCTAGTGCATCACCGTGGGGTGCATAAGTTATCTTTGTGAAGAAGACGGGTGGATCAATGCAGCTATGTATCAATTATTGGGTACTCAACAAGATCACTATAAAGAAAAATTATATTCTCCCATGGATTAATGACTTGTTCGATCAACTACAAGATGCTCAGTACTTATCAAATGTGGATCTTCATTCTAGATACCACCAGCTAAAGGTGAAGAAGGAAGATATTCCGAAGACTACCTTCGATACAAGTTATAAGCACAATGTGTTTCTAGTGATTCCCTTTATACTTACTAATGCTGCTAAAATATTCATTGATTTGATCAATAGAGCCTTCATACATTACTTTATAAAATTTGTGGTAACAAATATCAATGATGTTCTTATATACTAATAGAGCATGGAGGAACATGAAGAACATCTATGGCTTGTGTTGGTGACATTGAGAAAGGAGAAGTTATACTCCATCTTAAAAAAGTGTGACTTTTGGATGAATGAAGTCACGTTCTTGGGATATATGATCACAAGTGAGGAAATTTCTATGGACCTTTTAAAAACAATGGCGATTGAGGAATGGCCCAGACCAACTAGTAACATAGAAATCCGTGATTTTTTTGGATTTTCTTGGTACTATGGACATTTTGTGAGAAATATCTCATGATTTTAAAGACATCTAACTAAGTTAACAAGGAAAGGGGAAAAGTATGTCTGCATGGAAGATTATGAGGAAATCTCCATAGAGCTAAAGAGAAGGCTGATCACTGCACATGTACTCACATTACCAAAAAGTGGAGAAACATGTGTGATATATATTGATGATTCCATGAAAGTCTTGGATTGATTACTCTTCAAAAATAATAATGGGATAGCCTATGCCTCATGGATGTTGAAGATACAATAGCATAACTACCTGAAGCAAGATCTTCAGCTAGTAGTTGTGATTTTATCCATGAAAATCCAGCAACACTACCTCTATGGTGAGATGTGTGACATATATACCAATACCAAGAGAATAATTTATATATTAACACAAAAGGATCAGAACATGCATCAAAGGAGATGGTTAGAGAAAATAAAAGACTATGATGGGTCTATTCACTATCATACTAGAAAGGTGAATAAGTTAGATGCTCCTCTTAGTAAAAAAGAACATGCTACTATATCCATGATGTGGATTTAGAAATACCCTATAATTAGGTATATGCTAAGGATGGATTCAGAAATCATAATGGAAGGGAATATATCCAAACTTTCCCAAATGATTTCCCAACCATCAATCTAAGAGAATATTAAGGAGGCACAAAGGGATGATCTTGAGTTACCAATTAAGGTGAATGTAGCAAATGAAAGGAAGCTGTATGAGTTTCATATCGACCATGATGGTGTGATTATGTTTGTAATGTGGATTTGGGTTCCTTCATCACCAGGGATATATATGGAGCTATTTGATAATACACAAATCTCAACTTTCACAAAATATCCTAGTAGAACATTGATGTACTGGGATATCCGAGAACACTTCTTTTGTGGGGGGGGGATGAATAAGGAGGTTGTTGAGTATATCTCATGGTGCATGATATTTCATCAAGATAATGCAAAGCGACAAAAGTCCAAAGATATGATGCAACTGTTGCCTATACGCATGTGGAAATGGGAGAATGTTCCTATGGATTTTGTCACAGGTATCCCAAGAACATCCAAATGAAATAATGTCATATGAGTTGTGGTGGAACCACTCACCATGACTACCCACTTAATCTCTATTTTGGAAGCTATCTATCTTGAATAACATGAAAATATATATGTAAAGGGAGTGGTGAGACTGCATGGGCTTCCACTCTTAATTGTATCTAATCATGATCTAAGGTTCATATCTAAATTTTAGAGGATACTTCAACATGACTTGATTACTGAATTTAATTTTAGCATGGCCTATCACCCCCAAACTAATGGCCAATCAGAAAGGACTATTCAGATGCTCTAAGATATTATAAGATCCTACTGACTAGAAATATAAGGTGGATAAGATCGATATATCTCATTGGTTTAGTTCCCATACAATAATAGAGTCCACTTGAGTATTCAAAAGGCTCTATATGAAGCTCTGTATGGAAAGTGATGTAGAACTCCAACCTATTGGGATAAACTTGAATCAATAAAGCTACATGGATCTAATCATATACAAGAGATGAATAAGAAAGTTCAAGACATCCAACAACATAAAAAAACTATTCAAAGTCAAAAAAAATAGTTATGCTGAAAATCATGGTAGGGACTTGAGGTTCGAAATTAGAGATAAAATATTCCTTCAAATATCACCCTGGAATAGAGTCATGTGGTTTGGAAAGAAAGGGGAGCTAATCCCAAGGTACATTGTCCCCTTTCAGATCCTTGAACACATAGGATCCATGGAATATCTTCTCCCACTTCCAACGAATATGGATCAAGTTAATTATGGGTTTCACGTATCACTCTTCAGGAATTACATACCAGATCCCTCACATGTATTTAACTCAGAGGTGATACATATGGAAGATGATATCTCTAATGAGGAGCAGCCATTAAAGATTCTAGAACAGAGAGATAAGGTTCTAGGAAACAAGACAACCCACCTTGTCATTGTGTTGTGGAGGAACTATAAGTATGAAGAAGAAAATTGGGAACTGGAGGATGCAATGAAGGAGAAGTACCCTCACATATTTATGTAAAACTAAATTTTATGGGTAAAATTTCAAAAGGGGGAAACAATGTAATGAACCAAAATTTTTTCAGTGCATGTTTTCCCTTCTTATAGTAATGTCATATAATAGAATCACATAAAATCACATTAGAAAACAAAATGCCACATTATGGTAAAATGAACTAAATAATTTTATGTGACCTTTAAACATAATTTTTCCACTTCTATGATTTAAATTTTAAAAATCTAACATACATGATTGTGATCAGTAAGATGTTTGGAGTCCGATATGACAAACATAATTTTTGGTGAATAGTAACATACACATATGAATAGTAATGTTACCCTTATGAATAGTAATATGACCCTTATGAATAGTAAATTGTACAAGTGAATAGTAAACTTACCAATGATAGTATAAATAAAATTTATCCATCCTATAAGTGACAATATGATATAATTATTTTATAGTGTTGGTATTTTTGTAAGTCATGAATATATAATAATTATTTTATAAATTGAAAATAAAAGGTATTTTCATTAAATTTATTGATAAAAAAGTATTTTTATGTCTTATTATTATATGATAATTTTATTACAACTTAATTACTATTTTAAAGTGTTAGAAAAGCAGCTTTAATTTTAAAATTTGTATTATTCAAGTAAATTTTTATTTCAATAAAAAATTAAATTACTCATATTTAGAAAATTATTTACATAAAATGGAGTTCATTTTTTAATTATACACATCTAATAATGTTTACGGTGAGTTTTTGATATTTTTCTAAAATAATTTAATTTTTGGTGAATAGTGAAATTTGATAATTTACAAAATTTGCTAAATAAATTATCTTTTGCATCATGATTGAGTCATGTATAATGTAAATTGAAATTGATTCAAACTAAAATTCCCTATTTAATATATTTATTTATAGAATCGTCACTATTTCTTATCATCAGGTAAATTAATGAACTAATGAATTAAATATTGGAAAAACACCTCTCCCCTCCACTATAAATACCACCTCTCACAACCTCATTTCCTTGCACCTCTAAAGCTTCAAGAAATGTCCAAATTCATCCAAAAACTCTAAACCCATTCCCCATGTACAATAGCTATTAGTCTCATACAAATATCAATCCTAGGTTCCTCAAGGAGGATCTCAAGAGGATAATTCAAGAGGTAATTTCTCTCTCTGATTTCTTTCAAATTCCATTCAAATTCCATTTATTTTATTCTCTTATCCAGAACTTATATTATCCAAATGCCATGATAACCTCTGTATGATTAATATAATGTTATCCTATCATGTTAATGGAAGATTAGTCATTATAATCCTCCCTCTTTATCTTTTTTTTATAAAAATGAAATCATCATATGTGATGTCTTAATTTACCTACATCGTGGGAAATGAACTTCCATTTTCCTTCATCACCTTCCAGGATATCAATAAAACCATTAAATGGTTGAAAAAAGATTTTAATATTATGTTGTAACCAATTTTTTTTTGTTCTGGAAAAAAAATTATACATTATACTGAATGATAAAACAGGACATATTCATTGTGATCCAAAAACCGCCCAAATTAACCTAAAACGATCATCATTAAATTTTATCTAATGATTCATCCTCATGATATGTGACAAGAATCATGTAAATATCATTTAATCTCCTTAAATATCATTAATAAAATTTAATATAAATTATGTTTGTTTATCCATGTTCAACATGAACTTCCACTAATGTGTACAAGTGAACCGTTCAAGAAAACAAATAAAAAGAACACTCTCGAACAGTGAATTTAAACTCTATAACTCATCCATAGGACAAAAATAGAACTTAAAAAAACCATAATGAATAAAATACATATATTAAAGGTTATTTATGTGTTATTTAATTAATATAATGTGATTAAAAAGGATATTGATGTGAAGAAAGCATTTAGACACACAGTATGGTGAATTATTGAACCCAACATTCTATTTTCGGAGTTTCCCTCTTTCAATATATTTTCAGTATGATTATACCATAAAAATAATTTCTTCATAATTATATTACCCTATATGGGATATAAATGTTTTTCTATAGATTTTATGTCAAAAAATGTTTTCAAAAATAACTATTCTTTCAAAACACACCAGTTACTTCTCACTCGAGGTTGTTGGTTTTTGTATCAAGTATGTTATTCCCTCTTTGATTTGGGAACCAAAAGTTTATGAATGTATACTATATGAAGTGAAACCCATTACTTTACATGGTTTTTTTTATGTTCAATATTGATATATGTTCTATGTGGCATGAAAGTTAATTTAAATGTTATGATGTGATGGGTGCGGCTGACATTATATATCGCAATGAAAATGTTAGGATGTGAAGAGTGAGCCTGGAATTATATAGTGCTATAATGAATTTGGTGTTGTTAATAGCATCATGATTAAAGTGAAATATGAGTGAACATGATTCTTTATTTGTTCACAACTATGTGTGGAAGTAGACCACTGAGACATGATGTTTCATTTTTCTGCATTGCCACATTCCAAGTATTTTCTTAATGTTTCCACTCATGTTTATAATTTTATGGATTTGTTATGATGATAGTGATTATTTGAAACCCTTTCTATATTGTTTCATGTTCTTATATATCCACTTAATGGGATTTTATCTCACCCATTTTTGATGTATATCCTCAGTTCATTACGTGTTCTATGGAGAACTCATGGGCCAATTAGAAGTTAAAGAAGAAGAAATTAAATGAATGTTTATGTTTTATGTTGAAATAGTTATGTATAGTCATAGTTATCCCAAGAATATAAACCTTTTTATCCTTTTTGTGTAATTGTTTCATGTTGTATTTCATTAAAATTATGTAAAAGTAATGTAATAAAAGAAGTGTCTCCATACAGAATGCTTTGTGAACCCACAAAGCATTAACGGTGTGTTCGCGAGTCTCATAGATCCATGCCCATTTTTGAAGCTCAAAAATCCTTCAAGAAAATCCTCCAATATTAATGAAACCCCTTAATTAAAAATACCCCCCTCATTCTGAATTTGTATGGATGGTTACCCAATAATACCCTGAAATTTTTATGGATAATTATTTTTTATCTAATTTAATATTTTTCATATTTTTCAATTCACACACCACTAAAAATAGTTTATTTAATATTAAATAATTATATATGGATTGTGTTATATGAAACACCAATTTAATCATTTACTAAATTCATCATAAGTTTTATCTTTCTATATATGGAACATTGTGGTTAGCTTACGTTACATGCAAAACTGATTATCCTCGATATTTTGTGTATCACACAAGGCCGAGTGTTACTGAATAATAATTCATTTTTAAAATATTATTATTTAAAAAGATATAACATTTCCATTAAATTTAATATTATATGATTATGTAACTTATATTTGAAATCAGTGGTTAACTATTAATTAGAAAAGAATATAGAAACCAAATGAATATAAAGGGAATGATTTTATAAAAGATAATTTTCATTTGAAAAAGAAGATTAATCTTAATAAGTTAAATTAATTACTACTAGTGAATGATTTTATTTAATATATACGTTATATACTCGAAAAATATTCTTTATATCCATCCAATTGATTTTATATTCATAAAATGAGAACATACCTAATGTTGCACATAAAAACCATTATTTTTATAAAAGCACTTTTACCACCATTTAATGGAGAACCTATTTTAAATATAAATTGTGGAAATTTATTAAATATAATATATAATAATTAAATTCATCTTTTAAATAAAAACATAAAAATTCTGTTAGGGTAAGTTTTTGGTATTTTTCTGTGAAGTTTCATTTTTCAATCAATAGTAGAAATTACTTAATTTTAGTTCAAAATAGATTTTTCATCTAATTTATTAATAAGAAATTAAATTATACATTGGTATAAAAGTTTAATTAGTTTTTGAAAAATAAAAAAAATTTAGTTCATTATAATAAATTTCCTTTGATATTTATTATAAAAACATTGAAAACTTTTAATCATTTTTACTTCAAGAACCCACATTGTCGACCTGACTATGTGATTAAATTAATATTAATTTCTAGAACTTTTTTTATTAGAATTTTGGAAAATTTATTCCATATTTTAATAGGAACAATTTATAATTTAAAATAATTTCATCTTAATTATTTACCAAAAAATCTTAGTAAAAGTAATTAAAATTAATTACGGCGATTAAGGTTAAATTAATCTTAATATGGGAATAAACCTCAATCTTAAGGGTCCAAATGAACTATCCACTTTTCCAAAACCCATTTTATGTCTATATATCTTCCATATACCTTTAATTATTGAGTTTGGTTGGGTTTTTATGACTTTTTTAGGTATAATCATGGGTACACATAACTTGTTCTAAAAAATGTCAAGTGTATCCTTTCCCTTCCTCATAAAAGTCTGCCAACTCACCTTCTACTCTACACCTCTCAAAAAAACATAGGTTCGGCCAAGATCTTCCCAATCCACTTCTCAAAAACCCTAAATTACTACTTTTATCCTCCCTTTGGTCATAATTCCTTCCATAAAATCCCTTCGGTGAAAACTAAAAGGATTTACCTGATTAAGAGGTATCACCCTCCATCAAGCTCCTTTAATTAATTTTCTTTCTACACCCCTAAACTCTTTTTATTCCATTATTATAAACCAAAAAAATTATCCTCAATACAAAAATATTTTTTCTTCTACGGTTTAAACCTAAACTTACACATAGTTCCATATAGTGGGTAATGAACATATTGTTTACTTGTAAAGTGAACCATTACCACATGAAACTATGACTGTCTGTCTATCCTTTACCACCTCTCATTATTGGTATTATGATGGAAAATATTTTTATATATGATATATATGATATTTATTATTTCCTTAATATTTTTTAATTATTTTACGACACACATCTATATACTTTCCACTATGTGTAAAAATGACAATTCCATTTGAGGAAGTGTGGACTACCACCTCCTCAAAGTGATGTGATTCATTAATACCTTACATGGAATGTATTAAGGATGTATTTAGTAAAATTATATTATATATATGAAATAATAATTCTTTGGGAATTATAATATATAAATATATATAAGTATGTAATTTTATTTCTTTCTTTCAATAGTACAATAAAAACGGATACAATATTCACGCGTATGTACGACCTACCATCACCATTAATGGTGTATTCCATTTTAAATATATATATATTATATAGTTTATTATAATACACATATACTGAATTTAAATTATATTTATATCATGTTTTAAATTCTGGATGAGATGATATAATTTCAAGTTCCAAATATATAACAAATTAAGACACTTGTGAAAAACAAATCCAATATTACCTGAAGAGTAACGTTAACATGAAATAATTAACAAACAGGTAATATGAAGTCATAATAAAATATTAAATGGTATTAGGTATTATAATATTGTTATTTATAGGTTTATAAAAAATATATTTATTATACACGTTTTTTTATGAGTACAAAGAGAGTCATGTCACGAGGTAAGATAATTCCATCTCACAATTTATTCCTGTGAGATACATGTTTATTTGAAACCCATTCCCTTTGTGAGGTGTGTATACTTCCCATGGATGAGATATATGATTATTATACATAAATTTATGGTTTTTTACATATACATTTTATTATCTTTATCTCATGGGGTTTATGTTTCAGAAGTTACAAAATTGGTCAAGTTATTTGGACTAAATTTTCCTTGTTTGAGACACATCTCATGTTATGCACCAATATTTTTCCTTGAGGTGTATATACTAAAATTTAAATGTTATATAATGAATCTAAATATTTTAATGGTATTTTAGTAAAATATTAATTTAATTTTATTACATGGGGAGTATGGTTCAATGTTTCCATGTTGTAAGATTTTATTGAGACAATATCATCATTTATTGAGATTGTTTAGCTTTATACTTCATTTTATTAAATACTATAATATATATCAGAATAATAAACATGAATTTTATTATCCTATGGATATTAATTATATATTCTTGTATTGGTACCATTAATCTAAAATTTGGCATATAATTTAGTAAAAAATGTATTTTTACGAAATCCTAACTTTACCCTCTATTCAGTCAGAAGTATGTGTTCCCTCAATACCATGTTTTCTAAAAATGGTTTCCAATAATATTCTACTATTCTCCAATGTTTTTTAAATTATAGTTATTATAATTTTTTCTTTTACCAATTCTTTCAATGGTTTATTATTTTCTCTTTACAAACATGGTATTTTTCTACCATTATTACCACGCAAAAGGAATGATCTTTTTACCTCATACAACATGTATGGATTTACCCACCATAATTTCTGTAAAGATTTATTTTCATATTTAAAATAATTATTTTTAATAAAATGTTTTAAAAATTAATTTTCAAATAAACTGGTTTCAAATCCTTTTCATTATTTATTTAAATTGTTTCAAATTATTTTTCACAGAAATTATTTTTAAAATGTTTTCAAGCTCCTTTTATAAGTTTTCAAGGATAATGGTTTTCAATTTTTTTCAAGATTCTTTTTTTATGTTTTCAAGGAAAAATGTTTTTGAAACTTTTTATGTTTTAAAAATAATTTTCCAAAGATGAAAGGATATTTTCCTCAAGAAATTTTTTTAAAACATCATTCAATGTTATTGTCCATATAATATAAAGTCCATTTATGTTACTCAATACCGAATATGAATTTATCCAAAGGATCTCTTCATATTATTTTTGTAATAGGTCATGTTTTTAAGGAATAATTCTTATAAAACCTACTTATCTTCTATAGGTTATATGCTTTTGTAACCTGATTCATTTCATGGGTTATGATTTGATGAAATGGTTATGAAACCTGTCCCTATTCATTGGTTAATTATGTGATGAAATATTAACGATACCAATTTCATTTTATGGGTTATTATTTGATTGTTATAAAACCCATATATTTTCATTGTTCATGATTTGATGAATGTTTTATGGCACATATAGGTATGATTTTATTATGTGATGGGTGGGACCTATATCACTCTCCAATAAATTTTGTAAATATATGTTATATATGAGCTCAAAGGGTACACGCGTTGTATCCCAAGAGAAAAAAAAAGTTACATGGGTTTTATCCCAATACTAAAAGTAAAAGGTTACACAACTTGTATTCCATGCCTGAAATAAATAGGGAACATCGGTTGTATCCCAAGCATGAAAGTAAGAGGGTACATAGTTTGTAGAACAAGCCCAATAAAATAAGGTACATGGGTTGTAGCACAATCCTAAAAGTAATAGGGTACATGGGTTTCTATCCCAAGCCTAAATCATATAAATGGTTCATATCCTAAGCCTAACATATTATAAAGGCCTTGGTAGGTTGTCTTTATATAATATTTTCTATATTTATATGTATTTCAAATATTAAATATCTTATTTCATAGTTATTTTTTCATGGATCATGTTATTTATTTCCTTATGATTCATGTCTTATGAACAGTCAAAATTAATTCCACAATTCATGTTTATAATATTTGATATGTAGGATATTATCTTATAATATCATGAACATGTTCTCATACCCGTATGCTCATGGTTATGTTTACATGTTTCCCTTGTTTTCACCTAATGATATTCTCAGCTCACCCCTAGTTATGTTTCCTTCCCTATGTTAGGAAGATATATATTAAATATGATGTGTCTAATAATGGATATATTCATGAAGAAAAAGTGGGATATAATGTTGCTCAATCATGTATCAATGTTTGTGTTTCCATGTTTCCAAAGGCACCAAACTAATATGGTCTTTGGGAGTCTTTTTTTACAATGTTTTATATATTCTGCAAAAAGTTATTTAATGTTAATGCATGTCACTATTTGGACGTTAAAGTTGGTATCATATTGAAGATTTAGTTATCATTTTGGAAACTAGGATCAGAAAACCTAAGTGAGATCCTTAGGAATATTTCTAAGGATATGTATTGGGATTTCACTAAGGATAAATATAAGAATGACCTAACATTTGGGAAAATGTCCCGGAATTTTGGTAAAGGATTTTGTAAATGGTTTCCTTGAAATACATATATGTATGGATACTATAAGTGGATGTTGATCTGGAATAGATATATCTAGGGGTAACAACTCAAACAAGATGTCCCAGGCCTCAATCTGGGTAATCTAGTACATGACAACAGGCCTTTCTACAGACCTGGTTTGACACTCCCAGGGGATATGCTTTGGGAATTCACAAACTCATACCAAACCATGATGATGTATTTAAATATAATCTATCTATCAATAACCTAGGATAATCCTAAGGTGTCATATATTATGGAATATCTCATAATTTTGATTTTCTATATTTGGGTTTTCATGATTATGTGGTTCGTCAAAATTACAAAAGTTTATTACTCTATTATTCTTGGTTTTAGTCAATAGATGGAACCTAGAGGAACTGCCTTAATGGTGACCGCAATGGAAAATGAAATGACTATTCTACCGAACATCTGAATGAAATTTGAAATGGAATAGAAAACATAATTTCTATTCTCGCACATCTTTCTGAAACTATGAATCATATTGAGTTTGCAAACATGAAAAGAAGGGAACAATGAATTGTTGAGTCCTTCATGAGGAAACATCCACCTTCTTTTAGTGTGTCTTATGATCCAATTGTTGTTGAAAACTGTATCAGTACCACTGATATGTTATTCTTTTTTCTCCCATGTTCAAAACATTATATAAGTCATTATTTCAATTTATAGGGTGGATAGTGAAGGAGATTAGTGGTGGATTTAGCAAGGTTATGAAGAATCAAGAAAATATTGAATATATGGATTGGGATGAGTTTTAGAAATTATTCTTCAATATGTGATTTAATCATGTTATTTATATGAAGATGGATAATTAGTTCCTCAACTTTAATCAAAAGGATGATGAATCATTCGGTACCTATGAGGATAATTTCACATGATGTTCGAGGTACGCTTCTTGAATTATCATCCCTCCAAAAGTATGGTTAATAGGTTCTTTAGTGGATTAAAGATAAATCTTATAAGGATTTCAACTATACATGTATTTAGTAGCTATGAAGATATTGTGTGTTTTGAAATAAATGTTTAAATGGAGGTTGGAGTTATGTATAAATCCCATGGTTTTAACAAGAAGAGGAATATAGATTTCTAAGGATAATCTAGAAACCATGGAGATAAGTAGATGAGACTTCCTATGTGCTCATTATGTGGAAAGATGCATGGAGGGAATTGTCATAATCAGAATAGTAAGTATTTAATGTGAAGAAAGGAAGGAAAATGAGTTGAAGAATAATAAATTGATTGGAAGAAGAAATATAATGAGTCTAATAATGATATAAATCCACAGAATACACCTCCCACACTTCAGTGTTTCAATTGTAGGGAGTTTGGGCCTTTGAACAAAAAGTTCCCAAATCCATGGGTTAAATGTGATGATCAACACCATAAACCTATAAAGACAATGTAAAAATGGAAATCATATTTAATCACAATTAATGGAGTGAACCATGATAATTAGGGAACTCCATAGTGGGGAATGTCCCATGGGATTTTCTAAAAATAAGATATATAAAAATATTTTCATTCCACCATTTAGGGAACTTGATATGAGTCTATGAATTTATTATCTATCTGTACATGAATTTTAGTTTAGTGAAATCATTTTCATTTTATAGATAAACAAGGATTAATCCATGCTTCCAAAAGAGAAGTTTCTTTTAATATAAAAACCTATTTATAGAATAAAAGGTGAATTATCTTTTGGAAGCACATATGTTTCAAATAAGGATTTATAGAAGTTTAGACTATGACCATGTTTTCTAGAAAATATATGATGAAGTTATTCACATGTTTGGTATGTGTTGACACATGGGGGATTAATGTTAATCTTATTTCATTACCTTATTTCTAATATTTTTGATTTTCTTCTTTAGGAAGTGTTATAAGGTTTACCATTTATGGAAATTTTATGTTACAATTCCTTTTAAGTTTTTTAGATTAAATTATTATCACACCACATGATGATTTATAAAAATTAGAAAACCTTATCTAATAAACTTGTGTTGATGGTAACTAAAGAGACATGGGATGAATTATCATGGATCTTACGATCTATTAGTGCTCTAGAAATAAAAAATTCACCTTCCTTTTTGGAGAAAGTAGTAAAGTGGATCAATGAAAAAAGGGTGAGGTTGTCCTCAAATCATGAAATTATATATTTTCATGAAAATTATTCAACATTAGGAAAATGATTTAGAATGAACATGCTGTCCAATACATTAATATTGTTAAACTGAGAACCTTTTCAATAATCATAGATTTAAGAATTTGAGGCCTTAATATTTTATTTAATCCTTCACATGTTTGGGATTGATGACCTCAATCACTCACAATGAATATTTATTCTTTTCGATCATGTCCATATTTTCACTTCCCACCTATGTTCTCATACTTGAAAACATAGTTATGTGATACTTAGTATAACACTTATGTTTCCTACTTTCCTTTTTTAAAGGATTTTTAGCGTTCATTTTTACGATGTGTGATCTTAAAAAATGAAATTTAAAGTATTAAACCATTGATAACCCATTGTATTTAGCAGGAGAAATTCATTTTAAGGGGGTATAATTTAACACCCCAAGATTTTATTGAATTCTTTTTTTCAAATTAATTTAAACTTTTTGATATTTTTTATTTCACACAACACTAATAATATTTTATTTTATATTAAATCACAATGTATGGATAGCATTATATGCAACACCAAGTTAACTAGGAACTAAACTTAACATAAATTTCAACCTTCTATACATGGAACACCATGTTTAGCTTATGTTACACACAAGACCAAATTTCCTCGATGGTTGGCATAACACACAATACTGAGTGTTACTCAACAATAATTCATTATTAAATTATTATTATTTAATAAGATATAACATAGTTATCAAGTTTAATATTATAGGATTAAATAAAATATATTTTAACTAAATTGTTCTATACTAATTAGAAAATAATATAGAAACCAAATTAATATAATGGAATTGATTTTATATAAGACTTTTTTCATTTGAAAAAGACAATTTACCTTAAAAAATTAAATTAATTACTGTTAGTGAATGATATTAATTAAATTTATGTATTTATATTTTCAAAAAATATTTTTTATATTCATAAAATTGATTTTATATACATAATATGATAATATAACTGATATTATACATAAAAACTTATATTTTTATAAAATTAGTTTTACCCCCATTTAATGGTAAACATATTTTAGATCTAAATATTGGAACTTTTATAAATCTAATATGTAAAAATAAACATCATATTTTATTTAGAAACAAAAAAAATTAGGTCAGGGTCAATTTTTTGGTAAATTTCTGTTAGGTTTCATTTTTTTATTAAATAGTGAAAGACACTAATTTTTTATTCAAAAATGTTTTTTCATCGAATTTATTTTTAATATTAAAATTTAATTTTAAATTTGTTTAAAATTTTAATTATATCATATTATTATCAATAGAGAAAATTTAGTTAATTGGAATCAATTTCTCTTTCATATTGAATAAGAAGACATAAAGTATTTTTGAACCATTTTATTTGAAAACCCCACATTGTCGACATGACTACATGATTAAATTTAAATTATTTTATTCCAATTATATGATTAAAATTTGGAAAATTTTATTCCATGTTCTGAATATTAATAATTTAGAATTTATAATAAGTTCAACATAATTTTTGACTAGAAATATAAGTAATATTAATTAAAATTAATTATATCGATTAAGGTAGAATTAATCTTAATAAGGGAATAAAACTTAAACATAAGGGAAAAAACGACTTATCCACTTTTACAACACCAATTTTATGTCCATATTTCAACCATAAACCTTCCATAATTGAGTTTTTTTGTATTACTTTTTTAGTTAAAAATGCGTATACACCTAACTTGTTCTAAATAATGCCAACTGTGTCCTTTCCCTTCCCTATAAAAGGCCACCAAATATCCCTCTTCATCACACCTCTAAAAACATATAGGATCAATCAAAATATTCAAATACACTTCTTGGAGACCCTCCCATCCTCTTTGAATACTCTCTTTGGTCATAAATCCTTCTAAGGAAGCCCTTTGGTGCAAACCAAAAGGATTTACCCGATTAAGAGGTAACACCCTCCCTCAAAATCATTTCCTTTATTTTCATTCCTCACCCCCTAAAATCTCCTTATTATATTATTATACAAAAAAATGTATCCAAAATATACATATATTTTTTGTATTATAAGTGTTCTTCCAACACTTACACACACTTTTATCTAATGGTTAACGGAGATATTGTTTGCATGTACGATGAACTAACACCTCACAAAATGAAGATTGATCGTTCTTTCTTTTCCACCTCACCTAGTGAGAATTGGGATGGAAAATATGTTTATATATATGATAATTATTTTTTCTTTAATCTTATATAATTATTTTAAAACACATAACTTTATACCTTCCATTTTCTGTAAAAACAATAATTTCATTAGAGGAACTGTGGACTACCGCCCCTCAAAGTGATGGGATTAGTTCACATCTTATATGGAATTTATTAAGGATACGTTTTCTTAATGTATATAATATATATTAAATAATAATTCCACAAGAATTATAATATATACATATTTTTCATATTTTTTCTTTCTTTCAAAATGACAATAAAAATAGAAACATCATTCATGTGTGCGTACGACCTACCGTCTCCATGAACGGTGTATTCTATTTCATACATCTATATTATATATATTATTATAATACACATAAAATAAATATAAATGATATTAATATAATGTTTTAAATTATTTAAATCACTCTATATGTACATAGACCAAATTTATAACAAATTAAGACACAACCAAAAAAAATCCAATATTACCCGAAGCGTAACCATAAAATGAAAGCATTATCAAATGGGTAATATAATGCCATTATCAAAACACATATGGTATTAGATAAAATAATATGAATCTATGATAGAAATAAAATAAACTTATATTTATTATAAAAGAGGTTTGTATGAGTACTACAAGATTTAATACACAATGTGAGGGAATTTATACTCACTTTTTAATTCTGTGAGATACATGATTTTTTTAGCACCCATTCATTTTGTGAGGTGTGTCTACTACACATGGATGAATTATACGATTCTTATAATTAAATTTATGGTTATTTAAATATCCATTTGAAGATATTTCTTTCATAGGGTTTATATTTCCAAAGTTATCAAATCTATAAAGTAATTTCGTCTTAATTTTCCTTCTTTGAGACACATGTCATGTTATAAACCTATATTTTTTCATGTGGTGTATATAATACCATTGAAATTTTATATCATGAATCTAATTATTTTATTTATATTTTAAGATTTATTTAATTTAAATTTATCACATGGGGAGTATGGTTCAATGTTACCATGTGGTATGAGTTTATTAAAACAATGTCACCTCGTTTAAAGATTGTTTGTGTTTATGCTTCCTTTGATGAAATATTATGATCATCACTCAAGAAAACTTATAAATTTTATTATAATCCTGATATTTAGTATATATTAATTTATTTTTATGATTATTACCCTCTTTAATAGATAATATATTTAATAATGTGATTTTAATATATTTATACTTTACCCTCTCTTAGGTCAAAAATTTGTGTTCCCTAAAAACCATGCTTTTGTAAAATGGTTTTCCTGAATATTCTACCATTATCCTATAATATATAAAAGAAATATTTAAACTTTTTGACATTTAATTTTTTTTCAAAGGTATATTTTTGTAGCATTCCAAAGATGTCATTTTTTACCTTTTTATCGTGCATAAGGAATGTTGTTTTTACCTCATAAGATATGTACAAATTTACCCACCGTCATTTCTATTAAGTTCTATTTTCATGTTTAAAATTATATTTTTAATAAAATGTTTATAACATTAAATTTCCAGGAAATGGGTTTCAAAAACGTTTTCAAGTTTCTATTTATATGTTTCTAAATTATTTTTAAGGAAATTGTTTTCAAAATGATTTTGAGAACATTTTATATATTTTCAAGGAAACTGGTTTTCAAAAGGTTTTCAATATTTGTTTTTCAAAAATTTCACAGGAACTGATTTTCAAAAAAAATCAACCATTATTTTTAAGTTTTCAATTCTATTTTCATGTAAAATTGTTTTCAATTATTTTTCAATTTTTTATGTCTTCATGGAAAATAGTTTTCCAAATGTTTTCAACCTTTATTTAGTATTTATCAAGTCCATTTCCAAGAAAATGTTTTTGAAAAAATTTTATATTTTAAAAATAATTGTCCAAATAGGTAAGGATATTTTCCTCAAGAAATTTTTTCATAATATCTTTCCAAGTTATTCTCTATATAAGTTGTCATCCATTGATGTTATTAAGTCCCTTATAGATAATTATATAAAGTTTTAGTTCATATTATTTCTTTAACGGTTTATTTTTTGAAGGAATAATGCTTTAGAAAATTGTTTTTCATCCATGAGTTATACTATTTTAAAACAAAATTCTTTTCACTTGTTATGATTTGATGAAATAATTATGAAACATATCTCTTTTACCAAGGTTATGATGTGATGAAATGATAATGATACTCATTCCAATTCATGGGTTTTGATTTGATGTTTGTCAAACCAATCTCTTTTCATGGGTCATTATATGATGAATGTTTTGTGCCACATGTAGGTATGATTTTATTATATTATGGGTGGGACCGATATTTCCCTATAATTAATTAGGTACTGATATGTTTTATAAGAGCTCAAAGAGTACATGGGTTGTTGTCCAAGACAAATAATAAAATGGTACATGGGTTGTAGCCCACACCTGAAGGTAAGAGGGTTCAAGGGTTTTTTCCCATGCCTTAAAACATGAAGGTAAATGGGTTATATCCTAATACTAAAATTAATATGGTACATAGGTTATATCCCAATCCCAAAATTAAGTAGGTACATCGGTTTTATCCCAATAAAAAAAGTAAGAGGGTACATGGGAAGCTAGCCCAAGCCCAAGGCAGGTATATTGGTCATAACCCAAGCCTAACATGTTATAAAGGTCTTAGTCCATAGCCTTGACATAAGATTTTATATTATTATATGTATGGAATAAATTATATGTCTTATTCCTTAGTTATTATTTCATGGATAATGATCTTGATTTCCTTATGATTCATGTCTTATGATCTGCCAAACTTTATGACATAATTCATGTTTATGATATCTAATATACATGGTATGATCTTCTAATGTTATTATCACCTTCTCATACCCCTATACTCATGTTTATGATTATAGGTCTTCCTTGTTTACCCTCAATAAGCATCAAATAACACCCACTCTCTCATTTACTTCCCTAGGATATTAAGATATGTATGAGGAATAGTGTGCTAAAAATGGTTCTAGTCCTGAGGATCCTAGTGGGAGATAATGTTTCTCACTCATGTATCTACATTTACATTTCCATGTTTCCAATTAAACTTAATTAATACAGTCTTTTGTAAATTTTTTAAAATTTTATGTATTCCAAAAATGTTATTTAATGTCTATGTATTTTAGGATCGGGTCTTTATAGAACCGACCTTTTGTCTTCCAAATTTCTCCAAATTTGTGAACCTCTCATGCTTCGTGATCCAAAGTGAAAAGGGATCATTCAAGGTAACCTTGAATCACAAAACCAATGAAAATGAATTTTTGAATGCCTCAAACTAAGGTGGGTATTACCTTCATGAAGGAATACTTTATTCATTAAGGAATAATTCCCTCAGTGGCACTTGAGGCTTCATAAAGAATTCAGCCTTTATGAAGAACTCATCTAATGAATCAAGGAATCCTACTAAGACATGTCTACCCTGATTCACGAAGTCAGCTCCTTCATGAATCCCCAAACCTATTAAAAACACCTTAGCTTCATGAAGCTCCACTCTTTGAATCCCCATGAATTGAAAACACATATCAACTAGACTTCATCATGGATAATCCCTTCTGCTAAACATTCCTTATAATGGTTGAGTTACGAGGGCTCCCACACCAAACCTTGGCCAGTTCAGCTACACCTTGAGTCCCTATGTAACCTTTAATAACCAGTCTTATATACACCAAATTCATTCCATGTGTGTCCCAAGACATTCAATTACTAGTTTCATCTATAAATAGGCACCCTAACATGGACGTTTTGAATGGAAATTCGTCCTATCGTTGTACCCTGGATGTTCGAACCCCATCCCTACCTAAAGGTTCATGTGAAATGGTAACATTAGATATGGAGTTGTGGAGTGAGTCAACACACATCCAAGCTGCTTGATTTAAAATTATTAAGATCCATGTATTAATTTTATGACATTAAATTGTATGAAAAATTCATCAACACATGATGTAAAAATCTATCCTTACCCTATCCATGAAACATTGGATGATATGTGAATGAGTGACATGAGATTTCCTCCAATAGGTTTTCCTATGTACCACTCACATGGAATGAGATCCTCCACAAGAATATTTCAAATGTAATCCACACCAATATCATAGTTTCAATTAGAAACACCCCATTATCAATCCACCAGTAGAAAAAGTGTATCATGTAATCTTAAGATCTATTGTCTCCCTTTGTTTCTCACACCGAGCATGAATCAGGTGGGCTTAGGGGTTATAATTGATCATGAAATATTCATTATTACAAACCTTCAAGTTGAAACCATATTTAGTATAAGCCCCAATCATCAATTCCAAGAAAATTATCCATATATTTAATCCCCAAACTCTAGATGGGCCTCAAATTTAGTGTAATCCCCAAATCATTTCGAAATACATGGGCTTTTAGTCCCAACAAACTGGGATACATAGGAATCAAACCTAAGGTCTAAAACCAACATCTTAATCTTCCCTAATGTTATTCAAGACAAAAAATTAGTAAGATCAAGCCCCTAACATGGGAGACCGCATGTCCTCCATGTTGATCGGGCTGCCTCAGCATCGGTCCCACACGTAGTTACTATATTTTATGATGCTAAATCTCCTAGACCAGTCATATCAAATGACCTTAAACCGTGACATTGAAATAAATGTACTAAATAGGACCCATAGGACTCCTCCATGAGGTTCAATCCCAACCAATTTTAATCATAGGTTCTCCCTGGTAGAAATGTACCTCCTAGATCATCCTCCACAGGGTGTTCAGATCTATCCATATGTTAACCTTCATAGTTTGAAATATTACATTTATGGGAAACACCACTAGATATGCCTCCATGGTGAATTATAATCCATAAATCTGTAAACCTTCATGATATTACATCTTTCCTTTATGGGAAACACATCTTGGATCCACCTATAGAGGTCATTCGAATCTGATACAATGGAAAACATTTTGGTCTTACCTTATTGGGATAAACCTCCCTGATCCACATCCAAGGGGTATTCTAATAAATCTCATCCCATCTCCAAAAGGTGATAAAACCATTCCTGATCCATCTCAAGAATAATTTTTGATCCATCTCATTAGGATGTAGAACATGTAATAAAACCTAAAGTACATACCATATGAATAATTATAGGAAGCCTATAGTGAAATTATTGGAAAATATATGCCTCTCGCATCAGATACTATATGAAATCATGGGATTCCTAAGGTAAAAGTCTAAGGGGACTATTTCCCTTGGTTTTTCTACCTCGTGATCTAAATGGGATTCCATTGTCTCCATGCCTAAGGTGCCTGTCATGATATTCCCTCATTAGAGAAAGAATGTAGGTGACAAGTTTTCAAAGAATTCAGACATGAATATCGATGCCAACGTGACTACTCTCAGAACTGATGGTTGATTCCCTATCAATATGGAATCAGAATTTCTAGACCAATGTAGTGTAATTAACTGGTGTGCATAAATAGATGTCACTGGGAATCAGTTCCATGAAAATGAATTAACTCTATAAGGGAGACCTGGACTAGGTAAAGAGTTATAAAGAGTAAATATGTGACATCCCAACATCCTATTTCATGAAAGGATTATTCATCACCATTAAAATTTATAAAAGTATCTTGCCTTTGGAAAGTGAGGTTACAGGGTAACACGAAGGCCAGCACATGTGTACCATGTGCTGACATCGCGAGAGTACCCCAATGAATGTGTCTGAAACCAAATTGATATGTGTTTTGTAGACCATGGTGGGTGAGTTTTTGGATACCTTTCTGAATAAATGTTTAATCTATTATAATTAGATAAATAATTGGCATCATATGGAATTTACGAATTATATGAAAATTCCCTAAAATAAAGAAGAGAAATTAATGGATCCCCCATGTTGAATATGAAATATAATAATTGATTTTTTGTGGATGTGAAATGTATGTTTATGGTTTATTATAATGATGTATTGTGGTGCGGTTATTTATAGTTACGATGTGAGGAAGTTATGCTATGAGATGTGTGACTGTGTTATAAAGTGATTTTGATGGAAAAGTGCTTGTGATGTAGCTATGGTAGGATCCAGAAATTACATTGAAATGGTGGTGATGTATGTTTGGATAGATTGTGGAGGATGATTACCTAAATTTTTGGTGTGGTTTTCTGTTTTACTTGTCACCTGAGTAGTATCTAAATTAAATGTTAATGTTGAAATTGAAATGGCATGGGATGGCTTTCTTAATGGGATAGAAATGGTTAATGAATTAATTAAATATTGAAAGTATTTTTTGATATGGTTGATATTTGATGATAAATTAAATTGGATAAATTATGAAATGAATGGTTTGGATAATGTAATTGGTTTTTAATATTAAATATGTAAATTTTCTTATGTTGATAAAGAAGATAAAATCTAAAATGTAGCTTCTGTCTTGTTGTGTGGTTTTTTTTCATTTTGTAGTCAAATCCAAATTAGTGATTTTTATATTTTTTTATTGATTTTTTTGAACCACTAATATGGTCTTGTTTGTGACTACACACACACACACCATGTATGTTCCTTGTGATTTTCTATATTCACCCTCTCACATCAAGCACTATGTGCAAAAAAAATCATTCAAGTATCCAAGAGTACTTGATAGACCATGATAGACATTTATATATCATTTTTTGTGATATTGTTATGTTTATACCATATCTTCTATTTCGGGAATTTATTTAGATACTTATATCTATACCTATATCATTAATACATGCACTGTGGGATGGTTTTGAATTTGTTTTTCTATCATGCCATGGATTTTCTTTACTATGATTTATCCAATATTAGGATCCTATTATTATAGAAGGTAATGCCTCCCATTTGTGATATTTTTATAACTTCAGTGTTAGTTTCCATCCTGGGGCCTACTGGAGTCAAGAACCAGGGGTAATTATCTCTCTTCCTTAATTTACAGCTCAGGTGGGGTTCCATTAGAGGTTTGGGGTCGTGACACCTATCCTTAGTAACAAAACAAATAATTGATACCACTCAAAGGAATCATAAATTCCATCAAGGATATTAAATTTAATACATTATAAAGAACATAAAAAATACTCATTAAACCTTTAATTAATTTGTATATGGTATTTCATTCCAAAGGTCAATCCCATGAGGATAGGTTGGAGATGTTAAATATATTAAATAAAAACTACATAAAATATAGAAAAAATATTAAAATGAAAACATAAAATATCATATATGTAGATTTGGGAGAGAGGTTGAAAGAAAAAAAAGGTGCTTAGTAATAAAAAAATTAGTGCATGAGGTAATAAAATGAAAAATGAAAAATAATCAATTATCTGGTTATTAGAATGAAGCCTTTGTGAATCACTTGGTTTGGGTAGAAACACTGTATCTCATGACTCTCCTTTTTCTATGGTCAAGTACATCGAACAATAAAAATATTGGTATCCCAAAACCATTTTTAATTGTAAAATGAAATTATCATAATGTTTTTTGGGAAAATTACACTTTAGTTAATTTATTAAAAATAACTCCCTCAACCACTGATAAGACAGTGGTCTTGTTTCAAATTTTGAAAGAGAAAGATATATGAGAAAAATTATTAATGAAAAATCCCCAAAATAAATTATTTATTGAAAATAAAATACCATATTACATCAATTACATTTCTTTTAAATTGCCATAACAAGAATAACTCACTTCTCATTGTGGTCATGAAAGGGTGGGGAAAATACTGAAAATAAAAACCTAAAAGAAATTGTGGAGGAATCCTAATTATGGACTCTGTAGTGCACCAAATTCCACAGGGATCTTATCTCAAATGTCTCTACACCTCCTCTCTAGACATGTATATATAAGATAAAATTCAGCCTTTATTATTATAAATTGTAAAAAAAACCATTCATTAAATCTATCGAAGTTAACCCCCTGAGTTATCACGAAATTAGATGAGGGCCCTATTCAATGAATAAAAAAATAAGATGTTGAATTTTGTATCAAAATGGTTCATGATGTGACATATGGTTCCATGTTGTATAATATTATAATCCTCCCCTTTGAAAATATTGTAGCCTGAATCATAGATTATAACAGGGTGTGAAATATTTGATATTCACGGTGTGAGTATCAGTTTCATTCTATGAATTTATACTATCCTATGCTATATTCATTATTTTCACCTCTGGCCTCCCCAATGAAATATAAAAATCATTCTTTAATCATGTCACTATGTGAATCATTTTTCATGAGGTTAACATTGAATAACTCAACTCTTTTTTTAGATTTAATATATTTTTTCTCTTATCAAGGTATAAACTAAATAATAACAAATAGGTATTATAAAAAAGAGATTTATTTTATATTGAAAATATATTTATGAAATAGTTCTACCAATGATCAAGATTTATGGACCATAACTGCTGAACTGAAACATGCATAAAATGTTAATAATTATCACCCAAAATAGCGATTTTAATAATAATTAATTAATACAAAAAGATAAAATTTTATAAGTGTACCATATATGAAATCATAAGTATGAATATGGTTTATTAATATAAGTATAATAAATTTAAATTTATTATACAACTACACAAAATCACTTACAAGGAAAGTCTTACTTCATGTAAGGGTTTCTCACCTCAATTTTTTTAGATGTGAAATATAGTATATTCACCACTTGTTTCATTCATATTATTTATATAATTCACACATTAATATTTTATTTCATGAATATATTTATATTCATGGTATTTAATGAATAATTTTAAGTTATTTATTTTATGGGGGTTTTTATAGAAAAGTTACAAAAGAGGTAAGGGTTTATCTCAAAATATCATCTATATTACAGAGTGTTCATGTTTAGGTTTCGATTGGGAGAATTATATATCTTTTTTATCATAAAACTAATTTATTTTCCCCTTTATTTATTTTTATATATTAATTTGGTTTCGTTTTATTTTTCCACACTCTACAAACTCAAAAGTCCAAAAGATTTTTTTTTAAGTAAAGCCAACTTTTTTTATTTAGTCATAATTATTCTAATTCTATTACCATACAATCATTAAAATATTTTCAATAATATTTTTACTAATATAAATTTATTAATTAAAAATATAATTATGAATTTAACCTTTCTATAAAATTATTTTTACCAATTATTATTTTCTTTTACTGAATGAATCACCTTTTAGCGATGGTGTGACTAAAATATTTTTTTCAATACCTACCGCACAAATGTCTATTCTCTACATAATGAGTATTACATCCCTTTATTAATCATTTGCATGTTTCCGTTTATATTGTCACAGAATATTTTTTCCTAATATTCTTTAATTATTTAGATTTCAGATAAGTGATTTCAAAATTAACAATGTATTTTCCCAAGAAATGTTCTAGTGATATTTTATAAGAATTTTTATCAGTATCAATTACCATTAATGAAACTTATACATTACAAGGATATAATATAATGATACCATCCATCGTATTACTATGTATGTATTATGATCATGTTTTTCTATTTATTGAATGTGAAAAATATGAATCTTTTTTAGGATAGTTTTTCAATATGAAGGTTTATGATGATTGTGTATTAAATATTTATACATTTTTTCATATGATTGATGAATTGGACTAAGTAACTAATGGAGAGGGTCCTATATTTCCCCTAGATGGATCATTAGGTGTAATGAGACAAACTAGATTGAGTATTTTGAATATTATATATGAATAATTTCTTAGAATGAAGCCTTTATGTCAGGATTATATTGTTCCCAAATCGAACTATTCACCCCCCCCCCTCAAAATTTTAAAGAGGCTCATGTTCCCATTCATATGGGATCAATATCAATAGTGAAGGATTTCGGATTTTCTATTCTTTGTGTTGTTGAGAGTGATTTTGGCTAGGTTACCCTTCCCAATTTCTTTCTTCTCTTTCTAAAGACAACCCATTGAGTTGAGACATGGAATAAAATTTATTCTTTATATATAGCATGTAAAATGAAATCATACTATCCTTTTTTCCATTCAAGAGTATCTATTTCTCAATGTAATCATGTTATGTTGTTTTTCATTCATCTGTTTTAAACATACATGGTGGTATATAATAGTTCTTATTTATCCAAAATTAATATATTTATTCTAATACATTAAATAATGAGAGAAATATTCATATAAAAAATACCTATATGGGATTAATGGCATGTAAAAATTAATATTTTTTGGATTATGGGTGATTTCCCCTTCAAATACCTCTCTACCTCTTCACAATTGGACATGGTGTGGAAAACAGAGCTATAAAATTTTTAATTCAATAGAGGAAATATCTTATAACCCTTATCCTTAAACATATCTGTAACCTTCTACAAGCTTCTCAATTATTAACTAACCCCTGATGATTTAAGTCAATCTTAAACTGTGTGCATCCCTTTTATGTGAGTTTTTATTTTTTAGGATTTTGATATATTAGAGGTAAAACCAACATTTTGAATGTTTTAATTCCCTTTGTATTATTTTTTTCAATATTTTTACTTTTGTGGCCTTATAGTTAATCCAACTCCATTTTTACCAATGTTTCAGGCTCTTTAATCATTCTGAAATTTCTATATGTATTTTGAACATCATTTTTCTATTTCCACAAAATTATTCATTTGAGAATATTCTGAACCTAAACATATTTGTTCAATCACATTATCAAAATTTAGAATCAAGATTTTTTCTCAAATAATATGCTTCTTCTTCATGGAATTTAGCCTTATTTTTCTCTCTTTTATAGAATAATTACAAACATCAATGAATCAAACATTTTCTTCAATATTATGACTAAAATTTACTACTTATCCTATTTTTTGGGGTATATGATTTATCTCCTAAATATATTTTTAATTGATCAATAATTTCATTGATTAGATCCATATATTCATAATAGTCCTTCAATAATCCATCAATATTCCAATTTTTTAGTGAACAATGAGATCTTCAAGAGCCCCTGCTGGTTCCACCTTTAGATCAGAAAGTCCTTTTATCTGATTATCATATTATCTTTATATATTTTCTCATTTCAACAGTCTCCATAATTTTATATATATATATATATATATATAATTGTTCTTTTACTTTTTATAAATAATCTTCGTTATCATCTACTTATTCACCCACCACGATCTTCCTCTAAAAATTATTTATGGATGAGTTTTACAGTTGTATGTCTCTTTTGGGATGGAATATCCTTTATGGATTATCTATGGTTTCTTTAATATCTCTGTCGACACCAAGTCTCCTTGAACACCTCATTATAATGTTCTTAGAATTATTGTTTCATCCCACTCGAGATTCCACATAATTGCACCTTGATACGGTGGGCCTCAAGACCTCAGAGGCACCTACCCAAAGGCCAAAGGTTGCAGACTATTAGTGAGGGAATAAGGTGTTTCCATGGGTAGAATATTTTTTCATAGGCAAGAGTGAAGTACAAAAAAATTAAAGTAATAAGAAACCACAGAAGTAGATGGTATATGACAAAACTAGTAACCCATTGTAGTTGAACCATAAATAATCAATAGATAACATTAGAGATAAATAGAAATAAACCAAGAAAAGTAAATGATATGGGGGATGCTAAATAAAAAATAGAAAAAATTGATGATGATGGCATGGAATATACTATACGAATGTAAGTATGTAGGGGCCTGGGGATACAAGCATATACCACAAGATAAAAAATACCAACAAGACCAAAAAATACTACGACTAGAATCTAGAGAATATTCTCTATCCTATAACCCCATAGTAAACTATAGAACTAGAAATAAATCATCGGAGACTGGTCACTTATCTTTATCTACACCTGTAGTCATGAAGACTACTTGAGTACCAAAGATGGCCTGAGTAGGGTGTTAGATAAAATCGCAGAAGACCACCACCAATGGTGTCTATGTCAACCCATTAATGCAATATGAAATGAAAAATGTTCAATAATTACTAAATTAATGATATAAAAAAATAACTAAATAAATAATCTAGATTGGGTTCTGATAAGACACCGTCCAATTTTACCATCTTCGACCTAAGATAATGAGTCCGATCCAAAAAATAATGTGAAGGTAATGTAAGGGATATAATGTGTAAGAAGATGGACTATCCCTAATCATGTGATTTTGTTTGACAGGCACATCCATATTTTTCAAATTCAGAAGGATCTATTCTCATTTTAGAATGTTCACATAATTTTTATGTTAATTTAATCTCTTTATTAGATATTATGTGTCACCCTAAACCCATCCATGGAAACTACGAATAAACTCCAAGTATCACTCTAGGGTCTCTGTACAAGTCTCATTACTAGAGATTCTATCTGAGGTTACCCAATAATGTAGTCCCAAGTGTCCCTCCAGGCATGGTGTGAATACAACATGAACTATCTTTTATGTTCATCCCTAGTATGACACATAGGGGGGAGAGTCTGTCTTGTGGCTTGGTATAACCATCGTAAAACTGAGCCCATCGATGGGGTCTCCCCTAGGGAACTAATCTCACTCGTCTTGAGGTAAAAATAAATAATTCTGGGTGATCCCATCCTGTGTGTATCTAGTTTCACCTCCGATATGTTTACAAATCATTAAAAACTTCAAATATGGTACGATGACCCCATCAAAGGGTTTCTTAAGACATAACCCATTGTATCGGACTTTAAACTAAGGTGAATGAATTTACATACATAAATTATATAAAAATTGGAATATTTTTTACATTCTATTAAACAATCAATTTATGCCATAAGACATAAGGAACATGTTCTAAAATCATGGTCAATTCAATTAATTCAACTCAATTCATTACCTCAATGCATTAATTATTGGGAAACACACTTCGAGGGGTGTTTAGGTAAATTAAAACAAGGAAAATCTAACCTATAAGGTTATAAACTCGCATTTTGGTGACATAATTCAAGGAGATCAACCTAAGGGGTTGATTAACCGCTATCTTGAGTCGCAATTGGTAAAGTAAGTATTTTTATTTCATTTTATTTAAAAGGATAAGGTGACGCTGGAATGGTCTGGCTCATGGAAGAATAATTTTTTTTATAAAGTGAGAAAAATAAGTGGAATGAATGTAGAAAACCTACCTTATCCTCTCAGTTCTTACCCCATCCTACATCAGTGTTGGATATGATCTAGAATATATGTTATCGGAGAAATTGTAAAATTCCATGAAAATGGGGAAAATGATCTTGCACTGAGATAAGGAAACAAAATATGGGAGCATCCAAAAATATAATGGAGAGGATTGAAGTGCATAACAATAGCTTTCTAGTTGATCAAATGATGAGGGGATGAATTCTTTATGGGGGTGTAATCTGGATACCTAAGTTGAGGATGGGGGAAGCTCATATACGATGGCAGAGGAATAGCCTGCTAGATAAGAGGGGTAGAAAGAAGAGAAGGGGTTAAAATATTAATGTTGGGGAAATATGTAATTTCACCCACATATAAAGGGATGCCCCATTTGGGCACATGATTTGTCGAACTGTGTACCGACCGTTCACTGGGTTCTGTTCTAAGGGGCACCCTGCATGGCCAAGTGCACAATTTGTTTAACATCCCATAAACCATGAAAAATACCATAGCCATGGGGGTCTAAAATCATACAAAACAATTCACATGGGGTAACACGATTTCAATAAAACTTTGCATCCCTGAACACCCCCACTGCCTTAAGATGTAGGGCTAGATGAAACCATGAGTGCTCGGAGAAAAATTTTCTATTAACCTTGTGGCCCATTTTTCCTCTTTTAATTTTAGGGAACTAGTCTTCAAACAAGCCTCAACCCCCCCCCCATGAGTAATCCATAACTCATTTAGACAAAATTCTTAGGGACGTATAAAGTAATTAAAACAGAAAAAAATGATTTATGCCCTCGAGAAGGTATGGGATGATAAAACCTATCCTCTATAGGACAAATCATCCTTGAGATTCCATTCTAAGGGGGGTAAAATGTTTTTGAAAAAAAATTCCACCCACTATTCATATACATCGGCTTCCCACTCCAGGGTTTCGTATTGCACATTTCTGTTCTACAATTGAACCCGAACCATAAGAACTAACCTTCCTTGGTGATCCTTAATGATCCAATCAATGATTTGTGTGGGATTATCCATGAATTATGCATCCACTTATAGATCAATATCCTTAGGGTAAAACAAATGAGATTGTCCAGGATGATACTTTCAAAGTTGTGATACATAGAAGATGTTAGGCATGGAATGGTACCTCCAAGGAAACTAAAAAAGATAGGCTACCATGCCAACTCTCTCCACTATCTCTAAAGGCCTGACATATTGGTGCAATAACTTGACTTTTATCCATATTATTCTATGACCCAATCTACATCATACACATAGAAATACCTGATGTCCCTCCTCAAACAACAAAGGTCTATAACGATGATTAGTATAATATTTCTACCAAGACTAAGCTGTAGTTGTATTATTCTAAATCAATGAGAATTGTTCTAAAGTCTCTTGAATGAGATGATGACCCTATAGATTGGCCTCATAAGACTCTAACCAACATAGAGGTGAACCACATGAAAAAACATAAAGGGCCCCATATAGATCCATGTGAATCATTTATTAAAAACTATTATTGTATGAAAAATAATCTTGGGGAATATGATTTTACCATGAATCTCTAAAATTAAGTATATGTGCCCAAATCATATCCTCCAACACCCATATTTTCCACTTGGTCTTCCGTCAGTTTGAGGGTGATATGATGTACTAAAGAGCACCTTCAAACCTAGTTACTTTTTAAACCCTTTCAAGAACAACAATGTAAAGTAGGCATCTTGATCTAATATGATATAATGGGGAACACCATGAAGGTTCACTATCTCCTAGACATAAAGCCTCTGAATATCATTAACAAAGAAAGTTTCCCAGATCAGTAGGATGTTTTCATACTTTGTTATCTTATCTATGATTACCATACCACATCACTTCCTTGATGGGATCGCTTCATGAACCTAAATAAATCCATTATGATTTTATTCTATTTCCATTAATGAATGGATATCGGATTTATAATTACATCATGTAACTGGTGCACTACCTTCACCTGATGATAGGTGGAGAACTGAGTGATCAAACCTAATACCAACCTCTTTATACTCTGACACCAATACTAACAACAAATATCTCCATACATCTTGGTAAGACCAGGGTGAAATACCATTATAGAGGGTTGAAATTTTCTCATCAACTCTTCCTGCATATAATAATTCACCCAAACACACTAACAGAAGAGTATGGTCTCATGTCTATCAGCAACACAATTGGGAGGTGGGTTCTCTCATATGACGCTCTCCCTCGTAACGAGGCCCTCAAAACCAGATAACAACCACATACATACTCTCTATAAAAGGGAGTATTACACTCCAAGTGTTACTAAAATAGGTTTCTCTTGTTATTAATGTACCTCTATGTGCATTTTCAAAATATATCCATAAATATCCACTCACTTATGGCCTCCTTGATGACATCTGTATGAGTCTTCTAGATCAAGGCAGAAGCTATGAAATTTCCCTTTATAGCTATTTATGAAAGTTCAATGTCAGATGATTGTGGTATTCCACCCACCTATGCTATCTTAGATTCATGTATCATAGTGTGGAGATGTATTTTATATTTTTATGGTTTTTGTAGAAGACAAAACACTCACCCAACATTTAGTGCCTCCAATATCAACGATCATGAACCATGGATGTGAGATTGAGGTCATGCGTAGGATAGTTCCGCTCATACGGCCTCAACTTGTGGGACCCATATAATAAAACTTGATCACCCTAAAACAGAACATCACCTATCTTGATTCTTGAATCATCACAGTAAAAAATTATAGCTTCTTCTCCACACAAGAAGAATCAAGATCAGTGCGGAAGTCAGTCTCCCCCTTAAATCCTAAAATTCTCTCTCACAAGATTCCATATAGTTGAATTTATCACCTTTCATGGTCAATCACCTAAGCATAACATTAAATAATGATAAGTCGGAATGATCATATTTATTAGTTATCCATCCTAGGTAACATCATATATTAACAAAATTTTTGTGATTCCCCTAGTAGACCTCAATGCTCACATTCTCAGGGTCAATAGATACTTATGAATTTGAAATGATATAACCCAAGAATTGTAATGCCCTAACCCTGATTACCCAGAGTCGGTGCATTATTATATAACATTGGCATGATCAGAATGGATCAAAATCCCAAAATACTGATCAGTTTAGTAGCCTTGGAAGTACTAGATACATTCATAAGTTTTTCATTAGATTATAAAATGAAAAACAACAACAAAATTGTCTCCATTTACCACATTCATCCCTTAGACTATCCCTATAGGTCATTCATAATATACTTCTTTGAATCTTGGGAAAAATAAAACATAGAAAGGGGTGATCTCAAATGGTCAGTAAGGATAACAATATAGGATAAACTTTCAAGAACAAGCTTAAAAATTTAAGGCAACATATAAGACTAAAACACAAGACTTTTAAACACAAACATCATCATAATATGGAAAATATAAATCAAATAATTCCATTTAATTATTCACATGGATATTCTACTAGTTAAATAATCACATGTAATAGCAATATCCAATTTCATAATGTTGGAATGCATAATTCCAGACTTTATAACCACATATTCAAGGTCTTGTGCCTATACTACAAATAATATTTTATCAAGGTCTTGTGCCAAGACACTAGTTTGTCTCATGAGACCTATCGATACATCAAGGAGCTATAGCAGGATCACCCGTTACTTACTAAGTCCAATGTATTCCTCATATGAAAAGGTTTAAACATAACATAAACATTCTTATAAAAACTAGCAAAAGAAATGTCATTACATTATCCATAAACCATGAATGGTGTAAAAATTACACATCCATAGTCAAACATTTCACAAAACCTTTAATACAATATGGAAGAATTTTATCGTAATAAATAAACTTCAAACAAGCTTAAAATCCATCAAAGGATGTTGACATAGATGAAATCAAAACTTTTTATAGGGAAATATCTCATTCTATTTTGAAATCATTTAAAAGTAAAATAATTGAAAAAATTGAAAATATTCTTATAGGATTGTATATGATTCTTCGATGATTTTATAACGGTGGAAAATATCTGAACCCGCAATATAAGTTAAAAAGGACATTCTTACCTTAATTTGGTTGAGGTCATAAAGTACCTTGTTTGGAAAATGACAGAAAGATTGATTTCAAAAAATATGTGGTCAAATAACGGTATGAATGACTTTAACCCATATTCAATGAAATAGAAAAAAAATTGAATTACATTTTTAAGAAAACACGGATGTGGAAGATAAAGAGGTCCTAGTAGATACTTACGTATTAACAACCTTGGATAAGGAAATACATTGTTGAATTAACCATTAACATGTACTTTTCCATAGTCGAGGGTATGTTAGCCTCCAGTATAATAGTTAAATCATTGTTATTAAATCATACAAGAATCATATACATAAATATTATATCATATACAATCTTCTAATATTTCTTTGTTAATAGTATTTTTGTAGTATCATCGTTTTGAGTGTTAACTAATTAGTTTTCCTTTATATTATTGGTTACGTATGTCTTGTTTGTTATGGATAGGATGTATTTGATTCATATACATAATGGTATTAGGTTCATAAAAATTAATTTTAATCATAAAATGAAAAGTACTCATGAATGATTATGATGGGTAATTAATCTCATCGCGTTCATGGAGATAGTAATCCTTACGTACGCATGAGCGATAATATCATTATATTGATAGTGAAATCATCTGTAATTCGATGTTATATCATATATAAAGAATAATTAAAATTTTATATTTATAATTCACATTATTTATACTCATTATTATACCCATCCAAATAATGAAATGTTTGAATAACAAACTACACCACGACGTGGAGACTGGAAGCCGTACGTACACACGTATGATGACTTTGTCATTTATAGGATGGACTGAATAACGAATATGGTTGTACCATATTTATAATAACCTTGCAGTATGTTGAAGGTACTAGAGTTATTATATTCGTATGGAAACAACAGAGAAAGAGGAAGTGGAAGAAGAAAAGAACTTGAGAGAGGGTGGTGAAATTATTATATCTTCTTCGGGTGTTTCCTTTTGAGTTGATAAAAATGGCTCCTTAGGTTGGCTTTATGATAAAATTAAGGATTCTAGGTTGAATAAGCGATAGTTGAGAGGATATTTGGGCAGGTTTTGGCCAAGCCAAATGGCTTTTGAGGTGTGAAATTAAGAGAAGGGGAAGTACCCTTTTATAAGAGAGGTGAGGGTCACTTTAGGAAATGCTTGAAATATTATTTTATAATAAAATATTTTTCGGTTTATAATGGCTCCAAAATGATATATTTTGATGATAATGTGGGGATGGGTTGGAAAAATCTCAACCAATAGGCTTTAGATAGATTTAGGTTGCCATATTAACCTTATCTTTTAGATTTAACTCGTAGTTAAATAGTTTGGCATTTACCATGTCTCTTTGTATTTTTATATTATATGGTTAATAAATTTACTTTAACAAGACAAGAGAACCAAAAGTGGTTCCATATTAATATATATAACCTTATCTAAGTACTTTGGTCGAACTTTAGATTTTTAGGAATATTATATCAATTAATAATATAATATTTGTTTTAAAAACTCAATTATGTCAATTTGGATACTATTTAGTATTTGATTTTTTTGAAAGCCATAAAAACTTTATCACTTAGAATAAAATGTATTTAATAAACCCTTACATATCATATTAACCAACAAAATTACTGTCATTAATCAAAATTCTCAATTTACATTTATTAGAATATTTATAATATCAATTCTTTTAATCTTTCATTAATAAGGTAATTACTACATCGTCATTGTGTCATAAATAAATTTAACTATTTGGCATCTAAAATTTATAAATAAAATAAAATTATATAGGAAATCTATTTATCTTTATAATAAATACTTATAGTAGAATTTAACTTATGTATAACCCTATATTAAAAATGGTTTAGTTAATAAACTTTGAATTTAACACTTTTAACTTTTCATTAAATAAAATAATAATAAATATCCTATTTCGAAATTCCATCTTCATATACTAAGTCACTCAATATCCCATCATTTAAAACATTAATCTTATTTTAAAACTCCTCATCATTAGTATGATAACTTTTTATCCTATCTATTAAATATGGTTTGGAAACAATTTGAAAAATTATTGATGTTTCACCTTCCATGGTTATTCCCATACCCATCTTTACTAGATCCATGAAAATAAGATTCCTTTCAACTCTCATATTATTCAGAACTCTATGATCCTTTCTGCTCAAAGAATCTGACACCTTATTTACCTTCCCTAGGTGGTTTTGTATTTTGCAATCACAATCCTTGAGTAGTTCAATACATCTACTTTGCCTCATGTGGAGTTATTTTTGTGAGAAAATATACTTCAAACTATTTTGATCATTATAAATATCACATTTTTTCACAATAGAGATTTTGTTTCAAAATCTTCAGATTAATGATTACAGATAATAACTTAATATCATGAGTGGGATAGTTTTTCTCATGAAGTTTTAGTTGTCATGATGCATAGGAAATAACTCTATAATTTCGCATAATGACACAACCATGTCCTTTCTTTGAAGCATCACTATAAATAAAAAACCCATCATTTTCTGAATGTACATTCAAGATAGGAGCTTTGAATAATCTTATATTCAGTTCTTCAAAACATTCATCACACTCCTTTTTCAAACAAATTTAACCCATTTACATGTGAGCTTGGTTAATGGGTTAGGCAACCGAGCAAAATTCTGGACGAAACGTCCATAATAACCCACTAAACCAATAAAACTACGTACCTCGGTTATACTTATTAGGGATGGCCATTCTTGGATTTCCTTGGTCTTGGATGTATCGACATGGAGTCCATCCTTAGAGACAATATGGCCATGAAAATAAATCTCATGAAGACAAAATTCACACTTGCTAAACTTTCAATATAAATCATTTCATCTGAGGGTTTTCAGAATAGCGCGCTAGTGATTTTCATGATCTGTGTAGCTTTTGAGTATACAAAGATATCATCAATAAATACTACTACAAATTCATCAAGATATTCCTTGAAAACTCTATTCATTATATCCATGAATACAGAGGGTGCATTAGTCCATCCAAAAGGAATTACTGTAAACTTGTAATGCCCGAACCTTGTTCTAAATACTGTTTTTGGAATGTCTTCCTTCTTCACACACAACTGATGATATCCATATTGAAGTAAAATCATGGAAAATACTAAGAACCATGAATTTGGATGAATAAATCATCCATGTGAGGTAGGGGATACTTTTTCTTTATTTTTATAGCATTGATCTCCCTGTAGTCAATGCACAACCTCATAGATCTGTCTTTATTCTTAAAAAAGGATAGGGGACCCCATGGAGAAACACTAGGGAGAATAAATCCTTTATTACTCAATTAATCTAGGTGTTTATTTTGTTCCACTAATTCCACAGTGTCCATTCTATAAGGGGTCTTTGATATGTTCCTTGAACCAGGAATTAAATCAATGGAAAACTCAATTTCTCATTATGGAGGATGTCCAGTTAAATCCTCTAGAAACTCATCTACATATTCTTGCACAATAGGTACATCCTCTATTTGAACATTATTTTACTCACCCATAATTATTTCATTATATTCCTCCCCAATAATAGAATTTAGTAGATCTACTAGGGGTGGATCAAGATAAGAAACTAGTGGTGATGTTTCTGATCTAAAGATAAGGTACTATTTATCATCATCGAAAATCGTAAAATCCTTTTTCTTACAATAAATTTTCGCATCACATTCTGATAGCCAATACATTATGAGGATTATACCAATTTCAGTCATGGGTATGAGGCTAAGATCAGAAGATAAAGAAAATTTATATGACCTAATGGGAACTCATTCACAAAACATTGTTGCGATGATACTTCCCTTAAGAGATTTGACTAAAAACTCCCTTGTTAAGTCAAATTGAAAATATCTAATTTTCTTAGAAAACTAGGAAGATATGAATCAATGAAATGATCAAGAATCAAATAAATCCTTGGCTAAACTTGAGGAAACCATTAAATTACCTTCCACCATGTCTTTCTGAGGATCAACATCAGTAGTAGTGATCACATAATCTTGGCCTTGCTCCGTTGGACTTTTCTAAGGTAAATTACCTTGGAGCTTAGGACATTAATTTGCATAATGTCTCTTTTCTCTATAATTGTAGCATTCAACATTGACAGCCTCTTTCTTACCCTTGCAATCACGAGCTTGGTGACCTTTTTCAACACACTTGTAACAGACTCCCATTCCCTTTAGGCAAGTACTAGGGTGTTTCTTCCCATATTTACCACATGATGGATATTCAACTATTCCCTTATTCCCCTTATTTAAATTTCTAGAGTGATCAGTAGATCTCTTCTTCTCATTATTTACTTTGAAGTCATAGGACTTAAAGAATTCATTTTCTGTCTTGATATCACATTAGACAATATCTTCGTACGATGAGAAGGATTGTGAGACTAATGCTCAATGTTGAAATGGTTTTATCCCATAAAAGGATCGATCAATATTACTCCTTGGGTTATGTATATAATTTACTGCATGCCTTGATAACCTTGTAACATTAGCCTCATACTTTGCGACATTCTAATCCTCATTTTGCCTCAGACTCAAAAATTAACTTTCCATATCCGCTCGATAGTCACGAGGAAAGAATTTTTCTTTGAAAATACCTTTAAACTCACTCTATTCCATGTTCTGTACTTCTTCATCTTCATTTGTGTTTTGGATTAATGACCACCATTGATCTGTATCTCCCATGAGGTGATAAACTACTATGGATACTTTTTCCCTTTTGCTACTCCCCAAAGCATGAAATATTTTCTCTAAGGAACTTATCCATTTCTTAGATACTGATGGATTTTTACTTTTATTGAATTTTGGTGGTTGTTGCCTCATAAATATTTATAACATTGATCCTACGTGTTGTGGATCAGGGTGTTCCATACGGGTAAGTTTATTATTCATAACCTGAGTGAGTTGTCCCAATACGGTGATAGGCTGATCAGCACCAGTTGCATCACCAACTCCACTATAATTATCTTCAGTAGGAGGGAAATGTCTACTGGATTATGTGCATTATTACGGTTTCCATTCCTTCTACTAGGCACCATTTCTAAACAATTTCATACACTAGATTAGTTTATGAATCACAATACAAAATTACAAACTTGTAAAACACTTAACATAAATTAAACAATTTTTCGATATAATCCATAATAATAAAAAAATGTTTTCTTTGAAGAGGTACATACTCATAAATATTTTATAACAATTTGTAAAGAAAATGTGAATTATCCTAAGCATATCACCATAGAGTTTCATAACCAAGAGTGCATCAAGGCCCGTTGTTGGGTACCGGGATACACCGAGTCAAGCCTGAAACTCCTGGTTAGAGTTTTCACTCCTAGGTACATCTGTGTTAGAGCCGCCTCTACCATCTCATATCTAGAAAGGGGTGTATTTCTTGGAAAAAACACAAAATCTCTACATTACCAAAAATTTTGGAATTTCTTCTATACTAATTCTCAATGTATATCTTATGGTAATGTGATCTAATTAGAGTTTATCTAAATCAAGTTTTCAAGGATTGTAATAAACATCCTCTGATACTAACTGTAATGCCTCGACCCCAGTTACCTAGAGTCGGTGCATTATTACATAACATTGGCATGATCACAAGGGATAAAAATCCCGAAATACCAGTTTGTTTAGTAGCATTGGAAGTACTAGATACATACATAAGTTTTGTATTACATTATTAAATGAAAAAAACAACAAAATTATCTCCATTGACTTCATTCACCCCTTAATCAATCCCTACAGGTCAGCCATAATATACTTCTTCACATCCTGGAAAAAAAATAGAAAGGGGTGATATCAGATGTTCAGTAAGGATAACAATATAGCGGAAACACTCAAGAATAATAATAAAAATTTAAGGCAATGTATAAGACTAAAACACAAGACTTTCAAACTTAATCTTTATCATAATATGGAAAAGATAAATCAAATAATTCCATTTACTTATTCCCAAGGATATTCTACTAGTCAAATAATCACAAGTAATATCAATAGCCAATTTCATAATGTGGGAATTCATAATTCCATACATAATAACCATATAGTCATGGCCTTGTTATAAGGCTACAAATAAGATTTTGTGAAGGACTTGTTCCAGGACACTATTTTGTCTCATGAGACCTACCGATGCATCGAGGTGCGATAGCAGGCTCTACCCATTACTTACTAAGTCCAATACATTCCTCATATGAAAAGGTTTTAACATAACATAAAAATTCATATTAAAACTTGCATAGAAATGTCAATACATTATCCATAAACCATGAACAGTGTAAAAATAACACATCCACAGTCAATAATATCACAAATCCATCAATACAATATGGAATATTTGAATCATAATAAATCAACTTCAAACAGGCTTAAAATCCATCAAAGGATGTTGACATAGATGAAATCAAAACATTTTGTAGAGAAATGTCTATTTCTATTTTGAGATCTTTTAAAAGTCATATAATTATAAAAGAAAACATTTATTTTGAAAATATTTTTACAAGATTGTATGGGAAGATTTGATGATGTTATAATGGCATAAAATAGCCGCACCTTCCATATAAGATAAAAAAACATTTTTACCTTAATTTTATCAAGAATGTCATAAAGTACCATGTTTTGAAAATAATGGAAAGATTCCTTTAAAAACATATGTGGTCCAATAAGGGTATAAATGACTTTAACCATAGTCTAGTAAATAGTTAAAATCATGTGAATTACATTTTAAAAAAAACATAGATGTGGATGATAAAGAGGTCCTAGTAGATACTTACGTATTAACAACCTCGGATAAGTAAAGAGATTGTAGAAATAACCCTTACCTTGTACTTTTACTTATTTGAGTGAATGTTTACCTCTTTTATAATAGTTAAATCATTGTTTTTAAATTATACAAGAATTATATACATAAATATGATATCATATCTGATCTTCTAATATTGATTTGTTATTAATATTTTAGTAGTATCATCGTTTTGGGTGTTAACTGATTTGTTTTCCGTTATATGTTTGGTTACATAATCCATGTTTGTTATGGATAGGATGTGTTCAATTAATATAAAGAATTAAATTATGTTCATAAATATTATTTTTAATCATAAAATGAAATTTATTATTGAATGATTATGATGGGAAATGAATCTCATCGCGATCGTGGAGATGGTAATCCGTACATACACACGAGCGACAATATCATTACATTGATGGTGAGTTCGTATGTAATTTGATGGTATATCATATATAAAAAATCATTAAAATTTTATATTTATTATTTACATTAGTTATTATAATTATGATACCCATCCAAATAATTAAGTGTTTGAATAAAAAACTACACCACGACGTGGAGATGATAAGCCGTACGTACGCACGTTGGGTGACTTTGTCACTTATAGGATAGATAGAATAAAGAATATGGTTGTGCCATATTTATAATAACATACCAGTATATAGAAGGAAGTGGAGTTATTTTTTTGGTATGGAAACAACATTGAAAGAGGTAGTGGAAGAGGAAAAAACATGAAAGTGGGTGGTGAAATTATTACCTCTTCTTCAGGTGTTTCTATTTGAATTGATCAAAAGGTCTCCTTTGTTGAGATGGTATGGAGAATGATATTCTCCAAAGTTACCAAATGTAGGATCGAAATGGTATAGATAATGTATGTAGTATCTAACGATGCTCAATACAGAAGAGGGGGTGAATTGTATACATTAAAAAATTACTTTGGAACTTTTAAACAAGATGATGTTTAAAAAAGTTAAACAAGATAATTCACAAAACCTCTAATTCTACACACTTGCTTGATTCCAGAAATACGATTCCGAGAATGTAATTCTGGAAAGATGGTTCTGGAAATGAATCATAACAAAAGTTTACATAGATAAGGAATCTACCTTAAAGCGTATAGAATCTTACTAAATCAGAGTATACAAGTATAATAAAGTATAAGATAGTTATACTTTCCTCAACAAACAAAATGCAGCGGAAAACTTGAAACAAACAAGTAAAAAATTGAAAATCTTTTAACCCAAAGAGAAGGGTATCCAACAACCTCGGATAAAGGTCCCTTGATTTATAATTTCAAGAATGTCTTTCTTACCCACACCAGGGTAAGCCCTCGATATGATGATTGGAGTCTATATTTCAATCCCTACAAGCCCTCAACTTCAAGCTTGTTGACACCTCTTTCCTCCTCAACAAGGAAGTCCATGATCTTTAAAGTAGTCGACACCTCTGTCTTCCTATCCCCAAAAGCCCTCGAATGTACTCAGAAACATTCAGAGTCGCACAAAGAAAATCTGAACAAGATGTTCAGTATGCACAAAGCATGAGAGTCTCTCTCTAGAAATCACTTCAATAGCATGTAATCTCTAGATTCATAAAACAATTAAAAAATTAGAGATCTTTCAAATGAACTCCTATTTATAGGCATAACTCTAACATTCATCTCCCTCCTCCAATGGTCATATTTTTCCTTGAATTTTGGAGGGACCTGTATATGTGTCACTCAAACAATGCTTAGTTAGTAACTTAATGCATGACATAGTTTTATAACCAAAACATGTGTAAGAAAAAATATTGTTACATAACCAAAATCAAATATTTCGAATGTAAGGAAAAATGAAAGTTTGGAGTCTAAACAAAAACACATTAAGTATCTATAATACAAGGATATTTGGATTCAATCTTCAGAATAATTCAGAACCTGAATTCTATGGAATTCTGGAGTCTGAATTTTGAGAAAATTTAGAGTCTGAATTCAAAAGAATTCAGAGTCCGAACGTACAAAGATTGGTGTCTGAATTTGGAGGATTCAGAATATGAACTCATAAGAGTTCGGAGTCTGAATTTAGAGAACTCGGAGTCAGAACTCATAAGATTTCAGAGTCCAAATTCAGAGAACTCAGAGTCAGAACTCATAAGAGTTCAGAGTCTAAATTCAATGAATTTGGAGTCAAAACTCAGAATGTTCTGAATCTGAATTT
Organism: Viscum album; assembly: GCA_963277665.1. NCBI lineage: Eukaryota > Viridiplantae > Streptophyta > Magnoliopsida > Santalales > Viscaceae > Viscum > Viscum album. The sequence continues at coordinate 1,258,294,559 of OY728122.1, forward strand.
TTTCAAATTTAGAGTCTGAACATATAATGTTCGGAGTCTAAATTCATTAGAATTCGGAGTCTGGACTTATAAAGTTCGTAGTCTTAATCCATTATAATTCGGAGTCTGAACTTATAATATTCGGAACCTGAATTCAGAGGATTTGGAACCTGAATCTGGATCCTGAAAATAGAAGGAGCTTTATCTATGTATTATAAGATTCATAGGCTTTAGATATGAAACCGAATTTTACACATATAATTATAATGAACAATGAAAAACATGGAAAGGATAAATTTCCATGGGGAAGAAACTTTTCCTTATAAAAGTAAAACATAGGCTAAATGGAATTTACCTTAAGATAAGGTGTTTGTGATTTTCATAACAAGATGGAATATTAATGTCATATGGAAACCTGATTGGCTCAAAAATTTCCCCAAACATGAAGGAATGGAAAATTCATAAGGAAACCTTATTGGCTCAACAATTTCCCCCTATTCGGAAGGCACAAACATCCTTACGAAAAAGAACTTAAGGACTTGAAAAATATTTTTCCAGACTTTGAGAGTAAAACTTATCTCCCTTAACTAATGGGAAAAGATGAATATGACTAACTCCCCCTTAGTCTATAGAACACTAAGGACCGTATTATAGAATTTTTTTATTGGAATTATCATTTTATTTCATACGCAAATCTTCTTGTATAAGAACTCCCCCTTAGATGGACACACCAACTTACTTAGGGAAATTTCTTCTTTACTTATAATTATTTTTTCCTTTCTCCCCCTTTGTGATTTTTAAAAATAAATACAGGGAATGGAAAAGTAAATCAGGTACCAGAAATATTAGTACAAAACATCCAAATGAAAAGAAACCCAAAATCTCATTATGATAGGAAAAATTTATACAAGGAAAAGAATACACAAAAAGATCATATTTAAACAAAACAATCCTTCTGTTTCCTTGGGCATCAAATTCTTCGCTATGTTATTCAGATTTTTGAGCTCCTTATGATCTTCCTATACTCTCTTAAGAAGTTGATCTTGATCCTATAGTTTCTTCTCTAAAGCCTTGATTCTTTATTCTTGAGTCTTAAAAGCCTCTACCTGATCCTTAAGGACTTCTTCCTACTTGACAAGATTTTCTTCTATCTCAATCTGAAGATCTCATTCTCTCTTCCAAATTTGAGCAACTAAATACAACATCCAATTTAGAACTTTTACTTCTTGAATCTTGGTATTATGTTTTAGGTTTATCTTTTCTTTAAAAGACTTTTTGAGATCTGTGATTTTACTATCTTCGGTGTCAAAATCAACCTTGACTCTCTCTTGAAACTCATCAAGAATCTTCATCTCTTCTACTATCTTGCTTGAACAGCTAAGAATTTTCTGACAAGATCTTTTGTGGGCTTCGTAGTGGATAAGAAAATTCTTAAAGTTTTCTTCATGTATAACCCACTTATCCATCACCATGGATACTAAATCCGCTTTCTGATTTAAAGAGTGTTGAAGCAACTGGCATCTTGAGTCAATTCTTGGAAAAATCATAATGGTACCAACTATGGTTTTCAATGACTAAATTACAAAATCATGTCCAATAGAGGATGATTCTGAATCTAAGACTTTACTTGGTGAGGGATCATTCTCTAACTCAGCAGCATTACTTTTTGATGATCCACCATCTTCCTTCTTCTTCACAATAGCTTTACTAGGTGTATCAACAACCACATGTTTTCCCTTATCAGTTCTCTGAATGGATTCCTCATCGGGAGATTCATTTTCACTCTCAGACAGTTGAATAATTTTTTCTTCATCCATGTATTTTTTCTTAGCTGTTGCTTCAACATACTCTAGGTGTATGAAATCATGATTATAGATTCCTTCTTCAGACTGCTTATTCACTTCTTCCTCACCCTTTTCATTTTCTCCTTTTTCATATTTCCTAGGGGTAGCAAGCTTTAAAGATTCTGCTTCATAAGTTCAGATTGAGAGCTTCTCAGATGGACTTTATTTCTCCTGAAAATATTCAACTTTCTTAATCAACTCTGTAGTGTCACCACTAATTTCTACTTCTTCATAAACTTCTTATACTTCTTTTAATTCTTTTACTTTTTCCAGAGTCACAATTTTCTTCCCCAGAGTTTTAGGTAAAGCTTCTACCAGAAAGGATTACGGTACCAAAAAATTTTCGGAAGCTTTCTCAGTATCCCTCAGAAGGGATTGCACAATCTCTACTTCAGCCATTTTCTTCTTTTTTTCTTTTCTTTCACTTCCCTTTCTATATACACAGCTATTTTCTCCTTTAGAGACTTTTCATCAGTAGGGTCTAGGCCAGACTTGGGCTCCCCTTCTTTCATGTTCTTCTTTTCTTCCATCCACTTAGCTACTACCTCATCTGGATAGGCTTTTGTCTTTTTCAGCTTTGGTGGTGCTGATTAATTTCCTTGGCCAATGGAGTTTTTTTATTTTCTTCCACATCCTTTACTTTCCTCTTCCTTTCACCCTTTTTTGAAGTCTCGGCAACTTCTTGTTTCTTCAGAACAACTTTATCCTCTTCTTCAAGCAAGTCATAAAATTCTCTGGATTCTTTGGAGAATCCAACATTCATCCTTCTCAAGGTATCATCACTAACCAGCATGACTTTGAAATTCGTTGGCTTTGAACCTCAAGGAATTTGGAAAGAATCCTAGCACAAAATAATCAGAATAGAAAGAATGGCTGGATACATAATGATCTAGGCCTTCAAATTTCCATTCATTATATTCTTGATTGTAATGAGAGTATGCTTAACCAAATTGATCTTCCTCACGTACACCAGAAAATCCAAAATATACATGTCACTCTTCCTCAAAGTGTCATTATCTCCTTTTTTGGAATTATGAAACCTTGAACCCATAATTTGAGAATCCGTAAATTTTTGGTGAGGTGAACAATCTTAGGAGTCTTAACATTTTTAGGACTGAGGCACTCCATATCTTTCATCTTAACAAAGCTTCCTTGAACATCTGGCAACTTATGAGAACAAAATTAAGTTTCTCCTTCATACTGAACTCTAATCAAATTTGCATCCTTGGCATACGATAGATCATTAGTCTTCCCATATCTTTTTAAGGAGAACTTATCTCTTCATTATTCCTTAAAAAACATACTGACTCATTAAATTATGCTAGAAAATATGGATATAATAAATCTTGAGAACCTGGCTTCATTATGAAAACAATGTCCCATCTATTGAGCTTGATGTTCTTTGAGATTATAGAATCATACTTTGTGAAAAAGTTTGGATACACCAACCTTTCTCTATAAACCTTCCACTCTGAGATTGTCTTTACATTTGACATGTCTTTCTGAGAAGATTCTTCGACAGACATTTGTATTTAAGCAGTATCTGAAATGTTCATAATGAGATTATGTAGGAGGGTATAACTTCTATATGTGAAGGCTTGAAATTAGATGTGGAACAGCAATTTGGGGTCCTTTATATATATGTTTGATGCAATGGTTCAACTAACCTGATTGATCCAACGCCTGAAAAACCTCTTGATAAGATCTGATAGTTGAGATGATAGTCGTAAGAAGATTTTGACAGAATCCGATCTTTTTATGTTTTAATAAAAACATTCAGATTTAAGAAAAAATGAATACAAAAATTTAAAAAACAAATGACAATACCATCATATAAAATATGATTACAAAAACTCAAGAAAGAAAACAACCTTTCGGATTGCTAGGAAGATTACTTTTAGCGAGGAAAAATCTTTTTGAAGAACATTAAATTCCGAAAAAAAACATGATTATGAAAATTTAAAAAAAAATAACTATGAAAATATTTTTAGAAAAACAATATAAAAATAACTTCATTATTAAAAATTTAGAAAATCATACTAAAAATCTTTCATTATGAAAGATTTATAAAATATTACTAGGTAAATTTCTATTATGAAAGATTTGGAAAATCTGACTACGAAAATTTCCATTACGAAATATTTGGAAAACCTGACTAAGAAAATTTTCATAACGAATGATTTGAAAAATCTCACTATGAAATTTTTTATTACAAAAGATTTGAAAAATATGACTAAGAAAATTTTTATTACGAATGATTTGAAAAATCTGACTATGAAAATTTTCATTACGAATGATTTGAAAAATCTGACTACAAAAATTTTCATTACGAAAGATTTGAAAAATATGACTACAAAAATTTTCATTACGAAAGATTTGAAAAATCTGACTACAAAAATTTTTATTATGAAAGATTTGAAAAATCTTAATATGAAAATTTTCATTATGAAAGATTTGAAAAATATGACTATGAAAATTTTCATTATGAAAGATTTGGAAAATATGACTATGAAAATTTTCATTACGAAATATTTGTAAAATCTGACTACGAAAATTTTCATTACTAAATATTTGAAAATTGTGACTATGAAAATTTTCATTACGAAAGATTTGAAAAATATGACTATGAAAATTTTCATTATGAAATATTTTAAAAATCAAACTATGAAAAATTTCATTATGAAATATTTTGATCTAACTAACAAGAAAATGTACTCCCATTATGAAAAGGAGTTTATTACTGTAAGGAGATTGGTTTCAACAGAATTTTAACAAGGAAGATTACTTTATGGTTATCATTCCATACTCTTGTTTAATGTATTCAAATCTATCGGAGGGTAAATATTTTCTAAAAACATCAGCAAGTTGATCTTATGTTCTGATAAATTGAAGAATGATATCCCCTTTTGTCTGTGATCCCAAAGAAAGTGATGCCTAATATCTATGTGTTTTGCACGAGAGTGATGTGCAAGGTTTTTACTCAAGGCAATGGCACTAGTATTATCAGACAGAATTTGTGTTTTGGTAAAACTCATACCATAATATGTGAGTGTGTGTTGCATCCACAACACTTGAGCACAACAACTTCCAGCTGCTACATATTTAGCTTCAGTAGTGTAAATTGCTACTGAGTGTTTCTTTTTGCATGACCAAGATTCTAATGAATCTCCTAAGAAATGAAAAGTTCCAGATTTTATCTTTATATCCATTCTATATCCACCAAAGTCAGAATCCGAAAAAATATTTAAAATAAAATCATTTCCAAAAGTATAAAAGAGTCCTAGATCTATGGTTCCCTTTAAGTAGAGAAAAATTATTTTCAGTGCCTTTAAATGAGATTCCACTAGATTGTATTGATATATTGCACATAAAAATATTGAAAACATTATGTCTGGATGACTAGATGTCAAGTATAGTATACCTCCTATCATACCTCTAAATGATGTTAGATCTGATTGTTTCCCAACTTCATCTAGATCAAGTGAATTTGAGGTTCCAATATGAGTACGTATACTCTTAGTGTTTTCATATCCATAATTTTTAAGAAGATCATTAATATACTTATGTTGGGATATATAGATTCCTTCTGGTTTTTGAGAAATTTGAAAACCAAGGAAAAATGTTAACTCACCCATCACACTCATTTCAAACTCAGATTTCATTAGGTCTGCAAAGAAATCGGTTAAATATTTCTAAGTTGAACCAAATATAATGTCATCAACATAAATTTGAAAAATCAAAACATTTTTCTTATCTTTCTTTATAAAAAGGGTTGGATCTGCATTTCCATTAACATAATTATTTTGAATCAAATATCTTGTAAGCCTATCATACCATGCTCTAGGGGCTTGCTTAAGTCCATACAATGCTTTGGTAAGTTTATAAACATGATCAAGGTGTTTTTTATCTTCAAAACCAGGAGGTTGTTCAAAAAAAACTTCCTCTTGAACGAAACCATTAAAGAAAACACATTTCAAATCCATTTGAAAAATTTTAAAATTAAAGAATGGTACAAAGTCAAGTAGAATATGAATAGATTCATGTCTAGATACTAGATCATAGGTTTCTTCATAATCTATTCCTTCTTGTTGATTATATCCTTTAGAAACCAATATATATTTATTTCATACTATGATTCCATTTTCGTCAAATTTATTTCTGAAGACCCATTTGACTCCAATAACAGAAGTTTCCTTAGGTCTTTCAGCTAGGGTCCAGACTTTATTTTTTTCGAATTCATTTAGTTCATCTTGCATAAATTTTATCCAATCATCGTCGCTTAAAGCTTCATTATTGCTTTTTGGTTCTAATTGGGAAAGAAATGCTACATGTTCTAATTCATTCCTTAAGGAACTCTTAGTTCTTATAGGTTGATTTACATCACCAATGATACTATCACTAGTAGGATTCTTAAAAAACAACTGATTGGGGTTTTGTAAATCCTGTTCATCAACATAGGGTAGGAAATCTTCTGGGGTAAATGTTTCAAAAACATCTTCCTAGAAATTTTCCTTATCAGAATGATCTTCTAACAATGGTTGATAATCAGTTTTTGAAAACACATCTGAAGATGTAGGTTGAAGTTGTTTAAAAACAAAAGGATCAATTTCATCAAATTTGACATGTATCGTCTCTTCAATAGTACAAGTGTTCTTATTGAAAACTCTATAAGCATTAGAATTCGTGGAGTAGCCTATGAAAATACCTTTATTAGATTTTGGTTCGAATTTGTGAAGCTTATATTTATTATTCAGAATGAATACCTTTCAAACAAAAACCATGAAGTAGGAATGTCTAGGTTTTCTACCATTCCATAACCTGTAAAGATTTTTATTAAGAAAAGGTCTAATCAAAATTCTATTTATTGTACAACAAGTAGTAATTATAGATTCTGTCCAATAATTTTTGGATACTAAATACTCACTTAACATGGTTCAGGTTATCTCTTGAAGAATTCTATTTCTTCTTTCAACAACGACATTTTGTTGAGGTGTTCTGGGTGCTAAGAAGTTAAGAGTAATGCCTTTTCTACTACAAAATGTTTCAAAATCAGAATTTTGAAATTCTACTCCATGATCACTATGAATTGATATCAATGGAAGGTTTTTCACATTTTTAACTTGGGCTCTAAAACTTTTGAAATAAGAAAAAGTTTCAGATTTATTTGCTAGAAAATAGACCCATGTAAATCTAGTATAATCATCAACTAAGAAAAATATAAAATATTTTCCTCTAATGCTTCCAATTTGTGTTAGACCAAAAAGATTCATGTGCTCTGACGGTAATGCATCAGTGGGTGAGACTTTATTAACTGATTTAAAACATGATTTATGTTGCTTTCCATATTGACAAGGATCACAAACTTTTGAAGAATCAAATCTATTCTTCGGTAGATCCTTAACTTGTGTTTTCTTAGAAAGTTTGCATATATTCCTAAGGTTAAAATGTCCTAACCTTATATGCCACAACCAAGAATGATCTTACATTGCACTAAGGCATGATAGGTCTTGGATCCTTAGATCTTAAATGTTTAGTGTGTAAACATTCTCTTGCCTATTAGTAGAAAGAATAAACTTTTACTTGGAATTTTTTACTAAGAACTTTTCCTCCAATGGCCCGAAGGCCTTCATTTTTTATTGATTTTTATAATCCAACTTTCAAGGGGTGAGGTGGAACCCTGGAAAGGCCCTTAGGTATAAGTATTACATGGATCATAGGACTTATAGGAATTCAGTGCTCGTAGATTTAAAACATTACATACAACCCAGACTAACTACTTGGAACATCTCCTCCCCAGCATCTTCATCATGAAATCAGCTCTGCACCTTTGCATGGCTATTTGGCTAGGCTTTCCCGTTCACGCACAGGCTTGTCCCAATGGCATGTGCCATACCCTCTCATTCTTGCAATCTGTTTAGCTTCTGCACTGGTGAAAGATTCTTGCTCATCCTCCTTCTGAATCTTGTTCCTTGTAGGTTGACTGGTTTGTATTTGCACTTAAGGTGGACCGAAGGCCTTGAGGTGGCCCGAAGGCCTTACAGACCTGAAGGCTTGGGGGGCTCGAAGGCCTTAAAGGACTCAGGGACCAAATCGGTGGCCCAAAGGCCCAAATGGGGGAATATTTCCAGCTGCTACAGTGCCAAACAGTTCCTTCTATATTTCTCGCTACAATACCTACTGTAGTACTGCACAGTTTCTACTACATTACTGCTACAGTAACCTGGAAATTAGCCTCCTCCTAGTTTTGATCCTGGGTTTCTTGGATGCAATTAAGGATTCCTCATCAACTGGGCTGAGGCTCATGTGAAAAAATTAAGCACTTGTAATTCCTAAAATTTACAAGGTAACCTTCATCACATAATGGACTTATGCTAATGAGGTTATTCTTAAGACCCTTAACAATAAAACATTTGAAATCAAAGTTTTTTCCAAGAAGAATGATGTAACATATACCAATAATTTCTCCTGGAGCATTATCTATGAAAGTTACCTTTTCTCCTTTAGTCTTGATAAAATTTTCAATGTAGCTTTTTTACCAGTCATATGCCTGTAAAATACACTATCCATGTACCATGTATTTCTATTGGTACAATCATTATTTTCCTAAAATAAAAAGTGTTAGACTTTAGAATCCAAACTTTCTTGGATCCAGAAACTTCAGAAATCAGAATCTTAGGTATCCAAATTTTCTTTGAAAAATGATATTTATGAAAACCTAAAGACTGTGTTTTGTTTAAGGAACAATTTTTTTTCAATGCCCACCACAAAGACACTTAATGCAGAAAGGAGCACTTTGAGGAACAAAATAATTGTTACTAAAAACCAATTTAGAACTAGTATAACCAAAACCAGAATTATTCCTTAGATATCGAATTTTAGAATACATCTTATCAAAATTTTCCTTACCTAAGGTAAAGATTGAGAAACACTTCCTGAAGGAAATTATTTTGGACTTCAGTCTAATAAATGAGTTCTTATCTTCCAAAACATTATCTTTAGTACTTGAGTTTGGCTTGAAACCATTTTTCTTAGAAATTTATTTTTCTAGATCTTTGAAATATTATCCTTCTCAGAATTTACTTCCTCAAGGTTTTTTGAAATACTTTCAAAATCAAGGTTTTTTATCAAGATCTTTAAAAATATATGATATTTCTTTAGTATGTATATAAATCCTATAATTTTCCTTACCAATATTTTTGTTAACTTTATAATTTTCATTCTCAAGAAGTTTAGAAAACCTAGAAACTTTTTCATAGGTATACAAAGTATTATCCTCATCAAAAAAAGATTCTTCATCTGAAGAATCATAATATTTACTATCACAATAATTAGAATTCAAGGATACGTTGTTCATCGATTCAGTATTGCATACCTTATCCATTAAGAAATAATTTTGAATAGGTAATCTGGCTATTAGACCATGATTCTTATGTTCATAAGATTCATAACTTGATGATTCTTCAGAAGATTCTCCACCACTGGCACTCCAGGTGTCATTAGCTTTCAAGAATTTCTTAGCTTTTTCTTTTTAGTACTTCTTTCTATTTTTCTCAAAATGATTCTCTTTTCTTTCCTTTCTCTTAAGCATAGGACAATCAGGCCTTATATTTCCAGCTCTCTTGCATTCATAACATGTGACTTCTGAGACTTTATTATCTTTCCTTTCTTTTTTCTTTTATCTAGATTGAATTTTATTCTGTCCAACAATCTTTTTAATCCTTCAAGAAATATATGGTTGTTCATTTTCTTAAGATTCACTTCCATTAGATTCAGATTGTATAACAAACTTCTTAGATTTAGATCTTGTAACTTGCTAAGGAGTCTTGGCTTTTATATGATTTGAAGTTGTTGTAAAAGCAACACTGCCATTCCCATTTTCCTTCTTAACATTATCTGAATCTCTCTTCATTATTGTCTCATGTTGAAGAAGTGTTCTAAAATGTTCATCAAGAGAAATCTGAGTAACCTTTCTATTCTTATCTATAACTGTTATCTTGGATTCCCACTCATTAGGAATGATGTCTATGATTTTACCTGTAAGAGATTCATCATCCAATCCTTTCTCACCCATAAATTTTAAAAAATTAATGATAGTCATAAATATCTATTTCACCTTACATATGGGTTCTCCATAAAGAAAGAAAAAACCATGATATTCAGCTCTGAGCATCGCTCTTCTAGTTTGAATAACTTTGGAAGTTCCAAAGAGAGTAACTTCAAGATTCTTCTATATAAAATTTGCTACTTCACAAGATGAAATTTGGCTATATATATTTGTAGTCATGGAATGAAGAAATGTATTTCATACCTTATAATTCAGTTGATATTCATGCTTTTCTTGATTGGTGAAAGTACTAGCTTCCTTGTTAGGGATTTTATATTATCCAGTAATAATAACAAAATTGTCAACTCCAGTATTGATAACAAATGTCTTCATGCGGTCTCTCCAATATCTGTAATCATTCCCATAAAAAATAGGTGTTCTAGTAGGATTTAGGTTGTCTATGGAACAAACATTGATTCCTACCATCTTAAACAAAATTTTTCCACAAAAACATGTCAGCAATAAAAGTTTGTAAACAAGGAAAATAATCCTAGGAAAGGAAAATATAAAATAATGAAAACTTAAGAAAGATAAATTATATGTGAATATAAGTATTTCATAGACCTCCGGTGATACCAATTTTTTAGAAGGTATATAGAATGATAGTTTCCAAAGATACCAAGTGTAGGATCAAAATGATATAGATACTGTATGTAGTATCCAATGATGCTCAATATAGAAGAGGGGGGTGAATTGTATAATTTAAAAAATTCCTTTGGAACTTTAAAGTATGATGGTTTTTAATAAAGTTAAATAAGGTAATTCACAATACCTCTCGTTCTACACTCTTTCTTGATTCCAGAAATACGATTCCAAGAACGTAATTCCAAAAATATGGTTCCGTAAATGAAACATAACAAAAGTTTGCAAAGATAAGGATTCTACCATAAAGTATATAGAATCTTACCAAATCATATTATACAAGTAAAAAAAATTATAAGATAGTTATACTTTTCCCAACAAAGAAAATGCAGCAAAAAACATGAAACAAACAAGTAACAAGTAGTAAATATTTTAACCCAAAGAGAAGGGTATCCAACAACCTTGGATAAAGGTCCCTTGATTTATACTTTCAAGAAAGTTTTTCTTACCCACACTTGGCTAAGCCCTCAATACGAATATCAGAGCCTGTCTTGTTATCCCCTAAATCCCTCAACTTCAAGGTAGTCAGAACCTCTGTCTTCCTCATCAAGGAAGTCCTCAATCTTTAAGGTAGTCGGCACCTCTGCCTTCCTATCCCCGGAATCCCTCAAATGTACACAGTAGAATTAGGAGTTGCATGAAGAAAATATGAACAAGATGTTTAGTACGCACAAAGCATTAGAGTATCTCTCTAGAAATAACTTCAACATCATGTAATCTCTAGAGTCATAGAACATTTCAAAAAAAATTAGAGCTCTTTCCAAGGAGCTCCAATTTATAGGCACAACTCCAATGACCGGCTCCCTCCTCCAACAGTCATATTTTTCCTTGAATTTTAGAGGGGCCTATACACATGTCACTCAAAAAACGGTTAGTTAGTAATTGAATGCACGACATCATTTTATATCTAAAACATGTTTAAGAAATAATATGGTTATATAACCAAAATATAATATTCGTAATGTAAGGAAAAATGAATTTTTAAAGTATAACCAAAAACAAATTCGGTATCTATAATAAAAGGATATTCAGATTCTATCTTCAGAAGAATTCGAAACCTGCATTCTATGGAATTCAGGAGTCTGAATTTCGAGGAAATTTGGACTATGAATTCATAAGAATTCGGAGTCTGAACGTACAAAGTTTGGAGTTTGAATTCAGAGGACTCAGAATCTGAACTCTTAAGAGTTTGGAGACATAATTTAGAGAACTCAGATTTAGAAATCATAAGTGTTCAGAGTCGGAATTCAGAGAACTCGGAGTCAGAACTCATAAGAGTTCGGAGTCTGAATTCAGATAATTTAGAGTAAAAAACTCAGAAAGTTAGGAGTCTGAATTAATTAGAATTCGGAGTTTGAACTTATAAATTTCAGGACCTAAATGTAGAGGATTCGGAACCCAAATCCGGATCCTAAAAACATAATTTTATTTATCTAGGTATTATAAGATTCCCATGTTTTAGATATGAAACTGAATTTTACACCTTGAAATATAATGGACAATTAAAAACATGGTAAGGATAAATTTCCTTGGGGAAGGAAACATTTCCTTATGAAAGTAAAACATAGGGTAAATGGAATTTTCCTTAAGATAAGGTGTTTGTGATTTTCAAAACATGAAGGAATAGTAAAGTCATAAGGAAACCTTATTGACTCAACAATCTCCCCAAACATGAATAAATGGAAAAGTAATAAGGAAATATTTTTGACTCAACATCCTTAGGTTGGCTTTCTGATCAATGTAAGGCCTATAGGTTGAAGGTAGGATAGTTGAGGGGATATTTCGGTAGGGGTTGGCCAAGCCAAATGGATTTGGAGGTGTGAAATTAAGAAAATGGGATGTACCCTTTTATAAGAGAGTTGAGGGTCACTTTAGAAAAACATTGAAATATTATTTTATAATAAAATAATATTCAGTTTCTAATGGCTCAAAAATGATTGATTTTGAGGCTAAGGTGGGGATGGGTCGAAAAACTCTCAACCAATAGGTTTTAGATAGGTTTAGGTAACCATATTAACCTTATATTTTAGATTTAACTCTTAGTTAAATAGTTTTACATTTACCAAGTCTCTTTGTATTGTTATATGATATGGTTAATAAACTGACTATAACAAGCCAATCAAACCCCAAGTGGTTCAGTATTAATATATATAACCTTATCTAATTCCTTTCACCGAACCTTAGATTTTCTGGGATATTATATCAATTAATAATATAGTAATTGTTTTAAAAACTCAATTATGACAATTAGGACACTATTTATTATTTTATTTTTTTTGAAATCTATAAAAACTTTATCACTTCGAATTAAGTTTATTTAATAAACCCTAAAATGTCATATTAACCTAGAAAATTGGTGTAATTCATCCAAATTCTCAATTTAAATTTGTTTGAATATTTATAATATCAATTATTTTAATCTTTCATTAATAATGTAATTACTGCATCATCATTCTGTCATAAATATATTTAATTATTTAATGTATAAAAATTATAAATAAAATACCATTATGTAGGAACTGTTTTTATATTTCTAAAGAAAATTTATATTCTAATTTATCTTATGTATAACTCTATATTAAAAATGGTTTAGTTATTAAACTTTGAATTTAACACTTTAAACTCTTCTTTAAATAAAATAATAATAAATGTCCTAATCTAATCCAAGTGGACCAAAGTGGATCATATTTTAGTCCTATGTTTGTTTCTAGTTGAATTACACTTATCCAATAGAATTAAGACATGTTTTAGGGTAATTATAATATAATTTTTACCTTTAATTATCCTATTTACTTTTAACCATTTTAAATAAAAGTCAAAAGTTACTATTCACAAAAAATTATTTTCATCTTATTGAACCGAATTTTACATACTGATGTCAACCATTCCTCTCAGAGTTTTGAAATTCAACTCACATAAATGTTACAATTAAGTTTTATGCAAATATGCAAATGCTTCTAGATGGAGGGTAAAAGACAGTAAAAAGTTTAATAAAATTTTATATATCTAAACTTATTATAAAATGACTCCATTGAATTACATTGAACATATATAGGTATTATGTATCTATTTTGACCTAAAATAAATTAAAATAAATCAACTAATTATTTAAATAAAAAGTCGGTTTTAAACAATCACGTAATGTTTTTCATTATTCATCAAAATTGATTGTTTTAAGAAAAATACCAAAAATTCACCCTAAGATAATTTCGATATTACGAATTCAAAAATGAAGTCCATTTTGAAAAATAAAGTTTATAAAATTTTCTAAAAGTGGGTATTACTATTCATAACGGCTAGTTTGAGTGGTTGTAGTGTGTTAAAACTCCAAGTTGGGTATAACGTAAGCTACTAAATTATTCAATGGGAAATGTACTATGGAAGCTAGGGGTGATACAAGAAGTGATCATGGATGATCAAAAATTGGTATTTACTAAGCTTTACATATAGCTGATGCACTCCATGTGTATTCAGCATGATCTCAAGATGATTGGCATTGTTGTGTCTGCTGTGCAAATACACTAAGATATTGTCTATGAAGACTACCACAAAGGAATCAATATATAGGTGGAAAACAGGATTCATTAGAATTATAAATACTTCTAGATCATTTTTTAGTCTAAATGGAATGACCATACACTCATACAAGTTGTACCCACTTTGGAACACTGTATGTGGTATGTTTGATGGTCTCACACACACATCTGATGGCATCCCAAACTCAAATCGATCTTACCGAAACTGTCAATCTATACCACTAGTTGGAGTGGTAATCTATACATGATAGTGGATATTAATTCTTCATTATAAGCTATTATAATTGGTAGAAATCCACACACAACCTAAGCATATTATCTTCCTTTTGGAGAAAAGGATTGGTGAACCCCCTAGAAATTCATTGGGCCAAACAAAACCCTTATCCTCCAGATATTCAAGATGTTTTTTGAGTTTCTGGAGATCTAAAGGTGTCATCCTATAAATAGGAATAAACACTAGTGCTACCCCTGGAACTATCTCGATGGTGAACTCAACCTTTCTATTCTGAGTTAAGCTATAGATATTATTAGGGAAGTAATTACTTAATTGATTGACTATAGGAAGGAATTATACTAACTATATTCCCTGATCATTCATAATTATACTGTCCATCTGGGTTGTCACTCTGCATATCTCAGTATGCTTGTCTCCATATCAACTAGCCTAAAGAATATATTCTCCTTTAAGGATATACGTGTTTCCCTTGGTTGATGTGAAAGATACCCATGGAGAGAGAAATCCACATAGGCTCGATAACACACAAGCTAGCCCATACAGAGAATGACATCGAGGGGAGTCATCTCGAGGATAAAGAAACCCCAAAGAAAATGGTACCCACCTATTTCAAGGGGGAACTCCTTGAACTAGCATACACCTTCTGGTTGAACTCTTAATGGTTTGTACAGAGTCATAACACCACTATAATCCTCTTTAAATAAGAATGTATTTACCGTAGTTTCAGAAGATAAAAAAGAGTGTGATTCACCTATGTGAAACAAGGAAGATACAAAAGTGGAGGCTACTAGAATAATACATCTAACAATAGATGGACCTAGAATCTACTCTTTGGTGTGTGATTGAATGGATAAATATGGACTGAACCACGGACCTGATATACTACCTAAGTATCCTAAGAAGATCCACTCTACTAACACTAAATATTTGAGGCCTGATCGGAATATACATGACTACTAGCTCAGCCTGAACAACATGTATAATATCATCTTATATCTAGGAGTTGTGTCACTGATCCGACACTTTAAGGTGATGCTAGAATAGAACCTTGTTCACTAGGCACTAGAGGAAAGGATAAGTAGAAACACTGGAGGTAACCCATCCCAGAGCTTGTTCGACACTCAATCGATTTCCTTGTACATTGGGGGATTTTTATTGAAGGACATTCTGTACTGGGGACACACCACATATATGTTAGTTTGTGCCACCTAGATGCTACATATTATTCATGTAACCATTAATCATCACTTCCTACCACTTGATAAACAACTACTCTTCCTAGAATATTAACCACATGGTTCACGTTTCCAGATTCCCTTAGGTTCTATTTAGTGATGAGGGCATGGTTCATTATCTCAAAAACTATATTCATCCGAAAGAAATTTACCATTGAGAGAATGGCCTATGAAATCCCAACCTTAAATCTCTCCATACTAGTTATCTCATTATAAGACAAGTTCAGTGTGAAACATTATAATTCAATGAAGTGACAATAGTATTCAATCGGTAACAAGATACTTTTCTAAATGATTAGGAATTCCCTGGAAAGATATATTCTCAAGGTCTAAATATAGATGTATTCAAAGAAGGATATCTAGAAGTCCACCCAGACCATACCCAGATTCCAACCATCCAGAGTATGAATATCCCACCAATTTTTGGAAGTCTCACCTAACATAGAGTTCACAAGATTGACCCTCCCCTGTGGAGGCATCTCAAAATTCTTAAAGAAAAAAAATTAGGTAATCCATCCAGAAATTAGATTCCTGAGGTCCGTAATCCCTTGAAAGGGTGAGATAATACTGTTATTGGAACTCCTCGGTCAACTCTCCCACAGTAGGGAGAGGATGGGGTGCACCCCATATAGAGTGTATGAACCGAAGGAAACTGTCTCAGAACTATGTATCGATGCCCAGTGGAATATCTACAAGCGCTTCATCAGGCGGAATAGTATGAGGTATCATGAGTGTATCAGGGCCCACAACCATAGAAGTATTCTCAAATCCAATCTCTTGGCATACATAATGAGGTCATCAAGGTGGAATAACTCTACAATTTCCAAGAACACAACTCAAATATGATTTATAACATATATGGAAAGTGATAAGGGAAAGAAAGATACAATTCCATTCTAAAAATGAAACACACATCTTTGCATACTCCTAATGAAATGGCTAAGTGTTAGGAAAATTCAAAAATGGTTCACATGACACATGACCTACTATGCATTACTATGTTCAGTTCAGGGTCATGGACACATATAGAATGATAGAGAATCTGATATATGGATTTTAAATTCCAAGGTATAGAGGAAAACACCCTTTACATTGTATTTTAAATTTCATCTAGTGGAAACCTATTTGTTAAGAAATTTAATTTATTTAGATTCATTTTTATTTATTTGGTTATTAACATCACAATCTAGTTAATTCCATCACTAATTATAATTTATAATGGTTGATACTCATTATAAATTGGAATTAAAGAGTCAAGTAACTATATGATGAACTTTACACCAGAAAACAAGGTGTAATAAGCCTCAGGTAGAGTTTTTATTGAATAACTACAATTTCTAAAAACAAATAAATAAAAATAATCAAGAATTATTTCTCAATTGAACCAATTTTTCTATCATTTAGAATATTAGAACACTATAAAGAATAACAAACAAGGAACATAAAATAATAACATGAAAAACAGTCAATGCACATTGATCATTAGATGTGGCATGGATGGATGAATGAAATTCCGACCCTAAGGTTCCTAGTATTATGCATGTTTTTGGTATACCCTCATATCACCATTCCAAGGCTAAAAAACCATTTTTAATAACATAAAATTTAATAACAAGACAAAAAATGTGATTCACCCAACGGTGAGTCACATAAATGGTTACAATGCAGGAATAACTAGAATTTACCCATCCTATGAAATTTAGGTTTCCCCTGTATATGGGTTAGCTACTTCCTGGAACATACTCATTACCAAATCCCAATATCCTAGTTTCCTATCTAACCATAAATAGTGATACCAAAGAAAAAAATGTTTTAATACTAATTAGTAGAATATCTCCACGAGTTCTAAATAATGGTGGCCTAAGTCGGTGGGCCAAAAGACCTCTTGTGCACCTTCAAGAATTCTAAAGGTTGACAAATAGTAGTGAGGAACTAGGGTGCATATGTGGGGAGGTTGTTCCCTCATAGGATAGAGTGTAGTGATACAATATGTAAGTCATAATAATTAAAATAAGTAGACACTGTATGACCAGACTAATAACCCTCTATAGCAGAAGTAGAAATAATCAATGGATATCAATGGATATAAATATAAACAAACAAAGAAATATATGTGATCAAGTGAAATATTACTAAAAAATTGATATAAGTGATGAATATGACATGATATGTACTATAAAAAGTATGTATGCATGGGTAGGGGATACATCCACATACCACATGCTAATAAAAATACCAAAAAGTCCAAAACCTGCTACATCGTTCATCTCGAGCATAGGATAGGTCATTTTCCCCCATACTCCATCAAATAACTAGAAATCATGCATTGGAAGTTGGATACTTCACTTTATCTATACCTACACTCATGAAGTCTACTCAGGTACCAATGGTGGCCCGAGTATGGTGTGAGATAAAATCTACGTAATCCACCACTAATATTGTTTAACTGAAATAAATCATGCTATAGAAGATTATTAGTGTTCCATAATTAATTAATTGACGACATACATAAATAAATCAATCAATCAATCAAATGGACTGTGTTCTGATATGACACCGTCCAAATTTACCTACTTTGGCCTAAGATGGTGAGTCTGAACCAAGAAATACTATGAAGGTAAAGTGATGGATATAATGTTTAAGAATACGGACATTCACCTAGATTTTTATTTGTCTTGGAATAAATGACCCTAAATTTTCAAAATAAAGGGATCAATTCTTATTTTACAACATTTACTAATTTTTTCATTTAATTTATTCCCTTTATTAGTTATTATTAGTCACCCTAATCCCTTCCATGGGAATTGTAAAAGAAATCCAAGTATCATAATAGGGGCTTGGTAGAATCCAAATTCCAAGTGATTCCATCTAGGGTGACCCAAGAATGAATTCCTTAGTGTCACTCTAGGACTGGTTTGAAGAAAGAATGAACTATCCTTCAAGTCTATCCTTAGTATCACTTGTAGGGGCCTGAGGCTCTTCTATAGACTGGTATAACCATCATAGCATTGATCCCATCCTTTTTTTCCCCTGGGAACCCATTTCATTCATCTATAGGTAAAAATATATAATTCATGATGAGAATAGCCTAGGTGGAGCTAGTGTTTCCCCCAATGTGTTTACAAAGCATTAAAAAATAATAACTAAGGCTCGATGAGCCCACCCAAGGGGTCCCTAATATGGAACCCATTGTATCAATCTTAACACTAAGGTGAAAGAATTTAATTCAAGCATGAATATAATAATAGTCATATGTTTTTAGAAATTTAATTAAAAAATCCATTTGTGTTATAAGGAATAAGGCACATGGCCTAAATTCATGTCCAATTCAATAAGTACAACTCAATTAATTACTTCAATGCATTTATTAATGGGAAAAAATCATGTGGTGTTTAGAAAATTTTGAAAATGGGAAATAAATCTCTTACAGTTAATCACTCCAATTGTGGTGACATAATTGAAGGCGATTAACCTAAGGTGTTGATTCACCACTAGCTCCAGTCACATTCAACAAGGTAAGGATTTCCATTTAATTTTATTATCAAATTTGAGGCGATGTTGGAATGGTCTAGATCATAGAACAATGACACATTTTAAAAATTTCAATAGAAAAAGGGTAAAAGAGTACATATCACCTACCTTAGAATCAAAATGCTTCCCTCAACCATTTTAATCCATTGATTTGAGCTAGAATGGATGATATTAGAGAAATTGACAAATTCCCAAATAATATAGAAAATGAGCTTTCTCTGATATAGAACAACAGAGGATGGAAGAAATATAAAATAGATGGGATAATATTGATGTTCATACCTCAATATTCCTAATGGATCTGATAGATAGAGAAACTGATGCTGGATGAAGGTGTTATTTGGATCCCTAGGTAGAGAAAGGGAGGTGATCGTAAATGAGGGAGGAGGAAGAGCCCTATGGAAAAGAGATGCAGAAATAAGAAAAGGGGATAAAATATCATTGAGTGAAAATTTTTAATATCATCGACATAGGATGGGTTTCATGATTTTCCTAAATGTTTGTCCAAACCATTCCCCAACCATTCGCCGGGTTCTTCTCCATGGGGCACCCCACATATCTAGGTGCACAATTTCTCTAACCATGGATAAATGATGTGAAATTCAACTACCATTGGGGTCTGTAATCCCAAAAATTACATGATATTGCGGTTTAAGAGTTGTATAAACACCATGTGTCCCCCAAAAACCCACTGTCTTAAGCTTCATGGTTAGAGGAAACCATGTGGGATGGGTGGTATGATTTCTATTAACTGTGTAACCCAGTCCGCTTCTTTTAATTTCAGGGATTCAGTCTCCAAATGGACCCCAGAGACCCCCAAGACCTCATTGAATCCCTTATGAAAATTTATTTGTAAAAAATGAATATATATAAAAAAACAAATGGTTTTACCTCAAATAAAAGCCGAGATGTTACATTTACCACATCAAAAACACAAAAAGGGAAGTTTCCCTTCAAATCAATCATTTTATATCTTTAATTTCCTTGACAAAGGATATACAAATTAATCTATTAAAACATCCCCATCCCTACCGTCACTTATTTTGAGATTCTCCATATACCTAAGTGGTATCTCTTTATTTGAGTGTCTTGATATTCCTTCTGTCATCACACACATTTCATATAAATCCAATGAATATTCAAGATAAACTACTGAATGTTCAACCAAATTTATCTCTCAAGAGTAGATACCATTTGATTATAAATAGGTTTTAGCCATTATAATATATTACTCACAGTATAATTATCTTTTATCTCATCAATAATTCCTCGAATATCTTCAATAACCTAAATGATTTAGTATACAAATCCATCAACATTTTTATAAAGTAACATCTTCAAATCATCAAACACAATTTCGAGTAATTATAGTTTATTCTCCTTTACTTTTTTTACCCACATAGATATATTCTAGATTATCTCACATGGACATGACACGGGTGTAAAAGATCACCATTATTAATAACCCGTGTCAAAAATCTCTATATAGTTTTTGAATTATTGAAATTATCATTAAGTATATTTATGATCGATTCAGACCTGTATTTTTTTAAAACATCACTAATATTTTTCCCATGTAAATAATTGGATACAAAATGAAGCATATGTTACTGTAAATGTGACCTCAATATATTATTTCGAATCTAGTATTTGAAACCATAAAAAAAGGGAAATCATTTTAAATTCAATACATTATATTTTATTTTATGATTCAAATGAAAAATTCAAAGCCTATAACATATGAATCTGATATATATTTTTGTAACTTATAGGGATAAATACAACTAGGGTTGGGGTTAATTAGGCTGTAAACATTTTTTCACATTACATAGGATCTTGTTTCCATGTTGGTAAGAACATATTAAACCTATCAAAGTTATTTTCACATACAAAAAAATAATAAATATAGAAATTATAATAATGCACAATAATTTTAATTGGTTGAAGATGAAAGGTATATGGTCAGGATTATTCATTGATGATGTATCGAGGCACCAAAATCCACTAATTTTCGATCGTTTTACAAATAATTATTTTTGGGTTAGGGTCACTTCATGACAAACTCACATAATTTATAATTAAGATCATGGATTAGTGTATTTCCACCCATTAGAGACACCCAAAAACCCATCACGTGCTACTTCAAATTGATGTCTTCAGAGTTTATAGATATGTAGGTCAGTTCCATAACATCATGAATGTGTACAATGATTTTTGTCATTAAAAATAGAATATGATTCTATATTTCAATAAATTATTTCAATAATAACATCCCACAAAAATATCGAAATCAATGTGTACAGATGTACATGTTCAGACAAATTTCATGACCTTATATACCCTACATAGGTTCTTCACACAAAAATCTCTTTCATGTGACTCCTTCACAACCAATCATTCACAAAACTAATTCAGGATTTTCTATCCCACAAAACTTCTTTATATTTATGTATTTATGAAATTCCTTTATGAAACAACCTTTTTGATACTATAATCCATATAAAAATGATTCTACTATCTATTAATGATTCTATATCATAAAAAATTATTATTTGTTAATGAATTGGAATTCAGTGAATGAAGATAGTTCACATAAATTATAAGATTAGTTATCCTTTATCATATAATAATTTCTTATTTTTTAGTAATGAGCCGATTTGTGGTGATTAATAGGAAACACACCCTATAGATCTCTCATATCATAAGTCTATCTTTTTTCCATCACATAAACCCTATACACATAAAACATACAATTCATAGTCTATAATAATCAATACTACACTTTAAAAAATTATTCTAGCTTTGGGGAATTCTAGATCCTTCATCCCCTTTTTCACAAACTTCATCTTTTAAGGATTTTGTATAAACATTTTGGGAATAATATTCAACATATATCTTTTTCAAACTACATACCGTATAGTCCATTTTCAAAAATTATACTTTAATATTTATTTTTCATTAAAATTCACTAATGGACCAAAATTTTCCCTAATCTTTACCATTTTTTCCAAAATCACAAGTACATGAAAATTATATACTTTTTGAATGTTACTCATTAAATGATATATGTGCATATGTTTTAAAATAAACTAATATTTTATAACCCCTTGGATATATTGTTATTAATGGCGTGTTTTACTGACCATCTCAATTTTTCTTCAAACTCCATAATCAACATGGAAGGTAATCAAAAAGTAGAATGAAAATAAACACAACATAACCAGATTTATTATCTACCTAAAAAATTTATCCTCTACATTCTATTCGTCTCGAAATTATGAATTAGATTCAACCAATGTTAAAAATAGATAAATTTAGTTCCAACACAATTAATTTACCAAAGATAAAATGTTATTCATTAAATTATAACTCATTATGTTATTATATAGAAAAGAAAGATTTACTCTTCTAGATTAATACAATGTAAAATATAGAAACATTATTCATAATATATATGTTATATTCTAATTATAATTTATTTAAAACCCCAAGATAGGTTATATCAGGAATAACATAAATTAATCAAGGTGTATAAGGTGTGAAAACCATATAATAAATCAATAATCATTCATTTTTCCTTAAAAATAATTAAATAAACATTTCCTCTAACTCTTATTGGAATCAATAATAATGAGGTGGATTTAAAAATGAATTGATGATTTATATGGAAACCATACAATGTAATAATTTTGTAAATAAAATAGAAATAATTAATCATGCTTTATTAATTTCACTACCATTAAATATTCATTTTAACATAGTGTTTTAAAAAAACCTTACATTTTTATTTATAAATTCAATTTTTATATATTACTAAGTATTTTTAAATAATATTAAGGGAAAAAAGGGCGATGCCTATTTAAATCACAAGTGGGGTTTAGACTAGTAGTCTCAATAAACTATTGGAAAGATATTTCTCATCTTACAATCACCCAAAATAAAAAAGGAAAACCCCCATAAAAAACATATAAGTGGTTTTCGACATTAAAAACCACACAATATCCAAATAATATACCCTAAAAAATACAAAATTTTTACTAAAATCAATTAAATCTATAAATAAATCATACAAGGTTTCACCTTTATTAAAATGGTTATATTTGGTGTGAAACCAACATTCATTGTTCTCATCCATTCCTTGGATACAAAATCCATTTCAATTGGAATTTATTTCACTATAGCCAAATAGAATAAAATACCAAAATCATTATCTTATGAAAAAACAAAGAGATAATAATTAGAATAAATTAGAATATAGGGGAAATATTTACCATGATTTGAATAAAAAAATCACTAAAAATTATTATTTTTTTCATGACTCGCACTACTATAGAAGCTCCCAATATCAAATTACTTCTTCACAAAACCTCTCTCACTTATTAATTACTCATAATAAAAATTATCTATGTTTTAATATTTTTTCCCTTCCAATAAATTTACAAACCTAATATAATAATATAAATAAAATATGACAAATTTAACCAAATAAATTAAAATGAATACCTAAAAACTGTTGTCTATATAAACCATAATCCTTTTTTTAAGTAGAGTTGGCTAAAGAGAGTTATTAAACCTAATGTTTAGATATCATCTTCTACATATTTTAGAGCATGAATATTTATTGAGAGAATCTATGTTCGAAATTGAAGAGAAGTTCTACATCTAATCTATATAATGTGAGCATAAATTCTAAAATTTTCATGAAGTCTCATTGAGGCAGACCAACTTCAATAGTTTCAAAAGAAATTGAATATTTATTATGATCTTTCCCATTTTAGATACATATTCTCTATAATTGTAGGATAAAACAACATTGTCTAGTAAGACTCTACATTATCATGATATGAATTAGTTCCAATAATATAAGATGGTAATTTTTTTTGTTTATAGTGAATAGTACATGGATGGTGGGAGTAACCAACCACGATAAAGAGTTGGTTTCTCATGAAGGGCCTGAAACTTTCCAAAATATACATTTTTGTTACTCTCTTATTTTCCGCATTCATGTGTGAGGTTGAGGATTTCTATTTTGTTGAATATGAACTTTAATAGGTTGAATAGGTTAATTTTTTGTGAAAATAAATCAAAAATACATCCCTTTCAGATTCATTCGCCCTTCTTATGGATTAATTAAATCCCATTGACATCAACTGGTATTAAAGAAACATCCCCTTATTTTATTCAATCAAGTTGTTAGAATAGATAATCGAAATCATGTGAACAGTAGGGGTGTGCCTACATTTTATCTAAATAGTTATCATAAATGGAAAAAATAACGTTGTTATATCGTTATCCTTATTCTTAGTGATTGGAGATTATATAGTTCTAGGTTTTCCACCTATTGAAGGTAATGATCAATTGATAATAGAAGATAAAATAAAAATCAAAATAATGGTGGGATACAAAATGATATTCATTTTTCATTTTCATTAAAAATATATATAAGTTATAGAAATTTAATCTACTAACTAAATCTAGGACCATATAAAAAGTTACAGAGAAGGTAATGTGATAGTCAAAGATCCTAAATTAAATATTTAGAGAAGAATGTTTGAATAAATGATGATGGATGAGGAAGATAGCATTGATAGTTATTTAAATTAATTAAATGAAGTTATAAGTTATATCTAAGGGTTTGGTGAAAACATTAATACTCTATAATTTTTAAGAAGATAATGAAGATTTTTTTTCAACAAGTTTGATCCTAATATCTCTTCTATAGAATAAAAAGATAATATTTCCTTCAATAAATTTAATAATGTTCTCATTAGTAAGAAATCAGAAAAAATATAAGTCATAATGAAAAATTTAAAATAAAAAATGTTTTTTGGGTCCATGAGAAAGTTAAGAATGAAATAACATATTGATAATACATATTCAAGTGACTCTAAAAGTGAATATAATGATAGATAAAATCAATGAATCATTTCTCATATATAAAATAGATTCATTAAGGGAAATAAAATAGGAAAGAAAAGTTTCCATGATGTTGTAACAATTTTAATTGAATTAGAAACGTTTCCATAAAATATCCTATAATGAAATAACCAAATTTAATATCCAAACAAGTTTATAATCCTCATAAAGATAAATTTAATAACATCATAAAAAATCATTCAAATCTATAATAAAAAAGAAGTAATATCCTAGAAGGAAGTGATGAAATTGGATGATAAAATATGAATGAGATGGTCACCTTATAAAAGTGAATCTAAATGGAAATCTCAATGCAAATATACATATTTCATGGATAGTGTTGAATAGATTTTGTCACTTCACGTAGTGAATAATATGATTCTAAACCTACTATGCTGGAATATATATTAAAGGATAATCTTGATTCATGTATTTAACATGAAAACATTCTTGTGAAAGAAAAAATGTTGGTAAAATAAAAAATGAATCCTACATAAGAAAATATTGAATTTGAACTAAAATAAGAAACCCTTGATGATGGGATCCAATAATTCCACATGAATGATAGTGAACTTGAGTCGTTTATAAAAAATATTGAATACATATTTTCACTAAAAACAGGGGAATTATCTAAGAAAAAATCCATGGTTCTAAAAAATGAGGATGAGATTAAAAATTTATTGGATTTTTTAAAAATCAATAGATGTCAAGGTTGGATCCCATAAATTATATAAGATATCTTATTCAAAATTTCAGGTTAAATATATACATGTTAAATCATCAAATAATTCTATTTTCACTAAAAATTAATGTTCAATCAAATAATATTATAATTACTGGTCCTTGAAAAATGGGTTGAAACATTCCCATATTATAGTAGTTGAAATGGGGAACTATGTAATCTCTATAGTTCCCAAACACAACAAAATTAAATTTCAAAATGTATAGAAAAATAAATATTTAAGAGATTGTTATAGAAATTTTTTTTGGCCAAGATCATTCGTGGTTTAAGGGTAGTGTAGGTGGAGTGGATTGATTGTGAACAAATCCTTCACAAGATGGAATAATATGTAACTACTAGGAATGTGACATGAAATTATGGGGAGTCGTCTAGGGGATTATAAACCATGTCAACAGATAATACATACTATAAAGAAATATTTCAATCTTGTTGACATAGAAAATACTTTTGTTTCTTGAGGAAGTTTGTGGATGGTCTGAGTAGAAGTGTCATAACGTATAGAACATTATGAAATGATTTCTATGAAATGTTCCCAATGATGAAAAAAGGAAGGGAATTCCAAAACCAAAAAAAGATATTACATGTATTTATGAGGATTCATTAATGGAAAGTAGAAAAAAAATCAATGATTCTAGAGACTGGATACTCCTCCCACATGAATAGTGATTTTAGGATATAAGTGAGTATTTAAAACTTTGAAGGTGGATAATTCATTTTTTTTTGTAATTTTTTCTCTTTAAAAATATAGGGTATTCGATAATCTCAAATTGAACGATATAACTTGAATTAAAATGGTATTTTATATGTTTATGAGATGAACTAAAATCTATTATTCATTATTCGGGTACGTGATGATGACCATGAGGTTATTTTTATATAAACTCATGTTGATAAATGATTAAAGGTTACACAGATAAATTATTAATAAATAAAAATTAATGGAAATCAATTATTGATAGGGGATTCTACCAATTCTTAATTCACAAGTGCATAAATATAGACTATATTATGGAATTGAATACTTTCCCATTTTGGCCAAAGGAGTGTGAGTAAAAATGTGAAGGATGAAGCTATGAGAGGTCTTACCAAGTTGAAGAGGAATTAAGGTGATGTGTATGAAACATGAAAAGGGGAAAATGACTCTGGAATCTAATAAGAATGTATATTTTCTTTACTTTAGGCCATTAAAACTCATACGAAACAATTTACATGGTCTTATGAGGAAAAAGTCAATATTTGGTGATCTACACTACATCATATTCACTAATTATATCAATTGAAAAAAATGTGGTATTCCTAAAGAACACAGTAGGTGTAGTTTATATGTTCAAATATTTCATAACACGAGTTGAAAAAGAATTGGTGATTTAAAATAAAAAATTGATATATGACCATGGGAAGGAATTTAAAGGTTATTTATTTTTATTTTACCTTAAAAAATTGTTTTAAACATTAATTTAGAATAGAATATAATTCATAATAAAATTGGGATGTATATATTAATAATCATAGTGTTATATAGATTCATAGGCCAATACAATCTTAAAATAAAATTTTACACCATTTTCAGAGAGGGGATAGGTGTGATTCAATACACATACATAATAGATGTATTATAAAATACAAGACACATTTGACTCTTTAATAAATGTGGTACAAAAATTAATGAACTGTCAGGAATATTAAAGTGTTTTTGAGCCAATTATTTATAAAGACAAAATGTACCAAACTAGGAATGTTTTCAGATAGAGTAAATGAAGGGATATCTATGTTATAATTATCTGATGGAACTAGGAATAGAATATAGAACCAATATATTCACAAGATTATTAACTCTTCAGATGTAAATTTTTTTGGGAACCATTTCACCATATACTAGTCTATTAAGGTATATTTTAAAATTTTAGATGAAAATTACTTGTATATTTTAGATTAGATGTTTAAAAATTAATATGATATCATAAAATTAGTTGGTGATGTTGATTTAAAACATATAGACGATGATAAAGAGGATATAAATATTAATAATTTGTATTTTTAAAGGGTAAAAGGCTTGTCGATGATAATAACATTATTAGAGAATATGGAAATCCTATTCAGATAAGAAGAAGGATGATAACAGGGAATCATACAATATTCATATCAAAATTTGAACCAAGAATAGTGGGTGAAGCTATTGATAATTTTTAATAGTTATAATCTATGAATTATGAATTGAATCCAAATGAAAATAACTAAAATTGGGAGTTAGTTCCAAGAACTAATGGTCAAATTGTTATTGAAAAAAATGAGTTTTTTTTAAATATTGAATGAAAAAATTGGAGTCATGAGAAATAAGGAAAATATGGTATGAAAAGGATATGACCATGTGGAAGGAGTTAAAATTAAAGAAACCATTGATTCATTAGTAAATCATTAAAAATCATAATGTTTTAAGTATTAGATATAGAAAATCATTATAATGTTAATGAAATGGATATTTAATTGTTTTTTTTTGTGATTTGGAGGAAAAGATCATTATTGAACCACTAAATGGTTTTATTATTAATGTTTATGAAACATCATGTGTAGATTAATAAATGAATTAAATGGTTTTAAATAGTCTCATAGATCTATGAACTCAAAGAACAATGGATTTTGGAATAAAATATGTTTCATTGATGTTAATGTAGATAAAAATATGTATATAAAGGAGGTTCATATAGGTACAATAATTTTCATAATGTTTGTGGATTATGTAATCATTTCTTTTGACCACGAGTACCTTGGTAAGGAATTTAATGAGAAAATTAACCATTAATTTGAGACTTCCATGTACATAAAAATGAATTATTTTTTGATATTATAAATTAAAAAATAACAATTCCTATAATTATCACAAGAAAAATATTTTAAAGAGTTTTTTGGATGTTTTGGAATGGAATAATCGAGAGAGGCTTCGAAAAAGTTTTCAGTTGGAATTAGATTTTCTAAAGATTATAATAAACATAAGGTTGATCGAATGGAACTTATATGACTCAATGATAGATTTTTTAATTTAACAACTTCAGGACCAATAATTGTTTTATAGTAACACATTTTTATTAGATTCATAGTGACCTAAGTGGGTAAAACATGTTTGTAGTTAACTGGATTCTATGATATGTAAAAGGAACCATAAAATATGGGATGATTTAGGGATGCAGTGCTATATTGAAGTTTCATGGATTCACTAATGTATATTAGACTTGTAATTATACAGATATAAGATCCATATTAGGAAGGTATTTATTCATTGGTGAGGGATGTGTGAGATGGTACAGTAATAATGAA
The DNA here is from genome assembly GCA_963277665.1 of Viscum album. Classification (NCBI taxonomy): domain Eukaryota; kingdom Viridiplantae; phylum Streptophyta; class Magnoliopsida; order Santalales; family Viscaceae; genus Viscum; species Viscum album. The sequence goes on from OY728122.1 coordinate 1,258,323,635, forward strand.
AAACCGATAAAAAATAGCACATCTCATGTAGAGTATGTGCCATCACCTCGTGTATGTAAACATATTTTGTTGATTTTTTTTAGATTAGTAGATTTGAAATTTGAAACTAAGAGTCCATTAATGATTTTGTATGATAAACAATATTAAATAAATCATTTAAAAATGTTATGAAATTTTTGAGATCTGAAAACATTATCATTGTTTATAAATTCATTAAAGGAAGTGTGGCCAATGTGGATATCAATATGAAACATATTTTTCATAAAATAAACATAATAATATATTCAAAAAATCTATAACAAGAGAATGATTTTCTAAGTTGAGGATTAAACTACATGTTTATTCATATCCTCTCACTTTATGGATAGTAATTTACCACTACTATCATTTTTATTTTGAATATAATGGATGATAAACAATGAAATAACTATTTGAAAAAAAGGGAAGCCAATTCTTAATAAAAGCTGAAGTACCCATTACCTTTTCATCTAAATCAATGGATAAAACTGAATTAATGATTTATTTAATAGTGATTTTATAGTCATGAATTAAGGGGAAGTTCATCTACTTCACCTGGAAAATTTTATTTTGAAATATCAAAATATAATTCTATAAAAAAACCTTATATTATTGTGTAGTGAAAGAAAATTGTGATATGAGAAAATATATCTTCAGTATTCTTACAGAAAATAAAATAGGTATTTGAGGTTGATGAGATATTTTGGATTTGTTTAAATTTTTTTTGAATATGTATTATGTTGAAAAAAAAATTGAAGCAATTTTTTGGCATAATATGATGGAATTGGAATTATTATTGGGTTTTTACATGTGGTTGATCTAATGACTACAATATTTGTATTGATGATTAGTTACTCATGCAGTCGATCAATTAGTCATGTGGGCGATCAATTATTTAGGTAGTCAAACAACTTTTGGTTTATTCATTCGATTTGTTATTCAGGTATATGAACATTTTTTTGTTCATACAGTTGTTCAATTACTCATGTAGTTGATCAATTTTTTATAATATGGATCTATTTTTCATTTGTTCGGTTAGTTATTCATGTAGAAAATCTGTTGTTTACTCAAGTTACCAATCAATTTATTTTTCAGTAGATCTGTTGGTTATATGGTCTAAAATATTTTCTTGCGGCCAATCAATTGACAATTAATGTAGTGGATCATCTGATTTCTCAGGCCTTTGATATCCATATGATTTCTCACCTAATGGTTAGTCACATTCTTAGATATTTTTTTATAGATCTTCTAGGTAAAAAAATATTTTTATAGGATTTTTATATTCTAAATAAATAGAATCTAAAAATTATTAAGGTTATTTTGAATGGTTAAATCATCATATTTTAAATAGAATTTAAGATATTTCATGTGATATTTCATAAATGTTGATTAATGTTCATAAAAATTTTATATTCCAAGATTGTTTATCTAAATAGATGATATTGAGATCAAAGTGGTGTATACTAATGAAGAATCAATAGATATTAAATCTATGATTTCCTTGGGTGGAGGCTTTACTATTTTAGAGTTTAAATAATAATTAAAAGTAGGATATAAAATGTTTTATATTATATTTCTAATGAATGGTTAGTTGAGGTTCCTAATTATTATCAAGAGGTGATATATTATGAGGGATATTTGAAGAATGTATAGTTGGAGATTATATTAGTGAGGAGGAAAATGATGAGTATTCTTAGAATTTATAAATTTACCATTTATAAATTATTTTCAATATTTATTGAAGATAGATAAGATTCTACACTGATTTTTTGTTATTTTAGGCGGGAAAAAATTATATAATAGGTTTTTTTATATACATGTAGTTATTAAAAGTCAAGAATGTTTGGGTGATCATGGTGTATGTTTGAGTGGATAAATGAATGGAGAAATAAAAGTGGTTTATGATATATGATTATTTTTAGAAAATTCCTTGATGATGAGATGGAAAATGATTTCAAGAGATATATTAATTATTATATTCTATGTTTCCCTAATAATATGACCAATCTATAAAGGATAAGAGAGTGATATCTGGATAATAGACATATAGATAAAAACTAAGTGAGGTAAAGAGAGAGTATGAAGCTGATGTTTGGAGATCATATTCTACATTTTTTGTATCTCATGTACTCAATGAGATCATATGATTTTGATATTTAGGAGTAGTTCTACATCAGATAATCATGTAGTGAGTAGATATTATTAAATATTCTTTAAGGGTTATTAAGGGAAATCTACTTCTAAGTTTTGAGAAGTAATTGAACTCTTCAGAACATATTTCTCATTTTAGATACATATTTTGTATAAAGAAATTATGAAACTATATAGTTTAGTGTGACTCTGGACCAACATGGTTTTTCACATGACAACACTATTAATTATAATATTTTAATATTGTAGTGCAGAATCCATGGTTACTGGGAGTAAAGAATCATGAGAAATAGTATATTACTCATGAAAGGGATGAACCATATTAATATTATTATGATCATTACACTCTTATTTTCTACATTCACATGTGTGGTTATGATTATAAATTTATGTGAATTTTACCTTTAATAGGATGGAGATATTGATTTAGTGAAATGAAATAGTAAAAACTATATCCACTTCTTCAATAACCATTTTTAAATAGTATAATTAGATCCTAGTTACTCTAATGTTATGTTATTGTAGTTTGGAATAGTTTATATAAATCATTAAATTTTTATTTTCCCTTTATTGTTCTTATATGGTAAGATGTTTTGTATAAATGGGTGAATCATCCCCCAATGATATTATGCTTCTTTGGTTATTTATTACCAGCCTTTAGGGGTTTGGGAATAATCCTAAGGTTAGTAGAATTATGATCCCATACATAGGATGGGATGTGGTTGGGATGTTACAAATGGTATCAAATATAGGATAAAAATGGTTTCATTTTGGTATATTACATCAATTGGGATGGTCACCATAGATATTAGGTGAGTTTTACTTAACGATCCATTCCTTTAAGAGGGATGGTGGGCATTTTAGCACCCCATGATTTCAAGAATGTATTTATTTTTTCTAAATTAATGTTATGTTATATAGTTTATTCCATATAAAATAATGAATCAAAATGATTTGGGATATATTCTTTGTTAATAATATTTTCAGATTAATAAAATCTCAAGTAAATATATAATTTTGTAATCAATTAGGGAAAGAAGTAAAAATAATGATTAGAAACACATATTATTTTATAAAGGAATTTTTCAATAAAAGTTGTTTTCTATATATATATATTGAATTTTAATTTAAAAATTAAATTAATAATTTTTTTAATTTTAATTTTGAGAAACAAATTTCATTTTTTAATTCCATAATGTAACCTTTTCTTAGGGTGTGTTTTTTAGATATTTCTAAAATAATTACTTTTTAGGTGAATAGTAAAAAATGAATTTGCTAATACCGTCACTTTCATGACAGTATCATAGTAATAAAAATGCTTAAATTTTTTTCAAAACCTTTCATATATATAACATTAATTTAAAATAAATCATTTATAAAATACTATGTTGAATTTATAAACAAGTCATTAATGTTTTGAATAATTAAGTATTACATTACTCAGAAAAAACTATTTTTCTTTACATACATAAAAAATCAATTTTCTTCACTCAAGGAAACAAAAAAATAGATTTTATAGTTTTATGAAAACTTTTTTATATTATTTAATATGGTCAATTTCATTTTAGATATAAATGTTTGATTACTATGATTAATATTAATGACTATGGTAACAGTGAGAAATATATTTTCTACAAATTAGATTATTAATGTTCTATAATTTTTATCTAATAAATTAAAATGTAATATTATATATAAAGACTTTCATATGTTTTTTTCACATTTATACAATTATTTTATCACTCATTTAATTAGTAATTAATGTTATATAAAATTAAGAACACGCAATGCTAAAAACCGAATTTTTTCTAAAAAAACATTTTTCTATATATTAAATGGTTTTATATAAAAGCAATTTTCTATTATTTATAAGCTGATTTAAATTATATGGGTATTAAATTTAGTTTTTTTACACCCAAATTTGGTAATATTAGTTTACCTATATTTTTAATCAAATATAAATTACTTGGGTAACAACTAGTTACGAATGTAAAAACCTAAAGGGTTAAATGTAAAAATAAAGTTGTAAAAGGAGTTAAAGAAGTTCCAAACATTGATAAAAATTAGTGGTAGAGGATTTATCAAACATGTCTCACCCCAAAAACTATTATTTACCACATTTCAATCCATTTACCAATAAACTATGTAATTTTATTATTGAAAAGTGATGGGTATTCAAAAAAGATCAAATTTCATCACTAATAAATGTGGAACACTTCCCCCTACATTAAACCCTTATTCCTTAAAATTTCTTCCAAAAACTATTTAATTTTTCTCGTCCATGAATCCTATCTCATGTTCATATTAGTTTGGTCTCAATTAGTTAGCAAAGTTACTTTATTTCTTAGGATAATTTCAAGAGAATGTTCAAGGTCCCAATGCGGGCATTACTTAATCCTTAATATTTTATTCTAAACATTTTCACTTACAAACCTTTCCTAAACAGATTAATATAGTATCAAAATAATAATTATCATAATGATGTTTTATTATATTAATGTAATTATAATTATTTGTTACATCCCATACACTTATAAAAATAAACAACACTGATCATGCGTACAAGCAATTTACCACATAAAAAATGACCTATTCAATATTTTCATCACTACCTCTTATGTGTTAAAGTGATGTGGGAATATTCATTCAAATTTTTTTTATATGAACATGATTTATGCATATTTTTTAAAATGTTTTTTATGTGACCCTTATGCCAGAATATTTTTTTCTGACATTTTTGGTAAACGTGATATGAGAAGCCATGTTCATATGTTTATTGGGTGAACATGATGTGGGAAGAGTGTATCAAAAGATTTTATATGCATAAATTTATATCGTAATTCCTTATCATGATATGTTTCAATGAAATTTCATATTCCTATATTCCAATGATTATTCTCTATGGTTTTTGTATATTATCTCCTAATGCCACACTCTTTTTGCATGGTGTTGGTTTATTATTTTGATATCCCATGTCCTATCGAGAATTCTAAAAAACTCATATTATCCCATGTACTTTTTAATAATAAATTTATCCTTAATCGTGTATTATCTCATTATTATGATCTAACAATTTATTACATGTTTATGATATATTTTCCCTTATGTATACTTCAATCTCACCACCTTCATATGTTTTCTTTCCCCGACAATAAAGATGTGTATAACATGAGAGATGTCTAGAACTAGTTCTTGTGTGGTTCGAATTTGGAGACATGTTTATAGGTATTATAAACTATGTTTCGGTATATCTTATCCTCAAATACACTAAACCTTTCATTCATGGATTCATGATATTATTGGTTAGATATAATAACTAACTTATGGAAATAATGTAAAATAAACATATGATTATCATTAATCATTATAGTTGGAATCAAGGAACGATTTAGTTATTTTTATTATGTTAGTCATTTTTAGAATTAGATTATTAATTTTGGGAATATATTGAGATAACATTATTGAAAACACAATGGATAAGTCTAAGGGATATGTCAATGTATAGGATAACATCACACTATTTATTGTTAGAGTAGATATTGGGTGTTTGTTCTAGAAATTAGATCCCTTCCTAGATACTGGAAATTGGATATAGCTTTAAAAAAGATTCACCCATGTGTAATCAACCTGAAAACGTGTTATTGTGTCTCAACTAATTATTTAATTTGGTGAATGATGAGTAGGATAGAGATTGTACACTTAGTGAGAAACTCCCATGGGATATGATTTGGTTTATCACATTCTCCTTAAAAACTAGTATGATGGATTTACATATATTGGAATTTGATTATTAGTTAGATTAGATACCCTAATAGGAATATTTATATAGGAACCCACTTTTAAATTGATGGAGTGATACATTGGTCCAATTATATCATAGTTTAAATGAAAGTATCCTAGATTGAAATGATGGTGTTTTAGGAGAACATATATTAGTATTTATTTTACATATTTAGATGATTATTTAAATTTATTATATCATAATAATTTCTGATAAAATATTTTGTTGGAAAAAGGAATGTGAAAATTAATATTCATGCGGTATGTATCCAGAAACTCATAAGACTTAGCTATAGAGTCATATTTGGAATAAATGGTTTAGAATCCTAATATATTATTATAATGAGGTAAGAGATACAATACATAGTCTTCCCTAAGGTAGAAATGATTATATCTCATAGAATCTAAATATAGGGACATTGTTATATTTATATACCCTTATGTATAGTTATTTTTATGTGATAATTATAATTGTGAGGATAAAATTTATTTAAGTGGGTTGAATGTAACACCCCATTATTTTGGAATATCTTTTTTATAAAATAATACTATGTTCAATAGCATAATCCAAAATCAACTCCGAACTAAATATAGACACAACATATATATTATAAAAAAAATTAAGAACATAAAAACCACTAGTAAATAAAAAAATATTTCAATCAACTATAAAGGGCATACAAATTTTTATTAAGAACACTTCATGATCTAAAAAATAATTTTTTAATAAATTTAGTTTTTCATTATATATATATAATATTAATTTGAGAGTTAAATGAATAATTTTTTAAATTTTAATTTTACCTAATGTACTTCATTTTATAATTCCTCAAAAAAAATTCTTTGTGGGAATTTTTGATACTTTAAAAATATAAATAAATTTTAGTGGAATAGTAAACAAATTAAAATTTTGAAAATAATGTTGCTTTTATGATAATATTATAAAAAATAAAGGCATAAATTTTTTTAAAACCATAATATTTTTTAAAATAGGTTGGTGGGGGGATCCCCTATTTGATTTTAATAAACCAGAAACTACAGTATATTTCTTGTTAGATGGATCCCATTATTGTTTATGAAGGATCAAGGAACAATGAATTAAGGAAACATACCTCTGAAGGGACCAATTATTAACTAAAAGGTACATGGAACATTGGACCTCAATAATCTGTATCAAAATCCCCCTACTCAATTTGACCACTTCCATTCATCCACATTCAGTTGCCTAAGCCATCCACATATGATCGTTGTCGCTCTCCCACCCTCGAGTCATCTCACGCCACTGGCTCCCTCCCATGGGCCAACTATCGTTAGCCACTCCAGCCCCAACCATTTACAATTCCAAGACACCCTAACTTCAAAAAATCCCATGCATCCACATACATTCCATCATCCCACTATTATTGGACCCTCGATTCACCCTATCCATCGCCACGACCTATAGTTGTAGTCTACATACTTCCCGCAGATGAGTAGCAGAACACTGCTTTAAAATGCCCACAAATGAGGCCATCGAGGGTCAAACATGGGACCCCCAGAAAAATGATTCCACATAAATCAATTGGTCACCACTTGAAAAGAAACCCATTGGATTTATATATAAAAATATAATGTAATATAAATCATTTAAAAAAACTATACTAAATTTTTAAAACCAATGTTTAACATTTTGGAAACATAAGTAATATTTTACTCTAAAATAATATTTTTATTGTTATTATATATAAAAACATTATTTTCATCATGTATAGATACTAAATATAAAAAATTTAATTTCATATTTTTGTTCAACAAGTTAATATTATTAAATAAAAACATTTTTATTTTAGTGATAAATGTATGACAACTGAGATTACATTTAATGACTATGATAATGATGAAAGGGTTATTTTTAACGAATTGTTTTATTAAGGCGGTGCATTTTTTATCTATTAAAATTAAATGGTATATTTTATATATAATCTAATATTCCTTTTTCACATGTGTACAAATATTTTATCCCTAATTTAATTGATAATAAATATTATATAAGGTTGGGAACACATAATGACAAAAAACAATACTTTTCTACAAAACTATTTTTCTATATGTTAACTTTTTAAATTTAAAATTTAATTTTCAATATTTTCTATATTCAATTATATTATAAACATATTAAATTTAGTTTTATAACACTAAATTATTCTATAATGGGTTAACTTATATTTTTCATAAAATAAAAATTACTTGGGTGAAATCTAGTTACCCCGGTAAAAACCAAAATGGTAAAAAGTAAAATTAAAGTGGTAAAAGGCTTGAAACATGATTGAAAAATTTATAGAAATGATTTTTATAATATTTTTAGACATTATACCATAAAAATACATTATTTATCACATTTTGATCTGTTTATCCTTTAATAAAGTCATTCCATTATTGGTAAATAATGGGTATTCACAAAAGTTCAATTTTCTTCTCTTATAGAAGAGAAAAACATGCACCCATTTATTCTACCATTTTTATTATAATTTTATTAATAAATTATATAATTTTTATACTTATATAATCCCATATCATTTTCATAGGCCTCTATTATCAATTAGTTAGACTAATCCCTTCATCTCCAAGGAGACTTTCAAGAAAATGTTCAAGGTCCCAATGTAATTATTACTTAATCCTTATATTTTTTTCCTAATTTCAATCACATTAAAATATATAAAAATAATAATATAATTAAATAATTATCATTATTATATGTAATTATTATTATATTTGTGAAAAACAATTATTTATTCATTTATATCCACTTAGAGAAATAATATAATGTCAATCACCCGTACAAGCGGACTACCGCCCCGGCATAATGACTTCTTCGATTTTTCTTCACCACCTCCAAGAAATGGGTTTATTGATGGGTTAGATGATTAAATATGTTAAATATAAGTTATATTTAAAATATAAAAAATAATTTTTATTATCAACCATCATCCCCAATCATTCATTGAGAAATGATGTTGTTAACTATGAGAACGTGCAAACAACAACCTCCATGAAGGAAATTTATTTTATCCTTTACTTTTTATTTAAATATAACTATTAAAATATAATTAACCACAATTATAAAACTAAATAATATCCTTATTAATTTTTTACAATGGTATTAGACACTTCATTAACCATCCAGACCCGTCAAGTTATATCGTATTCTTATTTGGGTTAGTTTAACAACATATATGAATGATGTTATAAAACACGACCATGGATGAATATAGTAATATAAATAATAACATAATTATAATTAAATATTAATGAAATGATTGGATTATGGTTCTTTAAGTTTTATTTTAATTATTTTATATATTATTAAAATCTCATATTCCATCATTAAAATTAAAAAACTAAGATGACACTGAATCCATTTTCATAGAGTATAATTAATAACGCATGGAATGGGACTAGATATTGAAAAATAATTATAACAAATATATTATATAACATATATTATATAGTAATGATTAAATTATTATTAGATAATAGGTTTAAAAATTTAGATTACAGAGAATACGTTAAACAATGAGAATTATAAACATCGAATGATGAAAAAAACCATAGATATGTTTTAGATATATAATAAACATTTGTAATTTTATGGTTAAAAATTATATAGATATCAATATTTAAAAAAATGTTTTTGGATATTTATTTCAGTTATATAGGATTTTTGAGTGCGTTCAACATATCTGGAATACAAGGTAAGAGTTTCTATGTCTCATTTTGAATTCTATAAGAAATGTATGATATTATTCACCATAATTTATTTTATATAGTGTATTAACTACCCAATATAATAATATAGTATTGAATATATTTAATTTTAATATATTTAAATTTAAATTCCATGGTATCCTAGTTACGTTATTTTTATACTTATATTACGGTAATGGTTTTTGGTAACTCAATTCTCATTTATTGACTTATAATTGTGCTTCACGAAATTATTTCATATAAGTTCAAAAAATTATAATATTTAATTTTATTATATATAAATATATATTTTTCTATTTATTAAAATTTCTAACCCATATAACAATTCCTAAATGTATCATTTTCCAATAAGTATGATATCAATAATGGATTTGGTTAACTGAAATTCTCTTTCTTTGAGTTATGATGTTATTTCATGAGAATAATTTTAACAAGTTTGATAAATTTTTCTATTTACTATTTTGTAAGACATTTCCTCTTGTATCTGGAAAAAAAAAATTCAACTAAATAATTCATTCATAATTAATTTCATTCTTATTAACGTGCATCATTTTTATGAAAAAATTACATCTCATTTAAATACATTTAATACTTCATTTATATGTTTTTTCCAAAAAGAATTTCATTTATTATTTTAAAATCCATATATTATTTTACAAAAGTGACCTTACTATTTTCCATTACAACTTTTATATGGAATGTTTTACTACCTATTTTATGATATGGGTTTTCAACAACGGTATTTCAAAATATTTAAAGGATTTCCATCATTTAAAAATCAAATGTTTTATAATCCACTACAAATTCAATTTTGAAATTACCTTTATTTTTAGATATCTTGTAGTGACATTTATTTTTATAATATAATGTTTTAAAAAAAATCACATCACTTTTTTGAAAATGAATTTTCCATGTGATCTTAGATTTATTTTTTACACCATAAATAATTTGTTTTATGTTAACTCTTTTATGAATTAAATTATATTTTTCTCTTAATGTGTAAATGATAAGGTGAAATTTTATTTTTAAGAATAACACTATAATTTTTTTACAAATTACACTTTCAAAGTGACTTCATTTTGGTATCATTGTTTTATATAATTGAGGTTAATTTTGGAGATACCATCTAGAAATATTGTGAATCCCTTTTTTCATTCCATGTGTTCTTTATGTTGTGATGAATGATCATAAACATTTGTGAAAATATTTATGAATTATTTATTTTTGGGGTCCTATATCTCCCTATAATGAATTTTTGAAGATTTTATATCACATGAGATGATGAAATGCTGTGTTAATGAGATACATGAAGAACTATTCACAAGTTTCTTATGTGAATGAGATTCAAGAATCATTGTTGGTATGTTTTTTTGTGTGAATTTCATCCCATAATCTTTGTTTAGGTGTTTCTTATGTGAATTTGATGAGAGAATCATTTTTAACATCTTTCTTTTTTGAACATGATTCTACAATATTTTTTCACAATAATTTTTTGGCAGACGTTATTTCATAACAATTTATCATCTGATGTTTCAATGGAATTCCATATTTCAATATGCCTATAATTATTCTCCATGGATCATGTTTATTATATCTTAATTCTATAGAATTTTCAATGATTATTGTTTCTCATTATAGATCACATGTATTTAAATAAATACATCTCAATAATTATTATTGTTCAATGTTATTCTGAATTAAAAATTTCTCTCTACTCATGTTTTCTCTCAGTCTTATGATCCAAGCCTTGATTTCATTTTGATTGGTTATTTTCCCATACTATGTGTTTGAGCTCACCCATTTATAATATTTTATTTTACCACGTTATAAAAATTAGAATAGTCTTACATATTTATAGAAGGGGATATTTTTTGGCTTTAATACAGAGAAATATACAAATGTATCCAAAAAATAAATTTCTCTTATCACTAATTCTCAGAGAAACTAATCCTTCAATTCTTTAGATTTTGAAATTTTTTATGGGTTGTAATGATTAAATTATGGAAATGATTTAAAATTAAGATAGTTTTATCATGGGTTTCTATTGGCATAGAGATAGTAAATCTAAAAACATTAAATATAGTTTATAAAATAAATTTTTAACTTATTTATACCAAAAAATATGTTCCGGGGGTATTTTGGGTTGGTAAAGAGTTATTAAAATATTCTAGGCAGGTTGTCACCTCATCATCATGGGTTTAACTGATGAGATTTGGGAACATTGCATTAGTAAATTGAATTTACACTTGGATTCCATTATTAATATGATGTTTTATTGATTATGATTTGGAAAATTTTAAAATTTTATCCTTATTTTATATTTTCATTATTTATGCATTTGAATGAAATTTATCGTTTCTAAGAAATATTTTTCCAAACATGGGAATTTTTTTTCATAATATTTTGTTTTGATATTTCATTTTGTTTATTTATTCTTATGCTAATTTTTTATATTGGTATTTGAATTTTATTAAATAGTTAATGTTTTTCATCATCTTTATTACTTAAAGGAACATGAAAAATGTATTAAATTGAAACTTATGAATGTAATGAATCCTATTGGGGGAAATTATTAAATGATTCTTAGAATCCCAATTATTCTAAAAACATGTTTACAATTTCATATTTATTACATAAATTCATCATTATATGTTCACTTTATTTATTTCATAAATATTGGTGACATGTTAAAATTTTATATGCCTTGTAAATATAATAGATTGGATTTTTTTCAGCATCAAATTATATATTTTTTATGATATTGCATGCATTAATTTTAATTTCATAATTTGAAATTTTATTTCATGTTGGGTATGATTAAAAAATAAAATTCTATAATTTTGAGTTATTATTATTTCGATTCAATTTAAAACTTGTATTCAGTATAACATATTGTTGTTATTCCACGATATGTACATAATTTTCTAATTTTGTTTAATATAATGAGTAATATAACTAGTGAAATTATTAATATGTTAAAGGATATATCCTATCATAATTTTTAATATTTGTTGATAATATTATGTTTTTTAGTTCATTGGTCATGGGAGAATACTTAACACTAAAACACATTAATTATAGTAGTTTAAATATTTCATTAATTTATAATTAATGATTGGAGTAAAATTTTTGAAACAAAATGTTTATGTTTATAGAAAAATTACCTAAAATTTGAAATGTCATTATGTTTTAAATGGTTTTTTTATTAATAGTTAAAAATATTAATATACTAATTATTTTTGGGAACATTATGTAACTAGTGTTTATACTAAGTTGGTTCATAAATCATGAGTTGATGTTAAATTTGAAATATATTTTGTATAAAATAGGGTGTGTTTTGTGTAGAGTAGATTAATCAAGAGGGGGTTAATTTAGTTATCTAAAAAATATATTTCTATTTATAAGTTGGTTCTTTGAAAATTTCCCCAAATTAGAAATATAATCTAATCCAGTTTTAGTGAATTTATAAGAGTCCTAAATATTCATTCAATTTCTCAAAATATTGATTAGTTCTCAGCTATACTAATCTAAATATTAATAAAAAATTTCAAACTGACCTACCGGTTTAAAATAGTTATAAAAACTTTCTAAACTAACTATCAGAGTTCAATTTAGTTTTACAAAATATGTGATAAAAGATACTAAAACTAAAGAGTAAAAACATAGGTAGAAATAATTAAGAAGTTCAGTCTCAAGTAGAGACTAAATCCACTCCACTTTGTGATCACCTACTAAAATTGAGTTAAAATTAATAAATAGTTTGATCCATACCCTAGATCAGGGTTCGCAATAGCACACACGGCTATCCAGGTCACACTTGACCTGTACCATAGTTTTTTTGTGGAAAAAATAACTAACAAGTCACAATTGACATATTCCACAGTTCTACATGTGACACAAAAGGATAAATATAATGTGAGTTGAAGGATATCAGGTATCCTCTAGTCATGACTTGAAAGTTAACATTTTTATTAAAATAATCATCACAATACAAGGAAAAAAAGTCACGGGGGTCTAAAGTAATGCAACCCCAAAGCATCATTTATAACAAACTTCAAACCTTCAGAAGGAGAAGACCCCAAACATGAGAATGAAGAAAATGTATTGATTAATGTTTCCATCGATGCCATAAAGTCCGCCACCAAGTTACCCTTCCTCCAGTTATAAGAGATCTCCATGCACGCCCCTATTACAGCCTGAAATCGCCTGACTGTATAAATTATGCTCCATGGAATCTTGTCTCTATTTTGTAGTGAATTGAACAACACCAAGGAATATGTTTCCACCAAAGACACCACCAAATCCCTACACACACACATCTGCAAACCTACTGCCATAGCCCGATCTTCCGCCTGAAGCGTATCGCCTCCCCCAAACAAAGAAGCAAACACTGCATAAATAGATCCATTCTGGTCACGCACGACGCCCCCTCCTCGCATCTCCCCTCAGAGCAGAGAACCATCAATATTAAGTTTCAAACCATGTGTCGGTGTCCACCACCTCACCCACTGCCCCTGGTGAGGAGGGTCATCCCGCTAATCTGCACTGCTTCCGGAAGAAATGACGCACATGGAGGAAGCAGTTTTGCAGTCCGAGCACATTTGTAGCAGATCCAGCACAGTGTTTTTCAAACTGAAGTGTATGCTGATCTGAGAAACCGAGCCTCCACCATGGCGCTTATTATTTGGGGCCTTCCAAATATTCCAGCACCCAACAATGAGTATGATCACCCTTGCTTTCCTTTCCATTCATTGGTCTTTAGCTCCCCTAAACCAAGAATTAAGGAAGTCCTATGAGTTACCAACATAGCCATCCTCTAGTTATTCACAGTGGTCGGTGTATGTGTTACATACAGATACACACACTGATCATAAATGTATATAAATGAAGATAATAGAGATGAAAGATGTAGAATTAGGTTTAAAAAGAACTGTGTAATGTAGTGTAGATCTGGATTTATTTGATGTAGTGGAGTTGATGTTTTATTCCTTTTCTAGAAGTTGACTACAAAAAAGAGTGTCATAGCCTCTATTTTCTAGCTACCAGGAGTATGAGATATTCATATTCTTGTTCGAAATATATTCATGGTCAGGTCAACATGTTTTTCTTAACCTATGGATATCCTAATATGTTCTTCCTTTTGAGTTCTTGGGTTCACCGTAGGTTCATGAGAGTATAGTTTCTTCAGTTATTTCTCTCTTCACACACAACATGCACTACATCTAGTCCACCACACGTCTCTACATTTTTTTCCACATGCTTATTTTTCTCTTTAAACTTTTTGTCCTAACAATGTGCATGGGGGGATACCTCATACATTGTACTGTCTACTATCAAGTCTACAAGTGGACATTAATTATGTCCGTCATTAAATAACAGAAATCTGACTATTTGAAATAATTTTAATTAATTCAAATTTAAACAGTCTATTGGTGACACGTCTATAGGTGTCTCATACTGTCGGTATCTCCTTTTGTCTTTTTCTCATTCTATAAGGGTGTCTCTCTTCCAGGGAATACTTTTTTCAATGTCTCATTATATCGGTGTGTTTCCCCTTGGTGAGTCTTCCATCAGTGAGTTGCTTGTACTATCGGGGTGACGCCCATCAGTGAGTCTATCCTTATATCGGTGAGACAGTTGACCTAACAGTGACTCATTTCAACTGATGTTGAGTCATTTCATCGGTAGCATCATGAAAAAGTAGGTCACTTGGACTGACGGTAGGTCATCTGTGTTGGTGAGTCATATGCAGCAATGAGTCGTCTGTTTGTCGGTGTCATGTCTAACAGTGAGTCATTCCAATGGTGTCATCTTCACATATATTGAACATATGGCCATTTTATTTGTTTATTAGTGAGTCTTATGCCTATCGGTGAGTCACCTGTCTGACAATGTCAGTGACTCATACTATGATAATTTTAGATGTTATGTATGTCTTCCATTTCAGCAATGTTAGAGAAAGTTAAAACTTATAAACACATAGATAACCATTTATAATCTGGAAAAGACTTAAACACACACAAATAGTTATATAAATGAACTGATCTGGTATTCAAGATAATGATGTGGCATAACTTAGAATATTTAAGATAATTTAATATATATCTAAATATATGACATTATTTGTGATAATTAAAACCATTATAGTTATAGATAGTGTCCAACAATATCTATGGGCCAACAATCTCCCCCTTATTGATAATCACAAATCATGGCATTATTGAGTACTATTGGAGTATAAAAACAAATCCAAGAGAAGATTAAAATAATGTACCAGAGATAATAGTGTATAATAAGGTTAAAATAATTATTATAGAATATGCTTATAGACTTCTCCCCCTTTTGGTATTAGGAAAAAACTATAGGAGGAATGAACACTGGAAATAGTAAATTAAAAATAATGAAATAGAATTTATAAATATATTACACAAAAAAACAAAAGTTCAAGGACTCTCCCCAATCAAAAAAACAAGCACTCCACACTATAGGGTAGGATCAAGGGGTTCCTTCGCATTATCAAAGGTATCGATAGATGTTTTTTGCAGATGGTTATACTAAGAAAAAAGAGGCTATGAATGAATTTTGAGAGGAGGTAGAGGCACTCCTACAAGAACCGTAGAATCCATGCTAGGTCTGTGCTGAAAAAGAAGTCGAGGCTGAACAGTTTCTGTAATGACATGTCTGATTTGAGATAAAGCCTGTGGAACTGACATTTGAGGTTGAGATAACAAAGAACTAGAAGGACCAAGGGATGCAGCATGATTCAAAACAATGGATTCACTTTGGACATGAAGATATGGTTTTAATTACATAATGAGCTCTTCAATTGTCTCTGTACCATATTTCAAATCCTTTTCAAAATCAACTTTTTTTCTATAAACATGTTCACAAAGGGAGTAAATTCTCTGAGCTTCTAAATCTGATCCTTAAGGGACTTTTTTACTGAAGGAAGAGTATGATTTGTGGCCAAATACATGAACAAACTGTTCATTTGATACTTTCTAATGAGTTTGGAGAAAAACCCAGTAATTTTTTTGGTAGCCTCTTCTTGATTTTGTGAAGAACTCCATGTATTATACATCACACGTACATGCACCTTATCTAAAGTGTCTTCATCATTGGTCATAATTGTAACGCCCCGACCCCAGCTACCCAGAGTCGATGCATTATTGCATAACATTGGCATGATCACAAAAGATCAAGTCTCGAAAGACCGATTAGTTTAGTAGCCTTGGAAACACTAGATACATTCATAAATGTTACATTACATCATAAAGTGAAAAAGAATACAATAACAAAGTCTCCATAGTCCACACTCATATCCTCTTCTGACTATCCTTGCAGGTCATTCATAAAATACTTCTTCACATCCTGGAAAATATTAAAATATTGAAATGGGTGAGCTCAGATGCTCAGTAAGGATAACAATATTGCGGAAGCTTTCATAAATAAACATTAACATTTAAGGCAATGTATAACTAAAACAAAAGCCTTTTTAAACTTGAACTTCAGCATGATATGGAAAAAATAAAATTAAATAATTCCATTTACTTACTCACATGGATATTCTACTAGTTGAATAATCCCATGCAATATCAATAACCAATTTCATAATGATGGAATGCATAATGCAAGACTATCATAACCACGTAATCAAGGACTCGTGCAAAGACCAAAAATAAGATTTTGTCAAGGCCTCGTGCCAAGACACTAGTTTGTCTCATGAGACCTACCGATTCATCGAGGAGCTATAGTGGGCTCCACCCGTCACTTATTAAGTCCAATGCATTCATCATAAGAATAGGTTTAAACATATCATAAACCATAACATAATCGTATCACATAAAACATGCATAAAGGAAACATAACATTTCCACATTTCAATCACAAGATATCAATACAACACATTGATATAATAAAAACACATTCAAACCCATTTTCAATACCAAAATAAAAGAAATTTAAAACATTGTATTTATTTTTCATTAAAAAAAGTTATGGCTTGTAGAGGAAGCCGAAACTCAAATAATGGTCACGGCGGCGGAGAAGTCATTGTCGCCGCATATGTATTGCAAGAAAAACATTCCTTTTTTGTCATTTATTAAAACTCTTCGTATAAAAAATATTCCTTTTGAATAAATGTAAAAGTCAAAGGGGTTTATACACCGTATAAAAGAAAGTTGTGTATAAAACAAAATATGCATCAATGAAAGAAGATTGAGACGAAGACCCTTACAAAGATCATTTTTTTAAATAAAGTAGGTCTATTATGTGTATTCAATATAAGTACACATAAATAAATTACAAATACAAGATAGGACATAATAATATCATGACATAATTTGAAAGTAGGAGATTAACCCAAAGAATAGAAATTGGGTTAAGAAGTTCCCTTACCTCGTGTCCGAATTCACTCGACCGTTCTTTGATCTCCTGAATAATAAACTAGAGTTAATATCTACCTTCTTAAGAACCTTTTTCAAGTTCATTATTCCTTTTATATCACTTATTACCATGTCATGAACATTATGTAATTATTTATGTTTATAACGGTCGTTTTGTCGATCTTAGGTACTTGAGTCAAAAATAAACTTCTTATAATTACACTTTGTTCATGTGGTAAAATATCCATTATATCCATAATTATATTCATGATTTATATATCATATAAATTATATATATCTAGTATATACATTCATTTATAATATTACATAACATTTAGAGGTAAGAAATGAAATGCACCGTTCATGGAGATGGTAAGCCGTACGTACGCATGAAAGCTACTTTCATTTCTATTTCGTATTTAATGGAATGAAGTTATAATTATATAAAGGTATAATATAATTAAAGTATAATATAATGTATAATACCATTTACTCCATCCTTTATACATCCCACATATGGCATTAACGATTCAAATCACTTTGAGGGGACGGTAGTCCGCACTTCCTAAAATGAAATTATCGCGTTTTACCATAATGGAAATCATAAAGTATGCCAAAAATGAGAAATAAGGAAGCATAATGAAAACATAAACATAATATATATATCATATATGAAAATAGTGTCATCACAATGGCCACCATTATAGGTGTTAAAAGAATATTGAACAATCATCATTTCGTGAGGCAGTATTTCGCCACCCACAGAAACAGTATGTTATTTAACCATTAGATGTAGGTGTGTGTGAGTGTAGCTCAAATAATTCTTATAA
Organism: Viscum album; assembly: GCA_963277665.1. Taxonomy (NCBI): domain Eukaryota; kingdom Viridiplantae; phylum Streptophyta; class Magnoliopsida; order Santalales; family Viscaceae; genus Viscum; species Viscum album. The sequence continues at coordinate 1,258,342,542 of OY728122.1, forward strand.
AAACATCCTATTATATTTAGGATACTGTTTTTGTTACAAAAGAAATGAATAAAAAGAGTTTAGGGGGTTGGATAAGCAAAATAAAACAAAATAACATAAGAGAAGACATTACCTTAAAATCGGGTAACTCTTTTTTGATTTGAACCAAAGGCTTCCTTGGGAAGAGTTCTGCCAAAAGTGAGGCTTCTAGGAGTAATATAGGTAAGTTGGGAGAGTATTTGGGTAGAGTTTGGCCGAGCCAAATGGCTTGAAGGTTTGAATAAGGTGGTAGAGGTGGGGGGCTTTTATAAGAGGAGAGGAAGGGCACTCTTGGAATGTAAGGAAATGTTACATTATTATGAGATACTTTTCAGATTTCAGAGGTCCCACAATTATATATTTCTAGGATAAGGTGATAAGGGTTCTAAATATACCCATACAATAGGCTTTGGACAAGTGTATGCCTTGGATTTTACATTATCGTTTCATTTTATTTAAATCGTTAATTAATGAGGTAATCGTTGCATCATCATGGTGTCATAAATAATTTAATTTATTTAATGTCTAAAAATTATATAAAAAACTATCATGATGTAGGAAATATTTTTATCTTTCTAATTAATATTTATAGTCAAAAATATGACTTTTATAACCCCACTTAAAAATTGTTTTAGTAAAACAACTTATGTTTGTGACATTCTTATTTTAACTTTAAATAAAAGTTATTTATGTCATTTTCCTACCAAAGTGGCTTCATGGGGTCCCCAAGTTGACCCATGGATTTTCTTGGTCGGCCATGACTCATCCAATAGGGGTAGGCCAAGTGTAAAGGTATTTTCATATTTTTATAATATCATTTTTACCTTAGATTTCACTAATTACCTTTAATCGTGATTAATTAAACTTAAAAATTACTATTCACCAAAAAATTATTTTAATCCCATTGAACCACATTTTGATTCCTAATGAAAACCATGTATGTCGGATTTTTGAAAATCAAAACACAGAAGTGGTAATGTTTAATTTAAACGAAAAATCAGTTTTTTAACTACCACTTAGTGGTTTCACTATTCATCAAAAATTGAAGTTTTTCAGAACAATGCCAAAATTTCACCCTAAGCTATAATTGATATTACGAATTCAAAAATGATGTCTATTTTACAAAATTCCAAATATATAAGTTTCATTAATTAATTTTATAATCAATTCCTGCTGTCACAACAAATAGCGTGTTTTTAAGAAACAATATATATCAAAAGATTGACAATTGTTTATGTCCAATTTCAAAGTGAAATTAATTCTAGTTACCACAATTGGATAAAATGGTAAAAATATATTCTAATTATACTTTAAAACCAATCAATAGTATAATTTATCACTATAAATTCATTTGATTAAAAAAGTTGTTTTTAAGTATTTTCCACTATTCATAAAAAATTGAAAGTCCTCTGAAAATTACAAAAAATTCAAATTAGGATAATTTCGACATTACGAATACAAAAATGAATTCCATTTTGAAATATAAAATTTCTATAATTTCAAAAAGTGGTTATTACTATTCATAACGGCTACTTTGATTAGTCGCGGTGTGTTAGAACTCGAACTTGCGTACAATGCAAGTTATTGCATTATTGAAAGAGAGGCGTATCGTGGAAGTTTGGGGTGTTACATTTTCCCCTCCTTCAATAAATTGCATCCTCACAATTTGAAATTTTTCTTTGAAAATAAAAGGTTGAAAATAGAAAATACCTTTCTGGAAAACCCACATCTGAAATAAGATTAATTAAAATATAACATTAAATGAAAGAAAGGGAAGTACAAAGGTCACCCGAGATAGCCCATAATAGGATTCTATGAAAATATGGATATGGAAGAAAAACAAACCATCAAGGTCTGATGGATAGTTGTAGAAAACTGGATTAGGAGAAAGTTAACCATAAGAAAATCACAAACTTGTGATTGGTTAGACGGTCATTGAATCCCCAGTTGGAAAAGTTAACCGGCAACGTTTTTGTTTTAAGTTACCTTTTATAAAGTTGAGGAATTTATTTAGGAGATTTACTAAAAACGTAAGGGAATATACATACTTGTTATGTATACTTTCATTCTTTAATAAATGTTTTACCACAAACCCATCTTTCAATTCAAATGGTAACAGAACTCAAAAATATTCTATTTATCCTAATTGTATAAGGTTCTAAATATTACCACATACCATTTAGATTAGGAAAAATATTTTGTAATAACCAGGGACTTCCTATAGGCTAGTGGTAGGTAATAAAGGCCTATCGCACAATGGTTGTGGGTTCGATTCCTACAGCTTTCTCTGACACGGTGGGTTATGCCCCACTCTGCAGGTTATCCTTTTCCTAAAACTATAGTATTATAATATTCCAAAAATAATCTTCAGAAATGTTTTAACTTTAAACAATACTATCCAAAGATCAACTTAATCTATTCCAACCTTTATAGTTATCCAAAATACTTTTGTCCAACTCACAGTCCAAATTTTATAAGGAAGGTAAACATAATGAAGATCCTTTTTTCCACGTAACAACATGTGAACACCTTCATCATCTATTATTTTAAAACACTGCAACATACTAAATTACCATAAATACTTATTTATTACATTCATGATCTTTTATTCCTTATAGAATACTAGATATACTCCTTCTATCAAAAAAATGTATAAAAATCATTAATCAGTTTCAAGGAAGTTAAGAATATCCGATATAATTTATCCAAATCAATCATGTATTATTCCAAAATCACTATCTCAGTATCAGAACCATATTGTGGTTTATCTTTCTCTCAACCATATATTTTCCAAAAATTTAACCTACTATTGAGTCACTATTCTTGGTTCCACACAATCTCAAGTCCTTGATGAAATAGTACTGCAGTACAATCCTTATATACTCCATAATTATTATAACCAGTACATCATTGATACAACACTCAAATGACAAAATTATTTAATAACAACATAAGAACTCTAATCATTCATCCTCATCTGTGGTAGTATCATAACTTGATTATTATCCAATAACATCATTTGGGGAATACTCTGATGATTTGGACATTGGTTTGCGTAGTGTCCCCACTCCTTGCAGATGAAGCATTGTACATTTGAAACCTTTTTCTTACCCTTGCAGTCAGGCACTTGGTGTCCTTTTTCTCCACACTTATAACAAACTCTGATTTCCTTCAGGCAAGTTCCAAGGTGTTTCTTCCCACAGTTATCACATATTGGAAAATTCTTCTTTTCCCTCGTCCCTTTATCCATCATTCTCTCTTCCATCATTTTCTTCTCTTTCATCCCTTCAAATCCATAAAACTCAGAGAATTCTCTACTTATCTTATTAACACATGATACTATTTCTTCATATGTTGAGAACACATGGGAGACTATTTCTCTTCTAAATGTTGGATTAATACCATGAAAGATATGATCCTTCTTACTCTTTGGATCATACGTATTGATGGAGTTCGCATTCCTTCTACTGGGTGCCATTTCTATAAAATGGCATAAACTAGGTTAGTTTATGAATTGAAATACATAATAACAAACTTGCAAAACACTTAACATAAATTGAACTATTTATGGATATAATCCATAATCACAAAAATGTTTTCTTTGAGGAAGTATATATTCATAAGCCCTTTATAATGGTTTGTAAAGAAAATGATAATTATCCTAAGCATATCCCCCGGGAGTGTCGTAACCAAGAGTGCAGCAAGGCCCATTGTTGTGCACCAGTTCCCATTCGAGTCTATCTCAAAGCGGTGTTTTCGGGTTTTCCCCCTGGGTACATCTGTGCCAGAGCCACCTCTACCTGCTCGTATCCAGATAGGGATGTATTGCTCAGAAAACTCATAAAATCTCTATAATACCAAAATTCTAGGAAGTTCTTGTATACTAATCCTCAAAGTCTATCTTTGGGCTATGTGCTCTAATCAGAGTTTATATAAATCTAGCTTCCAAGGTTTGTACTAAACTGCCTCTGATACCAACTGTAACGCCCCGGCCCCAGCTACCCAGAGTCGGTGCATTATTGCGTAACATTGGCATGATCACAAAAGATCAAGTCTCGAAAGACCGATTAGTTTAGTAGCCTTGGAAACACTAGATACATTCATAAATGTTACATTACATCATAAAGTGAAAAACTACAATAACAAAGTCTCCATAGTCCACACTCATATCCTCTTCTGACTATCCCTGCAGGTCATTCATAAAATACTTCTTCACATCCTGGAAAATATTAAAACATTGAAAGGGGTGAGCTTAGATGCTCAGTAAGGATAACAATATTGCGAAAGCTTTAATAAATAAACATTAACATTTAAGGCAATGTATAACTAAAACAAAAGCCTTTTTAAACTTGAACTTCAGCATGATATGGAAAAAATAAAATTAAATAATGCCATCTACTTACTCACATGGATATTCTAATAGTCAAATAATCCCATGCAATATCAATAACCACTTTCATAATGATGGAATGCGTAATGCCGGACTATCATAACCACGTAGTCAAGGCCTCGTGCCAAGACCACAAATAAGATTTTGTCAAGGCCTCGTGCCAAGACACTAGTTTGTCTCATGAGACCTACCGATGCATCTAGGAGCTATAGCGGGCTCCACCCATCACTTATTATGTCCAATGCATTCCTTATATGAATAGGTTTAAACATATCATAAACCATAACATAATCGTATCACATAAAACATGCATAAAGGAAACATAACATTTCCACATTTCAATCACAAGATATCAATACAACACATTGATATAATAAAAACACTTTCAAAACCATTTTCAATACCAAAATAAAAGAAATTTAAAACTTTGTATTTATTTTTCATTAAAAAAGTTATGGCTTGTAGAGGAAGCCGAAACTCAAATAATGGTCACGGTGGCGGAGAAGTCATTATCGCCGCATATGTACGGCAATAAAAACATTACCTTTTTTCATTTAGTAAAACTCTTCGTATAAAAAATATTCCTTTTGAATAAACATAAAAGTCAAAGGGGTTTATACACCGTATAAAAGAAAGTTTTGTATAAAACAAAATATGCCTCAATGAAAGGAGATTGAGACGAAGACCCTTACAAAGATCATTTTTTTAAATAAAGTAGGTCTATTATGTGTATTCACTATAAGTCAACATAAATAAAGTACAAATACAAGATAGGACATAATAATATCATGACATAATTTGAAATTAGGAGATTAACCCAAAGAATAGAAATTGGGTTAAGAAGTTCCCTTACCTCGTGTCTGAATACACTCGACCGTTATTTGATCTCCTAAATAATAAACTAGAGTTAATATCTACCTTCTTAAGAACCTTTTTCAAGTTCATTATTCCTTTTATATCACTTATTACCATGTCATGAACATTATGTAATTATTTATGTTTATAACAGTCGTTTTGTCGATCTTAGGTACTTGAGTCAAAAATAATCTTCTTATAATTACAATTTGTTCATGTGGTAAAATATCCATTATATCCATAATTATATTCATGATGTATATATCATATACATCATATATATCTAGTATATAAATTCATTTATATTATTACATAACATTTAGAGGTAAGAAATGAAATGCACCGTTCATGGAGACGGTAAGCTGTACGTACGCATGAACGCTACTTTCATTTCTATTTCCTATTTAATGGAATGAAGTTATAATTATATAAAGTTATAATATAATTACAGTATAATATAATGTATAATACCATTTACTCCATCCTTTATACATCCCACATATGGCATTAACGATTCAAATCACTTTGAGGAGGCGGTAGTCCGAACTTCCGAAAATGAAATTATCGCGTTTACCCATAATGGAAATCATAAAGTATGCCACAAATGATAAATAAATAAGTATAAGGAAAACATAAACATAATATATATATCATATATGAAAATATTTTCATCACAATGGCCACCATTAGAGGTGTTAAAAGAATATTGAACAATCATCGTTTCGTGGGGCAGTATTTCACCCACAGAAACAGTATGTTCTTTAACAATTAGATGTAGGTGTGTGTCAGTGTATCTCAAATACATCTTATAACAACATACTATTATATTTAGGATACTGGTTTTGTTACAAAATAAATTAATAAAAAGAGTTTAGGGGGTTGGATAAGCAAAATAAAACAAAATAACATAAGAGAAGACATTACCTTAAAATCGGGTAACTCTTTTTTGATTTGAGCCAAAGGCTTCCTTGGGAAGAGTTATGCCCAAAGTGAGGCTTCTAGGAGTAATAGAGGGAAGTTGGGAGAGTATTTGGGCAGAGGATGGACGAGCCAAATGGGTTTAAGGTGTGAATAAGGTGGTAGAGGTGGGGGCCTTTTATAAGAGGAGAGGAGGGGCACTCTTGGAAAGTAAGGAAATGTTACATTATTATGAGATAATTTTCGGATTTTAGAGGTCCCAAAATTATATAGTTCTAGGATAAGGTGTTAAGGGTTCTAAATCTACCCATCCAATAGGATTTGGACAAGTATAAGACTTGTATTTTACATTATCTTTTCATTTTATTTAAATCGTTAATTAATGAGGTAATCGCTGCATCATCATGGTGTCATAAATAATTTAATTTATTTAATGTCTAAAAATTATATAAAAAATATATCATGATTTAGGAAATATTTTTATCTTTCTAATGAATATTTATAGTCAAAAATATGACTTGTATAACCCCACTTAAAAATTGTTTTAGTAAAACAACTTATGTTTGTGACATTCTTATTTTAACTTTAAATAAAAGTTATTTATGTCATTTTCCTACCAAAGTGGCTCCATGGGGTCCCCAAGTTGACCAATTGATTTTCTTGGTCTTCCATGACTCATACAATAGGGGTAGGCCAAGTGTAAAGGTATTTTAATATTTTTATAATATCATTTTTACCATAAATTTCACTAATTACCTTTAATCGCGATTAATTAAACTTAAAAATTACTATTCACCAAAAAATTATTTTAATCCCATTGAACCACATTTTACTTCCTAATGACAACCATGTATGTATGATTTTTGAAAATCAAAACACAGAAGTGGTAATATTTCATTTAAACGAAAAATCAGTTTTTAACTACCACTTAGTGGTTTCACTATTCATCAAAAATTGAAGTTTTTCAGAACAATGCCAAAATTTCACCCTAAGCTATAATTGATATTCTTAATTCAAAAATAATGTCTATTTTACAAAATTCCAAATATATAACTTGAATTAATTAATTTTATAATTAATTCCCGATGTCACAACAAATTGCGTGTTTTTAAGAAACAATATATATCAAAAGATTGACTATTGTTTATGTTCAATTTCAAAGTGAAATTAATTCTAATTACCACAATTGGATAAAATGGTAAAAATATATTATAATTATACTTTAAAACCAATAAATAGTATAATTTATCACTATAAATTCATTTGATTAAAAAAGTTATTTTTAAGTATTTTCCACTATTCATAAAAAATTGAAAGTCCTCAGAAAATTACAAAAAATTCAACTTAGGATAATTTCGACATTACGAATACAAAAATGAATTCCATTTTGAGATATAAAATTTCTATAATTTTAAAAGGTGGTTATTACTATTCATAATGGCTACTTTGATTAGTCACGGTGTGTTAGAACTCGAACTTGCGTACAATGCAAGCTATTGCATTATTGAAAGAGAGGCGTATCGTGAAAGCTCGAGGTGTTACAATAATTGCAATCAAAGCATGCATATCTTCTTTCAACATTGATCTAATAGTATCAAGATCTATATTTTGGGAAGACTGAGTAGGTGCAGCAGAGGTTGAAGCAAGAGCAGAGGAGGTATTTCCCTGAACATCTTTTATTATCTTGGAAAACTCAAGATCTTCAAAAGGAGATATATGATTCTAGAGACATTTCATGACAGTTTCCATTGTATTTCAATACTCAATAGTCAAATCATTGATCCACAATGTTAACTTCTTCATGTCTATCACGATCATGTTGTTGCTTATCACATTTGTTTCTATAGTTGTGATTAGATTTGGCTGAATTTCTTTAATCACCATATTTGAAACTGAAACAAAATCTACTTGAGATGGACTTGATGAGGAAAAATTATAACCAGAAGCACCATCATGATTTACACCATCAACCGTAGATTAGATAACTCCAAAATTATCAGTCATCTCCCTATTTTCTCTCCTGGAATCATCAATCTCGTACCTCATCAAAGATTGTACTACAAGTCTTATTGAGGGACAAATATTTAGCTTGAATTTTTCAAAATTAGTTTGAATGGCATCATCACTATAAGTGGTTTCATCCACTGGTTCCCTTACAATAATTATAATAACTTCATCATCAAAATCGTCACAGTCCAATCCCAGGGTCACATACCCAGGATTTCTCACCCATTTATCCAAAATATCAGAATCCAAAGGAGTAATAGTATCTAACTTTACTCTTCATGTTTTCAATTCTTCATTAGCTTGAGCAACTGGTCCTTATGGCTCCCCCTCAGTGTCATCTTTCAGATCAGATTTCTCCCCATCAGTTAAGGATTCCTGGATAATTTTATTTTTCTTATGTAGAGTCATTTTCCAAGTTTGAATATCTTGAGAAAAATATTCATCTAGAGATACATTTTCTTCTTGAACAACACCCTCAATAGATACACCATTTTTAGATTTATCAACTTCTATATTAACAACATTTGGATTCTCATCAGGATGATCAGATTCAATGTCACTACCACTTTCATCACTTTCTTCATCATTACCATCTTCATCCTTTCTATCCCTACCTTCATCATCAACTTGTTCATCTTATTCTTCCCTTCCTGATTCAGAACCACTTCCACCACTATCAGCTTATTCTTCTTCATATTATTCTTAATTGGATTCACTCACATACTCTACACTACCCTCAAACACTATTTCATCACTTCTAGTAGATTTGATAATAGTTTCCTGAAAAGGTAAGTCCATAGGTGGACTTCCATGTCCAATAGAGCCTCTTTTTGTTGGTCTAGAAGTGTCTGGGTCACTTCGATCGTCAACTGGAGATCCCACATATCTTACAAGAGTATAAGGATCATCTTCTTCATCTAACTAATAAGTTACTTTTTTATCTAGACTGAGTCCAGTATCCACTATATCCCTTATTCTAACTAGATAATCTATAATATTAAACTTCTCATACAATCAACCTTCATCACCAACCCATTCCTTCAACCATGGGTTCCAATTAATTTTGATTCTCTTACAGATGTTAGAACATAATCAAAAAAGACTGCATTCACTAACTACAACATCATCAACTTCACTTACACAGCCTTTTTCATTTATTATAGATGAAATAAATCTGGAATTGAAAATTGAATTTGATTTACAACTAGGTTTTATCACCTCGTTGATATGCACCATTAGATATCTACACATATTCCATTTGACTCCTTTCTACAGCCAATACACTAAGTATACATCCTGACACTTGAGTGAATCCAATTCCCCATTCTTGGGAAAAATCTAGTACAAAATAAACTTAAATAAAATTATGCACTCACCAATCAATTCTGAGGAAATGGGTCTCCTATGTTCCTTATTTCTAGTTAGCTCTTTCAGGGCATTCTCATAGAAAAATAAATCACATTCAGGAGGATAAGTAACTCAGTAATCATTAATTTTTTTGCATGGGGTACCTTAAGGCATTCATCCCAATTCCTTGAAGAGAAATATATTTTATTCCCTTTTACAATTGACTTCATACAAGCAACATCACTTCCTTCCAGCAAGAGTTCCATATTCATGTAGAATTCATATACATGTTTCATATAAAAGACTATGTCATTGTTTGAGAACCATTCAAGATATCCTTGATCTGGTAACAGTTTCAACAAAAAAGACATGCTTTCCAAGAGCCATACCACTAAAACTTCTTTCTCCGAGGTTAAATCATGGTTTACCATACTATAATTTACCATACTTGAAGGTTTTCTTGATTAACCATTTTGTTTCTTGTATGTACAACACTCACCCTCCTCCATGGATAGCTTCACTTGAGCCACTCAGATCAGTTTCATCTGGATGTCCGAAGGTGAAATGTCTGGAGTAAAGAAAGAGAGCTACATGTGACACAGAGAGAGAGTGTGTGTGTGTGTGTGTAGCGGTAAAGGGATTAGAGTGGATCAATTTAAGTATTTTTAAATTTCACAATCGTAAAATCGTGAACTAGGTTCACTAGAATTAACAAAAAAATGTCATTTTTATAAAAACATAACACGTATAAAAACAATGATTCATCAGTATTGGCATGATAGACTCTATAAAATATTAACGGTGTTAGTATGACAACGGTTTCAGCATGAAAATGGTGTTATCATGACAATGGTGTTAGGATGAAAACCTCAGTGAAAAAGATTAATGGAAAGGAAAACACAGGGTCTTACTGATTTATCATTCCTAACTCATGTCTGATGCAATTTATTCTTTCATAGTTTAATAGATTAGTGAAAATTCCATTAAGATGATATTCAGTGCCAATAAATTCTAAAGTGATATCACCCTTTTGATAAGGATCTCTCAACAAGTGATTTCTTACATCAATATGTTTGGTTATAGAGTGAGAAACCAGGTTCCTAAAAATTTTAACTGCAATTATATTGTCAAATTTTATACGTACATGTCTAAATTGATATCCAAAGTCTAGAAGAGTGTGTCTCATCCAAAAAAATCATTCACAACATCTACTAGAAGCTATGTATTCATCTTTAGTAGTAGATAATGCAAAATAAATTTATTTCTTACTACCCCATGAAACCAAAGACTTTACCAAAAAGTGACATGTCCTATAGGGCTCTTTCGATCTAACTTTCATCCACCAAAATCTACATCCGAATAAATCATTATATAAAATGATTGTCATTTGAGGAAAAAATAACCTAAATTTATAGTATGTTTAAGGTATTTTAATATTATTTTAACAACATTTGAGTGAGATTCTTTGGTATTGGATTGAAAACAAGAACACATACATACACTAAACATTATATCTAGCCTACTAGTAGTCAAGTAGAGAATTATTCCAATCATTCATCTATAAGTGGTTTGATCAATAGATTTACCATCTTCATCATGATCCAAATTACAAGTAGTACTCATTGGAGTGTCACTACTTTTAATGCTATCAAAGCCAAATATTTTTAAAAGATCTATTGTATATTTACTTTGATTTAAAATGATACATTAGTTATTTTTAAAAAATCTGATATCCAATAAAAAATTTTGAGATCACTCATTAAACACATTTAAAATTAATTTGGCTTCATATTAGAAAATTCAATACATAAAGAATTTTTTTGAGATCCAAAAATAATATCATCAAAATTTATTGGAACTACTAAAACATTTTTAGAAATTAAATTTATAAAAATATTAGGTTTATCAATTCCATTTTTAAAAACATTGGAAATATGAAAATTAATTAATCTAACATATCAAGGTCTTGGAGCTAGTTTTAAGCCATACAAATCTTTTGTAAGTTTAAAAACATGATTTTGAAAATGACAGTTTCTAAAACTAGGGGGTTATTTAACAATAACATCCTCAACTATATAATCATTTAGGAGTGAAATTTTGGCATCCATTGGATAATGTTTGAAATTAAGATGAGTAGCATAAGCAAGTAGGATTCTAATGGCCTCAAATATAGCAACATGTGCAAAAGTTTCTTCATATTCAATGCCTTCTTCTTGAATATAAAATTTTTCAACTAATCTATCTTTTTTTCTAACAATATTACCAGATTCATCTACTTTATTCCTAAACACACATTTAGTACCTATGGTTAAGCTGTCCTCTGGCCTATCCACAAGTTTCCAGAAATTATTAATTTCAAATTGATTATGTTCTTCTTGCATAGAAATCACCCAAAAGTCATCTTTAATTTCATCATAGATATTTTTAGGCTCCAGATGGGACAAGAAATATTGATGATCAACTAGATTTAAAAGAGACTCTCTAGTTTGTGTATGTTTTACTAAGTCTCCAACAAAATCATCTATAGGATGGTTCTTGAAAGTTCTAGTGGATCTAGAATAGGAGGGGATAGTAACTTCATGTTCATCTACTAATTTTGGTTCATGATGTTCATATTATGACGAATTTCCAGAACTATTTTATTTCATAGATTTCTTGACAAGTGGATTAGTTGATTTTTCATTTTTTTTTCAGGTTTGACATATCATATTCAAGTTCGTTTAGAGTGATCTCATATTCATGAGGATTTGTTTCAACAAATTTGATATGCATCGATTCTTCCACACACTCGGTTCTCTTATTAAATAATCTATAGGCTTTACCAGAGATTGAATATCTAATAATTATTCCTTTATCACTCCAAGATGTTAATTTTTCATGATTGTCCTCTACTTTAAGGATATAGAATTTTCAACCAAAAACTCTGAAATAACTAACTTTTGGTTTTCTATTGTTCCATAACACATAAGGTGTCTTCTTGAGGAAATTTCTAATTAAGACTCTGTTAATTATGTAACAAGTTGTATTCAAAGAATCATCCCAAAATTAAATAGGTAGATCATATTCAATAACCATTGTTTGAGATATCTCTTGTAAGTTTCTATTTCTTGTTTCTATAACCTGGTTTTTTGAGGTGTCATGGGAGCTGAGAAGTTATGACTATAGACATTATGTGAGAAAAATGATTCAAAGTCCTGATTTTCAAACTCAAGGCCATGGTCACTTATTATGGATTTAATTCTATGTCCACTATGATTTTCCACTATTTTACCATAATTGGTGACGTAAGTACATGATACACTCTTTTGAGCTAAGAAATAAGTCCATGTATCCCTAGAATAGTCATCTATAAGAACATAGACACAATGCTTACCATTTAAACTAGAAAATGCAGATGGTCCAAACTAATCCATGTGATCTAGCTCCAAAGGTTGAGAAGTTGAAAAAAAATTCTTTGATTTTGAAGATAAATTGTGTTTTTTACACATTTGACCAGGATTACATACATTGTTATTTGGAAACTCATGTCTTGGTAAATCCTTGACTATGCCTTTTATAGTAAGATTTCTATGAGAATGTACATTACAGTGGCCTAATATTCTATGTTAAATCCATGAATCATTGTGAATGGAATTTAAAAATGAAACATTTTGATAAACTAAAGAATCTATGTTAACATAATATACATTTTCATTTCTCAAAATAGAAAATACCAATTATATTTTAGAGAAAAAAACATTGAAATAATCATTTTAAAATTTAATAGGAAATCAATCATCACATAATTGAGAATTACTATGAAAAGAATATTTCAATCCATCAAAAAAAGTACTTTAGAAATTGAAATTGAGTTACAGTTACCAATATAGCCAAACAAAATTATTTTTCCTTTAGCATTGCCCCCCAAGGTGACATATCCACCATAAATATTGATTAGGTTATTTATCTTGAATAATATCCTATCGCGTGTCTTGAACATCCACTTTCCATGTACTATTGACTCATGGAGGAGATCTTTAAATAGCATTCCTATAGAATAATCAACCAAAAATAGATTTTGGTACTCAAACTTGTTTGGGTCTGGTGAATTAGTAATCAATGATTCAGGTACCCACATTTGCCTTATGGGTTTCCTATAAGCATTATTCAACATGTTTGAAAAATAAAGTCAATTTGGTCCTGAAAAAATAGAGGTATTAAAAGAGTTTTTTTGAACTAATACTAGTAGCAGATTTTAGATTTTTAGGTAAAAGAATAAATCTTCCAGATTTAGTTACAAACTATGATTTAGATAAGTTTCTATATTCGTACTGATATCCAATACAAAAAGTGTACTAAGGATCTATCTGTTTACCAAGAATTTTTGTATGATCATCATTTCCATTGGTAAATTTTTATAAATTTCCCTTCAATTTCACATTATAAAGTTTTAATTCATTTTTTTCTTTGAGAAATTGATCATTCTATTCCATTTCCGTAGTAATTTATGATTTAATAGTAGAAGATAGTTCATGTTGTTTCTTTAAATATTTATATTTATCATTTAGTTCATTACAAGTATTTTATAGCATGTTACAGTACTCAAACGACTCATTACTTTTCATATTCTCAGACTCACATTCATTTTCAGAATAATAAGAATTCTATACCGGTGAATCTAAAGATGCCTCAGATGTGTTTTTCATAAAATACATATTTTCTATGTCATCTTTCACATCATGAGATAATTATGATTCACTACAGCTATACTTGGATGAACTCCAGGTGGCCTTCATTGCTTTATTATATTTCCTATCTTTGTTTTCATACTTATTTGTGTATTTTATCTTTGGACACTTAGTTTTGACATGTCCTCTCCTCTTTCATTCATAGAAAACTATTTTTTCTGATTTGTTTTGGATTCTTACTATCCATTTTCTAGTTTTCCTTATTATAATATATTCCTTTTATAATTGGGCTTACTGAAAAACTTCTTCTTTCTATAAATCTTCATGAATATTCTGGCCATCGGATCCATCTATTCCTCGCTATCGGATATTCATTCATCATTAGTGGAGCTTTCAACATGGGATATCACCTTCTCTTTTTATTTATTCTTAGAGGTAGTAGTATTGAAGGCTAAAAATTTTCTATTAGGTTCATCATCCTATTATTTGTTGACTTTATTCTCTTCTTCATACAAAATCAATTTTCCAATGAGATATTTGAAAGGTTATTTTCTGATGTCACATGATTCCCAAAATGAGACAAATTTTCCAATCTATTTATCAGGTATGAATATGAGAATACACATGATTTTTTCTTTGCAAGTAACATCTATTCCAAGATAGATCATAGTATTTACTATTTCATTGAACCTATGATACATGTCAGAAATAGTCTCATCGGGCATTATCATAAAGTTATCATATTTCATATTGTATGTGTTAAATCTCATTTCCTCAACACTATAAGTTTCTTTATGTGAAATAGGAAAAGTATCCCAAATTTCTTGGGTTGTTTTACATGTAGAAATTCTGGTAAATTCCTCATCTCCTAAGGAGCAGTACACGGCATTAATGTATGTACAATTATTAGTATATGATGTCTTAGTTGGGTCATACCACATAATTCTAGCAGTAGTAGGAATCTTATACTCATCTACGATTGAAGAATAAATTTCAAAACCCATACTTTTCAAGTGAATTTTCATTTTTATTTTCCATTATGTATAATTGGTTCCATTAATGAATGGAGGTATTTTGGTAGAAGAAACTTCCAGTATTTTGTCCCTAATAAAATGTTTAGAACATGAATTTAATGAGAAAAAAATTTAGTATTGATAGAAATTTTAGGATCTCTGAAATACAACTAAAATCATAGTTGAGAAATATTGAGAAATATTTTGAAAACTGAAAATTACAAAACCCTATGATACCAAATTTTGGTTGGATTAAATTTCTCTAAAGGGGGGTGAGTAGAGTAATCCATAAAAAAATTAGGTTTAAAAGTTAGTTCTTTGAAAATTCCCTCCAACAAAAAATATTATCAAATCCAGTTTGTAGTGAATTTATAAGAGTCATGAATGTTCAATTAATTTCCCAAAATATTGATTAGTTCTCAACTATACTAATATAAATATTAATATAACTTTTGAAATCAACATACATGTTCAAAACATTTATAAACACTTTCTAAACTAACTATCAGTGTTCAATTTAGTTTTATGAAATACATGATAAAATAGAATAAAACTAAAGAGTAAAAACACATGTGGAAATAAATAAGTGGTTCAGTCTCAAGAAGAGACATAATCCTATCCACTTGTTGATCACCATCCCCCAAGAATTTTAAATTAATAAATAGTTTGATCCACATCCTAGATATGGATTCAAAATAACACACAAGGTTGTCCAGATCACACTTGACCTCTACTATAGTTCATTGTGAGAAAAACAACAAAAAGGTCACACTTGACCTATTCCACAGTTCTATGTGAGATACATAAGGATAGATAGAATTTGGGTTTGAGGATATCAGGTATCCTATAGTTATTCATACGATTCAGTGTGTGTGTGTGTAATAGATAGATACACACAATGCTCAAAAATGTAAATAAATAAACAAAACAGAGCTTAAAGATGTAGAATTAGGTTTATAAGGCTATGTGTGTTATGAAGTGCATATTTGGACTTTTTTGATGTAGTGGAGATGAAGTTTGAGTCCTTTTCTAGAAGTTGACTCCCAAATAAAGTGTCGTAGCCTCTGTGTTTTGGCTTCCAAGAGTATGAGATATTCAGCATCTGGTTTGAAAGTTGTTTAAGGCTAGCTTTGCAGGTTTTTATTCACTTTAAGGTCTACCTATATGTTCTTCCTTTTGAGTTCTTGGGTTCACCATAGTTGTATGAGGGTTGATGTTCTTTAGTTATTTCTCTCTTCACACACATCATGCACTACTTCTAGTCCCCCACACTTCTCTAGATTTATTTCCACATGCTAGTTTTCCTCATTAAAAATTTTAGCCTAACAATGTGAATATAGAGATATAATTTACATCATAATGACTGATTTCAAGTCTACAAGTGGGAATTAATTATGTCAGAGTCATTAAATAACACAAATATGACCATTAGAAATAATTTTAATAAATGTTTAATTAAACAATATTCTGGTGACTTGTCTATCAGTGTCCAATTCTATCGGTGTCTCCTTCTATCAGTGTATCATTAAATTGGTGTGTCTTTCTGTCGGTTTCCCCTATTATTAGTGTCTCATTCTATCGGTGTGTTTCCCATCGGTGAGTTGTCCATCAGTGAGTCACTTGAACTATCGGTGTGACACCCATCGGTGAGTCCTTCATTCTATCTGTGAGATAGTTGAACTAACAGTTACTCATTTAAACTGACGATGATTCCTTTCATCGGTAGTATCATACAATTTTAGATAAATTGGACTAACAGTATGTCATCTACGTCAGTGAGACATATGCAACGGTGAGTCATTTGTTTGTTGGATTCATGTCCAACACTGAGTCGTTCCAACAGTGTCAGCTTCACATACTTAGAACATATGTTTGTTTGATTTATCTGTCAGTGAGTCATATGCCTATTAGTGAGTAACAAGTCTGTTAGTGTCAGTGACTCATACATAGATAATTTTAGATGTTCTGTCTGTCTTTCACTTCAGAAAAGTCATATAATGTTAAAACTCATAAACACAAAGATAATCAGTTATAAGATTAAATAGACAAAAACACACACAAGTAGTTATATAAATGAACTAATCTCGGAGTCAAGATAAGGCTTTGACATAACTTAGAATCTATAACATAAGGTAAGTTATTTGTTAATATATGACAATATTTGTGATAATTAAAACCATTATAGTAAGAGATTGTGGCCAAAAACATCTATGGGCCGACAAAGTGTATATTTTTATGTGTTTTTTGATTTCGTTTACTTTATTAATTCAATAAATATAATTTTTATTTGTAATTTGGTTATATATCTATGGAATTCAATGATCATGTTGTTTTAGTGAATTTTTTGTTATTTGAAATGAGTATTTGTAAAAATAATTTCATGGGTTATTTTATAAAGTGGTTTTCTTTTGTCTGGAATCTTGAAAGGATTTAAATCGTTTTCCTAAATAGGATTTTGGGAAAATAAGTGATGAATGAAAAGCGCATATTTATTTTGAGCTAAAGAGTTTGGATCATGGTTTCTACTGAATGTTGAAACATTGTGAACTAATTAGTGAAAACCATGTAATGGAATGACTGAATTTAGGATAACAAGTTTCCATTCCCTTATAAAGATAATACCTAAGTATTTTCTTGTCAATTTTTTTTCTGTAATTGACACAAAACATTTAAAGTAAAATAGGGATTTCATGTCTGAATGACGCCTCATGTGTTGAGAATCAGAACATCTCCCTGGAAATGAGATATAATAGGATTTAAATTTTCCACCATAATAAATTATCATTGAACTGGTTCTATTATTTTATTATATTAAATTATTAGATATGTTTATCATTGATATAATTATAAGTATTTAATAGTTAATATAATTTAAATCTCATCATAGTTGTTGCACATGATTATTCACTTTCACATTTCTCGATGAAGTTGTTCATCTATTCCAGAGGGAATGACATGAATATCCTGTAGGAGAAAGACATAAACTAAATGTGGTTAGAACCACATATTATCAACAAGAAACTAAACTATGTGAACTAAAGGTTTAATTAGGGGACTTCGAAATTAGATATCCCCTTTATTTTTTAGGAACCTACTGGATTAGAACTCCATAGTTAAGTTTTCTTGGTCTGGAGTAGTTTACGAATCAGTGACTTCCCTGTAATTTTAGGATGGATGTGTTGAAATGTGTTCATGATGTAATTATCTTTGATTCAAGAAGGATGATATTAAAAAGATATATTTTAAGAGTTTTTATGGGCACTAATATTAGTTTTTCATTCCCTTTTCCTTGGTGATTAGCCAGTTGTTTTCATAGAACTGATAAAATTTATCATTAATAGATAAGTAAATAACATTTATCTTAAAAAATTAATGGGTTGTTTATACTTATTTATTTCTAATTTCTCATTTATAGTCTCACCAATGAATTATTTAATAAGGAATGAAACATCATGATTATTCATATGGTGGTTGAATGAAATCTTAAGTCTAATCATCATGTAGTTTAGAAGGAACATGATAAATGTAGTTTAATTTATGAAATCACTAACATATATTTGGGTTGTATAGACCAAAATAACAACATGGTTTTCCTTTTAGTAACTAAAATTCCTAAAATAGTGTTACAACTCAGAAATACTACTATTAATATCATGATGGATTTATTATTAGGATCAACTATAATGTAAAGGAGACCAGAGAAGCATTGACAAATGATGAAAATTATATCTCGTGTTTTTAGTATCAAATTATAGTTGCTCCTTCATGTCTGAAAAATCAATCCATAACTCTCATCAATCAATGTGGGTTTCCATTATTATATTAGAAATATATTCAATATAGTGAATGAATAATTTTGGTGTGTGGATATAAAACAAAAAATGATAGATTATGGGGATGCATAACTTACCAATCTTAAAGTGAAGGTTGGAACCAATGTCCAATGGGTATATTAGAATTTTTATATATATTTATAATGAAATTTGATTAAATATATATATTTTTCTATCACCTATATATGATTACATCTAGGTTATTGTTGGTTGTCTTATCATGTTTCCACATATTCCTCTAATCCATGAGACTGATTTAGTTTATGATTTTGCAATGTTTTATTTGTATCAGTGGTGAAGGTGAATGGTGTAATGATTTACAACATCCTAGAAAGAGACTATATTTCCTTATTTTTTTTTAAAGTCATTAAAAAATCCAAGTGATTCTAGTTAACCATGAGAATTACATACCATCCTTAAATGGATGGGTGGTCAAAGTTATCAATTCAAAAATTTGAGGTCTTTATAAGAGAATGTTTAATGAATGATTCTAGTTTGTGAGAGGAAAATTATTCTTTATTAGATTTTTCATATGAATATAATAATCCAATGATTTTTCATATGACTTTTTTGAAGTATTGTCTTGTGTTTTTTTACTATTTCCATTTTTCTGGGTTGAGGCTGGGGAAATTTCATTTCTTGAACCAAGTCTCTTATGAGAGACAACCAATGAGATTAAACTAATAAGGAAAAGAATAAAAATGTTTTAGATCAATTATATATATTAATATATTGTAATTATTTCCCATTAAATACATAGGTGATAAATGACATATTATTATGGGTAATTTAAACATTTGGGAACTATCGCCATAGAAATTAAGTGCATTTAGTACCTCAATAGGTGGGGCACATTAAGATTTTCTAGCATATCAGTGAGGTTTCTTATTATCTAACATTACCTCTCTGATTCAGAATAGTGCATGATGTTTCTCATATATCTTAGTAGTATAAGTATGATCCTAGACCACTTTACTTGATTGGATGGAATCTGCTAACCCTTGACCTAGATTCTCTATTTTTTAATCCCTGATTTGTATTTTTGAAAATAAAGTCAAGATATTGTGAGATTGATGCCTATATTTGTTATGTGTGTTATACCAGTTTGGACAATTATTTTTGGAGACATGGGAGTGGAATAGATTTATACTAGTGTAGTTTCAGGACAATTTTCAAGACAACATTAACATATATATTTTTAGGTAGGAAATCCCATTGATAGGGACATTGTAATACCATTAATTTGTGTCAATTATTATTTTTATTATGTTATTTTATACTATGAGGTGGTTGGGGTTAGTTTCACAATATTATAAAGGGTTTTAAAAAATTAGGGGGTATTAATGGTAAAATGAATGGAGAACTATTTGAAGAAACAATACACAATCCCCAAGAAACTGTGCATGAAGTAATCTAGGTGTTTGAGTTAGTTCACAGTCTAGGTAAATCATAAAATGAAACCATAGGGCATGGAAAATTTTTGACTAGTGATTATTTCATGGATGGGGCACAATTTACATGATCATGCAACCCTAGGTTTCATGTAGTATCACTCACATAGTTGGTATATAATTTCGGAATCCATCCAACCAAACCATTTAGAAGAGTTAAAAAGGATGAAAACTTAGAATTTTAAGCTAAATATTACCCTAATACTCCCATTTTTATTTTCCTTACTAGGAATCTCAATCATGAGGGATTATCTGTGTGATTTTTATGGATCTATTAATTATAGATCTCACACTCATTTAATCTTGGATATCTTGGCTAATGGATCAGAGGTAAGACTCCCGTATATCATTCGCCTCTATTATCTTATCTCTTTCCTTAGAGAGAAAACCTATTATAGGGATGTGCATATTTTATCTTTTGTTAAAGTAATGTTTTTAGGTTTATTTTTTTATAATCTATCATAGTTGTCATTGGTATCCCCAATCAATGTTGTTATGGTGCAGTTTCAAATTGGAGACTTTGTTTGAGGTATGCTGCTTCTCTATCTCTCTCCACATATGCCCGGAAAAGGTATTTTTTTATTTTTAAAAGTATAATTCATGATTTTATAAATGTTAAATAAATTGAAATAATCTAGTTTGGATATTTTTCTTTGTGTAATTTTTTTCATAAAAAGGTTGTAGCTGATTCTCACAGTAAGATTGATAATATTGGAATTTGGTGGATTTTCTTTAAAATGATGATTTTTGTAGTTGATAAACATGGATTTCATGGGGATTTGGTGTGAGTGTGTGTATTCACTCAGGGTTTTTATAAATTGGTTATTTTAGGATATATGTATTAGAAATAATGGTGACATGGATTTGGCTTAACTTAGTGTGTGTCCATGGTGCATATAAACATGAATTTGATGTGGTGTTTGTTTCTTGGTAGAAATTATGTATTAAAAAGGGTGAATATTGGTGTGATTTATTTATGTGTTTTATTATTTCCTTGTTTACTATATTTTTGTTCTATCATTTATTATAGAAAATGTGATCTAACATGTTCTTGTTTTTGTGTAATGTCTAAGAAGTCTTTAGGGGATTTACTACTAGGTTTGTATAATAACCCATGCATATACGTCTTGGTATATATACCAATATTGATCAAAATGATGTAGGTACTAGGAAGGACACTTCATTATCTACCTAATAAACTTAAGTCTGAAACCATTTCAAATAGAGGTGAGAGCTTGGGGGAAGATATGGTGTGGAGTTTTGTGTTGTTCCACATTTGGAACCTTGTTTAGCATTTTGAGTATTTTTCTCTTCTAGACTTATTTAGAGATATTTTTTGTTACTACATGTTTAGTTATAAGTATATTATATTATTAAAGTTTTTACTAGGTTTTATCATGAATCAAGTTTATATTTTTTTTCATTAGAGTTCTTCCACCTCTATTTGTGTCTTATGAAAGGTTAAATCCTCCCCAGTGATATTAAGAAACCATGGGAAATTATTTCCATCCTTTTGTGTCTAGGGATTCACTTATGATTGTTATAATTATATTCTAATATAGGGTGATGGATT
This sequence comes from Viscum album, assembly GCA_963277665.1. Lineage (NCBI taxonomy): Eukaryota > Viridiplantae > Streptophyta > Magnoliopsida > Santalales > Viscaceae > Viscum > Viscum album. The sequence goes on from OY728122.1 coordinate 1,258,364,614, forward strand.
TGGGTTGGTATGTTACAATATATAAGAAATTTATAATTATACTAGTAAATATACTAACCTCATGGTAGGTTCAAACCCCTAACATGGGCATAAATAACTGCAATGCACAATATAAAATAATAAGCATGGATATATTGCTCATATTAAATGACTGAAAGTTACCTAAAACATCTCTTAGTCCCATATAATGTTATAATATAAAACACACTTAACTCAAGAAACCTTATTATAAAAATAACCCACAATGACCATGCCTACAACAAGGTAACACTCATTCATATCCATTTTAATCCTATTTCAAGACATAAACATAACCTTAACAACCTATCCACATTCCACGTAATAAACATAAATGATGTTTCCCATAATAAAATACACACTAATTCCTCCTATCTCACCATCATGATATTTCCCTCAGTCATTCTATTATTGTATCATGACATACTCCATTTATTTATTCAGGACCCTAACATGATCACCAGTCCACAATGATATATAACTACATCTAACATTAATACTTTATTATATAGCAGATAAAATATAAAAAAATCAAAATGAAAAAAATAAGAGAATGATATGGAAGGAAGGTCTGCTAAGATATAATTTGTGTGGTTGGTAATAAAGAGTAAAAGGAAGGGTAGAAAGAGAATATCCTAGATGGATAGATTGAGATAACTCTAGTAGAATAAAGTCTTGGAAACGAAGATAACTAATATTAAAGTAAAAAAATTAACTAATGATTAACTAATTAGTATAAAGTAAAATAAGAAATGAAATAATAAAAAATTAAATAATTCATAATCCTTAATGTATTTCCTAGGAGTTCCATTATAGTAATAACTTTAATCTAGTTATCTAAAGTCTCCCAATAGGATAATATTTTTTTTACTTTTACTTAATTTAAAATTGATAACTCTAGTTACGCAATTCAATAATATAAAATTTAAAAATTTAAAAATTTAAATTTAAAATAATTAAGTAGAAAAAAGTTCCACCAATACCAAATGACTAAGAAGTCCCTTTCCACCCAAACCCATATCTTGCATTATTATTGATGCAACCAATTAACCAAATGTCATGTGTTGTTAATTATCATATAATTGATTAATGTATTATATCTTAAGGAAATCCTTACCCATTTATATTTATAAAAAAATAAAAAGGGTAAATATTCTTCAAAATTGAAAATTTATATGATAATAAAACATGGCGAAAAAACAAACATAGTCCATGTGAGGAATAAAATATAAATCAATTGGAGTACAAGGTATCATGACATAAAAAGTATTCAATGAAATTGATTTTTAATTTGAAATTAAAAAAAATCATTTAATATTTATATGAATAAATAGTAATTAGGAGTAGTTATCAATGAATTAATGATTCGTATGGTGAAACCACTTGGTTTGAAATATGTAAATATAATAGAAATAATTAAATATTCTCAATGAATAACTCCACATATAGAATATCATTTTGTCATAGAAGTTTAATTCAAAAATATTTAAATTTATAATTTCAAAGTAATAATTTATATTGTATTGTGGTTTTGAAAAACATGTGTTGGAAACAACATAAGAAAGACCTAATTAAATTAGGTGGGTTGAAAACACCTACCTTTATAACCAATTTAAAAGATTTTATTAATCCTCTAATCACCAACAAGAAGCATTGAATTTATTTATCCTGATCAAGGAATAACTAAACTTAATTTATTAGTCTTGATAAATGAATAATGAAAATAAGAAATCAAAAAACCAACAGAGGGGATCATAAGAGGCAACACCGTATGAGATCTATTTGGGTGGATTAGGGTTGACCAGCTGTCGTATTCTCCCTCCCTCCTTTCTTTACTCCTCTTCTAAGCGCATCATGGTCGAGGGTTGGGTTGTGTAGGGATAGTGTGGTGGCATCGACCTCCCCCTAGGTCAATGGACTATCATGGACTCTGAAACTCTATTATGACAATTGTCATTCATCCTCTTCTAATGAATCCATTTTTCCTTGAATTCACTCCCTCACATAGGATGGCCTCACCCTCTTTCTATGATAAGACCGCTTTTTCTTCTATTCCCCCCCCCCCAAGATCATATTCCCCCTCCTAGGTCACTATGAGGTCCCAAAGGGTGACCATAAGAACACTTAGTGAATGTGGAATTCCCGTGAATATTCAGCCCAATTTGGTAGCAGGTTTTTGTTCTACTATGATGGTGTTGTCTTCATCATGTTTAGATGCACATGCAAAAGCATGTCGTCTATCTAAACAAGTGGTTTTCTTGTTTCCCCTAGTGTCTAGTACAACCATTTTAATGACTCCCCACTACTATTTTCTTTCATTACCCTTCACAAATGACCCAACTATGTACTTGTTCAATGGATTCTCAGGCGAATTGGGATAGTCTTGGGGGTTCTGAAGATGGCGGTGCTGAATTGGGAGGCTATTGGATGCGGTTTACAGCTAGTCTGGTTCATTTGATGTGGTCTTCGTGGTGACTCTCAACTGGTTTTAGTCTCATATTCATCATTCTCTATTTAGGTTTTCCTCCCTCAAGGTTATCTTTGTTTGTATTGATGGTGGGATGGGTGATGGTGTTGAGTGGTGACAGGACGGGATGGCACTGATGGGTGGGATTTTTTCCTATGGTTGGGTTTGATGTTTTGTTGTGGGTTATTTTTTTTGGGGTGGGTTTTTCCCTGGATTGGGTTCCTATCTGGGCCTGCATATGGCTCCTTTGTCTAGAAAGGTTATCTTTCTAGTTTTCACTTAACATCAATGTTATTTATTTTACAAAAGAAAAAAATGTAAGGTGGAGCAAAAAACACCAATAGATAACACATAATAAACTCTAAACCATACCAACTACAAACCTTAAAAATTATATAACCAAAATAGTCGTAAATTTATTCCACAACCTAATAAATCCCTAAATAAATAAAAATAATAATATAAGATTATGAAAATTCTGTTTTGTAAGTTAAATTTACATTCCTTGGTATTATTTATTCCTTATATACGAAATTTATTTTAATCAGATGTGATTTTATGTCTTATCTCAACATTCTAGTAAGTTAACTCCATATTTCTGAAACCAATTGGCTAAAGTGTAATGAAAAAATATGAGGTATTTATACCAAATATGGGTGGAAAATGTATAAATATACTCTATCACTTGATACAAATATCACTACCCACCATGATTCTCAAGAATAATAAAAATATAATGTAAATAAGTAAATATAACAAAAATATTTGTAATTAAACATTTAATAGTCAAATGAATCTCCACATAATTGTAAAACATCCCAAATAAATTCAAGAAAACTTAATATTGAAAATAAATAGAACAAATGTGGTTATCTGAATGAATAATTAAATTCATAAGCTAACACATCTCTTCTCAGTCTCCATACCCCAAGAACATCCACCAATAGTAATTGTTTAACCACATGAATATAAGAAATGATAATTCATTAGTGAATTTGAAGTGGTGAGAAATAATATTTTGTATGTTGAATAGAATATTTCACTTCATATTAAGACATTGATAATTTTTTGTTTTATATTTTATTTTATATGTTTGGAGTCAAATTTTTTATATTTTGAAACATTTATTCTAATGAACCAAACATTTATTAACGAAAATTATACTTGATCTAATTAAATGCATTATTATGTAAAATGGTCATATAACATATTCACTTACATGGTTTTATTATTTTGGATTTTAAAAAAACATTAAGAATTGTGACCGTTGCTAATATAGTCGTTGAACAGTGATCACATGATTAGTATAAATATAGGGCTTCAACAAATACAATTTACTCAGACAAAGGAAGTAATGGCCACATCCAGTAAAATTACACCATACAAGGCCCATTTTTCAGAGCTTGGAAAGGAGTTGGCTTCATTGGGATTCAATCTTAACCGATCCCTAGATGATCTTGAACACATTAAGCTTGAGAAGAACTGCCTATGGGAGAAGAGGAAGTTAATAGAGATTAGCACCTGAGCAGTGTTATCTGAGCCACCCAAAGTGTCGGTCACCATCGTGCACCTTACCCTTCAGTCTTATGTGGGTGTTATAAGGTGTTATGTAACAAGACCTTAACACTATGATTATGTTTATTATTTTTTTATATAATAAATAACATACATTTGTTTTATTAGTGTTACTTTATAAATGGTTTTTAAAGCACAGATAGTATATTTAGTTAATATTTAATTAAGAACTATATTTTTATGAATTAATGTATTTTTTAATTAAATAAAATTTTAAAATTATATTATTATTAAATTAATTTTTATTAAATATAAATGGTCTTTTAATTTTTATAATACAATTACAATTTTTATTAATGTTTGAAATCTGTTTTTGTCAAAATCGATGAATTATTGATAAATATAGGCTTTTATTTTAAAAATAAAAATTCACTTATATAGAAAATTATTTAGATAAAGTGAATATTATTTTTGGAATCAGGACTTCAAAATTATCCAATGTTTAATTTTTCATAATTTTGTGAGATAATCGAATTTTTTGGTAAAAATTAAATACCGTTTAATTATATAATGTCTTTTACGACCTCATAATGACCCAATAGTGATTTAATAAAATACTATAAACAATATTTTCGTCCAATATATATTTTAAAATTAAAATAATGAGATTTTAGGTTAGTTTTATTTATTTTACAATGCTTTAGTGGACCCTTTAAGGCATATAAAACATTTTAACATTCTAAATTGGTTTCTTTGAGAGTGTGACTCGCCTCTAAATAATAGACCCTATTATTATAATAATTTAGACCATTGTAATTATAAAATATTTTTTTCCAATCCCATTTGGGAGAAAACATGGGAAAAAACCATGGTATGGTTTGTGGTTTTGATATGTTTATTGGGTGGTGTCCCAAACCTAAATAATAAAGATTTCCCTCTTATTTCCTATATAATCCCACCCAATATCCCACTTACTCTTCACTAAAAGCCTTTAATGTTTGTCCAAACTCTTCCCTCCTCTCTCTATAATCCTCCCATTGCACCCCATGCTTCCAAGAATCCTCTCACAAGCCTCTCCCAAGCCATTGGTTTCACACTTCCAAGTAAGGGATTCATTACTTTCTCATTTTATCCAAGTTTAATAATATTGTTATTCCCTTTTAATTTAAATTATAATTGTTGGGGTATAATTTAGAACCTCCCCTATACTGTCCTATTTATTTTTGAATGATGAGATACTCATTTCTCTCTCATCGATGCCTTCTATGTATTAATGTTACCATGTCGAAATTCCGTAAGGGATTTCTTCCTTTCTCATTTTTGTCCAAATTTATTTACATTGTAATACCCATTTATTTTCAACTAAAATTTTTGGGGTATGATTTAGAATCTCCCCATACTTCCCTATTTTTTTAATAATGATAGACCCCCTTTCTCTCTCATTAATGCCTCCCATATACACCAGTTACCATGCTGAAATTCCTCTCTCCTCATTTACATTCAAGCAATTTTTTTGTATCACAATTCTAAATTCCATTGAAATTTTTGGGAGATGTATCTATATTAACCCGTTAATGTAAATTTAATGTACATATTATGATACACACCTTTCTCTATCACCAACCATTTTTATGAATTTTTATATCAAGCTGTTATGCTGCTGAAATTGCACAGCAATTTTCCAAGACAGAGTCATTGTGTAGTGAATATCATGCCCATTTCTCTATAAAGGGTATTAACATTTATGAACATTTACATAATTCTTAATGAGTTTCATGTAGATATTTCACATCCCTTTATCATGGAATAAATGATGATGTTGAATGATTCCATGTTGTATGATCTATGTGGCACACTTATGCATGAAAAGAAATGTTTAAAAAGGGTGTGCCCTGAAAGTGCTTTAATGAAATGGGTAAAGATTATTATCATGATATGTAAAGTTCAATTTACTCATGCTAATTCAAGTGAAATTATGGTTTATGCATTCTCCATGTGCAATGATACTTATCTCATGCGAATACCATGTTATGTGTTGTCGCCACATTTCCATGTTATGATAATCATTCTATATCATTATTTATGTTCATGTTTCCTTATGCTCCATTGATATTACTATTTCATAACATGTATTGTATTCTTCATTCGTTTCCTTGTTTATTCCCTTACTCAGAATTATAGCTCACCCTTTTCTTATGCATGTCCTCAGGTTATCCCATGCAATGCTAAGTACAATGGAATGTAGTGGTCATGTAAAGGAAGTTTTCAATAAGATGTTGTGTTTTTTGTTTAAATTTTTTAGGTAATGTTCCTAATCCCAAAAGATACTAGACCTCTATATCTTAAATTTTGTTTCAAGTGAAGGTTTTATGTAATAAATTATGTTGAGTGTGTAATAAAAAGAAGGGTTGTTAGGGTTTGTATCAGAGGATAGGTTTACTTATTTGTTGGATTAGGATTAGAAAACCCTAGTGAAAACATTAGGGATAAGACTAAGTATAATAAAAAATTCCCTATTTCTTGGTTAGTATTAAGTAAGTGGTTTATCAAAAAAATAAATCCATGTATGGATAAGAGAAGGTAGAGGTGGATATGGAACATATGTATCTAGGAGTGAAAACTCTGACATTGATTTTCGGGCTTGACCCAGGATATCCTGGTACACGACAATGGGCCTTACTTCACCCTTGGTTACGACACTCCTAGGGGATATTCTTTTTTAAATTCACAAGATTAGTATAAACCATTATTAAGGGAATAAAAAAATGTCCTAATAATAAATGATGGGAAGTAGATCATGGATAACATTGATTGAAGCCAATAGATTCATAAGTTAAGGAAATAAAAGTTTTTTTTACGTCGTCCATTTTTTTCTTTGGATTACCAATTTTTTGTTACCCCTAACATTCCTTTTATTTTATATAATGGACGGTAATAGGAGTAATCATACTATCAACCAATGCAAAGATCAATGTGATGAATATTATAATGAGATTCCCAATATGGTCGGAGAATGAATCATGAAATTTGTCACGATACTCTCTCAGTTAACTCAATATTTGTATAGAAACATGGGTCAAGAGGAACGTTCAACCCCCCCCCCCCCCAAGAGAGAATAAGTCGCTATCGAGAGATTCATGAGACCAAGGCCCCCAACATTTAAGGGATCATATGATCCCTCAATCACTGAACAATGGATCAACTTAATTGAAAAGATCTTCTACATCCTTAAATGTTCTGAATAAGAGAAGGTTAATCTGGATTTGTATCATAGGGAGGGTGAAGCTGATTTATGATGGAAATTGATAAAAAATACGATACCTGAGGAGGAGATCGAGGCATTGGAATGGAAGGATTTTCAGAAGATGTTTTTCAGTAAATATTTTCTGCACACCCTCCAACTTAATATGTAAAGGGACTTCCTTATCCTCAAGAAAAAAGTCAATTAATACATTGGAGAGAATGGGGAAAACTTTTCAAGGCTTGCACCATATGCCTCAGGCTATGTCGTTACCCTGAATTAAAGTTTTATTGATTTATTGGTGGGATGAAACCTAGCCTACAAAAAGCCCTGGAAATCCTTGAATTCGATAGCTATGAGGAAATTATCCAATGTTCCCTCAAAGTGAAAATGGATATCGGCGAATCCTAGGGTTATCATTGGGATAATAAGCATAAGGAGGACTTCAATTATGGTGGTCCGATGGATAAATGCAATGGTTCTAAGAAAATCCATCACCCCACTTACCAAAGGTGTAGAAAGAAGCACCCCAGAAATTGGCTAAAGGGGATGAGGAAATGCTTTAGGTGTGGAAGAGAAGGACACCAAGAAGTTAACTAATGAAAAGAAAAACATGCGGAAATGATTGAGGAGAGGAATGATTCATTCTACCCTCAACTTGTTGTTCATTGCTTCAACTATTAAGAACCAAGGCACCATGAAAACCTGTGCCCTAAGCCAAGATTTTTCAGAGGAAACCAACAACCTTCAATGCAGAAAGGGTGAGATTTTTCCATCACTATGGATGAAGTGAATCTCAAAAACAAAGTGGTGACAAGTACACTAGTTATTCATTCAAGAATAGTGAACGTACTTTTTGATTCTCATTCTATGCATTCTTTTATATCCTGAAGTTTTAGTTGAACAATCCCAACACCACCACAAATCATGGAAGTAAATTTGTTGGTGGGTACAACAAATGGGGCAATCATTGCATCCCTAGAATATAACTCCTTCCCTATCATAATTTGTGGATTTTACTTTCTAGAAAACCTTTTCATACTCCCTTGAGAATAATTTGATGCAATTTTTTGCATGGATTAGCTTTCTGTATATAGAGCCAATATAAATTTCCATGAGAGGGAAATCACTCTCCATATGGAGATTTGACCCCTGATTATATACAAGTGAAAGGAGGAAGGTGAATCTTCTTTAGAACCATCATCCCAAGAATGGATATTACTTCCCTAGAAGCATGCGTATCGGGATTAGATGATTGAGTCAAACGAAGCAACCATCCTTGAAGTCATGCCTATTATGAGGGAATTTGCTGAAGTGTTTCCCAAGGAATTATCGGGTCTTCCTCCTAGAATAGATGTTGAATTATCAATTGAACTTATACCTAGGTAATTTCCAAGATCCAAGACTCCATATATAATGGCTTTTGTGGAGCTTGAGGAGCTGGAGAAACAACTATAGGATAATCTGGATAAAGGGTTAATATGCCCAAGTGCTTCACCATGGGGTGCACCAGTCCACTTCATCAAGAAGAAGGATTGGTCAATGTTCCTTTTCATTGATTATCGTGAGCTCAAAAAAATCAAGATAAAGAACAAGTATCCTCTACCACAAATTGATGACTTTTTTGAATAGCTACATAGAGAAAAATACTTCTCTGAGGTAGATTTTCGGTCGAGATATTACCATGTGTGGGTAAAGAAGAAGGATATCACCAAGACTGCTTTTCGTACAAGATACGGGCACTATGTATTCATAGTAATTCCTTTTGGACTCACTAATGATCCTAAAATCTTCATGGACTTGATGAATATATTATTTATATATTACCTAGAAAAATTTGTGGTAGTCTTTATAGATGACATTCTAATATACATCGAAACCAAGGAGGAGCAGGAGGAGTATCTATGCACTTTACTAGAGACCTTGAGAAAGGAGAATCTCTATACAAAGTACATCAATTTTGATTTCTAGTTGAAGGAGGTCTCATTATTGGGCCAAATCATCAAAAGTAATGGGATATCTATGGATCCCTCCAAGATGCTGCAATTGAGGGATGGTCGAGTCCCACATAGGTAATAGATATCTGTAGCTTTCGGGGGTTAGCTATATAATATCACCGATATGTGGGAAATTTCTCACGATTGTACAACCCTCTTACTAAGCTAACTCATAATGGATTGAAGTATTCGTGGAGTGATGGATGCATAATGATCTTAAAAGAGATGAAAAGTAGGCTTATCACTATTCCCATACTCACACTACCCACAAGTGGAGAACATTTTTTGGTATTTAGGGATGCTTAAAAGAAGGGTTTTGGATACATGTTGATGAAAAATGAAAAAGTAATTTCCTATGCTTTAAGGAAATTAAAAGTTCATGAGAAAATCTATCTAACAAATGACCTAGAGTAGGCTACAATGGTCTTCTCTTTGAAAATTTTGTGGAATTATCTCTTTGGGGATAAGTGTGAAATATACAGGGTTCACCGAAGCCTCAAGTGTATATTCACATAGAAAGAGTTGAATATGAACCAACGAAGATGGTTAGAGCTGATCAAAGACTATGAATTCTCAATACATTACCACCTTGGGAAAGTGAACAAGGTGGAGGATGCTCTAATTAGAATGAATCCAGTGATTCTATCCTTGATGATAATTGAAAAGGATTTAATCTTCATATATTTGATAAAGGTACACATTGGAATCATAAATAAGGGAACATCATCAATCCTCTCACAAATTATTTCTCAACCGTATCTTTTGGAAAGGTTAAAGGATTCTAAAAAGGATGATGTGGAAATTCAAAAGAAAGTGAAAAATATCAGAAAAGGGAAATCCTCAGAGTTCAATGTTAATAAAGAAAGAATTGTGAGATTTGGGAAAAGACTATGTGTTCCATCAAGTCTAGAGCTGAAGAAATAACTTTTGGATGATGTGCATAGTTAGAATTTCTCCATTATCCCGGGAAACACAAATATGTATCGAGATATCCATGAGAATTATTGGTGGGATAACATGAAGAAAGAGATTGCTGAATATACATCAAAGGTCCTCGTATGTTGGAAAGTGAAGTCTCGGAGGTAGAAGTCTAAGGGGATGATGCAACCATTACCCATACTATCTTGGAAATGAGAGGACATGACAATAGACTTTTTCACTGGAGATCTTAAGACATCCAAAGGAAACAATGCTATCTGGGGTGTTGTGGAACGTTTTACAAATACTTCACACTTCATTGCTATTCGAAAGGATTTCCCACTGTATCAACTGGCATGGATATACATCAGAGACATTGTTAGGTTGCATGTTGTACCACTACTTATTGTATCTGATCCAGATTTAAGATTCATCTATATGTTTTAGAAGAGTCTTCGACATGCTCTAAATACTAAGCTTAACCTCACTATAGCTTATCATCCTCAAACTCATGGCCAATCTAAGTGAACTATCCAAACACTTGAGGACACGTTGAGAGCATTCTAAATGGAATTAAAAGGAGGATTAAATAAATATCTTCCTCTAGTTGAGTACTCTTAGAACAAATATTTCCAATCAATCATCCAAATGGATCCTTATGAAGCCTTGTAAGGGAAGAGGTGCAGAACAATGACATGTTGGGATGATGTTTGGCGGATAAAACTCCTAGGTCTGGAAATTGTCGATGAAATGGTAGAGAAGGTTAAGACCACCCAGCAGCACATTAAAGCTGCAAAAATTCAAAAAAAAGAGCTATGTTGATAATCGTTTAGGAGACCTAGAGTTTGATGTTGGATAAAATTTATTCCTCCACATATAACTGTGGAAGAGAGTTATGATATTTCAGAAGAATGGAAAGCTTAGTCCAAGGAACATCGTCCCTTTTTAGATCCTTGATCGCATTGGAGCAGTGGCCTTTAGACTAGCACCCCACCAAAAATATATCAAGTACTTGATGTATTCCATGCATCATTCTTGAGGAAGTACATACCTGACCCCTCGCATGTAGTCAATACAGAGGTGGTACCATTGGATAATGACCTCTCCTGTGAAGGTAATCCGATAAAGATGTTAGATAATAGGGAAAAAGTTCTAAAAAATAATACAATGCCCCTTGTGAATGTGTTGTTGAGAAACCACAAGTTTGAAGAGGCAACATGGGAATTAGAGAAAGTGATGAAGCATAGTTACGCTCATCTTTTTTAGTATTGGAAAATGAAAATTCGAGAGTGAAATTTCTTAATGGAGGAAGATTGTAACGACCCAAACTTTTATTAATGAAAATTTATCTTTATCTATTTAAATGTATTATTAGGTGAAATTGATATATAACATATGAACTTCCTTGGTTTGATGATTTTGAATTTTAAAATACCATTAAGAATTGTTATTGTTGATAATATAGTCATTGAACATTGATTACATGATTAGTATAAATATAGGGCTTTAACAAATCCAATTTACACAGATAAAGGAAGTGTTGGCATCATCTAGTAGAATTGATCTGTATGAGGCCCATTTTCATAGCTTAGAAAGGGGGTTGTGTCTTTGGTATTCACTCTTGGCCAAGCCCAAGAAGAGAATGAACATGTTAATATTGAGCGGAACCGCCTATGGGATAAGTGGAAGTTAAGAAGAGATTACCACTCGAGAAATGTTATCCACGCCACCCCAAGAGTCTGTTACCATCACACACCATACCCTTCGGTCTTATGTGGGTGTTAGAAGGGGTTATGTAACAATACCTTAGCACTATGATTATGTGCATTATTTTTCTATATAATAAATAATATACATTCATTTTATTAGTTTTACTTTGTAAATGGTTTTTAAAGAACAAATAGAATTTTTAGTTATAATTAAATTAAGAAATATATTTTGATGAATTAATGGATTTTTGAATTAAATAATAATTTAATAAAATATTATTATTAAATTACTTTTTATTAAATATAAATTATCTTATAATTTTAATAATACAACTGTAATTTTTATTAATGTTTGAAAGTTGTTTTTGTCAAAACACATAAATTTTCAAAAAATGTCAGTTTTAATTTTAAAATAAAAAATTAAAATATTTAGGAAATTATTTATATAAAATTAATATTATTTTTGGAATCAAGACATCAAAATTATCCAACAGTGAATTTTTCATATTTTTCTGAGATAGTTGAATTTTTGTGTAAAAAATAAATACAGTTTAAATATATAATGTGTTTTATGACTTCATAATGACCCAATAGTAATGTAATAAAATAATATAAACATTATTTTCAACTAATATATGTTTCAACATTAATATAATTTTATTTTAGGTTTGTTTTATTTATTTTACAAAGATTTAGTGTACCCTTCAAGACTTATAAAACATTTTAACTTTTTAAATTGATTTCCTTGAGAGTGTGACCCACCTCCACATAAGAAACCCTATTATTTTAAGAAGTTATGCCATTGTAAATATAAAATATTGTTTTCCAATCCCATTTTTAGAAACCCATGATCTAAAACCATGGGTTGGTTTGTGGTTTTGATTAGTTTAATGTGTGGTGTCCCAAACCTAAATAATAAAGAATTCCCTCTCCTTTCATAAATAAATCCACCAAATCTCCCACTTCCTCTTCACTCAAAGCCTCTGGAGTTCACCCAATCTCTTTAGTCCTTTCTCTATAATCCTCCCAAGGCGCCCCAAGCTCCCCAGAATCCTCTCTCAGGCCTCTCCCATGCCATTGAGATCACACTTCCATGTAAGGGATTCCTTCTTCTCTCGTTTTATCCAAGTTTCTTAATATTATTATGCCATTTTATTTTCAATTAAAAATGTTGGGGTATGATTTATAACGTCCACTATAATAAAATCTTTATGTTTTAATGATGATATATCCCTTTCTCTCTCATCGATGTCTTCTATGTATACCTGTTACCATGCTGAAATTCCATAAGGGAATTCTTCCTTTCTCATTTTCATTCAATTTCTTTACCATGTTATGACCTTTTATTTTCAGTTAAAAATTTTTGGGTATTATTTATAACCTCCCCCATAATTTCATATTTATTTTTTAATAATGATATACCTCCTTTCTTTATCATTAACTCCTCCCATGTACACCCATTACCATGCTGAAATTCCGTAACCAATTTCTCTCTCCTCGTTTACATTCAAGAAATTCTTATATATCATGAATTTAAATTCCATTAAATTTTTTTGGACATGTATATATATCGTCCCCTTAGTTTAAATTTAATTTAATATGATTAGACACCATTTTCTCTCTCATACAACATTTTTATGAATTTTTATGTCACGCCGTTATGTTACCGAATTTGCACCACGATTTTCCATGCCAAAGTCATTGTTTAGTGAATACCATGCCCATTTATCTTTAAAGAGTTTTCACCTTTATGAACATTTACTTATTATTTAAATATTTTCATGTATGTATTCCACATCCCTTTATCATGTAATAAATTATAATGTTGAATGATTCCATGATTTATGATCCATGTGTCACACTTATGAATAAAATGAAATTTTTAAGAAGGGTGTGCCCTGATAGCGCTACAATGCATTGGGTAAAGATTAGAATCATTATATTTCAATTAAAATGATGGTTTACTCATTATAATTAATTTTAAATGAGGGTTCACTCATGATCCATGTGCAATGAGCCTTGGTTCATGCTAATACCATGTTATGTGTTGTCGCCACATTTCCATGTTACGAAAATCTGGCTATATCATGCCTCTATGTTCATGTTTTTTTATGCTCCAATGATATGCCTATTTCATAAAATTTATATTATTATTCATGTTTTTCCTTATTTACTCAATTAAAAATCTTTATATCGGACCCTTTTCTTATGCATTTCCTCAGGTTATCCCATGCAATGTTAAGTACGAGGGAATGTAGTGGTCATGTAAATGATGTTTTCAATAAAATGATTTGTTTTATGTTTTCAGTTGTTATGAAATGTTCCTAAGTCCCAAATACACTAGAAATATTTACCTAATATGTTGTATCAAGTGAAATTTTTATGTAATAAATTATGTTAAGTGTGTAATAAAAAGCGGGGTTGTTATATTTATCTACTAGTATGGTAAGAGTACATGGTCACCCTATCATGGGAATTTAGTAGTCTGGGGTTTAGTGAATTTATAATTTTTATTTAATGGTCCACTTAATTGTGAATTGAGACTAAATAACCAATTAAAAATTGTAAAATTTAATGGAATTTTTTTTTTTGTGATTTGGGGTTTTCATTCTCTCCCTATTTAATCTAGAACATCAATGCCATTTTTATCCCAATTTCCATGGCTTCCTCCAAGGTTTGTATTCTTTAATATGGAGTATTTATCTATGTATGTGATACTAATAATCATAATACATCTTATTATTTTTTCCCATTGCACTATCTTCCACTCAAATAGTAATGAGTGTCTAGGGGTTTTCCCATATTGAATTATTATATAGGGGTTCTTACGGTTGGGGCTTCCAATATTCATTTAGTGATATTTCTAAATATATAATGGTTTTAAAGCCTATTTTGACAACATATTAATCAATTTTATGTCAGTTTTATATATATCATTCTTTATTAAATAAAACATGAATTTTATTATGGGTTAAAGTTATTTTTTGAATGATATATATATATATGATAAAAATGTAGATGTTTGAATATTTTATGGATAGGAAATGACCCACCAGGCCCCTTATCAAGTCATCAGTATACCATGTGTGCCACCCCAAGCCCTCAATTAATAGTCCAGGGACTGGTGACTAACAATGAGTAGGAGTATCACACAACATTAGAGACCGTAGCCTTTATCATCCTACAATAGACACAAAAATATATTGCCTAAAATAACTAGAAACACCATATATATATTTATATATATTTATAAATATATACAAAAAATTGAAGGGGCCTCAAATACAAGCACAAAACCATTTAAAAAACATACCCAATTAATAATATATTTGAAAAATCCTCTGAATATGAGAAATAAAAAATACATAAAATCCTCTTTACTATAAGTACTCCTAGGTTGATATATTTCTAAAATAGTGACTACTGCTATCATGAAACCCCATGCTCGTACATGAATTTATAGGAATCCCTACATATCAGCTCTGAACAAGACACACTGGCTCCAAATCCACCAAGACCATCTCTGAACCCTACATCATCTAAACATACAAAACATGTGTGGCCCAAAGACCCATATATGGGAGACTATAAACATACTTAGTGGGATTCCCCAAAACAAAATATGTTAAAGATGTTTTCTCGCACTCTAAAATAATAAGGAAAATTGGATTGATATATCGAATGATCAAGATATTCTCAACCACTATATTTCATTAGAATTAAATATATTCTCATTCATCTCATCTCTAAACCTCTATCATCAAATATCATGACAAACTAGGGTTTTCCAATTTACCAAAAATCCTACATATTCTAAAGATGGAACCCAGTAGTATGAAACTTCTAAAAGCCACCCAAGGTGTTAGTAAGGATTTAGAAGTCTCAAATAATCCAATCACCACAACCTATATGACTTCCACATCCCCATAATATACCTTAATGGGGGACCCTCCCCTCACCAATGAATACACGACAGTTGCGGGAGTCCCCCATGTTACTATCTTTTTATTATCATGTCACCATTTGAGAAATACATAGGGGATCTGACTCATTGACCATGAATAGATGTTATGTATTGTAATACTAACCCCTACTATTATAACTACCCTTTCATGAGAAAACCCATTAAACATTTTTAGAATAGTGTCACCGGACTCTAGCCTTATCAAAATATAAGTATCATTAAAGGGTGTAACAAAACCTATTTGAGGACCCATGCCCCATTTTAGCTCTTAGATTGATGGGACTCTTATGATAATATACCCCCACTATTAGTATGTATTAGGGGGTAATGGAACCCCTATATAATTGAGGGACCCATAATCTAATAAAACTCACTTCTAGGGGGAACATACCCCCACAAATTCCTCAATAACCATGCATAAACCTCTTAATTGGATATATAGAGATAAAGAGAAAAATATTCATATATAACATCATGTATTAACTTTGATTTCTAGGAGAATAATGCAATAAATTTATACACAAAACAATTATCATTATGGGATACTTGTGTATAAAATTACGATTCTTGATAAATGAAATATATATCCACTAGAGATAGAAAAGTACGTGAAATTTACTATAGGGGTACAAAATATATATCCCCTCAACAACTATCTAGTCATGTACTACCTCACCCAATATTGTGTTTGTATCTGCCTTTATGGAGTGTGAGATATGATTCATGGAATGCAGGGATGCAAGGGTAATTAGTTTTTCCCACCATATCTTGAGTCATGTAACGTCCAAAGTACATAGCATGTCCCAGAGGGAACCCTATTTGTGAACACAACCATATCACATAGCATGTAATGCTAGGGAGGATAATTCATTCATGGTAGAATTGGTATACAGTGTGTGTTCTTGTCCCACACATATTTTGTGAGCACACATGCTCCAAGGGATGTACTATATGTATATGATATACCAGTCCTCATAGGGGATTACGAAGTGTGTACTAAGTTCAAAAACCATGTGATATTTTTATCCATTGAAAACTAGACACATCTTCCTAGATTACACACATCATGTGTCCTAGGATAATAAACAATGTCATCATTTTCTTCAAACTATAAATAGAATAACTCCAAATTATTCACCTTTTTCACTAATCTCAGCTCCATTTGGTCCCAAAACACCCCCAGACGCCTCATACAATGTTTTTGCGATTCTGATAGATGATTTTTGGCTATCCACTACTAGAATCAGGGTTAAAAATCACAAAAATAAATCCTATAAACCTCATATATTACTGTATTATGAGAAAGAAACCAACACCACTTCATCAATCCCTTATCACTTGATGATCAACCACATGAAATTCTCCCAAAATATGAACACAAAATAATCACTTGCATCCCCATCCATATTCATTCAATCCAATATTGACTACTTCAAGATCCAAACCCTCTAACCCTCAAGGTATCTAGGGATATTTCAATGGAAATAGTGGATAACCCTAGAGATAAGATATAATAATTTATTTGTTTATGAAATCATAAGGTTCACATATATGAAATTAATTTATTCAGTATGAAATTTTTTTCATTAAGTGATGTGCCAATGATAGGTTGTCCCTTATCTTGAAATGTGGATAAAGGTTATGTGACCCCTAATGGAAATCCCATTTCCCAAATAGATCCATGGTGTATGAATTTCTATATGAGATATCATTAAAAAGATATATTCATTTGATCTTTCATGGTAAATGTCATTTTAATTAATAAAAAATAAAAATAATGTAAAATTTTATTAACATGGAAATTCATAAAATCATAGATTTTGAGTTAACACTATTTCCCATGATCAAAAAAAGACATAATGATTTTTTGTGGTTTGTGATACGGTAAATTTACTATTTACCCCATGAGAAGGTCCCAAGACATATAAAGATCAAATTTAAGCTGAGTCTTGTTCAAGAAACTCGTGGGTCAAAACATCCTCCACACCTATATGTTTTTTTATTCTTGAATATGAAACAACTAGGTAACCTTAATGAAGGTTCTCAAAGAAAATCCTCTAGGGGAAAATATTCCACCACTAGAGGTATTTCATTTATCTTTGAAACTCAAATCCCAATATGAACTCAATACATAGACACCCAATATGGAAACACTGTCTTTTATCTCTAAAGTCATAATCCCCCACACATTTTAATGAACATACTTATAAAAAACATGATTATTATCAATGTGATTCTTGTCAAACCTCTTCACCAACAACAACTTTCTCATCTAATGATCATACCACCCCATGAGTTGAACTATACCATTAATACACTAACATCCAACTTGATTTAGTTCACTAACCAGGGAACCTCTAGTGGGGGAAAACCAATCCCCACATTTAAATTGATTTGTTTATGGTTTTCATATTAGAAAAACCCATCTATTCCATACTCCTCCACTGAGAAATTAACAAATATTTCACACTAACACCCAAGGACTTTCAAGGTAATATGATCCTCTAAACCAGAATCTTTTCATCTCTTATCTCATAACTAAAAGAAACAAGTAACAATGTCGTTATCTCATATCACAAAGGTATTATGGTTATTCTTTCAGAACCTAATAATCCTTGGGAATCCTTAAATCTAATATTAATCACTAACTAGTTCACATACAATATTGAGGAAAACTTGGTTGTGTTATTGTTTTACAATAACAAAATTTTGTGATAAGTATATAAGAAATACCAAAAACCTCATAAAACTACTTGAAACCTTAAAAAAATTCTTCGAGTGGACCAATCCACCATAATCCAAATAATTTGGTCCCGAATACTCAATAAACCATCTCATTAATCTCCACACCCCAAGATAACACTTGAAAAAACTTGAGAGACCAAGAAAAAGAACTTATAGAGGATAGATCCCCCTCCACTGTAGATAAGTGGTTTCAATGTGATGGGGGAACCAAAAAAGATCCAATGGATATACGATATTCAGGGACACACTCCATTAGGGATGTCTTCTCTAATAATAAAAATTTTGATATTTAATACAAACCCTAAGGGAAAACCACTATCCACCCTATATAATTTGTTGACATTCTCCCTAGAATTTTTAATACTAATCAAGTCAATCACCAAATAATGTATGGTCACACATGACACTAAGTTTAAATCACCGTCATGGGCCTCTTATATAAATGTGAAGAGAGTGGGGATACCACCAATGATTGAAGGTGAGAAATGTATCCCAGTTGAAAAATAATCAACTAATACATGGATAGTTGGTCACGAGCCTCCTCCATCATATGACCAAAAAGAACTGTTATATAATAAGTAACCACTACCCTTATAATACAAAAATAATATCATATCAATTTATATGGTTTTAACCACACAATGGATTGATGCTACTACATTATAAATCTAAAAGTCGTGTTATAAGAGGTTACTACATAACTCATAACCTTATACTGAGACCAGGGAATGTTATGAAAACTAAAAAAGATTCTCCCAGAATAATAACCAATAACAATCCATCTCACATGCTCCATATACCCCACAATTCTATTCATAATTCCTCCAAAAAATACAATAAATCTATCCCCTGAATGAGTGATGATTCATTGATTAGTCTCCCTTCAAGGTTCAACCAGAGGTAACCCTTCAGATGTTTTTTTGTATTCCTCCACATCCACAAGATGTAAATTACCATCCATAAATATATTGAAAAAATTTATGATTACCATACAGTGGGTATATGAATATATCTTCATAACATTTTACTTCTCTTGCTACACATGAAGGGATCACACCCACTGTTGGAGGATGGGGGTGGGTGGGTGGGTCTCTCCTCATTTACTCAAATATAAATCACCCCATTGTTCTAGCACTAGTACGTAATCAAATTCAAGTTTGGAACCACTGAATATTATTTCCTTAATGAAGGAATATCTTAAAATAACTCTTTCTCTACTAAGTAATAACTCACCTTACCTAGAGGGTTGAGTGAAAGATTCTCTCCACTAGTGGAATCTCACTAGTCAAAAAGGGTATGGTTGGGGGTTCCACTAGAATATCCAATTCTTGAAAATATGATGTAGAAAGGATAACTCACACATGTTCCTTTCAATATGAGGGTACATGGTGATAGGACACAAACTGTACTCAAAACTGCACCAATAAACTCCTGATCATAGCCTTCCATCACTTACATATCCTCAATGCTCAAATTGTTAAATCCTCATGTGTGATAGAATTTAACCATGGAAAATTATTTTAGTATTAGAATATTTCATTACTCATCTATTACCATTCTCACAACACTAAAAATTCCATTTAACTACATACTAATATTAATTTTGTTGTACAATAAGGTGGTCTCATATCTCAATTAAATCATTAATGCTGAGTTCTATCCATGACACCACTCAGGATATCTTCATGTAAAATTACTACATATCCCCATAGTTGGGGCACTTCCCTACCCAGAATCTTGAATTAATAAATTCTCACTTGTGGTCTTTGGAATTAGTGATGTTATATGAAAACTCAAACTCAACATGATATTTCTTCCTCCATAGTCTTCTATCAGACAACTAAAGTAAAACAATTCCACACTAATTAATGCAAAAAAACAACTCTAGAGGTTTTTGGGCAGCGACACATACTTGAACATAGTTGTTATTACCTATGATGGGTCCAAAATACATAGATAAAACTCCCTACTAGATAAGGGATCAATATCCAACAATAGAAGAGAAGTCACATGGAGATTTCAATAAATATATAATCTATTAAAGGATCACTTTTCCATTTAATGGGTATCAACACAAGAATCTTCATATATTTTTTTGTTAGATTCCATACTAGATGAAAATGAGAGTTGAAAACTCTAACCAATCCTCTATATCCTAAGGACTAAATGCTCAATGAAACCCATGAGGCCTTTGATAACTAAATGAACACAACATATATCTCCTATAAGTAGTATTGTCTTTATTAGTGTGAACTAACATACACTATATATGGAATATCTATAATGGGAATGATGGGGAGAAGAACTATCTCGGATCATGGGGTAAAGATATCACAAAATTGAGTCTCAGATACAATTCCTCTTCATTAACTAACTGGTGCAGATAGTCCCAATTATAGGAATGTGGCTATCATGACTATACATTTATATATAAGTTGGTTATCATCAGGTAATGTCCAATATTTGATAGGATAAACAAAAAGTTTTAGGGAATATCTAGATGATAAAAGTGGGGACCATAAAGATAATAACTGAAAACTATTTGATACATGTACCAAAAGAAATATGCATTTCAATTATGTGTTAGAGACATGGATTTGATAAAATGTTATCAATATCTTAACAAAAGGATACATCCATTGTTGCTCCAATAAAAATATCTCTAGTATGATAATTGAACTCAACGAAACATAATATAATTTACCAAAATTCCCAAACCAATCCTCACATGACATAAAACATATAACTCTTTCCATAGGAATTGGCCACTCTGTCTCCACTCTAACATGACCCAACACACCAAAACCCTGTATGGGCTAGCGATAAGACAAGTATGAGACCCTATGATTTCATAAACTGGTCTAGGGCATAGTGACTAGAATCTAGTGGGAATATCACATAATATGAGAGGGATTAGTCTATTTTAACATAAAAAGACACACATTTCTAGTGAATAAAATAACCTAATTAAATTATTATTAATATATTTCCAGTAAATGAAAACACTCTCCTTGATATTGAGCATCTTTCCTATTAAAAAGATAGTACATATAGAAAATAATTCGTGGTAGCCAATATCTCAAAGGTATAAGGCCAATCGATGATCCCAAATTTCACATTACTTGACTATGATTTCTCACATGTAATTTTTGATCTTTCAAACCCGTTAACAATGATCTCCTTGTAGAACCATGCCTCCCAACCTCCCACCACCATTACACTGCATTTGATTCTTGGGATAATTAAAACTAAGGCATCCACTTAAAGGTATTTAGGGATAATCAATAGGGAAGCACTGAGCCAACCTCCACTAATATGTGTCAAATATCCAAACACACCAATAGTATATATATATATACATGTAACTAAACAGTATCAAACACATTCAGGAGATATAAAACATGAGGTATAATCAACATAAAAAAATACCCATGGAACTATAGATCTGAAAATCATTAGAATATAATTGACATAAAAATATAAATCTCATCATCATTGTAAGTACTCCTTGGTCAATCTCTAAACATAATGGACACCATAACCATAAATAACTACAATAGCATCCTGTGTTTTTTAAAAATATGTTATTTTCTCAAGGAACATTAATTTGTAGTTTGGCAGACATAAAAAATTATAAACCAATATTTTGAATGATGATATTGGAGTTTTAATACTTAAATGTGTTGTTTTTAGACTTCATTTTAAGGATAAAGAGATTCCATGGGAGTACCATTTAGTTTTGAGATCGTCGATCCCCAGAAATGCATGCCTAGGAAGAACAATAAAGGGTTCATAGTTGTTCTGTAACCTTTTTTCCCATAAGGTGAAACCATGTAGCTAATCAAGTGGAGATGGGGTCCTCGCACGGTTTGGTCTAAACATGTGAGAGAAGGTGAATGTCAATGAAGAATATTATAGATCCATGATAGAGGTGTATGGATTGGTTTTAAAATTTTCTATCAAGTTGTGTGCATTAATTGTGTGATCCCACATCATATGCATTATCCCAACCATAGTAGGCATGTGGTTTAGCCAACCAGTTGGCCAAACCATGCACCATTTTAAAGGGGTAAATTTCATATTTTTTCCTTTCTTTATTATATATTTTCTCATTGTTTTCTTCTCCTCTTACCTACATGAATCATCCCTTCATTGAATCTTATCATCTCCTACACTATGCATGGATATATATCGCCCGTTTGGCCTCCATTTAGAGTGTTGTCACATGCATTGGATAGCACTCGGTGATTCTATAGTCCTCTTCCCTCTATTATTGTGTTCTCTTGCTGTATTAAATACTCTCTTCATCCTGGATAGTTCTCCCTATGTTCTAGGGGTTTGTCTATTTCTTTATTTTTTTATTGAATCGACTTGATTCAAATATTTATATTTTATTTCTGGACCGTCCTATGCATGAGGTAGCTGGTCTATATATGTTCACTTATTGTATAACCATTTATAAATTATTTCATTATGATGCATGCCAAACTTTCCCTACATCATCAAATAAATGTGAAATTAACTATATAGAGCCTACTTCTATGATTTATATAGCCTTTATGATTTAATTTAACCCATAGTAGGTAATCTACCTCAACATGACCCACCCCTTTAGTGCATCTTCTAGATGTCTATTGATTATGCCTTTCTTGGGAAATTAGGACACTGTTCTGGATATAAGCTTTAATGTATAATTTATAATGCCTTGTCTTGCTTAGTCTAGGCCTTATTTTTAGATGTGGAAAATGAATCCATTAATAAGAAATTAATTAAATTGAATTTTATGGACTTATAATGATAGTCGCATCATGTAATAATATACAATTTTTGAGGTGTATTGGTTTATTTAATGAAATGGGAAAAGTGAATGGTGCTAATTGAAGTGATAAAAGGCATGCTTCGATACATGGAACATATTTCTTTATTATTGAAATGGTACATGGGTGTCTCCCTCTTAAGTATGCACAAATTTTTTTGTGTAATTATTATAATCATGAACATTATTTTTTTGAACATAAACGATTACTTGAATTATTTGTACCTCGGGTGAGATGTGGGGTCCTTTTTAATGGAGCACCGTGGACAAGATCATAGGTCACTTGATTTATATACCACATTGAGTGAAATATTGATTCCCCTATAGAAATTATTTGGATGGACTCTTAGTGTGAGATTTTTGTATTTTACTTGATCGACAAATGGATTCCCTTATAGGAATTATTTGGACGGGCTCATAGGATGATTTGGATTATTATTCTCAGGAGTGATACTGGGGCCCTAGGGGAGTCTCCTTGGATGGGATTAGTAGAAAGATGATTATTTCATGACATAAGTGAAACTCATTCCCCTACATGAGATAACTAGGATGAAGTTAGTGGGTCCTTCCTTTATACCATACCAAGAGTGATACTTGGGATTCCTCTTTATGGATCGCATTTGATGGACTCTTACAGTTATGGGTATTTATAGTGATCATAGTGAGATACTTGGGGTTACTATTTATTTCTCACCATGGATGGGACTAGGATGCATTATTAATAAGAACATAATGTATATTTTTAAAATTTATAAGGAATTCTAGTTTATCAGATTTTAGGATGTGCCCGCCCAGACAAAGAACATGCTGGGGTTCAGTCCATGTTGCTTTTAACCTTTATAACCGCCTAGATATTTCCCCATTCCCATACACCTAAAAATTATATATATGTTTCTATTCAAAAAAATTATATCTATAGATGTTGACCACGCACTACTACAAAAACGGGCTTTATCAGCGCTCAAAACAGGCTTTAATAGTGCTAAAAAAGAACTTTAAAGCTCAGCACTCATAAAGGTAGACCGTATCAGCACTAAAAAACACTGATAAAGGGAGCCTTAATCAGCACTAAAAGATCACTGATAAAGGGATCCTTTATCAGTGCTAAAACAGCACAGATAAATGGATTCTTTATCAGTGCCTTTTTAGCACTGATAATGGATCCCTTTATCAACGCTAAAAAAGTGTTGATAAATGCCCTTCCTGTTGTAACATAAAATTCTACAGCAGCACACCCAAACAATACCTACAAAAAAATCAGCATATCAACAAGTACACCCAAACAAAATTAACACATAATTCATAAGGTAATTTCAGTAAGTATACCCATACACCATTAACACATAATTCAAAGTTAATTAAATACATAAAGAATTCAATTCAAAATTCATGGGGTTGGGGGGTTGTTCAGGGGTTTGGGGTGGCTGTCCAAGGGGATGGGGTGTCCAAGGGGTGGGGGTGTCTGGGGGGATAGGGGTGTCTAGGGGGTGGGGGCAGTCTAGGAGGTTGGGGGCTGTCCAAGGGGGGCGGGTTAGTGTTCTGGGGGGGGGCTTTCCATGGTGGTGGGGTTGTCCAGGGGTGGCGTGTCCAGGTGGTGGGCTGGTGTCCAGGAGGGGTGGAGGGCGCATCCAGGGGTGGTGGACCATCCAAGGGGTGGTGGGGTTTCCAGGGGGGCGTCTAGGGTGGTGGTGGTGGGGGGGGGGGGGGGGGGCTATCCATGGGGGTGTCCAGGGGTGGTGTTGTGTCCAGGGTGTTGGGGGGCTTTCCATGTGGTGGGGGTGTCCAGGGGCGGGGTGGTGTCTAGGGGGGTGGGGTGGTTGTCCAAGGAGATGGGGGTGTCTAGGTGGGTGGGGGTGTCCAAGTGGTGGGGTGGTGACTAGTAGGGTGGGGGAGCCATCCAGGGGGTTGGTAGGTGTCGAGGTGGGGGGGGGGGCTGTCCATGGGGGTGTCCAGGGGGGTGGTGTGGGGTGGTGTCCAGGGGGTTGGGGGTTAAGGGGTGGGGGTGTCCAAAGGGGTGGGGGTGTCCAGGGGTTGGGGTTGTGTCCAAGGGGTGGGGGGTCCAGGGTGTTGGTGTGGCTGTCCAAGGGGGGTGGGTTGGTGTCCAGGGGGTGGGTTGGGGTCCACGGGGTGGGGTGGCTTTCCATGGGGGTGGGGGTGTCCAGGGGGTAGGGGTGGGTGTGTCCAGGTGGTGTCTAGGAGGGGTGGGGCATCCAGGGGCGGGGGCATCTAGGGGGTGATGTGGTGTCCAGGGGGGTGGGGTGTCCAGTGGGTGGGGGTGTCTAGAGGGGTGAGGGTGTCCAAGGGGTGGGGTGTTGTACAGAGGGTGGG
Organism: Viscum album; assembly: GCA_963277665.1. Lineage (NCBI taxonomy): Eukaryota > Viridiplantae > Streptophyta > Magnoliopsida > Santalales > Viscaceae > Viscum > Viscum album. The sequence continues at coordinate 1,258,390,332 of OY728122.1, forward strand.
GGCGGTCCGGGGGGTTGGTGGGGTTGTCCAAGGGGGTGGGGTGGTGTCCAGGTGGTTGGTGTTGTTGTACAAGGGGGATGAGGTGGTGTCTAGTGGGGGTGGGTGGCTGTCCATGGGGGTGGGGGTGTCCAAGGGGTGGGGGTGTCTAGGTGGTGGGGTGGTGTATAGAAGGGGTGGGGGTGTCATCCAGGGGGTTGGTGATTGTCCAGGGGGGTCTGGGGGTGGGGGGTTGTCCAAGGTGGTGGGGGGTGTCCAGGGAGTGGAGTGGTGTCAGGGGGGGTTGACTTGTACATGTCCCAAATGACCCATGGATCATTCTTCTATGTGTTTGGCCGGATTTACATACGTCATTTGTTGTTTTCACTTAAAATTCTGTCCATTTTAAACAAAAGAGAGACACTTTGAGTGATACCAGCCACACCTTGCCTCATATTATAGAAGGTTTGACTCGTACACATCAAAAATGACACATGGATCATTCTCCTAAAGTATTAACTCAGTCTGAATGTGTTTGGTCAGATTTCTGTATGTATGTTGTTTTTTCACTTAAAATTCTGTCCATTTTAAACAAAAAAGAGACACTTTGAGTGATAACGGCCACACCATGCCTCAGATTGAGGAGGGTTGACTTTTACATGTCACAAATGATACATGGATCATTCCCCTAAAGTATGAACGTAATCCTAGTGCGTTGGGTAGGAGTTCCATACGTCAGTTGTTGTTTTCACTTAAAATTCAGTCCATTTTAAACAAAAGAGAGACACTTTATGTGATACTGGCCACAAAATGACTCAGATTGAAGCCGAGTTCAATCTTACATGTCACAAATGACCCATGGATCATTCTAATAAATTATTATCATATTACTAATGCATTTGGTCAGATTTCCGTATGATTGTTGTTGTTTTGACTTAAAATTTTGTCCATTTTAAAAAAAAGAGACACTTTGAGTGATACCGGGAACACCATGCCTCAGATTGAGGTGTGGTTTACATTTACACACCAATAATGACCAATGGATCGTTCCCCTAAAGTATCAAAACAATACGAATGTGTTTGGTCAGATTTTCTTATGTTAGTTGTTGTTTTCACTTAAAATTTTGTACGTTTTAAACAAAAGAGATACACTTTGAGTGATACCTGCCACATCGTGCCTCAGATTAAGGCATGGTTAACTCGTGAACGTCCAAAATGACCCATAGATCATCCCTCTAATGTATCAAAACATTTTGAATGCGTTTGGTCAGATTTCCGTATGTCAGTTGTCGTATTCACTTAAATTTCTGTCAATTTTAAACAAAAGAGATACACTTTCAGTTATTCCAGCCAAAATGAGCCTTGTATTGAGGTGGGGTTTACTCACACACGTCAAAAATGAACCATTTATTGTTCCCATAAAGTATAAACACTATCCTAATGCCTTTGGTTGGATTTCCGTACGTTAGTTTTTGTTTTCACTTAACATTCTGTCCATTTTAATCAAAGGAGAGACACTTTGAGTGATAAAAACCACACCATGCCTCATACTGAGGTATTTTTGACTCTTATAAGTCAAACATGACCCATGGATCATTCCCCTAAAGTATAAACACAATCCAAAAGTGTTTGGTCTGATTTCCGTTTGTCAGTTCTGGGTTTTAGTTAAAATTCTGTCCATTTTAAACAAAAGATAGAAACTTTGAGTGATACCGGCCACACCATGCCTCGGATTGAGGCAGGGTTGACTCTAAAAAGTCTAAAATTACCCATGTATTGTTCCCCTAAAGCATCGACACAATTCGAATGCGTTTGGTCAGATTTTTGTACGACGGTTTTTGTTTTCTCTTAAAATTCGGTCCATTTTAAACAAAAGAGAGACACTTTGAATGATACCAGACACACCGTGCCTCCGATTGAGGAAGGGTTGACTCTTACATGTCTAAAATTACCCATGTATCATTTCCCTAAAGTATCAATGCAATCAGAATGTGTTTGGTAAGATTTTCGTATGCCAGTTGTTGTTTTCACTTAAAATTATGTCCATTTTAAACAAAAGAGAGACACTTTGAGTGATACTAGCTACACCATGTCTAATATTGAGTAAGGGTTGACTTGTAAGCATCCCAAATGACCCATGGATCATTCCCTTAATGTATCGACACAATCCGAATTTTTTTGGTCGGATTTCCGTACGTCATTTGTTGGTTTCACTTAAAATTTTGTCCATTTTAAACAAAAGAGAGACACTATGAGTGATACTAGCCACACCATACATCAGATTGAGGAGGGGTTGACTTATAAATATCAAAAATTACCCATAGATCCTTCCCCTATATTATCAACACTATCTTAATGTGTTTGGTCAGATTTTCTTATGTCAGTTGTTGTTTTCACTTAAAATTCTTTCCATTTTAAAAAAAAAAGAGACATTGTGAGTGATACCAGCCACAACATGACTCAGATTGAGGCAGGGTTGACTCATAAATGTCACAAATGACCCATGGATTGTTTCCCTAATGTTTTAACACAATTCAAATGCGTTTGGTTTTATTTCCATACATCAGTTGTTGTTTTCATTTAAAATTTAGTCCATTTTAAACAAAAGAGAGTCACTTTGAGTGATACCAGTCACACCGTGCCTCGGATTGAGGTAGTGTTGACTCGTGCACATACCAAATGACCCATGGATCATTATCCTAAATTATAAACACAATATTAATGAATTTAATCAGATATAAAGTTATTCTGGAGATTTTACTTGTTTTTCTTATCTAAAAACCAAAGAATCGTGGTTCATCATTCTTGCATGTTGCCAGTGCATTTAATATGTTAAATTGGGAAAATGAATCATTAGAGAATGGATGATTTATTTAATAACAATTAAAATTTTCCTATGAACATTTACATACAACAATGTTTCATCTTTTGATCCCATTAACCCCTCTCAAAAATGGTCGCTAATTGTACACGTCCCCAAGTCAGATCTTCATGGTATTTGTGTATAATCTTCCATCAGGTATACGGCCCAATCATTTCTGAAAAAATCTATATTGTCTTGTGAGTATGAGGCTTTTCGACATGATATTTTTACTACAAAATATTTAAATAAATAATTTAAATGAAATAGTAGTTGTTTTTGAAAATACCTCTTTAGGGATGCTAGTTTGTTGATGAAAAACGATCTCATTCATAAATTTACAAACATATTAACTGCAATCATTATCGTTTGTTTGTTTTAGACACTGAAAAAAAAATTGATCATTAGGAGAATAAGTATCTTGTGTTGATATGTGTTTGGATAGTGAAATTTTATTATATATACCATGATATTTGTGTCGACTTAGTACTTGCTCGCCTCCTTATGCTTTGCCCCTATCCTAATCCCTTTTTTAGAGGATAATGATACACCACCATATCATAACCGAATCCTCAATAAAATAAAATATATATTATATTAATTTATGTTTATACCTAAAATGTAGGATGTAGTGTCTTACAGATTCACAAACTCCATCATGTGTGATCAGTTTATTGGATATCCTTGCATTAAATCCAAAAAATCATTCTTTAGAGTATCCATGTTCACTGCAATTAGTCTCCAAAGATTCCTAAAAGAACAAAAAGTAATAAGTAATAAAATAAGTGAAAATATAATTGATATGCTTTAATTGTAGAGTTTTACCACAGAATGGTTGGTATTAGGAAGAGTCTGTCATCCGTAATCTTGCTTTCAAATGTTTTTAGCAAGTTGTTCACTATTTCATCCTTTTTTGATGGCTCTAATTTCGTTAGTTGTGTTGAGGTGGTGTGAGGACTAATGAGACTGAATTTTTTCTCAGGGGGAAATTACTTCAACTATTTTTCATATATACGTTTGTCAATGATATAAAATTCATTTAGCCATAATTTTCACCATATATCAGCTTTTAAAAAATAAATTCATGAAAACAAACCTCATATATAAATTTACAATTATGACGCCTAACCAACTATATTCAAGGATCTCATTTACATTTTCAGCAACAACGAAGTCTTGAATTTCTTCTCCATATATATTCTTTACAATAAACACTCTTTGAATACTACCACCTCTTAGCTTCTGATCCACATGAGTCTTAAATGCAAGTAAATGTGTATAGAGAATAGGTGGTGTTATTTTGCTTTCAGTATCTCTTTGGGATCGGTTGGTTGATCCTTTAGATTCTTTTAATCTGACAGTTCTAGTAACCCCCTTCCCTTTCTCTATCTATAAAAACATTCATTGGTTCAAACCCTTTTTTAATTAATTTTTTAATGTTTTTCTTGAAACAAATGTAAATATTTACCTTTTTGTCCACATGTACTCTTAAAAGTTGTGAATACCATGAAATGAATGTCCCAATATACTTTTTGTCCGTAAGAATATCATCATCATCAAGTGGAATAAATAGCTCTGCATTTGGATCATGATCTACAGTAATCATCACATTCATATGATCTTTCGGAAGTGGTCTATTATGTAGCTTGTCCTCGGGGATGTTGAACACCGTAGCCCTTGCTAGAAGGTGATAGGTGGGTGTTGACAGATATAAATCATAGTCATTATCATTCTATAGAAGATCAGTACAGGAAAATTATCAGTGTTTTTTTATTCCCATTTCATGGGAACAATTATTAGAATATTGATTACCCCAGCTAAGATAGTTCTTTAAGGGAAATGGCTCACCTCAAAGCTGGTGGGGGTTGGTGTGGGATCTTCCCGCGCTGGTTGTTTCTTCTTGCTTCCCACCCATAAAAGTTGCTAGCAACTCTCCCAACCATTTAAATCATTCTTCAAGATTTGCTAGTATTTCTCTCATTTGTTTCATTTTTTCATCTCTATCAACCATTTTTTTCTCATAATATACTTGCGGTGTCACCCCAAACCCCGCACCTCTGACCTGGCCGTATTGTTCCGGCTGCTTCAAAGACAATGATAATAGGTTTTTATCTTCTATGAGAGTAGCTGATTCCTATGACTTTCAGATATAGGAAAATAAGTAATTATTTTTTTTTAATAGAAATTTGAAACAAATAATTTTATCATGTCATACTTACACATATTTCCCACACTTTTTGTGTGTTTTCATCTACAAGCTTCCCTTCCTTATTCATAAGTGTATCCTTCCATAACACATTATGTGGGATGGAAGTGTCTTTGGTTTTAGACTCATCAATATAAAAATAAATATAGAAAGATAATTATGATGGTGTTTCTTGGCACCAAACAATATTACTCTAAATTTAAAATACGTACCATTTTATTTTCTAGTGAAGCCTACCCCATCCTTGCTTTACAATAGGGGTATGTTGGTTTGGATGCGCGTTCTTTATTTTCAGTAATTAGTTGTTATTTCATAAATGAAATATTGAAAATCAATGTGATGAATACACATATACTCAAACAACGTATTATCAACAACAATGTACTTGAAACTTCTCATCCCGACGGCGTCTAGTAAATGCATCCCATGTTTCTTGGGATATCAGGTGAGCATAGACAAGGGGTTGGTGTGGGTTTATTTTACCTTTGAAATATTTCAGGTGACATTTTGTTAAAATAGTGTGAAATCCTCGATGAATTCTTCCTGCAAGTCGTAGTACATAACTCTTGGGTGAATCATCTACTATAAATTTACTCTGCAAGAGATTGAGAAGAGCAAGACACTATTTCATTATTTTATTTTATAGTAAATTAAAAAAATAATATCATAATGTTACCATAATTTCTTCCCAGATCACAGCCTTCAGCCCAGACACAACATGGTGCCATGAATCTATGTCAATCAGTATGCATTTCTGAGTGACAATTCCATTATAAATAATAAACATAGCCTTGCTGGGATTCATATGTTGTCCTTGTGCATTCCATCTGACATCAACTTTTATGCATTTTTTTCACATTAAGAACTTTGGCTAACATCGTCAAACTACGATGCACCTATGTTTTCTAAAATGTCGGCCCTTCATCCCTGACCATTTCATTGATATCAACATCATCTATATGTTCATCTGAAATGATATCAATGACATGTGCTAATGGTTGTTGGACCACAACACTAGGAGAAAAAACAGGTTCAGAAACTTGTTGTTGCTCAACACTATGAGTAGTTGCAGCAACAACAACAGTGGCAGTAGTAAGAGCTTGAGAGACTTGTTCAACCTCGATATTAGGAGCACCAAAACGTGGAGTAGTCATTTTCTACAAAAGTTGTTGAACAGTTAATTTAGATTACATAAATTCAGTAATGATAATATAATAACATGGGATAACAAGATCTATATTACAAATAAAATATAACCATTTTGCTGAACTCTCTTTCTTTTTTTCAGTGGCTGAAGTGATTTAACACCTCTATCGATTATCCAAATCCCTTCATTGTGGCCTACTCTAACATATAAAACATCATCTACATTAGGACCAATGAAAAATTATTGTGACATACCACTAAAAGGATCATCCTAAACTGAATTTTCATCGGACCCTTCAGTTGTTTTGGACAATAACAGAACAATCAACCACTTTCGGTTTGCGGGATATGGAATATAAAATACTTGCACCACATGTCATGCCCTTATAAAAGGTTCATCTTTGTACCCTTCTTTACTAAAATAAACTTTCACAAATCCCAATTCATCTATTTTAACACCACTATTGTTATCAACCCATTTTCATTGAAAAATCGTAAATTGGAATGTCGTATTTTCCAACTCCAATATTTGTTTGATAATTCCAAATTATGACATATTTTCATAAATTGGATTTATGTCCTTACTACTAGAAACATGTATCGCTTCATCCATAGGTGTAACTCCACTATTTTCCATGGTACTATCTTCATCATGTTCATTTGTATAAAATTTATAACCATTAATTACATAACAATTGTAAAATAACACATACACACTTGGTCTGGTGGCTAGCCATCGAAGTCGTTCTGAAATTGAATTTGTATTTTCATTTAACCCCTTAAAAATATGGTCCTGAAACCATCCTATACACAGGTGATTAGGGGTATTTGATATCTATTTTTCAGACCTTGATGGATTCAACTACATAATAATTTCTTTTTGGGTTTCAATATATAGAGCAACCTCCAAACTATTTGGTAAAACATAAAGGTGGGCCTGCCTTTGATCCGTAATATTGATTGTCATAACATCTCTTCCAGAAATTCCCTCACCCTCAATGCATCTAGTGTGATGAGATTTTGGGATACCAATGATTTTACACATCAGATAGGTGTTCAATACCAAATTCAATGGTTTCCTCAATAATATATCACTCCACTATACAACCCTCTGGACAACTTCGATTTTTGACATACCCTTTCAAAGTATTCATATACCGTTAAATGGGGTATATCTATCTATAGTGCACAGGACCACAAAATTCAATCTCTTTCACCAAGTGAAGCATCAAATGAACTATCACATCAAATAATGCTTGTGGGAAGAACATTTCTAATTCACATAATATGATAACAATTTCTCTTCCCATAGCTGACAATTTCGTTGGGTCTAAAACTTTTCTACATATAACTTTGAAGAAAAACAATGTCTGTTTAATGTATGACAAACATTCTAGGGAAAAAATTCAATGTAAAGCTATAGGAATTAAATCTTGCATCAAAACATGGATGTAATGTGATTTCAAACCTTTTAACTTCATATCATTCATTGACACAATGTTCTTGATATTTGATTAATACCCCTACAGAACTATTACATCATTGAAGAAGTTGAAAAACTGATATCTCTCCTCCATGGAAAGAGTGTAAGCACCTGGAGGAAGAAACATTCGCTTTTCACCCTTCATAGGAGCCAACTCTTCTCGTATTGACATGTCCACCATGTCTAACCTTACCTTAACACCATCATTTGTTTTTCAGGGGCATTTAGCAACATTCCAATGACACTGTCACATAAATTTTTTCCAACATCCATCACATCAAGAAAATGACTGATGTACAAACAATTCAAGTATGGTAATTCAAAAAAACTGATCTCGTTTTCCAACTGATTTTCATAAGGTTTTTTGAAAATGGTTTACAAAAAATAGTTTTCACATCTTTTACTTTCTCAAATAGCTAATCACCTATTAGTGGAGAGGGTGTTGTACAATGTTCTGAACATCCATTGAATGATGTCATCCAAGATCAGTACTTATGCCAATGAGGTAGAAATCTAAAATGTCCAAGAAACACAAATTTTAATGAATGTTTCAACATATTTGATTCTGTATCTTCTTCTCACATGGGAAACCCTTGAGTTCCTTTAATTTTATAGCCTGAAAAATTTCCATAAGTAGGGAAATCATTTATCGTCTCATACAACATTGATCTCAACGTAAAGTATTCACTTTTATAAGCATCATAAAATATAACACCTGAATCCCAAAATAACTTCAAATACTTGATCAAAGGAGACAATTAAACATCAATATCGTTACCTGGTTGTTTTGGTCTTGATATAAGCATAGATAACCTGATAAATTTCCACTACATGCATAACCAGGGTGGAAAGTTATAATTTACCAACATAACAGGCCATGTACTGTGAGTTCTGGTTTGAAAACCAAAAAGATTCACTCCATCTATAGATAACGCAAGATGAAGATTTCCTGGCTCTTTTCCAAATCCAGGTTACTCATGATCAATTATATTCCATTGAGGAGAGTCTCTTGGGTGACGAAATTTTTGATCTTTATCTCTTTTAACTACATGTCAATATAATTATCTTGCACTTTCTTCACTTCCATATAGACACCTAAACCATGGAATGATTGGAAAGTACCATACAAATTTCCTAGGACTAGATTCATCTTTCATGTATCATGGATTACCACACTTTGGGTATTCTGTAAGTTATTTGTTCTCCTGCTGAAATAGTGTATAGTTCTTCAGGTAGGCATGTATTCTTTCAGAAATCATACCCATCGAGCTTAGCCTTCATTTAGATTTATATTTCAGGTTTGGGAGATCATTATCTTCTGGGATCATGTCATTCAAGAGAGAAAGTAGTTCCGTAAAATTGAAATCCCTCTATCCATTGCCTGATTTCAATTTATATAGCTTCAGTGTATCTAAAAATGTTGTATATTTAGTGAAACCAGCATACAATGGCATCTTTTAACAACTCTTTAAGTTCTCATACAATTTTGGGCAATCACGGTGCTCATAATCAACTATCCTAGTTATTTCCTCAATACGATCTTCATCATCATTGAAATATATAATCACATCCTCCAAATGGTCTTAATTATTATCCATATTTCTATTCATATCTCATGATCCATAAAACATAGTTTTATCCCATCCAGTAGCTACATTAGCTTTTTCTTCATGTTTATTCCAACATTTTTAACTCTAATCTATTACGTGACATATCAAATGTTCCTCCAACTATTCTAGAATAATTAGTCTAGAGTAACAACAATGTAAACACAGAGAAAGGATTTGAGAAGAATCTTTTGTGTGATCCTTTGCAAACTTAATGAACTCTTTCACTTCGTTCTCATACTCTATTGTCAAACGATTAGCATCCATTCAATCATTATTCATCTCCATCCAATTAGAATATCAAATATTAGTATTTATGATTTAAATACTCAAAAAAATTCCAAATACAGTTGAACAGAACCACTTCCTTATAAAAATAGAGATTAATTGAGCCTAACCATTTCCAATAAAGATTTGGAAATCAACAAAACCATGATAGACCCCCATCAAAATCAGCACACATTCCATTCCCCTTACAAATAGTTCTAGAACCCACCACCCTTGCAGCAAAAAATTAAACATCCTTTTAACCACCCCTACTAGCCACCTCATTCATAATAAAATAATCATATTAAGTAGGCCAAAACTAGTGACCAAACTCAAATAAAATGAAAACAAGGATACACTTTTGATGAGAAAACTAATATAGTGGATACATTTCCAAAAAAAATGGGTTTTTAGGGGAAACAAATAACCTATTTTTATCGAAAATTGCTATGGAATATCATAGGTTCTGTTACCCAAATTAACATAAGAAATATAAAATCAAGGTTAGTGACCATAAATTCTATCATGAACATCTATAGAATCTGTAATAACTCTCCCTAACTAACATGGGGATCTACCAACGCCTACCATATACCTAGAAAATAATTGATAAAATTAATAAAAATATTTTCTTTTACATATTTCTAATAGTACTACAAGAAAAGTATAATGAGCATAGATTGTACATCCAAACACTCCTGGAGCCTCCTGGTAAAAAGACTCTAGTGACTATAACTATATGATATTCTAACCACTAACTCCCCAATATAGGAGTGGTATACTTAGGGGTAGTATTAGTATAATCAAACCAAGGTTCCATCCACCTCATGCTGCTCCCTGATCTCCTCCATCACTTTAGTGCTATACAGACCTCGTTTCTCCAGTTCCTTCCTCTGCCTAGGCTATTTGTCGACTGCCTCTCTGACTATAGCATGAATTTTAAGAAAATTAAATGTGATATGTCTATACCCATCACAATGATATTAAATTCCTTGGATTAATGGGCAATCCTTGAGGTACCTATTAATGACAGTGCCTCCTGAGATGAGACTTGCATCACACACGTACTGTGGGTGGGTGCTACTAACCCTACATCCTAGAGGATCACTATCTTAAAATTTTATGATATCAACTCAAACCATAGACATAATCATAGAATAATAATATAGCCATACAAATAATAGTATTACATGTTGAATTCCCCCAAACCACTAGAGGTCGGTCTATGAATTGATCAACATAAATTATTGGATTTAATAAAACAAGCTGAAATACAATACAACCAAGTGAAATACATTTAAAATCTCCTGAGAATAAATTCCACCCACATCACGTAATCGGGTTGTCCATAGTGTAGGTGTACATAACCAAAATCACTTGGCCTGACACACTATGGGTAGTTCTTTACTAGAGCAGTCTCCATTCAAAATAACAATCTTGATACCCATAATAGGTATTGGGAAATAATAACTATCTACTCAATGAAGTGTATGGTGTCTCCCCATTTTCAAGAAATAACATTCTAGATTAGCACCTAGGAACAACTGGTCAAAGAGGTTCACTAAGTTGAAACCACCCTTAGATTATCTTTGACATAAAATAAAGATGCGTGAAATTTACCATTGATCAAAGTCAAGAAACATCCCACAATCCTAAAAATAATTAACCACCCAAATACAACTTCTCACATGTTCATACCACTGTCTATACCCAATTTACTTTTCCAAAGAATTCCATTCAACTTTACATGGATGCGCTACTCTGATCTCCCCATCTTCTATGGCCATAGTGCATGAAGACTGGAGGCCACTCCATGAATCTTGGTTTAATAATAAATGAACCTAAATGGCTTATAGGATCCACTATGAACTGTCTCAAAGAGAGATTCAATTTAGAACACTATAACTTCACAAAGACACTCATCATCTCTGGTATATGTGTTGATGCATACACTATATCCTTACCAAGAGTTAACCATAAGTCTCCCTTATGAAGCATTCCATAATTCCCTGACATTCATAGGGAAGAAAAGTATTCTTCTTGCGCATATCACATAAAACAATGCTCAAAAACTAAGGGAAATATAACATAACATCCATAGGGTTGGATACACTTTATATATTTGAGGGTTCCTAATCACTATCATAAATATATCCTTCCACATAAACACAATCACGAGCACATCATGACATCCACAAAGTGTAACCAATTAATAATGAGGCGGTTACTATCAAAACTCTTCTTTTTCATGAAGGGGTTTACAAAAATACCACTTTCCCCAGTAAGTATAACCCCACTCCACCAGAAGGATAAGGAAAAAACACTCAACATTAATATAATATTCAAGTATAACAAGGTCTAGCTTGAGGTTTCACGAGAATATCAAACCTTCATACATATGACACTTTGTGGAAAATAAATTCTAGTAGAAAACATCATAAGGAACCATGGGGAATCATAAAAAAAGTTATACTTTAGTACAAATCATCTGCTAACCAAGTATAAGAATCCACTTTGTGTGTAATTTTATGACATAGATTTTTAGAACTCTATGTTAGTTTGCATCTAATCCAAGGGTGGTGATCATGGGGAAGAATCCAAACATCACCATAATGAAAACTACTCTCACAAAACCTATCCACCAAAAATAAACCTAAAAAGAAGAAGTGGGAGACTTACCTAGAGTAGATCTCACCAAATATGAAGGGAGATAACAAGTGTTGAGTAGTTAGGGAGCCTTTTTCACTACATCAGGAGGGGAAGGCGTGACCGCCATAGTGGGAGGTGAATGGGAGGATCCACCACCATTAATAAATGGAGGTGTAGGGTTCACGGGGAGTATGGTCCATCAGAGAGGAGGATAAGTAGGATTTATAGGGAGGAGGATCTACGGAAGGGGTTTGAGGGGGAGGATAAGGAGTAGGGCTAGTGGTGGAGGTCCGAAAAAGAGAAGATCGGAGGGGGGAGGGGAGTTGTCGTAGGGGTACAACACTGCAAGGGCTTGAGGGTGCGATAAACAGCAGATATTGTGCTCCCGATTTTATAAAATATGGGACTATGGTTTTATCAGTGCTAAAAAAATGCTGAAAATGATTCCTTTATCAGGGCTTATAAAGCTTACACTTTATAAGTGCTAAAAATTTAGTGTTGATAAAGGTATTCTTTATCAGCGCTTTTCTAGTGCTAATAAATGTAACCATTTGTAAGAACCCAGTTTTTGATGCGAAAGACTTTGGAATATTCTTGATGATATTCCAGAGCAGTGCCTTCAGACGGCGTGCGGTTCTGAGCCCCGGAGTGGCCGGAATTAAATTTTCAGTGCGTTCACACTAGAAATGTTAAATAAATGGGATAACTCCTAAACGGTGATCCGGATCAGGGATCCGAGTGTGCTTATGGGTCTGGAATGGGGTTTTTACCCTAGGAACGACATAAAACTTGTCGGCATGGGATGTTTGGACCCCTCGCTTTCTTTCGGAAGGTTAAACGGATAAATTAATTAATTAATTTATTCGTTTAATGTTGAAATGCAGGTATCTCTTAAATGGTGGCTCGGATTGGAAAACCTAGGGCATAGTTGATTTCAGAGCGTGCCTTTTACCCTAGGAGGGGTGTACGTTTTGCGGGCGCGGCCCGTTTGTAAAAAATGGCCCCAGGGGCGTTTTCGTAATTTAGCGGCTTCAGACGTTAAATTTTATAACTTTTGAACGGGGTCTCGGAATAAAATTATGAGACCGCCGTTGCACTCAGAGCGTGGTTCTTAGCCTAGGAGAGGCTAAATCCCGACCCCCGTCGGGAGTTCGGGTTCGGGGCTGTCGGGCGGGCGTTTAAGTGATTTGTACTTAAACACCCCCCCCCCCTCCCCCTTCCTTCTTCTTCTTCTTCTTCCTCAAACCCTCCTATCCCTCCTTCACCTCCGGCGAGGCGATCTCTGTTGAGACAGCTCCGGCGAGGCGTGGTGGCCGGCGGATCGTCGCGAAGCTTCGGGCGAAGCCCCACGAGTTAGGGTTTTGTCGTTTGCATTTTCTATTCCCGTACCTACTTCGAGCCCGAATTTTTGTATCAAATCTCTATAGATTTATCAAAAAAATCCCATGAATGCGAAGTGTATTTTATTCTCTTTCTGAAACTTCTTTCGGATTTGGTTTTGGAGTTCGGAGGAACCCGTAATCATTCGCCGAAGATTGCGAGTTTGCGGAGGAGATGTGGGGCGTTCCGGCGGGTAGGCGTGGCGGCCGGCCATGCCAGCCGGCGGCGCAGTGAGCCGAGCGGCGGCTTTTGGCGGCTGGGTGTGCGAGGGCGATGGCCGGCCGGCTTCGGTAGGCGGCAGGCGGCCGGGCGGCTCCGGCGTAGGGCAGAGGGGGGGAACCGAGGGGTGCGCGACCCCGCGTGCGGCGCGACCGCGACCCGCATGTCGCGGGTCGCTGCTGGAGAAAGGAGACCAGCCTTGACGGCCGGTCGAGGGATCTGGCCACAGCCAGCTGGCCGCGGCGGACTGAACCGGGCCCGCGGCCGGGCCACGGGCCGGCTGAGGGCGGACCGGCCGGTCCGGGCCGGTCCGGGCCTAGGAAGTCCCCCCCCCCCTTCTTTGAATTTCCGACGCCCGTAACTTTCGTTACGGGCGTCCGTTTTGCGCGCCGTCAGCGGCAGCGCGGACCTTGCGTCGTGGGGAACGTTTTGATATGGTTTCGGAAATTTTTAATTCCTGAAACGAGGGGCCTTGGAGGCGCGACGCGTCTTTAAGTGAACGAGCGTTTTTTCAAGAATCTTGTTTTGAGTGGAGTGGACGCATGCGACGTCCGCTTTGAGTGCCATCAGTTGTGTTGGGACCCTAGCGCAAGGGAGAAGGTTTCCAGGGCGGTTCCGGGCGTTGAGGCCAAAGTTGAGGCACGGGCCCCACGGCCCGTCTTTTGAGCTGCGTGCAGCTTTTCGCGACTTTTTCCTCGGACGTCTGTTCGGGGCATGAGAGCAGTCGAGGTTGGGTGTTTTTCCGAGGGGATTGCGATGGTGAAATCCGCCCGCCCTTATTTGGCATGATGGTGCGGGCCCCGCTAGGGCCGTTTCGAGAGTTGACGGTGATTTCCAGCTTTATCACCGGGTCACTATTTTGGACGAGTGAGTAGTTCATCTTGTGTACTTTTTCGAGAGGATCGCAACGGTGCGATCCGTTTGTTGAGTTTCGGGACCGGGATGTGGGTCCCACGTGGAACATCTTGGGTGCAGTGCGTTGGGATGCACCTTTTTCTCCGGATATCCATTGCACTCAAGTGAGTAGTGCTTTTGACATGTTTTCCCGAGGGTATCGCAATGGTGTGATGCGCCCGACTGTTTTCGGGGCCGAGGATCGGGATCACGGGACGCCGTTCGGGCGTGAGGCGGTGTTGGTGACTTTCCCGTCGGATATCCGTTGGAGACGAGTAATTATTCGATCTCACGTGTTTTTTACGAGGATTACAACGATGCAATCCGTTTGGTTGTGCGGATCCTCTTGCGTGATCTTATTAAATGTGGAAGCATGAAAGGTGCTCCAGTGGTGGTTCGCCCTACCTTTGTTTGTAGCAGACCCTTTGCGTGTGATCGCGCACTCTTGGGAGACTGATATAAATGGTTCATGAGATGTGGTTGGTTGTGCCTCAGCTGATGAGGTGGCAGGTTGGAGTTTTTATGTCACGCCTTCGCGTTGACGTTGGGTGCCGTGTGCACGATAGCCTATGGGCTGGAACGAGGTATACTCTGGGAGTATATGGGAGCGCTTGGAGGTACGTGTGGTTTGTACCTGAGTTGTTTGTGTGCTTGGTTGGGGTTGACTTGGGGCCACACGTCGTGTGGGCCCCATGTGCATGTTGTATTCTGATTTGCGTACTTTGACCTCTCACGACGTAGAGGGTCCCTCTATGGGTTTGTTTGGCCAGCAGGGTGGAGTTTTCCCCTGGCTCGGTGCTGGTTTGTTGACCAGCAGGGTTGAGTGGTCTCCCCCTGGTTTCATTCTCGATGGATCGGCCAGTAGCGGTGCTAGTAGCACCCCGTGATGGAACAGGCTCTGAACCTCTTTTGGGGTGAGTTGTTCTGGAGTTGGGTGGTTGCGCGACACCCACTCCATGTTCGGTTGGCCAGTGGTGTACCCTTCGGTAGAGATGGCCAGAGCAGTTCTGAGTTTTACCCTCCAGCGGGGCTGGGCAGTGGGTTACTCATCGACTTCCTCAGGCTTACCCTCCAGTAGGGCTGGGCAGTGGGTTGCTCACTGACTTCTAGGGTTTACCCTCCAGCAGAGACTGGGAAGTGGGTCACCCAACGCTATTAGGGTTTACCCTCCAGCAGAGACTGGGAAGTGGGTCACCCGATACTTTTAGGGTCTACCCTCCAGCAGAGACTGGGCAGTGGGTCACCCGACGCACTTAGGGTCTACCCTCCAGCAGAGACTAGGCAGTGGGTCACCCGATGACCCATTAGGGCCTACCCTCCAGTAGGGCTGGGCAGTGGGTCGCCCGTCGTCTAGTTCCAGGTCTACCCTCCAGCAAGGCTGGGTAGTGGGTCGTCTGTCGACTTATTCCAAGTCTACCCTCCAGCGGGGCTGGGCAGTGGGTCTCCTGATGATGTATTAGGGTTTACCCTCCAGCAGGGCTGGGTAGTGGGTCACCTAATATCTGTTTATGGTTTACCCTCCAGTGGGGCTGGGCAGTGGGTCGCCTGACGATGTATTATGGTTTACCCTCCAGCAGGGCTGGGCAGTCGGTCACCCGATGTCATATTATGAATTACCCTCCAGCGGGGCTGGGTAGTGGGACACTCATTGACATTCCAGGCTCAGTCCTTACTACTAGGATAGTCTGAGGCTTTCCTCCGTGACCATCGGAGCGGGACCCTTGGTTGTACGGGTCGGTGATGGATCGGCTTGACTTTGAGGATACCTCTCGACTACGGGGCAGTGACGAGGCGTGGTTTGACTTTCCCTAGAACTCTCAAGTACGAGGGACACTTTCCCCACCGAGACGCGTTCTTGTGACGCGATCTAAAACTGTGCGGGCGAGTCAGTGCCACCCAAAGCGGATAGTGTCAAGGTGTGGTGATTGAGCCCTTGGCTTGCGGTTCAGGGCAGACGTGCGGGATGTTGGGCATCGATGATGGTGTTTACTTCTGGGATTGTAGGCGACTTACTTTTTCCTGGGCTGAGCTACGGGACGGAGATCCCCTTACGACGTTGTTCAGGTTTCTTATTGAGCATACATATTTGTATATACCATGTTTCGGGTACCCACTCCTTGGGTCTTGGTTACTCTCCTTCAGGAGAGGCGAAGACACGTGGGGTATGCCACATGCTTTCCGTGTCCAGCTTCTCGTGGTTGGATGAGTCTACTCTCCTGCTATAGGCAGCGAAAGCTCGACTAGAAGTGCATCTTCTAACCGTTCCTAGCTCCTTGTGTTAGGAAGAGTCTTCTATCTTTCTCTTGATGGGTTGAGATTTTACTCTTTCTGCACCCTTGGTTGTACTCCTTTCTATTCATTGTTTGCTCTACTACTCACCCTTAGGTACCTCCTTTGTTGCTCCCTCGAGCCTTCGGGGTATCCTACTGAGTATTTTTATACTCACCCCTGCTTGGGCTTTGCCCGCACTTGGTGTGCCCTTGCAGACGACAGACAGGTGGAGCGTGACTTCAGTGGAGTGTAGGAGCTTGGGATCTTGGACCGCGTGCGATGGTCGTGGCCGGGTTCCAGGTGGGAGACCCATCAGCTGTTTCTTTTTGTTTACCTGTTGCCGGGTTGTGGCACTTTTCTGGTTGGGCACATGTTTTTCCCCTTTTTCCTTTTCAGCACTTTTCTTGTACTTGTAGAGGTCGATGCACTTTGTGGTATATATATAGAAGTTTCCCTTTCCTTTTCTTTTCTTGTCTTTACTTTTACTCTGCACTGTTTCATTGAGTTTGCTGCGTGTGTGTGTACAGGTGCTTAGGCAAAGGCCTCCCTGAGTTATTGTGCCTTCGGCGCTGGTCGACAGCCCCTGGCCTATGGAGGCGGGCTTGGGGTAGTTGCAGCTCGAGCCCGGGTAGGGTCGGGTCGTGACACCCTTTATCAGCGCTAGAAAAGCACTGATAAAGAATTCCTTAACAGCGCTAAAATTTTAGCGCTTATAAAGGGTTCCTTTATCATCACTTTTTTCGTAGCGCTGATAAAAGGTGGTGCTTCCCTTGCCTATTTTTATAGTAGTGATGGTTTGGGATCTTTCTAGATTAGTATGAAGAAGGTACAGTTTCCCAATTGTTTATAAGAGACTTGATCTGACTTGGTAAATTATATTTATTTATTACTTTACCTTTCATAATTAGAACTACTACATTATATATTCGTGGATTGTATAACTTCAGAAACAATTTTTGGTTGACAAATCTATGTATATCACCTAATATTCTAGCCATTTTTTGCCTTAGGGTACATGAAAAAGCCTCACATCTATAGGTTTCGGTTTTTGGAATGATATTTGTGATGTTATGCTTGTACCTAGGAGTTAAAGGGGATAAGACTAAGCACGGTCATATGAAGATATTAGAGATAGACCTTGGGTATTTTTATCCATTTTCCTTTTTTATGCATTTCACTTTATCATCTTCTGTATTTTTAATGTCTTAGTTATGTTTCCTCATACAGACCTTCTTTCATAGGGGATTATTAACAGTGGACATTTTGATAGTTATTTTATTTATCTTCCTCTACTTTTTCATTTAGTAGTATTTCTTATACTCTTGGGTGATTTATTTATTACCTCTTTTATTACTATGGTACTTTGATCATGATGGTATAGTCTCCCCCATCATACCATGATTAGACCCTCAATGCTTGTCAGAAGCATCTGGAAAAAAGAGATGTATGCTCAAGGCCATGTGATGGACCATCTTGGGAAACTTATTCACTGGCTCCTTGGTTTAGATGTTAAAAAGTGGTATGAGATCTATTTTTTTGCCTTGCAATTTTTGGTTGGTATAAATGATACTAAGAATTTGTTTGTGCTTGGTAAATAGATGTGTTTAGTAGTGATCAACCCAGAGACGATGGGAAGACCAAGTAGCCTAGAATGGTATTATTATTCATGTTGTTTGTTGTTATAGTTGATTATGATTTCACCATGATTTTTTGGAGGAATTATTGTTTCTAATCTATTTATGTGGTTTATGTTATTTCATGCTTATCGCTTTTTGCAAAGGAATTTTCATTACACGCATCACTCTAAAAACATAGACATTCACATGTAATGCATATTCCAATCCATGTAGACTATATTTATAGTCTACTTTAGATATTTTTATGTCCTTTTCATGTTTATTTTAATTTCATTGACATAAAATGTTAGGTATTTTAGTAACATACTTATTGGTACAACTTTTTTGGTATTTTTATATAATTATAATATGTTAAATGTGCCTCAGTGTTTTGTTTAGTATGCTTATTTTTTCATCATGTTACAGTGATTAATGGGTCATGTTTAGCACATTTAACTATATACTATGATTGGGTGTTTACATCTTGACCACTAGCGTGTTATGTTTATTTTCCATTCAACAATGTTTATTTAGTATGATTACATGTAATTATTTCTTTTTATAGAATGTATTATTATAATTTTAATAAATGAATCGTTAAATAAAATGTATGCATCAATATAAGTGGTGTTTTCATGCAAATCATAATGGTATCATTCTATGTAACAAACCTAATAAGACATGTTTGATCCATTTTTCATTATTTTCATGGAATAAAATATATTGGTTGAAATTAAATGGGATATAATTTTAAATATATTGAGCATATGGGAACTTTATAAATTGGATACTGGTGACCCATATAATTAAACCATCATATATTTTCTTAATATACCTTGATGTTGTTATAAATATAAAATATTTGGAATTTGGTATTTTAACATAATTGGTTTCCTTTATAAAGGCTTGTAACTCTATTAATTGAGAATGATGGCCTACATTAATAAAATCATAAATTGACAACTAGACACAATTGCGTCAGTTGGGGCATGTTTCTTAAGAGATAACCCACAAAAGGTGTTTGAAACATTAATAATTATATCAACTTCTATGTTTTAAAGACCTTTGTTGTATATGATGGGACCCTCAATGGTCACCTAATCTCTTATGCATTAGTCCTTATCCCCATGGTGGTTTGTTTATGTTTTATAAGGATGGTTATTTAATTTGTCCACAACAACCAATATGGGCACCTATATAGACATATGGTGGCATCAGACTTGACCAGTCCCCCAATAAATTTATAAAATACATTTATATTAATTAGATATTTTCTATCTTGAGGATTTTATTTTTTTTAAATGATAATTACAACATAATGGTTTTATTCTTATGTAGATTAGAATTGAAAATTTCTTGAAATAATAAAATTTTTAAAAATTCAGAATAAATAAATTATGTTTAAAAATAGAGTTTTTGAGATAGATTCCATAAAATTTTATTGGATGTTAGTTGAATAATAATGTTGTATGGAATTTGATGTTACTATCCTATTCCATGTGGCGTTATTTAAATATTGTATCAAAGAATTTTACCTTATGAATGGTGGTTGACACTATTTTAATGTTGAGACCTAAAATGTTTAAATAACTAAATAAGAGTTGTTGTAATGCCTTAAAATGAAACCTTAAGTGGTTTTATTGGTCTAATCGTCTTGTAAGAGTAGTTTAAATGTTTTTCTGAGATTAAATTATAATAGGAAAATGGGGGTTACCCATAGGCCTCTATAACTTTTCATAGTTGCATTAAACCTAAAGGATAGGTGGAGGAGCATAGTGATAATTTTGGTGTGACATTAGTTTTAGGAGAATACATTTTATACATTGGTTTGGGGATAGTCCATTTATTGTATCACCCATAGGAGTATAAAAAACCCTTCTATATTCTTGTGAACTATTTTAGATAAAACGTTTCTTTCAGGTTTCATTTTTCCCTAGTAGGACCCTTGATTTCTATAAGGACACCTGATATGGAAGGGTGTTTGTGCGGTTTTTTGACCCTTTTTATGGGTGTGATCAATATATAATTGTTTGTTTCAATGGGATAGACCACAACTAAGGCATGTTCGACCTCTTAGCAGGTTTCAAAACACAATCTTATTCTTATTTAGTGATGGAAGACTCAATGTTTCAGGAGATGAGTTCTATTTCATATGGTATAAAAATGTCAGGGATGATTATATTTTATAGTCCATCAGATACAGGGAGGCATAAAGATGATATTTATTTGGATATTATCTATTATTTTCCATTTTTTGGGTGAAAATTGGGTTATACTCCATTAATACATGCGGTACTTGTCGAGTTACTAAAATCTTGTAGAAAACCGTATGATAATGGTTGAAATTTTTTAAGCCTTCAACTTCTATGCTTGATTCACTGATCATCTCTGAGGTAGTGTGACCTATGAATTATAGAAAATATAATCTCATTCCAATTATTAGGATGACATCATAAAAAGCATCTGGTTTTTTTACATGATGATCAGTTGGTTTTGGCTTCTATGCTTGATGATATGATGCATGTGGATGTAACTTAGAGTAATTTCATGTGTACACCTAAATGTGGATATAATATAGTGTGAATTTTAGATTATATTTTTCATCTCTTCAGTTTAGCTCTTTCTAAAGCGTGTTTTACACAACTAGAACCTCTTTTATGTGGTCAATGAAGCGTGTGTTATTCAATGGGTTATTTTTTCAGAAAATTGAAACTAGGAAACTCTTAAGGTGGGGATCTTAAAATATAGAAGGTTAGTGTTTCCTTCCAGGTTGAATGTAAAAACCCAAGGAGGAAAATTTAATAAAGGTTGAAGTTGATTTTGAATGCCCAAGGGGCTGGTATGTTTTGTAATGAATCAGTGCTTGCGAGGTAGTACATCAATTAAATTGTAGGTTGGGTACACAACCCTTGAAGACCCCATTCCACTGGAATGGACTTTGGTGTTCATTAGTAAATGATAATGAGATATATCTAGTAATAAAGATATCATGGTCAGGTTGGTGGTGTATTGGCAGGAGAAGTCGTGCTCTTCCAAAATTAGTTGGCCTGAGGGGTATGACTAACCTTTCAATATGTGGGTTTGCATGGTTGGTTAGAAACCCTACCAAGAAATTCATATTCTATATAATGTTTGTGTATTTGGTATTCTTGTAATTATTGAAATCCTCTCAGTGTACTCTTTTCATAATGATTACCATGTACCATATATTGATACCATCCATGATACACTAAGAGATCATCAATTATATACTGAGCTAAATTAAGATACCCTTTTTTGATATGTTGACTTCATAAGAGTTGAAATATAACAACATGATTGTTTATAAGAGAATGGAATGTATCGAGTATTACATGGGTTCCAAAGTAGGAACACCTTAGATAGAATCACAGACACTAGTTAGTGCATTGACTTGACTGCTAGAAAAATGACTCTTTGTGATTGATTGGTGACACTGATATGTGAACATCTCAACTGTGTACCGATAATTCACCTGTAAATTATATATTATGAAATATCTTGGATGATCTTGTTATACACCAGTTTTTCATTCCAAAGATACCCTGAACATCAATAGATCATGGATGAGATGTTTTAATGGTGATGATCTAAGTGGTCTGGATCAGATTTGAACCCCTATTCGTGCCAAGGAGTGATAGCTGAAAGTGAACATTTGTGTTTGGGAAATAACTAGAAGTTGGGTATGGGCATTGGTGGACATGTACAATGTAAATATGTGGTGCCTTTAGAGAAGGTATTGTGTTTTATGATGAGATGTGATTTCTATTTAAGCTGAATGTTTTATAGAATAGTCAATCAGATGTGGCTAATGTTGTATTCTTTTTTATTTCGATGGATACGGTCGATGAGGAACCATTCCATTAATTCCCCTAGGTTAAGATGAGTGAGATTGAAAATTTAACTGAGTATATTCATTAAAAGTTGGCTCAAAACAGATAAATGAGGTCAGTTGGGAACTAACCCTACATTTAAATCAAGAACCATGCCAACAGTTCCATTAGAGAAATATTGGAATTCTTTCATAGGCGATTCTGATAGTGGGGGTAATATGACTTAGAATTGGATTTTAAATGATAGACTCTATGGTGGGGAGTTCTATAGATTTTGATAATAAAGAGTAGATGATATGATCATGTCTTGGGTTAGATGGGCTCACATAAACTCTATCTTAATGTTTCTTCTGAGGGAGTGAGTGTTGGATCGAGTTTTAGAGTATTATTTACCATGATTTTTAGTGATGATCAACCATGCATTGAGTGTTTATAAATGCATCATGTTTTTTAATGATTCATCAAGACCCAAGATGGTAGGGAGTTGTGTTTAATATTTACCAAGGCTTCTCATGGATGAAAATTTTAATGGTTGGGAGATTTTAGCATCCCATGTTTTTGGGTTAGATGGAATTTTTTATGGAACATGAATTTTTTTTGTTGGATATACAAAATTGTAATGAAATATTCAGAATGAAATTCTTTGATTTTGAACATAGAAATGTGTTTTTCCGTTTTGGTATAAGGACCAAGAGGCTCCTCAAGTATCCAGTTGAGTTTCAGGAGCATCGAGAACTATAAATTCATGTTCAGATGAAATTGGAAAGTGCACACGGTTTGTCTAAAACCATGTATCCCACCAGGTAAAATCGTGCAGCTGATCCATTGGACCTAGGGTCCTTGAATTATTTTTTCTAACCATGAGATAGGAGGTTCATGTACATGTATTTTATTATAGATACATGATAGATGATGATGAATCAATTTTCACATAGTCTCCCAAACCATGCACATAAACCATAGAAACTCCCTTCATTGGTAGTACCCTATGCATAGTTAGCGCAAGCTTTGGACAACCATGTTTCAAAACATTGTGCCTTTTTATAATGGATAACTTCAATTTTATGCCTCCTCCTTATTTATTTTCTCCCCAATTTCTTCTCCTCTTACTCACGCATAGTAGTCGTCCTTTGGAGCTTCTCCTATCCTCCACTAGGAATGAAGAGTCTCCCTCATCCAGCCTCCATTTCAAGCACTATCAGGTGATTTAGATAGCCCTTAGTGAGTCTCTTACTCCACTTATCTCTATTCTTGTTTTCACTTACTGTATTAAATGAAATCGTCATGCAATATATGTCACACTATTTTCAGTGTATTTTTTATTTTCTTCATTTTCTATCAAATCGAATTGATTTGAAGCTTAATATTGGATGTGTGGGTTGTAAAAAGAATTAGGTTGGTGGTATATATCATTTTTCCTTAATTTCTTTTCATTTATAAATTACACCACCGTTTCATGAGCTTAACTTTCCATGCATCACAAATTAAATGTGAAATTAATTATGTAGAGCCTAATTCCCAGATATATATATATATATATATATATATATATATATATATATTCATTATGCTTTAATATGAAAAATTGGAGGTATTAAACATAAATACAAATGACCCCATGGGTGTGAAATCTAGATGTCTATGTCTTACACCTTTATTGGGAAATTAGGAAGCCCTTTTGGATTTCATCTTCAGTGTTTTATTTATAATTCCTTTCCTTACTTACTCTTTGAAATATTTCTTTTTGTGATGACTAACTACATTAATAAGAAATTATTGAAATTGAATTAGATGGAATTAGAATGGAAGCCTCTTTATTTTATAATAAACCACAATTGAGATGTTTTGGCTTATTTATTGATATAGAGAAAGTGAATAGTGATATTTGAAGTAATGAATGACATGTTTTTTTATAAGGAACAAATTGCATTATAATTGAAATGGTAAATGGGAATGGACCACTTATGTTTTCATGACTTGTTATGTGTAATTATTATAGGAATAGACAACATTTTTGATTAAATATAAATGATTACGTGAATTATATATACCTTGGGAAATACTTGGGATCCCATTTTATGGAGTGATAAGGACGATATCATAGGTTAACTAAATTATATTATGCTTAGATTGAAACACAGATTCCATGTAGGAATCACTTGGATGGACTCTTAGGGTTAGTTTTTTTTTATTTTTCTCGAGCAATACTCAGATTCCCATAGAGTACTTCATGGGACCTGCCCATAAGTTGATTTAGATTATTTTCCCTGTGAGTGATACGATTACCCTAGAGGATTCACCTTGGATGGGCTAATTGGTAATATGGGTATACAATACCACAAGTGATACTCATTTCCCAACATGATATACATGGGATAGACTTAGTGGGTTATGCCTTTATACCATATCTAGAGTGATACATGTGATTCCAATTTATGGATTGCCTTGGACAGACCATTATAGTGATGTGTAATTATAGTCCTCCTAGAGTGATACTTGGGATTACACATTCTGAATCACCTTAGATGGGACCAAGATTACTTTTTAATAAGAAATTATTTACCTTTGTAATAATTATTAATTAATGATGATTTATTTGCTTACATGACATATTATTTATGCCAAAGAACATGACTTTGTTCAGCCCATGTTGTTTTTAAACCTTATGAAACCTATTCATATCCTCATACACATGAGAAATTTTAAATACATAATTATATATAAATATAAATATATATATCTATTCATATACATTAAACCTATAAATGTTGAGCATGGTTTGAGATCTCACATGCTAAGGCCGAAACAAGTATTGTCATCCAGGTGCCTCTGATCGACAAGATCTTTCTTGGTTACTTTTATTTAATTATTTCTTTACCTATTATATCTACACATTGATTTATTTTATATTCATCGACTGGATAGATTTAGATACCAATTTTGGGGTCCTAATGGGTATATCTCACACCCCGTTCCATCTGCCATTTTATCTAGGGTACCCAAACCAACCCCACATTTGAGGGTTTTGGTTTTTGGGATTGATTCTTCTACTGTTATGATTGTATATAAGAGTAAGGAGCACATGACTGAGGAGGATTTCTGAATTATCATAGGGATAGAACATGGGTTTTTTTTCAATTTTCTTTTTCATGTATTTCAATTTATCACTTATTTTATTTTTACTGTTGTAGTTATGTAGCCTTATCTTGTCCAGTATACATAGTGGTTTTTTGGAAATGACTATTTTATTAGATATTATATTTATCCTCTATTTAATTTTCATTTAGTAAAACTTCATTTGTTGTTTTTTGATTTATTTATTACCTCCAATATAGTTGTGCTACGCTAATCTAGAGGGTACTGTTTCCCTACTATTCCATTATTAGACCATCACTACTAGTCAGCAGCCTCTCGCATATGGGGAGGTGCGGGTGAGGCCATGTGACTGAATAGATCAAGGAATCAGTTTAGTGGCTCCTAATTCATGATGTTATATCGACCTTGATCTACTATAAATTTAAATGATTCCCAAATAACTAGATCTATATCAGAAATACTGACACCACTTCCACTAGTACCATCTTCGAACCCTGTTTCATCCATCTATACACAACATGAGTGGAAAAAAGATCCATTCTTGGTTGATTATAAAAGCACTCAGTAGGATACCCCAATACCACAATGGAATTATAATAAATATAATTTATAAAACTCCACAATAAGGAGGAATATATGATAAATTTAAATAAATTTATATATATTCTCATCCAAAATATGTCATTAGGATGAATGTATGTCCAATAATTTTACATTCAAACCATGATGGTCTATTCTCATGAGAAACTTGGGGTGATCATTATACCAAACATTCTATATATACTTAATTAGAGAAATGGTTGTATGTAACATCTTTATGGAAACTAGGGGGTGCCTAAGGATTCATGAGTTTTAAATAATTTAACTTCCCAACCTCTATAACTTCCACATCCCCATAAGAAACCACAAAATATAATCCATCCCTCACTAAATCATGTGTAGTTGTTGAGGGAGTACCACGCATTATTATCTCAATATCACCTTATCACCATATGATAAATCCATAGTGGAATCAACACATTTACTAAAGATATATATCATCCAATATAGAACTAACCCCTACTTTAATAACATCCCAACTATAAAAAGACAAATGTCAGCTCTTTGAAATTTTGGTGGAGGACCCTCTCCTAGGGAAAGTATAAGTATCATTTGAGGGGGTGATTAACTCCAATGGATGACACTTACCTTGTTAAAGATATTAGATTGGTGGGGGGTAACTGACTCAATAGATATAATTACATCACCCTGTATATATATATATAGGGTGGGGGTGTAACTAAACCTATCTATAATGTGGGAAACACAATCCTAGAATCATCCTTTCCACCAAGGGTATATACTATGAGATTTCTATGACTAGCATGCTCAAACCCCATTATAATCCCTATAGAGCTAAAGAGACCAAAAGAATGTATCATGTCACATCTCACCTAGGATGTTGATGAGAATTATTCCATCATATCCTATCAAAGAAATGATTATGACAGTATTATCGTAATCCAAATAATATCCCCAAGCAAGGATATAAAAAATGAAACTAAGGATTGAAAAGTACAAGAAATTTACTCTAAGAGTACACGAAATATTTTACTTTAGAAATAGCCAGGTTGGGTATTGCCTCAATAGATAGAAAATAATGGTTTATATACATGACATGTATGATAGGATACATGATATATAAGGCTGGATTGGTACATGGAGTGTACCACCATATTCTTTTTCATGTAATGGTTGAAATACACAACATGTTTAAAGGTGAACATAATATGTGGACTCATAAGACTCACATTTCCTTTACAGCTAAGGTGGTTGTGTCTTAAAAAGAATATTAGTGTACACAATGTATATTACTCACCCCAAGACATGTGTGCCTATATGACTGCATGTGCGTGTACTCCCTCTTCATTCCATTCTAGTTGGAGTAGGGAGACATTTAATATGCAAAGAGTCGCATGTTATGTGATATTTATTTCCATTAATTCTTATCTTTTGCTACCTGGATGATACATGATGTCTGGATCCATATTAGAAAATGTATGATCATGATCAATTAACATAAGATAGAAGAATTATTATATTTCTCCCCTCTGACCAATGTGTCCTCCTCTTATTCCTGAACCACCATAAATTCCTCACCCACTACTTCTGTGATAGTGATGGTTTATTTCCAGAAATAATATTATAGTAATAGAGTTTATAGTAACTAACATGATTCTTCAACATATCCTTCATCATTGATATTCAAGAAACCAAACCAACATGCAACTAGTGACCTCCCATTTCTCAATCATGTGTAGTATTCTGTGTACCCATACACAACCTTTCTAATTTATATCTTACCCTTTCATAACTGTTTGATGTACCCTTACGCATCGCTGGAAAAACTTTCCTTATACTCAATTGGCCTTGTTCTATAATTACAAAAGTAGTTTAAATTTGTGTGTACCATTATACAATGGGACAACATACCCTAACACATCATTTTTAAAATATTTATTTCCATTACACATAATTTATTGGATAAACCTTACCTTTACATGACCCGTATAACATTACACAAACCATGAAAGAAAACATTATATAAGACTATATAAAAATGTTTTACCATTACGTATTATGTTAAAAAAATTTAATACCTTCACACATGGCATAAAACATACCCCAACATAGATTTGAAAAGTATAATTTTTAGTTTTCTCTATATTCATGATATTATTTATATATTCCTTTTATGCATGTTTGTTTCAAATGTTTAAATTTTTTTACTGATTTTATAATTTATTATTAATGATATAGAACCCATGAAAAGTATTTTAACATTTCATTGAACAAATTTTTAAAAATATTAATATTGTTCTTAATTTATGCAGGAAATTATAGTAGGAAACAAAAATATTTTGTAATTTTTATTTTGAATTGATTTATTAATTTTTATGATTAAAAAATCATTTTTTATTGTAATGATTTCATTGCAATTTGTTATTTGTTTTTATTATAGTTTGTTTAATTTTTGATATTATGTCGTGTTTAAAAACTGAAAAATATTTGAAATTAAATTTTTAAATATTAATGAATAACTATATGTGAGATTCCAATGATATCGTTGACATATTATTTTGAAAGTGTTCTAAACATTCTAGTGGATGATTTCAAATGAGTATCAATTTTTTAAATAGTTTTAATTTTAAATTATAATATTATCAATAATTTAATTATCTATTTCCCTCCCCATGATAATTTTGTAATATTATTATTTCTATTTTTAATTTAATATCATAATGATATCCTTGGACTTGTGGACAGAATTCATAGTAATGGTAAATTGGTATTAAATAAATATTGGTAAAAATATATTTAACTTGTATGTATTCATCTTCAAGACTTGCAACTGATTTATGAACATTAATGATGGATTAGAATCCTATAAATATATACCTTTGGAGGCCTTAAAAATATACACATCAACATCATCATTCTAGGATAATCATTCCCCAATTTCAAAAATGAACAATTTTTCTCAAAGTTATTTTATTCCAAATCATTTTCTCTCATTCTAGAGTTTAACGACCAGAAAAAAGGTACTTGTTTTATTTATAGATCTCTTTCCTCCTAATAAATTTTTATTATGTTTTACAATAGAAGCCCATTGAATTACATCAAATCAAAATTATAGTTTTCAAAAATTAAATAATTATTATAAAAAATTATGTTATATGGAATAATGATTATTTTAATTAAATAGTATGATTAAAACACCCCTTTTAAATGTAAATGATAAAATAATTTTATTTTTTTTAAGTGTCAAAAATTTCACTGTTCAATTTTAGTATTTATTTTCTATCCACTATTATTTCTAAAAACTAAGTATTTATATATTTAAAAGATATATTTTTCATACTTATAGAATTATTATGGTTAAATAAACATCTTTTTTGAATTTAAAATTTCAAAATTAATCTAGGATAAATTTTTAGAAGTTTTCTAAAACATATTAATTTCTGATAAATAGTATTTTATTTTATTAATAGGGTTGGATTAATAGTTTTCTCTTGATGAATAGTGATTTTTTGATGAATAGTAAAAATATTTTATTATTAAATAACTTTTTCATGGAAATTATTTTCAAAAATCTATCAGACATGGTTTTAATCAGGGTTAAAAATGTGGTTCAATAAGATTAAAATAATTTGTTTGGAATAGGAACATACCCTTATGAATATTATGAATAGTAAATAAGCCAAAATAATAAAAACAACACCCATGAATGTATAAATGCAATTTATACAGCTTAAAAGTGAAAAAATGATCAAAGTATAAGTTTTGGTATTATTTTATGTCATAAATATGTTATTTACAATTTTATAATTAATTTAATAATTTAAAATGGATGTTTATTTTCATAAAATTTAATAAAAAATTGTGAATTTATTGTCTTGTGGTTATACGATAATTTTATGAGACCATGATTACATTCTTTAGGTGTTACAAAACGTCTTATAGTTTTAAAGTTGTTTTTTGAGAATAAATAATGATTTTATTTTAAAATTAAATTAAAAATATTTAAAGAATTATTTTTAGAAAATTGAGATAATTTTTGAATTTAGAGCTTCAATATTATGTTAGGGTAAATTTATGATATTTTTATAAAATGTTTTGTTTTTTCGGTGAATAGTAAAAATACAGTTTTGAGTTTTGGTATATTTAATGACATCATTAGTGATATAATCATGATGTAATAATTCTGGTCAACTTGTGAATATTAAGATATGTTATGAGGTGTCTGAAGTGGCCAATATCATGGGAAAATACCATGGTAAATCCCATGGTTTTGCAAATACCACCAATGAGGTGTCCCTTGGAAATTAATAAAATATTCCCTCAATTTTTCTATAAATACCAAACCATTCCTTCATTACTTTCATTAAAAAATCATAATCAATGAAGATATTGTTTTTTTACTCCCAAGGAGTCCTCCCAAGGTGCCCTCAAGCCCCCCAAGGTCCCATCCTTCGAGTTTTTGAAGTCACTATTCTAGGTAAGGGAACCATTCACCCTCCTCTTATAATCATGAATTCATTTATGTTATGTCTTCCAGTTTCAATCTTATTATGTTGGGGTATGTTATTATCTATCCTTATTTCTATTATTCTTATTTAGAAATTATTATTGGCCCTTTCCTCTATCATAAACTGATTTTCTGAAATTTTAAGATACGCTGTTAGGCTACCGAATTTTCGTAAAAGAAATCGCATCTTTTATTTTCTTTCAAGTTTCCTTTTCATGTGGTATGTCATTCAAACATCCATACCATGATCTTATTTAAATTTTATTATGAACCTATACAGTATTATGAGATATTTATGAGTGGGTGACCCTTTGACCCCTCTCTTTTTAATGTTTTTCAAAACCAAGTTATGTAGTCTTTATACTGCAGAATTTTCGTATAAAAATATCTCTCTTTTTCAAATGAAATTCTCTCGTTTTATCAATGTGAATACCAAATATATTTTCATTAACATAGGTATTCATAAATACATAAAATTGATCTATTTTTATTCTATAATTGACATACATATAACCCTCACTCCCTTTCCACGGGTTATAAATGACATAATGATCTTAATTTTAAGCACTTTTTAAACGTCACGGTGTTGACATGAAACCCATTTCTTTTATTTTGTTTGGGTTATTTATGAAATGTTTTATTATGATCTATGTGGATCACATTAAAATAAATACATATTATGGGTGCGCCCTAATGGAGCTCCAATTCATTGGGTAATGAATTTAATCTCCAAAGATGACAAGTTTCACAATACCTTGGTGAATAACCATGGCAATTTTTATGACACCTTTGGGATGGAACATGGTGATATGTTCATGAATGTATAAATTAAATGTTGTAGCCCCAATTTCATGTTATGTTTCATGTTATTATTGCTATGATATTCCTCTTTATCATTCTTTTATGATATCCTTCATGTTTTTATCGATAGCCCTCAAGATCACATGTAAACTGTTTCACTTGTTTTCCTTACTGGGCCTTCTGCTCACCCTTTACTTTGATGTATGTCTCTAGGTTATGAGATACAGTAATTGTACTTAGTATGAACCTTTCATGAATCCTTAAAAGTGTATTAGAAAAATTTATAAAGTTTTTATGTATATTTTTCATGATTTCCAAGACACTGGACATTAAATATTTTCTGTTTGTAAGATGTAATGAAAAGTTATGTAATAAAAAGGTGGGATGCCATATAGAGTGTGAACAAATTTTAATATCTAGTTCACTCAATTATTTTATTCTCATTCCCCCTTTAATTTTTATTATCCATTGGGAGAATAGATTATATGCTAAAAAGACCATATTCCTACTCATTCTTTTAATTTTCTTATTATTACCACTAATTTAAGGGACCTGTGTTTTCTTGTATTTTTTATTTCAAAATAAATATGACTATTATTTAGAGTTTTTGAGATTCACTATTAAATATCTAGTATCTAGTATTTATTATTTTCTATTATAACATAAAAAAATGTTGTAATTTTTGTAACTTCGATACCATTAAATCCATGGGAATAATACATTAAATAATTAAGTGATTGTTGAGGTTGATGTAAGGGATCCTTTGGGTACCATTTCTAAACATCCTTACCAAATATCATGTCTCGTTTAACATTCACATATTCATTTATTTATCACATAAAATAAATCCATTCATTTTATTTTTAATCCATAATATATTCTTAATCATCTTATTATTCTAATCATTATTAATTTTATTATTCCAATTATATTATTATATTAACTTTTTTTCTTTTAATACATTTTATTTTTTATATTTTATAAATATGTTTTTAAAATTAGATGGTTTACTTTTAAATTTTTCAAAGGGATATTTCCCCTTCTCTTTCGATTTTTCATATCTCTGACTGAAAATAAGAATATTATTAAACACGTGAATGAGAGAAATTTATAATTAAAAACGATATTTAAAAAATAGTTGTTTATAATTCATGATAATGGGAAATGAAATCTCAAATTTACAAGCATATACTATCACATAAGGGAGAGATATAATAAACATGATCCATGGAGCATAATCTAGGTGTATAACATAAAAAATTTCATGTCTAGAGAATTTTTAATAAAAATGAATTATCAATGAACATATTCATTAAGAAATTATAACACTACAAGAAAATACATTCTTTACCACATGTTATATTGATAATAATAAAAATTCCATGAATCTTGTTGTAAACATGAAAATCCATGTTCTTTTGAAAACAAACAAAAATAATGAATATAATATCATTAAATGATAAGATATAAATCCATAAACAATGAAAAAGAGTGAGAAATAAGACCCTAAACATCAAAATACATACATTTTTTTTCATAAGATATCAATCATTCATCACATTATAAAAACCCATTGAATAATAATCGGATTCATATCATTCTTAAATGGTATCAAATAATATTATTTAAGTGTTGATCAATGGATACAAAAAATTAAATCACCCAAAAAAAGTATTTTGTAAATTCATTTTAAAGGTGTTTAATAAAACATAACTCAATAAAATTAATATATTTTGTTATTAAAGTTGAAAATAGAATCCAAACATAAAATATCCATTAGAATGAATTCCATATCATTATCATAAATAGAATATGTTATGATTCAATTTTAAAATAAGTTTTTAGTAAATTTTAAATGAATTATTTTTCATTAATTGTTTATAAATAAAATTAAAAAAAATCATACTATTATGATATCAAAGGATTATCTTGAGGAAATGTCCAGTGTGTGTGACAAATGTACAATCGGGAGTGTAAAATATTTTTCATTATTTAAAAAAATTACATTATTAAAAAACTCATCCTAAAGTGAATGATAAATATTTTATTAAAAAAATTTTATAGAAAAATTTTAGGATAATCGGAAATTAAAAATATTTTGATTTCAAAATATGAAATAAGAACATTTGTGGTAAAAGTGAATATGGATATAGAAGAGAAAAAGTTCCTTTGGAAAGAATATGTATTATTAATAACATAGTCATGTTTTAAGAATAAAGAAATAGATTAATGTAATTTATTATAATGAAATAGGCAGTTAATATAATATAATTAGTGGACATATGAAAAATTCATGTAAAAATATATCCAACATAGAATTTTTAGGAAATAAGAAAATTTCTCCAGTTAAGAAAACCCATAACTTTTACCCTTAACTCCCAAAAAATTTCCATAACCTCATGTATGAAAAACAAAACCATATTAATAAAAAAAATATTAAATTATAAATATATATATCATAATATAATATGCATTTATAATAAACTATTATAAATTATTTAATTAATTATAGTTTATATTCATCATCAAATGAGAGCGATTTGGATTGTTTATCTCATGATTTTAAGTGTCGATATTGATCCCCACGAATTAATAGCCTATAAAACACTCATATATTATAAACGATACTAGAATAGAATATTTATAATTATTTATTAATAATTAATTTCATTCCATGGTTTTTTGACATTATTTCTAAAGAGGGAATCAGTGAGGACATCATTTTAGTAATTTTTGAAAACCAAAAGTTGGTTTATCTATAATGTTTCATATATTAATATAAAATTTCAAAAACCTAAAAGTGTCATGAAAAATACACTAATTAATTATATAAATTCATATAATTATCGATTTATGTTGGTGATGAAAAAATTAATAAATTGTTGCATCAATGCGGCAGTCCATGTGAATAAAAAACGATGTTTTCATTTTCCATAGAATGTGATAAAATTAGAAATAGGATTATCATTGAATAATCATAAACTTGTAATAAATATCATACGTATGCATCAAATACCATTTTTTAACCATCCACAAAATTCATTTATGAATAAAATGAAATATGTATCTTCATATAGGTGGCAGTTTGCATGTACGAATTAATGATTTTATCATTTTTTATAAGAGTGAATGGTTTGTTATTGGTTATAACAATAAAATAATAATAATAAAGTATTTAAATTATAATTATTTAATTAAATTATAATGGGAAGCTTTATTTGGTAGATAAGATAGAGAATAAAATGTCTTATAAGTGAGTAGGCCTCACTTTTAGAGTTTAAACATTTTCTTGAAGTACCTATTGGAAATTGATGATTAATGGATTTTTCAAGGATCAATGGTTTTCCGAACATTAGAGAGAAATCATAGGGATGTAAGAAGGGTAGTGTTTGAAGATTAATTTTAATTTATAGTAGATGAAAATGTCTGAAGGATGTCTATTTTTTAGGTTAAGAGAATTTAATCTTTGAAATAATATAGAATAACAAGTCATTATTCAAGTCAGGTGGCTCCAAAAGTGGAAAATAATAAAGAGGAGATGAATTTGGAATGATATTAACATAAAAACACTTTTTAGACAATTATTGATATCTTTTATTCTTCTTCTCACTAGTTTTAACAATTTATCAATATTAACTAATCCAGCATAATGATTTTACCCTTCATAACAACTATTTTAATAACAAATAAAATTACACTTGTTAAATAATTTAGAAATTATGATTCCAAATATGAAACATACATCATAATAATTAATTTATAAAAGTTATTAAATTTAATTCTAAAATTACTATTGTTAAATGTATATAAACCAATTTTATAAAAATAAAACCTTTTGTTCTAAAATACAAAACATGGATTTTTAATTAAAAATTTATATTTTTTAATTAAATAATTTTAATTAATAAATATATATATATTTTTATTGAAAAGTATTTCTCAAATTTTAATTTCATGTTTATATCATAATTATATAAACAATGAAATAGTATTTGTTAAATCATAATTTTTTACTATTAACCTAAAAATAATTCATTCCTAGAAGAATATCAAAAATAAATCTTATGATAATATTTTTATGATAAATAAGAAATGAAGTTAATATTTTAAAATAAAATTTCTGAAATTTTGTCATAAATTTTAAATTTTAAATATAAAATATAATTAAAAAAATTGTAGGAAAATTACTTTTTTTAATATTATCTTTTATACTCATATTTGTTATCAATTTGTAATTAATCTTGTTTTAAGATATTATTCATGGTGAAATAATATTTTATAATTATTTAACTATAATATATGTTGTTTCATGTATTAAAATTTTAGAGCCCATACAAAGATATTTTTATAAAGAAAAAACATTTGTAATATTAAAATAATATTATTAGTTGTTTATATACTCAAATTTAATTTAATTAGTGAATTATCATTAAAATTGGCATTTATTTTTATGTATAAATATAATTCCTAAGTAAATTTTCTCAATTTAAAATTTATAAATAAAAAAATACTTTATAATTGTTATATTTTTCTTCAAAAACCATGTCATGTTTCATTTTTCTTTGTTGTTGCATGCGAAATAGTTTATTTAACACAATTTTTTTAATGGATAAATATTATAATGACTTGATCCTTTAGAAAAATATATATATAAGTTAAAATTTAAGGATTTCATATTTCACATTGTCATGACCTTTTTGGTATAGTTTTTTATATTATTATGACATCACATTACACAGTGAATACTTACAAAAAATGGTCTATATTTGTTTTAAAAACATGATTTTCGAATAAATAGTCATGATTCATTCATGACACACCCTCATTGTTCAAGACCAATTTCCTTTAATCCAAAATAAACATTTAATTAGATCCTAATCATCACTAATCCACGTGAAAAAAATTGAAATCTTGGGATGAGCACAAAAATCTCAGTAAGGGATATAAAAATAATATAAACCCATCAATCTAGTAAAAATGTGAAAACCCATGAAATTCATTACCATTCTCCCAATAAATCATTAATATTATAAATAAAAAAATTTCACATTTGAAAATAAATATTTTATAAAATAAAAAAATGTATAACCCAATATTAAGAATAATAAAACCCTAAAGGGATCTTGAAACATGGGTGAATATAGGGAAACATTTATTTTAAAAATAAATCTATCACACTTAAATATAAAAAATAATTACTTAAGGAAATGAAATTTTTTCCATAAAAAACATTTTTCTAGAATAATATATGTGTCATGGATCATCATATTCATAACCCATTTTCAGTCATGTTTAACCCATATCATAATATCATAAGACTAGTTAACTATAAAAGAGTAACCAATGAAGTTATATCCCACATTTTTTACCTTCTAAGACTAAATCATTATCCAATATATTGGAAAACTATATCGTCCTCAACCTTCATCATGATCTATATCTAGTACAACCATCCTCATATTATTCTCAAGTATCATAAAATGAATTTATTTGGTAACCTTCCCCATTCCCATCAAAATATCCATGAAAAAATCATTTGATCCAAATAAAACCTTCCATTTTTATATAATCATTAGCAGAAATATCCATTTACATTAAAAGTACAAAAATAAAAAACATATCAGAATATGCGGAATAAAATATTTATTGAAAAACTATGTTAACTTATAGAGTAATATTTTTAATGAACAAATGTTATGGTGATAGGAAAAATCAGTCAAGCTATATACGTTATATATAATTCTTTTTTGTACATGTATAAAAATATTAAAATATACCATATAGAAAAAATTATAAATATTATCATCAAAAAATAGTAAATTAAGTTTTTTTTAGAAATGACCATTATAAACCATTGAGGATTAAATAAAAACATTCTTGGAACTCCTAAAATAACTCATCCTCGAAGAAAAAGGTTAAAATAAAAACTTTTAAAAAATATTTTTTAAAATAATGTCACTTACATCGAGTATCGAATAATTTAAATAAAATGTATAGATTCATTAGTGATATAATTGGACTAGCTATATAGATAAATAATAAAATTTTCAATTTTCATTCCATTATCAGTATTATTTGGGTTTTATTTTTACCAAGTTTTATTTATTTATTAAAATGGTTAAGTTCAGAGTGGTTGTTTTTAGGATGTTCGGTTTATAAACAAAACATAACATCATCGAATATACCTTGATCAAATTTCAAATATTTTCAATTACCATATTGTCTTAAAAAAAATTTAGTTATAATATTTACACTTTTATACAATTTTAAAATTTACTATGTAAGGAAATTTTTTAAAATGAACCACATCATTTCGTAGAGATGATACTGTATATATATTCATGAATGATGATTTCATTTTTCTAATGGGTGGAAAAAATTATATAATAATTTAATTTTATATAATGAAAAAATAATATTCCATTTAATATTTACATATTATTTCCACAATTATTATCATCCTATTAAGGGGGAAATGAAAAACGAATCACATCACTTCATGGAGGTTGTAGTCCACACATATACATGAGTGTCATTATCATTTTAAAATGGTTAGAATGTTAAGAAGGTATATAGTATATTATAATTAAATAATCATAAATAGGTTTATAATATCATATATATTCATTTTTACCATCCTTGTATTCGAGTGATAAAAAATTATGCACATCACTTCGTGATGGTTATAGTTGACATGTACACACATGCGATGTTTTCATTTCCCATAGGATGGAAATGTGGATGAAAAAGTGTTGAAAATAATAATAGTAACATTTAATTATATTTAATATATTTATTATAGTATTTCATTATATTAAAATAAATTTTTAATGAGGTAGAAGATGAAATAAACATGGAACTTTGGGTGAAGAAGTTACATTTTTTTAGAAAATAACCTTTTCCTTATACCTCATCCATTCATCAGTTGTTCTTTTAGTGAGATTAGGACCTATATAAAATTTTAAGGATATATTTTAAGGAATTTTTTAATGTATTTAATGATTTATTATAATCGATGTGTGTGAATAAGTGAGGAGAGGAGGTCACCTTTTATGACTGAGGGGAGTGTCACTATAATAAATATTTAATTTTTAAAAATAATATAAAGGCTTATTAATGGATAAGTGGATAAAAACATTATAATTCATAGTATAAGGTGATATTTTTTTAAATTTAATCATCTATTATGATTTAATATAATATTTCGTGACCTTATTACATATTTTTACCTTAATTAACAAGTTTTACCCATTACTGTGGCAACTATTTTTTACCATTATAATTATTCATTATGGTCAAAAATAAAATTAACAAAATTTACAAATTGAACCTATTAATTCCAAATATGAAATAAAATTATCAAGATTCAATTTTTTGATGTTTTAGAAATAAATTTTAATATCAATATACAAACTACAATGATATTAATTTTCTAAAAAATTCATTTCTAAACATTTAAATGATTTCATAGAAAAAATAAAATAAAATGATCATTTTAATATAAATAAATTAAACAAAAGGATAATTATTTCAATTTATAATGAATCCAAAATAGATAGAAACATTTTAACAACTCAATTTTTGGAATGGAACTAAATTTTCATATTCAAATAGAAACCTGAAATAAATTTAAAAATGATAAACATATATTTAAAATCATGATATTTGATATTAAAAGGAATTAAATTACATAATAATATATTTTTATTCTATAAAAATGTTTTCATAATCACTAAAGTCGTTATTCTATAATGATAATTCTATAAAATTAAAAATTCTTGTAAATTTGGTATTTTCACTATTCAATTAAAAGGAAATATTTTTCAAAAAATACCAAATAAAAAACTGATGATTATTTTTTCACTTTATTTAAAATTGATAACCATTTTTAAAATAAATATACAAAAATTGTAAAAAATTAATTATATCATCCACACACAAAATATAATAAAACCCATTTTTTATGATAATGTGTTTTTTAAGAATAAAAGGAATTTAAAATCCTTATATATCTCATAAAAACCATTTAACGAATGATTAGTTAATTTGTTAAATAGATGGTCTATAAATTTCTCGAAATTCATTCATCTATAATGACTAACTAAATAATAATTCATTTATTATGTAAAAAAATTATTTCATGAAAAATACATCTTTTACCTTCAAATGTTTATGTCATCATTTCTCAATGATTTATGATCAATGTATGAGTGATTATTCATTTTAATAAATTAAAATCTTGAACAAATATTTCACAATGTGGTTACTCATATTTATTCATTCCAATTCAATGTCTTGATTGAAACAATCAAATTAAATATATATTTTAATAGTGTATCCTTATTTATTTTATTATCAGTATTGCGTGTGGTATAATCAATTAGAAATACAATTATTTTTAAAGGGATATGAACTAAAATGTTGGGGTGTCACATTTGATTCAATTTAAAGAAATTATATCTTGACAATTTAATCTCATGCTTAAATCATTTTAAGAATAAATTCAATAGAGTGGAAGATAAACCCAATGGTCATGAAAAGAAATGTCATTTTAATACCTTTTTTAAAATCCACATTTGTAAAAATGGTTAACAAAACAACCTAGGGATATGTGTTGAGGGAAATATGAAGGTCCCTTAGAATCACTCAGAATTATTGGGATATTCCAGATGAGCTCACTCGATAACAATATCCAAACTAGTGGCTACAAGGCCTGAATTTTGACTTTCCATCTAATAGAGGCTACTGACTAGTAATGAGGGTCTATAAGAGGATGGTGGGCAGACTGTACCCTCATGACCAGAGCAATGAATAGTTTAAACATAATAATAATCAATATCAGAAGCATAATTAACAAATAACTAGAAATGGAATAATTAAATAAAGCAAATATCATAAAAAACTAGAAGAATTCATATCAAATTTCATATAAAAAATGATGTTGACCATTTCATATTGATGAATGAAATGGGAATAAACCAGATACAAAGGATAAGACATATATGAAATGCTATAAAAAATGAAAAAAAATATTAATAGATCAATCTAAAAACATCATTAGCATAATCTCAGTCCTCTTCTTTTGTACTCCATTGTAGCACAATAATTAAGCATATAGCACTGGAACCTTTTCCCTACATGAATCCATGTTGTCTTCTTAGTTAGCAAAGAAAAATCTAAACATTTAATCAGATATACTAAGTAGGACACCTCTAGTGGTGTCTCATGTCATATAGTCTATTAATATATATAGAAATAATGTAATGGTAAAATG
This sequence comes from Viscum album, assembly GCA_963277665.1. Lineage (NCBI taxonomy): Eukaryota > Viridiplantae > Streptophyta > Magnoliopsida > Santalales > Viscaceae > Viscum > Viscum album. The sequence goes on from OY728122.1 coordinate 1,258,430,996, forward strand.
AAAGGTGTAAATGAAATATGTAACACCGATGTCAGTTTGAGTTCCCAATGGGAAAATCAATCAATACAACCTACTACAGGCTAAGCCAGAATGACTATCAAATATTTCACATCTATTATTGTATTCATATAATAGGCTTGGGACATGGATCATAGCCAAGGAAACCCATGTGTTTTATAATATTATGAGTAGTGAACACGTCCCATGTCATGTTAATTAGATATATAAAGGTCTCCATGTATAAAAGTAACTATAAAATATATGTATATTTTATGACATGGTAGACACGCCACATATATTAATTAATAATTTAATTAGAAACATAAGACCATCTATGGTGTTCCACATGTGAATCCCAGGGATCACCCTATGTGTGCTATGAACCCATAACCCTGTAATCCCACAAATGAAATTCCTATTAAGAACCCAGGTATTACCCTAGGTGTGGTACACAATAATTTCCTTCTGAACCCATCCTTTTAAATCATTATATGTAACCCTAGTGTCACACCTGGTGTAATATAAATAAATTCCTTCAGAGTCCATCATTAACAATCCATATAAAGATCCCAATTGTCACTCATGGCATAACATCATCATCTTCCAGCTATGCCTATTCTTGGGATTCCATTCCAGGAACCCAAGTGTCACTAATAGAATAACAAAATCAACCCACCTTTTTTTCCTTCTAATGATGTTTAAATAAGAACCCATGTCACAAAAATTGTGAAATAAATACATTTACATGTCATTTAAATTAAATAATCTCAAATATTCCATCCATGGTGTTCCAATTTAGAGCCCAGGTTTCACCCACATAATTTAATAATGAATTTTCATGGGTTCTTACTCCATCCATTCCATTTAACATAACATTTAATTTATTTGGGCCATTTATTTTAATGGAATCCAAGTCACCTTAGAATTCGATTCAAATACATAGCATAGGCTTCAAAGGCTAAGAAAGGGATCAATCCATTCATCATATTCATTTATGGAATTTACATTAATTAATTAGAGCCTCATAGTTTCAAGGTGTAATGAAAAAATATCATAAGGTGAATCAATTCACAAAACATTTATGGCTATTTTTAATGGTTTAGAAAGAAACACCTTGGATTTATACACATGGGATTCTCAACCGTCATTGGTTATTTTTGATCCATGAGTCATTGAAACATAGGCCTATATATATAATTTTAAAAAACTCAAGTGATGCATGGGATGACAAGAACACGGAACAATGACACAATATATAAATAACAAGATATTAAGGGAAAATCATGAGACCAAAAAACATAGACATGTATTGTATGGGTCATCTATTATTAGAAACTAATTTATTCAAGATCGAGAGAAGTTGAAAAAATATAAAAAACCTTGAAAATATGGAAAAATGGATTGTATGGATTCAACATTCCATATTCCTAATAAATATAGGAGGGATGAAATAGGATTATATATCATAAAGATATTGATACAATGATATAAAGATGAATGACATAGAGTCCAATTCAAGGAGATACATCAATTCATATCCTAATGTGGAAGGTGGAGCTCTATGACATGGGGGGAGTGGCTATCGAAATGTGAGGAGAAATATGGATTTATGTTTATAATGAAAACAAAAGAAAAATGGTCATTTACTATGGCCTATAATGTGGTTCATGGTTTGGATGAACTGTTGGCCAAAGAATGCGCCAACCACGCACTATCACTACCTTAAGGTGGCATTCCCTTGAATGGCTAGTGGGACAATTTGATATACCACTCACAATACATGTGTTTTTCTCAGAAATTTATTGTTCTAGTTTCACTTAATCATGTGGCCTCCATTTAATGGTTTATAAACCATGATCCCCCTCATTTAGGGTCACATGGTTGTGCCACATATTTACTATTCACCATGTGTCATATGTTCCCCTCTTCATGTACCTCTAAAAATATAAGATATAGGCCATGATTAAGACTCGAATGCTCACAGACCCATCACTAGACCTTTAATCGCATCCAATATAGGAAACACGATATTGTACAAAAAATTAATGGTTTCATAATTCATATGAAATGATGGTGTCTTACAGTCTTTCCTACTTAAAACAACGTTTCCTAAAGTTATTTTTTTAGTATGGTAAAGCATCGTCTAAGGATTACTCTAGACGCTAAGCATGTACATTGACCATTATCATCTACGTCTCATCCTATAAATGGCCATGCATTTATCAAAACTATAATAGAGGAACTGAAAAATCTTAGATATCCTTTGTGATTAGATTAATGATACATATAGGATGCTTCTCAAAGTATGCATCTACCAATAACTAAACCTCAATAGGAAGAAGAATATGAAACACGTCTAATTGATAAAAATATAAAAACTTAATGTAGAAGATTTCATGAATGGATCAGTTACTCTAAGTTAATTGCAACTGATATGTTACTATCTATTCTCTCTCTAGAATCTCAAAAGGCTTAAAATAATGAAGCAAAACATTACCATTTATCCAAATTCATCTATGACCCAGTCATGGTGAAACACACAAGAATAATTGTCACTCAATATAAAAATATAGAGGTAATATGTGGATATTGACATAATAATTATGCATGGACTGATCTATATCCAAAAAACAACTAGAAAAGATTTACCTGTTCCAACTTCTCCTAAAACATATGAGGTCCCAATAGCAATGCCTCTAACTAGCACATGGGTGAATAAAAATAATTATAATATAAGGAATTATAAATATACATCTATATATTCACTTGGAATATATTATTGTATGAAAACTCAAAAATTGGTAGGTGTTTCTCATAAGAGACAGTAAAACATTGGATTCATTCTTATTTCATGTCCCATAACACCTATATAATAAACTTGGATAGATTGTCAGTTTGTAGGGGATTGGATATAATCAGTAGTACTTGTGAACCCAGTTACCTTTGTAACCCCTTCTAGAATCATGATGTAAAATGTCAATCTATTTAAGATACAATTGTACATGAAACTCTATGATATTGTATGATCTATTTGGAAATTATAATTCAAATATCATCCATTCAAAAGGTATATATGATATTTATTAAGTGATAATCCTTTTTCAATCTATCTATGATCACCCATACTTTTCCACAACATTGATTTCACAAACGTAAACCCATTAAAAATCCATAGTGACATCATCCCATTTCCACTTTGGAATGGGAAATGGATGTAGAATCCATAGTGGTCACTCTTGGTCTGTATTCAACTACAGCTAGGTGGAACACCGTGTAATGAAACAAGCTATATCCCTTTTCATACAAGGCAACAATTACTAGATTCGTAGATCATGTTACATCTTCATAAGGCCTGAATGTACAACCCAAGAAGAAGCATGATTCTCTCAGATCAATTACATTCAGATGTATTCAAGAACCCAAACAAGTCTATAAATGTGTATGACTTCATCCTTTTCAACAATTCAATAAGATGGTGGGTCCCCTCCTGGGATTCTCTCCCATAGGACCAAACCCTCAAGATTAGAAATCTCCCTTATCATCACTCTATGCATAAGTGATGTGGTCACTAATAATATTTCCAGTAATGACTATCCATGATAGACCTAAACCTCCAAACTAATCCCCATGAATGGGGTCATCTGCTACCACCAACTTTTGGGATCATGAACTACCATGTCTAATTTTTCTAGCTTAGAGAATTAGGGACAACATTTCCATTACAAGGAAAATAGGCTAGCTAAAAGTTAAAAAAATATAGGTATTCAACCCATATATGATTTTGAATATTTAATTCATGATGGGTGAATATATATTTAATGCTTTTTCATTTGTGTACCCAACAAAATGATCTCCAAGTAAGTAATTCCTATATCTATGCAAGTCATTAACAACAACAACTTGCTCAATATCGGGCATTAAAAAATTCCACTCATGAGGTCTCAACTAGAGTGACCCAAAAACGATAATAGTCACACCACAACCATTTTCTCCTTTTATTTTTTATTATTGGTTAGTTCTCAATCATTAAGTTTAGGTTCTAGTTGAGATTCTAGTGAGAGTTTTGAATTTTGGAGTTTCCCACCTTGGTGCATGGTTAGCGCACAGGTAGGAGAAACTATAGGCCATCCCAGTGAAACCCATGTGGTGTAGATAGTGTTCATATATTGGATGCATAGATAGATACAAGATCCTAATTCCCCCCTAGGATCCCATGTGATCCCTCTTTGTTGGAATGGAGGCCACCACACAGTTGGCACATATTCTATAACAATGTGTGGCCACAGCATCCAGTTTCCCCAGAGTTAACAAAAAAAGTAAAATTAAATAAAAATTAATGTTGAATAAAAATAAATGTTTTAATGATAATAATAATAGTATTTTTGTTAGTATTATGATGAGTATTATTATTATTATTATTATTATTATTATTATTATTATTAAAAATTCTTAAGTGGGACTCTTCCCCCAGTTTCATGTGACCCACCCCTCCCTCTCTCTCTCTTGAGAAATGAATGACTATAAGGGCTCACAGTGCGTGACCTCATCCCCTTATGGAATCCTTTCATGGAAAATTTTCTTTATGATCTTGGGTGTATTCTTCTCTAATAATCCTATTCTCACCTTAATCTTCTTCTTTTCTTCATTTTCTACCCTTCTGTGTGGTGCGTGTGTCTTGGATGAACACTAACACATTTTTGGTGTTTTTATATTGGTTAGTTATTTATATTTAGATATCATGGGCCATGTTGGGGGCCATTCATTCCATTACCTTCAATGTTATTAGTTTTCTTATTGGTTTTTTGTATGGGTTGTTTGTTCCTTTTCATTGACTCGGTTTTAATTTTTGGGTTTTGTGATTTTTGAGTATATGTTATTTTTTGAGATTGAGTTGGACCTTATTGTGGTGGTTTCATGTTTTCACAATCAAAATATACTTACATAGGTATTAATAAGTAGGATATATATGTATTTACCCCATTCTATATATATTCACACATGGCAGTATGAAAATATATATTGGGGCTTGTTGGGATTATGTGTATATATGAAAAATGCATATGTGTGTATGTTTAAAGGTGTATATGAATGCACAAGAATATATGTAAGGACTCCCTTGATTATATTTTTCCATGAAAATTTATACATAGGGGATATGTTTTCTTATATATATATATATGAAAGTGCATATACATGCAAGAAAAATGGAAGATTTGAGTTGACGTCATCAAATGAAGAATTCCTTGAGTTTAAGGTAGGTTCCCTATGCCTATCACATTTAATTTTAATTACATAATTTCTTGAGTGTTTTAAAAGAATGTTTTATTATTATTTAGTATATTTATGCTTATTTGAATTATTTTGTCTCCTAGATATGGTTTTTCCTTTTTTTAACATAATTCATATAGGCTTCGGACATGGTTTTCTCATGATTAAATATGCTTTCAACCTTGTATTAGAAAATTTAAATTATTCTTTATGTTCTATTAGTTTTCTAAATACTATTTCATTAGATATTGTAAGGACCATTCATCTCCTTTATGTATTTATTGTAAAATGGTTTTGAAATATCATGATATGTAGGCTCATTTGGCATCTTCTAAATTTGAGGGAAGTTATCACCTTGGTTTTGGAAATGGTTTTTGGGATGGTAAATGTCATGTCTCAGTTGGTACATTATGATATGTGCCTATTGGATAGGCTTCCTCACTATTATTTCAAGTTCCGTGTATTGATGTTGTGATTGTATGGAAAATTATTTTACTTTATATTGTGACTGAAATTAATTACATGGGAGACTTGGGTACCAATGGGGCCTAATAGGTCCAATATGCTTGGTAGATCTAAGGCTTGATTCGCATAGTAGGATTGAAGATAAAACACTAAATAAATATATGATATTGATTGGATACAACTAGACATTGTCACATGTTCCCATATAGTTTCTCATTCATGAGGATGATCTGGGTCACGATTTATATTTCATATCACTAAGGTATGGGGACCCAAGGACCCAACTAACCAAGATTCTTATTATTTTCCTGTGGTTCTTACTATTTTTTATTCTAATTTTTTATGGTATTTCTTTATTAAACATTTTGTGCTCTGATTTCCATTCATTAAAAAAATAATGGAAAACATATTTTTCTTACCCATGTTTTATAGAACCTCATGTTATTCTTTCAAACTAAAATGTTTCTATCATTTCACTCTCTTTCTTATAATGAGATTATTAGAAATGTATAATTATTTCAAAATGGTTTTCAAAACTCAAGGTAATTTATTTTAATAAATTTCATCTTGGTACTTTTCTTAAAAACAAATGGGAAATCTTATTTTAATATAATTTTCATTTCAAACAATCTTCAAATATTTTTTATTTTAGCGGTAATCCCTATGGAATATTTTATTCGAGAATACATACTGATTTTTAATACTCACAAAAATATATTTATTTGTGTTTTTAGCTTCTAAAGGAGCTTCTTGTGTGGACTCTATCTTCATAGTGCAACACTGGTTTGGTATTTTGTGGTGACCCATAGGGTCACGTGGAGGTACATTGTATTCTATTTATTTTTCCTTCTATTGGTTATTTTTATGGATTATGATTTAATTGTTTATTTTTCATTTATTTATGGTAAAAATTGTTTTTAAATCAATTATTTTTTATTCCTAATATGGGTTTCTATCCTGGAAGGATTGGGAAGGCTACCCAGGCCTTGTTATTGGCATGCTCAGGTGACCGATTCAGGGTAGACCTAGGTTGTTTTGTGACAACTACACGATCTCATTACATCAGAACTACTCCCAACCAAATTCCTGATGCATCATAATAAACCGTGTATCCTTTTATAGTATTAGGTAAAATAATTATTGGTATTTATGTTAATCGACCTTTTATATCCAAAAGGCATTCTCACATATTTCAGGCCCTGTAAACATGACGACTTTATTGGTCATGCGTATAAGTAGTGATGAAATAAGTGAGAAATATTGAATGAAGCAACGTTAATATCTATCCCACTCCAAGAAACTCATTATTTCAATGAAATTCTTAATATTATTTCCGGAAATAATGGATCTTACCTTCTAAGGGTCAATTTATAATCATTTATCTAAGATAATGCGACTTAGGAAGGGTACCTTATCAATCCAAAAGTCTAATTTGGTGGAATTATCATATAACTAGTTCTCTAACAATGTGATCAAAATTATATCAACATTTTGGGAATGTTCATGTTGAATTTATGAGTACACCATGATTTCAACCATGAAGAATAACACAAATGAATCCAGATGTGGGTGGAAAACTCGATTTATCGGATCCATGAGGAGTACTGGCCTGTTTTTCAGACTGAACATTATAGCCAAATAATTTTACAACACATATCTACAACAGAATGTTTTATGTGTTATATTTTATTTCTTAACATGAGAATGATGATATACCAACCTAAAACCAATCATGGAGGAAACCCTCACTCCTTATATCTTTTCCAAGAAGTCATATATATATATATATATATATATATATCTGTGTGTGTGTGTGTGTGTGTGAAAATGTACATTGAATTATCACTATAAACTGGTTTAACCGATGGTTATCCATGAAAAAAATGAGGGTACCGACCACCTTGTTGTTGAAAAGGACTGGTGGACCCCATATATATGTTCTGGTCAATATAAAACCCTTAGATTCAATGTATTCTAGCTGCCATTTTAGCTTCTACAACTATATATTATCCATCTTGTAATGAGGAAGGGATACTGATGATGATCCTATAACTATCTCAATAGTAAAATCTACCACTCCAATAATAGGTTGTCTAGAAATATCATTTGGGATAATTTCTTATAAACAATCTACTACTAGAGGGAAATTACCAGGACATATTCCCCAGTCATCAATATAAAGGCTAGAAATTTATGTTATCACTCCACCTAGACCACTGTGCTCAAGTCCAGATATTCATTAAAAGACATCCCATTCACCCTTATGAATATAACTATCACCTTATACTATGTTTTATGACACCCTCTGACAATATAAATTGACATAATTATGATAAATAACCAACTAGTACATTATGAGAATGATGTTGAAACCCAACATCTGGAGTATAAAGAGGTCCCATAAGAAATTATATCCACCAATCTAAAGGGAAAAATCCTTGCACTATTTTACATCTTCTGATCTAACCCCTATGGGGTGTCTACTGTTATTACACCATAAGAGTTCTGAATCTAAAAACCAAGGCTCTCTATAATAGTAACTGATACAAAGGATTAGGAATCTCCAATATCAAATAACATAGAAATTAATTAGAGGCCACTAATATTGTACCTCTAACTATATATGGATCAACATTATACTCCTTATGGATTAACTGCACTATATATATTTATCTCTATTTGTGGCCCAAATATACAGACAGACTATCCCAAACATACCTACTATATTGGAAAGTAAAATCCTATATCTGGAACCCTCATAAATAGCCACATACACATACTAAGAGGCTAGTCATGCTCTATCTACCAACTTGGTGATGTGTTTCTAACCTCGATCCTAAATGTAGAGTTAGTTATAATCCTCTCTTACTATCCACTAAAGTATACATTCTTTCAAAAACACTAATGTTGACCCATATTTCCAAAATACCAACACACAAATGGGTCCTTAACAAATAAGTCCTTCATATGTCCTAGCCTACCTCACTAATATAATACCACATGGATACCTTATAATGCACTCTAGATTCTGATAATCACATGAGAAGTCTAAAAACGACGCTTCCTACCACTATTCAAAGCAGTTCTGGGTCAAGAAGTCAACCTGCCTAGATCACACCTTCATCCTCTATCAAGTTTCACTCTATAATGAGTTATTGATTCACTATCCCATATACGGTGGGAAAACAAATTATATTTACCTATGATCAAATTTCATGAATGATACCATCCTTGAATCAAATATACATGGATAAGTCATCACCATGAAGGATCACTACAAATAAAAGGAGCACCAGGAAACATGGAGAGTAGCCAATAAATTATAAATTTCCCTACTCTGAGTGCATAAAAACAATTTAATTATTATACCCTAGATTATTTGGATAAAAATAATCATATAAGTATGCCTAAAAATCCATATATACCATATCTATATGAAAATCAATCCGGGTAATAACATCCCACCACCGCTTGGAATAATCTCCTAGAATATACATAGAATGCTTCACTCTCATATCATGTGGTTTCTCAAGATGAAAGATATTAGATAACATGACTCTATCTTGGGATCTATAGCTTGTAAACCACTATCCCTCAAAAACATGGGTGGATGATGATGCAAAAATTCCCTACATCAACACCTCCAATTAGGGGTTTTCCACGGGGCTCCCTAAATGTTCTTCATGGCCTATAAGAATATCTCTTGGAAATGGGCATCAATTTCTTAGTTGGGTAAAAGAGGAGGTTCCTAAAGTAGAACGTTAGGAGGTAATACTGGTGATTTAGGTCCTAAAACCTCTATAACATGGTTATCCCCACCATCTAGTCACATGAATTGTGGACATCAGGGTGGAATTTATCTACATATTCAATACTTACTGCTTAGATTTCATTTTATAATGATACAGTTCAATTATATAAGAATAGGATAGGAAACGAACATCCTATATAATAGTCACACCCATCTGTCTGCTCCTAAATATTGGTGTGAGCGAGATAGAAGACCATAATGAATCCTGAGAGATATTTCCTACTACCAACTACTAAGGCCAGTTTTGGATCAAGTTACTTATTTCACATCAAGAATTTCAATATATGGTGTGTTAATTGAATGTTATAGAAGAAAACACCCTTAATGTTTCAACATGGATGACTGTTTAACAATAAGCATTTAATTTTCTTTTTATGAATAAATAGTTCATTCTCATTTATGTATATAGTGGTCTAGTTATATGAGTCTCCATTTCCAAATCATAATTACTACTCTTTATAAGTTGCAATTGGCATGTCATGTAACTATATCCCTGTCTATACCTTTTGATTCAAATTATAATGAATCCATGTATGATGGTTGAATTGGATGGATCAGTATTCCTAATTTATAAATTCCCATAAACATTATAAGTTGAAAATTTTCATCCATTTATTTACAACCATAATCAATTTTAATCCCTTGTGACCATTGGTCCATCACATAAATGGGTTGTAACTAGTAAATTAAGTTTTTATCGTCAAGATAATTGGTAAAAACCCATTTAGTTTGTCACATACAATATAATAAACAATTTCTTATCCACTTCCTATGTAGGAAATTAGCACAATTCTAATAATGAAATATAGTAACTAATAATATGCAACATGAAATGGAAATAGTAATATAAACATGGCTTGGAACATGCATGACATAATTTCTCAAGTGCTTATAATTATTCAGGAGTCTAATAACTCTTTACCATACCAAGGAAAGGGTAAATATAAATTCATAAAACTAATAATTAATTGCACCTATAAAGTGCATAACCCAATAGTGAAATCAATACAACCATAACTGGTATAATATTAAACAACAATATCCAATCCTTGGAAATTTGTCTTTTAAATATATATGGGTAAGCTACTCCCTGGAATTGAATCATTAAAAAAAATTAAATATTCATAGTCTCCTATCTAACAAACCAAATAGTATAAAAAAATGTAAGAGTTGCTCTGATTGCACTTTGTGATGTCCTGACCTAGCTAACTCAATAATAGTAGTTGAACCAGTGGCCACATGGCCTTAAGCATGCCTCCCCTATACCAATGGATTACAAATAACAGTGAGGGTCTTTAATAGGACGATGGGGAGACTATAACCTCATGATCTGAGTGTCTCATAGTAGAACCATAAGAGTAATTAATAGTAGAAGCATAATGAATAAAAAACAATAATAGAATAAGTAAATCACAGAGGTTTAATAAATAAACTTATATTATTAATATCTAATGTCAAATAAAAAATAAAAATTACCATGTTATACTATAGTAAAAAATGGAAAACACGTGATATTGAGGACTATAAAAATATAAAATGGTATATAAATGAACAAATGATAAAAATCAATCTCGAATGGAATCACAATCATAAAATTTATCCTCTTCTCCCATACTCTTTCCTAGAATAAGAAATTAGGAATAAAGCACCGCACTATTTCCTTTATCCATACCTACATCCATGAAGTCTTCCTAGGTACAAAAAAACACCCCAAATACGGTGTGAGATATATTTAGTAGGCCAGCACCAATGGTGTCTAATTGTTTCCAATTTGTGAATATATGAGGAAATATAACACAAGAAATAATTAAATCTATAAATGAAATATGTAATATTCATGTTTGTCTGATTTACCTATAAGAAACTCGAATGATACCACCTAATTTTTCCTAAGCAATAATTTATGTGAAAAATTACTAACTTATGATTTTATTTATATAAGGAGATTGGGGCCTGACATGTATCCAAGGTGTCCCCCATGCTTCATATTAATATAAGGGAAGAACAAACCCCATTTCATTACAAAAAATAATGTTATATATAAAGTAATTAATACATTAAATTATGAAAAAAAATCTATATATGTTAATTGAATATGAATTCATGTCAATTATATTAATTAATCATTTAATTGGATGCATGATCCCATCCATAGTGTTCAATAGGAAAATCCCATGTATCTTCCTAGATGTTTTTTGTACCAATCATATAAGAACACCATCCCTAGAATTACATATAGGAACAATGGTATTACTCTATGCATGGTATAAACTCATTCCATCTGAGTCTTTCCTTGGAATTCTATATATGCAAGCCAAGTGACACTCATGGAATTACATAATGAAATTCCCTTGGAGTAGGTACTTGGACTTCCATATAAGAAGTCCAAGTGTCACTCATGGAACAACAACATTTACTTCCCCCTAATCCCATCATTAACATTCCACACCTAGAACCAAAGTGTCACTTAGGGCATAAAATAATAAACCCATCATGTGTTCCTCTCCAGGCAATTCATGTAAGAACCTATGTATCACCCATGGTGTGATATAAATTTGTTTATAATTAGTGAAATTATATAAACCCTCTAAGTCTATTTATAGAGTTCCATATTAGAACCCATGTTTCACTCATGATAAGTAATAATGAATGGTAATGATTTCTCACACTATTCATACCATTTAACAACTCATTTAATTCCTAATAGAGATTTACTTTAAAGGATGGAATATCACCATATTAGAGTGTTTGAATACATTTCCTAGGATTTTGATGCCTACCAAGGGATCAATCCATCAATCATATTCATTTATTCCATTTCCATTGATTAATTATATCAATCCAATGTCACATGGTATGTATCACATCTTGGAGGGAGAATTAATTCCTAAGTAATTTACGTCCATTTATACTTTTTTAGAAACACACACATTAGGTTGGTTCTACTTGGTGTTATCAACACTCCCTGATGATTATGAAACCATGAGTTATATAGGCATAGGCCTATACATTTAATATAAAAAACTAACTTTATAATATTGACATGGAAATCCCAACATGAGGCACAATAACACAATATATAAATAAAAACATTAAGGGGAAATAATGATCCCACATAACTTTTATGTGTAGTGGATTCCATATCCATTATTATCCTAAAATTTGGTCTAGATTGAGAGAAATCAAAAAATTGAGAAACACCCAGGAATAGGGATTATTAGATTGCATAGAACTAGCATTCCTTACAACACGATATATAGATTAAGGAAGAAAGATGATTTTTCAGATTACTCATAACAATCCAACATTACTAATGACAATTCATTCAATGTCTAATTGAATAAGAGACCTCAATTTCTAGCATTAGGGTGATGATGAGATCTCAAACACTAGGGAGAGGCTATGTAAATGTTAGGGGAAAGAGGGGATTTGGTTTATAAATCCAAAAGTTTAAAATGGACATTTCTCATGGCCTTTAATATAGAGCATGGTTTTTCCAAACAATTATCCAAACCATGTGCCAATCGGGTGCCACTACTTCTATAAGGTTGCATCCCTCACATGGCTATGAACACTATCTAAAAAACTATGAATAAGCCATGTGTTCTCCTCTACAATATATTATAGAGGTTTCAAATGGACATGAATCACTCTTTGTACTATTTACAGAACATGCTCCACCTCATTCTAGGCTGCATGGTTGAGCCGCATGGTTCCTTCTAACAGTGTGCCAAACAAGAACCTCTGCTTGTTCCCCAAAAAACTAGCGCTCATGGATCCAATCAAACCCTGACACTATTAAACCCTTATATAGACCTTTATCACATAAAATATAAGAAAATAAGATATTATACTAATATTTAGGGGTTTCATACCTCATATGATAAGATGGTATCTTATAATCTTGTTCAAAATAAGGATAATATTGTCGGGAAGTGAAAATACCAACATGGAAGTGAAATCACCTATAAAAAGGATTTGAATTATTCTAAATATATATAATTATATGAAAATTAAGTACATCAAGTAAGTGGATTGGAATTAAAATTTCATTTTCCTTATGTAGAGAATATACCATCAACTAATTATGAATAATTCCAAAATGAAGTCATTTTCATTTAAAGATCATTTTTGTAGAGTTTGAGGGAATCTATAATATCCATGATAAAGAATAAGAGAAAATATGCTTTCATGATTTCATCAAATCCACAAACATAACATCATCCATTTTTTTGAGCAGTTTTACACATATAGTTCTTTTTGAAATTCTAAATTATAAATGATAAAATTTTCATTCCTTTTGAAGTAAAATTAAATTAAAATAGATCACAATATCTATAAAAGGATGATAAGTTATTTCTCATTTTCTTATATATTTTACAAAAAAAAATGTTAGAACATGAGATGATAATCTACCATCTCTATCATCCTTAATATGATGAAATACTTTGTATTATAAAAATTCTTAACAATAATGTAACACCCCAAGCTTCCACGGTACGTTTCCCTTTGAATAATGCAGTAGATTGCGTTGTACGGAACTTAGATTTTTAACACACCACAACCAATCAAACTAGCCATTATAAATAGTAATACCCAATTTTTGAAAATTTTATAAATTTTATTTTTTAAAATGGACTTAATTTTTGAATTCGGTATATTGAAATTAGCTTAGGGAGATTTTTTGGTATTTTTCTGAAAACATTCTATTTTTCAAGAATAGTGAAAAACATTGTGTTATTGTTTAAAACCAAATTTTTATTTAAGTAATTAATTATTTTATTTTAATTTATTTTAGGTCAAAATATACACATAATACCTATTTATGTTCAATGTAATTCATTTGAGTCATTTTATAATAAGTTTAGATATATAAAATTTTATTGAACTTTTTACCGTCTTTTATCAACCTTCAAGGAGCATTTAAAAATTTACATAAAACATAATTTTACCGATTTTTTGAGTTGAATTTCAAAATTCCTAGTGACACAATTGACATGAGTAAGTAAAACATGGTTCAATAAGATGAAAATAATTTTTTGAATAGTAACTTTTTACTTTTATTTACCACGGTTAAAAGTAAATATGGAAATTAACGGTAAAAATGATATTATAATTAACCTAAAACATGTCCTAATTCTATTGGATAAGTGTAATTAGACCAGAAACAGCCTTTGGAAAAAAATATGATCCTTTTTGGTCTAGTTGGATTAGATTAGGACATTTATTATTATTTTATTTAAAGAAGTGTTAAAAGAGATAAATTCAATGTTTAATAACTAAACCATTTTTAATATAGTTTTACACACAATATAAATTTGAAAACATATATTCATTATAAATATAAAAAAGATTTCCTAAATATCGGTATTTTATTAATAATTTTTAGACATTAAATAATTTAATTTATTTATGACACAATGATGATGCAGTAATTTACCTTAATAATGAAATATTAAAATAATCGATATTATAAATGTCCACATAAATGTAAATTGTTACTTATGATGAATTAAAATAATTATCTAGGTTAATATGACATTTTAGGGTTGATTAAATAAATTTTATTCAAAGTGATAAAGTTTTTATGGCTTTCAAAAAAAATCAAATACTAAATAGTGTCAATATTGACATAATTGAGTTTTTTAAAACAAATACTATATTATTAATTTATATAATATTCCTAAAAATATAAGGTACAAAAAATTACTTAGATAAGGTTATATATATTAATAATAAACCACTTGGGGTTCTCTCGGATTGTTATAGTAAATTTACTAACCATATAATATAAAAATACAAAGAGAAGTGGTAAATGTAAAACTATTTAACTAAGAGTTAAATCTAAATGATAAGGTCAATATGGTGCCCTGATCATATTTAAAACCTATTGGTTGAGAGGTTTTCGACCCATCCCCACCTTATCCTCTAAATAAATCATTTTGGATCTATTATAAACAGAAAATTATTTTATTATAAAATAATATTTCAAGCTTTTCCTAAAGTGACCCTCACCCCTCTTATAAAAGGTTATTTCCCCTTCTCTTAATTTCACATGTCCAAATCCCTTTGTCTCGGCCAACCCCTACACAAATATTATCTAAACTATCCCCCCTTAATCCTATAGGCCTTACTTTGATCATAAATCCAACCTACATAGCCATTTTGATCAACTCAAAAGGAAACACTCAAAGAAGATGTGATAATTTCACCACCCGCTTTCTAGTTCATTTCTTCTTCCACTTCCTCTTTATTTGTTATTTTTGTACCAAAATAATAACTCAAGTACCTTATACATACTTTTATTTTATTATAAATATGGTACAACCATATTAATTATTTTATCCATCCTATAAATGACAATGTCACCATACAAGCGTATGTACGGCTTACCGTCTCCACGTTGTGGTTAGTTTGTTATTCAAACACTTCATTATTTGGATAGGTATAATAATGAGTATAAATAATGTAAATAATAATTATAACATGTTAATGATTCTGTATATATGATATTCCATCCAATTACATATTATTTAACCATCAATATACTGATATTGTTGCTCGTGCGTACGTACATATTACCGTCTCCATGAACGTGATGAGATTCATTCCTTGTCAAAATAATTCAAGAATTATTTTTATTTTACGATTAAAAATAATTTTTATGAACATAATATCATTATAAATATGAATAAAATACATCTTATCCATAAAAAACATGGCTTACATTAACAATCATATAATGTAAAATGAATCAGTTAACACCCGAATCGATGATACTACTGAAATATTATTAACAAAGAAATATTATAGGATCATATATGATATCATATTAATGAATATAGTTCTTGTATAATTTAATAACATGGTTTTAACTATTATATATGAGATTAACATACCATATACTAAGGAAAATTAAAAGGTAAAGGTTAATTGTACAATCTCATTACTTTTATGAGATTTTTAATACGTAAGTATCTATAGGGACCTCTTTTTTATCCACATCTGTGTTTTCTTAAAAATGTAATTCAAAATATTTTTAATATTTACAAGACTATGGATTAAAGTCTTTTATAACCTTATTTGACCACATATTTTTTGAAAGGATTCATTCTGTCGTTTTCCATACAAGGTACTTTATGACCTTCTCGACAAAATTATGGTAAGAATGTCCTTTTTAACTTATACGGAGGGTGCAGCTATTTTCTGCCGTTATTACATCATTGAAGCATCCAATACAAGATTATAAGAAAAATTTCAAAATAAATATTTTTATTTATAATTATATTACTTTAAAATGATTTCAAAATAGAAAGATATATTTCTCTACAAAATGTTTTGATTTCATCTATGTCAACATCCTTTGATGGATTTTAAGCTTGTTTGAAGTTGATTTATTATGATACCAATCTTCCATATTTTATTGAAGGTTTTGTGATATTTTTGACTATGGATGTGTTATTTTTACATCATTCATGGTTAATGGATAAAGTATTGGCATTTTAAATGCTAGTTTTAATACAAATGTTTATGTTATGTTTAAACCTTTTTATATGGGGAATGCATTGGAATTATTATGTGACAGGTGGATCCTGATATAGCTCCTGGATACATCAGTAGGTATCAGGAGACAAATTAGTGTCTTGGCAGAAGGCCTTGAAAAAATCTTATTTTTAGTCTTGGAACAAGGCCTTTACTATGGGGTTTTGAAGTCTAGCATTATGCATTACGACATTATGAAATTGTCTATTGATATTACATGTGAGTATTCGACTAGTAGAATATCCATATGAATATATTAATGGAATTATTTCATTTATCTTTGCCATATTATGATGAATTTTATGTTTAAAAGGTTTGTGTTTTAGTCTTATACATTTCCTTAAATTTTTATGCTTATTCTAGAATGCTTCCACTATATTGTTATCCTTATTAAGAATCTGAGCTCACCCCTTTCTATGTTTTATTTTTCACAAGATGCAAATAATTATATTATGACTGACTTATAGGGATAGTCTAAGGGAATAATGTGGTCAATTGAGACAATTTTGTTGTTTTTTTTCATTTTATAATGTAATGTAAAACTTTTGAATGTATCTAGTTCTTCCAAGGCTACTAAACTGATCGGTATTTCCGGATTTTGATCCCTTGTGATCATTCCAATTTTATTTAATAATTCACCAACTCTGGGTAACTGGGTTCAGGGTGTTACATTAGGTATCATAGGACATTTAGT
This sequence comes from Viscum album, assembly GCA_963277665.1. Lineage (NCBI taxonomy): Eukaryota > Viridiplantae > Streptophyta > Magnoliopsida > Santalales > Viscaceae > Viscum > Viscum album. Next base: position 1,258,448,776 of record OY728122.1, read on the forward strand.
AAAATCTTCAAAAACTAGATTTAGATAAACTCTGATTAGAGCGCATAACCCTATGATAGACTTTGAAGATTGATATAGAAGAACTTCATAGAATTTTGGTAATGCATAGATTTTTTGTATTTTCCAAGAAATACATCCCTATTTGGATATGAGTAGGTAGAGGCGACTCTGGCACAGATTTACCTAGGAATGAAAACTCTAAAAAGGAGTTTCGGGCTTAACCCAGGGTATCCTAGTACATGACAACGGGCCTTTCTGGACTCTTGGTTACAATAATCTTGGAGGATATGCTTAGGATAATCCACATTTTCGTTACAAACCATTGTGAATGATTTATGAGTATATACTTCCTTAAAGAAAACATTTTTTATGATTATGGATTATATCCATAAATTGGTCAATTTATGTTAAGTGTTTTACAAGTTTTTAATTATGTATTGTGATTCATAAACTAATATAGTGTGTGCCACTTTTTAGAAGTCATGCCTAGTAGAAGGAATGGAAATCATATCAATGCAATTAATCCATGTAGGGATTTTCCACCTACTCAAGATAATTATATAGGATCTAGTGATAAAACTTGTTCTGATCATCTTATCACCATACTGGGATAACACACTCAGGTTATGAATAATAACCTTACACGTATAGAGCACCCTGATCCACAACGCGGAGGATCAACATTAGACCACTTCATGTGGCAACAACCACAAATATTAAATGGGAGTACAAAACCATTAGTAGCTGATAAATGGATAAGTTCATTAGAGAAAATGCTTCGGGGAGTTGCAAAAGTGAAAAGGTTGTCATGGCAGTTTATTGCCTCACGGGAAATGCAGATCAATGGTGGTCATTAATCTAAAACACTATGGAAGATAAAGAAGTATCGAACATGTAATGGAGGGTGTTTAAATATATTTTCTTAAAAAAATCTTCGTGACCATTGAGTGGATATGGAAAGACTATTTATGAGTCTGAGGAAAAAGGAGGATGAGAATGGCACAATGTATGAGGCTAACTTTACAAGGTTATCATGTCATACAACAGATTATATACATAACCTAAGGAGTAATATTGATCGATTATTTGATGTGTTAAAACCATTTGTCTGTCAAAAATTAGTCTCACAATCCTTCTCATCGTATGAAGATATTATCTCATGCACTATCAATACAGAAAAGGAATTCTCTATGTCTTATGACTTTAAAGAAATGAAAGAGAATAAGAGATATGTTGATCACTCTCGAAATGGAAATAAGGGGAAGAAGGGAAAAGTTGAATATCCATCCTGTGGTAAATGTGGGAAGAAACACCCTGGTACTTTCTTGAAGATAATGGGAGTCTGTTACAAGTGTGGTGAAAAATGCCACTAAGCTCATGATTTCAAGGGAAAGAATGTGGCTGTCAATGTTGAATGCTAAAATTGTAGAGAAAAGGGACATTATGAAAATGAATTTCATGTGTGCCAATGGAACTTACCTCAGAAAAGGCCAAGGGAGAAAGGCCAAGCATATGCGATCACTACTGCTGAGGTTGAAGCTCAAAAAGATGTTGTGTCATGTAATTTAATGGTTTCCACAAGTTTATCCAATTCTTTAATTTATTATAGATCATCGCATTGTTTCATATCTTCCCGGTTTTATAGGAAAATTAAATATTTTTAATTTGACTTGACAAAGGAGTTGTCAGTCAAAACTCCTAAGGGAAGTATCATCCAAACAATGTTGTATGAATCAGTTCCCATTAGGGTGTATAAATGTTCTTTATCTGATGATCTAACCATCATACCCATGATTGAATTTGATATAATCGTCAGAATGTATTGGATTTTGGACCATGATGTGAAAATTTATTGTAATAAAAAGGAGGATACAATTTTCACTGATGATAAAGAGTACCTTATCGTTAGAGCGGAAACGTCACCACCTGATTCTTATCTAGGTCCACCCCCAGTAGCTCTACTAAATTCTATTATTGTGGAGGAAGAGAATGAAATAATTATGGGTGAGGAAAAGAGTGTTTGAATAGAGGATGTACATATTGTGCAAGAATATGTTGATTTGTTTCCAGAGGATTTACCTGGACATCCTCTAGAATGAGAAATTGAGTTTTCCATTTATTTAATTCTGGTTCACGGCCCATATCGAAGACCCCTTATATAATGGACACTATAGAATTAGTGGAACTAAAGAAACAACTAGATAAACTGAGTAATGAGGGATTTATTTACCCTAGTTTTTTTCAAATGGGAGCCCATGTCCTTTTTGTCAAGAAGAAAGACAGATCTATGAGGTTGTGTATTGACTATAGGGAGATCAATGCTATAACAATAATGAACATGTATCCCCTACCTTTCATTGATGATTTATTCAACCAACTTCATGGAGATCAATATTTTTCAAAGATTGACCTTTGATCTGGATATCATCAGTTGTGTGTGATGAAGGAATACATTCTGAAAACAGCATTTGGATCCAGGTATGGACATTACGAGTTTACAGTAATGCCATTTGGATTGACTAATGCACCCTCCATCTTCATGGATTTAATGAATAGAGTTTTCCAGGAATAACTTGATGACTTTGTAGAGGTATTTATTGATGATATCATGGTATACTCAAAAATCTACAAAGATCCTGAAAATCACTTATGCACTATTCTAAAACCCCTAAGAAGAAATGAATTATATGGGAAGTTAAGCAAGTATGAATCATGTCTTCAAGTGATTTCTTTTCATGGACATATTGTCTCTATGGATGGAATCTCTATTGATCCTTCAAATACTAGGCAATCCAAGAATGTCCAACATCGATGAGTATAAATGAGGTATACATTTTTATTGGTTTAGCATGTTATTATAGAAGTTTCTTCCAGAATTTGGCGTTTTTGGAAAACCCATTAACCAAGCTCACATGTAAAGGGGTTAAATGTTTTTGGGCAAAAGAGTGTGAATAATTTTTTGGAGAATTGAAGGGAAGATTATTCAATGCTCCTATCTTGACTCTACGATCAAAGAATGATGGGTTTGTTATTTATAGTGATTCTTCAATGAAAGGAATTGGTTGCGTCCTTATGAAGAATGAGAGATTTATTTCCTATGCATCACGACATCTAATAATTCATGAGAAAAACTATACCACTCATAATATTGTGTTAGCAGTTGTATCCTTTAATCTAAAGTTATGGAGACAATATCTCTATGGTGAAAAATGTGAGATTTATACTGATCACAAGAGTTTGAAGTATATTTTATCACAAAAAGAACTCAACTTGAGGAATATTAGATTGCTTTAACTACTCAAGGTTTATGATTTCACAATACATTACCACCCGTGGAAGGTAAGTAAAGTGGAAGATGCTATGATCTGAAAGAATCATGGATTTGTTTAACAAGATTAGAGTAGAAAGTGATCCTATTTTCATGGATCTATTTAATATGGTTATGGGAATAACCAAGGAAATTGAAACATCAGTACTTTTTCAAATGGTTTACAAACAATCTTTATTAGAAAGGATAAAAATTTATTAGACTAATGATGAGGAGTTTCAAAAGAAGATTAAATATGTAAATTATGGGAGATTGATTGACATCGTATATGAAGATGGAATTTTGAAATTTAGGAAGAGGATTTGTGTTCCTGATATACCTGATCTAAAAATGGAATTGTTGGATTATGCTCATAGTGCCAATTTCTATATACAACCTAGGAGCACCAAGATGTATAGATATCTGAAGGAACATTTTTGGTGGGACAACATGAAGAGGGAGATTGCTGATTTTGTGTCAATATTTATGGTTTTTCAACAAGTGAAAGATGGAAGGAAACAACCTGGAGGAGTCATGTAACCTCTTCCCATACCTGAGTGGAAATGGGATAAAATTACGATGGGATTTGTCATGGGGGTACCAAAGAATCTTAGATGGAATGAATCAATATGGGTCATTGTTGATAGTCTTACAAAGTCAGTACATTTTCTTACTATAAGATAAGATTTACCATTTTAACATCTAGTAAGACTATATATTAATGAAGTTTTACGACTTTATGGTGTACCACTATCGATTATTTCTGATCACAATCCCTATTTGACATAAAGATTTTGGAAACGTCTTTAGAAGGCCTTGGATACTAAACATCCTTTGAGCACTGCCTACTAGCCTCAAACTGATCGACAATCAGAATGGACTATTCAAACCTTAGAAGACATATTGAGATCTTTTTCAATTGAATTTCAAGGTATGTGGGATCAATATTTACCTCTGATAAAATTTTCCATTTACAATATCTTTCATTCAAGTATTCATATGGCACCATATGAAGGGTTATATGGAAATGGATGTTTCACATGAACTTTTTGGGATGATGTTGGTGAAAGAAAACTCATAGGCCCAGAACTTGTTGTGAAAACAATGAAAAATATGAAGATTATCTAAACCCTTATCAAAGAAGCTCGAAGTCGGCAAAAGAGCTATGTCGATAATCAAAGGAAGGATTTGGATTTTCAAATAGGAGATCGTGTTTTCTTGAAGGAATATCCATGGAACGGTGTTATATGATTCAGTAAGAAGGGTAAATTGAGTTCCAGGTATATCAGAAATTTCAAAATTCTAGAACGAATATGAGTTATGGCTTATAGTTTGGCAATGCCTCCAAGTCTCTCCAATGATCAGGATGTGTTCCACATATCATTATTGAGAAAATATATGCCTAACCCAATGCATGTACTCATTTATGAGTAAATTGAACTCGAACCTGATTTGTCTTACTGTGAAGATCCTTTCAAGATTCTTGACACCAGAGAACAAGTGCTGAGAAATCGGATGACTCGTCAGGTAAAAGTTCTATGGAGAAACCATAAGGTGGAAGAGGTAATGTGGAAACCTAAAGAAAATATGATGAAGAACCACCCAAATGTTTTTTGCATTAATATTCATGATATTTCAAGGAATAAATTATTTAAGGAGGGGAGAATTTAATAGCACAAGCTACCACATTACATTTCCCTTTGAATAATGAAGTAGCTTACGTTGTACGTAACTTGGAGTTTTAACACACCATGTCCAATCAAACTAGCAGTTATGAATAGTAATACCCACTTTTTGAAAATTTTATAATTTTTTTTTCACAATGGACTTCATTTTTGAATTCGGAATATAGAAATTAGATTTGGGTGAATTTTTTCTATTTTTCTTAAAACTTTCAATTTTTGATGAACTGTGAACAAAACTGTGATATTGTTTAAATCAAATTTTTTATTTAAATAATTAGTTATTTTATATGAATTTATTTTAGGTAAAAATAGATACATAACACCTATATATTTTAAATGCAATTCATTTGAGTCATTTTATAATAAGTTTAAATATATAAAATTTTATTGAACTTTTTACCATCTTTTACCCACCTTCTAGGAGCATTTGCAAACATGCATAAAAATTAATTTTACTGCTTCTGTGAGTTGAATTTTAAAAATCTGAGATACACGGTTGACATTAGTATATAAAATGTGGTTTAATAAGATGAAAATAATTTTTGGAGAATAGTAACTTTTGACTTTTATTTATCCTGGTTAAAAGTAAATATGGTAATTAAGGGTAACAATTATATTATAATTACCCTAACACATGTCCTGATTCTATTGGATGAATGTAAATTGACCAAAAACAACCTTAGGAATAAAATATTGTCCTATTTGGTCTACTTTGATTAGATTAGGACATTTATTATTATTTTATTTAAAGAAGAGTTAAAATACTTAAATTCATAGTTTAATAACTAAACAATTTTTAATATAGGGTTAAACATAATATAAATTAGACTATAAATATTCATTAGAAATATATAAAGATTTCATATATAATAGTATTTTATTTATAATTTTTAGTCATTAAATAATTTAATTTATTTTGTACACAATGATGATACAGTAATTACCTTAATAATGAAATATTAAAATAATTGATATTATCAATATCCAAATAAATTAATGTTGAAACTTATGATGAATCACACTAATTTTCTAGGTTAATATGACATTTTAGGGTTTATTAATCAAATTTTATTCAAATTTATAATGTTTTATGGTGTTCCAAAAAATCAAATACTAAATAGTGTCAAATTTTACATAAATGAGTTTTTAAAAAAAATACTATATTATTAATTGATATAATATTCCTAAAAATCTATGGTTCGTCCAAAAGGCATAGATAAGGTTATATATATTAATACTGAACCACTTGGGGTTCTCTTGGCTTGTTATAGTAATTTTATTAACCATATAATATAAAAATACAAAGAGACATGGTAAATGTCAAACTATTTAACTAAGAGTTAAATCTAAAAGATAAGGTTAATATGGTGACCTAAACCTGTATAAACCTTTTGGTTGGGAGTTTTTTGACCCATTACCACATTATCCTAGAAATAAACCATTTTGTAGCCATTTTAAACCGAAACATTTTTTATTATAAAATAATATTTCAAGCTTTTCCTAAAGTGACCCTCACCTCTCTTATAAAAAGGTACTTCCCCTTTTCTTAATTTCACACCTCTATAGCCATTTGGATCTGCCAAAACCTGCCAAAATATCCTCTCAACTATCCACTCTTCAACCTAGATTCATTACATGGATCATAAAGCCAACCTATGGAGCCCTATTGATCAACTCAAAAGGAAACACCCGAATAAGAGGTAATAATTTCACCACCCTCTTTCAAGTTTTTTCCTTCTTCCACTTCCTCTTTCTTTGTTGTTTTTGTACTAAAATAATAAATCCAGTACCATCGAAATAATATTATGATATTATAAATATGGTACAATCATAATTTTCATTCTATCCATCCTATAAATGACAACATCACCGTACGTGCGTACGTACGGCATACCATCTCCACGTCGTGGTGTAGTTTGTTATTCAAACACTTCATTATTTGGATGGGTATAATAATGAGTATAAATAATGTAAATAATAATTATAACATGTTAATGATTGTGTATATATGATATTCCATCCAATTACATATGATTTAACCATCAATATAATTATATTTTTGCTCGTGTGTACGAACATATTATCGTCTCCACGAACGCGATGAGAGTCATTCCTCGTCAGAATCATTCAAGAATAATTCTTATTTTATGATTAAACATAATTTTTATGAACATAATATCATTCTGTATATGAATCAAATACATCTTATCCATAAAAAATATGGCTTACATAACCAATCATATAAAGGAAAACGAATCAGTTAACACCCGAATCGATGATACTACTGAAATATTATTAACAATGAAATATTATAGGATCATATATGATATCATATTTATGTATTTAGTTCTTTTATAATTTATTAACTATGTTTTAACTGTTATACAGGGGATTAAAATACCATTGACTAAGGAAAAGTAAAAGGTAAGGGTTAATTCTTCAATCTCTTTACTTATCCAAGGTTATTAATACTTAAGTATCTAATGGGACCTCTTTATCAACAACATCCGGGTTTTCTTAAAACTTTAATTCATAAAATTTTTAATATTTACTAGATTATGGGTTAACGTAATTTATACTCTTATTTGACCACATATTTTTTGAAATTAATCTTTCTGTCGTTTTCCAACCAAGGTATTTTATAACCTTCTCAACAAAATTTTGGTAATAAGGTCTTTTTTAACATATATGGAAGGTTCGGCTATTTTACACCATTATAACAATGTTGAATCTTCCCATACAATTTTATAAGAATATTTTCAAAATAAATGTTTTCTTTTATAATTACATGACTTTTAAATGATTTCAAAATAGAATGATATATTTCTTTACAAAGAGTTTTGACATCATCTATGTCAATATCCTTTTATGGATTTTAAGTTTGCTTGAATTTGATTTATTATGATACAAATCATCCATATAGTATTGATTATTTTGTGATATGTTTGACTGTGTATGTATTATTTTTACACCATTCATGGTTTATGGATAATGTATTTACATTTCGTATGCTATTTTTAATAAGAACGTTTATGTTATGTTTAAACCTTTCATATGAGGAATGAATTGGACTTAGTAAGTGATCGGTGGAGTCTGTTATAGCTCCTCGATGTGTCGGTAGGTCTCATGAGACAAACTAGTGTCTTAGTACAAGGCCTTGACAAAATCTTATTTGTGGTCTTGGCACAAGGCCTTGACTATGTGGTTATGAAGTCTGGCATTATGCATTCCGACATTATGAAATTGGGTATTGATATTACATGTGATTATTCAACTAGTAGAATGTCTATGTGAATAAGTAAATTGAATTATTTGATTTATCTTTTCCATATTATGATGATGTTTATTTTTAAAAGACTTGTGTTTTAGTCTTATACATTTTCTTAAATTTTTAGGCTTATTCTTGAATGTTTCTGCTATATTGTTATCCTTATTGAGCATCTGAGCTCACCCCATTCTATGTTTTATTTTTCCCAGGATGTGAAAAAGTATATTATGAATGACCTGCATGGATAGTATATGGGATGAATGTGTTCAATGGAGAAAATGTTGTTGTGGTTTTTCATTATATAATGTAATGTAAAACTTATGAACGTATCTAGTACTACCAAGGCTACTAAACTGATCGGCCTTTTGGGATTTTGATGTCTTGTGATCATGACAATGTTATGTAATAATCCATAGACTCTGGGTAACTGGGGTCAGTGTGATACAAATAAACCCAAAATTCCATATTAAAACATTTCAAAACTAACTAACCTTTAAGATATTCAAAATATTTTTAACCAAAATTGGAAACCAATAATTAAATTGATTTAATGAAATAATCATCCAAATTAAACTTATCATATATCTCAAAACATAATTTATTACTTATCACATCACATTACAAAAATTATATACTTATCATTATGTTTATGTCCCCAAAATATAATATTATAGTTATAAAATTAACCATATCACTAAATGACATGTTAATCCTTAGGGTTATGTATACCTCAATCATGTCTTAAAATCCCACAAACATCCTTCCAATTATCATTAATACAATTAAATTACAATTAAAAATAATATCAAAAGGGTATATATACATTTTAAGATATGAATATACTTAAATATATCAAGCCTTATATAAAACATGACTACATATTAACTCTTAAAACCCTTTATGTAAACAATACAATAATTTAAATTTCTTCAGAAACATTGATCCAAGTTTTTTTTCTTATTCCCTAATGTTTTATTCCTTAATAAAAAATATTAATTGTGTAATAAAAATAATCAATCTATTCATGTTTCAAAATTAAAAAAATAATAATCTATACCTTTATCTCTATTAATTTCAATAAAAATTTCAAGGAATGATGTTGTAATGTCCCCCAATCTGGTAATCTACCACGTGGAAATATTAGGATGGTTATGACACTTCAAGAATGCCTACCCATATTTCAAAGGATATTGGCTAGAAATAAGGTTGTAGAGGACATAGTGAGGAGACTATACCCCTTAGTATATAGTTACAATACCATGATAATAAAAAAATATCAGAGTAATATAAATAGTGGAAAAAATAAAAAAATATAACTAAAAGATAATGGAAGATCCAATTAAATCCATAATAATTAACCATGAAATGATAAGATGTAATGTATCTAAATTTAAAATGGAATGTAATCAAAATAAAAGACAAAACATACATTAATAAACCCAAAATACCTCAATCTCAAACATACTATTAATATGGTCTACAAGATCTAATCCATTCGACAATAAAACAATCAAATACAAGGTATCACGCCATTTTCCATACCTCAATCCACATAATCTACTAAGGTACAAAACAATTTCCTAAATGGGGTGTGAGTAAAAATCAATAGGTTGACACCACTATATCTAAACAAAACTAGTAAGATAATAAGTGCATGAAATAAATCTATAAAACTTCAGAATTAATTAATCAATTAAAATTGTATAGCTATACACCATATTTTCCACCACACTAGAATATCTATGAGCAGGTAGCATTACCATGCCAACCATAACCACAAGTCCATCGAATAAACACATATCCTGGAAAATATTTACATATAATAAATTCAGCATAATCAGGATAAGATCTATATCCAAACCAAACCCTTTATATCATCATTTCATCATAACCAACATTTCTCTATATATAACTATTTTAGAAAAACTAGCCTAAGACCTATATATAAAAAATTTAGTGTGACTAGGAAAATCCCTATATATAAGCATGCCAACATGAAACTAGGATAATACCTCTATATAGGAATTACAACATTTTTGGGGAAAGCCCTTTATATTATAATTTACACATGAATCATAACATTGGATATAGAAGAAAGAATAACACATAAAACATCATAATCCACAAGGTTCAATTCATCAAATTACCCTTTAACTTTTAATTTACTTGTCAATTATCTGGTTAGTCTTAAACAATTAACATGCTAGTATAGAAAAAAAATATCACATAATGCATACCAAATCATTCCCATGAATAAGTAATCCATTTTCCAAGGTGAATCTATCACAAGAAATCATGTGATGTCTCATATCATGCTAATACATACTTTAATCCATTAGCCAGTTCATTATTCATTGAGGGTAGGCTCACTATAAAGGTAGCCACATCCCTAGTATCAACACCACTGGATATAAAAAGATTCAAGTAATAGTTAAATAAATGACTTATAATCACTCATTATTCAATTAATTAACCTTCACATTATATTACCACAGTCACACCATATTGAACACAGTTAAAAAAATTGAACAGACCATTGGGCTTTATGCTAAACCACCTACCATTATCTGGTGATTGAAACAATGTTTCCAACACATCTCACCAACAAGAATGAAGGTGAATAATTTCATATGAATATCCGAGATAACAAAAGAACAAGATCAAAACCTGATTCCACACCAATAGAAATATTACACTATGATAATGAAGTGAAGATGGAAGATAAGGGAAAAATAATGAAAAGAAAGTCACTAGAGATTGAATTCATGATCGAGACATCCAAAAATGTCAAAAACACTCAAAAATCACATAGAATTCCCCTAGGATCCCTGGGAGAAATCTACATGTGGATGAAAAAATAAAACATATGAACGACGTGACATAAAACTACTTTTCATGAGAAATACACAGCATAAAATCCATTCTTGATGTAGATTTATCTATTTAGGAGAGACACCGAATATTTTATCACCTTCTCAATAAATAACCTTGATCTATAGTTCCATATCATGAACCAATTTCATGATATATAACCATTTCCCATCTCAAACCAATTCACAACGTCTCCCTAGAAAATTTTATATGTCAAGTAACATGTTCATGGTGTGTATATGTCCATCAGACAGTTTATAGCCCAACTTCATCATGAAAAATACAAACCACCATTTAAGCCTTTAAAACCATGTAAAAAACATATAATACATTTTTTACACTTAAATATGGACCCCTTTAATTCAAAAAAATCATACATCCCCAAAAATTAGGTCATCTTCTTGAGTAAAAGCTCTACATCCCAAAAAATGGACTCGGCCACCAATGTTCAAGGAATAAGGAATAACCAAATAAAATAATTTCTATGAAAAATAAAAAGAGGGACATACCTAGAAACACATAGAATCTAAAAACCCCCCCTTCATATTAAAATTTTTCCCTAAGCTACTCTAACAATCACTGTGGTGTCTCATAAAGAAATTCTGGCTGCTATGCTCACAAATCGGATTCCCTCTCAAAAGTATCATCTTGAACACACCCATGCATCCACTTCACATGAACTAGAGGTATAATATTTCCCTGGAGATACATCTCACTACAGTTGAAAATCCATATCAAGTGCTCCTCAAATGATTCATCACAAAAATGATCAACATCTTCAACATCTACCACATGAGAAGGTTCAGTATGGTATATCATAAGATGTGACACATGAAACACATCATGCATTGAACTATTTCACTTAGAATTTTACAATAATTATGCCAATAGATCAACCATTTCCACTCTTAAATGGCCCAAAAAACATGGGTGACAACATTCCTTGTTTCTTAATATGATGAGTCTCCAACCTATGAGATACCCGAAGTTAAACATGATGACCAACCTCAAACTTCATAGGTCATCTCTATTGATCAAAATACATTTTTTCCTTCTCAATGTAGACACCAACCTTTTCCTGACCAAATGAACCTAATCTAATATCTTTTCTAGGAGACTAAGTCAACCATGTGAAGACATTCCTACATCAATCCAACAAATAGGAAAATGAAATGTAGTACTATAGAAGGCCTTGGGAGGTTCCATTTGGAAAAATTCCTAGAATCTATTATTATAAGGGAACTCCATGCGTTCGAAATGATTTTATGGAGAACCATGAAATCTAAAACACAGTCTTTAGAAATAACCTCTGGAATTGGAATAGTCTGTTTATATTGAACTTCTTTATATTGATGATAGGGTGTGATCAAAAGAACCTATGATTCTAGAGCCTTTGGAAGAACATTCCAGAACCAAGATGAAAAAGAAGTATCTCAATCAAAAATGATACTCTTTGGAACACTATGTGAATGAACTATATACCATACATAGAGGCTACAGATATCATTATTCATGCATTTATCCCTAATATAAATGACATGGACTACCTTCTTCAGTCGATATATGATCACCCACACTACGTTGTTCTTAAGAGGTTTCATGGGTAATCCTATAAAAAAATTCATAGTGACATATTCCTATTTCCACTTTGGAATGGGTAGAGGATGCAACAACCCAATATGTCTATGATGTTCAGCTTTCACCTAATGATAGGGGAAACATTTCTCCAAAAATCCCACTACCTACTTTTTCATTATGGTCCACCCATACTATTCATGGAGATTATACTACATCTTTGTCAAACATGGATGTTCCACCCATTTAGAAGAATCAATCTCAATAATCCTATCATCGGGTTATCTTGTTGGAACCCATAATCAGCCATGGTAAAGAATAAAACTACCACTTCTAGGAGACCATCATGATGGAGAATCCACTACAGTATAAACTTTCCCATAGAGCTAATCCCACTGTATTAGATAGCTTCTCTATCTTCATCTGGTCAAGAAGTGTGGGTATAACAGATATCATATTTAGATCCAGTCATCCATTGAACTCCTGAACATCCAGATGCATGTTTGAAAGTTTTTCTATAATTATACACTAGTTTTAGGACTCCCACACTTCCTCTATATATATCTTCATACTCAAGGAATCAGTAGCGACATTTCCCTTGCCCGATGTATAAGAGAACTCAATGTCCAATGACTACAGATACTCAACCCACCTCTTCTATCTTAGGTTTATCTCATAATGAGAAAATATATACCTAAGGATCTTTTGGATCTTGGATAAAACAATCATCTCCACTGAATGATAGTGTCTCTAGAATCTTAGGGAATATAAAACTGTTGCTAACTCTATATAATTATTAATAAAAAACCCTCATTTTGGCATAGCTATATGACCCATAAGCAACAACTCAGTCATCCTACATCATAAATTCATTGAGTCCAACATCAAATGTGTCATAGTAAAGGGAATATTTCTTAATCAACACAAGTAATGGAAGTATTGACTCTCAGGCCATCCCATTCACCAAATCATAAAAAGTTTATTCTCATGTGTCCAACTAAACAAACATCACAATTTTCATTGTCCACACAGATATAAGTGAAACCATATGGGAGACATCTAAGGATGAAGCACCAATAATATCCTGATAAACCTAGAAATATTGTACTATTTAAATAAATCTTGGACCTATCTTGGGAAAAAACAACCACAACCTTATCCGGGTATACTAAAACTCTAGTATATGAGATTACTTCACCCTATAAGTACACATTAAAGAGTCAGTAACTATATTTAGATAGATTTTGGTAAATCTGGTTCTATCTTAATTTACTCGAAATGATGTCTAGATATTGGGAATGAACATTTATATACTAGGATTAAACTAATATTTCATCAATAAAAACAACCATAAAATGATCTAGAAAAGGTAGAAAAATGTGATTGGTCTAGGCCATGAATATCATTGGTGTGTTCATCAGACTGAACTAAATCACCATGAACTTATACATTCCATACCTACTCCTAAAATCTATCAAGGGAATGTCTGATGGTATCACCCTAAACTGGTTGTATCCTGATCTCAATTCAATTAGGGAGAATATCTTAGTACCACTTAGCTGATCAAAGTGACCATCATTGCATGAAAGGGTATACTAATACTTTATTTCTATCTAGTACATTCTCTAATAATCCAAATATAAGTAAAATGTATCATAATAATTATAGGATAAATGATCTGGAGAACCCCATGGTGATGTACTAGGAGGTATGAAACCCTTATCTTATGGATCTTCTAACTAAACATTTAACTCTCTAATCTCTTCTAGTTACATCCTATATGGAAGGATAAAAATGGATCTTCTCCCAACACCAACTCAATCATGAACTCTATCTCCTTATTGAGTTGTTTATAGTAGAAAAATTTAGGAAATATATCCTGAAAATGGTCTAACACTTGGGGAAATGTATCCATCAATAGAAAAACAATATTTGTATTCCCTGAGACAATCCAATCTATACTAAATTTTTCTTATCTGACCATATTGAAGATCCCACTCACCCTGGGGAATAAACTTCCTTCTTTTAGATATAGAAAGATAAATATCATCTAATAATAGTCAATATGATCTTGGAAATTAACTAACCAATCCATACCCATGTTCAAATCAAAACCTGTCATTTATAGCACAATTGGTTCCCAAAAATAAATACCAATTTATAGAAAACATGACTTGAAATGTTTGATATTGTATAACCACACTTCCAGTGTTCTTTCGATGATCATAAAACCATCCCAAATTTCCATAACCAAACCAATTTTATTTTCAAAAAGAGTCGATATAAAGGACTATGATGATCCTATATCAAAAATTCACAAGAAAGGGTAGATGATACAAGAATCGTAACTCTGATGGTAGAATGTAATGCATCCATACTAGTTGGAGTAAACAACATAGCATGTAATAGACTGGCCCCTATACCATGGGCTCTAGAATGACTCCATTGGGATATTCCCATTACCTGGTACTACTACTATTGCACTTGGGTACTATTCCCCTACCTCGACTTAAACATCCAATGGAATTCCAACTAGAATTATACTGAGGGGTAGAAAAGTTCCTTCTAGACTCTAGTAACTATCCTAATCAAATGTTACTATTATTCTAATACATTCCAATACAAAATATTTATAGGTTTAATAGCATATGGCAGGAGTGAAACTCCAATGAAGGGTATGAAAACTAAGTTCACTTGTGACCAAACATGCCACATTGATAGCACTGCAATAGATCTTAATTCTTAGATAGATTCTCAATACCATGACTACTCTGTCCACAATTCCCATATTGATAACTTTCACAGAAACGCTTTTTCTACCATATGAATATTTCATAGTTCAAACTACTGAAATAGACTTTCCTCTGCTCAGGGACTCTCTCAGATTCCCTTCCATATCGAGGGCCTGATTCATCACGTATAAAAATATAGTGAATAGAGAAATGTTCACCGGTGACCCAATATCATATCGAATCCCATCCTGGAAACATATCACTATAGTGATCTCATAAGTAGATAAATATGACAAAAAGAAATTCACATCGGTGAAACATCACATTTAGTACATCATTGAAATTCCTCCTATGTCATATGCGTGAAATTATGATCCTTCGTATCCATTAATGACTCAGAATAGAAGTGTCTTATGAACCTCACCTCAATGTCCTTACAAGATTACTCCTCTCTCATCCCATATTTCTCTAGAATGTCCCACCAATGATTGGAAGGTCTATAAAGCATGCATCCTAAAAACCTAACCCTCTTATCTATTTGTGTCTCTAGGCTCTTGAATATTTTCTCGATTGACTTAATAAAAAATCTAGCAGTCTACAGGCCTCCCCCAGTGAACATAGGTGGATGATTCTATTGAAATTATCTATTCTCATATACATAGAAGGAATAAAATGAAAAATCTCACTCTCTATGGATCACATGGCCCTTAGAAAGCATTCATGATGCTAAACTTCATTATGAACCTTACGAGGTACTGTAAGCTTCAGTTCATCTATGTTATGAGCACACTAATTTCCACTCTCATGATACTCAATTCAATAGAGGGAAAGGTAATTTTTTATATATGGATAACACAATTCTTAGAACACTATATAAAGACAAGCTCAACCTCAATATGTGATAAAAATTGAGAACCACTAGCTCATAGTTTCTCTAAACATTCCTTAACAAGTTAATTAACATGATATAATAGTTCCATCATTTTCATTTATTTAATTTTACAAGTATATCATTTCATACTTGATATAATAAAATAAATTACATCAGATAAATATGTACCTATCATAAACAATTAATATAAATATATATCCCTTATGTTCCTATCACAATGAATGCATACTCATCTATTACCATACTAGGCCATGATTATAAATCTCAAGAAACCATAATGTCTCAAAACATGTGAATCACCCACTGTGAAATAATATCAACCATAACAAGCGAACATCATGAACTATAATCCTATCTCTAGGCACTCAAATTTTATCCCATATATGTGTTAGCTACTCCAATTCACCTTATCTTTACAAAGGTCCAACACATCCTAGTCTCCTTTCTACCTTTCCCAAATACTAAAACAACATAAAAGGAAAACCCAATCTTTTGATACAACATTGAACCCTTACATGGTCTATAACTCTCTCATAGGGTCAAATCTTTCTTGTTATGAGACCTCATGCATGCCTCCCATATGTCATAGTATTCTAACTAGATGACGTGGTTTATAGGAAATCATATGGATACTATACCCCATGGTAAATAGTAAACACATAGCTACAATAAGAAAATTTAAAACCAACATAAATAGTAGAAAAAATAAAATATACAACTAGAAGATAAAGAATGATCAAATTAAAACAACAATTATAAAACATGTAATGAAAGGATGGAATGTATCTAAATGTAATAATGAATGTAATAAAAATATAAGAAAAACAAAACATATTAAAATCTAGAGAACCCGGTCCAGATCCCTATGTAGGTCACATCTTCAAGCTCCAACACATCTAACAAGAAATCAATCAACTACAAGGTCCATTTACCTTGTCTAGACCTGAGATAATGTAATCGGTTTGGCTACAAAATGATGACCCAAATATGGTGTGAGTAAAACTCTATAGGTCGACACCACTTTGTCTATATAAAACTAGTCCGGTAATAAGTGTAAGAAATAACGGGATAAAACATGAGTATTCATTAATCAATTAATATAGCATATATATCAATATACTTTATAACCATTCCAAAATATCATTAAGAATGTAGAATTACCATGCCAATGATAACCACATGTCCACAACATAGTAACATAATTGGTAACATAACTAGGTAGAGACTGAGAATAATTGAACATAACCAAGTAAATCCCTCTATATAATCATTTAAGTATAACAAAAAATTCCAATATATAAGTATTTCAGCATAATTGGGCCATGCCCTATATATAAGCATTTCAATATGAAACTAGTTCATGCCATCTATATAAGAATTACAATATAACCAGACCAATCCATTTATGTAATCATTTCAACATGTATCATAACATAGCATATTGAAACATGTATAACACATAAAAATCATATTTTATAAGGGTAAATTCATTCTATTACCCTTTATCTATCAATTAAACATACATTTATCATGTTGGTCTTCCACCATTAACATTCCAGTTCACAAAATCATAGCATATAAATCATAAATACTCTTTCCCATAAACAATTCATCCATATTCCATGGTGAACCAATTAGAATCAATCACTTGAGGTCTCATTTCCTGCTAAAAAATATTTTAATCCATTATCCAGTTCATTATTATTCAAGGGTAGGCTTGTCCAATAGGTATCTGCTAGCCATGTATCAATACCACTATATCCAAGGGGATCCAAGGAATAGTCAAAAACATGATTTCTCATCAACCATTATTATGTTAATTAACATTCATGTTATGTTAGTGAAATAACCTCATATTTTACATACATAATCAATTAGAAATAGAAAATATGATTTTTTTTTTCATGATGATGTGCCCCTATCTTCTGATCAAAACAATGATTTCAATAGATAAAGAAAATAGGAATGAGGATAAAGAATATCAAAAGAAGAAACTAGTTCACACAAGATAAAGATCAACACATGATTCTATAATGATCAATAGATCAAAATATGATATAAAATAGAAGAAAGGGGGAAACCAAAGAAAATAATGTCACTAGAGACTACAAACTTAATTGAGACATCCAGAAAGGAATAAAGCACTACAAACATTCCAATAATTACCCTAGGGTATGTGGGAGTTAGAAACAAATGGATGAATAAATAAATAATATACATAATATGACTTAATACCACTAATATTGAGAAATAAATGATGTAAAATCCTTCTATGAAGTGTATTTCTAAGTATTCAACACACATCAAACAACATATCACCTCAGTTTAAAATTACTTCAGTTAACCATTTCAAAGAGTGACCAATTTCATGAAATGTAAGAATTTCACATACTAAACCAGTTCATGAAGTCTTCCTGGACACATCTACACATCATGTCACATGTTTATGGTGGTTAGATGTCCAACAATCATCCATTATCCCATATTATATTGGGAAATACCAAACCACCTACAGTGCCATCTTAACACTCAAAACACTCATAATATCTTTGAAACTCAAAAACTTGGACTTCATTAATTAGAAAAATATACATCCATACACATTATGAAATTTTACATATAAAAATATATCCATTCAAAAAAAGGGACTTGACCACCCATGTTTAATAATGATAGAAAACACCGACAAATAAGGTTGAATAAAAAAATCAAGGAGGGACATACATGGAAAATGATAGGATCATATAGATTCTATAAAATCTACTAGGTCAATTCCATGCATTATCAGAATGACTCAAACTCATTACTTTATTCACTTTTTACATTAGACACACACATTTATAACCACTAAATTGATATTGATATTGATAGATATTGAAAATTTTTAAATAATATAATGTTTTGAAAAATTATTTTTGACACCTCATTTTGAACATTTTTTCCATAATTCATTAGGAAATTCTCTGACTCATGATATTAAAATAAGGTTTGGTTTTAATAATAATATAAAAATTCATATAAAAATATAACTAACCAATCTTATAGTTCACCCTCATTTTTTAGATAATTCAGGGGTTGTGATTTTTTTTAGTCGTCTATTATAAAATCTTAATAAATTACCTTATGGTATTTTCTGTAATGGCCCAGACCTATCCGACCCATTCCTTTGTTGAAAAGAAGGTCATGAAGTGTTTTGGAGGGTAGAATGGACTTTTCGCACACTTTTCAGAATTTTTTGTAACTACATGCCGTGTAGTGTGAGTACACGCCGTGTACCACCTTGCCGAGTATACCCCGTGTTGAAGTCATGTCCTTACCGCGTGAAATAAATAAGTACACACAGTGTATCCCATCTTACACGTCGTGTAGTTTCTCCCCGTGTACGCGTTACCCTAAAACCGTGTGTTGACCGGTCAATGGTTTTGTGCCACGTTGAAGTCGTGTCCTTGCTGCGTGAAATAAATTAGTACACACCGTGTAGCCCATCCTACACGCCGTGTAGTTTCTCCCCACATACGCGTTACCCTCAAACTGTGTGTTGACCAGTCAATGGTCATGTGCCGCATTGAATGCCGTGTTGGAAGCCGCATGGCGACCGTGAGGAATGGAGGAGTACATGCCATGTACTAGGAAGTACATGTCATGTACTTTAGTTTTTCTTGCCTATAAAAGGAGGGGTCCTCTCCCTCTTTTCAGATCATTCCTCACCTCCCCATTCCTTCGAGCAGAGCCCTCCCAAGAGACTCCAAAGCTCCTTTCTTCCATAACATCTTCGTCTGAGCTCTGATTTACGATCCTTCAGCGACCATGGGATCGTAACGATGAGGAGAAACTTCTGAGGTTTGATCTGTTCTTTTCCCTTCAGCCTTTTCTTCCCAGCTTCCACCTGAGGATGTTTTTTCTAGGTTTTGACAAAAGTGACGGATGTCGACGGACATCTTCTAAAGTTGATCTGGGGGATCATTGTTATCATAACCTGTTGAGGTAAGGATTTTAGCTTCGTCTCTTTAATTTGTTCATCATGCGGGATGGGTGTCCTCTTTCTTTCAGGAGACACAGTTGAACCAGTTTAATGAAAATAATAACTGGCTTAAAGAACGGGTATGGGGAAGTTGTTATGTTTATCATTGGTTATCCTATTGTTATGTTGTGAATTGAATAGGCTTATGCCTAATAAAAATCACGGTCATTGGGGACCTTTACTTGCACAATTAAATGTTTCCCTATCTTTCTAGACCATTTTGTGGGTGGAATCTTTATGGAATATGGAAATTGGTTAATCACTTAAAGTTGGTCGATTAAATGAATATCTGGAACCCTTTTGTGAACAACCCGGTTGAAAAAAATGGAATAATGGACATTTGGGTGTTGGTTTGGTTACATGGTGTGTGAAAAGGGGGGTGAATCCTGGGTTATTACGAATAGGATGGGTAGTGGGGTTGTGGTAAATGATGTTAAAGGGGCAATGATGTGGCATGAGCCTGGTTTTGTGATATGGTTGTGGAGATGTGGTTTAGTGGCAGCAGGGATACAGTAATGGGTTGTGATATTAAAAGAAAGTGGAAAGTTTATAAATGAACTGTGGGGAATGATAATAAATTAAACGCGGGAACAATCAATGGGATTGATTGATGATAAAAAGGTTGGTTTTCTATTTCTTGTGTTCTATCTAACTTGATTTGTGGTTTGTAGGGTTTTGTTCTATGAAACGCTTAATCTGGTTTGATAATTTCCTGGTAGTTAAGGAAATAATAAACTAATAATATTGAAACATAAAAACATAAATGGGGTTGGGATTGTTTTTTGTATGCATGCTTCGTAGTAGCAGTGTCGAGGCACGTGCTCAGTTTCTCTGTTTAGAAGCCATAGGATGGGTTGTGTGTTTGGTATACATATATGTATTTGTATATTTGTGTTTTGTCGCACCCCACCCATGTTGATCACCTAGTTCCAAACACTCCAATTTCATAGGAGAGGGTGTTTTCCCTTAGTTACTAGCTCCTTCCTACTCTTTATTCCATAGGTTGTGATGGATTGAGGCGAACTTACACCTAAGACTCTTCGGGTAGGTTTTGTTTGGTGTGATTTTAGCCCAAGACTCTTCGGGCAGGTATACTGTTCCAAATAACCTTCGGGATAAGGCCCAGGTGTGTTCGAGTGGGGATGTGATTGTGGTTTTTGAGGCCCAGGTGTGTGCGGGTGGGATATGTGGTTTGTGAGGCACAGGTGTTTGCGGGCGGGATGTGTGGTTTTTAAGGCCCAGGTGTGTGTGGGTAGGAAGAGTGTGGTAGCGTCATGATATTCTCCATTAGGGCGATCATCTAGCTAGTGAGGGGAAATGGTGCGGGGTACCCAATACTCTTGTTCTTATATACTACTACCTGTTGTTTTGTGTTTTTGGTGAGCATGGCTGGTGAGGTTGGGTGGATAGAATTCCTTGCTAGGTTTTTGGTTTCTTCTAATTTTCTCACGGGACATTACGATGTCTCCCCACCTGTTCATGAGATCTTCAGGTTTCCCAACTGAGTATACTTGTATGCTCACCCTACGTTTACTTTCAGGTTTCCAATAGGACTACTAGGGTCGTGCGGGACCCTAATAGTCAGGACAGTTAGAGTTGTTGCATTTTTCTGTACTCTTGTTTCTTTTGGTATTGTACTTTTGAGTTTTCTTTCACTTGTACTTTGTTTCAGAATTGTTTAAACATGCATGTGGGATTGGTTTGGGTTTATTTTCATTTACTTGTTCCTATTTCTTTTGGTGTTTGACACATCCTATTTCCCAATCTTAAATAATAAAAATGGTAATGCCTCCCATATTTGTGAAAACTCATATCCATGGTGCTAGTCGCCACTCCGGGGCCTACTGGAGGCGGGACTCGGGGGGTCATTATCTCCCTTTCACCATTGCTAGCTTAGAAGGGGAATCTTCGGTGGGAGGGGGTTGTGACATTTTCCAAGATAGGAATGATGAAATATTTTTTTTAAATGGTTAAATTTATCCTATGGTCCTTTAGGATATTAAAATATAGATTAATATTGGGATTTTTTTTTAAAAAAATCTAGGTATGCTAAATATTGGAAAAGGGTTCTAAATCACATTGGAAAAGTTTTAAATTATTTTTTATGTTAATAATTTAAAATATAAAGCTGGTTTGTTTTTGACTTATTCACATCCATGATGAAGATGATATTTTAGGATAATAGAATATTTACTTTTATCCAAAACAATAAATTTCTTAAATAAATAATAGAGAAAAACTAAATAAATGATATTAGTATATCTTGCGAATGGCTTACTCTATGTCACCATACAATTAGTCTATGAATCCTTTCATTCACTATATTTCATACTAGGCTACTTTATGTTTGGTTCTAATATAATTCTTTATGAATTACCAAAATAACCACAATTCATATTAACAAACTGAACTTTATTTTTATTGAAGACTAATAACATATTATCCCCAAAAAATATTAACCCATGATGTTTTATCATGAAACAACATCTTAACCTCTAAAGTTATCAAAACTCTTTCTTAGATACAACCTATAAAGACCCATGACTTTAATAAAATATATATATGTGTTTAAAAAAGTTATTTAAAAATTTTAAATGACCATAATATTTTAGGTTTAGAGTTTTACAAAATTATGAAAACCATTACATTAATTAATGAATACTAGCATTCAAAATCCATTTTTTCCAATATAAAAATAGTATTCTCAGGTTCATAGCCTCATTTCATTCATGACACGATGGATTAATTCAATGGAAATTCCCTTTTTAGAGTTACATATAACAATTGTTCCTACACATTATTAGGAACATTTATAAAAATTTTAAATATTTGGATGATAAATAAATGATCATTAAGGGGTATAAAAAATGGAAACCCAATAATTTAGTCAAAACCTAAAAACTATTGAAATGTTTTACCATTTCCTCATATGAATAACATCATATTATAAAATAATTAATTTAAGAAAAAAAATTATGAATTGGAAAACCTTGATTTTTTATTGAGGAATGTGTTATTTTATTAAAACATTACATTAAAAAATAAAACATTTATATTTTAAAGTTAAAAATAATTCTTACAATATGAAATACAATTATTTCCATAATTTTTTTTTCAAAATATAATAAATGTATATTAAAAAATATTATTAATAACATGTATTTAATCATGAATTTACATTTTTTAATCAATTATTCCTAGTTAATTTTAGATGAGTAACCTACCGAGACACCTCCATTTTTTTCTCTAGTGATGAGTAAATCATTAAAAAATTCACTGGAGAGCTATATCAGGCTCCCCATCATCATGGGCTATATTATTCTCAATTTTCATCATCTATAATTCTCATTTAAACTATCATGAATATAAATTGTTAATATTTATCTTTACCCGCATTAAAACATTAACACATCATTTTAATCTATAAAAAAATTCAATTTTAGAATTATCAAGATGATAAGTATCATTTTACATTAAAACTTTTTATAACTAAAAGATTCTTAGAATAGAGGGAATAATATATTCAATGAAAAAAAATTAATAGATAGTGGAAACATAATAATAATGAATTTATATGATGTTGGAAAAAATATATCAAGGAATACACATTAAAAACATTTATTTCTCACTTTTATAAAAAGAATAAAATTAATAAAGCCGAATATTTTCAAAAGATTCATATTTGGAATTTTTTCATAAAACTTAAAAATTGAAATTTTTTATTTTTTAACCATTAGATACTATATAATTATATTATTGAATCATTTAAAAGAACCTCCCCATTGAAGAAGAATATTTGGATGGTATATATTATATCTTGATTTTTAGAAAAATCCCCTTACCTTGTGTACCAAATAATTTTATTCATATTTCTACACTCCGTAATAAAATTATATTTTTTATATATATTATTAAGAAAAAATTTCATGTTCAATACATTTTTATTATTAACATTATTTCATTTTTTTACCTGATTTCATTTAGTTACTAAAATGGTTTTGTTCAAGTTTGATGTTTTATGGATGTTCTTTTTATAACCATAAAATGTCATATATATATATATATATTTATTTTGGTCTATGGTTTAGGGTTCCATTAAATCCAGAATCATAAAAATGTTATAATTAACCTATTTTAGTATTATATACTTTTTAAAAACTACCATGTAAGGATGTTATGAAAAATAGACCATTTCGTTTCAAAGAGATGGTAATTCGTTCCTACTTATAAATAGCATTTACAATTATCTATATGGATATAAATTAAATTATTTACTATATTAATTTTATATAATGATAAATATATTATAAATGACATATTTTTCATTATTCTCATCCATATGATCACCCTTTTAAGGTGTATATGAAAAATGGATAACATCGCTTAATTGATGTGGTAGTCCACATGTATGAATGAGCGACATCATTAGTTTCTAACAGAAGAAAATGTAAGTAGGTAAGTAATATTTTATATTTAAATATTCATAAATATATTATAATTATTTTTTTTATTCATTTAATTCATCCTTATAACCATCCTTTAATGGATGTGATGAAAAATTAAATGCATCGCTTCATGGTGGTGGAAGTCCCTCATATGTAAGACCAGTCATTTCATTTCCCATAGGATTTGGGAGGAGATGAAAAGGGTACTAATATAATCATAATATAATTTTAGAATATGTAATATACATATGATATTACTTTATAATTTTTAAATAATATTTTATCGAGTTATAAGAAGAAATAAACACATAACACTCGGTTATGAATTATACCTCTTATATGTAAAACCACTTTTAGATGACACCATAATACATCTTAAGTTGGTATTTTGGGAATTAATGAGCTCTAGGATATGGGGATAATCTTTTTAAGGGATTTTTTTAGTCATTTTCTTAGATAGACTGCTCAATATATTTTTAGAAGTTAGAAGATGAAGATTCATTCTATAAGAGTGGGGAGTGGCACTTGTGTAATAATATAATGTGTGGAAAAAATATGAAGTGTTAATCATGATAAATGGGATATAAAAGTTTACAATTTATAATATAATTTTATAAGTGCTAAAATCAAATAATATAGTAAAAATTAAGATAATATAGTTTGGCCACATCACTTAGTTTTTACCCTAGTTAACCCATGTTATTCTTTACCAAGGTAACTAATTTTTAGCATTTTCACTGTTAATTATGAATAGAAATGAAATTGAAAAAAATAAAAAAATTTAAACCTCTGGATTCAAAATATGTAATATATTTTTCCTTAATAAATGTACATAAATATCATAAATTAATTTTAATTTAAATACAAAAACCTCAACAAAAACTACTTTTCCAAAAAATTCCTTTTTTAACACAATTATTTTTACAAAATTAAAATTTATTACTTATTCCTACGTAATTAATTAAATTATTTCAAATAAAATGATAATTATTTTACATTAAAAATAATTTACAATGGAGAAATACCTTGTAAAAAATTGGTTAAATGAATGGAACTAAAAAATTGTTTACCTTTTAGTAAAAACATTATGTAATTTTTCTAAAAAGATAACATAAATTTATAATTAAGAAATTTATTTTAACGAGAATATTATTAATTAATAAATATTTATTAATTCTCAAAAAAATGGTTTCACATAATTTCATGTCTTTATTATATACTGAAATTTTCATAAAAAGGACATTGCTTGAAAATTTAGGATTTTTCAATATTCACATAAATAATCATTTTTGAAAAATCATAAAATGTTTATCTTAATATTATATTGAAAGGATAATTTCCAAAAATTATTTATATATAATAAAATAAATTTTATAAATTTGGTTGGAATTAATAATGATATCTAATAACAAAATCCTATAAAAATAATTTTTTGTGAACTTTTATTATCGATGTATAAAATTAATTTACATTAATCACATGTCTATTAACCACCTTTATATGAATGATATATTATTTTATTAATTAAATTTTATATAAATTTTATTAAATATAATTCTTTTATAGTTCCCAAATTATTTAAAATACAGCTCATATTTGAAAAAAAATAAAGAAAAATATGTCTTTTAACATCAAATGATTTTATCTTTATATCTATCAAATTGATGGTCAATGTATGAATTATAATAAATTTTATTAAGGAAGAAATTTCTAAATGTATTTTAGAATTTATTTATTCCAATTCATATCTACCAATTCAATGGCTACCTTATAACATTCATTTTTATGTAATATTATAATTATGTGTCACAATTCTTTTTAATTTCGACATTGCGTGACATACCCGCAATTAAACATAGTATTAATTTTGATGATATATATAATGAAATATTTAAGTGATAAAAATATTGAAACAAATATTGGTTTATTACAAGGATATCATTGGGATAATCTGGTGTAACCAAAATCCTAGACAATAAGGTTTTTTCAAAGGACTAAATCACTAATGAAGAGGTAACCCTAACTCTCATTCTTTATTTTCCTCATATATTATTTTTACAATGAAATTAAAAATAACTTTTCTAAATTTATAAATTATTTCATAAATAATTATATATCATAATAATTTTATTATGATATTGGAACAACTATTTTACTCTATTAATTGTATATCTTCCCACTCCCACTATTTCACATGTCCTGATAAAAACATGTTTCAACCACCCATGAATAAATTTTCAATATATTACATATCAACATTAAAAGGATGGTTAGTATAAATTGTTTAGTATAAATTTATTTTATTGTTTTCAAATATTTTAGTGATATTTTTACAAAAATAAGAACAACAAATAATCAAAATTATGAAATTGAAAGAATTAGATTATCTAATGGAAGACACATCTTCAAGAAAATCGCTTTTCAAATAAAATAGTAATGAATAAATAAGAATTATTATAACTAATAATGAATGAAAACAGAATATTATTCACTTATATATTAATGATCTAATCATTATATGTTTAGTATATCGGATCTTAGTACATATATGAAGCAACTATAGACTTGAGGTAAATTTTTTGGTTACAATGTATCTTTTTATTTGAAGTATTTATGTTTTATTATACATTTGGGGAATTGTATTTTTTTTACTAAAACAAAGATATATTCTTCCCCACTATTTATTTCTATGTTTTCCATGTATTTTTTCAATTTCCCCCTCTTTGGACATCTAAAACAGTGAATTAATGTGTTTAATAAAAATTCAACCTTATTTATTCTTTTTGGTTTGTAATATTCATCCTCCATGTCCATGTTATTAAAAATTGTATTATGTAAGATATTAGAAAAATTTAAATGGTTTTATGATACTATTATATCATATTCTACTTTCATTACAACTTTATTATTGGAATCCTCTTAACATTTTCTGACCAAATAATTTTTTACATTAATTTCCAAATTAAGAAAATTTAATTTTTTTAACATTCACAAAATGAATGGATTTTCCTTCTATAATTTCATTTAATCATCAAAAAAATCATATTACATGATATCGTGGTCTTTTAAATATAATTTTATGTCTACAAATTTAGGAATTTTTAGTTTTTAAATGTTATAAATAGAAAGCGATATTGCATCTTATTTTTAAAAGAAATTTTATTATGCTTTTATAAATTTATTTTTCATATATTTAAATAACCATTAATTATTTTTATTACCCAATGAGAAAATTTTGTTATGATACCATCCATTTTCATTCTCTCCATGTATTATTATCGTAATGTGTTATGGATTTTTTTATTCAACTAATTTCACTCCCACGGGTTAATTAATATATGATGAAATGATGAATATTTTTGTGATCTTGTGGAATATAAGACTTTTTTTCATTATACAATTACTGATATTTGAATTATATATCCCTATAATTCATTGGAAAAATGTTGATATATCATGAAATAATATAAAAACAAATAGGGAGTAGACACAATCAACTATGGGACTTCCTAATATGTTTAAGAGAATGGGGAGTGAACCAAATACAATAAGGGGATCTGATGAATATAATGGTTTTTGAAGTTATCCATAATTATGAAAATGATTATATATGAGTATACATATGAAGAAAATTGATTTGTTATTATGATATTATCTCATGGAACATGGATTATTACTGATGAGTATAGACTCTTGTGGCTCATGAATATTGTTATAAAAAATTCATATGAATGGACACATGAAAAATGGTCTATGACGTCATTGGTATGATTTTTATAGGTTATGATCGTATTACCATACCTTTAATCATATCAAATAACCACTTATAACATTTCATTATTTTATCCAATGTTTATCCTCACTTGGAATTGATGTTACCTTTTCATATGAGTATATTTCTATAGTGTATGAAGAAATATATAAAGATTCATAACTCCATAGGGTTATTATGTAGGAAGAACATAGTTGGAGATATTTAATATCATTCATGAAATAATTTTGTTATGCATCTAATATTTAATGTACCTAACATTTTTAGTTCTATGGTCTATATTATTTTGAGACGTATAATATTTTCCTCTAAAATTTCATAATTTGTATGCATGTTATGTTTAGATCACATATGTTTGTATCGTAATAGGGGTTAATTATCAGTTGGGATTAAAATTAGAAATATTTTTTGAGGACCTTAGGTATAAGTATAAATATTTTAAATATGTAATCATTTTATTAAAATACATAGAGTATGGTTTGCTTTCAATGATACCATTTTCTAGATAAAAATAAATGGGTGTAGGATCTAGTATAGTTGCACCTAGGGGTATCCACCTTGAAAATTTAGGATGGATATTAACCTGATCATTAATAGTTGTATTACTAGTGGCATAAATTATATCCTTGGTTTACACTATTGAGGGATACAAATTTTCAAATTCATTCTCTTTTTATGAACAATTATGATGTACCTTGAATATATTTATGTTATAATTTATAATATGAAATGTCCATGGAAAACATAAATTGAAACCTAATTGTTCATAAATTAGATTATACACCTTAATTATGAGTATTTTATTATACATTCGTAGTTTTCTTATTATAATTTTTTCTTTTAAAACATTATTTTATTTTGGTAAATGAATGTAACTGGTATAAACTAAATTTCCAATGGGTATGAAAGACAATGTTGTGATTTTTCCAATGAGAAACTAAATTTGATGGGAGATGTGGTTGAAAAAACACATTGAAATTCTCTCACTACATTATTAAGATATGTAAAACATTATGAACCATGATGATATCCTATAAGTCCCAATGAATGATAAAATTGATATCGAGTCCTTTATATGACTAAAAAACCATTCATTAGAGTTTCTTATATCACAAAAATTGAATAAAAACATATCAATGATTTAAAAAATGAAAAATTTCATTCTCCAGTGCATGGAAATTGAGAGGATTGTTTTAGTTTTGTATCATTTGGAAGCTGAAGCTATTTATTTGATAGATATTATCTATAATATAAATAATTATATGAAAATTTCATCCATGAAATGTAAACAGTTAATGAAGTTATTTTTCAATACATATTTTCCTCAAAATATTCATACTAAAATGGAGAGGGAATTCATAGTACTGATGCTAAAAGGAGATGAAAATATTGGTACCGAAAAAGAAAATTCCACTAGACTTACAAGGTACTTATCCAGTTTTATTATCAAAAATGAAAAAAAAATTGACTAATTATTTATTGGTTGTAATCCTATACCCTGAAATGAATTCAATATAAGAGACATATGTAGCCATGATAAAATTATTTGATGTTATCTCAAGGTATAAATTAATAGTGTAGAATCTCGTTGAACTTTGAGTTTTCAAGGTAAGAATAAAAAATTACATTTTTTAGCTTAATAATATAGTAAAAACCATAGAGGAATAAAAAGTAATCAACCTTAATACATAAAATGTAAAATGATGTGTACAGGAATCTATATTATGGAAATTGTTAAAGGCTTCAAGTGTGGAAACAAAGATAAACCTAATTCAATATACACATTCAAATTATATAATTGAAAGGAGTATAGAAATTATGAATAATAGTGTATGAATTCAAGGGTTAATGATGAAAATCAGTGTCATCAAACTCTTTTTCCAAATGAATAATTTAAGGATTATGTAATCCCATCAAGTGAAGTAGGCCATGAGAATAAAGTGGTGAAACATGCACTTATCATCCAATATAGAACTGATAATATATTATAATGTACTCCATATTTTATTGGTAAAAAAATTATGATTCATATAATAATAATTAATTTCATATTCTCTGTAAGTATTTCATAATCTAGGATAGGTGAAAATTTTGACTAAGTATTAGTCACCGTCGTAGCTATGAGACAGCCAAGGTAGAATCACCTCCAGATAAGGAATAATCATCAGGATTTATTACCATTGAACATTAAAATTAATAATGTCTAAGACACCATCTTATATAAGTCACCATTATCCATGAATCACCGTCCACATGGAAATCATTCTATGTCTAATAAGCCACCAGGTTATCTCACTACTAGGATTTCATTCCACCAGAGCATAAAGTTGGCTATGTCTGATGCACCTCTAGTGGAGACACCATCATACAAACACCGTTAGACAAGAAAGTTGGAAGAATACAATTTTGAGACACAATCAATGTCATTCCGCCATAACTAGTCATTATGAGTACCTGAGACACCACCAGACTAAACCAGAACCACTGTTTTCATTACATTATTTCATTTAAACTATTCTAATGGATATATCATTGATGTTAATGTAGAATTTTTTTTAATAATTTTCTCTTAAAGTATCAATAGAACCCATTGGAGAATATGGAGATATGTTTTCTTAGGAAGAAGAGTATATGGATGCATGTGAATATTCTTCCTACTGCAACTATTTGGAAAGGAAAAAAGAATACATTGTGAACAAAAGATAAAATAAACATGTCAATAATGCTTTTAGTTATCTGATAGATCATGTTTAATTAAAAAACACCGTGCTAAATAGAAGAACCAATGTATCCATAGAAACATGCAACTGATGAAGGAAATGATTATATACATCAGCTACTTTCCTCTAGTCAAGAAAATGAGTCTGTGACGTTCTTTTTTCTAAAGTTTTCAAAAGAACCTGACTCAAGACTCACTAAAGAACAAAATCAGGAGTCCCAACCTACAAAACAATAGACCATAAATTACAAAATAGTAAACTCTATGATTGATATTCTCTATATTTCTTTTTTAAATTTTGAGTAGTGTATGTGCATACACAGTATTTTTAACATGAACATCATCACATGTGATGAACTAGAAGATACTTGATATATTTTATTAACCATTTATTATTTTTAATCCCACAAATAACTTTTGTAGTGGTCCTTGATTTGCCATTTTTATTTTTTACTCTAACATATAATAGTGGAAGAGGTCATTTGTGACTTAGAATGTTGTAAAAAGTTGTAAAACTCAATCCAGGTTATGGATAAACTTGTGTCTTTTATATAAACTATTTGGTGGTGGGTGATCACCCAGTGGAGATGACTAAGTCTCTACATGAGACTAAGCCTCTTATTACAATTTTTATGTGTGTTTTTGTTTACTTTATTACATCATTTAAAACTGAAACAGTTTTAACCAAACAAAAACATACACATTAACATTTAAAATTTATTATTGTTTTATAGGATTTTATTTAAGAGAATTTAATTTAAAGGAAAAAAGTAATATTATTTATTTCTTACCTGAGAACTAATCAATCTTGAAGATACCTCTTTAAATATTAGAACCTATAACGAAATACTATACTGATTAACTATGATATTTTAAATTAAATGGGGGATTTCAAATTCATCCTTTTTAATAGAAGTTTTTATTGGGTACTCAATTTACCCCCCTCTTGAGATATTCACTCTGACCAAAATTTGGTATCAGAGGTTTTCTTTATTAGGTATTAATGTTTTAAAATTATTGGTAATTTTTTTATTTAATCTTTAAAGACATTAAGTGTGTGTTATTTCTAAATCCAATTCATTAAATGTATAATTAAAAAGAAGATTCTGCTACCAATTGATCTCCTTTCTTTATTGGAAATAACTATTCTCAATGGATATTTATGATGATAATCAATACAGAAATCGTGGTTTTGATATTTGTTCTACTATAAAAGATGTATATGTTATACCTGATATGACTAGGAATGATTGGGATGAACCTACTAAGCTTTATTCCAACAATAATTTTAAAGAAATAAATTACCTATAATATTCACTAGGAAATGAATAGTTGAATAAAATTTCTACATGCAAAAAAATATATGAAATTCGAGACACTTTTTCTATTTCCCATGATGTAACTTCAAATGTTATGGATAAGTAGCTTAATATTTACACTATTAAATTTGATAACTTAAAAATGAAGGCTAATGAACCTATTTATGACTTGTAACTCTGGGTGAAACAAATATTGAATACCATGATATTTCTTGGAAAACCAATATATGATAAGTACCAAATTATGAAATTACTGACAAGTTTACCTGAAAAATGGAGAGGTACATCTATCTCCATCAGAGAGTCTTATGATATTAGAAAGATTCCAATCAAAGAGATGATATGAATTCTTTTGATGTATGAAGAATTGAAAAATGTAAACCATGATGAATATGAAGATCCTAAGAGAAAATCAGTCTCCTCAAATAATAATGCATTAAGATATAATGAGAAAGGAAAAAAGAAATGGATAAAGCTCAAATTTTTAATTCATGTGATGGTGAATCCCCTCTTAATATTCATAATGAGATATCCCACCTAGCTAGAAGGTTTAAGAACATTTATAGAATGAACAAGTTTTTTATAATTTCAAACTATAAAAGAATTTATAAAAATAGAGGATACTGGAAGAACGAATTGAATAAATATGATGACCTAAAAGAAGAAGTATATTTATAGTGTAAGAAGAATAGACATAAATAATCAGACTGTCTGAATAATAAGTGTAAAAAGAAACAAGGGAAAAATGACAGAAGATTAAAATTGGTCCTCAATGTCAAATGGAGGGCTTCAGAGGATAGCTCTGGTGATTCAAATTCTTCAGATGTGGTGAAATTAGATTGAGAAAACATCTTTTTCAAGACTAATGTTACTAAGGTTCTTTTATTACCCACTGTAACTAATATTCTTCCAGTCTATAATTCAGATGATTTTGATAAGAAAAATAATGATGATGACAATGTTTCAAAAGAGTAATTGTTTTAATATTCCAACATGCTAAAATATACCTTTAACGAACTTTCAGACAAGTATAAAATTATAAAATGAAAAAAATTCTCAAACAGCTTGTAGAAAATATGAAATGTCTATTCCAAAAAAGAAAAATAGGTAATTTCACTAAGAGAATACTGAAATCAAAAAAAAATCAAAAATTCCTAGAAATTTTTTTAAATGGTAGATAAAATCATAATCGTATTTTATGTTACCAAGTTTCACCTAAGTATGTTACCAGCATTGGATATCAACATAGACAGAGGAAAATAAAAAAGAGTACTTTTGTTCCTAAATCTAAACCATAAATTTATTTTACAAATTATTTCTATAAGGGACCTAATAAAGTATTTATTACTAAAATCCTTCGATATCTCTTAATGAAACCCATCAATATATTTTGGGTTACCAACACCTTGATTAATAATATTTCTGGACCCAAATAGATCTACATACCAATGTCATTTCATGCATAAAACTTTTCTATAGGAAAACTACTTGAAGAACTCATATATAAATATATGTTACATGGAAAGAGGTTGTTCAGAAAGTATGATAAGATATTATTCATGCTTCAAGAGCCTTATTATGGTTCATGGTGGTCATGTCACCTTTGGTGACAATGCAAATGGAAAAATCATCGGCCTTGTCCAAATAAATAACAACAATTCAATTTTAGTTTTTGAATTTTTATATGTTGATGGTTTAAAATATAATCTGCTTAGTATTTCTCCATTATATGATGATGGATTTTATGTGAATTTTAAAAATGACGTTTGAAATGTTTTTTATTCTAAAAATGTTAAAAAAATTACTAATTTTAGAAATGATAATGTATATGCTATTGATTTAAATTCCGTATATTCACAAAATGTTTCACTCTAAAGTTCCATTCACAAAGAATCTTAGATTTGGCATAGTAGACTAGGCCATTGAAACATTCACTCACATAGGAAGCTTACTTAGAAATGGTAAGTTGGGGATTTACCTAAGCTTGAGTTTCCAATTGATAATGTCGGTAACCCCTATCAAAAAGGGAAGTTACAAAAAGTTTCATTTAAATCAATTAAATAAGTTTCAACATCTCAATCTATCGAGTTGGTTTACATTTATTTATTTTTACCTTATAGATTTTCTATCTTAAAATGGAATAAATATGTATGTATTCTTGTATATGATTTAACTAGGTATACTTGGGTATATTTTCTATCTCACAAATGTGAGTATTCCATATCTATAGAAAATCAAAGTGGACATAAAACCAAAACCCAAATAAGTGACCATGACCATGAGTTCAGAAATTAGTATTTCGAGTATTTTTCCTTATATATTGGATACACACATAACTTGATTACTCAACGGACCCCTAAGTAGAATGAAGTCGCAAATATTATAAATAGAACATTATAAGAGACATCCCAGATCCTATGGAATGAGTATGGCCTACCTATATATTTTTGGGATGAAGGTATCAATACAACCTACTGTAAGAACCCAGTTTTTTCTGCAAAAGACTTTGGAATAATCTTGACATTATTCCAAACCAGCATCTTCAGACGGCGTGCGATTCTGATCCCCGGTGTGGCCGGAATTAATTTTTCATTGCATTCACACTGAAAACGCCAAATAAATGGGATAACTCCTAAATGGTGATTCATATTAGAGATCTGAGTGCACAGATGGGTCCGTAATTGGGTTTTTACCCTGAGAACGACTTAAATTATGTCGGCGCGGGACGTTTGGACCCCTCGCTCGCTTCCGGAACGTTAAACGGATAAATTAAATAATTAATTTATGCGTTTAATGGTTAAACTCAAGTATCTCTTAAACGATTTCTCGGATTGGAAAACCGAGGGAACGGTTGAGTCAGGAACGTTCCATTTACCCTAGGAGGGATGTAAGTTTTGCTGGCACGTCCCGTCTGTGAAAAATAGCCCCAGGGGCATTTTCGTAATTTGGCATCCTCAGACGTTCAGTTTTATAACTTTTGAATGGGGCCTCGGATTAAAATTCCGAGACCGTCGTCGTGCTCGGGAGGTGGTGTTTGGCCTAGGGGAGGCTTAACCTCGACTCTGTCAAAGGTTTCGGATGTGGGATTAATTATGGGTTTAAATTAATTAAAATTTTTAATTAATTCTATTTTTATTTAAACCCTTCTTCTTCCCCTCCCCTCCCTTATTCTCCCCTAGCGAAACCTTCCTCAAACCTCCCTCTCCTCCTCCACTCTGGCGAGGCAGCTCCGGTGAGGCACGCCGCACCGGCGGATCCCTCACAGCGAAGCTCCGGGCTACGCCCTCGCAGGTAGGAGTTTACGTTTTGCATTTTTTTTATTTATATACCCTTCTTCAAGTACAATTTTATTCGTCAAATTAATGCCCGATCGTCGACCGAATCCAAAAAATGCGTAGTACTGGTACTGAGCTTCCCGACGCATGTTTCGGTTTGAAAATCCGAGTCCCGACGTGTTCACAAACATCCGGGGAAGTTCGCGGGTTTTTGGGGGTTTTTCGGCAGTTTTCAGGCCGGTCCGGCGGCACGCGCGGTGGCCCAGCGATCCGAGCGGAGGAGGAGCAGGCGGCTGTGGGTGACGGAGCCGGCGATCCGAGCGGACGCGGAGAAGGAGGTTCGTCGAGCAACGGGGCAGGTGACCAGTGGAGCGGGGCAGCGGCGGCGCTGGCTACGGCGAGGTGCGCCGGCCAGGCGCGTTCGGCGGAGGAGCCCGAGGCCTAGCCTCGGGCGTGCTGGGGAAGCTAGGACCTGCGCGGCGCGGGTCCTGTTGGTTGTCAATGGAGGCCGGCTGCTTGGCCGGTCTGCTGGGAGAGAAGACCCTCACAAAGCGGGTCCTGTTGGGCGACGACACGGAGACCGGCCAACAGGCCGGTCCGTTTGTAAAAACCGAACCCGAGGAGCGGGTCCGGTTCTACTGGGAGGGCCACGGCCAGCGGGCCACGGCGGTTCGGACCGGGCCGGCCGGGGTGAACCAGCCCGGATGGCCCCCTTGTGTTCGGGGGGTCGTAACTCCTAAACGGCGCGTCCGTTTGATGCACCGTCAGTGGCAGCTTGATCCCAGTTCTCGTGCGGACGTTTTGAGGAGCTTTCCGTAGTGTTCAGGTTGGAGACGAGGTATGGGCCCCATGGGCCCCAGTTCGCACATTTTACGGTAAAACACCACCTTTTCACCCGACATCCGTTTGGGGTGTTTGAGTACTTGTTTCTGAGTGTTTTTTCGAGGGTATTGCAATGGTACAATTTGCCCACTTAAATCCGGGCCCGAGGTGTGGGCCCCACAGGGTCTCGTTTGCGTATAATGCGGGGAGTTGCATCTTCTGCATTCGAAATTCGTTTTAGGCGTCGTCAACGGCATTGTGACCCTGGAATCGAGGCAAAATTGACCGGGGTGGTTTCAGGCGTCGAAGTCGGAGTTGAGGCGTGGGCCCCACGGGCCGTCTCTGGAGCTATGTGCAGCGTTTTCGCGCCTTTTTCACCAAGCGTCCGTTTGGGGCGTTTGGGTAGTCGTTTCCGCATGTTTTTTCGAGAGCATCACGATGGTGTAGTTCGCCCGATGTGTATTGGAGTCGGGGTGCGGGCCCCACACGGGTTGGTTTCGGTGAATAGTACCTTTTTCACTGGTTGACCGTTTCGGGCGATTAATTAGTCTATCTCGCATGTTTTTCCACGGTGATTACCATGGTGTAATCTGTTCAGGCGAGCGGAGCCTCATACGTGATCTTATTAAATGTGGAAATATGAAAGATGCCCTGATGGCTGTTCTTCTACTGTGTTTGTAGCGGACCTTTGGCGTGTGATCACATGCACTCCTGTGTAAGTGGAGTAAATGATTAATGAGATATGGTTGGTTGTGCCTGGGTCGATGAGGTGGAAAGTTGGCAAAGTTACGTTACGCCTTCGCATTGACGTTGGGCGCCATGTTCACGATGGCCTTTGGGCTGGAACGTGGTATACTCTGGGAGTATACGAGAATTCTTGGAGGTACATGTGATTGTTTGTACCTGAGAACATTTTTGTGCTTGGTTGGAGTTTTCTTGGGGCCACACGTCGTGTGAGCCCCATGTGCGTGTTGTGTTCTGCTTTTCATACCTTTGACCTCTCGTGACATAGAGGGTCCTCTTATTCATGATGGTTTAGATCAGCAGGGTTGAGTGGTTTCCCCTGGTTTTGTTCCGGAGACGGATGGTTGCGAGATACCCACTTTGTGTTCGGTTGGCCTGTGTTGTACCATCCAGTAGAGATGGCCAAAGCAGTTCTGGGTTACTCATCAACTTCTTCGGGTTTACCCTCCAGCAAGGCTGGGCAGTGGGTTTCTCATGGACTTCTCAGGGTTCACCCTCTAGTAGAGACTAGGCAGTGGGTCACCCGAGGACTCTTGAGGGTCTACCCTCCAGCAAGGTTGGGTAGTGGGTCGCTCGTCGTCTCGTTTCAGGTCTACCCTCCAACAGGGTTGGGCAGTGGGTCACCTGTCGACTCCTTTCAGGTCTACCCTCTAGCAGGGCTGGGCAGTGGGTCACCTGATGACTTATTCCAGGTCTACCCGCTAGTAGGGCTCGGCAGTGGGTCGCCTGATGACTTATTCCAGGTCTACCCTCCAGCAGGGCTGGGCAGTGGGTCGCCTGATGACTTCTTCCAGGTTTACTCTCTAGTAGGGCTGGGCAGTGGGTTTCCTGATGATGTATTAGGGTATACCCTCCAGCAGGGCTGGGCAGTGGGTCACCCGATATATTATTATGAATTACCCTCTAGTAGGGCTGGGAAGTGGGTTACCTGTTGACATTTGAGACTCAGTCCTTTATACCAGGAAAGTTTGTGGCTTTACTCTATGGCTACTGGAGCGAGACCCTTGTTTGTACGGGTCAGTAGTCTGACAGCTTTGACTTTGAGGAGACCTCTCGACTGCGGGGCAGTGACGAGGTGTGGTTTGCCTTAACCTGGAACTCTCAAGTATGAGGGGCGCTTTCCCCCACCGAGACGCATCCTTGTGACGTGACATAAAAAAGTGAAGGTGAGTCAGTGTCACCCAAGGTGGATAGTGTTGAGGTGTGGTGGTTTGAGCCCCTTAACTTGTAGTTCAGGGCAGACGTGCGGGATGTTGGGCATCGATGGTGTTACTTCTAGGACTGTTGGTGACTCACATTTCTTGGGCTGAGCTACGGGATGGAGATCCCCTTATGATCTTGTTCGGGATTCTTATTGAGCATATTTATATATATATACCTTGTTCTAGTACCCACTTCACGGGTTTGGTTACTCTCTTTCCAGGAGAGGCGAAGACGCGCGGGGTATGCCATGTGCTTTCTATGTCTAGATTCTCATGGTTGGACGAGTCTACTCTGCTGCTATAGGTAGTGAAGACTCGACGGGAATCTCATCTTCTCACAGTTTCCAGCTCCTTATGTTTGGACGAGTTTACCTTCTTTCTTCTTTTTGGGTTGAGTTGGACTCTTTACTGTACTCTTTACTGCACTTTCGGTTGTACTCCTCTACTTTCCCTTGTTCGATCTACTGCTCACCCTTCAGTACCTCCTTTTTTTCTCCCTCGAGCCTTCGGGGTATCCTACTGAGTATTTTTATACTCAACCCTTCTTGGGCTTTGCCCGCACTTGGTGTTCCCTTGCAGACGACTGACAGGTTGGTCGTGACTTCAGTGGAGCTTAGGAGTTCAGGAGCGTGGACCACGTGCGGTGGTCGGAGTCAGATTCCAGGTGGGGGACCCTTCCAGCTGTTTACTTTTGTTCACCTATTCTTGGGTTGTGGCACTTTTTGGTTGGGTGCATGTTTTCCCCTTTTCTTTTCAGTTTACCTTCATCTTGTACTTTGTACTATTTAGAGGTTGATGCACATCTGTGGTTTATATATATAGCAGTTTTCCTTTTACTCTGCTTGTCCTTTATTTTACAGTTCACTTTTTCATTGAGTGTACTGCATGTGTGTGTATAGGTACTTAGGTAAAGGCCTCCCCGATTTGTTCTACCTTCGGTGTTGTTCGCCAGCCCCTGGCCTATGGAGGCGGGCTTGGGGTAGTTGCAACTCGAACCCAGGTAGGGTCAGGCCATGACACCTACTATATCATAAATAGAGTCTTGATCAGACCTATCCTTAAGAGGACTCCTTATAAAATGTATAAGAACATGAAACCCAAGGTTAATTACTTCAGATATTGTGGTTGAAAAGTCTTTATTTTTAACACTATGGGTAATCTTGAACAAAAAATTCCAAAAGTGATCGATAAATTTTTCCGTGTTATTAAATCTCTAGAAAAACCAATAGAGTTTTTAGTAATAGTTCCAAAACACTAGAAGAATCAGTCCATCTATTGTTTAATGAAACCAATTTACATGGGCCTAAGACCACCCTAGACAATATTTATTATGAATTCTCTTCTATGAACATAAATTCCAAACATTTAGATTCTATATTAAACTTTCAAAAAAATCCATCAGTTCTGAAAAATTTCTATAACATACTAAACCTAGATCTTTAGAACCTAAAGTGACCAGTTCATCAAATTCTAGAGCCTTTACTACCCATAAGTATCATCATATAGATTTTATTATAGGAGATCCAGATATAGGAACTCAAACTAGAGATTCTCTAAGAAATCAAGTTGAACATCAATATTTCTTGTCTCATCATGAACCTAAGAACATCAATGAATCCATTAATGATGCATTCTGTGTAATATCCAATAAAGAAGAATTAAATAAGTCTGAAAGAAACAAATTGGGGAAAATTCTAGATATACCTAAGGAAACCATGACTATTGAAACTAAATGGGTGTTTAGAAACATGTTTGATGAGTAAGGCACTATTGTTAGGAAGAAGCATAGACTTGTTACACATAGTTAAAGTCAATAAGAAGGGATAAACTATAAGGATACATTTTTATCTATATCCATACTTGTATTCATTAGTATCCTTTTATATTATGAATCAAATTTAGATTTAATTATTTAATTAATAGATGTAAAGTGTGAATTTATGAATGGTTTTATATTTGAAGATATTTTTGTTGAACAATCCCCTAGTTTTCAAAAACCCCAGTTTCTAAATCATTTTTATAAGTTAAATAATGAATTATATGGTTTAAAATAGATTCCTAGAGCATGGTATGATAGAATCACCAGTTTTATTATTTCAAAAGTATTTTAAATATTATTACTAACCCTAACCTTTCTATAAAATTAATTTAAAAAGAATTATTAGTATTACAAATCTATGTTGATGATAATTTTTTAGATATTCAAGAAATTCTATTGGTACGGATTTTCCTAAAATGATAAAAAATGAATTGAAATCCATTTATTGGGTGAACTAAAATTTATTCATGGATTTAAAATCATTAAAAACACATATGGAATTATTTTGAATCAATTTAAATATTCAAAAGACCATATAAAACTATTTAACCTGGATAATACTAAGATTAGTGATACTCTTATGAGTACCACCTGCAAAATGTATCTTGATGAAGCTGGGAAACCAGCTGATAAAACTAGTTTCCGGGGATTTATTAGAAGTCTTATATATCTTACTGATATCTAACTTGATATTATATTTAGTGTGTGTATATGTGAATGCTATCAAGATAATCCAAAATAATTTCACTTGAATGTTGTTAAATGAATCTTAAAATAACTCATTTATAATACCAATTTAAGAATGTTATACCCTAGAGGACAATAATTTGATCTAGTGAGTTATTATGAAGCTT
Organism: Viscum album; assembly: GCA_963277665.1. NCBI lineage: Eukaryota > Viridiplantae > Streptophyta > Magnoliopsida > Santalales > Viscaceae > Viscum > Viscum album. Next base: position 1,258,490,098 of record OY728122.1, read on the forward strand.
ATTTTAGTGGATTTAGGTTATATAGAAAGACAACCTAAGAAACAAGTGACTTTTTAGGCAAGAATCTAGTTTCTTGGTGTAGTAAAAAACAAAAATTATGTGGAATTTTTTACATTAGAATATGAATATATAGGTGATGGTTATTATTGTATGAATATTTTTTGGATGATACACACTCTATTGGACTACGGATATCAATTCCAACATGAACCCAAAAATAGTGACAATAAAAGTACCATAAATATCTCTAAAAATCTAGTGTATCATTCTAGGAAAAAGTACATTGATATAGGGCATCATCTTTGAGATACCATTTTCAAAAAGGATATATCAATCTGGAGTTTATTGGCATAGAAAAGTAGTTGGATGATATTTTTTAAAATCCTTTATATTTTAAATGTCAAAAAAATCAAACATTAAGTTGAAGTGATTAATTTTGGTGAAGTTTAAATTTTGGATGACGGACCATTTGGTATGACACACCATTGGGTATGACACACAGTTGGGTGTAACACACAATTTAGTAATACACCATTGTGTAAAAAAATGTTGTGTTTATCTCGCCATTGTAGTTGTCTCACCATTCGAGTGTCTCACTGATGTGATCGACCCATAGTTTTGATTTTCAAACCGTTGGTTGTTTCACACCATTGAGAATTTTTGATTCTATGTGTTTTATAACAATGGTTGATTTTATTTTGGTTTAATTTATTCCAGAAACCATATACATTTATATACAAGATTAAAAATTCCAATTCCAATTTTTAGTATAATTTCAAATTTTATTTGAAAAGAAAACCTAAATCACTTATGATATGAAAATAACATTATGTGCATTTCCAACACACCTTGAGCCCAATTTGATTAACTCATATTTTTCTATCTCAATCCCAATTCAACCTTTCATCTCATAACTCTAAAACCATTCATACCATTTTCAATACCTTTGAATGAGAAACGAATACCAATATATATTCCAAGGACGAATTTCCCTCCAATGTCTTCACCAAAAGAGTCGATACCAGCTATGAAGAAAAGTTTAAAGGAAAGCGTGTAGGATCCTACAGAAAATTTTCATCTCAAGATTACTAATAGTGTTGTTATAGTATAAATACAATTTTATCCTAAACATATTCATTATTATTTCCAATATTTTGAGTTTGGATTCTATGGTGAGGAATAATATTGGATGAGATCATGAGTTAAATGTCACACAATGATCTTTTTCTGCAAAATAGTGGGCCAAGTGATTTGTAGTTCCTCATGAAAGAAATTATGATGATTATTAAGTATTTGTTCTAGAGGATAGTGAATTATTTATCAATGAATATGCTTTGGTATAACTAACGGGTTATGGTATCACAAGAAGAGTAGTGGTTGCTAAACTAGATGACGAGTGTAGGATGCTCTTCAATTTTATTCAACATATTCTCTACCCCAAGAAAGGTTATTTATCCACATTGAGATATCAAGATTTCTATATTATATTTATTATGAAATAATGGATAAAAATAAATTTCTGTAGATATCTCATGGTTCATTTTTCAGTGATGATAAAACCTACTTTGAGGTCTAACCTTTGGATATATCCAAAGATGATTTCAGGCATCCCAAATAAAAAATGTGTTCTTTCAGATAATGAGGAAATAGTTATTGAATGTAGTGGTTTATTTATTTCATGGGATATATGTTTATGAATGAGAATAAGTTGGAACCCATAAAAGATATAGTTTATTGGATATAATAAGAATTTGTATGCAGAATTTAACCAGGCGGGTCATCCTACTAGACCACGTTATATTGTGTACCCATGATTGGATCCTGATGATGTTTTTTATTACATAGATGAGGATAAAGAGGATACTTCCACAATATAGGAATATAAATATCTATATATTGAAAAAATAAGTGATCCAGACATATCTCCTAAATCACCACATATCACATTTGGTGATCCAAACACTCCAAAGAGTTTTTATAGGAGAGAAAAACTTGTAAAAAGTGATGAAGATGAGACTGATGTCTCTAGATATTAACATTAAAAAGGTTCCAAATATAATAAGGAAGATGATACAGATGATAATGGAAATAATAATGAGGGGTAAGAATAAGAAGAATATAATGGTGATGGAAATAGAAATGATAATGAAACTGAAATTGATACCGATAATGGGGAATCTGAACCTAATGGTTCACTTGAAAATATTTGAAAAAAATATGTAGAGATGTCTAAAAAACTACTTGCTTCACCCAGTGAATCTTTAGAAAACCCATATTTTACAAGATAAGTGGAACCGGATCTTAAAGGGAAAGATACACTTGTTGAGAAGGGGAAATCCTCATATTTGGAATTACATCAAAAGGAAAAGGATATTTATGGAACTAATCTTGATGATATTTCTTCTTTTGATGGTTGAGAAGTTTGTGATTCTACATTGATGAATAAGATAATTTTTATTACTATTATAGAATAGCTTTTGGATGAACATGATAAAAATGAGATGTTTTCTTTTGATCAAGAAAGTGGTGATCAGTTTGGTATTTTGGATTCAGATGTGTGTCCAATTTTTATATTTGTAGTAGTTGAACCTATTATTTTCTAGAAAATTGATTTATAAAACTCATGTGTTCATAATACTGATGTTCTGATAAGTGAATTACCCACCGACAGTAAATATTTTGAAGATACATAGGGTGTAGAAGATTAGATTATTGAACACACCATTAGGGTGGTACCTTCTACCGCTATCCAATATGTGGTTGTTCCGATTGTTGTTGAGTCTTCAAATTGATGGTTTGATCCCATGTTTGGTGATTGGAAAAAATTAGTAATAATACCGCAACGGATGTTGGAAATGAGGTTCAAATTGATGGATATCCTAAGGGATTTATGATTGATCAAATTGACATTAGAAGTTTATAGGAAAAAATTTCCACTATGAGACCTCCTGCACCTGAACCTCCTCATTCCCCTACTAATAGTTCTATGATGTCAGCTGACCTTGTCAAAATAGATAACTAAAATGATTTTGGTGAAAAGTTCATTAATTATTTTAGTAAGTGTTTGAAGAATCAATCACCTATCTTAACCATGTAAAATTAAAATGATGTCCGATATTTATTTTAGTTGCTATTGTTCCACACACAACCAAAGATGATGAATCATATTTATGAGATAGAGACTAAGAATAATAGAATCAATTATGTGTTTAATTTTTTCAAGGATATTATTAAAGAATTACAGTCAACCATTAATGCTACTTTTGAGGGTATTTTGATGAGTCTTGAGAATGTGTCCTCAGAAACATCTACCTACACTACTGCACCTCTAGTTGATGTTGACCAAATCATATTAGTGGTCAGAGAAGAGTTTGATGCTTCTTCAAGTGGTCGAAATAGTGGACATCTTGTTATCACATTTGAGTTTCTGAGAATGTTTGAACAGAGTACTCAACATGATCATTTGATGATTAGATCATATAAAAATTAAATGAATTATTATCAAAAAAAATCATCATGTCCATCAAATATTATCTCTCAATGATTTATATCAAGCATGAAATGGGTGCTAATTTCATGTTCCTGGTAGACAATTTAAGAATTGCACTGGTTACTCAAGATTTCAAGGAGCAAGTGAGGAATTTGAAAGTTATGAATCCTATGTTGAGTTAGTTTACAAGGGATAAGGGTGATTCCTTTAGTTCCATTTAATTATGTGAATATATTATAATGGATTCTATAAATATGATGAATCCTTTACTACATGTTCAGGTAACCATTGTTGTAGCTCATGAGGCTATTCCTATTAATTATAGAGAATAATTCAAGCTAAGAGTTACTTGAGATGTACTAGCCCCTCTGCCTAATCTCTTCCATCCTTTTCCCATGTATCATGTTCAGGATATGATATAGAAAAGGACTATTATTATTGTAGAGGTTCCTCCTAGAGTTATATCTGGAACACCCACTAGTGTTCCATCTACTCTACCTTGAGCTGATCCTACAAACTCAGATATGGAGAAATCCGCGATTAAGGGAAAAGAACCAATGGTCCCCTCTACCAAATCATGAATTTTTTTTTCTTAGAAAATATATCATTTATGAGGATTAGTTTTTAATAATATTTTAATAATTATTTTGAATTCCCTCGATAACTCTTCTTTTTTTCATCTTTGTTTTTATCTATTTTACTATCTTTATTCCGTTACTCCTTAACTTTTTGATAATCCCAAAAGAGTGTGGTCACATATCAATATGTCATTTATTTATGATATCTTTATGCTTATTCTAGTGATGTTTCCTTCAATACATGCTCTTTCTCAGTTATTTATCAATGATACATATTAATTACTTTTATTTTTTTATTATTTATATTTGATACCATCTTCACATTATGTGAATGATAATACAAGATTTAAATTTTTTATAATCCTTCTTATCATTTATAATATTTATAATACCTTTGTATTTCATTCTTAGTTATCATAAAAAGGAAGATATTATTGACCTCCTTGTTTTCATGATCACAAATTCACGATTTTTATAATACTAATTAATTTAATATTCTCTATAAGTATTTAATAATATGAGATAGGTGAAAAAGTTGACTAAAGATGATTCACCATTGTAGTTATGACACCTTTAAGGAAGACTCACTGTCCAAAATGGACTCACCATCCGGATGTTTTACAACTAAACTTGAAAAATGACAATGTTTCAGAAACCATTGAATATGATTCATTGTATTCTAGGAATCCCCATCTGCATGAAAATATAACTTGGTTTGAGACATGGATAAGTTATCTCACTATGAGGATATCATACCACCGGAGCATAATGTTAGATTAGTCTGAGACAATGGCAGCTATGAAAATAGAAGATGAGAAATCATCATCCACACACCATGATACATGAAAGTTAGAAAAGTACTAGATTGAGAAACCATTAGAGTGAGATACCATCAGTGTCCTGCTACAAGAACAAGTCACCGTCAAATCCTACCACACCACTAGACTGAACCACTGCCACTATTTTCTTTAAATTAATTCATTAAATAAATTATATAAACTATATCATTGAAGATAATTCAGTATTTTATTTTAATTATTTTCTCTTAAATACTCAACAGAATGCATTGAAGTGGATGATAGATGTGTTGTATGAGGAATCATAATATACAAATTCTTGTGGATATTCTTACCACTATTGTTATTAAAAATGGATGAATAATCCCTCTTGTGCTATAGTTTAAACAAACATGGGAAGAATATTTTTAGAAAGATGAAGGCTCATTCTTACTTAACACACATAGGTCTCAAGAGTTATACCATTTCATGCAGAGAAACACGCATGTAAGGGAGCCAAATTTTATACAAATCAGTTTCTTTCCTCCAATCAATTACCCGAGTCTATGACACTTTTCCTTACATTTTTTTCAAGATAACCCAACTAAATATTCACTACAAAATTAAATCCAAGGTCAGAATATACACTACAACCAATTGGGAATTTCTAAAAACTATACTCTATGGCTGCTCTGGTCTATTTTTCATTATTACAATTTTATCAGCATGTGTGCATACTCTATTTTTATCTCACACACACACTGTCTCCTGTGTGGAACTGGATGATACATGAAATCTTATATTAACACTTTTTTATTTTTTATCATATTTTTAATAGTGGCGGAGTAACTTGTGTGAAATATTTTTTTTACTCCCACATATAATAGTGGAAGTGGTTGTGTGTGACCGGGATAGTAGCAAACTATTGTGAAACCCGACCATCATTGTGGATTAATTTCTTTATTTAATATAAATTTCTTGGTGTCAAGTGATTAAAAAGTGGAGAGGAATAAGTCTCTAATTGAGATTGAAAATTTTGTTTCAATTTTTGTGTCTGTTTTTTTACTTTATTTCCAATTTTAAAACTAAAACTATTTTATCAAAACAAAAACATATACATTGAATGTTAATCATTATTAGTGTTGTAATATGATTTTAATTAATTAAATTGATTTCTAAGGGCTAAGTAATATTGTTTATTATATAAAAAATAACTAATCAATCTTGAAGAAACATTTTTAATGAATATAAATTATAATTATATTCTATATTGATTAACTATACCATTTTTAATTAGCTGGGGGATTTCAAATTCATCCTTTTTATCAAAAAAAATTATCGGGTACTCAATTCACCCTCTATTGAGATACTCAATATGACCAATATCTTATTTTATTTAGGTTATACCCACCCCATTATATATTAATAACTTTCTAAGGGTATTATATCACCATATATATTGTTAGATATTAGCATACCTATATGATACATATTTGAATAATATGAACTATGAGACATCATGTTCAAATACATCACCACACTGATAATATTTCACAAATAGAGTGAATGAAAGGGTGAGTTGAAAATCATTTAAAATATGATAGAAACATATCTCATGAAAATATTGTGTTGGATCTGAACATTTCATGGGTTTAGATAGAATAACATACAACAGATTCCAAGGAAATGGAGGTACTATGAGAGATGGTCAAAATTACCACATTCAGAAGCCATAGTGGGAGAGTGGGATTTCAAAGGATGGAATTATTTCTATATAGAGATACCCATTGCAATACATGGATAAAAGATTAGTAATATTCAGATCAACCTAGGCTCTCACAACCTCCTAGACCATCCATTTCAATTGTGTAGTGATTGCTTTTGAACTCTTTACCTAATATCTGATACAAGTTTTTGGAAGTTTTTTTATGAAAATATTATTATTACCCCTTTAGTTTATTTTTTTTGTGATATATTGTATGTATTCTTTCTCTCTATATAGATACTATATCAATTTATAGGGAAATGAAGCCACATTTGATGCCCCTATTCTTGATACAGTCACTAATTAGCGAAAGTATAGATATTAACATCCAGTGGTTATTAATTCCATTTTATTGGTCTTAATTCCTAATCATTATAGGTGTCTAATAGTGATTTTTAGAGATAAACTCAAGATTTATGACACAATAGTTGTTTGTGAATTTATCTAATATATTTTCTAAAGAGTTTCCATGTTTTCCCATGAATCATGAAGTTAATGTTCAAATAGAACCCATACCCTGTGTTATTACTATTTGAAATAGTCTTTATATAATCAAAAAAAGTTAATTAAAGAATAAAATCAATGAGAATATAGAATATAGATTATTAATGTATATTTATTCACCATGGGGTATAACTATTTTTTTTGATACTTTTGGAGCATAAAAAAATTATCAACAAGAACGCATATCCTCTACCCAATATTGATGACTTTTTTTCATTAACTGTGTGGAGCCCAATATTTTTCAAAGGATGATCTTCAATATTGATATCATGGGATAACTATCAAAATATATGATATAAATAAGGTAAACATCCATATAATATATAGAGTGTATGAACTTAATATGATACCATTTGGAATTATCAATGCTACCACTATCTTCATGGATCTAATTAATATATTAATTTGATATTAACATGACAAGATTATAGTATTATTAATATATGATATTCACAAATATTCTAAGAGAGAGGTAGAACATTAATATAATTTAAGGATTTTATTGAATACTATGGTAATTGATAATTTGTAGGCCAAATTTATAAAATGTGTATTTTGTATAGATAAATTATAATTCATGGGTCATGTAATTACATGTGAAGGTAGATCTAATTACCCTTCTAAGATTGAGGTTATTGAAAAATGGCTTAGATAGACTATAGTAATTGGTGTCCATAGTTTTCATGAATTGGATGGATACTATCAATGGATAGTGAGAAATAACTATTTGCTATCAAACATACTAACATTGTTTATATATAAGGGAATCATATTCCTCTAGATAGTTTATAGTGAATAAACAACCATAGAGATGAAGAGAATTTTGGTCAGTGAACCTGTTCTCACACTACCCTTTAAAAGAGAAGTATTTGAGATATAAATATTAATGAATAAAATAAGGGATAAATATGTATTCTGAGGAAAAATATAGTGGTGGAAGCGTATTGCTCATGACAATTATAGGGTCGTGAATGAAATTACCCGATCCATGATTTGGAGAAAGAATTAATAATTTTTTAATTTAAAATATGGAGGTATTATATTTTTACTGAAAGGTGTGATATATATATTTTCTATAATTTAATAAATTATATATTCATGTTGAAGGATTTATGTATACACCAATGGTGGTAGTTTGAGTTGATTATCGATTACGACTACTCAATTATTTTCATTAAAAGAATATAAACAAAATATTGATTCATAAAAGAATAAAGTACATATTCTTAGTGAAGGAATTGAATATTCACCAAAGGAATTGGATAGAGTTGATTATAGATTATGACTACTCAATAAATTTTCCCCCTTAAATAGAAAACAAGATAGCTGATGATATGGGTTCGAAGGATAATAATATCTTTTCTATGATGAGGATTTAAAGAGATCCCATACTTATGGATTTTTAGAGGATAGACCAAGAAATCATGTGGAATGTGGAGAAATCAAATATTTTCCAAATTAATGTTCAATAATCCATCCATTTAATGATCAAATAGGAATATAAGTTGGATTTTTAATTATAAAAGAAGTTATGTAATATTTTATAGTTCACCCATTACCATAATGGAATTATAATGTTCTTGGCACAAATATGTTCCCCTTCAATACTATAATTAAAGAAGGAAATATTGGATGGATCAAATTTCACATCATTATATATTAAACTAGTATGTACAATGATGTAAAGAGATCACATGTAAAATTTCTAGTTGGAAAAAAAGGAAATTATTATTGGGGATTATGTATACACATGACTTATATATCAGTAAGGAAAGGATGAATGTAAGGAGTATAAGTGGATGATTAAACCATTAGAAATATCTATATAAAAATAGGAAAATATCACTAAGGATTTCACTATAGGACTCTCCAAAACATTTAATTTCCATAGCACCATTTGTGTTCTTGTCAATCCTCTTACGAAGTCTATTTATTTTCATACAAATGATAATATTTCTTACTTGAAAACATTCTATGATATATATTATGGATGCAATGTTATTTCTTCTACTTCCACTATCAATCATATCTAATTGATATTAAAGGTTTTCTCTGATATTTTTTAAAAGTGTTCAACATGTATTGAATATAGTGTTGAATTTCATTAGGACTTATCTCCCCTAAACCAATGGAAAATATAAAAGAAATATCTTGAAACATGAGGATATAATCAGATATTTCTCTATGTATTTAGAAGGTTTTTGGGATAACACATTCCCCTAATAAATTTTTCATACAATGGTATATTTCACTCGATCATTCATATTGATCGTTTTAATTACCTACATGAAATGAAGATGAGAATTTCAATGTGATGAGATAATGTTGGAGAACATAAGCTATTGGGATCTTAGATAGGTACAGAAATGGAGGATAAATAACATTCAATAACACATCCATGCCACTTAGAGTACATAAAGAATTTATGTTTACAACCATTGAGGTGATTTGGTGTAACGACCCGAGTCCGAAGGCCCTCCACTAGTGCCCCGTACCCGGTTCACCACATGACCACATGCGCATTTCCCCAAACGCCAGAGGATACTGACTAGCAGCGAGGGCCTTGGTGAGTCGGTGGGGAAACTATGCCCTCATTCGGTAAGGTATATAGTGGAAAAGGAAATATTCAATAGTGGAAGCAGTAACAACATATATAACAACAGAAACCAAACAGCGGAAACAATGTAGATACATAATAATGATAACAATAATGCAGCAGGTAAAAGTATCTATGGAAAGCATAAAACACAACAACATGTTGAAATACAATTGAAACCAAGTGAAAAAGAAAACAAAGTAAGCTCCTCAGCATCACGAGCCACGGCTCGGTCCCATGCTCCCCAGCTCCAGTGCAATCAAGAACCTCAAGTAGAAGGGTGCTTGCCCTTATCTATACCTACAACAACATAGTCTGCTTGGGCCCAAAAGCATGGCCCAAACAGGGTGTGAGATACAATCCTAGTAGGCAATCACCCAAAGATTTGTGCCTAACAGTCAATGAATACATGGAAGTAAATAAACAAGAAGCAGTAAACAGGAAAGCACAAGCAGCTACAATCCACAGTTCTAAAAAGTAAAGTACACAAGTTAGCAACCATCAACAAGAAGAAAACAGGTAACCCTCTGGGTAGCTCTCACAGCCTAACCCTATGGTCCAACCTCTGGTACTAGAAACCCTATAGGAGGCACACACAGTATCACCCCTCTGGTTCAGCTACGTAATTAAGCAGACTCTATGGGGAAGCACTCACCGTCAATTCCACCTATAGTATCGTATTGTGCTAAAGGCTCTCTGGGGAAGCACTCAACATCAATTCCCCCTGTGGCCCGCGTCGAGGATCTACAGACTCTCCGGGGAAGAACTCAACGTCAATTCCCCCTATAGTCTCGCATCGTAATTAAAAGACACTCTGGAGAAGCCCTTTCGTCAATTCTACCTTTGGTCTACTGCTCTAGATTCTCACAGTCCTGAGTATAACTAAACATGCTCAGCGTGCGTGTATCATCCATGTAGACCTCAAGAACTACTTGGCTATCAATTAAGGCTCAATAGTATAATAAAACAATAGTTCCACTATCCTACAACTAGGCATGGCAACTAGCAGAACGCCCAAAAGGAAAAACAAGCATGGAAAAGCAACCTGAGCACAAAAACAATTACTCTACTCACAAGAAATAACCTCTACTAAAGAAAACAAGCAAAGCAGGAAAATAGCAGGGGAAAAACAAGAAACACGCAATACCCCGTTCACGGGTATTGGTGTAATTTTCACATAATATTCATCAACTTTCTACAGAAAGGCACAAACCACCTACCTCGATCTGAGGAGATCAATATACGTGACCCTCGACGACAGATTCCTTTTAGAACAACATAGATCTGAAAAAATGCACAAAACATTCATCCCACGATAACTTTGAAACAAGGAGGAATCAAGAAACAAGGCTAAAGAAAAAAGGAAGAATTCACCGTTGTGATTCCAATGCAATCGACCATGCTCGAATCGGAGAACGGACGGTGAGGCGGGAGCCCGTCGAAGATTCGGTCGTACAGTTGCTCTCGGACGGACGAAAACAGAAGAAGAAGACGAAACTGGGGGTTAGGTGCGACCCTGGTCCGTTTAATGAAAAAAAAGAAAGTACACGGCGTGTACTTCTTGAGTACACAATGTGTACTTCAATTTTCTGTACTCTGAATTAATCGGCCTCCACCTCAGCCTTACACACCATGTGTGTGGCCCGGACACGGCCAGCACATGGCTTCGAGCTAGGGAAGATAACACGGTGTGTACTCAGAAAGTACACGGCATGTACTTCTGAAATTTCTAGAAAATTCATTTTTCTCAAAAACTCCAGAAAAAGGAAAAACGTACCTGAAAAGAAGATCTAGGTTCTTATAAACTTCTCCCCTTAAATAAATTCATCCCTGAATTTCCCTAACGATTCGGAGAAGAAGAAACCCCGAACAGCTCCGGCCATTGCGATCATGCATCGGCCTCCCTCTCCAAGGTCTCGTCCTGTACTCGCCTGTGCTGCCATAGCACTCGCACGAGAGGAACAAACCACCCGTGGAGAACCTTCATACTACGATCGAAAATCCAGATAGGATGCTCCTCGAACAATGCATCCACTTCAATCTTGACTTCCTCGGGATGAAAGAAGTGAGAAGGGTCTAAAAAGTAACGTCCGAGTTGAAAGACGTGGAAGACGTCATGCATGGCCCGATACCTCTGAGGTAGCTGCAACCGATAGGCGACCAGCCCCACTCTCTCCAAGACCTCAAATGGCCTGACGTACCATGGTGAAAGCTTACCCTATCTCTGAATCCTTTTGTGTCCCAACCTCGGTGTGACACATAGGAAAACCTGATCACCGACCTCGAACTCCAGAGGTCATATCCACTTATCAGCATAAGATTTCTTTCAAGACTGCATTGTATCCATCCTCTTCTGAATCATCTCTATGTACTCTGAAGTCTGATGAACAAGACGAGGTCCCAGCAAAGCTGCCTCTCCTGCCTCCAGCCAGCATAAGGGTGATCGGCATGGCCTACCGTACAAGGCCTTGTATGGTTCCATTTGAATGGTCACCTGAAAACTATTGTTGTAGGTGAACTCCACCAAAGGAATATGCTTCTCCCAAGAACCTCCAAAGTCAAGGATGCAAGCCCAGAGCATATACTCAAGCACCTGGATCGTGCGCTCGGACTGGCCATCAGTCTGGGGATGGTATGTTGTACTCAAAAGTACCTGTGTACCCAAGGCCTTATGAAGTCCCTGCTAGAACTGAGAGGTAAATCGTGCATCTCTGTCTGAAATAATAGAGTGCAGAACTCCATGCAGACGAACAATCTCTTTGATGTAAAGTCGTCCCAGATCATCGACACTGAAGGTCTCCTTGATCAGAAAGAAGTGAGAAACCTTTGTAAGTCTTTCAAAGACAACCCAAACATCATCGTTCCCTCGATGTGATCTCAGAAATCCGGTCACGAAGTCCATCGCAACATCGTTCCACTTCCACTTCGGAATGGGTAACTGCTGTAAAAGGCCTGCTGGTCGTTGATGCTCTGCTTTCACTTGCTGACAAATAAAACATCTCATGACAAAACTAGCGACATCCTTCTTCATACCTGGCCACCAGTACTGGCGATGAAGATCCTGATACATCTTGGTGACGCCAGGATGAAATTCCCAAACTGAGGAATGGAAATCCCACATTAGGTCCTCACGTATGTCTGTTGGCACCCATACACGTCCTTTGAAATTCAAGATCTCATCCTTACCCACTTTCCATCCAGGAAGAGGGTCCCCTCCTGACACACTCTCCCATAGGACTAAGCCTTCCGAGTCTGATAGTTGCCTCATCCGTACCCGATCAAGTAGCGTGGAGGTAACAGCTACATAAGATAGAAATTTTTGTCCCCATCTGTCGTGCACCTCCAGATGCATCTCAGAGAACAGATTCATCAGCTGCCACTCACTAATGGCCTCCTGAACTGCCTGAATCTGAGTTCTCCTGCTCAACGTGACTACCACGACGTTGCCCTTTCCTGGAGTATAGGTAAGCTCGAAGTCAAAAGACTGTAGATACTCAACCCACCTGCACTACCTCAGAATCAGATCATGCTGAGTGAAGATATACTTGAGACTCTTGGGGTCAGTGAAGACCACAAAGTGCTCTCCCAGAAAATAGTGTCTCCAACAGTACAAGTCATGAACAACAGCTGCCAACTCCAGATCGTGCGTAGGGTAGTTCTTCTCATGTGGCCTCAACTGCCAATACCCATACGCAATGACTCCATCTACCTGCATAAGCACAGCTCATAGACCGACACCTGAAGCATCACAATAAACAGTGTAGCTATTACTTGGATTTGGCAAGAATAGTATCGGTGCTGACATCAACCTCCGTTTTAGCTTCTGAAAGGCTGACTCACAAGAATCTGACCATAATAACTTCACCCCCTTCTTGGTCAGAACTGTCAAAGGTGCTGCTAGATGAGAAAAGTCCTAAATGAAGCGTCTGTAGTATCCAGCTAGCCCTAGGAAACTCTGTACCTAAAAGATGTTCTTTGACTTCTCCCAAGAAACTACAGCTCTCACTTTCTCTGGGTCCACAGATACTCCTACCACTGAGATGACGTGACCCAAGAAGGGAATCTGATCCATCTAGAAGTGGCACTTTGAGAGTTTAGCATAAAGTCGATGCACTCTAAGTGTACTCAGAATGATCTCAAGATGGGTGGCATGGTCGTGTCGAGTGTGAGATTACACCAAGATATCGTCCACGAATACCACGATGAAGGAATCCAAGTAAGGATGGAACACTCGGTTCATCAGTGCCATTAAAAACTGCAGGTGCGTTCGTGAGTCCGAAAGGCATGATTGTATACTCATAAAGACCGTACCTACTCTTGAAGGTTGTCAAAGGAATATCTAATGGTCTAACGCGCAACTGATGATAATCGGACCTCAAGTTGATCTTCGAGAACACCCGGGCTCCTCGAAGCTGATCGAAAAGGTCATAAATCCGAGGCAAGGGATATCGGTTCTTGACCGTCAACTAGTTCAACTTCCGATAATCCACACAAAGCCAAAGGGTACCATCTGTCTTCTTTGCAAACAGAACAGGCGAACCCCAAGGAGAAGTATTGGGTCGGATGAAACCCTTAGCCTGTAGCTCCTCCAACTACTTCTTGATCTCCTGCAACTCAGGTGTGGCCATCCTGTATGGAGGAATGGACACCGGTGCCACTCCTGGCACGATCTCAAATGAGAAGTCTACCTCACGCTCTGGAGGCAAACCTGAAAAGTCCTCTGGAAAGACATCCCTGAAGCGATCCACCACTGGAGGAAAGTCCAACTGTGGAGTTCCCTGATCATCTAGATAAAGACTGGCAATCTGGGCTATCACCCCTCCTAGCCCAAGATGCTCGAGTCCCGCCCGACTCACCCGAACGTCCCACTCACCTCTATGAAGAAAAGATTCACCCTTTGGTGAGATGAAACTGACTCTGCGGTGATAACAGTCAACGACTGCCTGGAAGGGAATCAACCAGTCCATGCCGAGGATGACATCATAGCTTGTCATCACTAGTACATAGAGATCCCATAAGAAGTGATACCCTGCCACCTTGAGAGGGTACTCTCTACACTGGCGTACACTAGATGTCCTCGTTCCCAAAGGTGTGTCTAGTGTCAACGAGTCGGTAGAAGAAAAGATGCAGAGTCCAAGGCTCTCCACAACAGCAACAGAGATAAAGTTATGCGTAGAACCAGTATCAAAAAGGGATGAAGATAAAATTGAGGCTACTAAAATTGTACCTCAAACAGTAGAAGGGTCGGGATCCTGCTCATGATAAGTATGCTCCACGGCGAAAGACTGGTCCATGTCGTGGCCCTGCGCCCCTGGCTGACCACTCTGAGCTGAACCTCCCTACTGGTGCTGAGGAACTGGTGGCTGACTGCCATGGCCTCGACCTCCACCTCGGCCCGAACGGCCGGAAGAACTCCAGTTCCCTAACTGGTGAGATACTGGTGGGGCTGCTCCTGAATGAGGAGTCATTGAAGAACCTCGGTCACCTGCTGCTGGTGAGAAAACCTGGCAGAAACGCTAAAGGTGACCCATCTTGCTGCAAGATCGGCACTCCACGGGGTCTCTCTGGCACTGTAGCCTCATGTTCCCTATTCGGCCACACTGGTAACATGTCACCAGGCTGCATGATGATGCGTCTCACTTCCTCGAATCACCGCGCGTAGGCTCCCTACGACACTTCTTGATGTCATCTGAAGGAAAGCAATCTATGGAAGCAAAACCGCCCTGACTCGCAACTCCAGAGTCTCTCAGATTGTGCTCCATAATCAGTTCCTGGTTGATGATGGAAGTAATGGAAGTCAGCTGGAAGATGTTCACTTGCGAGCGGATCTCCCACCTGAGTCCATCCTCAAACTTCCTCGCCAAGAACACCCCACTCCCATCCCAAAGGGGTGTAAAACGCTGCAGCTCAGTGAAACGGGAGGAATACTCCACGACAGATAGAGCACCCTGCTCTAATCTCATGAAATCCCAGGCTCGATCGGCCCTCAAAGTCTCTGGGTAGAAGTAGTCATAGAACACGCACTAGAACTCCTCCCAAGCCATAGCCTATTGCTGACCCGCCTGTGAGATCACATCCCACCACCTCTTTGCGGAGTCTTGGAGCATGTAGGTGGAGAGCTTGACCCGCCTCTCTAGAGGTGTCTCCATATGCTCGAATATAGTCATCATGGATTCCAGCCATGACTCTGCAGCCTGAGGTCCTCCCTCCCCCGAGAACATGGGAGGATGTTGCTACTGAAAGACCCACGTCAAGTCTACCATAGACGAGGCAGGAGGCAGTTCTCCCTGGAAGGCCTGCATCATCCTCATGAAACCTTCCCTGAACTACGTATCAGCGCCCACAACTGGTACAACAACTGGTGCCAAGGCTGTCTCGGCTGGGGGATCAACAGGAAGTCCCTGATCATCCATATCTGGTGTCTGATCACTGCCTGATGACAGACGTACGACCGGAGGACGTCTTGGACGCATATCTTTGAAAGATCAATAGAACACCTTAGATCAGGAAAACAAGGACAGAGAACACAAGAGTAAAAAATGGGAACAGGGGAAGAAAAACACACAAGATTGCAAAACACTACTACACGGCGTGTATAAAAACTACAAGTCATGTCTACTTAAGCCACTGACATGGGCATGTACTCCTTCCCTACAAGTCATGTACACTTCAAACTACACGGCGTGTTGATCCCCACACACGGCGTGTACTTGAAAACTATTCCCTTTCCTGAGTCTCCTTACATGGCTAACCCACACAGTCCGACCTAACCCGAGGCTACACAGCGTGTTTGAAAACAAACTCGGTGTGTACTAGACAAGGATTCGGCGGCCCATGTTGTTAAGTACACAGCCGTCTACATGGTTGAACCTTACACGGCGTGCTCCAAACAAACATGGCTTGTATAGGCGAAGGCGACACCGTCCCGTGTTGTTCGTGACATGGTCGGGTACCTGGAAAGACTGCACGGCATGTTTCGAGCAAACATGGTTTGTGGAAAGGAAGGTAACACCAGCCTGTGTTGTTCGTGACACGGCCGGGTACCTGGACAGGACTACATGGCGTGTTCCCTATGGACACGACATGTTCTACCCGAGCTTCCCCGGCCCGTGTTGTTAGTGACACGTCCGGGTGCACGGCTCCAAACTCACACGGCATGTACCAATGGTACACGGCGTGTTCCCGAAGTTACTACCACGACACCGTGTTCTGCTCACACGGTCAGTGAAATGGCCTAAAAACTACACGGTGTGTTCCCAAAAAGTACACTCCATGTATTCTGGGTTTTTCTGGGTAGTTGCTCAGAAACGGCATAGAATTCCAGAAACACTAAAAACAAGGCGAAAACGTGACAAATTCCGATATGTGAGGGCCCATAACTCCTCAAAGACCAAAATTTGACGTTCACTTTAAGAAAAGAACACAAAAAACTGTTTTCTAACATAACAGCAGAGAATCTATCAAGAAACTATCACAATAGCATGCATAATCTACACAAAGTCTATCACAACAGTGTGCAATCGCTAATGCACCATAGATGGCACGGCAAGAATGCATTTCATGTGATTCCTACAAGTGTCTATATGATACTTGAAATGGAATACCCTCATCTCATTGGGTTGCGACAAAAATAGAACCACAATATCAAAACAGTAATAGCACAAGCCATGTGAATCACTCTCAGTGAAATCAGGTCAACTATAAAATCTCAGAATCAGCAACTGCAATTAATGAGGTAGTATAGATTTTCCATGTACACAGGTTAGCTACTCCCGAGCACAGCTTAATGCCAATTACTGAATCCATCCTATCCCTGGATAAGGTCTCCAAACAGTAAAGCAAGAGAAAAGAACTCCTCTGATACCACTTTGTAACGACCAGAGTCCGGAGCCCCTCCACTGGTGCCCCGTACCCGGTTAGCCACATGACCTCAAGCGCATTTCCCCAAACGCCAGAGGCTTTCGACTAGAAGTGAGGGCATTGGTGAGTTGGTGGGGAAACTATGCCCTCATTCGGTAAGGTATAAAGCAGAAAAAGAAACAGTCAATAGTGGAAGTAGTAACAACATGTATAACAAGAGAAACCAAACAGTGGAAACAATGCAGATACATAACAATGATGACAATAATGCAGTAGGTAAAAGTATCTATGGAAAGAAGAAAACACAACAATGTGATGAAATACAAATGAAACCAAGTGAAAAAGAAAACAAAGTAATCTCCTCAGCATCGCGAGCCACGGCTCGGTCCCATGCTCCCCAGCTCCAGTGTAATCAAGAACCTGAAGTAGAAGGGAGCTTTCCCTTATCTATACCTGCAGCAACATAGTCTTCTTGGGCCCAAAATCATGGCCCAAACAGGGTGTGAGATACAATCCCAATAGGAAATCACCCAAATATTTGTGCCTAACAGTCAATGAATACATGGTAGTAAATAAACAAGAAGCAGTAAACAGGAAATCACAAGCAGCTACAATCCACAGTTCTAACAAGTAAAGTACACAAGTCAGCAACCAGCAACAAGAAGAAAACAGGTAACCCTTTGGGCAGCTCTCACAGCCTAACCCCTATGGTTTAACCTCTGGTACTAGAAACCCTATGGGAGGCACACACAGTCTCACCCCTCTGTTTTAGCTACGTAATTAAGCAGACTCTCTGGGGAAGAACTCACCGTCAATTCCCCCTATAGTCTCGTATCATGCTAAAGGCTCTCTAGGGAAGCACTCAACGCCAATTCCCCCTTTGGCCCACGTCGAGGATCTACAGACTCTCTGGGGAAGAACTCAATGTCAATTCCCCCTATAGTCTCGCATCATAATTAAAAGACACTCTGGAGAATCCCTTCCATCAATTCTCCCTTTGGTCTACTACTCTAGGTTCTCACAGTCCAAAGTATAACTAAACATGCTTAGTGCACGTGTATCGTCCAAGTAAACCTCAAGAACTACTTGGCTATCAACTAACGCTCAACAGTATAATAAAACAACAGTTCCACTATCCTACAACTAGGCATGGCAACTGGCAGAACGCCCAACAGGAAAAACAAGCATGGAAAAGCAACCTGAGCACAAAAACAATTACTCTACTCACAAGCAATAACCTCAACTAAAGAAAACAGGCAAATCAGGCAAACATCAGGGGAAAAACAAGAAACATGCAATACCCAGTTCACAGGTATTGGTGTAATTTGCACATAATATTCATCAACTTTCTACAGAAAGACACAAACCACCTACCTCGATCTGAGGAGATCGATATATGTGAACCTCAACGACAGATTCCTCTTAGAACAACGTAGATCTGAGAAAATTCACAAAACATTCATCCCACGATAACTTGGAAATGAGGAGGAATCAAGAAACAAGGATAAGGCAGAAGGAAGAACTCACCGCTGCGATTCCAACGCAATCGTCGTGCTCGAATCGGAGAACGGACGGCGAGGCGGGAGCCCATTGAAGATCCGGCCGTATGGTCACTCTCGGATGGACGAAAACTGAAGAAGAAGACGAAAGTGGGGGTTAGGCGTGACCCTGGTCTATTTAATGAGAAAAACAGTACGCGGTGGGTACTTCTTGAGTACACGATGTGTACTTCAATTTTCCGTACTCCGAATTAACCGGCCTCCACCTCAAAATTACACACCGTGTGTGTGGCCCGGACACGGCCAGCACACGGCTTTGAGCCGGGGAAGAGTACACGGCATGTACTCATAAAGTACACGGCGTGTACTTCTGAAATTTCCAGAAAATTAATTTTTCTCAAAAACTCCAGAAAAAGGAAAAACGTACCTGAAAAGAAGATCTGGGTTCTTACATTTGGAGCTTAATGTTAGTGATATGGTATTCCATTTAATATCTCCTTGTAAGAAGGTTATTATATTTAGAAATAAGGGGATTTTGATCCTGATATATATAAATCCCTTCATGATTTCTGATCATATTGGAATGGTAGTGTATCAATTGGAATATCCCAAAAACCTCTCACATGTTCATGATGAAATCCATTTACCTCATTTGGGGATGTATATACCAAATCCAACACATGTACTAAACTTAAATTGTGTATAGGTGGAACATGATAATTCTTATATGGAGAAAGTATTGTAGACTATTAACTAAAGGGACAACATGTTGTAGAATAGTTCTATTCACTTGGCTAAATTTTTTTTGGTGAAATGAAAAATTCAAGGAAGATACATTGGAATATAATTATTTGATATGGTTGAATTATCTATATATTTATTCATTATAGTAAACCAATTTTGAATGATAAATTATTATAATTTTGTTGAATGTTACATCTTTTGATTACAGAATATATTTTTCCTTTAATAAAAATTTGATGTGTTTGAGTAATTGTGATTCTAGAAACAAAATATTTATGTGAATAAATCATTACTAATATAAAAACGAAAAATATAACAATATAGTTCTATTATATTGATAAATAAATTACTTTGTAAAATAAAAAGGGGTAAAATTATCTTATGAAAATACCATAAATCTATATAAATTGCTATGAAATGTTTTGATAATTTATTTGTAACTGTAAATTTTATAACATTTGATGAATGATATCAATAAAATGTATTGTAAAATATTTAGGTAAAATAAATTAATAAAATATTTATGTACTTATAAGAAATACTAATCAAATAATTCTTCACAAAAAATGTTATATTTAAACTCATTATCATCAAGTTTTAATATAAAATAAAAAAATAATCTTATTTACAATATTAAATTTATTAAAAATTAGTAATTATTCATGTATGCAATTTAAATGTTCTTCATATATTTATTTTTAATTTATTATAAATGAAGATAAACGTTTTTAGGTAAACAGTAAATTTTTATGAAAGATATTTTTATGTGTGCATTGTATTTTTATAGTTATAATTTTAAAAAATAAAAATGATGAATTATTAAAATGAAATTTTTAGATAATATATTAATTATAATACATTATTATTCTTATAATGGTTATTATGTAAAAAATAATGCGAATAATTATTTTTATAAAAAAACATTGATTTTTCTAAAAATGGATTTTATGAGTTCTTTGAGATTATATTAGAATTAATTTCATTAAAATATAAAAATGAAATTTGAAAAAATGAAGTCAATTTTTGAATATAAAAAATTAATATTTTATTAGAGTTACTATTTTTTTGAAGAGGAATAATTTTTCAGGAATATTAAAAAAATAAATATTTTACGAATTCCTAATGTTTTATTAGGCCATTTGGATTTATGGATAAAATAAAACATTATAAATTTATTTTATGAACCAAAAATGAATTTGAAGAGTAAAATAATGAATTCAAAATTATATTTTTGAATTTATAAACCGATGTTCAAAATTGTGAAGCCTAAGTTATATTATATTCAATAAAAACTATTTTTTATTAATTACTTTTTTGAAGTGGTTGAGTGATTAAATTATGTTTTGGCATGGTTTGAATGTAAAAAAACTTCATTTTTTTAATTATATAATTTTTTTTGTAAAGGATCCCCACTCAAAATTATTGGGTCTAAATGATTAAATAAACAACATGTTAATGCTAAAATAACCCTCTTCTCAAATATAAATTACACTTCTCATTTCCTTTTGAAAACTACTCTACGTATAAATTTCAAATCTAAATATCATAAAATTAACTATATACTAAATATATTAGCTTCCATATATATTTTAGTGTTACATAAACCCTATAATTCAATGAATTTTCAAAATAATAAATATCTAATTATGATTTAACCCTCAATCTCTTTCATTATTTTAATTCTCTCCTTTTATTTCTTCTCCACAAATAAAATTCCATTTTTTCTACATTTATAATGTTTTTCATATATATTTATATAACTTATTACTATTATAATGATAAATTAATAATTAATTTAATCAAGTTATTGTAAAGACCCGCAAATTTCAAGGAAATTTTTTTTCTTAATTTTCTTTGGAATTTTACTAGAGCGCAGCTTCAGACGGCACCTGATTCCGAGGCCCGGTGTGCCCGGAATCAATTTCCGAAGTTTGGCTCGGGTACGTTCAGTGAACGGACGAGCGGGCTTTTCTATCTTTTGAACCGGTGCCCGGAATCAAATTCTGAGGGCACCGATGAAATCGCAGCGCCGGTATTTGCTTAGAAACGCCTCTTCCGGAGTTGCGTTTGCTCAGACGTGGTTTTTAAATTTTGCGGCTTTAAGTCAGAAATAAAATAAAGTTTGTGCGACAACTTTATTTTATTTCACTTAAGCTGCTTGGAAGCCACTTGAAGTCACTTAAAGACGGCTTGAACTGAGTTGATCTGGATGGGATGCTATCCGGAAATATCCTACCCCCTTGGTAGGATATTTGTGAGGTGGGGCCCGCACGAGCCCCGCCGTTTCTTTCGCTAAGTAACGCACCCGCGAAAACCCGTCAAAGTAACTGAAAAGTCAACCGACGCGTTTTCTTTAATTCTTAACAGACCATTTAATTGGGCGGTTTATTTCGTGAATTAAATGGGCTGTTTCTTTCGTGAATTAAATGGGTTGTTTCTTTCGTGAATTAATTGGGCTGTTTCGCTCGTTGAATTAATTCAACGAACTGATGGGTCGTTACTTACGCTTTTGCGTTTGTTGGCATGTTTATAAAATAAGACCAACCTAAAAATCCTTTGAAAGGATTTGAGAGAATCTTGTTTCTTCGGCTCCCCGCGAAGAACGCGAAGAACGCGAAGAACGCGAAGAACGCGAAGAACACCGGCGACCGGAATTCGACGACGCACACCGAGATCTGCGACGTCGACGAGCTTTACCCGCGACGTTCTTCGGCGACGCCTCTTCTTCCGCGGCCGATCCTCGTTCGGCAACTAAGGTGAGAATCAGATCGTTAATTCTCCCTTTTTAAATTTCATAACAACGGATTTAATTAATTAAACCGTTTGATCTTGATCCGAAGATTGGCGACGCGACGCCAGATACCGCGACGACGCGACGATCCCCCTTCTTCCGCGACGAGCAATCCCGCGACGATCCCTCGTTCGGCAACGACGACGACAAGGTAAGGGTTGATTGGAATATTTTATTTCTTTTCCCGTGTTTATTCTTTTCAAATAAAGAACCCAATCGGAACAATTTTAATCTATTTAAAATTGTTGATTTGGTTAATCCTTTTCCTCCCGATGATTTTATGACTAACGCGGAGGGTGCGGGTCTAACGAACAAGACCCGGCAACCCTCCGCCGATCTTCTTTTTTGCGGATTTGGCGGGCGACGGCAAAAGCACGACGCAAGGGCCATTCGTGGTTTCCGCAGTGAAGATCGCCCCCCCGGGAGGAGCAACGGTGCAGACGGGAAAGGAATCGGGCCACCGGAGCGTCTCCGGCGGCCCGCGGAAGGCGGCGGCGGCGCGGGTCGCCGGCGCGGCGGCGCCGGCGACCGGAGGCGGCGGCGCCCGGCGCGCCGCCGTGGAGGAAGTCCGCCGCGGCTGAAGCCGCGGCGGCGGCGGCAGCCGGTTCCGCGGCCGCGCGGAACCGGGAACGGACGCGGCGGCCCGGCCGCGTCCGCGTGACAGGCGGCCCCCCCGCGGGGGCCGCGTTTCCCTCAAAGCCGCGGGTTTGACCCGCGGCGGCAGCCCCTTCGGCCGCTCGGCCGAAGCCGAGCCGGCCGGTCCGGTCGGCCGGGCCGCGCCCAGGCCGGACCGGACCCGGCCTAGCTGGGCTGGGCCGGGTCGGGCCGACCCGGTTCGGCCGACCCCAGGGGGGGTTCGGGCCGGGTCGCCCCGGGCCCAGAACCCCCGTTTCGGGCCCTCTTCGGTCTTTCGCCCATATCTTGGGCCTGGGACCTCCGATTGACGAACCGTCAGCGGCTACGCGATCCTTGGATCGAGACGGTCGTTTCGGTATATTATACTCAAGGTTTCGGAAGACTTTGGGTTCGGCCGGGATGGTTCGTACACGAAACCAACCGGGCCCTCGGAGCAGAAACGCTCATAACTTGAGCTACGGACGTCCGAACGACGTACCGTCAGCTGTGGTAGTTTCCTCTAAGTGAGACGGAACTTTTGGCATACTCCGCCCGAGGATCGGATACAGGCGGAGTACGGTCGGGTCGGTTTTGCCCTAAAAACCAACCGGGCCCCTGGGACGAAAATGCCAATAACTCTCAGACCGGGCGTCCGATTGACGCGCCGTCTGTTGCGTTGAGATCCTGTTGTCGATACGGAACTTTTGGATACATCAACTTCGGACTACGTGTCAGTTGATGTATCAGCCTCTCGGCTCGTGGAGCGGACCCTCCTAAACGAGCTCGCTTTGTGCGGAAACCCTAGCGCTGGCTGTGACTTCGACGACAGAGCAGAGATCCTCTGTGGACTGCGACGACGGCAGAGCAGAGATCCTCCGTGGACTGCGACGACGGCAGAGCAGAGATCCTCCGTGGACTGCGACGACGGCAGAGCAGAGATCCTTCGTGGACTGCGGCGACGACAGAGCAGAGATCCTCCGTGGACTGCGTCGACTACTGCACTCAGCGATCCTACGTGGATCAGTGCTACCGGTTCTGTGTGAGCCTCTGCCTACAGGTTCTGTGTGAGCCCGATCCTGTGTGGGTCCTTACTACCGGTTCTGTGTGAGCCACTGCCTACAGGTTCTGTGTGAGCCCGATCCTGTGTGGGTCTTTTGCGGGGGTTAGTACCTATCGATCCTTCGTGGGTCCGACGACTTAGATGGATCAGTGATCATCTTTGACGTCATCTGAAAAAGTATACCTGGTTGAGCTGAATCTTATGTTACTCTCCTATGTGGATTGTGTTGAACTATCCTAAGTGGATTTACTGTTTACTCTCCTTTGTGGATTGTGTTGAACTATCCTTTGTGGATTTACTGTTTACTCTCCTTGTGGATTTGAGTCTTGCTTTCCTTTGTGGATTGAGTTGTTCTCGAGCTCGTGAGCAGAGCTAGAAATGGGGACTTAGGTATATGTATGGTCATAAACCTAAGTCAAGTCAGATGTTACTTCGTGATTGCATCTTTCTTTTGTGCTATATCCTTTGTGGATTTCGGGAGACCTTCGGGGGTCTCGGGGTCCTTACTGAGTAGCTTGTACTCACCCCTGCACGGGCTATGCCCGCACCTTGTTGTGTTGGTTGCAGACGACGGACAGCGCTGATCACGGTTGGGGTGTGGAGCAGGACGGTACCTGGAGGTGGACCACTGGGCGGGACGTGCTCGGAGCGGACGTGGGACCCGAGGAGCCTGGAGGCTATCTGTACCCACCCTTCAGGTGGGATTGCCAGTGGACGACACGAGGCCGCCGTCTTTTCTTCAGTTGCTGCTTTACTTTTCAGTTGTACTTTACAGTTGGGCTTGTATTCCGGCCCCCTTTACTTTTCTGCACTTTACTTTCCGCTTGCTGACTCTGTGTGGTTGTTACTTATAAAGGCAATGCCTTCCCTGTTTACCGGGATTTTTACGCCTTGGTGCTAGTCGCCAGCCCCTGGCCTATGGAAGGCGGGCTTGGGGTAGTCACGGCACGGGCCCCGAGGACGGGTCGTGACAAATTGGTATCAGAGGTGGTCGGTTCTACCGCAGACTCTGATCGTCCTTTCTTTCTATATGAAGCAATAGTGTTTAGTGTATTGAGTGTGGTTATCAGTTCAGGGAGCCAGTGTTGGTGCGGCGGCCGACGTATCCGTACACCAGGACCCTGACTCCTGATTTCCGACTTAATGCATGAAAACATTGATTGCGTGTGTGTTTCAAGTTTTCTTTGTGATTACTTGTGTCAGCTCACCGGGTATACTGATCTGCTTTACGAAAGTCTCAAGTTTTCTTTGTGATTACTTGTGCCAGCTCACCAGGTATACTGTTCTGACTGTGGTGCCCTTGTTCGGAGCTCGGAGATTCCGACTGAGCCGTTGGCTCGATCCTTACGGCTAGAGACTCCTACGGGAGCAGACTCGACGATTACGCACTGGTGCCGGCAGTGTGAGCTTACTCTAGGAGGCGAGAGCTTCGGCTGGGATCTCCTTGTAGCGGCGTCGAGGCCTTACGACGTCATCTTGGGCATGGATTGGCTATCCACGGTTCATGCCCAGATCGACTGTTTTAGGCGCAAGGTGCGATGTGTTCGCACCGACGGGAGCAGGTTTACCTTCACCGGCGAGAAGGGAACCTTTGCAGCACAGGATGGACTTCCGCGGAGGAGAGTGCAGCCCATCTCTCATCAGTTGGCTAGCCTCATCCTAGGAGCAGTGGACGTGCGGAGTCCAGTTTTTCCTGCAGTGGTGGACCAGTACGTGGACGTCTTTCCCGACGACGTTCCAGGGCTACCTCCTCGTAGAGAGGTAGACTTTTACATCGACTTGTACCCCGGGACATCCCCGATATCTACTCCAGCATATCGGATGGCCCCCGCCGAGCTTCGAGAGCTGCGGGTACAGTTGGAGGACTTGCAGAGCAAGGGGTTTATCCGACCCAGTGTTTCACCCTGGGCTTCCCCGATTTTGTTCGCCAAGAAGGCGGACGGGAGCTTGCGACTGTGTGTCGACTATCGTCGCCTGAACCAGGTGACAGTGAGGAACAAGTATCCGCTGCCACGGATTGATGACCTCTTAGATCAGCTCAAGGGAGCGCGGTGGTTCTCGAAGATAGACCTCCGGTCAGGCTATCATCAGCTCAGAGTTCGAGACGAGGACGTGCAGAAGACGGCCTTCAGGTGTCGGTATGGCCATTATGAGTTCTTGGTTATGCCGTTCGGCGTAACCAATGCTCCAGTAGTGTTCATGAGCCTCATGAACAGGATCTTCCAGCCATACCTCGACCAATTTGCCGTGGTCTTCATTGACGACATTTTGATATACTCGACGACTGAGGAGGAGCATGCCTACCACCTGCGAGTTGTGCTAGACACGCTCCGAGAGCACCAGCTTTATGGCAAGCTCTCAAAATGCCAGTTCTGGTTACGTGGGGTCCATTTCTTGGGGCACGTCATCTCTGAGGCGGGAGTTGCAGTGGATCCCGCGAAGATCGAGGCAGTGCTAGCTTGGGAGCCACCCAGGAGCGTGACGGAGGTGCGGAGCTTCTTGGGCTTAGCCGGATACTATCAGAGATTCGTGCCAGACTTCTCCAGAGTTGCGGAACCACTCTCAGCCTTGACGAAGAAGGGGAAACCCTTTGTGTGGTCAGACAGATGTCAGCAGAGCTTCCAGGAGCTGAGACAGAGATTGACCAGCGCACCTATCTTGAGGTTGCCTGAGGAGGGAGTTGGGTACGTAGTTTACTGCGATGCATCAGGGACTGGACTCGGATGCGTCCTGATGCAGGAGCGGGCCGTGATCGCCTACGGATCACGTCAGTTGAGGCCGCATGAGCAGAACTACGCCACTCATGACCTGGAGTTAGCAGCAGTGGTCTTCGCTCTGAAGACTTGGCGGCACTATCTGATGGGCGAGCGCTTCACAGTCTTTTCTGACCACCAGAGTCTCAGGTATATCTTCTCTCAGAAGGACCTGAACCTGAGACAGCGGAGATGACTTGAGTTCCTCCAGGACTATGACTTTGAGATAGTCTATACTCCTGGGAAGGGGAACGTGGTAGCCGATGCCCTCAGCAGGAGGACGGGCATTCAACTACTTGAGGAGGTGACGGAGCAGCTAGCCTCCTTACAGATATCCTTCGTGGATAGAGACGGAGCAGCCTTTCTTCAGTCTCTCACAGTCTCTCCTCCACTTCTACAGCGGGTCAGAGAGGCTTAGCGTGGGGACGCTGACTGTGAGACCCGGCGTGCACTGATATCCTCAGGTCAGGCGCCTGATGGTTTCTCCCTTGGAGCAGAGCACGACATCCTTTTCAGAGGACGTACCTTCGTACCAGTCGCTTTACAAGAGGAGGTGCTGAGAGAGTTTCACACTTCTCCCTTGGCGGTACATCCCGGAGTGGCGAAGATGTACCAGGATCTCAGACGACAGCACTGGTGGCCGGGCATGAAGAAAGCTGTGGCAGAGTTCGTTTCACGATGCCTCACCTGCCAGCAGGTGAAGGCAGAGCATCAGGTACCAGCAGGTTTGGTACAGCCCTTGGAGGTCCCAGAGTGGAAGTGGGATAGCATATCTATGGACTTCATGACTGGACTTCCACGCACTTCCAGAGGTCACGACTCCATTTGGGTGATTGTCGACCGACTCACCAAGTCGGCACACTTCTTACCCATCAGAGAGCAGGGCTCAGTGGAGAGCTTGGGACGTCTTTACGTCCAGGAGATCGTACGGCTTCACGGTGTGCCATCGTCTATCGTCTCCGATCGAGATGCTCGTTTCACTTCCCGGCTCTGGAAGGGGTTGCAGGAGGCGTTCGGGACGCGGCTCCATCTGAGCACAGCCTTCCACCCTCAGACAGATGGTCAGACGGAGAGGACCATACAGACACTCGAGGACATGCTCCGTACATGTGTTCTCGACTTTGGTCGCAGCTGGGAGGACCACCTACCCTTGGTGGAGTTCGCGTACAACAATAGCTACCACTCCACCATCGGGATGGCACCATACGAGGCATTGTACGGCAGACCCTGCAGATCACCGTTGTGCTGGACAGACCCTGGGGAGTCAGCACTCGTGGGACCAGAGATGGTCCGAGCCACGACAGAGAAGGTCCAGATCATCCAGGAGAGGATGAGGACAGCTCAGAGCCGGCAGAAGTCATATGCTGACAGGAGGCGGAGGCCACTAGAGTTCGAGGATGGCGACCACGTCTTTTTGCGTGTCTCACCTCGACGTGGTTTACGGAGATTTGGCCGAGGCGGCAAGTTGTCTCCACGCTTCATCGGGCCTTTCCAGGTCCTCAGCAGGATAGGACAGGTGGCTTATCGCCTGGCTCTACCACCTCAGTTGCACCGGGTGCACGACGTCTTCCACGTGTCTCAGCTGAGGAGATACGTGCACGACCCGACGCACATCATCGACCTTGGGGAGCTGGACGTGGACGATGGGGCGACTTTTGCGGAGGTCCCAGTGGAGATCGAGGATCGACAGGAGCGGGTCCTACGTGGGCGGTCGATTCCTCTTGTGCGCGTCAGATGGCAGCACGGGAACCTCCAGGAGAGCACTTGGGAGCGGGAGGCTCAGATGCGTGCTCAGTACCCCCATTTGTTCCCCTAGTTTTTGATGTATCTTTACGGGGACGTAAAGCCCTGAGGTGGGAGTAATGTAAAGACCCGCAAATTTCAAGGAAATTTTTTTTCTTAATTTTCTTTGGAATTTTACTAGAGCGCAGCTTCAGACGGCACCTGATTCCGAGGCCCGGTGTGCCCGGAATCAATTTCCGAAGTTTGGCTCGGGTACGTTCAGTGAACGGACGAGCGGGCTTTTCTATCTTTTGAACCGGTGCCCGGAATCAAATTCTGAGGGCACCGATGAAATCGCAGCGCCGGTATTTGCTTAGAAACGCCTCTTCCGGAGTTGCGTTTGCTCAGACGTGGTTTTTAAATTTTGCGGCTTTAAGTCAGAAATAAAATAAAGTTTGTGCGACAACTTTATTTTATTTCACTTAAGCTGCTTGGAAGCCACTTGAAGTCACTTAAAGACGGCTTGAACTGAGTTGATCTGGATGGGATGCTATCCGGAAATATCCTACCCCCTTGGTAGGATATTTGTGAGGTGGGGCCCGCACGAGCCCCGCCGTTTCTTTCGCTAAGTAACGCACCCGCGAAAACCCGTCAAAGTAACTGAAAAGTCAACCGACGCGTTTTCTTTAATTCTTAACAGACCATTTAATTGGGCGGTTTATTTCGTGAATTAAATGGGTTGTTTCTTTCGTGAATTAAATGGGCTGTTTCTTTCGTGAATTAATTGGGCTGTTTCGCTCGTTGAATTAATTCAACGAACTGATGGGTCGTTACTTACGCTTTTGCGTTTGTTGGCATGTTTATAAAATAAGACCAACCTAAAAATCCTTTGAAAGGATTTGAGAGAATCTTGTTTCTTCGGCTCCCCGCGAAGAACGCGAAGAACGCGAAGAATGCCGGCGACCGGAATTCGACGACGCACACCGAGATCTGCGACGTCGACGAGCTTTACCCGCGACGTTCTTCGGCGACGCCTCTTCTTCCGCGGCCGATCCTCGTTCGGCAACTAAGGTGAGAATCAGATCGTTAATTCTCCCTTTTTAAATTTCATAACAACGGATTTAATTAATTAAACCGTTTGATCTTGATCCGAAGATTGGCGACGCGACGCCAGATACCGCGACGACGCGACGATCCCCCTTCTTCCGCGACGAGCAATCCCGCGACGATCCCTCGTTCGGCAACGACGACGACAAGGTAAGGGTTGATTGGAATATTTTATTTCTTTTCCCGTGTTTATTCTTTTCAAATAAAGAACCCGATCGGAACAATTTTAATCTATTTAAAATTGTTGATTTGGTTAATCCTTTTCCTCCCGATGATTTTATGACTAACGCGGAGGGTGCGGGTCTAACGAACAAGACCCGGCAACCCTCCGCCGATCTTCTTTTTTGCGGATTTGGCGGGCGACGGCAAAAGCACGACGCAAGGGCCATTCGTGGTTTCCGCAGTGAAGATCGCCCCCCGGGAGGAGCAACGGCGCAGACGGGAAAGGAATCGGGCCACCGGAGCGTCTCCGGCGGCCCGCGGAAGGCGGCGGCGGCGCGGGTCGCCGGCGCGGCGGCGCCGGCGACCGGAGGCGGCGGCGCCCGGCGCGCCGCCGTGGAGGAAGTCCGCCGCGGCTGAAGCCGCGGCGGCGGCGGCAGCCGGTTCCGCGGCCGCGCGGAACCGGGAACGGACGCGGTGGCCCGGCCGCGTCCGCGTGACAGGCGGCCCCCCCGCGGGGGCCGCGTTTCCCTCAAAGCCGCGGGTTTGACCCGCGGCGGCAGCCCCTTCGGCCGCTCGGCCGAAGCCGAGCCGGCCGGGCCGGGTCGGGCCGACCCGGGTCGGGCCGACCCGGTTCGGCCGACCCCAGGGGGGGTTCGGGCCGGGTCGCCCCAGGCCCAGAACCCCCGTTTCGGGCCCTCTTCGGTCTTTCGCCCATATCTTGGGCCTGGGACCTCCGATTGACGAACCGTCAGCGGCTACGCGATCCTTGGATCGAGACGGTCGTTTCGGTATATTATACTCAAGGTTTCGGAAGACTTTGGGTTCGGCCGGGATGGTTCGTACACGAAACCAACCGGGCCCTCGGAGCAGAAACGCTCATAACTTGAGCTACGGACGTCCGAACGACGTACCGTCAGCTGTGGTAGTTTCCTCTAAGTGAGACGGAACTTTTGGCATACTCCGCCCGAGGATCGGATACAGGCGGAGTACGGTCGGGTCGGTTTTGCCCTAAAAACCAACCGGGCCCCTGGGACGAAAATGCCAATAACTCTCAGACCGGGCGTCCGATTGACGCGCCGTCTGTTGCGTTGAGATCCTGTTGTCGATACGGAACTTTTGGATACATCAACTTCGGACTACGTGTCAGTTGATGTATCAGCCTCTCGGCTCGTGGAGCGGACCCTCCTAAACGAGCTCGCTTTGTGCGGGAACCCTAGCGCTGGCTGTGACTTCGACGACAGAGCAGAGATCCTCCGTGGACTGCGACGACGGCAGAGCAGAGATCCTCCGTGGACTGCGACGACGGCAGAGCAGAGATCCTCCGTGGACTGCGACGACGGCAGAGCAGAGATCCTTCGTGGACTGCGGCGACGACAGAGCAGAGATCCTCCGTGGACTGCGTCGACTACTGCACTCAGCGATCCTACGTGGATCAGTGCTATCGGTTCTGTGTGAGCCTCTGCCTACAGGTTCTGTGTGAGCCCGATCCTGTGTGGGTCCTTACTACCGGTTCTGTGTGAGCCACTGCCTACAGGTTCTGTGTGAGCCCGATCCTGTGTGGGTCTTTTGCGGGGGTTAGTACCTATCGATCCTTCGTGGGTCCGACGACTTAGATGGATCAGTGATCATCTTTGACGTCATCTGAAAAAGTATACCTGGTTGAGCTGAATCTTATGTTACTCTCCTATGTGGATTGTGTTGAACTATCCTAAGTGGATTTACTGTTTACTCTCC
Organism: Viscum album; assembly: GCA_963277665.1. Taxonomy (NCBI): domain Eukaryota; kingdom Viridiplantae; phylum Streptophyta; class Magnoliopsida; order Santalales; family Viscaceae; genus Viscum; species Viscum album. The sequence goes on from OY728122.1 coordinate 1,258,521,854, forward strand.
TTTGTGGATTGTGTTGAACTATCCTTTGTGGATTTACTGTTTACTCTCCTTGTGGATTTGAGTCTTGCTTTCCTTTGTGGATTGAGTTGTTCTCGAGCTCGTGAGCAGAGCTAGAAATGGGGACTTAGGTATATGTATGGGCATAAACCTAAGTCAAGTCAGATGTTACTTCGTGATTGCATCTTTCTTTTGTGCTATATCCTTTGTGGATTTCGGGAGACCTTCGGGGGTCTCGGGGTCCTTACTGAGTAGCTTGTACTCACCCCTGCACGGGCTATGCCCGCACCTTGTTGTGTTGGTTGCAGACGACGGACAGCGCTGATCACGGTTGGGGCGTGGAGCAGGACGGTACCTGGAGGTGGACCACTGGGCGGGACGTGCTCGGAGCGGACGTGGGACCCGAGGAGCCTGGAGGCTATCTGTACCCACCCTTCAGGTGGGATTGCCAGTGGACGACACGAGGCCGCCGTCTTTTCTTCAGTTGCTGCTTTACTTTTCAGTTGTACTTTACAGTTGGGCTTGTATTCCGGCCCCCTTTACTTTTCTGCACTTTACTTTCCGCTTGCTGACTCTGTGTGGTTGTTACTTATAAAGGCAATGCCTTCCCTGTTTACCGGGATTTTTACGCCTTGGTGCTAGTCGCCAGCCCCTGGCCTATGGAAGGCGGGCTTGGGGTAGTCACGGCACGGGCCCCGAGGACGGGTCGTGACAGTTATAGTTTATAATAATACTCCTACTATTTTGAAATACCCAGATAATAGACGATTTCATCCATCTATGAGTTCATTGTGAATGATTCAATTATCAACACCTATATTACTAGTATGTGTATGTTATTTAAATGAGGAATGAATAATAATCAAAATTATTAAATTGATACAAAATATGATAATTAAAATGAAAACACAAATTCAATAAATTATTTTTTTTCAATTGAAATAGTTATATGTACATTAAAGTTATTAAATATAATAAAAATGTTAAAAATTAATATAAATAACTTCTATTGTAATGTTTTAATATTAATATGTTTATTATATATGAGGTTATTGCATGTGTGTAGAAATATTATAATTGACGTAAGGGTTTATCTTCTTTTCTCACTTTTTATCAGGATTGTTTATATTTTAATTTCCACTGGACGAGTTTTATGATATTTATTTCAAAAAACTAATCCATTTTCTTCTCCAAGTTTTTTTTTGAGGTCTCTATGAATTTTTTCCATTTTTACTCTATGGTTCTCAAAAATAATGCAAGAATGTTTTTTTAAAAGTTGGATTTTGTTCTCCTATATTGGTTAAGAATATTTTTTCTCTATATCCATGTTAATAATAATATATTAATGGAGTTTATTATATAATTTTATATTATTTATAATGTTATTTTATATTTTTTTTTATAATATTTTCCAATAATTTAATGAAATATCATTTTTTCTAGAAATGACTTTTTTATACTTTCTTTACAAATGTGAAAGAAAAATGTTTTTTATGTTTTGTATGTGAATAGATCTAACAACCCTCATGTGCATTATTCATTAGGAATACTACACATTATATATCCATGGGGTTTTAAAGAAAATATTATTATCATTGGTTTAGGAATTATTATCTTTTATAAGTTAGAATGACTATAAGACATGTCTCTTTTTCCCAAAGAATATTTATAAAGATTTTATAAATTTATTTTCCATATATGTAAACATAATTTTTTGTTTATTATCCTTTAATAGTGATATTATATTATGATAATATCCACATTATTTCTCTAGATGTCTTATGATGATGATTATTGTGGGTGTATTCATTGAACTCCATTATTTCCCATGGGTTAATTAAACTACAATGAAATGATTAATGTTTTATTATTATTGAGGACCACATATGTATAGTGTTAATTATGTCATTGGTGGGCCAATAATTATATATATCTCTAATGAATTAGGTAAAGCTTCATATATCATTAGATAGTATTAATGGGAATGGAGAGAATTATGTCCCCAACCCAAATTAATCTTAACATTAACTAAACTAAGGATCCATCAGACCTTAGGTGTTCCTCCCCATATAACCAAGGCTTCTAAAAAGTGGAAAGGGTGTATTGGGTGAGAGTGGGGAGACAATACCCATTGGTGATAATAAAAATAATTGTTGAATCCCAGTACCCCCATTGGCTTGGAATGGAAAAAGGACCTTAGTTAGCCTTATGAGATATCCCAATGTCACCAAACACTGGCAATAAATTCTGAGGGCTTTAAAACAATTGGGCGACGCTTTTACCTTTCAAAAAAAAGTCAACCCCAACCAATCATAACATAACCAAAACCACTACATAATGCATGAAAATAATATAATATAATTCAAGTAATAACAACTAATATCAAAACCAAACTCTAATAGAGTACCAATGTGGAAGGTTTTCAGCATCAATGTATAAAGTAGAAGAAAAAACCTGGAGGCTCAAAGACTCCAAAGAAACACACTCTATAGCTCCCAATATGCTCGATGCTCTAACTCCACATTATATCCCAAGATATAATGATGAATTCCTAAAGAAATTATATACCTTTCCTTTACCCATGTCCTAATAAACAATATCTATAAAAGTACCATGTGAAAAAATAGTGGGTGAGTAATATAAGTCATTTTGTTTCCATAAAATGACTTCACTACTCACACCACTATGATTAAACATGTTAGAATAATTATATAAAACAATTTATATAATACAATTCACAAAACTTTATATAAAAATATAAAAAATTGGAATACTAAAACAGTTTCCCAAACTAAATCCATTACCAATGAAAGAAATCAAAAATACATTAAATTGTTTAAAATTTTCTATTTTGGCAGAATCCATTCCATTTCACACATCCACACATGCATTGCAACACCCTGAGCCCAGAATCCCAGAGTCGGTGCATTACTTATTAAATTAGAATGATTAAATGTAATGATATCCATATGGAATGATCAGTTTTAAGTCATTAAGAAACTAGATACATACATGTAACTCATATTACATAGGGAAAACTAACAAAATACAATAGATAACAAAAACTAATAAATTGCATCCAAAAGAAATCAATAAATTTTCTTCTCCTCATAGCATGTTGAGGGTAAACAAATGAAAGGGGAGAGATAAAATGTTCAGTAGGGGATACAAATAGTGGAATCATGAATCAATAATAACAAAACCATATACAAATTGGTATCTTCAATATGGCATGCAGAATAAATTAAAAACACACGCCATTAATAAACTGAGAATGAAACTGCATCTATAGATTTTGTCATAGTGAACTACTCATGGATAGTAATAAATAAAATTGAATAATGATATATTCTTATTAATTGGACATCATTATCTGGAATAAGATACCCCTATACTTTCAAAATGGTTTATGTTTTTGGGTAGAAACCCGTATGATTTTTGGAAACAAACTCAAAGGGTTTGTCACTAAATTATTTGTCTCCTAAGACCCATTAATTCCTTGAGAGACTATAGTGGGCCCCATCCATCACAAAAAGTCCAAATAAATATTTATACATGAACTTAATACAATTAATATACTTTCTCAATATACTTATAGATTAGTAGATACGTATTCATCAATATTTCCATAGCTAAATCAACATTCCAAATAAAAATTGTATGTAAAAGGGTGTACAGCTTATGACAATAAAATTATACATGAAAACATAATATGGATATATAATATATTTACAATTTCAATGGAAAAATTATTTCAAATGGGTAGTGGATACACAACATAAGAAATATTAATTGTATAATACCAAGTAAATCACAATGAAATGGAAACTGAAACAAAGTCCCTTACCACATTGTAATCAATCAAGTTGTATGAACAAAAATTAATAACCACAAAATTAATCATAGAATACCATTAATATAAAAATAATAATGATAATATATATCATGTGGTAGTACAAAATAAATCCAATGTAATAAATAAGTGGCGAACAATGGAATCTCATGAAATTTAAAGTGAGATAACAAACCCCTTACCATATGTCTGAATGTGTTCTTTATTGACCTTAATGACATGAATAATAAAATTTATATTCATTAAATCATATTTCCAGAAACTACTACACATTTAATTTATTTTTTATAACCTTATTAGGATAATTAATTTACTTTTTGATGGGTTTAAGAGGTTAAAGTTTATTATTTTGGAAGCATTTTTTCCTTGGTTCTCAAGATCTACTTACTAGTATTCATTAATGTATGTTTTTTTGAAATGTGGTTAAAGATATGTAATTGTTAATATATATTATTTTTGTCATTGATTATATATAAATGTTATTTTAATGATTTTGGTTATATACCATTAGGATTACTTGTTTGATAAAAGATAATGATAAACGCCTGGATTAACTTGGCGGTTTTTTTGGCATAATGAATTTGTTTTGTATTATTATTTTATATTATGAGTGTGTAATGATTCCAAACCATTAAATAATATAAAATAAAAATATTCATATTTTTTTAAACCATAAAAATGGTTTCATTACCAGAATTGAATATGGTAATAAAAATTGATAACCCATCCTCCTTGAATGTGATAAATTAACACATCTCAGACGGTGTATTCAGTTTTAGTAAAAGATGTGGGGGGAGGGGAAGTGAAATGATGATGAAATATTACATTAGCATAATAAAATTATAGTTATTTCAAGGTAATATAATTATCATATTATTTTTATGAGGAGATATTATGAATTAAAAATAAAATAAATGTTGAGAAATGTCTCACAAAAATTCGGCAACCTAACAACATCACTTAAAAATTCATAAAATATTTTTATGATACAAAAGGGGTCCCTACTTGTTATTATGTAATAAGGACAGAATTTGGAATATGTAATGGAATATCCCAACATAATCCAATTGAAAATAAAATAGAATAATATAAAATTAAATCTTTAATAATAGAAGGGTTGTAGATCCCTTTACCTTGTAGAGTAACTCCCAAAACATGATGGTTGGGACCTTGGGGATTGAGGAAACTATGGGAGGTATCCTAGGGTGGTAAAACTACCTTATATTCTAGGAATATGAATTGTTAAGGAAATTATACGAAGGAATGAGTTGGTATTTATAAAAAATGAGAGGGCATTTGTTATTTATTTCAAAGAACACCTCATTATTGGGTTTTGAAAAATCATGGTCTTTCCCATGGTATTTTCCCATGATATTAGCTACATGGAAAAACTCATGTAATATTTTACTCTAAAAAAGTCGAAAAAAATTATATTAATTAGTACATCATTATGATTTCATCAAACATATCGAAAACTCAAAACTATATTTTTACTATTCATGAAAATTTTAAGTATATCTGAAAAAATCCTAAAAATTCACCCCATCCAATTTTCAACAAGTTGAATTCAAAAATTAAATCCATTTTTTGAAAATAATTTTCTTAATATTACTAATTTAATTTTTTTAATAAATCATAATTTATTCAAAAATAAAAAATTTTAATCTATAAATGACCTTTTAATACCTTGAAAAATTAATCAACACCTCATTACCGTATAACATTAAGAAAATAAAATAATAATATGATTTTCTATTAATAATGGTCATGTTATTATTCATAAAGTTATGTTACTATTCACCAAAAAATCAAGTTTGTTATATCAGAATAAAAATAACATACTGATTATAGTCGTAGATAACTTTTTTTTTGAAATTCAAAATACAGAAGTGGAAAATTTAAGTTTAATGGATATGTTATGACATTATCCTATTAAAAACCAAGTGATTTTTCATAGAGACGCATTGCTTCATGCAATATAGGCTATCTATGGAATAAAAATTATTTAAGAGAAACATACAATAAAATGTTCGGGGTGTTATATTATTCCCACTATCAGAAATTTCGCCCTCGAAATTTTTCATGTATATTTCTCTCTAAAACTTTGTGGCTGGTTCTTTTTTATAACATCCTCATGTTCCCACATTGGATCCTCTATTTTATTTTTTCTCCAAAGAACATTTACTTTTCTAGCTTTCTAATTTCTCAATACCTTCTCCCTTGTTTCAACAATCTCAATAGGCTCTTCATAGTATGACAAATCAGGTTACAACTCTATTTCTTCATAGGTGAGTACATGTGTTGGGTCTGCCATACATTTCGTTAAAAATTACATTAGGAACACATTATAAACATTGGAAATACTTGGTGGAATTAATAAATGGTAAGCTATAACTCTTATCCTTTCCATAATTTCAAACAGCCTGATGTACCTGGTGTTCAGTTTTCTTTTCTTACCAATCCTTATGAAACCCTTATATGGAGATACTTTAAGAAAGTCATGATATACTTCTTAAAAATCCAAATACATTCTCTGGTTTCCGTAATAAATCTTATTCCTACTTTGGGATGTTGTGATATGGGCTGGAATTTTTTTAAACTTTGTAGTTTTCTCTTTAATAAGTTCATGTCCTATAAGTTTCCTCTCACAAACTTCATCACAACAAGTTGGAGTTCGACACTTCTTACCATATAATGCTTCTTATGGTCCCTTTTGAATGCTAGAATTTCATCTATTATTTTAGGAAAACTCCACCAAATGAAAGTATTTATCACACATACCTTGAACGTTATGTGAGTATGACCTCAACATGCCTTCCAGTGTTTGAATAGTCCTTTTAGACTGCCCGTCAGTTTGGGGGTGATAAATAGTACTCATATAAAACTCAGTATCTAAATCCTTCTAGATATATTTCCATAATTTTGATATAAACCTAGGATCTCGATCAGATATAATCGATATAGGTGCTCCATGAAATCTTACAACTTTATTAATATATTGTCTTTCTAGGTGCTCAAGTTGTAAATCCTCTCTTATAATAAGGAAATGTGATTATTTTGTGAGATGATCAATAATTACCCATATTGCATCATTCCTTCAAATTGTCCTCAGTAGTCCTGTGAATAAATCCATAATAATTTCATCCTAATTCCACATAGGAATAGGTCGAGGTTTCCTGAACCCTGTAGGATGTTTTCTGTCATCCATCACTTGATGACAAACTAGGCACCATGATACATAGTCAGCAATTTATCGCTTCATGTTATCCCACAAAAAATGTTCCTTCAGATCTATATACTTCTTAGTTCTACCAGGGTGTATAGAGAAATTTTAGCTATGAGAATATTCTAATATTTCCCTTTTATCTCAGGTATCGATAGAACACATAACCTCTTCCCAAATATCATAACTCTATCCACAAACACAAATTTTTTCAATCTTCCATTCGTATCAAATTTAACATTATTTTTTTGATTCACATCATCATATTGAGATATTTTCATCTTCTCTAGTAATTATGGAATAGAAATTATTTGAAAGAGGAAATATTTTTCCCCTTCCCTAACTGTTCCCATATCCATCTTTAGTAGATAAATTAATATAAGATCTCTCTCAATCCTCATTTGGGTTAGAAGTACATGGTCTTTCTAACTTAATGCATCTTCCACCTTATTTTCTTTTCCTGGGTGGTAGTGTATTGAACAATCATGGTTTTTGAGTTATTCGATCTATCTCCTTTGCCTCATTTTGAGTTCGTTCTATGTAAAAATGTATTTCGAACTCTTGTGATCCATATATATCTCACATCTTTAAATTTAGAGATAAAGTCTCTTTATTTTTATAGATAAGATTATGGATGCTTACTCGAGATCATGGGTAGGATACTTTTTCCCATGAGTCTTCAACTACCTTGATGCATAAAAAATACCTTTATCATTTTTCATAAAGACGCAACCCAGTCCATTCTTTGATGCATCACTATATATAAAAAATCCATCATTTCTAGATGGAAGAGTCAAAATTGGAGCATTGACCAATATTAATTTCAATTTTTCAAATAATTCCATACATTCTTTAGTCCATACAATATTAACCCCTTTACGTGTGAGATTGGTTTGCGAATTCATCAGATTGGAAAAATTCTGGACAAAACACCCATAGTCACATGCCTAGCCAATAAAACTACGTACCTAGGTTAAGTTCATTGGCATGGGCCATTATAGGATTTCCTTTTTCATCAATGGATAAACTAAAATTACATCCTTAGAGACAATATATCCATGAATAGAAACTGATTGATGCCAAAATTGAAACTTTCTAAACATCACATATATTTCATTTATTCTAGGAGTCTTTAGAATAATCTGCATGTGATTCTCAGGTTCTTTGTACATTTTGGATTATATCTGGATATCATTGATAAATACCACAAAAAAAATCATCAAGATATTCCTTGATAACTCTATTCATTAGGATCATGAAAAATGAAGGTGCATTAGTTAGTCAAAAAGGAATTACTATAAACCCATAATGCCCATACCTAGTTCAAAATGATGTCTTTGGAATATCTTCCTTCCTCTCACATAGATGACGATATCCAGATCAAAGTTCAATCATAAAAAAATATTGGGATCCATTAGGTTGATAAAATAAATCATTAATTAATGGAAAATTATTCTTTTTCTTTAATTTAATATCATTGATTTCCATGAAATCAATGTATAGCCTCATGGATCCATCATTCGTCTTGACAATGTGGACATGGGCTCCCCATAGAGAAACAATGGGTCAAATAAATCATTTATCACTCATTTAATATAGTTGTTTCTTTACATCCACTAAATATATAGTGGTCATTCTATATAGAGACTTTGATATAGGTATTTCACCCTGAATTGAATCAATAGAGAACTCAAATTCCCTCTCTAGAGGATGTACAAGTAAATCCTCTATGAGTACGTCAATGTATTCTTGCACAAATGGTATGTCTTTAATTTTATTATTTTTTACTCACCCTTATATTTTGTGGTCTATTCCTATCCAAAAATTGAATTCAGTAGTGCGACTAGGGGTGGATCTATATAAGAATCATATGGGGGGGTTTGCTCTAATGATAAGGGATTATACACCATTTTAAAAAAAATTAACTTCCTTCATATTTCAATAAAACTTTGAATCATAATTTGATAGCCAATTCATACCAATAATTATATTAAAGTCAATAATTGGTATGATGATAACGTTTTAAACTAAATCACATTTTTGTGCTAGGATGGGGAATGATCGACACATCATTGTTGGAATGATGCATCCCTTAGGAGTTTTAACTTACAACTCATTTATTAAATCAAATTCGACATGTATAATTTTCTTGGAAAAAAGAGAAGATATAAATGAATGCGATGATCCTAAATCAAATAAAGAATTTTCTATGTTTTAGAAAATAGATAAATTATCTGTCACCGCATCATTAGGAACTTCCACCTCTAAGGTTGTAATCCCACAAGATTTCCCTTGATCTTTGGCCTTTTCTGAGGAATGTTTATTTGGTTCTTGGGAATATCATTTTCATAGTGTCCCATATCTCTAAAAAAATTCATTTAATATCATTAACTTATCTATTACCCTTTCTTTAATTAGATTGATGTCCCTTTTCTCCATAATTATAGAAAACTCCCATGCCTTTCAAGCATTCCATAGGATGATTCTTTCCACAGTTCTCACATAGTGGAAATTGTTTCATTACCTTCTTCTTCATTTGCACTTCATGTTTTCCATGTTTATTAGAAGGCCTCTTCTTATTTTGATTTCCCTTGAACAAATTTGATCTATAAAATTCGTTCTCTTTTTTTATGGAACATAACACAATTTAATCATATGATGAAAATTTTTGAGAAGCTAGTGCCATTCAATGACATGGATTAAGACCTTCAAATAAATGATCAATCTTTTCTTCCAAATCACCTTCATAATCTATAGTATACCTAAGTAATCTTGTGAAGATAGCCTCATAATCCGCAACACTCTCTTCTTCCATTTTCTTTTGGATAATAATTTTCCTCTTCATTTTAGTTCATTGTTTACGAGGTAAATATTTGTCAAACAATATCTCCTTACAATTTCTCCATTCCATATCTTCTATTTTTTCTTCATCTATACTATTCTAGATCAAGGACCACCATTGATTAGCATCACACTTAAGGAAATACACCGATATTACTATTATTTCATTTTCATTGTATCTTAATGATAAAAATATATTTTAAAGAGATGTGATCCAATGTTCATCTACCACCGAATTAGTAGTCCCACTAAAGGATGGGGGCTTCTGCCACATGAAATGATCCAGTACAGGTGTATCATGGTTATTCCTTACATCCTAAGTAAGTGGTCCCAATATGGTCATGTTATGATCTACTCCAACATTGACTGTGTTGACTTTCTCAATGGGTAAATCCCTACATTTTATGTTGGTATTGATTATCTTTATTCCATTAGTATCCATCACTAAACATTGGCATACACTAAATTAGGTCACAGTTCATTATTTCTAACTAGAAAAATCTTAAGATAACATGAAAATTTATGCACAACAAATTTCGTATTCATAAACATTTATTATATTTACTTTTAAATCTTTCATAATGGTTTGTAATGAAAATGTGAATTATACTAAGCATATACTCTAGGAGTGTCAAACTAGGTGGGTTGTAAGTCCTATTTTCATATACCAGGATACCCTAGTTCACACCTGGAACCCCTTGACGGAGTTTCCACTCATAGGTATATCTATGCAAGAACCACGTCCACTTGTAGTATCCAAACAAGGATTTATTTTCTATAAAGATCCACTTAATATATTCCTTACCAAAATAAAGTTATGTTCTTGTATGTTTATCCTCAAATACTATCTTAGGGTCCTGTTCCATAATCTATCTTTTATAAATCTAGTTTCCATGTTTGATACTTAACATCATCTAATACCAACTATAACACCCCAACCCTAGAAGACCAGATCCGGTGCATTAATTTATACATTAGAATGATTAAAATGAATGAAATACTGAAATAATGATTGGTTTAGTAGTCTCGAAGAAACTAGGTACATACATTTTACTCATATTACATTGGGAAAGGTAACAGAATACAACACATAACAAAAACTAACAAAGTGGATCCACAAGAACTCAATAAATGGCCTCCTCCTCATAACTTGTTGAAGGTAAAAAATAAAAGGGGTGATCTCAAATTCTCAGTAAGGGTTAAAAATAGAGAAATCATGAATCAAAAATAACTTAACCATAAACAAATTGGCATAGTCAATATGACATGGTGAATAAATGAATAATACACACCATTAATAAACTGATAATGAAACTACATCCATAGATTTTTTGCATAGTGAAAACCTTAGGGATAGTAAAAAATGAAAATTAAAAAAGAGATATGATTATTAATTGTACATCATTTATTTGGAACATGATTCCATGATTCCATTAAAACAGTTTAAGTTTGTGGGTAGGAACCCGTCTGATTTTTCGAAACAAACTCGAAGGGTTTGCGCTAACTAATTTTTCTCATGAGACCTATCAATGCATTCAGGGGCTATGGTGGACCCCGCCCCTCACTGCAAGTTCAATTAATTTTTTAATCATATATTTAATACATGTATAATTCCATCTCAATATCCATATAGAGTAGAGGATACAGATTCATCAATATTTCCATAGTTAAAACAACATTCCAAATAAACACCATATGTAAAAGGATATACAGCTTAAGACAATAATAATATCCCTGAAAATAGAATATGGATATAATGTATTTAAAATTTGAAGTGAAAAATTATCTCAAATTGGAAGTGGATACACCACATAATAAATTTTAGGTGCACAATACAATGTAAATCACAATGAAATGGAAACTGAAAAAAGTCCCTTACAACGTTTAATCAATCGAGCATAATGAAAAAAAATTAATAACCACCAAATGAATAATAGAATTACATGAATATAAATATAATAATGATAATATATATCAAATGGTAGTAAAAAATACCCCACATGAAATAAATAAATGGTGAACAATGGAAATGTCACGGAATTAAAAATGAGATAAGAAACACATACCTTATGTCTGAAAGTGTTATTTGATTGATCTTAATGACATGAACAATCAAATATAGATTCATTAATTAAAAAATACATAACATATTATACATGTAATTTATTTTTTATAGCCTTATTAGTTTCATTATTTTCCTTTTTTATGGGTTAAAGAGGTTAAATTGTATTGTTTTGGAAGAATTGTCATCCTTGGTTCGCATGATCTATTTACTTGTATTCATGAATGGAAGTTCATTTGAAATGTGGATAAACATCCAAAATTGTTAATATATGTTATTAGGTAAATTGAAGAGATATAAATGATATTATAATTATTTTGGTTTCATACCATGAGGATGACTTGTTTGATAAAAGATAATGATAAATGCTTGGATTAAGTTGGCGGTTTTGGGCATAATGAACTTGTTTTGTATTATTATTTAATATTAAGAGTGTGTAAGAATTAAAGAATATTAAATAAGATGAAATAAATATATTATGATCTTGTTCAACTATAAAAATGGTTTCATGACCTGAATTTAATTTGGTTATAAAAATTGAGAACCCATCATCCATGAATGTGAAAAATTAACACATTTTGGAAAATGTTTTCATATTTAGTATAGGTGGAGGGGGAAAAGAGAGACAATGATGAAATATTCCATTAGAATAATAAAATTAAAGTTCATATAAGGTAGTGTAATTATCATAGCATTTTTATGATGGTATATTAGTAAATAAAAACAAAAGAAAGGAACTCTATGTTTAAGAAATGTTGAGAAATGTCTCACAAAAATTCAGGAGCCTAATGGAATCACATAAAAATTGTGAAAAAATATTTTTATGAGGAAAAAATGGTCTCACATAATTCATAAATAATATGGAAAGAAAGAGGAATATTTAATGGAATATATCAACATAATTTAATGTAAAATCAAATAGAATAACATAAAATGAAAGATTAAAAAAGAGAAGGGTGGTAGATTACCTTAACTAGTAAAGTAACCCCCACAACTAGAAGGCTGGGACCTTGGGTGATTGAGGAAACCTTGGGAGCCCTCCTAGGGAGGTAAAAATAATGGAGCGTCTAGGATAATGAGTTTTTAATGACAAAAAAAAGAATTAATGAGTGGGTATTGATAAAAAATGAGAGGGAGTTTTTTATTAATTTCAAATGACACCTCATTAGTGGTTTTTAAAAAATCATAGGATTTCCCATGGTATTTTACCATGGTATTAGCCAAATGGGACACATCATATCATATTTTACTATAAAAATGTAGAAAAACATTTTATATTAATTATTAAATCATTATGATGTCATTAAATATACTAAAAACTTAAAAATGTATTTTTACTTTTCACAAAAATTCAAGTGTTTTATAAAAATCCCAAAAAATCACTCTAACCATTTTTCAACATGTAGAATTAAGAAATGAAATCCATTTTTAGAAAGTAATTCTCTAAATATTATGCATTTAATTTTTAAATAAAATCATAATTTATTCAAAAATTACAATTTTAAATCTACCACTTATTTTTTAATAGCTTGAAAAATTAATCAACATCTCGTTACCTTATAACATTAAGAAAACAAAATCATAATTTGATTTAATATTCATAAGGGTAATATTACTATTCATATCACTACTCATAATGGTATGATACTATTCAACAAAAAATAATGTTGGTTCAACCAGACTCTAAATAACATACTACTAACAACTGTAAATGACCATTTTCTTGAAATTAAAAACAAAAAAGTAGAAAATTTATGTTTAATGGATAGGTTATTACTCTCTCCAATTAATAACAAAGTGTTTTTTCCCAAATTTTTAGTGCTTCATGAAAAATTTTATATCTAATGAAAATAAATTATTTAAGAGAAACATACCATATAGTGTTTGGGGTGTTATATGCCCGCCTATGTGACAGTTCCATACTCATGAGCCATCTATTATCAATATACCAAGTCATCACGAGGTAACCATATATTATTTCCTTAGTGGAACATTCCCCTTCCCTAGGGTCGCGTTAATGAAAATGAATACAGGCCAACTAATTATTCCAAAACCATGCCAAAAACCTTCTGCCAACCCATTTAAAACAAAATTTTCCCAACCATTTTAATAAAAAAAATTATTGAAAATGATTCCAATTTTTTCATGAATAAAACCAAAGAAACTATTTTAAAATAAAACATTTAAAACAATTTATTAATTCACTTTTCACCACAATTCAACTATTCCAAAATCCATCACTAAAGAAGATTTATACTAGGATATCCAAAACAATTTCTAAATAAATTTAAATAAATTCAACAAATATTAAGCTAATAATTCATGTTATAATAATAGGAGTCAAGGGTGAATCCACCTACCTTAGAAACTATGAAAAAAATGAATAACAACACGAATTATTCAGCAAAACTGGGTTGAATATCCAAAAAACACCTTAGATTTTATTCCCTAACACCCACACAACCAAATATCATCATGATTGTCATCAAATATTATTTATTTATCCCCAATAGAATAGATCTATGAATCCAACATAGGTTTGTATAATATGTTCAAGGAAAACTACCATGAAGATAGGATTACCAAGCAATCCAACCATAAAAACACCAATATTTTCCAATAAATTTCTCATGGGATAAAGGTTAAGGTCCCCACAACCTTTGGGAGGGGATAAAAGTGAGTTAGGGGGAAATAAGTGAAATAATGAGAGTTTTAGGAGTAAAACCGAGTGAGGTACACTTTTTTAGGATCTAAATTTTTACCATTCATGGTTGGGTTGCACAACTAGGAAAACCATGAACCGACTATGCACTAGTCACAACCTCCAAACACCCTTTTCTTGGATGACTCACACTATTAGACAAACCATGCATCAAATGTGTTTTGACTCTATTCCACATTTCATAGTTACTCATCGGTGTTCATAATGTTTTTAAGAATAATTATTCTAACCATGTACCTACCCAGTAACCTTTGTTTCAATTTTCATGGTTTCTTATAGGTGTTTCTGATTTCTACTAATCATGATCAAACCGTTTACCTATAGAAAATCTAAAAAACATTTCCAAAGTTCTCCAAACATTCCCAAACATCGCCAAAAAATTGACATTCTTAAAATAAATAAATAAAGGTTTACTTACATTAAATGTGGGGTGATACAATAATAATAATAAAACTACATAATTATTTACTAAAAATCCCTAGAATAAATTTTAAATAATAATAATACAAAATACACAATCTAATTACTAGATACATTCCATTATAGTCATACTAGGTGTGTAGGATCACCCATGGTATAATATTTTATTTATATAAAAAAATATAATATAGGAAATCACCAATATGACAACAAGAATCATCCTAGTATATCTTCCAAAAACCATGTTATAAAGATAGTTGCCTCATTGAACACCCCTTCCCAACGAGATCTAGACCTCAAGCCTCGTTCCATTCATTTTCTCAAAAAATATTGTATTCATGTGTCTCAAAGGGCCCATGTAGGATGTGAGTATAAAATTGGTAGTCCCCAACAAAAAGTGTCCCTATATTTTATCAAATAATATAAAAGTTTAAAAAAAATTAAATAAACACCAGTGAACACATCTCACATTACCTAGTCCATTAACACTCTACTACTCCTAGGTGAGCCTTTAAATACCTTATCTAGTGCTAGAATAGAGTAATAAATTCATAATATTTCATAATGTAATACCCATTAGCCGTACAACAATTTCCATATCACATAGAATCACATGCCAACCTTCTCCACCAACTACATGGCACCACCTTCCCACATTTCAACTTATAATTTCGATTCATCCCAATTTCCCAAAGGAACATAAAAAAAGAAATATCACATATTCCAATGAATTAAACATACTTGACCACCATTTAATCAATATCATACATCCAATTGAATGAGTAAAACCATCCTTCCATATCTCAGACCATCAAAACTAACATAGTTGGAATCCTCAAACCCAACTCAATAGTCTTACACAACATTTTTCATGTCGATCTATGTTGACCGCATTCTCTATAATTATGGTCAACACCATACCATATAATGTTTAATATGTGAAGTCATCCTCCAATAAAATTGGGTCTACACCGCCTCAATAGGTCTTATATTATGTGCACACATACCGAATGAACAACTTCACCATCAACAGTGAGGGGTGTCAACAACAATCCTAGGATGTACTTTTAAAGAACAGAAATCCCCACCTAAGAACCATATTTTTTTTACTGAGTTAATGATTAGAACCATAAAATCATCATACTGAACTATGTATCCCCATTTTCATTATTCAACATCACCCACAATAAATTGGGAAATTCCTAAGGATTTCCCATAAAACCAATTAAAAACAGCACTATAAGATTTTTTCATAATCATCATCATTATCATCACAAAAAAATCATGGAACACCATATTTATCATACCATGCTATAACATGCTCAAACATACCATTTCATAAGGGATGCTATACTTCTCTATTTCATAGGATCCACACATACTCAAAAAATCACATGCCCATTCCCACTAAGACCACCCCTCTCACACCCATTTATCAGGAATAAAAATACACATGTATAATATTTTGAAAAATAATTTAACAACCTACCTTATACCCATATATTATTTCTCATCCAATAGTAGCCGCTAAATCAATCTCAAACTACATGTATTATAAAAAAAGATAAAACGCCAAAAATAGGGCATAATGACCATAAATAATGACAAATCACTAGGAAAAAAATAAATAAAATATAGATGATTACATAGTAAGTAATGACTTAGGAATTTACCAATAAGACTTTTTAATAATCCAATGAATATTACCAATGGTAGGTGTTCAGTCGGTGAGGGGTCCTAGGGTTTGGAGAGCCTCAGTGCGATGATTTTAAAAATATTAAAAATATTTTGTCGTGCACTGGTATTTTCTCATGAATTATGGAATAAATATCTAGTGGAGCCTCATATTATAATTATGAGACCATAGTTTTGATCATAATGTCATGTTTACCTAAGACATGACCCAAAGTTTTCTGCATTGGGAACATGATGAAGGGTGAGTTGGTGGAACGTTAAGTGTAGAGATTATTATTTAAATGAAATGTTAAATAATAAATTAACCTAAACCTACCCCCACCCATACCCCATGGTATGTACAACATAGTAAGAGATGATAATCCTCTCTCAATTGTATGATTAATGAAACCAAAAAGAATCAAAGTGATAAGGTATTGTTGATCATTGCTCATGGCACTATTCATCATCGGATCGAGGAGCAACATGATCCAAGTGTCATTCTACACCCGAAGAATTTGTGTTTTTCCTTTATGGTAGAAATATTTGAGTTTTAGTCTTTATCACCTTTTTATTTATTGTTTTATTATTATAGAGTGATATTAAAATTATTAGATATACCTTCTAGGTCAATTTATAGGTTCTAGGTGAGACTGGGGTGAATCAGACGACTCATAAGGAAAATCCTATCGGAATTCTCGTATACATGGTGTGTTGTCAAGTGAGACATGTCATGTGTTCTTCCTAATTGAGGAATAAGGATTTTTGGGACTACATGTTCTGTACTAAGGTTACACACCATGTAGTAACCCCATGTCATGTGGCTGGAGGACCTAGACAGGGTATCCATGTGAAAGTACAAGGTCTTGTGGAAAACATGACCAAACTACACAGACAAGAGGTGTCAGAAATAGGCATGGGAAAACTACATGGCCAAGTGTCATTTTATCCAGGCCATTCCATGTACATGGTTGTACACATCATGTGTGGGGAACATATGGTTGAGCTATTGTCACACTCGGAGTTCGTAGTGAGGTATGTTTTTAACTTTTATTTTTATCTCATAATTCTTATTTAAAATTTTAATAATTGTTTACTGGAATGTGGCCTGAGCTCGCCTTGAGTCGTGAACTTCTTGCGCTGATAAATGAAGTCGAGTCAGACGCGTGTGGTGCGCCAGTGGTACTAGTGAATGTTTCTTGGCGTGACAACGCCCGATGCGCGGGCAGGGCACGGGCGAAGCGGTGCGGCCTTCCCAACGCACGAGAAGACCCCTTTCCTTTTTTTTTTATTAGCATTTTAAGCTTGTATTTCTTTTTACATAAATAGTGTTTTTCTTGTTATCGTTATTCTACATGTTAATATAAATTATCGAATTTATTTACACTTTTTTTTCTTTTGATCGGTTAATTATTATTATTATTTTTGGGGGTTCTATTTCTTTGTTTTTTTTTATCTATTCGTTTTTTTTATCGGGTAATTTCCTTTTATTATTATTTTTTTTATTCTTATTCATATTTTTCTCTTTTCCCCGCAGCCCTTCACTATTTATGTTTTTTTTTCCTTGCTGTCCGGCGTCGAACCCTAGCAGCCTCCACCTAGCAGCGCCTTCGCTCCCTCCTGCTCCCCAGTGCACTGTCCGAACCCGGCGCCCTCTCCCGCCTCCTTGCGCCGGTTCCAGCAGAGCCGATTCCTTTTCCCACCTCCGGCGCCCCAGCACCCCTGCTATCCGGCATTGTCTGCAGCAGCACCTGCAGCACCCGGGCCTCCCCTGGCCGCAGCGACGCAGCCCCCGACGCTATCCCCACCCTCCGGCGTGCCACTACTGGCGGCGCCCTGACTCCCCTGTTGCGCCACACCCAGCCGGCGCACGACCCCCCGGCCTCCTCCAATCACGTCACCCCCTCCCGCATGAGCCGCACCTCCTGAATATCCTGCGCTCTCCTCACGGCTCTCCCTTGTGGTGCACAAACAGTCCCCCGTCGTCAGGCTCTTTCTGGTTGCCCCGCACAAACCATGACCCCCCCCCCCCCCCCTCTTGTGCTCTGGAAATGGCGCCTCGGCCTCCCTCTCTGTCTGTGGCTGCACCCCGACCAGCTCGCTCAGCCTACCTCATCTTCTCCTTCCCTTTGCAGCAGCCGCACAGCAACCCCCCGGCTGGAACTCCGCCTCGGCCTCCTTCTTCCCAACTCCCCTTTGAGATCCGTCCCAGCCTCTTATGCGCACAGCCCCCTCTTACTCTCTTGTCTGCTCCTCCAGTCACACACCCAGCAGCTCATCGCTGCCTGTCAACCCCTGAACAACAGCCACTCTGGCGCCTCTCCTCCTGCTCTGCTTTGGCTTCCCCCAGCAATCCCTCCGGTGACCAGACCCTCTTTCGTCCCCTCGTACCGGGTGCGCAACGACCCCCCTGAAGCTTTTCTTTCTTATTATTTTTACTTTTGTTTTTATTCTTTTTATTATTATTCTTATTATTATTTTGTTATCATTATTATTTTTATTATTATTATTATTATTATTATTATTATTATTATTATGGTTACTATTATTATTATCATTATTATTAGTATTATTCTTATTATTCTTATTAATATTATTATTATTATTATTGTTACTATTATAATAATTATTATTATTCTAATTATTCTTATTATTATTCTTCTCTTATTATTATTCTTATTATTATTTTGTTATTATTATTTTTATTCTCATTATTATTATTATTGTTGTTTTATTATTCTTATTATTATTATTGTTATTATTATTATTACTCTTATTATTTTTTTATAATCATCATCATCGTGTTAGTTTTTAATTGATGATGAGTTTTTATCTGTTGTCTTAGGACTTTTAGGACCCACGCAGGGTGTTTCTGAATGAGCGTCGTCACCGCACCTTGTTTTCGAAGTTCCGTCGTCGTCGCATTTCAGTTTTGAGGGCGTTGGTCTTTACCGCTCTTTTTCGAACGTGCGTTGTTTTCTTGCATCGTGTATCCGAGGTAGGTCCCATTTGCACTGCTTTTAAAATTTAAGTTATATTATTTCATGCTGTTTGCGCACCCTAATTGTTCAAAATAAATGTTTTATTAATTTTAATAAATATGAGATAATATACGATAATTAATTTTTAATATAAGACAGTTAAATTTTAAATGGTTACTTAGTGTAAAAAGGAGCCGTTTATTTTATACAGAACACATGAAACATCCTTTTGACGAGCGGACACCCAATAATGAAAGAATGCCCATTTGGCTTTTAAACATAATTCACGGAATATAAAATGGAGTTCTAGTTTAATGAGAAATGATTTCTTTTGAGGCGTGAACGAATACTTTGGTTCGTTTGAGAAATTGCCCGGTTGGCTCTTAAAGTTTATTTGGAAAAAGAAAATGGTTTGGTTTGGTTTATAAAAATATTGGCAACCTGTGAAGTAGTGTTTTGTGTTCTTTAAATTGTTTTAAACTGGGTTTTGTCTCATAAAGAAGTTGTACCTTTCGTTGAGTGGTGTTTTTGAAATGTATTAAATGCCCGTTTGGAACTTTATGGAAAGAGATGAAAATGTTTTGATAAAAACCCTCTTAGGATGACTCTCATGCCTTGGTCCCAATTGATTGTTTGGGAGGCAGCGCTTAGTAGCCCCCAGGTACGTGAGTAGTTTAAAGGCATGAGGTTGTTCCACGGAGTGGCTCGGGTGATGCTTGTTTTGCCTTATATATATATATATATATATATATATATATATATATATATATATGATTGGATGCTCGGTTGGAATCAGTTGGCTCACCCCTTTGTCAAACACTTGAGACATGGGAATCTGGCATATTGAGAGAATATTCTAAGAACGATTGCTGCACTGGTAGGTTATGGTACTGACCAGTGGCCCATAGTAGGTGGATATATTGGGTTTATTACTATGGGATTTTCCCTTGACCTGCCCGTGAGTGGATGGTCGAGCGTATTGTGCGTTTTGATTTCATCGTGACATGTCGATAAGGATGATTTCTCATGTATTGGTGTCTTCTGGTTTATTCTTGATCTCCTAGGTTCACCCATGTCTATTCAGCCTTTGTTGCTTGTAGTACTGATTATGATGCTCACATGTACACCTACATTTCCCTTGCTGTGTGTTTTACTTTGTGCATTCTGGTGTATTGTTTTCCTTGGAAATGGTAAATTTATTTTGATTAGGTTTCTAAAAATTGTTTTCAAATGAAAGTGTTTAATCCCCTTTGTACAAATCTGAAAATTTAAACATCACTTTCCCCCTTTCCTGAAATTTCACTGACACTAATGAAATGAACCCAAATTTATAAATGGCTAAGGGCAATGGTTCGTACTTTGTTTTTAAGTAAAATTCTTAGAAAAACATACTTTTATAAATTGTAGTTCAAACTTGAAATGATGTCCCTTTTATTTTAAAGGTAGTGCATTGGGAATAGATATCAGGCTAGCCTACTGAGTTTTAATACTCAAGCCTATAGCTCTTTTCTGTTTTTAGTGTTTGTGCAGGCTATAGATTGAGTGTGCTCGCCTAGGGAGATGTTTGATCGTTGAGTCGGAGAGCGACCCGCGAGGTCGCACGGAGTTTGTTCGGACGTCGTGTTTGGTTAGTTTGATTCCTGTTTGTTCCTGTTTAGTCACTTTATCTGGTTTATCTTTTCTGCACTGCTCTGTATTATTTTTGCTGTCTTATTTATTTATATTGGGTAAAATCGTTCCCATAGACTCTGTTGATTCCCTGGCGCTTGTCGCCAGCCCGGGAGGATCGGGAACGTCTCTCGGTCCATGTCGCGGACCGACTCGGGTGACCGGTTCAGGGTCGACCCGGGTTGGTTCATGACAAAATGGTATCAGAGGAGGTTTTCTCTTAGCAGACCTCACTTTTCAGAGCGCCCTTTGTTATTTGGGACGTCAAGGTAGATGGAGTAGGTTTTTCGGGACTTGAGGGGTAGGTGCGGGAAGAGCGTCGCGAACTCTTGCCCGTACTGATCCTTAGGTTTCCAGGGGAAGTCCGGTTTAATTTGTTTATTTGGGTTTTTATGGAAATGTTTTGCGATTGGGATACGACAAAGGGAGTTGGGTCATTAGTCCTCCTAACCCGCACGGCCTGGAAAGCCATTCAGAACTAGGGGCATGGTCCAAGAAGGCTCTCTGTGTCAGTGACGTGTTTGGCATATGGCCGCCAACCATATGGTCAAGCCACCCACTGACACTAGTCCCCTGTTTGAGTTGTTTTGGGTTTATCTTGATTTCTGAAAGTGGTTTGAATCAAAAAAAAAGTTGGTTTTGAAAAAAATAGGGTTGTTTGAAATAACATGTTTGATTTGTAGATTGTTTTAAAAGAAGTGGTATGAATAAATTGTTTTTGGAAAATGAAGTTGCTTTGTTTCGGCCTTGGTGTTCCGATGAGTACTCACATGCATTTTGGTATGTTGGAAATGTGGATGGATCTCTGGTATGGTGGATGGATGCCCTGGGTGGCACAGATACATGCATGTGAGTGAGGCTCTAAAGAATACCAATGGCAAAGGTTTAACCCACTAAGATTGTTCTAAATTAAAGATGTTTTCAAAGAGAAAAGTTTTGATGTTATGACAACTTGTTTTCTCGGATTTCGAGCTTGTCACCTCTGCAGTGTTTGATTTTGAGGTTTTTATTCATTCGTTGAGTTGGTCTTGAATTGGGTTTTTGACTTTTCCTTGTCCAGCGGTTATCCTTTGAAGCTTCGATGGGTGATCGTAGTGCGGTTGATCAACCTAAGGATTTTATGCTTGAGTTTCGGAAGTTGGATCCACCTCTCTTTTATGGTCAAGAAGAAACTTCTGTGGCAGAGGAGTGGATGCGGAAGATTTAAAGGGACTTTATCCTCATTGAGTTTCCCGATTCGTTGAAGGTCAAGTTTGCGACCTTCATGCTTGAAGCTTCACCGTGGATGTGGTGGAAGTCAGTGTATCGGAACAAGCCTCGTTAAGAGATTACTTGGGAGTTCTTCAAGTCTTTGTTCATTCGTCAGTATCTCTTTGAGGAAGAAAGGGTGAGAAAGGGGATGGAGATGTGTTGTCTGCAGCAGGGCGACAGATCCGTGTTGGAATATTTCCAGCGCTTTGTAGATCTAGTACCTTATGATTCAGAGTATGCCACAAATGACCCCATGAAGGCTCGACGCTTAGAGGCGGGTCTCTGCCCTGATCTGCAGTCGAAGGTGTCAGATTCCAACCTAACTTTTTTTGTCGATGTGGCAAGACAAGCATTTCATGTCGAAGCTGCGATGGTAGGAGTGCTCGAAGTAGTTCTCCCTCCTTCGATCCCTATGAGCACTGGTGAAGATTTTGGAAAGGAGATGAGTAAGAAAATGGAAGTGTATGGATCAGGTCGTGGAATCAAGAGGCCTCGGGATCTTTCATCAACCTCTTTGGAGCGAGAGATTATTGTGTGTTATCAGTGTGGCAAGCGAGGTCACAAGAAGTCATCGTGCCCAAGCACTCTGAAGCCCTGCCAGGCATGTGGACGCCTGGGTCACTTGCGACGATTTTGTCGGGGTGTTGCAAGGAAGCGTCGCAGAGGAAGTTCTCAGAAGTAATGTGATGTTGGGTCTTTGTTCAGAGTTTCTGGTGTAAGTATCCTTTCAGTTTAATGGATCTTTTATCATTGTAGTTGTACTGATGGTGTTTTGGGTTTGAAATGTATGGTAATGTCATGGGTCTTTTGACGAACTTCGTATTTCAATGCTGGTGAGTTTTTAAATTTTAAAATCTTGTCCTTCAATCTGTCAGATCAAAAGATGTATGTTTCTTGTTGGGATTATCAGAACCTGACTACGAGGCAGGAGATGCTTCATCCATCAGAGCTCCAGCCAAAAGGTCTCGAAGTTAAGCCGGCACGTAGTTAGGAACCCCCAGGGAATTTTAAAGAGTCTGGTTAAATTTGTGCCTCTATCGTCGTGGTGAGATAGTTTTGGTGTTGCTGCTCTGGTTTCTCTATCTTTGTAGTTTTCCTATTGTCGCAAAGCGCGCGATGGACTTATCCCTCACGAAGTGTCGGGAATTGTGTCTTTTGGATGTAAGTTGCTGATCAGTGACTTTGCGTGGGCCACCGATGTAAATCAGTTGCGGCCCTGGTTTGTGTCCATCCCGAAGTGATGGGTCGTGAGTAGTCGTACGTCGTAGTTCAGTGATTTGATCCTTGGGGCCACCCTCCCCGCCCAAGGGGTTAGGGTTTACAGTTCGTATGGAGTTTTGATTCATTTCTTATCCCATTCATACGGGAGTGGGTGGTTTAAATGGTTTCCTGTGCTTTTTATATATAGCTTGGGAAAGGCCCCGATCTGGACTAAGTTGGATTTCTGGTTGGTCTCTAAGAGGTAAGTCCTTTTATGGTGGGGAGACCCACCATGAGTCTCGTTGGGTTTTCTCTTAAATTGTTATCGAATGCTAGTCGAGTTCTTATGGTGGGGAGCCCGTTCAGGCCTCCCCTCTGTTGGTGATTTATTTCGAGCAATGAGTTTTAGTTCCGTTGGTAGTCGGTGTGATGTCCTTGAGATAAGAGGTTGGATCGTGCTGTGAAGAATCCTTAGGTGTTGATCGATCGGTTGGATAGTGTTGTGGCTTTCCGGGAGCGGAAAGCGTTATGGTGGGGAGAATTGTCACACCCGGAGTTCGTAGTGAGGTATGTTTTTAACTTTTATTTTTATCTCATAATTCTTATTTAAAATTTTAATAATTATTTACTGGAATGTGGCCTAAGCCCGCCTTGAGTCGTGTGCTTCTTGCGCTGATAAATGAAGTCGAGTCAGATGCGTGTGGTGCGCCAGTGGTACTAGTGAATGTTTCTTGGCGTGACAACGCCCGATGCGCGGGCAGGGCACGGGCGAAGCAGTGCGGCCTTCCCAACGCACGAGCAGACCCCTTTCCTTTTTTTTATTATTAGCATTTCAAGCTTGTATTTATTTTTACATCAATAGTGTTTTTCTTGTTATAGTTATTCTACATGTTAATATAAATTATCGAATTTATTTACACTTTTTTTCTTTTGATCGGTTAATTATTATTATTATTTTTGGGGGTTCTATTTCTTTGTTTTTTTTTATCTATTCGTTTTTTTTTTATCGGGTAATTTCCTTTTATTATTATTATTTTTTTTATTCTTATTCCTATTTTTCTCTTTTCCCCGCAGCCCTTCACTATTTATGTTTTTTTCCCCTTGTTGTCCGGCGTCGAACCCTAACATCCACCACCCAGCAGCACCTTCGCTCCCTCTTGCTCCCCAGTGCACTGTCCGAACCCGGCGCCCTCTCCCGCCTCCTTGCGCCGGTTCCAACAGAGCCGATTCCTTTTCCCACCTCCGGCGCCCCAGCACCCCTGCTATCCGGCCTCGTCCGCAGCAGCACCTGCAGCACCCGGGCCTCCACTGGCCGCAGCGACGCAGCCCCCGACGCTATCCCCACCCTCCGGCGTGCCACTGCTGGCGGCGCCCTGACTCCCCTGTTGCGCCACACCCAGCCGGCGCACGACCCCCCAGCCTCCTCCAATCCCGTCACCCCCTCCCGCATGATCCGCACCTCCTGCCTATCATGCGCTCTCCTCACGGCTCTCCCTTGTGGTGTACGAACAGGCCCCCGTCGTCAGGATCTTTCTGGTTGCCCCACACAAACCACGACCCCCCCCCCCCTCTTGTGCTCTGGAAACGGTGCCTCGGCCTCCCTCTCTGTCCGCCGCTGCACCCCGACCAGCTCGCTCAGCCTACCTCATCTTCTCCTTCCCTTTGCAGCAGCCGCACAGCAACCCCCCGGCTGGAACTCCGCCTCGGCCTCCTCCTTCCCAACTCCCCTTTGAGATCCGTCCCGGCCTCTTATGCGCACATCCCCCTCTTCCTCTCTTGTCCGCTCCTCCAGTCACGCACCCAGCAGCTCGTCGCTGCCTGTCAACCCCTGAACAACAGCCACTCCGGCGCCTCTCCTCCTGCTCTACTTCGGCTTCCCCCAGCAATCCCTCCGGTGACCAGACCCTCTTCCGTCCCCTCGTACCGGGTGCGCAACGACCCCCCTGAAGCTTTTCTTTCTTATTATTTTTACTTTTGTTATTATTCTTTTTATTATTATTCTTATTATTTTGTTATCATTATTATTTTTATTATTATTATTATTATTATTATTATTATTGTTATTATTATTATTATTATTATTATTATTATTATGGTTACTATTATTATTTTCATTATTATTAGTATTATTCTTATTATTCTTATTAATATTATTATTATTATTATTGTTACTATTATAATAATTATAATTATTATAATTATTCTTATTATTATTCTTCTCTTATTATTATTCTTATTATTATTTTGTTATTATTATTTTTATTCTCATTATTATTATTATTATTGTTTTATTATTCTTATTATTATTATTGTTATTATTATTATTACTCTTATTATTTTTTTATAATCATCATCATCGTGTGAGTTTTTAATTGATGATGAGTTTTTATCTGTTGTCTTAGGACTTTTAGGACCCACGCAGGGTGTTTCTGAATGAGCGTCATCGCCGCACCTTGTTTCCGAAGTTCCGTCGTCGTCGCGTTTCAGTTTCGAGGGCGTTGGTCTTTACCGCTCTTTTTCGAACGTGCGTTGTTTTCTTGCATCGTGTATCCGAGGTAGGTCCCCTTTGCACTGCTTTTTAAAATTTAAGTTATATTATTTCATGCTGTTTGCGCACCCTAATTGTTCAAAATAAATGTTTTATTAATTTTAATAAATATGAGATAATATACGATAATTAATTTTTAATATAAGACAGTTAAATTTTAAATGGTTACTTAGTGTAAAAAAGATCCATTTATTTTATACAGGACACATGAAACATCCTTTTGACGAGCAGACACCCAATAATGAAAGAATGCTCGTTTGGCTTTTAAACATAATTCACGGAATATAAAATGGAGTTCTGTTTTAATGAGAAATGATTTCTTTTGAGGCGTGAACGAATACTTTGGTTTGTTTGAGAAATTGCCCGGTTGGCTCTTAAAGTTTATTTGGAAAAAGAAAATGGTTTGGTTTGGTTTATAAAAATATTGGAAACCTGTGAAGTAGTGTTTTATGGTTCTTTAAATTGCTTTAAACTGGGTTTTGTCTCATAAAGAAGCTGTACCTTTCGTTGAGTGGTGTTTTTGAAATGTATTAAATGCCCGTTTGGCACTTTATGGAAAGAGATGAAAATGTTTTGATAAAAACCCTCTTAGGATGACTCTCATGCCTTGGTCCCAATTGATTGTTTGGGAGGCAGCGCTTAGTAGCCCCCAGGTACGTGAGTAGTTTAAAGGCATGAGGTTGTTCCACGGAGTGGCTCGGGTGATGCATGTTGTGCCTTATATATATATATATGATTGGATGCTCGGTTGGCATCAGTTGGCTCACCCCTTTGTCAAACACTTGAGACATGGGAATCTGGCATATTGAGAGAATATTCTAAGAACGATTGTTGCACTGGTAGGTTATGGTACTGACCAGTGGCCCATAGTAGGTGGATATATTGGGTTTATTACTATGGGATTTTCCCTTGACCTGCCCGTGAGTGGATGGTCGAGCATATTGTGCGTTTTGATTTCATCGTGACATGTCGATAAGGATGATTTCTCATGTATTGGTGTCTTCTGGTTTATTCTCGATCTCCTAGGTTCACCCATGTCTATTCATCCTTTGTTGCTTGCAGTACTGATTATGATGCTCACATGTACACCTACATTGCCCTTGCTGTGTGTTTTACTTTGTGCATTCTGGTGTATTGTTTTCCTTGGAAAATGGTAAATTGCTTTTGATTAGGTTTCTAAAAATTGTTTTCAAATGAAAGTGTTTAATCCCCTTTGTACAAATCTGAAAATTTAAACATCACTTTCCCCCTTTCCTGAAATGTCACTGACACTAATGAAATGAACCCAAATTTATAAATGGCTAAGGTAAATGGTTCGTACTTTGTTTTTAAGTAAAATTCTTAGAAAAAAATACTTTTATAAATTGTAGTTAAAACTTGAAATGATGTTCCTTTTATTTTAAAGGTAGTGCATTGGGAATAGATATCAGGCTAGCCTACTGAGTTTTAATACTCACGCCTATAATTCTTTTCTGTTGTTAGTGTTTGTGCAGGCTATAGATTGAGTGCGCTCGCCTAGGGCGACGTTTGATCGTTGAGTCGGAGAGCGACCCGCGAGGTCGCACGGAGTTTGTTCGAACGTCGTGTTTGGTTAGTTTGATTCCTGTTTGTTCTTTTTTAGTCACTTTATCTGGTTTATCTTTTCTGCACTGCTCTGTATTATTTTTGCTGTCTTATTTATTTATATTGGGCGAAATCGTTCCCATAGACTCTGTTGATGCCCTGGCGCTTGTCGCCAGCCCGGGAGGATCGGGAACGTCTCTCGGGCCATGTCGCGGACCGACTCAGGTGACCGGTTCAGGGTCGACCCGGGTTGGTTCATGACAGCTATGTTGAGGAAGAACATAGTTATGGCACAGATGAGGCAGGACCTGCTATGTAAGGGATCTACATGCCATATACATGCCATGTATGCATAAATCGGACAAAAAATCTATGAAAATAGAATATATGTCTAGGGTTTTGATTTGGTTCACTCACCCTATGTTCCTAATGCACATGATGTACTTTCCATGGGATCTTCTTGAGGTCTTCCTCCATGCATATCTCATTCCCCAGAATTCAGATTCGTTCTTGTGATTAGCCTATCATGAGAAGTTTTTTTGCATATATTTTAGTGGTGGACTATATTGTGGACTATGATATATGATGTGCTGTTATTTGAGAAGGTCACTCTAGTAGTGGTGCTTAATCTTGGGTAGGGATTAGGTTAGATCACTAGGTTGATTTCACAGTCTTTATCCTTCCATTTCACCTTATGATGTGGGTCCCCCATACTCTTTATGCTAGTATAGTGGTGTTCCCTATTTTAACAGGGAGTGGGTCTCTTACCCATGGTAGTGTTTCTATGTTAAGTACGATAAGTGTGATGCTCCTTTCAATGGTTCTTGACTAATTTATGAGATTAGTGTGGTTCTCAGTGAGAGATGTCGATACTGGTACTCCCCAGTGGCATCAAAGCATGGGTCTCCCATACCTCTCATCATTGGTAGTGTTAGGAATCCCCATGTCTTGGGAGTGGGTTATCTATTCATGTTATGTTTCTCTCAGGGTCGGTACTCTTATTTTAGTCCAAGGTGTGGGTTCCCCTTATTGTTCATGTTGTTTGAGATATTTATCCCCTATCGTATCATGGTGTTGACCATCCATACTCATTAGAAAGATATATTAGTTAATCCATTTTTGGACCACTATGTGGGTCCCTTATCTATGGAGTCGGTACTCCTGTGATATTTTAGGTATATGGTCCTCATTATGTAACATAAAGATAGATTTGGTACTACCCTATGATGTTATGGTATGGGTCCTCTGTCATAGGAGTCAGAAGTCCCCTATTGTTCCAGGGTGTGAGTCCTCTATATTTGTTGTTCTAATAGATTTTTTACTCTCCTATCATACCAAGCAGTGGGTACACTATCCTCAGATTAGTACCACCCTTTCGGGTAAAGGTGTGGGTCCCCAATAATAACTTGTGCAGGTAGAGTGGCACTCCCCTATCATACAATGGTGGGGGTCATCTAGCTAGGGAGTGGTACTCCCCTACCATGATTGGGTTTGGGTCCTCTATCATTTGAGTGGAACTCCAATATCATACTAGGGTATGGGTCCTCATATACAGAGTAGTAATCCCTTGCTATTGAGTAGCGGTGGGGAGCAGGTCCTCATTGGAGTCATTTCCCCCTTAGGTGTGGCGCGCATTTATGAGGAGAGGGCCCCACCACTAGTTAGTAGTGATACCTTATTAGGATTAATCTCTACCTTGATGGATTGAGGTATGGGAGACTCTACACATGAGAGATATTAGTTTCGTGGGATAGTTAAGAGCTATTACTCCCTTGAATTTCGGGCATCAGTGAGGTGAGGGTCCCTCTATTCTATCTCATTAGATATGATGCACATGGTGCATAGTCTAAAGTAATAATCCCTCAACTGTGTGAAGTATTGATGGGTGGTCGTATCCACTTGGGTTCTTTCATTCATGCATTAGGCACATGTTAGTCATGATAGGGCATCTAGTGTGCGACATTTGACTTTGACCACATAGGTTATTATTGAAGGAGTTCATTATCATAGATGTTCCATCAGTAATGGTAGAGTTTTTCCTAATGGATTGTATCTCACGTATGGGTGCCATTTGGGATGGCTAAGCTTGTTGGGTTTGTTCTTCTTGTTTTTTGTTACCTTTAGAGCCTTGAGTAGAATCTTTTAGCTGGCTATGAGATTAGAACCTCATGATAATTGGAGTGTGGTATGAGTATATTTGGGTTATTTGGGGAGACTTCGTGGTTTTTTCATGTTTATAGGTTGACACCCCTTGTGGACTTACTATACTAGGGATGTATTATTGAGGATTGTTCGAGATAGTGTTTATATCTTGATTGGGTTCCCTATGGATTGGTCGAGTGGATTATTTCCTTTCAGTTTCTACATTTTCTTTTGGGTTTCTAGTGTTCCAAATGAGTTTTTTATATACACCCCTACATGGGATTTTTTTACCCATGTTTTTTCTTGTGAAGACCACATGACTTTCTAAAGAGTTTCATGAGGACTCGAGGTAGGCATGTTTTAGTGAGTTAGACTGAATTTTTCTTTCAGGAGCTATGCCATGGAGCTTTCTGGTAGCAACATCTGACAGTGATCCCCTCATTTTGAGCAGGTTTGATAATTTTATAGTTTTAAATTTTCAATTGTTTTTACCTTTACGCATTCATTACTTCTGTTATACTATTGTTTGGTATAGATGTAGGCATTCATTTTAGATTCCATCTTTTTATATATTTGTGTTGTTGCATAGAGGTGTTTGGGACCGCATGCATATACATGTACTATAGGAAAAGGAATCATGTATATGTGATATGACTACTTGGTTCTAGTTTCCATCCCCTTACCTATTGGAAGCAGGATTAGGGGTTTACGTCCTAGGCCCCATTGGTCTATGTTGTGATATAGTTGTATCAGAGTGGGTTCCACATTGGGAATTCTGTGTCATGATATTTTTTTTGTGTTTAATGGTGAATGTTTTAGGCTGTTTAGAGTCCATATATTAGGATAGAGGATCCGATGTTGGTTTGAAAACTAACATATCCATTCACCTATACAATGATAATATTCTTTTGGACTTAGGGTATTAGGAAACTAGTTGCATGGAAATAATGGCATATGCCTCATGTAGGACTAGGATGTGGGTACCTTGTCCTTCTTGAGTTGGCTCCCCAGATATAATATCTGACAATAGTGTGTCTTGATTTTGTTTTAGGATTCCATCATGATGATATATAGATAGTTTTCCACAACAATATTGTGGTGATGATCCACCATGTGATGAGTTTTCATTGTAAGGAGTTGGTTTTGAGGTAGTACATCTGGGTGGTCTGGCAGTTGAGCCCCCTCCCATTGAGCATCTATTTGTGCCAATAAATTAATATTAGGATGCATACATTTACATTATACTTCACATGTTATAGAGGTAGTGACTTAAGAGGTATCAAGGTGATCTAGACCCCCAGGTAGCTGATGTCTGGATCGAGGTAGTCACATGTGTTTTCCACCTTATAAGGAAACCTCCCAATCAGATGGTGGTCCTTACGGTGATCCTTCTATAGGGTTTGGTCAGGAGATGTTTGTGTCTAGAGACACAGAACCATGATTATGTGGAGCTCTCTTGTTTAGAGTTTGTGAAACTCCTCAAGGAAGATTTTTACCTATCCACATTGAGATTGTTTCATACTTAATAGATTTTGAAACTTTGACAATGTAGCATGAAGATGGGAGAGTAATTGGCAAGGATCAAATACATGTTGTGATACTCCCTATATATGGTTCATGACCCATTATATAGAGCTCAAACCATTGATAAATCCCTCCATTGATATGTCCAAGAAGGTATGGTTACATTGTTTATTCCCACGAATGTGAAGGAATAAAGGTGAGCTCTCATAGTAGAGACATTCCTAGTGGAGGGATAGAAATATGTGTCTCATAGTGTTGGACTTTAGGCTAAGACGTCTACAGATTTTGGTTGGAGGATGAGGATTGTATTGGGGTGTATGAGGCATACCCATTCCCACACTCAGGCGTGGGGTATTGTAGCACAAGATCCGCACTAGGGACTAGGCCAGCTATAAGAGAGGTGTTGTTACACTTGCGACTGACAGGGAAATCCTACTATAGATTGTCTGACCCAGTGTACTACTTAGTGGGAGTCATTTGGCATAACACCTTGGATGTTCTAGTTTTGGTGTAGGGATTTGTGCATGTTAGAAAAAATTATGGAGGATTTGGCAGAGTAGTAGGAGGTGGCATGCGGTTCGAGGTGTTTCCACCACCACCCCAGGTGGTCCACACCATTCTTAGGGAGTTTGAGGATGATGGAGCAGACAACTACATGTCATAAATTCCTTTAACCTAGAGGATCTAGTAATTAATAAAGTTATACTCTATGTCCTTCCTACTTTCCACAGTATTTAATTTTAGACACTATTGTGAGACACTCTTATTTATTCTAGTTAATGATCAAGGTTTAACTGGGATGATGAGGGGAATTATTATAACCCTATGTGGGTGTTGTTGACATAGATTTGGATTCATGAGTAATATGGATGCTTTACCCATAGACATGAATTTTTATTACTAGATTAAAACCACACAGGCAAGTCACTACCACATAAATCACATGGTGTATAGGTGTGGTGGATGAGTTCCTTAGAATTGGGAATTTAGGGAAAAGTTATGCACTATTTTTTCAGAGTAGGTCCTAGCATTGCAAGTGGATATTTTCTTCTTGACCCTTATTCTTAGCATACCTCAATGAGGGACTAACTTTCTTATAACTATTCTATAGTGGAAGAGTTAGACCCTATGTTGCTTCCATATTTTGCATTTCTTTCCTACTATCCAAAATTAAATATGATTCCACTAGTGGGTGTGGAAGTGTTTTTGGTTTTTCGAGATATGTTACAGCTGGAGGTTTAGATAAGAAGGTTCTGGTAAGACCTAGTATTTACAATTGGATTTACCTATTTTTTTTGGTACCCATATTTTCTCAGCATCAACAATTAATGGAAAACGTTTGAGGAGGTTATGGTGTATTTTATATAGGGGTGGATGTGAATTATGGGGTAATATTGGAATCTATGTCAGGTTTGTTGGGGGGGGGTTCATTGAAAAACCCTATGACTACAGATGGATGCATAGTGCTTCCCACATGTCACAATTGGGGAGAAAAGTTCCACCTTGTGCACAATGTTGACCTGGTTGGAGATTGACATGGGTACAATTTGGTATTGGTGGTTTCATTTAGCTTGAACATGAATGTATAAAGGGAAACCATGGTGATCTCACTAGAGTTGATGTTCTAGTGGAGAGCTCAGTTTCATTAGTTTGATCCTAGTATTTCACATTTCAGTGATGAAATCACATAATGTGAGGTGAATTTAATGACTCAGGTTTTGACCTGTAAGACTTTTGAATGTTTCTAAAAATATTCCTGAATCCATGTGCTGAGTCATTATAAGATCTCAGGGACCAAAAAGCTTCAATGTGGTGATTTTTAAAATATTAAATATATTTTCAATTTTTTTTATTATGTTTCTCTTGAAATGTGGAATAAATCCTCAGTGGATCCTCTTATTATAATTTAGACACCACAGTTGATTTCAGAACATCATATTTAACCTATGCTTCAAATAAAGTTGTCTGGACCAGGAATGAAATCAAGTGAGATTTTGTGGGATGTTAAGTGGATATATTATTAATTAAATTATAATTTAATTTATAAATTAACCGAATCCAACCCCCACCCCAAACCCCATTGTGTGCCTCACATAAAATGAGATTCACATCCTCTCTCCCTTGGTCCAACAGATGAAACCAAGGTTAATATATTTGATGAGGTGCTATTTACCTCCATTCATGGCACTGATCATCATCAGAATATGAGCATCATGATCTAGGCATCATTAAACACTTGAATGATATAAATTTCAACATAGAGGTAGGTGTGTTTTGTTTTTATTAATAATCATCTTTGTTATGAATTGTTTTAAGATTGTAGAGACCTATTACAGATGATAGTGATCACTTTTAGGTCAATACACATGTTTTGGGGGAAACTAAGGTAAATCAAGTGAATCAAAGGGAAATTACCATCATAATTCATATCTACCTGGTATGTAGTCTAGTGAGGCACACAGTGTATTCTTCCTATTTAGGGAAAATGACTTTTGGGTATTACACATCGTGAACCGGGTTTAAACTCCTTGTAGTGACCCCATATTGTGTGGCTAGATGATATGACCAGGGTATCCATGTGAATGTACATGGTTGTGTATAACTACACAGGAAATGTACGTAAAAACATTGTTCCAATCAGGTTCATTGAAAAAATACATGTTCATGTGGCTATTTAGCTAGGAAATGATGTGTACTAAGTGGTACAATTTTTGTGTTAGGCATGGATGCTGATCCAGGTGGAGGAAGAAAACATATGGGGGGAAAATGAGGTAGGATACACTGTTTAAAGTTCATACATGTTGTCTACACCCACATAGTCTAGCCAGTCCATGAAAATAGAATATGGTTCTAGGTGATTTGGTGGTTTCACACATCGTGTGGACCCTAGTACATGCCATGTACTTTCCATGGGATATTTTTGAGATATTTATCCTTCCATATCAATTTCATGATAACTCTGATTTGGGATTTTGAGAAGCCTATCCAAATTAATTTTTTCACATAGACATGATGGTGGCCTCTGTTTGGTTTGTGAGATATGGTGGAGTGTGATTTTAGAATGAGCTCTAGTAGCGATGCTTATCATTGGTTAGTGATCAGGGTGGATCATGGGGTTGGAATTAGGGTCGACATCCTTCCCTATAAACTTTGTATGTGGGTCCCCTAGATTCATTAGGCTTGTAGAGGCATGATACCCTATTGAAACATGGAGAATTTCCAATACCCATGATATTGTTTCGATGTGAGATACGATAAGAATGACGCTCTTTTCAACAGTCCTTAGCCGATGTTGGAGATCAGTGTGCTTCATAGTGAGAGACGTTGGGATTGGTACTCCCCTTTGGCATTAGGGAGTGGGTTTCCCATACCTATATACATTGGTAGAGAAATAAATCTCCATGTCATGTGTACTTTTTCTCTATCTATGTGGTTGATTTTTCAGGTTGGTACTCCCTTGTTATACTAGGGTGAATGTTCCCTGTATCATTTGTGTAGCTGGAGTAAGTTCACCACTATCGTTGCAAGGTGTGGGCCCTCCATACTCATTGGCTAGATAGAGTAGAAATTCCCCTACTAGACCAGGGTGTGGGACCTCAATCTATTGCTTATATACATCCCTATCATATTAGGGAACAATTACTCTATATGTGACATATAGAGAGAGTTGGTACTCCCCAATCATGTCAGGGTGTGGGTCCCCTATCCTTAGTGTCAGAACTCCCCAATAATTATAGCGTGAGGGTCCTCTATATGTGTTGTTCAAGAAGGGTTGTTACTCCCCTTTCATACTAGGGAGAGGGTCCTCTAGCCTAGGTTTGATACTCCCCTATCCTATTAGGGTGCATATCACCCATAGTAATTTGTACTGGTATGGTTTTACACCCATGTCATACCAAGGTGTGGGGCCTTTAAACATGGAGTTTTTCTACCCTATCATGTTGAGGTATGGGTCCTCTATCCTTCGAGTGGTAATCCCTATCACACCAGGGTGTGGGTCTTCATATATGCAGTAGTACTCACATATCTTTGAGTAGTGGAAGAGAGTGGGTCCTCCATTGGAGGTGGAGCTTCCTCAAATGTGGAGCATAGCTATGAAGAGCATGCCCCTACACTTTTTACATTTGATACCTTATTAGGATTTAGTGGTCCCCTGAAATATTTTTGTTTAGTCCACCCCATATATAAGTGACAGAGGTTTCTCAAGATAGTTAAAATCTAGTACACCCTCGGCTATAGGGAAGTGTTGAGGTGTGGGTCCCACTATTCTCTCTTGTTAGAGAGGATGCATTTTGTGCATAGTATGGATTTTTTCTCCCTCAACTATGTATGGAAGTGAGGAGTGGGCACCTCCACTTGGGTTCTTTCATCCTTGCATAGGGCACAAGTTAGTTATGATCGGGCCTATGGTGATAGACATTTCAGTTTGATCATGTAGGTTTTTCCTGATTGAGTGAATTCTCTCGGACATACCATCAAGAATGGTAGTGTTGTTCATGATGGATTATATCTATTGGAAGAGTTTCATTTGTTATGGATAATATTATTAGGTTTTTTCTCTTGGTTGTGTGTTACCTTTAGATCATTGTGTAGAATCATGTTCACGGGTATGAGCTCAAAACCTCATGATACTTAGTGTCTAAGACGAGTACATCTTGAGGACTCTTGTATTAAAGGTGAAATTTTCATTTTTTGGGTTGACATCCATTTTGGATTGAGTTGAATAGTGATTTATAGCTGAAGATTGTTTGAGATGGAGCATACTTCTAGAGTGGGTTCCCTCTTTCATGGTTGAACGGACTATTTCAATTAAGTTTCTCCCTTTTATTTTCTATTTTTGGGGTTCCTTCTAAGTATTTTTATAATCACACCTTCATGGGATTTTCTCGCACATGTCATGTCTTGTGCATACCATAGGCTTTTTTATGGAGTCCCTAGAGGTCTTGAGACAGGTGGAGCATAGTGAGCTAGACTAACTGAGGTGTTTACTAAAGATGGGCTAAGGGGATTTCCAGAAGATAAATATGATAGTGATCCCATCCTTATGAGAAGGTTTTATGGTTTTATAGTATTTTGTGGGTGTGTTTTTATCTTTTTATTCTTTTAGTACATTTGTTTTATTCTAGTTCAGGATAGATGTTTACGTGAATTTTAGTTTCCATATTTTTTATATCTCTTTACTATTTAATGGAGGTGTTTGTGCGTGAGTGAGTACATGTACTTGGTTTCCATATGTGTGATATCCCTCTTAGTGATTATCACCAGCCCCTAGACTATTGGAGTTGGGGATGGGGAGTTATGGCCTGATCCCTATTGGGCTGAGTCCTTGGATATTATTAGATTTTCCATAGGCTACCTTTTGTGATTAACCACACATATTTCTATTAAAAAATGAAAAATGCTCCCAATTTGGAACCAAGGAACAAGAGTGTAGATTTGTATCCAAAAACTTTTGTTGAAACAGTGTCCTCTATTCCACATTACATTTTAAAAAATATATACAGTTTTTCTATTTATGTGAGGGTGATTGTGTGAATTGAAAGTTCCTTCCATGAGTTACCTCTAAATTTCCCTCCTATATCTAGAACTTTAACACTATGAATCTCAGTTTCATTGTTTGAATGGGTAATGTATGTACTATTTCAGTTATATACCATCTAGATTGACTGGAAACATTCATTCATCCACCATTGACACCCAAACCAATTAAAACCATAAAATAAAAATGGGTTTTTGAAAAGTTTAAATAGGTTCACACAAAAAAAAAATCAGTCTTTATACCTCCCCACCATATAATGTATCATCCTAGATCCACTCTATCCCAACATGTACCAAAACTATCATCCATCTTGAACATCACACTCTCCACCTTCTCAAAAACTATATTGATACTGAATGAATCTGACACATTTAGAACATCCTAGACTACCATATATATTAAAAATAAAATTATGATTCCTTTTATAGTAACTCACCATTATAATAATCTCCTACCATATTACTTCGAGACACAACTCATCATTATCGCAATTGTTCCACAAAAACCAACATCCTGGAACACCAATGTTAAAAAAAACTATGCACCATTACTCCCACATATGATTGGATATAAATATCATAACGAAATAAAAAATAAGACTAATATAATCAAGAATTACACTTTTTGTTCACACAAAACCAACATACCACCTGATGAATATGAAATTCCAACATATCTCCAAATACACACATTAATCTATCATCTCTATTAAATCTCACATATTAACCATTAGTAGGTTAATTCTCTTATCAAAAACAAGAGTTATTCCCCAATACCCCTAATAAAAACCCAAAAACAATAATCACTTGGTCATGATTTACCAATGATTTTCCTCAGCTCCCTTCTCTACTATGAATTTGTCTACCAGAACACAAAAAAATCATTCCAAAATCCTGATTGCTTGCCCCCTTTCCTCCCTCTATGTAACACCCTGGTATTTTAGGAAATATATTTTAAAAAAAATAATTTTAATCTTATTGATATTTTATATTACAAAAAACATTAAGTTTATATTATGTTACACAGGTCACTGATTTTAGATTTTTTTATACACAACACTGATTGTAACTTGTATTACATGAAAAAACTAGTTTCAAAAAACATAACTTACTCTTAAAATTATTTAATTTAATATAATAGTTATTATGTAGCTTTTTGAATGGTGGGAATGAATAGGATTGTCTAAATTATAAAAATATACGTTAAATATATATATATATAATGTATTATTTTGTGGCCAAGTAATTAAAAATGAAAAAAACCATTTCAAAATAAATGATTCTTTTTCGAAAAAACGTTTTTCACGCACACAAATATAATTTTCCCCAACAAATTAAAAAATCAATTTTAGTGAATTATTTTAATGAAATTTATATATTATATATTCAATAAATTTTTTATATTCAACTTATTGTTTTCTAAACAATAAATAAGAATAAAATCTACTTTATGCTAAGAAACTGTATTTTACCAAAAAAACACTTTTGTCACCTATTTCAAACCTATTTTAAAAATATATTTTTACACTAATATAAAATTAATTGGAAAAAATAAACAACCTTTTTAAAATCATCATGTTAAAATTATCTTGGAGTTATTTGTTTGATAATTTTCTTAAAATATAAAATTTTCAATAAATAATGAAAAATACTAGTTTTTATTAAGAATATTCATTTCATTTAAAGCATTAAAAGAAAAAAAAATTAATATGGATTTAAAAGTAAAACTATTTAAATGATATATCTATTAATAAAATTTATTTCATTTGAATCAATTTTATAATAAATTTTGGTATAGAATCTTTTGAAACTTTTCTCTTTGAAAAAATGGGGTTTCTTTGGATATGTAGGTTTAATTTCAAATTAAAATGTTCCACTAATGTCAGAGGAATTTCTAATAGTGTATTTAATATTATTAATCATAATAATTTATGTAATCTAATTTTTTCAACATATATTTTTTACCATAATTAATAATTAAAAAAGTAATAATTAACTACCCTTGTTAATATTAAAATGAGTTTACTCAGTGTTAAACTAAATAGATAAGGGGTAAAATAACCTATAAAATTCACCAAAATCCAATAGATATCCATATTTATACCTTAGAACCTATAATTTTATATAATGGTCCATTTTTTATCCTTTTTAAATTGTAAAAATGTGGATACAATGTTTTCTATTCAAAAATTACAAGTGTGCCACTCACCCACTTGTAAAATGCCACCCCACTCATATCCACTTAAAACCTCCAAAAACATTTCGTTAAGGGAATATAAATCAAAGTAATTTAATTAATTACATACCCTCTTAATATATACCTTATATTTTTTAGTAATACCTCCTATTAAGGCTTTAGGTGTAGACTTGATGGGGCTCTTCGA
Source organism: Viscum album (assembly GCA_963277665.1). Classification (NCBI taxonomy): domain Eukaryota; kingdom Viridiplantae; phylum Streptophyta; class Magnoliopsida; order Santalales; family Viscaceae; genus Viscum; species Viscum album. The sequence continues at coordinate 1,258,561,445 of OY728122.1, forward strand.
AGATGAGGTAAAATCATTAAATATGCATTTTTGATTGAATTATTATTCTAACTCATTAAAATACTATTATATTATTATTTTATAATTAACAATGTATCTGAAATATAATTATATGTTACTATTTTGTTTTAATCAATTATATCCATATCATCTTCAATAAAATGGGAAATTAAACCATTGATCATGTGTATGGTGCACTACGGCCCCAGAAACTGATGTTATTCATTTTACAAAAACATCTCTCACATATGGATTTAATGATGTATTTAATTTTTTTTATATGAAATTTATTATATTATTATTATGTATTAATAATACTACATATAACTTCTTACCACCAAACTGGTTGGTAAACTATAATGTTGCTTATGCATACGGTGGACTACCACCTCACGATGCGATGTGATTCTTTATTCACATATGAATCACATGAAATGTTATAAAGTGAGGTTTAAATAAATTTATGTGATATATATATGACATAAAAATGATTCTATAATGGTAATTTATTATTTTTATTTATTGATTTCAATTCTTTGAGAAAATGGACATATCGCTCATGCATACATATGGTTTACCCTCTCCCTGAACGGTGTATAATAGTTTCTAACTATAAATTTTATGAACTACTATAAATAAATATATAGTGAATATATATGATATTTATATCATGATTAAAATTATTTATATTATAGAACCATGATCAATGTTATATGATAGAAAATAAAAATTCCAAACATACATAAAAAAGCGGTTGTTATTTGAAATGTGTTGTTAACAAGGAATAGTTAATAAATCATTAATAAAAGGTAAAAGCTAAATCCTATATGGATAGTTATATATAAATATAGGTTTTTATATATGTATATAAATATTATATTTTTTATACATAAGTTTTGAACTTGTATGGAATAAGTCAATAATAAAAGAATGGGATTTCCAGTCTCTTATATTTTTTATGACATGTTTCATTTTTGTTGTGTATATACTTCTACATTGACATGTTATATAATGAATAAAATTATTTTTATGACATTTAATTTTTATTTTATTTTATTATTTATTGGGTCTTATGATTAAAAATATTACTAAAGTAGTAAGATAATTTTCTATAGATTTTCCATCTTTATGATAATGGCCATGTAATGAATCAATCTTATTTTATAAGGTGTAAATAAAAACCATTTACATTTAATATCATAAATTTATTCATTATCATTAAATTTTATTTTTATTTAATTTTATTAATTAATGGTGATTTTGATTCAATGTTACCAAAGTGATTTTGGTTTTATGGTACAATCTCATCGTGTATTGGGATTTTTTATATTTATGCTTCTAATGAGGAAATCATATGATTCATATCTTACGTAAATCAGGAATTTTCCTATCCATTCGTCATGTCATTATAATGCATGTATTCCCTTAATTTCAATCTCTCTATCTACTGAATATTAAAAAAGAATGTTTTTAATGTAAACTGGATTTATTTCTCTCTTCATACAAAAATCCTTTTCCTACCAAAACCATGTTTTCTAAAAATGTTATAATTTTTTTTCAAAATAAATATTATTTATTTTAGATATTTTTACCCATATTTATTTTTATGTACTTTTTTAAAAGTAATATTCAGGTAATTTGTTTAAAATAAATCATGTTTATCTTTAACCCTAAATGTAAAAGGAATCATTATTTTAACATGTACAACATGAATGGTAAGTTCCATCATCCTGAGAAAATCATTATTTTAATGATTTGTTTATAATATTAGATTTTTATTTTCAAAGAAAATTATTTCCCAAATGTTTGATGATTTTTTATTTTTAAAATGTGGTTTTCATAAAGGAAATTATTTTTTCCTCAGGAAAAATTTTAAATTATTTTTAAATATCCTTTTATAAGTTCACAAGGTTATTTTCAAAGAAAATTATTTTGAATCTATTTTATATTTTAAAAAAAATTCTATAGTAGAGAGGATATTTTACCCAAGAAACGTTTTAAATTATCTTTCAAAATCATTTTCCATCTAATATTATTTCCTTTGATGTTAATTATACTTTACAAGGGATACAAACCAAGGATTCTATTGTTATTATTTATCTTAATGGAATATATTAAGATAATAATATGTTTATGAAACTTGTTTCTCATATAGAGGTTATACCAGGAAAAAAATGATTATCAAAATTACTTCATTTTTATGGGTTATGTTATGATGAAATGATGAAATGATTATGAAACCTGTTTCTTTTACACTTTCTATGTTGAGATTTAATGTTTTATGAATCCCATTAAATTTCAAGGGTTTTGATATAATGAATGTTTATGATCTTTTGGAAGATATATATATGATTTTAAGTAAGTGATGGATGGGACCTATATCTTCCTCCAATGCATTGGGTAAAAATTGATACCTAATTATATAAATAGGTTTAAAATGGGGAGTTAACCATGTTTAGTATGGGACTTTGTCCATTGTGGAAGTCATGTTAGTAAACCATGACTACTACAATGGTTTGGTAAGTGAACTTATTCCAATATGATAACCATGGAAATGATCCTTAACTATTGTGAAGATGATTTTCTTTATTGATGTGTATGCCAAAAATATATTCTTTTTTCCAATGTTATGATCTATCAGTTCCTATTATATAATTTCATTACAATTCACATCTTATGAAATACCATGATTTATGATGTGACTCTGTTTTATGATCTATGATATGTAGGGTATGGTTTTCAAATTTTATTTTCTGGTTCTCTATCATTATGGTCATGATATGTGGATATTTCACTTGTTTACCCTTATCTAATATACAATATCACCCTTTATTTTATTTCATTTCTCTAGGTTATGATCAATGATATTATGTATGACATGTATAAGAAGGGTTATAGTTATGATGAACATAGTGGGAGATGATGTAGAACACTTATTGACCAGTTTTTTATGTTTCTAAATTTCCAAAGGCACATGACTTAAATAATTGTATCATTTATAGTTATGTTATGTAATGAATATTCATTTATTAAGATGTATAATTTATTTATGAGAAGTGTGGGTCGTTACAGTTGGTATCAGAGAAAGGATTAGCTGAAAATTTTAAAATAGTATGAGAAAACATTAGTGATATCCCTAGAGATATTTCTAAATATATGTATAGAGTTACATCTAAGGATAATTCTAATGATGAGTGAAAATATAAGAAAATGTATTGGAATTTTGGTAAAGTATAGAGCAAGTTGTTTCCAAGAAATTACATCAGTATATAAATAATACAAGAGGATTTTTATTTTAAACATAGGTACCTAGGGGTAATAACTCAAAAAGGGTGCATTGAGATGGAATTTATCAACACCTGGTGTTTGAAAATAGACCTTGTCGAAAACCAAGTTTGACACTCTTAAGGGATATACTTTTAAAATACACAAACTATTTATAAAAAATCATTTAGGATTTAAATAATGACCATGAATGACCTTGGTTTAGCCTAAGGTGTCATATATTGAAGGAATGTGTCATGAGTTAGACATCATATAAGTAATTTTTCGTTTTTATGTTTTTTCCAACTTGTAATATTGTTACTAACACTATAATTTATACTTTTAGTCAATGATAGGAACTATAATAAACAAGATTAATGTTTAATATGATAGGAAATGTGATTATGGGAAACCAAATGGGATGTTTACTGGAGTGAAGGATATTGTGATAACACCAAATAAATCATCATAATATATGATTATCATCTCACACCATAATCAACTCTCAAAATCACTAGAAAATAAAAGGATACAGTTAATTGAGTTTTTTGGTGGTGGAGACCATGGAGGAAAGAAGAATGAATTTTCTATATGTTGATAATGTTGTTTTAATCACTCTAGGGAAAGACTAAAAGGAATTAGAAATTTTTTTATGTTTGTTAAGGGGAACATTGTATGTGATTACCTAGGGAAAATGAAAATTTTAGTTTATGAAATGGATGTGAATAATATTTTTCATAAGGCATCATCAATGGTCGAATGTTATAAATGTATGGGCAATTTAAGAATCTATGTATTAGGGGGAAATATCATGATGTTAATTAGAATGGTGGTATGAGTAATGGTAATTCTGGTGATAATGAAGAGAACGCAAATGAAATATTAAATGAAAGCAGTATTAAGGAAAGATGACGAAGCCTAGTTAATTTTTTAAGAATGAAGTGGAATGATTGATGTTTTTGTGTTTAATACTTGAAGAATTATGTTATATGAAATCATGAAATATATTAGTATTTCTTGGAAGATGATTTTCATTATGGATATGCATGAATATGTTTAATGGTGCTGATGACCTATAAAATTGATTAAATGAATGGTGTTATTTTATGGAAAAAACATGAATAAGGGAAGATAACCCTTAATTGTTCCTTATGTTAACAAAATTGTGTTTTATTTGGATAAAGGTATTATTGTTATTTATATATTAAATTGGATAGTATTGATGACCCCATAAAAAATTAATAATTCGCTGACAAAGTGGAAAATGTTATCAAAAATTTAGTTTACAAATTTATTGAAATTATTTAATATATTTAATAATTATTTAAATGAGAGATCTAGAAATTTTTTCATTGAGGTTTTATGGTAATTGTGGTTATTACCATGATTTGGGAGAATATACGATTAAGGTATTCACATATTTGGTATATGATCTTTAAGTGAAACTTACTAATATTTTAAGGATTAATGTTATGTTGATTTTGGAAAATATATTGACCATATTCTTAATTTTTATTATATCAATTTTGGTCAATCATAGAAGAGACTTACGATTAACTATTCATGAAAAGGATTATGTTAAACATTGTACTTTATTGGATAATATATGATAATAATTCTATTTTTTTAATAAATAGAGAAGAAAGACTAATTTATCATTATTTTGAGGAAATTATGATCTACTAGTGCTTTAGGCTTAACAAAATTATTCTTCATTTATTAAAGAGATGATGTGGAAATTTATCGAAGCGCAACCAAATTTTGATATTTTTCTTAAGTAATGGAATGAAATAAAGTAATTATATCACCCCATGAAAATACCAAAAATTTATGAAAATGATCATGAAATTAAATTGTATCTTATTACCATCATTTATAATGATATAAATTTCCATTTTCACACATCCTTGGTTTATGGTTTTGTGGTTTTTATTTTCAAATGATCATTCACTTTCTTATGATAAATTACCTTTTTCACTCTCCATTATTTTTTGGACAGTATGATCTTCTTCACTGTCTAAATATTCACTACCCACCTATGGTATCCTATTTGGAAACATAGTTTATGTTTTTTCATATAACCTTCCCACATAAATTTATCTATTTTAAAAAAGATGTTTTATAAACCCTTTTTATTATGTGGGGTTATCACAAAGGTATTTTAAAATGTAAAACACTTGTTTACCAAGAATAAGTTCAATTTGTATTGATGTAATTTATTTAAGGGGGTAGAATAAAACACCCTATGATTTTTTGAAATATGTTATTTTCAATAAATTTAATATATTACCCACAATCTGTGTTTTTTTTATTTTTTAAAACCACATTTTGGAAAAGTGGGGTCACTCATGATCAACTTACCACCCAATCAACCATCAAACATAAAATTAAAATATCAAATTTTGGTTTTCAAAATTCAATAAAAAAGGCAACATGCCCTCGGGCCACGTCTTGCATCAAGTCGCGAATCTCAAATCGATCATCATAGTAGTGTCATCAAATCAGAAAATATCCATCATCATCATAAAATTATCATCACCAATATGCAATAGTCAAAACTCTCCCCACTGCCAGAATGTTTTTCTTTAAAACGATACTAGTCTCTGGGGAAACCCACTGCCATAATCCATCATCCCCGTAGTAAATCACCAAAACAAAACATTATAAACCATATAAACCACCAACAAAGGAATCCATTGACGTAATAGAAACCATCACTATCACTGCCAACACACAACCATCATCATCATCATCATGACATAGTCACCGAGCCATCGAGGATGAACATCAGAAGACTAGATAGATAGACGAGAAAACACCCTGACACACCGTACCATCAGCCCGAACCGTATACCCTTCGGAGATGTCTAACATCCACTGAAACCCACTAAATCATTCGTTAAAAAAATGGAACAATTGATCCAACTAAATATCTAGCTACCACAACCACCAACGTCCACCAAGAAACATGAACAACCAATAAACACCTCTAGGCGATGAGCTGCATCCATGAAGCCATCACTGATAATCATCTAGAGCCACCAATGTTCAAACCAGCACAAAGCCACTAGCTGCACGAACGCACATTTCAAAGTTCCTAGAAGAACACGTTGCTAATCTTCCTAAGAAATGGATGTGGAATCATGGAACCAGAGTAGAGAAATGAGTAGGACAGAGGCCGGCTAATCTCATCCTCACAACACCCCACCAGGCGACTGACCACAGAACAAAAAAAACACCCAGAATAGAAATGGAAACTTCCAATGAAGAAAATGGGAAAGTGAGGACTAAAACCCGAAAGATAGTTGTAAGCGGGAAATGGAAGAGAATGTAATGGGAAGGGAAACTAGGAATTGAAACCAGATGAGGGGGTTGGGAAGCAAACACCAATCAGATCCATGATTGTCGAGCCTCTAGCCCAAAACCAATTAGATTCCATCTCTTCATATATGAGCTGGAGAGGGACGGAGGATCTTGATGTCAGAGCATGGCAGTGATGATCAAGGGAAAACTAGAATGCCTTCTCCAAAGCGAACGTGAGAAGCAGGGTAGGCAAGAAACACAGGAACGGACCAGCCGTAAAGGAATATGAGCTAATATATTATAAAGATATATAGTTTCCACATGTATAAAAACTGAATTATTTAGTAAAAAGGTGATTATAAATTGAAATACAAACCATTTAAAAATAATGAGAATATTTTTCTGAAAAAAATTGTTTTTATGATCAAAAACGAATTTTAGCCCGAAAAATTAAAAAAAAAATCACTTGTTGTGAATGATTTAAATTAATTTATTATATTATATATTGAATAAAATATTTAACAGTCATCTTATGTGTCTTCTATACAATATATAATAATAATCCCATTTTTACGCTTCGAATCTATATTTTTCTAAGAAGAAGTTTTCTTTTTATTTTCAAACTTATTATAAAATAATTTTCTACGCTTATATAAAATTTATATGAAAAAATAAATTTTGATTTTTAAATAATCATCTAAAAACTATCTTAGTGTGAATTTTTTAGAATTATCACAAAAGAGAAAAAAATTTATGAATATAAAAAAATACTATTTTTTATTTAGAATTGTAATTTCTATTAAAGCCTATTAAAAAATAAAAATAATGTGGTATTAAATATAAAATAAGTTAAATTATCTTTACACTAATCAAATTTAGGCCATTTTAATCAATTTCTTATTAAATTTTAATATAATAACTTTTGAGAAATTTGAATCTTTTCCCATTGTAAAACCACTTTTTCATCGAGTATATGGGATTAATTTAAAATTTAATTTTACCAATTATGTGGATAGAATTTGGAAAAAATTATTTAATTTTTTCAATTAGAAGAATTTATATTATCAAGTAATAAGAGAATTACTTTTATCATAATTAATATTAAAAATAGTTAATTTTTTTACCAAGGTTGAGGTTAAAAGAGGATTACAGGGGGGTTAAACTAAAACGATAAAGGGTAAAATGAAATCTATAATTTTCAAAAAACAAATATATGGATATATTTGGACCATAAAACATATAAGGCTCTATAATTTCACATTTTTATTTATTTTTTATTTAGAATACATGGGAATAACTTATTCTTTTAAAAAAATACATGGGTTCCACTCACCTCACTTATTAAAGGCCACCCCCTCTCCTTTCATCTTCATAACTCCAAAACGCATTGAATTTGTAAATAACTAGGAAGATAAATTAATTAAATACATAACCTCATCCTAGATTCCTTATTATGTCTAAAATTATCTCCTAATAAGGATTTATGTGTAAAACTAAATAGTCTCCCTAACGAAGAGTTGAAATTATAAAATATATGTTCTTACTTTTCTTGTTATTTTATCTCCATAAATTATTATTATATTAAAATGATATAATATTTATATTATATCCATTATAATGAGTTTTTATTATGTTAATTTAATAACATATATATGGATCTTCATATATAAAATGGGAAACAAAATTGCCGATTGTGTGTACGGTGGACTCCTGCCTCACGAACCGATGTCATTCATTTTTCAACACCACCTCTCACATATGGATATATTGATGTATTTAAGGTTTATATATTATATATAGTATATTATTATTATTATATTTATATATTTAATTATAACACCACACATATCTCCTTGCCTACAAATTCGTTGGAACATAATAACATTGCTCATGTGTACGGAGGATTGTCACCTCATGAAGTAATGTGATTCATTCATCACGTACTATTTACAAGGATGGTAATAAGGAATGGTTTAATTAAAAATATGGGATTTTTATATGAATTAATAATGATTCTACATTTTTAATTTATTATTTATCTTTATTCAATTCAATCAATCGAGAAAATAGAAACAATATTCATGTGTACGTACAACCTATTATCCCCATGAATGTTGTTTTTCATTTTCTATCTCTAAATTATATGGATTAATATAAAAACAATTAATGAATATATATGATATTTATATTATTTTTTAATTTCTTGATATTACGGAACCATGATTAAAGTAATATGACCTATTAAATTTAAAACATACATGGAAAACAATGCAGTTATTATCCAGAATATCATTTTAATAATGAATTGTTAATAAAACCCTAATAAATGTCATAATTAAATAATATGTGGTATTAAATATATTTATATGGTCTTAAAATAGATTTATAATAAACATATATTAATTATATATAAGGTTTTAACATGTATGAAAGAAGTTGATTCATAGGGTAAGAGATTCCTAGTCTCCTTTTTATTTATGGGAAACATATTCCATTCACCACATGTGTTTTTTGTGAATATACTTCTCCATTGACATGTTATATCATGAATAAACTGATTTTTATGTCTTTTATAGTTTCATTTTCTGTTATTATTTATTTGGAAATGTGATTTGAAATATTACTAAATAGATAAAGAATTTTTGTCTGAATTTTCCTTCTTTAAGACATTATTTATGAGGCGTATATACAACACCTTTAATGTTTAATATCCTGAATTTATTTATTATCATTATATTTTATTATTTAGTTAATTCTATTGTTTAATGTAGATTATGATTCAATTTCACCCAAGTGGTAATGGTTTTATTGTACAATGTCATCATTTATTCGGAGTATTAATGTTTAAGTTTTTGATGATGAAATATTATGATCCTTATCTCAAGAAACTCATTAATTTTATTATCCTGTAGTTATGTCACAAGAATACATATTTTCCCCTCACATTACTCTCTTTATATTATAAATATTCAAAAGTATATTTAATAATTAAACCAAATGTAACATCCCAGTTCCGGAAGCAGCCTAGAGACGCCCCAAACCCAGTTGGTCACATGGCCCTAAGCACATTTCCCTGAACGCTAGAGGCTGCTGACTAGCATTGAGGGCCTTGGGTGTGATAGTGGAGAAACTATGCCCTCATTGGCAGAGTAACACAGCAGAAGTAAAATAGATATACAATAGAGGAAGCAGTATAATCATGCAAAAGTTAACAATGGAAGACAAGAAATAATAAACTAGAGCACACATATATATACAAATGATGCATGACACATATATCTAGGAAAGCAGCCAAACAAATCACAATGTTGGAATAAAAATAGTACTAAAGTTAAGTACAAAAAAAAAGATAAAATCTCCTCTGCATCACAAGCCTCAACTTGGACCCATTCTATCCATCTCCACAGAACTCAAGTACCTGAAGTAGAAGGGAAAATGCCCTTATCTATACCTGTTATAGTATAATCTATTTGGGTCCAAAAGCATGGCCAAAATAGGGTGTGAGAATAAATCCCAGTAGGAAACCACCACAATATCTATTCCTAACAATCAGTGAATATATGGCAGGTAATAAAAAAAAAGAAGGCAGTAAACAAGGAAGTACTCAGCAGTAACCAATCCTACAGATTCAAAGCATTCTGTTTCATATATAAAGTAAACAGTTGTTCAGGCAGGAAAACACAAACAAGTAACCCTATGGGAAGTACTCATGACCTATCCCCTCTGCTCCTACCTAGAAACACAAGCAACCCTCTGGGAAGCACACATAGTCTACCCCTTCGGTTCAAATTACAAGGATATAACAAAGACTCTCTGAGGAAGTGCTCGCAGTCAATTTATCTTATAGTCTAAAGCATTAAAGACTCTATGAGAAAGATCACATAGTCAATTCCCCTTATATTCAAAGGTGAAAAGACTCTTTAAGGAATCTCACATTATCAATTCCCCATATAGTCAAATCTGGTCAAAGACTCTCTAAGGAATATCACATGGTCAATTCCCCTTATAGTCTACTACAATAGGTTCTCACTGACCTATGTAAGTCAAACAAGCATAGAAATGTAATACGACCAAAGAAAACCTCAAGAACTACTTGGCTAAATAGTATACAGCATATCAAGCATGTCGGATAAAATAATCACTCCTTCCTACAGTACTATAATGGGAAAACATCAAGGAAGCCTAATGGGCTAAACAGGACCAAACGATTGTAAAAAGAACATGCATGGGAAAACACATCCAAAGCATATAAATCAACGATATTCACATCCAATTAACCTCTACTCATGCATACCAGCATAGCAGGCAATTAAAAGGGTTAAAACGGTAAACACACAACACCCCATTCAAGGGTATTGGAAAAAATTTCACATATAACTCAAATACTTTCAATAGAAATGCACAAACCACCTACCTCAGTGTTGGGAGATCATTATATGTGAACCTCAAGCCTTGAATCACCCAAGAACACCATAGATCTTCAAAAACATCTAAAACCTTCAATATAGGATAACTTGAGAAGGAGTAGGAATCATGAAACAAATCTCTAGAATAAGGAAGAGCTTACCGAGGAAATCCCAACATAATAGACGGAGGTCAAATCAGAGATCGGATGCTCGCTCAGGGGCTTAAGGAAAGATCATGGCCATACGGGCGCTCTCAGACGAACTAGATCAAGAAGAAGGCCTTTCTGGCGATTAGACGTGACCACTGAAAGTTTAATGAAAAAAGAAAGAAAATATAGGGCGTGTACTTTCCATTTCTGTACTCCTCTATAGGTGGTCTCCAGGTCACCCCCACACAACCATGTGTGCGGCCATTACATGGTCAGCACACGGCTTCATGCGGCAATCGAGTACACGACATGTACTTCAAAAATTTCCAGAAATTCCTCTTTTTATAAAAGATGACCAGAAAAGGAAAACATATCTGAAAAGAATATTCGGGTTCTTAAAAATTCCCCCTTAAAAAAATTTGTCCCTGAATTTCCCTAGCAAGGCAGCGTATAAGAAGAAACCATGAACAACTCCAGCCACTACGATCGTACATCTGCCTCCGTCTCCTAAGTCTCATCTTATAGTCACACGTGCCACCATAGAACTCGTACCAGAGGAACAGACCTTCCATGGATAACCTTCTTACTTCGATCGAAAATCCGGATAAGATGCTCCTGAAAATATGCATCCACTTCCAACTTAACCTCCTCGGGTTGGAAGACATGAAACATGTCTAAGAAGTAACGTCGAAGCTGAGAAACGTGGAAGACGTCGTGCATATCCCGGTACCTCTGAGGTAACTAAAACCGATAGGCAATTGAACCAAATCTCTTGAATACCTCAAACAGCACGATGTACCTCACCGAATGCTTGCCCTGTCTCCTAATCCTTCTGTACCCCAACCTCGGTATGACACGTAGGAAAACATGATCCCCGACCTCAAACTCTAGAGGTCTTCTCCACTGATCAGCATAAGATTTTTGTTGTGTCTATGTAGTAGCCATCCTATTCTAAATTAACTTTGTCTACTCTGTGGTCTCCTGAACAATATGAGGTTCTATCATAACTACCTCTCATGCCTCCAACCAACATAAGGGTCATCGGCATGTCCTACTGTAAAAATAATCATAATGTTCCATCTGAATAGTTGCTTGAAAACTATTGTTGTAGGAAAACTCCACAATAGGTATGTGATTCTCCCAAGAACCTCCAAAATCTATAATGCATGCTCGAATCATGTCTTCAAGAACATGAACCATACGCTCGGACTAGCTATCTATCTGGGGGTAATCTATACTTAGAATCACCTGTGTACCCAAAGCCTTCTGAAGCCCTTGCAAGCCCAAAGAAGTAAAACGTGCATCTCTGTCTAAAACAATAGACTATGGGTCTCCATGTAAATGTACAATCTCACGGATGTACAACCTTCCCAGTTCATCATCACTGAAGGTCTCCTTGATTGGAAAGAAGTGGGAAACCTTCGTGAGTCTGTCAATGACAACCCATACTACATCATTCCATCAAGGCAACCTCGTTAAACCTGTCACGAAATCCATTGCGACATCATTACACTTCCTCTCGAGAATGGGTAACTGCTAAAAAAGATCTATTGGTCATTGATGCACCGCCTTCACTTGATAACAAGTGGTACACTTCATGATGAAACAAGGAACAAATATTTTCATACCTAGCCACCAATACTGATAGTGTAGATCATGATACATCTTGGTGACACCATGATGAACTTCCCGAACCGAGGAATGAACGTCCTGCATCACCTCCTCGGTATTTCTTCTGTAACCCATACACGTCCTTGGAAACACAAGATCTCATACTCGCCTATGGTCCATCCAGGAATAGGGTCCTTTCCTGACACACATTACCATAGGACTAGGCCTTCAGAATCTGATAGCGGCCTCATTCGCACTCGATCAATCAGAGTAGAGATAACAGCTATAGAAGAAAGAAAAGTTTTCCCCTATCTGTCATGCACCTCCAAATGGATCTTAGATAACAGAGCCGTAAGCTGTCACTCACTACTGGCCTCCTGAACTGCTTGTATCTGAGTCCTCCTACTCTATGCATCAACCACAGTGTTTCCTTTCCCAAGCATGTAGGCAAGCTCGAAGTCAAAAGACTGAAGGTACTCAACCCACCTCCGCTATCTCAAATTCAGATCACATTGAGTGAAGATATACTTGAGACTATTGTGGTCAGTGAAAACCAAAAAATGATCTCCCAGAATATATTGTCTCCAATGGTGTAAGGCATGAACAACTACCAACAACTCGAGATCATGCGTCTTTTAATTTCCCTCGTGTGGCCTCAACTACCGAGACCCATTCGCGATGACTCTTTTCCCCTGCATAATCACATCTCCCAGACTGATACCTGAAGAATCATAGTAAATAGTATAGATCTTGACCAGCTCTGGCAAGACTAGTATTGGTGCTGAAGTCAATATCCCTTTCAGCTCCTTAAAGACTGACTCCAAAGAATCTGACCATGAGAACCTTGCACCCTTCTTTTTCAAACCCGTCTGTGGTGCTGCTAAGCATGAAAATTCCTATATGAAACCTTTGTTGTAACCATCCAGTCATAGAATACACCATACCTCAAAGACGTTCTTTGGCCGATCCCAGGAAACTACTACTCTCACTTTCTCTGGGTCGACTGATACCCCTGACTCTGAGATAACATGACCCAAGAAGTGAATCGCGTCCCTCTAAAAGTGGAATTTTGGGAGCTTAGAATTTAACTGATGTTATCTCAGTGTACTCAGAACAATATCAAGATGGGTAGCATGGTTATGTCGAGTGTGAGAGTACACCAAGATATCGTCCACAAAGACCACCACAAAAGAATTCATGTATGGATAGAACACTCGGTTCATCAGTGCCATGAAGACTGCAGGCACGTTCGTGAGACCGAATGGAATAACCACATACTCGTATAGACCATACCTGCTCTAGAAAGCTGTAAGAGGTATATCAGATGGCCTAACATGCAACTGATGATAACTGGATCTCAATTCAATCTTAAAGATTACCTAGGCTCCATAAAGATGATCAAAGAGATCGTAAATCCTTGGAAAGGGATATATGTTCCTGACCATCAATTGGTTCAGCTTCCGATAATCCACACAAATCCTGAGGGTACTGTCTGCCTTAATCGCAAATAGAACAGGAAAACCCCATGGAGAAGTACTGGGTTGGATGAAACCCTTTTCCTACAACTCCTCCAACTACTTCTTGATCTCCTATAACTCTGGAGTAACCATCCTATAAGGTGGAATGAACACCGGTTCCGCTCCTTGAATGAGTTCAAAAGAAAAGTCTACCTCACGCTCCAGAGGTAAACCTGAAAAGTCCTCTGGAAAGACGTCCATGAAATGATCCACCACTAGAAAAAATTCCATCTGTGAATTCCCCTGGTCATTCAGATATAGACTAGAAATATGGGTTGTAACTCTTCCCAACCCATGATGCTCGGGTCCTGCTCTTCTCACCTTGAAATCCCATTCTCCCTTATGAAGAAAAAATCCGCCCTCGGGTGATGTGAAACTCACCCTATGACGATAACAATCAATGACTTCTTGGAAGGGAACTAACTAGTCCATTTTGAGAATGACATAAAATCCCGTCATCTCTACGATATAGAGGTCCCATAAGAAGTGACACCCACCAACCTTAAGAGGGTAGTCCTTGCAGTGATGTACACTAGCTGTTCTAGTCCCCCAAGGAGTGTCTAGCATCAAGATATCAGTAGAATAAATGATATAGAGCTCAAGGATCTCTATAATAGAAACAGATATAATGCTATGGGAAGCCCCTGTATCGAAAAGAGCAGAAGATAGAACTGATGAAACTAGGATTGTACCTTATACAGAAGAGGGTCCAGGATCCTACTCCTACTGGGTTTGCTCCACTGCAATAGTATGGCCTACACCATGGCCATGTGACCCTACCATTCCACCCTGAGCTGATCCACCCTGTTGTCACTGAAATCTGGGCTACTGACTACCACAACCTTGATCTCCACCTCAGCCTGAACTACTGAAATAAATCCAAATCCCCGACTGGTGAGCAACTGGTGGTGCTTCTCTTGAATGAGGAGTCATCGAAGAACCCCTGTCACCAGCTTTTGGTGAGAATAAATGAATGAAATGTTTAAGATAACCCATATTGCCAAAAGATCGGCACTCCACTAGGTCTCTCGGGCATTGTATCCTCGTATGCCTCCTCTTCCCACACTGGTAGCACACCACCTGGATACCAAAAGATGCATCCCGCCTACTCAGATCTCCACATGCATTCTCCCCGCAGAGTTTCTTGGTATCAGCTGGCGGAGCACTAACTCTGGATGAAAAACCGCCCATGCTCATAGCTCCATAATCCCTTAGATTGCACACGGTGATCTGCACCTGTTTGACTATAGAAGATATCAAAGTCTACTTGAAGATGTTCACCTGAGACTAGATATCTTGCCTGAGACCATCCACAAACTTCCGTTCAAGGAACAACTCATCTCCCCCTAAAAAGGGTGTAAAGCGATGTATCTCGGTGAAGCGAGGGGAATACTCTCGAAAAAAATAGTACCCTGCTCCAAGCTCATAATCTCTCAGGATAAATCAGCCCTCAAGTTTTATGGATAGAAGTAATCATAGAAGGTGCACTGAAACTCATCCCAAGCCATATTATGTTGGCATCCAACCTATGAGACCACATCTCACCACCTCTTGGCGGAGTCTCGAAGCATGTGCATAGAGAGTTTCACCCTCCTCTCTAGAGGCGTCTCCAGATGCTCAAAGATAATCAACATGGCTTTTATCCATGACATTGCAGCCTGAGGACCTCTATCCCTTCAGAAGGTGGGAGGATGCTACTGGTGAAAGACCCGTGTCAATTCTGCCATCGATGGGGTAGGAGTTGGCACTCCCGGAAAGGTCTGCATCATCCTCAGAAATCCCTCCCTGAACTATGCATCGACACCAATGTCTGGAATGACAACTGGTGCCAAGACTGGCACAACTGGAGGATCTATAGGTAGTCCCTGATCAGTCATGACCAGTGTCTGATCAGCACCCTGTAACTGGCATACAATTGGAGGACATCTCGGTGGCATGACTCTGAAAGGTCAATCACACACCTTAGCTCATGATTTTCATGGACTAAAATCTAGAAGAGAAAGAGGGAACATGAGAAAGAAAGTATTATAGTTTTTCAAAACATGAATACACGGCATGTATAATGCCTACAAATCATGTTCCCTTAAGAGTTTCACATGGGCATGTACTTCTACAAACCCAGGTCATGTAACACCCCATACACACGACGTGTTTTCCTAATACACGACGTGTACTTAGCTTCTCTTCCCCTGCCCGAGTCCATCTGCACAACTAACCCACACGGTTCTCCTAGAATAAGACTACACGACGTGTTCTCTCCAGACACAGCGTGTAGATGAGCTTCACCGACCCGTGTTGTTAGTGACATGGCCAGAAACATGGCTCACACTACAGGACGTGTTCCAGAAGGACACGATGTGTATTAGAAGATACTCAATTGACCTGTGTTGTTAGTGACATTACTGGTTTACACGGTCTACAATACAGCGTGTACATCTGGTACATGGCTTGTCCTACCAAATATTTCTAAACCCTATGTCCCCACCCACATAGTCTGAGACACGGTTAGAGGCTACACAGTGTGTACATTAAGTACATGGCATGTACTTAAGAAAAGCAGTTTCTTACCGAACAGAAGAACACAGGGTGTGTATTCAAAACTACACGGCGTGTATTCTGGGTTTTTCCGAACAGTAAGCCTCAAAAACTACTCTGGAGCCCAGAAAAACACTAAAAAGAACGTTGAAAGTGCCAAATTCCGATCCTTGAGGGCCCATACATCCCAAAAATCAAATCTTGACATCTTATACATGTCATATTTAAGAAATACAAGGCAATGATCCACCAAATTCTTGTCCATGAGGGCCCATAACACCTTAGGAACCAATGTTTGGTGTCCATTCAAAGAAATCCTTGCGTAGAGAAATACCCTACTAAAAGCGGGTTTTCTATCATGGAATCTATCACAACAGAATGCATATCTAACGCAACACCTATCACAACAACATGAAATCTCTAATGCTTCGTAAATGCCATGACAAGAATGGATGACATGTGATTTATAGCAAGTTCCTATATGATGCATAAAATGGAATACTCTTATCTCATCGGGTTGCAAAAAAAATAGAGCCTCAATAATATCAAAAATTATAGCACAAAACATGTGAATCACCCAATGGTGAAATCAAAATCAGCTGTAAAATCACAAAACTAGAAATTGCAATAAATGAGGTAAATTGGATTTTCTTTTTACACGAGTTAGATACTCCCAGGAATAACTTATTACCAAGTACATATTCCATCCTATCATTGTCTATAGACTCTATATAGTATGTAAAGAAGAAAAGAATCCTCTGATACCACTTTGTAATGTCTCGGTTCTGGAAGCTGCCCAGAGACTCCTCGTACCCGGTTGGTCACATGGCCTCAAGCACATTTCCCCAAACACCAGAGGCTGCTCACTAGCAGCGAGGGCCTTGGCTGTGATAGAGGGGAAACTATTCCCTCATTGGTAGAGTAACACAGCAGGAGTAAAACATATATACAATAGCGGAAGGATTATAATCATGAAAAAGTGAACAGTGGAAGACTATAAATAATAAAAAGGAGCACAGATATATATACAAATGATGCATGATACATATGTCTAGGAATGTAGCCAAAAAAATCCCAATGACGGAATTAAAATAGTACTAAACTAAAGTACAAAAGAAAAAAATATTATAGCTCCTCATCATCGTAAGCCTCAGCTTAGTCCCATGCTCTCCAGCTCAATAGCACTAAAGTTCCTAAAGTTGAAGGGATCTTGTCCTTATCTATACCTCCAAAAATATAATCTATTTGGGCCCAAAAGCATGGCCCAAATAGGGTGTGAGAAAAAATCCTAGTAGGAAACCACCACAAGATTTGTGCCTAATAGTCAGTAAACATATGGTAGGTAATAAACAAAAAAAGGCAGTAAACAAGGAAGTAATTAACAGTATCCAATCCTATAATTTCAAATCATTCTGTTTCATATATCAAGTAAACAACTAATCAAGAAGGAAGAAACAAACAGGTAACCCTTTGGGAAGTACTCACGGCCTATCCACTCTAGTCCTACCTAGAAACACAAGAAATCCTCTTGGAATTACACACAGTCTACCCCTCTATTTCAAATTACAAGGATATAACAAACTCTTTGAGGAATCACTCACAGTCAATTCCTATTATAGTCTAAAGCGTTAAATATTCTCTGAGGAAGCGCACACCATCAATTCCCCTTATAGTCAAAAGTGATAATGAATCTCTGAGGATGCTCACATGGTCAATTCCTCATATTGTCAAAAGTGGTCAAAGACTCTCTGTGGAAGCTCACATAGTCAATTCCCCTTATAGTCTACTACACCAGGTTCTCATGGCCCTGTGTAAGTCAATTGAGCATAGAAATGAAATACGGTCAAAGTAAACCTTCAGAAGTACTTGGGTAAATAGTATATAACATATCAAGAATGTCAAATAAAATAATCAATCCATCATACAGTACTAGCCATGGGAAAACATCAAGGAAGAAAAACAGGATAGACAGGATCAAACATTTATAAACAGAACATGCATGGGCATACACTTCCAAAGCATAGAAATCAACCCTATTCGCATTCATTTAACCTCTACTCATGCATATCAGCATAGCAGGCAATTAATAGGGTTAAAACGATAAACATGTAACACCCTATTAAATGATATTGGACAAAATTGCACATATAACTCAAAGACCTTCAACAAAAAGGCACAAATCACCTTCCTCGGTGTTGGTAGATTGCTATATGTGAACCTCTATCCTTGAATCTCCCAAGAACACCATAGATCTACAAAATCATCAAGAAATTAAATGGAGGATAACTTGAGAAGGAGGAGGAATCATGAAATGAATCTCTAGTAGAAGGAAGAGCTTACCGAGGTGATCCCAACACAATCGACAGTGGTTGAATCAGAGATAGGATGCTCGCTCGGGGGCTCAGAGAAAGATCACAGATGTATGGGTGCTCTTAGATGAACTAGGTTGAGAAGAAGGCCTTTCTGGCGATTAGATGCGACCCTGGTATGTTTAATGAAAAAAAATACATGGCGTGAACTTTGGAAGTAGACGACGTGTACTTTCCATTTTCATACTCCACTTTAGGCGGTCTCTAGGTCACCCCCACACGGTTGTGTGTGTGGCCTTCACACGGCCAGCACACAGCTTCATACGTCAATCGAGTACACGACGTTTACTCATAAAGAACATGTCGTGTACTTAAAAAAATTCCTGAAATTCTTCTTTATCTAAAAAACGACCAGAAAAGGAAAACATATCTGGAAAGAAGATCCGGGTTCTTACACCAAATTTATTTAGATCTTTGGTCAAAAATTCCTTTTTCTTCCAAATCCTTGTTTTCAAAAAATTTATTCAAAAATGTGTTAATGTTCTCCAATGTATTTATAAAAAATAATTTTAACCATTTTTTACTTTTGTAATGTGTTTTAAAAGAAATATTCATATTTCTTTCTAAATTTTATTCCCATTTTTATTTTACTAAAAATGTCAAAGGAATCTTTATTTTAATGTGTATGACATGAATGTCATTTTCAGTCGTTAAGAAGAACAGATAGTTTTAAATATTTGTACATAAGATTCAATATTTATTTTAAATGAAATTTATATGAACATTTTTTATATGAATTTTTATTTTAAAAATGTTGTTTTTAAAACTAAAATTATATGTTCCCCATGTGATGTTTTAAATGATTTTTAAAGATTTCTTTATAATTTATATAGTTATTTTCAAGGAAAATAATTTTAAAAATGTTTTATATTTTAATATATGTTTTTCAAAGTGGAAAAACTATTTTACCAAATACATTTATTAAATTATCTTTCAAAATAATTGTCTATCTAAGATTTCATCTTTTAATGTTACTTATGCTTTACTAGGGATATTATATAAGGATACCATTATTATTATTTCTCTAAATGGTATATGGTTATGATGGAATTATTATTAAGAATCATATTTCTATTTCTAGGGTTATACTACGATTAAAATGAAATGAGACCCTGTTATTTTTCCATGAGTTATGCTATGAAAAAATTATAAAATGATTAGTAAACTTTTTTCTTTTCCTTAGGTTATTCGATGTTTAGATTGATTTATTAAGACCATTTATTTTCTTGGGTTCTGATATGATAAATGGTTTAAAATATTATGTAACATGTTTTTATGATTTTCATTTTTTGATAGGTGGGATCTATATCGCCTTTTAATGCATTAGGTAAATATTTATATCTCATGAGATAAACCAGAATATAAATGGTAGTGAAAATGGGTTAGAAGGGGAATTTATCCATTATTATACTCTTGGGAGTGAACCTGACTACTATTTTGGTTTGGAAAATTAACCCATTCCACTATGATAGCCCTGTAAATAATCCTTATCTACTACGCATATGATTTTCTACCCTTATGTGTATTCAAAAAATCTATGAATTATGACAATGTTGTGTTCCTTTGGTTCATTTTCTTTTATTTCATTATGGTTCATTACTTATGAACTATCGGGATTTATTCTATGACTTTTGTTTTAGATCTATGATATTAAGGTTACAGTTTTCAATTGTTATTATCATGTTCTCATACCCTTATACTCATGATATGTGGATATCCCCCATGTTTAACCATATTGAGCATCATAGTTTACCCTTTCATATATTTAATTTCCAATGGTTATAATCAATGATATTTTGTGTCTAATATATAAGAAGGTTTCTAGTTATGATGAACTTAGTGGGAGATGAGATTTCTCACTTATGGAAAAGTTTTTTATGTTATTGTGTTTCCAAAGGAGCTAAAACTAAATGATTCTACCATGGATCATTATGTTGTGTAATGAATATTCATCTATTAATATGTAATATATATGTATGATATGTTTGGATAATTATTCTATCAATCAACACTACTATCAATAGCCCATATTTCTCAGTATCCACATCCCTACCACATTCTTCATGTGCAGAAAATTATCGTCTATTATCTCTTGGACATGGACCTTATCCTACTTTGGTTCCATACTACTGACCTAGTCTATGATTCCCAAATTTCCATGAGTTCATCAGAAAAAACATTTCATTGGACACATCTGACTACATTCCCAACACTCTATCATTGTCCAATCACACAACACCTGAATGTGTCCAATCTACCTCTACTAGAATCATACCATCGATGATCCACACTATGTTGGAATCTATAAGTAATTTTTGTGACTAGCCTGCTATATATCCTTATGGATCCTCTTTCATCTATCCATAAATCCACATTATGTCTCTTTTTACACTATTATCTATCTCAGTAGATCCCCATAAATTTCATTAATCAGTTATCAACAATTGATTCATTACCTCAAATAATGATGTTAACCTTAATATGATTACTCGTCAGTTGATAACAAACTATAAACCAGCCTCAAACAATCATAGTTTATATATTTCATCTCCTACCTTATTCAACCTAGAAAATAATAGGTTTTATGATTGTCCTAACATAATACTTGACTGATGTATCTCCCTTCTATAATTTCATAAAGCCACATGAGTGATCCCGCCTTACTGTCTAAGGGAAAAAAATATCGTAAAACATGGACTTAATTTCCATTTAGATATCTCCATAGTTATACATTGTTTTACCTATACATCCCACTAGATCTTCATTTTTAATTAAAAATATAAGTTTCTAACTTCACCCTCTTCCCTAGGGGTGTATCAATTTGAACGAAAATCAAATGGAAGAACTATAACAATTATTCTACCTCATGCATTCTGAAATATTCCTAGAATAAAGGAGGGATCAAATAATGAAACTCCTATGTTAAATATTCCATGAAAATATCATCACCCTAAGATCCCAGGTTAATGATTTTAATGTGAATCTTTGAACATGCCTTGAGTTACTCATCCATTGATGACCCAAGTTCCTTTGTAGAGCGGGGCCTAAACTTCTCTACTCACTATGGTTGTCCTACCTTCATTGATGCCTCCACTTGTGAATCATATTCTACTTATAATCAGGGACCTCATCCTAAGAATCCCATAGTATCACTACATATCCTCCCACCTAAAGTTATAATTTTGGTTTTCTAGGTTCCACCACACTAAGAACCAAATATGATGATCATCATAAAGATAACATTCTAGATATTTAAAATAGAGGAATAAATATTATCTATTTTATATCACTACCATTAAACTTCACTAGCACACCCATTTCAAATACCATCCATCCTCAAAAACCCCTTCCTACCAATATTAGATTTTGTCATGAAATACACTATATACATGTAGGATCACATTTTCATCTATTTTGGAATCACATACCTTGGAAGGATGAGTATAATTCCACCAACTAACTCTACATTAAAAAACTATTTAATATATTGTTGGCCTTTACAATAGACCAACCCCTTTTATTTCCACCTCCACTACCTTTCAATAGGGTGTCCAATTATAATGAAACCATGATAAAATTAATAAAAACATAATTTAGTATGTTGTTGACACATTAAACAACTCACCCCATTCTTTTTTTCTGGGTTCCAAGAAACAATCATAAGAACACACATATGTCATGTTATTGTTAATACCTAATATGAATCTTGAGTAATCCATATTTACTCTTAGGAAAAGAGTCCAAAAAAGACAATAACACTAACTATGAATTAATCCACATTAAATAACTCAACTATAACCATGATATTATGATGCAATAATCCCATTAACCACAGTAAAAAGGACTTCATTTTATGTGGGTTCTATCTAGAAACTAAATGAAACATTAACAAAGTGTCCTGACACATTCCTATAACTCATGATTACCCCATCCCAAAAAATAAATCATGATATAGTAAACCATATTTAATAATATAATTCAATTTTCAAACACATTTACCACTTTACAGAACTTTCTCAAGTACTATATCGTAGTACCCGGTCTCATATAAAACTTCATGATTTCCCTTCCTTGGTTTAATCTAAAAAAAACTAGATCAGAGAGCTTCTAGAACTTATTAGAGACACCAAAAAATCTAAGTGTTGTTGACTAGTACGTAGGTTCTATTTACATACCATTCAAGTTGTAAAATGCTTGAACGATCTCATGTTGGCTGATAAAACATGTATATAAACAAAAATAATCATGGTGATCTCCAATATAAAACTAAGGAAACACATGACTTATCTCCTAAAGACAATTCTATCATGCTCATGCACCCTCTGCATACCCAAATGAATTATACACAGTACCTCATCCCTATTCCATTTCATGTATTCAAAACCATAGAGTCTATACGGGTCTAAGATGGATTATGTAGTGTATGTGTATGAACTCATTAAGAGGCCACAATGGAGTCCCTAGTATACATCCATTCGTATACTAGTGTATTCAAAAAAAATTATAGTAAATAAATTTCACATAATATTATCCACTCATGTTCTACAATTCTTGAGTAAACATTTACCAACATCAACTAGTGTTGAAGTGTAAAAATTCATCTGTGGTCTATCATTTCAGAATATCCCTCATACTTGAAACCCTTTCCATATCTCATGGAAACACATAACATCTATTTCCAGCCATTACATGGGACTACCTAACAATATTCCCATGTATTCCTTTTGATTCAACCTGATACACTAATGAAATAGAAAAAAGACATATTAAAAGTCCCATAGACATTCATATACTCATCCATTGTCAGCTCAACAACCCAACATCCCAAACCAAAAGAACATATACCTTATCTAGTATTGGCCCATTGACACCAATATAGTGGTGATACAAAATCCCCAAATAATGGCCTTAAACACCATCAGTTTTGGAATTCTCTACAGAACACCTCCTCCATAATGATTCTCAACCCTATCCCATGTACCAATTATTCTATAGTGTCCTACACCCACAATAAATGGTAAACATCACTTCAGTGGGTCCTATCCAATATTCACATGACCCATATAACTCTCTAAAATAACCATAGTGAGTGGTATCGTAGACTATCCTAGGGTAAACATCTAAAGACCCTATATAACCACATGAAAAACACATTTCTCGATAGTGAAAAATGGTCAACATCATCCACATCATCCAAAATAATAATTTCACCTAACAAATAGAGATCAACATTGACAACAATCTCTCAATTTGTTCCCAATACATTCACACAAAAACAAATTAGATAGAAAATCATTAAAATAATTTTAAGTAAATGGAATCATCATTCATAATAAACAATAGAACCCCATATTTCTTCTTATATTATATTAATGAATCAAGAATTCCATTTCACACATGATACTTCCCATTTCTATCTCCAAGGAACCAGAGATACCCAGTGTAGTACAAACCGAGTCTCACCTGGACAAGTAATCTCACAACCATTTCCATGATTCACATATATATTAAATTAGACATAAGAAGTAAAAATACAACCTTATTATTGTATAATAATACTCATTGAAAACCAACAAATGCTTTGAGCTCAAATAAAAATAATTAGAATAGAATATCTAAACCATAAAAATATGGCATAATGGATACAAACTACAAGAACATAATATGATGATAAATAAATAGTGAATGTAATAATATAGAATATTAATAATGGACTAGGATAACACATATGATAGAAGACACTATTATTCATCTTTAAATGAAGGATATTAAACATTTAGAACCAATTATTGAGAGGAAGATGGTGAGTTCACCCCTCAATCATGAAATATCTCCCCCATCTCTCACCTATACTTTATAAAAAATTATATTTTAATTATATAGAGGATAACATCAAAACATGAAATTATTTTTAACATAATGAGTTATAATGATAGTATGACCCCCTCTACTAGGTTCATTCATGTCGTGTATCTTAGTGTCACAACATGAATGAATGTAGTCTGTAACATTTTAGCAATGGACCAAACCACATTACCAAAAACACTCCCTATGCCAGTCTTAACCCCTGTATCATCTAAAGCTAGATGAAATAATAGGGTTTCCAAAAAAAATGAATGGGGTTGCACCTCGTAAATTGTATGGGGTGCTGTATAAAGTGAGAATAACCCGCTATGGGATTCTATCCATTATTTTTATGGGAATGAAGAGTGAACATAGTCCATTATGGGATTTTATCCATTATGATGGCCATTAATACTATCCTTGACTAATGAATTGATATTCCATTCTTATGTGTATGCTAAAAACATATATCCTATGCGTATGATATCCTCTTATGGATCACAAATGATTATTGAAGATTCTTAAATTTTACGAATCATTCCATTAATTATGAAAAATCTTTACAACATGACCCATTATATATGGTCTATGACTACTTGTGTATTATTTTCTTAGTTTTTATCATGCTCTTATACCCTTATTGTTATCTTATACTCACTTATGATCTATGATTATTACCTCCCATTTTAACCAAATTTACCATCTTATCTCACCATTTCACATGTTTCAATTTGTCAAAGTTATAAGGGAAGATATTATGTATGATAATAATATAAGGGTACTATGTTAGAATATTTTTTTCAGAGATATATCAGATCATTCATTAAATAATTTTATTATATATCTAGTCCCTAAAAATTATATATAGTATCAAAAATTAATCTAGTTTCAAAAAAAAATATATTCTTTAAAGATAATAAACCTTTAAAATTACTGTGTGTGAATTATTGTAATATGAACTATGTTTTCATATAGAATTATAGACTATATATATGTATGTTTTTCTAGAGATTCCTAAAGTACAACAAGAAATATAATTAGATTTTATAATCTTTATCTACCTAAGAGGGATTCAAATAGTATTGTTGTTCTAATTAATATGAAATATTTTTTGTAAACTCTATCTCAATTAGAGTATCATATATTTCATGTTTGGTTTACCCATTATATGATGAAATTTCAGAAACACCATCCCATTAGTGGAAAAAATTATACAATATCACTATATATATTAATTATAATTAGAAATAAATATGTATATTATTTCCTATGATCATGTCTACTATTGGAGTCTTCCATTATGTGGAAGTAACAATAATAATTATAAGATCATATGATGGGAAACATTTTCCCATAAATTAGAACTAGATTATAAAGGTAGAGTATCTTGTCCATTTGAAATTTCAGCACTTGATTATATGACATGTATTATACTATTTTTTGTATTTATACACATTTATATTATTCATGCAGTCATATATATAATGTATTTTATTTGATACCCCATTGGTGTTGGCATAAAGTGCTTTTTATCCAAATATGATATATGTAGCTTAGTGGATGAGAAAAAACTATGCTTGTATAAACATTAGTGTGATGGAATAAATTATTTATAATGATCTTTAATTAGAATGACTGGGATAAAGGGGAATTTCATGCCAAAAATGTGGTTCATTAATTAAAGTGTATTCTATATTAAATTATTTTGTGTATGTATTGAATAGTGTAAACCTTGTAGGATATCACCTTATGATATATGATTTTTATATTTGTTCATTTGTTCATTTTTTTTATTGTATAATGATTGTTTATCTATCATTGTATGAATTTAATTGTAGATCCATGTAAAACATTGATTTCGATATATAATGTTGGATCTTGAATATACGGATTATACACAAGAGGGGGGTGAATTGTGTCTTTCAGATTTTTCATTAACTCTTCGATTGAACGAGTTATGTCTTCTATGCTTTATCAGATTTGATCATGCAGTGGAATAAGTAAAAGCAGGGACACATAGATGTATAGTGGTTCAGGGAACAGAAGGCCCATAGTCCACTCCACCAACGCTCAACTCCACGAGCTTGGTGATTTTCACTATCTAGTCCTCATTTCAACAGACAGGTTCACAAATGAGTACAGGCAGTTGACACCTTTACAATCCAAGGAAAAACAAAGCCTTCTAGTTCAAATACGAACCTACACAGCTTAGTACGAGAATATTGTTACTCAAGAATAGAAAGAAAAGATTTTTGTATTTTGAAAATACTTTCCAGATGTTCTTCACAATTACAACAGCATGCAATTGACATCATATGGATCGTTATCTCTAGAAATATTTATTTTCAAGTCTAAGCAGTTCTGAGTTGATCCGGTTGCAGTAGATATAGAGATATAATTCACATCTTCATCAGTAGTAGATCCACAGTAGATATTTGATTTAGAACAAGTGAATCTTTTATCGAGTTCCTTCTTCTTCTTAAAATAAACAGAGCTTTGATGCTCCTCTTAAATCAACAGAATGGAGTGCTTTTTGCAGTATCTTCTTTCCACCTTTTTGAATAATCGATTGATCACCACACACTTGTGCCTGGTGTTTTAGAGAAAACATATATAATAAAGCAGATCATATTCCCTGCAAATTTAGATTCATGAAATTCACCTTTTGATTCACGATATTCAAAATTTTGAATTTATAGAGTAATCATAACTTCCTTGAAGACTCGGCATAAAAAGATACTTTTAATTCGATCTTTAATCCATTGATAAAATGGATTTGAATTCGTCAAAGTCATATTTTAAAATTGACTTTAAATCCGGCTTGAAATCCGTCTAACAATCTGCTTGCTGACCATTGCATAATAATATCGTATTTAAAACTTTCTGACGCCAAATGTAAGGTTGATGATGTGGCCTCCAAACGTAGGGTTGATGACATAGTCTTCAAACATAAGGTTCACAACGTAAGGTTGACAACGTAAAGTTGACAACAAACATAAGGTTCATTCCAAACGTATGGTTGTTCATCCATACTTTTCTCTTTAACTTTCAAACATATGGTAAAAGATACATACTTTTCCAAGAACGTATGGTTGTTTACAAAAGTAAGGTTAATGAACCATACTTTTTAGAAACAAACATAATGTTTAATATTTACGTACGGTTCTCCTTCCATACTTTTCTGATAACCCAAACGTAAGGTTCCTTTATAACGTAAGGTTCTTCTTCCATAATTTTCTGATAAAGTATGGTTGATTTACCATACTTTTCTCTTATCTCAACAATTATACATGATTTTCATCCTTACGCTACGTTTATCCACGTAGGGTATGAACAGTGATTCCAGGACATGCTAAAGTAGATTCCGACTAAGTAGCGCATGAACAGTGTTTCCAGAACATGCTAAATACGAATACTTTAATAATAAATTCCCCTAATTTCAAGAGTAAAATAAAAGGATAAATTTATGAAAAATACTAAATAAAATCATTAGAAAATAATTAAGGGTATTTGTGAGCATCAAAATTATCATAAAGAGACAGAGTATTATTTTCAATAATCTCCCCCTTTAAATAACATTATTATGTATTGTTGAAAACAATACTTTTCTCCACAATCTCCCCCTTTTTGATGATCACAAAACCCATAAAATAATAAGACTAATTAAATGAAATTAACTTTCAAAATTAGTTACATAATGTTTTAGAATTTTTAGAGGATAAAACAATATTTAATTTTAAAAAAAATCATTTCAATAAATATAAATTTCTCCCCCTTCATGAAAATAAAAGTTTCTAGTTTTATCCAAATTTCTCCCCAAATACCATAAAATAGTTTTCTGTATAAATCCAAAACATTAAATATACAGGAAATAATTTAAATAAGGTTTTTAAAATAAAATGTTGTGTTTATCCAAATTTCTCCCCCTTTTTGTGATATCAAAAAAATGATAAATTATGGATTTGAACACATTTAATGTTGCACTAAACTATAGGTAAATGATATTATTAACTGTTTATCAATATTTAAATCTGGAGTACTGGAATATCAAAATAAAGACATTAAAACAAATAGAAATAATCAAATAGACAATGGAGAAAATTTTCATTCAAAAATAGTAGTATTTACATAACAATGATATACACAGGAATCAAGGTTTGGGTGAGGTAGGCAATAGGTTCTATCTTCTCTGGATTACAGACTTGATTTCCGTGAACTGTTCCTTGAGCCTCTTCATCATCCCATATCTAAGTTTGATTAGGATCTCTTTGTTCTCTTGAGTCATATAAATATCCTCAATTAAATTGACTCTGAAAAACTCATGCATCCTTTCCTCTTTTTCTATAAACACTGACAGCTTCTCTGATAGCAGATTTAATAGAGTTCTGATTGGTGGCTCATTAGATGTCAGTTTATCCACTAAAAATTTCTGATTGTCCAGCAACACTGATAATGGAGCACTGTTACATTGAAGATCTTACAACCTGTCATTCATGTTGCTCATTGCAGCTGTGATAGCATGAAATCTTTTGATTAAATCAGGTGAAGTTCTTGATCCACTAGCAGCATTATTTGCAACTGATGCAAATTGGTTCTCCATAAAAAAAATTAGATCTGATAAATCTGTCTTCATAACCATTTCAGATTTCAACTTCAACTGCATTCAGCATATCCTCTTTAAACATTTCAACTTCTTGCCTTGAGACTGCACTCTCCTTCAGCTTTTGAAATCTCAATTGTTATAAGTCTAAGGCATTTCTCAGAGTGACATTATCAGATTCCAACTGAGACATATTTTTTTAAAGTTCTTCAACTTATTTCTTTCTTGAATCAGAGGCACCCTATGCTTGATTCGCATTCTCAGGATCTGGATGATGCAGCAGTACCAAAGGTAATGATTTAGCATCAGATTTTTCTTTCTATTTGTCCTGAGTAGGTTGGTCCACAGATTTTTCCTTAGAGTCTGCAGACTCCTCCACAAAATAATCCTCTTGAAGTACTTCTATGTGAGGTTCAGAATCATTCTCATCATGAACATCATCATATTTGTCTTCCACTAGAATTTTGAGAACAATATTTTCAAGATTTTCCTAATGTATGGCCACTTCCTCACCAGGCTCTGCCTCCTTATCTTTTTCCTGTTGAAGTGTAACTTCAACATCAGCTACAATTTGTTCCTGATTCTCCCTTTGAGATTCTTCTTGAACTCCTGATCCCTCTACTTATGTTGTCATTTCACTAACATCTTCCATGGTCTTATCAATTTCAACTTCTCTTACAAAAGAATATGAAAATAAATCTTCTGTTGTTGCCAATGCAGGGGAAGTAATTTCCTCAGTAACAGGTCTAGTTCTTCGAGATTGAAGTCCCTCCTGACTTCTTTCTTCCTTAGCATCTTCCACTTCAAATCGGATCCTTATTTCTACATTACTGACTCTTGATTCAGCTTGTACCTCCTTAGACATAGCAGGTTGAGCCTGAGCACTCTCTGAGTCATCCTCAGCTCCTACTGGAAAAAGTTTTCCTTTAATGGTGCTCCATAAATAGCCAATTTTTCTTAGAGTTCCAGCATTAAACATATTACTGTGATGATAGTTTACTCGGGCATCCACTAATCTCACCATGTCCTTCTTAAGCAACGACTTGGAAATAAATCGACCAAAAGGGTAAAAGTTCATCCGGGCATCACTTTGACAATAGTAATTGAGGTACCTTACCATGTATCTTGGGAAGTTTAATTTGATATTCCTTAATAGAAGATACATTATGTATATATTAGGGTAAAAAATCTTTTCCATTTCTGCCATTCTGGGAGCTATTCCTATCTGAACAAATTTAACTAGGATCTTATGATCCAGTTCTAAATCGTTCACCATCATTTTCTTAATAGTAGATGTTCCAAACAAAAAGAACATTATTTCCTCAGATTTATGCACAACATCTACTATGTTTTTCAAATCAAAATGAAAAAATCCCTCGTGAGGGAAGTTGAGAATCTGACCAATTTCTACTGACGAGATTGAGAAATCCCTATCCTCTATCTTATCCATCATACTATCCTCAGTATCCCCCAGACTAAACTGTATAGATTTGAAAAAGTATCTAAGTTCTACCTCATACAAAAATTCCGTATTATCACTATTAAATGTATGTTCAAGGTTCTGGAATGAAAGCACTTGTTTCAACAATAGATTTGTCTGAAATAACCGGTCGAGATTGATTACCATGCCCTGTAGGATTTTTCTTCCTTCAGAGCATTGTCTCTTGGCATTGCTTGGCTCGGCTTCACTGGCTCTTTTAGTCCTTACCATCTCTGCGAGTATCTCTGAATGTTTGGAGGTTAGGGTTTCAGAGGTTCGAAGGTTAGGGTTCACGAGCAGAGGTGCGGTTTGTGGATTCGAAAAGGTTTCAATAGAAATGAAAAGGTTTAGAAGTCGAAAGGGTTTCTAACAACCTTGATTCCCGTGTTTTTAATAATCATTACATATATTTAAAAATAAATAAAATAGACAATGCGGATAAAAGAAACTTATTCTATTTTAAAAAAATTATTTTAAGTAGAATTAAAATAAAGAAA
Source organism: Viscum album (assembly GCA_963277665.1). Lineage (NCBI taxonomy): Eukaryota > Viridiplantae > Streptophyta > Magnoliopsida > Santalales > Viscaceae > Viscum > Viscum album. The sequence continues at coordinate 1,258,593,020 of OY728122.1, forward strand.
TAGAATTGTAAAATTAAATTTTATTTAAAATCAAATATACCTAGCTCCCCTTTAATAAAATCAAACCTTGTAGTGGGAAGTGGTTTAGTAAAAATATCTGCTATTTGAATTTCTGTATTTATAAATTATAAAAATACATCCTTTTTAATAACATGATCTCTTAAAAAGTGATGCCTTATATCAATGTGCTTAGTTCTAGAATGACTAATAGGATTTTTTTGAAATATTAATTGCACTTGTATTATCACATAAAATAGGTGTATTATTAAAATTCAACCCAAAGTCCATAAGAGTGTTTTCCATCCACAAAACTTGTGCACAGTAACTGCCAGTAGAAACATATTCTGACTCAACTGTTGACAGGGCAACTGAATGTTGTTTCTTACTAGACCATGACACCAAAGACTTTCCTAAAAAGTGACATATTCCTGATGTGCTTTTTCTATCTAATCTAAAACTTCCAAAGTCAGCATCTGAATATGAAATCAAATTAAAATCAAATGTTTTAGGATAAATTAGAGATTGAAAAATAGTTCCTTTTAAATATCTAAAAATTCTTTTGATAACAGTTAAATGAGATTCTTTGCGATTTGATTGAAATCTAGCACAAAGACATACTGAATACATTATATTTGGCCTTCTAGCAGTATGATATAACAAACTACCAATCATACCTCTATATAACATGTTGTCAACTGATTTCCTAGTTTCATCCAAATCATGTTTTATATTAGTACACATAGGAGTTGTAAATGGCTTGTTGTTTTCAAGTCCAAATTTCTTAAGTAAATCAGTAATGTATTTGCTTTGATTCAAAACATTTCCAAAATCTTTTTGATAAATTTTAAGTCCTAAAAAGAAATTTAATTCTCCCATCATACTCTTTTCAAATTATTTTTGAATTAACTTTGAAAACTCATGACAAAGGGTTTTATTAGTTGATCAAAAAATTACATCATCAACATAAATTTGAACCAATAAAACATTATTTTTCACAGTTTTCTTAAAGAGTGTTGGATCTGCCAATCCAACAGTAGAGTCATTTTTCAAAAGAAAAGAACTTAATATTTCATACAAAGCTCTGGGTGCCTATTTGAGGCCATAAAGAGCTTTAGTAAGTTTAAAAACAGAATCAGGTTTTTGAGAGTTTTCAAAACCAGGAGGTTGCTCAACATAAACTTCCTCCATTAAATAACCATTTAAAAAGGAAGATTTAACATCCATCTGAAATAATTTAAAATTATTATAAGATGCATAGGCTAAAAGGATTATAATGGCTTCTAACCTTGATACAGGAGAAAAAGCATCATCATAATCTATTCCTTCTTCTTGATTATATCCTTTAGCTACTAATCTTGCTTTATTTCTAGTAATTGTGCCTTGGTCATCCTATTTATTTCTAAAGACCCATTTGGTTCCTATTACTGGATAATTCTGAGGTCTTTCCACTAATTCCCAAACATCATTTCTTTTAAACTGGTTTAATTCATCTTTCATTGCTATTACCTAGATTTCATAATCTAAATATTCTTCTATAGTTTTGGGTTCTTGTTGAGATAGGAAGCCAGATAATTCCACTAGGTTTCCTAATTTTTTTCTAGTTTGAATTCTTGTATCTAAGTCACCCATCAAAGTTTCTAAAGGTGATTCTTTTGGGTTCTAGACTGTCTAAGAAATACACTTATAGGTTCTTCAGTATCATGTTCTTCTGAACTGGACTAAATTTCTTTTATATCATTTTCAAAATAATTCTTTAAGTTCTCAAGTCTCATGTTATCATTAGAGTCAGGTTCATCCATTTGATCTGTCCTTTTTTCAAAGGGATTAGATTCATCAAATTTCACATGAACTGATTCTTCAAAAATCCTTGACTTTTTATTATAGACTCTATAATCTTTGAAGGTAGAAGAATATCCTAAGAAAATACCTTCATCAGATTTTGGATCGAACTTACCAAGATTATCTTTGGGGTTCAAGATGTAGACATTGAATCCAAAAACTTTAAAGTAATTTACTTTAGGTTTTCTGTTATTCCATAGTTCATAGGGTGTATTTTTCAAAATAGGTCTAATTAAAACTCTATTAATTATATAGAAAGATGTATTTACAGCTTCTGGAAAAAATATATAGGTAGGATATATTCATTTAACATAGTTATAGATATTTCTTGAATTGTTCTATTTCTTATTTCTACAATCCCATTCTGTTGAGGTGTTCTTGGTGCAGAGAAGGTATGGTTAATACCCATGTTTGAGAAAAAGGAATTAAATTCCTGATTCTCAAATTCTCCACCAGGATCACTTCTCAATAAGATTATATTAAAACCTTTTTCATTTTGAACAGATTTGTAGAAACTTTCAAATAAAGTAAAAGCTTCATTTTTAAATTTCAAAAAGAAAATCCATGTATATCTAGAATAATCATCAACTAATACATAAACATATAATTTACCATCTAATCTTTCTACTCTGGAAGGTCCAAACAAATCCATATGGATAATTTCTAGAGCTTTAGTTGTAGAAAATTTATTAACAGATTTGAATGATGATTTGTGTTGCTTGCCAAGTTGGCATGCATCACATAATCTGTCACATTCAAATTTGAGACTAGGAAAATCAGAAACTAGATGTTTCTTAGATAATTTATGTAAAACATATACATTGCAATGTCTAAGTCTCCTATGCCAGATCCAAGATTCACTTACTTTAGCAGTCAAGCAGTTTACTTGATGTTTACAAAAGGAATTTAAATCCAAGGTATAGACATTATCAGTTCTTGGTGCCTTAAATTTAAATAGTTTATCTTTAGAAACAGTATAGAAATTGTTAGTAAAATCAACAGTATATCCATCATCACAAAGTTGAGAGATACTTATCAGGTTGTGTTTTAATCCTTGTACATAAAGTAATTTATTGATTGATGTTGGTCAGAGTGGATACTCAAGAGGGGGGTGAATTGAGTTCCAATTAAAATTTCTGTTTAAAAATATTTTACCAAATTCCCCCAATTTAAAAATAAAAATTGAATTGTAGTGAATTTGAACTAAAGAAAACTTTCAGTTAGGTTCTCAAGGGATTGATTAATTCCCAGTTAATCTAATCATAAGATCATATTAGCTTTTGAAACAAACCTAATGATTTAGAACTAATGCAAACACTTGCTAATTCAATTATCAGAGTAACTTTGAAAAAATGTTTAAGTTTTAAAGCACTTAGCAGCGGAATAAAAAGGTTTTAGATAAAACTAAATAAAGCACATCAGATATAAACAAGAGGTTCAGTCTCAAGCCAAGACTTAGTCCTCTCAACAATTTATATAAATTTGATCCACACCCTAGATCGGGGTTCACAATAGTTTACAACTGTCCAGGTCAAAGACCTCTACCACAGTTCTACGTGGGAAACAAAACAACAACAAATACAGCTGTCCAAGTCACACATGACCTCTAACACTATTCACAGTGGGAAAAAGGGATGTAAGAAGTTTGAATGAGGATTGACAGATCCTCCAGTTAAAGTTCAGGAGACAGTGTTTGTAAAAATTAAACTAGATGATACACACTACTCGTAATGTAAATAATAAATCACTGAGCAAGATATAGAGTTTAGAATGGCTCTAGTGATTGCAGTGTAGCTCTAGACTCCTTAAAATTTGATCAGAAATGGTTCTGAGTCCTCTTCTAGTTTTTGTATGAAAAACAGAGTGTCGTCTGCTTGACATTCAGGTTCAGAGATAGTGAAATGTAGTCTACGAAGCTCTTCAAAATTCTCATGAATGTGTATGAGCTTCTGTGTCTTCTTGATCGTGCATGAATATTTTTATGAGATCTGAATATCCCTTGTATGTTCTTAGTGTCTTGTACATGTGTTGTCTCTTTTTCTTTTGTGCAGCAACAGGGACTTTTATAGCACGAGCTCCGGTAAAAGAAATGATTTCTTTTTGCAGGTATGAGGTACGGTTCCCTAACATCCAACAACCTTCATTAAATAAATGACAGAGCATTAAAATATACCTAATATGACCGTTGGTTAGATTAAATAAAGATAAAGAAATTAAGGCATCGTCGGATTCTCTAGAACGGTAGCTTTGGATATCGGTAGCATTGAGTAACGGTAGGCTTTGTATCGGTAGACTCTTGTGTAACGGTAGCCTTTCTATCGGTAGACTTCATGTCTGTCGGTAGACTTAATGTACCGGTGACCTTTTGTGTAACGGTAGACTTCCTTCGGTAACTTGTCTATAACGGTAGGCTTGTCTGTATCGGTAGGCTTGTCTGTATAGGTAGGCTTGATGTATCGGTGGGCTTGATGTACCGGCAGGCTTGCATAATGGTAGACTTGTTGTACCGGTGACTTGTCTGTATCGGTGACTTTCAGATATCGGTAGGCTTTTCATAACGGTGACCTTCACGTATCGGTAGGTTTGATGTAACGGTGACCTTCATGTATCAGTAGGCTTGATGTAACGGTGACCTTCACGTATCGGTAGGCTTGATGTAACGGTGACCTTCACGTATCGGTGACCTTTCCGTATTGGTAGCCTTTTCGTATCGGTGGCTTTGTTCTGTAACGGTGACCACTTGTCTGTTTAAGCATTCTATTGGAAGAATGGATCAAGTTAGAATATATATCCATTCAGTAACTGAATTATTTGAAGATAATATAAATATTGTAATATATGAATATGTGCATGGTGTACATAAATAATGAAATAATTAATTAATCATTAATTAATATAGGAACTTGAACATAATTTAGATTATCAAAATATAATTGAGCATAACTAAAATATGATTGAGCATAGTTAAAATATGATTGAGCATAGTTAAAATATGATTGAGCATAGTTGGGATTATCATAATATAATCGAGCATAGTTGGGATTATCAAAATATAAGTTCAACTAATTCTCCCAGAGGGTTCAACAATTGAGACTGTTTTTGGATCTCCAATAGTTCCAATGCCAATGATTTTTCCTTGGGAAATGTCACCAAATGTGACAAGTCCTCCTTCCTTTTGAGTGAGTGAAGAAAAATTCAATGAGTTTCTACTCATATGTCTTGAGCATCCACTATCCATGTACCATATATCTTTTCTACTCTAGTGGCCTACTACCTACAAAGACATTCAAACAAATTGCTTTGGTACCCATATTTTGTTGGGTCCAGGGGTGTTATATATCAATGATATGGGTATCCATATTTTCTTTGTTCTTTTAAAATCAGCTGAATCATATATGTCTTTTAAAACATAGGCTTTCTTAATACCAAAGATTTGAGGTTGTCTTAAGAAACAGTTTTTAGCTATATATTCCTTTGTCCCACAAAAGTTACAATTAACCCTTTAAGAGCTAGGAAAAAAATAATTTTTATATATCTTAGGTCTTTCTCCTTTATTTACCAATTCCAAATCTCTCCTTTTTAATGACTGTTTTTGCAAGAATTTAATTTAATGAATTTTCTCCTTTTATAAAAACCAATGCATCCTGTTTGTAAGATTCTACTTCATCCTGCAGTGTTTTTATTCTTGATTCAAAATTAATATAGTTAGTGTTAATAGAATTGTATTTATCAATTAATTCTTTATGTTGTTTCATCATTGTATCACTTTCATTTTAAACAGCTTTATGTATGTTTTTTAGTGACTTATGTTTCTTAAATAGTGAGCCATATCTTTCTTCAAGCATATTGCAGTAGGTTGTAAGTTTTTCATTTGTGTAGCTTGATTCAGAACGTGATTCATTATTTGAGTCAGAAGAGTAATATGAGTGTACCTCATCGGTTTCTGCCATGAAACACGTGTTTGCTTTTAGATTGACTTCTTCTTTATCTAAGCTTGATTCAGGAGATCTACTGGAGTCTTTAGATACACTCCAAGTGGATTTCATAGTTTTTTTTGTCTTTCTGCTCATAGTTATTTCATTTGAATAATTTCTTCTTCTTTGCATCTTTTAATTGTGGGAAATCTGGTCTGATATTCCCCATATTCTTGTATTCATAGCATATTACTTCCTTATCATCTCTCTTAAAGGATTTTTTGAAGTCTCTTTTCTTGCTATAGAATTTTCTAAATTTTCTGGCTAACTGAGCTAGTTCTTCATCTGAGTTTAATGAGTCAGAGCTCTCTAATTTAGCTTTGACTTCTCTACTTTTCATATTTCTACTTCTACTCTGTGATGATGCTTTCAGGGCAGTGTCTTCTCTTTTGATAAGCACTTTATGTTCATTAGCTTCATCTTCCATCTCAGCTTCATACATCATTAATGTTCCTATCAGTTCTCTCATGGTTAAATCTTTGACAGGTGTCAACTGTCTGATTGCTACAGAGATTCCATTCCATTTTGTAGGCAGTACTCTCAATACTTTTAAAGCTTGATCAGCTTGCTTAATGGGATCTCCCAAGGCAGTTATGTTATTGACAATATCTGTCAATATTACATTCATTTGAGTAATACTCTCACCTTCAACCATTCTGAATGTATCAAATTTAAGATTAGCAGTTGCATATCTCATTTCCCTGATATTGTTAGTTCCTTTATAAGCAACGGCAATAGTTTTCCACATTTCACATGTTGTTGGGAATTGAGATACTCTATTAAACTCATCAGGTCTTACACCACATATAATTGCATTTATTGCTTTCGAATTCATATCATATTCTGCTTCAGTAGCTGCACTCCATGTTTCAGGTTTTTTTTGGTATTTCATATGGATTTAGAATCTTAGAATAGACTCTGTATCCAAGATTTTTCAGATGAATAATCATTCGAGACTTCCAGAATCCATAGTTTTCTCCATTTAAGTATGGTGCTCTGACCATAGACATTCCCTCTCTTGTATCTGTCATGATGCTCTGTTGTATAATCTTTAAATGCTTCTATCTTGCTAAGGCTCTATCAGAAGCTCCACCTTTGATACCAATTGTTGGATCTTGAATATACATATTATACACAAGAGGGGGGTGAATTATGTCTTTCATATTTTTCATTAACTCTTCAATTGAACGAGTTCTGTCTTCTATGCTTTATCAGATTTGATCATGTGGAAGAATAAGTAAAAGCAGGGACACATAGATGTATAGTGGTTCGGGGAACAGAAGGCACCTAGTCCACTCCACCAACGCTCAACTCCATGAGCTTGGTGATTTTCACTATCTGGTCCCCGTTTCAACAGACCGGTTCACAACTGAGTACAGGCAGTTGACACCTTTACAATCCAAGGAAAAACAATGCCTTCTGGTTCAAATACGAACCTACACAACTTAGTACGATAAGCTGGTTACTCAATAGAAAGAAAAGATTTTCTTATTTTGAAAATAATTTCCAGATGTTCTTCACAATTGAAACAGCATGCAATTGACAACAGATGGATCATCATCTCTAGAAATATTGATTTTCAAGTCGAAACAGTTCTGATTCGATCCGGTTGCAGTAGATATAGAGATATAATTCACAACTTCAGTAGTAGTAGATCCACAGTATATATTTTATATAGAAGAAGTGAATATTCTATCAAGTTCCTTCTTCTTCTTAAAATAAACAGAGCTTTGACGCTCCTCTTAACTCAGCAGAATAGAGTGATTTTTTCAGTCTCTGTTTTCCACCTTTTTGAATAATCGATTGATCACCACACACTTGTGCCTGGTGTTTCAGAGAAAACATATATAATAAATCAGAGCATATTCCCTGCAAATTTAGATCCATAAAAGTTTCCTTTTGATTTGCAATATTCAAAAAATTGAATTTACAAAGTAGTCGTAACTTCCTTAAAGAATCAGCATAAAATGCTCCTTTTAATTCGATCTTTAATCCATTGACAAAATGGCTTTGAAATGGTCAAAGTCGTATTTTAAAATCGACTTTAAATCTGGCTTGAAATCCGCCTAACAATCATCTTGCTAACCATTACATAAGAATATCGTCTTTCAAACTTTCTGACGCCAAACGTAAGGTTGATGATGTGGCCTCCAAACGTAGGGTTGATGACATAGTCTTCAAACATAAGGTTCACAACGTAAGTTTGACAATGTAAAGTTGGAAAAAAACCTAAGGCTCATTCCAAAAGTAGGGTTGGTCATCCATACTTTTCTCTTCAACTTCCAAATGTATGGTAAAATATCTATACTTTTACTTGATCCATACTTTTCCAAGAATGTATGTTTGTTTACAAAAGTAAGGTTGATAAACCATACTTTTGAGAAACAAACGTAACGTTTAATATTTTCGTACAGTTCTCCTTCCATACTTTTCTGATAACCCAAACGTAAGGTTCCTTCTTAACATAAGGTTCTTCTTCCATACTTTTCTGATAATGTATGGTTGATTAACCATACTTTTCACTTATCTCAAAAAGTATACACACTTTTCATCCTTACGCTATGTTTATCCACGTAGGGTATGAACAGTGATTCTAGGACACGCTAAAGCGGATTCCGACTAAGTAGCGCATGAACAGTGTTTCCAGAACACGCTAAATACGAATACTTTAATAATAAATTCCCATAATTTCAAGAGTAAAATAAAATGATAAATTCCTGAAAAATACTAAATAAAATAATTAGAAAATAATTAAGGGTATTTGTGATCATCAAAATTATCATAAAGAGACAGAGTATTATTTTTAACAATCTCTCCCTTTAAATAACATTATTATGTGTTATTGAAAACAATACTTTTCTCAATATATAATTCATAATGTCTCAATACATATCAAATATTATATTCCATAAAACGGATGGTATTTTTAACTTATAAGATATCATCAAACCCTCTATATTATTTTTAATACTACGGAATATAATAAATCATTCATGAGGAAATATGGAACTCTAGGTTAATCCAACAAATGAGTCCCAAAGTTTTGATGTAAAATATGGTATCTGATCCTTGTTTTTTAACATCTATTTTCTTAGATAATTATATAATAATATTTGTTTTTTGTTTTTGAATAAGCACTATAATTATTATTAACTAGTCGCGGTATAGAGAAATTTACATCTCTAATGTAATGGATTTTTTTATTTTCAATATTATATTTTTTGGTTTTCAATAAATATTTTATTATGGATTATATTTTATTATTTTAATCTCTAATAATTTTTTCAGGTCGGTTTTATCCACATATCACTCCTGGAATTTTTAAATACATGACTCGTGGATGATTTTTTTCAATGGAAAATGAATTTTCAAAGAAAATTTATACTTTTTTTAAAATGTTTTCAAGAAAAAAAATTTAAGATAATTTGTTTTTCATTTAAAAAATAATAATATATTACTAATGTCTTCCTAAATTAATTATTGGAGGAAGATTAATTAACTAAATCTTATCATGATGATTTCTGTGATACTTATTTCTAGATGTATATATTATTTAGATATTCACATTTATGTGACTATAAAATACTTAGAGTGTTTGTCATGGAAATGTGTATATCCATGAAATGAAATAGATCTCTAGGAATAGTGTATAGATTAAAATCACATCATTTGATGTGAGATGAAGGTCTCATGTATTTATTCATGATCTATAAAATAAAGGTAATGTAGGGTACTTTGAATTCATAGTGTGACTTATAATTATGCGGGATTACTATATTTACATTGATTCAAGTGAATTATCTATTATTGTGGTGATATAATGATGGTAATGGATTTGGAATAGGGAAAAATAAAAATACCCCAAGAATGTGGATTTCCTAATATATGAATGAGTTAAATGAATAGATAGTTCAAATGATAGATAATTGGTGTATGAATGGTAGAAATATGAGATTCTTAATTGAGTTATTACGTGTGTGATCTAATTCATGATGTGTTATAATTTATAAACACATTTATGTAGGGGGTAGTGAGATTTTATGAGAGTGTATACTTTCTCATGGTTTAAATTTGGTATATATTGAGAATGGTATTTTTTTCACAAGAGGATTGAAAATGAATACAAGGTCCTTTCATGATAGTGATTATAAAATAATTAGTCCAGGATTTATGCGTTGGAATTATGCTTTTGGACATTAAATGGTTAAAACAATGTTAAACGAAGATTGAATATAGTGGAAATGGTTATCATTGAGGAGAATGTGTTCTTATAGTACGATAGATAATTATTATTCATATATTTACTATTAATCAATGATTGTGGGATATAACTAGGGGTGGTGACTTGGTGGATGAAACTTTTATCAGAGATATATTATGGGTGTATTCAGTATTCAAAACAGGATTTAAAGAAAGATAAGGGATTAATGCTTGAGACATTCTTGATTTTGAATAAGTGTCCTACCTAAATTTTATTGGTGGATTTGGATCTCAAGTCCCATAAAATTGGATTGAAATTTTTTAGTTTTCTTCAAAACATATGGTACTCAAAAGGAAATATGTGTGGTATTGGATGTTTTAAATTTTATAGATGGGGAATATTAATACCAAAAGAACATGGAACTAAGAATGAACAATGGGAGATCATCATGGAATTAAAAATACTCTTTATATATAGGATTATTTTTATAGACACATGTAACAACTGTTGTTTTCAAATGAAATAATTTTTAATATTTACTGGGATATTTCCATAGCTAGGCACTGAGTTGGTGTAAAAATACAGGCCCCAAAGTCCTTAGAGTGGTGATATTAAATATTTTATATTGAATCTGTGTAGTTTTTTTAAATGTGGAATAACCTCCAAATGGATTTTTAAATTGAAAATATGAGACCATAGTTGAGTTTGGAAAATGGTTGTTACCCTAGGCAAGATATATTGATTTTCGACATAAGGCACTAGGTCGGAGGTGACCATTGGTGGGGTATTAAATGATGGAGGTTTATTAATTAATTGAAATTAAATTAATAAACCAAAAAATTACCCCTCCCCTTGTATGACATTCCAAATATAGTGGAATGTGGAGAACCCACTAGTGAAAATTGATGGGCTAAGGGAGAGGGAGATAGAGAGAGAGAGGAGGCACTACAAGACTCTTTCCTAGATGGTGATCGACACTATATCAATGTGCCAAAGGATTGGGGCAACATGTTAGACATAAAACATCATAATTACTCCACAGGGTAGGAAGATATAGGATTTTATGTCATATTCCAAATTTATTCACTATTTATGGTTTTGGAGAGATTATTTATCTTTTTTAAATCTCATGGGGTAGATTTATGGCTATTCGATGTGAAACAATGGTTTCATGACGGTCGCAGAAATTTCCCATTCAAAAATTCGGATCATAATATGTGTAGTACAAGTTAACAAGTTGTCTATTATTACCATTCAGGGATGATGATATTTTGGAACTACATTCAATGTACTAGGGTAACACACCATATAATAGGTATTTTCCATGTGTATGATTCCATGGGTTGGCATTCCATGTCAAGAGGACTTGTCCATGTAAATAGAAAAAATAGATACACAGATTGAGATGTGGTACTCAGGCATGGTATGAAAGACATGACCATGTGCCCAAGTTGTGAAAACATTCCATGTAGTTTGCGTACATCTAGTGTAGGTTAATATGTCTAGACAAATATTTTGATTGAGGATATACCCTTGTGTTCAGGTAGGATCACACGCCCTGTAAAAAAAATTAAATGACTTGGATTTTCCTTTTTACATTACAAGTATTGAAAGGGAACATATAGAGGGTACTTCCCCATGAGATACACCATATAACCTAGTAGCATACGATTTGAACACTCCTCAGAGACTATTCCCTTTCACATATCCAACTTCTAGACCTATATAGAGGCCAACATGTATCTTATCCTGAGTAGTTTTTGATATATAATGTTATGGTGGCAATGGTTTTGGCATGAGAGATGTGATTCATGGTGATGCTTAAAAGATGATTTTGTTAGAGATGGGTATATGATCACTATGTTGTTGCATTTCTTGGGTACATCTCTTAGAGGGTACTTTTTAGAACTACATTTTGAGAATATGATTGTAATATACTTTATGGGACTGGTCCAAATAGAGTTTTTGTATCCCTCGGGGAATCCCAGTGAATGATCCTCTATCACATCATCTCCCTAAGTGGGTATGGTTGTATTATTGTATCTAACAAATAAGGATGCTGATATGATACATAGTGGGGTTTTTATGTAGGGTTCATGGTATCATCATTCATATGATCCCCTACATGGATGGTAGTTCTTGATTAGGTTGTTGGTAACTTTAAGATGTTATGGCCGTGATACCCAATATTTATATCATGATTCTAAGTATTGGTAAAGTGTATAGTGTCCCCTACCAGTCTAGGGTGTGATCCACTATCTATGTATTATTATCTAGAGAATTACATTATGGGTTCATAGTATCCACTAGTAATCCTAGGTGTCATACCATATCTATGTGTTGAGATATTCTACTTTTTAGTATGTTTTATGGTTATATTATAATGACATGGTTGGAATCCCTTGCCAGAGTATCGAGATCATCTTGTCTCATGTATGTATTTTATTTATAGATATCTTTTATGATCATGTTTTCCCATATGAATGGAACTAGGGATGGTGGGGATATTCCATTGGCTTAGTGATACATGATGAGTGAGATCTCTTGGATGAGTTCCATTTGGAATGGAAAATAATCTAGAGTGAGAACACCCAAATAAATTATAACTTTTAACCTTAGGTTTAATCCTATAGCAGGCTTTGAGGTTGGGACCTATATGAGTCATGGAGTCTATGATGAGTATATCTGGGTGATTATAGAAATAATTGTAGTTATTTATTATATCATGATTGACATACCATGTTATTATGGGATGAATATTTATTTATTTCATTGGTTTCAAGTTGAAGATTTATGTTCCCATTCTCCATGGATTTCTATACCCTCTGGCTATGGGTCGAGTTGAATATTTTCTTTCAGATTCTCCCATTTATTTTGGGTTTTGGGGTCCTTAATGGGTGTTTTCATACACACCCATGAATAAGATCTTCCCATACATGTCATTTTTTATGAATCTGATTTTCCCTTTGATGGATTCCTAGGATGACACAAAGCTGGTGGAGCACTGTGAGAAAGACATACTGAGGTTTTTACTGGTGGTTTTATTTGACAGCAGTTCCCTCCTTCATTATAAGTTGGTCTATTTTCTAGTTTTTAGTGGGATTTCATTTTTAACGTATGATTTTTGGTACTTTTTTTGTACTCTTATTGTGGGATATATACGTATTCATGCATTTAATACCATTTTATATTATTTTCTCTACATTGTTATATGGACATGGATGTGTGTGTGAATATGTATAGGTACATTAGTCTAATTCCTCTAATGCATGTTATATGCCTTCATGGAGGTTTTCTCTAGACAAGGTCTCATTAGAGGTGGTTTAAGAATATTTTCACTTGGAATATCACAAACTATGCAGGCCATAGTGGGTCAGGTCATGACAGAGTTGTATTAGATCATGTTCCACTCTAGGAATGGTCTGTTGAGGTTTTCTAACTATGAGCTAGTTTGAGTTTATAGAAATAACATTAATTTATTTTTATATTTTGGTTTTAGGCTAGGTAATGAATTATAGGTACAATAACTAATGTATCCAGTCACAAGGACTCTAAACACATTATTTTCTCCATGGTACATGTCAGAACATATAGTGGGGAAACATTGGTACATGCGTTATATATGATAGGGTTGTGGTTTCAATTTCCTTATTTTTTCAGCTCCCATATATTCTATTTTATCATGATATATTTGGATTATTTTAGTATTCCACCATGATTATATCCTTTTATGATTCCATGTTGGTATTATGATGTTGATCCACCTAGATATGAGGCTTTAGCATAGGGTTCTGCGTAGGAGGTGGTACATCCAGTGTGGTTTTATTGTTGTACCACCACCCATTGAGCAGTAGGTTGTAATGTAGATATTAGGTTAGTTTATGTCTTGTTTGAGTATAATCAAAGAGGTTTGGTTGCATATACCTCATAGTTTCTAGGTTGATCTAGATTACTATGTAGCTGCTGATTGGTTTGAGCCAGTCACACACCTTTTCTGCCTTATGAGGACCCTTATGGATCAGATGGAGGTCCTAGTAGAAAGTCTTCTCTATGGATATATAAGGCAATGGGGGAGTCTAGTGAGTCAAAAAAATAATGAAATGGATATTACATAGACAAATTTAGAGTGGGTATTTAGGGAATATTTATATCTAGAAACATTATGAGCAATGTGAATCCATGAGATTCTATAGCACTAGAACGGTAGGATTGTCATGGTGATTTATTCGATGAGGTTCAGTAACCATTCATAAAACATTTTCAATGTGGTTAGGTACTTTTTTCTGAGAAAAAACCTTTAATAAGGTATTATTATGAGATATCATGGAATAATTGGTATCTCTATGATTTACCAACTATGATGGAGTGCTTGAGCATGGCTTAGTGGTGGAGAGATGTATGGATGAGAGGACGCTGACAAAGGGTGTTGCTAATGGGAAATTGGGAGTAGAGACCTCAAAAGATGGAAAATGATAGTAGTATCTAGTATATGTGTGTGTGATATGCTTCTGGGGATGCAACCAGTATAGTGGGTCTAATGTTTTGGGCTCTCATGACTTTTCCAGTCACCTGTGGTAGAGGCAGTGTTTTATTGTAATGGTCGGGGACACCTTGCATGGTATTCTCTAACATGTCATTCCATATATAGGGAGATGGTCAATGGAATACCTAGGTATATACAATGTCAAAATAAATGAGTTCCTATTGATCTTAGATTTGAATTATTCTTAGTGAGGGGAATAGGAGGTGGCAGATTGATTGACCTGTTTACACCACTACACTTAGGTGGTTTGAATTAGGCTTATGGTGTTTGAGGAAGGGGTGAGGAAAACTATAAGTCACAATGGCCTATGTCCCAATTTATCCTAGAGTGTTTGGAGTTAATATGTTCCCCCATTATAATTTTTGATTAATACTTTTAGACAAAGGTGAAAGATGAACTCTTCTTGTCACATCATGCTCGAGCCATTTCCCGAGAGACGTGGGGTGTTAGTGGAGACTTATGATAGAGGTGTTTGATATAGATTCATACTCTCAATAAAAAGGGAAACTTACCCACCATTTTGACTCAATATGATATGATCAAAAACTGTATGTTTCTTTCAGTACCATCCAAAGAGGGTGGTATTGAGGTGTGGTGAAAGGGTTCTTTTGACTTGTGTGTTCGGGGTACTTATTGTGTGTTATGGTGTTGAAGTAAGACCTAACTATAGGGGATAGGTGGGAAATAGAATGGACATGATTCACATGAAATGGGTTTTTAAACTAGAGGATCAAATTCAGTTTAAGGTACAACATGTGACTTTTCTTTACTGAATACAGTTTAACATAGAGTCGCAATCCATATTTCCTTAATTGTATCCCTTGTTTGTGGCCTAGTGATGCCATGAAGCATTTTTTGACCCTTACATAGGAAATATATATCATATAGGATAATAAATCATTCTATAATATATTTATAGGGAGATATAGATAGACACATATTCAATATTTCCATAGTGGCAAAGAGACCCTATGAAGTTTTCCATAGATTGGTTTAGCTGTCTACCATCCATGCTTGATTGGTTTCATCCAATCAGAGAAAAAATGTTTCTATTGTGGGTTATATTTTTACTCCTTTGTTAAAGAGATAACCAATGTATAGAATGATAATATTATTCATGGGAGGATACATTTGACATCATATAAGTCATCTAGTTTAACCCTTGTAATAGTAGATTCTAGAAGAATTTTGTTTTATGCGTTGGTGTTGGAGTGTGAGGACATATTTCTTGAGGATATTTCAGGATTTTCTCCTCACTATTTGATAGAATTCAACATATACTATCACTTCTATAATTATGAAATTTGTTTTCTATAATATTGGATATAAGACACTGAGGTTTGTGAGATAGTGGTGTGGTCGAAGGTTTGTAGACGTAGGGTTTGGTATGTCTTAGTTTGTTCACTAGGAAAGCCCAATATTGGTCAGCTAAGAGGAGGATTATAGACAAGTGAACTGAGCCCTTCAACCCTTTTTAGATTATTTTGGGGTGTTATTTTTCATTGGTAACCATATGTTCTTAGAGATAGAGATTCATGTGAGACACTTGGGGATAAATCTTGACATGCTCCAAGAGTACCATTTTTATAAGGATCTCTCATAGTGTTTGGCTTAGAATCAAAAGGGCCATATTCTGGGATATTTCTTCTCAGACATGGGAGTGATAGTGGACCTGATAGAGCTTGAGGTTGTTCTAGTTGAGGGCCACCCTAGGGCGTGTAAGTAGTGCCAGATGCTCATAGTGAGGTTTCCCATTTACATATTTTGAGTGAGGAGACATAGAAGTTTTCCTATTTATGGTCGGTTTTTGTGGGCATGGTTAGTGAAATATTTTCCCATGAATGGTTGTTTTTAGTCCCCTTATTTAGTGTGGTATGGAGGAACACATTGGGGTTTTCACTTATGAGGTGTTGTGTGACCTAATATCCATTGACCATGTTCATGTTATATTTTTTTCAAAGGATTTGATTTCACCATTCTTCTATGGGATGAAAATGAAAATAGTCAAACTGTGAGATGAGGTACTGAGGAGGTTTCTTTCCCTCAATGGTTAAGTTGAGAGTGGTGGTTGATCTTATTATTTTTCGTAAGATAGAGGGTTTGAGTCCATTTATGAGAGGACATGTAGGTCACCACTATAAAAGTCGAAGACAATGGGAGAAATCATTCATGAGATTAAATTTTCTAATAATGATGTATGTTGATGGTACAGTTCATGATGGGGAAAATAGGGACTTCTGAGATATGTCAGGAGACCTTGTTAACCGACAATAGTGGCCTATGGGTCTTTATGAGGAGATCTTTTGTTCTGAAATGATTATCCTTGTTGGACGATACAAAGAGTTAACTGGGATAGAAAGTTATCCTGGGGGTTCATGTGACCTTTATCTAGTTATTTTGATGGGTTACCATGTTAGCATACTGGTAGATCCCATTATCACTGTTAGATGGGTTTCTCAATGTTTATCCACCTATCGCAGCTAAGGATTCTACTGGATGACCCATTTAATGACGCCTACCTATATGAGAAGGCAATTAGGTGTGATGTTCCCATTATGAGGTACCAAGTGGTGCATGAGATTTGATCAAACATGGACCTTTATGGGAAGTGGTTCCCGAAGGTGTGTGTTTATTAATTGTATGAGAACATTTTTGGAGAGCTCCATGGTGTGGGAATTCTAGAAGGGAGATCTGTTTTCCCCCTTATTCATAGGATTTCACTATTTGGGGAGAAAATAATTGAATTTTGGTAGTGAGTAGTGAATCAAGTTTTTCCGTGTATTAATTTGTAATACTTATATGGATATTTTTGTGTCCAAACAAATATTAATTGTAGAATTATGGGCCATGTAGGACCACATATCAGTGATATTAAATATTTTTTATTGCACATACAAATTTTTTTAAAATTGTGGAATAACACTTGTATTGAGTCTCAAATAAAAAATCTGAGACAATGGTTTAGTTTAGAAGATGAGTTTTACCATATGTGTGAAATAAAGTTTGTCGGCATCGAGTTCCCAATCAAAGGAAACCCTTGGAAGATATTAAATTATTTAGCCTTATCAATTAAATGAAAGTTAATATACAAACCAAAAACCTAACCCAAACCTTTGGATATCATCACACATTAAAAGGAATGGGGAGAACACCTTTATAGTTATATAATAACCGAGGGAGATAGATTTTAGGTACTATAGGACTCCATCCTTTTTTAATATCAACACCTGATAAACATGTTGCAGGCTCCGGGCATCGCGTTGAACCTAAATCATCGGCGTTTCATCTTTCAGTAGGAATTTTTAGGAATTTTAGGTCATGATCCATGTTGGAGCATTGTTTTAGGGTTTTATATCTCTTTTATGTCTAATAGTGATCTCTTAGATGTAGATCTCTGGGTAATTTTTGGAAAACATGGGTTTTTAGAGGATCACTATGATTTCCCATTAGGAAATATTGATCACACGATGATTAGAGTTGGATCAAAAACCATAAATTTCACCCATTCTAGGAAGATTATCTTTTGGAACTACATTCCTTGTAATTAGGGTAAATGTCATATAGTTAGGATTGTCCATATGGAAGAGGCCATGGGAAGGCACACAACATTAAGAGGGCATCACTATGTAGATGGAAACAACCAGATACATGACACGAGATGAGGTACACATGCATGGGATGAAGGAAATGGCTAGGTGGCTAGGATGATAAGAAAAATTCTATACTTATTATACAAAACTTATACGGTAACATGGTCATGCTAGGTGTTTGAGTGAGGAGACTTCCTGATGATTATGTGGGGACCCTCACTATGTACATTAAAGTACATCTCTTGTACATTACCTTTTAACATTCCAAGGAAAATTATGGGAAACATCCTGTGTACAAAATTAGGATACATTCCATGTACCCTAATAGGGAACACATTGTACTACCCCTAGAGATGTATCTATTTATTTATATACAACTTTAGGACTTTGATAGAGGCTTGTGAGATGCATATCCTGAGTAGTATTCCACCTAGAATGGGACAATTTCCTTGGTTTTGGCATGAGATAGGCGATGTGAGGTGATGCTTGTTGTATTATTCTTTTAGAAATTCATTGATTATAACAATGTGGGTGTGTTTCCCTGGTAAATCCCTTAGAGGGTATAGTGAGACATTACGTCCTCATCATTAGATTATTATCCCCACGATGGGACTATTCTTGATAGATTTTGGGTATCCCTCTAGGAATCCCAGGGTGATATCTTCCATCAAATCAACTTTCAAAGTGTGTTTTTTGGTATCATCATGAACAAAATATATGGGTGATGATGCCCTACATAGAAATTTGATCCAATGGGGTGTGTAGTATCATCGTGAATATATTCCCCAACTTGGAGTTTAGTTTCATATTGGTTCTATAGTCTCTATCAGCAGTCATGGGTGAGACCCCAATCTTTATATCTTGATTTTGAGTAATAATAGGTTTTTTTGTGTCCTCTATAGTCCTGAGTGTGATTCACTATTAGATCATTAAGATCTACATAGTTCCAAATTAGCATAGTGGTGTCCCCCAGCAGTACTAGGTGTGATCCCATATTCCTATTTTGAGATATTTTGGTATCCAATAGGGTTTTCGGAATTCCCCATGAGACAATATTTGAATCCCCTAGGTGAGTATCAGGACCCCCTAGTATCCATCATGAATTTTTTTCATAGAAAATCTAATGAGAAGTTTTCTTATATGAATGCCACCAGGGATGGTGGGGATTTCCCATTAGTATAGTGATTCCTAATGAATGATATCAATCAGATGAGTTCCATCAGTAATGAAAAAGGAAGGTGGAGTCAGTACCGCCGATGAGTAATCCTTTTATCCTCTAGTAGAATCATATGGATTTTTGTGGGGTTATGGCCTCTATGAAACATGGATTCTTTGATGATTCTATCTGAGAGATTTGGGAATTCTTCTAGTTATTTCTCATATCTTGATTGAATACATTAGATTATTGAATTCAGTTTTCATATAGATCCAAGGTGTGGATATGGATATTCATACTCTCTCTTTCATGAGTTTTATATACCATATGGATTTTGGTTGATATCACTCTTTCCTTTCAATTTCTCCATTTTATTTGGGTTTTAGGGTTCCAACTATATATTTTTTTACTCAAACCTATATGGGTTCTCCACAAACATGTCATCTCTTATATAAAAGACAATCATTTCTATGGAGTCCTATAAGGACCAATAGTAGGAAAACTATAGTGGGCAAGATAGACAGATGTGTTTACAAGTGGTCTCAATTGACATTAGTCCCCTCCTTCTAAAAAGGTTGAACTCTTTCATAATTTTGGATGGGATTTTTTTTCTTTTTTCTTTCAAGTACTTCGTTTTTACTCTAATTTCATGATATATATGTATGAATACATTTGGTAATTGTGTTTTTATCTTAGCACTATTTCATGCAGATGGAGCTGTGTGTGAGTACATGGAATTTAGGCTAATTCCTCCCATGTGTGTGATATACCTACTCAACACTTCTCACCAGACCTTGACCTACTAAAGGTAGTCATTAGGTAGTCACACTCATCTTGTCCTGAGTTTGGTAGGCCTTGATGGGGTGGGTTGTGATATTATAGTACAACAAAGAATTGTTTTTGGAATTTAGGGAGATACTCCGCCTATTGTAATGAGCGTGAGAGTATGCTATCAAGTTTAAATGAGGGTTTAACATCATGTCATCATTGAATAAAATATACTTCATGAATTCAATCAATTAGTTAGAAAGTGTTTGATGACCCGATTAAATATATTATAGAAAAATATCTTCATAGCACCGACTATTAGGTTGTAAATAAGTAATGGATAATTAAGGATATAGTTTTTTAACCCTAGAGGAAGTGGATATTAATGTATCATCTGGATAAAATATGTTGTTAAATGATGAGAATAAAGATATTATTAAGGTTTTTAGTCGTTGAGGGGGTTCTAAACTACTTTTACTTAGTGTAAGGAGACCTTTGTAGATTCCTATATGAAAGGAGTATAATACTTTAAGCTCAATGTCATATAAAAGAAAAGAAATTCCATGGCTATGGATAGATTTTTCATCTATAGATATTTACCAAGTTAGTGAGTAAATATTTTAAATATCCATATATCATGTTTCATGTGATTTTGAATAAAGGAAACAAATAATTATGCTCAACCTTAAAATTGTAAATATATATGATAATTTATTATTTTGGAATAGCATTTATATTTATATTGTTTGAAAGGTGTATAAAAACAAGATCAATGTCCCTGAATATTGATGATGGGTTATCTTGGACCTCATGATGTGAAAGATTATAACACAATCACCTCATAAGACTAGTGAAAATATCAAAAAATTGGTCAGATGGGTTTTCATAGCCATTGAATGTGATGGAAAACATTTAACTGGTGAAGAAAACAAGGCACATTAGTGATTCAGAGATTGAAATATAGAACAAATAATGGCACAAA
This sequence comes from Viscum album, assembly GCA_963277665.1. NCBI lineage: Eukaryota > Viridiplantae > Streptophyta > Magnoliopsida > Santalales > Viscaceae > Viscum > Viscum album. Next base: position 1,258,614,073 of record OY728122.1, read on the forward strand.
CTACATCATCGATTATCAGATAAAAGTTACATTATTAATCAGGGATGATGGAGAACTTATTGAGTGATGTGTTATTAAAACCCCTAACAGTTTTGATTGATGTTTTGTTTTGGATTTTAGGAGAAACCTAGAATGTTTCTCTTAGTGAGTTGGGGGGTTTTATTTTATTGATGATCATTTCAATTTATATGATGTTGAATCTTGTAAAAATTCATAGATGTGAAATTAGTTAAAATTTCTATTATACCATTGGATTGTTTGGGAATATTTTAAAATTCTAAATGTTATCAATATTTTGATAATGACCTACTATGATTGATAGTGTTATTTTAATTAGTAACTAATTGATATGGAATATTTAGGTCTAGATGGTTTATTTTTTTCCTTTTAAATTATAAGCACTCACCCACAATGTTTATAACATAGGTATATAATGAGTATATATGTGGGAAATATTTCCTTGAGAAAACTACTACAAATATTTGGTGAGTGTGATTAGTAGATTGTTCTGGGTATCTCTGATATGGTGGGGGTTGAGTATAGATTTTTGATGTAGACTATTCAAGGTTTTACAACTATGGAAAGGTATTTTTGAATGTTTCTAGTTTTGAGATATAATTTCTATTAGATGGGATATATAAGTGGATTTTCGTATACTCTACTTGTGATTTTGGGGGAGATCATTATAGTCCATTATTGGATACCACTTTTAACTTATCAATCACTATAATGAAATGTGTTTGTAATTGAGGATCGCATTTTGGAAATGACTAGTACCTAAAACGTAGTTAGAGAAATGGATTACATTGATAGATATAAATAATATTATTGGTGATGATCTGGAGGATACGAAGGGATATAATAATGTGTTTTTAGTGAGTTTATAATTCTTGGGATTCCATTTAATTTCATTCTATATTAATATTTTATAGTGTGTTGGTTATACTCAAACAAAAAAATCTATAATTTTTTGTTTTTAGAATTAATAGGTTGATCTTTGTTATATAGTATTTCATATAAGATACCACCATGTATTTAATGGAATTTTATCTTGTTATTTTTGTATTTATAGAGTGAAAAAGTTATTTCTAAGACCACAAGATGGCCTATGGAGCTCATCCAAGTGGTTTATAGATCACTAGGTACCCCCTAGCCAAGTGAAATGTATACTTTTTTTTATTAAATAAGTATATATAAATTATAAAATAATCCATCTTGTCACATATTGATACTTTTCATGGATACCTAGATAACTAAAACCCTTTTTATCATCTCCCTTCCCAATGTCCCATATCTTCCAAGTCTTATTTGATTTAAATTTTATCTATGATTGTGGCCTCCATGTTGTATTAAAAATATTAAGAACATAAAATTCGACATTTTATCTATATATTCATAATTATTTTTCACTATTTTATATATTATTGTATTTTTTTGTTTCTCCAATTTCGAAAAAACATTAATGATTTATTCCATTATTATAGAAATTTTAACTACTGTGAATATTAGGTAGGTGATTCTAATAATTTGGAATTATTTTATTTTGACATTAATATATTGAATAAATATTATCTTCATTAAATGGAAAACATAGACCTGAAATCAGGTCTATTGGTCTTGATTATCTATGATAGAAAAATTGAGGCTCACTGAAACCATGATGGGTTTAAAATATAATATTTTTATTGATTTTATTCATTTCCATGAATAATTTATACATGATAGTGTGGACTAAAATTTAAAAAAAATATGACAAAAGTCATACATATATTTTAGATATTAATGACTTTGAGGGATCCTTTAAATAAGTTTTTTTTGTTTCATTGAGTCCTTAGAAATATCATTACTTAATAAAATAGGTATGATTAACTTACCATAATTAAAGTGACATCACTACATGAGGTGACATTCATTCATCTGTGAAATACGTTTATGGGTTCTCATGTGACTTCACACATTGATTAGCACGGTGTGATTACTTCTTGATTGGGTTATTAGTTACCTAGGGTGATATTTTCCTAGGGTTTTGAGAGTGAAAAGTTGTTTAATCGGTCTCATGGGTTATAAAACCATTATAATGTTCATAATTGATATATTTTTACTATCTTCCTAGACCTAGGGTTTTATATTGGTAATATTAGATAGAACCTACCAAGGATTCATGGTTATACCATCGGTTGGGTATTATGGAAATACAATAACCATAAGACTTGGAATTAAGGTGTGGTTACCGTAGTTCCCATGTCTCTAATGTGATGAATGTTCATAATTTTAATCCATTGAGGTGGAGGATGATATTTTTAAAAGGTGTAATAGAATTTTTGAGGTGTTATATTTTACATGTATTAGCTGAGGTCTAAGTGGTTTTTAAATGGGATTTTATGTGGTGTTTATGATCACATATAAAATATATTATTATGTTACTTTGAAATCCTCTATTCATGTCCAAGAATAAGAGGCTTGGACACTTGATAAATATTATAGAGTCCCAACCTAATAGTTTTTACTAAAAATGTGTTCTTTCATTCATCTGTATGTGAAGGAGGATATCACTAATTAAAAATATAGTCTCTCTTATCCTGAAGATACCAGGGATACAACTAATCATAATTATAGTTTCTTTAATCCATAGGATGCTGGCGATATATATGAAAGTAAATTTTCATTTCTTGGTTCGAAGTGAATTAATGAAATGATCAATAATATCCATACCGTTAGGGGGGATAAAATATTTAATGAAATATAACTTTATATTTGATGATATTAGAGAAACATTTCTCCACAGGGAAGGTGAAATGTTGTTTAGAAGCCTTATCTATTTTGTACTGAGATTTAGGTAACTCTAACCCATTGGGTATGACACATTTTTCATGATGGTCCTACCTATACTTTATTGATATTTTTGAGTCCCTATCCCACTGAAGGGGATAACTATTCTTTGGTTTTCCAACCCATTATGTTGTAATAGGAAAATTCATCCCAATAGGAGTAATTTTTATTTGGATCAAATCCCACTAATTATATAATGAGACTTACAAAATTCTATCACTGAAAGGCATTCCATTACACCCCAATCCATGATTTTTACAGTATCCTCTAGAGATTGATATATATGTATGTATATATATATATATTTATTTATCAACCTAAAATATGGTGGACAATGGGAGATGACCCTTATTTAGAGGTCCCAAATAGGGTAATAAGATCAAAATTTAGGAATCTATATACCAAAAACATTCACTAGTCATAGATTGTAATGTCTCTCATCTGGATGTCTTATTTGGTGCTGATAATATTAAAGGTATTTAATTATTTATTATATTTTTTTCATTTATATTATGTGTAAACTCCAATTTATGATGGACTATATTTTTGATAACATTATGGAATCACCTATAGGATCTATGGGAAATAAATGAGAGTGGTGGGGGAATAAATTATATTAATTTATCTATGTTTATTTCAAAATAAAATTCTCCACGTGTTAGGATGAGTTATTTTTGTTAAACATAAACACTTTAAAACACACACATATATAAGGAGTAAATTAATGAACAATGTTTAATTATCAATGTGAGTAGGTTAATCCTTGATCTAATATGTCTTCCATTGAGATTTAAATACCCACTAGAATCAACCAGTATATACATGAAAGCATAGTTTATCCTTGAACTCTCATTATATGATTATAGACTATGATTCAGTGCATCCCACACACAAATGAATCTCACACATTACAATTTCATGGATGAATATATCAACAGAGGTGTCTCCCTGTAAATATTTTTTTGATTTATTCATGTAATGTGTTCTTCTTCTTCTAAATCTCTATCACGTTGATAAGTCAATTATTATCTTTATATACAAAACACATGCACACCACTAAATATTTTTAATCTCTAATTATTCTTCTTATTTAATTTTATATCCTCTAGATAGTATCGATATAATATTTATATGGTCAAATTAATTCTCTATATTTTTTATATCTATTATGTATCTATAACAATCACAAAACTAGAAAATAAAACCTTTTCTGATTCAAATAGCAAATTCAAATTCAAATATTAAACAACCATGAACTAAAATTCATCTTCTCCCACCTCTTTCCTACTTATTGGATGACCTTTAATATCTTAATCACCTTTGAATAAATTCAAAAACTTCATAGAGTGAGTATGACAAGATCTTGAGTCATCAAAAGATCTATGTCATTTGGTCCACATGAAATTGGAAAATTCCTCTCATAGTGGATAGAAACATAATATATATGGCCCCATTTCTGTCCAATTATATTAAACTATATGGAAACTATTCAAAAAATATCCAACAACATGGAATATCATCCATTTTCCAATATGGATAGTTTAAGATTATTCACACCATATATGGTGATTCTCGATGTCCCTACCCATGTTAAACTGGAAGAAACATCACTATGCACTTTTAAAATTGGAAATCAAGTTGAACGATGACATTTTGTCCACTCATTGTTTCGTATATGTGAATAATTATTACACCATGGAATGAGACACAATTTTTGGCTTCCCATATAATGATTCTTATCAATTTATTCTAAAATGAATTCGTTTCCTTATTATTTCAACAATATCTAAAACATATATAGAAAACACACCATATTTGGGTTCTTGAAATTGTAGTTTGTCGTAAAATTTACATGTACAGTTCCCTAACAAGGTCCATCTATCTATTTCACACAAGTAAAAATATTAGGAAAAATACTCACATTCTATTCAATATAGTATTTTTTTCTCCATTTTCATTCCCGAATTCCCATTATTTGTTTGCATGTATGATAAATTATTAGGAGTCCTCTGAATCATCCTTTAAAATAGGTAAATCCTCAAATCTAAATTAACTGAAAAATGAAAAGATCTATAGTATCTCACCTTTTTGACTTACTATATGATATCCATACCCATTTAATGTATAATCATAATGTGTTATAGTAACCTCCAAATTAAGCACCTTCCACCCACCTTAAAAAACCATTAAAATCATCTTATTTTATTTTTAGTCATTCTAAAAACCTGAAATGATCTTTACATAAAATGAATAATCCTGAAATGCTCAAGTTTGAACATGACTTATTAGCTGAAAACAAAATGTGTCGCCCCAATCATGTCATTTTCCATTCAATCCAACTCATCATACAATAAGGCCTCAAAAAATTCCAAAAAAATATATTTTCTTATCAGATATTGGTATCAACTATATACCTCTATGGATTTTGTTTCCAACCCAAGAACAAAAATCACATTCAAAAAAACCAATATAGCTATGATCCATCATTAAATCGGTCTAAGACTAGAGTGAGAAAAAAATACTGAATGAATTAAGAACATTTTAAACACTACTATGTTATATATAAATAGTGAGGTGCATTTATCTCAATATTACTCTTGATCCTCATGAAACCTCTTGATGAAATATACTTTGATATTAGTTTGATAAAAAAATATTTTTCTACATTTCAAGTTCCTATACAATAAAAAAACTGTTTATAAAACATGAAATAACTATTTCATGTATTCATACTCAGAAAACATACTAGAATAGTTCAAAAACTGAAAAAATTCACATTCCAACAACACAACTTATCACTTTTAATTATTCTCTTTAAATACTATCTCCCCATAAAGGATATGTATATAAATATATGTCTACCCCTATACATTCTATCATTTTCTTTCTCCTCTTTTTATTTATTATTATGAAAAAAATTAATATATTTATGTTTCTAATTTTTCTGCACCTTTGGAAAAAAAATCCTAAGATGAAGTCAAGAGAGAGGAATAAAACACCATAATATAGCCATGGGAGTATTGACATTGAACCCCCAAAGTCATCTTTAGATTCTAAAATGCATCCTTTACAAATGTATTGGTGACCACATCTCTAATTTACTATATATTATAAAAAAATTCCACATCAATTAATTTATCCCCACAAGATCCATGTGGATGTGATAAATTATATAAATGTTGTTAGATCTTTAATGCTACAACAGATTCATTTTATGATTGATAGAACTTTGATTATAAAATCCACCCAAAAATTACAACATCAATTTTACATTATGATTGTCCAAATATTTTCTCACCAACATTAATTAAGTTATAGTATGAGTGTAAATAAATAATCAACATTAGTAGTATTTAGAGTCATAAAATCTTGATTCATTATGTGCCAACATACACACATCTCTCCAAAAAAAGCTCCCCTAGATATAAACCTCTTATCATAGATAAAACCAGTATAACAATTATTTATATATCAAAACAGATTAATCAATCCCTTGATAAAATATTTTATTCCAAATCCTTTTATACTATTAATATACCATAGAATAGACTTTTTAGTACTGAAATGAGACTATTTTGGTGCACATTTCTACCCAATACAAAGAGTAACAATGAAAACCAAATATGGTCTCCAAGCTATCGAGTATAGTAGACTTCCAATCATCTTTCAAAGCTCCCTTGTAAAGACTTATTTTCCTTGTTCATTATTGGATAACATTTTCGCCACTAAAAATATTTTGTAAAAAAGACATGAATTGTTCATGTTGAACATTTTCAGAAGTTCCCTATAACTTTTATCTTGGGAATGAATAATACAATATTCCTCAGGGGTTGTACATATGATAAAAATGTACCTCAGCTCTCTAGGAATGGAAAATTCATATAACTATGGCACTATAGAGTGAATTTAAATATCTTATACATCATTTACAAAAAATATGATATTGTATATATACATAATAATAATTAGTGGTATCTCGTTTTTCTACTTGATGTATATATTTCCTTCCACTCTCCACTTTTTAAAATTAAACATCATTATGTTTGTACCCAGGTTATAGTACCATGTCTTTGTGATATTTTATCCCATATAAATACTTATTTAATATTAAAACAAAATTAATATATTTTCCATGAAAAAAACATTTTGTTTCTCAATGTATACATCATCTTCTAATAGTCAGTTTTGAAATGTATATATCACCCCCATATGAAAAATATTCTATTTCATTTGTCACTCCATATAAAAAAATATTTTGGATTAATTCCTTGAAAATGGTTCAAAGGAATCATTAATGTACACTACTTCCATATATGAATAGACATTATACACTAAACAGTATTTATTCTCACCACTTCACCACGTTCATTAAAAGTTTAATAAACAGACACATTGTTCGGATGAAATTCTTGTCTTTACGGTTGGGTATGAAATACCAAGTGTAATTCATAATTTTTTTCCAATTATTCATTAACAACATCAACCCACTCTAGATTCCTCAAATAATCCTAAACATCTCTTTGATTCACTTATGAAAATAATTATACTTGGCCTTTTTTTCAAGATTCTATTAGTTTTTAAATACCACCCTTGATATCTAATTATGTTTTGTAACATCAAATTCTTTCAAATTCATGGATAATATGAATTAAATTGTACATAATAACTTGAAATGAATTAATATTCTTCATCAACATATACAACTTCAGCACATTAATCTATTTCCAAAATTTATTCAAGATATTCAACCAAACAAATGACATAGTCACCGTTCAAACTTACAACATCATGGGTAGATTTATTTATTGTCTGTTTATTTATCCCTTACCTCATAATTTAAAAATATATTTCCTATATATTTTCTATTAGTAGTGGTATATTAATACACTTATAGGATATGTGATGAAATTTATATCAAAACCCTTTTTTAAAAAAGATCTTAATATATTTACGTTTTAACTTGTTAACATAAGGAATTCCAAACACATGGAAATACTTCAAGAAAATAAATAATATAATATATCTCATAATGGGGAATTTATAACATTTTTATATATAAAAAATGATTTTTAATGTGAATAGAGAAACTGATAAAATTTCTCAAAAATACTAAGAAGAATCTTTCTCACTCAAAATTTTATGAGGGATCTCCACCAAACATTAGTTTTTCTACTTAGCCACACCAATTTACATTGGTACATATGGTGTACTGATTTCATTTTGAATGTTTTTTTTTCAAAATAAGATTAAAATTTCCCCTTTGTTTTATTTTTTCCATTGTATGTCAGGATCATCTTATATGGAAAACAAAACACATTTCTTACTTTACATTGACTTTTTTTTTAAAAATCTTAGTTCTTCAGGTTTCTATTTCATATAAATAAAGAAATTATTGTGACTAAACTCATTAATGATTGTAATAAAGTACTAATATTCTTTTTTTGATTGATTACTCATGTTACCACATAAACATGTAATAATATGATACAATGGTTGAGTAAACTAATTCTCTAAAATATTATGTGAGGTGTTAACAAACCTTACCATTTGAAATGTTGTGAATATCCAATTGATTTCTATTTTCATCAATTGAACATACCAAATCATTATTTACAATATTGATCATTTTAAGGTTTTTTTTCAAGATCGTAATGTCTTTGATTCCACAATATAATATATTATTTCATGCATATATAACCGGATTTTTTTTCATCACCCATCTAATATAAATTTCATTTAGTCTTATTTTCACTTTTGGAAACTCTTACACCCTTATTATTTTGACCAATAACCCATTATTCTTGAAAACTACATTATTATATTCATAGAAAATGTCTATAACACTTAATTTAATATTTTTCAATCGAAAAAACAGAATATTATTTTAGATATTATTTTTTTATTTGAAATACCTATCGAACCAACGCTATTAATATTATGTGATCAATAATTTTCAAAAGTCACTAAATGATATTTTCAATATTTAAAAGAAATAGTATGTTTTTAATATCCAATAATGTGATATTGGCATATGGTGTCCAACATCCATGGGATTTAAAATTTGGATTCATTACGTACAACATCCACACCCAATTTTTTTAACATATATTTCGGTTCCTTTAACTAAATATGTATAGTATTTTAACAAAAAAAAAATCATGGGGTTTTTAGAAGTATGAGAAAATAATTTTCAATGTGGATGGGTTGTTCATATAAACCATAGACTCTTCAAGAGATTCAAATTTGAACCAATAAATTTATCAAGAATTAATAATATGTATTTGTTATTTTTTCATTTGAAGGGATTTAATTTACCTTAAACCATTCCTTCCAACTCAATAAATAATGTTATTTGATTTTAAGTATGTGACAAATACTATTTTTATGACCAAATACTCCATAGTAATAATAGGATCCATAGAAATCATACATTTATTTGCAAAAAATATATTTTCTAAAATAAGGTATTTATCATCTATCCAACATTTAGTGATAAATGTTTCCTCCATTCTATGAACCAAATTTATTATGAAATACTAATGTAATAACATTAATATTATTCTTATTTTCATTCTTTCAAGACCAGTTAGTATTAAAAATATTTTAATTATTTTTTTGTTCCATTAATTTCAATATTTTTTACTTTCTCAAGATTTTTCAAAAGATTTTTTCTCTATTAATTTAATCTTATTTATTTAAAGATCCCTAAATAATTTTTACTTCTTTCCATCATTAGAGGATGGTTTCTTCTTGTATACCTTGGTTACTTTCCTCATAGTACATTCTACATATTTTGAAATAATATTCAATAATTTGCATCTTGACTTTCTATGATCATGTTCTTATTTTGAAATGCCCCAACCCCAGAAGCCCAGAGTCAGTGCATTATTTTAACACATTGGCATGATTACATGGAGTCAATTCCCGAAAGACCGATTAGTTTAGCAGTCTTGGAAAATTTATTTCACACATGAACACAATATTTCACATCAAAAAATAAAACACAACATAAATGATACATTGAGAACACCATTAATCCCCTAGCTTAACCCTTATTATCAATCATAATACACTTCATGGAATCCTGGGAAATTAAAACACAAGAAAGTGGTGATATAAGATTCTCAATAAGGATAACAATATAGTAGAAACTTTCATAAATAAGAATAAACATTTAAGGCAATGTATAAGACTAAAAAAATCCTTTTAAACTTAAACGTCGACATAATATGGAAAAGATAAATCAAATAATGTCATTTACTTATTCACATGGATATTCTACTAGTAGAATAATCACATGTAATATCAATATCCAATTTTAAAATGATGGAATGCATAATGTCCAACTTCATAAACACATAGTCAAGGCCTCGTTCCAGGAATACAAATAAGATTTTGTCAAGGCCTTGTTCCAAGACACTAGTTTGTCTCATGAGACCTACCGATGCATGGAAGAGCGATAGTGGGCTCCACCATTCACATACTAAGTCCAATTCATTCCTCATATGAGAAGGTTTAAACATAACATATACATTCGTATTAAAACTAGAATACGAAATGTTAATATGTTTAACATAAACCATGAATGGTCTAAAAAAACACATCCACAGTGAAACATATCACAAAACTTTCAATACAATTTTGGAGATTTGTATCATAATAAATAAACATCAAACAAGTATAAAATCCATTAAAGTATGTTGACATAGATGAAATCAAAATTATTTGAGAGGAATATCTCTTTCTATTTTGAAATCATTTAAAAGTTATGTAATTATAAAAGAAAACATTTATTTTGAAAAAATTTATTATATTCTTATAAGAGAAGCTTCAAAGGTCTTATAATAGTGGAAAATAATCGCACCCGCCATTTAAGTTAAAAAAAATTCTTACCCTAATTTTTCAGAAAGGTCATAAAGTACCTTGTTTGAAAAATGACAGAAATATTCCTTTCAAGACATTTTATAAAAAGTCATACAAGGGTATAAATGACTTTAACCCATAGTTTATTGAATAGAAAAATTGTTTTGAAATACATTTATAAAAAACATGTATGTGGATGATAAAGATTTCCTAGTAGATACTTATTTATTAACAACCTCATATAAGTAAAGAGATTATAATATTATCCCTTACCTTGTACTTTTACTTGGTCGAGGGTAAGTTAAAATCCTATATAATAGTTAAATCATTGTTATTAGATTATACAAGAAACATATACATAAATATGATATCATATATGATCTTCCAATATTTCTTTGTTAATAATATTTTTGTAGTATCATCGTTTCGGGTGTTAACTGATCTGTTTTCCTCTATATGCTTGGTTACATAAGCCATGTTTGTGATGGATAGGATGTAGTTGATTCATATCCATAATTATATTGATTTCTTAAACATTATTTTTAATCATAAAATGAAAATTATTCTTGAATGATTAGGATGGTGAATGAATCTCACCGCGTTCGTGGAGATAGTAATCTGTACGTACACATGAGCGAAAATATCATTATATTGATGGTGAAATCATATGTAATTGGATGGTATATCATATATAGAGAATAATTAACCTGTTATTATTATTATTTAAATTATTTATACTCATTATTATACTCATCAAAATAATGAAGTGTTTTAATAACAAACTACACCACGACGTGGCGACGGTAAGCCGTACGTACTCATATATGTTGACTTTGTCATTTATAGGATGGATAGAATAATGAATATGGTTATAACATATTTATAATAACATAAAATTATGTATGAGGTACTGGAGTTATTATTTTGGTATTGAAAAAACAAATTAAGATAAGTGGAAGGAGAAAAGAACTTGAAAGAGGGTGGTGAAAGTATTACCTCTTCTTCGAGTCTTTCCTATTGAGTTGACAAAAAGGGTTCCTTAGGTTGGATTTATGATTAAACTAAAGACTCTAGGTTGATTTGAGGGATGTTTTGAGGATATTTGGGTAGGGTTTGTCTGAGTCAAGTGTCTTTGGAGGTGTGATTTTTATATAATGGGTAGTGCCCTTTTATAAGAGGGGTGATGGCCACTTTAGGAAAAGAATAAAATATTAATTTATTATACAATCATATTCGGTTTATAATGGATCCAAATGAATTTTTTTCTAGACTTATGTGGTTATGGGTCTATATAATCTCAAACAATAGGTTTTATACAAGTTTAAGTTAATATTTTAACCTAATCTTTTATATTAACTCTTAGTTAAATTGTTTAACTTTTACCGTGTATTTTGGCATTGTTACACTATATGGTTAATAAAATTACTCTAAATGTCCATGATAACCTCAAGTGGTTAATTAATGATATATATAATATTATTTAATCCCTTTGGATGAACCTTATATTTTTAGGAATATTATATCCACCAATAATATATTATTTGTTTTAACAACTAATTTATGTCAATTTTGATTCTATTTGGTATTTTCTTTTTGTTAAAGCCATAACAACAATATAAATTTGAAAAAAAATTACATAATCAACCCTAAAATGTCATATTAACCTATAAAATTAGTTTAATTTATTATAAGTCTTAATTTACAATTATTTCTATATTTATAGTATCAATTATTTAAATATTTCATTAAGAAGGTAATTACTACATCATCATTGTGTCACAAATAAATTAAATTATTTAATTTCTAAAAATTATTAATAAAATAACATTATGTAGAAATATTTTTATCTTTATAATGAATATTTATAGTCAAAATTATATTGTGTTTAACCCTATATTAAAAATGGTTTAGTTATTAAACTTTGAATTTAACACTTTTAACTCTTCTTTAAATAAAATAATAATAAATGTCCTAATTTAATCCAAGTGGACCACAGAGGATAATATTTTATTCTTAAGGTTTTTTTCAGTCTAATTAAACTTATCCAATAGAATTAGTACATATGTTAGGGTAATTATAATATCATTTTACCCTAAATTACCCTATTTACTTTTAATCGTGGTAAATAAAAGTCAAAAGTTACTATACAAAAAAAAATATTTTCAACTTATTGAACCACATTTTACTTACTTATGTTAACCATGTTTCGTGCATCTTTTAAATTCAACTCATAGAAGCAGTAAAAAAATTTACGCAAATTTGCAAATGCTCCTAGAAGGTGGGTAAAAAACGTTAAAAAGATCAATAAAATTTTATACATCTAATTTTACTATAAAATGACTCCAAGGAATTAAATTGATCTTATATAGGTATTATATATATATATATATATATATATTTACTTAAAATCATTTTACATAAAATAAAAAATTAATTAAATAAAAATTCAGGTTTAAATATTAATACAGTGTTTTTCAGTATCCATAAAAAATTGAAAGTTTTCAGAAAAATACCAAAAAATCACCCTAAGATGTTTTTGATCTTATGAATTCAAAAATTAAGTCAATTTTACTAAATTTAAAACATATAAGTTGAATTTATTAATTTAAAACTAAATCCCGTTGTCAAAACCAAAATGTGGGGTTTTAAAAAGTAAAAACTATCAAAAGATTGACATGTGTTTATGTAAAATTTAAATTTTAAATTACTTATAATGACCTAAATTGTATTAAATTATAAAAATATAATCAAATTATACTTCCAAACCATTCAAATGTATAATTTAACTCTATAAATTATTTTTATTAAAAAAGTTGTTTTCAATTAAAATTTAGTATTTTTCATTATTCACCCAAATATGAAAGTTATTAGAAAAACCCTAAAAATTTATCAAAACTAAAATTTTATGTCCTGATTCTAAAGAATAAGTTTATTTTGTAAAATTTAATATATAAAAGTGTCAAATATTGGATTTAAAAAAGGTTCACCATTAAAAGTTGTAAAATTCCATTTTCTGAAAAATACTTCCTTTATCTAAAAAAATGAATTTCTTCTTATATTATATCTAATAAACACATAATTTGGATGTTAAAATTTTTATGGAATATATAAAATTCAAAATTCTGATAATAATATTCATAACCTCTTTTGAACAATAGGTTTGGTAATTTGTGGTGCACTCGAACTCGGTGTTGCGTGTAGCGCAAGTTATTGAATTACTTTGAAAAAATAACGTACTATGAAATATTAGGGTGTTTCATTCTCCCCTCCTTAGATAAATTTCATCCTCTCATTTTGAAATTGTTCTTCAAAAATAAAAGGTTAAAAATAGAAAATACCTTTGTGGAAAACCCACATCATAAATTGGAATAATAAAATTTATTCTTAATAAGAGGGAAAATGAAATGAAAAAGTCACCAAAAAATCATGATCTCAATTAGAACAACATTGGTGGAAATTAGAGACACATAATTGGAGGGAAAACATAAATATTTATAGGGAGTTATTGAGTTTATCATTCATAAACAAGTATAAAATTGAGATCCTCAAATCCATCAATCTATGATGATTTAAAATATCAACGGTTCAACAAAACATAAGGTATTAGGATGACACATTTTTGGTTTTAAGATCCCTTCCCTAAAGTTTAAGAGTTAATTTATTCATAGAATAAGATGAAAAGAATATACTTGACAATTAGTGTTTCATCCTAAAACTAATTCCTACCACAAACTCATCTTTCAGTCCAAAAGATAATAGAAATCAAAAAATATTCTATTTATACTAATCGTATAGGGTTCCAAAAATAATGAATTTATAATTCATTTGTCAGAATATAAAAAAACTACATTATACAAACTAGGACATCATGTATTCCAGTGGTAGGTGATCCACCCTTGTCGCCCTTCGGTTTGTGGGTTCTAGTCTCGCAGCCTTGCCGGACAGGACGGGTTGTCGCCTGACCTCTGAGTTGTCCTTTTTATGACAGTACAAAAATAATCTCATAAAATGATTTAACCATAACAATAGTATCCAATGTCAAAATTAATCGATTCTAACCTTTCGACTTTTCCAAAATACTTTTATCCAAACTCACAGTCCAAAATTTATAATGAAGTTAAACATAAGGAAGATATTTTTTTCCACATAATAACATGTGAATACCTTCATCATTTATTCTTTTAAAACACTGTGACACCCTAAATTACAATAAAACCTTATTAATTACATTATTGCTCCCTTATTCCGTATACAATACTGGATATACCCCTTCTATCCAAAAATGTGTAAACTCCAACAATGATGGAATATAAAAATCATTAACCAGTTTCAAGGTAATCGAGAATATCTAATATAATTTATCCAAATCAATCATATATTATTCCAAAATCACTACCTCGGTATCAGAACCATATTATGGTTTATCTTTCTCTCAAGCATATATTTTCCAAAAAAATTAACCATCTATTGAGTCAATTTTCTTGGTTCCACACAATCTCAAGTCCTTAATGAAATAGTATTTCAGTACAATCCTTATATAATTTATAATTATTATAACATGTACATCATTAATAAAATATTCAAATGACATAATACATTAATAACAACATAATAACTCTAATCATTCCTCTTTATCATTGGTTGTATCATAACTCCATTATTATCTAATAGCAACATTTGGGGAATACTCATATTATTTATACATTGATTTGTATTGTGTCTGAACTCTTTACAGATGAAGAATTGTACATTTGAAACATTTTTCTTACCCTTGCAATCACATACTTGGTGTCCTTTTTCTCCACATGTATAACAAACTCCCATTCCCTTAAAGAATTTACCAACGTGATTCTTTAAAATGTTATCACATATGAAAAAATCCTTCTTTCCCCTCTTCCCTTTATCCATCTTTCTCTCTTCCATCCTTTTATTCTCTTGTTTCCCTTCAAATCCATAGGACTCGGAGAATTATTTAATTATCTTGTTAACACATGATAGTGTTTCTTCATATGATGAGAATATGTGGGAGACTATTTCCCTTTTAAATGTTGGATTAATACCATAAAAGATATGATCCTTCTTAGTCTTTCAATCATGTGCATTGATGGAATTCTAATTCCTTCTACTAGGCGCCATTTCTATACAATGGAATATACTAGGTTAGTTTATAAATCACAATGCATAATTCCGAACTTGTAAAATACCTAATGTAAATTGAAAAGATTGTGCATATATTCTATAATTATAAAATGTTTTCTTTGAGGAAGTATTTACTCCTAAAACCTTCATAATCGCTTGTAATGAAAATGTAAATTATCTTAAGCATATCCAATGGGTGTGTCGTAAACAAGATTGTAGCAAGGCCCATTGTTATGTACTAGGATACCCTAGGTCAAGACCAAAACTCATTTTCAGAGTTTTCACTCCTAGGAACATCTGATCCAGAGCCGCCTCTACCTACTCGTATCCAAATAGGTATTTATAGATTAGAAAATATACAAAATCTCTATATTACCAAAAATCTTGGAAGTTCTTCTGTACTAATCCTCCATGTCTATCTGAGGGAAATTTTCTCTAATCAGAGTTTATCTAAATCTATTTCCAAGGTTGTTGCTAAAATTCATCTGATACCAACTATAACGCTCCACCCCTAGAAGCCCAGAGTCGGTGCATTATTGTAATACATTGGCATGATTACAAGGAATGAAGTCTCGAAAGGCTGATCAGTTTAGTAGTCTTGGAAATATATTACATACACGAACATTACATTACAAATTAAAAAATAAAACACAACATAAATGATACTTTGATAATTACATTAATCCCATAGCTTAACCCTGCATATCAATCATAATACACTTCTTGGAATCCTGGTAAAATAAAACAAAATAAATGGGCGAGCTCAGATGCTCAGTAAGGATAAAAATATAGTGGAAAATTTCATAAATAAGAATAAAAATTTAAGGAAATGTATAAGACTAAAACAAAAGCCTTTTAATATTAAACATCATTATAATATGGAAAATATAAATCAAATAATTCCATTTAGTTATTCGCATAGATATTCTACTAGTCAAATAATCACTATAATATAAATATCTGTTTTCTTAATGATGGAATGCATAATGCCAGACTTCATAACCACATAGTCCAAGCCTCGTTCCAACACTACAAACAAGATTTTGTCAAGGCCTTGTTCCAAGACCCTAGTTTGTCTCATGAGACTTACTGATGCATCGAGGAGATATAGCAGGCTCCACCTGTCACTTACTAAGTCCAATTCATTCCTCATATGAAAAGTTTTAAACATAACATACACTTTCGTATTAAAACTAACATTCGAAATTTTAATACGGTAACCATAAATAATCAATGGTGTAAAAATAACACATCCACACTCAAAAATATCACAAAACCTTCAATACAATATGAAAGATTTGTATCATAATAAATCAACTTCAAACAAGTATAAAATCCATTAAAGGATGTTGACATAGATGAAATCAATATTATTTGAGAGGTATATCTCTTTCTATTTTGAAATCATATAAAAGTTATGTAATTATAAAAGAAAAAATTTATTTTGAAAATATTCTTATAAGATTATAAGGGAATATTCAAAGGTGTTATAATAGCGTAGAATAACTACACCCATCATATAAGTTAAAAAAACATTCTTACCTTAATTTTTCGAAAGGTTCATAAAGTACCTTGTTTGAAAAACAAAGGAAAGATTCATTTCAAACCATTTTATAAAAATTAAAACAAAATAAAAATGACTTTAACCCATAGTCTAGTAAATAGTAAAAATGTTTTGAAATACATTTTTAAGAAACATGGATGTGGATGATAAAGAGGTCACAATAGATACTTACGTATTAACAACCTCATATAAGTAAATAGATTATAGAATTAACCCTTAACTTTAACTTTCCTTGGTCAAGGTTACATTAAACTATTGTTTAATAGTTAAATCATTGTTATTAAATTATACAAGAATCATATACATAAATATGATATCATATATGATCTTCCAAAATTTCCTTGTTAATAATATTTTAGTAGTATCATCATTTTGGGTGTTAACTGATCTATTTTCCTGTATATGATTGGTTACATATGCCATGTTTTTTTATGGATAAGATTTATTTGATTCACTTATAAAATTATATTAAGTTCTTAAAAATTATTTTTAACCATAAAATTAAAATTATTCTTGAATAATTACGATAGGGGGTGAATCTCATCGCGTTCTTGGAGACGGTGATCCGTACGTACGCACGAGTGACAATATCATTCTATTTATGGTGAAATAGCATGTAATTGGATGGTATATCATATATAAAGAATCATTAACATGTTATACTTATTATTTACATCATTTATACTCATTATTATACCCATCCAAATAATAAAGTGTTTGAATAACAAACTACACCACGACATGTAGACGATAAGCCCTACATACGCACATATGGGGACTTTGAAATTTATAGGATGGATAGAATAATGAATATGTTTTTACCATATTTATAATAACATCATAGTATGTATGAGTTACTGGAGTAATTATTTTGGTATGGAAACAACAAATAAAGAGGAAGTGGAAGAAGAAAAGAACTTGATAGAGGGTGGTGAAATTATTTCCTCTTCTTCGGGTGTTTCCTTTTGAGTTGATAAAAAGGGATCCATAGGTTATATTTCTAATAAAATTAAGGACTCTAAGTTGATGTGAGGGAAGTTGTGAGGATATTTGTTTAGGTTTTTTCCAAGCCAAATGGATTTGGAGGTTTTATTTTGAGAGAGGGGGAAGTTCCCTTTTATAGGAGGGGTGAGGGCCACATTCGGAAAAGATTAAAATATTAATTTATTATACAATCATATTTGGTTTATAATGTCTCAAAATAAATTTATTTCGAGCCATAGGTTTTTTTGGGTAGAAATAATTTTAAGCAATAGGTTTTATACAAGTTTAGGTTACCATTGTAACCTTATCTTGTAGGTTTAACTCTTAATTAAATAGTTTGAATTTTATAGTGTCTTCTTGTATTCTTACACTATATCATTAATAAACTTACTCTAAACATCTATGATAACCAAAAGTGGTTCATTAATGACATATATAATATTTTTTAATCCCTTTGGATGATCCTTAGATTTTTAGGAATATTATATCATCCAATATTATAGTATTAGATTTAAAAACTAATTTATGTCAATTTTGACACTATTTGGTATTTTGTTTTGGTGAAATTTATAACAACCTTATTACATCGAAAAAAATTTATCTAATCAACCCTAACATTTCATATTAAACAATAATATTACTGGAATTCATCAGAAGACTCAATTTACTTTTATTTGGATATTTATAATATCAATTATTTTAATATTTTATTAATAGGGTAATTATTGCATCATCATTGTGTCATAAATAAATTAAATTATTTAATTTATAAAAAATTTAAATAAAATACCATTATGTAGGAAATATTCTTTGATTTAAAATGAATATTTATGGTCAAATTTATATTTTTTGTATCCCTATATTAAAAAAAATTAGTTATTAAACATTGAATTTAACACTTTTAACTCTTCTTTAAATGAAATAATAATAAATGTCCTAATATAATCCTAGTGGACCGAAGAGGATCATATTTTATTCCTAGATTTGTTTTTGGTCGAATTACACTTATCCAATATAATTAGAAAATGTGTTAGGGGAATTATAATATCATTTTTTACTTTTAATTACCCTTTTTACTTTTAACTGTGGTAAATAAAAGTCAAAAGTTACGATTCACCAAAAATTATTTTCATCTTATTGAACCAAATTTTACTTACTAATGTCAACCATGTCTCTCAGATTTTTGGAATTCAACTCACATAAGTGGTAAAATTAAGTTTTATGCAAATTTGAAAATGCTTCTAGAAGGTGGGTAAAAAAATGTTAAAGAGTTCAATAAAATTTTATACATCTAATTTTATTATAAAATGACTCCAATGAATTACATTGAACAAATATAGGTATTATACATCAATTTTTACTTAAAATAAATTTAAATATAATAAAAGAATATTTAAATAAAAAGTTAGTTTTAAATAATAACGCAGTGTTTTTCACTATTCATCAAAAATTGAAAGTTTTCAAAAAATACCAAAAATCCAACCGAAGATAATTTTGATATTATGAATTCAAAAATTAAGTCTATTTTACCAAATTAAAAATATATAAGTTTCATTTATTAATTTAAAATTAATTCCTATTGTCAAAACTAAAAAGAGAGTTTTTATGAAGTAAAAACTATTAAAAGATTGACATGTGTTTATGTCAAATTTAAAAGTGAAATTACTTATAATGAGATACATTGTATTAAATGATAAAAATATAATCTAATTATAATTCCAAACCATTAAAATTTATAATTGATCACTATAAATTATTTTAATTTAAAAAGTTGTTTTTAGTTAAAATTTAGTATTTTTCACTATTCACCCAAATATGAAAGTTATCAGAAAAAACACCAAAAATTTATCGAAACTAAATTTTTATGTCCCAATTATAAAGAAGAAGTTTATTTTTTCAAATTTAATATATAAAAGTTTCATATAATGGATTTAAAATTGTTTCTCCATAAAAAGGATGTAAAATTGCATTTTCTGAAAAATACTTCCTTTATCCAAAAAAATGAATTTGTTCTTATATTATGTCTAAGAAACATGTAATATGGATGTTAAAATTTATATGGAATATATAAAATTAAAAATTCAAATAATATTATTAATAATCGCTTTTGAAAAGCTAGTTTGGTAAGTCATGGTGCACTCGAACTCGGTGTTGTGTCTTGCGCAAGTTATTGAATTACTTTGAAGAAATAACGTACCATGAAATCTTGGGGTGTTGCATATTTGACAAATATATATATTATATAGTCAAAATAATTATCTTTTCATCCATTTACACATTAATATTAATGTTAAATGTAATGACATCATCATAAATATTCTCTAGATCATCAATATCTTTTATTAATTTGGATATTTTTCTATGAAGACAGAATCCTGATTATTTGTGGATTGATTAAACTTTTTTAAACCTTTTATATATTTATATAGTATAGATATTCATGGACTAAGTTAATTTAAATCTCAATTCATCTTAAACCACCTCCCAATATTTTATTCTTCAATTTCAAAGCTAATATAATCACCTAATTTTTTCATTAACTTTTATATTAATTACTTTTCACCTCCTTTAAAAATGGAAGACACAATATCATAATCATCATCACCACCTTATCTTTTATGAAAAAGGATATTACTCCTTTTAAATTTAGTGAACTTCTAATAGTTCTCAATAGATAAAAATTTGGTTTGTTAAATTTCTTCTTTGATTGTATTATATTCTTAATCAATTTCACTACATTATCTTATTTTACTGTTGATTTTGAGTAGTTTTCATTGATTTTACCAATAGTTACACACTTGGAATACATTATAAGGGGATTTCAATTGTATTTTCCTTTCCATCATCTCATTTTTCCTGAGTTAAAATGCATAAGTTTTGTAGTCTTATCATTTTAATATACATATGTATCATCACATATTGTACCTTCGTGATCAATTATAATCTTCATAGACTTTTTATGTATTCAAATGTTAAAATAAATATCCATTTTACCCATTCCCTTATTTTGGACAGAATTATATTTTCTCATATCATAAGATATAAAAAATATATGTAATTCATCATGTAGGATGTATTTTTTTATGCTATAAATTAAATACATTCACATCAATATTTTTAGGTAAGATACTCAAGATATTCTCAAAACGAGTAGATTCCTATAACATCCCACTATATCCTATAATTTTCCTAACAAAATAATTTACCCATGTAAATTATTTCTTAAAAGTATCAATATCAATAATTGAGAAACCTTAATATTTTAATCTATAAATCTATAGTTTTTCAATCATTACATTGGTATTTCATTCATAAATATTCTATTTTTGTCCCATATAACTTTTTAATTTTAATTCCATTGACATTGTCAAATTCACTCGCACAAATAGAATAGAAAATTTAATTTTAAGATGATCATCATTCTACATATTCTTTTTATCTTATATTATTATGGTACTACCTTCATCACATTGGGGACTCCATAATTTGTATCCTTCATAAAATTGAACCTAAGAAAAAAGTAATTACAAAAACATATGGTTCCTTATATGATAACATTTTAAATCAAATATAGGAATCCAATTCTTGGTTATCAGGTTAAAATTATCCAATGAAGATAAATATAATCCAAAACTATATATTCTGCCATAGAGAATTCATATATCCACATTGAAATTGATACTCACAAATGAAGGAATCCTCATTCTGATATTACTTGTAGACCATGTGTTGGATTATGGGAGATAACTAATAGAGGGGTGAATAAATTATCTCAATTATCTTATGTTTCATTCAAAATAAATTTCACCACTATTTATGATTAGGGATGTTTTTATGTTATACACACTTCAAAAGACACACCCACACAAGGAAAACAATGTTTTAATGGTTTACCAATAAATGTGGTAAGGCTAATTCATGGCATGATATGGATTCATATGATATCACACTACATACTATAATCAATATCTTCATGAAAGGGAGTAGAGGTTAACCTTGAAATCATGTTACAAGTCTCTCAACTATTATTCAATATATCCCACACACAATTGCATATCACAATATATGGAGATATGATTAATGACAACAATAGATTTTTCATCCATGAAATAAATTATTTTCTATCTATTAATTAGTTTATTTTTTATTCTTAACAATCTCTTCCACTATGAAAAGTCACTTATTCTCTTTGTGTGCACAATACATTCCCACAACCACATATTCTTATCTTAATATTATTCTTCTTCTAATTTATATCCTAAAGATAATAAATTTGTAATATATTTTAGTTTTATATAGTCTTTACCTTCTTTTCACTGTATTATGTATCATTATTTTTCAAATCAATAGAAAATAAAAAAATGTTCTAATTTTAATTTCATATTAAAATTTGAATCATCGTCTTCTTTAAAAAATCATTTAACCTCTCCTAATAATTTTTTGTCAATTAGATCACATTGAATATATATGTTACTATTAATGAAATTATATAGCATAATATATTGGTTTTGATGGGATCATAAGTAATTAATAGAGCCACATTATCATTTCCACTTGAAATATAATATTTCCTTGAACTATGGGTGGAAACCTGGTGTGATAGACCAAATTTTGTACCAAATGTGATAAATTACATAGAAAACATTAAATAAAAATTCATAACCAGGGAATATTCAAAAATATCAATTTAAATGTGTATATTTGTTTCAAAACATTGATTATGCTAATATTTTTCACATCCAACATCATACATTCAAAATTTCCATTTAGTAATTCCTAAAATGACTACTGAGTAAAACCAAATAAATATTTATAAAAACTAGTTTAGAAAGATTAATATTTAGTCCCCAAGACATGTTACATAACATGTATCATCCCATTTTTGGATTTCTATATATTTTCTCATTCTAATGATTAATTCCTAGATCATTCAACAATCTAAAATAGCCATTGAATATCGATAAGGATTTTATTATAACCATTTTGGTTTCGCAAATAGTCATCATGACTAATGTCATGGAATGGTTACGCCAAACCATTCCCAAATCTAAAACTCTTCCTAAAAATTCATATTGACCATTATCTGCGGCATAATGATCAACCTTTTCATTATCATACTCTTATTCTTCCTCATTCCACCATAGTGACTTTGACATCTTAGTCGGCCTCATCATTGACCATAGGTATATCATCCATACAAAATGTATTTTACGCATATTTATCTTAGTTTACATCTCCAATTAAAATTTATAGATGATCTCTATGCTTGATTTGATGTGTAACCACAATATACAGATTTTCCTAAAGCTAAAAAACCTTCCATATTAATTATTTAATCTAAAAAATAATTATGATATTTCCAAGTCATTCCAAAATCATGGAAGATACTTCATCTCAAATGAATCATTATGAAAAAATTTAGTTTTATCATGTTCTATTTTTTGACAAAAGAGATAACATACTGAACATATCATCCTTACATATTCCAACTTCATCTATAAAAAAGTGATCAAAAAATCCCCCAAATAAAAAGACTCATCAAATAGCTCATAGGATTAAGAAATAGTGTTTTGTTATTGTGATTTTTACTCACCCCAAATAAATCTATATCAATAGCCAAAAAACTCAATATTGGCATGTTAGACATAATGATGGATATAGTACTAATGGTTTTTAAATAATGTTTTCTTGATAGATATAAAGGGACATTATCAAGGTTTCTATGTGGTTATTTTATAACCATGTATTATTTTTTAATTATTTTATACATGTAATATAAATGATCTCCCTATAAGGATTTATCATTCCCATGTATGACTATTATGTTAATGTATGGGTTAACTTTCTTATAACACAATTATTTTTTATTTTTCAGGGTTTGTCTTCCATTAGAATTCTTGATTACAATATAATTTTGATATTTTTATTATGATTGATCATTAATTTTTTGAATATATAATAAAATATACCAAGGGTACCATATCCCTATAAATTTTTATTTGACCCTTATTACAAATTTATAGCCTTCGGTGTATAGGGATGTGCACTTGAGGTATCGTTACACTATAGGAAAAGAAAGAAGATGGTTCCCTATACCAGGTCATTATTATAGGTGACCATTGGGTACTTGGTATAGTTCCACTATATACTTGGTTGAGTATTCATAGAAATAATATTCTCTTGTTTTCCACTAGATGACTTGTAGTCTTCCAGTTTTTCCACGTTGTGCCATAATGGGGCCATTGAAGATCCATCAGTTACTCAATGGTACATAGTCTGGTTTTTAACATCCACGATGATTTTATATGTTTGGTTCCATCCATTTGAAATCCAACATAAGGGTTTAATTTTTTAAGAAGTAGATATATAAGAAGTTTTACCCCTTTCTATCCTTCTTCCCAACAATTATCCCTAACCTCTCTCTCTATTGATCTGATGTATCTATGATTGAATCAGATCATCAGGTTAATGTAGTTGTTCTATATTCACATTCCTTATATTCTCTCTTGTTTATTTTTCAATTTCTGTGTACCAGGATATGGTTTTTATATTGCTTTCCCCTAAAAAGTGGGGTAATGAATCAATATATACTTATTGGATGAAACATGGATTTTGGATTGATGGATCTCACTATTATCAGAAATATTAATTTTATGAATAACCCTTGATGATCTATAGAAAATATTTGCAATGATTCATCTTCACATGGACTTTTTTTCATATCATGGAAGCATTTCACCCAGAATTGGAACACTATTTCAAGGATCTGTTATGTGAATATTTAGAAATTAAAAAAATTGATTAAAAACCTAAATCTTATCATCAATTCAATGTAACTGATAAGAAAAGGAATTTATTTTTTGGAAGCACATTGTGATGATAACATTGTTGAATATGATCTTCCCAAATATCCTTACTTTTATTAAATGGATGACGCTTGTTTCTTAGCCATTGTTGATCCAGAAGAACGTCAAATATGACTTGATCTATACTAATTCCCAATTCTTGGATGTATTATATACTATAAATGCAAATAACCATGGTCCAATGAATTTATCAAATCTAGGATTTCACATTTTTTGGGATGTTGTCAAATTTATATTATTCTGATTAAAATATGATTCTTCCATATCCTTATTCAAAGTATAGGGGACCTAGAATCAATTTGAAAAAGTGGTAATTATATTATAAAGCCTATAATACTAATTAATTTTGGTTGGAATATTAGTTTTGGACCTTTAAATCAAAGGAACTTAATGGATCAAGTGTGGGTTAGATTATTTGTCTTGAACTGGGTGTATTGGAATCCAAAAATATTGAATTATCTTGCTGCTTATACTGGAATTCCTTTAAATATGGATCACCACACTCTTTATGGAGAGATATGTTTATGTTCTTGAATCTTGGCAGATTCTGATTTTGATTCAATTCTACCAGATTATATTAACTTCATTATCAACGACTAAAATATCCAAGTTAATGTAGAGTTTGAAAACAATCCACCATTTTTTAATTTATCAAAATTTATAAGAAACAATATTTATGAATTTTGAGTCATTAAAAAACATGTGAATCTATTTTTGATGTTAACGCATGGAAACATGTAAATAAGAATAACAATGGAATAGCTACATCCTGAGGAAAAAATGATCCACTAGGAAATGATAAACCTGATAAGTTTGTGAAAAAATAAAATACATATGATATTAAAAAATTAGTGGAAAATCTTGGGCCTCCCATACTAATAAAGAGGAAAATGAATCAGATCCATCCATAAGTCTATCTATTCCCAATACTTCTTTTTTATAATGGTTCTTAATAGAGTGATATCTAGTGAGGATGAAGACATTTTTCTGGAAAAGTACCATGATATTATTATCAACATTGATCATGTACAAGCTGGTCGTTATGGTGTTCCCTCTGTTAGGTATGAAGATTCTATAATTACTTGGTCTGGATTTAATAATATATGTGTTTCGATGGATGTTAATTTTATTGATCACAAAAAATCATCATGGAGATTTTTTTAAGGTTTTGGAAAATAAATTATAGAATTTCATCAACAGATGGATGAAGCGAAAGGGGACATTCCCCATATTATATCTATGCAGTCAAAAAACCCATCTATATAGGTAACTCAAGATCAAAACTCTTCTTATCCAATCACCATGGGGTATATTACAACATATATTGTATCAATATGAATTTAAAAATAAACTGGTATTCCTATATATGTTTTCCATGTTTCCAACACCACTAAAGTCTTACTTTTGGTTGTTTTTATAAAGAGTTGTCATGGATCTCAAGAACACGTTAAAAAATGTCACCCTGAACGGTCGTGCATTGTTCAGCATGGGTGACAAACTAAAATTTATAACCTACATACTACTTAGGAAAGTGGAAAGACTGGGTCGTATCACAAGGAGGCCTCATGTTGTGTTTGAAAATCTAAAAAAACTAAACAAAAACAGACACCCAAGAACAATCAAAAATAGTTGGTGATGGTGAAGTGGAGTGAGTGAGAATCAGTGTGTGAGGGAGTAAAGGTGAACTGGTAAGTGCAAGGAAGGTAGACTAAGTGGAAATGGAAATTGTGGTGAGAACAGCCAATAGATGAGTAGGGGGAGGAAGTCCACTGGGCAATTCAATTTAGCTTAGCCTCATTCATGCACTAAAGTTCTAGAAATATGGATATGACTTAAAGTAACTGGGCAGATTTGTCATCTAGTCAGTTTTCTATGAAATAACCATTACAGTTCTTCACCTGTATTAGTCATTCTATCCATTAGTGATGAAGGTCTGATGTCACTAGGCTCAACTTTCCAGTTGAGTTTAGCGTGTCTCTATCATTTGAGCTTGACCCATTTTCCAATGAGTCCCTCAGATTCAAACAGTTTTCATTAATATTCAATCAAGATTGGTTTTCACTCGACCTTGTTGTTTTGAAAAATATTCTGTTTCCCAAATAGTGAGAGAGACATTCCACAAAATAAGATAGTGCATTAATATGAATGAAAAAATCTAATCATCCCACTTATCCACCCCCTAATGGAATTTAGCTGGACATAATGATAGGATTTAGTGCAAACATTGAATTACAATCAATGAAGTTCATATTGAAATGAGATGCAGAAAAACAGAGCCCATGACAAATAAGGATGTTCGTCTCCCTGCTCGAGCTTCCGGAAGTTCTAACTCCTACTTCTTAATGGTGGTTGAAATGATAGAATTCACTCATTGTCCCACTCTGGGAATCGAGGTATGAAATGCTCTGATCTACTGCTCTCAGTACTCCAATCTTCTCACGATGGAAGACGTTGTATATTCCTTTTTCTCTACTTTTCTAGTTTGGATTGATGCCCTCTTTCTCCTTCACCCACACTCCTCCCTCCAGTGTATGAATAATCTCATTCCCTCATGAATGATAATGACCAGTAGAAGTCTTTGGAATCTTGTCAGAGATGTTACCTTGCCACAATGTGGAACTTTCACAGTTCCATGTCTCCCACGCTTGTTATCGGAGCAGTTGCTCCTAACTGAATAAAAATGGTGCACACACGGTGAGATGTAACCTTCCCTCTAACAGATAGAAAATCCATGTGGCACACTTTTATGTGCACGTCACCAGCTTTTAAGTGAACTTTAAGTGAAAGAAGCTGACCCTTGCAACAACTTGTGAATCCTTTAACGATTTTCCCGCATAGTGCTCACGAATTTCTTCGCACACCGAACTCCCCCTGTCCCGAACCAAAAAATGCACATGAGTAAGATAAAAAAATATAATGAAAAAATTATGTAATTAAAAATATATAATATATTAATATCCCTACATAAAATAAAAATAATTATAAAAATATTTTATAATACCGAATATTAGGATTAATAAACTAACTATTGTATTTAATTAATAACATGTGTTATTATGATATATATGAGAAATTAATATTATATATACAAGGTTATATACTTTTATTAATATACATATTATTATTATTATATTTTATATGATATATAACACAAAATATATATATATATATGATATGATATGATATAATAAAATAGAATAAAAATTAAAAAAGAAAAAGAAACAAATGAACAAGGGGGGATAGGTTTATTCGTGCGGTGGCTTCGAGTGAGAGCAGTGGCGCAGGATAGGGAAGGACTTCGTGTGGAGGGTGGAGGCATAGCCGGAGTAGGCGCTGGTGATTTGGGATCGGTTCTGGCGGTGAGGGAGGGGGAAGGGGACGGTTCGAGTGAGTGCAGGGGTTTGTTCGGAAAGGCCAGACTAGCAGTTGTCCAAGGTGAGTAGTGTTGCAGAGTGGTGGCGAGTGGGAGTTCCAGTAGGGGGTGTGGATTCGTCCAATAGGGTGGAGGTGAGGTCTGAGTCAAGTCTGGGTTTGGTGGGTTTACCGAAGAGTAGGGGAAATGAGGCCCGCTGAGATTTGAGGGTGTAGGTTTGAATTCTTCTTCTATTTTGATTGAAATTTGTGTTTCACTGGTGTTGGATGTGATTTTAAATTTGTTGATGGGAGAATTTGGTTGTTGCTGTGTGAGGTGATATGCCGATGCTGTGTTGCTGGAGTTGGATGTGGAAGAGAGGTAGGAAGATGGTCATAGTTGCTATGAGACTACATCAGGACGTAGTAGTGAGTGATGTTGCGGTGACACCGTGATGGAACAGTGGCAGGAGGGTGGCGGTGGAAAAGGTGAGATAGGCAAGGGGGCACCATGAAGGTGTGTATCACGGTCTCACCTTGAGTGAAATGGTGAGATTGTTTGCAAGAGTGGCACCGTGTAGGCTGCTCACGGTGAGACTATAAAGAAACGGTGGATGGGGGTGAAATAGTGGGACAGCAGCCGAAAGACCGTGACAACATGAAAATGGTGGCACCAGGACAGAGGGATCCTGAGCGACCATAACACCATAAAAACAAACACGACAACAAATTAAATAAATAACAAATTTTATTAAACTAAAAATAGATTAATAAATTAATAAATTAAACTAAATAGAATGGAATTTAAAAAATAAAATAAAACAAAGTTAACTAAAATTAATTAAGATTTATTTAAAAGAATGAATTTAATTATAAACAAATGAATTTAAAACAAATTAAAACAATTGATTTTACTTGCTTGAGCTAATTAACCAATTAATTAACGAATTAATTAAGTAAATTAAAGAATAAGAAATATTAATTGAATAAACATAAATTGTTAAAATTAATTTAATTATTAAAATACTAAAAACTAAAATGAGTTATTTATTTGCAATTTAAAGAATAAAGAATCAATTAATTTAATTAATGAACTAATAAACTAACTGGAATGAAAAAAGTGTAAAAATAAAAGAATAAATAACTAAAAGTCAAATTTACAGGACTAATTTAATTTAAAAATTACTTAAAAAAGCCAATAATAAATATTAAAAACACATTATTTAAACTAAAATTGATTATTTTACACATAAAAGTACCAAATCACATCAATTATTAATTATTTAATAAAAACAACATTTTGATATAAAAAATTCGATAAAAATACAAAAAGGATGTGGCAGAGTGTGAAAAAACTTCCACATCAAACTTTACCACACTTAAAACATTGTTTGTCCTCAAACAAGTACATGCCTTTGACTTTAAAATATAAATATGATTAGTGAGTTTCATCTCAAATGGTTCATGATTAATCTTTAATATCCAGAGGATCCAGACCAAACAATGAGTCAGGCTGTTTAAAGGTGATAAAAAATAGTGTCCTTTCAAGCTTCAAATACTCACTAGAAGTCAAAAGACTCACAGATTTATACACTGTCAAGTATTTCATGCCTCCTATGTGTATTCATTAACATTCCTACATCACCTTCCAATTCATGTTCTAATTTAATGAGTTATGAATGGTTAGATGAAATGGAACTCAAAACATAACCAAGGGAAACTTCCATTCTCACCTTCCCCTATGTTCTAAAAATTGAAGTCCATTAATTTTTTCACTTTACTAATTCAACTCAAATGAAAATTAACCAAGTCAATTGCTCCCTTCTTCATCTGGGTTCAAAATTCCCCTCACCCTAATGAGTTCATTTTTGACAAGGGAACTTTATTTTAATCTTTCCCAGCCATATTCCATGTGCAGAGCACTGTGCATAGCACTTATTAAAATTGAAATTGGCTTTATTTATTCACATAAATTCACCCAATGAACCTTGTCTTAGATACTCACAGTGGGATCCCATTTTCCCATTTTACTCCGGTTACAAAGGAATTAATTAATAATCAATCGAGTTGACTTCCTAAAGTGATTAAATATTATTTAATAAAATTTTGAGTCCCATAGGTTCCAGTGAGAACTTATATTTACTCTATGTCATGATACTTATTCCACAAAACCTATCCTGTCACTCTCCTATCCTTAGTTCCTAAACAGAAAGGTTCATAGAAATAGTGAACAATTGCACTCAGCAATCATTCATGATTAACTATTTCCGACTAAGTGTCACTCTCAACATCCCGCAAGTAGTTATCCACTAAACATGATAGAAATGAAGTACCAAAGAACCACCAATTTTCATCAAGTGATGAAATAATTCAAAAATTTTGGAGTATATTGATCAATTTTTGAAAAAAAAATTAATAAAATAA
Source organism: Viscum album (assembly GCA_963277665.1). Classification (NCBI taxonomy): domain Eukaryota; kingdom Viridiplantae; phylum Streptophyta; class Magnoliopsida; order Santalales; family Viscaceae; genus Viscum; species Viscum album. The sequence goes on from OY728122.1 coordinate 1,258,645,093, forward strand.
CCATTTTTTAAAATAACTTCAGGTTCTTCAAGTTCATGAAGGGTGAATTAGACATGACACTAGAATGACCCCTCTCCCCCACACATAAAATCCAACATTGTCCCCAATGTTGACTCTCAAGGTGGGAGATAGTTTATGTTCAAAAAATATGGACATTTTAGTTGAAAAGGGGTATGTAGGGGTAGTAATAGGGTTTAAAAATTTTCTTTTCTACAAAAAAAGGGAGAAAAAAACATCAAATAAAAATAGAAGATCCCAACCCCACCATCCATAACCAGAAACCAAGTGTATTTCTATTCCTAAAATGATCATGCTTTGTATTTTTAAAGTATAAACAAAATAATGTATCAATTTACTTCAAATAGTTTCATGATTAGTAGTGATGTGCAGCGGCATCATAATGAAATTGAAAGCAGTGGGTGGAAGCAGGTTTCAACAAATCAGCTCAAAATAATTTTTTCAACTGAGTAGATATTAGCTGCTAAACACCCATGAAATAAAACACAGTCATTTTTCACAGATTAGGTGGAGTCCCTCACACATAATTCATAGTAAAGATTAATCAGGAAACGATAAGTGAAAAATGGCAGAGCAACACTTCCCTGAATTATTGGAGATTTAACACTAAATTCCATAGACAGATCCTTGTCAGAAGAACTGGGTTGTTACTCCTATTAATTAATCTACAAGTTTAAATAAGTAAAATAATATTGCAGAGTTTTAAGTTCACGATAATTAACCCAAGGGATTGAGTAGAAAGAAATGTTATCCATATGATGCAGTGGATTTCTCCCTTGGTTTTTCTTGGCCAAGTTTCTGGAAGCAACAAATCTCTCTCTAAAACAATAGGGCATGAGGCACCATTAATAAGTTAAGGTATTAAACTGGAAAACAAGAAGCAAGGTTGACTTTATTGAAGGACAAAAATAAAAGGAAAACAACTAAGCAGTCAGGGGTTAGTTCCCATGCAACACTAAGTTTATAGTCCTCAGTTAGACATGAAACTGCTCATTCTTTCAATAGAGATATGGTAGGAAAACCCTTTGGCTTCCCCTAAAAGAAGTGCTTAATCCTAAGGGCATTGACAAGGAAAGGTCAATTTTATTCTCAAACTAGCTCAACATCTCCATTAACCATGACTCTAACAATGGTAAAGGGTCCTGACCACTTGGACTTCAACTTTCCTGGAAACAGTTTCAATCTAGAATTGAAAAGCAGGACCCCCTCACCAACCATGAAATTTTCATTTTGAATGATTGAGTCATGAAAAGCATTTGTTCTTTCTTTGTAAATTTTAGCATTCTCATAGGACTCTCTTCAAATCTCCTCCAACTCACTCAGTACTAGCAGTCGCCTCTCACCAACAGACTTAAAATCAAATTTATGAGCCTTCACTACCCAGTATGATCTCTGTTGTAACTCAATAGGTAGATGACATGTTTTCCCAAAGAGTAAACTATATGGTGACATCCCTATAGGAGTCTTATAAGTAGTTCTATAGGCCCAAAGGGCATCATCCAACATCCTTGACTAGTCCTTCCTAGAGCTAGACATTGTTTTCTCTAAAAACTGTTTGAGCTCTCTTTTTGAAACTTCTGCCTTCCCACTGGACTGTGGGTGGTAAGTGGTGTATGTCCTATGTGATCACCCATACTTCTCCACCAAACCTTTGAAATTATAATTATTAAAGTGAGTCTCATTATCAGTGATGAATGCTAGAGGCACACCATATCGGGAAAAGATATTTTTCTTGATGAATTTTACAACACTAGAAGCTGAATTTTTGGGCAAAGATACTGCCTCAACCCACTTGGACATATAATCTATAGAAACCAAAATGTACTCATTCACATAAGAATATGGGAATGGTACCATGAATTCCAAGCACCACACATCAAATATTTAACCTCCAGAATATCTGAAACGCACGGCCTATTGTCGCCTATCGACCGGTCAAAGTTCTGGTGCTCTGCTAATGTGTATAGCAGCACTCGGGTCGAATCCTCGGCGATGGTACTTCGTAATAGTCGATTGTTTTTAGTTGATTGTATTTTGATTAGGGGGGTTTGTTGCAGAGCTTAATTGAAATGATTGATTGACTATAATTGATTTAACAAATTGATAAATATTGGGGTGAGTTCATTATTAGGGAGTTAAGCTTGTGAATCCTTGAGCTTTGCTTTATATTGCATTTAAATTAACACCCACTTCTCAAGTTGACGTCGATTAGAATTCCTAAGTGTTAAAGCTTTAATCCAAGCCTTAACTTAACTAGGATTCTAAAATAAATCAGTACTTGTTTATGGTAGTGTATTTATGGTTCCAATAATCCATGGAAACCACTCGTTAAACAAAACATATCATTAATCCATGACATATTAAGTTTAACATACACAATATTAATTTAAAGAATACTCATCGAGCAAAAGCTCTCAATCGCTTAACATACCTAAATTAAAACTCACCCCAATGAAATATTTACTCATCCATTATGATTTTTATTAATCTGGTAATATATGTTTATGGTGATGAATTATAAAGAGAAGAAAAAGAAAGGGACAAGATAAGAGTAGTGTGCCGAACACACACACGAAATATTTTGAGAATCAAAAAAGGAATTTCGATTGAATGAGGAAGCAAGATAAGGTACTGTAATTTAAAATGATTCAAACTATTTTAAGACTATGAATATTATACTACAGAAGGTGGAGTATAATAAGAGATATTGAAGAAGAAACTTTCATTAAAACAGAATTACAAAATAAAGGACTTACAAAATTACAAAAATGAAGAACACAAAAGTAAGTGAAAAGAAAGAGAGGAGGGAAGGTCCCTCAAGTGTAAACTTGAGTATGGCAGGTCCTCCCAAGCCTTTGGCAAAGCTTTGGTCATGCCAATATGATCTCCTCTCTTCTGAAATGCCAACCCCTCTCAAGGAGAGAAGGAGAGAGTATTTATATCCCAAGAAGTGGACTGTTTGCATTCCCAATATGTCCCTCCACTTGCATCGCCAATTTGGAAATTTAGACAGACTAATATTCAAATATCTCCTTCTTGAAAGTTGTATACAATAATGTTGTCCGACTACTCTCAAAATTTGGAGTCATTTGGACGTAAGGATAAAAAGTTATGGCCGGTTGCATAAAAAAACTTAAACTGTCCATTTCAATCCAGTCTTTTTGAAGTCCATAATGTGAAAGGGTTTTTGAATATTAAGATGCCTTCAAATCCGAATGGTTTTTTCAACAACGTAGGCCTCCTACATCTCCTCTTTCACACTGCAAAATCTAAGCTCTCTTGGATGATTACATCAGGAGATATGTCATGCATACTATACTGATTTTCATTCTCGGCCAGAATGGTGGGCTGGACTTCAAAGATTTATTTGGGCCCCTTGTACTTGTATTTGGGCCATGAAATTTTTATCCAAGATTACATGTAGTGTCCCCCGAATTATGGTGGAGAGTTAAGGTTTTTGAACTTCTGGATTGATCCCAGTAAATCAATCTTCATGAATAGTCCAGTTTCTTCACAGATTCTTTGGTCTTGTTTGTGAGGACCATATGACCCTTCAAATGGCAGAATTGGATCATGGTGCCTTCTAATGAAATGTTGTATATTGAAAGGAGAATCCTAAAAAACAAGAACCACACAATTTGGATCAGTATAGTGATATTTATAAGTAAAACATTAAACTGACTCAATTTGACTACTTCTAAAAATGCTCAAATATTATACTTAATATTAAAACATTAATATTTCACACAAATTATGCACATTTCATATAAAATAAGTAAAGGGGGAATATAATAAGTCATGAAAATATTAATAACATCAACTCCCCCACACTTAGATTTGCGTGTGTCCTCATGTGCAATAAATATAAAAACATGACAAAATCATTTTCACTCACCAACAAATATTAAAATTTTGTTTTCTCCAATCAGGGGAGGTTTAGACTATTTCACTCATCCATATTGAATTCCATCACAAGTTTGGTTTACAATAATGCATCAGAAACAATTCATTTTTTCATGTTCAAGGTTCGAATTAGAAAATGTAGGCACTCAAAACTTACTCCTCTCAAGATGATAAAAATGTATTTTAGGAGGTTCACTCATTCACCAACAAAAAGTGAAAATCAAGAGTTTGTAAGAGCTCTCAGCTTCCATTCCCAAATCTAATGTGTACAAGAATCAAGAGGTCTTTTAAGGGGTTTTTCAGTGGCTATGGGACGGTAGGTATATAATGTCCAAAGGAAAAGAGGGGTTAAAAACACCAATATGGAAAAATCAATGCACATTTTTTTTTGAAATTTGATTTGAAAGGAAATAGAAACACATATTTACAAGGGCATGAATGTGTGATGAATGAAAAGTGGGGGAGATAGAAAATGGAATAGGGTGAGATGATGGAATATGTACAACATGGAAGACATCCAATAATGACACAATACAAGATGATTCAAGTGTTCTTTTTTTCTTCTTTTTTTGCTCTTTTTTTTCGAAAGTTGTGCTTGAAACAAGTCTCACAATCATCTCCCAACCCATGCTTGATCTCCACATGGAACTAATTTATAACACGATCAAAGGTTGATGATGAATGATTTTTGACCCACCCAAGACACAACCCATTCCATTTTTTTCATTTTTTTTTATATAATTTTTTTTCATTTTTTTTGAACACTTTTCAATGACTTTTGTACAAATGAAAATTACACATATACACCCCAAAGCTCACAGAATTACAACCTCTCCCCCACACTTGAATGGAATCTTGCCCTCAAGCATATGATGACACATTGGAAATCAATGAAAGTACGCCCAAAAATGAAGTCTATTCCCCCCACACTTAAATTTCAATAAATTGTACAATGAAAATCCATGAAGATGTTGGGTGGGACAAGGTATTAGGCTTGTAATGTGGCTATCAAAAGAAAGGTTTTCATAGGCTCAAAGGGGCTTTCAAAAGTAGGATCAATGTAAGGGTAACGGGAGGCTATTTGGCTATTCTGATTCTCATGTGGCTTAGAAAATGCCTTTATCATATTAATGCACACAAAAGATGGAAATTCAGCTCGAAGGTCCACAAACTCAAGACTCACAATCAGTGGTGAAGACACACAATGAAAAAGATGGCCATAGATGACCTTGGCATGAAGGCTAATGTTATTCCTCACGGTAGGGGAGAATCATTTTCCACCAAAAATTGTTCATTCAAAATGTTTGTTATTGACACAAAATTGTTTACCCAAGTTTGAGATAAAAATTCAATATATTTGAGTTTAAAACAAGCCTTTTGACTCCCCAAAATGGTTGGACAAAATTTCAATATTGGATGATGAGTAATTATGACACCCCTTTTTTTCAATTTTCATTTGTTTTTAATTATTTTTTTTAAATTTTTTTATTATTTTTAATGACAGATCGACACAAAAGAGAAAATAGAAAAAAGGTTGTGGAAGAATGTTGTAAAAAAATGAGAGGGAGAAGAAGAAATAGAGAGAAGAAGAGAGTGAAGAGAGATTGAGGAGAGATAGAGTTAAAGGGAAAGAGGTGCCCCCTGGTTTGGATTTGGCGGGTCTCCATCCAGTGGTGGTTCTATTGAAGTGGATGGGGTTTCGATGGAAGTCGACGTGGTTCCTGGATTGTGAGACCTCTCATGGTGATGCTTTAACCGGTGTCCATTTACCGTGAATGTTCTTTTTGAAGAAGGGTCTTGGACTTGCACTGCACCAAATGGGAAAACGTTAGTAATAACAAAAGGACCTTCCCAACGAGAATTAAGCTTACCTGGGTGAAGTCGAAATCGAGAATTGAAGAGCATTACCTTTTCACCTTCATGAAATACCTTTCGAAGAATGTTCTTTTCATGGAGTGACTTTGCCTTTTCTTTGTAGAGAATGGAGTTCTCATACGAATCGAGTCGAAGCTCCTCCAATTCAGTCAACTGCAACAATCATTCTTCACCAGATTTTTCACAATCAAAATTACAAGTTTTGACAGCCCAAAATGAATTATGTTGGATTTCAACTGGTAAATGACAGGCTTTACCAAAAACTAGCCTAAATGGAGACATCCCAATGGGTGTCTTATAGGCTGTTCGATAGGCCCAAAGTTCTTCACCAAGTCTATCGGGCCAGTCTTTTCTTGTGGGCGTAACAATTCTTTCAAGCACTCTTTTCACTTCTCTGTTAGAAAGTTCAGCCATTCCATTTGTTTGAGGGTGATATGCAGTGGATGTTTTATGTACAACCCCATTCATTTTCAAAAGTGACTCCATGGTTCTATTACAGAAATGAGTTCCTAAGTCACTTATCAAAGCACGTGGTGTTCCAAATCGATGGAAGATATGGGTTTTGAGGAACTCACTCACAGTTTGAGCATCATCTTTCCTAGTGGGTTTGGACTCGACCCACCTAGAAACATAATCGACCGCAAGAAGAATGTATGAGAATCCATTGGAAGGGGGAAATGGTCCCATGAAATCGATGCCCCAAACATCGAAAAGCTCACAGAAGATTAATGGCTTTTGAGGCATTTCGTTTCTTTTGGAAATTGTGCTAAACTTTTGGCAAGTGGGACATGATTGACAGAACTCGTGTGAGTCCTTGAAGAGTGAAGGCCAAAAGAATCCAGAATCTAGGACCTTTCGAGAAGTCCTTTGTGGTCCAAAGTGGCCACCTCCAGGCATTGAGTGGCAGAATTCCAAGATGGAGGATTGTTCAGTTTCATCAACACATCTCCTAATTACCATGTCAGCCCCAGTTTTCCAAAGTTTATTATCTTCCCAAAAATAATGCTTTGAATCACTTTTCATCTTTTCTTTTTGTTCTTTTGAAAAATTTTCAGGGAAAACACCAGAAACCAAGTAATTGACAATTGGGGCATACCAAGGTAACTTTGGAGTGAGAGATGAGAGGTGTTCAGTTGGAAATTCAGGATCAATTATTTCAGAATGAGAAGAATTAGAAATTCTACTCAGGTGGTCAGCCACAGGGTTTTCTTTTCCAGGTTTATCTTTTATCACAAGGTCAAACTCTTGGAGCATTAAAATCCATCTTATTAGCCTTGGTTTGGAATCACTTTTCTTAAGTAAGAACTTTAATGCTGAGTGGTCCGTGAAGATGATGATTTTGGCACCTAAGAGATAGGGCCGGAATTTATCCAAGGCAAAAACCACAGCTAAAAGTTCTTTTTCAGTCACAGTGTAGTGTGATTGAGTTTCATCCAATGTTTTTGAGGCATAAAATATGACATGAGGAATGTTTTCTCTTCTTTGACCAAGAACAGCCCCAATGGCCCTATCAGAAGCATCACACATCAATTCAAATGGTAAGGACCAATCTGGGGGTTGGATTATTGGAGAAGATGTGAGAGAAGATTTGAGTTCAATGAAGGCTCTCTTGCATGCCTCATCAAAATTGAATGTGACATCATTTTGAAGTAAACGAGTGAGTGGGAGGGAAATCTTGCTGAAGTTCTGAATGAATCGCCGATAGAAACCGGCATGACCAAGGAAGGACCGAATGTCTCGAACTGATTTGGGTTCAGGAAGTGATTGGATCACCTCAATTTTGGCTGGATCAACTTGGATACCCTCTTGAGAAATTATGTGCCCTAGAACAATCCCATTTGAAACCATGAAGTGACATTTCTCAAAATTCAGCACAAGGTTGCACTTGACACACTTTTGAAGGACCAAAGAGAGTGAATGTAAGCAAGATTCAAATGACTCGCCATAAATGGTAAAGTCATCCATGAAGACCTCCATGCAATTCTTAATGAATTCAGAAAAGATACTCATCATACACCGCTGGAATGTTGCAGGAGCATTACAAAGTCCAAAAGGCATTCGCCTATAGGCATAGGTTCCAAAGGGGCAAGTGAATGTGGTCTTTTCTTGGTCTTGAGGTGCGATTGGAATTTGGAAGTAGCCGGTGTAACCATCAAGAAAGAAATAGTGTGACTTTCCAGCCAATCTCTCAAGCATTTGGTCAAGGAAAGGAAGTGGGTAGTGATCTTTTCGTGTTTCAGCATTCAATTTGCGATAATCGATGCACACACGCCATTTGTTTTTCACTCGAGTTGTAACTACTTCTCCATGTTCATTTGTGACAACTGTTATCCCACCTGGTTGCGCCCAAATTTACCCTACCGGTAAAAGCGGTCGTTAAAGTACAAGTAGGGATCGAATCCACAGGGACCGAAGAAGAAACCTTGAGACACTTTGATTAGATGCGGGATTGGCTATGCAGTGGCCAACATTGGGTTCGATTTTAAATGAAGAACTAAAGATATAATTTAAATAAGATATAATAAAAAATGATGTGAACTAAACAATTATTGATGGTGGGTTGATCTTAGGGTTTTGCTTGGGGTGGATTGGATGAATTTCTTTTCTTAGAAAATTTCATGTCATTAATTCAAGACATATCCAAACAATGAGATAATTCTTCCAAATCATTCACCAATTTAATCCCTACACAATTCCAAGGCTAATCACTAATTCACTTTAAGGATCACTTTAATAAGCACTCAAAGGAAATAGATCGTACTAGCACTCAAAATGTGTCATCGTTAAAGTTGGCAAAGATGAGAAAGAATGTAACTCATCAAATGGAAATCCTAAAATAACGAATAGATTTAAATATTAAGTACATGAAATAACATTCAATACATGACCTTGCTACTCCCTTGGATCAACCCTTAAGAGGTTATCCCTCCATTGATGCTATTCTACCAATGTAAGCGGGATGTAGACTTATGGGGGCGGAATTGAAGAAGAAGAAAATTATTAAAAGAACGAACACTCCACCGTTGTGTGATGAATTCACAAGTGCGGGTGTGAATAAATTCACACCTAGATTCAACGGTATCAACGTGTGAATAAAATAAAAAGAAAAAATAAAGAAGAAGAACAAATTTTATTAAGATACTCAACGTGAAAGAAAAACTTACATGGGAAAAATTGACGATACGATTACAAAATGAAAGCAGAAAATTACAATTGAACGGAAAATATGGATTCAAAGAAAAATGTTAGATTCAAGGAAAAATGTTATATGATAATTTCATTCACCACCATCTACTTATATAGGCATATTAGGAGCCTTAGGTCCACTCCCAACATTAAATTCACCTCCCAACAATTAAGAGAGTCAAAAGGAGGGTGAAGAATCAAAAGGAAATTGACGTTTCGAAGTTGACCCGAAAAACTGTTCAGATTCGTCCTCCATTTTGACGTGTGATTTTGACACTTCATATGGCCTAATCCGATGGTGTCATAAATATAAAATATCTTCTTCCATGTGTCTTATAGAAGCTCTCAAAATCTCAGGAAATTTGGATCATCCGTTTGGAAGTTATGGTCTAAATGGTGGGACTGATTTCTGTGCATTAATGACGAGTCCACCATTTAAATCTTAACTTCATATCCCTTTATCATCATGAAAACATCAGAATTAGCTCCGTCCACAGTTGAATAAAATGATCCTCATATTTTTATCTTTCTACTGTATAAATTTGAGCTTCATTGGGCTTGGTTTCTGGGCCCCACATTTCTTTGATGGGCCTTAGGCCCATTATGCTTTTTCTAGCAAGTTTCTGCCTTCAGGCGCAAAATTCTCCATCTTCCTTTGGGATTCATCCATAGGACCTAAAAGATAAAATGTTCCAAACAAAGTGATAAATCATATCACAAAATTTCAAATTAAAATGATGAATATTGTAATTTCCACAAGCAAAGTATTGAGTGGGCCCAAATTGACATTTTAAGCATGAATTGCACAATGATGGGAAATGAAGTTCAATTTCTGAATTGGACTAAAATTGATGTTTATTAACTTTTAAACACATTAATATTAAGATCTTAACAATGAATATTAGCCACTTTCAGTGACTAATCACACCCCCCAACTTGAGTTTTGCTAGTCCCGAGCAAAATAAATTACAAATATGAAATCCAAATCCCCTTTTCCAAAAACATTTAAATACACATTACTCACCCAAATATCTAATACCAAAAAAATTATGAAAACCCATAAAAATCATTTAAAACAATCTAGGTCCATAAGCATATCCCAAGCCCAAGCCCATTCCTTTGTTCAAATTCATCGCCACATTTCATCCAATTCCAATAAAGCATGATAAAGTGTTGTGCATCATAAAAGATATGGGGCCCATTTTATTGTTCAAGGGGAAAAAATGGAAGCGCTAGGTGGGAATCACATTAAACCTTAAGATGAGTATCCATTTTTGATTTTTGATTTTTTTTTTTTTGATTTTTTTTAACCACAATAGATATGAAAAGACTAACTCTGGGCAAGACAACTATGGAGTCACGATCCCCAAGTGCCGGACGCCACGCATTTTGTCAATTTCATGCTCTACAATAGAGATATAAAGCCTAACTCTGAGCAAGACAACTATGGAGTCACGATCCCCAAGTGCCGGACGCCACGCATTTGGACAAAACATTTCTCTATGTGGTCTTTTTTTTTGTTGTTTTTTTTTTGTTTTTTTGTTTTTTTTTTTTTTTTTTTGTTTTTTTTTTTGGATACTCAAATTAAACTAAAAGTGACCCCAGAACCCTATTCTATAATGAAAGGGACCCAAGAACTCAAATTTACACCCACAATCCAAAAGACGTGCATTGTGGCATTTTTATTAAGAGGATGAAAATGTAAACTTTGAAAAATCACATCGGACAACCGCACTTTCCAAAAACTATGCTCATGAACTTAAACTTGCATTAAAATCAGAATCAAGGCATGCAAAATTTATTTGATATCCAATTTTATAGTTTGCAATGTGTCTTTATCATGTTTATGGTTAATGGAATTTTTTCTTTTCATGCATGTTTTTTTTAAAAAAAAATCATTTTTTTATCTCCCCCCCCAACTTAGAATAACACTGTCCCCAGTGTTTAAAGAAAAAAAAAAGTTAGAAGGGGGTAGGAGAGGAGTTCAATGAAGAAATTTAAAATGAAAATCATGGAATGAAGTCACCTGGTGGTTGATGATGATAGCGCATTCCAATGTCTCCCTTCAATCCTGTGTTTGAGTCTCAGCAGCTTTGATGGTGGTGAATGGATTTTTCTTATGGCTTACGACATGTCCATTTATTTTTTTAAACCTATAAAAACATAAAAATAAAACAAAACAAAATAAACTGATGATACATTGTCTTCTTAATATTTTCTGGGTAAGGTATTACTCAGAGATCACACCACGTGACACGGATAAATATGGCGCTCCCCTTTCATACCCATCCTTACTCATAAAAGAAGAACAGGTCAACAGCTTATGGTAATTTATTATATGAAAAATAAAATGATTCAAAATAATTAGAAAACATGAAAACCATGGGTTGCCTCCCATGCAGCGCTTTTGTTTAACGTCGTTGGCTCGACTTGAACCCCCCAACTTATCCAATTCCAACTTTCATCATTTTTAAGACCCCATTTTTGTCCACTTCAACTTGATTAAGATTGATTTTCTTGAGTTCGGAAGAATGTAAAATAATTTTGAGCTCGGTTTTATTGAAATTTTTTAAAGGAGATTGAAAAATTAATTCAAAATCAGTTTCTTCTCCAAAACATTTAGAAAGAATTGGTTCATTTTGAAAATATGATTCATCCCCAAAAGTGTCTAGTTGAATTTCAGGAGTGTGTATGGGCTCAATGTTTGGTATTTCTCCCAATTTTTCAGTGATTGGTGTTTTTGAAATATCATTAATGGATTTATATTCAGGAAGCTCAATCCATGATGTCAAATTTTCCTCTTTTGAATCCAAAAAATCAATTTCCTCCTGATTTAAAGACTCATTAACAATTCCTTCATGTTCTTTATCTTGAATTTCAACATTACCTGACCAAATATCTTCATTATCCAACTCTGTATTCCAAGATTTTAAAGTGGGTTCTTTACTAAATTCACATGAGTTATGTGGGAAACAGGATTCTTCTATAAGTGATGTGGAAAGGACATCCTGAGTGGGAATGTGTTCTTCATAAGTCTCAATGTTTTGTATTTCTAATCTCAGTGATGAAACTTCTGAATTCATTTTAACCATTTTTTCACATAAATGTTCAAGAATTTTTTCAGAATTAGGATTGATTGTTGTTTGTACATCATCATCATCATTAAGTTTGATCTCTTCAATCATCCTTGAGAGGTATGGAAATTTATCCTTCAAAAAATCAGCATCCCATTGATCGTTCATGTTATTGGGTGTGGGGTATTCATTTAAGGATTGGTCAATGAAATTTTCTATGTGAGGTGATTCAAAATATTGATTTTCCAGATGATTATATCCTTGGTATATTAATGGGTATTGTTGAAGATAATCCATTGGAATTGATTGAAAATTGATTTTGGGATTCATTGGACACACAGGAACAGAAAGGGGAAAAGAGAAGAGAAATTTGGGTGAGAATAGAGAATTTGGGGTGAGAAAAGAAGATGAGTGTCTAAGGTACTTACTTGGGTCCCCGGCAACGGCGCCAAAATTTGGTTGCGCCCAAATTTACCCTACCCGTAAAAGCGGTCGTTAAAGTACAAGTAGGGATCGAATCCACAGGGACCGAAGAAGAAACCTTGAGACACTTTGATTAGATGCGGGATTGGCTATGCAGTGGCCAACATTGGGTTCGATTTTAAATGAAGAACTAAAGATATAATTTAAATAAGATATAATAAAAAATGATGTGAACTAAACAATTATTGATGGTGGGTTGATCTTAGGGTTTTGCTTGGGGTGGATTGGATGAATTTCTTTTCTTAGAAAATTTCATGTCATTAATTCAAGACATATCCAAACAATGAGATAATTCTTCCAAATCATTCACCAATTTAATCCCTACACAATTCCAAGGCTAATCACTAATTCACTTTAAGGATCACTTTAATGAGCACTCAAAGGAAATAGATCGTACTAGCACTCAAAATGTGTCATCGTTAAAGTTGGCAAAGATGAGAAAGAATGTAACTCGTCAAATGGAAATCCTAAAATAACGAATAGATTTAAATATTAAGTACATGAAATAACATTCAATCCATGACCTTGCTACTCCCTTGGATCAACCCTTAAGAGGTTAGCCCTCCATTGATGCTATTATACCAATGGAAGCGGGATGTAGACTTATGGGGGCGGAATTGAAGAAGAAGAAAATTATTAAAAGAACGAACACTCCACCGTTGTGTGATGAATTCACAAGTGCGGGTGTGAATAAATTCACACCTAGATTCAACGGTATCAACGTGTGAATAAAATAAAAAGAAAAAATAAAGAAGAAGAACAAATTTTATTAAGATACTCAACGTGAAAGAAAAACTTACATGGGAAAAATTGACGATACGATTACAAAATGAAAGCAGAAAATTACAATTGAACGGAAAATATGGATTCAAAGAAAAATGTTAGATTCAAGGAAAAATGTTAGATGATAATTTCATTCACCACCATCTCCTTATATAGGCATATTAGGAGCCTTAGGTCCACCCCCAACATTAAATTCACCCCCCAACAATTAAGAGAGTCAAAAGGAGGGTGAAGAATCAAAAGGAAATTGACGTTTCGAAGTTGACCCGGAAAACTGTTCAGATTCGTCCTCCATTTTGACGTGTGAGTTTGACACTTCATATGGCCGAATATGATGGTGTCATAAATATAAAATATCTTCGTCCATGTGTCTTCTAGAAGCTCTAAAAATATCAGGAAATTTTGCTCAGCCGTTTGGAAGTTATGGTCGAAATGGTGGGACTGATTTCTGTGCATTAATGACGAGTCCACCATTTAAATCTTAACTTCATATCCCTTTATCATCATGAAAACATCAGAATTAGCTCCGGCCACAGTTGAATAAAATGATCCTCATATTTTTATCTTTCTACTGTATAAATTTGAGCTTCATTGGGCTTGGTTTCTGGGCCCCACATTTCTTTGATGGGCCTTAGGCCCATTATGCTTTTTCTAGCAAGTTTCTGCCTTCAGGCGCAAAATTCTCCATCTTCCTTTGGGATTCATCCATCGGACCTAAAAGATAAAATGTTCCAAACAAAGTGATAAATCATATCACAAAATTTCAAATTAAAATGATGAATATTGTAATTTCCAAAAGCAAAGTATTGAGTGGGCCCAAATTGATATTTTAAGCATGAATTGCACAATGATGGGAAATGAAGTTCAATTTCTGAATTGGACTAAAATTGATATTTATGAACTTTTAAACACATTAATATTAAGATCTTAACAATGAATATTAGCCACTTTCAGTGACTAATCACCGCCCTTCTTAGGAACGACTTGAATTGGACTAACCCATTCACTATTAGAAATTGGGTAGATAATACCAGCTTGAAGAAGCTTGGTAATCTCTTCCCTAACTACCTCAAGTATGAGTGGATTGAGTCTTCTTTGAGGTTGCCTAATTGGTTTGGATGATTCTTCTAGATGGATGTGATGCATACAAAGGGCAGGGTTGATTCCTGGAATATCCTCTAGGGTCCAACCTAAGGCATTTTTGTTTTCCTCTAACACTTGAACAAGTTGGGACTCCTCAGTTTCAGAAAGTGAAGCAGAGATAATGACAGGGTAGGAGGGATTATGGAAAAGGAATGCATACTTGAGGTGTGAAGGAAGTGGTTTTAGATCAGTTTCAGCCTTGATTTGAGAGCTAGACAAGTTAGGATAAGGAGAAGGGATTCCAGATGGGTTTGGATCATTTTCCTCAACACTGTCCAAGGTGGAGCAGTAGAGATCAGAGTTGATGTGGGATTCAAGAGAGTTTTCAAGTTCCTCCAGATTTATGGAGTCTATGAATGAGAGGTCCACATCAACTTCACCATTTATGACTTTGTTAATCATGGTGCAGATTTCACAAGATCCTTTATCATTAGAACATGAAGAACATGGTGGATTGGGGTTCGATTGAATCTTAGAAGTGTCCTCAAAAGAATGGATTGAGAATGCAGAGTGATCCTCAGATGGGTATCGCATGGCTTGGAAAATGTTGAACTTGACCAGTTGGTCACCGAATTCCATGGATAAGATGCCTGAATGGACATCAATCTTGGTTCTCGCTGTCATGAGGAATGGTCTTCCTAGAATTAGGGGAGATCGAGAAGAGGTCGTCTCACCTTCCATGTCAAGGACATAGAAATCAGCTGGGAAGATAAGATCATTGACCCGAACAAGAACATCCTCAATTATCCCCTCAGGACTGGCAGTGCTTTGATTGGCTAATTGAATGACAATACCCGTTGGGTGCAAGGGACCTAGACCAAGGTTGGAGAATATGGATTTGGGCATTACATTAATTGAGGCTCCTAGGTCTATGAGTGCATCATCAAAGTTGGAACTCCCTATTTGACATGGAACCGTGAAGGTCCCTGGATCTTTGCACTTCATGGGAATTGACTGTTGGGTTGAAACATTTTCAATGTTCCTAAGTTGCCTCTTATGGGTGCACAATTCCTTAAGAAACTTGGCATACTTAGGGATTTGTTTGATGGCATCTAAGAGGGGGATGTTCACTTCAACACGTCTAAACATGTCAAGCATTTCAGGATCAGGTTCAAAGGACTTCTTAGGCTTGGAGATGGCTTGAGGAAAAGGAATTGGGTTCCTTAGAGGAATGGAAGGAGGTGAAGGAGTGGATTCAAGTTCCTTTTCCAGCTTTTTGTTCTTTTCATTTTCTAGATCAACATCGAAAGGGGAGGTAGAGAAATCAGCATGGGGCATTGCAATTTGCTTTCCCGATCTAAGTGCAATTGCACTTACATTACCCTTAGGGTTGGGTAATGGTTGAGCTGGGAGTTGGGATGAATTGGATGGTTGTTGCTGGCTCAAGTGGGATGCAAGTTGACCTATTTGGGTTTCAATGTTCTTGAGGCTAGAACGGGTGAAGGAAGCAAGATCCTCTACAGCACTTTCCCATGGTTGTTTAGAAGAAGAGGCTTGTCCCAAATTGGGTTGGCCTTGATTTTGGTTCTTGGGGAAGCGATTGTATTGGGTGAGGAATTGGGAAGGCTCGTTAGGATAGTGGAATCCAGGAGGAGGATTGTTCCTTTGGGGTTGAGGAACAAAAGGATAAGGTTGATGGATGTTACCACCACTTTGAACATATTGTAACTGGTTTGGATTTTGATGAGCGAACTGAGGAGGATGAGAAATGGGATTACCATACCTCATAGGTGGGTTAAAGGTAGAAGAGAAGGGCTCAGAGTGGGGTTGGTTGTAGTTTCTAAAAAATTGACCTGATTGTTGAGGGTTGAAGCTTCGCTGAGCATACGCCGCATTGAGCTCCATTGGACTAGATGAATCAGATGGATCATCTTGAAGTTGTGGACATGTGTCAGTCGGATGAGATGGAGAGTTGCAGATTCCACAATTCTTGATAGGTCCAGGGAATAGTGACTGTGGAGAAGATGAGGTTGGGGCTTTGGTAGCCACCGCTAGTTGACGCACAAGACCTGTAAGTTCACTCATCCACTCAGTCATCTTGTTGGGCTCTATGGATTGATTCTCTTGGGCTTGTTTCACTTGAGCATGTGCTCGAGTATGGAATTGCTGCGTGTTTGCAGCCATGTTACTTATGAGATCTCTTGCAGCTGCAGGAGTTTTGTCAACAAGAGCACCGCCACTTGCGGCATCAATGAGAGTTCGCTCCATAGCCAATAACCCCTCATAGAAGTATTGGATCAGGATTTGGTCAGGGATTTGATGGTGTGGACAAGTTTCCACAAGCTTTTTGAACCTCTCCCAATACTCATGGAGTGATTCATTAGGGAATTGATGGATGCCGCTTATTTCCTTTCGGATAGAAGCTGTTTGGGAAGCGGGAAAGAACTTCTCAAGGAAAAGTCTCTTCATGTCAACCCATGAGTTTATGGAACCAGGTGGGAGGTAGTAGAGCCAAGACTTCGCAGAATCCGCTAGGGAAAAGGGGAAAGCTCTAAGCTTTATTTGTTCTTCAGAAACCCCTTGAGGCTTCATGGTAGAGCATACTACTTGGAACTCTTTAAGGTGAAGATGTGGATCCTCACCGGCTAGCCCGTGAAAATGAGGGAGAAGATGAATAAAACCCGACTTGAGTTCGAAGTCATCTTCTATGTTTGGATATTGAATACCAAGAGGTTGGTAATTCATATCAGGGGTAGCAAGTTCTTTCAATGTTTGTTCCCTAGGATTGGCCATATCTAATTCAATTGGTAGGGCAATGATTGGTTCTTGGGTGATTTGGTTATCCCTAATGGTCCTCCTAATTCGACGAAGAGTTCTATCAATTTCAGGGTCAAACAAATCCGAGGGATTGTTTGGAAGGCTACGGGGCATTCAGAGAGATTTTGGAAGAAAGAGGAAGACGGGTTTTTCTTTGTATTTTTTTTTCAGTTTATGATTTTTAAGAGGAAGACGGGTTTTTCTTTGTGTTTTTTTCAATTTTTTTTTAAACTTTTGTATTTTTTTTGTGTTTTCTTGACAATAACCAGAAACTAATGACTACTTAAAGCACCATCCCCGGCAACGGCGCCATTTGAAACGCACGGCCGATTGTCGCCTATCGACCGGTCAAAGTTCCGGTGCTCTGCTAATGTGTATAGCAGCACTCGGGTCGAATCCTCGGCGATGGTACTTCGTAATAGTCGATTGTTTTTAGTTGATTGTATTTTGATTAGGGGGGTTTGTTGCAGAGCTTAATTGAAATGATTGATTGACTATAATTGATTTAACAAATTGATAAATATTGGGGTGAGTTCATTATTAGGGAGTTAAGCTTGTGAATCCTTGAGCTTTGCTTTATATTGCATTTAAATTAACACCCACTTCTCAAGTTGACGTCGATTAGAATTCCTAAGTGTTAAAGCTTTAATCCAAGCCTTAACTTAACTAGGATTCTAAAATCAATCAGTACTTGTTTATGGTAGTTTATTTATGGTTCCAATAATCCATGGAAACCACTCGTTAAACAAAACATATCATTAATCCATGACATATTAAGTTTAACATACACAATATTAATTTAAAGAATACTCATCGAGCAAAAGCTCTCAATCGCTTAACATACCTAAATTAAAACTCACCCCAATGAAATATTTACTCAGCCATTATGATTTTTATTAATATGGTAATATATGTTTATGGTGATGAATTATAAAGAGAAGAAAAAGAAATGGACAAGATAAGAGTAGTGTGCCGAACACACACACGAAATATTTTGAGAATCAAAAAAGGAATTTCGATTGAATGATGAAGCAAGATAAGGTAATGTAATTTAAAATGATTCAAACTATTTTAAGACCATGAATATTATACTACAGAAGGTGGAGGAGAATAAGAGATATTGAAGAAGAAACTTTCATTAAAACAGAATTACAAAATAAAGGACTTACAAAATTACAATAATGAAGAACACAAAAGTAAGTGAAAAGAAAGAGAGGAGGGAAGGTCCCTCAAGTGTAAACTTGAGTATGGCAGGTCCTCCCAAGCCTTTGGAAAAGCTTTGGTCGTGCCAATATGATCTCCTCTCTTCTGAAATGCCAACCCCTCTCAAGGAGAGAAGGAGAGAGTATTTATAGCCCAAGAAGTGGACTGTTTGCATTCTCAATCTGTCCCTCCACTTGCATCGCCAATTTGGAAATTTAGACAGACGAATCTTCAAATATCTCCTTCTTAAAAGTTGTAGAAAATAATGTTGGCCGACTACTATCAAAATTTGGAGTCATTTGGACGTAAGGATAAAAAGTTATGGCCGGTTGCATAAAAAAACTTAAACTGTCCATTTCAATACAGTCTTTTTGAAGTCCATAATGTGAAAGGGTTTTTGAATATTAAGATGCCTTCAAATCCGAATGGTTTCTTCAAAAACATAGGCCGCCTACATCTCCTCTTTCACACTGAAAAATATAAGCTCGCTTGGATGATTACATCAGGAGATATGTCATGCATACTATACTGATTTTCATTCTCGGCCAGAATGGTGGGCTGGACTTCAAAGATTTATTTGGGCCCCTTGTACTTGGATTTGGGCCATGAAATTTTTATCCAAGATGAAATGTAGTGTCCCCCGAATTATGGTGGAGAGTTAAGGTTTTTGAACTTCGGGATTGAGCCCAGTAAATCAATCTTCATGAATAGTCTAGTTTCTTCACAGATTCTTTGGTCTTGTTTGTGAGGACCATATGACCCTTCAAATGGAAGAATTGGATCATGGTGCCTTCTAATGAAATGTTGTATATTGAAAGGAGAATCCTAAAAAATAAGAACCACACAATTTGAATCAGTATAGTTATATTTATAAGTAAAACATTAAACTGACTCAATTTGACTACTTCTAAAAATGCTCAAATATTATACTTAATATTAAAACATTAATATTTCACACAAATTATGCACATTTCATATAAAATAAGTAAAGGGGGAATATAATAAGTCATGAAAATATTAATAACATCAATATCTTTTTGGGGTAGTTCTTTCCTTCTTCCAACATTTCCCAACATTTTACATTTCTCACAACCAATAACCAGACTCATAGCATCTTTAAACAATGTTGGCCATTAGAAACCAGCCTGTAGGACCTTTTGAGCAGTCATTTCTCCTCCATGGTGGCTACTCCAAGGTGATGAATGGCAGCTCTCAAGTATGGGAAAAATATCATCCTCAACCACACATCTTCTCAAAATCACATTATCATACCTCCTAAAGAGAAGAGGGTTATCCCAAAAATAATATTTCAGTTTAGATATAAACCTCTTACTCTGGTTGTGTGAGAGATCCTTGGTCATGACTCTAGCTTCCAGAAAGTTGGCATAGTATGCAAACCAAGTACACTGCTGCATAGAGGAAGAAAACAATTTTTCATTGGGGAAAGAAGTGTTGATCTCTTTTGGTTCCTTACATGGGGAATTGGGTTATCAAGACAAGTGATCGACAACTATATTCTCAGCCCCTTTCTTATCCTTAATCACTAAATCAAACTCCTGTAACTGCAAGTTCCACCTCATGAGTCTGGTCTTTGAGTCCTTTTTACCCAGCAAATTCATTAGGGCTGAATGATATATGAAAATTATTATCATTTATCCTATCAAGTACATCCTGAACTTTTCCAAAGCAAAAATCACAGTAGCCAACTATCTGTCAGTGGTAGAATAATTCTTTTGGGCCTCATCCAATAGCTTTCTTGCATAGTAAATAACATGAAGTTTCCTATCCTTCCTCTGTCCAAACATAGCTCCTACTGCAAAGTCACTAGCATCACAAATAACCTCAAAGGGAAGCTTCCAGTCATGAGAAGTGATTACAAGTGAAGTAGTAAACTTCTCCTTGAGTAGATTAAAGGCCCCTAGACATGTATCATCAAAGACAAAGGGTGTTTCCCTAACCACTAGGGAGCACAGGGGTCTAGTAATCTTTGAAAAGTCCTTAATGAACCTCCTGTAGAACCCAACATGTCCCCAGAAACTTTTGATTCCTTTAACATTTTCAGGTGGGGGAAACTTATGTATGACCTCAATTTTAGCATTATCGACCTCCATCCCCTTCTTTGAATCTTTGTGTCCCAAAACTATGCCTTCAGTGGCCATTAATTGGCACTTTTCCCAGATTAAGACTATGTTGGTCTCTTGGAACCTTTCTAACACTATTTCCAGATTAGTTAGATAGTTCTCAACGGTATTTTCCAAAACTGAAAATTAATCCATGAATACTTAAATTATCCTCTGAATCACATCTGAAAAAATTGCCATCATGCACCTCTGAAAAGTGGCAAGAGCACCACACAAGCCAAAGGGAATACACTGGTAGTCAAATGTCCCAAAAGGATAGGTGAAGGTGGTTTTCTCTAGGTCCTCAGGTGTAATGGAAATCTGGTTGAAACCATAATATCCATCAATAAAGTAGAAAAATTCAATGCCTATCAATCTCTCTAACAATTGATCCAAAAACAGCATGGGAAAGTGATATTTTCTTGTGGCAGCATTCAACTTTATGTAGTCTATAAAGACTCTCCATTTATTCAATTCTCTTGTATAGATTTTCTAATTATTTTCATTAGTGACCACTTTCACTCAACATTTTTTTGGGTACCACCTGGATAGGACTGAACTAGGGGCTATTAGAAATTACAAAAAAAAAATCCAGCATCAAGCAACCTAATCACTTCTTATGTCACAAATTCCTTCATGTTTGGGTTGAGTCTTTTTTGGGATTCTACTCTAGTCTTACACTCAGGTTCCATGGGAATTTTATGCATGAGGAAGGTTGGACTTATCCCCATGATATCAGTAAACAACCCACCTATGACATATTTGTATTTCTTCAAAACACTAAGAAGATTTTGCTCTTGACTCACCTCTAGGTTGGATGAAATGATAACATGAAGGGTGGAACTGTCTCCTAAAAAGGAATATTTGAGATGGGTAGGGAAGGGTTTGAGTTCAAGGGTGGGTGGTGATTGGCTTGAGGGTAGACACTTGGGCCTGGGTGGACCAAGGTCTTCATGTTGCCTCTTGAAGAAGGTAGTAGAGAAGGATTTTTCGTCAGTGCTAGAGCTTCCAAAAGATATCTACTCAAACTTATACTCCTCTATCAGGGTAAGAATGCGATCCAAAACAAACTCAGCTAGGTTCACCATGAATTCTCCCTCGTACTCATCAACAAGTTCCCTCTCCTTACTTGAGCTAATCCCCATGCAAGCGGCAGCAGGGATCTCAGGTTCACTATTGATTTCAGATATCATTCTCAGAAACTCTTCTTCCACCTTATCAACACTACTCTCAGCAACTAAAATCTCATCTTTGGGGAAGGATGCGTGGGTGGTTTCTTGGATTTTCATAAACACATTGAATTCTTCTTTCTGTTCACCCATATTGAAAATCAGTTTCCCCTTAGAAACATCTATCATAGCTCCCCCTATGGCCAGGAAGGGCCTATCGAGAATGATAGGAACCTCCTGGTCACACTCCATATCAAGGATAAGAAAGTCAGTAGGCAAAAAGAGTTTGCCTACTCCCACTAACAGATCATCAACCCTACCCACTAGATGAGTAATGGACCTATCAGTAAGCTGTAACACAACAGTGGTGGGTTGGGGAACTCCTAATCATAGGTGTTGAAAAAGTGACAAGGGAATTTGATTAATACTAGCACTAAGATCACACAAACAATTTAACTTACCACCTATATACCCAAAAGTGAAAGGGATTACAAAGCTTCCTGGGTCTTGAAGCTTAGGAGGTATCCTATTCTGCAAGACTGCACTACAGTCCTCTGTTAAGCTATATGTGGAAAAATTTTCCAATGTCTTTTTGTTTGAATAGATTTTCTTGAGTGATTTTAGATATGATGGGCTTTGAATCAATGCTTCCAAGAATTGGATATCAATGTTCATATTTTTAACCACTTTCAAAAATTTCAACAGTTCAGAATCATGAATTGGATTCTTAATTCTTTGTGGGAAAGTGATTTCAGGGGAAAAATCCATCATAATTGGGGGCATCTCTACAGCTTCCTCTTCAGAAAATTTCTTCGCTTTATTGTGTTTGTTTTTCAAGACATTTTATTTGGGTTTTTGAGTTGGGACAGCAAGAACTGGAGGGATTCCAGTGGTGCTATTCAGTTTTCTAGATTCGGGTTCTTTCATATTTGAGTTTCCAGCTTCAACCAAATTTTCATTTTCATCATTTTGAGGTTCTTTCCAAGGATCTAGGTGAGTTTGGAGACCACTTCTGGTGGTCACAACCATAGCATTCTCCCTAGGATTGGCTTCAGTGGTGCCTGGGAACCTACCCTTTTCTCTATTACTAGCGTCCATAGCCAACTGCCCCATTTGAATTTCCATGTTCTTCATTCTTCAATCCATTTGAACTTTATCATAATAATTTTTTCTCTTTTATTCATCAAAGTTCCCTATCAATTGATGGAACATGTATCTCACCTCATCTTTTGTGATGAAATACTTGGCCTTAGGTTGGGGGTGGGGAAGGAATTGTTTTTTAGGTGGCTGCTGGAATCTAGGAGGGGCAGTAGGTCGAAGGACTCCCTGCTCCCTCCATGACAGGTTCAGATGGTTCCTATTCCCCTGATTTCAGGTGTTGGAAAAAGGATCAGCCCAAGGCTGCAATCGAGGTCCATAGCCAGCAAATTTGGCACTACCATGAGGCTAGACAGGCACATCGAAGTTTGGACAATAGGTTTGAGAATGGACATATATGCCACAGTGGTGGCACTATTCCTAAATGGTTTGATGTGAGTTCTCCTTAAAGAACCCAGCAGCTTGGGCTTCAGCTAGAGGAGCAGGGGTGGTTTCCTTTCTTCCAATGGTTATCCTCTTAGAGCATTTGTGCTAAGAGTTTTGAGCTAAGTTGTTAAAGATTTGTTTGAGCTCCTTAGAATTTCTACCACTATAGTCTCCTCCAGAAGGCTGGTCCAACAAGGTTTTGTGGTAAGGGGTGAAACTATTGTAGAAGGTGTCCATGAGGAATTGGGGTGTACATTGATGGTTTGGACACTGCCTAATTAACCCTCTAAACCTATCTCAGGCTTCATGAAACAGTTCTCCTTCATCCTGAAGGAATCCAGTTATTTTTTTCCTAATTTCAGATGTCAACCTCCTAAGATAGTACTTCATTTTGAAAGCATTATAAACTTGATCCCAGGTGACAAAGATTTCTTCTTATAACTGTTGGAACAAAGACCTAGCAATTCCCTTGAGGCAGAAGGGGAACACTCTTAGTTTAACCTCTTCCTCTGTGAGATCCCTAAGTGGTAGCTGCAGGACACTATAGTAAAAGGATCTAATGATGTCAAGAGAGTATTCACTAGGCATTCCAATGAAGGTAGGTAGCTGACTAAGCATAGATTGCTTGATCTCATAATTCTTGGAACTAGGAGAGAGTCTTATGCATGAAGGGTTACTAGACACTGAAGGTAGCAAGAACTCTCTCAAACTATGCCTCCCAGCTATCTCATTCTCTGGTGGGTTCATCATTCCAGGTTGGTTCAAATACTCAAGAAGTGGATTGTTCAAATTTTCATTTCTATTATATTCCATTTTGATTTTTTCCTTGTTCTTTTTCACTTCCTTGAGGTGCTTATCAATTTCTGGATTACCAGGTACTAAGTATTCAGACATAGACCTGGTTTGAATGCTGCCGGTTCAAACTTTTTTTTTCTGAATTTCAAATTTCTTTTTGTATATTATTTTAAGTGTTTTTTTGTGATGTTTTTTTATAATTTTTTTATGTGATTTTTTTTATATCACACCAAGCCTCCCTGGTAATGATGCCAAAATTTTAAAGGCCGCGCGTCATTGGGCATGTGTGACAAACTAAAATTTATAACCTACTTACTACTTTGGACAGTGGCAAGACAGGGTCAAACCGCAGGGAGGCCTCATGTTGTGTTTGACAATCTAGAAAAATTAACTAAACAAAAACACACACACTAGAACAAGAAAAAACAGTTGGTGATGGAGAAGTGGAGTGAGTGAGAATTAGTGTGCGAGGGAGTAAAGGTGAACTGGTAAGTGCAAGGAAGGTAGACAGAGAAGCAAGGGAAATTGTGGTGAGAACAACCAATAGATGAGTAGGGGGAGGAAGTCCACTGGCCGATTCAATATTTATTAGCCTCATTTATACGCTGAAGTTTTAGAAATTTGGTTCTGACTTTAAGTAGCTGGCCAGATTTGCCGTCTAGTCAGTTTGCGATGAAATAACCATTAGAGTTCTTCAACAGTAACAGCCATTCTATCCAATGGTGATGAAGGTCAGATGTCACTGGGTTCAACTTGTCACTTGAGTTCAACCTGTCTCTCTCATTTGAGCATGTGTCATTTTTCAATGAGTCCCTCAGATTCAATCAATGTCGGTTTTCACTTGACCTTGTTGTTTTGAAAATAATTCAGTTCCACAAATAGTGAGAGAGACATTCCAAAAAATAAGACATTGCATTAATAAGAATGAACAAATCTAATCAGCCAGCTTATCCAACCCCTAAGGGAATTTAGCTGGACATTACGATAGGCTTCATTGCAACCATATAATTAGAATCAAGGAAGTTCATATTGAAGTGAGTTGTAGAAAAACAGAGCACAGGACAAATAAGGATGTTCACCTCCCTGCTCGAGCTCCCGGAAGTTCTAACTCCTGCGACATAATGGTGGATGCAATGTTGGAATCCACTCGATGTCCCGCCATGGGAATTTTGGAATGAAATGCTCTGATCTGCTGCTCTCGGTACTCCAATCTGCTTGCGATGGAAGATGATGTATGTTCCTCTTGCTCTGCTTTTCCAGTCTGGATCGATGCCCCCTGTCTACTTCACCCGCACTCCGCCCTCCGGTGTATGAATGATCTCATTCCTGTCACGAATGCTAATGTCCAGTAGAAGTATCTGGAATCTCTCTCGAGATGTTCCCTTGCCACCACGTGGAAATTTCACAGTTCCATGTCTCTCGTGCTTGTCACCGGAGCAATTCCTCCTAACTGAATTAAAACTATGCGTGCACAGCGAGCTGCAACCTTCCCTCGAACAGACAGCAGATCCACATGGCGTGACTTTATGTGCACGTCACCGGCTTTTAAGTGAACTTCAAGTGAAAGAAGCTTACCCTTGCAACAACTTGTGAATTCTTTAACGATTTCCCTGCGCAGTGCTCAAAAATTACTTCGCACACCCAAACCCCCCCTGTCCAGAACCAAAAAACGCACGTGAGTAAGATAAAAAAATATAATGAAACAATTATGTAATTATATATATATATTATTAATATAACTTCTTAAAATAAAAATTCTTATAAAAATATTTTATAATACCTAATATTAGTATTAATAAACTAACTATTGTATTTAATTAATAACATGTGTTATTATGATATATATTAGAAATTAATATTATATATATAAGTTTATATTCATTTATTAATATACCCATTATTATAATTATATTTTATATGATATATAACACATAATATATATATATATATATATATATTATAATATGATATAATAAAATAGAATAAACATTAAAAAAGAAAAAGAACGAAATGAAGAAGGGAGGGCGGGGTCTGTTTGTGCGGCGCAGGCGAGGGGAGGAAGAGATGTGCGGTGGAATCGGGTGAGAACAGTGGTGCGGGCTAGGGAAGGACATCACACAAAGGGTGGAGGCAAGGCCGGAGCAGGCACCTGTGATTTGGGATCGGGTCCGGTGGTGAGGGAGAGGGAAGTCGTCGGTTCGAGTGAGGCCAGGGGTTTGTCCGGCGAGGCCAGACCAACGGCTGTGCAAGGTCAGTAGGGTTACAGAGTGGGGGCAAGTGGGTGTTCCAGTAGGGGGCTTAAATTCGGCCAACAGGGTGGAGGTGAGGTCCGAAGCAAGCTAGGGTTCGATGTTTTCTCTGAAGATAAGGGGAAATGAGGGCCACTCAGATTTGAGGGTTTACGTTTGAATTCTTCTTCTATTTCAATTGAAATTTGTGTTTCACTGGTGTTGGATGTGATTTTCAATTTTTTGTTGGGAGAATTTGGTTGATGCTATGTGAGGTGTTTTGTGGGTGATGTGTTGCTAGAGTTGGAAGCGGAAGAGAGGCAGGAAGATGGTCACAGTTGCTGTGAGACGGCATCGGGAGAAAGCGGTGAGTGATGTTGCGGTGACACCGTGATGGAATGGTGGAAGGAGGGTGGCGGTGGAAAAGGTGA
This sequence comes from Viscum album, assembly GCA_963277665.1. Taxonomy (NCBI): domain Eukaryota; kingdom Viridiplantae; phylum Streptophyta; class Magnoliopsida; order Santalales; family Viscaceae; genus Viscum; species Viscum album. The sequence goes on from OY728122.1 coordinate 1,258,671,785, forward strand.
AACAGGCATGGAGGCACCACGAAGGTGTGTCTCACAGTCTCACCATGAGTGAAATGGTGAGACCGTTTGGAAGAGTGTCACTGTGAAGGCTGTGAGACCGTAAAGAAACTGTGGATGGGGTGGAAAAGTGGGACCCCATCATAAAGACCGTAACAGCTTGAAAATGGTAGCATCGGGACAGAGGGATCTAGAGCGACCATAACACCTCGAAAACAAACACAACAACAAATTAAATAAATAACTAATTTAATAAAACTAAAAATAGATTAATTAATTAATAAATTAAATTAAATAGAATGGAATCAAAAAAATTAAATAAAACAAAGTTAACTAAAATTAATTATTTTTTATTTAAAAGAATGAATTTAATTATAATCAAATGAAATCAAAACAAATTAAAACAATTGATGTTACCTTCTTGATCAAATTAACCAATTAATTAAATCATTAATTAAATAAATCAAAGAATAAGAAATATTAATTGAATAAACATAAATTGTCAAAATTAATTTAATTATTAAAAGACTAAAAACTAAAATGAGATATATATTTACAATTAAAAGAATAAAGAATCAATTAATTTAATTATTGAACTAATAAACTAACTGTAATGAAAAATTTGTAAAAATGAAAGAATAAATAAATAAAAGTCAAATTCGCATGACTAATTTAATTAAAAAATTATTTAAAAAGACTATAATCAATATTAAAAACAGATGATTTAAACTAAAATTGATTATTTTACACTGAAAAGTACAAAATCACATCAATTATAAATTATTTAATAAAAAACATTTTGGTATAAAAAATCAATAAAAATTAAAAAAGGATATGACAAAGAGTGTGAAAACACTGCCACATCACACCCCATGGCCATATAAGATGACACATTAGTGAATTATAATGGGAATGGATTCTTCAAATATGATTACGATGCCATGAATGTAATAGTGGATGTTCAATACACATCAAATCTCTATCCATTATGTCAAAGGAATGAAAAATTCACCAAAAAAGATTCAGTGGTAGATAAATATAATATTGATGATAATCATTTAGCTCAGTAGAATTAAGTGGGATGTTGAAGTCGGGAAATATAGAGAAAAGGAACAAATCCAATCAATGATGATAAAAAATCAGTTTCCTCATGAAAATAAACTAGAAATAGAAATTCTAGTCGGAAGAAAAAAAGGTGCTATTTCTCCAAATATTAGTTTAAATGAAGACCCTCATCTATAATTATCTGGGGCTATCCAACCCTGAATCTATTAGATCCCTATAATTTTTTATAAATAAGAAAAAAATACTCTCCAAGGTATTTCTAAACCAAAAAATATTTATTCTAAATATATTTATTCTCTTGATAAAATGGGTTACCATCTTATAAATACAAATCATATTGACAATGAAATTATGGGGAGTTGGTTTTTTGGTTACTTGATACTGGAAGGATTTTTTTTCTATTATCCCTACAGAACAAATGGTCACCGTTTTCTATAATTTCATGGTAATTCAACAATACTACACTTTCATATAAATTGACAGTGGTTTCCATGAAATAAGGTGTCCTGACCTGACCCTACCCGGGCTTGAGCCGCAACTACCCCAAGCCCGCCTCCATAGGCCAGGGGCTGGCGACATTCGCTAAAGGCTAAACAACTCGGGAAGACCTTTGCCTGAGTACCTGTACACACACAGGCGCAACACACTCAATGCAAAAGTGCAGAGTAAAAGAAAAGACAAGTAAAGAAAAGGGCAACTGCTATATATAAACCACAATAGTGCATCGACCTCTAAACAGTACAAAGTAAAAGTTGAACGTACACTGAAAAGAAAAGGGGCAAAACACGCGCCAACCTGAAATATGCCACAACCCGACAACAGGTGAACAAAAAGTAAACAGTTGGAAGGGTCCCCCACCTGGAACCCGACTCTGACCACCGCACGCGGTCCACGCTCTTGAACTCCTAAGCTCCACTGATGTCACGGCCAACCTGTCCGTCGTCTGCAAGGGCACACCAAGTGCCGGAAAAGCCCAAGCAAGGGTGAGTATAAAAAATACTCAGTTGGATACCCCGAAGGCTTGAGGGAGCAACAAAGGAGGTACCAAAGGGTGAGCAGTAAATCGAACAGGGGAAAGTAGAGGAGTATAACTGAAAGTGCAGTAAGGAGTACAGTAAAGAGTCCAGCTCAACCCAACAAGAGGAAAGAAGGTAGACTCATCCAGACACAAGGAGCTTGAAATAGTGAGAAGATGAACTTCCCGTTGAGTCTTCGCTACCTATAGCAGGAGAGTAGATTCGTCCAACCACGAGAAGCTAGACACGAAAAGCACGTGGCATACCCCGCGCGTCTACGCCCTTCCGGGAAGGAGAGTAACCAAATCCAAGAAGTGGGTACTGGAACAAGGTATATACAATTACATATGCTCAATAAGAATCCCGAACAAGGTCGTAAGGGGATCTCCATCACGTGGCTCAACCCATGAAAAGTGAGTTTCCAACAGTCCCAGAAGTAAACACCATATCGATGCCCAGCATCCTGCACGTCTACCCCGAACTATAAGTCAAGAGGCTCAAATCACCACACCTTGATACTATCCGCTTTGGGCGGCACTGACTCACCCTCACAGTTTTAGGTCGCGTCACAAGGACACGTCTTAGTGGGGAAAGCGCCCCTTGTACTTGAGACTTCTGGGTTAAGTCAAACAACACCTCGTCACTGCCCCGCAGTCGAGAGGTCTCCTCAAAGTCAAGGTCGTTCCATCACTGACCCGTATAACCAAGGGTCTCGCTCTGGTAATCACGGAGGAAGGCCACAGACTAGCCTAGTAGAAAGGACTGAGTCTGAAATGTCAACGGGTGACCCACTGCCCAGCCCTGCTGGAGGGTAAACCCTAACAAGATATCGGGTGACCCACTGCCCAGCCCTGCTGGAGGTAGACCTGGAAGAAGTCGACGGGTGACTCACTGCCCAGCCCTGCTGGAGGGTAAACCTGGAACAAGTTGACAGGCGACCCACTACCCAGCCCTGCTGGAGGGTAAACTCGGAACAAGTTGACAGGCGACCCACTGCCCAGCCCTGTTGGAGGGTAGACCTGAAACAAGACGACGGGTGACCCATTGCCCAGCCCGGCTGGAGGGTAGACCCTCAAGAGTCGTTGGGTGACCCACTGCCTAGTCTCTACTAGAGGGTAAACCCTGAGAAGTCCATGAGTAACCCACTGCCCAGCCCTGCTGGAGGGTAAACCCGAAGAAGTCGATGAGTAACCCACTGCCCAGCCCCGCTGGAGGGTAAACCCAGAACTGCTCTGGCCATCTCTAATAGATGGTACAACACTAGCCAACCGAAAATGGAGTGGGTATCGTGCAACCATCCGACTCTGGAACAAAACCAAGGGAAACCACTCAACCCTGCTGATCTAAACCATCAAGCACAGAGCCGAGGAAAAAACTCAACCCTGCTGGTAAACAATCGAGAACCGAGGGACCCTCTACGTCACGAGAGGTCAAAAGTACGCAAAGAAGAACATGGCACGCACCTGGGGCCCACACAACGTGTGGCCCCAAGTCAACCCCAACCAAAACATTCTCAGGTGAAAACATCCTCATGTACCTCCCAGCGTTCCCGTATACTCCCAGAGTATACCACGTTCCAGCCAAAAGGCTATCGTGCACACAACAACCAACGTCAACGCGAAGACGTAACGTAACAACACCAACCTACCACCTCAACGGTTGAGGCACAACCAACCACATATCTTCAAGCATTTACATCACTCACACGAGAGTGCACGCGATCACACACCAAGGGTCCGCTACAAACACGGTAGAAGAACCGCCACCTGGGCACCTTTATATTTCCACATTTAATAAGATCGCGTATGAGGATCTTGTCGCCTGAACATATTACACCGTTGTAATCCTCGCGGAAAAACACATGAGATCGACTAATTAATCGCCTCCAACGGATATCCGACAGAAAAGTCGCCAACATCGCCTTTCGCCCGAATGACATCCTATGATCCCGAGCCTCGGCCCCGAAAACAATCGGGCACATCACACCATTGTGATCCCCTTGGGAAAACACGTCAAAAGGACTGCTCACTTGAGCGGAACAAATATCCGAAGAAAAAGATACATTCCAGCGCACCGCACATGAGCGATGCTTCGTGGGACCCGCATCCCGGTCCCGAAACACAACAAACGGGTCGTACCGTTGCGATCCTCTCGAAAAAGTACACATGATGGACTATTCACTTGTCCAAAACGGACACCCAGTGATAAAGCTGGAAAAAAAATCACCGTCAACGCCCAAACGGCCCTCGCGGGGCCCACACCAGCGTGCGGAATTAAAGCGGGCAGACTGCGCAAATGCTATGCCCTCGAAAAAACACCCAAAATAGAATACTCGCACGCCCTGAACAGACGTCCGGTGAAAAAGTTACAAAATGCTGCATGCAGCTCAAAAGACGAGATGTGGGGCCCATGCCTCAACTCCGGTATCAACGCCCGAAACCACACTGGAAAAATCCGGCTCGACGCCAGGGTCGCAACGCCACAGACGGTGCCCAATTCGGACATCGGATGTGTTCGCTCCGTCCAAAACAAGAATTCTCGGAAAAAAACTCCCAACTGCTTGACGGCATGTCGTTCTTCCGAGGCCCCTGTCTCGGGGATTAAAATCACCCGAAACCATCTCAAATTATTCCTCTCATTCCGAGGCACGCGCCACCATAGACGGCTCATGAAACCGACTCCTGATTTATGATTTATTAACGTATAAATCATTTTATAATAATAATAATAATAATAATAATAATAATATATTAGTATTATTATATAACCTTATTAATTTTTTTTTTAAAACTAAAACCAGACCGGCCGAATGGCCGGTCTTCTCCCTCGTCAAGAACAGGACCCGTATTTGCGAGTCCTCTGTCTGCCAGCCGGGTTCCAAAGACCCCGGCCTCCTCCGGCAACGACCGGCCAAAGGCCGGTCCGCCCGTGCTCTGCGCCCGGCGCCTGCAGCCGACGACCGCCGCGACGCCGCCGCCTGGCCACCTCGCCTCACCATCCGCGCCTCACTGCGCCCGGCTGAAGCCGGCCCGTGCTCACCCAGCACCTCCGGGCTCACCGGCACCGACACCCTCAGCAGCCCTCTTGACCGCGAGCCGCCGTCGCCACCAGCTTCCTCTGCTCGGCCTCGCGCCACCACCGCCATCCCGGATCACCGGAAGCCCTCAAAACCGAACGGAAAAATCCAAATCACTGGAAAACCCGCAAACTTTGCCGGACCGTTGCGGGCAGCTCGGGACTTCGAATTCAAATCCGTAACAAGTGTCGGAAATATCATAAAAAGTGCTACGCGTAAATGGGATTTGTTTGCATATTCGACACCAATTCAACATGTAAATCTGCGTTCGAAGTTAAGCACATGAATGAAAGTAAAAAACGCAACCTCCTACCTGTTGGGGCGTTGCCCGACGCTTCGCGACAATCTGTCGGAGCTGCCGCACCTCACCGGAGCTGTCACGCCTTACCGGAGAGGTGGAGGAGAGGAGGAGTTCCTCCTTGAGAGCTCCTTCCAGGGAAACGAAGGAGAGGGAGGGGTGGATTATGTTTAAATAAGGAGAAATTAATTAAAAACTTAATTAATTTAAAACTCCAAATTAACCCGCATCCAAAACGCACGACGGGGTCGAGGTTAAGCCTCCCCTAGGGTAAACACCACCTTCTAGGCACAACGGCGGTCTCGGAATTTTAATCCGAGGCCCCATTCAGAATTTATAAAATTTAACGACTGAGGCCACTAAATTATGAAAACGCCCTTGGGGCCATTTTCCACAAAAGGCCCGTGCCCGCAAAACATACACCCCTCCTAGGGTAAATGGCACGCTCCAGACTCAACGGTGCCCTCATTTTTCCCATCCAAGCCACCGTTTAAGAGATACTAAGTTTAACCATTAAACAGATAAATTAATTATTTAATTTATCCGTTTCACGTTCCGATAGCGAGCGAGGGGTCCAAACGTCCTGCGCCGACATGTTTTATGTCATTCCTAGGGTAAACACCTCATTCGGGACCCATCAGTGCACTCAGATCTCTGATCTGGATCACCGTTTAGGAGTTATCCCATTTATTTGGCGTGTCCAGTGTAAACACACTACGAATTTAATTCCAGCCACTCCGGGGCTCGGAATTGCACGCCGTCTGAAGGCACTGCTCTGGAATAACATCAAGAATATTCCAAGTTCTTTTATATCCAAAAAGGGTTCTTATATAAGGGGCCTATCGAATAACATACAAGAGATAAGTATCTAAATTAATAATCAATGTACACTTATATGATATTTCTATTCCATTTTGAATCCTTATGAGATGTTGGGAATGAATAACTCATCCACATCAACTAGTCAGTTAAAGGATTATTTTGAGACCAATAATATTTATAAAGTCAACTAGGTTGGAACTAAATATACATGGTATAGACAGAACCATAATATGATGCTATATAGTAAATTAGATAAGACCATCGTTAATATTTTTCCCATGATTGATTGAACTCTATCTCCCAAAATATTCATTCCAAATTCAATTATGATAATTAAATTGTTTTGGAAAGGTTTATTCCCAAAGTGAAATAACCTACCTTTTCCATTTGATTTAATAATGATTTGAACCTACACCGTGATAGTTGAAAATTATTTTATAAAACATGGGCATCTATCCACATTATGCATGATGCCTCAGATAGTATTTGAAATATTAAAATCATCATGAAATATCAAAATGTTTGGATAATATAATGCTTCAGTCATATTGATGAAAAAATAATCATCTTGAATCCCTACTTCACTCTGTTCAAGATAATGATACTGATTGTGATTTTTCCACAGGTATTGTTCTGTAAAACAAGGTTAGTCATGACATGATTTTTTAGTTAATCTTGATGACGGTAAGCAAAGAGAAAAATATTATGTAAAATACCTTAATTATAGTGACATGAATAAATTTTTTTTATCTATCTTTAAAGGGTTAGGAAAATAAAATTTCATTTTTCTATTTTCATTGATAAAAATAATTTCTTTGACAATAATGAATATTTGGATGCTCATGTTGTATCTTATTACATGAATATCTTTATTATCCCAACACATTCACTAACAAAAAAGAATATAATATTCTCAGGTTTATTAATTAGGAGGAAAATTAAAATATATATGTAGTTCTTCTTGACATTGAGATCCTATATTCAATATTAGGGTAAGATTTTGCAAGCTCTCCTAGACTAAATAGATTCTTTAACTATTTCTTACAAACTTTTTGGGGTATTATTCACTACGATGTTTGAAAACATTAAAATAACTTTTTCAATGGAGGCCAATATATGAAAATTTAATTCCCTCATTCCCCAGGCAGAGAATGAAAATCATATTTAACTATTCAGACCTATTTCCTTAATCAACACCTTCTAAAAAATCCTTGGTAAAATTCATGTAAACAGGCTTTCTATCTTTCCAATAAGATTGTGTCCTCAAACTACTTTAGCTCCATTATCGAAGAAATATTATGGATTGACATTTCACTACCACTCAATTTGTTAAACTTATCGTGAAAACCACTATGGGAAGTAAAATTTATCTTAATATTTATTTTAAAAATTCTTTTGATATTTAACATTGGGGAATTATTTGTATGGTCTAACCAGATTTTTATTTGAGGAGTTATTTTTCAAATGGGGTAATGTTATTTTGATCTCTTCCCATAACTCAATGCTTATTAATGGATCTATTAAATGGAACTTCACTTCATCAAGAGGAATTAGACAAGTTGAAATTTTTTCAAGAATCGTTTTTTCTATCACTCAGGATAATATAAGTAGTATTTCTCTAAACTTGGTAAATACCAAATAATTTAATCACATTAGGGCTGGAAGAGGTATCTTTTATCCCACTCATTTATCATATTCTGGCAACATCATCCTTTTAGCTCTAGGAGTCAAAATAAATATTAGGAACATAAAAAATTCCCTCCTCTATTACGAAAATGTTCCTAGGCATGTAATTATTTAGAATGAATCATACATGTACTTTGGAGAAAATATTCCAACTACTTGAAAAGTAAGTATCATCAATGAGTTGGGAATTAATTGTGGTGTGTTTCCTTTCATCTATTTTGGTGTTCCAATGTTTTGGGTAAAACCTCCTTTTTAGAAATTTTCTCACATTGTGTGCCATATTATAAATCAATTGACCTTATAGAAATGAAAAGTGCCTTTGTTGGTAAGAATGATCAATATTTTGAAATCAATTGTTATTTATAAATTCATATGTTTGTTTAATGTCTATAATTTCCCAAAATCACTTATTAAAAATATCAGTGCTTCTATATGGATTTTTTAAGTGGAAGTATCATTAAAAGAAGAAATTAATCTTTTCCTTAGAAATAATGGTGTCATACCATTTATTTTGGGGGCCCATTATTAAAAACATTATCAAATTTAATTAGTATTTGGAGGACAATTTGTTGTGTAGACTCATGATTAAGAATTCATAATCTCTTACATTTATAAAGGCATAATTTTTGGTAAATCTCAAAGCTATAAATGTGAATTATAATGTAGCGACCCGAACCCAGATAGCCCGAAGTCAGTGCCTACAACTAATTAAATTGGCATGATTACAATGAATAAAATCTCGAAGGAATGAGAGTTTAGTAGTCTTGGTAAACCGGATATATAAATTAGTTTTCTATTAAAAATAATACACTAATTACAACAAATTTCCATCTTCTTTCGGACTAAATAACTTTGAGGATAACTCTAATACATATACTAAATACCGACATATATTTTATAGTGTGATTCATGGATTCCTCGGGAAATAAACATAATTAGGGTGAGCTCATATGCTCAGTAAGGGTAAAAAAAGAAGAAATAATGAATCGATGAGAATAGTCAACATGGCATGGTAAATAAATGAAACACATGCCACAATATCAATAACCTAAATGATAATAAATAAAAAATACAACAAGGTTATAATTAGAAAAACTTTTCATTTAAATAAAAAGATAAGGAAAAAATAAATATAGACATGTAAGAAACATAAACACATGACATATAAATAACTAAAAAGGAATTGTGTCCATAGATATGTTGACACAAAATTTAATGTATGAATAATAAAGGAAACTAAATGAGTTAAATGCTTGATTATTGTACGCCATTTTTCCTAGGAACATGGAACCTTTACCATCAGGACCATTCACAATACGGTTTAAAAAATATCAGGTAAAAAACCATCTATGGTGGCTAGCTAAATAACTCATCCCATGAGACTACTGATTCATTGAGGGGATATAAATAACCCATCCCCACCCGTGTCATACCAATCTAAAACATTCCAAATATATCAAATAATCGAATTAACAGTGTGCCTTATCATATATCTGTATGGATTCAGGGATATAGATTTATCAATATTTACCTAAATAATCAAATATTTTTCAATGTGTACACCACAGGTAAAATGGCATATGGTTTAGGAAATATAATTACTAAGATAAATGAAATGAATAATTTGGGTAAATTCAATGTTAAATAATCATTGTAGATTGAATATTTCAAGGGAAAAAAGAAATAAAGAAAGTGATTTTTAACAGTATCCTTGGAAAAATCATTCATAAATCTTCCTTAGGATGATTAAGGTTAGTGTCATTAAATCATAACCCAAGTGGTGTAAAATAAATGGTTTTTGTTGATGATGAATGGAAATATTATAAAATGTTATTTTAAAAACATTCTTTAGGAAAATTAAATTTGTTTTGAAAAAACTTTTGAAAAAACTTTTCCTTGAAAATATTCTTTATGAAAATTTTCTTTAGAAATCAACCGTTCAAAAATTTGAAGAAAGATTTGATCGAATAAGGATGGGAAAATCCATAGATTCCATCCAAGGAAAAAGTAACATTCCTTTTTCATGTTAAAAGGTAAGAAAAAATCATTTTTTTTAAATTAAAAAGAAGATTCCTTTGAAAACATTAGTAAACCACAAAAAGGGTAATTTTTTTACCAAATAATTTGAATATATTTTAATAAAACATGGTTCTTAGAAGAAAACAGGTTCTCTGAGTAATGAGAGAAATGATGTCAGGTTTTCTTAAAAACATTTTTCAAACAGTTTGAGTACCAAAGTGTGAAAAAATGGTAATAATACTTGAAAATGATCATGAATAAAAAGAGGATACAAAATAGAAGTCTTTATTGAGAAATGTTTATAAAATTTCCTAGAATTGATATACCATTGAATGAACATTAGTATTTCTGTTGAGGAAAATAATCTTTAAACATTCCAATGTGCCCCATACAATATTGAAATTTTTTAAATCATAAACCTCAAGAAGGAATAATATTAAATGAATCCTTATGATTCCATTAAGGTAAAATGATTATTGATATAACCTAAAAAATGGGTCAGTAAATACCCCACACAAAAATGTAAGTGGGGCACATGACATTTATCTCACAGATGTAAAATGGTGAGATAAAGATCCCTTAAATTGTGTTTCCTTTTAGGTGACCATCCTTTAGCTTCCTATATAATAAAATTATATTAATTTTATACTTTATTGAGAACATTTTTCATGTTTATAATTACTTTAATTTAACTATTTACTATGTTTCATACCACAACCTAAACAATTATTTTTATATCACGTGTTTTGAGAAAATTCAGTTTATGTGTCAAAAAAAACTTTGGTAGGTCAATTATCATCAAATGGGTCATTATATAAAATCTATAGAAATATAACCATGAAATAATTATCATATTTATAATTTAATTATAATTTTCAAATAAATAATGAAGTATATTTTTAAAAAATGAACCAATGTTACAATCCTAGATATGGTAGGTCATACGTACGAATGAGTAACGTTCTCATTTTTCAATAATTGTTATGGAAAAAAGTTAAGTAAAATTATCTCTTTCCAAATTGATCATAATATCATGAATACCATATTATTAATTCTTATATACTTATATATAAAATTAATATTATGTAAAATGAGTAACATTATGTCGAGAAGGTGGTAGTCCACACGTCCACAACCGACATTATCACTTTTTAGGTTATGAAAGGATAATAAAGAAATTGATATATATATATATATACAGAAAGGTAATTATGTATTTAATTTCATATATATGTTTTTAATGTCTCATATTTTCAATTATAATAATCTTTTATACATTCCATGGATTGTGTGAACGAATCACATCACTTTGAGGGGATGGTAGTCCATACTTCCTCAAATAATTTTATTGTAATAATACACAATTGAATGTATAAGGGCTTGTGTTTTATAAGAATTAAAAAGCATAAAGAAATAATAAATATCATATATACTATATTTAAAAAAATTCCATCATAATGTCTTTCTATGAAAGTTGTAAATGAAAAAATGGACAGTCATCATTTCGTGAATCAGTAGTTCTCCACCCACAAAAATAGTATATCTATTACCCATTACATGAAGGTGAGTGTAAGTTTAGGTATAAATCATAACATAACAATATCCTAGTATATTTATTATACTATTTTTATGTAATAATAAAATAATAAGAGTATTTGGACTGAATAATGGAAATGAAACTAAAAAGTATGAGAGAAGACGTTACCTCTTAATTGGGTAACGTATTTTGGTTTCAGCCTAGGGCTTCCTTTGACAGATTTCATAAAAATGGAGGCTTCTAGGATTAGGTTTGGAATGTTTCAAGACTATTTTTGAAGAGTTTGGTTGATCCAATTTAACCTGAGAGGTGTGAGGAAGGGGGAGAGGTGGTGACTTTTTATAGGGAAGGAAGAGGAATCACTTGGAATTTTTGGAAAAAATATAGGTGTACGAATATTATTACCTAAAAAAGACATTAAAAACCAAAAAATCTCAATAATGAAAAATTTATGGTCTAATTAAGTACGTAAAATGGGTTTTGGATAAGTTTCAAGGTCATTTGGGCCCTTAAATATTAGTTTTAGTCCATTTTAAGCATAATTACTCCTTAATCACTTTAATTAATTTTAATCACCTTTACTAATAATTTTGGTCAAAAGATAGGTTTTTATTATTAGAATCAAAATATCATTCTGATTATAATGGTTTATGCCCATTATATTAAATTAAAATCACAGAACCAATAAAATTAAAATGAATTCTAATCTTGCTAACAGATGGTTTAACTGGTTTAGTAAAAGAATGTTCAAAAGATTATTGAGTTTTAATATTAATTTACAAAGGGAGATTTATTAAAGTAAACCAAATAGTATTAATATATGTATTATTTATTTAATTTATCTTTATAAAAATATATAATATAATTTATCATTAATAATTATTTAAAAGAAAAATCGGGTTTTAACTAAAATTGAGTATTTTTCAATATTCTTCAAAAAATGATGTTTCTTAGAAACATACAAAAAAAATAGACCTAGGATAATTTTGGAATTGTGAATTAAAAAATGATGTTTAATTTTTATTATTAAATTTATAATTGTTTCAAAATTAAAATTTAATATAGGTTTTCTATTAAAATGTTGCATAATTACTTTATAAAAATATAGGTCTTTATATATGAAATAGGGGTTGTGCTTATCTTAGGCATATAAAACATAATGGATAAATATAAAAAATATTTTATTGACTATATTACATATATGTTTCATTAAAATCATTAACATATTTTAATTAGTTATGTTTGTTAAGGTAAAGCTAATTTGGAAGCATAAAAATAATATTATTTCTTTTTATATCCAATTGGTTTTAATTTTAGTTTCTAATTAATTGTTAACCAATGAATTCATTTTATATTGGTTTAAACCATAATTTTTATAATTTATTTTATAATATTAATAAAAACAAATTTAATTTCTAGTTTTTATCATATTATATTTAATAATAATTTTTTCTAATACATTTTTATTTGGTGAAACTCTGTCTTGCGTGTAACGCAAGATATCGATGATGGTCACTATATTATGTAACAAAACCTTACTTGGAGTTTTATTCATTATAATAAATATCATGTGCTTAATTTATTTAATATATTAAATACATATTATATTCTTGGTATATTATATTCTCTTACACATTGGGTGTTTCATGTCATACACTCTATTGAATACATAGATGTACTTTAGAATTACATGGTGTTACAGTCTCCCCACCTTAATCAAATTCTATCCTCGTAATTTAAACTCAATCATGGTGACATATTGTTTGATAATTCCAATGTTTTATATCCCCCATTGTGAGAAGGGTTTTTAAAACATCCTCTAAAAAATAGAGTCTGGAATGTATAAGGGTCACATGGACTACCAAGTATCTAGGTTTCTATGTATGAGACCATTAGTGGAAATTAGAGACAAAGACATGGAGGAAAAGCGTAAATGTTTATAGGGATTAAATGAGGTCATCAATAAAAATCAAGTGATTTATTTATAGAAATTTGTGGGTCTCAAAGCCATAAACCCTTGATGATTTTTGAGTCTATCAGTTCAATAGATACAAGGTATTATAATAACATTTTATTTCTAAGCTATTTCTTATTATTGGGAAATTATATAATGACCCTTGAATATAAGGAAATATCCATACCAGATATGATTCAATTTGATTTAAAAAATACCAACTTTTGTTTGTTCTTTGATCAAATTCTAATTCAGTTCTATAATCCTATATATTAATTAAAAATAATTAATTTTTTATGCCTGATGCACTAAAAAACTTTTAAAGGAACGTAAGGCCTCTAAGAGAGTGAAAATTCCAACTATTTGTCTTTAACTGTCTTCGAAAACCAATAAGGTTAATATATTAACCCCTAATCCTAAAAAGTGATACTATTGGTTCATCATTAACATATTTTTTCAAATTCTTCCACTAAAACATTGAAAAATTAACAAGGTCATTGCATAGGATATTGGTTAGAGTGAAACCCTTAACATCCTATAGTTATGGGTTGAAGATCTGCAGCCTTATCGCATTTGATTGGTTGTCTCCAAGTACACAGGTTATCTTTTTCTAAAGCCAAAGTAATATAATTTCCAAAATAAATATAATAGACATTTTTTAAATTAGGTTAATCAATAAATATACTTTTAACTAAGGGTTTTAATACAATCCCAATACACAAATACTTTATCCATTTATTTTCACTTTGCTCTTTCCTTGGTCCAGAGAATATCTAAAATATCATTGGTAGTATTTATAAATAATGAACCTGTATCTTCAATCTAAATACCTTAGGTTTATCCTAGGTTATTAATTATCATCATCTATTCAGATTCATCATGATGGTGTGTAACGAAATGGTGTATTATCCTATGAAGATCCATAATGAGTCTCAAACCTACCGCATAGTAAGGCCTGTTGTTGTATACCAGGTTACCTTATGTTAGGCCTGGAACAACAAGTCAGAGTTGTTACTCCTAGGTACATCTGTTCCTGAACCACATCCACTTGTACTATCCAAATATGGATGTATTTCTAGGTAGACCCACCTAATCTATACTTTACCAAAAATCTATGGCGTTATTCTAATCTTATCATAAAATTCTACAGTAGGGTTATGTTTTATAACCTATGTTTTCCAAAATCTAGTTACCAAGGTTGTTAATAAAATTACTTTGATACTAATTATAGATACCCATCCCCAAATAGTCTGAAGTCAGTTTCTTTAACTTATTACATTAGCATGATTACATGGAATCAAATCGAGAAAGAACAAGAGTTTAGTAGTATTGGTGAACCAGATACATAAATGAGTTTTGTATTACCAAATAATACACTAATTACAACATAATTTCATTATTATTTATAAATAAATAACTTATAGGATAACTTTAATCCATCTAGTAAATCCTATCATATCTTTCATAGTATGCTTCATGGATTCCTGGAGAAAGAAAGATAATAAGGGTGAGATCAAATGCTCTATAAGAGTAAAATACAATAAAATAAATAAAGAATCATTGATAATAATCAATATGGCATGGTAAATAAATGAACACACAAACCATATATTTAATAAATAGAATGAAAGTGCATAAATAATATGGAAAGGTAATAAATGAAAACACAATCCATTTAAACAAATAGATAAGGGAAAAATAAATATGGAAATGTAGGAAATTTAAAAACATTCCATCTAAAAAATTAAAAATGGAATTCACCCATAGATATGTCGACAAAAAATCACATGGATGAATAATAACTAAAAATAAATGAAGGAAATTCTACATTCTTTCACACCATGTTTTGGAGGTACATGTTACCTTTACCATCAAGGCACTTCACATTATAGTTTAAAAAATATCATTCAAAAACCCATATAATGTGGATATCCAAATGACTCATCAAATGATACTACCAATGCATCTAGGGGATATCTATAACTAGGCCCCAACCATGTTTTACCAGTCCAAAATATTTATCATATATCGAATAATCAATTTACAATGTGCCTTATCAAATATCCATATAGAGTAAGAGATACTGATTTATCAATATATTACCAAATAATCAAATAATTTTAAAAGTATTCACTATATGTAAAATTGTATTTCATTTATAAAATATTAATATCCATGATAAATGAAATGGATAATTATGGGGAAATTTAATGTTTAATGATCATAAGAGATTGAATATTTCAAGGGGAAAATTAAATCACATAAGTTATTTGGAAAACTATCCTTTGAAAAATCAGCCATTAACTATCCTTAGGATGATTAAGGATGGTATAAATACAACATACCCCATTTGGAGTAAAATAAATGGTTATTTTCATTAATTAATGGAAATATTATAAAAAGATATTTTAAAAAAATTCATGTCGAAAATGTCCTTTTGTTTCAAAAAACCTTTTGAAATCACTTTTTATTGAAAATAAACTTTAAAACTATTTCATTTAAAAATTACCCTTTCAAATGGCGAAAAGGATTATTTTAATGAATGATAATGGGTATGTTTTTACATTCCATACAAGGAAAAATGAACATTGAATTTGTGCGGTAAAAAGGTAAGAAAAATTAATTGTTCAGAAAGCTAAAAGTATAATACTTTGAAAAAACTGGTAACTGAAAAAAATATAAAAACAAATATACCAAATAATTATAAGAAAAATTGAATTTTTTTTATAAAGCAATATGTTTAGATAAAAATAGGTTCTCTAATAAAATATGGAAAGGAAGTAGGGTTTTCCTAAAAAAAATTAGAAAACATTTAGTACTAATGAGTGGAAAATGGTACTAATAAATAAAAATAGTCAAGAATAAACAGAGGAGAAAAATTAATTTTTATATTGAAAAATGGACATAAAATTTCCTTGAATGGATATACCATTAAAATGTCTTTAATGATATTGTTTAGGAAAAAATCGTTAAACATTCCAAAGTGTCCCATACCACGGTGAAATGATTTTAATTAGAAACGTCATAAAAGAAAAATATTAAATTAATTTTTGAGATACCTTTAAGAAAATAGGATTAATTATATACCATAATAAAAGGGTCAATATATATACCACACAAAATATGTAAGTGATGTACATGACATTTATCTCATAGATATTAAAAGTTGAGATGTGAATCTCTTACCTTGTGTTTCCTTTTTGGTGAATTTCCTTTAACTTCATGTATAATGATAATATGTTCATATTATATTTTATTATGAAACATATAAATTTTATAATTAATTTTATTTAACTTTTTACCATCTTGTATACAAATACATAAACAATTAAACATACATCAGGTGTTTTGGACCAAATTATGTTTGTGTGTCAAAAAAACATTAGTAGTTAAGATATCATCAAAGGGGTCATTATATAACATCTAATTAATAATATCCAGGAAATAAATTTCATATTTATACATTAATTATAATTTTAAAATAAATAATTAAATATTATTATGAAAAAAGAACCAATGATATAATTATGGAGACGATAGACAGTATCTAGGCATGAATAACGTTATCATTTTTCAATGATTGTTATGGAAATAAGGTAAGTATAATTATATATTTATATAATGGTAATAATATAATTAATACCTTATTATTTTGTCATATATAATTATATATAAAATTCTCATGATGTATAGGGAATCACATTGTGTCAATGCGGTGGTAGTCCACATGTCAATGACCAACATTATCACATTTTAGTGTGTGAAAGGATAATAGAGAAAATGATATATATAAATATATATATTTCCAGAAAGGTAATTATTTCATTAATGTAATATATAATTTTTTTATGTCACATAATTTAAATTATAATCATCCTTTAAACATTCTATGAATTGTGTGAACGAATCACATCACTTTGATGGGGCGGTAGTGCACACTTCCTCAAACGATGTTATCGTATTTACACAACATGGAAAGCATAAGGGTATGTGTTGTAAAATAATTAAATAATCATAAATAAATAATAAATACAATATATAATATATATAAATATTTTTCCACCATAATGGACAACCATGAAAGTTTGAAATAGAAAAATGAACATTCATCGTTTTGTAGGTAGTAGTTCTCCACACACATAAACAATATGTTCATTAACCATTAAATGGAGGTGTATGTATTTTTTTGTAGAAATATTAACATTAAAACATTATATTATATTGATAATACTTTTTTTGTTATTTAATCATAAAATAAGAATTGTATAGAGGTTAAAGAATGTAAATGAATCAAAAAATCTTGTGAGAATACGTTACCTCTTAATTGGGTAACTTCTTTGGGTTTGAACCAAAAGATTCCTTGAAATTATTTATACTCAATGTGAGGCTTCTAGGATGTGGTTATGGATGTTTTAAGACAACTTGGGAAGATTTTGTAAAATCTAATGTTTCTTGAGAGGTGTGAGTAAGGGGGAGATATTGTGGCCTTTTATAGGGAAGGAAAAGGACTCACTTGGAATTTTGGGAAACAAGTTAGATGTACACATGTTATTACCAAAAAATGACATTACAAAACAAAAAAACAGAATGTTTTTAGGTTCATGGCCGAATTATGGATATAAAATTGGTGTTTTACATGTGTCAAGGTCATTCAAGACCTTAAATACAAGGTTTTGTCTATTTTAATCATAATTACACCTTAATTGGTGTAATTGATTTGAAAAAATTTCACTAATAATTTTGTTAAAAATTAAGTAGATATTATTGGAGTAAAAATATAATACTTATTAAAATGGTGTATATACATTTTTTAAAATTCAAATCATACATGTTGAAAAATAATGATTAATGCTAATCTTGCAGACATATGGTTTAACTGGTTTTAGTAGAAAAATGTTCAAAATATTATTGATTTTTTATAGTAAATTTCAAAGTGAAATTGATTATAGTAAAATAAATTGTATTAATACATGTATTATTGATATAACCTGACTTTACCAAAATTTGAAAAATAATTTAACATTAATAATTATTTAAACAAAAATATTGTTTTTAACTAGAATGCAATATTTTTCAGTATTCATAAAAAAAGATGTTTCTCAGAAAAATACCAAAAATAAACTCTAGGATAATTATGATATTAATAATTCAATAATTAAGTTTATATTATCAAATTAAAATTATATAAGTTTCAAAGATAATATTTAAAATAATTTCATAATTCAAAGGCTATAAATTTTCCTTTATAAAAATATTGCTTTTATGTGTGAAATAAGGATTGTTCTTGTCTTATGTATATCAATCCTAATGGATAAATATAAAAAATATTTTATTGAGTATATAAAATATACGTTTCATTAAAATCATTCAATAATTTTGTCATGACCCCCGCCCCACAAAGTGTACCCCTCCAGGGCCGACAATGTGAGAAGGGAGATAATAACCCACGAGTACCGCCTCCAGTAGGCCCTCGGTTGGTGACTAGCACCAAGGGTATAGTAAACACACAAAATGGAGGCATTATCCTCTAAGAGAACACACGTGGAAGAGAGAGATAAGATAGACACCAACCAACTCCAACTACGAACTGAAATATAAAAGAAAACCCCAGTGCACATATGTAATGTCATGAAAAACTACTACAACTGTAAGGGGAAAACTAAAAGTACCCAAAAGAAAGTAAAAACAACAACAAACACAAGCCCAAATAGCTCCTCCAACCCTAAGATAGTAGAAACCAACTTGATCTCCAACTCACTCCAAGTGACCTGAAAAATAGTTTATATATACATAGGGTGAGTATAATAGTATACTCAGTAGGATCCTCCCCGAAGACTCTCATGAAAAAGTAAAGAAAGCATGCTAAATCACAGTGAACAACAAGTGAAACTAACTCTCCACCTAAACAGGTATACTAAGTTCCCAACCTCACCATGGATACTCTCACCAAGTAATGCATACAAGAGTATATAATATAATAAAGAATATCAAGGGTACCCCGCTACTACTTCCCCACTGGTTTGTCTCTTGTCCCCAACGTCAAAGTCCTAAGCATATCTCTCCAAAAAGGCTTTCCCAAAGACACATGGGAAAAGCACCACAACATGAAACTCATGCAACAAAACCACCACGTCCATGTAAGCAATGTATCCAGGAAGTTTTTGGGAGCCACCACAGCCCGCATAACATGTATCATACGTCGAGTATTATACCTTAAGAAATTACAGCCCATACACCGAGTAAGGATCCTCAAGCAATCCCAGCCTATACATGTTACACCTATAGTAGTCGATAGGATACTATATCCAGAATATATGTGTGTCAATAACTGCAAGAAATTGCAGCCCTCTACACACATATAAGAGGAAAACTAACCTTTGTGCCTACAAGAACAAGTAACTACCAAGAGAAGAGAGTGGGGCCAAAGGGGGTAGTCATCCAATAATCCTCCCACCAGAATGTTGGGGAAAACACCCCCACCTAGGGCTCAGAATCCCCAGGGTGTCAGTTTCCCTTACTGATAGGGTGGAGTATCATATAGAAACACCAAAAGTACAGGATATACTATATCTCACAACCACACTATGGGAATAACCTAGTATTAGACTCAATTGCAGATAACGTCTCTCAGACTCTGACATCTACTTCTAAGACTAGGTATCCTATAAGCACACTACCTTTTAAAGAGATTTAATACATTATTTCATTCCCTTTTTATCAGTTACACTTTATGTTAATTAATTCATTAAACATTAATTAACCAGTACCAAATCCACATTAAAGTTCATTAGCATCACACCCAAAGTACACTGTTCCTTCAAAATTACAACCTCGTCATTATGTTCCAGTAAAATCCAACACCATGGGTTAACACCATTTATTCAATTATTCATTATGGAATTACATTCCCACATTCCCAGGAATTCTAGAAAAACATTCTATTCCACTAAACACAAGGGAGCTCAACATGGTGAGTAGATGTACTACTCGTTGAGTCCTTTTCGCCTATTGCAAGAGCATAGACATATCCTCCATTGAGAATCTAATCACAGAAAGAACGTGGCATACCCCATGCGTCTTCATCTCTTTCGAAAGAAGGGTAAGCAAGACCAGCTTCCATAGGTAGTGGGGAAAAGTAAAATAGGCAATCAACTAAAAATAAACTACAAGCATCCAATAATCACATCCATCCCATTCCATCACCCATGGTGTCCTCCCCGACACCCACATTCATAAACCAATGCCTCTCGCCACCCTAGGTGTCATTTACTGCCACAAAAAGGCCTCTATGCCCCTACATATCACAACAGCCATCCAAGATCACATTAAAACACAAGAAGCAAGAAAAAAAACATCTTAAAAATTTGGCTCTTGGCCCTTTAAAAATCATGAGGGTAACTCAGAACCCAACAAGAAATTATCTTTTATCAAACAACCAGTTCTTTAATCCATCTTGGGTTAACCGATTATTATTCACATGTTCCAAATTCAGGAAAACTAATGAGTAAGTTATAAGAAATGATTAAACAATCTTACTGTGCCAATTTGATTAACATCAAATTACAACAAGTAGAACAAGATTCATTTACATGCCATTTATCTATAGCCAAATAGTTATCAATTAATTCCGGTTTACGTTCTTTACCAATTTCCATCACGAATGAACAACTAAACAAAGAAATTATGGATATCACACTATTTTACAAAATAAGAGGCTATAACATACTACCGATATCAATTTATTTATCTTGTTAAAATATTTGTTATGTCAATTCCATTGTGATCTAGTGGGATAAAACATGCTAACTATACAATTGCATATAAAATAAAAGATAATAAATGAATCCCCTACCTTAAATAGCTCTTGATGTTATTTATATGAGAACAATCCACACAATAGGTCACGATCCTCCACTTGCAATAACTGCATCCACCCGAGGATGCCACGATACGACTGCACCAACTGAACCCCAAGAAAACTCCATTAGAATCATGGAGATTACATGATATAATATGGAAAGGAGAAACAGGATAAGATGAAACCCAAAATAATGACGATAAAACATACCTTATATTGAAGATTGATTGATACTTCTTGGTTGCAAAGAAACATGGGGTGCACTTGCAGCAAGAAAGACATCGAGGAAACCAATCCACAGGGAAAAGTTTGACCTCACGATTCCTACGGGAAGGAAGGAAAGGTTTGATCGTCTCGCACCAGAGAACTTGGAGGAATAACAAGGGAGGTAGATATCTTATCTCTTTTGAAGATTTAATGGAGTGATGGTTTAAGATATGCTTAATTTCCCATTAAAAGAGGATGACATTAAACCATGTGGTTTGACCAAGTAAAAACATCCCGAGGATTAGGAATAATTAATATAGGAGTTATGGCCTTTGAATCAACCTTAGAGTCCCTAAAATAAGGCTTTAAATTCATTTTACTTCAAAGGAAATGTCATAGGGGCGAAACTGTAGGAAGCTGGAAACACTGTTCATGAACGCAAAATTTGGAAAAGGAAAAAACACTGTTCATGAACCTCACTGTTAAAACCTCACCGATAGAACATTGTTCATGAACCTCACTGATTGAACACTGTTCATGAACCTCACCATTAGAACCTCACCGATTGAACACTATTCATGAACCTCACCATTAGAACACTGTTCATGAAAATCACCTTTAAAACACTATTCATGAACCTCACTGATAACACACTATTCATGAACCTCATCATTAGAACCTCACCGATAGAACACTGTACACCTACCATTCTGGAAACACTGTTAAAAAAACTCCAAATTTGGAAAAGGAAAAAGAGGTTACCGATAGAGATTACAGATAGAACTGTTCACTAATGAAGCTGTTCATAGAATTGGAAATTTGGAAAATGAATGAGAGGTTACTGATAGAACTGTTCACCGATAGAACTGTTCAAATATCTCAAAATTTGGAAAAGGAAAGAGAGGATACCATTAGAGGTTACTGATAGACCTGTTCACCGATGTAACTATTCATAGAATTGGAAATTTGGAAAAGGAAAGATAGGTTACCGTTAGAGGTTATCGATAGAACTGTTAACCAATGGAACTGTTCATAGAATTGGAAATTTGGAAAAGGAATGAGAGGTAACCATTGGACTTCACTATTGGAACTATTCACAGAAGGTTACTGATGCACTGTTCACAACTATCTACCATTGGAATTGTTCACCGAGGGTCATCGATGCTACTGTTCACAGAAGGTTATCGATGCACTGTTCACAACTATATAATATTGGAACTGTTCCCCGATGGAACTGTTCACAAAAGGGAAAATGGAAAAGTGTTGGGGATAAGTCACCTTGGCCTCTTGGAACACCTCAAACACCATTTTTTCACAAAGGAATGGGTCGAAGAGGTCCGAGCCATTACATCAAATACCTCTCGAAACATACTCGTCACTGAGAATTAAATACCCACCTAAAGTGAAAATGAAATGGGGTCCAAAAAACCACCCATAGAGATACCTCTCAAAAGAGAGAAAGCCACAAAAGGAAGCCATATCATAAACATGAAAGGTTTATAACCACACAGGATAAATCGATACATGAAAAGAGTTAAACATCAAAAAACTCTGGGTACTGAGCACATATCTGTGACTCATTTTCCCAGGTACTCTCTTACATGACACCGTGTTGCCACAAGACATGAACCAAAGGGATAGAACACATGCACATCACCTTCTCCTTGCTGTCTTGGATCTCCACAGGTCACTCCTCAAAGGTTGCATCATCATCAACATCGATATCTCCCCAATCGATGACATGAAAGTCATCATGAAGATAATGACGGAGCTGTGATACATGGAAAACATAATGTATCCAACTCATCTATGGGGGAAGTGCTACTCGAAATTCCACAGCTCTAACATGAGCTAACAACTCGAAAATCCCAACAAATCTGGGAGAAAGCTTACTCCCACAACCAAACCTTTGCCTCCCACGATGGGGAGTCACCTTCAGAAACACATGATCCCCAATATTAAACTCTAAGGGTCTCCTCCTTTGATCAACATATGATTACGGTTGATCTTGCGCTATCTTCATCCTCTAACGAATCACCTGAACCATCTATGTTGTATTCTACACTAGTTCCGGTCCAAGAATTGCTGACTCTCCGACACCAGTCCAACACAACATTGAACGACAAGGTCAGCCATACAAGACTTCAAATGGTGCCATACCGATTATAGAGTGGAAACTATTATTGTAAGGGAACTCCACAAAGGTTAAGTGCCTCATCCACAAACCTCCAAAATCAAGAACTCAAGAGCATATCATGTCTTCAAGAGTATGGATGGTTTGTTATGTCTGGCTATCTGTTTGAGGAAGAAAAGCAATGCTAAGGCATAACTGAGATCCGAAAGCATGCTGGAGACCTCCCCAAAACCTATATGTTAAGTGAGGATCTCGATCAGAAATAATCATCCTTGGGACTCTATGAATTCTCACCACCTCCTCTAGATACTTCCTTGACAAAACTTCCACTGAGCTCGATTCCTTGATTGCTTTAAAGTGGGACGATTTTGTTAAGCGATCCAATACAACCCAAATAGAATCATGTCCTCCCAGATCTCGAGGTAAAATAGTAACAAATCCCATTGAGATGTCCTCCCACTTTCACTGAGGAATCTATAATGGCTGGAGGAGTCCACCAGGAAAATGGTGTTCGACCTTCACCTTCTGGTAGACCAAACATCGAGACACAATCTCTGCAACCACACGCTTCAGTTGAGGCTACCAAAATTGGGTCCTCATGGCTTAGTACATCTTTTTCATGCCTGTATATACCGCTAAAGGTGAACTATGAAACTCTCTGAGAACCATCTCGCGCTTCGTCAAAGGAACTAAAATCCTTCCGTGATACAACAATGGGTGTTGTTCATCCTCTGACCAACCATCAGGGGGATCACCACAAAAATATATGTATCTTCACACCTCCACCTCAAGATCACCCAACTGGTAATCTTCCACTTGCTTCACGAGAGATGACAACACCATCATATGAAAAAGACAACCATTTCCCCAAACTTATCCCATATCAATATGTAATGCTGACAGTTCTTCCATTAATCTCCAGGAGTCACCAGATTCACGCACTTCATCACTACACAACTTCCAAATCAACACATCAGCTACAACATTCCCCTTTCTAGGTGTATACGATATTTCAAAGTCTCATTATTGTAAGAACTCCATCCACCGATGTTGTCGTATGTTTAAGTCACACTGGGAGAAAAAAATACCTCGAACTCTTATGATCAGTGAAAACCACAAAGCACTCACAAATGAGGTAATGTATCCACAACTTTAGAGAAAACACCACATATGCCAACTCAATATTATGAGTGGAATAGTTATGTTTATGGGGATGTAACTGTTGAGACCCAAAAGAAACAACTGTTCTTTTCTGCATCAGAACACAGCCCAACCCCAGGAGCAATGCATCACAGAAAACATCAAACTGAACTCCCACAGTTTGAAGACAATGAACTGGATCACTTAATAACTTATCCTTTAGATACTTGAAAGCTACCTAAAACTGATCGGTCCATATTAATTCTTGATCCGTCCTAGTCAAAGTTGTCAGATGAGTCACAACTCATGAGAAATCGGCTACAAACCTCCTATAGTAGCCTGCGAGACCAAGGAAACTTCACACCTCTGACACTATCATGGGGGAATCCCAAGACACAACTATTTCTATCTTCAATGGATCCACAACTAATCCCTGATGGGACACAACATCCCCCAATAAACGGACTTCTCAAACCCAAAACTCACACTTTCGAAACTTCCCAAACAATTGATGTTGATGAAGAACTCCCAAAATAGCGTGTAGATGATCTTCATGCTCCTCCTCTGACATGAAGTACATAAGGATGTCATCGATGAAAACTACAATGAACTTGTCTAGGAACTCACGGAACACAACATTCATCAATCCCATAAACATAGCTAGAGAATTCATCACACCGAACGACATTACAACGAACTCATAATGCCCATGACGACAAAGGAAAGTAGTCTTCGGGATATCCTCATCCTTCACACGCATCTAATGATATCCTGACCGCAAGTTGATCTTTGAGAACCAACTTGTACCATTCATTTGATCAAATAAATCATCAGTCTGGGGAAGAGGATATCGATTATTTATTGTCACTTTGTTTAAGAAATGATAACCTACACACTACCGCAAACTATCATCATCCATCTTCATGAACAAAACTGGCGCACCCCATGGTGACACACTTGGCCGAACAAAACCACACTGTAACAGACCATCAAGTTGTATAAATAGCTCTCAAAATCATAAGGGGCCATCCAATATGGAGACATAGATATAGAATATGCTCTTTGTTGTAGATCGATCCCAAAATCGATCCCTCGTCAAGGGGGTAATGCTATAACCTCTTCTGGAAAGACATCTAGGTACTCTTCAACGACCCTAGGAAACACCAACTACTGAACCTCTAAAGAACTCAAAATTATCTCATCCATAATGGATGATAAGGACAGAATGCGCCTATAAAACATTAGAGGATCTCGCTCTCCAAAAAACACCACCGACCATCCATCCACACCAAGGAAAATGACCTTCTTCCTGAAGAAATCCATGATAGCATACACTGAATACAACCAATCCATGCCAAGGATGAAATCATATTGTTTTATACGTAAAAATAGGAAATCTCCCCAAATGCTGTGCTGTCCCAAATCCAGCTCATAGTTTCTACATACTTCAAACAAGTCCACTCGACCTCCAACTGGCGTAGTCAACACCAAGGGCACCGGAAGCCTATCTACTTCAAGTCCCAAAGCATGAACAATGGTAGGTGATATGAAGGAGTGTGTCGCACCTAAATCAAACAAGGCATACACCAAGGTAGAAAACATGAAATTGGTACCTTGAACGATGTCTGGATCTCCTGGCACTGTCAATGCTAAAACATGAAGCTGACCATGAAAACCTCCACGACCTCTTTGACCCTAATGATGACCACCACCACGGCCGCACTCTGCTCTCTAAGGACGAGGAGCATCACAAGGATATCCCCTGCCTATCCCATCTACCCTATGCGGATCTATATTAGCTACAACCTTCTGCTGCAGCCTCAGCTGGAACTGCTTCAATGGAGGAACCTAGAGCGAAAAACCTAGTGCATGATGACTGGACTGAATGGTTGGGAAATCTCAGTGCTAATGACCTCAAACACCATAAGAAAAACAAGTGACTGGTCCTTTAGCATAGGCTTGAGAGCTGTTGACCCCAGAGAAACGAGATGCTGATGGCTGGGACCTACCCCCGTCGAACAGAAACTCCTACGTCCTAAAAACCAGGAACCCTGGACCATAGCTCGACTTCATGAGGAATCATTAAGACTCCCCTCTCGTGATGATCTGGTTATGGTCAATGTCCTCTCGACAACCTATGCCCTCACCAACACCTCAAGATATGTCTTCTGCATAAATGGGGTGACATGGAACTAGATCTCTGGACGTAAATCCTCTTAAAAATGCCTTTCCATGACCACTTCATCTGGAAACAGGTCCGAAGCATATTGTAAAAGATTCCTGAAACATATTCCAAAATCTCACAGACTGGAGCTCTCATATGGAAGGGTAAGAAGCTCCTGGCAACTAGATTCCTTCGCGGCCAATGAAAGAAACCCGACTATAAACTTGTCTCAGAACTCCTCCCATGAGATCGTTGACTCCTCGCGATCCCCAAAGAAGAAGAACCACCACTTTCTTGCTGCTCCACACAGCATCGTCACAACCAAGGACACCCAGTTCTCCTTCTGAGAATGGATCGAACTGAAGCTGATCTCAACCTCCTCTAACCAGTCTTCCATGACTACATCTGAAACGGATCCCCCGTACATCTACAGACTCTA
This sequence comes from Viscum album, assembly GCA_963277665.1. Taxonomy (NCBI): domain Eukaryota; kingdom Viridiplantae; phylum Streptophyta; class Magnoliopsida; order Santalales; family Viscaceae; genus Viscum; species Viscum album. Next base: position 1,258,699,197 of record OY728122.1, read on the forward strand.
GCGCTGAAACTCTCAGAGTGTCCTCCACCAAGTGTCATCGTCGTCAACCTCTACCCTGCAGCGATCTCCTGGAACAGCTTGTTGGACTTCTTCTATGGGATCCAGATGAGGACATCTACCTGGATCCATACCTATAAAATAATAAACAATTAGGGCTCCTAAACATGGAATATGGAAGACTCAACATTAATTAATTAATTACTTTCTTTTATTTATTTCAGATTCACTTATCCCAAGGTCTACCCATTCAAAAACAGGCACAAAGAAAAATGATGCATGATCCTTTCCCAGGTCTCTACCCTGCAACTAGTATCACCTCATTTAGTAGCCATTGTAAACTTAAAGGTCCTTACATCAGATCATAGGGGGCCCTAAACACCTATGTATCATCCGGTCTCCAGTGTTTACATCACTTGCTAAACATGAATGACACTCTTTCCCTACCAACCCATGCAACCTCACCTGTGCCTAACTCCAAACACTATCCTATCCCTCAACCAGACCTCTGATACCACTTTGTCATAACCCCATCCCCACAATGTGTGCCCCTCCTGGGCCGACAATTTGATAAGGGAGATAATGACCCCAGAGTTCCACCTCCCATAGGCCCTGGGTTGGTGACTAGCACTGAGGGTATAGCAAACACACAAATGGGAGGCATTTCCCTTTAAGAGAGAACATGCAGAAGAGAGAGATAAGATAGACACCAACCAACTCCAACTCAGAACTGAAATATAAAAGAAAACACAAGTGCACATATGTACTATCATGCAAAACTACTACAAATGGAAGGGGAAAACTGAATGTACCCAAAAGAAATTAAAAACAATAGCAACCACAAGCCCGAACAGCTCCAGCAACCCCAAGCTAGTAGAAACCAGCTTAATCTCTAACCTGCTTCAAGTAACCTGAAAAATGTTTATATATACATAGGTTGAGTATAACAATATACTCAGAAGGATCCTCCCCGATGCCTCTCATGCAAAAGTAATGAAATAATGCTAAAGCACAGTGAAAAACAAGTGAAACTAACTCAGCACCTAAATAGGTATACTATGTTACCAACCTCACCATGGATAATCTCACCAAGTAACACATACAAGAGTATATAACATAATAAATAATATCAAGGGTACCCCACTACTAATTACCCACTAGTTTGCCGCTTTTCTCTAAAATTTCACATCCTAAGCATCTCTCTCCAAAAAGGCTTGCCTGCAGACACCTGGGCGAAGCACCACAACATGCACCTCATGAAACAAAACCACCACTTCTATGTAAGAAAAGTAACCAGGTAGTTTCTGGGAGCCACCACAACCCACATAACATGTATCATACGTCAGGTATTATACCTTAATCCATTACAGCCCATACACCAATTAAGGATCCTAAAGCCATCACAGCCTATACATGTTACACCTATAGTTTTCCATAGGAAACTATATCCAGAATATAGGTATGTGAATAACCATAAGCCATTATATCCCTTTACACACATATATGGGGAAAACTAACCATTGTGCCTACCAGCATAATTAACTACCAAGAGAAGTGAGAGGGGCCAAAGGGGGTAGTCAGCCATTCATCCTCCCACCAGAATATTGGGGAAAACACCCATAGGTCTCAGAATCCTCAGGGTGTCAGTTTCCCTTACTGACGGGGTGGAGTAGCACATAGAAACACAAAAAGTACAGGATATACTCAAACTCACAACCACACTATGGGCATAACCTAGTCTTAGACTCAACTACAGCTAACGTCTCTCGGACTCTAGCTGCTACTTCTAAGACTAGGTATCCTATAAGAACACAACCATTTAAAAAGCTTTAATAAATTATTTCATTCAATTTTTATCAGTTTCACTTTACATTAATTAATTATTTAAACATTAATTAACTTGTACCAATTCCACATTAATGTTCATTAGCATCACACCCAAAGTACATTGTTTCTTCAAAATTACAACCTCTTCATTATGTTCCATGAAACTCCAACCCCATAGGTAAAGACCATTTATTCAATTATTCATTTTATAATTACATTCCCACATTTCCAGGCATTCTAGGAAAACATTCTATGCTACTAAACATAAGGGGGCTCAACATGGTGACTAGATGTACTACCCGTGGAGTCTTTGCCGCCTATATCAAGAGCATAGACCCATCCTCCCTTGAGAAGATAAACATAGTAAGCACATGGAATACCCCACACGTCTTCGCCTCTTTCGAAAGAAGGGTAAGAAAGACCAGCTACCATAGGTAGTGGGGAACAATAAAATAGGTAATCAAACAAAAAGAAACAACAAGCATCCAACAATCACATCCATCCAATTCCATCATCCCTGGTGTCCTCCCGACACCCAAATGCATAAACTAATGCATCTCGCCACCCTAGGAAACATTTACTGCCACAACCAAAAGGCCTACATGCCCCCACATATCACAAAATCCATCCATGCTCACATTACAACACAAGAAGCAGGAAAAAAACATCTTAACAATTTGGCTCTTGACCCTTTAACAATCAAGAGGGTAACTCAGGACCCTACAAGGAATTATCTTCTATGAAACAACCGATTCTTTAATACATTTTGGGTTAACTGATTATTATTTGCAGGTTCCAAATTCAGGAAACCTAATTAGTAAGTTATCATAAATTATTAAACATGCTTACTGCACCAATTTTATTAACATCAAATTACAACAAGAAGAACCTAACTCATTTACATGCCTCTTTATCTATAGCCAAATAGTTATCAATTAATTTTGGTTTACGTTCTTTACCAATTTCCAACAAGAATGAATAGCTAAAAGAAGCAAGTATGTATATCACACTATCTATAAAAACAAGAGGCAATAACATACGATTGATGTCAATTTATTTATCTCGTTTAAATATACATTATGTCAATTACATTGTGATCCAGTGGGATAAAACATGCTAACTATAAAGTTTCACATAAAATAAAAGAGATTCAATGAATACCCTACCTCAAACAGTTCTCGAAATTCTTTATACGAGAACAATCCACACAACGGGTCATGATCCTGCTCTCATGAAAAATGCATCCACCCGATGATGCCACGGTACGATCGCACCAACCAAACCCCAAGAAAACTTTATTAGAATCATAGAGATTACATGGTATAATATGGAAAGGAGAAACATGAGAAGATGAGACCCAAAAGAACGATGATAAAACATACCTTATATTGAAGATTGATCGATACTGTTTGGTTGCACAGAAACAGGGGGTTCACTTGTAGTAAGAAGGACGTCAAGGAAACCAATCCACAGGGAAAAGTTTGATCTCATGAATTCTATGGGATGGAAGGAAAGGTTCGAGTGTCTCGCACTAGATAACAAGGAGGGAAAACAAGGGAGGAAGATATCTTGCCCCTTTTGAATATTTAACAGAGCGACGGTTTATGATACACTTAATTTCCCATTAAAAGCGGATCGCATAAAACCACGCTGTTTGACCAAGTAGTAACATCTCAATACTTAGGAATAATTAATATAGAGTTATGGACTTTTAATAGGACTTATAGTACTTAAAATAAGTCTTTAAATTCATTTTACATAAAAGGAAACATCAAAGGTGCGAAACTGTAGGAAGCTGGAAACACTGTTCATGAACTCAAAATATGGCGAAGGAAAAAACACTGTTCATGAACCTGTAACTCCCCAAGATTTTATGGGAAATATTATTTCTAATTTATTTGAGGTCTTGTGTTATATGATACACCAATATTAGATTGTGGTATACGTTACACCGTATTAGATTGTAGTATACGCAAACACTATTCTTGGCTTGTGTTGCACGCAAGAGCGACCTTCCTCAATAGCTTGTGTTGTACGCAATACCGAGTTTCATTAAACAACGATATATTATTATAATATTATTATGAACTAACCATTATGAATAGTATTAACCAAAATTTTAATTTTATAACATTATAATTCATCTTACACATTTTATAGAATGAGGTATGAGAACAAAATCAATTTTTTAGATAAAAGAAGTATTTTTCAAAAAATGCAGTTTTGCCGCCTTTTGATGGTGCACCAATTTTAAATATAATTTTTGACAAGTTTATAAGTTCAATTTTACAAAATAAACATCTTATTTTGAATCAGTATATAAAAATTTACATTGGATAAAGTTTTGATATTTTTCGGACAACGTTCTTATTTTGATGAATAGTAAAAACACGCTAAATTTTACTTAAAAACAACTTTTTTCATCGAGATAATTTATATGGTTAAATTATAATAGTAAATTATTTTAAAGTATAAGTATAATATATTATTAACATTTAATATAATTTATGTCATTAGCATTGATTTTACATTCAATTCATAGGTTAAATCAATTCAATATTTTGCAATGTTTTAAACAAAAACCCGTTTTTTTCGACAACAAGATTAATTTTAAATTAATTAATGAAACTTCTATGTTTTGAATTTGGAAAAATGGATTCCATATTTGGAAGCAGTAGGTACAAATTATGTTAATAGGCTATTTTTTATTTTTGGGCATTATGAATAGTAACTACGGTAAATTTTATTTACCACAGTTAAAGGTAAATTAGGTAATTAAGGGTAAAAATAATTTTATTAAATTACCCTAACACTTGTCTTAATATAATTGAATGATTATATTTCGTCTTAAAATATACTTGGGTAGAAATGGTATCTTTTAGAAACCACTTTTATGCGATTAAGACCCTTAATTTATTTTATTTAAATGAAAGTGAAATATGTCTCACTCAAACTTTAATAATTAAATTACTTTTAATATAAGGTTATACAGAATATAAATTCGGATATAAATACAAATTTTAATGCTAAAATGTTTTTATTTATCATGGTAATTTATTTTTAAATTTTAAGAAATATATAATTACCATAATATCTTATACATTAATGATGCATAAATTATTTATTTAGTGAAAAATCAATAATATAGTTTTTATTAGACTAATAATACCCATAAAAGGCACAAACACCTGAACAAAAATTATTGGTCGTGTACATATGAACCATAATTATCCAAAGATAGACTTTTTGACCATTTAGAGCTTTATTAAAGCAATTATGACATTTATAGTTTTTTATTTTAAAAGATGTCAAAGTTGTCACCATCATAATTTAATAAAAATATAATTTTAAAAGATGGGTGTTTGAGAAGATAAATTCGACTAAAATTAATATTATTAAAGTTATTAGATTTATATTAATCATAGTATTTTATTTTTAATTTTTATGCAGAAAATAATTATATTAAATAATTATACAAAAATGTTGTAGTAATTATTTTATTAAGAGAAATATCAAATAAATGGTTTTAAAAATATTAAAATAAATATTATATGAACTAATTAACATGATACACGAATTTTATAGATTAATATGAAATTTTAGGAACCTATTAAATATTTTGGTTCGTATATATTCTCTGTGTGTATTTTATTTAAATTCAAATAAATGAATAGTGTCAAAATTTACACCATTGGTATTTTATAAAAATAACATATTATTAAATTATTTAAAAATCAAAAAAATATTTAAAAAATTAAAAATTGAAATTTATATGGTCTAAAAGTTTATAATTTATCCAATTTTGGGAAATTAACCACATATAAGTATGTATTTATAACAATTTAATGTTTAGAATATTATTACCACAAATAAGATTAAATAAATTAATTAAGGATAAATCAAACTGACAAGGTTTAAAATAATTTCCCAACATGTATAAATTTGATTGGATGATGAGATTACAACCCTATCTTAACTCATATCCAAATATGAGTCACTTTGGAAGTTTTTAAGTGGGGTTTTATTTTATTATTAATTAATATTTTTGAGGTTTCCAAATGTGCCCCTCTCTTCTCTTATAAAAGGGCACCTCAACCCTCTCCTCTTCACACCATTTTTAGCCTTAAATATCATCCAAACCCTGACCATTTAACTTATATAATTCCCTAGAAACCCACTAGAGGTCTTGGTCTTCTTCCAAGACCATCTTTAGTGCCCTAAGAGGAGCTTAATAGGTGGCGCATCGAAGAAGAGGTAATGTCTTCTACCGATTCTTTCAAGTTTCTTTATTCTTATACTTCCTATTATTTAGTTGTTTCATTATAAAGTAATAACATCAGTATAAATAATATACTGATATGATATTATAAATATGAAACAACCCTATTTCACCTTCTACCCATCCTATGAAAAACGAAATCACTGCGCGTGTGTTTGTACAGAATATCGTCTCCACGCCATGGTGTAATCTGTTTTTCCACCACCACCTTACTTGGATGGGTATAATGGTGTAAAGAATAAATATATATGGTTATTATAACATGATACTAATTATGAGATATTATATCATCCACTCTAATTCCATTCACTAATTATGGGAACGATATCATCGCTCGTGCGAACATACGGATTACCGTCTCCATGACGCGATGAGATTCATTCTCCAAGTTAACCATTCAAGAATGATTATAAAGTATATATAATAAATAATCATGAAATATATGTCATATTAATGATAATTGATTTATTTATATGTTATTTACTTACTTACATTCAATTTAATAAGGAAACGAAAACAGCGTTAATGCGTACGTTAGGCCCACCGTCTCCATGAACAATGTATTTCTTTCCATTTATCGATCTATTATATATATGTATATTCTGAATATATATTATATATAAATCATGTTTTACATTCTGTAAGTATGTAATCATGATCTAAGTAATCATATGAATAATTACAAGTCAAATCACGGACGATAAATGAAACAATTTTCCGCAAAACGCTACTTTAACTTGGAATTGACAAATGAACGGGTATTATAAAGTCATAAGTGAATCATATATGATAACATAAATATTATTATGTTTTTTTTACAAGTTAATAATATGTTTAAACCCACTATATATGGGTCTCAGACACATACATAAGAAATTGGACATAAGGTAAGGGAAAATCTCACAATCTCACTTTTTATCTGAGATTGTTTATACTTCAGTATTTACTAGGGCATATTTATCATCCACATCAATGTTTAATCAATATTTAATATTATCCCCCTACAATTTTTTAAATCAAATTTTACCTATTGGTTAATTTTTAGTAAAATATATGAAAGTAATCTTTTGTCGTTTTCAGTACGAGATACTTTTTGACTTTCCTGGCCAAAGTACGAGAAGAATGTTTTTTTTAACGTATACGACATGAATATATTTTTATGATTTCATAGAACGTTATTTCCATGAAGATTCCTTTACATGTTTTCAAATTTATTTTCAATAAACTTCTTTTAGTATTACATGACGAGAAAGGAAATTTTTTTATGAAGTAGAAAGATATTTTCCTCAAGAATGGAATTCAAGTGTTTTATCAAGATTATTTTCCATATAAGATAATATTGGGTTCTGTTTCTATCCCTATTATTACATTGATTTGATTATATTATGATGGAATTATTTTTATGAAGTCCTTTATCGTATATGGATTATGTTATGATGGCATGATGTTTAAGAATCTCATTCCGGTTACATGTGTTATGCTATGATGTATGCTTTATGATTTTGTGGCACACATAAGAATGGTTTCATTATGAGATGTGTGGGACCTATATCTCCCTCCAATGCATTGGGTAAAGATTTATATCTCATGAGATAGACATGGTTGGAACAGAAAGTAAAATATGGTTCAGTAATACAGGGATGGAATGACATGTAAACCCGGTTCAGTAATCGACTTTGTCCACTATGATGGTCTTGGCAGAAATACCTTGGCTACTATGGAAATCATATCATGTGTTTAATGGTTTGAAACAATTACTTGTTTTATTCCCATGAAATTTTATCATGATTAATGTTTCTTTATGATCTATTCCTTATATACTGTCAAGATTTATGTCATTACTCAAGATTTTTATGTTTTATGTTCATGTTTTTAGGTTCAAATGTTTATGGATTGTTTTTATGTTCTCAATGTTTACCCTTAAAGAGGATTTGCGCTCACCCTTTTTATGTTTTCTTTTCCCCGAGATATAAAGAAAGGTTTTAGGTAAGAAATCCAAAGAGGAAGATCTTTATGGGAGATGTTGAAGATCTTTCACCAGGATTATAAGATTATGTTCTGAGTTTCCAAAGACACTAAACTAATACGGTCTTTGGGCATCTTTTTTTGTCATGTATTAAGTTTTCCGCAAAACTAATGTAATGTCTATGTACATCAAGATTTTGGTCTCTACAGTTGGTATCAGAGTGAAGGTTTAGTTAACTTTTGGAAACTAAGATGCGAAAACATTAGTGAGATCCCTAGATATATTTCTAAGGTATTTATAGGTATTTACCTAATGTTTAGTATAAATATAGGTTACATTCATAGAATTATGTTGACGATCATGAATAAACTAGGGTGAACCTAAGGTGTCATGGATTGAAGAATATTTGATAAGTTATACTTTTTATGATTATGTGGTTCCTCGTTATTTTGACTATTTCTTACACCATGGTTTTTGGTTTTAGTCAATGGAGGGAACCAGAAGGAATTGAGTCAACATTGAATCCAATGGAAAAATTTGCGACTATGAGCAACGAAATTGCGTAATGCCTAGAAAGAAAGACATTGTGATTATGAAAAATCAGTCATCGCTATATATGATTAACAAGGTGAAATTTAGTGGTATTCCTAATTCATCAAATACGAGGAAGATGGACTTTTATGCATGTTCACATGGTGTGGAGCATAGAGAAAGGAAGATTGAGATTTCTAAAGAAGGGAAAAATAACCTTGATGAATACATAAAATGGAGGGTAAGATGTTATCTGTGTGAGGAGAAGGGTCATATAATGATAGACTATTATAGAGTTCAATGTCTTATCGATGGAGAACATGGGAATTACCCAAATCAATTCCCTAACCTAATAGGTTACTTCTAAATCAAGGAAGGACTTATTCCATGACAATCATTGAAGAGGATGGATTGAAGTGTTTATGTATTGGTATTCAAGAATAATGTTGTTGAGGTAATTTTATGGTATATTAGAATATCTATGTGTTGGTCCCTTGTGGTTTTCCATAAGAATATAGTACCGGTAACCATGAAAAGTGATTGAAATATTTTTGGAAAGCAGATGATATGAACAAAATAAAGGGATAAGGTGAAAATAATACGTTTTATGTTATTAATGAGATCATTACTGATATAAGGACAAAGTGATATCATGGGTTTATTGTAAGGGTTCGTGTCTTAAGAAAAAACTGTTTTGTACTTTGATTACATGAATGTTCACTTATTATATATTGTTCATTGTTCTGCATGACTATAATATAATAATGTCCTGAAATATTGTTGCATTGATAAGTTGATGGAAGATCCCCAATATGACGAGAACCTTGAAATTATATAAAAATATTCATAAATAAAGTTCTACAGTTGGATGACATACTATGATAGGACACATAGTATACATAACGTCATGTTCGAGTACTCGTAAGAAGACGAGACTCTCTCTCTCATGGAGTTCGCATAGTAATCTCCAAGATGAGAGATTATGAGAAAAGACCCACCGGTAGAAATTACGCATGTCTTGGTGTCATCGGACATTGCTATCTACAAGCGTGTGTAATGGTCCTTAGACTGGAATATTATCATTAACTCATGTCATGACTCACGCACTTAGATTTACTGACGAAAACCGTCATGCAGACAGTTGGCGGGAATTAGGGTACATTGGGTGCTTCACGAATGAAATTTTGTTAATGGATAAGTCAGGAAGGATTTGTCCCTTCCATTTATGGAAGTTTATATCTCGGCCCTTTGATTGAAATAGAACCATCGCATTAAATTCCATGGCCATGGTGTAAATGATGAGAGTATTTCAGGTAGTCAAAGAACAACGGATCAAGCATATAGGTTTACGAAACTGCCCTGAAATCTGCTTCATGAGATATCGAGACAAAGGGATTAAATTACACAGTAAGATTTTGTATGAGGTGATACGTTAATGCGGTGTCAACTTCTTTCTCTGGGGTGCCTTGACCCATTGCTAGATAGTAATCTTGGACTGTAGGCAAGCCCGCCTAATGCCAATGAGAAAGAGGCCTAGAGGGTCACACACTAAGTGTATTCAAGTATCTCAAGTAGAATAAATATTATTCCCGTACGTGGTTTAATAATTATTCAAGTAAGACTAAATCATTTTAATGTTGGTGGAAGAATAAAATGAAAAAAAGTACATGCCTTGTATTAATTATTACACGCCGTGTTGTTTTTATTTCGAAAACAAGTACATGCCGTGTATGATTAAATGTACACACAGTGTAGTTTTCATTTTGGAAAGGAAATGAATAAATTAAAACAAGATATACACACCGTGTACATTTAATGTACACGCAGTGTGGTTTTCAATAAAAAACAAGTACACGCCGTGTATTTATTATTACACGCCGTGTATTTTTTCCAGTTGGGATTTTGAAGATATAATATTGTTTTATTAAATGATATTTATCATAATTAGTGTGAGTGCATGTCAAGGAATTAATTATTCAACATGGGGGTTTTAAATAAGAGTTAATGAAATAAATTAAATGCGTAACACGTTTATTTATTGTCATAACTCTACAACCTCAAACTCGATTATAAATATCCTCACAACCCCAACTCTTTTCCTACACAAGAGAATCGTTGTGCACAACAATTATGGAGAATTATTTCAAGGACAAAAGAACCTCTTCCTCCAAGAACACTCTCATGACTGAGAGAGGATCCTCTTCCATCGGATCAAGAAAATCTAAGGCGGAAAACACAAGAAAAGGTTTCTCCACGCTAGCACCCGGAGACTCCTTTGTCGACATCCTGAGATACGAGGTACACATGTGGATCACCGCTAGAGGAAGTCTACACTTGGCTTCTACGATGCAATGATGAATCATATTGGAACGTGATCAAGAACATCAATAAAGAAAGAAAACCCAAAAGGTATTTATTTTCAATTGATTAAATTAATTATAATCAACCAATAACGATCCTACTTTGTGGTTCATGGAATTTTCTTTTCTTTGTCCATTTATGTGATTCGATCCGTGGAGACTGGCGTTTATCATCGTATTGATCCCAGATTGATCATTGTTAATGACAAAGAGCCAAGTGGGAACATCCACCCACGCACTTACGCTGCACTCGGAGCCTTTAAATGGAATCAAAGTGAGGTTACAACATTGATTATAGTTATTTAATTTTTGTTGATAATTTATGCATTTATTTTTGATTCAATTCAAAATAAATCGTTCTATAAATCTGAATAAACGAGATCTGTTCTTCCTCGTTCATTTCTCGATTCATATCACAGAAACTTCCTTTTAATTTTAATTTTGATTAAAATAAAAACGAGGAACTCATCCGGAGGATATGCGCTTTCTGTCCGTACAACACCGGATCACACGATGTGTAATTAAAACTACACGCCATGTACTTAGGTTCAACGAACCTGCACTGGTCCGCCAAACCAGGCCATGTGAATTGATTACACATAAGCCTTTAACACCCCATATTGAAAAAAAAATGAACGGCACGTGGGAACTGGAATACACGACGTGTATGTTGGAGCAACACGCCGTGTAGTATGATCCGGCCCAAGTGAAACCTTGTACAAAGTAGAAGCCGCGTAACACGTACATGGGATTGCTAGGTCGGTAACCACGTAACAAGGAAGTACACGCCGTGTATGATTTATCTACATGACGTGTACTCAAAAATTTCTAAAGTATAGAAAACACGCCAAAGCCCTCGGCGGGTACTTTGGATAAAGGGTGAAAATAAATACACGCCGTGTAAATATAAACTACACACCGTGTACTTTCTAGAAATTTCACCAGGTTTCCTCCAAAAGTACAAAGACCTGTACAAGGAATATGGATGGGAAGAATCTCAAGGAAATTCAGAAAGGAATTTAAGATAAATAATTGATTAACTATAAGATCATAATTAATTGAATTCAAGCGCGACTTATCTTAAATGAAATAAAGATTAAAAGAATTTGAATTCTAAATATGTGTAAATGTTATTGCATGCTAGGAATGATCATGAGCTAGACCAAAGAACCTTTGTATGTGTTTATGGTTTCATTTAAATTTGTTTAATTTAAATTCATTGGCCTACCAGTCTTCTTCCAACAAAATGTAGGGCATGTGTGCCCATGGTTTATTTAATGTAAACCCCATGTAATGGAGGATCTCCCAAGTGAGAGGAGACGGGTCGAAATTGGAAGTTGAGGAGAAACCAACCTAAGAAGATACAAAGGTGGACAGGTGGGAGCTTCATAACACGAACCACCAGGTTCAAGGTGTTTTCCCTAGGTCAGGGTTAGATTATCAAAACCGCTAGATAAGCTAACCAATATAATCTCATGATCATGTCATCTTATTTTAATTCTGTCTGATTGCATGGTTTATTTATTATGTATGTGTTGTCGCGATCACATAATTAATAACCAAGCATGAAAATATGGAATTAAATAAAATCCAGACTATGCGTAAACATTATCAGAATATGGTTAATCACTTAAGCAAGAATCACATAATATTAAGAAGCATGCGATAATGAAAAACTACACATAAAGAATAAAATCCCTCAAATACCATATTAAGTCAGACCAAGCCTTCCGTTACTTGATTAAGGGCAAGACTCAATAGAACTATATATTTGACCAACCCTTGTTGGGACACTTACTTTTATAAAGGAATACCTTATAAAAGGTTTCGGGTTGAGTTAACCATATTACATTAAGAGGAGTATCCCTTACTAGACTTGATGTAATATTGGAGACAAGAGTAGAGGAAATCCAAGTCAGGATTTCAGGATTGAGGAGTCCAATCAAAAGATCAAAGAACTGTAAGGTCGCAGTTGGCAAAGACCTGCCTACCAAAATACCTTTAAAAAGCTTGACCAACCCTTTTTGGGGTTATGCGAAGGGAATATAGATCCTTGCCACAATAATTTCAAAGAAACTAGACATTCCGAGTTTAATGGTGAGGGCCATTGGGACTTGATAAAATAGTGGGAGAATTAATAAATTCATTTATTATTTTTCATAAAATGTAATCAAGAAAGTACTGATAACTCTACTCTTTTAATTTTTAGAATCGATATGACAAACTCGTCAACCACCTTTTCTCTACGATAAATTCTGGATAAAGACAACATCCTCATCGGTGGTAACTATCAGGAATGGTTTAGGTGACTTCAGGTTATCCTATGCCATGAACGAATGTTTTACATACTGGAGTCCTCACTTCCTGATCCCCCTGCCCAAGGGGCGAGTGATGAATATTTCCTTGTCTATGATCAACATTTGAGCGATGCACTCGATGTTCAATGTTTGATGCTGTCATCTATGTCTAGTGAGCTCATGAAGTCTCATGAAGACATGGATGCCTATAACATGCTCGAGCACCTCCATGGTCTATACCAGGAGAGAGCTAGGCAGGAAAGGTTTGAGATCTCCAAGGCTCTATTTCAGAGAAATCTTGGAGAGGGTGCCCCAGCTGGGCCTCATGTAGTCAAGCTCATTGGATACATTGAGCGCTTAGAGGTTATAAGGTTTAAACTCCCCAAAAAACTGGGCACCAATCTCATTCTTGCATCACTCTCCCAGAGCTTCTCAAACTTTTTTGTGAACTTCAACATGAACAACATCGAGAAGTCTTTGTCTGATCTTCTTATCCTTATTTTCCAAGTGGAAAATGACATGAAGCATGAAAAGCCTTCTGTACTAATGGTTAATAAAATTAAAGGGAAGGCGAAGAGATTTAATCCCAAATATTCTTCAAGGCCTTCCTAGAAATGGAAGATTAAAGGGGAGGCAAGGGAACATGATGCTATTTGTTTCGCATGTGGCAAGAAGGGCCACTGGAAGAAAAACTGTACCCAGCCAAGGAAGAAATGGGAAGCTTCAGGTGTGTTTGTTATCGAATGCAATCTATCTTTTTCAACTAAATGGGGAATTAGATACTAATTGTGGTGCTCACATATATATCCAAATAAAGGAACCAAGTTGATTCAGGAAGATTGATCGAGGTGAGGTAGATCTATGAGTAGCCAACAGAGCCAGACTTTCTATTGTAGCTGTCAGGGACTACCACCTCACATTGCCAACTGGAATGATCTTGGTGTTAAAGGGTTGTTATTATGTGCCTTCTGATACTAAAAACAATATTTCAGTATCCAGATTAGATACTAATTTATTCATGTTCAAGTTTGGAAATAAATGTTGCTACTTTTATAAAGATAACATTTGTTTTGGTAGGGCACATTTATATAACGGCCTTTATGTGTTAGAATACACAAACCAAGTAATGGAAATTGAAAACAAAGTCAATTCACATGAATCATACCACACCCAACTTTGGCATCACCGGATGGGTCATGTCAATGATAAACATTTGACAAAATTATATCAAGATGTCTATTTAGATTCTTTCGAACTAAAACCACTTGGTGTATGTCATGCATGTCTACAAGGAAAAATGACCAAAGCCCCATTTAGTGGGAAAGGTGAAAGGACTAAAGAGATTCTAGAATTAGTTCATACAGATGTGTGTAGACCATTTCCAGTTGAAGCAAGGGGTGGGTTCTCGTACTTCATAACTTTTACTGATGATTTTAGTAGATATGTATATATTTACTTAATGAGGTATAAGTCAGATTCTTTTGATCATTTCAAAGAATACAAAATGAAGTTGAGAACTATCTTGGTAAGAAGATTAAGAAAATATGCTCAGACTGAGGAGGAGAATATCTTAATCAGTACTTCAATGATTTCTTACGGGAGTTTGGGATTCTATCTCAACTCACTCCTCCTTACACAACTTAGTGGAATGGTGTAAGTGAAAGGAGGAACCACACCCTGTTGGACATGGTGAGATCAATAATGAGTCATGTGAGTCTTCCATTATCCTTTTGGGGATATGCATTACAAACAGAAGCACACATACTAAACCAAGTACCAACTAAATCGATAAATGGTATTCCATACGAGTTATGGAGTGGACGCAAATCCATGTTATCGAATTACATGTGTGGGGTAGAGAAGCATTTGTTAAGGCCTCTTTAGGTAACAAACTTGCACCCCGAGGCACAAAGTGTATCTTTATAGGATATCCCAAGGAAAGAAGGGGATATTACCTATACAACCACTCAGACAAAAAGGATACAGTGGAAAGACACACCATATTCCTTGAGAGGGAGCACATCTCCAAAAGAGATAGTGGGAGAGAGATATATTTCGATGAAGTTGAGGCTCAAGATACACAGGAGTTGGTACAAGAACGGATTCCACAAAGCCCCGTGGAAGAACAATCTGTTCCAGAGACACAAGAACTGTGTAAGAGCACGAGAGAGGTGAGAGAACCAGAATGATATGGTTTTCTTGTCACCAAGGATGGTGAATCATTATTGGTTGAAAATGATGATCCTCTTACCTATAAATAAGCAGTTAAAGGCATAGTCATTGCCATATGGAAAGAAGCCATGAATTCTGAAATGGATTCCATGTAGGAAAACCAAGTCTGGATTTTGGTAGATCCTCCAGTTTATGTAAAGCCTATTGGTAATAAATGGGTATTCAAGAAGAAACTGGACATGGAGGGGCAAGTTAGCACCAATAAGGCACGACTGGTTGCAAAAGGTTTTAGACATCGTCAAGGAATTTACTATGATGAAACCTTTTCAATGGTTGTTATGCTGAAATCCTTCAGAATCCTATTGGCCATTTCTGCTTACCATGACTATGAAATTTGGCAAATTGATGACAAAAAATAATTCCTTAATGGGAACCTCTAGGAAGATGTCTACATGACACAACCTGAAGGGTTTGTGACTCCAAAGGATGCCAAAAAGGTATGCAAGTTACAAAAATCCATTTATGGATTAAAGAAAGCATCAAGGTTATGGAACATTCATTTTTATGAAGCTGTAATAGAATTTGGATTTGTTAAGAATGAATGCGAGCCTTGTATATAAAAAAGGTTTAGTGGAAGTGCATTCGTTTTCCTAATTGTATATGTTGATGACATATTACTAATTGGAAACAAAGTACCTGTCTTACAGTCAGTTAAGGCATGGTTGGATAAATGATTCTCCATGAAATACTTGGACGAGGCAACATATATTCTTGGGATCAAGATCCATCATGATAGATCCAAGAGAATGCTGGGCCTAAGTCAAAGTACATACATTGAAAAGATACTTAAGAGATTCAGTATGGAATAGTATGAGAGGGGATTGTTTCCAATGTCACATGGCATTCATCTTTCCAAGAAAATGTTTCCTCAGACACATGAGGAAAGAAAGATAATGGAAAGGATCCCTTATGCATCCGCGATTGGGTCAGTCATGTATGATATGATATGTACGAGGCTAGATGTTGCTTCTGTATTAAGTGTGGTAGGAAGTTATCAAGCTGATCGAGGATACCTCCATTAGATGGCAGTTAAGAATATCCTTAAGTATCTGAGGCATACTAAGGATATGTTCCTGGTTTATGGAGGAGATGAGGAACTAGTCATTAGAGGACATGTAGATGCTAGTTTCCATACTGATCAAGATGACATGAAGTCGCAAACTGGATACATCTTCAGTTTGAATGGAGGTGCAGTGAGCTGGAATAGCTCAAAGCAAAGTGTGGTGGCAGATTATACAGCGGAGTCTGAGTGTATCGCAGCTTCTGAGGTAGCTAAAGAATCAGTATGGATGTGAATATTTTTCCAAGAGCTGGATGTAGTACCGAGCAGTAAAGATCCTATCACACTCTATTGTGATAATACTGCAGCGGTGGCACTTTCAAAAGATCCTAGGTCACATTAGCAGACAAAGAACATAATTCGAAAGTATCATCTCTTGAGGGATTTTTCTCAGAGAGGTGAAGTTGCAGTGAGTAGTATTTCCACGGAAGACAATGTGGTGGACACCTTGACTAAAGCCTTAACTCATCAGAAACATGATCATCATGTGAGGTATAGAGGATAAAAGTCGTAGGCAGTTGGCTCTAGTCCAAGTGGGAGTTAGTAAGGGTTGGTGTCCTGAGAACCAACTGTTTTGTGCTTTTATTACATGAATGTTCACTTATTATATATTGTTCATTGTTATGCATGACTATAATATAATAATGTCCTGGAATATTATTGCATTGATAAGGTGATGGCAGATCCCCGCTATGATGAGAACCTCGAAATGCTATAACAATATTCTTAAATAAAGTTCTATAGTTGGATGACATACTATGATAGGACACATAGTATACATACCGTCATGTGCGAGTACTTGTAAGAAGACGAGACTCTCTCTCATGGAGTTCGTACATGGTAATCTCCAAAATGGGAGATTATGAGAACAGACCCGCCAGTAGAAATTCCGCATGTCTTGGTGTCATCAGATATTTCTATCTACGAGCGTGTGTAATGGTCCTTAGACTAAAAGATTTTAATTAACTCATGTCATGACTCGCACACTTAGATTTACTGATGAAAACCGTCACGCAGACAGTTGGCGGGAAGTAGGGTACGTTAGGTGCGTCATGAATGACATGTTGTTAATGGATAAGTCGAGGAATGATTTGTCCCTTCCATTTATGGAAGTTGATATCTTGGCCCTTTGATTGAAATAGAACTCTCGCATTAAATTCCATGGCCATGGTGTAAATGATGAGTTTATTTCAGGTAGTCAAAGAATGACAGATAAAGCATATAGGTTTATGACACTACCATGAAACCTTATTTATGAGATATCAAGACAAAGGGATTAAATTACACAGTAAGTGTTCGTATGAGGTGATAAGTCAATGCGGCATCAACTTCTTTCTCTTGGGTGCCTTGACCCGTTGCTAGACAATAATCCTAGACTTTAGGAAAACCCGCCTAATGCCAACAAGAAAGAGGCCTAGAGGGTCACACACTAAGTGTATTCAAGTATCTCAAGTAGAATAAAGATTATTACCGTACGTGGTTTAATAATTATTCAAGTAAGCCTGAATCGTTTTAGTGTTGGAGGAAAAATAAAATGAAAACAAGTATATTCTGTGTATTAATTATTACATTCCATGTAGTTTTTATTTTGAAAAAAAGTACACGCCATGTATTATTAAATGTACACGCCATGTAGTTTTAATTTTGGAAAGGAAATGAATAAATTAAAACAAGATATACAGGCCGTGTACATTTAATGCACACACCATGTAGTTTTCAATGAAAAACAAGTACACGCCGTGTATTTATTATTACACACCGTGTAGTTTTTCCAGTCGGGATTTTGAGGATATAATATTATTTTATTAAATGATATTTATTATAATCAGTGTGAGCGCATGTTAAGGAATTAATTATTTGACATGGGGGGTTTTCAATAAGAGTTAATGAAATAAATGAAACGCGTAATGTGTTTATTTATTGTCATAACTCTACAACCTCAAACTCGATTATAAATATCCTCACAACCCCAACTCTTTTCCTACACAATAGAATCGTTGTGCACAACAATTCTGGAGAATTCTTTCAAGGATGAAATAACGTCTTCCTCCAAGAATGCTCTCAAGACCGAGAGAAGATCCTCTTCCATCGGATCAAGACGATCTAAGGCAGACAACGCAAGCAAAGGTTTCTCCATGCTAGCACCCGAAGACTCCTTGGGCGACGTCCCAAGATACAAGGTACACGTGTGGATCACCGCTAGAGGAAGTCTACACTTAGCTTCTGAGACACAACGACGAATCACATCGGAACATGATCAAGAGCATCAACGAAGAAAGAACACCAACAAGTTATTTCTTTTCAATTGATTAAATTAATTATAATCAACCTGTAACGATCATACTTTGTAGTTCTGGGACTTTCATTTTCTTTGTCCATTTCTGTGATTCGATCTGTGGTGACTGGCGTTTATCGTCGTATTGATCCCGGATTGATCATTGTTAATGACAAAAATCCATGTTGGCACATCCACCCACATGCTTCTGCTGTGCCTGGAACCTTCATTGAGTATATATAATTTTTGGGATTTTTGTATGTGGAAAGAGTTAACTTTTGACAGCATTCATGTTTTCAGTAAGGTTCTATGGTAATTCATGTTTCAAGAGAATACATGATTAAGGTATTCACATGTTTATAATGTGACCAACAAGACATATCTTATGATATATGGGGGATAGATACTGGTATTCACATGCTCTGTAGATGACATTTATAATAATCATTTTCTTTATACTATGAGATTGGACAGAAGTATTTTCAATAAGCCAAAAGGTTGGAATGGATTAAGTTAGACATCAAATAGTTTTGTTTAAAGATAGAACTTTTTGATATTATTTCTAAGAGGTTATAATAGTATTTTTTTGAAAAAGGACAACCCGTAGGACAGGAGAAAACCTGTCGTGTCGGACAAGGATGCGGGAATCGAACCCACAACCAAAGTGCGATAGGCCTTTATCGCCTACCACTGGCCTACAGGAAGTCCCTAGTTCATATACATTAATTTTATTTTATTAAGTGGTATGATAGATGAAGTATAATCCAATTTTAAGAACTATATATGATTAATCTCAGCATATATGGACTTATGTATATTTAATAACTTGTGATAGACTTTTTGTGATAGAGACAGATGGAATGACCTATCATTATATCACATGATCTACTAACACTTCAGAATGAAAAATTCAACATCATTTATTTAAATAAGATATGAAGTGGAAATTGATCATGGAATGACCAACAATGATATTACACTGAAATCAAGTAAGTATTTCTCCTTATGTAAAAAATACACCAACTTTAGGGAATTGATCTTGAAAACCAAAAATGTTGTCCTAATACTCTCATATCCAATGAATCAAATGGTACCTTAGATCATCAGAAATTTATGGCTTTGTGATTGTTGGATTTTTTATATCCATGTTCTTTACCACTCTCCATCAGATCTTGATGGTTAGATTTCACTTCCATATCCATGTTTTCACCTATGTTCTCCTATGTGGAAACCTAGTGATGAGTTAATTTGGGTAACCATTACGTTTCTTACTTTACGTTTTAAAATTAAGTTTTATTATTCCTTTTTACGATGTGGGTTTCTATGAAAGAAACTTTCAAGTAGTAAATGATTTATAACCCCGATGAATTTCGAGGAAGAAATTCATTTTAAGGGGGGTAGAATGTAACACCCGATGATTTTATGAGAAATATTACTTTTAATTTCTTTGATGCCTTGTGTTTTACGCTACACAAATATTATATTTCACTATATGCAACACCGTAGTAGCTTGTAGTATACGCAAACACTATTCTTAGCTTGTGTTGCACGCAAGAGCGAACTTCCTCAATAGCGTGTGTTCTACGCAATACCGAGTTTCACTAAACAATGATATATTGTTATAATATTATTATGAACTAGCAGTTATGAATAGTATTAACCAAATTTTTAATTTTATAACATTATAATTCATCTTTCACATTTTCAATAATGAGTTATGAGAACAAAATCAATTTTTCGGATAAAAGAAGTATTTTTCAAAAAATGCAGTTTTTCCGCCTTTTGATGGCGCACCCATTTTAAATCTAATTTTGAATTAGTTTATAAGTTCAATTTTACAAAATAAACTTATTATTTTTAATCATTATATAAAAATTTACATTGGATAAAGTTTTGATATATTTCTGACAACGTTCGTATTTTGATGAATAGTAAAAACACGCTAAATTTTACTTAAAAAAAAACTTTTTTCATCGAGATAATTTATATGGTTAAATTATAATAGTAAATTGTTTTAAAGTATAAAGAGAATATATTTTTACCATTTAATATAATTTATTTCATTAGCATTTATTTAACATTGAATTCAGAGGTTAAATCAATTCAATCATTTGTAATATTTTAAACAGAAACCAGTTTTTTTCGTCAACGGGATTAATTTTAAATTAATTACTAAAACTTCTATGTTTTGAATTTGGAAAAATGGATTCCATATTTGGAATCAGTAGGTCCAAATTATGTTAATAGGCTAATTTTTATTTTTGGGCATTATGAATAGTAACTACGGTAAATTTTATTTACTACAGTTAAAGGTAATTAGGTAATTAAGTGTAAAAATAATATTATAAAATTACCCTAACACTTTTATTAATATAATTGTATGATTATATTTCATCCTAAAATATAATTGGGTTGAAAGAGTATATATTATAAACCACTTTTATGTAATTAAGACCTTTATTTTATTTTATTTAAATGAAAGTGAAATATGTATCACTTAAACTTTAATAATTAATTTACTTTTAATATAAGGTTATACGGGTATAAATTCGTTTATAAATACTTATTTTAAAGCTAAAATGTTTTTATTTATCATTTTAATTTATTTGTAATTTTTAAGAAATATATAATTACCTTAATAACTTATTCATTAATGATGCATAAATTATTAATTTAGTGAAAAATCAATAATATAGTTTTTATTAGACTAATAATACCCATAAAAGGCCCAAACACCTGAAAAAAACTTATTGGTAGTATAAATATGAACTTTAATCATCCAAATGTAGAATTGTTGACCATTTTTAGCTTTATGAAAGCGATTATGACATTTATAGTTTTTTATTTTAAATGATGTCAATGTTGTCACCTTCATAATTTAATAAATATATCATTTTAAAAGTTGGGTGTTTTAGAAGATAAATTGGACTAAAAGTAATCTTATGGAATATATTAGATTTATATTCATCATAGTATTTTATTTTTAATTTTTATGCAAAAAATAATTATACTAAATAATTATACAAAAATGTTGTAGTAATTATTTTATTAAGAGAAATATCAAATAAATGGATTTGAAAATATTAAAATAAATATATATGAACTAATTAACATGCTCCACGAATTTTATAGATTAATATGATATGTTAGGAACCTATTAAATATATTTTTTCGAATATATTATCTGTGTGAATTTTATTTAAATTCAAATAAATGAATAGTCTCAAAATTTACAATATTTGTATTTTATAAAAATAATATATTATTAAATTATTTAGAAATCAAAAAATTATTTAGAAAATTAAAAATTGAAAATTATATGGTCTAAAAGGTTATAAAGTATCCAATTATGTGAAATTTACTACATATAATTATGTATTTATAAAAATCTAAAATTTAGAATATTATTACCAAAAATAAGATTAAATTAATTAAATAAGGATAAATCAAATTGATAAGGTTTAAAATAATTTTCCAACATGTCTAAATTTGATTGGTTGATAATAGTACAACTCTATATTACCTCATATCCAAATTTGAGTCACTTTGGATGTTTTTATGTGGGTTTTATGTTATTATTAATTAATATTTTTGAGGTTTCCAAAAGTGCCCCTCTCTTCTCTTATAAAAGGGCACCTCATCCCTCTCTTAATCACACCATTTTGAGCCTTAAATCTCGGCCAAACCCTGAAAATTTCACTTCTACACTTCCCTAGTAACCTAATAGAGGTCTTGGGCTTCTTCCAAGACCAACTTTAGTGCCCTAAGAGGAGGTTAAGAGGAGGCGCGTCGAAAAACAGGTAATCTCTTCTACCAATTCTTTCAAGTTTATTTATTCTTCTACTTCCTCTTCTTTAGTTGTTTCATTATAAATTAATAACATCAGTATAAATAATATAATGACATGTTATTATAAATATGAAACAACCCTATTTCACCTTCTACCCATCCTACGAAAAACGAAATCACCGTGCATGTGTACATACGGAATACCGTCTCCACGCCGTGGTGTAATCTATTTTTCCACCACCGCCTTACATGGATGGGTATAATGGTGTAAATAATAACTATATATGATTATTATAACATGATACTAATTATGAGATATTATATCATCCACTATAATTCCATTCAATAATTATGGGAACGATATCATCGCTCGTGCGTATGTACGGATTACCATCTCCCCGACGCGATGAGATTAATTCTCCAAGTTAACCATTCAAGAATGATTATAAAGTATATATAATAAATAATCATGAAATATATGACATATTAATGATACTGGATTTATGTATATGTTATTTACTTACTTCCATTCAATTTAATAAGGAAACGAAAACAGCGTTCATGCGTACGTATGACCTACCGTCTACATGAATGGTGTATTTCTTTCCATTTATCGATCTATTATATATATGTATATTATGAATATATATTATATATAAATCATATTTTACATTCTGGAAGTAAGTAATCCTGATCTATGTAATCATATTAATAATTACAAGTCAAAACATGGATGATAAATGAAACGATTTTACCCAAAATGCTACATTAACATAGAATAGACAAATGAACGGGTAATATAAAGTCGTAAGTGAATCATATATGATAACATAAATATTATTATGGTTATCTTAAAAGTTAATAATATGTTTAAACCCACTATATAGGGGTCTTAGATACATACAAAATAAATTGGACATAAGGTAAGGGAAAATCTCGCAATCTCAATTTTTATCCGAGGTATTTTATACTTCGGTATTTACGGGGGAATATTAATCATCAACATCCATGTTTCCTAGATATGTAATATTATCCCCCTAGAATTGTTTAAATCCAATTTTACCTAATTGTGAATTTTTAGCAAAAGATATGAAAGTAATCTTTTTTCATTTTCAGTACGAGATACTTTTTGGCTTTTCCGGCCAAAGTACGAGAAGAATGTTTTTTAACGTATAAGGCATGAACGGATTTTTATGATTTCATAGAATGTTGTTTCCATGAAGATTCATTTACAAATTTTCAAGTTTATTTTCAATTAACTTCTTTTAGTATTACATGATGAGAAAGGAAAAATGTTTATGAAGTAGAAATGATATTTTCTTCAAGAATGGAGTTCAAGTGTTTTATCAAGATTATTTTCCATATAAGATAATATAGGGTTCTGTTTCTATCCCTATTATTACATTGATTTGATTATGTTATGATGGAATTATTTTTATGAATTTTTTTATCATATATGGATTATGTTATGATGGAATTATGTTTATGAATCCCATTTCTATTACATGGGTTATGCAATGATGTATGATTTATGATTTTGTGGAACACATAAGAATTGTTTCATTATGAGATGGGTGGGACCCATATCTCCCACCAATGCGTTGGGTAACTATTTATATCTCATGAGATAGACATGGATGAAATGGAAAGTAAAATCTGGTTTAGTAATAAATGTTTTAATGGTTTTCCATAATTACATGTTTTATTACCATGCTATTTTATCATGATTAATGTTCCTTTATGATCTATTCCTTATGTACTGTAAAGATTTATGTCATTGCTCAAGATTTTGATGTTTTATGTTCATGTTTTTATGTTCAAATGTTTATGGATTGTTTTTATGTTCTCAATGTTTACCCTTACTGAGCATTTGGGCTCACCCTTTTTATTTTTTCTTTTCCCCAGGATATAAAGAAAGGTTTTAGGTAAGAAAATCAAAAGGGAAGATCTTTTTGTGAGATGTTGAAGATCTTTCACCATGATTAGAATATTATGTTCCAAGTTTCCAAAGACACTAAACTAATATGGTCTTTGGGAATCTATTTTTTTCATGTATTAAGTATTCCGCAAAATTAATGTAATGTCTATGTATGTCAAGCTTTGGGTCTCTATAAAACCTCACCGTTAGAACCTCACTGATAGAACAATGTTCATTATCCTCACCGATATAACACTATTCATGAACCTCACCGGTGGAACACTATTCAAGAACCTCACTATTAGAACACTGTTCATGAACCTCACCGTTAGAAAACTATTCAAGAACTTCATCGATAGAAAACTATTTAGGAACCTCACTGATAGAACACTGTACACTTACCGTTCGGGAAACACTGTTCATAGAACTCAAAATTTGGAAAAGGAAAAAAGAGGTTACTAATAGAACCATTAATATAATTAGAAATTTGGAAAAGGAAGGAGGGGTTACCATTAGAGGTTACTGATAGAACTGTTCACCGATGGAACTGTTCACAGAACTCAAAATTTGGAAAAGGAAAGAGAGGTTAATGTTAGAGGTTACCGATAGAACTGTCCACCGATAGAACTGTTCATAGAATTGGAAATTTGGAAAAGGAAAGAGAGGTTACCATTAGAGGTTACTGATAGAACTGTTCACCAATGGGACATTTCATATAATTAGAAATTTGGAAAAGGAAAGAGAGGTTACCGTTGGACCTCACCGTTGGCACTATTCACAAAAGCTTACCGATGCACTGTTCACAACTATCTACCATCGGAACTGTTCATCGAGGGTCACTGATGCTACTGTTCACAGATGGTTACCGATGCACTATTCAAAACTATCTACTATTGGAACTGTTCACTGATGGAACTGTTCACAAAAAGGGAAAATTGGAAAAGTGTTGGGGATAAGTCACCTTGACCTCCCAGAACACCTCAAACACCATTGTTTCACAATGGAATGGGCCGGAGAGGTATGAGCCATTACAAATTTTAATGATTTATGTTTATTAAGGTAAAAATACTTTGGAAGCATAAAAATAAATAAATTTCCGTTTTATATCCAAATGGTTATTATTTTCACTTATCATTAATTATTAACCATTGAATTAATTTTATATTTTTTTGAACCATATTTTTTTTAATTTAGTAATTACTTTTCATTATAACTAATTTAATGGCTAGTTTATATCATATTTATTTAGGGAAACTCAGTCATGTGTGTAACTCAACCTATTGAGGAAGGTCACTCTTGCATGCCACAAAAGATATCGAGGAAGGTAGCTCTTGCATGTAATGAAAGATAAATTGATGTTGCATGAATTATAAGAAATATCATGTGATGAATTTATTAGAAATATTAAATATATATTAGACTCTTGGGATATTATATACCATTATGTGTTTGGTGTTTTATTTTATTCATTCTATTGAATACAAAGGCGTACTTTAGAATTTCAAGGTGTTATATATATGGAATGCACCAAATGCAAGCCCTAAAATATTACTTTTTTTATATTTCTCCTAAAAATCAATGGATTGTTGGAGCTAATTCCTCTCCTAGTTTTGGTCAGATAAATGGAAATTTAATTCTTTGCTTAGTAACTTAATCCTTGATGATATACCATTTGATACACAAATGTTGATTAAGGAAAAAATGGAGTGTTCATTGCATGGTATTACTATTGATATTAGAGTAATTGTTTTGAACTATAATTTCATAAACGGTTATGATATTCTTATTTGGGAGCTAGATACAATAGGAAAACTATCCTAATTTTTTTTTATAATGATATCACATAGGGTTGTATCTATAGCTGGGTTAAATATTTGAACATAAATTGGATTATTTCATCCAGATTGACTCTTATATGAAGAGTGATGCATTAAAATTTTCTAAATAATGTTTTTTTGTAGTTTTTTAGCATCAATGTATGCTCAAGATTTCCTCTTTGAAATAAACATGCGGATGATATCGATCCTATTGTTATTACTTGGTAAAAACATCTATATTATGGAATTAAATGGATGATCTCATTGAGTGATATATTACCTACACTAATAAAATCTTGGAGAATTTATATTATTGTATGTGGTTTACTATCTCTCAAAAGTTGTGGAACATTCTCATTATGACCAACACTGAATCATTTCACATGATATTGTCCATCCATAACAAACAGATTCAATGGTGCATTAAATATTAATGTTAAATGGAACTAGGAAAATTCATTATTGGATTTCAATGTGAAAATGATCATTAAAATAGTTATTTTAAAAATCTATAAACGATTTTTTGGTTCTTAATAATTTTGTAATTTTATTTAATGGTCACCATCCATTTAGAACCCTGGATGTTTAATGGATTCCCCTATTTATAGGTAGGATAAAATGTAACCCAAATGGTGCCTCAATGGGAAATCCTAGCCCCTTTGGTTATGGTTTTATTTTATGAAATAATTTTCCAATGTATTGTGCAGTTTCTTTAGTCCATGTGGTACATCTACTTCCCTTGATACTAATTTTTTTTGGGGTCATCAATGATGCTTATGTTTAAAAACTACAAGGATGGATCAACTTATGGATTCAATGTGACCCTTCCACCATGGTGTGTGAAATCAGAAATGGAACTATACACCTATCATAAAATTTTATTTCCAGGTAGATCATTTTCATAGAATCACTTTCATCTGTAAACTATATTATAACACATTAATTCCCTAAAGAAAACTACATATCAGACCCGATGGAAAATAATGTGGTTACAAACACTGAATTGACATTTCCTAATGGAGTACCTGATGATATTTACTCCCTATGGAAACATGGTTTCTGTAAAATTCCTCATATTATATTTTATCACTTTTTTTATTTAATAAAGGAGACCTTTCATTTTGGTAAAGTTTTCATTCATAACAAAATAATATATATGTATGTGGATTTAATTTTAGGTTATTATAGTAAACTCAAAAGGGTAGAAACTCATCATTTATCACGATCTATGAAGATTTTAGTTTCTAAGGGATTTTTATGGATTTTGTTGATTTTTTAAACTAGCGATGGATTAAGGTAACTATGTTAGGTTTTTTGTGTATGGGTGAGATGTGAGTCTATTAAAATTTTGTATGTTTTTCAGTTTAGTATTTTGGTTATTTACTCATGAATATTAGTTTTATATTCTGTAATAAACCATATATTGATTTCTTTATTTGGATGATATCACTTTTATGTTATTTTGTAGATAGAATCAAACCATTGTGCAATTTAATTTTTAATTTCCTAGTGTATTCCTATTATTTAAATCCAAAATAATTATAATAGTTAAATGATTATTTTAAAAATATAAAGGGATGGTTTTGGTGAATGTTTTTATGAGTTAAATTAAAAATTTTTAATAGAATTTTTTCACATGTAGAACACCATTTGATTTTGATAAATGAGACAAATTATAATTCTATATGAACATTATTAGTTTTACCTAGTTTGGATATATAAAGGGTTAGTGTTGGCTCAATTTTGTTTTTTGAGTGAGAATGGATAGGTTGGGGAAGTCAATATAGGAGAAGATTTCCAATAGGAATATTAGGGAGCATTAATTATACATTATATGGGACTCAAAAAAATATAGTAAGACATAACATCCCAACCGAGTTTCAGTTGATCCACCATTGTTTTGATTAGGGCCTACTAGAGTTATGGTGGACCTGAATATTTGGAAATGTAACACCCCCATTGGACTCCCCATAACCTATAAAAACTTTCCAATGGGAACCCTTTATTTCGTGTTAAAAATTAATCATCTCACTTCGTTTTTTTGTCTAAATAATGTTTATTTTGTTGAATTTTAATGATTTTGGGGAGTATAATCTTAATATTCCCATCAATCGTAATTTATCTATGTGTTTAAAACTAATATTCCAATTTAAAGACATTTTAGGGGTTTTATAATGAATTATGATATCATTGGATTTGTGATTAATTCATCATTTATATTCAATGAGTTCTATAGTATGACATCATGGTTTGTGGTCCCTGAGCCTTCTAGAGGGTTTGTGCCAGTTTTTATTCATGGATGATGTGTGGGTCACACCAAAAGTATGAACATGAACCTAATATTAATTGATAACTTTTTTTATACAGATTAAAAATATATAATTATTATTTAGGTGATGAGGGATTTACCCATGGTTTTTATTGATTCCATGACAACTTATTATAATGAAACTCAAAGGAAGTATGTTGTAATAAATGATCAAAGGCTAAATGTGGGTTTTATGAGTTATGTGATGAAATATTTGACTTTATTGGTGCCCTTAACCTCCCTTGAACATATGATAGGTCTGGAATTAGGAATTGTTTACATGAGGCTTGACCCTTATAGAACCTATGAGTTTTCCATATTAATTTTTATCTTGTTATGGAAATTATATGGGGTGATTTTTCCTCCCATTATAACTTGATCGTTTTTGGTAGGTTATATAGGGAATTGAGATTTTTGAATGTTTTAAAAGTCATAGGTTTATCCCGTCCTTGATACAAAATATGTATGATTTTTTTCGAATCTAAATATAAATTGTGTAAATTAAATAACATTATCTATATAAAATAGTATGACATGATTATTATTGTTTATGTGGATGAAGTACACATATATTATATTTGTTTAAAATTCCCAATTATATTATTTTATTTCTTATAATGGAAACAATGCACATTACATTTCATTATTGTGTCTTAGAATCTCTAATTATGTTAATGTGATGAAATACCTATATTACATTGAGGATGATGAAAATATATGATATTAATGCTAATTTTTTATACATGTCCTAGGGATGTTTCCCCCAAACTTATTGTGTGTCCATGTCCTAGGGATGTTTCACCAACATGTGGTTATACCCATTGATGGGGACTCTATGAATTTTTAAATGATGTGGTCATGATGTTATTTCGTTTGAGTATAATAACTTTTGTATTTTATGCCTTCTCAAATATTATTATTATTATGGATATTTTTTCCACTCTAAATGTACATTTCAAGATTTTATTCCACTATTACTACATTGATCATGGATTATTTTCCTAATATTATGGCACAAATCAAGGAATGTTTCCTACAACAATGATATTAACCATTGATGTTATTTCCACATCTAGTACATTGTTACAACGATGTAGTTCCTACTATTATGACCTCGTTTCTGGGATGTTTTTCATATGAGTGGCCTATTATATTATGACAGGACATTAATCTTGTTATTATGTCCAAGCCAGTGACTCCATGTTTA
Organism: Viscum album; assembly: GCA_963277665.1. Classification (NCBI taxonomy): domain Eukaryota; kingdom Viridiplantae; phylum Streptophyta; class Magnoliopsida; order Santalales; family Viscaceae; genus Viscum; species Viscum album. The sequence continues at coordinate 1,258,729,060 of OY728122.1, forward strand.
AATTTTATGTTATAATTTTAGGGAAACCTTAATCTTGACTGAAGATAGTATAGTGACATTGTGGTTGTTGAGTAATAACAATTATGGTTATTTTGGTTAGAATTGTAATGGTCCAATACCCGCACTTCTGGATCTGGTCTAAAAATCATGTTGTGTATTTTTTATTCACAAAATAAAACTGAAAAAATATATTACATTACATACCCAAGGTTATTTTCTAATCTAGATTTTGTAGGAAAATGAAAATTAATTATTATATATCATAGTTCAAAAAATATATATATAAAATTGCTACTTGGATTTACTCATGGTAGCCCCTAGATGGAAAGAAAACACCTTTGGAATTTCAACTAAGCTAGTGGAAAATATTTAAAAAACATAGGGTGAGAATAAAATCTCCCACTAATGGGTTATAATATGTATGAAAATTTATTTTAAAAATTATTATTTAAAAACAATGTTAAAACATTTTGTATTGAATAATAATTATTTTATATTTTAAATAATTTTAAAAATATAATTTTTGTGTTTAGAAAATTTAAAAATAGTGTTCACAAAAACAATGATAAAAAATCAATTAGAAGATCATGGAAATTTCACGATCAAATATGTTTGATATATGTTTTTTATTTCTCCATTGAAAATCATTTGAGAAAATAACTCTTATGTATTAAAATGGTACTTGGAAAACCATAAGAAATCCATGAATCCAAGAGAAGTATAACTTTGATAAAAAAATACCATTGAGGTCATGGGATCACCACATTCCTCATAAATTTATTCAATACCCATGTGCCAAATTTTATTTTATGAAAAAAAATCTAGGTCTGTATTTTCCATTTATATCCCATTAAAAACATTCAAATAATTACATTAATTATTTTAAATGCTGAAAATAATTAAATAACTTCTAAAAATTAACATGAAATATTTTTATATATACTATAAGATGTATGATAAATACATTATTTTTGAAAAATTTAGTAAATTCAATGTTAGTATACAAAAACACTTTTGAAATTATTGATAAATAAAGTGCTACTATTAAAATATATAAAATTAAAATGATAATTGTAGAATATGGCTATAAATACTATATTTCATGACATTTATCGAACTGAAATAATTATTTAAACATAAAATTATATATTTTATCATTAAAATGTATATAATATTTTGTCTAGAGGTTTCTAATAATATCATATTTCATTATAAAATTGAAATCATGTTTGAATAATATGTAAAATGTTCATTTTTAAAAAAATAAATAAATTACACTAAATATAAATTTGATAATACAAATCCAATAGTAATTAAAAATGATCCCTAAAAATAAAATATATGTGTATAAAAATAACATTATTTGAACCTGGCATTTAGAAGATAATATGTATTTCCCTTACATGATTTTTCAAGAAAAAAATTCTTTCAAAGAAGATAGTCTATCTTCTTCTTCGAAGTATTATTAGACTCCCTTTATATATACCCCTCTCTCTATCCCTCTCTCTCTCTCTACATAAAATATAAATGGTATTCACCGGTGAATATTGAAGGAAGGATCCTTATTTATAGCCATATTCTCATTAAAAGTGGCTATATAATTATTAATTATGTTTTAAAGATTCCATGTATGTACTCAGTATAGGATATATAAATAAATAAATAAATATATATATCCAAAACATTGTGATAAGAATAAAATATTTATCTTAATTCTATTCATGTATTTAACAGTATATATTAGGATTCCAAATGTGAATAAAAAAATGAAAAATTTAACCTAGGGAGGTTCTTATTAAATGATGGAGAATAATATATATATATTTATATATAGTCATCATTGCTTCTAGTTCACTCAAATGTGGAATATGGAAAATGAATTCAAATCATCATCCGCATGCACAAAATTTTTAACCCAATTTAAAATAGATTAAGATAGCAATGTATATATATATAAATGAATCTTTTAGCATCATAAATTCTCTTCATATTATATATTTTCTTCCTTATTCTAATTGGATTAAATGTCCATTTAAACTGTACTCTATTTAATTTTTTATAGATATGAGATTATATTATTGAATGGTTTGGGATCAGTTTGTAGAATTGGGGGAATATGTGGTCATGTTTTTGGCTAGGGAGAGCTCAAGGAAGATGACAAACATGGAGAAAATAAAATGTTCATAGTTTATTTGATCAAACAATCATTATATAAATGACCATTTTAATACATGCTAAATAGTACCATTCTTAATGCATCCCACATCGTGTTTTAGATCATTCTATTAGTGCGTAATACACGATCCTTCTTTTGGTACTTAGCAGACGCGAGTAACGAGGTCAACACCAGGATTCCCCATGTTTCCAAACCATGACACGACCCACTTGACACATTCCCTCACTAGGTGTGATATATACGAATTATTCCCAAAAATTGTGGTCTTATACATGGATTCCCACCACACACTAGTGCTCATTTCTTTCCCCACCAACATGGGTTAGCCGAGTTTCCATCATTCCCACCTAATCAGTTGTTGCACAGGTACTTGGATGCCAATGATTGGACTACTTTTTAATATAATGGGGTTTTAAATATCTAATATTATTACACATGAAAAATATTATTTTATTACATATTATTAATATAAATAATTAATAGAACCCATATTACAATTTAATATTATATTTATATTTATTGAGTAGTATATTCAAATCAAATAGTATAAAATTTTGAAAACAATAATTTTATATAAAATAAAAAGACATATAAATATTTTACTATCATTGAAAATACACTATTATTAAAAAAATGATATATTTTAAAAATGAATTATAATTATAATAAATTAAAAAATTATATTTTTAAAACTCTGAATTTTTATATTAAAATATAATGTTCTTTTAAATAATTAATATAAAATTCTATTTTTCTATATTTTATGTTTTCAAAACAATAATAAGTATATCGTATAATAAACATAGTCAAAAAATTTCTTTCAAAATCATATTTACTTTAATATAGAATTTATATCTTTAAATAAAAAGAAAAAGAAACTATAAATTTTAAAATAATTTTCTTTTAAAGAATCAACATATCTTTTTAAATAATAATTGAAATAGTAATTCATCTTGTTTAATTATAATTTTTAAGAAAAAATTATATTTACATTTGAGAAAATAAAAATACTATTTATTTAAAAGGTAATATTTTAAAATTTTATTAGTTCAACATAACCAAAACATATTTTAAAAAACATTTAGTTTTTTAAATGATATATTATATCATTTCATAGTTTTTCCATATTATAAAATATATATTTTTAAAAAATTTACTAAAAATATGAATTCGAATAATATCCTGGGATGTAACATTTCCCCCCCAAAAGGAATTGTTACCTCACAATTCCATAATTTTAGTAGGAGAAAATTCAATACTTCCATCATTATAATTGGGAAAAAAACTAGAATTTTTATTCTTATATATTCTTAAGGGTGCGTAATTACTGAGAATTTCATAATTAATCTTATAACTCTTATATGTTTCCCTTAAACTAAAATTCATAATCTTCAATGTTGTCTAAATTATTCCTCTAATGTTAATTATAATGGCTTGAGACCTATAATTCTTGATCTTATGAAAAAATCATATTGTATTTTTTGTTTTATAAAAAGTAACTAAAATATACGGTCTATTACATAACTGAGGATCTATTCTAGTCATTGTTTAGGAGGATTAGTAAAATTCCTTACGATATATTAATGTTTAAACATTATATTAATAAAATATCTACATAGATTCACTCATGATAGATCATTGAAGGAAGCCAAATTCCATTATAATTTCAACATAGCCTGTGATTTTTTAAGGGATGAGCATAAAATTTCATAGAAATGTGTTCTCAAAAAAGTTATAATTTCATTTAAAATTTAAATTTTAAAAACTCCTATAAAAAAATTATAATAATTATATAGTATTTTATACAGTAAATATTTATCAGAATATTAATTTTCTGTTTTAAAAAATAAATAAAATATTCAAAAGAACATTAAATATAAATATTTTAGAAAACCCTGTTAATCTAAAAATATATAATTGAAACATGTTTTGGATTCCACATCTAAAAAATATTTGAAAATAATAACTTTTATATATTAAAATGAAACTTGGAAATCCATAAGGAATCCATGTTGAGAAAAAAAATCACATTCAGCAAAACATCTCATTGGGTTCATGGGATCACCCCATTTATCATTAATTCATTTGATACTCAATTGAAAAATCTTATTTTAAGAAAGAATTTTTTTTCAAGATTGCCTTCCTCATTTATTACTCATTATAAAAATGATTGAATAATTACATAAATTAATATCATATTTTAAAATTATTTTATATCTTCTAAACATTATCGAGAAATATTTTTCAAAAATACAATCAGAGTTATGACAAAGCCATAATTTTCGAAGAATTTAATAAGTTAAAAGGTAGCATATGTATAGAATTTAGAAATTGAACTTCCAAAAATACTATTATTATCATGTATAAAATTTCAATAATAATTAAAGTATATGGACATATCTACTCTCATGTATGATACATCATGAACTAAAAGAACATTTTACACATAAAATGTTATATTTTTTCACTAAAACATACATACACTTTTTTATTGAGGTTTCTAATAGAATCATTTTTCATTAAAAAATCAATATCTTATTTAAATAATTTGTAAAATATAGGTTACAAAAATGAAAAATTACCATTAAATATAAATATATAAATAAAAACCCCTTAAAATTTTAAAAATATAACCATAAAATAATGTACATATTTATGAAAAAAACATAATTTGAACCTATAATTTTGAAAATAATAAGTTTTTCCCTTACATAATTTTTGAAAAAAAAATATCTTTGTTGGTAGGAAAAATAACTTATTCTCTCTATTATCTTTTTAATCAACCTCTCTCACTCAATCTGTATCTGACCACTATTTTCCAATGGTATTCACCATTGAATACCAAAGGTTGTTTCCTAATTAATTACCGCATTCTCACTACAAGTGGCTGCATATTTATTAATTAGGATTTGATGAATCCCTATATGGACATAGTATGAGTTATTAATATATATATATATATCCAAGTCTATGGTATATTGATACAATATTAATCATAAACTGGTTCATGTATTTAAACACAAAAATAATAATTCTAAATGTCAAGGAAACCACGAAAATTTAAATCTTTTTAGGTTCAACCATTTAAAATATGAATATAAATTTATATTTATTTATTTATATATGAAAAGGATGATGATGAAGGAATTTAGATTATCCTCCAATTTCATTCAAATTTCAACCCAATTTCAATTTTATTAAGGTAGAAATGTAAATATATATATATATATAAATGAATCATCATGATTCTTCAATAATCATCACAATATATATTTTTTCCCGCATCCTAATTGTCTTAAATGATAATTTTCAAGTGCATGCCATTTAATTTATTAATGGAATAGGATTATATTCATATAGTATCAAGATCGGGGTATAGAATTCAGAGAAGAAGTGATCATGGTTTTGGCTATGGAGTGCTCTAAAAAGATGATGAAAAATGAGAATATCAAACAGTTGTCGTTGATTTGATCAAAGAATAATGATAAAAATGATTGTTTTAAAATTAGGTAAAATACCAATCTAACCGCATCCCACATTGGTATTCATCTCATTCTTTTATTTTTTAATAAATGACCACATTCCATAATCGGGTCAACTCTAAGCCTCAATATGTTATCGACCCACGAGATGACCTAAATGACCCACTCACTCATAGGGTGCTTTCAATGAGAACTATGCCCAATATCAATGGGGTTATACATAATGGCCCACCACACACAAATTCTTGGTTCCTTTTACCCCATCATAGGTGGGCCAAGAGTCTAGCTTTTCTATATAAGAAGTGGTTACAGAAGTATTTGGTTGGCTATTATTTAACCAATTTTGTTTAATATAAGGGTGTTTTAAATATCTTATCTAAATACACATGTAAAATTTTATTTTATTACATTTAATTAATTTCAAATATTAAAAGAATCCACAATACCATTACATATTATATTTATCTTTCTTGAATAGTACGTTTCAATAAAATAGTATTAAATTTTGAAAATTATATTTAATCATAAAATAAAATCAATCTAAAATATTTATATATAATTTAAAAGAAAATTTTAATAATAAAAGGATATATTTTTAAAAGGAATAATAATTATTTTAAATAAAAAATAGTTTTTTAAAAAAAATGAATTTTTATATTAAAATAAAATTTTCTTTTAAATAATTAATAAACAGTTTTATTTTTATACACAATAAATTTAAAAATAAGTTTAAGTTCTTATTTTCATAACAATATTAAAAAAATTTATTTTAAATTTATTTTAACTTTAATATAGAATTAATATCTTTAAATAAAAAACATAAAACTAAAAATTTTCCTATAATGTACCATTAAATAATATTTTTTATTTTAAATTTAGTGGCATTAATAAAATATTATATTTTAATATATCATGTATGTCCAAAATCCTACCACTCTAAATATTTAGAGAAAACATAATTTACCTTGTTTAATTATAAAATTTACTAAAAAATTATTATATTTAAATTTGGGAAAATTAAAATAATATTTATTTTCTTGGTAATATATAATAATTTGAATAATTTAATATAACATAATCATATTTTGGTTAAAAAATCATTTATTTTATTAAATGATTATATTAAAATATTTCATAGTTGTTTTAAATTATAAAAAAAATACATATGTTAAGCATTAATTAAAAATCTGAATGTATTCTAAGTATTTTGATTCCTATAATAGGTTTGTGGCATGAAAGGATCTAGTTTATCTTTATGAGGGTGTGGATGATCATTCCCCACAGGTCATTGACTCAGAACCCTTTCTTTTACTTATTCCTCCTTTCAACCAGAATCACCATGGGTGTTTTACAAATAATAACTAATATACAAGACATGGATATCCTAAAGGAGATTCATCCTTTTTAAAGATTACCAGAGTGTTTCATCTTACGCCCACTATTTACAAATGATGGATGAAATTAGGCTATTGAGATGTTGGATGAGTCTATACAAGCTATAAAAGATGTTCTTGAGATAACCCCTAAAAGGATGGTGAAGTTTACAATGCACATTCTTTAATGTCCATTCAGGATCTGGTAGGATATCATAATCAATGAAAATTAGCTTGTAAAGATATCCTAGAAAAACATTCCAGCGCATTTCCTTGAGTGTTTTATCCCTAATATGCTGAGAGTATATTAGTCTCGTGAGATTCTAAATAGAGTATCTTTTAGAATGTTAGTGATAGAATATGCACCCAAATTTTTTTCTTATAGTTTTGTTTTCATATTCACTAGAAAGTGATGAGACGTTCAATGTTTGTATTTTTGATAATGGGATGGGACACATAATTTTCCATCCTATTAAAATATTTTATAAAATGCAATTCTTTGATGGTATGGACTAATCCCTCATTTCCACGAGAAAAACTACAGATGGTCTGTCTTCCAATCATTATAGACTTTATATTTGTCTTGGATGTGGATCATTAGGTATTATAAATAACAGTTTTTGTGTTCCTTCTAAATAGATGATGGTAAGGCTAGTTAGGATCATATTTATTTTTCATCCCGATATAGAAGGACTCCCCATGTTTTTTATTAGTGGTGTGGAGGATGGAATAGCTGACTAGGGGAAATATAAACCCATGGAGTATTTTTTGTGTGGATAGATGTGACACCAATATTATTTATATCCATGTACTTTGTATTTTTGTAGTTTTCATGATGATATAACAAAAAAGGGATTTAATATTAGATCTAGTGTAGTACCATTGGGTTTTTTATGGAATTCTTTTAGAAGATAAGGACATGAAAAAGATCTTGGTTCATAGAATCTTTTGTAGAATAGTGGATCTTCTAAATAAATTCAGATAGTTAGAGATCAAGAGAGAGTAATATTACCATGAATGTAAAATTATATTTTAAAGGATAATTATGTTCATAATGGGGGATCATCTAACATTTAATGTGAGATTTTAGTCACATATATAGATGAATATATTTAATTTGATACCCTTTCTTCAAAATAATTTATATCTATACAGTTTTTTTTCTAACATGGGGTTTGTTAACGAGTGTCTATATTGGTTTATGTTCATAGATACACCATTATGGGTATGATATAGGGGTAATTTAAAAGTTTTGATATGATTTTCATTATTAATGGTTGTTAAATCTCAGGAATTTCATTTTATTGGTGTTGTACAGTTTTGATTTGACACTTGGAAGGGATTGATTGATTCATTATCAAAAACAAATAAAACCCTATCAATAGTATGTATCCTAGATAGTATTTAAGGGTGATTTTTATACATATATTGGAGATATAAAATTATAGATGTCCCATTCAACAATATACCATAAATAGCTATGATCACCTTCACACCAATTTTCCGAAATTATTATGAATAATGAGGAGATGTGACACATGGTCTTTCCTTTAGTGTTTGATTACTTCCATTATTTAATTCTAATTACTTATTAAGATACCTTCCTAATATAGATATAGGAAATGGTTGGGATTGATCACATTCTAGGTATATAACAAATATCTATCCTTCTATGTAGGATGGCCCCTGTCGATCTCCCTGAGTGGAGTGTCCACCTTCATTACCTTGAGGAAAATGAAATTATCTACCATATCATTTAATGTTGTGGTAGTATTTTTTTGGTAAAAATAAAAGATAGGATTATTTTCATTTTATAATGGATCAGTATTGGTTGATCCACATGATAATTTTAAAATAAAATTCTTTACCACATATAGGTTATTTTTTGGACTACTAAAGTGGTTCTATGTGATTCTACATGATTGATTTTAGGCTGAAAAATTCATAAGAAAATGGTGGAAAGTCCATATATTTATTATACTATATTCAAAATTCTAAATATTTTATATGTGTACCATTTTAAATCTTTCAAGATAATTTCTATTTGGAAAATATTTATGGTTTTTATGAATATATTTTATTAATAATATAATGATTCATTTTGGTCTTGTTTTTTGAAGAAATATTAGTGTACTCTCAATCATGTGAGGTTTATTCAAGCCATTTTTATTTTCTTAACCAATTGAGACAAAATTATATTAATGAAAAATTCTGAAAATGTATGTTTTTGAGGAGTGAGGTTTCCATTTTGGTGTATTTTATATCTGAGGATAGTGCATCAGTGGACACTACGAATGTTGTGTATTTGAATTATTTTTAGACACCAATGAACATTATTGAGATTCATAGTTTATTATATTTAGTAAGTTACTATATTTAGTCCTTCCATGTATTATCCCAATTGGTAGTAGTAATAACATCTCTTACCTAGAAGGGGTAATGTTCATGTTATATAATTAACACATGGATTAGTTTTAGAAGTTAAAGGGATGTTTTAATTAAATCAATTTTGGTTTTGAACTTGTCATGTTAGGTTATGACAATACCCTCTTTTGTGATGCATCTAGAATATCCTATGGTGTAGTTAAGATATATAATTAGTTCACAGTTAGTTGTACATTTATGTAGTTGATACTACATGAGATAAATTACAAAATTAATGATTTTTGGTTGTAAAAAATTATGAATGTGGTGGCATGTTGGAAACATTAATTTTTTTTGAGATATCTGTTATATATAATAACCAAAAGAACCTTTTATATTTCTTTTAATAGTGTTATATTAATTTCCAACCCTAATATTTGTTTGTGTTTGTGTATTTATTTGATATTAAGACACCATATACCCCCTATTAAGGGTAATGTGTTTGATGATTCTATTAGTATATGGATTTAGGAATAAGTAGTGAAAATTTTGTTATAATGTATTAGATAATGAGACTATTCCCCAATATGGTTCTATATTTATTAGAGTATCAGGGTGGATAAAGGTTTATTTCTATGTCCATTACATCCTCACTTTTAACAAGGGTAATATAAAACCCAACAACAAAAAATTACGCACATGAAAACCATATAAATGGAAAGGAAGAAATGCATGTCTTATTTGAATTTTTCTTGAGGGTGATATGATGTGAGTGAAATGATTAAGGATAACACATGTATGTGAAAGGAATCAATGAAAGAATATACAGGTAGTGTGATCTTGAATATAAATATGGTTAAGAAGGGATATATGATCAAACATTATCGAGATGAATAATAAGGGAGACATAATAAACAACGGGGGAGGAATATGTATGTAGTATAATCTTAAAGATTTATCCATATTTAATAGTTTTACTAAAGCTAAAAATTAAAATCATTGTTTAGTTTTTGTGTTCAATGATTAGAATGAGTGGTATCACATTTTTATTGGGGATGATGAGTATTTAAAATGAAATATTTTTGAAATAGATGAATCCTTGATTTATTTTATTTAATCTCTCATAAATAATGCTTTATTTGATTTAAAAATTAATATATGAACCTATGGTGAATGTAATGGAGTAGAAGTGAGAATTCATAATGAATTTTTTATTATTAATGTTTTAAAGTTGTTAGGGTAATTATTATCATAAAACACTACTTTTCCATTTCCACTTATAGGAAAAAACAAACTCACTAGGACTTTGGATCATGGAAGCATGTCATAGGTAAGTATAAGTGGATTATCCTTGTAAATAGTGTTTTTGATAATGTATCGATATTCGAAATTCAGATAAAGGTCATTATAATGATTTATTAATTACTAGATCTCCCTATAAAGTCAACTCATCAGTAAAATTCTATTATATTTTATATAGATCTCTAAAATTTATATATATTATCATTTTTTATAAAGGATACACTTATTTTAATATAAGTTTAAATAATATATATTACACTCATGTGATAAAAATTCATTATATTTATGTGATTAATTTTTTAATAATACATTTATCATTTTGGAGATGTTCTATTTTCTTACAATTTCATTTTCTTCTAGGAACCTGATGAATAAAATGTGTATTTTCTAGTTCATATAATATATTTACACAATGAAATAAATTGGTTTCCTTATATGTTATAGTCATGTTTCAACTAAAAATTCACATTCAATATTATTTTCAAATAATAGAAATAATAAAATAATTGATACTTAATTTCAAAGAATATATAATTTCATATATTTTTGGTAAATTATTGACTTGGGAATTTCATAAACAGTGCATGAGAAGTAGAAAATCACTTATTAGTGATTTAATTTCATTGATCCTAGATATTGAGAGATATTTCCATCAATGTTTTTCAAGATATACTAATGATATGAAAGAAAATTATTTTCATAGAGTCAATCCAGAGAATGGATGTTCACTATTCTATGAATGTTTTATAAAATATTATAAACACATGCGAAGATAGAGATATTTACTTATGAAAAATTACTTTTAATCTATCTTTTATAGTATTGAAAAAAAATTCAATGAAATATGAACATAAACATCACAATTTATAACACCTATAAATTTTAGATGGGGTACCAAGAGACTCCATAGACCAATAAAACTGGGCCTACTTCTTAAAAAATTTTCCATAACAAAAGAAATGATACCATGTGGGAAGAAAAATCAATACATATCATTATTTTACATCATTTCTTTATGTAAAAAATTACATTTAAAAATAATTATGCAATAAAAATAATGGAAGTTTAAATGTATTTGAGAACTAGCTATATATGAAACTTGTATTAGAATAATTTTGAATATTTCTCCATAATTGAGTCATAGTAGACTCCCATATAGACTTAACATATGTTGTGCTCATATTTATAACATGGGACATGTAAGAAAGGGAAATTAGTGAGATCAAATAGTATATAAAGAAAAAAATAATCCGTATTACATTGAGTGTTAGACCATAAGCATATGATAAAATGTGAGCATGGGAGGAATATTTTATTAAAATAAACATGAACAAATAAGGGTTTCTTATAAGAAATAATAGTGAAACATGTAATATATAAATAAAAAACATTTACCATGGATTAATTGTAAGTCCCTAGACATAAACATTTCATAATCAGGAATTAAGTTAATAATTAAAATTGAGGATCTTTTTAGGTATAAAGTTTTAGAGAATTAGGACATAACTATGACATTACATTTTGAAAATAAAAAATTAAGCACTTCTACTCTATCTAAAATTTTCACAATAATAGAACTCCTTAAATAAAAACAGAGTTATTTTATTCATATAAATCTTCTTTAATTATTCCTTTCTCTTACCCTTCCTTATACCCTGTGAAAAACATTTCAAAAACATTGGATGAGTATAAAAAACTTAGTAAGGGATATAAAATAAGGGAAGAAAACATTAGTCCATGAATATATACAAATAAATGAAATCATACTTTTCAATATTTAACATACCACAAAAAATCATAATAATTATGAATAACAAATGGAAATTAAAAATCATAAAGGTAACTTATGGTATCCATAACATACATACATTGTAGCTTTTATAGAAACATAGGGAGTCACATTTGGAATACCCATCATAGTATATTCCCTAAATCTATTAGGAGAAACTTTATTTTTACCTCTGTCACGTAACCCAATGCATTGGAGAGCTATCTCTGGCTCACCCACCCAAGGTTTACTACAGAACCACCTCTATACGTAAATAAATTACCAAGAACCATAACACATAAAACAATCATAAAATAAAGATAACATTTCCACATTGAAATCACAATTTTTAATTTCAATATATTGAAACAATAAGTACTTTATTAAAACCATTTTCAATACAAAAATATGTAAAAATAGTATACGGTTTTTATTTTCCTTATATAAAACATTTTAGCTTTTTAAGGAATCCAACTATCAAATAACTCCCACAGTGGAGGAAAGGTCGTTGTAATAGCGTGTGTTAAAAAGGAAACATTCCCGTTTTCATTTAGTAAAATTCTACGTAGAAAAATATTCCTATTGAATGAAATGAAAAGTAAAAGGGGTTTATACACCAGATAAAAGAAACTCATGTATAAATCAAAATATGCCTCAATGAAAGGAGACTGAGATGAAGTCCCTTACAAAGTTTGTACCATTAGATTAAGGATAAATCAATGAAAAAATTAAGTGGGATGAATATAAATAAAACCAATATAAGTGGATATTATGTGTAAAATAATAAGAGGTCATTAACACATATTCATAGCAATACATAATCAAGGAGTATAAGTTTTACCCAAAGAATTGAAATTGGGTTTAGAAGTTCCCTTACCTCATGTCTGACTTGACTTGTTCGTTCTTTAATCTCCTGAATAATAAACTAAAGTTAATTTTGACTTTCTCCATAACCTTTTTCAAGTTTATTATTCCATTTATATCACTTATTACCACATTATAAATATCACATAATCATTTAAGTTAATAATGATTTTTTTTGTCAATTTTTGGTACTTGAGTCAAAAATGAACTTCTTATAATTACCAGTTTTCCATGTGGTCAAAATTACATTATCTCAAGAATTATATTCATGATTTAGATATAATATATATCATATATATACATTATATATATACATACATATATATTTATAATAGTATATAACATTTGGAGATAAGAGATGAAATGCACCGTTCATGGAGATAGTAAGTCGTACATACGCATGAACGCTACTTGCATTTCTATTTCATGTTTAATGGAATGAAAACATAACAATAAATAGTTATATTATAATTCCAGAATAATATAATATATAATTTCATTAACGCCATCCTTTATATGTTCCATGTATGGCATGAACAGGTCATATCACTTTGAGGGGCGGTATTCCAGATTTTCTCAAATGAAATTATCGTATTTACCAACTATGGAAATCATAAAGGTATGCTATAAATTTAAAATAAAGGAGACTAGAGAAAATATAAATATAATAAATATCACATATAAATTTCATTCCATATTAATGGCCACCATAAGAGGTGGTAAGTTATAATTGAACAATCATCTTTCGTGAGGTCACAGTTCGCCATCCACAGAAACAGTATGTTCATATCCATTAGATGGAGGTGGGTGGATGTGTAGTTCAAATACTCCTCATAACAACTACCTTTTATATTGAAGATACTGTAGTTTTTATAATATAATGTAATAAAGAGAGTTTAGGGGGTTGAAGAAGGAAAATAAAAGAAAAGAACTTGAGAAAAGTTATTACTTTTAAATTCGGTCACTCTTTTTGCTTAGAACCAAAAGGCTTTCTTGAATTTTCTAATGCCTAAGGTAATCCTTCTAGGAGTAATAGAAGACTTTTTGGATCTTATTTGGGAAGAGGTGGGATGATAATATGGGGCTTGGGAGGTGTGAGTAAGGGTTAGAGTTGATGGATTTTTTTAAGGCAGAGGTGGGGTTCTTTATTAATGTTTGAAAATATTATTTTATTATAAATTGAATTTAGATTTAATAAGGTCTATAAATCATTTAATTACAATATAATTTGGGTATAGTTATAAATCATCTCATAAAATTTGTTTTAGACATGTTTAGTGTAACATACAAGGTAAATAAAGAATATGACATTTTCATATTTATTAATATTTGTGAATAAAATATTAATATTACTTCAAATGGGATACTATGTTCGATGGCATACCCAATACACAACAATGAGTTTCTTTGAAATCTTATCTTGCACACTAATAATATAATAATATTATTTTAAATGGTAGTTAATGCCTAGCTATTATAATGGTGGAAATGTACATAACTAACTACAAAATCATTATATATGTTTGTTAAATATTTTAAAAATTACCTAATAAATGACAGAGGCTTAAAATGTGAATGAATCCAATTTTGAGCATAAATATTCTAATATTCTTTAAAAGGTTGATTAACTGCCTTTTGATGGAAAACTCTTTTTTAAAACTGCTTTTTGTCAATTTTATATGTTATATATGGAAAAAATAAAATAATTATTTAGAACCGGGACATCAAAATTTTTCTTTGTGTAAATTTTTGTTATTTTTCCGATAAAGTTCATTTTTTAATGAATAGTGAAAATGCTGTATTTTAATTCAAAACCTCATTTTAATCAAATTTATTTATATGGTTGGATTATATTTTAATGGGTTTTAAAGTGTAGTTAAATTATATTTTTACCATTTAATCCAATGGTGGTCATTGGAATTAATTACACTTTGAAATTTGACATAAACAAGTTTCTATCTTTTGATAGATATTGTTTCTTAAAAACTCTATTTGTTTTGACAAAAATAATTAATTATAAAATTAAGTAATAAAACTTCTATATTTTGAATTTGGTAAAATGGAAATAATGTTTTAATTTGGAATATTAAATTTACATTGGATAAATTTTTGGTATGTTTCTAACAACTGTTCATTTTTAATGAATAGTGAAAAATAATGCATTTTACTTCAAAACTAATTTTTCATATAATTTAATTATATTGTTAGATTTTCCTTTTAACTGGTTTTAAAGTGTAATTGAATTATTTTTTTATCACTTAATACAATGTTGTTCATTGGAAGTTATTTCACTTTTCAATTGCATGTAAAAACAAGTCAATCTTTTGATAAATTTTACTTCTTAAAAACCCGTCTTTGGTTGTGACAACGATAATTATTTTTAAGTTAATTAATAAAATTTATATGTTTGGAATTTGGTAAAAAGGGTTCCATATTTTTAATCATAAGGTCCAAATTATGTAATTAATACTCTCTTGTTTTTGGACGTTATGAATAGTAACAACGGTAATTATCTTTAATTATTGGGATTAATTAGTAATCGAGTAGTTAAGGGTAATAAAATAATATCATAGTAATATAAAATGACCTCAACATGTGTCAAAATACTATTTTTTGAGTCATGGCTGACCATTGGAAGCTTTGTACCAAATATGAGGGCCCATGGAGTCACATGGGTGTGATAGTGACATTTATGACATTATTTTTAAAAAGAAGAGATATATAACAAAGGGTTGTATATCCTAAGTAAAACAATTTTAATTTTGTTTAAATAAATGATATCTTAGACTATAAATAGTAATTGTAAAGATAAAAATATTTCTTATATTATGATATTTTTTTATAATTTTTAGACATTTAATTAATAAATTTATTTATGACACCTTGATGATGTAGTGATTACCTCATTAATTAATGATTTAAATAAAATGAAAAGATAAGGTAAAATCTAATCCTTACACTTGTCTAAAACCTATTTCATGGGTGTATTTATAACTCATATCACCTTATCCTCAAAATATATCATTTTGGGTCCTTTAAAATCTGAAAATCTTTTTATAATAAAGTAACATTTCAAGACCTTCTAAAAGTGACCATCCTCCCTCTTATAAAAGGCCACCACCTCTACCCCCTAACCCACAAATATCAGGCCCTTGGATACTCCAAACTCTACTCATATTATTTCTCCACATTCCTCTCTTACTCCTAGAAGCCTCACTTTGGGCAGAAGTCTTTCCAAGGAAGCCTTTGGCTCAAATCGAAAAGAGTTACCTGATTTAGAGGTAATGTCTTCTCTTGAGTTTCTTTCTTTTATTTTACTTCTTCACATACAAGTATCTTCTTATTATTTGATCCCATAATAACAACAGTATCCTCAATATACAAGTATGTTTTTCTGATAATTAATCTACCGACACTTATACACACCTCTGTCTAATGGTTAAATAACATACTGTTTCTGTGGGTGGAAAATTACTGCCTCACGAAACGATGATTGTTCAATCTTATTTTAAAACCTCTCATGGTGGCCATTTTGATGGAACTATATTTATATATGATATATATTATATTTATTTCCTCTAAATTCTTCTGTATTTTAAATTTTAAACATACCTTTATGCTTTCCATGTTGTGCAAATGCAATAATTTCATTTGAGGAAGTGTGGACAACCGCCCCTCCAGTGATGTGACTCATTCATGAAAAACATGGAATTTATAAAGAATGTAATTAATGAACTTATGTTACCTATATAAAATATATATTACACTGTAATTATAATATATCTATGTCTCATTTAGTTTTCAAGTCCATCAATATGACAAAAAATGAAAGTAGCGTTCATGCTTACGTACGACCTACCGTCTCCATGAACCGTACATTTCATTTCTTATATACAAACAATATGGAATATTATTAAATACAGATATAATGGATATATATGATATTTAAATCATGAGCACAATTCTAGAGATGATGTAATTATAACTACATAGACAATTATTTTCAAACAAGTTCATTTTTGACTCCAGTACCGAACATCGACAAAACGTATGATATGAACTCACATAATTAACTAATTATTATAACATTATAATATGTGATATTAATTTATTAATAAAATTTAAATTAATTCCTTAAGAAATTATAGATTGACCAAGGTTTATTATTCAACAATATAAAGAAACAAAAAAAGACAAGTCGGACTTGAGGTAAGAGATTTCTTATCTCACTTTTAATTCCATGAGATTTCCATTGTTCGCCACTTATTTATTGCATGTGGTGTATTGTGTACTGAAATTTGATATATATTATCATTATTTTATTTATATTCATGTTATTCTGTGATTAGTTTGGTGTTTATTATCTTTTGGTCAAAGGACTTGATTGATTACAACGAGGTAAGGGGTTTTTATCTCACTTTTTATTCCCATGAGATTCATGCTATATTTTCCACTATATCCTTTGAGTGGTGTATGCAATGACCATTATTCAACTATTTGAGTAATATAAACCCATTTATGGGTATTTACATCAACATTTTATGGTCCTTCGTTCATGGGGTGTATGTTTCCTGGGTTACCAAATCGGTAAGGGAACATTTCACCCTCTTCTTTTTAAAAGGATTATTTTTGTTATGTCTTTTAATTCACATCTTCTTATATTGGGATATGTTCTTATATATCCTTATTTCTGTAAATCTTATGTCCAAGTGATGAGATTCCCTTTTTTCTCTCATCAACTAGTTTTCTGAAATTTGATGTGACGCCGTTAAGCTACCGAATTTCTGTAACAAGAATTCTTAATCCAATTTCAATTATTTGGGTTAAACCTATACTTCTTGATTATGTCGTGATATGAATATGTGTGAATGACCTATGATTGTTTTATACTTAATATCCAATTATATAGGGTGTATTTATTTTTGTCACACATAATTATTCCATTGATTTATCCTTAATCTAAGGATTCCATCTTTATAAGGGACTTCCTCTCAATCTCCTTTCATTGAGGCATCCTTTGATTTATTCATGACTTTATTTTATACAGTGTATACAAACCTTTTTACTTTTCATTGCATTCAAAGGGAATATTTTCTCTATGAAGTGTTTTACTAAATGACAAAAATGAATGTTTCTTTTTTTTACGTAAGCGGTGACAACAACCTTTTCTGCCACCATGATTACTATTTGATCTTTGGCTTCCTTAACAAGACGCAATGTTTTTAAAATGAAAATAAATACCATATACTCTTTTTATGTATTTTGGTATTGAAAATGGTTTTTATAATGGATTTATTATTTCAATATCATAAAATGTTATATTGTTATTGCAATGTGGGAACGTTATCTTTCTTTTGTGCTTAGGTTTTGTGTTATAATTATGTTATGGTTCTTAGATATTGTTACGTATATAGGTGGTTCCATGATAATCCTAGGGATGGTGATCCCGAGATAGCTCTCCAATGCATTGGGTAACGTGAATGAGGCAAACATGAATGTTTCTCCGAAGAGATTTTGGGAATACATTGTGATGGGTATTCCAAATGTGACTCCCTATGTAGCTGTGATAGCTACAATGTAGGAATGTTATGTATGCCTTAAGTTACCTTTATTAATTGTGATTAATATGTGTTATTCATAAATATTATGTTTTTAGAAGGTATGTTTTGATTGAAAATTATGGGTTCATTGGTTTTTATTTTTGATGGGTTAATGTTTCCTTTCATTATGTTATAACCTTTACTAAGCTTTTTATGCTCATACCATGTTTTTGAACTGTTTTTCATAGGTTATAAGGATGGGTAATAGAAAGGAAGTATTCAAGAAGATTTATATCCAGAAAAGAACTCTAGTTTTATTTAAGGATTTGAAAAAAATCAGTTATAGGAGAAGTGTCTACTTTGTAATATTTAAGTTGATATGTAATAGTTATATCCTAAATCTCTAAAAATCTAAACCTGAAAAGATCCACAATGTGAATTATTCATTTAATTCAATATTATGTAATGTTTTAAGGTCGAGTCCTTATAGTTGGTATCAATGTTCGATTTAGATAACTTCAGAGGTTAGGGTATTCTTTAAGCACAAGTGACATTACCATAATGGTTAGGATTTTAGAAAGAGTCATAGTTATTTTTATAAAGTTAATGAGTTTAAGATAACATGAATAAGTATATCTTATTATTTACCCTCCTCATAAGATATTATATGATTATTTTACTGATATAATCATAGTGACCTTTTTGGTTTTAGTAAATGGCTGGATCTAGTAGGCACCAAAGTAACAATGGATGTGAAGAAAACTATGATAGTTTTCCGAACGAGCAACTGAATGATATGGGTGCTGCAATGAGAACTCTTGTGGTTATTCTTAATCAACTATCTGGAGTCATTATTGACCACCTGACCCTTAGTGATTTTTATAAGGCATCATATATGTGAGAAACAAGTCCCTACAGATGTTCAGGTAATAATCATAAAGGTAATAATGTTCAAAAACCTATGTGTCAAAGATGTGGAAAGAAACACATAGGAAAATGTTTCAAAGGGACAGAAAGATGCTATAGATTTGGAAATTAAGGTCATAAAGCAAGAACATTCCATGGAAAAAGGAAGCATCTAGTTGACTCTAGGAAAGGGAAAGAAGTTCTTTCTGAAGGATCAATTGAATGTTTTAAATGTGGTGTGAATGGTCATTATGAAAACACATGTCCTATGAAGAAGTTTCAGGAATGGGATCACCAAGATCATACAAATATTCGTTTACCAATACCTAATTCCATTACTATTGAGGATGAAAAAACTGAAAATGACCAATGAATGATATTGATTATTTCTTAACATATGTTTTCCAATTATTGAATCTTAGGATATGATTCATGATTTTTTTTGTAGGAAAGAAGTATTTCAGAATAAGTTGGAAAGGAATGGTTAATGGATCATGAATAATGTTGAATGAGTAAGAAGTCAACATATAAGGGATTCAAGAGTTATGGTAGATTTTAGGATGGTGAAATTATTAAAAGTATTAAGGCTCTTTTAATGATGGGATTACATTAGAATACTTTTTATTGTATGTGTAACCCTGATGTTTGATATATGAAAATTTTATTCAAGGAATAATTATCTTTTCTTTTGTGGATATAGTCATAAAGAACCATTTTGGTTTATATGATCCTAGAATTTGAGGTAATTACTGGTTAATACATTTAGGGATGCAAAAAAAGTTATTAGATAACCTTTGTGGTTAAAATATGTTATGGTTATTTTTGATGAATTTATCTCTTCTTGGGAATGTTATAAAATTATGTAATTTTTGAAAAGGGACAACACGAAAACCGTGTGACAACCCATCGTGTCAGACAAAGCTGTAGGAATCGAACCCATAACCAATGTGCGACTGGTATTTATCGCCTACCACTGCACTACATAAAGTCCCTAGTTAGTATGAATAATTCTTTTTAGTTAGATGATCTTATGAATCTTAAATAAGTTGATTTTGGGTTATCTATGGAAATGATTAACCTATCATGGAGGATATGTGATTAGGTTAATTACTTTTTAGTATGAGACTTTAAGAGTAACTGATGTTATTTAGAGATAAATGATAAGATTAAACTTGGAAGACTATGTGATTAAATCCTTCAGATATTTGGGTTTCAATCTTAGTTTGGATTACTTTGAATAATTTTATGGATAACTATTTATTTAATGGTCTTTCTTGAACCTTGGGTTCTTTTTGTTGAATTTTGGAGACTAAGAGTAGTATTTATTTTTATAAAGGATTATCCTTTTGGGGATTATCTGATCTTGTACTAACAATTTTGGTTTTGGTTAATGTCTAAAGACATGGGAAATATATAGTTCATCTTTTGTGGATTAGGTTATTCTCAAGAAGTTGATTATAGCGCTCTTAATGTTAACAAGTCATCATAAATACTCATCTTTTGGAGAAAATATGAGTTTGTGTAAGAAATTTAGTAAGAGATAAAAGTCTACATGACAAGTAAGTATGTTTCCCTATGATTTATTTAAGCTCATAAATAAATTCCTCAATGAAAGGTAACTTAAAACAAAAATGTTGTCTGTTAACTTTTCCTACTGGGGAATCAAATACCGTTTAACCCATCATATGTTTGTGATTTTTTGGTGGTTAACTTTTTCCAAGACATATTTTCTATTACTCTCCATCAGAACTTGATGGTTTTTTTCTCCTCCATATACAAGTTTTCATGGAATCCTATTATCTATTTTCTCGGGTGACCTTTGTACTTTAATTTCTTTCTTTTAATGTGATAGTTTAATTTACTCCTTTTCCGATGTGGGGATTTCAATGAAGTTTCTGAGCCCAATTTTAAAATTATTAAGACACAATTCCCAGATGTGGGGCTTTCAATGAAGTTTCCGAGCCCAATTTTAAAATTATGAGGACACAATTCCCAAAACAGGGGAAGGATGTAACATCCCTAGTATATAAAGAATATGAAATTTTCATATTTATTAATATTTTTGAATAAAATATTAATATTACATTAAATGGGATGCTATGTTCGATGGCATACCCAATACGCAACAACGAGTTTCTTTGAAATCTTACGTTTCACACTAATAATATAATAATATTATTTTAAATGGTAGTTAACGCCTAGCCGTTGTAATGACAGAAATGAACATAACTAACTAAAAAATGATTATATATATTTGTTAAATATTTTAGCAATTACCCAATAAATGATAGAGGCTGAAAATGCAAATGAATCTAATTTTAAGCATAATTTTTCTTAATATTCTTTAAAAGGTCGATTAACCGCCTTTTGAGGGAGAACCCTTTTTCTAAAACTAATTTTTGTCAATTTTATATGTTATATTTGACAAAATAAAATCCCTCTTTAGAATTGGGACATCAAAATTTTACTTTGTGTTAATTTTTGTTATTTTTCCGATAAAGTTCATTTTTAATGAATAGTGAAAATGATGTATTTTAATTCAAAAACTCATTTTAATATATTTTATTTATATGGTTAGATTATATTTTTAATTGGGTTTAAATTTTAGTCAAAATATATTTTTACCATTTAATCCTATGGTGGTCATTGGAATTAATTTCACTTTGAAATTGGACATAAACAAGTGTCACTCTTTTGATAGATATTGTTTCTTAAAAACACACTATTTGTTTTGACAGCGGGAATTAGTTATAAAATTAATTAATGAAAATTCCCTATTTTGAATTTTGTAAAATGGAAATCATTTTTTATTTTGGAATATCAAATTTATTCTGGATAACTTTTTGGTATTTTTCAGACAAATGTTCATTTTTAATGAATAGCGAAAAATACTGCATTTTACTTCAAAACTACTTTTTCATCTAATTTAATTATATAGTTAGATTGTCCATTTAATTTGTTATAAAGTGTAATTGGATTATGTTTTAATCACCTAATACAATGTTATTCATTGGAAGTAATTTTACTTTTCAATTGGATGTAAAAACAAGTCAATCTTTTGATAAATTTTACTTCTTAAAACCCATCTTCAGTTGTGACAACGAGAATTATTTTAAAATTAATTAATGAAATTTCTGTGTTTGAAATCAGGTAAAATGGATTCCATATTTCGAATCATAAGGTCCCAATTATGTAATTAAGACTCTTGTTTTTTGACATTATGAATATTAACGACGGTAATTATCTTTAATTATCGTGATTAATTAGTAATCGGGTAGTTAAGGATAATAAAATAATATCATAATAATATAAAATGACTCCAAAATGTGTACAAATCCTTTTTTTGAGTCATGGACGACCATGGGAAGCTTTTAACCAAACTTGTGGTCCCATGGAGTCACATGGGTGTGATATTGACATTTATGACATTATTTTTAAAAAAAAGAGAAATATAACAAAGGTTTATATATCCTAAGTAAGAAAAATATTAATTTTGTTTACATAAATTATATCTTAGAATATGAATAGTCATTGTAACGATAAAAATATTTCCTACATCATGATATTTTTTTTTATTTTTAGACATTAAATAAATAAATTTATTTCTGACAACTTGATGATGCAGGGATTAACTCATTAATGAACGATTTAAATAAAATGAAAAGATAAGGTAAAATCTAAAACATACACTTGTCTAAATCCAATTGTATGTGTGGATTTCGAACCCTTATCACCTTATCCTCAAAATATATCATTTTGGGACCTTTAAAATCCGAAAATCATTTTATAATAATGTAACATTTCAAGACTTTCCAAAAGTGACCCTCCTCCCTCTTAAAAAAGGCCCCCACCTCTACCACCTTACCCACACCTCTAAAGCCCTTGGATCTTCCAAAATCTGCTCATATTATCTCTACACATCCCACTCTTACTACTATAATCCTTACATTGGACAGATGTCCTGCCAAGGAAGCTTTTGGCTCAAATAAAAAAGAGTTACCCGATTTAGAGGTAATGTCTTATCTCATGTTTCTTTCTTTTATTTTCCTTCTTCACTCACCACTATAATTTTATTATTTGATCCCATAATAATAACAATATCATACATATACTTGGATGTTGTTATGATAAGGAATATACCAACACTTACACACACCTCCGTCTAATGGTTAAAGAACATACTGTTTCTGTGGGTGGTGAAATTCTGCCTCACGAAACGATGATTGTTCAATCTTATTTTAACACCTCTCATGGTGGAAATTATGATGGAAATATATTTATATATGATATATATTATATTTATTTCCTCTCAATGCTTCTGTATATTCTATTTAAAACATACATTTATGCTTTGCATGTTGTGAAAATGCTATAATTTCATATGAGGAAGTGTGGACAACCTCCCCCTCAAGTGATGTGACTCGTTCAAGCCAAAAATGGAATTTATAAAGAATGAAATTAATGAACATATGTTACCTATATAACATATATATTATACTAGAATTATAATATATCTATGTCTCATTTAGTTTTAATGTCCGTCAATATGACAAAAAAAATAAAAGTAGCGTTCATGCGTACGTACGGTCTACCGTTTCCATGAACGGTACATTTCATTTATTATCTTAAAAAATTATGGAATATTATTAAATACATATATAATGGATATATATGATATTTAAATCATTAACACCATTCCAGAGATGATGTACTTATAACTACATGGACAATTCTCTTCAAACAAGTTCATTTTTGACTCATGTACCGAACATCGACAAAACGTGTGATAATATATCACATAATAAACTAATTATTATAACATGATAATATGTGATATGAATTGAATAATAAACTTTAAATGAAGTCCTTAAGAAATTATAAATTGACCAAGGTTTATTATTTAGGAATATAAAGAAACGAACAAGACAAGTTGGACTTGAGGTAAGGGATTTCTTATCTTGCTTTTAATTCCGTGAGATTTCCATTGTTCGCCACTTATTTATTTCATGTGGTGTATTGTGTACTAACATTTGATAAATTTTATCATTATTATATTTATATTCATGGAATTCTGTGATTCATTTGTTGTTTATTATCATTTGGTCATACGACTTGATTTATTACAACGATGTAAGGGGTTTTTATATCACTTTTTATTCCCGTGAGATTCATGCTATATTTTCCACTATCTCCTTTGAGTGGTGTATGTACTGTCCATTATTCTACTATTTGATTAATATACATCCATTTATGTGTATTTACATCAACATTTTATTGTCCTTCTTTCATGGGGTGTATGTTTCGTAGGTTACCAAATCGGTAAGGGAACCTTTCAACCTCTTCTTTTTAAAAGGATTATTTTTGTTATGTCTTTTGATTCACATCTTCTTATGTTGGGATATGTTCTTCTATATCCTTATTACTGTAAATATTATGTCCAAGTGAGGAGATACCATTTTTTCTCTCATCAACTCATTTTCTGAAATTTGATGTGACACCGTTAAGTTACCAAATTTTTTGTAAGATAATTTCTTAATCCAATTTCAATTCTTTGGTTAAAACTTCTACTTCTTGATTATGTCATTCTATGAATATGTGTGAATGACCTATGATTGTTTTACACTTCATATCCTATTATATTGGCTGTATTTATTTTTTTCACACATAATTATGTCATTGGTTTATCCTTAATCTAAGGATACCATCTTTATAAGGGACTTCGTCTCAATATCCTTTCATTGAGGCATCCTTTTATTTATACATGACATTATTTTATACTTTGTATAAAACACTTTTGACTTTTCATTTCATTCAAATGGAATATTTTCTCTATGAAGCATTTTACTAAACAACAAAAAGGAATGTTTCCTTTTTTTTATGTAAGCGGTGACAACGACCTTTTCCGCCGCCGCGAGTATTATCTGATCTTTGGATTCCTTAACAATCCGTAAAGTTTTTAAAAGGAAAATAAATACCATATACTCTTTTTACATATTTTGGTATTGGAAATGGTTTTTAGAATGGATTTATTATTTCAATATCATAAAATGTTATATTGTTATTGCAATGTGGGAACATTATCTTTCCTTTATGCTTAAGTTATGTGCTATGATTATGTTATGGTTCATAGACATTGTTACGTATACGGGTGGTTCCATGATAAACCTAGGGTAGGTGAGCCCGAGATAGCTCTCCAATGCATTGGGTAACATGAAGGAGGTAAATGTGAATGTTTCTTCGAAGAGATTTAGGGAATATACTGTGATGGGTATTCCAAATGTGACTCCCTATATAGCTGTGATAGCTATAATATAAGTATGTTATGTATACCTTAATTTAACTTTATGAATTGTGATTACTATGTTTTATTTATAAATATTATGATTTCAGAAGTTATGTTATGATTGAAAATTATGGATTCATTGGTTTGTATTTTTGATGTGTTAATGTTTCCTTTCATTATGTTATAACCCTTACTGATCTTTTTATGCTCATCCCAAGTTTTTGAAATGTTTTTCACAGGTTATAAGGAAGGGTAAGAGAAAAGAAGTATTCAGGAAGATTTATATCAAGAAAAGAACTCTTGTTTTATTTAAGGATTTGAAAAAAATCAGTTATAGTAGAAGTGTCTACTTTTTAATATTTAAGTAGATATGTAATAGTTATGTCATAAATCTCTAAAAATCTAAAGTTGAAAAAATCCTCAATGTGAAATATTCATTTAATTCAAGATTATGTAATGCTTTAAGGCCGAGTCCTTATATTTATGGCATAAAATTAACCTTATCTTTTAGAATTAACCCTTAGTTTACTAATTTAACTTTTATCATGTCCTATTGTATATTGATACTATATATTTATTATATTTACTCTAAACTTTCAAATGACCTAAAATTAATCATTAATGAAAATTTTAACATAATATATGTTTTTTGGCCGAATCTTATATTTTTATGATTATTGTATCATTTAATAAAATATTAATTGTTTTAAAAAAACTAATTTATGTCAATTTATAAACTATTCATATCAAGAATTTGAAAAAATTGATAACAACTTGATTATTCTGAAAAATATTCATTAATTCAAATATAAGAAGTCATAATAATCTATGAAATTCTTGTATGTCATAAAATGTTTAAAATAAATTTATTTTAATATTTATAATCTCATTTATTTAAAAAATTCATTAATGAGGTAATTATTATATCACCCTTGTGTCACAAATGAATTTATTCATATGTTGTATAAAAATTATAAATAAAATACCATGATGTAGGAAATATTTTTAGATCTCCATGGACTCTTTATAGTTGAAAATATCACTTATATATCCCATTATAAAAATTGTTATTTTATGATATATTTTTTATGATACATTTTCCTTAACTTTAAATTAATTTTTATATAGTGTCATTTTCACATACAAGTGGCTTCATGGGGTCCCAAAATCGACCCAAGGATGATCATGGTAAGACATGTATCATCCAATAGGATTACAACACATGTTACAGTAATTTAAAATTATTATAATATTATTTGTTTACTCTAATTAACAGATTTACCCTTTAACCATGGTAAGTAAAATATTTACTGAAGATACAGTTCATAATGTCTAAAAATAAATGTTAACTATTAACACAATTTGGACCTCCTGATTCCAAATATGGAATCTTTATTTCCAAATTTAAAATACATAAGGTGCATAAATTAATTTAAAATTAATTCCCATTGTCAAAACCAAAAGCTTGTTTTTTAGAAATAATAACTATAAAAAGATTAACAGTTGTTTATGTTCAATTTCAAAGTGAAATTACATCCAATAAACAACATTGGATTAAATGGTAACAAAATAATATGATTTAACTTTTAAAAAAATTAATAAGATAATATAATCATATAAATAAATTATATTAAAAGGCAATTTTGAATTAAAATACAGTATTTTTCACTTTTTGTAAAAAAATGAACATTATCAGAAAAATATAGAAATTTCATCCTAAGTAAATTTTGATTTCCCTATTCTAAATAAGAATAAAATTTTGTCAAATAGAACATATAAAAGTGACAAAAATAGATTTAAAAATTGTTCTCTATCAAAATGCGGTAAATCCTCCTTTTAAAGATTATTCGAGCATTTGTGCTTAAAATTTGATTCATTTACATTTTAAACATCTAAATTTTATTGGATAAAAGTAAAAACACTTAAAAACATGTATAATCATATTTTAGTTAGTTTTATTCCTTCCCGCTAACACAACAAAAAGGTGTTAACTACCATTTAAAATAATAATATTATATTATTATTTTTCAGTATGACTCAGCCTTGAGTGCAACATGAGATTTCGGGGAAACCCACAGTTGACTGTTGTGTAATCCATTGAAAATATAATCCATTTTAAATTAAAATTAATATTTAATCCACAAATATTAATAAATATGAAAATATCATATTTTTTATTTACTGGGGATGTTACATTAATAGTATGAATTATTCATAGAAACTTTTCATAAGGTAATGATAACTTATGTTCAAGGAATTATAATTTTTTTCTAACATATATCATGATATTATAAGAATAATTCATGGATAACTATATAGAAATCATTAAAATGTTCTATTAAGACTGTCTGTGAAAAATACTTAGTATCCCATGAGTTGAAAACATTAAGCAATGAATTAGATGTATATATAAATCACGGATCACCCATTAAAAAATAGACATCATATAAATATATACCACATGATTTCAACCATAGTGACATACAAACAAATGGAAATAAATATGGGTTTCAAATTATTTCCAAATTTTATCTGATAATGAAACATTCAAAAATCATTAGATAAACATAACATGTCAAATCAAGGAAATTAAATGGGTATAAAATAATATTAGTTAATATTTTTGGTAAATACTATTCAAATAAGATATTGAAGAATATAGTATCTAAACTATAAATATAATTTTTATATAGTTAATGAAATAGTTTACGAAATCTATTGATGTAAGGGTATCTCGATGAACATCTATCAATCAAATAAATGGAATATATGGAACATTAAACAATATAATTGGATGAAAAATTCATGTTTATAAATATTGGAAGATTATGTAAGACTAAGGTTTTGATATATTATTTCTCTAATGGGGTTATTAATATATGTGAAATCACAAAAAAAATTCTTAGAAAACATTCCCAAACATCATTGTTAAAAAGACATGATTTTTTTATTATCATTTCAAAAATAATTTTTTAAGAATAAGAGTATATGGATTCATAAAATATAACACTAAAATAAATACCAATAATCGTACATTAAAATCACAAAAAATATAGAAAAAAATATGGATTAGAAGAAAAAAAATATTATTTTAAATGAAATTTCATTTTATATTTAAAATGCATTTTTAATACACAAATCCTTAAAAAGGATAGTGAATTTTTTTTTGATAAGGGTAAAAGAGAAATATGGGGGGTTATATGAGAGAGAAAAAAATTTCGTTTCCAAAATTCAAATGGATAAAAATATATGAATGATAATGTATAGACATGGTTGATATATATACCTTAGATATGACAGTATCAATCATTACAAGGTTGCGAATTTTTGAAAATTGATAAATTAATGATGTAGTTTTTTTTTGAAGTGGAAAATTTTCTCCAATGTAAAAAATAGGATTTACCATTAAGAATAGATAAATGGATGAGTAAGAAAACATAGAATGATATAGTCATGAATGATATCTTAATATCAAAATGACAATAAAATTGAGTAAGCCAACCACTCATGACTCTGGTATCAATCAAATGGATAACCTATAAAGGTATAAAATGAAATTAATTTTTAATTAACATATATTTCTAGAAAGGAATGTGGAAGGGACATCAAGGTGAAATATTTTCATTATAAAAATGAAAACATGTTGTTAATATATATCATATCTAAATTAAAAAACATTGAGATATCGGAACCCTTTTCATTAATCTTGATTAACTAATAATTCTCTAACCTCCAATATCATTAAAATGACTACCTTAATAACCAATTTTATAACCTTATTCAAACCCATAGAATTTTATATACTAAATTGGCACGAACTTTTTATAAATATATTTGATTGTAATATTTTATTTTCAATTTCTAATGCAATCAAATATGATTGTGTGTTTTGTAATAGATTTATAATGGTCATGTGAATTCTTATTTATAGATTTAAATTTCATCATTTTTTGTTCATTATAAATAGTGTATCATTTTTCTATAGTGATTTATAATTTTAAAATTTCGTTCTATAAGTTTTTTTATGATGATTTATGATCACGATGTTTGTGATGATCTTAATTCTATAATTTACAGTGAAGAAAAATAGAATTATATTAATAATATGTTTAATATTTATAGAACCATTATAGAGAAACAAAAAAACATATTTCCTAATTAATTTTTAACAATTTATGTATTTATGTTTCCATTGTAATCTATGATAAAAACATGTAGTATTCTTCAAGTAGGATGTCAAACCAACCCAGAAAAAAACAAGTAATAATATATGGGAGAGTATTAATGTGAAAGTGAA
Organism: Viscum album; assembly: GCA_963277665.1. NCBI lineage: Eukaryota > Viridiplantae > Streptophyta > Magnoliopsida > Santalales > Viscaceae > Viscum > Viscum album. The sequence continues at coordinate 1,258,759,415 of OY728122.1, forward strand.
TGTTTTGGGATAACATAATAATTATAGAATATAAATAATATAATATATATTTTTATTTTATTTAATAATATTTTAGGATATTTTTTTAAATATGAAAAGTGTTTCTAGAAAAAAAGTAATATACCACTTTAATAGAGGTAGTGGTCCGTAGAGACGCATGGGTGACACATTTGTTTACATAGAAAAGCTGTAAAATAATTAACTTGTAATAATTTGAAAATATTAATATATTTATGACTATTATATTAATACATAAAATACCACTTTTTATCCTTTCATGAAATCTTGTTTTGAAAAATAGATCACATCACTTATGGAGGTGATAGTTTATATAAAACTAATGAGACATTTTAATTTTAATAATTGATTTGAAGAAGGTAGAAAATGGATATAAATTTAGTATAATAAAATTTATGTATATCAATAATAATTATGTTAAAATAATTTCATGTATAAAATTGATTTTTAGGGTAAAAGTAAAAAAAAATTATGAGGGCGCGGTTGCCAACATTACCTATCCCTTCAAATGACCACCCATATGTAATAAATTAAGGTTCCATGTCATTATATTTTGGGAATAAAAGGTATTCTATAATGTTGGGATAAATTTTAGGAGAAACTAGGAAGGATTTTTAGCCAATCTAAATCTTTACAAGGAGTGTAGAGAAGGGGTGTTGAAGGGTGTTATTTATAAGTTCATGGAGTGTCCTTTTATAATAATATAAAATGTTAAGTCACAACCCAATGGTTAGTTGAATCCAATAATAGAAAATAATGGAGGGGGAGAGTTAAGGTTGAAAAATAGTAAAATATATATTATCACAACTTTTTAACATATTTTCATGTTTTTAAATCTTACATTTTTCAATTTAAATAGTTTCCATTTTTATCGTGGTAAAATTTTTTTCGTAAGTAATTTAAATTTTTTGTCAAAAAAGAACATGTATTTAAAATATAAATTTGAACTAATTAATTAAAAATTTGATGTTACGTTTTTTAATGAAATAACTATCTTTAATAAAAATTATTTTTAATATTACTAAAGATAACATCTAAAAACTATTTTTAGAAAAACATTATTTTAATGTATAAAGATATCATTAAGAAAAAAAATTCAATGTTATTATTTATACGATATTGACTAGTTTATTAATATATTTTTTTTTATTTTTTGTGGATTTTAAAACATTTTGAGATAGAATAATCACTTGTGGAGATTTGGATTAATGAAATCTGTAAAATGTTTATTAGAGTAAATAATCACATAAGTTTCTAAAATATGAAATAGAGGTTTTATGTATTACGAACTATATTTTTAAATGGTTTATTAATATATATATATATATATATAACAAAAAAAGGATTCATAATCAATCAAAATTTTATTTTATTATGAAAATTTCTTAAAAGTGATAGTTTTTTCAAAATATTTCTTTTACTATTCTCCTAAAAATCAATTATTTCAAAAAAACCCCTCAATATTAGATCCTAAGATAATATTGCTATGATCATTATAAAAATTATGGTCATGTTTTAAATTAAAAATTATAAAATTTTATAATTTAAAATTACAATCTAATAAGGAAATATATTAAATGATTGTTTTAATTGGAAAATGAAATTGATAAATATTAACACTTTCTGTTATAATTTCATATCAACAGAAAATTAAATCACTGTGATCAATTTTTTTTGAATATTAAAGAAAATATTTATTAGTACAATACATCAAAAAATCTCAATTCAATTTCAGAAAAAAATACCCAACACTTAAAAAATCTATTTGAAAACAAATGTAAAATTTATTTTAAATAATCTTCATCAAATATAATTAAAATTAATTTATATTTCCTAAGAATTTAATTTTTTAAATACCATTGTGCTGAAATCATTCTTTGAATTCAAAATTTATATCATATAATACTTTAACATAAATTATATTTTGTGAAAACAAACAAATTTTTATAATACAATATTGTAATTGAAACAAATATTTTTTTTTCATAAATAACTATCCATGAAATATGAACTACTAGAAAATTAGTCTATAACCACTCATATATACCCAAGGTTTAAAGAAAACCGTGGGTATATGTGATATATTCGGGTCTATACCCACCGTTTTGTTAAAATCATGGGTATACAATGCCCCGATTTTAATGTTTCTTCAGGAATCCTCTCCTGATTTCTCATTTCCATCAGGTTCCCCCCATATGAACCCTCCCTTCCAGTCACCATCCTCCACCTCTCAACCCTCACCTCCCATCCACCACCATGAACTCCCAACCATCATCTCTACCTCAACATCCTGGCCTCCACCTCCCTACCCCTACCCTTCTCATCTCCCTCTCCTCCGGTGACATCAACCTCCCCCCACTCGGCTCCCCCTTCTCCGGCAACATCCATGTTCGATCAGTGGATTGGGGTTCCAAAAGGGAGATCCTATCACCAAGTTCCAACGATAATATGTAAGGAGAGGATTAGACACAAATCTAGGGTTCCAAAAGGTGACTAGCATTTGATGGTACTAAAATATAGGTTTGTCAAGTACACTACAAGTTGGTTCATGGTGACTAGTGATTGGGGGAGTTGAGTTTGCGAAGGTGGAATGTGACTGAATATTAATGATTTTATAATACTAATTCATTTTATTTGGAAGTATATTTTAGTATTTTTTTATAAATGATTATTATGCCAATTGGAAGGCCAGGGTTGTCTATATTCATTTTATCTAGGTTATTAGTGAGGAGCATTGTGTTTTTTGATGAAGGAGGACATTCGTGTAGTGAATAATGACACTTGTTTTGAGGAGGAATGATTAAAATCCAAACCAAATGTGAGAGAAAGGGTATGTGTGAGTTCCATTAGAGATTTTTTGAGAGAAATTTCGAGCACATGTCTGAGAGACATGATCCAATGCTACTATTTTCATTTTATTCTCTGTTGTGTGTTTGTAGTTTATAGTCATTGGATGTACTATTCTACTTTTTTCCATTATTATTTATTTAATTCATGTTGTGGTAATAGGTTGATGTAATTGATTATTTTTTATTTATATATTTAAATATGGTCATATAATTTTATTATCTTATTATTAGTTTAATTTTGTTTTTGTGTTTTAATATGTATTTACTCATAATAGTGTTTTAATTTTTTTTCATCAATTTAGTCTTGTTTTCATATAGTTTTCGTGCCTAGTACTATTATGTCTACATATCAGAAACTATTAGTGTGTTCTTTGGTAAACCTGCCATGAATCTCACCTATTTTATTCTAGTCTTATATGTCTATTTAATCATTCTTAAAAAAACACCATCTGTTGCGGCTTAAGTGATCTCATGCCTCGTTGCCTCAAAATCCATCACTCTTTATCAAATTTAATTTTACTAAACATTGAAGTAAAAAAATATTATGTAAATTTTTTGATAATTGATTGGATTCTACATGGATTATTGGAAGATTATTTAAGGAATTTCTCTTAGATTAAAGGTTATACTAAGTTTGAATTAGAGACATTGTTTCATCATTAATTATTGGATTAAGGAGGTAACGATGATATATTTCAATAATATTTTAATGAGTGGTATTGAGATCATTTTAATATGTTGTATTCTTTTCAACATGATGATTTTGAAGCTATTTAATACTTAAAAATGATTCATAGCATTGTTTACTAAAAAATTAACACCACGTTTTCTACTTTAGATCCAATTTTTAATTCTCTACACACCAAACAAGACAAAATCTCTAGGATTCATAACATAATTGAGATATTTGACCCATTGAAACACTAATATTACATTATTATAAAGTTAGGTAAAAATTTTGTGAGCATGAAATCTTAATAAAACTTTTTAACACGCCCAATTTTTACTAAAGTTATTGCGAGAGACATAGATACGCATATCCGAGAAACTTATTCTGAAACCATAGTTTTTTCATTCTTCTACACCAGTGTTCTATTTTATATTCATGAATATCATTTTAGTTTTTTAAATTTTTTTCATTTGGTTCATTAGTTAATAATTTGTATCCTTAGGCTGTCTTCTCCTACTTCTGTTAATTTTTTTCATTTATTTTATACAATAATAGTAAATTTAAATAATTGATTACTTTTTTATAGATTTAGATATATTAATTGGAATTTTTTAATGTTATTTTTAATTTATTAGTTTTTTAATAAGTTTATTCCATATTACTATTTTAATATTATATTCTATTTTGTCACATTTTTATTTACTACTTGTGTACAGTCTTGCTAGGTCTACTTTTTAACTTTTATTAGAGTTTTATTTGGTAAACCCATTTTGAACCTCAATCTATTTTCTTATACTATTAATAATGTATATATACCTTCTTGAAAAAACACTATTTTATTCATAAGTGATATACTACCATGTTGCATTAAAATCCACCATTTTTTGTCAATTTTCTTGTTGTTAATCCTTAAACTAATGAAATATAATTAGAAAATGTTGAAAAGTTAGTAGATACATTTCTAAGTGATTAATGTTTTGGGATTAAGTAGTGTTGAATGAGAGTTTAATAATTTATATTTTCTGTAACTTTTTAAGGGTCACTAATCATTTTGTTTCTCATTATTGGAAGATAATTTATTGAATTGTGCTCAAATTATTGGCTATCAATAGTGTGAATTAGAGAGAATGTATCATAATTGATTCTTGGATTAAAAAAGTAATAATAAGAAACATTAATATGATTTTATTAATTTAATTTCCCAACCCTAGAAGCCCGTAGTCAGTGCATTATTTTAATACATTGACATGATTATAAGGAATCAAGTCCCAAAGGACCAACCAATTTAGCAGTTTTGGAAAATAGATTACATACATCAACTTTACATTACAATTTAAAACATAAAATACAACATTGATATTTATTTTAGAACTACATTATTCCCTTTATCATAACCATGCATATCAATCATAATACACTTCTTGGAATCCTGGGAAAATAAAACTTAAGAAAGGGGTGAGCTCAGATGCTCAGTAAGGGTAAATAATTTAGCAGAAGCTATAAAAATTAAAGGAAAGATGTGTAATAAAAAAATATCCTTTTTAAACATAATCTTGAACATAATTTGGAAAAAATAAATCAAACATCACCATATAAACATGAACATGGATATTCTACTAGTCGAATAATCACATGTAATATCTAATTTTATAACGAGGGAATGACTAACGTCAGACATCATTACCACATAGTCAAGGAATTGTGCCAAGACTACATATATAATTATTATCAAGGCTTTGTGCAAAGATTGTAGTTTGTCTCATGAGACCTACTAATGCATCGAGGAGCTATAGCAGGCTCCACCCGTCACTTACTAAGTCCACTGCATTCCTCATATGAAAAGATTGAAACATAACATAAACGTTCATATAAAAACAAGCATACGAAATGTCAATAAATTAACCATAAATTGAGAATGGTATAAAAATAGAACATCCACAATAAAATAAATGATAAATCATTAAATAAAATATGGAATATTTTATTATAATAAATCAACCTCAATCAAGAATAATATCCCGTAAAGGATGCTGACATAGTTGAAAATGATCAGTAAAACATTTGGAGAGAAATATCCCTTTTGTGAAATAATTTAAAAGTCACATAATTTATAAAGGAAGTAATTTAAAAGATATTTTTGAATCAAAGTGTCCCATACCACTTTGAAACTTTTTAAAATAATGAACATTTTAAAACATTCATGTCCATATAAATAAATCCTTAAAACCATTTTAAAAACATGGATATTAATGAGAAAGGTTTAGAAGAATAAATATTTAAAACATTTAAAATTATGTTTTAGTAAAATATTCCCTTAAAAATAATCCCTTTGAAAACTCTTTTATAAAACATGGACATCAATAAAAAATATCTCCTAGTAGATACTTACGTAAAAACAATCTCAGCTAATGAAGAGATTGTGAAATTAACCCTTACATTGCACTTTCCTCTGGTCGAGGGTATTTTTAACCACCTATATAATGATCATAGTATGTTATTAAATTATAACAGAACCATATTCATATTATTATATCATACATGATTCATTTATGACTTTATACTACCCATTTAGTAATGATTTCCATGTTAAATTAATATTTTGGGTGATAATCGCTTTCTTTATCGTACATGTTTTAATTTTTTATTCTTGATCATATCATTTAGATAATGATTTAAATATTTCAATAATATAAACCTTGATTTATATATCATATATATTTAGAATATAAATATTTATAATAGATCGATATATGAAATGGAAGGCACCGTTTATAGAGACGGTAGGCCCTACGTATGCGTAAACGTTGTTTCTGTTTTCATATTGTATTGAATGAAAGTAAGTGAATAGGATATATATAAGTACATATATATATATATATCTAGTATAATTATTATTTGATATATTAAATACTTATTAATAATATACATTTTTATGATCATCATTGAATGGTGAATGTGGGAATGAATCTAATCGCGTCGTGGAGGCGGTAATCCGTACGTACGCATGAGCTACAATATCATTATATTGATGGTGAAATTGTATGTAATAGGATGGTATATCATATAAAAATAATCATTAACATGTTATATTTATTATTTAAAGTAGTTATACTCATTATTATACACATCCAAATAAAGAAGTTTTTAAATAACAAACTACACCACGACATGGAGACAGTAAGCCTTACGTACGCACGTATGGTGACTTTTTCATTTATAGGATGAATAGAATAATGAATATAGTTGTAACATATTTATAATAAAATCAAATTATGTATGAGGTAGTGTAGATATTATTTTGGTATGGAAACAGCAAAGAAAGATGAAGTGGAAGAAGAAAAGAACTTGAAAGAGGGTCGTGAAATTATTACCCCTTCTTTGGGTGTTTCCTTCTGAGTGGATCAAAAGGGCTCCATAGGGTGCCTTTTTGATAAAAGTAAGGACTCTATCATGATGTTAAGGAAGTTGGGAGGATATTTGGGTAGGTTTTGGCAGATCCAAATAGCTTTGGAGGTGTTATTTTGAGAGAAGGGGAAGTGCCCTTTTATAAGAGGGGAGAGAGTCACATTAGGAAAATATTAAAATATTAATTTATTATACAATCATATTAGGTTAATAATGGCTCCAAATGAGTTTATTTATAGACTTAGGTGGTTATGGGTCTAAATAATCTCAACCAATAGGTTTTAGACAAGTTTAGGTTACCATTTTAACCTTATCGTTTAGATTTAGCTCTTAGTAAAATAGTTTAACTTTTACTGTGCCTTCTTGTATTCTTACACAATATGTTTAATAAACTTACTCTAAAAATACAAGAGAACCTCAAGTGGTTCACTAATTACATATATAATATTATTTTATCCCTTTTTCCGATTCTTAGAGTTTGGGGAATATTATATCAACCAATAATATCGTATTTGTTTTAAAAATTAATTTATGTCAATTTTGACACTATTTGGTATTTTGATTTTTTGAGTCATAAAAACATTATAAATTCTAAATAAATTTATCTAATCAACCCTAAAATGTAATAGTATCCTAGAAAATTCTTGGATGGCATCAAAAATTTAACTTCTATTTATTTTAATATTTATAATATAAACTATTTTAATATTTCATTAAGAAGGTAATTACCACAACATCATTGTGTCATAAATAAGTTTAATTATTTAATCTCTAAAAACTATAAACAAACTATAATTATGTATGAAAACTTTTTATCTTCCTAATTAATATTTATTGTCCAATTTATCTTATTAATAACCCTATATGAAAAACAGTTTAGTTAATAAATATTGAATTTAACACTTTTAACTCTTCTTTAAATAAAATATTATTAAATGTCCAAATATAATCCAATTGGAACTAAAGGATCATATTTTATTCCTATGGTTGTTTTTGGTTGAAATAAACTTTTCCAATAGAATGAGGACATGTGTTAGGGAAATTATAATATCATTTTTACCATTAATTACCCTATTAACTTTTACCCGTGGTAAATAAAAGTAAAATGTTACAATTCACCAAAAAAAAATTCAACTTATTGAACCACATTTTATTTATTGATGTAAACCATGTCCCTAGGATTTTTTAATTTCAATTCACAGAAGTGGTAAAATTAAGTTTTATGAAAATTTTCAAATGCTTCTAGAAGGTGGGTAAAAGAAGGAAAAAGTTCAATAAGAATTTATACATATAATTTTATTATAAAATGATTTCAATGAATTAAATTGAACATATATTGGTATTATATATCTATTTTTACTTAAAATAAATTTAAATAAAAAAATAATCATTTAAACAAAAATTCGGTTTTAAACAATAATGCAGTGTTTTTCACTATTCGTCAAAAATTGAATGTTTTCAAAAAAATACCAAAAATTTACCCTAAGTTAATTTTTATATTCCGAATTCAAAAACGAATTCTATTTTAACAAATTAAATACATAGAAGTTACATTAATTAATTTATAATTAATTCCCGTTGTCAAAACCAAAAGGCGGGTTTTAAAAAAGTAAAAACTATCAAAATATTGACATGTGTTTATGTCAAATTTAAATGTGAAATTACTTATAATTTCTTACATTGTATTAGATGATAAAAATATAATCTAATTATACTTCAGAACCATTCAAATTTATAATTAAACACTATAAATAATTTCTATTAAAAAAATTCTGTTAAATTAAAACATAGTATTTTTAAATATTCATCAAAATATTGAAGTTATCAGAAAAGTAAAAAAAATTTATCCAAAATAAATTTTTATATCCCTCTTCTAAAGAAGAATTTAATTTCATTAAATTTAATATATAAAAGAGTCAAATATTGGTTTTAAAAATGGTTCTCCATTATAATGTGGTAAAATTGCATTTTTTGAAAAATACATCTTTTATCTAAAAAATTGAATTTTTCTTATATTATGTCTAAGAAACACATAATATGGATGTTAAAATTATATAGATTATATAAGATTAAAAATTCAGTCAATACTATTTATAACCGCTTTTTGAATGGCTAGTTTGGTATGTTGTGGTGCGCTCAAACTCAGTGTTGCGTGTAGCGTAAGCTATTGAATCACTTTAATGAGATATTGTACTATGAAATATGGGGGTGTTACATTCTCTTATCCTTAAATAAATTACATCCTCGCAATTTGAAAATTTTCTTCAATAATTAAAGGTTAAAAATAGAAAAATACCTTTGTGGAAAACCCACATTGGAAGTTGGGTTAATAAAATTTAGTCTTAATAAGAGGGAAATGGAAATGAAAAAGTCACCACCAAATTATGACATCGATTAGAAGAACATTTGTGGTAATTAGAGACATATAATTGGAGAGAAAATGAAAATATTTATAGGGAGTGATTGAGGCCATCAATCACAAACATGCGTACAATTGCGGGCCTTAAATCCATCAATCTATAATGATTTAAAATATCATCAGTTCAACAAAACATAAGGTATTAGGCTAACACATTTTTGGTTTTAAGATCTCTTCCCTAAATTTTAATAATTATTTTTTTCATAGAATAAGAGAAAAAATATATACTTGACAGTAGAGTTTCACCCTTCAACTAATTCCTACCACAAATTCATCTTTCACTCAAAAGTTAATAGAATTCAAAAATATTCTATTTATTCTAATCATATGGGGTTGCAAAACAAATGAATATATAATTCATTTTTCATACTATTTAAAAAAAATACATTATATAAACTAGGAAATCATGTAGGCTAGTGGTGGGTGATGCTCCCTTATCGCCCTTTGGTTGAGTGTTCAAGTCTCGCGGCCTTTTCAGACGCGACGGGTTGTCGCCCGACCTCTGGGTTGTCATTTTTATAACAATAAAAAAATAATCTTAAGAAATTATTTAAACTTAATAATAGTATCCAATGTCAAAATTAATCCATTCCAACCTTTAGACTTATCTAAAATACTTCCGTCCAAATTCATAGTCCAAAATTTATATGGGAGGTATACACAATGAAGATTCATTTTGACATGTAATAACATGTGTATACCTTCATCATGTATCCTTTTAAAACACTATAACAACCTGAATTAGCATAAAACCATATTGATTAAATTCATTCTCCCTTATTCCTTATAAAATACTAGATATACTCCTTATATCAAAGAATATTGTAAACTCCAACAATGATGGAATAAAAAACTATTAATCAGTTCCAAGGATGTCAAAAATATCCCATATAATTTATCCAAATCAATCATTTATTATTCAAAAATAAATACCTTAGTATCAGGACCGTATTAAATTTTTATCTTTCCTTCAAAGATGTATTTTCCTAAAGTTTTTACTTGATTTGAGTCGCTTTTCTTGGTACCACACAATCTCAAATCCTTAATGAAATAATACCACAATACAATCCTTATATACTCCATAATTATTATAACCAGTACATCGTTGATACAATACTCAAATGACATAATTAATTAATATCAACATCAGAACACTAGTCATTAATCTTCATCTGTGGTAATATAATAACTTGATTATTATCCAACAACATAATTTTTGGTATACTCTGATGATTTGGACATTGATTCACGTAGTGTCCCAACTCCTTGCAGATGAAGCATTGTACATTTGAAACCATTTTCTTACCCTTGAAATTACGTTCTCAGATTACTTTTTCTCCACACTTATAACAAACTCCAATTCCCTTTAAGAATTTAGAAAGGTGATTATTTCCACAATTATCACATATGGGAGAATCCTTCTTTCCCTTATTCCCTTTATCCATCTTTCTCTCTACCATTATTTTCTTCTTTGGATTCCCATCAAAGCGATAGGACTCAGAAAATTATTAAATTATCTTATTAACACATGATACTATTTATTTAGGTGATGATAATATGTGGGAAACTATTTCCTTTCTAAATGTTGTCTTAATACCATGTAATATATGATCCTTCTATCTCTTTGGATCATGCGTATTGCTGGAGTTCTCATTCCATCTACTGGGTGCCATTTATAAACAATGGCATACACTAAGATAGTTTTATGAATCACAATGCACAATTCCAAACATGTAAAATACCTAACGTAAATTTAAAAGTTTATGCATATAATATATAATCATAAAAAATGTTTTTTAGGAATTATTTACTCCTAAATTCCCATAATTTATTGTAAATAAAATGTGAATTATCCTAAGCATATCCCCCATGAGTATCGTATGCAAGAGTGCATCAAGACCTGTGGTCGTGTATCAGGATACCCCGAGTCAAGCCTAAAAACCCTTGTCAGATATTTTCACTCTTAGGTACATCTGTGCCAGAGCCGCCTCTACCTTCTAATATCCCGACATGGATGTACTGTTTGGAAAATTCAACAAACATCTACATTACCAAAATTTTACTATGTTCTTCAATTCTAATCCTAAATTTCTATCTTAGGTTAGTGTTCTCTAATAAACGTTTTTCTAATTTTAGTTTCTAATGTTATTTCTAAACTTCCTCTAATACCAATAGCAACACACCGACCTGAGAATCCCAAATATGGTGCATTTTTTTAATAAATTGGCATGATTACATGGAATATAGTCCCAAAAGACCAATCAGTTTAGAAATCATAGAAAATGGATTACATACAACAACTTTACATTGCAATTTGAAACATAAAATACTGCATAGATAGTTCTTTGATAATTCCATTATTCCCTTTATCTTAACAATGCATATCAATCATAATACACTTCTTGGAATCTTGGGAAAATAAAACATAAGAAAGGGGTGAGATCAGATGCTCAGTAGGGGTAAATAACTTAGCAGAAGCTATAACCTCTTACGGAAAGATGTGTAATAAAAACATCAGCCTTTTTAAACATAATCATGAACATAATATGGAAAAAATAAATCAAACATCACAATATGAACATGCACATGGATATTCTACTAGTCTAATAATCACATGTAATAACTAATTTCATATTTAGGGAATGCCTAATGCCAGACATCATTACCATATAGTCAAGGCCTCGTGCCAAGACTAAAAATATAATTTTTGTCAAAGCCTTGTTCGAAGACACTAGTTTGTCTCATGAGACCTACCGATGCATCAAGGAGCTATAGTGGCCTCCACCAGTCACTTACTTAGTCCACTGCATTCCTCATATAAAAAAGTTGAAACATAACATAAACATTTTTATTAAAAATAGAATACGAAATGTCAATACATTAAACATAAACCATGAATGGTAAAAAAATATAACATCCATAGTCAAACATATCATAACTCATTCAATCAAATATGGATATTTTATTATAATAATTCAACCTCAATCAAGAATAATATCCAGTAAAGTATGCCGACATAGTTGAAAATGATTAGTAAAACTTTTTAAGAGAAGTATCCATTTTTGTGAAATAATTTAAAATTCACACAATTTATAAAGGAAGTCATTTAAAAGATATTTTTGAATCATAATGTCCCATACCACTTTGAAACTTTTGAAAGGAATTATCTTTCTAAAACATTCATGTCTATATAAATAAATCCTTAAATCCATTTTAAAAACATGGATATTAATGAGAAAGGATTAGAAGATTAAATATTTAAAACACTTAAAATTATATTTTAGTAAAAGAGTCCCCTAAAAATAATCCCTTTTAAAACTATTTTATGATTCATGGACATGGATAATAAATATTTCCACTTATATACTTACATAAAAACAACCTCAGATAATAAAGAGATTGTGAAATTAACCCTTACCTTGCACTTTCCTTTTGTTGAGGGTATGTTTAACCTCCTGTATAATTACCATAGTATGTTATTAAATTATACCAGAACCATATTAATATTTATTATATCATTCATGATTTAATTATGACTTTATAGTACCCATTTAATAATTATTTCAATGTTAAATTAACATTTTGGGTAATAATCGCTTTCTTTATCATACGTGTTTTAACTTATTATTGTTGATTGTATCATTTAGATAATGATTTAAATACTTCAAGAATATAATACATGATTTATATTTCATATATATTTAGAATATAAATATTTATAATCGATCGATATATGAAATGGAAGGCACCGTTTATGGAGACGGTAGGTCGTACGTAAGCATAAACGTTGTTTCTGTTTTCATATCGTATAGAACGACAATAAGTAAATAAGATATATGTAAGTACATATATATATCTATATATATATATCTATATATTACCATTATTATTTCATATTTTAAATACTTATAAATAATATATATTTTAATAATCATCATTGAATGGTGAACGTGGGAATGAATCTAATCGCGTCGTGGAGATGGTAATCTGTACGTACGCATGATCGACAATATCATTATATTAATGGTGAAATAATATTTAATTGGATGTTATATCATATATAAATAATTATTAACATGTTATATTTATTATTTACATCAGTTATACTCATTATTATACACACCCAACTAATGAAGTGTTTTAATGACAAACTACACTATGACATGAAGACGATAAGTCGTACATACGCACATATGTTGACTTTGTCATTTATTGGATGGATAGAATAACCTATATGGTTGTACCATATTTATAATAACCTCACATTATGTTGGAGGTAGTGTGTTTATTATTTTGGTATGGAAACAACAAAGAAAGAATAAGTGAAAGAAGAAAAAAACCTGGAAGTGGGTGGTGAAATTGTTATCTCTTCTTTGGGTGTTTCCTTTTTAGTTGATCAAAAGGGATCCATAGGTTGGATTTTGTATAAAAGGACTCTAAGTTGATGTGAGGGAATTTGGGAGGATATTTGGGCATGGTTTGTCTGAGCCAAATGTCTTTGGAGGTGTGATTTTGAGAGAAGGGGAAGTGCCCTTTTATAAGAGGGGTGAGGGTCACTTTAGAAAAAGATTAAAATATTAATTTATTATTCAATCATATTTGGTTTATAATTTCTCCAAATGAATTTCTTTCGATATATAGGTGGTTAGGGGTATAAATAATCTCATACAATAGGTTTTATACACGTTTAGGTTACCATTTTAACCTTATCATTTAGATTTAACTCCTAGTTAAATAGTTTAACTTTTAACGTGTCTTCTTGTATTCTTACACTATATGGTTAATAAAAATATAATAAACTTCCAATAGAACCTCAAGTGGTTTAATAATGAAATATTTAATATTATTTATTCCCTTTGGCATAACCATATATTTTGTTTGAGTATTATATCAACTAATAATATAGTATTTATTTTAAACATTAATTTAGGTCAATTTTGACACTATTTAGTATATTGTTTTTGTGAAAGTCATAATAACCTTATTACTTCAAAAAAATCCAACTAATGAAACATAAAATGTTATATTAACCTATAAAATTATTGGATGGAATAAAAAATTATAATTTTTTTTTTATTTTAATATTTATAACATAAACTATATTAATATTTCATTAATAGGTAATTACTGCATCATCATTGTTTCATAAATAAATTTAATTATAAAATCTCTAAAAATTATAAATAAAATACCATTATGTAATAAATCATTTTATATTTTTGATTTATATTTATAGTTGAATTTATCTTATGTATAACCCTATATTAAAAAAGGTTTAGTTAATAAACATTCAATTTAACTCGTTTAACTCTTCTTTAAATAAAATAATAATAAATGTCCTAATCTAATAAAATTATACCTAAAGGATAATATTTTATTCCTAAAGTTGGTTTTGGTGGAAATAAACTTATCCAATAGAATTAGGACATGTGTTAGGGTAATTATAATATCAATTTTACATTTAATTACCCTATTTACTTCTATCCATGGTAAATAAAAGTCAAAAGATACTATTACCCAAAAATTATTCTCATGTTATTGAACCAAATTTTACATACTTATTTCAACCATGTTTCTCAGATTTTCAAAATTCAATTTATAGAACTGGTAAAATTTTGTTTTATGCAAATTTGCAAATGTGCGTAGAAGGTGGGTAAAAGACGCTAAAAAGTTCAATAAAAATTTATACTTTTAATTTTCTTTTAAATTGTCTCTAATGAATTAAATTTAACTTATATAGGTATTATATATCTTTTTTTACTTAAAATAAATTTAAATAAAATAAATAATTATTTAAAAAAAGATTCAATTTTAAACAATTACGTAGTGTTTCTCACTATTCATAAAAAATTGAATGTTTTTAGAAAAATACCAAAAAATTACCTTAAGCTAATTTTGATATTATAAATTCAAAAATGAATTGTTTTTTACCCAATTTAATACATAGAAGTTTCATTAATTAATTTAAAATTAATTCCCATGGTCAAAACAAAAAAGCGGGTTTTTTAAAAGTAAAAACTATCAAAAGATTAACATGTGTTTATGTTAAATGTAAATGTGAAATTACTTATAATGATGTAAATTGTATTAAATGATAAAAATATAATCTAATTATACTTCAAAACCATTCAAATTAATAATTTAACACTATAAATTATTTTGATTAAAAAAGTTTTTTTCAATTAAAACATAGTATTTTCACTAATCATCAAAATATGAAAGTTATTAGAAAAGAACCAAAAATTTATCCAAACTAAATTTTTATGTCCCACTTATAAATACGAATATAATTTCATTAAATTGAATATATAAAATTATCAAATATTGGTTTTAAAAATGTTTCTCCATTAAAAGGTGGTAAAATTGTATTTTTTTAAAATACATATTTTATCTGAAAAAATGAATTTGTTTTTATATTATGTCTAATAAACACATAATATGGATGTTAAAAATATGTAGAGTATATAATATTCAAAATTAAGTTAACACTATTCATAACCACTTTTTGAACGAAAAGTTTTGTATGTTGTGATGCGCTCGATCTCGGTGTTGCGTGTAGCGCAAGCTATTGAATTACTTTAATGAGATAACATACTATGAAGTCTGGGGGTGTTACAAATAATTGGTGTTAATTCTATTTTAAACTGAAATTGGTTTTAAAACATGATGATTTTTATAATCCCTGAATCATAAAAATGAATCACACCCTTGGTTAGAGTGAGAAAAATACCATTTTGTGCCACTTTTGAAACACATTATCAATATTACATGTTAAAAAATGATGTCTTAGTATACTATGCTTCATAATTCCTTGTAGAATAAAAATTAATTTTAATAATTTTGATGTATGAGTATGTTTTATTTAATTTTTTCAATCAAAATTTTTAGGTGGTATTTCTTTTATAATCATCGTCATAATTTTTTTTAAATTTTACGGACACCATGTTGTTAGGACATCCTATTTTGTTACCTGATGATAAAATGATTGATGTAGTAGTGTTTTATTTAGAATTTTTTTTCACTATTATAAATTTACTTGTGTTAAATTTTTGTTTCTTCTTCACTTTTTATTTCATTTTAGATCACTAGAACTGAATCCTAAATCATTTTCTGGTTTATTCATTTGGTTGTTTTTTTATATTTATGTCTCTTGGGTCATATTGAGTTTGGTTATCGCAACCTCCATCAACAGAAGTCAATTCTCTATGGGTTTCAGCTATGTTTTGTTCTGTTTTAAATCTTTTATTTTTTTTAATTTAGGGGTTTTGGTGTTTTGAGTTTCTATGTTTTTCTAGAGTATGTTGGACATGTTGTAGTGGTTTTAGGTAGTCTTTATCAAAGGTGACTTGAACATGTACTCATAGGTAGGCATACAAATATATAAGTTCCACTACATATTTATATATATATATTCACTCAAGGCCATATGACTTGAACAAGTTTGTGAAAGTGAATATGTGTGAATGTGGTAAAGGGAAGATTTGAGTTGTCATTGTCATAAGCTGTGTTCCTTGAGTTTGAGGTAGTTTCCATTATGTATTGGCCTTTAAATTTAAAATATCAATGATTGCATTTATTTTAGACCTTGTTTTCGTACTAAAAAGTGACATAGATTTCCTATAATAATTGTCCTGAATAGACTTGAAGAAAACAAAAATAACAAATATAAAATTTGGATACACTGAATTATACAAAATTGAATGAATTATGAAATCATATTAGTAGGAGAAGACAAAACAAATTGAATCATATTAATATATAAAGATTGTTATGTTAATTAGAGAGAGTAGAAAAACAACTCTATATACACTATTTAATATCTTAAGAATCTCAGATTATAAAAAATTATCTTTACAAAAAAAGAAGAGGAAGATGAAGTAAAGAAGGTGAAGTATGAATCCCTACATGAAGAATTCCTCTCTTTCTAAAGGCCCAGCCGTGACCTCCCAAGGACCAGCACTAGCGACGTCGAATAGGAATATTAGAAAATGATTCATATACCCCCTCACATACATACCTCTTATTTAATACCCCCACAAAAAAGTCCCACAACCCCAAACTATCTTTAATTATAAATGTGCAATATTGCCTTTACCACTATAAAGTACTACCCAACCAGTAGAAAATGTCCCTCTCACTACATAGATAGACCCAAAAACCCCACATTCCTAACAAATAGTAAAACTAAATATTTCTAAATGAGTCTATAATAAATTAAATTACCCTATACCGAAGAGATTAATTAAAACTAACTATAATTAAATAGATCATATAATGGTGTGCCAAATTGAATCACACATAATCAATATAATCCAATTAGAACCCTCCTAGATTCCCTCAATTAGAATTTCATCAAACATAAAAAACCATGCTGAACTATAGTAAACCAGAAAAATAAGATATATAACTGTAAACCCAAAAAAGTATAAATAAATAAAGTGGAACCATAAAAACCCATAATGGATTGAATAAAACCAAATAAAAAATAGAGTCAAACATTTTTTGAAAAAAAATTCATAAACCAACTGAACCTTACTAGTAATGTAAATTAGATCAACCAAAATTGATCTAGAATGATCAAAATCAATAAAATAGAATTAAAATAGAAAAATATTGGATGAAACTAAATTGGTTAAGCTAATCTATCTAGAACATATATGATATTGAAAATGATGGATAAAATTTGACCAAATATAATGAATTAAAACAAATATGACCACAACCAAAATGAATTAAACTAAACTAAACCAGACTAATATGAACAAAAAACAATGAAACTGAATCGAATATGACCCAAATGAATGAAATTTTCCATGAAAATTCTAAAAAAAACACAAAAAACTAAATCTATTGAAAATGTACCAAAAAACATGTATCGAAAAAAACCTACCAAAATTTTCATGGTTTATGATAATTAAATCCAAACTAAAATAAAGGGAAAAACTAAATTTATTCATACATTGATAATAAATAACTAATAAAGAATAATTGAAATGAACACAATCATTTGAATTTGGGATAACAAATAAAAGAAAATTGTAGAGTTAGAAACTAATGTAATTGGAAATGGTCCGTATTGAAGTAATCGATATCAACCAAATTAAAATATACATAACATAATCTAGGAAAATTGTTCCTGGTTTAAGAAACCAAAAAATAGATGGAACCACATCCTATTTAACTAATATAATATGTTTCCTCATTGATTCCCAGAACATGTTTTGACCCATGGGGCATTGTGGTTATTATATTGGGTAAGTGACTTGTATTGTCACAAGAGACAGGTATTCCCTAGTTTAGTTTTTATTTTATTTCTTTTATCACATCACCTACTGAGTCCTTTTACTTATTTCTATGAATGAAGACTAGTTATATTCATCCAAGGGGGCTAGAAAGGCTCTGGAGGTGACTATTTGGTTGTCCTTGCAAGGGAGGCAGATCGAGGTTTGTAATATCCAGTTACCTCTCAAACATATATTCCTTAAGCCACATCATGGGTTTCCTATTCATTGAGTCAGTAAGGGTTGAGTTTGAATTAGGAGGATACCTATAATGGTGATGTCATATGTTCTTTTGGTTTTTAGGTTTACCATGCTTTTTCTGAAGGCCTCCAGAAGGGTACACATTTTGTACCAGGGATACACGTCGTTTATTGATCCTGCAAACAAGTCATCATTTGATTCATGCCATGATAGGTACACATCATTAGTGGGAATTACATGTCATTATGGATTTAATGAATGAGTTTTAACCCATAGGGTTGGGTTTAATGCAAAATGGTTCATGTTTTTGTGGTTTCAAAACATAGGTATTACACATCGTGTACCAGTAGTACAGGTTGTGTACTACATTGCCTTCATTTTTAAAAATATAGTGAACAACTGAGTTTTTCATTTTGGATCCTCTTCTGTTCTATCTAACATAACCTAAGGCCCTCCCTAGGCAACTTTGAAGCCTACCAAATTTCATGGATCCACTCATTTGGCATTCAAACATCCTTTCGTTTGCGGTGTGATTGCCATGTAAGTGTTATCCCTCATTCTTCAAGTTTCTCTCTTTCTCCTCTCTTGATTATCTTATGGATCATCTAGAAACTAATGGATATATAACCTATGGCGTTGGATCTTCCTTCAAGGTTGATTTTCAAGGAATTCTACACCATCATTTTCATTGACAGGTGCCATTTTCAGGGTTGTGTTTTAGGATGAGGTAGGTGGTTCTATCTTGATTAGCCAAATTTATTATCCATTTTTATTGATTTATTCCAATTGCTGAATTAAATTAAATTTCCCAAAAAATTTTTAAATTTCATTGAGAAAAAAACCAATTATAGTGAATTGGGATATATGAAATGGTATTGGAACGGAGATTTGGAAAACCCCCAATTTTATTTAATTAGGTTGGGTTTAAGAAAATTTTATGATTTAAATTATTGAATTTAAATTGAAGATTTTATGGAAATGTTTTCATATAAAATGTTGAATTTAATTGTGAAAATTAATTGTGAAATGGATGGAATTGGTTTCAAATTATTTCAAATATATGAATATGGATTAATTTGATTTGATAGAAACCCACTAGTTTTATCTTGTGAAGGAGGCATGTTTTTGAATAAAACTTATTTTGGTTTTCAGTGGAATGAAGTTAGAATTTTTGAAATGTAAAAAATAAAATTTATTGTATTTTAAGAAGTCTTTAAATTAATTTCCCATCATGAAAGAGCACATGTAAGCCTTAGGTAGTTGGTGAGTTATTTGGATACACTATATGCTATGACAATGTTGTAAAACATACATGCATAGGGTCACATCTCAGATGGAAAGGTGATGAGTCACCTTTGTCTAGTGTCAGGGTTATGTGAGTATACTAATTTTTTTGATCACTTAGAGTGTTTTGAATCCTATATTAGGTTAATATTAACATACTTTTTGGTAGATGACCAAGTTTCTGACTTGTTTAATTATATTTGAGATATAAATGTATGCTAATGTTTTTTGAACTTCTTTACTTGACTGCAAAATTTATTTAAACTATTTTGTATAAATATTTTTTTAAGACATTGTTTTAGAAATATTCAATATCTTGTAAAGTAAAGCTTGTGATTTAAATGTATTTTTCCATCATTTTGAAAATGTATAACATGTTTTTTTTAAATATGGTTTTGAAATTCCAAACCTATTTATTTTATATTATTTAAGGCATTTCAGTCGGTTAATCAATTTTTTGAATCTCTTATGGAATCTTTTGTGCTATCATAATGGTCTTAGGATGACACCTTACTATTACCTTTAGGTGTTTGTAGACATTTTTCTTCCATGTTCAAGTAAGGGGAAAGGATTTATTGGAGAAGGATCCAGCTGTTGAACCATTGTTGTGGTGAGTTGTGACCTTAGGGACATTAGGGCTATTTTCCCTATTTTTAGTACTTGGGTTGTTGTAATTTGGGATTTTATGCCTCCTTTTATTCTGGTACTTTACTCACAGTGGAGTTCCACTTAATGTATATTGACTTGACTGTCTTGCTTCCATTATGATTTGTGGAAACTTCATTCCCACTTTCATGTTTTATGGTGCTAGGTGGTAGTCACCAACCCATGGGGATCGAGAATGCCCTTTGGGATAGGTCAGGGCTAGCTTGGTTATAGGGTTTCTATGGGTACATGAGCTAGTTCATGACAATGTTTTATCATAGGAGTTTGTTCAGTTCATTTTCTTGATGTCAGTATGCATTTCTGAAATCCTATCCGGACTTAGGATGTAGTTGAGATTGAGTTCCTAGCCCGCTCTCACCTCAATGAGCATTAAGCCACCAAGGGTAGTTAGGGAAGGACATCTTGTGAACTAGTTCTACTCTTTTACCTATTTTTGATTTCAATAGAGTGAAATCCAAATCATTTTGTCCTATCTGTTAGGATTTATGTTTCCCTCATTTCTCAGTTTGAGCATTCTCTAAAAGTAATCTACTGACTTTTATAGCATCATGCATCCTAGAAGATGTGCTAATCAGATCCAGGAGAAAGCTACTACTGAACAAGAACAAGGGAATCCTCCAGTGGACCCAAATATAGTTGAGGTGATTGTGTGCACTATCCAATATCTCGGATAGGAACCACATCCAGTTCTCATTCAGGATCTAATTAGGGATCCTCAAGGAGATGTTCTTCAGAATCATTCTCAAGATTTCCTTTGCTAGAAACCACACATTATCGAGGGATCCAAATAATCCTCAAAATGTTATGGAATGGTTGAAAATGATAGAGTGTTTGTTTGTATTCTTTGATACACAAGACCAGATCAAGGTGAAATGTTCAACCTTCTTGTTGAAGGGACAAATAAAGAGATAGTGGGACATGATGACGATGTAATGGAATAATGAGGTATTAGAGTGGAAGCACATCGGGGTTCTTTTCACCAATCAATTATATCCTGATTCAGTGGTGTTTTCTGAGGCTGTGGAATTTTTCAATCTTGAGCAGGCTGATTGAACTATGACTGTGTATTCATTAGATTTGCTAGGATGGTGATGATTTCACCTGAGATAGTATCTAACGAGAGGAAGAGTGCTCAATTATTTGAGTTAAGGCTTCGATTTGATATCTATTTTAGGTTTTCGTGTTGAAACTTCTCACTTATGATGATGTTCTTGATAGGGCGATGATGGTTGAGATGGAACTGGATGGGAATTCAGGGTTTATGGGAGTTCCTTTTCCTCCCAGTGGCAGCATTGGTCCCCTCAAACGAAAATATAAGCTTGATGATTCTCATAGTGGTTCTTGATGGTAGAGTCATTTCAGACATCAATCATCTCTAGGAGGAAGTTATTGGGTTTTCTATCAGTGTGGAAATATAATACATTCTAAGAGGTTTTTCACTATGGCACCAAATTACATTACTTCATGCGGATGTTTAGGAATCCTATAGAGGTTATTCTGTCACTTCTCTAATCCGCATAGTCAAACATGGTCATCATCTCCTCATAAAACTATGGGGAAATAAAATGCTTCACATATGAAAGGGTTCAAACAACATGTATCTAGAATAAAGCGACTTCATGCAGTGGAAGTGTCTCCTGGGGAAGCAGACACGGGTCCAGTGATTGTGAGAGGTACCATTACTATAACATCATTATTAGTCACTTCACTTTTTGATACTGATGCATCTCAGTCTTTTATATCATCCTTAATAAATAATCCATGTAATATTCCTATGGATATTTTATATTTTTCAATGGATATTACTACACCCCTCAGTACGAAGAGTGATCAGGGTCTATGTAGTTTTTCTTGTCTCTTCTCTCAATCATATGCTGAGAAAGGTTTGAATTTTCTAGTTCTTGATGTGAAGTATCTTGAAATTTTATTTGGGGTTGATTGGATAATTTCTAACAAAGCCTTAAATGATTTTTTTTTTCTTTTATAGGTCTACATTACTAAACCAAGTGGTGTGCCTCTTGTTTTTCAAGGAGAGTTGGACCTAAGGTCGAGTAGAGCTGGACCATCTTATCTAGAGTTGGGGAAAGTGATATTAGTTTTTTCTTTTTACCTGGAGTGAGATTAAATGGGTAGTGGTCTTCATCCAACCATCATTGAGTTTCCAAATGTTTTTACTTAAAATTTCTCTAGTCTTACACTGGTGGGAGATGATGTTTTTTTATTGACATAATGATTGGAACTCAACCAGTCTCTATTCCCTATTACTAAGTGGCTCAAGCTAAACTAAAAAAGTTGATGTCCCAGATGAATGATCTTCGTGGGAAATGCTTTATCTATTTGAGTGTATCATATTGGGTGATTCTAGTTCTCCTCGCTAAGAAATCTAATGATTCTCTTCTTATAAGTGTCAATTATCAAAAGATCAATAGAGTTACGATAACTAAAAAATATTTGTGGCCACAGATTGATGATATGTTTGATCAGCTGAAATGGGTGAAGTGGTTTTCGAAGATCGATCGTTGATATGGTTACCATCAATTGAGGATAAAGGAATCTGACATTAAAAAAACTGCCTATTAGAGTAGGTATTTCTACCATGAGTACCTTTTTATCCCCTTTGGTTTAATAAATTCTCCTTCCATTTTCATGGATTTAATGAACAATTGTTTCCATGAGTATCTGGCTACCTTGGTGGTAGTCTTTTCGGATGACATTCTTGTCTACTACATATATGAGGATGATCATGTGGAATATATAAGAAGACTTATATGTCTGCTGAGAAATCACAACCTTTATATCGGGCTTTCTATGTGTGATTTTTTGATTTGGGAACTAAAATTCTAGGGACACGTGGTGTATGAATAGGGTATATCAGATGATCCTGAGAAGGTGAAGGAAGTTATGACTTGGGAGAAACCATGAAATGTCTTCATGATCAAGATATTCTTGGGATTAGTCGGATATTATTATAGGTTCATGAAATAATCCTCGAAGCCGTCTTATTGGATAATTGCTCTAACGTGGAAGGGATTGAATTTATCATGAAATGATAATTTCCCAAGTTATTTTGTTGAGCTGAAACGTCTGTTGAAGGCGGTGCCAATGTTGACTTTACCAGAATCCGAGAAAGTCTTTGTGGTCTTTGTGATGTATTATGTTTAGGCATGGGTTGTGTTCTTATACAGGATGATCTTGTAGTAGCATATGGATCACGTCAACTTAGGGCACACAAGAAGAATTATCCTATCCCTGACCTAGAACTTTTAATAGTGATGCACACACTTAAGATTTGGAGGAACTACCTTTTCAATGAAAGGTTTATAGTGTATTCAGACAAATAAATCATGAGTTATATTCTCTCCCAAAAATATTTGAATCTTCAATAGAGGTGTTGTGTGGATTACATACAGTCATTAAACATTGACATCACCTATACCCCAGAGAAAGGGAATGTTGTTGCAGATGTGTTGAGCAGGAAACTTCAAGCCTAGTTAGTGAAAGAATCCTCAGAAGAGTGGAATTGGATGGTTCTCTTTGCACAGTTTCATATTGGAGTTTATGATGAAGGGGATGAGGTTTCCTTGTCCAGTGTTTAGTTGACATCTACCCTTCTCAAAATTATTCTACCAGATCAACAACTTGATGATTAGTTCCATAGATTTAGAGAATCCATTTATGGTGGGGATATTTTTTCTCTGTGGTTTTTCCCCGAATATGGTGTTATATGTTATCTGAAACACTTTTTTATGTTTGTTGTTAGCAAGGAGGGTGTGATTGGAAATTTCCAAAACTCCTAGTGGGATATGCACCCAAGAACCAAAAAAAGGTTCTATGATGTGCAACGATATTTTTGGTGGTCAAGAATGAGATAGGACATTAATGAGTTTTTCTCTTGTTGCTATATGTAACATCTTGTTACGGTTGATCATCAAAAACCTTCGGTTTTACTTCATCCACTTCCAATTCCTACTTGGATTTACCATGATATATCTATGGACTTTGTGGTTGGGTTTCCATGTACACTGAGAAAGAATAATGTAGTATGGGTTGTGATCGTCACGTTAACCTTGTCATCTCACTTCATACCCCTTCAAGATAGTTACATGGTTGAGGAGTTGGGAAGTCTCTACAAGAAAAATATTTTCTGATTGCATAGAGTTACATCTACTATAGTCTTGGACAAGGATCCTTATTTTTCTTCTCACTTTTGGAGATTCATTCCTGAGGTACTAGGATCTCAGATCCATTTGACAATGACCTACCATCCAAAATGAATGTATAAACAAAAATTACTATACAGATTCTTAAGGATATACTTTACGCCTTTTTTCTAGACATTGGTGGGGCTTGGGATGATCAAAAAGGGCTGGTCGAGTTTTTTATGACAATAGTTTCTAGTCCTCAATCAGAATGGACCTTTCAAGGCCTTGTATGGTTGGCCTTGTAAATATATGTTGTGTCGGTTAGAGGTTAGTGAATGTTCCTTCGATGGACCATGCATGGAGCAAGAGACGACTAATATAATTCATCTGATTCATTAGAGGATGTTGATAGCACAAAGATGATATATGTCTTGTGATGATTGACATCATATACCATTGGAGTTTTGTATTGGTGTTCGGGTGTTCTTAAAGGTTTCACCCCGGTTGGGTATTTGATGTATTTGGATACAATAGAAGATTTCTACTTGTTTTTTCAGACCTTTCTAGGTTGTTGAAAAGGTGGGGAAGGTTTCATACCATTTTGAAAATCCACTGCAACTGATGTCGATAAATAACATGTTCCATGTATCACAGATGAGAATGTATCTATCTGATCCATCTCACATTTTGAGTTGGTGTTATCTTGAGGTTGAACCTGATTTATATTTGACTGAGCTACCTATCAAGGTAATTGATTCTAAGGCCAAGGTACTTCGTTGGAGGATGATACATTTGGTTCATGTACTATGGAAGCCAAAATCTAATATTTATGAGATGTGGGAATTTGAGGCCCTAATGAGAGAGTAGTGGCCTCAACTCATTGGCATTCAAGATCCTTCATTGGATTTCTTGGGGCTGAATTTCTTTATGGTGTGGAGGTTGTAACATCCCATTGTCGCTCTAAAATGTATGCCTTAAACCTCATCATGAATTTCCATTTCATTTAATGGGTAAGTGTTGAGTTTGAATTGGGAGGATACCTATAATGGTGATGTTAGAGGTTTTTTTGTTGTTCATCTTTTACATACATTTTCAGCAGGCTGCTAGAAGGGTATACATTGTGTACCAGGGATACACATTGTGTATTTATCCTACAAGAATGTAATGAGAAGATCTATTCCATGATAGGTACACATAATGAGTGTGAATTAGAAATCTTTAAGGTTTTAATGAATGATTTTTATCATAGATCTTCGATTTTTAATGAAAAACATTTCTCATTTTGGTAGTTACAAAATATAGGTATTACACGTTGTGTACTTCAAATATACATCATGTAATACCCCAAAATTGTTTTTAAAAATGGGTATTGCAACAACGTTTTTATTTTTTTCTACACTATAGTTCCTTCCCCCTCAACCTAAGGCCCTCCTTAGGTGACTTTAATGCCTTCTAACTTTCCCGAATCCACTCATTTGGCATCCGATCGTCCTTTTTCTTGCGGGGTGATAATCGAGTAAGTGTTCTCCCTCGTACTTTGAGTATCCTTTTTTATCCTCTCTTGGGTTTTTGACAGATCATCTTGGAAGTGATGGATCTATTCCATAAGGTGTTGGATCTAACTTATCAGTTGAGTTTGAAGGTCATCTACACCTTTGTTCTCATTGATGGGTGTCATTGTAGGTGTTTTATTTCGAGAAGAGGTACGTGGATCCGTCCCGATTAGGAAAATTCATTATCCTTGGTTTTTCTAATTTATTCCAATTGCTGATGTAAATTAAATTTATGAAACTCTTTTTTCAATTAATTTGATAAAAAAATCCAATTCTAATGAATTGGTAAATTTTAAGTGGTTTTGGCCCGAAAAGTTGGAAAACCCCCAATTCTTTTGAATTAGGGTGGGTTTATGGAAATTGGATTATTTAAATTACTAAATTTAAATTGTGGATTTGATGGAAATGTTTTCAATTTAATTGTTTAATTTAATTTCTAAAATGAATAATGAAAAATAATGAATTGGTTTGGAATGATTTCAAACTTATGAAGATGGATTAAAATGATTTGTTAGAAACCTTGGGGTTTTATCTTGTAAATTAGGCTTCTTTTTGAATAATTCCTATTTTGTTTTTAAATGGAATGAAATTGGAATTTTTGAAATGGAGGAATGAGATTTATAGTATTTTAAGTAGTCTGGAAATAAATTTCCCATCATTTTGGAGCGCATGCAAGCCTTAGGTTGTAGGTGAGTTATTAGGATACACTATACACTACGAAAACATTCTAAAACATACATGCAGTGAGTCACATCCCCAATGGGAGGGTGATGAGTCACCTATGACCAGTTTAAGGGGGGAATGAGTATACTCATTTTTCAATGATCTCTTAGAGAGTGTGGAATCCTATAGGTGGTTAATATTATGCTACCTTTTGGTAGATGACCATGTTTATCACTATATTATTTGTATTTGAGATATAAATTTATGCCAATATTTTTTGAAATAATTTACATGCCTTCTGAATTGATATAAACTTTTTTATATAATTTTTTTTACTCAAGTAATTTTTTTAGAAATATTCCACCTATGGTAATATAAATCCTACGATTTAAAAGTATTTTTTTATCATTTTGAAAAGTATAACATGTTTTCTATAAATATTATTTTGAAATGGAAAACCTATTTATTTTTGAAAATCCAAAGCATTTACTTTAGTTAATCAATTATTGGAATCTATTGTAGAATCCTTGATGGAATCCTACTGGGATTAGGATAATACCATACTTTTGCCTTTGGGTGTTAGTAGATATTCTTCTTCTGGGTTTGAGCAAGAGGAAATGATCTCTTGGAGGAGGATTCAGTAGTTAAACCATTCTCATTGTCAGTTGTGTCCATATGAACATTGAGGTTGTTTTCCATATTTTTAGTATTGGTTATTGTACATGGGGATTTTTATTCCCCCTTTTATTTTGGTACTTTACTCCTAGTAGAGTTTCCCTTATATGAATATTAACTTTCTTGTCTTTCTTATGCTTTGTTTTGTGAAAAATTCATTCCCACTTTCATGTTGTATGGTGGTAGGAGATAGTCGACAACCCATGGGGATTTTGAACTCCCTTTGGACTATGTTAGGTCCATATTATTTATCAGATTACCAGGGTACCCATATTGGTTTGTGATTGGGTAATGGAGGGATTAATTGGTGTGTTCCATTTTTTTCTACCTTTTTATTATTTTGTTTAGGTTTATTTTTTTCCCTTCGGTGTGGATGTCTAATGTACATATTATTCGTTATGAATTATTTTTTATTTTGTGATACTATTTTAATTAGTTTTTTGTGGGAGAAATCAATCCCAAGTGATGATTCCTTGATGCGGGGACACATATTCCAGCCCATGGTCATTGGCCATCCAACATATTACATCCTAGTATTCTTATATTAGAGTATATGTTTAAACCATGGTAGGGCCTAGGAAACATTTATAATTAGGGATGGATTGAGAATGTGTAAGAATGAATTGTGAATTTCCATGAATAATGATTGAGGACAATACAATTTATAATGAGCAGATATGGGGGACTATGCAATATATATGGATTCTCAAAATGCTATTGGCATAAAAGGGGGTGAAATATTAATGCATTAGGACTACTAAATGGAAATTAACATTCAAAACCAATTTGATATTGTAATATCTGATCATTAGCTATTGTAAATTGTTGGATTTATTGATTTTACTCAATCTTAATGCAACTATAGAAATACCTTGGTGACTAAAATAATTTATCATACATCAGATTGTTTGGTTTTAAATTCACAGTAAAACATTCATTGACCACCCATAGGCTGTAGTCAAATTTAATTTCAATTATTTCACATCTAATAACCATTAATCTATTCCAAGATATATTATGAAAATGAATCAACTAGGAATATCACTATACTATTATAGGTGGATAGAATGGTTTATCTAGATAGAGACGGAGAGAAACTAAACTAATATGATGGGTCAAGTACTAGAATTTATTTCCCATCATCTAGTTAGGTTTAATACGATTGTATTGATAAAATGGTTTATTTTTTATGTTTATAATTATTTAACACCACTATTTGGATCATGAAATTGGACTACCACAATAAATTGATTATTTTTAAAATATAATGTTGTTTAAGAAACAAATTTTTCATTAATATATGCAAGAGTTTCCCCTTAAAAGCATGTCTTTGCAATTGAATTTTTTGGTTCTTAATTGTTTTTATTGATTTCCTTGATATCATAGTAAAAGATTAACATTCCATACAAAAAAATATGTTTCTTACTGCTATCTAATTTATTACCAGTATTGATAATGGTGAATTATGGTTGTCTAAGTTTTTTGGTTTGGTTTTTCCTGATTTGGTTTTGATAATGTTTGGGATGAATTATTGTGGTCATACTATGTACTAGGTTGCAACATCAATGAGTCCGGCTCTACAGTGAGCTCAAAGGGGGTTGTAGGGGGCAGCGCACCCTTACTCTAGGGGTTTGGGGGTGAAGGCCCTTAGAAAAAATATCAGGTCACAGTAGCAACCCAGTGTGGTTGGGCATGGAGTAGTTTGGAAATTCTCTATGATAGTTATAACACTAGAATAGTGTAGTGTGGGAAGTAATTTAATGGTAAATTTGGATAAACATGATAGATATCATAAACCAACAAAACCAAACTCAACTAGAATGAGTTTTTGTTAGATTGTTTCATGTTAATAGGTTGATTAGGTTTTTTTACCCATGGTTATATATAAATAAATTCATGTAAAATTTTTTATGTAAAATTTTTACATTAACTCATGATATTTACCATGTACTGTGGTTTGTATTTTTTTACAGTTTAAGGATGGCGGGAATGCTAGTACTGCTTGTCCGGGATTGGTATATTTACCCATTGATCAATGAACCATGGGTGTATTATGTAGCATGAAATAATCTAGACCCTTGGTATTGTAAACCATGGGTATAGATATATTCCCATAGTATAACTAAAACTGTGGGTATTACGAAATTTTTTGGTGTTATACCAATAGTTTCTTTGAAACCATGGGTATAGGTCTATACTAATGCCCAGAAATCCCATGATTCATAAAATCGTGGGTATAGTCTATACCCATGGTTTTAGGGGCTATACCCACAGTTTCATATCATGGGTATATGTGATATTTCTAGTAGTGATATTACTTTAAATTCATTACTAACTACTCAGTTCATCAATATTCATTTTTGATACATATATATATAATGAAAATATTTTCATCAAGCATATTTACAATAACCCTATTTCCAATGGAAGTATTTATAACTATAATTATCCAACCAGGGTTGACCGAACATATCACCTAGTATGCCCCTCAACAAGGTGGAGTGCAAGTTCATGATCACCATAGTATGTAGACCCAAACCTGGTTATTAACATATGAAACACTATAAATTATTTCACCTTGAAACAAAATGGAAACAAGTCTTAGAAAATACATGATAAAGATAAAAAACTATAGTACATCATTGAATAATAATTAGACAACAATTAGTCATATGGAATTTATGCAAGAAGGATTTTCCCAAAAAAAAACCAAACCAACAATAAATGTGAATTTATTTCAATGCCATACTATGCCACCATGAATACAACATCAACCATGAGAAGTCACCCAGAAACATGAAACTATTTTCATTACCATTATCCTACAAAACCAAAGCTACATACAACACAAGACGTATTTTGGGTGAGACTAATATTCTAAGAACAATACCACCATTAATAGATACAATTTTTATTACCATAAAACAATTAAATCAATATTTAAAACAAAATAATTTAATAAGGATATTTCCTTTGAAAACAATTTCCATAAAGAATAATTTAGTTTCCTATAACAAATGAAATTTTAAAATAATACATGAATATAAATAAGTATATGAAAGAGAAATAGAGGGAAAATAATCATAACCACCCATAAAAGTTTCATAGGACAAACACATGAGAAATAAAACATGTAATATCATCATATTGTATAAAACCAATCAGAGGCTAGGATTTAGCCTATGAGATTATGTAATAAGATATTAAAATAACACTAAGATAAAATAATTTGATCCATAATGGTATTTACTCATGATATAATTTATGAATATTATGGCCAACCATTAGCTTCTATAGAAAATGGGAACCTATCATAGTCCATTTTGGAGACTTACCAACTTAAAACACACACATGTCCATAACTCAAGGTACCCAATGTTCCCACTATGTAATTATTTTCGAAACATTAATATAGTAAATTCAATTAATTTTATAAAACATTTCCACAAGAAAATTATTACAAATCCCATGCCTAAAAAACTATTCAATGTCATCTATGAGGTATTTCATCAAACACAATTAATTTATAAATATTTCTAAAAGGGAAACCCATTTATAATTCATTTACCCTGACACAGAAGATGAAATTTCATAAAACATAACTGTTGATATGAAATAAATAATTTATCATAAATTAAATGGATATAAAACATTAGAATCATAGGTATATCCTGAGAAAGAACCACCATAAAGACACGCCTACCTCAATAGTGGAGGAATACTAGTCTCCTTCAAGAATGGTGATTGGAAATGAAGAGTTCTAGTACTCACAAGACTAGATCCATCTGAACCTCATCCATCAAATAGCTTGGAGGCCTTCAATATTTTTTTTGTTTAATGAAAACCCCCCTTTGAGGTAAGAAGTGGGAAAACCCTAACAAAAATCATTGACTTAAAAAAATCATGACCCAAAACTTTAGATAGGAAAAATAAATTGACAACACGGAGTTACCCCTCCCAAGAAATTGAACATGAAAATCTCTCCACCGGTGTAAGGATGAATGGAAAGAAAGTTTCTTGTGTCAAACCACATGCCCAATATGATGGAAAATTCCATACCCTCTCAAACATCCAAATCCATAATGTTGTGCAATGATGAACAATTAGCTTTGGAACCTCCTACGGGGATTGATAGATGTGGTCGAGTCCAGGTGCTCCACTATACCAACAGACCTAACAAACCCTTTCACCATTATGAGATAACACAACCTAATATCCTTCAACAATCAGTCATCCTAGACTAACCCCAATGAACTCCTCAGACCCCACCACCATAGCCAAAGAATCCCATAAGACAATCGAAAGAACATGAGCTCAATCTATCCTCACCTAGGACTCGATAGCCAAACCCCACGCTAAGGGACCACCACCAATGAGGGAGTCTGGGTCATCCTAAAAAAAATGCCACTCTGGGCATGGATCTTCTCTGATCAGAACCATGGATGCATCCTCATTAGGTTCTAGCCAAGCCTTACGGTGACAAGAAAAATAATGACCATTACGTTGAACCCGGACCACAAAACCAGATCCAACCATTAAAAAAAATTCACAACATATCCAAATGAAACACCTAAAAAAATTCAAATAATATGAAACTAAAAAACCTCCCCCTCCATAGTAATTCAGATCTATCCTTGAACTGCACCGTAAAATCGCTGGAAGCAAACCCTCTCGCCAAACAAGACGAACAACCTGAACAGACAGATCAGGGCAACCGCATGCCTCGAAACCGTTGTAATATGAAAAGAACATTCGGACGACCGCCGAAGCTCTACTGAGAAGGGGTGAAACTGACCCATGACATGTGTGTACCGTGCCAAGACGACTGCCATATTTCCTCCTAGATGTGATGCTTCCGCACAAGCATCAACGCCTACACCAAGTTGAACTCGCACTGACCTGACCACCATAGCTCCACCAAGATGCAACGCCAGTGCACAAGAATTAATGCCCATGCTGAGTTGAATCGATATCCACCATGAGAAGATCTAGACTCAACAGGGTAAGGAGGAGAGAGCCGGGAGAAACCCTATTTTCATGAGAGAGATGACAATTATGCCACTCCGAGGCTTGGGGTTAGTTCCCATATGAACCTCATCAATTCCAAATCAATCCCTCTAGATCTAGTACACACATCCGAATAGGGTCCAAATAATTTAAGGGGGAGCGTGATCATGGGGTGATCTTGGAAGAGGAGCATAAATTAGGTTTAAAGAAATGCATACCGAGAATGTATCAACAATTATAGAAAGATAACCACCAAGAGAATAATGGGTAACCTCTTATTGGATCAAAGAATGTACTTGAAATGATAATGAGATATTGGAATTATATTAGAGGATAATATAAAAAATGGTATTAGTGTAATTTTATTATTTTAATAAATTCAATTGTGTCATATGGTTAGTCCACATTGGTAGAAAAACCACGGTCTAACTATGTGGTAGATACTATGAATTGAAAATAGAATCACAATGTTACCATGAAATAACTATTGGGATAGAGAAAATATGCACAATATATAAAACAATCTCTTGAAATGAATCTTTTAACATGTATTATTTTCATCAAACATAAAATTGTTTTACAAAAAATGGTAAAACTATTTAAAACATAACTTCAACCAATATAGACATACCACATAGTTACAGTCTAGTTACTAGTAACCTTCTGTAGACCATTCGTCGGACCCATTTCTCAGAAAGAAAATTTCATCCTTGACTCCTGAAATCCTTTCATACATTAAATGATATAGACTATGCACAAAATTACACATAACTCTAACTATAAGGGAATCATGATTTTCTAGACGACGCCACATTCACTCCCTCAAAATCAGTCTCAATATTCTAGATTATGAATAGTATAAGTAAAATACTACCTCATCAAGGATTACCACTCAAAAATCAAATGGATATCTTTTCTTCACTACCATAATATATGAAATAAAGGATTTTTTTTACCATAAAATACCATTTCACAGTGATCTATGATATTTACTATTTTCTCAATCAATGAGGTGTTTTCCTAAAGTTTAAAATCCTCATAATATATCACATTGAAATGATACTGTTGATTCCTTCTCAATTGGTAAAAATGTAACACATCATCAATATAAAAAATGAGATATGAAAATTTTAATAAACTATACATAAATAAATATCATTTGATAATCTTGAAAGGGAAAAAAACCCTGGTGCTAACATACTGTACTTACTAAAATGGTTATGTCACAAATGGGGAAGTTGAAAATACAATTTGTCCTATATTGTTTCTAAGATGAATGATCTTTGACATTAGTAATGATAATTAAAGTAGTATCATAAGAAACATTGGGTATGTTTCATCCCTGGTAGTACTCCTGAATAATATTCACCGGCTCCCCTTTGATGATGTCCTAGAAAGATATGTACAATGATCTTGGGAATCCTTCTCACCCTAAGGAACTCCCCAGATTAAGGTTACTAACATCCCCCAGATCTCAAACTCTTTGATAATTTTCTTTAAAAATTCATTGATATCCTGAGAGACAACATGAGGTAAGGACTAAAAAATATCATCTTTCCCTTAAGGTTAACCGACCTACATATGATGGTTGAAACCCACTAACAAGGAATGAAAATGAGATGCAGCCATACCTCCAACCACTTGATGATCATTATGGAATGTTCCATCCTCAAGGAGGATATCAAGAACATAATTCGGCCACCTACTATTAATGAAATCCTGAAAATATGTGGTTTCATGATCCCCTTATTTTATCCAAATAACCCTTGAGCACTCTCTAACTTATATTTTCTGTTATATAAGTAATTCATCAAAGATGGTCTTATGTCGAACCATGAGATTGAAAATCTCATCATCACATTAATATTCTAACTCCATCTTGATATGATCAATGTCATATTTATGTTTATCCTCATACTAGGAGTGGTGTGGTTTTCTAGAGACCTAGATATGGAGATACTATTTTAACCATCTCAGTTTATAATAAAATCTATCCCATGAAACTTTATGCACAGGATTCTACCAATTTGCACTATCCACAATTTGATAAGTAGGCTCTGACTCCCATTTGCATAAATAGAAAAAATGATCAATGATGGATCCACCAACTGTAGGGAGACAAAGAAGAGTAGAATGAAATGAAATTGTTGAAACTAAATGCTCCAAATTAGTATTTGAGTATGAAGTGATGTCCTCTAGGTTAATAAAGAAATGGTCCAATCTAAAAAACATATGCTGATTTTTTTTTTATTATTAAACCACATGTACCTCGAACCTAAATATCCCAATTCTAATAAACTGTTATGGGATGAAAAAGCTTCAAACACTTTGTTGTCTCATAGGGTGTATAACCCACCACCCTTACTTTATGAAGGACCCCAACAAGGCAAGGCTCACCATGTGAATTGAATCTATCAAGATCATGCCAAAAATAATCCCTCCCCTTCTCTTCACATTTTCAATAAACAAAGGATATAAAGAAACTGAATGTATTAGAACATACATTCATGGAAATTTGTAGATTTGAAACCACCTTTAACTCAATAGAATGATGGTAACTATAGAAAATATTGAAAATTTTATTTTCAGGATCTTGATGCATACAATTATGGTGCCCAATTTTGAAACCAAGGTCACATATTTTTTGACAATGTTGCTTGTCCTAGAGAATAGCCTCCACCACAATTTTGTTAAGGAGAATCTCAAAAGCATGTAAATTGATCTTTACCTAGGATACCAAGCCTTGAGAATTCTATATAATGAAGGGGATCATTGAAACTAAAGGTTCTTGGAATTGACACCCAGTGTTGACATGCTCTTATTCTACCATGAATTAGTAGATTTCTATCATTTCTACCACCTTCGTGTGTGAGCTCCACTTAGATAAAGAGATATGATGAAAAATGAGTCTAGATCCACATGTTCTAAATAGGTGAAGGCATTTTTAAGTTGAACAGGAGAGGTAACTAGATTGGTGATACAACTGAGGGGAGATCCCAACTCACAAATCCTTTCTTTCCCCTTATGAGAAACAAAACTATAACCAATAGATTTATGAATAAAAGAGTATGGCATAGAGAAACTAGAAATAGTACCCTATGGAGAACCAGGACTTTCTTCCAAATCACGATTAGAAAAATCATTTGATGGGTGGTGGGCTCCAACCTTAGATCCAAAAACTGATAAACCTAACTACCATGTTCCCTAAACCATGGACTAGAAAGGGAGAGAGGGTGAAAACATATATTTACATGGATAAATTATTTTTCTCCCAAGGCACCAGACCTGGAGACAAGCGAGGGGGTGTTGGTGGGGAAACCCAATACAGGAGAGAAAGAGTAGAGAGGGATTCATCCAATACAATAGATAACCATTACCATGAAATATAAGGGTTGGGGACTTCTTAAGGAAGGCCCTATGGGTTTTGTACTGGTTAATAAAATCTCCTCGATGAATATGTAGTCTCGTGGGATGAATTATTTATCCAAACTAAAAAGGAATAAACAATCTCTTGAAGGTAAATGTATCATGTTCTAGGGAAACATGACAACTAATAACTATTAATTTACTTTATTGAGAATTTGATTATTATTATTTATCCATGATATTTTTCATCTAAATTACTCTGGATAAATTTTATTTTTAGGTCATTAATTAAATTAAATTTATTTTTAGCTTTTTACATTTCCATGTTGATATTGCCTTATCTAGTTATTTGAATGGAATGTGTAATCATTTATTTACCTTTCCAGGTTAATTTATTCATATTTATTCATTATTTCTTCTACTTTACATACCCTTACTTAGAATTTTATCTCACGCATTTTTTGTTTCATTCAACATGTTATGAAGAATGCAATTTTCAATAAGCATTCAAGGATGAAATTTATTTCAAATTATTTATAGCATATTTTTCCAAACTGTATTATGGGTATCATGTATGTAATATGGATTCCCATGACTGCTGAATTGATTGTTCCATTGGGATTTGATTCCTTATAATCATTCCAAATTAATAAAATAATGCACCAGCTCCAGGATTTTAGGGTCGGGGAGTTACTGTTGGTATTAGATGGAGGTTTAGATGAAATCTTGGAAACAAGATTAAGAAAACGTAGATTAGGGAGAAAATACTAAGATGAACATTGAGGATAAGTATACAAGAATATCATAGAATTCTGGTAAGGTAGTGATTATGTTGGTATTCCTAGAAATATATCCCTTTTATGAAACTACAAGTTGTTGTGGTTCTAGAACATATATACCTAGGAGTAATAACTCCGACAAAGTGTTTTGGGCCTAACTCTGGGTAAATTAGTACAAGAAAACATGCCTTAATACGCACTTGTGTTGACAATCTCTAAGGATATGCTATGGATAGTTCAAATTTTATATACCTACCATTTTAAGGATTTAAAATTAAATATTTCCCCAAAGTAACCAAAGTATATGATTCTAGTATTAACGATGAAAAAATTTATGTTATGTGTTATACCATAATTATAGTTATAAAAATTTCATTACTTTATAAG
This sequence comes from Viscum album, assembly GCA_963277665.1. Taxonomy (NCBI): domain Eukaryota; kingdom Viridiplantae; phylum Streptophyta; class Magnoliopsida; order Santalales; family Viscaceae; genus Viscum; species Viscum album. The sequence continues at coordinate 1,258,796,780 of OY728122.1, forward strand.
CTAATATAATATATTCCATTATTTATAAATTTCCACTCGCATGATGAATATTATTAGTAATCATAGAAAATGTATAGATTTCTCAACTAAGTAAACCAATAGTGTTGGTATGGGAAATGATCAAGTTATAGATATATTAGATATACTTAATCAGGTTAAGAAAAATAACCTTTCTTGAATATAACAACCTATTCCATAGAAATAATCTCTTTTGCTAGATCACATTATGTGGAAGAAGCCCCCTCGTATAGTGTGACTACAAATCCAATTTATGGGGAGAAGTTGATAATGTCTTTGGAGAAGATATTTACATACATGGAATGTAAGGAAAGGAAAAGGTTACACTAGGGGTCTATTGTCTCTAAGGTGATGCTGACCAGTATTGGTCTCTGATCTAGAATACAAGGGTGGAAGAATAAATTGAAATCATAAAATAGATAACTTTTAAGTAGAAAATATTTGATGAATAATTTCCTCTTGGTCAAAAATTTCAAATGAAGAGAATGGTACTTAGCATAAATCAGAAGGAAGTAGAAAATTTATTAGATTACAAAGCTACCTTTAAAAGGTTATCCAGGTATGATACATATTATATACACAACACAGAGTTCAAGATAGACCACTGCATCGTATGTATTAAGCCAAATATTATAAGGTTTATGGTTTCTCATAATTTATCATCATACAAAAATATTTTTCTTATGTGCTACCATGATATAGAATGATTTAATGAAGTCCTATGTCTTCAATGGAATCTAAGAGAAGAATATGTCTTATGAAATCTAAGAAAAAGGGAATGAGTCAAACGTATGAAGGGAAAAAAGGATTTTACACCATTTGATAACTGCATAAAGAATCGCAATGTTAAATGATTGAACGGATTGGGATTTTATTATATGTGTGGAGAAAAAGGACACGAGGAAAAATAATGCAAAGAAAACAAGAAAGAACACTATTATTCAATATTACCACTACTAGGACATGTGGAGATATTCAAATTAATGCCTAAGTATCAAGGTAATATATCTCTGAAGATGATATGAGATCAAGGTCAAGCATATGTTTTTGACATAAACTACATGGAATGATTAATGCACTTATGTATTTGATTTCTAAAAAATGTGTTGTAAAAGTATTTTGATTATAATCATATAATTCAAAAAATATATGAGGATTGTACTGATGTTATTTTTCAATAAATATTTGAGATCATATGATGAATGTTAAAAAGAAAACTTATTCACTATAAAGTTAAACAATTTTGAAAACAAAATACCGAGGGAATGATAACTCTTAATGTGTTACTCATGTTGAGATAATGGTGAAGAAATGAGTGATTTGGACAACTGTTAACTACATAGAAATTGATTAATTACATGCCAAAAAGTGGAATTTGTCTTTCTTGATGGAGTTTAAAACACTTTTGTATTTATGGAATATATCCAATAAAATTTTTATTACATAAGGAATATGTAATAATTTATGATTCGGAAAATTTTTATGGTGATTTGAGTTTTTAAAATATTTCAAGAGCAGAAATGATGAAGTTATTCACATGTTTGTAATGTGAAACATTAGAGAAAATTCATGTTGATTAAAGTATACAGATATGTTAATCTTATAAATTTAGTGACCGTCTTTCTAAGTGTCGAATTATGATATTTTGGAAAGATTAACCATTTATGAAATGGTTTAAGATATTCTTTAGATCTAGTTTTATAGATTAAGATGTTTTATCTCTATATGATGAATCATATTTTAAGAGATGAAGTAAAATTAGATCAAGGAACAACCAAAGGATTATATTTTGATTATTGAATTGTTTTAATTATATTTACTTGTATTTTTAGAGAGTGAAAAAACTACTCAACTATAAGAAAAATGATCTTGAAACCAAAAAAAGTTTTGTAGTACATTCATTCTCAATAAATCAAATGGCCCTTAGATCATAATGGATTTAGGGATTTTTGATTGTCAACAGTATCCTAATGGGGTTCTCTAGAACTCTCCAACAGAACATGATTGTTATATTTTTCTTCTATATCCATGTTTTAATTTCCCACCTATGTTCTCCTACTATAGAACTTAGTTATGTGATCATTGTACCTTCCTTTCTCTTTTATTATGATTATGTGTTTTTAATCCTTTTACATTGTGGGTCTTTCAAAAATAGTTTATTTTAAAATTCCTGTATTAGATATATGATGTAAAAAGTTTGAGTATGCAATTTAATTAAGTTTGGGAGAATTTAACACCTTGAAATTATAATGTTTGAACATTTTATTTGATAGCATGTATCACACGCATCACCAAGAGCATGAAAGAATATAATAGACCAAAAATTAATACTTTATGTAGTATTTTTAATAAGTTAAATATATTATACCTATTTTAATTCACTCGAAAGCAAGTTAGTTTATGTTATATGCAAGAGTGACTTTCTTTGAAAGCTTACATTACACACAAGACCATGTTTTAACAAACAAAAATATTTTACAAAAATATTATTATTTAATATAATAAGACTTAACATGGCCATTAAATTAATGCTTATAAATATAATTAACTAAAAAATGAAAATATATGGATTACTAAAATATAAAATGAATTCATTGGTTTTGGATTAATTAGAAGTTAATTTGAAAAAAACTTGAATATAAGTGAAAATATTATTATTTTTATGCCCACAAAGAATTTTTACACAAATAAATTAAATTCATTACAACTAGTGTGTTATATTAATGTTATATATATATTAACTTTAATAAAATTTCTTTGAAATTCATCCAATACATTTGAAATGTTTTTTATAAGAACAAACAAAATATTACAGATAAAATACAATATTTTAAAAAAGGTAGTTTTTCTACCTTGAAATGGGGATCCCGTTTTAAATAAAACGTTTGACCATTTAATAAATTAAATAATAAAAAAATAATATTTATATTATAAACATAAAAGTTATGTTATGTTAAATATTTTTTATTTTTCCGTGAAGTCTCATTTTTAATGAATAGTGAAAAATACTTATTTTTAGTTCAAAACTACCTTTTCATCTAATTTATTTATAAGGTTAAATTATGTTTCATATTGGTATAAAAGATTAATTAGATAATAATTTTATAAATTAATCCAATTTAGTTCATTGGAATAAATCTCACTTTGAAATTAACAGTTAAAACATTGCAAACTTTTGGATGTTTTTACCTTAAATACCCACATTGTCATCCTATCTGTGGGATTAAATTTAAATAAATTTATACCACTTAAATTATTAGAATTAAAAAAAACATTCCATATTTTAAATATGAATAAATTATAATTTATAATAATACCAATTTTTTTTATCAAAATGTAATTAAAATTATTTAAAATGATTAATTTTAAATTAAGCTTAATAAGGGACTAAAAGAAAACCATAAGGCCCAAAATGACCTATAAACTTTTGAAAAAGCTATTAAATGGACATATTTAGACCCCATATTTCCTTGGATATAATTTGGTCAATTATTTTATCCACTTGTAACATGAAATTCACGGGAAGAATGCCATTGTCAAAACATTACAAGAGTGCCACTCGTCATCCTTTATAAAAGGCCACCACTTCTCCCCATTCCTCACACCTCACAAACAAATTAATTTTAGAAAAGATCATCCAAAATAGAATATCGAGATCACTAGACTAGTCCCTTATTAATCACATTGGGCAGAAATCCTTCCTATGAACCCCTTCAGTATAAACCAAAAGGAGTTTCCTGATTTTAAGGTAATTTTTTCCAATGATCTCTTTTATTTCATTTGCTTTTATATTCCATATGTTCTCATTATTAAATGATTACATATCAAAACCAGTATCATCAATATAATAAGATTTTTTATGTTATTATTTCTACCTACACTTACACAGACCTCCATCTAATGGGTAAAAGACATACTTTTTCTGTGTATGAAAAACTATTGCCTCATGAAATGATGATTTTTCATTTTTCATTTACCAAATCCCAGGGTGGACATTAGGATGGAATTTTTTTTATATATGATATATATGATATTTATAATTTTATTATGATTCTTAAATTTTTATTTAAAATCTAAAATTATTCTTTCTATCATGTGTAAATACGACAATTTATTTTGAGGAATTGTGGACTACTTCCCCCTCAAAGCGATATGACTTGTTCATGATATACATGTGATATATTAAGGATGATTTTAATAAAACTTTGTAAAATATATAAAATATATATGATAATCGAATTATAATATACATATTTATCATTAAATTTTAGTTATTTTAAAATGAAAAATAACTTAATGTAAAGTTTAGGCGTATATATGGCCTATCGTTTACATGAACGGTGAATTTCATTTATTATCTCCAAAAGTTTATAAATTATTATTAATTAATATGTTCTGAATAAATAATAAGATTAATTCTTAGTTTAATTTTTTATATGATGAAATCATAATCTAATAAATAAGATAATCAAATAACAAGTCATAACACACTTGAGTAAACTAGGAAAATAACAATCGAAATAGTGAAAATATTGAATAATTGTTTATAAACCAGTAGTAAAATAGTATAAGGAACTAATATATGATATTATAAACATAAAAATTTTTCTGTAATAAGTTAGTAACATAATTTAAATAATTATATTGGAGGATTAATTCCACACAATAAAAGGAAGATTAAGGTTAGGTATTTTGTCTCAATTTACATTCCATTGAGACTTGTTTGTTGATATACACGAACTCAGTCTTATATGGTGTATATAGTTCCATTTAAATGTTATACCATGAATCTTGTTATTCTCATAATATTTTAATATTATTTTAATTCTCGAGCACTCCCACCAGTATGACTTCAACCCGAGATATTGCCTCACAACCATTTTATAAGAGGTTAGACTAGAATCTAACACCCTCGAATAAATACTAGTATGAAACCATTTTAAAAATGTTGAGACGTTAGGGAATCATACTTGACTAACTTCAAATGATATTGAACTAGATCCAAAAAATGACAGATGAACTCCAAAACCGATCCATCACCTTGCTGTAGGAATCTTATCTATATCACCTTCACCACCATCATAGTCTCATAGAAATATTGTTGGATAATTGAGGCCTTGATGAATTCCCATAATGGGTCTTTCCATGGTTTGGTCCTAATGATTGACTTTCACCGCTTTCACTATGGTCCTTCATGAAAAAATTTCATTAACTTTTTATTTATGTACTTTGTAAAAATCAAGGAATTTTAATATCCTTTAGATCTTTTTCATATACTCCTCATCTTCCAAAGGAACTATTGGACAAAAAATTGAGGGTTCATCTTTTGAAACTGGATGAGGAAGTATTTAGGTTTATCTATTGGAGGGTCCACTAATGGTGAACCACCTGTAGTTGTACCTTGAATTTCCATCAAATATTTGGTGGGGGAATACCTAAATAATAGAAATAAACTCAATAAAATCAAGGTCTCATCAATATCTCATCATAAGACACAAAAAAAAAACAAACCCACAGTCATAAAACATTTTCAAAAATTCCACTAACCACTATTTAAAATGTATTTTCAAACTTCCAAGTCCAATCCATTTTATTCCATTATAAAATTCAAACCCTTTTTTGCATAAACTTCTTATAATTTTTATAAATGTACCACATTAAAAATAAATCATTTTACAAGACTTTATTTATGGAAATATGAATACTCACTCATCATTTTGAAAATCCAAAATATTACCACTTAAAATCTGATTTTTATCAAAATTTAAAACACGGTTTTCAAACAATTTTAAAATTAAAAAATAACGGAAATAAATTCATGTAAGGGGACTACTAACCAGGGATGATTTGGCCATATGGTTGGCATCCATATTCCAATCCTTCTACTGCCAAATAGAGTAATTTAGGACCACATACTTGGGCTCCATATTGTTTTCCATGCCCTGTGAGATCACCAAAAATAGTGAGACCATCTTCCATTTCATTCCTAAATGAAAACTAAAAATGAAAAGAAAAAAACTAAAAATAAAACATCCCATGGTATCCCAAGGTACAACACTTGATGTGTTGTCCTGAAACATCCTCATACCTACACCCCATGTTTAAATACTCTTACTCATTCTACCCTAACATCCCAAATAAGTATGGGTGATCAAAAAACAAGTTCCTCTAATGTACCTTTCCCTCATACTATTTTTTCACAAAAAAAAAATTTGACCCTGAAACAGTCACCCATGTTGGCCCACAACATCCCTAAGGTGAATTACCAATCACCCAAAGGTGGAAAAAAATAGGGAATCAGAAATTAATGATCGTAATGATTTTTCTAAAGATAAATAATTATAATATAATAAAATAAATGAGAAACATAAAATGATATAAAAAATGAATTAAATAAACAAGGAAAAAAATCAACCAAACCTGAAGACCAAAAAGATCTCTTAACCCTACATGTCACTCACTGAACCCAAATCCCAACATCACCCCCACGATGATCAAAACCAATTTCAAACCTTCAGATAAGTCTAAATAATTATGAAGATATATGAATGAGTATTAAAACTCAACCAGCATTCCCAAATCTTCAATTACATATGAATTTAATTTAAATAAAAGATTCACTAAATTCATGTTTGAAATACAATGTATAAACATAAGATTTTACACATTTATTTAAAAAAACATGTTATATTTCCAATTTCATTTAAAACTTGTATTTTTTCCTATGGAGGAAAGCATTATTATTTTAATGAAATATAGGGACATTAAGATGAATGCATTTTTCTTAAAATGAGAATAGGGCGTAAGAAATTGTCAAAACATTTTCTATGAAACATTTGAAAACCCATTACTAACTTTTACAAAATAGATACACCATTAAAATGGATAATAAGAAATGAACACACAAAGAGGGAAATAGAAAATGGAACACATGAAACTAAATCAGCCGAGGAACCAAAATTATTTACCATAGATATATATTTTCTTGGGAAACATGGAAATACCTTGGTTATTAAGGGGTAATCTAGAATATATTTTCCCTGATCCATAATATCATCATTATTGAAGCAATCAATATCCCTCACACTCTACCATACTCTACCTTTCCAAACATAGAAGAATAATCCCAAATCATATAAATTTACTACTAAGGTCAACTATCTAGATCATAATCCTAAAATAGTGAAAAAAAATTCTTGGATAATCTTCTTTCTATGCTAGGTTCCCATGTCATGTCTAATGTGAGGGTGAGCCTGATGTGAAAAACAACAAACTTCATTCATATATGGAGTAAAAAAAGAATCAAACTCTTGAATCACACTCGAATCACCAAAAGGGAAATCCATTTACCTTCAAATGAACAATAAATGATGGAAGTATCATGTTAGGGACTAACCTTTCTATTTAGCACCCAACAAGAGAAGAGACTCACCCATAATAGTGTTTTCAAAAACAAAATTTATGAAGATGCCAAATAGACCTCATAAAAAGAATGAGAGAAAAAAATTACGAAACATCCAAATAAATATCATGAAAATTTATGAAAATTTAAAAAAAATGAAAAATCCAAACACCATTTAAAAACATAAAACTACTTATAAAATCCAGACATGAATTTTAACAAAAAATTGAGGTGAGATGTTTTTAAAAATAATTTCATACAATTAAATAAATGTATAATTCCACTTCATCTCCCATCAAAAAATTATTATAAATATTATAAAACACTATAGAATATAAAAACATGTTGTAAAATGAAATAACTAATTGATTAATTAAATTAAAAGGCCAATGCATAAGTGACACTTCCTAAAACTCAAAGTTATTTAACAATAAAAACACAAAAAGAAATCTAGAGGGGTTTAAGAAGGAAATAAAAACCAATTAGAACCATAAGAAGAAGAGAAACCAATTTAAAACTGAATTGTTATGATCCCTAGACCAAAAGGACAAAGATATAAAGGGAAACAAAAATAAAATGGAAGAAGGTGGATAAGGAAGAATTGTGGAGGATATTACCATGATAAACCACCACAAAACATGATGTAATACACTTAGAATAAAAATGGAAGGATAATGGGTGGCCTAAAGAAGAAGGGAGAAGCATACATAGCATATCAGGACTAAAATGAGGGGAATGGGAGGTGATTTAGGGTTAAAACCTGAGAGAGGAAAAAGGTTAAAAAACATTTTTAATGAACCAGGTCATTGCACATAGTCAGGTCAAACATTTCAGAAAAGCATAATCCATCCATGCTCCCTCACTAGAATCATAGGATACTCTCATGGACTGGCTATAGATTTTGGGAAATGTTGTTCTAACGATGTGGTTCGGTTTTTTTAGAAAAACAAATCCATTCACATGATTGCCACACGATTTGGAATAAACCGGATCAAGTCATTCACCCACATCTAGTGGCACTGCAAGTCCCTCACGGTTACTTCTAGGAGCTTAATGATTTGAATATAACTATGAGATAACCATGAAACCTAAGCCTTTAATGTTAAAAAAAATATATTCAAAATTAGGAGGCTTCCATATATCCTATTAATTGTGCACCTAAACTGTGAAATAGAAGAAAAAGACCCTAAACCTCATAACCTCAATCTAAATCATGAAGAACTAAATTAAAAATCAAAAAATGTTAAACCAATTTAAAATAATATAATTATAAACTAAAATCTAAAATGTCAAACTAAATTTTTAATGTATATGGATAGATGGTGTGGTGAAGGATGGTATTTAAAAGTTAGACGAGTTCCATTTTTGTAATTATATAATGGGTCTTGTAAGAATTAAAAGATAAATTTGGTATAATAATTTATTCAGGGAATATTTATGATAAAAAATATATACAAAACATTTTCATAAATTTTTTACATATTTTTATGTCTTTTACTCAATGAGTTTTCATTATTACAATTTTTGTTTTGAATAGTGGTAACTTGTTTTTACCATAGTAATTTTTTTTAATTCCTATTAAATGGAATTTTTACGTAATTTAGAGCTAATTTTTTAAAAATATTAATTAAATGTTTCAATATAAAATTATAAAGGAGAAAAATATGAGTTTTAATTTCATCACACATAACTCTTGAAAACTATGTTTAAAAAATGTGTGTTTTTATGCTTAGAAATTATGATTAAGATAAAACCATTAATGTTGTGTATTTTTTAAATGATTTTTTACTATTAACCAAATAATAATTTTATGGATTTAAATACAATCCAAAATAAAATTTCACCTTGTGTATAGTTAGTTAAACAAAACAAAAAAACATATTTTTTATTAGAGTAAAATATTTGTCAGGTTTCCAAATTATTAAAACTGGGATAGATAAATTTATCATTCTATTTGTAAATATATTATTTTATTTAATAAATATATATTTTTATTTAAATAATGAGTCACTTATTTTCAAATTATTCTCATATGAAAATGAAATTAATTTTACACTATTTGCAAAATTGGAATATTTTTACTATTTGCCTAAAAATATGTAATTACACAAAAATCCAAAAAACACTTCAAAAGATAATATTAATCTGGAAAATCAATAAATGATGTTCCTTTTTTTAAATTTGAATTATAAAATCAAAGAATTTAAATTTTAAATAAAATTACAAAATATAAAGGAAAACTGTTATTATAGGAAAATTTCTTTTTTTAATATTAAAAGTTCTTTTTCATTTTTCATATCAATTAATACATAAATTATTGTAATATATATATTTTTATATTCAAATACAATTATTTTAATAATCATTTAAAAATGATCAAATAAATTTTATATAAAAATAGAAGAACAATTAAAAAATATAATTGAATGAAATAATACAATTATATTAACTAGTCTTCAGAAAATAAATATAAAATTAATTTTTTATTTTATGTTATAAAATTTTAAAAGAAATTTCTATTAAAAAAATTCATTAAATTTTCTAAATCTATTATATCATAAGTTGATAATATTTATATTCCACATGATAAAATAAATTTTATAATTAAATATTTTAATTAAATAATTTTTTTCATTTTTTAATAACCGTGAGGTATATATTTTTAAATTTTTAACTAAATACTCACAACATAAGTATTACTATTGGATTCATGTATGTTTGACTACTATATTTCTAATGAATATATTTCCAAAGACCATATTTCTAATCCCCATATCCCCAACAACCATATTTATAACCATTGGATTTCAATTCTATATATATATCCTAAGATCATTAATCAGTTTCATTAACATATTATACAACATTATGATAATATTTTTGGTTCTTATAATTTTTTTGGAGTTATGATCCATTTTATGATTTTCATCGATAAAAATAAGGATAAATAATATATTTTAGTGGTCTTTTAATATTATTATGCATATATCCCACTTGTAATTTAGTAATTGTGGATTATAAATGCATCCTAATAATTTATTTTTTTCATTTGTTTTAATATTTTACCTCATTACAATGTCTCATGGTTTATTTAATTCAAGTGTAGTATATAAATTATTATATTAATTTTATTATAATGGAAAACATAATACCATAATGTTTGGGCATTATAACCATCAGAGAAATATTTTTCATTCACCAGTGATTTCAAAAAAAAGTTAATGTGGCAACGAGCATGTACCCAAGTGGTAGAGGACCCGACTTTGCATCCAAAAGACCCAGGATCAAGTATACGTAGTGGAGGAATTCTTTAGTTACTACAGAAGCACTATAATAGGTACTATAGCAGCGTATTCAATGTAGTTTTGGCGGAACTATAGCAGTGGTGGTACTGTATTAGGAATTATAGTGTCAGTGGTATGGTAGTAGGTATTGTAGCATCCCAGGAACTATAGTAGTATTATTCACCAAAGGGCCCTTTGGGCAAAAAATGGGCTTTTAAGCCCTGTATCAGGCCACATGGACTTGGTCCTTTGGTCTATGTAATTATACTCCATATACCAAAAAATAGGTCTTTGCTTTAATAATAAAATGAGGATTTATCCCCAACCATTAAAAAAATGGAAACAATTTATGTTGTTCTTTTACATTATAATGAAATACAATATACTAACCCATAGTTACATGATTTATAATAGGGGTTGTACTTCCATAGACTTCCTAGATATTTTTAGTTTAAAATTTTAGATAATAAGCTATAAAATTACATAACAATGTGGACACATTTTAACAAAGTATATTTTTTCAAAAAAGCAGAACTTTATGTTTACCACCCCCCATTTAATTCATGACCTTTTTTTCTTCATTTAAGATGATTAAAAATAGTTGATATTTTTACATTGATAATATTTATACCCTTCCCTATATCCATTAAAAATCATTTGATAACATTGGATGTAAAAAACCATGATCATAATGGGATAGGAAAAGTAATTCTGATGCACTTTTATTTTTTATAGTATAAAAACATTGATCACATAAATAAAATATTCCATAGGTGAAAATAAATTATTGATAAAAAATGTTTTTAACCAATTATCATATTTAGAAGAAACCATGAAGGAATCTTGAAGAAATTTTGAATGAATTAAATCATTCCACTTGAAAATTTTTTTTTACCATTATGATTACATTACCTAATTAAATCAAATGATTTCCGTAAAAATAGTTTTTAAAAAATATTATGGGTTTTAAAGAGAATAATGTTCATAAACCATGTGGAGTTCTTTTTAACATTTATTAAAATAACTAAATCCTGGCTAATTCCATAGGATTAATATACATGAATATATCCCTACTTTTTCACATTATAAGGTGATTCATTACCCAGGTAATTTGAGACCTATATTAGGCTCACCCATCATCTTGATCTATATTGGGATATCTTTTCAAAATATATAAATTGTAAGTACCATAACATGAAAAAATTCAATATTTTTCTTATTTATTATAAACCCCAGGAAAAAAACATTTGAACCAATATGGAAAACACTTTGGATATTCAAAAAAATCTTAATCCAAAATATTAATTTTCAGAAAAAAATCATGTAATTTAAAAATTACCAGAATATAGGGAATAAGATATCCATTTAAAACCAATTTTATCTTATATAGTGTGGTATATAATGTAAAATTTATATGACATAGAAGACCAATCGTTCAAGCTCTATACTATAAACAAATTATTTTATACTTTTGTAAAAAATAATAAATGAGACGAATGGTAAAAAGATTTATTTTTAAACCATAATAAGAACATTAAAATTAGTTTAATACAGATTTTCATGTTTTTAGATTTATAAATAAGAACAATTTTTGACAATTATAAAGAATATTTATATAGAGGGAAAGTATTTGAAAACAATTTAAAACGTTTTAAAGGAAAAATCCATTAACTTATGTCTCATCTTGCTTCATACATTCTATAAATTTAGAATAATAAAATCATATTAATTTTATACAAAACCAATAAACATTTTCATTTTAGTTTTATTATTAATATTCGTTTTATTAAATTTATTTTATTTATTTACATAGTTACTAAAATAGGTAAGTTTATGTTGGATATTTTGGGGTCATTTGTTTTAAAACCACAATAAAACACTAGCATGTTGACCATGGTCAAAAATGTTATTGTTAAATTAAATCAATAATATTATATATGTTATAATTATCATATTAAAAAACTAAAAATATATTTTTTAAAACCAACCATGTAAGGCAGTCCTGAACAATGAATCACATCTTTCCATGGAGATGGTTTTCCATACACACACAAGTCCACAATTATCATTTTTATACTTAGTGGAAATAAATTAAAGTACTTATATTTTTTCATTAAATAATAATATATATTTCAAAAATTTCATATTTAAACATTAATTCTATCCTTATTACAATAATTGTTAACAAAAAATGAAAAATGATTCGCCTCGCTTCATGGAAGTGGAATTTTTCACGTACGAACATGAACCATTATCAATTTCCAATGAATGGAAAGAGCGAGTGGGTATGATATATATTACATTTAATGAATAATAATTGTTTCATAATAATCATATTTATTAACTAAATTTATAATTTTCACTATCCATATAATTGGAGAGGATAAATGGAACACATATCGTCTTGGATGTGGTTGTCTACATGTATGCACTAGTGATGTTTCCATTTCCCATATGATGGGACATATTTGAAAATTAGTTATAAAATTTTAATAATTAAATATAATTATATATAAGATAATGTTATTATTATTTTATAATGGTTAAATAATATTTTAATGGGATAGAAGAATAAATAAACATGAAACACCCAGTTAAGAGTAACAACTGTTCTTGGGGAAACCTCATTTTCCAAACACCTTAATCATTTTAGGGATATTATTTCGGTGTGATTGATACCTATAATACATGGTTACATGTTTTATTTAGAGTTTTGTGTGTGGTATTTTAAATATTGTTTGCTAAAATGTGTGAGTAATAGAGGAGAGGAGATTTCCTTTTATAAGTGAGTGGAGTGGAACACTTGTAAATTTTCATCAAATTTAAATTTTATAAATTTATTACTGAAGGTCTAGAGGGTCAAGAAATATGTTAGTTTTTTGATATGTTGATATTGGTAAAATGAAAAACTAGAATTATTTTTTAAGATGAAAATTTAGGGGCTAATAAAAAATTATTTACCTTAACTAACCTGATTTACCAATTATCCTCGTGATACATTTTTACAATGGTTACTATTCATACTGATAAATATTAAATTAACCTCATAAAAAAATAATACTATAGAGAAAAAATATGGAATAAATATTTCATGATTAATGTTTTATAAGTGGAATAAAATATATTTAATAAAAGTGACTAACATGTAATGAAAAATAGATTTTCTTAAAATTATCATTTTAGGAAAAATAATGAGCTCATTTAAAAATTCAATACAATGTTAATTACAATAGATTTTTTTTTATTTTTTTAGTAAAATTGATAATATATAACTTTAAAACCAAATAAATAATTCAATGGAATTTTTAAATTACTTTATTTAAGTAAAACATGTTAGTTTTAGATAAATTGATATTTTTCACTATTCACTCAAAAATAATTTTTTAGAAAAGAACCAAAATATATCTATAACAAAAAACAGATATTTATTTTATAAAAATGATGTAATATTTTTCGAACAAAATTCTATAGTCATGAAATTTATCTTTTAATTAAAATAATGCAATTCACAGAAAAAGAAATAAAAAATAAAACTATTCAGTTATCGATTGAAAACATTAAGAAAAGTATTTATAAAATGTTGATGAATATGAATACATAAAATAAATACATATAAATCATAAGATTCATTTATTTCTAGGTTTACATTTTTTCCATTATTTTCCATTTATTAAATGTCTCCCTTGTAATTTTTTTCATTACAGGTGTTGATGTTTTTCCCACATGCCATTTTCTAATTCCTATAGTAATTCTTAAATCATGTGATTTTCCCTTGTATTTTTACCTAGGAAAAAAACATTATTAATATTACATAATCTCTGTGATCCAAAATTTAAATAATATTTACTTCATAGGAATGATTCCCTTCCAATTGTGCCACCTTAGAGATCAAAACCTGAGATGCATCAAGTACGCAAATCCTAAATAGTGAAACATAAAATAGAACTTGTACCTTAGATAAACATGAATTTAATAGTACTCAGTATGAAACCAACCCGAATATTTCTATAATTTCAATGTTCCCAATGAACCACATACATAAATTTCACTTTTATACCTTATGAGTAACACTTCACCGAGAGATACATTATGAAAAACAAGACCACCAATCTCAAAGGGAAGTTCATTCCTCTTGTTAAATACATAAATATTCTATCTACTCAGAGATACCATCATATAAGGTTGAATTATCATTTCATTCTCAATAACATATTCTTCCAATTTTGATCAATAACTATATAAGTGTGTGGAAAATAATTTCATGAAATTATTTTCCTCTTTTACAGTGGATATCTCCATTCTATTTACAAATATATTTTGCAATAATGTTTCCCTAAAGAATTTACTATAATTATAATATCTACAATAATAGGAATCTGGTGGACCACTACTCTATTTTACTAAATGAATTTTTTTTAGAACCACATATATAAAGATTCCTCAACACTATAAGGAACCTAAAATCTTCAAAATCAACAATGTTTTGGAGGTGAAGAAAACATACACATGTTTAGCATACATAGGATAAAGTATTGATGTTTTCCAACTCATGGAGTTCAATTGTTTTTTTGAAATGATTAATTGAATAATTGTCTTTTGGAATTATAATATAATGATATTTAAACCAAATACCTAATATGATTCATTTTAGATATTTTGGTAAGGATTTGGAAGGTAATATATATTGGAAACTTCTTAGTAATGGATTTAGTGATAGTTATTGAGTTAACACTCATATAAAGATTACTATCTTCGTAAAAAACAATATATTTATTGTTTGAAAAGTGAGACCAAATTCTAGAGTGGGAGAAGTAATTAAAGAGTTAGTAGTGTTTGAGGTAATAATGAATCTTGTGTTAACATAATACTTATTTATTGTCAATATGTTAAAAGGAATTTAAAATTAATTAAACATTGATATTCTGAATTACAACACATATGTGGAGTAAGAAAAAGAAATTTTTGGTTGTAAAAACCTACATGGTATAGAAATTCATGCACGTTGATTACAATAGGTTAATTATTTATGCTTTAGGAACAGTGA
Source organism: Viscum album (assembly GCA_963277665.1). Taxonomy (NCBI): domain Eukaryota; kingdom Viridiplantae; phylum Streptophyta; class Magnoliopsida; order Santalales; family Viscaceae; genus Viscum; species Viscum album. The sequence continues at coordinate 1,258,812,528 of OY728122.1, forward strand.
GAGAATACAATAATCAACAATAATGAAATCACATAAATAATAAATGAACACTCATAAAACACAAAAAAAAATTACATTAGTCTACTGTAGACATAAATTTAATTAGTTAATTAGTCTATATGAATAATATTATGAATGGCCTTGATGTTACCCCAATTGTAGAGTATGGAAGGGGATAAAATACCACTATGAAGAAAATATTGAAGGATTGTGTAATTAATTGTTTGAATAATTGAACTTTATAACACATTTTAGATATATCATGGGTCATCCCAATCAACGTGGTTTCCACGAAATGACGAATTATAATGGTAAGAAATGGTAAAAATGTGGTATCTACAAAAAATAGTAGTGTTTTGTTCCCTCATATTCCCTCTCTATTTTATAGGCCAGCTAGTTCAGTTTCCCATTCATATCGAAGAGAAAATTTATACCCATTTCCTATTTATTCTTTCCAAGGCTATATTATCTTTCAATCTCCTTCTTCCAGTGTATTACGTCTTTTACGGTTGTTATTCCTTTTTGGATTTAGGTTTCTTCATTCTAGTCTATTTGCATGTTCTTATTTTCTATGGATTCTATTCTCTTCTATATAATCTATATTTCATAACCATCACAATAGACACTATATATGGTCTAACAAAAAATTCTTTTTATCAAATTTGGATTAAAATGATAAATTGTGGTTCAATATATTTGATGGATTTTCATTTTGTTTTATATTTTATTGTTTTATTAATCTAAAATAACTTCCCTATATTGAATCCCTTCTTCAAAACATTGTTAGATTTTGTTGTCTGATCTAACACACTATAACCCATTTTAGTCTACTGTGATGGTTTTCAATAGATGTTTTGGGATTTTTTGGTTGATCAATTGTTAGTGTTATAGGATCTATGACCATAGTTGTTTTTTCCTTTCTGTGTTATGGGTTATTTAGTGTTGTTTCGGGTTTTATAATTTTATAATGGTCCTTTGTTTCTAGTTTTGAAGCTTAGTATTCTCTTATTTCATGATCGTTTTCCATAAAAAAATTCTGCATTACACTCTAATCTACTGCTATGATAGGTTCTATGAAGATCTATTTTGGCGATCTTTCATGGTAGAGGTAAAATGATTTAATCAAAATAGAGGGTTAATAATTTGATTATACCATAGATTGAAATAGTATTTCATGATTTATGATGTATTTTTTTTGAATCAATCTCTTAAATAAATTTTGGGTCACTAGTTTAGGACCAATGGATCCTATTAGTGATGTTGGATATAGTAGATTTAGGAAAGTTAATGATGATATATGGTGGATGGATCCCAACATGAATTTTCAGAAAAATGGATGCATAAAGACCGAACTAACATGATTGGTGCCTTGAGTATGGAAGACTAATTTCCTCTCTCTTGGACCATTTTTTAAATTTGAATTTTAAAATTTTAAATTTCTTTTGAATTGGTGCTTTTCTATATTAGAGTGCTTCGTCTATTTGATATCTAGGTAAAAATCTGCAGTTCCCACTCTACTAAAAAGGGGTTAAATTAAATAATAATATGAAATTTATTAGAGGAGGAGTTCATTCATACAAGGACTGTAAAATTCTAAATTACACACATTGAATTTAGAACTTTGAATAAAATTATATCAAGGGACCAATTTCTATCGAACGTTATCAATCATATTCTAGAGAATATGGTTGCTCATGAATTTTATTACCCACTTTATGTATACCAAGGTAATAAACAAATGGAAATATCCCCTAAGGACTAATATAAAACTATATTTTCCTACCAATGTGGTAAAATATTTTATAGTCAAATTCAATTTTTCTAGTATGGATTATGTAAAGCATTTTGGAGTTATAACATAAAAATATTGTCTGTTTATTTGAGAAAAAGATTGATATTTTCCAAAATAATTTTTCATTTTTTGGGAGTGACACTTCATGGTTGGTTGGAAAACTTTTCATTTTTTAGGAGAAATAATGAGACTATTAAAATATTGGAAATTCAATTTATCGTAGAATAAGTTATTTTTGTTAATAATAAGAACTATGAGGATTAAATTAATGTTTATAAATATATATTATTATTTGAAATTAATATTCACCTTACTACATCTATAAAATAGGTACCAATATTCCTTCATAATACTAAATTCTATAAAATATTTATCCAATATTTTCCCATTTTTCATTGAAAATTGTTAAATTTACCTGAAAATGATTCTCAATTCAACTTTTATGAATAATTAATGTAATAATTTCCATTCATTGGGGATATGTTAATAAAAACCATCTTAAATTCCATACCATAGAACCATCCATGTGATGTTATGTTTTTGAATTGATTTTTATGATGATGTTGTGCTCCGATTGCGAAAATAAAAGTGGTAAAAAAGGATATATTACTCATGAAATCTGTTATTTACTACTCAATTAAATTACTCAACTATTGGTAAGGAATTTCTATTAGTTTATTTTGTTATGTAAATTTATAGATCATACTTATATTTCCCAATTTTTATGTTTTTCAATAATCATACGTTGTATAATTACTTAGGGGAAAAGAATGAGGAAATACACATACATAAATTGTTGGGTGTTATTTCTCAAGGTGTTTTTAGGAAATCAGGGATAATAAAGATGATAAAAACCATATGGAAGATTATTTATAATATTTTATGGAATAATTGATTTTGATAAGGATTATATTGGGACAATGATCCTTTATGAATCACGATTTGTTCTGATGACACATTAACATCCATAATATTTTGGCATAGTGAACTATTTATATATAATAATAATTAAAATAACATTATCATCTAATTAAAAGATAATGATAGTGATTGATGTGAGACTCTTTTATTTGGAAATTATATTTTTTATAAATGTGGGAGGAGAGAGATAAATAAATAGGTCTATACTAAAAAGGGTGGTAGCATCTATTCTTAGACATTACTGATCATTATTATTGGGAGGACATCATGTTTGAGATAAAATAGTTTCAATAGTACTTCAATATGGGTTTTTCAATCCTACATATTCATAGATTGAAAAAAATTATAATATATTTTAATAATAGTTTGATACTAAATAAAATTTGATGAAATAAATCATATTCCACAATATTACAAGTTGGATATAAAAGTGTTTGATTTATGGGGTCCTTATTTTATAGGATAACTTCCTAAACTATAAGGGGACAACGACTATTTTTTAATAGTGGATTCTATATCCATGTATACCAAAATAATTTTTATTCCAAATAAAATGATATAGACTGTAGTGTTATTTGTAAATAGAAACATTTTAAATAGAATTTCATCCCCAATATTTATAATCTGTTCCAATTGAGTTCAATTTCAAAAACCAACTATTCAATGTATTAATGAGAAATTCATATAGAACCAAAACATAGAAATCATTTACAATACAATGATATGTATAAAATATTAATATAGAATAATTAATGGTTTAATAAGGGATTCAAGTTTCAATTTGGATAAAACACTATTGGCATGAAATATAGATTCCAATGATACAACAATTATTCCTCCTTTGGGATAATTTTTTTAAATCACTTCACTTGACTATCAAGTTAGTGCATAAAGAATTTTTGGAAATCAAGGAACTGAATATTATTGAGTGTGAATATGGGTAATGATGTTGTTGCAAATCAATAAACATGAATAGTTAAGAACGGAATCCTATGAAAAATTGCTTGTATCCAAGGAGATAACAAATGAATTTATTTATGATGAAATAAATAAAATTTAAATCCATTAATGGGATTAATTCATTTTATTTAGTTTATGGCTAAAAGTATTCCCTGAAATGTTGAGGTCTTAGTGGTTATGGAAATTTCATGTGTTAGTTTTTTTACCAATGATGTTCTTAAGATTCAATTAATATAAAAATATCCATTTTAAATAATTTTATATGATATAAAGCTATATATTAAGGGTTACCCTATAGTTTATCCAATAACACCATCCTTAGTTGAATTATATTAAGAGAAGTTTGGATAAATACTCTAAAACATAATAATTTAGAAGGTAACCCAATTTTAATTTTTTGTGTTCGGGAAATTTAATAATTCATCCTATGATTACCTAATTGTTGATACAAATTTTATATAATAGTAGTCACATGAAGGAACATTACCACTTCTGGAACAATCAATTTAATGACCCATAGAAAACCCACATCCATCCATACCATTTCCTTAACTATGTAACTAAATTTTTTTACGCATTTATATTTTCAAAGACTCATAATTCATTTGAGAGATGATAATGGATATGGAAGAACTCAAGTGAGGATGGTAGACATTGATCATTATATCATAAATAACATTAATTTAATTCCTTTATATTTAATCTCTTAATCAATTTTTAGGGATGGAATTGGTCGACATAATTACTTCTATATTAATGTTAACATGTGTTCAATACAGTTTCATCTTTTATGATAAGTCACATTTGAATATATATATATATATATATTGAAAAATTCCATCAAATAATACATCACTTCAATATCACACTCATTATAGGATTATAATTTTGTTAATCATCATATAATAACATATTTCATAAGAGGATCAACCATGATTTGGGAAACTAAAACATTTCTTCATATTCTGATGGATTTTTGAGAATAAGTACTGTGTGGAAATGATCAAGGGTTTTTCATAATTTGTAATATATTCTATAAAACCATATAAAATACCATTATATACATACACACTCTTTTAGGAACTAGAAAAAAATATATATCCTTATTGTAATTTAAATTTTATGAATAGAATCCATACATACCATTCTCTTAGGTTAAGTATGTGACTAAAATAATAAAAATTATAGGGGATATAAACATATATATTTCATGGAAGGATGTTCAAATTTGGATGAATTTTTATTTATTTTTTTTAAAAAAATTTCATAAGATCAATTTGAATTCTGAGAATCCACTATATATCTACATGATTATGATAAAAATATAAAATGATGTACACATAATGAAATTATTTCATATTAATGAAGCACTAAATGTAATTATTATTGAAATCCTTATTTTTTTCAATCAATTGTTAGAAGAATTTGATTGTGATTTATAAGGGTTTTGAGTTAGCAAGATCTTGTTTATATTGTTTGATGTAGGATTGAGATTATTGGGATAAATTATTTAAATTATAAAACAATGGTAAATTTCTTTGTTATATTTCATATGGGTCATCTAGACCATTTCATAATATTTTTTATAGACAAGGTGTTAAATAATTCTACAAAGGTGTAAAGACCCATGATGATTATAAGAGTTATTATAGTGTCTGTAAGAATCATTTCTACTCTTTAATGGAAAATAAAAAAATATCTGGGTCTAGTTATGTGACCTTACTATTTTTTTATTAGTATTCATGATTTTATAAATCTTATTAGGTGTTTATTTTCATCTTTTTGACACTACATAGAAGTCTGTTGGGTCCTAAAAACTCCCCAAGTATTAAGAAAAGAATTATATAAATCTGGTGGAGGGAATAAACAAATGTGAATAATAATTTTGAAGTAAATGATCGAGTCAATTACATGAATAAAGGTTTTGTAACATTCATTAAAAATTCAACATGGACCACCAATCCACATCGACTCCCTTGAATGAAATCATTCATGGGATGAGATGGTGCCACTGGTACTCGTGAACAATGACAATATGTTTATGGGATTGGACAATGATTTATGCTTACCAAGAATTACCAAGCCCATTAATGAAAATAATTTATCGGTGATTTCATTCTTTTCATTCCCCCCAAAACAAAAAACAAATCAAGGGTCAGACTCCCCTTTTAGGGTCCAAAAATGAAGAACTACAGCCCGCCATGGATGACCCAAAATCATGGTATCTGGTTCTTCCATTATTATATAATAGATCCTAAGGGGAAGCTAAAAGAGTTGGAATTGAAAGGTACATCTACCCAATATTAGAGTCATGGATTAGAATTTGGAAAGATCCATCCATTCATAGGAGGTAAACCCTGCCCATATCATTATGGGGGAAAATAAAGTCATCTGGTCATCCCCGAACCCAAGACCCAATTGTAGACACTACTCTATGGAGCATAAGTTGATGTACCCTTTGAGTAATTCCTCTCCATATAGTAAAAAGCTTTATGGAGGGATCCCTACCACACATATAAAAATTCTACATTGGATGAACTTGACCCCACATAGAAAAACACAATTAGGGCAGATCCCAGCTGACATAACCAAATGCAACACGGGAGAAACCCATATCTGCATCGCACAATTCAATGTGGATGGTACCCTCATCTATATAGAAACATGATACAAAACTTTAACCAAATTTTTCATGAGAAATTCTATATGGAATGGATAATACTAGGGAGTTATGATTCCTAGATAAATCACTTCCTTCTATCACACCATCATGCACCACATTGGCCTCTCTATGAACTAGTGTAACAACATCATGTCATGGACACTTCTAAAGTAACTTGAAATTTATGTTCAAATCATCAAACACATCAGTGTTTCTAATCGAGTCTACATACCCATCATAAGAAGAGTCCTATTGTCAACCTCCTTGACTAGGAGAGCCCTTAGAATATTTTAAATTATAAATTCACATGGTTTGGATGGTCCTGACCTTGGATCTGCTAACATGGAACTAACCATTTAGTGTGTGAAGAGAGGGTATCACTCTTTATATTACCTTTTAGGTGTAGTGTTTTATCCACCGTTATTCCACAGGAATAGTAAGGTAATCCCTCTTAAAGTAAGCCTATAGAATTTTTTGCAGGAGGGGAAACTTTTTCTCTTCTTCACTTGCCCACTTCATAGCCAGATAGATCATCAGATGTGACAATCCATGTTACATAAATAAAATTTTATATTGGAAAATTTAAATCCCCCTATCTCTCCCTTTGGCCCCCGACATTCATCCATTAGTGGAAAAAGTGGATCTTGTAATCTTTAGATCCACTGATTCGACTTATGTGTTACACCGAGTATGATTCACTTAGGCTAAAAGGTGAGAGTTGATCATGAAATTTGTAAAAAAAGAAACCTACAATGTGACTCCTTAGGTGTATTCCCCAATCATTCCCACTCAAATGGGCCTCCTATTTTTTATAATCCCCAAAAACCTCCATTCATATTGGTATCCTTCATAGGTGTAATCCATATCCCATTTCAAACTTTGTTGGATTCGATTCCCAATTAACTAGGATACATAGGGAGCCACTTTTATTCCCAAACCATGAACCTTAATTTTCCCTAATCTTTTTTGGGGGATATTCTCAGCAGGGTTATATCCCACCCAGAGGTTACATTACATCTGAGACCCTTTCATCACAATCATTATTTATTCATATCACCAATAGAAACATGACACCACTTCAGATACCACATCTCATCTAGTTGCCTTGGACTTCTTTAGTGTAAGTACCACACCATCCTTGGTCAAACACCTTTTGCCTCGATGTCCTTGTCACAGGATGTTAAACATCATGGTTTGGTACTCATCACATTACCTTAAAATGTGATGTGTCTAGTTAACTGGACCAAACTAGGTGGTTTCTGATTGAATTTATGAGGATTCAAAGGAATCCCTTCTCAGGGGTATGATATCGACATCAAAACAACATTGGCCTCCCTAGACAAAAATAAACTCCAAAGCACCTCACTATATGTATTAAAACTAGCATCATAATAAAAACATACATAAGAATCCCAAATCCTTGTACAAAAAGGTACCATTTCTGGAGAAATGTAGATACATATAGATTCCTACATTGATGGACAACCATATATACATACAGATGATTCCAAACCCACATATGAAAATAATTAATCGTTAATTTAGGGAGATACCAACCATTCATTGGGATTACAAATGATTCATTATCATGTATTAAATCTATAAGAGACTTCAAGAATAGGAAATTATCATCAAGGATATGAGAACCATTGGGTGTTTTTGGTTCTATGAGTAATCCCCATTGGAAATTGACCCCTCAAAAGAAGGTGTAAGATAATAATGGTGAAACAGATATGAATGATTTTGAAATACTAAAACCACCCACGAATAATCATACCAAAAGGGATGCCCCAAATCTTTTACCAGAGTTCCCTTTGTATGGGTAATCATCGTTATTCTCTATTTTTTTTGGAAACACAATGTTGAAACTGACATGAATCTCTAACCATGGTGACTGTATCACTCAACCATCAAGCCACTTTACTCATGAAATGAAATAGGGTTGAGAAAAATTATTAGTGGAGAATTTTTTCATTTGAATAAATGTGACTTTGATAGGGTATTTTTGTGCATATTTTTGCACATATTGCAGGCACTCTTTACAAGAACTCTCTTAAATCCAATATTTTCACACCAGTTCTCATAGACATTTGAATCATCTAGTGCACATGATGGGTCCTTGAACAAACTGAGAAAACCATTGGCCACATAACATCTTCTACAATTGGTTTCAAAAGCATTGGTTTGGGAGTACAACCCTAAGGATACTCTCCTAACACTGGAGGAATCTCGATAGACCCTCTAGATTATAAATCCCCTCTATAAATTTGATCAAAAATGATCGGAGATCCAAAATTTTATGGACCCAATAACAATCTGTAACTATTTTAGGAGAATGTCCCTATAACTCGATAATGAGATCCTCCCTTAACATTAGGAGGCTGATGAAGTTGTCATTAGAAACATCACCCCAACAACATGGGGTTCTCACCCAAGGTCCCCTTCTAGAAATCATTATTTTCAACGCAGTGAGGCTCAATATCATCACCATGAAGAGTATGACACCCCATGGGACCCAGATGAAGTCATGGGGACTCGGGTCCCTAGGGAGGCTCACCAAGGGCGATGATAAAATAGTCAAGAAGATCCATCTTCCTTGTTCAAAATGAAGAAACTCACTCATCAAATATAGTAGAACATTATAAGAAGATTCATTTTCCTTCTTGTTCATATCATGTATTATGGTCAAATATGATTGCACATTATGATTAAATGAAAATCCCAACTGGTTTATATCAATCCCAAATGTTAAATAAAGTTTAACATTATGAGAAGATAACAAACCTTGCTCATTCATATCATGCCCTCTAGTCAAATATACTGTAACACTATAAGAAGATACAAACAAAGATGGATGTATATCAAGTTAGCCAGTGAAATATGTTGGAAAACTACAAGAAGAAGAAAATTACTACTAAATTATATCAATACTTCCTTGGAAATATAGATGGAATTGGAGAAAGCATCTGGAATATCATATTTGAAAATCCGGGATAGAAAATAACTATTCCCTTCAAAAGGAGGATTGTTTGTATTTACAAGCATGAAATTGTGGAAAAGAGCTAGAACATATCCTTAATACAACATCATAATTAACATATATCCCCTTTCCCACCAAGGATGTAACTCCACTTGTCTTAAAAATAATGGTGGTTAAGACATCAATCCCTAACCATAACTTATATACTTTCAATGAAGTAATAAAATCTACAAAAATAGATAGGAGTTGGCTGTATAACCACATTTTATCAAATGGAGGACTCGTCTGTAGAATGGGATAGTCACTTAGTAGAATACATGAATCCATTCTCCTATACATGGGGTATTTGGAATCATTCTATGATAAATGGTATACATGATCGGGCACAAATACCCATTCCATCTTGGGGACACTTTTCCAATTTGATGTCCACTCCAGGTCAGACATATATCCCTTCCAAAATTCATGATGATTACTGACGTATCCTGGAAACAATACTGGAGAAACATGAATAGGAACCTATATATGAAGGTCAGTACTTTCATTAGGTGGCCCCATTTTCCCACAAGAGTGTTCCTAAAAGGAAATCACCCAAAATATAATGGAAATTGAAGATCAGACTCATAAACTTTCTATGCTGAAAGATGGAGTTCTTGATGCCATCATATATCTATCAGTGGTTGTACAAGATCATGCCGATCCATTTCGAAATTACAGAAGTGTATTTATCAGTAAATAAGTTCTTCCCTAAAATATTGTTAAAATCATCTCTAGAGGTCATATCTTGATAATCTACCAAGAAATCATCGTTCATAGGAAGAAACCGGTCAACGAGGAATGCATATCTTTTGATGAGCATCACTGTATCCCTCCTATTCTCTAGATAATAAAATAGAAATAATGGAATCCCTTTTTGTCATCCTCATAAAAGTTCCTCTATAGGGTATACACTACACAAATTCTCCCTACATTCATACATCGAGGTATGATGTTTATCCTCTCTATAATGGCATTCACGATAAAGGTTCTCCCAACAGTGATACTTTATTTCTGCAAGAAGGTCCTCCCCATGCTACCATCCACCCTCAACAGACCACATTGGGTATAAACTACAAAAATTCTTCCTAATTTTAGAACTAATGTTATGATTGTAGTTATATCCATGATGGAATATTCTTTTATGGTCCTCCCTACAGTGAAATTTCATTTCAGCAAGAAGGCCCCTTGTTGCCAAATAAAATATGATAAAGCCATTATAATCTAATGTGATTGAAAATATTGGGGAATACATGAATTATAACCTATCAATGGAACCATACACCCTTTATCAAAGAGAAGATATTCCAAGGAAATAGTCATCCTCTAAACCACCTGTAGACAATTCCATGCCAATGAAACCACCATTAGCACCACTTCTTATGAAAAATATTTAATAAGTTCTCCTATTGGGATGATCGCATAGAATATTCTCTAGGATAATAACAAAATGATACGTTATTCATGATAAGTGAATTGGATATGGTTGAAATAATCATCAGGTTTTTCCCATAGCCACTTATCATTTCAAAATTCCAAAGGCATTGTTAGAATAATTCATACATAACATCCATATGAATATATATACAACTCTTCAACACCTAAATGATTTTTTTTGAATATGAATGGGTATCAAGACCATATAAAAATATTTTTTGGATCTTTATATTCATGTAGACCTGGAATCCCTTCTGTCTGCGTAGTGATTGTGATCAGAGAAGCGACATAAGGATCATCAATTGACATGCCTCAATGAACTTCATTAGTTACATAATCTATTTATAAACTCCTCACCTTGAATTCATATCTAGGGATGGGGGAACATGGAAATTTTAACTTCACCACACACCCCTTTCAAATGAAACCATCAGAAATGAATTCATGTAATGTCATTTGTCCTTGGTGATAATTAAACAAGTCCCCTACTCAGGAAAAATGGAACACTCAACGTGAATATTCCTTGAATAAGTCTCAAAAATTTCAGTCTTGACAGGAGAATGTCACAGAAAAACTCATGAACCAATAAATCGAGAACATTATGTAGGATTAAATCATAAGAGAATCTAGTCAACATGCACCATTGATTTCAACATAATCCAACATTTTGTGAGAAAATCTAGCATCTCACTTGACTCATGTTTAAATAGGGATGCATGAGATAAATAAATTAATTGATGTAGTAGTGGCTTCAGTAGTACAGGATCATCCCCAACCCATAAGGATGGTGGAATTTTAACACAAAATTCCCCTTCAAGGCCCACAAATTTTCCCTAAGGGAAGATATAAAAAGAATAGGAGAAACCCCAACCATCCAGACTGGGTTAATTTTTACCTCAACCACCCCCTAGATGGAAAATATTCTATTTATACCAGATGATAACAATAAGATGTATGGTATCCCAACTTATCATGTATCATGACATATCTCCCTTAAAAGGGAGGTTCACAAAAAGGTTCAATGGTGATTCCCTCTAATTTAATCTTCCCAAAGTAGCTCAAAGAACATCTCGAAAAGGAAGGGAGGAGTCCAAAAAAGGGCACTGACAAGCCTCCTATCATTCGAAATCTAGTACGTTGCCTGTAGTTCATTACGAATCGATGAACATTCTAGACATCAATCCTGAAGACAATGATGAAAATAATGAAAATGTATAAGATTAGGGAGAAGATGGTTCAACCCAGAATGTGGTACACACATGGACAAATTGATGTGTGTATAACTAAAATGATATAATCACCCTAAATCTCGGAGCTCCATTGACCAAACACTTACTACCTCCTCCAAACACTTCTACTAAAAAAATGGTAACTAAAAGGTCACAAATTAACTACATAGGGAGAAAGTTGATCTCCCCACACTCGAATAAAGATTTTCTCTGTAAGTGGAAGAAATGAAATAGTTTAGGAGACTTAATGCAGAATTTATATAAGTTAGCATTCTGGGAAAATATTCTCCATGTGAAGATCCCCTACATACAATCCCAACCAGTTTAACTCAATATAAAGGGTTCACCTGAGTGACTAATTTTGGACTAGGAATCCACCCCACTCAGCAGCTAGATAATTGATTCAACTAGACACAATTGTTTATGGATATAAAGACTTCCATCCATTATAGTTACAACTATAATGGAATTAGGAAAACCCTCCAATGATGTCCTCGTCCAAATATTAGCTATAAATAATTGTGTAACCACCACATAAAATACTACCTATCAATAAACTAGTCCATGTTCCTACCCAATTGAATGTGCATTAAGGTATTTTCAATACTATCATGTCGTTCAAATCTTGGTTGTAAGCGGTAGAGGAAGTACATGAAATAATAGATCCAAAATAAAAACCTTACCTAAAATAGGTGATCGCGAGTCCACCCCCATAAAATTTTGGGTGTATTCTATTTCTAATATATAAGGGATCATGTGACATGAAACAACATCTAACTCACTTTTCATCCTATTGTGATCCCATGATAGAAACTCTTGAGAAGCCAGAAGTAGTGAAACCTGGATTCTTCATTCAAACCCTATAAGAGAATTCCATTGTATGCTACACCATTTATCAAGCTCATTCAATCCTAGGATGGGAAAAATTATGTTGGATATTCCACTTTTAGTATATCTCAACGTTGAAAAAGGTGATAGACCTTAACCTATCCAAATGAAAATAGTAAGACAACAACAGATTCCCAGATTTCATTTCTAGATGAGAAGGGATAACCTAATCCCTAAACATACTGTGTACCTAAGAAATCTGCTCAATATTTTCATAGAAAACCTTTTTGAGGAGATGTAGACACTTCTCATTCTAGTGAAATATAATGTTGGGTTTTGGGTTATTTACCCCATTTTCCATAGAATTTATGATTCCAAACAAATGACTATGATCAAGTACTAGATTACTCCACAATTCCTAGGGAAAATAAAGGGAATCATAGAGGTATCATTTATCACACATAAGCCATACCCATGCTAGTTGTAAAACCCTAACCCACACAATATATTCTGGAGCCTTATGGGTGTCAAAAAAAACACCCACCTCCCCAAGACAGAAAAAGGGTACCATAGATAAACCACTTCGAGGAGAAAAAGAACAATGTTTACTCTTTATGAGGTGATTAATTCCATATATGCATTATAGATGATAGAGACAATTATTTACTTTATTTTTTTGAAGCCCAAAATGTCAAAATAGGTGGGGCTCGATTACCAACTTGATTATTTCCCCTTCCATAGGAACTTAAGTCACAGTATTCTTGAATTATTTGTCTTTAAAGAAATCCTGTAGAAAATGATTGATTCTGGGAAAGTACAAATGTAAATGCCACCAACACATGTAACGTATGTTTCATATACTATTCTTGAGGAAGGAGATGAGTAGAATGATGTTTTCAATATAAAGGAATGACTAATTTATGGTTGTATGGATCAATATAAAATCAAAAAAACTCATTATATTCTCCAAGAATATTTGAAATATCCAACTATTCCCGGTATCTCTTATGCTACAACACAATTGATGTTATTGGCCCACAAACCTCTAAAACCAATCCATTAAGGAAGTTTTTTTGTTGGATATTTAGGGAGAAAACAAATGAGGATGAACCAAACAAATGAGGATGAACCTGAATCATGTCCAATGAAAAAATTGACTCTCTCAAACTTTATGCATTCAATTTTGAAATAATGGGCACCACCCAGCCAAACAGCACCACCAGAAACAACAAGACAGAAAAATTCCTTATCGAACAATGAGATAATATTTAGTTACATTAATTTCATTAATTTATTGGATACCTTCTCGAATGATGAGTATGAATATAAAACTAAGATCCAAAAATCAAATAGAGAAACCATAGGAAGAGTTCATGGAGGATGAGGTTATCGGAGAAGGCATAGTCATGGTAGAAACAAGAATTTTATCGATGTCCCTACTTGAATTTTCAATGTTATAGAAAATAATGAAAGATCACTTCAATGAGTCTAATAAGAGTATGAAAATATCCCTTCATATTAAAAAACACACCCTAACATTATCACTATAAAATATCAATTAAAAGGGTTTTATGTGTTAGATAAACCTCGGTGGGAAGGCATGCTTTCCCGACCCAATATTCTGAAGTTAAGAGAATCTCCAACTCCCATTTCAAGGGAAGATCCTTCTACGTCACACACTCTAGCCCCTAAAGAACCTATCAAAGATAATTTCCACACAGTGTAGTACATGAACTTATCTCATAAGTATGATATATAGAAATAATTAGTAATAGAATCGTCTAGGTTATTGATCTTGGATGCCTTATGCTTATTAGAAGACCTCACAGATGAAATCATAGGGGATTTACTAAGACCTTGAGATTTTAAAGCCAAGGGTTCCACTACTGAGGTATATTAGATATAAAATGACCTTTTATAATGTCACATGATTATCTAATACAAAAATCAAGATAAAGATACCACTATATAGGGACACATTGGATTCTTCTACGTGTCCAGTGTGATAAATGTTATTAATCTCTAAATTTTTCCATGAAAATAGATCTAGGGTTAATCTAATCCTATTAAGAACACATTTCTAGATGGGATACAACAAGGAAAACTAATAATCTTCTACTCGGAGACTATAGGTCTATGACTAACAAGAGAAAAGTCCACTAGGACAAATGAAGATCATGATTGAATTTGGAGACATCATATCTAACACAAAATTTATTGTCATTTGGTGAGATACAACATTCACTATCTTTTTATGAAGTCCATAGTTTCATAAACTTGTACTAATCCCCTCATCATACCATTAATTCATCAAATACATCTTTAACGGAATAATTTGGATGTTACACACCGATAAATGAACATTTGAATCCTATGAGTCACATTATATCAATGTTGGATTATATCAAAGGTATGAGAAATTGAACCTAATTTATTTTGTTTCTTGGGTCACCACCCCAAAATTTTTGGAAATGATCCCGACCATCCCCTTAAAATATCTTGGTGAAGAGTACGTGTTACCCTTTAATCAGGTCAGGTATATTAGTTAAAATTCAGATACATACTCAGTGGCCTTCATGATAACTTTATTTAACACTGAGTCTAATAGTGTTGATATGTTTTTTGACTCTTCAGACAATGGTGAAATCTCAAATGAAAATTCCTTCATTCAATCCCTAGAGTTTCAAGAGAGCCCCACACTATCAGCTAACTCATATGAAGTCAAATAATCTTTTGAATTTCAAGATATTGACTCCTATACTAACTCAAGAGATCATACCCCACTACTATCTCCCCCTATTGAATAAGAGTAAGAAGATAGAGTGGAGTAAGAAAAAGAGGAGAAAGACCTTAGGGATTCCCATTTAGTAATTAAGGAAGGTGTCTCTATCACCATTTAAGAACTCAGAGAAATAAATATGGGAATAGAAGACGACCCATGACACAATTTTAATAGTTTGGCTATTTATTATAAATAATAAGTTTCATATACCTCCATCCAGAAACATCACTAGGATGGGTTCACCTGTAACTACATAGAAATGACTAGCCTCAACCCCGAGGTGGCCACTCAACACTCGGTCTTTCCAGAGGACCACTGTGGCAACAAATTGTTATCCAGAGGGATGAACCTGACAATTTCATCCAATATTGAAGATAAATTTGACCATCTCATTAGTGCCAACTTCATTCTAGAGGTTATTATCTAAATTGGATGGAAAATATAGTCCCTTTTAAAAAGAATAATTGGAATATTGGATTCTCCATCGATTCCATAGATGTAAACTGGCACTACCCAAAGGATGATTTCCTAGTCCCAATGATAGATCTACTGATTGATGTGATAGCCATATATCCAGGCCTCCCATTCATGGATGGATATTCATGATAAAATAAAATATTAATTTCCTTAGAATATGAAGAATTAACTGATTTCTTATCCCTCAAGGTAGTGTTTTTAATTTGGAAATTCCCTTTTCCTTGAAGAATGAGAACATCGCATATTAATGAACCATGCATTGCATATTCAAAACCCTTCTCAAGAATGTTTTTAAAATTATACATTGATGACCTGGAAGTCTAATATTGATAGTGATCTAACCAATAATTTGTGATAGAATGTCTTCAAAATGAACCCCAAGAAATTTTCTTTTGGAATTACCCTAGTGAAATTCATTTTCCTGAACGTACACCATCATGTCATTGAAGTCAACCCTAAGAAGGACAAAGACATCCTTAGCATGTCACCTCCTCAAAACCTAAATGAGTTGAGAAGATATCAATGAAACATGTCCTACATCGACACTTTATACCCAACATTGAAGGAAAATCCCTTCCCTTCATCAGGTTTGTGAAATGGGGGGTTACATATCAATTGCATGATGAATGTTAGGAAGAATTCAATATTCTCATGGAATATCTCTTGAGACCACTAGTATTGATGCTTCTTGTCTAAGTATGGCCACTTATTTTATTTTTTAAATCCTTAGTAAAATCATTGGGAACCATTATCATACATAATAATGACTCCGCTAGTGAAAAAACCATTATTACCAAAGTTAAACCATTGCTGGCGCAAAAATATTGCATGAAAGGAAGGAGCGAAAAAGAAGCCCTGCACGCTGCCTCATGAAGCTCCGACGCGCAGCACCCCCGAGCATCGCGGCCCCGCGAAGCACGATAGGCGGTACCTCTCCAAGAGCAGTCTGACATTTGCGAGCCCGTCGCCAAGCACAGGAGGCGGTACCTCTCCGCGAGCGGCCTGACATTCACGAGCCCTCCGCGAAGCACAGGAGGTGGTACCTCTCCACGAACGGCCTGACGTTCACGAGCCCGCCGCAAAGCAAACACCGCCCCCTTGCGCCGCATGATTTCCGCTTCACGGCACCCCTTGCCTATAAATACTGGGTTCCCCCTGAGCCCAGGGGACGGACGATCCAACCTTTCGGCTTCTCCTCTCCCGAATCGCAAAGCACCCTTCGCCCCGGGAATCATGAGCTCCGCGAGGTACTTCTACTTCATGTGACGCCTTCGCTTTGTCTCGTTTTGAGCCCCTCTTCCGAGAGGGATGCCCTTCGTGAAGCTCAAAGGCATTCACGAAGGAGGGGGATTCCCAAGGGAACCCGGGTAGCCGCGGAGCGTTTATGCTTCACGAAACACCCATCATGTACTAGTGATCCCCATGCTAAGGCAGGATTGCTACACATCACGAAGCACACTGCCTCGCGACACCTTTCTTCGTGAGGCAGTGCTTCGCGAATACTATTCCACTTCGCGAAGCACCCCCATCCACACCTCTGCCCCATGCTAAGGCCAAGGCACTCCACTTCGCGAAGCACACTCCTCTGCTTGGAAATTCCTCTTCACGTGCGACCCTACTGGTTTTCACGATGTGATTTCAAAGTCCCATGGACAATAACACTCGTAGCGTTGCTTTGCCTAATGCTTCTTCACATAGGCACGCTAACGGATATTGCTTCTTTGCATAGCCACGCTAATGTGGACCCCTCGATGGTTAGCTCTACGACCCCCCTTAACCACGACCTTACTGGTACCTTCCCTTCCCCAAGGAGTGAAGGGTACCGGTCATGTAAGTCCTAGGGGTGCGGAGTAAAACCACCTCGTCCGAGCTGCAGGACATTAAACTGCCAAGAACCTCGTCCTCAACACATGACGTTAAACTGTGATCCGGCCCCGTGCTTCACACGCAGGGTCCCCCCAGCTCGGACATTTTTTACGCCACCCGTCTCCATAGAGACGGGGTCACCCCCTCCACAAGGGATGATATCCTCCTTCTCAGAGTAGCGTATGTCCATGGGATAAGGGCAACCACCTTGGTGTAAGCCCCTAACCCCTCTTGCGGAAGGCTGCACCCCTTCATCTCTGTACTTCCCCACTACCAAGGTCAGTGGAGGGCGTGATAGGGAACGAGGCACCTCCCATCATTGGTCTCAAATACCTCTCTCACGGCGCTTTGCCGCACTTCGGGCCTCCATCCTGGAGTAAGTCCCAGCACCATGGGCCGCCTAACGCATAAGCCCCTCTTCGCTTCTCACGGACGCATCCTTCGTGGCGTGATCGTCAGGTCCCTGCAACCTCTTGTTTCTCACACCGAGCATGACTCACATGGGCTTAGAGTGAGCACCGACCCTGACCCCCACACTGACCGAACTACGAGGAATTTGATCCATGTCAAGGCATGGTACGTAGGAAGACTCTTTGAGGTTCAAACCCACTACTCGGTCGTCCATTCATGTCAAGTCCCACCCTCGTCCAGTATGACGTTAAACTATATTCCCTTGTCCCGCATGACATTAAACTGCACACCCATTATGAACTATGTGGACTTTGATCCATGTCAAGGAATGGTATGTAGGAAGCCTCCACGAGGTCCAAGCCACCACCCATCGTTTATTCACGTTAGGGTTCACTCCTTGTCCCGCATGACGTTAAACTGCATTTCGGCCCAGCGGTAAGCCGTTGTGCCCAACCCAAACTACGAGGTCTTTGATCCATGTCAAGGGATGGTACGTAGGAAGCCTCCCTAAGGTTCAAGGCCATCTCCCATTGGACCAAGGTCCCCTCCTCACGTCGGCCTTCCGGCGTCCACACCTGAACTACGAGTTCTTTGATACATGTCAAGGCATGGTACGTAGGAAGCCTCCCTGAGGTTCGAGCCCATCTCCCATCGGACCAAGGTCCCCTTCTCACATCGGCCTTCCGGCATCCACACCTGAACTATGAGGTCTTTGATCCATGTCAAGGCATGGTACATAGGAAGCCTCCCTGAGGTTCAAGCCCATCTCCCATCGGACCAAGGTCCCCTCCTCACGTTGGCCTTCCGGCGTCCACACCTGAACTACGAGGTCTTTCATCCATGTCAAGGCATGGTACGTAGGAATCCTCCCTGAGGTTCAAGCCCATCTCCCATCGGACCAAGGTCCCCTCCTCACGTCGGCCTTCCGGTGTCCACACCTGAACTACGAGGTCTTTGATCCATGTCAAGGCATGGTACGTAGGAAGCCTTCACGAGGTTCAAGCCCACCACCAGTGGACCCCCGGGTCTACATTCACGTCGGTTCACTGACGATGTCCATTGGACCAAGGTCCACCTTCACGTCAGTTCACAGGCGACACCCATCGAACCAAGGTTCACATTCACGTCAGCTCGCCGACACCAACCCGAACTAAGAGGACTTTTATTACCTTCCACGGGGATACGTAGGAGGTCTCTTCGAGGATCAAGCCCAACTTCACCATCGCCCCGCGATGGTCCCATTTCACTCCCCCTCCACTTCATTCATCCATCTATCACCCATCCTGATTCTCACTCGGACTGCCATATCCCGACGAGATCATGCCATTCCGCTCCTCTTCGCAGCCGCCCATGGGCTGGTCCCGATATCAGCACCCCTTCAAGGGAAGTTCCTGAATCTGATCCATTCCAGCTAATGCTCTGATCGGGCTGATCCGTCTCCGCTGGATGTTAAACCTGCAGCATACCCTGTGTTAAAACACAGGAAGCTGATGAAAACCTCAGATATACATCTATGGTATATAATTCCCCGTGCTAGATGTGGGATGCCTCGGGTTTCCACGCCCTCAAGAAGCCCTACGACAAGGGATGAAAGACATACATGCCAGTTCCCCAGCATCCAGACATGCTACTAATGCCTCGACGTGACTACTCCCCTGACTGAAGGTTGTTGCCCTGACCAGAACCTTTGGAATGTCCTGACAGAAGCAGTGTAATTAACCGGCGTCCATGGAAACATGGCACTGGGAAGAGTTTCACAAACAACGTATTAAATCTATGAGGGAGACCCAGACTAGGTGACGAGTTCTGAGGAGGAATCCACAGAAGGAAGAACCGACACCCCATCGTCCTGTTTCGATCAAAGAGCAGACGTCCCTGAATAAGAAGTGAATGCCGCCCACCTTTGGAAAGCGGGAATGCGGGGCAACAATGCTGCGTGTCCTCCCCCACAGACGGATGGATGCGCGCGCGCCCTGACGAAAAGCGTCAGAAATAGAAATGGTGAACCCGACGTGAATGTATTCTCCTCAATATGGAGATTAGTATCGTTCGAGACACTAGTAGATTGACGTGTCACCGGATCCAGATATCCGGCACCGGGTCCCGCCAAGCAAATAGCGGGCCTGGCGTGAAACTCACAGGAAATCAGGGCAATAGAACGTGGGGCATTCCATTCCGCAATGTGTTGGCGTGGATCCTTCTTACAGATGTGGAGAATGGAATGACGCTGGGGCACTGGTTGTCAACCCTTTTCCCTTTAGTGCTGATGAGTTGATCTCTCCGTTTCCCAGGAACCAGGTTGCTGCTATGGAGACACGATCACCACCCGCTCACCTACGCAGGGGCAGGGGAAATACCGGCATAGCCGCCCCATGTGGCTTTGCTATCACCACGACGACCTCTACATCTGTGAATACGAGGCGCCCACATCCCCTCTCCCCATCAGAGATCATCCAGCGAAGGGTGATCAACAACCTTGTACGTAGGTACAAGGAGGAAGGGGTCATCCCAACTTGGGATATGGTCCGCCTGGACCTGGAGGCTTCCAGGCCCAGCTATCATCGTCTCCCTAACAGGCCGTGCAGGGAGCCCTTGATCCCCACCCCAATGTTCAATCATTTCGAAAGCCTGTCCCCGAAACGCCTCGACGACTCCTCGCCTTATGCTGATGAGACGGGTGTTGTCTGGCTCGGTCCGCTTAGAGTCCTAATCCAAGGGCTCCAGGCAAGGGCTCCCATTCGGCCGCGTCAACCCCGCCGTCCGACTCTGCAGGAAGAGCAGGCAGGCTATGCCCCTGCACCACCTGCGCCAGCTCGTCTGACCCGACGTCAGCGCCGAGCCCGGGCTGAGGACACTCGCCAAGATACGTCGACGTCAACAACTACTATGGCCCAAGCGACTGCCGACATACATCATGGAGTTCCTACATACACTGAGCAGGGGCACTCCTTCACCCGACCGGGATCGTGGCCTCAGCCGCCCCACGGGCAGGCTGGGTTGACTCTCGGGGTCGCAGGCCCGAGCGATGATTGCTGCGAACCAATCCGCGGTAACGTCACTCCATACGAAGGTCCTCTCCATACCACCATTCCACAGAGAGTGGTCTTTCCCCACTCCGAAGCTCATCACGGAGGTATGCCTCGTGCTACCCCCATCCCGAAGGAAGACCCGCCCCGCGGCGATGACGCTCGGCATGGAAACCTCTACCGCGCCCACTATACAGGGTATGGAGTCCCTCCTCCTACCCCCGACCACCGATCTGAAGTCACTATCCATCTGGTCCTTCTCTAACGTGGGGGTTCTCCCTAAGTCCTCTCTGCAACGGGCGAAGGTCCTCCTCACCCCAACAACTCTAGGAGTGAAGGTCAGCCTCGCTCTGCCCGCATCGACCATGGAGGTCCTCCCCATGCTCCTGCCGATTCCAAAAGAGGCTCTGCCAATATGGGTGCTGTCCATGGAGGTCCTCCCCATGTACCCTTAGACATTTTCCCTGGTGCCCCTCGCACCCCGACCACCTTGAGCTGGAGCCCTCTCCGCCACGGCGCCAGCGCCGCCCCGAGACTATATATTGGGAATCAAACCTATCCCGAGGAGCCACCCCGGGGTAGAAGAGTGGGTTGTCGCCGCCATAAGAAGAGTCCTGGGAAGGCCTGGGTGGAGATCAGACCTGCCCGTTTCTCGGATTCTGAAACAGAATGCGACTCAGCGATGGAACCTTCTCCCCGCTCCTCCGCATCAAAGACTAGGGCAAGAACCAGGCGCGTCAGCCTCATTCTCCCAGAATGCGAGGTCCACCAGATTCCCACCTCTCTCCGTAGGTACATCCAGGAGGAAGAAATCATGGAAATTTCACAGATCCCGACCGTGCAATCACCACCGTTGTCACCAGAAGCGCCCTCTACCTCTACCAGAGATTACAGGGAGCTGTTTTGGGGAACAACGACGGTAGAGCAACGATGTAACCCATCACCGGTGACCGTGAATCCTGTGCCTGAGGTTGTGGCTATCATCCCATCGTATCGTGATATCGTGGTTAGGTCACCTCACTCTTCAGAGGATGGCCTAGAATTCGGCGGCCAGTCAGCTCATTCACCGTATTCTCCGCCGCCAAGTTTACTGTCCCAGCGGTCCGCCTTGGTACCGCTACCGGTCCCTCAGCCACCCCCGGTTGACGAGTGGGGCAATACAGGGCTAGACCCTGAATCCGAACCCAGGAGCTTCTGGAGCATTCTCGCAGCGGATCACTTCCCGGAGGAGTTCTGGCCGACGGCGGCGCCGAACTTTCGCGCACCAGAGTCCCTTACCCCAGAAGAAGTGGGGTGCTTTTTCAAAAACCTATGGGTGACACACTTCTGCCTTCGTTACGAGCGGGTGATGTACCCCAGAAGTTGAGAGCACTTTGAAGAAATCGTTGAGCAATGCCGCCTGATCAATTTGGCCGCACTCCCTGTGGCCCAGCACCCTGAGTCACCAGGCCGTCAGAGCACCCTTCAACGGAAATGTGTTCAGAGTTTCAAATTACTCCTCAGAGTCATCAGGGAAGATACCCCCCATGTGCAAGTTC
Source organism: Viscum album (assembly GCA_963277665.1). Taxonomy (NCBI): domain Eukaryota; kingdom Viridiplantae; phylum Streptophyta; class Magnoliopsida; order Santalales; family Viscaceae; genus Viscum; species Viscum album. The sequence continues at coordinate 1,258,835,473 of OY728122.1, forward strand.
GTGGCTGGGGACACTATGCCGCTCTCCTCTTCAGCCCTATCCGACGGTAGCCCGATTCGTTATGCGACATTGAGGACATGCCCTCGAGAGGGGTCACAGTCCACATGGCTGACGTAGTGTACAAGGAATACGAGCTTGAATTTCTTCGATGGAGACTTACCCCCCGAGGGCGTACCGCCATTTCTGGAACCATCAGGGAGGGTTACCCATCAGCAGAGGAACCTTCTAGGCCTCTCTGTACCCACCGAGTTGCTGGTACTCAGTCGAAATGCCGGTAAGGGTAAGGAGCACGTCAGAACTGTCAAGCACTCCGACCCGTCCACCTCTTTACAGAAGACAGACGAAGATCCTGAGAAGGCCATGTTACGCCAGAAGCTTGCCGAGAAGAAGAGGCTGGTTGAAGAACTCTTGGTCGAGCGCGCTGCAGAGCGGCGGCCCGGCTATGGTAATCCCAAGTTGGGGCAACAGGGGTAGAAACAATTTCCCCCCGGTGAGATTCCTCCGGGCAACCCCTGATAATGCTTCTTCTGCAGACAAGGCAGAAGCCGAAACTTACGGCAAGAGGGCGCGATACGTCTCGCCGAACCCTCTTGAACGACGGGGCAATATGAAGAATCCAGTCCGGGTTCCCCCATTCACCCGACAGGCCGTTTCGCCAGTCGCTCCATGAGCCGCCGAAGCCATCTATCATGTCGAAGAACCTGGAAACGCACTTGTGATTAGGGATCCCCATCAAGACAGGGACCCCCACCCAGATGATCTTATAGCGACACTCATCGCCTGCCTTGAAGCGCTGGAAACACAGAAGGTGGAATTCCCACCGGATGGAAAGCCGTATCCCGTGCGGGTGGATGATATGCCCGCACCCCCGGGTTTTAAGAATCCCACCTTCTCTCCCTTCAACGGGACAGGGGACCCGCCGCCGCATTTGACCCATTTTTCTTCCAGGTGTGGCCCCATGCTGGGGACTCCGGCCCAACAAGAAGCCGTAAAGCTCCGATGTTTCGTGCAAACATTGGAAGGTTTCGTATTTGTCTAGTACAGCTAGCTCCCTATCGGATCGGTGACCGGTTGGGAGGATCTCCACCGGCAGTTCCTATACCAGTTCAGCCCCACCACGCGGAAGACCAACATTGCAGACCTCTTCAAGTGAAAGCAAAGGCCTGATGAGCGAGTCGCAGATTTCATCGCCCGGTGGAAGGGACTTACATACTCCATTGATATGCCACTGACTTAGGAGAAATTACTAACGATGTGTGTAGGGAACTTTAAAATGGAGCTGGTACCTTCCCTGATTACCCAGAACTACCCTGGAGGGTTCCGGGATTTCTCAGATAAGGCTCAGCGCCTTGAGGAGGCTCTGCAACAGGCTAGTCAGGCACGTTCGTTGCCCCATATGATCCCAGCCAGGAGGACTGCCAGAGCCGAACCCGCCGCGGTGGCCCAAATAGAAGCCCCCAGGCAGCTGGAATTACTGCCAGCGGCACTAGCCATGCAACCCCACAGAGGTCCCCCACCTCAAGCGTAGGCTCCTTCCCAGCAACGACCGCCTCAGAATCGACAGGCTCCCCCGCGCAATGCGCCACCTCCACCTAGGCGAGACAATCAGGCACCACCTCCTCGGTAGGCCCCTCCGGCCCCTCATTAGGGCCAGGCCCCCAGGGCTCCCTATCCGGAAAGAAGGCACCAGACCTATTCATTCAATGAAAATCAGGTCCCTGGCTACTTCCAAAGTGCTCTAGAGAAAGGGATTGTGCGCCTGCCCGAGTGCAGAAGGCCGACATAGGCGAATCTCATCGATCACCCCAACTAATGTCCTTGTCATCAGATTCTGGGGAACACCCTCAAGCAATGCTTTGTGTTTAAAGACTGGCTTCAAGACCAGGTCAACAACAACATAGTCAGGTTGGGCCCGACACCAACACAAGTGGTGGGTGTCTTTATAGGGTCAGAGATCAGTAGCGACAGCGAAGGCGAGTGGCAGCAGGTTCCCAGCCGTGGGGCCCAGAGACACGATGACTGGATGGCTCGAAAAACCATCTTCCGTGCCCATGGTATCATCTGGGCACTCCTAAAGCATCCGAAACCTTCATATGAAGTAGCCAGTACCTCTGCATCGCCTTCACAGTCAACCTCTTCCCAAAAGGGCAAGCAGCGACGACGCAAGAAGAAACAACGCGCTCCGCGAGTGCCGTCATCATCCCACACTCTTGGTGACTTTATGCCCCCTGAAATGGGGATTCCTCCCAGAATCTGCCCGATAGTGGATGACTCATCGAGCGACAGCCAGGGGTATGCTTCGATTAACACCGTGGAGCTGGTAAAGCTCTATATGACCCCCGATGAGGGGGAACTCCAGGAGAACCCCCCTAACGTTTCCAGTCGATGTCAACATCAGTAGAACCACAACCAAGCCGATCGTAGAGGAACGTTAGCAGGAACTGTCAGCCAGGCCATGCACACTACTGAGACCAGACAGCAGGCTCAGCACAGAGCTCAGCATGCGCAACCCCATCTGACACCTTCAGCTCTACCTCCACTTCCGTTTGTGCTACTAGATCTGGAAGAGCTGCCTCGTTCATATCACAGTCAGTCTTTCCTAGATAAGGGCCAGTCTCCACTATCCGATCTTAGTCTGGAGACTACTCTCTAGACTTAAACTAGTAGGCAATGGGATGTGCCTAGCACTAGCGAACCGCTGGTTCAACCGGCAGGACCCGCTATGCCTCCAACTACAGAACGACCTCCTGTAAGCAGAGGCTCGCGTTTGGCATGAAAGTATGATGTCCTAAAGCACTTGGACGGAATTCCAGCAAGGCTTTCTATCCTTGAGGCCCTTCGCCTATCGTCGGAAATGCGCGAATCACTTGCCGAGGCCCTAAGGATCCCCCTACAGTTTGAGATGGAGGTAGCAGCTACGGAAGCCTTCAACGCTGAGACAATTGAGAACGCCGAATGTCAGGCGGTTATCTCATTCTCTGGTGAAGATGAGGACCCTCCTATACAGGGGAATATTCGCCCGTTGTACATCACTGGCCACTTCAATGGTGTGGAGGTCCGCCGCTGCCTCATTGACACGGGTTCCAGAATCAACCTGATTCCAACTCGGACACTGCGAAAGATGGGTCTGTCTGAAGATGATTTAACTCCTTCTGACCTAAGAATCCAGGGATACGATAGGACCGAGCAAACCCTAGTCAGCAAGATCCGCCTGAAGACTCAGTTCGGTGGCCTAATTGCCAGCACCGAGTTCATGGTCGTCTCTCAGGACACCGCCTACAACGCGTTGATGGGTAGGCCATGGCTCCATCTGCATGAAACAGTCCCTTAGTCGTATCACCAGTGCCTCAAATACTCCCTCAAGGGTCAAGTAGGCGTGCTCCAAGGAGATACATCTCCTTTCTCCTCTTGTGAGGCCCTCTATCTGGATGGTGATTATTACAAGAGTAAGGATAAGCAAATCCTAGTAAGCGAGGATGAACCAGCCCCGATCACAAGTGATCCTTGGGCAGGCATGGATGACTCCTACATCCTCCCGATCCACTGATTGGAGGCCACGACCCCCGACATGGGGAAATGTTTTGTTGTTTCAAGTATGAAAGGAAGGCATGTTCCCATGTCCAAGCGACGACAGGAAATCACCTCGTACTCCTACACCAACCAGGCTCAGGTAATACCAGAGCCTCCTACCCCTATGCGGTACCGGGATGTCAAGCTTATGAAAACGGCAGTACGTCATATGTGTCTCTTTTGCTGGGTTGGAATCAATCGACTCAGGCCGATGCGTCACCACTTCTTTGATATCATCAAATGTGGCCCCTTAGGCTGATGACCAGATGGGATAGGATCGACTCCCTTCATTGCTATGGTCTCAATGGCGAGTGAGTCTCCTGATATAATGACCACTGCTGCCCAAGCCGGCACCAGCTTCCCCTCAGGTTTTGATAGCCCAGAAGTATCTCCCGTTGTGGGAAATTCCCCCACAGGTGGAGAGGAAGACCTGGAGGATGCACCCCCCGCCTTTGAGGAAGGCATCTCTACCACAGTTGATGAACTGGTATAGGTGAACCTTGGTAGCGAGGCAGATCTGAGACCCACATTGATCAGTGAAGCCATGTCCCCCGAGGAGTGACAGAGGTACATAGACTTTCTCAAAAAACACCGTGACATGTTTTCCTGGAGTTACAATGAGATTCCAGGACTATATCCCCAGGTAGCCGTTCACCGTCTGGGCCTCCCGGCAAACCATCGTGGGTTTAAGCAGCCTCCCAGGAAGATACACCCTTCTCATGGTGCTATAGTTGAGGCCGAAGTTGACAAGCTTATCAAATACAAATTCGTTAAGGAAGTCTAGTACCCCAAGTGGCTTTCCAACACTATACCAGTTAGGAAGAAGAATGGGCAGATCAGAGTCTGCATCGACTTTCGCGATCTTAATCGTCACTGCCCAAAGGATGACTTCCCACTCCCGGTGACTGAGTTATTGATTGACGCCACGGCTGGGTTCCAAGCTCTCTCTTTCATGGATGGGTATTCCGGGTATAACCAGATCCAGATGTCCCCCGAGGACAAGGAGTCCACTAACTTCAAGGCTCCCCAAGGTACCTTTTGCTACCAGGTTATGCCCTTCGGCATGAAAAATGCGGGTGCCACTTATCAGAGGGACATGCATCGCATATTCAATCTGATTCTCGGGATGCTGGTGGAATGCTACATAGATGACCTAGTGGTCAAATCATGCCAGCTCCAGGACCATCTCAAAGACCTTGAGAAAGTGTTTGGTTTCCTCCGTTCCCGTCACCTGAAGATGAACCCGTTGAAGTGTGCCTTCGGGGTCACCTCTGGGAAGTTTCTAGGCTTTGTTGTTAGATACCGAGGCATTGAGATCGACCTAGAGAAGATCAAGGCTATCATACAAATGCCTCCCCTGAGCAATATTCGGGAAATCAGAGGTCTCCAAGGCCACTTAGCCTATATACGCCGATTCATTGTGAATCTGGCCGGCAAGTCTAAGCCCTTTTCCCGGCTCATGAAGAAAGGTGCCGCTTACGAATGGGATGAAGAGTGTCAGACCGCCTTCAAGGAAATCAAGCAGTATCTGCTCCAAACTCCGGTTTTGATGCCACCCATATCCAGAAAGCTACTGGTCCTTTACGTGACCGCCCTGGAACGGTCCCTCAGTGCATTTCTCGCCCAGAAGAATAACGAGGGTACTGAGAACAGTCTCTACTATCTTAGTCGCATGCTTCTCGATACGGAGGTCAGATACTCCCCTATCGAAAAGAGCTGCCTTGTGCTCATATTTGCCGTCCAGAAGTTGCGACATTACTTGCACCACCATGAGGTACAATTGGTCTCTCGAGTAGACCCACTAAAGTACATCCTGAACCACCCCATGTTGACCGGCCGACTAGCGCGGTGGGCAGTGATTCTCCAGCAGTTTGATATCAAGTTCGTACCTCAGAAGGCCATTAAGGGAAAAGTGTTGGAAGACTTTTTAGCCGCCCACCCAACCTCTGCAGATCAGTCCTCAGATATGGATTTTCCCGATGAGGCGATCCTCTCAGTCGATCATGCCGTCCCATGTTGGCAAATTCACTTCGACGGTGCCTCCCGGAGCCCCACCGGTAGGAGGCTCAACGATCCTAAGCTCAACAGAGTGGGTCTGGGTATTGTCTTCATTACCCCGGCGCAAGCTTTCCTACCATACTCATTCCTATTGTCAGAAGGCTGTACGAACAACAAGGAAGAGTACCAGGCTCTCATCATCGGCCTCGAGTTGGCCCTTGAGATCGACGTGCCCCATCTACATGTGAAAGGAGATTCCGAGCTGGTCATCAAGCATGTCAATGGCTATTATGTCGTTAGGAATCCGGAGCTTGTGACATTGCTGGAGTCTACCCTCTGCCTAATGACCCAGTTCCCCTCTCAGCCAGAGGTCACCCATGTCCCTCAGTCACAGAACGGTCGAGCTGACGCTTTGTCCAGCTTAGCTGCGTCACTCGCAGAACCCGAGCAAGATGATTTGATCATACATGTGGCACACCGGAGAGTCATTGCCCCCGTCACCCAAGAGGACAATGATGGCCTACGGATAAGTCATCTCACCGCTGGGCCCTCTACGTTAGGGGTCTCAGGTTCATCAGACACAGTGGTTGAAGCCACTCCCGACTGGAGGGCACCTTTTGTCGAGTATCTCCAAAATGGTCACCTCCCGGATGACCGGGCCGAGCGTGAGCGAATCCGACACCGTGCACTGCAATTTACCCTCCAGAGCGGCCCCATTATTGAACAGATCCTTTATAAGCGGAGCTTCGATGGCGTTCTCCTCCGTTGCATTCAAGGAGTAGAGATCCCTCAAGTTATGCAAGAGGTTCACACCGGTTCCTGTGGTGCCCATCAAGATAGGCTGAAGCTGTCCCATCAAATATGGAGGTTGGGGTACTTCTGGCCCTCTATGATCCACGATTGTATCGGGTATGCCAAGAGATGCCACACGTTCCAAGTACACGCCAACTTCCTGCATCGGCCGCCAGAGCCTCTCCACCCCACCAAGTACTCTTGGCCATTTGTGGTATGGGGACTTGATGTAGTGGGACCATATCCACCGAAAACAGCTCGCCAGTGTAGGTTCATCCTAACTGCTACAAATTTCTTTTCCAAGTGGGCCAAGGCAGTTCCACTCAAAGAGGTCAAGGCCCGTTCCATCGTCGACTTTGTGAGCTCCAATATTATCCACCATTTTGGGTTCCCTCACGTCGTCCACACCGATAACGACACCAACTTCTGAGAGGTTGAGCTGAAAAAAGTGTACGCCAAGTACGAAATCCGTTCGAACCATACCTCCTGCTATCACGCACTGGTAAACGGACAGATCGAGGCGTTCAACAAAACACTCTCTAACATTCTGCAGAAGATGGTTGGTCAGAACAAGAAAAGTTGGCCAGACAAGCTCCCCAACGCCCTCTGGGCTTATCGGACAATGACTCGCAAATCTACCCAGGTGACCCTATATTCCCTGTTATGGGGCTGAGGCCGTCCTACCCATTGAGATCCAGCTTCCATCGCTGCGCACTGCAGTCTATGACCAGCAGGTGCCAGATGAGGTGGACGAAATCCGTCTAGATGAATTAGAAGCACTGGACGAGAACTGGCTTCGTGCCCTGCACAATCTGGAAAGGCATCAGAATACGATAGCGAGGGCCTTCAACAAGAAGGTTCGCCTCATTTATTTTCTACAGGGCGACCTAGTGCTAGCCGTTCGAGCGACAATGATCCCTGGTAGGAAGCCGCCCAAGTTAGAACCCAAATGGGAAGGGCCTTATATCATCCATAAGGTTTATCCCAACGGGGCGTACTCCTTTGTGACCACGGATAGTGAGCGCGTAACTCCTCCCACAAATTCTAGGTTCCTCAAGAAGTACTTCGCCTGAGCCCCCCTTTTCAGGTCCAACACGACATTAAACTATATGGTCCTGCACGACCTTAAACTGCATCATCGTCCTACAGGAAAATAAACTACAAAATGGTCCGAGCTCTATGACCTTAAACTAAGATCTCCCCTCGTCCTTACTGCAAGACGTTAAACTGAAAGCAGGTCAGGCCTTCCTGACCGAGGCTCAGCCTCAGGCCACTTGGCCTCCTCGGGCCCCCGGCCCCCATCCTTACTTCAAGATGTTAAACTGCAAGCCAGTCAGGCCTTCCTGACCCATGCGCAGCCTCGGGCCCCTTGGCCTTCGTTGACTCAGACTCTCTTATGGGATTGTATGGTGTGGTGTGGGATTACATCCTCATTCACGTCGGGTTACCCACCGTACCATACATATACCCAGTTGAGACACATTTCTCATCCAGGACAACGTTAAACTGCGCTTCAAGAACTACATGCGGCTTGATTCCCATCTTAATGGGATACGTAGGAACGCTCGGACGCCTCGTCTTGAGCCCAGCCCCAAGATCTTCTCTCCCACTATTCCCCCTGGGAATAGTTTCCTTGGAGGTTCCTTGCATAGCGAGGAGTAGTCTTTCTTAGCCCTACTCATACAGCCCCGCTCATATAAGGATTGTAAGGGTTTCCCTATGTGCCCACTCCCATTCTTCTATCCTCCCTCGTCCTCACCACATGACGTTAAATTGCATGGCCTTCAAGAACTACGTATGGCTTGATTCCCATCTTAATGGGAAATGTAGGAATGCCCGGACATTTTGTCCATTGGCCCAACCCAAAAGCCAAAATCTTCCCCTCGGGTCAAGACATATGGAAGGGTGCACACTTTTTCCCCAACTCACAACGAGCAAGCCTCGACCCGGCTGCACGTCACCCTTTGGAGATGTTTTCCTCTTTCGTGGATGGATACAACTATGCTTCACCCACTCCTTGACTGGGATTCCATCATTTTTCACACCCAGAGGGACCCCCAAGAATGTCCTGGATACAACGCCCAAGGGCTCTCCTACCGATACGGGCCAACACCCCCGAGGGTTTCTGAGCAACAAGCCGATACAAGTCCCGTGTTGCGAATTTGGTCAACGGTCGATGCTCATTTGTTGCTCCCATATCAGGTCACCATAGGAACGCTGTGTTTCAAACATGGTCAATAGTGTCCTGGATCCTCGGGTCCACCCCGAGATGGCCCAAACATCGAGTGCGGTAACTCATTCTGCCCCATCCTGAAGCAACAAACTTCCCTCCGGGTGGTGCCAGCAGTCGGGCCCATGACCCCGATTCTCTTATAGGAGGGTATGGTGTGGTGTAGGATTACATCCTCTTTCACGTTAGGTTACTTTCCATGCCATACACATTCCCGGACGAGATACAATTATCTCTTTCCCTATCCTTGCTGCAAGACGTTAAACAGTAAGTTAGTTCGGCCGTCCTGACTGAGGCCCAGCCTCATGCCTTCCTAAAAGAGGCCCAGCCTCAGGCCCCTTGGCCTCCTTGGGCCCCTGGCCCTCGTCTTTACTACAAGACGTTAAACTGCAAGCAGGTCAGGCCTTCCTGACTGATACCTAACCATCAGGCCCCTTGGCCTTTTCGGGCCCCCCGGCCCAGGTCCTCTCTTGTAGGAGTGTATGGTGTGGTGTGAGATTATTTCCTCATTCACGTCGGTTTATTTGCGGTACCATACACCTCTCTTGTTTGGGGATATATTACTCCCCTCCTCGTCCCGCATGACATTAAACTGCATCTAGAGAACTATGTGTGGCTTGATTCCCATCCTCATGGGATATATAGGATCACCTGAATGTCTAGGATTTGGGTCCAGCCCCATCTCTCAGAAATCTCCATCCCATCTTGGATCCTTGGCCTACCCTTCCTAAATGAGGGTATTATGTGGTGTGATGTGGGATTATGTCCTCATTCACGTCGGTCTTGTAATGACCATTCCATGTACCTCTCCCTCCTGAGCTATTCCGTCGACCCTTTTCAGCGGTTCACCAATGTGCCTAAGGGTAGTCCGATTTGTTACCTGGAATGCCAGACTTTACTCGGACACGTCCGCACCCGCCTTCCAGGCTTTGCGTATCCCTTCATCAGGGCTTCCGTCATCTTTCACACCCGAAGGGACCCCCAAGAACGACCTGGATACTACGCCCAAGGGCTCTCCTACCGTTACGGGCCAACGCCCCCGAGGGTTTCAGACAACAAATCGATAAAATCCCGCGTTGCGAATATGGTCAGTGGTCGATGCTCGTTTGTTGTTCCCACCTCAGGCTAACGCGATATGGAGAATGTTTTTTCCACCACGGTTAACAGTTTTCCTCTATCGCCATGCCAATCCCATTAAGCCCAAAATGTTGGTTACACGATTCACATCCTTCTCCATTCTCATCATGTCCAAGTAGAGTCTCAGAACTCTTGGTACTATTCCTCCGTGCACATCTGCGCGTTGGGGGAACAAGCCGCATCAAAGGTGTCCTTCGGGGCTCTCTACTGACTCCCCTTTGATGGATGCCCCAAGTATTGCGATAAGGATTCCCCCCCTTGTTTCCCACACCGAGTTTAACTCACGTGGGATTAGGGATCGGGTTGACGTCTGCGCTTACTCGGGAAGTTGTCACCACCCATGGTCCGAGCTCTATGGCCATAAACTAAGATCCTCTCAGAACTACGTTCAGCTTGATTCCCATCCTAATGGGATATGTAGGAATGCCCAGACCCCTTGTCTTTGGGTCCATCTTGAGTTCAGCAAATTCACCTCTCTGGTCCTGGCTTCAGGACCCCAACTACAGGACTGTGTGGCGTAGTGTGGGATTATGTCCTCATTCATGTCGGGTTTGCAATAGCTGCACCACACGCACCCCGTTCTAAGAGTTAGCCCTCCCATTCTTTGTCCCACATGAAATTAAAAGGCACCCTTCAGAACTACGTGTGGCTTGATTCCCATCCTCATGGGATATGTAGGACCACCTGAATGTATAGACTTCGGGTCCAGCCCCACCTCTTAGAGATCTCCCGATCTCTCGGTCACCTAGGCCCCTTGGCTTGTCCCTCTCTAGGAGGGGGATATAAAGGTATGATACAGGGTTTTTGGCACTATGCCCCCTTTTCCCAGGAATCCGCCATCTCTTGAACGCCCTCAAGTCGAGTCCCTCGACCCCTTGTAGTGGTTCGCCTATGTGTTAAGAGTACTCTGGTCTAGGACCAAGAGTGTCAGATTCGACTTGGTCAAGTTCCTTCCACTTTCCAAGCTTCATGTTTCCCTTCATTAGGGCTTCCATTGTCTTTCACACCTGGAGGGACCTCCAAGAACGACCTGGATACTACGCCCAAGGGCTCTCCAACCATTATGGGCCAACACCCCCGAGGGTTTTCAGACAACAAATTGATACAAATCCCGTGTTGTGAACATGGTCAGCATTCGATGCTCATTTGTTTGTCCCCATTTTAGGCTAACGTGATAGGAAGATGTGTTGCAAACATGTTCAACAGCAATCCTCTGTCGTCACGCCAACCCCTTCAGTCCTCGAATGTTGGTTGCATGATTCACATCATTTTCCACCCCATCATGTCCAGGTGGAATATCGACACTTTTGGCGCTATCCCTCAGTGCACCTTTGCATGTCAGGGGGACAAAGTTGTAATACGGCACCCTTAGGGGCTCCCACGGTCGGAGCTCTAAGACCATAAACTAAGATATCCTCAGAACTATATTCAGCTTGATTCCTATCCTCATGGGATACATAGGACCACCCAAACATCTCGTTTTCAAGTCCATCTCATTTGGGAGCTAATATCTCCCCCTTCACCTCTCACCTCTATGTGGGCCCCTCAGCCTGAGGTTCCTCTCTCGGGACTATGTACGGTGTGATGAGGGATCATGTCCCCATCCACGTCGGTTATATCGCACAACACCATACACATTCCCCGCCTAGCACGTCTCTTCTACGTCTGCGCTGCATGACGTTAAAATGCATGCTTGGTCTTATCATATGACCCTAAACTGTGACATTATCGTCCTAGACGCATGATGAAAAACGGCACTGCATTGTGATGAACCCATTGTAGAGGACATCACGTTGGGTAATGGTCATGTGCCATGCCATTTGTCAATGCCTATCACGGCTTGATTCTTATGGTGACACTAGGACCTGCTACCCTAGGCCTGTCGCTTCACAAAAAAAAACCACTCACCTTAAAGGACAAACAAGATTTATCAAATTACGCTTCTTTTAGTGCAAGGTCCACACCCGCACTCCCTTTTTTCCCCTAGCACTGGTACCTTACCATGCCACTTTTTAGAACTACGTGAGGCTTGATTCTCATCCTTATGAGATACATAGGAGCACCCGGGCACTTCCCCGCAGAACCAACCCAACCTTCATGTTCGGACCCTCGACTTGAGCATTTCCCCAGAGAACACATGGTAAGTAGGGCTTAGGTCCTCATTCACGTCAGGTTTTGTAACCACCTTGGCATGTGTCCCCTTGCTCCCCTTACCCATTCACGGTCCAAGCTCTAAGAACTTAAACTAAGACGCTTTCAAGAACTACGTGAGGCTCGATTCTCATCCTTATGAGATACGTAGGAATGCCCGGGCACTTCCCCGTGGGCCTGGCCTAACTTCCACTGTCGGTCCCTTGACCTAAAACCTCTCCCAAGAGGGTCGTGTGGTGTGATATGGGATTATGTCCCCATTCACGTCGAGTTGTTCACCACACCGTAAACACTCCCTATTCCCATTCACGCCAGATGCATTTTGACAAAGAGCCCGAAGTGTGGGATTTTCATAGGGACATTTCCCTCATCCCATGACCAAGCTTCGTGAGCTCGCTATTTGGATCCTCATCCTCTTCTAAATCCAAAAGGACCCTCAGAAAACATGGATACTAGGCTTAAGGGCTCTCCATGGATGCTGGACCTAAGGGCCCTCCAATCGTTTCAGGTCAACGTCCCTATGGATCTCTGACAACATTTGTGACATGGCCCCGTGTTTTGAACATGGTCAACGATCGACCCTCATTTGTTTGTCCCCATTATAGGCTAACACGATATGGATTCTAGGTTTCCTCCACGATCAACAATTATCCTCCATCGTCACGCCACCATCATCGTGATCTGAATCTCGAGCGCCATGCTTCACACATTTCCAATTCCTCATGTTCAAGTGGAATTCCATCATACTCGGCTCTTTCTCTTCGCACATCTAGGTGCGCCACAAGATCGTGTTAGTGTCATTGGGCCGGTATTCACTGAGCTTCCATTTTCCCTAACCTTCCCCTTTCTGTGTCGGGAAAGTCCCACCACTACTTCTTGTTTCCCACACCGAGCACGACTCACGTGGGCTTAGTAGTTTTGGCAGGATGTGTACCAACACAACCGAGCTTCTCATCGTCCCGCAGGACTTTAAACTGCGCTTTCAAAACTACTTACGGCTTGATTCCCATCCTCATGGGATACGTAGAGACACCAAGGCATTTCACCTAGGGTCCAGCCCCAGGAATCACAAAATCCTGTTACTCCCCATTTTCAGCCCTCTGGCCTGACCCCTCGGGGGGAACTATGTAGCTGCGATTTTTCCCTGAACAAGTTCAGGATGCCCCAAGATCCCATTGGGAAGTGACAGACCCCCTTGCTAGAGAGGCCCTTTCCTAAAGAAGGAATGATCCATGATCAAACCAATGCGCCCATATGATGTACTCCCACCACGGTGGTGTAATTACATGAGTGTTGGATTTTGTTCAAAAAAACCATCACTCCATATTCCACGCTTTGCGTGCCCCTTATTCGGAACCTTTACCCCTTTCATGTCTGAAGAGACCCCCTAACGAACTAGTCTCATGCCGCATCGGCTCACCTACCATCCTGGGCCAACGTCCTGGAAGACTGGTCATGTTTGGAAGGACCCCCTAACAGTATGGATGCTCAACCTAGGGTCCGCTTACTGTCCTGGGCTAACGTCCCGAAAAATTGACCGACAACATTTGTGACATGGTCCCGTGTTTCGAACATGGTCAACGGTCGACCCTCATTTTTGTCCCCATTTCAGGCTAACAAAGTAAGGATACCGCTTCTCCTCCATGGTTAACGACTGTCCTTTATTGTCATGCCATCCCCACAGTGCTCCGAATCTTGGGCATCGTAATTCACGCTTCCCGTTTTTGTCTATTCGGACTGATTTCAGTGCCCCTGGAGTTGCACCATTCGTGTATGAGGGTATGCTAAAGAAACGGTAATTCAGCTGTGTTGAGAACCTCCTTCCCCGGCCAGGCCTCTCCCATCTTCCAGAATTCCGAACTGGTTATCCAAACCCCGGATGCCCGAAGCTTGGTCTCTACTTCTATGTTAGGTGGGACGATGAGGCAAATATCTCCTATTTCTCACATCGGGCATGACCCACGTGAGCTTGGGGAATTATCGCCGAACGTCCCACAAATATTGTAGGGGTGTAACAAACCGATTCAAATAGTGGAAATCGTGCATGCTATGACATTCAAAAGAAAGAAGGAAGAAATTGAAGCGCAAGAGTACCAATAAAAGTTTTTAGTTTGTTACAGTACCCGGGGGTCGACTCCCCCCATGGACGGGTTGACCCAGTCAAAAGAGCGTTGCAGATCCTCCACCCTTTGGCTTGTAGCGTCCAAGACTTGCTGCCACTGACTCAGCTCCTGCTCCTCCTCAGTAGTGGTGGGGCGCAGTTCGTCAGCTTTGGCTCTAGCCCTCTCTACCCCAGCCTGAATGGTAGCCATCTTTCCAGAAGCCTGCCTCATATGCTCCTTTGCCTCTGCCAGCTGGGCCTTCAACCATGAGATCAACTCAGATTGTGCATTAAGAGAGGCTGAGTGCTCATTCGCCTGGGTCTACAGCTGTTGAACCTCGCTTTCAGCCTCCTGGAGCTTCTGGGTGTTTGTCGCCTTCCTCCGCTGCCAGCCCACGCTGAGTCCACGATCATGCTCCTGGATCTTCTCAGCCATAAGATCTCGGGCGAGCGCATGAGGACGTTGGGCATCCACTCCCCCAGTGCACAGTTTGCGTAGCTGCAAGCGAAGTCTGTCTATTTCGTCCAGCCATAGGGCTTGGGGGGTGTCCTTGATGAAGCGTGTGATCAGCTTCCACGATCGGCATCAGACTATGCTGCCGTCTTCCTCATCGGAGGTCGTTTCGTCCCAGTCTGCGCGATTGGCAGACTCGTACGCAGGATACACCCGCAGAAAGTCCTCGGCAGGATCTGCATCTGGCGTCGAATTCGGTGCGACATCTGGCGCTGAAGAAGGCGCGACAGGACTAGGACCGGCCGGTCGATCCTCTTCATCAGAGTCTACCTCAATGACCTCGGGCACAACCCTACTAGTGCCCCTCCAGTGATGATGTTTATTGCAGCTCGGGGAGATGGGGGGACTATCGGCACCATCACCGGCATGCCCCTAGGAGGGATGCCACCAGACATCCCAACTAGCCTTGCCGCAACGGCCCACACCAGTCAGAGAACTGTACGATAGAGAGGGACATAAACGTTAGTTGGCATAGTCTACATATGACGACAAGGAAACCAGTAGAGGAAACTTACAGAGATCGACCTCCTGGTGCTGCTCTTGAGACGATACTGACGGGACCCCGAGGTGAGGCCCTCCATATGCTGTTGGAAAGTATGGAGATTCCAGAGGAGCCACCTCGGGTGCTATGGTCCCACCAGACGCGGAATTGGACGCAGCCATAGGCATGGGTTCTGAAGGTCCTGCATCATCACCCGCCGAGGGGCGAGAACGAGGCCTGCATACAAGTTTCTCCTGTATGGCTCAAACATCGGTGAGAAGTCCATAATGGCCCAAGAGCGGACCATAAGGAAAGATGTTCGGAACGCTACCTCGAGAGCCTCCGCGAAATCGTCATAATCTGAGCCTTGATCTCCGACCTCGCCCTCCTCCAACGGGCTCCCTCCTCCAGCCTCATCCTCCCGAGAGGAGTCCTATGATTCTTCTGGAAGGGGGAAGCGCTCCCTCAGATTGGAATCTGACAACTATGGGGGGACCGTTCGATCCAACAGTACCCTCACCCGGTCTGTCATTGGGTGAGGAACACCACTGGAGTGAACGTAATCCTCCATCTCGTCCAAGTATTGCTCTGCCTCTACCAGAGACGCCATGAAACCAGCCCAGACTGGGCCTATACTCGGTAATTCCATCCTGAGGCGATTCAAGTGCGCCCATATCTCGGGTGGACTGAGGAATTTCCAGTTGACGTCCCAAATGTCCCAGGCCTCCGGGAAGATGGCATCCTATGCCATGTCGATATGACACAGCCAATTCCCCGGAGCCTAAGTGGATATCCTATGAAATCCCCTGGTGGTCGCCCCTCTGGATGGCCCTGCTCTTCCGGAATCACCGGATCCTCCACTGCTGCCATATCCTCAGCCGGTGCGGGTCTTGCCGCCACGGAAGCCCCACCACTGCGAGAGGCCCTATCTACCCATCAACCCCGACCGCGGGATAGAGGAGGCCCACCGTTGCCAACCTAAACAGTTGGATGCTTCAGCATCTCCCCCGGGTAATCAGCCTCCCAGCTAATGGCATACTCCCTTACCAATCCGAAAGCGACGGTGGATGGAGGCAATGTGATTCACATTTTTCTGTCTTCCCGCGTGAACATGAGCCATAGCTGCCTCATCACACATGGGTGCTCCTCATGACTCTCCTCCCAGTAGACTTGCGGGGTCAGATGCTGGAGGCACCGGAACTGCCTCGCAAACCGATGCAGGGTTTACAGTTCGCAGAGCGGCTCACGATCCACTCGTACCACCAAAAATCCGCCTAGAAAGGCCAGGAGGTAAGCCCAGTGATCTTCCGTTCCCTGCCTGTCGTCAGTGAGTATCCCCGTTGGCAATGAGAAGGGGTGGAAATTAAACTCATCCGCCCTCCACACCCGGTTCAGCACCATCGGCACAGTTAGTTTGAACGGGAAGCTCCTGACCGCATTCAGGATGGAGGGGCGGAAGTTTGATCCCAGCGGTGAGATAAGGTTTGGATATTCATAGATCCCCCTGATGTGCGCCACAACCCACCCATACAGGAGGTGGAAGGGCCCACATATCCTTGGCGGCTTCTTGCCCTCGCTGATGTGCCACAACATTCTATACAGCTTGGCGAGCATGGGAATCCCCAGATTGACCCGCTGCCCCATGGCCAGCACGGACGCCATGATAAACGATCTGGGCCGCACCCCCATACTGGTATCCCTCACCGGTAGGATCCAACCGCAAATGAGAGCCGTAATGAACGCCGCCAGCCTGACTATCAGCTATTGTTCAGTGCTGAAATTGAAACCCCAAGTCTTCCATTGGCTGTCCTCCAAGACCCACCAATACAAGTGCTCCTTACCCCGTTGGTCCGCCCTCGGACAAGTTCTAGGCCTCGGAGGGAACTCTCAATTTTCTGGGAAATTCAGGAAGCGCTTGAACCACTTCTTAAAGTGGACATCCCTCACTGCCTCCTTTTCCTCTCCAGGGATGAGTGCCATCAGTGCCGACGCTAGTCGCGACATTTGATCCGTATCCTCCCATGCGCTCATGATGGGGAGGAACTCATCATACATGGCCCCCAAGATCAGAACCCCCGAGATCTGGTGGAAATCCCACAGGCTGATGCCCACCTCCCCGTGGTGCAGGTGAAAGGTATTGGTCTTAGACAACCATCTGCTCAGCAATTCCGGCATTAGTTGTTTCGGTTGGTAAATGTGGAATTGGGAGGCCCATGCCACCTCATATAAACCCACTCTCCTCAGCTCGGCCCCAAACTCCTCGCATGAGGTGCCTACCCAGTAGGCCCAGGCCCAGTCATCAGTAAAGTTGCCACCCTGGCGCAGGTCCCACTCATTGTACCACCCTTTCTTCGAATACTACAAATCCGCCTTCAGTATGGTACGGTGGAGAGGAGGGAATGTCTCCAGTTGCAGTGGATTCCCATCTATATTGTTCACATGGTTGTAGAGATAGTCGGCGGTGATGGGTGTGAAGTCCTCCTGCGCATGACCATCGACCACCCTGAACCATTGGTGCCGACATGGCGTGCTCCTAAACTAGCAAGCTGGTTCGTCCCTACTCGCCTCAGGGATGAATACGTCATCCCTCAACCCGAAGCCATACAATGGCAGCTTCTTGCACTGCGGATAATTCTTCTAACCCTCCGATAGAAGCTCTGTCAAAGAAATGTGGTCCAAGTGGCTTCAGACCATCTCCCCAAGGCCCAGACAATTGGCCATTTCATCCCTCCGGGCGGCGTCGACAATCACCCCCAACACAGCTTCTCGATGGGCCATTTTGGTTCCGACACTCAGAAAAGAGTTTTTCAGAAAGGATCACGAATCTGGGTCGCGAAGCTAGATCGTGAAGATCTCTCGCAAAGATTGGTTGCGAAACCAAGCTGCGGAGTCAGACTTAGGCCGACAAACAGGAGTTCGCTTGGCGCGGTCGCGGAGTCGGAGACTCGCGGTTCGCCGCGAAGCTCGATACGAAGAGAGAAGTCACAGAGTACGTGGAGCTTCACGAAATCGAGAGCGCAAAAGGATAAGAAATTTTTGTGAGGACAAAATAGGTCGGCCCCCTATTTATAGGCGGAGGCCCTGGAGCTTCGCGGCGCGCCCTGCCCGCGCGGAGCATCACGGTGCGTCCGGATCCCATGGCCACGATCAGCATCACATGCCCCTTCGCGAAGTCGTATCGCGAACCACTGACAATTTTGGCGATTTTCCCTCAGACTTAGACCCTTCATCCCTCCGTGGCTGCAAGTCTGAGGGGGGAATTTGTTGGCGCCAAAATATTGCACGAAAGGAAAAAGCGAAAAAGAAGCCCCGCACGCTGCCTCGCGAAGCGCCGACGCGCAGCACCCCCGAGCATCGCGGCCCCACGAAGCACGGAAAACAGTACCTCTCCGCAAGCGGTCTGATGTTCGTGAGCCCTCCGCGAAGCACGAAAGGCATTACCTCTCCATGAGCGGCCTGACGTTCGCGAGCCCGCCGCGAAGTACGGGAGGTGGTACCACTCCACGAACGGCCTGACGTTCGCGTGCCCGCTGCGAAGCAACCACCTCCCCTTCGCGCCACGTGAGTTCCGCTTTGCGGCGACCCTTGCCTATAAATACTGGGTTCCTCCTGATCCTAGGGGATGGACGATCTGACCTTTCGGCTTCTCCTCTCGCGAATCGCAAAGCACCCTTCTCCCTGGGAATCATGAGCTCCGCGAGGTACTTCTACTTCGCGTTACGTCTTCGCTTTGTCTCGTTTTGAGCCCCTCTTCCGAGAGGGATGCCCTTCGCGAAGCACAAGGGCATTCACGAAGGTGGGGGATTCCCAAGGGAACCCGAGCAGCCGCAGAGCATTTATGCTTCATGAAACACCCATCCTGTACTAGTGATCCCCAAGCTAAGGCAGTATTGCTACACATCATGAAACACACTGCCTCGCGCCACCTTGCTTCGCGAGGCACCTCTTCTTCGCGAGGCAGTGCTCCGAAAATACTATTCCACTTCGCAAAGAACCCCTCATCCACACCTCTGCCCCATGCTAAGGCCAAGGCACTCCACTTCGCGAAGCACACTCCTCTGCTTGGCAATTCCTCTTCCCGTGCGACCCTCCAGGTTTACACGATGTGATTTCAAAGTCCCACGGACAATACCACTCGTAGAGTTGCTTCGCCTAATGCTTCTTCGCATAGGCACGCTAACGAATATTGCTTCTTTGCATAGCCACGCTAACGTGGACCCCTCAATGGTTCGCTCTACGACCCCCCCTTGACCACGGCTTTACTGGTACCTTCCCTTCCCCAAGGAGTGAAGGGTACCGGTCATGTAAGTCCTAGGGGTGCAGAGTAAACCCACCTCGTCCGAGCTGCAGGAAGTTAAACTGCCAAGCACCTCGTCCTCAACACATGACGTTAAACTGTGATCCGGCCCCATGCTTCGCACGCAGGGTCCCCCCAGCTCAGACATTTTTTACGCCACCCGTCTCCACAGAGATGGGGTCACCCCCTCCACAAGGGATGATATCCTCCTTCTCGGAGTAGCGTATGTCCATGGGAGAAGGGAAACCACCTTGGTGTAAGCCCTTAGCTCCTCTTATGGAAGGCTGTACCCCTGTATCTCCGTACTTCCCCACTACCATGGTCAGTGGAGGGCGTGATAGGGAACGAGGCACCTCCCATCATTGGTCCCAAATCCCTCTCTCGCCGCGCTTTGCCGCACTTCAGGCCTCCATCTTAGAGTAAGTCCCAGCACCATGGGCCGCCTAACGCGTAAGCCCCTCTTCGCTTCTCACGGACGCATCCTTCGCGACGTGATTATCAGGTCCCTGTAACCTCTTGTTTCTCACACCGAGCATGACTCACGTGGGCTTAGAGTGAGCACCGACCCTGACCCCCACCCTGACCGAACTATGAGGACTTTGATCCATGTCAAGGCATGGTACGTAGGAAGCCTCTACGAGGTTCAAGCCCACCACTCGATCGTCCATTCACGTCGAGTCCCACCCTCATCCAACATGACGTTAAACTATATTCCCTTGTCCCGCATGACATTAAACTGCACCCCCATTATGAACTGTATGGACTTTGATCCATGTCAACGCATGGTACGTAGGAAGCCTCCACGAGGTCCATGCCCACCACCCATCGTTTATTCACGTCAGGGTTCACTCCTCATCCCGTATGACGTTAAACTACATTTCGGCCCAACGGTAAGCCGTTGTGCCCAACCCGAACTACGAGGTCTTTGATCCATGTCATGGCATGGTACGTAGGAAGCCTCCTTGAGGTTCAAGCCCATCTCCCATCGGACCAAGGTCCCCTCCTCACATCGGCCTTCCGGCGTCCACACCTGAACTATGAGGTCTTTGATCCATGTCAAGGCATGGTACGTAGGAAGCCTCCCTGAGGTTCAAGCCCATCTCCCATCAGACCAAGGTCCCCTCCTCACGTCGGACTTCCGGCGTCCACACCTGAACTACGAGGTCTTTGATCCATGTCAAGGCATGGTACGTAGGAATCCTCCCTGAGGTTCAAGCCCATCTCCCATCGGACCAAGGTCCCCTCCTCACGTCGGCCTTCTGGCGTCCACACCTGAACTATGAGGTCTTTGATCCATGTCAAGGCATGGTACGTAGGAAGCCTCCCTGAGGTTCAAGCTCATCTCCCATCGGACCAAGGTCCCCTCCTCACGTCGGCCTTCCGGCATCCACACCTGAACTACGAGGTCTTTGATCCTTGTCAAGGCATGGTATGTCTGAAGCCTTCACGAGGTTCAAGCCCACCACCAGTGGACCCCCAGGTCTACATTCACGTCGGTTCGCTGACGATGTCCATTGGACCAAGGTCCACCTTCACGTCGGTTCACTAACGGCACCCATCGGACCAAGGTTCACATTCACATCAGCTCACCGACACCAACCCGAACTACAAGGACTTTGATTCCCTGCCACGGGGATATGTAGGAGGTCTCTTCGAGGCTCAAGCCCAACTTCACCGTAGCCCCGCGATGGTCCCATTTCACTCCCCCTCCACTTCATTCATCCATCCATCACCCATCCTGATTCTCACCCGAACTGCCATATCCCGGCAAGATCATGCCATTCCGCTCCTCTTCGCAGCCGCCCATGGGCTGGTCCCGGTATCGGCACCCCTTTATGGGAAGTTCCTCAATCTGATCCATTCCAGCTAGTGCTCTGATCGGGCTGATCCATCTCCGCTGGATGTTAAACCTGTGGCATACCCTGTGTTAAAACACAGGAAGCTGAGGAAAACCATAGATATACGTCTATGGTATATAATTCCCCGCGCTCGATGTGGGATGCCTCAAGTTTCCACGCCCTTGAAAAGCCCTATGAAAAGGGATAAAAGACAGACATGTCAGTTCCACAGCATCCAGACACACTACTGATGCCTCGACGTGACTACTCCCCCGACTGAAGGTTGCTGCCCTGACCGGACTCTTTGGAATGTCCTGACAGAAGCAGTGTAATTAACCGGCGTCCATGGAAACATGGAACTGGGAAGAGTTTCACGAACAACGTATTAAATCTATGAGGGAGACCCGGACTAGGTGACGAGTTCTGAGGAGGAATCCACAGAAGGAAGAACTGACACCCCATCACCCCGTTTCGATCAAGGAGCAGACGTCCCTGAATATGGAGCGAATGCCGCCCGCCTTTGGAAAGCGGGAATGCGGGGCAACAATGCCGCGCGTCCTCTCCCGTAGACGGACGGATGCGCGCGCGCCCCGACGAAAAGCGTCGGAAACAACCATGATCTATGATAATACTTTTTATTACAATATTAAGAAGAGATGTATGTTGCTAATATTTAGAGTCCAGGAACTGAGGAACTACCTACATCATCACATGGTACATCTAGTCTCTCATAAAAAACCAAAAAACCGAATTCTTAGTTTTCTGTGGTTGACTAGACTTGAATCCTAATGGGAATACATCCTTATATAGTTTGACATTCAATTCATGCCTCCAAAAGTGTTCATGGTCCATGAATTAGTAGAATTTCTGGAAGAGAACCCCTCAACATAAATCACTCAATTAGATACTAAATGTCCCACAGAAGAGGTCTTTTATATTCAAGATGAACCCCATATATAGGATATGTATTTTGATGGTACATCCAGAAGTCTTAAGAGAAGATAATGGAATATCCCAATATCAACAATATGGGCTTTGGAGTTTTTACCATTCCTCTATTGAAGACATCCATTCCTTACTCCATTCTTTTAGTTGGAAGGATGGATGAGAAATGAAGAAAAATATGAATATGTTATTGAAGGTTTGGAGTTGGCACTTCATGTACAATTGAATCACCTAAAGATAAAGGGGAATTCCGGACAAGCCATCAATCATGTCAATAGTGAGTATTCCATCAAAAAGGATGTGAAGATCCCCCTTCTAATCCATGTCTAAGGACTAATTGTGGAATTACCTTTAGATACAACAGTGAAAAATATCTCCTAGTAACAAAATGAACAAGTTGTTGCACTGTTAAATACATCGGAAGATCTAGTAGATCCAAACTAGGATGAAATAGTCATCAGCATTGCACATCGATGGATGGTATTGCCATTCATTCAGACCACACATGGAAGTGATCAATGAGGTTATTTCCTTCCTCGAACATTATAGTCCTACCACTGGAAAAGATGACACCCATTTTAGAATACCTTCAAAATAGTGTTCTTCCACTAGATAGAGATTAGAAAGAGAAATTATGATGATAAGCATTTAAACTTGTTATATATGATGGTACAAATCATCAAAAGTTCCACTATAAGGAGTGTCTGGTTGGGGTCCTTATTAGGTTCATTTATGGTGAAGAGACCACGATTATCATGAAGGAATTTCATGCTATAGACTGTAGTGCCCACTAGTCTGGATTTAAATGTTCTCATTAAATAATAAGTCTTGGGTACTACTTTCCTACTATGATGTACGATTTAAAAATATTAACAAAAGTTTCCATTCCTTCTAGGTTCATTCCAACTTCATCCACCAAACCTATATTTTCTATTGATATACATGTATTCCTAGCTAATTTTTATATGGGGAATGGGCACCATGGGACAATTTCATCCCACTAAATCCATGTAGGGCATGTGCATTTTCATAAAACAAAATTATTCTCCATGTTTTCCAAAGATATAACCCTCAAAGAAGTCAAGGAAAATAACATATTCATCTTCTTTAAGGCCATCATCATCACCATATTTTTTGTCCCTTATATAATACTAATACACAATGACACAAATTTCAATTTTTATGAAGTTTTGAAGTTATACCAAGATTATGGAATTAAGTTTAATATTTGATCCCGCTATTATGCAGTGGAAAACATACAGATAGAGGCCTTAAAAAATAACCTATAAAATATACTCCAAATGATCATATATAAGGATGAAAAGTCAAGGATGGATAGGCTCCTACATGAGTTATGGTATTAATAAACAACGACCAGAACTGCCACACAGGAGACCCCATAGTCATTAGTATATGGGATAGGGGAGATCCTACCCTTCGAAGTTAAATTTTCCCCGCTCTGCATTTCTATTTGTGATCATCTATCAATAAATGAAAAATCCTATAAATGTTAGGATAAATTAGTTATAATGGATGAAAAGAGAGTGAATACCTTCCATCATTTGGAATTCCATCAAAATCATATCATATGATCCATTAATAAAAAGGTTCTCCATAGATCATTCCTTGAAGGAGAGATGTTGTTGGTCCTCAGGACATTGATGATACCCTGAAAGTAACCTCCAAATATGGAACCAAAATGGGATGGACCCTATTCCCTGGACAAGGTCTACTCTAATGAAGATTATTCTCTTATTTCAATGGATGAAAAACTTAACATGGATCACACTAACACATGTTTCCTATATAATTATTTAATTTAAATAAATTTCCTTTCATCCTGATGATATGATGTTAAATTTCATTGTAAATCATCCCAGCTACTTGATGTTAAAATTTTTAGATGGTCTTTGAACGGTGACCTTAAAAATCCTGACATATTTTTCAATTTTGTAAGATAATAAACTACGTAACACCAAAAACCTCATCATACGACACTAAACTACACAAGAACCATATTTTCCTCACAAGAGGGGACATCTCCCCTGGCACCAGTTGTCTACCATGTGGTATTCAAGAACTACATGCGGATTGATGCCTATCATTATAGGATACATAGTTATGCCTTCACCTCTTTCATTATGTCTAGATACAAATATCCACCAATTCTTAAGAAGCTTTTACTCATCCTTTTCCCTCAAGATATTTTTTCACATTGGGATTTTGTTTCTCACTCGTCTTCAAAATCATCATTGCCATGAATATGATACACCATCATCCTGATCACATGAAAATAAAATACTTTCTAAATGTCCTCTTTCTATGACATTAAACAGTATAACATCATTTACCTAATTGTGTGAAGTTAAACAACATGAGAATCATCACCTGATCAATGATTCACTACACACTAGGTAGGTTTGTGAAAAAGGAAGGTGAAATGGCCTTGTCTCTATGTGAGATTCAGATCCACATCGGTAATCTCTTCATTCAATAACTATGTGGGGCTTGATTCCATACATTACAAGATACACAGTGATGATTGAATTTCTAATCATGGTACCAACATCAATACCATTTTCCTTCCACATCAGGTGATCCCCACCCTTATCAAAATATTTTAAACTACATTAACAACACCCTTATTACATGACATTAAACTGCATGGTTCCTCATGAAGTATGTTTGATTTTATTCCTCTCATAGTAGGATATATAGCGACACTAAGATATCCAATCTTGGGTCCATCCCAAACAATAAATAAGCAACTAAAAAATCCCATGTCTACATGTGGATTATTCCATCATTGAGAGTTTTCTACTCAAAACTACATGTGGCTTGATTATTATCATAACAGGTTCCATGGTGATACCCAAAAATATAATCACTGATCCACACACAACAAAAAAAGTGTCCTCCTTGTGTACTGATTAGACCTACCCAAGGATGCCATTTTGAACTATGTCTATATTGATGATCATTCTAATAAGATACACAGTGACACTCAGATATTATTTTTGGGACCATTCACCAAAAAATCAGAATACCCCTATACTTCATTTTTATCACCTATGTGTGGTGGAATAAACATTTTCCACCCCTTGTTCCTCACACCTAGAATTGCTGACATGGGTTGAGGAGTTTCAGTAAAGGCTTCCCCACATGATCAAGGCATATCAATTTACTTCAAGGTTACCTTGATACTGGTCACACGAACTTAAATGGAGCACTAGATGTACTTACCACACAATGTTAATCTCCATAGTGGAATCCAGTTAGAGAAATATGAATGGATTCATTCCTTCCACTACGAGATACATAATTATGCCACGGTCTATATTCTTGATTCCATACAAAATATTTCTTTTTCATATCGATGAACCAATGTCGTTACCATATGATGTCAAACTGTATGGATGACTTCCTCTTTACATGACATTAAACAGTATGGTACCTCAAGAACTATGTGTTGATTGATTTTAAATTTGAATAGATATATAGAAAATCCTAGACCTGATATCCATGTCATGGCCATTGGGTTAATGGAAAAAATATTCAACTATTAATTCCATAAAAATAAAGATCTATGAAGGGGATTTTCAATTTGGGTTTCCTTTCTCAGGGTTCCTTCAATAAAATATAAATTTTTATTACATATGAGTTTGATATATGTAGTGAGCTTCACAATCCATGTCTAATTAGGGTCTGAATGCATTTTACATACTTGGAAACATTCCTTCCACTTATCGTACATTGTCTTTTTGGAAATTTTGGATCTTAAAAACCATTCTTTTTCCATTGGAAATGGAGGGATGGTGTCTTGAGGACACAATTGTTTGTTTATGAAAAATATGGCCCAAAAAGCTCTACATATATTTTCCAAAAAAGTCTTGTCGTCCAATGGAAAATTAGAAACTATAAGGGACCTATTTTATCTCTGTAAGGCCCAATGGCATTTTTACTCCATATAATTTCACCTAACTTGAGAGCCCCTGGAATCATGGTTTACATTTTTCATTCCCCCTCACGTCTGAGGATTATCTAAATTTCTAGACCCAGTGATCCTTTTCTTCTCATAATTTCAGGAAATATGGCCCTATCCATATGACCTAAAACCACCATAGCCTAGGTTTTCCTTACTGCTTGATGTAAAAAAACATGGATAATGTCATGTTTATATTAAACTATATTACATCATTTCTAAGAAATAAAAATGGAAATATCTGTATTCTCACATGATACATAGTGATGCACAAATCATCAATTTTGGGTGTAGTCATAACTTTTATGTGGATCCCCTTTTCTTATGTATGGTTCATACCTGCATAGGGATAATTCACACAAGAACTACATATGGCCTCATTCTCACATTGATGGGGTACATATGGACACCATGATCTTATATCTTAGTAATACCACCAAAAAATTCCCCCCACCCACTTATACATGATCCATATCTACATTGGATGGTCCAATACATGTACAACCTCACTTATTAACCTGTATTCAAAGGAAACAATGCCCATTCCCCACACAATAGTTTGATTAACATGTGGGGAAACCACCTTAGAACTATGTATGGCTTAATTATCATTATAATGAGATACGTAGTAACACCAAAACCTTTTACCTCAGGAATAGTCATAAAAAAATCCCTCCATCCTATGTGTGGGTTATACATATATAAAGAAATCCTTTTTACACATTATTGGGTAATCTCTACACAAAATGATATATTATTACTTACTTACATTCAATTAGTAAATAAAACACAGTGTCTGGGGAAGTAAAAATCTATATGAATATCACAAATCATTATAAATATAGTTCCAGTTTCTTGAGGATACCTTTTTTTTTGAGTATTCCTATTGTTCCTTAGTTTTCTCGGCATAATCCACCCTCACAAATGACCTATCAAACGAAGGAAAGTTCATCCTCGAGAGATACCACTTTAATATAAATACACTACAATGAGGTTTTTCATCCAATTTCACACTTAGGATTTAAAAAACACATGATTATAGATTACAATGATTACCTTTCACACCCCTAGATGATGGAATATTCTTGGATAGATAACCATGAAAATGGTGAATTTTTTATCTATTGGTCAAAACATAGTGACCATAAATTGTATCCATAGAACCCCCTTTCCATAAAATGTTAATATTCATGGTCCATTTAATTGTCATATGAAATTAAACAGAACCATGATTCAAATACCTTTTACCCAAGTAAAATTCATGTAGGATTGGTTCCTTATTCCAGGATAGCACCAATACATATTCTCTTTTCATTATTTAGGAAACATCCTACTGGTAATACCCCACTCATTGTATTGGGAAATCTAAATGTTCTAAATCTACATAGAAATAAAAAGTGCATGGGTAGTGTCATGGGTAGTGTCATGGGGAAATATTTTGGACTAAGCATAATATTCCCCAGTTGGCCCATCATAAGTCACTCACACTAAAGGCATGTCATCCAACTAAAAATTCATCAACATGAGTGGGATATCCTATCTCTGTATTCCCTAAAAAACTCATTCTAAAAACTATTTTTTCAGTTATTCCTCATGTACTTGTCCAATATCATGTCTCTGATTCATAAAATCCAAAATTAGGGCCTGAAAACCTATCATTCATGTCAAAATAATATTGGGACATTCTTGGCCAACAAACTCTATTGGTTCCATCAACCCATAACTCATGGTCAATGTTGTTCGATCAAAAATATTAGTTCCATTAGTTCTTTTTACAAGACATTAAAATGGATAAAAAAGACACAATACTCTCTAGGTTGAAATCCTACAAAGGGAACCCTAGGTAAAAGTCGAGTACCGGCTAGCTAGAACTATATTATTCATAGTTTAGGAAAAAATCATGAAATCAAAATAAAAAGACACATAACTTGTTAATTCATGAACCCTCAAAATGAATCCTATGGAAAATCAAATTTATTCCTCTTAATATCATATCATAGTGTAATTAGGAAAAGAAACTAGAAAGGTGAAAAAAGAGATGCAATGTTTCTATGTTTTTCCATGTAATCCTAACAATATTCAAAATTGTGCTCACTGAGTCCTTTAGATTAGAAAAAAACAAAATTATTATGGTTATGTCCACATGACTATACTAGGTCATGATAGATATAATATCTAGTGATGTAACTATTCAGGTTACTTGGGATATTAACCATCAATACACACCACAATTTATGGATGATTGGCATTGAAGAATAAAATAAAAGATACTTATTTGAATTTGAACATGTTTTAATTATCATATTGAATGGGAATAATGGAGGAGCTTCAAAGTTCTCGATTGTCTCCTTAATGTTACTATAAAAATAATGAAATAATGGCCATAGTGAAACTTGGCATGCATTATATAGAGGATTGGATACCATCTGACATAATCCATCAAGAGCCTATTCAAGATTGGTTCTTATCCCCACTTTAGAATTTTCTAGTAGGCTAATTTTTCTAATGATGGCCATTAGTGCTTTACCTCTATACTTGGAGGCTTCACATTCTATAGTTATTAGTGATAGTTTTTCCTTCAAACATGCTATTTGGGCATCACATTATCATAGCTCCATTGTTTTTGCATTCATTCAATCATAAACATGTACTTCATCTATAACCAAGTGACGTGGCTTGATAGTTATGCCCTTTAGAGATCCCTCTTGATGATCATAGGCATTAAATAGGATATGTATTCACTCACATGCAACCAATTACTATCTAGAAATGAGAACATGGTGTGTAAATATATGTATGTTCCAGTAATGAATCATGAAACTTCCCCTGAAATGGAAAAGTTTATGATAGTTGTCCATCATAACAAAAATATTCACTATGGGGGTCTCAGTGACTGTAATGTAATTTTGTTTCCAAGCCTATTTCCCCAAAATATAATGTTCAATGGTAGCATTGGGATTCTAGCCCTGTTCATCTTATTAAATTTATATATAGTCTTGTATTACATTTATGGAAAATAGGATGGCTCTAAATTGAGACATCTATGTGGGAAAGTCTTCCATCCCTTCTCCCTATTCAATTTTATGAACTAAACTAATAGAGATGGCATTGATCGGTGGAAGGCCCAACACCATCCCCTTTGGAACAACCTTAGTAGAATTTACAATGCTTAAAACAATAATTATGGGCCCCATTACTTTCATTACAAAAGGAGAACTTGAGTAAAATATCCCCAATAATTCCTATAATGATGGGATGAATGGTTTCCTGTAAAGAGGTAGGCGAATATAGTAAGATTGGAAAATCAACAAAAGTTTCTAGTAGTATATTCACCCATCAGAGTGGCTTCACCGACACCCCATTAAAATTGTAAGCCACCCAAATTTGGGCATACTCCCATGATAATTTATTAGAATATCTTATAGGAGGTAAAATAATTTTTGTACCAAAATCCTCATGCATCATCATAACCCACTATTGACGAAGAATGACAGGGTGTGATTTGCTTATGAATTGGGTAATCGGTAATGATGAAACCTATTATAGGAATATTATTTTCAAGAAAACCTATAAGGATATTTACGTTCTCAAATGGTTATCCAATACACCCGAGTAGTAATAGTCATATCTCACAATGAGATGGTATTGGAAAGTTCAGCCAGATAATCTCTTCCATTATCCAGTACCGCTCCATGAGGTGTTGGATAAGTTGTGAAAGAAAATGGGGAAAGTCATATAACAGTTTTAAAATAGTGTTAATGGTAGATTTTTTAGGATAATGATAGAAATATTGAGCCGTGTAGGGATAAATGTGTAAAGAGGTATTATTACGGTAGTCTGATACTCATAGCACTGATAGTGTTCTTCCACCCAGTTGTATAAGAATTAAAATTGACCACTGAGGTGATGTAGGGATATTCCCTCCAGTATTTGATCCAAAAATTTGTAAATATGATAAAGGTTAGGTATAATAAAATTGATAGGTTTTCCCTATTCAAGTGTGGATACTGTAATCATGGTGAAGAAAGAGACACCTATATAAATTTTATGAGAGAGAAATATTAATCTTCTCATAAAAATGGAGAAAAAACCTTACTAGTCTAAATTTAGGAGATATGTTAGGCTAGATTCTACAACCCCACATCATTTTTTTCCATCCTTAAAGTGGACCAATACAAACCCTAAATACCTCATGACTGTTGATTTGGTTGAGTCTTGGTAGGTGGGAATTTCATCCTTGGACTAATATCTTTCTGAAACAACCTTATCCAATCATTAAATGGAATAATTGAGTGGGATGGAGGGGATGAATGAGAAAATTTTAAATTATGATCAGTAAGTCCCTCCCCAATAGATTTATATTCTCAGTGTTTTACTATGTGTTGGAAAAAGGATGGTTCTTTTCATATATATTATCAAGAATAATTATTCCCCTAATTGGTAAATATCATATAAGGTTATTGTCATTTCACCATGTGATTAATTGAAAAAGTTGGTGCTCAAGCACCAATATTTAATCAATTTAGGCAATATCTCGGGTATTGAATGAACAAAAAACTAAGAAAACCATACTTCTATATTAAATTAATTGACCACTAGTTGTCTGGGAAACTCCATTCAATTTTTCTGCACCCAGAATTCCCATTCCCTTTCATCTATGAAATTACCTCATGATCGCAAGCCCCACTTAGAGCTCAACCCTCTATTGGGTTCACCTCACAAGAGGTTGAAGATGGTTGGATAATATTTATTAGTGGATTCCAAGGACTTTTCATAGATATATTAGTTTCATTATGTCTACATATAACAATCCATGAATAATGATATTCTATTTGGTTAACCTATAAATGATCTACCCTAAAGAAGAGATGTTAATTTAAGCAAAATTTTGAGATACCTCGATCCAAGAGGATGGAATATTATGGTAAACTATTGGATTGGTGAATATTCTTGATCTTTGAAGTCATAAATTAGTTTTCAATTAGATGATGGAAATTTTAGAAGCTCTCATGAAAGTAGGTTCTTCATAATACCCTCTCAACAGACATATGATGTCAATGATCATATTAAATGTTCTCAACAGTGTTATTTATTCTCCTAATCAGGGTCATCGAAGAGTAATCCAATTCCATTTTATCACTACTATTAGATTATTCATTGTATGTGAGAATTCAATTTTCAAAAAATTTATTCTACTTCTCTCACCAAATGTATGCCTGAAAAACACCACTTTGGGAGGTGTTGTCTCATGAGGAATCTAAACCTGCGATGTTCTCATTCTGTGAGAACATTAGAATGTGCAGTTCTCGATGGTCAGTCTATGGAGCTCTTAGACTATGAAGAAACCATGTGGGACACCAAATTTCTATGTGGGTGAGAATAATTACCATTTTCAGATGATGACTTTGAGTTCATGGATGCTTTATCCACAGTGGATGAATTATAGGTGGAAGCACTATCTATGGAGAGTTTGTGGAGTGCGAGTTCATGTAGAGGACCTAAAAAAGTACAACGAACCAGGTACCCCCTTTTTATCGGCATGGTCCCCTCCTTTGGGTCCACCTACATACCACAAGGCACATAAACACAAGACCACTTCGTTCATTAGAACTACCACCTTCTCATACTAATAAGAGCCCATTCTAATGGGGGGAAGTTGTTCAATACTTAAAACTCTTCTTAGAAGAAGAAACAAATTCTGTGAATAAGGTGAAGGGAAAAAATCCAAAGAAGAAGTTTTTATAAAATGTTCAAAGAAGTATAATCCATTAAAGTAAGTCTTGGTCCAGTGAAGTAAAGATGATATGTAGATCACTGCTCTGCATGGGATCTAGAAAATGAAATCTTTCATGTGATGAGATGGTAATTTTGACTCCCATGAATGAAGCCGAGTCACTTTTGGGGATAGCCAGTGATTCATATATGCTGTTAATGATTGAACTTAGGAATGAAAACCATTTTTGGGTGTTTATGGTCTGTTCCATCCCCATGAAGGCAATTATTCTTAGGTTAGGATCCCCTTTTTGGATTTTATAAATAATTCAATGCATCCCATTGAAGATGACTGGATATCATGCTATCTAATTCCTATGTTCACCTAAAAGAGACCACAAGGGGAACCAAAAAGTGGAAGAATAGATGATGATAGATACGTAAGAGCAGATATACTGATGAGATTTGTGAGAAATCCATGATTTAACAATAGGTAACCCCCCCCCCCCAATATCCTCAAGGAGGAAACTAAATTCATCCATCGATCAAGAAACTCGATAACTCTTTATAGACACTACATTCAGAATCATTAATGTATGGACCCTTTACGGACCAACACCCCATGTAGTAAAAAGCTATGTGGAGTGATCCATACCCTGTGTATAAAAAATGGAGCCAATGAGGAAATCAAACCCATAATAAAAATTCTATGCTTGGGAAACCCACCCATGCATAATGAAATACTATACGGTAGGAACCCTGTTTTGTGTAACACAATGCTATGTGGAAGATACCATCACCCACATTCCCACATGCTATGTGGTGGGGAAACCAATATCACCTGATAACATGATTCATAGAAGGGGTAAACCTAGTGTGTTCTTCTCTCAAAAACCCATGACATCCTTCCATCATAACAATGAGTCCTAGATTGGCCCCTACAATAACAATTCTAATGGAATCATGATAAGGCCTCTTCCAAAGCCACATGAAATGTATGATCAGATCAGCAAGCACATTTGTGTTTCCTTCCAAGTCTACATACACATGGTAAGTGGTTTCATATTGGTAACCTCCATGAAAAGATGGGCCCTCATAATGATTTCATGTCTATATTTCCATGTTAATCAGGGTCCAGACCTATGAGATTATAATGTGGAACTCCCCATTCTGAGTAGGGAGAGGGGGATCATAGTTTCATTTTCTTTTGAGCTGTAACATCTTATCCTCTTTTATTCCTAGGGAAACCTATGGGAATCCCTCCTAGAGTAATCCCCAAGACTTTCTTGTGGGAGGTAGAAATTTTGATTATATTTTCTATCCCTAGTAGTAGCTAGGTACATCACCAGATGTGACTATACCAGATACCAAAATAAATGGGATGATGGGAATATTCAAAGCCCTCTCTCTCACCCATTGGGCTCTATGAT
This sequence comes from Viscum album, assembly GCA_963277665.1. Classification (NCBI taxonomy): domain Eukaryota; kingdom Viridiplantae; phylum Streptophyta; class Magnoliopsida; order Santalales; family Viscaceae; genus Viscum; species Viscum album. Next base: position 1,258,868,651 of record OY728122.1, read on the forward strand.
TTTTCCACCAGTGGACTTAGTGGATCATGTGGTCATTAGATCTACAAATTCGTCTTGATTATCACACTGAGCATGAACCATGTGGGATTAGAGGTTAGTGGTGATCATGACATATGTATGATCCCAAACCTATATTGGCCCTCAATGGGTGTAATCCACAATCATACCCACTCAAATGGGTCTCTTATTTGGTATAAGACCCCATCATCTCTATTCACAAGTTTTTCCTCCATAGGTGTAATCCCCAAACCATTTTGAACTATTTTGGATTTTATTCCCAACTAATGGGGATATGTCGGAAGCCACTTTGAGGTCCAACCCCAGCACCTGAATTCACTATAATGTTTTCTAGGCCACATTCTTGGTAGTGGTATATCCAAACTGGAGGGTCAAATTAATTATGGGACCCTTTAATCATAATCCTTATTTGTTCATATCCACCGTATGATCATTCCCCACATGGGAAACTGTATCTCTTTCAAGTACCTCAGGGTGCTTCGACATAAGTCTCCCACCATCCTTGGAAATACAGCTTTCTCCTGTATGTCCATGCCTCATGAAATTAAACTACATGTTTGGGTACTCATAATATGACCTTAAAAGGTGGCATGTCTTGTTATGTGGCACCTAACTACGTGGGTTATGATTCCTTTCATCCAGATAAATAGGAATCCCATCTCATAGGTCCAATCTGGACATCAACATAGCTTATGTCTCCCTGGATGATAGTATACTCTAGAGTGCCTCAATATATGGCCTAAAAAAGTGTCATAATGAAAACAATTTATGAATACGTGACTCCAATATAAAAGGTACATTTATGGAGAACCATAAATATAATAACATTACTCCATTGATAGAGATCCTTAGATACATATAGATGATTCTGAAACTATACCGGCTAATAATTAATCATTAATTCACATTGATGCATGTCAAACATGGGGATGAAAAAAGGATTTGTGAACATTTAAAAAATCGTAAGAGAGTCCAAATCTAGGAAATAGTTCCCCAAAAGGGTGTGATAACCTCAAATTATTATCTACTCAACCAATATTTGTTCTTATGTATTATTGTCCATGTTTTCCAATGCGAGCCTTCCATGGAAAAGTAGGACCATGAATCATCACATATGTGAGGACAATTGGGTGTTTCTGGTTCAATAAATAATCAATGTTGGAAAACATCTCATCACATTCAGTTGTGAGGTAAAAATGCTGAAACTGATATGAATTATTCTTTAATATTCAAACCCCCCTACAATCAATCATACTGAGAGTGACGCCGCAACTCTTTCACTAGAGTTCCCGGTGTATGGGTAGACACCATGATTCTCTCTCTTCAGAAATTGAGTCCTCTGCAAATTTTATATAATTAATTTTTATAATTTCATAAGTTTCATTTACTCTTATCAGATATCATGTTATTAAAAAAATGAATTAATATTTTCATAAAAAGATGTCAAATAAACTTTAGATACAAATTCACCATTCGCCTCTCAGTGGTTTATCTATTTACCTAAGTATTTCAAGTGGTATTAGAGCTATTTGGTTTCTAATAAGATTTTATTCTTATCAATAGAGAAAATAATTATATCTGACGTTGGGTTCTTCATATATTTGATGGAAATAAGATTCTTAACTAAAATAAAAAAAATGAATTTCCATAATTTATCACAACTCTCTAATGTTAGAGATACAGTGATAGAGGGTTTTATAACCCTTATAAGTAAATCTTTCATGACCTTTGTTGGAAAGAGAAATATAGATGATTTTGGAATGAAAATATATTAAATTTTATCATATTTATTTGATAAGGTGTACACTAAAATAATGGGTTACGATTTAAAAAATGAAATATGGGAAAATCAGGATAACATGTATTTATGAATTTCTAAAATAAAGGCTTATAAACTCCCGAACAAGAGACCTAAATATGAAGATATCATAAGGGATGAAGTTGATATAATTAGTGACTTATATTCATTTTTTAATGATATATTTAGTCATATTTGGGGCATTGTTTATATATTATAGAAGTCCAAAGCCATTAAAAGGTAAATGGGATTTTTTTGAAATGTTTGAAATTAAAATATGTTCTCTGGAAGGGAAATAAGAAGTCTCTTTGAATTATTTTCATAATAATTACATAAAATATGATATAAGTAAGACTACTATTTCTAAGAAAATGGATAAGGTGGATATTTCTTTAATACACATGATAAATATCCAGATCAAAATGGAGAAAAATAATTCATATCGGGAATCAGATGATGATGTATAAATTCATGAAGAATAAATGTGGATAATGACCATCCTCAATAACATCATTTAAAAATTAAAGTGTAAATAAAAAGGAAGAGTTCTGCTAAAATGATTTATGTGAGGTATAATATGTCACCTATCATCCTATATCCCATAAAACAATAGTGATGAATTTGAATATGAAAATGACGAAGAAAAGATCTTAGATTATGGGGATGATGTTCTATTGAGGCCATTAAGTATTTCTGGAATAATTGAATTGTTCAAAATAACGATAAAGAAAAAGTGTGTTGAGTTATGAGGATGATGACTTCACTTGTACAAGTAATTTATTATATGAATATTATTATTTTGGGGAAATCAGTATATTTAAATATACTTATTAAAAATTAGAGGAAATATCAATTAGTACGGAAGAGGTAGAAGATCTCTGGCATGAAAATATCATTAAACATGTTCATGAAATATGTCTTGATAGAAAAAAAATACAATTATAAAATAAAATATAAAAAAGACATGTTTTATGATGATAAGTAAATTCAATGTTGAATTCTACAATAGAGAAAATTATTAGGGTTAAAAAATTAATATTATTAAATTTTAACATACTAAAAGAGATATAATGGTGTATGTATTTGGGAAGAAAATTGAAATCATAGAAGAGGAAACAAATTACATAGTTGTGGTGTCACAAACTATATAAATATTTACAAAAAATGAGAGATGACTATGATATGTCTTTTTAAATAGTGGTAAATTCATCCCAAAGTAATTATATGTGTGATGTACAATCTTTTGAAATGTCTACAACTCTATATCAAAAAAAATTCTAAATTAGTTTTATATAATAGTACAGGATATAATAGTAAATCAGGGTGACTATGGGTTTAGAAAAACATATAAATAATCATTCACAGTCCAAGAATGTTTATTCCAGTATAAGAATGAATAATCCCCCAAGACTATAGCCAAAGAAAGCTGGATATTTTTCAGAATAGAATGATATTGATCACAAATAGACTCAATATATTCAAAGAAAAACTACTTTTAAATGATATTAATAGTGAATTACATATTTATTGTATAAAAAATATATATTTTTCGTTAAATATTTATCATTAATGGAATCATAGAGGGATATTATTGAGGAGAGGATATCTGTTGAACAGAAAGATAAAATCAAATAAGGAGCAAGTAGTGAAAATAAATCCATTATAGTTACGTAATTAAAACATGTTTGATTATCCTGAGGACATTTTTGAGAAGTTGTGAATGACATGGTCACAATGATGATGAATGTATGAAATTGATTTTAGAAAAAAATAAACAATTTTGTTGAAAATAATAGGATTTAAAAAAGAGACATGATAGAAATGTTTCATATTGTTAATGTCAGTATCAATGCTAGAAAGAGTAGAAAGACATGGATTCTTGATAGTGGTGACTCATCACTTATGACTAGAGATTCTATCATCCAAAGTAACATTTAATAACATAATGGTGGTGTTATCCATTTCATATATAAATTATACTTAAGGATTTTTTTAATTTGTTTGACTAGGATTGATCCTATAAAAGTTTAAATATATAGATGTAGATGGTCTTACATATTACATGATGAGTGGGAGTCATCATTGAAATGATAGTTATGATGTTTTCCATGAAAGAAATAAAATTTTCATCAAGAGAATAAATTTTTGGAATATTTTTAAAAAATGTTAAACAAAAAATGGGAATATATTTTATAACCCGGGTCAAAGAAATTCAAAATACCTCAATGTAAAAAAAAAGAAAAAAATAATTATCATAAGATATATGTATACATTTTCTATTATAGTTTGGGAAAAAATTTAATTTAAAATATTATGAGTGACACACCCCTATTATGAAGAGAAAAATATTATTTTTTTAGTTATTCAAAAGGTTATTATTGTTCACTGATGATATAAATTAGTAAATGTAAAATTAACTAAGTCACCGTGTTAATCTATGAAAATTTTTATAGACCAATGTGGAAAAAATCCTGTAGAGGATACTTATACTTATCACATTATTCAATGATTTTTTAATAATGATTATTATTTTTTAATGAACATATGTCAATAGTAATGGATAAGTTTCATGTTTTCAGAACGCATGTTTAGGTAGAGATAGAGGTACCTCTAAAAAAATTAATTGAAAATTATGGAATGAATTTTACCAGGCTTTTAAATTAATATATTTATATACATGGAATCATTTATGAATACAGTATTCCACAAAATCAAGTGAATTTTTATGTTTCATAAAAACTATATATTTGTCTTCTGAAAATACAGAAAAAGAATTCCCTCCAAGTTCAATAGGTCAATAATTTATAGAGAGATGTTATTGTGACCCAGAACTAAAATATATATTTCTTCCTGATTCAAATAATTCTTTTCCAACCATTATAGTCAAATTATCTATATTTATAGTGTATTAGAAAGATTATAAATTGAATTAAATACTCATATACCAGAAATATAATAATTTTTTAAAACTGAAAACAGACTTGTAAACTCCAATATTTATTCTTAAACAACAAAAGATATCCTGGGGAAGAATACATAAGGAATAGGGAGATCTATAAAGTCTAGTAATGTAATTAACACATTAGTGAAGAAAAACCTAAGATTCAATATATATTAAATGATATATTAAGGAAAATGATTATGCACATGGAGACATGGAACAAGGAAAATATTTTATTAGATCATGAACATATGAAAACAATATAAAACATGATATTATAAATATAAGTCAAGGGATACTCCCATAAAACACATCATAATGTAGAAAATGTCCCATGGTGGATTAGGTTCACTTATTAATCCCTTACATTACATCCCATGAGTTATAAAAATATACCCAATGCATTGATGGGATATAAAATTTTGGTCCCATTCCTGAAATATATTCAAATTATACAAATGAAAGGCACATGAAGAAAATAATACATACATTAATCATAGAAAATATTAGACCCATGGGAAGGAAGTAGGATTCATAATTCTGATTGAAGATGCCAAATAATAGGGATTCCCAATGAAATAATGAATTATATATGTTTTGAATTCTAAATTAAATAAGGTGTATAGATTCTAAATATATAGTTCTAATGTCAAAATCCATGTGAAGAAAATATAACAATGTACCACTTGGGTGAAACATTAAGAAATGAGAAAATGTTATTTTAAAATAAGAAATGAGAATAATGGTTTAAATAAAATTAAAATTGAAAAATGAGGGTCCTCCAAAAAATAACTAGGGTATTTATTAGCTATTCATGCTTTATAAATATTTTATGGGGTGATGCTTGACATAAGATAATAAATATGAATGTTCCCTTATTCTGGGATTAAATAAAAGTGTAAATTTTTAGGGTAACTAAAATATATATATGGGAAAAAATAAATGGAATATATAATACAGTATATATTTAAGGGACATATATAAAAAAATATAAGACTTAAATGGGAATGATATTGTATAAAATAGATTAAAAAATAAATCATGTAACCAAAATATAACGAAGGAGGTATAAAAGATCTATTTATATATTTTAAAACACCATTGTTAAAATCACATATTTTAAAATAATATAATTTTTTTTTTTTGAAAAGTGGAAAAGGTAAAAATTATTTTCAAATGGTGTAACAAAAAATTATATTTTTAATTAAATGTTGAATCATAGTAGAAACTGTAATTATGGACAAGGAGGGGAAAATATCATTTAAATGGATTGGAAATATTGTTATAATATTTATATTTTAAAAAAAGTATTAAAACTCACCATTAAGGAATATTTGAGTTAAAATTAATCTCACAATATAGATATATGGTATTCCAATTACAATGAATGATGAAACTCAAGGTGAAACATTTTAACCCAAGAAAGAAGATGGAGTTATGAAAACCCCTTATATTTTAATGAGGACATAAACCATAGTCCACAGAAACAAATGGAAGTAATTGAAGTTATTATTCCAAATTTAAAAATATTATTTAATATATAAGTCTTTGAGGGATTACTTACACTATAAAAATGAATATTGGTGCATAATACCAATGTATGAATTAATAAGGGATTATCAGGATGGTACCCTTCCGACTTAAGAATCATTCTATTAAAACAAAATTAAAGATATAATGATTGAGGATTAAGTTAAAAAAATTAATGTAGACAATTTTTTTATTTTAAATATAAAATTTTATGTATATACAATATTTAAATAAAATTAAATTCATAATTGAAAATATGTGTCAAAGAATGAAATTCTGAGATGAAACACTTACCTAATATCTGAAATCTATCTTAAATTACACTTAACTTCATGAATAATTTATTTATATATATAAAATAAATATATTCATACATATTAAACAGTCTAAGTTCCATATATTATCATTTGGTTAATATTTTCAATACAATTGTTTTCATACGTCAGTTACTTGGGGTGGTTTCATAAATTTTTTCCATAAATCCTTTGGTTTGTTAGCCATGATCAAAAGTGTTGGAAAATAGATTCCTAATTTCCAAAATATTAATATTGTAATGGAAATAATTTTTACATAATAAATATATTTCTAAAGCCATCAATAATGTGTGGTTATGAAAAATGAAACTCATTGGTCGATGAAATGGTATTCCATATATACACACAATTAATGTATCTATTTCTCAATGAATGAGTGGGAATGAGGGTAAATGATAATTTTCACACTTAATAATTATCTGAAATTTTTTATATCATATTTATTCATTCATTACATCCTTGTTATTATCCATGAATGATAGTGATGTAAAATTGATGAAGTCTCTTTGTGTTGGCCATAAACTCGGAAAAACGCAAACAACACTTTTTTTATAGTGGATGACAAGAATAAATAATAGGTATTCCATTAATATAATGACTTATATGTAAAATTAGTATAATTATTTCGTTATATTTTTTGGATATAATATATTTGGAAGGGGATGAATAAAGAGAAATGATTACGAAGAAAATAATACTTGCATTGGAAATTTGATGTTCTAATATGGATTTCCTTGGAAGTGAAGGCCATATGATATATTCTAGTGACTTAGAGTTCAATAATACTAAAATTAATTATATGAGATGTATTTTTAGGATGGGTTCAATATATTTTCAATTGGTAATTGTGACCATGTAGGGGTGGAAATGATCCATTTTTATATGTGATGAAAGTGGATATTTTGGGAATACCCTTTACACATAAATGATATAAATAAATGATTCCTTGGTCAATGATTCCAAAATTTAATAATAATGGATTTTGGGATTATATATGGTAAATAAATATTCATAGAATATATTCCACACATGTCTTTAACATGTTTCGTGCCTTTTACCATAGCTTCATACATTTTTATTTTTACTATATTAACTAGTTTTTCTTCAGTGTATTTTTTTTATTTAAAAAATAAGTTAACACCTATTATGAAATTTTTATTCTCTAAGGTAAATTTAATATTACTTTAGTATAATTTCTTTTAAAAATATGATGAAATAAACTATTAAATTAAATATATATTATAAATATAGTTGTTGTAGAAAAAAGACTTATAAAGATTTTGTTCTCTTTAAACCTATTTAGTATTCATTACCAAATGAATGAGTGTTAACATTTTTATATATTACCATGAAAATAATATTAATTAATTAATTTAAATTATATAGTTTTTACTAAATAGATAAAAATAAATGATAATAATAAATTAATCAGTCAAAAACATAAAAGTTTCATCATTATCATGAAAATTTACTTTAATCATAAGAATATTATTTTATTCAAAATAAATGAAATTGAAAATCCTAAATAACATTTAAATTTTGAACTAAAATAGGAAATTAAATTTTTTATTGTAAATTTATAAAAGTGAAAAAGGTTAATTTTTAAGATAAATTTGTTAAAATAATTAGTGAAAAATATTTCATGAGTATCAAAATTAAGAAAAAATGAAATTATTCATAGTATATTTTTAATAATTTATATAACTTATTAGGCATATATGTTTTATAAAAATCATTTAGAAATATTTTTCTCATTATTTTATTACAAAACTAATTGTTTTTAGTGAAATTGGTATTTTTTCACCTAAACTAAAAATCAATTTTTTTTTTTGTGAAAAATTTGGAAAATCCATCTCCTTAAAATATATATATAACTAAATAAAGACTTAAATTTATTTTATCAACTTGGAATTCTGAAATTTATATATTTATCTTTTTAATAAAAATTTTATAAATTATTTATAAAACTGATTTTATTAGAAAATAATGTTTTAGACATTGTGTGTTCTTAATTTTATTTAACATGAATGTCTAATTTAGGTTTTGTAAATATGTTATTTCATATATAATAATATTTTAATGATTTAGTTAAATTTTTTAGGACTATAAATACACTACATTTTAAAATAGTAATTCTGATAATAAATATTACTTTTATATTAAATATTCGGTAACCAATACAATTAAATAATTATTTATATTCGAAATTATAATTTTTACTACAACATTGATAGTTTAATATTTATTTGAACATCATATATATAGCATATAATATTTTTATAATAATAAAAATAATGTACATAACATGTAAATATATATATGATAAATAATTTAATATCATATTTTATATCAGTGGGAGTAATATAAATTGAAATTTACGACTTCACAATATACGACATTAGTATACCTATTGGATATATGATTGAAAACCATCATTGAAATGGCCATATTTTTTACAACCATACTTTCAGTGACAATATTTTCTTTGAAAAGATTTCATATATATATATAGTCTTACTAATCATATCCTATTCACATGTCTCATTTTCATAGTATTTATTTAAGATCTGATAGTGTTTTTTACCCATTCAGGGCATTAATTCAAATTTTATGGTATGTTATACTAATTGTGAATTTTAAAGGAGATCATGGTCCATGGGAGTTTCTATATACGAAGATATTTTTATTATAAATATATTTTCCTATTGTAATAATTACAGTTATGATATTTAATATCCATTGTATATGAAACATGTTTTCAATTATGTCTGTCATAATGTTCAATTATAGTTGAATATGGGTTTTTATCTTCGTTCATATATGATGTGGTATAATCTCAATACTAGTATTAGTTTTTTTAAGAATAGGTAAACATAATATATAATTATAGGGTTAAAAATTAATGACTCTTAATACATATGGTGTTTAAATGTCCCCCAAAGATAAATTTAATCCCCACAATTTTAATTATACACACTATTGAAAATATATAAGGATATAAACCACAAAAACAAATGAAACTTATCTTTTTTCTATAGAATAGGATTATATTTGATATAGAGTTTTCTCAAAACATTTGATGGAAGATTATATCATTATTAAATATCAATATTCTTGTGGTATAATTTTCTTATAAAGAGATTTTAGAATAATCATTTCATAAAATATTAAAGGATAATATAAAATTTTATTTCCATATTCAAAATAGTAATACCCTATCCATGGAGATAACTAATCAATATCCAATGCCACATTAAATTTATCAATGAAGGATAATAATATTTTCATAAGACACTTTTTCATAAACATAAACCTGGGATATAATAATTATACCACTAAAAGTTTTTATTCATAATTCAACACCTATACATAGAAGTTGATATTTTATATTATTATAAAACATTCAATTTAAAATTGAGCGAGTTTAAAAATATAAAAATATTATACTCATGGTTCTTGGGGAGATGATCAATATTACACACTCCACATCATTTTCAGAACTCAATTCTGTAGTTTTGAGTACATATGGTTTCAATTATTCCCTTAACCTAGGAAGTTGTTGATTTCTGTCATCATTATTATCCTTTAGATTAGTAGATTGACCTAGTCAATTCCCATGATTTCCATGTGTATGGAATTTGACCATTTCTTCTGATGTTGGATATATTATTTCCACTCCCATCATTCTAACATGACTCTTCATATTCAGAAAATGTTATAATGAATGATGGCCCCTTATTCTAGAAAAAACTAATTTTATAGTCCACTTGGGTAAATTTACTAGGATCTTCATCCCACATATTTTTGAAAAATTGGTGGTTTAATTCCATTTCATTCATCATATTCATTTCATGAATTTTAATAATCCTCTATCAATATATTATTTGGTGTGCTTATGTTTTCAACTATAGTTACACTGTTAATCTTGTTTATTGGTAAATACCTTTTTACAATAAATAGATCTCTATGTCTATCTTCCATTCAATTGGGATTATCATTGATGAAATAATGGTATTATCCCTCACACCCATAATTAAATCAATTCCTTACGGTTATATCCATCCATATATTACATTAATTTCAGTTTTCTTACTATTCTCAACCTATTACATCAATGTAAATATAAAATAAATACTATGTAGAATTTCATAAGGAGTATATATTAAACAAAATAAATAATCCTGGTAGTGTTCACATAGGTGTGTTGTCTTAGTAACAATCATCTTGCATCAATGTGATGATAATTTAATACTCAACAAACAATTTTGAGGTGATTACCCCTAGGTGAATCAGTGCCACTACTGCATCCAAATTTTAGTAACATGAAAATGATGTATTTCTTTAGGAATCACATAATATATACTTTACAAAAAAAGTATATCCTCCTATTATTAGTATTATCACGTAGATTTTTCCCTATCGGTTTCACCAATGTTCAATCATCCTAATCTAAAAAATTAACTTTCCCTTACCCTATAATCAACTATGGTGACCCATGTCTTAAACAAATACTTCATCATAATTCTTAGCATTCTTTATGATCAAATTAAATCAAAGGATCAATAGGTCTATTATCATTGGATTATTATACATTCAAATATATCATATTAAATATTAAAACATAATATTTATTTTAAACCCCCTAAAGTGTTCTTATGCCCATAGTTAATATACAATTTTATTGTATATCCCAGGGAATAATACTTAAGGAAAAAGGTGAGGCATAATTCCCAATAAGAAAATAAACATAGAAATAATCCATATCCTGATATTCAAGATGAATAACATGAAATGTTAAATAAAATTATTGTAATCATGAATAAATGTAAAAAGTAATAAATATCATAAGATCATAAACATTTGGAAGCGATATAAAACATGATGTCATAAATATATGTCAAGGGTTACTCCCAAGACAATCATCATAATGGGGAAAAAGTCCCACAATGTATTAGTTTTACTTTTAATCCATTACATAAAAACTGTAAGACATAAAGCCTTAACTAATGAATTGAATGGAAATATAATTATGGTCCCACCTATCATCAAAATTAAAATCATAAATATGAATTCCAAATTTTGAGACTAAACCATTCATAAATTATAATCATAATCAAACTTATGAGAAGGAAGTGGGATTCATATTTCTAATTCAAGGCATTACAAAAGGTTAAATCATATGGCTACCAAGATAAGAAATAATTATATTTTATTCAAAATATAAAAATGAATAAGGCACATAGCTACCAAATATAGAGTTCCAATTTTTAGAATTTATGTGATTGATCAAGGTGATGAATGAAAAAACAAACAACTTGGGTGAAACATTATAAAGAAATTAATGGATGTTTTTAAAGAACAAATAATATATTTATTTTAAATGAAAATTGATCTAAGAGGTATCTATAAAAATAATGGGGATTTTTAGAAGATATTCATTGACTAAAATTGATTATTGGGGATGATTCAGGACCTGAGACAAGAAATAAGAATGTTCCCTTTAGTTGGGTTTACATAAAATTAGTAATTCTAAAGGGAACTAAAACATGTATAATCCTAAAAATAAAATGTAAATATTTAAGGGACATAATGAATAATTCAAATAGTAATATGGGAATAATTTTTCATAAAATGTAGAAAATTAAGGCGAACATGTGAATAATAATTTATGAAGGAGTTAAAGATGACACCTTTCATTATTTTAGAAAACCTTTTTTAAAATTCAATATCATAAAATAAGTTAATAAAAAAAATTATGAAAGGAGGAAAATAGAAATATTATGTTCAAATGAGATAACACATAATGTGGTTTTGAATATAAAAAGGAGAAACTAGTGATAAGGGTAATTACCGACATAGAGGGGAAACCATTACTTAAATGGATTGGAGTTATTTTTACCATAGTTTAATTTTCAAAAGGATTTTAACTAACCCATAAGGATAATTATAATCAAAATTTATTTAACAATACAATTATAGGGTTTATAATATGAAATTAAAGACAAAACTCAAGGGAAAACATTATAACTCAAGAAATAAGATTTCATTATGAATACTCCATCTATATTATAAAAGACATCAATCATATAGCACAATAAGGAATATAGTGAGTGGATATGAATTTCCCATGATCAATAATTATTTATGTTATTATAAGTAATTTCGGTAGTAGTTATAGTATAAAAATGTATATTAGTTCATAATATTAAAAAAAGACTTAGTGAAGGGTTATTGGGACAATAGACATTCGTTTTAAGAAACACTATAATGAAACCCCTAAAAGAGATAAATTTTGACACTAAAGTTAAAATAAAATTAATAATGATATGTCATACTATTATATATCCAAGTAGTATTATACACACTATTTAAATTAAATTAGGCTTATAAAAGTAAATATGTCTCAAAGAAGGAAATTACTAGGTGAAACCTATTCCTCGAGTCTGAAGGAACTCTTCACTTTATCTTATCATCCATAATATTTAAATTAATTTCATTATATATATATCAAATATCCTTATTCATCCATTTTTTATTTTATATGTTCCTTCTATTATATTCTGGGACTTATTTAAATTCCATTTTTCTTAGGTTCATTACTTTGTGTTTTTCAGTCAAAATTTTACATAACTAATTATATATGTAAAAAATATTTGAATCTGTACTTATAATTTTTCATAATATCCAAAAATGATAAAATTTTAATGTAATTTGTTTTATATTTTATCTAAATTTTTAAATCCAACCATTATTGGTGGTGATGAAAAATGAAACTCATTTCATATAAAAGAGGTAGAAAAATATATACAAGACTAACATTTCCAATTCATAATGAATGGCAGTGAATAAAGTTAATGATAACTTTTTCATTTAAAAATAAAATATATATTTTATATTTTCTATTTATTCATCCATTATATCCTTTTTATCATCACAAAAAGTGATTTTTAAAAATTGATGATGTTGCTTTGTGGAGGCAGTAGTCCATGCATTGTACTAAAGACACATCTATTTTTATTAGCATATACAAAGGAATATGTAATAGTTATTCCATTAATAAAATTAAATATAAATATAATTATTGTGATTATATAAATATATTATTATGATATATTCTATTGGTAAGAGTAAGATTAAGGAAAAATGATTACAATGAAGGTAATACTTACAAGGGATACTTGATCTTCTATTTGATATTTCCAAGGAGGTGAATGACTTTGGATGACATTTAGAGACTAGGGGTGTAAGTAGTAATAAAGTATTTCTGGGAAAATAATTTTAGGTTGAGGATCAAGGAAATTTTTATTCTAGAGGGTAAATATGGACGTGTGGAATTGATCCCCTTTCATAAATGATGAAAAGTGGACTTATGGGAATATAATTTCCATATACATGATATAAATACTCTATTAAGTGGCTAATCACTTGAAAATTTCATAATAATGGAGTGTGAGGTGATCTTAGGTCTAGAAAGATTCTCAAAACAAGCATTACATATAGAAATATTACATAAAATTTTATGAATATTCATTTTATATAATTATGATTCACACTAAAGGAATAAAAGTTATGTGACTTTAGACACATAGATACATAAAAATTAAGTAAATAATTTATTTATATCATCTCTTACTATATTATTCATAAATTTCACCTTTATTAGAAAAATCATATTAAATTCATTTATTCATATCCTGGGGAAAAGGAAACACAATAATGGGCGAGCTTTGAAGTTCGGTAAGGTAAACAAAGGGAGATATCAATGATAATTTAAACATAATAAGACCATATGGGTATGAGGTTGTGATATTAACATTTGAAAATAATACCTATTAATTAATAAATAGTAATAAATAACCATGGAAAAATTTATGGTTATTTATACGATATCGATCGTAATAAAATCACTAAAAAGATCCATGAGAGCATAACATTTGAAGAATATCTTATCATAAAAAGTGACATAATATTTATATAAATATTAATTAATGAAATAATATTTCAATTTTACCCTCCAAGTAAATCATCGCATGTTTTACATGGCATAACCACCCATGTACATATTTTTATTTTGGGATAACGTCTCATGAACCTTATTTTGGGATTGGGATAACCTTCTATTTAGCCAATTTTTGGCATAGGATAATTTCATGTGCACCAGCTTTTGGGATTGGGATAACATCCCCTTCTCCCAATGAGATAATAAAACATTAATAATTACACAAATAATTTTAGGGATATATAATTCTAGTCACCCGAGTCACATATTCATAATCCATTCATATTTATGCCACTAGATCATGAAAACATTCATCAAAACACAACCCATGGAATTGAAATAGGGTTGCATCTATATTTCATATTCCTAACCATAAACCATTCAGAGAAAAAATATAGATGGTATCATAGAATCATATCCCCTATGAATCATAAGCAACATCAAATTATGTCATCATATATAAATAATGCCATTAAATGATCACTGAGATATATCATGAGGAAAATACCAATTTTATTATCGAATAACTTATTTAAAATTTAAAAATTTTAAAAAAATTAAATAATAAGTTTTATATAAAAATAATCATGTAAAATTGTAAATGAATACTCAATGTAATGTGAATTCACAGTGTCTAGAAAATTATTTCATGTAGTGTATGTTAAAACAAAAATTAATTTCTAATTTTTGGTAAAAAATCCAAAGTACCAAATTGAGAAAACTAAATGAAGGTTTCCAATTATTTCTTTATATAAATCCAAGAATGTAAAAAAATTAATTTAAAAATTAATTTAAAATTATTAAAGAAATTATTGAAAACATTTTATTAAAAATATGGTCACAATATAAATATATTCCCGACCAAAGAGAGAAATAAATTCAGTTTTAAATAATTTTTTTGATATCATGAGTATGTAAAGAGTGGAGGTGAATGTAACACAGTTAATTTTTAGAAATATTTATAGTATAAGATGCATTTTATGATTTAGGAGAGATAGATCATATATTTTCATCATTACAAATTTATTTATAAGTAATCCTCATAATAAAAAATATGATTGTAACATAAAAACCTTACCCCAATTTTGACATGCTTCTTGAGCCCTCTAACCACATATATAATCAATTAAAATTTATTATAATTTTGAAAATTCATTAATACACATATAATATAATATATTATCACCATATTATATTTCAACACCAAATTATTTAGAATCAAAAAATAAAATATTCATTTCGAGGTATTAATCATTTTTGGTTTCGAAGATGTTTCAGTCTAGAAGTTTAATTACTCAAATATTGATCATGTTTCTATCATATAAATAACTATAATCACAATATAAATATATAATATATTCATTATATGAAATTTTCAAATAATATGAAAAATTTTGAGATATAAAAAATGAATTACACCATTTATAGAGATGGTAGTCTTTACGTATGAATGAACACATTTTTCATTTTAAAATAAACCTAAATAAATAATGATATTGTTTTTTAATTAAAGAACCATAATTATATCACTAATATCCTGTATAAACATGTAATTAATCATAATATACATCCATGTGTGGAGATGAAGGAAATGATTTATATCGTTGCATGGATGTAGTTGATTACACGTACGCATGAGGGACACATTAATCTCCAATTTTATTCAATTTTGGTAGAAATGTTTATTAGATTTTCAAAATAAAAAATAATTATATTTATTATACTATATTATTCATGTTACAATTGAGACAATGGATTTTTATAAGGTGGAGTAAGAAATAAAATTAAAAATGTGCGGTTATGATTTATACCTCCCCATTGATAAACCTCTTTTTGCTTAAAACTTAATCCTTGAATGTATGGTATTTGGATAAAATTATATATGAAATGGGGATGCATTTTAGGAAATTATCATTACATGTATTGGAAAATCATATAGGATATTTTAGATTGGTGAAGAGAGGAAAGGGGTGACCTTTTCTCCATAGTGATTGTTAGGATAACTATTCTATCAACCTTGAGTTTCATTGATGTCCTTATTGATATTTCTTCCTTATCTTGAATTTATTAAATAATATCATGTCTTAATATTTTTCTCAATATTTATTCTTATATTTCATTGTTTTTCACTTATTTATATAGAGGGCCTTATATGGGGCCATTTGAATGATTGAGTGAAAGAAATTATTGTATGTTAAATCAATGAAAGGAAGGTATTAATCCAAACCACATTAGAAATATAGATAATATGATATCATCATATCCTATATGTTTTTAATGTTTATCATTGACTAACCGTTTTTCTAAGGATGATCAGTACCACTAAAATACAACTCCGTAATAAGAGCTTCCAGAAGACATTTCTATAATATCGAGGTAGACATAATATATTTATAAAAAATAATATAAAATAGTAATATGTGAAACCATAATACATCCATAATTTATATTATATATGTATAAACATGTGTTAAATATTCTCTGATAGTAATTAATGTTTCTTAAATTGTACATAGATCAACTACAACAGAAATAACATTACAACCTTATGATATTTTGTGGAGTCTGATGATAAAATAAAAATCGATATTCTATCATTTAAATTATGGAATTATTAATGGTTGGAGAATACCTTTATAATTATATATCATAGACGTACATTTTTTACATGTCAAGAATTGCGACACACACTCTACAAAATTTAACTTCACACTAACCTAACATAAATACTATATCAAATATCTATTCATCTTTATACATTAACGATGAGCAGAGGATGATGAGCTAAAAGATTCATCAAAAATGTAATTATTCAAGTATAGTATTTATGGGACACATATTTAGTTTCTATAACATATCAAGACATTATAATACATTCTTAACTCAAGAACATTTCTCACAACCTTTTACACCTCTACATCTCGCTCATGTACCATGTTAATCTTCACGTGGATAGATGGTAAACCAATAATTTAATCAATATAATATGTCTCCACAACATTAAATATTTTAAGGCCCATAAATTTCAAATCCTTAAATATTAGATATTTCTTAATCCTTCTCACAAATATACTGGCACACCCTTTTCAACTCAAAAAATGATCCACTTTGTTTTCTTTTCCAAGCTGGTAATGTATTGATCTTTTATAGTCTTTAGTCAAATCCAACCACTCTATATGGTGTATAATCAATTTTTTGAGTTAATATATAAATTTAAATTTTATCATAAGTGTATATGTAAATTATTTTACTATAAAGACAATTCATCCACATATATAATGTAAATATTTCTATGACTATCTCCAGGTCATGAGTTAGGTAATTGTTCTTATTAACCATTACTTTTCATGAGCAATAAGCCATCACAATATCATTATGCCTCGAATAAATCACATTACATTCATAAATATATTACTATGTATCACAAACCCATATAAATTGTAGTTTAGTGTGAGTACATGTTCACTAACCAGTATTATATTTAGTTTCTTGAAATTTTCTTCACAATCATCAGTGTGATGGAAATTTTCACCCCTTCCAAGTTAACATTATTAGATTATTATATAAACTTGATATATTATTCCAATATCATTGATATTATCATGAAAAACCATGAATACTAGGGATAATAGTCATCATGGTTGGTCAGGTAAAATGTTAAATAACATCCATCATTGATGGATCCTTTGGTATACCCTTTATTGAAATTAAATAACCCCAAAATGAAACCCTATGTTGCCAAAATTCGCATTTGGTAAATTTTACATTCATATTCTCAATCCTTAGGTAATTAAATAGAATTTAAATGTTAATTTCATACTCATCCTCTCAATTTTAATATATAAGAATATCATTAATAATGACTACTACAAATTGATCACGGTAATCTATAAAGACATTATTCATGAATTACATGGTGTTATTGGTTCAATTAAAAAGATCAAATTTGATCACTATAAATTTAGAGAGTATGCACATTTTAGGAATATATTTATTGGACTTTTCTCCAATTTAGACCCTCAAATTATGGTATCTATATCAAAGATCAATCTTGTAAAAATATCAAGATCGTTTAATTGAATAAATGAATCAAAAATAAATTCTAGAGAAAACTTACTCAAGGTTTTTATCTTTTTTAATTACAAATAATCAACAATGATTCAAATTTATCTATCATTCCTATTAATAAAAATAATAGGGTCATCCCTTCATTATGAATTGGCCCAGTGAATCCATTATTACGATTCTCTTGGAGCTTGTACTTCAAATCTTACAACTCAATTGGGGACAATATATATGTACTTGTTCAAATATGTCACTCATAAGGTATGAGTCATATTAAAAATCAACACAATGATTTGAGGGAATACTAAAAAATATTTATCCCAAACAATAGGAATATTTTTATAAAGATCCCCCCCCATAACAACATGAGATAAATGTTCTGTATGAATAGATAGTAAGACCCATTAAATGGATGTAACTTCCACTGGAAGTTAATTTTAATCCCCTCACTAAAATATAGTCATATGTTTATTTGTTATATCAATTTTGATATTATTATTCTAGAAATTTTCAAGAGATATATGTAGATAGAGATAATCAATGCTAAAAATCAATTCAAATTCCAATAAATTATGAATTATAATATTTTTACCTATCAACTGATATAAAGTTTTACAATACATCTCAAACTCTATAGTGGATGATAAGTTTTCCTTATCCATAATGATGAATATCAATGATTAACTAAGAATATATATGTCCTTGGTCTAGGAGTTATCACTTTGGATTAACACATTAGCTCAAATAATTCCCAAGTTCCCTACAAAGATAATATTGATCTTGAAATTCAAAATTAGAATATACTTTATTTCATTCCATTGAACTCTTTATTTTTCCACCGTAATTACATGCTCTATGCCATTCATTTTCACATATAACGCTTCTTCCCGTTACTGGGAAACATTTTCATAAGTTATTATTTCCATATTTTTGATACATATATGAATCTAAATATTCTTTTCTCATGGTCTCCCTTGAATAAACTACCATGCAAAACCATTTTTCTATGACTATGTGTGTTATATAACACATCCTATTTATGGTTGTTAATTGTATATCAATATATCTAATTGGTAAAAATTATAATGGTTTTCATTCAAACTACCATTATAATTAGTTTCATAGGAGTACAATCAATGTAGATTCCATAAAATTCAACATTAACATGATTCCTTCTTTTTAAGACAATGAATAAAGACAAAATTCATTTATTGAACAAAAAATTCTTTTGAAAAAACTATATAATCATTAAAAATCCTTCATTTTATGTCTAAATCATGACATTATATTTTCAATATATGAAATATTATGTTTATCCATGTTCATATATGATAATAATTTACACACAACTATAAAATACGTGTTCTACACATTCCCAAAGGTATTTTCATGTCGTGAGAAAAAAGGCTTAGGATTAAACCATACATGTATTCATATCATGTATCATAATAGAAACTATAAATGATAATTTTTTTTGAAAAAAATTCAAATAATTAAACAAGAAATATCATAATAATTCAAAAATAAAATATGAATTCATCCAAGAATATTCTCTAGGAGTTTATGTCTAGGAGTGCAGTCTTATGCCCACAAATTATTCACCGGTGATGATAAATTTAACACTAAATCAACCCCATTTTGAGATTTTAATAATTTTTTCATCTACACCACAAAAACATCCACATGATTTTATGCATATGGGAATTAATTTTTTGGTAAGTTCACACTCCATTATTTATTGTAAATTATGAGTATCTTCTATAATTAGGCTTTTCTTAAGGGTTATCAATGATGTTTTCTCATCCTTATTTTGCAAAATAACTAAACCTTTCCCTAATACCAACTGTGGTGACCCAAGTATTACATACATAACTATTACATATTATTAGATGAATACTCATTACATATCATTATTATCCGTAAAAGAACCCTAAAGGTTCAGTGTATTTGGAAACATAGATATATAAAAACAATTACATGAATAATTTACATCTTCTACCACTATGTTAATCTCAAATATACCCCTTATGAGACAAATCATATGAAAAAAATTCTTTATACCATAGGAGAATATAAACATAATAACGGATGATATTAGATTCCTAGTAAGGGTAAATAAGGGAGTTATCAATGACCGTTGGTGTATAACATGGGTATATGGGTATGAAAACAAGATATAATCATTTTAAAATCATACCTATTCATTAATCATAATTATGGTTCATTAAATAGAGTTATCTAGTTCATAAAACATGAATCATAATGAAAGTGTATACCATGATTCTTAAGATAATGATAATGGAAGAAGTTCATGCCATAAAACTGTGAAAAAAGTATGGGATAATTAGAATTATAGAAATATTATATCAATTTTACCCACCAAGACAATCATCACCTGTTAGGCCTGTTATAACAACTCATGTCCCTTATTCGGACTTGGGATTGCCTCTCATATACCCACTATTAAACTTGGGAAAACCTCCCATATACCCACTACTTGGCTAGGGATAACCTCCCATATAGCCTATTTTTGGATTGGTACAACATATTGTATACTATATGAGCACATGAAACATTTATCTTTACCCAATGAATTTTTGGACTATATAATCCCTTCCGAACTTGTAAAGTGAAAATAACCCATTCATATGTATTCAAAAAGACCATTAAAACATTCATTATAAGATAACCCATAGAAAAAAATAAATTTACTAAATATTTCATATTCATTACCCCAAACCATAGAGACTAAATAAGGATGGTATCTTAGATTCGTATCTCTAGTGAATCAAAATTATTGAAAACTGATTTTATAATTGATAAGAAATTCTATGATAATATCACCTGAATAGTTCTTGAGGAAACTAATATTTTAATTTAGAAATCACTTATATAAAATTAATTTTTTTTTAAAATGTTAAGGAATAAATTTTCATTGAAAAGAACCATGGAAAATATTAAAGCACGATTCAATGAAATTATATTTCATGGTAGTGGGAAAAGTTGTTAATGTAGTGTAAATTATAATAAAAACCCTTTTAACATTTTTGGTGAAAACTAAATAGTACATCATTAAAAAGATGAAAATAAGATCCCATTAATTTTTTATTTAAATTATATCAAGGATAAATATTAATTGAATAAATCTATTTATTATTGTTAAAAAATTCTTGAAATATTTTTACTGAAAATGTTGACATGGACCAAATAGATTCCCGACCGAAGAGTGGAATAAAGGCGATTGTCCTCAACACTCTTATTTCTATGTTTTGAGTAATTAAAGAGATAATAATGGAAGGAAAACAGGTAATATATAGAAATTACTATTGTAGGAGAAATTAAATATTATTTTTCATAATAATATTATATAGTTTCATCATTGTAAACTTAAATATAAACAATCCCAATAAAAATATTGAGATTTTAATATTAAACACTTGCCTCAACATTAAATTTCTTTGTAAGTGATATTTAAACATATATCATGAATTTATGTTTATTATAAATATTTTATATAATAATTTAAATACTTATAATATTATATATAATCCAATTATAACATTTAAATATTTATTTTTTTAACAAACTTATTGTAATCCTTTTTTCTAGGACCAAAGTGTTTCATTTTTCATGAATGGTTCAGTTTGGTAGTTTTTCTAATTGTAAAATGCTAATGATTTGATAAACTAAATATCATTAATCATGATATAAATATAATAAACATTCCTTATATAATTTTTTATAATCATTCTTAAAAATTAAAGATAAAACAATGAATAACTATGTTTAAGGAAACATTAATTTGTATGTACACATAAACACTATACTAATTTTATAATGAGAATAAATGTAAAAATATAAATAATATTAAAATATTAAATAAACATAATTATTTCATTAATATCCTATATAAATATAAAATAAATCATAAAAAATAACCATGTGTGGCCGTAATGGAAAATGATTCTTACCGCTATGTGGAGGTAGTAGTGCACATACACAAATATGTGATACATTCAGTTCCCATTTGATGGAAAATCTATGGAAAAAGGTTGATCCATTATCATAATAATATATCATTGTACTTATTATATTGGATTAATCATGTTATTATTGTTATAATATGTTTAGATAAGGTGGAGGACGAATTAAAATTGAAAGTGATCGGTTAAGAGTTTTACCTCTTCATTGAGGTACCTCTTTTGAATTACACATTAAGAATTTAAAATATGGTATTATGGTCAAATAAATACATATAAAGTGTTTTAGGGATGTTAGGAAATTTTTTGGTTAGTCATTTTCAATGAAAAGTTGTTCACGATGACTTTATAAGACCCGATTTCGGGATCCTATTTATAAGTGGGGTAGAGGATACACATGGATTTTCTTAAAAGATTAAATCATAATAAAGTTTTATTCAAAAAATATGCTTCCTAATGGTGAACAATTTAATATTATAATAATATAAGAATTAATTATGTCCATAAAATAGTATTTAGAAAAATATAGTTGGAAAAATACCCTTATTTCTTGGTTTAACATCCTATAAAATGCATTTTAACCATAATAATAGTAAATGTTTTTATACATTTACTATTTTTTGAGAATAAAACGAAAGTGCACTCATTAAAAAATTATAAATTATTATTATTAGTATTTAATAAATTTTAACAAATTAAATTTCTATGAGTGGAAAAACTAAGATTAATATAAACCAAAAAACCATGTCGAAAAGCATTTTTCCATAAAAAATACATTTTTTAGTATAATATTTTTTATTTAACATCCTCCGATCTGAGACTCTCCCACATCACCATATCAGGTTGGTTATAAGACCTTATGCACATATAAATGTATTAAAAATTAATTTCATCTATCATTGGTGGTGTTATGAATACAGTGGGGAGAATATAACATGTGGTACAAAGTCAAAATACATCATAAAATAATAATAATAATAAATATTAGAGTAATGAATAATAGAGGAAAAAATAAATAATATAACTCTAATTGGAAGGAGGAACCAAAAAAATAAAATAATATAGAACCATCTAATCATAGGTTGAAATGTATCTAAATTTCAAACTAAAAGTAATACAAATAAAATAACTAGTTGACACACATAAACTCAAAAGACCCTGTTCCCAAACCCCATGTCATTCCCATCCTGAAA
This sequence comes from Viscum album, assembly GCA_963277665.1. Classification (NCBI taxonomy): domain Eukaryota; kingdom Viridiplantae; phylum Streptophyta; class Magnoliopsida; order Santalales; family Viscaceae; genus Viscum; species Viscum album. The sequence goes on from OY728122.1 coordinate 1,258,892,489, forward strand.
CTCTAGTCCATCAAACAAGAAACAATAAGAAACAATTTCTCTTTCCCATATCAAAACCTATATCCGTGGAATCTACATTGATATCAAATGGTTGACCAAATAGGGTGTGAGTAAAACATGGTATGTTGACAGCACCATGTCTAAACAAAAATCAGTATTATAATAAGTGCATGCAATAAAGACATAAAGAGGTTTATTAATTAATTATGTTAATATAATACAAAAATAAATTTACATCAATACAATTCCAAAATATATTTAAGAATAAAAAATAACTAGTCAACCATAACCACAAACCAATTCATAGCCACATAATCATTAATATACCTATGTATATTTATTTTATCATCCAGGCTAAGAACTCTATATAAGAATTTTAGTATTTGTGCCAAGCTTTCTACATATGAATTTCAATATCTCAGCTAGACCCTCTATATAATAATTTCACCATCCTAGGAATACCCTTCTATATAGTCATTAAAACATCAAATTGGATGAATCCCACCAAATAATCATTACCTCACGGATATCACAATGTTATATCATAATCCCCAATGCATAATTCAATAAATTACACTTTTTCCTAAAATTTCAATTTTATTTTTCTTTCAAATTATTTCCAGTCATTTTTATAATCAATAACAAATTACCAAAGTGATTCTATATCAAAAAAATCACTTGTGATTCTCATTTCATGCTAATAATACTTAATCCATTAACCTTATTATTATTTAAGGGATTGGTCACTCTATGGGTAGCAACAAGCCAGGTCGTAACACAATAAAATCCATAGAGATACAAGGAATAATCCAAACCATAATATAATATCATTCATCATTAAATTAATTAATAAACATGTTTTTTTGGAACAATATCAATATTTCACATACTAAACAGTTAAAAAAGACCCTAGGGTGAGGTTTTAGACCACCAACCCATTGATCAAACAACCCTTCCAACAGGTAACGCCTATAGCAAAGAAGGTGTAGATGATTGAAAGAAGAATCGAATTTCACAAGATAAAGATGAATACTTTTTCCTGTAATGGTCAAAAGAATACACCTTAAAAATATGTGGCAATAGAATATAAGAGAAAACCATATCAAAACCACTCACTGGAGATGGATTACTTGAACCTATAATCTGTAAGGGAGGAAAGGGATCCAAAATCACCTAGAATACCTTGGGTTTCGAGGGTGTAAAGGATTTATGTGGATCAAGTGAAAACATAAGAACATATTTTTTTAAACCACCCATATCTAGAAATACATGCCATGTAATATTTACCCATCATGTAATTCTTGATTTACTAGTTACACCAATTTTTTTTGTCTCTACTAGTGAAAATGACCCTTCTTAAACACTACATGTTTTGTAAATTGGTTCAAAGTGTTTAAACTTCTCATTCTATGATATAGTTAAATACCTTTATTCCTTTCAAAATATATTACAAGTGATAGTTACACATTTTTTTAATACATATTATCAATGTGTAAATACTATAAATCCATCTTTATGTACAAAATTCTATAGAGGATGGACCACTTATGAAGACATCTAAACTCATGGTAAATGATTGAAATTTCATATAAAATTTTTATACCTCAACTCCATTAAATTAAACAATCATACATCCCCGAACATTACATCATTTCCCCCAAAAAAATATCTCTTTATCCAATCGAGACTCAACCAACAATGTTTAATGATAATTGAAAACCCAAATAAAAAGGGTCTGATGAAAAATTCAGAGATGGACACACCTGGAAAGAGATGGGACAATACAAAATCCCCTACCATATAACATATCAACCTTGAGATACTCCAATAATCTTTATTGGGCCTCGATGAACAAGTTTGGCCACTATTGTCACATTTATGATTCCCTCTCCTAGATCTCATCTGGAACACACCCATGTTTCCACTGCACATGAACTAGAGGTATAATCTTACCCAAGAGATAAATATCACTTCATTCAACATTCCTCATCATATCCTACTCAAAGGACACATCAACAAAAATCTCATCATCCTCAATGTCTGCCACATAATAATGGTTAGGATTATATCTCCAAATCTGCAACATGTAAAACACATCTTGTGTGGAACTATATCACTGTGGAAGGGATAATTTGTATTCCAATAGAATGAACCTTTCCACTATCCTAAATGAACTAAATGTCCTAGGCAATAGCTTTAACATTTTTCTAATATAGTGTTTCCCCAACCAAGGTGACAACTGAAGGAAAACATGATCACAAAAATCAATCTCTATATGTTATCTTCATTGGCTAGTGTATGATTGTTTTCCACTCTATATGGTCACAAAAAACCTCTTGATCAACTTGACCTGCTCAGGTTTCTCCTTTACAATACTTTTTCCAAAAATCACTAAATTACCTACCCCCAAACAAAAAATAGGATAATAGAAAGGCCTTTATATAAATCCTTGAATGGTTCCATCTTAACGATGCCTATAAACTATTATTATATGAAAAATCCAATAATGCCATATATGGATACAATGAACCAGTAATGTCTAATACATAGGTTTATATCATATCTTATAGAATCTTAATAGTATACTCATATTGATAATCAGTCTCAGGAAGATAGGTTGTACTCAAAAGAACCTATATTCCCAAAGAATTCTAAAGACCCTATCATAACTATGATGTGAAATGTAGATCTTTATCAAAATTGATACTCCTCTAAATACTGTGTAGACAAACTATCTATCACACATAAATAATATGCATACCATCAAGTGTAAAGGCCTTCTTGATAGTCAAAAAGTTCACTAAAATCATCAGTCAATCCATGATCACCCATACTATAAATTTCATATGATGAGGGCATTGTAATCCTACTAAAAAATCTATAGTGACATCAACCCATTTCATATATGGAACCAAAAAATGCGGAAACATCCTAGAAGGCCTAAAATACACTGTAATCACCTGATGATTGGTGAAAAAACTCACCATGAAGCCCACTACCTCCATCTTCTTTCCTAACCCACAATACAATATAGATAGAGCACAATATATCTTTTTCAAACCTGCCTATACCACCCATCTTGAAGCATAAAACTGTGTCATTATCCACTCATGAAAACCCATAATAAACTGTACCCAACAATAGAAAAGACTAGTTTTTCCACTATCAAGTGACCATCCAAATGGAATCTCCCTTCCGTATATGTTGTCTCTTATAATGATGTCAATCATATCATATAACTTCTCAATCTTGATCGGGCCAATAAACATGGATATAACAGAAGTAGAATTCAAATATACTCATCCCTAGGTCTTTTTAACAACTAGATGCATGTATGAAATGATCTCCATTAATCTCTAATCATAAAAGGAATCCTACATAAACTTTTTTGGCACCTCTCAGCTCAAGGCAACGATAATGAAGTTTCCCTTTCCTGGTGTATAATCTATCTCTGAGTAGAATGTGTAACATCTCAAGATTTTAAAAAATATATTTTGTTTAAATTAATCTAAATTATTTGAGAGTTTTCATTACACATAATTTTTTTTGAATTATAAAAAATACCATGTTTATCTTGCATTTAATGCAACATAAAGTCTCTTCGATATCATGTGTTACATGGAAGACCAAGTTTTACGGAACAATAATATAATATTAATATTTTATATGATTGTTATCACCTAACTATTGGAATGATGAGAATGTATATAATTAACTAAATTATGAAAATTCATTTTACACAAGTTTATAAAATGAATTCATTAGATACCAATTAATTATAAATGAAAATAATGACCAATTGAATATAAAGGTTGTTTTTTAGGAAAAACTATTTTTATAACCAGAATGGAATTTTATCTTTATAAATTAAATTAATCACTATTTGTAAAATATATTAATGAAATTTATATGTTATATATTTAATCAATTTTTTTTAAATTTATCCAATAAATTTTATATCATTAAGAAAATAATAAATCCAATCTAAAGTAGAAAAAGAAACATATTATTATAAGGTAGTTTTAAGGCCTTTTAATGGAAGACATGTTTTAACACTAAAATTTGACACTTTTATAAATTAAATTTAAAAAACAAACTTAATTTTTTAAATTTAATATAAAAAATTAATTTGGGTTAATATTTGGTATTTTTTGAGAACATTCATATTTTGATGAATAGTGAATGACAACGAATTTTAATTGAAAACAACTTTTTCATCTAAATATTTTATAAAGTTAAATTATATTTTTATTTGGATTTCAAGTATAATTATATAAATATTACATAATTATGAACAATTTAGGTCATTATAATCAATTTAAAATTGAAATTGTGTATAAAAACATTTCTATATTTGGAATTATTTTACTGTAAGAACCCGCTTTTTCGTTCTATCTGCTGGATTAATTTTAAATTATATTCGGCTACTTTTGTGATCAAAATTTGGAAAAATGGTTTCCATATTTGTAATGAGATTAAATTATAATTTATGTTTGTGGGAGGGGTTCTATTCCTCATTGTGATACCATCACAGAGAAACATCATGGTTGGGTGGTGACACAATCACTTTGAATAATTTCACTGCTACATTATCTTTCAAGGGGGTGATTAATATATTTCCATTACTTATCGTGATATTTTCATTCCTTTTATCCATTGGGTCCTTTTCATCCCTTCGAAATAGTTTTTTCTATGTCTTTATTTCCTATTTTTTTTGTAACGGGTTTCCTCTTTTCCCATTATTTAAAAGAGATTTTTATTTATTTTAATAAAGGGGGTATTTCTCTCATCTTGTTTAAAAAGAGATTACATATTGGTTAAAAATTAATCCTAACGGTCCAAATGAACTAAAAACTTGTTAAAAACCAATGTTTAGATTTTATTATACCATATCACAACTTTTCTATAATTTGTTCTATTATTGGTGGCACATTATGTAAGGTAGACCACCCAATAGTGTGTATATTTTAATATTCACAAGATTTCCACTCCCCCTCCACTATAAAAATGAAATCACCCCATAAATTATACAATCCTATAAAGGGATTTTTTATCATCCAATACCTACCCAATTATTCTACCAACATCACTCATATAATCCAATAATCAACACATTGGGTTGAAATCAAACCAAGTATGTCCTTTGGTGCCAATTAATATAAGTTACCTGAAGAAGTGGTAACAATCTTCAACAAGCACTTTTTTTGGTTTCTTTCTCACCAATTAAATTATTTATTTTATAGAATTATATAATTAAATATGTTTCTTAAATACACTAATAGGTTTTTATGTTATGTTTTACACCTTAAATTACATAATCAATCAATAAATGGGTAATTAAATCACTATTCCTGTATACAGAAAACTATCACCCTGTGAAACGAAGTAATTTGTTTTTTCCTTTTCCACCTCTTATGGTTGGGAATTATAATGGAAATAATGTTTTAATATTATATTCATTATATTTATAATTTCATAATTCATCTTTAATTATTATATAACACATAAATTCAAGATTTCCATTTTTTAATACAATGACATCATTTTTGGACGTGTGGACTATCGACTCCTCAAAACGATGTGATTCGTTCACCCTTTACATTGAATGTATTAAGGATTGGTTTAATAAAATTATATGATATAATTTAAATAAATAGGATATTTATGACATAATTATATATATACATATAACACATCATTTTCTTTGTTCTATTTCACACACTGAAAATGTGATAACATCGTTCATGAGAGTGTGGAATACAACATCCTTGACGTGGTGTGATTCATATTTTTTCATCACCAAATCACAAGAATTATATATATAAGTATATATAATTATATAATATGGTATTTTTTTTGAAATGTTCATTCCAAATTAAAAAAATTACTTTCCTTCTTTCCATAACGATCAATGAAAAATGAGAATGTTACTCATGCATACGTATGACCTACTGTCTCAATAATTGTATGATAGGTTAATTTTTCATTACAAGATTTAATTTTTGATTTTAAAAGAATAATTTATGTAAAAAATTGAAAATTATTTCATGTTTATTATTATTTATATGTTTAAATAATAACCACATTGACCATAGTTGACGTATCAAATTCAGTTTTGACACATAAGTTGAATATGCTAGAAACATTAGACATAAAAATTATTGATTATTTAATTTTGTATAACATGATTATAAGTGAAATAAAAGAAATAATAAAATTATAATGGTTCCAAATCATCTAAATAATTAACATAAGTATATTATTCAGGAAGATAGAGATAAATCATGACAAATTGGACTCATGGTAAGGTATTTCACCACAGACGTTCTATTCATTGGGTTAAAATTCTATATAATTGGTTATATTATTCCAGGAATGTGTGTAATAATAACATTAATTTTATTATGTTGTATTTAAATTTTTATTTTGGGGATTTACATTTTTCACACCTAAATTTTTCATTATGTTATTCTCACTCAAATGAGGTGATCTTTGTTTGGGATTTTCATGTCACTTTCTACATCTGAGAGATAAATGTCATATTCACCAGTTACTAATATTCTATATAGTATATACTACCCCTTTTTATATATTATACCATGAATTATTTTATATTCATTATATTTAAATGTTTTATTTGATTAATATTACCTTTGGGGCTTCTAATTAAGATGTTACCTCAATTACAAGGGGTTTCACCTCAATTTCCATTCTATTGAGACTTATTTGTTTTTATGAACCAAATTATTTTTATATGGTGTATACACTGCTCTATTGGAATGTAATATCATGAATATTCTTATTCTAATGATATTTTAAATTTGATTTAATGTTATTTAATTCATGGGGTCAATGATTAAAATGATTCAATGTGGTATTAGACACTTTTGAATGTTTAATGATTAATTTTATTAAAATATTTAATGATATTTTAAGTGAATTTCCATTAATCATCATTAAAAACCCTTGTTATTTCATATATAAAACCAGGGATAATTTTTATTGATACCATACTCATTATTTCTTTGGATGGATTATGATTGTTTTAAGTACATTGTTATGTAACCTATTTCTTTTCCATAGGTTAATCTAGTTTCAAAGAGATTGTTTTGGAAATGATTTCTTTTCCAAGGGTTAATATTGTTTTAAAGATATTATTATAGGACCCATTTATTTTCCATTGATTAATCCTATTTCAATGATATTTTTATAGAACATATTCATATTCTATAGGTTATTCTTTTTTCAAAAATATTGATAAATAATCCATTTATTTTCCATGGGTTAATCATGTTTTTACGTGACTATTGTGGGACACATTTATTTTACATGGGAAAATCGTGTTTCAATGATGTTATTATGGAACTTGTTTCTTTTACACATGATAACCATGTTTCAAGATATTGTAATGGAACTCGTATCTTTTTGATGGGTTAATCATGTTACAAATAAATTGTCAAGAAAATAATTCCTTTTCCATGGTTTGATAAATTTGTAAAAGTAATAATTATTTTTTAAGAGATTTATACATGTTGTGGTTTTTGGACATCTTACATGATGGAGAAGCTCAGCTAGCGTCAGGTAAGACTATTACAACATAACTTGGGGTGGCCCAAATATCACTTTGGGAGCCTGTTACAGTATAACATGGGGTGGACCAGATATTTTTAGGAAATTACATTATTTCTTATCATGGGGTGGCCTTGATAGCATCTGTAACACCATGAGATTTATATGAATCATTTTTTTAATTAATTAAATCTTTTTGATATTTTTCATTTCACACAACATTGAAAATTCTTTATTTTATTTTAAAGTAGTATGTTTGTATTGTTTTATAGGAAACACCTTGTTAATCATGAACTAAATGCAAAAACATTTTATCTTTATATATACCGAACACTAAGGATATCTTATATTGAATGAAAAACTAACTTTTCTCAATGCCTATTATAACACACAAGACTAAGTGTAACCAAAAAATGATTCATTATCAATGTATTATTATTATTTAATAAGATATAACATAGACATTAAATTTAATATTATAGGATTAACTAACATATAGGTGAAATCTCTAGTAACCTACTAATTAGAAAATAAGATAGAAACCAATAGAATATAAATGTAATGATTTTATAAAAGACTATTTTAATGTGAAAACGATGATTTATTTTATATTTTAAATTAACTACTAATAGTGAATGATATTAATGAAGTTTATATCCTATATATTTAAAAATATATTTTTTATATTCATCTAATTGATTTTATATACATACGATGAGAATATACACTATATTATACATAAAAACCTGTATTTTTATAAAAATAGTTTTACCGCCTTTTAATGGAGAAAATATTTTAAATCTAAATTTGGGAATATTTATTATTAAAATATTTCATACCAAACATAATATTTGAAATTGAAACATAAAACATAGGTTAGGGTAAATTGTTTGTATTTTTCTTTGAAGTTTAATTTTTAATGAATAGTGAAAAAATGCATTTTAGTTTCAAACTGCTTTCCCATATAATTTATTTACAAGGAGTAATTATATTTTAAATTATTTTAAAGATTAATTATATTTTATTTTAATCATTCAACCTATTCTATCCCATTGGAAACAATTTCACCTATAAATTTAATATAAAAACCTAGCAATCTTTTGAACCTTTTTACTTTAAAACCCAACATTATCAACCCGACTACAAGATTAAATTTATATTAATCTCTAAAAACTATGTGATATGAATGTGAAAAAATGGAATCCATATTTTCAATATCCATAATTCACAATTTCCAATAAGGTAAACATTATTTTTGACCAAACATTATATCGAATGCAATTAAAATCAATTACCTCGATTAAAGTAAAATTAATATTAACAAGTGAATAAATCTTAAACATAAGGGCCAAAATTACCTATAATATTGTAAAAAACCTATTATATGGACTTATATCAACCATAAACCTTCAATTACAAAGTTTTTTTTGTTTGGGAATGACTTTTGTTAAGTAAAAATTTGGGTATACCTAACTGGTTCTAAAAAATGTCATGTGTATCCTTTCCATTCCGTTTAAAAGGCCACCACCTATCCCTCTTCATTAGATATCTCAGGCCACATAGGATATGACATTATTTTCCAAATAAAATTCCTAGAAACCCTCTATTACTCCTTTAATCCTCCCTTTGGTTAGAAATACTTACACGTAATCTCTTTGGTGAAAACCAAACGGATTTACCGGATTAAGATGTATAACCTTACCTTAAGCTCATTTCATTTATTTTTATTCTCCACCCAATAAAATATCTTCATTAAATTATTATAAAACCATCCCAGTGTCACCCATATATGGATATTTATTTATTATACATTTTCAAATTACGCTTACATACACATTCATTTAATGGGTAATGAACATACTATTGACATGTATGATGAACTACCGCCTAATGAAATGATGATTATTAGTACATAAATTAATGCCTATCATGGTTAGAATTATGATGGAAACACAATTTTTATATGATATATATGATACTTATTATTTCATTAAGTTTATATAATTATTTTACAACACATGTCTTTCTACTTTTGGTTTTGTATAATGATGATAATTTATTTTGAGGATGTGTGGACTAATGCCCCCTTAAAGTGATGTGATTCGTTCAAAATGTTTATATAATGTATTAAGTATGTGTTTAGTTAAATTATATGATACATATGAAATAATAATTCTCCCTTAATTATAATATATACATATACACACATGTGTCATTTTCATTCTTTCTTTAAATACAATAATTAAATTTGTAACAACATTCATGTGTACGTATGTATTACCGTCTCCATGAATGGTGTGTTGAATTTAATACTTCAATATTCTATATATTATTATAATAAACATTTTCACGACCTATCCTAGTGGGGACCAGGCCACGAATCCCAAATCTCACCTCCAATAGGCCAAGGGCTGGTGACTAGCACCATGTTTGCATGTCACTAACATGGGAGGCATTTCCTAAGTACCTATACACACACTCATACATCTCAAAGCCCATAAATACTGAAATGTAAAAACTACCATGGAAAGAAATGCATGATTACAACTAAAACCAACAAATAAATTATAAAGTAATGTAATGTACGAAAATGTAAACTGGGAAAGAATATAATCTCATCAAAAGAAAGAGTCTACAAACTACAAAGTCAAAGATATTTACAAGATAATTAATGGGACTCATTCTCAACACCGAAGGAACACCTTGGCATGTAGGGTACTCACTATGATCATTCCAGTCCTAGTCTACCCTGAACTCCATCAAAAGTTCTCTCATCTGTGCAAGACACAACATGTGTGGGAAAAGCCCATGCCGGGGTGAGTATAACAATACTCTGTAGGACACCCTAAAACCATAAATAAATACAAAAAGTAAAGGTATAGTAATCTCTACATATCATATGTCTACATAACATATAGAAAGATAAATATCCATATATACTCAAATCCTAGACCTGTAGTATATGGGTAAACTAGAATGACTACATGCCCATGCTAGGGATTCAATTCGAAGATTCCACGAAGCACTCATCCAGGAGAAATAAATCCTCAAGTTTGATAGCTCTGATGACATCCATCTGAGAAGTAATATTCCATGGTAATCTATATGAGAGAGATATGTGCACTAATAAATCCAAATAGAGAAAAATATAAACTCATTCCAGGATAACTCACTCTTTAGTGGCGATGATTAGAATACACAGATGGGGATAAATAAAATGGACATGGCGTATACCACAACCCAACCCGATTCACCTGGTAAGTATAAGATCGATGTCTAGTAGTGTTGGTCGTGCTGATACCTGAGTCTAATTAGAGACAAGAATGGATAGAGGATCCTACTACAGTACTCTCAGAGGGGATTCCTGACTCTATCCAAAAAGTATTGCTGAAGGGATGATACTCCCACAGATAGGAAACAATACCAATTGACCATTAGAGGAATAAGAAAGGGGAACTAATGAAAGTGAGACTTGTCAATGATTTGATGGACAAGGATATCAATACATGTAGAATTGAGTACACGACATGTAGAAGGGTCACACCCTGTGTCTCTTGACCCCAGGTACTGCCTGTTTGCAATGGAACATTTTGGAATGAACATGTCTTGAAGAAATGATGTATATGTAGTATAGATAAGGTCACATACCATGTCATATTATCTGGGGTCCGCTCCATGTATGCTGGCCATGATCCCGTACATAGCTTCAAAGTGTGTCTGTAAACCCCTATACCTTACATGGGGTAACCTGAGTGACTAGACTGCTATGGTCATGTGGTGGAGTGAATTCCATTTACTCCATCCTGTTTTTGTGAATCTGGTCAGATACATTCCAAGCTTCAGGGAAGGACTGACACACCATGTGTAATTTTTCACATGTTATGCTCAACCTTTCTATAACCTAAAACTATAATCAACACTTAATGGGGCCCAAACACCATGAAGCCCAAAATACTCATTGTCCTCTTCGTAAAATTTCTAGAATTACTAGTTCTTCACTGTCACGTCAATTGATCCACCCATTTTTGATCTATTTGTCTGTTCACCTCGAAATTGATGATCTGGAGTTTTCTCATCACTGCATAGCTGAATTGATAGGTGTTGGGCCTCCGATCAGCTCCAAAAAACCCTATATGATCTTTTTCTCGAAGAACATTCAAATAATTATTTCTTATGAACTGTTTCAATTATACTACCACCCTCATCATCTCACCTCTGTGGGGTTGTCACGGTGTCAGGTCTCTAAATTCAGATCATTTCACCAATAAACGGGCATGCAACAATCATCATTTCATCTTTTGCGAAGAACATGAAGAAAGCAAAGAACACTTGGGCAAAAAAAAGGAACAAAAGAAACCTGGGGAAAAAACATTGATCGTTGTTTTTTATATCCTCGATGTTCTCTCGGTAGGAGGATTAACAAAAAAAGTTTAAATAGAATCTAATATTCCAAATCAAAACATGCAATACAATCACTCCCGCAAGAACGAGTGATCTATAGGTCAACCTATTTGTCGGTTGATCCTCTTTCATCATTTAATTCAATAACAGGGTTAGAAGGAAATCAAAAAAATCCCTAACTTAGGTCAGGATTGATCACTAATGAAGAGGTATTGCACTGTCATCATTGATGAGATCTCCCAACTCCACTGGCACAATGATTCATCAACATTTGATTCATTGTCATTCATTGTCAAAAGGTCTCTCTAAGGGGTATCCTCTCCATGCCAGTAGAGAATTACAGGGTTATTCGGCTAACCCCAGAAATTCATAATGTTAGCCTACATAAAGGATCATGATGCTGCATTTACACAACAAATAAATAAAATAAATATTTATTTCATTTTATTTCCTTAAACTTCCATAAAAAAGTATTGCAGCTAACCCACACCAGCCGATGTTAGGCCCCACCTAAGGAAAAGTTACCACTCTAAATGCAACGGTGCCCTCATATTTATAATCTATAATCCTACTTAAAATATATTCCACTTTTATTGGAAAACCTATTCCATGTGCTATTTAATGTTTAATTTATTTCAAACATTTATTCCATGCACCACAGGCCTCTGGATTGCATGCCATCACAAATCCCGTTCTCAAATTAATACAATATAATATTTAAAATTAATTCATCGAAATTATGGGAAATTACATTCTCTCCACCTGGGGAATTATTTCACTACAAAGAAAATATATATATAAAAAAAGATGTGGGTATTGCACATGAATTTGAGCCTCCTGCTCCCATGTGATATCCTGGAGATTCTTGTGCTTCCACTGAACATGCACTAAGGGAATCCCTCACCCATGAAGGATCCTCTCTTTCCAATCATGGATATCCCTGGGGTACTCAACAAAGGTCTCTCCATCGTCAATGTCTTTCTCACCCCAGTCAATAACATGCAATGGGTCTAGAATGTACTTACACACCTGTGACATGTGGAAGACATCATGTACCTGGTGCAACTATGGTGGTAGAGCTAAGTAGTATTCCACCTCACCAACTCTATGTAGTATCTAAAAAGGTTCAATGAACTTTGAATACATCTTTCTACCCCTACCAAATCTATGCAACCCTCTTCAAGGTGAGACCCAAAGGGAGACATGGTATTCTTCCTCGAACTCCAAATATCTCTTACATCCTTCATCATAAGATTCTACTAGTTCTGTGGAGTCTCCATCTACTACTGGTTTACCTGCATCTTCTCAGTATTAGCTCGAACTAATTATGGTCCCATGAGTGATGACTCTCCTGGGTCAGTCCGACAAAGAGGTGGCTGGTAGGGTCACCCATATAAATCATCGAAAGGTTCCATATCAATGGTAGAGTGGTAGCTGTTTCTTTACACAATCTCCACTAGTGGTAGATGGTCCTCCCAACTATGACCGAAGTCCAACAAGCAAGCTCATAACATGTACTCCATAACCTGAATGGTCCTCTCCATATAACCATTTTTCTGAGGGTGGAATGATGTTTACAAGCACAACTCATTCCCCAAATCCTCCTACAATTCCTTCCAAAATCTATATGTGAAACGAGAATAATGATCTAAGACTATCGTGGATGGGACTCCATGGAGCTGAACTATCTCATACACAAAGAGGAGTCTCAAGCACTCTACTCAACTCTACTCCCAGATAGTTTGGAAGTGGGCCAACATGGTGAGTCATTCAATGATCACCCAGATGGAATCACTCCCCCAAGATGTATGAGGGAAACCAATCATGATGTCCATTAATATTGCATCCCACTACAATTATAGCACCTCAAGGGGGTGAGATAATCATGCTGGAACCTGGTGCTCAGTCTTCACCCACCGGCATGTAAGGCATTAGGAAATGAACACTGCTACCACCTTCCTCATTCTTGTCCACTAGAACTGACGTTGGAGGTCATGGTAAATCTTTTCCAGGCCTGAGTGTACTATAATGGGTGATGTATGAAACCCCCTAAGAATCTCCCCCACAACATTTTTGGTACAACCGCACGCCCTTAGAAAAGAATGTCATGCTCTCCACCATGTGAATATCAATCAGGTGCATGTCCTATGGATAACTGAGCATGTAGAGCCTCACAGTCGACATCACCTCTCTTTGACTCCCAAACTCATTGTAAGAGTGGAGGGGTGATGACCATCAACTTATGATAAGCTAAATCCTCTCTATCCATGATGGATAATTGTAACGAGGCCCACTTCTCTGATTCTTCTCTCACCATCTATGAACTTGATCTCCTAATGATAGAATCTACCACCATGTACCCATTCCCAAAATTTAAAATGATCTCAAAGTTATAATCTTGGAGGAAATCCAACCATCTCCTTTTCCTAAAATTCATATCATTCGATGAGAATATTTACATGAGTAACTTATGGTCAGAGTAAATGATAAACCCCTCACACATTAGGTAGTGATGACACATCTTCAACGTGAAGACTACCACTACAAACTCATGATCATGGGTCATGTGATTTTTCTCATGTGGTCTTAGATGCTGAAAACCATTAAAAATGACCACCAATCTCTTCATAAGAACACAACGAAGCCCAGTCCTTGCCAATATCAAGATCGGGGTGCTAATAAAAATCTATCTTAGCAGCTAGAAATCTTACTCTCACTTCTCAATCTATATGAATGGATTCCCCTTCTAGGTCAAAACTATCATCGATGCTGATATCCATGAGAAACCAATAATGAATCTCCATTAATATCCATCTATCCCAAAAAAACGTCGCACCACTATCACACCCAAAGGTGGCTCACATGATAACACTACCCCCTAGGCTGAGTCTACTACCACTCCATATTTTAAGATAACATACCCAGGAATGTGGACTTCATTAATCCAGAACTGACACTTTGAGAGATTCCCAAAAAACTGGTTCTCTTGGAGTACATCTAGAACCATATGTAGGTGTCTAGCTTGCTCCTCCTCAGATTTCGAGTACAAAAGGATGTATTCAACGAATAATACAATGAACTGGTCTATGTACAGCTTGAAGATCTTGTTCATGAGTCCCATGAACACTTCAGTGGTGTTCATCACATTGATGGGCATCACCATGTTTGCATAGTGACTGTAAGGGAATCTAATAGTCATGTAAAGTATATCCTCATACCGCACTCGTACTTATTGATAGAATGATTGAAGGTCCACCTTCGAGAACCTTAATGTCCCTCTCAAATGATCAAAGATGACATTGATCCTTAATAGTGGATAATTTTTCTTCACAATCACTTCGTTCCAGAACCGGTAATCTATGAACAACCTCAAGCTCCAGTCTGTATTTTTGGAAAAAAACAGGGGTTGCCCAGGGTGAAACACTAGTTCTCATAAAGCCCTTCCTCTACAAATCCTGTAGTAGAATGGTTATCTCACACAACTCTATGGGAGATATCTGATATTCTGATGTGGATATCAATGTCATCTTGGGTGTATGTCTATGAATAAGTTGACCGCTCGATGGGGCGGTTATCCTAGATGATCTTCAATAAGGACATACTCATACTATGCCACTGCTATGGGGAACTGGAAGCTCACAACATCTACTTCTACTTGGATAATGATATCTATCTAATGAGTGATCAGCTGTACCCTCATATACATGTTCCCCTCCTGCGCTGCCTTGGTCTCTTTTTCACCAAAAAAGGTTAACCTTGTCCCATAACTACAAAAACACCATACCATTTTCCAAAAGTAGTCTATCTAGGCATGGACGGAAGATAACCAATCCATATCAAGAATGAAGTCATAAAGCCTCGATGCTGCAACCAAGAGGTTCCCATTGAATCTCTCAAATCTAAGGGAAATATCACACTATCAGCAAAGATGTTTGATCATTGATTCTCCTCCTGAAGATGTGTCCAAGCATAAGGGTCATGTTAGTGTATCTACCAGAATTTCAAGATTCTGTGCAAGACATGTGGTGAGGAAATAATTACTAGAACCATATTCAATATGTATGGAAGTTAAGGTGGATAAGACATAGGTCACACCTCAGATCACCACTGGAGTCCCTAGGTCATATGCCTAAACTGAATGTAGCTACCCCCACCCCTATCCCCTAGATCTCTAAGCCTAGATTAGACCTCTTGGGGGATGTGGTTGAGGTATACCAAAACATTTTCCACCTCATACAGTTCTCCCTAATCTTCTACCACATTAGCCACCTGGCGGGTCTTCCTGCTCCACTCAATTCCACTGCCTTGGTGGTCCATCCACTACTTCCCTGTCAGCATCTCGATGGGTTGGGTAGTCTCTGTCAAGATTTACTCTATGGTCACATGAGTATCATCACCTATCCCGAGCCTAAATAGATCCATCATGATATCCCTAAACTGCATAACCATTTTTATTGTACCTCCTTAGACATATCCCACATCTCGATCCCTATTCTCGATGTCTGTTACCTACTGTCGAGGTCTATACACATGTCTGCCCGCTGCTGACTACCACTGGATATCTCTACTCAACCAAGAAGCTCTCAACCACCAAAGCTCACTTGATCACTCCAGAAAAAGTCATAATTCAAAGAGGTACCAAGATGGCTTGGATTTCCCACTGTAATCCTTAGTCAAAGGTCTGAGCTCTAAAGTAATAATCCCAAACCATATCCATTGAGTACCTTGAAAGGTTTGTGATCATCAACGAAAAGTCAAACACCGTCATATTACCCAAATGGAGCTAAATGATCTCCTAGATACGTACTTCTCTCAGCATAACTAGAGAGATCTCCACTCTAAAGATATGATCAAACTCCATCCATGAAAGTGTCTCATCGTCCTGAGTCTGCATAGTCAAACTCCAACATCACCCTCACCAAACCTTGAAGAAGGATCTCTCATAGGATCGCCATATTTTTAGTGGGAATCCTCACTACATGGTAGACTATGTTCACTACCCGAGGTCAGTCCTCAGCTTCCCAAGGGTCAGGCTCACCTTGGAACATGAGGGGTCTCTATCTCTGAAACTCATGGAGAGTGCTCAACCTGCGCTCTTTTCCAACTGGTACTGAAGGTACAATGTGCTAATCTACTGGTGGTATAGCTGGTGTACCACCTAGAGGTAACACCAGTATATCTAGCCTTTGAATCGAAGCCTAATTGCTGAGGGGGTCATCCTAATTATCTAACTACTGAATCCTAGTAGGTATGCATTATGAGGGCATCCTATAGAGAAACAATATGTACCACAGTCAATGAGTATATCTAGATATCCAAATCAAAAGGACATGGAAAGCACAAATAATTTCTATATTATTCATGAACCATTCTTTTTTATCCCTATATCTATGGATCTCATGTACTAAGTCAAAAAGCAGGTTATCAGAGTCCTAGTGTAGGGATATTTTTGCCACCTACACCAAAATTCAAGTCCCTGGATTGAAATCCAAAGTCAAAACACTTAACAATGTTTCCCCAAACTAATCTCAATAACTCAAGGTCCTAAAGTAGAACTAACCACACTCTGATACCACTCTATCATGACCCGTGCTTGTGGGGACCGGGCGGCAACTCCCCAATCGAAACTTCAATAGGCTAGGGGATGGTGACTAGAACCAAGTAGGTTTATCACTAACATAGGAGGCATTTATTATTTACATGTACAAATGCACACATCTCCTAGCCCATGAATGATGAAATGAAAAAATATCAAAGGAACAAAATGAATGCCAAAAATTAAACCCAAACAAAAGAGTACAATGGAAATTAATGTGATGAAAATTAAACTGGGCCAGAATACAAGCCTAAAAAAAGAATGATTTTACAAAATAACAAGTCCAAGATACAAACAAGATAGGTAGTGTGACTACTAATCAAAGCCGAAGGAACACCTCATCTTATGGGGAAATCAAAAATCTTTGTTCATTCCTACTCCACCCAACAATCCTTCAAATGGATTCTTGTCTACAAAAGACATGACATGTTTTGGAAAAACTGTGTAGGGGTGAGTATAACAATACTCAGTAGGACACCCAGAAAACCACAAATCAATACAAAATGAAAATATACTATCATCTATACACAGTATATGTCTACAAAACATATAGAAAGAGAAATATCAAGATATACTCAAAACCTAGATCTGTAGAATTGGGGTAAATCAAAATGACAGCATACCTAGTCTAGGGATTTAATTTTGAGATTCCACGAAGCACTCGTCTTAGAGAACTGACTCCATGAGTCTGATAGCTCTAATTATTTGTGTCCAAGAAGTAATATTTTTCGGGAATCACAATGATAGAGATTGGTGAACCGATCAATCTGAAGAGAGAAAATATACACTCATTTCGGGAGAATGCACTCCTGAGTGGGTAATATCACGATACATGGTTGAGGATAACTACTTGGGCCATGGAGTATACCATGAATCCTCCAAATTAACGTTCTTTGTAGAGGATCAAAATTTATTATGGTTGGTCAATCCAATACCTAACTCAACGTAGGTCTATGAATCGATAGCGGATCCTGCTCTAGACCTCTGAGGGGGGATTCTAGACTCTATCTAGAAATTCATACCAAAGGGATCATACTCATGCGAATAGGAAATGATACAAATTGACCTTTAGGGGAATGAGGAAGGGGAACTACCCCAAGAGAGACTTGTCAAATATATGGTGGACAAGGAGATCATGTCATGTAGAAGAGAGTACACGGTGTGTATAAGGGTCACACACTGTGTCTCTTTACCCTAAGTACTGCCCGTTAGCAATGGACCTTGTCAAAAAGAACATGTCTTGTAGAAATGATATATAGATTGTGTAGATAAGGTCACCCGTCAGGTCCTATTATCTAGGGTCTGATCCATGTATGCTGGACATGTGCTCGTACATAGCATCAACTTGTGCCTGCCAACCCATGTACCGGTACATGGGGTAGCCTAAGTGACTTTCTTGGTCTTGCCAGGTGATGGAGTACATGCCAGGTACACCACCCGGTGTCCATGTATCTAGAGAAATACACACTATGCTTCAAGGAATGACCCACATGTATTGTGACATATGTCACACACCGTGTTAAACCTTCATGTCACCCAAAACCCTAGTCACTGCTAAACGGGTCCCACATGCCAGGTCGCCTAAACTATACCCAGTGTTCTTCAAAAAATTTCCAGAATCACTGATTCTTTACAGGTTCTTTGGTTGATCGTCCAACTATTTATCCAGTAGTCGGTTTCCCTTGATACTGAATATCTAAAGTTGTCTCAATGCCACAATGCTGAATCAATAAGTTTTGAACCTTTGACCAGCTTTGAAAACCCTATTCTATCTTTCACCCAAAGAACGGTCAAAGAACGATTTCTCCCAAACAATGTTGACTCATCTACAACCATCTACATTTCACCTTTAGGGGGTCATCACAATTTCTTGTTGGTCAGAGTGGATACTCAAGAGGGGGGTGAATTAAGTTGATATTTAAAATTTCTGTTAAAAACTTATGGTTAAGAAAACCCCCCAATTTAAAAATGGATTAGTTAATTAATGCAGTAGAAATGTAAATGTTCAATTGATCAATAGGATTATCAAAGGGTGATTAATATTCAGATGAATCATTGTAGAGCTCTAATTCAACTTTTGAAACATGTTTACTAAATCAAACAAATACACACACAAACCAAAACTAACTATCAAAGTGTAAGAAAAAAAAGTTCTATGTTTTACCAAATATAAGCAACGGATAAAATCAAAACAGAGTATATGAGGATTTTCACAACAATGTAAACAAGAGGTTCAGTCTCAAGATGAGACCTAATAACCTCCACTTAGTGATCACCTGCCACCAAGCAATTTATATTAAAACTTGATACATAGCCTGTATCGGTCTTTACAACAGTTTTTACAAACTATCCAGGTAATACACCCTCTACCACTATTATTCATGGAAAAAACAAACAATATAGACCACACATGGTCTATTCCATAGTTATACGTGGTAAATGAAGATAAAGTGAAGTTTGATGTGAGGATATTTAATATCCTCCAGTTGAAGCACACAAGACAGTGGGTGATATAAATAGTGACACACACTTATCAAAGATGTAAAAGAAACAAAAAAAATAGAGCAGTTATGATAATAAAGATTTTATAAGGCTCTATGTATTTGTAGATCAGATCTTGACTCCTTGGAATGAGAAAAGTTGAAGTTCGAGTCAATCTCTGGAAGCTGTTTCCAAAAAAGAGTGTTGCAACTTCATGTTCTAGCTTTCAATGTTCTGTTTCTGATGTTGATCAAGATTTTATGAAGCATATAAGGTAGGAATGAGTTTATCCCAGGATGATATTTGTGATGCTTGTGGGTTCAGGATCTTAGTGTTGGATGGTTCAACTTTTTGATTTGGCGAGCAAGCTTTTATCACACTTCTCATGCAACCCTTTCTTTCTATCAGTGTATATGTTCTTCTCGTATTCTTATTTCTTCCATCTCTCCTCTTATTTTTTGGTCTTCCCTTTTTATATATGAGGTCTGACAATAGGAATGAGTAGATCACATGCATGCTTTCTCGTACCTCGTACTGTCCACGGTATTGTCTCCTGAAACGTTTACAATCAGCATTAATTAATGTAAGAGCATTTATTTTATCAAAAATGATCATTAGAATAATATTGAGAAATTGAAAAGGTATGAAATAGTAAGTGTCGGTAGACTGGTAATAGTAGCCATCATATCGGTAGGATTCAATAGTAGATGCACATCAACAATCTCCAACTGAAACCTTTAACAGTATACTCACAACAGTAACCATCTAACGGTGACCTTGTCATGGTAAACCTGTAATGATGACCTTGTAGCGGTGACCATATAGTGGTGTCCTTGTAGATGTAACCTTGTAACGGTGACCATATAGCGGTGACCATATAGCGGTGACCATATAATGGTGAACTTGTAGTGGTGACCATATAACGGTAGCCTTGTAGCGGTAGCCTTGTAACTGTAACCCTGTAACAGTAATCTTGTAACTGTAACCATGTAACGGTAACCTGTGCAATGGTGACCTCTGTAACGGTGACCTCTGTACTTAGATAAATTCTACACAGTGAGATTATCCAATCAAGAAGTGAGATTGAAGATATATGAATATTACTCTATAGGAACGGGAAAACGTTAATGAAACATGATTAGCGTAGAATTAAAACAAGACTCTCACTTAAATGAAAACAAGATTTGGGATTATCAAAATATGATTTTGGATTATCAAAACAGGCGAGTCCACCAATCTCCCCCTTTTTGATAATAAAAAATTATGGCATTGCTAAGAGATTTGAATCAATGTAAAACAAATCTGCTAATTTCATTGAATCAAAAGATTTTATTTTCTCCCCCTTGAATGAATTCTCCCCCTTTTCTCCCATAATTTCTCCCAAATTTTCTCCCAAATTTTCTCCCTTGTTTTCTCCCATATTTTCTCCCATATTTTCTCCCCATTTGTGATTAACAAAAAGCATACAGAACAAAAAAGTATAGAAAAGAGAGAATCTTTATTAATAAAACATGAGTACAGTATACAAAAATTGATACACCAATCCCTATCAACTAAGACAGTCCACACTAAATCCACATCAGATATTCCCATAAGAGATTTGTTGTTGGAGATTGAGGATGAAGGTGCTGAATGTGGAGGGATAGGCTGAGGGATGGTAGTTAGAAATGTAGGAGGAGTTACAATAGAAGCATCAGTAGACCTGTAGTGAGTTGATCTCTGAGTAATCGAGGGGGGGCGGGGTCAAGCTTCGGATGTCCTGGGCAGGAGTCATCAAAAAAGCAGCACTGGTGGAACCTAAAACAGTTGAAAAAGAAGGCATAATAGGAGGAACTATGATTGGAGTGCAGTCCACATGGAGGAATGAGAAGAGAAGATTACTAAAGTCCATAATGGTATTTTCACCTCTCTCCATAGCAGAAATAAAATCATCTTTATTCTCCATGAATTTTTTTAAAGATGAAGTCAATTTTCTGAGTCTGTTAACCTGATCCTTAAAGGCCTCAGTGATAGGTGGGATCCTTAAGTTTTTCCAAAGTAACTTGAAGTGTCCATCCATCTGATTTTTGGTGTACAACCATTTTTAGTAGATATCAACTTGATTTTGGTGGAATTCTGATCATGAGAAGCTTCCCTTAAATAGTTTCTCACAAGATTATGAATTTCCCTAGTGATGGAAATGACCTGAGAATCTGAGGAACTGTCACCAAAGAAATTTTACACTTCTTCTCTTAAAATGGTCCTGAAAGCTTCAATGTCGATTGGAGGAAATGCTGAAGTGGAAATAGATGTAGCTAGAGGATCCAGAGAGAAGGTGACTATTTCCTTGAAATATTTGGTCATCCCACTGATCAGTCTTTTGACATCATCATCTTCCCCCTTCACATATGTTCCCATAGATTTCTTAAAATCCTCAAACCCTATGACCATTATCTGAACTACACTTTTGATATAAGCAAGGTATCTGTCCACCTGACTCTTTGAAGCCTTATAGGCATCTAATTTGGAAATAGATTGTTTCACTGAAACCATAGATTCTATCAAATCTCTTACTTGATTATGACATTCCTTGATTTCTTGTAACATAGTTGAGTGAGAGGTAGAGACTATCCTTTCCCCTACAGATGTTACAAGTAATTGATTGAATGTTATTATTCTTGATATCTCAGAGTTTTGGTCATTAAAGAGTCTCTCTAGGTCTGATTTTAATGAATCAAGGTATTCCTTTTTCACATAGTCTTGAGGGAAATATATTTCTGAAGGGACAAAAGTGAGTTTTGGAACTAAGGGTCTTCTAATAGGCCTCTCATATTCTGAGTCATCATAGTCTAGACCCAACCCCATAAATCTAGGGTCCTAAGACCAACCTTCAATATCATGAAAAATAGTAACTAAGCCTGTAACACTGGGTTTATCCCCCTCAATTTGAGAAATCTTTTGATCGGACACATTTATTTCCTCCAGTCTTCCTTGATCAACTGCAACCTTAGGAAGGTTCACTTCCACTTCCTCCTCAGAATCTTCAACCACTTCCAAAACAGGTCCATCCTCAACTGAATCAACATCTTCTTCTTCATCTCCACTTTATACCTTTCCTGTATATCCTATTATAGGACTAAGACTTAGACATTCCTCTTCATTTTTAGCATCAGATGTCTCAAGATCAGCATGACATGATTCAGAGTCCGCATCCTCATATGAGGTATCTCTATCTTCTCTTAAAACAATTCCATCCCCTTCTTCTTCACTGATTTCCTTATCACTTTACCTTAGGACATATTCCCTTCTAGGTAATCTCTTTGGTGGGATAGGCTCACCAAAGGATACAATAGTTGCACATGGATTGGAGGGAAGGTTAGGGTCACTCCTTTCATCTACTTGAGAGTCCACTTGTCCTTGCACAACAGTAACTTCCTCTTCTTCATCTGAGTAAGGAAGCTCTGCTTAATCAGGCTTAAGACCGGGATCTCTCGTATTCTTAGGCATAGTTGGATGATTCACAGGATTAAACTCTTCATACACCTTAGCCTCATCATTCACCCATCTCCTCATCCATGTATTCCAGTTAATCTTCATAAAGCTTTCAAATCACTTTGGTGATGCAATGGTTATCTTGTACAACCAAAATTTCTTCCTTATTTGTAGAAACTCCTTTTACATTCAACATAAGAGATATAAGTTTTCCATGGAATAGGGCATTGGATTTGAAACTAGTCTTGGTCATGTCTTCAAGTTAAATCATCAATAGACTAAAAAAGTTAATATTATGTCCATGCTTTAGAAAATATAGTATCAATATGTCTTGATACTTCAAAACAGTAAAGTCCCCTCTCCTGGGACTTATCACATGCTGAAAAAATTTAATAAGCAGCTTATCCTCTCCTTCCATTTCAGCAGCAATGGATTTCCTAGGAATTCCATTCCCTGTCAATTCAGCTAAAGATTCTTCATAGCAAAATAACTCACTAGTGGGAGGCACCACTTTTGTGTAATATTCATAAATTCCTTCATGAGAAATACTTAAACAATCAACCCATTCAGTAGAGGATAAACTTACATTTACTCCATTTACTATGGAAGTCATCCAGTGATCATTCTCAAACTGTCCTCTCTTTAGATACTCATATAACTCCTTCACCAATTTTGGGTAATAGGGTCCATTGTGGTTGAAAAAACATCCAACCCATCCTTGAGCTTCCAGTTCCTTAAGCACTAAATATTTACTCAAAAGAAGCCACTCTGAACTTAATTCCTTCTTAACTACTATTTCCATTTTGGATAAATGTGGTTTTAGTACCTTTTCTACTATCTGGATTTTACTACTCGACTTAGCTCTAGGTCTCTTAGGATTTGGCACGTCTCCTTCATCATTGACTAGTGGCCTCTTTAATCTAGCCATTAATCTGGAGTGGTTCGAGGTTTTGGTAGCGGTTTAGGTTCTGAGATTTTAGAGAAAGAGGTTCAAAAGAGGGTTTGATGTGGATTGAAATGTGGTATGTGTTCTATTTTCATCATTTATTTATCGAAAAATAAAATAGATAAAATTAATAAATAATAGCAGAAAAATGTTTCATATTATAGTTGAGAGCACACAAAACGCAAAGTCCCAAACTTCAAATGTATATCTGTAAGGAGGTATCTGTAAGGTCTAACAATGAGGTTCTAATAGTAAGGTTCTAAAGGTAATGTTCAAACAGTGAGGTTCAAACAGTGAAGTCTGATGGTAAGGTTCTAACGGTGTGGTTCTAACGGTAAGGTTCTAAAGGTAAGGTTCTAACGTGGAGGTTCTAACAGCGAGGTTCTAAAAGTTTATCATACCTAACTCATGTCTGATGTAATTTAACTTCTTAGAATTCAAAGGCTTTGTGAATATGGCAGCCAATTGGTGTTCAGTACCAATGAATTCAAGAGTGATATCACCTTTTTGAAAATGATATCTCAAGAAGTAATGTCTTACATCAATATGCTTTGTCCTAGCATGAGATACTAGATTTTTAGAGATGTTAATAGCACTTGTGTTGTCACAATTTATAGAGACATTTTTGAATTGATACCCATAGTCTAGTAAAGTGTGTATCATCAACAGAATTTGAGCACAAAAACTACCAGCAGCTATGTATTCAGCCTCTGCAGTAGATAATGTAACAGAATTTTGTTTCTTACTACACCATGATACTAGTGACTTTCCTAAATGTGACATGTTTTAGAGGTTCTCTTTCTATCTAACTTGTAACCAACAAAGTCAGCATCCGAATATATTATTAAATCAAATGGTTGTCCTCTTGGATAAAATAGTCCTAAATTTATAGTATACTTAAGATATTTAAAAATCCTTTGAACAACATTTAAATGAGACTCTTTGGGATTGGATTCAAATTGAGAACACATGCATACACTGAACATAATATCAGGTCTACTAATGCTAAGATAAATTAGACTCCCGATCATACCACTGTAATTGGTTCGATCCACTGGTTCTCCAGTTTCATCAGCAACCAATTTACAAGTGGTACTTATAGGCGTATCACTACCTTTACTACTATCCAAACCAAAAAGTTTTAAAAGATCTTTAATATATTTATTTTGATTTAAAATAATTCCATCTTTGTTTTTAAAAATTTTAAATCCATGGAAAATTTTTAGTTCCCCCATTAAACTCATTTCAAATACATTTTACATAATTGTTGAAAAATCAGTACATAAAAATGTTTAGAAGATCCAAAAATTATATAATCTATATAGATTTGTACTATTTAATCATCTTTGGAAATCCTTTTAATAAAGAGAGTAGGATCCGCTATCCATTTTGTGACACCTTTTGAAATAATAAAATCACTAAGTCTATCATACCAATCTCTTGGAGATTTCTTTAGACCATATAAGTCTTTAGACAATTTAAAAACACAATTTTGAAAATGATGATTTGTAAATCTAGGGGGTTGTTCGACAAATAAATCTTCAATTATTTATCCATTTAGAAATGAACTTTTAACATCCATTTGATAAAGTTTGAAATTAAAATTAGTTGTATACACAAGTAGTATCGTAATGGATTTTAACCTAGTTACAGGAGCAAAGGTCACCTCATAGTATATTCCTTCTTCATGACTATACCCTTTTGCAACTATTCTAGGATTTTTTCTAACTATATTTCCAGACTCATAAACTTGGTTCCTAAACACCCATTTAGTGCCAATGGTCAAAGTGTCCTTAGGTCTGTCTACTAATTCCCAAACCTTATTTATCTCAAACTGATTCAATTCTTCTTTTATAGCCATCACCCAAAATTCATCATTGATTTCATCATTGATATTTTTAGGTTCAAGCTGTGAAAGAAGAGCTTGATGTTCAACCTGGTTTCTCAGAGAATATCTATTTTGTGTTCCTCAATTTAAATAACCTACTACAACATCTAAAGGATGATTCTTGAGAGTTCTAATACCTCTAGAAAGAGTTAAACTAGACTCATCATGGTTGTCTATTGGTTTAGGCTCAACATGTCCACATTCTGGAAGATTCCCAAAACTGGTTAATTTTACAGGGGATTCACTATCATTATCATTAAGGTTCGGAATTGACATATCTTCCTCAACATATTCAAGAGAGGTTTTGGGTTCATGTGGATCAGTCTCGTCATGTTTGACATGAACTGACTCTTCCACCCATTTTGTTTTCTTATTGAATACTCTATAGGCTTTACTCGAGATTGAGTAACCTATAGAAATTCCTTCATCACTTTTAGAATCAAAATTTTCAAGATTATCATTAGTATTAAGGATAAAGACTTTGCAACCAAAAAATCCAAAGAAATTAACCTTAGGCTTCCTATTGTTCCAAATCTCATAAGGGGTCTTCTTAAGAATCGTTCTAATCAAGACTCTACTAATAATGCAACATGTTTTATTAATAACTTCAACCCAAAAGTAAATTGGTAAATCATATTCATTGAGCATTGTCCTAGAAATCTCTTGAAGTGTCCTATTTATTCTTTATATGACACCATTATATTGAGGTGTTCAAGGGGCAGAGAAGTTGTGACTATAGCCATTGTGTGAGAAATAAGATTCAAACTCTTGATTTTCAAACTCACAACCATGATCACTTTTCAAGGTCTTAATTCTAAGTACACTAAGATTTTTTACAGACTTGAAGTATTTGATAAAACCAGAAAAAACTTCACTTTTGTGAGAAGAAATTATACCCAAGTTTACCTAAAAAGATCATCTACATGAACATAAACATAGTGCTTCCCATTTATACTTGAAACTCTTGATGGTCCAAACAAATCCATGTGAACCAACTCAAGCAGTTGAGAAGTAGAAACTTCTTTCTTTTGTTTGAAAGAAACTTTGTGTTGTTTTCCCTTCTGACAAGGATTACACACTTTGTTAAGAGGGAATTCCAATTTAGGTAAGTCTCTAAGTAATCCTTTCTGAGTTATTTTTCTAAGTGAGGGAACATTACAGTGTCCTATTCTTCTCTGCCACAACCAAAATTCCTTATGAAACACATTTAAACAAGAAAATTTTCACTTAGCTAAAAAATCTAAATCAATAGCATATATAATCTCATGTTTGAGAGAAGTAAATATTGAATAATTTTTAGAATTAAAAACATTAGATGCATCATTTTCAAACTTAACATTAAAACCATCATCACACAACTGTGAAATACTATGAAGATTGTATTTTAATCCATCAACAAAAAGTAATTTTGAAATTAATACAGTATTAGGCTAACCAATCTGGCCTAAGCCGACAATTTTACCTTTTACATTATCACCAAATGTGACATATCCACCATAAAATTTAATCAGACATTCTAAACATGAATAGTATCTTGTCATTTGTCTTGAAAATCCACTGTCCAAGTACCACATAGCTTTAGAGGAGCTCTTTAGACAATATCCCTGCAAAAAATCTTAGACATGGGGTAACTATGGTACCCAAATTTTCTTGGGTCCAGAGAGGTTATCAAGGAGAAATTTGGGAACCCCAAATTGTCTCACATATTTCCTATAACCAGTAGATATATTTTGAGACATAAACACTTTGTTCGGTCCTTTAGAGATTTTTTTTAAAAAGATGAGCCAGAACTAGAACTAGTTGCGAATTGTCCAGATTTTGGAATAAATTTAGTTTTAATGATCCTTCTCTGTCCTGGCTGATATCCTAGACCAGTTCTATATTTTGGGGCAATCTGTTGTCCTAGCAACTAAGTCAAGGTATCTCTACCAACAGTAAATTTTTCATGATCTCTCTTTAATTGTTCATTGGATAATTTGAGTTCAGTATTTTCTTTTAACAGCTGAGCACATTTTTCTTTTTCAATATCCAGATCAGATTTATAATTTTCATTTAAAGCATGTTGTCTTTTCAATAATTTATATTCATCATTGAGTTCATTAAAAGTATCATCATGCATTCCACATTATTCAAATAGTTCATCCTTAGTCATATTTTCATCATTGTTTGATTCACCTTCATTCCCAGAATAATAATCATTAGGCATAGGGGAATTTAGTGTTACTTGAGACGTTTCTGTCATGAAACATAAGTTGACATGATTTTAATGTTCACTATCAGAAGCATCAAATCTACTGGAGCTATCTTCTAAATCACTATGGGTAGCTTTCATATCCTTTTTATAACCTTTATCCTTATCTTCATATTTCTTCTTAAATATTATCTTGGGGTAGTCTGCCTTTACATGACCTTTTCGTCTGCACTCATAACAGATTATTTCATTTGAGTTGTCATTCCATTTTCTGTCATTCTTCCATTATACTTTACTATTATACATTCCCTTTTATTTTGACCTCCTAAAGAATCTCTTATTTCGGTAGAATATTTTGAATCTTCTAGAAAGATGAGCCATCTCCTCATCACTTTCTGAGTCTTCACATATTAAAGTGTCTACAGGAGCTTGAACCTTTTCTTTATCCTTGTTCTTTGAGGTAGTAGTCTTGAATGCTACTGATTTCTTCCTTGGTTCTTCATCTACTTCTTGATTCACCTTAATTTATTCTTCATACATCATAAATTTTTCAATTATCTCTTTCATTGGTAACTTGTTATGTCACAAGATTATTGGATGGAAACAGAAGTTCCCCTCCATCAGTCAGGTCGGCATCGAAGCAGTCTCATGATCTAGTCCTTGCTATCCACTGGTTTTCCAAGTAGACTCATAGTGTTCACTATTTCATTGAACATTAGATACATATCATAAATGAGTTCATCAGGCTTCATTTTAAAATTATCAAATTTAATAGTGTATGTATTTAGTACCATTTCTTTAACATTAGTTGTTACCTCACGAGAAACAGTTAAAGTGTCCTAAATTTCATATACAGTTTTAAAAGCAGATATTCTATTGAATTAATCATCACCTAGAGAAAAATTCAAGGAATTCATTGCTTTACAGTAATTATTATATGTGGCTTTAGTCAACTGAGACCATGTGTCCCTAGCAGTAGCATGTAATGTATGTTGTTCATCAATTGTGTCCTAGATTTCAGGTCCCATTCTCTCTAGATACATTT
This sequence comes from Viscum album, assembly GCA_963277665.1. Classification (NCBI taxonomy): domain Eukaryota; kingdom Viridiplantae; phylum Streptophyta; class Magnoliopsida; order Santalales; family Viscaceae; genus Viscum; species Viscum album. Next base: position 1,258,922,077 of record OY728122.1, read on the forward strand.
TTATTTTTAATTTCCACTAAGCATAGTTATTACCATTAAATAAAGGTGGACTATTAGTAGCATCAACCTCAAATCTAGTTTCCATATTAACTTAGAATATTAAATAACAGAAAATTTAGATATGACAGAAATTTGAAGATCTTCAAGATACAACTAAAATCACAGTTAAAAAGAATTTGAAAATCTAGAAAATAAATAAACCTCTAATACCAAATTTTGGTCGGAGTGGATACTCAAGAGGGGGGTGAATTGAGTTACAATTTAAAATATCTGTTAAAAACTTTATAGTTAAGAAAACCCCCAATTTAAAAACGGACTAGTCAATTAAGGTAGTAGAAATGTTAATTTTCAATTGAACAAAAGGTTTCTCAAAGGGTGATTAATCCTTATATAAATCCATGTAGAACACTCATTCAACATTTGAAACAAGTTTACTGAATTAAAAAAATACACACACTAACCAAAACTAACTGTCAAAGTGTAAGCAAAAACAGTTTTATGTTTTAGAAAATATAAGCAGTAGATAAAAACAAAACAGAGTATATGAGGACTTGCACAAGAATGTAAATAAGAGGTTCAGTCTCAAGCCGAGACCTAATCCTCTCCACTTGGTGATCATCTTCTACCTAGTAGTTTATATTAATACTTAATACACAACCTTTATTTGGATTTACAACAGTTTTCAAAAACTATCTAGGGAACACACCCTCTACCACTATTCTTCATGGGAAAAACAAACAAAACAGACCACACACGGTCTCTTCCACAGTTATACGTGGGAAATACAGATAAGGTGAAGTTTGATGTGAGGATATTTAATATCCACCAGTTCAAGCACAAGAGATAGTGTATGATATAAACATTGACACACATTTCTCAAAGATGTAAACGAAAGAAACACAATAGAGTAGTTATGATAAGAAAGAGTTTATAAGGCTCTATGTGTTTGCATATCAGATCTTGACTCCTTAGAATGAGAAAATTTTGAAGTTCGAGTCAATCTCTGAAAGTTGTTTCCAAAACAGAGTGTCGTAACTCCAGGTTCTAGCTTTCAGTGTTCTATTTCTGATGTTGATCAATAGTTGATGAATCACAGAAGGTAGGAATGAGTTTATCATAGGATGATCTTCAAGATTCTTGTGGGTTCAGGATCTTAGTGCTGGATGGTTTAACTTTTTTATTTGGTGAGAAATCTTTTATCAGACTTCTCATGCAACCCTTTATTGGTATCCATTTATATATTACTCTCGTATTCTTCATTAATTCATCTCTCCTCTTATTTCATGGTCTTCCCTTTTTATATTTTAGGTCTGAAAATAGGAATGAGTTGATCACGTGTATGCTTTCTCGTACCTCATACTGTCCATGGTATTGTCTCCTGAAACGTTTACAATCAGCTTTAATTATTGTAAGAGCATTTATTTTATCAAAAATGGCTGTTAGAATAATATTTAGAAATTGAAAAATTATGAAAGAGTAAGCATCAGTTGACTGGTAACAGTAGCCTTCATATCGGTAGGCGTCAACAGTAGATGCACATAGGCAATCTCTAATTGTAACCTTTAACAATATTCTCACACCAGTAACCATGTAATGGTGATCGTGTCGCGGTAAACCTGTAACGGTGACCTTGTAGCGGACACCATATTGCAGTTACCTTATAGCTATAACCTTGTAATGGTGACCATATAGTGGTGACCATGTACCAGGGACCATATAACAATGACCTTGTAGCACTGACCATATAACGGTAGCCTTGTAGCGGTAGCCTTGTAACTGTAACCTTGTAACGGTAAGCTTGTAACTGTAACCATGTAACGGTAACCTCTGTAACGGTGACCTCTATACTTAGATAAATTCTGAATTGTGAGCTTAACCAATCAAGCTGTGAAATTGAAGATATATGAATATTACTCTTTAGGAATGGGAAACGTTAATGAAACATGATTAACATAGAATGAAAATAATACTCTCACTTAAATGAAAACAAGATTTGGGATTATCAAAATATGATTTGGTATTATCATAATAGGTGAGTCCAACATGTCAGATCTCTGATTTCAGATCGTTTCCCCAAGAAATGGGCATCCAACAATCATTCATTCATCTTCTGTGAAGAATACGAAGAACAAAAAGAATGTTTGAGGAAGAAAATCAAAAATGAAACCCGATGAACTAACTTTGGTTGTTGTTTTTTATGGCCTTGATCGGGTCCTATTAATATGATCAATAAAATGAGTTAAAAAAGAATCAAATCCCCAAAATCTATATCTATAATAGGATCCTCCTGCAAGAATGAGCAATCTGCAGATCAACCAGTTTGTGGGTTGATCTCCATTCATCATTTAATTTATGAACTAGGTATGAAAGAAACCAGAAATACACACCCTACCATGAGTTAGGATCAATCATTGATGAGGAGGGATTATGCTTCCATCATTGATGAGATCCTACAAATCTTTTGGCACAAAGATTTGCGAACATTTGATTCATCATCTTTCATTTCTGAGAGGTCACTCCAACGGTTCTCCTCTCCACGCATCTAGAAAATTCTAGGGTTATAAGGATGACCCGGTAAATTATGTATAGTTTCCTACTTGAAATATAATTCCACAATATCGATGAAATGGATAAATAAAATAAATATTAAATATATTTTATTTCCAAAAACATCCAAAACCTACCTTTTGAAGATGACCTGCACCAACGGATGTCAGGCCCCACCTAAGGGAAAGTCACCACTCTAAATGCAATAGTGTCCCCAGATTTCTAATCCTGACATCCATTTAAATTTTTTTACACTTTTTCATAAAAACATCTCACAAATTCCATTGAATGTTTAATTTATTTCAAACATTTATTTCGGGTACCACTGGCCTCAGAATCGCATGCTATCACAAATCTTGGTCCAAAATTAATTCCATATAATATTTAGAAATAACAAATGGAAAATTCTAGACAATACACAAATATACTGAATATAAATGTTATTTATATCTACTTTAGATTCCTAAATTCATGATATAAGTACAAGGACCAAAGATATAACAAATTAATACACATGCAAAAATCAAATCCAATATTACATGAAGCTTAACCTTAACATGAAAGCATTAACAAACGAGAAATATAGTTTCAAAATAAAACCATATATGGTATTATATTTAATAATATGGTTCTTGAATATATGTATAATAAACATATATTTAATATACATGATGTTGGTTTGTGTATGATGAGATTGAAGAAAAAGGTTTGAGAACTTCATCTCACATTTTATTTCTATGAGATACATGCTTTTTTCACCACCCGTTCCTTTTTTTGTATGTGTTCTTCCCCTAGATGAATTATATGATTCATTAAAATAAATTTATGGTAATTTACAAATCTATTTAATGATATTTATTTTAGGGGATTATGTTTCAAAATTTACCAAATCAATAATGTAATATTTCTCAATTTTCATTATATGAGATACATGGCATGTTATACACCTCCATTTTTCCATGAGGTGTATATATTTCCTTTGAAATGTTATATCATGAATCTACTTCATTTAATTATATTTTAAGCATCATGTAATTTTTTTTCTTACATGAGGAGTATGGTTCAATGTTACTAACTGGTAAGAGTTTATTTAAATAATCTCATCCCTTATCGATATTGTCCATGTTTATGCTTACTTTAATGAAATATTATGATGAAAATCTCAAGAAAATTCATTAATTTTCTTATCCTATAAATATTCATGATATAATAATTTATTGGTACCATTATTACACTCTTTGGTACATTATATAATTATGAATGTGTTTTTAATAATGGCAAAATTTACCTTCTCTTAGGTCAGAAATCAATGTTCCATCAAAGCCATGTTTTAGAAAAAGGGTTTCCTAGAATATTATAATATTATCTTATACTCTTTAAATGAAATTTTAATACTTTAATTTTACCAATGTTTTCAAAGTTATCTTCTTGTATCTTTCCAAAAAAGTCATTTTTTACCATTTTTTGGGTGAAAAAGTATAGTTCTTTTTACCTCTTATGGCATGTATGGATTTACCCACTTTCATTTTACAAAGCTTCCATTTCATTTTTAAGAGGAAAATTTTTTAGAAAATAATTTTAAAATTAATATCCAATCATATTTTATTAATTTTTTTGAATAATTCTTTATTATTTTTCAAATTATTTTTCTAGGAAATTGTTTTCAAAATTTTTTGAATCTCCTTTAATAAATTTCATGTAAAATGGTTTTCAAAATGGTATAAATAATTTTTTATGTTCTCATGGAAAATGGTTTATAATTTTTTTTCATTAAATATTTATACGTTTTCAAGTCAATTTTAAATGAAAATGTTTTTCAAAATGTTTTCAAGATTTCTTTATATTTTTGTAAGAGTATTATTATGAAAACCGTCTTCAAATTTTTTTTTGCTTTAATAATATTTTTCCAAAGAGGAAAGATTATTTTTCTCATGAAATGTTTTCAAAATAAATTTCCATGTTATTATCTATATAATATGACATCTTTGGATGTTAATCAATACCTTATAGTAAATTATCAAAAGGGTCCATTCATATTATTTCTTGAATGGATTATGTTTTGAAGGAATAATACTTACGATACCTTTTTCTCTTATACCGTTCATACCCTTTTTAAAACATCTTCTTTCAAAATATTATGCTTTGATGAAATGTTTATAAAAGATATACATTTTTTATAAGTTATGACATAATGAAATGTTAATGAAACCCATTTCATTTCATAGGTCATGATTTGATGTTTATAAAACCCATCTATTGTCATGGGTTATGATATGATTAATGTTTTTTGGAACATTTATGTATGATTTTATAATGTGTCGTGTGGTAAATATATCTCCCTCTAATGAATTAGGTATAGATAATTTTTATGTGATCTCAAAAGTTACACGGGTTATAGGCTAAGGCAGAAAACAAGAAGTTACATGGGCTGTATCCCAAGCCTAAAAGTAAGAGGGTACATTGGTTGTAGCACAAGCCTGAAAACAAGAAGGTACAAGGGTTGTAGACCTATCTTAAAAGTATAAGCATACATGGTTTGTTATCCCATGAACAAAGTAGGTACATGAGTCATAGCCCAAGAATAACATGTTATAAAGTTCTTGGTAGGTATCATTAACATAATATTTTATATTATAATATGTATTCCACAAATTATTTGTCTTATTCCTCTATTATGATTTCAAGGATTATAATCATTAGTTCTTAATGACTCATGTCTTATGAAATTAAAAATTTTATTCTATAATTCATTATTATGATCTTTTATATGCATAATATATTCATCTAATGTTATGATCACATTATCATAACCCTATTCTCATATTTATGCTTACATGTCTCCCTTTTTTACCCTTACTGAGCATCTAAGCTCACCGAATTTTATGTTTCCCACCCCAAGTTATGAAGATATATATTAAGTATGATATGTATAAGAATAGTTCTTGTCCTGAATAACCTAGTGGGAGGTAATGTAACTCACTAATGTATCAACATTTATGTTTCCATGTTTCCAAAGGAACTAAACTAATATAGTCCTTAGGTGTTGGTTTGTGTAGTGTTTTAAGTATTCCACAAAAGTTATGCAATATCTATGTATGTCAGTAATGGGTAGTTATAGTTAGTATAAGATCAATTATTTAGTTAACCTTTTGGAAACTAAGATGAGAAAATATTAGTGAGACCCTATGAATATTTATAAGGATATTCCTACACATGTCTCTAAGGATAAGTATAAGAATGAGTTAATGTTTCAGAAAATGTCCGGAAATTTTTGGTAAAGGGTATAACTAGTGGTTTCTTGCAAATATATCCTTATCTGCATAATAAAAGTGGAAGCGGCTCTAGAACATATGTGTTTAGGGGTAATAACTCTTAAAATATGTCATTGGTTGGACTCGAGGAAATCTAATACAAGACAATGGGCCTCAATGCACACCTTCTTTGATAGTCCTGGGGGATATGCTTTGGGAATTTATAAACTCTTTATGAACCATCATGAAGGATTTAAATATAATTTGTCTATGAGTAACCTAGGATAATCCTATAGTGTCATATATTAAATAAGGATTAATTATTTTGATATCATGTAAGTTGTTTTTCATGATTATGTGGTTTCTTACATAGAAAATTTTCCCTTGCTCTATGTTTCTTGGTTGTAGTCAATGGAACAAACTGGAAGAAGCTACATTAATGGAGATTGTGATGGAGAATTCAAATATTGTTCTCCTCATAATATGAATTCTATGGGAGATGGAATGAAAAACCACATTGTTATGCTCATACATCATTCTCAAGTTATGAATCATTTTGAGATTCCAAATGAGAAAAATAGGGAACAACAACTTGTTGAGTCCTTCGTGAGGAGACTTCCAACTTATTTTAGTGGGTATTCTGATCCACTTGTTGCTGAGCACTGGACCAGTACCACTGAAAAGATATTATCCATTCTCTACTTTTCAAAACATGATAATGTAATTCTAGCTATTTATTAGTTGTAAGGTGAAATAGACTAGTGGTGGAATCCAACCAAGAAGATAAGGAATCTAGAAAAAAATCGAAACCATGGATTTTGAAGAGTTCATGAATGTAGTATTCATTAGTTACTTTTCTAATTTTCATGGTACGAAGATCAAAAATGAGTTCCTTGAGTAAAATAAAAATCTTGAAGAATATTTCAATACTTATGAGGCTAATTTCACATGACTTGTGAAGTAAACTTCTATAATTATCACCAAACCACAAAGTATGGTTGATAGGTTCTTTAGTGGCGTAAGGTCAAGTCTGAGAAGAGATTTTGAAACATGATACATTATTACCTATGAAGATATTGTGTGTTTTTTTAATAAAAGTAGAGATAGAGTTTTTAGTTATGTATCAATATAATAGTTTTAATAAGAAGAGGAAGATAGAGTTTGAATGAAAATATAAATACCATGGAGATAATAAGATGATCCTTCTATTATGCTCTAAGTTTTGAAATATTCATGGAAGGAATTATATTAATGGGACTCGTAATTGTTTTTAAATCTGGAATGGAGGGACATTGAGTGGTTTAATGTAAAATTGATCAGAAAAAGATATATAATGAGGTGAAAAAAAGAGAAAACTAAAAATAATACACCTTTCCCACATAATTGTTTCAATTGTAGGGAGTTTGGTAATTTCTAAAAAAAGTTCCAAAATCCAAGGATTAATAATGGTGATCAGAACCAATAACCACCAAAAAGAATTGAAAAAGTGATATCATATAAAAATCACAATAGATTAAGTAAACCTTGATAAATGGGGAACTTCATAGTGGGTAATTTCTTATTGTATATATAAAAAATAAGATCTATGAAAATAATATTTTTTTATCCTTCAGTGGAACTTGTTTTGAGCCTATGAATTGACTATCTATCTCTACTTAAATTTTGGCATAATAAAATCATGTTTATTTAATATATTTACAGGTTGAACCCATGATTCCAATAGATTTATTTTTTTAATATAAGAGTCATTTTAAGGAATAAAGGGTGAATTATCTTTTGGAAGAATGTATGTTTTCATTCACAATTTATGGAATTTTAGTCTATGTACATGTTTTAAAGAGAATATATGATGAAATTATTATCATGTTTTGTATGTGATGACACATATAGGATCAATGTTGAGCTGATTTCGTGACCTTATTTCTAATATTTCACCTTTTCCATTTTAATAAGGGTTATAAGGTTAACCATTTATTGAAATTTTATGTTAAAATTTGGTTGATGTTTGTGAGATTAAAATATTATCACACCACATGATGTTTTATACATATTTGATAACCTTCTCTAACAACCTTGTGTTGATGGTAACTAAAGAGTGATGGGATGTCTTATCTTGGATCTAATAATCTTTTAGTTCATCTAGAATGAAAAGTTCACCTTCATTTTTTGAGAAAGATGTGTATTGGATCCAGGAACAACAATGTGTGAGGTGGTCCTGAAATCATGAAAGTATAACTTTTCATGAATGTTCTTTAGATTTAGGAAAATTATGTATAAATAAAACATTGTCTTAATATATAAATTTTTTTGAACTAATATCCTCTTAAATAATAATATATTAATCACTATGATGCTCTCAACATTCCATTGATCATTCACTTATTTTTTTCTGATGAACTCAATTACTCCCTAAAAATATTTCCACTTTTCCTTCATGTCCATGTTTTCACATCCAACCTATGTTCTCCTATATGGAGACCTAGTTATGTGATACATTAGGAAACTATTATGTTTCAATATTTCTATTGATTAAAGGATGTTTTAGTGTTCATCATTACAATGTGGGTTTCTATAAATGGAACATTCAAGTATTAAACCTTTGATAACACAAATAAATTTCAAGGGATAAATTTATTTTAAGGGGGTTAAAATGTAACTACATATGATTATTGTGAATTATTGTTTTTGAATTAATTTAATCTTTTTATATTTTCCATTTCAAAAAACACTGAAAATAGTTTATTTTATATTAAATAACTATGTATAGCTTCCATTATATGAAACACCAAGTTAATCATGCACTACTTGCAACATAAATTTTATGTTTCTCTATATGGAACACTATGGTTAGCTTATGTTACATGAAAGACTGATTTTCCATGATGGCTTACGTAAAACACAAGGCCGAGTGTTACTAAGTAATAATTCGTTATCCAAAATATTATTATTTAATAAAAAATAACAAATCAATTAAATTTAAAATTATAGTTTTAACTAAACAATATTGTAACTCATTAGTTACCCATTAATTAGGAAAGAATATAGAATCCAATTAAATATAAAGGGAATGTTTTTATAAAAGTATATTATCATTTGAAAATAGAAGATTTATCTTAATAAGTAGAAATAATACTACTAGTGAATGATATTAATTAAATGTATACATTATATATACAAAAAATATTTTTTATATTAATCAAATTTATTTGATATTCATAATATGATAAAAGACCCAATAATACAAATAAAAACCTTTATTTTTATAAAATCATATTTACCTCCTTAAAATGGTTACCATATTTGAAATCCATATTTTTGAAGTTTAATAAATCTAATATGTGAAAATATAATTCCTCTTTGAAATTGAAAAAACATTTGGGTAAAATTTTAAAATTTTCTAGAGTAGTTTCAGTTTAGAATGAATAGTGAAAAATACGGAATTTTAGTTCAAAACTACATTTTCATATAATTTATTTATAAGATTAAATTAAATTACAAATTTGTTTAAATGTTAAATTAGATCACATTTTTATAAATAAACCCAATTTAGGTCTTGGTAATCAATTTCACTTTTAAATTGAATATAAAAATAAAGAAATATATTGAACCTTTTTACTTTCAAAACCCACATTGTTGACCTGGATGAGGGATTAAATTTAAATTATTTTATAAAACTTATGTGAATAGAATATTTAAAAATGGATACAATAATTTGAGTCATAATAATTAATAATGTAAAATAAGAACAAATTAATTTTTGAACAAAAATATTAATGAATGTAATTAATATTAATTACATCGATTAAGGTAAATTTAATCGTAACGAGGAATTAAACCTTGAACATTAGGGAAAAAATAACCTAGACACTTGTAAAACACCCATTAGATGTCTATATTTAATCTAAAAACCTTACATTGTTTATTTTTGTTGTTTTTTATGAATTTATTTAGGTAAAAACGTGGGTACACATAACATGGTTTGAAAAATGCCATGTGTGTCATTTCTATTCCCTATAAAAGGAAAATACCTCCCCCTCTACATCCCACATCTCAATCCACTTATGTTCAAAAAAATATCTTCTCAATAGACATCCTATAAACCCTCACTTTCTATTTTTATCCTACCTTTGGCTAGATATCCTTCCAAGGATTCCCTTTTGTGAAAAACAAAAGGATTTTCCAGATTAATAGGAAACACCCTCCCTCAAGCTCCTTTTTTTATTTTATTTATCTACCACCTAAAATATAGTTATTCCATTATTATAAAACAAAACCAGTACACTAAATATAATTATATGTTTTTATGATAATTTATCTTCCTACTCTTACACACCCTTCCATCTAATCTGTAACGAACATATTATTTACATGCACAACGAACTACCACATCACGCAATGGTGATTGTTCTTTCTTCCTTTACCACCTATCATAGAGGAAATTTTAATGGAACATCTATCTATATATTATATATATTATTAATATTATGTATTTAAGATTATTTAATTATTTTAGAACAAATCTATTTATACTTTATATTTTTTGTAAAAACGATAATTTTGTTTGAGGGAGTGTCGACTACCACCCCCTAAAAGTGATGTGATTCATTCAAACATTACATGGAATGTATTAGGATTAGATTAGTGAAATTATAATATATATATGAAATAATAATTCTACTATAATTATAATATATACATATATACATATATTTCTATTTCATTCATTCTTTCAATACGATAATGAAAGCTGAATCTACTTTCACACGTACGTATGGACTACCGTCTCTATGAATGTTGTATTACATTTCATAATTCAATATTCTATATATTATTATAATAAAAAGGTAATGAATATAAATTATATTTATATCATGGTTTATATTCTAAAAATTGGGATATAATTACCAAGGCCAATGATATAAGAAATTCAGACACGTGCGTAAGACAAATCTAATATTACATGAAGCGTAACCTTAAAATGAAAGAATTTACAAACGGACAATGTAAAGTCATAATGAAACCATATATGGTATTATATATAATATTATTGTTATTTTATATATTTATAATGAACTTATATTTATTATACAGAAGTGTTCAATGTGTACGACCATATTCAAGACACAAGGTAATGGAATTTCATCTCACATTTTATTTCCATGAGATACAAGTTTTATTCACCTACGATTTGTTTTGTGTGATGTGTATAATTCACATGAATGAATTATATTTTTATTATAAATATATTTATTGGTATTTAAATATCAGTTTTATGATATTTCTTTCTTGGGTTCTATGTTTCAAAATATTCCAAATTGTTCAAGAAATTTTTTCTCAATTTTATTTCTTTGAGACACAAGCCGTGTTGTAAACATTAATTTTTCCATGAAGTGTATATACTACATTTGAAATGTTATATCATGAATCACCTATTTTAATAATATTTTAAGCAATGTTTAATTTAATTTTATTACATGCAATGTATGGTTCAAATTTACCAAGTGGTCAGAGTTTATTGAAACAATCTCATCACTTACTGGGATTGTTAATATTTATGCTTCCTTTGATGAAATATCATAATCTATATGTCATGAACATTCAATATTTTTCTTCTCAAATATATATTCATGATATATTCAGGTATTAGTACCATTATTCCACTCTTTGGTACATAATATAGTAATGAAGTTTCTTTTACAAAAGTTATACATTACCCTATCTTTGGTCATAAATACATGTTCCTTGAAAACCATATTTTATAAAAAGGATTTCCAATAATATTATACAATTATAATATTATATTCAAAATAAATTTTTATCCTTTTTGTCTTTAAATAATGTTTTAAAAGGTATCATCTTCTCTCTTTCTAAAAAAAGAAAATTTCTACCACTTTTATCAGGAAAAAGGAATGTTCTTTTTACCTCATATGACATGTGTAGATTTATCTGCAATCATTAATGTAAATATTATTTTTAAAGATTAAAATGATAATTTTATTAAAATATTTTTTAAATTAATTTAAAAATAAATGGTTTTCAAAACATTATCAATATTTTTTTATAAATTTCCAAATTATTTTTCAAGGACGTTGTTTTCAAAATGTTTTCAAACTCCTATTATTAGGATTCAAGGAAAATGGTTTTCAAAATTTTTTCAAGATTATTTTTTTATGTTTTCAAGGAATATGGTTTAAAAAATTATATCAAGAATTATTTATATGTTTCCAAGTATATTTTCATGGAAAATATTTTTGAAAATGTTTTCAAGATTTTTTTATGTTTTCACGGAAAATGGTATTCAAAATGATTTCAAGATTTCTTTATATGATTTCCATTCTATTTTCAACAAAATTGTTTTCAAAAATATTTATGTTTTAAAAATAATATCCCAATGGGGAATGGATATTTTCTTTATAAAATTATTTCAAAATATCTTTCCATGTTATTCTCCATATAATTTTACATATATTGATGTTATTAAAGACTTTTTAGGAAATGAATCAAAGGTTACATTCATATTCATTATTTAATGGTTTATGTTTTCAAGGAATAATCGGTACGACACATGTTTCTATTCCATGGCTTAACCTCTTTTTAAACCCATGTATTTTCATGGTTTATGATTTGATAAAATGGTTACAAAATAAATATCTTTTACACAGGTAATTATTTGATGAAATATTAATGATATCCATTTAATTTCATCGGTTATGATTTGATGTTTATAAAACCCATCACTTTTCATGGGTAATGATATGAATAATGTGTTGTGAAATATGTTGGTATGTTTTTATTATGTGATCGATGGGACTTATATCTCCCTCTAAATCATTGGATGGCGATAAGTTGTATATGAGCTAAAAGGGTTCACAAGTTTTCACCCAAACCTGAAAACCAGAAGGTACATGGGTTGTAGCCCAAGCCTCAAAGTATGTGGGTACACAAGTTTATAACTTATTCCCAAAAACAAGAAGGTACATGGGTTTTATCCCATGCTTGAATGTAATCGGTTACACATGTTGTATACCAATACTAAAAACAATAAGGCCCTTATATTGTAACCAAATCCTAAGATTAAGAGGGTCCATGGGTAGTTAGCTCAATCCCAAATATGGTAAATGGGTCATATCCCATTACAACATGTTATAAAAGTCCTAGTAGGTAGCCTTGACATAATATTTTCTATTCTTATATGTATGTCACTAATTCTATGTTTTATTCCTCATTTATGATATCTTGCATTTTGACCATTATTTTCTTATTATTTAGGTCTTATGAACTACAAATTATTATTCCATAATTCAAGTTTATGATATTTGATATGCAGGTAATGGTCTCTTATTTTTAACATCATGTTCTCATTCCCCTATACTCATGTTTATTATTACATGTATCCCATGTTTACCCTAACTGAGCATCTGATATCACCCCTTTTTATGTTTCCTTCCATAGTTTATGAAGATATGTATGATGTATTATTTTTCTAAGAAGTTTTATAGTCATGAAGAACCTAGTGGGAGATAATATAGCTCACTCATGAATCAATGATTAAGTTTCCCTAACTCCAATGGCACTAAACTAATATGGTCATTGTGAATAAATTTGTGTAATGTTTTAAATATTTCAAAAATCTGATATAATGTCTATGTAGGTCAAGACAAGGTCATTATAGCTACAAGTGATCCTATTATAGCTCCCGTATTCATTGAGTATGATATTGTGGGAATTCAGCTTTTTGGTTATTTAAATTAAAATGGTTTTGATAGGGTTTTGAAATGGTGTTATGAAAATGATGTTCTATGTTACCAAAAATAGTTCTAATTTCTTATTATGGGTTTATATTGTTTCTACCAATCGATATTTATTTCACATGGATTTTTATTGTTCATTATGTTGACTATTATAATTAAAAAAATTCATATTTTAAGATTTGAGAATCTGTGGGTTTTAGTTATTTTATGATTTTCTCATCCACATTTATTATTTTAGCATACCATTATGAACTCTTTTTCTCCTTGATGAAATTCATTTGTTAAATATTACATTTTCCTTTACTGATTATTTCATCTCACCCTTCATATATTTAATTTTACCTAGGTTTTAAATAATTATGTTTAATGATTTATGTTTATAAAGTACATCATAAGGATGATGTTTAAGACCTAATGTTAATTAAGAAAATCTGTGTAAAATGGGAGATAATGTTCAATGTTATGAACAATTTTTTATTAGTCCAAGTGGATGTGAACTATTTATGTTGGTTTTTTTAATACTTTTATCAAACTCTAAACCTAAATAGTCCTCTATAATAATGGTGATCCAAATTTTCCTTTGGATGTTGTATGTTTTAATGGAAAAAATTGGGTCATAATTACCTGAATCAAATATATAATTTAATTTTATAGAAATTAGTACATGATCTGTGAGTGTGGGTCCTAGCCTATTGTAGTCTATATAAATGTCTTATTTTGATAACTTTGGAAATTATGATGTTTTCATATGATCTTATTGGAATTATAATGGATACCTTCATAGGAATATAAGATTAAGGATGATCATAAGTTCAAATTCTTAGAAACCCCATTTGAGGTTTTTAAGTAGTAAACAATTTGAGGTTATCAATGATATTTTTGGTGGTATTTTTTAGTTGATGTATCAAGGATCAACATGTAGTGTTTTTAGGTAATATTTATTATTTATAATTAAATAAAAATTGACAATATGTATTCTTGGTGAAAAACCTTTGCATCTGGATAGGCTATGTGGATTGAACCCCTGACCAAAGTACAATACGGGTTTCAATCACTACCACTAACATACACAATCTCATGGTTAAGATGTATTTTTTTATAGGTAATGATTCTGTTTATTTCATGAATATATGGGATTTTATTTGAGGAATAATCGTTGATTCATCTGGGAAGAATATATGACCAAATCCTTCTAATCGTTTTTTTTTCAGACACAGTTAGGAAATTTTTGAATAATTTCAAGGGTTTTTATCTATGAAATCATTTAGATTCGACTATGGGTATTATTTTTGAATATTAATTCACCATAAGAATTTTTAATTATTTCTTGTAATTATATTGCTATGTTATAATCATTTTGGATTTGGTTAATGTCTAAATATTGGTTTAATATCATGACTATCCCTTTTATGTTTATTTGGTCATGAAAAGTTTATTATAGTTCTTTATGAAATAAAAAATCATCTTGAATAAAATTAATATAGATAAAAATATGCTATTATGGTTGAAATTAACAAAAGGATTAAATAGTACTTTTCATGTATGTATATCTCTTTATATTTTTATTTTTGATGATCAAAGACTTCATTTAACATTAGGAAACATATCTTGAAAAAAATGTTATCCTATTACCATCATTTCTGAGGATATCAATGACCTTTTTCACACCAATTAGGTTTGAGGTTTTATTTTCACTAAATTCCTCTTGATCATGTTCTCTATCACTCGCTATTATTTCATGGTCATTAGTTCTTCCTACCATATTAATATTTTAATTTCCCACTAATTTTATCCCTATACAGAATCATAGATATGCAAAACTTCATGTGACACAAGTTTATCTCACATTCCATTTTAAGTGATGTTTTATTTATTTCATTTTTACTATGAGGGTTTAAATAAATGAATTCTATGAATTATTATCCTATGACAACCAATACAAATTTTGAGGGAGAAATTCATTTTAAAGGGGGTAGGATGAAACATCTTGACATTTTAAGAAATATCTTATTTCAAATTAATTAAAAATACTTCATAGCTTGCGTTTCACATAATGAATGTGTTATCTTGTGTTATAAAGAACACCTTATTTATGTTTCACTTCATGAAACATCGATTCTCTTTTATAACATCTATTAAATGCAAGACCATGTTTTAAGGAACAAAAATATAATATTAATATTTAGTATGATAGTAATCACTTAGCCATTGGAATGGACAGAATGAATATAATTTACTAGACTATTAATATATGGTTTATAGATGTTTATAAAATTAAATAATTGGTTACCAATAATTTAGAAATTAAAATAAAGACCAATTGAATATAAATGATGTGTTTTTTGTGAAAAATATTTCCATGAACAGAATGAAATTTTATCATAATAAATTATATTAATAAATATTTTAAAATATTTTAATCAAATTTATATGGTATAAATTTAATAAAATGTTTTCATGTTCATGAAATTTGTTTTAAAAGCATAAGATAAGAATATATCCAATTTTATGAATAAAAAGCTTTGTATTTTTTAGTTGTAGTTTTACTCAATTTTAATGGAATACTTATTTTAAAAATAAATTTTGATAGTTTGATAATTTTTATTTCAAAAAAAACAAATTTTTTAAAATTTTAATATAAAATTTTTTTAGGTTACTTTTTGGTGTTTTTATAAGAACATTCATATTTTGATGAATAATTAGTGACATCGATTTTTATTTAAAAACTGATATATCATTAAAATAATTTATAGTGTTAAATTATATTTTTTTAGTTTTAATATATAATTACAAAAATTTTACATCATTAAATAATTTTTTTTTTCATTTTTATCAGTTTAGCAATGAAATTGTTTATAAAAACATGCCAAACTTTTGGACATTTTTACTTTAAAAAACCCACTTTTTTGTCCAGTGTGCGAGATTTATTTTAAATTAATTTCTAAAAAATATGTGACTGGAATTGAGAAAAATGATTAAAAATATATAATGAGAATAATTTATAATTTATATTATGTTCAAAATTTTTATTGAAAAAAAATATTTTTGAAATTAATAAAAATTTGTTACAACGATTTAGGTAAAAATGAGTGTATTTAGTTGTTAAACTTTAGTCTTAAGAGGCTGAATGAATTGGAAAAATTTTCCAAATTGCATTGAATGGATAATATTAGACCATATCCCGAAATGGATTTAAATTTTTCTATTATATTACACACATTATCTAAGGTAGATCCACCAACACTATGTTCCTTTTAATATTTACATGAATGTCACTCCCCCTCTAATATAAAAAGGCACTCAATCCCCCCCCACTTTTTCAAAACTTTAAATCCCTTTGGATCATCTAAACACATATTAAATAAGCTCCAAACATTACTCATATCATATTAGAATTATAAAATTGGTTATAAATCAATCCAATGAAGAACATTAGTGCAAACAAAAAAGAGTTACTTGAAGAAGATGTGAGATTCTTCAGCAAGCACTTCTGTTTTTTTTTATTTCTCTACCCCTTAAACTATTATTATAAAATTAATTTATAATAACCATAGTATCATAAATTTAATTATATTTTTTATGTTAATTATTAGACCTACACTTACAAACACTTTCATCAAATGGTTAACAAAATCATTGTTCTTGTGTACAGTGAACTACTGCTTTGTGAAACAATGTATTTCATTATCCATTTATGAATTATTATAGATGTGAATTATGATTTAAATAGAATTTTTATATGATATATATTAAATTTTTAATGTATTAATAATTCTATTATTATTATACAACATATACCTTCAAGATTTCCTTTTTATGGGAAATTGATAACATCCTTTGTGGATGTGTGGACTAACACCTCCACAAAGCGATGTGGTATGTTCTACAATTACATGGAATTTATTTAGGAAGAGTTTAATAAAAATATATTGTATAAATTAAATATTTATCATCTTATTGACATAATCATATATCTAGGAATTTAACATATCATTTTAATCATTCCATTTTTCACACTAAAAAAGAACCAAGATTAATGATTGGGTGACTAGTGTGTTTGTTTTACCAGTTGTTTTTTTCTATAAAGTGTTGGTAATGGCCATTAAGATACACCATTTAAGGATGACACATGTTTTGAATCTAGATTATTCGTGTCTATTATGACACAAGGTGATATTTCATGTCGTTTTTTCATAAGATTGTTGTTCTTCTTCCTTCCACATGGTTTGGATATTCTTTTAGGTAAGATTAAGTTTCTATCATTATGGTTAGGTTATTGGATGATATTTTTAATAGTATTTATATTTGTTTACACCATGATATAGGAACTCTAAATTGTAAGGAGGACATTTTGGAGGAACTCTAAATAGTGGGTAAACCATGTTAAGTCTTTTATTATTCATATTACTCCTTGTTTGATGTTCTAATTCTAATCGTGATTGAATGTGTTTGGTAATCATGGGTGGATTAGTTTGACCACTTTGAAGATTTTGGTTCCTGTTTTTATGGTTGGATAATGTTGTAGTTCCTCCATAGGGTTATTTCCACTATGTATGCCCCATTCATTCTTGACTTTTTCGATTATGTACTTTCATGGGGATAAATATGGCATGGAGGGGATTGCATGAAACTTCTCGTATCATGATGTTGTTTATTTTGTATTATGTTTTCCACTATTGGAAGGTTTTGATTCTCGATTGTTTAAAAAATAAAATTTATTTATTATTAAGGCCTTTTAGGGGAATCTATGTCAGCTCATAGTATTATTACTAAATTTTCGTTGCCAATTTTGGTTATTCATTTATTTTGATAGAGCTATTTTACCTGGTTTCTGTATGGGTTTTCAAACAATTTAGAGCTCCTCAAAAGCCATGTGGGGATTTAGGTGTGTCTAATGGGAGGTACACAATCAAACCAAACAATGCATCACCTAGTAAAAGTAATGTGGGGGGTAAAATTCCTAGGCAGTGGTGAGTGTATGGTTGGCAGAATGTTTGGAAAACCACGAGGCCAAACCATGTATTTGTTCATGTATTTATTTTCTTCAATAATTACCAAATAACCCTTTTTAATTAAGAGGGGTTGCACCCAACTTCTTCCCCTATTAACATTTTCCTACCCCTTGGGATCCACAGATGTGTTCCAACCTCTTATAACATTGATTTTTTGCCGCTATATGGGGATTTCCTTGGTATTACTAGGTATTTATTCCTCTCTTTATCCTATAATCTCCCTAATTACTTCTATCCAAGGTTTACTCTTCATCACATAACCCTTGTTCGTAGTGAAATATATTGATTTTTTCATGATGGTTCTAACATAGGTTTTTGGACTCTTATAGTTTATTGAGAATGTATTTATTCTTTCATTGGTGGTCGTCATTGAAGGATAATTGTTTCAACTTGGAATATGCTTCTTCCAAGTTGGGGTTTCTATGTTAATATTTTATTTTGTAACACAATGTTTAAATGTGATTTCAAAATTCCTCTTTTCTGAGGGTGTAACGCCCAAAGACTCTTTATCATGTAATGATAATAATATGTTTTTATTTTATTTTATTTCTTTTGCAATCCAAATGAATCATACACAATGGACACATGGATTTTTTTATTTTAACAAGTCACTGAAGTGTTTACAATTCACCAAGATCAAAAGAAACTATTATACACAAAAATACCTATTAAAACCCCTTCCAAAATTATAGGGAGAGCACCCAAAACAATAAAAAACCTAATAAGGTAATATGGGTCCTTAGGATCTGTCATAAGAAACATTAGTAAGGACAATTCCACTACAACTGTGCTAAGCACTAATGTAATGATGAGAGCCATTTTCTCCAGTTGCCTTGAATTTAGGAAACCCCAAGGTATGGTTTTATAAGGCATCAACTCGACTATTTCCTTGGGTGAGCATTGAATTCAAATGATAATAATTATAGTCGTTGGCCTTTTGATGAATTAATTAATATAATTTAAGTAAAATTTAGTTATTCAAATATTTAATTTTTGGATTGAAATTTATAAAACAACCTCTAATTATGAACTTTAAAAGTACATGGTATAATTTTTTGAACTACACTTAAATAATTTTGAAATGAGATGATAAATTCAAATGCCTTGCAAACTATTTCAAATATGTTGTAAATGTTTTCATTTCTAAGGCTTAAAAAATGTTTTAATTAAACTATATTTGATGTATTCTAAATAAAATATGTTTTGATATCTATAATACTAGTATAAATGTTTTCTTGTAGATATATTAAATTTCAATTTATCAACATTGTATATTTAAACTTTAGTGTTTATAAAAACTTTAGTAATACTGTGAGTTAAGAAAAAGCATAATTTGATTAAAATAGTGTTTATAAAAACTTTAGTAATACTGTGAGATAAGAAAAAGCATAATTTAATTAGTGTTCTTTAATCTATCAATGTTTAAATAGAACGTCACATTTTATAAAATATTTCCCTTTATAGTTAAAATGAATGTATCGCTTTTCCTGTGACTTCATAATCATGAAAGTTGGTGTTTATAAAAAAATAATCCCACTACGGCAGGCCTGCCCTTTAGCCGGGCTGAGGGAGGCAGCTCATGCTAGGTGGATTAGCCTAGCCCTTGGCCTCATCTTATGCCAGCCCGAGCGTGGGAATAGTTTTCCCGAAGGGCACAGAAGATCATTGGAGCACATGAGCGCACCACCGTGGGTGCAAGACCACAGCAAGGTAGGGGTAGGTTGAGGCCTCCAGGGTATGTTGGGAGCCTGTGTATATGGCCCCCTAGTGTGTGCTATGATTTCTAAACATATGTCAGCAGTCTTAGGTTTATAAATAGGCCTCGAACATCCATCTCTTTCGATGTAGGACAAGGATTTTCGGGCAAAATGGGATCTGAACCATTGGATTGCTTCACGTGCGATCTAGGCTGTCGATCTTAATCCAGCGCTCAACCCTTAGCAAATGCGGAATACATTGATGTTTTCATACACTGTCAGATCCGACATAGATCTAATCTCGTCCATCCAATATTTTTAAAATGTCACATCAAACCAGGACTATCCGATCTAGCCACGGATCAAATCCAAGTCGTCCATCACTTTTAAATCCCGCAGATGCACCCTGACCATTGGATCAATTCTAGATGAAATCTCGGCTATCTGTTTGATTACCACTGTTCCTCTCCCACGCGGTCCTCTTCTTCTCCTCCTTCTTGGAACCAGTAACCCCTACATCCTACTTTGCACCATTTTTCTTCTTCAATCGTGACCCCGCTGGCCCCTCCTTTTACGCATCTTCTACAAAGACCATCCTCCAGTCTTTTAAAATATCAAAGAGTCATCAGATCATATGAAAGTTTCCTTAAAATATTCTGTAAAAGTCTATTGTAATATAGTTTATATAAGAAACCCTTTTGTACCCCCAAGAATCCCTAGGATTCCTCTTCAACCTCCATCACCTTCTTCAAAAATATCTAAGCCTCTCCCAAGCCCCCTCATCCTCCATGAAAAAAGCTAAAGGAATTTATTATTTCCTTGTCTTGTTTTTTGGGGGTATATTCAAATACATGTATACTCAAAAAAATATTTATCCCTACAGTTCAGTTAAAACATTCCATTAAACAGCCCCTATGTTTTATTTTTTTGAGCCCAAGAGTGTCTATGAACATAAAATTGTATTTTACACAATCAAAACTTAATTAGGTACTTCACCTATATATTCAATTGTTTTTATAAATGGTTTATGAATATATAAATGCATGTGTGACCATATGGTTTTTCTTGGAAACCCTCAAATACCTGACCCTTGGTCCATCGGGTTTTGGGTTATGTAATCTTTTCAAACTTTATGGAATATTTTCATTCCTCATGAAATATATATATATATATACCTTATATATCCGAATATACATATGTACAACCTTACAGTTTTACAGAAACCCCTTTATGTTCAGATTTAAGATTTCCTAAAACATTGAGTTTCAAAGTTAATGAAGAACTACAAAATGAAAGGAGTTATATTTAGTATAAAACATTTATATACTTTACATACCTGATTATATATGTTTATATATATATAACCATACATTTTTAAAAGAACCTCATTGAGGTTTGGTTTCAAGTCCTCTATACATTAAGTTTCAATGATGAGGTAGTATTTTGTTATATTTTCACACACACACACACACATATGTATATATATATTCATGTACAGTATACACGGTCTCATACAATGGTATAGTTTGTGTGTCTCACCATCGGGATCTATTATAAAATCCTTCAACTTTGAACTTCTATGATTAGTGGATGTTTTTAATTAATAAGTAAGTGACAAATAAATTTGGTGTAATACCCATTAGTGTAATCAATTATACAAGTGAGATATTCATGTTTACAAAAGATTATATGTACATAAATAAGTATTTTAAATAAGTAAACCCTTTAAATTTCACTCTATGGTTTTAAATTAAAGAACCCCTGACAATTTTAAGTCACATTTGTGTTAATGGGTTTTTTTGGTATTGGTTGTGGTTGAGTTTCTTGCTTTATATTTTTGACATTATGGTGCATTATACAAAAGCATTTTTATAATAAATTTTTGAGCATCTGCAAGTTGTATACCCTATATTAAATGTTTGGTTTACCTTTTAATTAATTATGAATCAGATAAAACTCCAATATAACATTGATTAATATAGTTTTAGAATTTATCATTATATATGAAAAAATTAGTATTTCTTTTAGTGAATTAGTTGTTATCACATATTCCAATGTCTTCTTATCATATTTACCATTCATTGACATAGTCATGTAGTTGATGGACTTGTTATTAACTTCTAAATGCATAATTTACTTTATATATATTTAAATGATAAAGGATAAAATTTAATCATTATAACCGAATGGATTAAGCAATAAATTACTCAAGGTGGTATGGGACACATTGAGTAATGTGAAATATGGAAACAAGAAATATAATTACACAAGGTGGTATGGGATGCTTTGAGTAATGTGTAATAAGGATACATGAAATATGTGACATTTAAAAAGGCCAGAAATAAGTAATTTACTAAATCCGAGTTTTATGTGCACTTTGATTTAGAGAGATGAGGAATGAATTGGACTTAGTATGTGATGGGTGGGGCCCACTATAGCCCCTCGATGCATCGGTAGGTCTCATGAGACAAACTACGGTCTTAGCACAAGGCCCTGACAAAAATGATTATTTATGGTCCTGTCAAGAGGCCTGGACAGTATGGTTATGATGTCTAGTATATCCTCTTTCATCATTATGGAAATGTAATTTAATTAACCAGAAGAATATTCAACTAGTATAATATTTTTTTATAAAAATATCTTATGTTTATGTGAATCAGAAGAAGTAAATGTTATGGCATAGTATTTATGTATTACTTAGAGCATCTTTATCCCGTGTATGTTTCTCAGTAGTAAAGAATGAAATTGATGTATTTATTTAAGCGCAACTCTGATCATGTAATACTCTTACTTATTAAATTTTGAACCTAAATACTCACATGTCATACTTATAAATGTTATAATGTCTTTCAATTATTATTTTTAATGAGCATACCTATAATTGAATCATGTTATGTTGTAATTCTGTTTTAATGCATTCAATTGTTCACTTATATTTCTTAGACAATTGTTATGGTATATTAATTGTGTGTCAGCATTTTAGAAAAAAATTTTATGCCAATTTTTTAATGATGTTTTCAAAAAAATATATTGGTTTATTATTTTATGTTTTAAAACCCTTACAGGGAATTCGTATGCTCACCCTATGTTTTTAAATAAAATTTTTTAGGTATCTGTTTTCAGCTGAAGAGGCTTGACAAGAGTGACTGGTTACCCAGAACCAGAACTGAATTCGATCCTCTGTATGGGACATGATGTGTAATTTATCAGTGTATGATTTTTTTTGTAAAAATAAAATTTCACATCATGATTCAAAGCACCGGGTATGGGTATTCTATGGTTGGGTCCTCACAGTTGGTATTAGAGGATTCATTTTAGATAACTCTGGAAAACTAGAACTGAAAAGAAGAAAAATTTACTTATGCATTACAAAATATGAGGTTTTACTTAATTTTCAGATGGAAAACGAAGGTACTAGTCTACTGTCTCTTCCCAATAAGGCCCTAGATACCATATTTTTCATAGCGAACCACAAATTTTCTTTAAACTGTGCCCATATCCGTATGACATGAAAACTCCACTATAACATATCCAACTCTCCCCGAGTACTAAATCTCCACCAAGGAGCGGGTTTGGACTACATATTTATGATGCAAACCCAATTTACATCCTATGCAAGATGGGGAAATTACTACGAGGGACTTTTTAGATGCATTGCCGCAGTGGAAAGCATCTCATCCCTAATGGCCTTCCATGAAGCTGTAGTAGCGGGAGAACACTACACATCATATGTGTCAAGTCTTATCCTATGGACATTTTGTTCATGTAATGGACTTTGTAATTCTTGAATTTGAAGCCTCATGTTCTGTATACAGACATCATGTACATAGTGACATCTCTCAGTTATACACCCCTCATGTCAGACTCTGGAGACACCATATGTGCAGCCACAAGATTGAACTAGATTTCTCAGGATGCATATGGTTCAGGGAGATTGAGATTTTTTACCGTGCTTTGGGGATTCATGTAACTGGGAACTGGGGGAACCAATATCCCCTTTTTATGTATCAGTGGTTATGTAAGAATACGAATTGTTATATCTTCTTTCTACCATCTTTTCATCATTTATACTTCTGGGTGGATTTCACTAAGTGAACTTTAATATTTAAATTTTTATATGGAAGGACTAACCCACATTTTATCCCTTCCTATTGAGATACTAAAGGTTATTATGTTGAAAACTTGGGAAGAAGAGTACCTACCCTTTGCAAATTTTCAAAGAACGTGCCAGAAACATTACGAAATATCAAACAGTCTGGGCATTCTCTGCTCCAACCAGGGGAATTCTTACTTATACCATTACATATCCACGGTCCAATGGGCCGAGTATAGGAGAAGGGGTAAATACCATGATGGTATTTTCCTCTGCTTCAATCTAGCCCAGAACTTTACAACTAGAGTAAAATTTCAAGAGGCTTCTTTTGAGGGAAACCTTTTCACAACCTACATGTATCATCTTCTCTGTTTCATCTTATATGACCACATCTATGACTTTGATGTTCTCAATCGGGAGATATTCCAGTGAGTCCTTAGAGACTTTCTCCATTCATACATCTCCAAAATTTCCACCATCCGAGCCTCACTTTGGAAGCCTGAATGCACTATGCAAGAGTTCACCCCTTTCTGCCTGAGGTGTGTATGGGCCAGAGAAGCATAAGAGTTGAACACTAATATGGGAATTCACCTGGCCACACCAGAGGATCCTCCACGATGGATGGTGTGGTAAAGAACATCCAAAATCTTCATTAATGTTGTGGTATGAAATGAATTGTGAGGACCCAATTCCTATTAAGGGGGGATAATGTAACGCCCCAAGACCTTTTCTCATGTAATGATAATAGTATGGTTTTATTTTATTTTATTTATTTTTCAATCCGAATAAAGCATACAAAATGGACACATGGATTTTTTATTTAAACAAGACACTGAAGTGTTTACAATGCCCCAAGATCATAAGAAACCATTCTACCAAAAAATTCCTATTAAAAACCCTATGAAAATTACATGGAGACCACCCAAAACAAAGAAACTCCTAAGAAGGTAATATGGGTCCTTAGGATCCTTCATAAAAAAAATTAGTATGGCCAATGCCACCCCAGCCACACTAAGCACCAAAGGAATGAAGAGAGATATTTTATTCAATTACATTGAATTTAGGACTCCCTAAGGCATGGTTTTATTAGGCATCCACCCAACCATTTCCTTGGGCGACCGTTGAATTCCAAAGATAATAATTATAGTTGTTGGCCTTTTGGTGAATTAATTTAAAGTTTTTAAGTATAATTTAGTATTTCAAATATTTAAGTTATGGATTGAAATTTATAAAACATAACTCTAATTATGGACTTTAAAAGGACATGGTATTATATTTTTAATTACACTTAAATTATTTTGAAATGAGATGAGGAATTCAAAATCCTTGAAAATATTTCAAATATGTTTTAAATTTTTTTCATTTTTAAGGCTTAAAAATGTTTTAATTAAACTATGTTTCATGTATTTTAAATAAACTATGTTTTTATATCTACAATACTAGCATAAAAGTTTTCATGTAGATATATTAAATTTCAATTTATAAACTTTGTATATTAAAACTTTAGTGTTTCTAAAATTTTTAGTAATACTCTTTGTTAAGACAAAGAAAAATTTAATTTTTGTTCTTTAATCTATCAAAGTTTAAATAGAAACTCACATTTTATAAAATATTTCCCTTTATAGATAAAATTAATGTATCAATTTTCTTGGGGATTTATAATATTGAAAGTTGGTGTTTATAAAAAAAATAAGCCCACTACGGTGGGCCTTCCCTTTAGCCGGGTTGAGGGAGGAAGCTCATGTGAGGTGGCTAAGCCTAACCCTCAGCCTCAACATAGGTTGGCCCGAGCATGGGCATTGTATCCTAGAAGAGAACATAGGAGCATAGGAGCACATGAGAGCACCACTGTGGGCGGGAGGCCACTGTGAGGTAGGGTAAGGCCGAGGCCTACGTGGGAAGGCGGGAGCCCTAATATAAGGCTCCCTGGTGTGTGATGTGATTTCTGAACATATGTCGGGAGTCTTAGGCTTATAAAGAAGCCACAAACTTCTATCTGTTTCAATGTGGGATGAAGATTTTCGAGCAAAATTTTGATCTGGGCCATTGGATCGCGTCACGCGCGATCTAGGATGTCGATCTCTATCCAGCACTTGACCCTCAGAAACTGCGGAATACATCCGCCTTTTCTTACACCATCTGATCTAACGCAGATATAATCTCAGTCGTCTGAGATTTTTAAAATATCGCAATGAACCAGGACCATCCGATCTAGTCACGGATCAAATCCAAGTCATCCATCACTTTTAAATCCCGCTGATGCACCCCGACCATTGGATCAAGTATATATCAAATCTTGGTCATCCGTTTGATTTTCGATCTTCCTCTCCTGTGTGGTCCTATTCTTCTCCGCCTTCTTTGAACCAGTAACCCCTAAACCCTACTTTGCACCATTTTTCTTCTTCGATCGTGACCCTGCCGACCCCCTCCATTCATGCGTCTTATACAAAGACCATCCTATGGTCTGTTAAAATTCCAAATAGGCCTTAGATATTATGCAATTGTATTTAAAATATTCTATAAAAGTCTAGTAAAATATGGTTTATATAAGCAACCCTTTTCCCCCCACAATAATCCCCCGACTTCCTCTTCTACCTCCACCACCTTCTTCAAGAATCTCTGAGATTCTCCTGACCCCCATCCTCCTCCATGAACTAAGGTAAGGGAAATTATTATCTCCTTGTCTTGTCATTTGGGGGTATATGCAAATACATGTATACTTGTAGAAATATTTATCCCTATAGCTTAGTTAAAACATTCCCTTAAACCGAACCTATGTTTTTTATTTTTGAGTCTAGGAGTTTCTATGAACATAAAAGTGCATTTTAAACATGCAAAACATAATTAGGTATATCACATATATATACGATTGGTTTTATAAATGGTTGACGACTATATAAATGCAAGTGTGACCATATGGTTTTGGTTGGAAACCCTCAAATACCCGACCCTAGGTCCTTCAGATTTTGGGTTATGCAATCATTTCAAACCTGAAGGAATATTTTCATTCCTCAAGAAATATATATATATATATATATATATATATATATATATACCTTATATGTCCAAATATAAAAATGTACAACCTTACGGTTTTACGTAAACACCTTTATGTCTGGATTTAATATTTTCTAAAACTTTTAGTTTCAAAGTTAATGAAGAAATAAAAAATGAAAGGATTTATATTTAGAATAAAACTTTTATATAATTTTCATATCTGATTATGTATGTTTATATATATATATATAAAACCTTAAATTTTTAAAAGAACCTCCTTGACGTTCAGTTTCAACTCCTCTATAATTTAAGTTTCAAAGATGAGGAAGGGAGAATAAAACTGATAAATTACACATCATGTCTCAAACAGAGGATCGAATTCGGTTCAGGTTCTGGAAATACATTCACTATTGTCAAGCCTCTTCAGCTAAAAACTGATACCTGAAAAATTTTATTTCAAAACAAAGGGTGAGCATACGAATTCCCATTAAGGGTTTTAAAACATTAAAAAATAAACCAATATAAATTTTTGTAAACCTCATATATAAATTTCCATAAAACATTTTCTTAAAAATGGTGAAAGAAAAGTAATATACCATAACTATTTTCTAAGAAATATAAGTACATAATTAAAATCATTACAACATAATTACATGAAACATGATTCAATTATAGGCATGCTCATTCAGAACTATAAGTGAAAGACATTCTAACTTTTATAAGTATGACATGTGTGCATTCCGATACAAATTTTAATAACTAAGTGTATTACATGATCGGAGTTGCGCTTAAATAAAAACTTCAATTTCATTCTTTACAAATGAGAAACAAACACTGGCGAAAGAATCTTTGAGTACTGCATATATACTATGCCATAACATTTACTTCTTCTGATTCTCATAAACATAAGCTCTAGAACCATGAATATTCTACTAGTCGAATATTCTTTTGGTTAATTAAATTTCATAGCTGTAATGAGGAAAGTGAAAATGATGGATATCATAACCATACTATATAGGCCTCATTCTAGGACCACACATAATTATTTTGTCATGGCCTTGTGCCAAGACCGTAGTTTGTCTCATGAGACCTACCGATGCATCAAGGGGCTATAGAGGGCCCCACCCATCACATACTAAGTCTAATGCATTTATCATATCTATAAATCAATGTGCACATACCACTATGATTTAGTAAATTAATTATTACATTCCATTTTAAAAGTCACATATTTCTTGTTTCCTTATTTCACTTTACTCAAAGTGTCTCATACCACCTTGAGTAATTATATTTTTTGTTTCCTTATTTAACATTACTCAAAGTGTCCCATGCCACCTTGATCAATTTAGTGATTAATCCATTTGGCCATAATGGTTAAATTTCAACCTTTAACATTTACATATATATTAAGTGAATCATGTGTTTAGCTGTTAATAAAAAGTCCGTTAACTAAATGACTACGTCACTGAATGGTAAATATGATAAGAAAATTTTGGCATATGTGATGAAAACTAATGAAATAACAGAAATAATAATTTTTCCACATATAAAGATAAATTCTAAAAACATATAAATCAAGGATATATTGGAGTTTCATCTAATGCATAATTAATTAAAAGGTAAACAAAACTTTTCATGTAGGGTTTAAAGCATGAAGATGCTCAAACATTTATTGAAAAAAATCTTTTGTATAACACACCATAATGTCAAAAATAGAAAGAAAGAAACTCAACCACAACCAATACCAAAACCCCATTAACACCCATGTGACTTAAAATTGTCAGGGGTTCTTGAATATATAACCATAGAGTGAAATATAAAGGGTTTACTTATTTAAAATACTTATGTATGTACATATATTCTTTGGTAAACATGAATATATCAAATGTATAATCGAGTACACTAATGGGTCTTACACCAAATTTAGTTGTCACGTACTTATTAATTAAAAACATCCACTAATTATTAAAGTTCAAAGTTTAAGGATTTTAGAACTGGTCTTGAAGGTGAGACACACAAAATATACCATTGTATAAGACCGTGTATACAGTATATGAATATATATATATATATATATATATATATCTGTGAAAATATAACAAAATCCAACCTCATTATTGAAACTTAAAGTATTGAGGACTTGAAACTGAACCTCAAGGAGGTTCTTTTAAAAACTTATGGTAATATATATAGATATATATAAACATACATAATTGGGTGTGTAAATTATATAAAAGTTTTATACTAAATATAACTCCTTTCATTTTTTAGTTCTTCATTAACTTTGAAACTCAATGGTTTAGGAAATCTTAAATACAGACATAAAGGGGTTTATGTAAAACCATAAAGTGGTACATTTGTATATTCAGATATATAAGGTATATATATATATATTGCATGAGAAAGGAACATATTCCTTTATGTTTGAAAATATTACATAACCAAAAATATGAAGGACCTAGGATCGGGTATTTAAGGGTTTCCAACCAAAACCATATGGTCACATATGCATTTATATATTCATAAACCATTTATACAAAAAATCGTATATATATTTGAAGTGCCAAATTATGTTTTGCATGTTTAAAATAAACTTTTATGTTTATAAAAACTCTTGGACTCAAAAATGGGAAACATAGGATCGGTTTAAGAGAATGTGTTAACTAAACCATAGGGTAAAATATTTTTATGAGTACACAAGTATTTACATATACCCCCAAAAAACTAAACAAGGTTATAATAAATTCCCTTACCTTAGTTCATAGAGGATGAGGGGGCTTGGGAGAAGCTCATAGATTCTTGAAGAAGGTCTTTGATGTAGAAGAGGATATCGTGGGATTCATGGGGATTCAAAAGGGTTGCTTATATAAACAATATTATAATAGAATTTTATAGAATATCTTCAGGACACTTGAATTGGACTAGAGGCCTCTTTGGTATTTTAAAATACTGGGGGATGGTCTTTTTGGAAGATGCATGAATAGAGGGGGCCAGTGAGGTCATGGTCAAAGAAGAAAAATGGTCCAAAGTAGGGTGTAGGGGTTATTAGTTCAAAGAAGGAGGAGAAGAAGATGACTATGTGGGAGAGGAAGATCAAAAATCAAAGGGATGACCTAGATTTGATCTGGACTTGATCCAATGGTTGGGGTGCATCCATGGGATTTAAAAGTGATGGATTACTTGGATTTGATCTGTGGCTAGATCAGATGTCCTTGGTTCAATGTGAAATTTTAAAAATCTTGGAAAACCGAGATTAGATCTGTGTTGGATTAGACAATGTATGAAAACACAGATGTATTCTGGGATTGTGGAGGGTCGAGCGCAGGATCGAGATCAATGGCCCAGATCACGCGTGATGTGATCCAACTGACCAAATCCCATTTCTACTGAAAATTATCATCCCACATCGAAACAGTTGGATGTTCGTGACTTCTTTATAATCCTAAGACTCCATGGATATGTTCAAAAATAATAGCACACACAAGGGGGCCTTATACATGTGCTCCCACCTTCCCCCACGAGCCTCGGCCTTTCCCTGCCTCACCGTGGCCTCGCACCCATGGTGGGACGCTTATGCTCTCCTATGCTCCTGTGTACCTGTTTGGGAAACTATGACCATGCTTGGGCTGGCCTAAGCTGATGCTGAGGGCTAGGATCCTCCACCTAGTGTGAGCTGCCTCCCTCAGACCGACAAAATGGTTGGCCCACTGTAGTTTGCTTATTTTTTTTATAAACACCAACTTTCAAGATTATAAAGTCACTAGAAAATTTATACATTCATTTTAACTATAACGGGATATATTTTATAAAATGCGACTTTCTATATAGTCTTTGATATATTAAATAACACAAATTAAATTATTTTTTGTCTTAAATAAGAGTGTTTCTACAATTTTTATAAACACTAAAGGTATAATATACAATGTTTATAAATTTAAATTTAATATATCTACATGAAAACATTAATACAAGTATTATAGATATCAAAACATAGTTTATTTAAAAGACATCAATCATAGTTTAATTAAAACATTGTTTAAGCCTTAGAAATGAAAACATTTACAACATATTTGAAATATTTTCAAGGCATTGGAATTCCTCATCTCATTTCCAAATCATTTAAGTGTAGTTAAAAATTTTATACTATGTCCTATTAAACTTCCAAATTAGTGTGTGTTTTATAATTTTCAATCCATATCTTAAATATTTGAAAAACTAAATTATACTTTAACGCATTTAATTAATTCACCAAAAGGCCAATGACTATAATTATTCCCGTTGGAATTCAACGGTCACCCAAGTCAACAATAGAGTTAATTCCTTATAAATCCACGCCTTAGGGTGTTTTAAATTCAAGGTAATTGAATAAAATGGTTCTTGTCATTCCATTGGTACTCAGCGCGGCTCCGATGGATTTTTTCATACTTATGTTTGTTGTGATAGATCCTAAACACTCATATTACCTTATTGGGGTTTGTGTTCATTTGGGTAGTATCCCTATAATTTTTATAGGGGTTTTAATAGGTATTATTAGGTTGAATGGTTTCTTGTGATCTCGGTGCATTGTAAACACTTTAGTGTCTTGTTTAAATAAAAAAAGCCATGTGTCTGTTTTGTATGCTTCATTTGGATTGAAAAAGAAATAAAATAAAATAAAAACATATTATTATCATTATATAAGAAATATTCTTGGGGTGTTACATTATCCCTCCCTTAATAGGAATTATGTCCTCGCAATTCATTTCAAACCACCACACTAAAGAAGATTCTCAGATGTTCTTTACCACATACTCCATCGTGGAGGATCCTCTGGTGTGTCTAGGTGAATTCCCAGATTAGTGTTCAACTACTATGCTTCCCTGTCCCAAAAACACCTCGGGGAGAAACTATTGAACTCATGCATAGTGCATTCGGGCTTCCGGAGTGAGGCTCGAATGGTGGAAAGTTTTGAGGTGTTAGAATAAAAAAATTCTCTAAGGACTCACCGGACTATCTCCTAATTGACAACATCTAAGCCATAGACGTGGTCGTATAAGCTAAAATTGAGGGGTTGGTACATGTAAGATGTGAAAAGGTTTCCATCCAAAGCAGTCTCTTGAAATTTTACTCAAGATGTGAAGTTCCGGGATTGAGTGAGGCATATGAAAATCCCTTCGTGGTATTTTCACCTTCGACTATACTCAGCCAGTTGGACCATGGAATTGCAGTGGTATAAGTAAGAATTCCCCAGGTAGGAGTGGATGATCAGACTTTTTGATATGTTGTAAATTTTATTGCATGTTCTTCGCATGTTTGTGAATGGTATGTACTCTTACTCACATGTTATGACCACAATAACCTCTAGTATCTCAATAGGAAGGGATAAAATGTGGGTTTTTCCTTCCATCTAAAAATTTAATTATGAAAGTTCACTTAGTGAAATCCACCCATAAGTATAAAAAATGAAAAGAAAGCAGAATGAATAGATAACAAGTCATATTATTATATAACCACTGATATATAAAAAAGGGTTAATGGTTCCCCCAGTTCCCAGTTACATGAATCCCCAAAGCAAGTTGAAAAAACTCAATCTCCCTGAACCATATGCAACCCGAGCAGTCTGGTTCAATATCATGGGTGCACTTATGGGGTCTCTAGAGTCTAACATAAGGGGTGTATAACTGAGAGATGTAAGTATGTACATGATGTCTATACATAGAACATGAGGCTTCAAATTCAAGAATTTCTAAGTCCATTACATGACCAAAATGGCCATAGGATAAGACTTGACACAAATATGATGTGTGGAGGTCCCCAACTACTGTTTCTTCTTGGAAGGCCATGAGAGATGAGATTCCTTCTTCTATGGTGAATAATATAAAAAGTACCTCGTAGTACTTTCCCCATCGTGTGTAGGATGGAAATTTGGTTTGCATCATAAAAATGTAGTCCCAACCAGCTCCTCAGTGGAGTTGAAGTACTTGGGGAGAGTTGGATATATTATAGAGGTGTCTGCTTGTCATATGAATATGGGCATAGTTTACAAAATTTAATTGGATGGCTATTGAAATTATGGTTTCTAGGGCCTCATTAGGAAGAGGGGTCGAGGTGTTAACCAGACCCAATGCATGTAATCACCTATGAAAAAATAGAACTGGAACCTGATTTATCATAGTGTGAAGATCCTATTATGATTATTGACAAAAGGGATAAGGTATTGATAAATCAGATGACTCATCTAGTGAAGGTTCTTTGAAAAAACTATAATATGGTGGAAGCAACATGTGAAACTGAAGATGTTATGAAGAAGAACCACCCATATCTTTTTTGGATGGCTTTTCACATAAAATCTCAAGGACGAAATTTACAAAGAAGGGAATAATATAACACCCCAAATATTTTATGGTATGTTCCTCTTAAATATGTTCTATTCATTAGATTACTTATATTTCATGAAGCACTAAGTCTTTTTTGAATCAAATCATTATAGTATAAAATTTAATCTATCCATTAAACATAAGTTTTCAACTTCAATGTTTTCTATTTCTAAAAAACAATCATCTAGAGTTGTGACTAGTAAGTCATTTAGATTCTGATAGAACCAACTTTATTTTTTTATGAATATTCACATGCCCTTATGAATAGTGATAGGAATAGTAATATGACCCTTATAAATTAAATAATGAGAATATTTTATTTTCTTAAGGTAACATGATAATGATATCTTAATTAACTTTTCAATGTGATATAGAACTAATTATACCTTTAAAATTGTTATTTTTTGAATTAACAGTGATTTTATTCAAAAATTAAATTAACAATACATAGAAAATTATGTTCATAAAATGGAGTTCATTTTTGAATTCTACACATTGAAAAATGCTAAGGGTAATTGTTTCCGACGCTTTCGCCGGGGCGCGTGCATCCGTCTGTGGAGGACGCGTAGCTGTTGCCCCGCATTCCCGCTTTCCAAAGGCGGGTGACATCCAGTCCTTATTCAGGTACGTCTGCTCCTTGATCAAAACGGGATGATGGGATGTCATTTCTTCCTTCCATGGATTCATCCTTAGAACTCATCACCTAGTCCGGGTCTCCCTTATAGATTTAATACGTTGTTCATGAATCTCATTCCCGGTGCCATATCTTCATGGACACAGGTTAATTACACTACTTCCGTCAGAACATTCCATGGGGTCTTGACATGGTAGCGACCTTCGGTCGGAGTAGACGACAACATCAGGCATGTCGAGGAATCTCTGGGTGTGTGGACATTGGGGGACCTATATTCTTCCTCATAAGAGGGTATCTCAAGGGTGCATAAACCGAGGCACCCCACATCCAATGCGGGGAATCATATGCCATAGGCATGCATCTGAGTTTTTCCTCAGCTTCCTATGTTTAACATAGGGTATGCTGCAAGATTAACATCCAGCAGAGACAATTACGCCAAAGGCGTGTCATCCGAGGTTTTCCTCAGGAGTCTCATGTTTATCACGAGGTAGGCCATGAGTTTAACGTCTTGAGGAGACAGAATGAGGCTGATCAGAACGTCCCATAGAGACGGGTCAGATTGGTATATACCTAGGAGGGAACACCTGGAAGGTTTAGCAAGGGGATGGATCAGAACGCCCAATGAGGACGGATCTGAGGTGGTGCGCCCCATGGAGGGGAGATATCACACCGTAATGGTTGATCTGAACACCACTGAGGGCGGATCAGGGAGAGTACACCCCAAAATGGGGGACACCAAGGTCTACCATTGGAAGGGATTGAACCTCTTGGAGGTTTCTTACGTACCCTGTGTTGAGGGAAGGGATCAAAACCCACGTAGTTCAAAGGGTGATGAATCGGGGTGTACATAGAGGACAACGACCTGGAGACATGTTGGGGCTTATGCGTGGATAACGACCCAAGTGCTGCTAGGAACAACGAGGAGGTGGATGACATGATCCCACCAGGATGTGGTGGCCCGGGTGAGAATCAGGATGGATGATGGAGAGTTGAATGAAGTGGAGGGGGAATGAAATGGGACCATAGCAAGGGAGATGGTAAAGTTGGGCTTGATCCTTGAAGAGACTTCCTACATATCCCCGCGTCAGGGAATCAAAGTCCGCGTAGTTCGGGTGGGTGCGCCGGAGGACCGATGTGAATGTGGACCTTGGTCCGATGGGCATCGTCAGTGAGCTGACGTGAAGGTGGACCTTGGTCCGATGGGCATCATCAGCGAACCGACGTGAATGGGGTCGGGATGACCGGGTGATGGGCTTGAACCTTATGGAGGCTTCCTACGTACCATGCCTTGACATGGATCAAAGACCACGTAGTTCATAATGGTGTGTCGGCGAACCGATGTGAATGAGGACCTTGGTCCGGATGGTGTGGGGCTTACACACTAGGCTTCCTGGGTGTTGATGAACCGATGTGAAGAAGGTCGTAGTGACCAACGAGTGGTGGGATTGAACCTCTGGGAGGCTTCCTACGTACCATGCTGTGACATGGATCAAAGACCTCATAGTTCAAAGGGCTTCATCGGTGAACCGACTTGAAAGTAGACCCGGGGGTCAAGTAGTGGTGGGCTTGAAACTTGTGAGGCTTCCTACGTACCATGCCTTGACATGGATCAAAGTCCTCGTAGTTTGGGATGGTGTGTCGGTGAACCGACGCGAGCAAGGACCTTGGTCCAGATGGTGTGGGGCTTACACACTAGGCTGCCCGGGTGTTGATGAACCGATGCGAAGAAGGTCAGAATGACCAACGGGTGGTGGGCTTGAACCTATGGTAGGCATCCTACATACCATGCCTTGACATGGATCAAAGTACTCATAGTTCAAAGGGTTTCATCGGTGAACCGACATGAAAGTAGACCCGGGGGTCCACTAGTGGTGGGCTTGAACCTCGTGAAGGCTTCCTACATACCATGCCTTGACATGGATCAAAGTCCTTGTAGTTCGGAGGGTGGGTGTCAGTGAACCGACGTGAGGAAGGGACCTTGGTCCGATGTGAGATGGGCTTGAACCTCATGGAGGATTCCTACGTACCATGCCTTGACATGGATCAAATTCCTCATAGTTTGGGTGGTCACAATGGCTTTCCGTTAGACTAGAATGCAGTTTAAAGTCTTACTGGACGAAGGTGGAACTCGACGTGAATAAATGACGGGTGGTCTTGAACCTTGTGTAGGCTTCCTATGTACCATGCCTTGACATGGATCAAAGACCTCATAGTTCAAATGGCTGTGCAGTTTAATTTCATGCAGGATGAAGGTATCCAGTTTAACATCATGCTGGACGAGGGAATACAGTTTAATGTCATGCTGGATGAGGGAATACAGTTTAACGTCATGCTGGATGAGGGCATACAGTTTAATGTCATGCTGGACGAGGTGTTGTCATGGACAATGCTTACTCTAAGCCCACGTGAGTCATGCTCGGTGTGAGAAACAAGAGGCAGCAAGGACCTGGCGATCACGTCGCAAAGGGTGCGTCCGTGAGAAGCGAAGAGGGGCTTACGCGTTAGGCGGCCCATGGTGCTGGGACTTACTCCAGGATAGAGGCCCGAGGAAAAGGATGACGATAGTTTTAGGCTTGAGCCTCGTGGAGGCTTCCTACATATCTCTGTGGCAGGGAATCAAAGTCCGTGTAGTTCTCCTGATGACGGCTTACCGGCGATCGGGGTTTTCAACGGCTTATCGCTGGATTGGGATGTCAATGTCTTGCCGCTGAATAGGATCACAACGGCTTACCACTGGATCAGTATATAAACGGCTTACCGCTGAATAGGATCACAACAGCGCCCTGCTGGATCAGGATGTCAACGGCTTACCGCTGAATTGGGTCACAATGGCTTACCGCTGGATTAGGATGTCAATGGCTTGCCGCTGAATGGGGTTGCAACGGCTTACCGCTGGATTGGGTCACAATGGCTTACCGCTGGATTAGGATGTCAATGGATTTCCGCTGAATGGGGTTGCAACGGCTTACCGCTGGATTGGGTCAAAACGGCTTACCGCTAGATTAGGATGTCAACAGTAGATGGGGCTTATGCGAGGAAGCTGCACGGGTGCCTCTATGGAGCGGCAATGGTGAATGGGGATTACGCAAGGAAGCTTCCCGTAATGTCTTCCTCATGTCTGGCCATGAGGGCATCCCAACTCACTGGTGAATTGAGGCCCTCACCTGTGCATTGGTGCACAAGAGTGGTAATTCCAAGGGGCGTTGGAATCATGCCACTGTAGTCATGGAATTGAGCATCTTATGCTTGGAGCATAAGGCATCTCCTTTCTAGAACAAGAGGCATCCTACGTTAGGAACATATGGCATACTACAGTTTAGAGTCTTGTAGGTAGGACTATTGGCATCTCATGCTAGGAGAATGAGGAATCTCTCGTATAGGGCAAGAGGCATCCTATCATTTGTTAGATAGGGAGTACTACAGTTTATAGTCATGTAGATAGGACTGTTAGGCATCTTATTCTTGGAGCACAAGGCATCTCTCGTATAGGGAAAGAGGCATCTTATGTTTGGAACATAGGGCGCACTAATGTTTATAGTCATGTAGAGAAGACTGTTGGCATCTCATGCTTGGAGCATAAGGCATATCTTGCTTGGAGAAAGAGGGATTCTATCCTTTGTTAGATAGGGAGTGCTATCGTTTAAAGTCATATAGATAGGACTGTTAGCATCTCATGCTGGGAGTATAAGGCATCTATTGCTTGGAGCAAGCGGCATCCTATGTTTGGAACATAGGCAGAATACTACAGTTTAGAGTCATGTAGGTAAGACTGTTAGCATCTCATGCTGGGAGCATAAGGCATATCTTTCTTGGAGCAAGGGTCATCCTATGTTTGGAACATAGGGAGAATACTACAGTTTAGAGTCATGTAGGTAGGACTGTTAGCATCTCATGCTGGGAGCATAAGACATCTCTTGCTTGGAGCAAGGGGAATCCTATCATTTGTTAGATAGGGAGAATACTACAGTTTAGAGTCATGTAGGTAAAACTGTTAGCATCTCATGCTGGGAGAATAAGGCATCCCTTACTTGGAGCAAGGGGCATCCTATCATTTGTTAGATAGGGATTACTACAGTTTAAAGTCATATAGATAGGACTGTTAGGCAGAAGGTGCCTAGAAATGGTTGGTGTTGGGACTTACGTAAGGGCGGCCCTTTTTTAGTTTAACCTGGCATAGGAGCCAAGTGATTGGGTTTGGAGGAGTTACCTGAGGAATGGTTCGGCTCAAGGTACTCGGGGAATTGGTGATGAGAATCTCAACTCACGACATGAGAATGAAACCAAGAGGAATATGTCGCCTCAAAGTGTTTCATGGTGTGCAGAGGAGTATCTCAAATCATGGTGTTCCATAGGTGGAAGGTGGGTGCGCAATGGAATATCCCTAGGAGTCATCCCAAGGTTTCCTAAAACCCCCAAGGTCCCAACCTTCATGTTTCTGGAGTTACTCTACAAGGTAATTCATTCAACCACACTTCTCTTTTTTTAAAGATTTCATTTATATTTTCTCTCTTATTTTCAATTGTATTATGTTGGGATATGTCATTAAATATTCCACACACATCTCATATTATTTATGAGTGAGGAGATACCCATTTCTCGTGTCAAACTATTCTACGAAATTTATGTGACGTCGTTTGACAGCCGAATTTTTGGAAGAGATTTCTCATTTTTCCATTATTTTGAGTACCTTTCATTTATACTTCTTTACTCACCTCAATTCATCCAAATTATATGATAATTATAGT
The DNA here is from genome assembly GCA_963277665.1 of Viscum album. NCBI lineage: Eukaryota > Viridiplantae > Streptophyta > Magnoliopsida > Santalales > Viscaceae > Viscum > Viscum album. Next base: position 1,258,961,160 of record OY728122.1, read on the forward strand.
GCCTTAACTAAACTATAATTATATTATTCTAATGGAATATTTATTCATCATCTCTCTTCCCCTACCTCTTATACTAAAAATGAAAACACCGTCCGAGATGTGTTAATTTATCACATTCATGGACGACAGGTTCTTACTTTTCATTGCCATCTTCAATTGTTGTCATGAAACCATTTTTACGGTTGAAACTAATCATAATATAGATATTTCATCTCATTAATGTTCTATAATCCCTAAACACTCAAATTATGGAATAATAATACAAAATAAGTTCATTGTACACAAAACTGCCAGGCTAAATCCAAGCGTTTATCAATGGCTTTTAATTAATGATTCATCCTCTAGTATATAACTCAGAATAATTATAAGATTATTTTTATCTCTTTAGTGTCTATAATAATATATATAAACATATTTGTATGTTTAATAACATTTCAAATGAACTTACATTCATGAATGCAAGTAAACAAATCATGAAAATCAAGGGAGTAAGTGCTTCCAAAAAAATAAAACTGAACCTCTTAAACCCATAACAGGGCCACGAATGAACCTAATAAGGTTATACTTAACCAATTACATGTATATTAGGTTTTTTAATTATTAATTAATGAAGCTATATTTTATTATTCAGGTCATTAAAACAAACGAAGAACACCCTCGAGCATTAGGTAAGGGGTTTCTCATCTCACTTTCATTTCGGTGAGATTTCCATTGTTCGCCAATTATTTCTTGTACATTGTATATGTGTACATACATTTGATATAAAATAAAATTGTTATCTTTATTTTCATGTAATTAAATTATAAATTTTAGGGTTATTAATTTCTGGTCATATGATTCGGCCGATTACAATGTGGTAAGAGACTTTGTCTCAACTACTATTTTGTTGTGACTAACTTTGTATTGTCCACCTAATAATCCTTATGTGTTGTACCAACTGCCCATTTGAGATCAATTTTCATTTGAAATTATATTTATATTAAATATCCCTAATCTCATGTCATGTATATTTTTTGGTCTTAATTGTATACCATTTTACACATGTCGTTTATTTGGAATGTAATTTTATCTATGGAAATATTGATGAATCTGTATACTCTAATCTATACGGATATTGAAAAGGCATATTGATATTATATTGAATAAATTTATAAAGAATTATTTGGACATGTTGTGGTGGGTGGTGCCCTCTATAGTCCCTCTATGCATCGACATGTCTCATTAGAGAGATCAGTTGGTGACAAACCCTTCGGGATAGTTTCCAAAAATCAGACGGGTTTCTACCCACAGAACTAAACCGTTTTAATGGTATTTTGGTATCATATTCCAGATACATGACATACAATTAGGAATCATTATATTTATTCATTATTAGTTATTTCTATCCATGAAATATTCACTAGGACCAAATCTATGGATGCAGTTTCATTCTCAGGTTATTAATGGCATGAGATTTCATTTATTCACCATGCCATATTGATATGTCAAATGGTTTATGATTCAGTTATTATTGATTCATGCTTCCGCTATTTATAACCCTTAATAAGAATTTGAGGATTGAGAGAGATCTTATATTCATGGATCTACTAAATATGGATATGGGAATTGATTAGGAAGGGGAAACATCTTTCCTCTTTCAAATGATTGTTAAACTATATTTAATGGAGAAGATAAAAAACTCTAAATATGAAGATGAAAATATACAGAAGAAAAATATTTCTATTAAGGATGGGAGATTGGAAGACATTATATATGAAAAAGGAGTTCTAAAGTTTGAAAAGATTTTATGCATTCCATCAGTACCTGAGCTAAAAAGGGAACTATTAGACGATGCTTATAGTTCAAATTTCTCTATACACCCAGGTAGCCCAAATATGTATAGAGATCTGAAGGAATATTTCTGGTGGGATTATATGAAGCGGGAAATTGCTGACAAAGTTTCAAGGTGTCTATTTTTTCAACAAGTGAATGTAGAGAGATAATATCCTAGAGGAGTGATGCAACCTCTACCTATTCCTATGTGGAAGTGGGATAACATTACGATAGATTTTTTCACCGGACAACCAAGGAATCCTAGAAGGAATGCTACAATACCAATAATTATTTATCGTGTCATAAAATTAGCAAATTTACTTCCCATAAGAGAATATTTACAACTTGATCGCCTGGAAAGACATTATATTAATGAGGTTTTAAGATTTCATGGTGCACCTCTATCGATTGGGTCAGATCGAGATCCCCGATTTACATCGAAATCCTTGAAAAGTCTCCATAAGGATTTTAATACAACGCTTCTTTTGAGTGCTGCTTATCACCACCAAACTGATAGACAGTCTGAAATGACTATTCAAACTCTAGAAGACATGTTGAGGTCACACTCTCTTGAATTAAAAGGTATGTGGGATCAATACATGCCTTTAGTGGAATTTGCATACAACAATAGTTTCCTTTCTATTATTCAAATGGCCCCATATGAATCATTATATGGAAAGAGATGTCGAACTCCATCTTTTTGGGATGAATTTGGTGAGGGGAAACATATAGGCCCAAAAATTATTGAAGAGACCATAGAAAAGGTGAATACAATCCAAGCCCATATTAAAGCATCCTAATTAGGCAGAAGAGTTATGCTAAAAAACAGAGAAATGATTTCGAATTCCAAGTGGGAGATCATGTATTTCTAAAAGTATCTCCATGGAAGGGTGTCTTAAGGTTCGGTAAGAAAGGGAAACTGAGCCCCGGGTACATCAGACCAATTGAAATTATAGAAAGAATCAGAGCTATAACTTACAGTTTAGCAATGTCACCATCTCTCTTCAAAGTTCATGACGTGTTACATGTTAATTTTTGAAGAAATACATGTTAACCCCAAAGAATATACTCACTTATGATGAAATAGAACTAGAACATGATTTACCATAATATGAAGAGGCTATCTGGATTCTTGACACAAGGGAGTAGGTATTGAGAAATCCAATGACTCTTCTAGTAAAGGTTCTTTGGAAAAATCATAATATGGAGGAAGCAACATGGTAACCTAAGGATGTTATGAAGAATAACCACCCATATCTATTTTGTGGGCTTTATGCATAAAATTTTGAGGGAGAAATTTCCAAAGGAGGGAATAATATAACACCCCAAACATTTTTTGTATGTTTCTATTAAATACATTCTATTCATTAGATAGCCTATATTTCATGAATCACTAAGTCTTTTTTGATTCAAAACATTATAGGAGAAAGTTATAAGCTATCCATTAAACATAAATTTCCCACTTCTATGTTTTGAATTTCAAAAAATGTAAATCTAGAGTTGTGACCAGTAAGTCATTTGGAGTCTGAAAGTACGAACATGATTTTTTTGATGAATAGTAACATACCCTTATTAATTGTAATATGAATTGTAATATGTCCCTTATAAATAGTAAATAATTATACTATTTTAATTTCTTAAGGTAATAAGATAATGATTTCTTAATTAATTTTTCAATGTGATATAGAACTAATTAAACATTTAAATTTGTTATTTCTCAAATTAACTATGATTTAATTTAAAAATTAAATTAAAAATACATTGAAAATTATTTTCAAAAAACAGAGTACATTTTTGAATTCTAAACATTGATAAATTTTTAGGGTAAATTTTTCGGATTTTTCTAAAATACTTGAATTTTGTGAATAATAAAAATACAGTTTTCAGTTTTTGGTAGTTCAATGCCATCATGATGATGTATTAATTTAATATAAAAGGCTGGTAGACTTTTGTATAGTTACTTGTGACATGAGGTGTCCCATTTGGAAAAAACCATAGGAAAATACCATGGGAAACCCCATTGTTTTTCCAAAACCACTAATGAGGTGTCCCTTTTAATTAATAAAAAATTCCCTCTTAATTACTATAAATACCCACTCACTACCATCATTTTCCTTCATTCCAAACTCATTATCCTCGAATCACTATTGGTATTACCTCCCTATGAGACCTTCCAAGGTGTTCTCAAACCCCCAAGGTCCCAACCATCATGTTTTGGGAGTTACTCTACAAGGTAAGAGAATCAACCATCCTTCTCTTTTCTTAAAGGTTTAATTTATTTTTCTATCTTATTTTCAATTGGAATATGTTGGGATATGTCATTCCACATTAAAATTACTTCCCATATTATTTATTAGTGATGATACACCCCATTTCTCTCATCAAACTATTTTATGAAATTTTATGTGAGGTCGTTAGGCTGCAAAATTTTCATAAGAGATTTCTCAATATTTCTCTTATTTTGAGTTCTTTTCTTTTATACTTCTTTCCTCACCTCAATTCATAAAAATGATATGATAATTCCAGTACCTTAAATAGACTATAATTATATTATTCTAATGGAATATTTCATCATCATCTCTATTTCCCCCTCCTCTTATACTAAAAATTAAAACACCGTCTGAGATGTGTTAATTTATCAAATTCAAGGACGGCAGGTTCTTAATTTTCATTAAAACCATCAATTCTAGTGTTGAAACCATTTTTATGGTTGAAACAAATCATAATATACTTATTTCATCTCATTAATTTTTTGGAATCCCTACACACTTATAATATGGAATAATAATACTGAACAAGTTCATGGTACACAAAACTGCCAAGCTAAATCCAAGCGTTTATCAATAACTTTTAACTAATGATTCATCCTAAAGTATATAACCCTGAATCATTATAAGATAATTTTTATATCTTTAATGTCACTAATAATATATATATGAACAATTCTAGATGTTTAACCTGTAGTTGGGGTTTGGATTAGTGGTAAGCACCCTGTAATAGTACATGAAAAATGGGGGTTCAAAACCCATTGGGCGCAGTACTGTAGCGGTACTGTAGCAGTGGCGGTACTGTAGATCAGCGGGTACTGTAGTAGTGGTAGGGCACTTTAGCAGTGGCGGTACTGTCTAGGTACTGTAGTAGCCAGGTTACTATCCACAGAATAGGAATTTGGCCAAAAATTTGGTCCTACAGGCTATGTAATGGGCTACAAGCCCACTGGGCCTTCGGGCTATGTAATGGGTCTCCCTCTACCCAGTTAAAAGAGGTATTTTCTTTGCTTTATTAATAAAAATGAGGCTTTGGCCCCGACCTTTAAAAAAAATTCTGGATGTTTAACCACATTTCAAATGAACTTCCATTCATGAATGAAAGTAAACAAATCATGAAAACCAAGGAATAAAATGCTTCCAAAACAATAAAATTGAACCTCTTAAACCCATAAAAAGGGCCATGAAAGAACCTAATCAGTTTATAATAAACCAATTACAAGTATATGATGTTTTTAATTATTAATTAATGAAGCTAAATTTTACAATTCGGGCTATTAAAACAAACAAAGAACACACTCAAGCATAAGGTTAGGGGTTTCCTATCACACATTCATTTCCGTGAGATTTCCTTTGTTCGCAAATTATTTATTGTATGTGGTGTGTGTGTACTTACATTATAAATATAATAACATTTTTTCATTTTTTTTGACAAACATTATTCTATTTATATTAATGGTATTCAATTAATTATTTGAGAGTTTTTAAGTTCCAGTCATATGATTCGACAGATTACATTGTGGTAAGAGACTTTGTCTCAACTACTATTTTGTTGTGACTAACATTGTATTGTTCACCTAATAATACTTATGGGGTGTATGTACTTCCCATTTGATATCACATTTCATTTGAAATTATATTTATATTAAATATCCATATTTTCATATTGTTGATATGTTTTTTGTCTAAACCGTATACCATTTTACATAAGGTGTTTATTTGAAATGTTATTTTAACTATGGAAATATTGATGAATCTGTATACTCTAAACTTTACGGATATTGAATAGGAATATTGATCTTATACTGAATAAATTTATAAAGAATTATTTGTTCATGAAGTGGTGGGTGGGGCCCTCTATATTCCCTCGATGCATCGACAAGTCACATGAGACAAATAAGTTGGTGACAAACCCTTCGAGTTTGTTTCCAAAAATCAGAAGCGTTTCTACCCATAGAACTAAACCGTTTTAACAGTATTATGGTATCGTGTTCAAGATAAATTATGTACAAATAGAAAGTATTCTCTCTATTCATTATCCTTTTTTACTATCCATGAAATATTCACTATGAAAAAATCTATGGATGCAGTTTCATTCTCAGTTTATTAATGTCTTAAGTTTTCATTAATTTACCATGCCATATTGATATGTCAAATTATTTATGATTCAGTTATTATTGATTCATGCTTCCATTATTTGTAAACCTTATTGATAATTTGATCTCACCCCTTTAAATTGTTTACCTTCAACATGTGATGAAGAATAGATCATTTATTGAGTTTTTATGGATGCAGTTTTTAGTTTTTGTTATGTTTTGTATTTTGTAACCTTTTCCAATGTAATTTGAGTTACATCTATGTATATAGCTTCATCAAGACTACTAAAATGATTATCCCTTCTGGTTTTTCTATCCTTATAATCATTCCAATATAACAAGTAATGCATTGACTCTGTTCTAGAGGGGTGGGGTGTAACAGGTGGCTGAGCCTAGTCCTTAGCCTCAACTTAGGCCGGCCTGAGCATGGGCATAGTTTCCCCGAAGGGAAAATAGGATAATAGGATATCATGAGTGCACCACCAAGGGCGTGAGGCTACAGATAGGTATGGTTAGGACAAGGATTACTGGGGAAGGTGAGACCCCATGTATAAGGCCCTCTGATGTGTGCTGTAATTTATGAACATATGTTAGGAGTGTTAGGCTTTTAAAGAGGTCACGAACGTCCATCCGTTTTTGATGTGTGATGTGGATTTTTAGGTGAAATAGGATCTGGGCCATTAGATCGTGTCACACATGATCTAGGTCATTGATCTGGTTCCAGCGCTCGACCCTCAGCAACCATGGAATACATCCATGTTTTCGTACACCGTTCGATCTGATGCGGATTTAATCTCAGCCTTCTGAGATTTTTAAAACTTCGCATCGAACCAGGGACATCTGATCTAGTAGTGGATCAAATCCAAGTTGTCAGTCGCTTTTAAATCCCACAGATAGACCCCAACCATTGGATCTAGTCCAGATCAAATCCAGGTTGTCTATTTTATTTCTGATCTTCCACTCTCACGCGATCCTCTTCTTCACCGCCTGATTTGAACCAGTAACCCCTACACCCTACTTTGCACCATTTTTCTTCTTCGAACATGACCCTGTTGGCCCCCTCCTTTCACATGTCCTCCACAAAGACTATCCCCCAGTCATTTAAAATAGAAAAAATACCTCAGATCCTCTCTAAGTGTGCATAATTGTTTTTGTAAACGTCTAGTATAATATAGTTTATATAAGCAACCTTTTTCACCCCTAAGAATCCCTCGGCTACTACTTCTACCTCCAGCTCCTTCATCAAGAATCTCCAAGATTCTCTTGAGCCCCCTCCTCCTCCATGAACTAAGGTAAGGGAATTTATTATCATCTTATCTTGTCTTTTGGGTGTATATGAAAATACATGTATACTCATAAAAATATTTACCCATACAGTTCAGTTAAAACTTTCCCTTAAACTGACCCTAAGTTTTCTATTTTTGAGTCCAGAAGTTTCTATGAACATAAAATTGTATTTTACACATTCGAAACATAATTAGGTACTTCACATATATATATAATTGTTTGTATAAACGGTTTATGAATATATAAATGCATGTGTGACCATATGGTTTTTGTTGGAAACCCTCAAATACCCAACCCAAGGTCCATTAGATTTTGGGTAATGCAATATTTTAAAACTTGAAGGAATATTTTCATTCATCAAGCAATATATATATATATATATACCTTATGTATCTGAATATACATATGTACAACCTTAAAGTTTTACATAAACCCCTTTATGTTTGGATTTAAGATTTCCTGAAACTTTGAGTTTCAAAATTAATGTAGAACTACAAAATGAAAGGAGTTATATTTAGTATAAAACTTTTATATACTTTACATACCAGATTATGTATGTTTATATATATATACAACCATATGTTTTTAAAATAACCTCCTTCAGGTTCAGTTTCAAGTCCTCTATACATTAAGTTTCAAAGATGAGGTAGTATTTTCTCATATTTTCACATATATATTTATATATATAATCATATATAGTATACACAGTCTCGTACAATGGTATAGTTTGTGTGTCTCACATTCTGGACCAGTTATAAAATCCTTCAACTTTAAAATTCTATGATTTGCGGATGATTTTAATTAATAATTGAAAACTAACTTTGGTGCAAGACCCATTAGTGTACTCGATTATACATGTAAGATATTCATGTTCACAAAAGCATATATGTACATAAATAAGTATTTTAAATAAGAAAACCCTTTAAATTACACTCTATGGTTTTAAATTCAAGAGCCCCTGACAATTTTAAGTCACATGGGTGTTAATGGGTTTCTTGGTATTAGTTGTTGTTGAGTTTCTTGATTTATATTTTTGACATTATGGTGCGTTATACTAAATAATTTTTTCAATAAATGCTTGAGAATCTGCAAGCTTTAAACCCTACATGAAATGTTTGGTTTACCATTTAATTAATTAAACCTCAGATTAAACTCCAATATATCATTGATTAATATGGTTTTATAATTTATCATTATATGTGAAAAAATTAGTATTTCTTTTAGTACATTAGTTGTCATCACATATTCCAAAATATGTTTATCATATTTACCATTCAGTGAAATTTTCATGTAGTTTATGGTCTTATTATTAACATCTAAATGCATGATTCACTTTATATATATGTAAATGTTAAAGGATCAAATTTAACCATTATGACCAAATAGATTAAGCACTAAATTGCTCAAGGTGGTATGGGACACTTTGAGTAATGTGAAATAGGGAAACAAGAAATATAATTACTCAATGTGGTATGGGACACTTAGAGTAATGTGAAATAAGAAAATAAGAAATATGTGAAATTTAAAATGGCAAGAAATAAGTAATTTACTAAATCCAAGTGGTATGTGGACTTTGATTTAGAGAGATAAGGAATTCATTGGACTTAGTATGTGATAGGTGGGGCCCATTATAGCCTCGCGATTCATCGGTAGGTCTCATGAGACAAACTACGGTTTTCCATAAGGCCTTGAAAAAATGATTATTTATGGTCCTGGCACGAGGCCTGGACAATATGGTTATGATGTCTAGCATATGCACGTTCCTCATTATGGCTATGAAATTTAATAAACCATAAGAATATTCGACTAGTAGAATATTCTTGGTTAAAGAGATTTTTTTTATGAAAATTAGAAGAGGTAAATGTTATGGAATAGTATTTATATAGTACTCATAGAATATTTAGCCAGTGTACGTTTCTCAGAAGTTAAGAATGAAATTGTAGTTTTTATTTAAGTACAACTCAGATCATGTAATACTCTTAGTTATTAAATTTTGTACTTGCATACTCACATGTCTTACTTATAAAAGTAATAATTTATTTAACTTATAGTTCTGAGTGAGATTTCCTATAATTGAATCATGTCCCTTTTTAATTCTATTAGAATAATTTTAATTGTGCACTTATATTTCTAAGACAATTGTTATGGTATGTTACTTATGTTTCAGCATTTTTAAGAAAATGATTTATGCAAATTTTTAAATGATGTTTTCAAAAAATTCTATTTGTTTATAATGTTATGTTTTAAAACCCTTACAGGGAACTTGTATGCTCTCCTAGTGTGTTTAAATAAAAATATTTAGGTATCAGTTTTTAGCTGAAGAGGCTTGACAATAGTGACTCGTTTCCCAGAACCTGAACCGAATTCGATCCTCTGTATGGGAAATGATGTGTAATTTATCTGTGTATGTTTGTTTTTTTTAAAAAAAAATTACACATATTGATTTAAGGCCCTGACTCTGAGTATTCTAGGGTTGGGTCTTCATAGAGAGTATGATTATATATAATGGATTTTTGTTTATTTGAAAAAATTTCGTCATGTTTTTGAGCAAGTCATAAATATTGTTTCCAGTGAATTCTTTATTTTTATAACCAGAATGAGGTATATTATAGTGGTAAGACTTTATGAAATGCCTATATATTATTGAAATATTTTTCTTGATAAGAAATGGTTTTTGACCAGGTTTTGGTTTTCAAAGAGATAAAATAATGTTATAAAGGGGATTTTGTTTTAAGTAAGGTTTTGGATTCAATGTGTTATATAAATGGATTATTTAATGTATTTCAAATGGGGATTTGAAATGTATGTGTGATTAACAAATTGTGAAATTTCTTCATCTGTTACATTAAAATATTTTAATAGAAAATTATTTCATTTGGCAATTTATTTGTTTTCATATAGGAAGAACCTTATTGAAGTGTAACATTGAAATGATTTAATTTTTTTTGGGGGGATTTCATTTCAACTCTAAAATTATTTTTGTAATTTTTTATGAACTAGAAAAGGTCCTAGAATCATAAACCATGTTTTCGTGTTAAAGGATTAGTCAGAACATAGGTTTTAAAATAGTGACTGTGAATGACTCCCCTTGATATACACTTGATATGTCTACCCCTTGAATTGGTAATTGATCTTTATGAGATAATTGTAATCCCATTCTATTGGAATGTGATTTATTATTCCATGGGGATATTTTATTTGAAGGTTTTATTCATTATTTAGTGTTAGGGGTGAGTGAATCGTTTCTTATTCCATATGTGTTAGACTGGGATTCTATATTACTATGCCTAAATTCTTTTCTATTTAAAGGAAACTAGTTAATAATTATATTATTTATTTTTCCTGATAGTTGTATTTTATATTTCTAGTGTCCCATAAGTTTTCCTAGGAACATAGGGGTAGGTGGGTGCTTTCATCGCAATGATTCTTGTGTGGGATATTTGGATGATTTTTTGTTTTAAATTAAGAACATGATGATATCTTGTTCATTGGTTGGATGATATTATACGGGTAAATGAATCACATGTTAGGAGACATAGGGTATAGCCCATGACACATTTGGTTTCAAATTTATTTATTTTTCTTGGGGAGTCTGTTCTGTTTCTTGTTAGTATCAATTATCCTATATTTATTATTGTACCACCTCAATTGTTAACATTTATATATTCCTTGTGATATATGGTTTGTGATTTATTATACATGATCTATAATGGTGTGTTGGGTTGTTTCCTTTGGAAAATGAGTTTTCAATGATCTTTTTGAAAACCAATTTTGAAATTTAATACTCTTGTGTGTGTTATTTAATGTGGATTTCAAAATGGGTGTTTTTCTTTTTTGAATTATTTGTCAGTAACATGATTTTATGTCACTATTCCCATTTAAATAAAACAAATTTTTTGTTTTTGAGAAAATTAAACAATTTATATGGATTTGAAATGTCTTGGTTTGATGGCATTTTTTCCAAAACGTTTTTATTCAGTTTTGGAAATCAGATATATATATATATTTATTCTGGATAATATAACTGTTTTACTTTTCCATATGTTACTTGTGAAAGAATAATTTATATTTTATTTTCAAAGTATCATTGAATAATTTACTTATGAAAATTATTGTATATATTTCGAAGGTTGTGGTGATTTAAATGGATTTTTATCTTTGGCCTATATATTTCAGGTTCTAGGTTCTCTATTGGAATCAATTTTTGAATGTTGTGGCAATGTGGGGTGTATTGGGTGGTGGTAAGAAACTGGTGGTTTCATAGAGATGTTCTAGGCATCGATCGGTTTTGATTGTGGTTATTTTATTTTTAGCTTGTATTTGTTATAGTTTAACTTGTTGTATCTTTCTATTTACATATGTTATTTATGCATATTCTAATTTTTTGGTTCATCTTCATTTATTATGACCTATTGAAATGTTTTTTTACTTTGGATACTGTATTTAATTATTATACTATATTTTTTAATCGATTTTCATGAAATTATTAACAAAGGGATTCATGTGATTCCCATGCACTTGTTGCTAGCCCATGGGGATCGGGAACAACCTTTGGGCCTAGTGTAGAATTTGGTTGTGTGTGGGTTTGATTGTATCCCAAGTTGGTTCATTATGCAATACATGTATAGAAAGTTTGAAATAGACCAAAAAATATCTTTGAGCATCCAGAGTGATGGAATGATCATCTTTAACCAACCTACTATACCAAAATAAAATTAGGCATCCATGATTGGGTGCTTTCCTTTATCCTTACCTGCATCGATGAAGTCTCCCCATATACCAAACAATGGCCCAAATTGATTGTGATTAATACTCAATAGGCCACCACAAAATTTTTTTAAAAAATATATTATATTAATATAATATGTAACAATTTGAATTTATAATATAATACTACTGAGTAGTAGTAAAGATGTTTTCTCAGGTTTATCATTGGATACCCGGGTGACTCGACCTACTTTGGCCTTACCTGGATGTCTCTGAGCATAAGACCTTCTAATATAGATTGGGACCTAAGTATAAAGATGTAGTTTCTGTGTATAATAATCATGTAGGATATTATGTGAATCCATGGAATCCCTATCATTAGGAGGTGGAACTAACTTATAGTAAAAAACATGACTCTTGGATATAGGAAGCTAAGTGTAATCCAAAGGATAAACCCTTCTAGATCCAACATAAATTTTTTTAACCAAGTTATATTAAAATGTACAAGGAAATACTGGGATAATCTAAATTTGGATTAAAAGGAGATAATGAATGTAATCACTTGTATGAGGATATCAATCTAAATCCAAGTAGATAATCCTTGAATTTTATAGAGATTATATTGAATCTCAAGGGGTATACTGACGAATTAAAAAATATAAGACATTGAAAGAACCCTAGTTGGTTATCTCACGCAGAGGTCATGTTAATGAATTGACTGGGATGTTATAATTTCACCCAAGGAATTCAGGTTTGTGAATCCAGGTATAACTCATGGTAGTACATTCTTTTTGTAGTGCTTTGAGCTCAAAAAATAAGCACCATATATTTCATAATTAATCGTATTCTATGAGAAATATCAATGAAAATTTATAATTACACATTATTCAATAAATTAGTCAATTCAATTATAAGTCATTAAAATGTCCATGTGAGTGTACATGCCACATTATTATTTAATTAAATTTTTTTTCTCAATCCTTTAAAAAATGGAAACCCAGAAACACCCCATGGTTTTTTTGGTTTTTCAAAATAATGATTTTCAAAGGCATATAAAATAACTTACCCTATGTGGTGGTTCATGTTTAGGTCACCAACCAACAAAAAATATACTATTTATTATAGAAGTTAATGGTCATAAGATTAGTATTAAATTTAATGAGTTTCCCATTTTAGAGGCAATTCGTGGGAATTTGGGTTTTTTATTGACGAAAAATAATTAAAATGAGAGGCATTAGGAAAAACTAATATACCACCAACCATAAAAAAATATTCTTCTCACATAATATCAACCTCATATTTGGGCTACCATAAGAGAAAATGAATAAATCAAAAAAATCCATGAAAATAGGGCATAATAACTGTATGAATATTGTACCCATTATGACAAAGAAATAAGATAATGAAAGTAAGAGGATGGATAGCCATACCATAAGCTTTCCCAAATAAATTAAAATTTAAAAACATATGAATGGATGAAGAAGATATACAAAATACATAAAGAGGTAAGAATGTGATCTCCTTACTATAGAGCTGTTCTTTGAATAATGAGAAAAAAATAAAGAAAAAGGGTTAATGGATTGGAGTGAAAAAATATAATTTTGAACTTTTTGAAGGGGATTATGTGTTTCCTACATAGTTGGAAAAACATTATTCCAACTATATGTAGAGCACATTCCATGTAAAAGTCCCTTTTCATGGTTTATTCACATTGTTAAAAAACAATGCACAAACCCTGAATTTGGGTGTTTCTAAAAGCCCATACCCTATATGGTCTAGAATTATAGTTAGACAGACAATTCCAAAACCATGTATGGAGAACATGAAAGTTATTGAAAGTTGTGCATGTCCATGTGGCCCATGTTACATGGTTTCTCTGATTGTGGTCCTCCCTTATAGGAAGGTACGATTGAGGTTCATGATGACTACTAACTGTGGGCCTCCCCCTTTATTTCAGAAACAAGAACTGTGGACCCCAAACCAAGCACAAATACACCCAAGATCTCCATGATTATCTTAGAATAACACATTAAGTTATATTGTATGGTTGAGAAAGAAATTGAAGGATCCAAACCTCTATGAGAATTTGGGATCTTACAAGCTCTCATCCATAAAATAATATATTCTCATGCTTCCCTTCCAAAGGAAGTTGAGCTACATTAGTGGAAAAACCCAGCAACTAAGCATTTATATTAGCATTTCAGTCATTTGTATCATTCAATAGATGGACATGTTTCCATAATAGTCAAACTAGAAGAAAATCTTCCATAAAGAGTCTTCCTACTATTACCAATGATATGAACATGATACTCCTCAAGAGAATAATTAAGCTCTAACTCAACATCCTCAAACAAAGAAATGATATGGGTCATAATGATAATATTGATGATGATAAACATGATGGACATCAAGAATATCCCTACACCACTGATGAAATGATATCTGATATGCTATGGTTCACTCTCTATATCTCCAAAATATCTAACAGGATGATGAGTCTTGGATATAAAATTCCACACCTTTGAATCCATCAATGACCCAATATATGTTAGATTCATTAAAGGAACATTTCTCTCACCTCTAACTCCATATGTAAGTGGCGGTTATTTGTATAAGTCTTTTTCTTAGACTGAGCTATAACCACATGCTTGCTAATTATCTCTACCTGAACCAATGATTCTGGAATGAGTTAAGGTCCATGAATTGTTTCCTACCTCACCTCTAACCAATAATGATGTTGATAGAAAGGCCAACTATAGAGTTCCTCAAACAGATCCATCATTGTAGTGAATTGAAAAAAAAATTTATAAGTGAACTCACAAAGAGGTAATGTTTTATTCCAAGACCCTTTGAAATATTGAATGTATTATTAAATCATATATTCCCATTACTAAATAGTATACTTAGAGTTACCATTGGTTTGAGGGTGATATTCTTTTCTAAGAAGTTCATGTTATCCAAGAGCCCTTTGCAATCCTATGAGAACTAAGAAGTAACCCAATAGTAACTATCTGATACAATTTTATGTGTAACCCCATGCATATTTATCATCACTCAAACATAAGGACTTCCAATATCGTCCATTGAGAAGTTCCACAATATATGAACGAAGTTGGTTTCCATTTTCAAACTTTAAAAAATCACCAAAATAGCATCACTTCCTTGAGGTGACATTGATAATCTAGTCACATAATCCTTGGTGAAATCCTCTCATTTCCACTTCGGTTCGTATTGGGTGAAAGAGTCATGTAGGACACTGGTGTTCAACCATCACTTGTTGATAGGAGGAATAATGAGTAATAAAACTGAAACCTAATTTTTCATCCCATTCCCCCTGTAATGGTGGTGCATAATTTGATATATCATGGTATGTATAGGATGTTCTTCCAATTTGGTGCAATTTGATTCTCACATCACCCCCTCTCAATTTTCCATGGGAACATAGAAACACCCATGGATATGCATGATCTCATCCTTTTCAATTGTCTAACTATGGGGTGATTCCTTAACTGAAATACTTTCCCTTTTTTTCAACCATTCAGGATCATAAATTCTTTTCCACATACATCAATCCTGATGTGATGAGATCACAAATAAATTCATGATAATTTATTTCTCGTGACATTTCTGGATTACTCGATGAAGTCCAAAAAGAAGATCCATCAAAACCATTCACTACTGGCTTCCTAACCTACATGGTTTTGAGAGTTTTGGTTCCAATATTTAGAAACTTCATTTACCTTACAAGGAATTTAATTAATCTCAAAGTTCAAATTAGGAAGAAATATACCCAGATCTACTATTAAATGTTGAATTAGAACTGATGGAATATGTATATGAGGCTTTTATGGTATGTGTACACCACAAACCGCTCCTCAACAAGTAATTTCTCCAACAACATAAATAATGAAAAAAATATTCTAAATCAAGATCATGCATTGGGTAATTAATCTAGTGAATCATCAACTAAAAAACTTATATACTATGAATTTTGTCACTTCTATAAAAAATAGTGTCAAACCTAGTGGTCGATCCACCGTAGTAAACTATATGGGATCTACCTCGGTCTAGTAAAATCAGGATAAAACCTTAGTTTGGATTTACATTAAACTACTAAAATGTTTTCTCAAAAGCTTTAGGATATCTATTATTTACAAAATTATTGGTAAATATTCTATGTGTCATAGAAAGGTGTAGACAATTCTAAATTAAATACTAATAGTAACTATCTAGACCTATGAAACATTATATATCAAATACATTCATTGGATACTCCTAGTAAAAATAGGTCCCACCTTCTTTGGATCCCTAGATACACCTACATTCATAATAATTCAACTAAGGATGTGAAATAAGTCAATCTAGATGTGGAATTTTGTGAGAATCAAAAAAGAACCAATGCTCTCTTAATGTACTCGGTATGATGATTCGATTTTTGGCATGATATTTTCTAGTCTATGAATTCAATACAATATCATCCTTGAAAATTAATAGAAAAGTATCCAAGTACGTGTGTAAAACCTAATTGATCGAGGATATAAAGTTAGATGGAATATTCACTAAACATAATGACATTACTAGATATTCATATGGGAGTACTTGCTTAAAAAAGTTATACACATTTTACCCAAGGGTCTTACACTTACCAGATGATAGAATGACCTTAAGTAAATCACCAAGAAGACACTACACCCTCATATCTTGTCAATGTGATAATTTCTATGAGTAATTGGGTACCAATTCATAATATTAAGTAGATTCAACTGCTAGTAATCAACCCATAAAATTAGGGTATGATCTACCATCTTGGGGGAAGTAATTGGTGAAAGTTAAGGATAATGATGGGATTATATAAACGATTTAGATTTCAGGTCCTCTAATTGGCTATTTAGTTCCTGGAGATCAGTAGGATCCATCCAACATAGAGGATTATATAATGGCTTCACTCATCTAACAAGATTAATGGTAATCTATACCTCTCCCTATGAAGGTATCCCAGTGAAATAATTAGTGGAAAATTTAATGAAATTGTACAATATTCGAGGGAAAATATTATTATAGACCTTGGCCATTAAGGAAAATACTTGAAATATGGCATGAAACTCTTCTTGGATTATGATGATACTGAAGTCCATATAAACTATCCTAGACATCCAATTATCCCTTAAGAATATCAATATCACCATTATTGGATAAAAACATGCACTCTGATGATAACAATGAATATGGTAATGATAAGGTACTGAACAATCTATCATGAGAATTATGTTAAAGCCTATCATCTCAAGAATGAAAAGGATCCATAAAAAATTATGACTACTGATATAGATAGGGAACTCCATAAATTAATGAATTCTTTTAGAACATACTCCCAATGGAGTACCAAGAGTCCTTATTCCATGAATGTACTCATTATTGTGTCCAAGACTATATTATAGACATATATTTTAATGACTATGAAGCATATTTATAAAAAAATTATTTACTAATGTTGAAGATACTATGATTTTATATCAAACATTAGATTTCCCAAAACATTATTCCTTAGTCATAGGATGCACTACTTGTAACTACCCAAAACCACGTCCCTGAGGTATACCATCCCTTGAGCAGGTCTTATCTACTGAATCTACTGATAATAAGTCTTCCTTCCTTGTCCTCATCAACCTCCTTAGGATTTATGGATGGAAGTACTCCAACTCCCATATTAAAATGGATCTGTTGGTCCGAATCTAGATTCCAAAGCTAGTATGGATCCTTTCCCTCTGAAGATTGGTCGAAAGGTACAAAAAAATATATAAAAGGAATCCCATCATCCATAGGATCTACACCCACCTGGGTTTTTATCACATTTTTTCTTCATGTTTCCTTAACTCCAATGTTGATTGAATACCTTATATTATTTAGTGGGTACAATCTGAATGCCAATTCCATCATGAGAAAACTCATGGTGACATCTCCAACAACTAGACACAACACTTCTCGGTCAAGGGGTTGAACCAATAAAAAATGTACCTTAAACTTCCCTTCAACTACCGTAATATATAAGTTACCGACTTTTCATTTATAAAATATTATATTGTCCAAATTCATTTACCAATGATTAGATGGAATAATATATTTTGTCATTGAGAATTGTGACTTTGGACTACTCATCACTAATATGAGTCAATGTTAATAACTTTGTCCTATGATCTAATATGAATAGTCCATAAAAAACATATCACCCTACTCTAGGAAAAAAATTCCATAGGTTGATTATCTCTCAACATTTTTAGGAAAAAATAATCATAAAAGGTGGTTTGGAAGTCCCTTAAAAGCATGCAATGTTGCTGATCTTACTAATTTAGAACATCCCACCATCTCTTTGACGGTCCATGAATAATATATGTTGCAAAATTTTCCCACATCTCTAGAGGTATAACCAAATGATCAAAGATAGAAAAAATGTCATATATCCATGGATAATATCATGGGGTTTACGAACCCCTATGAGATTATGTGTGTACTTCTATAGGAACCCCCTTTTCAACTCTGAAACAGTCGATACAGGTTTTGGATCTCTGGCCATGGACTCTAGAAACCACAAGGAACATTATCAAAGATGGGCATCAATTCCCAATCGAGGTATATCAGGTGGTACTACTAGATGTACAACTGGTGGAACTATATACATGTTAGGTCCCACCACCTCAAGATCATGATAATAACTTCCTTCCTATCAATCTAACATATGCCATCATAGAGGAATTTATATTCAATGCCAAGAATATTCCTAAAATTAGATACAAGGCAGAAATTATTTTCCATTGGATAACAAGATAGGCATTGGGGATCGCTGCCCAGAACATACTAACTCAACTAACCAAATATAAGGTCATTATATTAGTTTGATTCCATTTTTCAATTATAGAGATTCCATTATATAGAGTTTCAATAGGATGTTATAGAGGTTAATTCGCTATAATATTTAATTAGCATACCCATTTAATGGCATCCACATGCTATAAAATTTAAATTTTGTAGTTATATATTGGTCTATAAAGATTCATATCATTCCCAATTTATAAAGACATAATATTTATATGTTAAAATTATCATTTAATGTAAATTTAACTAACCTTTACACGCATTCTGAGGATGTGACAGGACCATATATTGTGATTTAGTTATATGGATCACCATTTAAAATTTTATAAATGAAAATTCATTAAAAATTTCCATTAGAATCCATTTAATATCAAACAAAAAATATTTCAATCCATATACTTAATTTTCCATGGATCTTCATAATTGGTTACTTAAGGTGACACCATCATTATATGTAAGAAAACACCATTTCAATTAATTCAGACAGTTTACGTGACCAATCATTTTACTCCTTTTTTCAAGAAAAAACATTAGGTCCAATACAAATATATAAATCAAAGAACATATGATATTTAATAGGAAATAAATCAAACATATCATGGAATATGCATGTTATATAAATCCCTAAGTACCTATAATTATGTATGAAGCGATACTCCCTTATCTTATTATCCTAAGAGATGGGATTAATAATCCTTAAAAACATCATAAATCATGTACATCACCCAATATTAAAAATTGTGAAATTATAAAAGATGAATATGAGAATAACCAGTAACATCCTTGAAAACATAGATTTCCCCCACACGTTGTATAGATACATTTAGGAACATGCTCATTATCAAATTAAAAAATTTCTTATTCTCTTGTCTACCAACCCAAAATAGAAAGGTAGTGGAAAAGAAAGCCTTTGATACCACATTTTTGATGTCATGAGCACAGTTCACTCATGGGTAACTAAACCAGATGGTCAGATGTCCTCACGAATGCCACCCCATATTCTAGATACTTCTAACTTTTAGAGAGGGAATATGGTGATACATTGGGGAGACTATACCCTCTTCATCAAAGTGGAGAAAAATAGTGTAATAGTATATAC
The DNA here is from genome assembly GCA_963277665.1 of Viscum album. Taxonomy (NCBI): domain Eukaryota; kingdom Viridiplantae; phylum Streptophyta; class Magnoliopsida; order Santalales; family Viscaceae; genus Viscum; species Viscum album. The sequence continues at coordinate 1,258,981,298 of OY728122.1, forward strand.
AGTAGCAGAAACCATATAATGAAATATAGGAATAAGAACAGAAAATTGAAATAATCTTCTAGATAATAACACAAATTCAATATTATATGTGATATCATATCCATATGATACAATGTATATACAAAATTAACCACATAGACAAGTAGAACAATTATATAGTGTATAAGTATAACAATAGAACCAAGATTATAAAAACTATCTTTGTGATCATCTTATGAAATAGATTATTACTCTTATAGAAACCACTCATACTAAAATAATATTTGGTGTCTATGATTGGGAGTTTTAATTATAATTACCTACATCCATGAAGTCTTCTAGGTTACTAAATAGATTCCCAAATAGGGTTGGATGAAACCTTAGTAGGAAATATCTAATTTTGTCTTGAACAAATCTGATCTATGAATATAATTCTTAATATTGTGCATGCATAATATAAAATCAGGTTTTAATAGTAAATATATCAGATTAGGTTCCCCATGGGATAACATTTCGACTCTATCTACTTCATCCTAAACTAGGTTCCTTTGAGCAAACAACCTTTTAATTCATACTAGGACATAATGACATATTAAGAGAATATATGTACAATAATCTTATATGTTCCAAGGTGAAACCAAGGTATCTATAACATTAGGATGTCTAACAAACTCATAATAACAAACAATGTAGCTTGGTTATAGCGGTCTGAGTGTAATCCAAGGGATGAAACCTTGGTATTCCAACATAAATGTTTCTTACTCAGACTATGTAACAATTAAAATGTAATCTCATGAGATACTTGATTTGGAGCCCAAGGAGATGATCCATGGTATTGTGTGTCCAATTTCATCAAGCTGAATCAAAGTAGATAATCCTGGTAATATATTTTCCAGATATGAATTTCAATTAACATTGTTATGTTTAGTAAATCATGAATTCAATACAATTACCAAACCCTAGTGTGGTATATCACTTAGCGGTAACATAAATAAATCATAAAGAATCCTAGGATTTCTCCTAAGGCATTCAAAATTAGGAATCCAATTCATAATCAAGGTATGCCATACATTTAATAGTGATCAAGGTCTAATATTATAGTCCCTACGTTTAATAATAATCATAAAACATGAGAACTATTAAATCAAATTTACAATTCATCATTATTATTTTAATCATTCAATTCTCATATAAATGATAAAATAGTCCGTGTGAGTATACATTCCACATTAAAATTTATTTAAAGCATTATGGTTAATATTTTAAAAATTGACAACCACAACACACCCTATAGGTTTTTATGTTTTATGAAAGAGTGATTTTAAAAAGGCATATAAATGAACTAATCCTAAGGTGTTGTTCAAGTGGAGGTTAGCGAGCTACAATAATTGATAAATTCATTATAAAATTTCTAGGTTATGATATTGGAATTTAATATTATTAGGTAATAATTTGAGAGGCAATATATAGGAAGTATGGCCTGCAACACAATGGAAAAGATCCTAAATATGAGAGACATTATGTAAAATTAATAGGGAACATACATTAATATGATAGTAGATTCCATGACCAGTATCATCCCCATATTTAGGTTGTAATGAAAGGAAATAAAGAAACCAAACAAACTTCATAAAAATAGGGAAATTAGGTCACATGAATAATAGACCTAATATGGTTATGAAAATAGAGAATGTAGGAAATGGGATTGATAGACCTACTGAGGTAGTTCTAACATGACTAGCGATGTTCAAATTAGATTCTAGATGAAGATGATATAAAAAACCATAGAAGAGGGAAGAAAGTGACACCCCTATAGCGGAACTACTCAATAAATAATGAGAAAAGTAGGATAAAGGGTTAGAGGGTTAGAGGGGGGAAAAGGTAATTACACAATTTTTAAATTCGAACATGGTTTGGTGAAATATTTAGCTAAAACGTGGTCTAACCATGCTTGGAACCCTGCTCATGCACATGTCTGTCACAGGATTCATAAGGACAATTAGATAAATCATGTACAATTTTTGTGCTTAGAATTTTTCCAATGCTTACACCCCACGGTGTCTAGGAGCATTTTTTTAGCAAACTATGAGAAAATGATGTCTAGTGAACCATAAATATATTGTAAGGTTTTCACATTAAATAGTAACATGTTACATAGATTGGATAAACATTCTCCACCTTTATAGGGAATCAAGGATGAGTTTCATGGTTAACACTAACTGTAAGACCCCATCATTTTTTAGGAAACAAGACATCTGGTCCCCAAAACAAGCTGAAAAACACCCAATAAATCAATGACTACTTTATAAACATACATTTATGTAAATATAGGTATATATTGAAAATAAGAGGATCTATACCACTTTGAAAACCCAGGATCTTAATGAATCTATATCGTAGGATATGTCCTCTTCATCCATTGTAGACTCCTAGGAGCTTCACCTCCAATGTAACTTTATACCTACCAGCACCAAGTCCCCAATGATAACCACAAAATTGAAATTTCATCAATTGAATGAAATTATTATGTCTTACTATCCACATATTATCTACATAGGATTATCATCATGACTATGGATGAGTCTATTGGGCTTGATAGTTTTTATAATTTTTTTATTATCCATTTTCCTTAATAGTAACTCCACCATTCATGGATATCAAAGATTTATAAAAAATATTACTCTTCACCATATGCCTAAATTTATTCACCTTTATGACATTATCAATACTATTACCTCATCCAACCCATTTTATCATTACATTATTGAATAAAATTCATAATTAAATCTTCTTGTGGAGAAAATAAATGTTTTCAATATCCTTATGATTTATAAAAGTCATGACTTCTTCATTGAGAGAGTAAACTTTTCTCTTTGTATATAGAATATTTTTATAATGATCATCCATCATCATTTACATTATATTCATTATATATATTGAAGTCAACCACATATTTATAGATTCTTGGGAAGTACCAAACTCTTCAACCATATTTTCTAACTGGGTCATTTTTTATTCAAGTAGATCTAAATATTTTGAAGATTTCATTAATATGAAACCAAATATTTTAGTATTTATTATAATAAATGTACAATTATTCAAGTTATTTGAGTTTGAATCTTTTTACAATAAATCCTTCATGTTGTCCATCATAATTAATTACTTATTAACCTTAAAAATGTTTCAATCATGACATCTTCAATTTATAAAACTAAATTCAATGACATCTTCTTCAGAACAACTCTCACCATCTTTTCTATCTTTTCATATCATATATTCTACATGGAACCAATTTCTAGTTTTATTTCCTAATGTTATATTTTTCTTAGTGGATACATTATTTTCAATGATAATGAAACATCATCCTAAACTAAATTAGGAGTATTAACTAGACATCAATTTATTGGACTTGGAACCATTCCAAAGATAACGAAATACAATTGTAGCTTTCCATAATACAAATATTTTACACAAATGTTATTTCTATAAGTCAAAGATATACATTATTGAAATATTCATCATTTATTAAATCATCATAAATATATAAATTCATTATGGATTCAAAATCCATCTATCTAGAAAATTGGATGGATATAATTTTAGGTTCCATTTAGATTTCATTACACACCTACTTGTTGTGAATATCAACAAAATATATTCCCAAGAGATCTTTTTCTTCAAGAGCCAAAAATTATTAGTTATAAAAATTTAGTTGTATTATATGAATTATATACATAATTTGAATAGAATATATATAATCTAAAATGAAATGAATGGATCACCTAATATTAATGAAAATAATTATAAACCAGTCAATATTCCTATTCAGGACTATCTTTGAATCATCAAAATTGTTTAGTAGTGTTTGTAATTTTTATTATTTTACATTGGTCTCCTCCCATTAAATGTTGTTCAATTTCTCTCACATTTGATTTTTATAATTTACATCTCATGGAAATTATGTATATCTAGTTCATTATGGGTACTAAAAAATATTTTGGTTTCCAATCATTTGTATCATTAAGTTTGAGATCATCTTTTGTCAATGAAATTTCCATAACATCACTTACTTATATTATATGAATATTATTAGAAGATACATCTTGACTGCGAGATCATAAGTTAGACCTCATCATAATATTTATTATGACTAAATTTTAACAATTAACTAATGGAACACATTTTTCATTGAAAATTATTTTCATAAAAACAATCTTCAAATGATGTATTTATTTGAAAAGAATCTGGTGGCACTAATAGTAATTGTATCACCCACACTCTTAAAAAACCCTTTGAGGGGTGTGAATTAAGGTGATCAATTATTATTTGCATCAAATAATGTTTTTATTTTGTTATAAAAAATATAAAACTTTTAAAACATTAACAAAATATACATTATAAATGATGAATAAAATAGTGGGACACAATGATTTTATAAGGCCCATTTTAAAGGACTATTCTAAGGGGCATGCACTGACATTGTTTTGAGGTTACATGGGATAACAATACTCACTGTATGCCTTAAAAAATTTATATTAAGTATTAATTATTTATTCTAGGTACAAAATATATTCATTTCTGTGTATAAAGTTTATTGATATGATGAATAAAATAATATAAAATATAATGATTGCTTACAAAAATTAATTAGAATAGAAATACATCCCTCAAATGAGGGTGTTACCATTGAAAATATAATTCTTATTTGAATCACTATATAAATTAATTTAATTTATAATAATATCTTCTATATCTATCAATATATTGTTCCCAAATTATCAGATAGACAAGAAATTATTAATCTTTCATTTATTCTATTTATTCATATATATTCACTCAACAACATGAATAAAATTTCTATTATATTACAAACCATGATTTTTTCAAACATATTTTGGAAATTGATTCACATAAGTATGTATTAAAAAATATGGTTCCATAAATTCTTAATAAATTTTTAAAATATCTATAAGATTATATTTTAATGTGTTCATGTACACTAATCAGGGTGTGATGAAAATCATGACTCATTGTATTATTAATTATTTTTTATGATTAAAAATATCTATCATGATAAATTTCATGTTGATATCTTGTTCTATAAATAATTTTATGTATTTACTTAGTTTTTATTTATACTAAAATTGAAAATGAAACAATTATAATGTACCACACTCTTCATATTGGATTCCTTTATGTATCTTCTATATGATGTTTTATGTCATTGCCAAATGTTATAAAGGAAATTATTCATACATATCACACTACTCTATATAGATGACCCTTAAATATTTATATAAATCTTAACACATTATGTTTGTTATTATAGATACCATTTATATATCTCCATTCAATCAATAAAATGACTCGTATGTAGTGTGTGGATGATCATTACATATCATATTTAGTTCGAAATATGTTTTCATTTTCTAATTTTTTTTACTTTTAAATGACCTATTTATCAACATTATGTATCACATTTGGGATTCTCTCTGACTATTCAATTTTCCTAACTCATTATGCTTGACAAAAAATTATTCCAATATATCATGGTAGATGACTTATATGTAGGTAAATTTATTAAATTCATGTAAATGTTTACAATTACATATCAGTCAAAAGACCTTTATATATTATCCTTAGTGTTTTCTGATTGAAAAAATTCCTATAATATAACACTCAATATCATCAATGAACTTAATATATTCATGAATCATTAAAAAATTTCCATTTTTTATAACATCTACTCAGAGTCACCCTTATGTAATGTGTATTGTTGAACTAATGTATATAAGATTTATTTTATTCTTTTTGTTTTTTCTTTGACATCTAGGGTAATTATCCATCATCTATAACTGCATAATTTTTTACTCATTTAACCTCTTTTCTTTAAGTATAAATTTTAATCATTCAATTTTAATAAATATTTTGGACCTAACTTTTGGACTTCTAGTAAAAACATTATTATAAAAATCAGCATTCAAACAAATGTCCCTAAAAACAATAGAACCTCAACTTTTTATAAAAAAAATCCATTTAACCAACTACATTATTAAATATTTTGAAACATGAACCTTTTCACAAATTAAATTAACATCTTCTTGATTATCATCTAAAAATTTACTTCTATTAATATAATTGTAAAAAATTTCAACACAAAAACGTGTTTTTCAAACAATGTATATATTGAACATACACTAATGTAAGTGTAACTCGGTTCTGAGATTCTTTTGTAAAATTTTCTATGTGTTCATATAAGACTAATATAAAACTATAATATAAAAAATAATGTTTTTTAAAATGTTTTTAAGAATAATATAAAGCTAAAAAGTGATTAGAGGCCCAAAAATATTTCTTGAGTCTTAGAAATAATTTTATGTTACCACCACTGGTGTTCTCATTCCCTACATCATGAAAATATTTGCATGATTATTCTTTTTGTCCAGGAACATCTCATTAATCAATCACTGATATGATAACATTTTAAAGGTATATTACTTAGTACACTAGATGCTTAGTACACTTAAATATAATCTTGTATATTAATCTATGGAATAAGATAGGAATAAAGACCACATAAAACTTAGGGTATGTCATAGTACATGTAGTTTAATAAAATAAATACTTAACTAAATAACTATTCAGGTGGAAATATATTAAAGAGATAAGAGGATATAGATGGATCATGGGTCTTATTCATAGGGTTGATATGAATGATGTGGAATTATTAATAAAACCCAAGAACATGTAAGGAATATGTTTTTGAAGAAATATATTCCATGATCACAGAAAGAATGAAAAATACTCAATTGTTAATGGACTATAAAGGACAATGAAACAAGATGGATAATTTAGAACTATTGGATGTAAGTGTATAGATAAACATCAAAGTGATTTTACAATTAGTGGATTCTAGTGATTTACCGTAAAACTAGATATGTTTTCATTAATTCTTTGATTCCTTTCATTTAGAATATGTGGATAAACACTCATAATGTGGATGAAGGGGATGTGTCTTATGTTATATTTCACATAGTTGAGGTAATGATTTGTATCTATTTATCTCTAGTATCATATTATTTAATTTTATATTCAATAATAATAATAATAATGGATAAAAGTGAAATTATAAATTAAAAACCAATGAGATAAACTTGAGAATTTTACATTGGTTTCAATAGAATAAATATTCTATGTATCTTAGTAAAATTTTAATAAAATGCATATTTAAAATATATATATCTATGATATATTAAAAACCTCAAAGTGATGTGGAATATTATTAGTATGTTCATTATGAGTCTAATTAGATCATCCATAGAGGTAGTGATGTCATTAATATGTAAAAATTTGTAATTCCATAAATTTTATTTATAAATAATGATTAACACCTTGGTCTATCCATTATATCATCCAATTAATTAATTTTTATTATTTGATGGGCCTGGTTGTAGAATTTATATCCTATATTATAATCAATTGACTCATTTACATTCCATGTTACTATAAATAAATTACATTTTTTGGACCCTTATTCATTGTGTATAGGGGATTAATTTTTCAACAAATCATCTGTCATTTTAGGGTCCAATTGGTTTCTTATTTGTATTTTTACATCAAAGACCATGTTTAGAGTAATGTATATGGTATATTTTTCACTATAATATTGTGGGATCATAATATTTTATTATGGATACAAGAGGAGGTGGATTGTATTTTTAAATTTTAAACCATTAAAATAACAAAAACCTCTATAGTAAAAAATAACAGACTCAAAAATATTCAAATGACCATAGTACTTGAATCGGATCCATAAATAATTTGATAAAATAGATTTATTAATTAGAACTATTGAAAATTCAATTAATTTATTATGATAGTTATTTTTAAAAGAATATTAATAATTTAATAACACAACAGAATGTAAAATTTATTAAAAAAAGTAATAAGAACCCATATAACAATGTAAGAATAGATTAAAAGAATTATAAAAGTAATTATTATCATTAACCTTAAGAGATATAAAAGTTATAAATCTAGACAAAATATATCCATAGTTTTCAACATACTATAAATGTATGTCTTTCTTTACTAAGAAATCCCTCAATAAGAATATCAGAGTGACTATGTGTTCCAAAATCATGGAAGCCCTAGATCCATTATACCAGTGTTAGTTTTCTTCCTATACATGGAGTAAATTGATCCCATATATCAGATTCCCCTATCCTCATATCCTTAGAATGCCATAATTTATTCTCGATCGTACATATGAATAAAAAATAAAAAATTGTTCTAAGGATATTTCAATTGCTCACTTGAAATACTGAGAACTAAAACTCCCAAAAAATAAAAAAGTGTGATAATGAGATGTTCATGTGAAAAAAAATAATAGTTATGTTGAGTTTCACATGTATCATCTTCCATCTCCTTTAATGCACTCCAATTTATAGGAACCCACAAAATGTAAATATTTATTTGAATATCAAAGTTAAATGAAATGATCTCAGATGAACTTCACTTGAAAGATGAGAGAGGAATTTTCATCTAATGTAATTTTTATTTTCACCATTACAATGCTATAAAGAATATCATCTAATATAATTAGTTTAAATTATTTTGATTATAAAATTTTTCCAGTCCAACAGAAAATAATATTGTTTATCGATCTGATGAACTAAACTATTATCAATCTGATGGATCTAAACTAATATCAGTCAGATGGATGTGATTATGGTTAGTCTAAATGAAATAACACTAGTCAAACTACTAGAAAAACAATTTGTCAGTTTGATAGACAAGACACTAAGTCAGACCGATGAATCAGATTAAGAAATATAAATTTATATTTATTTTATTAATAACTATTAATAGGTTTGAAAAATCATTTATTCTACAAAAAAAATTCTAAAACACATGGGATATATAATTTTAGTAATCTAGAGTTCTATGAAATGGTTTAAAGTGTTGGTTATTTTCATAACTAAAGATTATAAAAGTTGAAAGTATAACATTTGTCTAAAACAATTTGTCTTTTTTTGGAAATCACAAAACACAACACATAAAATTAAAAAAATTATATCTTTGAAAAACATACATCCTTTGTCTATAAAAGAACTTTAAAGAAAATACTCATAATATTTATCTTATTTTTTATATATCTTAACTCCCCATAAGTTGATAACTTTGTTTAATATATGATATAAATTATCCTAACATCATATAATCCCCCTCATCATAATGACTTCATTCGATTTTTTTCTCCATTTTATATTATTTTCCCCCTAAAACAACTTATACCTATATGGATAAAATTCCCCTATAATGAAATTATCCCCTCTGTCATTTACTAAAAAGAATGGGAAAGAAATAAATTCTCTTAAAAAGTTATATAAACACTATATACAATAATTGTGTTTGAATAATTATCCATCCAATATAAATATAATGAAAATTAATCCAAAAGAAATTGTAAAACATTTAGAAAAAAATTATTTCCTTAATATGTCATCAAAATTAAATTTCATTCATGAATGTTTGAAATACATCAAGTGGTCATTTTTAAAAAAATTCATTAATTCATATAAAATTTATTGAAAACTACCTTATCCATTTTCAAATCCTTATGATCCTTCTCTAATTTATATTTCTAGGATTCAATATTTGATATACTTTCTTCTATTATTGATAGCCTTTGATTCTATTCCTTTAGACTAAAAACTATTCACTAATCTTTTTATTTTCCACCATCATCCTCAAAAACAATTCCTTAAATGATCATTACTAGATATTTTCCTTTTTTAGAATTTAAATTTATTATTGAAATACAAAGATTTACTCATTTCTATATTTTTTCATATCATTGATTTTTTCAATATACGTGAATATATCTAACACACCTGAAGAAAATTTCTCAAATGAATATAAAATGAAAAAAATAAAAAAAATTCACTTCTAAAATTAGATCATCATGATCTTTTAGATCACAGTCAACATTCATTGACCAAATCATCATCTGATTTAATCTTCTCTTCTATGATTCTATGGTTGATGAGTTCAATGTCTCAAAATAATCCACCAATATGTGTTGGTGAGAATGTCCAACACCTTCCTTTTCATTTCACTCAAATATTTCTTCTTCTGAAAACTTATCTACAACGACACCTCTATCGGTTTTATCCTTAAAGATACTTTTTTTAGAATATTTATCTTCTACTTCCTCATGGTAATATTATTTTACTTCCATAAAATCATCTATAATATATTTCTTTTTAAACTAAGTAGATAATGAATTATATTACGAATATGATTTTGATAATATTTCTTGTCCTTCAACTTCTTGTTCTGTTTCTTATTTTTCTTCTTATTCTTCTTATTTTAATTCTCTTTCCAACTATGGTGTATTTCTTAGAACACATTTATCAACCTTCTATATTGATTTTAGTATAATTTTATGTAAACCATCTTAATTTTTTGTGGTTATTTTTTAATTTTTTTCAACATGAACTTATTCTACAACCACTTTTCCATTTACCATGTACAGAGATACTAGATTAATATTTGATTCGATGAATTTCAAAAATTATGTTGTTGATGGATTTGGTAGTGTTTGATTGGTAGTAGATAGAGTTCTATAATTTAGAATTTGTTGTACTAGTGACAAAAAAGGAACTAAAAAAAGGTGGTCATATGGATTCTCTTTCAAACTTCTTTTTGTAAACAATTTATATTATATACCTCAAACAATATTTTCTTATTCTTATTTTTATTCTTAGCCTATTTTTCTTCATCATCCGTACAAATATATTTGGACCAATCCTCTGATTTTTATAGTTTGAAGCTAGAATCACCCAAATTCATTTGATCCTTATGAGCCATTAAATTCTTAAATTATTTATTGAACATTTATTTCTATTTATTTTGAACTTTTTTTGGTGAAGAATAATACTTCATCTTTTCTTTCACTATTTATTTTTCTTTAACTGGTTCAACATTGGACATGACCTTATCATATTTTACCCAAATTTCATCATCATTGGATTAAAAAATAACTTCATATGTTCCGTTGTTTCCACTCCAATGAGAGAAACATTTCCTATCATAGAATATGATTTATTCTCAATATTGAATAAAACCATTAAATTGAATATCATCTTGTTTATAAAAAAATAATAATGAGTAAAAATGATTTCATTAATTCTTTCTTAATTTATTTGATAGATAAAAAAAATAATTTCAAATTTATCTCCCTCATAATAATAATAAAATCCAATATGAATATATCAGGGTCATTAAAAATACCCAATTAAAATTTTCTAGGGATCAAATAAACTTTCATCTATATGTTTACCACTCTCATGTACAGAGTGGGATGAAATAACTTTCTTACTTTCTTAGAGGAGGTAAACAATGAAGAATCTACTTTGGACTTCTCAAAACTCCAAAGATTTTCCAAAATCATATGGGTTGGAAGAAATACTTCTCAAACTAAGGGAAATTTAGCTAACTCAAAAACTTGACGATATACAAACTTAGAACATTCACCAAATAGAGTAAAAGCAGTCACATCCAAATCAGCTTCTAATATGGATTCAACTAAAGAATGGAATTCCCTTAAAATTTCCATATAGTGAAAATCAGAATCCTCTATCTCATCACATGTATTTTCCCAACCTGGAAACATAATAACTAATTTCAATAAAGAATCATAATTTTCATACTACTCCTCTATTATCATTTCTCTTATGATCTCTCTTCATGAAATAGTATCTATGTCTTTCTGATTGAATTGTAAAATAGAACCTAAACTTAAGAATCTGATTAGTTGAATGGAAATGTTTCAGACTGAGCTTAAACTTGGGAGCCAAGGATTATCAGATGATCTCAGAAATTAATTTGGGATATACATGATCAAACCAATATATATATACAAGAGGTTTACGGTTCTAATTCCAAAAATAAAATGGCTCAAATAGAAATACAAATTATTATCCATTGGTTGAGATTAATATACGAATAATTTTATAAATATATTAAAAACACTAAATGATTATATAAAAACTATTTTATCAATGTAACATAAAATATAATTACTAAAACATTATATTTTTATCAAAAAAATGTTTGTAAAACATAGGTATTTTTTAAAAAAACATAGAAAAGGAAGAAATGTATAATTACAAAAATTAAAGGAATAGAAGTGTACCATTCATAGAAAATATTACTTTTAGAATGAGTAACCTAATGTAATTTATATTATTTTAAAAAAATTATTCTAATAAAAAATTTAATAAATATATTTTCAAGATAAAATTTCAAACATTTTATTGACTCTTGAAATCTTTTGAAATTTTTTTTACAGATAATATATTTTTATTAAAAATTTGATTCTGAAAAATTATAAAATTTTAGACTCTAAAAATATTAAAATACCAGAAAACAATTTATTAAAATTAAAATATTGAAAAAAATTATAATACAATGTTTCATAATATTAAAAAATATTTACTCCCCCTTTGAAATGGATTTTATTAATGTAAGAAGATAGTTAAAAATGAATTAGATATGAATGATCATTTGATATTAAACATTCTTAGCTTCTTTTTAATATATTCCAATTTATTAGAACTAAGGGGTTTAGTAAAAATATCAACAATTTTCTCTTATATTAAAATGAATTGTAAAAAATTATCTCCTTTTTTGCATGATCTTGATGAAAATGGTGTCCTATAACTATGTTATTTTCCCATTAGTAATGTGTTTAGTTTTAACATAATGAAATATCACTTGTGTTATCACACAATATTTAAATTTTAATATAATTAATTCCATAGTTTGTGAGTGTGTGTGACACACAAAAAAATGAGCACAACAACTTCCATATACCACATATTTAGATTCAGTTGTTAAAAGTGTTATTGAGTGTTTTTTCATAAAAGAATAAGAAAATTAAGATTCACCTAATAAATAACATGTTTTAGAATTAATTTTCCTTTAAAATACAAATCATGTAGAATTAGTAACTGAAAACCCCTTTAATTACAAATCATTTCTATAAGAATAAAATAAGCCAAAATCCATTATTCTATTAATATAAAAACGAATTTTACAAATTTAAAATGAGACTCTATTGGATTTTCATGATATCTAGAACATAAGAATATATGGAAAATAAAATTTACATGACTAGATATTGATTAAATAAAACATTTGATCATTCTCCTAAAGATATTTTGATCAACAGGTGTCCCAATATGATAAATATCTAACATATTTGAGGTTCCAATATGATCTCTAAATCTTTTATAATTTTCATACTAAAATTCATTTAAAAGATATTTTATATAATTATGTTGAGATATAAAACATCATTCCTGTTTTTCTAAAATTGGAAAACAAAGAAAATTTGCTAACTCACCCATAATACTAATTCAAACACAGATTTTTTACGATATAAAAATGAATTTGTTAATGATTTTTTATTTGAACCAAATATTATAGAATAAAAATATATTTTTAAAATAATAATATTTTTATAAAAATATTTTAAAAATAGTGTTTGATACACATATCCCTTAAAAAAATTTCCAAAAAATTATAGTTAATCTATCATACCAAGCTATTAAAGATTTTTTATGTCCATATAGTGCCTTAGTATGTTTAAAAACATGTATTGGATGTTTTTTATTTTCAAAACCTAGTAGTTGTTCTACATAAATATCCCAATGAACATATACATTAATAAATTCACACTTCATATCCTTTTGAAGTATTTTGAAATTTAAAAATGCTGCATATTCTAGAAGTATACAAACAACCTTATGTATAGATATCAGAGAATAAGTTTTTTATAATCTACACTGTTTTCTAATTATTTATTTTATCAATAAGAGTAGATTTATTTCTATCTTTTATTCCTTTTTAATTTTATTTTATATGAAACCCCCATTTTTCTATAATTACATAAGAATTTTTATTTCATTTGACCATGAAGAAAACATGATCCTTCTCAAATTTATTAAGTTCATCTTCATTTATTTTATCAAATAATAATCAAATAATCCATCATAAGGATACTTAGTTTTATATTTGTATAAAACTAAAAAAATCGATTTCATTTATCAGCAAACTTCTATTATTAACTAGTTGATCAATATCACCTATGGTGTTATTACTAGGTTGCTTCCAAATAAATAATAAATTTATTGAATTTATTAAATTCTATTATTCAACAACAGATACAAATTATTCTTGATATATATCATTAGAATGATATTATTCAGTTGTTCTCTCATCATAAGAACATTTCAACATATGTTGAATGTCAATTTTTGAAATAAAATATGATGATGTAGATTGAGGTTGTTTGAAAACAATAGAGTAGTTTCAACAAACATAAAATGAAATATGTCCTTAAAATAACATGTATTTTTATTTAAACATATATAAGCCTTAATATTTTTATAATTACATAAAATTATTCTTTCATTGTATTTTTGAGAAATGTTTTTAGGTTATCCTTCGTATTCAAGATGAAATCCTTTTATATAAATAAATTTAAGAAAAAAATTGGTTTCTTTATAGTCCACAACTAATAAAAAGTTTTATTAATAAATGTTCTTATTAAAACTCAATTTATTATATAATATGAAGTACTGAATTATTTATCCCAAAAATACTCTGCAACTGAGAATTCACTCAGCATGTCTCTAGTTATCTATTGAAGAATTATATTTATCATTTGGACTACACCATTAAGATATGGAATTATTGGTGATGAAATGTTATGTATAATATAAATTTTACCACAAAAAATATTCCAAATAAGAATTTACAAATTTTATACCATGGTAAGTTTGAATAATTATCAAGGAGACATTTTTCTTATTTTGTACTCAAACTGCATAAGTTTTAAAACAAAAGAAGGCTTCAAATTCTTTGCTTTAAAATAGACCCAAACAAATCAATTGTAGTCATCAACTAAAACATATACATAGTATTTTAAAACAATACTTAATATTTTTTTATAACCAAATAAGTCCAAGTTCACTAACAATAAATCATCTGAGGTTGATAATTTTCTAAAATATTTACAACGTGTCTTTTTTTTATACCAAAATTACAAGGACCACAGACTTTTGAAGAAAAAATCATGAAATTTGGTATATCCTTAACTAGTTATTATTTAGATAACTTTTCAAAATTTATAAATTTGCAGTTTCTTAATCTTCTAATCCATAACCACTATTGGTATTCTATTAAACCATTGAATGATATACCTTTCTTCTGAATATCATCTATGTTTAAAGTGTGGAAACTCTCATGTCGGTTGGTAGAAAAAAAAATCATCTTTTGACCTATGAAAAATAAAATTTTCATCCATGAAGTTCAAAAGGTAACCCTCATCATATAATTGAATAATGCTAATAATTATGTTCTTATGTCCTATAATAAACAAAAAAATTTAAATTAATACTTTTATAATAAGAATAATGTTACATATACCAATAGTTAATCCATTATAATTCTCTTTTAAATTTACATTATCACCTTTCATCATTATCATATTAATAAAGTATATGTTTTCTAGTAATGTGTCTAGTAAAACCACTATACATGTAACCAATGTTTTTTATTGGTATGTATTATATTCTCATTAAAATTGAGATAATATAACTTTAGAACACAAACATTCTTGGGTTCAGTATTATCAGAAAGTAATATTTTTTGTATCAACATTTTTAACAAATTACAATATTTATAAAATGTCCTAAATTATTAAAAATAATATTTATGAAATCCTAGAGATTGGAAATTTTAAAGGGAATATTTGTTTATTCTAGTGTCCACCACTCTAACACTTCGTGAAAATGGACAACTTTTTAGAAGAAATCAGTAATTAATAAAAATAGGTTTTTTATTTGTAAAACCCATTTCAAAAATATCTAAATGAGTTAAAATATAAACATAAATTTCATAAAGATATTCATTACTAGTGGAAAACATAAAAATAGTTTATCTAAACATGAAATTTTATGTTGCATTTTTATAAATAGATTTTTATCCTTTGAAAATTTTTAATTTGATCTAACCTTTACAAGTTGATTTTGGAATAAAGTTTTATCTAAATTAAATTTCTCAGGATAATTTCATATAATATATTTCTTGAATTTTTTTATCATATTCTTTTGAAATATATGATATCTTTGTAGTAAGTGTATAAATTATTGAATTATCCTTCTAATGTTTTTTTATTAAAATTTTAATGGTTTTTATAAATCATAAAATTTTCATTATCTAACAATTTAGAAAATCATGGTACTTCTTAAAAGCAAGGTAATGTATTATTTTTATCAGATGAAGAATATTTTTCATCAGAATATATAGAAATATTATTTTCAATATATAAATGTACATTTAATTCAAGGTAAGATTAGTAGAATATTCATCTGTTATCTTAGCCATAATAATTTTTTTGTTTTTTGTATTTCTCTATAACATACAATATTCATCGAACAAGTAATTCCATTATCCAAAGAATTTTCAGAAGAACTACCTCCTCCACTAGAAGTCCATGTTTTTAAATCTCTTATACATTTTATATTCTTATTCCTATAATACATTTTAGAATTACTTTCATATTTCAATTACATTTTATCCTTCCTTTTCATTTTAGGAAAATATGGCCTTATATATCATTTTTTAACTCATAACATATAACATATATAGAATCATTTTTATCACTATTATCCTTAGGTGTTTATTATATTATTATTGAATATCATTCATTTATACTCTCTTTTTCATCCTTTTATCTAGATTATCCAACTCATTTCTTGATTATTCGAAGGAAGTAGTATATGAATAAAAATTAAATTTTTTTCTTTTAGAAAACAACACATCTTTCTCAGCAGATTTAAATTTAATTGCAAAATTTTATTTTTTACAAAAGAAACACATATATTCCTATTTTTCTTTTTTCCAGCATCCCTTTCCAATATTCTATTATAAATTATAATGGTTCCAATAAGGTCATCAATTGTAATGTTAGTAATCCTTATTGTATCATCAAAATAATTTATTTTCATTTACATTCATTTTGAAATATCTTAATAATTTTTTAAACTAATATCCCATCATTAATATCATTTCCCCCAGAGATTTTAAAAAGTTTGTAATAGTCATAATTCATTATTTAATCTTAGAAACTGACTCTTTAGGTAGAAAATAAAATACCTGATGGTCATCTATATGCATATGTATTCTGTTTTCATGGAAATTATATGCTCCAAATTGTGTTACCTATAACTTTTTTCATATACTTTTTTTAGCTTCACATGATGAAATATAATGATAGATTTTTCCTATCGATGATAATAAAAATGTATTCCTTACATTGTAATTTAACGTATACTCTAACTTTTCTTGATTTTTAAAATATTTTACATCCTTCTCTGGTGTTTTATAAATTCCAATCAACATCATGAAATTATAAACTCTAGTGTTTATGAAAAAAGTCATCATTATAACATTTCATTATTCATAATTATTACAATAAAAAAATAGGTATTCTAATCAGATTCAGATTTTGAAGGGTACAAATATTTAACCATTCAATATAATATAAATAGAATATATTTTATAAAGTATACCTTAGTGTTACAATAGTTTATAAAAAATTGTTTATAAAAACATAATAAACATGAAGTAGATAACAAAAGTAAAAAATCATCCAATATAGCAGTATAACCTGATCTAATACCAATTTTAGGACCATAAAACATTATAAAGTATACATGAGGTGGGAATTTATATTTAAAAATTTAAATGAACACAAAAACCAGAAAATCATTTTTTAAAAAGCTCAGATTTAGAAATCATTTGATAATCAGAGTGTTTTTATTAGATCCAATGATCATCCGATAAAATAATTAGTTAATCAGGATCATAGTCTGTCTGATAAATTGATTATTATAAATATTAAAAAAATAATATAAATCCATTGAGGAATATAAAACATATAGAAACAAGTAATAAAAAATCTTATAACAGAGGAAGAATTACATATAAGATTTAGAATAGTATTACTATTATATAACATTCATAGTTAAGTAAGTCATAATTCCTGACATAATATATCCATAGTTTTTAACCTACTAAAATCGTCTATCATTCCTTACTAGGAAATCCCTTGATAATAATATAGGAATGGGGTTTTTTTCAAAAACCATGGAATCTCTTGATCATAAATATTGGTGTGAATTGCCTTCCTATCCTTTGAATACCTCTATCTGATGGGACTGAATCCCCAGTTTTTATATCCAGGCAATCCCTCAATCTATCCACTAATAGAGAGATAAATAAAAGATAAAAAATATAAGGATTTTAAAATTCTTCAGTAAGAATTTAATGACCTACATCTATTTCTAAAGTGACCAAGTGAAAGAATGAGATATTCAGGAAGAGAAAAATATCAAATGTGTTGAGTTGAAAATGCATTAGATTCCAACTCTTAGAATAATCTCCTTTTAAAAGGAATCCCTCCAAAATATATATTTCCAATAATAGTAGAGTTGGTTATAATGACCTCAGATGATATTCCCTATACAACTCAACAAAATGATTTAATCAAATATTTTATTTATTAGAACCATTATAATTATAAAAAAATTATTTATGATAAAATAAGTCCAATTACTCCAAATATAAACATTTTATATTCTGATGGATTATAACATTTTTCATCAATATGATGAACGAAACTATTTTTAATCCATCAGATCTAAATAATTTTTAGTCCAATAAATATGCCTTTTGTTATTCAGAAGGACAAAACACTATTTAATCCACTAAAAAACATTAGTTAGTCCAAGGGATTAGGTAATGAAATATAATGATTATATTTGTTTTTCTAATAATTATTTCTATGTTTTGTAGAAAATAATATTTTCAAAAGAAAACATTTAAAAACACTTTTAATATATAAATTTAGTAAAATAAAGTTTTTAGGAAGTGTTAAAGTGTTTGTTATATTCCAAACTAGATAAAAGAAAAGTAGAAATTATAACATTCGACTCAACAAATACAATGTCCATGTATAAATTTAGTCTCTTACTACTACAATTTTTCTTGATCCTTGGTAATGTAATCTCGTTATTTCATACTATTGCAATACATAATCAATGACACAAATTTACTTGAGATAGATTTATTACAATAAATAATTTCATCACATCCTTCATATATTAATATTAAGATTTCAAATCCCCATAAACTAATTATATCACCTAAAAATCATGGAAAATCATCAATTCACCCATCATTCAAATTTAAAAAAATTTATTCCTAAAATCTAGAAATCCAAATATTATTTTTCATTTAATCAATGAAATATTTCATCAACTATATAATTTAGTATCATTTTCCCTTTATCAATATGTTTATAACATTGATCTTTAGATCAATATCCCACATTAGAATTTATTATTCTTCTGATATTTATAAATTCTAGAATTTAATAACCATATATTTTAAAATAATGTTTGATATCGTATAGGACATGTCAAACAGTTCTTTGAGAATCATGATATATAATTATTTAATGTGATTATTATAGAAAAGTTGTTAAATAGGTATTGATTAATTATATTAATTGTATTATGATATATCAATATATATGACCTAATTAATAAAAATGTATTGATTAATTCTTATGATATAAGGACTCATTTTTTAGTGAATTCATTTAATGAAACAATATATGTTTTCCTTAGTAATAGTTTTAATTTTATTTTTCTATTTTTAATATTATTAAAAATTTCTACCATTGTATGAAATATTACTTTATTAAAAGGGTATAATTTTTGAATCCATCACATCAAAATTATTGTAGCGTGAATATTTTTTTCTGATAAGATTTAATTTTTAGTGAATAGAGAAAATTATGATTTTATAGAAAACTATCACTTATTTTCAGGGTTTTTCAAATGCCCCATTTTTGTTTTGGAAAAGAATACCTCAAGGTATCATTAGAGTGTTTTTGGGTTATTTTTTTTAAAAGATAGATAAAAATATTCCAAAAAAATGTTGTTAAAATAGATGTTTTAAAAGTGACATAGTTTCCCAGTGTTACCCATATTTTTGTGACTCAAAATCATGATTTGTTTTAGCCAAAAGGAATGATTTACATATATCATAATTGGAGAATTGAAAATGGAGTATGGAGAATTACAAAGAAAAATTTGAAAACTCACATATTCCACATAGCATCTGAGCTATGTGGGTCATAGATGGTGTTTTGTTTACAGAAGATAATGTTCCTTCAGGGCTCCCCAAAGGGCTATGCACTATGAAAACTGCACAACAATATAATTTTTGGGTAATATAATTATTTTCATTCAATTAATGTGAATGAAATTACTCCTCAAATGTATTTAAATTTTTAAAGGAATATAGTGATTTAAGGGGAACCGTTGATGATTAAATGTGCTATATAGATCACATAGAAATTTTAGTATGTGGTGAAGGATATCCACAAAGGAGTTTTGTGTAATTAAAAATTAGTGGGTTTTTTGGATGAATCTTCCTTTATAAAGGAACCCTAAAAATTTCACTAGAGAGAGTGAATTTCATAAGGAAATATTATGGCAAGGATATTTTGGTACGTTTGTAAGTGGTTTACAAAGGTTGTTTCTACCATGGAGGAAGTGGTTCATGAAGGAGTTGGATCATGAAGGATGTAGTCTCCAAGGGATTATTAATTCATAGAAGTTGTTTAAGGTAAAAAAATTCCACAAAGGGAAAGAAATACATAAAGGAAAATAGATTCATGAATGATTCACACCACTCACTATATGGTAGTTTGTGAAGGAGACAATTTGTGAATAATCATCATACATACTTCAAGGTAGTCGTCAAAGGGATTAAGGAAGATCACAAATAGATAAAAATATTTTGAAAATGACTCTCCAAAAATAAATCAGTATGTGGAAAAGGATATTTCATCTAATAGGTGAAAACAAGACATAATGGTACACTTATATGTGAAACAATTTAGAGGGTCTCACACAAGTAGATACATTCCAGGTTGACCAAGTAAATAGTATCATTGTAAATGTTTGAAGAAGTGGGATAAGATATGGGATCTTCACCAACAGTATAATGACCCATCCTTAAAACATTAATTAATCATGAATTTTATTCAATAAAATACATTATTACACATTGAGTATCATTTTGGGTTTATTGTTTTAGTGAATTAGGATAACTTATATATATACGAAATTCATACAAAGAGGATATAACTAAAAATAGTATCCATTGTTTTCAAAACATTAAATCAAAAAATGATTTCTCTGAAAACACTCTATATCATTCATTACGACTCTCTTCCTTTTCTTAGCCAACCTTATATCCTAGGAAAAACATTTTAAAATCTTGGTATGAGTTTAAAACTCAATAAGGGAGATAATGAAATAAATCGTTAGTCAAGTGATGACGTAAAAACCAATGAAACCCATTATAATAAAAACTCATATGCATAGAAACATTATGTTGTTGCCTTGGGAAATATTTTCTAGATCACTCCTATATTAACCCGTACCCATGGAATAGTTTTTTGGTCAACTTCCATCCCTAGAGTACCCAATGCATTGGAGATCTATAATGGGGCTCACCCATCATATCTTGATATATAATGGGCTCAACCCAACATATCTTGAGCTGTATTGGGTACAACCCATCATATCTTGAGCTATAATGGGGCTCACCCATCATATCAGGAGATATAATGGGATCAACCCTACATAAATAATTTCCAAGGAACATATCATGAATAAAATACTTCATAACTCATTTAAATACTTGAGGAAAAAACATTCATATTTCAAAATACATTTTTTACATAAAAAACACTCTTAGAACATAAACAATAAACAAAAGATAATGAAATATTGTTATTTAGAAAAAATATAATGGAGAAATTATGGTAATAAAACATCATGAAATCATATGAGTATACTCATGTCATAAAAAAAGAACAATCTCTTTAGTTTTCATAAAGGATACATTTAAAAAGATTTTAAGAGGAAAGTGAATTAAAAATACCATAACATTGATGAGAGAAATGATTAAATGATCGGAATATGTATACATACCATAAATAAAAATAATATAACATAATACAATCAAATTAAAAGTTATCTTAGCATGACAAAAACCCTTGAGGATGAAGGTTTATCCAAATAATGGAAATTGGGTTTAGAATTCACATACGAAATTTTGGAATGGTATTGGGTCTACATGGGAGAGATTAATTAGAGATAAAGGGGTATCTAATCCTTAATAAATATTAATGTTCTTGTGGGTGAGGTGAGAAAATATACCCTATCCTTAGGAATTAAAAATAAAATATCCCATCATAGAGGATATTCATGAATAAAATTGAGAAACATAGGATCCCTTACCTCAGTTTTGACATCCCAAAAATGTGATCAAACCTCCTATGTAAAGGATTAAATAGGGTTATTTATATTTTAAATAAACATATTAATGATTATAACACCTTTAATGACAGTTTTATAATATCATTCCACCCATTCATTAAAAATATTTTGTTAATTCCATTGTTTCAGGTGCGTGCATTACATATTTTCCATGAGCGGTTTGTAAAGGAAATTCTTGTCGATTTGAAGTGAAACTGCAGAATTGAAATGAAGTGGTATTTTCATATTTCAAGAACCAAAAATTATGCCATTTATCATTTTAATTCTAAAATTAAGGTGATTCATAGGTTAAAACATTATTGATATTTATTTAGGTGATTTAGGATGATCTTTGATCATAATGAACTCATTTTGTTTTATAAATTAATAACATGTGTAAAAAATGATTACAAAACCTTAAATAATATCTAATAAATAAATTATAATAATTTTCATCCATAAAAATAGTTTCCTGAACAATCATGAAGGAATTAAAAGAAAATGAATTCACATCATCCACGATGTCGGTAAATCAACACATCACATATGGTGTTTTAATTTCATGAATAAGTGGGAGAGGAGAAGAAGTATAATAGAGAATCATCAATAAACATGATGAAATCTATAATATCTAAGATATTGGATAATTCATTTCACTTTTATAATTGGAGGTTAGGAATGAAGAAGAATAAAAAAGAAAATGAAAAGAAAATAAATAAATCAAAAGAGAATGTTTACCTCTTGATCTCTTCTCCTTTAGATCCTTCTTGAGGCCCTTAGTTTTTGCCTTTTGGTGACACTAGTAGGTAATGAAAATTTTTTAGGGGCTTGAGATGAGTATTTTTCAAAACATTACCATGGCTCAAGGCTTGAGAGGTGTGGGAGGAAGAGGGGGAAGTGGGTGGTATTTATAGTGGAGGAGAGGAGGAATTTTACGTTATTTTGATCATTATTTTTTAATTTTCTACAAGACAAGAAATATTTAGGATTCCAAGACCAAAAATAGTAATATGGGCATGTTATATTGAAATAATGGTTGATTACATAATCCATGATGCTGAAAATAGTGTATTTATCTCATAATGTATTTATACCGTAATTATCGTATTTTACTATTTACCAAAAATTCATTTATTTTAAAAAAATACCAAAAATTCACCCAAAATATTTTTTGATATATAGAATAAAAAAATTGAATCCATTTTTTGAAAATATTTTTCTAAATATTTTTAATTTAATTTTTTTTAAAATAATATTTTATTCCAAAATCAACAATTTTAAAAAATTTATTTACTTGTTCCATGTTATTTGTATATCAATACATAAATTATATCTTATATGTATACTATCATAGGTGATGTAAATATTCATAAGGGTATATTACTATTCATAAGGGTAACACTACTATTCGTAAGGGTAAGTTACTATTCACCAAAAATTAATTTGGTCTTATCAGACTCTAAATAACTTACTCATTGCAACCAATGATGTCCAATTTTTAAAATTCAAAACACAGAAGTGGGAAGATTAAGTTTAGTGCTCATTATACCTATCTACATAAAAAATTCCATTCATTTCAATTTACTTTTGAAAATAAAGGTTGTTACATTATCCCTGTAATTTTTCAATTTCATCCTCACAATTTTATTTAATTATTAAAAAAATGAGGGTGCCTTTCCCTCATAGAAATTTCAGATTCCCATGTTTCTTCTTCAACAATGTGGATTATCCACAAAACCTTTACCTGGTGGATTACCTTGTTCTAAAATACATTCTCTCTACGATAAAGAAGATGAATAGTTTTCTCCTCATAAGAAAGGTTCTCTTCCTGCTAAAGTAATCCATGGATCAAAACATGATATGAATCTGGAACATACTTTCTCAACATCAAAACATGAAAAATATTGTGTACCTGAGAAAAAATCAGAGCTAATGCTACTCGATATGCAACTAGTACAACTTTCTCTAAGATTTATAAAAGGACTAATGAACCACAAACATACATTTCTTTTCTTACCAAAACACATCACACTTTTCTAAGGAGAGATTTTAAGGGAATCATGGTCACCTACTTCGAAAGATAATTTTTTCCTTCTACTATCTACATAACTTTTCTGCCTCCTTTGAGATTTCCTCATGTGCTGCTAGATCATCTTTAATTTCAAATCCACTTCCTCTAGTAATTCTTACTTGATCAACATTCTTTCACTAACTTCATCCCAAAACGCTAGCGTCTAACACCTCTTCCCATACAAATCCTCAAAAGGTTTCATCTGTTTACTGAAATGAAAACTATTATTATAAGAAATCTCAAATAAATAAATATACTGATCCCAAATTCCCTGGTAATCCATTCGAAAATATTGAAGCCTATTCACATAATTATGAATCATTTGTTTTGTTGGCCATCTGATTGAGGTTGAAAAGTTATAGCAAAATTTAATTATTTTCCAAATGGCTTTTGAAGGCCCTTCCAAAAATTAAAAGTGAACCTAGGATCTTGGTCAGATACATTGGAAATAGGAACTCCATGTAACCTGACAATCTCTTGGAGGTACAGTTGAGAGAGCTGATCCCTAGAAATTATACCTCGAATTGAAAGAAAATGTGCAGATTTAGTCAGCTGATCAACAATCACCCAAATATCATTGTTACCTAGAGAAGTCTTTGGTAGTCCCACAACATAGTCCATGGATATATTCTCCCATTTCCACTCTAGAACCATTAAAGGCTAGAGCATCCCCATCGGTAACTATCTATATACTTTAACCTGGTAACAAGTCAAAAAATTCACAGAAAAATCAACAATATCCCTTTTCTTTCCGTCCCACCAATAATACTCTTGAAGGTCTCTATATATTTTAGTACCACCATGATGAACTAAAAATAGAGAAGTATTAGATTGAAACAAAAATTATTTCTTCAACTGGTAATCCCAAGGCACACACAACCTTTTACCAAAACCTAAAGCACAATACTTATCAAGTTTAAATTCTTGAAACATGCCCATTTTAAGCAATTCTACCTTTCTCTATAGCTCACAATATTCCTTTTGTTCTTTCGTAATTTTGTCTGACAAATATAGCTTCACTGAAACCTTAAACAAAAAATATGTATTCCATGCATGAATAACTTCTAATCCAAAATTCATTCAATCATTTACCAAAGGATCATTTTTCAAACATATAATGGTTAATGTAGCCTTACATTTCTGAGTCAATGCATCAGCCACTCTATTTTATTTCCCATGATGATAACGAATCTTGAAATTATAATCCTTGATTAGTTCCATACGTCTTCACTATCTCATGTTTAATTCCTTCTGAGTGAATATATACTTCAATATTTTATGGCCAGTATATATTTCACATTTGGCTCCATATAAATGATGCCTCCATGTTTTTAAAGAAAATACCACAGATTATAATTCCAAATCATGTGTAGGGTAATTTAACCCATGGGGTTTCATCTGACGTGAAGCAAAATAAATTACCTGATCATTCTAAATTATAACACAACCATGTCCCTTTAATGAAACATCATTGTAGATGAAAAACTCACCATTTCGGGAATTCAAGGCTAAAATTTGATCATTTACTAGTCTATTCTTCAATTCTTGAAAACAACCATCACATTCTCATGTACAAATAAATTTAACCCCATTTTTGGTTAACATAGTTAGCGGTCTAGATAACCATGAATTTTTTTAACAAACCATCGGTAATTACCTACTTATCCAAGAAAACTAAGAATCACTATAGCATTTATAGGTCTTGGCCATTCATAAACTACTTTTGTTTTCAAAGGATCAAATGTTATTCAATCCTTATTTACAATGGGCCCAGAAAAGAAATCTTTTGCAACCCAAAATCACATATTCTGAATATTCCCACCAGTTTATTTTCATTTAAGGGTTTCAAAACACCCCTTACATGTTTTTCCTGCTCCTCTTTACTTCTAGAATATACCTAAATGTCATCAAAAAACACAACCACAAACATATCGAAGAACTCATGAAATATTATATTCATAATATCCCAAAATACTACAGGTGCATTAGTTAACCCAAAAGTCATAAATTCAAATTCTTAATGACCATATATTGTACAAAACGCAATCTTTAGGATGTCTTCATCATTTATTTTCAACTGATGGTACCCCGACTTCAGGTCAACCTTTGAAAAATACTTTGATCCCTGTATCTGATCAAACAAATCATCGATATGAGGAAAATGATACTTTTTTAATAGTAATGTTATTCAAAGCTCTATAATCAATGGAAAGTCTCATTGGACCATCTTTATTTTTAACAAATAAG
The DNA here is from genome assembly GCA_963277665.1 of Viscum album. Classification (NCBI taxonomy): domain Eukaryota; kingdom Viridiplantae; phylum Streptophyta; class Magnoliopsida; order Santalales; family Viscaceae; genus Viscum; species Viscum album. The sequence continues at coordinate 1,259,008,073 of OY728122.1, forward strand.
ATAGGAGAACCCTATGATAAAGTGCTAGGATGGATGAAGACTTTATCTAATAATTCCCACAACTTCTTTTTTTATTCCAGAAGTTCATTTTGAACCATTAGAAAAGGGTGTTTAGAAACTGTCTTAACACGAAGAACTAAGTCAATAGTAAACTCAACCTCCATATTATAAATAACACTAGGAAAATCATCCAAAAAAACATTAAGGACTTCATTTACCACTGGTACATCATTAATCTGGATAGTTCACTTATCATAAAAAATATGATCAAGATAACTTTCATTCCCATATTTCATCAGTCTCATAGATTCATAATTTTTTATCAACTGTATGGTTTCATTCATGTACAAAAACTAAAACTCTTTATGAATGAAAAAACTTTTTTTTTGAAATATATCTTAGCAAGATAAAAAAGAAAGCAAGTCCATTCCTAGAATAACCTCAAAATCTGCTATAGATAAAACCAAAAGGTTTACAGGTAAAATCCTTCCACAAGCATAGATAGGTAAATTATTATAATTTCTTTTCGTCACAATATATCCCCCATTTGTTTTTATTATGATTTTTGGTTTCATTTCATGAGGTGGAATTCTTAATTATTTTGAAAATTTATCAGAAATGAAGTAATGTGTAGACCCCGAATCATGAAACACATTTTCTAAATCTATAAAAACAGGAAATGTACCTAATACCACCACCATTTTCGGCCAAGAATCCCCTAAAGTGGTTGCAAATGAATTCTCCACACCCTACTTCTTCTAGTCTTACTAATTTCCTACCTAAGTGACTTGCTTCAAAAAAAAATAGAAAAATGACCCAATTATTTATAGTTAAATAATCTCACCATCGTCATCGCATTAATATTCAGATCATATTCCTTGAACTCATGTGAAATTTTTCCAAACATTCTACATCGGTAGAACTTCCCATAATTTATAAGTCATTCACCAAAATTCTTTTTATCACACTTCTCACAAGAAGGGAAATTGATTTTCTAACCTCTAAACTTCTTTGAAGAATTCTTCCCCAATGCCTCATAACCAGACCACTTATTATCCTTGTCATCACGAGGCACATACATTTTAGAAAACTCCATCTCCACATTTTCAGCACAATGAAAAATTTTCTAATAGCTTTTATACACTTGTGAAGCCAAATATCTTTGTAGAAAAGGTTTTAAACCAGATTAAGATCTATTAATTTATATATCAATTTAGAGAGTAAATTCTGGTACATAACTATCCGTTCTTGTAAAATTGGGTTCATATAATGCCATATAATCATCATCTTTCAGCTTCTATTCTAATAATTTTATATTCATTATATGTCAAATAGCTTAAAGAAAATATTTTTCTAGAAAAAGAATATTATAATAATCCCATTCTAGACTGTCAAGATCATCTATTTATCTCATATTATTAACCATATACCACGATTGATCAGCATCACCTTCCAAATTTTGAGTTTATATTATTCCCTTTTGACATTCCTTATATCTCATTACATCAAATATCTTTTCTAAAGCATTGATTTATCCTTCGGTTATCACTGGATATATAGTTCCACTGAATGCTGGAGGACGCTACCTCATAAAATGCTCCACAAAAGAAATATTTCATCATGGTAGATCATGTTCCTCTCTATCATGGATAACAACACTCTTTATTTCATGAGTCAACTGAGCTATTTCTATCACAAACTTCACAGTTCTGACTCCCACTATTCAGAGCTGTAGATTCAGACATACATTACCCTCTTGGTGCCTTCCGACATCAGAATCCCAGTTTCTTCTACAGAAAATAATTCTGAACAGACATATCTTAGACAAAGTAACCTAGAAATATTAAAATTATATAACATTTCAAATTAACCATATCGTAAAAATCATTTATGTCATTTTGTAACATCATCCTAACCCCCTAAATTTATCTAAACCATCCTATGATACCAACTATAAGTACCCAGCTTTAAAACACCACTAAATCATGAATATTTGTCAAGGACATACAATATTACACATTGAGGATCTTTTCAGGTTTAGAATTTTAGAGAATTATGATACCTTACATACATTCCAAATTCATTCCCAGAGGATACTGCTAAAAAAATTATTCATTTTTTTAAAACATTAAACTTAGAACATGATTTATTTGACAACACTTCATATAATTCATCATGAATCCATTATTTCTCATACCAAACCTTATATCCTGTGAAAAACATTTTGATATCTTGGGATGAGTATAATACTATGGATATAAAAAATGAAATTGTTAGTCAAGTGATAACATAAAAACCAATAAAACCCATAATCATAAAAACTCACATGTACATTAACATTATGTAGTTTCCTTGGGAGATATTTACCATATCACTCATACATTAACCCTTACACATGGAATAACATTTTTTTCAACTTCCATCTTTGGAGTACCCAATACATTGGAGAGCTATAATGGGGTTCACGGGTCATAAATTGATCTCTATTGGGTCAACCGAACATATCTTCAGCTATAATGGGATCAACTCAACTAATATAAAGATATAATAGGGATTACCCATCATATCATGAGATATAATGGGCTCAACCCAACATAAATAATGTATAAGGAACATATCATGTATAAAACACTTCATAACTCATTTACACCCTTGAGCAAAAAACATTCACATTTCAAAATAACATTTTTTTGTAAAAATAACTATTAGAACATAATCACTTCACAAAATATAATGAAATAATATTATTCAAAAAAATATATAATGGAGACACTATGGTATCAGAACATCATGAAATAAGAATAGTACAATCATTTCATAAAAAATAACAATCTCATTAGTTCTCATAGAGGATACATTTAAAAGGATTTTAAGTGGAAAGTCATTTACAAATACCATAACATTGATAGGAAAAATGATTAAATAAAGGATATATATATATTGTAAATACACATAATAAGACATAATATAATTAAATCAAATTTCATCTTAGAATGATAATAACCCTTGAAAAATAATGTTAACCCAAATAATGGAAATTTGGTTCAGAATTCACTTACAAAATTTTGGCATGGAATTGGTTGTACATGGGAGGGAATAATGAGAGAGAAATGAGTATATTAGAATTAATAAATCATAAGTTAAGTATGGGGGAGGTTCAAAAAAATACCCCTTCCTAAGGAATTAAAAATTAAAGATCATAATATAAAGATATTCTTGAATAAAATTAAGAAAGAGAGGATCCCTTACCTTGTGTTCAACTTCCCCCAAACATGTTTAAAACTCGTGTATGAATGTTAAAATAGTTTTATTAAGATGAAAATAATAATAGTTGTGTTTATAACACATTTAATTATCACTAAATAACATCATTCAAACCATTAATTAATAATATTTAGTTAATTACATTGTTTCGGGTGCGTGCATTACATGGTTTCCATGAGTGGTTCGTAAAGGATATTCTTGTCAATTTGAAGTGAAACTATAGAATTGGAATGGAATGATATTTTAATATTTCCAGAACTATAAGTTATAGAATTTATCATTTTGAATTCTAACATGATTATGATTCATAAGTTAAAACATTATTGATATTTGTTTAGGTCATTTTGGTGATTCTTCAATCATATTGAACTCATTTTGTTTTATAAATTAATAAAGTGTGTAAAACATCATTCAAGAACCTTATATAAGATATAATACATAATTTATAATCTAGTAAAAAAAATAAAAATGGGATCATTACAATTGTTGAAGGAAGTAAATGAAATTGAAATCACATCATCCACGATGCCTGTAAATCGACACATCAAGGATGGTGTTTTAATTTCTTGAATAAGTAGGATAGGAGAAGAAGTATAATAGTGAATATTCCATAAAAATTATGAAATCCAGAAAATGTAAGATACTATCTCATTCATTATTTCTAGATAAGGGGGGGGGGGGGTGAGGAAATAAGATTAATAGAAAAGATAATGAAAAGAATAAAAAGAAAACCAAAGAGGATTTTTACCTCTTGATCACTTTTCCTTGAGATCCTTCTTAAGGAAATTGGTTTTGAACTTTTGGTGAGACCATATGTTCTTGTACATTTGTAAGGGGATTGAGAAGAGTATTTGGAAGAAATTTTTCAAGGCTCAGGGCTAGAGAGGTGTGGGAGTAAGATGGGGGATGAGTGGTATTTATAGTGGAGGATAAGAGGAGTTTTACATTTTTTAAAGATTATTTTAGTATTTTTCCCAAGACAAGAAATATTTATGATTCCAAGAAAAAAAATAGAAGTAATTTCATGTGAGTTCAAACTAATGGTTTCTAAAATCATCCATGATTTAGGGAATAGTTTATATATCTCATAATGAATTTATACCGTAGTTACCACATTTTACTATTCACCAAAAATTCAAGTATTTCAGAAAAATCACAAAAATTCACCCTGACCATTTCTCGATATGGCTAATTTAAAAATGAACCCCATCTTTTGAAAGTAATTTTATAAATATGATTAATTCAATTTATAAATAAAATATGATTTTATTCTAGAAGCAAGAATTTTAAAACATTTTTTTACTTATTCCAGGATATAGGTATATCATAACTTCAATTAAATATTATATGTATACTGTCATAGTTGGGGTTACTATTCATAAGGGTATGTTACTATTCATATGGGTAACATTAGTATTCATAACGGTATTTAATATTCAACATAAATTAATTTAGTCATATCATACTCTAAATAACTTACTGATTGCAACCGTGTATGTCCATTTTCAATATTCAAAACACAGAAGTGGGAAAATTAAGTCAAGTGGTAATTATAACTATCTATATAAAACAATGTTTCATGCTATTCAATTTACTTTTAAAACCATGGGGTGTTACAATCAGACTATATTACATAGGATCATCACCATCAGATAATATTTTCATAGTGATTTTATTCACTTTTAAATCAAAGGTAGTGAAATGATGAATTAGAATCTCTTGAGGATATATATAAAGTTAAGAGAACTTTCCCTGATATATCATGGAAGTGTGATTCTCATGGGGATGTTCATATTAAGACTATGATAGTGAACATGATGTTCCATGGAAAATGTCATATCATTGGTGAAATTCTAAAAAATAGAAGATATTTTTATTTGGAAAGGAAGATAACTATTTTTCATCTCAACAATTGAGAATAAAATGGAATTCTAGGGGAAGTGATTCTGAGGAGATAGTCATCTAACCCAAACATTTTAAGATATGTGATCCCAAAAAGGAAGTGATCTGGATAAAATCAACAACAATTTGATTTACTGTATTTGGTATATTGGAACATTTTCTTTGTATGTTCCTTGGACAAAGCCTAGTGATGGTGAACCAAGAAAACATTTTTCGACCTTATTCTTGTTTTATTTATTTACTTGTTGTGCACAATCATCAATTAATTTTGATATAGAAAAGATCAACAAAATCACTAAAGATAAAACAAATTGACTCTTATAATAATTTGGTCATGATCTAGTGTGGTTGGAAGGATTTTGAAATGAATGTATATAGTCTAATTCTCCTCCTGTCATGGTATCTAACACCCTTTTAGGACTAACAATTGATATCAGATAATATGTACCTTGTGTGGGATTTATTTCTCTGGCTGATTTATTAGATTGTTAAAATTTATTTTTTAGTTTGATCTTGTTTTTTTGATTCATAGAAAATTAAAAAACATCCAAAAAAGAAGAAGATGTCTGATTGTATTCCTCAGAGTGTAAGTGTCTTTAGAAATAGTGTGATTCAGCTGAAGGAAAAAACATTTGTACTATATAATGGTTTAGTTGAGTCATACAGTTAAAATATTTACTCATTGAATAATTTTTAAGGAATGTGTGAAGAGATCAATATTCCAGTTGATGATCAAACTAATGATAATGTAAAAATTTCAAGAAGAACAAAAGTGGAAAGTTTCCCTAAATCAAGGGAATTGGTCTAGAAATTTTATGAATAAAATATGTATAAAGAAAACCAGATATAAATGTTGAAAATAAAATTCAACAAGATAAAATGTTTGAATAAATGAATTGTCGAAGTGTTCATAGATATAATGATGAATATTGAAACCCACGTTGAAGAACATAAAAACCCAAGTCCGAAGACAAGGAAAATAATATAAACTCAAATGAATTTTATGATTTGAATGATAGAAATGATAACCTTTCTATACACTATAAAAAATTAGTACATGAGAGCCAAAGGATATAACATTACAATTTGTTCTTTAATGATTATATTCCATACGTGAATTTTAAAATAAAAGAGAAAAGTGACATGGTGGATAAACATCCATGGAAATTGGAAGATTATATGAATATTGGTAAGTCACTAAAGAGATAACGTGATGATCAACTTGAATATAGGGACAGGGAGATTAAAATTAGGGAAAAGAGATAGAGTCATTCAAGAAAGAGGTAGAGAAATCAAATGCCAAAGGCAAGCAAAAATTGAATTTTGCTTTGAATTTAATATTTTCCATCCATTGGTAGGTAATAATGAAATGAAATGAAAATATGATATCTTAAAGGAAAACATGTAATTATTTTCTCATCACAAATTACATACACTTTGGTAAAATCTGGTACTGGCTATAACGCCCCATCTCCCATGCATAGGAAGAAGAGATCCATAAATGTTTCCATAAAAATAGATAACCATTCATGCTTTGGAAATTGGCCAAAAAGGAATTTCATTGGAAATAATGACAACATGGTCTATTTCTATTGTATATAGGGTCAAATTTCTTGTTTTTTAGGATTTGGAATATATTTCATGTTGTGAATAAAAAAATAATTATAAAAATGATAATTAGAAGAAGACTATTGAGAAACATGAGATAAGAGCCTTTCAAAATAATGTTTCCTTGAAATGATACTATTGTGGAGGACTGGGACACACCATGATTATGTCATATCAATTATAGGTGTTCAATGTCAGAAGAAGAACCCTATCTGTATAAACATCTCCACCAAAAATGATGACGTGAGGTATGTTTTTAATGGTAGATGTTTTATACTTTCAAATCATGGGAATTTGGAAAGATGCTGCATGCTGATGAAATTTGGGAAGAAGAAAAAACCTAAACTGATATCCCAAATACCCAATGGTGTATAATGATAAATCTAATATTGTAACACAACCTAAAATGTTGAAAAAAGGAATAATGTATCAGAGGAAACACAAGTATATCAATGAAATGGGCACCAATCACCTCCAATGTTACACTTAAAAAATCTCTCTTAGATATAATGTGAATATACCTAGAAGAGAAAGGGGTGAAAAACTCTATTTTAAGTAAAAATAATTTACATTCATTGTAGGATTCACTCCCATCACATTAGGTTTAATTTTCTTGGATAAATATCAAACAAAAACTGAATAAAAAATTTCATGATCAATTCATGTGTCATTAAATAAGGAGAGAAGTGAAGGAAAGAGAAAGGGCTCTCCAACAGAGGATGAAGAAAGTGTAGAAAACTAGTGGAAGTATTCATTCTCAAATAAATAATCATGAAAATGGAACAATATTGGTGAATTAAAGAATTAAATTACATCAAGATAGTTTAAACCAAAAATTGTGAACAAGGCCAATCCTATAGAATCAACATATCAGATTAAGGCACAAAATATGGGTAAATTATTTCTAGTCATATAGCTAGAATAATTTAAGTTTGATGAGTATTTGGAACAATTATGTAAATCGTATAGTTCTTTGTAACAAATTATTAATGGATTTATCCATTAAGATAAACCACAATCTTCTTCTTGATAAATCCAGAGCTACCCCTCATCTTATGCGTTAACTTTTTCTCAAATATGTTGGACGTTCTTCAGGACTAAATGGGATAAAAAATCCATGGTGTGTGAGTATGAGATGAAATGGAACATATGTATAAGTTTAAGGGATATACATATGACAAGAAGATTCCAAATTATTTAAATTCATATATCATATTAGTTATAACAAGTGGTGTTATAGAACCACTTTATTTTTGAAATCTTTAACAAAAATTTGCATAAATGGAAAAGAGAGATTATACGATGAAGAGCCTGATATGAAACTAAAGAGATATTAATGATAAAAATGAATTATCAAGTGGTTCCAAGTGTTATTGAATATTCAACCATTGGTATTAATGCTTAGTTCAAGTATTATTCTTCCACTGAGAGAACACTAATTCAGGGATAATTAGTAACATTAATGTACATCATGATTATCTATTTTGTTCTAAAAACAATATATGGGATAACTATATTAAGGATATTAGGAATCTATAAGTTTTTAGGAAAATATATTGAGAAGCACTCAAGGAAATGTTTCATCATCTGATAATAGATTCCATTGATGAAATGAGGTAATTCATGGTTCTAGAATCCACAGAAGTAAGTGGATGACATGGGAAACATTGGGGTTTATTGTCTTAATATCTTGTTTCCTAAAAAGAGTTATGAATCAGCAGTCTTAGAGGATTTTTCAATGAATCAATTAAAATTGGTAATTTTACTTTCTAAAAAACATTCAGTAGTGTGTGTCTATATAAAATAAATTACTCATATATTTAAAAGTTCTAAAATAATAAAACATTAAATATAATGTTAACAAATGGTGTCAATGGTTAAATAGAACATAGTAGATATGGATACATGGTCTTCATATGTCATCCTATGGTGCCTCATATTCCTTTAATAAGTGAATGACCAAAGGGGGGGGGGGTTAATATATTTTTATTTAGATTTTAGGAGGTTAAATAATAATTAATACCCAATTGAATTCTATGAGAAAGGGTGATATTGAAGTAAAATATATGATAGGTATCTAGTGTGATAAATCATGTTCAATAAATATAATTAAAAAAATATTGTCCATCATTCATGAAAAAAGAACATTGAAATCAAATATTACTTCATTAGGAAGAATGTGAAGCATGGGCTTGTGATGTTGGAGTATGTTTCTATTATGCTATAAGAAGTTGACATTCTGATGAAATCCTTTCCCAAAGAGTCGTTGGAGTAGAATTTACAAATTTTTTTTCATTAAACTCCACACACTAGAATAACATTTGATGTTGGACCTCTTGTACCTGAATTGTGGTTTTTTTATTATGTGTTGATCTATGTTATTTTTCCTATTGCAGACCACAAAGAAAAAACATTCAAGTTCAGTGATAAAGTTGGAGAATTTGTGGACATAAAAGGGAGGGAATATTTATAAATCATGAAAGGGGGAGAATATTATTTTGGGAGTAGTGATGTGGGGTGATATATTTAAATCTAATTATGCTATATATGATTGATCAAAGGTTATATGTTGAGATATAAACTTTTTTGGAGAAATAAATGGAGTGGTTTGGTAATTAAGTGATTTATTCATAAAAATTTAATGCTTCCCATGACTATCATGACAAGAATGGATCATGTGGGCATATATTTGTTGTTGAGTAAATCATTGATCCCTACATGGAATCACAAAAAGAAAATTTTGGTAAAAGAGTTTTATAAATTTTAAGTGTTGTCAACAAAACCAAAGGGAGAAATTATTGGGAAAAAATCACTCAAGGTTTCATTTCAGTGTTTTTGGGTTCTTTTTGTTTGTTAAAAAAGATAGTTGATGACATTCTTTAATGTCTATCACTGAAGTATGTAAAATAACAAATAAAAATTGGTAAATTAAAGGATTATGCATTACAGTTGTTCATTGAGAACTAGATAGGGTGTTTCATTTTCAGAAGATGATGGTATTCTAGTGTGACATATAGGGGTATGCGATGTGTGAACAACACAGAAAATTACTTTAGTGGATGCTCGTAATTTTCAATTAAAAATGGTCAATTAAATTCATCCATAGAGGGATAATTGTTTATGGAGGAAGATATAGATTTAAGGGGTGCCATTAATTATTAGATTCACTTTGTATACAGTATAGAATTTTCAGTACATGGTAAAGGATAGTTTGTAAGGATGGTTGCGCCCAAATTTACCCTACAGGTATGCGGTCATTGTAGTACAGGTAGGGGTCAAATCCACAGGGACTGAAGAAGAAACCTCTAGACACTCATATTTTGGAAGGATTTGGCTATGGAGTGGCCAACTATTTGGATTGATTTGATTTGAATAACAACTGATTTAATTTAAAGAAAATAAATTAAAACATACAATTACTTAGTCTTAAACAATTAATGGAGATAATTTGATCCTAAGTTGTTACTAGGGTTAGATTGGATGTATTTTATTTTCTTATAACGTTCGTTTCACTAATTCAAGACATATACACAAAATGATATAATTCCTCAACATCATTCACCAATTTAATCCCTACACAATTCCAAGGCTAATACCCAATGCACTTAGAGGATCAATTTAATGATCACTCTAAGGAATTGGATCGTACTAGCACTCGAAATGTGTCATTTTTAAAGTTGGTGAAGACGAAGAAGAAAATAAATCATCAAATGGAAATCTTAAAATAATGGAATGATTATGAATTTATGCACATTAAATAAAATCAAATCCACCCCATGCAACTACCTAGGATCAAACCATAAGGGGTTAGACCTCCATTTTTGCAATTCAATAAATGGAAGCAAGATTTTGACTTAAAGAAGAGGGATTGAAGAAGAAAAATAAAACAACGAAATGATCACTCCACCATTGTGTGAATAAATTCACAAGTGATGGTGTGAATAAGATCAAAAATTGGGGAAATGGTATCAATGTTAAAAGAAGAAGAACAGAAAAAGATAATAAGAATAACTTTTATTGAAAACTATGGTGATTCAAACAACTTACATGCAAAAGAAGAACGTTACAAAGGCAATTTGGCATAACAACATTACAATGAAAGTAAAACTCCAAGATCCCTCAATACTCCATTTCTATAGCCTTAAATATACATTTAGGAGTCCTTGGGTAGATATCCCATTAATCCCACTCTCTTTAATTAATTTTGGTGGACCTAGGTGGGTGGACATTTAATGTAGAGGAGACCTTTTAACTCTTGCCTCGAAGTGGGAGCCAGCTTTCATCCACCAAATAGAATCACCACTATTACCTTCTAGAAGGCCGAATTGGAGTGGGCCATAAAAGTCTTAAATGAAGCCCCTGATGTCTCCTAAGAGCTTGTAACATTTCATCCAAATATAATTTTTGGTATGCGAGATATGAGTTAAATGGTGGGATGTTTCTCTGGGCCATAGAATATGGCCCAAAATTACATCTTCAACATGGGCCACCTAGAACTCCATTAAAAAATTCTAATTAGCATGGGATACTATTTAATGAAATGTTTCCCATGATTTCTTATATCTCCAATTAATGTTTGAGACTCTTTGGGCTTGAATCATGACCGTTACAATTATTTTATTGGGCTGTTGTCCAGCTCACTTCACCCAGAATGTTGTTGGTTCAAGGACCACTTTGGTCATCTTCCAAATTGAATCTCCGAGTGATCCAAAATAAAGAATTTTTCCTTATATAATGGGATACCTGAAAATAGAATATTAAATTAAAATCAATAATATTTGGCGTTTTATTAGATGTTCAAGAATGTACCATGTAATAGTGAATTTTAGGAAAGAATTGCAATCATGATGTGAAATGATGTTCAAAGTGTAAAATGCACTAAAATGGTATTTATAAATAACAAATCACATGAAAACTATATAAATTAATAGTGAATATTAGCCTCTTCCAGTGGCTAATCACACCCCCCAACTTGAGTTTTTCTAGTCCCGAGCAAAATATTTCTCAAAAAAATGAAATTTGAATTCCCTTTTCCAAAAACATTTAATACACTTTTCTCATCCAAAAATATCATACCAAACAATTATAAAACCCTTAAAAATCATTTAAATCAAGCTATTACCATAGGTGTATCCCAAGAACAAGCCCATTCCTTTGATCAAATTCATCACCATATTTCAATAAATTTCAATTAAGTATGATAAGTGTTGTGCGTCACAATAGACAAGGGGGTTCGTTTTCATTCGAGGGAGAAAAGATAGAATCACTAGGAGAAATAAAATTTTAATATTAAGATGAGTACTCATTTATTATTTTGTTTTTTTTTCAATTTTTCCATTTTAATTGAAATTTAACTCAATCGAGTGAACCAATGTAGCAAGACTTTTCCGATGACTCCCAGGCTCAAAGACCTTAGGGAACCAAGTGAAGCTCATATACTCGGGCATCATCTCGAGTTAGCTCAATCAAAAACAAATTCAAATTACCACAAATAGAGATAAAGTGCCCAAATCCAATCCATACAACAATGGAGTCGTCATCCCCAAGTGCCGAAAGCCATGAATTAGGTCATTTCATTGCTCTACACGCAAATTGATTTTGTTTTGATTTTTTGAATACTCATGTTAAAATTAAAATGATCACCAACCTTATTAAATTTATTATGGGACCCCAAGAACTAAAAATAAAACCCCAAAATCTATAGGACGTGCTTTGTGTTTTTTAAATAAGTGGACGAAAATATAAATGGTGAAAAATCACATCGGACAACCACACATTCAAAAATCTATGCACATGAACTTAAACATGAATTAAAATCAGAATCAAGGCATTCAAAATTATTTGATATCCAATTTCAGAGTTTGCAATGTGTGTTATCATGTTCAAGGTTTATGAAAATTTTCCTTCCACACATTTTTTTACACACAAGATCAAAAAAAAAAAATCATCTCCCCCTAACATAGAATAACACTGTCCCCAATGTTTAAAGAAAAGAAAAGTTAGAAGGGGGTAGGAGAGGAGTTCAAAGAGGAAATTGAAAATGATAAACATGGAACAAATCCACATGGTTTTTGATGTTGAAGTTCATGATGCTACAGATTACTCCTTTGATCTCTTGGGGGATGTAGTCACCTCCTTGATTTAACATGTATCACCAAAAATAGTCCATGAACCATAAAAAGAAGAACAAACCAGACAAAAAAAACAACACAACAATTTATGTAATACCAAGTATCATCATTTTTATGGTTTTCCCTATTTTTAATAAATAAAAATGATGATACATTGTCTTCTTTTAAATTTATGGGTAAGGTATTACTCAGGGACCCCAAACGTGATAGGGATGAATATAGTTCTACTATTTCATACCCATCTAAACTCATAAAAGAAAAACAGGCCAACAGTCTATATATATTTTAAAATACCAACAAAAACATAAAAAAAAAATAAAACAAACTGATGATACATTGTATTCTTTTAAGTTTCTGGGTAAGGTATTACTCAGGGATCATACCGCATGACACTAATGAATACGGTGCTCCCTTTTCATACCCATACTTACTCATAAAACAATAACAGGTCAACAGTCTAATTAATTTTTTTTATAAAAAAAATCAAAATGAAAAAAATGATTCACAATTATTGGAAACATGAAAACCATGGGTCGCCTCCCATGTAGCGCTTTTGTTTAACATCGTTAGCCCAACATAGACCCTAAATCTATTTTTTTTTCTGGTTCATATGTTGGCTCAGTTAACTTGTCCTTGGTTTCTTTTTTATTGAATGATTCAATGAATGGTTTTAACCTATGACCATTGACTTTGAAGACATGAAGAATTGTGGGATCCTGAATCTTAATTTCCCCATGAGGGTACGCATGATGCACTAGGTATGGACAAGACCATCTTGACCTTAGCTTTCCCGGGTGTAGATGAAGTTTTGAACTATACAAGAGCATGAATTTTCCCGGTTCAAAGTGCCTGACTTTGAGATTCCTAGATTGGTAGGCTTGAACATTAGATTTATTGATCCTTGAATTTTCATAAGCCTCCATCCTAAGTTCCTCGAGTTCATTAATATCTAATTTCCTTTTTTGTTTCAACCAATGAAATGTCAATGTTCATTCTTTTTATTTCCCAAAAGGCCTTATGCTCAATTTCAACAGGTAAATGACATGATTTTCCATAAACCAATATATACGGTGACAGGCCTAGGATAGTTTTGAAAGTAGTTAGATATTCCCAAAGGGCATCTAAGAGTTTCTCAGACCAATATTTCCTAGAGGGATTGAAAGTTTTTTCAAGAATTTTCTTAATTTCTCTATTTTCCAACTCAGCTTGACCATTAGTTTGAGGACAATATACAGTGGAAACATTATGATAAATACCATACTTAGACATGAGTGAAGATAATTGGCGGTTACAGAAATGGGTTCCACGATAAATAATTATAGCCCTCGGAATTCCAAATCTGGAAAAGATATGCTCTTTTAGGAATCAGATCACAACTTGATGATCATTAGTCTTGGTGGGAATGGCCTCAACCCATTCGGAGATGTAATCAACAACTAAGAGGATGTAGAGGTATCCCTTAGAGTTTAGAGAGGTTCCCATGAAATCAATTCCCCATCAATCAATGATTTCAATGACCATAATGGTAGTGAGGGGAATTTGATTCCTTTTGGTAAGGGATCTTAATTACTGACACGGAGGAAAACTTTTGCAGAATTGGAAGGAATCCTTAGTGAGGTTAGGCCAGTAGAACCCACTTTGGAGGACCTTTGTAGTATTTTTCATTGTATAAAAGTGGCCTCCACATGCCTCTCCATGAAAAAATTTTAGAATGGAATCTTGCTCAGAATCAGGAACAAATCTCCTGATGATTTGATCAGGATGGAACATGAATAGGTAAGGATCATCAAACACATAGTGTTTGACATCATAAAATAATTTCCTCTTAGCTTGGGTCCCCAGGAATTTTGGAATGTCACCTATCACCAAATGGTTTTCTATGTCAACATACCAAGGGAAATCACTCACTGAATAGAGGTTCTCATCGGGAAATGAATCAGACACAGAGAGGTGGTGTGAGTTGTATTTGAATTCCATCCTAGATAGGTGATCAGCTACAACATTTTCAACACCTTTTTATCCTTAATATTTAAATTGAACTCTTGAAGAAGAAGTACCCACCTAATCAATCCAGCCTTGGCATCTTGTTTTCGGAAAAGGTATTTCAGGCCTGAATGTTCGGTGAAGACCATGATGGGTGATCCTAAGAGATAAGACCTGAATTTCTCTAAGGAAAAGACAAGTGCAAGAAACTCTTTCTCAGTGGTGGTGTAGTTAATTTGTGCATCATTTAAAGATTTTCTTGTATAAGCAATGACACATAGAGTTTTATCACACCGTTGTCCCAAGACTGCTCCTATAGAGAATTCACATGCATCACACATGAGCTCGAAAGGAAGTTTCCAATTTGGAGATTGCATGATAGGTGGAGATATAAGAGTTGACTTGAGTGTAGAGAATGATTCCTCACAGCTTTATGTCCATAAAAATGGAGCATCTTTTACCAATAGAGCACAAAGTGGTCGAGAAATAGAGCTAAAATTTCTAATGAACCTTCTATAAAAACTAGCTTGTCCTAAGAAGGACCTTACTTCCATAATAGTTTTAGGAGAGGGAAGGTGACGAATGATGTCAACCTTAGCTTTATCAACTTCAATCCCTCTACCAGATACCAGATGACCTAGAACATGTCTTTTCCTTACCATGAAATGGAATTTTTCCCAATTTAATATGAGATTATTATCCTCACACCATGACAAATCCATTTCAACATTTAGAAGGAATCCCTAAAAAGTATCCCCAATGATCGAGAAGTCATCCATGAAGACTTCTAAACAATCCCCCACCATGTCCGAGAAGATTCCCATCATGCACCGATGGAAGGTACCAGGGGAATTACATAACCCAAAGGGAATGCACTTGAAGGAAAAAGTGCCAAATAGACAAGTGAAGATTGTTTTTTCTTGATCTTCTAAGGAGAATTCGATTTGATTAGACCCTGATAATCCATATAGGAAGTAGTAGAATTGATGACCCGCCACTCGCTCGAGAACTTGACCAATAAAGGGAAAGGGGAAATGGTCTTTCTTAGTATAAGAGTTAAGCTTCCTATAGTCAATACAGACTCTGCATCCACTACTAACCCTTGTTAGAAGAATCTCTCCATCCTTATTGGTAATTAAAGTGATTCTAGCCTTCTTTGGAACCACATGGATTGGGCTAACCCACTCACTCTCAACTATATGATAGATGATACCATCTTTTAACAATTTCAAAAGTTTTTTTCTCACTACTTCCATGAGATTAGGATTGATTCGCCACTGAGGTTGATGACATGGCTTTGAATAGGATTCTAGAACAGTTCTATGAGTTCCGATAAGTGGGCTAATCCTAGGAATATCAGATAGGGTCCATCCAATGGCCTTCTTGTGTATCCTAAGGACATCTAGAATCATTCTCTAATGATCGGATTCAAGAGGGGAAGAAATAACAACATGAAAGGATTGATTGTCCCCTAAGAACACATACTTGAGTGATGAAGGTAAAACCATAAATTCCAGATCAGAGTGGTTATCACTTTCCAAGAAATGATGAGACTTTGTATTGAACTCAGTTTTTTTGTTTATATTTCTTGACAAAATTGGTTCTTTGTGAAAAGAATTTCCATCCACTAAATTAGCTAGAGTAGTGTCATGAATGGGTATGGACTCAATGTTATTGATTTCACCCATGGTATCATTGATTTCTGATTCTACAAAATCATCAATAGAGCTATCTGAAATATATTCAAGCCAAGGAGACAAATTTACCTCATGCGAACAAATAAAATCAATCTCTTCTTGGCTTAAACATCCTTTGATAATTACTTGATGTTCCTTGAGTTCACTATCAACACTACCTATCCAATTAACCTCATGGATCTCTTCATCATCCCCAATTTGAGAGTTTTCATTGTAGATGATCAAGTCTAGACTGATGTTTCCAAATGTGATGGTCATGTTACCATTTCGAACTCGGATATCAGAGTTGATTGTTGCAAGGAAGGTACGAACAAGGATGATTTGTGTTTCCTCCCTAGGACCTAAGCTTGGGTGATTATCAATAATAATGAAGTCAGCTGGGTAAATGAAATTTTCAACATTCACCAAAACATCCTTTAAGATCCCCTTTGGAACCCTAATTCTACGATCAGTAAGTTTAAGTGTGACAGATGTGGGTTGGAGCTCTTCTAGGCCTAATTGACAGTACACAGCATAGGGGATGAGATTGAAACTAGCACCTAGGTCACATAAGGCCTTGAAAACTTTTCTCTCTCCTAGTTCAACATTGATGTAAGGGAAACCCCGGTCTTTCAAATTTGGAGGAATGGTCCCTTGAATGATGGTACTCACATTAGCAGCCAAAAGGACTTTGTTTTTATGTTAAAATTTTCTTTTAAAAGTGCACAAGTCCTTAAGGTACTTTGAGTATGTAGTAATGGTTTGAATTTCATCGAGGAGTGGAATGTTAAACTTGACTTGTGAGAATATTTTCCTCATTGTTTCACTCAATTTAGGCTTGGTTTTCCCCCTCATGCATTGAGGAAATGATGAAGGTTCTGGGGTTGTTTTTGATGGTTTGTTTCTTTGACAATGTTATCATGTTTTTCAGTTTGATCATGTGGTTCATTTGAATTTTAATTAGTGTTTAAAGCTTCATATGGTTTCTGAATTATTGGTTTAGGTTTCTCAATGAATTTCCCACTTCTTAGAATAGTCACAAACTTTAGTTGTTCATGAGTTGTTTGAGTGCAACGTGACTCTCCCCTAAAATTTGAGGATGGTACCACCTGAGTAGGCATGGGTGCCTTTCCAGTTTTGATGGTTTGAAGTTCTTGTTTCAGGGAAGAGACTTCTGAGTTCATCCTTTCCATTTGTTTACATAGTTGTTCCGAGATTGGGAGAGGGAAATATTGGGAAGGGGCTTGCGTTGGTTGGGTTATCCTGGGGGGGGGATACTTTGGTTGTTGGATGTGTTGTTGGTATTGGACTGGAGGATGCTGGTATTGGACTGGTTGTGGTTGGAATTGGTTATAGTTTTAAAAAAAATTTGTAGGGTAGGGGTTTGGTCCTTGTGGTTGACTAGGTTGTTGGTTATATTTCCATTGGAAGCCTGGGTGGTCATTATTCCTTGGGTTGAATGTGTTTGGGTATTGGGGATTTCGAAAGTTTAGGTCATTGACTTCCGCAGGTGGTCCTCCTAAAAGAACATCCTTTATGGATGGAATGGTTGGGAAGTTATCTGTTTTGTGGTCATGTTTGTCACAGATTGTGCAAACAGGGTCTACAGTTTAGATTTCATGGATTTTCCAATGGTCTATCTCTTCAACCTTCTTAGAGAGTGCTACAATTTACACCCTAAGGCCTTCCTCTTCTCTAAGTGTATGCATTCCAGCAGTTCTTTAGGGATTTTCAGAATATGGTGATGCTCCCCATGTTTGGTTTTGTTCAGTAAGGATTTCTAGATACTTGTAAGCATCATTTGGGGATTTGTTTTTAAAGGTCCCATTACACATAATGTCAATGAATTGTTTATTCCCCGGGCCCAAACCTTCATAGAAAATTCTCACTTATTCAGGAATAGAAAAACCATGGTGTGTAACCATGTTTAGGGTGTCTTTGATCCTCTCCCATGTTTTGTAAAATGACTCCCTCTTTTTCAAAAAAGTTTTGGATGCTCTTTTTTAGTGCAATGGTTTTGTGATGGGGGAAGTATTTTTTGTCAAATTATCTTTGCAGTTGGTCCCAAGAGTGGATTGATGAAGATCACAGATTATTTAACCAGTTATTTACTCGATCCTTAAGTGATAAAGGAAAGAGCCTCATCTTAGCTAACTCAAGTTGATGTGGTGAGCACGTGGTTTCAACAATGTCATTGAACTCCTTGACATGAAGGTATGGCATTTCTGACTACATCCCATGGAAGGTTGGAAGGTGGTTTATGACATGTGGTTTAAAGACATAGTGGGTGTATCCTATGGTATCATGCCTAATTCATGAGGGTTAATTGGTCTAGGTAGCTATAAGGTAGTCATTCATGGTTTGATCGACTGCATTCCCCAAATTTGGGGCTGCCTCATTTGGATTTCCATTTTGGTTCCCACCCGGGTATATGAGTTGGTTTCTTTGAAGACCCTCCATTAAAATTGACTCAATATTTGAATCTAGGGTATTAGGAAGATTAGGATCCAATGGTGTACTTGACTCCCCTATCCTATGACTTTCCACCCTAATAAGTCTGTTTGAGTTATCACGGGTGTAGGCGGACATGTGCCAAAAAAAAGAAGAGAAAGGGAAAAGATAAGAGATATTTGGTGAGAATAGAATAATGGGGGTGATGAAAGAAGGTTTTGGTCTAAGTAACTTACTTGGTCCCCAAAAAAAGTGCCAAAATTTGATTTCGCCCAAATTTTCCCATGTTTTAAGGGTCAAGCGGTCGCTTGCAGTGTATCTTGGTTTGTCGAATCCTCAGAGACCTAAGAAGAACCTTTAGACATAAAATATAAAGATATGGATTTTTGGATATGAAGTGGCCAACGTGGGTTTTTTTAGATGGGTTTTAAAAGATAACTATGATCTATGTGAATTACATTTATGAAAAATGAGTTGATCCTAGGTTATTGCTCGGGGTGGATTGGATTAATTCCTTTTTTACGATTCTGGTTTCATTAACTCGAGAAGGATTCATGAAATGAATTCAAACTACCCTCATCAATTATAGATTAAAAACCTTCACAAACACATGCTAATATTCTATACACTTGTAGGATCATTTTCATGAGCAAACCAAGGTAAAATATCTACTTAGCATATAAAAGTGGGGCAAATAAATTTAATAAGGAAGAGGAAGAGAGAAACTCATTTAATGAAAGAAACTCATATAAAAGAAATTGATAACATTTAGAGAGTGAGAAATAAAATCCAATCCATCCCCTTGCAACTCCCATGGATCAACCCATAAAATAGCTATCCTGACATTTATGCTATTCAATAAATGGAAGCAGGAAGTCGACCTAAAGAAGCGGGATTGAAGAAGAAATATAAAACAACGAAACGATCACTCAACCGTTGTGTGAATAAATTCACAAGTGATGGTGTGAATAAGATCACACCTTGGGGAAAAAGTATCAATGTGAAAAGAATAAGAATAGAAAAATATAAGAAAAATAACTTTTATTTAAAACTAAGGTGATTCAAACAACTTACATGCAAAAGAAGAACATTACAGAGGGAATTTGGCATAACAACATTACAATGAAAGTAAAACTCCAAGATCCCTCAATCCTCCATTTTGACTACCTTAAATATCCATTTAGTAGGCCTTGGGCAGAGCTCCCATCAATACCACTCACTTTAACTAATTGTGGTGGACCTAGGTGGGTGGAAATTTAATGTAGAGGAGACCTTTCAACTCTTGTTTCGATGTGGGAGCCATATTTCATCTACTGAACAGAAGCGCCGAAATCACCTTCTAGGAGGCAGAATGGGACTGGTCCATAGATTAATTAAATAAAGCCCCATATTTACTCAAATATCCTATAAAAGTTCAGCCCAAAATAATTTTTGGTTTTCGAGATATGAGTTAAATTGTGGGCTATTTTTATGGACTACAGAATCTCGCCCATAATTACATCTTCAACTTGGGCCACCTGGAACTCCATTGAAACATTTGAATTAGCTTGGGACACTGTTTAATGAATTGTTTCCCATTATTTCTTCTATTCCAGTTAAATTTTAAGACTCTTTGTGCTTGAATCATGTTTGCTACAGTTATTTTATTGGGCTGCTGTCCATCTCACTTCTCCCAGAAAGATGTTGGTTCAAGGCCCACTTTGGTGGTCTTCCAAATTGAATCTACAAGTGCTCCAAAAGAATGAATTGTTCTTTATATCATGGGAGAACTGAAAATATAATATGAAAATAAAATCAAGACCATTTGGTGTTTTATGAGATGTTCAAGAATGTACCATGTAATAGTTCATTTTTGGAAAGAATTGCAATCATGATGTGAAATGATGTTCAAAGTGTAAAATGCACTAAAATGGTATTTATGAATAACAAATCACATGAAAAACATATAAATTAACAATTAATATTATCCTCTTCTAGTGGATAATCAAAGGAAATTTTGGTTAATTATGATTTAGTGGGATTCATAGATATATTTTCATATATAAAGTGCCCCAAACAAAACCATTATAGATATGACATTTGATCAGAAAATATTATCTCCAAAAAAAATTAATATGTTTGATAGGGTTTCATGAAGGAGGTATTCTATGAAGTAGGATGAGGATCATGAAGTATGTGGTTCTTGAAGGAGGTAATATACAAGGATAGCTTATGTCATGGATTTTTTGGAGGTTCATTAGTCTATAATGTGAAAGAATTTTTCAAAGGAGAACAGATTCACGAAGTATTCATGCCACATAGTGCAAGGAAGTATGAGAAAGATCCATTTCATGAAGGATCCATGATACATGGTTCAAAGAAGACTATAAAGGGAGTTTGTTAGTTTTTTAGGAATATAAATATTTCATCAAATGGGTCTCAATAAATTTAATATGTTTAATGAAATGGGTATTTCATCTACTAGGTGAAAATAGGACTTCATGGAACACTTACATGTGAAACTATTATGAGGGTCTCACACAAGTATATACCTGAAATGTTTTCATTTTGAACCATTTAATTATCAAATTATAAGAATATGAAGATATATGATCTTATCTATTAGAATTTATTTTCACAAGGAGTTTATTAACTGCTAAATCCAAGGTAGTGAAAGGAAGACATGGCATCTTATGAAGATCATGAAAAAGTGAGGTGGAGGTTCCATTAAATCTAATAAAATGGTGATTATCATGGGTAATTTTATAGAAATACCATGAAAGTGAATGTTATGTTCAATTAAACTAGTCATGTATTTAGTAAAACAATCAACAATAGAAGATATGGTAATTTGGAATGTGGGACAATTTTTTTCCCTTCTAAAGTAGTGAACATAAGAGGGAGGTGTGAGTGAACTGATATTAGGGAGATAATGCATTATACATGAACATTGTATGGTTAGTTATCATAGGTATAATTGGACTATACTAAAACAATATTAATTCACTTTTGTGGATTCGGTACATTTTCATGTTGGCTTTGTTTTCTCCCTATACATAGCCTAGTGAGGGTAAACCAAGTAAAATTTTGTATGTCCTGGTTCTTTATTTCTTACGACATTTTACATGAATAATCTTTTTTTAATGATGGTGAGGATAATATTAACTTCAAAACTATAGAGAAAAAAAATTAACCCATATATTAAATGTGTTAAGATCCAGTGGGACAAGAAGAATTTTGAAAAGAATATATATACCCTGATTCTCCCCCACTCTTTGTGTATATATGACCGTTTTGGGCCTAAAAATATTGATTTGGTTTTAAAATGTAATTAGTTTATTTGTATTAAAAATAATCCAATTAATTTCATTATAATTTACTTTACACATAATTTTTTTATAAGAACATTTTAATAATTGAAAAGTTGATAATCTAGAAATTTATATTATAAATCATTTTGTGGGATTGTTATTAAATTAATTTCAAACGCATATAAGAATAGAATTTTAAAAAATTGAATATGAACTTTTAAAAATAATTTATAAATTTTGTAATGTGGCCACTTTCATTTTTTTCATTATGAAAACTATCTTTGGTAAAAAAAATCTTTTACCATGGTAAGAGTTAAAATTGATTAAATGGGATAAAAATGATGAGGAATAAATTGACATAAGAACTTATCTAAATCCTATTTTATGGTAATATTTGGGCCATATATCATCTCTTATTTTATTATGACTCATTTTGGGTCTCTTTTACTTAAGTATGATATTAATATATTTTATTATTTTGAAAAAATCCAACTGTGTCCCCTCCCTCACTTTTTAAAGGGCTCTGACTCTCCACACTTATTCACTATAAAAGAGATGTGTATATCATAAAATACATGGCTAAATGTTTTCACGATGTCCCCCAACATTTATTATAAGACCCATTTTAATCATAGTATAATCCAAAGAATGATTTATGAATAGGACTAATTAGGTTATATGAAGAATATGTGTTGTTATAAAACGTTTATTTTCTTTTTATTTTATCTTTAACCTCTATAAACACTATCATAATAGTTTTGATTTATTATCATCCATATCTACCATATAATGAAATTTTTTTATGTTTATATTATAATCAATTTTCATTTGTTTATACATCTATTGAAAAATGACTACATCTATCGTGAGTATGTGTAGATTACTACCTCATCAATTTGATGTATTTCATTTTTATGCATCACCTTTTATAGTTTATCATAATTATATAAAATTATTAAATAAAATGAAATATATTAAATAGATTTTATTTTTAAAGGCAAATAAATATTTTAGTCCATTATTTAACAATCTATTGTAAAATCAAAACATTGATCAAATGTGTGTGTTGACATCACCTCATGAACTGATATATTTTATTTTTCATCACCACCTAACATTTAGTGTATATATATATACATGGATATAAATAAATAACATCATATTTTTACTACAATTATAATTATGGGAATATATCATAATTCATACCATTATTTCCAAATTTTCATTAAAAAATATTAACATTACTCAAGCATATATGCAGACTACAATCTCCATGCTATAACATAACTCATTTTTCATAAACACTATTATTGGTGGGTTATAAAAATATAATTAATGTATAAAAATGAAACTTATAACTTGAATATGATTATATAACGGATATAATCAAGATCCTATTTATTATTTTCAACCAACCAAAGGCATTTTTGACTTATGAATAAAAAATTCTTAAAATTTATGAAGTAAACTAGTGGAATTTTGTGAATAATTATTACATGTTACACAGTGAAATTAGACAAAGTTATAAAATATTAATTAACATGGAAATTATTATTAATAATGTAAATAATTATCATAAATTAATTATTATGGAAGATAAATAATATTCATGACATTTCAAATTTGTGGTAAGGGATTTCTAGTCACAATTCCCTTTCAAGGTGACTTAACATTTTTTGAAAACATGTTTCCTTTTACATGTTTCATAAATTATCTTAAGGAATTATTTTATCATCCTTATAAAAAAAATTAGTATTTTAAAAATGCATTCAATTTTCTCTCCCAAAATGATTTATTTGTTCAAAATTTATTAGGCCCTAAGGGATATTCTATCATAAAAACTACTATTGAATTTATTTATTGATTTCTTTCTAAACGTTTCCTTACATGCGCATATTGTTTTATGGATGTATAAATAAGTATAATAATTAATTTAAATGTTCATTATACCTCTCCTTATACTCTTTTATGAAGGTATTCAAAATCAATCCTTTATCATATTACATTAATAATGCTTAACTTTTTTTTCAATGTATAAATTGATTTCTTTTAATTTACCTAACATCATAAACAATAAAACCATTGAAATATTATTTAATATTTTTGATAAATAAAAATATTCCATGTTTTCATCAATTAAAATAAATTCTTCGCATTATTTTGATTATTTTATTTCTAAAAATTGGGTTAGAAAGATAACAGATATTTCAGAATTTGTAAATTTTTTCATAATGGGTTCAATATTATATTTTTAGGATTTTTATGAAATAAATGAATTTTTTATGTTTTTAATGTATATAATGGTCTTTGAACATTGATTATGATGACACATGAGACCTATGTAGCTCTTTGATGCATTAAGTCTGAATTTTGTACTGTAGATAATGATGTTGGAATTAACAGATTTTGTTATTCCATTTATAAGGTATATTTTAATAGTTTAGGTAAGGGTCTGATGAAGATGATATCCCAGGGGACCTACATGAAATTTCTATTCTTGAAAATTATTTTTCATTGGAATATATTTATTTCATTAGGTAATCTAATTATATTTTTTTTCAAGGAATTATTATGACCTTTCTAGGTAAAAGGTATATTTTTATGAAAATAATTTTCCTTGACTCTCATGTTTTCTAAAAAAACATTTAAGATAATAAATTTTCAATTATTTTTCCTATAATGTTTTTTTGTGAAAACTATGGGAAGTAAATTGCATTATTTGTGGATGACAAAATTTATTTAAGCTCAAATTTAACTATATCAGAGGAAAAATATATTTTTTGATCTCTTGGGTTTAAAGTGCACTAAAATGTTTATTTTATTTTTGTATATGACCCTTACATAGTTTTTATTTTCTCAACCAAAAGTTCAAAATAATTATTCATAAGTCATATGGATTAGTATAAATGTTTATAAGGTAGGAGATCCAGATATGGAAGATACCTCAATATATTAAAGTGTATTTTATAAAAAATGTGTTTTTTTAGAAATATTCATACTATGTGGAAGTATCTACTTTGCAAGTGTTTTTCCTATTTATCTAAAACTATATACCTAAAATTTTGTTTTGTATGTAAGTGATTCAAAATTTATGTTTTATGTTTCATGTTTTAGATATATAAAATTTGGAAACATTTATATGGAAATGTGACATAAATGTAGTGATTTTTCTCACTTGATCTAGGAGTGGGGGTTTGGGGATATTTTTATTGATATAATATAATGGTATTAGATAAATTTATAGGATATGATGATATTTGTTATTAATTTACAATTATTATATAATTACAAATATGAGTATGTTACAAAGAATTGTGTTTATTTTGGATAAATAGAAAGAGTTAAATAAATGATGACATGGTTAAGGATATATTATTGCATATACTCATTATATTATTTTTTACTATGTTTTTTTTAAATAGTCAAACTTATTTTTTTGAGAGAAATTGTTGCAACCAGTATAAGAAAAATAAAAATTGACCTGAACTACAATGCGTTAGAAGTATGAATGAGAAAGAGAATGGAATAGGGGTTAAATGGAAAACTATTATGGCCATTCTTAACCATATACCTAAATTTATAACTAACAACACGATGCTATGTTAGTTTTTTGATGCAACAAAAAAAGTGGAGTTCTATGGGAGTTTAAGTGATAGTGATTATCAAGGTAAAAATATTAAACATCCCGTGACTGAAGAATGTGGAATAATGAACCTATAGAAATATCTTAGTAGAATATAAATTTGTTCTATATGTTTTAAAGGTGGGAAAAAAGAGATAAACTATTAAGGAAAAATGGAAGAGTTTTTTTAACATTGTGAATGGGATTAAAGTTATTCACAATGTACCAATAGAATTATTTAAACATGGTGTGTATGTGAATAATGTAGATATATTTCCTTAGTAAAAATATCAATAAGGGTATCATCAACACCATATAGATATGGTTTTATAAATTTCTTATTCTATTATAGTTGAAGTTAATAAAATTGAAAATAACATATATATGGTCTGAATTATATTCTGTATTATGTTTTGATATTGATGAATCATACGTCTTGATTCATATTTCTGATTATGGGAAGGAATTATGAAACAATTATATAGAGATTCATGGTTAATTAATTATAATATACATTGAAATATTCAAGTTTTTACATATTAGGTGGTAAGAGTTATGATGTAGTGATAAATTTAAATATGATCTTATAGTAAAAGTAATTAATTCTCTTTTAATGTTTTATGTTATGGGATTATGTTTGGAGACATTTATTGAGTTTTAATAAATGTTTTAGGTATATATAACTCTTAAATTTTACTACTATTTTAAAATAAATCACATTCGAGGAATAATAATTCCATATTATGTGGAAATAAGTTTATATGGGTTGATATCCTATAGGGTTTATCTGATATTTGATGTTGAGGTAATTATGGTTAATTAATAAAATATAGTTATTAAATTTTAATAACATAAATTTAATTATATATATTACCATGGGGATGAAAATTGGTTTGGTGAATACATGATTAATTTTAATTTTGAAGATGTTATCAATTTTTTGAAGATTATATGATTAAGTTAAATGTAAATTTTTTGCATAATATATGATTTTATTTGAGGAATAATGTTTGATTTGTATTTTGGAAATATATATTATTTTATTTCGGATTTATGGTGATTATAAGTAATTATAGAATACAGTAGCATATTTGAGAGATTATATGATTAGAAAATATATATATCTGGGTATATTACTACATGGATGACTCATGTTGTTTGGAGATAAATGATAAATTTATTTTAGATGAATATTTTATCATGTCATTTGAATTTTATGAATTGAAATTGGTTAAGAATATTTTAAATAGTTTTATGTTTAGTTACCTATAGAATGTTTAAATTTTATATTTATGTTATATTATTTAGTATTATATTATTAATGTATTATAAATTCATATTGGATATTATATTACCTTATGATAAATATTTTAGTTTTGGTTAATGTCTAAAGATATAATGAATAAATTTTTATCCTTTTAAGAATCATGTGTTTCATTAGAATTAAATTTTAATTCTTTATGAAAAAAATTCATCTTTTATATTAATTTATCGGTAAAATATATGTGATTGAATTGAAAAGTGATCAATGAATATCAAAATATTGAAATTGCACTCATGAAAATGATTTAAATAACGTGTTTATATTTTATCATGTTCTTTATCCTGATGGTAAACAAATCCCTCAAATCATAGAAATGGATTATGAAAATATAACAAATTTCCTTTTTTAAAATCAGTTCTGAAGAATTGATGGTTCTTTTAACACTTTTCATCATTATGGTGTTTTTCTCAACGACTTTCTCATGATCACTTGCTTTCTTGTGATAAATGTTATCTTCTAAACTCGATCATTATTTTTACATTAATTGTATCCAATATTCATATGATTTTAGTTACTTAACATATTAAATTTATTTTGGAACCTGATTATATGTTATTCTGGGTGACCATCCGATTTTCATTCCTGGGTTTTCAATAGTATAATTTATTTTCCTTTTTACTATATGGTCTTTCAAAAAATATATTTTTGAAAAGTAATATTAAAAACCATTTTCCTTTCATGATCATATGTTTTATCATCCAATCCTTAGAATTGATGTTAACAAATATTCAATACACTTTTTATGGTGCATGATATAAAATTGATATAAAATAATTTCATTAATTGTGTTAGATTGTAATTCCATGTTATATGATAATAATTTTTTTATAAAATACTTATCATGAAAAATTAATATTTGATGACTCTGAAATATTGTTATTTAATATTACTTCTATAACATAGACATTGATTTAGGATTTAAAAATAGTATAAAACATATTATGTTATATATCCTACTCAATATATTTATTTGATTAGTTCTTATAAAATAGGCTCATAATTTTTAGCAATGTCAGTTCATGCTTCAAAAGTACATTTTCAACAAAAATAAATTTTCATTTTTTTATTGAAGTGAATATTATAATTTTTTTCTACAAATTTTAGAAATTTTACTTTATAAAATCATATAATTTTTTAAATCATCGTATTAGAATGATCTTAGTTTGGGATATTTGGGTTTTTATGAAATTATTGACATATAATTGAATAATGAAAGTATAGATTTTATAGAAAACATTATTTTATTTTCATGTATTTTCAATTTCAAGTTTTTTATTGTATCGGTGTGAAATATTAATAGTTATTTTTATTAAATATCATCCAATTAATAAAAATTTAATATAAATTATGCTTTATTTTTTTATAAAAACTTTTTTATACTTAAAATTCATTTTCCCAGAAATCCATGTTCATCACATTTTTCAAGGTAGTTTTCAAAAAATTCTTCAACATAATGAAATTTAAATTGGTAAAATTGGCTCTATATTTTGAATCATCATGTAATTTTTTTCAATGAGTCCAATTTAATTTTTATCATTATGTGTACTAACTTTGTTAAAATAATCTGTCAAAACGGTAAGAATTAGAATGTGTAAAAGGAGTTAAAACTAAAATGATAAATGTTAAAATGAAAAAAAGTTATAAATACTATTACATGATAATATGTAGAACATATAACATCTTCTATCTTACTATGAGTTATTCTAGATCCATTTTAAATTTAGTAAGACCCCAATATATTTTAATCTTTAAAAAAATTCAATGTTTTCCCTCTCTCCCACTTATAAAATGACACCACCTCTCCTCTCTTATACACCCATTAATACCATATTATATTAGAAAATACATACCGAAATAATTTAATAAAATCATTCCCCATGTCATAGTGGTTCTGTTTTGATTATAATAACATTCTAAGATGGATTTATGTATAGTCCTAAGAAGGTTGTCTAAAGAATATGTGTAGTTATTTACCAAATGTTTTCTTTTATATTTTCTATTTTACATCCTACAAAACTCCCCGAAA
This sequence comes from Viscum album, assembly GCA_963277665.1. Classification (NCBI taxonomy): domain Eukaryota; kingdom Viridiplantae; phylum Streptophyta; class Magnoliopsida; order Santalales; family Viscaceae; genus Viscum; species Viscum album. The sequence continues at coordinate 1,259,037,350 of OY728122.1, forward strand.
AATTTTGATATAGTAAAATCATTTATACCAAATGATTTAATTTTAAAATATTTGTTGTATTACCCTTTTCAATCAAATTATAAATCTAATAGAAATTGAAAACATCTTTCGTGAAAAGATGCATACCACCACCTCACAGAGATGGCGTAATTTATTTTTCATTGCATCCTCTTATGGTTGATCATAATGATGGATACAATGAGATATTATGATATAAATGATGTATTTTTCATTTTTTTAATGGAAAATAAATATTTTTATTATTTTTAACCAATCAATCTAAAAATTAATACATCTCATGTGTGTACATGAAGACTACCACCTCACAAAAAATTTATTATTATTTTTCATCACTACCCCACATGGCTATTATATATAGGTAGATATAAATAAATTTTATTATATTTAGGAAATATCGGAAATACTATTAAAAAATACATACCTTCCTTCTCCCATTTTCTATGAAGAATGGAAATATTAATTGTTTTATTTTATGAAAAACTATCTCAAGGATGTAACAAAATTCATTTTTTATAACCAGCATACATATTTTTATTATAAAAGTATAATTATTGTATAAAAATTATAATAATAAAATGATAATTTTTTACAATATGACATAATAATGATTTATTTGACCATAGTCAATCTACAAAAGTCATTTTTTGACTTATGAACAAAATGTCCTCATTACCTCAAACATAGTTAATTAAGTGACTAAGTAAGGAATTGTAATAAAATAAATTAAAATGAATAATTAAAATAAAATTAACTTGAAATTTATTATTAATAATGGAAATAGTAAATCATAAAATTATTATTTACGAAGATAAATAATGTATGAGATAATTCATACATGAGATATGGGATTTTAAGTCTCAATTACCTTTCTTTGTGACATAAAATATTTTCACCACATGTTTTTTTATGTGGTGTATAAACTAACATATGGATGTATTTAATCATTTTCTTCAAAAAATTAAATTTTTTACAAACCCATTCAATTTTTTCCCCATAATGATTTATTGGTTCAAAATTTATCATGTCGTATGAGATATTCTATCATAAAACATAGTTTCAAATTTATTTGAATATTAATTTGAATAATTTTAAATATTTTAACAATTATATGATCAAAGTCAAAAATTTTAATTTATTTAATTTAAAAGGACATTTTACCTCTCATTTTACTTTTTTTAGATGCCTTTTAATGTAAGATTTTTTTTATATTTCATAGGAAATGCTTGAATTTCATCATAAGGTAAAAAATAATTTTTTTGACTTATACAACATCATGTGTTTCACTTGACACTATAAACATTATATTTTATTTTTATTACATTACCAAATTCAAATTTTCAACCACAAAAAATATTTTTCACTTTTTATGGGTATTTTATTTCTGTAAATTATGTTTTAAATTATATTGATAAATCATTATCAATTTTTTTTTGTATTTGTTAAAAGGTATATATTTATGATTTTTTGGATTGAAATGAAATATTTTATATGTTTCATTAATGTTATCATCATTATAAGTTTTTTATATTTAGAATGTGTAGCTTATATAACTCTTCAATTTATTCGGTAAGTATTATGTTCTCTATATAATTATGTTTAAATTAACCAATTAGGTTATTTAAATTCGAAGGATTGTTGTGAGGGTTTTTGGAAGAATTAAATGATAATTATTTCCCAAGTAAAATATATGAATTTTCTATGATTTAGAATAACATAACTTTAAAATATTGTTTTAGGTATGAAAATTTTGTTGTATAAAGGAATTTTTATGATATTTAAGGGTAAAAGGTATGTTGTTCATAAATTTATTTTCTTTGATTCTCATGTTGTTTTGGAAACAGTCATTATTATGATTTTTATTTTTTGTTTCCTTATAAAGTGTTTTCTAAAAATCATTGTGAACAAATTTTGATTCAATGTGTAAGTAAATAGCTATCTGAGGTTAGTGTTTATTATATTAAAGGAAACAGTCTTATTATAACTCAGGGTTTTGAAACTGAATAACGTGTTAATTTTATTTTTTGTATATGTCCCTTATAATGTTTTTTTCAATCCGTTATTTTAAAAAGATTTTTCATAAGGCCTAAGGATGAGTAGAAATGTTAATAAAGTTAGAGTTATAGATATGAAAGTTACCTAGAATGAAGAAAGTTAAATCTATGAGGAACTTTTTTTATGAAAAATGAAACTATGTGGATATTTCCCCAATGAATGTAATTTCATACTTCTATACAAACAATAAACCAAATAGGTAATTGGATATACATTTGATGAAATATTTTTATTTAATATTATTTTTTTGGATGCCTCATATTTTTTCACATTTATCATTATAAAAGAAAGAAAAGTAAATAATATGTTATTAGAAGCAGATTTAGGAGTGTGGGTTCAGGGCTATTATAGTAGGTTATATAATAACTTTTCAGATAACTTTATAGGTCAATATTTTATTTATGGATATGAAAAAATGTCCTATAAAACAACAAGTAATAGTATGTTGGGGAGAATAGGGTTATTTTGTAAAGAAGTAGAGGTTAATAGATGATGAAATAGTTGAGGATATATTAGTGTTAAACCTCATCATAATATAAATTTTATGATTTAATTTGATATGAAAAAACTAGAAACATGTTTTCAATAAATAGCTAGAACATCTAGGAACCAAATTAATAATGGATGTTAAGGGAAATTTGGTAGTGTTCTAAATGATAAACTGAATGGAATTGAAGCTATAGTGGAAACATTTATGGTTATTTATAACCAGTTGTCACAAGTTATGATTAACAACCTAAAACTATATAAGTTTCAAAAGATAGAAAATAAGATAAAAATGGAGTTACATAGTGAAAAATTCCCAACCATGATCGGTGTAATCACTAAGAGGGGGAGGGGTGAATCAGTGATATCATTTTCTTTTATTTTTTATTTATTATATAATAAACTTCATCTTCTATTAATTATATATTAATTTCATAAAAAATAAACATTCAAAAATCCATAGGAGCACTAGTATTTACAAGGTTTACATCTCAAAAAATTTATCTAGTCGTTGGGGTGGTTTTCAAATAATCAAAACCACACAATCCTATAGAAAAAAATATTTTTGTGTGAATAAAATAACTAGGAAATACCATTAAAAATGTGTAGAACTATGATCAATATAGTAGTATATATCATTTTTCTAGAATGAATTATGTAAACTTGTATTGTTACAAGTTTAGAAACATTTACAAGCTTGTTCATAACATGTCATTGTACAGCATTAAAAACATCCTATTTTGAAATACTTCAGAAAAAAATAATAACATTCTTACCCCATTAGTAGGTATAAAAAACTTCTCCAAACAACATAAAAATACTCAGTTTCATCAATCACACTCGTTCTTCAATCCAGAATTAAGTTGGATTAGCTTGTTCAGTAACTATTCTAATTCACTTCTTACTTTTTTCGAATCTACCAATATTGTTACGCAGTCAGATCCAAAAATAAACAATCACAACTTCTTATGATCACATATTCAATCTAGAAAAGTTATCTTCAATAATTTCTATCCGTAAACCTTCCTTTACCAATTCAAAACTCAAGCACTCTAACTATCACCCACATATGAATAATGTAAGAGTATGTTTTACTTTGACATTTATTTATAGGTTTCTCATATTTCAAATTATAGGGAAAATAATTTTACTATCCCAATAACACAATGCTAAAAATTTATAATTTCATCTAAATTTAATCATAAATTTGACCACTTATCCTTGCTTTTCAACTCTTCTAGTTTGTTCTCAAGACTTCTTGAATAATATAAATACTTCAACTGGCAGAGAATTTTAAAAAAATTATTCCTTATAATACAATTGGTCTTTCAAATACTGTTTGTGACTTGGATTCTCTTTATATGATTTAAAACTTGTAAAATAGAAAACATCCCATTATGATGACTTAATGCAACTAAACATGTTCCACCATAAATGTTGTTTCAACTTTTATATACATTAAAACCCAAAAAATTGAAATATAAAACATTAATATGTTTACACTTTCTTCATTTTTTAAAATGTTCTTCAGACCAATTAACTATTTCATATGTAACTTAGCCTACAGTTTTTTATAAATTACACACCTCATCAACCAAGTCAAGACCAAATGCAAAAACATAAGAACTTTTTCTATATGGAAATAGTTGACTAAATTGTTTTTTATTCTGATTAATCTGTCTCTGATCTGATCTGATTGGTCAGTCTTCAGAACTCATTTAAATAAATTATTTTATCAATTATCAAATATGGTATTCCTCTAAAATAACACTGCATCAGATGTCGTATAGAAACCAATAAATTTTTTAATAGAAGTGTCAGAATATCCACTAGTGGATCAGTATCTAAACCCATTTTATATATCATTTTCATCACCCATTTGATGGATCTCTGTCAATAATGACTTTTTTTAAACATTTTGACTGATGCATCATTTAAATAACTAATTTTACCAATGAATCGGTTGGTCATAAATTTTCAATACCTTAGACATTATAAATTTAATACTTCCTAGACTTCAAAGATATTCTACATATACTACAACTGAAACCAATGATTTGATACCAGAATACTTTGACATAAAATTCATTTAAGTTCCACAAAATCCTTTTTTTATCATGACATTTTCATGATGTTGAAAACCTTTTGATCAAAAAATATTTGTAGTACATATCCCTAATAATGTTTTGGAGAGAATCATTGTATGTCCAAACATAGTTTCTCCCCTTTCATTCAGAAATCCTGGATCAGAACTTTTTGAACATTTATAATGTTCATAACTTTTTTAATATAAAACAATCATCATATTTGTTATGTTGAATGACTCAAAAGAAATGTGGAATCTAATTAAATGGACCACTCCATTCCAAAAATACTCTATTCTATAAATCATGTGAGTCTTAAATATATGGTAACCTAGAAAACATATTGAGAACAAAGAAACCAATATTCATTAAATTTCATAAGAAATGTGAAATTTATATTCTATGAAATGTCAAGTGATTTCAAAAAATGAAAATAAAAAAACATCAAGTAACGTTTTCTTCCATCATCCAAATTAGTCACAAAAATATCCCCTATTTATTTTTTTGTCAACATAGGTTCAAAAATTACTGATACTCTATCACTCAATCTATAGATCAATTATTTATCTTTATAAGACTATATAAGATAAATCATTGTTAAAACAAGAATAATTGATTACAAAACCAATTTTCCCATAAGTAGTGACTAATGAGATTCATTCCAACACTTCACAACTTCATTTACAATCCATTAAAAACAAGTTTCTTATAAGAACATCAACAAACTATTAGACCAATTTACACACTCACATGTTGAGATTACCACTTAACCACAACCACCCCAAAATAAAAAATTACATAAATGGTTTAGCATTAACCAATGGATAAATTTATGGAATATAATTTCCCCCTTGAAAACACTATCCTAATAATATTTTATTGAGGGGATAAAATCACATATCAAAACTTTATAGAGTAAGAGGTCAGATGCCCATATTCAAACTCAGTTTAAAAAATTATTCATTTTGTAATGGTTTCATTAATTACTCATCAACTTGTTCCATTGTAGAAACATATTCCATTTTGAGTTCATTATTATCCCCTTGTTCTATAATGAAGTGATATTTGATATCAATATGTTTTCAATGAGAATTGTTTTCTAGATTTCAGTTGACATTTATGGCACTATGATTATCAAAATCCTAGATAAGTGTTAACTTTAAATTAACAAGAAAATCATGAAAATTTGTGTTCATCAATATAATTTTTGTTCTATCTTGAGTTGTGGAAACATATTCAGCTTCATATGTGCTAATAGTTGTTGAATTTGTATTTTTATTATTCCAACTCAATGAACATTACCATAGAAAGAAAACTCCCCCAGATGATTATCTTATATTATCCTCAATTCCTTCCCAATAAGCAATTGTATTATCAAAACACTAAATTCATCCCCACATATAATATTCAATTTTTAAAATGGTTTTCCTCTAATATATCTGAGGATTCATTCCCCTATTAAGTGATGTTATTCATTTAAAGAATTTTTCAATATTGAACACAAGGTAACAACATACACAATATCAGGTCTTAATGTTACAAGATATAATAAAAAATGAATCAACTTCTGGAAGTATTTAGTATCCAATTTCTTTCCTTATACATATTTAAAAAACATGGATACCATTAAAATTGGTATGGAAATAGGTTTTTAATTTTCCATTCCAATGTTATTAACAACTTTATTAACAAACTTCTACTGAGATATATTATTTTATTTATTTACTTGTAAGATTTCTTGGCTAAGAAAATTTTTCATTTCAACAAGAATGTACATTTCAATGAAAATATTTATCTCTTAATAAAACTTATCATAGGTTTTTTCATCATTCCCAATAAAAATTAAACAATCAACACAAACATTAAAAAATTGAGAAATATAAAGATTTTAATTGATTTAGAGATTACAATAAAATTTTCCATTCACGAAATTTAATTCCCTTAAGAAGGTATCTAATTTGGAATACCAAGATCTCATAGATTTATTTTTTCCATACTAATCAATCATCAACATGCACACATAATTCTCATATTCTCCATTTGAAAATCCATATAGTTTTTCAACAAAATCTTTTTCATTATGCTCACTATTTAAAAATGGTTATTTAATATCCATCTAAAATTTTTTATAACATTATTTTCTAGTAATAAAAAAGTAGATTATAATTTTTTCAAACCATCTAATATGATAAAATGTATCATAAAATTAAATACCATCATTTTTTCTGTAACCTTTTTAGAAAATTTATGCTTTGTTTCTTATCACATCACCATATTTATTCAACTTGTTTTAAAGCACACACTTTATACAAAAATCATTTCCAACTCAACATTCATAGAAAGAATCTACTCTTTATGTTAAAAATTTTCATTAGAACCTATTGGATCAAAATTTTAATATAAAGAATTATGCATAACAAACATTGATGTTATTCTTGTATGGATATTTTTGTGTCAATCAGCAAGCATTATTTGAAATTTAATTTTTTTTCCTCAACCTATAATGAGATTTATGAAGTACTTCCACATCACAAGAAATATCTAAGTAGAATTTTTCCATTTGTGTGGAATAAACACTGTTGGAATAATTTTTATGTTTCTCTAAAACAAATATTTCATCTTCTTCGTCTTCCAAATCTACATGAGTTTGTGAAATATGTTCATCAACATTTTCAAGAACCTTTACATCAATATAATCAAATATACTTCCTCTCTCTGTGTTGAAACAATAATATCATCTACTATCTATAGAAGAGCTAAGAAAAATTTCATATTCACCCCTTTAATAAAGATTAAAATGATTTTAACCATTATTATTTATGTATTTGGGACTCCCAAATACTCAAATGTGTTTCAAACTTGGAGTTTATCATATATAATTTCATAAATATTCAGATAAAAAATCTATAGAAATGTTGTTTCTGAATATAAACTATTGTACTCATTTCTTTCCTCTGTATGTAGTGAGAGAGACCATGTTTAATAATCATTTTACACCCCATATCCACCAAACATCTATTATTCCTTTCAACAAAAAAAATCTTCTATGGAATGTATGATGAACAAAACTCATGTTGAATTCCATGTTTTTCAATAGAACTTCTGAATTATTCATCCTTATATTAACAAATATAATAATATCTCAACTTCTTCATTGAATATACATATTATTTATCTTCTTTTCTCCTAAAACTCATAAGCATTTTTAGAGAATTTGATTTCATTTTCAAACATATAATACAAGTTATGAGAGTAAAATCATCAATGAGGGAAATGTTATATTTATCTCAAAAAATTATTTTTTACTCAATGGACCAAAAATATCAGAATGAATCAATTCAAGTGGTCGATTTGAAAAAATTTCAACTTTATTATGCAATGAGTTTATAAAATTCCCTCTCTAAAAAATTGAACCACACCAATATCTTTTAACTTTCATATGATGAATATCCCAAACAATGTCTCAATTTGAAAACATCCTCTTATTTCTCTAACAAATAGGCCTCATCTTTTGATGCCGCAAAATATTTTCTTCCATTATACTTAGACAACATGAATTCTGTACCATCCTAACCTGAATTTTTTTTCTTTAATTTGTTTTACTTTGGTAGAAACATTTCCATATTGATTTATTTTCACAAAGAAACCATTTTCTCTAAAAAAATATTATTTCCATCATCACAATGTTTTTAAACACTCAACATATTGTGTTTCATCCCATCAACCAATAAGTCTTTACCGGATTCCAAATTTTCTTCCCTGATAATAGATTATCTAATTACTTTGATTATGAGTGATTCATCATTTCCAAGCGTCACTTTTCATTCATTAAACTCTTTTTACATTCTTCAATAGATTAAAATATTATGTCATTTGTGAGGAGAACCCATTATCCAAAATCCAAGTTCATTATCATTTTGTATCTTTGATATAAGTTTATTCAAAAAGATAATTTTATTTACCATTGTCTTCATTTATATTTAGATTCTTGGGAATTATTAAAAACATTTTGTTGTTCCAGTAACAAAAAAACACATCCTTTGTCAATATTTTTTGTCTGTTAAAATATTTTAGAAATAGTTTCTAGAGGTTGGAACTTATTTTTGTCATTCAAAACAACATTCTTAGAATTCATTGTTTGAGAGGATTGACTCACCCTCAAACTTTACATACTATTACTCATGGGATAATTTTAGTGATATTTATTGAACCAAAAAACATTTTTTTATTCCCAAATCCACCACAATACTAGAATTAACAATAGAAAGAGTATTTTCCTCTATAACATCTCTACTGTTTGGAGTTATAAATATGTTTTTAAACAACATTATTACCTTCTACACCAGAACATTGTTGATCCCCAAACATCATTTTATCACCAAGAATATTATTCTTAATTTTATGTTTCTTACCAAAAATAATAGAATCCAAAGTAGTTGAAACCAATCCTTTATACTATAATATTCTACAAACATCAGAATTTTTAACATTTTTGGTTTTGGCCACATATTTGATTTTCTAATATTTCTTCTTCTAATAAACATATTCAGTATTATTTTAAACCACTAATGATAAATTTTTTAGATATTTCTCTTCTTCACACCTTCCTGAACTTTTTCCAACTTCAGATATAGAGTTTTTGAAACAAATAACTCCCTGCTCACATGTAGATAACCTTTGTCGAACATGATCCAACTCTTCCAGCTTCTGTTTAATCATAACATCGTGATGGTCATTCTGATTGATTTATTTTTCTAATAATTTATTAATATAATCAATCTCCTCCAACAATATATCCCTATAATAAAGAAAATATTCTTGATTTATTTTGTAGATGTCTGCTTCTTCTGCACCTTGATATCTCTTCCAAGTCATAAAATTTTTCTAAGACATTATTTAAACTATATTTTCATATGAATTTTTAACTATGTCTCTTATTTTATTCATATACTAATTTTATCACCATCAAACACATCATCATTAAAATTTTCAATAAATATGATTTTTCCAACAACATCAGTGAACTTTTCAATTTCAACTTCATTGTCCTCATCTTCATAATCATTAGACAAAAAACATATCCTTTTGGATATAGAGATGTTTTTAACATTTAATTTGGAATAGGATATTTATTTCTCAACATGATTCATTAGTGTTATTCATGGACTCCTATCATCATGAACACTTTCTTATACATTCTTCCTTTAGGGGAGGTTTGTATAAATATTACAAACTTCTCCACATTCCAAAAAAATTTAGGTTTCTTGCATTTGTACTTTCATGTACCTCTTATCAAATTTTTAGAAAATATTGACAAGAATCCATATACATTTTTACTAAAATCATTTTTAGATTTGAGATCAAACTACCTCATCTATGTGAATATTCATATATTTTCCTTACATGGATTCTTAAGTGAAAATCCATAAATCAACTTTTACTTTTCTTTTCTCAACATTCCCTCTTATCATTTAATATGTTATGAGGATACTATAATGTTTATAAAAAGATAGAGTTTCAAGATCATTATCTTCCAAATATGAATCTTTGGAGTCAAATATTTTTGGAAGAATTAATAATATTTTTAAAAAAATTAGTGAATCATACAGTATCTCACCATGACATCTTATGGTGCTAACAATATCTATTCACCATTATAAATAAGTCGCAAAAAGACTCATACTCACCCACTTTGTGATCTTCAAACTTCAACCTTTATATTTTTATCTTTTCATTATTCACATTCTTATTTCCTTCATAATTTTTTTAATATCTCCCAAACACCATTAGAAGTTCCAACTCCCTCCACTCTGAGAAATTTACTTTTAGAGAGTAATGATAGTGATAAATATTTATCCCTTCAATAATTTTCAAGATTCTTCTTATCCATAGTTTTAAGAGGATAATTTTCAACTAGGGGATAAAATCCATCTGTAATAGATTCTAATACATCATATACAAGACACATTAGATAAGGCCACATTCAGTATTTCTAGATATGATAGATCATTACCTCACAAACTGGAATCTCCATATTGTTTAGACAATTCAAATTTTCCATAACAACATCTACTCTAAATTCAACAAAGAATATATTAGGGGAACCTTTGATCTGATTCCAATTATAAAGGATCAACCTTGATCAGTGTAATCACTAAAGGGGGGGGGGGTGAATTAGTGGTATTTTTTTCATTTATTCTATCTTTCATGAATAACAATCCACGCCTCTTTTTAAAGACATATCACTTTTCTGAACTCTAAACATTCATACATCCATATGAAAATAATTATTTACAAGGATCACAACCAAATAAGAGTTTAAAGTCCATGGAATGGTTTGAAAATAATAAAATACCACTCAATCCACTAGGAAACCAATATTATTTTGGGATAAAATTATTAGGAAGTACCCTTCTGATTGTGTAGCACTATGATCAATACTATAGAGAATGTTCTTCTTTAAGTATGAGTGATGTAACAAGTTTTGTAATAAGTTTAGAATACTCAACTAGTTCTTTCCAAACATGTCACTGTGTTGGTTCAACAACTTTCACTTTTTCAATACATTGGAAAATAATTCTTCACATTATAACCTAGGAGACAATAGGACCCACTTCTCTAGAATTTTCCTAAATAATCATTCTGATCACTCACACTAATTCTTCAGTAAAATTCATCAGTATAGAATCATGTTTGATTGGATTGTATAGAAATAATTAGGATTAACATGTTTCTTTTCCGGAATATGAATATCTGATTAATTATTCTGATTCAAAAAAATAAGATCAGAACTTCTTATATTCACATTCTCTAACCAAAAAACCTTTATTCAGGATGTTCTATCCATAAACCTTCCTCTACCAATTCAAAATAGTTTCCCTCTAACTCTCTCCCACATAAGAATAGTGTCATACTGTATTGTACTTTGAAATATATTTACAGGTGACACATAAGTGAATTTCTTGGGAAACCAATTTTACTTTCCCACTCAAAGAAATTTTAGAATCTTAATTTTCAACTTCATTTAAAATTAATTTTGACCACTTCATAATTTTTTTAACTCTTCAAGATACTTATCAAACTTTCTTGAATCATCTAAAAATATAATCCTACTTTATATTTTCAATGAATTATTCAGTCTAATTTTTTTTATCATGTTATTTTTTTTTCACTTTGGTCCCTATTATTTTACTGAAAAAGTGTAAAACATAAATATTCCCATTCTAATGCTTCAAAAAAAAGGAAAATTTTCTTCCATAAACATTACTAAGACTTCTAAATAATTCAGAATCCATAAATAGTCTAATTGAAACATTAATATGTTTCCACATTCATTATTTCATCAATTATTCTTTATAGAGATTCACTTTGTCATATGAATTGTAGTCGGTGATGTTTGATCAGTGTCACAGATTTTTCAATGATTCTATACCAAATGAATAAAATTCAGAAACATTCACTATGAATATTGGTTGAATACATTGTTGTGATTTTTCTGATTAATCATTATTTGGTCCAATCAGATGGATAAATATATGTATATCATTTGATTAATTGGCATCAACATATAAAAAATCAAGTCTACCACTGATAAAACTTTACATCCGATGCCATATAAATAAAAAAAATTTGCCTAATAGATTAGAGTCAGAATATCTTCTGTTGAATCGGTGTCTAAAACTGTCTGATCTATCTATATAATTAACCATCAAATGGATCAGTTTCAACAGGAAAATATTTTTTTTTTCTGAAACTCAGAAAATAATGTCTCATTCAATTAATAAGTTCAACCGATGGATTTTTCCATCAGATGGATTGGTCGATCTGCAATTTTCAAAACCTTATACAGTACAAAATATAAATATCCCAACCATCGAACAACTTATTTTTCTTGAAAAACATTAAATTATGATCTATGACTAAAAGGAATCAATATTTAATTTTCATCACTTCCAAAAACTCATACATTTCTTAAGACATATTCATGATGTTGAGAACATTAATATTTCCATATCATTGTCATACATGTTTCCTATAAATTCATGGATAGACACTTTGTATGCCCAATCATATCCCCCACTTTTTACACAAAATCATGGATAACATGTTTTCTATAACATATGATGTGAAGAAAAATTTTCAAAATAAATAATCATCATATTTGGTGTGTCATACATCTTAGAATGTATTTTTAATTCATTGAAACTTCTACCTTTATTATGAGAATCTCAATTAAAGAAAACATGTGAGTCTGAAAAAAAATTTCACTAAGAAAAAAATTTCATATTTGAAGATATAAATTTATATACATTCTTATGAAATTTGAATACAACCTTCTGAAACTGAACCACCTTTGTTCAATTGCAAACACATTCAAAGTGATGTTATTTCAAAGAATTAAAATGAAAAAAACAATTCTGCAACCATTTCTTCCAGCATCCAAAAAACAAAATTAGTTTACATGGTCCCAACACCGAGACTTTTAGGTTGTAATGATCTTGAAGGTAAAAGTATAGAACATTCTATTTAACAAGAATTTGTGAATACTGGACTAGGTGAATTTCATAAAGGGATAATAATATGATTTATATGGGGTAAAATAGGGGACATATCAATAAAAACCCAAGTAAAAATGTGGTTTTACATTACCACCATGATGGGGAATAAATTTCTTCACAATGTATAGTTTTATTTATTTAAATATGGTGAGTATGTATATTATGAATATAGATTTTATAGGGGAAAATTTCAAAAGGGGATTAGAAAGAACCTATAGATATGGGATTAGAAATGTCTAACACCATTATATTTCATAATGATGTAAATGGGAATGATATTTAAAATGAATGGATAATATTTTGGCTTCTATTTTTATATTTATGAATCTTAGTACATGACTCATAATTTTAATTTTAGGAAAGTATGATTTAGTAATAAGATAGAAAATAATGTTTAATGGATTGTGAAGTGTTATAAAATATTTATGTGTTTATATATAGGGATTCATGACCAATGATGTCATGATAAATTTAAGGATGATTAATTATTTAAATTCAGTAATATACATTTAATTTTTTATGTGATGGGAGTACTTTGGGAGAAATTTATTAACTCTTCATAAATTTTGGAGTTATATGTAACCCTTCAATTTTAATAGTGTTTTAGTCAAAATATTAGCTTAGGAATTGTAATTTTATATAATGTGTACATTATCTTAATGGTATTAATACCCTTTAGGGTTAAGATGATCATTTATGTTGAGGTAATTATGGTTAATTGGGATAAATGGGTAATTAAATTTTTGGAACATATGTTTTATCATATAGATAACAATGTTATTAAAATTTGATTTGTTGATAATTTTATTTATGTAATTATTGATGAATATCATTATTTTGGGAACATTATAAGATTTATTTAAATGGAAGTTCTTTTTCTCAAAGATGAAATTTTATTTCTTCAATAACTTTTTAACTATCCTTTGGGAGTATACATAATTATTTATGGCCTCATCATGATTTGGGATATTTATGGAAAAGAGTAGTATATTTTTGAAATAATATGAATATGACAAGTAAATATTTCAGTTTATGAATATATGAGTGACTAATTTTATTTTGGGAAAATTGTTAAATTGATCTCATGAGACTATGTGATCATTTTTATTTTAACTTTGTGAGGAATATTTATAAAAGTGATATGGTTAATTGCTTATGGAATGATTAAAGTTTACCATTGATTGTTATTTCTAAGGCCTAACATTAAAATATTGTTCCTTATTATTGGATATTATTATAAATTGTTCTAAAAAATATTGGGTTAACGTCTAATGACTGGAGGAATAACTTATTATCCTTTTATAGATTATATGATCCATTAGAAGTCAATTTTTGTAGTTTGAAATGAAAAAATTATCTAGAATATTCATTACTTTGAATATGATATGTGATAGAATTGAAAACTAATCGATGAAATTACAATTGTTGGAATTGTTCTTATTAAATGTAAGGAAATAATATAATTATATATTTTCATGTTTTCTATTTGGATAGTAAAATTCTATAAACACATGGAAAATGATATTAAAAATGAAATTTTTTTCCTTTAATATAATCATTTCTAGTCAATTGGTGTTTATTTTAACACATAATTGCTATATGGTTGTGTGGTCATTAACATTCTAATGATCATTAACTTTCCCATGATCAATTTTCCCTTTCACTCTACATTTTTATTTGGAAGTAAATTTTCTCCAAAATTTCTACATTTTCACTTCCCTCCGATGATCTCTTTATGTGGGGACATAGTAATGTTTTTCATTGGTGACAACCTTATTTCCTTTTACTTTATTCAAAATGATGTTTTATTATTCTTCTTTTTAATGTGGAATTTCATAAAATATATTTTTTATAAACAAATATTAAAATAGATTTTCATTTCATGATCACGTGTTTTATCATCCACTCATTCTAATTGATTATATAAAATATTTTAAACCCATTTTATGGGATATGAGAAAACATTTGGAGGACTATATTTATTTAATGGTGTAGAATGTAATAACTTAAGGTTTTAAAAGATTACTATATTTAATATAATAAATGACACATACGATAGATCTTCAAGGACGGTGAAATACTGTTATATAATATGATCATTTTAACCAGGTTATTGAATTTGTGGGAAAAAATAGTAGTAACCACATTATATAACATATTAATAATTGTACTACTACATAAAAATTTATTGATTAATTCATAGGAATAATTAATCATTTTTTTACTAAAGTCATTTTATTCTTCAAAAAAACGATTACTTCAATAATGGTTTTTTTGAAGTGAATATTAAAATTAATAAATAAAAAATTATAAAACTATTTATATATAAATGATATTTTTTCTTAAATCAGAATATAAAAATTATCTTAAGGGTGAAAGTTGGTAATTTTATGAAATTAATGATATAATTTCTGAATAGTGAAATTTACAAAATTTATAGAAAATAATTTATTTTAATATATTTAAAAAAGAACCATATTATTTTTAATAGGTTTCAAAAAATTAGATAATTTTTTTAATAATAATCCATTAATTTTAAATAGGATTGGTTTTTTTCTATCTTTTAGTATTATAACTTTTTATACTTAAAAAGTTTTTTTTTCAAATCCATTTTTATTCATGATTTATAGGATTATTTTCTAATTAATTTTTTCAATTTGTGGAAAATTAATTTCAAAAAAAATAAATACATATTTATTATCATAATAATATTATTTTTAATTAGTCTTTATTCATTTTTTCCATTTCAAATAATAACATTGGAAACCAAAGGTTTGTTACCACCGTATGTGTCAAAATGCATTAATGGATTAAAACAAAAAGGATAATGGATAACATGGGATAAAAAAGGTATAAAAACAATTTTTGTATAAATATTTCCACCATATCTCAAATAGACTTCAAATATGAGTCTTCTTGGAAGATATTTTCTTAAGAATGAATTAAATATATTATAATATCTTGAATCATTCTGAGTGTGTCTACTCTATAACTTATTAAAGCACACCACATATCTTATTGTTACTGCTCTTCAAGATCTAATTATCTATGTGATTCCAATACTAGATAATTTTTTAACATTCCTACACATGTCCTAGTGGTAAGATATTGACCAGAGTACTATAAAAATATGTATTCAAGTATAATCATAACGAGGATGTCCAAAGAGGTTGTGTAGTTGTTAATCGAGTTTTTTTATTTATTACTTTATCTCCTTCAAACCACTCATAACCATTGTGATATAATAATATCAATATTAACTTTTTAATAAAATTTAATTATTCTTTTGTTTGAACCATTTTTCATTTACTTATACATCTAAAGGAAAATTTAAACATTTGTCATGTGTACATGAAGACTGTAAGGTCATGAGGACGATGTGCTTCATTTTTCATGACCACCTCTTATGGTTGGTCAAAATGATGTATAAAAATTAAATTATATGGTTAATATGATATAAATTTTAATCTAAAAGTATTAATTAATATTCTAATTCCGTCGTTACAAAACCAATGAAAAATAACGACATTTCTCATGCATACGTGCAGTCTACGGGATCACGAACTGATGTATTATAATATTCATAACCACATCACGTGGTAGGTATATATATATGATTTTAAATAAATGATATCGTATTTTTAATATAATATTTAATTAAATATAAAAATTAACTTACATTCATTTCCAAATTCTAATTGAGAAATGGAAATTTCACTTATGCTTACATATGGCCTACTGTCTCTTTGATGTAATATAATTCATTTTCCCAACAATAATAAATGGTTGGTTATAAAAGTATTATTAATATTAAAATTGATAATTATAACTTGATTAAGATTATTTTAATGGTTTAATACGTATCCAATTGACTATAGAGAACCCACAGAAGTCATTTGGAACTTATTAACCCAACATCCTCAAAAAGTGTGAAGTAAACATCACCAATGAAGTGATTAATTATGACATGGTAATAACTGAAGCAAAATTAAATTATAAAAAGATAATTATCCTAAAATATATTCTTAAATAATTTTTTTATCATTTAATTACTAATCAAGAAGATAAATAACGTAAATGGGTAGTTGGATTCAGGTTAATGGAATCGTAGACTCAATTAACATTATTATAGAGCTAACCTATTTTTACCACTTTTTTTATTTTTTTTGTGGTATAAACTAACATGTGCATGTATTTAATCATTAATTTATTCCATTTTTTTAAAAAATACATTCCATTTTTTAAGTTAATTATTCACTCGTTCTAAATTTATCTTGTCATAGGGGATATTTTACCTTAAAAAATCAAATTATTTTTTATATCTATTTAATTATTTCCCTCCATCTCCATATTATTTTATAGATGTTTAAATCTATAAATAAATAAATAAATATAAAAGTTAATTTTACTTATCTTATTAATATCATATAAATTCATTCGAATGAAATCTTCTGATACATCGACCGTGATCCAATAATTATTTTTCCAATATTTCATTATATTAAGCCTTATTTTTGTATTTTGGACTAAAATTGTATTAAATTTTAATTTTTTTATAAAAAAGAGGTTTGTTAACGGTTGGTAGAAACCATGTGAAAATCATACAAGTGAATCAATGAGTTTTAAAGTTCCAACCACAAGGATGGTGCATGATTTCCCTAACGATGTGGTCTGCCTATGCAAGGTTCTCTAGGATCCAAGTTGAGTGTGCATGATTGGTGCATAGTTTATACAACCATGCATCAAAATCATAAATAATTTCCATGGGGTAATTTTTTGAAAAATTCTCATTTTACCTTTTGAAAAATAAATCATATATAGTGTTTATCTCTCCTACTACCTCCCTCTCATTAAACACTTCCCAAGAGGGGGTCCCTAGTGTAATATATCCTCTTCTACCTATAGTTTTTGTCATTTATCCTCCCAATTCTTATTTTGATCATATTATATGAGATTATATTTCCATCCATAACTTTTTTATTCCTCTTTTTTTTGTCCCTTGATGCAATGTAAGGTGGGTGAGACTATAGGTTTTTCTTATTATTTGATTATTGTGGTTTCCCAATGGTTAGGGCTTTATTTTATCTTGTGGAATTCATTGGAATATATTGATATTGTATTATGTATCCCACATCAATGGGGAAAAGTTATATTTTGGTTTGAGGTATTTTACCCAATAACTAAGCCTTTAAATTGAGCATTATGATTTTTTTGGAGTTTTCAATATATTATAATGTAATTAAATTATAGAAACAAGATATAGTGAGTTAAAATGGATCCATTAATGTTTTACTGGTTTTATTAATATTTAAACATGGGTTTTCTCAAGTGAAGCATGTTTTAAAAAAAATTAATGCTTGTTCACATCAAGTGTATTTTTTATTTTAAAAAATCTTTATTAATGAAAGTTAGAGATATCAAGGATATTTCAGCCTTTTTTAAAGGTTTTTTTATAAATTATTAATGAAATGTATGATTTCAAAATATCCACTAAATGGTTTATATGTACTCCATTATTTTTAAAATAAGTATTATATATGTGTACATTTATAAAATTATATTTCCTATTTTTAAATATTAAAAAAAGGTTCATGAATATGTACAATGGGATAATGAATATTTTATATAGAGGGAGTTGGGTGAAAATGGTTATTATATTAAATTTATGCTCATGAACATGAAATACATTGTATTGAAAATGGATTTTTCCAAAGGGTAAAGGCTTGTTTTCGAAATTCCTAATTTATACTTGTAACTTTCTCAATCATTTTAAATGAGTTAGTGATCTCAAATATAAGCCAATAATTCTTGGTTTCCAGTGGAAGTCAGTTTTGATAAGATTGGATTGATTCTATGAATTTGGAAAATGGTCTTTATATTGGTATTACACGAAGATGATGTGTCATTTTATGCCTATTTTTCATTGTTACATGATTTAATCCTATCTTTACTTCTACACCACCATTTTGTATTTTGGTTATGGGAATGGTACATGGTAATACTAAGTACTTAGGTGGGATGACTAGGTATAGTATGTTAGGTTATCTAATAAGGCCTTTACCTAGTCTCCTTAGAATGATTTACACAAAAACACTGAATAATCTACAAAACATGAATTATTATCACTGTAACTTGTGTGTGTCCCATAAAGTGGATCATACATAGGGGGGATTTTGTTTGTTTTGTCATTATATTAAAGAGGATCATAGGAACCTTATTAAAATATAATCTCAGGGATTTCCAATCATTCTTGATCTCATTTAATCCTATTTATAAAGTAGTATATTTTAAATTCACTTTTTCTTAGATTCCCTTCCATGTATAAAAAATATAATCCATTACGCTTTATAGAACCTGAAGATATTAACATTGCTATGCTTATTTTATTCGTAATCTTATTTTGTTAGCTATTTCATTCCTATAAATGGATTATTTGATTATCAATCATTCATTTAATAATGGGTAAGGAAATAAAATAAGAAAATGGGTTTTATGAAGCATTGACATGTTAATTTTTTTTGAAAGGAAATGGAATACCATATTTTCCTATATTTAGATTTTAAAAATAGGTTGTAATGGTTTTCTATATTAAGGTATATAATGGAGAATGGTTTATC
The DNA here is from genome assembly GCA_963277665.1 of Viscum album. Taxonomy (NCBI): domain Eukaryota; kingdom Viridiplantae; phylum Streptophyta; class Magnoliopsida; order Santalales; family Viscaceae; genus Viscum; species Viscum album. The sequence goes on from OY728122.1 coordinate 1,259,057,168, forward strand.
TTTTTGTATCCTTATAATTATTTTTCTCATTCATATATATTATCATTTTCAGTTGGAGGTCCAATGTATCTTTTATTTTCAATCATGTGGAATTATGCTTATTTTATTAGAGGTAACTTTTATAATCTCAAGTATGTAGGTATATGAGTAGTTTGTTTTTTATTTCAGTCTTTTTAGTACATATAAGACTTAGGCTTTTACTACTTTACTTGTATAAAGGGAAGATATATCTTATGGTTGGTGAAGAAAATAAATTTATGTTTCATATTTAACTTGATGGTGAGGGGGATCAGTGTGAGAGGGTGTTTTTCAGTGATTTCTTAGATTTATTGCTTTCCTAATTTTGATATTAGACTTCATCATTTTTTTTTCTCTATAGTCCACGTCTGAGGTATAGATGTGTCATGCAGAAATTTTATAAATTTTTTAATACTACTTTTTTAGTAATTTTTTATGTGAAATCATACCCCTTTTTTACTTCCATGATGACTAGGAACTTTTTCTAGGCCATGGGAATTGGGAATTCCCATGAAGCCTTATCACATATCAGTTCGAGTGTTTGATGGAATGAAAAATCAGGTTGGTTTATGAAAAATGGTATCACAGCAGGAGTGGGGTTCCTATTACTATATGATACTGGTCTCTCTTACCATTAGACCTTATTAATTGGGAGGTATGGTAGATAGAGATATGATCCTTAGAGTTGAATAGGTAGGTCATGGGTTGATTCTTGATCCCCATTGCTTGTGATGAAACCTGAGTTATTATGGGTTGTTGGGTTTTTTTTTATTTTAATCATTAATTTTGGGCCTGATAGAATAGTTGATATTGTGGTATACATTAAACTCACAAATATTGGTAACCAATGTGGACCCTATACACATAGTCCCATGTTACTCTCAGAGATGGTTGTGCATTTGACACTTGATCCTCCATGAAATATGGTTAATTTATTCCTAGTTATTAAAAATACCATAGTAGGTTTTATGTTTTGTGTTATGTGTTATTTTGGTTTTTAATAATTTTATAAGAAGAGTATAAGATTCTCAAATAGTTCTAATTTAATTTTTATAGAATCTTCAATTTGGATGGATATGTTTTAAAATATTTTTTTGTGTTTAAAATGTGGTTTTAATTTAAATAGGATACTTTAATAATAGGTAAATGTTCTGAAAAATGATGTTTATTGTCTTTTTATTTTAAATATTCTTTTAATGTATTAAGAAATCATGTTTTGGAAAATTTTAAAGGGATTTTTCTAATTTAATTATCAAATAAATAAGGTGTCCTGAATTTGTAAAATGAATTTAGAAATGAAAGGGTGATTCAAAATACATGATTTTATGAAATTATTTGGAAGTGAAAATCCTTTAGAGGTGAGTTATAAAATTTTAGGTAACATGGATTTTATATTTTTCCTAAGTGGGATTAAAAAACTTAAAAAAATTCAATTTATTTTAAGTCAATGTTTGTGAAAATGATTTGAAAGAAAGATGGTTGGATTTTTCAAATGGGGATAAAATTATTTCTAAGTATCTTTTGAGAAAATAGACTTGACCTTTCAAAATAAATATTGGGAATTTTTTAATGGATAAGAGTTAGTTTCATAAATATCTTTTTCTTTTGGTGAGTGGGTTTTTTATATTCAATTTATGGTTCATGTTGGGTGCATTTTATTTTTATTTGAGATGCATGAATCAACGAATTAATATTTAATATTGTTGGAGTATACCCTAGAGAAGTATCAATAATGAGTGGATGTTATCATTCATGGATTTATTCCTCCATGCCTAGGTGAAGATATGTTTTGGGAATTAGCGGTGTTCATCATTCTATGTTTTGAGGTTGTCTAGTTTGAGGTGGTTCCAAAATTTAAGGGAATTTTGAATAAACCTTTCTTTGGTATTTACTTTTGAAATATTTTTTGAGAATCAATTATATTATGGATCATCATTTTATGAGGTGCATGCTTCAGTGTTGGTGTCACATATTTATGTGCAAAGGCATTGGGTTAGAATTTGGATTACTGGGAATGGCACATTGTCTCTTCTGATTATTTGGGTTCACCGAGGGTAAGTGTTCTGAGAATTGGCCCATGTTATCATCCCTTGTCCCATGATTAAAGCCCATATTATTTTGTGGATTTATAGTGACCCCTAAATTTCATTAAAAAATATCACAATATAGTAGATTAATATTCAATATGTAACATAGTGATCAACACCAAAATCATATTGTTCTAGTGCCTTTCGAAACATGTACACAAAAAACGAGTTTATAAAAGATGTACATAGTCTTATAATAAGTTCATCAGAACTATAATCCTTATTAGACATATCATACTTCAGAAACATGGTAAATGAAATATATGAAATTTTTATCTTAGATTATTATGGTAAACAAGTGAGGTATCAATGATCAGTTGAGATTAACATGAACATAATGTTATGAGAACATGAGAAAAACTTTTTAAAATCATACTATTCGTATAATAAATCATAGTCCTGAGTCATGAAATAAATATACACAGTTCATATGGAATGAACCATAAAGTAATCAAAGAAAAAAATCCAAGGAAGCATAAAATTAGTATAAGACTTGTAATTTTTCAATACACATAAGAATATAAAATCATTTCCATGGTATTCAAATATCATTTCCAAGGATATCATAGTGGATTACGCTTAATCAACAAATCATCATAATAGTCATGGATCCCTCACAAGACTATCATAGTAGATAAAGTCCCTTATATATAGGGTTTACTCCCCATTCATGTCATATTTATCTCATTATAAATCAATATTTTCCCAACACATTAGAGTTAGATATAGGTTACACGCATCACATAATGAAAATTATAAATATGTGTTCCATAAGACCATAAAACATTCATAATTTTAAAACCCAAAAATTTTAATGTGTTTAATAAACATTTCATCATAGAATAATCTATGGAAAATGAACAGGTTTCAAAAAAATCATCTTTTTGTCATAGATTAACTCGTGGAAAAGGAATGAAATTTATGAAGGTTATCGGAGAAGTGGAATCATGTGATGGGTCATGCACACATTTTCATTTTTTCATGAATAATTATCAATATAAAATTTAAATGATAATAAACATTGTGATAAATATAATTGAATCAATGAATACCTAAAACGGATAAAACAAGGGAACCAAATAGTACGATCATCACATATTACTTGTAATTAAGTTAAGCAACTAAAGAATTACCTTGTGAGAAATTATTTCATAAATTATGGATAAAAAATGTACCCTCATTATGTTGTAGGAATAAAAAATAAATTCCCTCTATTGGTGATCCACATGTGTTCTATAAATCAACAACTGTAAATGTTGGATTTTTGGGTTCTAAAATGAATGATTATATCACTTGTGTTGTTTTCATTTGACCACCTTGAGAATCTCTTCTAATGGATTCACTATCACCTATCTTGACTCAAGAGTGGAATGTAGAGGGAGATTTCCCTCCTCCAGTGGCCTGAAGGCCTTCATTTTTTATTGATTTGTGATAATCCACATTTCAAGAGGATTCTTGAGAAGTCATTATGCACAACAAAGGAAATGAATTTTCTCTCTTGAAAAATAATATAATTGTTTTTACATACAGCTATGGTTAAAAATAAATAATTTCACAAGTTAACTTTATTATATATTTAATCCATGTAAAATCACATTTCTAAATTTATAATAAAAATATTATTTCATTATAATTTCTAAAAACATGAATTAAAATAATAATTATTTAATTAGATAATATTCAATATATATTATTTCTCAATTGTCCATTTAACTCAGTTCTCTATTCCTCCACAATATTTACCAGACCTTGAATCATGACTAATTATTTAATAAATAAATATCACTGCTTTGTTATCTATTAAATATTTAAATATTATATTCATTAAATAACAAATATTTATTTACTAAATAATTGCCTCACATAATATTCTCTCAAATGACAGGAGATGAAATATATGTGATCAAGAAAATATGAATAATTATAAAACCAAATTAAGAACAAATTTGTATACAAATTTTTAAAAAATAAATATATAATATATTATTTAACTGAGATTATAGGTACACTTAGTGTATGACCCTCTAGGTCTCTTTCATAGTGGCATTGTGTGAAGTAGCCTGAATTCTAAGTATAGAGTCTAAAAACATGCTAATTAACCAATAGAGAAATACGTGAAGGACCCCGGGACACCCTAAGAGGGGAGGGGTGAATCAAGGTGATAACTTTTTCTTTTAATGTGATGGATCTTGTTCCCACGTTGGTAAGAACTTGTTGAACCTGTATGGTGAATATGATCATAAGGCAAACATTCACATGCACAAAGAAGACACAACACTTTTTACTTGGTTCACCACTAAGGGCTACGTCCAAAGAGCATACACCGACTAGTTTCCAGTCGTACCAAATTCCACTAATCTTCACTAGTTTTGGATTACAATGGTTTGGGAATAGTCACTCTGTCCCGGGCTCACTACCTTTACAAAATTTCAGGGATAGCTCACTACGTCCCTCGGGTCACACCCATTGACTCCCCCTGGCTCACTACCGTTGGTGAAGTCCCACTCAGTTTATAGACGTGAAGGTCTCTTCATCATTGCATAATAATGCATCCTCTGTTGTATGTAGATGCTCTGTTGAAGTCCAACTCTTACCAGAAGACGAATCTCACTTTGCGCAGAGGGTATCAGATGATCCTCCAGCTTTCGTGCAGCTTCAAAAGGTCAGATGTGCGTCAACAATATCTGGCAGTCTCCACAAAGCCCGACATGCAAGTCCCAACATGGCGCACAAGTCCCAATAAGGCGTGCAAGTCCTCGATGCGCAAGTCCAAACTGGTACGCATGTGTCACCAAAGCACCTTCACGACACTGTCGTCTTGAACATCAAACATGCGCGACTCACTTCCTTTCTCACCCAAATCACCTTGGGCGCACATCCAACAGCAGACGCGCAACCTCTACTTGCGTGACCCAACAACCACTTGCGCGACTCAACCACTTGAATGAAGAGTGCACAAAAAATATCTAAGCCTCGAAATTCATTACAAATGTGGAGGGGTGGTCCTCTATTTATAGGTAAACTAGACCCCCTACATGGTGGCGCGCAAGTCTTCCCTCAGCACGCAGGTTCCAGCGCGCAGCTCATCCTCCCTAGCCTATGTCACGCTACTCACTTGCGTGAACACAAAAATACTTGCGCGACCTTCTTTCCTTTTCCATATTTTGAAGTAATAATCTTGAGAAAAATAGACACGCAAGTTTCCAATCCTCCTAGTCATCAGCACACAAGTCTCTTCATGGCGCGCAGGTCACTTGCGCGACCAGCCCAAAACTTGCACGACCCTTATCCCTTTGCCATTTTCCCATGTTTTGATCCTAAAAAACATATGGCACGCAAGTTTCCTCTCCTTCAAGTACACGATACGCATGTCTCTTTGCCAAAAACACTTTTCTCCATTTGTCAATTTTCAGGCCCAAAAATTTGGTAAACACTAGGAAACAGCGCCACCTTCGATACTGTTGTCTGCTTGAACTGTATGATCTCTTTGCTGGTACACATTCTGAACTTCCACTGAGGATAGAAAACAAACACAAACCATACTCCAAATCATTCATAGAAGAATATGGTTCCAACAATAAATTCATGCTAGAATTACATAACACCTCATACAGATTCTCACTATGTTATATAACGCATTTACCATGATATCTCTAATCAAGCAGATTTTATGATGGTGCCATCGACCTATGTGCTCATGTCTATTTCTTTGTCTTTTGGGAAATTAAACATTCTTATAGAACACAATGGGCTAGGATTTATTTATGATACAACATTTCCATCAAAGCTCCTGAGATATAAACATTCATTAAATAATAGTAGTGATATATCCTTCCTCTCATTACTCATTAATTAAGTATTACTCATGATACACCCAACCAATTATACCACTTTCCAAACATAGGTCATCACGATTTTTTTCAAAATATAAAATTATATGACATATAATAATCATTAATCATAATATTAAACTCTATGGATCAATACATACAACCACAAATTGGAACATCCAATGAGATATAAAAATGTGGATTTCCTACTAATGGGTCTCATTCTCATAATACTCAACACTGGATATTACCAAGGGCATACACCATGAGATGGTGAATCAAGTTCTTATGAGTCTCCACCCCTGGTAGTCTGAATCATTTTTCCCCCAAATTATTTCATCAAGATATAGAACATATATATATATATGTGTGTGTGTGTGTGAGTGCATGTATATATTTATGAATACTATTGTGCCTCTTTAGGTACTCATCATAGCAGGGAACTACTATGACATTTCAGTGTGATAGCTACACTTAAGAAATTATAAAATAAAATGTTATGTAGAAGACAAATCTTGACATGATAAAAATTTTATTAGTATTCAAAACAATGAATAAAAGTTAAAATATGATACATGAAATTCATTCTAGGGAACTAAATCCAAAAAACTCTAACTTGCACTATAGATAACTATTAACAACCTTCAGTCTACTAGATCTCACAGGATACTCATGATTTTGTTGAGATAGGACATTAGAAAAGGGGACCATCAAATTTTCTTCCATGAGAACACTTAGTACATAAAATTATCCCATTTGATAAAAATCCATCATGAGGTGGTACTTTCAAAGTATTTTCTTTTTCAATTATTGTGACCATCACTCTTTTGAAAGATCCACTACTACAATATTTTCAAAAAAATGTTTTAGGGTATATACTGTTAAGTAACACATCAAGCTCCTAGATAATGTTTCAGATCCAAATGAATTCCATGGCCACATCAAAAGCTGTTATATAATCATACTCATCTATATAATCAGCAACTACTAGTATATTTGAACTCTTACAACTCACAAATCCTCTATTGATATAGAAAAAAGATCATAACTGTGACTCCAAGTCATTAAGTTCTTTTTAAAAACAAGCATAATTATAACCCTTGATGATTATATCCTTTTCTCCTCCATAATGAATGATCATATCCTTACTTCTTATTCTCAGATACTTGATGATATCCTTAATAGAACTTTAATTTTATTATCCTAGATATGTATGATATCTACCTACCTTCCTCAATGCATAGGCAACATCAGGTATAGTGCATAACATAAAATACAAGATTTATCCTATTGGTGAATCATATGGGATCTTACTCATTTTCTATTTCTCTTGTTGTGTCTAAGGATTCATTTTATTAGTAATATGTAAACTATGTGACATAAGAACCAATCCCCTCTTGGATTGTTCAGTAATAATTCTCTTTATTATCTGGTTAATGTATGTACATTGAATTCATCCAAGAATCCATGTTGGTATTTCAAGAATGATCTTGATCTCACAAATATTAGATACTTAACCTATGTCCATCATGGAGAAACACATGTTTAAAATTTCCTTAAAAGAGTGTAATAATGTTATGTCATTTCCCATATGTAATATGTAATCAGTATATACTATTAGGTTAATGAATTTATTCCAACTAAAACTCTTGTAAATACATGGATCCCATTCATTATTAATGAAAATAAATTATCTTATTGCCTCATTGAATCATATTTTCCATGACCTAGAAGATGTATTTAATCTATAAATGGATATCTATAACTTGAAAATGTTTTTCGAATTATTTGGAGTCACAAATACAAAGGGTTATGTCATGTAGACATCTTACAAAAGGTTCCTACTATGTAAAATAGTTTTAACATCCATCTTAAAAATTTTATAGTCATAGTAATCACGTGTACGAATAATAATTCTAAAGTATTTATGCAAGGAAACTAGTGAAACTACATCATCCTAAACAATTCCATAATGATATTTAAACAACTTTTCTAGTATCATTTATTTTTAGGTATTTACTTTATATTCCATGTCCAGTTTTATCTTGAATACACATTTTCACCCAATCATCTTCACATCAACTGGTGTATGGGCCATAATCAAAAATCATTTATGAACCATGGAAACCATTTCAGAATTCATGGCTTCATAACATCTTTTAGCTTCTGATCTCTCTAATTCCTCTATGTAGGAGAGTGGTTCATCATTTTCAACCAATATTGTGTTACCATATTCAGTGACTAGTAAAGTATATCTTCATGGTTATCTTACATCACTAGTGTTCCTACATAGTTTTTATATTTTAGGAAATAATTCTTACACGAGTGAATGCAGAATCTATCCTTGTACTAACTCTATTTTATCATGAGCCTCAATTTCATCAATGTCAATATTTTTCCCACTATACTATTTGAGGATGTTCCCCCTCTCAAGAAAGATGACTTTCTTAATGATATAAAAATTCATATCTGATGGTTGTTATGGATATTTTTCTTTTGATTACTTTGGACAACCTATAAAGATAAACTTTTTTCCCTAGGGTTCTAGTTTGTTTCATGATAAGGCCTTGACAAACAACTTGAAACCCCATACACATATATGTGAAAAAACAAGCTACATTCCACTCCATAACCTGAAGAAACTATTGTTTTCCACATTATTTATTACTCAGTTTAATGTATATTCCATATTTATTATCTCATATCCACAAAATTATAATGGGTGGAACTTCATGACTTAACATTTATCTTAAAATTTATAACAAGGTATAGTTCCTCCTTTTACTGACACCTTTCCACAGTTGGATGTAATGTGGAGTGAGTTGATATAGAATCCAAAACTCTAGTTAAATGTTGATAAACTCTTGGTTAATATATTTACCACCTCAAACCAATCAAATCTTTTTTTTCTTAATTTCATGATGATTATATACTTATTTCATGAATTCTTTAAATTTTACAAAGGGCTCTGACTTAAACCTCATCAATTACATATATACATATCTACTCAATTCATTAATAAAAACTATTAAGTATGAATACCCACCTATATATTATACTAGAAATGGTCCACACACATTAGTGTGTATCAATCCATGAATCTATATGGCCTTTTCACCATATCCATCAAATAGCAGTTTGATCATTTTCCCTTATAAACAAGCATGAAATCTTTCAAATGGATTTACCTCAGAAGAGTCTAAATAACCATTTTGACTAATATTTTTTAAATTCTTCTCGTTTACATGACCAAGATAGTGATTCTATAGCTAGGAGTTACATGATTCATTTGAACATGATTCATTATCTATTTCAAATAATGGTTTTCTGTAATTTAATTCATAAAAACTATTATTTTAATGTTCCATACCATAACATATGTCACCTTTATAAATGAAAAAAATATATTTCCAAACACTAACAAAAATCCATTTGTATCTAGGAATGAGACATAAATTATTTTCTTGTTTACTGTTGGTACATAATAGCAATCCCTTGAAACCTATATCATTATCTTTAGGAATGAATGTTGGTAGTCACTAAAAGTTAAAGGAGCTAACCTCACACGATTAGTAGCTAGATAATACACCTCTCTTATATAAATAATTCATCATTTATTTTTTCAATTTGGATATAGATGGTAGATACCTAAGTTTTATCTAATACCCAATGTGTAGATATTGGAATGATACACTCAAAAACAAATGCACAATTATATTCTCCTTGGTTATAGGTCTATTTATACATCCCATATCCCTTATAGCTACATTCAAAACATACTACCTCCTTTTCTTTTCCTTGCCTCTACATCTTCCTCTTCTTTGAAGGATGATGCTCTGAAGCATTAGAGTTGTTATGAGTCTTGGTATAATTATCTTTATTCTTATTTTTATTATTTACTATAAGGATCATGGGTTTTTCATTCTCCATGACCATATACAATTAGAGAATAAATGTATGATGTTTCAGAATAATCTTCTTATTATATTGGATGTGATAATTAATAGTAAATTTGGGGAATGTATTTGGATGTGATGAAAGTTTGGGAAATGTGCATAAATCATCTAGGAATTTAATCTGTAAGATTTATAACCTTAAAATATTTCTAATAATATTGAATTCATGATGCCTAGATGTCAATTACTCTCTAATATTAGTTGCAAAATAAGAATTAGAGATATTTTATATCTCTCTTCTCACCATATATTGATATAAAGGTGAGAAATCATCCCATACAAATCATTTTCCTTATATTGAATCAAAATATCATTAATCATGGATGATAGAATAAATTAATTAACAATTATATCATCATTCAATAGTTTCTTATTAAGATATAACACTTCTCCCTTGCCCCATTACTAGGCACTCTGGGAATAGGGTCTTCCAACATATACAATTTCTTTTCATTTCATATGATGATGCATAAGTTCCTTTTGTATTCATTTAAATTTATTCTAATTAGAAGATTATCCATATTGTTTGTGGATCAATGAGATATATTTTTATTAATTTTATTAGTGTTTCTACAAATATGAATTAGTGTAGTTTTACTACTTTATCTACTAAAATTCATACAAATAAATACAAATTTTATTTATTTTTCTCCCAATATTTTATCAAAACACAATTGTCCCCACAATTGTTTTAGAATATCATGTTTATTATAATTTATTGTTTAATGGATCCATATTCCCCTTATCATCCCTTTAACATTGATTGGTTAATTAATTTGAAGTTTTTTAGGTAGGAATTCCAAATTCTATTTGTATTAACTCATAGTTATGGGACCTACTGTGTGGACCCCATATCTAAAAATACATAAATATTCTTTCCTCAAACTTTTCCCTCATAGATACATAAGTTCATACTTTAGAATCCAACCCTTGAGGCAAATTTTGTTAATTCATCCCAAAACATCATGTTATAATTCCTAGATAATTGAAAGTACACCAACAATGGTTGGCCATGAACTCTGAACTATTGTACTATTTTAACTTAAGTAGTAGAAGGATATACCGACTTAATATATACAATTTAGGGTTTTATCACTTTGTATAAATGTAAAATTATTATCTTTATAAAATTATTTTTAATATTAAATGTATTAACATAATTGATTATCCATGTCTTAGATAGTATTTACACATAAATAATTTTATATTAATTCTCTCTTTCTTGCTTTTTTATTCATTAATTCATGTGATCATGAAACAAAATCCTTAATTAAATAGCCATTCAACTTGATAGAAAAAAATAATGACTTTGTTTTGATCATAATGTTTTACTAATTCTTAGTTTATCTAGTTGTTGATAAACTTCTGTCAACCTAGGGGGAAAATTCTTGATCCAATTAAGGTTCCTGTTGTATTTTTCCACTAATCAAGCTATTTATGTCTCTTGGATTCCTTTATCCTCATCTCCAAATATTGAATTCATCAAATAGAATGGTATATCCATTTATTACATAATATTTTACTCACAGGTAGTTGAGGTAATGGGTTTAAATAAAATGAAACCATGGGCACACCACACCTTGTATAATAAGATAAGATATGTCACAATGGGAAACAATTTTATTTAATAATTAATTAAAAGAAACTAATCACATAAAATGGTCTGGTGTAAGATAATGATCATCCATGTGGATTAAATCAATTAAACATATAATAAAATTAGTCTTCAATTCTTAAACATTCAAATTTAATATAAATCACAGTTGAATTAATTAATAATTATATTTAATTAATCAATTATTTTAGGTTAATTCCCATTGAAATATCCTTGAGATTCTCAGGTATCATAATTATAATTAAATTAAATAATTTTATATAAAATTTATTATGTAAAATAAAAAATGTACCTTTGGGGAAACTGTAACACCCCAAGCTTTCACGATACGCTTCTCTTTCAATAATGCAATAGCTTGCATTATACCCAAGTTTGAGATTCTAACACACCGCGACCAATCAAAGTAGTAGTTATGAATAGTAATACCCACTTTTTGAAATTATATAAATTTTATATTTCAAAATGGACTTCATTTTTGTATTCGGAATATCAAAATTATCCTAAGTTGAATTTTTTGTAATTTTCTCAGAACTTCCAATTTTCTATGAATAGTGAAAAATACATAAAAACAACTTTTTAATCAAAATAATTTATAGTGATAAATTATAATATTGAGTGGGTTTAAAGTATAATTAGAATATATTTTTACCATTTTATCCAATGGTGTTCATTATAATTAATTTCACTTTGAAATTGGACATAAACAATTGTCAATCTTTTGATATATATTGTTTCTTAAAAACACACTATTTGTTGTGATAGCAGGAATTAATTATAAAATTAATCAATGAAACTTATATGTTTAGAATTTTTTAAAATAGACATCATTTTTGAATTCAGAATATCAATTATAGCTTAGGGTGAAATTTTGGCATTGTTCTGAAAAACATCAATTTTTGATGAACAGTGAAACCACTAAGTGGTAGTTAAAAACCGATTTTTCATTTAAATGAAACATTACCACTTCTGTGATTTTATTTTCAAAAATACAACATACATGGTTGTCATTAGGAAGTAAAATGTGGTTCAATGGGATTAAAATAAATTTTTTGGTGAATAGTAACTTTTAAGTTTAATTAATCATGATTAAAGGTAATTAGTGAAATTTAAGGTAAAAATGATATTATAAAAATATCAAATTACTTTTACACTTGTCCTACAATTATTGGTTGAGTCATGGCCGACCAAGAAAATCCATGGGTCAACTTGGGGACCCCATGGAGCCACTTTGGTAGGAAAATGACATTAAAAACTTTTTATTTAATGTTAAAATAAAAATGTCACAAACATAAGGTGTTTTACTAAAACAATTTTTAAATGGGGTTATACAAGTAATATTTTTGACTGTAAATATTAATTGGAAAGATAAAAAGATTTCCTACATCATGATAATTTTTTTATAAATTTTAGACATTAAATAAATTAAAGTATTTATGACACCATAATGATGCAGCGATTACCTCATTAAGTAACGATTTAAATAAAATGAAAAGATAATGTAAAATATAAGGCTTAAACTTGTAAAAAACCTATTGGATGAGAATATTACGAACACTTATCACCTTATAATCTAAATATATCATTGTGGGACCTTTATAATCCGAAAAGAATTTCATAATAATGTAACATTTCAATCTTTCCAAGAGTGTCCCTCCTCTCCTCTTATAAAAGGCCCCCACCACTCCCACCTTATTCACACCATCAATCCATTTGGATCGGCCAAACTCTACCTTAATAATCTCACAACTTCCCTCTATTACTCCTAGAAGCCTCACTTTGGGAAGAATTTTTCCCAAGAAAGCCTTTGGCTCAAATCAAAAAGAGTTACTCGATCTTAAGGTAATGTCTTCTTTTATGTTCTTTTGTTTTATTTTTCTTCTCCAACCACCTAAAATCTTTTTATTCCTTTTCTTTATAACAACAATAGTATATAAAATATACTAGGATGTTGTTATGATAATTATTTGATTTACACTTACACACACCTTCGTCTAATGGTTAAAGAACAAAATGTTTCTGTGGTTGGAAAATTTCGGCCTCACGAAACGATGATTGTTCAATATTCTTTTAACACCTCTCATGGTGTCCATTATGATGAAAATATTTTTATATATGATATATATTATGTTTTTGTTTTCCTTATGATTCTGTATTTTTCATTTATGGCATACCTTTACCATTTCCATTATGGGTAAACGCGATAATTTCATTTTAGGAAGTGCGGACTACCGCCCCCTCAAAGTGATTTGAATCGTTAATGCCATATGTTGGATGTATAAAGGATGTAGTAAATGGTATTATAAATTATATTATACTGGAATTATATTATACCTTTATATAATTATAACTTCATTCCATTAAATACGAAAAAGAAATGAAAGTAGCGTTCATGTGTATGTACGGATTACCGTCTCCATGATCGGTGCATTTCATTTCTTACCTCTAAATGTTATGTAATATTATAAATGAATGTATATACTGGATATATATGATGTATATGATATCTAAATCATGAATATAATTATGGATATAATGGATATTTTACCACATGAACAAAGTGTAATTATAAGAAGTTTATTTTTGACTCAAGTACCTAAGATCGACAAAACGACAGTTATTAACTTAAATAATTACATAATGTTTATAACTTGGTAATAAGTGATATAAAAGGAATAATGAACTTGAATAAGGTTCTTAAGAAGGTAGATATTAACTCTAGTTTATTATTCAGGAGGTTAAAGAGCGGTCGAGTTAAGTCGGACACGAGGTAAGGGAACTTCTTAATCCAATTTCCGTTCTTTGGGTTAATCTCCCAATTTCAAATTATGTCATGATATTATTATGTCATATCTTGTATTTGTACTTTATTTATGTTTACTTGTAGTGAATACACATAATAGATCTATTTTATTTAAAAAATGATCTTTTTACGGGAACTTCTTAACCCAATTTCCATTCTTTGGGTTGATCTATTACTTTCATATTATGTTATGATATTATTATGTCCTATCTTGTATTTGTACTTTCTTTATATGTACTTATATTGAATACACATAATAGATATATTTTATTTAAAAAAATGATCTTTGTAAGGTAACTTCTTAACCTAATTTCTATTATTTGGGTTAATCTCCTACTTTCAAATTATGTCATGATATTATTATGTCCTATCTTGTATTTGTACTTTATTTATGTGTACTTAGAGTGAATACACATAATAGATTTATTTTATTTTAAAAAAGGATCTTTGTAAGGGACTTCATCTCAATCTCTTTTCATTGAGGCATATTTTTTTTATACACAACTTTATTTTATACGGTGTATAAACCCCTTTGACTTTTACGTTTATTCAAAAGGAATATTTTTATACGAAGAGTTTTACTAAACGACAAAAGGGAATTTTTTTTTGTCGTACGTATGCGGCGACAACGACTTCTCCTCTGCCATGACCATTATTTGTGTTTCGGCTTCCTCTACAAGCCATAAGTTTTTTTAAAATGAAAAACAAATAACATGTTTTGCTTTTCTTTTATTTTGGTTTTGAAAATGGTATGTTTCAAACATTATTTACGAGTCTTAATATATGAAAACCCAGTGCAAATGTATATGTATTTAACGCAAGCTTAAAAATGTTTTCAGAAAACCGGACTCTCGAGTGTGGTAGACAAGAAGGGATTGGGCATGGACCCATCATGGCCTGTAATTAGTCGAGCAGTCTCAGAATTAGTTACTTTGTTTTCAGAAGCTTGCATAATGGTTTTAGAAAAACACTAGAGTATATTTGAGCAATTTAAAATGTAAGTATCTTCTAAAAATTGAACTAGTATTTTGATGTAGTAATTAATTTCAAACGGTATTTTAAAAAATTGTATTCCTAAATGTTAATATACTATTTCTCATATAAGGAATGCATTGGACTTAGTAAGTGACGGGTGGAGCCCACTATAGCTCCTCGATGCATCGGTAGGTCTCATGAGACAAACTAGTGTCTTGGCATGAGGCCTTGACAAAATCTTATTTGTGGTCTTGGAACGAGGCCTTGGCTACTTGGTTATGATAGTCTGGCATTATGCATTCCATGATTATGAAAGTGGTTATTGATATTTCATGTTATTATTCAACCAGTAGAATATCCATGTGAATAAGTAAATGACATTATCTTATTTTACTTTTTCCATATTATGTTGAAGTTCATGTTTAAAAGGCTTTTGTTTTAGTTATGAATTGACTAAAATGTTTATGTTTATTTATAAAAGCTTCTGCTATATTGTTATCCTTACTGAGCATCTGAGCTCACCCCTTCGAATGTTTTAATTTTTCCAGGATGTGAAGAAGTATATTATGAATGTCCTACAGGGATAGTATGAGGGGATATGAAGACTAGATGTTGTAGTTTTGTTTTACTTTATCATGTAATGTATGACTTATGAATGTATCTAGTGTTTCCAAGGCTACTAAACTAATCGGTCTTTAGAGACTTGATCATTTGTGATCATGCCAATGTTACACAATAATGCACCAACTCTGGGTAGCTGGGGTCAGGAAGTTACAGTTGGTATCAAAGGCAGTTTAGTACTAACCTTGGAAGCTAGATTTAGATAAACTTTTATTAGAGCACATAGCCCTAAGATAGACTTTGAGGATTAGTATAGAATAACTTCCTAGAATTTTGGTATTATAGAGATTTTGTGAGTTTTCCCAGCAATACATCCATGTCTGGATATGAGCAGGTAGAGGCGGCTCTGGCACATATGTACCTAGGGGTAAAACCTGAAAACACCTCTTTGAGCTAGACTCGAACGGGAACTGGTGCATGACAACGGGCTTGCTGCAGTCTTGGTTACGACACTCCCGGGGGATATGCTTAGGATAATTCTCATTTTTTTACAATCCATTATGAAGGGTTTATGAGTATATACTTACTCAAAGAAAAAAAAATTATGATTATGGATTATATCCATAAACCGTCCAATTTACATTAAGTATTTTACAAGTTTGGAATTATTCATTGCAATTCATAAACTATCCTAGTTTATTCCATTGTATAGAAATGGCGCCCAGTAGAAGGAATGTGAACTCCATCAATACGTATGATCCAAAGAGTAAGAAGGATCATATCTTCCATGGTATTAAGCCAACATTTAAAAGGGAAATAGTCTCCCATGTGTTCTCAACATATGAAGAAATAGTATAATGTGTTAATAAGATAAGTAAAGAATTCTCTGAGTCTTATGGATTTGAAGGGAAGAAAGACAAGAAAAGGATGGAAGAGAGAATGATGGATAAAGGGAAGAGGAAAAAGAAGGATTTTCCATTATGTGATAATTGTGGGAAGAATCACCCTGGTGCTTGCCTAAAAGGAAAGGGAGTTTGTTATAAATGTGGAGAAAAAGGTCACCAGGCTCGTGATTGCAAGGGGAAGAAAGAGGCAATCAATGTTGAATGCTACAATTGTAGGGAAATGGGGCATTATGCAAATGAATGTCCTAAGCATCAGGGAAACTTACCTTATAAAAGGCCAAGGGATCTAGGACAATCTTATGCTATTACTACAGTTGAAGTGGAATAATTAATGTATTGGTGCTTTTGGACTCAAGAATTATATTCTAGTTATTATAATAATGTGATATATATAAGGATTGTACTGCAGTACTTGTTTTTTTCATTAAGGTTTTAATATGATGAAGGTAATCATATTTTTAGTATGTGACAATAAGAGAAACTTTACTTTGTTTGGGGAATCTGATGTTACAATTGATTTTGGAATTTAGAGACCTTTTAGAGAAATTCTGGACAGAGTTATTTTGGATAACTATATAGGTTGGAATGGATTATGTTGAACCTTGGATAGTATTGTGTAAGGTTAAAACTTTTCTGAAGATTATTTTTGGAATATTATAATACTATAGTTTTAGGAAAAGGACAACCTGCAGGTTGGGGGATAACCCGTCGCATCGGACAAAGCTGCAGGAATCGAACCCACAACCATAGTGAGACAAGCCTTTATTACCTACCACTAGCCTACTGGAAGTCCCTGGTTATTACAAAATAGTTTTCCTAATCTAAATGGTATGTGGTAATATTTGGAACCTTATGAAATTAGGATAAATAGAATATTTTTGAGTTCTGTTACCATTTGGAGTGAAAGATGGGTTCGTGGTAAAAATTTATTAAATAATGAAATCCTACATGACAAGTAAGTATATTTCCTTACATTCTTAGAAAATCTCTTCAATAAATTCCTCAAATTTATAAAAGGTAACTTAAAACAAAAATGTTGTCAGTTAACTTTTCCAACTGGGGATTCAATGACCGTTTAACCAATCACAAGTTTGTGATTTTATTGTTGTTAACATTCTCCTAAACCTATTTTCTACAACTCTCCATCAGACCTTGATGGTTTGTTTCTCCTCCATATACATATTTTCATAGAATCCTCATATGGGATTTCTCGGGGGACCTTTGTACTTCTCTTTCTTTCTTTTAATGTTATATTCTTATTAACCCTATTTCCGATGTGGGTTTTCCACAAAGGTATTTTATATTTTCAACCTTTTATTTTCAACGAACATTTTCAAATTGTGAGGACGCAATTTATTGAAGGAGGGGAGAATGTAACACCCCAAGCTTTCATGATACACTTCTTTTTCAATAATTCAATAGCTTGCATTATACCCAAGTTCGAGATTCTAACACACCGCGACCAATCAAAGTAGTTGTTATGAATAGTAATACCCACTTTTTGAAGTTATATAAATTTTATATTTTGAAATGGTCTTCATTTTTGTATTCAGAATATCGAAATTATCTTAAGTTGAATTTTTTGTAATTTTCTGAGAACTTCCAATTTTCTATGAATAGTGAAAAATACTTAAAAACAACTTTTTTAATCAAAATAATTTATAGTGATAAATTATAATATTGAGTGGGTTTAAATTACAATTAGAATATATTTTTACCATTTTATCCAATGGTGTTCATTAGAATTAATTTCCCTTTGAAATTGGACATAAACAATTGTCAATCTTTTGATATATATTGTTTCTTAAAAACACGCTATTTGTTGTGACAGTGGGAATTAATTATAAAATTAATTAATGAAACATATATGTTCAGAATTTTGTAAAATAGAAATAATTTTTGAATTCAGAATATCAATTATAGCTTAGGGTGAAATTTTTGAATTGTTCTGAAAAACTTAAATTTTTGATGAATAGTGAAACCACTAAGTGGTAGTTAAAAACAGATTTTTCATTTAAATGAAACATTACCACTTCTGTGATTTTATTTTCAAAAATCCGACATACATGGTTGTCATTAGGAAGTAAAATGTGGTTCAATGGGATTAAAATAATTTTTTTGGTGAATAGTAACTTTTAAGTTTAATTAATCGCGATTAAAGGTAATTAGTGAAATTTAAGGTAAAAATGATATTATAAAAATATAAAATTACTTTTACACTTGTCCTACACTTATTGGATGAATCATGTCCGACCACGAAAATCCATGAGTCGACTTGGGGACCCCATGGAGCCACTTTGGTAGGAAAATGACATTAAAAACTTTTTATTTAATGTCAAAATAAAAATGTCACAAACATAAGTTGTTTTACTAAAAAAAAATTTAAATGGGGTTATACAAGTATTTTTTTTGACTATAAATATTCATTGAAAATATAAAAATATTTCCTACATCATGATATTTTTTATAATTTTTAGACATTAAATAAATTAAATATTTTATGACACAATAATGATGCTGTGATTACCTCATTAATTAATGATTTAAATAAAATGAAAAGATAATGTAAAATATAAGTCTTACACTTGTCAAAAACCTATTGTATGAGCATATTTCTAACCCTTATCACCTTATCCTCTAAATATATAATTGTGAGACCTTTATAATCTGAAAAGAATTTCATAATAATGTATCATTTCAATATTTCCAAGAGTGCCCCTCCTCTCCTCTTATAAAAGGCCCCCAGCACTCCCACCTTATTCACACCATCAAGCAATTTGGCTCGGCCAAACTCTCCCCAAATACTCTCCCAACTTCCCTCTATTACTCCTAGAATCATCACTTTGGGCATAATTCTTCCCAAGGAAGCCTTTGGATCAAATCAAAAAGAGTTACCCGATTTTAAGGTAATGTCTTCTTTTATGTTCTTTTGTTTTATTTTGCTTCTCCAACCCCTAAACTCTTTTTATTCCTTTCCTTTATAACAAAAACAATATCTAAAATATACTAGGATGTTGTTATGATAAGTATTTTATTTAAACTTACACACACCTTCGTCTAATGGTTAAAGAACATAATGTTTCTGTGGTTGGCAAATTTCTGCCTCACGAAACGATGATTGTTCAATCTTCTTTTAACACCTCTCATAGTGGCCATTATGATGACACTATTTTTATATATGATATATATTATGCTTTTGTTTTCCTTATGATTCTGTATTTTTCATTTAGGGAATACCTTTATGATTTCCATTATGGGTAAACGCAATAATTTCATTTTAGGAAGTGCGGACTACCGCCCCCTCAAAGTGATTTGAATCGTTAATGCCATATGTGGGATGTATAAAGGATGGAGTAAATGGTATTATACATTATAATATACTGGAATTATATTATACCTTTATATAATTATAACTTCATTCCATTAAATATGAAATAGAAATGAAAGTAGTGTTCATGCGTACGTACGGCTTACCGTCTCCATGAACTGTGCATTTCATTTCTTACCTTTAAATGTTATGTAATATTATAAATGAATGTGTATAATGGATATATATGATGTATATGATATCTACATCATGAATATAATTATGGATGTAATGGATATTTTACCACATGAACGAAGTGTAATTATAAGAAGTTTATTTTTGACTCAAGTACCTAAGATCGGCAAAACGACCGTTATTAACTTAAATAATTACATAATGTTCATAACATGGTAATAAGTAATATAAAAGGAATAATGAACTTGAAAAAGGTTCTTAAGTAGTTAGAGATTAACTCTAGTTTATTATTCAGGAGGTTAAAGAGCGGTCAAGTCAAGTCGGACACGAGGTAAGGGAACTTCTTAACCCACTTTCCGTTCTTTGGGTTAATCTCCTACTTTCAAATTATGTCATGATATTATTATGTCCTATCTTGTATTTGTAATTTCTTTATGTCTACTTATAGTGAATACACATAATAGATCTATTTTATTTAAAAAATGATCTTTGTAAGGGAACTTCTTAACCCAATTTCCATTCTTTGGGTTAATCTCCTACTTTCATATTATTTTATGATATTATTATGTCCTATCTTGTATTTATACTTTATTTATGTGTACTTATAATGAATACACATAATATATCTATTTTATTTAAAAAAATGATCTTTTTAAGGGAACTTCTTAACCCAATTTCTATTCTTTGGATTAATCTCCTACTTTCAAATTATTTCATGATATTATTATGTCCTATCTTGTATTTGTACTTTCTTTATGTGTACTTATAGTGAATAAACATAATAGATTTATTTTATTAAAAAAAATGATCTTTGTAAGGGACTTCGTCTCAATCTCCTTTCATTGAGGAATATTTTGTTTTATACACAACTTTATTTTATACGGTGTATAAACCCCTTTTACTTTTACGTTTATTCAAAAGGAATATTTTTTATACGAAGCGTTTTACTAAACGAAAAAAGGGAATGTTTTTTTTGTCGTACGTATTCGGAGACAACAATTTCTCCACCGCTGTGACCATTATTTGGGTTTCTACTTCCTCTACAAGCCATAACAATTTTTAAAATGAAAAAATACCATCTTTTACTTTTCTTTTATTTCGGTTTTGAAAATGGTATGTTTCAAACATTATTTACGAGTCTTAATATATGAAAACCGAGTGCAAATTTATATGTATTTAACGAAAGCTTAAAAATGTTTTCAGAAAACCCGACTCTCGAGTGTGGTAGATATGAAGGGATTGGGCGTGGACCCATCATGGCCTGTAATTAGTCAAGAAGTATCAGAATTAGTTATTTTGTTTTCAGAAGCTTGCATAATGGTTTCAGAAAAACACCGGAGTATATTTGAGCAATTTTAAATGTAAGTATCTTCTAAAAACTTAACTAGTATTTTGATGCCATAATTAATTTCAAACAGTATTTTAAAAAATGGTATTCCTAAATGTTTATATACTATTTTTTATATAAGGAATGCATTGGACTTAGTAAGTGACGGGTGGAGCCCGCTATAGCTTCTCGATGCATCGGTAGGTCTCAGGAGACAAACTAGTGTCTTGGCACGAGGCCTTGAAAAAATCTTATTTGTGGTCTTGGAACGAGGCCTTGGCTACGTGGTTATGATAGTCTAGCATTATGCATTCCATCATTATGAAAGTGGTTATTGATATTGCATGTGATTATTCTACCAGTAGAATATCCATGTGAATAAGTAAATGGCATTATCTCATTTTACTTTTGCCATATTATGTTGAAGTTCATGTTTAAAAGGCTTTTGTTTTAGTTATGCATTGCCTTAAATGTTTATGTTTATTTATAAAATCTTCCACTATATTGTTATCCTTACTGAGCATCTGAGCTCACCCCTTCCAATGTTTTAATTTTTCCAGGATGTGAAGAAGTATATTATGAATGACCTGCAGGGATAGTATGAGGGGATATGAAGACAAGATGTTGTTGTAGTTTTGTTTTACTTTATGATGTAATGTACAACTTATGAATGTATCTAGTGTTTCCAAGGCTACCAAAATAATCGGTCTTTCGAGACTTGATCATTTGTGATCATGCCAATGTTATGCAATAATGCACCGACTCTGGGTAGCTGGGGTCGGGGCATTACAGAAATACTGTGAGTACCCATCCGAACTACCCAACAAGTATTATACACATATTATTTTTACACTTTCAACTTTTAGAATACACATCATATCATGTAATATCATCATGTGAACTATTTAAATAATGATCACAAGGGTTACATGATTACTTTTCTAATATAGCATGTATTTTTACAATTCTTAGAGTAATAACTATAATATTATTTATACAATATATGTAGTTTCGAATATTAAAAAAACTTATTTAAGTATATATATATAAAACCCATCACATTGTGTCTAATTAATGTACCACTAGTAAGACCATATTGATAAGCCTTACACTGTATAATAACTTAATTTTTAATTCTTCATAATTTTTTATGTGCATAGTGTATACAACCAAGCTATATGGAATATACAATTCTCACCAACTATATGAGGCACATTCCTAGGGACGATGTGTGTGTCCATGCCATGGATAAATTGGAGTAAACATCATGTCACCTTCTTGATACATGGTAACCATTTAGGTAGGCTTTGTAAGAAGATATATTTCTTTTCTGTAACATATGGACAGAAAACTGGGTATAAAAGTTAAATGATGTGTACTCTGGATATGCATGCTCTAGGTTTTCCTGGTCAAAACATGGGGTAAAATAAAATTCACCGCATGTAATAAATTGAAAAGTATTTAGTTAATTCTTAATTAATTCTTGGTGCATCAAACACTAGTGCATGATGTATACCTCTCAGTTACACAGCAAGTATTATTGTGTAATTTTACCAGATTACTCTGCACCTAGAGGTGATATCGTAAAAATTATTTCTTTGAAAGGATTAATCAATTTGTTTATATGTATGAGAAATGAAGAGTAATATTAATATATCCAATAAAAATTCTTTATCGGTTAAACTGAAATTGAAACCTAAATTACAAATGAATAAATCTATCAATGATATTTAAATAATTATAAATAATTATGAAATATGGATGTAGTGGAAGCATGTGATGGGGCATTCCAAACATTTATTCATACCATGATAGATGATCAATCTGAGATTTACCTAATGATAATTGATGTGATCAAATAAATTTAATTAAATAATAAGATAAATACATAAAACATAAAAACCAAACCCCATGATCATCACATATTATACAAATTAATTTATGAAATTAATGAATTACCTTGGGAAAATTATTTCTTCTTTATTGTATCTGACAATGGATCGAATTCATAATATTGTTGAGTTGTAGGAATCAAGAATATATTCCCTCTAGCAGATATCCACACATGTGTCCACAAATCTCTGAACATCATCATAGGAATCTCTTGTTGGAAGCATGGAAGATCCTACCACTTGTGTCGTTTTCCTTTTATTGTCTTGAAAATTACATCCAAATGATTTTATTTGATATTTTTTTACTAAATAGTGGAAGATGGAGGAATATCACTCTTCGTTATTGGGAGTGTTCTTTGGGAAGGGATCTATCTTGTTATTCAAGAGGATTCATCTTATTTTGTTGTGCACAACAAAACAAACAAATTTTCTATCCTAAAAAATAATTTAATTTGGTTTATATACCATTGTGGTTAAAAATGAATAATTTCACAAATTCCATTTATTATTTATTTAAACTCTAAGTAAACCCATTTTAAAATTAATAATAATAATATTATATCTTAAGATGTTATAAATTGAAAAATTAAATTAAGTATTATTTAATCAAATAGTATTCAATATTTATTATTTCTCAGCGAACCATTAAACTAGTTCATCTTTTCCTCTACAATATTTATCATGCCTTGGGTAATGACTATTTATATAATTAATAAATATCATTATATTATTATCCAATAAATAATGAATGTTTTATTCACCAATTGGAAATTAGTGTTTATTAAATATTCAACTCACATAATATTCTCTCAAATAACTAGTGTCATAATATATGTGATAAAAAATATGATAAAAAAAATTATAACACATACATTAATAATATTCATTCAAATGATTAAATAATAAATAAATAATATATTATTTAACATAGATTGTGGATACACTTAGTGTGTGACCCTCTTGGACTCTTTCATAGTGTTGTTAGGTGAAGCAGCCTAAAGTCCAAGGATAGCATCTAGCAACACGTAAAGAAACCCATTGAGAAAGACATAAATTCCACAATGAAGTAATACCTCATACATATTCTCACTATGTAATATAATCTCTTTATCTTGATATCTCTAATAAATCAAGTTTGATGCTGGTTCCATAAACCTATGTTTTCAATGTCTCTTTCTTTTACATTCCAAAAATTGAACTTACCTAAAAAATAATATGGTCATGGATTTATTTAGGCTATATCATTTAAAATAAATATACTAATATATAAAAATATGTTCAATAAAAGAATGTATAATTCATTTATTTCATTATTCATTAATGAAATATTACTCATGATTCACCCAATGTATCTGAACTCACCGTCTACATATTTTGTCACATTTTTTGTCAATACATCAAAGGAAGTGACTTATAATTCTAAGTAATAATAATTTTAATATATAAGGATAAATAAACCTATCCAAATATAGGAATACCCAATGACATATATAAATATGTATTTCCTTCTGGCATGTCTCGTTCTCTTAATATCCTACTCTAGATATTTCCAAAGTCGTACACCATAAGAAGGTGTGTTGAAGTCCTATGAGTCTCCACCCCCAGATTGTATGAATTATGTGTGTCCCTTAAATGATTTCATCCAGATATAGAATATATATATATATATATTTAATAATACTATCATGGAACTTATAGATTCTCAACAAAACTATAAACTACTATGAACTTTCAGTGTGACAACTACTCCTATAAAATTGTCACATACTGTAACGTCCCAGTTCCAGAAGCCATCCAGAGGCGCCCCATACCCAGTTGGTTATATGGCTTCAAGCGCATTTCCCAAAATTCCAAAGGCTTCCGACTAGAAACGAGTACCTTGGGTGTGATAGTGAGGAAACTAGGCCTTCATTGATAGAGTAACACAGTGGAAGGGAAACAAATACACAATAGTGGAAGCAATAAATATACCAACAATAGTAAAAGTGGAAGACTGGAATAACAAACAACGGAAGCACATATATAATTGATGCATGGTAACATGTGTCTTAGAAAGCAGCTAAACAAATCATAGTGATGGAACAAAAACAACACTAAACCAAATTACAAAACAAACAGATGAATAGATCCTCAGCATCGCAAGCCTATGCTTGGTCCCATGCTCTCTAGCTCTACGACAAGTCAAGTACCTGAAGTAGAAGGGTTCTTGTCCTTGTCTACACCTGCAGAAATATAATCTATTTGGGCCCAAAATCATGACCCAAATAGGGTGTGAGTGTAAAGACCCGTAAAATTCAAGGGAAATTTTTTCTTAATTATCTTTAGAATTTTACAAGAGCGCGGTTTCAGACGGCACCTGATTCCGAGGCCCGGAGTGCCCGGAATTAATTTCCGAAGTTTGGCTCGGGTACGTTCAGTGAACGAACGAGCGGGAATTCCTAACATTTGATCCAGTGCTCGGAATTGAAATCCGAGGGCACCGATGAACTCGCAGCACCGATATTCGCTTAAAGAGACATTTTCGGGAGTTGTGTTTGTTGCGGGTTGAAAGTTTATTTTAGGGGTTTTTAGTTTGAGTTAAATAAAATTTGTTTAGAACAAATTTTATTTTAACTTGTTGAAAACCTACCAAAGGGGGGTGGAAGTGGGACCCACACCCACTTAACCTCCCTTGGGAGGATTAAGTGTGGTGGGGCCCACACGAACCCCTAATCCTTTCAAATTCTCTCAACTTGCATAACCCCTAATTTAATAACTTGAGTTACTTAATTAATTTTGGGAGTTAAACCTTTTTGAATTTCAAACTTTTGAAATTCTAATATGTTTTGTAATAATAAAATAAGATGTTGTCTTATTTTATTATGGGTTGTTTGTTTGTCTCCTTGAGAGCTTTTGGAGAGCTTCTTCTTCATCTTCAAGCTCTGACGAAGAGAGGGGGGGGGGGGCAGCCGGCCCCCCGGTTCGTTTCCAGCAAGCCCCCCACATGCGGGGGGCGTTTTTTTTTTAAAAAAGGAAAACGGCGCGGCTATGCCGCGCCGCCAGATGAAAAGCGGGGGGGGCTTGTTCCCCCGCGTGCCGCCACCTCGCGGCGACTGGCCGCCGCGGCCCCCGTGGCCTCCGCGCCGCCGCGCCGCAGCGCCGCCGCCGGCCGCCCAGGGGGGGTCGGGCCGGGTCGGCCCGGACCCGGACCCCCCCGTTTCGAACCAGATTCGGTTTTTGGCCCATAACTTGAGCCTCGGACCTCCGAATGACGAACCGTCTGCGGCAACGCGATCCTTGGATCGAGACGGTCGTTTTGGTATATCGCACTCAAGGTTTCGGTTTACTTTGAGTTCGGCCGGGTTGGTTCGTTCACGAAACCAACCGGGCCTTCGGAGCGGAAACACTCATATCTTGAGCTACGGACGTCCGATTGACGTGCCGTCAGTCGCGTAGTGTCCTCTTAGTGAGACGGATCTTTTGGCATACTCCACCCGAGGTTTGGACGCAGGTGGAGTACGGTCGGGTTGGTTTAGCCTTAAAAACCAACCGGGCCCCGGAGACGAAAATGCCAATAACTCTCAGACCGGGCGTCCGATCGACGCGCCATCTGTTGCGTTGAGTTCCTGTTGACGATACGGAACTTTTGGATACATCAACTCTGGTCTTCGTGACAGTTGATGTATCAGCCTCTCGGCTCGTGGAGCGGACCCTCCGAACGAGCCTGCTATGTGCGGGAACCCTAGTGCTGGCTACGACTGCTACTACGACTACTACTGCTACTGTGACTTCGACGACGACAGTACAGAGATCCTGTGTGGATTCGACGACGACGACTACAGCACTCAGCGATCCTACGTGGATCAGTGCTACAGGTCCTGTGTGGGCCCGATCCTGTGTGGGTCCTTGCGCTCAGCGGTTCTGTGTGAGCCAGTGCCTACAGGTCCTGTGTGGGCCCGATCCTGTGTGGGTCTTTGCGGGGGTTAGTTACCTATCGATCCTTCGTGGGTCCGACGACTTAGATGGATCAGTGATCATCTTTATCGTCCTTGAAGAAGTATACCTGTGTGAGCTGAATCCTATTACTTTCCTGTGTGGATTGTGTTGTGCAATCCTGTGTGGATTACGTTTTGCTTTCCTGTGTGGAATACGTTTATTTTCCTGTGTTGACTGAGTTGTACTTGGGATCAGAGGTTAGAGCGTATTTAAATTGATGACTTAGGTATATGTATGGGCATATACCTAAGCTGTGTCAGTTGTTACTTCGTGATTGTACTTTTCTTCGTGGTTTATCCTTTGTGGATTTGAGAGACCTTCAGGGGTCTCGGGGTCCCTACTGAGTAGCTTATACTCACCCCTGCACGGGCTTTGCCCGCACTACGTTGTGTTGGCTGCAGACGACGGACAGCGTTGACCATAGCTGAGGCTTGCAGAGCGGGACGGTACCCGGAGGTGGACCACTGGGCGGGACGTGCACGGAGCGGACGGCGGGACCCATGGAACAGAGGAGCTATCTGTACCCACCCTTCAGGTGGGATTTCCAGTGGACAGCTCGGAGTAGCGGCTTTTACTTTTCAGTTGCTGTTTTTCCCTTTCGAGTTGTACTTTACTTTCAGTTTGGGTTTGTATACTGGCCCATTTACTTTTCCGCACTTTCAGTAGTACTCTGCTTTTGTTTAGTGTTTACTTTCCGCTTGTTTACTCAGTGGTGTGTGTTTACTTTTCAAAGGCAATGCCTTCCCTTTTTACTGGGATTTGCGCCTTGGTGCTAGTCTCCAGCCCCTGGCCTATGGAAGGCGGGCTTGGGGTAGTCACGGCACGGACCCCGAGGGCGGGTCGTGACAAATTGGTATCAGAGGAGTTCGGTTCTACCGCGAGCTCTGATCTTTTCTATGTGAAGCAATAATGTTTAGTGTATTGAGTGTGGATATCAGTCCAGGGAGTCCAGTGTTGGTGCGGCGGCCGACGTATCCGTACACCAGGACCCTGACTTCTGATTTCCGACTTAATGCACGAAAACATTGATTGCGTGTGTGTTTCAAAGTTTTCTTTGTGATTACTTATATCAGCTCACCAGGTATACTGATCTAACCGTGGCGCACTTGTTTCCTTTTCAGGATGGCCCCACGACGGCAGCCAGCTAGGGTTCCGAGAGTCGAGCGAGACGACAGCCCACCGAGCGACGAGGCCTCTGTGCAGGGCCCTTTTCCAGTAGTGGCACCGGCGGTAGCTTTACCCGTCGAGCCCCCGATGCTTCCAGCAGCAGCCGCTGACGATGCACGTCGCCTCAGCGCACTGCATGAGTTTCAGCGCCAGCGACCGCCCAGGTTTCGCGGGGAGACGGATCCCCGGGCAGCAGAGGACTGGCTGGAGGCAGTAGTTCGAGTGTTTAGGCTAGTGAGGACACCAGTAGACCTCATGGTGATCCTCGCTGCGAGCCTATTACACGCAGCAGCAGGACGATGGTGGAGCTTGATGCTCCAGGTGCACGATGAGGCATCTCTACTTTGGACGGACTTTGAGAGCCTCTTCCGCTCGGAGTTCGTCCCAGCCACCCTTCGTGCGGTGCGTATCCAGGAGCTTCTACAGCTGCGGCAGGGCAGCATGACGGTCGCTCAGTACTCGGCGAGATTTACCGATCTCTCGCGCTACTCGACCGACATGGTACGGGACCCATTCTTCCGGGCCCGGACCTTCGAGCAGGGTTTGAGACACGAGATCAGGGCATCGCTGATCTCCCTCAGCATACTGACTCAGACAGGAGTACTGGAGCGGGCTCTTCTGATCGAGAGCTTCCTCGCTGAGTCTACACCAGCACAACGACCCACCGCAGGGCGGCACGTGGCAGAGTCATCTGCAGCAGGCAGTCGACGGATGACTCAGGGGTCCAGACAGACCAGACCTTCAGGCAGACGATCTCAGGGCACTGGCTCAGCAGTGCGGGGCACACAGCGCGGAGCCAGTCTTACGAGAGGCAGACAGTGCTACTCGTGCGGCGGGCAGGGCCACATGGCTCGCGACTGCCCGACCCGTCGTGCCGAGGAGCAGCAGACAGTTGATGGACCACCGAGGCAGAGGCAGAGGGTCGACCGTGGCGGTCCGCAGGGAGGAGGCGGACGAGGCAGAGGAGCTGGACGAGCAGCCGGTGGTGGCCGACGCTTTGAGGCTCTGCCACCACCTCCACCTGGAGGTCCACCCCGACCACAGGGAGCTGGCGGGCAGCGACATGCACAGCTCCAGGCAGCAGAGGCCTACGACCACGGTGCACCCGAGATGATTCGAGGTACTATCTGTGTCTACTCCACCCTTGTTGTAGTTCTTATAGACACATGAGCGAGTCACTCTTTCATAGCCGCTGCCCTTGTTCGGAGCTCGGAGATTCCGACAGAGCCGTTGGCTCGATCCTTACGGCTAGAGACTCCTACGGGAGCAGACTCGACGATTACGCACTGGTGCCGGCAGTGTGAGCTTACTCTAGGAGGCGAGAGCTTCGGCTGGGATCTTCTTGTAGCAGCGTCGAGGCCTTACGACGTCATCTTGGGCATGGATTGGCTATCTACGATCCATGCATAGATTGACTGTTTTAGGCGCAAGGTGCGATGTGTACGCACCGACGGGAGCAGGTTCACCTTCACCGGCGAGAAGGGAGCCTTAGCAGCATAGGATGGACTTCCGCGGAGGAGAGGACAGCCCATCACTCATCAGTTGGCTAGCCTTATCCTTGGAGCAGTTGACGTGCGGAGTCCTGGTTTTCCTGCAGTGGTGGATCAGTTTGCGGACGTTTTTCCCGACGACGTTCCAGGGCAACCTCCTCGCAGAGAGGTAGACTTTTATATTGACTTGTACCCCGGGACAGCCCCGATATCCACTCCAGCATATCGGACGGCCCCCGCCGAGCTTCGAGAGCTACGGGTACAGTTGGAGGACTTGCAGGGCAAGGGGTTCATCCGACCCAGTGTTTCACCCTGGGCTTCCCCGATATTGTTCGCCAAGAAGGCGGACGGGAGCTTGCGACTTTGTGTTGACTATCGTCGCCTGAACCAGGTGACAGTGAGGAACAAGTATCCGCTACCGAGGGTTGATGACCTCTTTGATCAGCTCAAGGGAGCACGATGGTTCTCGAAGATAGACCTCAGGTCAGGCTATCATCAGCTCAGAGTCAGAGACGAGGATGTGCAGAAGACGGCCTTCAGATGTCGGTATGGCCACTATGAGTTCTTGGTTATGCCTTTCGGTGTAACCAATGCTCCAGAAGTGTTCATGGCTCTCATGAACAGGATCTTTCAGCCATACCTCGATCGGTTTGTCGTGGTCTTCATCGACGACATTCTGATTTACTCTACGACAGAGGAGGAGCACGCCTATCACTTGCGAGTTGTTCTTGACACACTCCGAGAGCACCAGCTTTATGGTAAGCTCTCGAAGTGCCAGTTATGGATACGTGAGGTCCACTTTTTGGGACACGTTATCTCTGAGGCAGGAGTTGCAGTGGATCCCGTGAAGATTGAGGCTGTGTTAGCATGGGAGCCACCCAGGAGCGTGACTGAGGTTCGGAGTTTCTTGGGACTAGCTGGATATTATCGGAGATTCGTGCCAGACTTCTCTAGAGTTTAGGCATCACTCACAGCTTTGACGAAGAAGGGGAAACCCTTCGTGTGGTCAGACAGTTGTCAGCAGAGCTTCCAGGAGCTGAGACAGAGATTGACTAGCGCACCTATCTTGAGGTTGCCTGAGGAGGGAGTAGGGTATGTAGTCTACTGCGATGCATCAGGGACCGGACTCGGATGTGTTCTGATGCAGGAGCGGGCAGTGATCGCCTATGGATCACGTCAGTTGAGGCCGCATGAGCAGAACTACGCTAGCCATGACCTGGAGTTAGCAGCAGTGGTCTTCGCTCTGAAGACATGGCGACACTATCTGATGGGCGAGCGCTCTTCAGTCTTTTCCGATCATCAGAGTCTCAGGTATATCTTCTCGCAGAAGGACCTGAACCTGAGACAGCGTCGATGGCTCGAGTTCCTCCAGGACTATGACTTTGAGATAGTCTATACTCCTGGGAAGGGGAACGTAGTAGCCGATGCCCTCAGCAGGAGGACAGGCATTCAACTACTTGAGGAGGCGACGGAGCAGCTAGCCTCTTTGCAGAAATCCTTCGTGGATAGAGATGGAGCAGTCTTTCTTCAGTCTCTCACAGTCATTCCTCCACTACTGCAGCGAGTCAGAGAGGCACAGCGCGGGGACGCTGACTGTGAGACACGGCGTGCACAGATATCCTCGGGACAGGCACCTGATGGTTTCTCCCTTGGAGCAGAGCACGACATTCTTTTCAGAGGACGTACTATGGTGCCTGTCGCTCTGCGAGAGGAAGTACTGAGAGAGTTTCACACTTCTCCTTTGGCGGTACATCCTGGAGTGGCGAAGATGTACCAGGACCTCAGACGACAGCACTGGTGGCCGGGCATGAAGAAGGCAGTATTAGAGTTCGTTTCTCGATGCCTCACCTGCCAGCAGGTGAAGGCTGAGCATCAGGTACCAGCAGGCTTGGTACAACCCTTGGAGGTTCCGGAGTGGAAGTGGGACGGCATATCTATGGACTTCGTGACTGGACTTCCACGCACTTCCAGAGGTCACGACTCCATCTGGGTGATTGTTGACCGACTCACCAAGTCGGCACACTTCTTACCCATCAGAGAGCAGGGCACAGTGGAGAGCTTGGGACGTCTCTACGTTCAGGAGATTGTGTGGCTCCACGGCGTGCCATCATCTATCGTCTCCGATCGAGATGCCCGCTTTACTTCCCGGCTTTGGAAGGGGTTGCAGGAGGCGTTCGGGACGCAGCTACGTCTTAGCACAGCTTTTCACCCTCAGACGGATGGTCAGACGGAGAGGACCATTCAGACACTCGAGGACATGCTCCGTGCCTGTGTCCTCGACTTTGGACGTAGCTGGGAGGACCACCTACCCTTGGTGGAGTTCGCGTACAACAACAGCTACCACTCCACCATCGGGATGGCACCGTACGAGGCGTTGTACGGCCGACCATGTAGATCTCCTTTGTGCTGGACAGACCCTGGGGAGTCAGCACTGGTGGGACCGGAGATGGTCCAGGCCATGACAGAGAAGGTCCAGGTCATCCAGGAGAGGATGAGGACATCTCAGAGCCGGCAGAAGTCATATGCTGACAGGAGGCGGAGGCCACTAGAGTTCGAGGATGGCGACCACGTCTTCTTGCGGGTCTCACCTCGACGTGGTATTCGGAGATTTGGCCGTAGAGGCAAGTTATCTCCGCGCTTCATCGGACCCTTCCAGATTCTCAGCAGGATTGGCGAGGTGGCTTATCGCCTGGCTCTACCACCTCAGTTGCACCGGGTGCACGACGTCTTCCACGTATCCCAGCTGAGGAGATACGTGCACGACCCGACGCACATCATTGACCATGGGGAGCTTGACGTTGACGATGGGGCGACTTTTACGGAGGTCCCTGTGGAGATAGAGGATCGACAGGAGCGGGTCCTGCGTGGGCGATCGATTCCTCTTGTGCGCATCAGATGGCAGCACGGGAATCTCCAGGAGAGCACATGGGAGCGGGAGGCTCAGATGCGTGCTCAGTACCCTCATTTGTTTTCCTAGTTTTTGATGTATCTTTACGGGGACGTAAAGCCCTGAGGTGGGAGTAATGTAAAGACCCGTAAAATTCAAGGGAAATTTTTTCTTAATTATCTTTAGAATTTTACAAGAGCGCGGTTTCAGACGGCACCTGATTCCGAGGCCCGGAGTGCCCGGAATTAATTTCCGAAGTTTGGCTCGGGTACGTTCAGTGAACGAACGAGCGGGAATTCCTAACATTTGATCCAGTGCTCGAAATTGAAATCCGAGGGCACTGATGAACTCGCAGCACCGATATTCGCTTAAAGAGACCTTTTCGGGAGTTGCGTTTGTTGCGGGTTGAAAGTTTATTTTAGGGGTTTTTAGTTTGAGTTAAATAAAATTTGTTTAGAACAAATTTTATTTTAACTTGTTGAAAACCTACCAAAGGGGGTTGGAAGTGGGACCCACACCCACTTAACCTCCCTTGGGAGGATTAAGTGTGGTGGGGCCCACACGAACCCCTAATCCTTTCAAATTATCTCAACTTGCATAACCCCTAATTTAATAACTTGAGTTACTTAATTAATTTTGGGAGTTAAACCTTTTTGAATTTCAAACTTTTGAAATTCTAATATGTTTTGTAATAATAAAATAAGATGTTGTCTTATTTTATTATGGGTTGTTTGTTTGTCTCCTTGAGAGCTTTTGGAGAGCTTCTTCTTCATCTTCAAGCTCTGACGAAGAGGGGGGGGGGGGCAGCCGGCCCCCCGGTTCGTTTCCAGCAAGCCCCCCACGTGCGGGGGGCGTTTTTTTTTTAAAAGGAAAACGGCGCGGCTATGCCGCGCCCCCAGATGAAAAGCGGGGGGGCTTGTTCCCCCGCGTGCCGCCACCTCGCGGCGACTGGCCGCCGCGGCCTTCGCGCCGCCGCCGGCCGCCCAGGGGGGGTCGGGCCGGGTCGGCCCGGACCCGGACCCCCCCGTTTCGAACCAGATTCGGTTTTTGGCCCATAACTTGAGCCTCGGACCTCCGAATGACGAACCGTCTGCGGCAACGCGATCCTTGGATCGAGATGGTCGTTTTGGTATATCGCACTCAAGGTTTCGGTTTACTTTGAGTTTGGCCGGGTTGGTTCGTTCACGAAACCAACCGGGCCTTCGGAGCGGAAACGCTCATATCTTGAGCTACGGACGTCCTATTGACGTGCCGTCAGTCGCGTAGTGTTCCTCTTAGTGAGACGGATCTTTTGGCATACTCTGCCCGAGGTTTGGACGCAGGTGGAGTACGGTCGGGTTGGTTTAGCCTTAAAAACCAACCGGGCCCCGGAGACGAAAATGCCAATAACTCTCAGACCGGGCGTCCGATCGACGCGCCGTCTGTTGCGTTGAGTTCCTGTTGAAGATACGGAACTTTTGGATACATCAACTCTGGTCTTCGTGACAGTTGATGTATCAGCCTCTCGGCTCGTGGAGCGGACCCTCCGAACGAGCCTGCTATGTGCGGGAACCCTAGTGCTGGCTGCGACTGCTACTACGACTACTACTGCTACTGTGACTTCGACGGCGACAGTACAGAGATCCTGTGTGGATTCGACGACGACGACTACAGCACTCAGCGATCCTACGTGGATCAGTGCTACAGGTCCTGTGTGGGCCCGATCCTATGTGGGTCCTTGCGCTCAGCGGTTCTGTGTGAGCCAGTGCCTACAGGTCCTGTGTGGGCCCGATCCTGTGTGGGTCTTTGCGGGGGTTAGTTACCTATCGATCCTTCGTGGGTCCGACGACTTAGATGGATCAGTGATCATCTTTATCGTCCTTGAAGAAGTATACCTGTGTGAGCTGAATCCTATTACTTTCCTGTGTGGATTGTGTTGTGCAATCCTGTGTGGATTACGTTTTGCTTTCCTGTGTGGAATACGTTTACTTTCCTGTGTGGACTGAGTTGTACTTGGGATCAGAGGTTAGAGCGTATTTAAATTGATGACTTAGGTATATGTATGGGAATATACCTAAGCTGTGTCAGTTGTTACTTCGTGATTGTACTTTTTTTCGTGGTTTATCCTTTGTGGATTTGAGAGACCTTCAGGGGTCTCGGGGTCCCTACTGAGTAGCTTATACTCACCCCTGCACGGGCTTTGCCCGCACTACGTTGTGTTGGCTGCAGACGACGGACAGCGTTGACCATAGCTGAGGCTTGCAGAGCGGGACGGTACCCGGAGGTGGACCACTGGGCGGGACGTGCACGGAGCGGACGGCGGGACCCATGGAACAGAGGATCTATCTGTACCCACCCTTCAGGTGGGATTTCCAGTGGACAGCTCGGAGTAGCGGCTTTTACTTTTCAGTTGCTGTTTTTCCCTTTCGAGTTGTACTTTACTTTCAGTTTGGGTTTGTATACTGGCCCATTTACTTTTCCGCACTTTCAGTAGTACTCTGCTTTTGTTTAGTGTTTACTTTCCGCTTGTTTACTCAGTGGTGTGTGTTTACTTTTCAAAGGCAATGCCTTCCCTTTTTACTGGGATTTGCGCCTTGGTGCTAGTCGCCAGCCCCTGGCCTATGGAAGGCGGGCTTGGGGTAGTCACGGCACGGACCCCGAGGGCGGGTCGTGACAGTGAGACTAGATCCCAGTAGAAAACCACCCAAAGATATGTGCCTAATAGTCATTGAATATATGTCATGTAAAAGTATAGAAGTAGTAAACAAGAAAGTACTCAGCAGAAAACAATTCCACATGTCAAAATCAACTAATCAAGTACGGTAACCCTCTAGGAAGTGCACACATCCAATACTGTCTTGTTATGTTATAATAATATATAAAGACTCTCTGAGGAAGCACTCACAAAAAATTCCCCTTATAGTCAAAAGTAATTCAAGACTCTCTGAGGAAGATCACACGGTCAATTCCCCTTATATTCTAAGGTAAGTAAAGCCTCTCCGAGGAAGCTCACATGGTGAATTTCCCTTATAGTCTAAGGTAAGTTAAGGACTCTCTGAGTAAGCTCACATGGTCAATTCCTATTATAGCCCCAAGGTTAAGGACTCTCTGAGGAATCTCACTCAGTTAATTCCCCTTATAGACCAATTTGGTTCAAAGACTCTATAAGGAAGCTCACACATAAATTCCCATTATAGTCTTAAGTGCTCAAAGTCACCCTGAGGAAGCACACACGGTCAATCCCCATATAGTCTAAAGTGCTCAAAGACTCTCTGAGGAAGCTCACTTGGTCAATTCCCCATATAGTCTCCTACACTAGGTTCTCACGGTCCTGTGCATGTCAACCGACATAGAAATGCAATATGGGAAAAGTAAACCTCAATAAAAAGTTGGTTAAACAGTCTACAACATCTCAAGCATGTCAGATAAAGTAATCACTACATCCTACAATACTTAGCATGGAAACAACAAGGAAGCCTAACGGCTAAACAGGACCAAATGACCATAAACAGAACATGCATGGGATAACACATCTGAGGCATAGAAAACAACCCTATTCACATCCAATTAGCCACTATTTACATATACCAGCATCGAAGGAAATTAATAGGTGTAAAATTGTAATCTCCTAATACCCTATTAAAGGGTATTGGTCAAAATTGCACATTATACTCAAATAATTTCAACGGAAAGGCACAAACCACCTACCTCGATTTTGTGAGATCAATATACTCTAGCTTTGACCCTTGGATCTACCTAGAACATTCTAGATCTACAAGAACTTCTAAAACGTTCAACCTGTGATATCTCATGAGAGATGAGAAATCAGTAGATGGTACTCTAAGAGAAGAGAGAACTCCCCGATGTGTTTATAACACAACAGATGGTGTTCGATTCGGAGGACAGATGCTCGCTTGGGGGTTCGTCAAAGATCAACGGTCGTACGGAGCTCTTGGTTGAAAGAGACCTAGAAGGAGAGCATTCGGGTGATTAGATGCACCCCTTATGCGTTTAATGAAAAAATAAAATACACGACATGTTCTTTTGAAGGACACGGCATGTACTTTCCATTTCCGTACTCCGCTTTAGGTAGCCTCCAGGTCACCCCACAAGGCCGTGTGCATGGATGCTACACGGCCAGCACCCGGCTACCTGCGGTAACCAAGTACACGGCGTGTACTCATAAATTACATGGCGTGTACTTAGAAAATTTCCAGAATTTCCTCTTTTTCTCAAAAACGACCAGAAATGGAAAACATACCTGAAAAGAAGGTTGAGTTCTTACAAACATCCCCCCTTAAAGAAATGTGTCCCTGAATTTCCCTAGCATGGCGTAGAAGAAGAACCCGCAAATAGTTCCAGCCACTATTCTCGTACATCGGCCTCCCTCTCCCAAGTCTCATCATGTGCCCACCCGTCCTGCAGTAGCACTGGGACTAGAGGAACATACCAGCCATGTATAACCTTTTTACTTCAATCAAAAATCCAGATTGGATGCTCCTCAAACAATGCATCTTCTTCGAGCTCAAACAACTCGGGTTGAAAGACATGAGACGGGTCTGAAAAGTAAGGTTGGAGATAAGAAACATGAAAAAAGTTGTACATAGAACAGTACCTCTAGGGTAACTTAAACCGATAAGCAACCGGCCAAAATCTCTCCACAACCTCAAATGGTCTGACGTACCTCTGTGAAATATTACCCTATCTCCTAATCCTCCTATGTCCCAACCTCATTGTGACATGCAGGAAAACCTGATCCCCAACCTCGAACTCTAGAGGTCATTTCCGCTGATCAGCACAAGACTTCTGTCGAGACTGTACAGTATCCATCCTCTTC
Organism: Viscum album; assembly: GCA_963277665.1. Taxonomy (NCBI): domain Eukaryota; kingdom Viridiplantae; phylum Streptophyta; class Magnoliopsida; order Santalales; family Viscaceae; genus Viscum; species Viscum album. Next base: position 1,259,094,971 of record OY728122.1, read on the forward strand.
TGAACCAACTCTATCTGCTCTATGGTCTCCTGGACAAGACTAGGTCCCAACAGAGCTGCCTCTCTAGCCTACAACCAACATAAGGGTGATTGGAATGGCCTACCATACAAAGCCTCATAAGGTGACATTTGAATAGTTTCATGAAAACTGTTATTGTAGGAAAACTACACAAGTGGTATGTGCCTCCCCTAAGAACCTCCAAAATCCAGGATGCATGCTTGGAGCATGTCTTCAAGCACTTGAATCGTACACTCGGACTGGCCATCTGTCTGGAGGTGGTAAATTGTACTCAAAAGTACCTGTGTACCCAAAGCCTTCTGAAGCCCCTGCCAGACCTGAGAAGTAAAATGGGAATCCCTATCTGAAATAATGGAGTTTGGAAATCCATGCAGACATACAATCTCACGGATGTACAACCATCCTAGATCATCAACGCTGAAGGTCTCCTTGATCAGAAAGAAGTGAGCATCCTTCGTGAGTCTGTCAATGACAACCCAAGCTGCACCATTCCCTCGAGGTGACCTTGACAAACCAGTTACGAAATCAAACACGACGTCCTTCCACTTCCACTCAGGAATGGGTAACTTCTATAAAATCCCTATTGGATACTGATGCTCTGCCTTCACCAGCTGATAGGTGGAACAACTCATTACTAAATAGAAACATCCCTCTTCATACCTAGCCACCAATACTGATGGTGTAGATCACGATACATCTTGGTGACACCAAGATGAACTGACCAAACTATGTAATGAAAATCCTGTATCAGCTCCTTCTATATATCTGCAGGCACCCATATGCACCCCTGTAAATGAAAGATATCATCCCCTCCTACTGTCTATTCCGGAATAGGGTCGTTTCCTGAGACACTCTCCCGTAGGACTAGGCCTTCTGAATCTGATATCCACCTCATTCGCACTCAATCAAGAAGAGTAGAGTTAACAGCTACAGAATAAAGAAACGTCTACACCTGAATGTCGTACACTTCCAAATGCATCTCAGAGAACATAGTCATAAGCTACCACTCACTACTAGCCTCCTTAACTACCTATATCTGATCCCTTCTTCTCAATGCATCAGCCACTACGTTGCCTTTCCTAGGCGTATAGGTAAGATCAAAGTCAAAGGACTGAAGGTACTCAACCCACCTTCGCTATCTAAAAATATGATCACGCTAAGTGAAAATGTACTTGAGACTTTTATGGTCATTGAAAACTAGAAAATTCTCTCCCATAAGATAATGTCTCCAACAACGTAAGGTATGAAAAACTACTTCCAACTAGGGATCATGTGTCAGGTAAATCCTCTCATGTGTCCTCAACTACCGGGACCCGTACGCAATGACTCCTTCACCCTACATAAGCATAGCTCATAGCCCAATACCAGATGCATCATAGTTAATAGTATAGCTCTTTCTCGGCTCTAGCGAGACTAGTATCGGTGCATAATTAAACCTTCCTTTCAGCTCCAGAAAGGCTGACTCACAAGAATCTGACCACAAGAACTTTTCACCCTTCTTAGTCAGACCCGTCAGCGGTGCTAATAAGCATGAAATGTCCTGTATGAAATGATTGTAGTATCTGGCATTCCCTAGAAAACTATTCACCTCAAAGACGTTATTCAACTACTCCCAGGAAACTACTGCTCTCACATTCTCTTGGTCTATTGATAGTCATCTCTTTGAGATTACATGACCCAAGAAGTTAATCTGATCCATCCAAAAGTGGAATTTTTAGAGCTTATCATATACGTGATGCTCTCTCAGTATACTCAAAACGATCTCAAGATGGGTGGCATGGTCGTATCGAGTGAGATAGTACACTAAGATATCATCCACGAAGACAACCAAAAATGAATCAAAGTATGGATGGAACACTCAGTTCATCAGTGCCATGAAAACTGCCGGTGCATTTTTAATACCGAATGGAATAACCATATACTCATATAGACCATACCTACTCCGGAAGGCTATGAGAGGTATATCAGATGGTCTAACGTGAAACTGATGGTGACCGGATCTCAGGTCAATCTTTGAGAACACTCAGGATCCTCTATGATGATCAAAGAGATCATCAATCCTAGGCAAGGGATATCGGTTCTTGACCGTCAACTGGATCAACATCCGATAGTCCACACAAAGCCTGAGGGTATCGTCTACCTTCTTCGCTAATAGGACAGGCAAACCCCAAGGGGAAATACTGGTTTGGATGAAACCCTTGGCCTACAACTCCTCCAACTGCTTCTTGATCTCCTATAACTTAGGTGTATCCATCCAATAAGGAGGAATGGACACCAGTGCCACTCCTGGAACAAGCTCAATAGAAAATTCTACCTTACACTATGGAGGAAAAACTAAAAAGTCCTCTGTAAATACATATCTAAAACGATCCACCACTGGAGGAAAGTATAACTATGAAGTCCCTTGGTCACCCAGATATAGACTATCAATCTAGGTTGTAACTCCTCCCAACCCATGATGCTCAAGTCCCGATCTGCTTGCCTGGACATCCCATTCAACCATATGAAAAAAAGATTCACCTTCTAGTGACGTGAAACTAACCCTGCGATGATAATAGTTGATGACTTCCTGGAATGGAACTAACCAGTCCATCTTGAGAATGACATCATAGCATTTCATCTCTCAGATATAGAGGTCCTATAAGAAGTGACACCCACCAACCTGTAGAAGGCACTCCCTGCACTGATGTACACTAGCCGTTATAGTCCCCAACGGAGTATCTAGCCTCAAGATATTAGAAGAAGAAAATATGTAGAGACCAAGGATCACCGTAATAGAAATAGATATAAAGCTATGGGAAGCCACTGTATCAAAAAGAGAAGAATCTAAAACTGAGGCTACTAAGATCGTACCTCGAATGGTAGAGGGTCTAGGATCCTGCTCCCACTGGGTCTGCTCTACTACAAATGTCATACCTATATCATGGCCTTGTGATCCTACCTAACCACTCTGAGCTAATCCACCATGATGTCACTAAAAAATGGGCGACTTGATACTAAGGCCATGACCTCCACCTCGTTCTGAATGGGCAGAAGAACTCAAGTTACTAGACTGTTGAGAAACAGGTGGTGCTGATCCTGAATGAGGAGTTATAAAAGAAGGCATGTCACCAGCTGCTAGTGATAATAACTGATAGAAGAGCTGAAGGTGACCCATCATGCTAGAAGATCGGTACTCCAATGGGTCTCTAGGGAATTGTGGCCTCGTATGCCCGCTCTTCCCGCACTGGTAGCACACCACCTGGCTACCAGAAGATGCATCCCTCCTACTCTGACCTTCTCATGTAGTCTCCCTGTGGCACTCCCTGCTATCAGTAGGAGGAATACTAACTTTGGATGTTGAACCGTCCTGGCTCACATCCCCATAATCCCTTATATTATGCTCTGTGATTAGTGCTTGGTTGATGATAGAGGATATCAAAGTCAAACTAAAGATGTTCACCTAAGATCTGATGTCATGCCTTAGACCATCCTCAAACTTTCGTAAAAGGAACAACTCATCACCTCCAGGAATATGCGTGAAATGCTACAGCTCTATAAAGTGAGATAAATACTCCATAACAGTAATATTACCATGCTCGAGACTCATGAACTCTCTAGCTCGATCGGCCCACAAGGTCTCTGGGTAGAAGTAATCGTAAAAGATGCACCGAAACTCATACCAAGACATATTATTCTGGTATCCTACCTATGAGATCACATCCCACTACCTCTTGGCGGATTCTCGAAGCATGTAGGTAGCGAGCATCACCCTCTTCTCTAGAGGTATCTCCAGATGCTCAAAGATCATTAGCGTGGCTTCTAGCCATGACTCTACAGCCTGGGGTCCTCCATTCCCTCACAAAGTGGGAGGATGTTGTTGCTAAAAGATCTGTGTCAATTCTTCCATCCATGAGGCAGGAGGTGGTGCTCCCTGAAAGTTCTTAATCATCCTAAAAAATCCCTCTCTAAACTATGCATCAGCACCTATGTCGGGTATAACGGCTAGGGCCAAAACTGGCACAACAGGAGGATCTGCAGGTGGTACCTAATCATCCATGTCTGATGTCTAATCATCGCATGGAAACTAGCATACAACTAGAGGATGTCTGAGTGGAATGACTCTGAAAGTTCAATCGCACACCTTAGATCAAGGTTATCATGGACTGAAAACTAGAAGTGTAATAAGGGAACATGAAAAAGAAAGCACTCAATATTAAAAAAACATGACTACACGGCATGTACAATTCCTGCACGGCGTGTTCCCTTAAGTCATTTACATGGGCATATACTCCTGCCTAAACTGGTCTTGTAACACCCCAAACAGACAGCATGTTGTCTTAACACATGGCATGTACTTGAATCCTCCTTCCTGGCCCGAGTACTTCTACACGGTTAAGACACATGACTCTCCTAAGAAAAGACTACATGGCGTGTGCATGGTAGACACGGCGTGTCCTAGACAAGCTTCACCTGGCATGTGTTCTTATTAACATAGCCTGACACACGTCTCACACTACACAGCGTGTTCAAGATGGACACAGTGTGTATGTGAAAGGATAACACTGACCCGTGTTGTTAGTGACACGATTGGGTACCTGGGTCAAACTAAATGGCATGTTCGATCCTCACATGGCGTTAATAGCTTAAGGTTTATCCATTCGTGTTGTTAGTTACATGGGTGAACATTGGGTCAACACAACAGAGAGTGTTTAACTGGTACACAACATATTCCCTCAAGAAATTACATATCCCGTGTCTCTTCACACATGGCCTATGAAACAGTTAGAGACTACAAGGCGTGTATATAAAATACACGACATATACTTAAGAAAAATAGTTTCTTCCCGAATAGAAGAACATATGGCATGTACTTAACATTACACAATGTGTATTCTGGGTTTTTCAGATAGTAAGCCTTAAAAACTACTCTGGAACCCATAAAAACACTGAAATGAACATTGAAAGTGCCAAATTTCTATCTGTGAGGGCCCATACTCTCCATGAATCAAATTTTGGCATCTTATACATGTTATAACATGGAAATCAAGGCAATTATCCACCAAATTCCGGTCCATGAGGGCCCATAACACCTCAAGAACCAAAGTTTGATGTTCATTAAAACAAATACTTACAAAAACAATACCCTATCAAACAACATGTATTTTTATCAAGGCATTTATCACATAAATCTTCATATTCTACACAACATCTATCATAACAACATGCAATGACTAATGCATCCTAGATGGCATGACAAGAATGCATGACATGTCATTTCTATCACATGTCATTTCTATCAAGTGCCTATATGATGCATGAGAATTCATACTCTAATCTCATCGGATTGAGACCGAAATTGAACCTTAATAACATCAACGATAATAGAACAAAACATGTGAATCACCCAACAGTGAAATCAAATCAACTATAAAATCAAAAACTAGAAACAAAAATTGTAATAAATGAGGTAGATTAGATTTTCCTGGTACATGGGTTAGCTACTCCCATGTATAGCTTATTACCAAGTACCTATTAGATCCAATCCCTAGCTAAAGGCCCCAAACAGTAATTCAAGAGAAAATAATTCCTCTAATACCACTTTGTAACATCCTGGTTCCAGAAGCCACCTAGAGGAACCCCGTACCCAGTTGGTCACATGGCCTCAAGCGCATTTCCCCAAATGTCAGACGCTGCCAACTAGCAGTCAGGGGCTTGGGTGTGATAGTGAGGAAACTATGACCTCATTGGTAGAGTAATACAGAGGAAGGTAAACAAATACACAATAGCAGAAGTAGTAAATATACCAACAATAATAATTGTGGAAGACTGGAATAAAAAACAACTAAAGCACATATATAATTGATGCATGGTAACATGTGTCTAGGTAATCATCCAAACAAATCACAATGCTGGAATATAAGAGGCATGAAAACAAAGTAAAAAATAAATATATGAACAAATCCTCAGCATCGCAATCCTAAGCATAGTCCATTGCTCTCCAACTCCACATCAAGTCATGTACCTGAAGTAGAAGGGTGCTTGACCTTGTCTGTAACTCCAGCAATATAATCTATTTGGGCCCAAAAGCATGACCCAAACAAGGTGTGAGACTAAATCCCAGTAGGCAACCACCCAAACATCTATTCCTAATAGTCTGTGAATATATGGCAGGTAAAAGTACAGAAGCAGTAAATAAGAAATTACTCAGCCAAAAACAATTCCACATGTCAAAAGAAAATAATCAAGCATGGTAACCCTCTAGGAAGTGCATAGATCCTATCCCATCTGGTTCAATTAAAATAATATATAAAGACTCTCTGAGTAATCACTCACAGTCAATTCCCCATATAGTCAAAAGTAATTCAATACTCTCTAAGGAAGCTCACACGGTCAATTCCCCATATAGTCTAAGGTTATTCAAGCCTCTCTAAGGAAGCTCACATGGTCAATTCCCCTTATAGTCTAAGTTAAGTCAATGAATCTCTGAGGAAACTCACACGGTCAATTCCCCATATATCCCCAAGGTCAAGGACTCTCTGAGGAAGCTCCCTCAGTCAATTCCCCTTATTTCCCCAAGTGGTTCAAAGACTCTCTGAGGAATCTCACACGTCAATTCCCCTTATACTCTAAGGTGCTCAAAGACTCACTGAGGAAGCACACACGGTCAATCCCCATATAGTCTAAAATGCTTAAATACTCTATGAAGAAGGTCACTCGGTCAATTCCCCTTATAGTCTCCTACACCAGGTTCTCACGACCCTATGTAAGTCAACGAGAATAGAAATAAAATATGGCCAAAGTAAACCTCAAGGAATACTTGGCTAAATATTCTACAACATCTCAAGCATGTTAGATAAAATAATCACTCCATCCTACAGTACTAGGCATGGAAATATCAAGGAAGCCTAATGGCTAAACAGGACCAAACACCCATAAATAGAACATTCATGGAAAAACACATCCGAGGCATAGAAAATAACCCGATTCACATCCAATTAGCCTCTATTTACACATACCAGTATCACAGGAAATTTACAGGGGAACAACGGTTAACCTCCAATACCCTGTTCAAGGGTATTGGTCAAAATTGCACTTGATACTCAAAGACATTCAACGGAAAGGCGCAAACCACCTACCCTGGAATTGTGAGATCGATATACACTAGTGTCGGCCCTTGGATCGACCTAGAACATGGTAGATCTAAAAAAAGGATAAAATATTAAACCCAAGATATCTCACGAGAGAGGAGAAATCAGTAGATGGTGCTCTAGGAGAAGAGAGAACTCACTGATGCGATTCCAACACCACTGACGGTGTTTGATTCAGAGGACAGATGCTCTCTCAGGGGTTCATAAAAGACTTACAGGTGTATAGAGATCTCAGTCAAAGGAGACCTAGAATGAGAGCATTCTAGCGATTAGACATGACCCCGGTGCGTTTAATGAAAAAAAGAAAGTACACAGTGTGTACTTTTGATGTACACAGTGAGTACTCACCATTTCCATACTCCACTTTAGGCAGCCTCTAGGTCACCCCACACGACCGTGTGCAGGGCCACTACACGGCCAGCACCTGGCTACCTGCGGTAACCAAGTACATGACATGTACTCATAAAGTACACAACGTATACATTGAAAATTTCCAGAATTTAATATTTTTCTCAAAAACAACCAGAAAAGGAAAACATACCTAAAAAGAAGTTCTGAGTTCTTACACATACAATTATATAAAAGATAACAATCATTTTGTGATAAGATGTTTATTTATATTCAAAACAATCAACACAGGTTATTATGAAGTATATATATGTTGGTTTTGTCGCTAAAACTCCCTAAAATTCATAAATATATTATCATCATAATCAAAAATTATCCATAGATTAAATAAGTAGGGTATCATTTGATACTATACCCAATATATCATAATTGATATCATGGTTTATTTTCTTTGATTAATATAAAATCAAGTAAAATTCCAATAGAACATTCTTGAGAAAAATTACTTTTCAATTTTTCAAATCACTCAAGAAAAATCCAAAAATATTGAAAAATATTTTGTAAATAATTTTTATTGAAAATAACCATTGAAATATATAAATTATGTTTTAAATCATTGAGCTTTCATGATGGTGGGAAATTACAGTCATACAGTACAAGCTAAAAAACATACCATTCATACTTCTGTAAAAAAAATCCCACAGAGTCACTCATTAAATGATGAAAAGAAGATTCCATTTAAAAATATTTTAAAAAAATTAAGTCATGTGTAAAAATGTATTTAAAAATTAAATTATAATAATAAAACCCTTTTTTAAATAATTTTTAGAAAACATGGATATGTATGAATATGGATTTTCATTTGAAGAGAGAAATACAGTCGATTTTCCTTAAAAAAATATCTCTTTTGTTTTGAGTAATTAAACAGAGGAAAATAAAATGATCACATGAATTATTATTATTTAATTATAGTATAAGAAAATTCCATAGTTTCTTGAGATATATATCATGGGATTTCATCATTGGAGACTTAATTTTGATCATTTCCTAAAAATGAGATTGTAACATAAAACCCTTATCATATTAGTAACTTTTGAATCATAAGTACCCAAAAATATATAACCATATATCTATATGTAAATAACAAAAGAATTTATATGATGAATCAAAAAAATTAATTCATAGTTAGTAAAAACACCACATAAAAAACAAGTGGTGAATAAGGCATCTGCCTCATAGAAATAAAAGTGAGACAAAAATCATTAAGCGTACGTCTGAATTCCTTTGTACTCATTGGAAGCTCCTATATATTAAATATAGATTTATTATAATTATATTGTATAACCATACTCATAAATATAACATAGAATATATTATTTTCTTATAACCTTTTATCACACATTTTTTAACACATATTTAGTAAAATTATTGTTTTGGGTGATATATGCTTCATCTATCATGTATATTTTTGTTCAGAAGTTTTTTCGCTGAATTTTTATCATGGTTCCATAATATAAATAGCTTTAATAATGATTTAAATAACATATATTAGTCATTTTTAGGGAAACATGTCTATTAAAAAAATACATTTCAAGATTAATGTGATAAGGGTTGAATTAAATTCATCTAAGAATATTTTGGATGATGAAAAATTCCTTATCAATTATTTTTATCCATGATTAAACTGATTTACCTATTATTGAAGTGATAAATTAAACTATGATTAATATTGATATTGACCAAAACTGGAAGAGAATTATTTACCAAAATAAAAAGTAATGATTCAAAATTTATAATCCATTTTATATAATTATATTTCTATAATTTTAGGAAATTAATTTTAAAATAATCATGCAATACATATTGTTTCCCTTGTGCATACAAACAATGAATATTTTCACAAACCATTTGATGGAAAGATGGTTAATACAGAATTTTTAATTATAAAACACATTTTATAATATGTATTATATTAAAGATATTATTTTATGAAAAATATGTTATATTTATTGGTGTTAAAATAATAATTATGGAGAATGTGATCAATTAATGTGACTACATGTTTTTTGAAAAAACTGATTTAAATCTCCTCATAAAAGCTCAATGGATGGTCATTTGAGAAGAAGAACACAAGTCAAATTTGTATATGGGAGTGGAGAAGATAAATTGTTATAGTATGGTTGAGCTATATGTATCAAGGTTGTGTGAAGAAGAGAAAGGATTTGGTCTCTTTTAAAATTGAGGGATGGGGAACCCTAAGAATTTATTAAAAGATTAAAATATATTAAATTCATTCTCAAGTTAAAAATTTATCAATGGAAAAAAAATTATAAATGGATGAAATTTGTGATATATATTATATCCTTCTTTCAATTTTAATATTTTTAGGATTTTTATGTTATTTAATATAATCTTACTTTTATAAAATAATATTATTTCCAATTTAGAAATTTTCATTAAATTTGATTTAAAATACATAAATGTAAATTTTTAATTCGAATATAATTATTTTAAATAATATTAATATTCCATATTTATCTATAAAATTTTTGGTACACCATTATTCACTCAAATTTGATTACTTATTATATTTTTAAAATCATATATTATATTTTCCAATTAATTCAGGATACATTGCATCAGTGTTTCATAAGAATTTAATGAAATTATATAATTACTAAAAATAAGATATAAATTTATAGGTTGAAAATAATGTTTTTTAGGTACAAATAGTTACTTATATTCACTAATAACATTATTTTTCCCTTGTGTGTGAACATAATAGATATTTTAAACAAAGAGAGTGACATTTTCTAACATTTTATGATTAAAATATTATATTGGTCATTTTCAGGGAAACGTGTCTATTAAAAAAAATATATTTCAAGATTAAGTTGATAAGGGTTGAATTAAATTCATCTAAGAAGATTTTCGATGAAGAAAAATGCTTTATCAATTATTTTTATCCGTGATTAAAATTATTTACCTATAGTTGAAGTGATCAATTAAACCATGATTAATATTGATATTGACCAAAACCGAAAGGGAATTATTTCCCAAATTAAAAATTCCTGATTCAAAATTTATAATCCATTTTATATAATTATATTTCTATAATTCTAGGAAATTAATTTTAAAATAATCATGCAATACGTCTTGAAAACAACTTTTTAGAAAAATACACATTTTAGCATATAACTTGGTTTATTATTATCCCATGTATGGAAACATATTAAATGAATGATAAAAAAAATTAATAATATATATATATATATATATATATATTTGAAATCATTCAAAACTTGTTGATACTTTAATCAATTAAGATAAATGTACATTATGATCATAAAAATAGTTTTTTTAGAAAATATCGCTTTTGCATTCGAATATTTTTTATTTTATTTTCTAACTAAATTGTAACAAATGAAATAATTTAATTCATATGTAAACCATAAATTTTTCAAAATTTATTTTTTCTAATTTATAACTTCCAATCCAATGTGTAGGAGATAACTATAAATTTAAATAATAATATTTTAATAGTATGTTGTAGTACATTTAAACTCAATGTTGCATGTAACACAATTTATTGAAGAAATTAAATTTATTTTAAAAAATATTACATAAAATTTCACGACCCATCCCCTAGGGCCCGTTACGTGACTACCCCAATCCTACCTTCCATAGGCCAAGGGCTAATGAATAGCACCGGAAAGTCGTATCCCTGTAACATGAAGGAATTTCCTTTAAACTTGTACAAACACACAATCCAAGAGCACAATATGAAGCAACCACGAAGTACACTACTATAGTAAAAGGTGTACTTAATGTAAAGGGATCAGAATACAATCCCAACATGAAAGTAAAAGTACAAATGAAATAAAAAACAACTCCTGGAACTTCCAATGAGGATCTTACCTATAGGTTTGGTATAGCTCATGATCATTAGTCATTGTGTCACGTCATGTCAAATGTTCCACCTCTGAACACAGTCCAATCCTGGCTCCCTCGGCCTCGATCAACATTGTCTGTCATCTGCACAAGACATAGCATGGTGTGGGCATATCCCGTGCAGGGGTGAGTATAAGAATACTCAATAGGGACCCCAAGACCCGTGAAGGTCTCCCAGAGTTCCACAAAGGAGAAAACCACAAAGTAAGACCTCAATCACAAAGCACGAAGTAGTTATCAACTCTACTTAGGTATATCCCCATACTTATACCTAAGTCATCAAAATATACTCATCTCATACATGAGGAAACATAAGGATCTAACTTTTTATCAATTTTTACAACTGGCCCATGAGGGAAGAATTCCACAAAGGTAACACCACAAAGGTAAAAGTATCACAAAGGTAACACTAAGAAGGTAACACCACGAAGGTAAAAGTACCACAATGGTAACACCACGAAGGTAACACCACGAATATAAAATTACAAAAAAGGTAACACCACGAATGTAACACCGCAATGTTAAAATACTAAGTTCACACTAGGTATATAACACAATACAGAAGTATAGATGATTAGTCGTCAATATAGATCATCTTATTCTGTCGAGAGGCTCTGCTGTTGACCCACACCGTATAGATAGATACTAACCCACACATTATTGCTAAGTGATGACCCATAATAGATCAATAGATACTGACCCACGCAGGATTGCTAAGCACTATCCCATAGAGGATCAATAGATGTTGACCCACATACGATCGATGTTCTTTCTTCACGTTACAGCTAGCCACGAGATTCTATCACTAAGTACGCTTGATTATAGGAGGATATGATCCTTAATCCATCGGTTGTACCTCAACCTCCATGAAGTTCCAAAAAGAAGTATCCCAGAGGACTGCCTTGTCTAAAGGGTTCCAACGCGATAGAGGACACGTCCATCAGACACCCAGTCTGTGACTTATAAGCATTTTAGTACCGAGGGCCTGGTTGGATTCGGGTTCGATCCAAACCAGCCATACTCCAACATTCTCCAAAACTGAAGTGGAGTATACCAAAAGGACTGCCTCTCTCCAAGGATCCCAGCTCCATAGACGGTTCGTCAAACGGGCACCCAGTTTACATGTTATGTCTCTTTTAGCAAAACAGGGCCTGGAAGGGCCCGGGTCCAGTCCGACCCGACTCGGTTCAGGTCGACCTGACCCGACCCGACTCGGTTCAGGTCGACCTGACCCGACCCGATCTGGGTCAATCCTGGCTCAGACCGAATCAGTCTGGACCGGTTCGGTTGGGTTGGTACATGGACCACATGGGCAGTGCGGCCCGCTGGGCTCTCATGTCCCGGCCCGCCCTTATTGGTGCTGGGGGGGAGTACCCCCCCTTTCTCCAGAATGGCTAAGTCATTCGGGTAACAGAGGGCGGCGACATGTGGTGCCTCCTGGTCATCGCAAGACTTGTATGGGAGGGTCCCCCCTCCACCGCCACATCTTTGTGCCAGACCATCTCCAGTGGTGTGCAATAGCCGCTGCTGTCCATCGTGGATATGGTCGTGGCCTTCTCCATCGGCATCGCGTGATGGCATGCCACCATCTCTTCTGCGGCCGACTATTGCTGGCTGCCTCCATCACTCGCCAACACCAGTTTCCATTACTATAATTCTGGTGCTGCACCGGCAGTCTTTCGTGGGTTACAGGGAGAGCTCTGGTGGCCCGTTTTTTCATCTGAAGGTACCAACAACCTCCCCTGGACACCCTCATCGCTTCTTGGCCCTCTGTTCTGGGTTTCGTCTAACCCAAGTAAGAATTAAGTGACTAACACAAAGATAAAAAAACTAGTAGAGGGTCCGGGCCTTGTTCGTTTGGCCCGCTCCCTCCGTGTTTGTTTGATAACATGAGGGAAGAATAGGATTCAACAAACTCTTAAAAATAAAACAAGATGAATCCCTACATAAATATTCGATGAAGAATGTCCGCACTTGAGGACGAGTTGGTGTTCGTCGGTTCTTGATTCGGTGGTGCTCATCATCACTCATTAGAACTAGTTCTCTCGTCCCAGTGGTTGGTGTCATGGTACTTCCCCAGAGCTTCATCGCTAGGTGAAGTACTGCCAATACCCTTCCCCAGGATCTATATAAATTGGAGGAGGAAGATGTGGGTAATGTTGTTGGGAATTTATGAGGTTCATTTAATAATGAACCTTCCAAATTCCAACGGTGTTGTTAAAAAGTTTGAGAGTCAAGTCATTTAATGGCTTGACATGTCATTAGTCCTGCCACCACCGCTTGTCTATTGGAAGAAAAGAAAAAAAATGAAATAAAACAATTTTTTTATTTTATTATTCATTTAAATTTATAAAAACTATATTTTTTTCTCGACCTACTACTGTAGAAGTGAAGCCTCCCTTAAGTGAATCTTAGCACTACGGATTCAATGGTGCTCTCAAAATTTTAATCTGAGAACCACCTCAAATGTTAGAAAACACCACTCGTGCATTTACTGAGATTACCATAAAAAGAAGTTCAGAAATTCATTCCAGGCACACCAGACCTCAGAATCACATGCAGTTGATTTTTGAAAACACGTAATAATTCCATATAATTAAAAAAAACTTACATGGAAAATATTTTTCATTACATTCTCCCCACCATAGGGAATTTAATCCCCAAAAACCTGATCATATTCTAAGGAAACAAATGGGGGGTACTAAGCCCGAATCTGAGCCTCCTACTACCATGTTCTCTCCTAGAGTTTCTTGTGCTGCCAGCAAACGCACACTAGAGGTATTGATTTTCCATGAAGGACCCACTCCTATCAATCCTCAATCACCTCTAGAACCTTTATAAATGTTGCCCCATAATCAAAGTTTAGCTCACCATGGTCGATGGTGTGAGATTGGTCATGCACGTATCTCCTCAGTTGGGATACATGGAAGACGTTGTGAATCCCCTCCAACTGCGGTGGTAGTTCCAAGTCTGATGCCACCTCACCAATCCTCCAAAGTATCAGAAATGGTCTGATAAACCTCAGTGAGAGTTTTCCACCTTGGACAAATATCTATAGTCTCTGTCAAGGGGAGACTCATAAGAATACATGGTCCCCATACTAGAACTATAGAGGTCTCTGTCTCGAGTTAGCATAAGACTGTTGTCTGCTCTGTGTAGACTTCATCTGCTCTTGGATGATCTACAGCTTCTCAATGGTAGCCCGTACCAACTCTGTACCCATAGGTGCTGACTCCCTTGATTCTGTCCAATATAAAGTTGATCTGCATGGTTGAGAATAAAAGACCTCAAATGGTGCCATACCAATAGTGGAGTGATAGTTCTTGTTGTATGTGAACTCCTCCAAGGAAAAGTGATCCTCCCAAATTCAGCCAAAATCTAGGATGAAAGCATGAAACATGTCCTCTAGTGTCTGAATGGTCCGCTCCATCTGACAATACTTCTGTGGGTGAAAGGAGGTGCTCAAATGTAGTTGAGTCCAAAATGACTCCTATAATGCTTTCCACAAACAAGATTTAAAACGTGTGTTATAGTCAGAGATGATCATTGATGGAACCCCATTAATTCACACAATCTCTTGTATGTAGAGGTGTCTCAAGCCCTCTATTGATCCCTACTCTCAGATAGGTAAGATGTAGGCCGACTTGGTGAGTCGGTCAACAATCACCAATATTGAATCATGTCCTCTAAAAATATAAGGAAACCTTATCATAAATTCCATGGAGATACCATCCCACTTCCACTCCGGAACCTCTAGTGGCTATGCTAAGCCAACTGGAACCTGATGCTCGACCTTCAATTTCTGACAAGTGAGGCATCATGAAACAAAATCTACCACTACATTCTTCATCCCTGGACACCAGTGCTGACACTGGAGGTCCTGTTACCTCTTTGACACACCTGGATTTACCTCCATAGGGGACTTATGAAACCCACTAAACACCTCCTCTCGTAGTGCCTTGGTACAATGGTTCATCCTCTCAAGAGGATGACATGCTCCCCACCTTCAAAACATCTATCAGGTGCATGTCCGGAGGATATCTGAGAACATCTAGCCTCATGGTAAATGTCCCCAATATGTGCCTCCCGAACTCTATGAAGATGTGGGGGAGTGAAATTCATAGAATGGAGGTAAGTTATTCCATCTCTATCCACAACGGATATCTACAATGTGAATATCTACTCTGTTGCCTCACTCAGAAACTGTAGACCAGACCTCCTGCTTAGTGTGTCTGCTACTACATTCTCATTCTTAGGTGTGTAGACTATCTCAAATTCATAGTCCTATAGGAACTCTATCCAACTTCGTTGTCTCAGTTTCTGGACCTTCTATGAGAAGATATACCTGATACTCTTATGATCAGAGTAGATTGTAAAACATTCTCCCATCAAGTAGTGTCTTCGCATTTTTAAGGGGAAGACCACTAATGATAACTTCAAATCATGGTTGGCATAGTTCTACTCATGTTTTCTCAGTTGTCATGAACCATAAGCGATCAATTCTCGCTCCTTCATCAAGACACATCCATGTCTGGTCCCTGATGCGTCTCAGTAGAGTACATACAAAATTCCTTCTTTTGGTAGCCTTAAGATAGGGGCCCTCTTTAGTCTCTTACTCTACTCCTAAAAACTATTCTTACATATCTCCATCCATATGAAGGGGTTTACCTTCTTTTTCAATGCTGAGAAGGTTGCCACAGCTTTAGAAAAGTCATGAACGAATCTTCGGCAGTACCCACCCAATCCTAGGAAACTCCGCACCATGGTCACACTCCTAGGTGGCCCCTAAGAAATCACTGTCTCTATATTCTCCTAATCTACTGTAACTCCAGCCTCTGAGAAAAGGTGTCCCAAAAAGTGGACCTCCAATATCCAAAACAAGAACTTCGAGAGCTTACCATAAATTTGGTGGTCTTGGAGCGTATCCAGAACTATCTGTAGATGATAGGAATTCTCCTCCTCCGACTCCAAGTATATCAAGATTTCATCGATGAAGACCTCCACAAAGAGATTGAGGCTTGTCTGGATGATCATATTCATGATTCCCATGAACACTTCCTGGGCGTTGGTCACGTAGAATTTCATAACCAAAAACAAATAGTGGCCATACTGACATTTGAAGGTCATATTCTGCACATCCTCATCTCGTACCCTGAGCTGATGATTTCCTGATCTAAGGTGTGTCTTCAAAAACCATCGAGCTCCCTTCAGCTGATTGAAAATATCATCAATCTTTGTAAGTGGATAATTTTTCATCACGGTCACCTAGTTCAGGTACCGATAGTCCACACAGAGTCTCAAACCCCCATATTCCTTCATAGAAAACAAAATTGGGGCTTCCCATGGAGAAACATTGGGCCTTATGAACCCCTTCCTCTAAAAGTCCTCTAGTTGTACCCGTAACTCACAAAGCTCCTCTAAAGCCATTTGATATGCTGGTGTAGATATTAGTGTCATCTTGAGGTATAGGTCAATGTAATAGTCTGCCTCTCTGCAAGGAGGTAGCCCTGAAACATCATTAAGAAAGACATCAGCAAACTGGTCCACCACTACAGGATGGCCCAGACTCTCAACATCAACTGCTCTGAGGGTAAGGCTAGCCAAAAAATGTGTGATCGGTTGTACCCTCCTCCAGGAAAGTTGATCCTAGGCTAAAAATATTCCCTTCTCACCAGTGAAGGAAAACCTGGTCCCTTCCTCATAGACACATTTCACATTGCGTCAAATACAGTCAATCTGAGCATTGATTGTGGATAACCAATCCATACCCAAGATGGAGTTGTAAGGCCTCGATGCCGCTACTAGAAGATCTCAGTTGAATCTATCACCTCCTAGAGTAAGCTCACACTACCAAAACGAGTGTGTAATCGTTGAATCCCCTCCCATAAGAGTCTCTAGCTATAAATATCAAGCCAATGGATCCATCGGAATCTTCGAGCTCCGAACTGGGGTCGTGGAAATAAAAGAGTGACTAGAACCTGTGTCTGTAAGTTCTATAATGAGGGTGGAGTAGACACAGGTCATACCTTTAATCATCTCTGGATAAACATGGTCATAGGACTCAACTACCTAGAGTTGAACAATTCCATGCCCTCTTGCTCCCGGTCGTCAGGGTGGACCACCTGGAGGTGGTGGTGGTAGAACCTCAAATCGCCACCCACCGCATGCTGCCCGGATAGATCCTCTACCATGTCCACCGCCCTTCGGACCTCCTTGTTCAAACCACTGCCTCTGCCTTAGTGGTCCCTCTATCATCTATTGGTTGGTCGTATGGTGGTTTGGGTAGTCACGAGCCATGTGACCCTATCCGCCACACGAGAAGCATTGCATACTCCTCATCTGTCCTTCTCTGTCCCATGAGCCCCCCACCACCGACCCTAGATCCTGAGGTCATCCACTAAAAGGTTTGGCCAACTAGGTCCCCTGCATCATCCGACTACTTCCTACTACAGATGACTTTACAACCTGACGTCCGGTGGTGGATCTCGTTGTCGGTGTCTGCTCAGCTAGGAAGCTCTCCCCAAAAAGTGCTCACTCTAGCACCCCAACCTGTATTGAAATTATGATTGATATCATCGATGCTCTAATCTCCCATCGGTGACCCTTTTCAATGGTCTGATCCCTGAAGAAAGGGCCCCGTACCATGTCGGTGGAGTAGCAGGATAGATCAGTGCACCTCAATGAGAACTGGGTCATGGTCATGCTGCCCTAATGTAAGTGCAAAAACTCATATATACGAATATAACGTAGGGTCACTAGGACAAACTCTTCCCTGAAAAGGCTCTCGATGTTTTCCCTGGTGAAGGTCACCATGTCATGTAACTAGAGTGTCAAACTCCACAAACTCCCAGCTGCTCCCTAGATGATACTGGCAGCTATGATCACCATCAGATCAACTGGTGTCCCAACTAAGTGAAACACTTTCGCCACGACCTTCATCCAGCCCTTATCTGTCTGTGGATATGTTTCACATCAGAACCCTAGATACCTATGCCACTAAAAATCATACAATATTCTCATTCAACATGAACCCTCTACTGGTGGGGATGGTGGAAATGGTTTACCAATGGGTAGTGGTGATACTGGTACACCACCCAAAGGTGCTAACACTGTAAGTGGGCCTTGCACTGAGGCCTCATCACTCGGTTGGCCATCATCATGTACTTTCTCAGAAATCCTTCTTGGTTATCTACGTGGTGAAATCCTAAAATAAAACAGGTGTTCCATGGTCAATAAGTTATACCTATTGAATTGACTCAAAGAAATCATAAGAAAAAATGTTTTCCAAACACACGCAGTCAGTGTTTCCGTGCACTGAGTTGGAAGTCAGAATTCAGGGTCCTAGTGTATGGATACGTCAGCCTACACACCAACACTGGATTCTCCAAACTAAAATCCAAACTCATAACACTTAAAACTATTTCCACATTAAAATGATCAGAGTCCTAGTATTTCGGTAGAACTGACTCCTCATATACCACTTTGTCACGACCCGTCCCCCAGGGCCCGTGTCGTGACTAACCCAAGCCCGCCTTCCAAAGGCCAGGGGCTGGCGACTAGCACCAGAATGTTTTTTTCCCTATAATGGGAAGGAAATTCCTTCAAACCTGTACAAAAAATACAATCTAAAATAACAAAAAGAAGAAACCACAAAGTAAACTGTTGTAGTAAAAAAGTGTACTGAAAGTAAAGGGGACGAAATACAAGCCCAATAAGAATGTATAAGTACAACTGAAATGGAAAAAATCTCTTGGAATGTCCACTGAGGATCCTACTTGAAGGGCAGGTATAGCTCATGATCAGTAGTCACTGTGTCACATCCTGTAAAATGGCCAACCTCTGAGCACCATCCAGTCCTGGCACCCTCAGCCTCGATCAACAATGTCTTTGGTCTGAACAAGACACAACAAGGTGCGTGTGTAGCCCATGCAGGGATGAGTATAACAATACTCAGTAGGGACCCCGAGACCCCAGAAGGTCTCCCAGAGTTCCACAAAGGAAAAACCACAAAGTAAGACCTCAATCACAAAGCACGAAGCAGTCATCAACTATAATTATGTTTATACCCCTACATATACGTAAGTCATCTTAATATACTCATCTCATACATGAGAAAACATAAGGCTCCAACTTTTAAGCCATTTTCACTACAGATCCACAAGGGAAGAATACCACAAATGTAACACCATGAAGGTAAAAGTTCCACAAAGGTAACACCACGAAGGTAACACCACAAAGGTAACACCATGAAGGTAAAATTTCCAAAAAGTTGACACCACAATGGTATCACTGTGAAGGTAAACGTACCCCAAAGGTAACACTACGAAGGAAAAAGACTAATCTCACATGAGGTATATAACTCAAGTACAAAAGTATAGATGATTATTCATAAATCTAGATCATCTTATTTTGTCGAGAGGCTGTGCTACTGACCCACACAGGATCGATAGATGATAACCCACACAGGATTGCTAAGCACTGACCCACACATTATTGATATATTCTGACCAACATAGGATCTCTAAGGGCTAACCCACACTGGATCGATAGATGTTGACCCACATAGGATCGATGTTGCTTCTTTACGTTACAACCAGCCATGAGATTCCCACACTATACACGCTTGATTTTGGTAATATCTTCTCCTCATGCCATCGGTCGTACCAAAACTACTATGAAGTTTCAAAAAGAATTATCCCAAAGGACCACCTTGTCGTAAGGGTTCCAACGCGGCAGACAGCGCATCAATCGGATGCCCAGTCTGTGACTTATAAGCGTTTTAATACTAAGGGCCCGATTGGATTCGGGATTGATCCAACCCGTCCATACTCAAACATTCTCCCCAAATCATGTGGAGTATTACAGAAGGAGATTTTTTCTCCAAGGATCCCATCATCGTAGATGGTTCACCAAACGGATTCCTGGTTCACTTGTTCTGGCTTTTTTAGGGAAATTGGGACTGGAAGGGTCTCGGTTGACACGACCCATTCCAGGTCTATCCAGACCTAGCGCGAATTGGCCAGGACTGGTCTGGTTAGGCTAGGCCAAACACCGTCCTGGCCCACCTGGGTGGCAGAGCCCATCCTGCGAAGGGGCGCATCCCGCTGGCTGGGGCTCCCACTAGCTGGCACTGGGGGGGGGGGGAGCATTTCCCCTTTCTCCCGAACGGCTAAGACATTCGGGTAATGGAGTGACGGTGTCACGTGGAACTGCTTGGCCACTGCGGGACCAATATGGATGGGTCCCTTCTCCATCGTCACAGCTTCATGTCGTGGCCATCTCCAACGGCGTGCGACGACGTGTTGCTCCGCCTCCGCCCGTGGCCAGCCAGTGCCAGCTACCACTGTCCATTGTGGCTATGGTCATGACCTTCTCCACCAGAGGCATGCAATGGAGTGATTCCATATATTCTACATCCATCCGTGACCGTCACCCTCCAGCGCCGGTCACCGGTACGGCAGTGCCATTGTCACACCGGTAGTCTTCCACGGGTCACCGGGAGAGCTCTGGTGGCCCGTTTTTTCATCCAAAGGTACCAAAAGCCTCCCCTAGATTCCCTCCTCGTTGCTTGACCGTCCATTCTAGGTTCTATCCAACCTGAGTAAACTTTCAATGAAGAACACATAGATCCACAAAGTAGCAGAGAGTCTGGGCCTTCTTCCTTTGGCCCACGCCCTCTGTGTTATGTTGATAACATTAATGAAGAATAGGATTCAATAAACTCTTGAAATTAAAATAAGATAAATCCCTAACTCTGGATTTTTTGAAGAATGACTGGCCTTGAGGAGGATTTGGTGTTCTTCGGTTCATGATTCGGTGGTGCTCATCACCGCTCACTAGAACCAGTTATGTCCTCCAAGTGGTTGGCGTCTTGGTATTTTTCCCGAACTTCGTCGCTTGGTGAAGCCATGCCAATAACCCTACCCAAGCTCCAATAATTAGAAGGGGAAGAGGTGGGTAATGCCATTGGGAATTTATTGGGTTCATTTAATAATGAAACTTCCTAATTCCAATAGTGTTGTTACAAAGATTGAGGAGTCATACCAATTAAGGACTTGACATGTCGTTTGTCTCGCCACTGCCTCTTGTCTGTTGGATGAAAATAAAAGAAATTAATAAATAACATTGTTATTTTATTATTATTTTAAATTTACAAACACTATCTTTTTCTCCCAACCTATTGTGGTTGAAGTGAAGCCTCCCTTATGTGAATCTCGGTGTTGTGCATTCAATGGTGCTCTCGCATTTTTAATCCGAGCACTGGTTCAAAAGATAGAAAATGTCGCATGCGCATTTACTGAATGTATCTTAAAAAAGTTGTGAAATTTGTTGTGGGTACACCGGGCCTCAGAATCACATGCCGTTAATTTTCACAGACTCATAATAATTCCATGTAATTAAAAAATACATGGAAAATCCAGGTCTTTTCATAAAATCTGGGGATGAAACATTCTACCCCACTTAAAATTCATTTTTCCCTGAAAATTAATCACTATGCTATAAATAAATGAGGATATATTTTTTTCTATTACATCATTGGGTTCCCATGTCTCTTCATCGAATGTGTGATATCTCTAGAGAACATTAACCAGGTAATTAGTCTTGGTCCATAGTACATTATCTCTATGTTGAGATATTTCTAACAACTGTTCCGCAAAATAAAGATCATGTTACAATGGTAAAACCAATGGTTTTAGTACATGTAATGGATCATGTATGAATTCTACAGAATAGATACATGGAACACATTGTGAATTCAAGAGAGATTTCTTTGAAGCATCATGTGATAAGCTACCATTCCTACTTGTAAAATAATATCAAAAGGCAAAATATTCCTAGGGATATACTTTTCTGTCATGAACTAGCCCATGTACCCTCGTAACCTGATCATTGAGCCGACACCAACATTTCCTGAAGGATTCTCTTGATCCCCATGGGTCGACGAATAGAACCTGACATCATACAATGTGCATCTGGGAACAATTTTTACACAATTCATAGAAGAAGTAAGACAAGAAATTCAATATGCATGTAAATGAAAATCCATTATGACTAAAGTACTAGAATATAATGAGGCATAAAAATCCCCAAGTACTATAACCCAAGTAACAAAAAAATGGAAATCATCCCCAAGGTCCCTACGGACATGACTCACCATGTCCCAAACATAACAGCTAGATCCACCTCTAAGATATCCCTTCCCTTTGATTGAACCTTGAAGAAGAATGTCTACAAACACATGGAGGAAAAATTGTGGTGTGATCCAAAGCCTAGTATAATACCACTAATGATTCCATAAGAAATTAAAAATATAAATTACCCAAATAAAATCATTAACATTTAAAAATAAATAGGTTAGGAAATTCAATCATATTTAAACTAAACTTGCTATATGGTTTCAAAATGATGGAAAATACTTTTAAATCATAGGCATTACTTTACAAGAGATGGAATATTTCTAAAAAAATGGCTTAAATAAAATATTTACATATAATATTTTATGTAAATTTAGTTAAGGCATGTGAAAAAGTTTTATAATGTTGGCATACATTTATATCTCATATATTAATTTACAAGAGAGAAACATAGTCATCTGCCAAGTAGGTATGATAGAATTAACTAGTTATAGGATTCTGTACTCTCTAAGTGATCTAAAAATAATGAGTATACACACATCCCTTGAAATTAGCTAGAGGTGACTCATCAACCTTCAATTATGTATGTGACTTATCGCAGGTATGTTTTAGAACATTGTAATATCATAAAGTGTATCCAAATAAGTCGCCATCTACCTAATTCTTTCATGTTCTCTTGAATGATGGGAAAAATATTTTAATACTCCTTAATATATAATTAAATCCCATTCTTGTACATACAAATTATAATTTTTTCCAGTTAAAAAAACAACTGATGTTAATAACAAACATAACCTTTTCACAAGATAAAGCACTGGGTTTCTATCAAATCATTTTAATCCATTTTCACAAGTTTGAAGTCCATTCAAACCTAATTCAATCCTATTCAGATTTCATTTTCCCCAATTAAATTTAAAATTTTAATTGAAATCATCTCCATCAAATCCATAATTTAAATTAAATATTTTAAATAAGACAAATTCCATAAACACACCCTAATTCAATGTTATTGGGGGTTTACAAATTTCCATGCCAAAACCATTTGAAATATTTTGATTCAATAGAATGGGGTTTTATCAATTTAATTGAAAGAAAATGTGAGAAATTGAATATTAATTTTCAATTGAAATAAATCTAGAAATTTATGAATAATCAATTTGGTTAATCGTGATTGAGCGACCAACCTCTTCCCAAAACTCAAAACTCACAACAATCCCTATCAATGAGAATGAAGGGGGATATGACCTAAAAATCCAACATAGAATAAAGACCTTGAACCAAACAAAATATATTAATCAATTACAATATGATTCATTGAAAAACCAAAAGACGAGAAGAAGAGAAACACAATGATTGAGGGAGAACACTTACATGAAAAACAAGTTGCAAATGTAACAACGATCCAAATCCAAACGAATGGATTCAGAAGGGCTGGACAGGTTCAAGATCACATTTGGAATGACTTAGGTTGAGGAAGTTGAGTTTTTAGTTGAGGGAAATGAAATAACCAGCCACATTATCTATTTAGATAAATATAGTTGGGGTATTACATGGTGGGTAATCCCAGTACATAACATGAACCCTTTAAATTTCATAACTGCCAAAATATGCATCACCTCAATATAAATTCTGATGATCTGAATTAAGAACAGATCATTAATTCAATCATGATGTCTAGTAAAAACTCATGTTGTGTACCCATCACATCATGTAGCTGGCCATGACCTGTTTTCAAGACCATTACATGACGGGTAAGCTTGTTACATGTCATGTAACCCCATGGTAATCTGCATGAAAATTTTATTTGGAGGTTAGAATCCAAAAAATATCTTACTTCACCATTATAGGTATCTTCCCAATCCAAACTCCAACCTAACCCATTGATGAAAATTAAAATCCATTTCATGGTTTCTGGAATACCTTTAAAAATGGTAACAATATGTTACATTTCTGTTTTTTCTGAATCACATAACATTATTTCTTGTAATTTTTTTTATAAAAACCTTATCACCAACTTAAAATTCCATGTCTCACCAATGTTTTTGGTATAAAGTTTTTGCCAACATTATGTTTTCTTGATGTTCTGTTGAATGGCTTTGATATTCTCTTTTATTTTCTCAATTAGATAATGTACCTATAGATATATTTCTCCAATATCATCGAATAATGAGTTATACACTTATATCCCTATATATCTTTAAAAGGGGCAACCTGAATACTGGAGTGAAATATTATGTTGTAATATTACACAAATGGAATAAGGTGTTGGTAAAAAATACCATTTAAATATATACAAAAATATCTCAGTACATCCTATAGGGTTTGAATTATTATTTTTGATTTACAATATATTTGAGGATGACATATGGTATTGAAAAAACTGCATATCCAAATCCTAGAAAAGACTTTTCCAGAACACAAAGGTAAACATCATATCCCAATCTGATAAAAAAAATTTATTACATCATTTAACATTACCTCTTTCTTAATATAAATTCTATAAATTTTATCCAGAGCAAAATATCCTTTAATGGTATTGAATTTTACTAAATTCACAAGGTGATAGACTACAAAGCATATAACATTGTGAAATTTTAATTTTTTGGGGGAGCCCAAAAAAATACATTGAGATATTTCCCCATATTAATTATTATAAGGGTAATGTTTGTTACTTACCCTTTCACTTCTTTCTCTCTACCATAACATGCTAACATAAAAAGCATAAATATACACACTCAATAATATATCCAATGATGATGTCCTTGTGGTTGTTCTAGTCCAATGGTCAATTACTTTTTTCATAGAAGGATCTACTGATATACCCTAAATTGATATTATATGATCCAAGAATGAAAACTTTCAAAGAATTAACTCACACTTGGTAATTTTTTCATAAAGCACCACATGCCTCAGATTCTTTAGTACAATTATTATCTTATTACCATAATCTTCATTACTCCTTTACCATATAATAATATCATCTTTAATGAATACCAAAAACTAATAACGGTAATATCTAAAGAATATATTCATTAAATAAGTAATGATAACACGTTAATTGATAAGATGAAATAGCATCTCTATAAATTCATATTATTGATACCTTGTACAAAATATTATTTTTGGAATATCCTATTTCTTGAACCTCAATTGATGATATCTAATAAAAAATTAAATCTTAGAAAATTATTGATTTTCCCATGATTAGTCATAAATTTCCTAAATATCTGGTAGATTGTACTTATTATTGATAATTATTTAATTAAATTCTTGATAATTATTTCAAAGTTTAATTGTTCTATATTTCATATAGTAAAAAAGAACTAGGGCACCCCATGGTGAAAAAAATCGATAAATGAATCCTTTTTCATGATTCTTTAGGGGTTCTTCATCAGTTCATGAAACTAAATTATGGTCATTGTATATAGAGTCTCTAAAATAGTTTGAGAGATTTTTATTAATTCTATAGAGAACTCAATGACATGATTATATGGAAGACAACAAAATTATTCTAAAAAAAATAAATAAACTCCCAAACTATAAGAATATCATTGATGTTGAGTTTCTACCAAAAAATCACAGATAAATACCCCATTTGAATTGGAATCAAGACCCATACAATGGATATAATTTTACATCATAGGTTTATATTTTCCATCGCACTGATTGAAAATCATTGGTTGGATTATAATATCAAACTTAATGACCCTTATTTATAAATTTATGTGGTATTAATGTAAATAAATCCAATCCATTCCTAGAATTAAATCGAATTAAATAAGTGGAAGATAATGACATTTATAGGAAACATATTCCTATAAACTTTAACTCAATGACAAGTATAAATATGAGATGTGATCATCGTACCACTTTAGGTTTTTACTAAATATTTAATATCTAATTGATGAGGTTGTATAGGTACACACTTGTAAAATTATTTGGATATAAAACAGTGGGTAAATCCAATATGAAATAACACATTAGTAGTTAATTAGTGATTGAGAAGTGTTCATTTCACAACATTATTTCCATTACCTTCATTAGAAATAGTGATCACATGAGATATCCCTTTATATGTATTTTTAATAGGTCTTTGGCATCGATCATCATCATTTTACCTTCATATTTATGAATTATTTGTCACAATTATCACACTCCAATCATTTATAACATTGGAGTGTGGGTGGTGCATTATGTGGTGATTTCAATCTATTCACATCATTAGCTAGCTTCTTCCGATCACTTTTTAATTATTTTTCCCAATGACTATCCTTTCCACACATGAAATAATTTCATGTCCCCTTAATAAAATTTCCTCCAAGTTTCTTTACTCACTGTGAACATAAAGGAAGAATCATTATCCATTCTCTAAGATTTATATAATATTCTATGAATCCCATCTTTATTTTCTTATCAAAACCATGATATTGATGGTTAAATCCAACATACATCTCCACCATGATGGGAAATCTGAAGGTTTCGGGTGCAGCGGACGCGCGTGGGTGGATGTGCCCACTTTGCTTTTTTCATTAACAATGATCAATCTGTGATCAATAAGACGATAAACTTTAGTCTCAACAGATCTAATCATAGAAATATACAAAGAAAAGAAAATTCTCTAAACCACAAAGTAGGATCATTACAAGTTGATTATAATTAATTTAATTAATTGACAAGAAGTAACTTTTGGGTGTTCTTCCTTCGTTGATGTTCTTGATCACGTTCTGATGTGATTCGTTGTTGCTTTTTAGAATCCAAGTTTAAAACCCCAAGCTTCCACGATATGCTTCTCTTTGAATAATACGTTAGTGTGTTTTATACGCAACTTTGAGTTCTAACACACACCACAACCAATCAAAGTAGCCGTTATGATTAGTAATACCTAATTTTTGAAATTTTATAAATTTTATCTCTCAAAATATACTTCATTTTTGGATTCTTAATATTGAATTTAGCCTAGGGTGAATTTTTGGTACTTTTTGAATAACTTTAATATTTTGATGAATAGTGAAAATTACTAAATTTTAATTAAAAACAACTTTTTTAATCAAAATAATTAATAGTGATAAATTATGAATTTGAGTGGTTTTCAAGTATATTTAGAATATATTTTTACCATTTAATACAATTTTGTTCATTAGAAAAAATTTCACAATTAAACCGTACATAAACAAGTATCAATTTTTTGATAGTTATTATATCTTAAAAACACGCTTTTTGTTTTAACAGTGGGAATTAATTTTAAATTTATTTCTGACACTTTTGTGTTTTGAATTTGGAAAAATAGATTCCATATTTGGAATCAGGATATCCAAATTGTGTAAATATGTAACTTTTATTTTTATAAATTTTGAATAATTACTTCGGTAAATATGTTATTTACCAAGGTTAAAGGGTAAATCCGGTAAATAAGGTTTAAAAAATAATATTATAATAATAATAAATTACCCTAAAACGTGTTCTAACCTTATTGGTGGATACATGTCCGACCATGAGAATTTTTGGGTCGATTTTGGACCCCATGGAGCCACTTGTTGGTGATAAGGATACTTTATATTAATTAAGTTAAAATAAATACAAAAATGACATAAGCATATATCTTTTAGCAAAAAATTTTTTACATAGGGTTATATATGTTGGATTTTCAACTATAAATATTCATTATAAATATAAAACTATTTCCTACATAATGGTATTTTATTTATAATTTTTAGACATTAAATAAGTTATGTTATTTATGACACAATGGAGATGCAATATTTTCCTTATTAATGAATGAATCAAATAATTGGTATTGTAAATATTAAAATAAATATAATTTGAAGGTTTTGATGACATAAACGAATTTCATTGGTTAATATCACATGTTAGTATTGATTAATTTTTTTTCTTTGAATTAATAAAGTTTTCAAGACTTTAACAAAAATCAATTATTGAGTAGTGTCAAAATTGACATAAATGAGTTTTTAAAACAAATATTATATTATTAATTTATATTCTTTTCCTAAAAATCTAATGTTCAGCCAAATGACTCATATAATTATTGGTATATCATTAATGGACCATTTTGGGGTCACTTGGATGTATATAGTATGTTTATTAACTATATATTATAAAAATACAAAGTGACATAGTAAGTGTCAAACTAATTAACTAAGAGTTAAAACTAAAAGATAAGGTTAATATAATGACCCAAACCTGTCTAAAATATATTGGTTGAAATTATTTAGACTCATACCCACCTTATACTTTGAATATTACACTTATAGCCTTTAGAAACCAAAGATTATTTTATTATAAAATAATACTTTAAGTTTTTCCTAAAGAGCCCCTCACCCCTCTTATAAAAGGGCACTCCCCCTTCTCATTATTTCACACCTTAAAAGCCATTTGGATCGGACAAAATCAACCCAAATACCCTCCCAACATCCCTCAATTCATCCTATAGGCCTTAGTTTTATTATAAAGTCAACCTAAGGAGCCCTTTTGATCAAATCAAAAGGAAGAACCTGAAGAAGTGGTAACGTCTCCACCACCCTCTTTAAAGTTCCTTTCTTCTTCAACTTCTTCTTTCCTTGTTATTTCCATTCTAAAATAATAAATCTAGTATATTCTATATATTGTGATGTTATTATAATTATGGTACAAACAAATTCATTATTCTATATATCCCTTGAATGACATGTCACCATACGTGCGTACGTACGGCCCACCGTCTCCACGTTGTGGTGTAATTGTTAATCAATATATTATTATTTAGATGGGTATAATAATGATGTATACTTCATGTAAATAATAAATATAACATGATAATTATTCTTTCTATATGATATACCATCCAATTATATATTATTTTAATATCAAAATAATGATATTGTCTCTCGTGCGTACGTACGGATTACCGTCTCCACGAACGCGATGAGATTCATTCCCCATCGTATCCATTCAAGACTAAATTTTATTGGATGGTTAAAAATAATATTTAAGGACTTTATATCATTCTAGATATGAATAAGATACAACATATCCATAACAAATGTGTCTTATGTAACAAAACATATAAAATAAAACGGGTAAGTTAACACCCGAAACAACGATAATACTAAGACATTATCAACAAAGCAATATTAAAAGATCATATATGATATCATATTAATGTATATGATCTTGTATAATTTAATAACAATTATTTCACTATTATACAGGAGGTTAACCAACCCTCGACCAAGGAAAAGTACAAGGTAAGGGTTATTTCAAAATCTCTTCATTATTCGAGGTTGTTTATATGTAAATATCCACTGGGACCTCTTTATCATCCACATCCATGTTTCCTAAAAATGAATTTCAAAAAATTCTTACTATTTTATAGAATATGGGTTAAAGTCATTTATACCATTGTTTTACTTTTTAAATGATGTTTTTAAAGGAATCTTTCTGTCGTTTTCCAAACAAGGTCCTTTTTAACCTTTTCGACAGAATTAAGGTAAGAATGTCTTTTTTTAACTTATACGGCGGATGAAGCTATTTTACACCATTATAAAATCTTAGAAGATTCCCTAAAAATCTTATAAGGATATTTTCAAAGTAAATGTTTTATTTTATAATTATGTGACTTTTAAATGATTTCAAAAAAGTGATATTTCTCTCAAATAGTTTTGATTTCATCTATGTTAGAAACCTTTGATGGATTTTAAGCTTATTTGAAGTTGATTTATTATGATACAAAAATTTCATATTGTATTGAAGTTTTTGTGATGTGTTTGACTGTGGATGTGTTATTTTTATACCATTCATGGTTTATG
Source organism: Viscum album (assembly GCA_963277665.1). Classification (NCBI taxonomy): domain Eukaryota; kingdom Viridiplantae; phylum Streptophyta; class Magnoliopsida; order Santalales; family Viscaceae; genus Viscum; species Viscum album. The sequence goes on from OY728122.1 coordinate 1,259,125,355, forward strand.
GAGAAAGTATTGACATTTAGTATTCTAGTTTTAATATGAATGTTTATGTTATGTTAAAACTTGTTCATATGAGGAATGCATTGGACTTAATAAGTGATGGTTGGAGCCCGCTATAGCTCCTCGATGCATCAGTAGGTCTCATGAGACAAACTGGTGTCTTGGAATGAGGCCTTGACAAAATATTATTTGTATTCATGGCACGAGGCCTTGACTACGTGGTGATGATAGTCTGGCATTATGCATTCCGTCATTATGAAAGTGGTTATTGATATTGCATGTTATTATTCGACTAGTAGAATATCCATGTGAATAAGTAAAGGGAATTATTTCATTTTATCTTTTCCATATTATGCTGAAATTCAAGTTTAAAAGGCTTTTGTTTTAGTTATACATTGCCTTAAATGTTTGTATTTATTTTTGAAAGTTTCCGCTATATTGTTGTCCTTACTGAGCATCTGAGCTCACCCCTTTCAATGTTTTATTTTTTCCAGGATGTGAAGAAGTAATTTATGAATGACCTGCAGGGTTAGTATGTGGGGATATGAGAGTGGACTATGGAGACATTGTTTTTTTAGTTTTCATTTTTATTATGTAATGTAAGACTTATGAATATATCTAGTGTTTCCAAGGCTACTAAAATAATCGGTCTTTCGATATTTGATCTTTCTTGTGATCATGCCAATGTTATGTAATAATGCACCGAATCTGGGTAACTGGGGTTGGGTGTTATAGTTGGTATCAGAGGAAGTTTAGTACAAACCTTGGAAGCTAGATTTAGATAAACTCTGATTAGAGTACATAGACCTAAGATGGACTTTGAGGATCAGTATAGAAGAACTTCGTAGAATTTTGGTATTATAGATATTTTGTGAGTTTTCAATCAATAAATCCATGTCTGGATACGAGCAGGTAGAGGCGTCTCTGGAACGGATGTACCTAGGTGTAAAACCCAAAAACATCGCTTTAAGCTAGACTCGAACGGGAACTGGTGCACGACAACGGGCCTTGCTGCACTCTTTTTTACGACACTCCTGGGGGATATGCTTAGGAAAACTCTCATTTTATTTACAAACCATTATAAAGGGTATATGAGTATATACTTTCTCAAAGAAAACATTTTTATGATTATGGATTATATCCATAAATAGTTCAATTTATGTTATGTGTTTTATAAGTATGGAATTATGTATTTTGATTCATAAACTGATCTAGTTTATGACATTGTTTATAAATGGTGCCTAGTGGAAGAAATGGAAACCATATAAATGCACAAACTCCATGTAGGGATTTCCTGCCTGCTCAAGATAATTATAGTGGAGCTGGTGATACAACTGGTGTTGATCAGCTTATCCCCATACTGGGACAACTCACTTAGTTTATGAATAATAACCCGACCTGTATGGAGCACCCTGATCCACAGCGTGGAGGATCAATGTTAGATCACTTCATGAGGCAAAAAACACCAACATTCAATGGGAGTACAAATCCATTGGTAGCTGAACAATGTATAAGTTCCCTAGAGAAAATATTTTAGGCTTTGGGGATTAGTGAAAGGGAAAAAGTTATCATTGCAGTTTACCACCTCACTGGAGATGCTGATCAATGGTGGTCATTGATTCAAAACATGAAGGAAGATGATTAAGTATAAAATATGGAATGGAGGGAGTTCAAAGATCTATTTTTAGAAAAATAGTTTCCTCGTGACCATCGATCAGATATGGAAAGACAATTTCTGAGTCTGAGACAAAAGGAGGATGAGAATGTCACCAAGTATGAGGATAACTTTACAAGGTTAGCATGGTATTATAGAGATTATATATGTAACCCAAGAAGTAATATTGATCATTTATTTGATGGGTTAAAACCATTTCTTCATCGAGCATTAGTGTCATAATCCTTCTCGTCGTACGAAGATATTGTCCCATGTGCTATCGAGACAGAAAATTAATTCTCTAAGTCTTATGACTTTAAAGAAAAGCAAGAGAAGAAGAGATATGCCGATCAGTCTGGGAATGGAAATAAGGGGAAGAAGGGAAAAGTTGAAAATCCATCCTGCAGTAAATGTGGAAAGAAACACCCTGGTACATGCTTAAAAGGCATGAGAGTCTGTTACAAGTGTGGTGAAAAAGGCCACCATCTCATGATTGCAAGGGAGAGAGAGTTGCTGTCAACGTGGAATGCTATAATTGTAGAGAGATGGGACATTGTAAAAATAAATGTCCTAAGCTTCAGGGGAACTTTCCTCAGAAAAGGCCAAGGGATCAAGGACAAGATTATGATATCACTACTGCTGAGGTAGAAGCTCTGAAAGACGTGGTGGCAGGTAATTTAATGGTTTCCTCAAGTTTAGAAAATTCTTTCTTTGATTCTGGATCATAACATGGTTTCATATCTTCCTAATTTGCTAAGAAAATTAGGTATTTACAATTTTATTTAACAAGAGAGTTGTCTGTCAAAACTCCTAAGGGAGGTATCATTGCAATAAAGTTTTGTGAATCAGTCCCTATAAGAGCACATAAATGTTCTTTATCTGCTGATCTCATCATCATACCTATGTTTGAATTTGATATAATCCTCGGTATGGATTGGCTTTCGGACCATGATGTGAATATTTACTGTAAGAAGAAGGAGGTTACTATTTTTGATGATGATGATAAGGAACACCCTATCTTTAGAGAGAAATCATCACCACCTAATTCTTATCTGGATCCACCCCCAGTAGCTCAACTAAATTCAATTATTGGGGAGGAAGAGAATGAAATGACTATGGGTGAGGAAAGTAATGTTCAAATAGAGTATGTACCTGTTGTGAAAGAATATGTAGATGTGTTTTCGGAAGATTTACCTGGACATCCTCCAGAACGAGAAGTTGAGTTTTCCATTGACTTAATTTTTGGATCAAGGCCAATATCGAAGACCCCATATAGAATGACCACTATGGAATTAGTTGAACTAAAGAAACAATAAGAGTAATTGAGTAATAAGGGATTTATTCGACCTAGTGTTTCTCTATGGGGAGCCCCTATCCTTTTTGTTAAGAAGAAAGCTGGATATATGAGGTTATGTATCGACTACAGGGAAATCAATGCTGTAAAAATAAAGAACAAGTATCTCCTACCTCAAATTGATGATTTATTTGACCAACTGTATGGATCTCAATACTTTTCAAAGATTGAACTTCGGTCTGGATACCATCAGTTGTGTGTAAAGAAGGAAGACATTCCAAAGACAGTATTTGAAACTAGGTATGAGAATTACGAGTTTACAGTAATGCCTTTTGGATTGACTAATGCACCCTCTGTATTCATGGATCTAATGAATAGAGTTTTCAAAGAATATCTAAATGAGTTTGTGGGGGTATTTATTGATGATATCTTGGTATAGTCCAAAAGCTACGAAGATCATGAAAATCACTTGTGCATTATCCTGAAGACTCTTAGAAGACATGAATTATATGGGAAGTTTAGCAAGTGTAAATTCTAGCTTCAGGAGATTTGTTTTCTTGGCCATATTGTCTCTAAGGATGGAATCACTGTTGATCCATCTAAGACCTAGGCAATCCAAAAATGGTATGCACCGATGAGTATAACTGAGGTACGCAGTTTTATTGGTTTAGCAGGTTATTATCGACGTTTCGTCCATAATTTTGCCCGATTAGCTAACCCATTAACGAAGCTCACACGTAAAGGGGTTAAATTTGTCTGTACAAAAGAGTGTGAAGAATGTTTTGAAGAACTGAAGAGAAGATTAGTCAATGCTCCTATATTTACTCTACCATCAAGGAATGATGGGTTCGTTATTTATAGTGATGCATCAATGAAAGGACTTGGTTGTGTCCTTATGCAGAATGATAGGGTTATTTCCTATGCATCACGACAGTTGAAAATTCATGAGCAAAACTATCCTAATCATGATCTTGAGTTAGATGTTGTATTCTTTGCTTTTATGATTTGGAGACATTATATCTATGGTGAAAAATGTGAGATTTATACTGATCACAAGAGTTTGAAGTATATTTTCTCACAAAAAAGAACTCAACATGAGGAAAAGGAGATGGATTGAATTACTCAAGGATTATGATTGCACGATACACTACCACCTGGGGAAGGAAAACAAGGTGGAAGATTCTTTGATTAGAAAAGATCATGGAGTTTTGAACGTGATGAGAATTGAAAGGGATCCTATTTTCATAGATCTAGTGAAGATGGATATGGGAATCACCATGGAAGGTGAAACATCAATGATTTTTCAAATGGTTTCCAAACCATCTTTACTAGAAAGGATAAAGAGTTCTCAGACCAGTGATGAAGAATTTCAAAAGAAGATTAAAGCTGTGAAAGATGTGAGATTGAGAGACTTTGTGTATGAAGAAGGGATTTTGAAATTTGGGAAGAGACTTTGTGTTCCTGATATACCTGATCTGAAAAGGGAATTATTAGATGATTCTCATAGCTCCAATTTCCCTATACACCCTGGGAGCACCAAAATGTATAGGGATTTGAAGGGACATTTTTGGTGGGACAACATGAAGAGGGAGATTGCCGATTTTGTGTCAAGATGTATGGTTTGTCAACAAGTGAAAGCTGGAAGGCAACTACCTGGAGGAGTATTGCAATATCTTCCCATACCTAAGTGGAAATGGGATAATATCACTACGGACTTTGTCATGGGGCTACCAAAGACTCCTAGAAGGAATAATGCAATATGGGTCATTGTTGATCGTCTTACCAAGTCAGTACATTTCCTTGATATAAGGGAGGATTTACCACTTGAACGTCTAGCAAGAATATATATTAATGAAGTTGTGAGACTTCAATGAGTACCCTTATCGATTGTCTCAGATCGTGATCCCCTTTTCACATCAAGATTCTGGAAAAGTCTTCAGAAGACCTTAGATATTGAACTTCATTTGAGCACTGCCTACCACCCTCAAATAGATGGACAATCAGAACGGACTATTCAAACCTTAGAAGACATGTTTAGATCACGCTCACTTGACTTTCAGGGTATGTGGGATCAATATTTACCTATGGTAGAATTTTCCTATATCAATAGCTTCCATTCAAGTATTCGGATGGCACCATATGAAGTGTTATACAGAAAGAGATGTCGCACACCAACCTGTTGGGATGGCGTTGGTGAAAGAAAACTTGTAGGCCCAGAACTGGTGGAGGAAACGATGGAAAAGGTAAAGGTAATCCAAAACCACATCGAAGCAGCTCAAAGTTGGTAGAAGAGCTATGCCGATAACCGATGGAAGGATTTAGAATTTCAGGTGGGAGATCATGTTTTCTTGAAGGTATCTTCATGGAAGGGAGTTATATGTTTTGGTAGGAAGGGTAAATTGAGTCCCAGGTACATCGGACCTTTTGAAATTATAGAATGAATTGGGGCTGTAGCATACCGTTTGAAAATGCCACCAAATCTCTCCAAAGTTCATGATGTGTTCCACGTATCACTGTTGAGAAAATACATGCCTGACCCAATGCATGTACTCACCTATGAGGAATTAGAACTAGAACCTGATCTATCTTATTGTGAAGATCTCGTCAGGATTCTTGATACAAGAGAACAAGTGCTGATAAATCGGACGACTTGTCTGGTAAAAGTTCTATGGAGAAACCATAAGATGGAAGAGGCAACATGGGAACCCGAGGAACTTATGATGAAGAACCACTCGAGTATTTTTATGCAGTAATATTTTAGAAATTTTGAGGATGAAATTATTTTAAGGAGGGGATAATGTAACACCCCAAGCTTCCACGGTATACTTCTCTTTGCATAATACATTAGCGTGTGTTATACGCAACTTTGAGTTCTAACACACACCACAACCAATCAAAGTAGCCGTTATGAATAGTAATACCTAAAATTTGAAATTTTATAAATTTTATCTCTCAAAATTGACTTCATTTTTGGATTCGAAATATTAAATTTAGACTAGGGTGAAATTTTGGTACTTTTCGGATAACTTTTATATTTTGATGAATAGTGAAAATTACTAAATTTTATTTAAAAACAACTTTTTTAATCAAAATAATTAATAGTGATAAATTATGACCTTTAGTGGTTTTAAAGTATATATAGAATATATTTTTACCATTTAATACAATTTTGGTAATTGGACACAATTTCACAATTAAACCGTACATAAACAAGTATAAATCTTTTGATAGTTATTATATCTTAAAAACATGCTTTTGGTTTTAACAGTGGGAATTAATTTTAAATTAATTTCTGCCACTTATGTGTTTTGTATTTGGAAAAATGGATTCCATATTTGGAATCAGGATATCCAAATTGTGTAAATAGGTAACTTTTATTTTTAGACATTTTTAATAATTACTTCGGTAAGTATTTTATTTACCATGGTTACAGGGTAAATCCGGTAAATAAGGGTTAAAAAATAATATAATTATAGCGACCCAACCTTTTTTTACATTACTATTACATAATTTCAATGATAAACAACATAATAGTTTTACACATGGAGGATCCAGAGGTTTAGTGTCTTGGGAAAACTAGGACTACACATAACAAGTACAACATCAAGCATAAAAATTCATTTAATCTCTTCTTCTATAGCTTCTTAGTAGCACTTGTCCTCTCCTTAGTACATGTAGCCACCTGAGGATATAAATCAAAAGGGGTGAGCTAAAATCCCAGTAAGAGGATAGATAAGAACAATATAGCATGGGGTGAGCATAATCATGAAGAAGATCTTGAACATGAGAGGAGCATAAGTAATAAACTTGAAATGTGGCAAAGCATAAAAATGAAACATCATGTCTTAGTGGTTAACTACCACACATACTTGTGAACAAAGCTAGCATCATGTTCACGCATCATTTCACATTTACTCATGAGATTCATCACTTTACCCAATGCATTGGAGCTCTATATAATTCCGGGCGCACCCGTCACATTTAAACATTCATACTACGCTATATAATTCCGGGCGCACCCGTCACATCATAACATTATCATTATCATGCTTGCCACATAGAACACATATCAAACATGTACATAAATAACCCATGGAAAGTAATGTGTTTCATCTCATAATAACACATTCATAATCTTTGGGTTCCCAAAAGAAAGAGGGAACACCATACTTGATATAAGAACCATCAACCTTGAATGAGAGGTAAAATGTGAGATCTTGAAAGAAGAGTTCTTTTGGAAAACATTTTGATGGAAATAAAAACCAGTGAAAAACATGTATATCCTATAAAAGTAAAGGAAATGATGAACAAATGATCTTTGAGGAGTAACCATATCAAAAATGGAGTGAAAGAGGGAGAACCCGAAGGAAGAAAATTGGGTTCGAGATTTCCCCTTACCTTGTACTCGAATGCCTCCTTCTCTTTAATGTCCTGTATAATGACATTATATTAATTAATTAGAAATTACAGAACCTTTTATACATTAATAGGGTTCATTATGGTTTCATTATTTCATATTATGTTCCTTTGGATGACTTATAGAGTTTAAAAACATTGATCAGGGATGTTCGTTTTCATGGTTTTCTTGAGCGGTCCACTTGTATTCTTAATTTGATGTTTGGGTAGATCATGGGTAAACATCCAGAACTGATATTACATGTAATTAATGATATTATAGAAGCTTTAATTATTTTATAATGAGTTATATTAGATCCATGTGGCCGAATCATTAGATAAGAATTAAATGATGATTATTTGGGCTAATTTGAGCGGTTTTTGGATCACAACCAACTCATTTTAACTTTTCACTTAGTATTATGGACATAGGTTATTTCCAGAACATAAAATAGAACATAATACATATAAAACATTCTGGTTCAACCATAAAAATGGTTTCATGACCAGATTGAAGGTATAAATGGAAGAAGAGAGCATGTTGTTTTTGAAGGTGATAAATTATCACCACATGAACAACGTTCTCTTTAATAAAATAAAAGGAAGGGGGAAAGGGTGTGGGGTGATATAATATAACATTAGAATTATAATATTATAGTATATATATAATACTGGGTTTACAGAACAATTTGGATGAATATAGATAGAGAGAGATCAAAAAATGAACTTGAACTTGAAAGGAAATTAAAGGAGAAGAGAGAGAGAAATTACTTTTAGAATCCTCCTCTTGAGATCCTCTTTAAAGAAAGCTAGGCTTGGTCTTTTGATGAGACCAGAAGATTTTGGACATGGGGGATGATCTAGGGAAGGTGTTTGGATAGAATTTAGAGAAGGCTTGGAGCTTGAGAGGTGTGAGGAAAAGAGGGAGTGAAGGGTGGCTTTTATAGTGGAGGGGAGAGGGGTTTCCTTATTATAAAATTGATTAGTTTATTAATTTCACCTAAGACAAGGAATAGTGAGTCTTGGATGACTAATAATAGTAAATTAGACTTGTGAATTCGGGATTTGTGTGCTTACATCACTTGTGATGTCAGGAATAGTGGGTTTTAATTAAAATGTATTTATATGATAAATTAATGTATTCTACTATTCATCAAAAATTCAAGTATCTCAGAAAAATCCCAAAATTTTACCGCAACCATTTTTCGACATGTAGAATCCAAAAATGAAGTCCATTTTTCAAGAATAATTTTCTAAATATTATTAATTTAATATTTAATTAAAATCATAATTTACTTAAAAACAGTTTTTAAAATTAAAACTGATTTTGCAGTTCTTTCAAAAATTACTGAGGGTCTTATAAAATTATCTAAAAACTATTAGACATTGATTTAATAATTTATGAATATATTTCAGGAAAATAAATTTTCTTTTAAATTAATTAATTATAATTAATTATTTATGACTTATAAAATACCAAAAACGTTTAATAAGGTCAAATTATCACTTTCTATGATGTCTAAATTTTATTTTATTATTCATAGGTAATGTTACTCTTATTTACTATTCATAAGGATCATATTACTATTCATAAGGGTAGGTTACTATTCATAAGGGTAGGTTACTATTCACCAAAAATTATTTTTGTTTCATTAGACTCCAAAAACTATCTTGAACACAACTGTGTATGTTGGATTTTTAAAATTCCATACATAGGGGTGACAAAATTATGTTTAAAGGTCACTTATCACTTAGTAGTTCATTATTTTGTGTTTTTATGACATAGATATAAGAAGGGAATTTTCCATTGAAAAACTTTGGGTCGTTACAATAATAATAACAATAAATTACCCTAAAACGTGTCCTAACCTTGTTGGTGGATACATGTCTGACAATGGGCATCTTTGGGTCGATTTTGGGACCCCATGGAGCCACTTGTTGGTGATAAGGACACTTTATATTAATTAAGTTAAAATAAATACAAAAATGACGTAAGCATATATCTTTTAGCAAATCAATTTTTACATAAGGTTATATATATTGGATTTTCAACTATAAATATTCATTAGAAATATAAAAATATTTCCTACATAATGGTATTTTATTTATAATTTTTAGACATTAAATAATTTATATTATTTATGACACAATAGTGATGCAGTATTTTCCTTATTAATGAATGAATCATATAATTGGTATTATAAATGTTAAAATAAATATAATTTGAAATTTTTAATGACATAAAAGAATTTTATTGGTTAATATGACATTTTAGGATTGCTTAAATGAATTTTTTTCTAATTAATAATGTTTTTAAGACTTTAACAAAAATAGATTATTGAGTAGTGTCAAAATTGACATAAATGAGTTTTTAAAACAAATATTATATTATTAATTTATATTATATTCCTACAAATCCAAGGTTCTGAAAAATGACTCAAATAATTATTGGTATATCATTAATGGACCATTTTGGGGTCGCTTGGATGTATATAGTAAGTTTATTAACTATATTTTATAAAAATGCAAAGTGACATAGTAAGTGTCAAACTAATTAACTAAGAGTTAAAACTAAAAGATAAGGTTCATATAATGACCCAAACCTATCTAAAATCTATTGGTTGAATGAATTTAGACCCATCCCCATCTTAGAATTTTAATAATCCACTTTGGAGCCTTTAGAAACCTAATATGATTTTATTATAAAATAATACTTTAAGTTTTTTCTAAAGAGCCCCTCACCCCTCTTATAAAAGGGCAATCACCCTTCTCATTATTTCACACCTTCAAAGCCATTTGGCTCAGCCAAAATCTGCCCAAATTTGCTCCCAACTTCCCTCACTTCATCCTAGAGGCCCTATTTTGATCATAAATCCAACCTAAGGATCCCTTTTGATCAAATCAAAAGGAAGAACCTGAAGAAGAGGTAACGTCTTCACCACCCTCTTTAAAGTTCCTTTCTTATTCAACTTCTTCTTTCCTTGTTATTTCCATTCTAAAATAATAAATCCAGTATCTCCTATATACTGTGACGTTATTATAATTATGGAACAAATAAATTAATTATTCTATCCATCCGTTGAATGACATGTCATCATACATGCGTACGTACGGCCTACCGTCTCCACGTTGTGGTGTAATTGTTATTCAATATATTATTATTTAGATGATATAATAATGATGTATAATTTATGTAAATAATAAATATAACATGATAATGATTCTTTATATATTATATACCATCCAATTATATATTATTTTAATATCCAAAGAATGATATTGTCGCTCGTGCGTACGTACGGATTATCGTCTCCACGAACACGATGAGATTAATTCCCCATCGTATCCATTCAAGACTAAATTTTATTGGGTGATTAAAAATAATATTTAAGGAATTGATATCATTCTGGATATGCATTATATACAACCTATCCATAACAAACGTGGCTTATGTAACAAAACATATAAAATAAAATGAGTAAGTTAACACCTGAAACAACGATAATACAAAGATATTATCAACAAAGCTATATTAAAAGATCATATATGATATCATATTAATGTATATGATTATTTTATAATTTAATAACAATTATTTCACCATAAATGAGGTTAACCAACCCTATACCAAGGAAAATTACAAGGTAAGGGTTATTACACAATCTCTTCATTATTCGAGGTTGTTTATACGTAAATATCCACTAGGACCTCTTTATCATCCACATCCATGTTTCTTAAAAATGAATTTCAAAACATTCTTAATATTTTACATAATATGTTTTAAATTCATTTATACCCTTGTTTTACTTTTTATAAGAATTTTTGAAAGGAATCTTTCTGTCGTCTTCCAAACAAGGTCCTTTTTAACCATTTCGACAGAATTAAGGTAAGAATGTATTTTTTTAACTTATACGATGGATGCGGCTATTTTACACCATTATAAAATATTAGAAGCTTCCCTTACAATCTTATAAAGATATTTTCGAAGTAAATGTTTTATTTTTTAATAATGTGACTTTTAAATGATTTCAAAAAAGAGATATTTCTCTCAAATAGTTTTTATTTCATCTATGTCAACATCCTTTGATGGATTTTAAGCTTATTTGAAGTTGATTTATTATGATACAAAAAATTCATCTTGTATTGATGTTTCTGTGAAGTGTTTGACTGTGGATGTGTTATTTTTATACCATTCATGGTCTATAGAGAAAGTATTGACATTTCGTATGCTAGTTTTAATACCAATGTTTATGTTATGTTTAAACTTGTTCATATGATGAATGAATTGGACTTAATAAGTGACGGTTGGAGCCCACTATAGATACTCGATGCATCGGTAGGTCTCATGAGACAAAATAGTGTCTTGTCATGAGGCCTTCACAAAATATTATTTTTAGTCTTGGCACGAGGCCTTGGCTACGTTGTGATGATAGTCTGGCATTATGCATTCCGTCATTATGAAAGTGGTTATTGATATTACATGTGATTATTCGACTAGTAGAATATCCATGTGAATAAGTAAATGGAATTATTTCATTTTATCAATGCCGTATTATGCTGAAATTCAAGTTTAAAAGGCTTTTGTTTTAGTTATACATTGCCTTAAATGTTTTTGTTTATTTATGAAAGTTTCTGCTATATTGTTATCCTTACTGAGCATCTGAGCTCACCCCATTCAATGTTTTATTTTTCCCAGGATGTGAAGAAGTAATTTATGAATGACCTGAAGGGATAGTATGTGGGGATATGAGAGTGGACTATGGAGACAATGTTGTTGTAGTTTTCATTTTTATGATGTAATGTAAGACTTATTAATATATCTAGTGTTTCCAAGGATACTAAACTAATCGGTATTTAGAGATTTGATCTTTCTTGTGATCATGCTAATATTATGTAATAATGCACCGACTCTAGGTAACTGGGGTCAGGGTGTTACACCAAGTGTATACTTCCTCTAGCGGTGATCCACATGTGAACCTCGTATCTCTGGACATCACCAAAGGAGTCTCCGGGTGCTAGCATGGAGAAACATTTTCTTGTGTTGTCAACCTTAGATCATCATGATCCAATGGAAGAGGATCTCTCTCAGTCTTGAGAGCGTTCTGGGAGGAAGAGGTTCTTTCGGGCTTGAATGAATTCTCCAAAATTGTTGTGCACAACGATTCTCTTGTCTTGGAAAAAGAGTTGTGGTTGTGAGGATATTTATAATCGGGTTTGAGGTTGTAGAGTTATGACAATAAATAAACACGTTAAATGTTTTATTTCGTTCATTAACTCTTTTCAAAACCCCATGTCGAGTCATTAATTCCTTAACAAGTTCCCACACTGATTATAATAAATATCATTTAATAAAATGATATTTCCTAAAAATCCTGACTTGAAAAACTACATGGCATGTAATCATAAATACACGGCGTGTACTTGTTTTTCATTGATAACTACACGGTGTGTACATTAAATGTACACAGCATGTATATCTTTTTTTTCATTTATTCATTTCCTTTCCAAAATGAAAACTACACGGCGTGTACATTTAATAATACACAGTGTACCTATTTTCAAAATAATAACTACACGGTGTGTAATCATTAATACACGACTTGAACTTGTTTTCATTTTATTCTTCCTCCAACATTAAAACAATTTAGGCTTCCTTGAATAATTATTAAACCACATACAGAAATAATCTTTATTCTACTTGAGATACTTGAATGAACTTAGTGTGTGACCCTTTAGGCCTCTTTCTCATGGGCAATAGGTGGCCTTGCCTAAAGTCCACGATTACTGTCTAGCAATGGGTCAAGGCACCTAAGAGAAAGAAGTTGATTCCACATTGACGTATCCCCACATATGAATGATTACTATGTAATTTAATCCCTTTGTCTCAATACCTCATCAAGAAGGTTTCATGGCAGTGTCATAAACCTATATGCTTGATCTGTCATTCTTTGACTTCCAAAAACAAACTCTTCGTGTCACCATGGACAAGGAATTTTTTCGACAGTTCTATTTCAATCAAAGGGCCCAAGATATCTACTTACATAAATTTGGAAGGTACAAATCCTTCCTCGACTTATCCATTAACAACATGTCATTTGTGACGCACCCGACATACCCTACTTCCCACCAACTCTCTTCATGATGGTTTTAGTCAGCAAATCTAAGTGCGTGAGTCATGACATGAGTTAATGATAATTTACCAGTCCAAGTACCATTACACATGCTCATAGATAGCAATATCTAATGACACAAAGACATGCGGAATTTCTACTGGTGGGTCTGTTCTCATAATCTCCCATCTTGGAGATTACCAAGTGTAAACTCCATGAGAGAGAGTGTCGTCTTCTTATGAGTACTCACACATGACGGTCTGTGTACTATGTGTACTATCATAGTATGTCATCCAACTATAGAAATTTATTTAAGAATATTATTTTAGCATTTCAGGGTTCTCATCATAGAGAGGATCTTCCATGACCTTATTAATGCAAAAAATATTCTAGGACAATATTATATTATAGTCATGAAGAACAATGAACAATATATAATAATAGAACATTAATGTAATCAAAGTACAAAATAGTTGGTTCTCAGGACACCAACCCTTACAAACTCTCACTTTGACTAGAGAAAACTTCCTACGAATTTTAGTCCGCTAGACCTCACATGATGATCATGTTTCTGCTGAGTCAAGGCTTTTGTCAAGGGGTCTACCACGTTGTCATCCATGGAAATAATGGTCACTGTAACTTCATCTTTCTGAGAAAAATACCTTAAGAGATGATACTTCCGAAGTATGTTCTTTATCCGCTGATGTGACCTTGGCTCTTTTGCAAGTGCCACCGCTGCAGTATTATCACAATAGAGTGTGATAGGATCTTTACTGCCCGATATTACATTCAGCTCTTGGATGAAGCTTCACATCCATACTTCTTCTTTAGCTACCCCAGATGCTGCGATATACTCAGACTCCGCTGTAGAATCTTCCTCCACGCTTTTCTTTGAACTCTTCCAACTCACCACACCTCCATTAAAACTGAAGATGTATCCATTCTACGACTTCATGTCATCTTGATCAGTATGGAAACTAGAATCTACATGTCCTCTACTGACTAGTTCCTCATATCCTCCATAAACTAGGAACATATCCTTAGTATGCCTCAGATACTTAAGGATAGTCTTGACTGCCATCCAATGGTGGTCTCCGAGATCATCTGGAAATCTGCCTACCGCACTTAATGCGTAAGCAACATCTAGCCTCGTACATAGCATAGCATACATGATTGACCCAATCGCGGATGTGTAAGGGATACTTGTCATTGTATATCCTTCCTCATGTGTCTGAGGACACATTTTCTTGGAAAGATGAATGCCATGTGACACTGGGAACAATCCCCTCTTGGATTGTTCCATACTGAATCTTTTCAATATTTTGTCTATGTATGTACTTTGACTCAGGCCCATCATACTCTTGGATCCATCACGATGGATCATGATCCCTAGAATATATGTTGCCTTGCCCAAGTCTTTCATGGAGAAGCATTTATGGAACCATTCCTTAACAGACTATAAAATAGGTACTTCATTTCCAATTAGTAATATGTCATCAACACATACAATTGGGAAAATGAATGCACTTACACTAAACATTTTGTAGACACAGGGCTCACATTCATTCTTAAAAAAGCCAAATTCTGTTACAGCTTCATCAAAATGAATGTTCCATGACCTTGATGTTTTCATTAATCCATAAATGGATTTCTGAAACTTTCATACCTTATTGGCATCCTTTGGAGTCACAAAACCTTCAGGTTGTGTCATGTAGACATCTTCCTGGAGGTTCTTGTTAAGGAAAGCTGTTTTGACATCCATTTTCCAAATTTCATCATCATGGTAGGTGGCAATGGACAATAGTATTCTGATGGATTTCAGTATTACAACTGGTGAAAAGGTTTCATCATAGTTAATTCCTTGACACTGTCTAAAACATTTTGCAACCAGTCATGACTTATAGGTGTTGACATGACCATCCATGTCCAGTTTCTTCTTTAATACCAATTTATTACCAATTGGATTTACATCAACTGGAGGATTTACTAAAATCCAGATATGGTTTTGGTACATGGAATCCATTTCATAATTCATGGCTTCTTGCCACTTGACAATGTTTATGCCTTCAACTGCTTCCTTGTAGGTAAGAGGATCATCATTTTCAAACAATAATGAGTCACCATCCTTAGTGACTAGAAAACCATATTGTTAGGTTTCTCTCACCTCTCTCATGCTCCTATGCAGTTCTTGTGTCTTTGGAACAGATTAGTCTTCCACGGGGATTTGTGGAATCTGTTCTAGTACCAACTCATGAGTATCTTGAGCCTCCACTTCATCGAAGTCTATCTCGCTCCCACTATCTCTTTTGGAGTTGTGCTCCCTCTCAAGGAATATGGCGTGTCTTGCCACTGTAACCTTTTTTCTGAGGGTTTGTATAAGTAATATCCCCTTGTTTCCATGGAATATCCTATAAAGATACACTTTGGGCCTTGGGGTGAAAGTTTGTTACCAGAAGAGGCCTTAACTAATGCTTCACTACCCCACACATGTAAATTTGAAAACATGCCTTTGCGTCCACTCCATAGCTCGTATGGAATACCATTTATCTATTTAGTTGGTTCTTATTTTAGTATTTGTGCTGCTATTTGTAATTAATATCCCCAAAAGGATAATGGAAGACTCACATTACTCATCATTGATCTCACCATTTCCAATAGGGTGTGGTTCCTTCTTTTACTTACACCATTCCACTAACGTGTGTTAGGGGGAGTGAGTTAATATAGAATCCCAAAATCCCGTAAGAAATCAATGAAGTCATGATTAAGATATTCTCCTCCTCTGTTTTAGTGGAGTTTCTTAGTCTTCTTACCAAGTGGTTTCTCAACTTCATTCTTTTATTCTTTGAACCGATCAAAAGAATTTGACTTATACCTCATTAAGTAAATATATCCATATCTACTAAAATCATCAGAAGAAGTTATGAAGTAAGAGAACCCACCCCTTGATTCCACTAGAAATGGTCCACACACATCTGTGTGAACTAATTCTAGAATCTCTTTATCCCTTTCACCTTTTCCACTAACTGGTGCTTTGGTCATTTTTCCTTATAGACACGCATGACATACACCAAGTGGTTTTTGTTTGAAAGAATCTAAATACCCATCTAGATGTAATTTTGTCAAACAATTCTCATTGAAATGACCTAGCTAGTGATGCCAAAGTTGGGTGTGGTATGAGTCATGTAAATTGATTTTGTCATCGATATCCATTACTTGGTTTGTGTAGTCTAACACATAAAGGCCATTATATAAATGTGCCCCACCAAAACAAATTCTATCTTTATAAAAGTAGCAACATTAATTTCCAAACTTGAACAGGAATCCATCAGTATCTAATTTGGATACATAAATAATGTTTTTTGTATAAGAAGGAACATAATAACAACCCTTTAACACCAAGATCATCCCAATTGGCAATGCGAGGTGGTAGTCCCTGACAGCTACAACAGCAAGTCTGGATCCGTTGGCTGCTCGTAGATCTACCTCACCTTGATAAATATTTCTGAATCTACTTGGTTCCTATATTTGGATACAGATGTGAGCACCAAAAGTAGTATCTAATTCCCAATTGGTGGAAATAGATAGATTTCATTCGATAACAAATACACCTGAAGCTTCCACTTGCTTCCTTGGCTGGGTGCATTTTTTCTTCAAGTGGCCCTTCTTGTCACATGTGAAACAAATAGCCTTCTGTTCTCTTGCCTCCCCTTTGATCTTCCTTTTCTTGGAAGGCCTTGAAGAAGCTTTGGGGTTAAATCTCTTCACCTTCCCATTCCTTTTATTCACTATGAGGACAGAAGGATTTTCACACTTCATGTCATTGTCCACTTGGCGAATGAGGATTAGAAGATCAGACAAAGACTTCTCAATGTTGTTCATCTTGAAGTTCACAACAATATTTGTGAAGCTCCGGGGGAGTGATGCAAGAATGAGATCGATACCCAGTTTTTTTGGGAGTTTAAACCCTAGAACCTCTAAGCACTCAATGTAGCCAATGATCTTGACTACATGAGGCCCGGCTAGGGAACCCTCTCTAAGCTTCCCCTGAAATAGAGCCTTGGAGATCTCAAACCTTTCCTATATTTCTCTCTCCTGGTATAGACCACGGAGGTACTTGAGCATGCTGTAGGAATCCATGTCTTCAGGAGACTTCATAAGCTCAATAGACATTGATGACAACATCAAACATTGAACGTCGAGTACATCACTCAAATGTTGATCATAGACTAGGAAATCTTCATCACTCACCCCTTAGGCAGCCCGATCAGAAAGTGAGCACTCCAGCACCTAAAACTTTCGTTCATGGAATAGGATAACCTAAAGGCACCTAAACCATTCATAGAAGTTACTTCCGGTGAGGATACTGTCTTTATCTAGAATTGGTCGTAGAGAAAATGTGGTTGACGAGTTTGTCATTTCAATTCTAAAAATTAAAAGAGCAGATTTATCAGTACTTTTTGATTGCATTTTATGAAAAATAATAAATGAATTGTTAATTCTCCCACTATTTAATCATGTCCCAATGGCCCTCGCCATTGAACTCGAAATGTCCAGTTGCTTTGATATTCTAGTGGAAAGGATCCATATTCCCCTTCGCATAACCCAAACAAGGGTTGTTCAAGCTATTTGAAGGTATTTATGTAGGAAGGTCTTTGCCAAATGTGAGCTTACAGTTCCTTGATCTTTTGAGTGGAATCCCCAATCCTGAAATCCTGACTTGGATTTCCTTAACTCTTGCCTCCAATATTACACCAAGTTTAACAAGGGCTACTCCTCTTGATATTATATGGTTAAGTCAACCCGAAAACCTTTTATAAGGGATTCCTTTATAAAATTAAGTGTCCCAACAAGGGTTGGTCAAACACATTGTTTTATTGAGTATTGCCATTAATCAGGTAACAGAAGGCTTGGTCTGACTTAATATCGTATTTGAGGGATTTTAATCCTTTATGTGCAGTTTCACATTATCACATGCTTGTTAATTTTAAGTGATGCTTGCTTAAGTGATTAACCATGTTTTGATAATGTTTATGCATAGTCCGGTTTTATTTTATTCCATCTTTGCTTGCTTGTTCATTTTATTAATTATGTGATCACAAAAACACATACATAATAAATAAACCATGCAATCATACAGAAATAAAATAAGATGGTATGATCATGAGCTTCTATTGGTTAGATTATCTAGGGGTTTTGATAAGCTAACCCTGACCTAGGGAAAAACACCTTGAAACCAATAGTTCATGTTCTACAGTTCCCACCTGTCCACCTTTGTATCTTCTTGTGTTGGTTTTGCCTCAGCTTTGGATTTTGAACCATATCCTCTGGCTTGGGAGATCCTCCATTACATGGGTTTACATTAAAGAAACCATGGGCATGCAGGCCCTACATTTTATTGGAAGAAGGCTCGTAGGCCAATAAATTTAAATAAATATAAATGAAACCATACACATAAAAAGGGTATTTGTTCTAGCTCATGATCATACATAACATGCAATAACATTTACACATATTTAGAATTCAAAATATTTTAATCATTCTATTATTCATGATAATTTGCACTTGAATTCAATTAATTATGATCTTATGATTAATCAATTATTTATCTTATATTACTTTCTGAATTTCCTTGAGATTATTCTCATCCATATTCCTTGTACGGTGTCTTTGTATATTTGGAGGAAAACTGGTGAAAGTCTATTTTAGGAAAGTAAACGGAGGGTAGTTTATATTTAAATGGCGTGTATTTATTTCACCTTTTATCCAAAGTACACGCCAGGGGATTTGGCGTGTTTTCTATACTTTGTAAATTTTGGAGTACACGGTGTGTAGATAAATGATACAAGGCATATACTTCTTTGTTACGTGGTAATCGTCTTGGCAATCCCATGTACGTGGTACACAATATCTCCTTTGTACATGGTTTCACTTGGGCCAGATCAGACTACACGGCGTGTTGCTCCAACATACACGCCATGTATTCTGGTTCCCATGCGCCGTTTAATTCTGGTCAACACGGCATAATAAATACTTAAGCATACTCAATTCACACAGTGTGGTTTGGCGGACCAATGCCGGTTCATTGAACCTAAGTACACGACATGTAGTTTTTATTACATGTCATGTATTCCCGTGTTGTACAGACAGAAAGAGTGGCTCCTCCGGATGAGTTCCTCGTTTTTATTTTAATCAAAATTAAAATTAAAAGGTTGTTTATGTGATATGAATTGAGAAACATAGGAGAAAGATCAGATCTCCTTTATTCATATTTATAGAATGATTTACTTATAATTGAGTCAAATATAAATGCATAAATTATCAACAAAAATTAAATAACTATAATCAACATTGTAACCTCCTTTGATACCATTTTAAGGATCCAGGCGTAGCGGAAGCGCATGGGTGGATGTGCCCACTTGGATTTTTGTCATTAACAATGATCAATCAGGGATCAATACGATGATAAACGTTAGTCTCCACGGATCGAATCATAGAAAAAGAAAAAGAAAACAAAAGTCCCAGAACCACAAAGTAGGATCATTACAAGTTGATTATAACTACTTTAATTAATTGACAACAAGTACCTTTTGGGTGTTCTTCATTCATTGATGTTCTTGATCACGTTCCAATGTGATTTTTTGTTGCATCGTAGAAGCCAAGTGTATACTTCCTCTAGTAGTGATTCACATGTGCACCTCGTATCTCTGGACATTGCCAAAGGAGTCTCAGGGTGCTAGCATGGAGAAACCTTTGCTTGAGTTGTCCGCCTTAGATCGTCTTGATCCAATGGAAGAGGATCTATCTCGGTCTTGAGAGCGTTCGTGGAGGAATATGTTCTTTTAGGCTTGAAAGAATTCTCCAGAATTATTGTGCATAATGATTCTCTTGTCTTAGGAAAAGAGTTGGGGTTGTAAGGATATTTATAATCGGGTTTTAGGTTGTAGAGTTATGACAATAAATAAATGCGTTACACGTTTTATTTATTTCATTAAATCTTTTAAAAACCCCATGTCGAATCATTAATTCCTTGACATGTGCCCACACTTGTTATAATAAATATCATTTAATAAAACGATATTTCCTCAAAATCCTGGCTGGAAAAACTGCACGGCGTGTAATCATAAATACACGGCGTGTACTTGTTTTTCATTGAAAACTACACGGTGTGTACATTCAATGTACATGGAATGTATATCTTCTATTCATTTATTCATTTCCTTAAAAAATGAAAACTACACGACGTATACATTTAATAATATATGGCGTGTACTTGTTTTCAAAATAAAAACTACACAACGTGTAATCATTAATACACGACATGTACTTGTTTTCATTTTATCTTTCCTCCGACATTAAAATTATTTTGGATTCCTTGAATAATTATTAAACCACGTATAGTAATAATATATATTCTACTTGAGATACTCAAATGCACATAGTGTGTGACCCTCTATGACTCTTTCTCGTTGGGAATAGGCGGGCTTGCCTAAAGTCCAGGATTACTGTCTAGCAATGGGTCAAGGCACCCAAGAGAAAGAAGTTGACGCCGCATTGACATATCACCTCATACGAATGCTTACTATGTAATTTAATCCCTTTAACTTAGTATCTCATTAATCAGGTTTCATGGCAGTGTCATAAACCTATATTCTTGATCTATCATTCTTTTACTTCTAGAAATAAACTAGTCATGTCACTGTGGCCATGGAATTTGTTCGACAGTTTAATTTCAATCAAAGGGCCCGAGATATCTACTTCCATAAATTTGGAAGGTAAAAATCCTTCCTTGACATATCCATTATCAACATGTCATTCATGACGCACCCAACGTACCCTACATCCCACCAACTCTCTTCGTGATGGTTTTCGTCAGTAAATCTAAGTTTGAGAGTCATGACATGAGTTAATGATAATCTTCTAGTCCAAGGACCATTACACATGCTCTTAGATAGCAATGTCCGATGACACCAAGACATGCAGAATTGCTACTGGTGGGTATGTTCTCATAATCTCCCATCTAGGAGATTACCAAGTGCGAACTCCATGAGAGAGAGTCTCGTCTTCTTAATAGTACTCACACATGACATTCTTTACACTATGTGTCCTATAATAGTATGTCATTTAACCGCAAAACATTATTTAAAAATATTGTTATAGCATTTCAAGGTTCTCATAATAGAGGGGATCTTGCATGACCTTATTAATGCAACAAATATTCTAGGACATTATTATATTATAGTCATGCAGAACAATGAACAATATATAATAAGATAACATTCATGTAATCAAAGTAAAAAATAGTAGGTTCCCAGGATACCAACCCTTACAAAATTTAACGATTTACTCATAGCTAAGGAAGTAAGTTCTGGATATCTCTTTTTTTGACTTGGTTTTATACCCCTAAAGAATAAGTCAACCTTACATTGTGGTTGGTTAATAATTCTATAGGCATACCTTGGGTGTCCTGTTAAATTTTCCTCATAGTTTAAAATAAATTATCAACCTTATATTTATGATCACAGAATTACTTCTACATTTTTAGTGAAGAATATGAGGAATGTGATTTTTTTTAAAAAAAATCTCTTAAATTCATCCCACTACATGGTGTCAATTTATTTATGTTTCCTCATGTTCTTGGTAAGAGTGCACCATTGTTCTCAATTTCCTTAAAAATGATACACAACCATAATTAATTTCTAATGTTTTGATCATTGTATAATAGAAAGTATATTTTCAATGATATTAATCCACTACACATCAATTAGTGGATTACCAGGACCACTAACAATGGGTGGAAATTGACTGATGAAGGACTCAACATAATGTTGTTCCATCCTTTACTATTTTGGAATATCAATTTGATTCATAAATTTAGATTGTTTTATGATTATAAAAATAGTATTATTCATTCTAGATCACATAACAATCAGTTTCTTAGGAGTAAAATCATTGTAACATTCATAAAATTCCACAATAACAAGATTACTTCAAGTTCAAGGCATTGAATAAAATTGAAAAGCATACTGTGATCAATAGTGATCATAGAGTAAAACCATATAATCATGAAAAAACATATATCAGATGTCCAAATTTTGACTCCTTATATGAATCATTAATTTTAACATAGATCATCCAGGATCATTATCAGAACATTAGGTTGTTATCCTATACTAATAATTATAAAAATGGTATTCATTAAAGGTTTCTCATCCTAGTGTAAAAAGGTTAAAAAGTCCTTTATCTAATACCATAAATAGTGTACCATACTTTTCATAAAAATATATCAAATCTTATTAGATGAATATTCATTACATAACATAATGATCTATACAAGAATTGTATATTTCTAGTGTCTTCAGAATCATGGAGATATAAAAACTGGTTGATAAGAAAACATCATCATTTCACAATTATTTGATCGTAACTATCCCCCTTCATAGATATAACATACTTCAGAACCTAGGGAAATGAAATATAATAATGGGTAATCATAGATGACCAGTTAAATTGAATAGGGGATATATCAATGATCCCTTGATCATAACATAAATATAAGGGTGTGACAATATAATAATAATTTTTTATAATCAAACCTTCATATAATAAATCATAATCATGAGTCATGGAGTAATTAATTTCATTTTATAAGACATGAATCATAAAGGAATCAAATAACATAATCCATGGAGGAATAACATTATCATAAGACATGGAATTTTTTCATACAAATAATCATAGAAAATAATTTCCTTAGTATTAAAATATCATTTCCAATTATATCATAATGGATTAGGTTAACTCCCCAAACCACCATAGTTTTCAAGATTCACTCCCAGTACTATAATAGTGGAAGAAATACCTTACTGAACTAGGTTCACTTCCCATTTCATTCTAGTTTATATCTTGAGATATCAATCATCACCCAATTAATTGGAGGATGATATAGGTACCACCAATCACATAATGAAAATCATATATATGCGTGTCATATGAATATAAAATATTCATCATTTTAGAACACATAAAAATTAATTGGTTTCATAAACACTTCATTATAGAATAACCCATAGAAATGTAATTGGTTTCATAATAATTCCATCATTTTATCATATGATAACCCTTGAAAAGAAATGAGTTTCATAAAAATATTTTCATAAAAAACATAAAACATGTAGAGAAA
The DNA here is from genome assembly GCA_963277665.1 of Viscum album. Taxonomy (NCBI): domain Eukaryota; kingdom Viridiplantae; phylum Streptophyta; class Magnoliopsida; order Santalales; family Viscaceae; genus Viscum; species Viscum album. The sequence goes on from OY728122.1 coordinate 1,259,148,985, forward strand.
TAATTGGGATGGTACCCACTGATCATATCCCAAGTAGATAATAAGTGACATCAAGGGTAATTTTCATTTGTAAATAGACATACCATTGAACAATCATTAAAAATTTCTTTAGGAAAATATGATTTCCATTTTGATATTACATCTATTGAAAAAAAATTCAAAAATATTATGGAAAACTTTTTATTTGAAAATAACCCTTGTATAGTTTAAATTATGAATCATATAATTTAGTGATCATAATGGTGTGAAATCATGTTTATTCCATATAAGTTAAAAAAAATTATTCGTACTAAATTATGTAAAAAAATAACCTCATTCAGAAAATGATAAAATTTTTTATTTATTTTTTTTGTAAAAATTAAAATATATCAAAAACTATATTTAAAAAATAATACGAGGATAGTAAAAACCCTTTTAATTTTTTTTTATAAATTATGCATATGTAAGAAAATTAATGTTTGACCAAATGGAGAAATAATGTTGGTTTTCATTAAACCATATTTTTTTGAGTATTGAAAGTGTAAAAAATCAAAGTAAAACAAGAATTATAATGAAATAATTAGAGTATATTAAATTTATTTAGTATATTGAGATATAGATCATAATATTTCATCATCAAAGACTTAATAATAAACAATTCCAATAAACTATGAGATTTTAAAAGAAAACCATTTCCACTTTGGTAACTTCTGTATCATAAGCCCCATGAAAGAATAAAACATATATTGATAAGTAAATCTCTAAAAACTCAAAAAATAAATCATAAAACACATTCATGATAATTATAGACCAGATAAAAGGAAAAATTATTTAATATGTCATGTGTCTCACTGAAATAAATGTGAGATGATAATCCCTTACCTTAGGTTTAACTTATTTTATATGAATTGGAACCACTTGTATAATATATATTGATTAATTATACATATATTAATGAACCATAATTATATATACCATACCATATATTATTTACTTATAAACTTCCATTGCCTATTTGTTAACTCTTATTAATTAAAATTATTGTTCCCGGTGATATTTGATTTTTTTTCATGTATGATTTAGTTTTTTAGTTTTATCCTTGTATTTTGATCATGATTACATAATATAAATATTTTTAGTAATGATATAAATATCATATATATTCATTATATAATTTTTAATATTTATTTATAAACTTTATAGATTGAAAAATTAATTACACCTCTCTTTGTGATGGTAGGCTATACATACGAATAAACGTTGTTTCCATTTTCTGAGAATGTAATAATATAATGATAAATAATAATACATTATAATTAAACAATAAATATTATACTATATATAAATGTATATATAATATATATTTATTTATAATATCTTTACTGTCGTCCAAATAAAACCAAAATAAAAAAATGAATCATATGACTTCGTGGATGTGGTTGTCCACATATACGCACGATCAACATTATCACCTTCCAGTATTTTGGAAAGTAAGACATAATATAAGATATTATAATTATAGAAGTATAATTATTATATAATTATGATAGATAAATACTAAACCTATCATCATACCTACTGATAAAAAGTGATGATGATAAATGCATTGTATTGCTCCATAGAGATGGTAAGTCATACATACACACAAGCAGCATTTTAACATTTTATTTGTTAAATAATAGTGGATAATGGTGGTATAATAATAATGAAATTAATGTTTATTATGATAATAAAGTTATTATTTTATGAATAATATAAAATATTTAGAGGGGATAAATAATAATTAAAAATAATGTTATTGATTGAGGCAATTATCTATTCTTTTAACTAACTCTATTGGGTATTCCGTTAATGGAACTAAGGATGGTCTTATAGGAAGACGAAAACCTATAGAATGTTGATAGAGGAGTGTAGAAGAGAACTTGGCAGAGTCTATTCATTCTAGAATTCTCAACGAGGAGTGAATAAAGGATTGGATGGGTTCCCTTTTATAATTAAGGGGCAGAGCACCATTGGAATTTATTAAAAGAATATAATATATTAAAGTAATTATCAATCCAAAAGATTCATAATAGACCATAAATGGGGATGTGATGAATTTTTTGACAATATATTATCCCTTTTTTCCTCTTTTAAAATTTTTATATTTGTTAATTAATTTAATAAAATATTATTTTCATAAAACATAATTATTCCCAATTTGATAGCATTCATTTAATTTGACGTAAAATTAAGAAATAAAAAGTTTTAATTCCAATATAATTGTATAAAATGACACTAATATGTCTTATATATCTAAAAAAATCAATTCCTTTTCTCACGTAAATAATATTACTGGGATAATTTAAATGTAATTTACTAGATTTTTTATTAATTAGAAAAATAATATATTGATGTTTCATAAGCATTTAACTTAATTATATATTGACTAATAATTTTAAATAAATTAATATCATGAATATAATGTTATTATAAGAAATATAGATAATTATATTTGTTCATAACTTTCTTTTTTCCCAATGTGGACAGCTAAGAGGTGTATAAAACTAAGAGAGATACATATTGTAACATTCTTTGATTTAAATATTATAGATGAAATTTTTATTGAAACATGTCCATTAATAACTCCCATTAGTGCCTTATGATATAACATTATAATTAAATTAATCCAATATGAATTGTGATGAAGATTATAGTTGTATCACTTATTTTAATCCTAGATTAACCTGATTTATCCTTTACTATAATGACAAATTTTACCACGGTTACTATTCACATTGACTTATAATAAAAGGGTCATATTTTCCAAATTTTAACCTCTTTATTCCCAATATATAATATATTTTATAAAATTCAATTTAAATAATTTGTATAAATTAATTTTAAATTAATATCTCAACACAAGATAAAATCATTTAAAAAAAATACATTTCTAATAATAAAACATTGTTTATTCTTATCCCATGAATAGAAAAAATAATGAATGTTAAAACATTTTATTAACTATACAACATATATATATTTGGTAAAATAATTCACCAATAGTGTATCATTTTATTTATTAAGGAAAAAGTACATTATGTATATAAAATTATTTTTCATAAAATACCACATTTACTTTTAAATTATTCTTATTTTCATTTCTAATTAATTAATAACCAATAAATTAGTTTTATTCATATATAAACCATATGTTTTTTATAATATTTTTAGTCTTTTTCATACCATATAATTCAATGGATGGGCGTTAAAACTCAAATTAAATTTTAATATTTTAATAGTTTATCACGGTTTTAACGAACTATATGATCCGAACCATTTCTGAAGATCTATCAAGATTGATTTCAGGTAATATTTTTCCTAGCGTTGAGTGTTTTGAGGTATTATATTGGGTGAATTTAGTAGATAATTGGAGAATTTTAATAGGAATAGGGGAAGTACATAGTTGGTACATGATTTTATAAAACTATGTGCACAACCCTGGAAATCATGTGAACCTAGGCCGAGGGGATTCGCATGGCTGTCACACATTTTGTAAAATTTCCCCCCTCTTAAGTATAGATGTGAACCACCCCTCGAATAGGGGCATGGTCTGGAAAACCATGCACCTTGGAAGAGGAAATTATGCGTACATGTTTAATTATTACGAAAATTATATTAAAAATTACTTGAACCCCCAGAATACACCCAAACTCAACCCTAGCTCAAACGTATATATTTTCTCACATTATTGGAGGATTTTGGATGAATTAAAATGAACTAAAATCTCCATTATTGATGATAAAAATCATGTATTGAAGATCCATAGACCTCCCAGATTCGGATCTAGTTCAAGATCTTCATCATGATCTTGGATTTTTCTCTTAAAATTGGGGATTTCCATTGGTGAGTAATCATCATAAATATTGAGGTAGGTGGTTTAGATTCAATTCCCATAGTTTTGAAATAAAATTTTGTGTATCTTTTGTGAAATGTCCATTAGAATAATTTGTAATTGAATATTTAATTGATTAAATTAAATTATTGATTAATTTAGGCAATCAAGGAATTGATTAAATGTAATTTCTTAGTGATTATGAATTGGGATAAATTCAATAAAATTGTAATTAGTTGAATTGGATTAATTAGTTTGTGAATTAATTAATGGAAATTATTGTGGTTATGTAATTGTTGGAATTGGATTAATTAATTTGTGGGTTAATTAGTGGAATGTGGCGAATGTGGAATAAATGAGGAATTGATGTTATGTGATTGGTCAATTAATGTGTAATTATTTAATTAATAGTGAGGACTAATGGATGTTATGCTTAGACTTTATGGGTTAATGATAAATATGATTAAATGGAGAAGAATGGTTAATAGAGAATTTTTTATATTATTCCATTTGAATTGATGTGATAAACCCTTATTTTTTATGAATAGAAATAGTATTCTATGATGTGGATTTTTGATAAGAATGTTAATGATGATAAACCATAATTAATTTGATGAATGAGTTATTTGGGATATTTTGATATATGTGATATTCATGTGTGAGACAGGGACCGAAACTCTAAATACCAATGTGTGATAAATGAGTGTGGGACAAGGACTAAGGTTCTAAATACCCAAATGAGATAGCAAGTATGGGACATGGACTGATGCTCCAAATACCCATGTTGTACTAAGATGTGGGATAGGGACACAGGCTCTAAATACCCATGAGGTGCTATACATGATGTTTTATGCCCATGAGATTGGAATTGTACTATGGTTCCAATGGGCTATTATATGAATTGATATGACAAAAGAAAACCATGGTATTATGATATGTGCTATCCCATGGGAATAGTTCAGACTCTAGCATGGGCCGAAGAAGGTATTCAGGGTTTGGGTGTCCTTGGGAACCTAGGGTTATATGTGGTTAATTAATGAATATTGAAATGTTATAATTTTTTCCCTTATGAATTGTACTTTAGTCTCAATACAACTCCATACACATTTATTGATTGGATATTATTTTTGACACCATTGGTGGTAGCCTACTGATTTGTGTACATATCCAACTTGGGATGCCTGATCATACCCGAATAAGCTTTTTTTTATAGGGAAGGATAACTGAAAGGTCCGTATGTTATATGGAGAAGTTGGTATGGAGAATGGATTATGGAAGCTTACATTTTTCAAGACCTCCTTGGGAGTGTTATCATGTCTTTCATTTGGTTTTCCATTTGAAAATTATCACATAATTGGCATGAAATTTCTACAATTTACTTGGGATATTGTATTTCTTATTTTGGTCATCATGTGATGTTGAGTGGGTTTGGTTATTTATTATATCATTTGGTTATTTTTACTTATTTCCACTATTATGAATTTTTGATAAAGAGAGTATAGTGTCTCCCTAATCGATAGTATACCAACACTACTAGGTAGAAGCCTTAGTCATATTGAGAGATGAGCTAGAGGGCATGTGACTGATCGGCTAGCAGCACTGGTGTGTGGCATATTGGATGTTATGTTTCAAAGTGGTATCAAAGGTGTTTTATTTTATTTTATTTTTTATAACTATATGGAAATTGTATACAAGAGAATATGATGAGTCGGTTCTTGGTTAATAGCTCTTTCATTGAAGTAGATAACCCATATATGAGGGTAAAATCCACATACCTAGGGTGGGATTGTTTATATTGATATCTTCTGTTATATTTGGATGTTATTTCATCTTAGGTGATGCAATTTTGTGTGATGTTTTTTTTTGATTTTATTATATTTTAATTATTGTTTTGTATGGCATGAGATTTAGTATACATGCAACAATATATGAACTTGGGATAATTATGTGACATGCATCATTTTATTCCCAAATAGGGAAAATGAATGTTATGGAATGATTTGTTTTGTGAAATTTATTTTTCCATATTATGATAACTTCCAATGAAAACAGCGTCTAATGTGAAATTGAATGTTGAAAATTGATAAAAAAAGTTAATATTCAGGTGTCTAATGAGACATTGGAAATGAAAATGAGTTTACCCTTATTAACCATTACATAGATGTTGGATGGTTAATAGTAGTGATAGTACCTCAGTTTTGACCATGTGGTGGGAAAATTGGAATAACTTGTTATAGCCTTATGAGAATCCCACTTGTTAACTTTGTTAATGATTGAAAATATATCCAAAGATGTGTGTGTAGTGACCCATGAATTTATAGAATAATACTTTTTATTTCTATTATTAATTATGAATAAGATATTAATTTTAATTTAAAGGGGATGATATTTTTGATGGCATGCCTGACACGCAACAACGGGTTTCCCCAAAATCTCATGTTGCACACAAGGCTGAGTCATTCTAAAAAGTAATAATATAATATTATTTTAAATTATAGTTAACGCCTAGCTGTTTTATTGGCTAGAATGAATAGAACTAAGTAAAAGATGATTATACATGTTTTCTAATTATTTTTATATTTATCAAATAAATGTTATAGGCTTAAAATGAGAATGAATCCAATTTTAAGCAAAAATAATTTAATCTTCATTAAAAGGTCAATTTATCACCTTTTGATAGAAAACCCTTTTTAAATCTAGTTTATTTCAATTTTATATATTTCATTTGAAAAATAAACTTCTTCTTTATAATAGGGATATAAAAATTTAAATTGGGTAAATTTTTTGTATTTTTCTGATAAAGTTCAATTTTTATGAATAGTGAAAAATAATTAATTTTAAGTCCACAATGTCTTTTCATCTGATTTATTTGTATGGATAGATTATCTTTTTAAAAGGTTTTAAAGTGTAATTGGATTATATTTTTACCTTTTAACACTATTTTTTTTCATTGGATTTAATTTCACTTTTTAATTGGATATAAACACATGTCAATCTTTTTTATGTTTTTTCTTCTCAAAAACACGCTTTCTAGTTTTGACAATGGAAATTAATATTAAATTAATTAATGAAAATTATATGTTTTTAATATGAAAAAATACACATAATTTTTGAATATGGAATATCAAAATTATATTTGGGTGAATTTTTGGTACTTTTCTAAAAATGATTAATTTTTGATAAATAGTGAAAAACACTGCCTAGTAGTTAAAAACCACACTTTTTCATTTTCATTAGAATTTACCACTTCTGTGAATTGAATTTCAATGATCCGACAAACATGGTTTTCATAAATACGTTAAATTTGGTTCAATAGGATGAAAATAGTTTTTGGAAAATAGTCACTTTTGATTTTTATTTACCGCGGTTAAAGATGAATGGGGTAATTCAATGTTAAAGTAATATTATAATAACATAAAATTACCTTAACAATTTTCCAAACCATATTTTATCAGTCATTGAAGATCAATATAATCCTAGGGTAGAACTTTTGGCCTTTGGAAGCCACGTGGGTATGATAATTACATTAATAACTTTTTATTTGAAGTAAAAAATTAAAATATCATAAACATGTATGTTTTACAAAAACAATTATAATGTGGGGTTATATAATTGATATATTTGACTATAAATATTCACTATAAATATAAAACTATATTCTACATCATTTTATTTTATTTATAATTTTTAGGCATCAAATAAATTTATTTATTTATGACAGAATTATGATGTAATGACTACCTCATTAATGAATGTTTTAAATAAAAGATATTATAAATATAGAAATAAATTTAATTTGAACATTTTAATGCCATATAATAATTTTATGGATGACTATGACTTTTTATATTTTAATTAATTATGTTTTTTCGGATTTATCAAGTTTTTTTGGTTTTTTAAAAATTCCTGATCGGAATAGTATAAAAATTGACATAAATGAGTTTTTAAATAAATTAATTTTTTACTAAATGCTAAAATAGTCCTAAAAATCTATGTTTCGTTTTAATTACATATATGATGTTAAAATTTTAATTAATGATCCATTTTGGGTCTCTTAGAATTTTATTGTAAATATATTTACCATATAATATGAGTATACAACAAGACATGATAAAAGTTAAATATGTTAACAAAGGGCTAAGTAAAAAGGATAAGAATTAACAATTATCCAAAACAAGTAAAAATTTTACTGGATTATTTTATTTAGACTTATATTCATCCTATCTTTTAATTTAATTTGTTTTGGTCCTTTTGAAACCGAAAATAATTTTATAATAAAATAATACTTTCAAATATTCCTAAAGAGCCCATCTTCCCTCTTATAAAAGGACACCACCTATAACCCATTACTCACACCTCTAAAGCCCCTTGTCTCATCCAACCAATACCCAAATAAGCTCCCAAAATACCTCTATTACTCCTATAATTCTTTCCCTTGTAATAAAGAAATTCAAGAGATCCCTTTGGCTCAAATCCAAAAAAGTTACCTGATATGAGGCATTGCCTTCTCTCATGTTTCTTTCCATTATTTTTCCTTATCCACTCCCTATGATCTTCTTATTCAATGTTTATATAAAAAAACTAGTATCATAAATATACTTGGTTGTTGTTATGAGAAGTATTCAAACTAAACTTACACACACATCCATCTAATGGATACGAACAAACTGTTTCTGTGTACGGAGAATTGTTGCCTCAAGAAACGATGATTGGTCAATTTTCCCCTACCACCACTCATAGTGGAAATTATGATGGAAATGTAATTATATATGATATTAATGATATTTATTTTATCTCCATGCTTCTTTAATTATCATTTATAACATAACTTTATGCTTTTGATGTTGTATAAATATGATAATTTCATTTGAGGAAATGTGAACTACCGCCCCCTCAAAGTGATATGAATCATTCATATTACACATGGATCGTATAAAGGATAGAATTAATGAACTTATGTATCATATCTAACATAAATAATTTACTGTTATTATAATATACCTATTTTTCATTTACTTACCATTCCTTTAAATATGAAAAATAGATGAATGTAGCGTTCATGTGTACGTACGACTTACCTTCTCCCTGAACGGTGCATTTCATTTCATACATCCAAATGGTATGGACTATTATAAATAAATATATAATGGATTTATATGATATATATGATATATAAATCATGAATATTATTCTAGAGAAAATTTTATTTTTACCACATGGACAATTTATAATTATAATAAGTTCATTTTTGACTCAAGTTCCGAACATCGAAAAAATGTCCGATATGAACTCAAATAATTAAATAATTTTTATAGAAAGGAAATAAGTTAAATAAAAAGAATAATAAACATGAAAAAGGTTCTAAAAAAGTATAAATTACCTTATGTTTATTATTCAGGAAATTAAAGAACGAACGAGTCAAGTTGGAAATGAGGTTAGGGGGTTTGTCTCAATCTACTTTCAATGAATCATGTTTTGGTAAAATAAACATCCTTTTACATGGTGTATATCCAACCCCTTTTACATTTACATTCATTCAAATAAAATATTCTATTATGAAGAATTTTACTAAATAAAAAAAAGAATATTTTTAACTTTTTTGGTGGCAATGACCTCTCCACCACCGTAATCATTATTTAGCTTCCTCTATAAGCCTTAATGTTTTTAAAAGGAAAAGAAATCCCTTATTCCCTTTTTGCATGTTTTAATATTGAATATGGTTTTTGAAATGGATTTATTGTTTCAATATCATGAAATGATTTATTTTTTTTGCAACGGAAATATTATTAGTGAAATGTTGATATTTTCAATATTTTATGTGTTTTGATTATACAATGGTACTTTGAAATTTTACCGGTAGTTTTGTGATAAACCATATGATACGTCATGTCGTGATAAACCAAGTATGGGTACTTATGTTATATCCTCCAATGCTTGGGGTATGGAAGTCGGTTGAATGACTAAATAATGATTTGTGTGGAAGTCGATCGTATGGTTATTCCAATTCAGTATGATTATGTCCTCGGTTACCTTTATATGCTTTATGTTGCTTCCTATAGATTTTATGGTTATACTTTGGTTAAAAAATAATGGTAGGAAATGATACTACATTTAGTGAAGTGTTTTTTCTACTTCTTTAAGGTGAAAGGTATTAGTTTATGATATTGTACTCATGGTTTACATGTTATTTTGAAAACTAACAGCTTCCCTTTTTTATGTATCCCTTACTGAGCTTTTATGCTCATCCCATGTTTTTGAAATATTTTTCATAGGAATTAAAGTGGAATAGGGTCAAGGATGGGATTATGGAAAAATCAATCCATTTAAGACATTTAAATAAACATGTTTCTTTTATTTTAATAGTTCTTATTTTATAAAAAAAATGGAAACTCGGTAGAAGTGTCTGCATGTAATATTCACGTTGTTATGTATAAGTTATGACCTAATTCTATAAAGCACTAAAACTGAAAAGTTCCTAAATGTGAATTAATTACATAATTAAAGATTTTTTAATGTTTAAGGTTGGGGCCTTATAGTTGGTATCAAAGGTCAGTTTAGACAACTTTAGGAGTTAGGGTATTATTAAAATAATATCCCTAAATTATTTTTACTTTATAGTAAGAATGAAATGATATAGCAATTGAAGGTTACCACATTGATTTGCCTATTATATTTCTCTCTTTAGATTGTTTTTTTATATTGGAAATTGGGAAGCAATTATGGGAAGGCCAATAGAGGAGAATAACCTTCCAAATTAGCATCCCAAGGTGGTTGGAATCTGAACTGAACTGTTTGTCGCAGTAATGGCATAGATGACCCGGGCTATAAATTGTGGTAGTATTCACGCATGATATCAACTAGATCAACCCCGCATGAATATTTCTATAGTGGATAATTTCATGAGGCAAGGTCCCCTATCATTCAGAGGATCATCTGACACTATTCAAGCTGAAGGGTGGATCAAAGCACTGGAAAAGATTTTAGATGTCATGGGGTGTACACTCAATCAAAAGGTTATTCTTTTTGTTTATCAATTTGAAGGGGAATTTGATCAGTGTTGGTCGATGGTTAAAATATTAGGGACATTGAGGATAATGATGATCTTCATTGGAAAAAATTCATAGGTATGTTTCTTGGGAAATATTTTCCTAAGGCAGTTTGACGAAGGATGGAAAACAATTCCTAGAATTAAGGTAGGAGGATGAATTAGTGGCTGCATACGAAGAAATGTTTACTCAACTATCATGGTAAGATAAAAATTTCATCTAATATCTTCATAGTATGATAAATCGATTTTACTCAGGAATGAATCCACGATATAGAAGAGCATTATCCTCTCTTGAATTCAAAATCTATGAGAAACATTTCAGACGTGTCAAGAAGGTAGAAATGGAACATTATGATGATCAAGTGTTCCAAGAGAGAAAACAAAAGAAAAGGTTAATTTGGTAGGAAAAGGGAAAGAATTCATCAAAGAATCTTAGAGGTAAGAAAATTAAATTTTCATTTTTGGGGAAGTGTGGAGAAAAATATCCTGGAGACTTTTTATCAATGTCTGGAAAGTGCTTCTAGTGTGGTAAACCTAGTCATATTGCTCGTAACTAAAAGGAATATGATCAAACATGCAATGAAAATCTAGTGGTAAGATGTTTTAGTTGCAATGAGTTTGGGCATTATGCCAATGTGTGTCCAAAGATGATTACCTAGAGTGGAAACCCGACAGATTAAAAGTAGATGGGTGGGGGAAAATCTTTTGTTACTACTACGGTTGTTGTCAGACCATCAAATGAAGTGGTATCCGGAACATTGTTCATTTTTTTATATTTTATCAATTTGTTGTTTGATTCAGGATCTACACATTCTTTTATTTCTAATAAATTTTCAAGTAAATTGGGAATTCTATATCAAGATATGAATCCAGAACATGTGGTAAAATAATCTGGAGGAAATTTAGAGACAAAAAGAAATTATAAGAACCTTTATGTACTTGTGTTGGAAAAGAATCTATCTGCAAACTTTATTTTTATGCCTCTAGTTGAGTTTTATGATATTTTGGGTATGGATTGGCATTCTGTTTACCATGAAAATATTCACTGTAGAGCAAAAGAAGTTTCTTTTCTAAAATAATTTTAGTTTGTGTACAAGAATAAACATTTACTTTTGATAACATATCAGGAAGATTAGAAATTAGTAAAAAATGTAAATGAATGTTACCATGCACATATTGCTGAAAACAAAGGAACTGTTCATAATAATTATGTGCAAGTAGTAAATAAGTACCTTGATGTTTTTCATTATGAGTTTTATGGTGTTATACCTGATCGGGAAGTTGAATTTACTATTGACTTAGTTCCTGATGCTATTCCAATTTCAAAAACCCATTATAGAATGTCTCAAATTGAACTTTTATAGTTAATGAAAAAATTGCTGGATTTGTTAGATAGAGGTTTCATTATACCTAGCACATCAACATGGGGTTCCCTAGTCTTTTTTGTTAAAAAGAAATATGGTTCAATGATTATTTTCATTGATTATAGAGCCTTGAACAATTTCACTATTAATAACAAGTATCCTTTGCCTAATATTGATGATTTTTTTGATCAGCTGTAGGGAGCTCATAATTTTTCGAAGATAGACATGAGGTTGAGGTTCTATTATTTGAAAGTAAAAGAAGAAAATGTTCTGAAGACTGTGTATTGTACTAGATATTTCCATTATGAATTTTTATTTATGCCTTTTGGGTAAACCAATGCACTTATTGTATTCATGGATCTAATGAATATAATTTTCCATGAGTTCTTGGATACGTTTTTGGTTGTGTTTATTGATGATATTTTGCATTATTATAAAAGTACTAAGGAGAATGAAAGTCATTTTAGGGTTTTCTTTCAGACCTTAAAAGACAATAAATTGTATGGGAAATTCAGAAAGATTGAGTTTTGGTTACAAAAAATTTTATTCGAAGGTCACATTGTTTCAAAAAATAGAAAAACTATTGATCATGATAAAACAAAATTTGTTGATGAATAGAAAATACCTACAAATATAACCGATATTTTGGTTTTTTTTGGATTTCACAGGCTATTATAGAAGGTTTGTAGAGATTTTTTCATGATTATCTGGCCCACTGACTAAGTTAACTCTAAAAGATGTAAAATTTATCTGGACAAAATATTGTGAAGATTGTTTTCAAGAATTGAAAAGAATATTGGTGAATGCTCCAGTTTTTTCCATTACATTCAATAAATGGTGAGTTCTTTATCTAATGTGATTCTTTGTTTAGAAGAATTGGTTGTGTCCTAATTTAGAATGATCAGGTAATTGATTATGCTTCACGTCAGTTAAAAACTAAAGAGTTAAATTAACCTACACATTATTTGAAAGTAGTTGCTATTGTTTTTTCTTTAAAAATTTAGAGGCCTCATTTGTATGGGGTAATCTGTAAAATATATAGTGATCACAAAAGTTTGAAGTATATATTCACTCATAAGGAACTGAACATGAGATTTAGGATGTGGTAGGAATTAATCTAGGATTATAATTGCATGATTCATTACTATCTATGAAAAGAAAATAATGTGGCTGACGCTTTGAGTCGAAAAAGTAATTCTAGATTAACCATGTTACATTTGGAACAAGATCCTTTGATTAATGATTTTATGATCTTTGGAATAGAAGTTTTTGGGGTAGAAAATTCTTCTGTTTTTTACACGTTTTAGTGAAATCATCTCTCTAAGACATAATTAAGAAAGTGAAGACGAAAGACAATGAGTTTTAAGAAAAGTTAGAATTCGTTCATAAGGATAAGTTACAATAGTTTAATATTGATAGAGCCATTTTTTAGAGGGTTGGAAAGAGTTTTTGTGTGCTTTTTGATTCATAGTTAAAGAAAGAGTTTTTATGTGAAGCTCATAGTTATTCATTTTATTTTCATCTTGGAAATAGTAAGATGTACAAAAATCTTTGGAGATATTACTAGTGGGATGGAATGAAAAGAGATATTGAAAACTTTTCTGTGAAGAGTTTGACTTGCCAACATAGCAGAGCGACAGTTACCGAAAGGGATGCTTCAGCCTTTACCGGTTCCATAGTGGTAATGGGAAAATGTTTCCAAGGATTTCATATGGGGATTACTGGAGACTTCTTGAGGTAACAATGCAATCTGGGTTATTATTGATTGATTAATTTTTTTTTCTCATTTTCATCCAATTCAAGATACTAGGTCTCTAGATCAACTTTCCCAGTTTTATGTTAAAGAGATAGTTATGTTACATGGAGTTACCCTCTCCATTGTATCTTATCATGATCCCAGGTTCACTTCTATCTTTTGGAAAGGCCTTCATAAGTCATTGGGTACTGAATTAAATTTTAGTACATCTTTTAATCCACAATCAGATGAGAAGTCAGAACAAACAGTTCAAACATTGGAAGATATGATACATGCTTTCTCAATAGATTACCAAGGAAGTTGGGACCAACATTTTTCTTTGGTTGAATTTTCTCATAACAATAGTTTTTATTCTAGTATACAAATGGCTCCATTTGAGGCCTTATATGTAGATCGATGTCGAACTCCAGATTTTTGGGATGAAATATATGAAAGGAAGTCGATGGGATTAGAATTGATAGAAGAGATGGTAGAAAAGTTTAGTTGATACCAAAACACATGAGGATAGATCAAAGTAGGTAGAAAAGTAATGCAGATAACCAGAGGAAGGATCTTTCTCTTGAGGTCGGTGGTCATGTCTTTCTCAAATTTTCTCCATGAAAAAGTGTGATACGTTTTGGAAAGAAGGGAAAGCTGAGTCTGAGGTTTATTGGAACCTATGAAATCCTTGAGAAATTTGGTTTAGTTTCCTACAAAGTGTCTTTACATACATGTTTTTACCAGGTACACAATTTTTTTCATGTTTCAATGTTAAGAAAGTATATGCTAGATCTATCTCATTATTGAGTCTAGAGGTAGTTCATTTGGATGAAAATCTTTATTATAAGGAACAACCAGTCCAAGATTCTTGACCAAAGAGAGAAAGTGTTCCAGAATAAAGTAATAAATCAGGTAATGGTTTGTGAAAAAACCACTTGATTGAAGAGTCTACATGGGAGTCTGAAAATATATTAGGGATAAATACTCCTACTTATTTGATAAGTGAACATAATTGCGGGGATGCAATTCCCAAATGGTGGGAAGGATGTAACGACCCAGGTATTTATAGAATAATACTTTTGATTTCATTTAATAATTATGAATAAGATATTAATTTTACTTTAAAGGAAATTTTATGTTCAATAGAATACCTGACACACAATAATGGGTTTCTCTGAAATCTCATGTTGCGAACAAGGCTAAGTTAGACTGAAAAATAATAATATATTATAATTTTCAATTGTAGTCAACGCATAGACATTTTATTTGAGGTAATGAATAGAACAAACTACAAATATGATTATAAATTTCTATTAAATATTTTCACATTAATCTAATAATATTTAGAGGCTTAATATGAGAATGAATCCAATTTTAAGCAAAAAACTCCAATATTCATTAAATGGTCAATTTACCTCCTTTTTCAGGTGAAAACTTTTTAAATCTAGTTTTTTTCACTTTTATATGTTTAATTTGAAAAAATAATCTTCTTATTCAGAAGTGGGATATCAAAATTTATTTTGGGTAATTTTTTTTGGTATTTTTATGATAATGTTCTTTTTTATGAATAGTGGAAAATACTACATTTTATGTCCAAACTGTCTTTTCATCTGATTTATTTATATTGTTAGATTATCATTTTAAATGGTTTGAAAGTGTAATTGGATTATTTTTTTTACCATTCTTCCTTGCAGGTCATTGGATGTAATTTCACATCGAAATTGGATATAAACACAAGTCAATCTTTTTTTTAGTTTTTAATTCTTACAAATATGCTCTCTAGTTTTGACAACGGAAATTAATTTTAAATTAACTAATGAAACTTATAGTATTTTAATTTTGTAAAATAGAATTAATTTTGGAATTAAAAATATCAAAATTATCCTTGGGTGAATTTTTTGTATTTTTTCCAAAAACGATCAATTTGTTATAAATAGTGAAAAACACTACAAAAAGTTAAAAACCCACTTTTTAATTTAAATGAAATTTTACTACTTCTGTGAATATAATTTCTAAAATCCTGCATATATGGTTATCATTAGTAATTCAAATGTGGTTCAATATAATGAAAATAATTTTTGGTGAATAGTAACTTTTGATTTTTATTTACCGCGGTTAAAGGTAAATAGCATAATTCAAGGTAAAAATATTATTATAATAATATAAAATTACCTTTACACTGGTCCTAACATTATTGAAAGTTTCATGGATGACCAATAAAATAATTTGGTAGAACTTTTGGCTTTTGGAAGCCACTTGGTTAAGATAATTACATTAATAACTTTTTATTTTAAGTAAAAAAAAATATCACAAACATGTATTGTTTTACTAAAAAAAATTAATGTGGTGTTATATGATTGATATCTTTGACTATAAATAGTCATTAGAAAGCTAAAAATATTTTCTACATTGTGGTATTTTATTTATAATTTTTAGACATCATATAAATAAATTTATTTATCACACAATAATGATGTAATGATTACCTCGTTAATGATGTTTTAAATAAATGATATTATAAATATTAAAATATATTTATTTTGAAACTTTTTATGCTATACACGGATTTTATGGATGACTATGACTTGTTATATTTAAATTAATGAAGTTTTTTTGTTTTGATAATGTTGTTATGAATTTTTAAAAAGTCATCATATGAATAGTATAAAAATTGACATAATTGAGTTTTAAAATCAGTTATTATTTTATGAAATGATAAAATAGTCCTAAAAATATAAGATTCAGAAAAATGACACATATAATGTAAAATATGTCATTATTGATCCATTTTGGTTCTCTTTGAATTTTTTTCTAAATATATTAACTATATAGTATGTGTATATAAGAATACATGATAAAAGTTAAATAAGTTAACAAAAGGTTAAATAAAAAGGATAAGGACTAAACAATATACAAAACCTATACAATTCTTATTGGATGATTGTATTTCAACTTATATTCATCTTATCTCTGAGTTTAATGAGTTGTGAACCTTTTGAAAACAAAAATAATTTTATAATAAAATAATACTTTCAAACATTCCTAAAGAGCCCCTCCTCCCTCTTATAAAAAGACAACACCTCTAACACATTACTCACTTCACTCAGCCCCCTTGAATCATCCAAAATCTGCCCAAATAAGCTACCAACATCCCTCTATTCCTCTAATAAGCCTTACCTGAGGAAGAAGGAAATTCAAGAGAGCCTTTTGTCTCAAATCAAAAGAAGTTACTCGATTTGAGGTAATGTCTTCTCTCATGTTTATTTCCATTATTTTTCCCTCTCATCTCTCTATAATCATCTTTTTATTTGTTTATACAAAAACAGCAATATCCTCAATATATTAGGTTTTTGTTATGAGAAGTATTATAACTAAATTTACACACACTTCCCTGTAATGGATAGGAACATATTGTTTCTGTTTATAAAGAACTCTTGTATTACGAAACTATGACTGTTTTATTTTCCCCTACCACCTCTCATGGTGGAAATTATGATGGTACTGTAATTATATATGATATTTATGATATTTATTTTATATCTATGCTTATTTAATTTTTATTTATAACACAATTTTATGCTTTTCATGTTGTATAAATATGATAATTTCATTTGAGGAAGTGCGGACTACCGCCCCCTAAAAGTGATATGACTCGTTCATTCTATACATGGAACGTATAAAGGATGGAATTAATAAACTTATTTAATATATATAACACAGATAATATACTGGAATTGTAATATACCTATGTATCATTTATCTTCCATTCCTCTAAATATGAAAAATATATGAAAGTAGCATTCATATATACGTACGGCTTACAGTCTCCGTGAACTGTGCATTTTATTTATTATATCCAAATTTTATTGAAAATTATAAATACATATATACTGGATATATAGGATATATATGAAATCTAAATCTAGAATATTATTCTCAAGATAATTTACTTTTTACCACATCTACAATTTATAACTATAACAAGTTAATTTTTTTACTCATGTTCCGAACATCAACAAAATGTCCGATATGAACAAAAATAATTAACTAAATGTTATAGAAATGTAATAAGTGGCATAAAATAAATAATAAACATGGTTAAATTTCTTGAGAAAGTAAGAATTAACATAAGTTTATTATTCCATAAATTAAATAACGAAAGAGTCAAGTCAGACAAGAGGTAAGGGACTTTGTCTCAGTCTCCTTTCATCGAGGCATGTTTTGATAATATACACCTCCTTTTTAACACAGTGTATAATAAGCCCCTTTGACTTTTAATTTCATTCCATGGGAATATTTTTTTTAACAAATCATTTTATTAAATGAAAAAAGAAATGTTGTTAATGTTTGTGGCGACAATAACCTCTCTGCCACCATAATCATTATTTAGATTCCTCTAGAAGTCTTAATGTTTCTAAAAGGAAAAAACTCCATTATTCCCTTTTTGGGTGTTTTTATATTGAAAATGGTTTTTGAAATGGATTGATTATTTCAATATCTTGAAATTATGTCTTTTTATTTGAGAATAAATTTTATTAGTGAAATGTTGATATTTTCAATATTTTATGTGTTATGATTATATAATTGTACTTGGACATTTAACGGGTGGTTACATGATAAAACAAATGATTTGTGGTGCTTTGATAAACCATGGACGGGTTTTTACGTTATAACCTTCAAAGCATTGGGTATGGAAGTCGTCCATATGGATATTAGATTTAGTGATAGGTGTGGAAGTCGACTGTATGGTTATTCCATTTCAATATGATTATGTCCCAGGTTACCTTCATTAGAATTATGTTGCATCCTATGGGATTTATGGTAATTTTTTTTTAAAATATGGGTAAGAAATGATCTTAAATTCAGTGAAGTTTTTTTGCTACTTCTTTATGGTGAAAGGTATTATTTTATGATAATGTATTCATGGTTTACATATTGTTTTGAAAACTAACTTTTTTCCATCTTTGTATCCCTTACTGAGCTTTTATGCTCATCCCATGTTTTTGAAATATTTTTCATACGACATAAAGTGGAGTAGGGTCAAATATGGGATCAAAAAAAAGTCATTCCATTTAAAACAAGGAACTAAACATATTTCTTTTCTTTTAAGAGTTTTTATTTTATGAAAAAATGGAAATTGAGGAGAAGAATCTACATTTATTACTCAAGTTGTTATATATAAGTTATGACATAATTATATAAATCTCTAAACCTGAAAAGATCCTCATTGTGAATTACTAACTTAATTCAAGATTAAGTAATGTTTAAGGATGGGGCCTTATAGTGTGTTTGGAATTATCGATATATCCCTCCATGATTGTGTTTGTTGATAAGAAAACATGAGGTTATTGCTAAAAATGATCCACCAACACTAGAACCCGAGTCACTAATTGTGCGGGGATTAAGGGCAGAGATATATTTGTAAAGAACATTGATTTATTAGAGTAGTTTATAGAGATAGACCTAGAGAAGGTTGTGAAGAGTATGTCTAACCTGGTGTGGGAATTTTAATTACAACACCCTATAACTTTTTCCAGAGATGGTGGAACTGAGGTGGAAGAGTTCTTGATTGAGCCCATCCAAACTATACATGTCTAATTATATAATCTTATAAATAATTGGATCAATTATTCTGATTATATATTATGAATATTAGAAAAATGTTAGTGGTATGTTTCGGCTTGGACTGAGAAGGAAAATTATATGGCATGGAAGGAATTTTTGGAAAAGTTCCTGGAGAACTTTGATCCATAGATACTAAGATTGGATAGACTAGTTGAGTTCATGTGGTTGACTTAGGCTAGTATTTCTATGATGGATTATTTAATAACTTTCATTTTCTTACTCCAACACCATAAGGGGATGAGACAACCATGGAAAGATGTTTCTTGGATGGGATTAAATGAGAAATTAAGTCACAATTTAATATCTTTCGGATGAAAAAGTTTTTTGAAGTGGTAGATTGGGCTCTCTTATCTTAGGGGAACCTAAAGAAGGATTCAATTAGAGGACATGTGGTTTATCTAGGGGATTATTATGTATAACTTCTTAAGGTAGGAATCATTAATATGAGAATGTTTTCTAGATCATTGGAAAGAAGTGTGACCAGGGGGAAGGATTAGTAACTCAGGATACTACCCAAGTGATTTTTCATTAGTGATGTAGGTCAGGAAAATTTCCTGGACATTGTCCCTAACGACTGGTAGAGTACTAAGCTTGTAGTAGGAAGTGACATCTACAATGGGTCTCCAGGAAGCCACAACATATGGGTACTGATGGGGAAGATTGAAAGAACTAGAGTGTGGGAAGGGGATCTTATACACCGTATCAGTATAGAAATTGGAGTTCTACTATCTATGAGGGTAGAAGAAGTGGATGCGTAACTTCTTAGAAAGTGTACCCATATAACGAGAGTGGTTCAACTTAGGGGACTCCAAAGTACTCATAGGGAAGGGGGAATGAGTTTTCTAGTTGTTTAACCAACATTGAGGGACAGTGAGATTGTTTCATCAATAGTTAAAGGTAAAATTCTGGTATTTTATAATCTATCTAATTCCTTATTTCATATCAGCACCACCCAGTAATTTATATCATCACAAATTTTAAATGGTTTGAGTTTGGAATTGGGTTTTGTGAGTGGGGTAATGAAAATTTATACACATTTTGGGTTAGGGTCAAGATACTTTTTCTTGTGAAAAGGGTGTTTTCTTGATGTTTGGGAGTATCATTTTCTTTGGGATCTCTAAATTCTAGATATGTTAGGCTTTGTCTTAATTATGGTTATGGAGGGATTAGTATCATTCCATTCCTACATAGATTGTTACCATAGGTGAGTGACTTTTATGTATCTTGGGGGTAGAAAATATATTCATTATGGGAAGTGGGATATCTGGGATATCTTTAATGGCCCAGTTCACTAGCATTTGGGGGAGCCTACAGCCTAGGTTTCTAGATAGCTATTGGATGATGGAGGTGTAAAGTGTGATGACTTTCCACTCATATTGGACAGGTTCTAGGACAATTTTACTAAGGATTTCCTTGAGTTTACACATGAGAGTGATGCATAATTTATAGTTGATCTCATTCTATGAGTTGAGCCCATCCATACTCCACCATATATAAAGGCAACAATAGAGATCCTAGAGCACATGACTCAACTATAATAGTTGATGGATAATGAGGTTATCCATCTGAGTATGTCACATTGGGGTTATCTAGTGTAGTATTCAATGAATGATAATGGAAATTTTCACTTATGTGTTGATTACCAGATGTAGAACAACCTGGCTATGATAAAATGGTAGCCTATTCAGCATATCAATGATCTTTTTTAACATATGAGTGGGGATGTGTCTTTTCCAGTATCTACTTGAGATTGGGGTATCATCAGTTGAGATTTTGAACTTCTAATATACTGAGGACTACATTTAGAAGCAGTTATGTCCTATATGAGTATTTCATGAGGCTATTTGGTTTAAAGAATGGTCATACCGTGTTCATGGACCTGATGAACATAATATTCCACCCATATCAAGAGATGTTTATCATAGTGTTTATAGATAACATCTTTTTGTACTCCAATACTCATTAAAATCATTCCCAACATCTTAACATTATCCTGAGTACACTGATAGTGAATCAGATATATGCCAATATATCAAAATTTCAATTCTATATTGATCAGGTATACTTCATGGGTCACATCATCTTAGAGGAAGGTGTGTCAGTTGGCCCAGAGAAGGTTAAAAAATCCATTTCATGGGAGAATCCTAAGATCATTTTTGATATATATAGAATTTTGGGTTTAGCGGGTTAGGATCAGATTTTCATCTGGGACATTTCCCAATTAGAAGCAGAACATTCGGGCTTGACCAAGAAGGGATAATGGGTTGAATGGTCTTGAGAAAGCAATAATGACTTCTAGAAGATGACATAGTGCTTGACATCGACACCAATTTTGACCATACCTATCAATGGTGATGAGTATATGGTGTTTTTGTATTCCTATTGGATAAGCCATGGAGTAGTGTTGATACAGGGAGATTGAGTTGTGGCATATTGTTCAAGTCAAATGAGTCCACATTAATGGAATTACCCTATAGAAAACCTCGAGTTTATTTTAGTGGATCATGAATTAAAGTATTGGAAAGACTACCTATTGGGAGAATGGTTTAATGTGTATACTGATCACAAGATATTAAATTATATCTTTTCACAATGATATTTGAATCTCTGACAATGATGGTGGGTTGAGTGTATGAATTAATTCGGATTTGATCTAGCATATATTCCTGGTAATGGAAATAGTGTTACTAATTCTCTATATAAGAATACTCAGACTCAGGTAGTTCTAGAGTCATTGTCTTAGTGTAAAATGATTACATAACTGGATGAGATGCATGTTGTGGTTCAAGAGATCAAGAAGTGAATGAATCTTGTATCAGTTTTAGTGGAATCTATACTTTTTATTTGGACCATGGATTGGCAGTTTTAGGAACTGGAATATTTTTCCTTAAGGGAAATCCTAGAAGGTGGGAAGTCACCGCCTGATTAGAGCATAGATGATGCTGATATCATCTTTTTCAGGACTCAGGATGTTGTGCCAATGAGAACGATGAAAGTGAAGATGTGTGACTTTCATGTCACAAAGGGGGTGTTTCATCCCGGTGTGACCAAAATGTGTTGTAACCTATGATGATAGTTTTTTTGGTCAAGCATAAAATTGGAGATATAAGGTTTTGTGACATGATGAAACATCTTTCAACAGTAGAATTTTTATCATCCAAAACATGGTGGTTTATGATAGTAGTTTTTCCATTCTATAATGGATGTGGGATGACATACCTATGAAATATTTACTAGGAATCCGAAGGATTCCTTATAATAATGATATTATTTGGGTGATTGTGGACCGTTTTCCAAAGGTAGTGCATTTCTTATCGATATGAGAGACTCTCTATATGAAATAGTTAGGATATTTTTACATTCATGGTATAGTTCATCTGCACAGGGTTCCACTATGAATTACTTTAGACTGTGACTCTCTTTTTTTACTTTGTGCTTCTAGTAGGGCCTGTATAAGGGGATTGGTGCAAAATTTTCATGGATTTCGAATTTCCATCCACATAAAGATGTGAATTAAAAATATACTATAAATGTGATTTAGGATATTCTTGTTAATGTAACATAGTCTTTGGTGGGTATTTAGTGAAGCACCTAGATTTGGTGGAGTATGCCTATAACATCAGTTATCAAGAAACTATTTTGAAGGAACCGTATGGGGAACCTTATTTTAGTTCCTTTAGATCACCTCTATGATGGATGGAGGCAGGTGACTTACAACTCTTGGGACTGAGTCTCATGTATGAAACATTGGAGTGGGTTCACCTAATTTGGAAATGTATGACTATTCCATAGAGTAGGAAATATTCTATGATGATAGACATCAATGAACCCTAGAATTTGTTTAGGGTGATGATATATTCCTTTCAGTTTCTCCAAGATTTGATCAAGGCAGATATGAAGAAAGGGCATGTTGGCACATAGGTTTGTTCTACCATTAGAATTGGTCAATTGAATCAGTCTGGTGGCGTACTGATTGGTTGGTCCATATATATATTGTTCTATGAATTATATTTTTTCATGTTTCACAACTTCAGTGGTATTACCGCAACCATTCTCAAGTGATTTATGTGTATGATGTTGATATTTAGAAGGATGAATCCTTTTAGGAGCATCTGATACATG
Source organism: Viscum album (assembly GCA_963277665.1). NCBI lineage: Eukaryota > Viridiplantae > Streptophyta > Magnoliopsida > Santalales > Viscaceae > Viscum > Viscum album. The sequence goes on from OY728122.1 coordinate 1,259,172,732, forward strand.
TGTTTCATCGTAGTGAGAAATTTTTGTGAGTAAATACCATGATGATAGTTCATGTTTTTTTTTCAACATTGTTATGTTCAAGATGAAACTTGGGAAAGGAAGTGGATATGTAGGCTGTAGGGCATTTCCTTCTTGACTCTAAATCTTATGGATTCTTGGGAGTGAAGCTCAAGGATTAGTAGTTATAATATGGGTAGATTGAAATATCATAACCTTTTTTGAGATTTATCCAGCTTTTTTTATGTACTCTTTGGATTAGTTTGGAGTAAATTTTATTTGGGTTTCATCCTAGGTCTGTTTGGGTGAAAATTGGATAATATTTGAAGGAAGGGGGCAGTGCATGGTTTGGGCATGATATTCCAAAACTGTGTTTCTAGCCTAACAATTTGTGAGAACTCAAGAATGGGGGATTCATACGGCTAGTGCATGTTATATCAAACCATACACCACATTAGGAGTAATTTTGCACCACCCCAAGAAGAGGAACATGATTTTGGAGCATGATTTGGAAAATTGTGCGCCCCTCCCAAAGAAACAATGTGTATGGGTTTAATTATTCCAAAAAATATATTAACAATACATAAATGCCTATAATTCAACAAAAATCGACCCTAGAACATCAGTAAACATTTTCTATTATTATTGGCTGCTCTATGATGAATTTGGAGGCGTTATATCCTCCTTTATTGACAATTTAAAAATTGTATTGAAGATATTCACCTCCCCTAGTTTCAGATATAGGTCATGTTCTTCATTGTGATCTTTGTTATTTGACTTCAAATTGGCAACTTATACCAAAGTAAACTCATAGTCAATATTATGGTAGGTGGATAAAATTCAATTCACATAGTATTGAATTTTAATTGCATGTATTTGTGGTGAAATTTCAATTTTCACAACTAGAAATTTAATCTTGAATTGATTTATTAAATTGATTAATTAATATAGGGAATCATAGAACTGATTTTATGTAATTTCCTTATGATTATGAATTTGGGAAAATTCGGGATAATTAAAATTGGTTGAATTGAATTAATTAATGGGTCAATTAATTAATGGAAATTGTTTTCATTATGATATTGGGGGAATTGGACAAATTAATTTATGAATTATTTATTGGAATGCAGTGATTTTGGAATTGATGAGGAATTGAGATTGTGGTATTGGTAAACTAATGTGCTATGAATTAATTGATAATTTGTAGTAAGGGATGTTTTGATTAACCTTTAAGGGTTAATGATTAATATGACTAAATGTTGATAAATGGATAATAGTGAATTTTTAATATTAATCCATGTGAATTAAAGTAATGTGCCTTTATTTTTTATGAATTGAAATAGTATTAAATGATGTGGATGTTTGATAAAAATTTTAATGATGATTAAACTTAATGAATGCAGTGAATTTTTTATTTTTGATATTCGGATATATATGATATATGTTTTTGGGATAGGGACTGAGGCTCTAAATTCCTATGGGTGATAATTGAGTGTGGGATAGGGAATGAGGCCTCAAATACCCATATGAGATATCCTGAATGAGATAGGGATTGAAGCACAAAATACCCATGTGATATTATGTAACACCCCAAACTTATACAGTACGTTTCTCTGTGAATAATATCATAGCTTGTGTTATACGCAACTTCGAGTTCTAGCACACCACAACCAATCAAAATAGATGTTATGAATAGTAATACCCACTTTTTTAAATTTTATAAATTTTATTTTTCAAAATGTAATTCATTTTTGGATTTATAATATCCAAATTTTATTAGGGTGAATTTTTGATATTTTTCTGAAAACATTCAATTTTTGATGAATAGTGAAAAACACAGCGTTATTGTTTATAACCGACTTTTTATATAAATAATTATATATTTTATTTAAATTTATTTTAAGTCAAAATACATAAATAATACCTATATTAGTTCCATTTAATTAATTGGATTCATTTTATAATAATATTAAATGTATAAAAGTTTATTGAACTTTTTAACGTCTTTTACCCATCTTCTAGGCACATTTGCAAATTTGCATAAAACATAATTTTACCACTTTAGTGAATTAAATTTCAAAAATCTGAGACACACGGTTGATATCAGCAATTAAAAATTGGTTCAATAGCACCAAAATAATTATAGGTGAATAGTAACTTTTGAATTTTATTTACCACTGTTAAAAGAATGTAGGGAAGTTAAAGGTAAAAATGATATTATTGTTACACTAACATGTGTAATAATTCTATTATATAATTGTATTTCAACCAAAATCAACCTTATGAATAAAATATGATCCCCTTTTATCCACTTGGATTAGATTAGGACATTTAGTATTATTTTATTTAAAGAAGAGTTAAAAGTGTTAAATACAAATTTTCATAACTAAAACATTTTTAATATTGGGATATATATAAGATAAATTCGACTATAAATTTTCAGTAGATAGATAAAAATATTTCCTAAATAATGGTATTTTATTTATAATTTTTAGACATTAAATAATGAAATTTCTTTATGACATAATGATGATGCAGTAATTACCATATTAATGAAATATTAAAATAAATGAAATTATAAATATAACAATAAATGTAAATTGAGTCTTCTGATAAATTCCATTAATTTTATAGGTTAATATGACATTTTAGGATTGATTTAATGTATTTTGTTTGAAGTAATCATGTTTTTTTAACATTTACAGAAACCAAATACTAAATAGTGTCAAAATTGACGTAAATGAGTTTTTAAAACAAATACTATATTATTAAATGATATAATATTCATAAAAATCTAAGGTTCATCTAAAGGACTAATATAATGATAGATATGTCATTAATTAACCACTTGTGGTTCTCTTTTCATTTAATAGTAAGGTTATTAAGCATGTAATATAAAAATACAACAAGACATTCTAAAAGTTAAACTATATAACTAAGAGTTAAATCTAAAAGATAAGGTTAATATGGTGACCTAAACATGTCAAAAACCAATTGGTTGAGAGTATTGAGACCCATCACTACATTATCCTAGAAATAAATTAATTTTGAGTAGTTATAAAACTGAAAATGATTTTATAATAAAACAATATTTCAAGATTTTTCTAAAGTGACCCTCACCTCTCTTATAAAAGGGTTCTCTCCTTCTCTCAAAATCACACCTCCAAAACCATTTCTATTTGCCAAAAACTACTCCAATATCCTCCCTAAATAACTTCAATTCAACCTAGAGGCCTTACTTTAAGCAGAAATACCACCTAAGGATCCCTTTTGGACAAATCAAACGGAAGCACCCGAAGAAGAGGTAATAATTTCATCACCCCTTTCAAATTTCTTTTCTTCATACACTTCCTATTTCTTTATTGTTTCAATAAATAAAATAATAAATCCAGTATTTTCTACAAAATGTGATCTTATTATAAATATAGTACAACCATATTCATTTTTCTATCCATCCTATGAATGACAAAGTCACCATATGTGTGTACGTACGGCTTACTGTCTCCACGTCGTGGTGTTGTTTGTTGTTCAACAATTTATTATTTGGATGGGTATAATAATGAGTTTAATTGATGTAAATAATAAATATAACATGTTAATGATTTTTTATATATGATATACCATCCAATTACATACGATTTAACCATCAATAGAATGGTATTGTCACTTGTGCGTATGTACGGATTACCCTCTCCACAAACACGATGAGATTTATTTCCCATCGTAACCATTGAAGAATAATTTTTATTTTAAGAATAAAATTAATGTCTAAGAACTTAATATAATATTTATATGAATCAAATATATCTTATCCATGAAAAAAGTGATTTACGTAGGAAAATATATAAAGGAAAATGAATCTGTTAACACCCGAAACAATTATACTACTGAAATATTATTAACAAAACAATATTAGAAGATCATATATAATATCATATTTATGTATATGGTTCCCATATATTTTAATAATCATGATCTAACTATAATACACATGGTTAACGTACCCTCTTCTGGGGAAAATTATAAGGCAAGGGTTAATTTTACGATCTATTTATTATTAGAGGTTGTTTTTACGAAAGTATCTACTGGGACATCTTTATCATCTGCATATGTGTTTCTTTTAAATGTATTTCAAAACATTTTTACTATTTCCCAAAATATGGTTTAAATAAATTTATACCATTTTCTGACTTTTTATAAAAGGGTTTCAATGTAATCTTTCCATCATTTTCTAAACAAGGTATTTTAAGACATTTTCGACAAATTAAGGTAAGAATGTTTTTTTAACTTATACAGTGGGTGAAGCTATTTTCCACCAATATAATAACTTTGAAGAATTCATTACAAGATTATAATAATTTCTTCAAAATTAATGTTTTCTTTTATAATTATGTTACTTTTAGATGATTTAAAAATAGAAAGATATATTTCTCTATAATAGTTTTGATTTCATCTATGTCAACATCCATTGATGGATTTTACACTTGTTTGATGTTGATTTGTTGTGATAAAATCTTCCATATTGTATTGAAGGTTTTGGGTTTTGTTTGACTATGTATGTATTATTTTTATACCATTCATGGTTTATGGTTAAATTATTAACATTTCATATGCTAGTTTTAATATTAATGTTTATGTTATGTTTCATCCTTTTCGTATGAGGAATACATTGGACTTAGTAAGTGATGTGTGGAGCCCACTATATCTCCCTAATAAATCAGTAGGTCTCATGAGACAAACTAGTGTCTTGGCACAAGGCCTTGACAAATTTTTATTTTTAGGATTGGCATGAGGCCTTGACTATGGGGTTATAATGTCCGACATTATGCATTCCATCATTATGAAATTAGCTATTTATAGAATCCCATCTTTTTATAACATAAACTTTCATTTCATTACATGGAACTGAGGATCTTTAAGGTTTAGTGTCTTGGAAACAAGGAACATAATACATGAAAAGAATATAAAACATTCTTCTTAAACACTTGAAAGGCTTCTCCTTAAGTTCATCCTAGGTTCATTACTGCATCTCATAACCTGGGGACATACATCAAAAGAAAGGGTGAGCGGAAGGCCCAGTAAGGGAAACAAGAGAAACATTTTACATGTGAACTTGAGACACTTCAATAAGGACATGAAAAGAACATTAAGGCATGAGAAAGAAATCATGAGATAAATCATAATAAAAATAAAATTTTTCATAACTTGAAGATGTGGCTACAACATTAAATATTGACAATTATTTCATTTCACCAAGGTCCATCCCCAAGGTGTTATTAAAAATTACCAAGGTTATTCACCAAGGTATCAGTCTAAAAAGTCATCTCTAGAGATTAAGTCTTTACCCAATGCATTGGAGTGCTATCTAGGCGCACCCTTGACATGTCTTTATTATCATGTGAGCCACATATATAATCATCAATCATTTCATAAACAACCCATATATCATAAAAGAAATGGGTTTCATTTCATAATTATAACGTTTTAAAAACTGCTTTAAAGACATGATCTTTATGTCACTTTAAACCCACGGAAAGGGGAAGCGGGTTTCATGTATGTAAATACCAGAATTTAAAATAGAACATTTTGATATATATGTGAATACCCTTGTAGAAATAAGATCTTTGAGTATTCACTTTATAACATAAAATAATTTTGAGAAAAGAGAGAGGCATTTTGAGATGAAAATTCTGCAGCATAACGGCTATGTTACAAGGTTTTAGAAAACATTGAAAAGAGAGGGAACATGGGTCACCCACTCATAAATGATCCATAAAATTGTATGGGGACAGATTATAATGGATTTAAGAACATGGTAATGAGATTTTAAAGATATATCATATGAAATGAAAAACATGGAAGTGAGACAAAAATAAGATTTCTCTTATGAAAATTCGGCAGCCTAACAGCGTCACTTAAACATCAATAAAAAAGATTTCACAAGATCAAATAGGGTCTCTCATCATATTATCATAAGATATCAGTATGATAGATATAGAGATCATACCCCAATATAATAAAAAGGAACTTTAAATACTTGACATGAAAATCGAACTTGAAAAATGAGAAGGGTGAAAGAATCCCTTAAAAATTCGGCAGCTTAACGGCGTCACTTAAACTTTCATAAAACGAAATGATGAGAGTAAGAGGGGATCTCTCAACATATAAAAATGAAAAGGGAAGTAAGAGGAATATAAAAGAACATCCTCTCACAAAAGAACATGGAGCATAAAGGGAATGACATAAAAGAGATTACATGAAAAGAAAGAGAGAGGTCGGATCCCTTACCTTAAAACGTAACTCTTAAAACTCAAAGGTTTGGACCTTGAGGGCTTGGGGGTACCTTGGGAGGACTCCTTGGGAGGTAAGGAGACCAGAACATCGTTCAGGATGGTTTTCGAGTCGAAAGGATGATAGGAGGGCTTGGTATTTATAGGGAAAGTGAGGGGACAAGGCATTAATGGCCAAGAGACACCTCACAAATGCTTTTCTCAAAACCATGTGCTCTCCCTTGGCATTTACCATGAAGTTAGGACACATGGGCCCCCCAAAACAATACTTCATCACCCTTGGCCGTCCAAACCTTAAAATATCTCATGACATCATCATGACATAGTTATGATGTCATTAAACATACTGAAACCCTAAAACTGCATTTTTACTATTCACTAAAAAATTCATCTTTCTCAAAAAAATCCCAAAATTTCACCTTAACCAAAAATAGATGCTCTAATTACATTTATGAACTCCATTTTATAAAAATAATTTTCTGAATATTTTTAATTTAATTTTTAAATAAAAACACTATTGATCGAGAATTCATTTTTTTCAGAAAAATCCCCAAAAATTACCATAACATAATATCAATGCTCTGAGTTCAAAAATAAAGTCTTTTTTATAAAAATAATTTTCTAATTATTTTTAATTAAATTTTTAATTAAAAAATACTATTCAGCTGAAAAAAACTAATACTTGACTCATAATTTATGGAACCGTTATTTACCCATTTTGTTGAATCACATTACTTAATCTAGGTGACTAAATTATACTAAAACTTTCTTTGAGTGAAATTACTAATCTAGTTGGTCACATTACTAATCCTAAGCGTAAAATAACTATTCATAATTTACTATTCATCAAAAATTAAGTTGATCTTATTAGACTCCAAATTACTTACTGAACACTTTTGTAGAAGACCATTTTTTGAAAATCACTACACGTCATTAATTATTTAGGGTTTACATAAATATTTTAAAATATCATTTTTTCAAAATTCATCAATAAAACACATCCTAAAATTATCCGGACATTAGAAGTTTCACAAACATCACTAAAGGAAGAAATCTTAATTTATTCATCCCAAAGGATTACACAAAGAAGCTACGGTCTCGTCACATATCCCCTTATAACACCGGTATATGACCTAAGTGTAAGGTGTGCTATGGTGAGAGAATCTGAGGGAGGCTCAGATAAAATTTCCCTAGTAGTAATATCTACTAACTTGAACTTCTCCCGCAGGTGTTTCTATTCAAGCTTGACACGCTGGAGTTCGGCTTGGTCTTGGTTCAAAGCGAAGCCCACAGATGCTACCTCCTTCCCAAGCTCTGATAAGTGGGCTTCATAAGGTTCGAGTCTACTGAATGAAGCCATCAACTCCTCTTTCTACATTAACCATTAACATCTTATTAAATCATTAAGAGTAAGTTAATATACTACTCAAAAAGATTGGGTCGATACATTCTTACCCCCTTAAGAAATTTCATCCCTGAAATTTATACTTGAGGCCTGGTCGAAAAGGTGAGGGTATTTTTGCTTCATTGTTTCCTCAGGCTCCAAAGTCGCTTCTTCATATTTATGATTCCTCCACAACACTTTCACAAGGTGGGTAGTCTTGTTTCGTAGAAGCTTATCTCTACGGTCCAAGATCTCCACTGGCTGCTCCTCATAAGAGAGGTCATGTTCCAGTTGTACCACCTCTGGGTTCAGTACATGCGAAGGGTCGGGTATGTACTTCCTCAAGAGAGATACATGGAAGACATCATGAACTTGAGCTAGGTTCGGTGGAAGTGCTAGACGATAGGCCACTGCTCCTATGCGATCAAGGATTTCATAGGGGCCAATGTACCTAGGGTTGAGCTTCCCTTTCTTCCCAAACCGCATGACTCTATTCCAGGGAGAAATTTGAAGGAAGAATTTATCACCAACACCAAACTCCAAGTCCCTTCGACGATTGTCAGCATAGCTCTTCTGCTGACTCTGAGCAGCCTTTATGTGTTGTTGGATGGCATGAACCTGTTCTGTCATCTCCTTCACGAGATCAGGCCCAAGAAGCTTTCTCTCACCAGTTTCATCCCAACAAGTAGGAGTTCTGCATCGCTTTCCATACAAAGCTTCATAGGGTGCCATCTGAATACTTTAATGGAAGCTGTTGTTATAGGAGAACTCAAGTAATGGGAGGTGTTGATCCCATCCACCTTTAAATTCCATTGAGCATAATCTCAACATGTCTTCGAGTGTCTGAATAGTTATTTCAGATTGGCCATCAGTTTGAGGATGATAGGCCGTAATAAAATTTAATTCAGTATTCAGAGCATGTTGAAGACTTCTCCAGAATTTTGATGTGAATCTTGGGTCACGATCAGACACGATGGATAGTGGTACCCCATGCAACCTTACCACTTCCTTCACGTATATCTTGGCAAGCTGATCCAGAGAGAAATCTTCCCGAATAGAGATAAAATGGGTTGTCTTAGTGAGAAGGTCCACAATAACCCATATCACATTGTTTCCTTTGGATGTTTTTGGGAGACCAGTTACAAAGTCCATGGTGATATTATCCCACTTCCATACTGGTATGGGTAGTGGTTGTAATACACCCTTAGGAAGTTGTCGTTCTGCCTTTACTTGCTGACACACCAGGCACCTTGTAGTGTAATCAGCAATCTCCCTCTTCATGTTATCCCACCAATAATGATCATGAAGGTCTCTATACATCTTAGTGCTTCCCGGATGTATAGAGAAAGTAGAGCTATGAGCTTCATCCATCAGTTCTTTCTTTATCTCCGGAATAGATGGAACACATAGTCTTGTACGAAATTTCAATACACCTTCTTGATCAATATTGAAATCAGGGAACATCCCATCCTTTACAGCCTCGATCTTCTCCTGCAGCAAAGGATCTTCTTTTTGAGCCTTCTTGATCTTCTCTAGTAATGAAGGTTGAGAAATCATTTGGGATAGGGTTGATGATGTCCCTTTCCTTATAATTCCCATGTCCAGTTTTACTAGATCTTTAATCAAGGGATCTCCTAGGATCCTCATTGTTGCCAGAACAACAGGATCTTTCCGGCTTAACGCATCCGTGATTTTGTTTGCTCTTCCAGGGTGATAATGAATTGAACAATCATAGTATTTAATAAGCTCCAACCATATCCTTTGTCTCATGTTCAATTATTTCTGCGTTAAAATATACTTTAAACTTTGGTGGTCAGTGTATATATCACATTTCTCCCCATAAAGATAGTACATCCATATCTTTAGATCAAAAACAACTGTCTTCAGCTCTAGATCATGCGTAGGATAATTCTGCTCATGAATCTTCAACTGTTGATATGCATAAGAAATTACCTTGTCATTTTGCATGAGGACGCACCCAAGCCCTTTCATAGATGCATCGCTAAAAATAACGAATCCTTCTCCGATAGAGGGTAGTGTTAACACAGGTGCAGTAACCAAATCTTCTTCATCTCTTGGAAACTTTCCTCGCATTCCTTTGTCTAGACGAACTTAACCCCTTTTCGAGTCAACTTGGTTAGTGGATTAGAAATCCATGAAAAGTTTTTCACAAACCTCCTATAATATCCCGCTAAACCAAGGAAACTACGAATCTCAGTTACTGTTGTGGGTTGAGGCCACTCCTCCACAACCATTGTCTTGGTCGGGTCAACTGAGATTCATTCATTGGTTATGATGTGCCCCAAGAAAGCCACTTGTTGTAACCAAAACTCACACTTGCTGAACTTTCCAAAGAGCCTCTCCTTCCGCAGAGTGTTCAAAACAACCCTTAGATGATCTTCATGCTCCTCACGACTTTTTGAATATATCAGAATATCATCAATAAACTCTACCACAAAGTTATCAAGGTATTCCTTAAAGACTCTATTAATCAAATCCATGAAAATAGCAGGAGCATTAGTCAAGCCGAAGGGCATAACAGTAAACTCATAATGCATATATCTTGATCGGAAGGCAGTCTTTGGAATATCGTCCTTCTTCACCCTCAGTTGATGATAACCAGATCTAAGGTCAATCTTAGAGAAGAATTGACCCCCACAAAGTTGGTAAAATAAATCATCAATTCTTGGAAAAGGATATCTGTTCTTCACTGTGATCCCGTTCAGTTCTCTATAATCAATGCATAGCCGCATTGATCCATCCTTCTTCTTCACAAAGAGAACTGGTGCTCCCCAAGGAGACACACTTGGTCGGATAAACCCCGTATCCAACAAGTCTTGGAGTTGTTTCTTTAACTCTTCTAGCTCCACATTTTCCATTCTATATGGAGTCTTTAATATCGGTCGAGATCCAGGTACGAGTTCAATGGAGAACTCTACCTCTCTTTCTGGGGGAGGTCCAGGTAACTCCTCAAGAAATAAATCCATGTATTCCTGAACAATTGGAACATCTTCTATTGGTATGCTCCCATTTCCTTCTTCATCATCACCAATTAACTCCATAAAGAAAGCTATAGGAGGTGCTTCGAGATAGGGATCAGTTCGGGATATCTCTCCTTGGAAGATAACTGTAGGTTGTTTATTCAAGACTACTGAGATTTCCTTACTTCTGCATTTGATCTTAGCATTATACATTGAGAGCCAGTCCATCCCTAGTATAACGTCGAATTCCAACATGGGAATGTCTACTAGATTTACGATAAGATTGTGCTCACTAAAGTAAACACTATAGTCTCTAAACATTGTTGATTCATGGATAATCCCACTTGGAGTCTTGACTAACAACTCTACCTCAAGAAATTCCGGGATTGATTCTATATTCTTTGCAAACTTGGAGGAAATAAAGGAATGCGTAAAAACAGAATTAAACAAAGTAATTTCTAGTTTGGAGAGGAAAACAAGAGTACCTACTACCACGTCATTCAGATCTTCAACTTCAGTTGTTGTGATAGCAAAAGCACAACCTTGCTCCCCTGGCCTTTGCTGAGGTTGATGGTGATTCCCCTCCACTACCCTTGGATTTGGACAGAGATTTGTATAGTGCCCAAGTTGTCCACACTTGAAGCAATGGACTTCGGGTAAGGCCAGAACCATCTTTCCACTGTCGTTAGTGTTGGGGAGTTGAGGTTTCACCTCACTATGACAATTCCGAGCAATATGGCCTCCTCTTCCGCACTTGTATCACTTGGCACTTCCGACCAAGCAGTTCCCTGGATGCTTCTTCCCACATTTATTGCATGTGGTAAGTTGAATTTTCTTTCCACCTCTTCCCTGATCAAAAGTCTTCCCTAAACTAGGCTCTAACGATCTCTTCTTTTCATTTGATTTATGAGACCACTGTGTCTCACAAAACTCTAGCTCTACCTTCATTGCACTCCGCACGATCTCCTCATAGCTATCGTAGTCCCGGTTGGCTAAATTCTTCCGCAAATGAGGTCTCAGTCCAATGAAAAATCTATCAACCTTCCCACTTGAATCCATGACAAAGCTAGAGGTATATCGTGAAAGTCGGGTGAAGTTCATCTCATAGCATCCGACAGATTCGTTCTCCTTCTGCTTCAGCTCGAGAAACTCTTTCTCCATTCTCGTTCTCAAGGAATGAGGGAAATACTTTTTAAAGAATATTCCCCGAAATTCTTCCCACTCCATATCTTCCATCTCTCCTCTAGGCTTCGTGTTTTTGACCAGTGACCACCACTGGTCAGCTTCTCCCTCTAGGCGATAAACAGCAGGGGTGACTTTTTCTTGTTCCGAACAAAGGAGTACAGAAAAGATCTTTTCAATGGAGCTTATCCATTGTTCCGCAACCAAAGAGTCAGTAGATCCACTGAATGATGGTGGTCGTTGACGCATGAAGGACTCAACGGAGTGTTGTTCCCTTCGTGGTGAGGTCGGCCTCTCAGCTTGATTCAAGTTATTACTCATAACTTGAGTCAGTTGGTTCATCAATCGCATGAATGTTTCCATTCCGGCTGCAATCGGAGGGCTGTCAGCACATGGTACATTGCGGTCACCATCGGCACGGTTCCTCCTATTGACCTCCATTTTCTAAAAGAATAAAACCTTAGTGAGAAACTTATTTCATTTATGAATCTTTTAACTAAGACTTCATGCTTAGAAAATTACACTTGTCTATAATTCCTTCATAATGATTCATAAAAAGCTTGTGATTAACCAAACATATCCCCCGGGAGTGTCGTAACCAAGAGTGCAGCAAGGCCCATTATCATGCACCAGTTCCCATTTGAGTCTAGCTAAAATCGGTGTTTTCGGGTTTCACCCCTATGTACATCTGTGCCAGAGCCGCCTCTACCTGCTCGTATCCAGACAGGGATGTATTTGTTTGATAAACCACTTACTCAATACTTACCAAAATACCAGGAAGTTTTCATATATTTAAACTTTTTTATAGGGTTCTTCCTAAAGTTTTTATATCCTAATTTCCACAAATAACTAAACCATCCTTTAATACCAACTATAGCATCCCGTTTTTTTATAACATAGACTTTCATTTCATTACACGGAACTGAGGATCTTTAAGGTTTAGTGTCATGGAAACAAGGATCATAATACATGAAAATAACATAAAAAATTATTCTTCAAAACTTGAAAGGCTTCTCCTTAAGTTCATCCTAGGTTCATTACTGCATCTCATAACCTGGGGACATACATCAAAAGAAAGGGTGAGCAGAAGGCCCAGTAAGGGAAAAAAGAGAAACATTTTACAAGTGAACTTTAGACACTTCAATAAGGACATGAAAAGAACTTTAAGGCATGAGAAAGAAATCATGAGATACATCATAATAAAAATAAAATTTTTCATAACTTGAATATGTGGCTGCAACATACAATATTGACAATCATTTCGTTTCACCAAGGTTCATCCCCAAGGTGTCATTAAAATTTACCAAGGTTATTCACCAAGGTGTCAGTCTAAAAAGTCATCGTTAGAGATTAAGTCTTTACCCAATGCATTGGAGCGCTATCTGGGCGCACCCTTTACATGTCTTTATTATCATGTGAGAAACATATATCATCATAAATCATTTCATAAACAACCCATATATCATAAAAGAAATGGGTTTCATTTCATAATCATAACGTTTTAAAAACTGCTTTAAAGACATGATCTTTATGTCACTTTAAACCCACGGAAAGGGGAAGCGGGTTTCATGTATGTAAATCCAAAAATTTAAAATAGAACATTTTGGTATATATGTGAATACCCTTTTAGAAATAATAGCTTTGAGTATTCACTTTATAACATAAAATAATTTTGAGAAAAGAGAGAGGCATTTTGAGACGAAAATTCTGCAGCATAACGACTATGTTACAAGGTTTTAGAAAACATTGAAAAGAGAGGGAACATGGGTCACCCACTCATAAATGATCCATAAAACAGTAGGGGGAAAGAATATAAGGGATTTAAGAACATGGTAATGAAATTTTAAAGATATATCATATGAAATGAAAAACATGGAAGTGAGACAAAAATAAGATTTCTCTTATGAAAATTCGGTAGCCTAACAGCGTCACTTAAACTTCAATAAAAAAAGATTTGACAAGATCAAAAAGGGTCTCTCATAATATGATAATAAGAGATCAGTATGATAGATATAGAGATCATAACCCAACATAATAAAAAGTAACTTGAAAGACTTGACATGAAAATCGAACATGAAAAATGAGAAGGGTGAAAGAATCCCTTAAAAATTCGGCAGCCTAACGGCGTCACTTAAACTATCATAAAACGAAATGATGAGAGTAAGAGGGGATCTCTCATCATATAAAAATTAAAAGGGAATTAAGAGGAATATAAAAGAACATATTCTCACATAATGACATGGAGCATAAAGGGAATGACATAAAAGAGATTACATGAAAAGAAAGAGAGAGGTCGGATCCCTTACCTTAAAACGTAACTCTTAAAACTCAATGGTTTGGACCTTGAGGGCTTGGGGGAACCTTGGGAGGACTCCTTGGGAGGTAAGGAGACCAGAACTTCGTTGGGGATGGTTTTTGAGTCGAAAGGATGAGAGGAGGGCTTCGTATTTATAGGGAAAGTGTGGGGACAAGGCATTAATGGCCAAGAGACACCTCACAAATGCTTTTCTCAAAACCATGTGCTCTCGCTTGGCATTTACCATCGAGTTATGCCACATGGGGCCCCCAAAAAAATAATTCATCACCCTTGGCTGGACAACCCTTAAAATATCTCATGGAATCGTCATGACACAGTTATGATGTCATTAAACATACCGAAACCCTAAAACTGCATTTTTACTATTCACTGAAAAATTCATCTTTCTCAGAAAAATCCCAAAATTTCACCTTAACCAAGAATTGATGCTCTAATTAAATTTATGAACTCCATTTTATAAAAATAATTTTCTAAATATTTTTAATTTAATTTTTAAATAAAAACACTTTTCATCGAGAATTCATTTTTTTCAGAAAAATCCCCAAAAATTACCATAACATAATATCGATGCTCTGAGTTCAAAAATAAAGTCCTTTTTATAAAAATAATTTTCTAATTATTTGTAATTAAATTTTTAATTAAAATACACTATTCACCCGAAAAAAACTAATACTTGACTAATACTTTATGAAACCGTTATTTACCCATTTTGTTGAATCACATTACTTAATCTAGGCGTCTAAATTATATTAAAACTTTCTTTGAGTGAAATTTCTAATCCATTTGGTCACATTACTAATCATAAGCGTAAAATCGCTATTCATAATTTACTATTCATCAAAAATTAAGTTGATCTTATTAGACTCCAAATTCCTTACTGAACACTTTTGTAGAAGACCATTTTTTGAAAATCATTACACATCATTAATTATTTAGGGTTTACATAAATATTTTAAAATATCATTTTTTCAAAATTCATCAATAAAATACATCCTAAAATTATCCGGACATTTGGAGTTTCACAAACATCACTAAAGAAAGAAATCTTAATTTATTCATCCCAAAGTATTACACAAAGAAGCTACGGTCTCGTCACATAGCCCCTTATAACACCGGCATATGACCTAAGTGTAAGGTGTGCTATGGTGAGAGAATCTGAGGGAGGATCATATAACATTGCCCTAGTAGTAATCTCTACTAACTTGAACTTCTCCCGCAGGTGTTTCTGTTCAAGATTGACACGTTGGAGTTCGGCTTGGGTTTGGTCCAGAGCGAAGCCCACAGATGCTACCTCCTTCCCAAGCTCTGATAAGTGGGCATCATAAGGTTCGAGTCTACTAGATGAAGCCATCGACTCCTCTTTCTGCATTAACCATTAACATCTTATTAAATCATTGAGAGTAAGTTAATATACTACTCAAAAATATTGGGTCGTTACACTATTGATGTTACATGTCATTATTCGAATATTAGAATATACATGTCAATAAGTTAATAGAATTATTTTATTTATCACTTCCATATTATGCTGAATTTTAAGTTTAAAAGGCTTTTATTTTAGTATTATACATTGCCGTAAACTTTTATGCTTATTTATTATAGTTTCTACTATATTGTTATGCTTACTGGGAATCAGAGCTCACCCATTTATTATGTATTATTTTTCCCAGAATGTGAAGAAATATATTATGATTAACTAATATGGATAGGCCAAAGGATATGATTTTTTTCAAATGGGACACAATTTTGTTTTTTTTATTTCATGATGTAGTGTAAAACATATGTATGTATCTAGTACCTCAAAGGCTAGTAAAATAATAGGTATTTCGAGAATCAATCTCTTGTGATCATGAAAATATTATTTAATAATGCACAAACTCAGGGTAACTAGGGTCAGGGCATTATAGTTGGTATTAGAGAAAGTTTAGTACAATCCTTGGAAGCAAGATTTAGAAAAAATCTTATTAGAGAGGATTACCCTAAGACAGATTTTGAAGATTAGTATAGAAGAACTTCCTAGAATTTTGGTAATGTAGATATTTTTTTATTTTCCAAGAAATACATCCCAATCTGAATATGATCAGGAAGAGGTGGCTCTAGCACAGATGTACCTAGGTTTGAAAACTCCGACAAAGAGTTTTGGGCATGACCCGGGGTATCCTGGTACATGAAAATGGGCCTTACTGCACTATTGGTTATGACACTCCCAGGGGATATGATTAAGATAATTCACATTTTATTTAAAAACCAATATGAAGGATTTATGATTAATTATTTCCTCAATGAATTTATTTTATGATTACGGATTATATTCATAAACTGTTCTTTTTATGTTAGGTATTTTACTAGTTTGGAATTATGTATTGTGATTTATAAACTAATCTAGTGTATGCCATTGTTTAGAAATGACACCTAGTAGAAGGAATGGAAACTGTATCAATGCAAATAATCTGTGTAGGGTGTTCCCTCCTACTGAAGATAATTATTATGGAGCTAGTGATTCAACCAGTTCTGAACATGTTGTAACCATACTTGGACAACTCACTTAGGTTATGAATAATAACCTTACCCGTATGGAGAACCCTTATCCACAGCACAACAGATCAATTTTAGAATGCTCCATGATGCAACAACCACCAACATTAAATGAGACTACCAATCCATTTGAAGTTGAGTAATGGATAAGTTCCTTAGAAAAAATATTTCATTCTTTGAGGAGAAGCGAAAGGGAAAAAGTTGTCATGGCAGTTTATCATCTCACGGGAGATGCAAATCAATGGTGGTCATTAATTGATAAAACAAAGGAGTATGAATAAGTATAAAATATGGAATATAGGGATTTTAAAGATAATTTATTAGAAAAATACTTTCCTTGTGACCATCGAGCGGATATGGAAATAAAATTTCTAAGTCTGAGGAAAATGGAGAATAAGTATGTCACAAAGTATTAGGCTAACATTACAAGGTTAGAAAGGCATGAAAAAGATTATATACGTAACCCAAGGATTAATATTGATCAATTATTTGATGTGTTAAAACCATTTCACTATCGAGCATTAGTCTCACAGTCCTTCTCATCGTACGAAGATATTGTCTCATGTGCCATCAAGATTGAAAAGGAATTATCTATATCTTATGAATTTAAAGAAAATAAAGAGAAGAAGAGATATGCTAAACACTAAGGAAATGGAAATAAGGGGAATAAGGGAAAATATTAATTTCCATCATGCAGTAAATGTGGGAAGAAACACCTCGGTACTTGAATGAAGGGAATGTGAGTCTGTTACAAGTGTGGTGAAAAAGGCCACTAAGATCAAGATTGCAACGGAAAGAAAGAGGCTATCAATGTTGAATGCTACAATTATAGAGAAATGGGGAATTATGCAAATGAATGTCTATAGAACCAAGGAAAATTACCTTAGAAAAGGCCAAGGGAGCATGTCCAAGCTTATGTGATCACTACTACTGAGGTTGAAGCTCCGAAGGATGTGGTGGTAGGCAATTTAATGGTTTCTTAAACTTTATCCAATTATTTTTTTGATTCTATATCATCACATTGTTTCATATCTTCCCAGATTTCTAAGAAAATTTGATAATTAGAATTTGATTTAACAAGAGAGTTATTAGTCAAAACTCTTAAGGGATGTATCATTGAAAAAATGTTTTGTGAATCTGTTACCATTATGGAATATAAAAGTGCATTGTATCCTAATCTCAACAGAATACCCATGATTTAATTTGATATAATCCTCAGTATGGATTGGATTTTAGACCATGATGTGAAAATTTATTGTAAGAAAGAAGAGGATACAATTTTAGATGATGATATAGAGCACCTTATCATTTGAGCAGAAATGTCACCATCTAATTATCATCTAGATCCACCCCCATTAGCTCTACTAAATTCAATTATTGGGGAGGAAGAGAGTGAAATGAATATGGGTGAGTAAAGGAATGGTCAAATAGGGTATGTACCAATTGTGAAAGAATATGTTGATGTGTTTCTATAGGATTTACCTAGAAATCCACCAGAATGTGAAATTGAGTTTTCCATTGATTTAATTCATGGTTCAAGGCCTATAACGAAGACCCCTTATAGAACGGTCACTATGGAATTAGGGGAACTAAAGAAACAACTAGAGGAATTGAGTAATATAGGATTTATTCGCCCAAGTGTTTCTCCATGGGGAGCACCTATTATTTTTGTTAAGAAGAATGATGGATCTATGAGGTTGTGCATTGACTATAGGGAAATCAATGCAATACCAATAATGAACAAGTATCCCCTACCTCGCATTGAATATTTATTCAATAAACTTCATAAAGCTCAATGTTTTTAAAAGATTGACCTTCGACCAGGATATCACCAGTTCTATGTGAATAAGGAAGACATTCTAAAAACAACATTTTGTACCCGGTATGGGCATTACGAGTTTACAATATTGTCTTTTGGACTGATTAATGCACCCTCTGTCTTCATGGATCTATTGAATAGAGTTTTCAAGTATAATCTTGATGAATTTGTAGTGGTATTTATTGATGATATCTTTATATACTCCAAAATCTACAAATATCATGAAAATAACTTGTGCATTATTATAAATACTCTTATAAGAAATGAATTATATGGGAAGTTTAACATTAGTGAATTATGGATTTTGTAGATCCCTTTTCATGGCCATATTGTCTCTAAAGATGGAATCATTGTTGATACGTATAAATCAAGAGAAATACAAGAATTGCAAGAACCAATGAGTATAACATAGGTATGTAGATTTATTGGTTTAGCAGGTTATTATTGGAGTTTCGTCCAGAATTTGTCCCAATTGGTTAACCCATTAACCAAGATCACACATAAAGGGGTTAAATTTGTTTGGAGAAAAGAGTGTGAAGAATTTTTGGAAAAAATGAAGAGATGATTTTTTCAATGATCCTATGTTGACTTTACCACTAGGGAATGATGGATTTGTTATTTATAGTGATGTTTCAAAGAAAGGACTTGGTTGTGTCCTTGTGCTAAATGATAGAGTTATTGCCTATGCATCACTGCAGCTAAAAATTCATGAACAAAACTATCATACTCATGATTTGGAGTTAGTAGCTTTAATCATTGCTTCGAAGATATGGAGACACAATCATTATGATAAAAATAGTGAGATATATACCAATCATGAGAGTTTAAAGTATATTTTTTCATAGAAAGAACTCAACATGAGGAAAAGACGATGGCTTGAACTACTCAAGGATTCTGATTGCACTATACACTGCCAATCGAGGATGGAAAAAAAGGTGGAAGATGCTTTGAGTAGAAAGTATCATGGAGTTCTGAACAAGATGAGAGTTGAAATGGATCCTATGTTTATGGATCTAGTAAATATGGATATGGGAATAATCATGGATGATGAAAATTCAATAATTTTTCAAATGGTTTCCAAACCATCTTTACTAGAAATGATAGAAAGTTCTCATACTGCTATTGAGGAGTTTCAAAAGAAAATTAAATCTATGAATGATGGGAGATTTATTGACTTCGTATATGAATATGGAATTTTGAAATATGGGAAGAGAATTTGTGTTCCTGACATACCTATTCTAAAAAGGGAATTTTTGGATGATGCTCATAGCTCTAATTTCTCTATACACCTTGGTAGTACTATGATGTATAGAGATTTCAAAGAACATTTTTGGTGGGACAACATGAAGAGGTAGATTTCTGATGACGTGTCAAGATATATGGTTTGTTAATAGGAGGAGGCTGGAAGACAACATCCTAGAGGATTCATAAAACCTCTCCCCATACTTGAGTGGAAATGGGATGATATTATGATGGAAATTGTCCTGGGGCTACCAAACACTCCTAGAAGGAATGATGCAATATGGGTCAATATTGATCATCTTACCAAGTCAGCACATTTTCATGATATAAGAGAATATCTTCCAATTGAATGTTTAGCAAGACAATATATTAATGAAGTAATAAGACTTCATGGAGTACCCCTATCAATTGTTTCTAATCATGATCCCTGTTTTACATCAAGATTCTGGAAAAGTCATTAGAAGGCCCTGGATACTGAACTTTGTTTGAGCACTGCCTACCACCCTCAAAATGATAGAAAATCAAAATAGACTATTCTATCTTTAAAAGACAAGCTAATATCTTTCTCACTTGACTTTCAAGGTATATTGGGTCAATATTTACCACTGGTATAATTTTCCTATAATAATTTATTCCATTCAAGTATTCAGATGGCACCATATGAAGAGTTATATTGGAAGAGATGCCGCACACCAACTTGTTGAGATGATATTGGTGAAAGAAAACTTGTAGTCCTATAACTTGTTGAGGAAAAAATGGAAAAGGTGAAGATTATCCAAACCGATATCAAAGCAGATCTATATAGGAAAAATAACTATACTGATAACCAAATGAAGGATTTGGATTTTCATGTAGGAGATCATGTTTTCTTGAAGGTATCTCCATTGAAGGGTGTTATACAGTTCAGTAAGAAAGTTAAATTAAGTCCCATGTATATTGGACCTTTCGAAATTCTAGAATAAATTGGAGTTGTAGCCTATCGTTTGACAATGCCTCCAATACTCTCCAAAGTTCATG
This sequence comes from Viscum album, assembly GCA_963277665.1. Lineage (NCBI taxonomy): Eukaryota > Viridiplantae > Streptophyta > Magnoliopsida > Santalales > Viscaceae > Viscum > Viscum album. The sequence continues at coordinate 1,259,193,496 of OY728122.1, forward strand.
ATGTGTTCCACATATCACTGTTCAGAAAATACATGCCTGACCCAACGCATGTACTCACCTATAAGGAAATAGAACTGGAACCTAGTCTATATTATTGTGAAGATCCTGTCAAGATTCTTGATACCAGAGAACATGTGTTGAGAAACTGGATGACTCGTCTGGTAAAATATCTATAGAGAAACCATAAGATTGAAGAGGTAATGTGGGAACCCGAGGAACATATGATCATGAACCACCCGAATCATTTAATTCAGTAGTATTATAGAAATTTAGAGGATGAAATTATATGAACAAGGGAAGAATATAACACCCCATGCTTCCATGACACGTTTCTATTTGAATAGTGAAATAGCTTGCGTTGTATGCAACTCCGAGTTCTAGCACACCACGACCAATCAAACTAGCCATTATGAATAGTAATACCAACTTTTTGAAATTTTATAATTTTTTTTTCAAAATGGACTTCATTTTTTGGTTTGGAATATCAAAATTATCTTAGGGTGATTTTTTGGTATTTTTCTAAAAACTTTCAATTTTTGATGAATAGTGAAAAACACTGCGTTATTGTTTAAAAAAGGCAATTTATTTAAATAATTATTTATTATATTTAAATAATTATTTATTATATTTAAATTTATTTTATGTCAAAATAAATACATAATACCTGTATTATTTCACTTTAATTTATTTGAGTCATATTATAATAGGATTAGATGTATAAAATTTTACTGCACTTTTTAAACGACTTTTACCCACCTTCTAGGCACATTTGAAAATTTGCATAAAATGTAATTTTACCGCTTATGTAAATTGAATTTCAAGAAACCGAAGATACATTGTTGACATCAGTAAGTAAAATGTGGTTTAATTGGATGAAAATAATTTTTGGTGAATGGTGACATTTGAATTTTATTTACCACAGTTAAAAGTAAATAGGGTAATTAAAGGTAAAAATGATATTATAATTATCCTAACACAAGTCCTAATTCTATTGTATAATTGTATTTCAACCAGAATCAACCTTAAGAATAAAATATGATCCTCTTTGATCCACTTGGAATATATTAGTACATTTATTATTATTTTTTATAAAGAATAGTTAAAAGTGTTAAATTCAAATTTCCATAAATAAAAAATTTTTAATATAGGGTTATACATAAGATATATTAGACTATAAGTATTCATTAGAAAGAAAAAAAATATTTCCAACATAATGGTATTTTATTTATAATTTTTAGAAATTAAATAATTAAAAATATTTATGACACAATGATGATGCAAAAATTACCTTATTAATAAAATATTAAAATAATTGACATTATAAATATCACAATAAATGTAAATTTAAAATTCGGATGCATTAAATGAATTTTATATGTTAATATGACTTTTTACCATTGATTTAATTAATTTGGTTCAAATTAATCATGTTTTTTGACTTTCACAAAAACCAAATACTAAATAGTGTCGAAATTGACATAAATGAGTTTTTAAAACAAATACTATATTATTAAATGATATAATATTCCTAAAAATCTAAGGATCATCCAAAGGACTCATATAATGATATATATGTAATTAATGAACCACTTGGGGTTCACTTGGAATTTTATATTATGTTTATTAACCATTTAATATAAAAATACAATAAGAAATTGTAAAAGTTAAACTATTTATCCACGAGTTAAATCTAAAATATAGGGATAATATGGTGACCTATACTTGTCTAAAACCTATTATTTGAGAGGATTTCGACCCATCCACACCTTATCCTAGAAATAAATACATTTTTATCCGTTATGAAACCGAAAATTATTTTATAATAAAATAATATTTCAAGCTATTCCTAAAGTTTCCCTCACCCCTCTTATAAAATAGTACTTCCCATTATCTCAAAATAACACCTCCAAAACCATTTGACTCAGCAAACCCCTTCTCAAATATCCTCCCAAATACCTTCCCTTCATCCTATAGTCCTTACTTTGATCAAAACACCAACCTAATGATCCCTTTTGAACAAATCAAAAGGAAGCACCTGAAGAAGAGGTAATAATTTCACCACCTCTTTAAAAATTATTTTCTTCTTCCACTTCCTCTTTCTTTGTTGTTTCCATACCAACATAATAACTCCAGTACCTTCAACATACTGTGATGTTATTATAAATATGGTACAACCATATTTATTATTCTATCCATCATATGAATGACAAAGTCAGTATAGGTGTGTACGTACAGCTAACCGTCTTCACATCCTGGTGTAGTTTGTTATTCAACACTTCATTATTTGGATGAGTATAATAATGATTATAATTGATGTAAATAATAAATATAACATGTTAATGATTCATTATATATGATATACCATATAATTACATACTATTTCACCATCAATAGAAAGGTATTTTCACTCATGCGTTTGTACGGATTATCGTCTCCACGAACGCGATGAGATTCATTCCCCAACCTAACCATTCAAGAATAATTTTAATTTTATGAATAAAAAAGGTTTAAGTACATAATATCATTCTGTATGAGAATAAAATGCATTTTATCCATAACAAATATGACTTACGTAGCAAAACATATAATGTAAAATGAATCATTTAACACCCAAAACAATTATACTACTAAAATATTATTAACAAAAAAATTATTAAAAGATCATATATAATATCATATTTATGTATGTGGTTCTTGTATAATTTAATAATAATTATTTAACTATTATACAGGAGGTTAAAGTTCCCTTTATCATGTAAAAGAACAAGCTAAGGGTTAATTTTACAATCACTTTATTATCTGAGGTTGTTTTTACTAATGTATCTTTTGAGACTTCTTTATCATCCACATTCGTGTTTCTTTTAAATGTATTTCAGAACATTTATACTATTTCCTAAAATATGGGATAAAGTCATTTATACCCTTGTTTGAATTTTTATAAAATGTTTTGAAAGGAATCATTCCATCATTTTCCAAACAAGGTACTTTTATGACCTTTTCGACAAATTAATATAAGAATGTTTTTTTAACATATACGGCGGGTGCGGCTATTTTTTGCCGTTATAATACCTTCAAAGCTTCCATTACAATATTATAAGAATTTTTTCAAAATAAATATTTTCTTTTATAATTATTTTACTTTTAAATTATTTCAAAATATAAATAGATATTCCTCTAAAACATGTTGATTTCATCCATGTCAACATCCTTTGATGGATTTTACACTAGTTTTAAGATGATTTATTATCATACAATATTCCATATTGTATTTAAGGTTTTTTGATATGTTTGGCTGTAGATGTGTTATTTTTATACAATTCATGGTTTATGGTTAAAGTATTAACAATTCGTATTCTAGTTGTAATACGATAGTTTTTGTTATGTTTCAACCTTTTTATATGAGTAATGCATTGGACTTAGTAAGTGACAGGTCAAGCCCACTATAGCTCCTCGATGCATCAGTTGGAATAATGAGACAAACTAGTGAATTGGCACAAGACCTTGAAAAAATATTATTTTTAGTCTTGGCATGAGGCCTTGACTATGTGGTTATAATGTCTAGCATTATGTGTTCCATCATTATGAAATTAGATATTTATATTACATGTAATTGTTCCACTAGTAGAATATCAATGTGAATAAGTAAATGACATTATTTGGTTTATCTTTTCCATATTATAATGAAGTTTATGTTTAAAAGGCTTGTGTTTTTTTCTTATACATTGCCTTAAATTTTTATACTTATTTATGATATTTTCCACTATATTGTTATCCTTACTGAGCATCTGAGCTCACATATTTCTTATGTTTAATTTTTCCCAAGATATGAAGAAGTATATTTTCATTAACCTATAAGGATAGTCCAAAGAATATGAGTGTGTTAAAAGGGGAAAAATGTTGTTTTTTTATTTCATGATGTAATTTAAAACTTATGTATGTATCTAGTAATTCTAAGGATACTAAACTAATCAGTCTTTCAAGACTTGATATCTTGTAATCATGCCAATTTTATTTAATATTTCACCAACTCTAGGTAACTAGGGTTAGGGCGTTACATGATAAGGTGTGTGATAGGGAAAAAGGCTCTAAATTCCCATGTGGTGTTAGAAATGATGTTCTACACACATGAGATTAACGTTGGAATATGGTTCCAATTGGCCATAATATGAATTGAGATGATAAATAATAGCCATGGTATTGTGATATGTGAAATTCCATATAGATAGTTTAGACTCTGGTAGGGGATGAAGCAGATATTTAGGGATTCAGTGTCATTAGGAACATGGGGGTTTATGTTGTTAATTATAGAATACTGAAATTTGATAACAATTTCTGTTATAAAATATACTTTATTATTTGTATAACTACATTAACTATTATTGAGTGGATATTGTTTTAGATGTCTTTGGTGGTGCCCAACTAAGTTGTATTCACTCCCTACTTAGGTTGCTAGATTGGTACCCAAACAGACTTCATGTTTATAGGAAAGAATTATTGATAGGGCCTATTATTAGATTTCGTAGTAGGGATGGAACATGGATGAGAGAACCAGACCTAGTGTTGGGACAACTTAGATGTTTTAATTTGCCTTTATGTTTTTTTTCATTTTACACATGGGTCATGATAAGAATGACTTATGTACTGTTTAGTTTGGATATAGTGTTTTCAGTTTTGGTCATTAGGTGATACTGGATTGGTTTTTTTATTTAATATATCATTTCCTTATTCTTATTTAAATCACATATAGTTCTACATTGATGAAGAGGGTATAGTTTACCTATCATCGATATTTGACACTCACTTCTAGTTGGTAGCCTCTAGCATATAGGGACACATGCCTTTGGTCATATGGCTTACCAGTGTGCAGCATCGGTGAGTGGCACATGGGTCGGGATGTTACATGAACCAACCAAGGTGAACTAGAAAAACCACCTAAACTCGCATGTAACGTGATAGATATAAAATAGGATACCAAAAACCTATCTTTAATATAAGAAAAATAAAACATAAAACTAGATTATAAAGAGAAAATATATGAGATACCAAAAAATACATACAATACATGAAAAAAAATGGATAAACAAGAATGCATGTCAAGATCCCCCATGTATAAAAATCACATCTAGGCCAACCAGCAAAAAATGAAGCAACAAGAAGAGAAACATTAATTCTTGAAGATGTTATTCCCTTCATATTAATCCTTCAATAAAACATCTATAAACTCATAATGGAACAATTAGGGTGTGATCAAAATCCAAAAAATATAGCACAATAGTTTTTATATAAGGTAAATATAAATAATGATACAATTATATAATTAAAAATAATATTGTTTTAAAAATAATTTTTATAATTCAAAAACATTTATAAATCATTTTCCCATTTTCACATTGTCTTTTAAAAAGTAATTTCTTATTCTATCACAAAAAATATCACAAGTAGAAGTGATAAAATAGTGTTGCATATCCATACATCAATAGGTAAACAGGTAAACACATATCCATGAAACAATATATCATATGAATCAATGTGATGAAACATCATATAAAAACCTATGATAAATAGTCAGTGATAGAAACAATCATGTGGTAAATAACCATAGATGAAAAATAACCTCACATATTGGGATCTATCCTATGGGACACTACTTACAATACAATCCAAAGACTAGACCCTCATACGTTGGATCCAACTGATATTGAGTCATGCAAGTTGATATCAAAAAATGTTACCTCTAAGTGGTGCAACACACACTATGGATACCTATTTATCTTTCCCAACACACCCAAGGTTAAAAATGTGAAAATTTATAAAACATTTTCTAAACAATGCTCACAATTTCATTAAAAAATTTCCAAACTAATCCAATCATCTTTGGAGTTTCAAAACCCATTTTCAAATCATGAAATTCTATTTTTAATGAAAGACCCATTTCGGAAAACATTTTCCATTCCAATAAACTATCTAAAAAAATTTATCACTTTTAATCATGGAAAAACAAAAAGAAATTTATCAAGAATGAGATAAAATTCATCAATTTAACCCATTTTATAGAAACACCTACCTCAACAGGGTAAAATGAACTTCTTTTGACAATAGTGACCAAAAACAAAAAGTAAAGCCTCTGAAAGACAGTGCATTCTAAGAAAAAGAAAAATATCAACATAAAAAAAATTCGACCATATATACACAGCCTAACCATAGATGAAACAAAAACCAAAGTAGAACCATAATGATTTAATACTCAGTGATAAGTTATCCAACCAAGATGGTGACCAATCACTGAATGATGTTATTCAGTTGGGAGGGAGTCACCCAAAATCGTGAAGGAAGATACAATAAGTTTATATAAAGGGATCTTGTATGAATGAAATAATAATTTAAGATGGACTGCATTAAACAAATAATCAAATTAATTATAACATGTGTGTAATACCATGACACATTTTCTACCCTTCTGGTTCCACATACACTGGAAAACCCATATCCTTTTATTAAAATTAATATTTTTACCATTTCATGGGATGAAACCTTTACATGGTAAGTAAACCTCTCTCTCCATATATCCAGTTCATGTATTCTTCCTAGAATCCACTAAAAATAATTTACTCTAATAACATTTCAGGATATTTACCATCAAATTGAAAAATCTATTGTATTATGTTTAAAATAAACATCAATTCTTAGATTCACCATTACATAAATCCTCCTAATTACATCTCATCCATTACTCAAATAGCAAAAAGGTAAAAAATAAAATAAAACATACCTAGTAGAGAGGTAATAGGGTATTACAATATCATCACCATAAACACTTTATCACCCTATAAATCCCTCATGATTTTGGATCCATGGAAGTAGGACATAACTACCCCATCAAGGTTTCCCACTCCTACACCTCATGGATATCTCATCCATAATACGATAGTATGCAGAATAAGGGGAATTTTTTGCTATGTATTACTATATCTTGGTGATCCTTAATCTGAAATGGATGATCAACTAAAGTGGTTTCGGCCTCAAGATCAATATCCTCCATTCTAATCTCTTGGGAATGATCTAGTATATACCTCCTCTACTAGGAAACAATAAACACATCATGGATATTTGTAAAATCAGATGAAAAGTGCAACCAATAGTCCATCCTCCCCAGTCATCCAATTATCTCAAAGTGGCCCACAAACATCGGTGTCAACTTACCCTGCTTACCCAACTAGCGGTGCCCCAAGCGAGGTGAAACTCTAATAAATACCTGATAACCAGCCTTAAAATCCAAAAACCAATGCCAATAATCCTCATAGGATATCAAATGACTATCTTCCATTATAAAATGTCTCTATATCAACTACACCATCATTATCATAACCATAACAACACATTGACCAACAACAGACTTCTATCCCAAATCTTACCAGTACAAGGTATATCTACATGGAAACCCATACAAAGTATTGTAGGGTTCCATATTCATCGAATCCTAATAACAATTGTTATAGGAAAACTCAACCAAAGGAATATTATTTTTTTAAAATATGGAAATCAAGAACAACATCCCATAAAATATCTTCTATAACCTAGATTTACCTCTCCATCATTCTATCTATCTGTAGATGATATGATGTACTTAAATTAATCTTGGAAGTCATCGCCTCATGTAACCCTTTGAAAACAAAGAAGTGAACCTCAAATCCATGTCATAAACAACTGTAGAGGGAACCATCTAACATCTCAAAGTCACTCAGATATTCAAGTCCCAAGTTATTCCACTTTCCTTATCTCCTATATTGGTAGAAAATTCTATGATATTTTGAATCTTTAAATGATCATCGAAATCATACCATTTTTTCTATGAGTCCTTGGAAAAACTTTGAATAAATCCATGGAAATTTCATCTGTCTTCGATACCAAAATGGGTAAAGGCTGAAACAACCCTGAAGATCTCTAATGATCCCCCTTAATTCTTTTACAAGTGATAAAATGTGAAAAAAAATCCCCTATCAACTATCTCATCCCTTTCCACCGATATTGATGCCTCATGTTGTGATATATCATGGTATCCCCATGGTGCATAAACCAACAAGAATAATTTATATTATCCAAAAAATATAGTTTCAAAGAAAATAGATCAACCAACCTACTATTAAAGTACATATATCAACTAGGAGATCGAGAGCACTTGTATAAGGTCTCAACACCTAAATTGTTTTCACTAAAGTGTTGGAACTTGGTGTATTCCACCTGCACGAGAGGAATATCTTCATCAAAAGATGAGTCAGATTTCATCAAATCCAAGAACACATTTCCACCATCCTCTTCCAATTCCAAGCACATCTTAGTAAACCATCTCATCAGATACCACCCATAAACAGATTCCTTCATATCTTATTGTGGAAATTTTCTACTCAATGCATTTAGAACCATATTTCCTTTCATAGGATTATAAGAAATATAAAAATAAAAATTATGAAGATACTTCACCATGAATATTTGTGGAAAATTCATATCTCTATCATTAAAAACTATTTCCAGATTTTATAATAATAATATACTATAACCCACTCTCCAAATAGATAGTGATAGCACATTTTGAATGAATTCATAAAATCTGTCAACTCAAGATCATCAGTAGGGTAGTTCTATTCCTTATGGAATAACTGGATAGATACATAAGCAACAACAGGTTTACCATACATCAAGACACATCCCAAACCCAAAATAGTTGCATCATAGAAACATCATAATCTATCCCTAGTTCTGAAATAATCAAAACTGGTGTGGAACTTAAAATCACCTTATTCTCCTCAAAATATATCTGACACTTGTCATTCCATTAAAAAAATCACTCCTGTATGGGTAAAATCAATCATCACTATTTATTTCTGACTTTAGAAGTAAAAATGGTAAAAAAAAGTAACATTATAATAAATGAAAAAAATATAAAAAAACAATAACGAGTTTCACATCGAGATTGACGATTCCGAAAAATTGAATCAAAGATAATTATTAAGTGGGTTGAAATGAGTGGAAATATATAAAACATTTTTTCAATTCAAATAATGTGATATTAAGAATAAATATTTAAAGGATGGGAAATGACTATCGTGGGTAAATTTTCATTGAGTTAGAAACATTATAGGATATTTAAAAACATATATAAACAATTCTAGTAAGACTTTAAGTCCCTATGTATTTATTTTTGTAAATAATAAATATATATAATCTATTAAATTATATGTTAGTCTAAATATTTTATAATTTTAAAATTTTAATAGATTTTGTAATTAAAATATGAAAATATTAAATGTTGATGATTTGGAATTATATAGTTAATAATAATTCACATAGTAGTAAAAAATTCATTGAAAAATATAAATATTTACCAAAAATAAATAAATAAAAATTATATATAAGGGAGAAAAATAAATATTACACTTAGTGAAAAAAAATTTAAAATGAAAATAATAATAACTGAATTATGTTAATTTGATGTAAAAATATTTATTTATAAAAATTAATAGTAATATAATATCGTGGTAAATTTAAAATGAATTTAAATAAAAAATTTAATTTCATTTATAAGATGTGAGAGTATAATGATGCTCAATATTGAATTTGAAAAAAATAATATGATGATAATTGAAAAAAATTAATAATCATTTAGAATACATTTATGAAATCGCATATATTCAATATTAATTTAAGAATAATTAAATAAATAAATATTTCTTAAATAATAAATTATCATTAACAGCTGCAAATAAGAAGATTATGTAATTCCCCGACTGCAGTATCCTGGAGTTGGTGCAATAATTTATTCTATTGGCATGATTATAAGGAATCAAATTAAGATGGACCGATCAGTTAAGCAGTATTAGAATACTAGATTAAAAATTTTATACACATATTACATTAGGAAATAGAAAATGAAACATGATTAGTAATAAAAATAAATGAACATCATCCTTGAAATTTTATTCAAAGATTTATTCTTCATAACATGGGGAAATAAAACAAAATAAGGGTGATCTAAAATACTCAGTGATGGTTAACTATAGTGGAATATTTCATTAATTAATAATGAGTAATCAATATGAAAAGGTTAATAACCAAATACACTTTCCATATAAATAATTTGGTAATTGATAATCAATATGTAAAGGTAAATAAATAAATACACATGCCTTATAATCAATAAACTAAGAAAAAATGCATCCATAAATAATGTGAAAGATAAAATATCATGGATGATGATAATAAAAGAATTATCAATAAAGGAAATTATTAATTTTTTTACTTCATGTTTCCTAGGGACATGATACCTTTATCGTTAAGATCAATCCTCAAGAATTTTTAAAACATACTAGGTAGAAACCCATCATATTTAGCTAACTTATTTCTCTCATGAGACTACTTAAGCATCGAGGGGATTTAATTAACTAGTCCCCAACCCTTTTTGTGAATCTCCATATAATTACACATATATAAAATAATATATTTAACTGATAAAACATTTCCCTTTTTAATTATCTATACTGAGTAAAGGATAAATATTTATCAATAATTCCCCATTTAATCAAATAACATTCAAAGTACACACAATATAAAAAAATGGTATACTTATTATAAAATAATCATATTCAAGATTGACGACTAGGATATTTAAGATAAATTAATTTCTAATTAAAACTCATTATAATAGACTGATTTGTTCATGATAAAGGTAACAATCACTAAAGAAACTGATATTTCCAATATAACTTTCACCAAATGGTAATTTTCAACTCAAAACCCCTTGGGTGAAATAAATAAAGTTGAAACTAAAAATAACATTAACTATTAGTGAATTTTGAATTAAATTAAAAAGGTGTAGTATATGTACCAAATCAAAGTGAATTGATGCGTTATAAAAATAATTATCAATGGAATATATATTGAGACAAAATTCCTTAAGACAAGGTAACTTCTGAATTATAATACCCTTTAAATAAATAACATCAAATTGAAATCTAAATAAAATGGATATAAATTTATTCTAGATATATAATGTAACATCCCAAGTAAGTAATGAATAATAGATATTTTTATCTATGTCTATTAATGAATTAGATAGTGTTTTAGAGGCTTAAAATGAAAATAAATCCAATCTTAAGCATGGAATACACTAATATTCTTAAAAGATTGTTTTACTGCCTTTTGATGGCAAACCATTTTTAAATCTATCTTCTGAAAATTTTATAAGCTATGTTTGTCAAAATAAACTTATTATTTATGATTGGTACATCAAAATTTACTTTGTGTGAATTTTTGGTATTTTTCCGATAAAGTTCATTTTTTAATGAATAGTGAAAAATGTTGTATTTTAATTCAAAACCTCTTTTTAATCTAATTTATTTATATGATTAGATTATCTTTTGAATTGGTTTTGAAGTTAAATTAGAATATATTTTTACCATTTTATCCAATTATGGTCATTGGAATCAATTTCACTTTGAAATTGGACTTAAACTGGTATCAATCTTTTGATACTTATTGTTTCATAAAAACACGCTATTTGTCATGACAGCGGGAATTAATTATTAAATTAATTAATGTGACTTATATGTTTTGAATTTTGTAAAATAGACTTAATTTTTGAATTCGGAATATCAAATATATCTTAGGGTGAATTTTTGGTAATTTTCTGAAAAACTTCAATTTTTGATGAATAGTGAAACCACTAAGTGGTACTTATAAAAACTGATTTTTCCGTTTAAATGAAATTTTGCCATAATTGTGTTTTGAATTTCAAAAATCCGACATACATGGTTGTCATTAAGAAGTAAAATGTGGTTCAATGGGATTAAAATAATTTTTTGGTGAATAGTAACTTATTAAGTTCTTAATCGCGATTAAAGGTAATAAGTGTAGTTTGTGGTAAAAATAATGCTTTTATAAAATGAGGTGAGCTTGAAACATGTCCTACCATCATTGGTTGTGTCATGGCCCACCAAGAAAAGCCATGGGTCAACTTGGGGACCCCATGGAGCCACTTTGGTTGGGAAATGACATAAATAACTTTTTATTAAATGTAAAAGTAAAAATGACACACACATAAGGTGTTTTAATAAAACAATTTTTACATGGGGTTATACAAGTTAGATTTTTGACTATTAATATTCATTAGAAAGATAAAATGATTTCATACATCATAGTATTTTTTTATAATTTTTAGACATTAAATAAATTAAATTATTTATGACATCATGATGTTGTAGCGAAGACCTCATTATTTAACGATTTAAATAAAATGGAAAGATAATGTAAATTCTAAGACCTACACATGGAAAAAACCTATTGGATGAGTGTATTTCGAACCCTTATCACCTTATCCTAGAATTATATCAATGTGGGACCTTTTGAATCCGAAACTCTTTTTAAAATAAAGTAACTTGTCTTTACTTTCCAAGAGTGCCCCTCCTCTCCTCTTATAAAAGGCCCCCACCTCTACCTCATTTCACACACTCCTCAAGCCTTTGGCTCGGCCATCCCCTGCCCATTTACTCTCTCCAGATCCCTCTCCTCATCCTAGATGATTCCCTTTGGGCATAATCCTTTCAAAGGAAGCCTTTAGGCTCAAATCAAAAGGGGTTAGACTTTTAAAGGTTATTCATTCTCTCATTTCATTTGTTTTATTTTGCTTCTACAACCCCCTAAACTCTTTTTATTTACTTATTTTGTAACAACACCAGTATCTTCAATATACTAGGATGTTTTTATAAGATTTATTTGAGCTACACTCTCACACAACTACATCAAATGGTTAAAGAACATACGGTTTCCGTGGATGGATAAATTATGCCTCCCGAAATGATGATTGTTCAATACTCATTTAACACCTTAAAAGGTGGCCATTATGATGTCACTATTTTTATATATTATATATAATATGTTTTTTCTTTCCTTAAGAATCTCTATTTTTCATTTATGGCATACCATTATTGTTTCCATTATGGGTAAACACGATATCTTCATTTTAGGAAGTGCGGACTACCGCCCCCTGAAAGTGATTTGATTCGTTAATACCATATGTGGGATTTGTAAAGGATAAAGTTAATGATATTATATATGTTATTATACTGGAATTATAATATACTCTTATATAATTATGATTCTATTCCAGAAAATACGAAATAGAAATGGAAGTAGCGTTCATGCGTACGTACGGCTTACCGTCTCCATGAACGGTGCATTTCATTTCTTACCTCTAAATGTGATGTAATATTATAAATACATGTATATGATGAATATATATGATTTATATGTTATCCAAATCATTAATATCATTCTGGATATAATGAACCTTTGACCGAATTAACAACATGTAAGTGTAAGAAGTCTATTTTTGACTAAAGAACCAAATACCGACAAAATGAACATTATTAACTTAAATGATTACATTATGTTCATAACATGGTATAAAAGGAATAATGAACTTGAAAAAGGTTCTTAAGCAAGTAGAGATTAACTCAAGTTTATTATTCAGGAGATTAAAGAACGGTCGGGTCAAGTCGGATACGAGGTATGGGACTTCGTCTCAATCTCCTTTCATTGAGGCATATTTTGTTTTATACACAACCTTCTTTTATACGGTGTATAAACCCCTTTGACTTTAGTTTTATCCAAAAGGAATCTTTTTTATAAGAAGCGTTTTACTAAACGACAAAAGGGAATGTTTTTTTCGTACGTATGCGGCGACAACGACTTCTTCGCCGCCGTGACCGTTATTTGAGTTTCGGCTTCCTCTACAATCCATAGTTTTTTTTAAAAAGAAAAATAAATACCATGTTTTACTTTTCTTTTACTTTGGTATTGAAAATGGTTTTCATAATGTTTTTATTATATCAATGTGTTGTATTGATATCTCATGATTGAAATTTGGAAATGTTATGTTTCCTTTATGCATGTTTTATGTGATATGATTATGTTATGGTTCTTGGGCATTATTATGAAGACGGGTGGTGCCGTGATAAACTAAGGGAGGGTGAGCCCGTTATAGCTCTCCAATGCATTGGGTAACGCGAAGGAGTGAAACGTTAAGGTTTCTCCGAATATATTTTAGGGAATATATTGTGATGGGTATTCCAAACATAACCAAGAGGGTTACTCCCTACGTAAGAATGTTATGAATGCCTCAAGTTACCTTTATGTCTTATGATTTCTATGATTTATTCATGATTTGATGATGTATGTTAAAGTGCTTATGTTTTATGGGTAAAGTATGATCTCATCCTTATGTATATATGTACCCATGTTTCCTTTCCATATTTTTATATCCCTTACTGAGCTTTTTATGCTCATCCTAAGTTTTTTTGAAATGTTTTTTACAGGTCAAGGGAAAGGTACATGATATGATGATAGTGTCAAGGAAGTGTCAAGAAACAATCCATGTTTATTTTAAATATGTTTCCATTGATGGGAATGAAGAATACTATCTTTATGTAACCACTTTGTTTATATGTGGAATGTAATGCAAGTTTTATGAACTAATTCTCTAAAACTCTAAACCCGAAAAGATCCTCAATGTGTAATCTTGTAATAACTCAAGATTAAGTAAGGTTTAAGGCCGGGGCATTATAGTTGGTATCAAAGGTCGGTTTAGATAACTTTAGGAGTTATAATTCTATTAAATGACTATCCAAAAATATTTTTTTTATGGTCAAATTGAAGTGATATAGTATTTGAAGATTACCATGTTGCTTCATCTAAGACATATTTGTTCAGAATGGTTTTCCGCAGAGGAAACAGGGAAGCAGTGCTAGGAAGGCATACAGAAGGAAAAAACCTTCCGAATCAGCATCCTGAGATGGTCGGAATTGGAACTGAACAGTTTGTTGCAGTAATGGTGCAATTGACTCAAGCGATAAATGGTGGTGGTATCTATGCACGAGATCAGCCAGATAAACCGCAGAGGAACATGTCAGTGGTGGAACATTTCATGAGGCAACATCCCCCATCATTCAGAGGATCATCTGACCCTGTGTTAGATGAAGGGTGGATTAAAGCACTGGAGAAGATTTTCGATGTCATGGGGTGTTCAGACAATCAAAAGGTTAGTCTTTCCATTTACCGTTTGGAGGGTGAGGCAGATCAGTGGTGGTTGATGGTTAAAAATATCAGGGACGCTGATGAGATTGATTCTCTCGACTGGGATGAATTCAAAGGTATGTTTCTTGAGAAGTATTTTCCTAAGGCTGTTCGACTTAGGATGGAAAATAAATTCTTCGAATTGAGGCAAGAGGAAGACTCAGTGGCTACCTATGAAGAAAGTTTCACTCGATTGGCAAGGTATGCTCCAAATTTTATCTGAGACCTTGATAGTAAAATCAATCGTTTTTACTCAGGATTAAATCCAAAATACCAAAGGGCATTAGCTTCTCGTGAGTTTAAAAGTTATGAAAAACTTGTTCGATGTGCTGAGAATTTGAAAATAGAGTTTTCCAATGATCAAGTGTTCTATAACAACCAACAGAAGAAGAGACCGAGGTGGCAGGAGAAAGGTAAGAATTCTTCAAAAAAGTCTGATGGTAAGAAAACTAAGTTTCCAGTTTGTGATAAATGTGGAAAAAGGCATGCTGGGGAATGTCTTCTGAATTATGGAAAGTGCTACCGATGTGGTAAGATGGGACATAAGGCTCGTTATTACACTGAAATGGATCATGGTGAAGGTAAGACCAAATTTTATTTACAGTTTGTGAAATGTTATAAGTGCAATGAGATGGGTCACTATGCAAACGAGTGTCCGACAAAGAGCTTGAGTGATGGGAAGCAGTTAGACTACAAGCAAGAAGGGGTGGTGAAATCCTTTGCAACTACTTCAGCAGATGTCGGGCCATCAAATGAAGTTGTATCAGGTACTTTGTTTATTTTTTCAGATTATTCCAGTTTGTTGTTTGATTCGGGGTCTATACATTCTTTTATCTCTGAAACCTTTTCTAGTAAAATGAGAATACCATCTCAAGAAATGAATCCTAAACTTTTGGTAAAAACACCTGGGGGGAATGTTGAGGAAAAAAGAATTTATAAGAATCTTCCTATCCTTATCTGTGGAAAGAACCTACATGCAAACCTTATTGTTCTACCTCTAGTAGAGTTTGATGTTATCCTGGGTATGGATTGGCTCTCAATTTACCATGCTAAGAATGACTGTAGAGCTGAAGAAGTTTCTTTTCAGAAATACTTTCAATTTGTGTACAAGAATGAACCCTTACTGTTGATAACATATCAAGAGGCCGAGAAACTTGTAAAAGATGGAAATGAATGTTACCTTGCACACATTGTTGAAAACAAGGGAACTGTTCAGATTAATGATGTGTCGGTGGTAAATGAGTATCCTGATGTTTTTCCTAATGAGTTTCCTGGAATAATACCAGATCGGGAAGTTGAATTTACTGTTGACTTAGTTCCTGATGCTAAGCCAATTTCAAAACCCCCTTATCGAATGGCTCAAATTGAACTTTTAGAGTTGAAGGAGCAATTGCATGATTTATTAGAGAAAGGTTTCATTCGACCTAGCACATCACCATGGGGTGCTCCTGTTTTATTTGTTAAAAATAAAGATGGTTCTATGAGACTTTTCATTGATTATAGAGCCTTGAATAAAATCACTGTTAAGAACAAATATCATTTGCCTCATATCGATGATTTGTTTGATTAGCTCCAGGGAGCTCAATTTTTTTCAAAGATTGACTTGAGATCGGGGTACCATCAGCTGAAGGTAAAGGAGGCAGATATTCCGAAGACCGCGTTCCGTACAAGATATGGCCACTATGAATTTGTAGTAATGCCTTTTGGGCTAACCAATGCACCTACTATATTCATGGACTTAATGAATAGAATTTTACATGAGTTCTTGGATAAGTTTGTGGTGGTTTTCATTGAGGATATTTTGGTGTTTTCTAAAAGGAAAGAGGAGCATGAAGCACATTTATGGGTTATCTTGCAAACCTTAAAAGAAAAGAAACTGTATGGAAAATTCAGCAAATGTGAGTTTTGGTTGCAACAAATTTCTTTCCTTGGTCATATTGTTTCAAAAGTTGGCATAACTATTGATCCTGCTAAAACAAAAGTTATTGAAGAATGGCCAAGACCCAAAAATGTAACCGAGATCCGTAGTTTTCTTGGTTTGGCAGGTTACTACCGAAGGTTTGTTGAAAATTTTTCACGGTTATCTAGTCCAATGACTAAGCTAACTCGGAAGGGTGTTAAGTTTATCTGGACAAAAGAATGTGATGATTGTTTTCAGGAATTGAAAAGAAGATTGGTGAATGCTTCAGTTTTGGCACTACCTTCTAGGAATGGTGAGTTTGTTATATACAGTGATGCTTCATTGAAAGGACTTGGTTGCATCCTAATGCAGAATGATCAGGTAATTGCTTATGCTTCACGACAATTGAAAACACATGAGGTAAATTACCCAACACATGATTTGGAATTAGCTGCTGTAGATTTTGCTTTAAAAATTTGGAGGCATCATTTGTATGGAGTAAAGTGTGAAATATATACTGATCAAAAAAGTTTAAAGTATATATTCACTCAGAAATAATTGAACATGAGACAAAGGAGATGGCTAGAATTAATCAAGGATTATGATTGTACAATTCATTACCATCCGGGAAAAGCAAATAAAGTGGCTGATGCTTTGAGTCGAAAAAGTAATGCTTCATTAGCAATGTTGCGTTTGGAACGTGATCCTTTGGTTAAGGATTTGATGAACTTTGGCATAGAAGTTGTTGGTGCAGGAAGTTATTCTGTTTTGTTTCAAGTATCAGTGAGATCATCTCTATCAGATAGAATCAAGCAAGCACAGAAGCAAGACAGTGAGTTGCAGAAAAAGGTAGAGCTGGTTCAGAAAGGTAAGTTGCCTGAATTCAACATTGATAATGATTTCTTTTTGAGATTTGGTAAGAGATTGTGTGTGCCTTGTGATTCATAGTTGAAGAGAGAGTTGTTATGTGAAGCTCATAGTTCTCCGTTTTCAGTTCATCCTGGCAGTACTAAGATGTATAGAGATCTTCGAGAGTATTACTGGTGGGATGGAATGAAAAGAGATATTGCTGATTTTACTGTGAAGTGTTTGACTTGTCAACAGGTTAAAGCAGAGCGGAAGTTACTGAAAGGGATGCTTCAGCCTTTACCATTGCCAGAGTGGAAATGGGAGAATATATCTATGGACTTTGTTGTGGGATTACCGAAGACATATCGAGGTAATAGTGCAATCTGGGTTATTGTTGATCGCTTGACCAAATCTGCTCATTTCCTTGCTATACAAGATACTTTTTCCCTAGATCAACTTTCCTGTTTGTATCTTAAAGAGATAGTCAGGTTACATGGAGTTCCCCTCTCCATTATGTCTGATCGTGATCCCAGGTTCACTTCTAACTTTTGGAAAGGCCTTCAGAAGTCGTTGGGTACTGAATTAAATTTTAGTACAGCTTTTCATCCTCAATCAGATGGGCAGTCAGAACAAACAATTCTGACATTGGAGGATATGCTACGTTCTTTCTCTATGGATTATCAGGGAAGTTGGGACCAACATCTTTCTTTGGTTGAATTTTCATATAATAATAGTTTTCATTCCAGTATACAGATGGCACCATTTCAGGCATTATATGGGAAGCGGTGTCGAACTCCAGCTTTCTAGGAGGAAGTGGGTGAAAGGAAGTTGATGGGACCAGAATTGGTAGAAGAGATGGCAGAAAAATTTCAGCTGATTCAGAAGCACATGAGAACAGCTCAGAGCAGGCAGAAGAGTTATGTGGATAACTGGAGGAAGGATCTATCTTTTGAGGTAGGTGATCATGTTTTTCTCAAAGTATCACCATGGAAAAGTGTGATGCGATTTGGTAAGAAAGGACAGACGAGTCCAAGGTTCATTGGACCATATGAAATTCTAGAGAGAGTTGGATCAGTTGCATACCGGGTGGCTTTACCTCTGAGTTTATCTCAAGTATACAATGTTTTTCACGTTTCGATGTTGAGAAAGTATATGTCAGATCCATCCCATGTTTTGAGTCCAGAGGTAGTTCAGCTGGAAGAGAACCTATCTTATGAGGAACAACCGGTCCAGATTCTTGACCACAGGGAGCAAGTGTTACGGAATAAGGTGATTAAGCAGGTAAAGGTTTTGTGGAAAAACCACATGATGGAAGAGGCAACATGGGAATCTGAAAATGCAATGAGGGATAAGTACCCCCATGTATTTGATAAGTAAATAAATTGCAGGGTTGCAATTTTCTAAAGGGGGGAAGGATGTAACATCCCAAGTAAGTAATGAATAATATACATTTTTATCTATGTCTATTAATGAATTAGATAGTGTTTTAGAGGCTTAAAATGAAAATAAATCAATCTTAAGCATGGAATACACTAATATTCTTAAAAGATTGTTTAACTGCCTTTTGATGGAAAACCATTTTTAAATCTATCTTTTGAAAATATTATAAGCTATGTTTTTCAAAATAAACTTATTCTTTATGAATGTTACATCAAAATTTACTTTGTGTGAATTTTTGGTATTTTTCCGATAAAGTTCATTTTTTAATGAATAGTGAAAAATGTTGTATTTTAATTCAAAACCTCTTTTTAATCTAATTTATTTATATGATTAGATTATCTTTTGAATTGGTTTTGAAGTGAAATTAGAATATATTTTTACCATTTTATCCAATGATGGTCATTGGAAACAATTTCACTTTGAAATTGGACTTAAACTGGTATCAATCTTTTGATACTTATTGTTTCATAAAAACACGCTATTTGTCATGACAACAGGAATTAATTATTAAATTAATTAATGTGACTTATATGTTTTGAATTTTGTAAAATAGACTTCATTTTTGAATTCGGAATATCAAATATAGCTTAGGGTGAATTTTTGGTAATTTTCTGAAAAACGTCAATTTTTTGATGAATAGTGAAACCACTAAGTGGTACTTATAAAAACTGATTTTTCCATTTAAATGAAATTTTTCCATCATTGTGTTTTTAATTTCAAAAATCCGACATACATGGTTGTCATTAATAAGTAAAATGTGGTTCAATGGGATTAAAATAATTTTTTGGTGAATAGTAACTTATTAAGTTCTTAATCGCGATTAAAGGTAATTAGTGTAGTTTATGGTAAAAATAATGCTTTTATAAACTGAGGTGAGCTTGACACATGTCCTACCCTCATTGGTTCTGTCATGACCGACCAAGACAAGCCATGGGTCAACTTGGGGACCCCATGGAGCCACTTTGGTTGGGAGATGACATAAATAACTTTTTATTAAATGTTAAAGTTAAAATGACACACACATAAAGTGTTTTAATAAAACAATTTTTACATGGGGTTATACAAGTCATATTTTTGACTATAAATATTAATTAGAAATCTTAAACGATTTCCTACATCATAGTATTTTTTTTATAATTTTTATAATTTAAATAAATTAGATTATTTATGACATCATGATGATGCAGCGATGACCTAATTATTTAACGATTTAAATAAAATGGAAAGATAATGTAAATTCTAAGACCTACACATGGAAAAAACCTATTGGATGAGTGGATTTCGAACCCATATCACCTTATCCTATAATTATATCAATGTGGGACCTTTTTAATCTGAAACGCTTTTTAAAATAAAGTAACTTGTCTTTACTTTCCAAGAGTGCCCCTCCTCTCCTCTTATAAAAGGCCCCCACCTCTACCTCATTTCACACACTCCTCAAGCCTTTAGCTCGGCCATACCCTTACCTTTTACTCTCTCCACATCCCTCTCCTCATCCTAGAGGATTCCCTTTGGGCAGAATCCTTTCAAAGGAAGTCTTTAGGCTCAAATCAAAAGGAGTTACACTTTTAAAGGTAATTCATTCTCTCATGTTCATTTGTTTTATTTTGCTTCTCCAACCCCCTAAACTCTTTTTATTTACTTCTTTTGTAACAAAACCAGTATCTTCAATATACTAGGATGTTTTTATAAGATTTATTCGAGCTACACTCTCACAAAACTACATCAAATGGTTAAAGAACATATGGTTTCCGTGGATGGCGAAATTCTGCCTCCCGAAACGATGATTGTTCAATACTCATTTAACACTTTCAAAGGTGGCCATTATGATGCCACTATTTTTATATATGATATATAATATGTTTATTCTTTCCTTAAGCTTCTGTATTTTTCATTTATGGCATACCATTATTGTTTCAATTATGGGTAAACACGATATCTTCATTTTAGGAAGTGCGGACTACCGCCCCCTGAAAGTGATTTGATTTGTTAATACCATATGTGGGATGTGTAAAGGATAAAGTTAATGATATTATATATTTTATTATACTAGAATTATAATATACTCTTATATCATTATGATTCCATTCCAGAAAATACAAAATAGAAATGGAAGTAGCGTTCATGCGTACGTACGGCTTACCGTCTCCATGAACGGTGCATTTCATTTCTTACCTCTAAATGTGATGTAATATTATAAATACATGTATATGATGAATATATATGATGTATATGTTATCCAAATCATTAATATCATTCTGGATATAACGAACCTTTTACCAAATTAACAACATGTAAGTGTAAGAAGTCTATTTTTGACTTAAGAACCAAATACCGACAAAATGAACATTATTAACTTAAATGATTACATTATGTTCATAACATGGTATAAAAGGAATAATGAACTTAAAAAAGGTTCTTAAGAAAGTATAGATTAACTCAATTTTATTATTCAGGAGATTAAAGAACGGTCGGGTCAAGTCGGATACGAGGTATGGGACTTCGTCTCAATCTCCTTTCATTGAGGCATATTTTGTTTTATACACAACCTTCTTTTATACAGTGTATAAACCCCTTTGACTTTTACGTTTATCCAAAAGGAATCTTTTTTATATGAATCGTTTTACTAAATGACAAAAGGGAATGTTTTTGTCATACGTATGCGGCGAAAATGACTTCTCCGCCGCCATGACCGTTATTTGAGTTTCGGCTTCCTCTACAAGCCATACTTTTTTTAAAAAAGAAAAATAAATACGATGTTTTACTTTTCTTTTACTTTGGTATTGAAAATGGTTTTCATAATGTTTTTATTATATCAATGTGTTGTATTGATATCTCATGATTGAAATATGGAAATGTTATGTTTCCTTTATGCATGTTTTATGTGATATGATTATGTTATGGTTCTTGGGCATTATTATGAAGACGGGTGGTTCCGTGATAAACTAAGGGCGGGTGAGCCTGTTATAGCTCTCCAATGCATTGGGTAACGCGAAGGAGTGAAACGTTAAGGTTTCTCCGAAGAGATTTTAGGGAATATACTGTGATGGGTATTCCAAACATAACCAAGAGGGTTACTCCCTAGGTAAGAATGTTATGAATGCCTCAAGTTACCTTTATGTCTTATGATTTCTATGATTTATTCATGATTTGATGATGTATGTTAAAGTTCTTATGTTTTATGGGTAAAGTATGATCTCATCCTTATGTATATATGTACCCATGTTTTCTTTCCATATTTTTATATCCCTTACTGAGATTTTTATGCTCATCCCAAGTTTTTTTGAAATGTTTTTTACAGGTCAAGGGAAAGGTACATGATATGATGATAGTGTCAAGGAAGTGTCAAGAAACAATCCATGTTTATTTTAAATATGTTTCCATTGATGGGAATGAATAATACTATCTTTATGTAACCACTTTGTTTATATGTGGAATGTAATGCAAATTTTATGATCTAATTCTCTAAAACTCTAAACCCGAAAAGATCCTCAATGTGTAATCTTGTAATAACTCAATATTAAGTAAGGTTTATATCCGGGGCCTTATAGTTGGTATCAAAGGTCGGTTTAGATAACTTTAGGAGTTATAATTCTATTAAATGACTATCCAAAAATATTTTTTTTATGGTCAAATTGAAGTGATATAGTATTTGAAGATTACCATGTTGCTTCATCTAAGACATGTTTGTTCAGAATGGTTTTCCGCAGAGGAAACTTGGAAGTAGTGCTAGGAAGGCATACAGAAGGAAATAACCTTCCGAATCAGCATCCTAAGATGGTCGGAATTGGAACTGAATAGTTTGTTCCAGTAATGGCGCAGTTGACTCAAGCGATAAATGGTGGTGGTATCCATGCACGAGATCAGCCAGATAAACCGCAGAGGAACATGTCAGTGGTGGAACATTTCATGAGGCAACATCCCCCATCATTTAGAGGATCATCAGACCCTGTGTTAGCTGAAGGATGGATTAAAGCACTGGAAAAGATGTTCGATGTCATGGGGTGTTCAGACAATCAAAAGGTTAGTCTTGCTATTTACTGTTTGGAGGGTGAGGCAGATCAGTGGTGGTTGATGGTTAAAAATATCAGGGACGCTGATGAGATTGATGCTCTCGACTGGGATAAATTCAAAGGTATGTTTCTTGAGAAGTATTTTCCTAAGGCTGTTCGACTTAGGATGGAAAAGAAATTCTTGGAATTGAGGCAAGAGGAAGACCCAGTGGCTACCTATGAAGAAAGGTTCACTCGATTGGCAAGGTATGCTCCAAATTTTATCTGAGACCTTGATAGTAAAATCAATCATTTTTACTCAGGATTAAAGCCAATATATCGAAGGGCATTAGCTTCTCGTGAGTTTAAAAGTTTTGAAAAGCTTGTTCGATGTGCTGAGAAGGTGGAAATAGAGTTTTCCAATGATCAAGTGTTCTATAACAACCAACAGAAGAAGAGACTGAGGTGGCACAAGAAAGGTAAGAATTCTTCAAAAAAGTCTGATGGTAAGAAAACTAAGTTTCCAGTTTGTGATAAATGTGGAAAAAGGCATGCTGGGGAATGTCTTCTGAATTATGGAAAGTGCTACCGATGTGGTAAGATGGGACATAAGGCTCGTGATTACACTGAAAAGGATCAAGGTGAAGGTAAGACCAAATTTTATTTACAGTTTGTGAAATGTTATAAGTGCAATGAGATGGGTCACTATGCAAACGAGTGTTTGACAAAGAGCTTGAGTGATGGGAAGCAGTTAGACTACAAGAAAGAAGGGGTGGTGAAATCCTTTGCAACTATTTCAGCAGATGTCGGGCCATCAAATGAAGTTGTATCAGGTACTTTGTTTGTTTTTTCATATTATGCCAGTGTGTTGTTTGATTCAGGGTCTATACATTCTTTCATCTCTGAAACCTTTTCTAGTAAAATGAGAATACCATCTCAAGAAATGACTCCTGAACTTTTGGTAAAAACACCTGGGGGGAATGTTGAGGAAAAAATAATTTATAAGAATCTTCCTATCCTTATCTGTGGAAAGAACCTACTTGCAAACCTTATTGTTCTACCTCTAGTAGAGTTTGATGTTATCCTGGGTATGGATTGGCTCTCAATTTACCATGCTAAGATTGACTGTAGAGCTGAAGAAGTTTCTTTTCAGAAATACTTTTAGTTTGTGTACAAGATTTAACCCTTACTGTTGATAACATATCAAGAGGCCGAGAAACTTGTAAAAGATGTAAATGAATGTTACCTTGCACACATTGTTGAAAACAAGGGAACTATTCAGATTAATGATGTTCCAGTGGTAAATGAGTATCCTGATGTTTTTCCTAATGAGTTGCCTGGAATAATACCAGATCGGGAAGTTGAATTTACTGTTGACTTAGTTCCTGATGCTAAGAAAATTTCAAAACCCCCTTATCGAATGGCTCAAATTGAACTTTTAGAGTTGAAGGAGCAATTGCATGATTTATTAGAGAAAAGTTTCATTCGACCTAGCACATCACCATGGGGTGCTCCTGTTTTATTTGTTAAAAAGAAAGATGGTTCTATGAGACTTTGCATTGATTATAGAGCCTTGAATAATATCACTGTTAAGAACAAATATCCTTTGCCTCATATCGATGATTTGTTTGATTAGCTCCAGGGAGCTCAGTTTTTTTCAAATATTGACTTGAGATCGGGGTACCATCAGCTAAAGGTAAAGGAGGAAGATATTCCAAAGACCGCGTTCCGTACAAGATATGGCCACTATGAATTTTTAGTAATGCCTTTGGGCTAACCAATGCACCTACTGTATTCATGGACTTAATGAATAGAATTTTCCATGAGTTCTTGGATAAGTTTGTGGTGGTTTTCATTGATGATATTTTGGTGTTTTCTAAAAGTAAAGAGGAGCATGAAACACATTTAAGGGTTATCTTGCAAACCTTAAAAGAAAAGAAACTTAATGTAAAATTCAGCAAGTTTGAGTTTTGGTTGCAAAAAATTTCTTTCCTTGGTCATATTGTTTCAAAAGATGGCATAACTATTGATCCTGCTAAAACAAAAGTTATTGAAGAATGGCCAAGACCCACAAATGTAACCAAGATCCGTAGTTTTCTTAGTTTGGCAGGTTACTACCGAAGGTTTGTTGAAAATTTTTCACGGTTATCTAGTCCAATGACTAAGCTAACTCGGAAGGGTGTTAAGTTTATCTGGACAAAAGAATGTGATGATTATTTTCAGGAATTGAAAAGAAGATTGGTGAATGCTTCAGTTTTGGCACTACCTTCTAGGAATGGTGAGTTTGTTATATACAGTGATGCTTCACTGAAAGGACTTGGTTGCGTCCTAATGCAGAATGATCAGGTAATTGCATATGCTTCACGAAAATTGAAAACACATGAGGTAAATTACCCAACACATGATTTGGAATTAGCTGCTGTGGATTTTGCTTTAAAAATTTGGAGGCATCATTTGTATGGAGTAAAGTGTGAAATATATACTGATCACAAAAGTTTAAAGTATATATTCACTCAGAAATAATTGAACATGAGACAAAGGAGATGGCTAGAATTAATCAAGGATTATGATTGTACAATTCATTACCATCCGGGAAAAGCAAATAAAGTGGCTGATGCTTTGAGTCGAAAAAGTAATGCTTCATTAGCAATGTTGCGTTTGGAACGTGATCCTTTGGTTAAGGATTTGATGAACTTTGGCATAGAAGTTGTTGGTGCAAGAAGTTATTCTGTTTTGTTTCAGGTATCAGTGAGATCATCTCTATCAGATAGAATCAACCAAGCACAGAAGCAAGACAGTGAGTTGCAGAAAAAGGTAGAGCTGGTTCAGAAAGGTAATTTGCCTGAATTCAACATTGATAATGATTTCTTTTTGAGATTTGGTAAGAGATTGTGTGTGCCTTGTGATTCATAGTTGAAGAGAGAGGTGTTATGTGAAGCTCGTAGTTCTCCGTTTTCAGTTCATCCTGGCAGTACTAAGATGTATAGAGATCTTCGAGAGTATTACTGGTGGGATGGAATGAAAAGAGATATTGCTGATTTTACTGTGAAGTGTTTGACTTGTCAACAGGTTAAAGCAGAGCGGAAGTTACCGAAAGGGATGCTTCATCCTTTACCATTGCCAGAGTGGAAATGGGAGAATATATCCATGGACTTTGTTGTGGGATTACCGAAGACATCTCGAGGTAATAATGCAATCTGGGTTATTGTTGATCGCTGGACCAAATCTGCTCATTTCCTTGCTATACGAGATACTTTTTCCCTAGATCAACTTTCCTTTTTGTATCTTAAAGAGATAGTCAGGTTACATGGAGTTCCCCTCTCCATTATGTCTGATCGTGATCCCATGTTCACTTCTAACTTTTGGAAAGGCCTTCAGAAGTCGTTGGGTACTGAATTAAATTTTAGTACAGCGTTTCATCCTCAATCAGATGGGCAGTCAGAACAAACAATTCAGACATTGGAGGATATGCTACGTTCTTTATCTATGGATTATCAGGGAAGTTGGGACCAACATCTTTCTTTGGTTGAATTTTCATATAATAACAGTTTTCATTCCAGTATACAGATGGCACCATTTCAGGCATTATATGGGAAGCGGTGTCGAACTCCAGCTTTCTGGGATGAAGTGGGTGAAAGGAAGTTGATGGGACCAGAATTGGTAGAAGAGATGACAGAAAAATTTCAACTGATTTAGAAGCACATGATAACAGCTCAGAGCAGGCAGAAGAGTTATGCGGATAACTGGAGGAAGGATCTATCTTTTGAGGTAGGTGATCATGTTTTTCTCAAAGTATCACCATGGAAAAGTGTGATGCGATTTGGTAAGAAAGGAAAGTTGAGTCCAAGGTTCATTGGACCATATGAAATTCTAGAGAGAGTTGGATCAGTTGCATACCGGGTGGCTTTACCTCTGAGTTTATCTCAGGTACACAATGTTTTTCAGGTTTTGATGTTGAGAAAGTATATGTCAGATCCATCTCATGTTTTGAGTCCAGAGGTAGTTCAGCTGGAAGAGAACCTATCTTATGAGGAATAACCGGTCCAGATTCTTGACCACAGGGAGCAAGTGTTACGGAATAAGGTGATTAAGTAGGTAAAGGTTTTGTGGAAAAACCACATGATGGAAGAGGCAACATGGGAATCTGAAAATGCAATGAGGGATAATTACCCCAATTTATTTGATAAGTAAATAAATTGCGAGGACGCAATTTTCTAAAGGGGGGAAGGATGTAACATCCCAAGTAAGTAATGAATAATAGAAATTTTTATCTATGATTATTAATGAATTAGATAGTGTTTTAGAGGCTTAAAATGAAAATAAATCCAATCTTAAGCATGGAATACACTAATATTCTTAAAAGATTGTTTTACTGCCTTTTGATGGAAAACCATTTTTAAATCTATCTTTTGACAATTTTATAAGCTATGTTTGTCAAAATAAACTTATTCTTTAGGATTGGTACCTCAAATTTTACTTTGTGTGATTTTTTGTATATTTCCGATAAAGTTCATTTTTTAATGAATAGTGAAAAATGTTGTATTTTAATTCAAAACCACTTTTTAATCTAATTTATTTATATGATTAGATTATATTTTGAATTGGTTTTGAAGTGAAATTAGAATATATTTTTACTATTTTATCCAATGATGGTCATTGTAATCAATTTCACTTTGAAATTGGACTTAAACTGGTATCAATCTTTTGATACTTATTGTTTCATAAAAACACGCTATTTGTCATGACAGCGGAAATTAATTATTAAATTAATTAATGTGACTTATATGTTTTGAATTTTGTAAAATAGACTTCATTTTTGAATTCGGAATATCAAATATAGCTTAGGGTGAATTTTTGGTAATTTTCTGAAAAACATCAGTTTTTGATGAATAGTGAAACCACTAAGTGGTACTTATAAAAACTGATTTTTCCGTTTAAATGAAATTTTGCCATCATTGTGTTTTGAATTTAAAAAATCCGACATACATGGTTGTCATTAAAAAGTAAAATGTGGTTCAATGGGATTAAAATAATTTTATGGTGAACAGTAACTTATAAAGTTCT
This sequence comes from Viscum album, assembly GCA_963277665.1. NCBI lineage: Eukaryota > Viridiplantae > Streptophyta > Magnoliopsida > Santalales > Viscaceae > Viscum > Viscum album. The sequence continues at coordinate 1,259,221,864 of OY728122.1, forward strand.
TAATCGCGATTAAAGGTAATTAGTGTAGTTTATGGTAAAAATAATTCTTTTATAAAATGAGGTGAGCATGACACATGTCCTATCCTCATTGGTTGTGTCATGGCCGACCAAGACAAGCCATGGGTCAACTTGAGGACCCCATGGAGCCACTTTGGTTGGGAAATGACATAAATAACTTTTTATTAAATGTTAAAGTAAAAATGACACACACATAAGGTGTTTTAATAAAACAATTTTTACATGGGGTTATACAAGTCAGATTTTTGACTATAAATATTCATTAGAAAGATAAAAAAATTTCCTACATCATAGTATTTTGTTTATAATTTTTAGACATTAAATAAATTAAATTATATATGACATCATGATGATGCGGTGATGACCTCATTATTTTATTTAAATAAAATGGAAAGATAATGTAAAATCTAAGACCTACACATGGAAAAAACCTATTGGATGAGTAGATTTCGAACCCTTATCACCTTATCCTAGAATTATATCAATGTGGGACCTTTTTAATCCGAAACTCTTTTTAAAATAAAGTAACTTGTCTTTACATTCCAAGAGTGCCCCTCCTCTCCTCTTATAAAAGGCCCCCACCTCTACCTCATTTCACACACTCCTCAAGCCTTTGGCTCGGCCATCCCCTGCCCATTTACTCTCTCCAAATACCTCTACTCATCCTAGAGGATTCCCTTTGGGCAGAATCCTTTCAAAGGAAGCCTTTTGGCTCAAATCAAAAGGAGTTACACTTTTAAAGGTAATTCATTCTCTCATGTTCATTTTTTTTATTTTGCTTCTCCAACCCCCTAAAATCTTTTTATTTACTTATTTTGTAACAACACCAGTATCTTAAATATACTAGGATGTTTTTATAAGATTTATTCGAGCTAAACTCTCACACAACTACATCAAATGGTTAAATAACATACGGTTTCCATGGATGGCGAAATTCTGCCTCCCGAAACGATGATTGTTCAATACTCATTTAACACCTTCAAAGGTGGCCATTATGATGTCACTATTTTTATATATGATATATTATATGTTTATTATTTCCTTAAGCTTCTGTATTTTTCATTTATGGCATACCATTATTGTTTCCATTATGGGTAAACACGATATCTTCATTTTAGGAAGTGCGGACTACCGCCCCCTGAAAGTGATTTGATTCGTTAATACCATATGTGGGATGTGTAAAGGATAAAGTTAATGATATTATATATGTTATTATACTGGAATTATAATATACTCTTATATCATTATGATTCCATTCCAGAAAATATGAAATAGAAATGGAAGTAGCGTTCATGCGTACGTACGGCTTACCGTCTCCATGAACGGTGCATTTCATTTCTTACCTATAAATGTAATGTAATATTATAAATACATGTATATTATGAATATATATGATATATATGTTATCCAAATCAATAATATCATTCTGGATATAACGAACCTTTGACAAAATTAACAACAGGTAAGTTTAAGAAGTCTATTTTTGACTTAAGAACCAAATACCGACAAAATGAACATTATTAACTTAAATGATTACATTATGTTCATAACAAGGTATAAAAGGGATAATTAACTTGAAAAATGTTCTTAAGCAAGTAGAGATTAACTCAAGTTTATTATTCAGGAGATTAAAGAACGGTCGGGTCAAGTCGGATACGAGGTATGGGACTTCGTCTCAATCTCCTTTCATTGAGGAATATTTTGTTTTATACACAACCTTCTTTTATACGGTGTATAAAACCCTTTGACTTTTACGTTTATCTGAAAGGAATCTTTTTTATATGAAGCGTTTTACTAAACGACAAAAGGGAATGTTTTTGTCGTACGTATGCGGTGACAACGACTTCTCCGCCGTCGTGACCGTTATTTGAGTTTCGGATTCCTCTACAAGCCATACTTTTTTTAAAAAAGAAAAATAAATACCATGTTTTAATTTTCTTTTACTTTGGTATTGAAAATGGTTTTCATAATGTTTTTATTATATCAATGTGTTGTATTGATATCTCATGATTGAAATGTGGAAATGTTATGTTTCCTTTATGCATGTTTTATGTGATATGATTATGTTATGGTTCTTGGGCATTATTATCAAGATGGGTGGTTCCGTGATAAACTAGGGGCGGGTGAGCCCGTTATAGCTCTCCAATGCATTGGGTAATGTGAAGGAGTGAAACGTTAAGGTTTCTCCGAAGAGATTTTAGAGAATATACTGTGATGGGTATTCCAAACGTAACCAAGAGGGTTACTCCCTACGTAAGAATGTTATGAATGCCTCAAGTTACCTTTATGTCTTATGATTTCTATGATTTTTTCATGATTTGATGAGGTATGTTAAAGTGCTTATGTTTTATGGGTAAAGTATGATCTCATCCTTATGTATATATGTACCCATGTTTCCTTTCCATATTTTTATATCCCTTACTGAGATTTTTATGCTCATCCCATGTTTTTTGAAATTTTTTTCACAGGTCAAGGGAAAGGTACATGATATGATGATAGTGTCAAGGAAGTGTCAAGAAACAATCCATGGTTATTTTAAATATGTTTCCATTGATGGGAATGAAGAATACTATCTTTATGTAACCACTTTGTTTATATGTGGAATGTAATGCAAGTTTTATGATCTAATTCTCTAAAACTCTAAACCCGAAAAGATCCTCAATGTGTAATATTGTAATAAATCAAGATTAAGTAAGGTTTAAGGTCGGGGCCTTATATATAACATAATATGGGTAGTATATAAACAACATAAAGTAAATAACTGGTGAAAATGGTGTGTTCCTTGTGAAAGAAAAAGTGAAAAATGAATCACTTAACTTATATTTACTTTTGTGGGAATATACTTTAACATCATTTAAAATGGTTTTAATGATGTTATTTACTTATAATATAACCATACACATATTTATAATATTAAATATTATACTCTTATAATATATTATTATATATATATTTAACAATCTTTCATTATTTTCATCATTTTGGGTGTTAATTGACATGTTTTTTGAGGGTGTTTAGATTTTTTTTTGTTTTTCATACATATATAATGATTTCATCATCTATAGGATATAAAACATGATATAAATATCATATATATTTATCATATATTTATTTATAATAACTGATAAACATTAAATATAAGAAATCAATACATTTTTCATGTAGACAGTAGGTTGTATATTCGCATGAATGTTGTTTAAACCTTCTTGTCATATTAAAAGAACAAAATTTAATTGATATATAAATATATATTATAATAAAAATATCATATTAATTTCATATATTTCACATATTATTATTAAAAATATGCTTAATACATTCTATGTAATGTTTAAGTGAATCGCATCAATTTGAAGATGTGGTAGTCCACCCATTCAAAAGCGATGCTATAGGATTCCCATAAAATGGAAAGAATGATGGTTTGGGTTATATGAAAATAATAGAATAATAAATAAATTAAAATTTTCATATATATTATATAAAAACTATTTATCTATAATTATTTCCAAAATTGAAAGGTAGTAATGATAGAACGAATGATATCGGTTCGTGAGGCGGTAGTCGGCCATTCAAAAAAATGATGATTGTGTATCCCATTTAATGTTAGATGTGGGAGTTTAGTTAATATCATAAGAATAAAAATTTATCAATATATTTAATATATTTATTTTATTACATAATAAAAATATAATAATAATTGAAGGGGTGGATAAATAAATAATACAAAAGTTGTTGAAGAATATAACATCTTTTTTGGGTAACTCCATTTCATTTATACAAAAAGACTTTGTTGGATTGATTAATTAAAAAATTAGGGCTTATATAATGAGTGGCAGGTTTTGGAATCTTAAATTTTTAGGTTTTTAATGATCCAAATGGTTTGAGATCTGTGAATAAGTGGGAGGGGTGGGTTCATTTTTATAGTGGGGGAGTGACATTCTTGTAAATTATTGAAAGATGGAATTCTGCCCATGTTTTTTCAATCTCCAGTCACTCCAAAAAATTATATCCAATGGATAATATGGTTTATATATGACCAAAAAAATATTTTGGACATGTTTCTAATTCATTTTGGCCCATACGATTAAGGTTTAGTCCCTTACTAAGCTAGTTTTTCTCTTTATCTTTGTGATTAGTTTTAATTTTTTTCAATCGTATTTTTGGTAATGTTTATTTGACCTTAATAAAAATTAAAAATTATTATTATTCCAAATACTAAAACATTTTTTAAAAACTGTAATAAAATAATGGAATGAAAATAATTAAAAATTAATATCATAAATGGGGTGATGAAGTGGGTTTTTAAAGTAAAAATGGTCAAAAGTTTCAAAATAATTTATATCCAATACCAATATTATATATATTAAAATGTCCTTAATTGGATTAATATATGTAAAATGGATCTAAATAAAATTTAAAACCAAACCAAAATATAATTTATCCTCATAAATAAATTATTTAAAAATCATTTTTAATTAAAAATTACTATTTTTCAATATTCATAAAAAATGAAATATTTTTGAGAAAAACTAAAAAATCACCCCATTCAAATTTTGAAGTTAAAATATAAAAAAATTAGTTTATTTTCAAAAATAATGTTTATAAATATTTCAAAAATTTATTTAAAATAGGTAATTCATTAAAAGGCAGAAAAATTCTTTTAGAAAAATATAGATTTTTATCCATAAAATTGGACTTATTCTACTCATATGTCTATCAAATATATTTCAAAAATATAAAAAAATATTTTATTTAATATATATGTATATAATTAATATAACCCACTCATATTGATTAATTTAAATAATTAAGACAAAATTCCATTGGAGCATAAAAATAGTTTTTTTATAAAAATGATTTTTTATATTCATTTGGTTTATATATTTGTTTATAATTAATTTTTAACCAATGAATTATACTATAAATTTTCATTAGTTTTTTAATCTAATTAATAGTTACCAATTTAACTTCTTGGAGATAATTTTCATTTTAAATAAAAATATTAATTGTATTTGGTAAAATTCAGTATTCTGTATAATGCAAGCCATCGAAGAAACTCATTTCATTCAATAGAAAATAAAATAAATGTTGTGTGAATTATAATATATATAAAATATTGAATATTTTTAAAATAGTAATTATATTTTATAGTCTTGGGATATTATATTCTCTCATCACTTAGTGGTGTGTTTCATACATGCTTTTAAATACCACTTCCTCTTTCTTGAATTTTGGTGTGTAACATTCCACCCAACATAAATAAATAGAATCCTCACAATTTAAACATGAACTTGGTAATTGAGGGTTTCATATTTTAAAATAAAATATTGTTAAAAAACCCAAATCCAAAATAGGTGTAAAAATACAACTTCATAATATGGGTGATTGAGAAGAACAAATTTCATATGGTTTAACATATAACTAACATTAGTTTCAAGTGAAAATATGGAATTATAGGAAAGGATAAAATTGTTATAGGGAGTGATTGGGGTCATTGATCAATTTTATTTAAAATAATTTTCCAAATGTTGAGGAATAATTTTATTGAACAAGAATATAAGGAAATATACTTACTTTATATGTTTCAATTTTATAAGAAAATTTTCATTTTTTTGTTCTTTTATAAAATTCTAATTTATCCCTTACTCCATGAAATGGATATCCTAAAATGAATTTTGTTTTCCAAATATACTAAAATATAATTTTTATAGATCATGAGATCCATAAAACATGTATTAATGTTTTCCTCAAACTATTTTCTATAACTTATATGATTGAAACATTAATTTCTAATCCTAAAATTTAACACATACTACTTCATCATTGATATTAATTTGATAAAAATAATTACATATTAACCAAGACATTATGTAGGCCAGTGGTAGGTTTTTCAATCCCCAATGCATTTCTAGATTTGATTGGCTGTCACCCAAAATTTAGGTTTTCCTTCTTCTATGAAAATATTAATATAATTTCCAAAATAAATATATGAAACATCCTTGAAATTTAATCATTAAATAGCCAGTTAAATAAGTTTTTCAATAAAACTTTAGTACATAAATATTTCGTCCATTTATATCCATATAGGTCCTTCCATGGTGTAGATTTTATCCACTAGAAGAGGGTATTGACTCGAGTAATGACCAGTTTCCCCACATTTAATACAACGAACTATAAATGGATCCTTATGATGAGTTTTATTTCCTTCCATTATTCTCTTAATTTATCCTAGGAAAATATTTTCCTTATATCATTTTTTTCCACACATAAAGAATTTATCATTTTATTGAGACACTTTCGTGGATTTATCCATCCACATTTCTTGAATGATGGGAATCTAGCCTTATTTTCTCCATGGTCTTCACCACTGGAGCTCATAGAAACCTCTATGATTCTCTTATTTGGTGATTCCATGAGTTTTTTAAGGTATATAATGATAATCATATTTCATTAAAACTGATTAGGCATGAACACAATATTTTTCAATCCTATTAACATACCTTTGTTTTCTCATTTTGAACACCTTTTCCTTCATGTTAAATATTAACATGATTCATTTGGATTCCATCCATAAAATAAAATGAAAAGGCATACTTTAAGAAACAATTATCATCATGGAAAAACCATATAATCTTTTTGATGGTGTCTAAATCTTGACACATCATTTTTAATATAAGACACCTCAGTTTTATCATAGGTTATTCATTTTCATTATTCACATACTTCATAATGGTTTGTTAAGAAATTATGACTTATCCAAAGAATATCCCCTAGGAGTGTCAAACCTGGTGCGCATTATGGTATATTTTAATGTTCCAGGTTACAACTGAGTGAGGCCCAATGCACCGTTTCTGAGTAATTAACCGTAGGTACATCTGTTTCATAACAACATCCAATTGTAGTATCTACATAGAGACATATTTCCAGGAAGACCCACACATTCTCAACCTTACCAAAATTATTGGATGTTCTTCTATAATTATCTTTAATTTATATCTTATTTTTATGTTCCCTAATCTATATTTTTTCAATATTGTTCAAGGCCTCCAATAAACATTATCTGATAGAAACTACAATTCCCCCAATCCCAAAAGCATAGATCTAGTTCCATAATTTATTACATTAACATGATGAGAAGGAATCAAATATTGAATGGAAAATTAGTTTAGCAGTATTGGAAAACCATATTATATACATGATACAAATTATACATTGGTAAGTTGAAAATAAATCATTATACATAATAAAATGAAATGAAGAGCATTACTGAAATATTACTCAATGATTTATTCTTCATAACATGTGGAATATGAAAAAAATAATAGTGAGCTAAAATTCTCAATAATGGATAATTATAGGAGAATATAACATGAATTAGTAATGAATAATAAACATTTCATGATAAATAACTAAACATAAAATCCATTTAAATAATTGGATAAGGCATAATCAATATTGGAATTTCAATAACAAAGCAGAGATGTCATTTAATCAAAAACCATTAAATGAAAATGAATATGTAGATAATGATAAAGAAAAAATATCATGGATAATAATAATAATAAATGAATTATAAATAAAATAAATTCTTTATTATTGGACATCCTATTTCCTGGGAACATGATACCTTTATCGTCAAGATCAATCCTCAAGAGCGTTTAAAATATACTGGGTAAAAACCCATATAACTTGGCCAACAAATTCATCTGATGAGACTACCAATGCACTGGGGGATTACATTAACCATTCCCTGATGCGTTTAGTGAATTTTAAAATGATTCCTCATATATCAAATAATCTATTTAACTCATAACTAATGTTTCTTATCAAATATTTGTATTGAGTAAAGGATACAGATTTACCTATAATTCACTAGTTAATGTAATGACATTAAAAGTATAAACCATTTTTAAAAATGATATATGGTTTAGAAAATTATCATATATATGATAGATGATATTGGTATTTTGGATAAATTTAATTTCAAATTAATAATTATTATAATATACTGATTATTTCAAAACAAGGTTAATAATTACAAATGAAAGTAAGTTATCAAAGATAAATTTCACAACTAGAAAATTTTCAATTCAAAACCCCTTAGATAGAATAATAAAAATTGAAACTAACAATACCATAATTTATGAGTGAATAATTATATTAAATGAAAAATGGTCAGTATATACACTACCTCAAAGTTAATTTGTTCATAATAACAGATAAGTCTCAATAGAATATAAGTTTAGACAAAATTCCATAATACTTTGTAACTTTTAAATTAAAATCACAATGAAAGAAATAACAAAAAACTAAAGTATAAAAACAATGATTTTAAATTTATACATGATATAAAATACAATATGTTTATTATATACACCATAGTAAAAAAATATATTGTGAAAATGGTATATCCATCATCAAAGAACAAGTAAGAAAAGAATCCCTTACCTTGTTTTTCCTTTTGGGTGAATGTTATTTAACCTCACATATAATAGGTTTATGAAAGTTATTAAATAATAAAAGAACAAAATTAAAATTATTAATATAATAAATTATCTTATTATAACATCATATTAGTTTTTGTTATCATTTTCTCATTATTTTCATCGTTTTGGGTATTAAATGTCATTTTTCAATTCTGTTTTGACTTGTTATATTTGTTCTTCTTAATTTGATCATGATTTCACCATCTCCAAGATTTAAAACATGGTAAAAATATTAAATATATTCATTATATATATATTTATAATAGAAAATAAATTTTTGAGAGTGGAAATGAAATACACAGTTCATGGAGATGCTAGGTCGTACCTACACATTAATGATGTTACCAATTTTTTATCATATAAAAAGAATTAAAAGTAAATGATATTTATTTATATTATAAATATAGTATCATATTTATGTCATATTTTTTGAAAAATATTAAGAACATACTTAATACATTCTATAAAAAATGTGAATTAATCACATCCCTTTGAGGATGTTGTAGTCCACACATCCACAAACAATGCTATCGTATTCCCATAAAATGGAAAGTATGAAGGTAATGGTTATATAAAAACTCAACAAGAATTAAAAAATTAAATATATAATATATATAATATAAAAACTAAAATCCATAATTATTCCCAGCCTTTAAAGTTTGTAATGGAAGAATGAACAACATCAGTTCATGAGGCTATAGGTTGTTGTACACAAGAACAATGATTGTGTATCCTATTTGATAGAAGTGTGTGTGAGTTTAGGTCATAAAAATAGAATAAAAACATATAAATCAATTTATTATACTAGTTTTATTATATAATCAATTTATAAGAATAATTCAATGGGTGGATAATGAAATTAATCAAAAGTGATTGTAGAAGAATGTTACCTCTTTTTCTGGTAACTAATTTTGGTTTTTACTAATAGACATATTTGATTTCTACCAAAAGTTTTTATACAAAGATTAGGGGAGGGACTTTGGGAGATTATTTACAATGGTTTTGGATTATTCAAAGGTCTTTATATGTTTGATTAATTGTGATGGGTGGATGCCTTTTTATAGTGGAAGAGGAGTGGTATTCTTGTAATTTATGGAAGTAGGGAATTCCACCCAAATTTTATCCATGTCATGTGGCTCTAATAATGAACCAATTTTAATATAAGAGATTAAATGTTTTTAATATTTCTATAAAATATATTTTTTATCATATTCTAGGTCATTTTTTCCCATTTATTTATGTTTTATTCCTTGTTATGCTAGTTTTTCTCTTAATCACTATATATAATTAAGATTTCATTCGATAATATATTTTTTTTAAATAATTTTACCGTATAATACATTATAAATTATTTTGATTAAAAATATTTAATATATTTTTTCAAATACCAACAACAAAAGTGGAAGAAAATAATTTAAAATTAATCTCACAGATAGGAGGGCGAAGCAGGTTTTTAAAGTAAAAATGCTCAAATTTTCAATATGTTTTTATATCCAATATCAATGTTAATATGATTAAAATGATATAAATTTGATTAATATATGTAAAATTTATATAATTAAACTTTAAAACCAATCAAAAATACAATTTAAAATTATAAATAATGTTTATAAAAAAGTATTTTTCAATTAAAGTTTAGTATTTTTCACCACTCATAAAAAAATGGGTTATTTCCAAAAAATACAAAAAATTAACCCGAATCCAATTTCTAGATATTATTTCAAAAATGAAATATATTTTTAAAAACAAGTTTTATAAAAGTTTCAAAAATTATAATATAATAGGTCCTCTATTAAAAGGCAGTATAATAATCTTTAGAAAATACAGCTTTTTATGTGAAAAATCGGAATTATACTTATCATATGCCTATGAAATCTTTTTAAAAAAAGTAAAAAATATTTTACTGAAGATATAATATTTATATTTCATTAATACCATCCATTAATAGTAATTAACTTAATATATTAAGATAAAACAACATTTTAGCATAAAATTATTATTTTTTATAAAAACATTTCCTTTATATTCATTTTGTTTCTATATTCATTTATAATTAATTGGTTACCAATGAATTAAACTATATAATTAGATAATTTATTTAATACTATTAATAATCTCCAATTTAATATCTATGATATAATTTTCCTTTTAAATAATAATATTAATAGTATTTTGTAAGATTTGGTCTTCCATATAATGCAGGCCATCGAAGAAACTCATTGTGTAAAACACAAGATAAAATAAGTTTTGTGTGCATTAAAATATATATAATATATTTCATCTATTTAAAATAGTAAATATACTTTATAGTCTTGGGATATTATATTCCCTTATACTCGTGATGTTTCATGTCTATGATGATATTAAATACAATGTCCTTTATTTAGAATTTCAAAGTTTTATAGAATGTAATAATTATAATAAATAAAAAATAGTGAAACTCTTTCATAAATTAGAATAAATTATAATTGAATTAATCATGATGGTATTGAATGACATCACTGTGAATTTATTTACTCATGACTCATGGTAACAATGTAGATGATGTTTTGAGCCTACCTTGAATCATGATACTTCCAATAAGCTCACAATGGATCTAAATTCATCACCCCTTAGAGAAAAAAATAGAATTAATAATGTGGGGTTCAACGTTAGGATCATATGACTCTAAGTATTTTGGGTAGGTGGGTAATGTTTTAAAAATAAATAAGTTGGAAAATGAGGCTAATCTTAAGACGTTTTCTTGATAATAAAAACCCCCTCAATGAAAAAATATCATGTACAAGACAACATCTCCCCTTTTTCCCAAACTCAAAGTAGATTCATGAAGAAATGATGTATAATGAATAATGAAACCCCTTGTTTATATCCCTTTTCAATTTGTTTTTGAAATATTATCTTGTATGAGTTTGATATCGACCACCCAACCACAAATGATGAAAATAAGTTTTCAATCAATATTTATTCTTTACCCTCTAATGAATAACCCATTTTATTTCTCATTTTTTATAAGAATTATATTTAAAGTGGGTATAAAAATTAGTGGATTTAATGAATAATCATGAAAATTCAAAATATCCTATGAAAACATCCCCACACTTCTATATTTCAATATGTATATCCCTTCAACCATGGAACCATATCTTCCAAACATATCTTTTTGAAGACCCTAAAAAATGAATATTATAGGGTAGGAAAGAGAAGGATAATTTTGTAATGTGTCTCTCCCATAAAAAATATATTCAGTGATTCTAGAGCCTTAAGATGGATTAGATTAAAGTTGGTTCCCTGGATAAGGGATTAATAAATGTTCGGAGTTCATATTAAAAATGACATTGTATAGTCACATTATCAAAAAGATACAATGAATGTTCTAGAGGAAAAAATGGTCAAGTTTCAGTCAAGAAGTATAATCAATAATGAATGGAAATACTAGGATTTGAAAATCACTTAGGAATGAGAACAGGAAATTTAGAATATCACTCATGAAAATTAACACTAAAATTAAATAATCCATACAAATTTTACATTTTAAAATAATGAAAAAAAAAACATTTATAATAAGTTATATATTTCTCCAAATCAATATTTATAAAATAAAAAACCAATTTTTTATCTCCTATTATTCATTTCTATATTCTCAATGAATTTATTGGAATTTAATTTTCAAAATCATGCGTGATTGTTATCCTATAAAGTATTTATATCTTATATCAATTACTAAATAAAAATTTCAATTGTGGGGAATTCATTTTCCAATAATAAATTTTTAAGAAGAATTGTTGTGGTGTAATAGGAGATACTAAAATTAAAATTTAAACTCATACTCCCAATTCTACTCATTAAACATCAGTATGTGGTCGTTAATTTTACTACCTATTTTTGCCTTAATTTTAGAATTAAAAATCAAACAACTCATCAATTCATAATTTCCATTTCATATATCTCTTAAAGATTGGGGAAATAGAAACAGAATTGAAAAAAATAAAATTAATTTCTAAGAATGAAATAAATATCTATGCTCCAGGAAAGTAATAAAAACTCAATTTTCCTCCCAAAGGTTTCATTATTTATTGAATTTGGATAGATCAACCTTTCCTTTGTTAAGTGATATAAATATGATTCAAATCTCACTTTATTTAGTTATCCCAATATTATCATTGAGAACATTGAGCTCATATCACTTCCTCATCACTAAAATCGCCATGTAAACCTAAGGTGGTGTCCAAATTCAATAGAATCTGAACATCTATAGAAAAAACACAGAAAATTTATAGATTTTGTATAATTATTATTTTCTAATTTTGGGCTACATTTTTTCCATTTTAGAATTTAACTTTTATTGTTTGGTTTCTACATCCTCAACTTATTTTTCTGTATTATATAATTCTTCTTCTACATTTTTAGGGTAGAGTGAAGCTAGTTATTTTTCTACTTTAACATTTTTACATTATTAGTCTTCATTAAATTCAACATAAAATATAGAATAATTCTTATCATATTCTTATTTTTGGTTTAGATTTGTATTTTTCTTCTATTTGGACTCATTTTTCTTCCATTTGGTTTGGCCTTGACATGGTGGTGAGGCAGAAAACAATATATGGATTTCTTAAAATATTGTTTATGGAGTTATCGGGTTATACATGACTAGAAAATATTCTCTTTTTCTGATCATATTTTTTCATTCGTATAGTGGTTAAGTTATCACCTAAATAGATTAAATTATCATTAAAGGTTTTTCTTTCCTTAGTCTTGGATTCATGCTCAACAATGATCTCATATGTCTCCTCTAGAACTACATCATCTTTAGCTTCCTCCTCTTATGGTCCCATTTCTTCCTTCGCCTCCTTTGAAATTCTCTCTAAATGATGACACACCACATTAAGAATAAATTTCCATCTCTATATCATTGCCTCATCATCACTCAGGTATATTTTTGAGTTATGAATCTCTTTAAATATTTGGAAAAAAATTCAATGGTATTCTAGTAGGTGAAAATAATCAATCACATTAATTTCAAATTTATTATACCCAGTTATGAAAATATTTTCCATTTCCATCATAACCAAAAATACCCATGTTTGGAAAAAAATGAAAATACAGTGCTAAAAGAAATAAATATAAAGATAAGATAAAACTATATATCAAAATTATTATATATATATATGTATATATATTCCTCGCTAATACTTAGTAATAGTGCAAAAAATTGGTTTCTCTAAGAGGTTCCATTGATTCTTCCGAGGATATAAAATTTAATAATTAATAAATAAGATGCATGAAAGATCACATGATCTAAAATGGAATATAAACTATAAAATTTTTGGATCTCAAAAAGAAAGATATTGAGTGAAAACAAAATGAAAAGGGGTGGAGAGAAATAGAAAATCTAGGTATGTGTTGGAATAAATCATAAAATAATGAACAAACAATTATCTGGTTGTTGGAATCATGTTTAAGTGTATCCCTTGGGATAGGTAGACACTCTCCATCTCAAGAATCTCATTTTACTATGTTCATGAACTTCAAAAAAATAAATATATCAGTAACCTGAAATTATTATTAAGAATATAATGAAATTATCCCAACAGTCATCGTGAAAATGAAACTCTAGTTAATGAATTAAAAAACACTCGTAGTCTACTGATAAAAAATTTTCATACACTAAATAATGAGAGAGGAAGAGATATTAGAAAATAGATGAATGAAAAAACCCAAAAATAAAATATTTATTCCAAATATAATTCCATATTACATGAATTCCCCTTCATTTAAATTTCTATGATAAGAAAAAATCACCCCTCATTCCAGCTATGAAATTGTATGAATAATGAAGAAGAGAAAACCCTAAAAGAAATGGTGGAGTATGTTCAATAAGGAAATATGTAGTGTATGATGAATACATTAGGATATTATCATTAATGACTCTATTTCTGCTACCTTGACTTGTATTTATAGGGAAAAATGAACCCCTAGGCATCATAAAGTCTAAAACATCATTCCTTAAATCTATCCATGTCAACTATGGGGGTTACCAACACATTAGATACAATCCCCTGTCAAATAATAACAAAAAAGACATTAAATTTTCCCTTAAATAGTTTCACAATGTGGCATATGGTGTCACCCCATGAATATTGTAATTTTCTCTTATTGAAAATATCTTGGCCTGGATAATGGATTATATGAGGGAATGGAATATTTGAAATTTAAAACATGAATGTGAGTTTTATTCTATGAATATAAACTCCCAAGCCCCATTTTAACCATTTTTACCTTTGGAAACCAATTAAATCCATGAAATATTTCCTCTAACATATTATAATTTGATTCGGCTTTTCATAACATAAACCATGATCTACTTTTATGTCTTTTTCCCAGTATTAATCTTTTATTGTCTATTTTCATAATATAAATAAAAAAATTATAAAAATATTAATCACTTAATTTACTAAATCAATATATTTTAAATTGATAATATATATATATATATATGAAATATTTCTAATAATGATTGAGAAATAATGTCCATAACTACCAAACTAAAACATGTATAAAAAAGAAAATAGTTATCATTGGAAACTGTGGTTCTAATAATGCAGTTTTAATAAAAAATCATAATATGTTATAATTGAACAGTATATAAAATTATAAGTATGAATATGGTTCAATAATAAAATTATAAAAAAATTAAATTTATTATTCCGGTATTTAAAATCCATTACAAGGTATTTTAGACTTGAGGTCAGTGATTCTCATTTAACTTTTTTCATATCAGAAAAATGATAAATTTACCAAAATTATCTTTCATATGATGTATATAATACCCCCTTTCATATTTCATATAAGGAGTATATTTATATCTGTGGTATTTAATGTTTTATTTTACGTTATTTATTTCTTTAGTGTTATTATACAAAAGAGACAAAAGTAGTAAGGGTTTATGTCACAATATCACCCTTATTCCAGATTGTTAAGGTTTAAGTTTCATCGAATGAATTATATAATATTTATATCATAATAAATATTTTATTATCATATGTTTATCTTTATAAATTTATTATATTACTTTCTTTTTCCTTTATCTACGTACAAAAAAGAATAATAGATTGTTTTTAAGGACAATCGACTATGTTTTTTAAATTTTTCATGAATGTTTTCCTTCCATGTCTATATTTTAAAAAAAATCATGAATGTTTTTACTATTATAAAATTACTCATTGATTTAATTTTTACCTAATTTTTCATTTCCATAATATTATTTAAATGGAATATTCCAATAATTGTTTAAATGTGGAACTTTTTAATGAAGGAATGAATGGAAAGTTTTTTAATGCTAATTGCATGAATGACTACTCATTCCACTGTGAGTATTATTTTCCATGATGTTTCCTTTAAAATTATTCATGGTAATTTTTTATGAATACATTTCCCCAATATTCTAGAATTTATTTATTTTTTAAATAAGTGATTTTAAAATAAAAATTGTATATTATTTAAGAAATGTTCTCGAGATCTTTTAAAAGTATTTTCAACCTCATCAATATCCTTCACAAAATTTATGCTTTTATTGGGATATAATATAATGATATAATCCACCATATTACATTGTATGTCTTATTATCATGTTAATATTTTTATTGACTATGGTACATGTTGTCATTTAAAAGGCTAGTTTTGCCATATGAGTGTCTATATTGTGGATTTATTGAATTTTTATTCATTTATTTTATATGATTAATAAATTGGACTTTGTATTTGATGGGAAGGTATCTCAATATCCCTTGAATGCATTGTTTCATCTCATTAGACAAACTACCTTGAGTATTTGTCATATTCCATACCAAATTATGTATGATGTCTTGTCATAATGCCTTTACGGTAATATTATGATATTGTGTGTATGCATTCTATCATTTTGAATCTCTTTATTGATATCCATTTGATTAATTATGTTTTTATGCATCCATGGATATATTCCACATATATGATATTATCTATATTTCATATTTGATTATTCTTTAAATCTTCCATATTATTCATTATTTAATTATTCTATGATTGGTTTTGTTGTATGTTGTCCCTTACCAAGCATCTATGCTAAAAAATTATTATCTTTTCCTTTCCCATGATACCATGAAGGTACTATGTATGATTCTAGGTATATACCAGAATAAATCACAATGATATCACTAGAATTTTATGTTTTATTTCATGTTATCAAATATTATATGAGGATCATGTATTTATATAGTCTCCCAAGACTATTTAACTATTAAATCATTCAGGATAAAGTCTTTTTTATATTACGACAGTGTTGTTTGATAACTACTAGATCTAGTTTACTAGGGTTGGGTTGTTGCAATTTACACTTAAATATATGTGTAATATATTACATTGTTAGACTACATATTTTATATTGATCATGTTGTCTTGTTTTTTTCCTCCTTCAATACATATTTCCTCAATACATGACAGATTTCATGATCTTTATAAACATAGCATAGGATAATCTACTATAGTTATAAAATGAATGTTTGAAATTACTCTATTTATATATCTTGAGTTGATTCATTGGTCCACATGTATTTGTGTGAACAAGATAAATTAAATTAAATTCTATTTTATTATTTTTTTTAATGAATATTTAAGACTACATTTCTCTACATAAATGCATTATGTGTTATTTCATGGTCTTTATTTAAGTATTAAATTTCTACCAGAATCTTTAGGCTGGATAATTTTTATATTATATACTAGTGAATGTGGACTAGACACCAATTCCATAATCTATTATCCTCTTCCATAATAATGATACACATATTTTCATACAATATACTTTGAATATATAACCATTTATCCTTTAATATTTTAGGGTGTATTTTCTAAGCATTCCTTTGATAAAACACCCATTTTGATTAAATATAACCTCATGTATAGATTTATAGAGTTAGAAAAAAATCAATAGGTTTCTCCCTATGTCAATGATATATATCACTTTGGTATTCTTCATCTCATATCATGTTATTCAAGTCTCGAAACATTCTTTCATCTTCGAATCTCTATTTTTTCCAAACCAAACTATTCCATCACCCCCCCCACCACCTTAATATATTTTGTGATGATTGTGGTTTTGATCATGTCAGATGAATAATAACACTCAAGGATCATGGAGCTACTATTATTTGTTTATTTGAGAGTTATTATTCCTAGGTTAGCCTTCTCAATTTTTTCTTCTCTTTTTAAAGATAACTAATAGATTTAATACATAATATAGACATTCATATTTCTCTCTAGAAAAAATATTGAAATCATAATAATCATTTTCCAATTAAAAGTATCTATTTCATAAAGTAATCAAATTATTTTGTCTTGAATAAATCATTTTTGGACATCCATGGTGGTAATTACTAATTTGTATTTGTCTAAAATAAAATAAAAATTCCAAAATTTTGATTAAAGAGATAAAAATATATACAAATAATTTCTTTTATTAGATTAATGATACCATCTAATTTAGGTATTCTAACATATAGTTTCTTCTCCCTTCCAAAATTTCTCTACTTATTTATTATAAGATATGGTGTGGAAAAGAGAGAATTAAAATTGTAACTTCATTATTGGAAAATAATTATCACCCTTATCCCAACACATGTCTTTAACCTTCAAATAAATCCCATATTTTTTTATCCCTTGATGGTTGAAGACTATTTATAACCATATATATCCCTTTGTTACACATTTTAATTGTTTTTGATTTTGTTATCTCAAATTTGAAACCAATATCTAAAATTTTTTACTCCACTTTGTATTTTCCTACCACTATTTCTACCAATAAGGTCTTATTGTTAAGGTAAACTCCACTTTTACCCATGTGTCTTAGTCTTTTGTAATAATTAATTTTCACTGTGTTTTTTGAGCCTCAATTTTACATTTCCAAAAACTCTTCATTTAAGAATATTCTAAACTTATACTTCTTTATTCAATCACTTTATTTTATTTCATATTAATTTTTATTTCTCAAAGAAACCACTTCTTCTTCAAGTTATTCAACCTTATTTTTTTAGATTTTATAGAATATTTTAGTATATTTATATCCTTAGATTGTTATTCAATATTATGCATGAAATATAATACTTCATATAAGTTTATTTGAGTATATTATTGTAGCTGGGTTTTGGCTTAGTGGTAAGTACCCCATAATCCTACATGAAAAATGGGGGTTCAAAACCCATTGGGCGTAGGTATTGTAGTAGTACTCTAGCAGTGATGGCACTGTAGTAATGGCAGGCATTTCAGCGGTGGCAGGTCACTATAGCGGCAGCAGAGCACTGTAGCGGCAGTGGGTACTGTGTGGTACTATAACAGGCAGGGGTACTATAGTAATACTATTCACAAAATGGCCCTTGGGCCAAAGAATTGGGCATATGGTCCATGTAATGGGAAAAATTCCCACTGGGCCTTCAGGATATGTAATGGTTCTCCCTCTAGCCAATTAAAGAGGTATTGGCTTTGATTTAATAATAAATGAGGCTTCAGCCCAAACCATTAAAAAAAATTAAGTAGATGATTGATCTTCTAACTATTTTTCTACTCGATAAATCATTTCTTCAACCCACATACTCATATAAATATTTCAACAGTCCATAATTTTTTTATCTTTGAGATCCTCAGGAACACCCTCATGTACCAACATGAGATAAAACCCCATTTAATTAATTTGCATCTTCCCTTTAAAATTATCCAATTTCAAAGGTATCCATCATAACCTATTCTATGTCTAAAATAAATTATATTTTAACATTATTCAAATAATCTTTATTATCATCTTCTTTGGTCACAAATATCTTCCTATGATAATTCATTAATAATTCATTTTATAGTTATAAATATCTTTTAAGATGGAATATCCTTCAAGAATTTTTTATGGTTTCTAATTTATCTCCTTCTTCACCATGTCTTCACGAAATCCTCACTATAATTTTCTTCACTGTACCATATCAAAAAAAATGAAAAGTGTAGTTTCCCTTCAAATCTAACCATTCAATTATTAAATTTCATATCCATGAGAGATTAGAGTTAATAACTTTCAACGTCCCCATATCCTCCGACATTGATGTTGAGATTATCAAAAACTCTAAATGGTATCCCATTATTTTAGTGACTTTATATTCTATCTTGAATCACCCACATTAAATTTGCAACCAAAAAAAAATTATATCATCCAATGACCATTATTCCATATTTTTCTCCTCAAGAGTAGATACAGTTAGATTATAAATAGAATGAGGGATTTAAAACATCTTCTTCACATCATTAATATCATTTATCTCTTCACCATGTCCTCAAAAATCTCTAACAACCTCAATGATTTAGTATAAAAATCTATAAAAATATTCATCGTGGTACATTTTAAAATCATAAAACATATTTTTTAGTGTTTAAAGACTAAGCTCCATCACCTTTTTGTCAAAATATTATATATTGTCTAATGTATCCCACGTGGACATGACACTAGTGAAACTTATCACCTCTATGTTTTTCAAATTTGGAAAAGATCCATATAAATTATATTGATCTTTGACATTATCATATAGAAGAATTATGGTAGTTTTTGTCCTAAATAGTTTTTAAATTTCACTAACATTTATACAATATATGGAATTAGAAAAAAACTTCCAGCATAAGAGATAGAAAAAAAGCCCTCGTTATATTCATACAGTTCTGGAAATTGAAACCCAAAAAGGAGGGTAGACTTTTAACATTCCCTAGGTTCTCTATTATTATATGCTTTAGATGAAAAATTTACATATTGTAAAATTTTTATTTGATACCACTTTTTGAAACATAGAGGCCCAAATACAACCAGCGGTTTGGTGAAATAAAGTATGAAAATTTTCTCATGTCATAAAGGATCATATTCCCAAGTTTATAGGAACATTTTTAACCTAAAAAAATTATTTCCAAATTCACCACAGTGAAAAATATAAAAATTAGAATTAGGTATAATAATTTTACAAGGTTCAAAACAAGGTGATATTTTGTGGATTATATACTGATGATCTATCGATGCTCCCAAATCTAGTAATTTAGAGTGAATTGATAAATAAATTTTTTGGTTATGGTTATTACATGAAAGAATAACTGCCTTTACAATTAGTTTCAAAGATAATTGAAATTACACTGTTAAGACACCCACACCTACTCCTTAAGTACTTCTTTAGAGTGATGTATTATTATATTTCAACATGAATGTCTCTTACATATCATCAAGAATGTGTAAGATTATTTGTATCATGAAACCCATAAAAATATGTTTTAAAAAAATCTAAGATCTCATGAATAATCTCCTATAAAAATAATTAAATCCTTATTTACTGATATAATGGTTCAAGAACAAATCCTAAATTCAATTTATAATTTATATTATATATTATCTTCTAGATAATTTCACCATCATAAAACTTCCTTTTCCACAACACCTTTGCAGACTACCCTTAACAATGCTCATCCATGATTTTCCCTCTCTTATGACTTCTTTAAGGTTATTTGTTTAAATAAATATCATTATAGTACTACCATTTTGATATTACTGGACTTCTAGAAAATATTCTACTCTAGAAAAATGATTCCAGATTATAAACAACCATTATTTATGAACAAATCAACTTTCAATGAATGAATATGGCTTCTAGAAATAAAAATATTAATTATACATTATCTTCATTTAATTTATTTTTTATTTTTAAGGATGTGAATAGTGGATATTTTTTGGTAAAAACACTATAAATATCACTTATCATAAGACTAAAGTTTTCAAATCTTATAAACCCACTTTGAATTAGACATACCCATCACAGTCTATGTGAGTCACCACTACAATTTTGAAAATGATGTTGGATTTATGGCGTGTAAGATCATTCCACCATTGATTCAAAAAAAAATCCCTTTTTGATTTGGCATATAAATGTTTCAAACAAGATTCGAAATATATATTTTTCAAATAAACTACCACATAATCCATTTTTCAAAATTATTCCTTTACTCAAAATGTTTAACTAAAGATCACAAAAGACTCCAAAATTGTTCCAATATTTACCCATTTATCCAAAATCATTATAATAAGAATAAAATATACTTATGTGAATGTTTCATCATCATAAAATATATGTGAATAATATTTTAACCTTAATAATACTTTACACCAACATAGAAATCTTGATCTCAAGGCTGTACTTTAAAACCATCTATGTTTGACTTCAAACTCCATATTAAACTGAGAAGGGTAACCGAAATGTTGATAGAGAAAAAACAAAACATAAAAAACTTATTTTCTGTAAGAAAGCATAATGCAAGTATTATCATCAGTATGATATACATTATTCGATCCTTCAGCACAAATAACATTTATTACAACACTATTTCTTAACTAATGGTCAAATGTTGTTCACTAACTTAAAAATCAATAATATATTTTATGGAAAATAATTATTTACAATTTTAAATTTATAAAAAGTAAAATAAGTAAATATTCTTAAAGATAGATTTGTTAAAATCTAATTAAACATGGTTTTAAAATACAAGATACATCATATAAAGAATAACATAAATTAACAGAGGTGAACAAGGTGTCAAAACAACAAAACTAATCAATAAAAATTACTTTTTAATAAAAATTTATTAATTAAAAATTTAATTATATATTTTTTCATGCTAGGAATAATAATAAAGTTTATTTTAAAATCAATTTATGGTTTATATAGAAACATAAAAATGATTTTAAATTAGTAAATAGAATGGTAATAATTAATCAATATTCTCTAATATCACTAACAGAAAAAAATCATTTTAACATAGTGGTTTATCAAAAAAAACATACAATTATAATTATAAAATCATATTATATATTATACCAATTTTTTATAAACTAGTTTGAAGGGTAATCAAAGATGGAACAAATTCAAATCATAAGTGGGGTTGACACCAACAATATTGAATTACTATGTACAAGCACTTTCTTATCATATAATCACACACAATACTAAATATAAAAACACATAAACAACATATAAGGGACTCTAGACACTACCAACCACAAAATCACTAAATTATATACACTAAATAATAATAAATTTTTCCTAAAATCATTTAAATTTATCAAAATAAATATACCAAACATTGTACATCATCAAAATGGAAATTAATTCAGTGATACAATTCTTTATTAGTATGCACTGAACCTTACATACAAAATCCCTCTCAATTGGAAGTGATTTCATCATGCATTTGTAGAATTAATTAAAAAAACTTAATCTATCAAAAAAACATGTGATTATATAATAATTAGAAGAAATGATAAGAAATGTGTCTTTTTACCTTGATCTAGAAAATTCACTAAATAATATTAGTTTAAGAAAGATTCTCACTAGAATATATCGACAAAAAACTACTTATTCATCAAAATACGCTCCCTAATTAAATCATTTACAAATAAATTAGCTATATTTTGCTAATTTGTTTCTTAGCACAAAATTTCCAATCATAATAGATTCATATATAGAAAATTCAACCAATTTAATCGAATTAATTTAAATACATTCCAAAAATAAATAAAAACATTTTTTAATTATATAAAGTTTTAAAATAAAAATGAATTTTATTTTCAGAAAAATAATTTTTATGGAACTAATATTATTTTATAAATCTCATTTTTGAAAAAAACAAATTACCATTATTTCAAAAGAAACATGTATTTTTTACAATTTAATCTCATTTTAAAATCCCATTCATATTAAAAAAAAAATTATTAAAATATTTTCATTAATATTTAAATTCTAAAATATTTTAGTGTACTTGATCTTAATTATTAAAACAATAAAACAGTTAATTTATTAAATCACTTACTTGAGAACATATCATCAGTAATAATAAAAACATAGATTTGGATCACTCAAATTAATTAAGACTCAATTAAAAGGTATTTTTGAGAATACTAATTACATTATTCATTAGATTAATTTAATTAAATTTATTAAAATTTAATAATCACAATAAATTAAATAAACATCAATAATGTGTTACTATATAGATAATGGACGCTCAAAAGAAAAAATGGCTCCTCAACAGGCCTTATTGATATTCATAAGTTTCACAGCAATGCACTCGAGTGATGCAAACAAAAATATCACTCATACCTAAAGTGTATAGAAAAAATAGATATATGTACATAGTAAAATGAGATTACACTATACATAGGTTGATAATTTCTATTAATTGAATAATTCTAAATCCTTAAACCATCCTATCTGTAATATATAAAATAATTGAAAAAACCTTTGTTGTACTACATTGTAAAAACCCAATATGAAATGTTCATTGAAAAATATTAGAATACTACATGCCATAGAATCATTACCTAGTAATCAAGGGTTGGTTACCATCATTAAGTGTATAAATAATATTTTATTGAATGATTCACCCACTTTTATTTATATTCTAGTTCAATACTAGACACTACCAAAAATTAAGCATGAAACATTTATATGTCAAACATCCCAAAAATATGAAACATATAATTTTAGGGGGCCTATCATGCCTGTTTAAAAATAAAAAAATCTAATATATTTGAATTAAAATAAAACAACACATTTTTTAAATTTAAAATATATATATTGGGAATACCTAAATATAAAGAATAAAATAACATGGGGTAACATTCCATTGACTATTTCATCTAATGATGTAAACCCCTTTATAATTTTAATGGATTATTGACATTTTACTATAGTATTCCACTAGTCTGAATATCATTTAAAAATATATCATAAGAATCTACACATAAATACAATATTAAATATCAAATTTCATGTATATCGATATGTACATTTAAGGAGTGAGCATAAAGATCTAGTAAGCACCCCATGATGACTTAACCCCCAAAAGTGAATAATTGGTTGAGTTATTTTTCCATTTTATTTGTCATATACATATAATATGTATATTTAAAACAAAATACTATGTCACATACCAAATATCACCCAATAAATATATCCTAAAATAATAATTTACTCCACCCACACTACCAGGTGAAGTAATACAAAAAGTATGATATAACAAATCCCACACCACCAAGAACATCGCTACCTAATCCGTGATCAATCTAGGTATCCAATCTTAATAAATAGGACTTTATCTACATGTGGTAGATAAAAGAATATACGTAAACATCCACTCATAGGTGTAATAAAATATAAATATAAATATATATCCAATCATATGAGATAGAATACCCACATATATAAATATCCACTCACATGGAGGAAATATACATGTATATAAACATCATCTATAGAAGGAAAATAAACCCACGTAAATTTAATAATGCACCTCACACATAGTTTAAGAAACAAAAATTTAATGCACATGGTTTGAGGTAATTTATTATTTTGTTATGAAATTTTATGTTTTGATGTTTTTTAGGTTGGTATTAGAATGTTTTGGAGAGTCTTGAGAAGTTTGGGGGGGTAATTTAAGGGTATTAGATTCGCCCAAGTTTGGAGGAACTGTACACAATTCATTATAAACTATTCATATTGAAATAATATTATTTGGGTGATACAATGATTAGTACATTGTTTTTCTAAACCGGGTTGCCAAACCATGTAGTCCTATAAATTTTTAGGTAGTGGGTTTCACATGTTTAGTGTATATTTTACTAAAATGTGCCACCAAATCATGTAGTGTTGGGTATTATATAATATCACATACACCATTGGTATATATATTCCCAAACCATGAAACCAATACATACATGGATTTATAATGACATAAATATTATTATTTGTAACCATACTCCTCTGCTAAACTAATCATTTCTCTCCTACTTAATAGAGATCATGAACATGAAAAATTTAATAGGTTATTTTGGTGATTCTTTTCATTTTGGAGATCCCTTTATTAAAATATTTTTCCATTTCAGTAGATAATCATAGGTAAGACTCCTTTATCATTATGTTATCTTTTCCTCTCATTTTTAAATTGTATTAGACCCTCTACTATGGAATTTTTTTAGGAAGTTGTGTTTGGGTATTTTTCTGGTCTGGATTTTATTGAGGCCACCATAGTTTTATTTTGAGGGAATAAATATATATGTTTATAATGTGGAATCATATTATTAATATTATTTAAGTTAGGTTGATTCTATATCACTATAATTATGTAATAAATTGGAAATATTATTTCTTAAATAGATAAATTATTGTTTTATCTTATTGGAATGATTTTGGAAAATATTCTTTGAATATTCTATTAGTGTAAAATGGTTTCAGAAGAATGTTTTGGGTGATTATCACAACATGTTTCATAAAATTCCTTTTTTTTAAATGATGATTTCTCTGCGTGATAAGTAAATTTTGATTTAGAGTTTTTTTGAGTGTGCGTGTTCACTCATAATGTAAATGAAATGGGAATTTTCGAATTTATGGTTATTAAATAATGATGAAATGAAATTTTAATGGGTTATAATTTGTTCATGATGCATATAGATGAGGTCTTAATGGTTCGAAATGGGAGAAATATGTCATTTAGGTGGACACGTGGATTGTGCCCCCAAGTGATGACTTGGGTTAGAAGGGATGGGTTCTGGATAGAAAGTTTAATCCAATAAATTATCCCTATATTGAATCATGACGAATTGGGATGCCTCATTACATGTATGAGTTAGTTTATGGAATGGGTGTGTGAGTTGTGGTGTGGGTTACATTGTGAGAATCATGGGTTGAAATAGTTGAATTTTTTATGTGTTATTTATATGGTTTACATTAGCCTCATTTAATGGGATGTGATTTTGTGATACCTTATACAAAAAAGTGAGATAAGTTGTTTTTAGAGGAATTTTTGATACTTTTATTGGGGGATTTACTATTGGGTTTATATACTCACCAATACATATGAATATTTCTATATATGGAGACATTGTTCGATGTGATGTAGGAAGTAGAAAAAATATTACTTCTCTAGTAGATAATCTTGATTCTATTGACATTAGGAATGGATCTAGGAGATTGAAGAAAGTTGTGGTGTCAATATTTGTGTAATACCATGTATGGAGCCCTCTTTTCATTTTTTTAGTCCTTTAGTCTTTTAGAATAACTTATAAATATTTTTTTTTAACTCTAATTATGGTATTTCCTGCTTTACCCTTAGAGATATTGATGATGCAGTTATTGGTTTTCATTTATTTTAATTAGGATTAATGATTATAAAAGAGATACTTGAGGTTGCTAATATTTTTTGGATTTTTATGAAAATAATTGGGGTTGACTAGAAATGGCTCAAAATGATTTTGAAGAATTTATATTATTTCTTTGATTATTCATGAATTCTTCTTGAGAATTTATATGTGGTTGATCCATTGACTATAAATTTTAAATGGTCAATCATTTAATGATATGGTTGATCATTTTTTCAAGTGGTGTAATAATTATTCATGTGATCAATTAACTATTTTTCATACAATCAAGAAATTATTCATTTGGGAAATAAACTTTTTGTTTATATATTTGATCAGTTTCTCATGCAGTCAATAAGTTGGTCATACAATTGATAAGTTTTCCATGTGGTTTATGAATTGTTCAAGTAGATTATCATTTCTTTACTCATGTGTATAATTAGTTTCTATTGTTGATGATTAGTTGGTTATGTGATCAATCAGTTGTTCTTGAGGTTTATTCATTATCTAATTATGCAACTGATCATATATTTTTTAATATCATCTCGGACTATATGGTTTCTTTATAATTAGTAACATACATAGAGCTTTTTTGATGGATATTTTGGGTGAAAATATTAGTTTACTAATTTTGTATATTGTGAATAAATATAATTTGACAATGCCTAATATGATCATTAAAGGATAAGACATCATATCTAAAATATTATTCACATTGTTTCATATGAGATCTCATAATAAAAATTAGTTTCCATATTTGTTTGATGTTCATATTTGGTTTATTTGAAGAGATTGTATTGATCTCGATTTTAGGTCTTCTGATGAATAATTTCAACATATTAAATCTTGGATGTAATTTTATGATAATTTATAATTTTAGTGTTTAAACAATAAAAGGAATCTATATATAAAATTATTATTAATAAGTTTTAAATGAATACATATTTTACATGAGGATCTATTTTGAAGAGGAGTTATACTTTTATAGTAGTTTAAATATGATAGAGTTATAGATTGATCAAATTATAGGAATAATGATGGGTATTCTAGGAGTTCATATGTTTTCTCTTTGTTATTTGTTATCAATAGTTATTAATGATAAATAATATTTTGTAAAAAGTAATTATTAAGAAGTAAGGAAACTAGAAATTTAGAATTGTATTTTTTTGTACAAATTTAGTTTTTAAAAGTGTAGAATATTTATCATATTGGTTTTCATTTTTTGAGCCTAACTGAATGAGGAAATATAATAGGTTTTTGGTGTAGTATTTTTCTGATATGAATCAATACTTTTATGGTGGAAAATTAAAACTAGAATTAAATTACTTCCAATATTCATAATTTACGTAATATTATGATACTTCATGGAATATGAAGAGTGTGTTTATTTCATATCAAGAATCTAGAGAATAATAGATTCAGCTAAGTAGAGTTTTTTAACTAGAAGTTATTATATCATCTCCTAAATCTATTAGAGATTTTTTATTCTGTGAGATCATATGAGTTTCAGATTGATGAGAATATGTGTAATAGATCTTTTTAAAGTTATAATCTATTCAATAATATTCATTAAGGCTCATCAAAAATAGTATACTTCTACAACTACTAAGGAAACTAATCATTCAACATGATCTTTCTCATTTTAGATATATTTTCTACAAAAAGGTAGTTTGAAATTGAAATGTTCAATGGGACTCTAGATTGGAATGTTGTGACTTTTTTCCAAAACTAATAACTTTTAATATTCTATTATAGATAATAATATATTATTGGGGGGAGTGACTAACCATGTCATGGAGTTAGTTTCATGATAAGGGAATGATCCTTATAAAAACTGTCTTGTTCATTACTCTTGTATTTCCCATATTCATGGGTGAGGATGAGAATTTATATTTTAGTGAATATAAACATTAATAGGTTGTATATGTTGAGTTTAAGTTAATGGAAATTTTAGAAATATTATCCACTGATTTATCCCCCCTTCATAGTGAGCAATGAAATCCTAGGAACCTCAACTAGTATCAAATTGATATCCCTCAATTTGATTCAATCAAGTGATTATAATGGATAATCTGAAGTATGTGAATAATAGTTGTGTGCCTATTTGTTTGGAAAAATTATTATATCTTTAAGAGCATAATGTTTTTATATATTTTCCCCTTGGCTTAGAGGTTAAAGATACTATAGTTTTGGGTTTTCCACACATGGTTAAATAAAAATAGAATATAAAATATAAATTGAACATGATGGAAATATACAAAACAATATTCTTATATCCTTTTCAAAATATATATATATAAGATAATGGAAATTAAATCAGATAAATAAATCTAGGAAAAGTGGAAATGTAGAGAATAAGGTAATGTGAAGATCAAAGAGGGCATATTATAGATTTGGAGAAGCATGTATTAATAAATCAAGATGGATAATTTTGATAAAAATTTTGTTAGTTTAAATTAAGTACATGAATTTTTTATCAATATCTAGAGGTTTGGTGAAAAATAATAAGACTCCAAAATTTTTATGAAAATCATGATAAATTTTTTGGTCGGTTTAATCCTTTGATCCAAACTACAAAAGAAATAGAGGATCATTACTTCAATGAATTTCATAACAATACAAAGATAATTAAATTATAAAAAGTACAGTATTCAAGAAAAATTTAAACTAATAAATTGATATAGAGGACATGAAAATGATTAAAATCAATAAACAAGTTAATAATACAGATTCAAGTTTCTATAAAAATGATGAGAATTATGGAAACTATCAAATAACCATTAAAATTATTTCAAATAAATTCATGAAGGTAAAAATAAGGTAAATTTAATGTTTTCCATTATAATCTACAAATTTTAGGGAATTTGGAGCATTACAATAATCTATCCTATGAATAAAGAACCAAATTATGTATCTAAAAGAGACAATAAACCTTACAAAATGACGTATAATAAAATATCAAAAGAATCATCCAAATCTAGATGATTCAAGAAGAAATGTTCAAACAGAATGATAAGATACCTGATGATAAAATAATAAGGAGCCGATCAATCATCTAGAAGTGAATTTAAAAGTGAATCTATAGAGAAATTTACTAATTTCATGGATCACTTGGAAAAGGGTTTGTCACTTAAAGTACTGATTAATATGATTTTGATCCAACTAAACTAGAACATATATAGAAGGATGATCTTGAATCATGTCCTTGTATGAATAATTTTCTCATTTTAGAATAAAATATGGTTAATGAAAAAATAAATTGATAGAATAGAAGAATGATTTAGAAAACAAAGAAGCAACCATTGTTGATGTAATACAAAAATTCATTTTAAAAGATTTATAACTTCAGTAAATGATAAATGATCTTGAATGAATATTTTTATTTAATGAAGTAAAATTATCTAAGACATAGTCAATGTGACTTATGTATTGTAATGAGTTGAATAAGCTGAATTATTTTTACATAAAATTCTATAGAAGTCAAGGTTTGATCCTTAAAAACAACTAACATAAATTTTTCAAAAGACAAATTTAAATATATTCATATTAAATCTATATATAATGATGTTTTGTCTAAAAATTCAAATTTAAAATCATAATATAGGAAATATTTGGAAAAGAAAAATAGGGAGAGATATTCCCCCAATTCTGCAGATGAAATGGTGAACTCTAGAATATCTAGAGCTTATAATTAGAATAAAATACAGTCTAAAAATGTGTAGGAAAACAATGATAAAGAGTGTTATAGAAATAATGTTTATGAAACATGGAGATATAGGTTTCTAGGGTAATATTGGTTGTGGGGATTGATTGGTAACAAATCCTACACATGATCGAATAACATGTCACAACCTAGAACGGGGTATGAAGTTTGGGGGAGTAATCTAGAGGATGGGAAACTAGATCTCTAGAGAAGACATGATATAAAAATATATTTCATGATATTTGACTCGAAATAGATTTGATTGTCTACCTAATGTATGTTGAAGGTGTAAGAAGAAGGGTCTTATTGTACATAAGTGTTTGACATTCTCGATAGGATAGATATCCATTGATGAAAAAAAAGTAAGGGAGTTCAAAAACCAAAGGAGGAGATGACATCTATTCTTTTGGATTTATTATAGTCCATTACAATATATAATGCCCAGATACTTGAGATTTAGTACTCTTTCCAATTAACTAGTGATTTGAGGATTTCGAAGATTATTTAAAACCATGATGGTGGATTAGTTATATTTTTGTGAATATTCTATAAGATTATATAGTATTTGATCAGCTAAAATTGAACCCCCAAAATCAAATAAAATGGTAATTTTTATATGTATGATATGGAAAATAATATATTAAGTTTTAATTAGCTCATTGATGAAGGACGTGAAGTTATTTTTAAGAAGGAATCTTTTATCCTTAAAGGGTTTATGGTTTGTAGGATAATTTCTCAAGGGAGAATAAAAAATGGAAATCTATTATAGATAGTTAATCCTATCAATTCAAACATTATGAGTAAAAAACCAAAAATCATATCAAGCCATAGAATTATTTTATATCTAGGAGAAATAAGTGTGAGTAAAATTATGAAGCGTGAATTTTTGAGTAATCATTCCTAGATAAAGAGTAAATTAGATGATGTATGTGAAACATGTCAATAATATCTTTTATAGAGGAAAGAATTTATCTAATGTTTATCAGGGTCATTCTAGATAAAAACCCATAAGGAATATTTGATTTAATTTTCATTAACATTGAACTAGACAAGTGTGTGTTCACTCCTTCAAACACGGGGATACTCACCATAAAGGATATCTGAAGTATCGTGACATCTTAGTGTCACTAGGATAGATGGAATGTAATTGTTTAGGGAAACAAAATTCCTAAAAAATATGAATTTCTCACATGGATGATAATGAATCATGATGTTTCAGTAGATGATAACATCAAAAAGGTGTGCATCAGCATGGAATCCATAATCCACTACTATAAAAACTAGTGGGAGGAGATCACAAACCATATTTTCTTTGAAGGATAATGGTCTCATGCTTTTTGAAGTTTGTTCAGTTATTTTACTACTTTCTCTTAGAAATATCTTCTTGATGCCCCATTTTTTGAGTGATGGTTCCATGGGATTAATGAGAGAGGTTTGGAAAAGTTTACAGGATCCATGGTTCTTAGTGTTGGTTGTTAGTGCTTACGATAGGCTATGTATTAGGATACATATGAGGGGTTTCATTCCATAAGGAGGTTCATCATTGTGAGGAATAGCAACCTACTTCTTGACATGGTCATTATTGTTAGTAACTGGAAGGAATCTCCTTCTCTAAGATCTATACAAGTTAGCACTTCACTGGTTCAAACATCCATCACTAGACCATAGGGAAAATGTCTGTGTTGGCATCCACTAGCCATGGGTTTCAAGGATAATAGGGATGGTTCAAAACCCTTGGGTGACATGCGAGGATGATGGGTTGTTCGTGAAATTTGGGGGAGTTTCATTTCGGAATTTACTGCTTATTAGGCTTATGTAAACTCTCTACAGAAAGAGGCCATAGAAATTCTCACTGGGTTAAACCTATGAAACTAGGAGAATATTGACCTATCTAAAGTTGAAACTGACTCCAAGATATTTCACAACTCCATTCATGGAAAAGGATCCACCCCATGGTCGATATAATCCATTATTAGGAAATAGATACCTCTCATTAAAATAATATACACATGTCCCACACTTAGAGGGAGGGTAACAAGGTTGTAGACCACCTTTCATCTCTAGAGGATCATGGCTCCAATGTCACATTCTTCCCAAACATTAATTAATTGAAACCTGAGGGGGTTAATTTGATTATAGGGTATTCCCTTGGTATCTATTATTTTAGGCCTCCCTAGGACTCATTTTTCCTCATGTTTTATTTTATACCTCTCTTCCTTGAATAAAAAATGATGGTGGTGGTGGTGGTGGTGAAACATTCCAAAAAGAAAAAATTACTCTGTAATCAAATGAGACGGTTTACTTTCCCAATACCAAGCCACTAAAATTTTTACACACAAATTTATGTGAGCCTATAGGGTACTATTCTATTTTTAGGATTTAATATTTCCACATATTCACTGATGATATAACCAGAATGACCAATGTAATGCTCCTAAAGAACAAATTACAAGTAGTTAATATGGTCAAGGATTTCTTTGGACAGGATGGAAAATAATTGGGGATTCACACAAAGAAATTTAGATATGTTCATGGGAAGGAATTTAAAAGATATTGATTTTAATTTTATCATGAAAAATATTAAACCAAGCATCAATTCAACACACAATATACTTATTAATAGAATCGGGTTGGGGAGTGTAAGAATAAGATTATTGCCAAAATTCATGGGATAATGCAATCTAAGAATAAAATTTCAATATATTTTTAGAGAGGGTATATTTGTGATTCTATATATATACGTAACATATATATTATGAGACCCATGAAACATTTCACCCATCATGAAATGTGGTATGAAAGGAAACGAAATTGAATTTACTTCAATGTATTTGGGTTTCAACTATTTATCAATTTTAACATTATTAAACAATGAATGTTTGAAGAGACAGTAGTTAAAGGTATATTTATGGGGTATTTATCTAAGGAAAGTTGAGGAATGTTCTAGAAAAATTATTTCATAAGATTTAGGTCTCCTTAGTTTTAAAGATTGTTGAAAACTTATAGAAATAAAAATTTTCCCTTCAAGTGGATTTTGAAATTTCTAATTAAAATAACATGTAGACTTCGGATCAGTAGTTTGAAAATGCAGTTGAGAATAGAACCTCTTTTGGTGATGTTTATTTAGAACATACATATGAACCAAAAGAGGTTGAGAGTATTGGGAGGAATTAGTTTCAAAGGTTAAAAAGGAATGTTGATACTGATAACATTATTAGAGAAAATGGATCACCTATTCAAATAAAAAGATGAGTGATAGTGTAAAATAATACAACAATAAAATCAAATTTGAACAATAAACTGTGGTTGATGTTGTTAAGAATGTCTAATGGTTATAAAATGTGACTTGTGAAATCAACCAATTTTTAAATTACTACACATGGGAGTTAGTTCATTGAAAAAATGCTAAAAAATTCATTAGCAGAAAATGTGTATTTAAAAAAATTGAATGAGAAACGTCATGTGATATGAAAAAAAGTTGTAATTGGTATGTAAAGTATATGACTTAATGGATGACATAGAAAATGAATAATGTTTTCATATAGTAGAAAATCTTGAAATAGTCATGATGTTTTTAGTAGACTATGTAGAAAATAACAATAAATTGTATCAAATGGATATTAAATCACCATTATTGAGCTGTGATTTTAGGGAAAATCATTATTTAAAAACTGGTTTGTTTTATTCTTGAGGTTGATGGAAGCATCATGTGTATATAGAGAAACACATTATATGAAATGAAATAAGATCCTAGGTATTTTAAATCAGAACAAGATGGATTCTTGATGAAATTATGTTTCATTATGGAAAATTTGATAGAATTTGGTATATAAAGTATTTTTCCATAGGTACACTACTTTACATAATTTATGTCAATGAGGTAATTTTTCCTTAGTAACCAAGAGTACCTTTTCGAGAAACTTTCTATGTAAATGAATGAATAATTTGATTTGAAGATGTTGAGAAAAATTAATTATTTTTTGATATTATATATTGAATAAAAACCAAATTTAATATTTCAACACATGAAAAATATTCCAATGAGTCCCTAAAAATTTTTGTAATAGGTTAATCAAGAGATTTTTCAACACTAATTTCAGTGAGAACACAATTTTTTGAAATTGTTAATAACAACAATATTGAACAATAGGAATTTAGAAGGCTGAATTAAAGAATGTTGCATTTAAAAACATCCAAAATATAAATTTCCTTTATATTGAAACTTTTTTATCAGTTTTATAGTGACGAAAAAGTATCACACAATTTTACAAAAAAGATATTTCTAAGATATGTAAAAGGAATAGTGAATTATGGCATAGTATATAGATGGAGAGAAGACATGATGTTTAATGGATTTAATGATGTAAATTTTTGTAGGTGATTTTATATATATAATATTTATATATCTTGTGGGTATTTATTCAATGGTGAGGCCTATCTGATACCATAATGTAATAATTAGAACTTAGTGATGCTTGATACAACAATGGTATAGTATATTATTGACACTCAAGCATGTAAATTGGTTTTGTGGATGGTTGTGTCATCATTAAATTTGAGAGTTGAAAATTAGTTCCCATTGATGAGTTTTTGTGACAATAAAAATTCAATAAATCTTTAAAAACCATATGGAACATTAAATAAACAAAAATATTAACATAATATATCATTTCATTAAATAATTAGTTGCTAATGGATATATCAAGAAAAAATATATTTTTACTCAAAATCAACATAAGGATATCTTAAAAAATACGATGAAAAGATATAATTTTTCTAATTTTAGTATTAAACAATATGTTCATCTATATACTCTAATGTAATTATTTGTAATATACCCCCATAATAATTGTTATTGTATTCATAAAATGGTATAAACATCGAAACAACTCATTGAAAAATGAGAAGATAATTATTAATAAAATGTGTAACCACATCTTATCACCTGATGATATGGATAATATGGATTGGAGGATTTTTTTTTGACAAAGATTTTAGATGTATTAATTGAGGGAGTGTATAACTATGTCACATAGAATTTTTTTGGCATATCGATATAAAATTCTCTAAAAAATTGAATCTTCTATGGTTTTATGTTGTAAGAAAATTTTCAATTGAGATATGATATTATTTAAGGGTTATTATGAATGTTTTTTTTGTAATGAATATGTATGAGTTTATTTGGAATTGTGGGGTGATGTATCCAAAAAACCCAAAGTGGGAAACCGATGTACCCTTTGAGTTTTTGATGAAGTGATTATTGGTTTTTATTTGTTATCAATATACTTGGAGAACATGAAAGTTTTATTTTTGGTTGTTGATAAGGTCTCAATTTTTTTTGAATTTTTTTAGTATTTATATGTGGTTCAAAATAAATATCATTAATTAACTTTCTTATATTGTTGATATTGGAATTGTTATTGTGTTTCTACATATTGTCAATCCTATCATCACATGCTTCATATATCCAATGTGTTACTCAAGTGTTTGACATCTTTATTATGTATTCGGTCATTTTTTCATGTGATCAAACTATATTTCCACATTTGACTGATTAGTAATTCATATATTTGATCAAATGGTTATTCTTATAGTTTTTTATTTACTTATGAATTTGATCAATTGGTTAAAAATTTGATCAGTAGGCCATTATATCGTTCATTTATTCGTGCATTTGATCAGTTGTTTACTCATTCTATCAGTCAAATTTTCTAGTGTTAAACCATTTGTTCATGTGGATAAAATGTGTGAATGAGGTACATCAATTTTATAGGATTTTATTTGACTAATTGATTTCTCGTGCATTCAATATCCATACAATTGCTCACCTCACAGTTTAACAAATACATAAAAACCTCTTTGATATATATCCTGGTTGAAATTTTGATTTTTTAGAATTTTTATATTCTAATGAAATGGAATATAATGATTCTCAAGGTGACCCTCAAAGGATAAAGCATCATATCTAAAATATTATTCAAGCTATTACATCTGATATTTCATAAAAGGTGACTAATTTTCATATCTATTTTATGTTCAATGATAGTTTATCTAAATAAAATATTTTGAGGTCAATATTGGATATAATAAAGAGGAATCTCTATATATTGAATCTATAATTTCTTTAGGATGACAATTTTTTATTTTGGAGTAAAGATAATCACTTGAACTTGAATATATAGTGATTCTTGCAACATTTCCAATGAATGGGTACTTGAGTTGTTGATTTTTTTTCAAGAGGTGGAATATTATAAAATTATATTAAATAATCTAGATATTGAGATAATTTAAATGAGGGGGGAATATGATAGGTATTTTTGGAATTCAGAAATCCACTATTTATGAATTATTCACAATATTGATAGAACGTGGAGAATATTTTAAACTCTGATTTTATTAATCTATTAAAAACTATAATTGTATAAGTAATATTTTTCTATTAACATATAGTTATTAAATGAGAGGAATATATTAAGTGATTGTGGTGTATATTTGTGAGGAAAACTGAAAGAGGTAATAAAGGAGGTTCATGGTGTATAATT
Source organism: Viscum album (assembly GCA_963277665.1). Classification (NCBI taxonomy): domain Eukaryota; kingdom Viridiplantae; phylum Streptophyta; class Magnoliopsida; order Santalales; family Viscaceae; genus Viscum; species Viscum album. The sequence continues at coordinate 1,259,258,842 of OY728122.1, forward strand.
GTATTAAGAATGTTGATGAATTTTGAGCTAGAAAATGATAACTAGAATTGAATTAATTTTTATATTTTAGGTTTACATATTATTTGGGAATTTCTTTAAAAGAGGATAGAGTAATTCCTAGATAATGAAAATCTAGAAGAAAAAAATAGATTTAGTTGAATGAAGATCATGAAGTCCATGTTTAGAAATCATCTTCTACAATTATCAGAGCTAGTTCATTAAGTGAGAAAATATGAGCGTGACATTGAGGGGTAATTCTATATAAGATATTATTTAACTGATGATATATTATTAAATATTCATGATTTCTCATCGATGTAGATCTACATCTAATGTTGCATAAGTAACTGAAATCTTAATAAGATCTTTCTCATTTCAAATACATATTCCTTATAAAGTATGTGTGAAACAACATAGGCTAGTGTAACATTAGAAAAACATGGTGTGAATCTATGAAAAAACTATAATCATGTAATATTTTGTTCTTATAGTGAATAATCCTCAGTTATGGGGAGTAATAGACCGTGATAGGGTGATGGTTACCCCTGAAGGGGATGAACCTTGTAAAATTCTTCATGTTCATTTCTCTCTTATTTTATACATTCATGATTGTGGATATGAATTAAAATTTGATTTAATTTGATCATTAATAGGTTTTATTGGTATATTTAGTGAACTAAAATTTCAAAAAAAATATCTCCACTGATTCATCCCCCCTTTCTCAGTAGAGTAATCAGAACTTAGCCACTTCAATGTTCTCTTATTGGATTTTTTTTATTTCTATCATTCATAATTTTTATATTTTCCCTTAGTGCTTATATATTATAGGTTGTGTCATTTGGAAGGTTAAATCATCCTCTAATGATATTATTAAATGTTGTGAATTTTTACAAACCATTGGTGTTTGAGGGATTAACCTAAGGTTAGTATAATTTTGATCGCGTATAAGGTAACAGTTTTGGGTTGGGATTTCATATATGGTATCAAACCTCGATTAAAAAATTTATCTATTTGGTACAGTACAACAGTTGCGATAGACGGGATGGATATAATGTGAAATGGGATTAGATGTCATTTTCATTAGTAGGGATGGTGTGCATTATAACACCCAGTTACTTTGGAATATATATGGGTTTTTTAAATTAATAATTTTTCCCATAGTTTCTTCCTCATGTAACACTGAACTAAAATGAGCTATGGAATATATTTTTATTATAAAATAATTTCTAAATAATAAAATATATTGCAAATAAAAAAATATTTTAATCAATTACAAACATCATAAAAATATGAATAGGAACACTTAAATCTTAAAAATGGAAATTGTCAATAAAATAATTTTTATTTATATATATTAAATTTTAATTAAATTGTAAAATTTATAATTTTTTTAATTTTAATTTAAAAAAAATAACTTCCTTTTTTAATTCCATAAAATGAAATTATCTTAGGGTTATTTTTTTATTTTTAGACAATAATATTTTTCGGTGAATGGTGAAAAAATACCAATTTTTTTAATACAATCGCTTCCATAACATTCTCATAACAAAATAATGATTTAATTTATTTTAAAAACTAAAATTTATAAAAATAAAAAAAATCATTTAAAAATAATTTATCAAATTTAAAAAATACATATGTTTAACATTTTGGAAATAGAATTAATATTTTACCCTAAAAATAATTTTTATTTACAGATATAAAATAATATTTTTCCACACTTATGAATACTAAATATAAAAAAAATATATTTTATATTTTATCTCAACAATTTTAAGTTATTTAATATTGTAAATTTTGTTTTAGGTATAAAATTAGGATTTCTAGGATTGATGTTAATGAACATGATAAAAGCGAAGGAGTTATTTTCAATAATTTATTTTAGTGATGTAGTTTAATTTTTATTTAATAAAATAAAATTAATTATTTTATATATAGAATATAATATGTATATTTCTCATTTATAAAAATAATTTATCGCACATTTATTAGGTAATTAATATTATAAAATATCAATATAACTTAATGGTGAAAAAAACATTTTCTACAAAACTATTTTACTTTATGTTAAATGTTTCAATTTACTATAAAATTTTCTTTTAATTATAATTATAATTATATTATAAGGGTATTAAATTTAGGTTAATCACACCAAAATTTGGAAATATTGGAAACCCTATATTTTAAATAAAATACAAATTACTTAGGTAACATCTAGTTTCCATGATAAAAATCATAATTGGTAAATATAAAAATAAAGTGGTAAATGGATTAAATCAACATGGTTTAAAATGTCTCATAGAGGATTGATCATCCATAACTCACCCCCAAAAATATTATTTCTCACATTATGAGCCATGAACCACTAAATAGTGTTTTATAGTCATTTAAAAATAATCTATGTTCACAAAAGTGTACATTTTTTTACTAATAAAGATTAACACTTCCACCCATTTATTTCATTATTATAATTTCAAATTTTATCATAAAAATATTACATTTTTCAACTATTTGAATCATATCTCTTATTAAAAATCCTATTGTATCAATTATTCATCCCAAGGGCTTCACTTATAAGGATAAATCCAAGATAAAATGTGTAGTCCTAATGTGAGTATAAATTAATACTTACAATTTTCTTCTCAATCATTTATTGACCAAACCTATAATAAGTAAATTAATATAATGAAATTATTATCATTATGGTATTTATGTTTTATTATATTAATGTAAAACCCATTATTTATTCATTCCCTTCTACTTAGGGAAATAAATGAACATAAATGGTTCATATGTGCAAACTTCCACCACCACAAAATGAAATAATCCTTTTTTCATCACTACATATCATGTGTCAATATGATTTGAGAATATTTTTCATATGCTTTTTATGTGTATTTTATGCATGAATCTTTTTCATGTTTTTTTATGGGAACATGATTCTGGAATATTTTTTCCAAAAATTTCTTATGAACATTATGTGGGAATCCTTGTTCACAAGATTGTTGGTCGAAAAAAATGTGAGAAGCTTTACTCAAAATATTATATATGATTATATATGTACGATAACCCCTTATCATGATATGTTTCAATGAAATTATATATTTATATATTCTAATTATTATGCTCAATGTATTATGTTTTTTATCTCTTTTATTCAAACACTTTTTCTATTATATATGTTTATTATTTTGAGATCACATCTCTTATCATTACTTGTGTAAAACTATTAGTATTTCATGTAATTTTTAATGACAAATATCTCAGTTCAAATATTTTTTTCATTTTCATGATCTAACCCTTGATTTAATGTTCATGAGTTATTTTCCCTTATTGAGTGATTGAGATCACCGCCTTTATGTGTTTTATTTTCCCAAGTTATAATGATGTGTATACCCTAAGTGATTTATAGAATTAGTTATAGTATCATTTGATTTTGGAAAAATATTTAACAGGAATTATTTAATATATTTTTAAATTTATAATCCAAAAAGACATTAAACATTTGATTCAAGGGTTTGTAAGATTAATTGTGGGATTTAGGTAATAACTTATGTAAATGGAGTAAAATAATGATATGTTTAGTATTGATCATGATAGTTGATAAAAAGTTAAGGTTAAGTTATTTTTATGTTTATTTTAGTTATTTTATTGGATTACCAATGTAATTTTGGGATTATGATGAGATAATATTAGTGAAATACTGAGGTATATATCTAGGGGATAAGCCTAAGTATAGGATAACATCATAATTTTTCGGTGGAGTAGATATTGTGTGGTTATAATATAAATTACATCACTTTATGGATAATATAAATTTGGTTTGGTTTTAGAAAAGATTCACGTAGGTGTAATATCCTTGTAATAAGCTGGTAATGTATCAAATTAATATTCAAATTAGAGCATTATTAGTAGAACAAATATTCTACACCTATTGAGACATGCCAAGGTGATAAGATTTAGTTAATATCATTCTCTTTATAATAAAATATATAGGATTTACAAATATTACAATTATATGGTGAGTTAGGTTATAAAAACTAATTGGAAAATTACCAAAGGAAAACGTCTCTAAATTAAATGAGAGATCAGATGTCCCAATTATATCATAGTTCAAATGAAAGTATCATAGGTTGAAATTAATGTGTTATTGGAGAATATTTCATAGAATTTATATTTCATATTTATTTGATTTTTTACTTTATTCCTATCATAATCATATACATTTTAACAATTGGGTTGAAAAGGAACTTTAAATTTATTTTGTGGAAGGTATGTATATAGAAACTCCTAAGACATAGTTATTGATGAACATTTAGAATAAATGGTTTTGAATCATAATATATACTTATTAAGAGGGAAAAGATATGTTACCTCTTATTCCTTAAAATAAAAATGATTGTATCTCTTAGGATATGTATCTTGATTTATGATTATCTTTAGATACCCTTAACTGTATTTATTAGTATACGATAATTATTTGTTTGAGCACAAATTTTATTTATGGGGGAAGAAAGAAATGGCTTGAGATTTTTGAAATAGATTTTTTAATTAACAATGTGTTTGATAGATTTTTCCACACACAAAAATGTTATAAATCAATCCATGATATATTAATTATTATTAAAATTTATTAATGTTTAAAACACTAGTAAATAAAATAATGGTATAAAAAATTATGAAATACATCCAAAATATGATTACTAACAATGAATGTTTTAAAAAGGAAATTTTTTTAAAAATGTTATATATATATATATTGGATATTCATTAAAATGTTAAATTACTTAATTTTTGAAATTTAATTTTTTTAAATGGTGTTCATTTTTTAATTCTTCATAATAAAATAAATTTAAAGTGATTTTTTGAAATTTTAAAAAAATAATTGATTTTTAGGGGAATATTGTATAGAATCAAATTTTGTAAATAATATTAAATTTATGAAATTATCATAAAAAGTAATTTATTAAATGGTTTTAGTACCATTATATATAAAAATATATTTTAAAATAAACCATTTAAAATTGTAAGACAAATTTATAAAACCTATGTTTAATTTTCTAAATACTTTACTATGATTTTACTATAAAAAAATTCATTTGTATTCTCTTATACTAAAAATAAATTTCATCCAATATTGATAATAAATAAATGAAATTTAATTTCATATTTTAGATAAACATGTTCATAGTATTTAATAAGGTAAATTTTGTTTTAGGCACTAATGTATGACTACTAAGATTAAGGTTATTGACCCTAAAAATGGTGAAATGGTTATTTTCAATGAATTTTTTTATTAATATCATGTATTTTTTCAAATAAATTAAAATGATGTATTTTATATATACTATGATTGTTTTTCATATATACACATATATTTTGTCTATAACATCCCGTTACCGAACCCACAGGTACGTATTTACCCTTAATGTGATTTTTTCATTGACTCGGTAGGGTTGAGAATGAATTGAGAGGATACCTATAATGCTTAAGGTAGAGACTTTTTGGACTCTTAGCTTTAACATGCCTTTTTTGCGGGCTTCCATAGGGTTACACAACATGTAACTTGGTTACACAACATGTAATGGTTGCTAGAAGCATACCATGATAAGGACCATGTCTTTTAAAGATTCACACCATGAAAGGTTAAATGGTGTGATGGGCCTTCACACGTCATCAGTCATTCAATGAACAATTTTTATTTTTAAAGTGATGCATTTTTCAGTGGTTATGAAACCTAATTAGTTCATGAAATGTATTGGGATTACATGTCATCTAATTACCCAACTATAGTTTTTAAATGGGAAACATGGACGAGACCCTCTTTTCCCCTTCTTTACAGTTTCATTTCTCTCGACCCCAAGCCATCCCTAGGAAACCATGTCTCTAATACTTTTGGTATCCTTCATTCGATGTTCAATCATGGTTGTGCTTCCAGTGTGGATTCCTAGGTAAGAGTTATCTTCATACATCATCTTATTCTCTTTCTCCTCCATTGGGATTTCAAGGAATTATCCTAAATTTTTTGGATCTATGCACCATACTATTGGATCTCATTTCTAGGTGGATTTTGGAGGTTTTCTATACCTGTGTTCTCATTGAACAGTTCTATTGTGAGTGTTGGTTTTTGGGAAAAAGGTAAGTGATTTCGTTTTGTTGGGCCAAATTTATTAACGTTGAATTTATTAATCAGTTAAAATTGTTTATATAAATTAAATTTCGAAAAATTTCTTTCAATTGATTTCATAAATCCTAATTCCAGTGAATTGGGAGGTTTGAAATGGTATTGACATGAAAATTGGGGAAACCCCAATTCTATTTAATTTGGGAGGATTTGTGGAAATTATTTTATTTAAATTATTTAATTTAGATAAAAAAATTTATGGAATCAATTTCAATTTATTTTTTGAATTTTATTATAGAAGTTCATTTTTAAATTGATGGAATTTTTTAACTGATTTCAAACTTTTGATAATGTCTTAAATAGTTTTGATTTAAACCCAGTGGTTTTATCTTGTTAAAGAGGCATGTTTTTTATTAAACCTTATCGTTGTTTTAAATAGAAAATTGGCATTTGAAATATAGGAATGGGATTTAATTTTATTTTAATAATTTTTAAAATAAATTTATATCATTGATTACGTAAGAGCACATATAATACCTAGGTAGTTTGTGAGTTATTTGAACACACTCTACACTAATACAATGTTCTAAAACATAAATTCAATAGGTCACATATATGATGGGATGGTGACCAATCTCCTTTGGAAAGTGTTATATGGACGTTTCTATACACATATTTTCATGATCACTTATAGAGCGTGGAATTCTATAGACTGGATATTTTATACCTATTCAGTAGATGACCATGTTCCTTGATTGCTTAATATTTTAGATATAAATATATTCCAATGTTTTTGAACTAATTTACATTCCTTATGGATTGATATAAACTACTTTATATATATATATATATTGTTTTATACATTATTTTAGAAATATTCATTCACATGTAATGAAATTTCTTAAATTGATTTCCATCATTTGAATTGTATAGTATGATTTATCTAAATATTCTTTAAAATTCCAAAACTATATATTCTAAAATTGAATGAATTCTATTGGTTTATCTATTGTTTGAATCTGATATGGAATCCTTGGTGATACCATACAAGTCATTTTAGCTCACACCCTACTTGTGCCTTCATGTGTGTGTAGATTATCTCCTTCTAGGTTCGAGCAGAGGGAAAATATCATTTGGAGGAGGATCTAGCTGTTAAACATTAGACGCATTGAATTATATCCTAAGGGACATAGGTTATTTTTCCATGTTTTGGTAAATAGGTTGTATTACATTGTGATTTAATGAATTTTTTACTTCTATTATATTACTCCCAGTGGAGTTTTTGTTATTTATATTAATTTCATTATCTTTATTCCTCTATGTTTTGTGGAAAATTTGTTCCCACTGGCATGTTGTTTGATGCCAAGTGCTAGTCATAAACTCATGGGGATCGAGAATTCCCTTCATGACTATGTCTGTGTTAACTAGTCTACTAGGAAATCAGGTTACCCAGTATGTTTTGTGAAAAATTTGTATCATAGTAAGGTGTTTTAGCTTTTTCCTTATTGTTAGTATGTATTTTTGAAATCCTATCTGGACTTAGGAGGTAGTTGAGATTAATTTCCTATAAATTTATCACCGTGATGAGCCATAAGTCACCAGTAGTGGTTTAGGAAAGATGTATTGTGGATCAGTTCTACCATTTTCCCTATTATGATTTGAATAGTGTAAAATTCAAATCTAGTTGGTTCTACTTGTCATGATTAATTTCCCTTGTTTCTTAGTTTGAGTTATTTTTTGGATTTCTTCATGGTTTTCTATTAATGTTTTGTAGAATCAGGAATTTCAGAGGAAACAAAAATCGTATCCAAGATGAAGATGCTTCTGAACCATAGTGAGGGAATTCCCAAGTGGACTCGAATCTAGTTCAGATGGTTGTGCACACTTTCCATGCTATGGGAATGGCACCACCTCTAGTCCATGTTTATGTTCTATCTGAGTATCCTCTATTGTATGTTCTTTGGAATCATTATCAAGAGTTTCTTCTCTAAAATCCACCTTTTTTCAAAGGCTCTACGAATCCCTGATATTGTGAGGAATGGTTGGGTAGGATAGAACATCTATTTGAGTAATTGGAGACACTAAAAAAATCATGTTAAATTGTGACACCTTCATGCTAAAGGAAAGAAGAAGGATATGGTGGGATATGATCGTGATCACAAAGATACAAGGGAGATTATAATGGAAATGATTTTAGGTTCTTTCACCAACTATTCTATCTGGTGTAAATGGTGTTATCCAAGGCTATGGAGTTTATCAAAATTGAGCAGGCCAACAGAGCTGTGATTTAGTATTCAAATTCCATTGCTAATCTTGTGTAGTTTCCTCTTAAGATTATGTCTAATGAGAGGATAAAGGCTTGATTTTTTGTGTTGGTAATTCCATCAGATGTATGTTCTCATGTTTTCTTGTTCAAGCTTACCACATAGAATGATGTTCTAGATAGGGTAATGATGGTTATGATGGGTATGGATGGAAGGGTAGGGTTGATTCATTTTAATCCCAATGGTAGTGTGAGTTCCTTAAAGGGAAATAATATGTGTGATAATTATCATGGTAGTTCTTGATGTTAGGGTCATTACAGTCCTCCTACAATGCCAATAGAAAGTCTTTTGACTTGCTATTGGTGTGTAAAGCCAAGAAATTCTAAGATGGTTTTCACAAAGGATCCCAAGAACTATAGGTCATTAGGATGTTCAGGACACATTTAGATATTCTTCATTATCTTTTTTACTCCGTATAGTGGAACCAAATCATTAAATCCACCAAAACTATAGGCAAATTAGTTTCTTCATGAATAAAAGGGCTATATCCACAAGAATCCAAAACAAATCTACTTCATGTCGATAATAAGTCTCCAGAGGAAGAGGATTCAGGTCAAGTGACTGTGAGAGGTACCATTACTATATATGTGTCTTTAGTGACTTCTCTATTTGATACTAGTGAGTCAGATTTATTTATTTCAACTTATATTGTCAATTTACTAAATTGTTTTGTAGATATTTTATCATGGTCAATGGATATTAATACACCCCTTAGAATTAAGAGAGAGTATGGTCTTCATATTCCCACTTGTGTTTTCTCTCTATCATTTGTCGAGCTAGCTAGAAACTTTTTGGTCCTTGACATGAAACCTCTTGACATCATTTTTTGGAATGGATTGTCTCATTTCCAATAAATCTCATATTGATATTTATCTTCACTGGGTCCACATTACTACACCTAGTGGTGTGTCTTGTGTGTTTCAATGATAATGGGGCCAAATGTAGAGTAAGACCGAGCCTTTTTTCTAGTGTTTGGAAAGGAAATATCAGTGTTTTATTTTTATCTAGATTGGGAATCATTGAGTACTAATCTCCCTCCTGTTACCATCAAGTTTCTTGAAGTTTTTCCATAATATTTCTCTGGGTTCACACTGTTAAGAGAGGTCATGTTTTCAAATGCCATAATTTCTAATACTAAACAAGATTTTATTCCCTCTTACTTGTTGGCTCCAAAAGAAATGAAGGAGCTAAAGTCCCAGTTGTACGATCTACCTAAGAAAGTCTTTACACACCCAAGTGTGTTACCTTGGGTGATGTTGGTTCTCTTCGCTAAGAAGGATGATGGTTCTCATCACTTGTATTTTGATTACCAAAAGATTAATTGAGTTATGGTAAATAAAAATTATCCATTTCCATAGACTGATGACTTGTTTTATCTATTGAAAGTTCCGAATTGGTTTTCAAAGATCAAATTCATTTTGGTTACCATAAGTTGAGGATATAAGAGGAATACATTCAGAAAATTGCCCTTTGAGTAGGTATGACCATTATGACTACCTTGTTATTCCCTTTGGTATAACAAATTCTCCTATAGTTTTCATGGATTTGATGAACATGGTTTCCCATGAGTATCTAGATACCCTTGTGGTAGTCTTTCTAGAAGAAATCCTCATTTAATCAATGTCTGGTGAGGATTATATGCATAATCTTACAATTTTTCTAGGTATGGTGAGAAATCATTGACGTTATGTCATGCTTTCAAAGGGAGATTTCTAGAATCAGGAAGTGATATTCCTAGGACACATGGTGTCTAAACAGGGAATATTAGTTGATCCTGATAATTTAATGTTTTTATGATTTGGGAAAAACCACGAAACATCTCTGACATTAGGATATACTTGGGTTTAGTTTCATATTATCATCTATTCATGAAGGAATTATCAACATTGTCTTCTCTGATGACTACTCTAACTCAAAAGGGAGTCAAGTTTTATTGCAATGATAAATTTCATAATTCTTTTTTTAATCTGAATTTTCTTTTGACTATTGTGCCTGTGTTGACCCTTCCAAAGGCCAAGTAGGGATATATAGTATTTTGTGATCTGTTGGGTTCAGTCATGGGATTCCTTCTTATGAATGGCGATCATATAGTTACTTATGGATCTTTTCATCTTTGGCCTCAAAAGAAGAACTATCCTATCCATGAACTTGAACAGGTAGCTCTAATGCACATCCTTAAGAGTTGGCGGCACTACCTTTTTCAAAAAAATAAAACTATGAATTCATACCACAAAAACATGAGTTATATCCTCTCTCAAGAATATTTTAACCTCTTCCATAGGTATTGGGTAGAGTAGCTACAATATTTTGAATTTTACATTGCCTACACCCTGGGGAAAGGGAATGTCATTATAGATGAGTTGAGTAGGAAACTTCTAAACAAGATAGTGAATGAATCTTTAGAAGAGTGAAATTTGATGGCACACATTGCACAATTTCATATTAGAGTTTAACAAAAAAAAGGGGCTGAAGTTTCCTTATCCAACATTTTATTGACTTATTCTATTCTTAAAATTATTCTTCAAGATCAATATCTCGATGATTCATTCTGTAACATTTGAGATTCTCTTTATGGTGGGGAGATATTTTCTTAGTGGTTGTTCTATAGAGAGGGTTTTATATACTATCAGAATTACTTTGTTATCATGTTAGCAGCAAGAAAGGATGTGGTGGGGGATTGTCATATTTCCCAGTGGGGGGTACACCCAGGAACCACTAAGATGTTTTGTGACATGATGTGGTAGTTTTAGTGGGCAGTTATGGGACAGAGCATTGCTGAGTTTGTTTCCTACTATTATACACGCCAACAGGTTAAGGTTGAGAATCAGAAACATTCAAGTTTAATTTATCAACTTCCTTTACCTAGTTGTATGTGGGATTAAATATCTATATTCTTTTTGGTGGGTTTTCCTCATACCCAAAGAAATAATAATGTGATAGGGTTTTGATCGATAGGATGGCCTTGTCATCTCACTTCATAAGAATTTGTGATATATCTGAAGATGAGGAGTTATGAAATCTCTACATGAAATAGATTGTTTATTTTCACATGGGTCCATCCTCTCTAGTTGCATATAGGGATCCTCTATTAAATTATTTCTTTTGGAGAGTCCTTTAGGAGGCACTGGGATCTGATGTCCATTTGAGCATGGCCTACTATCCATAGTTGGATGGACAGACCAAGAGAACTATACAGATTATTGAGGATATTCATCGCGCATGTGTTCTCGACTATGGTGGGGTTTGGGATGATAACATAGGGATGGTTTAGTTTTCTTATAAAAATAGTTACTAATCTGAAATTATAATGGATCCTTTTATGGCCTTGTATGGTCATCATTTAAAATCTTCATTGTGTTGGTCAGATATTGGTGAATGTTCCTTCATTGGACCAAGTTTGTTATAAGAGATGACACTAAATATTTAATTAACTCATCAGATAATATTGATGGAATAGACTCGATAAAATTATTATGATGATCATCACCATAGACCTTTATAATTCTCAGTTGGTGACTAGGTGTTCTTGAATGTTTTACCCTAGTTGGGTCATCAATTTCTTGGGAAGCCAGGGAATATTACTCCTCATTTTGTGGGACATTTTGAGTTTATTGAATAGGTGGGGAAAGTTTCGTTCCATTTAGAACATACAGAACATCTAATGTCTATATATAATGTATTAAATTTCTTGTAGCTATGAAACTATTTATTTGATCCATATCATGTTTTGGGATAGAGTGATCTTGAGATTGAACCTAATTTACCTTTAACTGAGAGGTCTATCGGGATAGTTGATTATGAGACCAAGGTATATCATGGTAGGATGATACCTTTGGTTCATTTGATATGGAATCGTGGTATTGATAATTAGGATATGTGGTAATTTGAGGCACTGATGAGAGAGTAGTGACCACATATTTCTTTCATGGAAGCTTCTTCATAGGCTTTCTAGGGATAGAAAGCTTTTATGGTGGTGATATTTTAGAATTACATAACCTATATGATAAGTACGGCATTAAAAATTTCAAGGTTTTTCCTTTTAATTATTTGGGTAGGGTTGAGATTGAATTTTGAGGTTAACTATAATGGTGAACTCAAATATTTTGTGGACCCTCATATTTAACCAACCTTTTCTGTAGGCTTTCATAGGGTTTCACTCTGTGTAAGTAGGTTACACATCATGTAATAGTCACTAGGTGTGTACTGTGAAAAGGTTCATTTCGTGAGAATGTTTACTTCATTAAACCCCACACAACATGAAAATCCTCTACACTTCATGATTCATTTAAGGAATGGTTTTTAATTTTAATGTGACACATTTTTCAGAAGTTATGAAACATTACTATATCCTGATGTGTAGTGGGATTAAACTTCTTCTAATACCCTGATCATGGTTTTTAAATATGAATCATGAATAAGATCCTCTTTTTACCTCATCTCTAATTTCATTTCTCACAACCCAAATACTTCCCTAGATGATCTTGCATGCCTCCAACCCTTTTGAGTTCCTTCATTCGGTGTTCGATCATGGTTGTTTTTGCAGTGTGGATTCCTAGGTAAGAGATATCTTCATTCTTCGTCTTTATCTCTTTATCCTCCTTTAGTATTTAAATGAATCAACTTGAAATTTATTGAACAATTATTTATACTATTGGATCTCAATTCTATGTTGATTTTTGAGGTCTTCTACATATTCTTTCTCATTGAAGGGTTCTGTTTTGTGTGTCCATTTTTGGGGAAAAGGTAGGAGACTCTATTTTGTTCGTCCAAATTGGTTAATCTTGAATTTCTTGATCTTTTTCAATTGTTTATTTAAATTAAATTTCTCAAAACATCATTAAAATGATTTGATAAAACCTAATTCTAGTTAATTTGATGATTTCAAATGGGTTTTCTATTAAAATTGGGAAAACCCAAAATTCCATTTAATTTGGGAGCATTTGTGGAAATTAGTTGATTTAAATTATTTATTTTAACTTTTAAATATGAGGGAAGATATTTCCATTAAATTTTTGAATTTAATTTTTGAAATGGATTGTGAAATTGAGATAATTGGTTGTGAATTGATTTCAATATTGTGATAATGTCTTGAAAAGTTTTGATAGAAACTCAATGGTTTTATTTGTTAAAGTGGCATGTTTTTTATTAAAACATGTTTTGGTTTTTATTAGAAAATTGAAACTTGAAATGGGTGAATGAGATTTAATTGTATTTTAAGTAGTCTTCAAATAAATTTCTCATTATTAACTTTGTAGGAGCACATGCAATCCTTAGGTAGTTTGTGATTTATTTTGACACACTCTACTCTTATATTACGTTCTAAAACATAAATGTAGCAGGTCACATCTCCAATAGAATGGTGATGAGTCTCTATTAGCCAGTGTTAGAGGGAGATGTGTATATACATATTTTTTTGATCACATAGAGAGTGTGGATTTCTACAGCCTAGAACTATCATAACTATTTAGAAGATGACCATGTTGCTTGCTTGTTGTATATTTGAGATATAAATATATGTCAATGTTTTTGAACTGGTTTATATGACTTATAGATTTATATAAACAATTTTATATAAACAATTTTATTTAATCCATTATTTTTGAAATATTCCTTCAATTTTAAAATTTTTGTTTAAATTATTCTCCATCTTTTGAATTGTAAAGCATTATTTGTTTAAATATTATTTAAAATGTCAAACTTTTCTATTAAAAACATAATGGAATTCCAATGGTGAATCTATTGTTCGCATCTAATACAGAATCCTTGGAGAGACACTAATGGGATTTTTATCTCACATCCTGCTTATGGCTTCATTTGTTGGTAGATTATCTCCTTCTGGGTTCGAGGAGGGGGGAAAAGATATTTAGGAGGTTGATCCAATTGTTGATCCTTGGACATGGTGAGTTCTGTCCTTAGGGACTTGGGTTGTTTTTTCCTACTCCAGTACATGGGTTGTAGTACATTGTTCATTAATGACTAGATGACTTCTTGTACATTAATCCCAATAGAGTTTCTTTTGTATGCATATACACTTACTTTTCTTTCATCCACTATATTTTGTGGAAAATTAGTTCCCACTTTAATATTGTATGATGTCAGTTGATAATTGTTGACCAGTGGGGATTAGGATCTCCCTTTCAGGCTATGTCAGGTTCATCTCAGTTATCGGGCTACCAGGGTACTTTGGATGGTATGTGACAATATCACTCCTTTAGTTGGTAAATAATATTATATATGGATAATATAACTTAATGTTGAAAACATGTTTTTTCTAAATAAATATTTTTATATATATTTAAGGAATTAATTTAAATTTATTTTTATTTTATATATATATTGAATTGTATTTTATGTGGATTAAATTTAGGTTTAGAGCCCCCCCCCCCAATTTGGTATGATGGTTCACCTTATATTTTTAATAAAATATAAATTACTTGGTTAAAAACAAGTTAAAAAGTTAAAACCCAAAATGGTAAAAAGTAAAAATCATGTGGTAAAAGGCATGAAACGTGCTTAGAACATGGGTGAAAATGTGTGTTAGAGGATTTTTTGACATTATCCCACCCAAAAATCCATTTTTTCACATTTTCTTATCAATTAAACCCATCATTCCACAATTATTACATATAATTATATCCTAAAACACTACCATGTTTCTCATTCTAGAATACTCTCTCATAATCATAACCAACAAACCTCAATTAGTCATAGTAATCCCTTATTTTAAAATGAGTCTTTCAAGTGAATGTTTAATGTCACAATGTGAGTATTACTTAATCATTAACATTTTTCCTTTAATTTTTTCTCTGAAAATTATATCTTAAAATAATTAATATAAAGATATAACAATAATTTTTATACTAAATTCATATTATAATAATGGTAAAAAAATTATTTATTAATTCCTATATACTTAGAAAAATAAAATAAGATCGATCATACATACATGCAGGCTACCGCCTCCATGAAATGACGTCTTTTTTTTATTCAACACTATTCATGACATGTTTTAATGATTGGTTAGATGAATAAATTTTTTAAATATAATTTATTTATGAATATATAAAATAAAACATATTATAAACCCTTATCCCCTGTCATTAAATAAGAAATAATGATGTTAACCATTCTTACGTGCAGACAACCACCAGCACGAAGTAACATTTTTTGGTTTTCTCGATGATTTTTATTCTTCACCAAACCCCCTCAAAATATAGTTCACCAACATAAAAAATATAAATAATATCATTATTATTATTTTAAAATGAGATCATTTTATTCCTTATCCATGAGAACCCATAGAGTTATAGTTTGTTCTTATTGGGTCCAGTTTAACAACCTACATGAATAACGCTATAAAAATATTTCATTGATGACAGTGGAAACATAAATAATAATACGATTATAGTTAAATATCAAAATAATTTTTGGTTTACAGTTCTTTAAATGTTATATTATTTATTCAATATATTATTGAACTATCATATTCAATCACTAAATTTAATAAATAAGTAGACACTAATTTCATTTTGACGATCAATATATGATATATTTTCTAGTTAAATAAATGATCCAGTAATGATTAAAATATTATTATATAATAGTTATTAATAATTAAAATATAGAGAATATAAAAAACAATTTGAATTAGTAACATATGATGAAGAAAAGTAACTATAACAGAGAAGTTCAGATATAATAAATTATTATAGCTGAAGATTATGAAAGGTTATAGGTTTGAATTTTGTTCTCAATTAGGTGAATATGATTGTTATGTTAGTTATATAATAGGTTATAATGAGATCAACAAATCCAGAATACAAGGTAAGAGTTTCTTTTCACCATTTTTAAATCCATGAGAAATATTAGATATTGTGCACAATCATATATTTTATATAGTGTATTCATAGCCCCATTTACTTAGTTTATAATGAATATCATTAATTTATATATAATCTAATCTCCATGTCATGGTATACCACTTATTTTATTTTAACACCGTCATCATGGTAAGGATTTGTCAAAACTGAGTATTCTATTATATATTTATAATTTCTCTTCATGAACTTATTTCAAATAAGTTGTGAGTATTCCACTCTTTAATTTTTTTATGTTTTATTTTCTATTTTATCTAGGTATTTACATTTCTACCACATAAACCACTTTTAAAATATACCTGTATTCATAATTATGATATATTTAAGGGGGTTTTTTGACCCAAATTTTATTTTAATGATTTAATATTTCATTCTATGAGAATCCTTAATATAATATTAATTAATTATTCAATTTATTATTTCATAATATATTTCATCTTTTCACTCTTTTGAAATTATGTTTTCAATTATAAGATTCTTTCTTAATGAATTTATTTCTTATAAAAGTGTAGCATTTTAACAAAAAATAATTCCCCTTTTTTAAATCCATTTTCCCTATATTTCCATGATATTTATTCCCATAAATGTTTTACATAGTTTTTTAGAAATACAAATATATTTTTATGAAAGTGAAAATAATATTTTCAATTTAAAATTTTCAAAGGTAAATTTTATTTCCCTTTTTATGATGTAGGTTTTTTAGATTAGAATTTTAAAATATTTTTAGGTTTTCTATACTTTCAAAATGAAATAATTTATCTTCCACTAAAAATTACTAATTAGAAAAAAATCCTTTTAAAATCTCTATTACTGAATTTTATTTTTATATGTAATTTTTTTATAAAAAAGAAATTCTATTTTTAAATTAATTTTCAAAGTTATCATATTTTAATATGTTACAACAAAACTAAAAGTGTTTTCCAAAATATATTTTATGAAATTATATTAATTTTTGTATTTTTAAATAAAGGATTTATTTACATTTAAATTATTTTTATTAATCACTCTATAGAATTTTCTTTATAGATATTCATTTAAGGTGATGGAATTGTTTTGTATCAATGGTTTTCATTTTTTAGGTCAATTTTAGCATTGCAATCTAGAAATATTTTGAATCCCTTTTTTCCAAGGGATCTTTATTTGGTGATGAATTATTACTTTTAATATACACATGTATTTTTGTATAATTGATCGGTGAGGTCTTATATCTCACTCTAATGAATTTTTGATGATTTCATATCACAAGATACAATAAATTTTTTTTTATGAGATGTGTGAAGCGTTTTTCACATGATTCTTCTGTGAATGAGATTGTAAGGATATTTTTCGAAATTTTTTTCCTAAAAAAGTGATGCCAAAACCGTTTTTTAGATGTTTATTGTGTGAAGGTTATAAAAGAAACATTATCCGCATGTTTATTGTCAAAAAAAATTACAGAAATTTTTTTTAATAATTTTTTGGTGAACATGATGCAAGAATCCATGTTTACATGTTTTTGTGTGAACATGATATAGGAATACTTGTCCACAAGTTTGTTGGGTGAATGCATTACATAAAGCTTTGTTCCCATGATTTTCATGTCTTATTCATGTTTCATAACTCTTTATCAAAAAAAATTCAATGAAATTTCGTATTCCTATATCCTTGTGATTATTCTTCAAGTATCATGTTTATTATATCAAGATTTCAAAATCTATTTCCATTGTATATGTTTTTTAGGTAGGGTTCCATAATTATTCTATAAAGACGTGTGTAAAATTATTATTATTCTATATTCTTTTAAATAATAAAATTTCTCCCTACTTATGTTTTCTCTCATTCTTATGATCTAACCCTTGATTACGTGTTGATCGTTTATTTTCACTGACTATGAATTTGAGATCGCTATTTTTTTATATTTTGATTTACCTAGTTATAATGATTAGTATAAACTTTGTGATTTCTTGACATGGATATTTTTGTGATTTTAATATAAATCATCTTTTTATAAGTATCATAAAATAAGTTTCTCATGTTTTTGATCCCCAAATAAACAAAGATTCCCATTATTGTGATTTTTAGATTATTTATGGGATGAAATGATTAACATGTGGAAATATATTAAAATAATGATATGTTTAAATTAGGTTTATATAGTTTTGGAGATAGCATAGTGAAACAATACTTTTACACATAACATTTCACAATTTTAAGCATAATTATACCTCCAAATACAAACCAAAGATTATGAATTCTAGTGTCTTTGTAGACTAGGTACATAAAAATGAAAACATGTGACTAAAAAAACTTTTCTATTTAATCCTCATAAAGAGATCATAACTTCCATTGATCCATTACATATGAAAAGAGTGTCTTGGAGATCACATGAATGAAGGGATGAGCTAAAATCCCAATAAGGGAAGAAACATAGTAAAAATAATTTAACACATCTGTTAGAAGGCATGGGCTAACTAAAAATAAAAGGCATGGAACACATGGAATCATAAAAAATAAACATAGGATCATATAAAAATTATTTAATAGTAATGTGGTAGAATCATAAATCATTACTTTGGAACGATTCAAGTCTTGTTTCACATAGAGGAGCACAATTCAAGGTTAACCACCAAGACTATTTCACATGGTTGCATGAGTCAAGGAAAACCACCAAAACTGTTGCATGTAATGTATCATCAGACTAAACTTTACCCAATTTATTAGAGTTCTATCTGGGCACACCCATATTAACATGTTCATGAATATTTTTTCCACATTAAGATTCACAAATAATCAATCGTTCATAATCATAAGGGTACCCATGAAAAGAAATGGGTATCATAATCATGTTATAAAGCATAATGAATGGGCATATCATAAAAGTGTCCATGAAAAAAATGAATTAAAACATACATGAAAATTAATAAAATAAAATTAGAATATATAGTGGTATATGATTTCAAGATGAATTGAAAACATGAAAGAATAGAATTTAAGGACTTTTAGCATTTAAACATTTTAGTGTGGTTTTAAGGAAAATATTGACAAGCATTTAAAATAAAAAAGGGAATAATATTTTATTTAAATCCATAAGTTATCCAAGAAGGTATTCAAAATAAAAACATTGGTTTTATAAAAACAAAGGTGTCTTAAAACATATGGTATATTTCACTCGAAATTGGGTACGAATTCTGGAAGTTCCCTTAAAACAGGTTTGCTTATCAAAAAGTATTGAGGAGGGAATCATTTAAAAACATGTATATCCCTGAAAGATAATGAGAGATGAATTTTGAAACATGATTTTGTATCATATAAATAGAATATATAAGTTTCACATGAATGTAAATGATAACTATTTTTGGGTAAAAAAAAGGATGGAGAAACCTGAAGGAATATTGGAGGTTCAGGTAGCATCCCTTACGGAATATCAGTACCGTATCAATTGTACATAGGAGGGATTAATGAGAGAGAAATAGGATTATAATCTTTTAAAAATAATTAGTAATGTATGGGGTAGGTGCTAAGTTGTCACATAAATGACTTATTTTAAAGTTAAATTCCATTTAATTTCCATTCATTCTTTGTTTTGAGGGTTTCCCAAACATTTATGGAGGAATGGGTGAGTTTTTATGAATTGGGGCAAACCGTGAGCCTAATTCCAGATTTAAAAATAAATTTTGATTACTTTATAACTTCTTCATTTTATAACATTTTTCATCCATTCCAATTCTTAATTGTCATCCCCTGACATATTAACACCACCATATTTATTTGGACCATTTATAAATCCACAATCATGGTGGATATGTGTTTTTATATAAGGAATTAGGCATGCCCGAAAGCCCATTTTCTACATTAAATCTAAATTTTAATTATTTAATATCTCATTCACTATTTGTGTTTTTTTGTGATTCCATCTCTCACCCAAGCCCACTTACCTAAGACGTGCCCCATTCCCTCTTACCACAATTTAGAGCTCGATAGAATCACGAAAATGGTCGAAATTTTTCTGGATTTTAGAAATCGTCCAGATTTGGAGAGGTAAATTGATCCTTTCATAACTCCTTCTATTCTTACTCTTTTTCCCCCATTCCAATTCCTACATTACCTTATCATTTTTTTTTGAATATAAATTAAATTTTTATCTGTTTTAAAATTCAGATTCTGGTCGATTTTGGGTCGTTTTCTTCAGGATTGTTTTGGGTAGGTGATTCCTTATTGGTTTCTTCCTTTTCCCTTAGGGTTTCCGCTTTCTTTCATTATGTTCTAAGATTTCTAGAAGTTAGGGTTTGATAATAGGGTTTTATTTGGTGTATTGTTGGTCAAATATTGTGATATAGGTCTGAATTTATATTCCTTGTGGTGCGGCGGTTGTGTGGTTGATGTTTCGAACCAAGTTTTGATTGATTTGACACTTCCGATAGGTGATTCTGTGTATAATAATTTCTAGATGAGTTAGTTTGATTGAATTATTTATTATTCATTTTCATAATATTCTGTGTGTGGTGCAAAAAAATTTTATGTTAGATTAGGTTAAGCATTTATTTTTAAAGTTTAATTTTAGCTTAAAATTTGGTGTTTTTCATGTGTAACCCTTTGGGTATTGTTTGGGATTGTTTTATAACATATGAATTTGGTTTAATAAATATTTTTTGGGCTGAAAATTCTGATTTTGTGGGTTATTGGTGTGCCACTAGGTCTTAAAGATTTTTTTAAGGTTTTAAGGTGTAAAACTTTATTGTACTTCTTGAAAGTGATTTTGAAAACGTGTGTGTTTCATGTGGATCTTTTGTGCTATTGTTAGAGGTGTTTGTATAACACATGGGGGTTGTTTAATAAATGTTTTTGGGGCTTCCAATTCTGTTTTGAATTTGTATTGGTGTGATTTTGTCCTTGAAATATGGTTTTGAAATGGGTTTTATTTGAAAAGCTTTGGTACACTATTTAGAATTGTTTTATGAAAGTTTTGAGTGGTTTAATGATTTATGTAAGAGGTGAAACCATATTGGAAAAATATTTTGGATTGTTTATACTTTTAAATGAGCCATTTTAAATGTGAATAGTTCTGTTATGTGATGTTTATCATATTTTTAGGGACTTCATAAAATTGTTAAAGGATGTGTTGGATTGTGAAGGTTATGAAAAAAGTGTTGTGGGCTATATTGGTGTGAGTTTGATTTCAAAATGCATTTGAATAAAAAGTGGAATTTGTGACTTATGTGATGTACATGGGGCTGTTTGGTTAATTTGTGATGTGGAAGTGATATCTACATGTGAAATCTATATTTATTGTCTTGTTGAACATGTTTTAGCACAAAGGGAAAACTCGGGTATCTAGGTGGGTGGACGTGTACTAGTATTCTAGTGAATCTGTGGGGTTTGGGCTCAGTTTCACTTAGCAATATTGAAGCTTACAAATCTAGCTAAACTATGATAATGGTGATTGGAGAACACTAGGTTATGGGTATGTTCCCTACTAGTGGCTCGTGGATGAGAATAGATATTGTGATGGTTACTCTCACCGAGATACGAGGTACCTCTGGGACCCAGAACGAGCTAGTGCCTAGGGGTTATTTCTTATTTCTTGTGCTCATTATTTACTTTGTACTTACTATCAGCATACGGTATAGTTGGCTGGAAAATTCAGTAGTGTTGACATTATTTTTAAAAGTGTTGATTCTTATATATATCCCACTTGAAAAATGTTTTTTTGTTTCATCTTTTAGAAATTGTAACTAGCATTTTCTGTTTATGAAAACTTGCAAGATTTTTGTCTTTGAATGTTTATCACATGGAATATCTTAGTGGTGTTATCCTACTGGGCATTGTATAACACCCTACTTACACCCTTGGGTGTAAGTATATTTGGTTATTTTGTTGTTTCAGGCTTGGATATAGTTTTTAGTTCCAGTGGTTCAGGTTTCTAGCATGTCCTTGGTGGTGAAGTTTTGTAGAAATGGATTGAGGGTGGTTCCCCTTGCCATGAGGGTTCTTGGGCTGTTTAATTGTTATTTCGTACCTTTTTTATAGTCTGTTTGAGTTGTTTTAAAAGATTTAATTCAGTTCTGAATTTTGTAAATGATGGTTTTAGTTGAAAAATCCAGATTTGTTTTATTGAGTTCGTTTGTTGTTTAATGTTTATAAACTTGGGTAAATCATTCCCAAACATCACTTTATGATACTCGATCACTTGTTCCAGCCCGTGGGGATCGGGAACGCGCTTCGGGCCTTGGCACGGGCCGGGTTTGGTGCCGTTTTGATGGTGACCAGATCCGGTTCGTGACAAAATGGTATCAGAGCAGGTTTGCTCTCTTTGGGTCATTTTATTAGGGGAACAGTCGAGATAGTATGGAGTTAGGATTTTTGGGACATGGAATTTTTGTTATGAGTAGTGTGTCTGATCACCACACCTCACTACTGGAAATCGGATCTTTCCCAACACTTATATACACCCTTTCCCAACGGTTCTCCCAAACCGTTGGGAAAGGGGGGTCTTTCCCAACGGTTTGGGAGAACCGTTGGGAAAGACCCCCCCTTTCCCAAAGGTTTGGGAGAACCGTTGGGAAAACTCAGCCCAAAATCCAGCATTCACCCCTGGAAATTATCACCTATCCCAACGGTTTTGAGAACCGTTGGGATAGCTTCTTTGATTTCTTCCAGGTCTACTACCCGAGAACATTATATAAATATAAATTTTAAATAATTATGATAATACATATATATATTTATGAAGTTATGTTTATAAAAGTTATGTTAGGTTAGTGGTTAAGGCGTTTAATTATAAACGGGGGGTTGTGGGATCAAATCCCACCACATGTTTTTTTTTGAAATACATATACCAACGGTTTTATAACCGTTGGAATAGATTTTCATATTACTTATACCAACGGTTTTGAAAACCGTTGGGATAGGTCTATACCAACGGTTTTGGGAAAACCGTTGGTATAGACCTATCCCGACGGCTTACTTCACAACGGTTCTCCAAACCGTTGGTATAGGCTATACCAACAGTTTGGAGGCCTATACCAACGGTTCCAAACCGTTGGTATAGGTTAGTATTCTACTAGTGCCTCATGACAGGATTCAAGTCTCTAGGGGAAGTCAAGACCTTTCGGATTCCTTTGGATTTCTTGGTTTGATGATGATTAGGGGAAATGAAAAGAGAGTTGGGTTAATGGTCTCAGTGAGATCACAGGGCCTGGCAAGCCATGTGAAGCTGGGGATATTCCCTAGAACACTATCTGTGATAGTGAAGTGATTGGAATATGGCCGCCAACCATATTTCCAAGTCACCCACTGAAACTACTTTCCTCTCGCATTGTTTTGTGCTTTAGTTTTGAAATCTTAGCACTTTGGTTTTAAGGTGACTTTGTTTTAAGAAGTGTAAAGTTTTTATGAAATGATTTTCAAATAAAGAGGGAATGTTCTGGTTTATGAAATGGCCGAACTGAATTTTCAAAATTGTTTTCAAATTTAAAATGGTGTGCTTACACCTCTTTGAAAGCAGGAACTATATTGAAGTTGGTTTTGAAAAGTGTTTCCAATAGAGTTTTCTAAACAATCAGAGTGCGTTTTAATGGGATGAGATGTTTTGAAATTGATGTGAATATCTTGAAAGTGAGTTATTTTCTAAATGGTTGTGACTTTCTAAATTTTTTTGTAAGATATGAGTTGGGATTTTGATCTTGTGGTTGGCGGTTATGAGAAAAAAGGATGTGTTGGTTGGCCGTTTTGGTTTTGAAAAGTGGAAAGAATTTTTGTTTTAACCATTGGTATTTCCATTAGAGACCACATGCATGGGTTTATATGGGATGATGGATGGTTGATGGCATGACTAGATGAGTGTCGGGATGGATATGAGGAGGGTGTCTAGTGTGGCACAAAAACATGCATGTGTGAGGCCCATGGGGTACCATTGGTCGATACTCTTACCGCTGAACCATTTGTTTTCTAAGAAATTGTTTTAAAGAAAAACATGATGTCTTGATGAATAGTTTGGGATGGTTTGTATTATGGGTTTTTTAAAATGTTGTATTTGTGGGATGTTTTTTTAGTCCAATAACCCCTCCTATTTGAACTGCGTTTTGGGTTTATGTTTGGTCGGTAAGCTGGGTAGAAGGACCGGTTAGTAGTCTCCTCTGAGATATGTTTCGGGGCACCTTTATGGTGGTTACCTTCATGTTTTTGGATCTAGTTTATGGTTTTTTTACCAATGGACCATCTTGGTTGGGTCCTTGGGTTCTCCCGTTGGATAAGATATGCCCCTATTTAGGGTTAGTGCACAATTGAAGTGAAACTCAGATTTTTTCGTTGTTGAAAAATCCTCCAGTTGATCAATGTAAGGAATCATTTCTTGAGATTTGTAGAATGAGTATACACCATTTACATCCTTGGTTTTTTTTGGATCCTCTTGTTGTGGAAGAGTGCTCGTGGATGGTTAAAAGACACCTTAGTTTCTTAAGCTACCTGATTCATCGAAGGTGGAAGTTGTCTGGGGTTGTCATTATGGATAGTGTCTAAGAGGGCCTCTGAGTCCTTCATAGTCTCTTTGAAGAAAGAGGTCACAATAAACTACCAGTGTGGGAAATCTGTTCATGAGAAGATATTGTGGCTGCTTTCTAGAATTATGTGTTGTTTGGGGATGTTGTATAAGGTCCCTCTCCATGCATTGTTTATATCAGTCGCAATGGTCATGTTCGGTGATGCCTTATGAGGTCATGTGCTCGATTGACCGTATAGGTGAAAGTAGTGAAATACTCTGAGAGTCCCTATTATGTTGGGCGAATTTCTCCCTTGTAAAAACTTCAAAATCATCCATTTTAGAGGAATGTGAGTGTAGGTGTTCTTTACTTATATTGTTTCTCACCTGAATAAACAAGGTGTGATGTGTGGGAATCTTTTTAGCCCTCGTTTTAGTGAAATATCAGGATATGGTAAAGTGAGTTTTGAATGTGTTATGTCTGGAAAACTTATCCGGGATTGCGGTGTAGTTTCTGGTGGCACCGAAAGAAGAATTCTCATTCAATGGGATTCCAAAGACTAACTGTGAGGCCAAAGATGCTTCAATCATTTGAGCTCCAGCCATAGGTCTCGGAGAGAAGCTGGCTCGTAGTCAAGGGAAATCATAGGGTCATTTAACCCCTTGTACAAAGTACTATCCTAAATATGAAAGATATGAAGTGTTTAAACCTATGGTTTCATTATCTTTCTTTTGTTTTTCATGTTTGGTGGAAATAGGTGGAGGGCCTTATACCCATGACATCTCCCAATGTCATTACCCCCCCCCCTTTGGTTCCCATTGAGTATTTGGAGAATGGTTGGAAATTTGGCTAGACAGGCTGAGCACATGGTTTGTGAACGATTAAGAGATATCGTGTGCCTAAAAGTCATGCAGGAATATTGATCTGCATAGTTAGTTCACGGTTTCAAAAACTGTGCGGACTAACCGTGCGACCTTCCCAAATCTTGAATTTTTTGGGTTTTTTTTGTGCTGACACATGCTAGTCGGTTAAGATGGTTGGTTCTTATGGTGGGGAGAACCACTATGATTATCATGTACGTTCCTTTGGAAATTTTGAAAGGATGTCTACCCTATGTACCAGAGAGTCCGTTCAGGCCTCCCCCTATTAGTGTCATGTTTTTGTCTCAGAAAAAAAAACGATTGGTTGTCTCTTATGGTGGGGAGTGTATTTGTGTCCCCCCATACCAGTAAATTACATTTATCCATGGTCTTGGATTGGTGTAGATAGTCTTGTTCGGAGCTATCTAGCTACCAACATCTTTCTTGGGTAAACTTTGGGACTGGAGATCACCCAATGGATTAGTTAAAGTAAGGTAAGTGTAGCCTTGTTCAATGTTATTGTTCGTTTGGGTGAATTGCTTGAGTCTTATTCCGATAGTGTTTGAGGAGTTTTCTTTTGGGATAAAGTATAAACGTGATTGATCATTTCAGGAAAGTGGTATATGTTTTTGTTGTGATAGTAATCCTTAATTGATCACTGGAGGTGTTTTGGCCTTTGGGGGTGAAACCTGGAAAAGGAGTACCTCTTGGTTTCTTAGTTGGGTTTGGTTGTTGCTTTGTCCTTGATGTGACTTTTCAGGGCGGGAAGTTTTCATGGTGGGTAGAATTTTCACATAAATGAATTATTTTAAAGTTAAATTCCATTTAATTTCCATTCATGCTTTGTTTTGAGGGTTTCCCAATCATTTATGGAAGAATGGGTGAGTTTTTATTAATTGGGGCAAACTGTGAGCTCAATTCCAGATTTTAAAATAAATTTTGATTCCTTTATAACTTCTTCATTTTTCAACATTTTTCATCCATTACAATTCCTAATTGTCATACCCTGACATATTAACACCACCATAGTTATTTGGACCATTTATAAATCCATAATCATGGTGGATATGGGTTTTTATTTAAGGAACTGGGCCTGCCTAAAAGCTCATTTTCTGCATTAAAAATAAATTTTAATGCTTTAATATCTCCTTCACTATTTGCGTTTTTTCTGTGATTCAAACTCTCACCCAAGACCACTTACCCAAGGCGCGCCCCCATTCCCTCCTCCCACAATTTGGAGCTTGATAGAATCTCGAAAACGGTCGAAACATTTCTGGATTGCAGAAATCGTCCAGATTTGGAGAGGTAAATTGATCCTTTAATAACTTCTTCTATTCTTACTCTTTTTCCACCATTCAATTTCCTACATGACCTTATAATTCTTTTTCTAATATAAATTAAATTTTTATCTGTTTTAAAATTCATAATCTGGTCGATTTTGGGTCGTTTTCTTCAAATTGTTTTGGGTAAGTGATTCCTTCTTGGTTTCTTCCTTTTCCCTTAGGGTTTCCCCTATCTTTCATTATGTTCTAAAATTTCCAGAAGTTAGGGTTTGATACTAGGGTTTCATTTAGTGTATTTGTGGTCAAATATTGTGATCTAGGTCTGAATTTATCTTCCTTGTGGTGCGGCGGTTGTGCGGTTGACGTTTGGAACCAAGTTTTGAGGGATTTGACACTTCCAGTAGGTGATTCTGTGTGTAATCATTTCTAGATGAGTTAGTTTGATTGAATTACTTATTATTCATTTTCATAATATTCTGTGTGTGGTACAAAAATTGTTTATGTTATATTTGGTTAAGCATTTATTTGTATAGTTTCATTTTAGCTTAAAATTTGGTGTTTTTCATGTGTAACCCATTGGGTATTGTTTGGGATTGTTTTATAACATATGAATTTGGTTTAATAAATCTTCTTTGGGATGAAAAATCTGATTTGGTGGGGTATTGGTGTTCCACTAGGTCTTAAAGATTTTTTTTAAGGTTTTAAGGTGTAAAACTTTATTGTACTTCTTGAAAGTGATTTTGAAAACGTGTGTGTTTCATGTGGATCTTTTGTGCTATTGTTTGAGGTGTTTGTATAACACATGGGGGTTGTTTAATAAATGTTCTTGGGGCTTCCAATTATGTTTTTAATTTTTATTGGTGTGATTTTGTCCTTGAAATATGGTTTTGAAATGGGTTTTATTTGAAAAGCTTTGGTACACTATTTAGAATTGTTTTATGAAAGTTTTGAGTGGTTTAATGATTTATGTAAGAGGTGAAACCATATTGGAAAACTGTTTTGGATTGTTTATACTTTAAAATGAGCCATGTTAAATGTGAATAGTTCTGTTATGTGATGTTTATCATATTTTTAGGGACTTCATAAAATTGTTAAAGAATGTGTTGAATTGCGAAAGTTATGAAAAAAGTATTGTGGGCTATTTTGGTGTGAGTTTGATTTCAAAATGCATTTGAATGAAAAGTGGAATTTGTGACTTATGTGATGTAAATGGGGCTGTTTGGTTAAGGTGTGATGAGTAGGTGATATCTACATATGAAAACTATATTTCTTGGCTTGTTGAACATGTTTGAGCACAAAGGGAAAACCCGGGTATCTAGGTGGGTGAACGTGTACTAGTATGCTAGTGAATCCGTGGGGATTGGCCTCAGTTTCACTTAATAAGATTGACGCTTACAACTCTAACTAAACTATGATGATGATGATTGGGGACCACTAGGTTATGGGTATGTTCCCTACTAGTGGCTCGTGCACGAGAACGGATATTGTGATGGTTACTCTCACCGAGATACGAGGTACCTGGGACTCAGAACGAGATAGTGCCTAGGGGTAATTTCTTATTTCTTGTGCTCATTATTTACTTTTTAATTACCATCGGCATACAGTATAGTTGGATTTAAAATTAAGTAGTGTTGACATTATTTTTAAAAGTGTTGATTCTTAATGATATCCCACTTGAAAACTGTTTTTTTTTTTGTTTCATCTTCTAGAAATTGTAACTACCATTTTCTGTTTATAAAAACTTGCAAGCTTTTTGTCTTTGAATGTTTATCACATGGAATCTTTTAGTGGTGTTGTCCTACTGGGCATTGTCTCACACCCTACTTACACCCTTGGGTGTAAGTATATTTGGTTATTTTGTTGTTTCAAGCTTGGATACAGTATTTAGTTCTAGTGGTTCGGGTTTCTAGCATGTCCTTGGTGGTGAAGTTTTTTAGAGATGGATTGAGGGTGGTGCCCCTTGCCATGAGGGTTCTTGGGCTGTTTAATTGTGATTTTGTACCTTTTTTATAGTCTTGTTGAGTTGTTTTAAAATATGTAATTTAGTTCCGAATTTTTTAAAAGATGGTTTTAGTTGAAAAATTCATATTTTTTTATTGAGTTCGTTTGTTGTTTAATGTTTATAAACATTGGGTAAATTCTTCCCAAACATCATTTTTTGATACCTGGGCACTTGTGCCATCCCGTGGGGATCGGGAACGCCCTTAGAGCCTTGGCATGGGCCGGGTTTGGTGTCATTTTAATGGTGACCAGATCCGGTTCGTGACATAAGTCATACTCCATCATTAGGAATTTCACATAAAATAGAATAACATAGAGTATATTATTGATTACGAGTGAGATAGAGAGGATCCCCTACCTTAAGTTTGATGGTGTTCTCCAGTTTATATTAATGACATGAATAATAAATTTAGGTTCATTAATTAATAATTTCTAATCCACCTCTACATGTTATTTACTTAGTATAACCTTGGTAATTTCATTCATGTCCTTGTTGATGTGTTAAGTGGTTCAATTTCATTGTTTGGGGGTGTTTGCTTCTTTGGTTTTAAGGATCAGTTCACTTATATTCCTGTTCAGATAAACATGCATGATGATCATGGCTTTCCATAATTGAATTCATATGAAATTAGTGAACATATATAATATTACATGGTAATAAAATTCTTTTGGTTTTTTGGAGTGCAGATGAATCATTATATAAAATATTAATGATAAACACTTGGATTGATTTGGTGAGTTTTCTAATAATTGACTTGTTTTGTACTATTATTTTACATAATGTGTGGAAAAGGATTATAGAACATCACAAAAGATAAAATACATATTAAAAGTATGGTTCAAACATAAAAATGGTTTCATGACAAGAATTGAATATGGTAATATAAATTGATAACTCGTCATCCTTGAATGTGATAAATTAACACATTTGGGACATTGTTTTCATTTATTTCTTATAAAAGAAGGGGAAATGAGAGATGATAATTAATTTTCCCATTAGCATAAAAACATTCCTATTCATATATTGTATTTTATTTTTTATACCATTTGGATGATTATTGGTTAGGAAAGAAAAGAGAACAAAGGAACATGAAATGAAAATGAAAAAAAGAAATTAATGAATTTACCTCTTGATTTAATCTTCATTTAGAGCCTTTTAAGGGGATAGGATTTGGACTTATTAAGAGAACAAGGGCTACTGGACGTGGGGGAGGATCTTGGGGAGGTATTTGGGAGTAATTTAGGTAAGGAACACTTCTTGAGAGGATTGAAGAGAAGAGGGGAGTGTCGGTGGTTTTTATAGTGGAGGGGAGGAGTGTTTTCTTAATATTTTAACCATTATTTTATTATTTTTCCATAAGATAAGAAATATTAATTATTTTTGTAACCAAAAACAGTAATATGGGCATGTGAGTTAGAACCAATGGCCATTTACATCATCCATGACACAATAATGATGCATAAATTCACGTTTTAGCATTTATTGTGAATTATAGTATTTTACTATTTGTAAAAAAATTCTTGTCTTTTAGAAAAATCAAAAAAATTAACCATAACCAATTTTCTACATGTAGAATACAAAAATGAAATCCATTTTTTAAAAATAAATTTCTAAATATGATTACTTTATTTTTTAATTAAAATCATATTTCACTTGAAAAATACTGATTTTAAAATTATAACTGATTTTATAATGCAATCAAAAATTACATAATGTATTTTAAAATATTCATAAAACCAAGAAACATAAAATTAATAATAAATGAACACCTTTTGAAAAAATAAATTATCTTTTTATTTAATTAATTAATTGTAATTATTTATTTATGACTTACAAAAATACCAATACTTTTACTATGGTCATATTATCACTTATAAGATGCCTAAATTTTATTTATACATTCAAGGATGAGGTTATAATTATTTGGTTCGATTTAATATTCATAAGGGTCATATTAATATTCATAAGGTTCATATTACTATTCATAAGGGTAGGTTACTATTCATAAGGTTAGGTTACTATTCACCTAAAAAATAAGTTTGTCTTATCAGAATCCAAACATCTTAATGATCACAAATGTGTAAGTTAGATTTTCGAAATTCAAATCACATAGGTGAAACTATTATGTTTAAAGGTTTCATAGTACTTCTTCATTCATTGTGTTGTAATTTCATGTTATTATATGACATAATTATAAGAAGTTAATTTCTATTGATAAAAAATCGGGTCATTACATTATTCCCGCCTTATGAAATTTATCCCTCAAAATTTTCTTTTACATTATAATCCATAAATAGGTGGTGGTACATTTCCTTCATTTCCTTCTCTAGTTCCCATGTTGCCTCTTCATACATATGGCCCCGCCATAATTCTTTGACCAAATGAGTAGTCTTGTTACGTAGAACTTTATCTCTATAATCCAAGATCTTCACTGTCTGATCCTCTTAAGAAAGATCATTCACCAATTGTACCACCTCTGAAGAGAGTACGTGTGAAGGATATGGTATGTACATCCTTAATAGGGATATGGGGAATACATCAGGTACTTTAGACATTTTAGCTGGAAGTGCCAGTCGATAGGCCACATCCCCAACATGATCAATAATCTCAAAGGGGCCAATGTACTTGTGACTTAGCATTCCTTTCTTACAAAACATCATGACCTTATTCCATTGATATATACATAGAAATACCATTTCTTAAACTTTGAACTCAAGGTCTCATTGACAATTTTATGCATAACTCTTTTGTTGACTTTGGTCTACCTTGATGTGATACTGAATGGTTTTCACCTTCTCCACCATATCTTAGACCATTTCAGGTCCTAGAAGCTTTCACTCACTGACTTCATCCCAACACGTCAGTGTTCTTCACCAATTCCCATAAAGGGCTTCGTAGGGTTCCATTCAGATGCTAGAGTGGAAACTATTGTTATAGGAGAATTCAGCCAGTGGAAGATATTGTTCCCATCCTCCTTTAAATACCATAGAACATGCTCTCAACATATCTTCTAGTGTCTGAATAGTTATCTTAGATTATCCCTCAGTTTGAGGATGATAGACTACATAGAAGTTCAATTCAATGCCTAGAGCAAGATGGTGACTTTTCCAGAACATCGAGGTGAATCTCGAATCTCGATCAGATATAGTAGAGAGTGGTACTCCATGAATCCTTACCACTAATGTTATATATTTATGTGAAAGATTATCCAATGATAATTCCTATCGAATTGCGATAAAGTGAGTTGTCTTTGTAAGATGATCCACACTTACCCACATATCATTATTTCCTCTAGATGTTCTTAGAAATCCAGTGACAAAGTCCATGGTGATGTTCCCTGTAGAGACCCGAAGCCTGACGTACATGGACATTACATTACTTTTGTGGAATACTTAGTACATTACAAAAACACACACACAAGGATCGTAATAGTTTAGTGTCTTTGGAAACTCGGAATATAATCTTCTAATTCCTGGTGAAAGATCTTCAACATCTCCCATAAAGATCTTCTTTTTTTTATACCTAGAACCTTTCATTATATCCCGGGGAAAAGAAAACATAAAAGGGTGAGCTCAAATGCTTAGTAAGGGTAAACAAAAGAAATATCAATCACATCATATACATAAGCACATAACTTTTGGAAATCATATCCTGCAAAAGCGATCATAATTTCATAACATGGGATAAATCATGGCAGTGAAATGTAATCAAAATAATCATAACTTAAAACATGAAACCTTGTGGCATACACACATAATCATAGAGAATCATTTCTTGTTAGTCAAGACTCACTTCCAAGACTATCTTAGTGGACAAAGTCCCTTTCTGAACCGAGTCACCCTCGTTTCAGTCCTGTTTCACTGAACCGGTATAACCTACCGTTCCAGCCATGTCTATCTCATGAGATATAAAATCTTTACCCAATGCATTGGAGGGAGATATAGGTCCCACCCATCTCATAATGATACCATTCTTATGTGTGACACAAAATCATAAACCATACATCATTGCATAACCCATGTAATAAAAATGGGAATCTTAAGCATCATGACATCATAAAACAATTCATATACGATAAAGGAATACATAAAAATAATTCCTTCACAACATAATTAAATCAATGTAATAATAAGGATAAAAACAGAACCCTTTATTATCTTAGATGGAAAATAATTTTGATAAAACACTTGAACTTCATTCTTGAGGAAAATATCCTTTCTACTTCAAAAACACTTTTCCTTTCTTAACATGTCGTAAAATTATAAAACAAAAGAAGTTGATTAAAAATAAACTTGAAACTTGTAAAGGAAGCTTCTTTGAAATAATGTTTTAAAAATCCATTCATGCCGTAAAAGTTAAAAAAACATTATTCGTACTTTTGTCGGAAAAGTCAAAAAGTACCTCGTACGAAAAATGACAAAAGATTCCTTTCATATCTTTTACTAAAAACTCACCAAAGGGTAAAATTGGATTTAAAAAATTGTAGGTGGATGTAAATAATATTACATATTGAGGAAACATGGATGTGGGTGATAAAATACACCCCAGTAAATACCAAAGTACAAACAATCTCGGATAAAAATGAGATTGTGATATTTCCCTTACCTTAGGTCCGATATGCTTCGTAAGTGTCTGAACCTCCTGTATAATGATTTAAATAATGTTATTGACTTATTCCAGAATCATACTCATTGTTATGATATCATATATGGTTCACTTATGACTTTATATTACCCGTTCATTTGTAAATTCCATGTTAAAGAAGCGTTTTGGGTAAAATTGTTTCATTTATCGTAGGTGTTTGGACTTGTTGTTCTTGACATTATTATTACTTATATCATGATTTACTTACTTCCAGAATATAAAACATGATTTATATATCATATATATTCAGTATATATATATAATATATAGATAAATGAAATGAAACACACCGTTCATGGAGACGGTAGTCCGTACGTACGCATGAACGCTGTTTTTCTTTCCTTATTGTCTTGAATGGAAGTAAGTAGATGAAATATATATATACATATATAAATAAATCCAGTAGATTTAACATGTCATATATTTCACTATTATTCATTATATATATACTTTATAATCATTCATGAATGGTTAATGTGGAGAATGAATCTCATCGCGTCGTGGAGACGGTATTCCGTACGTACGCACGAGCGATGATATCGTTCTCATGATCGTGGGACTGTATTGGAGTGTATGTATACTAATTCAGAATCAATATCACTTTAAAATAATAATATATAGTTATTATTTACACCATTATACCCATCCAAGTAAGGTGGTGGTGGAAAATAGATTTCACCACGGCGTGGAGACGGTATTCCGTATGTACGTACGCGCGGTGATTTCATTTTTCCATAGGATGGACAGAAGGTGAATTAGGGTTGTTTCATATTTATAATAACATATCAGTATGTAAGTAATACTTATTTTATTACTTTGTCATGAAACAACTAAAGAAGAAGAAGTTGAAGAAGAAAGAAATTGAAAAGATCGGTAATGGATATTACCTCTTCTTTGAAACGCCTCTTTGAATCCTCCACTTAGGGAAATAAGATTGGTCTTTGAAGAATACCAGGACCTCTAGGATTATTCTAGGGAAGTGGAGAAGGGATTTTGGCAGGGGTTGGCCGAGCTTGAGTTCTCAAATTGGTGTGAGGAGGAGGGGGGTGAGGTGTCCTTTTATAAGGGAGGAGAGGGGCACCTTAGGAATATCTCAAAATATTATTTTATATTAAAGTCAAAATCGGTTTATAATGGTTCCAAAGGGTCTTATTTCGAAGATAAAGTGGGGATGGGTCGAAATCCTATCAACCAATAGGATTTAGACAAGTTTAGGTTATTATTTTAACCTTATCAATTAGATTTAACTCTAAGATAAATAATTTACCTTTTACCGTGTCTTTTTGTTTTCTTACACTATATGGTTAATACACTTACTATAACATGCCAAACGAACCCCAAATTGTTTAGTATTAATATATATATCCTTATCTAATTCATTTGGATGAACCTTAGATTTTTAGGAATAAAATAACAATTAATAATATAATATTTGATTTAAAAACTATTTTGTGTCAATTTTTACACTATTTGATATATGATTTTTGTGAAAGTCATAACATAATTATATGTTCTAACAAAGTTGATTAAATAAACACTAATATATCATA
This sequence comes from Viscum album, assembly GCA_963277665.1. Classification (NCBI taxonomy): domain Eukaryota; kingdom Viridiplantae; phylum Streptophyta; class Magnoliopsida; order Santalales; family Viscaceae; genus Viscum; species Viscum album. Next base: position 1,259,293,962 of record OY728122.1, read on the forward strand.
GTAACCTAGAAAATTAGTGGAATTCATAAAAAGTCTCAAATTACATTTATTTGGGTATTTATAACATCAATTATGTTAACATTTCCTTAAAAGGGTAATTACTTCATCATCGTTGTGTCATAAATAAATTAATTTATTTAAAGTCTAAAAATTATAAATAAAATATAATTATTTATTCAATCTTTTTAGCTTTCTAATGAATATTTATAATCGAATTTATCTTATGTATAACCCCATATTAGAAATGTTTTAGTAAATAATCTTTGATTTTAACTCTTTTAACCCTTCTTTAAATAAATTAATAATAAATGTCCTAATCTAATCCAAGTGGGCCTAAATGGTCATATTTTATTCCTAAGTTTGTTTTTGGTCTAATTACACTTATCCAATAGAATTAGGACATGTGTTAGGGTAATAATAATATCATATTTACCCTTAATTACCCTATTTACTTTTAACCGTGGTAAAAAAAAGTAAAAAGTTACTATTCACCAAAAAATATTTTCATCTCATAGAACCACATTTTAGTCCTTGATATTAACCGTGTCTCTCGGATTTTCGAAATTCCACTCACAGAAGCGGTAAAATTAAGTTTTATGAACAATTCAGTTTTTTTTAACTACCACTTAGTGGTTTCACTATTCATCGAAAATTGAAAGTTTTCAGAAAAATACCAAAAAATAGGCCTAAGCTATATTTGATATTATGAACTCAAAAATGATGTCTATTTTACCAAATTCAAAACATATCAGTTGCATTAACTAATTTAAAAATTAATTCTCGTCGTCAAAACAAATAGCGTGTTTTTAAGAGATAATAACTATCAAAAGATTGACACTGGTTTATAACTGGTTTAAATGTGAAATTACATCCAATGACCAACATTGTATTAAATTGTAAAAATATATTCTAAATATTCTTTAAAACCACTCAAATTAGTAATTTATCACTATTAATTATTTCGATTGAAAAAGTTGTTTTTAATTAAAATTTAGTAATTTTCACTATTCATTAAATTATGAAAGTTATCCGAAAATCACCAAAATTTTACCCTAAGCTAATTTCGATATTACGAATCCAAAAATGAATTCCATTTTGAAAAATAAAATTTACAAAATTTCAAAAAGTGGTTATTACTATTCATAACGGCTAGTTTTAATAATATTTTAATAGCATATTGTTGTTTAGCAAAACTTGGTGTTGCGTACAACACACGCTATCGTGAAAGGTCGCGATTGCGTGTAATTCAAGCCAGGTCAGAGATGTGTGTTGTGAAAGCTCCTTTTGGTGTAGCGTATAACACAAGACATTAATGAAATTAAAAAGAATATCTCGGGGTGTTACATTCCCCCACTTCCATGTTGGTATGGGTGGTGGTTGAATCATCCCCATTGATTTTTTTCCTTTCATCCTTCACTTACTGACATACCAGGAACTTTGATGTATACTCAGCAATGTCCTTCTTCCTAGTGTCCCACAAAAAGTTCTCTCAGACATCTTGATACATATTTTTGATCCCTGGGTAAAAAGAGAAGGTTGAGTTATGTGTGTCATTAAAAAGCTCATTATTTATCTCTGGATTGGATAGTATACATAATGGTGACCCAAATATTACAACTCTTACCTCATCAATCAAAAACTCAGAGGATTTCTTATTTCTAATGGCTTTCACCCTTTTCTGAATTTCCATATCTTTTCATTGAGAATCCACTATTTTCTCCACGCGGGATGGATGAACTATCATTTGAGAAATAAGTGATGATGTTAATAACTTAATGATTCCCATGTCCATACTCTACAAATCTAAGAATATTTTATCCTTTTCAATTCACATCATTGATAAAAAATAAAGGATCTTTTATACTTGGAGCATATACTGCCTTGTCTGCCTTACTGGAATGGTAGTGGATTGTGCAGTCATAATCCTTGATGAGATCTATTCATCTAGGTTGGCAGATATTAATCTCCTTTTGTGTGAATATGTATTTGAGACGCTTTTGATCAGTATATATCTCACACTTCTCCCCATAGATATAATGTCGCTGGATGTTTAATGCAAATATCATACCCTCCAAATATAGATCTTTTATTGGATAGTTTTTCTCATGGATTTTTAACTTTTTTGAGGTGTAGGAAATCACTTTATCATTTTTCATCAACACATAGCCTAATCCCTTCATTAAATCTTAACTGTAAACTAGAAAGAGTTCTCCACTTGTTGGGAGTGTGAGTATTAGAAGAGTGATAAAACTCTTTTTCAACTCCTTAAAAAAGTCTTCACATTCCTGAGTCTTGTAAAACAGTACTCCCTTATGTGTCATCTTGGTCATTGGGTTCGACAAGCATGATAAGTTATTCAAAAATCATCAATAATACCCAGCTTGTAGTTGGGGTTTGGCTTAGTGGTAAGCACCCCTTAATTGTACATGAAAAATGGGGGTTCAAAACCCATTGGGTGCAGGTACTATAGCAGTACGGTAGCGTGTTGTAGAAGCGGCGACACTGTAGTAGCGGCAGGCACTGTAGCAGCAACAAAGTACTATAACAGCAAAGGTACTGTAGAAGTACTATTCACAGATTGGGCTTTGGGAAAACAAAATGGGCCTACGGGCCATGTAATGGGATAAAATACCTCTAGGCCTTCGGGCTATGCAATGGGTATCCCTCTACCCAATTAAAGAGTTCTTGTCTTTGCTTTAATAATAAATGAGGCTTTGGCCCCAACATTTTAAAAAAAAAAATAATACCCAGCTAGACCTAGAAAGATATGGATCTCTGTTATAGATCTTCACCTGGGTCACTCTTCAATTACATTTGTCATAGAATGGTCCACATATATCCCTTTACCGGTGGTAACATTCCCCAAGAATGATACTTCCTCTATCCATAACTCATATTTAATTACTTTTCATAAAGATTATTCCTTCGCAATTTATTCATCATCATATTCAAATGCTCTTCGTTTTCCTCATTGATCATGGAGTATATTTTAATATCATTGATAAATACTACCAAAAATTAGTGAAGAAATCTCTAAAGACTCTATTCATTAAATACATGAAAATTGATGGACCATTAGTGAGTCATAAGTGCATTAATACAAATTCATAGTTTCTATACCACGTTCGAAAGGCAGTCCTGGGAATATCTTCTTTCCACATCTTTCATTGGTGGTATCCCGACCGAAGGTCCACCTTAGAGAAATAACTGGCCCCACAAAGCTGATTGAACAAGTCATCTATTCGAGGAAGGGGATAATTTTTCATTATCATGGTTTTATTTACCTCACAATTATAAATATGGAGGTTTATTGAATCTCCCTTCTTCTTGATTAAAAGGTTGGGTGTTCCCCATTTTGAAGCACTAGATAATATAAAACCCTTCTCCAGATTCTCCAGTAACTACTTCATTATCTCCCCCAGCTCTAAAGTGGCCATTCTATAAGATATCTTTGATATTTGTAGAGATCCAAGAAAATATTCAATTTAGAACTTAGCCTTTTGGTTAGGAGGAAGACCAGGAAACTATTTAGAAAATACATCAGTGTAATCCCTCACAATGGGACTGTCATAAAGCATGATTCTCTCCTTCATCTCAATCATTTGATCTAGAAATGCTGCTCACAAGGAATTAATATCCACACTTGAGACACTGATTCTAAAGAATATTCATCATCCTTCTTACACTAGTAAAGAATGGGTGGATGACTTTGGAAGTGAAAAGTGATCGAATAAGCACTTCCTTGTTTCCATGGAGGTTTTGTTGATTGCCTCTAACAACCCATGACTTAAGTCAATTGTTCACATAATTACCACACTCCTTGTAGTTGTAATACTTCACTGTGGGCTGACTGTTGATTAGATCCTTCCTTTCTTTATCCACCTTAGTGGGTTTTTTCATATCTCTTCAGCATTTTTTAGACAGACGTCCCAATTTTCCACAATTGATGCAATTCCTGGTTCCCTTTAGGTGGTTTCCAGGATGCTTCTTCCCATATTTTTTACACATGTGATGATATTTCTTCTTTCCATCATGGAATTTAATTGCAGAACCACCGACATTAGATTCCATTTTCTTAGTTTTTTTTGATCACATGGTACCACTGAGAGTCTTCGATATCCATTTCAACCTTAAGGCCACAACGAAAAATCACCCGATAGTTTTTGAAGTATCAAGTTGCTAACACTTTTCATAGACTCAAATTTAGTCTGCTAAAGAAGTGATCCACCATGATTTAGGTGTTCTTTAAAAAGCTAGTGGCATTCCATGCTAGGCTTGTAATGTTTGTTTCATATGCCCCGATTGACTCATCTTCCTTCTTTATGAGTCTGAGTAACTCTATTTCCATCTTGAGATGGAGGTTTTAGGGAAAATATTTATTTAAAAACATTTTGTTGAATTCCTCCCATTCCATGGAATCAATTTCCACCTAGTGCTTGGTATTCTTGATCAGTTTCCACCACAGATCAGCTTCCCTATCAAAATGATAGACCGGCAGAATGACTATCTCTTCTTCTGGGCACTGTAGAACATAGAATATCTTTTTAATAGAGTTAATCCACTATTCTATAGGGAGGGGATCAGAAGATCCACTAAATATGGGAGGCCATTGTCACCTGAAGGATCTAATGGCAACATGATCTTTCCTTATAGGAGGAAGGTGTTCCACATGATTCATGTTATTATTCATAACTTGATCTTGTTGAGAAAGTATTGTCATGATGTTTTGGGCACCATTTCCCATCAAATTAGGCATACCGTTAGGGAAATCTTCACATTCCCTATCGCATTGATTTTAAGAATGTGTTCTTCTATTTCCCACCATTAAATAAGAAAAATAATGTACAATTATAGGGCTTGAATACTTAACTATTGAGCATAAGAAGGAAACATTGAAAATAAGATGATAAACTAGTAAAGGAGAAGTATATTCTAACTTCTTATTCCTTATGTTTCAATCTAGGTTATCCTTGATCTGTTTCATAAAATATATTATTATGGGTTTTTTCATTCCCTTAATAATGGTTTCTACCAATCTCATGAATTTACCAAATCATATCCATCGTAAGGGTCAAACAAAGAGTACGGTAAGGCCCATTATTGTGCATCAGTTCCCATTCGAGTCTAGCTCAAAGTGGTGTATTTGGGTTTTAATCTTAGATACATATGTTCCAGAGACACCTCTACCTGTTTGTATCTTGATAGGGATGTATTTTCTTGATAAACCACTTACTCTATACTTAACAAAATTTAGCCATGTTTTATTATACATAGTCTCATCTTTAAGGTTATCACGGAATTTCTTTATTATTAATCTCTAAAAATAACTAAACCATCCTCTGATACTAACTATAGTGACCCTTTCCTTTTACACACGAAAATACATGATTTTAAGCATAATTATACATCAGAATACAACCTAAAAATCATGAATTCTTTTTTCATTGAAAACTAGGTACATGAAATAGGAAAAATAGGACTAAAAAACACTTATTTATTTAATCTTCATAAAGATATCCTAACTTATTTTGAACCCTTACATGTGGAAAGGGTACCCTGGGGATCATATGAATGAAGGGATGAGCTAAAATCTCAGTAAGGGAAAACATAGTAATAAAACATTAACACATGGGTTAGAAGGAATGGAATAATGAAAAATAAAACACATATGACACATGTAATCATAACACATAAACATGGGATAACAGAAACATGAATTCATAGTAATGTGGTAGCAACATAAATCATGACTTTATCATGATTCAATTCTCGTTGCACATAGAGGAGCACAAGTCAAGGTTAAACACCACTATCATGGAACATGGTAGCACGAGTTAAGGCTAGCCACCAAGACCGTTTCACTTAACATCTCCTTACTGAAAATTCGTTTTTTTATTTTATTTTAGAAGCAGATGATTTATGGTTGAGCAGTAACCAGTGGGATACAAAAATCAAAACATTCCCAATTCAAAATTCAAAATTCGGAAACCCAATGAAACACAAAATACAATATGATCAAGATCCATGATCACCGGTCAACTAAAGTCTCGTCGTGTACATCCTACATCACCACTATCACATTCACGATCGCCATCCAATCACCATTGTCGACGTTGCTAACCAAGCATTCTGAAGACCATCGAGGACCATGAAGCTACTGTGAAACATCACCACTTTGACATCATTGTCCATCCATTATAGAAACCAAAAACACAAAATCACAGAAACCATATATACTATCTTCACCAAGAAAACCAAAATCGCCATCATAGCCACCGTAAAATAGCTTCACCATGTCATCAGGAACCAGAAATAGCCAAATCACCATTATAGAATTAAGTAACCACATCAGACTGTGAAATCAATGGCAAGAAACCGACATGAACATCACCATCGTCGCCACCATAACCAAAACAGAATAAAACCAAACCAAAAACACCATTGGAACCTCCATCGAGCAAGCATCAATAAAATAAATTTCTAAAGAAGGATAAAAAACACACTTTCATCTAAAATTGAAACAGACCACATGAGGAGCATTGTGGGCCACCAAACCCCACCTCCCAAAACATTTAAGAAACCATCACTTCGGATCCGACTCAGATAGAAGTATGTGGACTTGAGGTCAGGGCAGAGATTTGAATGTTGAGGGATCTGAAACAACATGATGAGTCAAATTAAATAATCCAAAACAAGAATGGGCCGACACATGCACACATTTGGTAGGACCAACAAAAACCACCCTGGAGACTTACACCAAGAAAGTCGCACCACCATGGAGGAAGAAAAAGGTCCACTGCATCACGATTGGAAACCAAATTGTAGATAGATTTCTAGAATAGGTGAAAATAGGGAAGGATAGGAAGAGAAGTGGCGCTCAGATGTACCGTCGACCCCGCAGCAGAGGGTTTTGGGAGGAAACCCTTGATGGAGCCGAGAGTGAGGGGGAAGCCGGGAGAGAAGGGTGCCATGCACATAATGTCTCCTAATACTCCACTTCACCTGATACATTGGAAAGATATCTGGGTGATCCCATTTTAACATGTCCATGAATATTTTTTTCCACATTAAGTATCATATATAATCAATCATACATAATCATAAGTGTACCCATGAAAAGAAATGGGTATCATAATCATGTCATAAAGCATAATGAATTGGTGTATCATACAAGTGTCCATGAAATAATGAAATTAAAACATACATGGAAATTAATAAGGTAAAATAAGCATATATCATGGTAATTGATGTCAAATAGATTTGACCACATGAATGTCGAGAATTTAATGAATTTTAGCATTAAAACATTTTAGTGCAGTTTTAAAGAAAATATTAACGCGCGCTTAAAATAGAAAATGTAATAATATTTTATATAAAATCATAAGTGATCCACGAATGTTTTCATAATAGAAAAATTGGTTTTACAAAAAAAATTGGCTTAAAACATATGGTATCGTGCACTTGAAATTTGGTGCTAATTCAGGAATTTCCCTTAAAACATTTTTTCTTATTGAAAAGTATTGAGGAGGGAATCACTTAAAAACATGTATATCCCCAAAAGAGAACTAGCGATGAATATTGAAACATGATTTTTTAGTATATAAACAGTATTTATAAGTTTCATGTAAAAGTAAATGAAAAATTGTTTTGGGTAAAAATAAGGATGGAGAAACCCAAAGCAATATAGGAGGTTCGGGTAGCATCCCTTACAGAATGTCATTATGGTACCAGGTATACTTAAGAGGGATTAATGAGATAGAATAGGGTTTATAATATTTTAAAAATCATGAGGGTCATATGGGGGTGGTTCAAAATTATACCCTATCATTAGGAATTACACATAAAATGCAATAACATAGTGGAAATTCTAGAATAAGAGTGACATAGAGAGGATCCCTTACCTTATGTCTAATGGAGTTCTCCACTTGATATTAATTACCAGAATAATCAAATTAGGTTCATTAATTAATAATTAATGAACATACACTACATTTTATTGATTTATTATAACCCTGTTATTTTCATCAAAGTCCTTTTTGATGAGTTAAGAGGTTTAATTTCATTGTTTTGGATCATTTGTTTCCTTGGTTTTAATGATTGGTTCACTTATATTCATGTTCAGATAAACATGTATGATGAGCATGGTTGTCTAGAATTGAATTTATATCACATTAGTGAACATATATAATATCACATGGTAATAAAATTCTTCAGTTTATATGGAATGAAAGTGAATCATTATATAAAACATTAATGGTAAACGCTTAGATTAATTTGGAAATTTTTCTCTTAATTAACATTTTTTGTATTATAATTTTACATCATGTGTGAAAAAGGATTACAGATCATAACATAAGATAAAATAAATATTTAATATTATAGTTCATCTGTAAAAATGGTTTCATGACTAGAATTGAATATGGTAATATAAATTGATAACTTGTCATCCTTGAATGTGATAAATTAACACATCTCAGATAGTGTTTTCATTTATTTCATATAAAATAAGGGGGAGGAGAGATGATAATGAGTAATACCATTAGAATAATGAAATAATAGTACATTTATAGTACTTTTTTCATACCATTTGGATTAGGAAAGGTTTTTAAATAAAATAGAATAAAAAAACATGAAAAGACAATGAAAGAAAAGAAAAGAGGAATTTTCTCCTTGAATTAATATTCCTTGAGAGTCTATTAAGAAGAGAGGATTTGATCTTTTGAGGAGACCAAAGACTTTTTTACATGGGGGAGGATGTTGGGGAGAGATTTGGATATAATTTAAGGAAGTTACTAGGATTGGGAGGAGTAAAGAGAAGTGGGGAGTGTGGGTGGTTTTTATAGTGGAGGAGAGGAGGGTTTTCTTAATATTTTAGTTATTAGATTATTATTTTTCCATAATACAAGAAATAGTAATGATTCTTGTGAAAAAAAATAGTAATATGTGTATGTGAGTTCGAACCAATGGAAAATTACATAATCCATTACTCAATAATGATTCATAAATTCAGGTTTTTCCATTTATCTTGAATTATCGTATTTTACTATTCATAAAAAAAATCAAGTCTTTTAGAAAAATCCAAAAAAATTACCCTAATAATTTTTTTACATGTAGAATCCAAAAATTAAATCCATTTTCAAAAATAATTTTCCAAATATTAATTATTTAATTTTTAACTAAAATCATAAATTACATGAAAAATACAGATTTTAAAACTATAACTGATTTTAAAATGCATTCAAAAATTACATAAGGTCTTATAAAATTATCTTAAAACCAGAAAACATAAAATTTTTAATTTATGAGCACCTTTTGGGAAATTAAATTTTATTTTAAGTTAATTAATTAATTTTAATTAATTATTTATGACTTACAAATATATCAATAGATTTATTTTGGTCATATTATAACTTATTAGATGCCTAAATTTTATTTATATATTCAAGGGAGAAGTTACTATTCTTTTGAATGATTTACTACTCATAAGGGTCATATTACTATTAATAATGGTAGGTTATTATTCATAAGGGTATGTTACTATTGACCAAAAAATTAAATTTTTCTTATCAAACTCCAAACATCATACTGATCACAATTGTGTATATTAGATTTTCAAAATTCAAATCATAGAGGTGACAATATTATGTTTAAAGGTCACATAGTACTTAGTAGTTAGTTGTGTTATAATTTCATCTGATTATATGATATAATTATAAGAATTAAATTTCCATTTATAAAACATTGGGTCGTTATAGGTAGTATATCACAAAACATGAAATTTAGGGTATAAAAACAAATTTCTATCATATTTATTCTGAAAATAAAGTTTATAGGGATGCTCGTGTATGAAAAGTGTTTTCAAACAGTTCTACTCTTATCCTAACCTCATTATCATGGGTTTAGTTAATGATAGTTAGGTATCATGGATTTGTAAAGATAATTGTATTTATGATTCAATTATTCATATGACATTTTATCATTTGTTCTTTGGAATATTTTTACATGAAAACCTTGTTTTATTTATTCATTGTATATGTAGTTGAATGAAGTTTAGAGTTTCTATGAAATTGATTGTACAAATTGGTAAAATACTATTTTTCTCTATGTTATGTTGTGATGTTTTTATCTATTTATTTATTCATATTGATATAGATTTATATCAGTATGAATATTTTCTTAATGAGTTTATTTTTTTAACTTTAATTATTACATCAAGGAACATGAACTATGTGTTAAATTGAATCATAAGAAATTAATGAATCCATTTGGTGAAAAATGAATAAATGGTACTTAGAATCCATGTTTATCTAAAAACATGTCTATAATTTCTACGTGATTACATAAATTCATCATTACAAGTTTAAATTATCACTTTCATAATTATTACTTACATATCAATAACTTTGAATAATTGTAAAGATAATAGTGAATTTGTTCAAAAACTTATTTTTGGATTTTTATGAGATTCCTAATATTAGTTTAAATTTAATTATTTGAATGTTTGGTTTAGGATGGATATTATTAGAAAATCACATTATAGAATTTTGGGTCATTATTATTTGGATTCAATTTCAGATATTTTAAAATAATAACTAGTTTGAATTACTCCATGATATGTACAAAATGTTTTATGAATGTTTAATATAGTAAGTAATTTAGTAAATAAAATTGATAATATGTTAAATGGGATATTCTTTCATAATGTTTAATTTATTTTTAGAATCATAATATTTTTAGTCCATGGGTCACTAGAGAATACTGAAATCTAATAAATTTTAGCTATTGTTATGTAAATGTTTTATTAATATATAATTCATTATTGGTATCAAAAAAATTTCAGTAAAATTATTACTTTTAGAGAAAAATGACCCGAAATATGAAAGGTGTACATGTTTAATGTAGATTTTTTTATTCCTAGTTATAAGATGTTAATATACTAATGAATCTAAAAACATGAACTAACTAGTATTTTTTACGATAATTTATCATTCATGTGATAAGATTTAATATGGAAACTCTTTCGTATGAAATATGGTATGCATATTTTTAAAGTGTTTTTATTGTGTTTTCTTCATAATTTCAATAACGACTTTTTATAAGGAGGGTCTATATTTGAAGAATTTAGTAATAATTTTTTCATTTTAATACTTTTTTTTAAAATATGCTCTGTAAAAAGGATTTCATGGGATAATTTATAGAGTATTTTCCTAGAGTTTGAAATCTTGAAAGGGTTTAAATTGTTTTCTTTAATTAGGATAAGGAAAAGAGAAGTGTTGAATTAAAAATATGTAAGTTTTTAGGGCCCATGATATTTCAGTATAGTTTTGAAATGAATGTTATGACATCGTGAATTGAAATGTAAAAACCCTAAAATGGCTCTATTGAATTAAAGATAACAAGTTTCAATTTCATTATAATGATGTTACGAATAAATTTTTTTATTGATAATTTATTTATTTTTATGTAGTAGGCACAATACATTTATGGGGAAATAGGTGATTTCTGTTGGAATGATGCCTCTTATGTTTATAATTATATTAGCTCTCACGGTATGATATATAATAGGATTTAAATTGGTCACAATGATTAATTTTCATTGACATGGTTTGGTTCCCTTACGATTAAATGTTTTAATATATGGATATATTTGATAGAATTTTATAGATGTATTTGTTAATATAATTTAAATATAATCCTTATAGTTAGAAAAGATAAATCCATTTCCAATATCTTGATGAAGTTGATCCTCTTTTAAATGGGTAATGAAACATATATCTGGTAGGATAAAGACTCATAATGAAATTGGTTGCAACCAAATCTTACCAACCACCAACTAAACTATGTGAAATAAATGTCTAGTTAATGCATTTAGAAAAAAATCCTCCATATTATTTTTTGGATCCTAAATGATTATAACTCAACAATTATGTGTGTTTAGTCTCGAGCAGTTTTAAGATGGGTGACCTCCTAGTGGTTTTAGAATGGATGTGTTGGATTATGTTAGGGATACCATCATTTCTAATTCAAAAAAGAGGATAGTATAAATATAACATTAATAGTTTAAATGGACACTATGAGTAAATTTTCATTCAATTTTTTATTTGAGATTATCTAGTTGTTTTTAAGGAACAGGTTGAATTTATCATTTATTGATATTAAGATGAATCATATATTATTGGATTAATGAGTTATTAAAACTTATTTTTTAACGATTTCTGATGTATACTTTCACTAATTATTTTTTTAATATGGAATAGAACTTTAGGATCAGATGTATTGTGGATAACTTATGTCATATGTCAAAATATCATGTTGCTTAGATGGAGTGGGATAAATTCCAATTAATAAATGAAATCACTGACATGTAGTTGAGCATTATAGACCAAGATGACACCAATGATTTATTTTTAGCAACTCTCGTTGCAAACTTAGTGGAAGAAATCATGAAAGCTCAATAGTCTGACTATTATGGATTTATTATTAGTATAAACCTAAATTGTGGGGATACCACTGTTGGATAGAAATATGGTGAGAAATGTATCTTTTTTTTCAGGAAAAAATTGTACTTCTTCCTTAATTTATGAGTAGTTACTCCAAAACTATCATCCCTCAAGGTGGTTTTTCCATACATATATTATAAAGATAAACTATATAATGAATTGAAACTTTTGTTTATTGTCTATAAAACAAAAAATGAAAGAGAATAGGGTGGCATGGATTTCTAATCACCAATTGAATGGAGGAACACCAATGAACAGTGGGCATACTATAATTTTTACATATATTTATAATGATGTCAGATTAAACATAAATATTTTTTGGTCTCATAATTTCATAAAATGATTAAGATGCATGATTCCACTATGGTGTTTGTCAACCTGATTTGAAAAGTTAGAACACTTACCTCTAATTTAGGAGACTTATTTTAGTTCATGATTATGTGATTTTTTAAGCTAGTGAAGTGGTGAAGATTAATTATGTAATGATTTACATCATATTTTAAAGAGAATATAGATTTTATACTATGTCTTAACAGTCCTTCAAATAGTCTTTGGGAACCCATTTAACCATGGGAATGACACAACATCAATAAAAGGACATGTAGTAAGAGTGATCAATTCAAAAATTATAGGTCCTTCTTAAGGCATTTGTGATGACATTTCTTGTTTGTAGAGGACAGTAATTCTTTATTAGAGTTTTCATTTTACTATAATAATTCAAAAAAATACATATTCCTTTTTATGTATTTTATGATAGTTTGTGTTAGTATCCACTATTGTGGTTTATGGTTTGGTAAAAATACTTTTTATAAACCAAATATCTCATTACAGACTATAGAGAAGATTTAACTAATAAGGGAAATGAATAAAATATCCCAAATCCCCTAGATATCAATATTCAAATCTCAATTGTTTCCCATTATTTTTTGTGGTGATAAGTCATCTATTATTATGGGTACTTCCAAGAATAGGGGACTATTTTGGGGGAATGTAAGGGCAGTTAGTACCCAATTAGGTGGGACACATTGAGATTACCTAGCATATTAGTGAGGTTTTTTATCAGTTATTATTACTTCTCTAATTCATCATAGTGAATATTGTTTTTTAAATATCCCATTAGTTTCAGAATGAGGTTGACCCAATTCAACTGATTGGTTGGGATCAAATTACCCTTAGTCTAGATGCAATATTTAATTACAAACTGACATTCATTATTGATATAAAATACATGAACTTTTCAAGATGATGAGTATCATTGGAATTTGTGCTATAGTTTTTTGGATGGTTCTATCTAGAGACTTTAATGTGGGACAACATCATGCTAGAGAAATGTGAAGAACTATTTCAAGATTACACCATCATAAAAAAATTAAGGGTGGAAATCCCAAAGATGGTGACTATATAACACCCTCTATTTTATTCAATTACTTTTTTAATAATTCCATTTTTAGTTATGAAGTGGTTGGGGTTCTTGTTGGTATGTTATAGATAGTTTTTAGTGGTTTTTAGGGGTGTTAATGAAGGAATCATGTTAAGATAATTTTTAAAGTAATCTCTATACAATCCATTAGAAATCATACATTAGGAAATGGTGGTCTATGGGAAGGTAAAATGTTTTTTAAAATCATGTGAAAAAACTACTGAGCCTCGTTAGTTTTATACACTACTGGAAAATGTACCTATCCCCACGGTTTTCCCCAAAACCGTGGGGATAGACCCCCCCCTATACCCACGGTTTTGGAAAACCGTGGGTATAGGTCATGAAAATTCACCTATACCCACGGTTTTCCAAAACCGTGGGTATAGGGGGGGTCTATCCCCATGGTTTTGGGGAAAACCGTGGGGATAGGTCTGGGATAAAATACCTATACCCACGGTTTTGAAAAAACGTGGGTATAGGTCAATTTTGTGTGCGCGGGAAATTTTTTTTTTCCGCGGGAAGGAATTTTTTTCGGCGGGAACCCTATACCCACGGTTCTTCCCTCTATACCCACGGTTTTTATAAATATATTTAACTAAATATATATATATATATATATATATATGTGATTTTAGGGTAGTGGTTAGACGCGGTGTTTGCAGCGAAGAGGTTGCGGGATCGAAACTCGGCGCCTGCATTATTTTAGGACCTATACCCACGGTTTTGAAACCGTGGGTAAAAGCCACTGACACCGTGGAAATTCTCTATGTTTCGGTGACACGGTGGCAGGACACCTATACCCACGGTTTTCCAAAACCGTGGGTATAGGCTGGGGACCTATACCGACGGTGTTCCATCCCACGGTTCCCAAAACCGTGGGTATAGGCTATACCCACGGTTTTGGGGGCTATACCCACGGTTTTGAACCGTGGGTATAGGCCGTTTTTCCAGTAGTGATATTATTGTGGTTTTCATGGTTGGTACATGATTTAACAAACATTACATCCATGGCTTTCATGTATTAGCACTCACACTGTGGGAAAACAATTTCCTAATCCATCCAACAAAACCATTGATGGCTTTAAAAAGCCCCAAAAATTATATTATTAACCTTAATATTTCCAAAAAATAGCCATTTTAATATTCCATAATAGGTATCATGACCATGAGGGATTCATTGGGTTATTTTAATGCTTCTCTTCATTCCAGATATCTCACTCTTCAAATATAGAAGAATTTAGACATGAGATCAAACCTAAGAATCCAATATCTTATTATAATATATTCAATTCTCTCTTTCCTTGGAGACAAAAAATATTCTTGGTAAATAATTATTATATCATGTGGTTAGGTAATATTTTTTGTTTATTTTTTTATAATGCAATAGAGGAGGATTGTGAGATCCCAAATCAATGATGTGGTGTTGTAGTTTCATCATGGAGACATTGTTTAAGGTAGGTGGAATATCTATCTATATACTTATGTCCAAAAGATGAAATATTATGATTTTCAATTACATTAATACCAATGAAACCTCCTAACCAAATGATAAGATTTTCTCATTTGAATATAATTCGTTAATATATTCTATAGGAATGAAATTCTTACCCTTATAAATTTATCACAAGAAAAATAGGGAAATATTATTCAAAAAATTTAAGTTACATGGTAATAATATTTTTTTTCAAAAACATAACATAGTCCATGTAAGGAAACCCATATATTTTTATTGGTGAACAATGTAAAATAATAGTAAATATAATCACTCAACTTTAATTTTAAATTCAAAATAAAACACAAAAAATTCTCTATGATTTATAAGAATGAATAATAATAATGTGGCCTTACCAATGAATGTATTATTCACATGGTAACACTATAGGGTATGAAATAAGTAAATACATTTGTAATAATTAATCATTATCAAGTAAAAAATCCTCCATTAAATTTACATTTTATCATGGAAGTTTACATATAAAAACATTAATTTATAATTTTAGAATAATAATTTATATTTTGTTAATGTATTCTGAATAATGTGTTAGACACAAAAAAATTAATACCTAATTAAAACATGGGGTTTGATATAACATTCCTTAATAACCTATTGTTATTTTTATATTTATCCTATAATCAACAGGAAGCTACAAGGAATTTATAAATTATTCTCAATGGAAAATTAAACTCAAGTTATTAATATTTATAAATGAACAATGAAAATAAAAAATTAGAACATCCACACATGACTCATAATATACTATCAACCATACTAAAAAAAACCCTCAAAATTATATTACCTAAATAGTAATAAATTTCATAAAAAATGGATAAATGCCAAAATAAATCAACAAATGAACTTAAAATCATAAAATTAATAACCAATAGATGGAAATTAACATTACATAGCCTCATTAAGTCCTTATATGAGAAATAAATTTTAATCAAATGTGATTCTAACTATTTTCCCAACAAAATATTAAGTGAACTCGTTATGTCAATAGACAATGTGATAAGGGATAACTCATGATTCAAAATTAATAGAACCAATGTGGTCATCCTAATGAAAAATTCATTTCATAAGAACCCACATCTCTTATTAGTCTACATCCCCCAATATCACCCCAAAACATTAACCATAGATCCATATAAAAATAATAATAAAGAAATAATGAGTGAATTTGTAGGGTTTGGGAATAATATTTAATATGTGACACCCATAGTATCACTTTTTAGTATGAATTTGATTTTTTATTATTTTTTTTAATATTTGGAGTGAATTTTTTAAAATTATGAAACATTTATAAAAATTTATGGTTAGGGTACATGGTCTCCCTAACCGCACTAGCCATAATATTGGTTCTAGTGTCTTTTCATGTTTGGTTAATAGTATAATTGACCATGCATGGTCACCATGTAATAGTCCATTGATTGAGGATGAGCACGGTGTACACATATAATATAACATGGGAGGAATTATCCAATCCAAGTATGCACAAAATATCCATCTCTAATGAAAAGATTAATTGGAAACACAAACTATATATATACACAACTAAACCATATAAAAAACTCCAAACATCAAATACAATAATGATGCCATGTAGAAAAATACCCAAAAAACTATACATCCAGAATGTATTTGAGTTAAAAATACATAAACTATGGAAATATCATACTCACTATGAGTATTATTTGGTCAATATCTAGGGAAAATAGTGACCACTTCAATCATGAACCACCGTGATCCACCACACATTGATAAGAATCTCCAAGTCTCAATACTGATCTAGGGACTCTCACTCTAGATCCACCAAGGCCATCGTCAAAATCTATATCATCTACACATACACAAAATGCGAGGCCTAATGACCTATATAGGGGTGATTATAAAAATACATAATGGAATTCCTTGGAAAAATCCAAGAATTAATTTATCTCATTCTCCATAATAAAATGTTATCATTGAGTAAGAAAAGAAATGATCCATATTTTCTCCAACATTATATGTCCGAGGGATGCAAAGAAGAACCATTCATCTAAAATCTAAACCTTCATCATCTAATCTCATGAGAAACCCGGGTTTCTCAATGTATATAAAATTCAACATTGTTAATAGTAGATAGAAATCCATACGATACATCTATAAGTCAAACAAGGGGTTCCTAAGAGGTTAAAAGTCTGAAATAATCTAATCAACTCAACATATCTTACTTATGAATCACCATTGGAAACCATAAGGGAGACCTTTCCATCACCAATTCATGCACACTAAATGAGGGAGACCATGCCTTGCATTCATTCCATTAATATTTCATTATTAAATAAATCTATAGGTGATCCCACACATTGAGTGGAGTAACCTAGCCTCATATAAGGATATGTATCAGTTGAGGGGGTAACAGAACCTATTGGATGTCCAACACCCCATTTCATATCATATATTTGGGGGTGACTCAAAAGATAGCATACCCTCACACCAAGTATGTTTATGTGTTTTTTAGGGCGGTTACTAGCACACTCAATAATTTTGGGGACCCACAACAACACAGAAATTAACTACTATCGAAACCTACCCTAAGAATTATTTTATCTCCATGTATTATCCTCATAATAATCCCTATTGAGATGACAAAAATAACTAGAAATATAACCTCATGTCTCACCATTGATTTATAATAGAATCATACTATCTAATCATACATAAAAATGTTCTCAGGATGAGCTACCTTTATATGAAAATATGATTTTTGGGTAAAGATATACAAAAATACACTAATGCAGTAAAAGTTAAGTCATGTACTATAGGGGTACACAACATGTATCCCCTCAAAAATATTCTGGTCATGTGTCACTTCACCACATGGTTTTCATAGCTCTACCATCATGGAGTGTACTATATGATAAACAACATGTGGGGATGGTGGAGTACATAGTTTGTACCACCATAGCTGGAGTTATGTAATGGATGAAAAACATAGAATTTCCTAGAGGGGTCATGATATGTCGAATCAGCCAACTCAATCATCTTTTGCAACCATGGGGAAAAGTCATGGAAGATTGAAATGGTAGATTTTGTTTGATCTTGTCCTATATGTTTTTTTCCACAAAAACATCTAGGGGTGTACTCCATGTATAATCTATACTAGTAGACATTTTGGAGAATGAAGTTCATAAAAAGTTCACATGTTGTGGGATCATTATATCTCTCAAAACCAAGTCATTATTGCCTATATTATATATGTGACGTGTCTTAGGATGATAATAAATTTGATAATTTTATTTACACAATGAATAGTGTAACTCTCAAATATTCACTTATATCATTGATCCCACCTCCATATGGTCCCAAAACACCTCAAAATTCTTCATCCCTTTTTTTATGACTTTGATATCTCATTTTTGGTTAATCTTTTCCAAAAATAGTGTTCACAATCACTAAAAAATCCTGTAATCCACATACATTGTTTCTCTATAAGAAATATCACTGACATGACTAATTCAATCCATTATCACTAGATGATCCCCACACATTCCTTCCTCTTCAATACTAAACCCAAAATATATGCTTAAGACCCCATCCCCAATCCTTCTTTTTGATGTTGACTCCTTCAAGATCTAACCTCAACACCCTCTCCCAATATAGGGGTATGTCAATGACAATAGTGGATAACCATGAAGATAATATATAAGAAGGTATTTATATATAAATTCCATGAGTTCATATGAATTATGTTAAATCATTAAATATTAATTAATTTCATTAAGTGATACACATGCAACAGGCTATCCCATGACACGAAATGGGAATGAAGGTTATGTCACCCCTAAATGAAATCCCATATCCCAAACACAAATATGGTGTAATAATTTCTATATGATTTATCATTAAGATTATATCATCATTTATTCTTTCAAGATAAATATCAATTTAATTAAAAATATTAAACATATCATAAAATTTAATGGGATTGAAAATATATCAAAACATAGATTTCGGGTTAACATAACATCTCAAGATAAATAGAACCCTCATAATTTTTTTTGTAGTATGATAATGTATATTTATTTGTTTACACATAATAAGGTCTTAATACACAGAAATATTAGAATTGAGGTATTTCTTGATAGAGAAAATCTTGAGACCCTATAGACTCCCCGAAATTAATCTTTCTTATTGATTAAAATGAAAAAATTGGGGAACCATTGAAACGCACGGCCGATTGTTGCCTATCGACTGGTCAAGAGTCTGGTGCTCTGCTAATGTGTATAGCAGCACTAGGGTCGAATCCTCGATGATGACACTTTGTAATAGTAATTTGTTTTTAATTGATTGTATTTTGATTAGGGGAAGTTTGTTTGTAGAGCTTAATTGAAATGATTTATTGACTATAATTGATTTAACAAATTGATAAAGATTGGGGTGATTTCATCATTAGGGAGTTAAGCTTGTGATATCCTTGTGATTTTCTTTATATTTCATTTAAATTAACACCCAGGTCACAAGATGAGGCTGATTAGAATTCATAAGTGTTAAGGCTTTAATCCAACCCTTAACTTAAATTAAGGTTCTAATATAGATCAGATAGTATTGATGGTGGTGTATTTATTGTTCCAATAATCCATGAAAACCACGTGTTAAACAAAACAAGTCATTAATCGATGACATGTTAAGTCCAACATACACAATGTTAATTCAAAGATTATTCATTGAGAAAAAGCTCTCAATCACTTAACATGCCTAAATTATTACTCACCCCAATGAGAGATTTACTCAGCAATTTGGGTGTTTAATAATCTGTTTATAATGATTATGATTATAATTTATGAAGAGAAGAAAAATAAAGTGATAAGAAAAGAGTGGTGTGTCGAACACACACACACACGAACAATGATGATAATTAAAAAAACGGACTTTCGATTGAATGAGGAAGAAAAATAAGGTAAGGTGATTCAAATTTATTTAAACTATTTTAAAAAAATTTATATTAAACTACAGAAGGTGGATGAGAATAAGAGATATTGAAGAAGAAACTTGCATTAAAATAGGATTACAAAACACAAACTTACAAGATTACAAACAAAGAATAACACAAAAGTGAAAGGAAACAAAGAGAGGAGGAAGTGTATCTCAAGTAAAAACATGAGTGTGGCAGGTCCTCCCAAGCCTTTGGAAAGGATTTGGTCATTCCAATTTGTGCTCCTCTCTTCTGAAATGCCAACCCTTTGAAGGAGAGGAGGGGGATGCATTTATAGCCCAAGGAAGTGGACTGTTTTCATTCCCAATCTTTCCCTCCACATGCATCTCCAAGTTGGCTATTCAGACAGCCAAATATCGAGAAATATACTTCTTCCAAGTTGTAGATAATAATGTTTTACGACCTCTCTCAAAATTTGGAATCATTTGGACCTATGGAGACAACGTTATAGTCGGTTGATTAAACAATTTTAATCTGTCCATTTCAATACAATCTTTTTAAATTCAAAAATGTGAAAGGGTTTTTGAATTGGAATATGCCTTCAAAGCCGAATTATTTCTTCAATGAAGTTGGTCGTATGTATCACCTCTTTTACACTGAACAATCTCAGATAGATTTGATTATTACAGCATGAGATATGTCATGAATAGTCTCAGGATTTTAATTCTCGGCCAAAATGGTGGGCTAGATTTCAAAGCTTAATTTGGGCCTTTTGTTCTTGGAGTTGGTCCCTGAAGTTTTTATCCATGATTATTTTGGAAAATCACGAAAAAATGGTGGAGTTTCACAAAATATGGGCTTCGGGAGTGAGACCAGTAACTCAATCGTCATGGTTGGTTCAGTTTCTTCACAAATTCTTTGGGTCATATTGTGTGGTCCATATGAGCCTTCAAATGGTAGAATTGGCCCATGATTCCTTCTAATGATATGTGAGAAATTGAATAAGGAATCCTAAAAAATAGGAACCACACAATTTGAAATAGTAGGGTGAGAGTTTTAAATAAAATAGTAAACTGACTCAATTGGACTACTTCTAAAAATGCTCAAACATTATACTTAGTATTAAAACCTTAATATTTTACACAAATTATGCACATTTCATATAAAATAAGTAAAGAGAGTGTATAATAAGACATGAAAATATTTACAACATCAACTCCCCCACACATAGTCTTGTTCATGTCCTCATGTGCAACAAATATAAAAACATAACATTATCATTTTCACTCACCAACAAATATTAAAATTTTGTTTTCTCCAATCAGGGGAGGTTTAGACTATTTCACTCATCTATTTTGAATTCCACCACAAGTTGATACAGAAACAGTGTTCCAAAACTAATTCATTTTTTCAAGCTCAAATTTAGAAATGTAAAATGTGGACACTCAAAACTCACACCTCTCAAGATGATAAAATTCATTTTTGGAGGTTCACTCTTTCACCAACCGAAAGTGAAAATCTTAGAGTTTGAAAGAGATATCATCTTCCAATACCTCTACAAAGTCAAAAATAATCAAGAGGTATTTTTAAGGGATTTTTATGTGGCTATGGGATGGTAGGAATATAATGTCCAAGGGAGAGAAGAAGAGGGGTAAAATACCAACATAGAAAAATCAATGCACATTTTTTTTAAATAAAACATGGAAGGAAATTAAAACACATATTTACAAGGGAATTATTGGGTGAAGAAAGACACAATAGAGGATGAATATTTTAAGGGGACGAGAAGATGAAATATTTACAAACCACAAAACGTCTCCCAATGACATAAGAATATAATGAAAGTGTTCTTTTTTTTCTTTTTTTCTTTTTTCGAAAGTTGAACTTGGAAAATATCTCATGCTCATATCCCAACCCATGATTGATATCCTCAAGACACTAATTACAATAGTTATAAAAAGATAAAAGGTTGAGGAAGACTGATTTTTGATCTATCCAAGAAACAACCCAATTTTTTTGTTTCTTGTTATTTTTTTTTGATTTTTTTTTTTGATTTTTTTATTGAACACTTGTAAATAAAATTTAAAAAATTACATAAATGAAAGTACATTGCATTCCCAAAAACACACTGAATGCCAACCTCTCCCACACACTGAAATGGATGCTTGCCCTCAATCATATGATAACATAGTGAAATCAACAAAGGGTACCCATAATGAAATCCATTCCCCACACACTTAAATTTCAAAAAAAATGCAATGAAAAATTCATGTTGATATTGGGTGGGAAAATGTATTGGTCTTGTAATGTGGTTATAAAAGAAAAGGTTTTCATAGGCTTGAAGTGGATTTCAAAATGAGGATTAATTTAAGGGAAATGGGAGGCTATTTGGCTATTCTGATTCTTATGTGGTTCAGAAAATGCCTCTATCATATTAATGCACACTAAGCTGGGAAATTCAGCTCGAAGTTCCACAAACTCAAGACTCACAAATGGGGGTGAAAACACACATTTTGAAAATATGGCCATGGGTGGCCTTGTTATGATATCAAATTTTGTTCCTCACAGTTTGGGAAAAGCATTTTACAAATAAAAAATTGAGCATTCCAAATTTGTTAGTTTTGACACAATATTATTTATCCAAAGTCATGATGAAAATACAAAATTTTTGAGATGAAAACATGTTTGCTAACTCCCCAAAATGTTTGGACAAAATTAGAAAATTGGAAGGTGAGTAATCATGAATCTTGATGTTTTGGTATTTTTTTTGTTATAATGACTTTTTTTTGTTTTTGTTTAGGTTTTTGTAGTTTTTAATAAAGATACTCCCACACAAAATAGAAAGTGAAAAAGAATGTTTTTGATAAAAAAGTGGTAAAAATGAAATAGATAGGAATAATAATAAAGAAGTAGATAGAGGAAGAGATATAGAGAGAGTTAAAGGGAAAGAGGTGCCCCCTGGTTTGGATTTGGCGGGTTGCCATCTCCATCTAGTGGTGGGTCAACTACAGAAGTTGGGGATCTAGTCAAATTCGATGTTGATCTAGGATTGTGCATCCCCTAATGGTGATGCTTTAACTGATGTCTTTAAACTGTGAAAGTTCCTTTTGAAGAGGGGTCTTGGACTTGCACTACGCCAAATGGGTAAACATTAGTAATAACAAAAGGACCTTCCCAATGAGAATTAAGATTACCTGGGTAAAGCCAAAATCGAGAATTGAAGAGCATTACATTTTCACCTTCATGGAATAACTTTCTCAGGATATGTTTGTCATGGAGTACCTTAGCCTTTTCTTTGTACAGATTGGAATTATCATAGGATTCAAGTCGAAGCTCCCCCAGTTCATCCAAATGGAACAATCATTCTTCACCAGATTTTTCACAATAAAAATTATAGGTTTTCACAACCCAAAAAAACTTATGTTGGATTTCAACTGGTAGATGAAATTATTACCAAAAACTATCCTAAAAGGATACATCCTAATGGGTGTTTTATAGGCAGTCCGATAAGCCCAAAGTGCTTCACCATGTCTTTCAGGACAGTCAATTCAGGTGGGTTTTACAATTCTCTCAAGAACTCTTTTCACTTTTCTATTAGAAAGTTCAGCCATTCCATTTGTTTGGGGCTGATATGCAGTTGATGTTTTATGCACAACCCCATTCTTTTTCAAAAGAGATTCCATGGTTCCATTACAGAAATGGGTTCTTAAGTCACTTATCAAGGCAAGTGGTGTGCCAAATCAGTGGAAGATGTGTGTCTTTAGGAACTCACTAATAGTATGTGAATCATTCTTTCTAGTGGGTTTGGCCTCGACCCACCTAGAAACATAATCAACCACAAGAAGGATGTATGAGAATCCATTGGAAGGGGTAAATGGTCCCATGAAATCGATGCCCCAAACATCGAATATCTCATAGAAAATTAATGGTTTTGGGGCATTTCATTTCTCTTTGAAATTGTACCAAACTTTTGGAAAGTGGGACATGATTGAAAGAACTCATGTGAGTCCTTGAAGAGTGAAGGCCAGAAGAATCTAGAGTCTAGAACCTTTCGGGAGGTCCTTTGTGGTCCAAAGTGGCCACCACTAGGCATTGATTGACAAAATTCTAAGATGGAAGAATGTTCATTTTCATCGACACATCTCCTTATTACCATGTCAGCCCCAGTTTTCCAAAGTTTATTTTCTTCCCAAAAATAATATTTTGAATAAATTTTCAAATTCATTTTTTTTTTCTTTCGAAAAATATTCAAGAAAAACACCAGAAATCAAGTAATTTACAATTGGGGAATACCATGGTATTTTTGGAGTGAGAGGTGAAAGGTGCTCAGTGGGGAATTCAGGATCGATGATTTCAGAATGAGAAGAATTAGAAATTCTACTCAAGTGACCAGTCATAGGGTTTTCTTTTCCTGGTCTATCTATGATTTCAAGGTCAAACTATGGGAGCATTAGGATCCATTTTATTAGCCTCGTTTTGGAATAACTTTTCTTGGGTAAGAACTTTATAGCAGAATGGTCTATGGAGATGATGATTTTTTCACCTAAGAGATAGGGTTGGAATTTATCTAAGGCAAAAACCACTGCTAAAAGTTCCTTTTCAGTGACATTGTAGTGATATTGAGTTTCATCCAATGTTTTTGTTGCATAATAGATGACATGAGGAATATTTTCTCTTCTTTGACTAAGAACAGCCCCAACGGATCTATCAAAAGCATCACACATCAACTCAAAGGGAAAGGACCAATCTAGGGGTTGGATTATCAGGGAAGATGTAAGAGCTGTTTTGAGTTCAATAAAGGATCTCTTTCAAACCACATCAAAATGGAAAGGGACATCATTTTGGAGCAACCGAGTTAGTGGGAGGGAAATTTTACTGAAGTTTTGGATGAATCACCGATAGAAACCATCATGATCGAGGAATGAATGGATTTCTCGAATAGAGTTGGGTTCAGGAAGTGATTGGATCACTTCAATTTTGGTAGGATCAACTTCAATACCCTCTTTTGAAACTATGTGCCCTAGAAGAATCCCATTTTCAAGAATGAGTTGACATTTTTCAAAATATAACACAAGGTTACACTTGACACACCTTTCAAGGACTAGAGAGAGTGAATTCAAACATGATTCAAATGACTCACCATAAATGGTGAAGTCATCCATGAAGACTTCCATGAAGAGTTCAATGAATTCTGAAAAGATACTCATCATACACCTCTGGAATGTTGCAGGATCACTGCAAACGCCAAAAGGCATTCTTATATATGCATATGTTCCAAAGGGGCATGTGAAAGTAGTCTTTTCTTGGTCGTGAGGTGTGATTGGGATTTGGAAGTAGCCAGTGTATCCATCAAGAAATCAATAGTGTGACTTCCCGGCTAATCGTTCCAGCATTTGATCAAGGAATAGAATAGGGTAGTGATCATTTCTTGTTTTAATATTCAATTTCCTATAGTCGATGCACACACGCCATTTGTTCTTTACTCGAGTTGTGACTACCTCTCCATGTTCATTTGTGACAACATTTATCCCACCCGTATTAGGTACAACTTGAATCGGACTAACCCATTCACTATCATAAATTGGGTAGATAATACCATCTTGAAGAATCTTGGTGATCTCTTCCCTAACTACCTCAAGTATTAGTGGATTGAGTCTTCTTTCTGGTTGTCTAATTGGTTTGTATGACTCTTCAAGATGGATGTGATGCATGAAACGGGCAGGGTTGATTCCTGGTAAGTCATCTAGGGTCCAACCAATGGCCTTTTGGTTTCCCTCTAACACCTGAACAAGTTTGGACTCTTCGGTTTCAGTAAGTGAAGTAGAGATAATGATAGGATATGAGTGATCACGAAAAAGGAATGCATATTTCAGGTGTTTAGGAAGAGGTTTTAGATTAGTCTCATCTTTCATTTTTGGGTTAGACAACTCAGTAATGGAAGAGGGGACTTTAGTTGATTCAGATTCATTTTACTTAATACTGTCCAAGGTGGAGCAGTAGAGATCAGAGTTGATGTGGGATTCAAGAGTGTTTTCAAGATTCTCTAGATTGATAGAGTCTACGAATGAAAGGTCCACATCGACATCACCATTTATGAATTTGTTAATCATGATGCATATTTCACAAGATCCTTTGTCATTAGAACATGAAGAACATGGTGGATTAGAGTTCGATTGACTCTTAGAAGTGTCCTCCGAAGCATGGATTGAGAATGCAGACTGATCCTCAGATGGGTATCACAGGGCTTGGAAAATGTTGAACTTGACCAGTTGGTCACCGAATTCCATGGATAAGATGCCTGGATGGACATCAATCTTGGTTCTAACAGTCATGAGGAATGGTCTTCCTAGAATTAGGGGAGATCGAGAAGAGTTCATCTCACCTTCCATTTCAAGGACATAGAAATCAGCAGGGAAGATAAGATCATTGACTCGGAAAAGGACATCCTCAATTATTCCCTCGGGACTAGATGTGCTTCGATTGGCCAATTAAATTAAAACACCCATTGGATGTAAGGGACCTAGACCAAGGTTGGAGAATATGGATTTGGTCATGACATTAATTGAGGCTCCTAGGTCTTTGAGTGCATCATCAAAGTTGGAACTTCTAATTTGTCATGGAACTGTAAAGGTCCCTGGATCTTTACACTTAATGGGTATGGACTCCTAGGTTGAAACATTTTATAAGTTCCTAAGTTGCCTCTTGTGGGTGCACAATTCCTTAAGAAACATGGCATACTTAGGAATTTTTTTGATGGAATCTAAGATAGGAATGTTTACTTTATCCCATCTAAACATGTCGACCATTTCATGATCGGGTTCAAATGACTTATTTAGCTTAGAAACATCTTGAGGAAAATGAACTGGGTTCATATATGGAATAAAAGGAGGTGAGGGAATGGATTCAAGTTCCTTTTCAAGTTTCTTTTTCTTTTCATTTTCTAGGTCAAAATTTAAAGGTGATTTATATGACTTATCTTGAGGTATAGAAATTTTCTTTCCTAATCTAAGTGAAATTTCACTTACATTACCCTTGGGGTAGGGTAAGGGTTGATCTGGGAGTTGGGAATAATTGGATGGCTGCGGGTGACTACGGTGGGATGCAAGATGACCAATTTGGGTTTCAATGTTCTTGAGGCCGGAACGGGGGAAGGAGGAAAGATCTTCCACTACACTTTCCCATGGTTTTATAGAAGAAGAGGCTTGTCCTGGATTGGTATTACCTTGATTTTGGTTCTTGGTAAAGCAATTTTATTGGTTTTGGACTTGGGAAGGCTCACTAGGGTAATGTAATCTAGGATGAGGATTATTCCTTTGAGTTTCAGGAGGAAAAGGATAAGGTTGTTGGAAGTTACCAACACCTTGAACATATTGGAATTGGTCTGGGTTTTGAGGAGGGAATTGATGAGTATGAGATATGGTATTACCATACCTATGGCCTTGGTTATAGGAAGAAGAGAAGGGGTCAGAGTTAGGTTGGTTGAATTTTCTAACAAACTGACCTGATAGTTGAGGATTGGTGTTCTACTGAGCATATGTTGCATTGAGCTCCATTGGTCCAGATGAATCGGGTTGATCCTCTAGAAGTTGTGGACATGTGTTTGTTGGATGAGATGGAGAGTTGTAGATTCCACAGTTTTTAACAGGTGCAGGAAACATTGATTGTGGAGAAGATGAGGTTGGGGATTTGGTAGCCACAACTAGTTGTCGCACAAGACCTGTAAGTTCACTCATCCACTCGGTCATCTTGTTCGTCTCAATTGATTGATTATCTTAGGCTTGTTTGACTTAAGCATGTGCTCGAGTATGGAATTGTTGTGTGTTTGAATCCATGTTACTTATGAGATCTCTTGCAGCTGTGGGAGTTTTATCAATAAGAGATCCACCACTTGCGACATCAATGAGAGTTCTCTCCATAGCCAATAACCCCTCATAGATGTATTGGATCAAGATTTGATCAGGGATTTGGTGGTGTGGGCAAGTTGCAAAAATCTTCTTGAACCTCTCCCAGTATTCATGGAGTGATTCATTTGGGAATTGACTAATACCACTTATTTCCTTTTGGATAGAAGCAGTACGAGAAGTAGGAAGGAATTTCTCTAAGAAGAGTCACTTCATGTCATTCCATGTGGTTATGGAACAAGGAGGTAGGTAGTAAAGCCAAGACTTAGAAGTGTCATCTATGGAGAAAGGGAATGCTCTGAGTTTTATTTTTTCCTCAGAAACCCCTTGAGGCTTCATGGTAGGTCACACTACTTGGAACTCTTTAAGGTGGAGATGTGGATATGTACCAGCTAGCCCGTGGAAATGAGGAAGAAGATGAATCAAACCCAATTTGAGTTCGAAGTCAGATACTATGTTCAGATATTGAATACCAAGAGGTTTGTAATTCATATTATGGATAGCGAGTTCTTTAAGTGTTTGTTACCTAGGATTGTCCATATCTAATTCAATTGGTTAGACAAGGACTGGTTCTTGAATTATTTGATTCTCTCTTATATTCCTCCTAAGTTGGCGAAGTGTTCTCTCAATTTCAGGGTCAAACAAATCTGAGGGATTTTTTGGGAGGCTACGAGGAATTTAGAGAGATGTTGTAAGGAAAAGAAATATGGGTTTTTATTTGTATTTTTTCAGTTTATGATTTTTATGAGAATACGGGTTTTTCTTTGTGTTTTGTTTTTCAATTATATTTTAAATTTTTATTTTTTTTACAATAACCAGAAACTGATGACTACTTAATGCACCATTCCCAGAAACGAATCCATTTGAAACGCCTAGCTTATTGTCACCTATCGACTCGCCAAGATTCACGTGCTCTGCTATTGTTTATAGCAGCACTCGGGTCAAATCCTTGGTGATGATACTTTGTAATAGTCATTTGTTTTTAGTTGATTGTATTTTTATTAGGGGGTTTGTTGGAAGATATTAATTGAAATGATTGATTGACTATAATTGATTTAACAAATTGATAAAGATTGGTGTGAGTTCACCCTTATGGAGTTAGGCTTGTGATATCCTTGATCTTTGCTTTATATTGCATTTAAATTAACACCCATGTCACAAGATGACATTGATTAGAATTCCTAAGTGTTAAGGCTTTAGTCCAAGCCTTAACTTAACATAAGGTTATAATATCAATCAGTGCTTATTGATGGTGGTGTATATATGGTTCCAATAATCCATGGATACCACATGTTAAACAAAACAAGTTATTAATCCATGACATGTTAAGTCGAACATACACAATGTTAATTCAAAGAATATTCATCGATAAAAAGCTCTCAATCACTTAACATACCTAAATTATAACTCACCAAAATGAGAGATTTTCTGGTCCATTTTGGTGTTTAATAATCTGGTTATAATTATTTTGATTATAATTTAATAAGAAAATAAAAATAAAGGGATAAGAAAAGAGTGGTGCGTCGAACACACACACACACGAACAATGATGATAATTAAAAAATGGACTTTTGATTGAATGAGGAATCAAAATAAGGGAAGGGGATTCAACTGTATTTAATCTATTTTAAGAACATTAATATTAATTTATATAAGGTGGATGAGAATAAGAGATATTGAAGAATAAACTTGTATTAAAATAGAATTACAAAACACAAACTTACAAGATTACAAACGAAGAACAACACAAAAGTGAAAGGAAACAAAGAGATGAGGAAGGGTATCTCAAGTGAAAACTTGAGTATTTATGGTCCTCCCAAGCCTTTGGAAAGGCTTTGGTCGTGCCAATTGATACTCCACTCTTCTGAAATTCCAACCCTTTGAAGGAGAGGAGGGGGATGCATTTATAGCCAAAGGAAGTGGACTGTTTTCATTCCCAATCTGTCCCTCCACTTGAATCGCCATGTTGACTATTCAGACAGCCTAATGTCAAGAAATATCCTTTTTCCAAGTTTTATATAATATAGTTGTCCGACCTCTCTCAAAATTTGGAGTCATTTTGGACTTATGGAGCCAAAGTTATGGCCAGTTTATTAAACAATTTTAATCTATCCATTTCAATCCAATCTTTTTCATGTCCAAAATGTAAAAGGGTTTTTTAATAGTAAAATGACTTCCAAGTCGAATTATTTCTTCAAGAAATTCATCCCGTATATATCTTCTCTTTCACACCAAAAAATATCAGATCAATTTGATGATTACATCATGAGATATGTCAAGAATAGTGTTCGGATTTTAATTATCTTCCAGAATGGTGGGCTAGATTTTAAAGCTTAATTTGGTCCCCTTGTTCTTGGATTTGGGACCTAAAAGTTTTATCCATGATTATTTTGGATAATCACAAACACATGGTGGAGTTTCAAAAAATTTGGGATTTGGGAGTGAGACTAGAAACTCAATCATCATGGCTGGTCCAGTTTCTTCAAAAATTCTTTAGGTCATCTTGTGTGGTCCATATGAGGATTCAAATGGCAGAATTGTCCCATGATTCTTTCTAATGATGTGAGAAATTGAATAAGGAATATGATAAAACAATAACTACACAATTTGAATTAGTAGAATGACAGTTATAAATAAGATATTATACTAACTCAATTGGACTACTTCTAAAAATGATCAAATATTCTACTTAGTATTAAAACAATAATATTTCACACAAATTATGCACATTTAATATAAAATAAGTTAAGGAAGTATATAATAAGACATGAAAATATTAAAAACATCAACCATAATTATGGACATCAATGAAAACCATATTTAGATAAATATAACACCTTTTCCTGAAATTCAATTAACATTGATGGTCCAAACCATATATGAACATGGTAAAAAAGTAGTCATGTGAGGAATATCCCATTTTATCTCCATGGTCATTGGACCTACTCATTTTAATGTAAGAAATTGTGGAAAAATTTATGATCTATGTGATTAATGTCAAACCTATACACAAAACAAAATCACATCCAAAGGTCATCCCACAACAGGCGCTAAGTAAATACAAGGACCAAAAACATTAACCATAAATTGGTTCACTAAAACTGACATATTTAGAGGGATAACACTAATATGTAACTTTAAAGGGAGTCATTGGTGGTTTCCTTATGTGAACCACCCAACTACAATAGATCCACCACTAATAGCATCACAGTTGACTCACATTAACTTTCAAAGAGTTTCAAGGTAGTATTCACCTCTTAACCAATATCATTTCCAATATAATCTCATTACCACAAGTCATATGTACCAATTTAACCATCTCAAAATACAAATGATACATGGTTGTTCATTTTTAACCTACACATCCTTGGGAATCCATTGTTCTTATCCTGATCTCCTACTAGCTCACATCCACTATCAACAAAAACCCATTTTTTTATTTTTTCTCTTTCAAGAAATATATTGATGTATATATTTCTAATAACACTATACTATTAAAATTAAAATAAACTACACCAAAACTCTTCAGGTGGTCAACTCTATAAAAATACAATGAAGATGGACCATTATATTTGATAATCCCTGTCAATTAACTCAGGACCCCAAGATAACACTTGGAAACCCCCAAGTGACCAAGAACCAGAACATATAGAGAAACTATCCTCCTCAAATGCAAATAAATTGATTCAATGTGAGGGGTTCATCTGAAATGATTCACTAGATATACTTCATTTAGGTTCATATACCACTAAAGTAGCTGCCTATTAGAGTAAAAATTCTAATTTAATACAAACTCCTAGGTAAAGACATTTTCCCCCATTGGGAGGTTGCTGACATGCTTCCCATAATTATAAATACCCTTCCAGTGAATCATGTAGAGACCCAAGCTTGACGTACATGGAAATTACATTACTTTTGTAGAAAATTTAATATATGACACAAACAGATTCCCAATGACCGTATTAGTTTAGTGTATTTGGAAACATGGAACATAAACTTCTAATTATGTTGAAAGATCTTCAACATCTCCCATAAATATCATCACCTTTTTGTTTTATTACATAAAATCTTTCTTTATATCCTGAGGAAAAGAAAACATAAAAAGGGTGATCTCAAATGCTCAGTAAGGGTAAACATTGAGAACATATAAACAATCCATAAACATTTGAACATAAAAACATGAACATAAAACATCAAAATCTTGAGCAATGACATGAATCTTGGAAGTACATAAGGCATAGATCATAAAGGAACATTAATCATGATAAAATAGCATGGGAATAAAAAGTGTAATTGTGGAAAACCATTAATCACATGTTATTATTTCCATAGTATCCAAGGTATTGTTTCCAAGACCATTATAGTGGACAAAGTCCATTACTGAACCAGGTTTACTTATCGTTCCAGCCCTATATAACTGAACAGGATTCACTTACCATTCTAGCCATGCATATATCATGAGATATAAATCTTTACCCATTTCATTGTAGGGAGATATAGGTCCTACCCATCTCATAATAAAATCATTCTTACTTGTGCAAGAAAATAAACATAAATCATTCATCATAACCCAAAGAATAAAATGGGTTTCATAAACATCATCCCATCATAACATAATCCATATAAAACATATGGATATCATTTCATCATAAGAAGACTAAAACCATGTAAATAATAGAGACATTATACTTGAAACATAATTATTCTAAATAATATCATCTTAGATGTAAAATAGTTTTGACAAAACACTTGAAATGAATTCTTGTGGAAAATATCCTTTCTTCTTCAAAATCATTTTATTTTCACAAAATGCCATGAAATTTTAAAACAAAAGGATTTTTTTGAAAACAATAATGAAATTTCATAGAGTAGGGTTCATGAAAATTAGGCGTTATGAAACCGTAATAATCCGTTCATCTCGTATAAATTAAAAAAACATTCTTCTCGTACATTGGTTGGAAAAGTCAAAAAGTATCTCGTAATGAAAACGAAAAAAGATTCCTTTCATATATTTTATTAAAAACTCACCAATAGGTAAAATTGTATTCAAACAATTATAGGGGGATATAAATAATATTACATATTAAAGAAACATGGATGTGGATGATAAATATTCCCCAGTAAATACCGAAGTATAAACAATCTCGGATAAAAATTGAGATTGCGAGATTTTCCCTTACCTTAAGTCTGATATGCTTCATACGTATTCAATCATCTTGCATAATGATTTAAATAATTTCATTTACTTATATCATAATCTTATTCATTATTATGATATCTTATATGGTCATATTCTTATCTTCTTATTAGTAATATTTCATTTCTACTTTTTATTCGGGTGTTCATTGTTTAATGTTCTTATGCGTGGTTTGTCGAATAAATTCTTATTCCTATTTTTAGGTTATAGATACCAAATTTACAGAATAGTATTAGTGTAATATATATCATAGTTATTAATTCAATACATTTATATAATCATTATTCAATGAAGATCATGTAGAATGAGTCGCATCACATCGTGGAGACGGTAGGCCATACTTACGCACGGGCGATGATATCATTGTTTTGATATTAAAATATTATATAATAGGATGGTATATCATATATAAAGAATCATAATAATGTTATATTTATTATTTATATCATTTATACTCATTATTATACCCATCCAAATGATGAAATGTTTGAATAACATACTACACCACGACGTGGAGACTGTAAGCTGTACGTACGCATATGTGGTGACTTTTTCATTCATAGGATAGAAAAAATAACTAATATGGTTGTAAAATTTTTATAATTACATCATAGTATATAGAAGGTACTGGAGTTATAATTTTAGAATGGAAACAATAAAGAAGGAGGAAGTGGAAGAAGAAAGGAACTTGAAATAGGTGGTGAGATATTTACCTCCTCTTCAGGTTCTTCCTTTTGATTTGATCAAAAGGGCTCCTTAAGTTAGCTTTCTGACTAAAGGAAGGCCTCTAAAATTAAGGTAGGACAGTTTATAGGGTATTAGGGTATGGGTTGGCTGTTCCAAATGGCTTTGTAGGAGTGAATTAGAGAGAAGGGGGAGTTCCCTTTTATAAGAGGGGTGAGGGACACCTTAGGAAAAACTTAAAATATTATTTTATAATAAATTCATATTCAGTTGATAATGGCCCCAAAGTGACTTATTTATAGGCTAGGGTGGGTATGGGTAGAAATCCTCTCAACCAATAGGTTTTATACAAGTTTAGGTAACCATTTTAACCTTATCATTTAGATTTAACTCTAAGTTAAATAATTTAACTTTTACCGTGTCTTCTTGTATTCTTACACTATATGGTTAATAAACATCCTATAAATTTCCAATAGAACCCTACTTGGTTCATTAATTTCATATATATTATTATATAAGTATTTTGGCTGAACCTTAGAATTTTAGGACCATTATATCAATTAATAATATATTGTTGTTTTTAAAAACTCTTTTATGTCAATTTTGACACTATTTGGTATTTTGTATTTTATAAATTCATAACAGCATTATTATTTCGAAAAAAATTCATCTAAAAAACCCTAATATGTTATATTAACCTATAAAATTAGTTTAATTCATAAAAAGTCTCAAATTACATTTATTTGGGTATCTATAATATCAATTATGTTAATATTTCATTAATAAGGTAATTACTGCATCATCATTGTGTCATAAATAAATTAAAATATTTAATGTCTAAAAAATATAAATAAAAGACCATTATGTAGGAAATATTTTTATATTTATAATGAATATTTATAATCTAACTTATCTTATTTATAACCCTATATTAAAATGTTTTAGTTATTAAACAATGATTTTAACTATTTTAACTCTTCTTTAAATAAAATAATAATAAGTGTCCTAATCTAATCAAAGTGGACAAAAAAGGTTCATATTTTATTTATAAAGTTGTTTTTGGTCGAATTACACTTATCCAATAGAATTAGGACATGTGTTAGGGTAATAATAATATCATTTTTACCCTTAATTACCTTATTTACTTTTAACCATGGTAAATAAAAGTAAAAAGATATTATTCACCAAAAAATTATTTTTATCTTATTGAACCAAATTTTACTCCTTGATATTAACCATGTCTCTCGGATTTTATAAATTCAACTCATAGAAGTGGTAAAATTATGTTTTATGTAAATTTGAAAATGCTCCTAGGAGGTAGGTAAAAGAGGGTAAAGAGTTCAATAAAATATTTATATATCTAAAATTATTATAAAATGAATCCAATGAATTACATTGAACTTATATAGGTATTATGTATCTATTTTGACATAAAATAAATTTAAATAAAATAAATTATTATTTAAATAAAAGTTCGGTTTTAACCAATAACATAGTGTTTTCACTATTCATCAAAAATTGAAAGTTTTCAGAAAAATACCAAAAAATCACCCGAGGCTAATTTCGATATTCCGAATCCAAAAATGAAGTCCATTTTGAAAGATAAAATTTATAAAATTTTAAAAAGTGGGTATTACTATTCATAACAGCTAGTTTACATAATATTTTAATACCATATCATTGTTTAGTGAAACTCGGTATTGCGTACAACGCAAACTATCGAGGAAGGTTGCTCTTGCTTGTAATGCAAGCCAAGAATAATGTTGCATATACTAAAAGATAAGATGGTGTTGTGTATAGCACAATATAATCTTGGTGTAGGGTACAACAAAAGACATCAAAGAAATTAAAAAGAATAATTGTCATAAAATCTTGGGGTGTTACATTCTAACCCCTTTAAAATGAATTTGGCCCTCGAAATTTGTCGGGGTTATAAATGGTTTTCTACTTGAAAGTTTCTTTCATAGATACCCACATCGTAAAAAGGAATACTAAAACATAATTTTAAAAAGGAACATTAGAAACATAACGGATACCCAAAGTAACTCATCCATGGGTTTCCACATAGGATGTTATAGGTGAAAATATGGATATTTGAGAGAAATATAACCATCAAGTTCTGATAGAGAGTGATAGAGAACATGGCTATGAAAAATACAACAATCACAAAGCCATAAATTTGTTATGATCTAAGGTACAATCTGATTCATTGGATATGAGGGTACTAGGACAAATTTTTTGGTTTTCAATATCATTTCCCTAAAGAAGAAAATTTTGAATTAGAAGAAATACTTACTTGATTTTGGCACAATCTCATTGTTGGTTGTTCCATGAACAATTTAAACTTCATATCTTAAAGAAATGAAGTTGAATTTGTCATTTGTGAAGTGTTAGCAGATGATGTGATAGAATGATGGGTCATTCCATCTGTTCCAAATAAAAGGTTAGCAAAAGTTATCAAATATACATAAGTCCATCTATGGTGAGATTAATCATATATGATTCCAAAAATGGACTTATACTTCATCTATCATACCGCTTAATAAAATAAAACTAGTTTCTACTAACTAGGGACTTCCTGTAGGCCACAGGTAGGCGATAAACGCCTGACGCAATTCGGTTGTGGGTTTAATTCCTGCAACCTTGTCTGACGCGATGGGTTTTCGTTCGTCCTACAGGTTGTCCTTTTTCTAAAATTTCACAATTATAAAATTCTAGAAATAATATCGAAAAAAGGTTCTAGTGTTAAACAATACTATCTGATGTCCAACTTAATCCATTCCATTCTTTAGGCTTATCCAAACTACTTCTATCCAATCTCATAGTATAAAGTAACCAATTACTAGAAATTTCATCTACCGAGCATGTGAATACCATCATTTATCTCCCGTATATCATAAGATATATCTTTTTGGTCTCATTATAAATATGTGAATACATTAATCATGTATTCTCTTGAAACATGAGATACCATATAACCTTAGTGAAAACATTAATGATGTCAAAAGTAAAATCTTTCCACATAACAAAATCCCAAAATTTCTATATACTCAAACCATGATATCACTTTTTCCTTATATCAGTCATGAGATCAATAATACTATCAAACATTTCATTATCTCTTTATCCCTTCATTATGCACATATCATCTTCTTTCCGAAAATATTTCAATCACTTTTCATGGTTGCTGGTACCATACAATTATTGAAAACCACAAAAAAACCAATACAAAGATATTTCAATATTCCATGATACTAAAAATAACATTCCACACTACTATTTTGGAATCCCGTTACATAAAAACGTAATCATTCCACCACTTCGTTGTCATAATCAAAATTTCCAATGGTGATCGCATGTGACTTCCCTTTTTCCTTTGCCTTAAGAGGATGTTGATGTCGATCATCATTAACCCTTGGATTAGGGCATTGGTTAACATAATGCCACATTTCCTTGCACTTGAATCATTAAAGTGTTGGCATTGCGTTCTCTATAGTCTTTTCTCTATTAATATCATTAGCTACCTTTTTCCGATTACTTCAGCACGCTGATGCGCGATGGCCTTCTTTTCCAGGCTTAAAACATTTTCTAATCTATATAGGACAATATCCACCATGATTATTTCCACACTTTGAGCATAACGAAACATTCATCTTCTTTTCACCATTATTTTGATATTTTTCCTTGAAATCCATCTTTCCTTTCTTGTCAAAACCATGAGATGGATATGTAACACCAACATCCAGTTCTACCTTGATAGCACAACGCACAATTTCTTCATAGCTACTAAAGTCTCTTATCGTTAATGTCATTCAAAGACTTGGTTTTAAGCCATTGAAGAATCGATCAACTTTACTTTCAGGGTGGATGATAAAGCCAGATGCATACCTCGCAATCCTTGTAAAATTCACCTCATATATACCAACAGATTCATCATCCTTTTTCTTAAGCTCATAGAACTCCTTTTCTATATTTTCTCAAAGAATATGAGGGAAGTACTTATTGAAAAATAAGTTCTTGAACTCATCCCATTCCATGGATTCAATTTCATCTTGGGGCCTTGTATTCTTAATTAGAGTCCACCATTGGTCTGTTTCACCTTCTAAACGGTAAATAGACAGAATGACTTTTTCATGTTCTGAACAGTGAAGTATGGAAAATATCTTTTCAATGGTACTGATTCATTGTTCAGCAGCAAGTGGATCAGAAGACCCACTGAAAGAAGGTGGGCATTTCCTCATGAAGGACTCAATAGACTATTGTTCCCTTCTCTGCTCATTTGGAAGTCCAGAATGATTCATAGCTTGTGTAAGTATAGAAATAATATTTTTCACTCCATCTCCCATAACATTGGTTTGTTCAGGTGGAAAATCATTGCATTTTCCATTACATTGATCAACACGGTTCCTTCGGGTTCCAGCCATCGTCTAAAACCCAAAAAGATTAGTGTGAGAGGTAAAACTCATGCTCGGAAAACAACATAATAAAGGGGGTGTACCTTCAATATCGAAAATATTCGGTTTAATTCTATGATTGTTACCATAATTCTAGGACTATACAATATAATTATACTTAACCTTAGGGAAATCCCTAGACATACCTTAGAAATATCTCTAGGGATATCAGTAAAGTTTTCACATCCTAGTTTCCAAAGTTTAACTAAACCTTCGCTCAGATTCCAACTGTAGAGACCCAACCTTGAAGTACATGGAAATTACATTACTTTTGCGGAAAACCTAATACATGACATAAATAGACTCCCAATGACCGTATTAGTTTAGTGTCTTTGGAAACTTGGAACATAAAATTCTAATTATGTTGAAAGATCGTCAACAACTCCCATAAAGATATTCTCCTTTATTTTTCTTACCTCAAACCTTTCTTTATATCCTGGTGAAAAGAAAACATAAAAACGGTGAGCTCAATTTCTCAGTAAGGGTAAACATTGAGAACATATAAACAATCCATAAACATTTGAACATAAAAACATGAACATAAAACATAAAAATCTTGAGCAATGACATGAATCATGGCAATACATAAGGCATAGATCATAAAGGAACATTAATTATGATAAAATAGAATGGGAATAAAACATGTAATTGGGGAAAACCATTAATCACATGTTATGATTTCCATAGTAGCCAAGGAATTGTTTCCAAGACCACCATAGTGGACAATGTCCATTACTGAATTGGGTTTACTTGTCGTTCTGGCCCTATATTACTGAACCGGATTCACTTGCTGTTCCAGCCATGTCTATCTCGTGAGATATAAGTCTTTACCCAATGCATTGGAGGGAGATATTGGTCCCACCCATCTCATAATGAAATCATTCTTACTTGTGCCACAAAATAAACATAAATCATTCATCATAACCCAAAGAATAAAATGGGTTTCATAAACATCATCCCATCATAAGATAATCCATATAAAATAGATGGATATAATTTCATCAAAAGAAGAATAAAACCATGTAAATAATATATACTTTATACTTGAAACAAAATTATTCTAAATAATTTCATCTTAGATGTAAAATAGTTTTGATAAAACACTTGAAATGAATTCTTGAGGAAAATATCATTTCTTCTTCAAAATCATTTTCTTTTCACAAAATGCCATGAAATTTTAAAAGAAAGGATTTTGTTGAAAATAATCATGAAATATTATAGAGTAAGCTTCATGAAAATTAGGCGTTATGAAACCGTAATAATCCGTTCATACCGTATAAATTAAAAAAACATTCTTCTCGTACATTGGTTGGAAAAGTCAAAAAGTATCTCGTAATGGAAACGAAAAAATATTCCTTTCATATATTTTACTAAAAACTCACCAATAGGTAAAATTGTATTCAAAAAATTATAGGGGGATAGAAATAATATTACATATTAAGGAAACACGGATGTGGATGATAAATATGCCCCAGTAAATACCGAAGTATAAACAATCTCATATAAAACTTGAGATTGAGAGATTTTCCCTTACCTTAAGTTTGATATGAATAATACGTATCTGAAAATCCTGTATAATGATTTAAATAATGTCATTGAATTATTACAGAATCATATTCATTGTTATTATATCATATATGGTTATATTCTTATCTTATTATTAGTAATATTTCACTACTACTTGTTATTCAGGTGTTCATTGCTTTATGTTCTTTTGCGTGTTTTGTCGAATAAATTCATATTCCTCATTTTAGGTTATAGATACATCATTTACTGAATGGTATTAGTGTAATATATATCATATTTATTCATTCAATTCATTTATATAATAATTATTCAATGAAGATCATGTAGAACGAGTCGCATCACATCGTGAAGACGGTAGGTCGTACGTACACACGAGCGATGATATCATTCTTTTGATATTAAAATCGTATATAATTGGATGGTATATCATATATAAATAATAATAATAATTTTATATTTATTATTTATATCATTTATACAATTATTATACTCATAAAAATGATGAAATGTTTGAATAAAAAACTACACCACGACGTGGAGATGGTATGCCGTACGTATGCGCGTGTGGTGACTTTTTCATTAATAGGATGGATAAAATAACCAATATGGTTATGAAATTTTTATAATAACATCACAGTATACATAATATACTGGATTTATTATTTAATAATGGAACAAAAAAGAAGTAGGAAGTGTAGGAAGAAAGGAACTTGAGGTGAGATATTTACCTCTTCTTCAGGTTTTTCCTTTTGATTTGATCAGAAGGGCTCTGTAGGTTGGATTTTTGACTAAAGGAAGGCCTCTAGGATGAAGGTAGGATAGTTGAGATGGTATTTGGGTTGTTTTGGCCGAGCCTAATGGCTTTGGAGGTGTGAATTAGAGAGAAGGGAGAGTGCCCTTTTATAAGAGGGGTGAGGGGCACCTTAGGAAAAACTTAAAATATTATTTTATAATAAATTCATATTCAGTTTATAATGGCTCAAAAGTGAAATTTTTAGAGGATAGGGTGGGGATGGGTCGAAATACTCTCAACCAATAGGTTTTATACAAGTTTAGGTTACCATTGTAACCTTATCATTTAGATTTAACTCTATGTTAAATAATTTAACTTTTACCGTGTCTTCTTGTATTATTACACTATATGGTTAATAAACTTACTATAAACTTCCAATAAAAGCCTAATTGGTTCATTAATGTCATATATATTATTATATAAGTCTTTTGACCTAACCATAGATTTTTATGACAATTATATCAATTAATAATATATTATTTCTTTTAAAAACTCTTTTATGTCAATTTTGACACTATTTGGTATTTTGTTTTCTCTAAATTTATAAAAGCATTATTACTTAGAAATAAATTAATATAACCATACCTAATATGTTATATTAACCTATAAAATTAGTTTAATTCATAAAAATTCTCAAATTACATTTATTTGGGTATTTATAATATCAATTATGTTAATATTTCATTAATAAGATAATTATTGCATCATCATTGCATCATAAATAAATTAAATTATTTAATGTAAAAAAAATATAAATAAAATACCATTATGTAGGAAATATTTTTATCTTTCTAATTAATATTTATAGTCGAATTTATAATATGTATAACCCTATATTAAAAATGTTTTAGTTTTTAAACATTGATTTTAACTATTTTAACTCTTCTTCAAATAAAATAATAATAAGTGTCCTAATATAATCCAAGTGGAACAAAGAGGTTAATATTTTATTTATAAGGTTTTTTTGGTCGAATTACACTTATCCAGTAGAATTAGGACATGTTTTAGGGTAATAATAATATCATTTTTACCCTTAATTACACTATTTACTTTTAACCGTGGTAAATAAAACTAAAAAGTTACTATTCGCCAAAAATTATTTTTATCTTATTGAACCACATTTTACTCCTTCATATTAACCGTGTCTCCCAGATTTTCTAAATTCAACTCATAGAAGTTGTAAAATTATGTTTTATGTAAATTTGGAAATGCACCTAGGAGGTGGGTGAAAGACGGTAAAAAGTTCAATAAAATTTTTATATATCTAAAATTATTATAAAATGACTCCAATGAATTACATTGAACATATATAATTATTATGTATCTATTTTGACCTAAAATAAATTTAAATAAAATAAATTATTATTTAAATAAAAATTAGGTTTTAATCAATAACTCAGTGTTTTCACTATTCATCAAAAATTGAAAGTTTTCAGAAAAATACCAAAAATTAACCCTTGTATAATTTTGATATTATGAATCCAAAAATGAAGTCCATTTTGAAAGATAAAATTTATAAAATTTCAAAAAGTGGGTATTACTATTCATAACAGCTAGTTTATATAATATTTTAATAACATGTCCTTGTTTAGTGAAACTCGGTATTGCGTACAACGCAAGCTCTCGAGGAAGGTTGCTATTGCGTGTAATGAAAGCCAAGAATAGTGTTGTGTATACTAAAAGCTAAGATGGTGTTTCATATAGCACAATATATTCTTAGAGTAGCGTACAACAAAATACATCAAAGAAATTAAAAAGAATAATTCTCATAAAATCTTGGGGTGTTACAAATCACCAGAAAACATCTGGTAAAACATTATAACTGTGTAGACATAACTACCATGGGCCTTCCACATATTAGGGAAGAGTGTGGGGAAACCACTACTGATTAATGGTGAGAAGTTTCTCCCACTTGATAAAAAAAGTAACTACTCCAAAGATAGCTAGTCATGTGTCTCCTCCATCATTTAACCATAGATACCTATTCTATAAGAAGAAACTACCACACTATAACTTTAAAAATAAGAGATTATTAATTTTTATAGTTTCAACCATATAATTTCTAGCCATTTCAACTCTTTAAATTTGGAACTCATGACACAAGAAGTTACTACATAACTTATACACATGTCGTGAGGCTGATGAAATTTAAAAATTCTAAATAGGATCCTCTTTGAACTAACACAATAAACGATCTATCCCTTATACTTCATGGAAACCATATGGGTGTTCACCATACCACTTACAAACACTAAAAGTCCATACCTTGAATGAAAATTTATTCATTCATCAGTCTCACATCATGGGTTAACCATGGGTCAACCATAGGAAGTATTTTTTTAATTACTCAATATCTACCTGAATTAATTATTACCCATGGATGTATTGTACAAATATATGCTTATCATATAATGTTTATTTT
The DNA here is from genome assembly GCA_963277665.1 of Viscum album. NCBI lineage: Eukaryota > Viridiplantae > Streptophyta > Magnoliopsida > Santalales > Viscaceae > Viscum > Viscum album. The sequence continues at coordinate 1,259,337,276 of OY728122.1, forward strand.
CCAATAATATCTTCATAGAGGGCATCACTCTGAACACATAAAGAGAACTCATTCACTCTTGGGGTGTGTAGGGATATTGCCTCATTTACTCAACTATACATTATCACATACTTATACCATTGGTACTTAATACATTTTGATGTAGAAACCCCTATATATTATTTCTACAATGAAGTAATATCTTAAAATAAATCATTAAGAAATAATGATTCACCCACTTTACCATGTTGGTTGACTAAAAGATGATATCCATTAGTGGAAACTACATAGTCAAAAAGGGTATGACTGGGGTTCTATTGGAATCTTTAACTCCTAAAAATATGATATAAAAAGAATAAATCACATAACTACCATCCAATATGAGGGTACATGAATAGAGGATAAAAATCGTACTCTAACAATATCTAACTATGCTTCACCATAAATATCCATCACATGAATCTTCTCAGTATTATGACTATTAAAACCCAATTTATGATAGGATCAAACAAAGTCCAATGATTCTAGTAGCATATTGATGCATTATTAAACTCATACAACTCTTGAAACACTAGATAATAAATTGAAATGCATACTTGTATGTATTTTGGAATAAAAAATAGATGTATTTGATCTCAATGTAATCATCAATACAGAGTTCTATCCAATATAAAATTCATTCTATCTTCAGGTAATATTCTAAAATATTCCCACATTTTGGGTTCATTGCTTTGAATAACCCCAATTATACTAATTCTCACATAGGGTTAATTGGAATTAGTGGTGTTATATTAAAACACAACACCATGAAAATACTTCCTCTAGAGCCTCCTATGAAGCTGTTATGGTCAAAAAATTCCACCCCAAATCATTCTCAAGAAACAACCATTGAGGTTTGTGGGCCTCTGCACATACATGAACATGGTCATTATTCCCTATTAAGGGTCCAAAATCCTTATATAGAACTCACTCCTATAAAAGGGCTCAGACTCTAATAACATAATAGAAGTACCATTTTGAGTTCAAGTTAAATTTTATCCACTATAGGATCACATTTATATTTATAGGGGCTCAAAAAAGAATCTATATATGGTTATTGAGGTTATAGTCTTGATGAAAATTTGAGTTGAAAACTCTAACTGAAGCTTTATCTCCCAAGGAAGAGACTCTCCCTACAACCCATTAGGCCTTTGATAACAAAATTCAAAAATAATATCAAGCATACAAGTAATACTGTATAACATAGGTGGAACTCCCATCCACTGTATAATAGAATTATATACTAAGAACGAATGGGGGGAAACTATCTCAAATGATGGGGAAATCATATCACCCAACTGATTCACATAATAAATTCATATCCATTCCCTAACTAGTGGTGAGAGGCACAACTATAGGAATACATTCATCACTATAGAGACCCTACCTCAGAGATCCCATAGTTAGTGTCTACTACCAATACATTTTTCTGATTACAAGGATTCAAATCTTGAAGGACCTAAGAGTTTAGTAATCTTGGTAAAACATATATATATATGAGTCTTTTATTACAAATGAATAAACTAATTACAACATATTTTTTTACTTTTGTGGATAACTTTATCCCATCTAGTATATCTGTAAAGACCTGGAAATTCCATGTAATTTTTTTTATTATATAGGAATTTTATAAGTCTGCGAAAATTGAATGTGCGTGATTCTGAGGCCCGGTGTGACCGAAATGAATTTATGAACTTTTCTTCGGGTACATTCAGTAAAGGTGCGAGTGGGTTTTTGTAACTTTTGAACCGGAGCTTGAAATTGAAATCAAAGGACACCATTGAACTCGCAGCGCCGGTATTTGCTTAAGGAGACTTTCACCTCGATGGCAGTTGGTCGAGGGTGAAAGTCATTTTTCGTGATTTTTAATGGATGAGGAAAAGTAAAATGTTTAACATTTTTATTTTTATTTTTGAAAACCTATCAACATAGGTTATGGTGGTGGGGACCACCCGAACCCCTCTTAATAGGGGGGGAACCTCTCAACTCCCCATAAATTTGTTCTCCCATTTAATTATGCCAACTATCCAATAAATTATTTGAGCCATTTAATTTTTTCCCAACATAAATTAAATGTATAAACCTACTTAAATTTATGTTGGCTCCTTATTTAATCATTGGGGAAAAAAATTCTTGGCAAATGGGAGAGTGGGAAGAACTTTGAAGAAACATTCTCCAACGAAGAACTCTTCTCCTTCAATGAATGTTTCTCCAATGAAGAACTCTGTTGAAGGATCTCCAATGACGAACGAACCGAAAATCGTGGAAATGTTGTCATCACAGACTTTACCTTTTTCCTCTCCTCATTGACGTCGTTGTAGGAGACTTGTTTTGGGATCGAAAAATGCCAATCCATTTCAACCACGTAAAATATTCAACTGAACCATCAAGGTAGGTGTTTTATTGTTTCTTTTTCGTGGTTTGTGTTGAATTAATCCTCTTGATCTGCCTGCTACCGAACTAATACAGAGGGTGCGGGACAAATGAACAAGGCATGATCCCTCCGCTATTATTCATGGTTATTGTATCCTATGCGATGGAGAAAGGTGGCGGCCAGTGGAGGTCGGCCGCACGACGGGGCGAATGAGCACATCCGCACTGCCCAACAAGCAAGGGTCGCGACTTGTGCCGCGTTGATGAAGGGGAAGGCATCCAGTGTTCGCCTGTCCGCAGAGAGGCGACACACAATGTGCCGCTATCGGAGCAAGGGGATGCGGCCCTCCTAGCTATGGCGGATGATGGAGGCACGGTCGGCATTCCGCTAGCCACGGAACGGAAGCCCACAATGCGCCACCGGGAGGACCCAAGGGCCGGCCATTTCAGTCGGCCATCCAGGACCGAGCAGGACCCACTCGGGTCCCGCGTGCTATCAGGCAACTGAACGGCTGAGTCGTTCGGTGTTTGAGAGTGGGAGGCACCCGGCTCCCCCCCCCCCCCACATGCGTCCAGGCCAGGCCACCGGGTCGGGCCACCCAGCGTGGGCCGGGCCAGACCCAGTGGGACGGGACAACCCGAATCAGATCAGTTCAGCCCAGCCCGGGTGTGGTCGGGTCGGTCTGATCGGGGCAGACCAGACCCGGACCATTTTCAACCCTATACATACTTTTAGAAATAACTTTGGCATCAGCCGTCCGTTTGAATAACCGTCTGTTGTGCCAGAAACATTGGAGTGAGACGGTACTTTGGGTATACCCTAATTGAGATTTGGATAAATTCAGTGTACAATCGGGTTGGATTGAGCACAAATCCAACCAGGCCCTTAGAACTAAAAGGCTAATAACTTACAGATCGGCTGTCCGATTGATGCACCATCTATTGCGTTGAGACCCCTTTTACATGGCAGTCCATTAGAATAATTCTTTGTGTCACTTCATGTAATTTGGAGTATCGTCCAGTAGCTTGAGGATCATACTCTCCCGGAGACGAGAAAACTTAGTGCGGGTACCCTATATCTAGTTGTGGCGATGTACTAGGATCTTGTGGGGGTCTGGTGATGTACTGTTGATGTACTAGGATCCTGTGTGGGTCTGAGGACGTACTGACGATGTACTAGGATTCTGTTTGGGTCTGACGATGTACTAAGATCCTGTGTGGGTTTGACGACGTAGTGATGATGTACTAGGATCCTGTATGGGTCTGACGATATACTAGGATCCTGTGTGGGTCTGACGATGTACTGATGATGTACTAGGATCATGTGTGGGTTTGATGACGTACTGACGATGTACTAGGATCCTGTGTGGGTCTGATGACGTACTAACGATGTACTAGGGTCCTATGTGTGTCTGATGAAGTATTTACGATGTACTAGGATCATGTGTGGGTCTGACAATGTACTAGGATCATGTGTGAGTCTGACGAGGTACTAGGATCCTATGTGGGTCTGACGATGTACTAGGTTCCTGTGGGGGTCTGATGAGGTACTAGGATTCTGTGTGGGTCTAACGATGTACTACAATACTCTATGGGTCTGATGATGATTTAGGATCCTTATTGGGTCTGCCTCTTAATAGAGTAATATGAATTAGTAGTTACATCTAATCATCTCTACTACTATACCTAAGTTATACCTGGTGTGAGCTGAGTTAGTACCTGTGTGGTACTTTCCTTCATGGTAATACCTTAGTGGTATTATTCTGTGCGGCGTACCTATATGGTACTTACCTTTGTGGTATTCCTTCCTTTGTGGAACAGTCCAGTTTTTGGATTTTTGGGATGGAAATTGTGTTTCCTCATGATTGAGAAGGGTATACTTGATAAATTAGGTATATGTATGGACATATACCTAAGTAGGGTTGTCAGTTGATTTCAGGATTTTCGGTTTATCCTTTTTGGATTTTGTGAGACCTTTAGGGTCTTGAGGTCCCTACTGAGTATCGTTATACTCACCCATGCATGGGTGATGCATGCACCTTGTTGTGTTTGGTGCAGATGACAGACAGCGCTGATCGAGGCTGAGGGTACCAAGACTGGACAGTGCCCAGAGGTGGACCATACGGTATGTCGGTACATAGAGGAGACGGGCGGATGTGGAATGTTGAGGAGGAAAAATGTTCCTACCCTTCAGGTAGGAACCTTGGAGGATGAACCAATAGTTTACTTTTTCTTTCTTCAAGTTGTATTGTATTTCAGTTGTACATGCACCTTTGTTATTGAGCTTGTATTCCGACCCCTCTTACTTTCAGTACTCTTTTTTCTATACAGTTTACTTGTGTTTGTATCATGTTGTGTGCTTGGTTTCATGTGTTTATAGGATATAAAGGCAATGCATTCCCAGTTTTAGGGAATACACCTTTCAGTGTTAGTTTCCAGCCCCTAGCCTATGGAAGGTGGGCTTGGGGTAGTCACGGAATGGGCCCTGAGGGTCTGGTTGTGACAATATCCCTACATATCTTTCATATTACGCATCTTGGATTCCTGGGGAAATGATACAAAAAAGGATGAGATAAAATTATCAATAAGGGAAAAGTATTCCGGAATTAAAAATTAATCAATGAGAATAATAATTATGGAATGGAAAATAACTTAACATACATACCATGTAATCAAAAAAATGAGAAAGAAGTGAATATACAATATAAAAAGGTAATAAACTAAAACACATGATATTTAATAATTAAACTAAAAATTAAATTCATCCATATAGTTTTTTTGTAGTGAAAAACTCAAGGATAATAAATACTGAATCATAATGGATGCAATGCTTAATTATTCAACGTCATATCTTTGGCACATAAAAACCTCTACTTTCAAGATCCATCCTCTAGACAGTTTAAAACTATAAGTGGAACCCCATCTAATTTTCACAACTTATTTTTCTCATGAGAACCTATATATTCATGGATAGACTATATAAATTATGTTCCCCACCCATCACTTAATTTCCAAAGAATTCCTCATATCGAGTAATTGATTTAATTAATAAAAAATATACCTTATAAAATATCTATATTGAAAAAAGGATGCAGTTTTATCATTATTTACCCAATTAATCAAATTACTTTCAAAGTAAACATCTTATGAAAAATGTTTTACAGTTCAAGAAATAATCATATCCATAAAAAATTATATGGGTATTTTAAAAAAATTCAATGTCAACTGATCGTAGGAATTTGAATATTTCCAAGGGACTAAAATGAATCAATTAATTGAATGAAATAATATACTTGTCCAAATCAATCTTAAAACCTATAGTGGAGGAATAAGGATGGTATCGATACAATATTTCCCATTTTGAATTAAAAATAATGTTTTATTTTCATTGATAAATATAAATACTATAAAAATATCTTTTAAAAATTGTTGAGGAAAATATCATTTTATTTTGGATAAAATTTTGAAAAAAAAATCTATGAAAATCACATTTGAAAAAAAAATATTTAAAAATCCACCTTTTAATCATGAAAATGAATATTCATAGAAATGATGAATGTTAAACTAGTACATGTCATATGAGTTAAAAAGAATATTCATTTTTCATGATAAAAAAGGTTATAAAAATTTTTAGTTCACAAAAAGATGAAAACGATTCCTTTGAAAATTTTTCTGAAATAAAAAAATTGAAAAAATGTATTTTATAAATAATTTTTTGAAGGGTAAAGGAATTTTTTGAAAACATTTTCATAAAAAATTGTTTTTAGATGAAAACATGTTCTCTGACTAAAGAGTTAATGAAGTTGTTTTTTCTTATAATCATTTTCTTAAACATTTCGAGTACTAAAGAGTGTAGAAATGATAATAATACTTGAAAAGGTGATGAGTAACCATATGAGAGTAAAATTAAAGGGTATATTGAAATATTTTCATATAATTTCTTCTAATATAACTACCTTTAAAACATCCTTAAAATTATTCTTGATGAAAGTAGTCATTATACATTTCAAATTGTCCCATACCACATTGAAACATTTTAAATCATAATCCTCGTGAAGGAATAATGTGAAATGAAAATTTTAAATACCATAAATATAAAATTATTGATGATATAATATATATAATGGTAAATTAGATACATAACATAATATAAGTAAGTATTGATTATGAAATTTATCTCATGTATGTAAAAAGTGATATGAAAATCCCATACCCTTATTCTAAATCTTCTTGTATGTCTTTATATTCTTGAATAATAAACTTATATTAATTATTTTATTTATACAGAGACTTTTTCATGATTTTAATATCTTTAATTTTACTTATTTCCTTGTTTTATACAAATAAATAAACAATTATGTTAACGTCTGCTGTTTTGACCAAATTTGGTTTAGATGTCAAACCCAACTTTGGTAGGTCAATTATGGTCAAAGGTTTCATTATATAACATCTCTATAACAATAAAAAATGATTAATTATCATATTTATACATAAATTATACTTTTAAATCCAATTATTAATTATGGTTTTGAAAAACGAACCAATTTTACAATCATAGAGATGATAGGCCATATATACACATGAGTAACGTTCCCATTTTTCAACGATTGTTATGGAAAGAAGGTTAGTAACAGTTTTAATTCCATAATGGTCATTATACAATAAATATACATTTTTTAATAATATATACTTATATATATTTCTATTAATGTAATATTAATCACATCGTGTCGAGGAGTTGGTTGTCCACACATCCACGAATGAAATTGTCAATTTTTAAGTGTGTGAAAGCATAATAAATAAAATGACATATATTATATTTCCTAAAAGGTTATTATTTCATGAGTATAATATATATGTTTTTATGTTGCATATTTTTAACAAGAACCATCCTTTATACATTCCATTTATCATGTGATCGAATCAAATCCCTTTTAAGCGGCAGTAGTCCACACTTACACAAACGATTATATCATATTAACACAAAATAGAAAGCATAAAGGTGTGTTCTGTAAAAAATTACATAATAATAAATACATTATAAATATCAAATATATCATTTAATAACATCATTTACATCATAAATTCCACGATGAGAGGTGGTAAAAGAAGAACGAACAATCATAATTTTGTGAGGCGGTAGTTCACTATACACGTAAATAGTAAGTTCATTACCCATTTGATGGATGTGTTTGTATTTTTAGGTATGAAAATTAACATAAATAATCTCAATATATTGAGTATATGTTTTATATAGTAATTTAATATGGAGATTTGAGGGGTTTAGAATCTATATAAAAGTAAAGACCTTCTGTAAAGATGTTACCTCTTCTTTGGGTAACTCCTATTAGATTTCATCAATGGGATTCCTTCGATTCCTTTCTGAAAAATTTAAGGCCTATAGTTTTTTGAAAGGTATTTTGAGGATATATTTTTTCAGATCTAGTTTTATCAAATGTGGATTTTTAATTTTGTGGATGTGAGAGGTTCGAGTTCCTCTTTATAGCAGAGAAGGAGTGACACACTTGCAAATTTTTGGAAGGGGAATTACACACATGTTTTTCCAATGAAAAGTGGATCCAATAATAGAAAAAAGTAAATAAAATATGAGATATAGTATAAATATTTCCATCCAATGTATTTTTTGGATGTTTCTAAGTCGTTTTTGTTTTAAAAATATTAAGGTTTAGTCTCTTGTTAAGCAAATCATTCTCTTAATCAATATAATAAATTTTAATCAATTTCAATAATATTTTTTATAAAAAAATAATTTAAACTTATTATAAAATAAATATAATTTTTAATTAATATATGGAATACATTTTTCCAAATTAAAAACATTTAATTTGAAGAAATTAATATAAATTTATTCAAAGAGACGGGATGACAATGCGAGTTTTTAAATTAAAAACAATCAAAAGTCTACTATGTTTTTATATCCAATTAAAATGTAAAATTGATTAAAATGTAATATATTGGATTAATTTATATAAAATTGAAATAAATAAATTTATAACCATTTTAAAATATAATTTAACCATATAAATAAATTATAATAAAATTTAGTTTTAAATAAAAATTAAGTATTTTTCACTCTATATAAAAAAATAAAACTTCGCCAAAGAATACCGAATATTCCCCCAAAACTATATTTGATGTTTCTCATAAAAAATGAGTTAATTTTTTAAATATAATATTTATAATATCTCCAATTTTTTTATTTAAAATATGTTCTCCATTAAAAGGTGATAAAATTTCCTTTATAAAAATACAGGGTTTTATGTGTAATATTGGGTTTGTTCTCATCTCATGCCTATAAAATATATTGGATTAATATAAAACATATTTTATTGAATATATAAAAAATATGTTTCACTAATATTATCCACTAATTGTAATTAATTTACAAGGATTAAAGATATTTTTGGGCCTAAAAATATTTCTCTATAAAAACTTCCTCATTATATTCAATTTTTTCTTATATTCATTGATAATTAATTAGTAACCAATTAATTCATCTCCAAATTTTATAAACCATATATTTTCTTAAGTTAGTCAATAATATTCATAACAACTAATTTAATGTATATGTTATATCTTATTATATTAAATAATAAAATTTTACAAATATTTTGTTGCTCAGTAAAACTCGATCTTGCATGTAACACAAGCAATCGAACAATGTCAATCTTGCATGTAAGGAATGATAAATTAGCATTTGATTGAAATGAAAGATATATGAGGGTTTTAATTTATTTAAAATATTAATTATATTATAATGTCTCTAGATATTATATTCCCTTATGAACTTAGTGTTGTGTGTCATGCATGCTATTGAATAAAATGTTCTTACTTTATAATTTTGGTGTGTAACATTCTCCCCACCATAATTATATTGTGTTCTCATAATTTAAAATAGATCCCAGTAATCTAGGGTTTGATATTTGAAAATTACATTGTTCAAATCCAAATTCTTGAAAATGGATTTAAAAAAATCCTCAAGAAAAGACAGAAACGGATGTATAAAGTTCACATTGACTATCATATAACTGCATATCTATATAGGAGAACGTTGGTGGCATGTAAGGATACATACAAGAAGGAAAAGAATAAATATTTATAGAGTGTGATAGAGGTCGTTAATCAAAACCAATTGAATGGTCAATGTAATATTTATGGCTTCAAATTCATAAACCTATAATGATTTAAAATTCCATCGATTCAATAAAAATTAACGTATTAGGACAACATTTTATTTTTATTTCATTTTCCTAATGTTAGCTAATTATTTTATTACCTATGAATATTAGGTATTATACTTACATAACATATTTCTCTAAACAAAGTTTTCATCCTTTTTTTATACTTTGATCAATTTATAATTCATCCATTACTTTATGAAATGTATATCTAAAAATTATATTTGATTCATGAATCACTAAAATAAAATTTCAGTGGATGTAAACCCTCTAATGAGTGACATGTCTAAATATTTTTCTCTATCTATTCCTCAAATCCAAAATTTTTAATACATAATTTTCTAAATCTAAAATTTAGTACTACTTGTTTATATTTAATATTTATTTATAAAATATTTCAACTAGAAACAATGACATATCAACAAGTAAATTGAGTAGTTTAGATGTTGGCATTAAATACTTATTGTCATTCGGTCATTGGTTCAAGTCCAACAGCTTTTCCAGAATCGATGGGTTTTCACCTGGCTACATATTTTCCATTTCTAAACTGATATTAATATAATTTTAAAAAATAAATATAATTTACTTAATTTAAATAAATTTATCTACTAAATATCATTTTGACTATGGTTTTCAATAAAACCCCAGTACATAAATACATTATCTATTTTATATCGACATAGGCCCTTCCTTGGCCAAAGTTCTAACCTAGAACATTCATTATAATTATCATTTGAAATCCCTTATAATGGTTTGTAATTATAATTTGAATCATTCTATGTATATACCTTGTTAGTGTTAAACTAGGTGCATAGTAAGGCTCATTGCCGTGTACTAGGTTATGCTCGAGTCTAGCCCGATTCACCTTGTCAGATTTGTTACCCATATGTGCACTTGTGCCATAACTATGTCCAATTTTAGTATCTAAATTGGGATGTATTCCTTATAAAACCCCCATAATATATACCTATCCAAAATTATATGATTTTATTCTATAATTATCCTCAAATTATACATTAGGGTTATTTTATCTAATCTATGTTTTCCCAAATCTAGTTCCCAAGGTTTCTAATAAACTTTTATCAAAACCAATTGTAGCAACTCGACCCTAGAGAGCTTAGGGATGGTGTCTACTACCGTTAAAATGGCATGATTACAAGGAATAAAATCGTGAAGGACCAAAAAGTTTAATCATATTGGTAAACTACATACATACCTCAGTCTTATATTATAAATTAATACACAAATTATGATATTATTTTTTTCTTTTCAGGATAACATTATTCCATATAGTATATCCATTCATATATTTCATTGTATTATTATTAGATTCCAAGAGAAAGGAATCAAAATAAGTGTGATCTGAAATTCTTAGTGAGGGTAAAGTATAGAAGAATAAATAACGATTCAATGAGAATAATAATTATATAATGGTATATAATTGAACACACATTCCCTGTAATAAAAAAACTGAGAAGGAAATACATAAACTATATGGAAAGGTAAGAAACTAAAACACATGATATTTAATCAATACAATAAGAATGTATTGAATTCATAGACTTTTTCACAATTAAAATCTCATGGATAATAAATACTGAATCAAAATTAATGCAATGCTTAATTATTGAAGGTCATGTCTCAGGAACATGAAAACCTCTACTATCAAGATCCATCATCCAGACAATTTTAAACTATAGGTAGAAACCCATTTAATTTTTTACACTTTTTTGTCTCATTATAACTCATTGATGCATCGAGGGGTTATATAAATTCTAGGTCCCAACTATAACTGGATTTCCAAATCATTCCTCATATTGAGTAATTGATTTAATTAATAAAAAATATGCCTTATCAAATATCTATATTGAATAAATTTTATGGATTGATCCATATTTCCCCAAATAATAAAATAACATTAAAAATAAACACCATATGAACAATGGTATACCGTTCAACAAATAATCTTATCCATAAAAACTTATATGGATATTTATGTGAAATTCAATTTCAAATGATTATAGGAAATTAAATATTTCAAGGGGACGAAAAGGAATCAAGGATGTGAACTCCAATACTATCCTTGGATAAATCAAGCATAAGACATCGAGAGCATTAATAAGTATTGTATCAATACAATACATCCAAAAGTGGAGTTAAAATAAAGGTTTTTTATTGTTTATGAATAAAAATACTATAAAAAATATTTAAAAAGCATTCTTCAAGAAAATATCCATTTATTTTGAAAAACACTTTGAAAACCATATTTTTTAAAATAAATATTGAAAATAAATTCACTAAAAATTTAAATTTTAATATTATATAGGAATATTCAATGAAATGAAAGTTGGTACATCTATAAATTCTATATGAGACAAAAATAACATTCCTTTCTCATGGTAAAAGGTTAGTAAAATTCCTTTTTCGGAAAGTGAATAAAATATTTCATTGAAAACATTAGTTAAAGAAAAAATGTTTAAAAATATAGTTAATAATTCATTTTTTAAAGGTTGAAAATATTTTTTTAAATCATTATTAGAAAATAATGTTTTTCGATGAAAATAGTTTTTCAGACTAAAGAGAGAATGTAGTCGGGTTTTCATAAAAACATTTTCTAAAACATTTTGATTACCTAAGAGTGGAAAATGGTACTAATACATGAAAAAAATCATGAGTAAATAGATGAGAGTAAAATTAATGGATTTATTGAATAATGGTCATATAATTTCCTTTAATTGAAATACCTCTAAAAGATCAAAAAAATTATTCTGGAGGAAAATAATCATTAAACATTTTAAATCATAATCCTCATGAAGGAATAAAACTAAATTAATGTTTTAATTATAATTAATTTAAAATTATCATTGGTATAACATATCAAAACAGGTAGTTGATACACTGAATAAAATAAGTAAGTAGTGAATATGAAATTTTTCTCACATATGTAAAAAGTTAGATGAAAATATATTACCTTGAGTCTGACTTGTCTTGTGTATCTTTATATTGTTAAATAATAAAATTTTGGTAATTATTTACTTTCTCCATAATAGTTTTCATATTTATAATAACAATAATTCAAATTACTAACATTTTTTATTCAAATATATAAATCATTAAGTTTACGTCATGTGTTTTGACCAAATACGATTTTTCAATAAAAAAATGTTGGTTGGTCAATAATGATAAAAGGGGTCACTATATAAAATATAAAAAATAATAATAATGAAATAATTATCATATTTTTTATTCAATTATGCTTTCAAAACCAATCATTAAATATGGTTATGAAAAATGAACTAATGTTCCAATCATGGAGAGGGTATGTCGTACATACGCAAGGGTAAGGTTCCCATTTTCCAATGATCATTTTATAAAGAATGAAAGTCATGTTAATCTATCCATAATGATAAATATATCATAAATATGATATTTTTTAATCATATATATATACATATATATATATATATATATAATTATTGTGATGTAAAAGGAATCAAATTGTGTCAAGGAGGTGATAGTCCACACGTCCATGAACGACATTATCACATTTTAAGTGTGTGAAAAGGTAATAAAAATGATATATATTATATTTATAAAAAGTAAATTATTATTTTAATAACATATATATTTTTTCTATATCACATATTTTTAACTAAAAACATCCTTTATACATTCCATGTTTCATGTGATCGAATCACATCACTTTTAGGGGGCGGTTGTCCACTCTTCTACAAACGAAGTTAACGTATTTACACAAAATGAAAATCATAAAGGTTTGTTATATATAAAAATTAAATAATAACAAATACATTATAAATATCATATATATAATATATAAATATATTTTCCATCCTAATTAACACCATGAAAGGTGGTAATGGAAGAACGAACGATCATAGTTTTGGGAGAAGGTAGTTCATCGTACACAAAAATGGTAAGTTCATTACCCATTAGATGGAAGTTTGTTTAAGTGTTGGTAGAAACCTTAACAAACAAGAATTTTATTATATTTAGGATACTTTTTTTATTATATATTCATGTAATAAAGAGATTTAATGGGTGGTGAATGGAAATAAAACAAAATAGCTTTAGAAAAGATGTTACCTTTTCATTTGTTAACTACTTTTGGTTTGCACAAAATGGTATTCACTGGATAGATTTTAGACCAATGTGTAGGTACCAGAAATAGGTATTTTATTTTTTGGATCTATTTGGCTAAATATTGGTCAAGGAAAAGCGGAATATAGGTGTGAGGAAGTTAGAGTTTTTGTGCCTTTTTATGCTCAAGGAGGAGCGGCATAGTTGTAATTTTATGGAATGGGAATTCCACCCAGGTTTTTTCTATGAAACATAGCTTAAATAATATACCAATTTATATAAGAGGGATAATAGAGCCCAAATATTTTCATCTAATGAATATTTGACAATTTTATAGGTCATTGTTTCCCTTATGATTAAGGTTTATTCCCATGTTAGGAAAATATTTCTCTTAATCACTCTAATTAATTTTTAACATGTCATAATATTATTTATAAAAAATAAGTTCAAATTAAAATAAATTTTAAATTATTTTTATTAAAAATTTGGAATCAATTTTTACAAATTCAAATCACATAAGTGGATGAAAATAACATTACTTTAATCCCATAGACGGGACAAGAATACAGGTTTTTAAAGTAAAAAATGATCAAAAGATTGCTATGTTTTTATATCCAATTTCAAATTTAAAGTGATTAAAATGGCCTAAATTGGATTAATTGATATAAAATTGATATAATATAACATTAAAATCAATAAAAATATTTTTTAACCTTATAAATAAATTATATGTAAAATAATTTTCGAATTAAAATTCATTATTTTTTCACTGTTGATCCAGAAATAAAACTTCGAAGAAGAATTCGAAAAATTCACCCTAACAAAATATTGAGATTTCTATTTAGAAAATGAATTTTATTTTTACATATAATATATATATCAGTACCAAAAAAATTATTTAAAATAGGTTCTCCATTAAAATGAAGTAAAAGTACCTTTATAAAAATATAGGTTTTTTGTATAATATTCGGTTTATTCTCATCTTATGTATATAAAATAATTTGAATTAACATAAAAAAAAATTTATTTAATATATAAAATATATATTTAAATAATATCATTTACTAACTTTAATAAATTTATTAGGATAAAATATATTTTTTGGAAATAAAAATATTTTTCTATAAAAATAATCTCTTTAGATTCAATTGATTCTTATATTTATTTGTAATTAATTAGTACCAAATGAATTAACTTAATATTTTTATAAACCATATATTTTCATAAGATATATAATCTTATTAATAGATTTTAATTTAACTTCTTGTTTATATCTTATTATACTAAATAATAATATTTTAATAATATTTTGTTGCTCGGTAAAAATCAGTCTAGCATGTAATGCAATCTATTGAACAATGACATTCTTATGTGTATGGAAAGATAACATAGTGTTATAATTCATTTCAAGCTCTATGATTTTTTTATTTTTTTAAAATATCAATTATATTTTAATGTTTCATGATATTATATTCCCTTGTGCACTTGGCATTACATCTCGTACATGTTAATGAATACAATGTTCTTACATTAGAATTTTGGGGCATTACAATCACGACCCTACCACTACACATAATCTCTTAATCAGCAGGGAACGCCCTATATTTTATAGGAATAACCAAGAAATATTAAAGAATATATAGATTAAATAACCCAACCCACCAAAAATTATCATAGTTTAGAGATAAGCCATGTATTCCATCCAAGGATTTTCTATACTATTCTTGGGTTTGGTGAATATCACTATGTATGAATATCACCCAATATGGGAGGGATTAGCCTATTTCAACCATAAAAGTGATACATCTCCAATGCATTAAAAACCTATATTATTTAGATATATATATTCCCCCTACAAGAATACCTTATGTTGGGTAGTTATCCCCATTCTCATAACAGAGGAAGTATATATAGCAAATAACATGTGGTATATAATATCTTGAAGGTATGAGGCTGGTCAAAGATCTAAAATTCCACAATACTCAATTGTGTTTTCTCAATTGGAATTTTATGAAATATTAGACATTTTAACAAAGAGATACATGTGGATCCATGCCACCTAACCTCCCATCACCATTAAACTAAAATAGCCACTTAGAGGACTCAAAATTGAGGCATCCCCTTATATTTCATAAGGGTTAAACAAAAGGGAAAAATTGATTCAACCTCCATTAGAATGTATAAAATAACAAGAAACAAAAATAGTGTGTATATATATATAAATAAATTTTATAAAACACATTTGTGAGATAAAGAATATAAGGGAACCTCCAAATCATAAAATACTCTAAGAAAAATATATATTACCAGCATTTATTTCTGATAAACAAAAAATATTGAAATTTCTTCCTCACTATATGTACTCCTGGAAGATCTCCAACCTACATGGTCACTTCCACCATCAAGATCAATTGTGATCCACTATACGCTATAATTTATCCCCAAGAGTTGGAACTGTATTAGCCATAGTATCTCCACATTCACTAAGGCCATCTCTTTACACCATGACATTTGTACATACACAACATGTGTGGGAAAAAGACCAATGTTAATTTTATTATAAACCTACCTAGTTTGATTCCCTGAATCTAAAAATGAATGATAAGAAATAAGTTCTCTCAAACTCCAGAATATGAAGGTATCTAAGACTATGATAATGAAATATATAGATATTATTACCCACTATATACTAAAGGGATGAAAATATATTCTAGTAATATTAGCTCCAAACCATGAAGGTTGAATTTCATGAGAAACTAGGGATGCTCAAAGTACCAAAAATTCTATATAGTCTGAAGTTGATAACTGACCATACATCACATACTAATGGAAACCAATGGGTTCCTAAGGATTCATATGTTTCAGAACATTTATCCACTCATACTCTATAATATCTACATTACCAAAAAACCATAAAAAGTGGATTATCCACTCATTGAATCATGTGTAGAAATTGAGGGAATTCAACACCTTACAATTTCAATATTACTTTGTCACCAACTAAGAAATCTATAGTGGAATCCAAACCTTGACCAATGATAAATTTTTTCAAAGGAATTATTGACCCTAAAATCATATCTACCTTACTATAAACAAACCCATGTCACATCTCAAAAATATTGGTGGAGAAAACTCACAAATCCAAAAGATAAGAATTGATTTAGGGTGTAACTAACTCCAGTGGATAGCCCTCACCATGTCTGAACTCATAGATGGGTGGGTAACCAAATCCTTATATAGAGGAACCTCACCCTTCATATGTGTGGTAGTATCAAACCATATATATAAATTGGTATACCCACTCCTTAAAATATAATTTCCTCTATGGGTTTTTGAACCTGATTGTGATCTGATCTATAGGCCCAATAACTTTTGTAATGCCTATAATGAAAAATTAACCAAATACATAAATCACCTCACATGTTTAATCTCATATTAATGATAATTGTATAATCATATCCTTCCTAGAATAAATTATTAATATAGTTTGATTTCATTCCCAAATATGTTTCCTGATAAAGGAGTTACAAAATGTAACTAATGAAGGAATAATAGATGACATTTACTATAGGAGTACACAACATGTATCCATTTATAAGCCAAAGTGTGTACTACCTCACCACATAGCATATAAAGGTATATATACATTACATGTATTATATGATACATGATATGTGTGATCTTATAGGTACTCAATATGTACCATTACAGCTCAAGTCATGTATAGGTATAAATTAACAGTGTGTCTCCAATGGACCATAATCTGTGGACTGAGCCAACACACCTGGAATATACTTATAGGGAGTTTATGTAACAAAAATATAACAAGGTACATAGGGTGTAGTCCTGACCGACATGTTGTGTGTGGCTACATGACCACTTGTGTGTGTACTCCCTATACATTCCATGCTTGTTAGATTTGGGTAACTTGAAATATGTACCAAGTCACACATAATGTGATTTTAAATTCCATTGAAACCCTTTCCATTACTAACTATATGATACATGATATGTGGATCTGGATCACACACCATGTGATCATGGTCGTCGTGCATAGAATAAAACAATTATTATATATTCACTATTTTCATGGTTCATGCCTCTGTTTGGTCTTGAACCACCACCCAATTCCCCACCCACTACTTCTAGGAATCTGATGAATGATTTCCAATAATTTTATTTTGGATATAGTGTTCAAAATAACTTTCATAATGCCTCAACATCCCACTCATCACATATACCTTCAAAACCATTCCATCATGCCTCTAGTGATCTAACTTTGCTTGATCTTAAATATAATTCTGTGTACCCCTACACAACCTTTATAATTTATATCTTACCCTTACATAACTATTGAATTTAACCTAATGAAATGATTATAACTTTTTTTGTACCCTTGTGAAACCATTTTCTACCCTTATATAACTAGTTTATAATTTTTTTACCATTACATAGCAAGTCAACTCACCCTAATGTATCATTTGTTAAATATTACTTACTATTATGTATAGTTTATTACTTATAACTTACACTTAAATGATAAATATACATGTACACACTACTTGAATCATACCTTTATATACACCCATATAAAAAATTTATACCTTATATAGTATATAAAAATTTTATTTTACATTCACAAAAGGCATCAGACATGCCATAACACAAATTTAAAAATATTCAATTTTTTGTTTTCTCGATTTTCATGATATTCATGATATATTTAATTTATTCATGTTTATTTAAAATGATTAAATTATTTTACTAATTTTATAAAGTAAAATTAATTATATAAAACTAATGAAATATATATTTACATTATTATAAATAGATTTTATTAACATTAAAATTTTTCTTCATTTATTTAAGTACTTGTAGTAGATAAGTAAAATATCTTGTATTTATTATTTTGACTTGATTTATTTGATTTTATTGTTTCTAAAATCCTGATGTATTCTAAGGATCTCATTCCAAATTTTTTATTGTTTTTAATATATTATCTTTAATGATTGATATTATCTCATGTATAAAAATGGGAATGTATTTTAAATTGAAATTTTTAATATTATAGAATAACACTATGAATGATTCATATGAGATATTTGACCTATTATATTGGATTTTTTTAAACATTATAACAAAATATTTAAAATTTGATTCAATTTTTCAAATAGTTTTAATTTAAAATGATAATATTATAAATTATTTGTTTATATTTTTCTACATCCTTGATAATTTGGAAATATTATTATTTCTATTTTGAATTTAATTTCAAAATAATATCCTTGACTTTTTGAGTGAATTTGTTTTAAATGGATCGAGTAGGATTAAATTAATGATGCTTGAAATATATTGACCTTATATGTCTTCATCATAAAGACACCCAATGGATTATAAAACATTACATGGGGATAATTATCCTATAAATAGAGCCCTATAGAGGACCTAGTAATCCAAATATCTATATCTACATTCCTTGGAAATCATTATCCAAAATCCAATGAGCTCATGCACCCTCAATATGAATTTCTTTCAAAATATTCTTTCTCCTTATTGAGTGTGAAATAAATTTCAATATCCCAATCAATTTCTTCTTTTATTCTAATTCTCCCTTGAGTACATCATATTCTTTGGGATAATTGAGACTAAAATAAAAAGGTCCTCTTCCTTCCCTTTATTTTAATTTTTTGATTACTACCATAAATTTAAGGGATAAGAGATTTATCAAATTTTTTCTATTAAAAAGAAAATGGACTAGTATTTTGTGGTTTCTAGACTCAATGTTAAATAGAAATTTTATTTTGAATATGATTTATTGTTATATAATAAAATAAAGGGTCATTTTTTGTATCCAATCTACCATTAAAGCCAAATGAATCATGCATTAAATCATTGATTGATTGAGTTGATATACATAGGTGTTACATTAGTTACAACTGTTGAACATCCTTAAAAAATACCTTGACTGATTTTTATTACATATTTTCATTTATCTATCACTTTCATTCATTTATTTAATAATTTTTTTAATCCATAAAACATGCATAATCATTTATTATTCAAATAGTTTTTCATTTTCTACATCCTATTTTACAATAATATTAAATTATATTTTGTCACTTTCAATGCATTGGTTATCTAATTATTTTATGAAAAAGTATTTAATATTGGATTTTTTCCATCAAATTTATTAATGGGAAATTCATCACCTCTGTCCATTTAACCTATTTCTAGAAAAAAACTAGAATATATTGATACATGATAATGAGAAAAATATCTTTTTAAAAACAATTAAGAAAACAAGAATTGTCTATATGTTATGATAGTGGGACATTCCATCTCAAATGTAAATGCACAAACCATGGTATAAAAGAGATAGATAATAAACATGATCCATGGAGCATAATAATAGGCATATATATAAGGGATCAGATCTGTATAGTATTACCCTTTGAGTAATTTGAATGATTGAGGTTCTCGAAGGAGTTCTAGAGTGGGTCTGTAGGTGTTTTTCTATGAAATGCTAGAAGAATGGATAATTCAAATTGTGTAACTATGTTTCATTTCATGTATTCATTGTTCATGTATTTTTATGGCCAGATCAAGGGATGTTACATGATGTGTATTTATTCTGGTTTAATGGTTTGGGGCGATTCAGTTTTTAGTAATAATTAAATCCAGATATTTACACAATTTGAAAATGGGTTTCATGAAATGTAAATGTCATGTGAAACACACCTATTAATGTTGAAACTTATTAGTATTTCTCAAAATATTATACATTATCTCATTATCTAAGTGTCTAATGAAACTCTTCCTAGAAATATTTGGATTCCATCAATGGGGATCGATCCATGTCTTCCATATTTGATCCCTAATAATCCAAGGTGCATTCTTTATTTATTTTCTAGTAGGTTCTCCCTAATCATTCAAGTTACCTCCAGTTTATTCCTACCATTCAATGGAGCATGATATCCAGGTTTCTAATGGAGTCCTTCTTGGCTGTTTTTTGGTGGGGTTATACTACAGAATCCTTGGAGGGATGCAGCATCTAGTGGGATAGTTGATCAAGATCAACAACATTGGTCTATTGTCATGAGAATAACGTTGACTCCTTTGAGGTATGGGATTCATTGATTCGATTACATTATCTATATGAAATCATAAATTGACCATGGTTTATCCCTTTGTATGGAAATGTAATAAACATAATAATTATTCGACCAAATTAATAATTATTTAGTTAGTGATAACATGTTTTTCATTCAACCGTGATAGTGGTTTGCCTCTTGATTTTTTGGATAGTGTGATATCTATTCTTTATTTGTTATAATGTCTTGTTATGCTATATATTATCATGTTTTTCTTGATGGAAAATTGTATATAATGTAAAGAAAGATTTAATTGATATTTAATTGGTGTGGGAATCAAATAAGTGGGAAGTATGAATTTGGTGTTTCCTATAAATTAATGGAAATAAAATTTCTGAAATGTGCAAGATTGATTAATTTTGATCTTCCATAAAATTAATGGAATTGATAAATAATCTGAATCGTGTTATTTCTTGTGGATGATAGTCTTTAAAGGAATGATAATGATAATGGTTTAAATGTTGAGTGATATTTTAGCTTGTGACAGCATTATAAATTAGGTTTACAAATTTTAGAACATGTGATCATTATATATCTTGATTCAGGATGGAAAAAAACGGTTTTTTGGTAAATATAATTCCTAGGGACTATGTTTTTTATCTTTTTTTGAAGGTTTTGTTTCTTGATTTTGGAGTTGTAGGGTAGATTTTATGTGTAAAGGTTGGCTACCTTGTTTTAGGTCCCAAATTTCTTTATTGGTTATGCATGTTTTTTCTTACTTCTTTTGTGATGTACTCCAGATGTGAGATTATCTATGAGATGTGGTATGAGGTGTGGAGGCCCAAAATTTATATTAAAAAATTGTATATTATCCTAGGCTGAATTATTTTATATGGGCATGGAGATCCTAATGATATTGAACCATTTGATTCCTATGATAGAGTGATGCATCATGATATGCATATGGGTGTCGAGGATGACACCAAAGATGACAGAATGGGTTGAACATGGGATTACCCATTAATTTTTTTTTTGAGTGTTAGGATACTCTCATATGAATTAGTTTAATTTATGATGGAAATGTTTCTTGTTTTATCAGTAATCTATTCCCAACTTCTTGAGGCAGCTGGGTGTGTTGGGTTTCATGTTACCTCTTAGTGGTAGCTTAGGATGGTTTTCCTAGAGTACATGTATTATTTAATTATTCTAATAATTATTGAATAATTTATAACCCATGGGGTTTGGAGTGATGTAATAAAAAATATGGAAAGATGATAATCATGATAAATTGTGGACTCGGTTTGGAGTTTTCTTGGAGAGCATGGAAATTCCTCTGATGATTAATGTAATATAATTTTGAATAATGATGAAGGTTAATTAAGGGATAATAAATTAATGGAATGAATTTATTGATAAGAAAATAAGTAATTAATGTATCTATTTAAAATTATTATGTGCATATTGGACATCTAGTCTTAGTAGTGGCAGTCGATATTTTGAAAGATGTTGGATACAGTTGAGTCTAAAACTAGTCCATTCACATATCAAGGTTGTGAGATATATTGTATCATGTATATTTTGTGATTTTATATGCTACCCTACCCTTGTTGGTTATAGTGACTACCACCTAGTGTAAACTGGGCGGGTGTTTTCTCTAATATCCTAGTGGGAGGATGGATGGATAAGTACCCCCTTTGTCCCCACTCCCTTCTCTAGGTTGTTACATGTGATGGTATTAATGATAATTTGTTTTCCCATATATGTGTGTAGAGGTTTATGATGGATTTTGGTAATTTCACACACATTTATTACCAGATATAGTATCAAAAAGACTATTATATGTATGATTTGTATAGGTTGTGGTGGATTTAGGCACGTACTCAGTGTATGGGATAAAATGGCTTGAGGTATAATACCTAAAGTATGATACAGGTCATGTGCACGGGGGAGGTTCCTAGCAACTACTAAGTTAATATATATATATATATATATATATTTGTGGATGGGATGATGTGATGATGTGATGATGTGATGGTTGAGGTGAATGTTGTGATGCCATGCTTAAGTATCTTTGGGTGGGTTTATTTTGGTGAGAGATGATTCCAGACGTGCAACATTTGAGGAGAGTAGAAAAAGTGGGGAAGTGGGAGTGGGGTGCCATTGATGTTTCAACCCAGTATTATATGCTCTCTTCTATGCAATACATAGTAAGATTTAACCGTTGTGAGATTGGTAAATTAGTATACCTATTTTTGTGATGATTTAGTTTGACTGTTGATCATTTTGATTTATCATGTTTTCATTATATTTTTCATGTGATGGTATTTGTAGGATCCTATCGATTATACTATTATCCCCACCCTAGGTATATATAAATTTTTTTTACTTAAACTAGATCAGGTTGAAGATTGAGCTAGATATTACTTGCTCATGTTTTTCATGATCCATTTGGGATTTGTGGTATCAACCATCATTACCTTCAGGTACTTATAGTTTCCCATCAAGTTATTTTAGTACTATATGGAATTTAATGTTTTCACTTAGTATTTATTTATATATATTTCCAAGAATGTTATGATTAGTGTATCATTATTATCATTCTATTCCATAAGTTCTTTTATATGGTAAATATTCCCATATATATGTTTATTAAACCCTTAGTGATAGTCTCCAACTTGAGACTTACTAGAGGTGGGTCTCAGGAAGTCACTATATCTCTTCCCACATTACAGAATCTTTGTAGGAAGGGGGCCCTGATAGAGTGGTATTAGAGGTTTAGGTTGAGGTATTGGATGTAATTTGGAGTTAATAATAAGTAATATTGCATGTTTTGGTAGGTAAATAGTGTTATATATTATTAATAAGCTATATAAACATGGGAGACCGGATGAGACATAGGTTTTAGTGACCATTGTGATCTGATTCACATGCCTTTATGTTTACTTAACCTACTAAATGAAGTGAAACTGAGTGTAGGGTAGAAAAGTGGGAAAGGATCATGAATTATTATTTATTTGATTTAATTTGTAATGGTTAGACATTGGGAAATGATACAATCATAACAAGATAGTAATTGATTTATTAATTAATTTTAAGTACTCTATATCCTAGGTTTAGGCTCTCTAATAGTTTGTTCTTTTTTCAAGCATCGCTTTAGGTCAACACCCATGTCAGGTTCATACCATAGATGTTCATAAAGATATTCCATAACATCACTACATAGTGGAGGTCGACAATAATGACACTTGTTTGAGGACACTTTAAGAGTTTCATCACAAGAGTCTATAGTAGGATGATGGATTTGTTTTAGTTTAGTCACAAAAGACTGGTTAGAGGTGGTAGATATAACTTTCATTTCCATTCATGCTCGGAGGGAAAATAGGGTTATATTGTCTTTGATGATGATACTTGGAGCCTTGAAGAAGTGGTTGTTATTATTCCTTGGGATTAAGAGGAGTCGACTATCTCATTGGATAAGTTTTGAGACTATTTTTTAGTAAAGTTTTTTTCTTCAACCGTGAACGAGAGAAGTCGCTATGAGCTACATATCCTTCAATAGGGTGGTTCCAATTATTGAGAGCTTGGAATCTATTTCAGGACAACTCTATGATATGATTCTGAAATTTTGATAGATAAGGAGGCCAAGTTGAGGCCTTTCATGGAACAATTTCATTATGAGATCCAGCATCATGTCACCTTATTTTTTCTCAATACAAATGTTTAAATTCTTGAGAGTGTAGAGTTTATTGTTCAGATGTTGGGAAGAACTATATCATCCTGAGAGGGGATTCTTCCTAATTCCTCTCAATTTATTTTTGTGGTTTAGGGTTCCTAGTTTCCTATTAAAAATTTCTTTTAGTTAGTTAGGGGAAGGTATTATCCCTCATCATCTCATTTTTTCAGGGGCATTATCTCTCAAACTTATTCCAAGTTATTAGATAAAATTTTTTATTTTATAGGACATGGTTATGAACAATGAGAGTTCCTGAACTTTTTTTGAAGTAATAATGTGCCACGTATTCCACATCAAGTTCCTCAATTGAGGTAGTTTTAGCATAAGTAGAAGTAGCGGGGTGCTCCGGTTTAGGATTAGTAGAGAGGATATGGCTTGGGTAGAGTACATCCCCAAGAAGCTCCTAATGCCCAGAGAGTGTAGAGATTCCATGGAGGTGGTCATTGGTATGGTCATTGAGGCCATGGAATAGGGCATGGTCAACTTCATGCTTTAGAATTTCTTTCAATAGGAAATCCAAACATCGTTTTTGATACCCTTTAGTTTTTTCAACATGGGAGAATTATTTTTTTGAGATAGGAGAGACACACTACTTTATTTCACCTAACCTCATCCAAGATTTGGGACATGAGGAAGATATGTTTCCAGTTTTATTGGCATTGACTATTCCAGTTGGAGGTTGAGCTAAGTTGTATAAAGTATATATAGACTGTGACCTAGTGTTGGGGTAGCACTGCTCATGGTGATATTTCTTATGTTTACCAATACATCCATATGATACCATTATTAGTATGTATTGATTGTGTCTACTATAGAATATCATAAATTTCTTTAGGATATAATTTTTTTAATGA
The DNA here is from genome assembly GCA_963277665.1 of Viscum album. Classification (NCBI taxonomy): domain Eukaryota; kingdom Viridiplantae; phylum Streptophyta; class Magnoliopsida; order Santalales; family Viscaceae; genus Viscum; species Viscum album. The sequence goes on from OY728122.1 coordinate 1,259,362,642, forward strand.
TTTTGATGAACAAATTGTGTTGTTTCTTGAAAATAGAGACCCTCAGATATGTCTGAGGAATATTATTCCCATGTATCTTTGAGGATATAGTTAATTTTGATCTTTTTAGTATTTATGTATTCAGTGTTTCCAATGGTTTGGGAAAAGTTCCATAATGTCTTTCGAAAGGAGGTTGTAGTGTTACCCCCTTGCTAGAAGATTGAGTTTGGGATCAAACTACATCTTGGATTGTCTCCAATGTCAATATATCCATATAGGATGTCACCTTCTGAGTTTTGATAGCTAGGAGTACATCTCGATGATAAATTTTATCAAATTTTTGTTTGGTAGAATCTTTCTATATAGGAATCACCATTTTTTTGGGAAGAACGATGATAGTAGTTTATGGATTTGTATTGAGTATCATCGTTTGAACCAAGTGACAATGAAGAACCACTATCCACTTCCATGGACTAAGGAATTATTCAATTATCTCAAGGGATAAAGTTGGATCTCAAATATTTAATTATGGTCAAGATATCATCAGATAAGGGTGAAGGGTTCTGATATTCTAAAGACTACTTTATATTTCCTCTAGGGGAATTATGATTTTGTTATTATTTGAGTTTGTGTAATGAATTTTCTTTACATTTTCATAAAGTTGATGAACTCGGTGTTCAGACAATTCTTGGATAAGTTCAAGTTGGTTTTCTTCACCGAAATCCTTATGTACTCTACATATGAGGGGGATCATGAAGGGAATCTACAAGTCATTTTATGGGTTTTTTTTATGATAAGATATTTGGTATGTTTTAGAAATGTTAGTTTTATGCTCATGATGGTTGATTCAAGGGGCATGTGGTATCTCATCAGAGAGTAGTTGTGGATCCTTTTAACATTGAGGAAGTTTTTGTCTTTGGATTCTCCCAATATATTGGAAGAGGTGTGGAGTTTCTCTAGTATTAATGGCTATTACTGGTGGTTCATAGCCGATTTCTCTCAGTTTCTGACTCCTATAATATCCCTAACCTGGAAGGATTAGGCATTGTTATGGACTGACCAGTGTTAGGAAGCATTTGAGTAACTAAAGGATAAGTTGGTTAGTTTTGCAGTCCTTTTTTTCACTAAAAAGAGTCCAATTTGAGGTTTTCTATGATGATATGAATCATGGGTTAGGCTATGTTCATATTCTCTAGAGATCAGCTGTTTCATAGGGTTACTATTAGATATATCCCCATAAGGTTAACTATTCCACTTGTGAACTTGAGTAGTCATAAGTAATGTTTTATTTGAAGTTGTGGAGAAATTACCTCCTTGGAAAGTGTTTTTGGATTTTACCAACCACAAGATCCTGAGTTATATCTTCTTCTCGCACAACATGAACTTTCATCATCTTCTATGGATAGAGATCTTATAGGATTAAAATTTTCAGATATATTATATTATAGGAAAGGGAAATGTTGTATCACATTCACTAATCAGGAATTCTAGTAGTGATTTCGTTCATGAATATGAAGACTCGTGAGGAGTTATTGAAGAACTCTGAGTGATGCATCTAGATATGGGAGATATTTGAGGAAGAGGTTATATTTTATTATTGACAGTGTAGTCATATTTCCAAATATAATTGTAAGAGCCCTAGTTTTGGGGTTCATATTTGGAGGTATGGGGGAACATGGTTGTTTTGGAGATTCCCCTAATCATTTTTCATAGGATTGACAATACTGGGTGTTGTTCTAGGTAAGGACTTTCCTTCCTTCGGAAATCTGTGAGATGATTTTTGTGAGTTCTGTATCTATCCTTCGATGGTACATCTCAGTTTTACAAAGATGTTCTATTCATTGTAAATTTAGTTTTAGTGGATTAGGTTAAATAATTCATTTTAATAATTTTTTGCTCGATGTTTTGTCTTCCATTATGTGAAGTCTAAGTTAGTGTTCTCGATTATTTTTCCAGTCGTTAGATGTTACCCAATTTAATTGGGAGGTGATCTTGATTGACACCATTAATTGTTTACAATGATCTTATATAGGTTATGATTATATATTGATAATAGTGGATCATTTGAAAAAAATCATCCCATTTTATTAAAATCAGAAGATGAACTCTGTATAGACTTTTTTGAGGAAGTATCTGGAGGAGGTAATCTGAATCCATGAAGTCTAACAGATGACTATCTTTGATTAATATCCTTATCATACATCCATTTTTTTGAGAGGTCTCTAGCATAATTTTTCCTCCCAATTATGCCTTCAAACTACTTTTTATTCCTAGAAGGATGGTCATATAGAGTGGACCACAAAGACTGTTGATAAATTGATGTTCTCATGTGCTCAAGTTTATTGAGGCTCATGGATGAGGCACCTACCCTTGGTAAAAGTTTTCATACAATAAAATTTTCCAATATATCATTATTATGGAACTATTTATAGATTTTTATAACTAAACTTTTCAATATTTTTTGTGCTAGATTGGGGTTATAGAGGAAGTAATTCTTATACTGGAAGTGGTGGAGAACATGAAAAAATATGTTACAGGTAATTCAAATGTGGAATAAGGTAGTTATAAATCATTATAAATCCTATGATGATCATAGGAGGATACCTATTGAGTTTTACATTAGAGATAATGTTTTATTGAGGGTGACTCGTCGTCATGGTAATTGAAGGTTTGGTCATGGGAGTATGATTTCTCCCTAGTTTTTTGGGACATTCGAGTTGTTGGCTTGTGTTGTTGTTATGGTGTATCATATAGAACATCCAATGTAGACGATCTAGATACATAGTTCTTTTCATGTTTCATAGCTCTATCTTTATATTTATGATGACTCTAATGTCATCATTTGGGGAGATATAAATTTTGGTGTCGATGTGACCATTACGGAGATCCCTATGGAGATGTAGGACCACTAGGAGAAGTTGTTTCATGGGATTTCTATTCCATTGGTTCATATCATGTGTTGGAATGGTGGGATGGAGGATAGTACCTAAGAACATGAGCATCATATTCATACTCAATACCCTAAGCTATTTTATTTTTAAGTATTCCCTTGTAATATTTTTCATTTTATGGATATTGCGTTTTTTTTGTTTATGAGATGGTTTCCTATTTTTGTGTTTACACTCATTTGATAAGTATCTCCCCCAATAGTTTGTTTAGGTTCTGTTTAATTTTGTTTTATAGTTTTTCTATATTTATATGTGTTATGAGGTTGAGCTCCTATGATGGGAAGACCCTTGATAGGTATCTTGTGGGGTTCTTTTGCTGATGACCCAATTTTATTTTCTCCTTGGGTTTGGTTATGGATTCTCATGGATGAGAATTGATTGAAAGGTATCTAATTTATGGGCTTGAATCCATGATTTTCATCCAATTTTAGGACTCCAAATCTTGTTGTTCTCTAAATATTCCTGGAGTGGGTTTTGACGTGTTCGGCTATGAAAATATTAATGTATAGAGAATACATGGCGTGTAAATTTGTTTCAAAAAATGTATTTAATGCTCATAGCTTGTTAAGGAAACTCCATGGTGTGTTTCATGATCTATATTTATTCAGAGTTATGATGTTTGAGGTGACATATTTTTTAGTGATATACAAATCCTGACATTTACGTGATGTGAAAAAGGGTTTCACACCTTGTAAATTTCCTATGCAGTGTGCCTAGAAATGCTGTAGTGGCTTGGCAGTTCTCAAAACCCTACCCCATTTCCCATTTTCGAAGCTATTGGTTACCCTATTCCTAGGAGTTTTTGGATTCATTTTATGGGGATTGTTCTTTTCCATCCATCTTCGATCCATGGTGATCTATGGTGCATTCTTTATGCATGTTAATGCTTGTATATTATCAAAATAATAGGCATGAAAATGAGAATAGTTTTAACATTAAGAAAATGTTTGTCTTGTTATATCTTATTTACTTAGGTTTCCAATATTTAGAACATGTGATTAATAAATTAGTTAATTAAAGAAGGAATAAAAATATTTTTTATTTGATAAAGATATTTTTTAGGGAATGAGTTTCCCATATTCTTATAAAGGCTGAGCGCCTTGATTTTGGATCTGTGAGAGGTCATTTATTGGTAAATATTAGATGCCTAGTTTTAGGGACTTGATTTCCCTATTGGTTAAGCCTGTTTTTTTCCTTTTTCCTTTTTGAAATTCTACATATGTGAGATTCACTATAGGATGTGATATGGGTATGGGAGATCTGAATGTGATATGATATGGGGATGGATAAACCAGGGATAAATGATGTGATGTGGCCCGGGAGGTGTGCATAATATTGTGTTGAGCATGTATTGTTTCAACAATAATCTATATTTTTATGATGATTTTGATGCTCACAAATACCCTTATTTGTTATTCTAATGATTTTACTTTATGTATATTTTAGGAAATTAATATTCTTTATATTCCCAATTTTTGGAATAATATTAAAGCATATGATGTGCATGAAATATTTGTTAAAAGTGTTAGTAAAGATATTCAGCATGTTCTAGAATCACTGTTCAAATCATACGTTGGAGAGAAAAGTGTAAAGATTATATCCTATGTTTATTTTATGGGAGTTCAGAAAATTATGGTTAATCAACCTTTAATTTGGAAGGAACCTTACATTTGTTATATGAGAAAACTATGGTAAAATAACCTTATGTTGGTAAGGAACCATACGTTTATTATATGAAAAATTTATGGATGAAGAACCTTACATAAGTATGGAACCTTATTTTTGCTTCACAAAAGTATGGATCATCAACCCTACTTTTGTAATGAACATTATGTTTTATCAAAAAGTATGGATCATTTACCATGCGTTCTGAAGCAAAGAAAAATTACGGATCATATACCATACGTTTGAATGTCGATGACAAAAGTATGGATCATCAAACTTACATTTTTAATCAAACATACATTTGGAACCGTACATTTGACTTCTTCAGACATTGGAGATATGAATTTTCAACATTATCGTGCAACGGTCATTTGCTGAATATTAGGATGATTTCAAGATTTATTCAATGCCCATTTTTAAAGTGAATATTTGGCTGATTTAAAGTCGTATATATGTGATTCAAAGGATTGATTTAAGAATATTATTTCGTTCTGATTATTAAGGGAATTTATAACCACTCTGTTATTAAAACTTTTTAAATATTGTGATCTATCAGGAAACTTTAGTGGATCTGAATTTATGAATAAGGTGCTCTTATTTATTCTATATATTCTATGTATCTGAATTATATAGATCACACGGGTGACATGATATCTCTTGAATTCAAGGAGATTACAAGATTAAAATATGGAGATATTTGAGTTTCAAAAAAATAGAGATTCGTTGATTCTTTAAAAACATATTTTACAGATATGCTACTACAACGAACGACCAATTTCTGTTTTATATCAGAAAGGGAAACTTTGAAGTTGTAGATCTATCATGAATCTACTACTGATTGTACATCTATCATGAATCTACTACTGATTTTTGCTTATTATATTTCAAGATCAATTGAAACCAAATCAATTCAGAATTGCACTTATATGAAGAACAATCTTTCTGAAGACAACAATCCATTTACTGTCAGTTTCATACTACAAAAACTGTGAAGATCAATCGAAAAGTATTTTTTAGAACAATAATCTTTTATTTTGAGTATTGGATTCTCATACTAATTTGTTTGATTGGTTTTCTATTTAGAACCAGAATGCTCTATGTTATCCTTAAACTATAAAGGTTTCAATTGCCTACACTCAGTTGTGGATGGTCTCGTGAAAAGAGGGTTGACTAGTGAAAATCACCAAGCTCGTGGAGAAGAGCATTGGTGGAGTAGACTAGGGGATCTTTGTGCCTCAAACCACTATAAATCATTGTGTCCTAATATCTATTTATTTCTGTTGCATAAACAATCTGATAAAAATATAAGTATAGAATTGATTATCATCAATATTTCTCAATAAGTTTTTAAATACCCAATTCACCCCCCCCCCTCTTGTGTATATTTCATATAACATGATCCAATAATTGGTATCAAAGGAAGGTTATTTTGTTAAAAGCTATAGAAATCAGAAAGAAAAGGATTATATATAGATCTCAATGGCTAATACATGAGAGGGAATGTCAATAGTTTGAACTTCGTACTTCAATGGTGAAAATTATGGATGTTGGAAATCGATGATGTCCATCTACCTAAATAATCCTGGATACATAGTCTACTCTAAAATTATTACTCTTTATGTGATTCCAAAGAAACTAGAAACATTGAGTGATGCAATGGAAGCAATCTGTGACATAAATTCAAAATAAATGAATGCTATCATCGGTTGTTTAGGACCAGATGAATTTAACTGAGTATCAAAATTCACTACAGCTTATGAGATGTGGCAGACAATTGTAGTTTCTTATGAGAGAACTGACAATGTCAGACAAATGAGATATGATACATCAAAGATGAAATTTTATATATTTAGAATACTTGATTATGAAAGCATCAATCAGATGAATGGAAGGCTTACATAGATCATCAAAAAATTACTTCCTTGGAATATACTATTAACAAAGTAGATCAAGCCTGGAAAGTACTACGAGTACTACCAACCCTATGGAATGGGATATCAGTAGCCAATAGGATGTCATCACCTATTAAAATATAACTATGGGAGAATTGATTAGAACCCTAATTATATATGAAGCAGAGATGGAAGATGAATCTAATGATCATAAATTATTGATAAAAAGATAAAATATTTCTCTGAATGTTACATTTCAGAAGAAGTGTAGAAAGGTGAAAAAAGTGATCAAAAAGGAAAAAAGTTCTGACTCATTTGATTTAGCTATGGAACTGGCACAGATGGATAGAAAATTCAACAAGTTTTATAAGTTTAAAGGATTAAAAAAATCCTTCATTAAATATGAGAAAGATACAAAGGAAGTCAGATGTTATGAATGCAAGAAAGTGGGTAACAAAAGACCTAACCGTCCTCTACTAAAAAGGGAAAATAAAATGAAGTTTTTCAAAAATACTGATTATGATCAGAAAGATAAAAGAGAAATGAAAGCTAAATGGAGTGTTTCTGAAGACTCTATCCACTCATCAAATTCTGGCTCAGAAAAAGAAGAATCAAATCTAAATGAAAACATGTGACTCATGGATGAAGATAATAAGTTACAATCTTATTAATTTTCCAATTCTGATTCTGACCCTAGCTGCTCAAATAAAAAACTATAAGCCTATTGTAATATACTGGATGAAAAATATGATTCCTTATTAAAAAAGCAAAAAACACTAAAAAATATTCACAATGAAATTTTCGTAGAAAGAGATACTTTGCTAAAACTGCATCAAGAATTAATTGAGAAATATAACTCATCTAAAACAAAAAGTACAAATCATGAAACTAAGATCAAAATACTGTAAGAAGAAGTAGAAACCTACAAAACTGCAGATATCTTTTCTAGAAAAGGAGAAAATACTTTAAATGAAATTATTGGTATGAATGTAATTAATAAATAATGATATGGAATAGGCAGTAAAGGTGAGAAACCTAAAATGTACAAAAACTATTTTGTTTCAAATAAAAAATGTGTAATTTCAAAATATTGGGGAACAAAAGGTCATACAACTAAAAATTGTTATTTAAGAAATACCCAAATTAGTGTAATTAAAAAGGCCTTTATTTCAAACATTTTATTTGACTCAAAAGACTACAGAAAAACAAGGAAAATCTGGATTCCCAAATCACTTCTAGATAACACTACTAGATCCAAGAGAATATGGGCACCAAAACAAACCATTGTTTATATGAATTTTCAGGAGGTAGGTCACAGAAGAAAAAAGAAGAAATGGTACATGGATAGTGGTTTTTCTAGGCATATGAGTAGAAACTCATCAAATTTTAAAATATTAACTCAAAGTGATGGGGGATTAGTCACCTTTGGTGACAATTCCCAAGGAAAAAACCATTGGTATTGGAACTATTGGAGATCCAGAAGCTATCTCAATAAATAAAGTACATTATGTACAATGATTGAAACATAACCTGAGAGGTATTTCTCAACTTTGTGATGATGGTTATTTTTTTATTTTTCTAACAACTGTTGTTCTGTATTTAAATATAAATTGGTTAAATTTAGATCACCTAGAACTGAAAATGTTTATACCCTGGACTTCAATTCCTTATGTAAACAAAATTAAAATTGTTTAAATACTAAAATAAATGAATCCTAGATCTGGAATAAAATATTTAGACGTTTCAATATTTATGATTTACATACATTGTCTAAAAAACAATTAGTTTCAGATTTACCTAGTCTTTAATTTGACAGTGAATGATTCTGTGATGCATTTCAAATTAGAAATAAACATAAATCATCTTTCAAATAAATTAACAAAATTTCTACATATAAATCTTTAGAACTTATCCATGTGGATCTATTTGAACCTTTAAGAGTATAAAGTTTTACTGGTAAATTATATGTGTGTGTTTTAGTTGATCACTATTCAAGATTTACTTGGATATATTTTCTAAAATATAAAAATGAATCTTTTAATATATTTGAATGTTTTTTAAAAGCTGCTCAAAATGAAAAAGATTTTAAAATAATTTCATTAAGAAGTGATCGTGGTGGAGAATTTGAGAATCAGGAATTCAATTCCTTTTTCTCATATCTAGGTATTAAATGCACCTTCTCTACACCAAGAACACCACAACATTATGGAATTGTTGAAAGAATAAATATAACAATTCAAAAAATGGATAGGACTTTGCTAAATGAATACAGTCTTCCTACCTATTTCTCGGTAGAAGTTGTAAGCACAGCCTACTATATAATGAGTAGAGTTTTAATCAGATCAATTTTCAAAAAGACACCCTATGAACTTTGGAATAACAGAAAACGTAAAGTAAAATACTTAAATGTTTTTGTATGCAAGGTTTATATCTTGAACACCAAGGACAATATTGGTAAGTTTGAACCAAAATCTGATGAATGCATTTTATTAGGATATTTTTCTGCCTACAAATCCTGTAGATTTTTTAATAAAAATTCAAGGATAGTTAAAGAATAAGTACATGTGAAATTTTAGAAATTTGGCCCTTTTGACAAAAGGAAAGATCAAATTGATGAATTTGGCCCTAATGATAACATGAGACTTTAAAACCTAAAAGATGATTTTGAAAATGATATAAACATAATTCAGTCTAGTTCAGAAGAACATGACAGTGATAAAACTAATATTATTTTACCTAGACAGTCTGGAACTCTAAAGAATCTACCTTTAGAAACTATTATAGGATACTTAGACAGAAGAATAAAAACTAGAAGAAATATAGGAAATCTAGTTGAGTTTTATTCCTTTCTATCATAATTAGAACCTAAGTCAAAAGAACAATCCTTAGTTGATGAAACTTGGATGATATCAATGAAATAAGAACTAAACCAAATCAAAATAAATGAAGTTTGAAAATTTGTTAAAAGACCAAAAAACTATCATGTTATTAGAACTAAATGGGTCTTTAGAAATAAACAAGATGATCACCAATTTATAACTAGAAATAATGCAATACTAGTATCTATAAGATATAATCAAGAAGAAGGTATATATTATGATGACACATTTCCCCTGTAGCTAGATTAAAATCCATTAGAATTCTTTTAGCCTATGCATCTCATATGACCTTTAAATTATTTCATATGGATGTTATGTATTCATTTTCAAATGGTGATTTAATGGAAGAAGTGTATGTTGAGCAACCTCTTGGTTTTGAAAATTTTCAAAAACCAGATTTTGTTTTTAAACTTAAAAATGCTCTCACTAGCCTTAAACAAGCACCTAGATCTTGGTATGAAAGACTTACTTCTTTTATTTTGAAAAATGATTTTATTTTTGGTATGTCAAATCCAACAATTTTTAAGAAAACTATAAATTCTAATATTCTATTGGTTCAAATTTATGTTGATGATGTAATTTTTGGATCAACAAATAAAAAATATTGTCATGATTATTCATAATTAATTCAAAAAGAAATTGAAATGAGTATAATGAGAGAATTAAATTTTTTTAGGACTTCAAATCTATCAAAAAGATATTGGAATGTTTTGAATCAAAGAAAATACATTACTGAATTACTAAATAAATTTGGACTTAAAAATAGCATGACATAAACAATTCCTATGTGTACTAATATAAAACTTGATTTGGATGAAACTGGAAAACCAGTACCCAAAAAGTTTAATTGAGGTATGATTAGTAGTTTATTATATTTTACTGCAAGTAGGATAGATATTATGTACTCAATATGTCTATGTACAATATTTCAATCAAATTCTATATAACCTCATCTTATAGTTGTCAAAATAATTTTTAGATATTTAAAAGGAACTATTTGTTAATCTCTTATTTATCAAAAAACATATGATTTTAATTTAATTTTTTACTCAGATTATTATTTTGGAATTTGTATATTAGATAGAAAAAACACCTTAGGAACCTATTAGTTTTTAGGAAAATCTATAGTGTCATGGTCTTGTAAGAAACAACACCCAATTTCTTTTTCAACAGCCAGAGCAGAATATGTATCTGTAAGTAGTTGTTGTGCACAAGTTTTGTGGATGAAAAACACTCTTATGGACTTTATACTAAATTTTGATAATACACATATTTTATGTGATAATACTAGTGCTATAAATATTTCAAATAATCCTATAAGTCATTATAGAACTAAGCATATTGATATTAGATATCATTTTCTAAGACACCATCTTTTGAAAAAGAATATACTTTTAGAATTTATAAGTACTGAATTTCAATTAGCTGATATTTTTACTAAACCACTTCCCACTAAAGGTTTTGATTTTTTTAGGGGATTTTGGTTTATTTATTTTTAAATAATTTTTTTTATTTTTATTTTTAAAAATATATTTTATTTAATTTTAATCTTAATTTTATTTGATCATATTATTTTTATTTTAAATTTTTCTCTACTTAAAATAATTTAGTTACTTTTATTTTAAATAAGTTACAATTTTATTTTTATTTTGTAATAAATGTTAAATATGTTGCATACAGTTTAATTTATTTTAAATTATGTAATGATTATTATGTACCCAATGACACGATAATCAAGGCTATGTAAGATCCCCTTTCAAATTCCAAAAACCACTCATTTTCTCAAAATCATTCGCACTACCTAAACCCTTCACCTATTTCATCTTCCTTTGCTCACACCTTCAAAACCCTTGAACCTCAAACATTCAAAGCTTTTCGATGGAAATGGAAAAAATAGAGAGATTCGAAGAAGGCGAACCCAATGAAGCGAAGCGTTAGTGTTCAACTGGATGGAAAATTCATCAGGGAAAATTCATTGATCTGGATTAGTTGTATCAGATGAATATGATGATGAAGAAAGAGTTATCCTTTCAAGGTATTGAAACAAAATTCAGTTAGGGATATACTGCATTTCTATATGAATTTGAGTTAAGATGTTTCTTTAAAACTGTTCAATTTAGTTTGGGAGATACATAAGATTCGATTATGGCGAAGATTGAAGACAGGGAGTTATGGATCTATTCTATTGAAATATAAAAGATCTTGAAATGCCCTCACATGGGAGTTTTACATTTTTATCTAAGTCAATAGGGGATAACAATCATAAATCAGAGGATATTATGTCTTTTCTGTTTGGTTCTACTAACAAAAGAAAAATATTAGTAAAATATTTAGAACCAGATCTGAAAATTTTGGTTATGTTTATTCAGACAGGGATATACCCACGTATGTCTGAGATGTAGAATATTATTTTTCTAGATATTTATATAATTTTTCTGTTTTTAAGTGATATAAAACTGAATTTTCTAAGATACATTGTTAGATTTTTGAGTTATTTTTGTCAACATGAGGCTCAAATAAATTTATATCCTTATGGAAGATTTATTTTAATATTGTATTTTAATAAAGATATGGTAAGACTGATTGATGTGAGAGTCAGATGCCTTCCTATTAATGTGTTGAATTCTGGAACATTGAGAAAGCTCAGATTTTTCTGGAGCACTGTAAATGGTAAAATCATGCATGTTGGAGCTAAGGGGATCAGGAATCTGCTTAGGTGGAGAAACCTATAAAATATAAAGAGGGTATTTCAGAATCCAAAATTGGGGAAGTTTAAAATACATCAAGAATAATTAAATTTGAAACATAATATGAACATGCTGATGAAGAAATTCAGGGATGACTTCTTAATTTAAGGAAGAGAAAAGTTGGTCAGGAACCTACAACAGAGAAAATTCATGATACAATAGATCTTTTAAGTTATAATTTTTTGTGAGAATATGTTCTAAAATAAATACAAGAGGAAGCTACTTCTCAAGAAGAAGTGGATGTTTTTCCTCAGGATGAGGCAGAGACAAGAACAGAGGAGGTACCTCATATTTAAAAATCTCAGGAAATGGAAATTATAGATCAATATGTGGATCAGATTGACTTTGTAAATCAGATTCAAGAAATGATTCTAGAAGAAATTGCTCAAGAAGAGCACTTATCTTTGGAATTTGATAATGGAGAATAACCTATTCAATAAAATTTCTCTAAAATTCATACAGATGTTCTAAATGAATCTCTCTCAGTTGAGATTTTTGGAGAAAAATTAGTTGAGCAACCAATGGAGCAGGATGAAGAAGAGAAATCATATTCCCAATCTTTACCACTGATCTTAGTTAATCCAGTTGTGAATCAAGCACATGGTGCCTATGATTCTATGTCTGATCATGTTGAGGAACATGTAAAAAAAATTAATAGAGACAAAGTAGAGAATGCTGCTTTAAGAAGAGAGTTAGAGAAAGAGAAACAATAATTTCAAAATCCAAAAGATAGTTTTATTTCAAAGTAAGAGGTTTATGTTTTTAAAAAGAAATTGTTGGAATAATTTGAAAAATTAAAATCTAAAGTTGTATTGAAATCAGATTTGGCAGAACTGAAAAGTATTATGGAGCAACAGTTTGCAACTGTCACAGGAATTCAAGAAAGAATATTAGGTACTTCACCTGATTTGATTATGATATTCCTATCCATTACCGTTGTAATGAGCAACATGAATGACAGGTTGAAGGATTTACAGTGTAATAGTGTTCGTTTGTCTATTCTGTTAGACAAACAGAAACATCTTATTGATCATCTTACCTCAAGTGAGCTGGGTATTAGAGAATTACTGATCATATTCACTAGGAATCTCAATCAGTTTATGGAGAAGGAAAAGAGATTGTATGAGTTTTTCAGAGTGAACCCCATTAAAGATATTAACTTGACTTAAGAAGGAATAGATCTGATCATTCAGCTAGGAGATGGTGTAATGAAGAGATTAAGGTTATAGTTGTCAGAGTTGAAGGATGTTATTCAGAATCGATGAGATACCCTTTTCCAACCTTTATCCCAACAACCTGAATTCCTTGTCATTCATGTACTTGTATATTGTTTTATCAATGAAATTTCTTGTTTATCATAATTTATGTTTTTTAAATTTATTTATGTCTATGTTAGACTACCTAAAAAATATGGATCCCTTCATTAATAACCAGTTTCTTATAACATTTTCTTACAATTTCAGTGCTACATTAAAAGGGTTATATTACTTATTCCATAATTCTTTTTGACATCACAAAAAGAGGGAGAAATTTGGATAAACTCAACATTTGAAAGACTTGAATGGAATTTTTTAAATAGAGAACCTTTGGAGAGAAGTTTGGATAAACCAATATTATATATTTTCAAAGAGACATTTGGAATTAAAAATTAAATATTGTTTTTATCCTTAAAAAATCTAAATTATATGTAAAAAAGTTTATGGGTTTTGTGATCACAAAAAAGGGGGAGATTGTTGATCATGTATTGTTTCAACAATACTCTATATTTTTATGATGATTTTGATGCTCACAAATAACCATATTTGTTATTCTAATGATTTTACTTTTAGTCTATTTCAGGAAACTAATATTCTTTATATTCCCAATTTTGGAATAATATTAAAGCATTTGATTCACATGAAATATTTTTCAAAAGTGTTCAAAAATCTATTCAGTGTGTTATAGATTCACTTTTCATATCATATGTTGGAGAGCATAGAGTAAGGAGTATACCTTATGTTTATTTTACAGTAGTTCAGAAAAGTATGGTTAATCAACCTTACCATTTGAAGAAACCTTACATTTTTTATATGAGAAAAGTATGGTAAAAGAACATTACATTTGGAAGGAACCTTAAATTTTTTATATGAATAAAGTATGGATGATGAGTCTTACATAAGTATGGAACCTTACATTTGCTTCACAAAAGTATGGATCATCAACCCTACTTTGGTAATTAAGCTTACGTTATATCAAAAAGTATGGATCAAATACCAGGCATTTTTAAGCAAAGAAAAAGTATGGATCATATACCATATTTTTGAAAGTCGATGAAAAAAATAAGGATCATAAATATTATCTTTTTAATCAACCTTACATTTGGAACCCTACATTTAACCTCTTTAAACATCCAACATTTGAATTTGGTACTTTATCGTACAACTGTATTTTTTGGAATATCAGCTTGATTTCAAGCTCGATTCAATGCCAATTTTTAAAGTGCATCTTTGACTGATTTAAAGCCTTATATACATGATTTAAATATTCGATTTAAGAGGAGGATTTTGTACAAATTATTAAGGGAAGTTATGACCACTTTGTTATTAAAACCTTTTTAATATTGCGATCTATCATGCAACTTTTGTGGATCTAAATTTATGAATAAGGTACTCATCTTTATTCTATATATTTTGTGTATCTGAATTCTTTAGATCATATGGGTGAAATGATATCTCTTGAATTAAAGGTGATTACAAAATTCAAATATGGAGATATTCAAATTTCACAAAAATAGAGATTTGTTGATTCTTTAAAAAGATCTTTTAGAGATCTGCTGCAACAAAGAACGGCCAGTATCTATTTTATATCAGAAAGAGAAACGTTGAAGTTTTACTTGTTCTCCATTGGAGATATATTGTGAATATACATCTGATTTGTTGCTGAATATATTTCAAGATCAATTGCAACCAGATCGATTCAAAACTTCTCTTATCTGAAGAACAACCTTTCTAAAGATCACAATCCATTTATTGTCAGTTGTATACTACTACAACTATGAAGATCGATTGGAAAGTATTTCTTAAAACAATACTCTTTTATTTTGAGTAGCAGCTTCTCATACTAAGTTGTTTGATTATTTCTGTGTTTAGAACCAGAAGGCTCTATTTTAGCCTTAAACTGTAAAGGTGTCAACTTCTTGCACTCAGTTGTGGATGGTCTCGTGAAAAGGGAACTGACTAGTGAAAATCACCAAGATCGTGGAGAAAAGTATTGGTGGAGTGGACTAGGGGATCTTTTTTCCCTAGACCAAAATAAATATTTGTGTCCTGATATCTGTATATTTATGTTTCATAAACAATATGATAAATATATAAGGATAGGATTGATTATCATTTAGATTTCTTGAGATGTTTTGAAAGACACAATTCACCTTCTCTTGTGTATATTTCATATAACAGGATCCCACATATTGTAGTAGTTTACACTTATGATAGTAGGATATTTATATGTGTTTCGAGGATGGTAACAAAGTTGATGGAATAGGTTGAAGTAGGTTTTACCAAATGATGTGATACTGTGATCCAGGATGCTCACTTATGAATCTATTTAATGGTCATTTTCCGGGATTCTTTTTTTATCTGTATTCCTTTACCCACTACATGAGGATTCCAGGTCTTCTTGGATTCATATTTCCACTTGGTGGTATCTTATGATGGTTTTCCAAGATTAGATGAATTATTTAAGGATTCTAATAATGATTAATAATTCATAACCCATGGGGTTGGTAATGACTGATTAGAAAAGTTGGAAGGATGATAATTTTGATAAACTAGGAAGTAGGTTTATGTTATTCTTATAGGACATGGAATATACATTGATGATTAATGTAATGTGTTGTGGAATAATGAGAATATTTAATTAATGGATAAAATTTAATTAATAGAATGGAATGATAAAAATTCAATGAAGTAATTAATGTAGTTCTTTTAAATTCTTTTGTACTTAGTAGATGTTTGTTCTTAGCAATGGAAGTTAGGAGTATGAGCGATGTTTGATACATTTTATTCTTGGACGATGTGATGCCCATAGTGTGGTAATGAGCTATATTATATCTTTTATATTCTATAATTTCATATGTCATCACACCTATGTTTGTTTGGTAGATTGATACCTAGTGGACCCTAGGAGGGTTTTTTTTAGTATCCCAGTGGGAAGATGGAATCTTAACTAACCCATTTGTATCCTCTCACTTTAATTGGTAGTTACATGTGATGGTATTGATGGTGGTTAGTTTTCTCATATATGTGTATTGGGTTAGGTGATGGATTATGATTATTTCACACACATGTATTAATAGGTATAGTATACAATGGACTATTATTGGTATGAAAATTATAGGCTATGATGGATTTGGGTACATACATGGTGTATGGGATGTAATGGATTGAGGTATAATACCTGATGTACAATACAAGTCTGGTGGGTTGTGATGGATTCTATAAAACATATGGTTAATATATAAGGATATCAAGATGGTATGATGTTATGATGGGATGCATGAGGTTCTTCTTATAAAACCTTTCATAGTCTCATTCTAGATGGCTTATTTTGGAGAGAGACAGCTTAGGATGTGTGATGGTGGGGAGGAGTGGTAACATAGTGGGGGAGCGTGAGAATGATATCAATGAAGATTCGTTACTATATTATATTCTATATTGTATGTGATACTTCATTAGAGTTATCCATGAAGAGGTTGGGAACATTATGTGCCAGTTTAGGTGAAGATTAACTTTCACTAATTTTCAATATTCATTAGCATGATTTATTTATCCTTTGCATAAGAGGTTATGGGGTGGATCCTTCTAAGTACACTATTATGCTCAATCAATGTATATATAAACTAATTTTCAGGTCATCTAGAAAATATTGGAGACCATTCTATATATAACTTTCTCATGTTTTTTAGGAGTTTTTTGGGTTTCATGTCATTTTTGTCTTTACATTTTGGTACTTATGGAGTCCCTTCCAGTTGTTTTAATACTATATTGCATTGTATGTTTGCACTTGGGATTTCATTATATATAATTTTTGGAAGGTTTTTGATGGTTTATCCTTATTATCTCAATATTTATAATGTACTATTAGGGGTAAATTCCTCTCATACATATGTTTATTATACCTTCAGTGCTAGTCGCTAACCTGAGGCCTACTAGAGGCGGGACTCGATAGTCACTATCTCTCTCCCCTCATTGCATTATCTTTATGGTGCAGGGGTTATGAAAATATAACCTAAAGAAATTCATATCTATGGAACATATAACAACAATTCATTGTGAACATTGAAATTAATTAGAGAAATATAACATTGTGATAAAATTAAATCATTCTAACATGTTATGTTGTGAATAAGAAAACATTCCACTCATCATGTTGTTAAAAATGTTCATTTTTTATGATGTTAACAAAAAATTCCCCAATCATAATATCATTATATAATGAGATATAAATACATAACCAATGCTTACAGGGTGATATAGTTCCCTAACAATAAAAAATCATACATAAGTCTTCCATAAGATATTATTCATTCATCACATACCCAAAATCCATGGAATGAAAATTGGTTTCAAATAATTTTCAAATGGAATCACATAACATGATACAAAAGGTAGATCAGGGGACATAAAAATTAAATCCCGTAAAATGAGTATTACATAAATTAATTTATATGGTTAATTATCAATATTTACATTACTAAAGATATATATTTTGTTATCAAACTATAATTAGAATGAAAAAATATAAGATCCTTTAGAAAAAATTTCCTAACATGGACAAAAACAGAATAAGTTTTGATTCACATTTAAAATAAAAAAATCTGAAATTTAAATAATGTATTTTGTAAGAATTTTTTTGAAAAATTTTAAAAAATGGTTCCGTTAAAAGGAAATAGGTTTATCCATATTAAATGTTGAGTGTAAGTGAAAAACATTCAATCTGGAAAGGAAAATCATTTTCATCCTTTTAAAAATTTCTATTACAGAAAGCCACATCATAAAGAGAATGAGATAAAATTTATTAGAAAATATGTACATATAAAATTTAGTATCACCAAAAAAATATTTATGTTTCAAAATAAGAAATGATAACATTATTTAGAAGAATGAATAATGATATATAAGAGAAAGATATTTATAGAGAATTATATTTAACTAAAACATCATCATATTTGAGGATGAAATAAAAAAATCAATGCAATTCCAGAGAAATAAGTAGGGAAGTAAATATAAAGTAATTATAGGATATAAGAAACAAATCATGTAAAAACATATCCAACAAGGAATTTTTATAACTTAAAAAAAATGTTCAATCAAGACAACTCCTAAACTTTTACACTCGATTCCCACAAAATCTATTTAACCTCATGTATAAAAAACATAAAAATTATAATAACCTATTTTATAAACTCATAAATATATATTTTCTATATAATATATATTTATAATGTTTTATTATTACTTCATTAGTTGGTTATAATTAATTTTCATCATCAAATGATGGTGATTTCAATTTTTTCCCAATTTTAATTTTCTAATATTGATCCACATCCACTTATAACATGTTAATCAATCATAAATTGTCCATGGAACTATAATATATTAAATTTTAAATGTATAAATTAGTAAATTCATTCCATGAAAAATTTTAGACATTATTCCTGAAGATATAATAAGTTCTGAGCTTGTTTCAGTAATTTTCGATAAAAATGTTGGTATGTTAAAAAGGAGTTAAATATTAATATAATTTTATATCACCTTAATAATTCCATAAAAATATTTTAATTCATTAAATAAATTTTTATATTGATCTATGTTTGGTGGTGAGGAAAAAAGTAGTATGCCAATATATCGAAGTAGTAGTCCACGCGTACAAAAAAATGATGTTTTAATTTTTCATATTATGAGATAAATGTAGAAGATGGATTATAATTTATGAATAATAAGCATGTTCTTAATTCCATATTTATTAATCAATTAATCTTTTATATCCCCCAAAATAACAACGGTATTAAAAAATTAAATACTTTTCATCATGGATTCAATAGTCTTCAGGTACAAATAAATGTTATTTTCATTTTTATAAGGGGGAAGGTTAGTTAACAGTTATAAATTTAATATAATAAAATTTTAGATTATTAATAACAAATAATTCATTATAATATACTTTTAATTATTTATTTAACCAATAAATATAAAGAATAAAAAAGGTTAAGAAGTAATTAGTACTCTTGTTGGGAGTTAAACATTCTCTTTGAGTACATCTTGGAAATGTATGATTTAGGGATTTCAAAAGGATCAAGGGTAGACTAATAATGTGAGAGATATCCTAGGGGATTAAAAAGGGAATTGGTTCAAGAGATATTTTAATTTTACTTTGTATGTTAACGTTTATTGGGGGTTCATTTTAATATGTGATGAGAGTGGTTTTTTTGTAATAATGTAGAAGAACAAGTCACAATTAAAGGAATGTGGCTCAAAATGTGTAAATTAATAAATCAGATATTATTTTGGTTTTATAAAGCTCTCAAAAACTAATTTTTATACATGTATTAAGTGATATTAAACTTTTTTACCACTGGTTTTAACTTTTTACCAAAATTAACAAATTCCATGGTAACATTTTTATCCTATATAACCACTATTTAAACATTATATAAAATTATACTTATTAAATAATATAGTTATAATGATTCAAAATTTAAAAAAAAAATTAATATTAATTATTTTATAAATGTGAAAAAAATTTATTCTAAAATAAAAATTGTTTAAAGTATCGAAAAATCCTATAGAAAAAAAAATATTTTTGATCTAAAATGTAAAATATATGGTCTAAATTATAAATTAATATTTTTTAAGTGTACAATTTAAATTACTAAATACATACTTTATTAGGGAAAAAATTTCCTAAGTTTTTATATCATGGATATATCCTAATGATATAGTAAAAGTCACAGTGTTTGTAAAATCATTATTTTGTATTATTCACCTAAAAAGAAATCTTTTTAGAAAAATATCAAAAATAAATATTTTGATAATATTTGTATAATAAATCAAAAAACAATTCTACTTTTTAAAATTAAAATTCTAAAATTGAGCTTCTAGAATTTTAAATTAAAATATAAAATATAATGAAAAAAATATTTTATATTGGAAAATTACTTTTCAATAAATATTATATTTTTTACTTTTATTTCTAATAAATTTACTATTGAACTAGTCATAATATGTTATGCATGTTATTATAATATTTTATCATTTTTTAATAATAATATACTTAGTTTCTTGATTTAGAAATTTGTAGTGCATATAAGGATATTTATAGAATGAAAAATCATTTGTAAGTATAAAATAATATTATTAGTTGTTTTACTATACTAATTTAATTTCATTAGTGAATTTCAAACTAAAGTGGCCTTTATTATTACTTACACTTATATTTTATAATTTAATTTTATGAATTAAAAATATCTAATTCAATGGCCAGTTTATAATGGTTATATTTATCATAATAAAAATTTTCATTTTTCATTTTGGTTCGGTTTGCATGTGAAATAGTCTATATAACACAATTTTTATTAATGGATAAATATTGTTATGACTTTATCCTTTTGAAATATATATATATATATATATACATATATATATATTAAATTCAATAATTTTATTTCTTTACATTACCATGAAATTTTTTGTTTAGAGTTTTAGAAAATTGTGAACACCATTACATTAGAGAGGGAAAACTTACAAACAGTTCCCATTTTTTGTAAAAACAAATTCTTAGGTTTACAGACCTTTTTCATTCATCACACACCTACGTCATTCAAGTCCAATTTCAATTATTAGAAAATAGTGTTCATAATAGTTCAAAATAAAACTTATGCCTTGTTAGAAACATTTAAAATCTTAGGATGGGAAAAAATCACACTAAGAGATATAAAAATAACAGAAACCCATTATTCGAGTGAAAATGTGAAAAACTATGAAATTATCTATCTTTTTCCAATAAAAAATTGACCTCATAAGTAAAACATTTACACATATGATGTTTAACCTGTAGTAAAATATAAAATTTTTGAATCCATTATTAATCATAAGAAAACCATGATGCCATCTGAAGGTATGGGGGAACATAGGGAAATATTTATTTGGAAAATTATCATTTCACCATTAAAAGTCCATAAACATTATATACCTCATAAAGTAAAATGAAATCTAAAAAATACCTTTTTTAAAGGATAGTTTAGGTATCATAGAGATTCATATTAAAAAACCATGTTCACTCGAGTTTAAATTGTGTCATAATAACTAAATCCTAGTTAATTCTTTTGGATTAACCAACCTTGTTATCACCCTCATTATTTCCCTTCTTACGCTAAATCAATATCCAATGCATTGTAAAGCCATATTAGACACAACCATCATCAGAAGGAATAAATTTATCAATATAATCATATATTATGCTCATGTATCAAATAAAGTTACATTTTTAGTGTGCTTCCACTTTCTTATCATATTATAATTATAAAACTCATATTAACCCATAAGAAAAAAACTTTCCATTTTCATATAATCATAAAAAGAATTATCCTTTTTTAATTAGAATAACATTTGAAATATATCATAAGGCAAGTAATAGTATATTTTTTGAAAAAATATTATAACTTATTTGGAAAACTTGATAATGAAAAGGACACTTATTATAGGAAAAAAATTTCAAGTTGAATACATTAAAAACATTCTTTTTTTGCTTCTGTAAAATGCTTAAAATAACTTATTTGGATAATGTTCAAAATACTCATTTGAAATTATTTTAAGTAAACTAAAAAATATTAAACAATTAATATTATAAACTAGTGAAAAATATGAAATAACATCAATGAAAATTCTAAAATAACCTCAACATAGAAGAAAAATAGTTTGAAGGAAAAGATTTAAAAAAGGTTTTTAAAAGAGATTCCATTATCTCATGTTCTGACTCATTTAATTGAATTTAATATATTTTTTATTTATAAAATTATATTATTTTTATACTTTCTTAATATATTTTTCCATTATAATTCCATTATTAGTAATATTTTTTTTAAATGATACCATCATCTATTTAGTTACTAGAATTTTTTAGTTTTTATTGGATATTCGAAGAAAGTTTTGTTTATAAGATGAAAATAACATTAATTATTTTACCTTGGTCATAATATTTATAGTTCCATAAAATAAAATTTTTTATTCGTGTTATAAATATAATATTTATACATTATATACACTTTTAAAACCTACCATGTATAGTGGTTGTGTAAAATGGACCAAGTCATATCATAGAGATGATATTGTGTGTGTACACATGAATGATATTTTCATTTTTCAATTAGGAGTAAAATAAATGAATTATATAATATTTTAATTTTTTATAGTCATTAGTATTTTATACATTTCATATATAAGAATTATTTATATCCTTATTAATGTCCATGTTATATGGAAATGAAAATCGAATCACATCGCATTGTAGAGGTTGTAGTCCCCACATATGCAAGAGGGACGTTAACTTTTTTCAATGGATAGGATGTTAAGAATATGATTGATATATTCTCTTTAAAAAAGATTAATTTAGTGTTAAATATTTTATATATTATTTTTATTCATCATTTTAACAATCCTTGTCATTCAGGGAAGAAAAATTAAAGACATCACTTCAGGGAGGTGGTAGTTGACATGTACACACATGTGATCTTTTCATTTACAATAGAATGGAAAAGGATACAAAAAAAGTTTGTAACAGAATCATAATAACATTTAAATATATTTAACATAATTATTCTAGTATTTCATCAAGTATATATAATATTTTAATTATTTTGGAAAATAAATAACCATGGATCTCTCGATGTATAATTATACAAAATTTTTGGAAGATATCCTCTAACTTACACCTAAATTCCTCATTATTTAGAGTTTTTGTGAGACCAAAACCTATAAAAAATGTGTATCAGATATTTAAATATATTTAAGTAGGAATTTAATGTGTAATGGTTCTCAAAGTGTATGATAAAGTGATGATAGGAGGCCCCTTTTATCAGTGAGGGGAGTGGAACTCCTATAAATATTTAATGTATTAAAATTATATAAATCCTTATTAACGGTGTAGGTATTCTAAAATAATAAAATTTCTAAAAAAAGTTTATAATTGTCGAAAAAAATCATAATAAGTTTTATGATAATATTTTGTGACCTTATAATGTAGTTTTTAGAATAATTAATTTGTTTTACCAATTGTAATGATAACTGATTTTTACCATTGAAATTATTCATTATGATGAGAAATGAAATTGAAAATAGGGAAAATTCTAAATTTACTATTTAAAATAAGAAATATAATTTTAAATATTCAATTTTTGATGTTTCAAAAATTAATTTTTACAAAAATATGCAATCAACATTGAAAATCATTTTTAGAAATATTCATCTTTATACATTAAATTGATTTCAAACCAAAGTCATAAAAAATTATGGTTTCAATTGAATTATTTACATTAAATTAAATAAAAGTTTAATTATTTTACATAATAATTAATACAAAATATAAATAAATATTGTAAATAGTTTATTAATGGAAAGGAACCCAATTTTTTAGTTTAAGAAAAACACTACATAAATTTTAAAAATTTAACGAAAGATATAAAATCTCATGATTTTATATTATAATGGATTATATAACTTATTAATATATATTTATTATATAAAAAATTTTTCATAATCATTCATGTTTATATTATACAATGATAATGCCCAAAACGTGAAAATACTTACAAAACTGATAGTTTTAACTATTCAATTAAAAATCAATATTTTTTTTAAAATACCAAATATTTAACATCATATTATTTTTCAATGATGATTTAAAAAATTAATCCCATTTTTTATATAAAATAACTTAAATTTTCGTAAATTAATTTTATTATCTACTCATAAAATAAAATAAAAACCATTTTTAGAGATAATTTATTTTTTAAGAATAAAATAAATTTACCCTCATTGGTTATCTAGTAACAACCATTTGATTAATGACACAATATATTATTAAATATATATTCTATGACATTTTTATAATCATTCTTATAAATTTATTATCTTAAGGAAAAATTATTGAGTACATAAAAAATAGTATCATCCTAAATACTTCTTTTACCTAGAAATGATTGAAACATCTTTTATAAACAATTGATGATAAATGTATAAATGATTGTTTATTTTATTAAAGAAAAAATATATAAATATATTTAATATTTTGGATACTCCAATTCACTCCTTATAATTAAAATAATTGGTTAAAATGTCTATATTTATGTTATATTTTAATATTTTATCATAGTTCATTTTAATATCATTATTCTGTGTGGTAGACATAATAAAAATAGTATTATTTTTCAAGAAATTTGATATAAAAAATTTTAGTGTTAAATTATATACCCATAAAAGAAATTATATCCTCATAAATTAATCTCATGTTTACATCATTTTGAAATCATTTCAATGTAGTGCAAGAAAAATCCAACTATTATGAAAGGAAGAATATTTTTAATAACTTTGTTAAAAACCCAAATTGTAAAAATAAATAAAAAATATCCTTTTGGAAAGTGGAAGAGGTAAATATAAAGGTCAAATATAATAACTAATAATTAGGTTTCCATATAATTATAATATTAATGGGAAGTGAAAATATGGACATGGAATAGAATTCATCGCTAAAGAGGATGGAAATTACTGTCAAATTGTTTTTAATTTTATGAAAATAATTTTCATCAAGGAAGATGTGTGGAAGTAAAATTTCATTTTCCAGAAAGAGATAAGAGACCATGAATTCATCATAAATAATTTTAAAATGAAAATATTTTCATTTCAAGATCCTTTTTTACAAATACATGGATTCTTTTATACTTATTATAGAGACTTGATTTCATAAAATCCATAATTTCAATTAAATACATTGGTTGTGTTTCAAGTAGTTTTCCACCTGTTATTCTTTATATATTCCAAATGGTAAATGAATAAATTTCTTTCCTAAAGCACTAAAAATAAATTTAAACAGCTCACAATATTCACAACGTGGAAAAACATATTTCTTCTATTTCTATATATTATCTAAAACAAAACATGGTTAGCACTTGAGAAGATAATATCCAATATTAAAAAACCCATAATAAGAAGAAGTATTACATATCCTCCAATGTATCAATAATAAAAATAAATAATCAATTTAAAACATTTCATAATTTACAAATCTTAAATATCTTTAGAATATTTTTTTTCCAAAACTAGAAAGAAAAAATTAAAAACATTTGATCACAAATTCTTCAAAAATCAACCTAAAATATATCTCTAATCATCATTCATTACTCATCATGTCAGACACCTGAAATGATATTCATAAAAGTATATTTATATCCCCAAAACATAATAGTATACTTCAAAATGTAACCATCACACTAAATAACAAGTTATACCTAAGTGTTACATATAACTCAATCTTCTATTAAAATTATATCGACACACTATTTTCATACATTAACATTACATAACATTTTTTTAATAACTAAAACATTATATAAACATACACCCAAAAATCATACTATTAAAATTCCTTCATAAACAAGGAAACATAAAAACTGATACATAAGTGAGATATATTTTCTCCCAATAGGTTCTTCTTGACTAGAACCCTTCTTAGACACATCAGACATAATAAAAATATTTATTATATGAAGAATGAAACATAAAAGGGGGTTATCTCAAATGGTAAATGAGGGTAAATAATGGAGATATGTAAGCATAATCATGATCCAAAGGGTAAGAGAACATGATCATGAAAATAGAATACCATACCCTTCTTATCAAATATCATATACATGAATCGTGGAATAAATCTTGGCAGTTTATAAGACATGAATAATAAGTAAATAGAGAACATAATCCATGAAATCATAATAGAATAATTAAACATGTAATTATGGAATACACATAAGCATATATAATATGATTTCTATAGTAACCAAGGAATCACTTCCAAGACTATCTTAGTAGAATAGGTTCACTCCCCATACAATCTTGGTAGTCATGGTTCACTCTCATGGCCTTCTAAGTCACATTATTTCACTCCTCGTACCATATTGGTAGACATGGTTCACTCTCATGTCCATCTTAGTAGTCAAGGTTAATTTCCCAGACCATCTTAGTATGTCTCATGAGATATAAATCTTTTCCCAATGCATGGAAGGGAGATATTGGTCCCACTCCTCTCATAATTAAATCGTAAATACATGTTCCACAAAATCATAAATAATACTATCATAACCAATGAAAAAAATGGGTGTTATACACATGTAATAAAATCATAACATGTGGAAAAAGACAGGTTTCATAATCATTTCAACATAAACCTAGCCTATGAAAGGAAGCAGGTTTCAAAAGCATATATCTCATAAAAGAGAAACAGGTTTTATAAACATCATTCTATCAAAAACTAATCCATTCAGAGAAATGGTGTGAATGGAAACTATGAATAATTTAATCATAAAGGAATGAGTAACAAAAATTAATGATATCTTACATGGGAAATAATTTTGAAAGATCTTTTAAAAATATTTCTTAAGGAAAATATCCTTTCTATATTGAAAACACATTTTAAAACAAAAAACCTTTTTCAAAACATTTTTCATTGAAAATAGCTTTGAAAAATTATAAAGGAAGAACTAAAAACCAAAAAACATTTTTAAAATCCCTTTTCCTTGAAAAATATATTTAAATATATTTTGAAAACGTTTTTGAAAACGTTTTTGAAAACATTTTTGCAAACATGGTTTTTGAATAAAATTGATTTCCAAACTAAGAGAGAGATGGTCAAATTTTACTATAAAAATTATCTTAAGTGAAAAATAGTTTAAAAATGGTACTTATACATGGATATATCTTGAATAAATAGAGGATAATTAAACTCATGATTTTTCTTGAGAGTTTGATCATAATATTTCATCACAAGAATCATAAAAATAAACAATATTGATAATTCATGAGATTGTTTCAATAAACTCTTATAAATTGGTAACACGGGATCATAATTCCATGTATGGAAAGGAAATTAAATGATGCTTAAAATATCAAAAAAATAATTAAAATTAATATATAACATGTAAAATTTAAGTATATACACCTCAAAAAATAATTTATGTTCATAACAAAACATGAGTCTCAAAGAATGAAAATTGGCAAAACACTATTTTACTGATTTGGTATCTTTAGAATATTAAACCCCATGAAAGAAAGATCATAAAATTTATATGTAAATATCAATAAATTTATGTATGATATGTATAGGATACAATCATGGGTATTAAATACACTAAATAAGATGAATGAGTGGTGAACATAGCATGTATCTCACTAAAATAAAAAGTAAGATGAAATCCCCTTACATTATGTCTTGAATTTAATCGTACTCATTCAAACCAGTTGAATAAAAAATATAAATTTCTTATAAATCTTTTAAAGAAACATATTTTTATATCTAATACCATATATTGTTTGACTATGGCATTATATTACCCACTAGTTAACCGTCCCATTTTAGGGTTTGACTTCAGATAGTGTTCTCTTTGTTCTTTACACGTGTCTAAATTTTATAAAACTTTGGTACTTATAATTATATCAGGATTCCATAATTTAAACCATGATATAAATATAATTTATATTTAGTTTATGTGAACTATAATAATCTATAGAATATAGAATTATGAAATTTAAAACATCGTTCATGAAGTTGGTAAGTCGTACGTATACATAAATTATGTTTCAATTTTTATTATCGTATTGAAAGAAATAATGAAAATGAACTATAAGTATATATGTATATAATATCATTAAATTATAATAATAATTTTATATATCATAAAATTTCACTAAACCCATCCTTAAAATGATCTATGTAGTGTTTGAACAAACCACCTCACTTTAAGGGGTGGTTGTCCACACTTCCTCTAATGAAATTATCATATTTCCAATAAATAGAAATTAAATAGTTATGTGTTTTGAAAGTAATAAATAATATTCAATACATAATTAATATAATATATAACATATATAAACATAGTTTTATCATGATTTCCACTTTGATTGGTAATAAAGGAAAAATGAACAATCATTGTTTTGTGAGGAGATTATTTCACCGTACACGTGAACAGTATGATCATTGCACATTTGATGGAGGTGTGTGTATGTCTAGGTTGGAAACTTATCATAAAAAAACATATTATATTTAGGATTCAGATTTTTTTTATAAAATCATTGAATAAAGATGGTGGAGGGGTGGATAAGGAAAATAAAATAAAGGAGCTTGAGAGAAGGTGTTACCTCTTAATCGAGTAACTCGATTTGGTTTGTTCCAAAAGGCTCTCTTGGAAGACTTTGTGACCAAATTTAGGCTTAAATAAATAATGTAGGGATGTTAGTAAGTGTATTTTATAGATATTGTCTGACCCTAAGTGGTCTTAGAGGTTTGAAAAAGAGGGAGAGGTGGTGGGATTTTATAAAGAAGGGAAAGGACACAATTGGCCTTTTTGATAACAAGTTCAGTGTACCCACGTTTTTACCTTTAAAAAATCATAAAAACAATCAAAACTCAATAACGGAAGGTTAATTTTAGAATAATGGCCATAAAATGCATTTAGGTCAAGTTTATATTTCATTTTGGATCATAACTTTAAGGTTTTTTCCTTAGTTAAGCTTAATTTTACCTTAATCAGTGTAATTATTTTTCATCACATTCACTAATATTTTTCGTTAAAAACTAATATGACCTTATTATAAATTTTAAACTATTATTATTCAAAATATGGAATCCGTTTTTATAAATTAAAATCACATAAGTAGAATAAATTAATTTAAAATTAATCCCACAGTGGGGTCGCCAATATTAGTTTTTAACGTAAACATGATCAAACATTAGTTATGTTTTTATATCCAATTTCAATGAAAAATTAGTTCAAATTACATAAATTGGACTAATTTACAAAAATATAATATAAATAAATATTTAAACCAAATTTAAATATAATTTCACCTTATAAATAAATGAGACGAAAAAGTAGTTTTTGAATTGAAATCCGGTATTTTTCTGTATTCATCCAAAAATGAAGATTCTCAGAAAAATACCAAAAATTATCCCTAAGACAATTTAGGGATTATAAATTAAAAAATTAATTTTATTTTATCAAATTAAAATTATAATTGTCTCTAAAATAAATTTTATTATTTTTCATAGAAGGACATTAAAATTAGTTCTTTCCAGAAAATAGTATTTTTAAACATATAATGACTTTACCAAAAATCATATCATTCATTATAAATATGTTTTATTTATATATAGTAGTTAATATTTTTCTTTAAAAGTAGTTATTACTATTCATATAACTAAGTTTAATGTATAGCTAATAATTATCTATTTCAAATAATTATAACAATAAAATGATGTTTCGTAGAAACATCGGTGTTTTGTTTAATGTATGCCCAGTTGGTGTTGCATGTAACATGCACCAAGTCAGTGTTGCATGTAATGTACACCAATATATTTTCATATAACATATATCAAGTCAATGTTGTGTGAAAGGAATTTTTTACTTAGTGCACTGAAAAAAATAAATAAAAATTTAATTTTTTTGAGAAAAAAAGGCCCAATAAAAACATAGGGTGTTTCATTATACCCCCCTTAAAATGAATTTCTCCCTTGAAATTCATCAAAAAGGTAAAAAATGGGGATAAATCTACATCATCATATCCTCATGTTCCCATGTGGATTCCTCTAACTGGTGGTTTCTCCATAAAATTATGACCAGGTGAGTGGTCTTATTTTGTATAAATTCCTTTGTACGATCCAAAATTTCAACAGGTTTCTCCTCATATGAAAGATATTACTCCAACAGTATAACCTCTGAGTTTAGTGCACATGAAGTTTTAAGTATTTACTTCATCATGATAGATACAAGTAACATGTCATGGACTTTAGAGAGACTTTGAGGAAGTTCCATGTGATAGGATACCATCCCAATATGATCAAGAATTTCAAAGGGACCAATATACCTAGGTAATAGTTTATATTTATTCTTTAATCTCATAACATTCTTCCAGGGTCATATTCGTAGAAACACATTTTCACCAACTTCAAATTCTAGGTCAAATATATGGTTATCATCATATATTTTTTCCAACATTGAGCTTCCATGATTTATTTTTGAATGGTTCTAAATTTCTCTACCATTGCATCATAAATATTAAGTCCCAAAAGATTTATTTCCCTAACATCATCCCAGCACGTTGGAGATCTACATTTCTTCCCATTTATGGATTCATATGGTCCCATATGAATTATTTAGTGAAATCTATTGATGTAAGAAAACTCAACTAGAGGAAGGTGTTAATCTGACCACCTTTTAAATCTGGAGAACAATACCTCAACATGTCCTCTAGGGTTTCAATTGTTCTTTCAGACTGACTATCCTTCTGAGTATGATAAGAAGTGATGAAACTCAATTATGTATCAAGTGTCTACTGAATACTTCACCGGAACATTTAGGTAAACCTCATATCTCGATTTGGTACAATATAATGTGTTACTCCATACAACCTTACCTCTTCTTTAATGTATATCTTGGAAAGATGATCCAAAGATAAGTCTTCTTTCATAGAGATGAAGTGTATTGGAATAGTAAGGAGATCGAATACCACCAATATAGAATTATAATCATTATATTTTTTGGGTAGTCTAAAGACAAAATCCATTTTGATTTTCTCCCACTTATATTTGGGTTTGTGTAATGAATGCAACATCCCCTTTGACATTTGTCTTCTGCCTTTACTTATTGGCATACCAAGCACTGAGATACAAACTCTATGATATTTATCTTCATGACATCCCACCAAAAGTATTTTGTAAAGTACCTATACATCTCTATACTTCCAGTATGAATAGATAATGAATAACTATGAACTTCCTCTAATAACTTCTTTTTCAAATCCGGTATGTTTAGAACACCTACACGGTTTGAGAACCCTATCATTCCATCCTGATCATGGTTAAACTTAGGAACATTTTTGTCTTTCTTTTGAATCTCTACATCTTCCTTCTACACCTACTTAATCATTAGTTGGATAGAGGGTTGAACATTTACTTGATAAAGATAAAAATTTTCCCCTTCCTTTAAGATTTCTAGATCTATCCTTTTAAAATCAATAAATATAAGACCTTTTGTGATCCTCATCATAGATAAGCTAGCATGATCATTCTCACTAAAATCATCTTTCATATTGTTCACTTTCCTAGGGTGGTAATGTATTGAGAAGTAATAATCCTATATCAACTTGAACTATCTTCTTTGGTGCATGTTCAACTCCTATGTGAATATATATATATATCAGAATTTTAATATCAGTATATATATCTTACTTTTCTCCATAAAGGTAATTCTTCCATATCATAAATGAAACAATTACCACTGCTAACTCCAAATCATTTTTTTTTTGTAATTTTTCTCATGAATCTCCATCTTTCATGAGGCATATGATATAACCATGTTATTGTTCATTAGAACACATCCCAAATCCTTCATGGATGTGTTGTGGTAGATTACAATCCCTTCTCCACTATGGGGTAAGGTAAGCACAGGTGCACTGACTAACCTTCTCTTCAGTTCCTTACAATTTTCCTCATATTCATTTATATAGGGGAATGTGATAGCCTTCCAAGTTAACTTCTTCATAGGATTAGATAGTCATGAGAAATTCTCCACAAACCGTCGATAATATCCAGCTAAACCAAGAATGGTACATATCTTATTCATCGTTGTTGGTCTAGGATAGCATTCAATAGCCTCTGTCTTTAATGGATCTATTGCTATACACTCTCTTGAGATTATGTGACCCAAAAATGAAACCTTTTTTAGCCAAAATTCTCAATTTTTAAATTTTTCATATAGAATCTCCTTCCATTGGGTCATTAGTAAAATTCACAACTGATCTTCATTTACATCATATCTCTTTTAATAGATAAGAATATAATCTATAAAGACTACCAAAAACTAATCGAGGTAATCTCTAAAGACACTATTAATTAAATCCATGATGGTAGAAGGGGAATTAGTAAGACCAAAAGGTGTCACTATATATTCATAGTGTCCATACCTTGTATAGAATTTCGTCTTGTGTATATCATATTTATTTAACATCAATTTTTAATATCCAGAATGAAGGTTAATCTTGGAAAAGTATTGATCTCTATGATTTTGAACAAACAATTCATCAATATAGGGAAGATGATACTTGTTCTTGATTGTGATATTATTCAACTGCCGATAATCAATGCATAGTCACATTGATCGATATTTCTTTTTCATTAGGAGAGCAAGTTCACCAATGGTGAAACACTTGGTCAAATGATTCCCTTATCAATGTTTTCTTGTAGTTTCATATAAAAGTCTTGCAACTCAATCATAGACAATCTATAAGGAGTCTTTGAAATTGGTGTGTAACTAGGTATGAGTTCAATTGAGAACCCAACCATTAATTTTGGTGGAAGTCTGGGAAAATCTTCTAAAGATACATCCACAAAAGTCCTGAACAATAATCATATCATTGATGTTGATTTTCTCCCAAACCATTTGAGATAAACAACCCTTCTAAATGGGAATCAGGACCCATAAACTGGATGTAATATCCACAGGAATTTCATACTTATCATCACATTGACGGATGATCATAGGAGGATTTGAAATATCAAACATAGGTTCCCATATATGAAAATAGATATGGGGTTTATGTAGAGAAATCCAATCCATTCCAAATATTACATCAGATCAAACCAAAGGAAGAATGAAAATATTTGTAGCAGGCACAATCCAACAAACTCCAATCGGAGAGAAATCATAGACTTGAGATATAATCATCATACCATTAATTATTTATACTTATAATTCCATATCTAATTATTTTTGTGAAATCTTAACACCCTTCGAAAATTCTTTAGATATGAAAGGGTGGGTAGATCTAGAATCAAATATGACATTAGTTTTTCGAGATTGGATGGTAAGTGTACATTTTATCATGTTGTTATCACACCCCTCATTAGAAATAGCGATGGAATGATATTTCCCCTTCTTCCTAGGATTAAGAGGTTGTTGATGTTAATCATCATCACCAGCCCATGGATTTTAGGTAGTGGTTAGCATAATTCCCATTCTCCTTACAATTTTAACATTGAATCATGGGATGCTCATTCTATGCAGCTTTGTCTTCGTTATCATTATGAGCTAACTTCTTCCCACCATTTCAATAATAAATTTATTAGTGACCAACCTTTCCTCACATAAAACATTTAATTAACCCCTTAAGTCAAATTCCTCCATGTTTCTTCCCACACATAGAGCATAAAGGGAAGTTCTTATTTTTCTATTCATGATTTCAATATTTTTCTTTAAACATCATCATTATCTTATTATCAAAACCATGATATTGATATATAACTCTAACCTCCATTTCAACCTTGACTTCAAAATGCACAATATCTTTATAGATACAAAATTCTATTATGGCTAATGCCATTATGATACTTGGATTTAATCCATTGAAGAACCTATCAACTTTACTTTCATGTTGGTTGATAATTCCAAAAGCATACCTCACGAGTCTCATGAAATTAGCTTCGTAGATACCAACAAATTCATCATCCATTTACTTCAACTCAAGGAAATAATTCTCCATATTTCAATGGAGAATATAAGGAATTTACTTATTGAAAATTAAGTTCTTAAACTCTTCCTATACATAGATTCAATATCATCTTGCTTCCTTGTATTCTTGATAAGAGTCCACTATTGGTCTATTTCTTCTTCTAACCGATGTATAGCCAGTGTGACTTTATTGTGCTCTAAACACTAAATAATGGATAATATATTTTCATTATTACTAATCCATTACTAATCAAAAAGTGGATCAAAATACCCTATTAAATAATGTGTATGTTTCCTCATAAAATACTCATTAGAAAGTTGTTCCCTCTTTTACTAATTTTGATTTATACCATGATTCGTATCTTGAGAAAGTTTTCTGAACATATAAATGAGGTTTTTAATTCTATATCCCACAACATTCAATTTCTCAAGAGTACAATAATTTCATTTTCCCTCACAATCACCATTAACATGGTTCTTTTTGGTTCCATCCACTGACTAAAACCAAAAATCATAGAGTTAGAAACAATTATCATACCAAGGAATCACATAATCTAGAAAAGTCAATTATATGATGTCTAAATTATGAAACATTCATTAATATATGAAAACATAGGTTTATACTAAGTTATTAATATGAAACTTCTATTTAAATCAATCATTATGGTTTATGAAGAGTTTTTTAATTCAGAATGCATATCTCCTAAGAGATTCAAATCAGGTGTGTATCAAGGCATGTTGTCATGTTCCAGATTACCCTGAGTCTCGACTGAAACATATTTTCAGATTTGTTACCACAAGGTACATTTATCCAATATCCACATAAACTTTTAGTATCTTGATAGGGATGTATTTCTAGGAAACCACTCACCCTATACATCACCAAAATTCTATGAAATTTTCTTATATGTTTCCTTATCCTTAGACTAATTCCTAGACATGTATTTAGGGTTCTCACAAAGGGTTTATAATCCTAGCTTCCAAATGATAACTAAACATTTTCTTGGATATCAACTATTTCAACCCCAAGTATTTGTACCTTAACATTACACAACATTTGGGGAATACTGAAAACATTATACAAACAGATTCTTAAAGACCATACTAGTCTCCTGCCTTTGGAAACCTGGAAACATAAACATTAATACATAAGTGAGATGCATTATCTCCCCCTTGGTAATTATTGACTAAAACCATTATTATAAACATCATACATACTACATATGTCGATATCCTAGGGAAGGAAACCTAAAAAGTGGTGAGCTCAAATTCTCAGTAGGGGTAAATAAGGGAGATTTGTAAGCATAATCATTAGCATAAGGCTATGAAAACATTATCATGAAAATATAAGATCATAACCTCCATATCAATAGTCATATTACCGAATCATGTCATAAATCTTGGAATCTCAAAAGAAATGAATCATAAGGATATAAATAACATAATTCAGGAAAGTATAACATTGTAATAAAACATTGAATTCTGGTAGAAACATTATCATATATGATATGATATCCATAGTAGCCAAGGCTTTGCTGAGAAGACCATATTGGTAGTATAGGTTCACTCCCCATACCATCTTGGTAGCCATGTTTCACTCCCATGGTCATATTAGTATCATGAGTTAACTCATATTACCATATTGGTAGTCATGGTTCAATCACATGGCCATCTTAGTAGTCAAGTCTCATCCCCAAGACCATCATAGTCTATCTCATGGGATATAAATCTTTTCCCAAGGAATTAGAGAAGGATATAGGTCCCATCCTTCTCAAAATTAAATAATACATTCATGTCCCAAAATATCATAAATTATTATATAATAACCCATGAAATTAAATGGGTATTATAAACATGTAATAATATCATAACCTATGAAAAAAATAAGGGTTTAATAATCATTTCATCATAAATATGATGAATTAAAAGAAGTGGGTTTCAAAATAATATAGCCCATGAAAGAGAATAGGGTTTCTTAAAAATAATGTCATCAAAACATAATCCATTGAGAGAAATCATATGAATGGAATAATTGAATAATTTCCCCAGAATGGCATGAGTAACACCAAAAAATGTTATATTATATAATATATAATTTTGAAAGATCTTTTAAAAACATTTCTTGAGAAACATATCCTTTTTGCATTGAAAACTCTTTTTAAAACATAAAAACTTTTTGAAACACATTTTCTTTGAAAATAACTTTAAAAACTTATAAAGGAATCCCTTAAAAGCATAATATGTTTTCAGAATCATTTTCCCTTGAAAATGGGCTTCAAATATCTTTTGAAAACGTTTCTCACAACAATTTTGAAAACATGGTTTTTGAATACAATAGATTTTCGATTGGAGAGAGAGACTGTTAGATTTTACATAAAAACATTATCTTAAGTACCAAAGAGTGGAACAATGGTACCTATGCCAGGATATATCATTAATAAATAGATGATAATGAACCTCATTAATGTTCTTCCGAGATGGATCATAATATTTCATCAAAGGAATCATAAACATAAAAAATCTAAAAAAGAGATGAGATTATTTCAATAAACTCTTATAACTTGGTAAATTGGGATCATGCACTCCATGTAAGAAAAAAAATTACATAAATATAAAAATATCAAAAAAAAAGAAGTAAATTAATTATATAAAATGTAAAATGGAAGTATATATTCATTGAAAACGAATTTAGGTGCATAACAAAACATAAGCCTCAAATATGGAAAATTGACACAAAATTATTTTACTCATTTGGTAACTTTTGAAACCTAAGCACCATAAAAGAAAGATCATAAAATGGATATGTGAATACCCATAAATTCAAGTATAGGATACATAGAAAAAAATCTTGTTTAGTACATATGAAATACAGGAGGAAATTGTGGTGAACATAGCATGTATCTCATGGAAATAAAATGTGAGATGAAATCCCCTTACATTATATCTTGACTACCATAGTACTCATTCAAACCACCTGTATAATAAATATAAATTTATTATAAATCTTTAATATAACCATATTATTATATCTAATACCATATATGTTTTTATTATGAACTTATATTACCCTATTGTTAACCATCATATGTTAAGGTTTCACTTAGGATAATATTCGCTTTGTTCTTCGCATGGGTCTTAATTTGTTATGGAATTTGTAAT
This sequence comes from Viscum album, assembly GCA_963277665.1. Classification (NCBI taxonomy): domain Eukaryota; kingdom Viridiplantae; phylum Streptophyta; class Magnoliopsida; order Santalales; family Viscaceae; genus Viscum; species Viscum album. The sequence goes on from OY728122.1 coordinate 1,259,399,716, forward strand.
TATACATATATCATGATTATAGAATGTAAAACATGATATAAATATAATTTATATTCATTATATGTGTATTATAATAATATATATAATATAAATGTATGAAATATAATACACCAATCATGGAGAGAGTAGGTCTTATATATGCATTAATGTTGTTTCTATTTTTATGGTTGTATTGGAATAAAGAAAGAAATTGACATATATATATATATATATATGATATCAGAAAATTTTAATTTAAATGTTATATATATCACATAAGTTCACTAAACCCATCCTTAATACATTCCTTGTGGTGTGTGAACGAATCATATCGCTTTGAGGTGGCGATAATCTACACTTCCCCAAACAAAATTATCGTATTTACAACAAATGGAAATTAAAAAAGATATGTTTTGTAAAATGAATAAATAATATTAAATATTAAATATATATAATATATAATATATTAAAACATATTATTTAGGATAATTCCCACCATTATATGTGGTAATGTAAAATTTAACAATCCTCGTTTAGGGAGGCGGTCGTTTGTCGTACACATAAAGAGTATGTTTGTTACCCATTAGAAGGAGGCATGTTTAAGTTTAGGTTCAAACCATAGAATTAAAAAAATACTATTATATTTATTATAATGGTTTTTTGTACACTTATTTAATAATGATAGTGTAGGGGTGGAGAAGGAAAATAAAATAAATGATCTTTAGAGAAGGTGTTACCTCTTTATCGGGTAACTCCTTTTTTTGTGCCAAAAGGAGCCCTTGGAAAACTTCATTCCCAAAGGGATAATTCAAGGAGTAATGTAGTTATTTTAGGAAGTGTATTAGGTAGTGAAAATTTTAACCTATTTGGTTTTATAGGTGTGAATAATATGGATTGGTGGTGGCCTTTTATAGGGAAGGGAAAGGATACACTTGGCATTTTTTTTTAAAAGTTAGGCGTAACCACGATTTATCTAAAGAAATTAATAAAAAACCAAAAAAATCAATAATGGAAGGTAAATTTGGAGAATAATGTCCATAAAATGGGTGTTTAAAAAATTTATAAGTTGTTTTGGGTCTTAAATTTAAGGTTTAGTCCTTAGTAAAGCTTAATTTTACCTCAATCGATGTAATTAATTTTAATCACTATCACTAATATTGTTGGTCAAAAACTAAGTTGAACTTACTAGACATTATATGTTATTCTGATTATTGATATATAATTTTTAGAAATGAATTTAAAATTAATCCCACAGAAGGGTCGAAAATGCTGGTTTTAAATGTAAAAATGATCAAAAGTTTGATAAGTTTTTATACCGAATTTCAAAGTTAAATTTGTTCCAATTACCTAAATTGTATTAATTTTTAAAAATACAATATAATTAAACTTTTAAACTAGATTAAAATATAGTTTTACCTTATAAATAATTTATATGAAAAGTAGTTTTAAATTAAAATCCAGTATTGTACACTATTCATCCAAAAATGATGTTTCTCAAAAAAATCCAAAAAATTCACCCCAAAATAATTTAGAAATTCTAAATTGAAATAGATGTTTATTTTATAAAATTCAATTTAAAAATGTTTATAAAATTAATTTTATTATTTTTCATATAAGGACATTAAAATTAGTTCATTCTAGAAAATGATATTTTTAAACATATAAGGACATTACCAGAAATCATATATTTCATTATCAATATGTTTTATTTATATAAAATAATTATAAAAAATTGAAAATTATTAATTAAAATTTATATAACTATTTTTTATGGCTATATTGTCATTATCTTCTTTAAATAACTATAATAGTAAAATGATGTTTCATAGAAACATTGGTGTTGTGTGTAATGTAAAACAAGTTTGTGTCCTGTGTAACATACTCTAAGCCAATGTTGTATGTAACATTTGTTGAGTTGGATCTGTGTAACATAATCAATGTTGGTGTTTTGTGAATGGAATGTTTTTTTTATTTCATTGTAATACATAAATGAAAAATTAATTTATTCGAGAGAGAAAAAAGGACCATAAAAAAATCACGGTGTTACAAAAATCAAGTAAACATCCTTCCAAATATCATTAATAAACATGATATTAAAGAAAAATAAAGGCTCAAAAATAGTATTGATACAATTAAATACATTATTATCCTTAAATATATAAACCCTTATATAATATACCAATATATCACAACTCTTAAATCGCTTTATATAAATAATAAAATCATTCAACAATATTTAGAAACAATGAAAAATATCTTCCATATTATTACCCAATGGTCCCTTTCTACAGCCAAAAATATGAATTATGTCATAAAAATAATCATTCTCAATCTATTAATGATTAATAATATAAAAAAATAACCCATTCCATTGATGTTTTTATCACTATTAACTTTAATTCCATTTTTTGAAGATTAGTTTCTCTTGATCTTATATGTGAAGTCAATAAATTATCAGAATGCATAAAAAACATTTCAATTTTTTTAATTAATTTTTCTATATAATGTTATTACATATAAATTGAAATAGATTTTTATAGGGATTTAAATATGTAAAAATTTACATGTATTGAATAAATAGTTTTAAGACATTATTTTTAAATTGTATCCCAAAATACACTAGGAAATTATATGAAATATTTTTTTTTAATATGGATTGGGGTTTAAAATTATATAAAAATTTAGATAAAAATAGAAAAACATAAGTTGGATTATGGTCACCCTCCTTTTTTTCTAGGTAGAGGGTTCTAAATCCTTTTTCTGAGTCACCTATTATAAAAAATTGATAAAGTCCCTTATGGTATTTTCTAAAAAAGCAATGATGAGATATTAGTTTTTAAATAGTGAAATTTATCCGAAGGCACTTCATGAAATCGATGTATATAATAGGATTATAATACATTATAATTTTTATAGTAATTATTATGCACACTGGAGAAGGTTTTAGAATTACATGAGCTTTATTTTGTAATTATTATTTAAATTGAATACACGAGGATGGAAAGGTATATTTTTTTGACTTCTTCCCATCCATGTTGATAAAATATTTTACAATGATGAAGGAAATTTATTAGCTAAAAAACCAATAGATTAATAGTGATATTATATTTAAAAACTAAATTAATATTATTAGACTATCTTGTTAATAACTTACTCTAAGGCACCCAACCCATAGTCTAGGAAAATTTTGATTAACCACTGGGTCAACCTATGTAACATTATATTAGGATATCTTATACATCTCAACCTAGTCCCAAAATAACTATAATTCATTTTAGTAAAATATTATTTATTTTTATTGGTTTCTTATAACATATGATCATAAACATAAATATTAACCTGTGAAGTTTTTTTATAAAATAATATCATAACCATTATATTTACCTAAACCCCATCTTAAATACCACCTATAAAAAAACATTCCATTAACAACCAATATATACGTGTTTAAAATCTTGGATTTCAAATTTTTAAATTTTTATTATATTTTAGGATTATAGATTTAGAATATAATGGAACCATTACATTGATTAGGTAATAATGATATACAATTTCCAATTTTTCTAGAAAAAATGATTTTCAAGGTCTTAGTCTTGTTTCATTTCTATCACACTAACTTCATTAAATTGAATTTTTTTTTCATAGATGGAATTTATAATAATTCTTATAGATCATTATGCCCTATAAGAAATATTTGAAACCATGGTATGAGAAGAAAATTATCAGTAAGGGATATAAAAATAATGAAAACTCTATATTCGATTGAGAACATAAAAGCCTATGAAATGTTTTACCCTTTCTCCAAATTAGATGTTGAGGAAATAAATAATGCATTTCTATATATGAATAGAATATTTTTATAAAATAAAATATTTAATATACCATTATTATGGATTGTAAATCCATGTAGGTATGTTTAGGCATGTGTGATTTTATGAAAATACTTCATTGAAAAATAAAAAATGAACTTTGAGAAGTTAATAAAATTTTCTTACCACATGAAATAAAACAATTTTCATAATTATTTTTTTTAATGACTTATATATATATCCTACAAAATCATATTTATAACATGAATTCACTCATGCCTTACTCAATTCAAAATAGCTAAATCTTAATTAATTCTATAAGTGTAACCAGCTGAGTTACCTTCCTCATTTTTTACCTTCAAAGACTTTATTATTAAACTATGCCTCAGAGAGTTATATCATTCTCACCCATCATAACGAGATATATCCCACAAAAAATTCATCATATATATTTATAAATTACTATATCATGAATATAAATTTTTAATATCTAACTATTTCATCATAAAACTCATGAAGATCTCTTTTAAGACCATAAGAAAAAACACAAGCCATTTTCACATAATTATAAGGAGAAATATCATTTTATATTGAAAACTCATAATATTGAAACATTATTAGAAATTTGGGAATATTATATTCTTTTAAAAACCAATATAACTAATAAAGAAATCATGATAATGGATAATGACTATGATGGTGGTAAAAATATATCAAGCCATATGCCATGGAAAAAAATTCTTTTTTCAATTTTGTAAAAAGCCAAAAATAAAAAAATCAAAATACATTGAAAATATTAAATTTTAAAATATATTCAAGAAAAAAAAATTATAAATAATCAACCTTAATAAAAATTCAATGAAAAATGAGAACATTAATTTATAACATTAATGAACCTCAAAGTAGAAGAAAATGACTCGGAAGGAGAACATTTTAACATTATTTTCAAAATAAATCCCCTTACCTTGAGTTTTGAATCATATTATTTTTACAACTACCATTCCAAGGAATGAAATTAAATGACTAATATATATGGTAAATATCCATTTTAATGTTCATTACTTAACCATTATTCCTTTTATTTCTTTTTTTACTATGTTTTAATTGGTTACTAAAATGGTTAAGTTCATGATTGATGTTGAAGTATATTCAGTTTATAACCAACAATTGGCATTGGTGTGTTCTCTGTGGACAAGGGGATATGGGTACATTAACTTTATAATCATTAAAATGTTATAATTAATATATTTAAATATTAAATACAAATTTTAATCCAACCATGTGATGATTTTATGAAAATTAAACCTTGTCGTTTCATAGAGATGGCAGTCAGTGTATATGCATGATTGGTATTTTTATTTTTCTAGTAGATGGAAATAAAATAAGTTAGATTATATATTTATGATATATAATGATAAATGTGTTATATATACATATTGTTTCATCATATCCATCCATATGATCACCCTTGTAAAGTGGATATAAAAAACGAATCAGATCACTTCGTGGATGTGGTAGTCCATACGTACGCATGAGCGACACTATTATATTCTAACAGGTTAATATATTTGATGGTATATGATATTATAACAATAAAAATCATAAATCAGTTATAGTTATATGATATAATCATTTTATTCATCACTATAACCAATACTTTATGTAAGTGGTGAAAAACAAAATGCATCCCTTCTGGGTGGTTATAGTCAACACATACACATGAGCAGTCATTTCATTTCCCATAGGATGGAAAATTGTAACACCCCAACCCCAATTACCTAGAGTCTATGCATTATTACATAACATTTTCATGATCCCAAGGAAATCATGTCCTGAAAGACTGATCAGTTTAGTATTATTGGAAACAAGATTCATACATAAGTTCAACTTTACCACTTGAAAAGAAATACTACACTAATTTATTCCATTAAAAACATCCAAGCCTCATAGATTATGCATTCAAGTCACTCATAACTAACTTCTTCATATCCTAGGAAAATGAAACATAAGAAAGGGGTGAGCTCAAACACTCAGTAAGGGTAAGCAATACAGCGGAAGATAACATAAATATTAGGCATGGTGAATAATTGAAAACACATGCCTTTACAAATAATAGACATGAACACTTTTATGGAAGGAATATGAGCTATGTAAATAATACCATAATAAAACATAGTCATTGTTATTATACTTGTCGAATAACCACATGAACCATCAATATTATTTTCATAATGAGGGAATGTATAATGTCGTACATTCTGAAACATCTTGTCAAGGCCTCAGCCAGGACGTCTAAAAATGATTGAGGCCTCTACCAAAATCATATATCAAATTGGGAAAGGCCTCATCCAATTACACATATAATTTTCTCATGAGACCTACTGATGCACCGGGGAGCTATATTGAGCTCCACCCATCACATACTAAGTCCAATACATTCCTCATATGAAAAGGTTAAAACATAACACAAACATTTTTCTTAAAACTAGCATACAAAATGACAATACTTTAACCATAAACCATGAATGGTATAAAAATAACACATCCACTATCAAACATATCACAAAAACTTAAATAAAATATGGAAGATTTTTATCATAATGAATTGACTTCAAACAAGTATAAAATCCATCAAAGGATGTTGACATATATAAAATCAAAACTATTTGACAGAAATATCTCTTTATTTTTTTTAAAATCATTTAGTCACATAATTATAAAAGAAAACATTTATTTTGAAAATATTCTTATAAGCTTTTAATATAATCTTCGATGATTTTATAAGGTGTAGAATAACTATACCCCTCGTATAAGTTAAAAAAATGAATTTTAACCTTAATTTTGTCTAAAAGGTCGTAAAGTACCTTGTTTTGAAAACGACTGAAAGATTCCTTTCAAAACATAAAAGGTCAAATAAGGGTATAAATAACTTTAACCCATTTTCTATTAAATAGTAAAAATGTTTTGAAATACATTTTTAATAAACACAAATGTGGATGATAAAGAGGTCTCAGTAGATACTCTGGTATAAAACAACCTCAGATAATAAAGAGATTGTGAAATTAACCCTTACCTTGTTGTTTTCCTTGGTTGTGGGTAGGTTAAACTCCTGTATAATGGTGAAATCATTGATATCAAATTATAAAAGAACCATATACATTAATATTATATCATATATTATCTTCTAATATTGCTTTGATAATGATATTTCAGTAGTATCATCGTTTTGGGTGTTAACTGATTCATTTTAGTTTATATGTTTTGATACATAAGAAGTGTTTGTTATGGATAGGATGTATTTGAATCATATCCAGAATGATATTATATTCTTAATCATTGTTTTTAATAACCAAATTAAAACTATTCTTAAATGGTTATGATGGGGAATGAATCTTATCGCGTTCGTGGAGACGGTAATCCGTACGTACGCACGAGCGACAATATCATTCTTTTGATATTAAAATTGTATATAATTGGATGGTATATCATATATATAGAGTAATTATCATGTTTTATTTATTATTTACAGCAGTTATACTCATTATTATACCCATCCAAATGATGAAGTGTTTGAATAACAAACATCATCATGACGTGGAGACGGTAAGCCGTTCGTACGCACGTATGGTGACATTGTCCTTTATAGGATGGATAGAATAAAAAATATGGTTTTACCATTTTTATAATAACATCACAGTATATAGAAGATACTGGAGTTATTATTTTAGAATTTAAATAACAAAGAAATAGGAGGTGGAAGAAGAAAAGAACATAGAAGAGGGTGGTGAAATTATTAATTCTTCTTTGGGTTCTTCCTTTTGATTTGATCAAAAGGGCTCCTTAAGTTGGATTTCTAACCAACGTAAGGCCTCTAGGATTAAGTGGGTGATTTTGGGAGGATATTTGGGTAGGGTATGTACGAGAAAAAGGATTGATAAGTGTGATAAATGGGTAGAAAGTGATGGATTATTATAACGGAGAGGAGGGGATCTTTAGGAAAGTTTGATACAGTTATTTTATTATAAACTCATCTTCGGTATCAAAAGGTCAAATAATAGTTAATGTATAATTTAAGATGACTCTTGGTAAAAATGAAATAATACAATAATAATTTTAAAGGTTTGGGATATTGTTTTAATATTTATAATCTTATTTATTTAAATCATTTATTAATGAGGTAAATATTTCATCATTATTGTGTCATAAATAATTTAATTTATTTGATGTCCAAAAATTATAAAACAAATACCATTATGTAGGAAATATATTTCTAGTTTTCAAATAATATTTATTGTCTAAAAGATAACTTATATAACCCCATGTAAAAATTGATTTAATAAAAAATATTTGTTTATGTCATTTTTGTCTTTACTTTAATTTAATTAATATAAAGTGTCATTATTACTCTCATGTGGCTCTATGGGGTCCCCAATTCAACCCAATGATGGTCATGGTCATATATGTATCATTAAATATTATTATGACACATGTTGTGGCAATTTAATATTATTATAATACTATATTTTACCCTTATTTATTATTTTTACCCTTTAATCATGGTACATAAAATATTTACTAAAGTAAATATTTAAAATGTATAAAAATAAAAGTTACCTATTTACAAATTTTGGACCTACTGATTCAAAATATGGAATCCATTTTTTCTTAATTCAAAACAAAGAAGTGGTAGAAATTAATTTAAAATTAATTCCTGCTGTCAAAAGAAAAAGCGTGTTTTTATGAAATAATAAATATCAAAAGATTGACACTTGTTTATGTACAGTTTAAATGTGAAATTACATACAATGACTAGAATTAGATTAAATAGTAAAAATATAATCTAATTATACTTTAAAACCACTCAAAATTATAATTTATCACTATGAATTATTTTTATTAAAAAAGTTGTTTTTAATTAAAATTTAGTATTTTTCACTATTCATCAAAAATATGAAAGTTATCAAAAATGTGGCAAAAATTCAACCTAATCTAATTTTGATATTCCTAATCCAAAAATGAAGTCCATTTTGAAAGATAAAATTTATAAAATTTCAAAAAGTGGGTATTACTATTCATAACGGCTACTTTGATTGGTCGTGGTGTGTTAGAATCTCGAAGTTGCGTACAATGCAAGCTATTGAATTATTCAAATGGAAACGAACTATGGAATATTGGGGTGTTACATTCTCCCATACTTCAAATAATTTTTTCCTCAAATTTTCTAGAAAACTACCGCATAAAAAGATTCGGGTGGTTCTTCATCATAAGTTCCTCGGGTTCCCACGTTGCCTCTTCCATCTTATGGTTTCTCCATAGAACTTTTACCAGACGAGTTGTCTTGTTTCTCAACACTTGTTCTCTAGTATCAAGAATCTTGATAGGATCTTCGCAATAAGATAGATCAGGTTCTAGTTCTAATTCCTCATATGTGAGTATATGCATTGGTTCAGGAATGTATTTTCTCAATAGTGATACATAGAACACATTGTGAAATTTGGAGAGACTTGGTGACATTACCAAACGGTAAGCTACAGCCCTAATTCATTCATGAATCTTGAAAGGTCAAATGTACTTTGGACTCAATTTACCCTTCTTACCGAAACGTATAACTCCCTTCCATGGAGATACCTTCATGAAAACATGATCTACAGCCTAAAATTCCAAATCCTTTCTTCAGTTATCAGAATAGCTCTTCTGCCTACTTTGAGCTGCTTTGATGTTGTTTTGGATAACCTTCACCTTTTCCATCATTTCCTCAACAAGTTTTTGGCCTACGAGTTTTCTTTAACCAACATCATCCCAACAAGTTGGTGTGCAACATCTCTTTCTGTATAATGCTTCGTCTGGTGCCATCTGAAAACTTGAATGGAATCTATTGTTATAGGAAAATTCTACCAGAGGTAAATATTGATCCCACATACCTTGAAATTCAAGTGAGAAAGATATCAGCATGTCCTCTATGGTTGGAATATTCCATTCTGATTGTCCATCAGTTTGAGGGTGGTAGGCAGTGCTCAAACAAAGTTCAGTATCCAGGGCTTTCTGAAGACTCTTCCAGAATCTTGATGTAAAATGGGGATCATGATCAGAAACCATCGATAGGGGTACTCCATGAAGTCTTACAAATTCATTAATATATAGTATTTCTAAATGTTCAAGTGGTAAATCTTCTCTTATATCAAGAAAATGTGTCGACTTGGTAAGACTATCAACAATGACCCATATTGCATCATTCCTTCTAGGAGTCTTTGGTAGTCCCATGACAAAGTCCATCATAATATTATCTCATTTCCACTTAGGTATGGGAAGATGTTTCATGACTCCTCTAGGGTGTTGCCTTCCAACTTTAACTTATTGACAAAAAATACATCTTGTCACATAATCAGCAATCTCTCTCTTCATGTTGTCCAACCAAAAATGTTCCTTCAAATCTCTATACATCTTGGTGCTCCCAGGTTCTATAGAGAAATTATAGCTATGAGAATCATCCAACAATTCCCTTTTTAGATCAGGTATATTAATAACACAAAGTCCTTTCCCAAATTTCAAAATTCCATCTTCATATACGAAGTTGATCAATCTCCCATCGTTCACATATTTAATCTTCTTTAGAAATTCATCATCATTAGTCTGAGAACTTTTATCCTTTCTAGTAAAGATGGTTTTTCAACCATTTGAAAATGTATTGATGTTTCACCTTCGATGGTTATTCCCATATCCATCTTTACTAGATCCATGTATATATTATCCTTTTCAACTCTCATATTGTTCAAAACTCCATGATCCTTTCTTCTCAAAACATATGCCACCTTATTTGCCTTCCCCAAGTGGTAGTGTATCATGCAATCATAATCCTTGAGTAGTTAAAGCCATCTCCTTTGCCTCATGTTGACTTCTTTCTGTGAGAAAATACACTTCAAACTCTTTTGATCGGTATATATCTCACATTTTCACCATAAAGATAATGTCTCCATATTTTCAGAGAAAATATTACAACTGCAAACTCAAGATCATGAGTTGTATAGTTTTTATTAGGAATTTTTAGTTGTCGTGATGCATAGGCGATAACTCTATCATTCTGCATAAGGACACAACCAGGTCCTTTATTTTATGCATCACTATAAATAACAAACTCATCATTCCCTGATGGTAGATTCAAGATCGGATCATTGACTAATCTTCTCTTGAGTTCTTCAAAACACTCTTCACACTCTTTTTTCCAAAAAAAATTAACCCCTTTACTTGTGATCCTAGTTAAGGGGTTAGCCAATCGGGAAAAATTTTGGAAGAAACGTCAATAATAACCTGCTAAAAAAATAAAACAGCGTACCTCAGTTATACTCATCAGAGATGGCCATTCTTGGATTTCTCTTGTCTTAGAAGGACCAATTGAGATTCAATCTGTAGAGACAATATGGCCAAGAAAAGAAATCTCCTGAAGCTAGAATTCACACTTACTAAACTTCCTGTATAATTCATTTCTTATGAGGGTTTTCAGAATGGTGCGCAAGTGATTTTCATGAACTTCATAGCTTTTGGAGTATACAAAGTTATCATCAACAAATACCACTACAAAGTGATCAATATATTCCTTGAAAACTTTGTTCCGTAGATCCATGAAAATAGAGGGTGCATTAGTCAGCCCAAAAAGGCATTACTGTAAACTCGTAATGCCTATACCTAGTTCGAAGTGCTGTATTTGGAATGTCTTCCTTTTTCACACACAACTGATGATATCCAGATCAAAGGTCAATCTTTGAAAAATATTGAGCTCCATGAAGTTGGTCAAATAAATCATCAATGTGAGGTAAGGGACACTTGTTCTTTATTGTTATAGCATTGATCTCCCTGTAGGCAATGCAAAAACTCATAGATCCGTATTTCTTCTTAAAAAAGGATAGGGTATCCCCATGGAGAAACACTTGGGCATATAAATCCCTTATTACTCAATTCCTCTAGTTGATTATTTAGTTCCACTAATTCCACAGTGGCTATTCTATAAGGGGTCTTCGATATGGGCCTTGAACCATGAATTAAATCAATGAAAAACTCAACTCCTCACTCTAGAGGATGTATAGGTAAATCCTATAGAAACACGTCAACATATTCTTGCACAATAGGTACATCCTCTATTTGAACATTCATTTACTCGCCCATAGTTATTTCATCCTCTTCCTCCCCGATAATTGAATTTAGTAGAGCTACTGGGGGTGGATCTAGATAAGAATCAGATGGTGACGTTTCTGCTCTAAATATAAGGTACTCCTTATCATCATCTAAAATTGTAACATCCTTCTTCTTACAATAAATTTTCGCATCATGGTCTAAAATCCAATTCATACTAAGGATTATATCAAATTCAATCATGGTTATGACGATGATATCAGAAGATAAAGAACATTTATATTCCCAAATGGGAACTGATTCACAAAACTTTGTTGCAATGATACTTCCCTAAGGAGTTTTTACGGACAAATACCTTGTTAAATCAAATTGGAAAAATCTAATTTTCTTAGCAAACTAGGAAGATATGAAACAATACGATGATCCAAAATCAAATAAATCATTCGCTAAACTTAAGGAAACCATTAAATTACCTTCCACCACGTTTTCCGGAGCTTCAACCTCAGCAGTAGTGATCACATAAGCTTGGCCTTGATCCCTTAGCCTTTTTTGAAATAAGTTTCCCTGATTCTTTGGACGTTAATTTTCATAATGTCTCATCTCGCTGAAATTGTAGCATTGAACATTGGTAGCTTCTTTCTTCCCCTTACAGTCACCAGTATGATGGTATTTTTTTCCACATTTATAGCATACTCCTTTTCCTTTTAGACAAGCACCAGGGTTCTTCCTTCCACAATTATCACAGGGTTGAAATTTAACCCTTCCCTTCTTCACTGTTTCCTTATTTCCTTCCCCAGAATTTTTAGCAGATCTCTTCTTCTCTTTCTTTTATTTAAAGTAGTAAGACTTAGATAATTCCTTTTATATCTTGATAGCACATGAGACAATATCTTTGTACATTGAAAAGGATTGTGATACTAACTCTCAACGGAAAAATGGTTTAAACCAATCAAATAAACAATCAATCATACTTCTTGGGTTACGTATATAATCTACAGCATGCCATTCTAACCTTGTAAAGTTGGCTTCATACTTTACGACATTATCATCCTCCTTTTTCCTCAAACTCAGAAATTTACGTTCCATATCCGCTCGATGGTCACGAGGAAATTTTTTTCTAATAAAATCTCTTTAAACTCTCTCCATTCCATAATTGATAATTATTCATCCTTCTTTGTGTTTCTAATCAATTATCACCATTGATCTGCATATCCTGTGAGGCGATAAACTTCCATGAAAACTTTTTCCCTTTCGCTACTCCCCAAAGCATGAAATATTTTTTTCTCTAAGGAATTTATCCATTGCTCAGCTACTAATGTATTTGTAATCCCATTGAATTTTTTTGGTTTTTGCCTCATGAAGTGATCTAACATTGATCCTCCGTGTTGTGGATCAGGGTGCTCTATACGGGTAAGGTTATTTTTCAATGCCTCAGTAAGTTATCCCAGTATGGTAATAAGTTGATCAGCACCAGTTGCATCACCAGCTCTGCTATAATTATCTTGAGAAGGAGGTAAATCCCTACATTGATTAAGGGAATTGATAAAGTTTCCATTCCTTCTACTAGGCACCATTTCTAATCAATGGCATAAACTATATTAGTTTATGAATAGAAATACATAATTCCATACTTGTAAAACACTTAACATAAATTGAACCATTTATGGATATAATCCATAATCATAAAAATGTTTTCTTTGAGGAAGTATATACCCATAAATCCTTCATAATGGTTTGTAAATAAAATGAGAATTATCCTAATCATATCCCCTGGGAGTGTTGTAACCAAGAGTGCAGCATGGCCCATTTTCGTGCACCAGTTCTCGTTCGAGTCTTGCTCAAAGTGGTGTTTTTGGGTTTTACCCCTAGGTACATTTGTTCCAGAGCCACCTCTACTTGCTCACATCTAGACAGGGATGTATTTCTTGGAAAATAAAAAAAATCTATACATTAAAAAAATTATAGGAAGTTCTTTTATACTAATCTGCAAAGTATATCTTAGGGTAATGTGCTCTAATCGTGGTTTTTCTGAATATAGTTTCCATGGTTTGTACTAAACTTCCCCTGATACCAACTGTAACGCCCCGACCCTAGTTACACAAAGATGGTCCATTATTACATAACATTGGCATGATCATAAGGAAATCATGTCCCAAAAGACCGATCAGTTTAGTATTATTGAAAACAAGATTCATACCTAAGTTCAACTTTACAACTTGAAAAGAAATACAACAATAATTTATTACATTAGAAACATCAAAGACTCTTAGATTATGCCTAAAAATCACTCATAACTAACGTCTCCATATCCTGGGAAAATTAAACATATGAAAGGGGTGAGCTCAAATGCTCAGTAAGGGTAAGCCATACAGTGAAAGATAACATAAATATTAGGCATCGTGAATAATTGAAAACACATGCCTTTACAAATAATAGACATGAACACTTTTATGGAAGGAATATAAGATAAGTAAATAATGCCATAATAAAACATAGTCATGGGTATTCTACTAATAGAATAACCACATGAACCATAGATATTATTTTCATAATGAGGGAATGTATAATGCTGGACATTCTAAAAAAGCTTGTTAAGGCCTCAGCCAAGACATCTAAAAATGATTGAGGCCTCGGCCAAAAAAAATATATCAAATTGGGAAAGGCCTCATCCAATTCCACATCTAATTGTCTCATGAGACCTACCGATTCACCAAGGAGCTATAGTGGGCTCCACCGATCACATACTAAGTCCAATATATTCCTCATATGAAAAGGTTGAAACATAACACAAAAATTTGTATTAAAACTAGCATAAAAAATGTCAATACTATAACCATAAACCATGAATGGTATAAAAATAACACATCTGCAGTCAAACATATCACAAAACCTTCAATAAAATATGGAAGAATTGTATCATAATAAATTGACTTCAAAAAAGTATAAAATCCATCAAAAGATGTTGACATAGATAAAATCAAAACTATTTGACAGAAATATCTATTTCTTTTTTTGAAATCATTAAAAGTATCATAATTATAAAAGAAAAAAATTACTTTTAAAATATTCTTATAATATTGTAAGGTAATATTCAAAGATTTTATAAGTCGGAGAATAATCGTACCCGCCATATAAGTTAAAAAAATGAATTCTTACCTTAATTTTGTCAAAAAGGTCGTAAAGTACCTTGTTTGGAAAATGACGGAAATATTCTTTTGAAAACATATAAGTTCAAATAAGGGTATAAATGACTTTAAACCATTTTATATTAAATATTAAAAATCTTTTGAAATACATTTTTAAGAGACAATGATGTGGATGATAAAGAGGTCCTAGTAGATACTCAGGTATAAAACAACTTCGGATAATAAAGAGATTGTAAAATTAACCCTTACCTTGTTCTTTTCTTTGGTCTAGGGTAGGTTAACCTCCTGTATAATGGTTAAATCATTGTTATTAAATTATAGAAGAACAATATACATTTATATAATATCATATATGATCTTCTAATATTTCTTTGATAATGATATTTCAGTAGTATCGTCATTTTGGGTGTTAACTGATTCGTTTTCTGTTATATATTTTGAAACATAAGTTGTGTTTGTTATGGATATGATGTATTTTAATCATATCCAAAATGATATTATGTTATTAATCATTATTTTTAATAAACAAATGAAAACTATTCTTGAATGGTTATGATGGGGAATGGATCTTATCGCGTTCATGGAGATGGTAATCCGTACGTATGCACGAGCGACAATATCATTATTTTAATATTAAAATAGTATATAATTGGATGGTATATCATATATAAATAATACTTATCATGTTATATTTATTATTTACATCAGTAATACTCATTATTACACCCATCCAAATGATGAATTGTTTGAATAACAAACATCATCACGACGTGGAGACGGTAAGCCGTACGTACGCACGTATAGTGACTTAGTCATTTATAGGATGGATAGAATAAAAAATATGGTTGTACCATTTTTATAATAACATCATAGTATATATAAGATACTGGATTTATTATTTTATAATGTAAATAAAAAAGAAAGAGGAAGTGGAAAAAGAAAATAACTTGAAAGAAGGTGGTGAAATTGTTACCTCTTCTTCAGGTTATTCCTTTTGATTTGATCAAAAGGACTCTTTAGGTTGGCTTTCTGACCAAAGTAAGGCATCTAGGATAAAGTTAGAGATTTTGGGAGGATATTTGAGCAGGTTTTGTATGAGCCAAAGGCTTGAGAATTGTGATAAATGGGTAGGAAGTGATGGATTTTATAACAGAGATGAGGGGCTCTTTAGGAAAGTTTGAAAAAATTATTTTATAATACACTCATCTTCGGTTTCAAAAGGTCAACTAATAGTTAAAGTCAAAGTTAAGATTACTCATGGTCGAAATAAAATAATCCAATAAGAATTGGACAGGGTTTGGATATTGTTTTAATATTTATAATCTTATTTATTTAAATCATTTATTAATGAGTTTAATATTGCATCATTATTGTGTCATAAATAATTTAATTTATTTGATGTCCAAAAATTATAAATCAAATACCATGATGTAGGAAATAATTTTATATTTTCAAATAATATTTATAGTCTAAAATATAACTTATATAACCTCATGTAAAAATTGATTTACTAAAAAATATGTGTTTATGTAATTTTTTTCTTTACTTTAAATTAATTAATATAAAGTGTCATTATTACTCCCATGTGGCCCGATAGGGTCCCAAATTCTACCCAAGGATTCCCATGGTCGGTTATTTATCATAAAATGGTATTAGTACACATTTTAGGGTAATTCCATATTATTATAATATTATATTTTACCCTTGTTTATTATTTTTACCCTTTAATCATGGAAAATAAAATATTTACTGAAGTAAATATTTAAAATGTCTAAAAATAAAAGTTTCCTATTTACAAAATTTGGACCAACTGATTCCAAATATGGAATCCATTTTTCCAAATTAAAAACACAGAAGTGGAAGAAATTAATTTAAAATTAATTCCCGTTGTCAAAACAAAAAGCGTGTTTTTAAGAAATAATAATTATCAAAAGATTGACACTTGTTTATATACAGTTTAAATGTGAAATTACTTCCAATGACCAAAATTATATTAAATGGTAAAAATATAATCTAATTATAATTTAAAACCACAAAACATTATACTTTAACACTATAAATTATTTTGATTAAAAAAGTTTTTTTAATTAAATTTAGTATTTTTCACTATTTATCATAAATATGAAAGTTATCATAAAATTGCCAAAAATTCACCCTAAGCAAATTTCAATATTACAAATCCAAAATTGAAGTCCATTTTAAAAGATAAAATTTATAAAATTTCAAAAAGTGGGTATTACTATTCATAATGGCTACTTTGATTGGTCACGGTCTGTTACAATCTTGAAGTTGCGTACAATGCAAGCTATTGCATTATTCCAAGGGAAACATACCGTGGAAGCTTGGGGTGTTACAAAAATGAGATAAAAAATGGTTATCACATAATAATAATAATAATACCATATTTTAATTTCTCATATACACATGATATTATTTTAGAATGTATAAGGAATAATTTAAGGATTTACAAGATGAAATGAACATGAAACACTCGGGCAAGAATTATTCCACTTCTTTGGAGAACAACCATTATAAGACATATTAATCATTACCCAATTGGTACTTTGCGTGAAAATAATATATAGGATTGATGGATTATATTTTTAAATGTATTTAGTGAGGTATTTGTTGAGATATAATGGTAAATTTGTTTCAATATGTGAGGAGGTGTAGTCCACTTTTATAAGTGCGATGAGTGGTACACAACTAATTTTATAATGTTTAAAAATAATATATTTTTATATACATTATAAATTGGATCTAGAAGTAATGAATTACTAATATATGTTTATAAGGGTTAAAACTGAATCATACAATAAGAATTAAGATAAAATATTTTGGGCATCGCTCTTAGTTTTTACATTTATTAAACTATTTTACCCATTACCATTATCACTAATAATTATTATGATAACTCTTAATTATGGAAAAAAATTTAAAAGTTTAAAATATAAAATCAATATAAAATATATATAAAAACATAAAACTTCCACCCATAAAATGAAATATATTCCATTTCTTATGAAAATGGATTTTTTTGTAAAAAATGAATTTACACTACTTCCATATCTAGTAACCACAATTATTTGAATTCAACATTATTTTATTAAATACCTGATATATATTTAATAAATATAATTATTCTATAGTGATTAACTTATTTAAAATTAATTTCATATTTAAAAAATTATGAAAAATATCAATTTTACCTTCAAAATATTTTATCTTCATTTCTAACCAATTGATCATAAATTTATGAATTATTATACATTTTTTAGGGAATGAATTTATAAATATATATCATAATGTGGTTATTACTATTCATACTAACTAATTCAATAACTTGTTTATAACATTCATATTTATGAAATATTTTAATGGTGTAACACAGTTTTTTAATATTGGTATTGTATGTTGTACACACTTTCAAACTTAGTATTATTTTTAATAAAATATAAAAAATAAAATTGGGGTGTTATAAATATTCAATAAAATCCTATTTTATTACAAGGATCTCTTAGCAATGATTTGGGGTTATAGAAGTACAATCCTTTAAGGCTTTTTCAATGAAGGAAATCTCAAGTAAAGATGTATCCCTAAATCCCTTTCATTATTTTCCATATCTTATTCTTTCTAAAATTATAATAAAATTATATTTTCCAACATTTATAAATTTTTTCATATATAATTATATAATAAACTAATTTAATTTTGATACTGGTATAACTAATTTATGTTATTTATAGTATATGTTCTCACTCCCTATCTTTCTACATGTCTTGATGATAACTTGGTGTATCCACCTATGAGGACATTTTTATAGCATTACATATCAATGTGTATAAGTATTGTCAGTATATATTATTTAATTTAAATTTATTTTAATATCTTAAAATATTTTTTAGATAATGGTTCAATAATTGTAATGTACAAGTAATCAATAAAAGGACATAATTTAATGGAAGATTCTTTTTAATGAAATCGATTTTCAAGTTAAATATAAATGAATACAGCACAATTGTTATAAAAAATAGTGAATTAAAAAATTAATTTTATTCACATATATATTAATTTTTAAAACATAATATGATTATTATGTAAGACGTTTGATCATGTATAAAGATATTATATACTTGGGTTAATAGTTTATGATACAACCTCTCTTTTTATTGGTATTGTTTATGGTTTAATTTACATTTGGTAATTTTATGTTATTAATATATTAAAACTAAACTATTTTCTTATCTACTTGTTATTTATATGGTTTATTTGTATTGTTTTAATTTCCACCTCTTATTTACACAAAAATATTAAATACATTTTTTAAGTAAAATATAGATCTTAATTCTACTTTTTAGTCTGGAATATTTTTCCTCCATACCTATGTTCTTAAAAATTATTTTATGAAAATTATATTTTACCTTTAAGAGTATTATATGGAACTCTATTTTAATGTTTTATGTTCTCTAAAAAAATTAATGGAATCATCTTGATGTTTTCTGACCATTTTATTTTTTACTTTCATTCCCAAATTTAAAAATATTTTTTTTAATACTTACAACATGAAGTAATTTTCTCAAAATTATGTCATTTCATCAAGAAAAACATCATGTTACATGTTTCCATGGTTTTTCAAGGAAAATGATTTTACCATTATTCTATGAATTTTTAGTTTTAAATGTTATAAATATAAAAGGATATTTATTCTTTTCATTTAAATCACTAAAATAATTATTTTATAAAAAAATTATAAATGTCACCATTAATTGACTATTTTTATTCTTCTATGAGGATACTATATTATTATAAAATACACTTACTCTCTATACATTGATTATGATAATAATTTTTAATTATGTTTTAATTAAACTCATTTCATATTTATGGATTAATTAAGATATGATTAAATGATTAATATTATTATGATCATTGGGTGGACATGTATTGTTTTAATTATTTGATGAGTGAGATTTGAATTATATAAAATTTAAATTCATAGGGAAAATCATAAAATCTCATGAGATAATTTGAAATGGAATAGGGATTAGACCCAGTATTCTATGGTAATGTGCACTATATTTATGGGAATGGGGAGTGAACAAAATCCACTATGGGGATCTGTACAATATGATGGTATAATTAGTTATCATTGACTATGTTAATGATTTTATATTCATATATGTATTTCAAGAACTTATTTATTATTCTTATGGTAAATGATCAGGTATTTGGAATTTCAAGAACTCAAGCTAAATGATGATGAATCTATTGGTTCCAAAGATAAAATTTCAACTAGATGTTCATGGTGATATTTTTGATTTATTATTGATCTTAAAATAAATATTGATTTATTTTCTAGTGGCTTACAACCAATCTGGTTAAATTAATTTGATATAAGATACATAGGTAGCCATGAGGAAATTGTTTGATGTTCTATGATGGTAGAAATTTAGACGGGATACTCTCATTATTCTTGTGGATTTATTTATAAGAAGTAAAAATTGTAGTGTTTTAATATATTTAAATGTTATAACCCATAGAGGAATAAAATTTAATCATAGTTTATTCTAAAAATGTATAATGATTCATGGGGTAAACCATATTATGGTAATAGTTAAATGCATGATGTGTTTAAAAGAAGTCCATATTGAAAATGAATGTAGAAGAGATATAAAAAGGATAATCAAGAATAAGAATGAAAAGAAAGATCAACCTAATGCCCCACCCACACCCCAATTCTATAATTTCAATAAATTGTGACATTATGCTAAAAAATGTAAGAATTTGAGTGATTATGATGAAAATTAAAGTTGATAACCTCATAAGATATATGAATAATTTATTGTTTATACAATAACAATAAATAATATCATCCATGAGAATGAAGTCACGAAACATACAAATATCATCAACTCTGGAACTATAAATTTATAATTTGATTTATCTTCTACACAATATATAATATATAATGAATTTTACAAAGGTATAACATCACCTTTTCAATGGATGGATATTTATTTATTAGTAAAATATTATATTTGTGCAATGATTTCATATCGACCCATTACCACTTTTTTATAAAAGTTTTTATAAATGTGATTAATGAAAAAAATTATTATTCTTTATTTAGTTTTATTATACATGATTTTGGGTATGGATTAGCTCTCCCTATATGGATCCTGTATTAATTTATGGGGAAATGATGCCACATTTGATATCCTGGATATCCTATAATCATATATCATGGAATGGATGAATATGAACATCCAATTGAAATTAATTCAACTATATGGGTCTTACTACCAACTCATGGTGGGTATATTTCACAAATTGTTAAGAGAGAATAAAAAAAGATGGTACACCGACTATGTAGGAATTTTATGATGAATTTCATGAAGTGTTTCCTAGTTATCCCTTAAATTATTATGTACGGTTATAAATAGAACTCATACATAGTGTTATCCCTATTAAAAGGAATACTTTTTGAATGAACCCAATTTAATTAAAGAGGAAAATCTAAGAGAATAAAGAAAATGGATTATTATGAACAAGGGAATCCCTGTGTTTGGTAATCATAGTTTTATATAATTAAATCTGGAATATTGTTTCATTGCATTTATCATTGAGAATATAACATGATCATGATCAAGACCATGTATAATCTACCCAATATTGATGACATGGTTGATTAACTATGTGGAGAATAAAAATTTTCAAAGACTGAAACTTTATCTAGATATCCTATATTAATGATCAAAAGGGAGGATATTTATAATAAAATCTTCCATATGAGATATTGAGTGTTTGAATATATTGTGATGAAATTTTGACTCACCAATTCCACCAATATCTTCATAGATCTAATAAATATATTATTTGGATATTAAAATCATTATTTTTTGGTATTTTTTTAGATTTAATTCTAAAATAATCTATGAGAAAGGAAGAACCTGAATATAATTTAAGGATTTTATTAGTGATTATGATAATGGAAAATTTTTAGGAAAAATTTTGAAAATATTAATTTTTTCATGATAAATTGTAATTATTAGTTCATGTAAATATATGTGAAGGTAAATATGTAGATCCATATATAATGGAGGTTATTGAAAAATGGTCCATATCAACTACAATAATTAATATCCATGGTTTTCATGTATTAGATGGATAATATATATGCTTCATGAGTAATTTATAATGGATATTAGATATATTATCTAGGCTTCTATAGAAGGGATTCGTGTATCATTGGATAGTTGAATGTGAAGAAACTTTCATAGACTTGAAGACAATGTTAGACTATAAACATATGATTTCAATACACTATATTGGAGATGTTTTTTGAATATGTAGTGTTGCATCATATAAGGGATTTTTATGTCTTGTAATGAAAAATAAAATGGTTTTACTTTATTTCTTATTCCAATTGTAGTGTCTTGAGAAAAATTATGTGACTCGTGATTTAGTCCTGGCAGTGAAAATTTTTTCACTAAAAACATAAAGGAATTATATTTATTTTAAAAGGTGTGATATATATATATATACTATTATTAAAAAAATATTATATATTCATAGTGAAGGATTTTAATATGCACCAAAAGAGGAGTTCTGAGTTGATTATATAATATGAATACTCTATATAGTTTCTCTATTAAAATTAAAATAACATGCATAATGCTCTGAGTTGGAAGGTTCCTGATACCTTTTTTATGATGAGGATTGAAAGATATCCCATTAATATGTATTTATAGAGGATGGAGCGTGAAATAATGTGGAAAAGGGAGAAATCAAATATTTCTCAAATTAATGTTAAATCAACCTTCCAGATAACTATTAATGTGACATAAATATTAGATTTTCAATTAAAATAGAAGGTAAGGAATTTTTTAGAGTTCAACATTTAACATGATGGAATGATAACATTTAGGGCCCAAATATTTTCCACTTCAATACCATAAATGAAGAAGGAACTATAGGATGATGCAAATTTCTCATCATTATCTATCCAACTTAGAGGAATAGTGATTTAAAGAGATATTAGGGAGCATTTATGGTGGGAAAATAGTTAAAGGGTTATTGAAGAGTGTGTTTATCAATGCCTCATATGTCAAAAATTTAAGGATTAAAGTAAAAAGTATAAGGGAATAATGAAACCATTACCCATACCTATATGTAAATTGGAAAGCAGCACTATGTATTTCTTTAAGTGATTCCAAAAGACAACTAATGTCTATAACACTATTTGGGTTGTTATCAATCCCCTTGCAATGTTAGTTAGTTTTTATATATCATAGTATATTTCTCAATTAACCTAATTTATATTATATACATTAATAAATTGGTGAGGTCTATTTGAGCAGCCCCATCAACAAAATTTTATTTAGATATGAGGTCTTCCTAGATGTTTGGGAAAATTATTCAAATTTCATTGAATATAGAGTTGAATTTCATTACAGCATTTCACCTCAAGACAAATGGTCAATCTAAAATAACTATAATGAAACATGTGGATATGATAAGAGAATTATCTATCGATTTAAATGGTTTTTGGGATAAAAACATTACCCTAATAGACTCTTCATACAATAATTCATTTCACGTGATCATATAAATTTCTCCGGATGAGGCCATCTATGAAATGTAGTTTGGAATTTCAACATGATGAGATAATGTTGGAGAACATAATATACAAGTATCTAAAATAGCTATGGAATTGGAAGATAAATTCCATTCAGTAACACATCATTGTATCTCAGAGTCAATAGAGAATTCATGTATACAATCATTGAGATGATCTATAGTTTTAGGTTAGTGATAAGTTATTCCATTAAATAACTTTTTATAAGAATGTTACTAAATTTGAAAATAAGGGGGTGTTGATCCCTAGATATACTAGTCCCTTAGAAATTACCAATCATATTTCGATGGTAGTGTATAAATTAGAACAACAATTGAACATATCCCAACTTAATGATAAACTCTTTGTATATCATTTAGATATTTATATACTAGATCCTTCACATTTATTGAACTTATAGGTTGTTTTTATGTAACTCAGAGGTAGTTTTTATGTAACATGATCTTTCTTATTATGAAAAAACCAATGATGATTAATAACTCAAGAGAAAATGTGTTTTGGAACAATACCATTCATCAGGTGAATATTTTGTGGTGAAAAATTAATTTGGAGGAAGACACATTCGAATATGATGATTTAATATGAAGGATTTATCATATTATTTTTTTCATCATAGTAACATAATTTTTAAGAAGAAATTATTATACAGTTAGTGAATATTACACCACGTTATTTAAGAATATATTTTCCTTTAAAATAAATTCTATGTGTTTTATTGATTGTTTGGAACACAACACCAAGTTTATGTGACTAATTCATTACCAATAAACAAAATTCAAGAAAATAAAATATAGTTAAATTATGTTGATAAATAAATGAATTTTTAAAATAAAAAGTGACCAAATTGAGTTTTGATAATACAATCGATCCATATAAATTTCTTTGTAATATTTTTATTAATTTAAGTAATTTTATTAAATTTAATACATTAAATGATTGGAATTAATAAAATGTATTGGAAAGTATTCCATTAAAATAAATTTATAGTATTCTTAAAGGTATTAATTTTTACTAATTCATACCAATCCAAAAATTCTTCACGAAGATAAAATGTTATATTTAAATTCATTATTACTATGTTTTTATTGTAAATATAAATTTATTTTTCATATGATATTAAATTTATAAAAATTGTTTATTATTCATTTATACAGTTGAAAACATCCATCATATAATTATTATAAATTTGTTAGAAGTGAAGATATAATATTCTTAAGTAAAATAAGATATTTTAAACAAACTAATTTTATGTGGGTTGTATAATTTAATCATTATAAATTAAACTAATCACTAGTAATGAATGATTTTAATGAAATTTTTAGATAATATATTCAATAAAAATTATCGTTCTTTTTATTGTTCTTACTAGTAAAATAATTGGAATTGAATTAATTTTATACCAAAACACACATTTTTTATAAAAATAGATTTTTAGTTTTTTTATTATATTAGAAATAATATCATGCAAATTTAGAATTTTTATTTTATAAAATTTCAATATTTTTTGAATTAAAAATGATTAAATTTGATTATACTAAATAATTTCGATTTTTTGGAAGAATAATAATTTTCCGTGAATATTAAAAAAACACATCATTTATTAATTCCATAATTTTTATGAAAGCATTATGATATATGGATGACATAATATATTTTACAAATATTTTATGAAAAAAAATATATTATAGGGGATTTAAATAAATAATTTAAAAATATTATGTTGAATTTATAACTTATTTCACAAATTTTAAATCATATGGTATATTATAATCAATCAAAAAATATCGTTTATTAATTACATTATTTAAGAGTATAGGTGATTACAATTTGTTTTTTCAAGATTTTAATGTCAAAACCCCTTTTTTTATAATATACCATAAAATTATTTTCAATGAATCCCACTTAAATATATTAGGTCTAAATGATGAAATAAATAGAATTTTAACCCTAAAGAAGTCATATCCTAAAATATAAATCCCCCTCCCATTTCCTTTTGAAACCACTTTCCAGACCCATTTCAAATCCAAATATCTTACCATTTACTATATATTATGTCTCATAGATCCCATATTTAATTTTTCCATTACAAAACCACAATAATTCAATGAGTTTGAAAACGAGGAAATCTCTAATAGAGATGTAACCCTGACTCTCTTTAATTATTTTCATTCTCTTCTTTTTTATACTACCATAAAAAATATTTTTTTCTAAACTTATAACTTTTTTCATATATATATGTGTATATAACTTAATACCATTATAATGATACATGATTAATTATTTTAATTTATTTATACTTTATAATTGTTTTTCGACTAACTAAAAACATCCTTGTAATGGTTGGTTTCATTTTCCTTTAGGGACACTTGGCAAGATTCACTTATCTGCACCTACATTGATAGTCAGTTTATATTATTCAATATAAATTCATTTTAGTTTTTTATATTTTTTATGAAGATTAATTTATAAAATCAAAAGTTAACAAAAATGAAAATTATTTTATTTAAAAAACGTGATAATTAAAAGGAAATCATGTCGTCAAGACATTATTTTTTTCATATGAAATATTGATAAATTAATTAAACTTATTTAAAATAATAATAAATGAAAAAATTTAATAGAATTAATTTTTATCATAATGTATTAATATTAAAAAAAATTATACCGGATGTTAGAGTATGTATAAAGAAAATCATGAATTGAGGTAAGAGTTTCTAATAAAATCTCATTATTTATTATGATTGTTTATGTTGAAATTTCAATTTGTTGAATTATATGATATTTATTTCATAATACCCATCCATTTTCATCACATAGTTTTTTTTCTGGGGTTGCCCAGAATTTATTACATTTTCCACTCTTTCATTCTCAAAAGACTAAGAGAATGTTTTTATAATAAGTCGGATTTATTTCTCCTTTTTTCTATGAATATTTTTTCTCTGTTTATAGGTTCATAAAAATACAATAATTTATATTATTATATAATTTTATATGATATCAAGACCTATTTTATACAATAATTGACATTTTTTACCAGTGTTTCAATAAAATTCTCTTTTTTTACGATGATTTTTTTTACTTTCTTTACAATAGTGGGAAAAGAATTTTTTACTTACATTGTTGGAATGGATGGATTCTACCACCCTCATGTAATTTATTCATCATGACTCTTCCATTACATGTTTTCATAGTTTTTCTATAAAAACATAATTCTTATTTTTTAAGAATTATTAGATTTCATATATTAAAAAGAGAATAGGTCATTTCCTTCATTTCAAAGAATATTTTTTATTTCTTTTAAAAATATATTTTTCATCTATGTTAACATGATTTTTGTTTATTATGGCTCACTAGTTATAATCTACTATAATTCATTTCACATTAGTTATTTATATGTCTTATGATGATAATTTTTTAGGATGTATTCAATAAAACTCTTTCTTTACTATGGGTTAGTTAAGATATAATAAAATTATAAATTTTTTATTAGTCTTAGGGTACACATATGTATAATTTCCAATTTTTTAGGTGTGTGTCCATAATTATAGATCACTACAATGCATCTGGTTAATAATCATATCTAATTTGATAATATTGGAGTGAATGGAGAGCAAGATCTCCCATACTCTTTTCAATCAAAAAATTGACCATACTATGGATACACTAGACATTATGTGTGCCTCCCCATATACCCAAGGCTCGTGACTAGTCATGATGGTCTGTTGGGTGAGAGTGGGGTGACAATAACTACTAATTATAATAGTAGTAATAATAATATCATTGTAATATAATTAACTCAAAAATAATGGAATCAATTTTAAAAAACCAAATTAAAGGTAAAAATGCACAATCTAATAACCCGATGTTAACTACATACCATGATGATAATACTAGGTATAGAGGATCTCCCATTAGTTGGTCATGTATTCAGAAAAAATAAAGGAGATCACCATTCTAATGTAGAGAAACCACATAGTGTATCTTCTAAAAAACCTTGTTATCAATAATTTCCACCCTCAACATTCCCCTTTCCAAAAAAAATTCAACCTTGATCTTGATCCCTATCCCATAATAAAAAAAATTAATTTATGCATGTGTCCTGAAGGGCATGTGATGGGTGTGAGTATGAGCTCAGTATTCCACCACTATTAGTGTCCATATATTATATCCATACATATACTAGTGTTTGAAAAAAAAATTAAATAAACACCTTCCAACACATCTCACACAACCTTCTATACTCATTATCTTCCAATACTAAGTTAGACTTTACCAACCATAACTAGTGATGGAGTGGAATAATATATCCAAGATTGATTGTATAGGAAGACCCCTTTGTCTTTAAACAATTTCTATATAACATGGAATCATATTCTAACCATCAACACAGACTTCTTGATACTATATTCAAGTATTTCCAATTATACATTCAAGACAACCTAATATCCAAAAGTCACATAAATAAGACATATCACATATCCCATGTACTTATGAATACTTGAACTCTATCAACTCAATATGTAGACCACCTAATTATTGAAGAAAACCATTCTTCCATGTCATATACCATCATACCAATCATGGTTGGGAACCTCAACACCAATCTAATAGTATCACTCACCAATCTTCATGGTCTTCTATGGAATCACCTCCTCCATATATATGATCAACACCACCCCCTAAAATTTTTAATCTACAAATTCATCCACCCTTAATAACTGGACCACACAACATAATTAAGTCTTATTCTATATGCACATGTCCTTAATGACCCTCTCAACCATCCATAATGGGAAACATCACGAACAATCCTAGGACACACTTCCTGTAATCTCCTGTCACCACCTATAAACCACATTTTCCAACAGTGTTAGTTATTAGAACCATTCATCTCATCATGATGAACTAAATCTCCTCACATTCATTGATCAACATCACCCATAGTCACTTGGGGAATTCCTAATGTGTTCACAAAAAATAAACTAAGTTAAAATATCATTATACGGTTTTTACATAATCTTGAAGATCATTCCAAAAAAACCATATAACCCCATATTTACCCTACCATTCTAGACGAGGATCAAACATAACCTCTCATGCATGAGGCTACAGTCTGGTATCTCCTGTGAACCATAAATACTCCAAATATTACATACCCATTCACACTTGGGCAACCCCTCTCCTTCCCATTTACATGGAATCATATTACACATGTATAATATGTGGATAAATCTAGGAACAAACAACTCTATATTCATAGATTATTAATTATCCTATACTCTCCTATGAATAAAGATCAAATGGTGTGAATTGGGAAACAAGATAAAAACCCTGAAAACATGGCATAACGACTATAAATGATGACAACTCACAAGGAAACAAATGAAAAAAAATATGAGGTTATAAAATATTATTATCCTTTCCATGTGATAGCTCTTATGATGAACCAAAAAAATACAATAAAAATGATAGAGAATCCTAATTTTAAATTAAGGAACAAGTGAGAGGATGTGTGTCTGCTGCTCCGGCTCAAAATTGACTCTCTATTTTCCTCATTATATTTTATGATAAATTACTATTTTCTCTCTTTCAGTGAGGATCATAGTGTGAACTGCATGTTCATTCCATGAGTTATCATGAAATTCCCCCATCCATCACGATCTTTCACACTATCAAACATATATTCATGGTGTGAATGGATATTATCTATAGGGTGACCTCTATATACTGGCTAGATTAACCATAAATATTAGGCATGTAACTTTTGACACCAGAAACATTAAAAACCATATAAGGTGAAATGAGTTTAGAAAAATGTTAATAAGTTCTCACATTAGATTATGTGTAAGGCTTTATAGTATTCACACCATATAATATCTCATTCCCAAGCCATTATATCCAAATTAAAAAATCACATCCATATTAAAAATTCCAATATCAATATTCCCAAAAAAAATTGATTCCAAATGAATCAATACCATTTACACCATCCTAAACTACATTGGATACTAAATATATTAGTTTGGTTCATTTTATGGGTAATCCACACAATATGAATCACTTACCTAATCACTTCCCGGACCAGCATCTCAATATCCCAATGGTTTAACACCAAACATCATCATAAAACACAAAAATTCCAAAAACCCTTCATCATTAACCAACTTATCATCAGATACCAATATCATATTCAAATCATTAATTACACTAATAAAGTCAATCATCAAATGTGATGATAACACAAAACCCACATACCCATCGATGTAGTCAAAAATATCACTTCTCTATTGATGACCAAATATTAACAATCCCTAGGTAAATTCTATTATCAAAACCAAATGTTATGCATCACAACCCATCACATGAAACCAAAAAAAATATAGTCTCATTATTGTGTTATACCTTTGACTGTCTCTAATTTCCCTCCCTACTCGTAATATTCCTTCTAGACCACAAGATACTATCCTCAATCATACCTTCCATATGCTTTCCCACCCTATAGATTCCTAAAAATCTAGCCATGACCCACACTTCTAGGAATCCCTATCCCTTTAATGTTATTTATGTGTAGAAAATATCATCTACCCACTCCTGGTATTGGTCTTTATCCTACCTTAGTTCCATCCCCTTAACTCAGTCTATCAATTGCAACTTTTCATGAGGTCCTTCAAAAAAACCTCTAAAAATTATCCATATCGACACAATCTACACAACACATCATTTCCTTATCACAGTGATCCAAAATGTGTCAAATATACCAACATTGGAATCATACCATCAACAATCCACTCCATGATGGAATCTCCAAGTATCTACTCTGAATACACTGCTAGGTATCCTTGTGGATACTCTTCCTACTACTTAGATCTCTAATTCATTTGTATTAAAATTATATTTTCCATATTAGTATAGAACCATATAAAATATTTATAAATTATTAACACCTGATTCACTGACTCAAAAAATTATCTCAACCTGAATATGATTACACATACCATGATAACAGGTTGTAAACCATCCACAAAACATCATACCATAGTGATGTCATCTCCTTCCAAACATATAAAGAAACAAAATATGTCCATGAAACTCCCAACACAATACCTTATTAAGGCCTCTCTCTTCTATAAGTACATAAACTCACATGTTTGATCCACCCTAATTGTGTAAAGGAAATATAGATTGAAACACATAACCTTAATGCCCATTCAGATCATACCTTTATGCATGTATGTTTGTACCTGTACATCCCACAACTAATTCATTTTTTCATCAGGAATATATGTTTATAACATCACCCTCCGCCCTTGGGGTTTCAAAATTTGATCAAAAATCATCTTCACAAACTTCATACAGTACTATGTCGCATGTATTCCACTAAATTCCAAGAATAAAAGACGATATTATAGCTGAATCTCCTATATAAAATTTTCATGGATAGATCGTCTCCTTGAGCTACGAATTTAATGTCTTGAATGACATAAACCAATATTTCTTTGATCTATTCATCCATCCACAACCCAATCTACTCTTCCCACCATATCCCAAACTCCTCTTCCAATTGCGGTTATCCTTCATCCCTCAATTCCTCCACTTGTACATGATGTTCTTCTCTACCCTCAGGGGCCTTATCCCATGAATTCCCTAAAATCACCATATCTCCTCCCATATAAAGCTCCAAATATGTTTTTTTATATTACATCACATTGAGAACCATATTCCAAGTTAATCACATTGATAAAAATCTAGATATTTTAAGTAAGGAATTATGTAATTGCTATCACATCTCAATACCATTATACATCCTTACCACACTGATATCAAATACGATCCAACCTCAAGACACCCTTCCTTCTCATATTAGATTTAGGAATGATACAAACCATATATTCGTAGGATCACATGACCATCTTATCAGGAATCACATACCATGGTAGTCCTAATATAATGCCACTAACATTATCTATATTAAAATATTGTTTAGTTTGTGTTTTACACTTTAAATAGACCAACCATTTCATTTCTAGCATCACTACATTTCTCTAAGGTATTTGAGTTTAATAAAACCATGATACAACGTAGAAAAATATAATTTAGTATTTTTTTGAATCATTGAACAACTCTCCCCATTATTTTATTCAATATTCTATAAATTAATCACAAGAACAAACATATTTTGTTTTTTTCCAACATGACAAATATGATGCTTTTGTACTTCCTCTTTCCTCTTAGGATAAGAGTCCAAAAAATTCCACAACACCAAAAAAATTAATACAAATTAAAAATATCAACAATAATCAAGATATTACATAAGAGTAATCCAATTCTCCTTCTAACGTGGACTTCAATTTATATCAATCCTAGATAAACACTCAACTTAACATCCATCACATGTTCTGACACATTCCTATAACTCTTGTGTAGCACGTCCAAAAAAAATTCCTACTTTAATAACCTTTCTTTATTAACATTAGTTAATAGTAAAAAAATATTAAAAATTAAAAAAATATACTCATGTACTAACTTTTAATACCCAATCTCTTATAAAACATCATGATATCCCTTAATCATTTCACTCTGACCAATAACTAGTTCAGAGAACCAATATACTTTTGGTGTGCCT
This sequence comes from Viscum album, assembly GCA_963277665.1. Classification (NCBI taxonomy): domain Eukaryota; kingdom Viridiplantae; phylum Streptophyta; class Magnoliopsida; order Santalales; family Viscaceae; genus Viscum; species Viscum album. Next base: position 1,259,432,035 of record OY728122.1, read on the forward strand.
CCGTAAACTTTAAGAGTTATTGATTTTAAATGAGAGTATAATTATTGATAGTGGGATGACTATATCATATTTAGATCATATTATTAACTATAATAACACTAAGGAATAATTATATAAAAAAATGGATGAAATTTCAGATAATTCTAACAAAAAATAAAAATAAACAGACTAATAATTGAAATATATTTAAATATTGTCCCAATTGTAAAAGGTTTTAAGGATAAAATAAGGGATAAACTAGAATGTACATATATAAAAACAATCTAGGAGATCACCAATCTGCAACTGAGAAAAACCCTAACTCTCTGTGAAAAACATTGTTATCAAGATCATACACCCACTTTATGCCTCAGTGCATCATGATGCATACCTTGAGTTTGTTCCATTTCTTATAATAAAAACCATTATTTATACATAGGTATAGGATGGATATTTTAGTGTGTGAGTATGAACTCTGTTGGACACCACTAATGGTATAACCACCCTAAATCTTCACTTCCATATCTTTTGTAAAAAAACAAAAACATTACATTTTAATTTTTGATATCAATAAAGGTGACCAAATTTTATCCATCCAAACATGAAACCTAAAAAAGGAAAATATTATATCACTTTCATAAACAATGAACTTTTAGGATTATAATTATAGAGAAATATGAAAAAATATTACATAAATAATACATGTGTCTTTAAATGAGTATTTATTCCACTTAACTTGTGTTTTCATATTTACAATTAATTCGTTATGATAATCCTTATGAAACATTCTATTCCTATATCATTTAACATCATTATTACTAACCTAGGAAAATCATAAATATAATAAGGGTGATCTCAAATGATTATTAAGGTTAAATATAATCATAAACAATTAAATGTAAAAAATAAGATTAAGAATGGCATAAAGGTATGATGACATAATCAATGTGCATGATCATAACATAAGAATATTCATACCCATAAATACCTTGATCATAGGATATGAAAAAAATGTATAAGGATTTAATAGATAAAAGAGTCATCAAAACCAAAAAACATGATCCATGTAATATCAATCTTGATCAAAGGAATCATTAATATACATAATAAGAATAATGAAAATATAATGGTATCTTGGAACATTTTCATTATATCACTCTTACAAATGGAATAACAATTATGGTTGACTTATATCTCTGTATTGCCCAATGTATTTGAGGGATATCATAGACGAACCCATCCTTGGTTTATCATGGGACCACTCATCCTTGGTTTATCATGAAACCACCCATCCATGGTTAATAATGTAACCACCCATCCTTGATTTACAATGTAACCTCTCATCATCGTAAAAAATTTCTATGAGCCAAATCATGATCAAATTACTTAGATAATTCATTTAATCAAAAATCATAAAACCTTTATTTTCTTTAGAACATGATTATCCCATGGAAATGAAATGGGTTCCATGATAGTCTCTTTAAAACCTGATTATCATGTGGAATAGAAATGGTTTCTATGAAAATCTCTTTGTAATAATAATAATCCATGCGGATAAAGATTTATGATGGTATCATTACAAAATATACACATTGGATCATAGGTAACATCAATGGTTATTGATGTAAATGAATGGAAATACCATAAAAGAATCATTAAAAACATTTTTTAGGGAAATAAACTTTTCACTTTGAAAATCAGTTTTTAAAAATCAAAATATTCAAAAAAAAATTGAAAATTTTTTATTGAAAATAACCTTCGAAACATATAATGGAATATTTGATGAAAATAGTGGCATGACACTATAAAAAATCAATTCAAGATGAAAATGTTAAAAATAAATATTCTTTTCAAAAGAAATCAAAAGAGTGTCAAAAGTGACCCATTTGGAGAACATTAAGAAATAGAGTTTTAAAAATATTTTAAACAAGGTAAAAGATCATGTTAAATATTTTTATGAAATAATTTATTTTTATACAAGAATATTTTTTAAATCCTTTTAGAAAATATGGACATGGAGGGGAAAAATAGATGATCTAAAAGAATATACCAGATTGTTATCACATATAAATGACTTCTTCAATATTTATCAAATAAATAACGGAGGAAATGGAAATAAAACTTATTAAACACATTAATAAATAGTGGATAATGTAGTTATGTGGTTCAAGAAATTTAGATCATATGATTTCCTCCAAAAGTACCTTGAACAAAATCAATCCTGAATTAAAAGATAATGTATCTTAAATAATTTTCCATTTTGGCACTCTTAAATTATAATCCCCATGGATGAATAACATAAAATAAAACATTAAATATCACAAACATTATTATTTAATTAATATAATTAGAAAAAATGTAATTATATACACCTCATGAATGAATGTAGGTGAATATCATAAATGTATGTCTCAAAGAAAGATAAAATATGATGAATAACCCTTGTAAAGATCATACCATTGAATTTTAGAATAAATAAATGAATCAATTATGTGTATAAAACGTTAATACACATTAAAAGGATTAAATATAACATAATATAGTCAAAATTCATTAAAAATATTATCATATTCTTTTAGAGACAACAAAGATGTAATATAACCCAATGAAAGGAAATAGAGTTATGAAATTAATTACCACTTGGTAACTATCAAGTAAAAACACCTTAATTGAAATAATTCAAGTTGAAAATTATAATACCATTAATTATAAAGGATTTATGATATTTCATGTAAAACTGGTTGTAATTACTTCATATAAAATAAATTTGGGGCATAAAATTACAATATGCCTTAATGAAATGAAATTGAGCGTAAGTCCCTTGCTAATTTGGTAATCTTTATATCAAAGCTTCATTAAAGAGATAACCTCATATATAATCATAAATCCAAACAATTTTCTTGAAATTAATCATAAAATACATTCATTGGAATTATGTAAACCAAAAAAATAAGAAAAAATTTAATAATATAGAATTTTTCTCACAAAAATAAAAAATTGAGATGAGAAAACCCTTACCTCGAGTCCAGACTTTCCATGTGTGTACTTCAACCCATGTATAATAAGAATATATAATTTATTTTATTTTTGAAAAATATTTTCCAAATAATACCTTATAATTAAATAATTTATTTTATTTTTATTTAATGTAATATTTAAATACTTACTTAGATAATTCCACATAGGGTATTTTAAGAATATTTGGTTCATTATTTCAAAATGGATATGGTGTCTTGATTGTTGTCAAATATTTTATTGTGTCAAAATATCAATAAAGATAATCATGAAATAATTATAATATTTATTCATAAATTATTCTTTCAATAATAATCATGAAATATGGTTAAAAAATGAACTACATTATGATCATTGAGATGGTATGTTGTAAGAATGCACGTGTAACATTTCCATTTTCAAATATCATTATGGAAAAAATGTAAGTATTTCATAATCTTTCTAGAATGATTATTTTATAATAAAAATAATATTATTTAGTTAAATACACATATATAAATATATATATATATATATATATATTCCACATAATGTGGTGATGAAAAAAGAATCACATCAATTTTTGGAGGCAGTTGTCCACACGTACACACCAATGACATTATCATTTTTAGTGTAATAAATATAATGATATAGTATCTATTAAGAATGTTAAATAAATAATTAATTATATATCTATATCATTTATATAAAATATATTCATTACCTTTTCCCTTATTTCTTTCCATTTAAACCATTATTGAAAAATGAACTGCGTTGCTTCGTGAGGTGGTAGCCCGCCATACAATTGAGCGACGTTATTGTGTCCCCCATGGAATGAGATTTAAGAATTTATATGTGATATAATAACTAAAGATGTATAAATATGTAACAAATATCATATATATACTTTCATCCATTACTATAATAAAATTTTAAAGATGATTATGGAAAAATAATGACATCAGCTGGTTGGGCGGTTGACCGTCATACAAACGAATGATGATTTTGTATCTCATTTGATGGAAGAGGAGATAGATTAAGGTTATGTAATTAACATAATAAAATATTAATATATGGGTGATATAATTTTATTATATCATAATGATTATAGAATATTTTAATGATTTATAATAATAAATAAAATAAAAATACTCAGTTAAGCTTGATACCTCTTCTTTGGGAAACATCATTTGGTTGACACAAAAACCTTCTCATGTTGTCTTTTTTATCAATACAATGGATATAGGTCATAGTAATGTAAGTTATTAACTCGTTTTTTAGGTATCTTTCAATACAAAGGGATTTTATGGTGTAAATAGTTGATGATATGTGGTGGGCTTCTATAAGTGAGGTTGGTGGCACACTTCTAAATTTTTAAAATAAATTGTGATACCCGCCTTTTTCACATTCCAAAGGGCTCTAAAATAGACCATTATTGATAATTAAACATTATAAGTCTGATATATGGTCATATAATAGATTTAACACTTCTTTTAATGTCATTTTAACCATTATCATTTTATTTTAACTCTTTGGAAACATGTTTTCACCTTAACCATGGTAATTAATTTTTACTATTTTATCAATTCATTATGGAGAAAAATTAATTTGTAAATATTAAATATTATAAATTTTTATGATTTAAAATATGGAATCCATTTTAACTAATTCAATTAAAATATGTAGAAAATTTTAATTTTAAATTAAACAGGAAAACGTAATGAAAAAACTGGTTTACATGAAGTATATTTTTCAAGAAAAAAATTGATTTTATACTAACTCTATGGGTAATAATAAAATATTAATTATTACCAATTAATATTTATTAATATATAATCTATAAATTTCATTAAAATAGTTCCTTATTATGGGAATTTTTTATTAATTAAAAAGGAGCAACATTATTAACTTTAAATAGTTTTATGAAAAATCCAGATTTTAATCCAAAAAATTACATTTTAATAAAATAAATTATAAAGATAATACAAATGTAATCAGGTGGATTAAATATAAAATAATAATACTTATTCTAGAGAAAATAATATTCAAAACATAATGGTACTTTTAAATTACTTAAATGTTTTAAAAGACATGATAGTTTTACAAAAATTTGTATTTTCAATATTCCCTAAGAAATCAATATTTTCTCAAAAATCCTAAAATTTCACCCTAAGTTAGTTTTTATATAATGATTTAAAAAATTAATTTTATTTTATTAAATAATTTTTCTAAATTTACCCCAAATTAATTATAATAATTTAACATAAAAATAAATAAAAATCATTTTTGAAGAAAACATATTTTTAAAGAATATGATCACTTCATTGAAAATTGATTTATTATTTAATAATAATTTATCAATAATTTATATTGTGTATGGAATATATATATATTTATATTATAAGTTATTTGATACTATTTATACCCACATGTTTAATAACTAGGTTATAATTGTTATATATTTTACAGGTCCTTTAAGCTCAGATTTGCATGTTGAAAAATCTATTGAATGTAATGCTCTTTTATTAAAATATCGGGGATTTAAATACTCTACCATTAATAAATTTCATCCTATGAATGTTAACTTGATCTTGGTAATCATAGGATTTACATTTGAAAATACCTTCCTTGAAATATTATATTGTATAACGGGTTAATAAAACTTCCACTTGGAAAGAGGGAGAGTGAAGTATGAATATCATATGGAATAAAACATAACTAGCATTCCATGTATGAGTGAATTGGTGGGAAGTCAATATATTTACATGTAAGAAAAAGGTAATGTCAAAATAATTTTTTATAATGATATAGGTCATTGATCATAAGAAATTGAATGATATTGAGAAATGTAACATCAACAAAACCACAATCCAAAGAAGTGTGAAAACAGTGGTTGATATCATAAGAAATAATGGTAATAGAAAAATAATTTGATTCAATATCATTTTCCTTAATTTGAGTAATTTAATTTCCATATATACTATGACCATAAAGATATATACTTAATTGATGAGTGTAATTTTATCATTCTATTAATTTCCATTATAATATCATTTCTTGCTCCAAAAAATGAGAATTCAATAATATTTTTTCATACCTTAAGAACTAATATTAACATATAATGGAAAAAATAACAATTATAGGTTTGAAACTCTATTAATTACATATTTAAACACTAACAAAAATCTAAATTCTTAGCACAAGGTATGCTAATTCCAAAAATGAATATACCAGCATATGGTGAAATAGTACATTAATCAAAAAAAATAAAAAGCAACATCCAAAATTAAACATATCATATTCTATAAAAAATAACCATATATCCAAAATAACCTAAATAACCTCATCATTTTATATTTTATAACCTCAATGATTATATCATAACATTCATCTTAAAATCCCAAAAATACAGATATATTTTTCTAGATATCACATAGGACAGTGGTAGGCATTGAACCCTTATAGCCCTATGGTTGAGGGTTAAAGCCCCATGGACTTTCTAAACATGATAGGCTGTTACCCGCCCTTTGGGTTGTTATTTTTCCTAATGTTATATCCTTATAAATTTCCCACTAATATTATGAACATAAAGAAAAATTACCTTAATCTTCAAATATCATTTAAAATATAGTGGTTCACAATACCTTCAATATTACGGAAAGGGAATTCATCATCAAAGAATACTTAATGTTAAGTATAAGAGTTACACATAATCTAAACTAATAAAAAAAATCTCCTAAAATTTCCTTAATCACTTCAAAATTTCATTATATAAAACAACAAATGGGGTGTTTAATACTTTAATAAATAGCTATAATTAAACATATAAACTGATGATGTAATCCACAATACTTAAGATAGAAACACATGAAAACATCCTAATCTCCAAAGTTATCTAAACCCTTCTCTAAAACCAACAATAATATCCTCGAACCCAGACTCTCAGATCCAGTTCTAAAAACATAAACATTACATTTCTAGATTTGATGTTGATGAAGGTGACCTAATTTATTCCATCCAAAACATACAACATAAAAAGAAAATATTGAATCACATGCATACCCAATGTCCTTTTAGGTTAGGATTATTATATAATTATGAAAAACTCTAAAATAAATAATACATGTGTCTTTAAATTATCATTTATCATAATTAACCCAGATTTTTTTATTTCACAATGAGTCATCATTAGCATCTATACAGAATAATTCTAGACAGAATTCATTTAAAATCATTCAGGATATCTTAGGGAAAAATTAAACATAATAAGGGTGAGAAAAAATTCCTAGTGAGGTTAAACAAAATAATTAACAGTTTAATTTCATTAGTGTGTATAAGAATAGCACAAGGTTATTATGAAATAATCAAATAGCATTAATATAACATAAGAATATTTATATCAATCAATAATTGGATCATCAAATATGAAACCATGTAATAATTCTTTAATAAATGAAATTTTCATGAGAAAGAAAAATCATGATCCATGTGATATTAATCTTGATCAAAGGAAACATTTATAACCCTGAAATCATAATGAAAACATTATGAAATGTTATAATGTTATCTTCATATCACTATTACACATAGAATAACTCATATTTTCAAATTTCATCTCTAGAGTACCGAATGTATTGGGGGTTGTGATTGAGCCAGCCATTGTTGGTTTATCATGCTACCACCCTTAATTATTTATCATGGAACCATTCCTCTTTGGTTAATAATGTAACCACCTATATTTGATTTATAATGGAACCACCCATCATCATAAATAATGTCCATGAACAATATCATGAATAATGTATGTTGATATTTAATTTTATCATAAACCTATAAAACATTTATTCTCTTTAGAACATGATTAATCCATAGAAAATAAGTTTTTCTAATAACAATGTTTATTAAAAAAGATAAACCACTGGAGAATAAATTCATTACATAACAGTATCTATGTAAAAATAATAATCCATACATAGAAATAAGTAGAACTGTATAATTATAAAATATCCCCAGTGGATTATAAGTAACATTAAGGGTTGTTGACATTTATGAATTTAATTAAAAATAAATGATCATTGAAAACATTTTCAATTAAAATAACCTTTTCACTAGGAAAATAACTTTTAAAAAATATAAAAATCAAAAAAAAAATTTGAAAATCATTTTCTTTGAAAATAATATTTCAAAGATAAAAATTAATCTTAAAGTAAAATAATGGTTGTGATAGTGGGAATATCTATTCATGATGTAAATGGTAAAAAAATTATTTTAAAAAACCTAAAAGGGACTCAAAAGTGTCATATTTGGAATACATTAAGAGATTTCATTTTAAAACAATTAAAAAGAAGGTAAAAACCCATGTAAAATATATTTATGAAATAATTTTTTCTTAAAAATAATGTTTTGGAATACATTTTAGATAACATGGATATGGAAGAGAACGATAAATTATTTAAAAAAACATACAAGATCAGTATCAATTAAAATGATTTTATAGATGTTTCATTAATAAATACAAGATGATATAGAAATAAAATATTTTAAACACTATAATAATTATTGGATAAGAAAGATGATTGTTTTATGAATATAATATAATATTATTTCCTCCAATAGAACCTTGAACATAAAAATCCCTTATGAATAGAGATTTCCACATAAATCCTTTTCCACTTTTGTACTCTTCAATCATAATCCCAAATAAAGAATAAAGAAAAATGAAACATTAAATAGCAAGAAAAAAAGTATTTTCATGATATAAAATGTCAAAAAGTTATTATATACCCCTAAAAATGTATATATCTTCATATGATAAATGTATGTCTCAAAGAAATATAAATTGAGAGAAATAACCTTTACAAAAATCATATCATTGAATTTGAGGATTCATAATGAATAGATTTTATATATCAAATGTAAATAAAAATAAAAAAAGTTGTACATAAAACATAAAATAGTAAAAATTAATTACACAAATAATCATACTATATCAAAAAAAACCATGAAAATGTAAAATAACCCAATGAAATGAAATTGATTTATGAAATTATTTTCCACTTGGTAACATTTAATTCAAATCCCCTTGGAAGAATTAATTCATATTAAATTTTAAAATACCAAAAGTTATTTTATATTAATCATATTACAATTATATAGGAATTACATACACCATATTAATGAAATTATGTTCATAACAATACAATATACTTCATTGAATGGAAATTGAGATGAAGTTCTTTACTACTTTGGTAATCTCTCGATCAGGATGTCATGAAGGAGAAAACTTCATATGGATTAATAAATCCAAAAATAAATAAATAACAAAATATATTCAAGGGATTTATATACACCACATAATAAAAATAAGTTGTGAATATAGATTATTAGACATAGAAATAAAAATTGTTATGTGAAAACCCTTGCCTTGAGCGAAGGATTTCCGTATTTTTCCTTTAACTCCAATGAAAAAGATTATATAAAATATTTAATGTCATAATAAAAACTTTATAGGTTTTATAACATATAATTAAATCATTTATTTTATTTATTTATTATTTCATTTTGAAATACATAATTAGTTAATTCCATATTCGTTGTTTTGAGGATGTTCAGTACATTGTTTCAAAACGAATTTGGTGTGTTAAGCATGGTAAAATGGAATTTTATTTCAACATCCCAGCAATAATAATAATGTAATAATTACTATATTTATTAATAAATTATAATTTTAAATCCAATCAAGAATTATTTTATGACAAATTAAATACAATAACATCATGGAGACAGTAGGTCGTACATATGCATTAACAACATTTCCATTTTTCAAAGATCAATATGGAAAGAAGGTAAGTTTTATTTTATATTTATAAAATTTTAATTATATTATAAATAAAATTTTATTTTAATTAATTAATATATATATATATATATCATCCATGTGATGTGGTGATGAAAGAAATCACATCACTTCGTGGACACGGTAATCCACGTGTATGCACGAATTACATTTTCATTTTTTAATATATTATATAATATTATATATTTACTATTAATAAGAAAAAATATTCCATTAACAACATAATTATTTCATTTTTTCACTTATATTAATTTTATTTATCATTATTACCATCTATATGAAGCATTAGTGAAAATGAATCACATCGCTTCATGAAGCGTTAGTCCACTATACACTTGAGAGACATTATTGTATCTCTCGTGGAATTTAAATTAAAAATATATATGTGATATAATAACTGAATAATTATATATATGTTAAAAATATAACATATATATATATATAAATTAAATTCATCATTATAATAATCCATGATAGGTGATGATAGAAAATGAATAACTTAGATTAACGATGCAGTAGTCCTCTGTACACATGAATGATGATTTCATATCCCATTTGATGGAAGACGAAATATATTTTATTTTTAATTAAAAATATTATTGATTATAATTTTTTTTATTTTATCATAACAGTTTAATAATATTTCATTGAGGTGGAATAAGAAATAAAATAAAAATTTTGGGTTCAGCACGCTACCTCTTCTTCGAACAACTTCCATAGGTTTCACCACAATCATTCACATGATGGTTTTATGATCACACAAATGGATCTAAGTCCTGCTTATAGAAGTTAGGAAGTAAATTGGGTGTTTATTTTCAGATCAAAGTTGATTTTAAGGTGGTAAGAGGAGAGGAGAGGGTGGGATTTTATATGGAAGGTGAGTGGCACAATTGAAATTTTTTAAAAGAAAACATGATTTCCCACATTTTGTGTATGCCGAAAAGCCCCATAGTGGAAAATAATCAAGCCTTATTCATGATAAGATAAAAATATATCCTTATAATAGTTTTTATACTTGTTTTTATGTCAATATAACCCTTATCGTTTTAGTTTAACCCCTCGTATACTTGTTTTCACCTTAACTATGGTAATTAATTTTTACTATTTTTACTATTTATTATTGTAAAAAATTAGGTTTAAATTATTAGATGATATAAATTATAGTGATTAAAAATATTAATCTATTTTCTAAATTATATTCCCAAAATTAAAAATAATAATTAAAAATTAAACCCGCAAGTACAATGAAAAGGCAGGTTTTCAACAAGTATATTTTTCAAGAAAAATATGATTTTATATTAATTCAATGATTAGAAATAATAAATATATGAATAAAAATTAATATTTATTAATATATAGTATATATATTTCAATAAAATCAATCCTTATTAGGGGTTTTAAAAATTAATTAAAAAGGAGAAACATTATGAACTTAAAATAGATTTCCAAAAAAAATCTTGTTTTTAAACCTAAAAATAAGCATATAATAAAATCCAAAATAAAAATGATTAAAATTTAATTAGGTGGATTGATAATAAAAAATTTATTTTATGTAAAATTATATTTAAAATGTAATGCTATGTTTAAATTAAATAATTGGTTTAAATGAAATGATATATTTTAAAAAAATTAACTTTGCATCATTCACTAAAAAATAAATATTATCCAAAAAATGCAATAAATTCACCCAAAGATCATTTTTAAATTCTAATTTAAAAATAGAAAATAATTTTAAAAAATATATTTTATAAAATTTCTTAAAATTAGTCATAGCCTTTTATCAAAAAAATAAGTAAAAATCCTTTTTGAAGAAAACATATTTCTGAAGAATAAAATTACATTACTAAAAATTGAATGAATATTAAATAGGAGTTTATATTTAATTTATATTGAGTGGGAAATTTATATATATATATATATATATCATTAAGTAATTAATATTATTCATACCCCCCAAATTAGTTGATAGGATATAATAGCTATATATTTCATGGGTCATTTAATATTTTTATTACTTATTGAATATTCCATAAAATATAATTCCCTTAATTTAAAATCTCAGGGTGTTAAAAATTGCTTAAATAGTATGAATCCATACATGTTCAATATTATGAAAAAATGTAAATAAATAGTAGTCAACACATTTCACATAACATTAAACACTCATGTTCTACTAGTCATGAGTAATCCTTTACCAACCACGACTACTATCAAAGTGGAAAAATATATCCATGGTCTACCATATGAGAAGATATCCCATCCTTAAAAACTATTCCATATCACATGGAATCACAAGCCGACCATAACCACCTACAAATTTTCCAACATAATCATTTTAGGTCAACATGATTCCCCAGAGGAACATAACCAAGACATATATAAAAATCCCCATATAATTTCAGAAACTCGTAAATTTTCATCCCAACAACCAAAAATCCTAAGACACAATGAAATATACACTTTTATTGGCTGATCATCCACAACATATAAGAAAAACACAACCCCCAACTAATTTCATCATAGGCCATCAGTTGTGTCCTTCCCTACAGAAAACCTCCTCCATACTCATGCTCAATACCATCCCTTATCACAATTATTCAATGGTTGACTCCACCAATAACAAGGGGTGAAACCCACTTCATTATGTTCAATCCCATGGTCAGATGGCCCTAATAGACCTATCAAACAACCAGAGTTAGCATTATGAAAAACTATCATAGGTCTCACGTCCTATGGACCTCCATTTCCGCTTTACAACCACATTTTCTAATGGTCCTAAATAGTCAACACCATCTACGTAATCCTAATGAAAAATTTTACCTAATATAAGGAGATCATCATTAACCATAGTCACTTGTGCATTTCCCAACACATTATCATGGAACCAATTCTACAAAAAATCATTATAATAAATTTCCACAACTGGAATCACTATTCCCTACATACTATGGAATTAAATATTAAAACATAAATTCTATAAAATAATCAAAAATACCTTTCCCCATAAGAGAATACCCTCTATAATCTCCCTAGTACCAAAAATAATCAATGTAGCACATACCCAGTCTCACCAAGACTACGCCACACAAGCCTGTTTTCCAAAAAATAGGTAATAAAAGTATAAAATTACATGATATAAAGAAATCACCAACCGTATAATCATAGAATCATACTCATATAATACAAGACTCTGATTTTATCTCAAATAGCATGAATCATAAAATAGGATAACAACCCTTAAAATATAGAATAATTTCAAAAAACATACATAAATCACTTGGAAGATAATTAAATATAGAACCAAATATTATGGAGTATTAGGAATTCCCCAAGATACCTCATGGGAGGTAAAACACCAAGATCTATCATCAAATTAAGGATAATCCCCATTTAGATACTTGGAATGGGAGCGAGGGGATGTGTTCACTACACATGCCTTAAATGGACTCATCCTTCTCACCTTTACATTATAAAAATTATCTTTTATTTACCTATAGGTGAACATAAAATCATGAACTACATGTTCATATCCGGAGTATACAAGATAGGGGACCCACCATCTAGTTCATTCATGCCGCATCTCTCAGTGTCACAGCCGTAATTGTTGTAGTCAACAGCATTTCAGCAACAAACCAACCCAATTCAGCTGAAACTATACTTGGGCCACTCACGACCCCTATAAAATAAAAAATATTTTTAAATTATAGGGTTTCAAAAATAATAATAGTTTATAACCTCAAAGAATGTCTAGGGTTTTATAGAGAGTGAGCCCAATCCATTAGGGGACTCTTTCTACTATGTTTATGGGAATGATGAGTGAACTTAATCCACTATAGGTATTTTTCCACTATGATGGTCATTTATGTTTTCCAAGAATAAAGAAATGATTTTATATTCTTATGTTATTTTAAAAAAACTTATATCTAATGCTTATGATTTACACTCTATGATCGTGTTTTATTATTGATGTTTCTTCACTCTTATAACTCATGCATTTTATTACAGAAAATAATTTTCTTATGAGTCACTATTTATGATCTATCACTTCATGGGTATGATTTTTTTTGTTATGATCATGTTCTCATATCCAAATTCATATCTTATACCCACTTAGAATCTTCAATTGTTTTCAAGCGTTTTAAACAAGATGAGAATCTTAACTCACAGTTTCTTATATCTTTATTTCTCCATGTTATAACGAAATATATTATGTATGATGTCCCTTTAATGGTACTATGCATAACGAACATCATGGGAGTCATTGATGGCCATTCATGAAATAAGATGATTATATATATAGTCTCAAAATGATTCTTATTTCCAAAAAAAATTGTCTAGTATTTAAATGCATTAAACACTTACGGTTATTAAATGAATATTATTCTAGTATTCACTAAGATTTCAAATAAAATAAATCAATATATATGTATACTATGATCGAGTCGACTAAGGTAATACATGAAATATATTTAGATTTTAGAATCCTTATCCCACTGGGATGGATAAAATTTTTATTGTGGTCTTACATTATATATAATTTGATTTTGTAAACTCTATTTCATTTGGAGTGTCATCAATTTAATGTTAGGATTACCGACTATATAATGACTTTTTTGAAACATTGTCCCTTTGGGAGAAAATTATACAATAGTATTATAATTATTATATCAAATTAGATATACATAAGTTTATTATAGCTTTATATTAGGTAGATTATGGGATTCATCCATTGTGTATAAGTCCCACAAATGATTATAATATCAAAAAATGGAGAAATTTTTACCACAAATAAAAACTAGGAAAATAAGGTAGAGTTTCTCATCCATATTGCCTTTTTTGAACTTGATGATATTAAATGTATTATATTTTTGATGATATTTATACACAATATTATTATTCTTGTACTCATATATATAATGGGTTTTATTTTAGAACCCATTGGTGTTTTTTAGAAGAGTTTTATACTCAAACACATTATATGTAGCTCAATGGATGTGATAAACCTATGTTGATATTCATTTATGTGTAATGGACCTAAAATTTAGAGTCATTTTGAGTTACCTTGATAGGTATTAAGGTAATTTTTGGAGCCAAATATGAGGTTCTACTATAAAAATATATTTTATTTTATATTATTTTGTATACATGATGAATATGATCAACCTATGAGTAGATTTATTTCTATTATATGATTTTCATTTTATATCATTGCTTTAATTTTTTATAAAACAATTACTATTTATTTATATTGGTATGAATGGAATTGTATATCCATGTAGAAAATTGATTTTGGTATCTAAGTTACTATTTCTCATTATTTATCTAATATTATATGAAAAAAAATGACAATATTTTCATAATGACAATATTTTCACATTACAGGTTAATGTCAAACCTTACATACATGTTATAAGCCTCTGGAATATAGAGTGGAATTCCTGAGGTCACGTGGTACTCTATGTTAAAATGAAGTATGAAACCATAAATTTTTAGGGAAAATGTGGTATCAGATCCTAGTTTTCTTATAATTATTTTATAGATAAATATAGAATAAGATAGGTATTTTTGATATTATAATAGACCATAGATTTATTCTTATCTAACACTAGTATATCGAAATTACATTCTATAGGGTAATGAATTTATGGTTTTTTGGTTTTCAGTATTATATTTTACTGATTTCAACAAATATAATGTTATGGGTAAAAATTTATAATTTTAATCTCGACCCAAGGGGAATTTGGTGTTCATCCATGCATCATTTTTTTAATCCTAGAATACATTACATGGGCATGCTTGTGTTTGACTTAACAAAATTATATGAAAAATAATTAAATTTTTTTGAAATGTTTTTGAGAAATTTATTTTAAAAAGGTGTTTTAGTTAATTAAAACATCAATAATAAATTATTTATGTTTTCTTAAATAATGTACTGTTGTACCATTAATTAATCAAATCGTAGCTTGATTATTCATATGATAATAAAATCTAGATAGATATATTCTTTATATTTTCACATGTATGTGATTGAAAAATCCTTAGAGTCTACGTCAAGGGTATATGGATATCCAAGAATGAGATATGTCTATAGGAATAGTGCGTAAGTTGGAACCACTCCAAATTATTTTAGATGGATGTTTTAGTTTTTTATTAATGATCTATAAAAAAATGGTTTGTAGGGTACTTTTATTTCACATAGTGAGTTCTGGTTGTGAGGAATTCATGTATTTACATTGATTCGTGTGCATTATATATAATTATGAGGATAAATTGATGTTTATGATTTTGTGAAATAGCCAAGCGAGGTAATATTAGGCATGTGGATGTCTTTATGTGTGAATTTATTAAATGATTAGATAGTTATAATGATATATTTTTTATGTTTTAAGGGTAGTCATATGGGATTTGTAGTTGAATGATCAAGTGTTTGAGCCTTGGGATGGTGTGTTATATTTCATACTGATATTGGTGTAGTGGGTAGTGAGATTGTATGAGCATGTATTCTTTATCATGGATTAAATTTGGTAGACCTTTAGAATGGTATTTTTTCTTGAGAGGCTAAAAAAGGAATATAATTTCCTTGTATGAAAATGAATATAAAATAATTATACAATGAATTGTGTTAAATAATGATTTCATAAGACATTAAATTGTTAAAAAATGTAAATCGGGAGAGAATATTATGTAAAAGGTTAAAATATGGGGGGAATATATTCTAGGAGGAAGGTAGATGAGGTGTATTCATAAATTTCATACTGACCAATGATGATGAGATATCTCCTAGGGTGGTTATAGGGACCCAAGCTTATAAAATTATATAATCTTGAATTAAATGAATAATTCACATTGAGGATCTTTTCATGTTTAGAGTTTTAGAGAATTAGGTCATAACTATTAAATTACATCTCAAAAGTTACAAAGTAGACACTTCTAATCAGTTCCCATTTTTTCACAAAATAAAAACTCTTAAAAAAGAGTCATGTCTAATTCTTTGTTTTAGACATCATGACTTTTACTTTATCACATCCTTGATCTTATTCATCTCTAAGTCCTGTGAAAAACATTTAAAACATAGGATGAGAATAAAAAGCTCAGTAAGGGTTATAAAACAAAGAAAGAAAAAATTATTTCATCATTATATACATAACATAAGCTGTTTAACATAGCTCATGAAATAATAAGATTTATGAATCACACATAGAAAACATAAATCATAAAGGTAACTTATGGAATCCATATCATACTTATATTATAGCTATCACAACTATATAGGGAGTTACATTTGGAATACCCATCATAGTATATTCAATAAATCTATTAGGAGAAATATTCATGTTTACCTCTGTCGTGTTACACAATGCATTGGAGAGCTATCTCAGGCCCACCCACCCTAGGTTTATCATGGAACCACCCATATATGTAAACAATGCCCAAGAAACATAACATAATCATAACACATAAAACAAACATAAAGGAAAGATAAAATTTCCACATTTCAATCAAAATATATCATCTAAATATATTGAAATAACAAACCCATTATCAAAACCATTTTCAATACCAAAATACATAAAGGAGTATATGGTATTTATTTTCCTTTTAAAAATATTACACCTTGTTAAGGAAGCCAAAGATCAAATAATACTTGTGGCGGCGGAAAGGTCATTGTCACCACTTACGTTAAAAAGAAACATTCTTTTTTTTCATTTAGTAAAATTATTTCTTGAAAAATATTCCCTTTGAATGAAATGAAAATTCAAATATGTTTATATATCATATAAAAGAAAGTAATGTATTAAAACAAAATATTCCTCAATGAAAGGAGATTGAGAAGAATTCCCTAACAAAGATCATTTTGTAAATAAAATAGATAGATTATGTGTATTCAATATAAAAACACATAAAGAAAGTATAGATACATGATAATATATAAAAATTCATTTCCCAAATAATCAAATAACGACATAAATAAGAAAGATAAGATAAACCCAAAGAATAGAAATTGGGTTAAGAAGTTCCCTTACATCGTGTCGGACTTGACCCCTTTGTTCTTTAATTTCCTAAAAATTAAAATTATGTTAATTTATACTTTCTTAATAAAATTTTTCAAGTTTATTATTCCTTATATATCAAATATTACCTTTCTATAACAATTAGTTAATTATTTGAGTTCATATCGGACATTTTGTCGATGTTCGGAATTTGGGTTAAAATGAATTTATTATAATTATAAATTGTTCATGTGGTAAAAATTAAATTATCTCCAGAATTATATTCATGATTTAGATATCATATATATCATATATATCCAGTATATATATGTATTTATAATAGTACATAACATTGGGAGATAATAAATGAAATGCATCGTTCATGGAGACGGTAAACCGTATGTACGCCTGAACGCTAATTTCATTTCTATTTTGTATTTTAATGGAATGAAAACATAATGATACATAGGTATATTATAATTCTAGTATAATATCACATATATAATCTCAGTAACTCCATTATTAATACATTCCACGTATGGAATTAATGAGTCATACCACTTTCAGGGGGCGGTAGTCCGCACTTCCTCAAATGAAATTATCGTGTTTACCCATAATAGAAACCATAAAGGTATGATATAAATGGAAAATACATAAGAAAAAAAAAGAAAACATAAACATAATATATATAATATATAAATATAGTGTCATCTTAATGTCCACCATGAGAGGCGGTAGGAGATAATTTAACAATCGTAGTATCGTGAGGCGTTAGTTTTTCATCCACAAAAACAGTATGTTCTTTACCCATTATATGGAGGTGTGTGAAAGTGTAGTTTGAATAATTCTCATAACAAAATCCAAGTATATTGAGGATAATGATTTTTTTATAAAAGAAAATAATAAAAATATTTTAGGGGTTGGAGAAGTAAAATTAAAGAAAAGAATTTAAGAGAAATTGTTACCTTTAATTCGGGTAACTCCCTTTGGTTTGAACCAAAAGGACTTCCTGAAGTGCCTTCTGCCTAAGTTAAGGCTTCTAGGTGGAAAATAGGGATCATGAGAGTTTATTGGTTCAGGTTTTGTATGGGACAAGGGGGTTTAGAAGTGTGAGGAATGGGTTAGAGCTGAGGGATTTTTATAAGGGGGGGTAGGGGCTCTTTAGGAAAGTGTGAAAATATTATTTTATTGTATAATGATTTTCAGTTTCTAAAGGTCCATAAATAATTAAAATGAAATATAATATGTATCGTGGTATAAATAAAATCATCCAATAATAATTTTAGAGGTTTTGGATATTATTTTAAACTTTATAATCTTATTTATTTAAATCATTTATTAAGGAGGTAAACACTGCATCATTATTGTTTCATAAATAATTTTATTTATTTGATGTCTAAAAATTATAAAAAAAATACCATGATGTAGGAAATATTTTTATATTTCCAAATAATATTTATAGTCTAAAATATAACCTATATAACCTTATGTAAAAATTAATTTACTAAAATATATTTCTTTATGTCATTTTTTCCTTTAAGTTAACTAAAATAAAGTGTCATTATCACTCTTAAGTGGCTCTATGGGGTCCCAAAATAGACCCAAGGATTCCTATGGTCGGCCATGACTCATAAGATAATTTTAAGAAAAGTGTTAAGGTAATTTTTTATTATTATAATGTTCTCTTTACTTTGAATTATCTTATTTACCTTTAACCGCGGTAAATAAAAGTCAAAAGTTAATATTCACCAAAAATATATTCATCTTATTGAACAAAATTTTACTGAATAATAATAACCATATATGTCAGATTTTTGAAATTCAATTCACATAAGTGGTAAAATTTCATTTAAATAAAATTTTCAGTTTTTAACTATTACTTATTGCTTTCATTATTCATTAAAAATTGATGTTTTTCAGAAAAATACCAAAGATTCAGCCTAAGAAATATTTGATATTAAAAATTAAAAAATGATGTCTATTTTACCAAATTCAAAACATATAATTTTGATTAATTAATTTAAAATTAACTCCCGTTGTCAAAACAAAAAGAGTTTTTTTTAAGAAATATTAACTATCAAAAGATTGAAAATTATTTATGTCCAATTTCAAAGTGAAATTAATTCCAATGGAAAAAATTTGAATAAATGGTAAAAATATAATCTAATTACACTTTAAAACTAATTAAAAATATAATCAAACCATATAAAAAATTAGATTAAAAGGTAGTTTTTAATTAAAATATATTATTTTTCACTTTTCATTAAAAATTGAATTTTATCAGAAAAATACCAAAAATTTAACCAAAGTAAATTTGGATGCCTCAATTCTAAATAAGAATTTTATATGGTCAAATATAAAATATAAAATTGACCAAAACTATATTTAAAGAAGGTTCTCCATCAAAAGGTGGTAAATCAACCTTTTAAAGTAAATTATGCTTAAAATTAGATTCATTCACATTTTAAGCCTTTAACACTTATTGGGAAAATGTAAAAACATTTAGCAAACATGTATATTCATATTGTAGTTAGTTTTGTTCATTTCTTCCAATACAATGGCTAGGCGTTATCTACCATTTAAAATAATAATATTATATTATTATTGTGCGATGTAAGATTTCAAAGAAACCCATTGCTGGGTATCGGGTACGCCATCGAACATAGAAACCCCTTTAAATTAAAATTTATATTTAATTAACAAAATATAAATTAAAATTAAAATGAATTACTTCTTTATTTACCTGGGATGTTACATCCTTCCCCCCTTTTGGAAATTGTGGCCTTGCAATTTTATTCACATATTAAATAAATGGGGGTATTTATCCCTCATAGAATTTTTAGATTCCCACATTGCCTCTTCAACCATATGATTTTTCCACAAAACCTTTAGCTGATGAATTACCTTATTCCACAACACTTGCTCTCTTCAGTCAAGAATCTGGATTGGTTATTCCTCAAAAGAGAGATTCTTTTCCAACTAAACTACCTTTTGACTTAAAACATGATATGGATATGGCATATACTTTATCAACATTGAAACATGAAAAACATTGTGTACCTAAGACAAACTTGGAGTTAAAGCCACTCTGTATGCAACTGATCCAACTATCTCCAAGATTTCATAAGTTATAATGAACCTCGGAATCAAATTTCCCTTCTTACCGAAACACATCACACTTTTCCATAGAGAAACATTAAGAAATACATGATCACCTACCTCAAAAGAATAATCCTTCCTCCAATTATCCACATATCATTTATGCCTACTCTGAGCTGTTCTCATGTGATTCTGAATCAACTAAACCTTTCTTGTCATCTCTTCTACCAATTCTGGTCCCATCAGCTTCTTTTCACCTACTTCATCCCAAAAAGGTGGAGTTTGACACTGCTTCCCATATAATGCCTCAAATGGATCCATCTGTATACTGGAATGAATATTTTTGTTATAATAAAATTCAACCAAAGAAATATGTTGGTCCAAACTTCCCTGGTAATCCAGTGAATAGGCACGTACCATATCCTCTATGGTCTGAATTGTTCATTCTGACTGTCCATTTGATTGCGGATGAAAAGTTGTACTAAAATTTAATTCAGTACCCAACAACTTCTGAAGGCCTTTCCAAAAGTTAGAAGTAAACCTGGGATCACGATAAGATACAATGGAGAGGGGAACACCATGAAACCAAACTATCTCTTTAACATACAACAGAGAAAGTTGATCTAGAGGCAAAGTATCTCGAATAGGAAGGAAATGATCAGATTTAGTCAATCGATCAATAATAACCCAGATTACATCATCCCCATGAGATGTCTTCGGTAATCCCACAACGAAGTCCATGGATATATTTTCCCATTTCCACTCTAGTACTGGTAAATATTGAAGCATCCCTTTCGATAACTGCCACTCTTCATTAACCTACTGACAAGTAAAACACCTCACAGTAAAATTAGCAATATCTATTTTCATTCCATCCCACCAGTAATACTCCTAAAGATCTCTATACATCTTAGTGCTTCTAGGATGAACTGAAAATGGATAACTATGAGCTTCACATAACAACTCATTCTTCAAATGTGAATCACAAGGCATGCATAATATCTTCCCAAATCTCAAAATACAATCATTATCAATGTTAAAATTAGGCAACATACCCTTCTAAACCAACTCTACCTTTTTCTACAACTCACTATCTTCCTTTTGTGCTTGCTTAATTTTGTCTGATAGAGATGATTTCACTAACACCTGAAACAAAATAGAATAATTTCCTACACCAACATCTTCAATGCCAAATTTCATCAAATCAAAACCCAAAGGATCTCGTTCCAAATGCAGCATGGTTAATGAAGCATTACTTTTTTGTACTCAAAGTATCATCCACTTTATTTTCTTTTCTCAGATGGTAAAGGATCGGGCAATCATAATCCTTTATTAATTCCAACCATCTCCTCTGTCTCCTATTAAATTCTTTATGAGTGAATATATACTTCAAACTTTTGTGGTCAGTATATTTTTCACATTTTACTCTATACAAATGATGCCTCTAAATTTTTAAAGCAAAAACAACAAAAGATAATTACAAATCATGTGTAGGGTAATTTAACTCTTGAGGTTTCAACTGACGTGAATCATAAGCAATTACCTGATCATTCTGTATAAGGACACAACCATTCCCTTTTAACGAAGCATCATTGTAAATAAAAAACTCACCATTTCTGGAAGGTAGTGCCCAAACTGGAGCATTCACCAATCTTCTTTTCAATTCATGAAAACAATCATCACATTTATTTGTCCAGATGAACTTAACAGCTTTTCGAGTTAACTTAGTCAGTGGGAAAGATAACCATGAAAAATTCTCAACAAACCTTCAGTAATAACCTTCCAAACCAAGAAAATTATGGATCTCAGTTATATTTGTGGGTCTTGGACATTCTTCAATAACTTTTTTTAGTAGGATCTACAGTTATGCCATTTTTTTAAACACTGTGACTAAGGAATGAAATTTGTTGTAGCCAAAACTCACACTTGTTGAATTTCCCAAATGGTTTATTTTATTTTAAGGTTTTCAAGAAAACCCATAAATGACTTTCATGATCCTTTTTTATTTTTGAATAAACCAAAATATCATCAATGAACACAACCAAAAACATATCAAATAAATCACGGAAAATTCTATGCATAATATCCATGAATATAGCAGGTGCATTGGTTAAACCAAAAGGCATAACTACAAATTCATAATGGCTATATCTAGTACAAAATGTGGTCTTTAGAGTGTCTGTTTCCTTTACTTTCAAATGATGGTACCCCAAACTCAATTCAATCTTCAAAAAATACTGAGCTCCTTGGAGCTGATCAAACAAATCATCGATATGAGGCAAAGGATACTTGTTCTTAACAGTGATGTTATTCAATGCTCTATAATCAATGAAAAGAAACATTATTTTTTGTTGTTTAGTAAAACACTTCATATAAAAAGATTCCATTTGAGTGAAATAAAAATTCAAAGGTTTTTATACAGCATATAAAATAAAGTCAAGTATTAAAACAAAATATGCCTCAATAAAAGGAGATTGAGATGAAGTCTCTTATAAAGATCATTTTTTAAATAAAATAGATTGATTATGTGTATTAAATATAATAAAACATAAAGAAGGTATAAATACAAGATAAGATATTAAAATTTATTTCTCACAAAATCAAATAACGACATTAACAAGAAAGAAAATATCAACCCAAAGAATGGAAATTGGGTTAAGAAGTTCCCTTACCTCGTGTCTGACTTGACCCCTTCATTCTTTAATTTCATGAATAATAAACTTATGTTAATTTATAATTGATTAAGAACCATTTTCAAGTTTATTATTCCTTTTATATCACTTATTACCTTTCTATAACAATTAGTTAATTATTTGAGTTCATATCGGACATTTTGTCGCTGTTTGAAATTTGAGTTAAAGTAAATTTGTTATAATTATAAATTGTTCATGTGATCGAAATTACATTATCTCCAGAATTATATTAATCATTTAGATATCATATATATCATATATATCCAGTATATATATTTATTTATAATAGTATATAACATTTGTAGATAAGAAATGAAATGCACCGTTCATTGAGACGATAAGTCATACGTATGCATGAACGCTACTTTAATTTCTATTTATTATTTTAATTGAATGAAAACATAATGATACATAGGTATATTATAATTCTTGTATAATATAATATATATAATCTCAGTAACTCCATCATTTATACATCCCACGTATGGCATGAATGAGTCATATCACTTTGAGGGGGTGGTAGTCCGCACTTCCTCAAATAAAATTATCTCGTTTACCCATAATGGAAACCATAAAGGTATGATATAAATTGAAAATACAGAAGCATAAAGAAAACATAAACATAATATATATCATATATAAATACAGTTCCATCTGAATGGTCACCATGATAGGCAGTAGGAGAAAATTGAACAATCATCATTTTGTGAGGCGTTAGTTTTCTATCCACAGAAACTATATGTTCCTTACCCATTAGATGGAGGTGTGTGAAAGTGTAGTTCAAATACTTATCATAACAACATAATAGTATATTTAGGATACTAGTTTTGTTATAAAATAAAATAATAAAAATAGTTTAGGGGTTGTAGAAGTAAAACAAAAGAAAAGAATTTAAGAGAAAGTATTACCTTTAATTCAGGTAACTCCCTTTGGTTTGAACCAAAAGGACTTCTTGAAGTGCCTTATGCATAAGTTAAGGCATATATGTGGAAGAGAGGGATCTTGAGAGTTTATTTGATAAGGTTTTGGATTAGGCAAGGGGCTTGAGAAGTGTGAGGAATGGGTTAGAGGTGAGGGGTTTTATAAGGGGGAGGAGGGGCTCTTTATGAAAGTGTGAAAATATTATTTTATTATATAATGATTTTTGGTTTCTAAAGGTAAAAATCTAAATAAAGTCAAATATAAGATGACTCATGGTAAAAATAAAATCATCAAATAAGAATTTTATAGGTTTTGGATATTATTTTAATCTTTATAATCTTATTTATTTAAATCATTTATTAATGAGGTAAACACTGCATCATTATTGTGTCATAAATAATTTTATTTATTTGATGTACAAAAATTATAAAATAAATACCATGATGTAGGAAATATTTTTATATTTCCAAATAATATTTATATTCTAAACTATAACTTATATAACCCTATGTAAAAATAAATTTACTAAAAGATATTTGTTTTTGACATTTTTGTCTTTACTTTAAGTTAATTAAAATAAAGTGTCATTATCACTCTTAAGTGGCTCCATGGGGTCCCAAAATAGACTAAAGGATGCCCATGGTCGTCCATGACTCATCCAATAAGGTTAGAACAAGTGTTAAGGTAATTTTTTATTATTATAATATTCTTTTTACCTTGAATTACCCTATTTACCTTTAACCGTGGTAAATAAAAGTCAAAAGTTACTATTCACCAAAAAAATATTTTCAACTTATTGAACCACATTTTACGTACTAATAAAAAAAAATATCTAATATTTTCTAAATTCAATTACATAAGTGGTAAAATTTCATTTAAATGAAAAAGTCAGTTTCTAACTACTACTTAGTGGTTTCATTATTCATCAAAAATTGAAGTTTTTTAGAAAAATACCAAAAAATCAGCCTAAGATATATTTGATATTATGAATTCAAAAATCAAGACTTTTTTAACAAATTAAAATCATATAAGGTGGATTAATTAATTTAAAATTAATTCTCATTTTCGAAACAAAAAAATGTGTTTTTAAAGAAACATTAACTATCAAATGATTGACACTTGTTTATGTCCAATTTCAAAGTGAAATTAATTCCAATAACCAAAATTGGATTAAATGGTAAAAATATAATCTAATTAAACTTTAAACCCAGTTAAAAAGATAATTTAACCATATAAATAAATTAAATTAAAAGGCAATTTTGAATTAAAATACAGTATTTTTCACTTTTCATTAAAATTTGAATTTTATCAAAAAAATACCAAAAATTTTACCCAAGTAAATTTTGATGTCCCGATTCTAAAGAAAAATTTTATTTGGTAAAATAGAACATATAAAAGTGACCAAAACAAGATTTAAATAGGGTTCTCCATCAAAATGTGATAAATTATCCTTTTAATGTAAATTATGCTTAAAATTAGATTCACTCACATTTTAAGCCTTTAACTTTTATTAGATAAATTTAAAAACATTTAACAAACATGTATAATCATATTGTAGTTAGTTATGTTCATTCCTTCCAATAAAACGGCTAGGCGTTAACTACTATTTAAAATAATATTATTATATTATTATTGTGCAACGTAAGATTTCAAAGAAACATGTTGTTGCGTATCGGGTACGCCATCGAACATATCAGCCCCTTTAAAGTAAAATTAATATTTAAGAATTTTAATTAAAATTAAAATGTATTATTGAATTATTTACCTGGGATATTATTGTGGTTACATGGTGGATATACCTTTTAAAGGATACATGTTGTGAGTTTATCGAGTATTAAAAAAACATTTGATTAAAGAAGTAGAGATAGAATCTTGATACATTCCTAATTTTGAAATGGTGTCCTATATATTGTTTATAGTTGGATTTTGATCTTAAGGCATTCAAAATTTGATTGAGATTTTTCAGTTTACACTAAAACGAATGGTTAATCAGGATGAATTACATCTAGTATAGGTAGATTAAAAATTTGGGGATAAGCCATATCAATGTCAGAAGACCATATAACTAAGAAGAAACTACTAAGGATTATCATGGATTGATATTTACACTATATCTACAGGGTTATTTTTCAATAAATAGTACACTCAATAATGTTTCTAGAATTCAAGGAGAAACACCACCATTGGTGATTATTTCTAGAGTATGCTATAAGGTTTGAATGAGTGTTTATCATCATATAAACCTTTTTTAAAAGAGAATTATTTAGTGATATCTATGTTTAGGAATGTGTTGATGACTTAATTTAAGAAATTATATCAAAAAATATTCTTAACACCATCCAGTATGTGGTAAATAATGAATTTTTCATATATGATTTGGTTTGTTACCTAATGAAGAAGTGGAGAGTAAAGTAGTGGCTCGATAAAAATGGAACCAGGTTAATGATAATCAAGATATAATTGAGGGTTTTACATTGTTAGGTAGTTGTAAACATCATTAACCTAGAGTAAGGTAACATTTAGAGCTTATCATGTGAAATAAGAAGAAAGCATTGAGGTCAATGTGATAAAGAAACAAAGTTATTCCCTATTTATGGATAGATTTGGCATTTATAGAGGATTTCAAAGTTAGTGAGTCAATATTTGAAATATCCATATCTAAAGTGTCATGTGATAGAGAATTAAGTTCACTAATTAGTATGGTAAAATTTAAATAATTTAACATATATGATAATATATTGTATTGGAATAAAATTTATATTTTTAGTGTCTAACTAATGTATAAATAAAAGATCAAAATACATGAATTTTGTGGATGAGTAACCTCTAACATTAGTAGGTGAAAGTATATAACAATGTTACATCATAGAACTAGAGAAAGAAACGATTAATGGGTTAAATATGTTTTCATAAGCATTGACCAAGACATAAAATGAATAATAGGTTGTGAAAACTGAAGACATTATTTCTCAAGGAATGTGAAATAAGGATTGTATATTAGTGTAGAGTACACCATAGATTATTAGACAAAAATTATACAATTAAGAGGGGAATATGGTTAAAATCTAGATTGATGGGTAATAAAAACTCATACCATAAATGATAGATTATTTGTATTGGATTTTAGGAGAAACAAATTATGTTTATTTCAGTGAGTAGATAGATTTTAATTTTTTTGATGATCATTGTAACTCGGATTAAGTTGTAAAATGAAAAAAATTATAAAATGTATAATTTTATAGATTTTATAGTATATAATTCAGTAGTTTGAGAATATGTTCAAATCCTGAATTATATTAAAATTTCGACAATTACATACTATGCTCGATTTTTGTTTTCATATTTAGTAACTAATTGATATGGAATTGTTAGAACAATTTGGTTTTTTAATTATGTTATACATTTGTATTACTCACTCGTAGTGTGTGATAAAATTGGTATAAAATGAGTATTTAAATAAAAATAGATTATTGATAAAAAAATACTATGAATTTTGGGTAAATCTAATTTTTAGATTTTTTGGGGAATCTCTTATCAGTGGGTGACTAAGTATAGATGGATGATGTACAGTATTTAAGGTTTTACATATTTTACTAGGTACTTTTGAATGTTGTTAATTTTAAAATTTCATTGTTATTGTGTGGGATCTATTGGTGTCTTTTCATATACTATACTAATTATTTTGAGGAATATTTTAATGGTAAATTATTGCATACCACTTTTAACATGTTAATGACTATAATAAGATGAGTTTTTAATTGAGGATATTATTTGGAAAATAAATACTACAAGAAATGTATTTAGAGAAATGGATTACATGGATTGATATTATAAATATTCATGGATATTATTTAGAGGATAAGAAGGGATAAAATAATGAGTTTGTAGTGACTAATGAATTGTGGTGTTTCTATTGAATTTAGTTTAAGTATATAATTTATATACTATGTTTGTAATAGTAAAATATAAAAAAAATAGTATAGATTATAGTTTTTAAAATGAATTGTTGGACATTTGATCTATAGTATTTTATGACAGATTCCATCAGGTATTTTATGGAACTTTACTTAGTACCTAGTGGATTTATAATGATAAGAGGATATAGGAAAGTACACCGGATGGTTTATAGCCCTCGTCCAAGTGGTTAGTGGACCAATGGGTTCTCCATTTCCACCTGAAATGTTTTAAAATTGTATAACAAATAAGTATATAAGAATGATATAATAATCTATTACATCACATGTTGATACTTTTCTTGGATACCAAGATAACTGACACCCCTTTCCCCATTCTACCTTCCACATGTTTCATATTATCCAATTTTTGTCTAATTGAAATTTTATCCATGATTTTGAAATTTATGATATATGACTAATATTTAGATAATAACATTTAATATTTCATAAAATAATTCATCACTTTTCATCTCTAATTTTTTTATTATTGGAATTTTTTTACAGTTTATTAATTTCACACTAGAATTATTTATTCAATCCACTATTATAGAAATGTTTCCTACTATGAAAATTAGGTATATGAATCTTCAAATTTATAATCAATTTATTTTAACAATAAATTATTTTATAATTGTGAGAATGATTAAATAGGAAAAACATCTCATAACTCTTATCTATTGGTCTTTATTATTTGTGATGGATAATTTTAGGCCCACTTATATTATAATGGATTTAAAAATTATTATTTTTAAATATTTTATTCATTTACATGGATTATTTATTTAAGTGAGTGTTGATTAAATTTAAAAAAATATGAAACATGTCAATAATTGATTTCAAAAATTAAAGGCCATATGGGACCCACTTAAATTATTTTTTTATGTTTTATTGAGATCTTAAAGAAATCATTGTGTACATAGTTAGGTAGGATTAGATGCCAATAATTAAACTGATATTACTATGTGAAGTTACTTTCAAACTTCAATAAAATACTATTATAGGTTCTCAAGTTACCTCACATTATGATGAGTGAGGTTATACTATTTCTTGACTGGGTTTCTAGTTACCTAGAGAGTGATCTTACTGGGGTTTGAGATTGAGAATGTTTTAAATATGATTTTAGGGATATTTAACCATTATAATGGTGATATTTGATATATATTAACTATTTTTCTACACCAAGTGTTGTATGTTGGTATTTTTAGAGAGAACCTGCCCAAAATTGGTGGTTATATCATCAGTTGGATATTATGAAAATACCATGACCATAATACATGGAATTAATTTGTAGAAAACATAGTGGATATTTATTCCAGGTGATGAGTATTTTGAATTTTAATCCATGCAAGGGATGAATGATATCATAAAAAGGTTGGTCGGTGTTCTTGAGGAATAATAATTCAGAACTATTAGCTATGAAAAAAGTTATATTCCAATGGGATAGCATGCGGTTATTATGATTACATATCATATCCATTTTTGGGTCTTTGGGTAATCCTAAATTAATTAATAATGAGAAAATTCATGCAAATTAGATTAATATTATAGGGTCCTCGCTAACTTGTTATTACTTACAAAGTGTCCTTTTATTTTTTTATAAGTGATTGGGGATATCACAAATGCGGTCTGTAATTCCCCTTATCCTACAGATATCATATATATAATTAGACTAAATTATTTTATCACAAATATATAGGATGTTGAGGATATATCTTAAAGTAAATTTTTAGGGTCCTGTTGAAACTGAATTACTGACATACTCCAGAAAATATATCCCACTAGATGGTCTAAAAGATTTAATAAACGCTTACATTTTTTTGATAATATTTTTGAACATCTATCCCATGGGGAGGGAAACCCATTATATTGGAATCATATCTATTATGTAATGTGATTTTGGAAACTCTATCCAACTAGTATGAACACATGTTGCATGATCATCCTAATAATTGCTTGTTGATATTTGGGAATCACTATCCCACTGGAAGGGAAAATAATTGTGTGGTTTTCCTACCCATTATATTATACAATTTAGGAAACATCATCCCACTAGGAGTTATTTTCATTGTTTTTTAATATCTATAATTATTTGATGAGGCTTATAAAACTATATCCCACCAAGATACATTCCATTAAATCATGGTCTTAGCTTTTTTAGGGTGCTTTAGAGGATTATTTGTATACGTCGACTCAATATATGGGGTACTATGAAAAATAAACAGTATATGGTGGTCCCATATATAATTATTTGATCACTATTTAGGAATATATATCCCATGTAATTACACTAGTCAATTTTGTTAAGGTCTCTCATCTAGATGAATTTTTGGTACATCAAATATTAAAGTTATTATAAAATTTTGTATATTTTCACATATTTATATTATTTATAAAGGAATATTTACTATGGATTATATTAGGGATATAATTAATATGGAAACACCTATATTATATATGGTATATAATTTGGTATTAGGGTGAGGGGTGAGAATCTATGATCTCAATTCATCTATGTTTCTTTCAAAATAACCTTCTCTACTGGTTAATATAAGTGATTTTCTTCAGCATAAACACTATTGAACACAGACATACATCAAGAGGAATGAATTTTAAAAAGTTCACATATCAATGTGAGATGTTTATTTCCTGATATAATATATATTCCTTCGAGATCACGCATCCCATTAGAATCAACATATATGAACAAGAGAGGATATTTTATCCTTGAACTCACATTACAAGTTTCTAGACAGTGCTTCAGTACATGCCACACACAAAAGAATCTCCCACTTTATAATGATATAAATAAATATATCAACTGAAGAGACTTACTCTAAATATATTATTGTTTATTTTTTTATTTTCTATATTATTCTCCTTCTAAATTATTTTAACTATGATAAGTCACTTATCCTCTTTCTATACACAACAAATTTTTTCAACAACTTATTTTTCTTCTCTTCTTAATCTAATTATTTCCTTTTCTTCCTTATAGATTATATCAATGAAATATTTTTTTATCTTAAATCCATTATATATATTCTATTCTCTCTGTTGTGTATCTATAACTTTTACAGAAGTATAAAATCAATCAATTCCTAATTCTAATATAATATTCAAATTGAACACTTCAACAACATTAAACTAACATTAAAATTCTTTCATTTCTTCTCTAGATATTAGATCACCTTAAATCTATTAATCTAAATTGATGAAATTTAAAAACTTCGTAGATCAAGTTTTAGAGGATCCTATGTCATTAATGGAGTTGCATCATCACATCCACTTGAAACTAGAACATTCCCCATACCATGAAAAAAAGTATAGAGTATACGACCCAATTTTGCTGAAACTATATTGAACCACATGGAAACCATTATCAAAATTTCCAAAACCATGTAATATTTTATCCTATCCATTATATATAGGTTTATTTATTTCACACCATATGTTATGTAATGGAATGTCACTACCCATGTCAGATATAAAATAAATTTTTTGATAATTTTTAAAAACCACCATTGATTTGAACAATGACATGATATCCACTAATTGTACTAGATCTATGAATACTTATTTCACCATGGAATTATACACATTATTTGGATTACCATATCCTGATTCACACCTATTTCCCAAATCAATCATTTAATTCCCCACTATTTCATTGATCTCAAAAACACCAATGGAATAGACCCCATGATATGGTTCTAGAGATTTTGGTTTCTCATACAGTCCCAATGACCAATTCCATGGAATGTAATTATTATCCTTTTCACACAAGTAAATATATTTCTGAAAACTTTCTCTTGACATTCAATATAGCATTTTTAGCCCAATTTTCATTACTAAACTACTATTCATCATTATTCCACCATTATAACATTTATAGAGTCATCTGACTTGTCCTTTACAATATGTAAATCATCCAGCCAAAATTCCTTACAAAATTCATGGGTATAAATTATCTCACCTTTTGACAATATTAATGATACCCACAACCATTTTTATATATAATCATGGTGTTTTGGATTAACTTTCAACTCAAACACGTTCCATATTCATTCAAAAACTTTTAAAATGTTTTTATGATATTGAAGTCGTTGTAAAACCATGAAATGATATTTACACCAAATGAATCATCATGAAACACCTATTTTTGAACTTGATATATTTATTAGAAACAAAATAAATCACATCAATCATATCCAACTCACTTATTTGTAATTAATATTTATCTTTTGGATCAATAAACATCCCTAAAACATTCTTCTTTAATAATATATTGGGATCAACCGTATACCTCTAGGAATTTTTTTCCAACCCAAGATGATAAAACACTTTCAAACATATATAAAATTTCCATGAACCATTATTCAACAAGCCAATCCAATTTGAAGAAACACGGTGCATGAAATATGAACATAGTTTAATATTATCATTTTATTTATAAATAGTGAGTTACATTTATCGCAACTTTACTCTAGATCCTAATGAAACCTCTAAATGAATTCAATATTGATACAAGTTTGACAATCAAACATTATTCCACTTTTCAAATTCCTCCACATAGAAAAAAATATTCCATAACTTATATTTACAAGACCATGCATTCATTATCAAATAAAATGTTATAATACTTCAGAAACTCAAACAACTCACATGTTGACATCAAAACATACCCTGTTAAAATGATCTCTTTAAATATATGATCCACCTAATGGAAACATGTATAAATAAATTCTCAGTCTATATATTTTCCCCCTTTTTTCAAAATCTTTTAGTTAGGATTAAGGATAAAACATAAGATATTTACGATTTTAATTCTTCTTCACCATTGAAAATAAGAATCATACAAATAAGGAAAGAGAGGGGACAAAAATACCATTACATAGCCATAGGAAGGTTAATGTAGAACACTGAAAATAAATATTATATTATTAAATATATCAATGATTTTTAGTATAGTATACTTCTAATCATCTTTCATAACTCACTTAAAACAACTTCTTTTCCATGATCAATATTTCCAAACATTTTTCCTACTAAAATTATTGTTGAATAAAGATTTTAATCATTATTGTTGAATATTTTAAATAGTTCATTGGTATACATCTCTCGAAAAATAAATATTTGATCATTATCTTTGAAAATTTATATACATAAAATTTACCTAATCTCTCCAAGAATGGAAAACTCAAATAACCTCTTTATCTTATTATAAAAAATTTAAAATCATCTATCACATTTCAATAAAATATAATATTTTTTATGTAGGCAATAACAATGATATGTATCTCTTTTTCATAGTTTATTTAGATATTTATGTTCACTCTTAACTCTTTATAATTCAAAATCACTAAGTATGTTCCTTGGTTTTAATACCATGTCTTGGGTTTTTTTATCCCACATGAATAATTATTTAAACTTTAAACACAACTTATATTTTAACCATGAAAGAACTCCTCTATTTTCTCAATGTGTAATTCCTCTTCTAAAACTCTATTAATATAGGAAGGCATGACATTCATATGAATAGTATACTATTGAATTTTTCCTTCTATAGGAATAATTATTATTATGGTCTCATAACCTCCAACCCGATCAATGGAATTATCAATGTTCACTCATTCTATCTATGAATAACTATTACACACTAAACATTCTTTTTTTCTCACAACTTCACCATGTTCATTAAATTTTTTTAGAAACACCCAATTAGTCTTATTGAAATTTTGGTCTCTAGGACTACGTATCAACTCTAAAGTGTTATTCATACATGTTTTTTTAATTCATATTACATATCATCAACCCAATGTTGATGCTTCAAGGAATCTTCAACATCTCTTAGCTCAAATTCAGAAAACCATGATGTTTTTTATTTTTTCCACAATGTTCTCTCATTTTTTACCTACAATATCAAATAGTGTTTTGTAACTATACATATTTTTTCATCATTGGAATAGATGAATGAGAATGTACCTCATCAATTAAAATGACTAAATCTTATTTTCCAACTAGAAATTATTCAACAGATTAATCAATTTCCAAAATTTCATCGGGATCATTACCAACAAATGTCATAATGAACTATGAAACTTAATTCTTCATGTGAACATTCTTTTATTTAATGTTTTATAATGTTTACCTCAGTTTTTTCAATTGAATTTCCTTCCAAATTTTATATCATTGGTATCTTCTTCCATTTGTAATATATCTATAGATATTTATATCAAAAAATATTTAATAAAATTTAATAAAACATTCACATTTAACCATAACAAAAAGGGACTACATAACTCATAAAGATACTTTAATAAAAGATATTTATTATAATAAATTTCATAAGGAGAAATTTTTAAATTTTTCATTTGTAAATAAAGATTTTAAATTTGAACCACTCCATAGATAGGTTTCCTCCAAAAAAATACAAAATTATCTTTCACATGCAAAATATTTTGAGACATACCCATCAAAATTTTGTTCATATTCATAGCCACGCCAATTTTATTTGGTATGTATGGTGGATTTATTTCATAAAAAATTGTGTTCTTTGATAAATAATAATGAAATTTATAATTTTTAAAATATGTATGGGTGTTTATCGAGATCAATTTATGTGAAAAAAAAGACATTTTCTATATTACATGGAAATTTTTTAAACATTCATAGGGCCTAAAAATTTGATTTCAAAAATATATAGTAGTTGTTATGAGTGAATTATTTAGTAAATTTAATAAAATACTTATAAATATTTTTTATTTATTCCTCACTGGCCACCAAACAAATCTATGAATTGGTTATAAGAGTTGAGTACCCAAAATCATTAAACTCTTATGCGAAGAGTTAACAATCTTCCACTTTTAGAATATTGTGAAAATAAATTCCATTTCGGTTTTTTTTAAGCATCTCTATGAACATTATTTCTTATGTTTATCATTTTCATGTTATTTTTCTTGGTGGTAATTTCTTCAATTCCAAAAATCATTCTCTTAATTAAAGAATTGATAGAATGATCTTCTTATATCATCCATCTAATATTAATTTCCATTAGCCTTATTTTCTCTTATTACAAGTTTTCCATCCTAAATGGTTTTGACCAAGAACCCATAATTCCTAAAAATCACATTATTTTCTTTGTAAAAAAGATCTGAAACACTTAATTTAACATGCTTAAATACCATAACATATAATATTTTTTTGGATTTGAGATTTTTATTTGCAATTACTCTAGAAAAAAACCATTAATCATAGGAGACCAATCATTTTCAAAATTCACTAAACCATTTATTCACACATTAAGATATTTTTTAGGTTTAAAATATCCTATCATGGGATATTATCATCTACTATCTAGGATCCATGGACTTTACACTTTATATTAGTTATGTGCAACATCCAAACCCAATTTTTTCACTTATCTTTATATTCCTTAAACTAAGACTGTATAATATTTGTAGTAATATATTTATATGATTTTAGAAGAATTTGGAAATAATTTTCATAGTGGTCAAGATAGTAACTTGTTTTATATACTCTTCAAAAGCTTCAAATTTTTTTAAGAAAACTATTGAATATTTATAATCATCTTATGGTCATTTCTAATTTAAAGTGACTAAATCTACCTCAAACAATTACTATTAATACTATAATGAATGATATGTGATTGGAAATATAAGAAAAAAATCAATTTTATTTCCCTAAATCCTCCATATTAACAATTAAATGTATAGAAATCATGCATACCATTGTAATTGATATTTTGAAAAAAAATATGATATTTTTAAACTTTCCACTTTTTATTGGGAAATGTTGGATCCTTTCTATAAACCAAATTTAAATTAAAATCTTGAGGTATTCTTCTTAATATTAGTGATATTTTCAAATTTAATATACATGATAGTTTTAGCAATATTTTAATTTAATTTATGGTTCTGTGAATTGTAATTTTTTTAGCATCACCTGATTTTTCTAATGGTTTTTCCTCCAAGAATATCATATTATTCGTTAACACATAATAAAAAAATTGATGTTATTTACTTCCTTTGAGGATAAATTATTCCAGTATACCAAAGTAACATTCCTCATATAGCATTATCAATCTTATAAAATAACATTCTACAAGATAGATCATCACTTTCCATACTCTTCTATTTCTTTATCAAATTTAAATTATATAAAGTCATACTAATTATATTTTTCTTCAATTTACACATCCATATTGACGTTAAGAGTCTGCACATCATCATGAATCTTATCCAGTTCATTAATCTCCCCTATCAATTTCTGCTATTCTTTTGTAAATATAGATTATTTATTATTTATAGATTGATTAGAATTATTAATCTTTCTGATCTATTTCTCTAGTCTAGGTATCATCGAGACAAATTTTTTAAATTGTATTATCATCTTAAAGTCCATCTCAATAAATTATTCTTCCCTTTTAGAACTACTTTCATCACATGAAACATTTTTTTCATTGAGATTTAAAATAATTAGTATTTCACCATCATTAATATCCGAGGATAGAAAAACATCTTCATCACTACTACCTTCGCATTCATCAAAAAAGAGGTTTCTCCTTCAAAATTTAGAGAACTTATTACAATTTTCAATACATAAACCTTTGAATTATTAGATTTTTTATTTGATAATATTATTTTATTAATCTATTTCTCAATATATATAATTCTATTTATTAAATTAAGAAGATTATTTAATGTTTCCAATATCTCTACACATGAAATACTTTATGAAGAGATTTTTTTTCCTTCCCAAATTCTCATTTTTATGAGATAAATGACATAAGTTCCTAAAAATTCTCATTTAAATCTTTATTAGTATCATAACATCTTTTATATTCTTCTTTAGTTGAAATATTCATGGATTTTTTTATTTTCAAAACTTAATAAAATTCTCCATTTCACTATTTCCCTTCATTTGGACAACATTATCTTTTCTCATACCCTAGGGTATAAATATAATATGTATATCATCAAGTGGGATGTTACTTGGTTATTAATATTACTAATCTAATATATTCACATCAATATTTTCATGTGTGAGATAATAATAATTTTATATATTGTAGTAGATTCATATAACATCTCATTATATCATATAATTATCCTAACAAAATCATTTAACCTTTTAAGGAAGTTTTAAATAGTCTCATCATCATGATTTCAAAAAAAAGACTCTAAATATATTAGTTCTCTTTAGTTACCATGGTATTTCCTTTAAAAATATTATAATTTTTGACACATTTACATTTTTTAATTACATTAACATAGATATATTCACTCTCCAAAAAAGAAGAAAAAATAAATTTTCTTACATTCTCATCGTTATACATATTCTTCTTTTCTACCACTATTATGGGAGTACATTTATCACATAGGGGAATACATTAATTGTATCTAAAAAAATATCATAACTAATAGATATAATATATAGAAATATATTTTTCTTCCTTAGGTGATAATATTTTAAATCAAACATGTGAATCTCATTCTTGATTACTGAGTTTAAATTATCCATTGAAGATAAATATAATTTTTAACTAATTATTTATCCATAGAAACCTAAAATATCATCTTTGAAATAGCATATCACAAATAATGGGAACCTTAGTATGATACCACTTTTGTACTTACTATAGGATCAATATGAGATCATAGATATAGGGGTGAATATGTTATCTTAATTAATTTATGGTTCATTCAAAATAAATTTCACCATTAGTTAATAGAAGTTATGTTTTTTATTCAAAAAAACATTCATAGACACATTCACACATGAATAATAATGATTTACAGGGTTCACTAATCAATATAGTTGGGCTACATCATGGTGTGATATAGATTCCCCTAATATAGCACTACCCACTAGAATCATCATTTATGTGAAATATAGTAGATTTTATCCTTGAAATCACATTAAAAGTCTCTCAACTATTATTCAGTGTATCATGTACATAAGTGAATCTCACATTACACAATGATATGATAAATTAAGACTACATAAGTTTCTTCCATGAAATTAATTGTTTTCTAGATATTAATTTTTGGTGTTATTATTCTTTACCATCTCTCATACCATGACAAGTCACTTCTTATCTCTTTACGTACAACACATTCACACAACCCCTTATTATTCTTCTTCAAATATTATTATTCTTATTTGATTTTATCTCCTCTAGATAATCTTGACGTAATATTTTTTATCTCAATCCAATATTTATATTTTTTTAGGTGTTATTTATTTATATTTTTCACTTAAACAATAAACAAATCATGTTCTAATTTAAATATCAAATTAAATTTTTAATCTTTAACTTCCTTAAACTAAAATTAAACTTCTCATAATTAATTTTGATCGTTCATATAACCTTAAATATCTATATCACTATTTATGAAATAATATGACATTAGATATTTAGTTTGAGAGGATCATGAGTCCTTAATGGATCTATATCATCAGATCCATAAGAAACATGATATTTTCTTGGACCGCAGCTAGCACAATGGTTTGATAGACCACATTTTGTTCCAACTATATTGAAATATATAGAAACATTCTAAAAAGACTCATTATAATGGAATATTCTCATCTCTCCATTTATATTGGTATATTTCTTTCAAAACATGCATTATTATATTATTTGTGATTCCCAATTTTGGGAATTCAACGAATTCTTTAAGGGAATATTAAAATGACCACTAAGTTGAACAAACAAAATATTTATACTCTCCATTTTAGAAACACTAATATTTCATAAAAAATGACATGTTATATGGTGTGTAGCTTCCTATTTCAAGATTCCATGTTGTTTCTAAAATTGAGTGTTGAATTCCTTTATGTTTTGAAAATTTCCAAAATAGACAATGATGTGTTTCATACCATTTTGGTTCCCCATACAGTCATCATGACAAATTCCATGGCATGGTCTAGCTCACTATTTCCCAAATACATAACTCTCTTTGAAAATACTTACATTCCATTCACTATAGCAATGTGATAAATCTTTTAGTTCCATGACTCTTACTCTCCATCATGACATGATGGAGACATCAATAGCTTAGTTAGGCTCATCATTAACCATAGGTGTATCATCCATCCAAAATGTATTTAAAAAATCATGGGTCATGTTTAGCTAACCATTTTGAATTTCCAGATGATCTCTATTCTCATTTTGATGTATAATGACAATTTTTTGAATCTCTTGCAACTCAAACACCATCTATATTCATTATTTTATCTCAAAAATAATTTCAAGATTTCCAAGTCATTCCAAATCCATGGAATAAAATTTACATCAAATGAATCGTTTTTAAACACTTTAGTTTTAACATGATTTATTTTTTGACAACAAAAGACAAAAACATCAAATCAACTTCATGTCATTCTACTTAATTTTAAAAAAAAATTATAAAAAACTCCTAAATAAAGAAATTCTTAAATTATCTCTTAGGGTCAAAAATTAGTGGTCAATTATAGATATTTTTACCTACACCAAACACATAAACATCAATAGACATAAAAAATCAATATTGGTATGCTAGACACAGAGATCTCCACAATACTTAACATTTTAAAATAATTTTTTCTTCATGGGTATGAAGGGACATTACTAGGTCAAAAACTAGGATATTTTATAGTAGTGTATTAATTTTTAATTATGTTATATAAGAAATATATATGGTCACCCTATTAGGTATTATCATTCCAATGTATGACCATTATGTTAAATAATAGGTTCATTTGGTTATGGTATTGTGATTTTTTATTCTTTATTGTATTACTTCCACTATAATTATTTATTTCAATGTGATATTGACATTTTTATTATGATTGATATTAATTATTTGATATTATATAGAAATATACCATGTGTATAGTATCCCATTATCTTTTTGTTTGAACATAATCCCAAATTAACTGGAACTAATTTATGGGGAGGTGGACTTGAAGTAATTTAACACTCTAGGATCAGATGAAAGATGGTTCCCTAGGACAAGTAATTATAGTAGGTGACGATTGAGTATTTGGTGTGGGTCACTGTATACTTATTCATCTAACTATAGGTATATTATCCTCTCAATTTCCACCAAGAGACTAATTAGAATTATTTAGGTCCATTTTGAGCCATAAAGGGGGTCTATTGAGATCTTTCAAGAACATTGTGGTTCATAAAGTAGTTTTTAATATCCATGAAGATTTTTGTATGTTTGGTTCCCTAGTTTTGAATAACCCCTTAATG
The DNA here is from genome assembly GCA_963277665.1 of Viscum album. NCBI lineage: Eukaryota > Viridiplantae > Streptophyta > Magnoliopsida > Santalales > Viscaceae > Viscum > Viscum album. The sequence continues at coordinate 1,259,472,786 of OY728122.1, forward strand.
GATTAATTTTAATTGGTAATGAAAATATATGTAGGTATACCCCTTTCCAATAATTATTCCCAATATTCCTTCCTAACCTCCCACTCAATTGATCCAAGTTAAAATGATTGATTCTACTCATTAGGTAAAGTTATTTATTCCCAATTCCCATTCATTCTGTTCTCTCATGAATCATGTTGTATTTTTTTACTAGGATATGAATTATAAATTTATTTTCTCTGATAAAAGTTTTAATGAATCTACATGTAAGGGGATTTAATTTAATGTGGTTATGGTAAACTAAACAAGGGAAGAAGCACATTATTTCTCACCATTTATGAAGATTATAGTTCATATGGAAAATTTTTTAGGAATCTCATTGATTTTATAATAAATTTAGATTTATTCATTTTTGGAGTCTAGGTTTTTATTTATGGGTAAGTTGGTAGTCCAAAAATATTTTTATATTTGTTTTGGTTTTTTATTTTGGTTATTTATTCATGGATATTAGCTATATTTTTTTATAAGAAACTACATATTGATTTCTGTATTAGGAGGGTCTTTCATATATGTTATTTTAGTAGGTGAATTCAAACCATCATGGTATTAAATTAGTGATTTCCTAATATGTTCCTATTAGTTCAATCATAACTATTAAAAAAAATTAAATTATTATTTTCAAAATATAAATATCTTATTTTGTTAAATGTTTTTATATGTTAAATACTACTATATCCTTTTTTTATGTGTTTTCATTTAGTATTTTGGTTATTTATTCAGGCATATTATATGTATATTGGGTGGAGTTATTTTAACCTTATCCTATCACAAATTTGATTCTATGTACAATTCAATTACTTTTTCTTGATAATTACATTATCATTTTATATTCTTTTTGGAAATATCCAATTGGTTAATAAGTGGGTTCTCTCCCCAAATTATAAAAGGGAACCCACTCTCTTCAACTCTAAGAACATTATGATCATTTTGGATTATAAAATCCATACCCAAATAGATTCATTAATTTCATTACCACTTCCAAGAATTATTTGTTTGATTAGTAAATCCTCTTATTAAGGCGTTTGTGGAAAACATGAAGAGGTTATTTGAATAAGAGGTATCATTCTTAACCGGGAGTTTTTGTTTTATTTATTATTCCACCTCCTTTAAATAAGATTAATCCATAATTATATATTAAAATAATTATCTTATATTTACTTATATTTTATTACGTTAATTTAATTTCCTAAAAATATACCATCTTCTAACAAATGGTAAATTAAACTGTTGATCCTGTATACGGTGGGCTACCACCTCAAGAGCCGACTTAATTCATTTTCTATCATCATCTCTAATATCTATATATAATGAAATATTTAAAATATATATATATATATAATTCACTAAATAATTATAATTATATATTTATAATATCATTTCAATCATTCTACCCTCCAATCTATTGAAAATTGAAAATGTTGCACGTGCATACGTGTGGACTACTACCTCCATAAAGCGATGAGATAGGTTTTTTTATTTATTTTTACATGGATAGTAATAAGGAAAGATTTAAATAATATACGTGATATTAATGATATAAAAATGATTCTATAATGTAAAAGAATTATATACCTTTCTTTTTTCCATCCTTTGTAAAATTTGAAATAACATTAATGCTTACGTACGGCCTACCATCTCCATGAATGGTGTGATTAATTTTTATATCTCAAAATTTTATGTAGGACTCTAAATATGTGTATAATTAATTTTTATTATATTTATATCATTATTAACATTATTTATATTATAGAACCATAATTGAAGTACAATTACAAAACCTAGTGAACAAAAAAAACATGAAAAACAAGAAGCTATCACTTGTAATAGTTAAATAGATGAAAAAATGGAATATATAAATAATATATAGAATGATATATATTTATATATTTATGTAATTTACTTACAGTAATTCAATATTTATTATACCAATTTTTTGAACATGTATGATGGAATTAGGGCTTGAGGTGAGGGATTTTGGCCTCAATTTTTTCTATAGTGAGATATATTGCATATTCACCAATCATTTCTTTTATGTGATATATATAAATCCCTTGAATTAATTTTATAATTAATTTTATGAATTTTAAATTTATTTAAATATCTATATAAGTTAATTTCTTTCATGGGACTTATTATTTCAAAGTTACCAACGTGGTAAGGGATTTATGTTACAATCTCATACCTTATCGGGATTGTTTTTTTATTATTATTTTGATAATGAAATTTATTGATATATATCTCCATTATATAATAATATTTCTTAACCTATGGCTATTTAAATAGAATACAAGTTTTCATTCCATTTTACTATCTTTAATAACTAATGAGACAAGAAAAATGTTTGTATTTATGAAAAATCAACTCATTTCTCTCTTCGATCGAAAATAAATTCTCCTCTATGTTCATATCTTAATAAAATTATATCAATGATTTTTATACTATAATCTAATGTATTATTAAATAAATTTTTACCATTTTTCATTTTTTACTAAAAAGTTTAAAAGGAACCATCTTTCCATCTTCCAAAAAGTTATTTTTTGACATTTTTTCAATAATGTGAATGGAATGTTTTCATTCAAGTTGTAATACAAGAATAGAATTCCACACCATCATGAACACTCAATTATATGGAGCTTAATTTATAATTTTCAAAAGTTATCATTAAATAATACGATTTTCAAAAAAAATGGGAATTTTTTTAATGGTTATTTTCATGGTGGAAAGTATATTTCCATCAAGAATGTTTTAATGATCTTTTTAAGGAATTTTTATTCATCACTAAAAATATCCTTTTCTATTGCTTATATTTTGCTTTTAATAAGATACAATGGTAACATCATTATTATTTCTCTAGATGGTTTATTATTAAGATGAATATTTGTTTATGAAACATATTTATTTTCAATGGGTTATGCTATGACAGATTGATGAAATTTTTATGAATCCCAATATCATTACAAGAGTTATGATATATTGATATGATGAGTGTTTAATAATTTTATGGAACACATAAGTATGGGTTTCATTATGTGATGTTTCTTACCATAATTATATATCCATTATATTCATTGGGTATTGTTTTATATCTTGTTATATAATTATGGTAAATAACTCGATGTGCATAGTACACTTTGTGAAACCAGTCAATGTGTTTTGACTATTTTTAGAAAAAAGTCTATGTGCTTTATCCAATATAGGAAACATGTGTTTATTCTTGGTCCATTATGATTTTATGGTCTTTGTAGTTAACCATAACATAATAAATGGTTACTAGACTTATGATAGTGCCACACTTATATGACATGAACTTATGATTCAACATTGATTTAGGATTATTTGTCAATTTTTTTCATGTCTTTTGAAATGATAATGTTTTATTCCATGAATCTTGTTTATATTCTATGAAGGATTGGTTGTAAACATTGAAAAATATAATCATGATCTCAAACCATTATTCTTATCATATGATTTCATATGATTATCGACTGATATCTATTATTATTTACCTTACCGAGCATATAAGATAACTCATTCTTATGTTTCCATTCCCCAGGTTATGAAGAAAGGATTTAAGTAGTGTTTTCATCTGAAGTGTTTGAAATTGTATGATCCTTTTGGGAGATTTTTAATATAATTCATGAAATAAGATGATTGTGTATCTAGTCTCCAAAGACACTAAAAATTTATGGCCCTTGAGTGAGTATTTTTTGTAAGAACCCGGTTCTTATTTTTGAGGTATGGGTTTTTTCTATTTTCATTAAGTGTTTTTGAGAAAATAACTAAAAGGGGGAAAATTCTAAAATTTGGGACTACACATCGTGTACTATTCCACACGTCGTGTACTTTGGTCATGTGGGATGAGTACACAGGTTGTGTAGCCATGTCGGCGACGAAGGGTGTAAAAACCGATTACACACCGTGTAGTGGTATTTACACGTTGTGTAGTCAGTTGGAAGGAAAATAGTAAGGTGGTGGGAGTAGCTGCTAGCTGCGCGACAGTACACACTGTGTAGTCAGGAATACATGTCATGTACTCATGACGATGGATGAACAGTTTGGCAGTGCCGCCAGAGGAACAGTTAAATGAGAAACGTACATGATGTGTAGTAAATAGTACATGCCGTGTAATTTTTTTTTCACTTAAAACAGGCAGTAGCCTCCTCATTTGGCAGGGGAGGCTTTGGACGTGTTTTGGAGCCAGGAGAGGAGGCTGGAGCTTTAAAGATCTACTGATCGCACATCGGGAATCAGATTCTTCCGCCATTGATCTCATTGGAACCACACGGGTAAGAGTGTCCATATCCTTGTGTGTTTCTTTCCAATTACTCCCCTATGGAAATTTATTTGAGGTTGAATGATAATTCTTTTACCTCATATCTACTATGTTCTTAGATGTTTTAGAAGGCGTCATTCGGGTTACCGTTCTTGGGTGTTTAAGGTAGGTGGCTTGGTGTTTAATTTACAACTGTTGTGTGTTTTGTGTTTTTTTATGCTACGAACCCATGTTGGGGTATCATGTGGCTGAGGCCTTGGCTGTTTAAATACCTAGAATTGTGTAGGTAATTAAATGTGATAATAAACTATTGTTTGGGATCGTTGCTTGGAACCAGGGCCACCCCGGGGGTGTGTTCCTCTGTTTAGCCATTTGGCCAGGATACCCGAGCATATGTCATGTTTACTTTGTGCATTACTTTTTCCTTGAGAGGAATTGTATGTGAATTGTTTGTTATATGATGGGCATGGCCCGGTTACGTGTTTAGCCTGAGGGCAGTGTTTTACTTAGCCTGAGGGTAGTGCATCCTTTAGCCTGAGGGAAACTTCTTTTGTGCCTGTGGGTAATAGACTCTATGCTTGAGGGAGACACTTTATACGCCTGAGGGAAATATCTGTTCCGCCTGTGGGAAATTACCTACGGGTTACGTTTCTGATTACCTAAGGGTAAGGGTGTGCATGTTTGAGGACACTGACTGACTGGTTACATAGAAATTCATTGTGGTGGTTTCTTAACAATAATGGTTAAATGAATAATAAAATGGAAATATAACTCGTAAGTTAGTAACTTTTGAGTACTTCTTAGTTTATTGCATTTACTTTTGCACATTGTTGTTGCATGTTTACACACAGTTGAACACGAGCCTTTTGTGGGTGCCTACTGGGATTTATTTATCACACCTTATTTGGGTCATGTCTTTGGCCCAAAAAGATTACGTTTCTGCAGGTGTGGATAAGGGCAAGGGTCCCTATACAGGTACTTGATTTTTTCTGAGGAGTAGGGGAGCATGGGACTGAGATTAGGCTCATGATGCTGCCAGCGGTTTTGTTTTGATTTTCTATACTCTGTACTCTATATTGTATTGTACCGTATTGTTTTGTAACAAGTTCTAGCTATTCTCTTAGAACTAGGGATATAAGGCCCCAACCTTAAACATTACTTAATCTTGAGTTATTTCAAGAATACACATTGAGGATCTTTTAAAGTTTAGAGTTTTGGAGAATTAGATCATAAATCATGCATTACATTCCACATTTAAACAAGGTAGTTACATTAAAGAAAATATTCACTTTTCCCATCAGAGGAAACATATTTAAAACAAAACATGGATTCTTTCATGACACTTCCTTGACACTATCATCACATCATCTACCATTCCCTTGACCTGTGAAAAACATTTCAAAAACTTGGGATGAGCATAAAAATCTCAGTAAGGTATATAAAAATACGGAATGAAAAAATTAGTCCATGTATACATAAGTGGGGGTATTTATCCCTCATTGCATTTTCAGATTCCCATGTTGCCTCCTCAATCATGTGGTTTTTTCACAAAACCTTTACTTAATGAATCACCTTATTTCGTAACACTTGCTCCCTATGGTCAATAATCTGGATAGTTTTTTCCTCATAAGATAGTTTCTCTTCCAACTGAACTACCTCTGGACTCAAAACATGAGATGGATCTGGCTTGTACTTCCTTAACATTGAAACATAAAAAATATTGTGTACCTGAGATAAACTCGGAGGTAAAGCCACTTGGTATGAAACTGATCCAACTCTCTCCAGAATTTCATATGGTCCAATGAACCTTGGACTCGGCTTTCCTTTCTTACCAAATCGCATCACACTTTTCCATGGTGAAACTTTGAGGAAGACATTATCACCTACCTCAAAAGAGAGATCCTTCCCCCTGTTGTCCGCATAACTTTTCTGCATGCTCTGAGCTATTCTCATGTGTTTCTATATCAGTTGAACTTTTTCTGCCAACTCTTCTACCAATTCTGGTCCCATCAACTTCCTTTCACCCACTTCATCCCAAAAAGCTGGAGTTCGACACCGCTTCCCATATAATGCCTCAAATAGTGCCATCTGTATACTAGAATGAAAAATGTTATTATAAGAAAACTCAACCAAAGAAAGATGTTGGTCCCAACTTCCCTGATAATCCATCGAACAAGCACGTAGAATATCCTCCATAGTCTAAATTGTTCATTCTGACTGCCCATCTGATTGAGGATGAAAATATGTACTAAAATTTAATTCAGTACCCAACGACTTCTGAAGGCCTGTCCAAAAGTTAGAAGTGAACCTAGGATCACGATCAGATACAATGGAGATGGGAAATCCATGTAACTTGACTATCTCTTTAAGATACAAATGAGAAAGTTGATCTAGGTAAAAAGTATCTTATATAGAAAGGAAATGAGCAGATTTAGTCAAGCGATTAACAATAACCTAGATTTCATTATTACCTCGAGGTGTCTTGGGCAATCCCACAATGAAGTCCATGGATATATTCTCCCATTTCCACTCTGGCACTGGTAAAGACTGAAGCATCCCCTTTGGTAACTGCTGATCTGCTTTAACCTATTGACAAGTCAAACACTTCACAGTAAAATCAGCAATATCTATTTTCATTCCATTCCACCAGTAGTACTCCCAAAGATCTCTATACATCTTAGTACTGCCTGGATGAACTGAAAATGGAGAACTATGATCTTCACATAACAACTCTCTCTTCAACTTTGAATCACACGGCACACAAAATCTCTTCCCAAATCTCAAAACACAATCATTATCAATGTTGAATTCAGGAAACATACCCTTCTGAACCAGCTCTACCGTTTTCTGCAACTCACTGTCTTGCTTCTGTGCTTGATTAATTCTGTCTGATAGAGAAGATTTCACTGATACCTGAAACAAAACAGAAGAACATCCTGCACCAACAACTTCTATTCCAAAGTTCATCGAATCCTTAACCAAAGGATCACGTTCCAAACGTAACATGGTTAATGAAGCATTACTTTTTTGACTCAAAGCATCAGCCACTTTATTTGCTTTTCCTGGATGGTAATTAATTGTACAACCATAATCCTTGATTAATTCTATCCATCTCCTCTGTCTCATGTTAAATTATTTCGGAGTGAAAATATACTTTAAAATTTTGTGATCAGTATATATTTCACACCTTACTCCATACAAATGATGCCTCCAAATTTTTAAAGCGAAAACAACAGCAGCTAATTCCAAATCATGTGTAGGGTAATTTACCTCATGAGTTTTCAACTGACATGAAGCATAAGCAATTACCTGATCATTCTGCATTAGGATGCAACCAAGTCCTTTTAATGAAGCATCACTGTAGATAACAAACTCGCCATTCCTAGAAGGTAGTGAAAAAACTGGAGCATTCACCAATCTTCTTTTCAACTCTTGAAAACAATCATCACATTCTTTTGTCCAGATAAACTTAACACCCTTCCGAGTTAGCTTAGTCATTGGACTAGATAACCGGGAAAAATTTCTAACAAACCTTTGGTAATAGCCTTCCAAACCAAGGAAGCTACGAATCTCAGTTACATGTGTGGGTCTTGGCCATTCTTTAACAACCTTTGTTTTTGCAGGATCAACAGCTATTCCATCTTTAGATACAATGTGACCAAGGAAAGAAATTCGTTGCAACCAAAACTCACACTTGCTGAATTTCCCATACAATTTCTTTTCTTTTAAGATTTTCAAAATAACCCTTAAATTACTTTCATGCTACTCTTTACTTTTAGAAAACACCAAAATATCATCAATGAAAACAACCATAAACTTATCCAAGAACTCATGGAAAATTCTATTCATAAGGTCCATGAATACAGCAGGTGCATTGGTTATACCAAAAGGCATAACTACAAAGTCATAATGGCCATATCTTGTACGAAATGTGGCCTTCGGAACATTTTCTTACGTTACCTTCAACTGATCGTACTCTGATCTCAGGTCAATCTTTGAAAAATACTGAGCTCCCTGGAGCTGATCAAACAAATCATCGATATGAGGCAAAGGATATTTGTTCTTAACAGTGATGTTATTCAAGGCTCTATAATCAATGCAAAGTCTCATAGAACCATCTTTATTTTTTACAAATAAGATAGGATCACCCCATGGTGATGTGCTAGGTCGAATAAATCCTTTCTCTAATAAATCTTGCAATCTCTCCTTCAACTCTAAAAGTTCAATTTGAGCCATTTGATAAAGGGGTTTTGAAATTGGTTTAGCATCAGGAACTATGTCAATAGTAAATTCAACTTCCCGATCTGGTATTATTCCAGGCAACTCATCAGGAAAAACATCAGGATACTCATTTACCACTGGCACATCATTAATATGAACGGTTCCTTTGTTTTCAACAATATGTGCAAGGTAACATTCATTTCCATCTTTCACAAGTTTCTCAGCCTCTTGATATGTTATCAACAGTAAGGCTTCATTTTTGTACACAAACTGAAAGTCTTTCTAAAAAGAAACTTCTTTAGCTTTATAATCAATCTTAGCATGGTAAACAGAGAGCCAATCCATACCCAGGATAACATCAAACTCTACTAGAGGTAAAACAATAAGGTTTTCAAGTAGGTTATTTCCACGGATAAGGATAGGAAGATTCTTATAAATTCTTTTTGTCTCAAAATTTCCCCCAGGTGTTTTTACCACAAGTTCAAGAGTCATTTCTTGAGATGGAATTCCCAATTTACTAGAAAAGTTTTCATAGATGAAAGAATGTGTAGACCCGGAATCCAACAACACATTGGCATAATCTGAGAAAACAAACAAAGTACCTGATACCACTTCGTTTGCTGGCCCAACATCTGTTGAAGTAGTGGAAACGGATTTCACCACTCCTTTTTGCTTGTAGTCTGACTGCTTCCCATCACTCGAGCTCTTTGTCAGACACTCGTTTGCATAATGACTCATCTCATTGCACTTGAAACATTTTACTTATTGTAAATCAAATTTGGTCTTACCATCACCCTGATCTTTTTCAGTGCAATCACAAGCCTTATGTCCCATCTTACCACATCGGTAGCACTTTCCATAATTCAGAAGACATTCCCCATCATTCCTTTTACCACATTTATCACAAACTAGAAACTTAGTTTTCTTACCGTCAGACCTTTTTTAATAATTATTCCCTTTCTCTTTCCACCTCGGTCTCTTCTTCTGTTGGTTGTTATAAAACACTTAATTATCACAAACTCCATTTCCACCTTTTCAGCACATCGAACAAGCTTTTCATAACTCTTTAACTCACGAGAAGCTAAATACCTTTGATATTTTGGCTTTAATCCTTAGTAAAAACAATTGATTTTACTATCAAGGTCTCGGATAAAATTTGGAGCATACCATCCAATCAAGTGAACCTTTCTTCATAAGAAGCCATTGAGTCGTCCTCTTGCCTCAATTCCAAGAATTGTTTTTCCATCCTAAGTCAAACAACCTTAGGAAAATACTTCTCAAGAAACATACCTTTGAATTCATCCTAGTCAAGAGCATCAATCTCATCAGCATCCCTGATATTTTTAACCATCGACCACCACTGATCTATTTCACCCTCCAAACAGTAAATAGCAAGACTTACCTTTTGATTGTCTAAACACCCCATGACATCGAAAATATTTTCTAGTGCTTTAATCCACCCTTCAGCTAGCACAAGGTCAGATGATGCTCTGAATGATGGGGGATGTTGCCTCATGAAATGTTCCACCCCTGACATGTTCCTCTATGATTGATCTGGCTGATCTCGTGCATTGATACCACCACCATTTATGGCTTGAGTCAACTGCGCCATTACTACAACAAAATGTTCAGTTCCAATTCCGACCATCTCAGGATGCTGATTCGGAAGGTCATTTCCTTCTGTATTCCTTCCTAATACTTCTTCTTTGTTTCCTCTGCGGAAAACCATTCTGAACAAACATGTCTTAGATGAAGCAACATGGTAATATTCAAATAATATATCATTTAAATTGGACCATAAAAAAATTATTTTTGGATAATCATTTAATAGAATTCTAACTCTTAAAGTTATCTAAACCGACCTCTGATACCAACTATAAGGCCCCATCCTTAAACATTACTTAATCTTGAGTTATTTCAAGAATAGACGTTGAGGATCTTTACAGGTTTAGAGTTTTAGATAATTAGATCATAAATCATGCATTACATTCCACATTTAAACAAGGTGGTTACATTAAAGACATGATTCACTTTTCCCATCAAAGGAAACATATTTAAAACAAAACATGGATTCTTTCATGACACTTCTTTGACACTATCATCACATCATGTACCTTTCCCTTGACCTGTGAAAAATATTTCAAAAACTTGGGATGAGCATAAAAAGCTCAGTAAGGTATATAAAAATACGGAATGAAAACATTAGTCCATCTATACATAAGAATCAATTAAATCATACTTTACTCATAAAACAAAAGCATTTTAACATACCTCATCAAATCATGAATAACTCATAGAAAACATAATATATAAAGGTATCTTGAGGCATTCATAACATTCTTATGTAGGGAGTAACCCTCATGGTTACATTTGGAATACCCATCACATTATATTCCCTAAATATCTTCGGAGAAACCTTAGCGTTTAACCCCTTCGCATTACCCAATGCATCGAAGAGCTATATCGGGCTCACCTTCCCTTAGTTTATCACGGAACCACCTGTCTTCATAAACAATTCCCGAGAACCATAACATAATTGTATCACATAAAACATGCATAAAGGAAACATAACATTTCCACATATCAATCACAAGATATCAATAACACATTGATATAATAAAAAAATCATCAAAACCACTTTCAATAACAAAATAAAAGAAAATTAGAACATGGTATTTATCTTTCATTTAAAAAAAATTATGGCTTGTAGAGGAAGCTGAAACTCAAATAATGGTCAAGGCGGCGGAGAAGTCGTTGTCGGTGCATACGTACGACAAAAACATTCCCTTTCGTCATTTAGTAAAACGCTTCGTATAAAAAAGATTCCTTTTGAATAAAAGTAAAATTCAAAGGGTTTTATACACCATATAAAAGAAAGTTGTTTATAAAACAAAATATGCCTCAATGAAAGGAGATTGAGACGCAGTCCATTACCTCGTGTCCGACTTGACTGAATCGTTCTTTAATCACCTGAATAATAAACTTGAGTTAATTTATACTTTCTTAAGAACCTTTTTCAATTTCATTATTCCTTTTCTATCACTTATTATCATGTTATTAACACTATGTAATTTTTTAAGTTAATCACGGTCATTTTGTCGATTATTGGTACTTGAGTCAAAAATGGACTTATTATAATTACATGTTGTTCATGTGGTCAAAGGTTCATTATATCCAAAATTATATTCATAATGTAGATATCATATATATAATATATATCCAGTATATACATGCATTTATAATATTACATAACATTTAGAGGTAATAAATGAAATGCATCGTTCATGGAGACGGTAAGCCGTACGTACGCATGAATGCTACTTTAATTTCTATTTCATATTTAATGGAATGAAATCATAATGATATAAAGGTATATTATAATTCCAGTATAATATCATATATAATATCATTAACTTCATCCTTTATACGTCCCACATATGGTATTAACGAATCAAATCACTTTGAGGGGGCGGTAGTCCACACTTCCTAAAATGAAGATATCGCATTTACCCATAATGGAAACCATAAAGGTATGCCATAAATTAAAAATACAGAAGCATAAGGAAAAAATAAACATATTATATATCAAATATAAATATAGTGATATCTTAATGGCCACTTTTAAAGGTGTTAAAATAATATTGAATAATCATCATTTTGTGAGGCAAAAATTCGCCATCCACAGAAACAGTATGTTCTTTAAACATTAGACGAATGTGTGTGTAAGTGTATCTCGAATACATCACATAGGAAAATCCTAGTATATTTAAGATACTTTTGTTGTTACAAAATAATTGAATAAAAAGAGTTTAGGGGTTTGGAGAAGAAAAATAAAACAAAAGAACATTAGAGAAGACTTTACCTTTAAATCGGGTAACTCCTCTTGGTTTGAACCAAAAAGGTTTCTTGAAGATATTCCTACATAAGGTAAGGCTTATATGATGAATATAGGGATGTGGAGAGATAAAATGAGCAGATATTTTCCAAACTAAAGGCTTTAGATGTGTGGGTAAGGAGGTAGAGGTGGGGGCCTTTTATAAGAGGGAGGAGGGGCACCCTTGGAAAGTCAAGAAATGTTACTTTATTTTAAAATGAGTTTCGGATTTTAAAGGTCCCACATTGATATATTTTGAGGTGAAGGTGATAAGATTTATAAATATACTCATCCAATAGGCTTTTTAAAAGTTTAAGTCTTAGATTTTACATTATATTTTCATTTTATTTAAATCGTTCCTTAATGAGATAATTGCTGCATCATCATGATGTCATAAATAAATTAATTTATTTAATCATTAAAAATTATAAAGAAAATAATATGATGTAGGAAATATTTTTATATTTCCAATGAGTATTTATAGTCTAAGAGATCATTTACACGGACAAAATTAAAAAAAATTACTTGGGTGATACATTCTTTTGTGATATTCTCCGTTCTTTAAAAATAAAAGGATAAAGTGTCACTATCACCCAAAAGTGATTCCATGGGGTCCCTATGTTTGGAACAAGGTATCCCATGTTCGTCCATGACACAACCAGTAGCATTAAGACACATATTGGGGTCATTTTTTATTACAATTATATTATTTTATTATCCTTAACTACCTGATTACTAATTAGTCATGATAATTAATGATAATTACCGTCGTTACTATTCATAATGTCCAAAAACAAAAGAGTATTAATTACATAATTTGTAACTTCTGATTCCAAATATGGAATCCATTTTACCAAATTCTAAACACATAAATTGCAAAAAATAATTTAAAAATAATTCCTGTTGTCAAAACAAATAGAGGATTTTTTTTGAAATAATATCTATGAAAAATTTGGCACTTGTTTATGCCCAATTCCAACGTGAAATTAATTATAATGAACACCATTGGATTAAATGGTAAAAATATATTCTAATTACACTTTAAAACCAATTATAAAGATAATATATCCATATAATTAAATTAGATGAAAAAGTAGTTTTGAAGTAAAATGCAGTATTTTTCACTATTCAATAAAAAATGAACATTGTCAGAAAAATACCAAAATATTTTCCAAAGTAAATTTAAATGTCCCAATCCTAATAAATAAGTTTATTTTGACAAATAGAGCTTATAAAATTGTCAAAAGTTTGATTTAAAAATGGTTTTCCATCAAAAGGCGGTAAAACAATCTTTTAAAAATATTAGAGATTCTGATGCTTAAGATTGAATTTATTCTCATTTTAAGCCTCTAAAACACTATCTAATTCATAAATAGACATAGATAAGAAAATATATTATTCATTACATAATTGGGATGTTACAAGGGACATGGTGCATCATTATCTATATACTGTTGGTTATCCTTTACTGTAGTTGTTCATTTAAAATGTGTATGGTTATTGCTTCTGATGTTGTTATATGTTTTTATATTATGTTCTGTTGTGCTACACTTTGAAAAATGAGGGCATAGTTTCCCCAATATTATACCTGGGGCCTCGCTGCTAGTCGGTAGCCTCTGGATTTTGGGGAAATGCGCTCGGGGTCATATGACCAACCGGGTTCAGGGCACCCGTTGAGTGGCACCCGGGCCTGGGACGTTACATTTTTTAAATGTATTGAATATTTATCTAAAATGACATAATATTTATTTATCAGAATACTGGTATGCTTTAGTTTATATCAGATAAAATAGTAGTAAATATTAAGAGATTATGGTTAGAAAACATTAGTTAAAACCTTTGGGTATATTCAACTATAGTAAAACATACTAAAGACATGGTAAAAAGGAATTTACGTAGATTTCCTAGAAATATATCAATGTCTTATTACTACATGTGGATGTGGCTCTGGATTATTTTTACCTATGTATAATAACTCTAAAAAGGGTTTATTTCTCTTTGATTTTATCATCACCTGGTGCGTGAAAATGAGGCTTGTGGTGCACCTGGTTTGACGCTATGGGGGATATGTTTTGGAAATACAAAAACTATTTTCAAAAAAACATGAAGGATTTGAATCGATGATGACCATGAATGACCTAGGATAAACCTAAGGTTTCATAGATCAAAATATAGGTGTCCATATTATGATATATTATATAGTTTTCATGATTATGTGGTTTCAATCCACGATTATTTATTCTCACACTTTTATTTTGGGTTTTATTCAATTGATTGAACTGGAATACAATGTGATAACAGTTAATTTGACAGACAATAGAGTTATTATCCACCAGAACAACCAAATTCTACAATAGTAGGAATATATAATCTTGTTTATATGATTGCACAACTATATCAAAATATGAATAATTCTGCACTTCTTAACAAGAAAAGGTGGGAAATCACATTTCATGTTCTAAATGAACCCATGGTGAATTATTTCAAAGATAATGAATACAAAATTCCAATAGAAATTTCATCTATAATATTGGTCTTGATTACTATTAAAAATATATGTTTATCTCATATGGTTATAGATAAAATAATTATAGTTAATATTCATATTGTGTCAGAGGTTTGCTGATGTCATTCTAGAATATTTTCTCATTCATCCACTGAATCATGAATTTTAGGACTAAATAGAACTCATACTCATTGATACAAATATTTTTAATACACCCTATAGAATGGACCTGATGGAGTTGTAGGAATTGAATAAGAAACTCCAAGAGAATATTGGAAAAGGATTTATTTAGAAAAGTGGGAATGCTTTGGGTGCACCTATTATTTTTTTAAGAAGAAAGATGGATCCTTGTGACTCTACATTGATTATCCGGAACTGAAAAAAAATCATAATCAAGAACAAATATCCTCTACCTCAAATTTATGACTTGTTTGATTAAATTAAAAGATCTCAATAAATTTCCATTATTGAACATAATTTTGGATATCATCAATAGAGATTCAATAAGGAATATATTCCCTTGCTAAAATTCTATTCAATTTATAGACATTGAGAATATATAGTGATTTCATTTGGTCTTACTAATTTCTTTTCTGTCCACACAGAATTAATGAATAGAGTCTTTAGATTTTACCTTTATTAGTTTCTTGTTTTCTTTATAGATGATATTATTATATATTCAAAGAGTAATGAAGAGCATACAAATCACTTGAGAATGTGCTGAAGTCTTATAAGAAGGATATGTTTTATGAAAAAATTACCATGTGTGAATATTAGGTATAAAATTTTTCAACTGTGATAATCTCAAGGGAGGGTATATCTAGGGATCCATCAAAGACAAATGTTATTAACTATTGGACCAAACCAACCACTATGACTAAGATCCATAATATTCTTGGTTTATCTTTATATTATCAATGATTTTTTGATAACTCCAAAAAAAACTTTGTAATCTACTCACCCAGTTAACACGGAAGGGATCCATATTCTTTTGGAAAAATGAGTGTGAATAAAATTTCAATGATCTTCAAATAAAGTTAGTCAACACACCTATGATTACATTACCTAATAGTTGAGATGGTTTTGTAATCTATATTGATGAATAAATGAATGATTTAGGATGTATTTTCCTATAAAATGACTTGGTTATAGCTTATTCCTCAAGAAAATTGAAGTTCATGAGAAAAATTACTCAACTCATGATCATGAATTAGAAATGGTAATTTTTTCATTAATGATATGGATGAATTATCTATACATATAAAGGTGTGATATACATATTTATCCTAAAGGTTTAACATATATATTCCAAAATAAGGATTGGAATGTGTGATAATGAAGATGGTTGTAACTGATTAAGGAGTCTGACTGCTTAAACAATTATCATCCTCGAAAAGGGAATAAGGTGGATGATTCTTCAAGTAGAAAGGATCATTCCAGCTTATCTATGATGAGGATCATAATAGATCCAATATTTATTGATTTTCAAATGATGGATATTGAAATCCTGATGGTTGGGGACAAATATTAGCATTCTCAAATGAGTGTTATACCATCTATCCCTATGAAGATAAATGAGGTGTAGAAGGAATATGTAATGTATTGATTAATATTGGAAATGTTCAAAAGTTTAATGATGATTATAATGGAATAATGAGGTTAAATAACCATGTTTGTATTTATTCCATATCATAGTTTATGAAGGATATATTATAGGATGGTCATATTTCTTCATACTCTATTCATAATTGATGTTTTTAGATGTTTAGATATATAAATAAATATTTCTAGTGGGGATATATGAAGATAGATATTATTGAATATATATCCAATTATTAGTAGGTCAGAATGTTTTATTTGAGAGACAAAATTCCAATGGGATGTTGTAACTATTACCCATGCCATAATAGAAATGGGAAAACGTCACTGTAGATTTTATCATTGGACTCCCCAAAAATTCTAAATGACATAATTCTATTTGAGTTTTTTTCAATATTATTATAATTTCAAAAAACGTCATTACTAGAAGATAGGTCTTATATCTTGATTATATTTCTATAATATACATTAATGAAGTAGAAGGTTACATGTAGTACCATATTCTATTTTATTTGATTGTAATTTGATCTTTTCCTTGATGTTTTGGAAATGTGTTTAGAAAACACTTTATAGAGTGTTGATATTCAACAATTCAAATTATCCTCGTAAATATATTAAGTATAATAGATCCATTTAAAATCTAGAGGATATACTATGATTTTATTCTTTGTATTTAAATGGTGGTTGGTATTATCACTTTCCTCTATTCGATTTTTCTTTCAACAATAGCATTCAATTGAGCATTTAGCTGGATCTTTATAAACCACTCCATATAAGGAGGTGTAGAAATAAAATTTATTGGGATAGAGTTAGAGAAATAAGTCAATTGGGACATGAGGTAGATGAGGAAAAGATAATGAAACTTTAAATCATTTAACATCACATCAAGGAATCTCATACTCGGAAGAAAATTTATGATATAATGCTCGGTGTGAACATGAATTTTGTATTTTTTAGAAGGTTTATCATCTGATTTTTTAATTAAAGAAGTATATGTAGTTTGATAGATAGAAAATATCATACTATGGTTTTTTGGTCCTTTCAAGATTCTTGATCGAGTAGGGATGGTATGTTATCTCCAGGTTCTCCCACCGAACATATCTCAACTTCATGATGTGTTCCATGTATCTCTCTTGATTAAGTACATACCAAATCTTTCATATTTAATATACTCATAGATCATACCACTAGAGAAATATCATTATTATATTGAAGACTTAGTGGAGATTATGGATCATAGAGATAAATTTACATGAATCGAGACCACTCACATGGTCAATGTTTTACAAAGAACCCATTAATTTGATAAAGTTATATGAGAAACTATGGATATGATGAGGTAGAAATATCGTCAGTTGTTTTTATCTAAGAAAAATAATGGGGAATTAAATTTAATGGGATATTATGTAACACCCAATGTTTTTTGTGAAATATATTTTTTTTTAAACATTTGATTTCATTGTTTTTGTATGTTACACATAACACTAAGTTTAAGTGAACTACGTCATACTATTAAAATATTATTATTGAATCTGATAGTTATATCCTAGCCGTTAAATTGTCGGTATAAATAGGACTAACCTAATTATGAAAATAATAAGTTTTATACATTTATAAAAAAAATTCATTTTTATCAATTAAAATGAAACTAAAAATTATTTTATAGTAAAAGAAATGTTTTTTGAAAAACTAATTTATAATCATAATGTGTATTTATATAACTTAATTAAATTAATAATTATTGGTCAATGATACTGAGTAAATTTATATATTATGTATATAATAAAATTATTTATCATTCATCTAATATTTCTTCAAATCATGGTATAAGAATAAATTGATTATTATTCTAATAAGCAGTATTTTTCTAAAAAGATGTTTCATCAAGTTTTCATCACTTATTTTAAAATTAAAATTTTACAATTTAAGAAAATTTATTTTCAAAAATTAACTTTATTTTTGAAATCAAAATTTAAAAATTATCTTTCTGTAAATTATTAAGGGCTTTCTAAAAAGATTAATTTTTTATCAGTGGTGAAAATATAGATTTTTATTAAAAATTGACTTTTGGTGAAATAAATTACAAAGTTACATTTTTAATGTTTATAAATATAAAATTTGGTCAATTATATTATTCATAATCCAATTGAGTCATTTTATTCAATTTTTTATATAATTTTATATAAAAGTTGTTATACATAAGAAAAAAATTTCTTTAGAAAACGTAATTTTGATCACACCTACGAGTTTGATTTAAATTAAATTATGACACTTCAGTGAACTGAATTTGGTAAAATGGATTCCACATTTTTAATTAAAATATTTAATATTGGGAAATAAGTTCAACTTAAATTTGGTCAAAAGTAATATTAAAAACAGTAATTATTAATTACTAGAGTTAAGGTTATAACAGGTTTACTGATGGGAGGGTTAAAAAAATATAAGAGTATGTTTTCCAATTAAAAATTAATAAATCCTATAGGATATCCATATTTACTCCTTATTATATCCTAAAATATAATATATAATCATTTAGAATCATTTTTCTTGTTAATACTTTTTCATTTTGTATTTTTTTTAGGAAATTTCCATGTGGTTTCAATGTGGGTCTTCACCCCTACTTATAAAAGGAAAACCCCTCTCTCCCATATCCACACTTATAGACCCTTTCTGTTTTGATAATACCTGACCAAATACAATACATATTTCGCTTCATATTTCATAGTGTCCTTTTTTAAATTTTGAAACCATCCAGTGAAGTCTTTTGGGGGAAAACTTACAGAGGTTTTCCGCAGTTGAGGTATCATTCTTAACAAAGTGATTTTTGTTTTATTTGTTGTTATGCCTCATTCAAATAATATTAAACCATGATGATATAATAATGTAAATATATCGAATATACTTAGATGCTATTATTTTAATTTCATAACTTAAATCAATCCCCTCTTCCATCAAATGGGAAATGAAACCTTCGATATTGTGTATGGAGGACTACAGCCTCGCAAGCCAAGGTAATTTGTTTCCTTAACCATCTCTCATGGTTGGATATAATGATGGATTTAAGGTTTTTATATGATATTTATGAAATACTTTTACTTCTAAAATTTTAATATAACATATACTTTATGTCTTTCTAATCCATTGAAAAATTATAACGTCCCTCATGCATATGTGTGGACTACCACCTCCACAAAGCGATGTGTTGTATTATTTTATTTTATTTTCACTTGGATGGTAGTAAAATTATATTTAAGTAACATATATAAAATAAAATATATAAAATTATTAATGAAGGGTAAATTATTAAATATCATTCATTCATTATATCCATCAAAAAATGGCCATAGCATTCCTGCATGCATACGGTCTACCATCTCCATGAATAGTGTAATTAATTTTGATATCTCTAACATTTATGGATGAATATATATATATATATAATTTATATGTTATATGTATCATAATTAACATTATATATGTGATGGAACCAAAACTAGAGTACAAGAAACAAAACTATTGAACCAAAACATACAAGAACAATGAAGTAGTTATCCCACAGATTAGTGATTTTAATAATGAATTGTTAATAAATGGGTGATAAAAGGTTATAAGTGTAAGAACCCAAAATATATTATTCTTTTAATAGGGTATATCTTTCCTCTCAATAATATTTTATTATTTTTTATAATATAATCGCATATAATAAATTTTAAATTTCAAAATCACATTCAACATCATGTGTTGTAATGAACTAATACAACTAGGAATATTAAAGGGAAGAAAATGAATAATAGAAACCATCAGAAACTTAATTCATTATTTAAGAATGATACATTTATTATATAATTTTACCTAATAAAATTCAGAATATTACAATGGGAAGACTAAAAGAGGTTAAATAAAGTAAAATATAAAAAATTTGTTCACCTTGGTCCCCAAAAATCATCACTCCCACGAAAAGTACTATAACCGGAAAACAAAGAGTTGTAATACAATATTCATTTTGGAAATGATATTGAACCTTAATTAGGATCCAAGTCAAAAATTTAGTGCAAAAATAATGGTTTATTTATATAGAAATATGATCATCTGCCCTTATGTTTGTCTATTAATACAATTTATTGTCATTATGAACGTTAGTCAATAAAATAGTTGTTTATTGTTATTATTATCTACATTGATTTATTTAAATGATCATCTAGATTTTTTAATAATACAAATTGTATTATCTTCAGAGACTATAAACATATTCAATTAAAAATATGTTTTTATATAAGTTCTGAATAAATTTTATTTTACTAGATAATATTATAAAATGTTTTTTAAATGATAATATATTTTAACAAATCCCTTATTAATTTTTATAATGGATAGAATGTTTATTTTTCTATTAAATTGTTAAATTTATTTGAATAGTAATTTATTTAAATTTTAAAATTCTCATACATAGAGAATTATTTGGGTGGAATAAGTTTTTTTTTGGGACTTAGCACATCAAAATTATCTTAGAGTGATTTTTTAGGTGGTTTTTGACAAAGTTGTATTTTTGGAAAAAAATAGAAAATTGTTACTTTATGAGCACAAAAATTTTATGACATCATTATTATGTCATAATAACTAAAAATTTAAAAAATATTATTTACTAAATATATAATTTAATAAGTGTAGAAATTCATTTAAATAATATTTATTTTATTTTATAAATTTATATATTACAATTTAGAACAAAAAAGTTAAATTTTAATATATATTTTTATTATGCACATTAATTGGGTTGGATGGAAGGTATTATCCATTTTTTGGAAGGCCTTGAGTATCCAAACACATTCTCTCATAGATTAATTAGCTATAAAATTGGATAGAATTCAATTATCTACAATTGGTGGTCTTATATAATAAAATAACTAGTATTTAATCCTTTAAAACTCAGCCCTCCTCAAGTATAAATATCACTCATTAGACATTAATCTACACCAATAATTAATAATCAACAATTTTATCATCATTTTACCTCACAATTATTATCTACAAGGTGTTATCATGGTTTCAAGGTTCCACCCTCAAGTTTTAGGAAGGAAAACTTCCTAGTAAGGGAATTCACATCTTCTCCATTTTCATTCAAGTGCCTTATTTTCTGTATGTATCTAAATTTTGAAATAAAAACTTTTAAAAACACTTCTAATAATCCATTTACTACTAAAATAGTGTTTTATCAATGGTATTACTTCATCCCATCTCTTCATTCCCTCCCTTTAATCCATGTTTTATACCCTCAGGTTCAAGAATTCATTTCTTGAATTTCTCTCCTTTACATGAATATTTAAAATACTATGAATACCAAAACCACATACTTTTCCATAAGTTCTCAGTTAGATGAAAAATAATATACTGATTCTGGTATTTAAATGTATGAAACCGACATTCCATTTCTTTGGGTTAAAATGATGTAATGTTCAAGTATTAAATCACTTATATACTCAATGTTTTCATATGAAACCCATTTTTAATATCCATAAGTTATTGATGAAATTATTTGTTAATTTAATGTGGCTTAAAGTAATTAATACATATGAAGGATACATCCTAATAGAACACTAATGAAATTTTTAATGAATTAATCCCTAGACATGACATTTTTTATGATACGTTAGTGAACAACCTTGGTAATAATGATTCTATGACACCCTGTTAATAATCATTAGTGATATTCATATAAATGTATCTTTTTTATAGCCACATTTATCTATTATTATTAATTTTATATATTCTATAATAAGCCTTAAGTTCTTATGACCAAGATTTATTGATATACCTCTTGGTTTCATGCTGACTATCTATTTTTTTATTCTCTTATTGGGAATTTTTCTTACCCCTTTTTTATTCTTTTACCCAAGTTATGAGATGCAGTAAAATTAAATTAGTATGAATCTATGAAGAAGTGTATTTAATTGATTATATTAATGATCAATGATTATGTTTATCATGTTTTATATTCCAATTTACAAGTCACTCAACCTAAAAATATCATTTCTATTATTAAATAGTGTACCATATAATGAATGGTTTATGATATAGAAAAGGAAGGTCATCATAGTTTGTATCAAAGGGGGTTTCATGCAGTAACAATATATTATAAAATAGTTCAATTATAGAGAACTTAGGAATTTCCATACCAATTTCCAAATAATATGATAATATCAAGAAACCCCAATCATCCCTAAAAAATCCCAACAGAGCATGTTCAGGAATTCAAAATAACAAAAATTGAAGTCGATGTTCCAAATGATATTGTGGAAGTTACAATCATTGGTTTTTTAGATTGGCGACTCTCATGGTGAAACCCTAATGGAGTCAGCGACGCTCCCCCCTCCACCGCTAATCAGCGTGATGGGGGAGGATACTCGGAATCCTCATAATGGTCAGTGACGCGTCTTCAATCATTTCACCAAACCCGATTCTAATCTGAGGTTTCATTCGATAAACCTGGATCTGAAGGTCCCTAGTTTTCGAGATGGCACGAAAGTGATTCCTTTATCGGCATTGGAGTTTATAGAGGTGGATAGCTTCCTTAATCGAACTCTAGTTTCAAGGTTTATGAGCAAACGACCTTCGATGGATAACTTCGATAGGTTTGTCTTTGATTTTTGGGGGCTTCAAGATCGGGTGGTAGTCAGTCTGTTAGATAAGAGTAACTTGATGGTGCGATTTTCTTTGACGGAGGACCTTGTTCGTGCTCTGTCTTGTGCTCCCAGGAAGTTCGGTGACTGCAGTTTCCATTTGTCTCAGTGGAGTTATGATTTCTATCTCAATCACGACTCTCCTACAGTTCTGATTTGGGTAAGTCTTCCTCAAATGCCTCTTCTATTTCAAAATCCTGCTATTATGCGCTTGTTAGGGAATGTGGTGGGTTGATTTCTTTGTGTCGATTCACGTACCGCCGCTTTTTTCATCCGATCAATCCACAGATGTGTGTGGAGGTCGACATGTTGAGAGCACCGGTTTAATATGTGTGGATAGAAGTCGGTGAGCAGATCTGGTGTAAACAACCAGTTATCTATGAGTAGTGGGTGGATTTCTGCTTCTCTTGTTGGTGGTTGGGTCATGCGAGTGACACATACAGACGGGGTGGACACCAGGGGAAGAATATAGAGCTTGTGAGGAAGGAAGCAACTAGCACAGTGCAGTTCCAGGCTTTGGAAAGGCAGGGTTTTGTACCCTTAGTGTCAGGAGCCTCAGATTAGATCAGGGAAAAATTGAGGAGTTGGGATAGGGGTAAAACAGTAGTAGCGAGGGTTGTGGAAACTGAAGCAGAAGGTGGGAATTCACATATAAATGAAATTTTTCTTTGGACAGAGGGATTGGTTAATGATCTTAATATCAATATAATGCATAGTGCCTCTACTTTGGGGGCCACCAAACATCAATTAGCAGGGCAGGTATCAGTTTTTGATACCATAAAAACTCACAATCATTGTCCAGTCCATGAGGAAAAGGGGGATAATAGAAATTTAGTTGGATCGGTCCTTTTGAATTATTGTATATCCAAAAAGGTGAGGAAGGAGTAGCCAATGGCTTTGGCTCCTGATCCAAAAGACCAAGAAGTTTTTAGCAGATTGATAGGTGATCTCGGTGGTGTGAGCAGTCCAGTCACATTACCTGATTGTCATGTTGTTGCCAGACATGTTTATTCTAGACCTACAGGATAATCTCAATATGAAATCAATGAAGAGTGTCCTAAGGTACAAAAAAATTGGGCTATACAGGGTGTGGGTTTAGAGGATTCTTACAATCAGCCTCAGTTCATGGGGTGTGGCTTCTTACAGCCCAGTCAAGACGAGACTATTGACTGGATGTCGCTAGATGGGGAGACTGGTTTGGGTATAGAGGTTTCTCCTTTGTGTGGAAGTGGTGATATGATTGGAAGGGAAGCTTAAATGGTGAATGTGGGAGGGGGTCTAGACCTAATTCATACCTCAGTTCCATTGCGTAATAGGTTTGAAGGCCTTTCAGAGGCTGATGTGAATTCTGAATCCATCACCCTAGGTGAGGGAGTCGGGGCCAGAGTACAGTCTTTCAAAGGGAGTGATCATGATCAACCATCGGATGAGGATTCAAGCCCAAGGAGTAATATGAGTCTTGAAAAGAGGAAGGGGGAGAAGGGCTACTCTTCATTAACTCCTCCTTTATAGACTCGCTCTGCAAAGAAGATGAAGGACAAGAAGATGGAAAAGGAGTCTAGGCACCTTCAGAGGCCAGGGGAATAGGGTGATGGAGACATGGTGCTCCTTTTAAATTCTGAAGAAGTAGTTATGGAGCAGGTCTTGATGCTCAATGCAAATGAGTAGGAGCTAGCTAGGATGATGGGGAGGTCATTTGAGGTGTCCCTTAATGAGGAAAAATTTTCATGGATTGACAGACAGGACTCAATTTTGGTAGGGGGTTTCAATAGAGGGGTAATCATCATTGGGAGTACATTCAGATGTGGGAACAACTTGCTTCTGAGTTTGACAAGAGGATATTGGAGGTTGCTGACTTAGATGTTTCATATTTATCCTCGAAATTTTTTAGGGAGAGGTACTTGGGTAATACTAAATTTCTTCTTGAAGACTATGATCAAGTTTGTGGTTTTGGCTAGTTGCTTTGGGAGGATTGTTGTGAGAAATGTGAAACCCTCTGGTTTTTTCTTGCTGGTTATCTTTGTTTGGATTTTTAGTGCTTATTTTCATCTTTTACTTGGACTTATTCTGGATGGGGATCGGAGCACGAAGTCTTCATCGATGGAGGCCTTTTCGATTTTGATGCTTGAGAGGGTATGGCTACGCCATCGGTACCATGCCCATGCACTTTGCAAGGGACTGCTTGCCGAAGGGTCCTGTGTTGGTGAAGGCTTGCTATCATGAATCATTTGTTGGGTGGGCAGGTCCAAGAGTTTTCTTTGGTGTTTTTTTCCTCTCTTTATTTTCTTGTGCTGTTTTGAGATTGGTCAATCTGTTTGTGTGGTTTCTCACTTTCTTCCTCAAAAGTTTTTTGGTAATAAAAAAGTAATTTTCATTCAATACACTCATCATACAGTAAAAGCTAACAAGTACATTTCTTGATCATGATTCTATGAATTTCATTATTTATTTAATGTTTTCAAACAACATCATGCTAAACTATAAAATCATATTGGTATATTTTTATGTTAAAAATTCAATATAAAATATTCATTAATTGATGATATATAGGGATTCCTCTATTTACTTTAGTGAATTAAATCTATCTGCAAACTTGTTGGTCATTCTGAGGGTGGTTTTTTACATAATAAATGGGATGTATTGGTTTTATAAGTATAATTCCAAGATCAAATATAGAATTATGGATATTTTAGTATTCATGGAGGGAAAACCTCTAATCATCCTTAAAGGATATATTTTACACCAAGAGTCTTTCCAAGAACCACCTCATATTACTTTATTCATGGAAATGATTATTGAGGATGAATAAAAAGAGAATTACTAAATGTAATATATTTTCCCATTGTTATGAATACATTTATGTATTTCCTAAAGATTTATTAGAAAATCCCCAAAGAAAGAGAGGTAGAGTTCATAATTGAACTCATACTTAGATCCAAGCCAATACCGAAGACCCCATATAGATTAGCATACATTGATTTATATTAATTGAATAATTAAATTCAAGATCTATTGAAGAAGGGTTTTATTTTACCAATTGTGTCTCTTTAGGAGTAACATATTCTCTTTGTAAAGAATAAATATAGATATATGTGTCTATTCATTGATTATAGGGAACTTAATTATATCACAGGGAAGAAAAATCATTCTCTTCCAAGGAGTGATGATTTTTTAATTGAGCCTTATGGAGATCAATTCATTTACATGATTGATCATTGTTATGGGTATCATCAATTGACTGTGAAGAAATAAGATATCTAAAAGTATTCCATTCGAATGAGATATGGACATTACATGTTTTTAGTTATGAACATTTTCATGACTAATACTCCTTCCATATTTATGGATATTATTAAAATAGTTTTTATGGAAAACCTAGATAATTTCATGGTGGTATTTACTAATAATATTATGATACATTCTAAAATTCGTAATAATCATGAAAATTGTCTTGGGGTCATATTTTGAATGTTGACGAAAGAGAATTTTTTTGGAAAGTTCATCAAATGGGAGTTCTGTTAATAAAAATTCACATTCATGGGACATGTCATGTCTAGTGAAGGAATATTAGTGGATCCAGCAAAGAAAAAGGACATAGAGGAGTGGCCATGTCCTATAACTATAAATAATACTCTTAGTTTCCATGGTTCAGTGGGATATTATATAAATATTTTGAAAATCATTTTATAGATTTCTAATCCACTATCCATATTAACTCACAAGAGAGTTTAGTTTATCTGGAAAAATGGGTTTTTAAAAAAAAAATCATGATCTAAAGAATAGTTTGGTTAGTGAACCTATGATAACATTACCCTATAATGGGGAAGGATATGTCATTTTTAGTGATATATCCTTAAAAGGGTTTGGATGTGCACTCATGAAAAATGACTAGGTGGTGGCTTATGAATCATCAAAGTTAATCATTTATGAATAGAATTATCCTACCCATGATCTGGTGTTAGAAGTAGTTATATTTTTATTAAAGATATGGAAACACTGTCTTTATGGGGAAAAATATGAGATATAAATTGACCACAAAAGTTTGAATTATATATTCTAATAGAATGAGATCAATATTAGATAATGAATATGGTTAGAGACAATAATGGACTATGATTTCTCTATTCTCTACCATCTTGTAAAGGAGAATAAGGTAGTTGGTTCTTATAGTAGAAAAGACACTACTACTCTATCAATGATGTAGATTTGAAAAGACCCTATCTTTATAGAAATGAAAAGGATATATCTAGAAACCATAATGACATGAAATACATCCTATATATCATAACTGATTAACTAACCATCCATCCAGGAGAGGATAAAGTGGGTACAATGGGATGATAAGGTACATTAAAAGATTGTGAATGTAGTAAAGGATGAGAAGATTCATAATTTAAAAATAAATGAAGATGAAGGATTGCAATTTGGATCTAGAAATTATTTTCCTTTA
Source organism: Viscum album (assembly GCA_963277665.1). NCBI lineage: Eukaryota > Viridiplantae > Streptophyta > Magnoliopsida > Santalales > Viscaceae > Viscum > Viscum album. Next base: position 1,259,500,425 of record OY728122.1, read on the forward strand.
TCATATGAGATAAAGAATGATCAACTAGAAAATAAATATTAAAAATTTATTTGCATCAACCTTGAAAGTACCAAGATGTACAGTGATATTTGAGAAAACATATAGTGGAAAATAATGAAGAGGTATATCGCTAAGTATACCAAAAAGTGGTTGTTTTTTATAAAAGTTAAATTATAGATAAAAAATCTAGTGGGATGATACAACCATTACCCATACAAAAATATAAATGAGAGAACATAAAATGAAGCATTGTCACTAGTCTCCCAAATACATCCAAAGGAAGAAATCCATTATGCTTTGGTGTGGATCGACTCTCTAATACTTCCCACTTCATCACTATTTAGGAAGATTTTTCTATTGACTGACAAAACAGGATATATGTAAAAGATGTGGTGAGGATACATAGGGTACCATTTTAAATAATTTGGGATCATTGTCCATGGTTTACCTTTAAATTTTGTAGAATTATTCAAAATTATATGAATACTGAATTGAATTTTTGTATGACATATCATCCTCAAACTGATGTACAATCTGAATAGACCATTTAGATACTTAAACACATGCTGAAAGTCCATTCAATGGAATTTAAAGGTTGTTGGGAATAACATCCCTCATTAGTTGAGTTCTCATACAACAATATCTTCCACTCAAGTATTTAAATATATCTAAATGAATCTATTTATGGTAGGTAATGTATAACACCTATTTTTCCGGATGAGGTTGGGGAATTTAAGATACTTGAACCTCATTTTGTGCAAGAGGTGACAGAAATGGTCCAAGTCATCCCACAATGCATAAAATTTCCTTACAGTCAAAAGAAGTGTTATATTGGAAATAATAAAATAGAGTTGTAGTTTGATTTTGGAGATAATTTTTTCCTTCAAATATCAATTTTTAAGAGTTTCATGTGGAATAGAAAGAAACAAAAACCTTTCTCTAGATAAATTATCCTCTTTGATATCCTTGATTGCATAGGAGTAGTGGCCTACCGGTTATCACAGTCACCAAATATGCCTCAAGTTCATGATTTTTTTCATGTATAAATTATAAGGAATTACATACCAGATCCCACACATGTACAAATTCTAGAATTTGAACATTTGTATAATTTCCCCTCTAATGACAAGAAGTTGATGAAGATCTTGGACCATATAGTCAAAGTTCAACGCAATAAGTAAACACACCTTATCAAAATTCTTGGAAGAAACCATAAATATGAAGAGGAAACATGGGAATCAATGGAAACAATGAGAAAGAAATACCCTCATATATTCTAAAATGAGAATATGAGTTGAAATTTTGGTGATGAAATTATTTTAAGTGGGAAGGTAAAGGACTAAAAAAATATTATATTTATAAGGGATATTTTACCTCTCAATAAATATTTATTATGTTTTTCAATATAATCACATAGAAGTACTTTAAAATTTTATGATAAAATTGAACATCATGTGTCATTATAAACTAGTACAACTAGGAATGACAAAGGGAATAATGTGTATACTAGAAACCAACAACACTTTATTTCATTATTGAAGAACATCACATTCGGTCTACAAAAAAACCAATATAATTCCAAATATTATAATGGGAAGACTAATATAGGATAGGTAAGGTAAGATATAAAAAATTTGGTCACCTTAGTATCCTCTAATCATCACACCAATGAATATTTCTATAATAGAGAAATAAATAGTTAGTAATAAAATATTCCTTTTAGAAATAATATTTAATGTTAATTCTAAGCAATGTGAATGATGAAGTGTAATAATGAATGGTGTATTTATAGGTAAGTATTATATTTAACCATTATTTTTGTCTTCTAATATAGTTGATCATAATTATGAAAATTTGTTAATAAAATATTTGGTCATTATTATATGTGGTTACATCGATGCATTTAAATGATCTCTGGAATTATTTAATAAAAAATTTGTATTATTTTTAGAGAATTTAAACATATTATATTAAAAATATGTTCTATGTAAAAAATTTAAATTAAATTTATTTAATAATATATTATTAAAAACTCTTCTTAAATGATAATATATTTCAACGATTCTCTGAGTTATTTTTATCATGGTTATTATGTTTATTTTTCTATTAAGTTATTGATTTTCATTATAATAATGTATTATTTAGAATTTAACAGTATAATACATAGAGAATTATTTTGATGAAATAAATTTATTTTTTGGAATCATTATTTCTAAATTATCTCATGGGGATTTTTTTTGATTTTATAAAAAAGTTTATTTTTTGGTGAAAAAAGTGAAAATTGCTACTTTACGAGAACTTTGATTTTATAATATTATTATTATGCTAGTATGAAAAAAAATATAATAAATTTTATTTGAGAAAAATATCATTTAACAAGTTTAAAATTTATATTTAAAATATTAATTTTAATTTAGTAATTTATATCATAGATTTTGTAACCAAAATTGGAATTTAAAGATAAATTGTTTTTGGATTCTACACTTTAATTAGGATAGAATGAAGTTATTGTCCAGTTTAGTAAGGTAATTGATGTAAATCCACCCTCTAACACTCATTAATTATCCATAAAATGGTTTTAATTCAATTTATCCACAAGTGGTTGGCTTATATGATAAAATAACAAATATTTAATCCATTAAAACCCACCCCCCATCAAGTATAAATACCGCCCATTAACCATTTCACTCCAACCATAATTCATAATACATGAAGTTATGGAAATTTACCTCCCAAAGAGCCCCTTTATATTTATATCAAGGTTTCATGGTGCCACCCTAAATTTTTACGAAACAAATCTTCAATATAAGGGAATTATTTTATTCTCCTTTTTTGAAGTACCACAATTTTGGTATGCATCTTAACATTGAAAAAAAATATTTTAAAAACAATTTATATCATCTATTTACTAAAAAAATAGTTCGCTAAAATGGGATATCATCTATCCATCCCTTCATTCCCTCCATTTAATACATTTTCTATACCATCAAGCTGCATAATTCATCTCTTGAATTTCTCTTTTTTTGTATGAGAAATTCCAATATTGTAAATATCAAAAACAAATCATTTTTAGTTTTTATTCACCTATGTGAAAAAATATATTATTTTTTAAGTATTTTATTGTATTATACCCACATTACATTTCCATGGGTTAAAAATTAGGTAATGTTATTTCGTTTAAAAGTTTATGAACTTAATGTTTTCATATGAAACACGTTCTTTATTATCCTAAATTATTGATGAAAAGATTTATTATGATTAATGCAGTCACATAAATTAAGAAATATTAATTTTTCAACTTGATAGTGCTCTAGTGTAATAGGTAAATAATTAATCTCTATAGATTTCATGTTTTATGTTACTGTGGTGAAAAAATAGTGTAATTATGATTTATGAAAACCTGGTGATGAACCATGGTGATATGACTATGAGTTTCAATTTTTTAAATTGTATACATGTTTAAATTTTATTATTCATGTTATTTATTTTATGATATTCCTATATTTTATATGATCATGAGTAATTTATATGCCTCTTGGTCACATGCAAACTATCTCCTTTGTTTATTCCTATGTAGGACTTTATGCTCAACCATTTCATTGATGTACATCCCCGGATTATCAGATATAGTAAATGAAACATAGGAAGAACCTATGAATAATTCCATAAAGGTTATTATAATCATGTCTAAATTTTATGTTTTTCATTTATTATGTTCCTATTTATATGACACCAAACCTCAAAAGATCCTCTCTATCGTTAAATATTGTACTATGTAATGAATTTTTTATGAAATGAAAAAGGAAGGTAATCTTAATTTGTATAGGATATATGATATAATATATATTATTAAGGTTCTGGAATAAATTTATAATAAATATATATTTATTACATATGATATTTAAATACATATGAATGAATTCATGCATGAGGTAATGGATTTTCAGCTCACTTTTATTTCTGTGAGACACATGTCATATTCACCACTTATTTATTCTATATGGTGTATATACTGACCAGGAATTTATTTAATTATTTTTTTTATGAACATTATTTGGATTTAAATATCCTTATATAGTTCATTTTTTAAGGGCCTTATGATTCAAATATTACCAAACTGGAAAGGGATTTATGTTACTATATCATTATTTATCGAGATTGTTTTTTATTATGATTTAAATGATAAAGTTTTTTGATATGCCACTCTATAGTATCATAAAATTTATTCACATATTATTATTATTTTAGAATACATTATTTCCTTCCATTTTCCATCTTTATGAAATAAAATGAAAAAACTATTTCCTATTTTTTAAGGACAGTCAAATTTATTTCTCTCCTTGGTCGAGAAGAACATTTCTTCCATACCCATGTTCTCTTTAAATTATTTAAATAAGGTTTTCAAAACTCAAAAATGATTTATTAAAGAAAATTTTACCCATTTTTACTTTTCAAATAATGGATTGAAAGAAATTATCTTTTCATTTTCCAAACACAGTACATTTTGACTTTTTACAATAATTTGAAAGGAATTTTTTTCTTTTAAATGTTACGGTGTGAAAAAAATTCCCTATAATATTAAACAACAAATATTTTTAATCCTACATTATATGTTTCCATGTTTTTTTCAATAAAAATTTGTTTTCAAAATATTCTATGATTTTTTTTCTTTTAATAAGTTTATTTTTAATATGGAATGGATGTTTCCCTTTCGAATGATTTAATGGTATTTTTATGGATTTTCTATACATCAATGAAACCAAAATTTGGTGTCGAATATATTTTACTATGGATATAATCCAACGGTACTATCCTTAAACCTTACCTATATTATTTATTATTATTTTGATGATATTTAAATGAAACAAAATTATTTTTCATGGGTAATGAAATGATGGATTGGTGAAATGCTTATGAAACATGATTTCTTTTCAAGGGTTATGATATGGTGATATGATGAATGTTTAATTATTTTATGGCACAAATAAGTATGGTTTTCATTATGTGATGGGTGCACCCAATATTATATATTCCTCTAATGAATTAGGTAATATATTATAACTCCTAAGATAAATATGGGAAACATGTCGATGCACTAGATCTGATATGGGAAACATGTTTATGTGATTCATTTGTTATGGGAAACATGTTGATGTGCTTGATACAAAATTGAAAACATGTCTTAATTCCTAAATTATTATGATTTGATGGAATCATAAGTTAACCTTGACATATGATATGGTTTTTATACATATCATAGTGCCACACTTATATGACATGGACTAATGTTTCATGATTAATATATGATGACTTCTCACTCTTAGGATTCTTATGTTTTGAAATCATATTTTTTTATGCCAAGAATCATGTTTAGGGTCCATGATAGATTTTGTATGAACTTTGTAAGTCATATTGATGATTTTATACCCTTATTCGTATATTATTATTTCATATTATCATCGATTCATATCTCCTTTTTTTTCCTTTACCGATTAGCTCAGCTCACCATTTATTATGTTTCTTTCCCCAGGTAATGAATAAATTATTTTATTTGGGTATACCTTTTATTAGTAATAAATTTGAAGATCCTTGTGGGATATTTTGAACATAATTCACAAAATTATAAGATAGTGTATCTAGTCTCTAAATCTACTAAACTTATACAGTCATCAGGTGAGTATTTGTGAAATGTATTGAGTGTTCGTAAAAATAGTTGTAATATTTATGTATGAAAATCCTGGACACATTACATCACCACTTGGATAATCTAAGGACTCCCTGAGATTCATCTCTCAAATATTACATGGCCTAAAAATATCACTTCTTAAATCCAAAACTCACATTTAGAAGTCATTTCATACATGTGATGTTCTTTAAGATCTTTGAGAACAATACCAAAATGATCTCTATAGACATCCTTGGACTTTGAATACACCAAAATATCATCTATGAAAATAAAAATGAAAGATTCTAGGAACTAATGAAATATTTGGTTCATAAAATCTTGAAACACTACAATAGAATTAGTAAAACTGGATGGATTAACAAACTACATATAATACCCTTACATTCTCCTGAACACTAGATTAAGAGTATCCTACTATCATATTCTTAAATTATAGTACATTGATTACATATCAATAATAAAAACCCGTCAAGATCCCCTGAGATGGCTAAATAGATCATCAATCCAAATGAAAGGATACTTATTCTTAATGGTAAACTGATTGAGCCTTCATTAATTAAAAAAATGTTAGGGGATTCAATATTTATTCTTTGTTAATAGAACTAGTAAAGACAATAATGGGACACTTGAAATAATAAATTGATTGGGCTCAATATCCTTGAGCTGAACAATATTATTTTTCAATTCAACAGGTTTCGTATGATATGATTAAAATGAGATGGGTATCATCATTCAGAGTAAGTCAAGAGTAAACTCATCCTCCCTCAATATTTCAAACCATGAATTTTTTTTTGAAAAAACCTCAAGGTACTCATCACCTACTTCAGGAAGCATACCAGTTAAACATTGTTCGAAGATATTAAGAAACATAATTGTAAATTGGAATGAGATCACCAATATTAGGAACAATAGGTCCCACTCTCTCGTATTTAGTATCCCTATCACCCTAAAATATTTGAGTAAAAATATTTTAATATAGAAACTGAACCTAATGATGATAAAATTTGAATCATTCCTTAAGACGTACCATCCAATCCATAATAATAATAATGTCAAATATATCATGATCCAGAACAAGGTAATCCCACATGAACTCAGTATTGCTGATCATAACCTAACACTTTAATAATTTAAAACCCATTTCCTTATATCTTCTTATTTTAGTGGGAAATCCATAAAAAATGTTGTGAGTTTCAAAAGTATTCAAAATGCATCGATCAACATAGATGATAAAAAATATTGAGATGAATTTGTATCAATAAAATCCAAGACTATAGAAAATGAAGTAAAAACATTACAACTTTATGTAATTGGTCCCATATTAGATTCCCTTAGTGTATACACCACTCCAAAAGGGTGTTTTTCCTCAGTTCCTCCATTACCTCTGTCCACTACCTTTTTATCTCCCATAAAATTTGATTGAGTTCTATGACCTACAACTAAATCAAACCAAACTTATGAGTCATTCATAATATTTTATTTAGCTCTACTTCCTTGGGATACACTTTAGTAAAAATTCATAAGATGAAAAGGAAAACCACTATGATGGAAAATTTGGGGCTCCATCACATAATCTGACTTAGTATGGCTGGTTCTTCCACATTGATAGAGAAACTCCTAGTACTAGCCTATGGAATCCCCTAAATCAAAACCAATCATAAACTAACCAAATTTACTATGATTTTGTTTCTATATAGATTATATAATCTAGATATTCCATTCTACTACTGATGATCTACATAAAGTTGTATTTTTATGTATGTCTTCCTCATCAATAACTGATTTATCAACTATATCAGAAAATTTTATTATGCACAAGAGGATAATAATTAACCATATATTGACCCTAAACCCCATCCAAGACTTATGGTAATAATTATAAACCAGATTCAATGTTAGGTGGACTGTCTTGATGAAATGATTAGCATAGTACATAATCAATTGTACCTATATCTCTAAGTTCATAAATTCAATAGTATTCTCCAAATGTAATGTTTCATGATAAAACTATTGATTTATGACCTTATCTAAAGTTTTCTAAGGAATATCCACATGAAAAATATCTTTCACGATCGATTACCATGATTCCATTATCATCCCTTGATGTGTATAAGTGGTGAAACCGAAATTTGAGTAATCTGGATTCTTCAAGAAGTATAAAATCCTATCAATCAATTCATGTCACTCTTCAAGTTCATGGGATCCATTATCTCCACCAATGATATGTGGATTTTTTTGGTAAATCTGAATCATGGTACACCACACATTCCTTGTTTTCAACACCCATATGACCCAATAGATGGATTTTATTGATAACTTCTTCCACCAATGATGGGTCGACTAAAGGATTCACCTATGGAACATGGCTCACAGTTTCCTCTCCGAGAATTTAAATAATTCTCAAAGGTTGAATTTTTTATTAAACAAAATATATAAGAATTTATTATCATGGAAATACAACTTTAAAACAAAATGTGAACATCAAGTACTCCAATTGATGATATAAAACAACAAGGAATCTAAAAAACAAAATGGTTATCCTTATAAAAGAAAAAGTAAATAAGGCTAAAAATATTAAGGAAAAAATTTCTAACCACCTATTATAGGTCGGTGTTAGATACAAAAGTGAGCTAAACAAAAAACATTTTACACTTACAAATAAAGTTTTTATGGTCAAAAATATAGTCTATAATCCTCCCCAGAAACAACTTTCTACTCTAATACTATTTAGTAATGAACTAGTTTAGTCTGACCTAACACGTCACCAAAGTTGGCCCGCTATGAGTCATGATGCGTGTTCTAAAACACCAAATGCTAGTAATAATAAACTTGGTATAATTATACTAAGCCCTAGGAATGAATTCACACTAAAACCTAATAGAAACATGTCACATGTATAACAACATAAGGATAGAAAACCAGAGTGTTCCATGGATGAAAAAGTATATAACATTTCTACCAATTGAAACAAATCCAAAAGGATAATCTCAAAAACCAAAAAAAACCTCAAACCAAAATAAGTCCCTAGGTCACCATCTATCACTGTTATCCCAACCCAACATGAGAATGACATCAAAAAAATATAATTAATTAGGGAACATGTCATTATTCCCTTTACTTTAATCCTAAAAATAAAAATATTTATATAGCCAAAGGCATATGAATTTTTTGAGGAAAATACATAGTTGGGTGCCACCTTGAATTAATATATTGTCCATCACCATTAAATCATTAGTTACATATTTAAAATGAAACATGTTTGTAAAAAATTAATTTGAAAATAATTTTCATAAAACAAACATTAGTTTCCTATACAATGTTTCTTATTCAAAAAAACCTTGGTCATGACAAACGGACGTGAAAGATAAATAGATGGAAACTAATCATATCTATTATTAGGTATTTCATATGACATTAATGTTATAAATAAAACATTAAACAACACCATCATGTATAAAACCATGGAGAAACTGGGAACTACCGTATGATAATGAATACTAAGAGATGAAATGAACATGATGTTGGGTTAACATGAGACTTAATGATACTATGTTCGAACACATTCTACTAATATCAAGATAACCCATTAGCAGTAACATCATATTTTTAACATATCATAGTACCTAGTAGTTTCTAACCAACTAGAACCGTGCATATATCCATAACAAGAAATACCAAATTATCCTAAAGTTATATGTTTTCTCATAAATTTTATATAAACCATGATCAAAATTTTATAAATCATTTACATATGTAATTTATTACAACTCTCATGCCTGAAAAACCACTTTAGAGTAAAAATTGTATTTGGTAAATTTCATCAAACACCCAATGTGCCTAAAATTGGTTTTAAAATGAATATTGTATTATAAATCATTATTAATTCCCCAAAATATAAAATTTTATATAATAGCCCACTGGATATGTAGTAAATCATTTTCCACAAAAACCCAAAATAATGCACAATATTGATACATATTTCATGAGAAATAACCATTATATTAGGACACCTAGCTCTCCCACATAGGAAAACTAGTCACCTTTGAGAATGGTAATTAGAAATGAAGATATATGGTATTAAAAATCATAGAACCGTATGAAAATTATCAATTAAAAATCAAACTCAATAGATTGGAATATCACAGTAAAGTAGGACCCCAATGGAATAAGGGAAAGAGAGATAATGGAGGGATCTAGAAAGTGTATGAGAAAGATCATGGAAATCAGAACATACCTCTAAGTGATCCACTGTGATCTAAGTAGAATCACCAAGAGGCCAAAGGGACAACCTCCTAAAGTATCAAGGAAGGGTTAGTTAAAGATAATGAGAAAAAAAGAGGAGGTTATAGGTAAAAATTTCATGGGTAATGTGGTGATTTTCTAATTTTTTAGAAAATCACATAGGTATCCATATTGGTCTCTATGGTTAAAAACCCATTTGATAACCATCTCGTAGCTTTTGTTACATGGAAATGAAGTGAACTATTTCCTAGGAATAGATCCAAAGTTTAAAAATCTATGACAAATACATACACCAACCACTAGACTAAAACCCATTAAATCACATTGTTTTCATAGAACCTCAAATTATTTGAAAAACCATTCTCAAACTGTAGGTAACATCACTAGAATATTCATATCCATACCACATAGTTACTACTAACTTTGTGTAAACCATAAATCTTGAATTGTTTTTCAAAAAACCCAAATTCTTGACCTTAAATCCAAAAATACATTCTAACCTAAAAATAGATTGACTAATCCAAAAATAAAATATACATGTTGCCTAGATGGAATCCCAACAATGATTATACATCATTCCTCTATATATTCAATGATCATTAATCTCATTTATTCACTTTTTCTAAATATTCCTATAATAATATTAGTGTTTGGATTTATTTTTATATTTTTTATGGGGGTTATTATTCTAATCTCCAACCATGAAAATGATTATTATATATTCATGAAATTTTTATATTCTTAAACATTTATCCTATATATAATTTTTAAATATTAATTATTCAAACATATACACAATTCATAGATTCATATCCTATGATGTAATGTTATACATCATTGAAATGTATTGAATCCCATTTTAGTTCAGTGATGGATATCAAGAAAGAGGTGACACAATTATAACATATGTAAAAATTAAATCATTCTATATGATTATTTAATACATATCTCAATTATTCAAGATTTAGGACCATAATGGTTTAGTGTATTTGGATTCTAGATAAATAATCAACTTATTTAATAATTTTTCATAAACATATCACACAATTATCTTCATAATATTACCATATAAGTTGTATCACACTTTGATCCTTACATCAAACAAGAGGAAGGAAAACATAAAAATAGGTGAGAATTTATGCTCATTAAGGGAAAATATAGAAGATATTAAATATATGAGCATTAGATGATACTGATCATATAATAAAAAAAATCAAGTGCATGTCCACAACATAAAAATTCGTACCAATAAAATCATATATCATAAACTCCAAAATAATGGTATATCAAAATACATGATTAATAAGGGTGTCAAAGTTGTAATCACCATTAAAGTGTTATTACACATGTCTATTGAATCATAAGGAAAAGAAGTTATAATCTTATGAGCATATAAGTTCACAATAATTTCTTGGCATAATATTGTGATAATAGCTATATATGATCATACTCACTCATAAAAATGTTAAGACAGCCATTTTTAATTGTTTCAAAAAAATATTGTGATCATATCTAGAAAAAATCATACTCACGGGTCAAAATGTGAAAATATCCATTCATATTTATTTCATCATTATCATAATCATCTGATAAGATATCTATTTCACATCCTAAAATATATTTGAGGTCAATAATGGACCCAAAAATCACATAATCACAAGTCCTTGATATGTTTCCCAAAATTTCATGAAAACAATCATAATTTAATCATATCATAAGACAGGGTAATGAAAATGAGTTTCATCTATATTTCATCACCATAATGAATAAATGTCTAGAGAAATAATAAGAATGGTATCATTGTATCATATCTCTAGTGAGTTAAAAGTGAAATGAAAGGATGTTTTCAAAGATAAAAATATCATTAAAAATATCACTATAACATTTCTTGATGAAAATAAAATTTAAAATTTAAAATAATATATTAATAATATAAAAATTTCTAAAATCATAGGAAATTAATTTTCCATGAAAATATAAATTGTTAATTATAATGGGATCATTGAAACAAAGAGCATTCATGGTGTCTAGAAAAGTTATTTGTGCTATATTTTTTGAGGCAATGATTTATTTCACACCATTGTTAAAAAATACCTCATTCAAAAATGTCAAGAAGGTTACTTTTAAACTATTTTATAGAATGAAAAATAAGGAAAAATAAATTTAATAATAGTGTAATCATTCTTAAAAACTTTTTAATGTTAATATGGACAACAATGAAAAATTTTCTCTACCAAAGATGACAGTAACAACCCGACCCATGCCAAGGCTCGAGCTACAACTACTCCAAGCATGCCTCCATAGGCTAGGGGCTGGTGACTAGCACCAAAGTCAAAAAAAAATAGGGGAGGACTTTTCTTAAGAACCTATACACACACACGCTGCAAACTCAATGAAAAAGTGCATAGGGAAAAGAAAGAAAGATACAACACTATTATGTATATAAACCTCAACATGCATCAACCTCTAAAACGTATAAGTACAGAAAAGTAAATTTAAAGGGAAATGAGAAAAGTAGATTCCCAACCAAAAAAGTGCTACAACCTAGAAACATGTGGAAAAATAAAATAGCTATGAGAGACCCACTCTTGAATCCCAAGTCACAACCACCAAATGTGGTCTAAGAACCCCATATCCCTATGCACTTATGATTTCATGATCAACCGGTATGTCATCTTCAAGGGAACACCAAGTGTGGAAAAATCCCAAAAAGGGGTGAGTATAAAAAAAATAATCAGTACGATGCCCCCAAAGGCTCAAGGGAGTAGTAAGAGAAGTACTGAAGAGGGGAGAAATAGATAGAACAAGGTGCAGTAAAAGAGTACAGTAAAAGAGTGCAGCTCAACCCAAAAAAAAAGTGAAGTAAGATCGTCCAAACACAAGTAGTTATAAATGGTAAAAATATGAAATTCTCATTGAGTCTTTTCTACCTATAGCAAGATATTATACACATCCAACCACAATAAGCTAGATATTGAAAGAACATGGAATACCCCATGCATCTTCACCTCTCCTAGATGGAGAGTAGTCAAAACCCAAGGAGTGGGTATAGGAAACATGTTATATATATATTCTCAGTCAAAGAAACCCAAAAACGGGTGTAAGGGGATATCCATCTCACAAGATCATCCTATCAAAAGTTAGTCACCATCAGTCTTAGAAGTAACCATCAATGCCTATCATCCAACATGTCTTCTCAGAACTACAAGTCAAAGGGACTCAATCACTGCACCTTGATACTATCCTATTTGGGTGGCACTGTATCTCTCTCATGGTTTTAGGTTACATCACAAGGATGCATCTTGGTGGGAAAAGCATCCCTCTTTCATGAGAGTCCAAAGTCACATCAGAGCATGCCTCATCACTGTCACATAGTCAAGAGGTCATGTATAAAAGTTAAGGATCTTTTCCTAGCCCTGATTGAAGATTATACTTATCATAGAGTGTTCTTACTCTAGTAAGTCAGGGGGATCATCACCAATAATTAGATGGGGACCCACTGGCCAGCCCAACAGGAGGGTACTTCCGAGTAAGAGTTACCGACGAGTCCCACTACCAAGACCTGCGGGAGGAAAGTCTCGAACTACCATCAGGGACCTCTTCCCAGTCAAGCTAGTGGTAAACCTGGAACTTCCATCAGGGAACACTTCTCAGCCCAGCTGGAGGTAAACCTGAAACTTCTATCGGGGACAACTTCCCAGCCTAGTTGGAGGTAAACCCAAAATTTCTCTGGATATCCCTATTTGATGGTAACCCTCCAAAAAACATTGAGGAAGTCAAGACATCCCTGTTGGATGGTACCTATTAGTAAGCACTGATGAACTTTGGCCATCCTAGCTGGATAGTACCTCTTGTAAGAACATCGAGGAATACTTTTTTAGTCCTCACGTGCCACCCCAGATTGGCATCACACCCGGAACATCTTGCATCGTACCTTAGAATCCACTATGGAGGGGACCATCACATTCTACGTGGAAAAACACTCAGGATAGGCTACTTGTGGGCCAAAATCCAAGTCCACAAGAAGGATATACAAGTGATAGAATAATTCTTAAATCATTACACAGTGCGCATGGGCCCCACAAATTGTGTGACCCCACCTCATCGCTTGGTCGTGTTCCTAGCCATTCTTAGATACTAAAATATGATCAAGTACCCCAAATAATTTCATTTTACCTCTAGAGTTCATAGAATGATTATCCAATAGGCCAACAAGTGTATGATACTCATTGATAAAAAGGGAGAAAATGTAATTTCACTCACACGCCACCTCAAATAGATCTAGAAAATTTGACTGCATCACTTAATTCATCTTATCCAATTTCACAAGGGTATAGGTTGACCCAAGCTATGGGTTCCCTTCAAACACATCAAAAGGATCTTCTACCAGTATTCCTTTTGAGTTTCCACATTTAATGATATCACAAATAAGGATCTATAAGTTTGAACAGATCACACTGTTGTGATCATTGTAGAAAAAAAAAAGCAAGATCGATTATTCATTCACCCCAAATAGACATCTGGTGGAAAAGTCATAAGTTTGCACATTTCACTCATAAGATGTCCCATGGGGCCCATTCCTCCATCCCAAAACAAATTAATTGGATCATTGAATTATGATCCCATTATAAAAACACACAATGTGGAATAATCATTCATCCAAAATGGATACCAGGTGAAAAAGTCTCCTTTTACCACAAAACATGCAAAGAAGCCCTGTGGGGCCCACACCTCAACTTTTGTTTAAAAACATGAAAGTTTTCTTGAAAATTCATCTTCTAATCTAGGGTTGAAATGCCTCAGACGGTGCGTCAAATTGACCTCTCGTTTAGAAGGTAGGTCCAAATTAAGTTTCTTCAAAAATAATAATTAAATTATTATTATTTAACTTAGTTGTTACGTGTACCCTCACCCCGAGGCCGAGACCAAAAAATTCTGTAACTACTCTAAAAATATCTTTCTCAATGAGGGGATCATGTGGCAAAATACATCATGCAAATCAGACACTCGGAGTGTGACATACGAGTTTTGTAAGGAGCTTCGGGCCAAACTGTGTTGGCCCGCCCTAGCTGGCCCGATCCTAATCGTTGGCCCGGCTGCTGCGGACCACTCACCTACCATGGCCTTCCTTCCTTCCGCGGCCTACCTGGCCCATGCGGCACCACCACCGACCAGTCGTTGTGGTTGGTCCTCCACTTTTTCCCACATCACACGTGAAAGACCCACATGAGGCTGGTCTTGGTCCCCTGGTCTCCCCCTCGGTCACACAACCTCGAAGGCCCCACCGACCCCAGTGCCACCAGCTCCCTCACACTCTGGCCCTGCAACGTACCCCCAATCTTTCACCACTGTTCCCAAGCTAACCTTCCCTCTGCCTCGCTGAGCTCCGCCGGCCTCGGTGGCCCGTCGTTCGCGACATCGCACTCCAACAGCACCTCCGCCTTGGCAACCAACCTCTGTTATCCTTGTCAGGTGATCGCCTTAGGCCACTGTCGGCTAATACTAGTGGTTATAACTCTATTTTTCCATTTCGTGGACCACCATGACTCCATCATAACTCTAATTCCAAATCCAAGAATGGATCCCCAACCCCTACGATGAAACCTTCAAAACAGAAACCTTTGATCGATGATCTGATGATTGAATCTTACGTCCAAAAATTAATAGTGGATACCCATGAAGAACAGATAAAGAATAGGGTTCCAAACAGATATCAATGTTTGTGTTCATGTGGCCATCGATAATTTTACAATTTAATGATGAAGAAAAAGACAATGAGATAGATGATCAAAATAGAAATTGAATCTGAACTCCAAAGTAGAATAAAACCTACCTTGATCCATTTGTTTATTATTGCTGATGAGTTCATCATGATCCTTCTTCAATCCATCGATGTTCCAATAGAGATTGCTCCTCGATCTATAAAAGAACAATAAATAATGGTAGAGAGAGAGTGAGAGAGGCTTTGTAGAGAGAGAGAGGGAGAGAATTAGGGTTAAACCTAATTTTGTTTCCCTAAACTTCTATTTATAGAATCCACACTCGATGTGGAATCCAAAATTCATGTGCCCCCTCTTTTTATGTCATGCATATGAAAAACAGCCCATTTTGAACTCAACAGCATTCTCAGTTTCTGAATTTGAGTCCTCATTAAAAAGTTATTTTCTTCAACATGTGTGGTAAAATAATTATGTTTAAATATTTTATTTATCATTTTCCCCTAGGTTTCATTTCACATAGAAGTTCTATGATAACAAAAGTTATACCTCACCTAGGGTAAACAGCTCGTTCTTGACTCAATTATAGCCTCATATTTCTAATCGAAGCTACCATTTGAGAGATATCCTTTTTACGACACATGCATAGTAAAAAGACATTTAATATTTTTTATAATTTATTTCGGGCACATCGGGCCATGGAATTGCACGTCGTCTCATAGCTTAGCTCTGGAAATATTCCTAGAAATATTCTAAATTCATAAAAGGCAAAAGCAGGGTCTCCATAATGATATAAGGTTGGTTTTTCTTAAAAATATTTTCTCAATAATATTATTTACTAAATAGATTAAAATGGTAATATTACAAAAAAAATCCAGTAATAACCAGATGATAATAAAATATATAGTGTTTAAAAGATATTATCCATATAATTTCCTCCAATTCCTGTTTAGCATAGAAAATCCCAAAAAGATATGAGATTGTGAGATAGATCTCATACCTCATGTCTCGTATTTCTTTATACATTTTTAACCCTATTTTATAATCAATATTTATTTACTATATGTATATTATAGAAACATATTCATACATAAATTCCTATGTACAACTATTTTATAATTTCCAATTATCCTTTTATTCATAATTCTTCTATAAAATGGACATTTGGGTGATAAATGGTCCATTTTACATGCATGTTTTGGTTCGATGGTTCCAATTTTTGAACAATTTTCATGGTTTCATCGTATCCATAATATTAATAATGAAATAAGAAACATATTTATTCATTATATTGAATTTTATAACTATTCATATGATGTATTGATGAAAAATTAATTTCATCACTTTGTAGAGATGGTAGTGTGTACATATTCCTAAGTGATGTTTCCACTTTTGGATGGATGGAATGAATGAAAATTAAATTAAAATTGACCTTTTAAAAACTATAAAAATATAATATATATCATATATATTTATAAAATATATCATTATGACCATTAATATGATGTAGTGATGAAAAATGAAACGCATCGCTTCGTGTAGGTCATATTCCACATGTACACACGAGTGATGTTTTCTTTTCCCATGTGATGGAATGAAGGAAGATAATGTTTGTCCCATCATCATAAAAAAAATTAATTATAATTAGGATACTTATTAAAATATTTTATAGTGGATTATATATAATTAGAGGAGGCAAATAAAGAAATAAAATTGTATTTACACTATTAAGAGTCATACTTATTAATTGAGAATCATATTTTGTATTACATTTTATGCCTTTAAAGGGTATTATTTCTGAATAAAAATAATCTCTAGGATGTGGGTAAGGAATATAAGACTATATTAGGTAATTTTTTGGATGATTGAGAGTGATCAAAAATTTTTAAAATGAGAAGAGATATTGTTCCCTATTATAATTTAGGGAGGGGTTCCATTGGAATTACTTTAAGTGTTAAATTAGTATAAATTAATTTTGATGTTAAAGTTGAAAAATTGTATATTTAGAATATAATATTCAAATTATTCAAAATAATCCCATCCAATTAAATATTTCTATCTTAGGTGTTGTTTAACCACTTATCTATTAGGTTTTACACCCCTATTAACCCTTTGGATGATTACAATGATATCATTTGTTTTTACTCTTTAGGTGTCATGAAATTTATAATAAATGGAAATGTGACCCAAAACTAAAAAATGGATTATATATTAGACCATATCCCATTAAGATGGACAAAAATAATATTTTTATGAATTCTAAATAATTTAATAAAAAATTATTTAACTTAAGATACCAATAAAGTCATTTTAAAAACTATTAGAATATTTTGAAATTAATGAAAAATAATATAAATAAAATTATAATATATTTTTTCAACATGTCAATAATATGTATTGTTTATCTAAAAAATTCATGGGACACAATATTTCATCCAAATTGTACCGGTTTTAAAACATTAAAATCATTTATTTAATTATTTTGTTACGTGAAAAAGTATCATTTCCGTATTGCTTTAGAATATTAGATAATTATTCCATTAATATAAATAAAAAAGAAATTTTGATTGAAAAGAATCTGTTGAGTCAAATAAAGTGAAGTTTTTTTTTATATTTATAGGCTTTATCCCATAGTTGTATCCTTATTTTACTTGTTTTACCATCATCAAGGTGTCAAATATTAACCATGGTTAGTATTAAAAATGACCAAAAATAATAGGGGATATTTAACAAATTTGATCTTCCTAATTTCGAATATAGAATCCATTTTAAAATAATAATTAAATAAGCAATGAAGACCATTTTTATAAATATTTATTTTTAAGAATAAAAATAGATTATTTATTATCTCATTCTTAGTAAAACTATTTGGAAAATGTAAAGATATTTTATTGAAAATATAATATATAAATTTCATGAAAATCATTCATCCATAGTGATTAATTTATTTTATTAGGATTAAAACACATTCAGCGCATAAAAATAATTTCCTTTCCATAAAAAAACTCTTTTTTATATTCAGATGATTTTCCCAATTAATAACAAGGGAATTAATTCTATACACGTATAAAAAACTTTTTTATAATTTAATTGGACTTATTTATAACGTAAAATCCAATAACTAGGATATAATTATCTTATTAAGTAATAATGATCAAATAGTATATCATTGTTCATTTAAACCTAGTGTTGTGTGTAAAGCCATCTATCTAAGAAATTATTTTTGTAAGAGATACATATCATAAAATCTCATGGTGTTTCATTTTTCCACTGTATAATAATTTTACCATTGAAATTACATCACTATGTTATACAAAACTAAGTATACTACTACCTTATCATATACCCATGTTTCCATTTCGGATCCTTAAATTTTCTTATTTTTTCACAAAAATTTGACCAGGTTAGTGGACTTGTTCTGTATAACATTAAATTTTTGATAAAAAATATCCTTTAGTGTTTTATTATATTTTAGATCATACTATAGTGATATGATGTTTGATTTCAGTATATGTGAATTATCAAGTACACACTTCCTTCGGTTAGATACATGAAACACATCAAGAACATGAAAGTTATTTTCTAGAAGAGACAATTGATATTCTATCATACTTATTAGATCAAGAATTTATATGGGAATAATGTATATATGGATCATATTTCAAAACTTTTAAAATATCATATCCTTATTCTAGGGATATATTAATTAGAATATGTTTTCACCATATTCAAATTTTAGGACTCACCGATGATTATCAGTATATGTTTTCTATCGAATCTAAGCTATGTTGATGTGCTTCTAAATGGATCTAACATTATCTATCATTTTCTTATTTAGATTAGGTTATAGTAGATTTAATTCTCCATTTTCATCCCATTAACTTTATATTTTTCACATATTTATATGGTAAGAATCATGAAGATCCATCTAAATGATCTAGAAGAAGTAATTGTAGTAAAAAAATTCATCAATGAAATGTGACAATCCCAGCAACATTCTAAATTCACAAAGAAATCTATTAACATGTCTTATATATTTTTAATGTTTCTCTTAGACTGATCTATATATGGATGATATATGACACTAAACCTTAACTATGTATCCGTAACATGATTATGTATTACCCATAACATCGAATTAAACCTCATATCCCAAACAGATACAATTTAAAGTGGAACTCTATTGAATCTCAACACATCCATAATGTGTATATGAGTATTCTAATCAAGAGGGAAATATTTTATAATAGAAATTAAGAGAAATGAATTTTTAAGGTGGTCTAAAACAACCCAAATATCATTATTACCATTATATGTCTTGGGTAGTCCAGTAACAAAATATATTGTGATGTTTACCATTTCCATAATGGTGTGGGAAACTATTGTAACATCACCTTATAATTTTATCTCTTTTCCTTAAAATTTTACCTTACCAAGCACTGAGGTATATATTCTATAGTATTTCTCTTTCTTTTATAACCCTAGAAATATTCTTTTATATATCTATAAATATTCATACTTCTTGGATGAATAAAGATTAATAAATTATGATCTTCATCTAGTATATCCTTCATCAATTACATAATTAAGGGATGCATGCTTAGTTTATAAACCTTTTCATTTCATCAAAATCACAGTTTAACTCAGGAACATTTTTCCCCATCTTCTATAGTTCCACATACACTTTTTGAACCACTCTAATCCTTCCATGTATGTATTGTTGAACATTAATTTGCGAAATATAAGACATTTTTCCTATCCTCTTGATGTAAAGATCCACATTTTTCAAATATATAAATACTAGATCTCATTGAATACTCATCATAGGAAAACTAGCATAGTATTTCTGACTCATTGTATCTTCCACCTTATTGAACTTCCTAGTGTGGAAATATATTTATAATTCATAATAATTAATTTTCTCCAACCATAATTTATATTTCACACTCAAATCTTTATGTACAAATAGATACTTAAATCTTTAATGATTCATATATATGTCACACCATTCACAATAAAGATAATTCAACCATATATTTAATATAAAAAATATTACTTCCTACTCTAAATAATGATTCATGTGATATTTATCATGAATTTTAAATTAGAATGAGGCATAAGATATCACCATAGAATTCTATATGAGAATTAACCCTAGTAAATTCTATATTTCATAAAAATTGATCATAAAACCCTCGGTCTTGTAGAGTAGTGTGAGCGTAGGTCCATTGAAAAAACTTATTTTAACCTTAATTAAATTTTCCTCACATTCATATGAACATAAGAACTTGGATCCCTACTGTGTCAATATGGTTAGTTGATTAGATAACTATGATAAATTATTAATAAAAATTATTAAATCCACCTAAAAATAAGTAAACTAATGATATAATTTTTCTTGTTTAGCCTTGTCCATTGGTCAGTAACTTCCATTTTGATGGAACTCTTGATATACCCTCACTTGAGATTATATGACCCAAGAATGAAATCATTAATAGCCCAAATTAACACATTGTAAATTTGGAACATATCTTCACCATCCTCATGTTCTTCATCACAGTCATCAAATAAACTTCATGCTCTTCATTGATCTATGAAAATATAATAATATCATCTATAAATACTATAAATAACTGATCAAGTTGATTGATAAAGTCACCATTTATTAAGTTAGGGAAGATAATATTGGAATTGGTATGAATAAATGGCATTACTATAAATTTATAATTTTCATACCTCACTCAGATTTTTTTCTTTAGTATATTCCTTCATTAAATTTAATTGATAATTTCTATAATGAAGGTCAATATTTGAAAATTATTATGATTCACATAGCTTATCGAACAAGTCCTTAATACAAGGTAAATAATATATGTTCATTGTAGTGATCTGGTTAAGTTATCAATAATTAACAAAAAGACACATTGACCCATAATTCTTCTTAAACAAATATGGTGCAACCTTAGGTGATGCAATCAAGTATGTTAATCCATTATCAAGATTATCCTAGAGTTTATTATTTAATTACTAAAAAAAATTAGTAACATTATATATAGATTATTTGAAATAGGTAAAATATTTGGTGTGAGCTCTATTGATAAAACAACTTCACAATTTGGGAGAAGATAATGTATGTCTTCAAGAAATATACTATAATATTCCAAAATAATTTTCATATCTTTAATGTTGAGTTTCTCCCTAACCATTTGAGATAACTATCTCTCATTAATATGTATTAAGACCCATATGACAGAGGTAACTTCCATTGGGGGTTCATATTCATCCATGCATCGAATGATGATCAAGTTGTTTTATAATATCAAACAATACTTCCCTTCCTTATAAGTTAATATGTGCTCTAAATTGTGAGAGGTAATCAAAGCCATAAATCTCATAAAATTTATCTAGAGTGAGTATCAAAATATTATCAAGGAGAATATTCCCCAAAAATTCTATCATAGAGGAACAATAGTCTTTAGATGAGATCATCATACTATTATGATTTTTTACAACTAACCCAAAATTTAATCGTTATGATGGTAATTCGATACCCTTAAAAAAGGATCCACTTATAGAATTATGGTTATATATAGAATCAAGATAAAAAAAATTAGTTCTGGAGTGTTTGGTAAGTGTACCTTTCACCACTTCATTATATTGAAAACTTTAAGTTATGATAGCAAAGCATTTCCCTTTACCATTTTTCATAGAAGGTTGCCCGGGCTTAATATATTCATTTTTTCTTAGAATAAAGAATTTATTTATAAGATTCCCAATATACCTTCATCTAAAAATTTAAATTAATTGGTTTCATATTTAATCTCCTCCACAAAATTTAGGATCCTACCCCCCCCCCCATCAAAAATCTATAGATCAATGGATATCCATTACAATATTGAAGAATTTTTTAGTTCCTTTCAGAAAATTTCTTAAGTGATTTCCCCCGCATTTTTTGATATAGTTTATTTCAATTTAGTTCCACCATGAGATTTACCATTTGAGTTTCCATGAATATAATTTGTTTAACATATAATCAATAAAACCAGAAGAATAATTAGTGATCCCACTATCCATTTCTACCTTTGGATCACATTTAATTATTTCATTGTTGTACCAAAATACTCAATGGTTAATGACTTTTGAAGACTTGGTTTATGACTATTAAATAATAAATCAATTTGGAACATAAGTTTAATTATAATTTTAGAAGAAAACCATGATTTTCATATAAAGTTTTATTCATTGGTAATAATGGATTCATTATCCTTAGGTTTCAACTCCATAAAATCCATTTCTATCATATTATAAATAATTCATTGAATTTATTCATTGAGAATTAACTTATTAAAATTATCTAATTCTATAGAGTATAATTCATCCTCTTGACTCATGTTCTAGACAAGAGTCTAGCATTGACTATCCTTGGCATCAAAGTGATAGACTGATAAGGAAAAATTATCATGGTCTAAGCAAAGATGAATGAAAAATATAGTTTCTATCACATCAATCCATTACTCAAAAACTAGTGGATCAAAAGATGCATAGATTGTGGGTGGACGATGCCACATAAATGACTTCGTGGAATTTAGATTCCTCCTTGGTCTATTTGAAACCTCAATATGGATTTTATTATTTCTCATATATTGAGATAGTTGAGTAATCATATCCATAATATATATCATCATACATACAAAGTATTTTGGTTTATCATGAGTATTTTCATTTCATTTCCCCTCACGGACATCATTAGCACCATTCCTTATTTTTCAATCCATTGGGTACAAATAAAAACAACTAACATAAGTGTTCAGAAATAATTAACATTGTTAGAGACCATATGAAAATAATTTCTAATATATCCTAATTTTTTAAACCTTTTTATCAACCTCTAATAGTTTACATCAATCCAATATCACATTTGATTCATCATAGATTTTATTTGATTATATCAACATATTTCTTATAACCTAATCTCTAAAAATATATAAACAATCATTAGATTAAAACTGATTTTACCAAAGCATAATATACATAAATACTAAATCATTCAAGTTGAATATTAAATAAATTTAAAAATTATACATGATTGGGGACCATAAAGGTTTAATGTATTTAGATAATAGAAACATAATCAATTAATTCCTTAAAATATCTCCATCATCTCCCATAAATCTCTTCAAATTTGTACGCTTTAAAATTTATAAAACTTATAACAAGACACCAAAATCTATTTAAGGAATACATATGAATGTGTCATATCAAATTCTCACTAAGGGTAAACATAGAATATATGAATCATATAAAAATAAGATGATCATAAGGTTATGATAACACAATCAAGTGAATGGTTACAATATAAAATATTCATACCTTGAAAAGAATATATCATAAACTTAAAAATTATATAATATCCAGATACATGATTAAAATGGATGTCAAACTAGTAATCATTATTCCAGGGTCATTATATATGAATGTGGAATCATAATCACATGAATTAATAATCTTTTATACATATCAATTCACAATCATGTCGACACATAATCTTTTTAGAATTTTTAAATTTAATCATAATCATGAATCAAAATGTGATCATATACATTCATAATAATTTCCACTAATAATCTTGTGAGAATATACAAAGGCAATAATACTCCCATAACAAAATCATAACATATCCATTCACAATAAATTTCAACTCATAATCATGTCAGAATAGTGAAAAAAAATTATATTCACAATTGAAAATGTGAACATAACCATTCACCATCATGTCCATGATAATCATCAGTATATCATGATATATCTATATCATAATAAAAAATTCATTAGTGGCATTAAATAGACCAAAACATTACACAATCATAATTCATTCACATGTATTGCATAAGGTCATGGAAAAAATCACCATTTCATCATAGTATAACCCATGGTAAATAAAATAGGTTTCATCTTGATAGCCGAATTATAATCAATAACCATCCATATGAATAATAAGGATGGTATCATTGTATCATTTCCCCAGTGATGAAAAAGTAACATCAATGGATGTTTTGATAAATTAAAATACCTTTAAAAGATCACTAAGAAATCTATTGAGCAAAATAACATTTTCATTTTGAAATAAACAATTTAAAGTCAATAAATTTGAAAAATATTAGCAAATTCAAATTGATTAAATTGAACTATATAAGATTTTAATTTATCCTTCAAAACACATATTATTCAAGATGGCAGGAAATGTCATTTGTATGATATTTATCCAAATAATTATCTTATTCACACTGTTGGTAAAAAGTACCTTCTTTAAAAAAATAACAAGATGATTTATGTTGAAATATTTCGTAGAATGTAAAATATGGGGAGGAATTACATTAATAAATCATTTTATAATTTAAAAAATTATTGAAAAAATTTTAAAAAAATTATAGACATTGAAGAAAAATATTTCCATCCAAAGAAGAAATAAGGATGTTTTTTCTTAAACATATTTTCTAAATAATTTTGAGTAAAAATGATATAAAATGGTATTATTATATGAAAAATGAGGGAATAAATAGAATATAGTAAAATATACGGTGGTTAAAGGATTAGATACAAATAATATTTCTTAATATATATTTATCATAAACAATCCCCAAAGGAAATGAGATTGTAACTTAAATCTCTTACCTCAAGTATCAAATTTCTTTACACATGATCAAACCTTATGAATAATAAATTTATACATATTATAAAACTATTATAGATCCATATTCATACATAATACTCTATATACCATTCCGTTATAATTTCTAATTATCCATTTATTAAAAATTATTCATTAAATTCGACCTTAGGGTGAAAACTTATCCATTTTCCTTGCATGTTTTAGTCTGCTTGTTCTAGTACATTCACCTTAGAAATGGTTTCACCTTCTATAGAAACATAATCATTACATAATATTTTTATTTGTTAATAATATATAGTTTCATAACCATACAAATAATTTAGTGATAAAAAATAAATTACATCACTTCATGGAGATAGTAGTCTGTACGTACACATGTGTGATATTTCAATATTTTCATTGATGTAATGAAAGAAAATTAAATAATAATTTGCCTCTAAATATATATAAAACTAACATAAAAATAACATGTATATTCAAAAAATCCATAATTATAAACTTCAATGTCTTTCGGTGAAGAAAAATGAATCACATCCCTTTATGGGGGTGGTAGTCCACCCGTACACATGAGTGATGTTTTCTTTTCCCATTGGATGGAAAAAATTTGGATATAGGTTATTTCAACAATAAAAAAAAATTAATTATATTTAAGATAAAAATATTCCTATTTTGTAAATTATACCATTGATTTATATGTTTTGGAAGATGAAATAAACATAAAAGTATCTGGTTAAGAGTTATAACTCTTCATTAGGAAACCTCTTGTGACATACACCTTAATCCCTAAAACAAGGAGAGTGGAATATTGTATTAATTCTTGACATACAGTAATATTAAGGTCATTATAAAAGGAAAGTGTAAATAAAATTCAATTAATCAGATAGAATATTAATATTTTTGAATTTATCCTATCATTGTAAATAAATTATTTTTTTGGTGGTTTATAGGCCTTATCCCATAGTTTTTACACCATTCAACCTATTTTTTCCTTACCTGGGTGATAAATATTTTCCATGGTAACTGTTAATAATGACCAAAAACAAAAGGATCATATTTACCAAATTTAAATGTCCTAATTTAAATAGGGAATCCATTTTTCAATATTATATTTCAACATATGGAAGTAAACAATTTTAAAATTAGTGTTCAATAAGCAATAAAAAAAATTAGGAAAATAATATTTAGGAATAAAATTGGATTTATTCTTATCCCATGGATGGTAAAAATCACTATATAAATGTTAAAACATTTAATGTACAAATAATAAATAAATTTCACTAAAATAATTCATCAATGTTAATTTTTTTTAATTAATTAAAATAAAAACTCATTGTATGGATAAAAATATTATTTTTTAGAAAATCATTTTTTAAATTTCAAATTCTTTTATTAATAGAAACTAGTGAATTTTTTTTATATATATTTAAATAATAATTTTTGTACATTTATTTTATAGTATTAATACCCTCCAATACAATCGGTAGACAATAAAATTCATATTAAATATCAATATTATAATAGTATTTCATGGTTCATTTAAACAAGATATAGATTATTTTTAAATTCATTAATGAAATAAAGTTTATTTAAGGAGGATTATATCATAAAATATATTGGATTTATGAAATATAAAGTAAAAAATTAATAATAAAATTATAGGGTTGTACATTCTCACCCCTATAATAAATTCATGCCCCAAAATTTTAATTATAACACACTAATAAAATTGTTAAGTGTGTCCATAATATAAGCATGGCATGATAATTTATTTCCATTTAGGTGTTAATATTAGTAACATGGGTATGTTAAGGAAACTCATATATTCCATCATAATAGACATATTAAAATTTTGAATTTTTATTATCATTTTAGATAAATAATCCTTAAGAATAGTTTTTAATAACTCTATTGTGGAACTAATTTTCCATGAGTGTTCATAGAAATCCTTATAATGATAGATGATCGCACTAATAGAAAACATGGCTATACCCACAGTTTTGGAAAAACCCTTGGGTATAGGTCACACCCATACCCACGATTTTCCAAAAACCATTAGCATAGGGTTTGGTTCATAATTATACCCATGGTTTTGGAAAAATTATTGGTATATGGTTTTTGTCAAGACCAATACCCACGGTTTTGGAAAAAATGATCGGTATAGGTCAACATATTCCCATGGTTTTGCAAATACTATGGGTATAGAGTTTGGTTCATTACATATACTCACTATTATTCAAAATACCATGAGTATAGTTCAAACTTATAACCATAGTTTTCCAAAAAAACAAGGTTATGGGTTTTGGTTCAAAACCTATACCTAGGGTTCACTGAGAATTGTGGGTATATGTTATCCCTATAGCCACAATTCTTGTAAAATGTGGCGATAGATTTCCTACACAAGTGGGGGGAAACAATTACCATGGGAAAACATATTTATATGGTTTTAAACATATATCCTTGGTTTATAAAACTATATATAAATAAATATCTTTTATTATACCAATAATTGTAAGTGGTCTAGTGGTTAGCCGCTTGGATTCTATAGAGGCAGTCTTGGGATTGAATCTGACTAGAGGCATTTTTTTAATCTTATAGCCACAGTTTCAGAACATGGGTATAGGGTAATTGACATAGTGGATTATTTCACATACACCTATTATCATGGTTCAAAACTATAGAAATAGAATTTTCAAATCATAGTTACAGCTCAAATCTATACTGATATCTCCCAAATCCATGGTTCTTAAAATTGTTGGTATAGCCTATACCCATGGTTTTATGGGCAATTCCAATGGTTATAAAATTTGGGTATATGATTTTTTTTCAAGTAGAATCATATATTTCATTCAAATATGATATTTTATTTCTTAATTTGATTGATTAACATATATTTTATGTGTAGATTGCAAATACATTTTGGAAATCACATAAAATTAATCTTAAGGAATGAGAATTATACATTCATGAATCATAATCCCAAACACCTTGAGGGAGACTCATATATTATGGATAAAATAATGATACCGCTATGAATTTTTTGAAAAAATTGATGGATAAATATTGTTGAAACAAAAAATAAATGAGACATCCAAAAATATAGAGTAAAGAATAACTAGTATAAATTAATTATCACTCTCCAATTAAATAGTAGTCTTTATATAGGATTTTCCTTGTGCACATGGTAAAGAATGTTTTTGGTGTTAATTATAATCATAATCCATTAAATTAGTTCATTAGATTCCATAGTTTCCTAATTAATCACTATATAACATCAAATTAATAGGGAATATTTAATAATATTATTATATTTCTCCATACTTTTAATTGAAATATTCAATTTTCCTTGAAATATTGTTGCTTTGTTTTATCCTTTATCACAGATAAAACATATACTTGTTTATTTGGGACATTCCATTATGTTCTTCTTCAAACATTTTTGATATGAAGGAAATGTAATATCATTCCTTCATCCACTTTATCACATGATAATCCATGATACTTCACCCTTATCAAATTTTTTGTAATAAAAAAGTCTATTATTTTCACATATTTAATTATAATTAATTATAGTTGTGTGTCATAATTATAACATTTCCCAATCCAGATCATACCCTATTTGTTTTATCATCAGGACAATCTGAGTGATGTTCATGGAAACCACTCTTACCATGGTTACTTAAGACATCAACTATTAATAAGAGAAAAGGGGGTTTAAAATGAGTTATCATCATCCTTACCATATTATTTTTAATAATATAATGAAAAACTCAACCATGAAATGTATATATCTTCAAAACCATACCATTATCTATTAGTTCAACCTAAATCAGTCTCGGTTAAATCTAGTTTTCTTTAGGTTGGGTTATCTTATACTACTTGACCTAATTCCAGAATATAATATATCAATCATAATGGTTTATAAAGAGAATGTGATTGGCCAAACCATATCCCCAGTGAGTTTCTTGAAAAGTGTGCAGTAATGGACCTACTCGAAATGCACTGAGTAAGGATAATATTGATATGAAACAATCCCTTTTCATGGTGATTAACTCTATATGAATCTATTCCACATTTACATAACATTAGAGTATCTATATCGAGGTATAATTTATAGTAATACACCCAATATCCATATTACCAAATATTCTACATTTTTTAATATACTTAGCCATATCTATAGGGATTTCACTAATTTTATCTTATCCTAATCACCAAAAATATCTACAATAGAACTAAAAAATAAGTAAAAAAATATTAAAAATAACTAATCCATGATCTAATACTAACTAAGGTGGCTAAGACCTGTAACACCAAGTCTAGTTTAAAAAAATCTTGAAACATTGTATTTGATATCAAGTGAAATGGTCCAATATATATATATATATATATATATATATATATATTACATCATTAATATATGTTAAACATTTTATCTCGCAAATAATTATACAATACCAATAATGTACAGTTTTATTTTATTTTGAAGAAGCTATATATGTAACGCATTTTACAATTCTTGTCAACATTTCTCTATAATTGATCCAAATGACACTCTCTTGTAGACTTCTAATAAGTTACACTCATCTTTATAACCATAGTAATGGATATATTAGAAAGTGGTGAGAAACAATTCTTAGTAAGGGAGAAAATCATCAATATGTAATCAAGGGTTAGATCATAGGAATATGAGAAAACCTAATTAGGGTAGAAATATCTTATTAAAAATAACATTTAATAATAAGATTTGGTTATATGTCTTGATATTAGAATTTTTAATCTCAAATGAACAAACATGTACAATGGAATAATAGTTTGTGATATGCATGGAATCCTAAAATAAGTGAATGATATCATATGTTAATAAAATTAGGAATATTTTAAACAAACATAATGAATTAAACCAAAATAATATGTCAAGGATCAATAGAGAGACTACCTAACATAGTTTCCTATAGTCACTACTTGTTCATAATGAATGTTATCTCATTAGATGAAATAATTACCCAATAAAATATACATAAATATAATTATAGCCATAACCATCACATAATTAAAAATATAATTATTTTTTCTACATAATTTTCATTATTATATCATAAATCCCCCATGGGAATAAAATTGGATTACATGTCCATCTAATATGATATATAATAAGGAACTATTTATAAACTCTTCAATAATCATAACATGATAACCCATTGAAAAAGTTGTGTATCCAGTAATATTATCCAAACATCTAGGTAAATACTCTAAAAATAAGATGAAGAATTATATAGAATTTATGTAACATAAATAAATTTTACACAGTTAAGAAAATTATTTCTCTAATAAATCGATGTATGGGAATATTGATGAACTATCTTAAATCATAGAAATGACACATATAGCATTAATTGATGAAATAAATTTGAATTAAAATCATGGTCATAAATATTGGATGATTAGGTAACACAAAACAAGTGACATGTTATTACTATAATAGAGTATAAAATGCAAGTTATGTAATGAAAGGATGTATCATTGAAAACCATTCCTAATATCATTTTAAAATGAAATAATTTTTTGTATATTTTTTGGAATAATATTTTTTAAATATAAATAGATAATTTTAAAAAAATTAAATTAAAATAAATCCCAATAATAGGACCTTTTAAATGAATAATTCTTAAATCGTGAATTTTATAGTAGAAGAGAAACATATGATCATAATGAAAATCCCTTTTCATATATTAAAATAACTTTATTGAAACCTGCATAATTTAATGGATAATGAAAGTTTCTCTTGAAATTTATATGGAGATTTATTGGAATTTTAGGTGGTAAAATATATTTTCATTCCTTAATAGTAATGGATAACATTGACTTGAAGGGAATATATAATCAAGGAAGATAAAATTCATTATAAAGGACTGGTATTAATCTTTACAATGATATAACATTTAAAATGAAATCAACCAATAAATATGTTTTTTATATAAATAATTAATTTTAAGAAAATGGATAAATAAGAGATAAAATGTAGAGTAAATAAATTTTAGAAATAGATAACATATAAATGATTTTTAAGAAGGATATTTGAAAACCTAAATGGAATGAAAATTGAATTAATAAACCACTTTTTTTACTTTTTCGTCTTCTGAATCAAAATCCCATAAAAGTAGAACTTAAGAAAGATTTATAAAGAACATATATATATATATAATAAAAATACATCTAATGGAAATACTTACATCACAAAAATGGAAACAAGTGGTGAATAAATATAATATCTTTATGAAGATAAATTGGTCTGTGCAAACCCTTACCTTCAATCCCGCTTAACCAACTGTTATATAACCTCTTTTATAACATAAATTAATATCTTAATAACCTATTTTAGAACCTCATTAGTACCTTTAAATTTTTAAAAATATTATTTATTATCATTCATTATAATTTTATTAGTTATTTATATATTATTTTCATTATCATGTGTAATTTTCTTATATTGATTGTTAAGCAGTTGTTTCTTAATAATAGTTTTTATTATTATATATAGAATAAATGTTCATCCTTATATGGTTATTATATGTACATTATTAGATTATTTATAATGATTTATAATTTTATAATTAAATTTCATGACTAATTTGGTTATGATTCATTACAAAAAAAGGTGGTGAAAAGTTTGTTTGGTAAATTATAACAAAAAAGGTGGAATATTAATAATAAGTTACATATTGATAAAACCTTTTCAAAACCATATTCCAAACCTCATTTTCTCATTAATTTCTAATAAAATTAGAATTTAAGACTACATAGTCATCCGTGATTAAAATTTATAGCATTGTTCAATTTGGTAGTTAAACCGAACCAAAAAAGAACAACCTATAGCATATAGGTGAGTGTGGTTTAAAAAGTGATTATTTTAGAATAATATTATTAATATAGAATCGCAATAATATTTTTTATATGTTATCATGGTATTCAATCATATTTTATTATATTTTGATAATGATGAAAATACATGGTGAAAAAGAAAATATATCACTTTGATGGAAGTTGAAGTCTGCCTGTATGCACAAGAGATTAATTCAATTAAATAACACATGAGAAAAGAGAAATTGATTATAATTTTAGAGTATTAATAATTATATAGATATCATATTAATTAGTTGTATACACTTATATTTATGTCCACACATGGTAGTTATCAAAATTGAATCACATCGCTTATGGATTCTCTAAACTTCAAGTAACACAACTAGCATTTTCATTTTCTAAATAGTTTGGAGAAAGGTAGTAGCGTTGATCAAACTAATATCTATCAGCCCTTTTTTGAAAGTTCTACAAATTTAATTTCAAATTAAATAGAAAAATATTATAAAATACATATTCAAAATACACAAATTATAAAAAAAGTAAAAAATAATCCGCATTATTAATGAATATATAATATTATATGCTTAAATGTAAAAACTGATAAAATTTAAATAATTATAAATGAATAGACATCAAAAATATTAAAAAATGATGGTTTTTATTGATTCTACAGATTATTATAAATAATTAAAATTGTATATATATAAAAATGAGGATGAATAAAATTTTAAAATATAAAAATAGAATAAATAAATATGAATAAATAAATATTATAAAATTATTAACTTCTAAAAAAATAAATATTAATAAATATTAAAAATAAATAAATAATACTAAATGAAATAATATTAAAAATAAATATATAAAATTTATTAGAAAACAAAACTATTTAAAAAAATAAATTCATATGAATAATTACATGAATTATAAACACGTAAAAAATAAATAAAATTCTAAAAAAAATACATTTATATGATTTAATTATATAGATTTCAGAAATTTTAAAAATATTACAACTTAATAAAAGACATAATAAATATTAATCAAGTAAATTAAAAACATATAAGACTATCAAAACTAAATAAATAATTATGTATAGTTTGAGAGATTTACTAAACAAGTTGTAAAAACATACAAAAATGAAAAAAAAATTGAAAATGCATTTAAATAAATTAATTATATAAATTTAAAACATTTTAAAAATATTATAGCTTAATAAATATAAATGAATAAATATTAATCATATAAAATAAAAAATTATTAATAATATTAAAACATTGTAAATAATTATATAAATAAATATTAAAAATCAATAAATTCCAAAAAAATTATTAAAAAATTATAAATATTAAAAATTAAATTTGTGACATTAATAATATGAATTACAGACATATAAAAATAAATAAAATTTAATAAGTAGATATTATTAAAAATATAAATAACATAATTATTAAAAATTGAATTATATTGATTATAAAAATATTAAAATTAAAATGAATTTATATGAATCGATTATATAAATTTCAGACATATTAAAAACTTTGAAGGTTAATAAATAAAAATGAATAAATATTAACTAGATAAATTACAAACTTATTGAAAATATTAAATCTTTGTAAATAAATATTTATAAATTTTAAAAAATGAATAAATTCCAAAAATAATAAAAATTAGTAAGTATCAAAAATGAAAAAATTAATTAATAAAATAATATTAAAAATGAATTAATAGAATTAAATGAATTAAAAATACAACTATTTAAATTATAAAATTGTTTAAAAATGCATTTGAATAAATTAATAATATAAATTTCAAATATATTTTAAATGTTAAAAGTTAATAAACAAAAATGAGTAAATATTATTAATATAACATAAAAACATATTGAAAAAATTACATAGTAAATAAATACATGTATATATAAATATTAGAAAATGATTAAATTACAAAAAAATGTAAAATTAAAAAATATTAAAAAGAATAAATAACATTAAATGAAAGAATATTAAAAATTAATAAATAAATTATAATAGAAAAAACTATTTAAAAATGATTTTATAATATTGACAACATGAATTTTAGACATGTACAAAAATGAATAAAATAATAAATAAGGCATTTAAATAACTAAATAATATAATTTTCAAACATTTTAAAAATATTTCAACCAAATAAATAACTTAATTAAATTAATTTCGTTGTTGGGTTCCAACCCTTGCGATGTGACCACCCCAACTACCCACATTCCCAGATCTGACTTCATATTTGGGATCCCCTGATGCAGATCGACAATTGCTCAAGAAGCAATGATGGTTTGATGCTTTTGTGGTGTTTGTTTAACGAATTGTGTCTATTTGGTGTCTCTTCTAGATGATGGTATGTGAAGGACGGGATATGGCTTGGATCTATCAATGGTGGTAATCTAATGATGTTTGTCTTGGGTTTCAGCTAAGGTTGTGTGAATAAGGATGTGGTGAGCTTGATAGAAATGGTAGGAGGCTCGAGTGGTTGATGATGTGCGGGTCACGGATGTTGGTGGTCTCCTGGTTTGTGGTAAGTATGTTATATTAGTTTTATTGGATTTGTTTTCTAGTGTGATTCATTTGGATTACATTCATCTTTTTTGGACTAGGTGTTGACTGGGTTTCATATTTCTTGGTGAGAAATTGAGATTTTCTCATTGCATTTGGTTGGAAATTCTACTTACTGTAGGTATCATGGGGTGGGTGACTTCAAAAGAGGGATGGGTGTTATACACCCATCATTAAACCATATATCCTAATGTATTTTATGTTGGATGGGACCCCTATTATTTATGTATTGGGTTATTAGTCCTGATATTCATTGCATTAGAATGGCAGTGTCGTGACTTCCTCACATGTATTATCAGGTGGTAGCTTGAAAAATATATAGGTGTGTTGGAACCTGTCATTTGGTCCTCCTTTCCCATATGTGTGATTTGGAGGTGTACTCTACCATGTTGTGTTTAACAAGAATGTTGAAAATTCTTGGAAGGGGTGACACAACATCAATGACTGATTTTATGGTTTCATTCTCTAGCTAGGGCGATGATACTTGTTTTACTTATTTTCTTGATGTATGCTTCCCAATTGACGCTTGGGACAATTTACGTCCATTGGGACTTGTTTCTTTTGGATTTTGACTTAATTAGTGGAATCCATGAATTTTATAGATAACATAGACATGTTATTGACATATTTTAAGTATTGATTCAAAGTTATCAGGTTTGTTTGATATTTTTAAAAAATGAAAATTTTGAATAGTTTAAAAATTGACATAAATGATACTTTTAAATGAATAATATTTAATTAAATGTTGTAAAATTAATAAAAATATCAGGTAACTCCAAATAACTATTATAATGTTAAAAATTACATAAATGATCTAATTGAGGTTTATTTTTCATTTTATAGTAATTATATTAGCCTTATATTTAAAAGGAATAGTAAACATATTAAGAGTTAAATTGTTTAACTAAGGGTTAAATCCAAAATATGAGGTTAATTTTGGGACATAAACATGTATAAAAATAAATTTCTAATATAATTTCGAATCATACTCATCTAATTCTTGAAATAAATCTCTTTTGAGCTATTTGAAACTGAAAATCAATTTATAATATATTAATATTTTAAGATCATCCAAAAGTGCCCCTTCCCTCTCTTATAAAAGGGAACCATTACTAATCTTTTATTTACACATCCAAAACCCTTTATTTTTGACAAACCCTACCCATTTCCCCTATGAACTTCCCTTACTTCATCCTAGAGGCCATACTTTGGGCAGAAATCCATTCTAAGGAGTCCTTTTATACAAACTAAAAGAAGATACCCGGAAAAGAGGTAATTGTTTTATCACCTCTTTCAAAGTTATTTTCTTCTTATACTTACTATATATATGTTTTTTCTATATCAAAATAATAAATAAATTATCATCCATATACAGAGATTTTATTATAATCATGGGATAACCAAATTCTTTATTTTATCCATCATACGAATAACAATATCACCACGCGTACATATGTATGGCTTATCATCTCCAAGTCGTGATGTAATTTTTTATTCAACACTACATAAATTGTATGGGTATAATGATGAGTATAATGGATATAAATAATGAATATAAAATGATAATGATTATTTACAATAAATATACCATCCAATTCCATACCATTTAACCATCAAGGGAATGATAGCATCGCTCGTGTCTACATATGGCATACCATCTCCACAGCATGATGAGATTCTTTCTCTATGTTAACAATTCAAGAATGATTATAAAATTATAATTATGAGTAAATATAATTTTTATGAACATAATATCATTCTATATATTAATAAAATATATATCCTATGCATAAAAAACATGACTTAAGCGACAAAACCCGAATGGGAAAACGAAGCAGTTAACAACCGAAACAATGGTAATACTGAAATATTATTAACAAAATGATATAAGAGGATCATATATGATATAATAAATGTCGATGTGGTTCTTGTATAATTTAATAAAATAATTTAACCATTATATAGTTGGTCAAATCACCCTCTTCTAAAGGAAAGTACATGGTGAGGGTTAATTTCACAATCTCTTTATTATCTGAGATTACTTATATCTAAGTATCTATAGGGACATATTTATCATCCATGTCCATGTTTCATATAATATATTTCAAAATATTATCAACAATTTTTTAAAGTCATTTTTACCCATGTTTTACTTTTTATAAAATGTTTTTAAAGGAATCTTTGCATCCTTTTCCAAATGACGTACTTTATGATATTTTTGAAAAATTAAAGAAAGAATGTTTTTTAAAATTTATACGGCATGAGAAGCTATTTTCCGACATTATGATGCCTTAACATTATGAATATTCCATTTAAATATTAAAAGTTTTTTTTTCAAAAGAAATTTTTCCTTCTATAATTGTGTCAGATTTTAAATGAATTTTAAAGTGAAAAAGGGATATTTCTCTAAAAGCATTTTAATGATTTTATTAGATTATTTTCATCTATGCCAATATCATTTGTTTGATTTTATGTTTAATTAAGGTTGATTTATTATGATACAATATTCCATATTTTATTGAAGGTTTTATGATATTTTTTACTGTGTATATGATGATTTTATACTATTTATGGTTTATGGTAAAATTATTAACATTTTGTATGCTAGTTTTAATACGAATGTTTATGCTATGTTTCACCCTTTTCATATAAGGAATTCATTAGACTTAGTAAGTGACAATTAGGGCCCACTATATCCCCCAAATGTATCAGTAGGTCTTATGAGATAAACTAGTGTCTTGGAAGAAGACCCTGATAGTATGGTTATATATGGTCTTGGCATGAGGCCTTGACGGTATGGTTATGATGTCTTCCATTATAAATTCCCTCATTTCGAGATTATTTATTGATATTACATGTGATTATTAAACTAGTAGAATATACATGTGAATGTTTAAATGGAATTATTTGATTTATTCTTTCCATATTATGTTCAATATTATGTTTAAAATTCTTGTGTTTTAGTTTTATACCTTTCTATAAAAGTTTTTGCTTATTTATGATAGCTTCTTCCATATTGTTAAAACTTACTGATCATTTGAGATCACCCATTTATTATGTTTCATTTTTCACTAGTATGAGAAGAAGTATATTATGATTTAATAGGATGGATATTATATGGGATATGATAGTTTTCAAAGGGGTAATATGTTGTTTTTCATTTCAAGATGTAATGTAAAACATATGTTTGTATCTAGTTTTTCCAAGGCTACTCAACTCATCGGTCCTTCAGGATTTGATTTCTTGTGAACATTCCAATGAAATAAAATAATTCACTGAATCTGGGTAATTGGGGTTGGGGTGTTATAGTTATTATCAGAGGAAGTTTAGTACAAACCTTGGAAACTGGATTTAGAAAAACCTTGATTAGGGAACATTACCCTAAGACATAATTTGTGGATAAGTATATAAGAACATCCTAGAATTTTGGTAATGTAGAGATTATGTGGGTATTACTAGAAAATAAATCCTTGTATGGATACTACAATTGGTCATAGTTCTGGCACAAATGTACCTAGGAGTAATAACTCCGACATGGTGTTCTGGGCTTGACTTGGGCTAACCTTGTACATGATAACGGGCCTTACTGTGCACCTGGTTTGACACTCCTAGGGGATATTATTAGGATAATTCACATTTTCCT
Organism: Viscum album; assembly: GCA_963277665.1. NCBI lineage: Eukaryota > Viridiplantae > Streptophyta > Magnoliopsida > Santalales > Viscaceae > Viscum > Viscum album. The sequence goes on from OY728122.1 coordinate 1,259,538,835, forward strand.
TAAAACCCATTATGAATTATTTATGAATAAATATGTCCCCAAAGAACCATTTTTATAATTATGGATTAGATATGAATAAATTATTCAATTCATGTTAAGTATTTTACTAGTTTGGAATTATGAATTATGTTTCAAAATCTAATCTAGTGTAATCCATGGGTTAGAAATGGCACCTAGTGGAAGGAATGGAAACTGTATCAATACACTTAATCCATGTAGGGATTTACCTCCTATGGAATATAATGATAGTGGATCTGGTGATTCAACTATCACTAAACAACTTATAACCATACTAGGATAACTAACTCAGGTTATAGACAATAACATTACCTGTATAGAGATCCCCGATCCACAACACGGAGGATCAATGTCAATATGATTCATGAGGAAAAAACCCCCCAAAATTCAATGTTAATACATATCCTTTTGTAGCTGAGTAGTGGATAAGTTCCTTAGAGAAAATATTTCATGCTTTGGGGACTAATGAAATGGAAAAAGTTTTTATGAAATTCAATCATCTATCAGGAGATGCATATAAATCGTGGTCATTAATTCAAAACATTAATGAGGATAAAGAGGCTACAAATATGGAATGTGGGGAATTTTAATTACACTTCCTAGAAAAATACATTCCCTATGATTTTCAAGAAGATATAGAGAGGAAATTTCTGAGTCTGAGGCATAAGGAGGATGAGAATGTCGCCAAGTATGAGTCTAACTTCATAAGGTTAGCAAGGCATGCTACAAACTACATACATAACCTAAGAAGTAATATTGATCGATTCTTTTATTGGTTAAAACCATTTCTCTAACGGTCTCTAGTCTTAAAATAATTCTCATCATAAGAAGATATTGTCTCGTGTGCTATCAAGACAGAAAATGAATTCTCTAAGTCTTATGACATTAAAGGAAAACAGGAGAAAAGAGAGAAATTGAATAATCTATAAAAGGAAATAAGTGGAAGAAGGGAAAAGATGAAATTCAACCCTATAGTAATTATGGGAATAAACACCCTGATACATTCATTAAAGGGATGAAAGTTTGTTACTAGTGTGTAGAAAAAGGCCACCAAGCTCATGATTGAAAGGGGAAGAAAGAAGCTATCAATGTCCAGTGCTGCAATTGTAAAGATGGAAATTATTCAAATGATTATCCTAATTGTTAAAGAAAACTCTCCCCAAAAAACACCAAGGGAGTAAGACTAAGCTTTTTTGTTCACAACTGCTAAGGTTGAAGTTCCTAATGATGAGGTGGAATGTACTTTAATCATTTCCTCAAAATTTATTCAATGATTTATTTGATTCTATAACCTTTCATTCATTTATATCTTCCCAATTTTCTTTAAAAAATAGATATTTCCATTTCAAATTAACAAATTATTTTTCAATAAAAACCCCTAAAGGAAGTCTCATTTCAATAAAGATGTATCATTAAGTTCCTATTATGGAATATAAATATGATTTATCTGCTGACTTTATCATCATACCTATGATTGAATTTGATATAATCCTCATTATGGATTGGCTATCAAAAAATGATGTGAAAATTTATTAAAAGAAAAAGGAAGTTTTGATTTGTGAGGAAGATTTATAATCCATTATCTTTAGAGAAGAAACTTCATCATTGGATTCTTATCAAAATACAACCCCAATATCTTTACTGAATTAGATTCTTAGGTAGGAAGATGAAATAACATCTAGGTAAGAAGAAATAAATATTCAAATTGAGGATGTACCTATTGTATGAAAATATATCGATTTATTTCTAGAAGATTTACCTAGAAATCCTCTAGAGTGGGAAGTTTAATTTATTATTGATTTAATCCATGATGAAAGGCCAATATCAAAAACTCCCTATAGAATGGTCATTGTTGAATTATAAGAGATAAAGAAACAACTAGAGGAGTTGATTAATGATAGATTTATTCTCCCTAGTGTTTCTCCATTGGGAGCCCCAGTTCTTTTTGTTATGAAGAAAGTTGGGTCAATGAGGATATAAATTGACTATAGAAAAATCAATGTAATTAAAATAAATAACAAGTATAATCTTCCTCACATTGTTGATTTATTTGATCAACTTCATGGAGATAAATATTTTTTGAATATTTACCTTCAATCTGGAAATCATAAATTGTGTGTAATAAAGGAATATATTCTAAAGACATCATTCTGAATAAGGTATGATCATTAAGAATTTATAGTAATTCCATTTGGATTGACTAACTCACCCTCTGTTTTCATGGATCTAATGAACATAGTGTTCAAGGAATATCTTGATTATTTTTTTCATAGTATTTTAGGAAGATATATTGGTATACTGCAAGAGCTATGAATATCATGAGAACCACTTTAATATTGTTTTGAATACTCTTAGTATAAATGAACTATATGGGATGTTTAGAAAATTTGAATTTTGGCTTCTAGAAATTTATCTTCTTGGACATGTTTTCTCCAAGGATGGAATGTCTATTGATCCTAAAAATACAAAGGCAATCCAATAATTTCCAGTAAAGACGAGTATAACTGAGGTACCCAGTTTTATTATTTTAGCAAGTTAATATCGGTGTTTCTTATAGGATATTTCCTGATTGGTAAACCCGTTAACAAATCTCTCCCGTAAGGGGGTTAAATTTGTTTTGGAAAAAAGAGAGTAAAAATTGTTTTGAAGAATTTAAGATAAGATTAGTCAATTCTTTTATCTTGACATCACCAACTAGAAATAATGGTTTTGTGATTAATAGGTTTTATCATAGAAAGTACTCGTCTATGTCCCTTTTTATAATTATAGGGTTATTTATGATGCATAAAGGCAATTAAAAATTAATGAACAAAACTACCCAAGTCATGATCTGGAGTAAGCGGTAGTAATATTTTCTCTGAAGATAGGGATACACTATCTCTATAGTGAATGATGTGAGATATATATTGATTATAAGAGTTTGAAATATATTTTCTCACAGAATAAACTCAACATGAGACAAAGAAGATGGCTTGAGCTACTCAAGGAATATGATTTCACAATAAACTACCACCTAGGTAAAGAAAATAAGGTTCCATATTTTTTGAGTATAAAGGACTATGGAGTAATAAAAAGGATCTTATATTCATGGATCTAGTAAATATGAACATGGTAATTATAATAGAAGGTAAAATATCACAACATTTTCAAATGGTTGACAAACCTTATTTACTAGAAAGGATAAAATTTTCTCCATATAATGATGAGGAGTTTCAAAAGAAAATTAAAGCTGTGAATGATGGGAGACTGATTGACGTTGTATTTGAAGATGGTATTTTGAAATTTGGGAAGAAGATTTGTGTTCCAGCTATATCTGAGCTAAAAGGGGAATTTTTGGATGATTCTCATATCTCTAATTTCTCTATACACCCTGGTGGCACTAATATTTAAATAGATTTGAAGAAATATTTTCATTGGGATAACATGAAGAGGTAGATTGTTGATTATGTGTCGATATGTTTGGTTTGTCAATAGGTGAAGCCTAGAAGAAAACATCATAGAGGATTCATGCAACCTCTTCTTATACCTGTGTATAAATGGGATGATATTATGATAGAATTTTTCATGGGGATGTCATTGATTCCTATAAAAAATGATGCGATATGGTTTATTCTTGATCATCTTACCAAATCGGCACATTTTCATTCTATAAGAGAAGATTCACCACCTGAACATTTAGGAATACTTTAAATTAATGACGTTTTAATACCTCATAGTGTACTGCTATCGATTATTTCTGATTATGATCCTTATTTTACATAAATATTCTGGAAATTTCTTGAGAAGTCCCTAGATACTGATCTTCATTTGAGCACTACCTACCACCCTCAAACTGATGGAAAATCATAAAGGACTATTCAAACCATAGAAGACCTATTGACATCTTACTCACTTGACATTCAAGGAATGTGGGATCATTATTTACCTCTGGTAGAATGTTCCTATAATAATATATTCTATTAAAGTATACAGATGGAACCATATGAAGCGTTATATAGAAAGATATGTTGTACACTAACTTATTGGGATGATTTTGGTGAAAGAAAATTTGTAGGCCCAAAACATGTTGAGAAAACAAAATAAAGGTAAAAAATATTCAGACCCATATCAAAAAAGCTCAATGAAGGAAAAAATACCTATACTAATAACCAAAGGAAGGATTTGTAATTTCAAGTGTGAGATCATGTCTTCTTAAAGGTATCTATATAGAATGGTGTTATACGATTTGGTAAAATGGGTAAATTAAGTCCCAGGTACATCATACCTTCTGATATTCTAGAACAAATTGGAGTTGTAGCTTACCATTTGGTAATGTTTCAAAGTCTCTCCAAAGTTCACGATCTGTTCCATGTATCAATGTTAAAGAAAATACTTTTCATACCTAATTCAGGTGCTCACCTACAAGTAAATAGAACCAGAACCCAATATATCTTATTGTGAAGAGATTATAAAGATTCTTGATACTAGAGAACCAGTGTTGATAAATTAGATGACTCTTCTAGTAATGGTTCTTTAGAGAAACCCTAAAATAGAAGAGGCGATGTGGGAACCGGAAGAAATTATGATGAAAACCCACTCGAATCATTTTATAAAGAGTTATTCTATAAATTTCGACGATGAAATTATTTGATGGAGAAAATAATTTTACACCCCAAGCATACACGGTATATTTCCTTTTAAATAATTCAATATCTTGTGTTGAACGCAACAACAAGTTCGAGCACACCATGACCAATCAAACTAGACTTTTAAAAAGTGGTTATGAATAGTATTAACAAAATTATAAATTTTATAAATTTTATTTTTCAAAATATACTTCATTTTTTAATTTTTAATATCAAAGTTATCTTGTGGAAAATTTTTGTTATTTTCCTGAAAAGTTTCAATTTTTTATGAATAGTAAAATATACTACATTGTTGTTAAAAAGCATACTTTTTCTTTAAAATAATCATTTTAATGTAAATTTATTTTCAAGTCACAATAGATACATAATAAATATATTATTCTAATTTAGGTTATATGAATTATTTTTATAATAGAATTATATATAAAAATTTTATTAAGCTTTTGAACGTCGCTTTTACCCGCCCTCTATCCACATCTGCAGATTGGCATTAAACGTAATTTTAGCACATCTTTGAATTGAATTTTGAAAAAAAAAATACATTCATGGTCATAATAAGTATGAAAAATGTGGTCTAATAGGATCAAAATAATTTATAGTGAATAGTAACTGTTGATTTTTATTTACCACATTTAAAGGTAAATAGGGTAATTAAAGGTAAAAATAATATTATAATAATATAATATTACCCTAACACGTGGATTAATTTCATTAGATATATTTTTTTCAACCAAAATCAACCTTATTTAAGTAAGATGATCATTTTTAAGCGACTTTTGTTAGATTATGACATTTATTATATTTTATTTAAAAAAGAGTTAAAAATTTCATATTCAAATTTTAATAACTATATAATTTTTAATATGAGGATATATAAGTGATATGGTAGACTATAAATAGTTTTTATAAATATAAAATTATTATCTACATAATTTTAATTTATTTATAATTTTAGTAAAAATATAATTTAATTAAATGGTGACACAATAATGATGCAGTAATTGAATTGTAAAAGAACAATCAATTAAATGGTAATAAAAATATTAAAATAAATATAATTACTCTTAATTAATGAAATACATGGATTTTATTGATAAAAAAGGCTTGTTATTAAAATATTTGAAGTATTTTTTTGAAGTTATCAAGTGTTTTTTATATTTTTACAAAATAAAAATTTTACATAGTATCAAAATTAGAAAAAATGATACTTTAAAATAAATAATATTTAATTAAATGTAATAAAAATAAAAAAAAACTCAGGTTCAGAAAAATAACTAGGGTAATGTTAGAAACATCATAAATTAACCAATTGGGGTTTGTTTTTCATTTTATAGTAACTATATTAACTCTATATTATAAAAGGAAAGGTAAACATTGTAAGAGTTAAATTGTTTAGCTAAGGGTTAAATACAAAATATAAGGTTAATTTTGTGACCTAAACTTGTCTAAAAAAAATTGTATGATATTATTTAGACCCACAATCATCTTAGACTCGAATTAAATAACTTTTGAGCTATTTAAAATCGAAAATCAATTTATAATAAATTAATATTTTTATATCTTCCAAAAGTGCCCCTCACCACTCTTATAAAAGGGCTCCCTTCCTTCTCTTTGATTCACACAAATAAATCCCTTTAATTGGTCCAAATGTTTCCCATTTATCCTCCCAACTTCACTCAATTCATCCTAGAGTCTATAATTTCGTCATAATGTCATTCTATGGAGTCCTTTTGTACAATCCAAATGGAGATACCTGAAAAAGAGGTGATTGTTTTATCACCTCTTTCAAAGTTATTTTCTTCTTATAATTCTTATTTATATGTTGTTTACAAATAAATATAATAACTTCAGTATCATACATATACTAATATGTTATTATAATCATGTTACAATCGTATTCCTCATTTTATTCATCATATGAATAATAGTATCACCATGTGTGCATACGTACGGCTTAACGTCTCCACGTCGTGGTGTAATTTGTTATTCAAAACTACATTAATTGGATGGGTATAATTATGAGTATAATAGATATAAATAATGAATATAACATGAAAATTATTCTGTATAATTAATATACCATCCAATTTTATACCATTTAAACATCAAGGGAATGATATCGTCCCTTGTGCATATGTACGGTCTACCATCTCCACGGCGCGATGAGATTCACTCTCCACATTAACCATTCAAGAATGATTATAAAATTATTATTATGAGTAAATATAGTATTTATTAACTTAATATAATTCTATATATGAATAAAATATATATCCTATGAATAAAAAACATGACTTACGTGACAAAACTGGAATGGGAAAATGAAGTAGTCATCACCTAAAACAATGGTAATACTGAAATATTATTAACAAAATGATATAATAGGATCATATATGATATCATAAATATGTATATTGTTCTAGTATAATTTAATAACATACTTTTACCATTATAAAATAGTTAAAAAACCTCAACTAAAGGAAAGTATAGGGTAAGGGTTAATTTCACAATCTGTTTTTTGTTCGAGACTGTTTATATGTAAGTATCTACTGGGACATATTTACCATCCATGTCCTTATTTTTTAAAATTTATTTGAAAATATTATCGACAATTTTTTAATGTCATTTTTAACCAGGTTTTAATTTTTATAAAAAAAATTTAACTTAATATTTCTATCATTTTCTAAACGAATTACTTTAAGACCTTTTTGAGAAATTAAGGAAAAAATGCTTTTAACTAATACAGTGCGAGTGGATATTTTTCTCCATTATGATGCCCTAACATTATAAAGATTCCATTACAATATTATAAGGTTTTTTTCAAAAGAAATTTTTCCTTTTATAATTACATATGCCTTTAAATGAATTTCAAAGTAAAAAATGAATATTTCTCTCAAAGATTTTTAACAATTTTTTTAGATTATTTTCATCGATATCAACATCCTTTTTGGAATTTATGATTAATTGAAGTTGATTTATTATGATAAAATCTTCCATATTATATTGAAGTTTTTATGAAATATTTCACTGTTGATTTTCTGTTTTTATACCATTCGTGGTTTATGGTTAAAGTATTAGTATTTCATATGCAAGTTTTAATATGAATGTTTATATTATGTTTCACCCCTTTCATATGAGGAATGCATTGGACTTAGTAAGTGGCGAGTGGGTCCCACTATAGCCCCTATATGTATTAGTAGGTATCATTAGAAAAACTAGTGTATTGGTATAAGGCCTTTATGGTATGGTTATTTATGGCTTGGCACGATGCCTTAACGGTATAGTTATGATATTCAGCATTATGCATTCCCTAATTATGAGATTAGTTATTGATATTACATGTATTTCTTCTAATAGTATAATATCCATGTGAATGTTTAAATGGTATTATTTGATTTATTATTTCCATATTATGTTGAATATTATGTTTAAAAGGTTTGTGTTTCAATTTTATACCTTACCTTAAAAGTTTAAGCTTATTTCTGATAGCTTCTGTCATATTGTTTAGCCTTACTGAGCATCTAATATCATCCCTTTCTTATGATTCATTTTTTTCCAATACACAATGAATTATTTTATGATTGACCAGCAAGGATAGTATATGGGACACAAGATTTTTCAAAGGGGATAATATGTTGTTTTTCATTTCAATATGTAATTTAAAACTTATGTTTTTATGTAGTTTTTTCAAGGATACTAAACTGATCGGTCCTTTGGGATTTGATTTCATGTGATCATGACAATGAAATAAAATAATGCACTGACTCTAGGTAAATGGGGTTGGGGCATTATAAAACATGCATACATATACACACATACAACAAATATATATACACTTATGAAAAAAAAGACACACACAACATAATTAATACATATATATTCCCATAAACATAGATATTAATATATAAATTCAAATTTCACATATTGATATTACACATTAATTAATATTTATATAATTGTTTCAATTATTAAAATATATATTAATATATCATATTTATATTAATTATATACATTTTGAAATTAATTTATATTATTAAACATAAATATTTAAATATAAAAATGATAATTTTATATATATTGATAATATTTTTTATTAAAAGTTATAAAAATCACTATGTACTTAATGAGTGCTAAAAAATGTGATGATTAAGTGTTTACTTTTATCATCACTTTTTCACTAATAAAAGTAAACTTTATCTACAATTTTATCTAGCACTGATGAAGGTTACCCTTTTATAAATAATTACTATTTAGCATATATATATATAAGTCAACATTGTATATCACACGATCTTTGGTTGTGTATGTGCCTTAAGTTTGGGTTTAGGAAATTACAATGGGCCTAGATTAGTCTGAAATTGTAGAATGTTCTTCTTTTTATCTTAATAATAGTGATTCGAGTGTATATCATGTGATTTGGGATTGAAAGACAAAAATGGATATTCCATCAAGGGGGTGTGGTGCTAATAATTACTTAAGGGACCCTAAAGAGGTCTAGACTGATCAAATTAGTCATGTTGGCATGGGGTAAACCTTAGTCACACAGTTGAAGGGCATTGAAGTGGTCAGGCCATTAAGAATAGAATAGCCAATGTCAGTACTTACGAATTGTATAAAAAAGGTTTTGGGAATAGACTCGAAACCTTTTGAGTCCTTAGTAGAGAGGTGAGGGATGATGGGAATGATCATAGTATCCATCGTAAGTTGTTGGGTTTGAGAATTATATGTCACCAGGTTGTGTAAGAGGATATTCACTCCATTTGGGATTATCTAATCTCACATTATGCATAAATATAGTGGGTGGAGATCTATATTTATTGTTTCTCTTGGGAGATACGGTTGAGAGGATCTAATTTTCATTGTAGCAAGAATGAAGTTATGTGAGGCTTTTTTAATGTTCAACAAGGTATGCCAATAGGATGGCCAAGTGGGATTGGGTTAGTCTATAGGTGATATAGAGCGGGAAAGTGCTATGAAATATGATCATGTGTTTAGAGATATATCTTAGGGTATGATTGGGTAATATTCATGTGATAAGGATTAAATATATATTGTTTAGTGTTTCTTTGAGACCTTATAGTGTAGTACATGGCCTGATGGAGATGTTTATCATTTTGGTGTGCTCGTGTATAACCTACGGTCAGGAATGTGAGTGTGGTATGCTCTAGGGGTCTGGGATATTTCTAAATATATTTTAGATGCATATTAGATTAATGGATTGTGATGGGTAAGTTAGTCAACACAGTAATTTTGGGGTTGTAAATGTTACTCCCTGGTTAAGAGCTAAGTGAGGATACCGATGTATCAATATTAGAGGAAACCCGAATATATGAACCCAAAAAGGGGGTGAATAAAGGTACATATAAAATTAAAAAAATATTTTTTGAAATCCCCTTTTCTATATAGATATTTTCCTCTCATTGAAATAAACACATTAAATCTAACTTTCCCTCATTACTGCTCACACTGAATATTAAACACATGGGTGGGAAAGTAAAGCACAGGCATACAAGGATTTTTCTTCACTCCCCACTATCATCTACTATATGAATCATACATATGGAGAAGTGTAGATGAACTAGAATCTGCTATCACAGTATGTTTTTGGGATACATGATCTTAGGTTATAGTCAATTTGTTCCAAGATGCACTACCCTTAAAAATATTTAGGAATAAATAGCCCTTGATTTTAAATCAACTCCCTATTCTTCTCACATATGCGCCATCTTAGTGATGGAAAAACTGGTTTATAGATATATGGGTCTCATCAAAATTTTATAGAGATAGATGAATCTTCAAGATCAGCATTGGATGTGAAGATAACTTTCATCCTCATATCAAATTAGATTTTTTATTAGTATCATCATCATTACGCTTCCACTTTTTTAAACTAGATGAGATCAGCTCCTCAATATGAGAGTTGAGTTTCCCCCTTATAAAAAAAAGATTAGAGTGACTTCTTTATGGGAGTATTTCCTCTTCTTATTCAGTATGAACATAGTTACAACACTTCTTTATGTAGAAAAAGGATAATCCAGCAAGAGAATTATTTTTGTTGAACACCTTCTCTAATGATCATATGTATCGGTGTAACTATAACTTCTTCCTCAAGCATTTTATCTTCAAAGAAAAATATATTTAAATGGATATACATTATAGATCTCATCTATTATTATTCACTGAACCTAATTTTTTAATATGTTCCTCTAACTTATTTTTCATAACTATTGTGAACAATTTAGATTAGAACATTCAAGATCCCAATAATTTATTAAATGGTTGGGATTCATTACATATTAATGTAATTATCCATGATTTTTCCATGTTTTAAATGTTATTAAATGTGATAATATGCTTCCATATTATTCAACAATATATCCCAAAATTCATTCCATTTCTTACACATTTTAAATTAAAACAAAATCTCTAAGATATTCTTAAAATAATCATATCACAACATGAAAATAATCACTATAGTATGATAAACCTCCACTATAGCCATTACATAAAATAATATATTCCATAACATATTGGTCTTTAGTTAGATTATAGATCCATAAAATCCATACAATATCTCATTTAATACTCTGATAATTTGGTGTAGCTTTTCCTAACTCTTAAAATATGTTCTGATCTTGGACATGTTACAATGTGATACTTGGATTCATGGGACAAGGACCACCTCCTTCAATAAACCTAGATTTATTCTATTCTCTGAAATATATATCCTCTAAAACATAACCATTATTCTGCATAGAAATCCTCTTCATCTTTTTAAATGTTGTGGCATGGTTGTTCGAATGTGGTCCGATTCCTCCAATAACTCATATTCCAATCCCACACCTATTTATCTGAAATTCTAATTGTAGCATGGATATATACCACACTCTATAATTCATTATTATCATTAACATTCCAAAGTTTCAATTGTGAAATGGTATCCATCTTTATGATGAATCGCTCCTAAATTCCATTTTGTTTAATCTTCTATAGTTTTTGGGGGCCTCTGTAGTTGATGTGATCTAGCTTCCAATTATTATAGATTATTCATACATAGAAATAATTTATGTTATTTTCATTAAGCTTCTCTAGATATAATATTATTTTTTAGTAAGATTATTATTATAAAGACCCAATAATATTCAATATTATTATTTTCCTTCAAATAATAACTTTTTTGATAGACTCCTACACATGAAACATCGAATTAAACCAATCCAAGACACAATAGATAATAATATTATGAAAATAATAAAACATATGGTATATAAAAATATTTTAATTAATTATAAATCCATACAAAATAGTATTAAGAATACATAATATTCTAAAAAATTATTTTTTCAATAAAATCAGATTATATATATATATTGAATTTTTATTTAAAATTTAAAATTATAAATTTTATAATTTGAATTTAATAAAAGGAACTTCATTTTTTAATTCCCATAAAAAATATCTTGGGGGGAATTTTTTTGATTTTTCAAAAATAATAGGTTTTTTGGGGAGTAGTAATAAAATATTGATCTTTCTAATATCATCACTTTTATGAAATTATCATAATACAATAATTAATTTAATGTTTTTGAAACATTTACTATATAAAAATAATTTTTTTAAATTAAAATAAATCATTTAAAAAATTATGTTCATCTTTTTAAACCACTGTGTAATTTTTTGGAAACATAAGTAATATTTTACTCTAAAAAAATTTATTCGATTATATTAAAAATTAGTTTCCATCAATTATAAAAGTTAAATATATCAAAATGGTTTTATTATTTTATATCAACATTTTCATATTATTTAACAAGTTCAATTTCCGTTTTTATATAAAAATATGATTGCTATGATGAAAGTCAATTACCATGACAGAGGTAAAAATTTATTTCAAGGTATTATTATATTAATATTGAAAAAAAACTATCTAATAAAATAAATCAATCTACTCTAAAAAAATTACATTGATATAATTTTTAAATATAAATATAAATATATTATCAATTATTACATTATAAAAAGAAACTAAATAGGATCGAGAACACTTAATAGTAAAAACAACATTTTTCTACAAAATAATTATTCTAAATATTAAATTGTTTAATTTAAATGTTAATTTTATATTATTTTGTAAATTTAATTGTGTTAAATAGAGTATAAATATAGGTTCATCACACCAAAAATTATAAGAGGGGTTATTTAATATTTTTAATTAAACATATATTACTTTCTTAAAAACTAGTTACCTAAGTAAAAATGAAAATGGTAAAATGTGAAAACCTAAAAGAAAATAACATGAAATATTTTTTAAAAATGTTTTAAAATGGTAATTAGATTATTTTTAAACCTTTTCCCATGAAAAATCCATTATTTATCACTTTTATATAATTTTTCCCTTGAATAGTGTCATTCCATTATTAAAAAAATGGGTGTCACAAAAGTTCATTTTTCTTCACTTATAAAAGTGGCACACATACACCCCTTCATGCAAAACATATTCCTTTAAAATTATTAATAAAACACTATAATTTATATCCTAAAATAATCCTCTCTCAAATTCTTATATGTCCCATCTCAATTAGTTTTCCTAAGATCTTCATTTCCAAGGAGGTTTTTAGGAGAAATTTTGATGTCACAATGTTTGTATTACTTAATCCTTGTATTTTACTTATTAATCATTCTATTACAAACCAAACATTTAATGATTATTATAATTACCACATTATCATTATTTTATTAAATTTTTATTATATTAATTTAATAAATGTTATTTATTCCTTTCATTCTACTTAGAAAAACAAAAGAACATCGATCATGCATTCGAGCTAACTATAGCCTCCACAAACCAACATCTTCTTTTTTTGACCACTGACTCTATTAACCTATAATAAATATGGAATTTAAGAACAAATGTGAAATTTATCATATAATTATGATTTTCGGGAGATATCCCATTAGTTGGGAAATGAAAACATTAATTGTTTTTTGTCTGGACTTACTCCACCCCAATGTAATATTTTTTTTCATCTTGATTTTTAGTTTTTATCAAAAGATGTTAAAATGTGATTTAAAATTTAAAAAATAAATAAATATAAAATATCATTATTCTCCTATTACATTGATATCATGTCAAAATAAACAATTTCTTAACCATACTCACCCATCAAATTACGATATATTTGAGTTTATAGTTGTTTAACCACCAAAATAAATAGTTCTATAAAACTATAAAATTCATGAAAGTAATAAATTTAATTATATTATCATTATATGTTAATAATAAAATATTTCTTGGTTTTTGTTTTGTGAAAATTAATATTATGTATTTAACTAATTATTAAATTTTCATCTTTTATCACAAAAATTACCAAAATAAGCCGACATCGATTTAATTTTCTTAAAACCTAGAAAAAACTAATTGAATGAAATAAAAAATATATAAATAAATATAATTTATATATTACAATACCTTAAATTATATTTTAATGATATATTTTTATAATATTGATGAACATGACCGCTGTTATGAAACATGTTTAGAACTATCTAGATAACTCACTACCAATATTGAAAATAGATAATAACTAACTAATATACATTTAGAGAATAATTATAAATAATATTCATAAATTTTTATATATGTGAATAAGGTTCTATAATAGGTGATTAATATAGTTATTTTTTATACAGAAAATTCAAGAACTTTAATGAAATCCATGAATTATGGTAAGGGTTTTTGTCTCATTTTCAAATCCATAAGACATATTTGATATTATGCCCCATAATTTATCATATATAGTGTATTAACTTCCCAATTTTCATTAACTATAATTAATGTAAGAACCCAGATCTTTGTTTTCAGGTATGTCTTCCTTTTTCTGGAGTTTTTGGAAAAAATGGAGTTTCAGGAAATTTTTGAAGTACATGTTGTGTACTCTTTTCCCGCTCGAAGCTGTGTGGTGGTCGTGTCCGGGCCACACACACAGTGTGTAGGGGTGACGTGGAGGCTGATTTTGGTGGAGTACGGAAAAATCCACTAAACACCGTGTAATCTAAAAGTACACGGTGTGTACATTTTTTTTCACTAAACGGACCGGGGTCGTGCCTAATCGTGATAAACGTCTTCTTCTAGGTCATGTTCATCTGAGAGCGTTGGGAATACATAGATCTTCGACGATCCACTGTTCCTCCGTCCATTCTTCGAATCAATCATCTTCGATTGCGTTGGAATTGTAGCAGTGAGTTCTCCCTTCTGCTTGAGCCTTGTTTTCCAATTCCTCCTCCTTCTCAAGATATCATGGGTTGAGCGTTTTGGGAATTTTATCAGATCTTCGACGTTCTAAGGAGAATCAGTCATCGTGGTTTAAGTATATCGATCTCCTAGGATCTAGGTACGTGGTTTGTGCCTTACCATTAAAAGTCCTTGAGTTTTATGTGCAAATTCCACCAATACTCGTGAACGGGGTATTGTGTGTTTACCTTTTTGCCCTTGTTGTTTTCCATCCTTGCTTGTATGCTTGTGTAGAGGTAAATTTATCATGTTAGAGGATAATTTGTCGTGATTGGATGTTTTTTCCATGCTTTTCTCTGTTTACGAACTTTGGGTCTTGTTAGCCTTAGGTCGTTATCACTGTTGCCCTGCCTTGTGTCTATAGGATGGAGTGTTTTGCATTACATGCTTGTTTCCTTGTTGTCTATTTATCCAAGTAGCTCCATAGGTGTAATTTGGTTATCCATGTAGCTCTATAGGTGTACTTTGGACTTATAGCGTTATTATGCACTGACTGGCACGGGGCTGAGAGAACCTGGTGCTATAGACTATAAGGGATAGACCGAGTGAACTTCCCAGAGAATCTTTGACATTATAGACTGCAGGAGGGTAGACCGAGTGAGCTTCCTTAGTGAGTCATAGACATTATAGGCCACAAGGGATAGACCGAGTGAGATTCTCAGAGTGCCTTCAGATATTATAGACTACAGGAGGGTAGACCGAGTGAGCTTCCTCAGAGAGTCTTACTTTGTTTGAATCTTTTTAAGAACCTTCCCAAGCTAGAGGAGGAATTGACCGAGTGAGCTTCCTTAGAGAGTCTATGGTATACCTAAGGCTATAGGAGGAATTGACTAAGAAATCTTCCTTAGAGAGTCTCTAGACCTTGGGGCTAAGAGGGTTAGACCACGTGATCTTCCTCAGAGAGTCCCTGACTACCCTAGACTATAAGGGGAATTAGCCGAGTGAGCTTCCCCATAGAGTCTTATAAATTCATATGACCAAGCCAGATGGGTTAGGGTGAGTGTACTACCCAGAGGGTTGTGGTACCTCTTGGATAGGACCAGAGGGGATGGCTGTGAGTACTTCCTAGAGGGTTTTCTGCTTGTTAGCTGGTTGCTTCACTACTGTTGTTGGTTGTGGATTGATTACTGTTGTGTATCATCCTGCTTTACTGCTTACTATTACTACCTACTGCTTTGCTGTTACAGTTTACTACTTATTGTACTTTTACCTTCCATATACTCACTAACTGTAAGGAACAGATCTTCGGGTGAATTCCTACTAGGATTTAGTCTCACACCCTGTTTGGGTCATGCTTTTGGGCCTAAATAGACTATGTTGTTTCAGTTATAGACAAGGGAAAGCGCCCTTTGACTTCTGGTACTTGATTCCTTCGAGCTGGAGAGCATGGGACCAAGCTTTGGCTTGTGATGCTGAAGAGCTGTTTTATTTTTCTTTTGTACTTGTTTTGGTACTGTAGTGTTTTCCAGCATTGTTACTTGTTTGGTTGCTTTCCTAGATATGTATCATGCATCATTTCATATATATATATGTGTGTGCTCTAGTTTGTTGATTTAGTATTTTTCTGTTTATATTGTTGGTTATTACTACTTCTGCTATTGCATGTTTATTTTCTTTCGTTGTGTACTCTTCCAATGAGAGCATAGTTTCCCCACTGTCACACCCAAGGCTATCGTTGCTAGTTGGCAGCCTTTGGCATTTGGGGAAATGCACTTGAGGCCATGTGACCAATCGAGTACGGGGTGCCTCTGGGTGGCTTCTGAAACTGAGACATTACAAAGTGGTATCCAAGGAATTCTTTTCTCTTTCATTACTGTTTGGAGACTTTAGCTAAGGATAGGATGGATTCGGTACTTGGTATTAAGTTGTGCTCGGGTGTAGCTAACCCGTGTACAGGGAAAAGCCATACTACCTCGTTAATTGCAGTTTTCTGGTTTTGAGACTTTACGGTTGATATGATTTCACCTAGAGTGATTCACATGCTTTGTGTTGTTATTTTCTTGAATATTGCGGTACTATTTCTGTCGCAACCTGATGAGATGAGGGTATGACATCTCATGCATCATATAGGCACTTGTATAAATCACATTCCATGCAGTCTTGCCATGCCATCTAGGGTGCATTAGCTATTTCATGCTGTTGTGACAGCCTTTATGTATATTATGCATACTATTGTGATAAATTCTTGATAGAATCTATGTTGCCTTGTTATAGTATTGTTTGTATTTTACTTTGCTTAAATGAATTCCAAATTTTTATTCTCGAGGTGTTATGGGCCCTCTTGAATCAGAAGTTGGTGGATCATGATCATGTTTCCTCTTGTACAAGACTGTAGGAGATGTCAGGCTTTGATTTGTGGGGAGTATGGGCCCTCACGTATTGGAATTTGGAACCTCTTTTCCTTGTTTTCACTGTTTCTGGGCTTCTGTGCAGTTTCTGAGCTATTGCCCAGAAAAACCCAGAATACACGGTGTGTAATTTCTAGTTACACACTGTGTAGTTCACAGGCCGTGTTACTGACTGTGTGTGTAGGAACACGGTGTTGTAGAAATAACTTTAGGAACACGCCATGTACGGTAGGTGCATGCTATGTAGTTTAGAGCCATGTACCCGGTCGTGTTACTAACAACACGGGTCGGGGAAGCTCGAGTAGAACACGCCGTATTGTAAAGAAACATGTCGTGTAGTTCTATCCAGGTACCCGGCCATGTCACGAACAATATGGGTCAGCGTTACCTTCTCTTAGACACGCCGTGTTGTTTTTGGAACACGTCGAGTAGTCTTGTCCAGGTACCCGGTCGTGTCACGAACAACACGGGTCGGCGTTACCTTCTCTTAGACACACTGTGTTGTTTTCGGAACACGCCATGTAGTCTTGTTGAGGTACCCGACCGTTTCATGAACAACATGGGATGTTATCACCTTCTCCTATACACGCCGTGTTTGTTCGGAACACGCCGTGTAAGTGCCGACCGTGTAGAAGGATGTGTAACTAACAACACTGACCACCGAGACCGTGTCTAGTACACGCTGTGTCCCTAGGGAACACGCTCTGTAGTCTGGGGTTAGTTAGACCATGTGGGTAAGCTGTTTAAGGAGACTCGAGCAGGGGTTTAGAGTTCAGGTATACGCCGTGTAGCTTGGGGTGTTACACGACCTATCGAGTAGGGGTACACGCTCATGTTGATGGCTAAACAAGACACTCCGTGTAGTTTTTATACATGCCGTGTAGTCATGTTTTGTAAAAATTGATAGTTTCTTTCCCCTATTCTTGTTTTTTACTCCTTTGTTTTCAGTCTTTGTAAATCCTGCTCTAAGGTGTTCTTTTGATATTTCAGAGCTATGCCTCTGAGACATCCTCCGGTCATACGTTAGTTGCCAGACAGTGATCAGGCATCAGATATGGACGATCAGGGACCTCCTGCAGATCCCCCTACTGTGCCAGCCTTGGCACCAGCAGTTGTACCCATCATAGGCACTGATGCATAGTTCAGGGAGGATTTCCTGTGGATGATGCAGACTTTTCAGGCATTGTCGCCTCCTACCCCGTCAATGGCTGAGTTGATGAGGGTTTTTCAGCAACAACATCCTCCTACTTTCTCAGGGGATGGAGGACCCCAGGCTGTAGAGTTGTTGTTCAAGGCCACCCTGACTATCTTTGAGCATCTAGAGATACCCCCAGAGAAGAGGGTAAATATGGCCACCTATATGCTCCGAGACACCGCCAAGAGGTGGTGGGAGGTGATCTCACAGTCAGGGCGCCAGCGGGGTATGTCATGGGATGAGTTTCGACAAACCATCTAGGACTACTTCTATCTGGAGACCCTGAGGGCCGATCGAGCTCGGGAGTTTATGAGTCTACAGCAGGGTACTCTTTCTATTATGGAGTACTCCTCTCACTTCACTGAGCTACAACATTTTACACCGATCCCAGCAGGTGATGAGTTGTTTCTTTCTAGGAAGTTCGAGGATGGTATCAGGAAGGAGATCCTTTCCCAGGTAAATATCTTCCAGTTGACTTCTATATCCTCCATCGTCAACCAGGAATGGATCATTGAGCGCAATCTGAGGGATTCTGGAGCAATGAGCCAGGGAGGTTCGTCATCCAGATCTGGTGTCTCTCCTGCGGATAGTAGGAAGAATCGCATAGAGTCTTCTTAAGGAGATCAGGGTACACGAGGTGCATCTTCTGGAAGCCAAGTTGTATGCTACCATTGCGGTAGGAGTGGGAATACTAGACCTCGGTTCCAGAGGGATCTGATGGAGTTCCGGTCTTGCGGAAAGATGGGCCATCTTTAGTGCTTTTGTTAGATCTTCTCACCATCAACTGGTGGTAGGGGTTCCTCTATGACCCCGCGTTCTGGAGATGCTTTGCCAGTTTCCCACCAGTCTGAGAACTGGAGTTCTTCTAGCCGTTCGGGCCGAGGTGGAGTTCGCGGCCGTGGTGGTCAGTCATCAGGTCATCAGCGACAATAGAGTGGATAATCTCAGAGAGGTCATCCAGGGGCGCAGGGCCGCGGTGCAGGCCAGTCTTTCGCCATGGAGCAGACCTATCAGGAGCAGGATCCTGGCCCTTCTACAGTTCGAGGTATGATCTTAGTAGCCTCAATTTTATCTTCATCTCTTTTAGATACTGGTTATTTCCATATATTTATCTATATTGAGGTTTTGGAGATCCTTGGGCTCTGTATCTTTTCATCTGCCGACTTGTTGACTCTTGACATGCCTTTGGGAACGAGGACATCTAGCGTACGTCAGTGCAGAGAGTGCCCTCTTGAGGTTGCAGGGTGTCATTTCTTATGGGACCTCTATGTCATAGAGATGATGGGCTATGACGTCATTCTCGGTATGGACCGGTTGGTTCCCTTCTAGGTAGTCATTAATTTCTATTGCCATAGGTTGAGTTTCGTATCACCAGAGGGGGGATCTTTCCTTCATAGAGGAGAATGGGATGTCCAGGCAGGTAGATCTGGACCAGAGCATCATGGGCTAGGGGAAGTTACAGCCCAGATTTCCATTCTTTATCTGGATGACTAGGGGACTTCACAGTTATACTTTCCTCCAGTGGTGGATTGTTTCAGGGATGTCTTTCCAGAGGACTTTTCAGGTTTGCCTCCGGAGCGTGGGGTATACTTCTTAATTGAGCTCATTCCAAGAGCGGCACTGGTGTCCATTCCTCCTTATAGGATGGCTACATTTGAATTGCAGGAGTTCAAGAAGTATTTGGAGGAGTTGCAGGCAAAGGGTTTCATCTGAACCAGTACTTCTCCTTGGGGTTCGCCTGTCCTGTTTACGAAGAAGGCAGATGGTACCCTTCAGCTTTGTGTGGATTATCGGATGCTGAACCAGCTGATGGTCAAGAACCGATATCCCTTGCCGAGGATTGATGACCTCTTTGATCAGCTTTGAGGATCTCGGGTGTTCTCGAAGATCGACTTGAGGTACGGTTATCATCAGTTGCACGTTAGACCATCTGATATACCTCTTACATCCTTCAGAAGCAGGTATAGTCTATACGAGTATACAGTCATGTCGTTCGATCTCACGAATGCGCCTGCAGTTTTCATGGCATTGATGAACCGAGTGTTTCATCCGTACATAGACTCCTTTGTGGTGGTTTTCATGGACAACTTCTTGGTGTACTCTCACACTCGACACGACCATGACACACATATTGAGATAGTTCTGAGTACACTGAGAGAGCATCAGTTATATGCTAAGATCTCGAAATGCCACTTTTGGATGAATCAGATTCACTTCTTGGGTCTTGTTATCCTTGAGACGGGAGTTTCAGAGGACCTAGAGAAAGTGAGAGCTGTAGTTTCCTGGGAGCATCCAATGAAAGTCTTTGAGGTGTGAAGTTTTCTAGGGCTGGCTAGATACTATATGCATTTCATACAGGACTTCTCATGCCTAGCAGCATCGTTGACAGGTCTGACCAAGAAGGGGGTGAAGTTTTTATGGTCAGATTCTTTTGAGTCAGCCTTTCAGGAGCTGAAGGGGAGGTTGACATCAGCACCGATACTAGTCTTGCCAGAGCCCGGTAAGGGCTACACTATTTACTATGATGCTTCAGGTGTCAGGCTAGGAGTTGTGCTTATGCAAGGAGATAGGGTCATTGCTTGCGGGTCTCAGAAGTTGAGGCCACATGAGAGGAACTACCCAACGCATGATCTGGAGTTGGCAGTAGTTGTTCATTCCTTACGCTATTGGAGACACTACCTTCTAGGAGAGCACTTTGTGGTTTTCACCGACCACAAGAGTCTCAAGTATATCTTCACTCAGCATGATCTGAATCTGAGAAAGCATAGGTGGGTCGAGTATCTCCAGTCCTTTGACTTTGAGCTCGCCTATACGTCGGGAAAGGGCAATGCAGTGGCTGATGCCTTGAGCAAGAGAACTCGGATTCAGGTAGTTCAGGAGGCCAACAGTGAGTGGAAGCTTATAGATCTATTCTCTGAGATGCATCTGGAGGTGCAAGATAGGCAGGGACAGACCTTCCTTTCATCTGTGGTTGTTACCTCTACACTTCTTGAACGGGTGCGGATGAGACAGCTATCAGATTCAGAGGCCTTATTCCTGCGGGAGAGTGTGTCAGGAGGGGACCCTCTTTCTGGATGGATAGTGGGCGAGGATGAGAACTTGCGTTTCCAGGGACGCGTATGGGTGCCAGCAGACATATGTGATGTAACATCCCAAGAAATTGTGTTATGTAACGATGTGTTTTATATTTCTATGTCTTACTTTAATCGAACAAGTTGTCCTCTTATATAAAAATAATATATAATAAAAAAATAGATTAAATGCACCAAAATGAACGAAAGGCTTGTTTATTCAAATGAGGAACACCTTGGTAACTACAACTCACAGTGATCAAACAGGAAGCTTAGCTAACCAAAGATTCCAACTAAAAAAGTGATTAAAATTATAGGAAGACCGCTTAAAACCACGAGAACCCCGAGAAGGCGATAAGGGTCTTTGGAATCCATCAAAACAAACATAAGGATGTCCAAAGCCACTGAAGCTGTACTGATCACCAAAGGAATAACTTGAACCATCTCCTTCTCTTTCTTCTTCAATCGCCTTGAGTTTGGGATACCCCGAGACCAGGTTTTTATAGAACACCTATCCGACCCTTAGCCACCAACGGCTATAATTATAGTCATTGGCACCCCCATGATCCAATATCTTTTAATGTTTTAATTTTCAATCTGAACCATTAAAGCTAAGAGTTGAATACCCCCCCCCCCCCCCGAAAGGTTCAACAAGGTTAAGTATGTTATTTGATTTAATGTTTTAATAACAACAACAATAATAATGATAATATAACTAGTTTATTGTTTATTTTCCCAAAATGTGAATTATATGAGAATGCATTTTTTTATATAATGAAAAAAAGTGGGAATTAATATTATTATTTTTCACTATTTATTATACACATTTTTAACTTGAGCAAGTAAATATTTATTTTATGAATGACTATATTGAATCTGGTGGGATTTTTTTTTAGTCTATGAAAATATGTGTGCAAACTCTTGGGTTATATATATATATATATATATATATATATATATATTACGTCAAACTTTAAGCTAAATGTATTATACTTACCCCTAAATTTTAAATAAGTAATAATAATAATGCAAATGTTTATAATTTGACCTTTTTTATAATTAACAGTTTTGAAATGATGTCAAATTATGGTTTCATTTGTATTAAAAAAAAAATTCATAATGTTAATATTTACATCAATGCACTCTTAATTGTGAAACTTGAAAATAATTATTAATGTTATTATGTTAAATGTCTAATTGTATTAACAACATTAATATAGATCTTTAATTATAGATATTAAGATAATTAGTATATATAAGTCAATAAAGGAAAATAATAATATGTTATAGATAGGGGTAAATAATTTAATATATATGTGTATTAAATGACCATTGACTCACCTTAAAATAATAAGAGTTGATTAATAATTGTATGTAATAATAATAATACCATTTTTTTATTATAATAAGTGTAATAAAAAAATAAAAAGTATTGAAGATAGAATAAAAAAACAAAGGAAGTGAGACCCGTTTTTTATTAACATCACCGCTCCCCATTTGTCCGTCCAATCCAGTGCACCCAATCGCAACCGTCCGTGGGTTTTAATGCAGCGTTGCATCGGGTCATCCATTCTTCCTCTTGTTCAGTCGTGGACGTTTCTTTTTTTCAGTTCTTGGTTTCTCCCGCGTCCGTTTCTTCTTCCTCGCATGTCTAACTAGTAGATAGGGTTGCGTTTTCATCACCTAGGCTGGTGGGTGGACCCAGCTTCCTCTTGCTTTCCATGGGTTGGCACCACCTCGGCCTTCGGATGCCCCATCTACATCACTGCGCAAGGAAGAACTCCCTGTTCTTAAGCCTCGGTTTTCACCGAAGAGAGGAATTTTTCACTAAAGAAGGAGAGGGTTTTGCACTGAGTTTTCTTGGATCTTCGACCACCTTGACAACGTCTCCTGCTGCTTCCTCTTCTCATCTTCAAGCATAGGTAAGGTGACAAGTCTTGACTTTTTTTTAGCTTTGATATATATTTATATATATATTTATATATAAACCTATATGTATATACACCTTTTGTATACACATATGCATGGCTTTGAGAACCGTTCAAATCCGTTTCTGTATGGAGTACCCAAACCAGGGTAAGGGAACTCGTGAGTCTTGTTTTATTTTGGTTCTGGTATTTGCATATACCTATATATACCTTGTGTATATATATTTATATATATATATATATAAGATGATATATGCAGATATATACATTTCTTCTATATGTTTATAACCCTTGTTTTATTCCGCCCTATGAAAAATGGGGATTTCGGGTAATTCTCAAGAAAAAAATATATATATACAAGTACATTCATTAGATATGTGCATATGAATGCTTAGATGTATATATACATTTATGTGTGAACATAAGGACGGGCATGATTATTTGTTTTAAAATTTATCACTATATAACATGATGATCTGACCAAGTTGCAATCTACTCTTAAAATTTAATCTATCAAGTGCGATATTAAATTATGTAAATACATATAATAGGTAAGGTTTAAAATGTGTTTCCAATAACAAAATAGTTTCTCAAAGGAAAATTCTCATTTATCATCAGGTTTATCAAATCTTATGTTTTTATGAAAATGTGATTTTACCTGGGTATTGTGGAAACCATTTTGACATTTATATTTCATGTGTAAGAACTCTACTTGGTCTTACCAAACTACAATCATGTTTAAAGTAATTATATCTAGGGAAATATTCTTTTTAATATATTTTAATTTGGTAACCTGTGTATATATGTATATACATTTAAATATATACTTATATAGGTATATACGACCTCGCATCAATATGTTTTCTTCGAATCCAAAATTCATTAAAGAAATGTCTTAAGATGATCTTTATTTAGTGTGAAATGACTTTTTGCATAACCATGTATACATTTATACAGTTTGTATATATATTCATATATATTTGACTACCCAAGCTAAACTGATTCGCACACCATGTAAACTTTACTGTGTAAATAAAAGGGTATACTCACAGTTTTAAATAAACTATCACCATGCCCATTTATCAGCATATGTTCTAAATATGAATGACCTTATGGCAACTCTTGGTTGCGATGTATGAAGTATTAAAGTGTATATGTTCATTTGAAGATTTCCATTAAGTCCAAGTTTTCAATTATTAAGTTAATGTCTAATGTGTACAGATTTTTTATTACCTATGTCTTAGTTTTATTAATGTTGGTACTGTTCTTCCTTGACTATGAAATCTGCATATGAAAAGGGATGATATGTAATGAATGTAAGAATGAAACCCTATGAATGTAAGACCACATAAAATATGTGAGGGATGTATTGTAAATAAATGATTATGGATGGGTGTACCCAGAATTATATAGCGCTCCAATGCATTGGGTAAAGGATGAGTCTCATGAGACGTTTTGTGCGACGGTCTTGGTGGTTAGCCTTGGCTTGTGCTACCATGGAAATGGGGTAGGTGGTTAGCCTTGACCCATATTAAGTTATTTTTTATGGTCATGATTCAAGGTCTTGAAAAATTCTAGCATTATACATTCCCTCCGCATGTGATGATAAATGGTCAACCAGGGGATAGTTCAACTAACAGGACATCCCCTAGTTGGAATTTCCCTCGACTATGAGAATGAGATTATGAGATATGAAATGTAACACATGTGGTATGTTGTTATAAGAACTTTATGCACTAATGAATCATGATATGAATGTTTTCCCTACTTACACACAATCTTTTAGAACTGAAGAAATTAGGTTGTAAATTATGCATCATCTATTCTTCACATTCTTGCGCTCTCTGATTTATGTCTTCTTTGAAGTTTATTTTAGGAAAGTACTTCTTTTCTATGTAAGTGGTTTTCAAGAATGTAGAATTTACATGTTTTAAGGAAAAGATAATTCCTTGATTTTAATGAAGTGTTTTACCATCTTCAAAATGACTGCTTTGAGAAATAATCTTCTTTCAACGTTTTAAAACCCCTTACTGGGCATATTTTGTTCACCCTACGTTTTTGTTTTAAAAAATTTCAGGCATGAATTTGTACTAAAGAAGTTTTTCAGAAGCAGCTGGTTTCCCAGAATCCTGAGTCTCGCGATCTTCTGTAGTAATGGGACATGATGTATTATTGTAACTATTTCTAATAAATTTTTAGTACATCATGCCCCATGGGCACCAAGGAATCGGGGTCCTTATAGTTGGTATCAGAGGATGGGTTCAGGCAACTCTGGAAAACCAGGTGGTATGAATATGTTACAATGATTGACTAAGTAAATATGTTATAACTTTCACATGGATGATGGAAATGTATCTACCAATCTACTATCACTTCCCACTGAGGCCTTAGAGACCATTGTGTCTCTGGATAGTCGGGAGAACTTTCTTAATTACGCTCATATTTGCATGTCATGCAAGCACCTGTATGATGTGTCAAACTTGCCTAGGGTGCATTGTCTTCACCGGGGTTTGGGAATGGATTATCTCCTAATGAGGATGACCCAATTCCCCTCTTACGCACGTTGGGGAAGGTACCTCAAGGGACTCTTCCGAGTGTTCACGACTAGTGAAAAATTTTGCACGATGCTCGATAACCCCTTTCAAGAAGCTGTTCCTACCAGAGACCTCTGAGCGGCCTACCTGTGTCAGATTTTGCACTACGGATTTTGGGGATAGTTGATGGACTTTGGGGTTTAAGAAGATGAATCCACCCATTTTTCTTATAGGCAACAGGTGTATAACAATGTTTCTTAACTCCATACCCCTCATGCTAAACTCAGGAGGCGTCATAGATGTTCCCATGAGTTTTACCCTGTTTGCTCAGCCTGTGTGTGGTTTTAGGAGTTAGGGAGTTTTTCCTCTCTTTGTGGTGTTCGTTTAGTAAACTCAGGCTTTGTTATGTAAACTTTTGTGTAATTGAAAGTTTCTTATTTCCTTTCCTGTCTCTACCTTAACAGTGTTGTTAAGTGATCTCTCTTGAATGTTTTTTTCAGATGGCTGGTCAAACGAACACCTCATCTCTACCTGATGATTTAGTAGAGGTTATTTTGATCAGAGCATGCACGGTGGATTATCCATCCTTTCTCCACCTGCGAGGGTCTTTCCAACGTCTGCTTGACTTATCAAACAGTCCTCAGATTCTTCATTCGTGTTAGGGGAATGACCATGTCTTTCATCTCATTTCCACTGCCCAACTCCCCTACCATAGGTAAAGGGGGAGATACCATGAAGGCCTCTTCCAGTGTTTTACTCTGGCGCAAAACTTTTTTTCTAGAGCGTGCTTCCTCATAGCTACTCAAGATGGCCACCTTAAGGCAGCCTTTATGTTCCAGGTCTTTAATCTCAGTATCCTCAATCCCATCATCCCCATCGAATACCTTGAGCGTGATGTAGTTTGGAGGATTATCAGGGAATTTGTCCACTCAGACATTTCCGAGATTTTCACCGCACGAGCCTCCCTATGGGAGCCTATGTGTAGTATACATGAGCAGGGATTCAAAACCTACTGCTCAAGGTGCATCTGGGCTAGGGAAATGGAGGAATTATGTACCAACTTGGGTATTCCATTAACCGAGCTGGATCTCCTATTTCGGTAATGTTGTATGACTGGGGTTTCTATTTTTCTTTTTATGAATAGAATTGTGAGGATGTAATTCTTTGAAGGGGGAAATAATGTAACATCCCAAGAAACTGCGTTATGTAATGATATGTTTTATATTGCTATGTCTTCCTTTAATCGAACAAGTTGTCCTCTTATATAAAAAAATATATAACAATAAAATAGAGTAAATGCACCAAAATGAATGAAAGGCACATTTATTCAAATGAGGAACACCTTGGTAACTACAACTCACAGTGATCAAACAGGAAGTTTATCTAACCAAAGATTCCAACTAAAAACACGATTAAAATTACAAGAAGACCACTTAAAACCACGAGAACCCCAAGAAGGCGATAATCATATTTGGCATACATGAAAACAAACATAAGGATGGTCGAAGCCACCGCAGCCGTACTGAGCACCAAAGAAATAACTTGTACCATCTCCTTCTCTTTCTTCTTCAATCGCCTTGAGTTTGGGATACCCCGAGACCAGGTTTTTATAGAACACTTATCTAACCATTAGCCACCAACGGCTATAAATATAGCCGTTGGCACCCCCATGATTTAATATCTTTTAATGTTTTAATTTTCAATATGAACTGTTGAAGCTAAGATTTGAATAGCCCTCCCCCCCCCAAAAGGTTCAACAAGGTTAAGTATGTTATTTGATTTAATTTTTTAATAACAACAACAATAATAATGATAATATAACTAGTTTATTGTTTGTTTTCCCAAAATTTGAATTATATGAGAATGCTTTTTTTATATAATGCAAAACAGTGGGAATTAATATTATTATTTTCCACAATTTATTATACACATTTTTAACTTGAGCAAGTAAATATTTATTTTATGAATGACTATATTCAATATGGTGGGATTTTTTTTTAGTCTATGAAAATATGTGTGCAAACTCTTGGGTTATATATATATGTGTGTGTGTGTGTGTGTGTGTTACGTCAAACTTTAAGTTAAATGTATTATACTTACCCCTAAATTTAAAATAAGTAATAATAATAATGAAAATGTTTATAATTTGACCTTTTTATAATTAACAGTTTTGAAATGATGTCAAATTATGGTTTCATTTGTATTACAAATTTTGTTTCATAATGTTAATATTTACATCAATTCACTCTTAATTGTGAAACTTGAAAATAATTATTAATTTTATTATGTTAAATGTATAATTTTATTAACAACATTAATATAGATATTTAATTATAGAGATTAAGATAATTAGTATATATAATTCAATAAAGGAAAATAATAATATGTTATAGATAGGGGTAAATAATTTAATATATATGTATATTAAATGACCATTGACTCACCTTAAAATAATAAAAGTTGATTAATAATTGTATGTAATAATAATAAAACCATCTTTTATTATAATAAGTGTAATAAAAAAATAAAAAGTATTAAAGATAGAATAAAAAAACAAAGGAAGTGAGACCCGTTTTTTTTAACATCATCGCTCCCCGTTTGTCCATCCGATCTGGCGCACCCAATTACAACCGTTTGTGGGTTTTAATGCAGCATCGCATCGGTCCGTCCATTCTTCCTCCTGTTCAATCATGGACATTTCTTTTTTTTTTCAGATGTCGGTTTCTCCCACGTCCGTTTCTTCTTCCTCGCGCGTCGAACCAGTAGATAGGGTTGCATTTTATTCACCTAGGCCGGCGAGTGGACCCGGCTGCCTCTTGCTTTCCACGGGATGACACCTCCCCGGCCTTCAGATGCCCCATCTACATCACCACGCAAGGAATAACTCCCTGTTCTTAAGCCTCAGTTTGCACCGAAGAGAGGAATTTTTCACCAAAGAAGGAGAGGGTTTTGCACCGAGTTTTCTTGGATCTTTGACCACCTTGACAACGTCTCCTACCTCTTCCTCTTCTCCTCTTCAAGCATAGGTAAGGGGAAAAGTCTTTCCTTGTTTATTTTAGCTTCGGTATATATTTATATATACGTTTATATATAAACCTCTATGTATATACACCTTGTGTATACACATATGCATGGCTTTGAGAACCGTTCATATCTGTTTCTATATAGAGTACCCAAACCCGGGTAAGGGAACTCGTGAGTCTTGTTTTATTTTGGTTCTGTTATTTGAACATACCTATATATACCTTGTATATATATATATATAAGATGATATATGCAGATATACACATTTATTCTATATATTTATAACCCTTGTTTTATTCCGCCCTATGAAAAATGGGGATTTCGGGTAATTCTCATGAAAAAAATATATATATAAGTACATGCATTAGATATATGCCTATGAATACTTAGATGTATATGTACATTTAAGTGCGAACATAAGGACGAGCATGATTATTTTTTTTAAAATTTATCACTATATAAC
The DNA here is from genome assembly GCA_963277665.1 of Viscum album. Lineage (NCBI taxonomy): Eukaryota > Viridiplantae > Streptophyta > Magnoliopsida > Santalales > Viscaceae > Viscum > Viscum album. Next base: position 1,259,568,332 of record OY728122.1, read on the forward strand.
ATGATGATCTGACCAAGTTGCAATCTACTCTTAAAATTTGTTCTATCAAGTGCGATATTAAATTATGTAAATAAATTTAATAGGTAAGGTTTAAAATGTGTTTCCAATAACAAAATAGTTTTCCAAAGGAAAAGTCTCATTTATCATCATGTTTTTCAAATATTGTGTTTTTATGAAAAGGTGATTTTACCTGGGTATTGTGGAAGTCATTTTGACATTTATATTTCTTGTGTAAGAACTCCACTTGGTCTTACCAAACTAAAATCATGTTTAAAGTAAGTATATCTGGGGAAATATTCTTTTTAATATAGTTTAATTTGGTAACCTGTGTATATATGTATATACATTTAAACATATTCTTATATAGGTATATACAACCTCGCATCAATATGTTTTCTTCGAATCCAAAATTCATTAAAGAAATGTCTTAAGATGATCTTTATTTAGTGTGCAAATGAATTTTTGCATAACCATGTATACATTTATACAGTTTGTATATATATTCATATATATTTGACTACCCAAGCTAAATCGATTTGCACACCATGTAAACTTTACTGTGTAAATAAAAGGGTATGCTCACAATTTTAAATGAACTATCACCACACCCAATTATCAGCATATGTTCTAAATATGAATGACCTTGTTGCAACTCTGGGTTGCGATGTATGAAGTATTAAATTGTATATGTTCATTTGAAGCTTTCCATTAAGTCCAAGTTTTCAATTGTTAAGTTAATGTCTAATGTGTACAGGTTTTTTATTACCTGTGTCTTAGTTTTATTAATGTCGGTACTGTTCTTCCTTGACTATGAAATCTGCATATGAAAAGGGATGATATGTAATGAATGTAAGAATGAAACCCTATGAATGTAAGATCACATCAAATATATTAGGGATGTATTGGACTTAAATGATTATGGACGGGTGCACCCGAAATTATATAGCACTCCAATGCATTGGGTAAAGGATGAGTCTCATGAGACGTTATGTGCGACAGTCTTGGTGGTTAGCCTTGGCTTGTGATACCATGGAAACGGGGTAGGCGGTTAGCCTTGACCCATATTAAGTTATGTTTTATGTCCATGATGCAAAGTCTTGACAAAGTCTAGAATTATACATTCCCTCCACATGTGATGATAAATGGTCAACCAGGGGATAGTTCAACTAACAAGACATCCCCTATTTGGAATTTCCCTCGACTATGAGAATGATATTATGAGATATGAACTGTAACACATGTGGTATATTGTTATAAGAACTTTATGCACCAATGAATCATGATATGAATGTTTTCCCTGCTTACACACAATCTTTTAGAACTTAAGAAATTGGGTTGTAAATTATGCATCATCTATTCTTCACATGCTTGCGCTCTCTGATTTATGTCTTCTTTGAAGTTTATTTTAGGAAAGTACTTCTTTTTTGTGTAAGTGGTTTTCAAGAATATAGGATTTACATGTTTTAAAGAAAAGATAATACCTTGATTTTAATGAAGTGTTTTACCATCTTCAAAATGACTGCTTTGAGAAAGAATCTTCTTTAAACGTTTTAAAATCCCTTAATGGGCATATTTTGCTCACCCTATATTTTTGTTTTAAAAATTTTCAGGCATGAATTTGTACTAAAGAAGTTTTTCAGAAGCAGCTGGTTTCCCAGGATCTTGAGCCTCGAGATCTTCTGTAGTAATGGGACATTATGTATTATTGTAACTATTTGTAATAAATTTTTAGTACATCATGCCCCATGGGCACCCGGGAATCGGGGTCCTTACACGCGAGGAGCTAATGCGGGATTTTCATTCCTCAGTTTGGGCAGTTCATCATGGCATCACCAAGATGTATCGAGATCTTCATCTCCAGTACTGGTGGCCAAGTATGAAGAGAGATGTTGCTAGTTTTGTCATGAGATGTTCTACTTGTCAGCAGGTGAAAGCAGAGCATCAGTGACCAGTGGGGATTTTGCAGCAGTTACCCATTCCGGAGTGGAAGTGGAACAATGTTGCGATAGACTTCATGACCGGATTACAGAGGTCACCTTGGGGGAGTGATGTTGTTTGGGTTGTCGTCGACAGGCTTACGAAGGTTGAACACTTCTTGCTGATCAAGGAGACCTTCAGTGTTGATGATATTGGATGAATGTACATCGGAGAGATTTTACATCTACATGGAGTTCCACACTCCATTATTTTAGACAGGGATGTGCGCTTTACCTCTTGGTTCTGGCAGGGACTTCAGAAGGATTTGGGTATACAGGTACTTTTGAGTACAGCATACCATCCCCAGACTGATGGCCAGTCTGAGCGCACGATCCAGGTGCTTGAGGATATGCTCCGAGCTTGAATTTTAGACTTTAGAGGTTCTTTGGAGAAGCATATACCTCTTATGGAGTTCTCCTATAACAACAGTTTTCAGGCGACCATTCAGATGGCACCTTACGAGGCTTTGTATGGTAGGTCATACCGATCACTCTTTTTCTAGCTGGAGGCAGGAGAGGAAGCTCTGCTGGGACCTCGTCTTATTCATGAGACCTCAGAGTAGATAGAGTTGATTCGGAAGAGGATGGTTATAGCACAGTCTCAACAGAAGTCTTATGCTGATCAGTGGAGGCGACCTCTAGAGTTCGAGGTCGGAGATCAGGTTTTCCTGCATGTCACGCCAAGGTTGGGACACAAGAGGATTCGGAGACAGGGTAAGCTTTCACCATGGTGTGTCAGGCCATTTGAGGTGTTGGAGAGAGTTGGGTTGGTTGCCTATCGGTTTCATCTACCTCAGAGGTACCAGGCTATGCATGACGTCTTCCACGTCTCTCAGCTCTAACGTTACTTTTCAGACCTGTCTCATGTCTTCTAACCTGAGGAGGTTGATCTTGAAGCGGATGTTTTGTTTGAGGAGCATCCTATCCAGGTTTTCGATCATAGTACGAATCTCCTCCATGGGCATTTTGTTCCTCTAGTACGGGTGTTATGGCAGCCTGGGCGAGTACAGGATGAGACCTGGGAGAGGGAGGCCGATGTACGATCGTAGTGGCTGGAGCTGTTCGGGGTTTCTTCTTCTACGCCTCGCTAGGGAAATTTGGGGATGAATTTCTTTAAGGGTGGAAGTTTGTAAGAACCCGAATCTTCATTTTTAGGTATGCCTTCCTTTTTATGGAGTTTTTTGGAAAAATGGAGTTTCTGGGAATTTTTGAAGTACACACCGTGTACTTTCCGAGTACACACCGTGTACTCTTTTCCCGCTCGAAGCCGTGTGCTGGATGTGTCTGGGCCACACACATGGTGTGTAGGGGTGACGTGGAGGTCAATTTTGGCAAGGTACGGAAAAATCCACTACACGTCGTGTACTCTAAAATTAAACGGCATGTACTTTCTTTTTTTTCATTAAATGGACCGGGGTCGTGCCTAATCACGATAAACATCTTCTTCTAGGTCATGTTCATCCGAGAGTGCTGGGAATCCACGGATCTTCGACGAGCCACCGTTCCTCCGTCTGTTCTCCGAATCGATCACCGTCGATTGCTTTGGAATCGCAGTAGTGAGTTCTCCCTTCTGTTTGAGCCTTGTTTTCCAATTCCTCCTCCTTCTCAAGATATCGTGGGTTGAGCATTTTGGGCATTTTCTCAGATCTTAGACGTTATAAGGAGAATCAGTCATCATGGTTCAAGTATATCGATCTCCTTGGATCGAGTTAGGTGGTATGTGCCTTACCGTTCAAAGTCCTTGAGTTTTATGTGAAAATTCCACCAATACTCGTGAATGGGGTATTGCGTGTTTACCTTTTTTCCCTTGTTGTTTTTCTGCCTTGCGTGTATGCTTGTGTGGAGGTAAATTTATCAAGTTAGAGGATAATTTGTTGTGCTTGGATGTTTTTCCCATGCTTTTATATATTTACTACCTTTGGGTCTTGTTAGCCTTAGTCCATTATCATTGTTTCCATGCCTTGTGTCTATAGTATGGAGTGTTTTACATTACATGCTTGTTGCCTTGTAGTCTGTTTAGACAAGTAGCTCAATAGGTGTACTTTGGTTAGCCAGGTAGCTCTATAGGTGTACTTTGGCCTTATAGAATTATTATGCACTGACTGTCATGGGGCTGAGAGAACCTGGTGCTATAGACTATAAGGGATAGACCGAGTGAACTTCCCAGAGAGTCTTTGACATTATAGACTGCAAGAGGGTAGACCGAGTGAGCTTCCTCAGTGAGTCTTAGATATTATAGGACACAGGGGATAGACCGAGTGAGCTTCTCAGAGGCCTTCAGATATTATAGACTACAGGAGGGTAGACCGAGTGAGCTTCCTCAGAGAGTCTTATTTTGTTTGAATCTTTTTAAGAACCTTCCCAGGCTAGAGGAGGAATTGACCGAGCGAGCATCCTCAGAGAGTATGTGGTATACCTGAGGCTATATGAGGAATTGACTGAGATAGCTTCCTTAGAGAGTCTCTAGACCTTGGGGCTAAGAGGGTTAGACCACATGATCTTCCTCAGAGAGTCCCTGACTACCTTAGACTATAAGGGGAATTGACCGAGTGAGCTTCCCCAGAGAGTATTATAAATTCGTATGACCAAGACAGAGGGGTTATGCTGAGTGCACTGCCCAGAGGGTTGTGGTACATCTTGGATAGGACCAGAGGGGATGGATATGAGAAATTATTAGAGGGTTTCCTACTTGTTAGCTGGTTGCTTCACTGCTGTTGATGGTTGTGGATTGATTACTGTTGTGTATCATCCTACTTTACTGCTTACTATTACTGCCTACTACTTTGCTATTACTATTTACTGCTTATTGTACTTTTACCAGTCATATACTCACTGACTATTAGGCACAGATCTTCGGGTGAATGCCTACTAGGATTTAGTCTCATACCCTATTTGGGTCATGCTTTTGTGCCTAAATAGACTATGTTGTTGCAAATATAGACAAGGTAAAATGCCCTTCGACTTCTGGTACTTGATTGCTTGGAGCAGGAGAGCATGGGACCAAGCTTTGGCTTGCGATTCTGAGGAGATGTTTTATTTTTCTTTTGTACTTGTTTTGGTACTGTGTTGTTTTCCAGCATTGTGACTTGTTTAGATGCTTTCCTAGATATGTATCATGCATCATTTCATATATATGTGTGTGTGTGTGTGTGTGTGCTCCAGTTTGTTGATTTAGTCTTCCGCTGTTTATATTGTTGGTTATTACAGCTTCTACTATTGCAAGTTTATTTTCTTCCACTGTGTACTCTGCCAATGAGGTCATAGTTTCCCCACTGTCACACCCAAGTCCTTCACTGCTAGTCGGCAGCCTCTGGCATTTAGGGAAATGTGCTTGAGGCCATGTGACCAACCGGGTACGGGGTGCCTCTGGGTGGATTCCGGAACCGGGATGTTACAATTAATATGATTAATTTATATATATTTCAATTTCTAATTCATGGAAACCCTTTTATTCATACATTAATATTGTCTTAATTATTTTTGGAAACTCAATTATCATTCCCTAAGATATGATGGTTCTTCTTGAAATTATTTCATATAAATTGGGAATATACTACTCTTTGACTTTTTTATGTGGTATTTTATCTTTTTATACATGTATTTAAATTTCTACTATATAAACCCTTTATAAATTTCTCTCACTTCATGAATAATAGTATCCATAAGAGATTTAGTTAACTCAAAAATTTTTTCTTTGAGTTTAAAGATTATTCCTTAAGAATCATTATTCTATGTTTGATAAATTATTATATTTAATATTTCATAATATATTCAATAATTTATATCTGTGTAAAATTATTCTTTCAAATCAAATATTATTTTTGGATGAATTTATTTCTCATAAAAGTGGAATTGTTTTAAGAATGAAAATACCATATCCTTTAACATTTATTTTCCCTCCATTTCTATTTTCAGTAATCCAAAAAAATAATTCTTATTTTCATGACTCCATTATTGAATATTAATTTTAAACTTTAATTTTTTCAAATGGTTTTGAGTTCAACTTTTTAAAACCATTATAATTTTTCAAGGCTCCAATATTGAATATTCCTTTAAAAAGTAAATATTTTCTAATTTTTTTAATTTATAATTTGGAAAAATTAATTATTAAAGTGACCATAACATCACATTTCACATTAAATTTAAAATAATTTTCTTAAAAACTATTGTATGAGTTCCGTACTATTTCCTATTTATATATGAAGGATTAATTTCCTTGGAAATTATTTTTAATTAATCTCCCTCTAAATGTGCTTACAGAATACAATTTTAGGGTGATTGAATTTTTTGTATCAATCATTTACCTTTTTTAGGTCATTCTCGGATATACTATTTAAAAATGATATTAACCTCTTTATATTTTCATGTTTTATTCATGTTATGATATTAGATTTATTTTTTCTATGGAACAAATGTGAATGTATTTTCATTAAAAGATGGTTTAAGTCTGATAAATCCCTAAGATGGTTTGGGTTTGATAAAAACCTAAAATATTTTGGGTCTGATAAATCCTGGAAATAGTTAGGGTATAATAATTCCCTGAGATAGTTTGGTTATGATAAAACCTAGTGATGGATTGGGTTTGATAAATCAATGATAATTTTTGGGTCTAATGAAGCCCAGTGATAGTCTGAGTTGGATAAATCCATTATGTGGTCTTGGCCTGTTAAATCCCTATAATTAATTAATTTGAGTTTGAAACTCATGACATAATCATGTTATGTGTAGGAATTTTTATTGTTCATAAAAATAATCATGGGAATTTTTTCACAACATAAATCAAGAATAATTTTTTTCCCCACAACATTATGTGTGAACATTTGGGTTGTTCAGAAAGTTATATTTTCCATGTGATAATGTTTTGCCCAAACTTATTTATTATTCAATATTTCATGATCTTGGTGTATTTCTATGTCATATTTATATTATTATGCTATATGGATCATGTTTTTCATCTCATTATTCTACACTCTTTTTCCATGGTATATGTTTGTTCATTTGAGAATACATATCCTTCTATCATGATTTTTGGAAAACTCTTATTATTCCATGTTATTTTTAATAATAAAATAATCCCCTACCCATATTTTCATATATTCAAACAATATAACACTATATTACATGTTTATGAGTAATTTTCACTTACTGAGCATTCAAGATCTCCCTTTTCTTATGTCTTTCTTTCACTAGGTTATCAATATGAGTTTAAACTATGAGGAGTCTGTAATGAAATTTAGTATGTTTTTATTATGGATAAATGTCTATATGATTGATAAAATTTTTCCTATAATATTTTCCATAAAATAAACTAATAATAAAGGTTCTTCAAGTTGTGTGAAATTTATTTGATATGCGATATTAATGTTAAATATTTTAAAGTTTATCTTGGATCATCTCACTTGGTATCAAAGTTACTTTGAAAATTTTTGTTTTTTTAGAACCAAACTTAATATTTTTGGTCTGGAGAACATTGATTATTATGAGGAACCTATTACAGTGTGTTCTATTACTATATGACATAGTCACTCCCAATAGATTCTAATTTATCCTTGCCTATAGTCCATTTAATCTATTGTGAGACTATATTGCAGACTATATTATGATGTGAATTTCTTCCTTCACTAAAACTTCTTTTTTCCTTTAACAAAAATGACTTTATGTAAACTTTAAAATTATACAACATCCATATTAATCCATAATTAACAGTGTTATTCACATAATTCCATGCTTGAAATCAATATTCATATTTAAACTCCAAATCATGATCATAATAGGATATGACCTTGAACTGTTGAAGTATCAAGGTGTATATATTTATAATGTAACACCATAAGATTTTATGAAATTTTATATTCATATAAATTTAACCTTTTTATATTTTTAATTACATGAAACATTGACTTTAGCTTCTGATAAACACAACACTAATCTTAGCATGTGTTACACGAAACACATATTTTACTATGTGTAACATGAACCACTGATTTTAAATGAAACGTGAAATTTTATTAAAATATTATTATTTAATATGATAGTTATCATCTATCCAATGGAATCGAGGGTATGAATAAGATTAACTAAATTATGAAAATATATGTTTTACATATGTATATAAAATTAATTCTTTTGTGACCAATTAATTATAAATTCAAATAAAAACTATTTTGAAATAAATGAAACATTTTTTCTGAAAAACCATGTTTATGCACACAAACATAGTTTACCTCAATCAATTAAAAATAATAATTTTGGTGAATAATTTTAATTAATTTCAAATATTATATATTTAATAAAAATTTTAACCTTTATCTTATGTGTTTTCAAGAAAATATATGAGAATGCACCCAATATTATGGTTAACATGTGTACTTTTCTAAAAATAGTATTATCGCATTCTGTACACTTATATTAAAATTAATTTTTTCATGATTAGAAAATTTATTTGAAAAAATAAAATTAATTTTTTAAATGAAAATTTAAAAATTATATTTAGGTGAATATTTTTGAATTTTCTGAAAACATAAATTTTTCAACGAATAGTGGAAAATACTAGTTTTTATTATGAATTTTTATTTCTTTTAAAGAATTTAAAAACATAAAAATTATTTTAAGTTGGTTTTAAAAGTTAAATTAGTTTAATTATATATCCTTTAATCCAATTTAGGTAATTATAATCAATTTAATATTTAATTTTGATATAAAAACCTTTAATCTTTTGAAACATTTCTCTTTAGAAAACCACTTTTTTGTCACATATATGGGATAAATTATAATTTAAAATTTTTCAATTATGTGTATGAAATTTAAAAAATGGATTCCATATTTATAATAATCAAAATTTATATTTTATAATAAGTTAAACCAAATTTTTTACCTTTATGAATAGAAAAACCATTAAAAATTAATTATCACTCTTAAGGTGAAATTAGGTTTATCGGGGGTGAAACTAAACATATAAGGTGTAAAATAAACTATAAACATGTCCAAAACCCATTTTATATAAATAAAATGAACATAAAACCTTTAAGGATCTATAATTTCCTATTTTTATTCCTTTATTATTGTGAAAAATGTGGGTGCAACTTTTGTTTTCAAAAATTACAAATGTGCCACTAACCTCGATTATAAATGGCCACCACTCTCCTCTACTATTAAAATTGACAAAACCATTTATTTCAAAAAAACTAACAAAATACCTTAATTAATTCCCAAATTTCATCCTATAATTCTTATTTTGGACAGAAACCCAACCTAAGAGGGCTTTTGGTGCGAACTAAAAGAAATTTTCCGAAGAAAAGATAACACCCCTAACCAAGCATTTTATTTTATATATTCATCCACATAATTAAATTATTATTAATACATGATTATATAATAACCTAATTGTATTAAATATATTTATATGTTGTTATGTTAAGTTCATTTCCTACAACCATCTCCACTACAATCAAATGGGATATGAAATCATTATTTGCGTGTACGGCGGACTGCCGTCTCGTGAACCGATGTTATTCATTTTCCATAACCACCTCTCTTAGATGGATATAATGATGTATTTAATGTTTTTATATTATATTTATAATATTATTATATATGTAATTATAACACTACATCTACCATCTTACCACTCAGCCTGTTAGAAAACAACAACGTGGCTTGTGAGTACGACGGACTACCGCCTGGCGAACAGATGTGATGTTTTTTTCATTTTTGTTTTAATTAGATGGTAAAAATGTAATATTAATTGAATATATATGATATATTTAAAATAATTATACTTATTTAATTATTATATCATATATACATTCTTACTTTCCATTCTATGGGGGATATGATAACGTTGTTCGTATGTATAGTAGACTACCACCTCATGAAGCGATGTGATTCGTTTTTCATTAACTCCTTTCATGGAAGTTAATTATAGTAAATTAAATTAATATATGTGATGAATATAAAATATAAATTATTATTTAATGGTAATAAATTATTTACCCGTATTTCACCTTAAGCCGATGGTTGTAGTGGAAGGGGTTTAGGGTTTGGGGTGGCTGTCATGGGGTCGATTCCCAATGACAGTTTTTTTTCATGCATGAATTATGAACAAAAATGTTTTATTTGAATTTATTTGACTTCATTATTTAAGAAAATGGAAAAAAATTGCATGCATTCATACTGTCTACCGTCTCTATGAATGATGTATTTCATTATCTATCTCTTACTTTTATAGGTTACTCCAAATACTTATATAATGGATATATATGATATTTATATCCTGATTAAAATTATTAAGATAATGGAACCATAATCAATGTAAGGGGAAGAAAAAATAACAAATCAACACATACATGAAAAAACATGGTTGTTATCTAAAATGTGATTTTAATAAGAAATTATTAACAAATGGGTAATTTAAGGACATAAGTAAATCATATATGGAATCATATATATAATTAATGTTATTTAATAAATTTATAACAAACATTAATTTGTTATATAGTAGGTTTGAACATATATAAATGAAATAATGATGTAAGGTAAGGGATTTCTAGTCTCTCTTTCATTTCTGAGATATATATGCATATTCAGCACTTTTTATTTTATATGGAGTATATACTACCCCATTTACATGTTATATCATTAATATCCTTATTTTCATGATATTTAATTTTTCATTTGATGTTATTATGTTCTTGTATTACGATTCAAAATATTACTAAAGTGGTAAGGGGTTTTTTCTCAAATTGACTTCTTTATGACATATGTTATGTTATGCACCTATATTCTATTATGAGGTATATATATATAACCATTGACATGTAATATCATGAATTCATTTATTCTCATGATGCATTCAGTTTCATTTAAATTTATTCTTTCATAGGGATTATGATTCAATGTTACCAAAGTGGTAATGGTTTTATGGTACAATATCATCATTTATCGGGATTGTTTTTGTTTAGGCTTCCTATGAAAAAATCAAATGATCAATCACTCTAGAAAATCACGATTTTTCTTATCCTAATTTTATTTTTGTATAATATATGTGTTCCCTTAATTTTACTCTATTAAAAAATTTAATATAAAAAATATTATTTTTGAGAAAAATTGTCTTAGTTTCATTCCTTGGTCTAAAAACCTACTTCCTTCCATATCTATGTTTTCAAAAGATGTTTTAAAAAATGTTTTATCATTATAACAATTATTTTTTTACTAATTTTTTAAACCATTATAAATTTTAAAAAGTTTTTTACAAGTAATATTCATGTTGTTTTCAAAAAAATGATTATTTATCTTTTAACAAAAATGTGATGGAGTCATTGTTTTAAAATGTATAGCATAAATATTATTTTCCACCATCATAAAAAAATATTTTTTTTAAAATATTCATTTATAAGTTTCAATGTTTATATTCAAATGATAGGATTTCCAAAATGTTTTATGGATTTTAAATTTTAAATAATTATTTTCAAAATTGAAAAGTTATTTTCCTCACGAAATGTTTTAAATGATTTTTAATTCTTTCTTTATAAGTTTTCAAGGTTATTTTTATAGAGAAGTATTTTGAAAACAAATTTGTTTTATAAAGTTTTTTTCAAAGTGAAAATTATATTTTCCTCAAGAAATGTTTCAAGTGATCTTCCAAAATCAATTTCCATCTAAGATGACATCCTTTGATGTTATTTAGTCTTTACTAGGGATATGATCAAAGTATACCATTCTTATTATTTATATGGATAGTTTATGTTTAGGAAACCCATTTCTATTCCAAAAGTTATATCATGATAAAATGCATATGAAACCCACTTATTTTTCTATGGGTTTTAATTTTATGAAATAATGAAATGATTATGAAACATGTTTCTTTTCCAAAATTTTATTATGATGAAATGTTTATGAAAACCATTTATTTACTTGGGTTCTGATATGATTAATGTTTAGTGATCTTGTGGCTCACATATTTATGATTTTTATTATGTGATTAGAGGTTCTTATATCTCCCTCTAATGAATTGGGTAAAGATTAATATCTCATTAGATAAATAAGACTAGATTGTGGAGTGAACCCGGTTTAGTAAAGGACTTTGTCTATTATGATAGTCTTGGGAGTGATGCTTGAATACTATAATGGTTTGGGGAGTTAACTCATACCATTATGATGTTATTGTAAATAATCCTTAAACTACTAATGAAATTATTTTTCTATGATTATGTATATACCATAAGTATATGGCTTATACTAATGTTATGCTTTCAGAACTCATTTTCTTTGATCCCATTATGATCCATGTCTTATGAACTACAAATATTTATTCCATGACTCATGTTTATGATCAATGATATGAAGGATATTGTTTTCAAATGTTATTCTCATGTTATCATTCCCATATGATCATACTATACTAATATCTACCTTGTTTACCCTTACTAAGAATCTTAGCTCACCCTTCCTTGTGTTTCATTTCCCAAGGTTATGATGAAAGATATTATGTTTGATATGTCAAATATTTTGTTATTTATGAAGAATACAGTTGGATATGATTTAGCTCTCATGGACCAATTGTTTATGTTTCAATGTTTCCAAATAAAGTATAAATTTTTGATAATCAGGCGTGTGATTGTGTAATGTAATGAATATTTATCTAAAAATATATAAAATATATATATGAGAAGTTTTGGGTATCTATAGTTGATATTATATTGAGGTATAGTTAACCATTGGAAACTAGGATGAGAAAACTTTAGTGAGATCCATAGAGATATTTCTATGGATATTTATGGCAATACGTCTATAGATAAGTCTAAGGATGATTCAAAGTTTAGGAAAATTCCATGTAGTTTTGTTAAAGGATATAGTTAGTGTATTACAACTAATTAATCCCTTTATAAATACTAAAAGTGGTTGTGGATATGTCATAGAGGTACCTAGGGATAATAACTCTGAAAAGGGTTCATTGAGCTAGACTCGATCATCACCTGGTGCACGAAAATGGCCCTTACAAAACACCTGGTTTTCCACACATGGGGTGTATTAATTGGAAATTCAAAAACTCTTGACAAACAATATTGAAGGATTTAAATAGATTATGACTTTTTATGACCTAGGATATAACTAAGGATCCATATATTAAGAATAAGTTGCCATGATTTACACATCCTAAAAGTAATTTTTTATGATTAGGTGGTTTCCCTTTATGAATATTGTTACTAACACAATGATTTTTTTAGTGAATAGAGGGAACCATAAGGAACTGTATTATTGTTGAATATGATAGATAATTTTTTTATGATAAACAAAATGGTATGATGATTGTAATGAAGGATATTACTCGTATTCCTAATCATTTTTCATGATATATGATTAACAAATTTCACCTTAAACAACTCTTGGACTCACCAAATAAAATATTGATAAATTATATTGAGAGTGTGGGTGGTGTATACCGTGGAGAAAATAATATTCGGTTTCTTATACATAAATAATGTGGAAATAATCACTCTAGGAAATGTATCAAAGGAATGAGAAGATGTTTTATGTGTGGATAAGAATATAATAGAGTAATTAATTTATGAGGAAAAATTAAAAGTTCAGTTAATGAAATGGATTATAATATTGATTTCTCTAAGGCATCATCATTTTTCAAATGTTATAAAATGTGGAAAATGTGGGTATTATATGAATCAATGTCCTATATAGGAGATATCGTGAATAGAATCATCAAGGTGGTATGATTAATAGTTATATAGATGATGATGGAGAGACCATGAACAACATATGAAAGTAAATAGGTATTATGGAATAAGATTATGAATCCTAACTATTGGTTTAAGAATGAAGTGCACTAATTTAAATGTTTATGTATTGGAATTTAATAATTGTGAAATATATAAGTATTTTTCGGTATAATTTTTTTGTTATGGACTTAAAAGAATATGTTAAATTTTGTTAATAACCACAAAAAGTGATTTAATGGAAATTGATATTTTATGGAAACCACATGATTAGGGTAAGATAAACCTTAATATATTCCTGGGGTTGAGATAATAATGTTGCGGTATAGAGATAATGGATATGAATAATGTAAATTGTATAGTATTGATGACCTTGGAACTAATTAATGATTTTTGTAAAATGTGGTTTAGGATATAATTTATGGACTTTACATCATTATTGGATATATAGAATATATTAAAAAAAATAGGTTTTTTTCATGTAATGGGTAATCATGTATTTTTTTTTATTGAGTTTTTATTATATTTATGGTTATTACCTTGCTTCGGGAGAATATATTATCAAGGTAATCACATGTTTTTGGTGTGAACATTAATAGATGTTTATTGATATTCAAATGATTAATGTTAAGTTGACTTTGGGAAATTTAGTGACTTTCCTTCTATTTTTTATTTCAATTTTGATAAGGCATGGAGGATAACTAAGGTTAAAAATTCATGAAATTGATTAATTCACAATTTGGAATTCATTGGATAAATTTTTCTAATTTTTTTTTTTGATAATGACTAGTCATTATTTAATAGATATTATGATCTATTAGTATATCAAGAATAAAAAATCCATCTTCTCTTCTTAAAGTAAGATATGGTGTGAAAATTGATTGAAAAATATGTAAAGGATGATATTGTTCATATAAAATGGAATGAAATCAAGTAATTATATATTCTCAGGAAAATTCCACATGTTTTAGAAAAGGATTTAAAAAAATACCTATTACCATCATTTCTTATGATATAAATAACCTTTTCACACCTATTTGGTTTATGGTTTTATACTTGTTGATATTCACATGATCATTCAATTTCTTATTATCAATTATCTATTTCACTCTACATCACTATTTTTATATTATTCTTTTATTCCATGTCTAAATATTCACTTTTGGCATATGTTATCCTATTTGGAAACCTTTTATGTGATATTCCAGATAACCATCACATATCCATTTCTCTCTTTCTAGGAGGAAGTTTTATTAACAATTATTATGATGTGGGTTACCCAAAAGGGTATTGTCAAATGTTAAACCCTTTTTTACTGTGTATAAGTTCGAATTGTGTGGATGCAATTTATTTTAGGGGGTAAAATGTAACACCTAGATATTTTATAAAATATATTTTTCAAATAAATTCAATATTTTTGTTATTTTTTATTACACACAACACCATGTTTAGCTTGAATTACATGAAACACTAAGTTTATCTTGTGTTACATGAAATACTTAGTTTGTCTTGTGTTATATAAAACATCAAGGTTAAAAGAAATGTGACATATTACTAAAATATTATTATTTAATATGATAGTTATCACCTAGACATTAGAATAGTGGGTATAAATACGATTAACTAAATTATGAAAATATATGGTTTGTACATGTATATAAAATTAATTATTTTGTGACCAATTAATTATAAATGAAATTAAGAATAAAACTTTAAAATAAGTGAAATCTTTTTCTAAAAAACAACTTTTATGCTCAAAAACATGTTTTACCTAAATAAATTAAAAAAATAAATTTTGGTAAATTTATTTAATTAAATGTATATATTATATATTCAATAAAATATTTAACAATAATATTACTCTTTTTCTAGATAATATATAAGAATAAATCTAATTTTATGCTTAAAACTCTATTTTTATAAAAATCATTTTTGTCGTAGTTTGCGCACTTATATAAAAAAATTATCCAATTTTAGAAATTTTATTTCAAAAAATAAAATTAATTTTTAAAATAATTACGTCAAAATTATCTTCATGTGAACTTTTGATAATTTTTTGAAAAGACACATTTTTTAATGAATAGTTATAAATATTAGTTATATTCTGAATTTTCATTTTTTTTAAAGAATTTAAAAATGTTTAAATAATTTTAATATGGTAATAAAATTAAAATTACTTCAATTATATATATATTCATCCAATTAATTCCATTTTAATCAATTTCATATTTATTTTTTATATAAAAACATTTTAATCTTTTGAAACATTTCTCTTTGGAAAACCGCTTTTTTATTGCATCTATGGGGTTACTTTTAAAATAAATTATAACACATATGTGAATTGAATTTTTATAAATGGGTTAAATGTTTATAATAATAATAATTTAAATTTTATAATACTTTCAACTTAATTTTTTTCCATTATGAATAGTAAAATAAGTAAAACATAATTATCGTTATTAAGGTGAAAATGGGTTTACCAGGGGGAAACTAAAAACATAAGGTGAAAAATGACCTATAAAATTTTCCAACACTAATTTTTTAGAAATATTTAGACCTTATAATATCTAATTTTAGATAATATCCCATTTTTGTTCCTTGTGGCATGTGAAAAATGTGGGTACACCATTTTCTTTTCAAAAATTATAATTTTTCTACTTACCTCACTTATAAAAAGTCACCCCTCTCCTATCATCTTAACACTTAAAACTCTTCTTTTTAGTATAATAAATGACCAAATACCTTCTTTATTTCAATCCTCTCATACTATAATCCATATTTTTTCATAAATCTAACCTAGAAATTCATTTGGTGAAAAATAAAAGGAGTTTCCCTGAGAAGAGGTAACGTCTCGAACCAAGCATTTCTTTATTTATTACTCCACATCCTAAAATTATTATTAAAATATGATGATATAAGAACCATATTATATTCCATATACTTGTATTTTTTTATGTTATTTTCATTTCCTACTACCATCTCCACTTCCATCAAAAGGGATACAAAATCATCATTCATGTGTATTGTGGACTACAGCCTCACAAACCGATGTTATTCATTTTCCATCATCACATATAATGGATGGATATAATGATTTATTTAATTTTTATATGTTATATTTATTATATTATTATATATATGGAATTATAATACCAAATATACCTTCTTACCTCCCAACCCATTGAAAACAATAAAGTTAGTCGTGTGTACGGTGGACTACCACCTTGAGAGACGATGTGTTGTGTATTTCATTTATTTTTTACATGGATTATAATAAGATTATATTAAATGAAAATATATATTTTTAACATAATTATAATTATGTAATTATTACATCACATATACCTTCTTACTTTCAATTATGTGGGGGATACGATAGCTTCATTCATGAGTATGACATACTACTGCCTTACGAAGCGATATGATTCATTTTTCACTAATGATGTGCATGAAAGTAATTAGGGTAAATTTAATTAATATATGTGATATATATGAAATAAAAATGATTCTGGAGAGTTAATTTATTATTTAACTTTTTTTCATCTTTTGAGAACATGGAAACAAAGTTCATGTGTACATACTACCTATCGTCTCCATGAAATGTGTGGTTCATTTTCTATCTCTAAATTTAATGGATTAATATAAATACATGTATACTGAATATATAAAACATTTATATCATGTTTAAAATTATGTATATTATATAACCATGATCAAAGTGAGAGGACCTAAAAATAACAAATCAAACATACAGAAAAATAAAGCGGTTATTATCTGAAATGTGATTTTAATAGAGAAATGTTAATAAATGAGTAATAAAATGTCATAAGTAAATAATATATAGTATGAAATATATAATTATAGTTCTATAATATATTTATAATAAAAATATATTTATTATATAGGAGTTTTTAATGTGTAAAAAATAATTTGAGACTCAAGGTAAGGGATTTATAGTCTCTCTTTCATTTTTAGGATACATATGCCAATTCACCACTCATTTTTTTTTGGTAAATATACTTTCCTATTGAAATTTTATATCATAAATAGTTTATTTTCATGATATTTAATGTTAAATTTGATTTTATTATTTATTAGTTCTTACGATTCAAATGATTACCAAAGCAGAAAGGGGTTTTTCTCTCAAATTTCCTTCTTTGAGAAATAAGCCTTATTATAAACCTAAATTCTTTTATGAGCTATATATACTGCCCCTTTGACATATAACATCATGAATTCATTTTTTACCATTATATATTATTTTTAATTTAATTTTATTCCTTCGTATGTCCTATGATTCAATCTTACCAAAGTGGTCATGGTTTTATGATACAATCTCATCGTTTATCAGGATTGTTTATGTTTATAATTAAGATGGTGAAAGATTATGATCTATCTCTCATGAAACTCATGAGTTTTATTATCATATTTTTATTTTTTCATAATAAATTTTTTACTTCCCCTTTACTCTCTTAATGTTTTAAATAAAACCAAATATTTTTTTTGAGAAAAATCATCTTTATTTCTCTATACATTCAAAAACCCCTTTTCCTTCCATATAAATGTTTTGAAAAAAATAATAAATGTTTTAACACTCTAAAAAAATTATTAAATAAATTTTTTATAATTTTCAAATTTTACAATGTTTTTAAAAATGAATCACCATGTCCTTTCCAAAAAACAATTCACATTTGTATTTTATTAAAATTTTGAAAAGAATATTTGTTTTAACATGTATAAAATGAATGATATTTTTCATCATCACGACCAAATAATTGTTTAATGTCTTCATTTATATGTTTCAGTTTTTATATTAAAAGAATAAGATTCCCAAAAAAATATTTTTTTAAAGTAATGTTCAAAATAGAAAGGATATTTTCTTAAAGAAATTTTTTAATTGATTTTTAAATATTTTTTTATAATTCTAAGTATATTTTTAATAAGAATTATTTTGATAAAATGTTATTTTTTAAAATATTTTTCAATTTGGAAATGATATTTTCCTTAATAAATGTTCCTAGTGATCTTTAAAAAACATTTTCCTTCTAACATGAAATCTTTTTATATTACTTATACTTTACTGGGGATATGATACAAGGATACCATTATTATTATTTCTTTTGATGGTTTGTGTTTATGAAACATGTTCTCATCAATGAGTTATACCTTGATAAAATTCTTATGAAACCCCCTTATTTTTCTATGGTATATTCTTTGATGAAATGATGAAATGATTATGAAACCTCTTTCTTTTCCCCTAATTATATTATGATGAAATGTTTATGAACATCATTTCTTTGCATGGGTTCCAATATGATGAATGTTTTATGATCTTTTTTAACATATGTATATAATTTTCATTATGTGAGGGTTGGGACCTATATCTCCCTCAAATGAATCAGGTAAATATTGATATCTCATGATATAAACATGAATATAATGGGGAGTGAACCTAGTTCAGTAAGGGACTTTGTACACTAAGATATTACTTAGAGTAAACCTTAACTACTATGATGGTTTGGGAGTGAAATCACTCCATTATGATAGTCTTGGAAATAACCCTTTTACTACTAAGTAAATGATTTTATATGATTATGTGTATACCACAAATCTATGTATTATACCAATTTTATGCTCTCATGGATCATGTTATTTAATCCCATTATGACTCATGTCTTATGAACTACCAAGATTTATACCATCAATCAAATTTATGATCTATTATTTAATGGGTGTGATTTTAAATTATTATTATCATGTTATCATTATCATATACTCATGTTATATTTATATCTCACTTATTTTCCATTTTTTTGCATCATATATCACCCTTTATTATGTTTCATTTCCCCAGTTTATTTTGAAATATATTATGTATGATTAGTCTAATAAGGGTGTTAGTTATGAATAACATAGTGTGAGTTGAGGTTTCTCACATGGACCAGTTGATTTATGTGTCCAAGTTTCCAAATGCATTATTCCTTTAAAATACTTAGGCATGTGTTTGGGTTATGTAATGAATATTCATCTAAAAAGATTTATTATCTATGTGTGATAATTTTAGAGTCTCTACACATAATCACCTCCTCATAACCACTATTTTGAATTTAATTCCCCTCACAAAATATGGAATGATCATCGTTGAAATTCTAATACCATGTATTTCATTAGTATTCATCCTTCACAAAATGTGGTTCCCATGTATCGTAACCATCATTACATCACCCAAACATCATTATCCTATCATTTCAACCTATATTTTCATACTAAAAAATCCAACCTATATTGTCAAAAAAATCCAATATTTATTATAATGAATAGAACACATAACCAACTGGTTACAACATTATCCCTCTTTGGATTTTTTTGAAAATACTACCACAAATCCTATATCTCTATGTATCACAATTTCTCTAAACAGATGTATTTATTAACAGTTCATTTATTTCACTCCCCCTTTATCAATAAAATGAAAAGGGTCTTCTTGCTACTAGTTTTTTTCCAATTTCTACCACATTTTTTATATAAAAAGAACTTTAGTGTCCTAACTATATGTTATTATTTATGTTTATCATAATTTCCTTGTGAATATTAAAAAATATTTATCCCAAACACCACTTTTTGGAAACCAGTTCCATATATTATCTTAAGTATTAGACTCTTCATTCAGTATAAACATTATTTCAAAAAGTTAGTGAATTAATCTACAACATGGAAATGTGTCATAAAGAAATACACAAACTTGGATAAGTCATAATGTGATGTAGAAAACAAATTTTTAAGTCAATAATATCAATGTTTTTCCTTTCACTCACTTAATTCCTAAAATATGATGAAGGTTCATATTATAATTCTTTATCAATACATTCTATGATCTCAATCACACTTAAACAAAACCAATGGTGAATAAATAATAAATAACTAAGGGTGTCATTCATACAACATTTTTAATAAATTGATACCCCTTGTTAATATATACTAAGGATACAAATTGATCTCAATTATCTTCTTTTCTCTATAGGGATTCTATCTTTCTAGATAAATTTAAACTATATTTTCATTCCCATCACCAAATCCCTATACATTTTATTATCTATTGACACCAAATATTTTGAAAAAATGTTTATCATAAGAATTCAACTTATTGGTCATAGAAATATCTTTTCAATATCATCTAGTATCCTAAAAATTTAATTATATGACACCAAATTTGTAGATCATAAAAAAATAGAAAATTTATTCCTTTAAGATTATATTTGATCTTCCATTAAGATTCATGCCTACGTCTTCAAGCTCTTCCACTAATTGATAAAGGCCTAATACAACCACTTCAATTTGAAAACTATCTTGATGACATATAGAAAACACAGATATAGTTTTCATCGCTATTTCACTCTAATATGGATTTTTTACCAATTTTACCTTATTATCTCAATATTTATAACCAAATTAACGTTTCAATTTCAGGTTAGATGCTTGATATCAATTTTTGATTCAGATTAAGAATTGATACCATTATTTTTTATTCTAACATCACTCATTGTATGTATTTCCTTTTTACACAATCACATATCAGGTAATTTATCACCTTATTAATCTTGTGTCACTTTAGAAAACAGTACATAACATTTAACAACATGGGAATACGTACACTACACGGTTATCCTCAGGTAGAGGACTGTAGTTTTTCATGGTGGACCAACACTTTAATTTCAACTTTCTCTTATGTCACCTTAGTGGTTATTCTCAAAATACCACATGTACAATTTTTATTCTTGAAATTTTATAAAGGATTATCCATCTCCATTTCCGTAGGATTCACCGCTATTTTAGTATTAATAAAACATGTACATGTTTCTTTCATTGATGATTCATCTATACATACTTTATAATTATTCTTCCATTATATGATGGATATTCCACCAACATTCACCTCTTTCCTTATAGAATTATTTTTTGAAACCCCTATGTGGGCTTTGTGTTTCTCCTATTTGATATTCATTAGAGTAACCTTGTAACACCCCATGCTTCTATGGTACGTTTCCCTTCGAATAATGCGATAGCGTGTGTTGTACGCAACCTCGAGTTCTAACACACACCACAACTAATTAAACTAGCCGTTGTGAATAGTAATACCTACTTTTTGAAATCATATATATTTTATATTTCAAAATGGACTTCATTTTTGGATTCAGAATATCGAAATTAGTCTAGGGTGAAATTTTGGTACTTTTCGGATAACTTTCATATTTTGATGAATAGTGAAAATTACTAAATTTTAATTAAAAACAACTTTTTTAATCAAAATAATTAATAGTGATAAATTATGAATTTGAGTGGTTTTAAAGTATATTTAGAATATATTTTTACCATTTAATATAATTTTGTTCATTGGACATAATTTTACAATTAAACCAAACATAAACAAGTGTCAATCTTTTGATAGTTATTATCTCTTAAAAACACGCTTTTTATTTTGACAGCGGGAATTAATTTTAAATTAATTTCTGCCACTTCTGTGTTTTGAATTTAGGAAAATGGATTCCATATTTGGAATCAGGATTTCCAAATTATGTAAATAGGTAACTTTTATTTTTACACATTTTGAATAATTACTGCGGTAAATATTTTATTTACCATGGTTAAAGGGTAAATCCGGTAAATAAGGGTTAAAAAATAATATTATAATAATACTAAATTACCCTAAAACGTGTCTTAACCCTATTGGTTGATACATGGTCTACCATGGGCATCTTTGGGTCTATTTTGGGACCCCATGGATCCACTTGTAAGTGATAATGACACATTATATTAATAAAGCTAAAATAAAAATAAAAATGGCATAAGCTTACATCTTTTAGAAGAACAATTTTTACATAGGGTTATAAATGTTGGATTTTAGATTATAAATATTCATTAGAAAGCTAAAAAGATTTCCTACATGATGATATTTTATTTTTAATTTTTAGACATCAAATAAGTTAAATTATTAATGACACAATAATGATGCAATGTTTACCTCATTAATAAATCATTTAAATAAATAAGATTATAATGATTACAATATTATCTAAAACCTGTCCAATTATTATTGGTTGATGTTATTTAGAATATGAGTCATCTTATCTTCGACCTCAATGATTTTTGGACCATTATAAACCGAATACAAATATATTATAAAGTAATACTTTCACACTTTCCTAAAGAGCCCCTCCTCTCCCTTATAAAAGGAGACCACTTCTACTCATTCCTCACACCTCTCAAGCCACTTGGCTCATCCAAACTCTGCCCAACTAAGCTCCCCACATCCCTATACTCCTCCTTGAAGCTTCCCCTTAGGCAGAAAGCATTTCAAGAAGTCCTTTGGTTCCAACCAAAGTGAGTTACCTAAATTAAAGGTAACGATTTCTCTTAAATTATTTTCATTTATTTTGCTTCTTCAACCCCCAAACTCTTTTTATTTCCTTTCTTTTGTAACAACACCAGTATCCACAATATACTAGGATGTTGTTATAATAAGGATTCAAACTACACATACACACAACTCCATCTAATGGATGATGAACATAATGTTTCTGTGGATGGCAAACTAACGCCTCACGAAACGATGATTGTTCAAAAACATCTTACCGCCTCTCATGGTGGCCATTATGATGGCACTGTAATTAAATATGATATTAATGATATATATTTTATATATAAGCTTCTGTAATTCCATTTTATTTCATACCATTATTCGTTTCATGTTGTATATACATACGATAATTTCATTTGAGGAAGTGCGGACTACCGCCCCCTTAAAATGATATGACTCGTTCATACCACACATGGAACGTATAAAGGATGGTGTTAATGAACTTAAGTAACATATATAAAATATTATATTATACTGGAATAGTAATATACCTATGTATCATTTGGATTTGATTCTTTTAAAAATTAAATGGAAGTAGCGTTCGTGCGTACGTACGGACTACCGTCTCCACGAACGCGATGAGATTCATTCTCCATCGTATCCATTCAAGTATAATTATCATTTGATGATTTAAAAATGATGTTTAAGGACTTAATACCATTCTGGATTTGAATAATATACAACCTATCCCTTACAAACATGTCTTACGTAACAAAACATACAAAAGCAAACGAGTAAGTTAACACCCGAAACAACGATAATACTAAGATATTATTAACAAATCAATGTTAAAAGATCATATATGATATCATATTGATATATATGATTCTTGTATAATTTAATAACAATTATTTCACCATTATACAGGAGGTTAACCTACCCCAACCAAGGAAAAGTACAAGGTAAGGGTTATTTCACAATCTCTTCATTATCCGAGGTTGTTTATACGTAATAATCTGCTGGGATCTCGTTATCATCCACATCCATGTTTCTTCAAAATGTATTTCAAAACATTTTTACTATTTAATAGAATATGAGTTAAAGTCATTTATACCCTTTTTGACCTTTTTAAGTGGTTTATAAAGGAATCTTTCGGTCGTTTTCCAAACAAGGTCTTTTTAACCTTTTCGTCAGAATTAAGGTAAGAATGTATTTTTTTAACTTATTCGGCGTATGCGGCTATTTTACACCATTATAAAATCTTCAAAGCATCCCTTACATGCTTATAAGGGTATTTTCAAAATAAATGTTTTCTTTTATAATTATGTGATTATTATATGATTTCAAAAAAAAGAGATATTTCTCTCAAATATATGAAAATCCAGTGCAAATGTATACGTATTTAACGCAAGCTTAAAAATGTTTTCAGAAAACTTGACTCTCGAGTGTGGTAGATAGGAAGGGATTGGGAGTGGACCAATCATGGCCTATAATTAGTCGAGCAGTCTCATAATTAGTTATTTTGTTTTCAGAAGCTTGCATAATGATTTCATAAAAACACTGGAGTATTTTTTAGTAATTTTAAACGTAAGTATCTTCTAAAAAAATTACATCGGTAGGTCTCATGAGACAAACTAGTGTCTTGGCACAAGGCCTTGACAAAATCTTATTTGTAGTATTGGCACGAGGCCTTGGCTATGTGGTTATGATAGTCTGGCATTATGCATTCCAACATTATGAAAGTGGTTATTGATTTTTTCATGTGATTATTCGATTAGTAGAATATCCATGTGAATAAGTAAATGGCATTATTTCATTTTATTTATGCCATACCATGTTGAAAGTTCATATTTAAAAGGCTTTTGTTTTAGTTATACATTGCCTTAAATGTTTATTCTTATTTATGAAAGTTTCCGCTATATTGTTATCCTTACTGGGCATTTGAGCTCACCCCTTTTCTATGTTTTATTTTTCCCAGGATGTGAAGAAGTAAGTTATGAATGACCTGCAGGGATTTTATGAGGGGTTAATAGTGTGGATTGTGGAAACATTATGTTGTTGTAGTAGTTTTTCATTTTATGATGTAATGTAAAACTTATGAATATATCTAGTGTTTCCAAGGCTACTAAACCAATCGGTCTTTTGAGATTTGATCTTTCTTGTGATCATGCCAATGTTATGTAATAATGCACCGACTCTGGGTAACTGGGGTCGGGGCGTTACAGTTGGTATCAGAGGAAGTTTAGTACAAACCTTGGAAGCTAGATTTAGATAAACTCTGATTAGAGCACGTAGACCTAAGATGAACTTTGAGGATTAGTATAGAAGAACTTCCTAGAATTTTGGTGTTGTAGAGATTTTGTGAGTTTTTCGAGCAATACATCCCTGTCTGGATACGAGCAGGTAGAGGCGGCTCTGGCACAGATGTACCTAGGGGTAAAACCCGAAAACACCGCTTTGAGCTAGACTCGAACGGGAACTGGTGCACGACAACGGGCCTTGCTGCACTCTTGGTTACGACACTCCCGGGGGATATGCTTAGGATAACTCTCATTTTCTTTACAAATCATTTTGAAGGGATTATGAGTATATACTTCCTCAAAGAAAACATTCTTATGATTATGGATTATATCCATAAATAGTTCAATTTATGTTAAGTGTTTTATAAGTATGGGATTATGTATTTTGATTCATAAACTGATCTAGTTTATGCCATTGTTTAGAAATGGCGCCCAGTAGAAGGAATGAGAACTCCAGAAATGCACATGATCCAAAGTGAAGGAAGGATCATATCTTTCATGGTCTTAAGCTAGAATTGATAAGAGAAATAGTCTCCCATTTATTATCATCATATGAAGAAATAATATCATGTGTTTATAAGATAAGTAAATAGTTTACTGAGTCCTATGGCTTTGAAGGGAAGCAAGAGAAGAAAAGGATAGAAGAGAAAAAGATGGATAAAGGGAAGAGGGAAAAGAATAATTTTCCCATATGTGGTAACTGTGGAATGAAACACCCTGGAACTTGCCTGAAAGGAATGGGAGTTTGTTATAAGTGTGGAGGAAAAGGGCACAAAGTACGTGACTGCAAGGGTAAGAAAATGGTTTTAAATGTACAATGCTTCATTTGCAAGGAGTTTGGACACTACGCGAACCTATGCCCCAGTCATCAGACTATGCCGCAAATGATGCTATTGGATAATAATCAAGTTATGATACTACCACAGATGAAGAGGAATGATTAGAGTTCTTATGTTGATTATGCCAATTGAGTGTTGTATTAACAATGTACTTGTTATAATAATTATGGAGTATATAAGGATTGTACTGCAGTACTATTTCATTAAGGACTTGAAATTGTGTGGAACAAAGAAAAGTGACTCAATAGCAGGTTAAATTTTTGGAAAATATATGGTTGAGAGAATGATAAACCATAATATAGTTCTGATACTGAGGTAGTGATTTTGGAATAATATGTGATTGTTTTAGATAAATTATATTGGATATTCTTGACTACCTTGGAACTGATTAATGATTTGTATATTCCATCATTGTTGGGGATTAAAACATTTTTGGATTAATGAAGTATATCCAGCATTCTATATGGAATAAGGGAGCATGAATGTAATCAATAAGGAATATGGTAATACATGATGAAGGTATTCATATGCTATTACGGGGTAAAAAGGATCTATATTATGTTTACCTTCCTTGTGAATGTTGGACTATGAGTTTGGACAGAAGTATTTTGGATAGTTCTAGTTTGGATTATTTTGGATTTCTATAAAAGGACAACCCGGAGGTCGGACGACAACCCGTCGCGTCCGGCAAGGCTGCGAGACTTGAACCCGCAACCGAAGGGAGACAAGAGTGTATCACCTACCACTATCCCACGAGATGTCCTGGATTAAATAAAGTAGTTTTTTAAAAGATCTGGGAGATGAATTATAAATTCGTTTATTTTGGAACCCGATCTGTCTTATTGCGAAGAGCCCATCAAGATTCTTGATACGAGAGAACAAGTGCTGAGAAACCGGACGACGCGTCTGGTAAAAGTTTTGTGGAGGAATCATAAGATGGAAGAGGCAACGTGGGAACCCGAGGAACTTATGATGAAGAACCACCCGAGTCTTTTTATGCAGTAATACCCTAGAAATTGCGAGGACGCAATTATTTGAAGGAGGGGAGAATGTAACACCCCATGCTTCTATGGTACGTTTCCCTTCGAATAATGCGATAGCGTGTGTTGTACGCAACCTCGAGTTCTAACACACACCACAACTAATTAAACTAGCCGTTGTGAATAGTAATACCTACTTTTTGAAATCATATATATTTTATATTTCAAAATGGACTTCATTTTTGGATTCGGAATATCGAAATTAGTCTAGGGTGAAATTTTGGTACTTTTCGGATAACTTTCATATTTTGATGAATAGTGAAAATTACTAAATTTTAATTAAAAACAACTTTTTTAATCAAAATAATTAATAGTGATAAATTATGAATTTGAGTGGTTTTAAAGTATATTTAGAATATATTTTTACCATTTAATATAATTTTGGTCATTGGACATAATTTTACAATTAAACCAAACATAAACAAGTGTCAATCTTTTGATAGTTATTATCTCTTAAAAACACGCTTTTTATTTTGACAGCGGGAATTAATTTTAAATTAATTTCTGCCACTTCTGTGTTTTGAATTTAGGAAAATGGATTCCATATTTGGAATCAGGATTTCCAAATTATGTAAATAGGTAACTTTTATTTTTACACATTTTGAATAATTACTGCGGTAAATATTTTATTTACCATGGTTAAAGGGTAAATCCGGTAAATAAGGGTTAAAAAATAATATTATAATAATACTAAATTACCCTAAAACGTGTCTTAACCCTATTGGTTGATACATGGTCGACCATGGGCATCTTTGGGTCTATTTTGGGACCCCATGGATCCACTTGTAAGTGATAATGACACATTATATTAATAAAGCTAAAATAAAAATAAAAATGGCATAAGCTTACATCTTTTAGAAGAACAATTTTTACATAGGGTTATACATGTTGGATTTTCGATTATAAATATTCATTAGAAAGATAAAAATATTTCCTACATGATGATATTTTATTTATAATTTTTAGACATCAAATAAGTTAAATTATTAATGACACAATAATGATGCAATGTTTACCTCATTAATAAATCATTTAAATAAATAAGATTATAATGATTAAAATATTATCTAAAACCTGTCCAATTCTTATTGGTTGATGTTATTTAGAATATGAGTCATCTTATCTTCGACCTCAATGATTTTTGGACCATTATAAACCGAATACAAATATATTATAAAGTAATACTTTCACACTTTCCTAAAGAGCCCCTCCTCTCCCTTATAAAAGGAGACCACTTCTACTCATTCCTCACACCTCTCAAGCCACTTGGCTCGTCCAAACTCTGCCCAAATAAGCTCCCCACATCCCTATCCTCCTCCTTGAAGCTTCCCCTTAGGCAGAAAGCATTTCAAGAAGTCCTTTGGTTCCAACCAAAGTGAGTTACCTAAATTAAAGGTAACGATTTCTCTTAAATTATTTTCATTTATTTTGCTTCTTCAACCCCCAAACTCTTTTTATTTCCTTTCTTTTGTAACAACACCAGTATCCACAATATACTAGGATGTTGTTATAATAAGAATTTAAACTACACATACACACAACTCCATCTAATGGATGATGAACATAATGTTTATGTGGATGGAAAACTAACGCCTCACGAAACGATGATTGTTCAAAAACATCTTACCGCCTCTCATGGTGGCCATTATGATGGCACTGTAATTAAATATGATATTAATGATATATATTTTATATATAAGCTTCTGTAATTCCATTTTATTTCATACCATTATTCGTTTCATGTTGTATATACATACGATAATTTCATTTGAGGAAGTGCGGACTACCGCCCCCTTAAAATGATATGACTCGTTCATACCACACATGGAACATATAAAGGATGGTGTTAATGAACTTAAGTAACATATATAAAATATTATATTATACTGGAATAGTAATATACCTATGTATCATTTGGATTTGATTCTTTTAAAAATTAAATGGAAGTAGCGTTCGTGCGTACGTACGGACTACCGTCTCCACGAACGCGATGAGATTCATTCTCCATCGTATCCATTCAAGTATAATTATCATTTTATGATTTAAAAATGATGTTTAAGGACTTAATACCATTCTGGATTTGAATAATATACAACCTATCCCTTACAAACATGTCTTACGTAACAAAACATACAAAAGCAAACGAGTAAGTTAACACCCGAAACAACGATAATACTAAGATATTATTAACAAATCAATGTTAAAAGATCATATATGATATCATATTGATATATATGATTCTTGTATAATTTAATAACAATTATTTCACCATTATACAGGAGGTTAACCTACCCCAACCAAGGAAAAGTACAAGGTAAGGGTTATTTCACAATCTCTTCATTATCCGAGGTTGTTTATACGTAATAATCTGCTGGGATCTCGTTATCATCCACATCCATGTTTCTTCAAAATGTATTTCAAAACATTTTTACTATTTACGAGAATATGAGTTAAAGTCATTTATACCCTTTTTGACTTTTTTAAGTGGTTTATAAAGGAATCTTTCGGTCGTTTTCCAAACAAGGTCTTTTTAACCTTTTCGTCAGAATTAAGGTAAGAATGTATTTTTTTAACTTATTCGGCGTATGCGGCTATTTTACACCATTATAAAATCTTCAAAGCATCCCTTACATGATTATAAGGGTATTTTCAAAATAAATGTTTTCTTTTATAATTATGTGATTATTATATGATTTCAAAAAAAAAGATATTTCTCTCAAATATATGAAAATCCAGTGCAAATGTATACGTATTTAACGCAAGCTTAAAAATGTTTTCAGAAAACCTGACTCTCGAGTGTGGTAGATAGGAAGGGATTGGGAGTGGACCAATCATGGCCTATAATTAGTCGAGCAGTCTCATAATTAGTTATTTTGTTTTCAGAAGCTTGCATAATGATTTCATAAAAACACTGGAGTATTTTTTAGTAATTTTAAACGTAAGTATCTTCTAAAAAAATTACATCGGTAGGTCTCATGAGACAAACTAGTGTCTTGGCACAAGGCCTTGACAAAATCTTATTTGTAGTCTTGGCACGAGGCCTTGGCTATGTGGTTATGATAGTCTGGCATTATGCATTCCAACATTATGAAAGTGGTTATTGATTTTTGCATGTGATTATTCGATTAGTAGAATATCCATGTGAATAAGTAAATGGCATTATTTCATTTTATTTATGCCATACCATGTTGAAAGTTCATATTTAAAAGGCTTTTGTTTTAGTTATACATTGCCTTAAATGTTTATTCTTATTTATGAAAGTTTCCGCTATATTGTTATCCTTACTGGGCATTTGAGCTCACCCCTTTTCTATGTTTTATTTTTCCCAGGATGTGAAGAAGTAAGTTATGAATGACCTGCAGGGATTTTATGAGGGGTTAATAGTGTGGATTGTGGAAACATTATGTTGTTGTAGTAGTTTTTCATTTTATGATGTAATGTAAAACTTATGAATATATCTAGTGTTTCCAAGGCTACTAAACCAATCGGTCTTTCGAGATTTGATCTTTCTTGTGATCATGCCAATGTTATGTAATAATGCACCGACTCTGGGTAACTGGGGTCAGGGCGTTACAAACCTAACCATTTTTCATCCATGGTGAATCTTTTTTGAGGTACTCGACCATATTTCTTATAGAGGGATTAGCTGCCATCTTTTTTCTCCAATATTTTACATTCTTTCCAAGTGGGATATTGTGAGTAAAACATTATTAAGGAATGTATCACCTTTCATTGAGTTCCAAAATTTATTTCTTATAAATATATAAATCTATTTTCCAATAAAAAATATTTTATTTTAGTTCAAGCTATCATTCCATTTTTCATAGGAATTGAGGATTTACTTATGAAGAATTTAACTCCTATCCTGCTGTATTTTCATTCCATATGTCCATATATAGAATATATAAAATATATATTGTTGAAAATATACCCCACATATTTATTCCTATATTTATATTTCATTGTAGTAGATTTTATTCCTCCTTTACAACCTTGGGATTATATAAACACACTCACGGTGGGTTCCTTGATTCTATAATAGTACCAATTTGTATATAACTTCATTTGAGAGCCTTCTATTATAGATTTATCTAGAAATATCCAATTTTATATTTATTTTACATTAGAACACTTTTTTCTCCATGTTTTTATGCTTTAATGTGAGGAATCATATTCATTTATTTATAGGTATTTGACCTCCCATCGATCACCTTTATCTCCCAATAATTATACTTTAACTAGGTCTCAATTCACTTTAACCTTGGGTAATCTATCTTCCAAAAATTTATCCATTATTCAAGTTATGTTTTTAGATGGATAATTTATGTTTTCATCTCCTTCTCCATGGTCATTTTTCCCCACTTCGTGTGGATGTTCTTTAAGTATATCACATTTTTCTTTTTATACTTTCACCCATTCAAATAATATTTTCATTAAAGGACACCTCCACTTGACTTAATATTTTATTCTTCTTGGATAAATGTTCTATGAATATATATTCTACTTAATGAATTATCTAAATTTTATCCACTATATTATATAATGATTAGATCTTGTCTTAATCACTACAGGAACATTATCAAGATCGATAGCTAGATGTCTTTGACACTTCATACATTAAATCACCATCAACACCAATATCCATGGGGGAATATGAGTATCTCTATTTTTAATCATTGTCTAAAAAAATGTTGGAAAAATATTTAACATCTATCTCAAACTCACAGACCATAGTGGTTTCTCCATTTTTTTTGAGTAATTCTTGTTGTTCCTCCTATTATTTCCTTTTGGTACAAGTCTTCACCATATTTTTTTATAGTTTCTAATCACAAACAGATTAATATTCATATCTATAGGAAGGATCTTCAATAAATTTTTATTCTATTAATTTCCCATATATTTCATCCAAAACTACAAAAATATGTAATAAACCGGAATAATGAAGAGGTTTCTAGAAAAACTCATTAGATGTTCCTCTATTAAGAATTATTTATCTCCACATCAAGAATTTGTTCATTATAATTTATCACGTGAGTATATCATTGGACATATTCCATTATTCCCTCATAAAAATCTTATATAAAAAAATACATCATTGTGATTAAATCTATTAAACTTAGTAAATCTAAAAATTAGATTCTTCACTACTAAATCCATGTGTACAACAAATCCGAAAACAAATTTTAGAGATTAAAACTCAAATTAGAACCTATGGATCTGATACCACATATTGGGACCAAACCAAATTCTTGCATCGTGAGGGGTGGGGGAGGTGAACTAGGTATCACACCAAATTAAAATTTTTCTTTATAAAGTCTCCTGGATCATGAAGATCATGTCCCCTAATTGAAAAAATAATATTTAACCTAACATTATATTATTTAAAATCACTAGAAATATCAAACACATGTATAGGAATGTAAAGAATAAGCACACAAGAATTTTTCATGGGTCACCACTAAGGGATAATCCAAGGATCATACACATTGTGATATTTCAGTGTAATGGAATCCACTATCGGGAATTTTTCATTGTATAAAAGATACAAGTTTAGGGTCACTATATTCTAAGGTACACTACCCTTACAAAGCTTTAGCAAAGACCCAGTAATCTATGGTACACTCCATCATATTCTCTTTCATACACTACTTCAATTTAAGAAAATTTTGTTTCTAGGTATGAATTTCTATTCAAAAAATTATTGAAATTAATTTTTCTTCTAAACCAACACAATTTTATGATATACTTTTCATCTATATCTTCAAATAAATATTCATTTAACCTTCTTATTTCCACTCTTCCACTTCTTCAGAACGAATAATAATAACTTCTCCATGTTATATTTGAGACTTTTTTATAAAAAAATGGTAAGAGAAGCCTATGGAAGTGAAGGTCTACTATTTTTATTCAACACATACACATTAGTAGTACTCCCTTATCTATGTGAAGAACAATTTAATAGAGGAATAATTCATATTATGACTTTTCTTTGTCACCCTATTGTAGTAGGGTAACTCCATATTCATCCTCAATACTTTTCTCTTACGAAAACTATATTTTTCAGTGAAAACCCCCAATGTCTCTCCTTTATTAATCTTCTCTAAACAATATATGTAAATATGGTCCTCTCAATTCTTGTACAAAACAATTTTTATCAATTTTTATAATAAAATTTAAACTATTACACCTTGATTTTATAGTTGTGATTCATTATGTATTTCTATAATTCTTTGATATTATTTATTGCATACCATATATATATGTGTGTGTGTGTGTGTGTGGAAAAACTCTTCCAAATTATTAGAGAATATCTACTAAAATCCATGAAATATTTTCAACATATTGAATTAAACTAAAATCTATAATATATTTAGAAATAACATGATTATGACATGAAAATATTCATTATATCTTGACTAGACTCTACTCTAACCATTCAATGGTGTGATCTCTTCAACTATGACATGGTCTCTATCCAAAATCCAGACACAAATAACCCACACAGTATCTTATTTAAAACTCATAAAAATATCATAATGTAATCTTCCATACACTGTGAATCTATTAAGATCTTTAACATATTGAGGCATGATTATTATCTTATTGGAGAAAGGACTCAATCCCTTAATCATCCGAGATTACTTTCCTTTATGTAAAATATATGTCCATTATGATGAAAATACTATTTCATGATGTATTCCTTCATAACTTTCTATGAGTTTTGGTGTTCCCATGTAACTACAGTGTGACTCCTCTGGTCCATCACATTCTATTCACACACATATTTCTCTTAGATTCACACTATAGTATGGATATATACTAAAATCTTTACTTCATCATTCACTTTAATCTTTTGTAGATAATATTACAACATGACTTCCATATTTAAGGTACAAAAACTCCAAAATTCACCATTTTTTAATCTTTGGTAGCCTCATTGGGATTCAATAGATAATATTATACAGTACTCGAGCTTTTTAGATTATTCTTACATATACAATATTAATGATCCGGTCATTAATCTTCTACAAAGATAATAATATATAAAATTAATATTATTAATACATGATACCACTTATGGTGTGGTCCAGTAATTTATATCATAACTACTCTAACCAAAATCTAATTTATCCTTACACAGAGTCTATTTAATCTCATATAAGACTTAATTATGGAGTGGTCACTTATATTGTGGAAGTATTTTATTCATTAAATAATACTTTTTCTAGTATTTTCAAAATTATTTTCAAAACATTACCCACCAAGGCTTGCATGGTTACTAGTAAGATGAGTGTGACACCCCAAGCCTATCCCTAATAGGCCATGGGCTAGAGACTAGCGTCGAGTATGTATATTCATGCATGGGAGGTGTGGGAATAATTATATGTAAACATGAACACATCGCCAAAATCACATAATATTCTAAAAGGTAAAACAATACATCTGATACTATAATGTATTCCTAACATCTGTCCCACATTATAGTATGAAAAAAGTGTTATAAATAAAAAATAACTAAATAAAATCCCAACAAGAATAACAAAGGCTAGTAACCTTATGAGGGAGAGGGGATTGTTGTTATGTAACACTCAGCACATACCATGGTCTATCTAGATCACTATTATCATCCTACTCCTAGTCCTCCTAGGACACCACCAAATTTCATGTCTTTTACATAAGACATGACACATATGGGAAAATATCATACAATGGTGAGTATACACACACCCATCAGGAAACTATGAAATCGCCAAACATTAAGAATCAAGAGTGGGTAGTCAGATCATCACCATGAGGGAATATCAATCAGTATATGAGACAACAATCATAACAACCAAAACATACAAGACCAAGATATTCTCAACAAGAACCCAAAACAAAGAGGTAAAGGGGATGTGTATCTCCAAATACTAGCTAAGAACAGTGAGTCATCCACAACTCTAAAGGTAGACACAACTTCTTAATGTCACCACCATAACATCATCATATGATTATACTAGTGGCTTAAAGGTAACACTCATTCAGGAGAACTTCCTCCACAAGCTGGATAACCTTGATAGTTCTCATATAAGAGTTTGTGCTCATCATGTATCTCTAGGAAGAAGTAATAAATAGAAGTTGAAGATATCAATACACAGATAGGGGATCACACCTATAGCCATGGGGGACACCACAAACCCTAACTAGTTTAACTCACTAAGTATGGGATCAGATCCCATATATGTTGGTCACACCGATTCCTATAAACCCACCTATGTAAAAAGGTATGATAGAGGATTCCACCCTTGTCCTCATTGGGGGTTCCTATAACTCTATATAAGACTAATCTCACAAAGGAGATCAAGTCCTGTGATTAGGACATAAGGACTCATTCAACCCTCATGGTGAATCAATCATGTGAATTCACTATAAGAAAAAAATTCTATCCTGAATAAATTATGGGACTCAACCTTCCCTCTAAAAATAACACTACATGTACTTGGAGTACACAGCTATCTCTCTAAGCCTGGAACTGTTTATGTCTCACACTTACATGATGTAAATTTATCCAAAATAAATGGAATTTAGATGTTCTTCCAGAACTCCTAAATTCATCCTACCAATCCCATGATCCACATGTCATGAATTTGTACTAAGGGAGTACTCTTGTACTCAAGCCATGTTAGTGTACTTTTCTGATGTACATGAGGGTTACTCCCTTTCACACAACATGTAGGGGCTAGTCTAGCACTTAGCTTGTGTCATATTCCCATGCATATGTACCTTTTGAAGTACACAGTGTGTTCCCCACCATACACATCATGTGCATCCACATGGGATCATGGTCATGTACACACTATACACAAATAGTCATCATCCAAGGGTTACACGGCATGTAACTTAACACACAAAATTTATATCACCACATGGATTCAGGGGTGTGTAGTTATTGTACATGCTAAGGAGGTTGGCTAATGGTCACATGGAATTTTGTCCCACCAAATGGTGTGTGATTTTTATCTCCATAAGGAAACACAATTCGTCACACAATGGGGACTACACGGCATGTGTTCATGAGCTACATG
The DNA here is from genome assembly GCA_963277665.1 of Viscum album. Taxonomy (NCBI): domain Eukaryota; kingdom Viridiplantae; phylum Streptophyta; class Magnoliopsida; order Santalales; family Viscaceae; genus Viscum; species Viscum album. Next base: position 1,259,604,636 of record OY728122.1, read on the forward strand.
CCATATAGTTAGTATTTTTTCAAAAATATCAGGTTGTTCTATTGATCTCATCCTTTCCACCACTTCTACTAGATCCACCACCAATATTTCCTATATATTTCAAATATATGGCCAAGTGAGCTCAAACCATTGTTGTTGGCCAAATTTCAGCCACCAAATCTAACAAGAATCATAAACCATTACTTTTCCTCATCAAAACACCAAAAACTGAAATTAGGGATCTCTAAATCCACTCCTAGTAAATCCTATGTATTCCTACACCACAACCATGTCATAAATCTCTATCCCAAACTCACGATAATAATTCATTTTTCTAATCATCAATTGTGCAATGATCAGTAATTGGGTATTTTTTAACCTCTATCCAAATCTGAAACCCATGATGATGGGTATAAAAAATAAGGAGAGAAATGCATAAAACATAAGCATGAGGAATTAACTTCATGAAATGTTTGTGTTGTACTTGATTCATTGTAATATGAATGATTAATTAAGAGTAATAATAAATAAATATCAAATTCCTATTTCTAGGAAGATATATCCATACCTGGACAACATGATTGACCAGAAAATCAAACTATTAAAAGAATTTATTCATGTTTTCCATGGGATAAATATTGGGGATAAATCAATAAAAAATTGAACCCTAACATGAGATAGGATTGATCACTGATGAAGAATGTATATGTATTCTCTTCATTGGAGAGATCCTCAAGCTCCATTGTTATTGGTGATCCTTGCAGTAATCCAATCTTTGATCCATAATCTCGATGTCTACCAATGCTCTTCCACATTGTCCTCTCAATCCTAAGGTTTATATAGATAACCCTAGAAATTAGTTATAATATAGATTTTATAATGAGAGTATTAGGTCACTATATTTAAATAATTGATAAATAAATGTATTTATTTATTTTATTACGTTTTTCCATGAGAGAAATACAACAGAATGTACGATGCCAAAAATATTACAATGCGGCTATGGAAAAATATACGTTTTGAATCCAACAGTGGTCTCAAATTCCCCATTTGAGTCCCTATTTGGTATTTATTCCATTATTTAAAGAAAACTATATAAGAATGATATAATATATTTATTATTTTTACCAAATCAATACCAATCCTCTCCGGGCCATAAAGACTCCCAGTGACTCATTGCCTAGGTTTGAAAACATTTATTTGGATATTCCAAAGTATTCGTATGTAAAAAAAGATTCATTACCTTCTCCGCACCTTGAAGTATTTTCTCCCTAAAAAATGAAAACTTACCCACAAGTGAGGATATTGATCTCTCATTTGGGTATACCCCTCCCATGAGCCCTCCTGAAGGTTCTCATTCCATCAAAAAACATGCACCCAAGGGAAGAATTTACACATTAAGGGTCTTCTACTGCCGATTCCCAAATTACACTGGGTACCAAGAAAAGCTAACTCCAACCTCAACATCTAGATCATCCTGGTTGACATCATGCAATGAGATGCACAACAGTCTCCTTAGTTGTGACATGTGGAAAACACCAAACACCTGATCCAACTACAGCTGAAGGGAAAAGTAGTGCGCCACCTTACTTCCCAATATATTAATTTAAAAAAGGGTTTATGAACCATGCAGATAGTCTACCACCCCATCCAGATCTATGTAATCCAGATCATGGTGAGATATCTCAAAACTTATGATCTCCTCATTAAGCTCCAAATTCCACCATTTTCAGTAAAACTATGATCCCATATGTTTTCAAAAAGTCCTCATCCACTCCTAGATAAACTTCACCCTTTACAACCATCACTAGTAATACTCTAGTACCAAAATCATTGTCTCCCAATGGTTATGATTAGCATAGTGGTGACCTGCATTGTCTCCCATAAATGGCCTCAAATGGTGATATGTCAATGGTGGAGCAATAATTGTATTGATATGAAAAAACTTCCAATTTTAAATGATACTCCCATATTTTTCCTATAAATAACATTAAAACCCAAAAAATGTTCACTAGAACCTCAATGTTATGCATTACCTATCCATCTTCCTTGGGTAGAAACACTTCTCCATAGACACTAATTCCCAATGCCTCATGTATCCTCTCCCTAATCATGATATGAAATGAGAATTATGTTCTAAAATTATCATTGGGGAAATTACATAAAGACAAACTACCCCTACATGAAAAATCATCCCAAACACTCCACTAATATATGCTCTTATATAGTTAGGAAGTGAGCTAATATGGTGATTTGGTCAATGATCACTCGGTTACCTTTATCACCACTAACTAGTAATGGAAGACCCTTCATGAAAACCACAATGATACCATTAAATTTATACTTCTCTCTAAGAAACATGGCATTCACCTATTGATATATGATATAAGAATAGTTAAACATAGTAAATAGCTACAATATCCTTGGCCGCCAAACATGATGTTGAAGGATCTTGTCACATCCCTCTATCTTGTGGAAATATTTATAAGGTAAAGAAACTTACTCAGTACCACCTCTCGTAGAGTGACTAGTTTGATCATCCATCAAGGGAAGTATGATTCACTCCCCACCTTTATAAAATACATTAAGAACATTTCTATTCGATATCTGGTCATACAAGATCTAATAATCAATATCCACAACTTGCACAACTCTAACCTACTGAAGAAGAGGAGGGGTAAAAACCATCGACTGGATGTATGTTTCACTATATTTTCCCTTAATGTTCAACTATAAATAGGAAAATTAATCCATCACCTCACCCAATAACACCAAACATAAAACCTCATTGTGATTATCAGGTATCACTTTCCCTCTTGTGTGGATCTTAATCTCAAAATTCCTCAACCTCTATTGGGTCCACTCTCACTCCCATGTCTCAAAATAAATAACCCAAGAAGTGGACCTCCTAAATCCTTAAATTCCACTTCAAGAGATTCCCATAAATATGGTACTCTTGGATAATACCAAGAACTATCATCTAGTATCTTGTGTTCTCCTCCTCAGACACTGAGTACAGTAGGATGAAACCAAATAATATTACCTTGAACTTATCCAAGAAGGGTTAATGATCTTGATAATATGTCTCACAAACACTATTGTGGAATTCAACACAATGAAGGGTATCACCATGAACACAAAGAAAAAATATTTCATTTTATAAATCCACATTTTATATATATTTTTCTCAAACCTGAATCTAAAGATAACTTGTCCTAAGGTCAGGCACTGAGAACCAAATTACCCTTACCATTGGATGAAGAATAAATTGATTTTAGAGGTTGAATACTCCTACCTCATATTCACCTAGTTTAGTGATGTCAATCCATACTTAACCACAATATCTCATTAGCCTCTTAGGAGAACATCACTAGGATACCCAGAAAGACACACTATGTCTTAATAATCCTTACCTCTATAGATCCTCCAACTTCACCTTCATCTCTCGCATCCCTATGGTATCATCTGATATGTTGATTCAAATAGCAAACTATACATGGTGTAAGTATAGTAAAACACATTCAATTAGGTGGTAATCATGGAAAATCATCAGTTAAGGACTCTATATACTCATCCAAATCTTATTGGAACTGAAAGATTATTTCATCTACTGCTCCAAGAGTCATACTAGCCAGCTGATAAGAAATTGATTGTATCCTCCAGAACATGATCTCATTTACTTTTCTTGGGATTAATTCTTTCCAATAGAGGAAAACTCCATCCCAATAACTTGAAAAAACTACAACCCGCACTAGTAACAATGATCTAGTCATGGATAGTAAGTAACTAGTCTACACCAAGGAAATGTCATAGTGCCTCACTGCCACTATGTAATGATTTGACACAAGGCTCTCTATCCATAACGATTTAAGTCACACTTTCAAAAGAAGTGTGTGATCACCGATCCCATCTGCAAAATTCTCCAGCACAAGGGTCGGGCTAAAAGGATCGACTAGTTTTTTTATTTATCGAATAAAGGATATGTTTAGGGGAAATGTGACATATGAATCAGTGAAAATCTATAGCTGAAGTGGGGAAGAAACATATCGCACATCAAACCACACTCGAAGAATCTAGGCCACACATTCCAACATCCAAAATCTATCCTTACCATTCCAACTTGATCACAACAACTATGGATCGCTATGATACATTCACACACTAAACATCCTCGAACAAAAATGTCAAAGGAACTCATTTACCACACCTAAACACTTTCTACTTTGCATAGAACTATCTCACACGTACTTTTTTGGATCATTTCACATGATCACATCTCAGAGGGGGAAGTGTCTCTATTTATTTTGTGTCTAAATACACATAAAGAATCACCAACATAGGTTTGTACCAACTCTATGTCTCACCCTAGAGAAGTCTCACAGCTAGTTCCACCATCAAGAGGGGTCATACCTAAGTGATACTTTTATACCACAGACTCACACTAGTCCTATACCACCTAAGAAGGGGTTCTGGATCACCATGAAATATAGGAGATCTCTAACTTTGTAACTCTTTATGCACACTATCTATAGGTTAATCATCTGCTAGTGCGGCTAGAACCAATTATTGTACAAAGAAGAATACTATTTGTGAGCGCAACCATATAATCGGTTAAGAAACTGCACAAGCTAAAAAAACCTAGACCACTACCTCGATCCAATACTGCATAACCTAGCTGGTCTGGCTCATTACAAAAGATAAGAAGACTCTATTTATAGAGCTCACTCAATGATATAACCCGTCTTGAAACGTTTTAATATCCTACCGGGTCCATCATCTATTCAATATATGGGTTATCATTCACCCACACCACTAGAGGAGGTTCCATGAACTACTCAATAGGTGTTAGTACTTCTCTGTTCCTTCCTGGAGAAAACACCTTGAGAAAGGTGTTCCTAGAACTAAGGACTCATCACTCAACTTTTCATTATCACGACACTATCTTGAAATCCTATCTGGCTATCATCACGGAGTAATCTTGAAATTTATCAAGACAAACCACAGTCAAAAAGAATATCTAGGGAGAAGACTTAAGAAGTACATTGAATCCAAACCCATTCATATATGATTCTTTCACCAATTGTAACGCCCCGACCCCAGTTACCCAGAGTCGGTGCATTATTACATAACATTGGCATGATCACAAGAAAGATCAAATCTCGAAAGACCGATTGGTTTAGTAGCCTTGGAAACACTAGATATATTCATAAGTTTTACATTACATCATAAAATGAAAAACTACTACAACAACATAATGTTTCCACAGTCCACACTATAACCCCCTCATAATATCCCTGCAGGTCATTCATAACTTACATCTTCACTTCCTGGGAAAAATAAAACATAGAAAAGGGGTGAGCTCAAATGCCCAGTAAGGATAACAATATAACGGAAACTTTCATAAATAAGAATAAACATTTAAGGCAATGTATAACTAAAACAAAAGCCTTTTAAATATGAACTTTCAACATGGTATGGCATAAATAAAATGAAATAATTCCATTTACTTATTCACATGGATATTCTACTAATCGAATAATCACATGCAAAAAATCAATAACCACTTTCATAATGTTGGAATGCATAATGCCAGACTATCATAACCACATAGCCAAGGCCTCGTGCCAAGACTACAAATAAGATTTTGTCAAGGCCTTGTGCCAAGACACTAGTTTGTCTCATGAGACCTACCGATGCATCGAGGAGCTATAGCGGGCTCCACCCGTCACTTATTAAGTCCAATGCATTCCCATATGAAAAGGTTTAAACATAACATAAACATTCGTATTAAATCTAGCATACGAAATGTCAATAATTTCACCATAAACTATGAATGGTATAAAAATAGCACATCCATAGTCAAACATATCACAAAACCTTCAATACAATATAGAAGTTTTGTATCATAATAAATCAACTTCAAATAATCTTAAAATCCATCAAAGGATGTTGACGTAGATGAAATCAAAATTCTTTTTAAAGAAATATCTCCTTTTATTTTGAAATCATTTAAGATCCATATAAAATAAAACATTTTCTTTGAAAATATTCTTATAAGCTTGTAAGGAAATCTTTGAAGATTTTATAACGGCGTAAAATAACCGCACCCGCCGTATAAGTTAAAAAAAACATTCTTACCTCAATTCTGTCGAAAAGGTTAAAAAGGACCTTGTTTCGAAAACGACGGAAAGATTCCTTTATAAACCTCTTATAAAAAGTCAAACAAGGGTATAAATGACTTTAACCCATATTCTTGTAAATAGTAAAAATGTTTTGAAATACATTTTTAAGAAACATGGATGTGGATGATAAAGATATCCCAGTAGATTATTACGTATAAACAACCTCGGATAATGAAGAGATTGTGAAATAACCCTTACCTTGTACTTTTCCTTTGTTGGGGTCGGTTAACCTCCTGTATAATGGTGAAATAATTGTTATTAAATTATACAAGAATCATATACATTAATATGATATCATATATGATCTTTTAACATTGCTTTATTAATAATATCTTAGTATTATCATCGTTTCAGGTGATAATCGATTCGTTCTTCTTAAATGTTTGGTTACGTAAGACATGTTTGTAATGGATAGATTAAATCTTATTCATAATAAGAATGATATTAACATTATTTTTAACCCTAAAATGAGAATAAGACTTGAATGGGTACGATGGAGGATGGATCTCACCGCGTTCGTGGAGACGGTAGTCCGTACGTACGCACGAACGCTACTTCCATTTAATTTTTATTTTAAAAGAATTGAATCCAAATGATACATAGGTATATTACTATTCCAGTATAATATAATATTTTATATATGTTACTTAAGTTCATTAACACCATCCTTTATACGTTCCATGTGTGGTATGAACGAGTCATATCATTTTAAGGGGGCGGTAGTCCGCACTTCCTCAAATGAAATTATCGTATGTATATACAACATGAAACGAATAATGGTATGAAATAAAATGGAATTACAGAAGCTTATATATAAAATATATATCATTAATATCATATTTAATTACAGTGCCATCATAATGGCCACCATGAGAGGCGGTAAGATGTATTTGAACAATCATCGTTTCGTGAGGCGTTAGTTTGCCATCCACAGAAACATTATGTTCATCATCCATTAGATGGAGTTGTGTGTATGTGTAGTTTGAATCCTTCTTATAACAACATCCTAGTATATTGAGGATACTGGTGTTGTTACAAAAGAAAGGAAATAAAAAGAGTTTGGGGGTTGGAGAATCAAAATAAAGGAAAATAATTTAAGAGAAATCGTTACCTTTAATTTAGGTAACTCACTTTGGTTGGAACCAAAGGACTTCTTGAAATGATTTCTGCCTAAGGGGAAGCTTCAAGGAGGAGGAGAGGGATGTGGGGAGATTAGTTGGGCAGAGTTTGGACGAGCCAAGTGGCTTGAGAGGTGTTAGGAATGAGTAGAAGTGGTCTCCTTTTATAAGGGAGAAGAGGGGCTCTTTAGGAAAGAGTGAAAGTATTACTTTATAATATAATTATATTCGGTTTATAATGGTCCAAAAATCATTGAGGTCGAAGATAAGATGACTAATATTCTAAATAACATCAACCAATAATAATTGGACAGGTTTTAGATAATATTTTAATCATTATAATCTTATTTATTTAAATGATTTATTAATGAGGTAAACATTTCATCATTATTGTGTCATTAATAATTTAACTTATTTGTTGTCTAAAATTTATAAATAAAATATCATAATGTAGGAAATCTTTTTATCTTTCTAATGAATATTTATAATCGAAAATCCAACATGTATAACCCTAGTAAAAATTGTTCTTCTAAAAGATGTAAGCTTATGCCATTTTTATTTTTATTTTAACTTTATTAATATAAAGTGTCCCTACCACATACAAGTGGCTCCAAGGGGTCCCCAAATTGACCCAAGGATGCCCATGGTCGGGTATGTATCCACCAATAAGGTTAGGACACGTTATAGGGTAATTTTGTATTATTATAATATTATTTTTTAACCCTTATTTACCGGATTTACCCTTTAACCATGGTAAATAAAATATTTACCGCAGTAATTATTCAAAATGTGTAAAAATAAAAGTTACCTATTTACATAATTTGGACATCCTGATTCCAAATATGGAATCCATTTTCCTAAATTCAAAACACAGAAGTGGCAGAAATTAATTTAAAATTAATTCCCGCTGTCAAAACAAAAAGCGTGTTTTTAAGAGATAATAACTATCAAAAGATTGACACTTGTTTATGATCGGTTTAATTGTAAAATTATGTACAATGACCAACATTATATTAAATGGTAAAAATATATTCTAAATATACTTTAAAACCACTCAAATTCACAATTTATCACTATTAATTATTTTGATTAAAAAAGTTGTTTTTAATTAAAATTTAGTAATTTTCACTATTCATCAAAATATTAAAGTTATCCGAAAAGTACCAAAATTTCACCTTAGGATAAATTCGATATTCCGAATCCAAAAATGAAGTCCATTTTCAAATATAAAATATATATAATTTCAAAAAGTAGGTATTACTATTCATAACGGCTAGTTTGATTAGTTGAGGTGTGTGTTAGAACTCGAGGTTGCGTACAACACACGCTATCGCATTATTCGAAGGGAAACGTACCGTAGAAGCTTGGGGTGTTACATTTTAAATTTTTGATGTCCCCATTTAGTCAAAAAGTTTAAAATATTGTATTTAAAAAGGTTTCACTATCAAAAGTTGATAAAAGTGCAATACTGAAAATGAATCTGTTCTTACATTATGACTAAGAAACTCATAATATGGATTCTAAAATTATAAGGATTATATAAAGTTTAAAATTTAGTTAATACTATTCATGACCTCTTTTAATGCCCTTTTTTTTTTGTAAGTCATGGTGCAATTGAACTCGGTGTTCCGTGTAGTGCAAGTTATTGAATTATTTTGAAGAAATAACACACTATGAAATCTTGGGGTGTTACATTCTCCCCTCCTTCAATAAATTGCGTCCTCGCAATTTGAAATTGTTCTTCGAAAATAAAAGGTTGAAAATAGAAAATATATTTGTGGGAAAACCCATATCGGAAATTGGGTTACTAAAATTTAGTCTTAATATGAGGAAAAGAGAAATGAAAGGGTCACCACCAAATTATGATCTCGATTAGGAGAACATTGGTGGCAATTAGAGACATATAATTGGAGGAAAAACGTAAATATTTATAGGTAGTGATTGAGGTAATCAATCACAAAAAGTATAAAATTGAGGTCCTTAAACTCATCAATCTATGATGATTTGAAGTACCATCGGTTCAACAAAATATAGGGTATTGGGATAACACATTTTTGACGTTTCAAAATATCTTAGTTGAAATCTCACATCGAAAAATGAATTAATGAGGGCTCTATTTAAAATAAAGAGTGGAAAGTATGAAGATTACCGAAAATAACACATACTAGGGTTCCATGTAGGAAAATATGGATATGGAGGAGAAATCTAACCATCAATTATCTGATGGAGAGTGGTAGAGAACATGGCTATGAAAAGGCCAACAATCCCAAAGCCATAAATTAGTGATGATTTAAGGTACCATCTAGGGAAACATTTTTGTTCTAAGTTCCTTTTATTAATGTTGAGGAATTTATTTATGAGATTGGCTAAGATCATAAGGAGATATACTTACTTTATAATCAGAGTTTTATCCATTAATAAGTTTCTACCACAAACTCATCTTTCACTCTAAAAGATAATAGAATGTAATTTTTTATTTATTTATACTATTCGTACAGGGTTCCAAAATAAATGAATTTATAATTCATCTACCAGATCTTTAAAAAAACAACATTATTTAATCCAGGACATCTCATGGGCCAGTGGTAGGTGATACACTCTTGTCGCCCTTCAGTTGCGGGTTCAAGTCTCGCAGCCTTGCCGGACGCGACGGGTTGCCGCCCGACCTCCGGGTTGTCCTTTTATGGCAATCCAAAATAATCCAAACTAGAACTATCCAAAATACTTCTATCTAAACTCACAGTCCAACATTTATAAGGAAGGTAAACATAATATAGATCCTTTTTACCCCGTAATAGAATATGAATACCTTCATCATGTATTACCATATTTTTTATTGATTACATTCATGCTCCCTTATTCCATATAGAATGCTGGATATACTTCATTAATCCAAAAATATTTTAAACCCCAACAATGATGGAATATACAAATCATTAATCAGTTCCAAGGTAGTCAAGAATATCCAATATAATTTATCCAAAACAATCACATATTATTCCAAAATCACTACCTCAGTATCAGAACTATATTATAATTTATCATTCTCTCAACCATATATTTTCCAAAAATTTATCCTGCTATTGAGTCACTTTTCTTTGTTCCACACAATATCAAGTCCTTAATGAAATAGTACTGCAGTACAATCCTTATATACTCCATAATTATTATAACAAGTACATTGTCGATACAACACTCAATTGACATAATCAACATAAGAACTCTAATCATTCCTCTTCATCTGTGGTAGTATCATAACTTGATTATTATCCAATAGCATCATTTGCGTCATAGTCTGATGACTGGGACATAGGTTCGTGTAGTGTCCAAACTCCTTGCAAATGAAGCATTGTACATTTGAAACCATTTTCTTACCCTTGCAGTCATGTACTTTTTTCCCTTTTCCTCCACACTTATAACAAACTCCCATTCCTTTCAGGCAAGTTCCAGGGTGTTTCTTTCCACAGTTACCACATATGGGAAAATTCTTCTTTTCCCTCTTCCCTTTATCTATCTTTCTCTCTTCTGTCCTTTTCTTCTCTTGCTTCCCTTCAAAGCCATAGGACTCAGTAAACTCTTTACTTATCTTATCAACACATGATATTATTTCTTCATATGATGATAATACATGGGAGACTATTTCTCTTATAAATTCTAGCTTAAGACCATGAAAGATATGATCCTTCCTTCTCTTTGGATCATGTGCATTTCTGGAGTTCTCATTCCTTCTACTGGGCGCCATTTCTAAACAATGGCATACACTAGATCAGTTTATGAATCAAAATACATAATCCCATACTTATAAAACACTTAACATAAATTGAACTATTTATGGATATAATCCATAATCATAAAAATGTCTCCTTTGAGGATGTATATACTCATTAACCCTTCATAATGGTTTGTAAAGAAAATGATAATTATCCTAAACATATCCCCCGGGAGTGTCGTAACCAAGAGTGCAGCAAGGCCCGTTTTCGTGCACCAGTTCCCGTTCGAGTCTAGCTCAAAGCGGTGTTTTCGGGTTTTACCCCTAGGTACATCTGTGCCAGAGCCGCCTCTACCTGCTCGTATCCAGACAGGGATGTATTGTTCGGAAAACTCACAAAATCTCTACAATACCAAAATTCTAGGAAGTTCTTCTATACTAATCCTCAAAGTTCATCTTAGGTCTACGTGCTCTAATCAGAGTTTATCTAAATCTAGCTTCCAAGGTTTGTACTAAACTTCCTCTGATACCAACTGTAACGCCCCGACCCCAGTTACCCAGAGTCGGTGCATTATTACATAACATTGGCATGATCACAAGAAAGATCAAATCTCGAAAGACCGATTTGTTTATTAGCCTTGGAAACACTAGATATATTCATAAGTTTTACATTACATCATAAAATGAAAAACTACTACAACAACATAATATTTCCATAGTCCACACTATAACCCCCTCATAATATCCCTGCAGGTCATTCATAACTTACATCTTCACTTCCTGGGAAAAATAAAACATAGAAAAGGGGTGATCTCAAATGCCCAGTAAGGATAACAATATAGCGGAAACTTTCATAAATAAGAATAAACATTTAAGGCAATGTATAACTAAAACAAAAGCCTTTTAAATATGAACTTTCAACATGGTATGGCATAAATAAAATGAAATAATTCCATTTACTTATTCACATGGATATTCTACTAATCGAATAATCACATGCAAAAATCAATAACCACTTTCATAATGTTGGAATGCATAATGCCAGACTATCATAACCACATAGCCAAGGCCTCGTGCCAAGACTACAAATAAGATTTTGTCAAGGCCTTGTGCCAAGACACTAGTTTGTCTCATGAGACCTACCGATGCATCGAGGAGCTATAGCGGGCTCCACCCGTCACTTATTAAGTCCAATGCATTCCCATATGAAAAGGTTTAAACATAACATAAACATTCGTATTAAATCTAGCATACGAAATGTCAATAATTTCACCATAAACTATGAATGGTATAAAAATAGCACATCCATAGTCAAACATATCACAAAACCTTCAATACAATATAGAAGTTTTGTATCATAATAAATCAACTTCAAATAATCTTAAAATCCATCAAAGGATGTTGACGTAGATGAAATCAAAATTCTTTTTAAAGAAATATCTCCTTTTATTTTGAAATCATTTAAGATCCATATAAAATAAAACATTTTCTTTGAAAATATTCTTATAAGCTTGTAAGGAAAGCTTTGAAGATTTTATAACGGCGTAAAATAACCGCACCCACCGTATAAGTTAAAAAAAACATTCTTACCTCAATTCTGTCGAAAAGGTTAAAAAGGACCTTGTTTCGAAAACGACGGAAAGATTCCTTTATAAACCTCTTATAAAAAGTCAAACAAGGGTATAAATGACTTTAACCCATATTCTTGTAAATAGTAAAAATGTTTTGAAATACATTTTTAAGAAACATGGATGTGGATGATAAAGATATCCCAGTAGATTATTACGTATAAACAACCTCGGATAATGAAGAGATTGTGAAATAACCCTTACCTTGTACTTTTCCTTTGTTGGGGTCGGTTAACCTCCTGTATAATGGTGAAATAATTGTTATTAAATTATACAAGAATCATATACATTAATATGATATCATATATGATCTTTTAACATTGCTTTATTAATAATATCTTAGTATTATCGTCGTTTCAGGTGATAATCGATTCGTTCTTCTTAAATGTTTGGTTACGTAAGACATGTTTGTAATGGATAGATTAAATCTTATTCATAATCAGAATGATATTAACATTATTTTTAACCCTAAAATGAGAATAAGACTTGAATGGATACGATGGAGGATGGATCTCACCGCGTTCGTGGAGACGGTAGTCCGTACGTACGCACGAACGCTACTTCCATTTAATTTTTATTTTAAAAGAATTGAATCCAAATGATACATAGGTATATTACTATTCCAGTATAATATAATATTTTATATATGTTACTTAAGTTCATTAACACCATCCTTTATACGTTCCATGTGTGGTATGAACGAGTCATATCATTTTAAGGGGGCGGTAGTCCGCACTTCCTCAAATGAAATTATCGTATGTATATACAACATGAAACGAATAATAGTATGAAATAAAATGGAATTACAGAAGCTTATATATAAAATATATATCATTAATATCATATTTAATTACAGTGCCATCATAATGGCCACCATGAGAGGCGGTAAGATGTATTTGAACAATCATCGTTTCGTGAGGCGTTAGTTTGCCATCCACAGAAACATTATGTTCATCATCCATTAGATGGAGTTGTGTGTATGTGTAGTTTGAATCCTTCTTATAACAACATCCTAGTATATTGAGGATACTGGTGTTGTTACAAAAGAAAGGAAATAAAAAGAGTTTGGGGGTTGGAGAATCAAAATAAAGGAAAATAATTTAAGAGAAATCGTTACCTTTAATTTAGGTAACTCACTTTGGTTGGAACCAAAGGACTTCTTGAAATGATTTCTGCCTAAGGGGAAGCTTCAAGGAGGAGGAGAGGGATGTGGGGAGCTTAGTTGGGCAGAGTTTGGACGAGCCAAGTGGCTTGAGAGGTGTTAGGAATGAGTAGAAGTGGTCTCCTTTTATAAGGGAGAAGAGGGGCTCTTTAGGAAAGAGTGAAAGTATTACTTTATAATATAATTATATTCGGTTTATAATGGTCCAAAAATCATTGAGGTCGAAGATAAGATGACTAATATTCTAAATAACATCAACCAATAAGAATTGGACAGGGTTTAGATAATATTTTAATCATTATAATCTTATTTATTTAAATGATTTATTAATGAGGTAAACATTTCATCATTATTGTGTCATTAATAATTTAACTTATTTGTTGTCTAAAAATTATAAATAAAATATCATAATGTAGGAAATCTTTTTATCTTTCTAATGAATATTTATAATCGAAAATCCAACATGTATAACCCTAGTAAAAATTGTTCTTCTAAAAGATGTAAGCTTATGCCATTTTTATTTTTATTTTAACTTTATTAATATAAAGTGTCCCTACCACATACAAGTGGCTCCAAGGGGTCCCCAAATTGACCCAAGGATGCCCATGGTCGGGTATGTGTCCACCAATAAGGTTAGGACACGTTCTAGGGTAATTTTGTATTATTATAATATTATTTGTTAACCCTTATTTACCGGATTTACCCTTTAACCATGGTAAATAAAATATTTACCGCAGTAATTATTCAAAATGTGTAAAAATAAAAGTTACCTATTTACATAATTTGGACATCCTGATTCCAAATATGGAATCCATTTTCCTAAATTCAAAACACAGAAGTGGCAGAAATTAATTTAAAATTATTTCCCGCTGTCAAAACAAAAAGCGTGTTTTTAAGAGATAATAACTATCAAAAGATTGACACTTGTTTATGTTCGGTTTAATTGTAAAATTATGTACAATGACCAACATTATATTAAATGGTAAAAATATATTCTAAATATACTTTAAAACCACTCAAATTCACAATTTATCACTATTAATTATTTTGATTAAAAAAGTTGTTTTTAATTAAAATTTAGTAATTTTCACTATTCATCAAAATATTAAAGTTATCCGAAAAGTACCAAAATTTCACCTTAGGATAAATTCGATATTCCGAATCCAAAAATGAAGTCCATTTTCAAATATAAAATATATATAATTTCAAAAAGTAGGTATTACTATTCATAACGGCTAGTTTGATTAGTTGAGGTGTGTGTTAGAACTCGAGGTTGCGTACAACACACGCTATCGCATTATTCGAAGGGAAACGTACCGTAGAAGCTTGGGGTGTTACATTTTAAATTTTTGATGTCCCCATTTAGTCAAAAAGTTTAAAATATTGTATTTAAAAAGGTTTCACTATCAAAAGTTGATAAAAGTGCAATACTGAAAATGAATCTGTTCTTACATTATGACTAAGAAACTCATAATATGGATTCTAAAATTATAAGGATTATATAAAGTTTAAAATTTAGTTAATACTATTCATGACCTCTTTTAATGCCCTTTTTTTTGGTAAGTCATGGTGCAATTGAACTCGGTGTTCCGTGTAGTGCAAGTTATTGAATTATTTTGAAGAAATAACACACTATGAAATCTTGGGGTGTTACACCAATGTTTTACCTACAACCAATCCCTGTATGATTTGAGTCAACCAGCACATAGTTAGAGTCTATATGAATGGATATTTTATCTACCACACTAATAATAGGTTCCATGTCATGAGATCAAAACTCAAAACACATTAAAATTGTTTCCATAAATCCAAATCAAACCCCATAGTATGACAACCACCAAAATCTTATTCAAAGAAGAACCTATGTCTAATACCACTATATCATGACCTGATCCACCAAGGCCCACCTGGCTAGTGGTAAGACAAATGTAAAACCCCAAGACCACCTCTAGCAGGTTAGGGGATAGTGATTGGTTCTGAGTAGGCATATCTAAATAATTGGATGACTTAGTCTAAGTAGTAATACACATACACTTATATCTAAAATCCCATATAATACTGAAATATAAAACAATACGTCTAATGCAATAACACATGCATAACATCTATCCCACATCAGAGTATAAATAAATTACTATAAAGCATAAGGGGAGAAATACATGCCCACTAAGACTAAAAAACAACCCAATCCGGTAAGTAGGATGGGACTGTTATCAATGTAACACCTGAAACATACCACGGTCTATCTACCCCACTATGCTCCACCTTCTCCAGGTCCTCCAAGGATACCATCATAAGGACTGACATCTATATAATACAAGACACAATCGGGAAAAGTGCATGTCATCATGAGGGTAAACATACCCAGTAGGACACCCCAAAATCAACAAATACAATTCATATTGAGAGATTAGTAATCTCATCACCACAAGGGAATCTCAATCAGTATATGAGACAGCAATCATAATTACCAAATAATTCAAAACCCAGATATGCCCATCATAAAGCACAAAATAAGTGAGAAAAGGGACCTCCATCTCCACATCCCAGCTAAGAATAATGAGTCAACTGCATATCCAAAGGTAGAAATCACGTCTCGAGGTCCTAAAAATACCATAGGCCTAGGATTATTCTAGAGGCTTCACGGTAACATTCATCTAAGAGAACCCACTCCATGATCTATATAACACTAATGGAACTCATCCAAGAGGTTGTTCTCATTGGTTCTCACTGGGAAAAAGTCCACACTAGAAGTCAAAATATATTGATACACGAATAGGGGATCACACCCAAGGATTTGGGGGATAATTAAAACCCTAACCAGATTAACCCACTAAGTAGGAGATCAATTCCATGTATGTTGGTCACCTCAGTTCCTAGAACCTCGCCAAGGGAAGAAGATACAATATAGGATCCCATGCTAGGCCTATTGGGGGTTTCTTAAAATTTTATATGAGAGTAATACCATGTAGGGGATCACATCCTATTCTTAGAACATGATTCCCCACTCTACCCTCATGAGGAATGAACCGAGGGAGTTCACCCTAAGAAATAAAATTCCATCCTAAAGAAACTGAGAGCCCTAACCTACTCTTGAAAAAGTACAGGTCATGGAATGGGAGTACATAGTGTATCTCTCTAAGCCAAGAACTGCTTGTGTCTCGTTATTACATGGAATACATTTATAAAAAATACATGGAATGTCCTTAGGTGTACATGGCTTATAGATTTCCATCTGATTCTTAACATGTCATCTTTCCAAGACCGTGTACCATAGGTTGTGCCTATGTACTTAGAGAATTCCCATTTACTTAGGCATGTCCAAGTAATTTTTGGAAGTACACATGGTGTATTGCTCATCACACTATGTGTAGGGGTCGGCCTAGGATGCGGCATGTGTCGTCTACCCATACACATGTACATTTAGAAGTATACGATGTGTGTCCCATTATAAATGGTGTGTGTAGACACATGGACTTAGGGGAATATACTCTAAGTATAAGTCGAGCCATCCTCCAAGGATTACATGGAGTTTGAATCAGCACACATGGTGTATATCACCACATGGATTCCTTATCATTTACTCTCTATACATGCCATGATGGAAAACTAATAGCACAATGGAATGTGGGCACACCACATGATGTGTGATATTTATCTCCACACAAAAACCCTAACTACCACACTAGGGGGAATACATGATGTGTGTTTCAGAACTACATGGCATGTAGTCTAGATTTTACCTAAAATCTAAGCCTACTATATAGGTCTCACAAACACCACCATTTTCAATGGATCCACTTACAATCTCCCCTCTAGATTTCAAACATATGGACAACTAATTTTGAACCATTTTCAGTGGCCAAATTATGGCCACCAAATCTAGTGGGAATAAACCTCCATCATTCTGCCACTTTAAAACACCAAAAAACTACAACTATGGATCTCCAAATCTACACCTGGTCGATCCTCCATCATCATGTACCACAACCATTCCATAAAAATCCATATCAAACCCATAGTAATGATTTTTTTCAAAAAAATGATTGAAAAATGATCATTTACTAGGTATTTATTGAACCACCAACCAAATAAAATAACAATGATTATTTCATGAAGAATGTGGAAATAATTATATAAAACATAAACATAAATAATGATCCTCTTCCAATTTTCATGTTGGCTAGGATTTTTTCTTTTAGGAATGAATAATGATGAGTAATAAAAAAGTAATATCAAATTCTTAGTTCCAGGAAGATAAATTCATACTTGCACAACTCGATCAACCCTAAAATCAAACTATTAGAGGAATTTATTTTCATTCATCATGGGATAAATAATAGAGAAAAATATAAATAAAATAACTTCCTACCTTTATTTAGGATTTACTTTTAACAAAGAGAGAATCTATAATTTCATTGATAGTGAGAACCTCAAACTCTGTTGTTGTTGAAGATCCTTGTCGTACTCTAATTGTTGATCCACAATTATAGTGTCTTCCAATTCTCTTCCACACTCTCTTATATAGGTCCAATTAGTGAGTAGTAGTGGGATGTGGTAGGTCAGTGGACAATGTTGTAGTGAATGCGCCTCGACAGCTGTCTTCGACGGATGTATTATTTCAACAATTTTTTTGGGTAATTTTCCAAGGTTTAGTACTAGACGTGGTCAGTGGAAGGATAAATCCCTAGAAGATCTATCATATTTGGATGAATGATAGGGTGTGTATTTTTCATTAGTATTAGTCCCATGCATTCATGCATTGGGATTTTCATTATGATCATCTTTAAAGGGAAGTTTCTATAGATCAAAACTAGTATCAGCTAGGTGGGGATTATTGTTGGGTGTTTGGTCCTTGGGCCTGAAATTTCCATGTATTAAGGATTAGTGCCTCTGGTTCTATGTAATTTTTAAATGTTACCCCTCAACCAATAAAATGGGATTATCAAAATAAATAAAATATAATATAAAGTCTTTGGTCGTTCAGGTATAATGATAGGAGTAGGTCATTGCATTATAGTAATAAAAAATTTATTTATTTATCTATTTTATTATTTGGGCCTGTGATTTCACTTTATCAAAATTCATTATTATAACAATGATTATGTCATGCCTAGGAAAAAACCCACATTCCAAGTTTTCTAGTGCTCTCAGATTCCCCATCCTAGTCCCCTTTGGGGATTTATTCCATTTTTTATAAAAAAAATGTCCATGTGTGATATAATATAAGTAATATTTTTATTATATAAATATCAATCCTCTATGATCCCCAAAGCTTCACACTAACTCAAGGCCTATATTCAAAAATATTTATTCAAATATTTAACTCTAATGTGGAAAAAATAGTTTTGTTGTTTTTATTTTAAGAAAGCTCCTACTTCACTCCAAAACAAATTAAGAAAGGATAAAAAAAATATTATACGCATTATGTTTTCTTTCAAATACAAGTTTATCATCACACTCCAAATCATGATCTCCTAATATAAAGAGATTTATATATAGAATCATTAAGGTGTCTTCATTCATAATCTCCTTTATATAACCATTATTTCATCTTTATTGTATCCTCACTAGATATGACATGATCATCCTCAAAATTCCCATGGAATATATGTCATTATTATGCATCATTCACTAAATGTGGTTCCCATGTATGGTAACCATATTCACCTCACCCAATGTAATGAATATATTTTTCCTTGTATGACTTTTGGATATTGTGAGAAATATATTTAGAGCTAGGTGCTAAGTCAGCACGATATTCTGATGCCCAGAGAGGCTCATTATTGATATATTTAAAATAGTAAATATATTAAAGCACCCATGCACATATTTTTGGATAAATGGTTTTCTGATTTATTGGGACCATTGATTTGAAATCTATGACCATGGTTGATTCTAGAACACGGGTTTTACCCTAAGCACAAGATAATTTTGGTCAGCATTAGACATCTGGTTGAAGTATATCATTGGAGGGTGTGTTATGTGAGTTAATTAAATTATTTAATTAATTCATTTAATTTCCAAATAACCTAACACTCCTCTATTTAGGCCTCATTATATAAAATCCAAAGAGTTATTTACATAACCCTAGGAGTGTCATTGATGGATTAGGAATGAGGATCTATGATGAAAAATTGAGGAGAATTGAGAGGCGAATGATGAATGCATCGGGATCACCATATACATCACTCTTGAAAATGTTCTTCACCAAAAATCAATCCATTCTTGAGGTAGGGATTGTTTTTTTGAATTTTGATTTATTCTTCATTTTTTTAAAATGGGTTGTATCAATATTATTTTCTGAAGAAGTTTGGTTGATTATTTATCCATCAATTTATAGATCATCATTTTATTTTGAAAATAAATGGAAAATGGTGGATTATGAAATTCCTCATACTTCCCACAACATGAACTTGTAGAAAAAAAATGCTTAACCCAAACACTTTTCCTAAATCTTGACAATGAATCCGATGAAACTGATGGGTGTATATGCAATTAGATTCTCTATAACCTCTTTTATCTTCCCCCTATCCACCCTCTCGGTCATGATACCCTTATTACATGGGAGAATGACCACTGAACTAGTTGTGGTTTGTAGTGGAAACCAAGGGGAGTGGTCTAGTATTACGGTTCAAGAGAGGCAGTGACTAATAGTTGAGTGATGTTGTGGCCCAGGGAAGCAGAGTTTGGATGGTGGTGTGGTGTAAGGGGGAGTTCAACGGTGTCTTGGTATTGTGGATAGGTAGTAGATGATGATGGAATGGGATAGTTTTCTATTGTAGACAAGTATATAAGTCAATGGAAAGGCTTTGATTTATGGTTTATTTATAAAAGGCCACAGGAATGATTCTTGGAATTCGATGGGCATGATTTTTGGGAGACCGTATAATGCACATGAGTAGTATAGGGGAGGAAGACACAATATTTATGGGTAGGTATGGGTACGAGATTAATGGGGGGAAGAATATAAAATGAATTAATAAAAATAGATAAAATATTAAATTAAAAATAACTAAAATTGGAGAGGGGAAGTTGGGTGGCCCATGTGCGGGGACAAGGGGATCTATGAATGGGTATTTCCTCCCTCTATAATCATTTAAATAAATTTTTAACAATAATAATATAAATTTTTTATTCTTATTATTATTACTATAGAATATAGTTTCCAATTTTACTTCCTCATAATATGTCAAATTGATTATCCGTCTATAGAAACATGGTCACTATTTTGAGGGGCTGATTCAAGAAAAAAAATCTTACTAGTGGTATGTAATGTGAGTCCTTTCATGTATTACTCTCATCTAAGATGTGAAAAAATCTAATTTTTCACTGACTGTCCATTTTGGGAAACTAAATTTCTTATCCTGAGTGTTTTTTCACATAGATCACAATGAAACAATCAATTTTTCCATTCATGGTTGTTGGTGGTGGTAGTTTGGTATATTTATGTTTTTTGTTAGGACTAAGATGATGATGAAGGATATTTTTTTTAGATGGTGTCCTTTTTTGTCAAATATGTTTTAAAAGAAAAGAGAAAATCACATCACTTTTTATTTGTTGAAATTTGGATTGACCGTCGTATTCAGGTGAATCAGAATCATAATGTTTGAAAAGTTCCATCGTGTTTAGGTAAAGATGGCTGAGAAAAGTCTCATTGGATTCACACTATATCTAGAATGATATGTTCTATCGTATTTAGGAAGAATCTTAATATAATTAAATGTTCCTTTGATTCACTCTGTATTTGGTATGGAAGAAGTAATCGTAATGGGAGAATCGGAGTCTGCATGACTATGATAAAAAAATATCACAATATTTTTATAATCATAGAGTTCCATAAATAATGAGTTTCTGGTAAAACTTGTGGTGAAATCTTGATGAAATAAAGGGAGAGTGAAAGAGATGTTGATCAACCGTATTAAGATTAATTGGGTCAGGATAAAGAGTGAACGAGATGCTTCCAATCGAATTCAGATTTATAGGATATAAATGGGAAATAAAAGGAGTGCTAGATATCATATTCAGATAAATCATATTCAGATTGGGTTAGAAAGAAGGATGTTTCACTGCATCAGTCCATCATCAATGTATTCAGAGGCATGAGCTTTAAAAGAAGAAATTGGGTGAAGCCATTGTAATAGGCTCCTCAAATTCATAAAGGCCAAGAATTTTTGTGAAAAATGTGTTGTTTCTTTAATTGGGTTAAGATTAATCATAATTAGAGGAATAATTTATTGAGATCGACAAATGAAAAAGAAAAGAAAAGAATATGATCAATAATGAAGTTAACCATTTAAAAGGGGTTTAATTTCTTTGTTTGATGTTCAAGTGGGTCAAGAAAAGAGATGAACAAGAAGTTTTTTATTTCAAGTAAAACAAGAGAAGATATGAAGAAAATATGATAGATATGTTATCAAGTGGGAGATTGAAATTCAAAGAGAGTTGTTCTCAAAAATTGGTATAGAATAATTATATTGAAGAAATCAGATTGAGCCAATTAGAATCGACGATTAAAATCATATTGAGAAATCAGATCTGGACTGGTGATTGAAAAAGAATATTGGATGAAGAGATGATGTTTGAAGAATATTTTAGAAGATTTTAGAAGAGTATAAGAATTCATAAATGCACTTGAAATTCATGGGAAATCGATATTTGGGTGAATTTGGTTGAGCAAGATAGTCTTTGGGATTCTTGCAAAAACCTCTTATGGGTCACATATAAAAGGAAAAAGTACTTTGTACTTTAAAATAGATCCAACATAGAGGTACTATTCACTGGAAGAGAGAGAAGTTTCGAATTTCTAAGGGGAGAAAGTAGTTTTCCATATTAAGCCTTTGTTGAAAAAGTTTCTATGGAGAGAAGTGAAAGGATAAGAGATAATATTGAAATGTTGTTTAGTTGATCATCATATTCAGTGATCATTGTATTTAGTTGTCCATCGTAATTTTCTTGTCATCATATTCGACTAGTCATTGTGTTTGGATAGAAAATCAGATCAGGATTTCTATATTGGGATTTTCGGACTGAGGAAGAAGGTTTTCCGGATTATTTTGATCATATTCTGATAGAGTTATATCTATAATATTAGGTAATTGGATTTCAAGATTATATTGGGAAGACCGGATTGGGTAATCGAATCTGGAGAATTGAAGTGTGAAGATCTGATTGGACAATTGGATTTGAATTCTATATAAAATTCCTTGAATTTACTAGTAAGAAATTGAAAAATGGTCTTTCATGGAATACATTTGTCAAAATTTAAAAGAATCACAGGTAACATGATCTTCTACACAAACATTTTCTTACCCTATTTTGTGCTAAGAGGGTGCATAAACACTTTTGGATTGTCTTTAAAGTGAAACTCAAGTGAAATTCTATATCTTACTCATTTTATTCAAAGGATTTATTTCTAGTGGATTATATGTTATTGGATCATTCCCAAACCATACCATGGACGTAGAAATTATTATAGAATAGTGAACCTTATAAATTCTTGTGTTTCTTTATATGTGTGTTTGAATTGATTTCAGCAGGGAATGAAATATTTAATAGGAGACGAAAGTTTTTTCATTGAAAAATAAAAGAAAAAGGTATCACAGATTCACCCACTCACCATCTCATTGATACAATCATCCAAACTGGTCACTTTCAACTGGTATCAGTGGGTAGGTTCCCTTTGCTTATTCTTTGCTGATGGAGAATTTGAATTGTGTGAACAATAATGGTATTCCAACTTTTGATGGAAATAATTATCATATCTATAAAGATATAATGTTGTTGTTTATTATTTTTATTGGATATGATGTTCATGAAGCTACGACAGATGGGTTCCCTCTTATTGATTATAAAGTTCCTCTTAAATTTGTTGATAAGAATAATCTTGAGAATGATGGAAGGGAAAAGAATGTTTTATTATAATCACTTTCTGAAAGTGAATTCTTAAGGGTGAAAGTTGTTTCTATAGCCAATGGTATGTGGGATAAATTGAAAAAAAAATACAAAGGCAATAAAAATGTGAAGAAGGAAAAGTCACAAATCTAGAGATTGAAGTAAGAAGATTGGAATATGGGTGAATACAAATCTAATAGGGACTTCTTTACCATAGTGAATGAAATTGTTATCAATATTAGATGTCTTTGTATAAAGTTAGATGATTCTACATTTTTTTAAAAGATTTTGAGAATCCTTCCCAATAATTTTGATGAAAATGTCTCTTTTCTAGATGATAGAGATCCTAAAACATTATCTCTAGATGATTTACATAGCACTCTCATTAATTATGAAATAAGAAGGGGGAAATATATAAGAATAAAAAAAGAGTTGATAGAGAAATTTATTTCAAGGATTCTAAGAAGGAATGGACAAAGAATATTATTATTAAAGATGAAGCTGGTCAATCTTATTATGAAAATGAGGTATGTACAAATTTTGATGAAATTTTTTCCATGTTTTATAAAGATATGAAAAGATGTATAGAGAAATACAAAGGGAAAATTCCCTTGAAATGTTTTCAATGTGGATATATTGAGAATCTTGTGGCTAATTATCCTCAAATAAAGAAATAAGATGATAGTTATGAAGAATAAATAATTCCAAGAAGATCATGGAAGAAACAGGGAGATGAAGGAAAATTTTATTCCATAGGGAAAGATAAAAAATTCTTTAAATCCAAAAGAATAAGTATCTTATCTAAAGATGTTGAAGAAGAAGAAAGTGATTCTAAATCTGAAAAATCTTTTGAGTATGGTATTGAGAATACATTTATTGAAATAGTGAATAATGAATAATTCGAAAGTAGTAGTTATGAAGAAGAAGAAACTCAACTTGAATTTCGTTTGAAATAAGAGTTGAAATAATGTTTGAGAAAGATCAGAAGGCATTAAAAGTAAAAAAAAGTTGGAAGATGAATTCTACACAACAAGCAATGAAGAATAGTTTTTTAGTGAAAATGGGAAGTTGATGAAAGAAACTGATTATTTGAAGAAATATTTTGAGGAATAAAAGAATCATAATGAGCATCTATAAGTGAAGTTGAAAGAAAAAGAAGAACAGCTGGAACTTGTCCAACAAAAGTCATCTAAAGTTGAGATGAATAATACAAAATTCAGAACACTATCTCTCAAATTGGTGAAATTTATCATATTTAGGAACCTAATAAGGATCAAAAAAATTTAACTTCAAATGTTGAGAAGAAATGTGAAAGTGTTTCTAAAAATAAGAAAGCTGGGAAAGTTATGTATATGACCAAAACAAACAAAATTGGAAATTCATAATTTTCTGAAAAACCTAAATCCAGAAATTGTGATAAGAAAATGAATATTCTGATTGAAAACAGAAAGGTTGGTGTCTTAGAAAAGGAAAATAAGAAGGTTTCTAAGAAATAGATTCACTATTCGGTCAGTATGGAAGTTTTAGAGGAAAATATTATTACTATGGATACTGGTGGTATTGTGGTGGATTCAGAAACATGGCTAATATGTGTTGGTTAAACCAAAAAAATTACTATTAATCCATAGGTTATGAACAGAAAAGGTTTATGGGGAGTCAATTCACTAAAAAGAAGAAATCAGAGAAGGATGTTCGAAATAAATATTAGAAGGTTTGTGTAAAGATTGAAAATAGGTTCCAACCTTTGGAAACTTTTTGTAAAATATTTGAATGACCTGGACACCATGAAAAAGGATTTCTCATACTGTTACCAGCATATAAAATATTCTTAACAATAATTATAATCCAAAAGTGATGAAAGAAAAAAATTAGAAAAATTCTTATTATTTAAACTGCTTTGAAAGCTACAAAAGGAGAATGAACATGGATTCTTGATAGTTGGTGTTCTTCTCATATAATAGGAGATTTGAAATTGTTAAATATTGTGAAATATTTTAAAGAATGAATTGTGAAATTTGGAAATGATGAATCACTGAGAATCAAAGGTGTTGGACCATCCATCATTGGAAAAGTTAAGTCAAAGTCAATGAAAGTTTTTTATATTGATGGGATGAAACCCAATTTTATAATTTTTTCATAATTGGGTGATGTGGGTAAAAAATTTATCTTTAGAGAAGATGGGTTATTTAAAAAAAGTGAAGAATATGGAAAGATAGTTACAAGAGGCCAACGTAAAAAAGGAAACTTGTTTCGGGTTGGTGAAATAAAAAACTCTTATTACTTGAGTATGGTGGAAGAGAATCAATTATGGCATAAAAGGATAGGACACATGTGTCGAAGAAACATTATAGAATTTTCAAAGTGAGATAGTGTCTGAGAAATTCCTAATTTTCCAAGAATAATATATTGTTGTTGCACTATTTTTCAGAAATGAAAGACAAAAAATTAAATGCATAAGAAAGTTGAGATTTTTTCCAAATAACCCTTGGAGCTGATTCATTCTAATATTTGTGGTCTAATGAGAAAATAATCAATAAATGGAGATAAATACTTCATCACTTTCATTATTTATTTTACTCACATTACTTGTAT
The DNA here is from genome assembly GCA_963277665.1 of Viscum album. NCBI lineage: Eukaryota > Viridiplantae > Streptophyta > Magnoliopsida > Santalales > Viscaceae > Viscum > Viscum album. Next base: position 1,259,630,900 of record OY728122.1, read on the forward strand.
TATGTATATGAAACCTAAATCATATTCTTTGAAAAAATTTAAAATTTTCATAAGGAAAGATGAGAAGGAATGTGAGTATTCAGTGAAGAATTTGAGAACTGATAATAGTGGTGAATACAGAAGTGAATAATTATAAAGTTATCTTGAGAATTATGGAATTTGAAATGATTATAGGTCCACATACACTCCTCAAGAAAATGGGGTTTCTGAAAGAAATAATATAAGTTTGGTGACAATGCGAAGAACTATGTTACTTGAACATAGTATTTCTCATTACTATTGGAGGCAAGACATGATTACTGTTATTTATATTCAAAACTGATGTTTTAATAGTAAAATATCAGGTATGATTCCATATGAATTATTCTATTAGAAAAATATATGTTTGAAACACTTTATAATTCTCGAGAGTCCATGTATTGTGAATACGAAAGGTGGAAACTATGGAAAGTTTGAGCAGAAAGGTAAAGATGGAATTTTTATTGGCTATACTCTATAAGAAAGATGATATATATGATTCAATAAAGAAACTAGAATAATTTTGAATTATTTTGATGTGAAATCAATTGAAAGGTTTGAGGAAGACAATTGTATTTAGGTAGACAAGGTGGATGAGCAGTATAAGGAAAGTTTTGAAAACAATTTTGATAAGGATACAAACAATTGTAATACTTATTAAGAAGATCAATCGGACTCAGATATTTCTAGTGATAAGGAAGATACTTGAAAATATCATCCTAGTATGAGGAAGCAAGTGGAAGCCGAGAATATCAATGGGGGTTAACATTAGAAGATTCAAACAAGAATAACAACAAATTCTATTACACATACTTCTTTGCATTCAAAAGTGGAGTTGAATGATGTGAAAAAATATTTTAAGAATCCTAAATGGGTTTATGACATGATTTAATATTTTTATTATATTGAAAATAATGATACATTAGAACTTATACCCAAGCTAGAAAAAAAAACTTTATTGGTTCAAATTGGGTCTTTTAGAATAAGCTGAATGAAGAAGGTGAAGTGATTAGAAAAAAAAGATTAGTATACAAAGGCTATTCACAAATTGAAGATATTTATTTTGATGAAACCTTTAATAAGATGGAAATATTAGAAACAATCACAATTTTTCTTGTTATTTCTATACAATGAGGTTACAAGATTTTTCAAATGGATGCTAAATATTCATTCTTGAATGGTGATCTTGATGAGGTAGTTTACATCAAACAACATTGTGGATTTTTTGTTAGAAAGGATGTAAGTTATGTATACATATTGAATAATACATTATATGGGCTAAAACAAGCTCATAGATCATGGTATTCCAAATTGTATACTTGCTTATGGAAGATGAGTTTCAAGAAAGAAAGAGTTGATAGCAATTTTTTTCGAATAAATTCAAGAGTATTCCTTCATTATAATTTTTTATGTTGATGAAATTATCTTTTCTAGGAGTGCTGATATAAGTTGTGAAATATTTTTTGAAGAGATGAAAAATGTTTTTTAAATGTCCATTATGGGGGAAATTAAATACTTTCTTGGGTTAAAAATTCTACAAAAGAAGAAACACGTTTTTATTTCTCATGAATAGTATGTAAGGAACTTATGAAGTGGTTTGGTATCAAAAATTCAAAACCTTTTTCCACACCAATTTTAGTTGGAACAAATTTGAAAAAAATGATGAAGGAAAAGAAGTTGATCAGAAATAATTTCAGAAGTTTATTGGAAGTTTATTGTATTTTATTGCTTCAAGACCTGACATTTTTTATGTTTTTACCTTATGTGAAATATTTCAAAGTTCTCCAAAACAATCACATTTACTTTCTAGAAAAATAATTCTTAAATACATCAAAGGAACAACAGATTTCAAAATCAAGTATGATAGCTCAGATTGTATTGATTTGTTTGGGTATTCATATGCTAATTGGGGAGAAAATGTTGATGATAGAAGGTCCACATTTGGTGGGGTATTATTTCTAGAAAATAATTATGTTAGTTGGCACTCAAATAAATAGAATTCAATAACTCTCTGTATGGATGAAGCTAAATATATTGCTACCACTCAAGCCACTACTCAACTTATGTGGATGAAAACTCAATTAGAATACATACTTGTTGAAGTGAAGTTACCCTTAATCTTGGATTATGATAATCAAAGTACAATCAATCTCACCAGTAATCCAGTTCAACATTCTTATACAAAACATATTGATATAAAATATAATTTCATCAAAGATCATGTGGAGAAGAATGAATTGATTCTAGAATATGTTCCTAAATCGGAAAAATTTGCCGACATTTTCACAAAACCTTTACCGAAGGAATATTTTTCTAAATTGAGGTTGAACATGGGTGACCAGCCTCTTTCTCATCAAGGTTGAGGTATGTGTTTCTATCCCCTCTCTCATCATACCTTTGGATCGTGTTGTCAATGGATAGAATTGAATTGTTCATAAATCTATCCTTAAAATGAATTTTAAAAGGGGGAGTTATGGGTAAGCTATTAATTCAGAATTGTATTGTGTGTGAACTATTCTAATTGTTTGTCGGAGTCGTTATAGGAAACAAATTGTTTTTTACTCCAAAATATGTAAAGAAGCTAAGAAATAAAGGAAGAAAATTTGAGGAAGTTTTCATAATCACTTCTTGTGGACATCATTGTTTTTATACCAATAATTCTTGTTTCATATAATGAGTTTGCTCATGTAGGCTTAGAATTTTTTATAAGGGATCCATTTCTTGAGAATAAAAATTTCAGTGATTTATGGAACTTGGTTGAAAACAAAATATAAAGGGGGGATTGTTAGGAACAAGATAATCATAAAGGTGACTGTTTTCAGATGTTGTATTTTTTTGTCAATGATTTTTTTGATAAAAATAATAATAACATCACTTTTTATTTGTTGAAATTAATATTGACCATTGTATTTGGAATAATTGAACTCAAAATTTTTGAAAAGGTCCAACATATTTGGGTGAAGCTGGCTAAGAAAAGTCTAATTGGATTTGTAATTCCCCAATACTGAACATTACATAATATTGAGTTAATTAAATAATTTGACCTTATTTCACATTGAGGATATATTCAAGTTTAGGTTTTTAGAGAATTAGGCCATAACTATTGCATAATAGACCTATACATTACATGTGGATAGTTACACTCAGTATCCACTTTTTCCACCAAAGGAAACACTTTAAACAAAACATGATTTCTTTTTCTAGATAAAAATATTCTTTCCTTCTTCCATTCTCTTACCCATCCTTATATGCTATGGAAAACCTTTCAAAAATATGTGACGAACATAAAAAGATCATTAAGGAATGTAAAATAAGGAATAAAACTGTTAGTCTATGAATATTTAAAACTCGTGAAAACATTTTCACAAAAACATACTTTTCACCCATAAAACATAAACTACTTAGCTTACATCATGTAATCATAATATTCCTAAAAAACTTCATAGAAATAAAAAACCATAAATTTAACTTGTGGAATCCATATCATACTTACATTTTAGCTTTCACAGCTACATATGGAGTAACCTTCATAGTTACATTTGGAATACCCATCACAGTATATTCCAAAAATATCTTAGTAGAAACATTAACATTTACCTCTGTCACATTACCCAATGCATTGGAGATATATCATGGGATCACCCTCCCTTGGTTTATCATGAAACCACCCATATACTTAAGAAATTATCAAGAACCATAATATAATAATAACACATAAACCAAACATAATGGAAAAATAACATTTTCCTTTGAAATCACATTTCATCTTTACAAGCCGCTCACTCATAAATGAAAACGTATTATTTTAAAATAAAATGATAAAAGTTTAAAGTAAACATAAATACATAATAGCGACATAAAATCAAAAAATTCCATTCATAACGTATATATAAAAAACATTCAAAGTTATTGAAATAATCAATCCCCTTTTAAAACACAATTGAAACATTTTAAAAGATTATTTTTGAATCAAAGTTTCCCATACCACTTTTAAAATTTTAAAAGGAATTTACACTTAAAAACATTCATGTCCATATAAATAATTTCTTAAAATAATTTTGAAAACATGGACATGAAAGATAAGGTTTTATATGATTATGTAATTAAAACATTTAAAATGATGTTTTAGATAAAGAGTACTTTACAATTTTGAACATTTAAATTATACGCCACATGAAAGTAGAACATTTTACAAGAAATTAAATATCATGAGTATAGATATAATATGGATAATTAATGTAAAATGGTCTGTATATACACTTTATAAATAAATAAGTGTTCATATCATCAAGAAATGTCTCAAAGAAAGGAAATTGAGATGAAGTCCCTTACAAAGATTGTATCCTTAGATTAAGGATAAATCAATGACATAATTTTGTGAGACAGATATAAATACACCCAATATAAGTGTATATTCATATTAAAACAATATGAGGTCATTCACACATATTCGTGGAAAAATAAAACCAATGACATGTATATTTAACTCAATTAAATGAGATTGAGTTAAGATTTCCCTTACCTTGAGTCTGACTCGTCACGTACAATCATTATGTTCCTGAATAATAAAATTAATTTCTAATTTATTGATAACAATATTAAATTTTATTATTCCTTTTATATCACTTATTACCATGTTATAAAAATTTCAAAATTATTTAAGTTCATATCAGTCGTTTTGTCGATATTTGGTACTTGTGTCAAAACTGAACTTGTTTTGATGTAAATTGTCCATGTGGTCAAAAGAACATAAAATATAGAATATTATTCATGATATAAATATCCTATATACCCAGTATATATGTATTTAGAATAGTCTATAACATTTGGAGAAAAGAAATGAAATGCACCGTTCATGGAGATGGTAGGTCGTACGTACGCATGAACGCTACATTCATTTCTTTGTCATATTAATGGAATGAAAACTAAATGATACATAGGTATATTATAATTATATTATAATATATATGTCATATAAGTTACATAATTTCATTAACACCTTTCTTTATATGTTCCATGTATGGCATGAACAAGTCATATCACTTTGAGGGGTGGTAGTCCATACATCCCCAAATAAAATTATTGTATTTACACAATATGGAAAGCATAAAGGTATGTTGTAAATAAAAATTACAGAAGAATAGAGAAAATATAAATATAATATATATCATATATAAATACATTTCCATAATAATGGACACCATGACAGGTGGTAGGAGAAAATTGAACAATCATTGCTTCGTGAGGCAATAGTTCGTCGTACACAGAAAAAATATGTTCGATATCCATTAGATGGAGGTGTGTGTAATTGTTGGTTGAACCCTTAAAATAAAAAAAATCCTACATTAATGATGATATTGGTTTTGTTATGTAATCATATAATAATAATATCATATGGAATGGAGAAGGAAAATAAAATAAAGGATCTTGAGAGAAGACATTACCTCTAGATCGGGTAACTCTTTTTTATTTGAGCCAAAAGGCTTTCTAGAATTTTCATATGCCCACGGTAAGGATTATAAGAGTATGGGATAGATTTTTGGAGCCTATTTGAGCAGAATTTTTAAGATCCAGTGTTATTGAGAGGTATTAGTAAGTGGGTATAGGTGGTGGCCTTTTATATGAAGGGGGAGGGGAACTTTAGGAAAGTCCTAAAATGTAATTTTATTATAAATTGATTTTACTATTATAATAGATCCAAAGTGATCTATTTCTAATATAAGATGTTTATGGGTCGAAATCCTCTCAAAAACTATGTTTTATACAAGTTTAAGTCACAAATGTAACCTTATATTTTGGATTTAACCATTAGTTAAATAAATTAACTCTTACTATGTTATATTTTATTTTTACACTATATGGTTAATATAGTTACTATGAAATGACAAGAGAACCTAAAGTGAATCATTAATGGAATTTGTAACATTATCTACGTTATTTTTCTGAATTTTATATTTTTATGACTATTATATCATTTAATAAAATATTATTTGTTTTAAAAACTCATTTATGTCAATTTTGACACTATTTAGTAATTGATTTTTGGTAAAGTCATAACAACTTGATTCATTAGAAAAAACTAAATTAAATAAAATATAACATGTCATAATAATCCATAAAATTCATGGATGGCATCAAAATTTTTGAAGTACATTTATTTTAATATTTATAATATCATTTATGTGAATCTTTCATTAATAATGTAATCATTGTATCATCATTGTATCATAAATAAATTTATTTATTTAATGTATACAGATTATAAATAAAATACCATGATGTAGGAAATATTTTTAGATTTATAATTACTATTTATTGTCAAATATATCAGTTATATAACCTCATATTAAAAAAAAATTATTAAAAAGATACATGTTTATATTATATTTCTCTTTACTATAAATTAATTATTATAACATGTCATTATCACACTCAAGTGGCTCCCAAATGCCAAAATTTCAGCCTAAGGATTGTTTTGGTCTCCCATGACTCATCCAATAATATTAAGACTCATGTTAGGGTAGTTTTATATTATTATAATATTGTTTTTACACTTATTTACCTAATTTACCCTTTAATCATGGTAAATAAAAATAATTACTAAAGTTACTATTCGAAATGTTCAAAAATAAAAGGTAACTATTTACACAATTTGGACCTTTTAATTCCAAATATGGAATCTATTTTTTAAAATTCAAAACATATAAGTTGTATTAATTAATTTTAAATTAATTCTTGTTGTCAAAACCAGAAAAGAGGTTTTTAAAAAGTAAAAACTATCAAAAGATTGACATGTTTTTATGTATAATTTAAATATGAAATTTCTTACAATGATCAGAATTAGATTAAATGATAAAATCATAATCCAATTACACTTAAAATGAAATTAAAAATATAATCTAACTATATAAATAAATTTGATTAAAAAACAGTTTTGAATTAAAATGCAGTATTTTTTACTATTTATTAAAATATTAATTTCATCAGAAAAAATAAAAATATTCAACCAAGGTAAATTTTTATGTCCTGATTCTAAATAAAAAATTTATTTTTTCAAATAGAACATAAAAATTATCAAAAAATATATTTAAAAATGGTTCGCTGTCAAAAGGCTATAAAACTGTATTTTCTTAAAAAATACTTCTTTTATCCAAAGAAATGAATTTATTCTTATATAATATCTATAAAACATATAAGATGAATTTAAAACATTACATTGAATGTATAAAATAAATTTTTCAATAAATAAAAATCCATAAAGAGTAAAATGATTTTATAAACACAATTATTCTCTTTTAAATAGGTTTTCATAAAAACACATCCTTTATATTCAATTGGTTTTTATTTCCATTTATAAAAAATTTGGTAACTAATGAATTATTATTTAAACATGCGTAAACCATATTTTCATAATTTAGTTGATATTATTCATTCCCGCCATTCAAATGTCGAGGTTATAATGGTAAAATTTAAATAATAATATTTAGTTGTTCATTTAAGCTCATTGTAGAGTATCATTTATGCTATTGAACATAATGTATCTTTATTAAAACTCGGGATGTTATAGGATTCACACTAGATTTGGAATGAGAAGGTCAATCGTATTGTGGAACAATATTATTGAAAGTAAATTTTCATCAGATTCACTCTTGACCCAGTATGGAAGAAGTAATCCTAATAAGAGAATCAGAGTCTATATGAGTATGATAAAACAAATGTGATAATGCTTTGATGATATTGGAGTTCTCATAAATCATGATTTTGTGGTAAAACATGTGATGAAATCTTGATGAAATAAAGGTGGAGTGAAAGATATGTTGATCAATCGTATTCAGATTGATCAGATCTGGATGAAGATTGAAAGAGATGTTTCCAATCATATTTAGATTGATCAAATCTGAAGGGGAATGAAAAAGGGTTCTAGAGATCATATTCTTCTGGGTCATATTCAGACTAGGTTGGAAAGAAGGTCGTTTCACTGTATCATCTGATTGTCAATGTATTCAGTGGCATGATCATTAAAGAAGAAAGTTGGTAAATCCATCGTAATAGGATCATTGAATTTATAATGTCTGAGAAATTTTGTGACCAATGTGTTGTTTATTCCATTTATTCAAGAACCTTGGTAATCAGAGGAATAATTTCTTGAGATAGATGAATGAAAAATTATAAAAAAAATATGATCAACAATGTAGTCAACCATTTAAAAGGGGTTGAATTACTTTGTTTGATGTTCAAGTGGGTCAAGAAAAGAGATGAAGAAGAAGTTTTTTATTTCATGTGAATCAAGAGAAGAGCTGAAGAAAATAAGATAGATGTGTTTTCTAGGGGGATATTAAAATTAAAAGAGAGTTTGTTCTCAATAATTGGTACATAGAAATTATATTGAAAAAATTGGATTGATCCAATCGGAATCGATGATTGAAATTGGATTAAGAAATTGGATCCAGTCTAGTGATTGAAAAAGAAAATCTGATGAAGAGATGAAGTTTGAAGAAGATTTGAGAAGATTCGAGTAGTGTTGATGAAGTCATAAATGCACTCAAAATTCATGGGAAATCGAGATTTGTGTGAATTGTTTGAGAAGGAATGTATTTTGGATTCCTACTGAAACCTCTCATGTGTCACCTATAAAAGGAGAAAGTAATTTTTACTTTAAAACAAATCTGATATAGAGGTATTGTTCACTATAAGAGACAGAATCTCTAACTTTCTAGGGAGAGAAATAAGTTTTCAATATTAATACTTTGTTGAAAAAGTTTCAATGAAGTTAATTGAAAGGAGAAGATACAAGATTAAAATGTTGTTTAGCTGGTCATCATATTAGATGATCATCGTGTTCAGTTTTCAATCATAATTTTATTATCATCGTATTCGGCTGGTCATTGTATTGGGGTGGATAATTAGATCGGGATTTCCATATTAGGATTTCCTGACTGGGGAAGAAGGATTCCTGTATTGTCTTGATCATATTCTTACATGGATACATCTATCGTATTGGGAAATCAAATTTGAGGATCAGAGTGGGCATATCGGACTGGGCAATCAAATATGGAGAATCAGAGTGAGATGATTGGATTAGACAATCGAATTTGAATTCTATATCAAAGTCCTCTAAGTTCTTACCATCTTCTGGGTAAGAAATTGAAGTTTTTTTTTCAAGTAATACATTTTTCTAAATTGAAAAGAAGCACAGGTAACATGAGCTGTTACATAAACATTGTTTTACCCTATTTTTGCTAAGAGGGTTCACACGCACTTTTGGATTGTCTTCAAAAGTGCATCACAAGTGAAATGGTATATCCTACTCATTGTATTCTAAGGATTTATTTCTAGTGGATTGTATGGTATCGGATCATTTCCAAACCATAAAAAGGATGTAGATATTCTTATTGAATAATGAATCTTGTAAATAATTGTGTTCCTTCAGATGTCTTTTTGAATTATAAGTGACTTAGGTATAAAGGAGGGATCTCATCCTTTTAAATACCTAGGTGTCCCCATCTTCTGTGGAAGACCCAAATCTTCACATTTCTCTAAAATTTCTAATCTAGTTATAAATCAACTTTCTTCTTGGAAGGAAAAATCTCTTTCTATGGTAGGAAGAATATGTCTAGTTAAATCTACTATTGTCTCTAAAATGGTTTACTATATGATGGTCCAAAAGTGGAATATTGGTCTTATTAAAAAAATAAATACCTCTATAAAAAAAAATTTTGGACATGTAGCACAGTGGAAAGGAAACTTTTCACCATACCATGGAAAACTTGTTGCAAACCCATTGATAAAGGAGGCATTGGCATTAAAAATCTTAAATACTTTAATGAGGCTCTTCAAGCTAGGATCACTTGGGATCTCCTGCATAATAAATCTAATTGAAATGTCTTCTTTAAAAATAGATTTCTTGAAAAACTCAAGAAATGAAACTCAACTTTTATTGCCTCCTTTATCTGGTCATCCATAAAATAGTCTTTTTCCACCATTATGAATAACGCCCGGTGGATTGTCTCTAGAGACTCCTCAATGAATTTTTGGTTGGATAACTGGACTGAAACTCCTTTAATCTCCAGAATTTCTCTTGACCAAATTCCTGAGAACACCAACCTCTCTATTAGATATGTCATGTGCTCCCAAAATGATCATCTTCCTAACATTATCATGAATGTCATTGATACCTATACTTTCTCTATCAACGACGACTTCTTAGTCTGTGAACCTACTCACAATGGCATGCTTAATTCAAAAAACTATTACAACCACTATTTTTGTAACTCTGAAAGTGATTTTGGGTGGATAAATATCTTTGAAAAAATTTGGATAAAACCTTCAAGATTTACTCTCATACAGAAACTTTCTCAAAACAGGATCCCCACCAATGATCGCCTTTAATTGTATGGTATTCAGCTCTGTTCTAAATGTTGTCTCTACAACCAACACAGAGAAGATTCCAATCATCTCTTTCTTTCTTGTGACACTGCTTCTGCTCTTTGGAATTATATTTTTGACATTTTTTACTATAGGTGGTTGACACAAGATTTTGTAAAATCTCAATTAAATAGATGTGTGGATATGGATAACTCTCAGCAGATTAAGAACATTTTCCTTACTGTTGTCACAGAGCTTCACCATGTGATCTTCTATAATAGAAATGCTCTTATTCATAATAAATGATCATTAAGTTGTGATTCATGGACAATACATATTCTCATTTCCATGTGTGAAGCTGCTTCAATCCAAAAGGGACACTACAATAACACAGTGCATGACTTTGGAATTCTGCAATGACTCTGTATTGATGGAAATTACTGCCATACTCGCCGCACTTTTGAAGCCTTTTGGTTCTCCCCTATCACTTGTTGGGTTAAAGTTAATTTGGATGGTTCTTCCAAAGGAAATATGGTCCCTATGGGTTGTGGTGCAATCTCTAGGAATCATGCTAGTCAGATCCTTGGGTGCTTTTATGGTAGTTGTGGCATTTTCTCTTCACTGGAAGCTTAAATGATGAGTATGTTTCATGCCATTTATTTTTCCAAACAACATGGTTGGATAAACTTTTGTATTGAGAGTTACTCGACCACCATTGTGCAAGAAATTTGGAATGGTGTGATACATATTGCGTAGCTGATCACCACCTGCAGGATGGGCTGCATCTACACTCTTCTCGACATCAACTACATCATCACTCATATTTATTGGGAAGCTAGAATGGTTTCTTATGGCCTTGCGAATAAGGGGGTTAATCAAGATATTACCTGGCTTGATGATCTTCCTACTGGTCTAATCCCCTTTCATAAGAAAGATTGTAATGTGTTTTTATCTTTTAGACTCTTGTAGCCTCTTTCTTAATAATAATTGTGCCTTGGTTTTCTGGCCAGGTACCACCATCTTCAAAAAAGGAAACATAAAACAAAAAAGTATCACTGATTCACCCATCCCCCTCTCAGTGACACAATATTCGTGATTGGTCACTTTCAGTTTTAACCCATTAGAACAATGATAATATTCTTGTGTGTTGGTTGAGCTCTTCAGTTATTCACATTTGGGCATTCAAGTAGTCCTTTTTGATAAATTTACCACTTAGAACGCAATGGTGACTATAATTTTGAAATAATAGATAATATTAGAGGTGATTTAATTAGGATTCTCCATTAAGAAATACTTATCTAGTGGTAGTGATTAGGTGGGATCATCAGAGTATTACAGAGGTTAGTAATCACATGTATCTCTCCATGGTATGGTCCCCCCATATCCTTAATATATGTTAAGATTGTGATTCCCCACATTAAAAAGGGTGTGGGTCCTTTATCTACAGAGTGGAACCCCTTTCATTAATCTCTAGTAGTGGGTGGGTTCACTATTGTAGCAATTATCCCTTGGTTGTGTTGTATAGTGGTGAGGTATGGGATATAGATATTCTTATGAGGTTATGAGATATGTGTGAGTAGGAGTTAGTGACACATTGGTTGTGATATGTAGTAGTGAGGATCAGTTTCTCTACTCCATATCTTATGTGGTTATAGAGGATTTTTTGGAATCAGAAATATAGTTGTTAGATCTACAAACAAACTCTTTATTCTTAGATAGTTAGGATGATGGAGATCCCCTTTCACTTATCCTGGGATTATTATGAGAATATCTGATGATGAGTTTCATTACCCTTCTACTTTATGGGTTAAGTTAGTTGTTTTTTGTTGTTATTTATTCCCCTTCTTTGTTTTTAGGTCATCCTACTGGGTATGTACATACTCACACTTACATGGTCTTCGATCACACATGTTGTGTCTTATACAGTCAATAGGTATCTTGTAAACAACTCTAATAGACCCTATATTAGAGGATTATAGTGAAAGATCGTGGGGAATAGTGATACTTTGATGTGATGGTTGTTTTCAGGTCTTATCCTTTGAGATTATGAGATGGGAACTCTTAAGTTTTCCTTTTTTCCAGTTATTTTCAAGTTGGGACCTTATTTCTAGTAGGGTGTATATTTTCCCCTTTATACTATTCATATTATGTTATTGAAATTTGATGTATTTCTTAGAAGTTGCTGCATACATGGTTTACACTCTAAATATTTTTTCTTTTTATTATACCTATGTATTGTTGTATGGACTGAGTTTTTTGCATCTCTATAGGTACATAAGCTAAGCCCTCCAATATATCTAATATGACTACATGGTTCTAGTCGCCAGCCCCTAGGATGGAGGTAGGCATGGGGTTTCACACTCAGCTTACTGCCTTCTAGGTAGACCTTAATGGGTTGGGTCATGACAGAGCGATATCAAAAGTGTTTTTTCCTCAGGTTGGTGTTTGGGGATAGACATGTTGTGAGGATTGGTTTGGGAATTTTGGGTGATGATTTCAGAGTGTCTCGAATTTTGATCTTTGGACAAGGAATCTAGCATTAGTACGATGGCCAATATATTTATACACCAGGCCTCTGACTACCTATTTGTCAACTCATCACAAAAATACATCAGATGAGGGGGGAAAATGGCACATGAATTGTATAGGATTGGATCTTTTGACTTCCATGACCTTCTTGAGTTAGTTCCCCAGATATTCTCTTTGACTATGGTACCTCTTTAATATTCCCAAGATGATTCCATGATAATATCCAGCTATGATTCTGAGAGAGTTTTATAATGAGAACCGGTTGAGCAATGGGGCAATAGTTTAGGGTCCCATTCATGAGGTGTTTCGTCCAGGTGGGAGTAGAGTTGTTATTCAGCATGTGGATTATTTTATATCTCCAATAGGTGAGGACGATGATGAAAATAGTTTTAGAACATTATTATATTTATAGTGATAGAGACAACTCGGGTTTCATGGTGAGCTAGATCCTTAAGGAGCGGAGGAATGTCTTGAAGCATTGGTATGGGTTTTTCAACATGTGAAGACCCTAACTGATCACATGGTTTCACTAGAATCCAATCATTTTATTAGGTTAATAGGTAATTGGTGGGGTATGGTCATATATGTCCATGATTAGGTAACCATATCTTGGATAGATACAAGAATCTCGTAAGAGGGGAGTACATTAAAGTGACCTCACAGGTAACTGAGGTTTATCTTGCATAGATGGATTGGTTTTTCGGCCTTCTTTGTGACCCCTCCTAGTAAGATGGTTGTCCTAATAGCTATACTTATTTTTGGAAATGAAATAAGTTGATGGATCCTTCTGTTGGGGATTTGTGATGTGTCTTCTTGAATGAAAGGAAGAGGGCCACATCCCCACCATAATGCATTCTCTTATGACATTATATAATGACAACGGGCAAGTTAGTGCCACTGAAAGTGGATAGTGGTGAGGTATGGTGGATATTTTCATTTGAATTATATGTTTTCGGTCGTTTTGGTTGTGCTAAGGTGTCAAAGAAAAACATGTTTATGGGAAATCGGTGAGTAAGTGGAAGGATAACTTCGAGTAGTGGAGGCTTATAACCTTGAGGCGTCAAGGGTGATCTAAGGTATGAAATGTGACTTATCTACATTATGTTCATTTTTAGTAAACATGGGCATAGGTAAGTCCTTCATGGTCACATCCATTATTTTCAGGCCCAAAGTATCATTGTATCCTTTAGCATGACCCTTCCCTCTAGAGACTCCTACTGAGGTAGTGTAAATGATTTCACTTCACTTTTGGTAGTGTAAATTGACTCATTTAGAAGAGAACCTATCATGGGATCTTACCTTAGTTGCATTGAGACCCAATGATGTGTCATGGTGTTCTCTAGTGGGAAGGATTTTAACTTCTACATCAACATACACATCGAGGCTGCATTGATATCTTGTGTGGAATTTCAGATGGCCCCACTGAGATCTAGAAGATGAAGGTGTAGTTGGAAGACCTTTTAGAGAATGGTTTTATCAGACCCAGTGTATCCCTTGGGATAGGTCCAGTTTTTTCATGAAATGGAGGATGGGAGTTGGAGGTTTTTTGTTGATTATCATCACCTAAATCAGATATCGATAAAGAACATGTACTCTAAAACAAGTATTTATGACCTTTTCAACCAGTTGAAAGGTATGAGTTGGTTCTCCAAGATCGATCTCATGTCTGGATACCATCAGTTGAGGATTCACAATGATGATATTTCTAAGATAGAGTTATGTTGTTTCTATAGTCATTATGTGTTCCTAATGATGCCTTTTGGTGTGACTAATGCCACTGCTATGTTCATGGCTCTTATAAACCAGATCTTCTATTAATACTTGGACCGATTTGTAGTTGTATTGATAAATGATATTCTTATATAATCTAAGGCTAAACAGAATCATTAAAATCATTTGAGAATGGTTATAGAATTACTCTAGGAGCACCATCTTTATGGTAAGATCTTGAAGTGTTAGTTTTGGATCCATGAGGTTTATTTTGTGGGGAATTTCATCTCTGATCATGGTGTAGTTGTGGATCTAGTTAATATTGATATAGTTATTTCTTTGGAACCACACAAGAACATGTCATATGTTCATAATAGATTCCATTAGTGGGATATCCCACTCTCACTTGATGGAGGAGGTACCTGAGTACTTTACATCATTGAAACTAAACCTATTAAAAGAGAGGGGTGCATCTTGTATTTGTCCCATGGTAGTGACTCCACTAATGCTTCAATGTGTTATAGAGACTTAGTTGGGAGATATAAATTGTGAGGTTGTATGTGACTAGATATCCTCATGATGTAAACAATATGGATTCTATGAATTAGTGGAGCATGTTATCCTTTTCCAAGGATGGAAAACAGTTATAGTCACATTTCATAAGGATATATTGAGGGAGTTTTATACTTTCCTCAGGGATGTACATCCAGGTGTGGCGAAGATGTATAAGGTCCTTTAATGGAGGTTTTGTTGGGATGGAATGAGGTGGATCATTGCCGAATTTATCTCTGAGTGTCTCACATGTCAATAGGTAAGGGAAGAACATCAAGTTCCTGCATGTTTGACTCAACCTATAAATATCTCTAAATGGAAATGGGATGGAATATAGATCCATTTAGTGATGTTTACATCAAGGAGTATAGTTCAATTGATATATTGGGGAAGTTGTACGTGAACAAGATTGTTGACTTCATGGGGTACCCATGATGATTTTCTCCTACCATTACACTTCCATCACATCATGGTTATGGAGATATTTACATGAGGATTTTGGGACCTAGTTAAGGATGAGTGCAACATTACATCCCCAGATGGATGGGTGATGCGGATGTGTTTTCACACTCTTTGCCACATCATTTTTTATATTATTATTAACTTTTTATTATTATAATAATATATTTTGTGTACTAAGTTACAATTTTTGTATGTTGTATATCAATTTATTAAATATATATTTTTGTGTTAAAATCATGTATTTTAGTGATTATTTTTTATTTTTTTGAATAATTTTTAAATTTACTAATTCATTATGATTTCAAATTCCATTTTTTATTATTTTGTTCCTATTTTAATAATAAACTAGTACTTACCCATGCGTTCGCACGGCAATACGTTCAATGCTTATTTTCAAGAAGACAAAACTATATTTCAAAGTTAATAAAGAACATGAATATTGAATATATTGAAAAAAAATAGTGATACTTAATATTGAACTATAATCGGATAAAATATATATAATTGAAAACATAGGAAAATAATAAAAAGAAAATAACATAAGAGAATATGTAGGATAATATTGAAAACATCTTGGAGAATATATGAGAATACATAAGGAAAACATAAGTATACCATAACTATACAAAATAAACCAAACAAATGCATGATAGAGTATATAAGGAAAACGTATAGGAGAATATAGAAGGAAAATAAAATTATTTGAAAACATAGAAAACATATAGGAGAATATAGTAGATAACATTCAATTGAAAAGAAAATGAACATTTTTAAAAAAAATTAAATGAACGTGAATGAAAACATAAAAGAATAAGGAAAAGAAAATAGGTCATGATGTAGAAAACAGCATAAGTATCCAACTTCAAATACATGAATAAAAAACAAATGGACAGTAATTATAAAAGTACATTCAAAAACAAACGAGAATGAAATAACATAAGTATTAATGTCACTGAGATATTATTAAAAGAACATGAAAGAATTATTATACAGCATTAGTATAAACAACATAATATTCCAATGGACATGAATGAAAAGAACATTCAAATGGACATTTAAATTTCAAAACATACAGCATAAGTATTAATGTCACTGAGAAATTATGTCACACTGTACAAATATCAAACTTCAAATGCCTAGAAAAGTTTTTTTCATAGAAAAAAATGTTTCAAATAAGAATACCTGAATTTGTAGAATAAAAAAAATGAATGTTAACATAAAAGAATTAATTAGAAACCAAAATAAAATAATTCAAAATTTACCTTTTGAAGCCTGTAATGAAAACCGACATTTTCCTTCCATGCATTCCCTCAGCATCAATGAATTTCCTTCCTTTTTTTATGACATGGGATACTACCCTTCCCTTCAAACCATGTTGCTAGACCAATTCTCCAATTTTCACCAACTAAAGTGGACATTCTACAATTATTTTGAGTCGATGGTAATCAAGGTGCATGTCCTAGCATATATATCAACATAAACCCCTTGACCTTGCAACATGAGGCCAGAAATCTTTTGTTGGATGATAAGTGGTCGTTTGGACACTGACAGTTTGGCTAAGATCAAATTCTAGTGATGGATTGGATGAAAAGTCAGTGGCCCATGAAGACCATTGGGCTATGATCTCGTAGATGTACTTGGATGAGAGGGTGGAGGGAAACTGAGAGTATGGTCTAATTTTGTTCGAGTCCAGGGTGTGGGGGAGTTTCGGGACCTCACTTATTTACCTATTCCATCAAATATTCATGGGTTTGAAGGTAAAGGGCATGCCTCCACTATTTGAAGTGAGCTGTGTTTCCTCTTCCCAACTCAAGAAACCAAAATTCTGGGAAGGGCTGGGGAATCTGAAATAGTGGTTCATTCTTCTACCAATACTGAGAGAAGATGGTATGCACGTTACATGACTGCATTTCTTGTATTAAACATAAAAAATCAAAGGGTTGTCACATACCAAGATTGGGTGCCCTTATTGCGATGGGTATTCCATATGAAAACCTCCATTTTCCACAAGCCAAGCACTTCTCTAATTCCACACTGTTTTCCAGGGTACAAAATTTATAGGACCAGAATCCATGCCTAGAACCATCTATATTCTTCAGATTTTGGGTGTTGTAGAGCTTTCATACTAGAGCTAGTACTATAGATAAACTTTGTTATGAAAGTAGAAGAACTTTTGGAAAAATACATTTCAAAACCTGTAGTATAATCTATAAGAAATTAGAAATTATTTTAAAGAAAATAGAGAAATTGTTTAACCTAGAATTAAATTTCTATTGAGTTCTTGTGGTGGAATAAGAGGTAATATTCCAGTAGGTCACAGCCTAGAAAATCAACAAACATGTCTATCTGCAGATACAAATAATGTTTTAAATTAATAGTACATACTAATAAATGAAGAAATTAATGAGTGGAACATTTAAATGATAGATGACAATGGAGAGAGACAGGGATGGATTTCTTCAAAATGATACCATGAAACGATCAAATAGTGAACTTGGACTTTACCACCACATCAGTCTTTGCCACTCTGATCTCCCCTTCATGAATTGATGATGCATTAGGCTCCTAGCGTGGGATGACATTGTTGTAGACTTTTGTTCCAATAGAAAAAAATACAGTGCAATGTAAACACCCCATGAGGTAACAGAATAAAACATCAGGCATTGCAATTATAATTACACAGAACTGGAAGAACAATTCAAAATATATATTGATGAACATATTCCATAATTATTTCATGAAGAAATAAAGTCAATGAAATATAGTAAACATGAAACAACATCACACAGTGATGATAAAAAAACAGAGCAACTGAAAATAAATATACCAATTAACGACTACATACTATAGTAAACATCACCCCTTTTCTTCTAATGGAAACAAAGGATCAAGTATTCATTGCTTAAACTTGGTACATCATCCATTTTGCATCAAAATGTATCACAATAGTATATTGTAACAACCATTGAAGCTTGTTGTTTGGTGTTAAAACTGATATATTATTTATGTCATCACTACTGTTTGGTTAATAATATATGAAGATTCACATCAGATATTTATAAATCATAGTAAATATATAATCATCCCAAAACTGTAACAGCGCATAGATCACGATGTGAAATTTTTCCAAGGTTTTAAAATTGTAGTTGATCGATACAGGGGAAATATATCCAAGGAAGGATTATAAGTAATAAGTGATTATGAACAGGAAATTAGTAAATATCAGATAATTCATACTGTGAGTCAGATATAACTTCAAAACATAGCAGGAAAACGCATAATTTATACCCTAGTATGATAAAAAGTAATTACAGTTATGAAGAAAAGTGAAATTTTATGGTACATAGTGTAATGAGATTCTTCCTTAAATGTCATAATTTAGTTTTTGGAGGGAATATGTGTGGATGTCATCGATTCTAGGTAGTTGTTGTTGTGTTCTAGGGGTGGATACTAAGAATTTGTGACTAAATGATGGATGACATTACTGTTTGTCGACCATAAATAATAGCACGTACCACTGCTCAAATATGGATGTAAATTTGAAGCCATAATAACTTCGGAGAGTCCACGGTTGAGTAGTACACCTTAGGATGCAGATTCCTAGAAGCCAATACATGCATCTCAGCTAGTGCTGAGTGCCGAAGCCTTATGTACTTGACAGTTCTTAGTCTTTCTGGTGATATGGGGCTGGGAAATTTTTCGATTCAAAAAAATTATAATAAATAACCTAAGAATATGGAATAAAACTGAATAAATTAGTGTTTTATGAATAATTTACCGTGTTTCAGTTCAGATCATTTGAATAATTATGTCCATTTGGTGTGATATAATTGAGATGGCTGCATTGATTATATGTTTGAAAATATACAAGGGATAATCTAATTAATCAAACCTGATATTATAATGAAAGTATAACTAAATTAAATAGCATATATCCAACTCTGTTGAGTTGGGAAGATCTGGAAGTAGAGAAAACTAATACTATAGGAATAAAGTGACTTGTGCGCCATAGTTATCCAATTCCCTCATATAAAGAATTTATTGATGATCTTAAAAAAAATCCACTGGTCAATTTAAAAACTTTTTCAACTGTTAAAACAGAGTACATGATCCACTTTTCAGAAACATTTATCAGAAGTTACATATAGTAAAATTACAATTATGGTCATAGTTATGTAATATGAATAATTAACATTAAATAGCCTCCAAGTACTACCATGATCCATTGATGCAGAGCAGTAGCAGTTCACCCAGTTTTTAGATAGTTCTATTGATCCTTGAAATAGGTAATTCTACTTTAGTGTAAGTAAATGACACATATTAGTATGAAAAAAAACATGTGACATGCATAAATGTCTCAGTATGCTGATTTTCAGCCCCAAACATGAATGTTGACATCACATTATGCTATTATTTTGTAGCAGGAAAAAATCATGACTATCAGTTTATAATGTTATTTAATTAAGAAACAAAGGAAACCCAAGACCGTAAAAAAATTTCTATATCACTGAGCTAGGCTTTTGGTAGTATAAAAGTAAACATAAGTAAATTAATTAAATAGTACAGACTTTTGTAAACATCAAAATTTTGTTCCAAATAAAAATAAACTAACAGAGCAAGGTCCTTAATTCACACCTTCTTCCTAGACGCAACTGATTCACAATGAAGAGACATCACACAATATGTGTATATTTTCAAATATGAAAATGGAAAGTTGAAACTTAATGATTTTACAACAGGCATCCATTACCTTGGAAATGCATGGCAAAAGTCAGTCTAGTTTGTCAGCTTTTTTTTCTGTTATCCATTATATAGAGATGTAGTTTATTGGCATCAGTTGGCATGGATCCTATAGACAGTGTGTCATTGCTTTCGACTGCATATTCAGCATTGAAGTCAGTCAGTAGATTTTTCTACATGAAGATATCATTGTAACGAATGAGTAGTAGTCAGCACATATAAGACACACCAGTGAAGCAACAATAAAATATTTAACAGTTGGAATATCTGAAAAATAGATGTATTACATCTATAATGAAATGTAAAAAACAAAATGAAGGAAAAACCAGTATTGTTTACAAAATGTACACACTGATAGTAACAATAAATGAAGATAGATAAACTATAACTGAGTTGAAGATATAGTTGTACTTGTTGTATCGAATCCAGCATCACTATTGCAGCTGACTACTGAAGATCCAGCATAGTGATGTTCCTAAAACAGATGAGTGAAATGAATATTATAGGTATGTGGTGATTGGTTTGTAACTAAAAGGAATGCTAAATAAGGAAGAATAAAATAATACATCATAATAAAATTATTGATAATGTTGTAATATGAAATTCATAAGGCTTGGAATTAAATATTTGGGGAGTAATTACTCTATTCACCTGACTATCTGCAAAACTTTGATGATAGGTGCTGATATGATTTTTATTATCATTGATGAAGAGTATTGTGTAAGTGTTCAGTTCTGAAGAACTTTTTTGATTCTAAATGTAGTTATTTGTGACATCTAGTACCAGCAAGATTTTTTTTCTTTTGAAAATGTTCAGCTCTGGGGGAAAACCAAACTCATCTTGGTCCTATTATGTAATGAAACAGAACTGTCAGTTAAAAAATAACATCAAATACATGAAGAAGATAAAATAGTTCAAGAAGAATACTTGTATCAGAAAATCTCTCAATTGAGAAGTTGTTTTACTTATAAATTGAATAACGTGCTTTTCGAAGAGAACGACAGGCAACGAGTCTTTCTCATCTCTCACCAGTAGTTGAACTCTAAACCTATTGTATTTATAGTTTTTATAATCCATGAGGTTATACCAGTAATATTAAATTAGTATAGTAATCCTATACCCAAGTAATATTTAGCAATCAAGGAACACATTAAATGAATACCTTGGAGTAGTTCATCGTGGTTGTTTTTTACAATTCCGGCACCAAATATTTCCATACGTATTTTGAACTTTTTTTCATGCAATAGTTGTATGATTCAAAATACCAGTTATGAGTGCTTTGAAGTTTAACTAATATAGCAGAAATCAAACACCTTTTCGACTGCATGAAAATTGTTAATATTAATATATTCATGAAAGTAGGTCTTACATGTAATAGTGTTGTTGACAACATAGTCAAATAAAAAATCAAGGATATTGTACTTACCTCCATAAGCTTTTTTACATCAGAGATAATTTTTTTGTCTTTCCAATAAGGCAATGTTGTAACAAAACTATTTGAATTTTTTGATGGAGGACTTTTAAATTACGAATGACTGATGATCCCAGATCTGTTAAATGCAGAAAATTCAGCAATGAAGACAACATTTTAAGCAGTTTTGAATCATGTTGTTAGTATTTGCAGACAGAATTGTTGGAAAAAAATAGCAGTTATAATTTTACCTGCTTCTAAAGTTCTGTACTACTGGGATGTCCAAGTTCAGTAGTATTTTTGAAGAATTTATTGAAGTGGTGATAATAACAGATGCTGGAACATGTTGAATAGCATAAGAAGAATTAAAAGTGTATAGTTTTAAACAAAACAGTCAAAGTCTGGAACATTGTGTAGAGCAGAACTATAATTTATAAACATTACAGTTTTCAATTAGGCATTACTAATGTTAGAAAATTGTATTTTTCAGTAAGGCCTAACAGAATATTGGAACACAAAAGGTGGTTGAACATTAAAGATTTCATTTTCCATTAACGAATGTCAACTATTGGAAAATAATAGACGCTCGATATCTGTAGTTTGATAAAATTTAATTTTGAAATTAGATATTAAATATTAAAGTGTTGTTAATGCAATATGATAGATCATGTTGAACATCATAAGCATATTTTGAATTGACCTACTGATCATTATATTATACAGTATGAAATATTTCGTAATATGTAGCTAGATTTATTATAGCTCAATCGCTTTGCCCTGACCAGCTGCAAGATCAATATTTTAGAGGAGTCATTGTTGTTTTCCTAGTAGTCAGACATTATGTTGGAAATCTTCCCCCAAAAGCTACAGTTTATTCACAAGATTCTGCAAGATATCATAATATTTGTGTTGGTAATAGCAATATCCTATGGTAATTATTGTTAGAAGTCAAGGATTCATACCTATCATCCTCTAAAACAATTTGAATCTTTTGGTAGGAAGTACCGATAGACTGTATAGGATATGACTGTCACAGATGTCCAATAATTTCTATAATAGGTAAAACTGATGTAAAACTAATGGTTCTTTATGAGAAGAGTATCCCCATTAATAGTGTATGAATAACATAGTAATTGAGAAAATTAAATAGTATACTATGTCAGATCTGTATTTGTGGACTATATATATTAAAAACATGCAGTAAAGATGAATTTGAAATTTATAGTTTTTACCAGAAATAAAGTTGTAATTAAATGTACCTATTAATTGTTGTTCGGGAATAACTTTGTTAATAATGTCAGCAAAAGAGTTGACCTCAAAGCTGAACAGTGGCAGTTGGGCATCGGTTGGTTGAACATTTTTTGTTGTTGTGAAAAACAGTCGGCAAGCATGTCTTGTCCCCAAGTATCTCCCTTGATTAGGAGCAATTTTGAAGTTTTGTATGATGTAACATAGCCCTTCGTGCAGTAGTAGTTTGTACTTGGTGATTAGCTGGAGGTTAGTAATTGTACACTAAATTTTGGTCTCCTGCATAATTAATTTACACAGTAAACCTTTAAAAATCATATGACACATATCAGTTACAAAAAAAATATTGTCTTGCAATAGAACTATATAGAATTAGCATTATGAAAACAGTACAGAAAATATAACTTTTGGAGAGGATAAACTCACTTCAGCATCATAGAGAATTAGATCGATAGAAGCAACTTCTGATTTGGGTGATGAATTACACCGCAGATTCAATACACGAACTTGTATCTTTAATTTTTCATCAGCATCAATAGTAATCTCATTCAAAAGACACGTTCTTCGTGACATGTTTTGGTTTATGTATGATTTTAATTAGTCTACATATATAACATAGTAAGCAGCAATATAAGTACTTAGTTTATATATATATGTATATGATAACCGTAATGAAATGTATATATATTTAATGAAAAGATAGCTATGAAAGGTTGTTAAAAATTTCTTTGTAGACAATGTTTTGTGTACAGTTAGAGGTTGGATTATCTCTATCATCAAGAACAATTTTCAAACCCCTTGGTGATGTCACTCTAGAAATGGAAACATAAATTTTTCCATGACAGAACACAGGCTTGCGAAGATATAAATAAATAGATGACAGAGATTGACCTTGACTCTTATTAATATTTATTTCATAATAAACAGTCAAAGGATATTGTCTTCTTTTCAATTTGAAAGGCCATTTGTCGTTATTGTGTGTCATATTAATTCTTGGGATGAATTCCAGATACCTGGAATAACTACTAGTTAAAATATTATCTCTGATGACATGGTCACCCAAGCGTGTCACAATAATACGAGTACCATTGCATAACCCCAATGATTGATCTACATTTCTAAGCAACATAATTGGTACTCCGATCTTCAAAGTAATTTTGTGTGAAGGAAGTCCAGAGACATTGATACCATTTAAAACGTCAGTTGTATATATGTTCTCGGGCTGATCAGTATCAAAACTGGCATTGCAAACAGAATCAGAACTGGAGTAATCTTTTCATTCTGATGTACTTAGATTTAACATGTAGTCATTGACTTCCTAAACAATGTCACGGGTTGGTACTAATATAGCATGACCTTTCACATATGAAACATCTCCATAGTTTTGTTGAAATCTGGGTAAGAAAATATAATAGATGCTTCCAATGGTGGTTTATTTGTTCTCAAGAGGTATGTTGATGGGATTTGAATACACCCATCCCTATCATTGACCTCACTAATTCGTCCCTCACCAATATCCAAAATCCACTTAGAAAATTGTTGCACCTCATCAGAACTATCATTTGAATCTATAGATTGCAACCTCATGTTTTTTTCAATGTTAAAACTTGAAAATGTTGCCATAGATATGATGACTTTATACTTGCAAATACAATGTCACTTTGGTCACCAGTAGGGATTACTGGAAGTATTTTTCTGAAATCTCTACCTAGAACAACTGTTAAACCGCCGAATGTTAAATTACAATAATTTTCATTCTTTACTGAAAGTATATCTCTTAATGTATGATCAAGAGATTTAAAAAAATGTTTATGAAGCATTGGATCCTTATCCCAGATAATCAATTTTGTTGACTGTAGTAGTTCTGCAACATTACTCCCTTGTTGAATATTGAAAACTGAGTGATCATTTGTAGATATGGAAATATGAAATTTAGAATGGGATGTCCTCCCACCTGGTAGGAGTAATGATGCTATTCCACTAGAAGCAACTACAAGAACAATTTTTCCTTCTGACCTTAGTAAACATGTTAAGACTCTCCAGATGAAAGTCTTACTCGTCCCTCCAAATATATGCAAGAAAAAAAATCCCCCAGCATCAGAACATAATGCAGACATAATTCTCCCAATAACTTGTTTTTGTTCAAAAGTAAGTATATTTTTAAATGATGAGTACTCATTAAGAAGTTTTTCCCTATTGTAATTGAGCTCTTCTACAATAAACTGATTTGTTTGAGTAACTAATGAGTTGTCTGGAATGGGGATTGGAGGATAATGTTGCAGAGATTTACTATTGCTGTAAATAATGTTGTCAATTTCAATCAAACCTAACATTTGTCTTTGATGATCCATCATTTTCAAGTCTACATGAGATGGAAATAGTATTAGAAAGCAATATACTAACATAGATATGTATTGAAAAAGACGGTAATTTGTCTGTACCTTGTATTTGTAGGAGTTGTTGTTGAGAATATACAATATCTTCGGTTAGAATCTTCCAAGTTTCAATCCAAACAATGTCAGGTTGGGAAATGGTATTTGAGAACAACATTCCGGAAAACAGTCTTCACAAAGAGTGTCCCATTCCCCAAGCGGAGACTTCTTTTAGTGCTTTAATGAACTCATTATCATCAGCTAACAGTCTCATTGCTGAATAGATTTGTCTGAATGTACTATGAGTAATGTTGTTCACCATTCTAATAGAATTGTATGAAGTCACACCTCTGTCCTTTGTAAGTAGAATCTGTAAGTAATATAGTTCACCAGAAGTCGGTGGCACATTGTATAGTCTGCCAATACTGAATCCCTATTTACACGGGTACCATTTTTTCATGATAGAGGTAGACAAATCTTGTTGTAAATTCTACATATGTTAGACATATGCCCTCTGGGCACAACAAATTTCCTTCAAACCAAGATGTGAATGTGGTATTATAAATGTTTCTATTATTTAAGATGTCTTCAATATTGTCATAGTTTGCATACGTCACGTTATTTTATCCTGGTAAATGAAACTACAGTCTATCAAATAGAGGATATCTAAAATGGATATCATAAGAAAATATCCTCCAAGAATCTTCACAGGGTGAGATGTACCGGTAGTCATAGTATATTTTAATCTCGTCGACATTGTTATCAGACAGATGGTTGTTGTTGTCATATAGTACCACGGTGACATGATCACGACCCTTGATTATATATTTAAAAAGGTACTTGACATAGGATGATTGATTGCAAATTTCAATATTTAGATGAGCTTTATATTTTAGAAGCAGAACTGGATTGCATGGAATAACAAACAGATTGTCTAATGCTATACCATTTTTGACAACTGTACATCCATAATTCCTTCTATGATATACGACATAACCATCTTCATTCATTGTTGTATGTTAAACAAATTTCTTTGGATAATATTTTGAGAATTTTCCATTCCGCATACAAGGTGAGCGACGATTCTCATCACCACAAGGCCCATGGATCATAAAATTTGCAACTGCTTCATGAAGTTTTGGAAAGGTACCTTTATTTGGAATTTCAACCGTAACAAATCTACTAATGTCTGTTGGAGTGAAAAAAGTTTCTTTATGGATAAGAAATAATAGAATATGAACATGTGGTAGCCCTATTTTTTGAAACTCCACAGTAGGAACAACTACATTGGAAAATGAAGGGTATATGGGAAAACATGTGGAAGAAATGTGTAATTTGATGCTAAAAGAAAAAAATAAAATAGTATATTTTATTATTGAAGAAGTTTCGTACCTAATCGAGACTTTCTGAAAAAACATCCTTCTCATAAATCTTCCATAAGTTATCCCACCTTAATATTGAATATTTGTGAAAGCATATGAGGACAGCCTGATGGGTGAAGATTTTGTACCTAAAAAACCTCGAAACTTTAGGCCACATCGGATTACATGTAAATGTTAAAAATAGATCTGGATACCTTGCCCAATTACAAATTGACATAGAATCTTGGTAATTTTGAATCATATATCTCGGATAGCCCATAAATGTGGAAGGTAAAATGATATGCTTCCCATATAAAGACCCATCTCGGTCACCTCTAAGGAAAGCATCCTGCAAACTATTGTATAGTTCTTCCCTCAAGCAATTTTTATTGAAGCGAATAAAAGATAGTCTTTGAGAATCAATCATTGTATATGTGTCTACAATAAACTGTTGCAGAAGCCTCCTAGAATAAAGTAGACAAGATGAATCATTGTAACAGAATTGAAGGTGAAAGGAGAAGTATTCTCTCATTGTAACTTTTCATAGTTTAGTATTTTGATTGAATGGTGTCACACAATGGAATATGTTATTGACATATCCATCCTCTCCTCCTGTGAAAACCAATGGATATTGTAGAGGAAGTTAAAGTGGGTGAAGCTCATCTATACGCTGAAATTCACCACTTTTTCTTTGAATGATGATATCTCTCTCATGATTAAGATCTTCAATGTCACCAACAATCAGCATTGAAATCTCAGATGTAGTTGGTAAGTTGTATGTTTTTACATCACGTCCTCGTCTTCTAAGTAGTCTTACCTTTAAATTTTTAGTGTCATTACTCTCAATAACATCCCTAGCTGTTCTGAATTGTCATGATAAAGAATTTATTTTGTGGAGAATTTCTTGTAGTTTCTGAACAACATTTTATTGTATGACAGTGTTTTGATTCCTTTCGAAAAAGCTGCATACGAAAGTGTTAAGAAGTTACAATCAGAATACAAAAAACTGAAATTTTACCACGTAATATAGTATTCACTTGATGGCATGTAGTCTGTTGTGGGCCTCATTTGTAGTGTCATATACATATAACTGAGAAAACTTTGGTGGTTTTCCATCAGGAGGACATAAACTTCCAATACGATGGTAGTTCGGTCCATTTAATCTAAAAACATTTGGAGACCCTCCACAGTTCATAGATTTTTCTACTTTGTCACCCAATGATGTGAATGAAAACAGTGAATTTTAAATGTGCATGTGGTCTTGGAATGTTTTGGAATGAGTGGAGGTTGTATTGAAAACTAATGTCTGAAGGTATTCTAGACATGCAGGCAACTGCTGTAAAGCAGTTTTTCCAAGCGAGCAACATAAAGAAAATCATGGGATATGTATGTGGCTATATTTTTTACTCCTCTCTTCATACCAGAAGGTTGAACTGCAGTACTCACAAATGTTATAAGGGTCTCCACAATCTGAATATTCTATCAGAGAAAAGTGTAAGTTTAGTTGATATTAATGGGGATAGAAATAGTATTCTAATTATAACATATAAAAATTCAAGGTAGTAATTTGAGTACTACTTAAATGTAAATAACCTGTTTTTTTAGGACTTTGAAGTTGTAGTGATATATCTGCAACATTCGACTTAAAGTTAGTTGTTATTAAGGTCAAAATAATAATAGAAAACATACAATGAAATAGTTTTTTGTTGAAAATACAGTTTAAAGTATACCAGACCTCAGAAGTTAATAGCAGAACCTCTGTCAGAGTTTGTTGAAGGAGTAGTTTATGTGGTTTTCAGATTCATTGCTAGCAATTGCTCGGGCGAATGTGTAGTACCTCCATGCCTCCATCGTTAGAATAACCCCATTGGTTACAATGTTATTAAATGTTATAATTTGAGCATTACATTGATGTAAATATCCTGTTTCTTCAGGACTTTGTAGGTGAAGTTATTTATCTGCAATATTCGACTTGTAGTTATTCGTTATTAATGATAAAATAATAATAGAAAACCGTCAATGAAACATAATTTTGTTGAAAATATAATGTAAAATTTGACATACCTCTGTAGTTTATAATAGGATCCATGTCATAGTTTGTTGAAGCAGTAATTTCTCTGGTCCTCTGATTCATCATTTGTTGTTCATCGGTATGATGTGTAGTGCCTACATGGTTGTGTAGTTAAAACAACATTATTCGTTACATTGTTGTTAAAAAGTATAAATTGTAAATATATAAAGACATAGATATGAGAAACCTTAAATGGTAGTCGGACTGTAGTAAACGCTCGTGGATGAAAAAGTAATGTGGTTTCCGATTTCAGTAGAAGTAGTAATGTTCGTTATTGAAGGCACATGTGTATAATTCAATATTTCACTGACACAGAGTAAATCATTTAGTCAACTGATTTGTGCTTACAGTGACGAGGAGGCATCAGATGGCTATGTAAGAGTACGTCCATTTGTATTCGTACCTTGTAAGAGTAATTTTGACACATGAATATGCTTAATAGAAATGAAACATATTGTGTATTTATTGAATCAAAGTTCATTGAAAACATGCTTACATAATGAAAGACAATTTTGTATCATGGTATTCGGTCGTTGCTTTTTTTTTGTTTGATCCACCGTATACTGTTAACAAATCCGAACTGTTTTGAGGGACTGTGAAACAGGAAGATAAGAAGTTTTAGCAACCTATGATTGCGTATTTTTCAATATGAAATCAATGTATTTAAACTAGAGATAGTAAACCGAAATTACCTTTGTTTCATATAGGTGAGAATGGAATGTGTCGATGTGGTACTGTGTTATTAGCTGGTGTGACAACTTCAGTTGTTAAACATAGTCACGCAGTTAGTTTTACCATAATATTCATAGTAATGTTGGAATATATATTGTCAGGCAGCAAGATACTATAGTAAAGCGGTATGATATTTTGATTTGAAATATGTTAACTAAAAAACAGTAATGGACTTAGTAAATTGAACTGAAAATTACTGGGTAATGGTGAAAAAGGAAAATGGACTCCGTTTTGCATGCTTACTGTTGGTGTTACAGGTTCACTTGAATTAATGTTTTCAGTAGACAATATTCCTGTGGAATTACAATTATCATAAACTTAGAAGTCTTTGGTTGATAAATAATTAAACAGTATCTGGACTGATGGGAAGAAAGAAGAGAACCTAATTGTCGTTGTTGTCATAGTAATCTTCTTTGTTGTTGTGCCTCTCTGTATCTCGACGGGGAGTGCATGTTTATATCGTGTATATTTTTATTTGATTGTAAAGGAATAGAATAGAACCATAAAAATAGGCAATGTGGCATTGTGATCAGATGATAGAAAATACATATTCTAAAGACAATTGTGACTGAGAATGTGCATGTAGTCACATTCTAAGGGTTTTATGTCCAAATGGTACATATGATAGTTACTTACTGCAGGCATTCCAATATAAATCTTGATATTTCTCATTAGTCAATGATAAATGGCTGATCAAATATAACATGGCCACTTGGATGCAGTATTATGAACATATAATTGAGAATGTAAATGCTGAAGACAAATAGTAATTACAACCTTCATAAAGAAACTGTTATGGTTAGCTGTGTAGTTACATGTCTACATATAGGTTAAGTTAAATGGTGGAGACATATAATACTGTGACTATTGAATTAGGATAAATTATAATGAAATTGCAGTACCCTTTATGAACCTGAAAAAAATGTGAACATGAACTAAAGCTATAGGTATCATAGTTTAGTATGAAAACATACCTATTTCGAAAGCTCACACCTACTGCCTGGTAACCGAGCAAGAAATATTTGAAACCCAAGAGTTCTGACACCGAGTGCAGTAGGTTCTGAAACCCTAGTTTGCGGATATCCGTTGAGATGGAGGTGGTGTGTTGCAAATAAGTGTTGGTCGTTGATTTCGAAGAAATATGTTGTTGTTGACATCGTTCGATGATGAAGCGAAAGTAGAGGAGAAATCAGATCCTTTGAATCGGAATATTTCTGGTGCGACTGCGATAGTATATGTAGGCGAGAAGACGATGTCTCGAAGGAGTGATGATGTGGAGTTTCGAAGAGAGATATCTATAATTGCGCGATGTGGCGGGTTTATTTTGCAGACGAGATGTTGCTTCTAGAGGAATCGTTAGATGAAGATGGAGGCTATCGAGGGTTTTCCAGCAGGTTGACCGGTGGAGGTGAATCACAAATCGGGTAGATGGTAATTAGGCGGAATGAATTTGGTGTGGTATGCATGGAAGGAGGAAATCGCTGTGGGAGCGACACGTGGCAGAAAAAAGTCTGCTTTAGTATATATATAGATTTTTCATTATTTTAATTCTTTTATTATTTCATTTATTTTATTTTTAAAAATAATTAGTTTATTAATTCTTTAATTTTATTAATTCTTCTATAAATAAATAAATTTTTCACAATAGTTTTTTATTCTATAAATAATTAAATTAGTTTTAACAATTTAATTCTATTCTTTAAATATTTTAATAAATTGTTTATTTAATTTTAATTCAATACTATAATTTCATTTATTATTTAATTTATTAATGTGTTAATTAATTTATTCAAACTGATTTAATTATTATTTTTTAAATTAATTGTGAATAAACTGTAATATGTAATTAGTTATTTATTAATTTGTATGTTTATTTCGTTTTTGACGATTTTAAAATTATGAATTAGAAATTTAATTTATTTTGAATTTTAGTTTAATTAATTAATTTATTTAATTAGTATTTAATTACTTGATTTTGTTTTTTGTTTTTTTTGTAGGTTCTATTTCACACTGTCAGGCCATCTCATCTCACACTGTTCTCTCCACTCTGACGATGTCTCCCCCCTTCCTGCTCCCTTCCACTAACCCTCCTTCCGCTCCGTTCTCATACCACCAAGCCAACTCCCTTGCACCCCTAGCGGTGTCTCCTTAGACACCGCCACAGTCATCGCATCGCTAGCCTCACATATTGGAGGTGTCTCCCTTTGCACCGCCAGACCCACTCCTCTGGAGGTGTCTCACTTCGCATCGCCACACTCTGGCAGTGAGTCCCGCTTCTGACCTTCGCTACTCCTTGATGGAGGATCGTGGGAAGCGGAAGCACGGATGCGGATCACTGGAGGTGATCGCAAGAAAAACAATTATAGTAGCAACGTGATATTTATTTCTTCACTCTTCTAATGAAATACAACACACACAGCATACATATTTATACCAGTACAATCACACACCAACCCAGACCAAAACAGAGATAAGTAAACGGTTGTAGAGTAGGTGCCGCCCAATCTTGATTTTCCAAGCAGCCTTCGTTCAAGATCTCCAAGCCTCTATCTCTACAGTGGATGTTTGGCACTGTCCATGGAATATGAGTTTAATATCCAACATCCCCCCTTAAACTCATATTCCATGTGACCCAGGATTTTGCATCATATCCGGGTGGTTGTTCAACCGGTGCAATGAATTCACCATAGTCAAATCCTTCCTTTTTCTTGTAGTCTTTGGTTGTATCGCTGAGATAGATTTCAACATCTATCACTTTCTTCCACATGTCTTGAGTTTTAGCTTTCTCAAAGCTAACTGAATCGAATGTCGCCAAGAGACAATACAAATTTACATACTCCTCAATTGGTTTTGTTCTCTCATATATATCTGCAAGGCTTCGAACGTTTTGAGGACGTATATGAGAGAATTCTCGTTCGATGTCTTCAGATGTCGGAGTATGTGATGATGGTGTCAGCGGTTCTTCAGTTCTTCGTTCCTCCAATGGTACTTCTTCAACCATTTCTTCATCCTCTAAAGTGACTCGTACCTCTCTGGAATCATCATCTTGATTCCACTTCCATATCTCCTTTTCATCAAAGATAATGTCTCTGCTGAATATAATCTTCTTCATGATGGGATTATACAAACGATATCCCATTGCTCGATCTCTATATCCCATAAGGACACACTTCATTCCTTTGTCCTCGAGCTTTGTATGTTTTGCCTCTGGGATCCTGACGTAGGCAATAGAACCAAAAACTCTAAGATGGCTCACACTTGGCTTGTGAGTACTCCAGGCTTCATGCGACACCATTGCTTCAAGTTTTTTTGTTGGGAATCTATTGAGTAGATACACTGCACGCAAAGCCGCTTCAGCCCAGAATGTCATTGGCACTCCTTTGTCTTTCAACATGCTTCTCGCCATGTTGAGAATGGTGCGATTTTTCCTTTCGGTTACTCCATTGAGTTGGGGTGTGTAAGCTGATGTCAGCTGATGTTGAATTCCATGCCGCTTGAGGTACTCTTGAAAAAAATTAGAGGTGTACTCCCCACCTCGATCAGATCGTAAAGTTTGTATGCGATGCTTGCTTTGATTTTCAACCAGCGCCTTAAATTCTTTGAAGACGCCAAACACTTCTGACTTCATTTTGAGGAAATATATCCATGTTTTCCTGCTATAATCATCGATAAATGTCAGAAAATACCTCCTTTGTCCATCTGATTTTGGATTCAATGGACCGCACACGTCGGTGTGAACTAGCTCCAGTGGTGCTACAGCTTTCCAGTTGGCCTTCGTTGCAAAGTTGTTTCTATGTTGTTTGCTTAGAACACAGCTTTCACAAATTTGATTCGGGTCCCGAATGATAGGAAGCGCATTCACCATCTTCTTACTTCCTAATAATCTTAAACTTTCTAAGTTTAAATGCCCGAACCTGAGATGCCATAGCTAGTCTTTATTATCACGTGCCATTGCCAAACATCGTGGTATGTCGGGTTGGATCATGAGTGGAAACATGCGGTTCTTCGCCATCGGTACTTTTGTGATCAACCTTCCTCTGTCATCGACAATCACCATTTGTTTATTTTGAAGATTTATGTGAAAGCTTTTTTCCACCAGCTGTTCGACGCTCAAGATGTTGGTCTTCATGTCGGGTACATAGTAGATGTCGGAGATGAAAGCATGATTGGCGTCTTTTTGCTTGATCTTAATATCACCTCTTCCATATAAAAATACTATCGAGAGATCGCCAAATGAAATTTCTCCTCGAACCCGCTCATCTAGGTTCATAAACAGGTGTTTGTGCCCTGTCATGTGATTGCTAGCTCCAGAGTCAAGATACCACATACCTTGATTTTGTGTCGATGTTTGTGCCATCAACACATGAGACTCGTCAAAAAAATATTCTGTTTCGGCGATATATGCCTCCTTGGTGTTATTCTCCATGGGTTGCTTGTACCAACATTCATTGCTATAATGTCCATATTTTTGACAATTATAGCATTGAACGTTTCTTTTGTCCGGTTGGCGGTTGTTGAATCCACCCCTTCTTCCTCATTCACATTCTCGTGGAGTATGGGTTTGATATTCACGGCCTCCTTGAGTTGGGCTTCTTCCACCACGCCCTCCTCGTCCTCCTCTTCTTGGATCAAATTGTTGTCCATGGAATCCTCTACCTCAGGTTCTTCGAGATGTCCCCCTTGCTCCTTTTCATAGTTGTTAATGTACAACTTTGATTGCAGGGCATGCTCCATTCCATTGGTATCGCTCCGACGGTTCACCTTCAATTCGTGAGCTTGAAGAGACCCCATGAGTTCTTTGATGGAGATCGTCTCCAGGTCCTTTGTTTCTTCCAGGGCAACGACTATGTAATCAAATTTTGGATCAAGGGATCGCAAAATTTTCTCACATACCCACATGTCAGCAATATCTTCTTCATTTCTTCGCAGTTGGTTTACCACAACCATTACACGAGTATGATACTTGGCAATAGTTCCAGAAGTTTTCATAAATAGGGATTCAAACTCAACTCGCAGAGATTGAAGTCGAATCCGCTTCACTTTGTCGGCACCTTAGAATGCTTTGCGAAGAGTATCCCAGATCTCCTTTGATGATTCCGACGAAGCGATTATTTCGAAAGTCGCTTTCATCGAGGCCTTGATAAATGTTAGATTTCGCCTTGCAGTCCCGCTTTTGTTCCGCCTGAAGAGTGGCCTTTTGAACATCTGGTAGACCAGTCTCCGCTGCTTTGGATTTCGGCTTGGTGTATCCATCCTTCACGATGTCCATGACATCTAGGGTGCCAAGTACCGCGCGCATTTGGATGCACCAATTATCATAATTGTTCTTTGTCAGCTTCGGGATCACATAATGTGCAAATGCATTTGCCATGATGATAAACAATTTTTTTTATGAGAAACCAACAAATGCCTATATATGGAAGTGCAAACTAATTTTTTCAAGGTTGTGCACTTTTTTTTTTTTTTGAATTGCACACTCAATTTTTTTTTTTTGGGATTGAGGACTCCAACATTTTTTTTTCACTGAAAATGGATGAGGGGTCAAAAAAAAAACAATTGCTTAGGGAGCAAAAGATAGCGGAGGCGTGGAGACAAATGGTGAGAGGAGAAAGAGGTGTGTTGGGTTGAATGGCACTTGCCAAAAAGGTGGCGTGGAAAGGATGAGTCACAACCTTTTACCAATTAAAAGCACTTTTTTTTTTGTTGACAAAAATTAGATGCCAAAACAAGGTAAGACAAAATTTCACAAGGGAATAATTTTGGCTAACAAGAACTATTCAGCTTCTTCCTCTCGCCTTCAACAAGGTAGCTGGTCCGTCTGAAATTTCAATCCATCTCTGATACCACTGAAGGTGGTTATGGGCATTATGGGCAGCGCAAGCTTCAACCTCCCTTTGATACCATTGATGGAGGATCGTGGGCTGCGAAACCACGGATGCGGATCATTGGAGGTGATTTCAAGAAAAACAATTATAGCAGCAGTACGATATTTATTTTTTCACACTTCTAATGAAATAGAACACACACAACATACATATTTATACGAGTACAATCACACACCAACCCAGACCAAAACAGAGATAAGTAAACGGTTGCAGAGTAGGTGCCGCCCAATCTTGATTTTCCAAACAGCCTTCGTTGAAGATCTCGAAGCACCGTCCATGAAATATGAGTTTAATATCCAACTCATGTGACACCACCGGATACATCACCTCCTTCCGCCAGCCTCTCCTGTCACCACCATATCTCCTGGTGATGCCTCATCTACGCACCACCAGCCTCACATACTAGCGGTGACTCCCCGACTCATGGCCACCCGCTGCATCGCCTCATTCACCACCATTCTTCACTACCGTTGCCATTGCTGCCAAGATCGAAACACACAGAACCAAAAAAAATCGTAGAAGAATAGGAATTTCAATAGTATGGAAGAACAAAATACAAGGGAAGAAGCATTTTGAAATTGAAATCCCCAAACTCCGACCAGATAAAACTACCAAACAACTAGCAAACCAGATCTAAAATACCCAAGACAATCCACACCACTATAGAAAATCTGAGCCGACCATCCCATTGAATCTGAGCTCCTTGCACTGATAGAATAACACCAAACCACTAACCCCTACATGAGTTGTCGTTGTGGATGAAGATCCACCAGACTATTGAAGAAGAACCCTCACCTCGCCTCCACCGGACCTGAACCCCTCATCCCTATCACCTCCCAACAACTTCGGTGGCCACCGCTTGTCACTCTGACCCACCTCTGCCGAGCAGATCCGGCCGCTGCGTATCCCCATCACTGATCCAAATATGAAGTCCCTCCCGGCAAACCCCCTCGTCGGTGCCGCGAGATCCGCTGCTCAACCCCCTCTCCCTTCTTTACCTGCTCGTACCCCCCACCCCAATCCTTAATTTATTTATTTATATAATATATAATATACATAACATATATATATATAATAACAATAAAATAAATAATAACTAAATAATTATATGCATATTTAATTTATGTTTTTAATAATAACATGTGTTTTACTAATTTCTATTTATTATTATTCTTAAAATAATCGTTATTATTTTAATCATGTAAAGTTAAATAGATTAATAGAATATTCATTTTTTAATACAACCATTGATTTCTATATAACATTTATCTAATAATTTTTTTAATGTAAATAAATAAATAAATATTTTAATAATTTTTAATGTGTATATATATATCAGTTAGTATTATAATATTTATGGATTTATGTATGTATTTTAGTCTAGTACTAATCTAATGTAATGATTATTTTTATTTTTGATTTGCTTCTTGTATCTTTGGAACATGGGGAGGGATCCTGCTACATGGATTGGGACTTCGTGTTGCATCATTATGTTAGGGAACATCCACTTCAGTCACAAATCGGGAGGGATGATCACCATGAAAGCGCCATGCAAAGGCCATGTGAGTGATATGCAAGCTGTGACGCAGATGACAGCGAGCGAAGTACATTGGAAGACTCTAGAAGTATGAGTAGAGGTCGAGGTAAAATTGTTATCAGATCATTACCACATTGGGGAGATTGAGGAGAGAATCATTTAGGGGGACTTGGAGGAGGAGAACACCACTTCAACACTTCACGACTTCATCATCAAGAACCACCACTTCCTTGAGCAGACATCCTTGATAAGAGAACCACTTCGACATCCAGGAGTGGATCGCCATCATCACACAGAACCATTCCAAATTACTATGGCGGGAGATCTAACATGTACGATTCCATCAACCATCAGGCAGCAAGTAGAGCACCTTGATCAGAACATCAGAGCATTTGGAGATCTAGCTGGGAGAGAGATTTCTTTCTTTTTTCCTTTTCATTGTTTTTCTACAACTTTCCACAGCATGACTTCTTCTGTGCTTACATACGCTAATCTACTAATTTCCATTATGATGCTCAGCTAAACTCCTTAGGGGAAATAGGCTGAGCTGGATCTTAATATTTTTTCTCTTCTTCACGCATGATTCTTCCCCTGGATCGTCTCTATCTCATTTTCAGGATGGTTTAGTTTTCAAAGAATCAAGAATTAGTGAAAACTGATCTGGATTGAAATTAAAATTATTTTTTTTTCAATATAAGGATTTCACTAAAAAGTGAATCAAGCACAAAAGAGAGAGACAACATGGAGTTCAACCGAAATTTTGAACTAAGTGCCTTACTTATTGGTTCTTCGTTGGCAATCGAATGAATTCTACAATTGATAAACTATAAAATCTATTTTTTCACAAGTTGACCATATGAAAAATCTGATCTACCTCTTTGAATTAGCTCTAGATTTTTCAACATAAGTGCATGAACAATGGAAAAATCATTTTAAGTGCTGGACAACCAAATTCCCCTAGCTAATCATTTGGTAGATCTCACCATCCCTACTTTTTGTGCCGATAGTCTTCTATTTTTTTGTCTGCATGAATGCACTCACTTGCACATTCACAAAATAACCATTTCATTCATTTCATACCATCACCACCAACTTCCATAGTTTGTTTGTTTGGGCTATTTTAATTTTATTTGGTCTTAAGCACACAATCAGTTCTTCCTTATGGTTGGACCCTGTCTTACCACTATACTAGGTAGTAAGTAGGTTTTTATAATTATTAAATTTGTGCGCGCTCAATGAAGCGTGATGTCAAATTTTGACGTCGTTTCCAGGGAAGGCATGTGTGACCAATATAAAAAAACTAAACAAAATATCACATAAAAAATTAAAAAAATCATAAATACAAAAAAACTGTTTGAAAAATTAATAAATTCAAAAAAAAAACTTAACAAAACTATCAAATAAATTGTTTCCCAAAAAAATCAAAAAAAATGTGAAATTTCTGCTACATGCAAAGTGGGTCTAAATTAGAAACCATAGAGCCTACCATTCCTTAGATTGAGAACCATCTAATAGAACTGAAAAAGAATAAGAAAGAAATAAAAATGGAAGATAACTAAGAAGATGAGAATAAAAACATGAACAATCCACCACCTATTAATGTCAACCCCCCTGGTAATGAAATTGTTAAGAGGCATAGCTTGAAAGAGTTTCTTGTAACTTCTGTCTCTAGCAACCCATCCTGCATTAGGCTCTCACCTAGTTCATGTTACTATAAAATCAAATAGTCTATGATTTCTCATCTTCTGACCTTCTATGGTATACCTAGTAAATACTCTCTTAACTTCATTAAGAATTTCTATTACAGTGTCAAGCTACTGCCACTGAGGGGCCCTAGTGATTAAGAGTTGAAACATATAGTTTTCCCCTTCTACCTTACAAGCAATTCTATGACTTGGTTCCAACAGTTATAAGAGGAGATATCTGTCCCCTAGGATTAAGTATACAATCCTTTCATAATGAAATTATATCCTAGTAGAGTAACATATGAGATTAGGCCTAAGACCACTGTATTCATGCAAGATGAGGGGGGACGTTTTCATGAAGCTTGGGATAGGTTTAGGGGATTAATTAGGAAGTGTCCAAATCACTAATGCACCCCCCAATACCTCATTGATACATTTTATAATTTTCTCACACTTTACCACCAAACCTGGGTGGATCAATCTACGGGAGAGGACTTTAGTGATAGGAATGCTGAGGAGCTCAAAGAAATTTTCAATACACTCGCACAAAACTCCGATCACAAGTGCTATAGAAAAAGAACCATTATTAGAAATGAAACCACCCCTACCCCTAAAGAATAATCCCAATATGTTGGGTTCTTCAATGAAAACACTCACACCATCCTTATGGAGAAATTCCATCATTGTGGCATCTATGGGCATTCATTGTGCTATTGTCCCAATTTTGACATGCCCACCCAAGCTCCTGATAGTGCCAATTTTTCTAGTTATGGTCCTAGGATACAACCTAGGGAAGATCCTTTTTCCAACACTTTAATAATGGGTATAGGAACCACCCGAACTCATCTTGGAGGGAGTAGGGAGTCCTTCAACCTATTGCCTGTCATGGTTTCCAGCAGCCTCCTAGGTAGCAATTCCAACCCCAACCCCCAATCCAAGATTGAGTCATCAAACTCAAAATATGAGGTAGGAGAAATGTTTCATCATTTTATAGGAATATTTGATGAAAAAATACCAAAAATTAATTTGATGATGTTTAGATGGACTCAATAATAAAAAATCTAGAAATTCAAATGGGGTAGTTGGCTAGGGATGTTAGCAATTGAGACAAAGGCAGGTTTCCCATACCACTAAAGCCAATCTCAGGGAAAATTATATGGTTGTGACCACCAGAAGTAGTCTCCAAACCCACCAAGATCCTAGGGAAGTATCCCAAACTACTAAAAATAAAAACATAGATGACTCTGATAAATCAAATCTGGAAAATGATGAAACTGTATATCTGGATAACAGCACTGGAAACTATCTAGTTCTTACTATTTTATCTGAAAAACACAAATACAATGCATTGGAAAACAAAGAAAAAATTGGAAGATAATTATTAAAAAGGAATCTATAGGGATGACCCTAATTGTGAGAAAAATTTCACCCTTAATACCTTTCCCATAAAGAATAAAAAAACCAACCCAAGATTCTGAACTGCTAAATTTTTTAAAAGTGGTTAAAAAGTTGAACATTGATATTCCTTTATTAGAATCCATGATCCAAATTCCATCCTACTTAAAATAAATCAAGAAAATATGTTCAAACAAAAAGACCATAGAAGAGTTTTCCACCTATATCTTGACAGAGGACACTACTACAAAAAACGACCTATATCAGCACTCCGAAAAGCGCTGATAAAGACCACTTTTATCAGCGCTAAAAAAAAGCACTGATAAAAGACCCCTTTATCAGCTCTTTTTTTAGCGCAGATAAAATGAGCCTTTATCAACTCTTTTTAAAAAGCGCTGATAAAAGTCAAAAAAATTAAAAAAAAAAATTAAAAAAAATTAAAAAATGCGCGGGGAGAGCTTTTATCAGCGCTTGACCACCCCTTTATCAGCACTAGGAGGTCTCTCATGCACTTCCCTTCCCGCGCATCCTCACACACATGCACCACCTTTGCCTCCACCCAAACTCGAACCCGCAACCTCCCCCTTTCGCGGCTTCACCTTTACCACTAAGCTATTTCGTTTTTTCTCTATTTAATGATATATCTCTTTATATATATATATAGTTATATTTATTCGTATATTGATATAGATTCATATTAATATAAATATATTTATTCATATATTAGTATATATATATTCATTCATATATTAATATATATTAATATTTATTTATTTATATATATATATTTTTAGTTATAATTTTTTATCCGTATATTTATTTGTATATTAATATATACTTATAAGATTAGTTTTAAATACAGTTATGAAATATGTTCTTTATGTGTGTTAATAATTAAATAAATAAATACATACATACATATATACAACACACACACACACGGACACATACACAGACACACACAGACACATATATATTTACGAATAAATACATATATATGTGTATTTGCAAAGCCATAGAATGTTAAAACGACCATAACTTATAATCAAGAAGCCCGTTTCAACTCCACAACCAGTCAAAATGAAGAAAATGAAACAATATTTGATATGATATGTGGTACAGGCCTAACAGACATCCGGATCAGAAGTTATACTTGTTTGAATGTCAAAAAATCGGGGTATCCCGACTAAAAAATCAGTTTTGGGGGTCTTCTGAGCCTTTTTTGGCCTCAAAAAATGTGATAGAGGATTTTCTTGGGTTACTAGCATGTAGAGCTCGTCGTAGACTTCGATTTGATATGATGTAGAACTTAAACAGACACCCGGATCAAAAGTTATGGTCGTTTGAAGTTTGAGTTATATTTTTAACTTATTTTAGATCTTTTATTAATTTTTTTGATTTTTTTGTGTCTTCAAATTGTTATTAAATGATTTTTAATCGATAGCAATTAGAAAATTATTAATTAATAATATTTTTTAAAATATTTTAAATCCATTTTCACTAAATTTCTAATATATTAAATGTAATAGTCTATTTATACGTATATAAAACATATTTAAAAATTATATATTATATTTATATACGAATAAATATAATTATATAACAACAATTTATTTTTCATGATTTTTTTTGAAATATAAAATTTTTCAGCGCTGATAAAGACCCCATTTATCAGCGCTACTAAAAGAAGCGCTAATTAAGGGGTCCCCTTTATCAGTACTTTTTTCTAGCGTTGATAAAGGGGTAGCACTTCCCTTTCCCATTTTTTGTAGTAGTGTGAGTGTAGTTCAGTGTTTCAAAATAAGATACCTCATAAGCTTAAAGACCCAAGAAGCTTTTTCATCCCCTGCACCATTGGGGATAAAGGTGGTAAGTTCAACTGTTTGTGTGATTTGGGTGCTAGCATCAATCTGGTACCTCTGTCACTTTTCCAACACTTGATACTAGGAGTTCACCATCCCACTATAATTTTCTTATAGTTTGTTGATAGATCCATCACTCATCCAGTGGGTTGGGTTGATGATTTGATAGTGTGGGTACTGTAGACGTCGAAAAAGTCCGTAACTCCCAGAAGAAGTTTCGAAATGACAAAGCGAAGTCATATTCGGAATCAGAGGCCTGGTCCGGAGGCCCGGGAAGTGGTGTGCGAAATTAAGGAGGACTTGCGCGAAATAATGAGGTGCACGCGAAGCATTCCTGGGATTCACGTAATCGAGCCGATGGCGCTCACAATTTTGCGCGCCCTGGTTCCGCGCGATGAATCTTTACGCGCCGACGGTTCCCGGCGCGGAAGATTTCACACGCCGCCTGGATTCCACGCCGGCTGATGCCTATAAATAGAAGGAGACCCCTGATGGTTTGGGGGTTGCGGAATTCAGAACGGCTCCCGTGCGAGCAAGTCAGACTCCCCCGCGCGCAAGATGACTTCCAGGTAATTCCTCTTTTCGCCCAACCTTGTCCTGGGGTTCGCCTTTGCGCGCAACTCCACTGGCTTAAGTGATTTCGCTCACTCCTCCGGGTTCCTCCCTTGCGCGCAATCTTTACCCCATGCGCGCAATCCCCTCCTATGCGCGTAATAACATCTCCGCGCAATCCTCTGGTCCTATTGCGTGCCATCCCGGTGTTTTGCGCGCAAACCTTCTTTTTGCGCGCAGCACCCAGGACCCCTTCACCTTGACGCCCCTTGGCTTCCTTTCCGCGCCGGCACCTGATGTCTCCCCTGCCGGGAATGCGTGCCATGCGTTGTTTTCCCGTAAGACCTTCCAGGCTCGTACGAAGTAACCTCAAGGTCCCTTGGGCGGTGTTTCCCGTTGCGTTGCTCTGCCTTATGTTTCTCCGTATAGGCATGCTAATGGCTATTGCTTCTTCGCATAGCCACGCTAACGTGGACCCCTCAATGGTTTGCCCTGTGGCCCCCCTTCACTACGGCCTTTCCGATGCCTTCCCTCCCACAGGGGGTAGAGGGTGTTGAGCATGTAATCCCTAGGGGTGTGGAGCGAACCCACCTCGTCCAAGCAGCAGGACGTTAAACTGCTAAGCACCTCGTCCTTAACACATGACGTTAAACTGTGGTCCGACCCCGTGCTTCGCACGCAGGATCCCCCCAGATCAGAAATTTTTTACGCCTCTCTTCTCCACGAGAATGGAATCTTCCTCGCATGGAATGTGATCCTCCTTGTCGGAGTGGCGTTTCCATGGGGGAAGGGTTGCCTCAGAGCGTAAGCCCCTAGCCTCTCTTACGGAAGGTTGTACCCATGCACCTCTGTACTTCCCCCCTTCCAAGGCCAGTGGAGTCCCTTTCCCACTACGCTTTGTCACACCACGGGCCTCCATCCTGGAGTAATCCCCGACACCCAGGGCCGCTAACCACGCGTAATCCCCTGTTTCCTCTTTGGGCCGCTCAACGCGTAAGCCTCTTTCTGCTTCTCACGGACGCACCCTTTGTGACATGATCGTCTGGTCCCTTCTGCCTCTTGTTTCTCACAACGAGCATGACTCACGTGGGCTTAGAGCGTGCATCGGCCATGAAATCCTCTTATGGGCCACCTCAGAGCGTAAGCCCGATACCAGTGAACTACGTGGACTTTGATCCGTGCAAACGCATGGTACGTAGGAAGCCTCTACGAGGTTCAAGCCCACCACCCGGTCGTTCTGACTTCTTCACGTCAGTTCTCCAACACTATGGGCCGCCTCAGAGAATAATCCCCAAATTCCCTCATCCCACATGACGTTAAACTGTATCTCGTCCCGCATGATGTTAAACTGTATCCTTCGTCCCGCATGACGTTAAAATGTATCTCGTCCCGCATGACGTTAAACTGTATCCTCCGTCCCGCATGATGTTAAACTGTATGCCGTCCCGCACGACGTTAAACTGTATTCCCCAAACTACGTCGACTTTGATCCGTGCTAACGCATGGTATGTAGGAAGCCTCCATGAGGTTGAAGCCCGTAACTCCATCACCCATCCTGATCCTTACCCGGGCCGCCACATCCCGGTGAGATCATGCCACCCCATCCCACTCCATAGTATCTGGGAAGCCTCCCACGTGCTGGCCCCAACATCGGTGTTCCCCCTAGGGGGTTCTTCAATATGATCCACTCTCAGTGTTCCGATCAGTCCGATCCATCTCCGCAAGACGTTAAACTCGCGGCATACCTCGTGTTAAACATGGGAAGCTGAGGAAAACCTCAGATGGTACAAAATTCCCCGCGTTCAATGTGGGATGCCTCGGGCTTCCGCGCCCTCGAGAAGCCCTGTGATAAGAGACAGAAGACAGACATGCCTATCCCCAGCGTCA
This sequence comes from Viscum album, assembly GCA_963277665.1. Classification (NCBI taxonomy): domain Eukaryota; kingdom Viridiplantae; phylum Streptophyta; class Magnoliopsida; order Santalales; family Viscaceae; genus Viscum; species Viscum album. The sequence continues at coordinate 1,259,675,274 of OY728122.1, forward strand.
AGACATGCCAACGACACCCCAACGTGACCATTCTCTTCACCGAAGGTTGCTGCCTCGACAAGACCCCTTGGAGCATCTCGACGGAAGCAGCGTAATTAACTAGCGTCCATGTAGATATGGCATCGGGAACGAGCTTCACGAACCTGTCTTAAATATATGAGGGAGACCTGGACTAGGTGACGAGATCTGAGGAGGAATCCATGGAAGGAAGAACCGACATCCCATCATCCTGGTTTCGATCAAGGAGCAGACGTCCTTGAACAAGGAAAAAATGCCGCCCGCCTTTGGAAAGCTAGAATGCGGGGCAACAAGCCGCGCGTCCTCCCATGCGTGAAGGACACACGCGCGTGCCCCTGCGTAAAAGCATCATAAATAGAAAATGGTGAACCCGACGTGAATCTCTTATCCTCAATATGGGTACAGGAAGCATTTGGGGTGTCGAAAAATTAGCATGTCACGAGGTCCAGGTACCTATTACCGGGATGTGAAACCCACCAGGGGTTGAGGCAGTCAGGATGTTGAGCCCCCCGTTCTGCGACGTCATTAGCATGGATCCCTCTCGCTGGCCACAGAAGACAGAATGATGCTGGGCTATTGGTTGTTGATTTCTTTTCCTGTTAGTACTAATGGGTTCATCTCCCTGGTTCCAGGAATCAGATCACTGCATCCGGAGCTCGATCTCCACCTGCCCACCGGCGTAGGGGCAGGGGCAGTATTGACGCGGCTACCCCGCGCGGTCCCGCCTTTTCCACAGCCACTCCGGCTCCAATTGCTACGACTTCCAGGTGCTCACGCCCCCTCCCCCCGTCAGAAATCATCCAGCGAAGGGTGATCAACGACCTGGTTCGTAGGTATGATGAGGAAGGGATCATCCCCACCAGGGGTATGGCCCGTTTGGATCTAGAGGCGGCTACGCCTCACCATCGTCGCCGCCCCTGAGGGCCGCACAGGGAGCCGCCGCTCCCCACTCCGACGTTCAACCGCTTCGGGAGCCTATCCCTGGAGCGCCTTGACACATCCCTCTCATACTCCAATGAGGTGGGGGATGTTCGGGTTCGCCCGATCGGAGACCCGCCCTAGGGGTTAACGACAAGAGCCCCCACCAGGCTGCATCAGCACTGTCGCCCGACTCCTCGGGCTGAGGAGCATGCAATCTTCGTGCTCGCACCACCGGCTCCAACCCATCTGACCCGATGCCAGCGTCGGGCGCGAGCAGAAGAGGATGCCCATCCTGGGGAACCAACGTCAACAACCACTGTGGCCCGAGCCACTGAAGACTCCTGTTACCAGACCCCCGCACACATTGAGCAGGGGCAGTCACATGCCTGATTGGGATCGAGGCCCCAACCGCCTTGCAGGCAGGTTGGGTTGACTCTCCCAGTCGCGGGCACAGACAATGGCCACTGCGGACCAATCTGCGGTAGTGCCACCCACCATGAAGGCTCATTCCGTTCCACTGATCTGGAAAGATGAAAGCTTCGCCGCGACAGCTACGCTCCGGGTATGACTCTTCCCAGCGCCCACTGCACTGGGTATGAGGTCACTCCTCCTACCGCTGGCCGCGAGTATGGAGCCGTTGCGTATCTGGTCGCTCACCCACATGGAGGTCCTCCCCATGTACCTTTCGACATCTGTCCCGGTGCTCCTCGCACCCCGGCCTTCAGTCCCCTATGCCCCAGCACTATTGCGGCCAGGGGACTCCTTGACGGAAATCATCCTTACCCTGAGGAGCCACCCAGGGGCAAGAAGGCGGGACGTCGTCGCCGTAAGAGGAATGTCAGGGGAGTCTGAACAGAAATTAGACCATTCCGTTTCTCGGACTCTGAGGCGGAGTACGACTCGACGGTGGAACCTCCCCCCCAACCCTTTGAGTCGAGGGCATGGATGGGGATGCGGCACGTCAGTCTCGTACTCCCCGAATGTGAGATCCATATGATTCCCTCCTCCCTCCGAAGGTATATCCAGGAGGACGAGGACTTGGCGTACCCCTAGGGGTCGAACCCGCAGTTATCACTGGCCTCCCCGAAAGCACCTTCCACCTTAGTCAGGGAGGGTGGGGAACTTTTCTGGGGACCGATGGAAGAGTCGCGACGCGACACACCCTTGGCGAGCATCGATACTGTGACAGGAGGCCTATTTTCCAGCCCATCCTATCATGACGTGGCAGCTAGGGCACTAAAACCCTTGGAGGACGTCTCAGGGATTGGCGGCCAATCGGCCTGTTCGCCGTATTCCCCGCTATCCAGCTCACCGGCCCGGCGGCCTGCCTCGGCGCCGTTTACAGCTCCCCGACCATTATCGGTTGATGAGAAGGGGCAACAAGGGCCGGATCCCGAACCAGAGTCGTGGAGCTTCTGGACCATCCTCGCAGCGGGCCACTTCCCCGAGAAGTTTTGGTCGATCGCAGGATCAGATTTTGATATGCCAGAGTCACTCACCCCAGGAGAGTTTGAATGATTCCACCAGACTCTTTGGGCGACTCACTCCCGTCTTCTCCATCAGCTAGCACCTTATCCTGGGAGTCAAGCACATCTCGAGGATATCAGTGAGCAGTGCCGTCGGGTCGACCTGGCTACGCTCCCCACGGTTCGGCACCCCGAGTCACTTGACCACCACGGCCCCCCCCTTCAACAATGCTTCCATAGTTTTCAAGTACTCCGCAAGGTTATCAAGGAATCCATCCCCCATGTGCACGTCCACGGATGGGGGCAGTATGCTGCCCTTCTTTTCTGTGCGATCCGCCGACAGCCCGACTCACTGGGCAGCCCTGAGGGAATGTCACCAATGGCAGTGGCGGTCAACATGGATGACCTTTCAGATGAGGGAAACGGTGTGGAGATCCTCAATGGAGACTCTCCCCCTGAGGAAAAGCTGCTACTGGACCCATCTGGGAGGATGAATCACCAACAGAGGAGCCTCCTAGGTCTCCCTACACCCACTGAAGCCTTAACACTGAGCTGAAACATCGGAAAGGGTAAAGAGCACGTCGGGTCTGTCAAGCTTACTGACCCATATGTCTCGGTACAGAAGGTAGAAGAAGACCCCGAGAAGGCCACGCTATGCCAACATCTTGATGAGAAAAAGAGGCTGGTTGATGAGCTCTTCGATGAACGCATTGCAGAGCGGCGGCCTGACTACGGTAACCCTAGGCCAGGATAGCAGGGGCAGGAGCACCTACCCCTTGACAAGATTCACCCGGGAAACCATGACCATGTTGTGTTCGCCGAAATGGGAGAGGCCGGAGCCCATGTCAAGAGGGTGAGATATGTTTTGTCGAACCCTCCCGAGCGGCGGGATCACCTGGGGGACCCTGCTCGGTTTCCTCCTGCTGCCCTGAGAGTCGCTCCGCCAGCCGCCCCGCGAGCTGCTGAGCTTGACTACCGGATTGAAGAGCCCAGAAATGCGCTTGTGGTTGGAGATCCCCGTCAGGATAGGAATCCGCATCCGGGCGATCTAATGGAGGCGCTCATCGCCCGCTTAGAGGCCCTGGAAACTCGGTAGGTGGCAATCCCACCGGACGGCAAGCCATACCCAGCGTGGGTGGATGACATGCCGGCCCCACTAGGATTTGGGAACCCCACTTTCTCCCCCTTTAACGGGATCGGGGACCCGCCACAACACGTGACCCACTTCAACTCGAGGTGCAGGACTATGTTAGGGACTCCGGTGTAGCAGGAGGCTGTCAAGCTCCGTTGCTTCGTTCAGACACTGGAAGGACCAGCATTCGTCTGGTACAACCAGCTCCCCATCGAATCTGTGACTAGATGGGAGGACCTTCGCTGGCAATTCCTCTACCAGTTCAGTTCCACAACCCAGAAGACAAACATCTCATACCTCTTCAGGTGCAAGCAAAGTCCCGATGAGTGAGTCGCGGACTTCGTCGCCCAGTGGAAGGGGCTCACGTACTCCCTTGACATGCCACTGACTCCGGAGAAATTTCTGACAATGTGTGTAGGGAACGTCAAAGAAGAGCTGGTTCCTTCTCTGATCACTCAAAATTACCCCGGAGGGTTTCGGGACTTCTCGGACAAGGCTCAACGCCTCGAAGAAGCCCTGCAACAGGCCAGTCAGTCATGCCCGCTGCCTCCTGTAATCCCTGCAAGGAGAGATGCCAGAGGAAAACCTGTTGCTGTGGCCCAGATAGAGGCCTTCAGATAGCTAGAGTTGCTACCAGTAATACTAGCTCAGCAGCCTCATAGGGGTCCACCCCCACGGGCACAACCTCTGGCCCAACAGCGACCACCCCAAAAATCGGCGGGCACCTCCGCATAACGCACCGCCACCACCGAGGCGAGATAATCAGGCTCCACCTCCTCGTCATGATCCTCCGGCCCCTAGTCATGGTCAACCTCCAAGAGCCCCCTTTCCATACAGAAGGAATTATAATTACTCGTTTGACGAGGCCCAGGTCCCTGGTTATTTCTATAGCGCCTTGGAGCAGAGGATCGTGCGGCTGCCTGAGTGCCGGAAGCCAGAAGAGGCGCATCTCACTGATCACCCTAACTACTGCCCTTATCACCGGACCCTGGGGAACACCATCCAGTGATGCTATGTGTTCAAGGACTGGCTCCAAGACCAGATTGACAACAACATAGTCAGGTTGGGCCCAGCCCCGACGCAAGTGACAGGTGTCTTCGTGAGATCAGATGGCAGTAGCGACAATGAGGATGAGTGGCAGCAGTTTTCCGACTGTGGGTCCCGGAAGTATAATTACTGGATGACCCGCAGGACGGTCACCCATGCCCATGGCATCATCCGTGCCCACCTGAGTCATCCAGATCCCTCAGAATCTGCGAGCGCCGCTTTGGCATTGTCGTCCCAGCCTACCTCTTCCCAGAAGAGTAAGCGGCGACGCAAGAAGAAATAACGCGCCCTGCCAATGTCGTCATCATCCCGCACGCTTGGCGATTTTAGGCCCCTAGAGATGGGGATCCCTCTGAGACTCTATCCAGTAGTGGATTAATCCTCGAGTGAAATCCTGGGGTACGCTTCGATTAACACCGTAGAGTTGGTAAATCCCTTTTTGACTCCCAACGATGAGGAACGTCAGGTGGACCTTCCCAATGTCCCCAACCATCGCCAACGTCGGCGGAGCCGTGGCTACGTGAATCACTGGGGCGCGACAGTCATCACCTCCAGTCAGGCTGTGCACGCTACTAAGACCAGGTAGTAGGCCCGATACAGAGCTCAGCACACGCGACCCCCTCACCCGGTGTCTACAGGTTCGCCTCCACCACCATTTGTGTTGCTGGATCAGGCGGGACCACCACGACCGTGCCGCGACCAGCCCAGCCCTGCCACCATCCAACTACAGCCTTCCAGTCCTAGCACGACAGCCACCTCCCGGGCTTCGACTAGTGAACAGCGATACGTGCCTAGTACCAGTCAGTCACCAGTTCTGCCGGCAGGGCCCGTCATGCCTCCAATCACAAAGCGGTCTCCTGTAAGCAGAAGCTTGCGTTTGGCTTGAAAGTATGATGTTCTGAAGCACCTGGACGGCATTCCAGTAAGGATTTCTATCCTTGAGGCCCTTCATCTGTCGTCTGAAATGCCTGAGGCGCTCTCTGAAGCTCTAAGGATCCCCCTTCAATTTGAGATGGAGGTGGCGGCCGCATAATCCTTCCACAACGAGGCGATTGAGGACGCCGAATGTCAGGAAGTTATCTAATTTTTCAGTGAAGATGAAGACCTTACCATACAGGGGAAAATTCTCCCACTTTACATCACCAGCCAGTTCAATGTCGTGGAATTCTGCTGCTTTCTTGTTGACACCGGTTCCGGGATTAACCTAATCCCAACTCGGACCCTGTGGAAACTGGGGTTGTCTGAGGATGATTTAACTCCATCTGATCTCAGGATCCAGGGGTATGATAGGACTAAGAAAACTCCACTCGGCAAGATTCTCTTGAAGACCCAGTTCGGTGGCTTAATTGCCAACAATGAATTCATGGTTGTCTATCAGGACACCGCCTACAACGCGTTGATGGGCAGGCCATGGCTCCACCTTCACGCAATGATCCCCTCATCATATCACCAGTGCCTCAAATACTCCCTTAAGGGTCGAGTGGGCGTGTTCCAAGGAGATGCGTCTCCTTTTGAATCTTGTGAAGCCCGTTATCTGGACGCTGACTATTACAAGAGCAAGGACAAGAAGATCTTGGCAGGTGAGTTTGATCCCTCCACTATCACGAGTGATCCTTGGGCAGGTTTGGATGACACATATGTCTTCCCAATCCATAGGTTGGAGGCCACGACCCCCGACATGGGGCAGTGCTTCGTTGTTTCGAGTACTAGAGGAGGGAATATTTCTGGGTCCAAGAGACGGCGGGAAATCACCTCGTACTCTTACACCAACTAGGCTCAAGAGATCCCCGAGCCCCATACCCCTTTACGATATCGGGACGTTAGGCTCATGGAAACGGTAGTACGCCATACGTGTCTGTTTCGTCGGGCCGGAATTGACCGGCTCCAGCCAACGCGCCACTACTGCTTTGATGTCATAAAGCGTGGACTCTTGGGCCGAAGGCCATATGGGATTGGATCAACCGCCTTTGTTTCCATGGTCTTCATAGTGCATGAGTCTCCAGACGTGATGACCTCTGCCGCCCAATCCGGCACCAGCTTCCCATCAGGGTATGGTAGCCCCGAAACAGCTCCCCCCATGAATTATCCCTCTACAAGTGGAGAGGAGGACATGAAATATGATCCTCCTACCTTTGAGGAGGGCGTCCCCACCACTGTCGACGAGTTAGTGCAGGTGAACCTCGGTAGTGAGGCGGACCCGAGACCCACATTGGTCAGCGCCGCTATGCCCCCCGAGGAATGACAACAGTACGTAGACTTCCTCAGACAGCACCGTGATGTGTTCACCTGGAGTTATGACGAGATGCCAGGGCTAGATCCCCAGGTAGCCATCCACCGCCTTGGCCTTCCAGCAAACCATCGTGGGTTCATGAAGCCTCCCCGGAAGATGCACCCCTATCATGGTGCCATGGTTGAGGCCGAAGTTGATAAGCTCATCAAAGCCAACTTCATCATGGAAGTCCAGTACCCCAGGTGGCTATCCAACATTGTGTCAGTCAGGAAGAAGAACGGGCAGATCAGGGTCTATATCGACTTCCACGATCTCAATCGCCACTGTCTGAAGGATGATTTTCCCCTTCCCGTGATAGAGTTGTTGATCGATGCCACGCCCAGGTTCCAAGCCCTCTCCTTCATGGATGGGTACTCCGGGTACAACCAGATCCGGATGGCCCCCGAGGATGAAGAGTTCACTGCCTTCAGGGCCCCCCAGGGTACTTTCTGCTACCAGGTTATGCCCTTCGGCCTGAAGAATGCGGGTGCCACCTATCAACAGGCTATGCATCACATATTCAAGCCGATTCTAGGGACACTGGTGGAATGCTACGTGGACGATCTGGTGGTTAAATCTCATTAGCTCCGGGACCATCTCAAAGACCTTAAGAAAGTGTTCGGATTCCTCCGTTATCACCACTTGAAGATGAACCCATTGAAGTGTGCCTTCGGGGTCACCTCCGGATAGTTTCTTGGCTTCGTTGTTAGGTACCGAGGCATCGAGATCGACCTGGATAAAATCAAGGCCATCAGTCAGATACCTCCCCCGAATAATATTCAGGAGCTGAGAAGTCTTCAAGGCCACTTAGCCTATATACGCCAATTCATTAGGAATCTGGAAGGCAAGTGTAAGCCCTTTTCTCGGCTCATGAAGAAAGGCGCCGCCTATGAATGGGACGAAGAGTGTCAGATCACTTTTGAGGAAATCAATAAGTATCTGCTCCAACCTCCGGTCTTGATGCCACCCATTTCCGGAAATCCCCTGGTCCTTTACGTGACCTCCCTGGAGCGATCCCTCAGCACACTTCTCACCAAGAAGAATAATGAGGGAACAGAGAATATCCTCTACTACCTCAGCCGCATGCTCCTCGGTACGGAAATTAGATATTCTCCCATTGAGAAGAGCTGCATGGTGCTCGTGTTTTCCATGCAGAAATTGCGGCACTACTTGCAGCACCATGAGGTACAACTGGTCTCTCGGGTAGACCCGTTGAAATACATCCTGAGCCGACCTATGTTGACCGACCGATTGGCGCGCCGGGCGATGATCATCCAGCAGTTCGACATCAGGTTCGTACCTCAGAAGGCTGTCAAAGGACAGGCGTTGGTAGACTTCTTAGCTGCCCACCCAACCTCTGCGGACCAACCACTGGATTTAGGCTTTCCTGATGAGGCAATCCTCTCAGTCGATCACGCCATCCCATGCTGGCAGATTCACTTTGACGGTGCCTCCCGGAGCCCCACCGGTAGGAGGCTCAATGATCCTAGGCTCAACAGAGTGGGCCTGGGTGTCGTCTTCATCACCCCAGAGAAATCCGTTCTGCCGTATTCATTCTTGTTGTCAGAAGTCTGCACCAACAATGAGGTAGAGTATCATGCCCTCATCACTGGCCTCGAGTTGGCTCTCAAGATTGATGTACCCCATCTGTATGTAAAAGGGGACTACGAGCTAGTCATAAACCAGGTCAATGGTGACTATGCTATCAGGAAGCCAGAACTCGTGCCATTGTTGGAGTGCACCCTTCGTCTAATGGCTAAGTTCCCCTCTCGGCCAGAGGTCGTTCACATTCCTCGGTCGCAGAACAGTCGAGCAGATGCTCTGGCCAGCCTAGCCGCATCACTTGCGGAGCCCGAGCAAGATGACCTAATTATCCACGTGGCACACCGGAGAGTCATTTCTCCTGTTATTCTGGAAGGCGATCATGGACCGCGAGTGAACTATCTCACCGCTGGTGCCCCTACGTCAGGATCTCCGGGGGCTTCGAGTGTGGTAATCGAGACAGTTCCTGACTGGAGGATGCCCTTGGTTGAATATCTCCAGAACGACAATCTTCCGTCGAACCGAGCCGAGCGCGAGAAAATCCAACGCCGCGCGCCGCCGTTCACCCTTCAGAGCGGTCCTAGTCTTGAGAAGTTCCTTTACAGGCGTGGATTTGATGGTGTTCTCCTCTGTTTCCTTCAAGGAGTCGAGATCCCATAGGTCATGCAAGAAGTGCACGCTGGTTCCTGTGGCGCCCACCAGGCTGGGTCGAAGTTGTCCCACCAGATTCGGAGGCTGGGATACTTCTGGCCCTCCAGGATCTACGACTGCATCGAGTATGCCAAGAGGTGTCACGCGTGCCAAGTTCATGCTAACTTTTTGCATCGGCCACCAGAGCCTCTCCATACTACCAAGTATTCTTAGCCCTTTGCAGTCTGGGGGTTGGATGTTGTAGGACCTTACCCGCTGGCGATGGCCCGCCAGTGTCGGTTCATCTTGACTGCTACAGATTTCTTCTCCAAGTGGGCAGAGGCAATCCCTCTCAAGGAAGTCAAAGCCTGTTCTATCGCTGACTTCGTGAGCTCCAATATCATCTATCAATTTGGAGTACCTCACGCTATCCTCACGGATAACGGAACCAACTTCCGAGCAGCCGAGCTGAAGAAATTGTACGCTAAATACAACATTCTCTCTAACCACACCTCCCGCTATCATGCGCAAGTGAATGGATAGATCGAGGCGTTGAACAAAACCCTCTCTAACATTCTGCAAAATATGGTTGGTTAGAACAAGAAAAGTTGGCCGGACAAGCTCCCCAACGCCCTCTGGGATTATAGGACGATGACTCGTAACTCCACCCAGGTGACTCCGTATTCCCTGGTGTATGGAACTGAGGCCATCCTGCCCATTGAGATCCAGTTTCCCTCATTGCGCACGGCGGTCTACGACCAGCAAGCGCCAGATAGAGTTTCTGAAATCCGTCTAGCCGAATTGGAAGCACTAGACGAAAGTAGGCTTCGCGCATTACATAACTTGGAAAGGCATCATAGCAGGATGGCTTGAGCTTTCAATAAGAAGGTTCGCCTTCGCTCCTTCCTACAAGGTGACCTGGTGCTGGCTCTCAGAGCACTGATGATTCCCGGCAGGAAACCACCCAAGTTGGAGCCCAAATGGGAGGGGCCTTTCATTGTCCATAAGGTCTATCCCAATGGCACGTATTCCCTGGTGACTATGGATGGTGAGCGCATAACTCCTCCCACCAACGCCAGGTTCCTCAAGCAGTACTTTGCCTAGGTATGTATGGTCCTACATGACCTTAAACTGTATGGTCCCGCACGACCCTAAACTGCACCTTGGTCCGAGTTCTAAGACCTTAAACTAAGATCCTTACATGGTCCAGCATGAACTTAAACTACATTTTTCCCTACATCTGGGCCCCCAATGGTCCGAGTTCTAAGACCTAAAACTAAGATCCTTTCCCCATCCCACACGACGTTAAACTGTATTCCGTCCCACACGACGTTAAACTGTATTTCGTCCTACATGACGTTAAACTGCATTTCAAGAACTACGTGTGGCTTGATTCACATATTTATGGGATACTTAGGACTGCCTAAACACTTATATTTTAGGTCTATCCCCATCTCTTAGGAGATCCCACGATCTTCCGGTTTCCTCGGTCTTTTGACCTACCCTTCCCTCGAGAATCCGCCATCTTTTGGACGCTCTTAGACTGAGACCCTCGACCCTTTCTAGTGGTCTGCTAATGTGTTCGGAGTACTCTAGTCTAGGACCTGGAGTTTCAGATTCGACTTAGGCAAGTCTTCATCCGATTTTCAAGCTTCGTGTTCCCCTTCATTCGGGCCCCACCCTCTTTCACACCCGGAGGGACCCCCAAGAACGGTCTGGATACAATGCCTAAGGGCTCTCCTACCGTCACGGTCCAACACCCCCGAGGGTTTCGGGCAACAAATTGATACAAATCCCATGTTGCGAATGTGGTCAGCGGTTGATGCTCATTTGTTTGCCCCTACCTCTAGGCTAACGTGACAGGATGCTGTGTTGCGAACATGGTCAGCAGTAATCCTCAGTCATCACGCCAGCTTCTTCGGGCCCTGAATGTTGGTTGCATGATTCACACTATGTTCCACCCCACCGTGTTAAGGTGGAATCTCGACACTCCTTATACTAACCCTCAGTACACCCCCACACGTCATATGGACCAAGTTGCATAACGGTGTCTCTCGAGGATCCCGCTATCTGAGCGCTAGAGTATGTGCTTGGGTTTCTTCTTTACAGGTTGCGTGCAGCTTGACCCTCATCCCCATGGGGAACGAGGAGTCGCCCAGACATTGCGTTTCGGGCCCAGCGTAGCTGGGAGCTAGCATCTCCTGCCCCCCTGATTGTTGAACCCTCATAGGCCCCTTTGGCTTGAGGATCCTCTCTCGGAATCGCGCGCGGTGATGGTATGGGATTATGTCCTCGTTCGCATCAGGTATGATTTATCGCATCGTGCATGTTTCCCCTGGTCCAAGCCATACGACCTTAAACTGTGCTGCCTGGTCCAAGCCATACGACCTTAAACTATGCTGCCAGGTCTAAGCCATATGAACTTAAACTGTGCTGCCTGGTCCAAGCCATATGACCTTAAACTGTGCTGCCAGGTCCAAGCCATACGACCTTAAACTGTGCCACCTGGTCCAAGCCATACTACCTTAAACTGTGCCGCTTGGTCCAAGCCATACGACCTTAAACTGTGCTTCCAGGTCCAACCACATGACCATAAATGGTGATGATATCGTCCTGGCTGCGCGCCGTTAAGGCGCTACCTCTCAAGAACTATGTATGGATTGATTCTCATCCTTATGAGATACGTATGAGTGCCCGGGAACTTCCCCACATGCCTAACCTCACTTTTCGTGTTCGGTCTCTCGGCCTAAACGCGTCCCTAGGAGCACATAGTAAGCAGAGATTTTCCCCATTCACGTTGGGTTTTGCAACCGCTTTACCATGTGTCTCCCATTCCCCTTATTCTTTGGTCTGAGTTATAATACCGTAAACTAAGACCCTTGGATTTTCACGACTTGGTCTCTCTTGTGGGATTGTACGGTGTGGTGCGAGATTATGTCCTCCTTCACGTCAGGTTACTCGCCATACCGTGCCTATCCCCAGATGAGATGTGTCCCCCGTCCCACACGATGTTAAACTGTATTTTGTCCTATATGATGTTAAACTGTGCTTCAAGAACTACGTGTGGCTTTATTATCATCTTAATGAAATACGTAGGAATGCCCGAACATTTCGTCTTGGGTCCATCCCCAGGGATTACCAAATCCTGTCCCTCTTTATTGTCGGCCCCTCGGTCTGACTTCTTGGGAAGTGGTGTAATCGTGACATCTACCTCGAATAAGTTCAAGATGCCCCATAGTAATAATGGGAAGCGGTAGTTCTCTCGCCAGAGAGGTCCTGTCTGAAAATTGGGACGATCCGTGATCAGGTTGGTACGTCCGCCTAATGCGCCTCCGCCATGGTGGCGCAATTTCAGGAGTGTTGGACTCTATTCGAACAAACTACCACTCCACTTTCCACGCTTTGCATGACCCTTTATTCGGATCCTCATTCTATTTCATGTTAGATGGGACCCCCTAACAGTATGGATGATAGACCTACGGTCCACCTACTGTCCTGGGCCAACATTCCGGAGAACTGGCCATGTTTGACGGGACCCCCTAACAGTATAGATGATAGAATTTGGTCTGACTGCTACCATAATATGGATGATAGACCTTTGGTCCACCTATTGTAGCAGTATGGATGATAGACCTATAGTCCGCCTGTTGTCCTGGGCCAACGTTCCAGAAGACTGGCCGGTGATATTTGAGTTAGGCCCCGTGTTGTGAACATGGTCAGCGGTCAGCCCTCATTTATTTCCCCCATTCCAGGACAAAACGATATGGATGCTGTGTTTCCACCACGATTAACAATTATCCTCCATCATCGCGCCCTAGAGTGTTCCGAATTCGGGTAGCGTGATTCACATTTCCTTTCCATCTCCCTATGTTCAGATGGATTTCAATGCCCCCGGAATTGCCCCACTCGTGTGTCAGAGCGCATTGAGAAGGTGATATATCAATCGGTCTGAGGTCTTCTCCTCAGAAATCCAGGCCCAATTTCGGATTCCTGAAGCTTGGTTAATGCCCCACAATTGGACTAAATGATAACACGAGTATCGTTTGCTTCTCATGTTGGGTGTGACCCACAGGAGCTTAGGGATGAGTTGTTATTAATTTCGGAATTATGGCTGAGCATATTAAACCAATGGTAAAAATGAATGGATTTGTCCATGTATTGTATTGAGATGATGAGCAGTACAAGAAGGAAGTTTATGAGATGTCCAAAACAAAGCCCCTAAGGGTCGGCGTGCTGGATCAATCCTTCCAACATCACTACCCTTTGGATGGTAGCCTCCAGGACCGCTTCTCACTCCTTGCAGACTCTCTCCTCATCAGCCGCCGCAGAGCGCAGCTCGCCAACCCTAGATTGTGCTTGCGCCCGCTCGGTTTGAAGTACGACCATCTGCTGACTCACCTCCATCAGTTGTTCCTGCGCATCAGCCAGCTGGGCTGCCAGTTGTTCCACGAGCTCAGAGCATGTCGCAAGGAAGGCCTCCTTCTCTGCCGCCTTCCCTTCGAGGTGCCGGACCTCCTGCTCCGCCCTCAGAAATGCTCGGGCATCCGCCGATCTTTCCCGACACTGGGAAAAGTCGGTGCGCCGGCTGCTCTCACGTATCTTCTCGTCCATGTAATAATGGACCGTCAGATGAAGGCACTGAGCATCAGCCCCTCCGGCGCACAGGAAGCGCAGCCAGGTCTGGAGTGATCCCATCTGCCTCAGCCAATCCGACTGGGGCTGTCTGAGAAAGCACTGGATACACTTCCACCCTTTGCGCCGTGTCATCCGGCTCTCCTAGGACGCTTCTGAGTCTGATTCATCTATCTCCTCAGGGTCAGCGGGCCGGTACACAGGAAAGGCAGCCAGCAGGTCGGCGGTAGGATCTGCCTCAGGGATGCCTTCACGAGGAATATGATCCTCGACGTCCGGGTGATCTTCCTCTCTCACCCCGATAGTGACGGTGCCTCCGTCAGCCTCTGACCTCGCCTCAAGAACAGCGCCACTGATGCCCGCTGCCCCCTGCTCACCGATTTCCAGGGCCAACTCAGTGCGTGAAGCATGTTCTGAATGAGGTGGTATGTCCGCCACTGGTCCACTCACAGACGGCCCGGGCTCTACAGCCTGACGAGCCTCCAATGTTGAGATCACTGTGCAAGGCGTATGCTGATTAGTTGGGATGTTTTGATAACAATCACCAGTAGTGAATCATGTGACTCACAGGAATACAGAGCGTCGGCCTCAAGTGTTTTGGCCGCTGCAGGAGCCCCCGTGATGGGAGACCCCTCTACGCTTGTCAATTCAATGATGGGTGTCGGATCCCCATCCTGTCCCATCAGTTCCCTTCCTCCCTCCTCTAATTGGGATGCCTGAACAACGCTTAGGCACTCTTGAGTGAGGTAGAGAGAGGGTTTGGAAATTAAAAAGGAGAATGGATGAAAAAGGGAAATGAATGAGGATAGAGACAAACCTTGAGTATCTCGGTTATTGCGAGATCAGAGCCAACAACCTCGCCGCTCTCTCGGAGAATCCCTTGGTAGGTCGCCCCCTGCGACCCCTCACCATTGGGTTCTCCTTCTTCTTCATCTTCCCTTTTTTCCTTCGTCTTGTCCGATCTCCTCCCCCTCCGACTCCTCGTCACTGTCACCTTCTCCCGGCGGCATCACTTCTGGATCATGCTCCTGGCCGAGCATCAATTTCACTAGGAAAGGTGGCTTCACATGCCGACCCCTTTGGCACGCGTATGTGTCCATGACCATCAGATAAGCATGCCGCCGATGGAAGTTTACCTGGTCAGTAACTCGAACGAGCCCGACCTCTGGCAGCTGGATCCCATTTTGCATGATCTTCTGCCAGACGGCTTCAACACTCAGCGATTGCCGCAGGGTCATCCAGGCCGACCACAGTGCCGGGAAAATTACATCTTGGGAAGGTTCGAGCAGGTATCTTATCTGCTTCTCGGGCAGTTCCCTGGCCGCCTCATGTGACCCCCCATGGGCAACGAGGTCACGGTGACACTGTGTGATGTGCCCGCTGCTGAGGTCACAGCCTACACATGCCTTGCTGCCGGATGCGCCCCTGGTTCCCCCCTTCTGGCGGCACCTTGCCTCCTCACCCATCGCCCGGTTTCTGCGCGGGTAGCCTCGAGTTGCCGGACTCTCTTACGTAAAAGCCCCTCAGGGTACGCAATGGTCCAGTGCTCAGCATACTCAGTTGCTAGGCAAACATCGACCCCGGTGGGAGGAAGAGTGATGACGTCGCCAGAGCCGAAAGGGGTAAACATCAACCACATCTGGCGCAGAACGCATGGATTCTTCTCTTTCCAAACGGCCATGAATACCTTCTTCGGAATTCATTGGAGGCACCCGAATTTCCTGGAGAATCGGGATGGCACGTAAGTCTCACAGATCACCTTCCCGTCGATCCGAGCCACGAGCACCCCGCCCCGAATGCTCTGGAAATACTCCCGCTACTCCAGTGGTCCTCACCCATTGTCCACCATCTAGCCGACCAGGATGGGGAATGGGATGAAGTTGAAGTTGGTGTGGTTTCCAATGTGTATTCTCACGCCCTCCTCATTGAGCGTCATCGGTGCCACCCCGGTGATGTTCAGAAAGGACGGTCGCAGGCCATTGCTCGGAGGATGGATGGCGTTTGGGAAAGTGTACCTGCCGAGCTGAGCCGCCACCCGGCTGTGGAAGATCTGGAAGGGGCCACATACTCTCTGAGGTGACCCCCCTCGTGATATGCATCCTAGGATGGCATACAACTTGGCTAGTACTGGGACGCCCAAGTTGAACCGTTTGTTGGCGGCCATGGTGCCCTCCATCACCAGTGTTGCTGGACGGACTCCCATCCTCGCATCTCGCACCAGCAGGAGCCACCCGCTCAGGAAGGTGGCAAGGAACCCGACATACCGGACGTTCGGGTCCCAGGCCTCGATGACGTGATAGCCCCATGATTGGTATTGCCCCGCCTCCAGGGTCCTCCAGTATGACCCATCCCTGCTCCTCTGATCCGCGGTTGGGCACCGTTTCCCCAATCCTGGCATCTTGATTACTGGATGCTTCTCGAGGAACTGGCTGAACCGCCCTTGTAGGAAATGTCCTTCAGGAAGTCCTTGACCCCCAACCTCTCTTTGTCCAGCTCTAGTAGGTGCCACGTCAGCATGGGTGCCCGTGACCTGTCTTCCTAGGTGTCCTTTGGAGGAATGAACTCATCGTATTGGGAGCCCTCCAGTGGGATACCTCCGATGCAGTGAATATCCCAGAGACTGATGCAAACTTCCCCATGGTGAAGGTGGAATGTGTTGGTATCAGGAGACCACTGGGTGAATAGCTCCAGCCCGAGCTCGGGTTGACGGTGGAAGTGGAACTGCGATGTCCATACCGCCTCGAACAGGCCAATATGCCGCAGTTCATCCCCAAACTGGTCGCAAGTATGGCGAACCCAGAACGCCCAGGCCCACTCACTGGTGAAGTTTCCCCCGGACCGCAGGTCCCAATCCTTCAGCCTGCCCTTCGTGTCATCCGTGAAGCTCTGACGAAACGTGCTCGCGTAGTGGGCCGAAGAATTCTCTGTGACAGGCTTGTCCCCAGTAATGGTCCTAGTCCTCGGGTTCAAGACATATACGTCCATATGTCTGGTTTCCCTAGCAGGATGGCCGTTGTTGGTAATGTTGTAGCGAGGATGTTCGTCCTCCCGGGTCACCCATGACCGAGGTGTGTCCACCCCGAAGCACGGCAGAGGCACCTCCTCCAGGATGCCAAAGTTCCAGAGTGGGAGGTTGTCAGACAGGGGATACGTCTTTTAGGTTGGAGTCAGCAGATTGAACAAGGTCAGATTGTTGGAAATGATAACCTTAGTGCCATAAACCTCCTCGTCACTGCCATTTCAGTCCTACGAGTGGCGGCTTCCCCCTCATCAACTCGGTTTGCAGCCATATCAAATATTTCAGGAGTTGCACGAAATCAGGATGTAGTGCGCGGGATCGGAGAGTGCTGCGCGAAATCTGAAGTGGCGGTGTGAAATCCCAGAGTTGGGCGCACAATTGGCATGATGGGCGCGGAATAGCCCGAGTAGGCGCGCAGGTACGGTCGAAATTTGGAAGGAATTACGCGCTGCCAAAGCATTTTTATGCGCAGCCACGGGAGCAATTTCGCGCACGAGAGCGTTAAGCCTATCGCGCGGAAAAGATTCTGTATGGATTCAGGACCCAGTGCCCCTTTTTATAGGCGAGGCCAGGGTTCTGCGCCGCGCGGAAGGAGAATTCCGCACTTATCCGTCGTTTTGCGCACCACACCGGTTTTTTGCGCACTAAGTGCCCAGGTTAGGCCCTACTTCAGCATTTTGGTGTTTCCCTCGGAATCCGACCGTTGTGACCTCTCGCCGATCCAATTCCGAAGGGTGGCATTTGTAGACACCGAAAAAGTCCGTAACTCCCAGAGGAAGTTTCGAAATGACAAAGCGAAGTCATATTCGGAATCAGAGGCTTGGTCCGGAGGCCCGAGAAGTGGTGCGCGAAATTAAGGAGGACTTGCGCGAAATAATAAGGTGCGCACGAAGCATTCCTGAGATTCGCGTAATCGAGCTGATGGCGCACACAATTTTGTGCACCCCAGTTCCGTGCAGTGAAGCTTTGCGCGCCGACGGTTCTCGGTGCGGAAGATTTCACACGCCGCCTGGATTCCACGCCGGCTGATGCCTATAAATATAAGGCGACCCCTGACAGTTTGGGGGTTGTGAAATTCAGAACGGCTCCCACGCGCGCATGTCAGACTCGCCCACACGCAATATGACTTCCAGGTAATTCCTCTTTTTGCGCAACCTTGCCCTGGGGTTCTCTTTTGCGTGCAACTCCACTGGCTTAAGTGATTTCACTCACTCCTCTGGGTTCCTCCCTTGCGCGCAATATTTACCCCGTGCGCACAATCCCCTCCTGTACGCGCAATGACGTCTTTGCGCAATCCTCTGGTCCTATTGCACGCCATCCCGGTGTTTTGCGCGCAAAACTTTTTTTTGCATGCAGCACCCAGGACCCCTTCACCTTCACTCCCCTTGGCTACCTTTCCGCACTGGTACCTGATGTCTCCCTTGCCGTGCATGCGCGCCATGTGTTGTTTTCCCGTACGACCTTCCAGTCTCATACGAAGTAACCTCAAGGTCCCTTGGGTGGTGTTTCCCATTGCGTTTCTATGCCTTATGCTTCTCCTCATAGGCACGCTAACGGCTATTACTTCTTGGCATAGCCATGGTAACGTGGACCCCTCAATGGTTCGCCCTGCGGACCCCCTTCACTACGGCCTTGCTGATGCCTTCCCTCCCACAGGGGGTAGAGGGTGTTGGGCATGTAAGCCCTAGGGGTGTGGAGAAAACCCACCTCGTCCAAGCTATAGGACGTTAAACTGCTAAGCACCTCGTCCTTAACACATGACGTTAAACTATGGTATGACCCCATGCTTCCCACGCAGGGTCCCCCCAGCTCGGACATTTTTTACGCCTCTCATCTCCACGGGAATGGAATCTTCCTCACATGGAATGAGATACTCCTTGTAAAAGTGGCGTTTTTCCACGGGGGAAGGGCTGCCTCAGAGCGTAAGCCCCTAGCCTCTCTTACGGAAGGTTGCACCCATGCACCTCCGTACTTCCCCCCTGCCAAGGCTAGTGGAGTCCCTTTCCCACTGCGCTTTGTCACACCACGGGCCTCCATCCTGGAGTAAGCCCCGGCACCCAGGGCCGCTAACCACACGTAAGCCCCTGTTTCCTCTTTGGGCCACTCAACGCGTAAGCCCCTTTCTGCTTCTCATGGACGCACCCTTTGCAACGTGATCGTCTGGTCCCTACTGCCTCTTATTTTTCACACCGAGCATGACTCACGTGGGCTTAGAGTGCGCATCGACCATGACATCCTCTTATGGGCCACCTCAGAGCGTAATCCCCATAACAGTGAACTACGTGGACTTTGATCCGTGCTAATGCATGGTACGCAGGAAGCCTCTACGAGGTTCAATCCCACCACCCGGTCGTTCCGACTTCTTCATGTCGGTTCTCCAACACCATGGGAAGCCTCAGAGCATAAGCCCCAAATTCCCTCGTCCCACATGACGTTAAACTGTATCTTGTCCCTCATGACGTTAAACTGTATCCCTCGTCCTGCATGACGTTAAACTTTATCTCATCCCGCATGACGTTAAATTGTATCCTTCGTCCTGCATGACGTTAAACTGTATGCCATCCCGCACGACGTTAAAATGTATTCCCCGAACTACGTAGAATTTGATCCGTTCTAATGCATGGTATGTAAGAAGCCTCCACGAGGTTCAAGCCTATAACTCCATCACCCATCCTGATCCTTACCCGGGCCGCCACATCCCGGTGAGATCATTCCACCCCATCCCACTCCATAGTATCCGGGAAGCCGCCCATGTGCTGGCCCCAACATTGGTGTTCCCCCTAGGGGGTTCTTCAATCTGATCCATTCTCAGTGTTCCGATCAGTCCAATCTGTCTCCGCAAGATGTTAAACTCATGGCATACCCCGTGTTAAACATGGGAAGCTGAGGAAAACCTCAGATGGTACAAAATTACCTGCATTCAATGTGGGATGGCTCGGGCTTCCGCGCCCTCGAGAAGCCCTGTGATAAGGGACCGAAGACAGACATGCCGATCCCCAGTGTCAAGACATGCCAACGAAACCCCAACGTGACCATTCTACTCACTGAAAGTTGCTACCCCGACAAGACCCCTTAGAGCATCTCGACGGAAGCAGCGTAATTAACTGGCGTCCATGCAGATATGGCGCTGGGAACGAGCTTCACGAACCCGTCTTAAATCTATGAGGGAGACCCGGACTAGGTGACGAGCTCCGAGGAGGAATCCACAGAAGGAAGAACCGACATCCCATCATCCCAGTTTCAATCAAGGAGCAGACGTCCCTGAACAAGGAACAAATTCCGCCTGCCTTTGGAAAGAGAGAATGCGGGGCAACAAGCTGCGCATCCTCCCATGCGTGATGGACACGCACGCGCGCCCCGACGTAAAAGCGTCGGAAACAGGTACGTAAACTCTTCTTGCCCGCTGACCTTCTAATAATAGATATGGAGTTTGATAAAGAAGTACATATCGTCCTTGGTAGGCCCTTCCTGGCCAAAGGGGGATCTATCAAGGATGTTTCAAAGGGAAATTAAAATTTCAACTTGGTTGAACAAATAGGGGAATTTAATGTTTTCAACATGATTAAATAAACCACCCATCCAATATTTCCCAAGGATGAACTCTTAATAGCGGACAGTATTGTTGATGAGGAGGAAGAGGAGTTATTGAGGATGATAGAGGAGATCAATAGCAAACCTAAGATCCCTACTACAACTTGCATGGGAATCAATTCAAGTAAAGAGAGAGAACATGTATATGAGTTTGAGGTAGAGTTTTTGGAACATCTGGATGAGTATTCTACGAAACACATTATTTCCCCAATAAAGGAGTCTATGTATGAGGAATATTTTTTTTGTAAGTAACAGTGATGAGGAGGAAGCCATCTATACTACCTTCTTCAAGAGGCATCATGAAGACCTTATCCCACCTAGACCAAAGTGTCTTCTATCCAGTGAAGCACCACCCATTCTTGAACTCAAACCCCTCCCTACCCATCTAAAATATTCCTTTTTAGGGGAGAGTTCCACAATTCTTGTTATCATCTCATCCAAATTGGAGGAAATCCAAGAGGATAACCTATTAAGAGTTTTGAGGAAGTAAATGTCTGTCATGGGATGGACAATTGTTTATATAATTGGGGTAAGTTCGGCCTTTTTCTTGCACAAAATTACCATGGAACCTGAGTGTATGAAAAGAGTGGAAGCACGAATGAGAATAAAACCTAACATGAAATATGCGGTGAGAGAGGAAGTTGTTATGTTGTTGGATGTTGGGATCATCTTTCCCATTTCTGAAAGCCCCCGGGTAAGTCATGTACAGGTTGTTCCCAAAAAGAGTGGCGTGAAAATGGTTAGAAAAGAAAATAATGAGAAAATCCAAACAAGGGCTGTGAATAAATGGAGGGTCTTTATATATTATAGAAAACTCATTGCATCCACAATAAAGGACCATTTTCTCATGCCACTTTTGGACCAATTTTTAGATAGGATGGTTGGAAATGAGTTTTTTTTCTTGATGGTTACTCTTGTAATAATTATAATTCCACTTCACCTAAGGGTCAAGAGAAAACCACCCTCACTTTTCCATTTGGGACATTTGCCTATCAGAGGATGCTCCTTGGCATGTGTTGTGCGCAATCTTCTTTTCAGAGATGCGTGATGGAAATTTTATACGCTATAATTGAAATTATAATTGAAGTTTTCATGTATGATTTTTTAGTAGTGGGAAGTAATTTTGTGAACTAACAGGAAAAATTGAACGTTGTACTAGAGAGATGTTAAGAGAAAAATCTGGTCTTAAACAATAAAAAGTACCAATTCATGGCTACCAAGGGATTTTTTTAGTACACAAGGTTTCTAAGAAGGGTTTTGAGGTTGAAAATTCTAAGGTTGAGTTCATCCAAAAGTTTCCCCCACCTGAAAATGTTGAGGGGATCAGATGTTTTTTGGGTCATGATGGATTCTACCAGAGGTTAATTAAGTATTTTTCTAATATTACTAGGCCCTTGTGCTCACTTATAGTTAAGGTCACAACCTTTTTTATGATAAATTCATGGATTCCTTTAACCTACTTGAGGAGAAGCTGACAACCTCACCATTAATCACTTTCCCTGACTGGAATCTCCCATTTGAGGAAATGTGTGATGCTGGTGACCTAGAAATTGGAACTGTTTTGAGGAAGAGGAAGGATAGGAAGTTACCTAACATTTACAATTCCAGAAATCTTCTAGATGATGCATAGATGAACTATTACACTACTCAAAATGAGCTGGTTGTTGTAATTTTTCCCTAGAAAAATTCAGACAATATGTAGGACCCCGGGACACCCTTAGAGGGGAGGGGTGAATCAGGGTCTCAGTGTTTTCTTTTAAAGTAATGGATCTTGTTCTCATGTTGGCAGGAACTTTTTAAACCTGTATGATGGATATGATTAGAAATCAAACATTCACATGAAAAGAGATGACACAACACTTTTACATGGTTCACCACTAAGGGATATGTCCAAGGACCATACGCTGATAGGTTTCCAGTCGTACCTTATTCCACTATTCTTCACTAGCTGTGGATTACAAAGGTTTGGGCACAGTCACTCTGTCCCAGGCACACTGCCATTACAAAGGTTCAGGGATAGCTCATTGCTTCCCTTAGGTCACTCCCATTGACTCCCCCTGGCTCACTACCTTGGATGAAGTTCCACTCAGTTTATAGACATGAAGGTATCTTCAATAGATTTGCATTGAAGTCTTTGTCTCTATTCAGCATGAGGCACTACCTGCATCGAAGTCCTAGATTGATGATATTTTGTATTCTATATTCTTTTTTAGTGCAATAACTGAATGGTTAATTTTTTTTAGGCACACACACACACACACGTTCTTCCCTCGTGCAGTCTCATTCTTCTTTAAATCCCAGGTCTTCTTCTTCATGTGATCAGATAGCTCCACGAGTCTTCATTTCTTCTTCGTGCAACCGGAGTGGTTCACGGTTCATGTGTCTTCGCAAAGTACCGTAAGGGTGATCATGCACTGATTATGTACCCGCATGATCTCCTTCTTTGCAAGAATCTTCACGAGTTCATAACACTTGTTGAAGGCCTACGGGACACTAATATTTATCACACCACTTTTGGGCGACTTGCGCACAACATAAATGACTTTCATGCAACATTCAACTTTTGTCACGGAAGACCACTTTCACGCAATTTTAATCTTGCGCACAACACTCTTCTTTCACGTAACCCTTATTTTTTTCGTGAAACTCCCTTTGCGTATAATTATTACGTGCTTCAGAGCTCCGATTTATTCTAAGTGTTGAGCTATATAGATAAGAGGGGGTCACCTCTTGTTTATAGGCCTCATTGACCCCTGCATGAAAAAACCTTGATGCATCATGCAAAACCCTGATGCATCGTGAAAAACCCCATTTGACGTCGCATTGGGTGCATAATTATCTTTCACACCATCCTCATCTTTCGTGTAATTTTTATTCTTTCACACACTTCATGCATTTTCCATTTTTCAATGTTCTGGCCTCGAATCATGCCTTGCACGCAACATTCAAAACTCCCTTTAATATTTCATGAAAAAAAATCTTTCATGTAAGCCTCCTCTTTACCATATTTTGATGTTCAGATCACAGAAATCCACTTGCACGCAACATTACAATCCATCTTCAAACTTTCATGCAACATTCTTTTCCCAAACCACATTTCTCCATCTCTCGATTTTTACCCCCCAAAATTTTGAAAATACTGGGAAACAACGCCACCTTAAAATTAGCTTCACCAAGAACACCAATGCTGATCAATTTCCATTTTAAATATTCAATAAACAATATATTTCATCACTAACTCCTTCCACCGTGATATATAATCTTTGAACGATCAGTTTTAGCATCGTTAGATTATCTAGGGAAAGTACTGCAACTTCCCAACTTCCCTGTCTTCCAGCAAATCATCAATCATTCCAATCAACAATAAATATTAACGGAATCATCTTCTAATATTTGTATTATCATTCTTAAATCATCAAATCTCCACATGATCCCTCATGAAATAAAGCATGTCTCTTTAGGTAGGCTCTTTCATGGTCTCTTTGAACAATGATATATTGCATGATCACTTTATAACTTCAATCCCTTCAACACTCTCTGAAATGGTTTCATTGTTGCAGACAATGTATCACCTTTGATACATGTACTTTGGGAGTTCTTTATCTCCTTCTTCATTTTTATCTTCAGTGACAACTGTTGACAACAAATACAACCTTATACCAAAAGTGCTCCAAAAAATCTCCCCCTTTGTATTTTGGTGTCAATACCATACAGTTCTCCTCAAATGAATGAGTCAATATCAAAATGAGAATCTTCTTTCTCCCCTTACTTCTTTCTCTCTCCCAATCATTCATTTCACTTCTCCTCCCATTATTGACAAGAAATACGAAGTTCAGGGGAAAAGGGTATCAATCCATACTTGAGAAATGTTCCCTCAATAATTTCACTCTAAGTCTACTTGAGCAATGCTCATTGTAGAAGACAATAGGATTTGATTTAGACAACAAAGTTTTCCATTATTCACTGATCATGATACTTCATGAGATGAGAAATCATTTATTTTTTCTTCAATGGTTTTACACTTTCATTTTAGGCGAAAGAAATTGAATGTGATAGGGAATAATCAACCTGAAGCTCCTCCACTCACTTAAACAAACAGATCCAAAACATTCAAGAGCAATTGGAAGGATAAGTATCCTTGGGAAACTTACATTCTTCTTACGTTACTGATTAATTTTGTTACCCCCCTTTGTAAAATGATCTTCATTCTGAGTAATAAAGGATGAGAAATTGGGATATTACATACCTTTTCCAATGATATGTTCTTCATGAAATTTCTAGAATAATTGAGTTTAATACCAACTGAAGTTGATACTGATTAAAATAATAATTATGGTAGCTTCTTCATTTTTCTTCCCCTTAAGGGAAATACTACTCATTATCTTCATCAAGGGTGATCATTCATCATTTTAATCTTTGAATATCAATTGAATAATCTTCCAAGGATGGAAACTTCTTCATCTTAGCTATCAAGAGTTGAAAACATTCACTACTTATCAGGTTCTTTCCCTGAGAGCATGCTTCACCTTCAATTCTGTGTATTATTTTCACAAATACAATACAAAAATGGTTAAGGGAATAAGGTGGTTCCTCCTTGCTTCTTCAATATGAGCTGCATGGTTGAGATCCTTTTCTCAACCAAGTTCCTCCATTTACTCTAGTCTCCATGCTTGCACATCTGAACATATATTCTGATCTATGTTGATTTGGCATGAATATCTTCGCATTATATTCTTCTTTTTGTAGATATTTATTCTTCTTAACATCCATCATGAATGATTCATTCTTAATCCTTTTAAGGACTACTTCTTTATTTGGTATTAAGGTTAGAAAACCTTTTTCAATGTGACCATATTTTATACATCTCTCACACATAATTTCTTTAACGCATGTTTTTATTTTTGTTTTTACTCTCTCATTCACATTATATTCATCACTTGAAATTTTTCCTTTTCCTTTACCACAAACCTTGGCCTTTTCATCTTCAAGTCTCTTCATTCTTTTCAAATCTTCTGGCTAGAAGACCACCATGTCATTTGGAACTATTACAGCTGGTTTGGATATTCCACATTGGTTCATCTGACTATCATCCCTCTTAGTCACTCTTTTGGATTAATTGACCTTCAATTTCATGGATCTAAAATCTAGGGTCTCCTCAGCTTCCCTACTTGATATCTTCTTGGGGAAATTTTTGTTTATAATATTTTTCATGTTTTCTTCCCAAGATGGCTGCTTCTTTCTTAGATGGCTTCTATAATCTTCTGTTCTTATCAGCTCTGGACATATGTTGAGATAAGCATGCTCCATTCTTGTGACCACTACCATTGCATACATCACATATGTTATCTATCATTCAAAATTTGTTTGTGGTATACAGATGCTTCTGTATCTATTGAGGTTGCTTTTTCTTCTCTATTTTTCTCCCTTTTGACATAGGCATTCTCTATGCATATTTATTTAATGGATTATACCAACAATCCAGTGAACAATACCTAAATCTATTATAACACCAAAATTGAACCACAAATCATTTCTTCTTCTATATAATGTTGTTGGTCATTTTTTAAAATGTAATGTGCTATATCTAGGAAACTATCTTCCAGATTCTTCTTCATATCCCCCTAGCCATGGTGGTAGGTTTCATCTCCTCATATTTCCTCATCCATACTTTTTTATAATTTTTCTTCCAAATTTCACTTTTAGTAAAAACATATTTATAAGAAATAGTACAAGTTGGCATGGATGGTACCTTTACTTTCACAACTGCTTGTGATAGATCAATGAGTGAAGTCATGATCTTCTTATCACATGTTGGAGGTCTTTCAGCTTTAGAATCCTCCAGTGAGCATTGTGTACTACCATCAACTATTTCATTATTTTGTGAAGTCTCAATATGTGTCTTCTCATGATTGGTCAATTGGGCTTCCAATTTTTGGCTTTCAATATTGAAGACAATCTTTTGATCTTCAATCGTGATCATCTTATTTTCACAATTCTTCTTCAATCTTTACACCTCATCTTCATGCATATTAACTTTTTTTTGTAACAATGAGTCAATTTCCCTGAATCTCTTGGATGTTTCTTGCAAAAAAACTCTTGAATTCAGTGCTCTTCTTCAGCTCAACTTCAAGCGCATGGATCTATTCTTCTAGAGTCTTATTGACTCCCTCTCTTTCTTCAAAGGCTTTAATATATCTAGAGATATTATAACATTATGAAATTTTATTTACCAAATCTTCCTCTATATTATCAGCTTCTCTTCCTAGTCGGGTGATCTCTTCCTACATACATTGAAATATTCTACAAAAAACAGTAACTATTTCTTCAGGAATATCATGTAGATAAGTTTTTAAATTCTCCTGATCACTTGAAAATGAGATAGAAGTGTCTTCCTTTCCTCTCGTGGAAAACCAATACACATGCTCTTTACTTTCTAAGCCTAATATTTCTTCATCATTGGAAGTTCATGGAGAACCAGACACTGCATATTAATTGGACATGAGGGACTTCTTTAATTGTATCTTCACTTTCATTTTCCTATTTGTCATCTTCTTGCTGGATGTAGACTTCTTCTCAGAGATGACCAAGTTTTCATCAATAATACACTTAATTGTTTACCTAGGAAAGAAAAATCAAATCCTCTTCTAAATAGAATTATTGTGGAGTATCCAAAATATGTAAACCTTTCCCTCTGATACCACTTATAGGACCCCAGGACACCCTGATAGGGAGGAGTGAATCAGGGTGTCAACGTTTTCTTTTAAATTAATGGATCTTGTTCCCACGCTAGTAGGAACTTGTTAAACCTGTACGATGGATATGATCAGAAGTTAAACACTCACATGCAAAGAGACGACACAATAATTTTACTTGGTTCACCACTAAGGGATACATCCAAGGAGCATGCGCTGATAGGTTTCTGGTTGTACCTAATTCCACTATTCTTCACTAGATTTGGATTACAAAAGTTTGGGCACAGTCACTATTTCCCAAGCACACTGTCTTTACAAAGGTTTAGGGATAGCTCACTGCTTCCCTCAGGTCACTCCTGTTGAATCCCCCTGGATCACTGCCTTGGAGAAAGTTCCACTCAGTTTATAGTTATGAAGGTCTCTTCAATAGATTTACCTTAAAGACTTTGTCACTATTTATCATGAGACACTACTTGCATCAAATTCCTAGATTGATTCTCTTTTGTATTATGTCTTCTCTTTTAGTGCAATAATTAAATGGTTAAAGTTCTTTAGGAGCACACACACATCCTTCCCTCATGCATTCTCATTCTTCTTCAAATCCTAGGTCTTCTTCTTTATGTGTGAAGAGAGATCCATGGGTCTTCGTTTCTTCTTCGTGCAACCAGGGTGGTTCATGGTTCGAGTGTCTTCAAAAAGTACCACAAGGGTGATCATGCACTGACTATGTACCCACATGATCTCCTTCTTTGCAAGACTCTTCAAGAGAGCATAACACTTGTTGAAGGCCTGTGAGACACCAATCCTTAGCACACCACTTTTGGGTGACTTTCCACAACATTAATGACTTTTGTGCAACATTAAACTATTTTTGCGGAAGACAAATCGTGCACAATTTTAATCTTGTGCGCAACCCTTATTTCTTTCATGCAACTCCCTTTTCTTATAATTTTTACACACTCCAGAGCTCCAATTTCTTATAAGTGTTGAGATATATAGATGATAGGGGGTCACCTCTTATTTATAGGCCTCATTGACCCCTACACACTAAAACCCTGACGTGTCGTGCAAAACCCCATTTCACGTCACATTGGTCACGTAAGTCTCTTTTTCACCAACCTCATCTTTCGTGCACTTTTTATTCTTGTTTTCACTTAATTCCTTTGTCATTTTTCAATGTTCTGGCCTTGAATCATGCCTTGAGTGAAATATTCAAAACTCCCTTTAATCTTGCGCACAAAAACCAATATTTCGCGCAAGCCTCTACTTTTCTATATTATGATGTTCAGATCACGGAACTCCACTTGTGCGCAACATTCCAAGCCATCTTTGAACTTGTGTGCAACATTCTTTTTCCTAACCACATTTCTCCATCTCTCGATTTTCAGTCCCAAAAATTTGGCAAACACTGGAAAATAGTGCCACCTTAACATCTGCTTCGCCAAGAACACCAATGTTGATCCATTTCCATTTGAATTATTTAGTAAACAATAGATTTGATCAATAAATCCTTCCTCCGTGATATAAACTCTTTGAATGATCAATTTTTTCATCGTCAGATTATCCAGGGAAAGTACTACAACTTCCCAACATTTCTGTCTTCCTGGAATCATCAGTCATTCTAGTCAACACTAAATATGAATGGAATCATCTTCTCATATTTGTATTATCATTCTTAAATTTTCAAATCTCCATATGACCCCTCATAAAATAAATCATGTCACTTCAGGTAGGATCTTTCATGGTCTCTTTGCATAGTGATATGTTCCATGATAACTTTATAACTTCAAGCGCTTCAACACTCTCTGAAATGGATTCAAATTTTGTAGAAAATGTATCACCTTTGATACATGCAATTTGGGAGTTCTTCATCTCCTTCTTCATTTTGATATTTAGTGACAATTATTGAAAAAAATATGACCTTATACACAAAGTGGTCCCAACACAATACTTGATAGTGTCCAGAGTTATCATTTTCACTAATCATGCATCACTTAAGTACTTGTTGGATAAGTAGGATTCCAAACCCAGGAATATGAGGTGGACCTTACAAATGTAGGAGTTTGATTTGGTTATTAAGGATAATAAGGTGGTAGATAATGTGGTGGAAGAACACTTGTCTAGGCATCCAAATAGCCAAAGTGAGGAAACAAGAGAGATAAACACCTCATTCCCTAATGAAAAATTGTTTGTTGCTTCTGTGCAACAATATACTTGGTTTACAGAATTTTCCAATTTTTTGGTAGTTGGTTCCATTTCCAAGGACCTCTTACACAACCAATGAAAGAGGTTTATTTCTAAATTAAAATATTATATTTGGGATGACCCTATTCTCTTTAGGAGGTGTGTTGATTGTATTTTGAGGATATGTGTTACTGAGAAAGAGAAGTTTTCCATCTTGATAGATTCTATTCATCACCTTGGTGTGGTCACCATTGAAGAGATAAGACTACTCAGAAGGTTCTACAGACTAGTTTCTACTGGTCAACATTGTTCAAAGATGCTAGGAGTATGGTTATTGGTTTTGAAAAATGTCAAATGCTGGGAAATGTTAGTAGAAGGAAGGAGTTTCCTCATAAAGGAAATATAGAGATATAATTTTTTTTATGTATGGGGGTTGAATTTCATGGGAAAATTCCCATCCTCTTATGGGAATGAGTAAATTTTGGTTGTTGTGGACTATGTGTCCAATGGGTTGAGGCAGTAGCCCTACCCAAAAATTTTACTGCTAGTGTGGTTATATTTATCAAGGAAAATATTTTCCCTGGTTTGGTGTGCCTAGAAAATTCATTATAAGAAATGTTCATCATTTTAAAAATTATAAATTCATTATTTTTAAGGAGAAATATTGATTTTCTAATAGGAAAGGTACCACCAAACACCCACAGTCCAATGGGAATGTAGGAGTTTCTAATAGGGCGCTTAAGTAGATTTTGGAGAAAATAGTCTCTCTCTCTAAAAAGGATCGACCAGTAAAGTTAGATGAGGATCTTTGGGGTTATAGATCTCCTTACAAGAATCCCATCGGGATGTCACCATACAGGCTAATTTTGGGGAAATCATTTCATCTACCCATGGAATTGTAGCAAACATATTATTAGGTAGTGAAGGCCCAAAACTTTGACTTCAAGTATGCTAGTGAGAGAAGGCTGTTCGTACTGAGTGAGTTAGAGGGGATAAAAAGGGAGCCTTATTAGAATATAGAAATTTATAAATAGGTAACATAGGTTATTCACGATTTAATCATTCAGAATAGTGATTTTAAGGTTGGTCAGAGGTTCCTGCCTTTTAATTATTGACGCACGCCTGTCATAGGGTGTGGAAAAAGCAATTTAATTTTTCCTAGTGCAGCATAGAAGCTGACCAAGGTCATCTCACTTGAGGAGATTTCTCAATCGTTTACATAATTAATCTAATTTAACTAAACTAATTATTTTTGTTGTTTTTATATTATCTCATAATGGAATACAATTAAATTAAAATAATAGATAAAACTAACATGTAATGACAAAATGCAATTAATGAAGAAAGAACTTGGCCTTTATGGGTTGGTATGTGGGTTCCATCATTCTCCTTGTTGGTATTTAAATTAAGTTTGATAATTCAATTATGAGATCTCATTCATGAATTACTATTCTTTTATTTATTGGTGTGAAATCTTGAATTCATTTAGCAATCTTAACTTCACCTCCTCCTATAATCAAGGTTGATGTCACACCTCGATCGAGAGTGTGTCATCATCCAAGACCTCGCTCCATCGTATGCCATTTCAACCACCGAATGGCTCAACTCCATCGTATGAAGAGCTTGTATCCAGAAGAAGGGAGGGAAAATATTTAATAAAAGAATATAAATGAATTTGAGATCAGTGTCGTGGCGGATGATCACCACACCCGTGCACATCACTCTTACTCATCACAAACTTAATAAAACATAGGAATTTAAGCACAAAATAATTGAAATTTTCACATACCTCCCCCAGGACAAGTCTCGGGTTAACCCCTAATATTTGAGGGTAAGAGGTCATGGTGGAGAATATGATAAGAATAAAAGAAGAAAAGGATAAAAGATGAAGAAGAAAACAGGGTGGATGGGTGGACACAGAAATAAAAATAATGCATTAATTTTATTAGAAATCTAAATTACAAATGATAAATAAAACAAAAATAAAGAAAATAAATAAATAAATAAAAAGTGAAATGGGGAAGATATGTGGTCGGCCTATCTCGGTAGAGATATCCTCCTTGGTGCCTTGAAGGAATGGATGGAGAATGGGATGCTTTGGGAAGGAGGTGAGGGCCTCCTTTTATAGGCAGAATTCGACACACGAAAGTTTGAGCGTTTTAGACCCAATAAATGACCTCTTCACTAATTCCACCTTTAATGAATGTTGTTCATAAATCTCTTTTCCATTTCTCCTCAAAATTTCAGCTAATTGGGAAACCGGATGGAGGAGTTATGGATTTTTCATTCTCAATTTCTGTTTCTGGATGAAGCTTCTAGGAAGGTTCATCCAAAAGCATATTGTTCAATGGCCTCCTTAATGAACTCCAACGTCCCCCAAATTTATTTTAGAGACGTCCCTATCTGTCCTTTTGGTATCCCATATGGAAACACATCATTTAGATATGTTTAGGCCGATATGGGGTTCCGTTACGGTATGTGGGTCCACGCTGTCTGCCCGAAAAAATGTTCAACTTCAATGATTTTTTAGGCCCTATAGATGGCCGAATCAGATCCTGGTCAATCACAACCTACCTCACATTGAATTTTATGTCACTCTTCACTCAAGAGAAATTGATTCTATAGTTATGCTCATACTTGGAAATCCCATGTATCACCATAGGCTTGTGAAAATTCTCATTTCTCCACAGCGTAAAAAATGAAAATTAATTCAATCATGATGGATTTAATTAAAGTTTCAAATGATTTTGTGGCTTAGGGGTGGTGGGAAAATGATTGAAAAAATTTCATGCTAGAAAGAGGAGGTTGGACTCTTAAGTACAATACATGATTAATCAAGTGAAAACAGAAGATGAACCTCACTCAAATCCCCTTGAAATGTGAATCACAACACCGATCCCCTTTTAATGACATAGTTCATGAGTCAATAAATGATTAAAAATAATGATATCATCCAAGTTCTCCCTGTTTTTTTGTAAAGCTCCAGAAAGGCACAACTTTATTTTCTTTTTTTGTAAAGCTCCAGACAGGCACAACTTTATTTTGAATTTTTTTCTCTATTTTTTTTATGGAGAACCTGATGAAATAAAAGAAGCATAATGAAATGATGACTCATGACCAATTGTATAATAATACATTGCCCAAAATGATGATGCACACATTACACCACCCAAAAATGATACATATCCCAATAAACGCACACGAAAGGCCCTTCCCCCACACTCAAACTTGAATTACCATGAAAAAATACTAAAAGTGTGGGTAGGTAAGGAAATATTGTCTTGTAATGTGGCTTAAACCTATAAGGCAATTCATGGAATCTAAGGGATTATGAAGGATAAATGTAAATACGGGTCTCAAGATAAAATGTGGCTAGCCAAAGAGATGACTCAATCATTTCAAATACATTCCATGAAATCCAAAGCTTCGAAAGAGAATTATTCACAAATTCTGGTTCTCACACAAAAATCCAAGTTTATCTCAAGAAAGTGTGGGTATTAGGAAGAATATGTAAAAGTGGTTTAGAATACCTCACAGTATTGGAAAAGTATTTTGAGTTAGTGTTTCATGGTCATAGATTTCAAAAATCAGTCAAACTCATAAAAATGCTTGAAAATCCATTTCAAGGGAAAAGAATTCATATCAACAATCATTTAAAATCCATTATTTCAAAAATCATTTCAGCTCTTTTAAAATCAATTGATGTGTGAAAAGTGATAAGAATATTCATTAAAGCTCAAAATATGTTTTGAACCAAAAAATGAAAGGAGTTTAAATGATAATCTTAAAAAGTTAACTCCCTTTTGAAATAATGATTCGGTCCTCTTCCTCTAATTCTCAGAGCTTCCTTCTGCCTTCACGATCCTACAAAAGAGAAATTACTCAGTTAATCACAAGGATCATTTTATTTAAGCTCAAAATAAAAAGAGGGAGGGGGCCACATGCTAGACTATTTCCTAATACTGAATTTGAAATTTAAATTACTAGAAAGCATGTAAAGATAAATCTTGGTATGATCCCCCAAGTGGGCCCTGGAATCTTTTACTACCTCCAGAGGGAATTACAAGATTTTATCCATAATCTGTCAGGGGATGAAGCTTCTTTGATTTAAACCACCACATGTGGCTCTTCCCAGCTTGAAGATCATTGTTCTTGTTGAGGAGGACTCTATAGACAGAGTATACTAGATCCGCCCCCTTCGCAATTTGGTACAGCTTGCATGGTGGGGGTTGGATGAATTAAGGAACCTCCTCTTTATTTGTTTCTACTTGTGCAACATTACATTTCCCTTCTTGTGCTCCACCGAGTAAATATTCAGTGTGTTCAGGGAGCTTTAAATGTTCCTCAACAGGTGTAATTTCTTTTCCCTCATCATCCTCCAAGGCATAAAATGAGATGGCCGAATCTGAAAATTCAAAACTATTATGGGTGATACTCAAATTATTTTCAATAAAATTAAAAGAGTTTGAGTTTAAGATTGTATCATCTCCCAAAGTCGGTTCGACTTTAATCTCATCTTCAATTGAATGTTCCTCTTGGAGTTGATCTTCACTGGATGGAGGTAGGTAGTCGGGCTCCTCCACCTCATGTTTGGATTCGACTTCATGGATGTCTTCAGTGAAATCAGGAAAGACTAGTGGCACTTCCTTCTTGGCCTTGAATCTTTTTAAGTCAGCTTGGAGTTCATCGACCATAACCATCAAATCTTCCAATGAGATCCATGTTGCTATTACTCTTTACACTTGCTTGACTGTTATCATCAGCGCACCAGATCTATGTTGGAGGGCCTCCTCAGTGTAGTCAGTTTCTTCCTCCTGCACCTGTGAGTAATTGTTCCATGCAGAATAATTTAAATTTTAATGCATCATGAAAAAAGTGTTTTTTTTAAATTTTTTTATTTTTTTTTGAAAAATGGAAACAATCTAAAATTTTAAATTAGAAAAATTAAAGTAAAAAACTGATTAGCTCCCCAGATACGGCACCAAGTTTTGACGCACTCCTGTCTTAGGGTGTGACAAAAGCAATTTAATTTTTCCTAGTGCAGCATAGAAGCTGATCGGGGTCGTCTCACTTGAGGATCTTTCTCAATTATTTACTTACTTAATATAATTTAACTAAACTACTTCTTTTTGTTGTTTTCATATTATCTCGTAATTGAATACAATTAAATTAAAATAAAAGATAAAACTAACATGTAATGACAAAATGAAATTAATGAAGAACGAACTTGGCCTTTATGGGTTGGTATGTGGGTTCCATCATTCTCCTTGTTGGTATTTAAATTAAGTTTGATAATTTAATTATGAGATCTCATTCATGAATTACTATTCTTTTATTTATTGGTGTGAAATCTTGAATGCATTTAGAAATCTTAACTTCACCTCCTCTTATAATCAAGGTTGATGGCACACCTCGATCGAGAGTGTGTCATCTTCCAAGACCTGGCTCCATCGTATTCCATTTCAACCACTGAATGGATAAAATCCATCATATGAAGAGATTGTATTGAGTATAATGGAGGGAAAATATTTAATAAAATAATAAAAATGAGTTTGAGATCAGTGCCGTGGTGGACGATCGCCACACCCGTGCACATCACTCTTACTCATCACAAACTTAATAAAACATAGGAATTTAAGCACAAAATAATTGAAATTTTCACATACCTCCCCGGGCCAAGTCTCGGGTTAAACCCTCATATTTTATGGTAAGAGGTCATGTTGGAGAATATGATAATAATAAAATAAGAAAATGAGAAAAGACGAAGAAGAAAATAGGGTGGATGGGTGGACACAAAAATAAAAATAATGCATGAATTTTATTATAAATCTAAATTACAAATGAAAAATAAAAAAAAAATAAAGAAAAGAAATAAATAAATAAAAAGTGAAATGGGGAAGATATGTGGTCGGCCCCTCTCGGTGGAGATCTCCTCCTTGGTGCCTTGAAGGAATGGATGGAGAATGAGATTCTTTGGGAAGGAGGTGAGGGCCACCTTTTATAGGCAGAATTTGACACCCGAAGGTTTGAGTATTGTAGACCCAATAAATGACCTATTCACGCGTTCCACCCTTCATGAATGTTTTTTATAAATCTCTTTTCCATTTCTCCTCAAAATTTCAGCTAATTTGGAAACCGGATGGAGGAGTTATGGATTTTTCATTCTCGATTTCTGTTTCTGGACGAAGCTTTCAGGAAGGTTCCTACAAAAGTATGTCGTTAAATGGCCTCCTTAGTGACCTAAAACATCCCCCAAATTTATGTTAGAGATGTCCCTATCTATCCTAGTGGTATCCCAGGTGGAAACACATCATTTAGATATGTGTAGGCCGATATGGGGTTCCGTTACGGTAGGTGGGTTCACGATGTCCGCCCGGAAAAATGTCCAACTTCAATGAATTTTTAGGCTCTATAGATGGCCGAATCAGCTCCTGGTCCAAAAGATAAAAATGAGGGAAATAAAATAATAATTCTAAAAAAATTTGAATAAAAAAATTTGGAATAATATTTTTCAATAAATGACCAAAATACCCTTGACATAAAAATCTTTCAAAAATATAGAATTATTCACTTTTCACATTTAGGCTCAAAATAACACTAAAACCTAAAAATGTGACAATTACCCATTCAATAACACTATGGTGGGATTATAAAAAATGATTTACAGTATAAAATATAGGAAAATATAAGCTTCATCACTCCCACACACTTAAACATTATACTCCTGAGCAATCATCTTACATCCAAATCAAATTCCACACAACAATCAAAAATGAGAAAATATCAATGATTTTATCCAAAATAGAATTCTATCATGTATCATATATGAATAACAAGCCTCTATCATTTTCATTTCAATTATTAAAATTTTTTCAACCTCATAAATCAATCCATGGCCAATCACAACCTACCTCACATTGAATTTTATGTCACTCTTCACTCAAGAGAAATTGATTCTATAGTTATGCTCATACTTGGAAATCCCATGTATCACCATAGGCTTGTGAAAATTCTCATTTCTCCACAGCGTAAAAAATGAAAATTAATTCAATCATGAGGGATTTAATTAAATTTTCAAATGATTCTGTGGATTAGGGTTGGTGGGAAAATGATTGAAAACATTTCAGGCTAGAAAGAGGAGGCATGACTCTTAAGTACAATGCATGATTAATCAAGTGAAAACACAAGATGAACCTCACTCAAATCCCAATGAAATGTGAATCAAAACACCGCTCCCATTTTAATGACATGGGTAATGAGTCAATAAATGATTACAAATAATTATATCATCCAAGTTATCCCTGTTTTTTTGTAAAGCTCGAGAAAGGCACAACTTTATTTTCTTTTTTTGTAAATCTCAAGACAGGCATAACTTTATTTTGATTTTTTTTCTCTATTTTTTATGGAGAACCAGATGAAATGAAAGAAGCATAATGAAATGATGACTCATGCCCAATTTTCTAATAATACATTGCTGAAAATGATGACGCACACATTACACCACCCAAAAATGATACATATCCCAATAAACGCACACGAAAGGCCCTTCCCCCACACTCAAACTTGAATTACCATGAAAAAATACTAAAAGTGTGGGTAGGTAAGGAAATGTTGGCTTGTAATGTGGATTAAACCTATAAGGAAATTCATGTCATATAAGGGCTTACTAAGGATAAATGTAAAGGTGGGTCTCAAGATAAAATGTGGCTAGCCAAAGAGGTGCCTCAATCATTTCAAATACATTCCACGAAATCCAAAGCTTCGAAAGAGAATTATTCAAAAATTCTGGTTCTCACACAAAAATCCAAGTTTCTATCAAGAAAGTGTGGGTATTAGGAAGAATATATAAAAGTGGTTTAGAATACCTCACAGGATTGGAAAATTATTTTGAGTCAGTGTTTCATGGTCATAGATTTCAAAAATCAGTCAAACTCATAAGAATTATTGAAAATCCATTTCAAGGGAAAAGAATTCATATCAACAATAATTTAAAATCCATTATTCCAAAAATCATTTCAACTCTTTTAAAATAAATTTATGTGTGAAAAGTGATAAGAATATTCATTAAAGCTCAAAATATGTTTCAGACCAAAAAATGAAAGGAGTTTAAATGATAATCTTAAAAAGTTAACTCCCTTTTGAAATAATGATTCTGTCCTCTTCCTCTAATTCTCAGAGCTTCCTTATGCCTTCATGATCCTACAAAAGAGAAATTACTCAATTAATCTCAAGGATCATTTCATTTAAGCTCAAAATAAAAAGTGGGAGGGGGCCACATGATATACTATTTCCTAATACTGAATTTGAAATTTAAATTACTAGAAAGCATGTAAAGATAAATCTTGGTATGATCCCCCAAGTGGGCCTTGGAATCTTTTACTACCTCCAGAGGAAAGTACCAGCTTTTATCCATAATCTATCAGTAGATGAAGCTTCTTTGATTTAAACCACCACATGTGGCTCTTCCCAGCTTGAAGATCTTTGTTCTTGTTGAGGAGGACTCCATAGACAGAGTATACCAGATCCGCCCCCTTCGCAATTTGGTACAACTTTCATGGTGGGGGTTGGATGAAGTAGGGAACCTCTTCTTCATTTGTTGCTACTTGTGCAACATTTCCTTTCCCTTCTTATGCTCCATCGAGTAAATATTCAGTGTGTTCAGGGAGCTTTAAATGTTCCTCAACAGGTGCAATTTCTTTTCCCTCATCATCCTCTAAGGAATAATATGAGATGACCGAATCTGAAAATTCAAAACTATTATGAGTGATAATCAAATTATTTTCAATAAAATTAAAAGAGTTTGAGTTTAAGATTGTATCATCTCCCGAAGTCGGTTCGACTTTAATCTCATCTTCAATTGAATGTGCCTCTCGGATTTGATCTTCACTGGATGGAGGTAGGTAGTCGGGCTCCTCCACCTCATGTTTGGATTCGACTTCATGGATGTCTTCAGTGAAATCAGGAAAGACTAGTGGCACTTCCTTCTTTGCCTTGAATCTTTTTAAGTCAGCTTGGAGTTCATCGACCATGGCCATCAAATATTCCAATGAGATCCATATTGCTATGCCTCTTTCCACTTGCTTGAATGTTATAATCAGCACATCGACTCTACGTTGGAGGGCCTCCTCAGTGTAGTCAGTTTCTTCCTCTTTCACCTGTGAGTAATTTTTCCATGCAGAATAATTTAAATTTGAATGCATCATGATTTTTTTTATATTTTAAAAAAAAAAAAATGGAAACAATCTAAAATTTTAAATTAGAAAAATTAAAGTAAACAACCAATTAGCTCCCCAGAAATGGTGCCAAGTTTGGACGTACACTTGTCGTAGGGTGTGGTAAAAGCAATTTAATTTTTCCTACTACAGCATAGAAGCTGACCAGGGTCGTCTCACTTGAGGAGCTTTCTCAATCATTTACTTACTTAATATAATTTAACTAAACTAATTCTTTTTGTTGTTTTTATATTATCTCGTAATGGAATACAATTAAATTAAAAAAAAGATAAAACTAACATGCAATGACAAAATGCAATTAATGAAGAAAGAAATTGGCCTTTATGGGTTGGTATGTGGGTTCCATCATTCTCCTTGTTGGTATTTAAATTATGTTTGATAATTCAATTATGAGATCTCATTCATGAATTACTATTATTTTATTTATTGGTGTGAAATCTTGAATGCCTTTAGCAATATTAGCTTCAACTCCTCCTATAATCAAGGTTGATGGCACACCTCGATCGAGAGTGTGTCATCTTCCAAGACCTAGCTCCATCGTATGCATTTTCAACCACTGAATGGATCAACTCCATCATATGAAGAGCTTGTATCCAGTAGAAGGGAGGGAAAATATTTAATAAAAGAATAGAAATTAGTTTGATATTAGTGTTGTGGTGGACGATCGCCACACCCGTGCACATCACTCTTACTCATCACAAACTTAATAAAACATAGGAATTTAAGCACAAAATAATTGAAATTTTCACATACCTCCCCCAGGCCAAGTCTTGGGTTAACCCCTCATATTTGAGGGTAAGAGGTCATGGTGGAGAATATGAGAAGAATAAAATAAGAAAAGGAGAAAAGATGAAGAAGAAAACAGGGTGGATGGGTGGAAACAGAAATAAAAATAATGCATGAATTTTATTCGAAATCAAAATTACAAATGAAAACTAAAACAAAAATAAAGAAAAAAATAAATAAATAAAAAGTGAAATGGGGAATATATTTGGTCGGCCTCTCTCGGTGGATATCTCCTCCTTGGTGCCTTGAAGGAATGGATGGAGAATGGGATTCTTTGGGAAGGAGGTGAGGGCCTCCCTTTATAGGAAGAATTCGACACCCGAACGTTTGAGAATTGTAGACCCAATAAATTACCACTTCACGCGTTCCACCCTTCATGAATGTTGTCAAAAAATCTCTGGTCCGTTTCTCCTCAAAATTTAATCTAATTTTGAAACCGGATGGAGGAGTTATGGATTTATCATTCTCGATTTCTGTTTCTGGATGAAGATTCCAAGAAGGTTCCTCCAGAAGTATGTCATTCAATGGCCTCCTTAATGACCTCCAACGTCCCCCAAATTTATTTTAGAGACGTACCTATCTGTCCTAGTGGTATCCCAGCTGGAAACACATCATTTAGATATGTGTAGGCCGATATGGGGTTCCGTTACGGTAGGTGGGTGCACACTGTCCGCCCAGAAAAATGTCCATCTTCAATGATTTTTTAGGCCCTATAGATGGCGGAATCAGCTCCTGGTCCAGAAGAAAAAAATGAAGGAACTAAAATAATAATTCTAAAAAAATTTGAATCAGAAAATTTGGAATAATATTTTTCAATAAATGACCAAAATACCCTTGACGTAAAAATATGTCAAAAATCCAGAATTAGTCATTTTTCACATTTAGGCTCAAAATAACACTAAAACCTAAAAATGTAACAATTACCCATTAAATAACACTATGGTGGGATTATAAACAATTATTTACAGTATAAAATATCTGAAAATTTAATATTCATCAATTATATACTAAAACTATTTATAAGAAAGCCAAAAACCAAGTGTTCAAGACCCTTTACCATTTTGAGAGTTCTTTTCAATGGAGCTATGGAGCTTGTTGGAGAAGAAAACAAAACATTTTTTTCAATGGTTAAAGGACTAAACATTTATTTAAATAGCAGGAATAGGGCTTGGCTTCCATTTCTCAATATAAAGAATAAAGTTGTCTCTAGTCAAACTAAGGATTATAAACTTAGTGTTTCATGGGAACTAACCCATGGTTGTTGTGCTGTTTTCCCTTAATTTCTATTTTCCAATAAAAATAACTCATTCTACTTGATTATCCAGTTTTTTATGCTTTTATATTGGTGTCACATGAACTATTTGTACTAGAGAGATCTATCTCATTTAGAAACCCAAAAAAGGAGAAACAAGGGATCCTCATACTGCATCATATGGATAACATCTCTTCAACTCAATCCTAGGTTTAATTTTTCTTAAACTTAAAATTATAGATTCTTTTGTATATTTTCTAAACAAGCATGAAATGAAGAGTAGTTATAACTTTGTGCTGGAAAATAGGTTCTTTTGAATAGAAGTTATTGTCAAATATCCATATCCTAGGATGTGTTATTCTATTTTTTAGTTTAATTTTCTACTCATTTTTTACTCATACTACATGATATTAAGTGTGGGGGAGTCCCCTATGAGTTATTTTGATATTGAAATTATGTTTGTGTGTTTAGATGCTATAAACTAATTAGTTGAAAAATTATTTGAACTAAATTTTTAGACATGCGTGCACCTATGATAGTCACTTTGATTATCCTACTTTTGTTTACTATGTTCATTTCATGCTTCTGTTATGTTCATGCAAAAAAATCACCCTTTTTCTTTATTTTGTATATATGTTTTTGTTTTTTTATTTTATTTTCTACGTGAAAAACAATATTTTTTAACATTCCTATCACCCCTTAAAATCTTTTTTAAAACATTGAATATTGTATTCCACATTAGGATTCAACATTGGAGACAATGTTGGGTTTTAAGTGTGAGGGAGAGGGGTCTTTCTTGTGTCACATCAATTTTACCCTTGAAGTTTGTAAAAACAATTGTCAAATGTTTTTCAAAATAATAAAATTATTTCAAAATTTTTAAATTCATTAATAACTTGAGGGTCATTTTGGTTCAGTTGTCACTTCAATTCTATCCTTCCTAGTGGATTTCTACTTTCTGGATGTTGAGAGTTTCACTTAGTCTGAAACTGTTAAGGATGAGTGATTCCTGAGTGGAGTTGTTCATTTTATTTATGGATTTTCTATTTAGAAACTGAGGAAAAGATTGTTATAGGATGGTTTTTGTGGAATTAAGATCATGAAATTAGGTAACTATAAATTGTTATTGGAACCTAGGGGATTCAATTTTTTAAAAAGATAATAATAAAAATCACTTTAGGAAGCCGAATCAAATGAAAATTATTTATGTCCTTTGTAACTAGAGTAAAATGGGAAAATGGGATCCCATAGAGAGTATTTGAGACAAGGGAACTGCTTGTGTTTCTGTTAATAAATAAAATTTATTTTCAATTGAAATAAGTGTTATCCACAGTTCTTTGCATAAGAGATATAGATGCGGAAAAATAGAATAAATTGACCTGTCAAAAATGAACTCATTTTGGTGAGGTGAATTTAAAAACAAAATGAAGAATAAAACAATTGACTTAATTAAAATTTATTTGAGTTGAATCAATAATGTGGGGAAATAATAGGACTTTAACTTTTGGAACCTATGATAATGTAATAATTGAAGGTACTTTTGGTCAAGGTTTTAATTCCACATAACATAACCTGTCAGCTGTCCTTGAATTGGAACTGGTTTTTTAATTGAAGTAGTATAGTTAGTGATTTCATATAGGAGTCATGAAATTCCTGATAGTGGATGAGTTTTTTCAGCCTATGATTTCTAGTGAATTTTTGAAGTTAGGTAGGATTATCTTTTCAGAACTTTTGAAAAGATTTTCCAAATCCTATTCCTTCATTCTTAAATTCTTGACATGCATCATTTTCTGAGCTCACTGAAAAATATTCTGTTTTGTTTTATGAAGTTAAAAAGCATGCCTCTTTTTAAGGACATACATATATTTAAGTGTGGGGGTCTGATGTGGGTGTGTCTTCACACTCTTTTCTATATCTTTTTTTTATATTTTTATTAACTTATTATTATTATAACAATGTATTATTTGTAATAATTTACAATTTTTTTTATTTTTTTATATCAAATTGTTAAATATATATATATTTGTTTAAATCTTGTATTTTAGTTATTATTTTTTATTGTTCTGAATAATTTTCAAATTAAATAGTTCATTCTTTTTTTCATTTCCATTTTTATTCTTTTGTTTATATTTTAATAATAAAATTTTCTTTCTCTTTATTCTTTAATTATTTCATTTATTTTCCTTTTCAAAATAATTAGTTTATTAATTCTTTAATTTTCTGAATTCTTCTGTAAATAAATAAAAATTTCACTTCAGTTTTTGATTCTTTAAATAATTAAAATAAGTTTAACAATTTAATTATATTCTTTAAATATTTTAATAATTTTTTTATTTAATTTTAATTCAATTTCTTAATTTCATTTATTATTCAATTTATTAATGTGTTCATTAATTTATACAAACCAATTTAATTATTATTTTATCAAATTAATTGTGAATAAACAGTAATATGAAATTAGTTATTTATTAATTTTTATGTTTATTTTGTTTTTAACAATTTTTAAATTATGAATTAGAAATTTAATTTATTTTTATTTTTAGTTTAATTAATTAATTAAATTTGTATTTAATTACTTGCTTTTGTTTTTTACAAGTTCCCTTTCATATGGTCAGGCTATCTCATCTCTCACCATTATCACCACTCTAGTGGGGTCTCCCCCTTCACTCTACCTTCCTTCCACTAACCTCTCTCCACTCTATTCTCATAATTCCATGCCACACCCCTTGTACCCCTAGTAGTGTATCCTTGGACACCACTACAATTGTCACACTGCCAACCTTACATACTAGTGGTGTCTCCCTTTACACCACCAGACCCCCACCTCTAGTGGTATCTCACTTCTCACCTCCACACTCTAGAGATGAGTCATGCTTCTCACCATCTCCACTCTTGTGACACCACCATATACATCACCTCCTACCTCCAGCTTCTCTTGTCACTACTATATCTCATGGTGGTGCCTCATCTATGCACCGTGATCCTCACATACTAGTGGTGACTCCTAGACTCACTGCCACCCACTTCATCTCCTCATTCACAACTATTATTAATTTCCACTACTATTTCTACCAAGATCTAAATACATAGAACAAAAAAAATCAAAGTAGCACAATAATTTCAACACCAGGGAAAAAAAATAAAACAGAAGAAACATATTTAACTTTAAATCCCCAAACTCAAACCAGATCAAAATACCAAACTAGAAAACCCAACCAACTAGAAAACCAAATCTAGAATACCAAAGCCAATACACACCACCACAGGAAATCCGATCCGACCAACCCCTTAAATCCAAGCTCCTCGTGCTAATAAAATAAAACCAAACCAATGACCCCTACATGAGTCACTACTATGGATGAAGATATTACAGTCTATTGAAGAAGAACCCTCACCTCACCTCTACCGGCCTTAAACCCCTCATCCCTGACACCTCTAAAAAACACCAATCACCACCACTCATCACTCTAACCCACCTCTGTCGAGCATGTCCAGCCACAATGTATCCCCATCACTGAGCCAAAGTTTAGGTCCCTCCACTATAAACCCTCCTCACATGAGTCATGAGCTCCACTGCTTAGCCACCCTCCCTTCTTTATTCACTTGTACCCCCTTCTTAATCGTTTATTTATTTATATATATAATATATAATGTACATAATATAATATATGTAATAATAATAACAATAAAATAAATAATAACTTAATTATTATATACATATTTAATTTCATTTTTTGATAATAACAAGTATTATACTGATTTCTATTTATTATTATTACAATAATAATTATTATTTTAATCATATAAAGTTAAATAGATTAATATAATATTTATTTTTTAATACATCCATTGATTTCTATATAACATTTATCAAATATTT
The DNA here is from genome assembly GCA_963277665.1 of Viscum album. Classification (NCBI taxonomy): domain Eukaryota; kingdom Viridiplantae; phylum Streptophyta; class Magnoliopsida; order Santalales; family Viscaceae; genus Viscum; species Viscum album. Next base: position 1,259,719,568 of record OY728122.1, read on the forward strand.
TATTTTGATTTAAATAAATTAATAAATATTTTAAAAAAATTAATGTGTATATATATACCAATTATTATAATAATATTTATGGATTTATGTATGTTTTTTTTTGTCTTGTACTAATCAGATTTAATGATTTTTTAGTTTTAATTTTCTCCTCATGTCTTTGTTACAGGGGTAGGGATCGTGCTTTATGGCTTGGGACTTCAGAGTGGAACATTTTGTTAGGGAACATCCACTTCAGTCATAGATATGGAGGAAGTATCACAATGAAAGTGCCACGTGGAGGCCAGGTGAGGGATCTTCAAGCTTTGACACAGACAAGAGTGATCGAAGTACATTAGAAGACTCAAAAACCATGAGTAGAGGTAGGAGATAAATTTTTTATCTAATAATTACCACATTGTGGATATTGAGGAGAGAATAATTCTAGGGGAGTAGGAGGAGGAGCACAACACTTACACACATCACGACTTCATCATCAAGAACCACAACTTCCTTAAGTTAGCTTCCATGAGGAGAGAACCACATCGACATCTAGGATCAGATCACCATCATCACTTAGAACTATTCTAGATTCCTAGGATGGGAGATCTAGAGAGAACCATTCTATAAACCCTTAGGCAGTAAGCAAAGCACCTTGATCAGAACATCGAAGCATTTGAAGATCTACTTGGGAGATATATTTCATTCTTTTTTTCCTTTTTCTCTGTTTTTCTAAAAATTTTTATAGCATGACTTATTCTATTATTATATATGTTATTGTAATGATTTCTATTATGATTCTCTAGTAAATTCATTGGGGTAAATAGGTTGAGCTAGATCTTAATATGTTTTTCTATTTTTCATTCATGGTTCTTCACTGGATCTTTTCTCCCTCATTTTCTAGACAATTAATTTTTCAAAGCATCAAGAATCTGTGGAAACTAATCTTGATAAAATTTTAATTTTATTTTTTTTCAATCTAATGATTTCACAGAAAAGTGAATCAATATCAAAAGAGAGAGGAAGAACTGAGTTCAACCGACATTTTGGACTCAATTCCTTGGTAATTGGTTCTTAGTTAGTGATCGAATAAATTCTTTAGTTGATAAATTGTAAAAGTCATTTTTTCAAAGGTTGATGTGATGAAAAATGAGATCAACCTCTTTGAATAAACTCCAGATTTTTCAACTTAATTGTATAAACAAGGAAAAATCATTTTTAATTGTTGGCCAGTCAAATTCCCCTTTCACATCATTTGGTGGATTTCACCATCCCAACTGCTTGTGCCTATTTTCTTCTATTTTCTTGTATACTTTAACTCACTCACTTGTACATTCACACACTCACCATTTCAATCATTTAACACCATCACCCCCAAATTCCATAGTTTTTTTTGTTTGGGTTGTTTTAATTATTTTTTTGTTTTGTTTTATTTTTTGGTCTTAAGAATAAAATCTATCCTTCCCTATTTTTTCACCCTACCTTACCACTGTACTAGTTAGTAAGTAGGTTTTTATAAATATTAAATTTTTTCATGATCAAAGATGCATGACATCAATGGAAAAACTAAATAGACTATCTATGATTTGGAGGATATGATGAGGGCCTATGTGTTAGACTTCATATGGAACTAGGAGGATCACTTTCCATTGGTGTAGGACACATATAATAATATCTGTAACTCCACTATTGGAATGGATACTTTCGACGTGTTGTATGGGAGACCATATTGGTCACCCTTATGCCAGAAATAGGTTGGATATACATATTTTGTTTCATTGGAGTTGGTAAAAGCAATGATAGAGAAGGTTCAGGTGGTCCATGAGTGTATAAGGATAGGTCAGAGTCAGCATAAATCTTATTAAGAATGGCATTGTATGCTTTTGGAATTCAAGTAGGGAGACCATGTTTTATGCGAGTCTCACCATAGTAAGGGCGGCAGAGATTTGGTCAGGGAATCAATATATCCCCAAGGTTCATCGTATCATTCTAGATTCTATGAAGGATTGAATAGGTTTTTTCCACTTACACTTACCCTCATAGTTGGATCGATTGCATGAAATCTTCCATGAGTTGCAGTAGAGGAGGTACATGCACGACCAATAACATGTCATTTACTAGGGTGATATAGATATCATTGATGATGAAACCTCCTTGGAGTATGTAGTGGTGATAAAGGATTGATATGAGAGGATCCTTTGTGGTTTGATCATTCCTTTGGACTGAGTTATTTGGTAGAATAGGAATGTATGAGGGAGATCCAAGGAGTGTGAGAGCTAGATGAAGCTCCGTACCCCTACATTTTGGTTTAGCCTATAATTATTAAGGAGAAAATCTTTTAAGGAGGGAATAATATAAAAAATCTATTTTTATTTATAAGAATTTGGAATATTTAAAGGAATATGTTCGAAGCCAGGTGTTGAGTTAGCATGAGATCATGAGGCCCATAGAGGATCGATATTGATATATTAAAAATATTAAATATATTAATTCACGTGCATGCCCCATTTTAGAATAAATGGTTTTCCCATTGATTGGGAATTTGGATGGGAAATTGAAGAACATGGTTGATTCTGGAACATAGCATTTACCATAGGTGTTACATAAAGTTGGATAGCATCATAAATTTTATTGAAGATGAATGTTGGTGGGTGAATTAATTAAATTAATTAAATTATTTAATTAATTAATTTAATTTCCAAAAACCCTAACCCTCCCCTATTTAAACATTATAAAGAAAAATCCTTAGGGTTAGCTGCATAACCCTTAGATATTACAGGATATAATGAGGGGAGCTATTGAGGATTGGGAATGAGGATCAAAGATGAACGATCAAGGGGAATTGAGAGGTGGATGATGAACATAATGTGATCATCATCTTCTTCACTCATAGATTCATTATTAACCAATAATTGATCCATTATTGAGGTAATTATCATTATTTCAAGTTGTGATTTTTTATTCATGTTTTTCTTAAGGTTTTGTCTATATTATTTTTCAAAGAATTGTGTTAGATTATCTGTCCATAATATTATTAACTATCCTTTTATTTGAAAATAATTTGAAAACAGTGGATTATGAAATTCCTTATATTTCCACCCACCATGAATTTCTAGAACCAAATTGTTTAACCCTACCATTACCATTGAATATTTATGATAAAATCAATGAAAATAGTGGGAGAAGATGTAATTTAATTACCTATCCCCAAATTTCTATTCCATCAATCCTATCTCTATCATGATACCATTATTACATAGTAAAATCACCATAGTCCTTCCATGTTTTGTGGTAGTAACGAAGGATAGTGTCCATGTATTGCAGTGTTAGAGAGGTAGTGACCAATAGAAGAGGGATTATGTGGCCTAGGGAAGTGAAGGGTCGATGGTATCGTGGCGTAAGGGGTAGGTTGATGGTGTCTTGGAAATGTGGTTAGGAGAAGGATGATGGATGAATATGGTCAAGTGTGGATCAATATGTTGGTTGATGCCAAGGCTATGATGCATGTGTGTTTTCTAAAAGGCTTTATACATGATTTTCAGAAGTCTAGGTGCATGATTTTTGGGAGACTGTGTATTATGCATGTATAGAATAGGGGAGGTGAACCTGTGAGATGTGGGGATGTGTAGGTGTGAGATTATGGATGATGGAGAAGAAATGAATTAATAAAAATAAATAAAATATTAAATTTAAATGAAATGAAATTGGAGAGGGGAAGGTAGGTGGCCCATGTCCATTGACAATGGGCTCTATACATTGGTCTTTCCTCCCCCTTTAATCATTTGAATAATTTTTATAATAATAATAATATAAAATAACATTATTATTATTATAGAATCTAGTTTCTGATGTAACTTCTTCATATGATGTCTGATTGATGATCTCTATGCGACATCATGATCATAGTTTTGAGGTAGCTGAACCCAAGACAATATTTGGTACCGAAATATGACTAATGGTATAGATCCTGAGTTATATCTTGCGAGTCTCTCATCTATGATATAATTAAATGTATTTTTTTTATCATTGAGTGTCCATTTTTGGAAAGTAAGTTTCATATCCTAAGTTTTTTCCATTCATATTGTAATGATAAGATCTGTTTGGACATTTATTTACATTTTCAGTGGTAGTTTGATAGATTTATGTTTTATCTAATAGGACTGATGAAGATCCACATGTGTGTTTATTTGTCTCTTATGAGATTTGGATTTGGACATTTAATTAGTCCGTTTGAATAGTTTTCCATGTATAACATGATGGTGATCATAATTTTGACATCATAGATATGAATTGAGGTGATTTAAGTGGGATTATTCTTTTAGTGATGCTTATCCAGTGGAAGTTTTCGAGTGTTATCATTGAATTGTTATCAAGGCCAATAATCCAATGTCTCTCTCTTGGGAAAGGGTCACCTATATCATTTATAAAGGTATAGATAGTGCTCCCCCACATTATAGAGGTATGGGTCCTCTATCTATGGAGTGGAATCCCAATCACTGAGTTCTTGTGGTGGAAGGGTCCTCCATTATAGAAGTTATACCTTAGCTAATCTACATATCAGAAATGTGTAGAACATCAATATTCTTGATAGGTTATGAGATATTCATGAGTATGAGTTATTAATCCCTTGACTGTGATATGTATTTGTGGGGATCAGGCTCTCCACCCCATATATTATGTGGTTACACATGATTGTTTGACATCAAATATGAGTCATTGGGATTTGTGGTTAGACTCTTAATTCATAGCCATTTGGCATGATGGAGATCCCCTTTCACTTCACTTTGGGTTTCTTTTGAGCATATCTGATGTTAATTTTTATTACCATATTTCTTTATAGGTTATTCTAAATATTTCTTATTTAAATTACTTACCCTACTTAGTTTTTGGGGTCCTTAATGGGTATGTATATTCTCATCCCTGTGTGGGATTCACCTGTACATGTTGTTTTTTATGTATTCTACAAGAATCTTGGTGGTGACTCCATTCGAAACCATATCAGAGGATTATAGTGATACTTGGATGGGAATATTGATACATGGAGGATATAACCATGTTTTTTTTGTTAAAAATTGATATTGTGAGCTAGGATCTCTTTATTTTTCCCTTTTTCTAGTTTTTGTTAGGTTGGGACCTCTTTTCTAGTTGGAAATGTATTTTTCAACATTATGCTTTTTATATTAAAATGTTTTACTTTGATGTACTTCCTAAAGGTTGTTTCATGCATGTTTTACACCATATATTTTCCTAATTTTTTATTATATCTCTGCACCATTTCATAGAGTTAGTTGTGTGTGTGTGTGTTTGTATAGGTTTATTGGATAAAGCCTCCAATTTCTATGATGTTCCTACTCGGCACTAGTCAGCAGTCCCTAGAATATTGGATGTTGAATTACGGTGTCACACTCAACATTCCACCAGCCAGGTGTGACTTGGTGGGTCAGGTCATGATACCCAAGATTCATCTTCTTCTCATGTTAAACAATATTTCCATATAAATAAATCCAAAAAATACTTTCAACCAATCCAATATTTATTATTAGAAACTCGAACACAAAACCTCATAGTACAAAAAATCTAGTTGAGGTATGGGATTTAGGCTTATCTGTAATGTTTTTATTTTCATGTTATTTATGCTATGATTGTATATATTTTTTAGTTTTGAGACCTCACCCTAACTAAAAGGGTATATGTATGTGACGTGATATGATATGGGGAATATTAAAAGTGATTAGACATCACCCTAAGTGAGAGGGTGGTGATTTGAGATGTGGTATGAGATTAGGCATATGAAAATGGTTGATACATCAACCAAAGTAAGCGGGTGGAGCTATGTGTTGTGATACTATATGTAGTACATGATGTTATATAAGACCTTAACCTAGGTGAGAGGGCAGTGTTATAGATATGGCATGGGACTTCACCATTAGTAAAAGGGTGGTGGTATGATATGTGGAATGAAACATGGTATGAGGCCTCATCTCGAGTGAGAGGGTGCTAGAATAGACCCCCTTAGTGAGAGGGTTTTGATGTAAGAAGTTTTACATGTTACAAAATGTTATGTGGTATGGGGACTCACCCTAAGTTATATGATGATGGAATGAACCAACATGAGTGATATGTGTTGATCTAGGTTGTTAGATGCAATATTGGATTGTGATTTATTATTGGTCACTACCCTTAGTGAGAGGGTAGTGTTTGGGAATCACCAATGTGACCTACCACAAGTGATAGGACATAGGTGTAGTTCTATCACATGATATGTATTCTTCTTCTAAAATGGGTAGGAGAAATTGGGGTTAGGTGTCTGAGTTTCCTAGTTAGAACTTAACAACCTGAATTGATAAATTATGGGTGTGTTTTCTGATTTATTTTCACATACTTGCATACATTTTATATGATAGAATATTTAAGGGGAATGTGGTTAAAACCTACAAAGTTATATAGTCACACCTTTCATGGCCCCCCTGGTGAACATGTAGACTTTATGTTTGGTTTTCAATTGATGAATAATATGGTGTATCTAAACGGAGTAACTGGATGGATGTTGGGGGAGTGGTCCCTAGTGGGGAATGGGTTTTGTACTTGATTCTACTTGTTTTTTCTATTTAATTTTTACTAAATAGTTTTTTGTGACCCTTTTTGTATGTTTGTATGTTGATCATGAGCATTATTTTTATTATAAAATATATTTTATCTTTTAAATATGGTTTAATTTTAGTTGTGTTACTTTGTTCTTACTCTAATATATTTTATTGACTCTTTTATTACTTTTTATTAAATGTGATGGTAATATGGGTATATTATCCCAACATTGGATATAGATAATCATGATGTATCGAAAGCCTCTGGAAGATAGGGATTCATTCTTGAGGTCATGTAGCACTCTAACTATAGTTATGTATGGGAGATTTTAGTTAGTGACCTAAAAAATTGTATCAATGTATTATTTTTCCTAGTTTTACTATTTAGTAATGGTATTTTTAGGTATGATGGTTTTGGGGATTAGGATGGACATTATGCTTGAGTGTATCTAACACATGTATAATGAAAATAAAATATACAAGGAATGAGATTTATAATAATTTATTTTTGGTTTTATGATTGAGATGTTGATTCAAATATGATGTTCTAGGATAGATTGTTATTTATTATTTTTACTCATGTTCTGAGGGGGTAAGAGGATGTGTGTCATAAATAATACTAGTAATGTAGGTATACAAGTACATCTTCATGATTTATTGTATTTGTGAAATATTTTTCAAAAATAGGAAAATGGGTTTAAATAACTATTAAAATGAAAATATTTTGATAATTTAAATGAATTGGTTTTGATTAATTAAAGTTTCAATAATAAATTATTTGGTGTTTTCGCAAAATAAATTTTTGGTGGTTACATAATTAATTGGGACTAATGTTGTATTTTTTTCATTATTTATTTTGTGGTTATTATAGTTTTTCTCTAGGTAGATGAAATCCTTATTGCGGGTTGGACTAAGTATTATGTACCATATGATGGTATCTAGGTAAGAATGACCAGGTATGGTTTGTTTCCAGTTGAGAGGCATGGGTTGTTTAGATATCCCTAAGTGGGTAAAGTTTCTATGTGACTTTAAATTGTAATGGGGATATGGATCTATCAAGAGTGAGTAAAGAGGGGGTTTAGTGTAAAGGTTCAAAATGTGCCTCATGAGTGATGGCTTTGGTTTGGTTAATCATAATTTATCTTAATGAGAAATGAGTGTGTTGTGCATGTGCTAAGTGCATGGGAGGATATCTACAAGGTTCATAGGAGAATATTTTTATTCTTTAGATATTGTATTGATGCTTGAGAATGGGGGTGAGAGTGTTTAGTTTGTTTACATGTCCCTTGTGTAAATTGGTAGTAGAGGCACAATGGGAATTTCATGAGAGATTATATGTCTTTATAGAATTAGGTAGATGGTGTAAGTCTCATGATTTTATTACAATACAAGAATGGTTTTTTATTTTGAATTATAGACATGGTTGTGTCTTGGGAGTTGAAAAAATTTGTAAGGAATAATGAGATAAATATCAGGGAGTTGCAATGTACAAGGAAAATATTGATTTGAAAAGCCATAAGTTTTACTATGATTGGTGTAAGGAGCCAATGAATTTTTTATGGTTAATGGTAAGATTATAAAATGATGGATCATTCTAGGATAATGAGTTTTGGTTTAGAAAGGGTCACATGAGGAGAAAATCAATATAAAATAGGTGTTTTGATATAGTTTTATCAATTGAATGATTATATGGAAAATCCTACAGTGGGGAGTGACCTATAGAACATAAAATTTGACCAACGAATTAAGAGGGTAGTTCTTGGTGTTTTGATAATAGAATATTAGTTACACATATAAGGTGGAAGAATTCTGTAACACATAGAATAAAATAATTTTGATCTATAACTAGTTTTTAAATTTGAAATGTTTAGCTCTTTTCTCCCAATAGTAGTTAACATTAGTGCATTCAGTGTCTAATGGGGAGTGTGTTTCAATGAATTTATAATATGGAACTCATGTGTTTTGAGATGTCATTTGGGTGGAGGGATTGGGTTGTGGATTAGGTGTTTGTAACATGGTGGGATAGTTTCTGTTTTAGGAAATCATTACATGAAGGAGTTAAAGGGAGCTAATGCACATAACTAGATTTGGGAAATTTATTTTGTAATTATATACATCTTTTAAAAGATGAGTAATGTGCGTCTAATATTAGTATAGTGTTTTCAAAATAATGCATATGAGGCTGGATCAAGCATTGAATGTAATATCCTATGATTTTAGAGTTTTTTTTCTATTAAATAAACAAATTATTTAGTTAATTATGTAACATGAAATTAAAAACTAAAATGAAACATTATATACCTTATTATAATAAAAGTTAAGAATTAATAAATTATGAGTATGCAATGTGAAATGCCCCTAATAAAATTACAATAAGAATAAAACCTCAATTTAATAAAATATTAATAAAATGAATTATTATAAAAACAATCATTTTAATTATATATATAATTATTGTTTAAAAAAAATTATTGTTGAGTTTTAATACTAATTAATTGATTAAATTAAATTTCTAGAAGATAAATAAATAATAAAATGTGATTTAAACCATTTAACATAAATAATATTTATTTTTCATAAAACTATTTTTGAGGTGTTGTGAATTTATCTTCCATTAAATTCATAATTTTTGAAAAATTATTATAATTAAAATTTTAAATATATAAAAAATAATTTTCCTCTTATTTTCAATTGATATAAAAGAGGGTTTAGAACACTTCATATTTTAAAAATTCAATTTCATATAAAAATATTTTTCATTATAATTTATGTTTCTATGAAAATGTTAAATTCCAAAATTTTAGAATTTTAATTTGAAAAAATTAAAATAATTTTTTGGAATAAACATGTAAAAATTATCACAAGAAGAATTTTTTAATTTTTTCTAGAAATGATTTATTTTTAGGTAAATTGTGAAAAATAAAAATTTTACAAATACAGTAACCTTAATAGAATCATCATGTTATAATCATGGAATAAAAATTTTAAAAAAATTTATCAACAAAATAAGTTTTTATGAAGTAAAATAAATAATTTAAAAATATTTTTTTGAATTTGGGAAAAAATGCTTGACTTTTTGAACCTAAATTATAATTTATTCTAATAAAACACTATTTTTGGTCCTTTTCTTTTAATTATGTATTCACATGGTTCCATTAAATTTTTCCTTCCATTAAAAGTAAAAAAACTCTTATTTTTTTAATAATAAACCAATAAATTTTCTGTTATTCAATATTATACAATAATTTTATTTAAATTTATTTTTATACTTAAAAATTGATCATTTTTCAATTTTTTTAAGTTAAACGCACTTTTATTAAAATTATTTTTTATGCTAATAAAAATTGAATTTCATAAAATGGTTCTAAAATTTTAAATCTGTATATTCAAATTAGGTAATAAGTTTAATTTCATTTTTTATTCAAAAAACCAATTACCAAGGTAAAGGTTAGACACCACTATAGAAGATAAAATGAGGAAATTATGTTAAATAAATAGTTAAATACTTAAAATATAAAAAATTATTACCTTTAAATGATTATATGATGTCTTGATAGACATCACCCTAGTCGTATCTCCCATATTTTTTAAAATTTAACTTGTGTCCCTTGCGAATCACATTGCCTTTTATATTAAAATATTTATATTACAAAAATGTCACTCTCTCTCACTTAAAATATTAATTATGTTTTCATCATTGTGATCAGGATATAAACATTTAATTAATGGGTATAGATAATTATATTGATTATGAATAAAATATATCTATGTTAGTAATTAATTTTTATTTTTATAAAATTCTACGATGATCTAAAACAGTAACATAGTGTCGACATAGTGCCGGTGCAATCATTAGAAAATTCAAAGAAAATGGTTTCTAAAAAATATTAAAATAGATAATATTGGAATGAATTGGATCCTTTGATGAAAATAAGGTATAATAATGATAATTAATACATGATCTAAAATTTTAATTTCAATTTTCAATTTTATTTAGATATTGATAAATTCTAATTATGAAAATGTCAATGAAAATGACTTTAAAGAACACATAATTGTAAAAATAGTTATAATTAAATTTTAAAACACAAATTATTACATTTATACTTATATGTGTGATATATGGTTGATTATAACATCCCATTTATATTTATGAGATACTTTCCATTTTAGAATTTCATTCCTATGCCTTAAAAACTTAATATTTGGAAAATACCATCAGATTTTTTCTATAAAAGAATACTATTTTTACCACTTCAAAGCCATAAAAAATTATAAATCCCCCCTATAATATGATATATTTCCTTTCCAAAATAGAATCTCTCATTTTGGTTATCCATATTTCCCTAGGGATTTTCTATATATCATTAAAAACCAAAAAGGTTTTCAAGAAGAGAGATGATTTACTCTTTGTAAGTAATGGTTTCTTATCTTTGTTTTCATTTAAATTCTACGTATACCTATTATTGATTATTATTTATCACATTAAAAAAATTTAAATATTTAGTCTTCAATAAAATATATATTATCACTATTTAAAAAAATGTTCTTACTCATTCAACTGTTATAAAAAGTTTTTTTTGGTCAGTTTTACCACCAATATGGAGATTATTATAATGTTTATCTAAAGAATGAATAATAAAACATAAATATATGTTTTTATATGATAATATTTAATTTAATATGTTTTAATTATTTTTTTTGGTGATATTCAATATTATATTTACCTAATATTCAATTCTATTTTTAATTCCATAATCCCCAAAAAGGAAATTTTTAAGCATTTAAACAGAACCATCACCATAAGTTCCATGAAATTTGTAAGGAACTATAAAAATATATAAAAAATATACTCTAAAAATTCATTAAAATTCAGGATATGATGAAACCAAGACCAATAAATATTGACAGGAACCATTAAATCAGAAAAAGGAGTTGAAAACTAAATAGTTAATACAAAACTAATAATTTTAATAAAGAATTATTACTAAATGGGAAATAAGAGGTTATAATTGAATATTATCTAGTTAGATAAATATTACTATTATTTATATATATATTTATAATAAATATAAACTCATTATACATGAGTTCATAATGTGGTCAACCAAGCGAAAGTCTTAGGTAAGGGTATTATTAACCCAATTTCATTTCATTGGGTTATATTAATTATCATTTGATTATGTTATTAAAAGATTTTGTGTTGTGGAACATATTTTTTATGTTTTACTTACAATTATTTTACATAGATATAGATTTATTTCAATTAATCTTTTTATTGATATATTCTTACTTCACTTGTTATGTTCTTAGAGAGAGTTTATTTTCCATATCTCCCCTAATTTGGGGTGTTGTCCAAAAAATCTATATTTTAAATCATATGAATCAAATTCAAGTTATTTTAATTTTAACATATTGTCTTAATTTATTTACTAATGAATTAATTGTCTCATTTCCTTCATTATGGATTTGTTCTTTATTTCATTATTCATAACGGTTTCTAATCTCAATTTCACTTCATTGGAAAATTTCTATAATATGCACCAATTTTCATTTATGTGGAGTATATACTAACTCCTATACATATTAAATCATGATTGTATCTATATTTATGGTATATAAAGTTAAATTTCATTTTATTTATTTCTATTGTGTTTTGATTATAAAAATATGTTTTATTTTAATATTTATTTTATAATTTTTTATTTATTTTACCCAACACTTTTCTTACATATACATATTCTTTATATTGATTGAAGAATGTTCTTATATATATTTTAATTAATTTTAAGGTTATTTTTACTATCTTTTACTTTTAAAAAGGTATAAAAAGTAATTTTTTCCTATTTATAAATGGGTCATTTTTTATATTCTTTATATAGGAGTGAATTTTTTTTTCTAACCATCACTACTCAAAAAAATTTTCTTTATGTAATCAACATTATTTGTTATGAATATTCTTTCATTTTTCTATATTATTCAAAGAAAATTATATTCCCATTTTTTTATGAATTTTTAGTTTTTTAAAGTTACTAAAATAAAAGGATATTTAATTTTGTTTTTCAAATCCTATTTTTTTTCCTTTTGAAAATGTATTTTAAATCTATTTAAATATCCATACTTTATTTGTATTATTCACTAGGGTAATTCTATAATGATAATATCAAACGTTTTTCTATAGATGGATTGTAATGATTTTTAAAGGATGTTTTCAAGAAATATATTTCTTTCCAAGTGTAAACTAAGCTATGAAGAAATTATGATTATTTCCAAGTTATTATGGAACTCATATATATTGAAATTGACATGTGGGGTACTATATCACCCTCCAATTCATTTATTAGGGTTATATATATCATGAAATAATTATGTTAAATTATCATTGATGCTCTATCAACTAAGGTAATCTAGTAGTGGTGTTTTCTCTACTTTGTTATGGGAATAAGGTAGTGATGACCATTATACTATGTTATAGGGAACAAGTAGTGATTCTTGCTCCAATAGGTTATATTTTATTATTATTATATTCACACCACATTTTTTTTCTAATTTATCATTACTATGTTATCTTTTTTTAATATTATTGAATTATGGATTATGTTTAAACCAAAAGCATTATGCCATGATCTGTTAATTTATGTTTAATGTATTATTGAGTATGATTCTCCTATGTGATATCATTTCACTCTAATTATATTACCATACCCATATTATCATCTTATGGTCACTTATTAAATTTTAGTATTAATTTTTATTTTTACCTTTACTGGGTGCTTCAGCTCACCCTTCTTATTATTCCATTTGTTTAGATTATGAAGAATGATATTATGTATGATATGCTTAGAATGGTACCATGTATAAAGAATTTTTTGGATATTTGTAAGACTTATTGTGAAATTATATGCTATCTATGCATTACAAAAAAAATAAATTAGAATAGAAATATATGGGAAAAGTTAGTTTATGGTTTTTCCTTATTCTCAAAAACTCTAAATTAAAAAGGTATTGGGTATGCATGTGACTCATTTTTTGTTATTAATATTATATTTTTAGATGGATGAAAGTGGTTATCTTAAGATAGTATCAAATCTAGTGGAACAATAATATTTTTTAGAAAAAAATTCTAAAAAATATAAAAAATGTGGATATTGAATACAAATAGTTGGGTAAAATAATTCAAACAAGTTTTTAAATAGGATCTTATTATAGATTTCTAAAATCAGAAACCCATTGACTGAATGAACTTTATATGTAATATAAAATACATTGAGAATAAAAATATTCCTAATATAATATAATAAATAGAAATTATACACACCATATAAAGTAATATAGGTGAATAATTCAAATCTCGAAACAAAGAAGGAAATCTGAGATCAGAAACCCTTACAAGAATCATATTTTTTTTAAGTAAGAATAATTTTTGTGTAAACATGATTCATAAGTAAATAATCATGATATATAAAATCATAGAAATTATTATGTGGAATAATAGTTTAGAACTAATATAATCATTGGAAAAAACATATTAGAGTAGTAATCACTACATTTTTCACAAAATATAATGAAACTGGAATCACAACATGATTCTGATAACAAATTAGAACATGTATAATTATCTGATTTCCATACTGAATTGAGTATCAATACTTGTTTTACATAATTATTAAATGATATATAAAATATTAACCAGTTAATTGGAATGAGATATGAGACCCCTCCCTTCAACATCCATACTTATGGGTACTATAAGATATTGGAAACAATCATGATTTCATCATTGCTTAATTAACATATGGAATGAAACTGGTTTCAAGAAAACCTCCATTAAACAACATTATAGGCCATCCTGAGAAAAAAATTTCATGGTATCATTAGATAATGTCCCTATTTATTCATACCAATCATTAAAGTATTTTGACATAGTTTAAAAATGTATTTATAAAAGCATTAGAAATATTCTTTTAAAAAATAATAAGAAATATACCTTTTCTTTTAGTAACATTTAAAAAATAAAAAATCATAGTATAATGGGAATATAATTTTCATTATAAAACCAAGGAAACATAAAATTGATTAATTATAATGAATAATGGTTATGATGGTGGGAAAATGTGGTCGACCAATAAATTGTATAAAAACTATTCTTTTCTCACCATTATAAAGAAATTCAAAAATTACTCCTATTAAAAACATTGTAAAAATTCATTTTCAAACCATTTTAGAATTAAAATAGTGAAATAAATGAACATATATAGTCATTTAAATATATATAATAACATTATTTATGAAATATAATAATACGTTTATGGTAAAAAAATGGTAGGGTAAAAGACTTCAAAACATTTAAAATATTGATTAAAGTAATTCCCCTTTTTCAAATAAAAACCTCATTGAATGAAAAGACGTGAAATTAAACATAAAATTATAAAAATAAAGATATAATACTGATATAATATGTTAAATAGTTATTATATACAATATATAAAGGAATATATGTGTATAATACAAAGCATGTCTCAATGAAGTGAAATTGAGATGGAAAACACTTAAGATCAAAGTAAGAAATGAACTATAAATCTATAAGGAAAGAAAGGAGACCATAAATAATTTAAAATGAATGTTTAATATTTAGGTAAATAATCAATAAATTTAATTTTATTAATATATGATAAAATATATAATTATAGGACAATACTCGAAATGAGGGGAGACTTGGAAATGAATCCCTTTCTAAGAGAATAAAAAGTGAAGTAAGAATATATCATTGAAAAAGTTAAGTGACAAAAATGTATATACAAAAAAAAATATTTAAATAAAACATAAAAAAATTATTTGTGATTATAAACATTATCTTGGAATAACATATTCAATGAATAAGTGATAAAATCCACTATAAGGAAATTGAGTTAAGAATACCCTTACATAGAACTTCTTCTTGGTTAGACACCCTCTAGACTACTATAAAATATATTTAGATTTCTTATAAATATATATATCATAATAATATTTTTATTTATATTACCAAATAAAATTCACTTTCAATCTATTATTACCCATTCTATAATAATTCTTTATTAAAAAAATATCTTTGTTTTAACTATTCAGTTTTCCATGCATGTTCCCATTGGGTGGTTCCATCCCTTGCACTTTGCCCATGGTTTCATCATTAAACAAATATTATTTAAGGTGTATATTATTGTTTTGATATAGTTATAAAATCCCATAGTAATTTTATGTAACTTACACTACTACAAAATAGGCATTTAACATCACTAAAATTTGACATTGTTAACACAAAAAAAGCACTGACTATTGGAGTGCGATTAAAAGCCCTAGGAATTTTATCAGCACTTTAAAAGGGATGATAAAGGTCACCTTTATTAGTGATATAAAAATCATGGATAAAGGGTTCATTTATCTCCCCTTTTTTTAGTACTAATAAAGGACCCCATTTATCAGTGCCTCTAGTATATTTGAAAAAGATGCCCTTAATCAGTGCTTTTAGAAGTACTGATAAAGGGGTGTAGTGTAGTGTGTTATTAAATTTAGAACACACTACATAAACAAAAACATTAGAAAAAGAGTTATATGAAAATACATATTTTAAATGAAATAAAATTGACAACATAAATACAAGTAAAAAACACTATATTATAGGCATTTCAAACATTGGTTTGTAAAGTTTCACGAGTAAGTACAAATTAGTATAGATATTTAATAACATAAATGTTCCTTTTTCTTTTCCCACTGATCCCCACTCATTCTATTTCCAAACAACTAACCCACCTTGAGAAATATAATACACCTATATATAAAAAACTATTCTTAAGTTATTAATACTATAAAAAAATTAATTAAACAAAAAATGTCAATTTTAAACTAAACTTTGAGTCATAAATGGAACATCAGGTATTGTATTCAGTTGTTGTTGATTGTTTTACATCACACCATTTAATTTTCATAATCAAGTTTTATCTCTATGAAAATTAAATAAATAAGTATATGATAAAAATTATATGGAAATTAATTAATTAATAACATATAAAACAATGAGAAAAAACATGATCTCGTTTTCTCGGTTTGGAATATGTGATACATGTTTTAAATATAAATGGAACTTATATATTGAAAGCACACACTCCGATTCATACCAACCACATCGTGTGTAGGATTGAAATGAATACAATTTCTATATGTCATAAACAATTTAGGGATCATTTCCCTAAAGTATTAAAATAATCTAAATGTGTATACTCTTTTAAGTATGTCATTTCTTTTTTTTACTAAAATGTAATTTTAACATGAAAACAAAAAAATTAACTCATATCGGTCACATCGCGTGCTAGTTTGATGTGAGACTGATTTTACATGTCAAAAATGGCTTATGATTAATTTTCCTAAATTATTATTATAATCTAAGCATGTTTTCTTGGTTTTTAGCGACTAACACTTTTGAACTAAAATGAAAATTTTAAACTAATAATGGACACTTTGAGTCATACATGGCACATCATGTATCATATTCAAGTGTGGATGATTACTATACATCACTAATGAATTATATATCATTTCTTAAAGTGTTAAAACAATCAAAAAAATTATTCGTTTTGAGTATTTCACTTATCTTTTTTACTAAAATTAATGTCAATTTTAAATAAAAATACATACTTTGAGTCATATAAGACACAACGTGTGTCAGTTTGAGGTGAATTTTACTCCTAAAAATCAAAAATTAATTATGGATAATTATCCTAAAGTATAATAATAATACAATGTGTTTTCTTAATTTTGAGAATTCCACTTGTCTATTTTACTAAAATGTCATTTTAAATTGAAAACACACATTTTGAGTCATACTGGTCACATCATGTGTCGGTTGGACGTGATACTAATTCCTAATTTTCAAAAATAACTTATGAATCATTGTTCTAATTTATCAAGACAAACCGAGTGCATTTTCTCAGTTTTTAGTGAGTGACACAATTTTTTAACTAAAATGTACATTTTAAACTAATAATGAAAAATTTGAGTTTTACTAGGAACAACACACCTCATATTGATGTGTAGATGATTAATATACATAAAAAATTACTAATAGATAATTTTCCTAATGTATTAAATAATATAAATCCATTTTCTTGGTTTTGAGTATGCCAATTGTTCTTTTTCTAAAATTAATTTCAATTTTAAATAAAAATACACAATTAGAGTCATACCGGTTACACCGTGCATCATATTGAGGTGAGGATGATTCCTACATGTAAAAAATGTCTTATTTATCTTTTTCATAAAGTAT
This sequence comes from Viscum album, assembly GCA_963277665.1. Lineage (NCBI taxonomy): Eukaryota > Viridiplantae > Streptophyta > Magnoliopsida > Santalales > Viscaceae > Viscum > Viscum album. The sequence continues at coordinate 1,259,737,427 of OY728122.1, forward strand.
AAAAATAATAAAAACCTGTTTTCTCTGTTTTGAGTATGTCACTTGTCTTTTTTACTAAAATTAATGTCAGCCTTAAATAAAAAGACACCCTAGGAGTCATACTGTCTACATCGTGCATTGGATTGTAGTGAATTTTATTAATAAAAAAAAATGACTTATGGATAATTTTCCTAAAGAATAAAAATAATCATAATGTATTTTATTGGTTTTATGTATGTCACTTTTATTTTTCACTAAAATTTTATTTTAAACAGTAAATGAATACTTTGAGTCATACTGATCACATGGTGTGTTTTTTACATGAGATTTATTCCTAAACATAAAAAATGAATTATGAATAATTGTACTAAATTATAAATATAATCTGATCATTTTTTCTCAATTTCTAGAGAGTGAACCACTTTTTGACCTAAAATGTGAATTTTAAACTCATAACAAACACATTGAGTCATATCGGGAACACCGTGCATCAGATTGAGATATGACTGATTATTACATGTTAGAAATTACTCATGGATAGTTTTCATAAAATATAAAAATAATGTTAATTATTTTTCTTAGTTTTCATCATGTCACTTGTCTTTTTTAATAAAATTAATGTCAATTTTAAATAAAAAGACACACATGGAGTCTTACTGAGTACACCGTGCATCAGATTGAGGTGAACCCAATTACTACACATCTACAATTAGTTATGGATAATTTTCTTAAATTATAAAAATAATATTAATGTGTTTTCTCACTTTTGATTATGTCACTTTTCTTTTTTACTAAAATTAATGTCACTTTTAAATAAAAATACACACTTGGAGTCATATCAGTAACATCATACATCATATTGAGGTGAAAATGATTTATACACATCACAAATGACTTATGGATAATTTTAATAAATAATATAATGAATATGAATGTTATTTATCAGTTTTAAGTATTCACTTATCTTTTTTACTAAAATTAATGTCAATTTTAAACAAAAAGACACACTTAGAGTCATACCAGTCAGAAAATGTATCAGATTGATGTGTGATTGAATCCTTCACACCAAAAAATAATTATGGATAATTTTAATAAATTATCTAAACAATCCTAATATGATTTTTTTTGATTATGTCACTTTTCTTTTTTACTAAAATGTCATTTTAAATTGGAAACACTCAATTTCTGTCATACTGGTCATATCGTGTGTTGTTTTGATGTGATACTGGTTCTTAAACATCACAAATGACTTATGAATAATTCTAATAAATTATTGTGACAAAAAATTAAATATTATAGGATTTAGTGAGTGATACAATTTTTGATCTAAAATTTCATCTTTAAACTTATAACAAACACTTTGAGTTATACTGGGAAGATCATGCATCAGATGTGGTGCAACTTATTCTTACACATAAAAAATGAATTATGAATTGTTATAAAAAATTATAAAAACAATATGAATTAATTTTATTTGTTTTAAGTTTGTATATTATATTTTTTACTAAAATTAATTTCAAATTAAAAAAAAGACACACTTCGAGTCATATCGGGAACACTATGTATCATATTAAGGTGGTAATTATTCTTATATGTCAAAGATGACTTAAAAATAGTTTTACTAATGTATAAAAACAAATTGGAAGCATTTTCTTAGTTTTGAGTATGGCACTTGTATTTTTTACTAAAATTGTTATCAATTTTAAATAAAAAGACACAGCTAGAGTCATACCAGTCACTCCATGTGTCCGATTCAAGTGTAGATTATTCCAGCACATCGAAAATGATTGAAGGATCATTTTAAAAAAGTATAAAAATAATGTGAATGTGTTTGACCAGTATTGAATATGTGATGTGTGTTTTAAACTGAAATGTAAATTTTAAACTAAAAATATACAGTTTTGAATCATACCGAGCACAATGTGTATCATATTGAGGTGCAGCTGATTGAGAATGTGATTTGTTTTTTTTCTTTCAACTATATGAGCGAATCTAGAAATGAATGAAATATACCATTTTGATAGAAGAGGAAACCCCATGCTACCTCAAACACCTCATTAAAAAGCAACATGTTCTCTCTTTTTCTGGCTTACTACATACAATTGAAAGAAAAATGTGACATCCCAAAATATATTTGAAAAAAATTAATTATTAGATGAAAATGATAAAAAAATTAACTTAAAAATAGTAGATAAAATGGTTAATAAAATTAACTAAATAATTAGTATTAATTCACCTTTTCCTCATGTTTGTATACATTTTTGACACATTTCCTTACTTCCATTATATTAGTTACATCCTCAAATTCCAATATCTCATGAGTAAAAATAGCTTTGAACAAACCATCCCAACTAGAGAAAAAGAATCAACCTTTATAAGAAAAAAATTATTATGTTTTAAACACTATAAATAAATAAATTAAGCATAAATATAAAATAATACATTAATAAAATGTCAATTATAAACTGAAACCACACAATTTGAGTCATACCGGTACATTGTATATAATTGAGGTATGGTTAATTCCTACAAGTCAAAAATGATAGAGGGATTCATAAAGAATCAAATAAATCTGAATTTTTTTCTTAGTTTTGAGTATTTCACTTTTATTTTTTACTAAAATGTCAATTTTAAGCTCAAAATGAAGAATTTGAGCAATATCAGTCACACTACGTGTCGTATTGATGTTCGGACATTTACTACATGTGAAAAATGAATTATGGATCATTGCTCAGTTTTTTTGACAAAAAATCCAAGATCATTTTTCTCGGTTGTGGATATTTTTACACATGTTTTAAACTTAAATGGCACATTTATATTGAAAATGAATATTTTGAGTCATATATACAACATCATGATTCAGATTGATGTGTCGTAAATTCCTACACATAAGAAATGAATTACAGATCATTGTCCTAATTTTTGAAAACAATCCAAGATCATTGTCATGTTTTTCACTATTTGATGTATGTTTTAAACTAAAATTACTTTTTTGAATTGAAAACACAAACATCGAGTCATACCGACCACATATGGTGTCTAATTTATGTGTGTTCAATTCCTATAAGTGAAAAACAAATTATGGATCATTTTCCTAATGTTTGAAAACAATCCAAGCTTGTTTTTTTTGGTTTTGACTATTTGATGTCTGTTTTAAACTAAATTGACACTTTACCGACCACATCATGTGTCATATTTATGTGTGTTCAATTCTAACATGTTAGAAATTACTTATAAATTGTTTCCCTAAACATCGAAACAATATGAGTTTATTTTTTTCGGTTTTGATCATGTGATGTGTGTTTTGAACTAATGTGTAAATTTAACAAAATAATTATTATATAAAAATGATAAGGAAATTAACTTAAAAATATAGATAAAATGATGAGATAATTAACTAAATAAGTAATAAGAATTCACCTCTTCATTATCCCTATATACATTCTTACCCCATGTATTCTTCCAATTCATTTATAAAAGAATTTATTTCCTCCATTATACTTCTCCTACCAAAAATAGATAAAAATTTATATATAATATTTCTGATATTAATGATTTATATCCCAAATATATTTCTAAGTTCATATCCCATACTTGATTACAAACATATCATTTAATCACCTAAATTTGATGTCAGGAAACATTCTGAAACCATATATATTTACCATTAATCTTTAAACAAATTTACTTATTTTGAGTATAAAGGTTGTTGGAAATATTGGTAGTACTGAGAAAATATAGAAAAAAAATGATTAATAATTATTGTTGATGAAATTTTAATTAGATTTAGAAATTAACTTTTGGGGATGCTTGTATTTTCATGGTTTATGATCTCTCTCATAAATTTACAAACATAATATCAATAATCATTTCCATTATATTGATTCAGACAATACAAAAATATTGAACACAATATGTAAAATATTTTGAAATATGTTATGATATTTGAATATTTCTATATATACCTTAATAATTTTTCATTTTAATTATTCCATATGCCTTTTATATTCAGTCACTGACTTAATTCCATGATTTAGTCTATATTTAGCGACCACCTGATAATAAAAAATTACTTGTTAAAACATATATTGAAACATATAATATGGATTATATATATAAAATTATGATTGAAGTGTGTTAAAAATTCACAATACACATTATGCATGGTCCATTTGTTGGATATCCATGCAATGGATCTAAAAAATACATATTTGTGGTGTCTATATTGAGTTCGATCATCATTTAGTGCTTCTTAAAAAAAACAAAAAAACAAATAAGTAATGAAAAAAATATGTGATTATACTGTATAGTTTTACCCCTGCATTGTAATAATCAAAAAGAGTTCGTTGTATATTATTTTTTTCTCAAACTCATGATTTAGATAATATTTTTTATTATCAGTTTATTTATTTTCTAAAAAATTTTCTAGCATAGAAATGATACCATGATTGATGAATCCATATCTTGCTTCACACAATTTCCTATTTATATAGTAGTAATATAAGTGCCTATAGAAAATATGAATATTTTTTAACTTTAATAAACATATTAGATCATTATTTGGACAAATATGTTATGTAAATGTACCATATGTATGTATTCACAACTGAGACTCACAACCATTAAAAATTGAGAATCTCATTTATTCTCTTCAGAACAACTATCTCTATAATGAAAGTTACAAATATTTATTCTTCATATGGAATGTAAGACAAATTTTCATATTTAAATGTGGTATCTACATGAAGTTGTAATGATAATAAATGTCATAGTGGAACTAGCAGGGAGATGGTACTCCCAAAAGGTCCTTTTGATTTATTAGTAGACTCACTTGATTGTCTTGATCTGACTATTCGTTTCCCCATCTCTTTATCAGTATATAATACCATACCTCACTTCATACCTTTTTTCATAAACTATTTCACATTTTTCATAAGAATTTATTTTGTTAAAGATATACCTCATGTATCTTTTAAAGATTATATGACCATGCTATAGAAATTCCAATAGCATCATTGACCATTGTAATATTTAGATCATCAAGTGGAATAGAAAACTTAGAATTCATATTTTGATCTACCTCAATCCCCACTCTCACATGATATTTTGAGAGTTATTTTTTTGTTTAACTTGTCACATAGGATATTATACACTGTACCCCTAACAAAAAGGCAGTGTGTGGGTGTTGATAGATATAAGTCACATACAACTTTTGTAATGACCTTCCAATTCTCATTGGCTTGAGAGTGCAACAAGTGATTACTAGGCCTTAAGAGACATCCCCAAGACGCCAAAGGCTGGAAATAAATGCTGAAGGGTTTTAATTACAATTGGGGGACAATTTACCCTTTAAGAAAATAACCCATCCATTAACCATTCACTATATTATGCATGAAAAAATGTAGACCAACAAACAACTTAATTTATAATAACCCACATCAAAGTACACAATAGCAGAAGACCAACCAAACATCAAAGTACACAGCAGAAAGAGAACAACACAAGACTCCCAAAAGACACCACGACTCAGTGGTCCACAAGCTCCAAGCTCCACAACATCTCCCAAACATCACCATAAGCCACTAGTAATGAGATTATTTACCTTTACCTGTGTCTTGGAATAAAACATATGCAAAAGAACCAAACTGCCAAAGCAGGGGTGAGTATAAAACTCAGTAGGTTTCCCCCGATGACTTCCCTACTCATTCCACTAGTATAGAAGAGTTATCCACATTTATATAAAAACAGTTTATATAAAAGTTTTTCACCAAATCAGTTTATAACTAAATATAAACTAGTTTTCCAAAACCATACAAGCTCAAAAGTATCACAGTGAAATTTAAACTGGATTTTCCAACACGTTATTTTTCCAGAAAAATAACCAAACAAATTTCCAAACCATTTAACAAACATCCCTTTTTGGCATACCCAACCATTTCACAAACCCGTGAAATCAACCATGAATGCATCGTTATGACAGTTCCATACTCATGAGCAGTCTCTCGTCGATCTACCAGGTCGTCACAAGGTAATTATTTCCCATGTGCCATTACACCTTTGGCACCAAGCACAGGGTCATATTTCAACCAAGCCTCATACATATAGTTACCATCGTTCCATTAAACGGTTGGAACCGATCACAAGGTCCTATTTCAGCCAAGCCTCGTACAATGCAATATGAACACACACTACACATTTCCAACAATCATGCCAAAATCAACCTTTCAATAAAACAACTTTTATTGAAAACCCTTTCCATCAAAACCAAGTGTGTTCAACCAATTAAAACCATTTCAATAAAACACCATTTTTATTGAAAACACATTTCTCATAAAACCATTTCCAATTTCATCAATTTCAAAATTTAAGATCAACATATTAAATTCAAATAGCCAAATCACTTTGCACAATAATCCACCAAGATTTCACAATTTCATCAAAACCATAAATCATCACTAAAGAAGATTAATTCCATGTTTTTCACAATCAATACCATTCAAATAAACAATTTGAAACTAAGCCAACCAATTATAATGATAAGAGTTGAGAGTGAAGCCACCTACCTCAACAAAAAGGTAAAACTAAGAAACAGACGAAGAACACTCAAGAACACCTGGTCAAATCTCCAAGAATCATCCTTAGATATCTTCTCCTAACACAACCAAGACCAAATCTCATCATATTTGGCACCCACAAACTTAGATCTACCTGTAATGGGCATAGATCTAAGAAACTGAGAGAATAAGAGAAGTAGATCTAATAGATCTAAGAAACCATTCAAGAACGAAGGAGAACGATCACATACCTCGCAAATCTGGATTCGATTCACCAAGAGAAGCCTTCATATTTCCTTCGGAACAATGGGAGAACCCTATTTGACCTTAGGAGAACCAAAATACCAAGTTAGGGACGCTTAGGAGCTTTAATGATGAAATTAGAGGCAAATCGAGTTAGATCCAGAATTTAAGGATCTAATTTAAAGTGACCGCACGGTTAGTCTGCACGGTTTGAAAAACCGTGCACAAACCGTGCATTAGCTACTGCCTCTTCCACAATTCTCTCATGGTTTGACGACATGGTTAGACAATGCGTGCGCCGACCATGAGGAATCCACTTCCTCCCATACCAACTCCACACGGTTTGGCCGCATGATTTAGACAAACCGTGCACCTCCCGTGCAAATTCCCTTTTTGACCCAAAAATCATTCCAAGTTCTCCCGACTCTCCCATTGTCACCCTTAACTTTATAACCATGAAAATCATCAAGTAAGGGTTACATAATAGAAACCGGGGGTACTACATTCTCCCCACCTTAGGCCTTTCTGTCCTTGGAAAGTAGAAAACCAATGCTTGTCTGAAAGAGTTCTGGCCACTGCTCTCTCATTTCTTTCTCAAGTTCCCAAGTCTCTTCCTGAATTTGACCATGATTCCATAAAACCCGCACTAGACCGATGCTTTTACCACTCAAGACTTTCTCTTTCCTATCCACAATCCGTACCGGGATATGTACCAACGAAACATCCGGATCTAGGTCAACGTGATCCCATCTGATCACATTGTTAGGATCGGGCTGATACTTCATCAACTGAGATACATGGAACACATTATGCACTACACTAAACCGTGGTGGTAATGCCAACCGATATTCCACCTCACCAACCCATTCCAGAATCTCAAAAGGGCCTATATATAGAGGAGATAATTTTCCCTGCTTCCCAAAACGACGATGTCCAAGCCTTGGAGAGATTCTCAAAAAGACATGATCACTCACCGCAAACGTCAACGGTCTTCAGCGATGATCCGCATAAGATTTTTGATGACTCTGAGCTATCTCCATCCTATTTATAATCAACTGAATCTTCTCCATTCTTTCTTGAACAAGGCTCAGCCTGACTAGTGAAGTTTCACCAGTTTCCACCCAGCACAGTGGAGAACGACATGGAAGCCCATACAATGCTTCAAACGGAGCCATACGTATCGAGTCTTGATAAATGTTATTGTATGTGAAATCCACTAATGGTATATGCTCCTCCCATGGGCCACTAAATTCCATTACACAAGCCTGCAACAAGTCTTACAACATTTGTATTGTCCGCTCAGATTGCCCATCTGTCTGAGGATGATACACCGTACTCATCGTCAACTAAGTCCCTAGGGCTTACTGTAATGATTTCCATAAATGAGATATAAATCTCAAATCTCTATATGAGACTACAGACACTTGTACACCATGTCTCTTTACCACTTCTCAGATATATATTTTTGAAAGATATTCCACCGTATGAGTTTCACGAATCGGGATGAACTGGGCCGAACTGGTTAGACGATCCACTATCACCCAAATGGAATCGTGTTTCCAGACCATTCTTGGAAGACCTATAACAAAATCCATTGCTATCTGCTCCCATTTCCACACTAGGATAGGTAAAGACTGTAACATACCAGCTGGTCTTTGATGCTCTTATTTAACCTGTTGACAAGTTAAGAATCGCGAGACGAACTCAGCCACCTTCCTTTTCATTCCGCTCAACAAAAACTGTTCCTTTATCACCTTATACATTTTTTGTATACCCGAATGTATAACCCATCTTGAATGGTGGTAAGAATTCAGGAGTCTTTCCTGAAAAACTATAGGTACAACCATCCAATCTCTGAAACACAAAACTGAGCCCGCTTCCAATTTCCATCCATCAATGGTATCCCCACAATTGAGTTTAGAACTCATTACTAGACATTTGGAATAAGATGTTTGTGCCTCTTTGACCACTTTTACCAGATCAGGAACAAGCGTAGCTGAAAAAAAAAACCCGAAACATCACCTCAGTTTTCACAATCCACATGCATGTCAGCTAAGACCAACATCAACTACCATTCGTCTAAATCTTCCTTTGCCAACAGAGCATATGACTTCCTGCTTAATGCATCGGCCACTGAATTTCCCTTAACCAGTGTATACATTAAGTCAAATTCGAAAATTTGAAGATACTCCATCCATATCCTCTACCTCAGATTCAAATCTCGCTGTGAGAAAATGTGTTTCAAGCTTTTGTGGTCCGTAAACACAGTAAATTTCTCACTAAAGAGATAATGACACCAAGTCTTCAAGGCATGGACAACTACAGCTAAATCCAAATCGTGTGTTGGGTAATTCTTCTCATGCACCCTCAACCACCTTGAACCATAAGAAACAACATGGTCTCCTTGCATGAGAACACATCCCAACCCTATTCCCGAAGCATCACAATACACCACATACCCTTGTCCTGATTCAGGAAAGATCAAGATGGGTGCTGATGTAAGGATAAGTTTTAACTCTTGAAAAGATCTCTGACATTCCTCAGTCCATTGAAATGCAGTGTTCTTCTTTGTCAATGATGTCATAGGTGAAGCTAGTCATGAGAAGTCATGCACAAAGCGTCAGTAATAACCAGCGAGACCAAGAAAACTTCGTATTTCAAAGACATTCTTTGGCGGTTGCCAATAAAGAACAGCTTCCATCTTTTCTGGATCCACTGAAACACCTTTCTCAGAAACAACATGGCCTAGAAAGCGTACCTCTTGTATCCAAAAATCTCACTTTGATAATTTGGCATAAAAATAATGGTCTCTCAAGATTTCCAACACTATCGCCAAGTGTTTCTCATGATCAGCCCTTGTTCTTGAATACACCAATATGTCATCCAAAAAAAAACCACAACAAAATAATCCAGATATGGCTAAAATATCCGTTTCATCAAAGCCATGAAGACCACTGGTGCATTCGTAAGACCAAAAGGCATGACTACATATTCATAGTGGCCATATCTGCTTCCAAAGGCTGTCTTCAGAATATCCTCCTTCCGAACTCGCAACTGGTAATATGCTAACCACAAGTCAATCTTGGAGAACCACTGAGCTCCCCTAAATTGATCAAACAGGTCATCAATGCATGGAAGTGGATATCTATTCTTTATCGTAACTTGGTTAAGCTTACAATAATCAACACACAGCCGAAGAGTTCCATCTTCCTTCTTCACGAACAAAACCGGTGCTGCCCTTGGAGACACACTTGGGCGAATGAATCCCTTGCTTTACAGCTCCTCTAACTGCACTTTCAATTCCTTTAACTCTGTTGGTGCCATCCTATAAGATGTAAGTGAGATAGGACTGGTCCTCAGAAGGAGATCAATCGTAAACTCCACTTCTCTCACAAGTGGAAACCCTGAGAAGTTTTCAGGAAAAACCTCATGAAATTGATCCACCATAGCTAGAAAACTATTTTCCTCACTCTCTTCCAATGATGACAAAGTCAACACTGCCAATTGGTAAGAGATCGTTCCCACCATTGGTTCCAACAGGATCTTTGCACATTTCTTTACCATTATCTCTCCTCTGAAGAGATGCTCCTCATTTCATGTGATCAGTCGAACCACATTGAAAGCAACCTACTTTGCTCTGGGGTCGTGGAGGAAGGTTGACTGATCCCGCCGTTTGGTTCTGATTCGCACTCCCACCTTAGAAGTAGGTGTCCCTATTTCGCTTGTTTCCAGCATTAGAGTTCCCACCCGTTCCCATGGGTATCATCATACTTCCTCCTCCCATAACTCCTAAGATGTCTCTTTCTGCTACTGTTTCTCTATTTACCATCTCCGTATAATCCGTAATATAGAGCACAACTATATTCGAGCGAATCTCCTGTCGCAACCCTGATTCAAAGATGCGTGCCTTCAGTGACGCACTTGCAACAACTTCCGGTGCAAGGCGCACTAAATTCATGAATTTAGCCACATACTCCATGACAGAGATAATCTCCTGCTTCAGGCTAAAAAAGTCAGTTGTCCTCTGGATCTTGAACGTGTGAGGATAGAATTGTTTATTAAACAATTCCTCAAATTCCTCCTAGCCCAGGCCTTGATCCACCTTAGCCTGTACCACTAGCTCCCACAACTATCATGCAAGATCCTCCAGCATATACGTCTCCAAATTTACTTTTAGCTCTACTAGTGTGCCGATGAAATCGGAGATGCGATTCATCCTGCTTAGCCACACTTCCACCTTTTCTGGTTCAGAATCACCCTGAAAGATGGGTGGATTCTACTTCTGGAATTGGATGGAATGGTCTACATGCCTTGACTCATACCTCCGATTCCCCATTTCTACATCCTAGAACCCTTGAACGATACTCTAAAATAGCTCTTGGTTCACATGTGGTTCATGTACAACCACATTCTCCACAGCCTCTTCCATTTGGTTTCGACGATGCCTACTGGGTGCCATTTTCTAAACCAACAAAAAACTCCGTCAATCTCACTCTCTAGAAACTGTTGGCTTAGTATTTCAAATTCTATCACATTATCTATCACATCTTTGTTCCCAAAACAACCTTTTTCCATGTTCAACCATTTTTGAAAACATTCAACATACTTTTTGAAAATCAACCAATTTTCAAAATACACCAAATACCCTGTTTTCAAAGTTTTACAATTGAAAGCAATTTCTTCATTTTTCAAAAATTGGAAACTTACACCAAATACTTATTCATTCCTCACAATGAGATATGAAATCCTAATGGGATGTAATTCCTCTACAATGCATGTCATTCTCATCTCATTGGCTAAACCCATGACAATGATATTTCCAACATTCTAGAAGTGTATCCAAAACACTTATGTACCCAATACCCTGGTAACTTGAAGTTCAACATAAACGGGTTATCTACGTCCTTTTATGCTATACATTTCAAGTTCCGAAAATCCTACTCCTGTCTAAGATGACCACCCAAGGAATAGACCAGAAGGAATTTCAACTCCAAGACCAAGAACATCGATGACCACTTATTAGGTAAGGACCAAACAAGCTGATACCATTTGTAATGACCTGGAAATTCTCATTGTCTTGAGAGTGAAACAAGTCATTACTAGGACTTAAGCGACATCCCCAAGATGCCAAAGGCTGGAAATAAATGCCGAAGGGTTTCAATTACAATTGGGGGATGATTTAACCTTTAAGAAAATAACCCATCCATTAACCATTCACTATATGATGCATGAACAAATATAGACCAACAAACAACTTCATTTATAATAAACCACATCAAAGCACAAAACAACTGAAGACCAACCAAACATCAAAGTACACAGCAGAAAGAAAAAAACACAAGACTCCCAAAAGACACCATGAATCAGTGGTCCACAAGCTCCAAGATCCATAGCATCTCCCAAACATCACCACAAGCCACTAGTAATGAGATGCTTTACGTTTACTTGTGTCTCGGAATACAACATATGAAAAAGAACCAAAGTACCAAAGCAAGGGTGAGTATAAAAATTAGTAGGTTTTCCCCAATGACTTCCCTACTCACGCCACTAGGATAGAAGAGCTAGCCACATTTATATAAAAGCAGTTTATATAAAACATTTTCACCAAAGCAGTTTATAACTAAATATAAACTAGTTTTCCAAAACCATCCATGCTCAAAAGTATCAAAGTGAAATTTAAACCGGCTTTTCCAACATGTTATTTTTCCAGAAAAATAACCAAACAAATTTCTAAACCATTTCAAAAACATCCCATTTTGGCATACCCAACCATTTCACAAACCCATGAAATCAACCATGCATGCATTTTTATGACAGTTCCATACTCATGAGCGGTCTCTCGTCAATCTACCAAGTCGTCACAAGGTAATTATTTCCCATGTGCCATTACACCTTTGGCACTGAGCACAAGGTCATATTTCAACCAAGACTCATACATATAGTTACCATCATGCCATTAAACGTTTGGAACTGAGCACAAGGTCCTATTTAAACTAAGCCTCGTACAATGCAATATCAACACACACTATACATTTCCAACAATCATGCAAAAATCGACCTTTCAATAAAACACCTTTTATTGAAAACCCTTTCCATAAAAACCGAGTGTGTTCAACCAATTCAAACCATTTCAATAAAACACCTTTTTATTGAAAACCCCTTTCTCATCAAACCATTTCCAATTTCAGCAATTTCATACTTTAAGATCAAGATATTAAATTCAAATAGCTGAATCACTTTGCACAAAAATCCACCAAGATTTCACAATTTCATCAAAACCATAAATAATCACTAAAGAAGATTTATTCCATGTTTTTCACAATAAATACCTTTCAAATAACCAATTTGAAACTAAGCCAACCTATTCTAACGAGAGGAGTCGAGAGTGAATCCACCTACCTCAACAAAAAGGCGAAACCAAGCAACAGACGAAGAACGTTCAAGAACACCGGGTCAAATCTCCAAGAATCCTCCTTATATCTCTTCTCCTAACACAACCAATACCAAATTTCATCATATTTGGAACCCACACACTTAGATCTACCCATAACGGGTGTAGATCTATGAAACCGAGAGAAGAGGGGAAGTATATCTAAGTAGATCTAAGAAACCATTCAAGAACGAAGGAGAACAATCACATACCTCGTGAATCCAGCTTCGATTCGCCAAGAGAAGCCGTCAGACTGCCTCCGGAATGATGGGAGAACCCTCTTTGACCTTAGGAGAACTAAAATCCCTAGTTAGGGATTATTAGGAGATTTAATGAGGCAATTAGAGGCAAAACGAGTTAGATCCAAAATTTAAGGATCTAATTTTAAGTGACCGCACAGTTAGTCCGCATGGTTTGACAAACCGTGCGCTAACCATGCGTTAGCTACTACCTCAGCCACCCTTCTCGCACAGTTTGGCCCCACGGTTAGACAAACCATGCGCCGACCATGTATAAGCCACTGCCTCCCATACCAACTCCACACGGTTTGGCCGCACGGTTTAGACAAACCGTGCGCCCCCCGTACGGCTTACCTTTTTTCCCCAAAACTCATTCCAAGTTCTCTAGAATATCCCATTGTCACCCTTAACTTTATAACCATGAAAAGAATCATGTAAGGGTTACATACCAGAAACCAAGGGTACTACAACTTTACTATATAGAATTTTAGTAATATAATGTTATTGAATGTTGTTTGATTCACATTTAAGAGAAAGAGTAATTCCAAAACTTATTACCTTGAGTAAGGAATGTGGTTTAGGGGAATGAATGTCCTCAAAGCTAGTGGGGTCATTTTTTTGTTCAATTATGTATCTTTATTCCCCTGCAAGTCTTCTTTGATCCTTTCTTATATATTGGTCTTCCAAACTAGACCAGATAACAATATCTTTCAAATCATCTATTTTTTCCTGCAATCCTTTCGTCATATGATATGTATCTTCTTTTGGTTTTTTATTCTCTTAATATGTTCTAGGAGACACTCCAAAACCAATTCCTCTCATGTGACTATATTGTTCTCATTGCATCAAAGCAACTGAATGTTGTTTTTCTTGATGTATGGACAATGTTGATTCTTGTTTTTAAACTGTATAAAAAACATATAAACATAAATAGATATTCTTATGAAATACTATTATAAATCATAATTAATTAATATTATTTCATACTTACACATGTTTCCCATACTTATTTTTTGTTTTCATCAACTAGTTTACCTTCATAATATATGAAAACCTCCATCCATAACACAAGACATGAGATGGAAGTGGCTTTGGATTTTGATTCATCAATCTACATATAAAAAAAGGAACATATATTTTTTCATATCATATAAAAATTTTATTATTTATTTAAAATACATACCAATTTATTCTCTAGTGAAGCATACCCCATCCTTGATTTATGATATGGGTACATTGCTTTCGATGCATGTTCTTTATTTTCAGCACTCCTTTTCTATTTAATAATTTAACAATTTTGAATCATAATAGAAAAAATAAATAATGTAAAATAATATATTATTGACAACAATGCACCTGAAATGATTTCTCATCATGATGACATATGAAATAATTCCATGTTTCCTATTTTATAATGCGTACCTAAGTAACTGATGGATGGGGCTTTACTTTCCCCTTAACACCCCTTAGATAAAACTTGGTAAGAAGAGTCTGGAAGCCACTGTAGAATTTATTATTGTCTATTATGACATATTTTTTATGTAAATCATCTAAAATAAATGAAATATGAAAGGAATAATGAAAATTAAATCAATAATTCATTATATAATTTTTGGATAAAATAAAGAAATGTTATCGTAACATTACCTTTAGATATTCCCAAAGTGTTTCCTTCATTATAGGTTAGACATGGCACCATGAATATCTATCAATCATCACATTAATCCTCATTATGACCCAAACATAACTAATTAACATTGAATTTTTGGGGTAAATAGATTGGTCAGGTTGATTCCAACCAACCACCAATTTTATTCCCCTACTTCTAACCTTTAGAACATTAGTCAACACTATAGTTATATGTTGTTCTTGTTTTTTTCATCATCATGTTATTTAACCCCTTATAATTCTATAGTTTCTATATCAACAACCTATTCTTCCCTGATATTGGAAACATCATCATGTATAGAATACATTGTTTTTATGAGTAGTAAAACATTTAATTTAGATTAAGTTAATATAGTAAAGAAAACATAATATTATTAATAAAAGCATATTATATAAAAAAACTTTAACCTTATCATTAAACTCAATTTTTTATAAATGTTGAAGTAATTTTTATTCTCTATATATAATCTAAATCCCCTCTTTTTGGTCCCCTCTAATGTACAATATGTTGTCTATATTGGGATCAAAATTAACATATTACGATCTCTTAATGAAAGGGTCATCCTTGAATGAATTTTCATCAAACCCTATAGTAGTTTTAGTCACCAGTAGTAAAGTCAACCAATTATTGTTTTGTAGATATGAGACATAAAATAAATGCACTTCTTGTGATTTCATTATGAATGACTTGTCCTTTTCTACTTTCATAATGAAATTGACCTTCAAGGATTCGATTTCATCAACTTTCACAACACTCCTTTTTTCAACCCATTTGGAATGGAAAATTATAACTTGAAATGTTTTATAATAAAACTCATATATATATATATATATATTATAATGTAAAAATATGAAATATTCATATAAATTGGATTTGTATCCTTGGAACCAGATATGTTTATCTTATATACCACAAGCGTAACTTTGTAGTTTTTTATCGTACTATAATCATCATTTTATTTTGTATAGAACATATAACCATTGATTAAAAAGCCATTATATGATATAACATTTTCATTTGGTCCCATGGAAATCCATCGAAGTTTTTTCGAAAATGAATTCGTATTTTCATATAATTATTTATAAATATGATCTCATAACAATCCTATAAACTATTGATTATGTTTATTTGAAATCAATCCTTTATCCCTTTATGGAATAAAATCAATAAGAATTACTTTGTGAGATTCAACATATGGATCACCATCTTCACTATTATGTAAAATTTAAAGGTTCCCTTACTCCCACTATATGATGGTAATTGTAACAACATCTATTCTAGAAATCCATTCACCCATAAGGAATCTTCTTTGAAGAGGCTTTGGGAGAACAATGCTATCAACATCTGATAAGTAATTAGTAGAAAATTCAATAGCCTTTTTAAAAATATATCAATCTTTAATAAAACCTTTTATATGACTTAAATTATTGACATGAACTTTCAATATATTGATATATTTTTCAATGAGGTATAACCATCTATAATGGATAGGACCAAATAGTTGAACCTCTCTAACCATGAGAACCATTTGGTGGACCATTATATAAAAGAATTATGGTTGTAAGAACATCTCTAATTCAAATAATATGGATGTAACCACCTTATTCATGATTAGAAACTTTTATGGTTCTATAACTTTACTGCAAATGGTTTTGAAAAATAAGTAGAGTCTAGTTAATGTATGTTGTAGATTTTTAAGGAGAATATAATGAAAGAAATGGGAGTCAAATCTTGCATAAAAATATTACATTCATGTGATTTTAGTCCATATTACTTAAAATTAATTATTAACACGATATTCCTGATATTTGAGGAATAACCCTTTGGAACATTTACACCATTAAATAAAATGAAAATTTGAAAACATTCCTATCTAGATAGAGTGTGATCTACTGAATAAAGAAAAGTATGTCATTTACCCTTCACTGGTTCCAATTATTCCCTTATCCCCATGTAAATCATGTCCAACCTAAAATTAAATCCATCTTTTAATTTTTTTTGGAACATTTAGTAATGTGCCAATAATACTATAAATTAAATTTTTCCTATATGTGATACGTCAAGAAAATTTCCAATGTATAAAAAATTATGATAAGGTAATTCAAATAAAATTGATCTCTTTTTCCAACATGATTTCATAAGTTTTTTTTTTAAAATGGTTTACTGAAAACTATTTCAAAATATTTTACTTTATCGAATAGTTGATCTCCTGTTAGTAGAGATAGTCATGTACCTTGTTTGGAATTACCAGTAAATTATGTCTTCCATTATTGTTATTTATACATCAAGTTAAAAATTTCTGATGTCCAAAAAACACAATGCTCTAGGAATGTTGCAACTATATTGAGTGTGCACATTCTTTACAGATGGAACACCCCCAATATTACTTTAATGTTTAGCCTGAAAAATTTACATATACAGGAAAGTAATTTATCTTCTCATACAACATGGCCCTCAATGTGGATTCTTCACTTTTATGAGCATCAAACATTATAACACATGTATCCCAAAAAAAATTTATATCTTTGATCAGTGGATCCAAATAGAAATAAATATCATTATCGATTTGTTTTGGTCTAGATATAAGCAGAGAAAAAATAATGTATTTGTGCATCATGGATAACCATGGATGAAAGTTTTAATTTACCAACATGATGGCCTGTATAGTGTGAGTATTACTCTGTACACAAAAATGATTCATTCAATATTTAGATAATTCAAGATGGATGTTTCTCAACTCATTTTCAAATTTAGGATACTCATAATCAATTTTATTTCACCGAAGAGAGTGTGATGGATGACATAGGTTTACATATTTAATTCTTATATTGGTGTGCCATGTTAATTATCTCATTGTTTCCTAATAACCATATAGTATTCTAAACTATAGAATGATAGGAAAGTACCATACATGTTTTGAAGAAATTGATTCACCATTTTTGTATTGATATATTCCACACCTAGGGAATTTTATGAGTGATTCATTTTCCTTGCGAAATAATATGCAATCATTTTCACAAGTATGTTTTTTAGAGATCATTCTCATTTAACATAGCATTCGTTTTGTATCATATGTTCGACAAGTAAGTTCATTTTATTTTAGTAGCATATCATTCAAGAGATCAAGTAGTTATGTAAATCTGGTGTCAATCCATCTACCACCGTCTTTTAAATTACATAACTCTAATAAAAATGAAAACATTATGTATTTAGAACAACCGATATATAATGGTCTCTTAGAAAAGCTATTTCACATCTCAAACAACTTGGGACAATCATGAAGCTCATCTACAATTTCCAATGAGATTTCTTTCATACGATCCCCAAAATAATTTACACTAGTATTCATATCAAATGATATATAAACCATAGTATCATCCTAATCAATGTAAACTTTTAGTTTTTCCTCTTATTTATTCCAACAATTGTAGCTCTGATCTATTCCATAACAAATCAAATGTTCTTCCAAATATTTCAGACTAATTTTTCTTGAATAAAAAAACAGAGACACTGTCAATGGATTTGAGAAGGGTCATAATAATGATATATTTCAAAATTTATACTCTATTTAACTCCATATTCATACTCATTTGTCTTATTATTAGTTTGAATCAATTTTTGTTTCATATCCATCATATTAGGTTCATAAAATATTCACTTTGTATTAAAAAATACAGATAAGATATTCATAATCAAAGGTGAAAGTTATAGATAATTCTAATAAGGGGAAAACAAAATGATCATTGGTACCGAGTATGGGATTAATACTGCTCAAAATAGTTCAAGAAACATAGGTGCATGTCTATAAGAAATAGAGGACGAGTCTCAAATAACAAAATGCAATAATAACTATTAAAGAGATAAAGATAATGAGGATAAGAGTTGTATCCTTAAATTTAAATGTTATCATATTGGGAGTTGTA
Source organism: Viscum album (assembly GCA_963277665.1). Taxonomy (NCBI): domain Eukaryota; kingdom Viridiplantae; phylum Streptophyta; class Magnoliopsida; order Santalales; family Viscaceae; genus Viscum; species Viscum album. The sequence goes on from OY728122.1 coordinate 1,259,756,464, forward strand.
GAATAACTGGAAAAAATTTCCTAGTTTGTTACCTAAAGAAGAAAAGTTTCCCAAGCACAAAATGTTTTGATATATGAGCTGCCCTAAGGGATTGTTGTTCTAAATTTGAATTCCTTTATACATGTTTCATTTTTTGAACCATATTTTCATTTTTCTTTTGATTCACTATCCCATGAATTTATTATAAAATATTTTCATGTAATTCCTTGGATTTAAAAAGGAAAATACATTTTATTTCTATTAATGGATATTTATTTATTTGTTATAAAAGTACTAATAGTCATCTGTATCAATTTTCATTATTTGAGACATATTTCAAGTTATTCACCTATTTTATTTTATTTTAATATTACACTACCTAATTGAAATATTAAGTCTAAATTTACCCTTTAATCATTATATTTAAAGATATATTTCATGTTATTCCTTTCACAAGGTTTTGATTCGAAAATTAGAAAAGCCTTAATGGTTTTACATATCAATAGGAGAAATAAGTACATGACGATAAATTTTAAAATTTATTCCATTCAACTTAGAGAAACTATATTTCTATTCTATTGAGGGACTAAGATGAATTCTCATTACTCTAGTTCTTGGAAATAAGAGTAAATTTGACTTTATAAAACAAAGAGAATGTTAACATGGGATTGGTGATAAATATCACCCAATATAATATCAACACATCACAATAAACCACCATATTTTAAACAAAATTTTCAGGCCCCTTTATGAAATCACTCACTCATTTTCTTAAAAAAACATTTTGTCAAATTCCACATTGAAACCAAACGCTTTAAAAAAACCTTGTAAGAGACAAAAAGTTTTTAAATTACCACATCTTAATTTAAAATTCCAAATATCATTACAAAACCATTTTTAAAATTCAAAATTAAGTTTTTAAAAATTTTAAAACCGCACTTCAAATCCATTTTTTTAATTCCACATGGAAATCATCCAATTTTTTTCAAACCAATTAATGGGATACAAACTCCTTTTTCTATAAAAACCATTAGAATCAAGTAAAATTTATAAAAATAATATTAAAAACTATCAATAATAATTTAAAATTTTAAAACCATTTCCAAGGAAAAATGTGCACATTGAAATGATTAAAATATTAGGAGTTTTCTTTAAAATCTATTTAGGATTTTCAGAAAACTGAATCCATTTTAGTTCCTTTTAAGGGAAAACCTCATTTTATTCATTTAAAAACCCACTTTAACATTTAAAACCATGTTTAATTTTTCAAAAAAGAAATCTAAAATTGGAATGATCATAGAAATTCTAAGTAGGCCACCACCTAGTCTAAATAAAATTATGATTATTAAACATTTCATAAACATTTTCTAAATCAAGAATAAATAAAGAATTTTTTATATGACATGAGGAAATTAACAATTTAAAACCTAGAACCATGGTAAAAGATTCCTTAGGTAAGTTAGGTCAAGGATTAAATATGATCACACTCTCAGTGATCATGGCTTCCTAGTGCAGACATTACCCTAGGGTTATGGGCCTAGGGGTTGGATTCCACTAATAAAAGTCTCTCCCTACCTCTCCAATGTTTAGTTAGTATTGTCATTATAAATTCTATTATTTGGTAGATCAAAAAATACTTAACAAAATTATCCAAGACAACCCTCCAAAATACCAAGGTTACCATGGGATTCTATCAAAATTAAATTAAGGGACTATTTATTTATAAAAAACCAGTTTCATAAATTATCACACAAGAAGCCAAAAATCAATGATTGGAGATATAATAAAATTTATTCCAAAATAAAAATCAAGATTTTTTTTACAAAAATTAAAGACATTAAAAACTATTTTAAAAAGGATCATGAGGTGTTAGATGATTTCTATGTGTGATATCAGGCTTAGGTTTTTTGAATTTATCTAAGTGTAAGTCGAATTGGAGGTGTCCAAGTACCTGTGGTGAGAGAACAATAGAAGATTTTGTTTTTGTTTTGCAAGGAACCAACCAGGAAGTTACACTGATTTTTGAGTATGTACATTGTTATGGGTGTTTAGAAGACCATGGGATGATTTGGGTTGTTTAGGATTGTGACAGAGCAATGAGATATCATATCTATGGGTACGACTGAGAATTTTCAGTGAAAATTTACCTAGAAGAGGACTAAATAATGTTTTTTCATGAGATTGTTTCTGGTGACAGAAAAACCACATAACGTGTGTTGTTCACATTATATATTTATGATTTTTTATTGTGTGAAGTATATTAAACATGTTTAATTGTTTTAAGATTATATATTCTATGATATTAATGTTTGGACTTATGTTATTTAATTATTTACATTCTTTCATTTATATAATTCTATGCTTAGAAATTTTATATCCTCTAAATAATTTTAGTTTCCATAAAGGAATGTAGATATTATATTTTTCGATTATTCAAATACATTATATTTTTATAAAGTAACCCAAATATACACATGTATTAGACCATTGTTCAAGAATGGAAATTAATATTTGGTACAAATTTATGTTCTAATATCTTGAGTACTTTTCCTGAACCAGAATTTAGTTTTAAATACTGAGTTTTAATGGTATGAATATACTTTGTTAGGTATTAAATTTTATACCTTGTCTTGTATTACAAAGAAATTAATTTCATTTCACTATAATCTAAATGAATTATAATTGAGGGAATAATACATAATCTTTATTTAGTGATTGCATCAGTGATGAGATAATTATTGGGTTGATTATGTGGGAAGGAATGATTAGTTATGATAAATTATTAAGTATAATCAACTTGTTTGATTTTTGAAACTAATATAAAAAAATTTAATTACTAAATGTGTATGTTTTCATAAAGAATTATGTATGTATTTGGTTTTATATAAAGACCTTAAATAAATTATTTGTTTTCATGAAAGTACATCCTTAAATCATAAATTCAAATTACTAATAGGAAGTGTTCATTGTATATTATAAATAAAAAAGTATAAAACTTTATTTTTATAAAATATGAGTTATATATGTTCATATTAAATTTAAATGAACTCTTTTCCTTAATAAAGGTTGTTATTAAATTGGGTTTTAAGTCTATAAAATTGATTTAATTTTGAATCTTTAATTTTTTTCTTCTTAAACATCTTAATTGGTGCCTGATTAAAAAATTATACCTTCTTTGGGTTATTATGACCAAGCATTAGTTATATTTAATTATATGTTTAATTTTTTACCTAGTTTATTAATAGGATAAATTAGTTATTTCCTATTCCATGTTTAATACCATGTTTTTATTGACATTAGTGAACTTTAAACTATACTTACACCACAACTTATACCTTGTGTGGATTAACATATGGGTATTTGAAAATTGATGATTATGCCTCATTTGAATTGATATTTATAAGATCAATTATTTTCTATATTGTAACCCACTAACTAAATCAAAATTAAATATTTTTATTATTTTTAAATCTATTTTTAAGGTTTAGTGGGATCCCTCACAGAAATCAACACACACAAAAGCACCAAGAAAAAAAAGTATCTTTTCATGTGAGAATGTAATAACAACAAACTAGATCAACCAAAAGATAGAAAACCTACCAAAATCAAGAACATAAATGAAGAGTAGTACATTGAAAAAAAATGAAAATGCAAAGTGAATGGCCATGTAGGTGTACCTAGAGAACACCCAAGAACATGAACAAAATTTAGGACATTAGTAATGTACATATTTCACAACTCTCTAGATCGGGAAAAACAAAGAGGAAAGAATCAATTATAGGCCTAAAATTTCTAAGACCATCCCAAACCCACAATTCAAAAATGTTGTAACCTGTGCTCTAAAATATCATAGATATAGTGAATCGATCTCTAATGGGTGCATAATTTTTTACGCTATAATTTTTATATTACAAAAATAAATACAAATTTGAAAAAAAATCAGTAAGAAAAAATGGAAAAAATAAGACAGCACTACTATGGTGAAAATCCCAATATAGAGTTGTACTGTACCTCCACTTCAAAGTAGTGAAAGGAATTGTGCATGGTTAGAGAAAAATAATTATGCCATTTTAGTGTTTTCATGCTAAAATACCGTAGGTTTGAGATGGTGTAAGGAATGAACCCAAATCAATTACATGGATCTTATTAAAATTCAATGTGGAGGTTTTAATCATTTGGGATTGTGAAATAAATAAGAGTAAAAAAACAGATTAGATACCCTAAACTTGGAACCCAAAATGCCCTGAGCCAAGAAAACACCTCAATAATGAAAACTGCGGAACTCGAACAACCAAGCAATGAGAGAGGATGAGAAAAAAATAACATACCTTTGATTCGAGGCTCGATTTGTCCAAGAGAAAGTCGAGGAGAAGCGCTGATAGTATTGGACTTCTATGAAAGCTTGAGAATCATGAATTAATTTAGTGCGGTTAGGGTTGTTTTAAAAATATCAGGGAGGCCTTTATCAGTACTTCCAAAAAAGCACTGATAAAAGGAATCTTTATCAATGCTAAAACATTAGCACTGATAAAGGATTTATAATTATAATTATAAATAAAAATATTTGCAAATTTATTTACAATTATTTATATATGATTGTAAATTTATTTATATCATTATATAAATTTATGTAATTATATATATATATATATATATATTCATTATATTCCTTATATTCATTATTTAAATATAATATTATAATATTATAATTATTTAAATATATAATTATTTTTAATGATTAAATAAATGATTTTTATCAAATAATATTTAATTATTTATAATTATACACATATAATTTTATAAATATAGTAAATATACATTTATAAATATATTTCAAAATATTTTTATAATTATTTATTTATAATTATAATTATATTTATATCATTATATATTAATTATTTAAATATATTTATTATCATTTTATAATTATAAATATATTTTTATCATTATATATATTTATATAATTATATATATATTTAATAAATATATATTATTATAAATTTAAATATTGTAAATATATTAATTATTTAAATATATTTATTATAATCTTATAATTTTTTTAAAGACAATTATTTATTTTTAATTATTCAAATAATTTTTAAAAATAATATTTACATATTTATATCATTATATATATTTATATAGTTATATATTTGTATTTAATAAATAAATATAAATATAAATATAAATATATAAAATATATTCATTATTTAAATAAATTTATTATAATTTAATAATTATTTAAATATATGTATAATTATTTATTTTTAATTTTATAAATACTTTAAAAAAAATATTTATTTATTTATAATTATAAATTTATAAATTTATAAATATAGTAAATATAAATTAATAAATATATTTATTTATAAATATTTCATTACAAATATATTTTTTTCTTTATTAATGTATATACAATCTTAAATGCATGCATGTTAAAAATGAGAGAAATTGAATAATTAAAAATGAGTACACTTTAAGAATATTGAAAAAGTGCATAAGTTTTATTAATTAAATAAAAATAATTAAAAACATATGGATATATATGTTGAAATAAATATGAATACATATTGAAAATATTAAAACATAGTAATTATATATATATATATATATATATATATATATATTTTAAAAATGATTAAATTCAAAAAACTCAAAAAATAATAAATATTAGAAATGAATAAATAATACATGACTGTAATAATAATAAAAATAAATAAATTAAATTTACTAATTAAAAACAAAATATATTAAATGTATCATGTTACTAAATGAAATTCTAAAATGAATACTGAAATTTGAACAAATTACATAAATATTAGTTGCATATGTTTTTATATATAATTTCATTAATTACATATATTTATGTGTGAAATCAATATAAGACGCATTTGATATATGTTAAATTGAAAAACCATATTAACGACATTCAATTAATTTCCATTATATGATACAATTAATCAGTATTTTTAACTAATATTAATTTTTAATTATAAACCATTCTTCACTAAATATATGACTTATTTAATGTAATCATAAATATTTTTGTATTATATAAATCATATTTTATTGAAATTATATATATATATATATTAAATATATTAATAAATAATTATGTATAAAAATCATTAAAATGAATAAGACTTTAATATGTTTTTAATTATTACATTTTATTCATTTTCTATATTTATATTAAATAGATGTTATTTATTACTATTTATAATTAATATATATATTAAAATTATTCATTTTTGTTAATAATTATTTCATTAATAAATTTTTTAATAATTTTTTGAAATTTATTCATTTTATTTTTTTAAAATTATTACAATTTATTCATTTTAATTTTTTAGTTTAATTATGATAATTTATTCATTTTATATATCTATATTTAATATATACTATTTATTAATATTTATAATATATATATACATATTAAATTTATTCATTTTTTTTCAATAATTATTTATTTAATATTTTTTTTACTTTTTTTAATTATTTCATTTTATAAAGGATACCCTTTATCATCGCTAAAAATAAAATGCTGATAAAGGGTTCATTTTATCCGCCCTAAAAAATCACTCATAAAGGGTACCTTTCACTAAAAATAATTGATAAAGCGTATCCTTTATCAACACTAGAAAAAAATACTGATAAAAGATACAATTTATCAGTGTTTTTTTTTGCATTGGTAAACAATACCCTTTATCAGTGATTTTTAGCACTCATAAAGGACACCTTTATCATTACTTTTTTCTAGCACTAATAAAGTCCAACATTGTATATAACACGTTTTTATGATGAAAATTCACATGTAACACTTAAAAATGTCCCTTTTTTTGTATTATTGAATTTACAAAATAATTAAACCTATATGCAAATATATTTTGGAATATTACCACACCATAATAATTTAAAAAGTATTAAATTAATCCTTATTATATATTAATACCAGTATTTATGTTTTCTTTGTTATTTTTGACAAAATCATTACAGAAATGTTCATGGAAGTAGTAAAATTGACAAAAACAAAACTAAACAAGTTATTATAGATGAATAAATACAAACATGTTTTTGAATAGTGATAGTTTAACATTTTTATAAGTTTATTCATTTCAAAAAAATGTTTTAAATGTGATAAATCAGTTATAATAAGGCCAAGATGAAGAATATAAATGAAAATAAAAATAAGAAACCATTACATACAAAGGGGAATGTCATGCCCCGACCTTTGAAATTTATTTATTTTATTCTTTTCCTAATTTTGGATCCTTTGGTCAAGGTTCAGGTTGAGTCCCAGTTTGACTTTATGAGTTTTTGGTTGAGAAATAATGTTTTTAGGCTTGACATCAAGGGGGGAACAAGCAACGTATGATTAAGTGAAACTATAAGAATTCACCCAAGTAACTGTTAGCTTGATTTTTGTGTCCAATGGTGAGGTGAATATGTTGCACATGGTTTGGGGAACCATACGGTAACCATGTGGTTTGGTTCTGGAACCTTAAAACAATGTTTAACATGATTGGTTCCTGGTTCAATAATCGTGTGTCCATCCCATTTGGGGTGCCCCTGTTGTCTAGTAGAGGGTGCACGGTTGGCGCACAATCTACCAAACTATGTGGCCAAACCATGCGAGCTGCCCATATTTGAAATAATTTGAAATTCTATGTTTTCCCTCCCCTCTTTTTAGACCCTTTTAAGATTTCCTTCCCTTGGGTTATTTTTAATGCATGAAGGTATCCCTCAATCTGTCTCCATTTGTTCATCCTACTCTATAGATTCTCCTTCATTGAATCAAAGGTGAGTTTTTATGGTTTTTGGACATTTTTCTCCTCTTTCTCTTATCTTCTCTTGATTTCTTGGTATTTACAGGGAGGGTTCTCTCTTTTCCAAACCCTAGGAGCTATCATTGATGTGTTGAGTTGTTTTTATTTGGATCTAGGGTGTGTAGATTGTCTGTTGGGATCAGTTCTTCCTTCCCTTGAAGTTTCATCGCATCTATATGTCGTTGAGGTAGGTGTTTCCATCTATTTCTTTTCTGATCCATTCCATTTAATGCTTGGGTGATTTCAATTAATTAATAAATATTTTTCTTATTAATGTGATTCATTTTTTTAGTTTATTGTGGTTCTTTCATGTCAGTAAAATTTGGTAAAAATGGTTTTTCAAGGCCTTCTTTCATTATACTAAGAAATGTATGCACATAACTTGTTTGATAAAATGTCAGAGGTTCTTTTAAAGTGAAATATGGGTGATTTGGGGTGATTTTTCCCTTGTTTGTATTTTGTTATGGGATTGGGTTGTGATTTGATCATTGTGTGTGGAAATTGGTGGCATTTAGGGTGTGGTTCTCATGTGTGATTTGTTGTGTTGGCGGTAGTGTGAATGGTGGATTTTATATAATTTCTCTTGTGTGATCTTTTGGATTTCAATGATAGTTCCATTGGATTTGGGAACATCTATATGTGCATGGGTTTCACATATGGATGGGAACACAAATGATAATGGACTTTCTTAACCTAAAAACATAGATTCCTAAACACTTATCCACCCCCTTCTTTCCTTCTTCAAACTCTCAATGATTTACTAATGGTCTGCTGGTTCCCAAAATGACATGAAAGTAGTTTTAAATTATTTTTTAAAGTAAGTTCATTTAGTATTTTTAAATATGGTTGTCCCTTAAATGGTACAAAATCTCTTTTGTAATCTTTTGTAATTTGGGTGTTTTCATCTTGGTTTTGAAGTGGTATTGGATTTGGAACGTAAAGGCCCGTTTGGAAATTTTCACAAAAAATATTTGTTTGATGTTGTTTCAAAAATGGTTTTGAATCATTTTGGTAATTTATTGGAATTGATAATGTTAAAGGCCCAGTTGGCACTTTTTAGTGTTTTATAAATAAATTGGTGTTTTGGAAGTACAAATGCTTGGTTGGAATCTTAACATGTTTTGTGAAATTTTTTATGAGATCATGTTATGTAACAACCCAATTGTCACTTGTGAATGACTTGGTGAGAGATGGGAACCCCTATAGAGGATTTACTGAGAGTGGGTTATCGCATTGGCGGTGTCCTTGTTTGGGGTAGGCAAGTGCAGTGGCGTCAGGTAAGGTGAGTCACATGTGTGAGGGACTACTCTTTTCACCATATACTATTACCATGGGTTTCCTAGGTGTCTTTTAGAGGGCCAATTAATGGTTTATTGTTAACCCCTATTAGATGGGTTGGTACCCCCTTAACTTTATAGGGATTTGTGGGACGTTCCACTGGATTGTAAATTATAACAGATAGTTAGTTATAGACTATAAAGTTTCACCATATGTTGATAGGTGAGTCTAACCCAATTATGTCCCAGGATCACTCTAGATATGTTTAGGGAAATCCCATGGTTACTATTTTTATATGCTTGTTTATTTTTCTTGTTGTACTTGGTTTCCAGTTTGGTATCATTTCATTTCATTTTTAGTTTATCCTTGCATTACTTTCTCTAGATTTATGTGTGAAACTTGGTTTTTAAAATGGAAATCTATATTGAAAATGGGAATTTGGAGTTTTTGTTTTGAAAAAGGGAAAGTTGAATTTTTTTATTTAAATAATAAAAACCTATTTTATATTTATATTTAAAACTAGTGTTTGTCGACTATTTTTGGAAAGAAAATGTATGGATTCTGTGGTGGTTTCCTACTAAGCTGTTATGCTTACACCCTACTTGTGCTATTCGGTGTCAGTAGACCGAAGTTGTTTTGTAGGTTTAGGTTTCTAGTTAGGTTGTGTCTCGTAACAGGTCAGTTTGTGGGTAGGGATGACTGTGATGTCACATGTAGATATTGTTCATAGATGTTTGGTTTGTTTTTTTTAGTTTATTTTTTTTTCATTTGTATTTGTATCTAGATCAGTTTGTGTATTTAATGATGTTCAGTTGTTGGATTTTTCTAAGTGTTTTGTTTTAGTATTTCAATCCTAATTTATTCAGGGGATAAATCTTTCTGATTTGATAATTGTTATTCCCTAAACTTGTTTCTATCTCATGGGGATCAGTAACCCCCTTCGTTCCACATCTCAGATTGGTTTTGATGTCAGGTTGTATGGAATACCATCCTAGTTCGTGACTAAATGGTATCAGAGTAGGTTCTTTGTTATTTGGGGTGTCATGTAAATTGGAGATTAGGATTTTTAGGACTCAATAGGTAGGTACAATTAGAGCGTCACAAACTCTTTCTAGTTATAATCCTTGAATTTCTAGGGGTAGTCTAGGTTTTGAGTCTTTTTTATTTGTTTTGGGTAAAGAATGAAAATAGAGGTGATCTGGTGTTATGTCGTGATCTCACACGGAGTAGTGACCCATGTGGATCCCGAGTAAACTGTTCAATTTCCATCCTTGGTTTTGATGCTTACTTAGGTAATGTCCCACTAACCATGTCTCTAGGTTAGGCATGGCTACTAGTTTTGTACTTTGGTAGTTTGGTGTGACTTATGATTTGTTTCAGTCTTGATTGATGATAGTAAGCTCTTAAAATTAAATTGTTTTTTTAAATAGAAATGTTTTCTTTCAAGTGGGTCTGAAATTAGAAAGAATGTGTTTTAAAAGAGATGGTGATTTTGAATTTTGAAAAATTTGGGTGAATTCTTTGTTTAATAATGGAATGGTTTGTGTGGCCCTTGGTATTCCTTATGGATGTTTACATATGTGTGGGTGTGTATGGAAAGTGAATGTGGGAACTTGTATATGGATAATGTAAGAAAAAGTGGATGGACACATATGGGATGGTTCATAGGATGCCATGGGTCAGTATTTGAAATTAAAGGTTTGTCTTGGTTTTTCTAAGTTAGTTTTTGAAAGGGAAAATGGTTTTAGAAAAAAAATTTCCTTTAAAATGGATTTTGGTATTTGGATAATGGCCTTGGAAGAAGGAGGTTTTGAAATTGAAATTAATAGGGTGGGTTTTGAAAAGAGGATATATGGTTTTCCTTGTATGTGTTTGATTTGTGATCTGGTTGCTTTGGATTGAGGTGCTCTCTCACTGGTTATATTTGCAGGATGATATTGATTCTAGATTTGTGATCCATGTGTTATTCATAATATTCCACACAGAAATTTCCCTAAAGTTTCCAATGATTCATGACCAATTTCTGATTCTTCTCAAGTGTTACCTTTCTACTGTGGTGATCATGGAATTTTAGAGGTAGTGGTGTGATCAGAAGAAATCAAGAGAATCTTTATATCGTTGGGAACTACTGAAATTGTTAGGGTCTGTGTTGTTTTAGGTTTGTTTTAAGGTACATATTTAGACGCATGGAATATGTTCTATCTATCATCGATGAAGGTTGTGATGAAGTGGGAAGTGTTTAGGTATGTTTTCATCTAATGGTTTATACCTGAGGAGGTGAAGACAATGAAGTTGGAAGAGCTCCTGAATGTTCAGTAAGGCCAACAGATAGTGAAGGCTTATGTTGAACATATCAAGGAGCATGTTTCCTTCTCTCCAGAGATATCATCACAAGATTTGTTGATGGGTTCTCTTTTCATTGTGAGTATCTGTCCAAAGATCAAGGATTGATCCCTCTCCTCTAAGGATCTTTATTTTGAGAAGTTGGTGGATGAATCATTTTTAGATGAGTTGTTTTTTGGAGTGCTGGTAGTTGACACTCTGATTTCTCTTATTCCTTGTGAAGGTTCCCCATCTGTCGAGGAGTGTATGCTAGAGGAACGTGTCTTTGAGAAGTCTCCTTCATTGGTTCCAACTTCCAGCTTGTCAGAACAATTTCTCATGTGCGACCAGTGTGGTCAGTTCAGGCATTCGAAGATGTATTTTATCAATCCTCTAAAGAATTATCATTGTAGTGGTTTTTTGGGTCATCTATATAAGTTTTGTTAGAATCATTTCCCGAAGAAGAGGTCTTGATCAGAGGATTTTGATTCCTAGCTACGAGGCAGTAGATGATTCAACCATCAGGGATCTAGCCATAGGCCTCATAGTGAAGCTAGTGCCTAGTCAGAAATTTTCAGGGGTGTGTGGGGAACCTTGGCCTAGCTTTGCCTCCTGTGTGGATATTGGGATATTTGAAGTTTCCTTGTTTTAGTTTTTTTTTGTTTTTGTAAGTTCATCATTTCAATGTAAAAGTGTAATGGACTTGTTCTATCATAGTCAAAGTACATTTTTTATCTAAATGTGTCACTTTGAATCATTTTTTCTTTTTTGATTATGTTTTTTTATTATGTGGGTTGGTCTTGGTTTTAGTTGTGCTCGTTTAGAGATGCTTGAGTTTTGTGGAATTCATGGATTGTGGTTCCGGTTCACTATTTAGTTTGATTTCCTTTAATGGTATTCCCCTAGTTTTGGGGGTTTTGTGTGTGTGGGAAGTTTCAGGTTTCATGGAAAGTGTTGTCTATTTTGTGTGAAGGAGATGGATATGTTCGATTGGGTAGTTCTGGTCGTGGTGGGGGTGTTTCTCAATTAATGTGGAGAAGTTTGGGTTAACTTGTTTCATGAGTTCTTGGTTTTCTTAGTGATATTTTCTGAGTTCTTATAGTGGGAATAACTCTTTTCTGTTCTCCCAAGGTTCTTCGTGCAACATTTTTATCTAGAATTGGTTGGATAAGACTTTTGGAGTGAGAAGTCACCCCAAGATTCATGGTTCCTTTCGATTTTTATCGGGAATGGAATTGAGTTTTGTTTACCTTTTAGCTGGGTGAATTTCTAGGGGAATAAAGTGTTTTTGGTGGGGAGAATATTCACACCCAAACTTAAATATTCCTTTATTTTATCATTTTCTTGATTTTGGATCCTTTGGTCAAGGTTTGGGTTGATTCCTAGTTTGAATTTTTGAGTTTCTAGTTGGGAAATTATTTTTTTGGGCTTGCAGCAAGCAGAACATGGGTAGAGAATGACTAATTAAAACTATGAATCTTCAAATAGGTAACTATGTGGCTTGATTTTGGTGTCTAGTGGTGAGGCACACAGGTTGGGTATAGTTTGGGGAACTGTGTGGAAACCATACGGTTTGGTTCTAGAACAGAACAAAAGCGTTCAACACGGCTGGTGCACGTTTTGGTAACCATGTGGCCAACCCATGTGGGGTGCCCCTCTTTTCTATTTGAGGGAGCATGGTTGGTGCACCATTTACTAAACTTTGTTGATAAATCATGTGAGTGGAATAGATTTTAATATTTTTTCAAATTCGAGTTTTTACTCCATTCTTTTTAGATTCTTTCAGTATTTACTTCCCTTGGGTCATTTTTGGCACATGAAGGGAGTCCCCAAGCCCTCTCCCATTGATCTTCCTCCTCCATGGATTCTCATACATTGAATCTAAGGTGTGTTTTAGGGTTTTTGAACATTTGTCTCCCATTTATCTTCTACTCTCTTGATTTCTTGGTATTTCCATGGTGGTTTATCTTTTGGCTGAACCATAGGATATAAGGTTGATTTGTTGAGAAGTTTTTCTTTGGATTTAGGGTGTTTGGATTGTCCATTGGTCTAGATTATTTTTCCCCTTTAAGTTTCATCGCATTTTCATGTCGTTTAGGTAAGTGTTTCTATCTTTTCCCTTTTGTATCCATTCCATTTGATGATTGAGTGCTTTAAATTAATTTATAAATATTATTTGTATTCTTTGGATGCATTTGGTTAGTTTATTTGGGTTCATTCATGTTGTTAAAATTTAGTAAAAATAGTTTTTGAAGGGATTCGTTCATTACGCATAGAATTATATGCACAAAACATGTTTGATAAAATGCCAAACGTTATTTTAAAGTGAAATATGGGTGCTTTGGGGTGGTGTTTTCCCTTGGTTGTGTTTAGTAATGGGATTGGGTTTTTATTTGAGCATTGTGTGTGGATATTGGTGGCATTTATAGTATGGTTCTTATGTGTGATTTGTTGTGTTGCTGATACTACGAGTGGTATCTTTTTTAAAATGGATCTTGTATACTATTTTTTTTCAAAAAATGTTCCACTGTTTTTGGGCCCATCCATATGTGCATGGGGTGTGTATATTGATAGACAAAAAATTGATAGTTTCCTTTCTTAACTTAAAAAATAGGATTTAAAAAACACTTATCCCCCCCTTCATTCCTTTTTTAAACTCTTGATGCTTTACTAATGGTCTCTTGGTTTCCCAAATGAAATGAAAATGGTTTCAAATTATATTTAAAAGTAAGTTTGTCTGTATTTTTAAAGACTTTTGGTTTCTAAATGGTACAAAATCTCATTTGGCATCTTTTTTTATTAGTGTGTTTTCATATTGGTTTTGAAGTGGTATTGGATTTGGAACCAAAAGGCTTGTTTGTAATTTTTCTCATAAAAGTGGTGTTTGATGTTGTTTCGAAAATGGTTAGGAAAAATTCTAAAAATGTATTGGAATTAATAATGTTGAAGGCCTAATTGGAATTTATTGTGCTTTGGAAATAAATTGTGGTTTTGGAAGTAGAAATTCTTGGTTGGCATCTTAGCTTGTTTTGAGAAATGTTTTACAAGATCATGTGATGTGATGGACCGATCAACACTTGTGAATAACTTGATGTGAGATGGGAACCCCTATGGAGGGTTTCACAAGATTAGTTTATTGTATAGGTGGTGTTGGTGTTTGGTGCAGACAGGTACAGTGGCAATAGGTAAGGTGAGTCATCCGTGCGAGGGACTCCTCCTTTCACCATATACTATTATTATGGGTTTATTGCATATGTTTTAGAGTGTTGAGTGAACATTTATTTTAAAAAATGATTAGACAGGTTGGTACCCCCTTGAATTTATAGGTCTTGGTGGGACGTTCCAATAGATTGGCAGTTTTAATGGACAATTGGTTATAGACTATGGAGATGCACCATATGTCAGCAGGTGAGTCCGACCCGAGTATATCCAGGGATTTCTCTAAGGATGTTTAGGAAATAGACATGGTTACTATATATATGTTCTTGTTTATTTTTCTTGTTGCACTTGTTTTCCTATTTGGTATAATTTCATTTCAGTTTTGTCTTATCCTTTTATCACTTGCTCTAGATTTATGTGTGAAACTTTGTTTTGAAAATGAAAATCATGGTTGAAAATGGGAATATGGCATGTTTTCATTGAAAAAGTGAAATATGTGTTTGTCTATTAAAATTATAAACACCTATTTTTATATTTTTATTTCAATATAGAGTTTGTGGATTTAATTGAGAAAGGAAATGTATGGATTCTATGGTGGTTTCCTACTGAGTTGTTAACCTCACACCCTACTTGTGCCATTCGACATCGTTAGAACCAAGTTGTTTTAAAGGTATGGGTTTTTGGTTTGGTTGTTCCTCATAGAAGGCCTATTTGTGGAAGGGGTGACCATGAGGTCCCATGGATATCATTTTGGTATCATTTTGGTTTGGTTTTTTTAGTTTCATCTTTTTTTAGTTGTATTTGTATCTGGATCAATTTGGTATTTACTGGTGTTCAGTTTTTGGCTTTTGTTGAGCATTCAGTTTTGGTATTTTGATTATGTTTAATTCTTGGAAGAAATCATTACGATTTGATTATTTTGATGCTCGACACTAGTTTCTTGCCTATGAAGATTACGAACTCCCTTTGGTCTATGTCACGGATCGGGTCAGATGTTGGGTTGGATGGCCCCCTTGGCTTGGTTCATGACAGAAAAATTTCCCCCCTTCTTCGAAAATGTCTTGGTTTTTAAATAGATTAGAAAAATTAATAAACAACATCGGCTAACTAAAATTTTAGAGGATTCTTAGATATGGAAATTTGGAAGATTATATGGGAGAGTTGAAATTTTGGTTAACTCTTTGATGTTCTAGAATTAGTATCCTTTAATAAGAAATATCCAAAGGAGTTTTCACAAATATTATGTTCTTGAGGTTCTAGAAAGTACTTTAAAAAATTGATGGTGGATTATAAATATGAAAGTGATAGTATTCAAAAATATATATAACACAAATTTTTTCATGATAAGATTTTATTCTTTTTAATTGATTTATAACTAATTATTAACATTAAATAATCTTTAATATCAATTTTAGGAAAATTTTCATAAATTGGATTTCAAAATATCTAGGGAAATGTGGAATTGAAATTTAAACATTTAGATTAGTTATAAGATAGCTTGATTATCTATAAAATTCATGAAAGTCTCTAATTAATCAAAATATTATCACTTTTAATATTTCTTAAAACAATTATCTTTGAATTTTCTACTACTTTCACTTGCACTATGTCAACATGTAAGAATTTTAGATATTATACTATTGGTAAAAATATAAAACTCATTAAAATCAAGAACATAATTCATTAATCATAAATAATGTTATCTTTAATAATTTAAAACAAGTTTTATCCTTATCATTATCATGAAAAAATATTTGAGATATTAATTGATAGAGAGTGACATTTTGTAATATTATCTTCTTAATATAAAAGGGATTGTAATTCTCAGGGAAAGTAAGTCCAAATTTAAAAAAAACAAATAGTACTTGAGATAAGTGGGAGGTCTAGAAATTCCTCATCAACTCTTTTAAATATATTATTTTTTGAAATTTTAAGGCTTTAACCCTTGATACACTTTTACCTTATTTTAGTCTTTACCATGGTGACTAAGTTGAACTATAAAAAGTTATTTTTATAAATAAAAAATGTAATATAACATATTAAATAATGTTAATATTATGTTTCCAAACATGAATTGTTTTCCCAAAATTCAATTTCTTGAGTTGGTAAAAAATAATTTTAATAAAAGTGTGTTTAATGCAATAAATACACTCTTTAGAAAAAATTGACTTTCAGACATAGAAATGAATTCACAACAAAATCATGTTTAATATTTATTACAATGAAATTTATTGGTTTAATATTAAAAATGAATATTTTTTTACATTCAAAGTAATCTAAAATTTAATGTAACCATTTGAATACATACTTAATGTAAATGGTCCAAAATAGTTTTTTATTATATTAAATTATTACTTAGGTTACAAAATTTCAAACTTGGGTTTCCAAATTCATTATAATATTTTTAAACACATCATTTTACTCCTTAAATAATTTTTTTATTAACAATGGTTTTATAAAATTTTAAGTCATACATATCCTGATGATTTCATAATCTTTATGGTATTTCTAAAAGTGGTATTTTTCACTATTCAACTAAAAATCAATCATTTCATAAAAATTCCAAAAAATCAGCCAAATAAAATTTTTAATTAATGGATATAAAAATGAAGTTTATTTTTTCAAATTCAAATTAAAAAATTTGATAATTTAAATTTTAAATAAAAATAATAAATACAATGAAAACTGTTTTCTAGGAAATTGGCCTTTTAAAACATTAATTGTTCTCAACATTATTTCATATAAATTAAATATAAGTTTAATTTTTTTTCACATTGAAACATTTAATTATAATATTACTTTTAAAAAAAAATTCAATTTTATTTAATATAAATACACTGTATTTTAAAAAATATTTTGGAAAAATATTTTTTTATAGTTAAATAGTTTAATCACTTTAAATTACTTATTTATCTTTTAATCTGTAAATTAATATAATTAATTGGTATTAAAACAAATCAATCATTATTTAAATATAAAAATTATATTTAAGGAATTAAAATAAATGTTTTTATTATAAATTATTTTAATATCTTTTCATTTACTTGATGTTTTATTCTCATTGTAATTTCCTTGATGATGTTTCAGATTGTATACTCATAATATATTCAAGTTTACCTTAAATTATAATGATGTATTTTTTTAGAAAAGTGAGCCTTGAGTCCCTTGCAATATAAGAAAAAAGGGTTACATTATTCGGAAAGAAGGAATTTTACATTTATCTATTAGAAAGAAAATGCTCATGTCGTCGGGTAAAGAAGTCGAGTGTTGGCATCCTTATGCATTCACTCTTTTGTTAGCCAACCCATTCGCAATATAGTTTACCTCCCTATAGGAATGGGTGATGATGTAATTCAGAGAAGAGAGCATGTCCAGACAATTCACCCATTTTGCGGCCAGCTTCCATGAGAGATGCCTTTGGCCCACTCTAATAGCCAGTACGAGGTTTGTGAAGTCACATTCGAACCATATATTATTCCGTTTTTGTTTGAGAGCGGTATCAACCACCATTATGAGGCCCATCATTTCTAATTCAAGCACTGTGAAGATTCTACAAGGTCCATATAAGCATTCGATGACATCCCCATTCTCATATCTGAAAATAGCACTATAACCCGAGGGGCCTGGGTTCCCCCGAGAGGCTCCATCCGTGTTGCACTTGATCCATCCTGCAAAAGGTGAGGTCCAGAAAACTTCCATGGTCTGATAGGGTTCAGGAAAATTACCAGTGATATTAAGACACCAAAGGATAAGCCATTCTTCAATTGAGTTTCTGCATTTTCTGGAATGCAGCTTATTAGCCTCATGCACTGCAGTAAGTATGCAAGACATTCCGCTACCCGCAATGAAGTCGCGCCTGCCATGCACCACTGCATTTCTGCTGCTCCAGATCTAGTGTAGAGTTTCAGCGTATTCCACTTGGAAGAGGACTTTGATCTGCTTGAAAAAATGCTTGCTGAACAGAGCTTTAATATAATGTTGAACCGAACCTGAGTAAGGGATTTGAAGACCAAAAAGCTGCTGTACTGATACCCACAAGGATGAGGCAGCCTTTCAACTCAATAAAAGGTGATCAACATCCTCTCTATGCTATATGAAAAGAGTACATCTAGAGAAAAGGGGAATTCCAACCCTTTGAATATTGGTATCAACAAGAATTTTGTTAAAAACAAGCCTCCAGAGAAGCGTGAACCGGGAAGGTGCCATCCATTTTTTGTTCAACCTGTCGATCCAATGTTCTTCAGCCTCAATTAAATGATTATAGAAAGTTTTAGAGTCAAGAACTCCATTTGGAGACCCTTCCCAAATCAGCGTGTCATCGTGCTTGATAAAATCATTGCTGTTAACAATGTTGACGACATCCTCTAGAATCATATCCATATTTTACAGCTGCTCCTTTATTTTTATGGTATGATCGATGTGATATTCCTCTGGATTGATATGAGAGATAAGTGGCACTCTGGTCCAATTGTAATTACAAAAGCGTAGGGAGGAGTTTTTACTCACCATCCATTTAGAGTGGATGAGAATTTTTTGGAAAGTGACCTTAATTCCAGGCCAAATGGAGGATTCCAGATAACTGGATTTTCTGTCTATGATTCTTCTCAAGAAGTATAGAAAATAATTTTTGTGATTGAGAAGTTTCCATACAAACTTGGCTTGCAAATATTGGTTGAAGGCTTTCAGATTTTTAACACCTAGTCCTCCCAAAGCATGTGGCAAGCAGCATTTCTTCCATTGGGCAGTAATACTCTTTCTTTCCATGATGTTTCCACTCGATAAAAAGTTCATCATCATCATGTTAAGACTTTTAATAATGGAATCATGCCAAGTATAAACCATGAAAGAGTAAACAAGCTTCGAAATAACCATGTGCTTTATTAGGAAAATGCGTCCAGCCCTGGAGAGGGATTTCCCCTTCCAATAAGAAATGGTTTTTCTGATTTGATCCATTTCATTAGATAAGTGAGACTACCTGGGCCTTCTCCAAAACATTGGGACACCCAAATAATTGAAAGGAAATTCTCCCTTCTTTATTCCCAAGTCAGATGTGAGGCGCGCCTTCCTAGAGGCTTAGAATCCCTTACCAAAAAAATATATGACTTTCTCCAGCTGATGGACTGTCCAGAAACACTCTCATAATGTTGTAAAGACTTTTTAATGTTATTAATGTTCCTTTTGTCCCCCTGTGTGAAAATGACAATGTTATCAGCAAAGAAAATGTGAGAGGGAGCGGGGTTACCTCTTCCTGCTCTGATGATGGAAAGATCTCCCTGGTTCACCATGTCCAAGAGAAGTCTACTCAGGTAGTCCTCATCTAGAGAAAAGATGATGGCCGAGGGGGGGTCTCCTTGCCGTACCCCCCTTGAGAAAGTAACATAGCCCTATGGGGATCCGTTAATAAGTATGGAGACTCGAGCTGAGTTGAATAGAACCATGATCCAATGAATGAATTTAGCATTGAAACCAAAATTATTAAGCACGGTGCTGATAAATCCCCAGTCCATGGTATCGAAAGCCTTGGTGATGTCCAATTTGAGGGAAATGTTTCCACCTCTAGTTGTTTTTCTTAGCAAGTTGACACATTCTGAGGCAGTGAGAAAGAAATCCTGAATATTTCAACCTTTCACGAAGACAAATTGATTCCAGGATATAATTTTTTCAGAAATGCGAGTGATCTAGATAAAATTTTAGTGATTACCTTGTATATGGTGTTGACAAGAGAAACTATCTTGAATTGGCCAATCTCGCTAGAATTCTCATCATTAAGGATGAGAGTTATGAATTATGCATTTAAACCCAAAGGGAAAGTTCCATCTTTGAACAAGTGTTGAACAAGATGGCAAACATCATTCTGAATTATGTCCCAATATGTCTGAAAGAATTCGTTGGTGATCCGGTCCGACCCTGGGGAGGTTTCTTTTCTAAGACCAAAGACTGCCTCTTTGATTTAAAATTCCATTGGCATAGCAATGAGAAGGATATTATCCTCCATAGTGACCATGATAGGGATGATGTTGTCCCTTATTAAATCAGTTTTTGGTGGACCATTGAACAAATTATTATAAAATGATACAATATTATCTGAGAGTTCATTCCTTCCTTCCAAAATCCGACCCCCTCCCTGAGAAGAGCAAGAGGCCTATTGTCTTGTCGAATCCTCTGAAGGGCATAAAATAATTTAGTGTTTATTTCCCCATCTGCGAGCCATCTTGCTTTAAATATTTCTTTTTTAATGTTGTCCCGAAGTTTCAGCAGGCAACTTAGCCTAGAGAAAATATCCACCTCTTGCCTCATGTCTCCACTAAATTTCTCTTTGGTAGAGGTCTCTTGTAAATCGTGAAAAAGGAATTAAAGCCCATATATTTCAATATCCATTAAGCTAAATCTATCTTTGATCCATTGTTTCAGTTTCAGTTTCACTAGTTTGAGCTTCGTAAGACATATCAGAGGGTTGGCTCCATCAATTCTCTAGTTCCAAGAATTCTGCACTATAGCTAAGCATTCTGGGAGGGAGATCCAAGCACTGTTAAATCTGAAAGGTAGTTGGTTAGCTCTTTTAAGATTCGTAAGGCTCACAAAGATAGGGTGATGGTATGAGTTGTGTTTAGCCAAGGTGATACACGATATAGACTTCCAAAGCTTAAGTGAAGAATCGTTGACAAATTCCCTATCAATCCTACTGGCTATCATGCCAGTCAGATGCTGTCTATACCAGGTGAATTTAGCTCCAACAAGTTTGAATTCCGTAAGACAGACCCCCTCAATAAACCCGCGAAATTCATTCAAGGATGTTCTGTTGGTCAGAGGACCAATCTTCTCTTCCACATGTAGAATAGAGTTGAAGTCCCTAGCAATAATCCATGGATCAAAAATTGTGTTTGCTAGGTCACAGATGTGATTCCACAGTGGTCTCCTGTCAATGTAGTTGGTATGAGCATACAAAATCGAGAAATAGTTTTTTTACTTGACTCCAAAAAATTGAAAGTGAGGATATATTCATTCACAGTAACATTATCTGGACCGACCAATGATTTGTGAACAAAAATCCAGATTATGTCTGGTACCCATTCAGCACTAGTATAGCTCAGGAGAGAATAGTCTGCCTTGGAAAAGGATTTATCAAACTTCGTAGAGATAGTCTTAGGTTCATAAATGCCTAAGATGTCTGGTTTATACTTACCTACAATCATCTAGATGGAACTCAAGGTGTCAGGATTGGCCAGCCCTTGACAGTTCCAAAAAAGTATCCTCATTTATGTAAAGATTTAGGGGTTATCCCCCCTTGCCTTTGGCATCCAATATTTTTAGTCTTCAAGTAGATCTGGTTGAGGAAGCTGGGCCCCCATTTTTGAGGTCTTGAGGGACCTTCAGAGTATGCTGTTGCATGTTCATGCTACTCCTTCTTCCATTAAGGGGTTGAGTTGAGCAGTCAAAAACTTTTATCTCTGGTCTGGTAAGGAATTGATCCAAATATTCAATCCCTGTTTTGGTGTCACCTTCATTAATCTTATCCTGCAAAATAAAACAGCCCCTCTGATCTGGAGATCCTGGGGCATGTATTTCTCGATCCAACGTTAAGTTTGAATCCTTCGACATACCGTTGGACAAAGGCTCTATAGCATCCTGAATCAACATCAAATTATCCTGGATATCCTTTTCAAACAAGTCCAAGGTGAAAACCTAAAGTTGGAGTGAAATTGCTACCGAGAGAATCTCCTTTGAGAAATTCAGATCCTCCTGCTCCTCTTGTTGGTATGTAGTTTTGTCCGAGCTGTCCTCATGTCTAAGTCGCTCATTATGATGATTCTCAACCTCATCCATGTTGGCCCATGAAATGAAGTTCACATTCATTCCTGACGAACTCCCCTTTTGCATATCAGCGCCCAAGTCCCTCTTTTTTTCCATGTAAGTGGCTCCTTTTCCCCTAGTAACCTACCGCCATACAACATGATTAGAGGCAGGCTTAACCAATTTTTGTAGAACCCGACAATTGTTGAAAATATGACCAACCATTTTACAATGTTCACAAAATTTTGGAAGGTTCTCAAACTCATAGTTGATTTCAAGCTGATGATCCCCTGATGCTAAAAAAATTCGACTAGGAGGAGGCGCCTCCATGTCAATTTTGATGAGAACCCTAGAATACAAACCCAAATCACCATTAATGGAATGATGATCTATTTTCAACGGTGTACCCAACCCTTAGGCAATATCACTGAGAATTTTGGGGTGCTAGTAGACCCACGACAAGCCATGTATCCTTGTCCACACCGGAGCCATTGATACCCGCTGCTTGAATGAATTGAAGTTGGTATCCCATTCTGAGAGGCAAAAAAAATCTTATTTGAGATTGAGGTTCCCTATTCTCTAGGCCATGTCGAGGTAAACCTTCCTTTCAAAAATAATCTGAAAAAACCCCTTCCCAATTGGTATCATTCTCCATCCTGAGAAACCCCAACAATGAGAAATTCGACTTTTCAAATCTGTATAGGACCATGATTTCATTCCCTTTTCATATGATGTTCATCCCAGTAGTGAGTATTTTCATAGGTCCAAGCAACAAAACAAAAATTTTATAATAATTATATTTGATAAACATATTAAAATCAATTGTAATATTTCTTATCTAATAACACATGCATTTAATTGCATGGTATATTCAATTAAACTATTGATTAAAACCATAACTCTTTTATATTAACATATATTTCCATAAGTTTCATTAATATTAATAACCTAATCCCTCAAAATAATTATACTAGAGTTTACCATGATATTTTACGCTATATTCTAAACCCAAAAAACATGGATTCCAATGCTCCAAATATTCAATGAACACTTTATCCCTTAAAAAAATTAATATCATACAAAAAAATATTACAGTAATCATAAATACTGTAAATAATAAATTAATTTTTTTCCAAAATAACCTAAATCACCTCATCACCAAATCAATTTTCAACTCCAAATACCATCTATAGTGCTCAACTTATATTCCTAGCATCTGTTAACCCATTTTTCACATTAACTATGTTTACCTAAAAATATAATATCATATCCACCCAAATGGATATTTATACATCAATTAGGTATTCTTCCTAAGAGCTAATAAAAATCACTAAAAATATCATTAATCATCTTGAAATCCAATAACACGATACCTCAAAAAAGGAATATATATCTTTGATCATATAATTGAACATAAAATTATCAAATTATAATGGTATACACAACTCATAAATTATCATCATCTGATAACATCCTAACCTCTAAAGTTATATAAACCTTGCTATAATAAAAATCGAGACAGTCTGAGACCGATACACCTAGATCCAATGCTAAAAAAAATCTTCTTTTCATAGTGGATTTGACACCAACTAAAGTAAACCAAATTTAACCATCCAAAAATAAAATATCCATAAGAAAAATTAATTCAATTATATACCCAATGCCTTTTAGGATTATATTTTTAGATAATTAGGAATAATGATGTAAATAAAAAACCCTTAATTTTCTTATCAAATGGATATTTTTTCCACTATACCATGAACTTTTTATTACACAGTAAGTCTTTACCAACTACCAAAAAGTTACAATCATGTGACACACTTCTCAATATATCATAAAAGAATATCATTCTACATAATCTAAGGAGATGAAAAAATAAGAAGGGTGAGCTCAAAATCTCAATAATGGAAAATATTGGCATTAATAATCTATGATCATAACTGAGCACAAGATGATCATATGTATATGAGAAAATAATGAGATTGAAATTTCATAATATGTGAGAATAATACCCCATAGTACATGAATCATAAATCATAAAATAATGGCCTAAATATTATAGTATAAATATGATTCATATTTTTTCATGACCCCTTCCCTCCAAATGTACCCCTCCTATATCATTAATAGAGAAAGTTAGATAATAATTCCCAAATTTCACCTCCAATAGGACACTAGTTGGAGACAAGCACCGAGGGTATATAATCACACACATGGGATTCATTACCCTTATAAATATTTGTGATGTGAGGGATAAGATGATAATAAAAACTAAACAACTAATTCTTATAAAAAATGAAGAACAAACCCAATACATGAATATAATGTCAAACAACTGAAATAATAAAAAATACTAAATCAAATCCTTGATAGAAACCATAAACCTCCAAAGGCTCCTAACAACTACTCAAACTAGTAATGTCAACCTTGATCACTAGCCATTATCTGCTGACTTGAAAAAATAGTTTTTTATATACATAAGGTGAGAATAACATGTATATTCCATAGGATACTCCCTGAAACCACACATGAAAATATGAAGGAAACATACAAAATATCAGTGAATAAACAAATGAAATTAACCCATTACCTAAACAAGTATATTATTCCATTCCCATAAACACCATAAATTACTAAAAAATAATGCATAAAAGTATAACCATGATATTGAGAACATATATATAAAGAAATAGGTATATCTCAACCACTTCCCCATTGGTTTACCTCTCTCACACCCCAACATCACACCTCATGAGCTCTCATCCCTTTAATAAATTATGTCATTGTTTAGGTGAGTCGAGCCTCATCTCTAATTACCTCATCCCTATGTAGGTCCCAACATCTCATGTTGGCATCATTCCACTTATAAATCCCATAATCATCACCATCCTAACTATAAACAAGTGTATTTATGGAAGATAATACAACCCTTATAAATGAATTATACCCAAAACCATTATATCCAATGAAAATAAACTCTTGGTAAGCTAGATCCACCATTACCAAGTAAAAGTGTGAACCATAACATCAATCCATAACTGCCAACAACACACATGTATGGTAAATCACCCCATTACATACCTTCCTATAATACTATAGTTTAAGATAGAGTGGCAGAGAGAGGGTATTCAACCATTATATCCTTACAAAATTTGATATTATGGAGAACACCTCTAGAACCTCTAGTTGTTGGTTTCCCATATGACATGGATGCGGCGTCTCTAAAATATATATATATATATATAGAATTTATATAGCTCATAACCACACTAAGGGGAACTACATATCCTTAGACTTATCTATCATTATTGTTACACAAGACACTTGGTTGTCACTATTAAGGTCTAGATACCAGACTAGCATACAAGTATCAAGGATAATATGAATTAATTTAGTATCCATTTATTAATATTATTCTATTTTATATTAAAAAATTAAAATTTTAGTCTTATAATACTTGGCCCAATGAAATAAAAAAAAACTACTTTCTTATATTCTCAAGTATGACATTATCAAAAGTAGAAAAAACATGATTTAACCTGATTCTTTTATTAGTATATTAATCATTTAAAAATCAACAGGGTACTCTAGTACATAGAATAAGCTACCAATTAAAAGATTCACTCATGGTTTATTGCATCAAACTATGTCCCTCAGTTATAATCTGTTCATATAAATAACCATTTTCTATTGGAATCAAGTAAGAATAAAGCTATAAATAATCATTGATGGGAAAAAACCACAATGAAATCATTCCAACCTTCCCCATGTACCACACCATTCCATATAAAATTACACCCGTCATCTTATTCCAACATCGTCATCATAATAATCACCTTGTGTCTCCAAAATCATCAAAATTAGCACCTCATACAACCATTATCATCATAATAGGCAGCGTGTGTCACTATCACAGCCTTGAGCACCCCTACCCATTAATCGTCAAATATTCCAACAACACAAGGTTATAAATAAATCATGTCAAGGATTTAAATACATAGAGTATAAATATACATTTAATATAGTATTACACAAATAATTTAAAAGGAAACTACAGTTAAATCAAACAATGCATTATAGCCTTTATCAAACAATGATGACCTAACTCAGCCCAAAAGAAATGATTTAAGTAATAATTAAATATATATTATTGTATTTTATTAAAAGGATACAAATAAATAAAACACATCTGCTATATCCATATGAATTTAAAAGTCTAAATATTAATTTTTTTTTAATTTGGAGTTCCATTATAAGCTTTTTTTTTCATATATCAATACTCTAATTGATAATTATTTCAACATGAATCATTCATTATAAAAAATCATTAATAGATTTAAGTTGTTATTTAATTTCTAAGAATACAAACCATGTTTAAAAGAAATAATGATAAATAGGAAAGTGTCTAGTAAATATCAAGAGGCAACAAATATAAAACAAACTCGGTCAAAAAAGTCTCAACAAATAATTTAATTCCCATAATATAAAGTATTATTTATCATCATTACATCATAATGACCATTTCATTTTTCTAATTTTTTGAATTATAAAATAATTCACATCAACATTATTTAATTAATATAACACCATGAAAATTCATTATTTTAATTTTATCAAATAATAATTACACAATGGTATGAAAAAGTTTATTTCTCTCTCTTGGATAATTTCTAAAAAATAAAAAATAATAGTTTTCTTATATTTAAGATCTTAACACGTTAGGCTATAGCATGTTGAATAATTCCAACAAATATTAATCAATAAACAACAATTAATAAACCATTTCTCTCTCCTAGTTAATTATAAGGATAATAATAAATTATCACCCAACCATTACAACATGTGAAAACACCATATATCAATTATGGAATTAATAATATTCCATTATAAATATTACACTTCCTTTATTTCATATTCATACTTTGGGATTTCTATATTATTATATAGTCTTCCATCATGTGATTATTTTCAAGATATTCATCAGATTATGTTTAATCAAATCCATTTAAATAAAGAATATAAAGCACGATTGATTCAAATTTTTATATAAAATAAAAGAGAAGTATTAGATCCCCTACATGGATATGAATATCCTTCCATGATACACTTAAGATAGAGGTGAGAAAGATAATGTGCAGTTCTGGTATCATGATAAGGGACTCATTATATTTATAGAAGACCATCCAGAATGAAATTGAAAATTATAGATCCACCATAATTGAAGGAGAACTTAATAAACACAAACAATGAAAGAAACTAGATTTTAATATTTAAATATGTCCCTTTATAGATACTAAAAATAAATTCCCCCATATAAATTCAATTTGAATTAAATCCACATTAAAACTATTTCTTAAAACACTCATTTAAATCTTCCCTATTTAAAGAAGGTTAAATATTAAATTTTAAAACATTAACAGAATCAAAACCATGCCTTTTACTCATTTAATTTCTTTATTTTTATTAAAAACACAATTCAAGTCAAACTAGAAACTAAAAGTGAAAATTTTGGAAAGAATCTATACCCATATGAAAAAAACATGCCCTTTGTAAGGGAAATATGGTTTTACCCCTAGATGGATGATTACCTTTACATAGTCTTAGAAAGATAATATTTAACCTTAGACCCAAAGTAGTAGACCTTTACATGAGATTTGGGTTACCCTTACACATCTATTTGAAAACCTAATATTTCTTTAGGTGGGATAATAATGTTCCTTATATGGTTGATGGAAACACCCTCTTACCATTACATAACAAAGGATAATATTTGATGACCCATATACAGGTCAAGTACTACCCTTATGTAGAAGAACTCATAGAAAGGTGATGTGTTTTACCATTATATATAGAAATAAAATTTCCCACTACCACTACTTAGAACCAGAGAAAACCTATCTAACCCATTCACAATTCATGCATTTCTTTCATGTATAAAAAACACCAATCACTAACCTTATGTAATCTATTAAAAATAAGAATTACTCTTACAAAGCCTTTAGAAAAACCTCCTTACCTGTATTAATCTTCAAAATCATGTGTATCGGTAAATATTTTTTATTTAAAATTTTATACTTTTAATTAAAAAAACTAACAATACTAAATTAAAAAATATATTATAAATTAAAAAAATTCTAAAACACCTCCAATATTAATTAAATTACTTTTAAAAACTTCCATGTTAATTTCCAAATAAACTTCTAAAAATTTTAAATTACTTTCAGAATTTGTAAAAACATTTTAAAACCTATTTATTATTCAAAAAATAATTTTAATAAAACTTCTAATTTTTTTGAAACCACTAAATACCAAAGAATAAAAAATGAAGGGCTTGGGAAAATCTAGACCCTCACATAAGTCAATAATCTTGATCTATGATAAAATAGTCATCCTGATGTGGCATAAGAGGGTGTAAAAAACATAATCATTGGAAAATATAACATAATAGGGTAGGCATCACTACTATTTTCCCATAAAACTTTGGAACATGATTCACAACCTGATTCTCATAATATAGTGGATTAAGCATCACTACTTTTTTCCCATAGTGTAGAGTGAATAAATATGTATATTTTATATTTATAACACAAGATATATAAAATTTCCCAATGAATTATAGGGTGATAGAGTAACTCACCAATTAACACCCATACATATGAGTGCCACAATGTAACATCCTGTGTTTTGAACTAGATGAAAAAGTGAAGAAAATTAAAATTTTCTATTAGCTGGGCAGGCTGTTTTTAAAACCAAGCGTCAAAAATCTTCTTTTTCTGAGAGTTGATGCAACAACATTTGTTTTTTTCTAAATAAATTAAATTAAATAAATTAAATATAACATGTAAAGTAACTTAAATTTCAATTAAATGGGAAAATAATAATAATTGATTTAATAATAATAATTGATTTAATAATAATAATAATTTAATTATTATTATGACAATTATTATTATTATTATTATTAATATAATTATTATAATTTATTATTATTGTTGTTGTTATTATTATTTATTATTTAATTATATTTATTATAGTTATTAATAGTATTATATTTATTTATTTATATAATATTTTTTATGTTAGGTTTAAGAAAACCTAAGAGTATCCCCCTCCTTCCTCTTCAAATCACATTGCACCCTACCCCCTCCATGTACAGTGCATGCGAGACCCCCATGGTTCCTTTATACTGTGAGAGCCTTCCTTCGGGATACCTCCTCCATGTGAGTACCTCCCCATGGTTGGACCTCTTTCCTAGTCACATTTTCTAGGAGGAGGGAGACCCCCTGGAGAACCCCCTGTAGCATGCAGCGCCTCACCCTGGGTTCTCCTTCTGTGCTTGTTTTATTCTAATTCCTTCACAATTATTGTTCAATTTGACAAGGTTAGACCTTCTCCCACATTCTCCTCCATATCTTTGGTGATTTTATTCTCTTTCATCACCTAATATGGATTTGGATGAAACCATAAGGTTTGGTTAATACTCAATTATTGTGTTTCTTCCATTGATAGGGTGTGCGAATGATGTCTCGAGACCCTTTGGTCCATGTTCCGACATCTCCCGCCAAGGGCGAGGCAGATAGACTCAATTCGCTCTATTGTTGTTGTTTTGGTTAAGGTTATACACCCACTGTTTTGTTTTTCACCATCCAATTTAGGTTCTTATGTGATATATGAGTCCTTGGTTTTTATCTAGACATGCATTGGTCTTTTCCACGTTGATTTTGGGTCCTTTGATGATTTAGGATTTCTTGATTTTTCTTTAGGAAGTTTTGATCATCTTGGAGGTTCGCACACACATGTATCTAGGTATGTATAATATATATATATTCTCCATGGATGTATTCCCTCATGGCATGGGGAATACATGCACTGGGTTAAGGGATATATATATATATATATATATATTTATATGAAGGTGTGTGTGTGTGTGTGTGGAGTTGTTCTGAGTGGTTGTGGATAAATCGGTCAAGTGTCTAGGTTAGATTGGTTATGCTTTTGAGGTAGGGTCCCTTTCCTTGCCCCTTTAATTTTAGAAATATATTAATTAATTTCTTATCACACTATCCTTAGTTTTTAAATTAATGCAGTAAGGTTTTTAGAGTAAATGTTTCCTTTGATAAAGTTGATGAACTGATTAAATGTGATAAATGATTGTTTGACAAGAAAAGTCAGGGTTTTACAATAAAACCCCTCTGTTGAGGTGTGCTGCCTTCAATATAAAAATATAGTGATATAATTTTATGCTTTACTTACATAATTCATTGGAATATCTTTATGCTTGATATTATAATTGTTAAATTTCATGCTTGTACATGACCCTTCTTGATTTTTCAAAATGACATCGATTCCTTGAAAAATGATAGATGATCCAAGACACCTCATAAGTGTATGGATCAACATGAAATTAGAATTCCCAGTGTAGGGTGTCTAACCTATTCCCTTTACTTATTCTTTTATGTCACGTCATGCCTTTATGCCGCTCACTGCAACCTTCTGGGGATTCCTTGTCATCTCTTATTAATTTGTTTGGATTCTTCTATCATTTTGTTGTGGCATTCGCTTCAGGAAAAAACTATTCAGGGTGTTCTCATTACCTCTTGTCCAGCACTTTGGGTATGGCCAACCTAAATGGCCTTTTATCCTTATTCATTATGTTATAAATATAATGTGATGGTTTGAATTGAATTCCATTCTTGAATAAGATTGTTTGCTAGTATCATTTAATATCATTTCTAACCCATGGTTCGAGGAATGCTGATGCCATGTGCTTTTGTTTATACTCTATTACTCATGAAAGTGCTTGATTTTAATGACCTGTTTTAGTGTCTTGATCTATATTTTATTCTTGTTCTCTTGAGATATTAAAATTCTAACAATGTCATGTAATGTTTACATGCTTAGTTTTATACTAAATTCATTATTCCATGTTGATGGCTTGGATTGTTTTACTTGATGGCTTGAAAAGATTGTGGCTCACCATGCTTGTTTGATTAGCATGATTTATGTATATTCTTTCCATGTGTTATATGTATTGATGTTTTCCTTGAAATATGTTTTGACCATTATGGTTCACTTGATGCGTCCCGAGTGAGAAAATGGATTCTATATTAAGGACTCATGTATGAACTCCCATGCTTGGGGGGTTATACCATGACATGTTGGGGTCGATGATTTGGATTTTCAGGTGAGGGATTCTTGATAGGTTTAATATACTCATGAGTTCTACTAGTTACCTAGGGGAGAAACCATGAATGGACCCATTGGCAAGATGTCTACACCATGCCTTGGGTGGTACTCAGTCCTCTAGTGAGATACCTGGGACGAACTCAGAGTCACCATGCCTCGATCAATACTTGGTCTTTTGGAATATTTCCATGGATGGGCTTGATGGTATTGGATAAATTGAAGGATTTACCATAGAGATACCTTTGGGATGGGCTTAGACTCCAACTCTTATTTAATTTCATTGAATGAATAATTTAGTTGAATTACTTATGTTATAATTTTTTCTTCTATTTATATTATAGAACTAACTTGTGACTTTTCTCTCTTTCTTGTTATCATATTTATGTGATGACATAGGAATTATACCCCAAGAAAAATCAAAATCTTGGGGGAACACCTCTTTGAGTTTCCTTGTTACTTTTGGAACTGGTACACATATTATGCTTGCATTGGTACCTTCTTATAAATTTTGACATAGGACAAAGAAGGTGGTATGGGAAGGGTGTTAGTTTAGGAACCCAACCAAGTTGCTATTACTAAATTGTTATCACTAACCATTTATTTTCTATGGAGCACTTCTTAATTTATATTGCATTATCTAGATTGGGATATACACTGGTGGTGTCAGCCTACTGAGATTTATATCTAACACCCGACTCGGGCCTCCATTACACTAGGGGAACCGAGTAGACCTTTCTTTTTTGTAGGACTGCAGACTATGATTAATTTCTTATGTTGTGATATTTTTACCAGGAAGTTAGGAGCAAAGGAATGATATAGAGCTCAAGATGCTTGTGGAAATTTCTCTTAGGGATTTTGTGTCTTTCCTTTATTCTTGGAATGCTATATTGTTTACTACTTTCAGTTAAGTATCATCATCATGACATACATTAATTTGATTTATAATCTAGCATTGGACACTTTTATTAAATTGTTAATAATCATCTTTTACTGCTTTATCAATTATTTATTATTGTTTATGCTACTTTCTATTCTTTTCATTATTCTTTTATCAATTCTATATTAAGCAATGTGCATACTCTGATATTAGGGAATAGTCTCCTCACAGACACACCCTAGGCCCTCTCTCCTAGTTGGCATCCTTTGGAATATGGGGAGATGTGATTAAGGTCATGTGACCCACCGGTCTAGCCACCGTCTTAGAGGTGAGTCGTGTCAAAATGTTACAAAGTGGTATCCAAGGTGGTTATTTTTTTTTCTCGCTATTATGTGTTGGTAGACCAGAGACTATGAATGTGTCAGTGCTTGGTTAATAGTCATGTTTGGGACTGATCACCCCACATATGGGAAATGAAAAAGTGGCCAAGGATGGGAATTTATATTCAATCTTTTTGATATTACAGTTGATATGATTTCTCCACGAGTGATTGGTTTAATTTCTGATGCTTATGCTTTATAGAATTTATGGAAATTTACCCTTGGTCTGGTTTAGTGAGGATGAAATATAGCATGCATCATATTAGGCACATAGAAATTCATATTCCATGCATACTATCATTCCATGTAATTCCATTTTAGGTTTCCGAGTGATATGATTGAGTAAATTGAATTCCATGCCATGTATTTTATTTATTTATCATTATTTTTAGATACTATGTTCTGGTGATATAATTATCATGTTAGCATATTGCTATACTACCTATTCACTAGTATGTTTGCTTTCCATCATGCTTCTGTGCTTATTAGCATGTCTTTGTGATTAAAATTTCATACTTATGTGATTAAAATATCTTTATCTCTATTAGATACTTGTAGAGACATGCTAGCATGTTTGATATGTAAATGGTTACTTTTGCTAAAATTTATTGGTTGCAATTAAATAAGATCTAAATGCCACCTGTAAAGTGTATGAGCACATTATGGATTGGTAGATGGCCTCCCATATGACTAGATTGTTGAAAATGTTCATGTTGTATTAAGGAAAGGTTTTAAATGTAAAGGTCTTGGAAATGGAACCTGTAGTGGGGTCCTTTGGTTAAGACCCTCATGTAAGTGTAAATAAAGTTTCTTTGAGTTTACTAGGGATTGAATCATGGGAATTTTCCATAGGAACTCTTTTTTAGAAATTACTTAGATGATCAGATTTTGAGCCTAGTGACTTCTTTTAGCATGACTCAGTGTTTGGATCGACTCTTGTTCTTCA
The DNA here is from genome assembly GCA_963277665.1 of Viscum album. Classification (NCBI taxonomy): domain Eukaryota; kingdom Viridiplantae; phylum Streptophyta; class Magnoliopsida; order Santalales; family Viscaceae; genus Viscum; species Viscum album. Next base: position 1,259,790,208 of record OY728122.1, read on the forward strand.
TAAGTTTCCAGCTTGTGGTAGATAGCACCCTTATAACTTAAAATCCCTATTAATACCGAGAGTTTTCTTCCTTTTTAGTGTTGTTCATGTGTCATAGTACCTAGTAGGTCTTTTACTTTATAAATTCCCCCTTTTTCAGATGGGGGGTCATGGTGTCCTTAAAATTTGTTTCAAGCTTGAGCATCGGGTAATGATCATTTTTAGCAGATTAGACATTCCCCAATCATGGTCATCCACTTCGTAGGTCGTTAGACCCTCTATTCTTTATAGTGATGGATGACTTGATATGTTGTCATCCGAGTTAAAATTCATCTTTCTTCTACATCACCTCAAGGTAATATGCATTTATATACATGGTTCCCGATGAGTGCTTAAGGATGTTATGAACTAGATGAGTTTAGTGTAATCCTTAAGCCTTATGTTGTTAAATACATTTTGGGTAATCTTCATAGTAGAGTGACTTGTGTGCTAAAGAAGTAAATTTCAACCCAATGTTTGGGATGAATTCCATAGAATCAGGTGTTTTGACATTCTGATCAGTTTGGTTTGGTTTTCAAGCCAATTGTTTAAACATTTTTGTTTTTAGCAATTTTGACCTAGCGTGATTTTGGGTGGTTAGTCTATCTTTATTTCTTATGGTTAGAAAACTCCTAAAGTAGGGAGTGTCATGTTGATTCAGTGAAATACATGTCATTCCTGGTAGAAGGAACACAACCAAATATGACCATTAGAGAATGGTCAGGTAGACTTAAATGCCTTGAGGCTTGTAAACTTTAAATCGTGTCAGGGCTTGCTCGGCAACACAACGATGGTGTGGTTAGTGGTGTATGAAACCTTTGAGTAACTCCATTGGTCATGGGTGGACTATGGTGGTTTATCATGAACAATCATAGGATGATTCATGAGGTAAAGGCTCAGTGATCAGTTAATGACAATGTGACCATAGGTGAAGATGAGTTTCTTTCAACATGAGTTGACCAATTTTGGTTCCACTATTCATCTTTCTATTTTGAGTGAGTTAATTAGAAACCATTCAATCCTCTTAGTGTATCTTTCTTAGCGATGAGTATTCCCCCTATCTTGACATTATCTAGGAACAGTAAGAGAGCGTCGTTATTCACCAAAATAATGTTTTAAATCCACTGGGCTTGTTTGATTGGTTCTTTTGGTGTAGCATGATAAATGTGTGGTTCTAATAAAGGCTTGGTTTTTCTGAGTGACACTGGGGTTCCAGTGTAGAAGTTCCTAGGAATTTCTCTTAAACACAAACTGTTTTCCCTTGATCTGACCCCTAGGTGGATGTCGCTCTAGGATCAGTTAATGATCTAAGGTGGGCATATTAGCTTTGTAACATCGTCACACTTGTAAACATGGACTATGGACTACCTTGTGTTAGTTTCTTCACTTCAGTCATTCCAATATGATGTTATCCAAGACTTGTTATTGGGATCGGTGATTTTTAAATCAAGGAACATCACTGAATGTTAGGTATGGACTTCAGTGGATAAGTTTGGGGTGAATGAGAAATACCTTTGAGGAAGACATCATAGTTCAGTTTGTAAAAACACCGGTCGTCTAAGTCGAGTGTCTTCTTAAATAGTGTGTCAGAGTGTCTCGACTAGTTGACCCTCATGTTCAATGGATAAATAAGTGAAGGATTATTTCTAGCACATCATTAGGTGAGACGAGTAAACCTTTGTGTCGGATAGGTCTTTTCATGAAAAGTTGTCTTGACTATGGATTTGAGAACGATTAAGAATTGATCATTTTATCCATTTTAGAAATCATTCAAGAAGCATATCTAGAACTCTTAAGCCCATGTCTTGTAAGAAATTATGATAGTAGAAGGAGTTTTGGATTAGAATTCACCCCTTTTTAACATTAAAGCCCAAGTTAGAAAGTAACTTTGGGAATATTTTTAATGATACAATGACATGGTTGTGTCACTAGCTAAATGGGATTGGATAAGTACCATATTGGTGTTTTAGTTGAAAAAATAAGCATTGGATCAGATCTTAATGGATTATGTGTTTCCTGTTTAACCAATGATTGAATGTGTGTTGGGAATTTGGAGATGAAACATGACCTTTTGTGAGAGAATTCACAACCCTTGTAGGTCAGGTGACATTTACATTGTTGCTGAAGGCTTCTCAGGGGTAAGAAGTAATATGGTGGGAAGTTTGTAACATCCCGTGTTTTGAATAGAATGAAAAAGTGAAGGAAATTAAATTTATCCATTAGCTGGGTAGACCATTTTTAAAACTGAGCATATTTAATCTTATTTTTTTGAGAGTTGACGTAGTGATGTGTGTTTTATCTAAAGAAATTAAATTAATTATATGAAAGTTAAAATGAAAATTAAATTAAAAGTCAATTAAATGGAAAAAATAATAATGGTTTTAATAATAATAACAATTTAATTATTATTATGATTATTATGATTATTATTATTATTATCATTAATTATTATAATTGATATTATTATTATTTATTATTTGATGATTTTTATCATTATTATTAATATTATTATCTTTTATTATTTATTAATTTTATTTTTATGTTAGGTTTAAGAAAGCCTAAGGAGTTCTCCCCTCCCTCTCCAAATTGCACTGCACCCTACCCCCTCCCAGTACAGTGCACACATGACCCCCCTTGGTTCCTCCATGCCATGTGAGCCTTCATCTAGGCTACCTCCTCTAGGTGAGCACCTCCCCATGGCCGAACCTCATTCTTGGCCACGTTTTCTAGAAAGTGCACAACTCCCTTGTGAACCCCCGGTAGTGTGTGACACCTCACCTCGGTTTTTCCTTCTGTGATGGTTTTCTTCTAATTCCTTCATGATTCTTGTTCAATTCAATAGGGTAAGACCTTCTCCCACATTCTACTACATTGATTTGGTGATTTTATTCTCTTTCATCACTGGGTATGGATTCAGTTGAAGCCCTAATGTTGGGATAATACCCGATTATTTTATTTCTTCCATTGATAGGGTGTCTGAATGATGTCTCAGGACCTGTTGGTCCATTTTCTGACATCTTCCACCAAGGGTGAGGTGGATAGACTCAATTTTATCTTTCACCATTGTTTCAGGTAAGGTTATACACCTGTTTTTGATTTTGAACCATCTGATTTGGGGTCTTATGTGTTATATGGGTCCCCAGTTTTTATCTACACATTTTTTGGTCTTTGATGCATTGATTTTGGGTCCTTTAATGATTTAGGATGCCTAAATTTTTCTCTAGGAATTTTTGATCAGTTTGGAGGTCCATTCATGCATGTATCAACGTATGTATGTATGTATGTATGTGTGTGTGTGTATATTTATATCCACCATACACATATTCCCTCATGGCGTGAGGAATTTGTGCAATGGGTTAATGGATATATATATATATATATTTATTTATGTGAAGGTATGTGCATGTGTGTGGAGAAGTTATGAGTGTACACAGATAAATTAGTCATGTTTTTAATGTAAAATTGGTTTTTCTTTTGAGGTAGGGTACCTTTTCTTGCCCCTTTAATTTTAGCAATGCATTAATTAATGTCTTTTCGCACCATCCTTAGTTTTTAAATTAATTCTGTATGGTTTTAAATTAAAATTTTCCTTTAATAAAGTTAATGAACTAATTAAATGTGATAAATGATTGTTTGATAAGAAAATTCACAGTTATATAATAAAACCTCTCAGTTGGGGTGCACTGACTTCATTCTACAAATGTAGTGATATACTTTTATGCTTTCCTTACTTAATGCATTGGAAAATATTTATTCTTTAGATTATAATTGTTAAATGGAATTATTGTACATGAACCTTCTTGGTTTTTCTAAATGACATTTATTCCTTGAAAAATGATAGATGATCCAAGACACCTCCTAAGTGTGTGGCTCAACATGCAATTAGAATTCCTAGTATCGGGTGTATGCCCTATTTCCTTTACTTTATAGCTTATGTATGTCACTCCTTTCTTCCACTCAATTCAACCTTATGGAGATTCATTATCATCATTTATTAAATGATTTTTTTTGTTCTATCATGTTGTTTTGGACTTATCTTAAAGAGAAACCTGTTCAGGGTGTTCTCCTTACCTCTTGTCCACCCCTTTGGGTGTGCCCAGCCTAAATGGACATTTTTCCGTATACATTATGTTATAAATGTAGTGTGATGGTTTTAATTGAATTCCATGCTTGAACAAGCTTGTTATCTTATATCATTTAATTTCATTTATGACCTATAGTTTGAGGCATGTGGATTCCATGTTCTTTTTTTATTATATTTCTCATGAATGTGCCTAATTTTTATGCCCTATTTTGGGGCTTAATCAACATTTTATGCTTGTTCACATGAGATATTAAAATTCTAACATTATCATGTAATTTTTACGTGATTACTTTTGTGCTAAATGCCTTATTATATGTGGATGGCTTGGATTGTTTTACTTGATGGCTTGAATATATTGTGTCTCATGGTGCTTGTTTGATTAACATGATTTATGTATTTGCTTACCATGAGATAAATGTATTGAGGTTTGCCTTACAATGTGTTTTGGCGATTATGGTTCACTTGATGTAGGCTGGGTGAGAACATGGATTCTGTGTTAAGGACTCATAGATGAACTCCCATTCTTAGGTGGTTATACCATGACGTGCCTAGAGCGATGCTTTGGCTTTCCGGGTCAGGGTTCCTCGGGTGGTTTAATATACTCCTAAGTGATACCAGTTCCCTAGGGGATAACCATGGATGGAACTATTAGCAAGATGGCTACACCATGCATTGGGTGATACATGTTCCTCTAGGGAGATATACGGGAATGACTTAGAGACACCATACATTAAGAGATAATTGGTATTTCATAAGATTTTCATCAACATGATCGATGGTATGGAATAAATTAAAGGATGTACCATAGCGATACCTTCGGGATGGGATCAAACTCCAACTCTAGATTTTATTGATTATATTGAGTGACTAATTTGGTTTAATTACTTATAATATAATAGTTTCTTATATTTATATTAGAGGATTCACTTGAGGCTTTTATCTCTTTCTTGTTAGCATACTTATGTGATTAAAAGGTAATTGGACCCCAAGACAAAGCACAAGCTTGGTGGTGCACCTCTTTTAGTTTCCTTGTTACTTTTGGAACTGGTACACATATTATTCTTACATAGGTGCCTTCTTCTAAATATCGTCTTAGGAAGAAGCAGGTGGTATGAGATGGGTGTCCATTTAAGAACCCATACCAAGTTGGTATTACTAACTTGTTATCACTCAACACTTATTTTATATATCACACTTCATAATTAATATTTCTTTGTCTATATTGGGATAGAAAATAATGGTATTGTCCTAATAAGATTTATATCTCACACCCTACTCGGGACGCCATTACACTAGGTTACTCGAGTATAAATTTCTTATTTACAAGACAACGAACTATGATTGTTTTCTTATATTGTTCTGTTTGTACCTGGAAGTTAAGAGCAAAGGACTGAGCTAGAGCTCATGATTCTTTTGGAGATCTCCCATGGGGCTTTGGTGTATTTTCTTTATTCTTGGAATGATATATTATTTGCTGCTTTCAGTTAAGTATCATCAGCATGAAATGCATTCATCTGTTGTATAATATAGCATTGGAAATTTTTATTAAATTGTTAATTATCATTTTCTACTTATTTTTCAATTATTTATTACTATTTATACTTATTCTTGTTATTTTTTTTATTTTTTTATCTATTATATGTTAATATATGTGCATACTCTGATCTATGATGGAATAGTCTCCCCTCGGACACACCCTAGGCCTTCACTGCTAGTCGGCAGCCTCTAGCATTTTAGTAGATGTGATTGAGGTAATGTGACCCACCAATCCATCCACCATCTTAGAGGTGAGCCGGGTTGTAACATTACACACAATAACATGGAAACAATCATAATTTCATTATAGCTTTATTTACCTGTGGAAAAAAATGGGTTTCATGAGAACTTACTTAATTAAACATCATAGGACATCTAGGGAAATAAATTTGTTGACATTATTAGGTAATAAACCCAATTAAGTATAAAATCCTTTAAAGTATGTTGACATAGTAGAAAAATATGTTTATAAAGGTATTAGAAATATGCCTTGAAAAATAAAAAGAAATATAATTTTTTTGGTATCTTTTAAAGACTAAAAATTCACAGTATAACGGGAATAGGTTTTTCTTCAAAAATCCATGAAAGAATGGGAATGAATATTTATGATAAATAATTTTCCTGGAAAAAGGAATATTCATTCAAGTGATAAATTTTAAAAAATACCATTCTTTTCAAATCTTTATAAGGAATGTCAAAAATGACCTGTACGAAAAATGTTTTAAATATTCCTTTTAATTTTATTCTAAAAATTCCAAGATATATAAAAATTAACACAAAAATTAAATTAAATGTAGATAATAATATCGTTGAAATAATATAAAGAATATGTATATGGATGAAAAAGAGTTAGGAAAAATATTTCAAAACCTTTAAAACATTCGTTAAAATAATACCCATTTTTTAAAATCAAAACCCAATTGAAATAAAGAATGTGAAATGGAACTTTAAGTACCATTAATAAATATATAACCATTATATAATTTTTCATATATTTAGTTTATAAATCATATAAATGAAAATAGGTGCATGGTATGAATCATGTCTCGGTAAAGATAAATTAAGATGAAAAACACTTATGAACAAAGTAAGTAATTAATTATAAATCCATAAGGATAGAAAGAAGGCCATAAATTTATCATAGATGAAATTATATTATTGATTCAAAAATTAAATAATGTAATTTTGAGACATATAATAGAAAATACATAATTCTAGGAAAACACTCGAAATGAGCAAGGACTTGGAAACGAAACCCTTTCCAATAACATAATAAGTGAAGTAAGAATATATCATTGAAGAAATTATGCAAAAGATATTTATATAAAAATAAAATAAGTGTAAACATAACATTAAAATTTATAGTTCATAACACACATAATCTTGGGTTAAGATATTTAACGAATAAGTGATATAACCCAAAAGGAGAAAATTGAGTTCAGAACAACATTACCTCAGTCTTCCATGTTTGGGGACATGATATAAATTAATATATAATAAATTTAAATATATTATACATCTACATATGAACCATATTTATATTTATATTACTATATATAATTCTCTTATAATCTGTTACTACCCATTTAGTAATAATTCTTTGTTAAAATCAATATTTTTGGGTAAATTGTTCATCTTTCCATGCATATTACGATATGGTAGTTATGGTCCTTCCACCTTATCCATTCTCTCATCATATAAAAATCTTTAATTAAAGGGAATAGTTTTTTTAATATAGTTCTAGATTATAATCGTCAATTTTTGGAACTTATGGTTACGATTCATGTAAAATGCATAAAAATTGCATTTTTCGGTGATTATTAAACTAACAAAAGAATTGAATTTATAGTTAAGTATATATTTGAATATTATGACATTAAAATAACTAAAACGACTTAAATTAATTATTATTATATATTAATACTATTATTTATATTTTCTTATTCATTCATGATATAAACATTATAACAATGTTCATACAGCCTGTGAAAACAACCAAAACAAAAACATGTTGTGATGATTGAATGTGTAAGAACATGTTATTGAATAGTGATAATATAAATTTTACAAAAGTTTAATGGTTTTTAAAAAACAATTAAAGTGATAAATCAGATCCAATAAGATGTATATAATGAATATGAAAGAAAATAGAGATAAGAATCCATTACGTAGAGTGAAGAAATTCTCTCTCTTCTTATAAACCATATTAGTTTATAAAGATATTTGGGAACTCTCTATATAATAGAAGCTAAATAGTTCAGGACAGGATTTTAGGGAAGTAAATATGTTAGTGTATAAGGGAGAATTCAATTTTTCCTATATCTTTGTAGTGTTATAGTTAGTCTCCTTCTATAGGCAAAATTTGATGACATTTTCCCAAATATTATGTTTTAAAGGGTCAAAATGTAATTTAAAAAAATGTTTCTCATAAATATAAAAGGGATGTTATTATAAATAATATTTCACACAAATATGGGTAAATATATTATTTTTCTAATTTTTAATTGAATTATAACATTTTCAGTGTAATTTTCAAAATTTAAATTTTAAAATATAAAGTGAAATATTGATTTGAATTTAAACATTTAGATAACTTATTACTAATAATAATAATATGTAAAATTCATTAAAAGTTCCAATTTATCCAAATATAATCACTTTTAATATTTTTTTAAAACCATTTTCTTTGACTTTTCTAAAACATTCACAAGTATTGTGTCGACACTATGTAAGCATTTTAGTTTATTGTACTACTATTTAAATTTAAAAATAAATTACATTTTATGCCCAAGAATGGATTACATTTGTTTTAGATAATAAAATCCATAAAGAATATATAATAAGTTTTTATTATATTTTTGAAGATATTATAGAGATTTTTTTGGTTCTATCATCACACATGGAAAGAAAATAGGTATAGGTTGTTACTTGGGACAACGGGTTGGACAGGTTTGAGGAGAAGACCTAAATGTGATGATTGAAAATATATTGTTCAATGAAACTAAATTAATGTTTTTATTTATATATTGACACAATATTTAACATTTATAAAGTTATTATGAGTTTCTTGTGAAGGTATTGATGGTTTGAGAAGGCCCTAATTCAAAGTGAAAAAATATACAACTTCTATACTATAGTAATTCGTACAGTCGATCTGTTTTTTACAGATGGTCAATATTCACTGCCAACACTTTGTTCAAGAATTTTATCCATATTGTAAATATTTAATCCTTATATGGTTGATACTTTTAACATGTGGTTGATCTAATATTTTCACTTTTCTATTACACATGGTCGATCATCACGATTAGTTGATTATACATGCGGTCAATCTTCAAGGTCAATCCATTTAGTAAATCTATATAAACTTGAAAGTGATGCTTAATAGAATTTAATTGTGATATATATCCTTCATACAACTACTATTTAACTTCCATGAAAGTGTTTTGTAAAAATCAAACTAGTTTGTGTAATAATCATACACTCTTGTGTAATCATGAGTCTGTTATTGAGAAAACATCAACTGTAACCTATGTAAAGGCCATTTAAGTTTTATGATGGATAGATAAGGGTAATGAAATGTTTGGATACTATAAATTATTATTCATAACAAATTAATAATATTTATATAAAAATAATATAATTCTTATAATGTTCTTCATAGATTAAATTACCATAATTTATCAAAAGGATTGTGATCCGAACTACTGAGAAGCAATGCATCAAATTGTATGTCATTCATTGAGATTGAAGAAGATGGAGACTAAGATGCTCTATGATGAATATATGGAAACTGCATCATAGAGTTCTATGAAATAATGAATCCACCATGCCATATTTAAATTACCATGGGATTTATGGTCATTATCAAAACGATATGAAGAAAAATAAATAGAGGATATACTATAACAATAAAATGGTTAGAGAAATAATCCCATGCCATGTGCCAATACCTGACACCATAATAATTCTTGAAGACATAAAAGATACATATTTGTGGAGAATTTTGATCCCATATAATTTATAGAGGTTGAGATTGTGATCATTGTATATCAAAAACAATGATGAATCTTGAGATCCATAGTAATTTAATTGGAATCCTTGAGTTGATTTAAAGAAGATATAATAAGTTCAAAGAAGATAATATATTGCATCCTACAATTCAAGTTTTTTGATATGAATAATGGAAATATAATTCATGATATCATTTTGTAAATATTTATATGTGCATGAGAATAAATAACTAGTAGTAGAGATATTCCAATACTGATGAAACCGTAGAGATCATCTCCATTATATTAGAGAATATGAACTTGAAGAATTTTGGATTTACCTATGTATTAAAGAATAAATAAAAGGAGGCCAACATGAATACTGATGTTTTTATGCTAAGAAAAAGGTGAGAATAAAGAACCATTCACTTCAACCTGTGAAATTCATATATCATCAAAAGATCATGTGATCAAGGAGAATTAATCCTTGAGAGGAGAGGACATATATAATTAAAGGAAAAAATGGACAACACAAACACTGCATCAGGAGAGTTATGGATGAATAAAAATTTTAGGGGGAATTTAGGAGGGACCTTGAATAACTTTTAAAAGAATTTATAAAGATACACTATGAGGTGACAAGAATATTTTCAATAGATAGCTTCAACTGGATTGATTATTGTAAACATAACCCTTAGGAAGGTGGCTATTTTAAACACTAGAATGTTAGATATTTTGGGAGATCATATACTATTTATTTTGGGAGATTAATTAGCAAGGGTTTAATGAGATAGATTATATATTATACTCATTTTATTCATAGTGGAGAAACTAGGTTTCATAATATCACCTAAACCTATAAAAATGTAGGCTTTCAAGTCTAAACCTTGTAAATCCTTATACCTCATTCCTTTTATATTATTTATGCTTGGGTAAGGCTGAGATACAATGGTAAGAGTGGATTAAATATTTAACTGATTATAGTGGATTAATTAAGAAGGAATATTAGTAAAAGAAAAAGGTATCACTGATTCACAACTCCCCATATCCGAGATCTCACTAGACCTGGGATAAATAAGTGGTATCAGAGCTCTAGGTTCCCTCTAAAAAGATAAAAACATTGTTAAAGTTTAATTATGGATAGGTTAACTTCTATACAAAATATAAAAATTATTTTATTTTATATAAATACCTATTACAGATGGAAGATTTGAATACTTTCATATTTTCTTTCACAAGGCCTATTGGAAATTGATGTAGTTATAGTGGGATTTACTAAACTAGTAATTTATGCTCCCATTACCTATGCATACAAAATAAATCATAAATTCGATGGTAATGAAATTATTTTAATCCTATTGTCCCTATCTGAAATAGTATACACCATCATGATGATAATGAAAATCGTGAGGAATATGTTGGAAAAATATGAAAACATATATGAAGGAAATTTGAATATCAATAAAGCCAATATTCAAATTTTGAGAGAAAAATTTTAAGATATTAATATTCATGATGATGGAGAAATTGATAATTAATTTACTTAAGTCAGTAAGATAGTGAGTAACATTATATGATTTTATGAATCTTTAGAATAATCCGTCGTTAAGAAAAAAATAATGAGACACTTATCAAACACATTTTAAATAAGTATATATTCCCTATAATATGTTTGAAATATTTCTCTTAATGAGTTTTAAAACACTATTCTGAACTTTTAGATTAGAAAATACCCAGTGTTTAAAAAGATTATGAAAGAATAAATGGTATTTAAATCTAATAAATGACCCATGGAAAAAAATAAACCACTATAGAGATTAGGATATGAAGATGATAAAGAATGCAAGATAATAATATCTACTATTTAAAAAAAATTATAAGAAGAATAAGAAATTATAAATTTAATATCCCTCTTATGTGCTAAATTTTTTCAGTGTTGGAAACTTTTAAATTAATTTCCAAAAAAAAATATGATGAAATTGAGAGTGATATAGATGATTAAGACCATTCTATAATGAAGACTAAAAAATTATGAAAATATGATCATATGAAGAAGAATTTTGATAAAAAAAATTAGGAGTAATTTAATGAGTAAATAAGAATGTAAAGACTCATCATCCTCGGGTGATTCAGATAGTGATCCCTCTCTATATCAAATGTCCCTTGATGCCAAGTTCCAAAATAATAATTTCATAATAATTAGTGAAGAAGAGTAAGAAGAAATGTATTCTAAGTATATAAAGAGGTATGAAATTGAGGCTTACCTTGATAAAAATATCATGATCAAGATGAAGATAATGTTTCTTGAGAGGGATAAAATAAGTGAACATGTGAAATTCAATACAGAGATGTTTAGGCTGAATAAATTTTTAGAAAATTACTACTTTAGTAAAGATAAGGGAATGTAAATTGAGAAGGGACCCCCACCCATGATAAAGAGGCTTAATAAAGGATGGATGAATCCTAGACACAAATAACAACATAATCATCAGAATATTCAATGAGAAAATATAAAATTATACTACTATTTATGTGGAATTTTTAAGAAAAAAGACTATGATTGCCAGTACACCATGTAATTTCATTGAAATTATAATAAATCAAAGAGAATCAGACCTATGAATAAAATAAGTAGTTCTATTATAAAATCAAAAAATATTTAATGGAAAAAATTTTTAGTCTTAAAAAACTACTGAAACAATTTCATAGACTACTAAAGATGAGAATATGAAAATAAGAAGTATAAAATCTAGTCAAAATGGAACCATAAAAAGTGGAGAGATGATGGAAACAAAAAATGATGCTTATAATTAAGAAAATCCTGATGATCAAGAGAATATATTTGGGGGATTAAATAATACTAATCATGTTATAGAGGAATGTTTGACATCCCTACCTAGATAAAAATATTATATGAAGGAAAAAATACTAGAATTTAAGGATGAATGTGCCTTTGTTTCTCATGCAATAAAAGAGGTCACACATAAGAAAATGGTTGAGATAAGTGAGACCACTAATTTTTATATAAATATAAATGTTAAAAGAAGCTTTAATTATATTCATGATGATAAAGTTCATAATAATAGAAGATCCTGGATAGAGACATCTATCAACCATCCTGCTCTCATTAAAGAGCAACGTATCCCATCCTTATACCTTAATTTTATTTATTACAATATGCAGGGAATTTAAAGAAATAAAAAAGGGTTAAAAATATTGGTATATAAAAACTAAAAGGAAAGATAAGATACCCATCATGATACATGGTGATAACCATGATGAAGAATGTGAGTGAAATGATCAAGGGGGAGAAAAACATTCAGAGAAGTTATCCAAGAATGAAAAATTCATACAATCTGGAATTCTTGATATCATAATAAAAATTTAAGGATGAGGTATTACAATCACACTTTATATCCCAATATTGATTATAAAAAATAATTTTATAAATTAGGAGTCTTGTTTAATGTGTTTTGTAGGATAAAGTTGGATTAAATTATCATTCACTTGAAATTCACTAAAGAATTATTGGAGTTGAGTGCTGGGAATGTTTTCCATTATAAATATATTGGAAAACCCCTATATTTGGATTATATGTAATGATATCACATATATAAATATTAATAGATTTTCTTTTTTTATTGGTGAGTTCTCTCTTATTTTATACATCTAGGTAGCTTAATCCTACTTAGAGTATATTAACTAAACTATAATATCCCTGCCCAAACCATTGGATTTAGACGTGTTGAAGGTGCCACTAACCTTAGCTGATGTCCCCAAGAAAAAAAGGATAGAAATAAATTCCAATGGATTACTCGAATAGTGTATGATTATTTTCCCTTTATAACTGAAAACACAAACAATCATTGAAAAATGAAAATATAGATGATAGCTATATGATTCTTGATAAGAAAATTGTTTAAAAAATAAACACAATGTAAAACCAACATTATACTATCAATGAAAATGAGACAAATCAACCAAGAAAGGCTAAAATACAATAACACTCTATTAAACCAAAGTGGATTCATCTCAAGAATAACAAAAACTACCTCCAAGCTCCAAATCCACATGCCATGTCTATAGTATCGAGAAGCATCACTAGAGAAGTATGAAACGTTTCCCTTTAATGTGTCTCATTAAACAAAATTTGAAAATTCACCAAAGTTACCATGTAAAGGGTGATTATAAAACTCAGTATGAAATCCGTAGATACCTCATTGTACCCACCACTATGATAATAAAATTTCACAACATTTTATATAAAATAGATGATAAGTAGATAAACCATTTTGTATGAAGACATAAAAAATGTTCCCTATAATAAATCATTAAACAAATATTATTACCATTTCATATCACTTGGAATAAACATAAAATGTTCACACACGTATACTCACACACATGAATTCCATGTATATTCCTATACACATGAGTAGTGAGTCATAAAATCACCATGATATCATTAGGGGACACACATTAATGATGTACTTCATGACCATGTTCCATCCCATATTAATAGTGGTACTTCAGAACCATAATCTATACAAAATGTACATGAAAACATTCCACTATATATACTAATATTTCATACGCACCATTTCACAGAAATTAATTATTCCCTCCAAAATATTTCATTGAATAACTTGATAGTGTTAAACCAAACCCATAATTTTCAAACCATATTTTAAAATTATAAAGAGATGGTATTTTCCGAAACCCTTTTAATTTATGTTGTTAATCCAAGAATTCCTTTTTTAATTAGTGAAAAATAATTTATTAGAACCAATTGTTCATGTTCAAGAATAATTATAGTGTAAGAGAAGACACCTACCTCTTAATGGATGATGAAAATGAAGAACGCCATAAGGAAACATCTAAATCTGGGATCAAAACCTCATTTCATAGATTTTAGAGGTCTAATAAACATTTATTTTTTTAAATAATATATCTAGATCAAATAAAATCACTAAGTATTCCTAGAAGAGGAGAGGAGTTTATGAGCCTAAGATAAAAGGATAATAAAGATAATTTTGGGGTGAAAATCACAGTTAATGCTAAATTTTCAGAGCATTTAATGCACATTGAATATTTAGGATTCAGGGTTTGTCAAAATGTGTGCCAACAATGAGAATAATGCTAGAAATAATGATCCACATAGTTTAACACATAATATTCCAACCATGTGATTCTACTATCTTCACACCACCCCCTCATACAGTTAGTTCACTTGGTTTGACAAACTACGCACCAACTATGCTTCTCCCACTATCACAACTCCCACGATTTCTTCCAGCATGTGCATAGTTTGGACAAACCATGTACCAACCATTATCCTTACAAGAACCTCTTTCATGATTTTATAGAGATCTATCATAGTTTCCATTAATTGTTCTCATACTGTAAACCTCTAAAGAAACTTCTAAAACACTCTAAAACCAACCAAAAACTCCCAAAACCCATCATAGGTATTATAAAACCTCAAAATACATAATAAAGGGGTAAAGTACCTAAAAAATGGGCTATTAAATTCATTCCTCCATTGGTTTTTTCATCCTCATAATTTTTGAGGTTTTTTATTATTAAACGTGATCATGCCACTATTCATACATTTTCTTCTCAAGTTCCTAGGTCTATTCCTATATCTGACCGTGTTTTTATAAGACTCATAAAAAATAATACTTTTATTACACAATAGTTTCTCTAATATACTCAAAATATGAACCATCATGTGAATCAACATAGCATCTAGATCAGGATCGACATGGTCTCATCAAATAACATGGTTAGGAGAAAGGTGGAACTTCTTCAATTCAGATACTTGAAATAAATTGTGCACATAGATGAATCTTGGTGGTAAGGATAATAAATAATCCATATCACCAATTTGTTTGAGTCTCAAAAGTTCCAATGTACCAAGGATATAATTTTAATTTATTACCCAAATGAAAAATCTCTAACCTCAAAGATACTCTCAAGAAAACATAATCACCCACATTTAATGATAATATTCAAGGACAATGATACACATATGATTTCTATATACTTTGATTCATCACCATCATTTTCCTGGTCATCCGAATTTTATCCACCATATCATGCACAAGGATAGGTCTAAGAAGTGAATTCTCACTTATTCCCACCTAACAATGTGGATAATTATAATGATAACCATACAAATCTTCAAAAGATCCATGTGTATAGAGGCTTGATAATTATTGTTGGATGAGAACTTCACTAAAAATATATGATCCTATCACGAGCCTCCAAAATCCATAATTCTATATCTATGCATATCTTCTAATATTTAGATTATCTATTCATACTTTCCATATATTTTAGGATGATTAGCAGTGCTCATGGTCAACTAGGTTCCAAGAGCCTATTTTAAGGATTTCCAAAATTGAGATGTAAACTTGGGGTCTCGGTTAGAAAAAATTGAAACTAATATATCATGAAACTTTATAAATTCCATAATATATTGTTTTTAATATGTATTACATCGAATTGGATTCATGAATAGGGATGAAGTGATCCAACATTGTGATTTAATCCATAGTCCCTTATAAGGAACTGTGTTTTCAAAAAATTCATGGTATACCTATATGAAAATACATAGTTAGTTGATCATATTTCCATATGGGTATAGATAAATATTAAAACATACCAACTAATTATTTGTGATCCACCTTGATCATCTGAATATTGAGACATCTCAATACATACCCAACAACCCTTATTTTCATAATACCCCACCAAAACTATGTTCTCATCACCTAATAAATATTTTCATTGCCAAGATGAACAATCCATCTTGAGTGGTGGAAGGTAGAAATAATATGTTCGAGATAAGTTGGAGGAACCAAAATCCAATCACAAAAATTCAATAAAGATCTCTCATTTAGTATACATCCCCCTATGGTCTCCCCACCATTGAGTTTCGACCTCTTGGTTAGAGATCTAGGATCGTATGTCTGGTTACCATTAACCTACTCAATAAAATCAAGAATAAGATAAATGGGAATGAAAAATGTAACATCACCTTGTTCAACACAATCCAAATGCATATCAGCTATGGCCACCACCATCTTCCACTAATCTGAAGCCTCTTTGGAAAACTGACTATATAAATTCCTAAGAAATGCATCATCCATTGAATTAACTTTACCTAGTGTATAAATCAAGTCAGATTCAAACATCTGAAGGTATTTCATCCATATTCATTACCTTATATTAAAATATCTCTATGAGAAGATATGTTTCAAGCTATTATGATCCCAAAACACTATAAATTTCTCACCAAAAGTTTACGATGATAAAATTTCAAAGAATGGACTACATCATCTAACTTAAAGTGTTGTATCGAGTAATTATTCTCTTGTATCCATAACATGACATTAAACATAAGATAAAACACAATCTCCATGCATTAGAATACATCCTAAACCAAATCAGGATGTATCACAATTGACCACATAGATTTCTCCTAACTCTTTAAATATAAGGATAGGTGGTGATGTAAACTGAAAGGTATGATTTTGAAATGATATCTATTACTATTTTACCCTTTTTAAAGTAACACATTTCCTAGTCAAAGTTTTCGTTAGAGAGGAAAGTACAGAAAATTCATGAAAAAATCAATGGTAATACCCTACTAATCTTATGATAATGTGTATCTCAAAGGAATTCATCAATGATTTCCAAGAGAAAACAGCTTATACCATTTCTGGATATACTGAGACTCCTCTTTCTTCAATGATATTTCGAAGTAAACATACCTATAGTATTTAGAAATCACACTTTTCAAGCTTATCATAAAGATTATGTTCCTATAAGATACCCAACCTTATGCCCAAGTGTTTTTTATGACTGGTCTTAGTCCTAGAACACACCAGAATATCATTAATGAACACTACCATAAAGTAGTTAAGATATATTTGAAATATTATATTCATAAATTCCATAATCATAGTTGGTGGATTCATTAGAGGAAATGGGATAACAAAATTTTCATAATGAACATAAAAATCCAAGAATGTTTTATTCAGAATATCCTCCTTTAGAACTCAAAGTTTTTGATACCCTAATCATAAATCAATCTTCAGGAACTATTTGGATTCCCAAAATTAATCAAACTGGTTATTAATTCATGGAATAAGATGTCAATTATTTATTTTAACTTGATTTATCTTATGATAATCCACACAAAATCAAATATTTCCATCCACTTTCTTTACAAAATAGAATTAGTGATTCCCATAGAGACATAACAGGTTGAATGAAACCATTGATTTACAACTCTCATAGATGAAACTTCAATTAACTTAATTCCATTGATTATATAATATAGGATTGAAGTAAACTAATTTTTTTCCCTAGTAAGTGATAAATCTAAAATTACACTTCTGTTTTGGGTGGGAACCCAGTGACATTTTACGAAAATAAATCAAGAAATTGTTCTATGATTTTTCAAAAATATCTATGATTTATTGCATAAAAGTTTTTCAAAGTAACTACTGATAATTGGTAAGAGATATTTTATACCACTAGTACCAAAAAGATTTATCATCTTTCATTACATCCTAATCTTCTTTAAATATATTATAAACACCATTGAAAGATGTGAAACTAGTCTATAATGCATAACAGTTGATGTGGGCCTTAATGGATGTCAATCAATCCATTCCAAAAACCAGTTCAAATATTCCCATTTTAAGAAGAGAGAAATATGAAACAAAATAGACTCCATCAATTATAATTGAATAATTTTCACAATTAAATGCCCAATTATTTCATTGCCTAAGAGGTGTCTAGATTCTCATCACATTTGGAATAATCTCGATATGCATCCATATGTGATAAATGAAATGTAAATTAATAAAATAGTGGGATGCACTGATATTAAATAGAACATGCATACGAGTCATGTTAGGAAAATTGGAACCTCATACATTCAAAGGAGCTGATTGGTCATCCATGATAATTTTCTCATCACCATAAAATTTCTTACAGACTCCCCCTTTATCCTCACTTTTAGTGTCTAATTATATTGGTTGAGGAGTCATAGTGTTTCGAGAATCACCCTGGATCACTCATTTATAAGGAAGGTATTTTTTTGAGGATATCATCTAGTTGAACCATTTGATGTATGAGTGATATGAAATGTATTCCCATCACCTGACTTAGTATCTCCATAGAAATAACACTAAAGATATACCATCTGATTACAGTTGTGACACACTCTTAGTAATATCATAAAATCTCGCACGATTTGATTGAGTGAACCAAATTAAAAACATACATTATTTCTGTTTGTTCTTTGAGGAAACTTAACTGATTTAGTAGTCTGGTTTTGAGATGCTCCACCACATTGTAAATAGGTGTCCCTATTCCACTTGTTTCTAGGATTAGTGTTCCCACTAGTTACTATTTTAAAAATAGAATTCCTCCCATACGATTCTTAGTAATACCCCTTTTCACCACTGTCACTCTATTAAACTCTCTGAATAATAATTAATACAAAGGACACTTATCTTAGAATTAATTTTCAAACTCAATCTCAATTCAAAGATGTGTGCCTTCAAGGATTCACTAGCAGCTACTTCTCATAAAAAGTGACCAAAATTCATAAACATAGTTTCATACTCCATCCATAATAGATTTTATTATTATAGGATGAATAAATCTATTTTTAGGTATATCTTAAATGTGTAATGATAGAATTTTTTATTGAACAATTTTTCAAAGTCCTCCCACGTAAGGACTTGGTTGATTTTTCTTGAAAAGCTAAATCTCTCCATTTATGTGAAATATCCTCTAGCATGCATACTACACGACCATGATACATCCCATATTGGTGGTTTCACTTCATGAAAATTATCTATCCCAAATTCACATGAAAAATAACCATATTGTATTCCATGTTTTCATATCGAAACATTTCATATAAATCAATTACCCCATTTAAAACATTTCATTAAATACATTTCTAGAGAAAAACAAAACATTAATGTTAAAAACGTAATTTAAAATTATAAATAAAGGGTGTTTGACAAATTACAATTGAATTCCCATGTTCATCCAAAATTCCCTTTATAAATAAAAGAATTTTTTTTATTAAAATAAAGCATTAAAGTTCTATAATATATAGAGTGAAATAGAAGCCACCTACCAATAAATTTTTGACGAAAACAAAGAATGGTAAAGGAAACTTCTTAATCTAGGATCAAAACCTATTTCCATTTATTATGGATATCCAAAAAATGTTGATTTTTAAAAATCATCTTTTATATCAAAGGAAATTTCCATGGATTCTTATGAAAGAAGTTAGAGAGATTAAGATAAAAGGAGGATAAATAGAGTTTCACGGTGAAAATATAGGTTAATGTATACTTTTAAGAGAATTTAATTCATCTATAACATTTAGGATGCATAATTTTTCAAACCATGTGTGAACTATGTGTATGATACTAGAAATCACCCAAGGAAACACATGGTTGGGCCACATTGTTTGGAAAATTATGCACCAGCCATGTGTTTTCCCTGTATCCAAATCACCCAATTATAAGGTTGGTCCACAAAATTTTACAAACTATGCACCAATTTTTCTTCTAACATAATATAAAAAATCATGGTTTCTCCTGGAATAGGAATGGATTGGAAAACCCTTTGGGAAAACCACGCACATCCCCAAAACCTCTTGTATTATTTCCTGAAGAATCTGAATGGTTTCTTCAATCCATGTTCAAACTGTGAACCTCAAAAAACACTTCCAGACCACTCTAAAACCCACCAAAAAATCTTGAAAATAAAACCAAGTATTATATAACATAAAAATAAATTATGAAACGATAGATTACTTGAAACCAAGGGTGTTATATAAATTCTATTGGATAATTTATGTGTATAGTTTCATCCTTATCTCATAAGTGAATTAGGTTGTAATTCTAATTTAAAGAAGAAGAAGAAGATATTTAGAAATATCCTTTTATTAATGAGAATAAGGATAAAATAAGTAAGGTAAAACCCCTACATGAAAATTACATTTAATTTAAAATAAGTGTGAGAAATAAATGATCCCACACACTGGAATTAGATATGTTTGATAACATTAATAATAACTACAAGGGGGATATTATTGTACCCAACCATGGATTTTATCTATTTTAAATAGGGAAATCCACAAGGAACATATAAGAAGACATAAATGTGTGTATGGAGAAGTGATATAGAAGCTGAGGCATATCTATCACACATGGTAAAAAAATAATTGCAGGATGCTACTTGGAAAAACTAGTTTGACAAGTTCAAAGGGTAAACTTAAATGTGGTAATTGATGTGTTTTTCTACATGGAAACTAAAATGAAGTGATTACTGATATATAGAAACATTATATAACATTTTTAAGTGATTATTAGGTTCTGAATAAGGGTTGTAGATGGTTTTAGGAGTCCTTGATTCTAAGTGAATAATGTCTATAATTTCTAAACTATGATCATTTTTCTTCTTTATACAATTCATCTTCATAGTCAATAAATTTTATATGAATTAAGTACAAATGGTCAATATATTAAATTTTCATGGTATATCTTTATGGTAGATACTTTATACATGTGTTCTATCTAATATGGTCACTTTTCTACCTCACATGATCGATCCTCACATTTATTTAATTATACTTGTAGTCGATCATTTTGGTCTATCCATTTAGATGAGCTATATAAATATAAAAATTTTACCATGTGAACATGAATTAGGATTCATAAGCATAAATTTTTTTTGTATAATCCTCACGAAATTGTTTTGTAAACATCATACAAGTACTTCATAAGAATCATACATTCCTACATAATCATTAGTCTTATATTGTGTAAAAATCCAGTAGAACCTCCCTAAATCTCATTGAGATTTATGATTTCCATGTAAGTGTAATAAAATTTTGAGATATTTAGAATTATTATTATGAATAAATTTATATTATTTGGATAATAATTACAATATTCGTATGATTCTATTAATAGACCCAAGTGTCATGATTTATCAAATGGATCATGATCCTAGGTTTTGAGAATTCAAGCCTCAAATAGTAGGCGATGATTTGAGATTAGAGATGATGGAGATTAATATTCTATATACCAAAGAGATTGAGACCATTTTATATGGTGATGTGAAATGAAGATGATGCCACACCTTTGTGAAATTACCATGGTTTTTTTTTCATCATGGAGAATTTCTGATACATAAGAAATAGTAGCTCTACTATAATAGAGTAATTATGAGAGAAATAATTGCATGCTATAGGGAAAGCCAAGAATATGTATGAAATCATATGAATGTAGAATATTTGACAGTTTTTGGAGATGTTTGAGACCATGTATGTTGTGGATGATGAGAATGCAATATTTGAATATCTCACTTAGAAATGATTCCTGATATCCATTCTGATTTAAATAGAAGAATTTT
This sequence comes from Viscum album, assembly GCA_963277665.1. Lineage (NCBI taxonomy): Eukaryota > Viridiplantae > Streptophyta > Magnoliopsida > Santalales > Viscaceae > Viscum > Viscum album. Next base: position 1,259,812,300 of record OY728122.1, read on the forward strand.
CTTTGTTTAAATAAGGTTTAATGAGTTCAAATAGGAAAAGATATCTCTACCTATAATCATGGAGTTTCTATATGAAATATAGAAATAGTATTCATTGTATTATTTTATGAATAATTATATGTGAAAGAAAAGAAATAAGATTTAGTAGAGATAAAATGATACTATTAAAAACATATAGATCATCTATTTTGTATCAAAGAAGAAGAGATGGATAGAATTCCAAATTTTCCTATCCATTAAAGAGAAACAAAAAGATTCCAACACAAATACTATGGTATTAAAGCATAGGAGAAATTTGGAAGTCGGATCCCTTTTTTCTACAAATGATATTATTATATCATTAGGAGTTTCTACGAGAAAAATGATATCATCCCCAAGAAGATATGATATGTAGACTTGAAGTAGAAAAAGGTTAACGTACACACACACACACAATATTATGATAGTTTCTGTTGAATACCTATTCATGGATAAATTCAGTAGGCCCTTAAAGAAATATTGAGAGGTAGTATAAATATCCACCGATAGGTAACAAAATGATTTTTGGGAGATTTATTAAACTAGATGGATTCTAGTATAAAGAACTTATCTATAGGAAAATGTTGTGAAGTCTAGAGGATTAGATACTTTCAGGTATTATCAATAAATAATTTTGTGAGACTTTTCAATATTCTTTTCAAGATATATATTGTATATTATACTCGATTAATTCATAATGGAGAAACTAAGTCTTTCAGCATCACCTAAACCAATAAAAGAATAGTCTTTCAAGGTTAAACATTTTAAATTATTATGACTTATGCATTTTATTTTCTACATACTCACATAATTCTGAGAGATAGTAAGATATATGGATTTAATATTTAATTGGTTGTAGAGGTTAAATTATGAATGTATATTTAGAAGAAGAAAAAAAGGGAACACTAAATTCACAATTAAAATGATTAAAATGACATAAATTGACTTATTTGGTAAATAATTGAACTAATGTTACTTTAAAACCAATTTAAAATATAATTTACTACTGAAAATTATTAAAAAAAAGGATACTTCCAATTAAAATTCAATAGTTTTCACTATTGATCAAGAAAATGAAACTTCTCATAAAAATACCAAAAAATAACCCTAAGATAATTTCAATACTCTGATTTAAAACTTGAAGTTTAATTTTTTTTAAATATAAATCTTTTAAAAATTAATTTTAAATTATGTACGCAAAGAGATACTAATCTATCTTTTAGAAAAAATAAAAATTTTCATAAAACATTTCTTTTCTTCAAAGTGATTGTTATTCTATTACTGATCAATATATAACCACATTTTTTATAATTTTTTTAGTATTATTAATACCAGTCAATTTAACTTATAGGTTACAAATATTATACTAAATAAAAATATTTTAATAATATTTCACATTTTGTTTAAACCTAGTGTTTATGTGTAGTGAAAACTTAACTAAGTGTTGTGTCTAATGCAAGCTAAATTCATTGTTTCATGTAATGAAATATAAATTCTGTTTTTCATGTAACACAAGTTAAAATCAATATTGTTTCTAATTCAAGCTATTGAAGTGATTGAATCTATTTAAAAGTAGATATATTGTAAATTATCAGGGTGTTATATTCCCTTATATGCTTGGTATTGTGTGTCTTACACACTATCGAATATAATGTTCATATTCTTGAATTTCAGGGTGTTACATTCTCCCCACCTTAAATAAATTTCATCCTTGCAAATTATAATTGATATAATTAATCCAGGTGTTTGATATTTGAAAATTTATTTGTTCAAAAACTCGCATCTTAAAAGGGTTAATACAATATACTCTTAATAAGATAGAAAATAAGAGTATAAGTTTCATATGGAAAACATATATATAGGCTTCCAAGGAGGAGAACATTGGTTAAAAGTGAAGATATGGACATGGAATAAAGGAATAAATAATTATATATATTTACTGAGGACAGTGATCATAATAAAGTAAATGATCAATGGAATGTTAAGGGCCTAAGAACAATAATTATATAATGGTTTGAAAGACCATCTGATTCATTAGATATGAATGTAACTAAATAAATTTTTTGTTTCAAGATCCTTTTCTTAAATTTGAGTAATTATTTTAATATCTAAGAATATAAGTAAATATACTTACTTGATACATTTCCATTTCATAAGAGAAAATTCATCCTTTTATTGTGCTTCGATCAATTTAAAATTCACCCATTACTTTAAGAATTAAATATCCAAAAATAATTTTTTTATTCTTGAATAAATAAATTTACTTTTAATGGATCATAATATCCATAAAAAAATTCTTTACGTTTATCTCCAACTATTTTCCAAAATCAATATAGTTATTACAAGCTATCTAATAAATTAATATCTAAATCTCAGAAGTAACACTACTAGTTCATGATTAATATTTATTATTTCTATTTTTTGGATAAAAAAAATGAAAAATTATTTAGGACTTCACATAGGCTAGTGGTGGGTGTTAAACCCTTATCACATTTCTATTAAGGGTTCAAGCCCGATAGTGTTGTTAGATGCGATGGGTTGTAAAATTTTATGTGGGTTATCCTTTTTATAAACTATATTAATATAATTCCTATAATGTTCCCAAAACAATATGATGGATATCCTTAAAATAAAATCAATCATTAAATAACCTTTTTTACTATGGTTTTCATAATAACTTATTTTTTTTTTCAAAATGTCAAATAATCTTAGTTGAATACTATTACAATTTCATTAATGATCATATTAGCACTAAAGGATATTGATACCTTTACACTTGTTTCTATAAAATTTAAATCCATTATTCCTAAAATATTTTTTCCACTAAAACATATAGTTTCTATAAATTTATCTAAAATCTCCTTAGTTAGGGAAGACTCCCATCACATAAAACCTAAAAAGAGCTGTTTACGACTTTGAAAATATAATCAAAATTAGACTAATTAACCCATAATGGTATCAATAACTCTTAATATAATTAAGAAATATATGATTCAAACATAATCTAAAAATGTTTCATAATTCTTATAACCAAAATACTAGTTGTAAAAATAATTCCAAACTTTAATTTTTTGAATCCAAATACATAAATATTTCTTTTATTTTATCTCCACATAAGACCTTTATTTTTCTAGGTTTTAACTAGGTAATTAAATATCATTATCTATTCAAATACTTCATAATGGTTTGTAAAGAAAATGTGAATTATCCTAATCATATCCCCCTTGGAGTGTCAAACTAGGTGCAAAGTAAGGCATATTGTCATGTACCGGGTAACATCTAAATCAAGCCCTACACACCTTTTTAGAGTTACTACCTCTGGGTACATATGTTCTAGAACAAATTAAACTTATAGTATCCATAAAGGGATGTATATCTAAGAAAAACTAAATAATATCTACCTTCCCAAAACATTAGGACGTTCTTCTATAATTATACTCAAATTATATCATAGGTTTATGATCCCTAATCTAATTTTTCCTAAATCTAGTTACCAAGGTTTCTAATAAACTTTTTTTGATACCAATTTTAATAACCCCAAAACTAATATTCTGTATCTAGTGACTGCTATATTACATTGACATAAGAAATAAGGAATTGCATCCTGGAGGAATGAATAATTTAGTAGTCTTGTTAAGCTAGATACAAACATGGGCCTTGAATTACATTAGAATACAAAAATTACAACATAATTTTTTTTAATAATAACTTTATTCAATATAAAATATATCATTTTAGACTTCATGGAATCCTGGGGAAATGAAACAAAATAAGGATGAGCTCAAATTCTCAGCAATGGTTAAGTACATCAAAATTTATCATGAATCAATAAGAATAATCAATATGAAATGGTAAAGAAATAAACACACAAGATATTTAAATAACATGAATATCAAGGTAAGATAAAGAATAATCATTATAGAAAGGTAAATAACTAAAATCACATTCCATTTAATTAATAAACTAAAAATGAAATGAATCTATAAATAATATCATAGTGAAAATGTTATGGATAATGAAAAATGAATCTGAGTGAAGGAAATTTTTAATTATCAGACATCATGTTTCCTAGAAACATGATACTTTTACTATCAAGGCCTTTCATAATAATATTTAAGACATAAAGGCTAAAAACTGATTTGGTTTGGCCAACTATATCTCTACTATCAAGACCTTTCACAAGATAGTTTAAGACTATTTGTTACAAACAAAAAGGGTTTTTCAACTAATTTTGTCTAATGAGACTACCAATGCATCAACAGGCTTTCATTAACTGGTCCTCAACCCATGTATTTTATGTCCAAATAATTTCCCATATATTGAATAATATATTTTACTCACTAATAATGCACCTTATAAAATATCCATATTGAGTAAAGGATACATATTTATCAATATATCTCTAGTTAATCAAATAAAATTCAAAGTAAACACCATATGTAAAGATGGTATATTTTTTGGGAAATAAAAATATCCATGATAAATAATATTTACATTTTCGTTCAATTTAATGTCCATAGGAATGTTAATAATTCATGGAAAAGTTAATGACTACAAAAATGAATCAAGTAAGTGAATGAAAAAACTATCCTTGGTCAAAATAATCATAAAACATCCAAAGGAAGAATAAGGATGGTATTAATAAATACCCATTATAGTAAGAATCATTTTTTTGTCATTTATGTATATAAATACTATAAAACTATATTTAAAAATATTCTTCAATAAAATACCCTTTTCATATTTTTTTTAAAATCATTTTATTTGAAAATCAATTTCAAAAAAAATCTTTAAAAAGACCCTCATAAACTTGAAAAGGAAGCATAAAAAAAAATAATTCTCTTGAAGGTGGTTAATTTTGTACATGTTGTAAAAGTATAATAGATCATTCTTTTTTTTACTATAAAATGTTAGGAAAGTGCCTTGTTCATAAAATTATAAGAATATACCTTTCAAATTTTTAGTAAAATCCAAATGGTCATTGTTTTGAAAACAACATAAGATTCATTTGAAAAAATTCTTTAAAGGGTAAAAATGGGTAAAGATTCATTAATAAAACATTTTTAAAGGTTAAAAAGGTTGAAATAATTTTTAGAAAAAATGTTTTTGGAGGAAAATATATTTATGACCAAAGAGAGAAATGAAGTCAGGTTTCATTAAAAACATTTTATCAATTATTTTATATACCAAATATTTAGAAAATTGTGATATTACTTTAAAATATCCTTAATTACTATAGTATAATAAAATTAAATGAATTATTAAATAATTATCTAATAATTTCCTTCAATTGAAATTCAAGAATAAACAAACTCGCTTAAAATGAGATTGTAAATAAAACTATTGCAAAGATCATAACATTGAAGCGATAATCAACCAATGAATTGATTATGTGTATCAAATATAAATCCACATTAAACAATTGTAAATACATTATAATATAATCAAAAGTCATTATACACATAATCTTATAATATAAAAGACAATAAAGAAGTAATATAACCCAATGAAAGGAAATTGAGTTATGAAATTATTTACCACTTGGTAACTTTTAATTCAAATCCCCTTAGATAAAATCATTCAAATTGAAACTTAAAATACCATGAATAATGATTTATTCATGATATCACATTTCAAATGGGTATTATATATACTATATAAAATAAATTAGGTTTATAACATTACAATATGCCTCAATGAAATGAAATTGAGATCAAATCCCTTACCTTAAACTTCCTTTTGTTTGAATGTTATATAACCTCATGTGTAGTAATTTTACATAGTTTATTAACTTATTAAAAAAAATATTAATAATTATAATATCATATATGAACCTTTTATAACATCTTATTACTCAATCATTAATAATATTCCATTATTTTCATTGTTTTGGTTGTTAATTGCCTTGTTTTATTGTGCATGTTTCGTCTTGAAAAATCAATTTATTTCACATATTATATAGTCATATCATATCTAGAATAATAATAATGAAATAATTATAAATTTTTAACATAAATTTTACTTTTAAAACCAATCAATAATGATGGTTATGAAAAAATGAAGTATGTTACGATCATAGAGACGGTTGGTCGTACGTTCGCATGAGTAATGTTTCCATTTTTCAATGATCACTATAGAAATGGGGTAGGTAATATCCTAAATTAAAATAATGATAATAATATCATATATAATATATTATATACGTATATATATCATCAATGAGTTTTTTTGATGATAAGAGAGTCACATTGCTTCGAGAAGGTGGTTGTCCACACTTACACGAACGATGTTATCATCTTTATGTGAGTGAAAAGGAAATAAATAAAATGATATATATTATTTTTATAGAATTATAAATATGTATTAAATATAATAATTATTTAATTTATATGACATATAATTATTAACTATATCTTTATCACCTTCCATGTGAAACGTTAGTGAAAGGCGAATCACATCTCATCGCGGGGCGGTAGTCTGCCGTATACACGAGTGACGTTGTCATGTCTCCTAAAGAATGAAAGGTGAAAATATATATTTGATTTAATGAATAAAAATGTATAAATATTTTATAAATATAATATATATAATTTATATTCACCATAATACCCAATTGTTAAATGTGGTAATGGAAGACCGAATGACATTAGTTAGCATGGTGATATATAGTTGAACACATGAATGATGATTTCATAAACCATTTTATGGATGTGGAGATGGTTTTAGGTCATGAAATTATTATAAAAACATCATCTTATATGGATTTAATAAGGTAATTATATCATTATGGTTTAATAAAAATTTAATGAGGTGGATAAAGAAGTAAAATAAAGATGCTCATTGAAGAATATTACCTCTTCTTCAGGTATCCTCTTTAGGTTTTCACTAAAGCCTTAAAAGTATATCATTATTTCCAAAATAAGGCTTCAATGATGAGGGTAAGGAATTTGGGAATTGTTTTGGGTAGGTATTTTCTGAACCAACTATATTTGAAGGTGTGAATAATAGAGTAGTGGGGGTGCCCTTTTTTAAGTTCAGGGGAGGACACACAAAGATTTTTTTAAAAGAATTGAGTGATCCTGCATTTCTCATTTGTCACAAGGGTCCAAAATAGACCTTTTTATAACCATATAGGTGTAATGATATAAATATTTCCATAAAAAAGCTTTTATAAAATTTTATAGGTCATTTAACCATTGTATTTTTAGTTTAACCCCCAAGTAAACCCATTTTTACCTTAACCATGGTAATTAATTTTTACTACATTTACTATTCATTTTGGTCAAAATTTAATTTTACCTTATTAGAATTTATAAATTATTCTACTTATAATTATGGAAACCATTTTTTTATATTCAATTCACGTAATTGGAAAACATTATTTTAAAATTAATCCTGTAGATGTGACGAGAAAGTGGGTTTTTAAAGTAAGAATGTTCAAAATCTTACAATGTTTTGATAACTAAATTAAATATGAAAATGATTAAAATTAACTAAATTTTATTAATTGATATATAATTTTACTAATTTTACTTTAAAATAAATTTAATATATAATTTTACACTATAAATTATTTAAATGAAAATACATTTTTAAATTAAAATTCCATATTTTTTAATATTCCTCAAAAAAATAAAACACAAAAAAATCCCAAAAATTAACCCTAAGATAATTTTGGTACTCCAATTTAAAAAATATATTTTTTTAAATAAATTTTCTAAAATGGGTAAAGATTAAATTTAAATTACGTTCACAAAGTGCTACCAATCCATCTTTTAGAAAAATAGATTCTTTCATAAAACATTTCTTTTCTTCTATGTGATTATTATAACCTCTCATGGGCCCCTCTACCCCATTGGGAACAGGCCTAAGCCCAAGTTTGGCCACCTTGGGCCTTATTGGGGATGTGTGTTGAACAGGTAGTGAGGCTGCACCTATTCCTCAATACCCGAATGTATGTTTCATTTAGAGAGGCCACACTCATACCTCATTACCTGAATACACATTTTTCTATGGGGAATGAGTGAGTTGGTTACTAGCAGTGGTGTCCTAACCCCGAGGTTTTGGGTTCAAGTCCCTCACAAGTCAACACACACTATATGCCATTATAACCTTTCATGGGCCCCTCTACCCGGTTGGGAACTGGCCTAAGCCCAAGGTTAGCCATCTTGGGCCTCATTGGGGATGTGTGGTGTGCAGGTGGTGAGGCCACACCTATACCTCATTACCCGAATACATGTTTTACCGCAGAACACATGTGAGTTGGTTACTGGTAGTGGTGTCCTGACACCTAGGTTCTAGGTTCAAGTCCCTCACAAGGAAACACTCACTATATTTCATTATAACCTCTTGTGGTACCCTATACCCCATTGGGTAATGGCCTAAGCCTAAGTTTGTCCACCTTGGGCCTCTCCGGGGACGCGTCGCGCATAGGTGGTGAGGCCTCACCTATACCTAATTACTAGAATACACATTTATTACCTACGGGGCATGGGTGGTTTGGTTACTAGCGGTGGCGTCCTGATCCCAAGGTTTCGGGTTCGAGTCCTACACAAGGAAACACACACTATATGCCATTATAACCTCTCATGGGCCCCTCTACCCTGTTGGAAACTGATATAAGCCCAAGGTTGGCTACCTTGGGCCTCGCTGGTTACATGTGGTGTACAGGTGGTGAGGTCGCACCTATAACTTGTTACCCAAATACACATTTTCCCACAGGGCATGGTTAAGTTGGTTATTGGCGGTGGCGTCCTGACCCTAAGGTTCTGGGTTCGATTCCCTTGCAAGTCAACACACACTATATGACATTATAACCTCTTGTGGGACCCTCTACCCCACTGGAACTGGCCTAAGCATATATATTCCCACCTTGGGTCTCTCTGGGGATGTGTGGCACGCAGGTGGTGAGGCCTCACTAATACCTCGTTACCTGCATACAAATTTTTCCTACGGGGCCTGAGTGAGTTGGTTACAGGTGGTGGGGTCCTTACCCTGAGGTTCTGGGTTTGAGTTCCTCATAAGGAAACACACACTATATGCTATTATAACCTATTTTGGGCCCCAATACCCCATTGGGCACTGGCCTAAGACCAAGGCTGGACACCTTGGGCATCACTAGGGATGTGTGGCGTGTAGGTGGTGAGGCCACACCTATACATCGTTACCCGAATACAAGTTTTCCCATGGGGCATGGGTGAGTTTCTTACTAGGAGTGGTGTCCTATCCCCGATGTTCCGGGTTCGAGACCCTTGTAAGGAAACAAACACTATATGCCATTATAACCTCTCTTGGGCCCCTCTAACCTATTGGGAACTGGCCTAAGCCCATGGTTGGCCATCTTGGGCCTTGCTAGGGACTTGTGGAGCATAGGTGGTGAGGCAACACCTATACCTTGTTACTCGAATACACATTTCCCAGTAGGGAATGGGTGAGTTGGTTACTGGAGGTGGCATCCTGACCCCGATGTTCTGGGTTCGAGTCCCTCACAAGGAAACACACACTATATGCCATTATAACCTCTTTTGGACCCCTCTACCCTATTGGGAACTAGCCTAAGCCCAAGGTTGGCCACCTTGGGCCTCGCTGGGGGCATGTGGTACATAAGTGGGGAGTTTGAACATAAACCTCATTACCCGAATACACGTTCATCCACAAGAACGAATGAGTTGGTTACTGGAAGTGGTGTCCTGTCTCGAGGTTCCGGGTTTGAGTCCCTCATAAGGAAACATACACTATATGTCATTATAACCTCTTTGTGGACCCCTCTACCACATTAGGAACTAGCCTAAGACCAAGGATGGCCACCTTGGGCCTCACTAGGGACATGTGTCACACAGGTGGTGAGGCTGCACCTATACCTCATTACCCAAATACACATTTAGCTGATGGATTTTTGTGTCAAACCATCATTGATCAGACTGTTACCCAATGGGACACTCTTGCATCTCAGCTAGAAATAGCTCCATCCCAACCATGACTTCTCCAGATTAACTCTTCATAGGGAGGGGGGTTTTGGGTGTGTAAGGTTTGAAAAGGCCACTCCTAGATATTTCCTTTTCAGAAAACAAAATATATACACTACATGAAAATGGAAATTTCGCGGTAGTTTCCGAAAACCGCTGCTAAATTACGTGTCGGGAAACTATTTGAGGAAGTCAAAGTGGTTTAGCAATAGTTTATGTGAACCTTATTAGTTTCTTTATTTTCACGGTGGTTATATTTTTTTTCATGGTGGTTTTTCTGGGCAGGGGATTACTTTTTTTGGCGGTGGTTAAAACCTACGTTAAAAAAAAGTAATGGCCTGCTTGGAAAAACCGCCGCGACAAACAATATAACCACCGTGAATAAAGAGTGGAAGATGGGCACTATAGTGGCAATTAGAACTGCCTCTAAATTTAAGACTGTAGCAGTTGTGAAAACTACTTATAAATTTACCTATTATAGTTAGCGATAGTTAAAACCATCGCTAAAGAGCATATTTACAAAAAAAGAACCAGTTTTTGGATCCCATGTACCAGTGCCCTGAAAAAAAAACCATTCCAAGATTACCAAAACACCAATAGAATACATACTACAATAAATATGAAAATAGATTCTTAAATAATCACAACCAAATGAATCGTTCATTGAGTAAATGAATGCAGATAAACATATCACATGGCATAATCCTAGTATCCAATAAAATGTAGCGGTGAATTTAAAAGTTTACCCCTCTCCTATTCTTATACCACTTTCTCTTTTTATTTCATCTTCTAGTTATTTTTAATTCTTTAACCTCTTGTATAACTCAATTTTTTTTAACATAGGTTCATCCGTATCACTATCATTAGACACCCAATTCAAGATCTGAAGGAGGAATTGGATAGATAAACGTAAGGTAAACCCCACTCATACATCCTATTTTAGTTTCCCATTAGATCCTTTGTGTTGTATAGGCATAGGCACATTTTCCATACTATCATGGAACTGAACCATTTTTCACATTTCTCCCAAAAATCTTGAAATATGAAGCTAATATTGGGAGAGGCATCATCTATGACCTTTAGATTGGTAGTCACATTGTTTTCCATTTGGGGTTTGATGTTTCATAATTAAGCCACTGTGTAGCACACTATATTTGGCCAAACATCTCTATTTAAGTGATTTATGTATTTAAAATTGACCATTGCAGACTCATATGTACTATTTGATCCTTGATTGGATGTTCACATGTTTTTTGCAACTTATATCGTCACCCATTGGTTGATCTAGGTGAAATGGGACAGTATGATTTTTTTAAATGTTGGTACTCCCACATATCTTCTATAATTTTTCAAGAATGTAATATAAATTAATATATGATTATTTTATAGAACCCAAGGCATTCCTTAGGTGTTTGGACCACTTAGAGTTGGAATTTCTAAAGTGGTAAATTTCCTAGATTAACATGTCACCATCTAAGTGACTCCATTGATATTATATATGGGTTTCCCATGTTTTAATGAATTTAATGAGTAAAATGTAACTGATAATGTGAAATGTATAATTAATTATGGGTTTCCTTTCTTAAAATAAATCAATTGGTTTTAAATGGAATGACCCCAAGTAATTGTAATGTCATTCTCTTGATTTATCCTTTATAAAATTCTTCATACGAACTGTAATATTTTAAATGGGAATTGAACATGGATAAAGACATGAATAAGAGGTTATTCCTTATCTATTATGACACAAATGATTATGAATTTATTATTTATATGGTGTGGATAGAAGATATGGATGTGAGGTAATTACCCTTGCTAGTTATATTTAATATATGCCTTTATAAAGGTTGTGGTATGATGGTATGAGATTGTTGAGCAAGGAGATATCAAAATTCCTTAAATCATGTGTTGAGCATGGTGTATCACAAAAATGTTACTATATAAGTATTGTGATTTACTCATCACATTCCATGACTAAAATTTTGACCTGATGGCACACTCAAAATCCCATGTGTTGTTTCATGGCGTCTCTCACTCTATTGGGATATAGGGCATATACCCAATTATATGAGCACATAGTCTATTTAACATTTTTTTAGGGCTGGGGGTTATAGAGAATTTACTGGGAGTTTCCCATTAGCATGTAATGACTGCTGAGATAATGGAAACTGTCATTCACACTGCCTGACTGTTCTTGGAGGCCACTTTGGAAATAGTGGGAAAACCCCATTTCAGATAGTGTAGCAAAATTTCCCCTAATCTCGTATCAGTATCTATGGATTACAACTATTTTTTGAAATTTTGGATACTAGGATTATGCCACACTAAAGGGTGATCTATCATAAACATGTTAGCGAGACACACATTCTCATCCCTAGGGATTGATACAAGAGCATAACTAAGAAGTACTTCTTAGAAATAGAAATGTAGTGGTAAATGCATTGGTCTAGAAGATGTAGGATAAGTTATTATAATGAAAAAATGAATTTAGAAAAAATGAATCATAAAAAATGAATCATCAAAATAAAGAGTCGATATATATGGTGCATACCACACTCGAGAAATCAAGATATAAAAGGAAACATCATAAATCAATAAAATACATAAAAAGAAAACATGAGAAATCAAGAAAATGTTAGGTCATTAAAATGTTTGGAGGAAACTATGTGCCACACATGATACATATAAAAACTTAATATTACAATATTTTCCCATAAATCAACAATAATACTAATCATTGTCTGATGATGAACATATATCATCACCCCCTCCACCTCTATCTCCACTTCCTGATACCACCTGTAAGAACATTATATTGAAAATTAAATAGTGTTGCATATTTATATTTAAACTTAAAACCAATAAAAGTTTGAAAACTAAATGATTTTTAATTTTTATGATTTACCTACTCACAACCAGTCGATTCAATACCACCGGGGGGATATATGCTCATCTACTGATGTATATCAGTCAATGCTTTCTGCAAAGTGGATATCTGAGCCCCCTGGTCCTGAACTGTGTTTCGTAGAGAAACAATCTCTCTCTGAGCATCTCCGGGTATGGACTGACTATAACCAGGAGTAGATGCAGCTGTAATCCCCAGTGGCCTGCCAAAGAACTCAGATGGTACGGGTCCCAAACCCATCCTGTGCACTCTACCAAGATGCTCCTTCCCAAGGAATTTAGCAACCGGGTCATCCTGGGAGACTGAGTAGGACTGCCCATGATTGACATCCCACATTTCTTTAATTTTTACCTATAAATCAAATATCAATATATATTAACATAGTTAAAAATGATAATAAGTTCTTATAATGAAAAAATGAGTTCATACCCCAACTTCATTGGGAGGTCATTAACAAAACTTCCATCAATTTTTTTGTGAACATTTAACCACACTTCAGTTCAGGATGCTTCGTGCCCTAAATTCTGTGACTGCATTAAAAAAAGATAATTCAATAGTTTAATATATTAAAAAGATAATATTTTATATAAATATTTAATCTAATGTAAATATTACTAAAGTTGATCATCTTTTTGAAAATAATTTTGACCCCGTAGTGTGAGGGATGACTTGCTTAGCCCAGATTGATGCATTATTTCTTCAGAGATCCTAAAATAAATAAAATGAAATTTAATAGTAATTTATTTAATTTCATATCCTCTTAATATACATATATAAATGTAAAATGAGGTTAATATAATAATATATATTTAAATACTATATTCTTCTCATCACGATGTCTGTCAACAAAAACTTTCCATTGTTCTTTGGGTACCCCATTGGGTAGCTTCTCATACATTTGTTGGACTATCTATGAAGTATCATTGACATCACTCCACAATCTCCATTTTAATTCTTTCCATTTCTTACCTAGATTTTTCAACGTCCACTTTTGTACTATCACATCAGCAATTGTAAAGTGAAAAAACATATGTATAAAGAAATTAATTTTGAACATATTAACAACATGACATTCAATTACAACATAATGTATTAAAATTATCTTTATTTAGGAATCAAAAACTTCATTTTTCCAACTTGGAGGAATATTTCTCCAATCATCATAATAAATAGGAATGGAAATGGGATTTTCTTCCAGCTGGCCTATAATTTTTCCAAGTAATCCCACGACGTCATCCGTAGGGACTCCATATGAATCAAATGAGACAACTATCTTCTCTCCTTAAATATTCCACACATCTGAACTTTTTTATATTTTTCTCCACATTTGCATTTTTTTTCATATTTAATGAACAAAAAATTAGTATAAAAAAGTTTAGTAAATTTATTTATATTAATATTTGTACATATAACAGTGACCCTCTAGTATGCCCGTGATGAACTAGAAGTGGCGCGCCACCGCCCCGTTGCTGAGGCTGCTGAAGCGGGAGTCGACAACTCAGATTCAAAAGGGACACTCATAGAGGGTTTTAGATATAGTTAAGTGGGAGATGGTGTAAGGGGGTAGGTAGATGATGGATCAAATTCCATAGAAAGGGAGACAAATGGATCATCATCTGTCGTAATAGTGGATGAAACAGTGCATCACTTCCTCCTCGACATTCCTATCATTTAATCAAATAAAATTAAGTTTAGAACATATGTGATTAGTCATTGAAAGTGGATAATATTAATTGTTAATATCTTAATATTAATGTGTTTCAAAGTGCAAAAACATCAATTTTAGTCCAATTCAGAAATTGAACTTTATTTCCCATCATCGTGCAATTCATGCTTAAAGTGTCAATTTGGCCCCAATCAATAAATTGATTGTAAAAAATACATTGTTCATCATTTTAATTTGATATTTTGGTATATTATTCATACCTTTATTTTTAACATGTTATATTTTATGTCCAATGGATGAATCCCAAGGAAAGATGTAGATTTTTGCGCCTGAATGAGTAAATTTGCTAGAAAAATCATAATGGGCCCAATGCCCATCAAAGAAATGTGGGGACCAAAAACCAAGCCCAATGAAACTAAAAATTTTAAATTAGAAAGATAAAAATAATAGGATCATTTTATTAAACTTGGGCTGGAGATAATTCTGAATTTTTCATGATGATAATGGGATCGGAAGTTGAGATTTAAATGGTGGGCCTGACATGAATGAACATAAAGGTGTCCCACAATTTTGACCATAATTTCAAAACTGCGTCACCAAATTTCCTGAAATATTTACAGATCATAGAGGACAGATATAATCACATATTTCTCTTCTACGACCCCACTGGATTTGGCCTTATTCAATTACAAATTCACACTTCAAAACGGTGGATGAATCTGGCTGGTTTTGTGATCAACTTTGTAACGTCAATTATCTTTTAATTATTCACCCTCCTTTTGACTCTTTTAATTGTTGGGGGGTAAATTAATTGTTGGGGTGGTGGACCTAAGGCTCCTAATATTCCTATATAAGGATCTTGAGGTGAAGGGAATAGGGGCTGATATTTTTCTTATCATCTTGTGTTGCTTGTTTCATTGTAAGGTTATGCTTCCAAATTTCCTTTGTAATGTTTTCCATTTCCATGTAAGTTTATTTTTTTGTATCTTTATGTTATTAATCAACTTCTTTCTCTTATATATTTTCCATTTATTTTATTAAAACTTTATTATCACAAATCATAGTGATATCTCTGTGTTGTTGTGAATTAGTTCACACATAGGTGTAAATTTCATTCACACACACGGAGGAGTGCTCGTTATTCTCGTGATTTTAATTTCTTCAATCCAATTCTTGTTATCCATATTCCATCCAAAATTGAGAGTATACCATCAATTTAGGTCTAACCCTTTAATGGGTTGATATTAGGAGGATGCAATGGCTGTTTTGAATGTTATTTTATGAACGAATTGTTGTTAATTGGCTAATTAATTTAAGACTTCCATTCTTCAGTTATTTATACTATTCATCTTCACTGTGTTTGAGCAAGCTAAATTTAAGTACTAAATGACCATATACCTTAGAGAGATCATGAATTTGGTTCTCTAATTGTATAGGGTACTAGTAATTGTGTTTAGTAAGCACCAAACTAGAAAATGATGAAGGTAGTGTTATTTTTGAAGAATGGATTCATCAAGAATTAATAAAACCAAAATTGTTTAAAGAAGTAAAATTCATTCAATCCACCCCGAGCATAATCCTAAGATCAACCCATTTTCATTGAATTTAATTCACTTAGGTTTCTTAGTGTTCTTAAAAACCATCCAAAATAAAAACCAAAGTTGGGCACTTCACTGCCCATCCTCCACCAAATCATAGCATCTCAAGGTTACTTCTTTGGTCCCTATGGATTCGACCCCTACATGTACTACATCGATCGCTGTTACCAGTAGGGTAAATTTGGGCACAACCAATATGTTTCAAAAAAATATTTAGAAAAAAAAATTTAAAAATGATAATAGATACCCAGTACTAACAAACAAAATATACATAACAATGATAATGAATGACTGCACAAATGAAATAAGTGGTTGTTGAATGAATAAATAACTGTGCATACAATCATTTTCACCTTCAATAATGTCAGTTTCCTACTCCATTACTTCATCTACCTCATTCATCCTTGCAAGAATAATATTTTTAATATCATAATGTAAAAATAATTATGCTTCTTGTTGTTGATGAGATTCAATTTTAGAGGTAAAGTATTCCACTTCATCACCCATATCATAGAAATCTATTTGTATTACATGAGAAACTACACTCCACCCTTAATTCATAACATCATTCACATAATATACCATTTTTTCTTGTGATGATAAGATATATGGATCATGCAGTTCATGATCACCAACATCCATCAATCAAGAGAAGTTCACAAAACTAAATTGAAAGGAATCTCTTTTAACACCTCTGATAATATCGACCCAATTTCATTTGAATAAAACAACTGAAAAATGCCCATGGTAGTTTAATTCAATAATATCAGTCAGCTTTTTATAGTATCCAACTTTAGAAAATGTAAATATACCACTATTCTGTGTTTTCAAACCTCTTTCTCGATCAACTGTACGAAATCTAAATCCATTCACGTTGTAAGCATCGAACTTTCTAACTTGTTTTAGAGGAAATCGAGCACGAAAAATCAAATATTATAAAAACTCTACTCGATTATTAGTATTCATGATATTAAAAAAATATACTTTATTAGATTTAAAAAATATACGTGTCAAACTAATATTTGTATTTATTGCAATATTTATGAACTTACACGTCATGCAAACCATTCTACAAGCTCTTTATTAATAGCTTTCATTATATCTTTCTAATTTCACATTCAGCATCTCATTCATCTATTTGTTTGTATCCTCAACTCTTTAATAAATAGATCTGCAATTTCACTATTCAGTAGCACATATCTATGTGTCTGTAATAATTCCAATTCTGTCAGTGTCACATTTGAGGTCCTCCCAACTGATCGGCCAATAACAGGAAATATTTTTGATTTCTGATGTATTTGAGATTGAGTCAATGTGTCTTCAACATGTCCAATTTGATTAAATTTTGTCTCAATATCATCCAAGTATCTTGAACAAAAGGTAAGACACTCCTCATCCAAATAGCCTTTAGCAATAGAGCCTTCTGGTTGAGCTTTATTTCTCATGTATGATTTCAAATGTCCAAGATATCTATGAAATAAAATAAACATAATTATGAATTTAATTAAGTGATAAAAATTGTTTACTTAAATGAAAAACATATAAATAAAGTACCTCTCAATTGGATACATCCATCGATAATGAACGGGTCCTCCTAATTTAGCTTATTCAAACAAATGCGCAGTTAAATGCATCATGACAGTAAAAAATGATGGAGGAAAGATCATCTCCACTGCACAAAGGGTCAATAAAAACCTCTCCTAGAGGTTTTCAAGATGAAATGGATGTAGATATTTCTCAAATATTTGTTTGAAAAATGTGTAGAATTGGAGTACAACAATAATAACGTTTTTAGGTAATAATGTACGCAATGTCAATGGTAGTAACTGTTGTAAAAAATATGTGAATCATGAATTTTAAATCCATGTAACTTATGATTCATCAAGTCAACACACTTCTAGACGTTACTTTAATACCCATCAGATACCTTCACATTCATTAAAAATTGAAGGAATGTATCTTTATCCTTATTTTTCATTGCAAAAATTCTCAGAGCATACTTTTCATTCTCATTTGGCCAGAGATCACGTTTTATGTTCATTACTTGTAAGTATTTGTGAGCATTGAGATGATCCTTCGACTTTCCATGCTCATTAAGAAATGTGAAAATCAAATTGTCACATAAATTCTACTCAATATGCATCACATAAAGATTGTGCCGCCACAAATTAAATTCCCAGTATGGATATTTGAAGAATATAATTTTTTTCTTCCATTATTGCGTTCTGATTTTACTTGACAATGAACTTCAAACCCATTTCCTACTATCATTCAAATGATGAACCTTCCCAAATTCTGTTTCAATATTTTGAAGTTGTGTCAATATTTCAAAACCAGTTAACAACTTTGGAGGTGGTCTATGAAATAATAAACTGTTAAATTTTGATCTGTTCAACTGAAATCTATGAGATGCATCAAGAAATCTTCGATGTCACAAGAAGCACCATTTTCTACTGTGAGGTATCCATTTGGGCTCAAAATCAAAGTTACAAATAGGAAAATCCAAACCTGTGTAAATGTTCTAACTATATAAATTCCCATGACCAAGTAAGTCACTAATGTTCCACATTAAAACAACATGCATTTTGAACATTGTTTTAGAAGAAGCGTCAAATTTATCAACACCGTTGGTCCATAAATACTACAATTCTTTAATCAAAGGCTGCAAGTATACATCAATATCATTTCCAGGCATTTGTTTTCTAGTAATAATTATTGAAATGATAAAATATGTTTGTTTCATACATATCCAAAGAGGCAGATTGTAAGGGATCAAAAAAACTGGCCAAATGCTATAACTGGTACTCAAAGTCCCAAATGGGTTGAATCCATTGGCAGTCAATCCCAATCGAACATTCCTTGGATCAGCTGAGAAATCTGTATCTAATGAATCAAATGTCTTCCATGATTGTGAATCTCGTGGACGTCTCATTAACCCATCACTGTAATTATCTACAGAATTCCACTTTATGTGTTCGACGATTTTCAATGACATGAATAATCTTTGCAATAGAGGATTTAAAGGAAAGTAATGCAAAACATTTTCAGGTGTGTTCCCTTTCTTCTTATTCATGAAATTATGTTGGTTCATACTTCCAACATCATCCATTGACTTCCATCTAGAAGAGTAACATTAGTTTCAATTCTGTCTACTTGAATCCTCTCGCCAATAAAGCATAAAATCATTAGGACACACATGTATTTTTATATAATTCAGACTAATCCTGTTAACAACTTTTTTCATATCATAAAAAGACTTGGGGATTTTACTTTCAGAAAATGCATCACGCAACAATTACAATATCACGGGCATTGCCTTATCTATAATTCCACCAAGAAATTTGATATGGTACAACTTCAGCAAAAAATAATGCTTTGAATATTTCAAAAATCCACTATAAAACTCTTGATTTCCATCTTCAGTTAAATCATGAAACGTATTTTCCTCAGTGAAGTTTTCTCTTACATTTGTCTCCACAAAATCAAGAGGATGATCCAATGATATGTTACAATCTTGATCTGGTTGTGTTATAGTCTCAAAAACACCACTTTCATGTTGTAATTTGTATCACCCTCATCTGGTTGTTCTATTATGTTTTTATGTTGATTTTGGTATCTTGTAGTGCCAAATGCATCATTTATGATGTTTTTAATTTCATTTTCCATTGTCGATGAAGTTGGGAGCTCATTCTGTGGATTAATATCAGTGATCAACCTTTCTGTAACGTTCGATTTTCCATGCCAAATCCAACACAAATATTGATCATGGAATTGCTTCAGTATTAAATGTTCATAAACTTCATCTCTCTTCAACCATCTTCTAAATTTACATTCAGGACATGGACATCTTATTCTCCCTTCAACGGATCGATTGGAAATTGAAAAATCTAAAAACTCCTTCAAACCCTTAACATACTAAGGTGTGTTCCTCAGTAATGTGATCCAGCTTTTATCCATGTATGTCACAATGTTCCTACACCATATTAAAAAAAATTAAAACACATATTTACTATTAAATAGGTAAATAGATTTATTTATACTAGTTGAGAAAATAGGGTTTTTCCATTAACATGATATATAAATAAATAAAATATAAAACATACACTTTATTAATGCACAACATTTATAAAACATGGTATAAAAATGTTTTTCCTGAAACAATTCCAATTAAAAACTCATTCATCTATCCTTAAAACATCACCCTTTACATAAAAAAACCCTTACATGGTTTAAAAACATATCAAAGGAATTTCTAATAATGGCTAGAAAATTTAAAAAAAATCCCCTCACTTGAAAGATTTAACACAAAAAACTCAAAGTAAGTAAGGAAACAAGGATAAATATGAAGAAAAATTACCTATAGAATTTTTTAATGTATGCCAATAAACAAGTGGAACAACACTAATCAATATCAGTACTAAATCACTGGAGGATCAATGCTTCAATGAAATTATATCCAAGTAAAAAAGAAATACAAAAGTTAATAAATAATTAAAGGCATAACACATGATAAATATCATGAGGAAACACATTAGGAACTAATGGGACAAGTATAATAAATGAAAAGGAGGACTTTTTTCCATCAGTTTAACGGTCACACATCCATCAAAAAAATCACTCTAAACCCAATCTAATCCGTGACACCACACTAGCTCGATATTTTGTACAACTAGTGGTAACTAGAAAGTGTGTAATCTCAATGTGCCTAGAAACATCCCATGACTTCCCACTTAGTATCCTAGGGTTCCCTATAAAATAACTAAAGTAGGTGATACACTTTTAAATTGAATATCATACAATGAAAATAATAATAGCCAAAGGCTAGCATAATAATGAAATCCTTCCCACATTCCACATTTAGATTATAATGTGCCCCCACCCAAAATAAAATCATGAATCACATCAAAAACAACCATCACATGGATACACATAACATCATTAATAAATAAAAAGATGCTGAACAAGGGAACAACAGACCAACCAACTCAAATATCACATCACAAAGTGCCATCCAAGACTTTCAATTATCACATATAATATATACATTTATAAATCCCTTTTTAAAATGTTTTGGAATCCAAAAACCAATATAAGGGAAATCATAATCATATCCAAAACACAACCAACATAACCCAAATGAATCACAATTCCATTTCATAAAACAACATGTCCCTTGGAAACATGGAAACCATTTAACCCCAAAAGGTTAAACCACTTTGAAAAACCAATTCCCTTAAAATCAAATGACCATGTGTTTTATTTATATAAAACCAGTCTTTTAATTTTATCAAACATGTCGAATGTAGAAAATACAAATTTACATAAAAATTTCATTTAAACATGAAATTAAAACCTTTAAGCCACATGAAAACCAAGTTAAGTTATATAAAACCATTATAAAACAAACATAGATAACCCACACCCTCATTATCTGAATTAGAAATTAATTTATAAATCCAAGCACACATAAATATATTAAATAAAATTCAATGAAATGGAAACACTGACCTAAATAAAATTCCTCGGTGGTAGGGAGGTGAGATAGGGTTCGGGTATCATAGGGGTTGGGGGAAGAAGGTGGGGTCGTGGGGGTCAGGGGGAGAAGGGGGTTTGAGGTCAGGTGTTGGGTGTTAGGGGAAGTGGCGCGGATGACTGGCAGGTGACGGGGAGGCGAGATGAGGTTCAGGGATCTCTCGTGGGGGTCTAAGTAAAAAATACAATGACCCTATAATGAAGGGGTCTACGTAAAAAATCCAAATGGGATGAAAATTTATGCCATAACCAACCACATGGTTTGATGTGATGGAAGTTATTCATGCATTAATTTTTAAAACATATCTAAGAGATTGAGTTAAGTCACTACCCCATTTATTAGGTTGTGTATACAAAACAGATTCCATTGATCCCATTTCCATTTTCACCATAAATCCAAGAAAACCCCTATGAAACCCAATAAAATTAAAATTAGGATCTATACACCATAACTGGTAATCAATATGAATTTTCAAATTCAATATTCAAATCTCAACAACCCATAGTGGCTGAAGTTCCATCACAATGGGTGGGGATCAAGAACTCACTAATAAACTACTTCTAGAGTCCTAACAATAAAACTAACTCAATCAAACCCTAATTCACCCATATAAAAATATATTTCATTTATAACTTGGGTCCCTTTTGGGAAACCAATGTTTTGATACCATTTTTAATGAACCTACCCTGGATGAGTGGATATGTTACACAAACCAATTTTCCATAAGGGATAAAGGGTGTTCTCAATACCTATAGGATATAAATAAACTCAGGGGTATCGAGACCGTAAACATGAGAATTGTACAACCCTTATATGGTAATAATAAAAAAAGATGAATATATTAAAAAATAATAATTACAATTCTAAGAATTGTAATTCCTTGTAAATGGAAAAATCTTAAATGAAATAGAAGAATAATAAAATAGATAATTATTAAAAAAAATTCTTCCAAAAAAATAGGAATGAATTAAATATAATATAAATAGAACTTACACCTGGGAAAAATGACCAATACAACATACCAAGGGACAAAATAAATGGAACCCTAATAGCTCTTACATCACCACTAATGAACCATATCCACTAAATATACACCACTCATTAATAAATAGTCTAAACTTTGAATCAATGAATAAAAAAATAACTATGAACCTAAAAGAGAAACCTAAGATCTAAATATATCTAGATGTGTATGTATGGTGTGAACTAAACATTCCATGTGGGATCTCCCTATCGAATCTTGGAAATTACTTTTATAAAACATTTAATATATTCTAGTTTGAACTAAAATATTAATATATATCTTTGAACTCCATGTAAAAATAAAGCCATGTCATAATTCATTTCATGATTATAAAACACCCATCATTTCTAATTTAAAATATGGGTTGGAAAACTCACTTTATTATACATTATGAAACATGAGAAAGAGTTCCTTTAAAATTATGGTTAAAAATACAAGTCTTCTAATCACCCGACTTTTGATAAAACATTATAAAAAGACCATTGATACAAAAACCAATAGGATTATAATTTAATACCATAATTTCCAAACAATTATATAATGTATTTTGAAAATAAACCAAATGTGAACTCAATGGAAAATATAATCAATATCTTGCACCATGGTAACTGGAACAAAACATAAAATAATATCATACACTCATTAGTTTCTCAAAATTGTCAACAAGGGGATAAAAATAATGTAGAAAATTAGATACCCTAAAATATACTAAAAATAAACCTAGCATCTTAGGTAACTCACTAGGCATCAATTACCATACCCGGGAGCTGAGCTAGGGCTTTAGGGGGTCGGTGGCGATGGGCGGCGGAGAATGCTTAAGGGTGGCAAGGTCACCGATGGCACAGGTGGGGAGCCGATCTAGGGTTCGGGGCTCGCCGGGGTCGAGGGGAGAAGGCGGCGTTGTGGGGGTTGGGGATTGCCAGGGTCGGGGGGAGAAGACGGCGTCCCGAGGTTGGGGGGAGAAGGGGGGTCGGGGAGGGGGTCCAGGGTTGGGTGGTGGGGTGAAGCGTTGACGCTGTAAAAAAAATAGGGTTTAATAGTGGTTTTAAAAACCACCTCTAAAAGCCCACCGCTAAAGGCAATTTATATTGTAGGGATAACTATAATTTTCATATTTTTATACTATTCATACCCTCCAATTAAAAATCTAGGTTATAATTATTATATTAAATAATAATATTTAATATTTCATCTAAACCTTGTGTTTTCGTGTAACGCAAGTTAAATTGAGTGTTGTGTGTAATGTTAGCTAAACTCAGTGTTGTGTATAACACAAGATAAACATAGTGTTGTATGTAACACAATCCAAACCTAGGGTTGTGCGTAATTCAATATACTCAAGATATTTAATTAATTTATAATTGAATATATCATAAAGTCTTAGTGTGTTTCGTATCATACATGTTATCGAATATGATGTTCATATTCAAAAATTTTGGGGTGTCACACCAAATGGTTATAATAATAGTCTATAAAAATATTAAAATAAATAATAATATTTTTTATCTAATAACACTCATATTTATAGCCATGAAACATTTAATTAAAATATTGACTTAGACTATAACTCTTTTAGTTCAACATATATTTACTTAAGTTTCATTAATATCAATTACCTAATCCTTCAAAATAACTATACCCAAATTTACAATTATTTTTATTACTATATTGTAAAAAAATCATGGAAACCAATACACATAGAATTAAACTTAAACATTATCCCCAAAAAACATTAATTGCATACCTATGAATATAACATTACTAATAAAAACTCCTTATAATATCTTAATATTTTCTAAAAATTAACTGAATCACCATGTCACAAAATCGCTTCCCAACCCCCAATGGAATCTATACTACTTTGTTAATATTCCTAACATTAAACAAATCATTATACCAATTAAACATATTTACCTCAATATTGAATCACAAATCAATTCAAAAGGATATCTATACCACAATCATGTATCTTTTCTAAGTCCTGGTAAAACTCACCCAAAATACCATTAATCTGTTCAAAATCCAATCACATAATATATATTTATTCCTTTGACCTTATGATCATCATAAAACATATTAACACATAATGGTATTTATAACTCATAAATTATCATTATATAATAACTTATTAAACTCTAAAGTTATCTAAACCTTACATTCATACCAACTGAGATGTCCAAAGACCCATATACCTTGATTTGGGGAAAAAAACATATTATTTTCACATTAAGAATGACAGTAACTTAAGTGAACCAAATTTATCCATCTATAAATACAATTTCATGAACCAAATTTTATTCAATTACATAACCAAAACCTTTTAGGTTTAGAGTTTTAGAAACTTTGGAAAAACATTTAAATAACGAAAATAATATTTTTTTTATCCAATGGAAATTTTTTCAACAATACCCAGAACTTATTATTTCTCAATAATTCTTTAACATCTCCCATAAATTTCTCCACAAATGATACCCTTCTAGACATATCTTAAAAAACCATTATTTATAAACTGTGGAAATAGAAACATGGGAAGGGTGATCTCAAAGGATTTATGAGGGTAACCATAAGAATTATCAATAAAAAATAATAAATAAAAATTATTATATAATTATGAGAACATAATCAGAGTGAAATGAAATAAAATAGGAGAATCATACACAAAAATAAATAAAATTATGTGACTCAAGATAAAAATAAAATAAATAGTATATTAATCTCATGAATTCAATAATACATATCACAAATAGTTGAACATCCCAAATAATGATAGGTTTGGTGTCTTGAAGATTAACTATACAAACATCTTAATTTATAATACTTTTGAACATTCCTCTATAATCATTCTCTTATATACCCTTCACTACATATCTCGTATGATATAATCATCATTATAACCATGGAAATGGAAACATAATAAAGGAGTGATCTCAGACACTCCGTAAGGGTTAACATAATAAAGTACATAATGGTTAGATAATAATAAAAATCTTTAATAAGGGAAAATATATTATTTAAAAGAATATAAATCATTAAGTGTTAACCATAAACATCTCAAAACAAAATCATTTTTACCGAGGCATGAGAAAATAAAACTTGAAGAATATAACATGAGCCATGGAACATAGGAAATAATGTGAAATAATCCTAAACATAGGATTTATTATCCTTGTGAACCAAGATACGAAAAAAAATATTCACATATTAAATTTTGAGTAGATCATAACACCAACACACTCACCCTTTTTGAACTTAGAAACTCGCTAATAAGTCCACACCCAAAATTGTGGGTAGTGATTAATGCCATCATAATAAACCATTGCGAACCTAGCTACTTGATAACTTATGCACATAAAATTTCTATATCATGAGATATAATACTTTATCCAATGAATTGGAGTAAAATATAGTTCCCACCTATCATATAATGTGTACATTTGTGGGCCACATGAAAATCAATCATTCATCATCTCTAAAGAACCCACGGAAAAAATAATGTGTTTTTTAAAACATTCAAAAACATCACATAAAATGAAATTAAGAAATCAAAGAATATCAAAACTATGATTTTAAAAATAAACTAATATAATAGTATCATATAAAGGGTTATCAAAATATCACTTCCAGAATTATAATCCTTGGAAGGTAAATATAAGTGAAAAAAACATTTTCACCAAAACATGTAATATTATCTAAAAAACAAGGTCTAAATTGCCCGTAAAAATAAAATTTATAGAAGGTAAGGAGAATATTTTTTTTCAAAACCTTTTTATAAATAGTTACAAATGATTCAAAAATTATAAGTGAAA
The DNA here is from genome assembly GCA_963277665.1 of Viscum album. NCBI lineage: Eukaryota > Viridiplantae > Streptophyta > Magnoliopsida > Santalales > Viscaceae > Viscum > Viscum album. Next base: position 1,259,838,815 of record OY728122.1, read on the forward strand.
ATACTTTGAAAACTTTTACTCTTAAATGAATCTTTAATAGTGGTGACTTAAGAATGACATGATGTTTTCAGAAATAGAGGATGTAGAAGTAATTTGAAAATTTGTAATCTTAAAAATAATATTTTATAATATAACATTGTAAATACATAAAGTTTTTCAAAATAAAATCTTTAGTGGATGATAGGACCTATTTATTTTAAATGTATTGAAAAAGATTTTGAAAATTTTCAAATATCATTTATTTGAAAACCCACATCATTAAAACAATAATAAAACCATTGATTTAAAATTAAATGATTGGAATAAAAGTATTATTAGAAATTAAGATTTTTTCCCACTATGTAAAGTAGAACATTGGTGGGATGTAATAATATAAATATTTAAGAAAAATTCATTAAATGTAATGTGAATTATTCTTAACATAAAATCATTTTTACAAAATAATTGAATAATTAAGGAAGAATTATTTGGTATGAAAAATGATTTACCCATAAAATAATCTATAAATATGAAAAAAATTCATAATAGGTTATAATGGATCAATCTTGAAAGATTATAGTCAAATAAGAGTGACTACAGCCCAAGGAAAATGGTTATGTCTCGAAAACCACTTAGAACGTGAGTATTTAAATAAAATTTTAGGGAAAGAGATTGATTCAAATTTATCATAAATTACCATGTATAACAGTTAAATAGTAATATAATATCAAAAATTAGTAGTATATATATGTGTGGTTGGAAATATATGCATATTATAAAACATTTCTTAAAGGGATAAATTTGAGGTGAAAACCCTTACGGCTTAGGAAACATCTTAATAAAAAATGCATGAAATATAGGTAACTTTAAATGGAAGTTTCCGTATCATGAATAATAATAATATATGAGAACATCCAATTTTTATTATATACAACATTTAATATAAATTTAGTGCGTGAAAGAACATGTGTCTCAAAGAAGAATGTTTTAAGAAAAAACACCTATGCCTTATGAAATTTTGAATGAAACCCCCAATGAGGTTGAAACATAAAAGGAAATTTTAATATAATGAAAAATAATATAATCATTGTAAAAAATGACAAAATAGATGTATCTATACTATTTTAATTAAAACATGGTGTATAATAAAAACATGTCTCAAAGATAGGACTTTGAGATGGAAACCCTTACGATATTGGTATCCTAATAATCAAATGGAAAAGGGAGGGATACCATTAAATGGAAATTAAAATATGATTTTAGTAATTATATTTATCATACATGAAATCAATATGGTAGTAACCATATCACGTCAAATAGAAATTGGTGAAAACATGAAATCATTCTTCAATGAAAGTGAACTTGAGACATAAAACCCTTACCTTGTTTCCTTGCTTTGTTGATGAAACTACAACCTGTATTAAAAAAAATAGATAAAATAATATCCTATTTCAGAACCTTAATCACAAATGTTTACCTTTTATAAGACTTTTTATTATTCTTTATCATGAGTACATTAATTAGTTATAGAATATTATAACAATCAATTATTAATAAATTTAATTGTTTTGCACATGTTTAATAATATTAACATCATTAAACATTATTATATACTAAGTTAATTATTTAAATATAATATAAAATAATTTAATATATAAACTATACTAATTTAAAATTTTCTTATTCAATTCCAAACATATTTTGGTTATGTTACGTGAAAGCTGAACTGGTAACATCTCATTTTGTTGATTTTAGAGAATAAAAAATGTTACTTTAATAATTAGTTAAATACATAATATAATATTTCTATAACAATATAATAATAATAAATTTATTAATATACTATAATAATATTAGTTTTCATGCTCTTATAGTCACCCATAATCAGATTTTATAGCATTATTCACATAGGTGGGTAAATCAACCCAAACTTGAACACGCCATAACTTGATTGGTGATTATAGTTTAGAAGGTGTTACTTTTAACATAATATAATTATAATAGAATAATAGTGAATTTATTTTTCTTTTTTTATTATATTTAACCATATTTTATTTTTTTTCATATAATTTATGAAAATCAACGTGAAAATGAAAAACATTTCATCATGGAGGAAGTATTTCGCATGTATGCGAGATTAGCATTCCTATTTCTCAATGCATGATATGTGTGAATATGGATATTAAATTTAAATTTAAGAATCATATTTCTATTTTATATATCATATTTATTCATAATTTCCACCCTTTTTACTATCCATCAATGTATTTAATGAAAAATAAATGATGTCACTCCATGAAGGTGGTAGTTCATGCAATGCACTAATGATGTTCTTTTGTTTTCCTACATGGATGGAAATTAATTTATAAGGGCTTTAATATTAATATAGAAACATATATTTATAATAATGATAATTAATTAATCATATTATTATATTGATATTCTATTTATATGAGTAAGATTAATAAGTAAGACCTAGAAAGGAGATGATACTTACATTGGAGACTTGATCTTACCTTGGAAGTCCCCTTGAAATTGAAGGTCTTTGGATAGATTTGAGTGATTATGGGATAATTGAATTGGGATTGGGTTCAATGGATAGAAAAATGGTATAATTTAAAGAACTAATTATAAGGTTAAATATATCTTTTAAGGGTGTAAGTGGTATCCTTTTATAAAGAGATAAAAATGACACTTTTGGAAACACTCATCACTTTTGAATAATTTCATGACACTATTCAATGTTTAATGGATAAAAAATTGAAAAAAGTGTAGTTTGGGACAACATAAAGTCTAAAATAATCTCAAAAACTAATTTAATTTGTTTTCTATTTACACTTAGTAAAACTCATTTTACATATTTCACTTTCTACCGGGGTAACTATTTTTTAAACATAGTAAATTATTTTGATAACTAAAATTAATGTTGACCTTTTTACCTAATTTGAAGCTTCTTATTATAAATTTGAATAAAAACTTCTTTTAAAATTACTAAAAGTGTGAAATGATAATTTTAAAATAATCACACTTAATTGTGTATTTTTTTTCAAAATATGATGTTTTCAGATATAAATTTATATATAAAATAAAATTATCATTATTACATCTTTTAATAAAATAAATTTATTTACTATAAATTTAATTAAAGATATGGTGCATTCATAGAAATACACAACTGAATATCACATTGAAAATACTTCATTCAATGGGAAGACTAAAAAAAATTTAGAACTCACATTCTAATTTAGTTATAAATATGTTAGACATGGTATTTAAAATCTCAAATAATATATTAAAATGAATAATTTTATTCTTAAAATAAATATTTTATTGATTAAAAGGTTTTAAAAAAATTCTAGGATACACTTACATGGTGATAAAATCATAAAATTATAATTTTTGAAAAACCATATTTTCGACTAAAAATCAATCTTTTTAGAAAAATTAAAAAAAAAATACTAAGTAAATTTTGATGATTGTATTTGAAAAATATTATTTTGTTTTATCAAATTTAAATTCCTTGTATTTTGAAATTTGGTTTTTAAAATAATTTGAAATATGAAGACAATAACTTTTATTATTACAATTTTCAATATTAATGCATATTAATTATTTATCCTCTAATGGTAATAAATATTAATGGTATTACATTTTAGTATTCATTATAGATTTATTAATAATTTATTTTTAATATGTTTTAGTATGTTTATGTTGGGTATAGTGTCTGACAAAAGTTATTGTACATAGTATGTATTTTAAAGGTTCCAAATTCTCAGGTCATTACATTGTAGCCCCATAAATAAATTTCATCTTCAAAATTTTAATTAGTGTTTACTAAATTATGTAACTAATGGATACAAGAAAAAAATAATATATATATCTTATATGGGTATATCCACCTCATTATACTTGTAAATTTTGGATTGGGTTATACCAAATACGCACAAGAGGGGGTGAATTGTGTCTTTTACTAATTATTCATGAATCATAAAGATGGCTGAGTCTGTCCTTTTATCTTTATCAGGTTGTTTATGCAGTGGAAAATTAACAATTAAAGGACAAAAGGATGTATAGTAGACTGGGGAACAAAATTCCCCTAGTCCACCCCACCAACACTCTACGCCACGAGCTTAGTGATTATCACTATCTGGTCCTCTTATCAATAGACCGTCCAAAATTGAGTGCAGGAAGTTGACACCTTTACAAGTTAAAGGCTAAAACAGAGCCTTCTGGTTTATACATAGAACTGAATACACAGCTTAGTATGAGAATCCGATTACTCAACATAAAAAGAGTATTTGTCTGAAAATACTTTCAAGTTTTTCTTCACAGTTGCAGCAGCACGCAACTGACAATAGATGGATCGTCTCTTTCAGAGAAGATGTTATTCAGGTAAGGGAAGTTCTGAGTCGATCCAGTTTCAATAGATATAGAAATAAAATTAGAAACTCCAACAATAATGGATTCATGATAGATCTTCAATGTAGAATAATAATCCTTAATTCTTTTCCTCTTTTTTAGAAAAAAAGAGTCGGATAGATCTTGGTAGCAGCAAAAATTTGTGACTCGAATGTCTTTGTAAACTATAGTAGTGAAAAACTGGAGAGCTTGTTATTTTGATCTTCTTTTTGACGACTCTCCCCTATCTATGTAATACAAAATATCATAGATATATAAAATAAAAAAATGTTTTCCTTTCAAATTTATATCCACATATGTTGCCTTTAGAATCATGATATTCAAATGTTTGAATAACAGATCAGTCGTAACTCCCCTGAATATTCAGCATGAAAAGCTCCACTTAAATCGATCCTTTGAATAAAAAACATACATCTTTGAATCAGTCAAATACGTGATATAAAATTAGGCTTTTAATCTAGATTGAAATCAGCATAATAATCTGTATAAATACTATTGCTTGATAAAGTCATATTTTATATATCTGACGCCAAACGTAGGGTTGAACTGCAAAGCATACATTTTTTGAATGTAAGGTTCACAATATAAGGTTGATCATCTATTATTCAAATGTAAGATTTATCATCCATACGTTTCTCTTCAACACTAAAACATATGGTATATAATCCATACTTTTATCAGCTTCTAAACGTAAGGTTGTTTACAAAAGTAAGGTTGATGAACTATACTTTTAATAAAAAAACATAACGTTCTATACTAACGTAGGTTTCTTCCTCTTCAATACTTTTCTGATATCCCAAATGTAAGGTTTCTTCCAAACGTAGGTTTCTTCTTCCATACTTTTCTGATATCCCAAACATAAGGTTCCTTCTTCCATACTTTTGTTGATAACGTATGGTTGATTAATCATACTTTTTTTGATATCCTGTAAAGTAAATGATGAATCTCATCCTTATGCTATGCTCCTCAACATATGGTATGAATAGTGTTTCCAGAACATGCTCAACTAATTTTCGAATACTTTATCAAAAAATTCATTCCAATCAAATGCATTAAAAGTAATCCAAAAATAAGAATATAAAGAATATTAATTTCATGAAATATACTCAAGGTAAAATCATTAGAATAACAAATAAGGGTATTTGTGAACATCAAAATCATTATGAAGAGATAAAGTATTATTCTCAACAATCTCCCCTAATAATAATAAAGTATTTTTGAAAACAAAACTTTCTCAACAATCTCCACCTTTTTAATGATCACAAAATCCATAAAATTAACCTACAAAATTAATTTCATATAATTTAGAATTTAGCAAGGATGAACACAATATTTACTTTTAACAAAATTATTTTAATAAGAAATATAAATTGTGTTAGCCAAATTTTTATATATAAAAATAAAAATTCAATTTTTAAAATTTCTCCCCCTTTATAAAGTAAAATAATATCTCTTCCTTTATAAATAAAGGAAATAAAATTTTGTGTTTATTCAAAATTTTTTCTCAAATAAAAAAGTTAGGTTTATCCAAATTTCTCCTTTCATGTTTATCTATATTTCTCCCCTTTAAAGAATGAAAAAATAAAATGTCTTTTCTCCCATTGAGTAAAAGATTCAAAAGCTTAAAATAAAATTTTAAAGACATAAAAAATATTGTGTTTATCCAAATTTATCCCCCTTTTATGACATCAAAAGGAATGATAGAATAATAAATATAAAACTTTTTAATGTAGCACTGAACTTAAGTAAATTATATAATAAACTATTTATCAATATTTGAAGCTGTATTACTTGAAGTCTAGCATAAATAGTACAGTAAAACAAATTAATAACACATAAAAATGAAATGAAAATATATTTTATTTAAAATATAAGTACAAGTACAATAATGACAATAGGAATCAAGGTTTGGCTCAACAAAGGTTTGAAACTGGTCTCATCTTCTCTATATTACTTCCTTGATTTCTCCTAACTGATTCCTCAGCCTCATCATTAATCCATCTCCCAAATGGATAATGAGATCTCTTCCCTCTTGAGTCAAATGAATACCCTCAATCAAATTGACTCTAAATAACTCATGCAACCTTTCTTCCTTTTCTATAAAAATAGTTAACTTATTCATGAAATTATTCAAAAAAGTTCTTATTCTGGGTTCATCTGAAGTTAACTACTCAATAAGATTCTTTTGGTTCTCTAAAAAGATAGACAATGGAAAATTGTTTCACTGAAGGTCCTGCAATCTTTCATTCATATTGCTCATTACTATTGTAATGTCCTAAAATCTCCTTATCATATCAGGTGTAGTACCTGAGGTACCTGCTTGACTATTCCTGACAGTTGCGAGTTATTACTCCATGAAAATCTTAAAATTTTCCAAATCTGACTTCATTACCATCTCAAATTTCAAATTTTCAACATCATCCAACAAATCCTTCTTAAAAACTTCAACTTATTGTTTTTAAACATAAATAGATTTCAAATTTTAAAATCTATGATTTTCCTTTTGCAATGATCTTCTAAAAGCTTCATTTTTTTATTCAACTCTGGTTAAATTTCTATATAGCTCCTCAACTTCTGCATTCACAAAATCAGAGGCACCTTGTGCTTGACTCTCAGTCTGAACTTCCACTGGATTTAACAAAACTAAAGGTAGGGATTCAACATCTAATTTCTCTTCACCCTCTCTTTGTACTATCTTATCTTCTGATTTTTCCTTCAAGTCCTTCCATGAATCATCCACAAAAAATACTCATTAATAATTTCAGTGTGAATTTCAGAAAGGTTCACTAATTGATTCATATTAACATGTCCTTGCTATTCCTGATCATCTTCTTCATTGATTTCTCCCAAGACTGGATCCTCTAATACAGGTTCCTCTTGAGCTAATTCCACTTGAACAATCTTAGTAGGCTATATAGTTTGAACAGATTTAGGTCTAGCCACTTCAACTTATCCAAGATTTTTAACAGTTTGAGGCAAACTTATTTTTTTCCACTTGAGGAGTGACCTAAATCTAAGAAAATGTTGTTTGTTCTATTTCATGTACTTCATATTCTCTAATAAATCTCTAACTTATTAGATCACCAGTTGTAAGAGAGAAACTTGGAGCAGATTCCCCACCAACTGGAATCTCTCTCTTCCTTGCAATTTGAATTCCTCAGTCATCTGTAGGTGCATCAAAAACTTCAAATCTTAATCATCTTGAAGTTCCACTAACTCTAGATTCTGCCATTCCTTCCTTAGATTTAGCAAGTTGCTCCCCCTGAGCTGAGTCTTGGCCTTCCTCAGCTCCAACATGCATAATCTTTCCTTTCACAGTACTCTAGAAGAATCCAATCTTCCTTAGAGTTCCAGCATTGAAAACATTATTGTGATGGAATCTTACTCTGGAATAAACCAATCGGATCATATCCTTCTTAAAGAGAAGTTTTGAAATGAATCTTCCCAAGGGATAGAAGTTCATATATGATTTTGGTTGACAGAAATAGTTGAGATATATTACAATATATCTTGGAAAATTAAACTTGATATCACTCATAAAAAAAAACATTATGTACATGTCCGGAAAGAAAATATTCTCTATCTCTGACATCTTAGGTGCAATCCCTATTTGCACAAACATAACAAGAATCTTCTGATCATGTTCCAGATCCTTCACTAACACTTTTCTTACATTTGAAGAACTAAAAAGAAATGAAATAATTTCCTCAGACTTATGTACATTATCACCAATTTCCATTAAGTCAAAATTATAAACTCCCTCATGAGGGTAGTTTAATATCTTAGCAACTTCCACAATAGAGATAGAAAAATTTCGATCTTCGATTTATGAAATTACTGTATCTTCTTCTTCTCCTAGACTAAATTGAACAGTTTTGAAAAAGTGACGAAGCTCTACCTCATATAGAAATTATTTATTTTCACCACTAAAAGTTTGCTCGAGATTCTGAAATACAAGGGCTTTCCTGAGCATTAGATCCATTTGATACAACCATTCTAGGTAGATTACTTTTCCATGTAGAATCTTTCTTCCGGCCATGCACTAACACTTGGAATTGCTGGTTTTTCCTTCTTCGATTCTCTTTGTCTTGGCCATTTCTATCATAGATTTATAAAGGTTTGAAGAGCTAGGGTTTCGAAGGTTTAGGTTTGGGAAGAGAATAGTGGTAAGGTTTTTTCGGTTTTGAACGATTTTGAATGAAATGAATGGGTTTAGAATTTGAAATTGTTTCTGACATCCTTTATTTCCATGTCATTACATACATACATAGTAATTATTACATTATTTAAAAGTAAAAACATACATGGAAAAAATTTAAATCAGTACAAATGAAATTTTAAATTATTCTAAAAACAAGTAATTAAATTTATTAAAAAAAAGATTAAAATAAGAATTAAAATAATTAAATAAGACAATTTAAAAATAAAATTTCATTTAAAAATAAATAAACTTAACTCCACCTTAATAAAATAAAACCTTGAAGTGGGAAATAGTTTAGTAAAAATATCAACTAATTGAATTTTAGTACTTACAAATTCTAAAAAAATATCATTTTTAAGAACATGGTCTCTTTGAAAATGATTTCTAATATCAATATGCTTAGTTCAAGAATGATTAATAGGGTTTTTTGAAATATTTATAGCACCTGTATTATCACATAAAATAAGCGTGTTATTAAAATTTAGTCCAAAGGCCATAAAAGTGTTTTTCATCCACAAAACCTGTGCACAACAACTGCCAGTAGATACATATATATTCTACCTCAGCTGTTGACAAGGCAACTAAGTATTGTTTCTTACTAGACCATGACACTAAATATTTTTCTAAAAAGTGACAAGTCCCTGAGGTGTTTTTTCAATCTAATCTACAGCTTCCAAAGTCAGCATCTAAATATGAAATGAAATTAAAATCAGAAGTTTTTGGATAGAGAAGAGATTGAAAAACAATTCCTTTTAAATATCGAAAAATTATTTTAACATCACTTAAGTTATATTCTTTAGGATTAGATTAAAATCTTACACAAAGACATACTGAGTACATTATATCTTGCCTTCTAGCAGTATGATATAATAAACTTCCAATCATACCTCTATATAACTAGTTGTCAACTGATTTTCCAGTTTCATCTGAATCAAGTTTTATATTAGTATACATAGGAGTTGTATATGGCTTGTTGTTTTCATATCCAAATTTATTCAGTAAACTAGTAATTTATTTTCTTTTATATAAAATATTTCCAAAAACTTTTTGATAAATTTTAAGTCCTAAAAAGAAATTTAATACTTTCATCATACTCATTTCAAATTCTTTTTTGCATTAAATTTGAAAACTCATGACAAAGGTTTTTGTTTTTTGAACCATAAATTACATCATCAACATAAATTTGAACCAATAAAATATTAGATTTAACAGTTTTCTTAAACAATGTTGGATCTTCTATCCTTATAGTAAAAACATTTTTAAAAATAAAAGAACTTAATAGTTCATACCAGGCTCTAGGTTCTTGTTTAAGGCCATAGAGAGATTTAGTAAGTTTAAAAATAGAATCAAGTTTTTGTGAACTTTCCAAACCAATAGGTTACTCAACATAAACTTCTTCCAATGAATAACCATTTAAAAAGGCATACTTAACATCCATCTGAAATAATTTAAAGTTTATATGAGATTCATAGTCTAAAAGGATCCTAATGGATTCTAATATAGCTACAGGCACAAAGGTATCATCATAATCTATATCTTCTTCTTTATAATATCCTTTAGCTACTAGTCTTGATTTATTTCTAGTTATTATTCCTTGATCATCTTGTTTATTTATAAAGACCCATTTAGTTCTTATAACTAGATAGTTCTATGGTCTTTCAACTAATTTCCAAAATTCATTCTTTTTGAACTGGTTTAGTTCTTATTACATTGCTATCATCCAATTTTCATCAAATAAGGCTCTTTCAAATGTCTTAGGTTCTAATTGGGATAGGAAGGCAGAGAATTCAACAAGATTTTTTACATTTATTCTATTTTTTATTATAGTGTCTAGTTCTCCTATAAGAGTTTCTAAAGGGTGATTCTTTATGGTTCTAGACAGTCTAGGTAGTACACCGTTAGGTTCTTCAATGTCATGTTCTTCTGAACTAGAATAAATTTCATTTATATCTTTTTCAATGTTATATTTTAAGTTCTCAAGTCTCATGTTTACATTAGAGTCACGTTCATCAATTTGGTATATCCTTTTCTCAAAGGGACTAGATTCATCAAATTTCACATGAACTGATTCTTCAACAATCCTTGAATTTTTATTAAAAAATTTATAAGCTTTGGAAGTTGTAGAATATCCTAAGAAAATTCCTTAATTAGATTTTGGATCGAATTTACCAATATTGGCTTGGTGTTTAAGGTGTAAACCTTACATCCAAAAACATTAAAGTAATTTACTTTACATTTTCTATTATTATAGAGTTCATAGGGTGTCTTCTTGAAAAATTGTCTAATTAAAACTCTATTCCTTATATAACAGGATATGCTTACAGCTTCTTCTCAGAAATAGGTAGGAAGACTGTATTCATTCAGCACAGTCTTGACTATTTCATGAATAGTTCTATTTCTTCTTTCAACAATTCCATTTTGTTGATGTGTTCTTGGTGCAGAGAAGGTGTGTTTAATACCCATATTTGAGCAAAAGGAATTGAATTCTAGATTCTCAAATTCTCCACCATGATCACTTCTTAATGAAATTATTTTAAAACCTTTTTCATTTTGAACAGCTTTGCAAAAACTTTCAAATATAGTAAAATCTTCATTTTTATATTTTAGAAAGAAAATCCAAGTAAATCAAGAATAATAACCAACTAAGAAATTTACATATAATTTACCATCCAAGATTTATATTCTTAAAAGTATAAAAAAATACATATGGATACATTCTATAGGTATAGATATATCAATTTTGTTAACATATTTTAAGGATGATTTGTGTTACTTTCCAAGTTGACATGCATCACAGAATCTATCACTTTCAAATTTGAGACTAGGAAAATTAGAAACTAATTGTTTCTTAGATAACTTATGTAAAGAATATAAATTTCAATGTCCAAGTATTCTATTCTAGATCAATGATTCATTTATCTTTCCAGTTAAGTAGTTTAATTTTTGTTTACACAAGGAATTCATGTCCAGGGTATAAACCTTATCAGTTCTGGGTGCTCTAAATTTAGTCAGTTTATCTTTAAAAACATAACAACAGTTGATTGATAAATCAACACAATAACCATCAATACAAAGTTGAGAGATAATTATCAGGTTGTGTTTCAAACTTTGTACATAGAGTATTTTATTGATTGAGATAGCTTCTGGATCTCCAAAAGTTCCAATGCCAATAATTTTACCTTTCGAATTGTCACCAAATGTGACTAATCTACCAACATTTTGAGTTAGTCTTCTAAAGTTTGATAAGTTTACACTCATATTCCTAGAGCATATTCTGTCCATATACCATACAAATTTTCTAATTCCGTGAATTACTTTCTACAAAGGCATTTAAACAAAGGTTTGTTTTTGTACCCATATTGTATTGGGTCTAGCAGTGTTAGCTAGAAAAGACCTGGGAATCCAGACTTTCTTTATTTTTATATAATCAATAGAATCATATAAACTACTTGCATTAAAGGCTTTCTTAATCCCACTTATTTGCAATTTCCATGAATAACAATTTTTAGATATGTGACCTTTTGTTCCACAGTAGTTGAAAATTTTACCTTTTGTACTTAGAAAAAAATAGTTCTTATATAGTTTGGGTTTCTCACCTTTACTTCCTATTTCATATTTTTCTTTTTTAATCACATTTTCAAGAGTTTCCTTTAGTTTATTTTCTCCTTTTTCAAAAATAAGAGTTGCACTTTTGTATGTTTCAACTTCTATTTTCAGTGATTTTATTTTAGTTTCATTATCTGTACAGTTTGTGTTTGATGAGTTGTATTTTTCAATTAACTCTTGATGTTATTTTAGAAGAGTGTCTCTTTTTACTAAAATAGCAGTGAAAATATTTTTCAGTGATTTATGTTTCTTAAATAAGGAATCGTATTTCTCTTCCAACATATTTCAGTAGGTTGCATGTTTATTATTTGAAAAACTAGAACTAGAATTAGAATCAGATGAGAAATAAGATTGTACCTCATTAGATTCTTCCATAAATCACATATTTTCTAATAGATTCGATTCTTCATTTTCTAAGATAGACTTTGATGAGATACTGGAGTCTTTAGAAACAACCTAAGTAGATTTCATTGCTCTTTTGTCTTTCTTCTCATAATCATTGTTTTGGAAAGGTTTCTTTTTCTTTTCTCCTTTTAATTGAGGACAATCAGGTATTATGTGACCCATATTTTTGTAATCATAGAATCTAACTTTCTTTGATTCTTTTTCAACCTTTTTGAAGGATTTTCGGAATCCCTTATTATTTCTGTAGAATTTACTGAACTTTCTGGCTAGATGATCCAATTCCACATCTGAATTTGATGAATCAGAACTCTCTAATTTCACTTTGATTTCATTCTTCATCTTTCTGCTCTTATTTTGAGATGTTACTTTCACAACTGTATTTTCTTTCTTTATCAAGATTTTATGATCATTTGCTTCATCTTCCATCTCAAATTCATATATCATCAGGGTTTCAATTAATTCTATCATAGTAAGATCTTTGACTGGTGATGATTGTTGAATAGCTTCTAAAATTCCATTCCATCAAGGTGGTAGTACTCTTAGTACTTTCAGGGCTTGATCTACTTGTTTGATAGGATCTCCCAAGGCAGAGATATTGTTAACAATTTATATACGTCTTCTATTCATCTGGGAGATTCTTTGTCTTTCAAACATTCTGAAAGTGTCAAATTTCAATTTAGTTGTGGCATACCTCATTTCTCTGACATTGTTAGTTCCTTCATAAGCAACTGTAATTGTCTGCCAAATTTCACAAGTAGTCCGACACTGAGATACTCTGTTGAATTCATCTGTCCCAAGACCATAGATGATATCATTCATATATTTAGAGTTTATGTCATACTCTGCTTCTATATCAGCATTCCATGTTTCAGGTTTCTCTAGAATCACATAAGGAGTTATAATTTTTGATTAAATTCTGTATCTAAAGTTCTTTAAGTAAATGATCATCCTTGATTTCTAGCATCCATACTTTTCACCATTGAAGTAGGGATATCAAACCATTTACATACCCTCTCATGTATCATCCATTATGCTTTTAGTATAATTCTATAAAACATTCAGCTTGTTATTTCTCTTACAAAATCTCCACCGTCTGATACCAATTGTTGGATCGGGTTATACAAAATACGCACAAGAGGGGGAGTGAATTGCGTATTTTAAAAATTCTTCATGAATCGTGATGATGGACGAGTTTGTCCTTTTATCTTTATCAGGTTGTTTATGATGTATAAAATAAACTGCTAAAGGATGTAAGGATATAAAGTGTTTTTGTAAAAATAAGGCCCCTAGTCCACTCCACAAATTCTATACTCCATGATCTTGGTGATTTTCAATATCTGGTCCTCTAATCAACAGACTGTCCATAACTGAGTGCAGGCAGTTGACACCTTTACAAGTTAATGCTAAAACAGAGCATTCTGGTTCATAAATTGAAGCAAATACATATCTTAGTATGAAAAACAGATTATTCAACATAAAAAGAGTATTTTTCTAAAAATACTTTCTAGTTTTTATTCATAATTATAGAAGTACGCAACTGACAGTAGATATATCATCTCTTTCAGAAAAGATGTTCTTCAGGTAAGGGTTGTTCTGAGTCGATCCATTTGCGATAGATATAGAAATAAATTCAGAAACTCCAACACTAATGGATTCACAATAGATCTTTGATATAGAATAAGAATATTTAACACTTTTCCTCTTTTTATGAAAAATAGAGTATGATAGATCTTGGTAGCAGCAGATCTGTGTGAATCGAATGTCTCTGTAAACTGTAGTAGTGAAAAACTAGAGATCTTGTTATTCTGATCTCCATTTCGATGATTTTCCCCTCTCTATGTAATAAAAAATATCACAGATATATAGAATAAAAAGAACATTTACCTTCCAAATTTAGATCCACAAATATCATCTTTAGAATCATGATATTCAAATGTTTGAATAAAAAATCAGTCGTAACTCCCCTAAATATTCAGCATGAAAAGATCCTATTAAATTGATCCTTTGAATCAAAAATAAATAGATTTGAATCATTCAAAGAAGTTATTTAACATCAGGCTTCTAATTAGGCTTGAAATCAGCCTAATAATACATATAAAGACCATTGCTCGATAAAGTCATATTTTAAATATCCGATGCCAAATGTAGGGTTGAATTACATAGAATACATTTTCTGAGCGTAAGGTTCACAAAGTAAGGTAGATCATCCATTCTTCAAATGTAAGTTTGATCATCCATACTTTTATCTTCAACTCTCAAACATATGGTATATAATCCATACTTTTGTCAGCTTCTAAATATAAGTTTGTTTACAAAAGTAAGGTTGATGAACTATACTTTTGAGAAACAAACATAACATTCCATACTAATGCAGGGTACTTATTCTTCCATACTTTCCTAATATCTCAAACGTAAGGTTCCTTACAAATGTATGGTTCTTATTCCATAATTTTCTAATATCCCAAACGTAAGGTTCCTTCTTCCATACTTTTGTCGATAACGTATGGTTTCTTAACTATAATTCTCTGATATCCCATAAAGTAAATGACAGATTCCATCCTTACACTACGCTCCACAACGTAGGGTATGAACAGTGTTTTCAAAACACTTTCATGTGATTTAAGAATAATTTATCAAATAATTCATGCCGATCAAACGCATTAATAGTACTCCAAAAATAAGAATATAAAAAATTTTAATTTCTTGAAATATACTCAAAGTAAAATCATTAGAATAACAAATAAGGGTATTTGTGAACATAAAAATCATCATAAAGAGATAGAGTATTGTTCTCAAAAATCTCCCCCTAATAATAATAATGTATTATTGAAACCAACACTTGATCAACATAAAATACTACAAAACTATTTATTAAAAATATGCTTCTTAAGAATTCTTAGGGACATTCCTTTCACAACTTCATTTCCTGAAATCCATTTCAACCAAATACTAAATAAAAAAATGTTATGATAATATCCAAAATAATTAAAGTATATGAATATAACAGTTCAATATTTATATTTATTTTACAAAAAAGCATCATTTTAACCTCTAATACTTTCATTTCAACTATCTCATAGGTCGTTCATCCTATAACTATCATAGTTCAACATATGTTACTTTATATTGGGTCATATTACACATATCAACATAATCCATCAAAGTAATTATGAAATTAATCATTCATTATGGTTCATAAAGATTATATGATTAAAAAAATCATATCCCCTAGGAGTCTCAAACTAGGTGTGTGGTAAGGGAGCATTCACCATGCACCAAAATAGTGGCCAAGATATACTCAATCCACTCTTTTCAGTGTTATTACCCCTATATGCATCTATTCCAAACCCACACCAACTTAAAATACAAATATGGATTTATTATTATGAAAAAAATATACTCAAGACTTTACTAATATTTCATGATATCATCCTATACTTAGAATCCTATCTAGGGTTTTTACTAAGGTTATATGTCCCTAATAACAAAGGTAACAAAACTAATCTTCCAAAATAACTAAAATTTTCTCTAATACCAACTAAAATGACCCAATCCAAACATGACATAAATAATACATAAATATCGTGAATTGAATAACACATCTAAAAAATAGTCACATAAACTAAAGACTAAAAGGCTTAGTGACTTAGGGATTAGATACATAAAAATCCTAATTTACTACACTTGAAAACATTTATCCATAATAATTCTCCTCTAGATCCTTTACTACGTATCTCACTTCATATAATCATCTTCATAACTAGTGGAATGGAAACCTAAGACATGGGTGAGGTCTGATGATTAGTAAGGGATAAAATAAAAAAGGAACTAGTTGTTAGATCAAGGTAATATAGAAAAGAATTAATAAGGAAAAATATCCACATTAAAAGAAAAATAATCATTAAGTGTTAACCATAATCATAATATCTAAATATTGTGACACTTTCATTAATGCATGATAAAATGAAACATGAAGTATATAACATGGGACATTGAATATAGGAAAGAAAGTGGCATTGTCATAAACATAGGATTTCATGTCATTTTGAACCTAGCTACCCACCAACCAATTCACATGTAAAATTTTGAGTATAGAATAACTCTATACCGCTCACCCTTTTTGAACCTATAAACATGATAACTAGTTCACACATAATATCATGATTATAGAAAAATTAAATAACACTCACCCTTTGTGAACCTAGTCACTCACTAATTTGTTCACATACATTTACATATTATGGGATATATTCCATTACAATTTTCATTGTAGGTATATATAGGTCACACCTGCCACATAATCCATATAATTATGTGCAACTTAAAAACAAAAAATTCATCATCCCATAAAGAACCCATGGAAAAAGAATGGGTTTCATAAAACATTAGAAAATATCACATACCATAAACTAAATAAATAATATAATACCAAAAATATAATTCTCTAAAAAATCATATAATAATAACATATGAAGGCTGGTTAAAATTCCACTTAATGAATGATAAACCATATAGGGTAAATATAAGTGAAATACAAAATTTTTCAAAAAACCTTTTAAACAATGTCTTAAAAGATGAGGTTTAAGTAACTATTAAAACACATTTTATAAAATTAATAGAGAATAAGTTTTTTTATCAAAACATTATTATACATTTATTTGAAATCAGTAGTCCTTGAAAAATCCAAAATGTTTATCATAAATGAGAAGTGAAAATACTTTCAAAAATTTTACTATTAAAAGAATCATTAAAAATGGTGACTTGAGAAATATATAATGTTTTAAAAAAGGGGACGCTGAAATACATTAAAAACAATTACTATTAAAATGATAATAAATAATAGAACCTTTAAAAATACATAAATAATTTCAAAATAAGACATGGAGTAGATAATAAAACCTCTTTATTTTTAAATTATGGTAAAATATTTCGAACATTTTAAAATAACCTTTATTTGAAAACCCACATCGTTAAAATGATAAAGAAACATTTTATTTAAAATTAAATTAAGGGAATAAAATGTTCATTAGAGATAAAAAATGAAATTTTTACTATACAAATGAGAACATTGGTTTATTAACATGGAATAAAAATCTAAAAATAGTAATGGTAATTATTCTTAACATTAAATAATTTTCAAAAAACAATAGAATCATGAAAGAAAAAGACTTTGGTATGAAAAATTATTTTCCTATAAAAAATGAGTAAATAAAAAATAAATTCACTATAGGTTACAATATATCAATCATGAAATATTATAGTAAAAAAAGAGTGGTTATAAACCAATGAAAAGATTTGAGTCTCAAAAAACACTTACAAATTGAGGAGTGTTTAAATCAAATACTTGTAAAAGATAGATATTCAAATAAAAATTAAATAACCATGAATAAAATTTAATTAAATATATAATATATAAAATTGGTATTATGTACATCACATAAATAAAATTTGGTTTATAATATAAAACATGTCTCAGAAAGAGAAATCTGAGAAGAAACCCCGTACGTGTTCGGAAATGTCTGAATAAAAACATCTTGAAAGAGGAAGATCTGGAATTTGAAGTTAAAATTAAATGAAAAAGAATAAAATATGATATTAAATATCCAATTTTTAGCATATACACTATTTAAAATTAACTACATGCATAAATGAAGATGTGTCTCAGAGAAGGATGTTTTGAGATGAAACCCTTATAGCTTTAGTAATTTTTGAATCAACCCCATCAAGAGTGGTAGACCACTAAATAGAACATTAAATATTGGGAAAAAATATAATAATGATAAAAAAATTAAAATTAGTTGAATTTACACCATTTAAATGAAAACATGGTGCGTAACATGAATATGTCTCAAATATATGAGTTTCAAACGGAAACCCTTACGGTAATGCTACTGTAAGAATCAAACAGACAAGAGAGGGATACCATGAAATGGAAATTAAAATATAATTTATATATTGATATTTATAATAGATTAAAGAAATAGGGATTTATTTATATCAAATAAAATAGAAATGGTGAAAAACATAAAATCATGCCACAATGAAAGTGAACTTGAGACAACAAACCCTTACCTTGTTTCCTTGGTTAGTTAATGACACTATAACCTCCTATAAAAAAAATTTAAAACTTAATATCCTATTTTAGAAAATTTATCATTATTATTACAAAAATAATTCTAATTATAATTCTTTATCATGATTAAATTAATTAGTTATAGCTTATTATAACCATCACGTGCTAATAACTTTAACTATTTTTCATATGTTTAATAATTTTGATATCATCATGTATCATTTAATTCCAAGATAATTATTGATATATTATTTAATAATATTTAATATATAAATTATATTTATTTAAAATATTCTTATTTGATTCCATGTGTTTTTGGTTTCATTATATGAAAACCGAATTGATAACATCTTATTTCTATAATTTTAGAGAAAGAAAAATAATACATTAATAATAAGTTAAATACATGATATAAAATTTTCAGAACCATATGATAATAATTATTTTATTAATTTATTATAATAATAATACTTTTAATTTTCCCATAGTCCCACAAAATCTTATTTTCAAGCATTATTCACAAAAGTGTTTAAATTGACCCAAACTTGAACAGCTTTAACTCGATTGGTGAGTATTGTTAAGGAGGTGTTTATTTTGACATAATATCATTATAATATAATAATAATGATATTATATTTATTTATTTTATAATTTTTACCCATATTTTAAGGTTTTAACATAATTTATATAAATCTAGATGAAAATAGAAAAATGTTTCATTATAGAGGTGGAAATCTGTATGTACGCACGATTAGCACTCCCATTTCTCAATGCGGGAGAGGGGGTGAAGGTTTATATTAATTTTTAATTTTATAATTATGATTATATGTGATATATAATATTTATTCCTCATTTACACCTTTATTACTATCCATATAAGGAGGTAATGGAAGAAAAAAATGGCACTTCATGGAGGTGGTAGTCCGCACAACACAATAATGATGTTCTTTTGTTTTTATAAGTGCATGGAAATGAATAAATAAAGGTTGTAACATTAATATAAAAATATTTCAGTGTAATAATGATAATAAATTCATCATATTATTTTGGTGATAATATATTTTTAATATTAATATTATGAAAAAAAACATAAGAAGTTGATAATACTTATGTTGGAGACTTGAACTTTCCCTAGAATTCCCTTTAAAATTGAAGGACTTATGCTAATTAAGATTGAGTAGGGTCTTATAGAAGTGGGATAAATTTCTAGGGAGAGTAAAATGGAAGAGTTTAAATGATTAATTATATGTTTAAGTGTATCTCTTATGGGTGGAATTCATATAATTTTATAAGGGGAGAAAAGGGAAACTTTGGAAATTATCATTCATTTTCAACAATTCCATGACACTATTTAAGGTTCAATGGATCAAAAATAGAAAAACTTTGATTTTAAGAAAATATAAATTCAAAAATCATCTTAAAAACGTATGTTAAAGAATATTTTTGACATGATTTTAACACGTTTTAAACATTTTACCTTAGGAAAGATATTTTTAACACTTACTTTTTACTGGGGTAACTATTTTTTAACCTTAGTAAGTAATTTTTATAAATGAAATTAATATTGTCTTTAACAACAAATTCTAAACTTATATTTTTTAATTTTTAAATAATTTTTTCATATTAAATTTATTATTGTTTGAAATGTAAATTTTAAAATAAACACATTGAATCTTGTAAAAATTGTATTCAGAAAAATGGAGTTTTTATATTTATATATATATATAAGATAATACAATCCCTATTTTTGATTTTAATGACATAAATTAATTTTTTATAAATTTAATTAATTTTATGATGCTTTCAAGTAAATCCACCATTGAATATCACATTGAAAATATTTTATTTAAAGAGAAGGTTGGAAATAGTTTTTATTTAACTAACACTTTTATTTAGTTCTAAAAATATTGGGAAAGGTATTTATGACATCAAAATAATACATTATAATGAATAATTTTATTCCTTATATAGATATTTTATTAATTTAAAGTTTTTTAAACTTATAGGATATACTTACATAGGGATAAAATCATAAAAATTATAATTTTTTGTAATATATATATATTTTTAATAAAAATCAATATTTTCAGAAAAAATTAAAAAATCATACAAAGTATATTTTTATAAGAGGAATTCAGAACTGAATTTTATTTTATCAATATTATGTTTTATGAATTTTTAAATTCTATTTTTTAAAGAAGGTTCATTATAAAGATAATGGATTTTATTACAACCTTTTTCAATATTAAGTCATACTAATTATTTATCCGCTAAATTTAATAGTTATTAAAGGTACATGAAACATAAATAATAATATCCTGAAATAAACATATGTCATAAGTCAATAATATTAATCTATGATAACATAGTATTTGGTATGTGATGTAAGATTGTGTATAAAATATATTAATAGGATAAAATAATATAATGGAGTAAGAATCACTTTCAGTTTCCCATAACATGTTAGAATTGAACTCACTACCTAATTCCCATAACATAGTGGATCAGGTGTCACTACCTCATTTCTATAGTGGAGAGATCATCAATATTAATTTCCCCTAATTATATCATGAGTTATATAACATTAAAAAAAATGCATTGGAGTGGGTCAATATTCATTCATATGAGTTCCATATGAACATGGAAACAATAATAATTTAATTATAGTTTAGTTTACTCATGGAAATAAATTAGTTCCAAGAAAAAATCCTTAAAACCCCCTCATAAGTCATCCAAAGAATAAATGTGCATGGTATAATTATATAATATCACCAATTTAGCATATAAAATATTAAAGGTTGTTGAAATAAATTAGAAATATGTTTATAAATGATTTAGAAATATATATTGAATATATATATATATATATATATTTTATGAACCAATCCGGGTCGACCTTGAACCAGTAACCTAGGCTAGTCTGTGATAAGGCCTGAAGTGCATTCTCAATCCCTATAGTCTAGAAACTAGTTCTGGGAATTAAAAAAAAATAGTTGGTAATGATTTTTCCCATAAACATAAGAAAAACAAATATATATGAACTGAAAAAAATAGATAAGCACTTGAAATGGAAATAAAATTAAGTTTCACAGCTAAACATACCTCTAAGTGACCTCATGGGTCACCATCAAACACTAAAGAACACCCATTGTAAGAGAACCCCACAACTAGAACCTAAAACTAAAAAAATGGATTAGGCATGAGAACCGAGATGCTCAGTGGTAATTCCATGGAATAACAACACCCTATTCCCTTACCTTTAAAAAGAAACCCAAAACATTCTAGTTTTAAAATAATACATAATGAAATAATGTTTTTCATATATTTCAAATCAAGTAACAAGTTTTCATTTTTAATAGAATAATTTCTCTTCCACTACATTTTCAAAATAGATTCCAAGCATGCATTAATGTTTCAAAATGAAAGGAAAGCAATTTAAAAAAAATATGGTTTTCACAAGAGAGATCAAGCATGAAACAACTGAAATGGAAATCATGTCACAAGCACCATGGGTAAATACTAAGCATCCAGTGTTAGTTGGGGACCTAGGATCCTTGTAAATTAGTGAAACATGGCTTCGAAACCACGACCATCATCATTCTCATGCATGAGCTACTAGTAAGGGACACCCCCCATAACCTAGAGGTCTCCAATTATCATAATCATTTAGTTAGTGTTGTAATATTCAATCCTACAAAAGGAAACTATGAAAAACCACTTCTGAATCATCTAGAATACTAGTCCTAGTCCTCCCACCTAGGTACCCGAGATTACTCATGTGATCTATTTAAAATGGTGGTGATGTTTTATCAAGAAAACTCGTAAGAAGATATTACATTCCTTATCCAAAACCCATTCATCTTATCACCACCAAACTCCCTCCTTAAGCATATTCCCCATTTTATGTCACACAACATCACATAAGTATCTTCACTAGGCACATATCACATATCACATATTTAATATACACATCACGTTTCTAAAATAATGGGGCATGTCTCAAGAGGGGGTTTCACATTCACAAATCATTTTCAAGGTACCAAACGGGCCTCATTACTCTACATAGAATAACTTCTCTTCAGAAAACATTCTCACCCAACACTTTCAAGTTATAAATCCATTTTAAATTCCAATTAAACAAAAAAGGCTTAACACATTTTAAAACAACTTGAAACCATTCTTAAAACCAAGAAACCCATTTAATAAATGCAAATCACTATTTAACCTGGAATTCACACCAAATCCCATATACATTTCCTAAATTACCAAATCATGGAATTTACCATTTTTAAAATCACAAAAGAATCCATATTCATTTAAATCCACTTTCTTAACTAATATACACATAATAAAATTTATGAAATACCCACTACACACCCAAAACCATTTTAGAAACTAATTTTAAGCATTTAAAATGTTGAGAATTCTAAAAAAATATTGGGATCATATTTTAATGATAAATACGCATTTCAACACTTAAAGATAACACAAAAAACAATGTAAAGTCCAACATCAATTATCTCCACAACTTTTCATAGCACACATATAATATTTAATATTAAAAACACTTTTTAAGGCACTCAAGCAATTAAGGAATATAATTTAAAGGCATGGGCATAGGGGACCTACCTCAGAATGGAACCAAACTGAACATTTGTCCCTTGGAACTTTCTAAATAAAAGTTCATTCTCCCCCACTAAGGATATTCACCTTCACATACATTTAAGGACACATATCCCCTATGACCACATCCTCATGGCCATGAACATGTGCAAGGGAATCCTTACATATATGTTTATATACATATACTAGTCACCACTCACCAACGTAAGCATTTTCATATATATATACATGGGAACACCCATCCCTATACATATATATTCACTTCTGTGGATGATTATATATGTAACAAGGGTACCCTTGTATATATATATATACTTACTTATACACATGAAGGTGAGTATCCTTAGACCCGACGACTCGAAACCACAAAGAAGAGTCCAACACACCTTAATTAAAATACCAGGAACAAATAAACATCATAACACCCTAAACTAGAGGGTGAGGAGGATGGAAGAAAGTGTAAACTCTCACCTTGGATAGCAGAGGCAAACCAAATCGAAGCCAAATGGACTTTCCTTTTGCGAAGGTTGCTGGAACTCACACCAACATGACATGGAAGACCATTTTCACAACCCTAAAACAAAAAAATAAATCCCAAAATAGGGTTAATCCCTCCAACCCTAGGTTTGGTCGTACTTTGTAGGGTGTCGGAGAGACCAAATCATGGCTGTATGTTGGAATGAGGGATATATGACAATACCTCATTGATTCGGTGAGAAATCATGAATAAATATAATAAGGAGCTCAATTGGAGATGGAGTCATGCACTAAGGGGGTCTTTGGAGGGTTTTGGCCAAGAGGGGGAGGTGTGAGGGTGGCGCAAGGGAGAGTGGGGAATTGGAGGTGCTCGCCAGAAGGAGGCTGTCAGTAGGGAGGCTACAGGTTTGGAGGCTAGCCCACAATGGGATCAGCACGAATAGGTGTGATAATAGGGGAGGGTGTAATGGTATTGATAGGGGAGGAGGAGGAGGAGAGGGGTTTAGTGGAAAAAAGAAAAGAAAATGGAAAAAATAAAAAGAAACCCTAAAAACTATACAATTTGAATAATAATAATAATAACAATAATTAATAATAACAATAATAAGATATTCATCTCTTGGATATGACACTATGGGTCGAGTCGGAAGACTCAGCGCGATCATGGAGTTGGTGATAATCCCTATTTTGGTGCTTGTAGTTCATGACAATGAGTTCCTTCAACCTAGAGTGGGAATCAACTGTGTCTTCCATTAAATTCTCAAATGGATTGGCGGAAATATAAATAACCCTGGATCGCGCACCTAGGGAAAAAGAAGTCTCCTTCTTGGATGTGATGAAGGGTGTGGTTCGTTCGATGAAGGTTGCTATATCGTCCTCGAATTTGACACCTCGGTCTATTGATGGTGTGTTGTCTGTAATTTCCGATCAGGATGCAGTCAAGAAAAGGCTGGAAGCCTGTAAGTTTTCTGCTCTGGGCCAAATTTACCTGGTAAAGGGGGAAAAACCGTGGACTAATGAAGACCTCAAAATGAGTCTTTCTCAATGTTGGGGTGTGGGTGATTTTAATCTTATTCCGATTGGGAGAGTTTTTTTTTCATGTTGTTTTCAATAGAAGGGATGATATGAGTATGGCCTGGAACATGGGGTGGCTCATCTTAAGACGAGTGTCTTCAAATTTTCTGAATGGGATCGGCATTTCAATCCATTCACTCAATGTCAAACCACAACGCAAATATGGATTCGTTAGCACGGCCTGAACTGGTTTTATTGGTACCCTAAAATTCTTTGTGATATTTCTTCTTGTGTGGGGACTCCTTTGAAGATGTACCGGCATACCATTGAGGGAGAGCTCGGATTTTATGCACGTGTCCTGGTGGAAGCTAACATGCATTCAAATCTACCTGAGTTGGTTAATTTTTTTGATAATGATAAGAAGTTTGAAATCAGAATTGAATATGAGCATAAACCACCTTTCTGTGATTATTGTAAAATAGTTGGACATGCTGTCTCGAACTGCAGGAATATTCATAAGCAGCAGTGGTTAGTGAAGGAATCCAATGCTGACAAAGAAAATTCACAGAAAGACGCTGGTAGAAAAAATAAGGCCAAGGTCTCTACTAAAAAGGGAGATCATTCTGGTAAAGATCATCATGTAGCTAAGAAGAATGAGGGGCATGTTGGGATTTTTGTTTCACCCATTCATCCTCAAAATAATGTTGTTGCTGATGATTCAAAGATTGATACTGAGGTTGTTAATCTGGTTTCTGGTACTCTTGCTTTTACTCTTGCTTTTGTGGAGGATGAGCACAAAGGAAGTGGAAAGGATATCCTGGAAATCCATGTTGATGCTGCAAGGGAAGAGATTAATATGGATTCTTCAGGAGTTGTTAATTTGCAAAATTCTTCATACCCCCTAAGAAAAGATGGTGTGACATGGTTGAGGAGGATGAAGCATTGGAGGCCAAAAGTGCCCCCCATGCCCTTTGGAGGCAAATGTCTCCCCCATAGATGGAAGAAGTTCCGAGTATACAGTGGATATTGCCAGGACTTCGGTTCATAGAATGCAAACTAGAAGTATTTCCAAGCTCTCCAATGGATCCAACAACTCTTCAGGAAAGAAGAAGGAAAATAAGAAAAAAAAGAAAGGAAATTTCAATTATAAATCTATTTCAAAATGAATGTTCTCTATTGGAATTGTCAGGGTCTCGCTAACTCCTCTACTATTAATGCTTTGCATCGGCATATTCAGATTCACAAGCCAATGTTAATTGGTATCTCTGAAACGAAATCCTCTTTTTCTTTGGGTTTTTCAGGCCTTAATAAATTTTTCTTTCTCTTGGTTGCCACTAATGGTTCAAATAGATAGTGCGAGAGCTTATGGGTTCTTGTTCACTCCTCCATTGGTACTGTTGACATTATATCCATCAATGAGCAGGTGATTTCTTCCTCTTTTAATTGGCATTCTGAGATGATGGTTGGATCTTTTGTCTATGATAAAAGTAGGTATCAAGATCGTAGGAGTATGTGGCGGGAACTTGACAACTCTAGGGGCATTTCTTCTCCCTAGTTTATTGTAGGTGATTTCAATACTATTCTCTGTTCTAGTGAAAATATGGGTCCTGTTCACTCGCAAAGTTCTCTTAGGTAATTCAAAGGTTGTGTTGATGGTAATGACCTGACTGAGGTTAGTATAGTTGGTGCAAAATACACTTGGTATAGAAGATATCTAAACCGTATGATTTCTAGTAAGCTGGACCGGGCCTTTGTGAATATCATTGCCCTGAAAAAATGGGATTCCATTTCTAGTATCACTCTGCCTAAAATTGCCTCTGACCATCATCCGATTCTGGTTAGTTTTAAGGGAAAGGAATACCACATGCCTCTTCCTTTTTGTTTTAACAATGCTTGGGCTCTTCAAGATGATTGTGGCAGGCTGATTAAAAATTCCTGGAATAGTATGCAAGGTGCCGATTTTCTTTTCAAATTGAGGATGATCAAGTGTTCTTTAAAAACTTGGAGTAGGGAGACTTATAGTGAGCCGGACAAGGAAATATTATGTCTTGAATCCTCTCTCAAGCATATTCAAGATGAAGCCTTGAGAGTAGACTTCAATCTGGATTTTTCCAGGGAAGCTATTATGGTTTCTAAATTGAGCTCTCTCCTTGCAATGAAAGAGAATACTCTTAAGGAAACCTTCAAAATAAAATGGCTTCAGGAAGGGGATCGAAACACTAAATTTTTCAACTCTCTCCAAAGAATTAGGAAGGCCAGTCTTCCCTTCTCATATCTTAAGGTTGGTGATCAAATTTAGATAACAAGGATAGCATTACTGATTATATTGTTGATTATTTCACGGAGCTGTTCAATGGGCCCGCTTTGGGGGGTTCCTTTATGGATGGTATCATACCTTATTTGGTCTCTGCTGCTGATAATTGCCTTCTCACTAGTGATCCTTCGGAATTTGAGATTAAGGATGCTGTTTTTAGCCTTAATTATTCTAGATCTCCAGGTCCTGATGGTTTCAACAACTTTTATCAGAAGTATTGGGACATTATTAAAGGTGATGTTTGTAATGTAGTCTTCTCTTTATTTTCCTCAGGTTCTCTTCCACAGGGTATCAATTCTCAATTTATCTCCTTAATTCATAAAGTTGAAAATGCTTGTGAGATTCACCTTTTTCAACCCATTGCCTTGGTAAAAACTAGTTACAATATTATAAGTAAGATTATTGCTAGAAGGCTATCAGTCACTGCATCAAATATTGTTTCTTGGAATCAATTTGGATTTATTAAAGGAATATGTATTCAAGATTGTATTTTTTCAGCTTCAGAATGTCTGAATATGCTCAGGAAACCTGTACGGGAGGGAAGAATTGCTATCAATATTGACATCAAAAAGGCATTTAACACTCTGGATTAAGGCTTTCTCTATAAGGTTCTTGAAAGTTTTGGTATCAACGATATATTTATTGGATGGATTTCCACTCTTTTTGGATCTTCTCATGTCTCGGTTTTGGTTAATGGTTCCCCGAAAGGGTACTTTTCTTTCTCTAGAGGGGTTCGTTAGGGAGATCCTCTCTCGGCCCTACTTTTTTCTATTTCTGAACATTATCTCAGTAGGCTCATCTCACACATGGTCTCACAGGGTCAGGTCAAGCCGATGCAGGCTTCCAGGTCTCTTCTCACTCTGACTTATCTATTATATGTTGATGATATTATCATCTTCCTGTAGGGTAGAAAAAAGAATATTCATGTTCTAAAGAAAGTTCTAAATCATTATGAGGGTGCTTCTGGACAATGTATAATTTGTGATAAATCCTACATACACTTTGGGAAGGGGTTTTATATCTCTAGGAAGCATTGGATTACTGCAGAGTTAGGAATCCGAGAGGGGGTCCTACCTTTCCACTATCTCGGTGTGCCATTATTTTGGGGGCATCCTAGAGCGTCCTTCTTTTCTGAAATTGTTGATAGGGTTAATGGACAACTATCAACCTAGAAGGGGAAGAGTCTATCTATGGCTGGGCGTTTAAGTTTGGTGAAGTCAGTTATTAGTTATAAATTGGTGTACTCGTTAATGGTCTATAAGTGGCCGAGAGGACTTCTCAAGCATCTTAATATCTCTATCAGGAACTTTATTTGGAGTGGTAATATCCATGAGAGGAAAATGGTCACAATTCCTTGGAATGCTTGTTGTCTCCCTTTGCATTATGGTGGCATGGGAATAAAAAATATTTCTCTTTTCAATGATTCCCTTCAAGCCTGTCTTGTTTGGAAGATTCTCCACAACAATTTTGAATCAATGGGTTTTCTCAATGCTCGCTTTGCTGGTAAATTGAGGCAGAGAAGGAATGATTATATTGATTCTTCATTATGACCATAAAATTAAAGCTTCTTTTCAAGATATTATATCCTGCTCACGATGGATTATGAATAGGAACTCGACACTCAAATTTTGGGTTGATAATTGGACTGGTGCCACTCTCTCTGATAATTTACAGCTAGATGTCCTTGATTCTAAAGATCATGTCACTATTAAATAGTTTTTTGATGCTCCTCCCTCACCACTTCCAGATGAGCTTCATGATTTGGTTGCTCATTAGGACTTTATTTGTGGCCCTGATATTCTGGTTTGGGAACCTGCTAGGAATGGAATTATTACTAGCAAACTTTTCTATCAGCATGTCACCAAGGGCCATCATGCTGACTTCAATTGGTTATCTTCTTTCAACAAAAAATGGATCAGGATGTCACATCTTACTCTTGTTTGGAGGCTTGTTTACAATAGGTTTCCATTTGATGATGTTATTCAAATTTTTGGTATTCAGCTTTGCTCCAGGTGTGCTTTATGTCACCAGCATAGGGAGGATGCAGACCATCTCTTTCTCAGCTGTGCAACGGCCTCATCCATTTGGAATGAGGTTCTAGAGGCTTTTGAGCTGGTTAGTCTTCGATTTTTAGGTCTGAAAGTTCTCCTTCGGTTCTACTCTTTCATCCAGTTATCACCCCAGGTACGTGCTCTTCTTTGTGTGATTGTAGCTGAATGTTTGCATGCTATATGGGGGCAATGAAATACAGCAATTTTTTTTGGGAAAAGGGTGCTATGTGAAGCTGGTCACGAAGCAGATTTTTTCTGCTATAAGAGATATGTGCAGCGCTGACATGGCGTATTGCAACAACAGTATTCACGATTTTATTGTGATGAAAAACCTGGGTGTTCAGGGAAATTTCAGACCTTCTTTGGGTACTTTATAAGTGTTTTGGTTTCCTCCTATTCTGCATTAGATTAAGGTGAATATAGATGGTGCAACAAAGGAAAATCAGGGACTAGCAGAGTGTGGTGCGGTTTTTAGGATGCATGATGACTCTATTAAGGGATGTTTTTATGGAAATTGTGGTGTGACTAGCTCACTTGAGGTAGAGATTCTTGGAATAATTCATGGTGTCTCATTTGATAAAATGAAAGGTTGGAATAATATATGGCTAGAAAGTGACTCTAGCACTCTTGTGCAGGCCATCAAAAATGGTGAGCTTAATATCTCTTGGAGGCTTGCTGCGAAGTGGAGGGAATGTATGAAGAGCCTTATGAGTCTTAGCTTCATCATAACTCACATTTATCGGGAGGTGAATATGGTTGTGGATGGTCTTTCTAATATGGGAGTTGGTAAGCCTC
Source organism: Viscum album (assembly GCA_963277665.1). Taxonomy (NCBI): domain Eukaryota; kingdom Viridiplantae; phylum Streptophyta; class Magnoliopsida; order Santalales; family Viscaceae; genus Viscum; species Viscum album. The sequence goes on from OY728122.1 coordinate 1,259,868,772, forward strand.
TTACCTGGTTAGATTCGCTTCCTGTGGTCCTGCTCCCTCATTATGAGGCTGATCGTAATAAGTCCCCGCGTTTTCGTCTCTTGTAACATTATTTTCTTTTATGAATAATATCCTTGGCCTCTTGGTCAAGGTACCCTTTCTAAATAATAATAATAATAATTATAATTATAATGATAATTATAATGATAATGATAATAATTTAATAATAATATTATCATTATTATTATTATTAAAAAAACTCTTTTAATTCCATTTTATTTTTCTCATTTTATTTTATTATTCATTTAAAAAAAATTGAACAGGGGGTAGGCTGCACAGTGACCTGGGCAAAGCTGCACGGTTCCAACCATGCTCTTCCCATGCGTCAGACACTTCCAATAAAAAAAATCATTTTTTTTCAAAAAAAATAGAAATTAAAATCAAGACTCAACCCAAACCTCGACAAGAATACCTGATTCCATGAAAATTAGTAAATCAAAATAATTCAAAATGGTCGGGTCTGACAATTCTCCCAACTATAATGCTTTCCACCACCGGAAAGGCACAACAAGGCCTAACCCCAATGCGGAAACAGATACCCCTTCATGGTCCATGGGGATTCCCAATGAACAATAAACGAGAAAAGTCCAAAACACTATCAAAAAATTAAGAGACTTACAAATCAAACTCAGGAGACTTAAAATGGAATCCTCACTATGTTCCACCCATCCCCCAAAGTGAAAACACCTCCAATTGATCGAGCAAAGGAAAATAGTTTCCCACAATGCACAATCCAACCACTTAATTAAAACACCCCAAACATCACTAAATGAGACTTATGCCGCTATCCTGAAATGGGAAACAAGAATCAAACCACAACTCGATAAATAATCCCATGATTTAATTCAAAAAAACTGTTGGGTTCTCTTTGATCACAAGTTAACACTTATCACTAAGTCAACACCAAGTATATAATTGAATTACTAACACGGGGAGGCCTAAATGAACTCCCCACCATAAGAACAAACCAACACCCAATATGAATATGGAAAAACCACATGGGGAGGTCCGAACGAACTCCCCACCATAAGGAATACGCTACATTAATTCATTTTAATGGAATTTCATCAAGACCCATGGTGGGCCTTTCCACTATAAAGATAAACTAGATAAAATGACTGGCATGGACCGACATGGAAAACCTGAATGTTTAACCATGGATATTATTTCACAACCTAATACTCCACTAGAAGGGACCAATTAATGAAACCCCAAACCAAATAGATGATAATACACAGTTCCCTAGTCACATGAGCATCACCATCATTGGATGAGCCCAACCAGAACTGGGATCAAAATAGACTTATAGGGTTGTTCACACATAGACAACCACATATAGATTCACATACACAAGGGTGTAAGCACCAATATTAATGAAAATGAAATACCCTACCTCCTTATAACCAAGGAGGTACACTTCCACCCATGTGTGTCAAAACTATGAAGCGAGGTCCCCATGAAACTTTCCACCCAATGGGGCCATTAGAATGAATAGCTATATAGTGAATAAATTGTCTTTATTTCCCATGTAGAAGACGTAAATTAGACTAATATCCCTTACCCCCTGGGGTTCCTGAATACACGCTAGCTTTACTCCAGAGCCTATGGATGGAACCCTGATGTTTGAAGCATATACTGCTTCATAGTAATGTCTTGAAGACTCCCAAACTGAACTTCTCTTCTTGGTGCCACAAAAAAACATACCCCAATCAGACAACACCAATAGAACACATACATCCCAATACTCACTTGGTTTAAATATGATACTTCATCATGATGAGATATTAAAGGATCAACCCTTTCAACCCAAACAAGTAACAATGAAAAAGGGGTCACTTGGAAGGCACCTTCATTTAGAACAAAGAATTATAGGTATTCCCGAAAGAGGAACATGCTTATATTAAAATATAGTCTCTCAAAAGGTTCCACACCATCCACATTTGCATCTAAAAGAGATCCTAACTCTACAAGATTACAACAGAAATGACCCTTATAGCTGATAGAAACATTACAAGGAGAGGGGCCTTAAAACAATTCCCAAGTAGCACATGATTCCTACATAGAGCCATAAAATCCTCTAATGAACAAACTTTCCACATTGGTGGCCTAGCATGAACCCTTGATTAAAAAAATCCATTGAAAAGTCTGAAGGCTCTTTAAGATAATTTCCTGCACCAACAACCTATAATACTTTCCACTTTCCCTACTAGAATTCCCTTCACTACTCCCAGGAAGGACCTTTAGTCTCAAAGATTCCCGACTTCACCTTTGGCGATTCAAGCAACTCAAGAAACTATGATTTCTTTCAACTCCTTCTCTATCCACTCTTTCACTGTGAGAGGATATTCTTAATCTAAAAAATAAGTGAGATAAACTCAACTGTGAAACCCAAGAAGATATTTTTTACTTTTATCAACTAGAAGGTATCTCAATGGAGAATCACCTGTGTCCTCACTTCAATCATGAATTAACTCGTTTTGTGGGCGTACACTAGCTAGCGAGGAAAAGGACCAAAACCTAATCAAACTAGTCCATTGGCCCAAATCATGCCATAATAGAACACGAAACGCACAAATGGAACCTACTCAAAGTTATCCCAAACATTTTTCAAGAAAAAACCCACTAACCATTATTGCGAACTGACTCATATATAAAACGAAACTTCAAACATCTCACAAAAGAGAAGAGTATCCAAACCTGAAAGACATTTCATGTAACAATCCTAGATCATAAAGAAACACACCACATAATCACTGGTTAAGAAAACACCAAATTTTCCTTAAAAATTATTTTTGAATATAAACAAGGTTTTTGGGTTGCACATTCACCAATGGTATCCCATTGGCCTCACACATACATGTTCACATGCCACACCAAGCCCCCACCTCATGTTTGTCCAGGCACTCATCCACTCATTCCATTGATCATACAACTTTCGATATAAACCCATGAATGTGGTCACCCCTGAGAACACCAAATAACAAAAAAAAACCTTTCCAGTTTTCAAAACCAAACCATTCAACCCACACCTTCTCTTTCTCAAAACTGCTAGCCATAAAAACCAAAACCCAATTTAAATCTCATAAAACGTTTTTAGAAAAGCACCAACCATTCAAATAAAAACTCACTTTCAAATCTTACACCTCAATTTAAAAACATTTCATTCCAATAAAAACACTTTTCAATAGTTTAGAAAATCCCATATAAAACAGATTTTTCAAAACCTGCTTTAACATTATTCATTTTTCAAAATAATTAATTCCAAAAAACCGCAAGTTGAGATTTATAAAACCCAATTCCGTTAAACTCACCCTCATTCACTCAAATCCGTTTCATAAAAATTCACCATTCTAAAGATTCATTCAAAGTAATTCTGAAAAACTCATTTTCTAACCTTTTTAAAAATCAATCTATTTCTATTTTAGAGTCCAAATCCCTTAAATTTTTAAACAAAAGTTTCCAAATCAATTTTCAGAACCCAAGGATACACAAGATAATACCAGAGGAAATTAGTATTGGTGGGTGGCTTTCACATATGGTTTTCTTCTATATAAAAATCACTCTACTATCACAGAGAGTGTTTTAGGGAAATGTCCCTCGCTCTATATGGCTTTCCAGGCCTTGAGGGCTCCCTGAGACTATCGACCTAACTCTCTTTTTATTTCCCCAAACATTATAGAACCAGAAGAACCAAATGACTCAGGTGAAACCTAATTTACACTAGTGTCTTGAGTTATATCATGAGGTGTTTTTTCTAGGTGCCACACTCAAAACTAGAACTTCATGTTCCAATAATCCTAGATTGGTTCTACCTAGACCCTTCCCTGAGGAACATTACCCAAAAGAGAATAACATGCTCTCATACCATTTTTTGACCAACCAACTAGGGTCGACCCTGAACCTGTCACCCGAGTTGGTCCATGATAAGGCCCGAAGGGAGTTCTAGATCCCCATGGGCTGGCAACTTGTTCCATGCATCAAAATAAAATAGTTGGGATTGATTTGGACCATAAGTAGAAGACAAATAAATAAATATAAACAGTAAAAAATATAAACACTAGAAGAATAAATAAAATCAAGTTTCACAACTAAATATACCTCCAAGTGACCTTGTGGGTCACCTAAAAAAATGAAATCACTCTCATAACAAGAGTGACCAACAACTATAACCTGAAACTAGAATATGGATTAGTTACGAGCACTGAGATGCTTGGTAGGAATTTCAAGGAATAATAATTCCCTATTCTTTTACCTTTAAAAAGAAACCCAAAACACGCTAGTTTGAAAATAAGACATAATAAAATAATGTTTTTTATTCCTTTCAAATCAATTTACAAGTTTTCATTTTTAAGAGAATCATTTCCCTTCCACTATATTTTCAAAATAGATTCCAAGAATGCATTATCATTTCAAAATGAGAGGAAAAAATTTAAATAAAAATATGGTTTTCACAAGAGAGATCAAGCATGAAACATCTGGAATGGAAAGAATGTCACAAGAACCATGGGAAATCCCTAAGAATCTAGTGTTAGTTAGGGACCTAGGATCCTAATACCTTATTGAAATGAGTCTTAAAAACCATGACCATCAGCGTTCTCATATATGATACACTAGTAGGGGAACCCCATAACCCAGTGGTCTCCAATCATCATAATCATTTAGTTAGTATTTTAATTTTCAATCCTACTAGACCAAATCAGGATGAACCACTTCTAAATAATCTAGCATACTAGTCCTAGTCTACCACTTAGGTACCCAGGGTTACCCATGTGATCTATTTCAAATGGTAGAAAGGTTTTATCAAGAAAACACATATGAATTTATTTCTTTCTTTATCCAAAACACATTTAACCTCTCACCACCAAACTCCATCCTTAAGAATATTCCCAATTTTATTTCCGAAAACATCACATAAGACTATTCACTAGGCACATATAACAAATCACACATTTAACATACACATCATGTTTCTAAAACAATGGGGCATTCCTCAAGAGGGGGTTTTCACATTCACAAATCATTTTCAAGGTGGAAAATGGGCCTCATTACTCCATAAAGAATAACTTCTCTTTAGAAAACATGCTTACCCAACACATTCAAGTTCTAAATACATTTGAAATTCTAATTAAACAACAAAGGTTCACACATTTAAAAAAAATTAAAACCGTAATTAAAACCAAACAACCCATTTAAGAAAGGCAAATCACTATTTAACCTTGAATTCACAAAATATCCCACAAACTTTTCCTGACTTACCAAATCGTGGAATTTCCAATTTTTAAAATCACAAAATAATAAATATTCATTTATGTCAACTTTTACAACTGATATACCCACCAAAATTTTTGGGAAATACCTACCACACACCCAAAACCATTTTAGAAACTAATTTTAAGCATTTAAAATGTTGATAATTCTAAAACAATTTTGGGATCATATTTTAAAGATAAATACACATGTCAGCACATAAAGCGGACATGAAAAAAAAGGAAAGTACTAAATCAAGCATCACCATCAATTTACATAGCATGCATATAATATTCTACATTAAAAACACTTTTTAAAGCACTAAAGCAATTAAAGAATTCAATTTAAAAGAATAGGAATTTGGGAACTACCTCAGGGTAGAACCAAACTGAACATTCAGCCCTTGGTGATTTCTAACTAAAAGTTGCTGCTCCCCCACTAATCATATGCATCTCACACACATGTAAGGACACCCGGACCTTATTCACACATCTGCATGGCCACAAACATGTGTTAAGGGATCCTTACATATATGATTATATGCATATACTAGTCGCCACTCAGCTACATATGCCTTTTCATATATATACATGGGAACAACTATCCACATACATGTATATTCACTGCCATGGATGATTATACATGTAACGGGGGGACCCACCCACCCAAACACACACACACACACTTACCTTTGCACACACATGCGAGTCTCCTTAGACCTGATGACTCGAAACCACAAAGTAAAGGCCAAAAGACCTTAATTAAAATACCAAGAACCCAAAAACATCATAAGAACCTAAAATAGAGGGTTTGAAGCATGTAAGAAAGTGTAAACCCTCAACTCAGATGGTTTTGGTGAACCAAATCAAAGTGAAACCGCCTCACCTTCGGCGGCGGTTATTAGGACTCACACCAATATGACTTGAAAGACCATTTACACAACCCTAAAACAAAGAAAAACCAAAATCAGGTCAATCCCTCAAACCCTAGGTTCAGTCATACTCTGTAGGGTGATGGAGAGACTAAATTTTGGATGAATATTGGGATGAGGGAGAGAGGACCATACCTCATAAATTCAGTGAGAAATCTTGAAGAAATACAGGAAGGAGCATGACCAGAGAGGGAGTCGTGTGATAGAGGGTGTTACTGGAGGGTTCCGGGCAGGAGGGGGCAGTACAAGGCCATCATGAGGGGGAGTTGGAAAGTTCTAGGTTGAGAGAGGTGATTGAGGTTCTCACTATAAGGAGGTCGTTGATAGGGAGGTCGACCAGTAAGGGGAGCAGTGTACGCTGGTCGAAGGAAGGGGGGAGGGTGTGATAGGATGGAGAGGGGAGGAGGAGGAGAGGAGGGAAGGGAAAATGAAAACAAAAGGAAAAAATGAAAATTGAAAAAAGAAAAGGAAACTCTAAAAAACTATATAATTCGAATAATAATAATAATAATAATTAATGATAATAATAATAATTATTAAAATAATTATGATAATGATAATAATAATAATATTATCATCATTATTATTATTATTATTAAAACAAACTATTTTAATTCCATTTTCTTTTTTCTAATTTTATTTTATTATTCATTTAAATTTTATTTTTTTGAATAGCAGGCAGTCTATACGCTGACCTAGGCAAAGCTGCACGGTTCCAACCATGCTATGCCCATGCATCAGATTCTGCCATGCCCAAAACACTCATTTTATTCAATAAAAACTAAAAAATAAAATTGAGACATGACCCAAAACTGGACAAGAATACTCGATGCTGAGAAAATTAAAAAAATAAAATAATTCAAAAAGGCCAGGTGTGATAATATATATCCATTTTTATTGGTAACTTTTGAAAATTAAAACCTCACATAACAAATATGTAAGAACTCAGTTTATCATTCTAGTAAGGATCCTTTAAATTTCAGTCTAATTCTTTATTTTCAACCTAATATGGATTCCTAGTGGGTTAGAGAAGGTATCAAGGGTGTTTGGGGCTTGTTCGGATCCTAAAACCCACCTTTTGGTAGAAATATCCATACATCACAGTTAAAGTAAAATGTGATAGTATGGTGCATGGTTAGATCTAACCATGTAGATAGTCTTCATTTTAAGGTAGGGTCATCACACACAGTTTTCACATTGTTTCCCTAACTGTGTTCCATATCTGTATGATACTCCCACTTCTCTAGGTACCTATGTAGGGTTTGCACACGATTTTTGAAACTGTGCGCAAGCTAAATTTTGGGTCATTTTATCTTTTTCCCTTAATGATCTAATGAAGCTCCTCCTTCTTCCCTAATCTGATTTCTAGAAAGATTATCCGCATTTCCTCTCTTAATGAATTATTTCTAAGGCCTAAGGTAGGGATCAAGAGATCTCCTTCACCCGAAGTCTGATCGAGCTATTTTTCATCACATTGGATGAGCAACAGTAAGTACTCAAATCGGTTTGAGTCATTCTTCATCTCTCTTCCTCTTGACCTATTTATTGAGGTGTGAGAATTTTTATCTTTTTCTCAGATCAACTTTGATTCAAGTAAAATAAAAGTCTAATAATATAGGAGGAGAGTCATATGATCCTAATGTTGGTGGTCTATAACTCATCCTTCAAGTTCATTGATTTTGGAATTATTGTGTGGGGCTCATAGATTTCATCGGGTTTCATTTACTAAATTTATATTCCATGCTTCAAATCAATATAACTTTTTGATTATTCTCTTTCCAAACATGTGAATAGTTATTATTGGTTATTCCCAAAACACCATCTATCCCATGTAGGATTTTTTCCATAATTTTCATTTTAGTGTTTTGACACGTTTGATCTGTCGTTCAGGTGTGCTTGGGTTTGACCTATCTAAGGTTAATCTTTTATATATTAAATGACTTGATTTAAATTATGAGATTTCACAATGGAAAGTACCATGTATGATCACCACTTGACCCACCTAGGTTATGTGCCTCAATTTGATAATTAAATGTGAAATAGAAATTGGAAAGTATACTAAGTATATGACTTGGACTTTTTAAATGTAATTGAATAATATGATTCATGTCCATAGAACCCCTTACCATGTTAATGGAAGATATCAGAGTGAACCTTTATTTATGAAAATGCCTTAAATGGATTAAATAGAATTGAATAATATGTTTCATGTCCATAGAACCCCTTACCATGTTAATGGAAGGTAGCAGAGTGAACCTTGATTAATGAAAATTCCTTAAATGGATTAAATAAATGCTTTCATGCTACTTGGACTTGTCACACTAGTGAAAGACAAGGCTTGAACCAAATGGAATTATTGATTAATTAATACTTGATTAAATGGCTTCATGCTTAGTTATCCTTGTCACACTAATGAAATTTAATGGCTTGAACCTTATGGAATATGATATGAAATCATTATCAAATAGGGGTGGCCTGACTTGAGCTTCCAACATTGACAAGTAGGTTCCCTAGTTAAATAACATCGGGCCCAATCATTGATTAGACTCATTTTATCTTGGATGAACTCCTTGGAATCGGTAGGCATCTTTTTGTGGAATACCTTGGACTATACTCCTTGGATTACACTCTTACCCTTAGTGAGGATACAATCATTACTAAGTTGGCGACCCTTGAGGTCTACGTTTCCTTCTTTACTACCTTGGAACTTCATTATTAAATATCATTACTAGTCTCCTTGTTTCATCTCATAAATTTCACTATGGCTATCATGCGACTTATTTGTAAATTGGTAATAATCAATTAATGAATTGGTTACATGTTCAGACACCAGTTGAGGGATGAAGTAGGTATTGGGGTATTTAGTTACATTGTACTACTTTTCTTTATATGTACATGCTTACACACTCTTACATTTCCTTTACATAGGCATGATGTTATATACACCATTTTTGGTGTCCCACTGAGATTTATCTCACACCCTTGTTGGGAACCTTTTGGTACCTGGGGTAGATTCCATGAATGCAGGTGTTGACAAAGGGAAGCACATGGCTTCAAACACTTGATTGCTTACTATTTAGAATGGAGCATGATTGCAGATGATAGAGTGAGAGCTCAGAATTCTTAGGGAAGTATTTTTATTTCCTTTATAATTTTTTCGAACATGTTATGCCTCCTATCTTGTATCCACATTTTCCAGTTTTCTAGTGAAATGACATATCATCAATAGTTATTCTAGTTATTTCAGTTATTATTATCCTTCCCTATTTATCACTTTCATCTGCTTCTATTGTTTACTAATATTTCTTTTTTTATTTACCTCTATTTATATTTATCTGTTATTCAACACTCTGGTAATGAGGTCATAGTCTCCCCACAGACACACCCTAGGACCTCACTACTAGTCGGTATCCTCTAGAATTTGGGGATATGCACTTGAGGCCATCGTCTCATAGGGCTTGGGGAACCTATTAAGTGGCATTCAGGTCCGAGGCGTCACAAAGTGGTATCATATAAGATATTCATTTATTTATTTACTTTTTATAGATGATATTCAAGAGATTAGGAATTCTTAGTATTTAGTTTTAAGTTGTTATTGGGCATCATGAACCTAGGTTCGGGGTAAAATCCAAGTTACCTAAAATATAATTGTTGTTCTATTTTTCCTATTACAGTTGATATTTTTCCACTATTGGGTGATGCACATGCTATGTGGTGTTATTTATTTTTCTTATTATTGAGATTATATTTTATCCTTGACCTGAGGATATGAGGGAATGGAACACTATTACATTCATCAATATAGGCACCTAGAATTCACATGTCATGTATATTTCCAAACCATATAGGTGTATTTTACTAATTTGCATTTATTTACCTGCCTATGATAGTTAAGTGATGTTGTGATACTTAGTTTATGATTTTATTACTCATGGTGGTGATTGAGTGTTTTCTTATCTCAATTCATGAGGTGTATGGGACCTCATGGGTTGGGATGAGTAATTTAACGAGTTGATCCATTATGCTATAAATAAATGGGTGCTGTTTTTTGTGAAAGGGTGTATGGGAACTGATTCAATGAGAAGGTATATCCATTATAAAGTGAAACATGAAATCTAAAATGAAATGATTTCACTTCCTTATCCTTCCTTGTCTTGTTTATGAAAGGTAAAGGAGTGAACCCTATGATTAAATGTAAAAATTAAATGAAACTTATACATGATAACTTACTAGTACCTGGTTGTCTAAGAGGGTAGTTGGGGTAGTATACCTTGGGTAACGTTCCCATACTTATTTAGCTTCCATAAGTGTTTATATCTATCTTCTTAAATATTTTTATGAGGCATGTTCTTAGAAATTATAGACCAATGTCACCACGACGTCCTCGTATCATACTCTAGGAAGATGGTGATGATAACACTCCAGACATATTAGGACCTGAGCCCCCAGTCATACCTCTAGGAGTGAAACTTGAGGAACCACCTATTTTAACTAATCTAGGAACTAATTCCCAAGTTCATGACAGTTTCCTATATCTGATGCATTCCATTCATGTTTCTCTATGAGTTTCACCAACAATGGATGATTTGACTCACAAGTTCTAGTAGTAGCATTGTAACACCCTGAGATTTTATGAAAAATATTCTTTTTAATTTTATTGATGTCTTGTGTTGTACGCTACAACAAAGGAGTCTTGCACAACACGCAACCCAAACTTGGATGCATTACACACAATCACGACCTTCCTCGATAGCGTGTGTTGTACGCAATACCGAGTTTTACTAAACAACGATATGCTATTAAAATATTATTAAAACTAGCCGTTATGAATAGTAATAACCACTTTTTGAAATTTTGAAAATTTCATCTTTCAAAATGGACTTCATTTTTGGATTCAGAATATCGAAATTAGCCTAGGGTGAAATTTTGGTATTTTCTGAAAACTTTTAATTTTTGATGATAGTGAAAACACCGGGTTACTATTTAAAAACCGACTTTTTATTTAAATAATTATTTATTTTATTTAAATTTATTTTAGGTCAAAATTGACACATAATACCTATATAAGTTCAATGTAATTCATTGGAGTCATTTTATAATAATTTTAGATATATGAAAATTTTATTGAACTTTTGACCGTCTTTTACCCACCTCCTAGGAGAATTTGCAAATTTACATAAAACTTAATTTTACCACTTTTGTGAATGGAATTTAAAAAATCCGAGAGAAACAGTTGATGTCAGTAAATAAAATGTGGTTCAATGAGATGAAAATAATTTTGGTGAATAGTAACTTTTTACTTTTATTTACCACGATTAAAAGTAAATAGGGTAATTAAGGGTAAAAATGATATTATTATTACCCTAACACATGTACTAATTCTATTGGATAAGTGTAATTTGCCCAAAAACAACCTTAGGAATAAAATATGACCATTTAGCCCCACTTGGATTAGATTAGGATATTTATTATTAATTTATTTAAAGAAGGGTTAAAATAGTTAAAATCAAAGTTTAATAAGTAAATCATTTTTAATATAGGGTTATACATACGATAAATTCGACTATAAATATTAATTAGAAAGATAAAAAGATTTCCTACATAATTATATTTTATTCGTTATTTTTATACTTTAAATAATTTAATTTATTTATGACAAAATGATGATGCATAAATTATCTTATTAATGAAATATTGACATAATTGATGTTATAAATACCCAAATAAATGTAATTTGAGACTTTTTATGAATTAAAATAATTTTATATGTTAATATGACATGTTAGTGTTGATTTAATTAACTTTTTTCGAACTAACCATTCTGTTATGATTTTCACAAAAATCAATTACCAAATAGTGTCAAAATTGACATAAAATAGTTTTTTAAAAAAATATTATATTATTAATTGTTATTATATTACTAAAAATCTAAGGTTTGTAAAAATGACTTATATAAGGTTATATATATTAATAATAAACAACTTGGGGTTCGTTTGTCTTTTTATAGTAAGTTTATTAACCTAATAGTGTAAGAACACAAAAAGACACGGTAAAAGTAAAATTATCTAACTTAAAGTTAAATATAAATGATAAGGTTAAAATAGGAACCTAAACTTGTTTAAATTCTATTGGATGAGATGATTTAGACCCATACCCACCTTATATTCTAAATAACTCAATTTGGAGCTATTAAAAAACCTAATATGACTTTATAATAAAATAATATTTTTAGTTATTCGAAAGGTGCCCCTCTCCTCCCTTATAAAAGGGCACCTCCTCCCTCTCTTCCTCACACCATTTTGAGCCTTGAAGCTCGGAAAAACCCTGCCAAATTATCTTATCCACTTCCCTAGAAACATCATAGAGGTCCTGGTCTTCTTCAAAGACCAATTTTAGTTCCCTAAGAGGAGGTCTCAAAGAGGCGTATCAAAGAAGAGGTAATGTCCGTTACCGATTCTTTCAACTTTATTTCTTATTATACTTATTATTCTTTAGTCGTTTAATTATTAAGTAATAACATTAGTATCACTAATATACTGATATTTTATTATAAGTATGAAGCAACCCTATTTCACCATCTATCCATCCTATGGAAAATGAAATTACCCCACGTGCGTATGTACGGAATACCATCTCCACGCCGTGGTGTAATCTGTTTTTCCAACACCACCTTACTTGGATGGGTATAATGGTGTAAAGAATAACTATACATAGTTATTATAACATCATACTGATTATGATATATTGTATCATCTTATCCAATTCAATTCAATAATTATGGGATTGATATCATCGCTCGTGCTTACGTACGGACTACCGTCTTCACGACGCGATGAGATTCATTCTCCATGTTAACCATTTAATAATGATTATAAAGTAAGAAATAATAATGAAATATATGAAATTATATAGCTACTGGATTTATGTATATATATATGTATTTCATCTACTTAATTCCATTCAATTCAATAAGGAAACGAAAACAGCATTCATGCGTACGTACGGCCTACCGTCTCCATGAACGGTGTATTTCTTTCCTTTTATCGATATATAATATATATGTATATAATGAATATATATTATATATAAATCATGTTTTACATTCTGGAATTATTTAAATCAGGATATAAGTAATAATATCAAGAACGACGAGTCGAAACACATGCGATAAATGAAACGATTTTACCCAAAACGCTCTTTAACATGGAATTTACAAAAGAACGGGTAATATAAAGTCATAAGTGAACCATATATGATATCATAACAATGAATATGATTCTTTAATAAGTCAATGACATTATTTAAATCATTATACAGGAGGTTCGGATACATACGAATCATATTGGACATAAGGTAAGGGATAAATTTTCAATGTCATTTTTATCTGAGATTGCTTATACGTAAGTATTTACTGGGGTTATGTTTATCATCCACGACCATGTTTTCTAAAAATGTTTTCATAAAATGTTTACTATTCTTCCATGAATGTCTAAAGTCATTTTTACCCTTTATTTAATTTTTACCACATTTTATGAATGGAATCTTTCTTTTGGTTACCATATAAGGTACTTTTTGACTTTTCCGACAAAAGTACGGGGAGAATGTTATTTTTAACTTATATGGCGTGAAAAGATTTTTACGATTTCATAATGTCTCATTTTGAAGAATCTTCCGCTACAATATTTCATGATTATTTTTAACAAAACCCTTTTCTTTTAAAATTTCATGGAATTTTGTGAAAAGAAAATGATTTTAAAGAAGAAAGGATATCTTCCTCAAGAATTCATTTCAAGTGTTTTTCCAAAACTATTTTCCATCTAAGATGACATTATTTCATATGTGTATGTTTAAAGTAATATGTCTCTATGATTTGAATGGTTTCAATTTTCTTATGATGAAATGATATCAAACTTTTATGGATTATGTTATGATGGCATGATGTTTAAAAATCCCATTTTATTACATGGGTTATGCTATGATGTATGATTTATGATTTTTTGGCACATGAAAGAATGATTTCATTATGAGATGGGTGGGACCTATATCTCACTCCAATTAATTGGGTAAAGATTTATATCTCATGAGATAGACATGGCTTGAACAGTAAGTTAATCCGGTTCAGTGTTACAGGACTGAAACGAGGAGAGAACTCGATTCAGAAAGGGACTTTGTCCACTAAGATGGTCTTGGCAGCAATGCCTTGGCTACTATGGAAATTATGAAATGTGCTGAATGGTTGCCACAATTACATGTTTTATTCCCATTTTATCATGGTTGGTGTTCTATTATGATATATTCCTTATGTACTTCCACGATTTATGTCTTTGCTCAAGATTTTTATGTTTAAATTTCATGTTCAAGTTTTTACTTCCAAATGTTTATGGATTGTTTTATGTTTTCTATGTTTTACCATAACAAGAATTTGAGCTCACCCTTTTTATGTTTTATTTTCCCCAGGAAGTAAAGAAAGGTTTTAGGTAAGGAAATCAAAAAGGGGAAGATCGTTATAGGAGTTGTTGAAGATCTTTCACCGCGATTAGAAGATTTTATTCCGAGTTTCCAAAGACACTAAACTATTATGGTCCTTGTGTGTCTATTTTTGTTATGTATTAAGTATTCCTCAAAAGTAAAGTATTTTCCATGTACGTCAAGCCTCGGGTCTCTACAGTTGGTATCAGAGGAAAGGTTTAGTCAACCTTTGGAAACTAGGTTGCGAAAATGTTAGTGAGATCCGTAGAGATATTTCTAAGGTATGTCTAGGGATGTCCCTAAGGATAAGTATACGTATAGGATATAGTCCTAGAACTATGGTAACGATCTTAGAATTTAACCTAAGGTGTTAGATATTGAAGTTACTCCCCCTTTATTTTGTTGTTTTCCCTAGCACGATTTTTTCCTCTCACACTATTATTTTTGGGTTTTAGACGATGGCTGGAACCCGAAGGAACCACGTTGATCAATGTAATGGATAATGCAATGATTGTACTTCTGAACAAAAAAATGTTATGGGAGATGGAGTGAAAAATCTTATTTCTATACTTACACAAGCTATGAATAATTCTGGACTTCCAAATGGGCAGAGAAGGGAACAATATTCTATTGAGTCCTTCATGAGGCAATGTCCACCTTCTTTCAGTGGGTCTTCTGATCCATTTGTTGCTGAACAATGAATCAGTACCATTGAAAAGATATTTTCAGTTCTTCAATGTTCTGAACATGATAAAGTCATCTTAGCAGTATATCGTTTGGAAGGTGAAGCTGATCAATGGTGGAATCTTATCAAGAATACGAGGCCAAGAGATGAAATTGAGTCCATGGAATGGGACGAGTTCAAGAACTTATTTTTCAATAAGTACTTCCCTCGTATTCTTCGAACAAAGATGGAGAAGGAGTTTCTTGAACTAAAGAAAAAGGATGATAAATCTGTTGGTATATACGAAGCGAATTTTACAAGGCTTTCAAGGTATGCATCTGGCTTTATCATCCAACCTGAAAGTAAAATTGATCGATTCTTCAGTGGCTTAAAACCAAATCTTCAAAGGGAATTAGATGTAATATAATTCAGTAGCTATGAAGAAATTGTGAATTGTGCTATCAAGTTAGAAATGGTAGTTGGTGTTACATATCCATTTCATGGTTTTGACAAGAAACGAAAGATGGAGTTCAAGGAGAAATCTCAGAATAATGGTGAAAAGAAGATGAATGTTTCCTTATGCTCAAAGTGTGGAAAGAAGCATGGTGGATATTGTCTTAAAGGGACTAGAAAATGTTTTAAGTGTGGAAAAGAAGGTCATCGAGCAGCTGAGTGTCGAAGTAATGGAAAAAGGGTTGCTAATGGTGTGAATAAAGTAAAGACTGCAGAGAAAGCACCAACAACACTTCAGTGCTTCAAGTGCAATGAAATGGGGCATTATGCTAATCAATTCCCTAATCCAAGGGTTAATGATGATCGACATGAGAAACCACTTAAGGAAAAGGACAAAGGGAAGTCACATGCGATCACTATTGGAGATGTTGAATATGACAACGATGTGGTGGAATGATTAAGTGTTTATGTAATGGGATTCCAAAATAATGCTGTATATAGTATCTTGGAATATTGGAATATTTATGTATTGGTTAATTGTGGTTTTCAATAATTTTATGGTACCGGTAACCATGGAAAGTGATTGAGAAATTTTGGTAACCAGATGATATGCGCATAATGAATGGATAAGAATATAATGAGATGTTTGATTGTATTCATGATCTCATGATTGATATAAGGACTAAGTGACATCATGGTTTGAGTATAAAGAATTTTGAGGATTTTGGTATGTGGAAAGTGTTAAATTTTAACTGCATTCATGTTTTCACTAAGGTTCAATGGGTATTCATTCTTCAAGAGAATACATGATTAAGGTATTCACATGTTTGTAATTTTACCTACAAGATATATCTTATGATATATGGGGGATAAATGATGGAATTCACATGATTGTTATGTGACATTTCAAGTAATCATTTTCTTTATACTATGAGCTTGGACCGAAGTATTTTAGATAAGCCTAAATATTGGAATGAATTATGTTAGACATAAGTTAGTATTGTTTAAGGATAGAACTTTTTTCGATATTATTGATGGGATGTTATAGTAATATAGTTTTAGAAAAAGGACAACCTGCAGGACGGGCGACATCCCATCGCGTCGGACAAGGCTGTGGGAATCGAACCCACAACCGAAGTGCGACTGGCCTTTATCACCTACCACTGGCCTACAGGAAGTCCCTGGTTAGTAGAAACTAGTGTTATTTTATTACGCGGTATGATATATGAATTATAAATTTATTTTTGGAATCATATACGATTAACCTCACCATAGATGAACTTATGTATATTTGATAACTTTTGCTAACCTTTTGTTTGAAACAGATGGAATGACCCATCATTCTATCACATGATCTGTTAACACTTCATGAATAAAAAATTCAACTTCATTTCTTTAAGAGATGAAGTGGAAATTGTTCAAAGCACGAACAATAGTGATATTGTACCAAAATAAAGTAAGTATTTATTCTAATTCAAATTCTTCAACTTTAGGGAAATGATCTTGAAAACCAAAAAATGTTGTCCTAGTTCCCTTATATCTGATGAATCAGATGGTACCTTAGATCATCACAAATATATGGCTTTGTGATTGTTGGATTTTTCATAGCCATGTTCTCTACCACTCTCCATCAGAACATGATGGTTGGGTTTCTCTTCTATATCCATATTTTCACCTATGTTATCCAATGTGGAAACCCAGTGATTAGTTAATTTGGGTAACCGTTATGTTTCATACTTTAGTTTTTAAAGATTGGTATTGGTATTCCTTTTTACGATGTGGGTTTATATTAAAGAAACTTTCAAGTAGTAAACCATTTATAACCCCGACGAATTTCGAGGGCAAAATTCATTTTAAGGGGGGTAGAATGTAACACCCCGAGATTTTATGAAAAATATTCTTTTTAATTTTATTGATGTTTTGTGTTGTACGATACATCAAAGGAGTCTTGCAAAACATGCAACCCTAACTTGGCTGCATTGCACACAATCGCGACCTTCCTTGATAGCGTGTGTTGTACGCAATACAGATTTTCACTAAACAACGATATGCTATTAAAATATTATTAAAACTAGCCGTTATGAATAGTAATAACCACTTTTTAAAATTTTGAAAATTTCACCTTTCAAAATGGACTTCATTTTTGGACTCAGAATATCGAAATTAGCCTGGGGTGGAATTTTGGTATTTTTTTTGAAAACTTTCAATTTTTGATGAATAGTGAAAACACTAGGTTACTATTTAAAAACCGACTTTTTATTTAAATAATTATTTATTTTATTTAAATTTATTTTAGGTCAAAATTGACACATAATACCTATATAAGTTCAATGCAATTCATTGGAGTCATTTTAAATAATTTTAGATATATAAAAATTTTATTGAACTTTTGACCGTCTTTTACCCACCTCCTAGGAAAATTTGCAAATTTACATAAAACATAATTTTACCGCTTTTGTGAATGGAATTTCAAAAATTCGAGACACACAATTGATTTCAGTAAGTAAAATGTGGTTCAATGAGATGAAAAGAATTTTTGGTGAATAGTAACTTTTTACTTTTATTTACCACGGTTAAAAGTAAATAGGGTAATTAAGGGTAAAAATGATATTACTATTACCCTAAAACATTTCCTAATTCTATTGGATAAGTGTAATTCGACCAAAGACAACCTTATTAATAAAATATGACCATTTAGTCCCACTTGTATTAGATTAGGATATTTATTATTAATGTATTTAAAGAAGGGTTAAAATAGTTAAAATCAAAGTTTAATAAGTAAATAATTTTTAATATAGGGTTATACAAAAGATAAATTCGACTATAAATATTCATTAGAAAGATAAAAAGATTTCCTACATAATTATATTTTATTTTTATTTTTTAGACTTTAAATAATTTAATTTATTTATGACACAATGATGATGCAGTAATTATCTTATTAATGTAATATTGACATAATTGATGTTATAAATACCCAAATAAATGTAATTTGATACTTTTTATGAATTAAAATAATTTTCTATGTTAATATGACATGTTAGTTTTAATTTAATTAACTTTTTTAGAACTAATAATTCTGTTATGAGTTTCACAAAAATCAATTACCAAATAGTGTCAAAATTGACATAAAATAGTTTTTAAAACAAATATTATATTATTAATTGTTAATATATTTCTAAAAATATAAGGTTCGTCAAAAAGACTTAGATAAGGTTATATATATTAATAATAAACAACTTGGGGTTCTTTTGTCTTGTTTTAGTAAGTTTATTAACCTAATAGTGTAAGAACACAAAAAGACAAGGTAAAAGTAAAATTATCTAACTTAAAGTTAAATCTAGATGATAAGGTTACAATAGGAACCTAAACTTGTCTAAATTCTATTGGATGAGAGGATTTCGACCCATCCCCACCTTAGCTTCTAAATAACTCAATTCGGAGCTATTAAAAAACCGAATATGACTTTATAATAAAATAATATTTTTAGTTATTCCAAAGGTGCCCCTCTCCTCCCTTATAAAAGGGCACCTCCTCCCTCTCTTCCTCACACCATTTTGAGCCTTGAAGCTCGGAAAAACCCTGCCAAATTATCTTCTCCACTTCCCTAGAAACATCCTAGAGGTCCTGGTCTTCTTCAAAGACCAATTTTAGTGCCCTAAGAGGAGGACTCAAAGAGGTGCTTCAAAGAAGCGGTACTGTCCGTTACCGATTCTTTCAACTTTATTTCTTCGTCTACTTATTCTTCTTCAGTTGTTTCATTATGAAGTAATAACATCAGTATCACTCATATACTGATATGTTATTATAAGTATGAAACAACCCTATTTCACCATCTATCCATCCTATGGAAAATGAAATCACCGCGCGTGCGTACATACAGAATACCGTCTCCCCGCCGTGGTGTAATCTGTTTTTCCAACACCACCTTACTTGGATGGGTATAATGGTGTAAAGAATAACTATACATAGTTATTATAACATCATAATGATTATGATATATTGTATCATCCTACCCAATTCAATTCAATAATTATGAGAACGATATCATCGCTCGTGCGTACGTACGGACTACCGTCTCCACGACGCGATGAGATTCATTCTCCATGTTAACCATTTAAGAATGATTATAAAGTAAGAAATAATAATGAAATATATGAAATTATAAAGCTACTAGATTTATGTATATATATATGTATGTCATCTACTTAATTACATTCAATTCAATAAGGAAACGGAAATTGCGTTCATGCGTACGTACGACCTACCGTCTCCATGAACGGTGTATTTCTTCCCTTTTATCAATATATAATATATATGTATATAATGAATATATATTATATATAAATCATGTTTTACCTTCTGGAATTATTTAAATCAGTATATAAGTAATAATATCAAGAACGACGAGTCGAAACACATACGATAAATGAAACGATTTTACCCAAAACGCTCTTTAACATGGAATTTACAAAAGAACGGGTAATATAAAGTCATAAGTGAACCATATATGATATCATAACAATGAATATGATTCTGTAATAAGTCAATGAAATTATTTAAATCATTATACAGGAGTTTTAGATACATACGAAGCATATCGGACAAAAGGTAAGGGATAAATTTTCAATCTCATTTTTATCTGAGATTGCTTATTCGTAAGTATTTACTGGGGTTATGTTTATCATCCACGACCATGTTTTCTAAAAATGTTTTCATAAAATGTTTACTATTCTTCCATGAATGTTTAAAGTCATTTTTACCCTTTATTGAATTTTTACCACATTGTATGAATGTAATCTTTCCTTTGGTTACCATATAAGGTACTTTTTGACTTTTCTGACAAAAGTACGAGGAGAATGTTATTTTTAACTTATACGGAATGAATGGATTTTTACAGTTTCATAACGCCTCATTTTCAAGAAGATTCCTCTACAATATTTCATGATTATTTTCAACAAAACCCTTTTCTTTTAAAATTTCATGGAATTTTGTGAGAAGAAAATGATTTTAAAGAAGAAAGGATATTTTCCTCAAGAATTCATTTCAAGTGTTTTGCCAAAACTATTTTCCATCTAAGATGACATTATTTCATATGTGTATGTTTCAAGTAATATGTCTCTATGATTTAAATGGTTTCAATTTTATTATGATGAAATGATATCAAACTTTTATGGATTATGTTATGATGGCATGATGTTTAAGAATCCCATTTTATTACATGGGTTATGCTATGATGTATGATTTATGATTTTGTGGCACACGAAAGAATGATTTCATTATGAGATGGGTGGGACCTATATCTCCCTCCAATTAATTGGGTAAAGATTTATATCTCATGAGATAGACATGGCTGTAATGGTAAGTTAATCCAGTTCAGTGTTATAGGACTGAAATGAGGAGTGAACTCAATTCAGAAAGGGACTTTGTCCACTAAGATGGTCTTGGCAGCAATGCCTTGGCTACTATGGAAATCATGACATGTGCTGAATGGTTGCCACAATTACATGTTTTATTCCCATTTTATCATGGTTGATGTTCTATTATGATATATTCCTTACGTACTTCCATGATTTATGTCTTTGCTCAAGATTTTTATGTTTAAATTTCATGTTAAAGTTTTTGCTTCCAAATGTTTATGGATTGTTTTATGTTATCTATGTTTGCCCTTACTGAGCATTTGAGCTCACCCTTTTTATGTTTTATTTTCCCCAGGAAGTAAAGAAAGGTTTTAGGTAAGGAAACAAAAAGGGGAAGATCGTTATGGGAGTTTTTTAAGATCTTTCACCACGATTAGAAGATTTTATTCCGAGTTTCCAAAGACACTAAACTATTACGATCATTGTGTGTCTGTTTTTGTTATGTATTAAGTATTTCGCAAAAGTAATGTATTGTCCATGTACGTCAAGCCTTGGGTCTCTACAAGCATCCTCTAAATTTCTCCGGGGATGGCAGTCTGTAGGCTGGTGAGCCTTGGCTAGAGGCCACCCTGTCTATCTTTGAGCATCTGGAGATGCCTCGATAATTGAGTTTCAAACTTTCTACTTATATGCTATGTGATTCGGCCAAGCACTATTGGGATGTTACTACCCAAGTTGTTCGTCATCATGATTTGTTATAGGTTGATTTTAAAATTTCCTTCATTGATTAGTTATTTCCTTAGAAAATGAGAGATAATAGAGCCAAAGAGTTCATGCATCTCGAGCATGGTTCTAGGTTAGTTAGAGAATATTCATCATGTTTCACTGAGTTACAATGCTTTTCACCACTTATATATGGTGATGAGATTTTTCTTTCTAGATGCTTCAAGGATGAGATTGTGTACCCAAACCATACCCAGGTGAATGTCTTTCTCCTACATTCTTTTTCTATAATATTCAATCAGGCTCTTATCACTAAGCACAACATGAGGGATGGAAGTAGTATCAGGAATAGAGGACCAGTGTCGCGGTAAGCCAGAAGTTTTCTCTGTGTCAGGACATGCTCCCTAAAGGTTTCTTATCAAAGTAGTGACAACCAGAGTTCCCATTCTAATAGCTCTATGGTGTTTAACTAGTGTGGATTGAAAGGGAACCAAAATCCCCATTGTGATAGAGACCCAATGGAGTGTTGGGCTTACATCCACATGGGACATCTTCAGAGGTTCTGTAGAACTTTTCCATCATCTTCAAGTGGAAAAGGATCCATACCATCTCCATCTTTAGGAGTGTGTTCTTTTACGCCATTTTAGATAGGGAGTTGGAATAGAACTTTCAGGAATATCCAAGGAGGATGTTGTGGATGTAGTAGTCATACCCCTAATCACCAGCAACACGATTATAGTAGTAATGATCAGGGTAGTCCATCTGTTGAACATGTATGTGGATCGGGATAGTTTCATGAACTATAGTCGATACCCAAGGATTGGGCTGCATGACCATCTACAGTACGAGGTACTATTCTAGTGGCATCTACCATAGTATCTACTTTATTTGATACAGGTGATTAGAACTTTTTTATCTCTATATCTATCACAGAAAATATCAAACTAGAGATATAGTATTACTATGCTGTAATGGTCTTATATACATCGTTAGGAGTGCAGTTAAATGGAATACACCAATGTAGGGACTATCCCCTTGAGGTAGGAAGTTTCCCTTTCTTACGGAACCTCTTCATTATAGAGATGATAGGCTTCAATGTCATTTTCAGGATGGATTGGTTGGTTCAGTATCATGATTTTGTATACTGCTATCGTCATAGGGTATCTTTTACAAGACCAGAGTGCATCTGTTATCTAGATAAGGGTGAGTGGGATGTCCAGGATGGTAGACTAGGACCAGAGCATCATGGGATAGGTGGAGTGAATGCCCAAATTGAAAATATCTTTATGGAGGATTAGGGTTTAAATCAAATTGATTTCCCTCCAGTAGTAGACCGTTTCATGGATGTATTTGTAGAAAATATTTCTATCTTACCTCTGCAGAGATAGGTAGAGTTTATGATAAAGCTTGTTCCAAGAGCAGCTCAAGTGTCCATTCCTCCTTACCGGATGGAACCTACAGATCTTCTGGATCAAGCATTAGTTAGAGGATTTAGAGGCCAAGGGATTTGTACAACCAATTACATCCTATTGGGGTTCTCTCACACTTTTCTCCAAGAAGGAATATGGAACCTTATGTCTATGTGTGGATTATAGAATGATGAACTAGCTTACAGTCAAGAACCATTATCCAATAATCAAATAGATAATCTACTCGACCATATCTTAGAAGCTAGGGTCGTCTATAAGATTGAACTAAGGTTGGGATATCACCAAATGAGAGTAAGGACATCATAACTAAATCATACAACATTCCATCATAGGTATGGTCTATAACACTAACAAGTTATGCCATTTGGTCTTATGAATGTGCCTAACATTTTCATGGCTCTGATGAATAGGGTGTTCCACCCCTATTGGATTATTTTGATGTATTCTTTGTGGAATACATCTTAGTGTATTATTGTACTCATAACGACCTTGAAATGCACCTTGATATCATTTTGAGTACACTAATAGAGCATTAGATTTATTCTAATCTTGTTAAGTGACACTTATAGATCATGAAATTTCACTTCTTGGGTCATATAATCTTAGAATCAGGAGTATCTGTTGACCCTAAAAAGGTTTTTGTTTTAGTTTCCTAGGAGCATACCAAGAAAGTGTTTGATATATGGAGTTTCTTATGGTTGGATAGATATTATAGGTATTTCAAAATGGACTTCTCACACCTTGAATCACATATCACTTATCTTATAAAGAAGGGTGTCATGTTTTTGTGGTCAGAAGCTTGTGATAAATCCTTTATGGAGATGAAAGGGAGGCTTGTCTCAGAACTAATTCTGAATCTTCCAGAGACAGGAATAGGTTATACTGTCTTTTGTGATGAATCAGGGATCATCTTAGGAGTAGTGTTGATGCTGGAGGATAGGGTCATTGTGTATAGATCTCGACAATTGAGGCCTTATAAGAGAAACTATCTAATGGACGACGTTGATCTAGTAGCAGTTTCACATGACTTAAATTTTTGGAGACATTATCTTTTGAGGAATCTATTTTTGGTGTAAAATGTTCACAAGAGCCACAAATAAATCTTTTCACAGTGTTAATTGAACCTAAAAAAGTGAATATGGGTCAAGTATCTTCAATGATTTGATTTTGAGATTTCCTATACACTAGGAAAAGGCAATGTGGTTGCAGATTCATGGAGTCAGAGAACTCAAACACATGTCATACGAGAATACAGTGATGAATGTATGTTAATGAAACTCTTCTCTGAGTTGTATCTAGAGTTTCATGATAGTCATCAGTAGTATTACCTCCCATATTTGATAGTTACCTCTTCCCTCCTTGAGAAGGTGAAGGGTATACAATTTTAAGATCTTGAGGGCTTGGCTATCCATGAGAGTATATCATAAGATAACCCACCTATGGATTGGTCTATGGATAGAGATGAAATTCTACATATTCATGGACGTGTTTGGGTTCCTACAGATATGAGATAGGAGTTGATGAAATTTTCCGACAATTCTCAGTGGGCAGTTCATCCATGAATATACAAAATGTATCAAGATATGCAATGAAATTATTGGTGGCCTAGGATAAAACGTTGGATTAGAGGATTTATCACTAGGTTTTCCACCTTTCAGTAGGTGAAGGCGAAGCACCAAAGACCTGAGGGATTCTTGTAGCCACTTCCATACCTAGAATGCAAATGGGAAGATGTTTCCCATTAATAGACTAATGAAAGTGGCTCACTTCATATATATTCTAGAGGATTTCTCATTTGATGAGATGAGAAAACTGTATGTCTGTGACATCATATGATTACACGGGGTTCCATGAACTATCATTTTAGATAGGGATGATCATTTCACATCACGGTTCATGAAGGTATTTCAAAAATCTATGGGAACACAGGTGCTTGTAATCATATGTTTCCCCCCTCAGACCGATGGACAATCACAATAGATGATATAGGTTCTAGAAGATATGCTCTGAGCATGTGTCCTTGATTTTAGTGGTTCTTTGGAGAATCATATCCCTATCATTTATTTTTTATATAAAAATAGCTTTCATGAGACATTTCAAATGGATCATTTTGAGGAATTATATAGTAGGCCATGTCGTTCACCCCTATGATGGATAGTGGTAGGTGAGACAACCCTAATAGGTCTTCGTCACATCTAGGAGACTATAAAGTAGGTTCAAATGATCAAAAAGAGTATGACTACTTCTCAGTATAGACAAAAATCATATGTTGATCACCACCGATGACCTCTAAAGTTCAAGGTTGTGGAATTTGTTTTCCTTCTGATATAACCCAGGATGGGTAACAGACAGTTATGGAGGAAAGTGAAGTTGTCACCTCATTATGTAGGGTCATTTGATATTTTAGAGAGATTCGGACTGGTAGCTTATCATTTGATACTACCTCAAAGGTATTGTTCCATGCACGACATCTTCTAGGTTTTAGATCATTTCAAATATCATGCCGACCCATCTCATACCTTTAATCCAAAGGATGGTGAGTTAGATTTCAATTCTACCTTTAAGGAGTATCTAGTGCACATCATTTATTGGAGAATGAATGGTATCTGAGGCTGGTTTTTCCCTCTATTATGGGTTCTATGACAGCACAGTTGTGTGCAAGATGAGACGTGGGAGTAGGAGGCCAACATACATTCCAGGTGGCTAGACTTGTTCTCATATAGTATTTCTCCACCCTTGGAAGGTGAACTCAAGGAAGAGTTCTTTTAATTGGGGAAGACTGTAAGAACCTAGTTTTTCACTCATACATGGATCCTTTAAATTTCATTATTATTTTTTATTTTGAAACTAATATGGATGCCTAGTATGTTAGAGATGGTCCTGAGGGTATCCGGGTCTTTTTCGGAGCTCAAAACCCACCTTTTTGAAAGAAATGGCCATTTCAAATGGTTAGAGTAAACCGTTCCAGTAGGGAACATGGTTAGATCTAACTGTGTGGATGGTCTACATTTTTGGGCTGATCCATCTCACATGGTTGTCACAAGGTTTCCCTAACCATGTGGCATAACCATGTGGTACACCCTTTTCTCCAGGTACCCATGTAGGGTTTACATACATTTTTTCAAACCGTGCATAGGCTAAATTTTGGGTAATTTTACCTTTTTCCTTTAATGATATAATTAATCTCCTCCTTCCTCCCAAATATGATTTTCAGTGGGATTAGCCTAATTTCCTATATTATTGGATAATTTTTAAGGCCTATGGTTGGGATCAAGAGATCTCCTTCATCTGTAATCTAATTGTTCCATTCATCATGTTGGATGCACAATGGTAAGTACTCAAATTTGTTTGAGTCATTCTTCATCTCTATTACTCTCGACCTAGTTATCGAGGTGTGACCATTTTTATATTTTTCTTAGATCTACTCTAATCAAAGGCTAATACTGGAGGAGGAGAGTCATATGAGATTAAGGTGGGTGTTCTATAACTCAACCTTCAAGTTTGTTGATTTTTTAATTGTTGTTTGGGGCCCACCAGTTTCGTTGGATTTCATTTACTAAATTTATATTCCATGATTATAATCATTAGAACCATATGATTGTTATCTTTCTAAATTTGTGAGTAGTTGTTAGTGGTTACACCAAAAAATCTATCCATACCATGTAAGATGTTTTTCCATATTTTTTATTTTATTTTTTTGACGTGTTTGAGCCATCGTTCAGGTGTGCCTAGGCTTGACCTTTCTAAAGGTATGTTTTCATTATTAAATGCATTGATTTAAATTATGAAATTTCATAATGGAAAGTACCTTGTATGCTCACCACTTGACCCACCTAAGGTAAGTTTATAAATTGGATAATTAAATGTGAAATGGAAATTGTAAAGTATACTGAGTATATGAATTGGCCTTTCAAATGTAATTGAATAATAGGTTTCATGTTCATTACACCCTTTACTATGCTAATAGAAGGTAGCATAGTGAACCTTGATTTATGAAAATGCCTTAAATGGATTAAATGTAATTGGATAATAGGTTTCATGTCCATATCAACCCTTACCATGTTAATTGAAGGCAGTGGAGTGAACCTTGATTTATGAAAATTACTTAAATGGATTAAATAAATGGTTTCATGATACTTGGAATTATCACACTAATGAAAGGAAAGACTTGAACCAAATGGACTTATTTATTAATTAAGTCTCGATTAAATGGTTTCATGATCAATTATCCTTTCCAAACTAATGAAATGCAATGGATTGAACCTTAAGAAATATTATACGTCATCATTATCAAATTGGAGTGTCCTAACTCGAGCTAGCCTTGGATTCTATAGGGAATGCCTTGAGTACTCAGGAACCCCATTCTGATTCAACAATACGACTTTATTTGGTTGACACCCACCTAGAACCCAATACTTTCCTAACTTTGGATGCTCGTTATGACACCATTGGACCCCTCATGTATTATTACAGGATGACATTCCCTTGGATCCAACTTTGACAAGTAGGTTCCCTGGTTAAAGCCCATAGGGATTATTCATTTCTTAGCCCTGTTTAACATTGGATGAACTCCTTAGACTCGTCAGGAATCTTATTGTGAAATGAATTAGACTATAATCCTTGTATTACACTCTTACCATTAGCCATGAAACAACCATTACTGATTTGGTGACCCTTGAGGTCTATGTTGCCTTGGTTACTACCTTGGAACTTCATTATTAAATATCATTACAGGTTTCCTTATTACCTCTCAGGACCTTAACTATGGATATCATGTGACTTATTTTTAAACTAATAATAATCAATTGATGAACTAGTTACATGTTCAGACACCAGCAGAGGGATGAAGCAGGAACATGGGTATTTAGTTACACCGTACTACTTTGCTTTATATATTCATGCTTTCACACTGTTATATTTCCATTACAAGGGTCGGGTGTTATAGATGCCATTGGTGGTGTCCCACTAAGATTTATATCACACCCTCTTCAGGAACTGTTTGGTACCTTGGGTAGAATACATGAATGCATGTGTTGGAAAAGGGAAGCATACGACTTTGAATACTTGATTGTTTACTGTTTAGGATGGAGCTTGATATCATATAAAGGGCCTGAAGATAGGGATTCATGGGATAATATTTTTATTACCTTTATAATTTTTTGGAAGAAGTTATTATTTTTGTATTGTATCTATGTTTTCCATTTTTCTAGTGACATGACATATCATCATTATTTATTCCATTAATTCCAGTTATTTTTATCCTTGCCTATTTATCACTTTTGTCTGTATCTACAGTTTACTTATATTTCATCTACTATTTACCACTGTTTATATTTATTTTCTATGATACACTCTTATAATGATGGCATTGTATCCCCACATACACACCCTAGGCCCTCATTGCTAGTCGGCAGCCTCTGGAGTTTGGGGAGATGTGCTTGAGGCAATGTGGCCCACTTGGATCAGGGCACCTAGTAAGTGGCATCCTCATCTGAGAAGTTAAAAAATGGAATATGATATTCTAAAAAAACCCATGGAAACATGTAAAAGATACTTCCTAAAAAAATAATGATCATGATCGAAGGGAAAATCGGTTAAGTGATAAATGATAAAAAACATTCTTTTCAAAACTTTACAACGAAAGTAAAAGATGACCTGTATGGAAAAAACTAAAAAAATTCATTTTAAAACTAATATAAAAAAATAAAATATATATTTAAATTCCATTAAAATAATTTAAATATAGATAATTTAATTATTTAAACAATACAATGAATATAAATATTGATAGAAAAGAGTGGGGTGAAGTACATGAAAACTTTCCAAATAATGAATAAAATAAAAAAGAGTTTATAAAATTATAATCGCTTTGAAAGAAATTGCATGAAATTAAAGATTAACCAAAAAAAATATAGATATAATCATGATATAATATGTTATATATGAATTATATACACCATATCAATGAAAATAGATGCATAATATAAAGCATGTCTTAATGAAGTAAAATTTAGATGAATCACCCTTATGGAAAAGTAATCAATGAAATATAAATTCATAAGGAATAAAAGGAGACCATAAATTCACCATAAATTAAATTAAATCATTAATTTTAAATTTTTATATTTTTAATTTGATTCATATAATAGAAAATATATAATTATTGGATAACACTTGAAATAAGTAGAGACATGGAAAGGAAACCCTTTCCAAGGGTGTAATAGGTGAAGTAAGAATATATCGATGACGAAATTTTCTAAAATAAATATATATCCACCAAATATAAGTGAACACAAAACATAAAAAAAGTAAAATTTAATAAAATGCATAATCTGAGAAATTATCTAACCTCCAATATAATCCATTTAGATTTATTATAAATGAATATCATAATAATATTTATAATTATCTTTCTATATAATGTTTACTTATAATCTCTTATTGACCATTTAGTAAAAATTCATTGTTAAAATCAATATTTATGTGTTAACTATTCATTTTTTCAAGCATGTTCTAATATGGTGGATCTTGTCCTTTCTATTTTTTCATTGTTTAATCATATCAAAAGTTTTTATAAATTTTTCGCATTTTTTTTATTTTTCTGTATTTTCATAGTCATTCCATGGAACATATGGTTCTAGTTCTCCTAAAAACCTCAAAAAAATCCATTTTTCGTTGATTATTGAATTAATAAATGAATTAAATTTATAGCAAAATATAGATATGAATATTACCATACCAAAATAATTACATATTAAATTCATCATTATTATATTTTATTTCCATTATTTAAGTTTTATTATTCATCCATGATATAAACATTATAACAATGTCTATGCATACAATAAAACTGACTAAAACTAAAACATATTATAACAATTGAATGAGTTAGAACATATTATTGAATTGTGATAATATAAATTTTATATAATATTAATGTTTTTGAAACTAATTAAAATTTATAAATCTTATGAAATAATAGGCAAATAAATAATTTTAATTAAAATATAGATAATTAACCATTACGTATAATGAAGAAATCGTCTCTCTTCTTGGGAATCCTTTTATTTATTCAAGATAGTTTTGGAAATATATAGTTACCAGTGGGTAAAAACATGGGAGATAAATATTAGGGATTTAAATATGGAAAATTACATAAGATAGTTTAATTTTTTTTGTATCATTGTATTGGTATAATTAGTCACCTTTTATAAGAAAAATTTGTTTCATTTTCACAAATAATTAGTTATTAAGGGTCAAGAAAGTAATTTATAAGCTAGAAAGTGGCTCATAAATATTAATTTTATGATATTATAGAAAAATTATCACAAAAAATGTTTAAATATAATATTTTATCATTTCTAATTTATTTATAACTAATTTTATTAATTAAAAAAATCTTTAAAGTTTTTTTCATGGTCATTTTCATAATTTTAATTTAAAAATAACTAAAGAAATTTGGAATTATAAATTTAAAACTTAGATCACTAATTAACTATCATTATTATCCCAAAAAATAATTAATGTATCCAATTAATACAAATAGCATGACTTTTAGTTTTTTTAAACCATTTTCTTTGAATTAACTATAACTTGCACAAGAATTGTGTCGATACTGTGTAAGCATTTTAGATAATTATACAATTTTTTAAAATTAAAATAAAATTTAAAATATATATATTTTTTATTAAAAATAAATATATTTATTTATAACCATTATAAAAATTGTATCCCTGTCATTGTCATCATAAAAAATATAAGATATTATGTGATATAGAGTGACATTTCTGTAATATTAATTTCTAAATATAAAATGGAAATTCATTTTCAATAATAATAATTCCAAATTTTTAAAAAATTAGATATTAGATAAGGTATAGATCAATAAATACCTTATAAAGTGATTTAAGGATAATATTTGATGATATTTTATGTCTTTAACCCTTTATTTAACACTTTTACTCTATTTTAGTATTTATTGTGATAAATAACATTTACTATGGTAACTTATTTTTATGACTGCAAAATGGAACGAACCTTATTAACTAATTTGAATATAATGATTCCAAATTATAAAACAATTTCAAAATATTAAATTTCTAGATTATGTAAAAATTATTTTCAAAAATAGTGTGCTTAACGCAAAAAAATAGAAAAATATTCATTTTAAACATAAAATTTAATTTACAACATAATCATATTTAGTATTTATTTTTATGAAATTTATATGCATAATATTAAAAAAATAAGATTTTTTTCTTTCAATGAAATTAAAAAATGAATAGAAACTTGTGAATACTTAATTAATGGAAAGAACAAAAAATAGTTTTTATTAGAATAAATTATAACTTATGTTCCAAAAAGGCAAGAATGGGTTCTCAAATTTAAAATAGTAATTTAAAATTATTTATTTTAATCCATAAACACATATTTTTTTGATCCAAATTCTAATTAAGTTTTTAAATTATTCTTATATCACAAGGATTTCATAGAAGTTATGATATTTTTAAAAATGTTACTTTCCACGATTCAACTAAAAATCAACCGTTTTGGAAATATCTAAAAAATTTACCCTAATATAATTTTACAAGATCAATTCAAAAATGAAGTTCATTTTTTAACATTAATTTCTAAAATTTTATAATTTAACTTTTATATAAAAACATAATATATAATGAATTTTTTTTTAGGAATTAACATTTTAAAATAATAATAAATCTTAATCTTATTTTATATCAATTGATAGTTAGGGTTAATTTATTTTTTCAAAATTATAGATTTTATTATAATTATACTTTAAGAATGGTCAATTTATTTTATGATAAATATACAACTCTTTAAAAACATTTTTTTGAAAAATATAACTTTTTATCATTAAATAGTTTAAATAACTTTCTATTAATTATTTATCTTCTAATTACTAAATTTTATCAATTTATTATTATTAAAAAAGATAAAATATTATTTAAGGAATAATAATTATATATATTAGTTAATATGTTTGTTTTTATAATAAATAATTTTTGTATTTTTATATTTTATTTATTTGAGGTTTTATTCTTATTCTGGTTTTCTTAATAACGTGTCACACTGTATATTGGTAATTTATTAATTATTACCCTGCATTGTAATAAGGGATGTCTGGTTTCATTCTAGATCAGTGTTTTGTGTGATAAAATCTACTAAAAATGTATTTATTTCATGGAAACACATACTAAAATATCGGGGTGTTACATTCTACCCCATTAAATAAATTTTATACTCACAATTTTATTTTCTCTCACCAATTAAAACATATTAGGGAATTAATAATGTAGTCATGACTCATGATATAAATCCAAATTATTAATCTACCATATTATAATGTGTAAGTCTTATCTTTTTACTAATAGTATTCATATATTTAGATATTTATTTATCATAACCTTTTATATGAAATATACTTCCTTAGTTATATGACTATGAGGCTTCTTGAAACATACCTTTCACAACTTCATTTTTATGATCGTATTTTAAACCAAATGGTTTTGATATTAAGAAATGAACATATTAAAACAAATCGTAACATATCTTATCCAATAACACATATATTTCAAACCGAGAAACATTTGGTTTAATTATTCTCTCAAATTATAACTCTTTTAGTTTAATATGGATTTACTTATGTTTCAACAATATCAATAAAAACCCCTTGAAATAATTACAACCTAAAATAACATGATCTTTATTAATATATTCTAAACTCAAAAAACATGGAAACCATTGAACCAATAATTTAATATAAACTTTATACCAAATAAATCATTAATCACATAGAAATAAATATTACCATAATCATAAATACTCCCAAAAATATATTATTATTTTCAAAAAATAAACTTATTCACCTTGTAACCTAATGACTTTCAAACCCTAGTTTCATATATAATATTCATATTATATTCTCAACATCAATTAACCCATTTTCTTCATTAACCATATTTTCCACAACATCAAATCATATATCAACACAAAGGGTTATCTATACCTCAATAATGTATTCTTTATAAGACAAAATAACAATCAACCAAAATATCATTAATCACCTCAAAATATAATCACATAATATCTAAAAATTGGTATTTATAACTTTGAACATATGTTAAACCTTAAACTTATCAACCCATAATGGTATCCACAACACTTAAATTATCCTCATCAGATAGCTTCGTAATCTATGATACTAATTGAGAAAACCCAAGACCTGTACACCATGATCTGGTGTTAAAAACATATTCTAATCACACTATATTTAATACCAACTAAATAAACCCAAATTTAATTATCCATAAATAAAAAATCAATAAAAAATTACAGACTTACATACCCATTACCTTTTAGAATTAGATATTTAAATAATTAGCAAAAAAGATTTACATAGTAAAAACACTATTTTTCATATCCAATGGACAATTTTTACACTATATTAAGAACATATTATTTCATAAAAAGTCTTCAATATCACTATAAAAATTCCCTACACATGATACCTCTGTAGAAATATCTTACATAACATCATTCTTCATAACCTTGGGAAATGAAAACATAAGAAGAGTGAGCATAAAATTTTATTAAGGGTAAACTTTAGAATTAACCAAAAATATTATAAGTGATAATAAGATATTAATATCAGTATGAGATCATAATCAGAAAAAAGTGATATAAAATGGGAGCATGATACCTAATAATATGTGAAACAAAAATCATCAGGTAATGGAATAAAGCTTTTAGAATAAACATAAGACATAAGTAAATAATATTGATCCATGATAATATAGGAATTAGGATGTGGCATAAGAGTGTTGAAAAAATATAATTAGAGTAAAACACAACATAATAGAGTGGGAATCACCTCATGTTATATATAACATAGTGGAATGTGAATCACTACCTTATTCCCATGAAAAATTTAATCAGGATTCAATACATGATTCCCATGGTGGATAAATAATCAATACTAATTTCCCATAATTATATCATGAGATATATAACTCAACTTATTCATTAAAGGGTGATAAGGGAACCCAACCTTAAATTTACATACATATATATAGAACTTCCACAAAACAAGGAAATAATCATAATTTCATCATAGCTTAGTTAAAACATAGAAGAAAATGGGTTTCATGAAAATTTCTATAAAAAATCATCACAAACCATCCTTAGAAATAATATTTATGGTATATTTGAAGGATATTTCTAATAAGGTTAAATGTAATTAATGGATATTGATATAGATGAAAAATAAAATTATAAAATCATTTAAATATACATTAAAAATAAAATAAGAAATATCTATTTCCTTTTGTAACATTTAAAAACTATGAATTCATAGATAAATAAGGCTATGATTTTATTTGAAAAAAAAATTTAATCATTTAAATGATGATTCATAATGAATATAATTCATGAAAGTGAGAAATTTTTATCGTATGATAAATGTTGAAAAAATCCTTTTACACATTTATAAAGAATGTAAAAATGAACCTTACCAATAGCATTAAAATATTACATTTTAAAACTTTTTAAAAAGTAAAATATAGTTAAAAGTGACCTCTATTGAAATATAGATAATAATATTATTGAAATAATATAAGGAAATTAGATATGGAGGAATAAGTGTTTGGTAAAAGACATCAAAACATTTGAAACAATGATTAAACTAAAACCCATTTCTGAAATCAAATCCAAGTTGAAATAAAGAACATGAAATGAATCATTAAATAAAATGAATATAGATATAATCATGATATAATATGTAAAATAGGTATGATATATACAATAGAAATTAAAATAGTCTCATAATATAAATCCTATCTCAATGAAGTGAAATTGAGACGAAAAACCATTGCAATAAAAGCAAAAAATAAACTATAAATCCAAAATGAAGGAAACGATAACATAAATTAGTTAAAAATAAATGATAAAAATTAATTTAAAAAACTAATAACATTCATTTGAGTCATATAAG
This sequence comes from Viscum album, assembly GCA_963277665.1. Classification (NCBI taxonomy): domain Eukaryota; kingdom Viridiplantae; phylum Streptophyta; class Magnoliopsida; order Santalales; family Viscaceae; genus Viscum; species Viscum album. The sequence goes on from OY728122.1 coordinate 1,259,904,098, forward strand.
AGAAAATATAGAATTATAATATAATACTTGAAAAAAGTAGAGACTTGGAAAGAAAACTCTTTCCATGAGCATAAAAAGTGAAGTAAGAATATATTAATGAAAACATTATGTAACAAAATATTATTTCCAAATAGAATTTATTTAAATAAAATATAAAATAATCATAGGCCATAATACACATAATCTTGTTATAACATAATCAATGAATTATTGATATAACCTAATAAAAGGAAATTAAGTAAAGAATCCCCTTACCTTGGACTTTTTCTTGGTTGTACACACTCTAACATCCTATGTAATACATTTATATTTATTATAAATATATATATATAATACATATTTATAGTTATCTTATTAGATACCATTCACATGTAATCTATTTTTACCAATTTAGTAATAATTATTTCTTAAAATTATTTTTTTAAAAATTATGTTTTCCATGCATGTTTTTATTCGATAGTTTTGGTCCATGCACCTTGGTCATTGTTTCATCATATCCATAATAGTAATTAGGGTTTATAGTATATTTTTTAAATACTTATATAGTCTCATAGTCATTAGACTAAACATACGTTGACAGATCTCATGAAACACTTAAAAATTCCAGTTTTTGCAATTATTGAATTAATATAAGAATTAAATTAGTAGGTAAATATAATTTTGAATATTACTATAAAAGAATAATTTAAAAATCATAAGTTAATTATTATTATATCTTATTACCAATATATAAGTTTACATATCCATTCATGAGATAATCACTATAACAATATCCATACAGGCGGTAGAAATGACCAAAAACAAAACATGTTATAATGGTTGAATGAGTAAGAACATGTTATTGAATTATGATCTTATAAATTTTAAAAAATATAAATGGTTTAAAAAACCTGTTTTTAATGTGAAAAATAAAATTTTATTAGTGGTAGATAAATATAATATATGAAAACAAAATCCTTTTTGGGATCATTTTCATAATTTGACAATAAAAATATCTAAATAAATATGGAATTCAAATTTAAAAATTTATATCACTTATTAAATATCATAATTATCTTTAAAATTATATAATAGATAAAATTCACCCAAATATTATCACTTTAAAATTTTTTTAAACTTTTTTCTTTGTATTTTTTATTGCTTGCATAGGCACTTGGTTGACACATCATTAGAGATATAGAAAATTATATTATAGTTTGAAGTTAAAAATAAAATTACAAAAAATATAAATATTATTAATCATAAATATTATTATCTATAACTTTTCATAAAAAAATTATTCTTGTCATTATCATGAAAATTGATTAAAGATATTAAGTGATAGAGAGTGACCTTTTTGTAATATTAATTTCTTAATATAAAAAGGTAAAGTCATTCTCAAGGAATGTAAACCAAAATTTGAAAAAAAATGTGAGTTAAGATGAGGGATAGGTAGATAAATACATAATACACTCATTTCAAGATAATATATTTTTTTGGATATTTTAATGATTTAACCCTTGATTTTAAACTTTTACCTTATTTTATCCTTTATTATGGTGACAAAAATTTACCACGGTAACACATTTTTATGACTATACAATTGGATCTTATTAACCAATTTGAATATGTTGTTTCAAAATTTGATAACCATTTTTAAAAAATAAATTTCTATAATTGGTAAAATTTAATTTTAACAAAGGTGCGATTATGCAAAAAAAATGTTTATTGGGAAAAAATCATTTTTAAGTATAAAAATCAATTTTCAACAAAATCATATATAATATTTATTAACATATAACTTATCATCTAATTATTGAAAACTAATAGTTTTATGTCATTAAAATAAATCAAAAAATGAATGGTTCCTTTTTAATACTTCATTAAGGGAAAAGAACCAAAAATGTTTTTTTGTTAGAATAGATTTTTACTTAGGTTCCTAAAGGTCAAGAATGGGATTCCAAATTTTAAATAATAATTTTAAATTATTTATTTTATTCCATAAATACAAATTTTTTCTATCTATATGTTTTATATATATTTAATCCATATTTATATCATGATCATGTCAAAAATGTTATGTTATTTATAAAAACTATATTATTTACTATTCACATAAAATTAAACAATTTCAGAAAAATAATAGGTAATCCTAGTAAGGTAATTTTCCCATGATGAAACTATAAATTATTTTAACATTTTAATTTTTAGATTTGAAAGTTTTAGAATTTAATTTTTAAATGAAATAAATATTACAAAAACTAGTTTTATACGAAATTAACTTTTTAAAACATTAAGTGTTATTATCCTTATTTCATATTAATTGAAAATAAGTGTTAATTTATTTATTTAAACATTTTAAAAAATTATTATAATTAACCTTTATATGTAAAAAATTTAATTTAAGAAAATACACAACATATTTAAATCCATTTTAAAAAAACTATCCATTAATAATAAAGAGTTTTAATCACATTCCATTAAAATTTATCTTATAACCATTAAATTTAATCAACTAATTAGAATTAAAACAAATTAACTATTCTTTATAAATAATAATTATTTATAAATAATTAAAAAAATTAATCATTTTACTATATTCTTATTTACTTGAGGATTAATTATTATTATTATTATTGAAGTTTCACATTATATACTCTTAATGTATTAATTTTTACCTTGAATTATAATAAAGTAGATCACGGTTTAGTTCAGTTCAGTTTTGTGTGCATAGAAATATACACAAAAAATATTTATTTAAAGAAAACACATACTAAAAACTAAAGGTGTTACATTCCACCCACTTAAATAAATTATGTCCTTGAAATTTTAATTTCAATCATCGTTAAAAAAATTTGAGGGTGTTTTTAATATATTCAAAACTCATGATATAATTCCTAAGGAGTTATCAACCTTACTATTAAGGGTAAGAATCATCTTATAACACATAATAAACATGTATTTATATTTAAATTTTTCATATAATTTTGTTCCAAATATACTTCCTTAGTAATAAGACTATGGGGTTTCTAGAAATTTACCTTTCACAACTTCTCTTTTGTGATCATTTTTTCAACAAAATATTAAAACCAATTATTTAAGATAAAAATAGATAAACTTTTGAAAATAATTTCAATAATCATTAAAAATATAGTTTTTAAGTGTTTCATGGGAACCTTCACCATATTCTTCTTCAAATGACTATGGTAACGCGAAACTATATCAAACACATCTTCATATCTTCATTAAATATTTAGAGATGATAAATCTATATGATAACCCCTAACTTTATTTCACATTGATTCATGATTTATTACATAAAGCTTCACTTAATACAACCAAAAATATCAAGATTATTATTGTTTTTAGGATAACAGGTACATATCATAACATCATAAAATAGGGATTCAACAACATTATTGAAAACTTCCTTAACATGCCCCTAAATTTTCACCAATTTTTTAAAACTAAACGACATAACCTGGGGACATACATAAGAAAATGGTGATCTATAATGCTTAGAAAGGTAATAATAAGAATAAAATGATATGAGTGTTACAAGTTAATCAATAGTTATATTAATGAGACATAAAATGGGATGTGAATCATAATTTTGAATAATGGGGCATGTTATAACATGATAACATGAAGAAAACATGGGAATGTGGCTACAACTTCAAACATGACATCATAAGCATAAGTCAAGGTTAACCACCAAGAAATCAAAACATAGTGTGCTTAGGATAAACTCTTGTGACTTATATATAGAATCTTATGATATTAAAACATCACCCAATGCATTAGAGTGCTATTTAGGAACTCCCATAATAATCATATCATGTGCATCCATAAGTGTGTCATGTAGATCATATAACATATGAATATATTTCATCAATTTTAACCCCATTATTGAGAATTTTTTGTTACATACACATATTTCCCCGATAAAATAAGTATATATACATATAGATGAATACTCTTGAGTAGAAATGGGTATGAGTTTTCACTTCATAATTTTTTGGCATGGAAATTGATAGGACAATTTCAGTAACATGTTAGGGGTACATAAAGGTTTAAGGGAGGAATTAATGAGAGTGAATGGGGTCTCTAAAAACATTAATATAAAAATGGAAGTGCTATATTTGTGTGAAAACATAATCCAACATGAAAAAATGGAAGATAAAAGGCATAATATAAAGGAGGTGGTCAATAAAGAGGAGAAGGAGGGGATCCATTACTAAATTTCAGCACGGTAACAACTTAGGTAAAGGTTATAAGTAGAGGGAATAAATGATATAAGAACATAAATTGGACATTAAATTTACATTTATAAATTCATGAAAACATATCCAATTGATATAAAAAAATATTAAATACAAAGAAGGTGCTTGAATGGAAAAGAAGAGAGAGATGTCCCTAACTAAATTTCATCATGGTAACAGCTTAGGTAAATGTTATAACAAGAGAGGAAAAATGATATATAATTATAATAACATAATTTTGATAGTAAAGGGACATTTATAAGGGTGTAAAATAATAACCAATTTATATTTAAAAGGTTAAATACAAAGAAGGTTCTTGAATGGAAAAGAAGATACATAGGTCCCTTACCTTGGATGGATGCTTCTTAAAGCTAGAGAAGGAATCCTTAGAACATTGGAACACCTTGTAGAGACTCTTGAAAGGGTATCTGAGAGATAAATTGTGCTCAAAGTTTTTTTTTCTAATTTGGGGAGGAAATGGGTGGTATTTATACATGAATAGGGGTCGGTTTATGTGATTAAATAATAAATGTTTTGCATTTAAAGATAACCACTATCGGGAAGCATTAATTCCAACGTTTTTGGATGAAAATTAATGAGGTAAAGAATAGTTAAAGTCATGAAATACAGAAACCACCCATTTAATGTTTTATTTTATAGATAATTTATTATTTTTATATTTAATTTTAAACCGCTACATTATTTTACTTATACCACGATAAATCTTTTTTTACCATGGTAAACTTTCTGTATCTAAAAATGAAAATGACCTTATTAGCTAATTTAAAACTTATAATTACAAACTTTAAATAAATTTAACTTATTTAAATTTATAAAATTAGTAAAAATCAATTCTAATGTGATACGAGTATAACTAATAGAAAAAGTTTTTTTAGAAAAGGTAAAATCATGGTTTTCAAAATGATAGTAATGTGTTTCTAAGTGTTACAACTTATGTATTATGTCATTCCATAAATTAATTTTTATCAAGAATAATTTTTAATGAATTCTAATTCATGTTCTATAGGGTATTGAATACTTTGAAATGGGAAAACAAATACTCAAATATTTTTTGCAAAGAAAAGAAAATTGATTGGATGAAGGATTTAGAGAAAACTATTGAAGAAGCCAAATTTGGGGAAAGACCCAAAATGTCCCACGTACTGAATCTTGGGAATAGTTTTAGGAAGGTATTCCCTATGAACAGAGTTTTAAAAAGAATGAATAAAATTTTGTTGGAAGCTACCATGAACCGCATCATTGGTAGAATGGAGGTGGATAATTTTTCCACTGTGTTTGACTCCTACTGTGAATGGTGTCATTGGTGAAAATGAGATGGAGAAATACACTACCAAAAACTACCCCTACAAACCAAAATGGTTCACAGGTGAGGTAAAGACAAAGGTGTACTGTGAACAAGACAAGTTATTTATGATATTTAGGAAGTGATTACCACCACCATGAACCGCAGCCTCTGCGAACCTCATCCCCACAAACCTCAGCTGACCGAGTCGTCCACAGGCCAAGTGATCTATTCATGGGATTCTGTAAAAGGTGTCCTTTGATCCATAGATAAATCCTCCTCAAAACTATATAAAGGGACCCCTAGGGGAGCTAATAAGGAGATTATATTTTTGGAGGGAGATTGGAGTATATGGATATAAGCATTCAAAGACAATCAATTGATTATGTATGGAACCATGAACAGTTTCCAGCAGGTATAAATCCACCGTGTACCATGAAATGAAGGAAACATAATAATAATATGAACTAGTCGTGAACCTAATTGGAAAAACTCAAAAAAAATATCCTTTATAGATGACCTTCCTGCAAAATTTAGGGTTAATGACCCTTCTTCAATCCAGCATACCACATAGTGCATCACTATACAGACGAAATCCTGCACCGCGTAGCGCTTCGCTATGTGGATGGAATCTAGTGTCTCATAGTACCAACCTATTTGGACAGAACCTAGGGTCATGTACCACTATGGTATGCACACTACATATAGGTCCACGTACCACCTATGTACACAGATGGCCCCTCCACCCACATAATAATACGCTACTCGGGGAGGGCCCTATCCTGTATGAAGAAACAGTACGCGGAATGTGGTACCTTCGGGATTTCCTCTTTTTGGTCTCAATCATGACATTCTATTTCCATCCCATTCTCTAAATCCCATCTGTTAACCAATCCATAAACATCAGGACAAATCCTCTTTCAAAGACACCAGACTTGTATGATAAATCCATCGGGTGCATCAGTGCGCCCTTCTGAGTTTACATACCCATGGTATATAGAGTCACGTGATTAATCCTCACAATGGTTTGGAGCCCCAAAATTTCTTTAAGTTTATATTCCCATGGTATCTCAGGGGGTAACCTTAGAATACTCAAGTAAACCTCCCCATTCTAATGTTCATGGGTAATCACTGGCATTTACATTCAATGAGGACAGTGACAAGTCAAAGGAATTATGCCTTCTTTTCACTTTGATGAGGAGCGATGATTCTCCCCTAGCAGGAAACTCATTTCAAGGGACTCTCTCTGAGGTAATTACTTAGCCTTTTTTGTGGGAGGTGGTGCTATTGGTCCTCTTAGGATAGAAATAGGAAATTCCTGGATAGATCATCAGACGTAACTATCCTGGATATCATCACGGGGGAGGAAATCGACACATTCAAATCCCATCTCTCTCCCTCCCCCTTTCAGCTCTAGTACCATCTATCTGTATATGATGTCGGATGTGTGATATTCCGACCCACTGCCTCCTCTTTTTTCTCACACTGATCATGAATCACATGGTCTTAGAGGATGGTGGTGATTATGACATCTACATAACCCCAAAGAATGGGCATCCTCTAAGGTGTAATCCCCAACTGAACCTCTAGATTATCATGAGTCAATATCCTCCTCATAGTTCTAGAAACATGGGACTCCTCTTGGGTATACTCCCCAAGCACAATGAACTACAAGAACACTGATTCCTACTCTATCTAGGATACATAGGATGCCTATCCGAAGGCCCGAGCCCAAGGGACATTCTCCTTATAAGTCAGTCCCAATAAAATTCCCCCAAACTTTCTAGGGAATCCTATCCAAGATTAAGCCCTGAATTATTTATCACAAATGGGTATATCCCATTTGAAATCCCCATTCATGCCACCCAAAAACAGGCCGCCTCAAAGGTGTAAGTCCCAACTCAAACTGAACTATGAGGGCTTTGACTCCCAATTGACTGTGATACGTAGGAAGCTTCCCTGTGGTCCAAAACCCACACACAAATAACCCAAATCACCCAAATATTCTCCGAGCCATATCCTCGATAGGGTCATATTAACCTAGGGGACCATATATCCTTTGGGAATCTCAGGCTTCCTCGGCGTACATCCCACATGAAGTCTTGACTATGCATCTTCTTCCGAGACATCTTAGTCGCATGACGTTAAACTACATGGATGGGTCCTTATCACATGACCTTAAAAGTTTATGTGTCCAGTAAAGAGACACCATACTACATGGAATATGATTCCTATAATGAGGATACATAGGAATCCCATTTACTAGGTTCGATCCCGATGTCAAAACAATCTTCGTCCCCTCTGAATGATGATAAACACTAGAGCACCTCATCACATGGATAAAATAATCAGTTTCTGGGTTAAAGAATATATAATAATTAACGTGTCCATACAAGGGTAGCATTGATGAAGAACCTCAAATACATACAAATTTATTTGTCAATGGATAACCTCTGATACATATAAATGATTCTAGAATCATGCATATTTCTTATTGATCATGCGGCTTAGGGGTAATCCACATACACATGCTTGGGAAAGAACCAAGGATTCCTGGATATATGAACATTTCTTAAATCTATAATAGATTCCCAGAGTAGGCAATAATTACCCCCAAAATGTTATGATGAGCCCAACCTCCCATCCTCTCAACCAATGTAGTCTTTATGTGGCATTGGAAAAATCATCCAATGACCGAATTTCTTTGGGAAGTAGGTCCATGAATCATGGATAAAAGTGATTTTGGGTGTTTCTGGGTCCACGAATAAACTTGTCGAAGACCATCCAAGGACATCATACCCATCATGGGATGATTTCACAAACACTCAACCCCTGTAATTTCCAGTTTGGACCATTCAATTGTGGAGCCTCCTTTGTAATATAAAACGGAAACACTTCCTAGTCCCAGTGCGACCATCTCACCCCCTAAAAAGGTTCAAGATGTGAATCGGGTCAAAATGAAATGGTAAAAATGATGTGAACTCTATAATAGCAAGAAATTAGCTATTATCCATTGGACCATTTTGTTTTCCCTAGTACAATCTGAATAGGGTCGAAACAAAAATGGTGAAACTGATATGAAACTCTATAATTGCAGGAAATTATTTGTTATACAATAGTCCATTTTGTTTTCCCTGGTACGATGTGAGTCAGGTTGAAACATGGTTATATAATGATTATTTCATAAGATTTATGGTATTTTTTAAAAATTGTATCTTCACTTTTTACCGCAAAAAACAACTTTTTTGGAAAATTACCATAAATTCACCCTAAGATAATTTATATGTACTGAATAAAAAATGAAAGTTATTTTGTCAAAATAGTAATATAAAAATGATAATTTTAACTCTTAAATAAAATCCTTATTTAATTAAAGTTAATAACTTTTATGATATAATAAATTTTCATACCATTATAGAAATTACTTAAGACTTCATCAATTTATAATATAATTTAAAAAGTGTTTTAAAAGATAATTTGATGAAAATAAAATTTATTTTAAATTGATAATTTTGTCATAAAATACACTTTAAATGTAAATTTAAATATTTAAATAGATTTTGAAAACACAATTATAAAATAGTCCCAACAGTCACTTAATTATGACACCAAAAAAATTAACGACCTACCATCTTATTGATCAATGGTCATAATTCCCATCATCCATATTTTCCATTGTTTCTCATGCTTAACTATCATATTTCCCTATAAATACAAAATTGTTCTTGAATTATCACACACTTTATTGCTTATAAAGTTTCGTACAAATCCTTTGAAAATGTTAATTTTTTTCCTAACACTTCTTTTATTTTTATGACCTTTGTGGAAGGGGAAATACTCTTGTGAGATTTAAATCCAATGGAGTTTTTTTAATTATTTTATTTTTTTTCCATGTGTATATAATTTTACTATTCCTCATTGTATTATTCCATATAAACACATTGTATGTAAAGTTATTAGGAAATGTAAATGTATTTATATGTGATCATAATAAAGAATTCATTATAAAGTAAGAGTTATATTAATATCATTATGTAATTTTTTGGCTGTTACATCCCCCCAATGATGAAATATAATCCTATCAATTTTTTACTATTAATTGATACCTTTAATTCCAAATTTTAGCATCTTCCTTAACATTGATGATATTTAATTCATCCTTTCGCATAAAGTCTAAAAATCCAATATAGAAGTCATTAAGTACTTGGTGGTGATTCTTTTCTTGAAAGAGATGATAGAATTCTGATTTTGAAATCATATTGAAAAACTCCTTGATCCATAGAATTTTTGGAGAAATGAAAAGGTGTTGGATGGATCATATAGTTTCTTGAAAATGATTTGAATATTTGAAAGACTCTGGAAATCATTAAAACTAGAATTTTCAATAATATTGATGATTAAATCATTTGGAAGGGATAATAATGTTATACACGAGTCTTTACTTCCATATGATAAGTGATCTATTGAAAATAAAAAATTAAAACATAGAATTATTTATCTATAACTAAATTATAATATGTTTAATTACCTTATATTTCTATCCATTACCTAAATTAAAATCATAAATAAGAATAAGTATACTTTTAATAATAAAAATTACACTAAAAGAGGTATAATATGATTTATAATAATTTAATTACTAAAAAATATAACATGTGATTAAATAATCTTGATATTTTCCCCTTGATGACATCGATTCACTTCAAGTAGTGACTTGATAATTTTAGAAAATACTCCATAAAAAATAGTCTCACAATAAGAAAAAAAGAACTATAGAGTGAGGGATAATAATCATTTTAGTGTATTCCCTACCAATTTCAATTTTTTTAGAGATTACATGTGCTTATTATCTTTATTAACCATTTTATTGGGGCATTGAATTAGATAATCCCCAAGTCCCCCACAAATATGACATGGAATAGTTAGTGGTGCCTTAGAGTGAACCCTTTTCCCCACCATCGAGTCAACTAAGCTCTTTATTTTTCATTAGAAATTTTCTGCTTTATGTCCTCCTATTCTACAAATAAATAATCTTATAATTACTTCAATACATTCTCTATGGTTCTTATTCCCATATTTTTTACGTGTAAAAAATTAAATCTTCTTTTCTTTATCATATTTATCTCTAGAATTTGTATGATATTTCATCATATTTTCTTTATTATGTTTGGAAACTCATTTATATTCCAATTTTTAATCCTAATACATGATAAATAGTTTGTCATAATCATGATATTCCTTACCTCAGCTCCCCCAATATTGGGAAGGACCCCAACACATTGTCTGTTTCATTCATCGTTTTCTCGATTCCTTTTATTTTCTACAATATTTTTCAAGAAGGAGAAAACCTAAGTGTCAGATGTATTACTATTAGGAATCATATAATAACAATTATAATGGAAATATTAATCTTAAAATTTTCCTATATCATGATTCTAGGATGATATAATTCAATTTTAATAAATTTTTTACATTATCTTTAAATACTTCATAATGGTTTGTACAGGAATGTTATTAACAAAATAATATCCACCCAGGAGTGCCAAACTAGGTGTGGAGAAGGTCTATTTTTCCTACACTAGCTCTCAATTATGTTTAACTCAATATAGTTTTTTCAGGGTCGCTACCCCTAGGAACATTTGTTCTAAAGCCACATCTAATTGTAGTATCCAGAAAATGATATATTTTATTGAAAAAAACATACTCTATACATTACCAAAATTTTAAGGATATTTTACTATGTTCATTATTACGCATAAGAATTTTACTAGTGTTTTTGAATCATAAAACCAAAAATAACTATACTTTTATAACAAATATGACAACTCATAGCTTTTTTACACTTTGATTCATGATTTAATACATAAAATTTCAATTAATACAAACTAGAAGATCGATAGTTCTAGTGTATTTTGTAGAATAGGTACATATAATAAAATCATAAAATAGGGATACAATGAAATTATGGAAAACTTCCTTAACAAGCTCTTAAATTTTCATAGATCTTTTAAAACTGTATGGGATAACCTGGGGACATAGATAATAAAGGGGTGACCTATAAGTCCCAGTAAGGAAATAACAAGAATAACATGATGTAACTATGAAATTTTAGTCAATAGTCATATTAATGAGACATAAAAGGGGATGATATTCAAATTTTTTAATAATTAGGAAAGTTATAACATGATAACATAAAGTCAATATGGGAATGTGACAACACATATTAACTTGACATCATAAGAAAAATTCAAGGTTAAATACCAAAAAATAATAACATATTGTGCTTAGGATAACCTCCTAGGCACTATAAATGTAATCTCATTAGATTAAAACATTACCCAATGCATTGGATAGCTATCTGGGTGCACCCATCATAATCAAATCATGTTCATACAGAAGTGTGCCACATAGATCATATAACATAAAAATGTATTTAATCAATTTTAACCCCATGATTGAGGAGTATGGGTTACATACATTGATGTACCAAATAAATGAGTTATAGTTAAAAATAGTTCAATAATGTTGAGTGTAAATGGGTACAGGTATTCACTTCACACTTGTTTGGAATGTAAATTGGGAAAATAATTTCAGCAGTATATCAACGGTACATAAAGGTTCATTAGAGGGAATAATGAGAGTGAATGAGGTATATGAAAAAACTATTGTCAATATGTAAGTAATATATATGTGAGATAATATAATCTAATAAGAAAAAATGGAAAATAAAAGTCATAACATAGAGGATGTTCTTGAATAAAGAGGAGAAGGAGAGGACCCCTTACTAAATTTTTGCATAATAACTGCTAAGGTAAAGGTTATAAAAAGAGGAGATAAATGATATATCACTATAAGATAATAAATTGGAATGAAAAGTGACTATTATAAAGGTGTGAAAACATTACCAATTGGTATTCAAACAGATAAATACAAAGAATCCCCTTGAATGGAAAAGAAGCGAGAGAGGCCCCTTACTAAATTTCAGCATAATAAAATATTAGTTAAGGTTATAAAGAGAGTATATAAATGATATATCATTATAATAAAATGAATTTTAAATTAATGGGACATTTATAAATTCATGAAAACATACCATTTTGATATTTAAAAGTTTAAATATAAATAAGGTACGTGAATGGAAAAGAAGAGAGAGAGGTCACTTACATTGGAGGGATGCTTCTTAAAGCTAGAGAAAGACTCCTTAGAACCGTGGAACCACATTGGAGAGACTCTTGAGAGGATAATTGAGAGATAAATTGAGCTCAAATGATTTTTCTTTTAAATTGAGTTGGTAACTAGGTGTATTTATATTGGAGGAGTGGTGGGTTAAAGTGATTAAATAGTGATTCTTTTGTATTTAAGGCTAACCACTATTGGGTGTCAATAATTCCAACGTTTTTGGATGAAAATTAATGTTGTAAAGGATTTTTAAGTTCATGAAATTTATCAAACACCCATTTATTTTTTTTGGTTTTTAGGTATTTTATGCTTTTATTATTTAACTTTAACCTGTTGCATTATTCTACATATACCGTGGTAAATATTTTTTTACCACGGAAAATATTTTGTGCTAAAAAATGACCTTATAACCTAACTTGGACCTTATAAATCCAAATATTCAATCCATTTTACTTAATTAAATTTATAATAGTTTTAAAAATCAATTCTAATGTGATACATGTATAATTCATAAAAATAGTTTTTTAAAAAAGGTAAAATCATGGATTTCAAAATTCTAGGCATGTGTTTCTAAGTATAAAACCTTATGCATTATGAAATTAATTAAATAAATTGTTATAAATATTAAGGGATAATAAATTTTAAATGATGATCAGATAATAATTGTTTCATAAGAGTTATTCTATTTTATAAAAATTATATTTCCACTTTTTAGCCTAAAATCAGATTTTTTTAAATATTACCATAAATTCACCATAAGATAATTTTGATGTACTGATTCCAAAAATGAAATTTATTTTATCATAATAATACAATAAATATGATAATTTTAAATTTAAATAAAATAATTCATTAATTAAATTTAATAGATTTTATTATATAGTAAAAGGTCAGACCGTTATAAAAATTACTTAAGACTTAATTAATTTATATTATCACATAAATGTTTTATATGATAATTTAATTAAAATATAATTTATTTGAAACATATTGATTTATCAAAAAATATATTTTAATCATAAATTAAAATATTTATATATATTATAAAAGAACAATTATAAAATAATCTCAATAGTAACTTTATTGCACTTATATTAATAACAATGACCAACTGTCTTATTAATTAATAGTCATAATGGCCATCATCCATATTGGCTAATGTTCCTCATGCCTAACAGTAATATTTCCCAATAAAAATACCATCATTCTTGGTTTATCACACACTACATTTCTTATTATAGTTCTTGCAAATCCTTTGATAATTTCAATTGTTTTCATAATGATTCTATTTATTTTTATGATCTTTGAGGCAGGGGAAATCTTATTGGGACATTTCAATCCAATGAAGTTTGTTTTAATTATTTTATTATTATTTTCAAATGTATATACCTTTACTAATACTCATTTTATTATTCCATATCAACACATGATGTGTAATGTTTTTATGAAATGTAAAATTATGTCTATGTGCTCATAATAAAACAATCATTATAAAGTAGGAGTTCTATTTGTAACATAAAGTAATTTTCATGGAGTTTCAATCCAAGACCAAGGTTCTAAGATTGGAACTATCGAATCAAAACATGTGTTGAAAAATGAATAGTTAACACAAAAATATTAATTTTAAGAAAGAAGTATTACTAAATGGGTAATAAGTTATTTTAATTTAATGGTATCTAGTAAGATAAATATAATTATTTTTATGAAATGAAGGTATAATAGATATAAATTTATTTTATAGGAGGTCAGAGAATGTTCATTCAAGGTAGAGTTTAAGGTATGAGGATTCATAACTTAATTTCATTTTATTTGGTTATATCACCTATTCATTCACTATGTTATGCAATGATAATGTGTGTTATAACATATAATTATTTTATATTTTATTTGAACTTATTTTATTTTGATATAAATTTATTTTATATAATTTATTCACTGATATATTCTTACATCACTCATTATGATCTTGGAAAGGGTTTCATTTCCGCACCTCTACTCATTTTGAGTGTTTTACAAAATTTTATATTTTATATTATATGTCTAAAATTGAAGTTCTTAAATGTTTACCTTACAATTTTACATTTATTTATAAGGAAATTAAGGTTTAATTTCCATCCTTATGGATTTATAATTCTTCACATACTTTGTTAATAAGGTTTTTTTGTCTAAGTTTCACTTCATCGATACATCCTTCATATTATGTGCCTATTTTCATTTATATGGTTCATATATTACAATTTTAAATATTATATCTTTATTATATCAGTATGTGCTATATTTAATGTTTCATTATAGGTTTTCTCTTTTAACGGGGTTTTGATTTTAAAAAGGTGTTTTATTTTAATCATTTTTTAAAAAAATGATGCCTTTAACACAACACTTTTTTCTTCATTATCTATATTCTTTATTATTTTTTTGGAATTTATTATATATTTTCCAATAATTTTTTCTGGTAGTTTTAAACTATATTTTACTTTTTAAAAATGAATAAAAAGGATATCTTTTTATCTTTTTATGTAATGGTTATTTTTTAGACTCCTTATTATAGTGTGAAATTAGATTCATGAAAAGTATGTTTTATGAAGTAGATCACGATCGAAAGAGTATCCATACATTTGATCCATTTAGCTATCAACCTCCATGAGAGATGAGTGGATCAATTTATAATGGATTGTATAATGGTGGTGGAATCTCATTCCATCCATAATTTACACTAACCTCATTGCCTTTCCATTTCCACTACATTTATCTTGCCCATAATTTTAGCGCCGAGAGATATGGTGAATCCACAAGGACCATATTAGCATCCAATAGCTACATTGATATTATTTTTAAAGACTAATCTGAAGCCTTAATGTCCTATATTTCCTCTTGAAGCACTATCTTTATTGGATCTAATCCTAAAAAAATGGAGTCTATATTAGTTAAATAGTTCTAGATGGTTAATGGATATTACCTATAATTATAAGGTTTAAGAGGATATAAAAATCATGAATGAAGTTTCTATAGTTTACTTTATGAATTAGGCTTTTTTTATTGCACACATAATTTTTACAATTGTATATTGAAGATTAAATAGAGAATTTCCATGAATAACTTTGTTTCAGAAAGTACATATAACCTGGATATCTTCAACAGTAGCTTCCAGTATTAAGTTAAGCAGTTGTGGAAAGAGTGACATCTTGAAACATGCCTTGAATTGTTCCAAGATTTCCTTTTTCTAGGGAATCTTCCCTTCAACCCAATCACAAAAAATTATCCACAAATTTATAGAAGTAGCACAACTTAAAAAGAGGTGGTTGATATCTTCCAAGTGTTTGTTGAAAAGGGATCACATGGATCATAATTATATTCTAATAGATTGTAATTTGGAGTTCATAATTACATTGGATTCCAACTCCCAGCATAGAATTTCAGCACCTTTGATGAATTTTTAAATAGATACCATTTCATTGATTTAATTAGTAAGCATATCCTAAGGGATTTATAATTTCTTCTTGATTAAATCAATTGTGTAAACAAAGGCATTTTTATGATTCAAGAGATCAAACTGAGGGTTAGCTATCTAATTATATAACCAAAAATTAATATAATAGGTTATTTTAACCAACCAATGGGAGTAAGATAAAATATTATTATAGGAGGCCTTAAGGGTAGGCTAAATAGAAGAGTCTATATAATTTATATTTCAATATTTAATCCTGTTCAGAAATCTGGATCTCAGGAAATCAAGAAATTTATATTTTTCATAGATAATACTCCAAATGAAGTTTTCTTAAATATATTGATTTAAATTGAAAAGGTTTTAAATTCCATGTCTTTATGATCAATGGGATGACAACACTGCTTCCAACAGACTATAATGATCTTGCATTGAAGGATGATCCCACTCTAAATAAATTCCTTATTAAAGTGTTGATTCTATTGATGAGGGTGTGTAGATACTTGTAAACCATAAATGTATAAATTTATTTGGAGAAAATTATTTTTTTCACAAGTAAAATCCTACCATCCATTGATAAATACTTTCCTTTATAGGATTCCAACTGATTTCTGAGTTGACATAAAATATTAGTGAAATGATCGGCATTAGGGTTTCTCAAAAACATGGGAACTCCAAGATAAGTGAATGGAAACAAACCTTCTCTAATTTGGAGATCATTAATAATATTCAATTTTCTTAAATCAAGGATATTATTTATAGAGTAAAGAAACAATTTGTTCAATTTGATATATTTTCATAACACTTTTTTATAGTGAAGAATATAATCCAAGATGTTTCCTATATTCCTCTTATCACCATAAGTAATTATAATTATGTCATCATCATACAATAAGTCAGCGGGAGCAACTAAATATTTTGATGCTATTAGAGATTTGACCTTTTGATTTGTTACCATGTTGAGAATATGTCTTCTAAGATATTCTTCATAAATAGAGAAGATAATTTTTTAAAGAGGATTAAATTTTATAAAAACTCTATAACATATAAAGTATCCCTTGAGGGAGAAACTGATACGCACTGAGATATGGGTTGAACTCAAGAGAGTTATGTTCCATTTTATGAAAGCTGCAACAAATCAAAAATTTAGAAAGGAATTTAAAAATGATACCCCAGTCCTTGATGCCAAAATATTTTTTGATGTCAAGTTTTAAATAGAATTTACCTCCTCTAGTTTTTTTAAATAGGTTAACACAATCAGGTGTAGTAATAAGATAGTCATATATGGTTCTTGCATAAATAAATCCAAAATTATTATATATGACAAGATTTTTGGAATTTTAGGTAAGTCTATTAGCAAGGATTTTCCCACTAATTTTTTAATGTTTTTTGACTAGAGCCACATGCCTAAAGATGTAAATAACATTTACATTCTCCATTTTTTGAAGGAGATCCACAAATTTAGAATTTATTCCCTGTACGACTTGACCAACATTGAAAAATTGATTTATGAATCTATATACATCATTTTGGATAAGCTCCCAAATGGTTTGGTAGTAAAATTTAGTGAATCCATCCAAGCCAAGGGAGGTTCTTGTATCACCCCCAATGCATTGTTTAAAGTTCTATATCTCATAATATAATTTTAAGAAATGGATATTAATGTGATCTCTAATATGGGAATCAGGTATTGGTGCATAATCCACTATGTTATTAGAATCATGTAGTGATGCCTATTCCACTATGTTGTGGGAAACAGGTAGTGACCCCTACTCTATTATGTTATTGTTTCATATGCAAGTGTTTTTTTCACCCTATTATGCAACGTCCTAATGCATATTTTATCATAGGTCGATGTTATTGACTTATTACTCATTTATATTCCAAAATTTTAATACCTAGATCTGATGATTTATATTTCATATATTGTTGGGTATGATTCTCCTATTTTATTTAAATTCACTTAGATTATATTCTCATACCCGTATGATAATATTATACACACTTATGATTTTTTTATTATTAATTCCAATATTTAAACTTACTAAGAGTTTGATATCACCCTTCTTATGTTTCAATTATCTAAGGTTATAAAGAATTATATTATGTAAGATATGTCTAGAATGGTGTCATGTGTGGGTAATATCATGAGAGTTGTCAAATAATTATTTTGAAATAATAAGTACATGGTATAATTGAAGACTTTTAATTTGATAAAAAATGTGGGTTTTTTTGTCAAAATTTTCATCATTATTCACTAAAACTATAAAGTGAAAAGGTCTCAAGTATGTAAGTGACTAAATTTTGGTAATTAATATTGTATATATGGATGGTTAAATTTGGGATTCTTAAATAGGTACAAGGAATGTGTGAAAAGAATATGTTTTTATGACTAGATTCTAGTGTACGTGTCCCAGGATCTCTCATCAAATTATAAGAGTCATGTATAATTGGAACCGGTCACGAGTGGTGGAACCATATTGTAATGGTCAGATAAAGAATCAAGGGATCATCAAAAACACTTCTCAAGGATGAAAATTATTATGGTGGGGTTTTTTAATGAACTATGTTATAACAGGTTATGAAATTTAAAGGAAAGTTTAATTTTTATTTTTAGAGTAGGGGTGTTTTGAGATCAGGGATTGAGATAAAAATTCATTGAGTTGGAACATCCAAATAGGGTATTCTTGATGTGTTTTTTTAGTTTTTTGGTGAGGTATGGGAGGATACTTAAAGGGTTCAAGGCATGGAAATACCTTTTAGTGAATTGAAGAATTTTTAGAGTTAAAAATAAGTTCCCTGTAGAGGGCCACCAGAAACCTAGTGTCTTATGGTAGTGGTACTATAAGTTTTAACACCCCAACATCTAGCTAGTGTATGTGAACTAGGTTGTAGGTGATTCTCTATGTACCCGGTGTGGGTTAACCAGGTACCTAGTATTCTTGGGGGAACTTTTTATTATGGTAGGTAATAGGGTCTTTTACAAACCACATATTTGGTCCTACTTAAGGGTTTCCTCATTTGGCCAGATGAAATACCAAAGGGAGCAACCAAATTTCCCCATCTTTTTTCCTCTTTGCTCCCTTGATACAAGGAAGGACTGGTCCCATTTCTTCTTTCCAAACTGCGATATTCCTCCATCATCTTTTCTGTGTTGTTCCTACCTTTTGACTCATATATTTTTTAATTTCCTTCGATAGGGTTTCAATGATGATTCCACCAAATCCTGGTGAAATCAATATAGTAAGTTGGAGCTTAAAATTTTGGTGACTTTTAGACATTTAAAGTTGGGATAGGCTACCCATTACTCTCTATTTGGTCCTAGGTATGATGTCAAGTGGATTTTCTAGGATTTACACTAATTTTTATAATAATTATAACCCATTTT
This sequence comes from Viscum album, assembly GCA_963277665.1. NCBI lineage: Eukaryota > Viridiplantae > Streptophyta > Magnoliopsida > Santalales > Viscaceae > Viscum > Viscum album. The sequence goes on from OY728122.1 coordinate 1,259,923,651, forward strand.
ATATCAAATGATTGGGATTTTGATCATAGGTATTCCAGAATCATTCCATGGCTTGATGACATGTCTTTTCTCAAGGTTTTTTTCAAGGGAAGTCGCTTGGTGAGATTTTAATAATTATGTTTACTTAAGTTCGATTAAATAATTAAATAAAATGGTTTATAATTAAATTTTTATTCCATTTGTCCTAAGATAGGTTCTTGTAATCATGGGGGAGATTTGGAGTACCCCATTTTTATAAAAAATAAAACTATGTTTGTTAGCGTATACAACACGCAACACCAAGCCAAAATAAACCCTAAAATATTATTTTTTAAATGTGATTTTTATAACCTAGTCGTTAAATTAGTTGATATGAATATGATTAAATGTTTTATTAAATATATAAAAACACATGGTAAATATAATTTTAAGGATAATTTATTAATAAATATTCACTCAGATTTTAGTAAAAACAATTTATTCTTCAAAAATAAGTTTTCTCCAAAAATAAATTTTATTGATTTTCATGAGAAACTATTATAATAAAATTGTTTAAATTTTGAAAATTTTATTTTATAAAAAGTGTTTCATTTTTAAAATCCTCATATCAATATTAAATTCTAGTGAAATTTTGATATTTCTCTAAAAAGTTCGATTTTTCAATGAATAGTGGAAAACGACTAATTTTTATTGAAAACTATATATTCTTTTAAAGTGTTTACAAAGTCCTATTCTATTTTTTTAGTGTTAAAATTTTATGAATTTTTTTTATTAAATATAATTCAATTATAATACTTTGAATGATTTTTCTACTTGATTTTTTATGAAAATATATATATATATAAAAAGACATTTTTCTAAAAAACCATTTTTCAAAAAATTTTACCAGTTTAATTTTAAATTAAATTATGTTATTTATATTAATTGAAACATGAAATACTTTTTTTTGTTTGGAATCAGGGTACCAAATTTTTTTAAATAATCCATTTTTTAGTCATTATGAATAGTAAATATAGTAAACAAATATCACCATGGTAAGGAAAAATTCGGTATTTATTGTTAAAAATACTATGATAATTACTAAAAATTGACCCTCACACTTAAATTTAACCTATTGTATGGGTGAATTTCATAAATTTCCAACCAAGACTTGAATATATGCCCACTTGGTTCCATATTTCATTGATTTTTATCTTTATAATATTTAAGTAAAAGATAAAGAAAAAAATGTCACTTTATTGATTTTAATAACTATAATATTTTGTGGTGGAATTAAAAATAACTTATATTTATTTATAAATGTTAATTTTAAATAAAAATGATTTTTTTTCATATTAATTTATATATAATTTTTAGTAATGAAATAATTACCTAAAATTATTATGAAATATTAATACATTATTTATTCAATCAATGATAAAATATAAATAAATGATTATAAAAATATTAAAAGTAATATAAATTGAATGAATTAATATTTTATGAATTTTTTAGATATATATAATATTTTAGTGATGTTTGAATGTATTATATTTTAATTTCATTTTTTTCATGTTGTTTTCAAATTCAAATTAATGGAATAGTTCCAAAAACGACATTAATGATATTTTATAATAAATAATATTTTATTAAATGGATTAAAATTATTAAAAATTATATATTACAATAGTTTATTGGGATATGGTTTTAAAATGTCAACCATGTTCCATTTAATAGTTAATCTTCCATTTATAGTACTTATCATGAACCCTGAATACTAAAAACCTTATTATCAAGATAAATGTCAAAAAGGTTTAACGAGGGTTAAAACAAATAGATAATGGTAAAATACTAATCTAAAATTGTCAAAATTTTATTTTATGATATTATTTTGATTCATCCTTGTCTTATATTTTAATTATATTTGTTTGGATCTTTTTTACATGAATATGAATTTATATTAATTTAATATTTTATTATATTTCAAAAGTTTCCCTCCCCTCACTTATAAAAAAGAACCTCCTATCCTATTTTATTCAAACTAAAAAAGAATATTAGATTTACAGGTACATAAAAAAATACATTACTTACTTACCTCCCCATTCCTTAGAGTCCTTTTTTAGATTATAAACCCCCCATTAGAAGTATTTTGGTGTAAACCTAAGAAGGTTGTCTGAAGAAGATGTATTGTTCTTAACTGGGCCTTTTTGTTTAATTTATTATTCCATATCCATCAAATATTCTTAAACATTATAAAATAATAACACCAATATAATACATATAATTATATTTTATTATGATAATGGTATAACTTATATCTATCTCCTCTTTCATCAAATGGGAAATGAAATTGTTATTTGTGTGTACGGTGGAAAACCGTCACACGAAGCAATGTAATTCGTTTTTCATCACCAACTCCCATTTTTTGATATAATGATATATTTAAAGTATATATATATGATATTTATTAAATAATTATATATTTTTAATTATAATATAAAATCTAACTTCTTACCTTCTAATCAATTGGAAAACAATAATGTCGCTTGGGCGTATGTCTGGAAGACATCACGATGTGATGTGATTCGTTTTTCATTTCCTCTTAACATCGATGGTAATAAAAATAAATATAATGAATATATGTGATATATGTGATATAATAATTATTTTTAATTTTTAATTAATATTTACATTTCTTTGGTTCCATCCATCAAAAAGTGAAAATAATATTCGCGCGTACATACGGCTTAAAATCTCCTTAAACAGTGTAATTCATTTTTCTATCTCTTTACATTATGAATGCATATATATATAATGAATATATAATATATTAATATCATGATTAAAATAATTAATATGATATAACCATGATCAAAGTACAAGGACTAGAACTACTGAACCAGAACTTTCATGAAATATAATCTAGTTAAACACCTGAAAACAATAATTTTAATAAGTAATTATTAATAAATGGATTTTGAAATATTATAAGTGCATAATTTATGATATTTTAGGTATGTAAATGATTATTTTATGAATTTATAATAAATTAAAAATTTATCATACCTGATTTTATATTTCTTTCGAAGAAAGTGGAACTCATATTAAGGGATTTTCGTCTCACTTTTAATTCGATGAGACACATGTCATATTCACTACATATTTATTTTATGTGGTGTATATAAGTCCTATTAATTTATTTTATGATTATCCCCATGAAAATTATAGGGATATACATATCCATATAATTTTCTCTCTTTTTTGAGGTTTTTATTTGAATGTTACCAATGTTTTAAGGGTTTTATGTTACAATCTCATTGTTTATCAAGTTTGTTTATAATTAAGTTACAGATAATGCAATATTATGATCCAACTCAAAATAAATCAAGAAAAAAATTATTCTCACATATTTATATCAATATATTATAAGTTTTCCTTTCATTTTCCTGTCTTTAAGTACTCAAGGTACTAAAATAAAATTTTTATGGAAAACTGACTAAGTTTTATTATTCATTTGGGAATATTTCTCTTCCTTATTCGTGTTATCTTTAAAAAATTTTCAAGAATTTTTTAATATATTCAAATGAAATTTTGAATTATTTTTTGCCCATGTTTTAAATTTTTTGTAAGAAAATTTCAAAGGAATATTTATGTCATTTTTTGAACAAGGTACTTTTGATTGCTTATCGAAAATATGAAAGGAATATTTATTTTATTGTATACATAATTAATGGAATTTCATTTCATAATTACCACTTAATTTTTTAAGATTACTTTATAAGTTTCTATGATTCTTTTCAAATAAAATGTTTTCTTTAATATTTGGTAAATTTTTAGACTATAAATATGTTATTTCAACGTGAAAAGTGTATTTTTTTCAAGAACTGTTCCAACTAATCTTTAAAAATCATTCTCTATCTAAGATGAAATCCTTTGATGTTTACTAATATTTATTAGGGATATTATTCAATTATATCATTATTATTCTTTCATTTGATGGTTTATTTTTATAAAAATATACTTATGAAACCAATTTCTTTTGTGTTGGCAATGCTTTGATAAAATGTTTATGAAACTCCTTTATTTTTCCCATGTTGTGACATGAGGAATATTTTATGATCTTATGGTACACATATGTATGGTTTTAATTATGTGATTATTGAGATATAAATTATATAACCCACCAATGTACTGGGTAAGCATTGATATCTCATAATAAATACAGGACTGGAATAGAGTGTGAACCCAGTTTAGTAAGGGACTCTTTCCACTATGAAAGTCTTGGGAGTGAACCTTGACTACTAAAATGGTTTGGGGAGTGAACCAAATCCACTATGATAGTATTTTAATTGATCCTTGACTACTAATGAAATTATTTTATATTCTTATTTGTATTCTAAAAACACATGTCTTTTTTCAATGTTTTGATCACATGGTTCATGTTTTTTTATCCATTTATAACTCATGTCTTACGCACTGACAAGATTTATGACATGACTCAAGATTATGATCTATGATATACATGGCATGTTTTTTAGATGTTATGATCATGTTCTGATACACCTATTCTCAAGTTATTTTTAAGTGATCATTTATATCACCCTTGTTTACCCTTACTAAGCATCTAATCTCACACTATCTTATGTTTCCTTTCCTCGGATTAAAAACAAAGGTTTTATGTATTATATGTATAAAAGGGTGATAGTTATGAATAACCTAGTGCAAGATGATTCAGTTCACTTATGAACCATCTATTTATTTATCCATGTTTCCAAATATACTAGATATATATGATTTTGGCATGGATCAATATGTTCTATAATGAATATTCATCTAATAAGTTGTAATATCGATGTAATAAATGCATGGGTTTCTAAAGTTGGTATCATAGAAAGTTTTAGTTACCTTTAGAATCTATCATGATAAAACATTACAGAGAACATTTGGGATATTTCTATGTATAGAATAACATCATTAAGTTTTTTAATGATCATGGATGAACTTGGTTAAACTTGAGGTTTCATTTATTGAAAATAAGGTGTCCTGAGTTAGAAATCTGATAAATTATTTTTCATAATTTTGATAATAGATTCTCACACCATAATTTTAGGATTTATACAGTGGTTGGAACCAATAGGAATGATATTAACAATAAATGTGATAGACAATGTAGTGATTTAGAGAAATCAAATGGGATAATGAGTGACGTGAAAGATATCATGATTATGCCTAATATGTTATTGAAAAATATGATTAATAACTTTTACCTTAACAAACTCTTGGACTCACCAAATAAGATAAGGATGGATTCTTCAAAGAGATCAGGTGGTGGGAACCATGGAGTAAAGAAGGCTCCATTTCCTTTATTTTAGAAATTCGGAAAGAGACACCCAAGACAATGTCTCAAAGGAATAGGAAAATATTTTATGTGTGGAAATGAATGAAATAGACTAATGAATTTATAAGAAACAAAATGAGGAGTTCAATATAGAGAAATAAATATCATTCTATAGATATGGTTATAGTTCATTGTCTTAAATGAGGGGAACCTAGGCATTATTCGAGTCAATTCCCTCTTCTAAAGGTTAACTCCTAGACCAAGGAAGGACATATGTCATACAAATCATTGAAGTGAAAGTATTAAATTATTTATTTATTTAGATTCAATAATTATGTTGGAAAATTATTTTTATCAATGTTGTTTTAGTTATAAGAATTATGAAACATCTAAGGATCATGTTAATTTCTGTAATCATATATGTCCTCATGTGAGGTTAACTTAAGAGTTATCGATACCATCATGGGTTTATAAGTTCAAATGCTTATAAAAAACGTTTTAGGTTTTAAGTGATGGAATTATTAGATGATTAAGAGTATTTTGGGAGACATTTATGTTAATATAACCCTTGGGTTTAGTATGGGTTTAGTGAAAATGTTATTTGAGGAAGAATTCCATTTTCATAATTTTAAAGGTATTAATAGCCTTTCGAGATTATATGATCTTTTTTGATTAAGGGTTTTTAAGGATTTTCATCATATTTCTGGGGACATTATAAGAATTATATTAATATATTTTTAGTAAAAGGGATAACCTATCATATTCGGCGCGGTTATGGGGCTAAAAACCCAACTAAATGGTGACCAGTGTGCAATAACTACCACTAGCCTAAAATAAGTCTTGGTTAGTATAGTATTTTTTTAAATGATGTGTCATATAAAGATTAATTTTATCTTTCAAACATATAATTTCTCCTATAGATAACCATGGGATTGAAAAATATTTTTTTGATTAAATAATTAATATTATCGTAAAATAAGTTAAATATTTTGGGAACCTTATATGATTAAGGGAAATGGGGATATTTTTGGATAAGATGAGGTTTTATTTAGGGAATGATGGTTAAATTATATTTTTGAAGCACTATAATTTTAATGTTTCTTTATATTGAATCAGGTTATTTATGGAAATAATTTGCATATCTTGGAGATTATATAACTATATCATATACATTTTTGGCACAAGACATTAAGAGTGATTTTTGTTATTTGGAGATAATTTTCAAATTTATCATGGAAGAATATGTGATCAAATCATTCTAATATTTGGGTTTTAATATTTTTATGGAATATATTGAATATTTTTAAGTTTAGTTATTTATCGAATGATATAAGTTGAACTTTGGGGTTTACAATTGAGGATTTGGTGATTAATGTTTTAATTCTTCATATGAAGGTTTATTCATTTTTAGAATTATATTGTGATAACCATTTTTGGTTTTTATTAATATAAAAATATAGGAGGAAGATCTTTTTATCCTTTTGGATTATCCGATCCATTAGAAGTTGATTTTAATGCTTAAGGCATGAAAAAATAATCTTCAATGCTCATTATTTGGAAGAAAATGAGATTGTTATCAAATTTGATCAAAGGATGAAATTATATTTATCAAGTAACTATATATCCTTCTATTATTCATATAGAAAATAAATTAATTCCAAAAATCTAGGAAAATGATTTATAAAAAATGTTATTTTATTTCCATAATTTGTGAAGAATTGATGGTCTTTTCAAACCTCATCAGTTTATGGTTTTATTTTTTTAACATGTGCGGGAAAACAATCTTTTTTATTAAGAAAATATGGCCCTCTTCTCAACATGGTTTTGAGGAAACCCTTACTTGGCCTGGAGGACCAGTGGCTCGAATTCCCACTACAATTTGATTATATGAAGGCCCGATGACTTGAAATCCGAAAAAAATGACCCGAATTCCTAAGATGAGTAGCCAAAATTTGCATTATAATCCCAGTATTCTATCTCGGACACCCCCTACCATCAGTTGTTTCATTTCACTACCCCATTACAAAGACAAGGTAAATGAACCCTCTAAAAACCATGTTTGGGTAGAGGTCCATATGATTGGTTCCAAAGCACCCATTGATCTTTCGAGCTTGCCAACCATCAACACATGCGTGTCTCAATGCCACACGATCTTCCAAGATGTGTTTATTTTTTTTATGGTCATCACCATTCATTAAATGTGTCCCCATCTCCTTTTCCAAGAACCACCATATTGTACTTCACTTTGAAATTCTATAGAAGAGAACCACTATATCCCAAGTGGTTAGAGGGAAATTTGATAGCTACCAATACACCTATCACTCTTTTGGGCTTCCAACCCGACAATGATACCTAAATCTAGGCTATAATTCTGACCTGATATGTTGCAATGATCTTCTTGTTACTCTGCTTCATCTATTACTCGATGGTGGCCTAAAGTCCTTATAGCCCAAAGGCATATGGTGGTCTGAAGGCCCTGTGGCTCATAGTCCCAAACCAATGTACCAGTGTCCTAAATTTGATGAATAGTTCTTCTAATGTAGTACTGATATAGTACTTATATAATGACCTAGAAATAATCCACTGTGATTTGATATTGGAATTCATGCAGGATTACGGGGTGTGTTAACCACTTGTATACCACCTCAATTGTAAAAGCAATTATAGGTTATCATGATGTCCTTTTCATGAGAAAGTTTAAAGACACATTTATAAACCCAAAATATAGTATAGTGGATAACCTAGAGATCACTCTCAAGGAATAAGTGTTGAATGTCCTAGTGGTATTTCCAAAAATCATTTTTTTGATATATTGAAAAAATTAAATAAAATCATTATGAAAAAGTTTTAAAAAACATAGTGGGGTGAGGAAATGGTGAATAAAAAGGAAATAGAGGAAACAAAATAAGATTAAGGAAAAGGAATATAGAAATAATATGCCGAGGTCCAGGTCAATCCACTCTTAGCTTCCCATAAGAGATCTACTAAAAAAGACCATCAAATCTCATTTCCAATAAATTGATGACTAATGACTGATATTAGATACATCTATCACCTAAATAAAGAGCACACAAATACAAAAGTTCTTTAGTGGTTGAGCGCTCATCAAAAATGAAAAATGAATCACTCAATAGCCTCAATTTGGCCAAGAAATATCACAAGCCAGAATGATCTTGATGAGATCATCAAATTAAACAACCAAACTAAGATGCTAAGAAAAGGAAATGAGAGTGGAAAGGGAAATGATTGAGGGAAAAAATAAGCAAACCGTTCCAGTGCAAGAGTTCACTCTCACATGTCCTCAAATCACATTCACAATACACTAAGAGTTATAAAGAGGTGATGATTTTCATAAAGTATGGATCTCCATGCAACATCAAGTTTCACTTTCTGAATCAATCCCATGGATTTTTTCTTTAATTGTGGTGATTCAAGATCAAAAAACCGGGAGGAAGAATCATTATATTTATAATAAAAAACAACACAATGATATTTACAGAAATAAAAAAATAGTGAATTGGGAAGAAGAAGGGAGGTTCTCATCTTTAGGAATCTAAGTTGATTCTGATGTGTGGGGATAAAAATAAAATAAAGGTGAAGAACTCCACTTATTCAAAAATTAAAGTGAAAAATAGTGACACATGGAGCATAAATCCACATGGGGCGTTTTGACACACTCATCACCAGCTCCAAGTGATGTGACTGTGAGAATATTCAGTCTCCAACAAAGATGCATGCTTCCCTTCTTCTTTTTTTAATTCCCCTGATTGCCTTTATCCTTTCACTACCACAAATTTGGGCAAGGTATGTGCCTGATTTTATTAGCGCTAAGTATAAAGCGTTGATAAAATGAGACCTTTATTAGCGCTAGCAAAAAGCGCTGATAAATCTACCATTTATCAGTACTCATAATGGTGTACCCTTTATCAGTGTTTTTTAGCACTGATAAAGGGTAGATTTATTAGGGCTATTTTTAGCGTTGATAAATGTTTTTAATAAAAAATAATACTAATTTATATAAAATTATTATTATATATATATATATATATTCAAAAATAATGTTTATTTTTACAAATTAAATATAAAATGCATGTTTGTAATTAATATATGTATTTTAATAATTTAAATATATATATAATAAATTTCATTAAATAATAAATATTTTTATTGTATTTATTATATTTATTATATTTATATATTTATAATTATATATAAATACATTTTTAATATGTATATTTATAATTATATATAAATAATTTTTAAATATGTATATTTATAGTTATAATTATATATATATATATATATGTTTTCAATGAATTTGGTCAATTGATGCGGGAATAAAATCAGCATTCATAAGTTATGTATTCATCATGAATTCTTATTTATATATTACACCCTCATCACTATTCATGTTGTCCATATATATGATGACTCATTTTTTATGATTTATACTTTACTCAGTGTATACGATTCAATCATATTCCCATGAAGATATTATGTTCGCATAAATACTTAAAATTACAATAAATATATGTATAACGATTATAATTTTATAGATATATATAATTATAGAAATATATTTATAAATATATAAAAATAATTATACATATATAAAAATATATATATTTATAATTATAAATAATATATATGTAAATAATTACAAAATTCTAATAAATATATTTATTAAATATATAATTATAATTATAAATAAATATTTATTTATTTATAGTCATAAATATAAATAAATATCTATATTTAAATACTTATGAAATTAAATTAAATATATTAATTATATATAGTCATAAAAATAAATAAATAAATAAATTTATATATTTAAATACATATGAAATGAAAATAAATATTTTAATTATATATATATTTTTACAATTTCATAATTATTTAAATAAATAAATATTTATATTTAAATAATTATGTAATTATAATAAATATATTTATTATATTTAAAATTATAATTATATATATATATATATTTAAATACTTACGAAACTAAAATAAATATATTAATTATAAATATTTTTTTATAATTTCTTAATTATTTAAATAAATATATATTTATATTTAAATAAATATATATTTATATTTAAATAAATATATATTTATATTTAAATAATTATAAAATTATAATTATAATTTTTTAATTATTTAAATAGTTATTGAATTATAAAATATATATATAATTAATATATTTATTTTAGTTTCATATGTTTTTAAATATATATATATATGAATATAAATAAATATATATTTATAATTATAATTATAAATATATTAAATATATTTATTATTAATATATTTATTATAATTTTATAATTATTTAAATATTAATATATATTCATTTAAATAATTAATAAATTATAAAAAATATATATAATTAATATATTTATTTTAATTTCATGAGTATTCAAATATATATATATATATGACTATATATAATTAATAAAATTATTTTAATTTCATATGCATTTAAATAGATTTATTCATTCATTTATATTTATGACTATAATTAAAATATATATGTAATAAATATATTTTTATAATAAATCTATATTTACTTCATATGTATTTCACAATTATTTAAGTAAATATATATTTATCTTTAAATAATTATAAAATTATAATAAATATTTCAATTAAATAAATATATATAATTAAATAAATATATTTATAAATATATAAAAATATTTATAAATAAATAAAAATATTTATAATTCGAATTTTAAATAATATAGATGTATTTAAGTAATTATTAATTTATAACAAATATATAAATTATATATATTTATAAAATTTTAAATGTAATAAATATAATTTTTATAATTTTATAATTATTGAAATAAATAAAAATATATATATATATATAAAATTATAAAAATAAGTAAATAAATATTTTTTATAACTATAAATAAATATATATTCATTATAACTATAGATAAATATATATAAATTTATATTTATTAAATAATTATAAAATTATAATAAATATATACAAGTATTTAAAATTATAATTCTAAATAAATAAAGATATATTTAAATAATTATAAAATTATAATAAAGATATTAGTTATATATAATTATAAATATATTAAACATATTTATTATAAATTTATAAATATAAATAAATATATATTTATTATATTTGTGTAAATAAATATAGATTTATTTATTTTTATTATTATAAATAAATAAATATATATTTTTATTATACATATAATTTTAAAATATATATAAAAATATAAAAAATTTATTATCATTATTGTTTTATCTTCACTTTTTTAGCGCTAATAAATATAGGCCATTATCAGCAATAAAAAAGCACTTATAAAGGGATATTTTATCATTGATTTCTAATTTAGCACTGATAAAATAAACCTTTATCATCACTTTTTAACTATCGTTGATATAAGGTTTACCCATTTTTATAAATAAACCCTAAAAGTCTCCTCCTTCTCTCACACGCCTCATGTTCTAGCAGAAGCCGAACCCTGTCGCCACCTCCTCCTCCTCCACCACCGACTCCTCCTCCTCCACCACCGACTCCTCCTCCTCCTCTGTCATTGTGAATCCATCCTCCTCTACTATGAAGCCCTCCTCTTCCATGAACATCACCTCCGCTACCGAACCCCATCTGTTGCGAACCTCACCTCTGCTTTGCGCTGAACCCCACCTCTGACATGAACCCTTCCTTTGTCATGATCCCACCTCCTCTGTGTACCCCACTTATACTTTCAAACCCCACCTCTACAATGAATCCCTTCTCCTCTACAAACCCACCTCTACCGCGAACCTAGCTCTTCATGTCCTAACATTGTGAGTCTTTTAATTCTCCTAATCCTCATGCTTCCAGATCCATGTTGACAATCTTTTAATTTGTTATTTAGACATTGTTATCCAATTTTTTGATGTTACCTTTTTTGGTTTGGTTATTTTGAGATGTGATGTATTGTGAATATTTGATGTGATACTATTATTTTTCTTATATTATCACATGTCTCTTGAAGGTGAAATCATTCCCATGTTTTTTGTATAATACCCCAGTTATTGTCTCCAACCCATGGAGATCAAGAGAATGCTTCAAGACTTTTAGTTTCTCTATTCGAGTTACATTTATGGTTTGACCCTGGTTGATCTATTACAGATATAAACTTACCCAACCCTATGATTTTAAGGAATTGTAGATAATTTTTTAACCATTCAAGTAATTATTTCTTAATGACATAATGGTGTGTTTCAAACATGTTAACAAGGAGGATTATCTTTACTAATTCCCTAGGAGATAGAAATTAAAAATTAATGATAATAGTTCACATAATTCTATTCCAGGGGTTGCTAATCTAGGAATTTTTCAAGGGTAAATAGGATTTTTAGTGTAATTAAATACATACAAAGAAAATTTATTATGGAAGATAAAATAAAAGGCATAAAAATCCAATATCTCAATGAACTAGATTGTACTGCATGGGATTCATTTTTGTCAAAAATTAATGGATTGGTCCACCAACTAATTCTGATGTATTTCATAAGTACTATGAGAGCTTGATGATCACACAGACTCAGACTTGAGGATGAAGTTCATACAACCTTTTAGGTGATCCAACCACTCGCTACTCTCCTCTGGTCATGTATAATTTTATTGAAAGTATGAGTTAAATTAAAGAGGGAGTTAAAAGTTTCACATGTATAAAAAATGGATTTATAGACAGTTTCACGACTATTTGATAGTTTTACCTTTAAACTCATTAATTCCCACTTAATATATACACAAAAAAAAGAAAGGGAAGGTTCCAGTGACATGAAAACTGTGATTCTAGTTTGTGACTAAAATTAAAACCCCCCGTGTAGTGATGTATCTACTATATCAATTGTTTTCATCCATGGGTGGAATTATATTTTTTGAGGGTGTTTATTATGTCAATATTTGAGAGTAGGATATGAAAACTTGTTATGTAATACCTATATTTCTATATTTGGCTAGAATCACAAACCATTTTTCTAGAGTAAATTTTGATTATAGTGGGAAACATCGGTCAGTATGTCCTATCATCATTAACAAGTTCATAGATGTATTTTCTATGGACTTCTTTAGGTCACCACCCAAGTTATAGTTTGAGATTATGATTTTTTTCTTACTAGGTGTGGAGCATTTATCAATTCCACCATATAACATGGATACTGTAGAGCTATGAGAGAAGAAGGCTCAATTTAACAACTTCGAGGTGAAGGTGTTCATATGAATGATTATATCCCCTTGAGGTGTCTTAATTTATTACATAAAAATTAAAATGAATCATTGAAAATATATGTCAAATTTTATAGGTTATTCTAAGTGATATAAACAAAATTATATCCACTTATACATATTTATGGACTATTTTATCAACTTATAGGTCCTAAAGTGTTCTCTAAGATCGAGGGAGGAACATAGTTGATATCTATAGGTCATTTTGAGAAAACATAGGGAGAATCAACTATTTGATATGATCTCAAAGTGCATTTTTTGGATTGATAATCTACACCTCATGGGAAAATTGATATTAGTGGATATCAAATTTTTAGAACCTGGTAAGTTCGATGTTATAGTTTATTTAGAGAGGCCAAAGAATATTTTTGAGATCCAAATCCTTTTGAGAATTTCTAGCTATTACCAGAGGGTCAACCGAGATTCCTTCTGATTGGAAGAACTAATAAAGACTTAACCAAGAATGTGGTATGGTTTCTTTTCTTAGATGTTCATGATAGATCATTCTAATATCTTAATGGGAGATTGAGGAAAACACCAATCTTAACCATAAATGGTCTGGGTAATGAGTATGGATTATATTTTGATGTATCAAGAGTTAGGATTGAAACAATTTCAGTCCATGATGGTCATGTGGTTTCTTATGGGTCTAGATAGTTAAGGACATATAAGAGAATCTTCCCAAATCCTTTCTTAGATTTGTAAATAGTGGTTCTTTCCAGGAGGTGTTATTGGTATTCTCTTTAGGGTGATATATTTTTGAAATACACTAAAAAAGTTTTTGAAATATATTTAATCACAAAGTTAAATGAACCATTGATAGAAAATAAGGTTTGAGTACCTATCGTCCTTTAACTTTGACCTAAATTATACCATCAAGAATGAGAATTGTTTTTCTAATTTACCATATTGGAATGATCAAGCTTAGGTAGTACATGATTCAAGCACAAAGTGGAATATGGTTTCCCACTTTGAAGGGATGCAACTTTATATTCAAAAGTATCATGGCCAAGTGGAACTTATGTCTTTATCTATCACTTATTCACTCCTCAGTAGTATTACATGAAACAACTATAGTATTCATACTATTTATTTATGAGATACATGATAAAACTTTTATATCTTTATATTTTATAAAATGCTGGTTATTTTTTATTCATGTATCCTTTATAAAGTGCCTCTGGTGGGATTTATGTCTTTGTGAAAATTCCTAAGTGGCTCTTTTAAAATGATTCAAGTGTTTCGAAATGTTTCCTAAAAAATTATATGTGTTCAACATACTCTTTTTTGTTTTAAATAACTTTAAAATGATTTATACACATAGCATGGACTTAGGTTTCATGCCAAGTGTTTATCAATTCACCAGATTGGATTTCATAAATTAATTTGAATGTTTTTAAAGAATATGTAATGATAGTTTAATTTTAACTATGGGTTTGGTAATTTGTAAATGAAAATTTGTAAAATATAGAGGTTTTACGATCATTTTAAATGATTCAGATTTTTGGGTCATGATGTTTCCTTGAATGATTTAAAAAAAGGAATTGGGGTTTTGTGAAAGATTGTTTGGAACTGATTAGTTTATTTTAAAAAGGGCGTGTTATTTTAAAGATGAATTTGTGTAAATGGTTGTTTTTTTAATGGGATTTCAATTGTGATTTCATAAATAGTTTTCAAAGGACATAAAAAATGTAGTTTTTCCATAATATTTTTATAGAGTTAGGAAAACCATTACATTATATAGGGAAGACAAGTAGATCGATAATAACACCATGGAAAGGGTAAATATATTTTAAGGAAAAATGGATGTCATGATTATATTACTTCATGGAGATTTAGAGGAAGAGATATACATAGATCAACTAGAAGGTTTCATGCTAAATGGAATAGAAGGTTCGGTTCCAGTCTCAAATAGATATTTTGGGCTTAATTAGGCACCAAGACAATGTAACTGCAATTTCAATACTTACATGGTAGAATGTTTATGTAGTGTAATGTAGATGATTTCTACTATATGAAGGTGTATTATGATGAGATTTTTTCATTTTACTTCCTTATGTTTATGAATTTCTCTTAGTTGGACTAACGAAGGAAAGACTGGAAGAGATGAAGATTGATTTATCTTGAAGATCCTAAATGAAGGACCTTGGTTCTGGAAAGTGGATATTGGGGATAAATATTGAAGGAAACTTAAAGTATATAACCTTTTTTTAACCTTTGTTAATTTTTATATCAACATTTTTAGTATGTATTTTTTTAAATATTAATATTACTGAATCAAATAGGATGGATATGAGTAAATAATGGATGGATTCCAATCGTCTAACAAAAGAGTATGAAGATGTCATGAAAGAGTTCATCAAGTTTAAAAAATATCATGTATATGACCCTTATCAAATTATTTTTCCATGTTTACAATGTTTTTATTCAAGAAAAATTATTCCAGAGGATTTGGAAGAACACTTGATCTATCACAGAATAGATCAAACTTATAAATGTTGGAATAAACATGGGTAACAATGAATATAGATTATTATTGGGATAAAGCTGCATTTTATGGGTCATCTGTATGATTAAAAGTATAGACAATCAAGAATATTGTATCAATTATTTCATTACATATGTGAATGATGATGAAGATTGTATTGAGGTAATAACAAGGATTGTTGAAGATGAAATTGATGATTTCCAAAAAATCAAGAAGATAAAGTGTTGTGGAAAGATTCCATTTTATGGTGGTTCAGTTGATATATAGCATTGTCTTCCATATTGAAGTTGTATAATATGAATGTCAGTAATGGATGTAGTGACACCAGTTTTATGGAATTACTTTCTCTCTTGAATGACATGCTCCCAAAAGATAATAATCTCCCAATCAAAACTTAAGACACCAAACGAAAGCTACGCTCAATGGCTATGATCCTCGAAAAACTACATTCCTTCCTAAATGACTATATATAGTTTCATAGGGACAAAAAATCCCTTAGAGAATATCCAATGTTTGTCTCTTATCGATACTAGAAAAAAGAATCCAGTCTTATGAAAGTTTTATGGTAATTTCCAATCATTCCATGGTTTATGTGCCTATATGGAAGTGAGGAGCCTACAGAGAAATTGACATGGCACATAGACACAAGAATTAAAGATGGAAAACTACATCACCCATCAGACTTTCCATATTAGAATAAAATTGATCATGAGTATCCTGAATTTGGAAACGAGCCAAAAAACCTTAATCTTGTTTTTTCTACAGATGGAGTGGATCCTTTTGGTTTTCAAAGTAGCACTCACATTATATGGCTGGTTATGTTGGTAAATTATAACTTGCCACTGTGTTTCTGCATGAAATGAAAATAAATCATGTTATCTATGCTTATATCAGGACCAAAACAACCGGGTAATGATATTGATGTTTATTTGTATCCATTGATTGGGGATTTGAAATTAGTGTGGGATTCTGGTGTTACATTGTATAATGCTTACTGAAATGAAGATTTCACATTGAGAGCCATGTTGTATGGGATGATAAATTTATTTTGTACTTACAAATTTTTTTAGGATATAACATTAAAGTAACTCAAGGGTTTCCCATCTACAAACAAGGTACACAATCAATTAGGTTGAAAAAATTCATTGAAAATTGTGTTTCTAGGACATCGCTGATTTCTACCCCAATGAGATTAGTACCAATGTTAGAAGACATAATTTTATGGAAGTTTAGAAGAACATACAACACTACCTCCACTAATAGGTGATAAACTATTTGAGAAATTAAAATATGTGGTCACATCTTTTGGTAAACCATTTTTGAAAAACCATATGAAAACTGGTTGAAAAAATAGACCAGTTTTATTAAATTACCATATTTGAATTGTCTGTATGTCCAAAATTTTCTTAATGTTATCCATGTTGAAAAAAATGTATGTGATAGTGTGATTGGAACATTTCTAAATGAACCCGACAAAACAATGAAAAGAATTAAGGCTAGGTTGGACATGGTTGACCTAGGAATATGAGAAGAGTTGGCGCTAGTGAAGGGTGAAAAATGAACTTTTATTCCTTCATCTAATTACACTCTTTCCAGGTAGGAAAGATATCGGTTTTACAACTTCTTTAATGGTGTAAATGTTCTAGAGGGGTATTAATAGAATATCAAGAACATAGTTTCAAGGACCGATTTAATTTTAATGGGTCTGAAATCACATGATTACCATGTTTTGATGAAATATTTAACGCCTATAGCTTTACATTGAATTTTTCAAAGAATTTTCATCATATTTTAACCAATATATATTTATTCTTCAAATCTACATGTTGCAATGTTATAGACCCAACGAAATTTCTGACTATGGAGAGATAAATTTCCAGCATGATATGTGTATTAGAAACTTTCTTCCTACCAAAATTATTTGATATGATGGTTTTTTGATGGTTCACTTGGTGGGAATGATTCGACTATGTGGTATTATACACTGTGGATAGATGTACCACATTGAATGGTATATAACGATTTTGAAAGGGTATGTCAAAAATCAAAGTTGGCCAGAGGTTTGTATTTCAGAGCGATATATTTTTAAGAAAGCTGTTGAATTCTATACCAAATACATGTCCGGTTTGGAAAGCATTGGTCTACCAAAATCTCTTCACACTGGGGGGGCTGTGGGTGATGGAATTTATAGAAGAGATGTTATCAAAATCAATATTACAGATCAGTAGTAGGACCACCATTATGTTTTTCATAACAGTTTGGAGGTTTACCCATATGTTAAAACCCAAAAAAAATTATTAGTCATTTGAATTCATCAAGGGATGAAATATGGATATCAAATACACATAATAAATATTTAATAAGACAATTTTATGAAAATATTTTAAATTAGTCTTATGAAAATCCAAATTCAATTTCATAATGACTTCTATGGATAGCCAGAGGACCAATTGTGTATGTATTATCTTAAAATAGTTATTTAATTAATGGTCATGCATTATATAAAAATGAGTATGATGAAGTTTGTACCATGCATAATAGTGGAGTTATAATCATGGTTGAGGTGACTCAAGTTTCTAGTACTAAGGAAAGAAATCCAATTTATGTTAATATGTCATACTTTGGCATCATCAAAAAATTATTGGAGTTGGATTATACAACATTACAAGTACTGATTTTTCAATGCAAGTGGGTTGATAACAAAAGTGTTGTTAAAATAGATGAATTAGGATTTGTGAAAGTTGATTTTAGTAAGGAATGGTACAAAGAATAACCATTTATCAAAAGTGTTGTTAAAATAGATGAATTAGGATTTGTGAAAGTTGATTTTAGTAAGGAATGGTACAAAGAATAACCATTTATAAGAGCATAATAGGCAGTACAAGTATTTTATGTTCCTGATCCAGCAAACTGAAATTGGTCAATTATTCTTTAATCAACAAAAACCACTGAAGGGATAGATAAAAATTCAGATGAGGATGACCCTTTCACTAGAATGTAACAATCATTTTGTAGCAGTCCCAATGTAGATGGTGTTTTGTATATCATATTAGAAAACAATGAAGGGATTTGGATCGCAGATAGAGGGGTCAAATCCCTTCATCCTTTAAAAAATAAAAACAGAGTGTGATAATTAGGTTACATTTTTTTGTAATATATATCATGTTACTTCATGTTATTATCTATTTTCTTATGCATTTATTTACTCTAAATTAAATGTTAAACCTCTTATATAGATAATTAATTCTACACGCGCTAGTGCTCCCAATCCAAAGGAATAATAGGTCTCTCAACCTATTGCTTCTCATAGTGCAGAAGAACAAACATCCACACATGATGGTACTCCCATTCCTAAGTAACAACATGTTTCTCAGCCAAATGTAGCTCCTAGTGTAGTGGTACAATGACCATATGCACATGTTGATGCTATCACTCTAGAGGAACATATTGACGATGTTGATTCTGTTGAAATGCTAGGTGAAAAAGGACTAACGATGAAGAAAAAATTGGAGCGTTATAGTATGATGGTGTTAACAAAAAACATCATGGAAAAAGACAAAGGAATCAAATACGAGGTCGGATGGAATGAGAAAGGCCAACATGTTAACCCGAATAAGGCCAAGTTTTGCAGTTATATTGGAATAATCACTCAATAACGTGTGCCAATTAATGTAGATTCATGTCACCATGTTGCATCCTGGCTTAAGACACTTATGTGGGATGATATTACAATAACATTCGGATATCACTTCATTATTTTACTCAAAAATAAAATAATGAAATATTAACTTACTCTTCATCATCCATTTCAGAGTACATTTATAGTATACGACTCCCACAAAAAATATGTATTAATTATTGCTGGAAGGATTCACAAACTAATTTTCACAATTCAAACAAGATGTTATCTTAAATATAATAAAGTGAAAATAAACCCTCACCCACCATTTATCTATGCACACTTGATAACACAAGAAGCATGGAATGCATTTATTAGATATCGTTCAAATGTTTCCTTGCAGGTACATTGTGGCTAGTAATATGTTGTTTAACAATACGTGTATTCATTACTTTTATTGATTTTTTTTATTTAAGAAACAACAAGTTATTGATATAAATAAGGAATGGGTAGGAAAACCGTTGTACCCCTACCATATATAAAGGATGGGGTACACTTCAGTTGAAAAAGAATTGGTTAATATTTTAAACCTACTGCAATACTTTAATGTGACATGAAACAACACCATAATTATGTTTCTCTATTTATATGCAGATTGATGACTTCGAATCCAAATCCACTTCCATCCCACACCATGTATCATGGAAGGAGGCATGTGTAAATAAAGAAAAGATACTAATAGATGAAAATACACAAAAAAGTGTGAGAAACAAGTTAATGTATTACATAATAAAAATTTGTTTTGATTTAGATCTCTATTACATAACAATGATCACTTATTTTCCTATATTTTCTATTTGACATAGTCATAGGAATATAAAAAACTTGTACCATATGAACACATAATATCGGTAGCCTTGAAGTGGCCAAAATAGTATGGTAATGTCAGAGGTGTGAGTTTTGGTGTTGCAACCTAAAAATATTTTGAGGAAAAAAAAACAATAGTGGATCAATGTGAATTAATAAGACATATAAGAGAAAGAATATATACCCTTGAAGAATAATTACATTGGTAGATATTTATTATGGAAAATTTAATGGGGGGAGGCAAAGAGAAGAAGAAACTCAAGAACATCCACTACATAGGGATCCCACCCCACCCCACCAGCTATGAGGTAAACCATTCCCCCTCAAAGAGATGTCTTAGATAAGGTAATAAATGTTCTAATAAATGTTTCTATGAAATTTGAATCAGACAAAAACTGATAACTTTCTTGTACTAATATTCTACAGGGTGATAATGACTGTTATTTATACTAGAAATTCCCACCCATCACCTTATAGTGAGGGATACAGTGTTCAATATTCAAAATGACATGCTACATAATAGAACACTTCCAACAGGTCATGTGAAAGTGTCGATTAGAATAGTATATGAGTCAAGTGTAGAGTTACATATTCCAATTGATGAGGAAGATATTCATACAGTTTAAAAAGGTGTTGCAACATTCATCTCATGGCCGTCACATCTTTTAAAAACACATGTCACCAAGGAGGTATTCATTTACAATTTACTTTTCAAGAGAAAACTTTAAAAATTAATGAAAAAAGGTCTAAACTAATGAATTTTATTATATATGGACAAAGATAAGGGGATGAAACAAAAGATAGCCTCAAAACCATTTAAAGGATTGACCAACCGATCAAATAGATCTACCTAAAACACTATTACCCCACCCGTTCTATATCCTTATTTACTATCATTGAAGGTTCATGTGAATACAAAGTTAAAATATGGTCATAATAACATAGTTTATTTTGAAGAAAATATGTATGGAGAGAAATATCAAGACTTCATTGTTATTGAGAGTGTAAGTGAAATCCCTGACTATGATTTTCTAGGCGACTCAGTCGTAAATGTATACATGAGGTATGTTTTCATGATTTTATTTTTTAAAAGCTGATATACTATGTTAATTATGAATAAATAAATTTAATATTATTGGAAGATGTTTAATGAAAACAATTTAAGTGATTTTACCATGAAAAAAATAATACACTTTAATCCTCACATCTCCTCTATAGAACAAATAGAAATTGATAGCAAAAAAAAGAATGAAATAGTGGAAGGTCTGATCAAATAATTTCAAAGAAAACTTTTGGATGATAGACTCTATAATACTAATGATGTATGGGTAAAACTCTACAATTTAGTCATATCAAATATATTTTCATTTCATTCATTACTTATTCATTTTTGGTGTTTTTAGGTAGTATTAGATGCTCATTATGGTAAATTTGGATACTCCGAAGATTTATTTCCTGAATTTAATGCATGGATATCCAAAAAACCATCCACACATGATAGAATTTTCAATTTTTAATATAATACATAAAAATTTTAGAACTAAACATTAAGTTATATAATTTTTATTAACTTTAAATGAGGATTCTATTATTATATAGCGGTGCATCACTATCATGAAAAAAAGGAATGAGGCCAGGGGATAAGAACAATGATGAATAAAAATTATATGACTTGATAAGTATTAGGGTATATATAATAAGATTTCACTATCCAAACACATATAAAAAAATTACATATTCTACTCAATGTTTCTGCAGTGTCTGTAACAAAAAAATGGAGAATATTGTGGTTATTATAATTGTAAATTTATGAGAGAGATCATATTCCATGAACAAACAAGAATCCCTAAAGAGGTATTTTCGAACATAATTACTATTTCATTTAAAATGTTTATTAATCCTTTGTGTATTGTTAGTTTTCCAGTACTACTATGATTGTTGAGAAAACTCATATTCACAAGATGATATAAATGTGCTCAGAAATGAATGGGAAACATACATGATGGAAGAATATACACAAATAGAATGAAGAAGTGACTTACATAGAAGTAGTTGGTTGTTTCATGTTTATGTTTAATTTACTTATTTTTATTATTAATCACATAGTATTTTTTTGGTATACAGGTTGATTCCTTTTTTTGAGTTGGGGTGGTTCGTTCGAAGATGCTCATGCTCATGAGAGATCAGACTTCGAGGCTGCAACCCAGAATTCAATGAGAAGGTAATGTTTGTGTTAATATACTATATTTTTACTCATAATATTATATTTTCTCTACTTTATTCACATAATCTAAATTAAATTTTTTACTACTCGTGCAGATAGTGTCTTTCACATACTTATTCTCCCTCAAAACCATATTGCTTCTGAATTGTCAGCATTTATCACTTTCACTCAAAGAAAGTGGAGGGAAATTGAAGGAAATTAATAAATGTCAACAAATCAGTTTTCCAATTTCATCAAAGAAATAAAATTAAAGGTATGGTAACATATGATGTGGCTGATATGACCCGAATTGTGTCTTTTTATTAAAAATTGTCATTAATTTAAGTAAAAACAACAAGTGATATATTGAACAGCCAGAAAAGGAAATAATATTGTTTTTATATATTAGGAAATTGATCTATTAGTAATTTTCACATGTAAGAATCAATATAATCTCAATATGACACACAGTGTGGCCGGTATAACTCAAAGTGCCTCTTTTTATTTAAAATTTATATTAATTTAAGTAAAAACAACAAGTGGCATACTGAAAAATAAGAAAACTAATTTGTATTGTTTTGATACTTTTGTACAATGATCCACGAGTCATTTGTGATTTGTAAGAGTTTGAATCACCTCATTACAATGTATGGTGTGTTCGATATAACACAAAGTGTCTCTTCTTATTTAAAATTGATATTAATTTAAGTAAAACCAACAAGTGATATATTGAAAACAAAAAAATTCATTTTTTTTATTTTTATATTTTATAAAAATGATCCATGAGACATTTTTGATCTGTAAGAGTCAACCAAACCTCAATAAAAAGCATGTTGTAACCGGTATGACTAAAAGTTTCCATTATTAGTTTAAAATTGTCATTTTAGTTCAAAACATGCCACTCACTAAAAAAATAGAAAATGTTCTCAAAATGTATTGATAATTTAGGAAAATGATTCATAAATTATTTTTTATGTTTATGAAGCAGTATCACATCAAACTGATTCATGATGCGACCAGTATGACTCAAAAAGCATGTTTCCAATTTAAAATGACATTTTAGTAAAAAACACAACTTCTATACTGAAAATCGAGGAAACACATTTGGATTTTTTTGATATTTTAGTAAAATTATCTATCATTCATTTTTGATATGTAGGAATAAACTTCAACTCAATGATATGAACGGCATGGCCGGTATTACTCAAAGTGTCTATTTTTTTTTTAAAATTGACATTAATTTAATTAAAAACAACAAGTGACATAGTGAAAACCATGAAAACAAATTCAGATTATTTTGATACTTTATGAAAATGATTGATGGATCATTTAAGACATTTATAAGTCAACCTCACCTCAATCTGACACACGGTGTGACCAGTATGACTAAAAGTGTCCGTTGTGAATTTAAAATTGATATTTTAGTTCAAAACATGTCACTCACTAAAAATCAAGAAAATCACTCTCATTATCTTAATAATTTAGGAAATTGATTTATATGTCATTTATGATGTGTACGAAGTAGTATCATGTCAAAATAACACACAATGTGACCAGTATGACACAAATACGTGTTTCTAGTTTGAAATAACATTTTAGTAAAAAAAACACAACTTCCATACTGAAAACTAAGAAAACACATTCATATTGTTTTTATATTTTAGGAAAAATATCTATGAGTCATTTTTGGAATATAGGAATTAGTTTCACCACAATACGATGCATAATGTGGTTGGTATAACTCAAAGTGTAACGACCCAGTCATTTATGAATAAAATTCCATTTCTTTTAATGTCTTATGAATATAGAAAACACAAGAACTTTTTATTATTATTATTAGGTTTAAATGATCATTAAGTCTCATTACCATTTATATTATAATTTTTGAACAGAGAACAAACAACTGATATAAATATAAGGTTTTAAAAAAAATCCATTTGACACAAACAAAGGAGAAGATGGTCTCATCCAGTAGACTCGGGCTGTAAGAAGCTCATTTGTTGGAGCTTAGAAAGGAGGGAGTGTCACTATACTTATCTCTTGACCAAGCCCAACCCGAGCTTCAATACGTTATGCTTGAACTAAATCTTCTATGGGAGAATATCAAGTTAATAGAGATTACCACTCGGGTGATGTTATCCGAGTCACCCCAAGAGTCTATTACTCTTGCACACCTTACCCTTGGGTCTTATGTAGGTGTTATAAGGGTTTATGTAAACAAGAATTATTTACTTATTGTGAAATCCATTTTTATAAATAAAAGTCTTATTCCATCAATTCCTTTAGGAGAATAGTCTTTCTTTAAAAAATCGATGAATTTGATAAATTGATTATTCCGGTAAAAATAATACTTTTGAGAAATATATACATTATTATATTAAAATGAGGTTTTTAGGAATAATATTATAAAAAAATTCTTATAAATAAAGATTATGTCAGTTCCTTATCTAGAATTGATTAGGTAATCAGTTTGATAAGAGTTATATTTTTATATGATAAAACAGAATGTGTATTTTTAAATAATTTATTTTAAGGAATTAATGAATTTTTGAAATAATTAAAATTATAATAATATATTACTATCAAATTACTTTTATGAATAATAAATGAGTATATAATTTTTAATAAGGATTGAAAACTATTTTTGTCAAACTTGTGAATTTTCAATAAATGCCAGTTTTAATTTTAAAAGTGAAAATTAAAATATTTATAAAATTATTTAGATAAAATGAATATTATTTTTGTAATCAAGATGTTGAAATTATCCAATAGTTAATTTTTCATAATTTTCTGAGATAGTCAAATTTTTGTGTAAAAATTAAATGCTGTAAAAATAAAATATGTGTTTTATGACATCTTAATGACCCCAAAATGATGTAATAAATACTATAATGGGTATTCTTGTCCCAATATATGATTTCCCATTAGAATAATTTTATATTATATTTTTTTACATATTTTATAAATCCTTTGTGAATCCTCCAAAATGTATAATATATTTTATGATTTTAAATTCATTTCCTTGACAGTATGATTCACCTCAACATAAGTAAGGATAGTATTTTATTATCTTCTTCCCTTTTCCTAATAAAATAATATTTTACAATCCCCTTTGGAAAAAACCTTGGGGAAATACCATGATTTGGTTTTTGGTTTTGAATATTTTAGTGTGTAGTGTCCGAAACCTAAATAATAGAGAATTCCCCCTACTTTCCTATATAAACCCATCCAAGTTCCCATTTGTCTTCACTCAAATTCCTTGAATCACTTGCTCACTCTACTATCCACTCCCTAGAGTCCTCCCAATGTTCCCCAATCTCCCAGTAAGCCTCTCCCAAGACTTTGGGATCACACATCCAAGTAAGGGATCCTCACTTTCCTTCCTTTCTCATTTTTGTCCAAGTTTCCTTATATTATTATACCTTTTATTTTTCAATTACAAATGTTGGGTTATGTTTTCTCACCTACCCCTATCATCCTTATTATATTTTTATGATTGTAGAAATCTTTTTCTCTCATTAATCCCTCCCTTATCCCCCTATTACCATGCCGAAATTTCATAAGAGATATTCCATTTCACCTCTTTCTTTAAGTTTCATTATTATGTTACTCCTTCTATTTCGAAATTCCTTGTGTTAGGATATGTATTTATATGACTCCCTTAGTTTCCATTTCATGTATATATTATGAGATACCCCTTTCTCTCTCATCAACCATTTTTATGAATTTTTATGTCAAGTTGTTAGGTTGCCTAAATTACACCATGATCTTCCATGCCAATATCATCATGTAGTGAATACCGTGCCCATTTCTCTATCAAGGGTATTTACCTTTATGAACACATATATATTGATTATGTAATTTCATTTATTTATTCCACATTCCTTTGTCATGAAAGAAATTATTATGTTTAATGAATCCATGTTATATGATCTATGTTGCACACTTAATCATGAGATTGCAATGATTATAAGGGGTGCACCTTGATAGTGCTCCAATGCATTAGGTAATGTTTAGTATCATCATACATTTTTTTGGGATATGGGTTTACCTGATTCATTTATATTAATTTTTTCCATCATGTTGGGGTAGGTTTTTACCTGATTCCTTTATTTTTATGATGCAATGTTTTATGTTGTTGCCACATTTACATGTTATGATAATCATGATATATCATGCCTTTATGTTTATGTTTCTCTTGTGCTCCATTGATATACCTATTTCCTAACATGTATTGTATTCATCATGATATTTCTTTTTTACCCCCTTACTGGCCTTTATATCTCACCCTCTTCTTATGTATTCCCTCATATTATCCCTTGCAATGTTAAGTATGAAGGAATTTTGTGTTCATGTAAAAGAAGTTTTTAATAAGGATGTTGTATTTTATGTATTAAATTTTCATGTAATGTTCATAAGACCCAAAGAAACTAGACCTATCATACTTATTGGCTATATTAAGTGCAAATTTATGTAATAAATAATTTTTAAATGTGTAATAAAGACCAGGGATGTTATAGTTGGTATCATATGAAATGTTTAGTTATTTTTTGGGATTAGGATTAGAAAACCCTATTGAAAGCATTATAGATAAGACTATGTATAAGAAAAAAATACCTAAATTTTGGTGAGTACAGAGTAAATAGTTTATCAATAAAATACATCCATTTGTGGATATGAACATGTAGAGGTGGCTCTGGAACAGATGTATCTAAGGGTAAAACCCAAAAACACCGCTTTGAACTAGACTCAAATAGGAACTGGTGCACAAAAATGGGTCTTGGAACACTCTTGGTTCTTCACTTCCAGGGGATATGATTTGGTAAATTCATAATCTTATTATTTACCATTATTAAGGGAGTAATAAATAAACCCTCTAAGAATATATGTTAGGAAATATATCATGGATAACTTAGATTAATGTCAAGAAATTCATAAGTTAATGAAATAAATGTAATTTATAATTTATCCATTTTGTCATTGGATTCCCATTTATATGTTTAATAGTTTAAAATACTTACCCCTAATTTTCCTTTTATTCTAGCCAATGGCTGGTAATAAGAGGATTCAGGTTAACAACTAATGCGAGGATCAATGTGATGACTGTTCTAACAATATGTCCAACCCGATGGGAGTGGGAATCACAAACTTTATCACGATAATCTCTTAGTTAACTCATGTTCTGAATAGAAACATGGGTCAAAAGGAAGTTACAACCCCCCTTAAAAAAGAAAAAGTTACAATTGATAGATTAATGAGGTAAAGTCCTCCTATATTCAATGGATCATCTGATCCCTAAATCACCGAACAATGGATCAACTCTATTGAGAAGATCTTCTCCATCCTTTAATGTTCCAAACAATAGAAGTTTCTTATGTATTATTATTGTATGGAGGGTGAAGGTGATCAGTGGTGGACATTGATAAAAAAATACTAAGCCTGAGGAAGAGATCTAGGTGTTGAAATGGAAGGATTTCTGGAAAATATTTTTCGATAAATATTTTCCTCACAACCTTTGACTTAAGATGAAAAGGGACTTCCTTTCCCTCAAGAAAAAAATATGAAAAATACATCAGATCATATGAGGGAAATTTCAAAAGGCTTGCACGATACACCTCTGGCTTTTTCATTACCCCAAAATTCATGGTTGACTACTTCTTTAGTGGGCTAAAACCTAGCCTGTGGAAAGCCCTAGTGATCCATGACTTCGATAGCTATGAAGAAATTGTCTAATGTAACCTAAAATTTGAAATGGAGATTGGAGAATATCAGGGTTATCATGGGGATAAGAAGAAGAAAGTGAAATTTAATTCTGGCGGTCTGATGGATAAATCCAACAGTGCTTAGAAATTCCATCACCCCACTTTCCAAAGGTGTAGAAAGAAGCATCCTAGAAATTTCCTGAAGGGGGTGAGGAAATTCTTTAGGTGTGGAAGAGAACATCACCAAGCCAATGATTTCTGAAAAGGAAACCCCACTACTATGGTAGAGGATAAGAATTCTCTATTTGAACCTCAACCCATTGTTCATATCTACAACTACAAAGAATAATGGAACTTTCTAAACTAGTGCCCTAAGACAAGGGTTTTTAGAGGAAACCAACAACCTCCAAGGCAGTAAGGTTGAGATTTTTCTATCACTACCACTGAAGATAATCACCACAATAAAGTGGTGACATGTACACAAGTTATTTATTCAAGAATAAAAAGCATACTTTTTTATTCTGGTTATACATATTCTTTAATATCCAGAAAGTTTAGTAGAACAATCCAAACAACACCACAAAGCATGGAAGTATAGATGTTGGTGAGAATGAAAAATGAGGTAATTATTTAATCCCATGAATATAACTCCTCCCCTACCACAATTTTTGGATTGAAATTCCCGTTGAACCTCATCATACTTCCCTTGGTGGAATTTGATGAAATTCTTGGCATGGATTGGCTATCCCTATATAGAGCCAACACAAATTGTCATGAGAGGTAAATCAATTACATATAGTGAATTGACCACCTATTCAATTCAAGTGAAAGGAGGAGGATGAATCTTTTTTAGTACCATCATCTCAAGAATGGATATTACTTCCCTATGATCAGGCATATCTTTCTCAGATGATTGAGTATATAGAATGAACCATCCTTAAAGACATGGAAGTTGTAAGGGAATTCATTTTTGTGTTTCTTGAGGAATTTATTGGTCTTCCTCCTAGATGATATGTTGAATTATCGACTGATCTTATACTTGGGGAATTGCCAATATCCAAAAATCTGTATAGAATAGTTGTTGTGGAGCTTGAGGATATAAAGAAACAACAACAAGAGAATCTGGATAAAGGGTTTATACAACCAAGTATATCACAATAGGGTGGATTAGTTATTTTCATCAAGAAGTATGGGTCAATGCATATTTTCATTGGTTATCGTGATCTCTACAAAATCATGATAAAGAAAAAGTATCCTTTACCAAGAATTGATGACTTGTTTGATCAGATATGTGGAGAACCATACTTATCCAAGGTGGATTTGTGGTTGGGATATTACCAAGTAAGGGTGAAGAAGGAGGATATCCCCAATACTTCTTTTCGTACAGGGTACATGCACTATGAATTCATAGTAATGCCTTCCAGACTTACTAATTTTCCATCAATCTTCATGGAATTGATGAAAAGATTCTTTAGAGATTACCTCGACTAATTTGTGGTAGTCTTTATAGATGATATTCTAATATTCTCTAAAATCAAGGAGGAACATGAGGAGCATATAAGAATTGTACTAGATACCTTTCAAAAGGAGAATCTCTATGAAAAGTATAGAAAGTGTGTGTTCTGGTTGAAGGAAGTCTCATTCTTGGGATATATCATCATAATTAATGGGATATCTATGGATACCTCCAAGACAAATGAAATTGAGGGATGGATTAGTCCAACATCAATGATGAATATCTATAGATTCCATGGGTAAGCTGAAGATTATCACCAACTTGTGAGAAATTTATCATGATTATCAAACCCTATTACCAAGCTAAATCAGAAGGGAGTAATGTCTTCTTAGAATCTTGAATATGAAGAAATCTTCACGGAGTTGAAAAGGAGGCTTATCACTATTCCCATGCTCACACTACCCACATGTGGAGAACTTTTCATTGTATTCAGTGATGCTTCGATGAAGGTTTTGGGCTGTGTGTTGATGGAAAATGAAAAATTAACCGCCTATGCCTTAAGAGAGTTGAAAATTCATGGAAAAAACTATCCCATGCATGATCTGTAGTTGGCACCTGTGATCATTGCGTTGAAAATATGGTGTAATTATCTATTTTGGTAAAAGTGTGAAATATATATGGGTCATAAAAGTATCAAATAGATATTCATACAGAAAGAGATGAACATGCACCAATTGTAATGCCTTGGCCCTAGTTACCTAGAGTCAATTTCTTATTACGTATAATTGGCATGATCAAAAGGGATCAAGTATCTAAAGACCGATTAGTTTAGTATCCTTGTAATTACTAGATACATACATGAGTTTTACATTACATTATGAAATTAAAAAACAACAACATTGTGTCCCCTTTGAACACACTCATATCCTATAGCCTATCCCTACTGGTTAATCATAATATACATCTTCACATCTTGGAAAAAATAAAACATAGAAAGTGGTGAGCTCAGATGCTCATTAGGGATAACAATATAGTGGAAAATATCATAAATAGGCACAAACATTTACGGAAATGTACAAGACTAAAAAAAAGCCTTTTAAACATAAACATCAATATAATATGGCGAAGATAAATCAAATAATTCCATTTACTTATTTACATGGATATTCTACTAGTCGAATAATCACATGTAATATCAATATCCAATTTTATAATGATGGAATGCATAATTCCAGACATCATAACCACATAGTAAAGGCCTCATTCCAAGTCTAAAAATACAATTTTGTCAAGGAATTGTGCCAAGACACTAGTTTTTCTCATGAGACCTACTAATGAATCATGGATCTATAGAGGGCTCCACCCGCCACTTAATAATTCCAATGGCTTCCTCATATGAAAACGTTGAAACAAAACATAAACATTCATATTAAAAGTAGCACATGAAATGTTAATACTTTAACCATAAACCATGAATGGTATAAAAATCATACATCCACATTCAAAAATATCACAAAACCTTAAATATAATATGGAATATTGTATCATAATAAATCAACATCAAACAAGTGTAAAATCAATCAAAGGATGTTGACATAGATGAAATAAAAAATAATTGATAGAAATATCTCTTTATATTTTGAAATAATTTAAAATTCATGTAATTATAAAAGAAAACATTTATTTTTGAAAATATTCTTATAAGATTATAAGGGAAGCTTTGAAGGTTTTATAATGGTAGAAAATAGCTGCGCTTGCCATATAATTCAAAAAACATTCTTACCTTAATTTGTCGAAAAGGTCATAATGTAACTTGTTTGGAAAATGATGGAAATATTCCTTTCATAACATTTTATAAAAATTTAATCAAGGGTATAAATGAATTTAACCCATATTCTAGGAAATAGTAAAAAAATATGAAATACATTTTTAAGAAACATGGATGTGGATGATAAAAAAGTCCCAGTAGATACTTACATATAAACAACCTCAGATAAATAAAGAGATTGTAAAATTAACTCTTACCTTGTAATTGTTTTTTGGTAGAGGGTACGTTAACCTCCTGTATAATATTTAAATCATTGTTATTAAAATATAAAAGAATTATATACATAAATATGATATTATATATGATCTTCTAATATTGTTTTGTTAATAATATTTCAATAATATCACTGTTTCGAGTGTTTGCTGATTCATTTTCCTTTATATGTTTTCTACACAAGTCATGTTTGTCATGGATAGGATGTATTTGATTAATATCCATAATTATATTAAGTTATTAAACATTATTTTTATTTAAAAAATGAAAATTATACTTGAATGGTTACAACAGGAAATGAATCTCATCACGTTCGTGGAGACAGTAATCCGTACATATGTACGAGTGACAATACCATTATATTGATGGTGAAATTGTATGTAATTGAATGGTATATCATATATATTTAATAATTAACATGTTAAATTTCTTATTTACATAAATTATAATCATTATTATACCCATCCAAATAATTAAGTGTTGAATAACAAAATACACCATGGCGTGGAGACAGTAAGTCGTACGTACGCACATATAGTGACTTTGTCATTCATAGGATAGATAGAATAATTAATATGGTTGTAACATATTTAAAATAACATCACAGTATGTAGAAGGTACTGGATTTAATATTTTTTTATAGATACAACAATGAAAGAGGATGTGGATGAAGAAAAGAACTTTGAAAGTGGTGATGAAATTATTACCTCTTTGTTGGGTGATTCCTTTTTATTTGATCAAAAGGGATTATTAGGTTGGATTTCTGATAAAAGTAAGGCCACTCGGGTGAAGTGAGGGTAGTTGAAAAGATATTTGAGTAGGGTTTGGCCAAGCCAAATAGCTTTGGATTTGTGATTTTGAGATAAGGGGAAGTAAAGTTTTATAAGAGAGATTAGGGTCACTTTAAGAAAAGATTGAAATATTAATTTATTATACAATAATATTATGTTTATAATGGCTCCAAATGGATTTATTTCTAGGATAAGGTGGTTTTGGGTCTAAAACCTCTCAAACAATAGGTTTTAGATAGGTTTAAGTCACTATATTAACCTTATCTTTTAGATTTAACTCTTACTTAAATGGTTTAACCTTTAGCATGTATTCTTGTATTATTATAATAAATTGTTAATAAAATTACTATAAAATTGAAGAGAACCCCAAGTGGTTCATTATTGAAATATATAACCTTATATAATACCATTGTATGAACCTTATATTTTTAGGAATATTTTATCAATTAATAATATATTATTTGTTTTAAAAACTAATTTATATCATTTTGGTCACTATTTAGTATTTGGTTTTTGTGAAAGTCTAGAAAACATGATTAATTTGAAAAAAATAAATTATATGAATCCTAACATGTCATATTAACTTATAAAATTAGTGGAATTCATCAAAAGTGTCAACTTACATGTATTTGGATATTTATAATATCATTTATTTTAATCTTTCATTAATAAGGTAATTACCGCATCATCATTGGGTCATAAATAAATTTAATTATTTAATGTTTAAAAATTATAAATAAAATTCCATTATATAGGAAATATTTTTATCTTTCTAATTAATTTTTATAGTCGAATTTAACTTATGTATAACCTTATATTAAAAAAAAATTAGTTATGAAAATCTGAATTTAACACTTTTAACTCTTCTTTAAATAAAATAATAATAAATGCCCTAATCTAATCCAAGTGGATCAAAAAGGATAATATTTTATTCCTAAGGTTTTTTCACGAAAAAAACTTATCTAAGATAATTAGTACATGTGTTATGGTAATTATAATAACAATTTTACCTTTAATTACCCAATTTACTTTTAACCATGGTAAATGAAATTCAAAATTTACTATTCACCAAAAAATATTTTCATCCAATTGAACCAAATTTTACTTACTAATGTCGACAGTGTTTTCTGTATATTTGAAATTCAATTCCCAGAAGCGGTGAAATTACTTTTTAGGCAAATTTTCAAATGTGCCTAGAAGGTGGGTAAAAGTTGTTAAAAAGTTAAATAAAAATTTATATATCTAATATTATTATAAAATTAATCCAATGAATAAAATTGGACTAATATAGGTATTATGTGTCTATTTTTTACTTTAAAATAAATTTAAATAAAAAAATTATTTAAAGGAAAAAGTCAGTTTTTATCTACAACGTATTGTTTTTTACTATTCATAAAAAATTGTATGTTTTTAGAAAAATACCAGAAATTCCCCCAAATCTAATTTTGATATTAAAAATTAAAAAATGATGTATATTTTACCAAATTAAAAATATATAGTTTTTTATTAATTAATTTAAAAATAATTTCCACTGTCAAAACTAGAAAGCAAGTTTTTAAGAATTAAAAACTATCAAAAGATTGACATGTGCTTATATCCAATTTAAATATGAAATTACTTAAAATGAACTAAATTATATTAAATGATAATAATATAATACAATTATACTTTAAAATCACTCAAATACATAATTTAACACTATAAATTATTTTTATTAAAAAAGTTGTTTTCAATTAAAATTTGGTATTTTCACTATTCATCAAAATATGGAAGTTATCAGAAAAGTACAAAAAAGTTATCCAAACTAATTTTTTATGTCCCAATTATAAATAATAACTTTATTTTGTCAAATTGGATATATACAAGTGTCAAATATTGTATTTAAAAAGGTTTCTCCATTAAGTGGTGGTAAAATTTCATTTTTTTGAAAAATACTAATTTTATCTGAAAAAATGAATTTGTTCTTACATTATGTCTAAGAAACACATAATATGGATTTTAAAAGTATATGGAGTAAATAAAATTAAAAATGCAGTTATTTATTTTCATAACTACTTTCTGAACGTCTATTTTAGTAAGTCTTGGTGCGCTCGAACTCGGTGTTGCGTGTGGCACAAACTATTGAATTACTTTAAAGAGATAATTTACTATGAAATCCTTGGGTGTTACATTATCCCATACAATAAATTTCATCCTTGAAATTTGAAAATTTTCTTCGAAAATAAAAAGATAAAAATAGAAAATAACTTTGTTGAAAACACACATCAGAAATAGGGTTAATAAAATTTAGTCCTAATAAGAAGGAAAAGGAAATAAAAAAGTCACAACCAAATTAGGATTTATAATAGTAGAACATTGGTGGAAATTGGAGACACATAATTGGAGGAAAAACATAAATATTTATAGGTAGTGATTGAGGTCATCAATCAAAAACAAGTGAACAATAACTAGAAAATTGAGGGCTCAAAGCCATTTATCTATGATGAATTAAAATATTATTGGTTCATCGAAACATAAGGTATTAGGATAACACATTTTTGGTTTTAAGATCCTTTCCCTAAAGTTTTATAATTAATTTCTTCATATAATAAGAAAAAAATTACTTTGACAAGTAGAGTTCCATTCTTTAACTAATTTCTACCACAAACTCATCTTCCACTCCAAAAGATAATAGAACTCAAAAATATCTTATTTATCCTAATCATATAGGGTTTGAAAAAAATGAATTTATAATTCATCTATTAGATCATTTAGAAAAACTACATTCTACAAAACAGGACATCACTTAGGCCAGTGGTAGGTGATGCACCCTTGTCACCCTTTAGTTGTGAGTTCAATTCTCACAGCCTTTCTGGACGTGACGGGTTGTTTCCCAACCTTCAGGTTGTCCTTTTTATCAAAAAAATCCAAAAATTATCTTAATAAATGTTTTAACCTTAAACTATAGTATCCAATGTCCAAATTAACCCATTCCAACCTTTAGACTTATCCAAAATACTTGTGTCCAAACTCATAGTCCAAAAATTAATAAGGAAGGTCAATATAACATAATGAAGATGTCTTTTTGCCACATAATAAAATGTGAATACCATCATCATGTATTCTCTTAAAACATGGTAACACCCTAGATTACCATAAATCCTTATTGATTACATTCATTCTCCCTTATTCTTTATAGAATACTAGATATATTCCTTATATCCAAAATATTTTAATACTCCAAAAATTATGGAATAAACAAACCATTAATCAGTTCCAAGGTAGTCAAGAATATCATATATAATTTATCCAAATCAACCATATCTTATTCCAAAATAACTACCTTAGTATCAGGACCATATTAAGGTTTATCTTTCCTTCAACCATGTATTTTAAAAAAAGTTTAACTTGTTGTTGAGTCACTTTTTTTAGTACTATATAATCTCAAATCCTCAATGAAATAGTGCTGTAGTACAATCCTTATTTATTTCTATAATTAATATAACTAATACATCATTCATACAACACTCAAATGACATAATTCAGTAATACAAATATAATAACACTAATTATTCCTCTTCATCTGCGATAGTATCATAACTTGATTAGTATCCAATAGAATTATTTGGGGTATACTCTCATGATTGGTACATTGATTCTCGTAGTGTCCCAACTCCTTGTAGATGAAGCATTGTGCATTTGAAACCTTCTACTTACCCTTTCAATCACGTACTTGGTGTACTTTTTCTGCACACTTATAACAAACTCTCATTCCCTTCAATCATTTACCATGGTGATTCTTTCCATACTTATCACATATGGAAAAATACTTCTTTACCTTCTTCCCTTTATCCATCTTTCTCTCTACAATCCTTTTCTTCTCTGGCTTCCCTTCAAAGGCATATGACTCAAGGAATTATTTACTTATCTTATTAATACGTGATACTATTTCTCCATATGATAAGAATATGTGGTAGATTTTTTCCCTTCTAAATGTTCACTTAAGAACATGAAAGGCACAGTCCTTCTTACTCTTTGGATTATGCGTATTGTTGGAGTTCTCATTCCATATACTAGGCACCATTTTTAAGGAATGGCATATGCCAGGTTAGTTTATTAATTTCAATTCATAATTCCAAACTTGTAAAATACCTAATATAAATTGAAAAGTTTATGTATATAATTCATAATCATAAAAATGTTTTCTTTGAGAAAGTATTTAATAATAAATCCTTAATAATGGTTTGTAAAGAAAATGTGAATTATCTTAAGCATATACCTTGGGAGTTTCGTGACCAAGAGTGCAGCAAGGTCCGTTGTTGTCTACCAGGATACCCTGGGTCAATCCCGAAACACCTTGTCGGAGTTTTCACTCCTAGGTACAACTGTGCCAGAGCCACCTTTACATGCTTGTATCCAGAAAAGGATTTATTTCTTGAAAAATATAGAAAATATCTATATTACCAAAATTATAGGATGTTCTTCTATACTAATCCTCAAAGTATATCTTAGGGTAATGTTCTCTGATCATAGTTTTTATAAATCTTGATTGCAAGGTTTATACAAAACTTCCTCTGATACCAACTGTAACGCCTCAACCCTAGTTACCCAGAGTTGGTGAATTATTACATAACATTGGCATGATCACAAGGGATCGAGTCTTGAATGACTGATTATTTTAGTATCTTTAGAAGTACTAGATACATACATGAGTTTTATATTACATCATGAAAAAAAACATTGTGTCCCCTTTGAACACACTCATATCCTTTAGCCTATACCTACATGTTAATCATAATATACTTCTTCACATCATGGGAAATATAAAACATAGAAAGGGGTGAGCTTAGATGTTCAGTATGGATAACAATATAGCAGAAACTATCATAAATAAATATAAATATTTAAGTCAATGAATAAGACTAAAAAAAATCCTTTTAAACATAAACTTCAGCATTATATGGAAAAGATAAATCAAATAATGCCATTTAATTATTCACATAGATATTCTACTAGTATAATAAGTACATGTAATATCAATAGCCAATTACTTAATGATGGAACTCATAATGTTGGACATCATAACTACATAGTCAAGGCCTCGTGCCAAGACTAAAAATAAAATTTTTTCAAGGACTTGTTACAAGACACTAGTTTGTCTCATGAGACCTACTAATGCATCGAGGAGCTATAGAAGGCTCTACCCATCACTTATTAAGTCCAATGCATTCCTCATATTAAAAGGTTCAAACAAAAGATAAACATTCATATTAAATCTAGCATACGAAATGTTAATACTTTAACCATAAACCATGAATGGTATAAAAATAACATATCCATAGTCAAACATATCACAAAACCATTAATATAATATGGAATATTTTATCATAATACATCAACCTCAAAAAAGTGTAAAATCCATCAAATGATGTTGACATAGATGAAATCAAAACTATTTGAGAGAAATATATATTTCTATTTTGAAATCATTTAAAATCAAATAATTATAAAAGAAAACATTTATTTTGAAAATATTATTATAAGATTTTAAAGGATGCTTAGAAAGTTTTATAATGGTGGAAAATCTCTGCACCCACCATATAAATTAAAAAAAACTTTTTACCATAATTTGTCAAAAAGGTCATAAAGTACCTTTTTTGGAAAATGACGGAAATATTCCTTTCAAAAAAAGTTATAAATAGTAAAACAAGGGTATAAATGACTTAACCCATATTCTAGGAAATAGTAATTTTTTTTGAAATACATTTTTAAGAAAAAAGGATGTGGATGATAAAGAAGTCCTAGAAGATACTTACTTAAAAACAACCTCAGATAAATAAAGAGATTGTAAAATTAAGACTTACCTTGTTCTTTTCCTTGGTTGAGGGTAAATTAATCTCCTATATAATAGTT
Organism: Viscum album; assembly: GCA_963277665.1. Taxonomy (NCBI): domain Eukaryota; kingdom Viridiplantae; phylum Streptophyta; class Magnoliopsida; order Santalales; family Viscaceae; genus Viscum; species Viscum album. The sequence continues at coordinate 1,259,962,263 of OY728122.1, forward strand.
AAATAATTTTTATAAAAATATAAAATAATTATATACATAAATATGATGTTATATATGATCTTCTAATATTGTTTTGTTAATAAAATTTTAGTAGTATCATTGTTTCGGGTGTTAACTAATTCATTTTCCATTATATGTTTTTCTTTGTAATTAATGGTTATTATAGATAATTGATTATCCACTGAATGAGGATAATATTAAATATTAATATATATAATATTCTTGTGGTTTATTATTCATAAACACCATTTTAGTTCATTTTACACTTCGAAAATTATTTCATATTATAATTGTAATTCCGTCTTAAAATGCACTATTACATGGTACATTTTTTAACACAATTTAAAGTAACCTATGATCTTGATTTTATTTTAATATTTAATTTTCATGTTTCTCATTACATTGGTAACAATTAATACTTTTTGAGTACTTGAAAATTCAAATTGGAAGACCACAAAAGTTGGCTTTGAACAAACAACATTCTAGGTGAAGTGAACTGGAAAGAAGCCCAATAAAACTAAAATAGCGGCCAATATCCATGACCAATAATTCTGAACACTGAACTTTAGATATTAATATTTCATTAAATGGTGGAAAAAGATAATTCGGATGTTTGAATGGAGTTCCAGGTTGCCCAAGTTGGAAATAAAATTCTGGGCCAGATTCTGCGGCCCAGAAAAACAGCCCACTAATTTAATCATATCTCAACAAACAAAAATTCATTTAGGATGATATTTTACATAGATATAGGATACATCCTAAGATTCATGTTTTTATTTTATGTCCTACTCAAATTATTCCATCTATAAGGTAATTTAGGTGCCTCTGTTTGGTGGATGAAATTTGGCCTCCACTTCGGGTCAAGGATAAAGAAGTCCACTCTCCCTCACTTTACACCACCCTAGGACTACCATACTCAAGTGGGATCACATGTAATATTGGGAGCTCTACCCAAGCCTCTTGAAATTCATATTTATGGTAGTTTTAGTGGAGATTTTATGAAATTGGATCATTTCTTTTAATGTAATGTTTTGCTGCCACTTTTCCATTGTAATGTTCTTCATCAATTGTAAGTTGTTTAAATACATCCTAGTTTCTTAATAAAGGTTCTTCTTATCCTATTATTATATTCTTCTCCATAACACTTTTATACTATTGTCTCAATGTGTAAATTTATTCACACCAAACCTTGTCAAATTATTCACAAAATGGTGGAGTGGTCATTTTATTTTTATTTTTTTCTTTACTTCTTCAATTCCTCCCTCATGAGTCTACTTCCCACTTCCATTGAAACCATAGAATCAATGTAGGGATAAAACACTTATGGTTTGATCCAAGGGAGTACCAAGGGTCTAGATTTGATGTTATTTATCACCCCATTAATTTATAATCACTTCTTTTAATTGAGATTTTTATTTGATGATTTTAAATCTTCTTTGACCTTGTTGAAATTTAAGGCCACATACTTCAAGTGCTAATATGAACACTTACCTTGTAGTGCTCATAAATTTGATCCTCCAAGTGTATTTTTGATTATTATTATGGTTTTTTGGTATTAAACTAGTAAGTGATGATGTTTTTTGATCTTCTTGAATAAACCCATTGTGAATATAAGAAATTGAAATCATTAAAAAAGAATTTCATCAAATCCACACCTTGTAATAACCTAGGATCAACCCTTATAATAATTTGAATTAACCTAAGTCACATATTGTTCAATTAAACTTATCTAAAATAAACCCAAATTTTGCCACCTAATAGCCAGAATCAGTCTATATAATATGCATGTTTATAGGTTACTTTTTAGGTCTTTAAGGATACGACAACCCAAACTAACCTACAAGCGACTTCTTAACCCTAAAAATTGGGTAACTTTGGGCAAGAAAAAATTTTATCACTATTTTCGATGACCTAAGTATGTTATCTTAGACAATAGCTTCCATTTTTCACCCCACTTCTCTAATCTCATCCCCAATTTCTTTCCTATGGAAATCCTTTTTGAACAAATACAAACATGGGGAACCTCTACTTAATTTGATCACTCTACACAAAGTGTGATGGAGAATGACCATCCTATTTTCTTCTGGTGGTATAATCAACAACCTATTGAGCCTCAATTTTTTAACTCATATTCACCACAAAACATTAAAACCGATTATGACTTCCAATACCAACAATGCCAATTAGAATATCCTCTTATGGAATTACAAAAACTTAATTATTCTCTTGGAATAGACCATATGTATCAAACCCGTTCCCATCTTGATCCACATCCATTAATTGATAAATTTTGTCAACAAATGGATAGAATTACTTCTGAAGTTTCATCCTTGAGATTATAAGTACAAAATCATTGAAACAGTTATGGAACCCATTCCCAGTCAGGTTGTCCATTCCTAATCATTCATAGAGTAATATTATTATACACAAATATCCCATGAAAATGATAAAGAAATTTTATTTGAACCTAAGATACCTGAAGAAAATGGATTAATAGTTTATGGGTGTTTTAATGAAAAGGAAACTGATTTTGTTTTGTATTCATAAGAGGGAAATTTGACATCATGGATTGAGTGTCCGGAATATTACTCCATTAATGATTTTTTAGAACTAAAAATCACCACACCATTAGGAGAAATAATTAATTTCAATTCCATACCCTTTACTGAAACTAATATTTCTAATTTTCTGGTTTAATATTCCATTCAAAAGGATCCATTTTTGTTGAGAAATTTAGAAAATGAAACTGATTTGGATTCAAAATCACGAATTGTGTCTGAATGTCCTATCCAACCTGATCTCAAAATTATTGTCCTTCCTTCCCCACTAAATTATCACTTTATAGGGTATAATCTTGAAATTTCAACTGGAATTCATTCTTCTCTTGAAACCAAAAAATATGGAATGATTATTGATGTCTTAGGCAAGACTATAGAGGAAACTAGATCAACCATTTCTGATATTCCTTGGATTTCCCACTCATGGTAGAACATATGTTTTTACATGAAAAAAATTCTAAACAAAGAAGAAATATCAATCTAGTAGAAGTGGAGAAATATGGGGTCCTTAAAATTTTGAAAGTCGGTATTGGGTAAGTTATGGGGGTTTATGTTGGGCTAGCGACGTTAAAAAAAAGCGTTCCACGGGAGGCAACCCATGGTTTTCATGGTTACAATCATTTTGAATAATCTTTATTTTTAAAATAAGATCAATAAATCAATTTTATATTAAAAAATACTTAACTCTAAATATGATAGTACCATAGACTATTGACCTGTTCTTCTATTATGAGTATGGATGGGTACGAAAGGGGAGCACCATATTCATCAGTGTCACGTGGTGTGATCATTGAGTGATACCTTACCAAGAAATTTAAAAATAAGACAATGTATCATTAGTTTATTTTTATTTTTATGTGTTTTTAGGATAAAATAAAAATAATAAAATAATAAGAATTTTAAAAAAATAAAATGACACATCATTGGTCATGGGGAAAACCCTGTCACAACCAGTGAAGCCATGGGAACTCGAACCCGGGACCGAAGGGAGGTAGGGGCACATGCTTACCACTAATCTATGACTTATAATGCGTCCTTATTATATAATTTTTTTACATATATTTATATTTGACATATAAATATATATATATATTATTTTTATTTTCTTTTTTTATATTATACTTGTATTGGTCTTTGGTATGCTAAAATAAATAGGTATGTTTTTTTGTCATTGTCTGAGGGAACCTCTCAGGGTTTCCATGGTTTCTAATTTAGTTTGTGGGTGAGAAAATGTTTCTATTGAGGTCAAAGAGTTTTTTAGGGAAATCAACTATATCTATAACTTCCAGAATTTTCTACCATCTTCAACTGGGAGTCCATGAGTAGCATGGAGATCAAAGGAATAATCAGAAGTTTCAGGAACTTCAACTTCAAAAACTAGGTGATTTTGTTCCATGTTTATTATTTCAAATTTCTTTTAGAACTAATGTCTTCTACCTCTACCCCCTTATAACTTTATTTTCTTCAAACACTGGGGATGGTGTTATTTTATGTTGGGGGGAGATGAAGTAAAAAAAATTTATTTTGTGTGAAAAAAATGAATTAAAAAAATTGTTTCTTAATGGAAGGAAAATTTTCTTTAACCATGAACATAATAATTGAAATTATACACTTTAAAACTGAATATAAAATAATTTAGCATGCCCTAATTCTAAATTTAATCCATGTATATTTCATGAGCATAGATTTTGGAAAGTGTGGCTGTCTAATGTGATATTTCATTGTTTATATTTTCATCCAAATAAAAAAAAAGAATCACAATGCATGTCCTTTGGATAGTGGGGTATTAGTTTGAGTTCATGGGTTCCCCCAAATAAATATCATTGGTATTTTTATCATTTTATTTTTAATATGAGTATTCAAAAAAAAAACAAAAAAAAAACAAAAAAAAATTAAAAAAAACAATAAATGTGCGCGTAGAGAAATGAAATGGCCTAATGCGTGGATTTAGGCACTTGGGGTTGTGAATCCATTGTTTTCTGGTCCAGAGTTAGTAATTTTATCTCTATTTGTGGTAATTTGACTTTGTTTTTGACTGTGTTAACTTGAGATGATTCTTGAGTATGTGTGCTTCACTTGGTGCCCAAATGTCTTTGAGCCTGGGAGTCATCGGCAAAGTCTCGCTACATGGGTTGACTCTATTGAGTGAAATTTCAATTACCATTGAAAAATTGAATATATATATATATAAACAAAAAATTAATACTCATCTTAATATTGAAATGTGATTCCACATAAGACTTCCATCATTTCCCCCTTGAATAAAAATGAACCCCCGTGTCTATTGTGATCCAAAACACATCTTCATGCTTAATTGATATTGGATGAAATATGAAGATGAATTTGATCAAAGGAATGGTCTTGTGATTGAGATATTTTCATGAAAATATCTTGTATTAAAAGATTTTGATGGGTTTCATAGTTGTATTGTGTAAGGGTTTTTGGTGATCATTGTGTATTAAAATGTTTTTGGAAAAAGTAATTCGAATTTCATATTTTTGAGATACATTTTTCTCAGGACTAGAAAAACTCAAGTTGGGGGGTGTGATTAGCCACTGAATGAGACTAGTATTCAATTTTAAAATATATAATATTCATGTGCTTAATTATTCATAAACACCATTTCAGTACGTTTTACACTTTGAACATTATTTCATATTTTAATTGTAATTCCTTCTTAAAATGAACTATTACATGGCACATTTTTGAACATCATTTAAAGTACCCAATGATCTTGATTTTATTTTAATATTTAATTTTCTGGTTTCTCATTACATTGGTAACAATTCCTAATTTTTGATTACATGAAGATTCACAATGGAAGACCACCAAAGTTGGCCTTGAACAAACAACATTTTGGATGAAGTGAACTGGATAGAAGCCCAATAAAACTACTGTAATGGCCAATATACAATCCCAATAATTCTGAAAAATGAACTGAAGATAGAGGAAATCACTGGGACCATTTAATTAAATGGATTACAAAGATAATTAATATGTTTTAATGGAGTTCCAGGCAGCCCATGATGGAGATAATATTCTAGGCCAGATTCTGCGGCCCAGAAAAACAGCCCACCCATTTAATCGTATCTCGAAAACCACAAATTCATTTGAGCTGATATTTTAGAAAGATCTAAGATACATATAGATATTTTTTGTCTTATATGGACCACTCAAATTCATCCATATAGAAGGAAATTTAGGCGCCTCTATTTGGTGGATGAAAGTTGGATGCCACTTCGTGTCAAGGATAAATAAGTCCACTATCACTTAATTTCCACCACCCTAGGCCTAGCATACTCAAGTGGGATCCATATTACTATTGGGATCTTGACCCAAGTCTTTTGAAAAATCCTATTTATGTCAGTGTTGGTGGAGTAGTTTATGAACTTGGATTCTTTATTTCATTCTAATGTTGTGATGTCACTTTTCCTTTGTAATGTTCTTCCTCAATTGTAAGTTGTTTTAATTCATCCTAGTTTCTTAATAAAAGTTCTTATTATCCTATTATTATGTTCTTCTCCATCTCACTTTGATACTATTTCCTGAAGGTGGGAATTTTTTCACAACAAACCTTGTGAAATTATTTACACAACGGTGGAGTGATCATTTTCTTTTTATTGTTTTCTTTACTTCCTCAATTCTAACCTCATGAGTCTACTTCCCAATTCCATTGAAACCATAGCCTCAGTGGAAGGTAACCCACTTATGGGTTGATCCAAGGGAGTATCAAGGGGATGGATTGGATGTTATTTATCACCCTATTAATGTCTAGTAACTTCTTTTAATTGAGATTTTTATTTGATTATTTTAAAGCTTCTTCGTCCTTGTTGAATTTTAAGGCCACATAATTCAAGTTCTAATACGAACCTCTATCTTGGAGTGATCATAAATTTGATCCTCCAATTGTATAGGGGATTAGTATTATGGTGTGTTGGTATTAAACCAGTATGTGATGAAGTTGTTTGATCTTCTTGAATAAACCCATCATAAATATAAGAAATTGAAATCATTAAAAAAGAATTTCATCAAATCCACCCCGTGTAATAACCTAGGATCAACCCTTCTCATAATTTGAATTCACTTAAGTCAAATAGTGTTCAATTAAACTTATCTAAAATCATACCAAATTTGGCCACTTAATAGCCAAAATCATTTCATAGAATGTTCAGGTCTATAGGTTTCTTCTTAGGTCTCTGAGGAATCAACAACCCAAGCTACTCTACAATTGACCGTTTAACCCTAAAAACTTGGGTAAATTTGGGAAAGACCAATAGGATGTATTTGATTCATATAAAGAATTATATTAAGTTCATAAACATTATTTTTATTCATAAAATGAAAATTATTATTTAATGGTTGTGATGGGGAACGAATCTCATCACGTTCGTGGAGAGGGTAATCCGTACATACACACGAGCAACAATACCAATCTATTTATGGTGAAATCATATGTAATTGGATGGTATATCATATATACAGAATCATTAACATGTTATATTTATTATTTCATCAATTATACTCATTATTATACCCATCCAAATAATGAAGTGTTGAATAACAAATTACACCACGACTTGGAGACAGTAAGCCATACGTACACACGTATAGTGAATTTGTCATTCATAGGATGGATAAAATAATGAATATAGTTGTAACATATTTATAATAACATCATAGTATGTATAAGGCATTGGAGTTATTATTTTGGTATGGAAAAAACAATGAAAGAGGAAGGGGAAGAAGAAAATAACTTTGAAAGTGATGATGAAATTATTTCCTCTTCTTCAGGTGCTTCCTTTTGATTTGATCAAAAGGGATCGTTAGGTTGGATTTATGATCAAACTAAGGCCTCTATGTTGAATTTAGGTTAGTTGGGAAGATATTTTATCAGGTTTTGGCCGAGAAAAATGGCTTTGGAGGTGTGATTTTGAGAGAAGGGGAAGTACCCTTTCATAAGAGAGATGAGGGTCACTTTAGGAAAAGTTTGAAATATTAATTTATTATACAATAATATTCGGTTTATAATGTCTCAAAAATGATTTATTTCAAGTAAAAGGTTGGTATGGGTCTAAAAACTCTCAACCAATAGGTTGTAAATAGGTTTAAGTCACTATATTAACCTTATCTTTTAGATTTAACTCTTAGTTAAATAGTTTAACCTTTACCATGTATTCTTGTATTATTATAATAAATGGTTAATAAACTTACTATAAAATGACAAGAGAACCCCTAGTGGTTTATTATTTAAATATATAACCTTATATAGGTCCTTTGGAAAATACCTGGGTTTTTAGGAATATTATATCAATTAATAATATAGTATTTGTTTTAAAAACTCATTTATGTCAATTTTGATACTATTTAGTATTCAGTTTTTTTGAAAGTCCAAAAAACATTATTAATTCAATAAAAATAAATTAAATCAATAATAACATGTAATATTAACCTATAAAATTAGTGGAATGCATCAAAAGTCTCAACTTATATTTATTTGGATATTTATAATATCAATTATTTTAATCTTTCATTAATAATGTAATTACTGTATCATCATTGTATCATAAATAAATTTATTTATTTAATGTCTAAAAATTATAAATAAAATACAATTATATAGGAAATAGTTTTATCTTTATAATTAATATTTATATACGATTTTATTTTATCTATAACCATATATTAAAAATGTTTTAGTTATGAAAATTTGAATTTAACACTTTTAACTATTCTTTAAATAAAATAATAATAAATGTTTTAATCTTAACCAAGTGGATAAAAAAAGATAATATTTTATTCTTAAGGTTTATTTTGGTCTAAAAACACTTATCCAATTGAATTATAACATATGTTAGGGTAATTATAATATCATTCTTACCTTTAATTACCCTATTTACTTTTAACCATCGTAAATAAAATTCAAAAGTTACTATTCACCAAAAATTATTTTCATCTTATAGAACCAAATTTCAATTACTAATGTCATCTGTGTCTCTCAGATTTTTTAAATTCAATTCACAGAAGTGGTAAAATTACATTTTATGCAAATTTACAAATGTGGCTAGAATGTGGGTAAAAGATGTTAAAAAGTTTAATAAAATTTTATAAATCTAATATTATTATAAAATGACTTCAATGAATTAAATTGGAGTAATATAGGTATTATGTATCTATTTTGACATTAAAATTTAAATAAAAAAATTATTATTTAAATTAAAAAGTTGGTTTTTATCTACAACGTAGTGTTTTTTTTACTATTCATCTAAAATTGAATGTTTTCAGAAAAATACGAAAAATTAACCGAAATATAATTTTGATATTCCAAATTCATAAATTATGTCTATTTTACCAAATTTAAACCATATAATTTGTATTAATTAATTTAAAATTAATTCTCATTGTCAAAATTAGAAAGTGGGTTTTTAAGAAGTAAAAATTATCAAAAGATTGACATGTGTTTATGTCCAATTTAAATGTAAAATTACTTAAAATGAACTTAATTATATTACATGATATAAATATAATATAAATATACTTTATAACCATTAAAATTAATAAATTCTCAATATAAATTATTTATATTAAAATAAAATTCAACTAAAATTTAGTATTTTTAACTATTCATCAAAATATGAAAGTTATCAGAAAAGTACCAAAACTTTATCCTAACTAAATTTTTATTGTCCAGATTATGAAGAAAAACTTTATTTTTTCAAATTTAATATATAAAAGTGTCAAATATTGAATTTAAAAAGGGAAATCCATTAAAAGGTGGTAAAATTTCATTTTTTGAAAAATACTTATTTTATTTGAAAAAATGAATTTGATCTTATATTATGTGTAGGAAACGCATAATATAGATGTTCAAGTTATATGGATTATATAAAACTAAAAATTTATTTAATACTATTCATAACTTCTTTTTGAATGGCTAGTTTGGTAAGTCGTGGTGAGCTCAAACTTGGTGTTGCGTGCAATACAAGATATTGAATTACTTTAAAGAGATTAGGTTCTATGAAATTATGGGGTGTTAAACCAATTAATATGGTTTGAGATCATCAAATATTACAACTAATAAATCCATTACCACCCTAAGAAAGTGAACAATGTGGAAGATGCTCTAAGTAGAAAGGACCCATCGATTCTATCAATAATGATAATTGAAAAGGATTAAATATTCTTAGATTTGGTGAAGATGGAAATGGGAATCATAAAGAATGGAACATCACCAATCCTTTCAAAAATGATTGCTCAACCATCTCTTTTAGAAAGGATAAAGGATTTGAAAAAAGATGATGTGGGAATTCAGAAGAAAGGGGAAGCTATCAAAAAAGGGAAATCCTTGGAGTTAAATGTTAATGAAGATAATATTGTGAGATTTGGGTCAAGAGTTTGTGTTCTATCAAATCCAGAGTTAATGAAAGAAATATTGGATGATGCACGTAGTTGGAATTTCTCCATTAACCCAGGAAACACATAGATGTATCGAGATCTCTGAGAGAATTATTGGTGTGGTAACATGAAGAAGGAGATTGATAAATATACATCAAAGTGTTTGGTATGTCAGAAAGTGAAGGATGATAGTTAGAATTCTAAGGGCATGATAAAACCATTACCCATACCAATATATAAATGGGAAAACATTACCATTGAATTTGTCACTGGGCATCCAAAGACATCTAAAAGAAATAATGATTTATGGGTTGTTGTGGATCATCTTACAAAGATTGCACACTTTGTTGCGATTCGAGATGATTTCTCATTGGATTTTATAGAATGAATATACATTAGAGAATTGGTAAGGATGCATGGTGTACCACTATCAATTGTATCCGATCGAGATCCAAGATTCACCTCTAAGTTCTAGAAGAGTCTCCAACATGATTTGAATACTGAGCTGAACTTCAATACATCTTATCATCCTCAAAATGATGGAAAATCTGAGTAGAATCTCTAAACACTTGAGGACATGTTTAGAGTATGCTCAATGGAATTTAAAGGAGGATTGGACCAAAATATTCCTCTGGTTGAGTTCTATTACAAAAATAGTTTCCACTAAAGCAACCAAATGGATACTTATGAATCCATTTATGGGAAGAGGTGCATAACACTGGCATGTTGGGATGAAGTTGAGGATTGATAACTTCTAGGTCCAGAAATGGTTGAAGAAATGATGGAGAAGGTTAAGACCATCCAGCAGCACATCAAAGATGCTCAGAGTCGACAAAAGAGTTATGAGGACAACCATCGATGATACCTAGAGTTTGATGTTGGAGACATGGTTTTCCTTTGTATATCTCTATATAAGAGAGTGATGAGATTTGGGAATAAGGGAAAGCTTAGTCCAAGGTACATCAACCCTTTTGAGATCCTTGATCGCATAGGAGTAGTGGCCTATCGACTAACACTCCCACAAAACCTATCTCAAGTACATGATATATTCCATGTATCACTCTTGAGGAAGTACAAACCTAACCCATCACTTTCACTCAATCCAGAGGTGGTACCATTGGCAAATGACCTCTCCTATGAAGAGAATCTGATGAAGATCTTAGATAGTCAAGAAAATGTTATCTAAAATAAGACGATTCCCCTCATCAAGGTGTTGTGGTGAACCCATGTGTTTGAAGAAGCAACATGGGTATTAGAGGAAGTGATGAGGGAGAATAACTATCATCTGTTTTAGTGTGGGAAAAGGTTCGAGGGTGAAATTTCTTAAGGGCGGAATGTTGTAACGACCAGATCATTTATGAATAAAATTCCCTTTCTTCTATTGTCTTATGAATATAGAAAACACATTCACTTTTTTTTATTATTTGGTTTAAATGACCACTAAGTATCATTACTATAGATAATACAACCGTTGAACAGTGATCACACAATTGATATAAATATAAGGTTAAAAAGAATCCTTTTGACACAGACAAAGGTGTAGATGGCCTCATCCAGTAGACTCAGGTCGTATGAATCTCAATTTTTAGAGCTCGGAAAGGAGGTAGCGTCACTGTGTTTTACTCTTTACCAAGTCCAAGCTGAGCTTCAACACATTAAGTTTCACCTACGAGATAATTTCAAGTTAATAGAGATTACCACCCAGGAGATGTTATCTGAGAAACCCCAAGAGTTTATCACCATCGCACACCTTACCATTAGGTATTACGAGATTGTTTTAAGGGGTTATGTAATAAGTTATTACTTACTTATTATGTAATCCCTTTTTATAAATAAAAGTCTCATTCCATCAATTACTTTATGAGAATAGTATTTCTTTAAAAAAATGATGAATTTGATAAATTGATTCTTCGAGTAAAAATCATACTTTTGAGAAATATATACATTATTATCTTGAACTAAGGTTTTTATAAATAATATTATAAAAACAATTATTATTAATGATGATTATATCAGTTCTTTAACTGTAAATGATTAGTTAATTAGTTTGATAAGAGTTATATTTTTATACGATAAAAGTGAATGTGTATTTTTAAAGAATTTATTTTAAGGAATTAATGATTTTTTGGGATAATTAATATTTTAATGAAATATTATTATCAAATTACTTTTATGAATAATAAATGATAATATAATTTTTATGAAGTCAAATGTACGTTTTATTAAGGTTTGAAAATTATTTTTGTCAATCCCATGAATTTTCAATAAATGCCGGTTTTCATTTTAAAAGTGAAAATTCATATATTTAGAAAATTATTTAGAAAAAATGAATATTATTTTTGGAATCAGGATGTCTAAATTATCCAACAGTGAATTTTTCATAATTTTACGAGACATTCAAATTTTTGGGTAAAAATTAAATACCGTATAAATAAAATATGTGTTTTATGACATAATAATGTCCACAAAATGATGTAATATATATTATAATGGGTATTACAGACCCAATATATGGTTTAACATTAAAATTATGTGATTTTATATTTTTTTTATTTATTTTATAAAGCCTTAGTGAATCCTCCATAATGTATAATATATTTTATGATTTTAAATTTATTTCTTTGATTGTGTTACTCACCTCCACATAAGAAAGGATAATATTTAATTATATTCATCATTTTTCCTAATAAAATAATGTTTTCCAATCCTCTTTGGCCAAAACCATGGGAAAATAGGATGCGTTGGTTTGTGGTTTTGAATATTTTAGTGTGTAGTGTCCAAAACCTAAATAAAATAGAATTCTCCCTCCTTTCCTATATAAACCCACAAAATATCCCATTCCTCTTCACTAAAATACATTATAGAATGTACTAACTATTCTATACACTCCCTATATTCCTACCAAGATTCCCCAAGCTCCCAAGAATCCTCTCCCAAGCCTTTGGGATCACACATCCAAGTAAGGGATTCTCACTTTCCTTCCTTTCTCATTTTTGTCCAAGTTTCCTTATATTGTTATACCTTAAATGTTTCAATTAAAAATGATGGGGTATGTTTTCACACCTCCCCCATACTTCCCTTATTATTTTTTATGATGGGATACCTCTTTATCTATCATTAATCCCTCCCATGTACATCTGTTACCATGCCGAAATTTCGTAAGAGTTATTCCATTTATCCACTTTCTTTAAGTTTCTTTATTATGTTATGCTTTTTATTTCCAAATTCCTTGTTTTGGGACATGTATTTATATGAATCTCTTAATTTACATTACATTTATTTATTATTAGAGACCCCTTTTCTCTCTCATAATCTATTTTTATGATTTTTTATGTTACGTCGTTAGACTGCCAAAATTGCACCATTATTTTCCAATCCAAAATCATCGTATAATGGATACCATTCCCATTTATCTATCATGGGTAATCACTTTTATGCATATATACATATTTATTATATAGTTTCATGTATGTATTACACATTCCTTTATCATTGAATATATTATTATGTTGAATGAATCCATATTATATGATCTTTGTGGAACACTTAAGCATGAGATTGAAATGATTAAGAAGGGTGCTCCCTGATAGCGCTACAATGCATTGGGTAATATTTAGTATCATGATACATCATGTTGGGATAGGGGTTTACCTGATTCCCTTATAGTAATTTTTTCCATCATGTCGGGACAAGGGTTTACCTGATTCCTTTATGTTTATGATGCAGTGTTTTAAGTTGTTGTTACACTTCCATGTTATGATAAGCATGCTATATCATGCCTTTATGTTCACATTTCTCTTGTGATCCATTGATATTCTTATTTCCAAACATTTATTGTATTCTTCATGTTATTCCTTTTTTACTCCCTTACATGTATTATAGCTCACCCTCTTCTTCTGTATTTCCTCAGGTTATCCCACACAATGATAAGTACGAAGGAATGTTGTCATCATGTAAAAGAAGTTTTAAATAAAGATGTTGTATTTTAAGTGTTAAGTTGTCATGTAATGTTCCTAATCCCAAAATACACTATAACTCTTGATCTTATGGGTTTTATAAAGTGAAATTTTATGTAATAAATCATGTTGAAATGTTTAATAAAGACCGGGGTTGTTATACAAAGAGATTCTTTTTATTTAAAATTGACATTAATTTAAGTAAAAACAACAAATGACATAAGAAAAACTGAGAAACATTCATATTGTTTTGATAATTTAAAAAAATTATACATGAATCATTTGTGATGTGTCGGATTCAACCACACCTCAATCCGACACATGGTGTGACCAGTATGACCAAAAGTGTCTGTTATCAATTTAAAATTAAAATTTTAGTTCAAAACATGTCACTCACTGAAAACCAAGAAAACACATGCTGATTGTCTTGATAATTTAGGAAAATTATTCATAATTTATTTTTGACGTGTATGAAGCATTCCCACATCAAACGGATGCACGATGCACCGGTATGACTCAAAATGTGTGTTTCCAATTTGAAATGACATTTTAGTAAAAAAACACAATTGTCTTTCTGAAAAAAGAGAAAACAAATTCGAATTGTATTTATATTTTAGTAAAATGATTAATTAGTCATTTTTGATGTCTAGAAATCATCCTCACCTCAATACAACGGACGATGTTACTGGTATAACTCAAAGTGTCTCTTTTTTTTAAAATTAACATTAATGTAAGTAAAACCAATAAGTGACATACTGAAATCCAGAAAAATTTATTCATATTGTTTTGATATTTTAGAAAAACAATCCATGAATCATTTGTGATGTGTATAAGTCAATCATAATTCAATCTGATTCATGGTGTGACCGGTATGACTAAAACTGTCCATTATTAGTTTAAAATTGACATTTTAGTTCAAAATTTATAACTCACTGAAAACCATAAAAACATGCTCTGATTGTCTTGATAATTTAGGACAACAATTCATAAGTCAATTGTGACATGTATGAAGAAGTCTCACATCAAAAGGATGAATTATGTGATCGGTATGACTCAAAATTCATTATCCTAGTTTGAAATGACATTTTAGTAAAAAAACACAACTGCCATTCTAAAAACCAAGAAAACACATTCATATTGGTTTGATATTTTAGGAAAACGATCTATTAGTCTTTTTTGACTTGTATGGATTATCCATACCTCAATACGATGCATGGTGTGGTTGGTATAACTCAAGGTGTATCTTTTTATTTAAAATCGACATTAATTTAAGTAAAAACAACAAGTGACATACTTAAAACTGAACAAATGCATTCAAATAATTTTAATATTTTGGGACAATGATGTATTAGTTATTTTGGATGAGTATTAATCAGCTGCACCTCAATACGATATACAGTGTTTATGTTATAACTCAATGTGTCTTTTTATTTAAAATTGAATTAATTTAAGTAAAAACAACAAGTGACATATTGGAAACTGAACAAACACATTAATATTGTTTTTATACTTTAGTAAAATGATCCATGAGTCATTTTTTATGTGTATGAGTTAACCTAACCTCAATACAAAGCACGATTTGGCCAATATAACTCAAAGTGTCTCTTTTTATTTAAAATTGACATTAATTTAAGTAAAAACAACAAGTGACATAATGAAAATAGAGAAAAAAAATTTGGATTATTTTAATATTTTAGGAAAATAATCAATCAGTCATTAGTTATGTGTCGGCGTCAACAACACCTCAATCTGATTCACGGTGTGACCGGTATGGCTAAAAGTGTCCATTATCAGTTTAAAATTGACATTTTAGTTCAAAACATGTCACTCACAGAAAACCAAACATACATGCTCCGATTGTATTGATAATTTATGACAATGATTCATAAGTCATTTAGGACATGTTTGAAGTATTATCACATCAAATTGGCGCACGATATGACTGGTATGATTCATAATATGTGTTTCCAGTTTGAAATGATATTTTAGTAAAAAAACTCAATTTCCATAATGAAAACCGAGAAAATGCATTCAGATTGTTTTGATACTTTAGGACAACGATCCATCAAAAATTTGTGACTGGTAGGAATTATCCGCACCTAAATACGATGCACGGTGTGATTGGTATAACTACAAATGTGTCATTATTTTAAATTTACATTAATTTTAGTAAAAAAACAAGCGAGATACTCAAAACCTAACAAACACATTTGGATTGTTTTGATATTTTAGTACAGCGATCCATAACTCATTTGTGATGTGTAGGAATCAACACCACCTCAATAGGATGTACGGTGTGACTGGTATAACTCTAAATGTGTCATTTTTATTAAATATTGATATTTTATTAATGTATCATTTCATATAAATGTTTAATTTATTTCTTTGTAGTATTACAAAAATAATATTAATATTCCTATATAGGCGAAACCTTTTTCTCAGGTTGAAATGGTATGTTTAACAACTGATACCGTGAGCAGAAATTTTTTATAGGAGATGAAGGGTGTCAAAAGATGAAATATTAATGTTTTAGAATGTTTGTTGGATAATTGTAAATGTGATTATAAGAAACATTTTTGTTTGAAATGTAAATAGCAGTGTTTTTATATATATACCATGGGTAGTAATTTTTGTATTCATGGTGTCAATTAAATGTATATATCATTTTTCGAAATTATAGCATTGTTTGAAATTACATGTTGTATATAGCATTTGAAATTGCAGGTTTTTGGTTCTAGTTGTGCTGTTATCTTAACAACTAATTATAGGTGGCTAGGCCTTATCCACTGCTATTTTTATCACTGATAAAGGTCACCCTTTATTGGCACTAAAAATAGTGGTGATAAATGGGGTCCTTTATTAGTGTTTTTTAGTGCTGATAAAGGGGACCCCCACCTTATCATCGCTGTGATTAATAATTCTTTTTTTGTGTTGTTAAAACCCAATTTTTTCACTGTTAAAGAGTATATGTGTAGTAGTGTTTCCTTGAAATCATGTTTCCTAATTATACTATAAACATAAAAAATGCATGTAATGAGAAACTATGCATTTGGAATAATTTTCTCATTTCAAAATTTTGGGGTGTTGACCAGATTGATTTTTTCGGGCCCTTATATTTCCAATATTGGGTGCGCAAATCTAATTTTTTGGGGCTTGGATGCCATTTAGTTACTTCTAATCATTTTTTCTATTATATATACACATACATTAATTTTTTTATATTATTATTATCTTTAAAAGTAAATATATAAATATATTTACAAAAAATATGTAATTATTATTATTATTACTATATATAATTATTTTTATCATTCTATCAGCCACAGGTTCATAAGACGACCCAAGTTGAACAAAGTATGATGCTTCCATGGTGGTGGCTCATAGTGGGTTCTCCGGCTTTGGACATCATCTGTGACATTAAATTAGTTTCCAAAGTGGTGGCACAAATCGGCATCCCACGTTGGCATGATGTCTGGCCTAGCAACGCCCTTCGATCAGAATCCTCAGAAGCAGCGATAGAGGCTCAGATCATCCTTCAAGATTCAGGTCTCGGGTTCTTCATCAACATAACTATGATTTGAGACATCCTCAAGAATAGTAGAAGACAGTAAAGACTGTATTGGTAGATGGTGGATGTGGTGGTAGTAGCGTAGTGACAGTTTCTCTATTGGGTCAAGCCGGTAACTTGAGGGAGCTGATAGTATATTCATTGTGGGGTGTTGGCGGTAAATGATTAGGGTGTGGTAGCGGGGAGCAGAATGGTAGCGGGGATGATGGATGGAGCAGTGGTAGGGAATACTGGTATCTTCTTGACGTACAGTTGTAAAATGAACCTAAAAATAGATTTTAAAGTTAAAACCATACATCTAAAAATTGATTTCCACAAAAATTTGATTAGTGAATTATCTGAAAATAGAATTTTAATTCCAAAAAAAATGATTGTCATAAAATCAATGAGTTTCTTTAGATAATTAATTCAGAAAACAAAAAAATTAAATCCAAACCTAAAGAATACATTTAATTTCAATTATTTGGCAACACAACATCAATAATTGAAAAAATGAATTGAAATTACCAATGGAAAAAAACAAATTTCCAGAAAATATTGATTCCAAAAAAATGTTTAATGGAAGAATTAAATTCAACCAAATTAGTTTCAGTCAAAAACATGTATGTTTAATCCCCAAAATCTATATTTTAATACGAAATTAACAGAATCACTATTCCTACATTGATTTATAATCAATTATTTATTCTCCATTAAAAACTCAATTTCAGCATTAAAAGCTCAATTAATTCCTCAAAATATGTAACAAACCAAAATTTTGAATTATATTTTGTCTACTAAAAATGTATGGTTTACTATTCCATAACAAATAAAACAATATAAGTATAATTGAAATGTAACCATCAACTTTTGAATATTTTGTTGTCACTGGTTAATATGACCGTTGGAAATAATAATAAATTTTAATGTTATAATTCTAGTTTATAAATAGAAATGATAATGGATAATTAATGTAGAAAGAATAGTCGATGGCCTCATCCAGTAGACTCGGACTGTAAAAAACCTATTAGTCAAAGCTTTGGAAGGAGGTAGAGTCACTTGGCTTTGCTCTAGACCAAGCCCAAGTCGAGATTCAACATGTTAAGCTGAATGAAATCACCTATGAGATATGTTTAAGCTGATAGAAATCACCACTCAAACAATGTTGTCTGAGCCGACCAAATATTCGATCACCATTTCACACCTTACTCTTAGGTCTTATGTAGGTGTTATAAGGGGATATGTAATGAGGCCTTAGTTACTTTGTGTAATCCATTTGTATAAAAAAAGTTGTTATTTTTTATTATGGTAAAATGACCAAATTTTTTGAATTTCAAATGTCAAAATTAATATTGGTTGAATTTTTAGTTTTTTTAAGAAGATTCATATTCTTGAAGAATATTAAAGAAAAAGAGTATTTTAAAATATTTTTTATACTTTAAATAATTTATACTGTGAAATGATTTTAAAAAAATGGACATATACAGTTATTATTTGTAAGAAATTTAGAGTCTTATAAGATTAACATAATGTTTGGTGAATAGTAACTTAGGAATAGTAATATTACCCTTATGAATACTAATATGACCAATGGAATATTAACCTCACCCAGTGATGTTTAAATATTATTTAGGCATCCTGATTTGTAATGTGATATAATAGTATAAGTAAATAACTATTTTAGAAATTATTAGATAAGTGTTAGTATTTTTTTGAGTAAATAGTGATTTTACATAAAAATTAAATTTCTCATATTGAGAAAATTATTTTCATAAAATGGAGTTCATTTTTGAATTTAAAACATCGATATTAGGTTAGGGTGAATTTATGATATTTATATAAAATGTTTTGTTTTTTGGTGAATAGAAAACATACAGTTTTGAAGTTTTCAGTGTGTTTTATGACATCATAATGAAGTAATTTGTAATTTAAAATAATAATTTACTCATTTGGATTAAAATATTATATTATGTGTCCCAAGTGGCCAAAAAAATGGGAAAATACCATGGGAAAACCCATGGTTTTGCAAATACCACCGATGAGGTGTCCTAAAAAATTAATAAACAACTCCCTCTCTTTTACTATAACTACCAAGTCATTCATTAATTTTATTTCTTTACAAAATAATCCCCCTAAAATATCTGATAGTTTTACCTCCAAATGAGACCTCCAAAGGTGTCCTCAAGCCCTTAAAGTCATGATCCTAGAGTTTTATAAGTTACTTTTCAAGGTAAGGGAATTACCAACTTCTCTTTTCCATTCAAGTTCTATTTTATGTTGTATGTCTTTCATGTATCCATACCATGTTCTTATTTCAATTTTATTCTATCACTATACTATATTATGAGTCTTTTATGAATTGGTGATCCTTTTCCCCTCTCTTTTTAATGTTTTCTAAAACCATGTTGCATAGCCGTTATGCTGCAGAATTTTCATATCCCAATCTCTATCTTTTTCTCAAGAAATTATCTTATTTTATTTATGTAAATACCCAAAACTATTTCATTTCTACAGGTATACATCAATAAATTAAAATGATATATTTTATCCTGTAATTGACATACATAAAACCCTCAATCCCTTTTACTGGGTTATAAATGACATAATGATCACGTTTTTAAGCACTTTTAAAAATGTCATGATTTTGATATGAAACTAATTTCTTTTATTATCTTTGGGATATTTATGGAATGTTTGATTATGATATATTTTTATCACATAAAAATAAATACATTTTAAGGGTGATCCCTGATATAACTCTAATTCTTTGGGTAAAGAAATTAATCTCTAGATATGGGAAGTTTTATGAGACCTTGGTGAATAACCTTGGTAATTTTTATGAAACCTAGGGGATGGACGGTGGTGATTTTCTTATGAATGTCTTAATTAAATGTTGTAGGCACATTTTCAAGTTATTAATCATGTTATTATAATTATATGTCTCTTAATCAGTCCTTAATGATATTCCTCATGTTCTTATTATTATCTGTCAAGTTCACATGTAAACTATTTCACTTGTTTTCTTTACTGGGCCTTTTTCTCACCATTTCCTTGGATGTATATCCCCAGGTTATGAGTCTAAGTAATTGTACTTAGGATGAAAAATTGAATAATACTTTCAAGTGGATTATAATAATGTTTTTTTTTCATGTATTATGTACCATTTTTCCAAGACACTAAACTTTAAAGATCCTATGTTTGTAAAATGTAATGAAAAATTATCTAATAAAAAGGTGGGATGACATAAAATAGATATGGAAATATTTTTAAACACAGACCACATAAAAATCCCCCTCACTTAAATTTTTACTTTTCCTAAAACAATTCCATGATTTTTGTCTTTATAAAATAAAAAATAGGATTTTTTTTCACACTCATCCCAAAATGGAGAATTTTAAGACATTAATTACATAGGAATATTTTTTGAAATGGGCCATAATTTTAAAGTAATATTCATAAGAGGTTCTATCTTAGTTAAAATACATACTAAAAATAAGTGGGACACAAATTAATTCACTATTATAAATTTCATACATCCAAGATAAAGTCACTCACTACCCTACATCAATTCTATTTCAAGTTGCTATTCTCAGAGTGATGATATATTAGAATTAATTGGAAATAAAATCATAACAAAATGCACATTTAATTTTCACTATTTACTAGGTTCTATAAATTCATTTTTTATCACTTCATTTATACAACTCAAATAATTGTAAAATAAGTAAATTATTTCCTGGGTTAAAGCCCAAATTTCAATTTTTCTCAAGTTATAATCATAATTCTATAAATATCTAACCTATCTCACTCCCTTTATCAGTTCCTAAACAAAACATCCATAAAAATAGTATGTAACACCACTCATAGATCATTACGTCCCCAATAATTGCATAATCAATACAAACCCTAACAACCTGCATTTTATTATCCACTATGACAGATATAATATTAGTTTATATTAAAGACCAAGGACCCTCATTTTATGAAATAATTTTTAAAAAATGTACAATTTTTTACAAAAAAAAAATAAATGGGGATTTTGAGGTGTCCAAATTTTAAAGAACAACTTAGTACAAAGAAAGTCATCTCTCCCCAACACTAAAAACACAGTATTGTCTCCAATATTGAATCCTAAGGTGGGAGAAAGTTTCATTCAAA
The DNA here is from genome assembly GCA_963277665.1 of Viscum album. NCBI lineage: Eukaryota > Viridiplantae > Streptophyta > Magnoliopsida > Santalales > Viscaceae > Viscum > Viscum album. Next base: position 1,259,983,874 of record OY728122.1, read on the forward strand.
ATAAATTTTCAATTAATCAGTTATCAATTTATTAAATGGGTTATATTTAAGTTAAAAAAACAACATAATTTTCGAACATTCGAACAAATTTCAAAACTTTTATTTTTTTGAAAGTTCATGCTTTTTTATACACATAAAATAATTTAAAATTTAGTTAAAATAGTATCATGATATTAAATGAGGTATCATGTAGAATTTTAATTTAAATTAAATTATAATGGTGAAATCAATGTTTAGAAATACAACTCAACTTGATTTTTCAATTTCATGAAATAAGAATAAAAAGCACTGAAGTGAGAGAACATGTAACACCCCGAGATTTTATGTGATAGTTTTTTTAATATCATTGATGTATTGTGTTTTAAGATACACTAATATTAGCTTGTTCTATATGCAACATCGTATTATCTTTTAGTATACACAACACTATACTTGGATTTTATTACAAACAATTTCAAGTTCTTTTGATAGAATTCATTTCACGTAACATTGAGTATAAATTTTGTTTAATGTATAGAAGAACTATGTTGGGATTATGTTACATGGAACACCAAAGGAAGCATTCACTAGGTGCAATATTGACTTGGCTTTTGTTACATGCAAGAGTGACATTCCTTGATAACTTGTGTTGTATGCAATTTTGAGTTTCACTAAACAAAAATATATTATGAAAATGGTATTATTTAATGGGACATAAACTAGACGTTGTGAATATTATTAACCACATTTTGAATTTTATATGATATTAACATTCAAATTATGTATTTTCTAGAATATGATATAAGAACAAATTCAATTTTTCAGATAAAAGAAGTATTTTTTAAAAAATGTAGTCTAGCAGCCTTTTGATGGTGCACTAAGTTTAAATATAGTTTTTAACACTTTCATATATTCTATTTGAAAAAATAAACGTATTCTTTGGAAGGAGGAAATCAATATTTACTTTGGTTGAATTTTTGTTGTTTTTCTGATAAAATTCATATTTTAACGAATAGTAAAAAATACTCCATTTTAATTCAAAACTACATTTTCATAAAATTTATTTATATAGTAAGATTATATTATTAATTGGGTTTAAAGTGTAATTGGATTATGTTTTTATCATTTAATCCAATGTTAGTCATTGTAAGTAATTTCACAATTAAATTCCACATAAACACATGTCGATGTTTTGATAGTTTTTGCTTCTTAAAAACCTTCATTTTGGTCGTGACAACGGGAATTAATTTTAAATTAATTGTTAGGTCCAATAGGATAGATAACCTAAGAGGGGGGGGGGGGTTAATCAGGGTATGATAGATTAATATGACTACCACTTTTGATCTTGTTTTGGTGTTATACAAAACCCTCTTTTCTCTCCTTCCCGGTACAGAGTATGAACAAACCTCAAAGCATGCAGAAGACACAATGATTTTTACTTGTTTAACCCTCACTGGGATACGTCCAAGGATCCAACACCGACTGTGTGCAGATGTACCAATTCCACTATAAGTGCACTACTGTTTACAAGTTCGGAGTAGACTCACTGTCCCTCTTGGTTTACAACCACTCACAAAATGAAATCTCACTACTCTCTCAACTAAAGTGTGCTCGCTGCTTATTCTAAAGACCCACTCACATTTTATAGACCAGTAGGTCTATTCCTTATCTCTAATGATCCGTATCCTTAACTATTGATAGACACTCTGTTGATGTCCAACTTTCACCTGTAGGTGAATCTCACTTTTCACTGGGTGTACCAGGCAACTGCAATTTTTACGCACGACCGTTACTACACCTTTCACATAATTCTATGATTTTGCGTGACATTCACTTTTCATGCAACAACCATTTTATGCGCAACACCACTTTTACGTGAAAAAAATTATTTTACGTGAAAAAACTTTTATGTGAAACCTCTACACTTCCTTCTGCGGAATTCTTAGCTTTTGCGTGAAATTCACTTTTCACGCAAGAGTCTTATTTTTGCGCAACTCTCTTGTACACTTCAATTTCATGTGCCAGAGCTTGGATAATCTTTATGGCTTGAGCTACATCGAATGGAGGTTGGTCAATTCATATTTATAGGCAAAATAGACCAAGCGTGAAAAATCCTCCTTGAGTGTGTAATTCTCTTCGAGCGCAAAAAACACATCTTCTATGCAACATCATTTTTCGCGCACTGCTCCAATATTTCACGCACCTCATGCCTTTGCCAATTTTCGAGCTTCAGACATCAAAACACCTCTTGCGTGAAAAAATTCATCCCTCTATTTCACACAACCCACAAATATTTCATGCACCACTTTCATTTTTCACACACCTCAGAAATATTTCACGCACGACATTGCTTTTGTTCGCACTGCACAAATATTTCACGCAACACATTATTTTTCCATGCACCGCGCTGATATTTTGTGCACCGCGCTGATTTTTCACATGCCACCTTGTATTTGCCCTTTTTGTACAGCCTCCAGATCATCCATTCATTTATCGAGGTTATTCAATCAATCATGGATTGTTGAAATCATCCCTTGAACCTGAAAAAGAACCATGTAAACCTCCTTTTTTAATACACTCATACATCATGGTTTGCTTTGTCAACAAACACAACATGCAGGCCCACTTTGTCAACAAAAAGAATCAACTCAAAAATTATTCAATGATGCCTTGAGGGATTTTTTCCCAACATTAATTACTGTAACATTTGTGTTTTTAATTTTGAAAAACAGATTCAATATTAGGAATCAATGGGTCGAAATTATGTTAATAGGTTACTTTTATTTTTTGGATATTATGAATAGTAACTATGATAATTTTTATTTACCAAAAGTTTTGCTCTAAACTCTTCCTTAATTCATCAATAAGTTCAACAAAATATTCTTGATCCAAATTGTTAAAATTTTCCGTAATTCTATAAGCAATATATCCATCATAGTCTTTAGAGGGTCAGGGAGGTCTCATCATTTTTTATAAAATTTAAGGAAAAGTAAAATAAACCACTAAGGTAAAGATTGAATTCCCTAGAAATTGAACCAAAATTTTACATTTTCATTTTCATGAGGACAATAAAAAGATGCATTTATAAAACCGAAATATAGAAAAATGTACAACCTCAGGGTCACTCCCAAAGAAACATTGTCAAATCTCTATGTGGTCTTTCCAAAAAAATTGTGTTTTTAACAATATTGAAAAAAACAACATGAAAAAGTGTTGAAAAACATAGTGGGAGTGAGGTAACAATTATTGAATAGGAAATAGAGGAAACATAACAAGATTAAGGAAAAGGAAGTTAGGAACAATAGGCTCAGGCCCAGGTTGATCCACTCTCAACTACCCTTCATATATCTTCTAAATAATACCATCAACTCTCATCCCAACTCAATGGATGACCAATGACTCAAATCAAACACCTCTCTCACCTAAATAGTGAGTATAAGAATATATAAGTTCTTTAGTGGTTGGGTGATCATCCAGAATGCAAACTGAATCACACAAAAGACTCATTTTTTCCAAGAAATCTCATAATATGGGATGATCCTGCTGAGATCATTAGATCACACAACCAAACTTAGATGATTGGTTAAGAAAATGAGATAGGAAATGTAATAGGAATTAGGAAAAAGGTATATAACCATTTTAGGTCAAGATTATGCTCTCGCGCATCCCCAAATCACCTTCATATTCCACTAAGAGTGTTGAAGAGGGAAAAATTGTCATAAAGAATGGATCCTTGTGTCAATTTTAACTTTTTGAATCAAGCCCCATGAATTAGTTCTCAATTTATAGATATTATAGATCAAAAAAATTAGGGGAAGTATAATAGGAAACCATTATTTTTACAATAATAAAAATAACGCAATTATATTTATAGAAAAAAAAAGAAAATAGTTACTTTGGAAGAAAAAGAATAAGGGAGGTTCTCGTATCCATAAATCCAAGTCATTTCTCATGTCTGGGGATGAAAATAAAATAGAGGATAACAACACCTCTTATTTAAAAATGAAAATAAAAAATAGTAACATCCTAAATAATAGGGAGAAAAAATCCACATGGTATGCTTTGACATGTTCATCACCAACTCCTAGTGATGTTCCTAAGAAAATTTCCAGCCTCCCTCAGTGATGTGTGCTTCTGTTTCAATTTTTTAGGCAATGCCCATATTTGTCTTTTCCCTTGACTCGTGATCATGTTTCCTAATTTGACCAAAAAAAAATATTGGTAATGAGCAACTCCACTTTTTGAATAATTTTCTCAATTCAAATTTTTTGGGCCATGGGTTACCTTGAATTTTTATTTCCCTTGTAGTGCCAAGCCCAAACACCCATATCCAATTTTTTGTGGCATGGATGTCATTTAGTCAATGTTTGAGCATTTTTATATTATATTATATAAATATATTTCTTTTATTATATTATTTTTTATTATAAAATAAATATATAAATATATTTACATAAATATTTACTTATTATATATATATATACATGTTTTTATCTTTCTCTCAACCGCATGTTGAACAGGGGACGACGTGGGATTATCTAGGGGTGGTGATTCCATGGTGGGGGCTCATAGTGGGTTCTTCGGCTTCAAACATCATCAACAACATCATTTAATTTTCCAGAGTTGTGGAATAGATCTGCTTCAGACTTCAGTGTAGTGTTTGGTTTGGTGACACCCTTCGATCGAAAGCCTCAACAACGATGGAAGAGGCACGACTCATCCTTCAAGCTTTGGGTATCTGGTTCTCCATCAGTGGTGTGCACAAGTTTCGAGATTTCTAGCAAAGCAGCAGTACCTAGAGTTCTAAATTGGGACTTCCCAAAGTGGAGATTCTCATGGTTTATTCTCATGGAAGAACATCTTGTGGGTTGTAGCAGGGATGTTCGATGGAGGGCTTGTAGGGCACACAGATAACACCTTGACGGTAGAAAAATCAAAACCTAAAAAACATATTTTAAAATTAAAACCATTCGTATAAAAATTTATTTCCACAAAAATATGATCAATGACTTAACTCATAATAAAATTTAATTTAAAAAAAATTATTGAAATGAAATAAATGAATTTGTTCATATAATTATTTCACAAAAAAAACAATTAAATTCATCCTTATAGAATATATTTAATATCATTTCTTTGGAAGCAGTACATCAAAAATAAGAAAAATAAATTGCAGTTACAATTGGAAAACAAAAATTTCTAGAAAATTTTAATTCCACAAAAAATGTTTAACTGAATAATTAATTTCATAAAAATAAAGTTCATTAAAAAACATGTACATTTAATCCCTAGAAAGAATATTTTAATAATAAATACACATAATGATAGTTACAACATCAATTTACCAACAATTATTTATTCTATATTAAAAACACTATTTCATAATTTAAAAACCCAATTAATTCCTCAAAATATATGTGGATAAGTGTGTACACACATGCCACATCAGGTTACGCTCTACTCCCATAAATCCCCACCCCCAACCAAGCCCAGATAATGCCACACATTTCCCAACATGGAAATGATTTAAAACCACCCTATTAATAGTACACATAGTGTTCAAGTCTGACAGGACTCCAGGCTGTGCCAGTTCTCATGGAGAGCGAGGGGTATAACCATCAGGTACCTGTCGACTAACACCCCGTGGATTATGGTTGTATGGTTGTTAAATCTCTCTTGATCATTCACTTTATTATTATCAATAATATCTATCACTCTCTATAATTATTTAGACATTACATTTTTTTCTCAATGTCTATATTTCCACTTCACACTAATGTTCTCCTATTGGAAAACTAAATTATGTGATAAATTTCATATTTCCTTTTTCAAGAGATGTGTTATTAAAACTTTTAACATGTGGTATTTCAAAAAAGTTTTTTCAGATGTATAATTTTTTTTTATCAAGCATGTTTTCAACTTATGAGGAAGTAGTTTATTAAATGGAAAAAGAATATAACACCCCGATATTTTTGAAAAAAAGAAAAATATGTTTGATAGAATATAGGACAAGAAACACCGAGCCTAATTAAATAATGAAATATTATTATTTAAATATGATCATTATAACCTAGCCATTAAATTGGAGGGTATAAATATGATTTAATAATTTATGAAATATATATAAATTTCCATCTAAATATAAATTTATTAATAAATTCTTGGTAAATAATAACTCAATTTTTAGTGAAGTTGTTTTCTTCTTCAAAAATATATTTTCTTCAAAAATGGCTTCTATTTCTTTACATGAGAAAATATTGTAATTATTTTTTGGATATTTTAGAAATTTTATTTTATAAAAAAATTATCTTTTTTAAAATCATCATATCAAAATTAATTCATGGTGAATTTTTTTGATTTTTTGAAAAAGATTCATCTTTCAATGAATAGTTAAAAAATATAGATTTCTATTGAAAAATATTGTTTTTTTTTAAATGTTCAGAAATACATATTTTTTTAGATTAGTGTTAAAATTACATTAGTTCATTTGGACTTAATATAATCCAATTAAAATACTTGGAATGAGTTTTATAATTGAATTTGGTATAGAAACATTTTTATAATTAAAAAGGCATTTTTCTGAAAAATCACTTTTCATCGTGTTTTATAAGTTTAATTTTAAATTAAACTATGCCACTTATATAAATCGAATCATGAATAATGAAATATATATTTGGAATTGGGAGTTGGTAAGGTAAATATTCTCTTTTTATTTATAGCAATTATGAATAGTAACTATGGTAAATAATTATCAGCATGATAAGGGTAAATAAAATAATTAATGTTAAAAATAATATGACAAGGACTAGAAATTTAACATCACACAAGAAATTATCCTATTTTATTAGTGAAATTATTTTATTTCCATCCATATCTCTAATATATTTCCATATTATTGCATATTTATTTTATTTTGACATTTATACAATTTAAGTAAAAGATAAAGACAAAAATTACACTTTCTAGATTTTAATAACTGTAATATTTTGCGACAGGGATAAAAAAAGTTATTTTTAGTTATAAATACTCATTTAAAATATAAATTATTTTCTATCATAAAAATATATTTCTAATTTTTAGTAAATAAATAATTACCTTAACTTTTTGTACAATGCTTACACGTTATAAATTCAATTAATGGAAAAATAAAATAAATGATTTTCAAAAATAATAATATTAATATAAATTAAATTAATTAATGTGTTCCATAATTTTTTTGCATATATATATATATATATAATTTTATTGATTTTTGAAATTATTATATTCAAATTCCATTATTTTCATATTGTTTTCAATATCAAATTAAATGAATAGTTCCAAAAAATGACATTAATGGTATTTTATAATAATCAATATTTTATTAAATGATTTAAAATTCCTAAAAATATTATCCTTAGCCATTTTATTGAGATATAGTTTAAAATATCAATCATGGTCCATTTAATGTTCAATTTTACTTTTATAGTGACTTTCTTGACCCATAAAGAGTAAAAAATTTGTTATCATAGTAAATGTAAAAAAGGGTTAACGCGGGTTAAAAGAGGGTTAAGGATAAAAACCTAATATAATATTGTCCCAATTTTATTGGATGATATTATTTTGACCCATCACCATCCTATATTTGAATTAAATCAGATTAGATCTTTTTTTTGTTAATATTAATTTATATTAATATAATATTTTAAGAAAATACAAAAGTGCCCCTCCCCGCACTTATAAAAGGGAACCTCCTCTCATATTTTATTCACACATAAAAATACTTTTGTTTAATAAAATCCTTACAAAAATAATTTCCATAATTTCCTCCCCACATGCTAGAGGCCTTGAATTGATTATAATCCCTTCTAGGAATACTTTTGGTGTAAACATGAAGTGGTTGTTTGAACAAGAGGTATCATTATTAACCAAGTGTTTTTGTTATATTTATTCCTAAACCCCCTTAAGATATTATTCAACCATTATAAAATAATAAATATAGTATATTAAATAAAATTATATTTTATTATGTTAATGTAATAGGCTATATCCTTCTCCTCTTCCATCAAATGTGAAACGAAACTGTCGTTTGTGTGTATGGCGAACTACCTTCTCACGAACCAATGTAATTTTTTTTCCATAACCACATATCATAGCTAGATATAATGATGGATTTAAAAGTATATATATGATATTTATTACATAATTTTACTCCTGAAATTATAATATCACATCTAACTTATTTTCTTCCAATCTATTGGAAAATGATTATGTCGCTCGTGTGTATGTATAGACTACTGCCTCCCTGAAGCGATGTGATTCATTTTTCATTTTAAACATAAATGGATGGTAATAAAGATATATTTAATGAAAATATATAATATAAATGATATAATAATGATTTTATAAATTTTAATTAATGTTTACCTTTTTTTCTCCCATCTGATGAAAAGTGAAGACTGCATTCGTATGTATGTACGACTTACCATCTCCACGAACAATGTTATTAATTTTTATGTATCTATAATTTATGTATGAACCTATATATAAATAATATTTATATTATTATTAAAATTATTAATATTATGAAACCATGATCAAAGTATAATGACTGGAACCACTAAACTGAAACTCTCATAAAAAACAAAACAATTAAACACCCAGAAACAAATATTTTAATAAGGATTTATTAATAAATTATTATAAGTGGATAATTTAAGATATTATAAGTGTGTACATGATTTTATTATGAATTTATAATAAATATAAATTTATTATACAGGTTTTTATAGTTTTTTCAAAGAAAGTAGAAGTCGAGGTAAGATATTTTGAACATACTTTTACTTCTGTGAGACACATGCCATATTCACCACTGGTTTCATTTATATGGTTTATATAATGACCATTAATTTATTTTATGATTACAATCATGGAAATTATTGGGATACAAATATCCATATAAGGTTATCTCCTTGTGGATTTGATTTTAAATTTACCAAAGTGGTATGGGTTTTATGTTACAGTCTCATTGTTTATCAGGATTAATTATGATTAAGTTTTAGATGATGAAATATTACGATATTACACAAAAGAAACTCATGAATTTTATTATCCTATAGTTATATAATGAAATTACAGAATATCCTTTAATTTTTCTCTCTTTATTTACTCAAGGTGTGGGAATGATATTTTTAAAGAAAACTGGCTATGTTTTACTATTTAGCCAGGAATCTTTATCTTCTATGTCCATGATTTATTTAAAATATTTTAAATAATGTTTTACTATTTTCCAAATTTATTTTAAATTAATTGTAACCCATATTTTACTTTTTATAATAAAAATTACTAGGAATTTGATTTTCATTTTCCAAACAAGGGACTTTGGACTCTTTACTCCAAATATCAATGAAATATTTATTTTAATGTATATGGAATGAACTAAATTTCCCACCTTAAATAATGCTCAATTATTTAAATCTTTATTAACAAGTTTCTAAATTTATTTTCATATAAAATGTTTTCTATAATATTTGTAAAATTTTTAGATTTTAAATAAGTGATTTTAAATAGAAAAGTGTATTTTCCTCAAAAAATGTTCCAAGTGATCTTTTAAAATAATTTTACATCTACTATGACATACTTTGATGTTTCTAAATATTTAATTGGGATATGATTCAATAATACCATCCTTGTTTGTTCTTTGTATTATTTATGATTATGAAAATATATTTATGAAACTCGTTTCTTTTATGTGTGTTATGATATGATAAAATGTCTTTGAAACCCATTTATTTTTAATTGGTTATTATATGATGAATATTTTATGATGTTGTGGTACAAACATGTATTAGTTTTATTATGTGATGGGTGGTACTATAATTTTAAAGTCCTCCAATGTATTGGGTAAATATTGATATCTCATGATACAAACAGGACGAGAATGGATGTGAACCGAGTTTAATAAGGGACTCTATCTATAATTATAATCTTGGGCATAATCCTTGACTCCTATTATTGTATAGGGAGTGAAACCAACCCACTATGATAGACTTTTAAGTGATCCATTACTATAAAGGAAATGATTTTGACCTGATTTTTTGTATGCCACATACTTATGTCTTATTACAATGTTATTCTCTCATGGTTCTTGTTCTTGGATTCCATTATGATTCATGTCTTATAAACTACCAATATTTATTCCATGACTCAAGATTATGATATATGATATGCAGGGTATGGTTCAAAAATTTATTTCTCATGTTATCATACCCTTATTCTAATATTATTTTTAGGTGATCATTGATGTCTCCCTTGTTAACCCATTCTATGCATATGAAATCACCATTTCTTATGTTTCTTATGCCTAGGTTATGAAGAAATTTGTTGAGTTTTATATGACTAAGAAGGGTTATGGTTATGAAGAACATAGTTTGAGATGATTTGGTTTACTTATCAACCATCTTTTTATGTATTCAAGTTTCCAAATATATTATAATTGTATGGTTTTTTGATGAACCATTATGTTATGTAATGAATATTCATCTAATAAGATATAATATATATTTATGAAAAATTATGGATCATTATAGGCTTAGCTTGATCTCGGATCAATATTATAAAATAATGGGTTGGGATAGTGACTTCATTATTGAGGTAGGTAGATTCTTGAATACAAAACCATATGCGTGTCTTCAAGTTCATTTCATGTGTGTGCCTCAGGTTTGAGTTTGAGATTTTTATGGGGATGGGTAGGTCAAGAATTGTGGTATAGCCTTATGTTAATCCAAATAACTGTGACTCAGGTGTGCCAAATCTAATTTTGAGTTTAAAATATCCCAAATGCATATGCCACTATGGGGGCATGATGTATACAATTGTTTAAAGGACTTTAGAGAGGTCTATGCACAAGTGACGAGTCATGTTGGCATGGGTGTAGCCTTAGTGGTCTTGTTAAATGGGTTTTAAGTTTTTAGAACCTATGAATGGATTGGTAAGTTTTAGCCCTTGGAAGTTATATAGGAATTGATATGGGGATAAACTTGGGACAATGAAACTCCATGGGAGAGTGGATCTAGATGAAGGTAAAATTATTAGTAGTCCTGATAATAGTAGTGAAAAATGGGCCCTTGGATCATAGGCTTCGCGGATATGGGGTGGATGTGGGGCGGGGTGAGCCTAAAAAATTTTACTATTTAAAATGTGGGTTTATGTGAGTTGATCTAGTATAGATGCGGGTTGGGACGGGTAAGCCCATGCGGGTGTGGGCTAGACCTCATGTGTGTTTTTTAATATAAAATATTTATAGATGGATATATATATATATATATATATATTTTGTATCACTGCACACGTTCTATCCTATCAGGGTTATTCCACAAAAAAACCCACACTTAACTATTCAAAATCTATCCCATTAATCTAATATAGTCCCAAGACTCATTAATACATGGGGATTCTCCCAACATACCTATCTGTGTCCAGGTTTATGATGTCTAGGAATAGGATCGTGTGTCTAGAGAGATACATTAGGGTGCATTTGGGTACTATTTTATGTTTTAGGGATGGATTAGAGATTCCTTGGAATTTCTTTGAGACCGTATAGGGTAGTACACAACTTGAGTGAGAGGATAAGAATTTTGGTATGGACATGCATGACCTATGTTTGAGATCTTGAGTTGGGTATGACCTAGGGTCCTGAGGGGGATTTTTAAATATTTTGTATCTATAGATTAATTTTATGGATAGAGATAACTTGGTTGGTTATGGAAGTGATTTTGGGTTGTAAATTATACCCCCTAGATAAGATCTAGTTGGGGATAAATGTGTAGCTAACTGAGGTTTGGGCTTTGTGATTATCTACCACGAGCTTATTTTATTGTTTTTATGCCATGACCATCCAATGATTTAGTATTGATACCTCACCCTGAGTGAAAAAAGGTGGATGTATTTGATATGATTTTTATTTGGCATGTGAGGTGTGATTGTAACTGAACCCAAGAGAGAGGGTGGTGGTATGAGATGCAGTATTATATGAGGCACACTATGAGGTATTAGACCTTACCATAAGTGAGATTGTGGATTTATGTGATGTGATACGAAACATAGTACAATATGTTATTTGGGAACTTACCTTGAGTGAGAGGGTAGTGCTATAGATGTTACATGGGGCCTCACCCTGAGTAAGCGGTTTGTGGTATGAGACATGGATTGTGATATGGAACAATTACTCAACCTATGTGAGAGGGTGATAGCATAAAACTGCTTTAGTGAGGGGGTAATACTCCAAGATTTTGTATGGGATAAGGTGTATGATGTGGCATGAGGCCTCACACTAAGTGATAAGAAGCTAACATTGACCCCCTTGTGTGACAGGGTATTGGTTAAGGATATGAGATAGGTTATTGGGCTGAGGTTTGGTATCGTACTATAACCTTAGTGATTGGGTAGTGTTTAGGACTCAATTATGGAACCTACCAAAAGTAATATTACTTTGTTCTAGTTTTTTGGTATTAGAAAACTTCTTCTTCCAACATAGGCCAAAGTAGGCGGGGTCAAGTTCTAGGGTGGCCTGGTTATTACTCGATGACCAAGCATGATTTTTATTGGTGTATTGTCTGATTTATTTTCACATACATGCATACACTATATATGATGTCATTTGTGAGAGGAACTTGGTGAGACCCTACTGAGTTATATTCCCACACCAATCATAGTCACCCACATGTGTGTGATGAAATTTTATTTTTATGTGTCAAGTAGAATGGGGGGTCCCACTAGAGTAGTTGGATATATATAGGAGGACTAGTGAGAGGAAGGCCCCACATTTTATTATTAAGTCTCCCAATTTTTTTAATTTACATTATACTAGTTGTCCTAATAGAAAACCTTTTAAGTATTTTTATATATACATCATGAGTATCATTTATGTTATATCATGTATTTTTTTATTTGTTATTTATGGTTGGATTTTAGTAATAATACTTTTTTCTTTATTTGATGTTGATTTTTTGTTATGTTATTGTTTGGTTATTGTATGTGATTGTATTAGAAGTATAGTCTCTCAACAATGGATATAGAATCTCACCCCTAGTTAGAATCCTCTAGGATACATTGATTCATTCGCCAGGTAATGTGTCACTTTAGTTAGAATTTCATATGGATTATTTTAGTTCGGGAATTACAAGTGATCCAGCATTATATCCTTGAAATAGAGTATTGAATCCAATGATAGATCCCACTCATCAATGATCTCCCTAATACTTGGGGAATTATAATTCCTCTTACATTAAATATATATTTTTTATCCCTCCATTGATTTATACAAATGTGAAAGAGTAATGGAAATCCAATATGATAACATATGATATCCACCCTCATGAAACTCCTAGAGTGTATCCTAAAATAATATCATCATTTGTCAATGATATTTTTAACCCTTTATTGCATGATTTTTTTACTACATGAATCATCTATAATTTCACCCTTTTATGGTGTGTAATCTAACTAATAGAAAAACACTAATATACTTGATTTATATTATCTTCTGCAAGTTTAAATCTCATTAAGATAAACTATACTTCATATAATTGTGATTATAATACACCATTAAAATCTCACCAAATATTTAATGTCTCTATTGTTTTAGAGAATTTACATATACTACTGACTCTAATCCATTCATTGGTTAATTTTTCAAATTTGGTTATAATTTTATTAATACATAGGCCACCACATTTCCCTTTTCATGAGTACCCACCAAAAATATGATCTTGATTCATCATAATACTCAAAACACTGTTTTTTATTTTAATTTTAGATTAACACCAGAGAATACATAAGAGTTCTCTTTAGTTTATTAAAATTTCCATGGAACAATTCAATCCATTCAAATAACACATAGTTTTAAGAAAATGTCATCATTAGTTGATCTAATTTTGAGATATCTTGACTGAATCATCTATAATATCCTAAAATTTCATAGGATATTTGTTTATTAAAACATTTTTAAGATGTTATAAAGACATCAATGTAACTCCCCGACCCTAAAAACCTTGAGTTGATGCCTTACTTTATTAAATTGGAATGATTACAAGGAATCAAATCCTAAATGACCGAATAGTTTAGTAGTTTTGGAAAATAAAATTACCTACATGATATATATATTACATTTAGAAATATAAAATAAATCATAATATATAACAAAGACTAAAAAACTGCATCCTTGAAACTCAATCCATGAATTCATATTCATATCATGGGGAAAGGAAACAAACTAAAGATGAGCTCAAATGATCAGTAAGGGTAAGAATACAACCAAAGTAATAAAGAATCTATAAGAATAAACAATATGGAAAGGTAAATAACTGAACAAACTTTCCATTTAAACAAACTAGATAAAGCATAATCAATATGGAAAGGTAAATTACTGAATAAACAATCCATTTAATCAAATAACTAAGAATGAAATGCATCCAAAGATCACATCAAAGAAAACATCTAATGGATAATAATAATATTAACCGAATTCTTAATAAATTAAATTCTTAATTATTATACGCCTTGTTTCCTAAGTACATGGTACCTTTACCATTAAGACCATTCCTAATATGGTTTGGCATATTAGGTAAAAAACCATCTGATTTGGCCAACCGATTCATCTCATGAGAGTACTGATGCATCAAGGGGACATCTATAACTAGTCCCCACCTATGTTGTGCTAGTCTAAAGCATTACATATATATTTAATAATCAATTTAAATTTATGAACAAAGTGCCTTATCAAATGTTCATATTTTGCAAAAGACATGGATTTACTAATATTTACCAAACCATGGAATATAACACATACCCCTCTCCAAGTAATCCTTCTAGGAGATGGATATGGTGTAACCCTAATGGGAGCAATGGAGTTCCCCCGTCTGCTGCTTGTCGACATGAGGGGGGAAAATCCTTGGTATCCTAGCATTCAGACTCACGATTTATCACATTTCACAAACCCTGATTTGCTACCAACATTTCCATCAATTAATCTTAACCCGAAGGTCCCTAGTCTCCGTGATGGTGTGACCTTGTTTCCACTATTGCCTTTGGAGTTTATAGAAGTAAAGAGCATTCTGAACCTCACTTGGGTTGCATGTTTCAGAAACAGGAATCCATTGGTGGACATCTTTGATAGGTTCATTTTTGATTCAAGGGGGATGCAAGATTGAGTGGTTGTCAATATGTTTGATAGAAGACATCTGAGGGTGTGGTGTTCTTTCCTCGGAAGAACTTGTTCGTGGTTTGGAATTTTCTCATAGGAGGTGTAGTGGATGCAGATTTCACCTATTTCGGTGAAGATTTGACTTATATCTGAATTGTGATTCCTCTACAATTCCTATTTAGGTAAGTCTTCCTCAACCCCCTCTTCCATTTCATAACCCTGAAATTCTTCGTATGTTAGGGAATTCAGTTGGATGCTTCCTTTGGGTTGATTCTTGTAATATTTTGATTTTCCATCTGGTCAACCCCCATATGTGTGTGGAGGTGGATGTTTCAAAATAAACGATGGATTTTCTGTGGATTGAAGCCGACGAGGAGGTCAGGTGAAAGAAACCAGGGATCTTTGAGTAGTGGGTGGAGTTCTTCCCTTTCTACCATCGGTTAGGTCATTCAAGAAATGTATACAGGTGGGGTGAATGCAAGGGGAAGGCGACTGAACAAGAGAGGATGATTGCAGATAGAAATTAGGCTCCCCTAGCGGGCAACATGGTGAAGTGCATAATGGAACAACTGGGTGTCTAACCTCTTATTTCAGGGGCTCCGGATCAGATCATGGAGGATTTGAGGGGTTAGGATAGGGGTAAAATAGTGGAAGTGCGGGTTGATGAGAATTCCCCAACATTGCGTCAATCTGGAGGTGGGAGGTTAACTAGAAAGGAGGTTGTGGCTTAGATGGGTGACACAGTGAGTGATCCCTAGTCGCTTCTTCTTCGGTGGTCAACCAGCAAGCAGCAGAACCGAGTTTGGTTCCTCAGGGTGTTCAAACTCATAACTCTTTTGAGTGTCTTGATGCTGAGGTTCTTCCTCAGAAGCCATTCTATTATCCCAATTAAATCAATTCAGATGGTGAAGGGTCTGATGAGGTTGTAGGAATATCTATGGTTCATGAGGAAGGCATGATTAAGAAGAAGAAAAGGAGGATACACAAGGATTACCAGCAGATACCAAAACTGATGGGAACTCAGTCAGGTAAAATTCATGACCATGGCATTGTTATAAAACAAAATGTTCTCGACGTTCATAAGGCATCGATTGAGGGTGGTTAAATGGGAAAGGAATCAATTGACAACCATGGAAATGTGGTTCACTATATTACTCGGATTGATTCTAACTTTCATCCCCAGATGATGCTGAAAAAGTATGGAAGAAATGGTAATGAAGATGGTCCTACAATTGACAAAGGGGGGATGGTGACAAGTATAATGTGAGTGGTATGGCCAGACTTTCCTATAGTGATATTGTGCAAGGTGTAAAATCTAGGATACCCAAGTATAAAGAAGTTACGTTAGCTCCAGCTAGGATAAGGATGAGGAAGGATTACTCTTACTTTCCGAAACAGATGAGAATAAGTTTCACTTATAAAAGGGGAAGAGGGGTTTTCCTTTATCTTAGGAAAGCTCTTGTGGCCAACCAGACATGTTCGTAAGTGAGTTCGTTGGAGCAACCAAAGCTTAGCAAGAAGTATGCCAATCCCTTGTGGCATTACAACCTGACCTCCAAGTGGGAATCGACCACCATGGAGGAAGAAACTTACGGTGGATGTGGTGACGTGTATAGATATTATGATATGTAGTTGTCTTTGCACCCTTGGTTTCTCAATTTCTCCTCAAAAGTGTCTTGAAAATAATAAAAAATTTAATTTCATGCACTAATATTTTCCCAGTTAATAAAATAATTTTCAATTACACACTGTATGTAAAAATGATATATATTTTAGGAAATAATTATATCCATCACAATATATTATGGACTTATAATGTAAATTTTATTTCCAATGGAAAATTTTCATAAGGAAGTGATTATTTCAAGACAAAGTTAACAATTGAAAAAGAAAGTGAGATTACAAAGATAACTTTTACCACTTGGAAACTATCAAGATAAAACCCATTAGATGATATAATTCAAAGTAAGGAATTAAATATCATGAATATAAAAGGATTAATGATATAATATTTCACATTTGGTAGTAGATACCCCACACAAAAAGGATTAAGTGGTGAATAAGACATTCATCCAACATATGTAAAAAGTGAGATGAAAATCACTTAACTTACACTTCCTTTTGGTTGAATTTTATATAAACTCTTGTATAATGGTTTTAAGAATGTTATTAAATTAAAATAGAACCATATTAATATCTATGATATCAGATATATTAATTTTATAACATATTATAACCCTTTTATTAATAATCTTTTATCATTTTCATCATTTTAGGTGTTAATTGCCTTATTTTTCGAGTATGTATTGACTTGTTATTTTTGTTCCTATTAATTAGATAATTATTTAATCATATAGAGAATTTAAAACATGATTTATATATACTATATTTTCAGTATATATGTATTTATAAGAATCCATAAAATTTGGATATAGGAAATGAAATTCACTGTTAATGGAGATGGTAGGGCTTATGTACGCATGAACACTACTTCCATTTCTTTTTCATATTAAAAGAATGAAAAGTAAATGATATACATGTATATTATAACTAAAATATAATATTTATGTAACATATTTCACATATGTTTATTAAAATAATCATTAATACATTCCATGTATAGTGTGGATGAATCACATTGCTTTGAAGAGGCGGTAGTCCACACGTCCATAAACAAAGTTATCATATTCCCAAAAAATGGAAAGCATAATGATATGTGTTATATAAAAATTAAAAAATCTTAAATATATCATATATATCATATATAAACTATAAATACATCATTATTAAAATCTTTAAATGAGGTAATGGAATAACAAATGACATTGGTTCGTGAGGTGGTAGTACGCCTTACACAGGAATGATAATTGCGTAGCCCATTTGATGGATGTATGTGGTAGTGTAGGTTGAAATAAAAGAATAAAAACATATCTTTATATTAAATATACTGAGGTTATTATACAATCATGATATAAAAATAATTAAAGAGGTGGATAAGTAATTGAAACAAAAGTGATCGTCGAAGAACATTAACTCTGATTCGGATAACTCTTTTTGATTTATACCAAAAGACTTCCTTGGTTGGATTTATTAAGAAAGTGAGGCTTATAGAAAGAGTTTAGGGATTTTGGGAGATATTTGGGTAGATTTTGGATGAGAAAAATGGATTTATATATGTTAGTGTAGTGGTATGGTTGAGTGCCTTTTTATAGTGGAGGAGGAGTGACATTCTTGTAAATATAAAAGGAAAACACTATTGAGAGGTCTCCTTACATCATGTGACTCCAATAATAATTTTTTTTTGAAAAAATTGATTATATGGTAAGAATATGTCCATCCAATACGTTTTGTAAATGTTTCTAGATCATTTTTCACTTGTGTTTAAGGTATAGTCCATTATTAAGCTTAATTTTACCCTAATCGTTGTAATTAATTTTAACTGCGTTCACTAATATTTTTGGTCAAAAACTAAGTTGAACTTATTAGAAATTAAAAATTATGATGATTAAAAATATGTAATCCTTTTTTTCAAATTCCAATCACATAATTTTATGAAATTAATTTAAATATAATCCCACAGACGGGATGACAAAGCGGGGTTTTAAAGTAAAAATGTTTAAAAGTTTGAAATGTATATATATATATAATTTCAATTTGAAATTAATTACAGTGACCTAAATTAGATATTTTTTTTATAATTGATATATTTTTAATTTAAAAGAAATTTAAAATTTAATTTATCCATATAAAAAATTTATATGAAAAAGCAGTTTTCAATTAAAATTTAGTATTTTTCACTATTCATCAAAAAAAGAAACTTCTCAGAAAAATACCAAAACTTAACCCTAACATAATTTTTATGTTTATATTTTAAAAATTAAGTCTATTGTGTCATATTAAATTTATAAAAATTTCAAAATTATGTTTTAAAATAGGCGAGCCATTAAAAGGTGGTGAAACTCCTTTTATGAAAATATAGGGTTTTATGCCTAAAATTGGGGTTATTCTTATCTTATGACTATAAAACTTATTCAATGAGTTTTAAAGGTGTTATATTGAATATATAATATTTATATTTCATTATTATCATTCACCAATAGTAATTAATTTAATTTATTAGGATAAAATACCTTTATGATAATAAAAATAGTTTTATAAAAACATTCCATTTATATTCAATTGCTTCTTATATTCATTTATAATTAATTTATAAACAATTAATTCAACCATAAATTTTCATAATTTTGTTAATACTATTCATAACTTGCAATTTCATGGCCATCATTTATCTTATTATATTAAATAAAAATATCTTAATATTATATTACTGTTCTGTAAAACTTAGTAGTGCATGTAATGAAAACTACCGAACAAAGTAATTCGTATGTGTAACACAACCTAAATAAGTGTTTCATGAATTAAAATATATATAATATATTTATTTAAAATATAAAATATATAAAAAATTCTCAATATGTTAAATTCCTTTTTACATTTTGTGTTGTGTGTCATACACACTATTAAATAAAATGTTCATACTTTAGAATTTCATAGTGTTACATTCCCCTCGCCTTAATTAAATTGCATCCTTGTAATTTAAACATGATATCATTAATATAGGGTTTGATATTTTAAATTAAAATATTGTTTAAAACCCCACATAGTAAATAGTGTTCATAATACATCTTCTTAATAAGAGGGAATAGGAAATGCGAAGGTCACAAAAAAACTAGGCTTTCAAATAGGAAAACATCAGTGAAAATATAGATGTGAAAGATAAATCTAACTATCAAGTTCTGATGTGAGAGTGATAGAGAACATGTTCATGAGAAAGTTTTTGAAAACAATTCCATTAACAAGATGTGTGAAAACAGTCATTGATATCATAAAAAATGAGGATAATAAGACAACATTTTTGTTTCAAGACCCTTTTCCTAGAGTTGAGGGATTATTTCACTTTATAAGAATGTAAGGAAACATAATTACGTGATATGTTTTTATTTAATTAGTGCAATATTATCATTTGGATATTCCTTGAACTATTTCTACTTAATTTCTTAGCATATTTTGCATCATATGGTGAAGTAAAACATTAACCTCTAAAACCTCATCCAAAGATCAACTAAACCCATTTCATAAATGGTTAACCTTTCCAAAAGATTATGATCCAAAACATTAGAATAATTTATAAGGTTGTTAGTAGTACCCAATTAACATTATCTATATCAATCATCTTTTTATCCAAAAATCATTATCTCAGCATCACGAACATATTAAGGCTTATCTTTCCCTCAACTATATGTTTTCCAAAAAGTTTAGCTTTCTATTGATTCAATTTTCTTGGTACCGTTCAATTCATGATCTTAAATCCTTAATAAAATAGTATTATAGTACAATACATACATAATTCATAAATCATATGAAGATAATTTCATCAATAAAGTACTTTTACAAATGCTTTATAGATCCAAATATAGAAGCACATTAATAATTCTACTTTAGTTTTGACAATAACATATTCATGATCTTGTTCCCTTAGCTTCTTCTAAGGTATATTACCTTGACTATTGGGGTATTAATTTTCATAGTTACCCATATCCTTATAGTTGTAACACTAAATAGTAGTGTTTTCCTTCTTCCCTTTTCATTCTTTTACCTGGTGACCATTTTATCTGTACTTATAAAAAACTATCAATCCATTAAAACATTTCATAGAGTGGTTCTTTACATAGTTATAACATGTTGGAAAATTCTTCTTTATATTCTTTCCTTTATCTGTTATTTTTCTTCCATATTCTTATTCTATTTCTTCCCTATGAGTCCATTAGATTTGGAGAATTATTTCTTAGTCTTAATAGAATATAAAACTATTTAATCATATGAATAAAGGGTTTGAGACACCAGATCCCTTCAGAGACATGGCTTAATCCCTTAAAATAAGTGATAAATCATTCACTTCATGTTTCATATGAAATTCATAACATACCTTGATATCCTTGTAAAGGTATATTAATACTATGGAACAATTTTTTCCTCTTTTTTATTTAAACTAAGGAAATTTTTATTCATCTGAGTTTTTTGTTCATGAGGGAAATATTTTTCAAAAAATGTATCCTTAAAATATTTCCAATCCTTGAGTTCTATTTCCTCTTCCTCCTTGGTATTCTGGATTAATGTCCACCATTGATCAGAATCTCCATTGAGATAATAAACTACCAGTGTAACAATTTCTTTTTCACCACATCCCAATGCCATGGATATCTACTCCAAAGACTTAATACATTACATAACTACCATTAGGTCAGTATTCCCACTAAATTATGAAGGCCCCTTTCATATAAAGCAATCCAATATTAATATCACTTTGAAACATGTTTCTTCTTTTGGGAAAGGTTATGTATCATAACCTGATTAATTTTCCTTAATATATCCAGAACTTTCTCAGTTCCAATTCTAGATACATTGACTTTATCAGTATGGAAACAACTACATTGTCCATGAGTATTGATACCATTCTTCATTCCATTCTCCATTTATAAACAATGGAATGTGATGGATTATATCATAACATTGTGTAATTCCCCAAACCTGTAAGCCAATGAAATCTTCCCAAATCTCAGTTATCCACATGGCCAGTAGCGCATCTCCCCAAATACCAGAGGCTACCAACTAGCAGTGAGGTCCTATGTGTGTTTGTGGGGAGACTATGCCCTCATCACTAGAGTTTAGAATAGCATAATGTCAATAACATAAAAATAGTAGATGTAGTAAATCATAAAGTTAATAGATCACAACATGAATATAGAAAATTAATAAAAGAATTCTCATATACAATGAGAATGATGATGATACATGTCATATGTTTAGTAAACCTTCCCAAACAGGTCCATTCTGTACAATACAACACAAGTATCAAAAGTAAAAAAGGCCAAAAAGTATCCCATCTAGCATCATGAGCATCAGCTTGGTCCCATTATCCCTTGATCCTAAGTACCAATAAAGAACCTATTATAGGGAAATTTACCTTATCCTTACCTACAATCATATAGTATGTCCGGGTACCCAAGATGACCCGAACATGGTGCGAGACATAATCCCAGTAGGTAAAAACCCTGTGTTGGTTCCATCCAGTCAATGAATATATATATATATATATATATAGAACAAGTGTACAGGTAGAAATGTAATAAGTAAAGGAAGTACTGAATTTAAACATCCAATAAAGTAGAGGTTCTCATTTACAATCATGTTAATTTAATAAATTTCATTTAGAAGATAAGTATATGATTTAACAGTTATGGATTCCATTTATAAACAAGTTCAACTAACCATTTAGTATTATTTAGTAAATAGGTATTAAGACCCTACATGTAGTCTGGCATCCCCCGTAGTGATATGTTCAAAGGATTCCTAAATAGGCCATCCATAAAGAGTAATGCAAGGCTAAATCAAAGATAGTGATTTGGATTACAAGACACGTTATAATAACCATTTTATTCATTATTCATTCATAAATTAGATCCCATCCATAGAATTCCTAATTTAGAATCTAGGTATTTATCTAGGTTTAATATAAACCAACACACTATGATGCCACCCATGGATATCCTCAAGAACCCAGGTATTTATCTAGGTGTGGTATAACATCATTGTCACTCGATTTCATCCTTGGTGGTCCATTAAGTGATCCCAAGTATCATCCATGGTGTATATGATGAAATTCTCTTTGAGTCCATCCTTAAAAATCCATATGGAATTCCAAGTATCACTCAACATATAAGTGTTATCCCCTAAGAGTACATCATTGGAAAACCATATAAGGATTCCAAGTGTCACTTGTGCATAAGTATGGTAAGTGCCAAATGAGACTGTGTATGGAATTATCATATGAATCCAAGTGTCACCAAAGGCATGTAAACATTTTACCAATTAAATACTAATTTCATTTTATAAATTCATTTAATCATGTCAAGGTAAACACCAATAACAATACATTTACACCTCACCTCAAAAGGTTAGCTAAAGGAACATGCTAATCTTAGAAGTACTACCCTTTATGTTTAATCACATGACCATTTTAATATAAAGAGAAATTCAAGCTTTAACAACCAATTACATGGCTTACCCTAGGTTCATGTCATCCATTCCCATTCTCTATTCAATTCCAAATTACAAATTAACTCACAATTGATAATTCAATTCCAATCATCAATTTAATTTTCAACATACCATGATAAGGGAAATTATGAACACCCTAATGTATCCAAAATAAAATCTACCCTTGGTGGTCTACTCATTTACAAAACACACCCAAGGGGTGGTTTCTATTCAGGCTTCTAAACCATTTAACAATAATCAACGAGACTCATTAATTGAGTAGGATATACCTATAAATTAAATTCAAGGATCAAATTAATTTCAAGGCATCGCCCGAGAATTTTATGCGTGTCATAATGGAATATATAAACACTTTAAATTTTAAAATAAGGCATTAAACCACCTATTGTAGGTCTATAGTTGATAGCTCATCCAAAATTAGCTCCTGATTTGACTCAGGTTGAGATAAAATAAAAGAATAGACTAAGAACCCATTATTATGTAAAATTATCATGCACCTAAATAGTGCATCTGAAACCAAAACAAATGAGGAATGACCCAAAAGGAATCAGGAACCCACCGATGCAGATCTAATGAGATGAGCAGTGATCAATTACAGTATTTGATGAAGAAAATCTTTTGATTCCAAGAATATTAGTCCAAGGGAGCTCTCAAGGTGGATGGGATGTTTTTAGGAAGAAGAATGAAATGATTAGGGATAAAATAGATTTAATTAGGGGTTCAAAGGAAAAATCACCAAAAATTGGTCATAGCCTAGTTTGGCCACATGGTTTCCAAACCATGTGCCAACCATGCATGGTCTGCTATAGGAAATGAATAATTCACATATTTTTTTCATACAGTTTGACTAACCATGTGAAAACCATTAAAAACTCCACTATCAATATTTCATATATGGTTTCATGACCATGCACCCCAAATCGCATAGTTTTATCTAACCGTGTGTTCTATAGCTTCCCACTATCCATCCTCACATAGTTTCAACTAACTGATTGTCCTTCCATGCATGGTTTAATCTAACCATGGGATATACTTATTTCACCCCAAAGCTCTGGTTCTAGGATTTGAGCAAACCTTAGACACCCCAAAGCCTCCATACCTTCAATGGTCTTTCATATCATACCATACCTAAACATTTAATCTGAGAATTTATGGAATATATAGGATCCATTCCTCAAAGAAGAACCGAGTTCTTAAACATACCCTGTAATGCAATTCTTAAAAGAATTTTCTTCTCAAGGGTGGTCAACCATGTATGATAATAACATGGTCCACTGCAATCATACATCGCTCTCTAGCTCCTAGGTCTCATCCTATACACGATCGTGCTGCCATACCATCCATACTAGAGGAACTAACCACCCATAGAGAACCTTCATGATATGATCCAAAATTCATATAAGATTATCCTCAAAAGATACATCTACCAATAAAATAACCTCCTTAGAATGAAAGGTATGAGATGGGTCTAAATAGTAACATCGTTGATGAGAATCATGGAAGAAGTCATGTATGGATTGATACCTCTGAGGTAACTTCAACCAATAGGCTATTGGCCTAACCCTCTTCAAAATCTCAAACTAACCTAAATAACACGATGAAATCTTACCCTACCACATGATTGACCTATTTGCCAACCATGGTGAAACAAGTAAGAAAACATGATCCCCTAACATGATCTATAGAGGTCATCTATGATGATCATCATATGATTTATGTTAAGTCTATACTATAGCCATCCACTTCGGAATCAACTGTACCTACTCTATGGTCTCTTGAAGAAGACGACGTGCAAGCATAGTTTCACCTCCTTCCTCTAACCAACACAACGATTACTGGAATGGACTACCCTAAAAAGTATCATAAGGTGCTATTTAAATATTATACTAAAAGCTATTATTATAGTAAAATTCAAGAAAGGGTATACACCTCCCCCAAGAGCCCTCAAAATCTAGGATATATGCTCGCAGCATGTCCTCAAGAACCTACATTGGGCGCTCTGAATGGCCATCTATCTGGGGATGGTATAATTTGCATAGAATAACCTCTTTAACTAATTCCCATTACATCCCTCTCTATAATCATGAAGTAAACTGGGCATCCCTATCTAAAATGATAGTATAATGGACCCCGTGAAGTTGTATTATCACAAGGATGTAAAACCTCCCAAGATCATCAATAATAAAGGTTTCCTTTATTATAAGGAAATGTGAAACCTTAATGAGGATATCAACAAAAAACCATACAACATAATTACCTTGATGAGAACATAGTAAACTAGTCATGAAATCCTTCACAACGTCAAACCACTTCCACTCAGGGATGGGTAACTGCTGTAAAAGTTTGACTGGTCATTGGTGTTCCACCTTCACCTACTAGCAGGTGAAACACCTCATGAAAAAACAAACTACATCTCTTTTCATACCTGGCCACTAGTACTGAAAATTTAAATCCTAATACATCTTGGTGACATTGGTGTACACTTCCCAAGATGAAGCATGAAAGTATCACATGAGCTACTCATGTATGTCTGAAGAAACTCATATGCATCCATGTACTTGAAAGATTTCATCCTCACCTATGATCCAACCAGGACGACGGTACTCACATTCCACGCTATCCCATAGGACTAGGCTCTCATAGTCTGATAGATGCCTCATCCTCACTCAATCTATAATTGTGGAGGTAACAACTAATGTTGAAGGATATGTCTTCCCCTGACTATCCTATATCTCCAAGTGAAATTAAAGGAACAAAACCATGAGCTTCAACTCACTATTGTCATGTTTAATTACCTATATTTGAATCCTCCTATCAATGCATCATCCACTGAATTTCCATTAATATTCATATATGAAAGTTTGAAATTGAAAGATTATAGAGATTCTACCCACCTCCACCACCTCGAATTCAGATCATGCTATTTAAATAGGTGTATCACGACCAGTCCTAGTGGGGCTCATGATGAAACTCCCCAAGCCCACCTTCAATAGGCCAGGGGATGGTGACTAGCACTGAGTAGGCATATCACTAACATGGGAGGCATTGCCTACATACCTGTACACACACACACTTCTCCAAGCCCACAAATACTGAAATGTAAAAACCACTAAGGAACAAAAATGAATGCATAAAACTAAACCAAACCAACAGGGTACAATGGAAGGTAAAGTACAGAAAGTAAATTGGGCCAGAATACAAGCCCACCAAAAACAAGAGTCTAAAAAATACAAAGTCCATTTTGTAAGCACAAAGAGGTAATGGGACTGCTTCTCAAAGCCATAGGAACACCTCGGCCTGTAGGGAACTCAGAAAGATCGGTTTGGTTCTGGCCTTCCCTAGAATACATCATAAGGCCGCTCGTCTGCACAAGACATGACATGTGCTGGAAAAGCATGTGTATGGGTGAGTAAAACAATACTCAGTAGAGGATCCCGAAAATCACAAGAAAATAAAAATAGTAAAAGTACAGTTATCTCTACATAGTATATGTCTACTGAACATATAACAAGAGAAACAAAATCTACATATACTCAAAACCTAGACTCGTAGTATAGAGACAATTCGCACAACTGCATACCCCCGCTAGGGATTTTGTTTTAAGGTTACACGAAGCACTCGTCTGGTAGAAATCACTCCACGAGTCTGGTAGCTCTGATGACATCCATCCGAGAAGTACCATTTTTTGGGAAAATCCATGAGAGATAGATACACTCATTCTGAGAGAACACACTATTGAGTGGGGAAAGATCATGATACATAGATAAGGATCACTGCTTGGGCCTTGGCGGATACCACGACTCATTCAGATTCACCTGCTTTATATAGGATCGACATACTATAGGATTAGTCACTTTAATACCTGACTCTACCTAGGGTCAATAATGGATAGAGGATCTTTTTCTGAGCCTCTCAGAGGGATACCTGACTCTATCTTGGAATTTGCTGCTGAAGTGATCATCTTCTTATGGATGGAAACAATACCCGACCTTTAGGGGAACGAGAAAAAGGGGAACTAACCCAATGAAACTTGCACAAGGAATAGTGGAAAAGAGGATCAAGCCATGTTCCAGGATATACCCAGTGCATAGAAGGGGTCACACGTCGTGTCTTGTGACTCTGGGCACTACCTGTGTGTAACAGCTTGAGTTAGAGAGAAAATGTTGTATATAAAGGTTAGTACATGACATATAGGATAGACCACATGCCATGTCTGAGTAACCGAGGTCCCCACTATGTATGCGACCGTGTGACCGTACACAGAACCAACCTATGTGGGCCATCCCATGTAACCGGTACATGGGGTAACCCGCGTAACCGACCTCGTCTAGATATGTGGTGGAGGACATGGTGTGTACTCCATCCTATGTCCATGTATCTTCCAAGATACACATTGAGTTCACGTAGGGACCCACACACTAGGTGACTGTGGACAGACATCGTGTATCCACTTCCTGTCACCTGGAACATCAGCCACCACTAGTTGGGGCCCACACGTCATGTACTCCTGAGATAATTTCATGTTCTTCACCATGTTTAGTGCATAATATATAGCCGCCACAAGGATAAACCTACATGGTGTGTTCTTTGGGATACATGTCGTGTTGATCAGGATTTTCTAGAAACGTTGTTCTTTGTCACCGTGCCTCGGGGCTCCTCCGATCCATGATCTGTCTGTCCGATCACCATAATACGCAATATATGAGGTTTCCCTGCTATACCATCAATGTTTCTAGAGGTTTCGAGGGTTCGATCGGCCCAAAAAACTCGATTTGATCATCCACATGAAGAACGTTCAAAGAATGATTTATTCGGAACTGTGTTGATTTGTATACCGCCATCAGCATATCACCTCTGTTCAGTTTTCACGATGTTGTATGTCCAATTTGGGATCATTTCATTGTAAAATATATGTGCAATAGTCCATTTTTTATAACCCCCTGAAGAACGTGAAGAACACGAGGTTAAAATGAGGAATAAATCAATAAAAAAAGAAGAGCTCACCTCTTCCATCATTCTTCATAGTATCGATTCACTCCCGTTAGAAGGATTAAATAGGATGAATCAAAAGATAATCCAACAATTATCACAAATCAATTTCTTGAATCAAACCACAAAATAAACGGAAAAAATAATACCCTCCTGCTAGAACGCATGATCCACAGATCAACCTATTTGTGGGTTGATCCACATTCATCATTTAATCGAAGAACATGGAAGAAATAAATCAGAATAACAAACCCCTACCTCAAACATCGATGAAAAGGAATAAATTTTGTCATCTGGGATTCGATCTCGCTGTGCAATGATCCACGCATCGCCATTCATCGGCGTTCGTCAAGAATTTTCCAAGGTTGGATCCTCTCCAAAGATCCAGAGGTTTCTATGGAGTTTTCTAGGCTTATGATTATAGCCGTGGGCTTCTACTTATTTAAAAGTAAATAAGTTTCGCTTCATTATGGAAACTATTAAAATAAAATAAAATAATAATTTATTTTATTTTCTTTAAAATGTCCAAAAAAAACATTTTAAGTCGACCCGTGCCGGTCGATGTTGGGCCCCACATGAGGTAAAGTATCTGCTCTGAACACAACGATGCCCTCAAATTTATGATTTGAGCACCAATTTAAATGTTATTCCACTTTTTAATGGAAACCGCTCACACGTTCTATTTAGAAGATAAAATTTATTTTAAAAATTTATTCTAGGTACTCTGGGCCTCAGAATCACATGCCGTTAAAAATACTGATCTCATATTAATTCCATATAATATTTAAAAATAATACTTGGAAAATTTGAGACATTACATTATCCCCACCTTAGGGATTTATGTCCTGGAGAGCCAAAACAAAAGGATACTAAAAAATATGTGGGTACTGGGCACGAATATGAGTCTCATACTCGCACATGCTCTCTTGAAGGTTCCCATGCTGCCCCTGGACGTGCACCAAGGGAATAGATCACCCATAAAATATCCCATCCTACCGATCCTTGATCTACATTGGGTACTCAGCAAAGGTTGCTCTATCCTCGATGTCCAGCTCGCCTCAGTCAATGACGTGTGATGGGTAATGCATGTACCTCCTTAGATATGACATGTGGGAGAGATCATGTACCCGGTGAAACTACAACAGTAGAGATAAGTAGTATGCCACCTCTCCAACTATGTGTAGTATCTGGCAATTTCTGATGAACCTCATAGATAGCTTGATGCCCCGGCCAAATATATGCAACCCTCACTGAGGTGATACCTGAAGGAAGAGGTGGCCTCCCTCCTCGAACACCAGAGGTCTTCATAACCTATCAACATAAGACTTATTCTAGCTCTGTGCAGTCTTCATCCACTCCTAGATGATCTACACCTTCTTGGTGGTAGCTCGTACTAACACTAGACCAATGAGTACTGAATCTCCTGAGTCGGTCCAGCAAAGTGATGACTGGCAGGGTCTCCCATATAAATCCTCTAATGGTGCCTTACTAATGGTGGAGTGGTAGCTATTATTTCATGAAAACTCCACTAGTGGTAGGTGGTCCTCCCAACTGTGACCAAAGTCCAAGATACAGGCTCGCAACATATCCTCTAGAACTTTAATGGTCCTCTCTGTCTAACCATCTATCTGGGGATGGAACATTGTGCTCAAGCATAGCTGAGTCCCAAAATATTTCTACAATCCCTTACAAAACTGATATATGAAGTGAGAATCTTGATTTGAGACTATCATCAATGGGATTCCGTGAAGCCAAACTATCTCTTTCATGTACAGGTAACCCAAGATCTCTATGCAACTATGCTCCCAAATATCTAGGAAGAGGGCCGACTTGGTGAGTCAGTCAATGATCACCCAAATGGAATCATGTTCCTTGTACGTTCATGGTAATACCATCATGATGTCCATCAATATTCCATCCCATTTCCACTCTCGAACTTCTAGGGGGTGAGCTAACCATGCTGGAACATGGTGCTCAACCTTCCCTTGATGGAAAATTAGGCATTGAGAAACAAACTCTGCTACTACCTTCTTCATACCTGAAAACCAAAACTACCTTTAGAGATCCTGGAACATCTTCTCCACACTAGGGTGTTCCTCCAAGGGGGATGCATGAAACTCCCTCAGAACCTCTTCCTGAAAAACCACTGGTACAACAATATGTTCTCTAAAAAGAACAACGTGCTCCCCACCTTGCCAATATCCATCAGGAGCATGTCTTGTAGATAACTGAGCACGTAAAGCCTCACAATCAACAACCCCAAGATGTTCCTACCTAGATAACTGTAAGAGTGTAGGGCTGACAACCATTGACTGAAGGTAAGATACATCCTCTCTCTCCACAAATGATAACTGTAACAAGGCCAACTACTCTATCGCCTCACTCAACGACTATGAGATCGATCTCATACTAAGAGCATCAACCACCTTGTTCCACTTCCCAAAAGTTTAGATGATCTTGAAATTGAAGTCCTGGAGGAACTCTTTCCATCACCGCTACCTCATATTTAGATCCTTCTGCGAGAAGATGTATTTGAGGCTCTTTTGGTCAGAGTAGATGATAAACCGCTCGCCCATAAGGTAGTATCACCACATTTTCAATGCAAATACTACCACTAATAACTTAATATCATGTGTCACATAGTTATTCTTGTGTGGTCTTAGCTAGTTTGAACCATAAGAAATCACCATTATCCCTGCATCAGTATATAGCCAAGCCCGATCCCTGATGCGTCCCAGAAAACAATGTACTCGACACCCTCCTTCGACAATCTCAAGATAGGGGTGCTCATCAAACTCTATCTCAACTACTTGAAATCCTACTGGAACATATCCATAAACATGAAGGGTTTCCCCTTCTTGGTCAAGGCTGTCATCGATGCTGAAATCTGAGAGAAATTAGGAATGAATCTCCAGTAATATCCTATCAACCGAAGGAATCTCCACACCTCCATCACACATCGAGGTGGATCCCATGCTAACACTACCTCCACCACCACTAGGTCCACAGATACTCTATCTTCTGAGATAAAATATCCCAAGAAGTGTGATTCTTGAATTCAGAACTCGCACTTCAAGAGATTCCCAAAAATCTGGTTCTCTCGGAGTACGTCTTGGACCATCTGTAGGTGTCCCATGTGATCCTCCTATGATTCCAAGTACACAAGGATGTCATAGATAAAGAACACTATAAACTAGTCTATGTATGGCTGGAATATCTAGTTCACAAGTCCCATGAATACTGTGGGGGCGTTCGTCATGCCAAAAGGCATAACCAAGTAATCATAGTGACTGTAGCAGCATCTAAAAGCCGTCTCTAGTATTTCCTCATCTCGTACTCATAACTGGTGGTAACCTGATCGAAGGTCAACCTTTGAGAACCACTGCACCCCTCTTAGCTGATCGAAGAGGTCGTTGATTCTCAGTAGTAGATACTTGTTCTTCATCATCACCTACTTCACGCGCCGGTAATCAATGCCTAACCTCAAACTCCCATCTGCCTTCTTGGAAAACATAACTATGGCAGACCAAGGTGAAACACTGGGTCTTATAAAGCCATTACCCTACAAATCCTCCAACTATACCCTCATCTCATAAAGATCTGCGGGATCCATCCAACATGCTGGTGAGGATATCGGTGCTGTCCCAGGGTGTAAGTGGATGCAGAAGTTGATCTCCTGGCAGGGAGGTAGTCCTAGAAAATCTTCAAGAAATACTTCCTTATACTCCACCACGACTACTGGGAACTAGAAGCACACAACATCTCCTACACCGAGGGTAAGGATAACTAACTCATGAGTGATCGGTTTCACCCTCCTATCCACGACCCCATCTTAGGCTGCCTGGGTCTCCTTCTCACCAACAAGGGAAAACCTCATCCCATCACTGTATACACACAACACTCTTTTCCTAATGAAGTCAATTTGGGCATGGACCGAAGATAACCAATCCATACAGAGAATGATTTTGTAAGGCCTTGAAAATACCACCAAGAGGTTCCAACAAAAACTCTTGCCTCTAAGGGAAAGATAACACTATCTGCAATGGTGCATGATCATCAAGTCTCCTACCATTGGTGTCTCCAAGCATAAGGGTCAAGTCAACGGCTCTACCAGAATCTCAAGGTTTCACACAAGACATGTGGCAAGGAAGGAATCATTGGAACCTGTGTCTATAAGTATGGAATATAATATAGAAAATACATAGATTGTACATCGGATAATCCATGGAGTCCCTGGGTCGTTTTCCTTGACCACATGCAGTTATCCTTGCCTCTTTACCCAAGCTCACTGAGCCTGGTGCATACCTCTTGGGGGGGGGGTAGATCAAAGCATCTTCCACCACCTACAACTCTCCATGATCCTCTTCTACGTCTATTGACTGTAGGGTATTTCTACTACACTCTCTACCTCTACCTCAATGGTCCATCCACCGCCTCTCTGTCAGCAGCTCAATGGGTTAGACAGTCTTTAGCAAGATGTCCCCTACCATCAGACGAGTAGCATCGCCTCTCCCTAGGTTGACTGGATCCATTCTGAGAGCCATGGACTATCGATCTTATATCCTAGGTCCTCCTGTGACATCTCCCACGTCCCAAAACCTATGACTGACATCATATCCCTGCTGTCAAGGTCTCCACACCTTTCTTCCTATAGTTGAATATCGTTGGCTACCTCTGCTCTGCCAAGAATCTCTCAATCACCATGAACTGCTCGAGCACTCCAACAAACATCTAAATTCATAGAGGCATGAAACTAGCTTGAATGTCCCTTCATAGACCTATCTTTAAGTTCCAAGCTCTGAAGTACTGATTCCTGACCATATCCATTAAGTACTCGGTGAGGTTAGTAAACCTCAATGAATAGTCAGCCACTGTCAAACTACCCTGCTGGAGCTGAAGAAACTCCTGGAAACACACTGGTCTTTGCATAACTGGAGAGAACTCCTCCCTAAAGGTTTTCTCAAACTCCATCCATAAAAGATTCTCCTCTTCGTGAGTCATTGTGGTTAGACTCCACCATCATCCCGCTGAACCCTGAAGAAGTCTTGATCCTAGGATCACCTTTTGGTCCACTGGGGTCCTCAATAGACAGAAAAATCTATTCACCACCTCAAGCGAGTCCTCATCCACCTGAGGTTTGGGCTCACCTAGGAACCTGAGGGGCCACTGTCTCTGAAACTCATGGAGTGTGCTTAGCCTACGCCCCTCATCTGTCGATACTTTAGGAACCACAGGCTGCTCCAATGGTGGTGGTATGGTAGGTGCACCACCTAGAGGTAACGCCTGAGGAACTAGTACCTATATCAAAGCATCGTCGATGAGGGGGTCATCTTTGTGATCGATCTGCTGAATCCTAGAGGGTATGCATCATAGAGGCATCCTGTAAGGAAAAAATATGTACCATGGTCAAATATTATATCTAGATAGCTGACATTAAAGGACATGGAAAAAACAACCAATTCCTATATAATGCATGTAACAATCTTTCATTTCCCTAAAACTAGTTTTTTCTTATACCGAGTAAAAAATCTGTTTATCAGAGTCCTAGGGTATGGATACGTCAACTGCCTGTACCAACCCTAGAGTCCATATCCTAAAAACTGAACTTGAAACACTTAACACTATTGCCCCAAACAAATCTCACATACTCATGGTCCTAAGGTAGAACTGAACTCTTTGATACCACTCTGTCATGACCTGTCTTAGTGGGGACCATGCAAAAAATCCCCAAGCCCTCCTCTAATAAACCAGGGGCTGGTGACTAGCACCATGTAGGCATATCACTAACATGGAAGGCATTTCCTACATACCTATACACACACACACACACACATCTCCATGCCCAAAAACTCTGAAATGTAAAAACCACTAAGGAACAAAAATGCATGCATATAACTAAACCCAACCAACAGAATACAATAGAAGGTAAAGCACCAAATGTAAATTGGGATAGAATACAAGCCCACCAAAAACAAGAGTCTTCAAAATACAAAGTCCAACCTATAAGAACTAAGAGGTACTGGGATTGCAGCTCAAATCCATAGGAACACCTCAGTCTTTAGGGAACTCAGAAAGCTCAGTCCAGTTTTGGTCCACCCTGGACTCCTTCAAAAGGTCGCTCATCTGCACAGGACACAACACATGCGGGAAAAGCCTGTGCATGGGTGAGTATAACAATACTCAGTAGAGGCCCAAAAAACCAAAAGAAAATACAAAAAGTAAATGTATTATCATCTCTACACAGTATATGTCTATTGAACATATAAAAAGAGAAACACAATCAAAATATACTCAAAACCTAGACCCGTAGTCTAGAGACAAGTTGCACAACCGTATGACCCTTATAGGGATTCAGTTGAAAGGTTCCACAAAGCACTAATATGGGAGAACTCACTCCAAAAGTATGATAGCACTGACGAAATGCATATGAGAAGTACCATTTTTTAGGAAAATCCATCAGAGATAGATACACTAATTCCAAGAGAACACACTCTTGAGTGGGGAAGTATAATTTTTCACAGATGAGGATCACTACCATAGCCTTGACAGATACCGTGACTCATACGGATTCACCTACTATGTAGAGGGTCGTTGTCATGTAGGATTAGTCACGTCGATACCCAACTCTACCTAGGGCCACAAAATGATAGAGGATCTCACTCTGAGACTCTCTAAGGGATACCTGACTCTATCTCAGAATGTATTGCTGAAGGGATCATCTTTTTGTGGATGGAAAAAATACATGACCTTTAGGGGAATGAGTAAATGGGGAACTAACCCAATGAAACTTTCCCAATGAATGATGGACAGGAGGATCAAGGCATGTTCTAGGATATACACGATGTGTAGAAGGGGTCACACACTGTGTCTCGCAAATTTGGGCACTGCCCGTGTGTAACGGCCTGAGTCAGAGGGAACATGTAGTGTAAAAAGGTTAGTACAAGTCACGTAGGACGTACCACATATTGTGTCTGAGTAACTAGGGTTCCCTCCGTGTATGTGGCTGTGTGCCCGTACACAGCTCCAACCCGTACGGGCGATCCCGTGTAACTGGTACATGGGGTAACCCACATAACTGACCTCATCTGGCCGTGTGGTAGAGTACATTGTGTGTACTCCACCCCATGTCTGTGTATCTTCTAAGATACACGCTGAGTTTGTGTAGGGACGCACACACCGTGTGATAGTGGTCACATGCTATGTCAACACTTCCTATCTCTCGAAACTTCATCCGCCACTGGGTGGGGATCACACACCGTGTACTCCTGGGATCACGATGTGTTCTTCTCTATTTGTAGTGCAGAATCCTTAGCCACCTCCAAGCTAACCCTACATAGAGTGTTCTTTGGGATACACATCGTGTTGATTAGAATTTTCCAGAAACTTTTTTCTTCTTCGTTGCGCCTCGATGATCATCTGATTCTCTATTTGGCCATCTGATCATCACGATACTCAAGATCTAAGGTCTCCCTACTATACCATCAAAATTTCAGTAGGTTTCAGGGGTTCGATCGGCCCCGAAAATGTGATTTGATCATCAAAGAGAAGAACGATCGAAGACCGATTTCTTCCGAACCCTGTCGATTTTCCGACACTTTCACCGTCGCACCTCAGTTGAGTTGTCGTGATGTTGGATCTCTAATTTTGGATCTTTGTGTTGAAAAACAGACGTGAAAAAATCCGTTGTTTATAACCCTATGAAGAATTCAACGAACAGAGGGTTAAAAGGATAAATAAAATAATAAACAAAAGACAAACACACCTCCACCATCATTCTTCACGATGTCGATTCGCTCCCATTAGAAGGATTAAACAGGATAAATCAGAATATAATCCAACAATTATCCCAAATCAATTTCATGAATCAAACTCCAAAATAAACGGAAAACATAACACCTTCCCGCAAGAACGCAAGAATCGCATATCAACTTGTTCATGGGTTGATCAGAATTCATCATTTAATTGACGAACATGGAAGAATTAAATCAAAATAACAAACACTTACCACAAATTTCAATGATGTCGAAGAGCGGTCATAATTTTGGATTCAATCTCACTGTGCAACGATCCACGCGTCGCTATTCGTCAGCGTTCGTCAAGAATCCTCCAAGGTTGGCTCCTCTCCAAAGCTCCAGAGGTTTCTAAGGAGTTTTCCAAGGTTATGATTCTAGACCTGGGAAAATACTTATATAAAAGGAAATAAGCATCGTTTCATTTTGGAAACATTTTAAATAAAATAAATTCTTAATTTATTTTATTTTCTTTAAAATGTCCAAAAACCAACTTTTGCAGTCAACCCGTGCTGGTCGATGTTAGGTCCCGCCTAAGGTAAATTTGCTGCTGTGAACGCAACGGTTCCCTCAGATTTCTAATTAAGGCACCCATTTAAAAGTTATACCACTTTTATAGGAAAACTACTCGTGCATACTATTTAAAAGATTACATTTATTTCGAACATTTATTCCAGGCATCCTGGGCCTCAGAATCACATGCCGTTTAAAATATTGGTCTTTAATTAATTCCATATAATATTTAAAAATAATAAATGGAAAATCCAAGATATTATAATTTACTTGAGGATTTTTTGGTCCATATACCCACAAAATACTCTCCAAGTAAGTAATGTCTACAAAAGTACAATGCGTGAACAACAACGACTAACTCAAGATCATGTGCCGGGTAATTCCTTTTGAGTGGCCTCAACTATCGAGACTCTTATTCCATGACTCTATCCCCTTTTATAATAACTACTCCAAGAACAATACTCGATGTATCATAATACATAGTGTAACTCAGCCTAGCTCTAAAAAATCAATATTAGTGCTAAAATCATTTTCCCTTTCAGCTTTTGAGAGGCCATCTCATAAGAATATGACTACAAAAACTTCACACCCTTCTTAGTAAAGCTCATAGGTAGCAATTCTAATCATGATAAGTCTTGTATGAAATTATTATAGTGACTAGATAACCCCAAGAAACTTCATACCTCAACAAAATTCTTGGGATGCTCCTAGGAAACTACCATTATCACCTTTTCTCGGTTAATTGATACTCTTATCTCTAAGATAATGTGACATATGAAGTGAATCTAATCCATCCAGAATTGGCACTTTGTGAGCTTATTATATAACTGATTCCCTATCAGTATATCCAATAAGATCTCAAGATGCTTGGAATGATCGTGTTGATTATGATAATACACTAATATATCATCCAAAAATACCATGACAAACAAATCTAGATAAGGATATAAAACTCAATTCATCAGTTCTATGAAGACTGAAGTCATGTTTGTGAGACCAAACGACATAGACAAATACACATATAGATGGCTCCTAGTACGGAAAATTGTGTTAGGTATGTATTATGGTCTAACATTCACCAGATGATAACTAGATCTCAAATCAAATTTTAAGAATACCTGAGATCCTCAGATCTAGTCAAAGAGATCACCTTTCCATGGAAGAGGATACTAATTTTTAACCATTATTTGGTTTAATTTTTGGTAATCTACACACAACTTGAGGGTTTTGTCTACCTTTTTTTCAAAAAGGAATGGCGAACCCCACAAAGAAGTTCTGGGTTGGATGAACCACTTTTCCTCTAAATCCTCTAGCTACCTCTTATACTCTTTCATCATTTTAGTATCCATCCAATAAGGATAAATGGATACTAGTGTAAATCTTTTCATTAAATTGATATATAACTCTACCTCTCTCACCAGAGGTAACCTTTAGAATTCATCTGGAAAAACATCCCAGAAATGATCAACCACTAGAGGGAAATCTTCCTAAAAAGTTTCCTAATCATCCAGATATAAACACACAATCTGGGTTTTCATCCCACCCATTCCATAATGCTCAGGTCCATATCGAATCAACTGAACATCCCATTCATACTAACGAATAAACTCTCCACCATCTGATTATGTGAAGCTCACCCTATGACAATAGAAATCAACAAAAGCATGAAAGGGAACCAACCAGCCCATCCCAAATATGATTTCAAAACCTATCATCTCAAGTATAAAGATGTCCCATACAAAGTGATACCTTCCAATCTTAAGGGGTGAATCCCTGCACCGATGTACATCCTCCGTTCTAATTCACAAAAAAGTTTCAATAATAATGAGGCAATCAGAGGCATAAATACTAAGCCCAAGGATCACCATAATGGGAAAAAATATAAAACTATGTGCAGATCCTAGATAAGAAATTTTAGAAGTTAAAGTAAAGGCTTATGGATTATTTTCTTTGATAGTAGAAGGTTAGAGACCCTTCTATTCAAAGTTCTATTGCACTACATATATCTAGCATGGACCACAAATCTGTGATACTTCCAAGCTACCCTATGGTGATCTGCTCTCCTGTTACTTTAAAACTCGGGTCTGACTACCATGGCCATGAACACCACCTCATCCTGATCAAATGTCTCTAATCTATCTCTCTACCTGATGAAAAGTTGCTATCCCCACTCCTAGATGTGGAGTTGGTACAGACCCTATCTCGCTGGCTATCGGTGGAAAATATATGAAGAAGTATTGCAGATGGCCCATCTTACCGCATGATCGGCACTCCACTAGGTCCCTCATACACTATGACCTCATATTCCCCGACCTATCGCACTAGTAGCACCTCACTAGGATATATGAGTATGATTTCTGGCTATCAATATCACAAATTGGAAGCTCCAGATGATTATTTATACTATTGGTCAAGGTAGTACCATATCTAGATTCCAAACTGCTCATGCTCGCACCCCTAGAATTTCTCAGGTTATTCTCTGTGATAATCACCTAATAAACTATTCTAGAAATGGTAGTTAGCTAAAATACATTCACCTATGATTTTATTTCATACCTGAGACCATCCTTGAATCACATAACTTTAGATAACTCAACACCCATTAGAATATGTTCAAAGAGTTGGAGCTTTGTAAAATAATCCTAATATTCCATAACTAATAATGTTACCTACTCTAGGAAAAAGAACTCCCAATCTCTATTGACACTCAACATCTTGGGATAGAAATAATCATAGAAGGTTGTATGAATATCCCTCCATGCCATCTCCATATGGCATTCCATATA
The DNA here is from genome assembly GCA_963277665.1 of Viscum album. Taxonomy (NCBI): domain Eukaryota; kingdom Viridiplantae; phylum Streptophyta; class Magnoliopsida; order Santalales; family Viscaceae; genus Viscum; species Viscum album. The sequence goes on from OY728122.1 coordinate 1,260,023,230, forward strand.
AGTTATAACATTCCACGATCTCTGGGTGGAATCATGTAGCATATACATAGAGAGATTTACCCTCCTCTTAGGATATGTCTCTAAATGATCAATGATAGATAACATGTACTCTATCAATGAATCTACAACCTATTGTCCACAAACTCCTAAAAACGTGGGTGGACTCTGATACTAGAACTCACACATCAACTCTTCCATGGTCGAGGCAAGTCATGGTGATCTCTGAACGATTTTCATTAAGAAAAATAACCCCTTGCTGAACTATGCTTCAGTACCTGTGTTTGGTACTACTACTGGTGCCTTAGCTAACACAAATGGAGGATCCACTAGTAGCCTATGGGCCACCACCTCCAGAGTGTGGTCTTGACCACCCTCTTGGCATACGACTGTAGCTCTCCATGGTGTCATGCCTCTACAATGTAAAACACATTCCTTAGTTTGATACTTTTATAAAATTTCAAAACTCAAAAGTATATAAACTGAAACAATATATGTACGAGCCTTCCTATACAAGAACACACTCTACTTTCTCTTCCCTATGTTAAGTATGGGAATCATACAAATCATATAAAAGTGAGAGATAGTACATACTTCCAACTACTAAGGTTGGGTCTGGGTCAAGTTATCCTATTTAACAGTTTCAGTTTTCATTTAATCTTCACTCAGATTCATATATTCATTATCATTTGGTTTTATACTCATTTTACATTTTAAATTAAATAGGCTGAACCACATGGTTTCGAATTTCGATCCATGAGGGTTCATACTTCCCAGGAACTAATGTATGGCGTCCACCTATTTCATAACATAAAAAATTCCAAATTACATATTATTATAGTAGGTATATCTATCACAACACCTATCACAACATCATGAAACAAGTTATATATCTTAAATGGCATGGAATTTGATTTCTAACAAGTGCCTATCATGTTGCATGATATGGAATACCTTCATCTCATGAGGTTGCAACAAAATAGAACCAAAAATCATATCAATAATAATATCACAAATCATGTGCATCACCTAACGGTCTAATCAAATCAACTATAATAGTTAAAATCTTGAAAACAACAATTTCATTCAAGGAAATTTTGTTTTTTCTTATATTCAAGGTAGCTACGATTGGGAAAAACTCATTACCGAACTCCATTTCCTTCTTATAAATTTCTATTGAATCTAAACAATAACTAAAACTAGAAAATTAATGTTTTGATATCACTTTGTAAAATATCAGGGTTGGATGCCACTTAAAGGTTCCCGGATCTTAATTGGCCAGATGACCTCAATCACATCTCCCTGAATGCTAGAGGCTTCCAACTAGCAATGAGGGCTAAGGTGTGTCTATGGGGAGATCATTCCCTCATCACCAAAGTGTAGCAAAGTATAATGTAAATAACATACAAATAGCAGAATCATTAAATCATATACACAATAGATAATAGTAGGAAACATAACATTACTAAAAGGAAGATCATATACGACGACGATGATGATACATGTCATATGTTTAACAAAGTATCCAAAATAGGTCCAGAGCATTATAATACAACACATGTATCAAAAGTAAAAAATTCCAAAAAGTATATCAGCTAGCATCGTGATCCTCATATCTATCCCATGATCCCCTACTCCTAAGTAGAAATTAAGAACCAATAGTTGGGAACTTGACCTTATCCCTTCTTGAAATCTTATAGTCTATTCAGTTACCCAAGGCAGCCCATACAAGGTGTGAGACCTAATCCCAATAGAAAACCACCCAGGGTTTGTGCCATCTAGTTAGTGAATATATATATATATATATAATAACATTATGAAGGAATCAATTTAATAAGTAAAGGAATTATTGAAAGTAAATATCCTATAACTTCCAGGTTCTCATTTATAATCAAGTTCATTTAATCAATTTTATTTAGAAGATAAGTCACTAATTTAATAGTCAGTCTTGTGTCATTTATAAACAAGTTCAACTAACCATTTAGTCTCATTTAGTCAATAGGTCTCAAGACCCATCATGTAGTCTAGAATCCCCCATAGTGATATGCTTAATAAATTCCTAAATGGTCCATCCATAAATAGTAAGAAAATACCAAATAAAAGATTCTACTTTGGTTTGAAAAATGTATCATAACAAACATTTAATTCATTATCCAGTCATGAACTTGAGCCCTTCCATGGAATTCTTAATTTGAAATCCAGCCATCACTCTAGGTTTAATATAAACCCAAAACCTACGATCCTATCCATAAAAATCCTCAAGAACCCAGGTATCACTCTAGGTGTGGTATAACATCACTACCACTCGAGTATATCCTTGGAGGTCCACTAAGGGAGACCATGTATCACTCAGGGAATATATGATCAAATTCACATTAAGTCCATCCTTGGAAATCCATATGTAATTCAAAGTATCACTCAGAATATAATAGTCATCCTCTAAGTGTCAGTCCTTGGACAACCATATAAGCCATCCAAGTGTCACTTGGGTATAAGCGTGGTTAAAGAAAAATGAGTTCATCCGTGGCATTCTCATATAAATCCATGTGTCTCCCAAGGAATATAAACATTTAATTAATTCAATACTATTTTCATTTAATCAATTCAATTAATCATGCCAACGTCAACACCAAGAACAATAAATCCACACCTCACCTTAAAAGGGAGACTAAAGTCATGGTATAAGCTTAGAATGATTACCCATTAATTATAATGATATGGTAATTTTAATATAAATATAAATATAAGCTTAAACAAGAAGATAAATGGTATTTCATAGGGATATGTCATCCATTCCATTTCTTTAATAAATACCAACATACAAATCAATTCAAAATTTATAATTCAATTCCAATTATCAATTTAATATTCAATATCCCATGAAAAGATAAAGCCGACACAACCCAAGGTATCCAAAATCAAATTCATCATTAGTGGTCCACTCATTTACACAACACACCCAATGGGTGGTTTCTATTGAAGGTTATAATCCATTTAACAACAATCAACATGCCTCATTAATTGAAAAAGAAATACCTACCAATTAAATTCATGGATCAAATTCATTTCAAGGGGTTACCTAATAATTGTGCTCTCGACACAATAAAAAATATAAACACTTCAAATTTTAACAAAAGGAAAGAGGCCACCTACCATAGGTCCATAGTTAATAGATCATCAAGTATCGGCTTCTGATTTGACTCATATCAGGAGAAAATAGAATAATGGAAGAATAACCTATTAATATGGAAAATTAACTTGTACCTAAATAGAATAGATGATACCAAACCAAATTAGTATGGCAAAAAAGGAATCGAGAACTCACCGATTGGGATCTAATAAGTTGAGTGGTTCTTGATACCGATATTAGATTCATATGATCAATCAAATCCAAGAATAGTCATCCAAGATATCTATCAAGGTTGAGGGGATATCCATTGGAAGAATAATGAATGAATTAGCATAAAAATAGATTTAATTAGTGGTAAAAAGTTAAAATCACCCAAAATTAGGCATCACATGATTTGGTATCATGATTTCCAAACCATTCTCCAACTATGCACACTCTGCTAGAGGAAAGGAATACTTCACACGATTTAGTCACAATATTTGACTAACCATGAACAAAGAATGCAAAACTCCACTATCAAAACTACGCACATGGCCAAAAAACCCTGAACTCCAAATCACACATTTTTATCTAACCAGGTGTCCTATATCTACCAATTTTCCAGCCTCGCATGGTCTCATCTAATAGTGTGGTTGTGCCAAAATATTTAAACTAACTATGCGCCAGTCTTATTTCACCCCAAATCTTGGGTTTTGGGATCGAAATATGCCCCATAAACCCCCGAAACCTCCATACCCTCAAAAGGAATTCATATTAGGCTATAATTAAACTTTTAAAATTAGAATTCATAGAATGTAAAGGATCCTTACCTCCAAGAAGAATCCAGTTCTTACACATTATGTAACATAATGTATAATACCAAAACTAGTGAAATGGTTGTCGTAAATTGAACAAATTTTCCATAACTAATCTCATAATAATAAACATGGTTTCTTTGGGGATATCATTACTTTTAAATCCTTTATAATAGTTTTTAATGATGTTGTGGATTATCCTAAGAATATGCCATGGGAGTGTCAAACTAGCTATGCAGTAAGGCCCATTTTCATGTACCGGTTTATGCTCTAGTCAGGCCTGATGTACCTTTTCAGATTTGTTACCCCTTGGTACATTTGTTGCATAACCACATCCACTTATAGTATCGAGACATGGATGTATTTAAATGAAGAACTACATAATATCTAACTTACCAAAATTTTAGGATGTCCTTCTATACTTATCCTCAAATTATGTCTTTGTGTTATGTTACCTAATCTATTTTTTCTTAATCTAGGTTCCATGGTTACTACTAAACTTACTTTGATACAAACTATAATTCCCCAACCCCAGAATCTCAGAGGCGGTGCCTTAATTTATTAAAATGGAATGATTGTAAGGAATCAAATCCTAAATGACTGATCTGTTTAGAAATTTTGGAAAACCATATTACATAAATGATAACCACATTACATCGTGAAATGGAAAATAAAACAAAACACACAACAATGACTAATAAACCACATCCTTGAAACTCATTCCAATAATTCATCTTCATATCCTGGGAAAAGGAATGAAAATAAGGGTGAGCTCAAATGCTTAGTAAGGGTCAACATAAAACAGAATTAATCATGAATCAATAAGAAAAAATAATATAGAAAGGTAAATAACTGAAAAAACATTCCATTTAAACAAACTGGACAAGACATAATCAGTATGGAAAGATAAATAATTGAAGACACATTGAATTTAGTCAAAGAACTGAGAATGAAATGAATCCATAGATGATTTCTAAGAAAAGGTCTCATGTATAATAATAATAATAATAATAAATAAATTATAAATAAAATAAATTCTTAATTATTGGATTCCATGAATCCTAGGTACATGGTACCTTTACTATCAAGACCTTTCACAAGACATTTTAGCATATCAGGTAGAAACGAATCTGATTGGGCTAACTGATTCATCTCATTAGACTAATAATGCATCGAGGGGCTATATATAATCGGTAAACACCCCTATTTTACTAGTATAAGGAGTTCCTTATATATCAAATAATTGATCTAAATTTATGAACAAAGTTACTTATCAAATATATGTTTTGAGTAAAAGATATGAATTTACTAATATTTCCCCAGTTAGTCAAATAACTATCAGGTACACACCATATATAAAATGGTATATGGTTTAGAAAATAATTATAACCATCATATAAGAGTATTTATATATAGAATAAGTGTGATTTCCATAAAAAAAAGGTCATAAGGAATTGATTGTTTCAAGATAAAGTTAACATTTATTAAAGAAAGTGAGATTACAAAGATAACCTTTAACACTTGGAAATTTTCAAGTCAAAACCCCTTGAATGATATAATTCAAAGTAAAAACATAAAAACCATGAATATAAACGGATTAATAATATAATATATAAAAATGGTTAGTATATACACTACACAAAAATAAGTAAGTGGTGAATATGACATTTATCTCACAAGTAAAAAAAGTGAGATGAAAATCTATTTCTTTACGGTTTCTTTTGGTTAAACACTATTTAACCTCATGTATATGGGTTTTAAAAATGTTTTTAACATAAATTATATCCAAATTAATATCTATTATATCATATATATTCCTTTTATAACATATTATAAACGGTTCATTAATAATCTTATATTATTTTCACCGCGTCGGGTGTTAATAGCCTTGTTTTTCGAGTATGTTTTGACTCATTATTTTTTTTATTATTAATTTGATCATGATTTCATAATATCCATAATTTAAAATATCATATATATTTAGTAAATATATATTTATAATAATCCATAAAATTTGGAGATATTAAATGAAATGAACCATTCATGGAGGCGGTATACCGTATGTACACATGAATGCTACTTCCAATTATTTTTCATATTAAAAGAATGAAAAGTAAATAATATATATATATATATATATATTATAATTATATTATGATATTTATTTAATATATGTCACATATTTTTATTATAATAATCCATAATGCATTCCATTTATTGTGTGAATGAATCACGTCGATTTAAGGAGGCAGTAGTCCACCCATCCCCAAATGAAGTTATCGGATTCCCAAATATTGTAAAGCATAAAGGTATGTTTCATTTAAAAATTTAAGAAACATAAATTCATCATATATATCATATATATAAAATATAAACTATAAATGCATCATTATTTCAACTTTTAAAGGTGGTAATGGAAGAACGAATGCCATCAGTTCGCGAGGTGGTAATCTGTCATACACACGAATGATGATTGTGCATCCCATTTGATGGATGTGTGTGAAATTTTAATAAGGATATTTATAATAACAATGTATCATTATATTTAGGATAATTATGTTATTATATAATCCTTATATAATAATAATTAAATGGATGGAGGAGTAAATGAAAGAAAAGTGATCATTGAAGAACACAAACTATTATTTAGGTTACTACTTTTGGTTTATACCAAATGAATTGTTTGGTTGGATTTATGCCAAAATTTAGGATTATAGGAGGAGGTTATTTTTTTTAGGATTATTTAGTTATAGGTTGGACAATCCAATGGGATTTAGAGTTGTGAATATGTGGGAGAGGTGAGTGCCTATTTTATAGTGGAGGAGTGGCATTCTGGTAAATATAAAAAGGAAATCACTATTGAGAGGTATCCCTTACATAATTTGCCTCCAATAACAAAAAAATCAATAAAATAGAGGATATGGTCAAAATATGGCTATAAAATAGATTATGGACATGTTTATAAGTCATTTTGTCCCTTAGGTTTAAGGTTTAGTCCCTTAAGCATAGTTTTACCCTAGTCGATGTAATTAATGTTAAATGCATTTACTAATATTTTTAGTAAAAAACTAATTTTAACTTATTAGAATTTATAATTTTTTTAATTAAAAATTTGGAATCCATTTTTATAAATTAAAATCACATAATTTTCATAAATTAATTCAAATTTAATCTGGTAGATGAAACTACATAGCCGGTTTCTAAAGTAAAAAATGTTCAAAAGTTTGAAATGTTTTTATGTAAAATTTCAATGTGAAATTGATTATATTGACCTAAATTAGATTAATAGATTTATAATTTATCTAATTTGACTTTAAAATAAAATTAAAATATAATTTATCCAGGTAAATAAATTATATGAAAATTTTATTTTCAATTTAAATTCAGTATTTTTCATTATTCATCAAAAAATGAAACTTCTCAAAACAAATAATATAAATTCACCCTAACCTAATTTTGATGTTTTCATTTAAAAAAATCAGTTAATTTTTTCATATTAAATTTATATAAGTGTTAATATTCAGATTTAAAATAGGTGCACCTTTAAATGGATGTAAAACTTCTTTTAAAAGAATATAGGTTTTGTGCATAAAATTGGGGTTATTCTTATCTTATTCCAATAAAATATTTTAAAAGAGTGTAAAAAATATTTTATTGAATATAATATATATATATATATCGTTAATATATTTTAAAAATATTAATTAATTTAATTTATTAGGATAAAACGCCTCTTTGAGCATAAGAATGGTTTTTATAAAAACATTCCCTTTATATTAAATTGGTTATTATATTCATATATAAATAATTTGTAACCAATGAATTCAAACATAGATTTTAATAATTTAGATAATCATATTCATAAGAATAAATTTCATATCTTGGTTTTATCTTATTATATTAAATAATAATACCTTAATAATATATTGTTGTTCGGTAAAACTTGGTTTTATGTGTAACACAAACTACTGAACAAATTCATTCTTACGTGTAATGAAAGATAACTAATTGTTGCATGGATTAAAATATATATGATATATTTATTTGAAATATTAAATATATCTTAAGTTCTCAGGATGCTATATTCCTTTCTACTCTTGGTGTTGTGTGTCATACACTCTATTAAATACAATGTTCTTACTTAAGAATTTCAAGGTGTTCTAATTACTACTTCCACCCTTTCTAAGTCAACCAAAATTCAGTTATAAGAGATAAAATCTTCCAAAAGTTTCACCTATTGAATTTAAAATTAAAATTTTGATAAATTTTTATATAGTCTATGCTTCTAAAACAAAACTATAACAGTCCTTCAATGTTTTCCATGTTCTTTCTTTAAACCTGATTACATAAATTTTTCGCCACAAACATCACTATAAATGAGAAAAATTATTTTTGAAATAAATAATTAATCATATAAAAACAATAATAAATAATTAGTAACTCCAAATAGAATTGATAGAATCTCATCATTTTTATACCTTATCCTAAAATATATCCTTAGAATTTCCTCATTCTCCCCCCTCAACGAATGATACCATGATATTAATTAGATCATTGAAAATAATTTTACCCATTTCAATTGATCAAAGATATCATTAATGTGAGTTGAAAATCCCATTTTTATTTATCAAATATTTTAGTTTCTAGTATTCAATATATAATAGTAAGATAACAATAACCATATTTTCAAAAAGAAGTGGCACTACATAGTGTGATACACTTGGTCGAATAAATAATTATCCATCCAAGTTATCCAATTAAACCATCAAATATCATAACTCTTTAGGTTCTATCCAATATGAAGTCAATGATATTAGACTTATTATTGGTAAAAATTTAATCAAGAACTCTATAACTCTCTCTGATGGTAGGAATTTTTTTTTGGAAATACATCTTTGAAATATTTCACCACCACTAGAAATAATTTTTTATCCTTCATCCCAAATGATAAAATAATAATCAAAACTTTTTGGAAAGTTAAATATATAATGTTCCTGGCAACATGTCCTTCTTGACTCACAAGAATGTTCCACTCTCCTCGAACAGATTAAACACTCTCATTGGCTATGTTAAAAGAAATTTCATGGTAATAATAGTCAATAAGAGCCTTAAACCTTAATATCCAATCATTTCCAATTATGATTTTTTATGTTCTCATCTCTAGAACTAAAAATATTATGTTATTTCCACATAATTAGTCATAATAGTAAATAAATGATATATAAATCCTAAAACTCTAGATAACATGAAAGTTATCTACACCCTCAATATGAATACAAGATCGAAAAATTTTATGTCTACCCCTAAACAAGAATTCATTATTTTTCCACTTCTGACAAATATAAAAAATAAATATTTCCCCTATCTTAAGGATGAAATACTTTTATTCCATTAGTATAAATCATATTTTATTCAATCATCACATCTTTACTCACCATCACTACATAGGTGGGGGGATACACAACATGATAATCTTAAATCTAATTTTGGGTCAGATAAATATCTTAAATACTTTGGATTTATGGTTTCATTCATAATTATATCTTATAAAAAATATATAAATTTTACAAAACAAGTTTAATAATTATACACTATCATGTTACTTTAGTTCAAATTAAAAAACTATGAGATTTATTAAACATTAAGTTCTTCAAAAGAAATTCTAACTAAACATCTTCTAAAATAGGAACCATGTAAAATCCTGAAAAAAAAATTCTTCCATTATAGCCTCCTACTAGTTAAAAGATTATCCCTATATCATGTAACAAAAAAATCACCCCATTAAAAATATAGATTATGGGGGAACTAGAGGATTTGATTAATCCTATACAATTATTCCTCAACTTCTTACACTCCAACATATCCTTTAAAGAAAGAATAATTCTTATAAGATCCTATATTTTCCAGGTACATATATCTTTTGTTTTGGTTTAACCTCTTTTATTTGGATTTTCATTTCTTCTTAAAACCTTGGCAGTCAATCCTTTTCCTTAGGAAAGGAGATATTTTTCTAGGGAAATGAATTAAATTTTATGGTTGTATATTTGTTTGAATTAATGAATTCTAGGTATAAATGTGTCAAAGAGAGAAAGAGGGTTCCCCATGGGTTTGGAAAGCTTCAGAGATGGTTTGGGTTCTTTCTATAGAAGCTAGGATAAGAGCTGTTTTTTGTGCACTTTCATGTCATGAATTCTCTACACGATGTGAACCAGTTGTAGGGTAGATGACGCAAACAAGTTTTGATCATGAAATGTTTACATGCCATGAAACTGGTTCACATTATTAAATGGTTGATCTAAATTATTTCAACTAGAGGTGATGTATTTTTCAATGTATCTTATAAATAGAGAAATTATCATTTTGAAACGGGTTCAAGTCATGAATATCTTGGGACCAGTAGTTTTAAACCACTTTGTGCATATGATCTTATTTTCATCCACCGTACATTCTCCTCAATCAAACTATAGGGAGACTCCAGGTGATTTAGAAGTGATTCCTCCGCTTCTATATGTCTCAGTTTATCATTTAGTCCCTGATGAGATCTTTCACTTTGGTTTTACCCTTTTTTCCTTCCACTATTATCTGTTATAGCGATGTGATCAATTAATCACCATTGAATTAGGTTTTTTTTTCTTAACGTTTATAAGATCAAGGTTTTCCTTGTGATCTCATTTGGCTTCCTTATTCATTGGAATTCCCTATTGAGATTGTTTCATTGATCTTTGAATAAAGGTAGGTGGTCTAGAAAAAAATCCATATGGGATGTTTCTATTTGTTTAAGTGTGCAATATTATTTGATTGTTCCAATATAATGTGAAAAATAACTAATGGAGTATTGGGTAATGATAATCAATTTTTTGAACCACTCCTTAGATCCCTTTGGATCCAATAGTGTTGAGGCCTATCTAACAGCCACCCAGAGGGTGAGAATACTATTGAATGACAATGAAATGGGTATTAGATTAAAATATAAACTAGCATAACCAAAGACTTTAGTTTATTTCTAATGATAGGATCAATTTAGAAAATGGATTAATTTATTATTTAAATGAATGGTGATACTTTGAGATGATATGGTTGTGTACATTGAAATGTTAAAGGGTTAAGACAAAACTTAATGAATGATATGGAATTTAAGGGCATAATATAATTTGTTGAATTGAACTTTTGGGATTATGATGTATGTTGTGTTATTTTTATCATTATGACTTTTGTTGTAGGTTGTGATGAAATCATCATATAGAGGGATTAGTATAGTTATATTGTAATTCTTATATGGATTTCCCAGGTTATGTTATAATGATTATAGGTCTCGAACTGGTTATATTGTGATTCTTATAGGTCTTGTCCCGATTATAGGGTAATGATTATAGGGTCTGGACCGGTTATGATGAAATGCTTGTATAGACGACTTCGACTGGTTATGCTAAAATGATTATATAGTGGTCTTGGCCCGAAAATGTAGTAATGATTACAAGGATTGGCCTGATAATGCTATGATTATAGTGCTTGAACCGGTTATGCTTAAATGATTATATAGAGGGCTTGGCCAAGTTATATTGTAATGCTTATAGGGCTTGTCCTGGTTATGTTGTAATGCTTATAGGTCATGACCCGGTAATACTAAAATTTTTATACATAGGGAATTTTCTAGGTTATGTTATTTTTCCATGGAATTGTGGTTACAGTTGGCATGGTAATGTTACATGCTTATAGATATTTGAGCATGGAGATGAAGTAGGTTGATTATTATACTATATTAATTGATTAATTAATACTCATGTTTTCCAATTTATTTCATGCACTGGCAATTAGACTGGTTACCTACTAAGTTATGTTAACACCCTATTCGAGTTTCTAATTGGTACCCGAGCAGATTACATAGATGCATGTTTAGACTAGGGAAAATGAATTTTTTGTTGATTTCAATTTTTCTGGATGGGTTGGAGTTTGGAGATGAGATTGGCCAGGGATTCGAGACTGGGGTGTTTTGAGTCTATTTGTGTCATTTTTCTATTTTATCTGTATGACTTACAATATGTAATTTAAATACATTTCCTCCTGACTATGCTTCATTATTTCTTTCACTTGGTTCATCCTTTATCTTCCTATTGTATAATGTATCATTTCTGCTATTTCTGTTACTCTGGTATTTTTTATATTCATTATATCTCAACTATATACCAGGGGATATAGTCTCCCCACTATGTTCTCTACACATATGTAGTTATTCAACAACCTATGTCATATAGGGAGGGGCACTTGAGGTCTAATGACCAACCATATTTTTCCATGTGAGAGAGTTCCAAATTGGGGAACATTACATTGTGGTATCAAAGGAGATCATGTTTGGTTTTTTCCTTAATTTTTGGGAAAGGTAAAAAGGAGACTAGGATGTGTTAGGACTTGGTAATGAGCTTGTGCATGGGAGTAACTAACCAATGAATGGGGGAAATTTGAGTGCACATGGATCAAATTGTTGATAATTTTGTTCACTACTTATGGTTGATATTATTTCACCTTGGGTGATTCACATTTTAGTCGATGTTATTATTTATTTATATTTATACTCGTTGCCTCATATGGAATGATAGGAGTATGCATCCACCATGATAGGAATGTAGGGATATGTATTGACATGCATTATGTAATGTCTCTTATTTTTTCATGTATTATTTTTAAATATTATATGGAATTAATTCAAGACCAAGCGTTGAGACGACATGCGATTCCAAGGCTCGGTGTTCCCAGAATAAATGATCAAAATATATTAAATATATTAAATAGCAAGCATGAGATGTTTTCTTAGAAAAGTCGAATGAATTGTAAATGGGTGCCCAGATCTGAAATCTAAGGGTACCATTGAATTCAGAGTAGTGACCTTACCCTAGGAGAGGCTTAACATCATCTAACACGGGTCAAATATGAAATTTAATTTTTGGATGTTTTAAAGAAACAATATATATTAAGAATTTATTTTATTTTAAAGTTACACAGTGGCACATCAATGTGTTTTCTTGTTTTGAAATAGGCAGGAGACTAGGGTTAGGCTCATAACCCAGAAAAACTTCCTAGAGGCTATAGAGTGAACCTGAAGAATTCTCTTGATGACAAATGATGACATAGCCTTGGATCAGAGATTGACAAAAACCACTTTGATGAATCTTGCTAATGGGAGTGACATGAAGATATATCTACTTCAAAGAATCATCCAACCATTAGGTTGGGCATGTTTTTTTAATTACTTCTTTCCCCATACTTTGATTTAACGATGAACCAAGATCAACCCACGAATAGGTTGATCGTTCATGCAGGAGGGTTTGATTTCGTGTTTGATTCAACGGATTGATTCCGTTTTTCTTTAGTTTCTTGATCATTATAATGGAACTGATCAAGGCATTAATGAACAATGGTCGAGGTTCATTCCTTGAGTTGTTTCTATGTGATTCCACCCCCCTTTTTTCCCACACGTTCTTCGTTCTTCATGGGGGTATGAATGGATGATCGTTGCACATTCAAATCACAACGCAGTGATCTAAAATAATAGATCTATAATTGTGATGACCTAGAGGAGGTGCAATGGTGATGGTGAAAAATGGATTAGTTTATTCTGGAAGATATCATTCTTTGATCATTCTTTGGATGGATGATTATAATTATATTTCTGTATGTATTAGAGGCCCAAAACTGACCAAATTAGTGATGTTATGACCGGATGACTTTAGATATGGAGATTCCTGATGAGGCATGGTCAGAATCACTGGACAAAGAAATAGGGAAGATGACTGGCATTCAAAACAGGGATTCGGGAAAATCCTGATGAACACGGCATGTATCCTATGGTACATGGTGAGTGGGACCCACTGAGTAGCGGCTAGGGTTTTGGGAATCATTGAAGTGACACACGGTATGTGACACCTGTCACACGGAATGTGGGAAATTCCCCAAAACCAAGACTATATCTTGTAGGATACATGAACACAAGTTAGAGTACAAGGCATTCCTAGAAAGCTTGTACCACACCACAAAAATGTTTTTATCCGATTAAAAGGATAACCCTGTGTACTAGTACACGGGTTGTAAGACACAGGTTGAAATCATGTACTGGCACACGACCAGAGTACACGAGTGGACCCTAGATAGAGGGACATGGCGTGCCACCCTTCCACATGATGTATTCCCATATTCAACCCGACATGTTCTAAACGACACGAGACATTGTGGACAAGAAATACTTGGGGTCAAGGAACATGGTGTGTGACCCTATTACAAACCATGTATAACTTTCTATATGGGTTGATTTCTTTGCCCACCGTATCTTAGGAAAGTTTCATTTGGGTTGGTGCTCTTGTTAGTTCATCTAAAGTTTAGTTGTTATCCTTTCCCATTCACAAGAGTATGGCCCCTCTAGTAATATTTTACTAGATATAGTCATGAAATACCCTCTAAGAGGCTTGGAGCAGGATCCTATATCCATTATTGGACCTAGGTAAAGTTTGGTATCGATGCGACCAATACTACCTAATGTTGATCCTTTACTTATCAAGAGAATCCAGATGAGTCATGGTATACGCCATGGGCCTAGTAGTGATCCTCATCCATGAATGGAAATCTTCCCAATTACGGAGTTCATTCTCTCTGAGTGAGTGTATTGTATTCTCTATTTAGGTCTATCAGTGCATCTATCTCTCATGAAGGTTCCCGAAGAACAATACATCTCAGGTGGACGTCACCAGTGCTATCAGACTCAAGGGAATATGCTCCTAGATGAGTGCTCCGTGGAATCTATAGACTGAATTTCAACTGTCGATATGCAGTCATTGTGACATACCTTTAGACTATAGGTTTGGGTTTGATTATATATGGATATGTCATTGTTATATATACTGTAGACATATACTGTTCAGAGATAACTATACCTTTACCTTTGGTATTGCTTTATGGTTTCAGGGTGTCATACTGAGTATTGTTATTATCACCCATGTACGAGCTTTGCCCGCACATGTTGTGTCCTGTGTAGACAACCGACCTTTTGATAGATTCTAGGGTATACCGAGACTGGAGATAGCTTTGTGAGTTTCAGATAGGCCAAGGTGTTCCTATGTCTTTGAGTAGAAGTCATAGAACCTATCTTTTTTATATTATGGACTTTGTAGTTTCAAGACTCTTTCTTTTAGTGATATTGTATTTTGGCCTAGTTTACTTCACTACACTTTTCTTTCCTATTGTACTCTATTGGTTGGGTTTAGTGGTATGCATTCATTTTTTGTATCTTAGTGGTATTTACATTTCAACATTTGTGGCTTGGAGATTTTTTCATTTGTACAGGTACTTAGGAAATGCCTCCCATGTTAGTGATATACCTACTCAATGCTAGTCACCAGCCCATGGCCTATTGGAGGCGGGCTTGGGGAGTTGTGGCATAGGCCCCACTGGGACTGGTCATGATATAGTAGTATTAGAGGTGGTCAGTTCTACCTTATAACTGAGATTCTATGAGATTGGTTTGGGGTAATAATGTTAAGTGTTTCATGTTCGGATTTCTGGACCGAGACTCTAGTGTTTTTGTAAGCAATCAATGTATCCATACACTGAGAATCTGATAACCTTCTTTTCAACTCAACACATGAGAACACTAGTTTCAAGGGGAATCAATAATTTTATATGCATCATATAGGAATGGGTTGTGGTTTCCATTTCATTTTTGAGTCAACTATCTAGATATACTCATTGGGTATGGTACATCTTGTTTTCCTAGTGGATGCCTCCGTTATACATACCAAATAGGATCGAGATTCATGATCAAGAGGATGAACCCCATAGGGATGGAGCTTTTATATAGAGACCAGTTCCCCAGGCATTACCTCAAAGTGGTTCAATAGATATACCACCACCAGGGGAGAGGCACATGGTACCTGCAGTACTAGAAGATGAGGAGTATAGGCTGAGCACAATTATTGAGTTTCATAGATAGATACCCCTCAGGTTCTGAGGTATGCCTGAACCTTAGGTGTTTGAGGACTGGCTTGAGGCAGTGACCCGATTTTTCTGTCTAGTAAGGACCCAAGTGTACCTGATGGTGATCCTAGAAGTGTTCCTTCTTTAGGGTTTGGCTGGGTGATGGTGGATTTTGACCACGCAGACTCACCACAAGGTGAATCTTTCATGGATGGAGTTTGATAATCTCTTTAGAGAGGTGTTATCTCTAGTTACACTGATAGAAATGCATATACAAGAGATTTTTCATCTCCAAAAGGGTATCATGATAGTGTCTAACTATTCATCGAGGTTCACCAACCTCTCTAGGTACTCTATGGATATGGTTAGGCATTAGTACTTCAGGGATCATACCTTTAATCAAAGTCTACATCAAAACATCCAATCCAACATCATACCTCTATGAATTATGACTTATTCTGGAGTGATCGAGCGAGACTTGGTGGTCGAGAGCTTCTTGGATGAGGAGAAGCATTCAATGATAGTCAGTAGCATGCAGACAACTATAGAGACCTCGAAAGTAGCAATCTGATGTTAGACACATGGATCAGGATATGGGACATGTCACAGGAGGTCCCAGGATAGGTTATCTGTAGTCCATGGCTCTCATGATGGATCCATTCAGCATGGGGAGAAGTTATTCTACACATGTGATAGTAGAGAACATCTCTCTAGAGATTGTCCAACCCATCAAGCTACTGATAAGGAGGTTGTGGATAGACCATCAAGGCAGAGGCAATGAGTGGAGTAGGTAGATCTATTTGGTGGAAGATATGGAATAGGAGTAGGGAGAGCTATAGTAGGTGGAAGACTTTTTAATATACTACCACAACCACCCCCAAGAGATCAACAATAGGCTCAGGGAGCTGGAGGATAGGGGCAGGGGTAGCTAAATGTAGTTGAGTTATATGACCCATGGACTCTTGGCATGATCCAATGTGAGATTTGCATATTTTCTACCTTAGATTTTGTCATTATATATATAGGTTCCAGTAATTCTTTCCTTTCCACTTACCTTGTACAAGACCTTGAGATTATAGTATAATTGTTGACTCGACCCTTATGATTGGAGACACCTATAGAAGAAGACTCGATGATCACACACCTTTTCCAACAATGTGATATTACCCTTAGAGGAAAGAGTTTCAGGTAGAACCTCTTAGTGGTAGAATCAAGGCCTTACGACATCATTCCCAGTATGGATTGTCTATCTTCAGTCCATGCTCAGATTAACCATTTTAGGTGAAGGTTTTGGTGTTCCCACAGTGATGGGATGAGGTTTTCCTTTTTTGGGGAAAAGGAAACTCATGAAGCATAGGATGGGCTCATGTATAGGAGGGTGCAACTGATCACTCATGAGTTGGCTAGATTTACCCATAGAGTAGAATATTTTGTGGGTTTTCAGTTCCCAATAGTAGTGGTAGAATACGAGGGTGTATTTCCAGAAGATGTTCTAGGATTACCTCTACACCGGAAGATAAAATTATGGATTGATTTACACCATGATATGACACTGATATCAGCACTAGCATATCGAATGGATCTTGTAGAGATTCATGGGATGAGGGTGCATGTTGAGGACTTATAGAGGAAGGTATTTGGGAGACCTAGTGTTTCATCCTAGGTAACCCCAATTTTATTTTCCAAAAAGGAAGATGGGAGATTGATGTTGTGTGTGGATTACCGGTTCTTGAACCAAGTGATGGTAAAGAACAATTATCCACTATTGAGGATCAATTACCTCTTCGATCAGTTGAGAGGGGGACGATGGTTCACGAAGGTTGAACTTCGATCAGGCTATCACTAGCTATGAGTACTGGATGAGGATATACTAAAGATCATCTTTAGATGCTTCTATGGTCACTATGAGTACTTGGTGATTCCCTTTTTCATGAAGAGATCCCCAACAGTGTTCATGGGACTCATGAACCAAATCTTCAAGCCATACTTAGACCGATTAGAAGTGGTCTTCATCGATGATATCCTTGTGTACTCTGCATCTGAGGAGGAGAACGCGAGATAGATATGAATGGTTCAGGATGTACTCTGAGGGCTCCATCCTTATGGGAAACTCTGAATGTGCAAGTTCTGGATTTAGGTGTTCCACTTTCTGGGGCACGTTATCTTAGCATATGGAGTAGCACTTGACCTAGACAAGGTAGAAGCAGTGTTATCATGGGATATACCTAGAAGTGTGATGGAAGTTCGGATCTTCCTTGGGATAATAGGCTATTACGAAGATTCATACCAGATTTCTCCTGGATATCAGCACCGATAATAGATTTGACTCAAAAGTGGTATCCTTTTGTGTGGACAAAGAAGTGCCAATAGTATTTTAGTAGTTCAGGTATATTTTGAAAAAATCTTTGATCTTGAGATTTCTAGAGAAGGGAGTCGAGTACGTGGTGTCCTACGATACATTAGGGATCGAACTTGGTTGTGTCCTGATGTAGTGGAAAGTGGTGATTCCCTATGGTTTTCACCAATTGAAGCCACATGAGAAGAACTACATGACCTACATTCTTGATTTGGCAGCGTCAGTATTCACATTGAAGATGTGGCGACACTACCTGATGGGTGTGGGGTTTATCATCTACTCCGATCAAAAGAGTCTCAAATATATCTTTTCACAAAATAATCTGAACATGATGTAGGGGAGATGTCTAGAGTTCTTCCAGGACTAGGACTTTTACATTTTTTATTCTCCTGGGAAGGAGAACATGTTTGTGGATTTTCTCAGTAGGAGATCTAGTACACAACTTCTGAAAGATATGTCAGAGTAGTGGCCTACATACAATTATCCTTCATGGATAAAGATGATACAACTTAACTCAAGTTGATGGTTTTCAAACCTCTAATCTTGTAGTGATTTAGGTATGCACATATTGGGGATACCGACTGTGAGACCTTACATGCTCAGGTGTCCACTAGGAATGCTCCCGATGGATATTCATAAGGTGGAGAGAACATCATTCTTTTTAGAGGGCAGATAATTGTACCAGCGATGTTGAGGGAGGAGGTTCTGAGGGAGTTTCAAACCTCCCCTTTGGCCGTACACCTTGGCATGGAAAAGATGTACCAGGAAATCTGATGTCAGTTTTAGTGGACAAGGATGAAGAATGAAGTGACATAGTTTGTTTCCCGATGCCTTACCTGGTAGTTGGTGAAGGATGAGCACCAAATTCCTGCGGGTTTAGATCACCTCTAGAGTTCTCAGAATGGAAGTGGGATAGAATATTGATGGACTTCGTGATGGGTTTACCACATATATATAGGGAACATAATGTCCTCTAGGTGATAGTTGACTGAATCACAATGTCAGCAAACTTCCTAGATATTTGAGAGCATTTTTTAGTAGAGAGCTTGGGACGCCTCTACATACAGGATATAGTGTGGATTCCTAGACTCCCATCGACAATTATTTAAGATAGAAATGATCATTTCACATTGCGGTTATGTAAGGGATTTCAGTAGGCTTTTGGGACTCAGTTATTCTTGAGCATAACATTTCATCCCTATATGGATGTCCAGATAGAGATGACCATTCAGGTTCTACAAGACATATTGCAGGCTTGCATCTTGGATTTCATTCATAGTTGGGAGGACCGCCTACCACTAGTAGAGATTGCGTACATTAATAGTTACTACTCCACTATTGGTATGGAACTGTTTGAGGAATTGTATGAGAGACCCTATCGGTCACCACTTTGTTGTACTAACCTAGGAGAGTCATCACTCATGCGACCAAAGTTATTATGACCTACTATCGAGAAGGTGAAGATCATCTAGGTGTGGATAAATACTATGAAGATATAGTATAAGTCATATGATGATAGAAGGAGGAGACCTTTAGATTTTGAGTAAGGAGACCATGTCATCCTTCGGGTCTCACCTCGATGAGGTTTACAGAGATTTGGATGAGGTAGAAAGTTATCTCTGAGGTTCATCGACCCTTTACGGATACTACATAGAGTTGGAGAGGTGGTGTACCACTTAGCTCTACCCCCGTTGTTGCATCGGGTACATGATGTCATGAACATGTCACAACTGAGGAGGTACGTGCATTACCCATCGTATATCATCGACTGGGGAAAGCTAGAATTGACGATGGAGCAACCTTTACTGAGTACCCAATGGAGATCGACAATTAGCAGGGGAGGATCCTTCATTGGAGAGAGATTCCTCTGGTGCGTGTTTGGTGGAAACATGAAAATATCCAGGAGAGCACAAGGGAGCAAGAGGCTTAGATCCATCTGCAATACGCACAACTTTTTCTATAGCCTTTGTTTTTGTCGTTTTGGGGATCTAAATCTCCAAGGTGGGGGGAATGTAATGTCTCTGATTTTTTTACGATTTAAAAAAAAATAGTATATGGAATTAATTCGAGACTAGGATTTGAGTTGATGTCTGATTCTGAGGCAAGGAGTTCCTAGGATAAATGTTTGAAATATATTAAATATATTAAATAGTGAGCATGAGCGATTTTCCTGAAAAAGTGGAATAACTTCTAAACAGGTGCCTGGATCAGAAATCTGAGGGTACTATTCCATTCAAAGAAACAACTTTGCCATAGGTGAGGCCTAACATCAAACGATGTGGGTCGACTATGAAAGTTAATTTTTTGACGTTTTGAAGAAATAAAATAAATTAAGAATATATGTTATTTTAATGTCATAGAGTGGCACACCGATGTGTTTTGTTGTTTTAAAATAGGCAGGAGCCTAGGGTTAGGCTCATAACCCTGGAAAATTTCCTAGAGGATCTAGAGAGAACCTGACAAAGTATCTTGATGGAAAAAAATGATGGAGCCTTGGATTTGGGATTGATGAACACCGCTTTGACAAATCTCGCCAATGTAAGCAACCCGACGATTGGTATGCTTCATTGAAAAATCCAACCCCAAGGTAGGGAATGTTGTTTTAATTAATTCTTTCCATATTCTTTGATTTAGCGATGAACACAGATCAACCAATGAATAGGTTGAGCCATTGTTCAATCGTTATTTTGGTAGGGTTTGATTTTGGGTTTGATTTAGGGGATAGATTATGTTTTGATTTAGTTTCTTGATCATTATAATGGAATAGATCAAGGCTGTAATGAACAACAGCTGAGGTTCGTTCCTCATGTTGTTTCTATGTGATTTCATCCGCCTTTATCCCTGTGCCTTCTTTGTTATTCACGGGTTATGAATGGATGATTGTTGTGCATTAGAATCATGGCGCAATGATCTAAAATTGTAGATATGACATCGTGGAGACCTACAGGAGGTATGATGGTCACTACGAAAAAATGCGTATTTAGCCTCGGTTTTTTTTCCGTTTCGCAGCGGTTTAAACTGCCACTAAATCATTCTATGACAGTTTTGAAAAACCGCCGCTAAATCGTGCATTTGGAAACTATTAGTTGTGGTTTTCAAAACCGTCATAGAAAGTTTCACAGTGGTTTTTTGCGGCGGTTTTTTTGAATTTTTTTTTGAATTTTTGAATTTTTTTGAATTTTGTAATTAAATTTTATTTATTTAGTTATTTAGTTATTTAGTTATTTAGTCATTTAGTTATGTATTTATTTATTTCGTATTTATTTTAATTATTTCAGATTTATTTTATTTATTTCGTATTTATTTTATTTATTTCGTTTTTATTTCGTATTTATTTTGTTTATTTCTTATTTATTTTGTATTTATTTTATTTATTTTACCCATGCCCATGCCCATGCCCATGAAATATAAAGAAATTTTGGGTTTGGTGAGATTTGAACTCCTAACCTCTTGCATATTTTCCAATGACTTTACCACTCCACCAGGCTCGTCATGTGGTAAATAAACAGAATTTAATATACTTATATATACTAAATGAAAAACAAATAATACATAACTAATAGATATAAACTCAATAATAATTAAACAATAAGAAATTATCAACAATTAATAATCAACAATCAATAATTAATAATTATTTATTTATTAGTTATTTATTGAGTAAATTATTTATTTATTATTATTTACTGTTTATTATAATAAATAACAAATAAATTATAATAATAAAAACATAAATTATAAAATTATGAAAATAAAATAATAAAATTACAAAATTAAAATAATAATATTATATAATAATAATATAATAAATAATAAACAACAAATAGTAAACAATAAACAATAAAAAATAAAAAATAAAAAATAAAAAATAAAAAATAAAAAATAAAAAATAAAAAATAAAAAATAAAAAAATAAAAAATAAAAAATAAATAATAAATAATAAATAATAAACAATAAATAATAAACAATAAACAATAATAAATAATAATAAATAATAATAAAAAAATAATAAATAACAAGTAATAAATACTAAATAATAAATAATAAATAATAATAAATAATAAATAATAAACAATAAATAATAATAAATAATAATAAATAATAAATAATAAACAATAAATAATAATAAATAACAAATAATAAATAATAATTAATAATAAATAATAAATAATAATTAATAAATAAAAACAAATAAGAAATACTAAATAAATAATAAATAATAAATAATAAATAATAAATAACACATAATAAAATAATTATAATAAATAAATATAAATAATAAATAGGAAATAATAAATAAAAGACAAAAAACAGTAAATAATAAATAATAAATGATAAATAAAAAATAATAATAATAATAAATAACACATAATAAATAATTATAAATAAATAAATAATAAATAATAAATAATAAATAATAAAAATAAATAATAAATAATAAATAATAAATAATAAATAATAAATAATAAATAATAAATAATAAATAATAATAAATAATAAATAATAAATAATAAAAAATAAACAATAATATATAATAAATAATAAATAATAATAAATAATAAAAAATAAAAAATAAAAAATAAAAAATAACACATAATAAATAAATTCTAATAAATAAATATAAATAATAAATAATAAATAATAAATAAAAAACAAAAAACAGTAAATAATAAATAATAAATGATAAATAATACATAATAATAATAAATAACCCACAATAAATAATTATAAATAAATAAATAATAAATAATAATAAAAAAAATAAAAAAATAAAAAATAAAAAATAAAAAATAAATAATAAAAAATAAATAATAAAAAATAAATAATAAAAAATAAATAATAAACAATAAATAATAATAAATAAATAATAATAAAAAATAAAAAATAAAAAATAAAAAATAAAAAATAAAAAATAAAAAATAATAAATAAAATATTATTATTATTAATAATAAACAATAAACAATAAACAATAAACAATAAATAATAAATAATAAATAATAAATAATAAATAATAAATAATAAATAATAAATAATAAATAAATATAGATAATAAATAATAAATAATAAATAATAAATATTAAATAAATAATATTAAATAATAAATAGTAAATAATAAATAATAAATAACCATTAACAAATAATAGATAATAAATAAATTAAATTATATTATAAATAATAAATAATAAATAATAAATTAAACACATGAAAAAGTATGAAAGGGCGTGATAAGGGATGAAAAATCATGAAAACGCATGAAAACTGATGGAGAAGCATGAAGAAGCATTAGAAAGCATGGGAACGCATGAAAACTCATGAAAACTCTGGAAAACCCCTTAAGAATTCAACATAATCCTCATACTAACCCCCAAAAACCATTGATAAAGATAACAAGTCATGAAAACCCAAATAAATAGTAATAAATGGAACAACCATTAAAACCCATCAAAACAGTCAGAAAGTGACAAAAACATTGGACTCACATTAATGGAGAAAAATTATGGTCTGAGAGTCCATTACAAATCCATTATCAGTCAAATCAAAGATCCTAAAATGATTTTTAGCTTGATAGGTGAAAGAGAAAAAATGGATAAGTGGATTAGAAGTTACGACCATTTTTAAAAAAAGAGGGCGGGGAACATGTGCTAGAAACCAGGAATCAAAAAACATAACAAACCCAATACCAACTAAAAGGCCATAACTTATGATCCAGAAGTCCATGTGCGTGTCGCGACTAGTCAAACTGAAGCTCAAGAAATGAATTATGATCTGGAAGGCGGAGGGGTCCGAACTCACACGCGGATCAAAAGTTCGGTTTGTTTGAAGAAAAGTTCGACGGGACACCAGTGACAGAAACATGGTTTTGGAGGCCTTTGGAGGGGTTTTTGGGGTCAAAAAACTCAACAGAAGTTTTCTTATGTCAAATTGGTGCATAACTCTCTTTGCTGGCTTCGATTTGATATGTGGTAGAGCCCAAACAGAGACCCAGAGCGAAAGTTATATCCATTTGAAGTTGGAAAACTTTTTTTAACTTTCTTCTAACTCTCATAACCTTTTCACCTTAGATCGTCTCAGTGTTTTGATTATACGTGCCTCTAGATCTCTTCATGAGCTTCGATTTTATTGGTTGTGGTGCTCCAATGGACATCTGGATCAAAAGTTATGGTCGTTTTAGTGATTTGAGGGTTTCTAAGGATTTTTTTATTTTTTTCATTTCATTTCGTGGTGGTTCTACCTGAACCGCCAAAATTTCACGGCGGTTTTTTTAAAAAACTGCCGCTAATCCTTGAAAAAATTAAAAAAATTATAAAAAAAAAATTTATCACATTTCGCGGTGGGTTTTAAACCACCGCGAAAAAACCGGCGCGAAACACCAGTTTTCATATACTGGGTTATGGAGACAAACTGATCTTAGAATTATGAAATATATATTTCTTCGATCATTCTTGAGGTGGATTTTCAGAATTGTATTTTCAAGTAGATTGAAGGCCTGAATCTTACCGAATCGATGATGGCTTGACCAGAGGACTTTGGATCTAGAGTTTCCCAATGAGGTGTAAATGGAATCAGTGGCTAGAGAAATAGGGAAGACAACCAGATTTCAAACCAAGGATTATGGAAAATCCTAATGAACATGATGTGTATCATATGATACACAGCTTGTGGGAACCACTGAGCATTGGCTAGGGTATCAGGAAGTAATGAAGTGACACACGACATGTGACACCTTCCTCGGAACTTGAGGTGTATCTTAGTGGATACACAGACATGGAGTGAAGTACAAGGAATACCTATATGGTGTGTACCCCACAACAAGGATTTCCTGAGATGGTTACGCGGACAACCCTGTGTATTGGTACATGGGAAGGAAGACATGGGTTGGCACCGTGTGTTGGCACATGGCCAGAGTACATGAGTGGATCCCCAATGGAGGGACATGGCGTGGGCCCCTTCCACATGACTTGTACCAAACTTCTACATGAAATATTCTAAACGACATGGGCTGTTGTACATAGGCAGTACCCAGGGTCATGTAACACGGTGTGTGACCCTACTATTTTTGTGTATAACTTTCTAAATTGCATGATCTCCTTTTCCACCATATCTCGGTCATATTTTGTTAGAGTTGTTTCCCTGGTTCCTTCTTATGAAGGTTAGTTGGCATCCTTTCTTATTCACATGAGTATGGTCCCTTTAGCTATATTTTACTAGATATAGTCATGAAATCCCCGCTGAGAGGCTCAGAGATGGATATTATATCCATTCTTGGCCCTAGGTAGAGTTAGGTATCGATGTGACCAATCCTAGCAGACACCATTCCTCTAATAAGAAGGTGAATCCAGATGAGTCATGGTATGCTCCATGGCCCTGGCAGTGATCCTCATTTCCACATCATGATATTCCCACTCGTTGAGTTGGTTCTCTCGAAGTGAGTGTATCATATTATATCTTCAGATCTATCAGCATATCTATCTCTTATGACGGTTACCGAAGAACATTACTTCTCAGGAAGACGTCATTAGTGCTATCGGACACAGGAGCATGTGTTCCCAGATTAGTGCTTTGAGGAATCATAGGACTGAATCACTAGTGTTGATATGTGGCCATTGTGACTTACCTTTAGAATATGGGGTTGGGTTTGAGTATATCTGGATATATTCATGTTATATGTAATGTATACCTATACTATATTGAGTAGATTGTACCTTTACATTGTATATTGCTTTGTGGTTTTGAGGTGTCCTAATAAGTATTATTATACTCACCCACACATGGGCTTTTCCACCACATGTCGTGTCTTGTGAAGACGAGTGATTTTTTGAAGGAGTCTAGGGTGGAATGTTATGGGAGAGATCTTTGTGAGTTCTAGATAGGCCAATGTGTTCCTATAAATTCAAGTAGCTTTCCTAGTACCTATCTTGTTTATAGGTTAGAATTTGTAGTTTGCAGACTCGTTCTTTTGGTGAGCTTGTATTCTGGTCCAATTTACTTTATCGAACTTTGATTTCCTATTTTACTATGTCGGCTGGGTTTAGTTGTATGCATGCATTTTTGTTCCTTAGTGGTTTTGACATTTCATTATTTGTGGCTTGGATTTGTGTGTGTGTGTGTGTGTGTGTGTGTATAGGTACTTATAATATTCCTCCCATGTTAGTGATTTGTCTATTCGGTGCTAGTCACTAGCCCCTGGCCTATTGGAGGTGGGCTTGGGGAGTCATGGAACATGCCCCACTAGGACAGTTCTGGAAACATTGTTCAGGATAGGGACATATTTATTATATCTAATATATTTTCCTAGATGAACTGTGAAATGAGATCCATGTTTTATATGATAAATGAAATAACTTTATTTCAATCCAATTCACATATTAATCCATGTTTAAAGGGACCAGGATACAGTGGTTCTCAATTTTTTTCACCAATTAAGGATGACCTTTTTGTTTTCTAGTGTTCTATGGATAGTGTTTTTCTTATCAAGAAAATACTTCCTCGTTTCCTTCGAATTGAGATTCAAGATATTGGAAATCATCATGCTCCTAAAAAAGATGAACTAGGGCTTCCTATAACTCCTAATGATCATATGGATGTTCATCTTCACAACATCTACCTGGGGGCCATGTGACCCATGAAAATGGATACTCTTGACACTATAACTTTGATATATGAGTTGGTGAGATATTTTTAGCTACAACATCCACCTACATTCACTAGGAAGGGAGGCCCCTAGGCAACCAAATTTTGGATCAAGTCAGTATAGATGATCTTCAGGTACCTCGATACACCCAAAGATAGGAGGGTCAATCTTTATACATACATGATCTAGGGTCCTTCCATTCATTGGAGTGTCATTCTATAGAAATATGGTTAGTAAGAGGATTTATAATTGAAGAACTTCAAAGAAAGTTTTTTGAACCACTTCTATATTGAAGCATTGAGGGAGGAGAAGGCTCATAAGTTCATGCACCCGACATAGTAGATCAAGCTAGTGATGAGATATGTTGGACATTTAACCAACTTCAAGTGCTTTATGGCATATTTAAAATTTTATGAGATAGCTAGGGTGAGGAATTTCAAGGATGGTATTCACAAAGATATTAGGTCAAAGTTGAAAGGTTTTTAGATGAGAAAAATTTTAGATGTTAGGAATAAAGCGCTTGTTAGAGAATGGAATATAATAGAGGAACTGAGAACTGTCCATGCTATTTTAGTAAGGAAAACTAGGATCTTGTCTTCTGGTGAAAAAAATCAATGCTATGATAGTTATCAAAAATGTGACCATGGGTAGAGGAGTTAGGGGAGTGGGTATCCATCTACGGACCATGTTTTGTTACAGTTCTTTCAATGCTTCAATTTTGGTCATAAGAATCCTCAATGTCCATACCATACTTTGGAGTGTCATTCTTATGGAAGGTTGGGGAAACTGTAGAGTTTTTTTAGGAGCATGTAGTATCAGAGCAGTGGAAGGGGATTAGGATGGGTACTATAGTCTGGAAAGGACTCAGCTTACCCTTAACATATTGGTAATTGGATTTCCACTAGACATTCAGGTCGAGGTAGGGGGTGTTGTTCTCCAATAGAAGATTGAAAATACTTAGAAGTGGGGAAAATGTAGGGGAGTCAGGTTGTAACCTAGGGTAGAGGGGAATTTCATATACATGCTATGCAATATACTCTAGATAGTTTGTGTGAAGGATATTCTACCTTCAAAGGTACAATTCTTGTATCATCCACCTTATCTTGTATTTTTTTAATATAGGAGTATCAAATTACTTTATATCAGCTCTTTTATTGTCAATCGGTTTGGGTTAGTTGTGAAAAATTTGGATGGTGTTTTTACCATCGACGTACAGTTGGGAGTGTATTCAGAGAATATCAAACGTTACAAGGAATTTTCTCTAGAAATTGCTGGTTACTATTTCCTTTGGGAACATTTTGTCCTATAAATTATAGGATTCTATTTGATTAATTGTATGGATTGTCTAGTTCAATAAAAATATCATATAGACTCTTATTAGAGGAGAGTTACCTTTCTATATCCATAAAGAGGAAACTATTTTCTATAGGGTGAGTGAGATCTTTAGGATGTTCAGGCAAATACCATTCAATATAGATTCAATTGTATCATGGATTATATAATAACTCTTTATCTTGATGTTAGTGGAATGAAGTAAGATACTTTTCCTCTAGTGGTAGACCATTTTTAGAGTTTTTTTAAAGAGTTTCATGTCTTAACACCCAAGTGGGAGATCGATTTCATGACCAAGTTGGTGTCAGGAGCAGAGCTAGTTTCTATCGCACTTTATAGGATGGCACCAGTTGAGCTTTTGGAATTGAAGGTTAAGTTGGATGGTATGGTGGCTAAGGGATTCATACGACCAAGTACATCACTATGGGTTTCTTTGATTATTTAATCATATAAGGCTTATGGTACATTGATATTACGTGTGGAATACCAAATATTGAACCAGATGACCGCCAGGAACTAGTATCCCCTTCTGAAAATCAATGATCTCTTCTATTAGCTAAGTGATTCAAGGATTTTATCAAATATTGACTTCAAATTAGAGTATCATCAGTTGATAGTGAGACTATAATACATACCTAAAACTTATTTTAGGAGAAGGTATGGAATATATGAGTTCGTAGTGATGTGGTTTGATTTGATGAACACACCAGCGGTATTCATGGCCTTGATGAATCAGATCTTTCATTCATTTATAGATCAGTTCGGGTGGTTTTCATCGATGAAAACTTAGTGTGATCCCAGTTAGTAGAGGATTGTTCGCAAAATATTGGTATCATCTTGAGTATATTGAGATATCATCAGCTTTATGCCACATTATATAAATACAGTTTATGGACTAATAAAGTTCACTTCTTAGGAAATTTTATCTCATAGGTTGGAGTGTTAGTAGACATATAGAAGGTTTCAACCATGGTATAATTTGATCATCCCAAGAATGGCTTATAGATTTGGAGTTTTTTGGGTTCATAAGGTTATTACTGGCACTTTATCTAGGACTTCTTCTATCTGGAAACACTACTATTTGAGCAGACCAAGAAAGGGAAGAAGTTTGTTTGTTTGGATTCTTGTAAGAGATAATTTTAGGAGTTGGAGGGAATGATGGAATTATCACCAATACTCACCTTTTTTATAATGGGTAAGGAATATATTTTGTATTATGACACTTTTATAGTTGGACTTGGATTTATTCTAATGTTGGATAAT
Source organism: Viscum album (assembly GCA_963277665.1). Classification (NCBI taxonomy): domain Eukaryota; kingdom Viridiplantae; phylum Streptophyta; class Magnoliopsida; order Santalales; family Viscaceae; genus Viscum; species Viscum album. The sequence continues at coordinate 1,260,052,693 of OY728122.1, forward strand.
CGAGTGGTTTCATATGGTTCCCAACAATTGAGACAATGTGAGAGAATTATTCTAATAATAATATAGGGTTATATATGATGGAAAATGCCTTGAGATGCTGGTGAAACTATATTTTTTGCAATAGGTTTATAGTCTATATAGACCATAAAATCATTAGGTACATCCTTTCTCAGTGGGACTTGAACCTTCATCAGAGGAGGTGGGTCAAGTATCTGTAATCTTTCGACTTTGAATTGTCTTATACACAGGGAAATAAAAACATCATTTTAGATTACATGAGCTAAAATATGCATACAAAGGTAGTGTAAGAGTATTATAATGAGTTTCATTTGATGGAACTCTTTTCAAATATGAATATAGATGCTCAGGAGTCCCACCGATGAGTATCGCTGACTCTAAAACCTGCTATACCTATGATTTTGGACAAGACCAAGACTGAGTAGTTATCTGATTAAAAAGGAATAGATCTAAGTGAAAACATATATGGTGGGTATCCACCATCATGATGGTATTTTGGAATTAGAAATTATCTTCTTTTCAATGTATGAGTATGGGTTTATACGAGCATGCATGAGGAGCTAACGAGAGTGTCTCAGGTTTCTAGATAGGTGGTACACCCATGTCTGCCAAAGATGTATCATGATCTCCATAGATAGTAATGGTTTCCAGGAATGAAGAAGGATTTAGTTGGATTTTTGGAAAGATGTTTCACCTATCATAAAGTGAATCCCAAGAATTATAGGATTTTTGGGTTATTGTAGGCTCCCCCCTTTCTATAGTGGAGATGGGATGATGTCACTATGGATTTTGTGACAGGATTTCCCAAGACACCTCACAAGAATGATGTAGTATGTGTGATATTAGATTGAATAAAGAAGGTATCCCACTTATTTCATATTACGGAGACCATCACTATTGATGATCTGGGTAGTCTTTAAATTTTAGAGATAGTTCGGTTGCATGGTGTTCTATTTTGTACCATTTCTAATAGAGATCCTCATTTCACATCTTAATTCTGGAAGGGTATTCAGAAGTCTTTGAGATCATAGGTTCTTCTCATCACATCCTATCATCCTCATATATATGGTCAAACTAAATATAATATTCAGATTTTGGAGGATAGGTTATGAAACTCTATATTGGATTTCAGTGGTTTCTGGGAGAATCATATTGCACTCGTAGAGTTTTTATATAAAAAATGCATTCATGCATCAATCCAAATAGAACATTTTGAGGATTTGTATGGAAGGTCGTTCCATTATCCTCATTTTTGGTTGGAGGTAGGTGAGTTGGTGCTTTTGGGGCTAGTGTTGTGCAAGATACGTCTGAGAAGATTCAGTTGATCGAGAAGTGGTTGGTGACCATGTAGAGAAGGTAGAAATATTATGTTGAACCGCAGAGATGACCTATAGATTTTGAGTTGGTTCATCGTGTTTTCCTTCGAGTGTTTTCTGGTTTGAGACAACACCATATAAGGAAACAAGTAAAGCTGGTGCATAAGGTTTTTAGGTCATTTTAGATAGTAGAAGGGGTATACCCAATGGCATACTGATTGGCCCTTCAGTGGTTATACAGTGTCATGCCCGACGTGTTTCATGTATCATATCTTCGAAGATGTCATCCCAAACCATCTCATGTGATAGATGTTGATGATTTCAAGCTAGATGTAGATGCATCCTTCAAGGAGTATCTGATATATATTGTGGACCATAGTAAGAAGTATCTCTGATGAAAGACCATGCCTCTAGTTTGAGTGTAGTGGCATCATAGGCATGTTTAAGAGGAAACTTGGGAGAGGGAATTTGATGTGTGAGAACATTTTATAGAAATATTCACCAAGACCCCACAATGATTCTAGGAGTATCTCAGGGAAGAGATGTTATATGGTGGTGAGGTTGTAAGATCTCATCTTTTCCAGTTATATCCCACTTAAGTTTTGGATGAACCTTTTTTAGATGTTTTTTTATTTCCTTATTAAAACCTTGGTTCTTGAGCCTTTTATTTGGGGTTGGAGATCTTTTTATCGTGAAAATGATCTAAAGATCAGGGAAGTATGTATTTTTGAGTTAATGGTGTCCATGTAAAAATGTTTCAAAGTTATTATAAGGGTTATCCATGGGTTTGGAAAGCTTAGTAGGTGGTTCAGGTTCTTTCTACAGAATCTGGTCTTAGGGTTTCTACTGGACACATTCACATCATAAACAGTTTACATGACATTAACTTATTATTGAGCAGATTACATGAAATGGTTTAGAGAAAGAAAATTTTACACAATGTGAAACTGTTTCACATCATATAATATTTGATCAAGGTTATTTTAACCCAGGGTAATGTGTTTTTTTGACATATCGTATAATTCAAGAAATTCACATTGTGAATATCTCAGGGCTAGAGGTTTTAAACCACACTATGTGTATGATTTTATATTCATATACTATAAACCCTCCTCTCTCAAACCATAGTGACACTCTAATAGATTTTGGAGTGATTCCCCCCTTCTCGATGTCTTGGTCTAATTTTTAATTCCTGATGAGTTCTTTAACTTCAGTTTTCCCCCTTCTTTATTTATCTATTCTCTTTTATAGCGGTGAGATTTTTCAACTATCATTGAATTAGGTTTTGATCCTGATGTTTGTGTGATTTATGTTTTCCTTGTGATCTTCATTGCCTTCTCTATTTATTTTTGTTCCCTATTTAGAGTGCTTTTTCTATCATCGAATAATGGTAGGTGGTCTAGGACAAATCCTAAAGTCTGCTTCTATTTGTTTAAGTGTGCGTATATTATGTAATTTCACCAACATAATGTGAACTCTAACTAAAAGAATAATGGGTAATGATAAAGATTTCTTTATAATACTCCTTGGATCCCTTTGTATCTAATAATAATGAGACCTTTCTTGCATCCACCCGTAGAGTCATCCTACCGTTTAATGATTATGAGCTGGCTATTAGCTTAAAATATTAACTAGAACGACATAAGACCTTAGGTGATTGCTTGTGATAGGATCACATTGGAAAATGGATTACTTGTTTATTGAAATGACTGGTGATACATTGATATGATATGGTTGTGTACAGTGGCATGTATAAGGGTTAAGACATAACTCAATTAATGAAAGGGAATTGAAAGTCAAAAAAGAAATTTTATGAATTTTCCTTTGTGTCTTATGATATATTTTGACTTATTATTTTAATTATTAATTGTATTATAGGTTATTATGAAATGATTATATGGTCTGGTTTATTTATAATGTTTATAGGCCTTGGCCCGGTTATGCTGTAATGCTTATAGGTCTTGGCCTGGTTATGTTGTATTTTTTATAGGGCTTGTCCCAGTTATTTTGAAATACATACACAAATGGATTGGCCTAGTTATGTTGAAATGATTATATAGAGGTCTTAGCTTTATTATACTATAATTCATATAAATATTGTACTGGTTATGTTGTATTGCTTATAGTTCTTGACCTGGTTATGATGAAATTATTATATAGTGGGCTTGGATATATTATGTTGTAATTTTTATAGGGCTTGGCCTAGTTATGCTATAATGCTTATAGGGATTAACCATATTATGCAGAAAATATTATATAGAGGGATTTTACCAGTTATGTGATTATTACATGGACTCTTGGTTTTGGTTGGTATGTTAATGCTACATGCTTAGAGATATTATTTCATGGTGTCGAATCAGGTTGATTGTTATTCTATATAAATTGATTAATTAATACTCCTATTTATCACTTTATTCCATGAACTTACTATCTGGCTAGTTTTCTAGACACAGTGGTTTTTACCTACTGATTTATTCTCACACCTTATTTGGGGCAATATTTTATACTGATAATATTTCATGGATACATGTTTGGAAAAGGGAAAATTACTTTACTTATGACTTTTTCTTACTGGAGGAGTTAGATCTTGGAGATGGGACTGACCATGGATTTGGGAATGAGGTCTTTTGAGTTTATTTATATCAGATTAGTCTTTTATATTCATGAATTCTACCATATAATTTAGTAAAATTACATCCTGAAATTTCGTGGTTCATTATTATTTGTTTTACTTGGTTCATCCATTATATTCTAGTTATACGACATATTGTTTCCACTATTTCTCTTTGGTATTTTTTTATTTCTACTATATCACAACTCTTCACTAGGGTTATAGCATCCCAAATATATTTTCTACACCTCACTATTATTCATAACCCTCTATCATATGGGGATGTGAACTTGAGGTCCAATAATCAACTTGAATTGGCCATGTTAGAGAGTACTGTATCAAGGGATGTTACAATTTTTCTTCTAAAACTTTGAAGATTTACTACTATAATTTGTACACTCTTGATTCATTTAACCTCTATCTACTAAAAAATCGTTGATCAAATAATTAAACTGTCTAGATATGTTTTATGTATTCCAAATTTTTTTATGGATGATCACCTAAATGATTCCAATTTCTTTTCCCCAAACACGCACTTTTCTTAAAGGAATTTTTTCTAGAAAACCCAATATTAACTAATAAACTATAAAAAAATAATATCTCAAATCATTATAAGATAATTCAAAAAATAAAACAAAATTATATATATATATATATATATCTAATTGTCTCTATAAACACTCCCATGACACATTCCCATGAAACTTTCCCTTCAAGTTCACATAAGAAAATCAAAATTAATTTCAAAAAAATTATTTTCTAAAACTTGAAACATTTTCTATACTATTTGAAATCATTTCAATGACCACATCCTCATAATGAAATAATTTTAAAATCCAATGCACATAAAAGTAACTGTTATACTTTATTACCTTGTTTTAATAATTCACAACATGTCCCAACCTATCATGGTTGTTGACATATTTATGTAATAATATCTTTTAATCAATTATAATACTCAGGATCCTTAGAAACAAATTTTAGTCTATAAAAAGTTTATCTACTAATTCTATAAGTATCTCATGAGTTACAACCATCTTGATCTCTACACCTATTATACTTCCTAGTATATAACTTTAAACCATTACTTTGACACATTTTTATAATTACCAGAGCCTATTACCTTTGGCTCAAGTCTAAATTAGATCATCACATGCCCTCTTGTGTGTCCCCTAATCTCCAGAGACTAAAAAATTGTATCCATTTTTACCATATACTCATCGGGAAATTATTTAACATAAAAATAATAAATAAATATATAAAAATAAATATGTATCCTTTTTTTTAAATTTATCACACTGATATTTTATGAAATATTTCTCTTCAAGTAATTTTTTAATATCTTAGGATACATGAAACCCCAAGTCTAAATAAAGAATAATAGAGTATATATAGATAAACTATATATTAAATTAGTGGGTATGAATATTATTAACTAATTTATGAAAAATGGTTTACACATGTGTAAATAAATTCTTGGTTATTAATGAATTAAAAAAATGAAATTATTTGAAATTAAAAGAGTAGTTTTTAAAAAAGTTATTTTTATGCATGCAGTGAATTTTTTATCTTAATAAATTATATTAATCATTATTGGTGAATTATTTTAATTAAATTTATATATTATGTTTTCAATAAATGTTTTTAACATTCTTAAATATTTTTACTATGCACGAGATAAGAATAAATCTTGGTGTATGCTTAAAAACTATATTTTTTATAAAATCGATTTTCTTCGCATTTTTCACACATATTTCTAAAATTAATTTCAAAAATTTATAGGTATTTAATTTTATAAAATTTATTATATTTTTGGAATTATGTGGTTCAAATTTGGTAAATATTTCCCTTGAATTTTTAGCCATTATGAATATTAACTGTGATAAAATTTATCACCTTGTTAATGGGTAAAATGGTTTTGTGTAGATTAAATCCAAGTGTTAAGGTCACAATTTTCCATACAAATTTATATGGAAAGAATTAGTTTTAAACTTATCACCTTATTTTTTGAATTTTATTTTTCAAGGGACACTTATCCATGAAAATGACCGATATAATATTAAAGTAAAAAAATTACAAAATGTCACTATTTTACATTTAAATACCTCTCAAGTGTTCACATAGAAAAAATGAAATTTGTGAATGGATATAAATATTTATTTTTATAATAATATAATTATTTTAATTATGGTAATTTAATAATAATTTTTATGTCTTATATAATTACCTTAAATTCATACACAATGTTGGCACTGTTTTTATTCAATTAATAAAAAAATCAAATAAATGATTTAAAATATTAAAAGTAATAAAATATGAGTTATTTATAGTGTCCTAAAAATTTTATAGATAAATTTAAAATATTAGAAATGTTTAAAATGATTATATTATAATTTAGACATTTTATTTATCTATTTGAATTCAAATTAAATGAATAGTGTCAAAATGACAAAAAAAATATTTTGTGAATATAATATTTTATTAAATTATTTAGAAATCATTCAAAACTAGAAATGAGACATGGGGATAATATTTAGTCTAAAATGTTACTCATTTCTCATTTAATATAAAATTTTCACATTATAAGTAATATTATAACCCCTTAAGAATGAAAATGATGTTACTACGATTAAGGTTAAAATAGGTTACCTAAGGGGTTAAACCATATGATAACGTTTAAAATAATACATGAACCTATCCTAATTTAATTTTTTAATTCAATTTAAACCATATAATACCTTATATTTCAATATATAGCAATTTGGAATACTGTTTCTTAATAATGGCTTAGTTATGATTTAATGTTTTTAGAAATTCCATCTATGTCCATTCCCTCCCTTATAAAAGGAAACCCCTTCATTCTATTGTTTACACCACATTGAGTAATCTAGATCAAAAAATACCTACCAATTTATATTCTCAATATCATTATCCACATTATATAGTTTTTTTCTACTCAAAATTTCAAACATAGGATCTATAAGAAAGGATCTAAATGAGATAGTCAGAATAATAGGTAATCAACATACCTTGCCTATTTCAGTTTTTTTTTTACCTCATACAAATCTATTTTATTTATCAAAAAATAATATCTTTATTATCATAAATATAATAAATTTTTATTATTATTATGATACCATAATTATCCATCCATTTCCATCAAATAGAAAGTGGAGGTATCGCTTGTGTGTACGTACGACTTACCGTCTCCACGTAGCGATGCAATTGATTTTTCATCACCATAATTTATGGATGGATATTATCATGGGTTTTATTTTTATATATTATATTTATGAAAAAATTATAATTTTAAATTTATAATTTCATATCTACCGTCTTACTATCCTATTTGTTGGAAAATGGAAATGTTGCTCGTGTATATGTGCGGATTATCACCTCCCTGAAGTGATGCAATATTTTTTTATTTATGTTTTTTTATAGATGGTAATAAGGAAATATTTAATGAATATTTATGATGTATATTTTATAATAATTATTTTTTAATGGTGAATTATTATTTATATTTCTATCATTCCATCCTTCAAAAAGTGAAAATAATGTTCATGCATACATAAGACCTACTGTCTCCATGAACAGAGTAATTCATTTCTCTATCACTATATTTTATGGATTAATAGAAATAAATATATAATGAATATATATATATATATATATATATATATCACATTTAATATTTTTGAGATTATGGAATAATAAAAAAAGTAACAAGATCGAAACTACTCAACCAAAACATACATAAAAACGAAGTAGTTATTACCCAGAATGGTGATTTTAACAAAGAATTGTTAATAAAATGGTGATAAAATATTATAAGTAAATATTATATGTTATGATATATATTATAATGTTTCCAGAATAGATTTATAATAAATATATATTTATTATATATGATGTTCAAAAACATACGAATGAAGTTGAATCGGAGGTAAGGGTTTATTTCACAATCTCTTCATTATTCGATATTTTTTATATCTAAGTATCCACTAGAGGAATTACATGATATTTGAATATTATTACCAATATATTTTATTCTATTTTGGTTATTTCTATAATTTGAAAATTTTCCTTTAATTTTACTCTCTTTAATACTCAATATACCAAAAATAATATTTTTAGGGAAAACCGACTTTGGTTTTTTTTACTTGGTCACGAATCTTTCTCTTTCCTATCCAAATAATCCTTAAAGATTCTAAAATTTTGATTTAAAAAATATATAGTAATTTATTAAATACTTTTTCACCCATCTTTGATGTGTTATATATATTTTTAAATGGAATCTTTTTTTAAATGAGTTAATTTTTAACCTTTTTACAAAAGAGTGAAAGAAATGTTTTTTAACTTATATTCCAAGAACAAAATTTACCACCATTATGACCACTATTTTATTTTAAGATTCAATTACATGTTCACAAGTTTATTTTAAAATAATTTTTATTCCATAATTTTGGGAAATTTCTATATTTTAAATAAGTGTTTTCAAAGTGAAAAAGGTTATTTTACTCAAGAAAATTTTCAGTAATATTTTTAATGTATTTTAATCAATGTCAATATACTTTGATGGATATTATGATTTATTGAAGTTATAACATTATGATATCATCCAACATATTTATTTGAATATTTTATTATCAATTTTACTAGGTAAATTATTGATATTCTATATACTAGTTCTTCCAATATGAAAAATTATTGATGTTAATACATGTTGATCAAGTTATTATTTTATTCATATGACGAAGGCATTGGAATTATTATATAATTGGGGGACCCAGATTTTTTAGCCTCTCAATGCATCAATAGGTCTCATGAGACAAAATAAATTGGGTACTTGGATGAGGAATTACCCATTTATGTATATGTCTTGGCATGATTCCTTGAAGGTATTTTTAGATGTCATGGTAAAAGGCTTTGATGATAACTTTCAAATGTTTAGCATAATTAATTCCATAATTATAATACCATTTATTGATATTCATGAGTCTATTTTAATATTTTTATATCCATGCATAATTTTAAAACTCATGTGATTATTTATAATTTATTATTTGGTCAACATTTTTTCCTACCATATTATTCACGCCATATTTAGCTTCTGCTGTATGGATTCCCTTTCTGATCATCCGAGCTCACCCATTTCATAATTTTTTCCCTAGGATGCTAATAACTATTTTATTATTGATATTTTCGGATTTTATATAGGGAATAAAGATGATCCCAATAAAAATACTATATTATATTTTATTTTTTATAATGTAAAGTCGAATATATGTTTGTATCTTGTTTATCAATAATATAAAACTATTAGGTCCTTTGGGATGTGATTTTTTGCATTTTGTACCAATGAAATAATGTAGCCACTATCTATGGGATACTAGGTTTAGGTTCTTTATGGTTGGTATTATAAAAATTTTGTAGCAAATTTGTGAAATATATTTAGGAAAACATATATTAAGGAACATAACCCTATAAAAACAATGAGAATATTACCAAAGAAACCAATATTATGATTTTAAGATAATTCACATATAAATTTTCAATTTATGTTAAGTTTTTTACATGTTTTTAAATTATACATTAGGATTCATTATATTATGACCTAATCTAGTGTGTTCCATTATTTAAAAAAAGTGACTAATTGATGGAATGTAAACCGTATCAATGTATGTAATTGATATAGGTATTTCTCTCCTGATAAATATAATGAAGCTAGAGCATGATCTATATCTTGAGATGAATATATTATAACAATATTGGGGAAGATGACTCAGGTCATGAGAAATAAATTTTTTTATATAGAGAATATTGATAATACACAACATGGGGAAACAATTTTAGACTGATTCATGTATCAGCAACCTCCATCATTCAATGAGAGTAAAAATCCATTTATTTCTTAATAGTGGATAATTTTTTTAGAGAAGATATTTATCTATTTAAAATGTAATTAAATGGATATGGTTTTAATTGTAGATTATGATCTATCAAGTTATGCACATAAATAGTTTTCATTGATTCCAAACACTAAGGATGACGAGGAAGTAACGAAAATATAATGGAAGAATTTTAAGGATATTTTCTTGGGAAAATATTTTTCTTATAAAAAAAATGGGATATGGAGATAAATTATTGAGTCTAAGAAAAAAGTAATATTAAAATGTTTCTAAGTGTGATTCTTACTTTATAAGGTTAGAAAGGCATGCTTCAGATTATGTATATGATCCAAAAAAAATGATTGACCATTTCTTTGATGGGTTAAATCCAATCCTTTGAAGGGAACTGGTCTCTTAAAAATTATAATCATATAAGGATATAGTATCAGGTGATATAAATTTAGAGAAACAATTTTCCAAGTCTTATGATATAGAAGGAATGAAGGAGAAGAAGAGGATGGAAGATAAAAAATTAATAACAAGGATAAGATAAATAAGAATTTTCCAACATGTGATACTGGTGGAAGGAAACATCTTTTTACATTACTAAAAGGAAAATGGGGTTTCTTAAAGTGTGGATAAAAAGTCCATAATGATCATGAATGCAAGGTTATGGGATAATACATCAATGTATAATGATTTAACTTTAAGTAGATGGAGAAATATACCAACCAATAAACCAAACATAAAGGGAACTAACCACAAAAGAAGCCAATTGGAGAAGGAAAAACTTATGAAATTACTGTAACCAACATGGAGGTTCCTAGAAATGCGGTAAAAGGTACACTTATAATCCACTCTAGGATTGAAATTTTTTTATTTTATTTGGGTTCTACCCACTCTTTTATATCTGAATTTTTTTTCTAAGTGTAATGTATCACCACTGACTGAAAGTGATAATTTTATTAAAGAAGGTAACCCATGATTCAAGTATAGAAAATAATAGAAAATGAGGAGGGGTTTAGGGGTGTCTGAAATAGTGAAGACTCCTAATGGTAGGATAACCACATCTCAAGTCTATAACTCATATCCAATATAAGATTGTGGGATAGATCTTCCTGTGAATCTTGTTATTCGTACTTTAGTTGATTTTGACATATTTTTTGGTATGGATTGGCTCTTCTAGTATAAATCCTGTATCAATTGTTAATGAATGGAATTTATATTTGACTTTCTGAATCTTCCTTCAATCATCTATCAATGATAGGATGAAGCAGAATACCCAATGGAAATTACTTCCATCATATGGGGTTTTCTATCTATTAATATTGGATATTTATATCAGATGTTTCTAGAGAAACTCAACATTGATAATGTGCCTATTGTTTGGGAATATGTTGATGTGATTTATATGGACCTGTCTTGTATTCCCCCAAATCCTAAAGTTTAGTTTTCAATAGAACTCATACCTGGTGCTAAGCCTATTTCAAAGAATCCAAATATAATGGCCCCAATTGAGTTACAGGAATTGGAGAAGAAAATCTAAGAGAATCTAGAAAGGGTATTCATTCATCTAAGTGCTTCTCCATAGGGAACATCATTAATTTTTTAAAAAATAAAGATATATCAATGTGTCTTTACATTGATTATAGACAACTTTAAAAAAACCACTATTAAGAATAGGTATCATCTACCCTATATGGATGATCTATTTTAGTAATTATGAAAAGCTATAAATTTTTACAAGATATATCTTTAGTTTGGATATCATCAAATAAGGATAGAGAAGGAGGATATACTCGAGAAGACCTTCCATATGAGGTATGGTCATTATGAATTCATATTAATTCCATTTGGACTTAGCAATGCTCATATTATCTTCATGGATTTAATGAATGGATTCTTTAGAGATTACCTTTATTAGTTTGTTGTAGTATTTATAGATGATATTCTTACATATTCAATGTCCATAAAGAATATTTAAGAATTTTTTTAAAGAACCAGAGGAAAGAAAAGGCATAAGATAAATTTTCCTTTTATGGATTTTAGCTTCGGGAAGTTTCATTCCTGGGTTATTTAATCTCAAGAGAGGGTATATCAGTGGATCATTAAAAGATAAAAGTTATTGAGAAATTTCCTAGACATACCATGGTAATCCAAATATGTAGTTTTCTTAGGTTGGTTGGATAATACTGATTCATTATGAGATATTTCTCACAAATTTATAATCCACTCACCATTTTATCTTCGATGGGAGATAAGTTTTTTTGAATAGACGAATGTTAAGAAAATTTCATGGAACTAAAGATAAGGTTAGTCAGTGCACCTATACATACTTTACCCTATAGTGAAGAAGGGTTTCTAATATATAATGATGCATCAAATAAGGTACTGAGATGTTTTCTAATGTAAAATGATATGGTGATATCTTATGCATTACTCCGATTAATGGTCCTTGAGAAAAAAATACCCAACTCATAATTTGGAGTTAGCTGTGGTAATGTTTTCAATAACGATATAGAGGCATTATCATTGTTGATAAATTTGATATATATATATATATATATTGATAATATAAGTTTAAATTATATATTCACTCAAAAAGAGTTGAATATTCCCTAGATAAGATGATTGGAGATGATTAAAGATTATGGTTTTTCAATACATTACCACATTGGGAAAGAAAACAAGGTGTTCGTTTCTCTTAGTTTAAAAGATAGTTATAGCTTATATATGATGAGGATCAAAAAAGATTAAATTTTTCTATATTTGAAAAGGATGAATCTTGAAATAGTGAATCATGTGGGGGTAATATTACCATTATCAAATGAGTGTTCAACCATTCATCCAAGTGAATATTAAAGAGGTGCATAAGGAATATACAGAGCTATAGAAGAATGTAAGAAATGTTACTGAATTTATCCATTATTGTAATGGAAAGATAAATTTTAAGAATCATATATGCGTTATGTGCATACCAAATATAAAGAATTAGTTATTCAAGGGGACTCATATTTCATCATTATCTATTCTTCATAGAAGTATGGAAATATATAGAGGTTTAAAAGAGTATTTCTAGTGGGATAACATGAATTAAGATATTTCTTAGTATGTATATTAGTACTTAGTATGTAAACAAGTTATGGCTGAGATATAGAAGTCTAAGGGGATGTTACAGCCATTACCCATACCAAAATAGAAATGGAAAATGTCACTATCGTCTTTTTCATCAGACTCTGTAAAACATATAATGTCCATAATTCCATTTGGGTTGTATTCGATCACCTTACAAAGTCATCACGTTTCATATCCATCATAAATGAATTCTCTCTAGATAATATTTTCTGAATATTCATTAAGTATGTAGTTATTTTTTATGGAGTACCACTGTCTATTGTATTTAATCAGGATTCGAGGTTTACCTCAATGTTCTAGAATATAATTTAGTGAGATCTGGATAAAGATTTTAGTTTCAGTATGGAATATCATCCTTAGATATATGGTCAGTTTCATAGAACCATTAAAACCCTTGAGGATATGTTAATGGCTTGTTCTTTTGAATTCAAAGTTGGTTCACATTAACACCTTCCTTTAGTTTTCTTACAATAATATCTTTCATTCAAGAATTCATATGGCTCCTTATGAAGACCTATATAGAAATAAGTTTATAACTCTTACCAAATAAGATGAATTTTGATAAATAAAGCTATTGGGACTTGATCTAGCTGAGGAAATGATATAGAGAGTTCGATCCATTCAACCACACATCATGGCATATTAGAGTTGACTGAAAAGTTATGTTGAAAATCATCAGTTTGTTATAGAATTTTATGTTTTTGAGAAATTTTTCCATGAATTTAGCTATAGAAGAAGGTTCTGTGATACATAAATAAGGGAAATTTTATCCGTATGTATATTTAACCTATTGAGATACATGATCAACTAGGGATTATATCTTATCGATCAATACATTCATTGAACCTCTCTTAAGTTCTTGACATGTTCCATGTATCTCAATTAAGGAAGTACATCCCTAATCCTTTACATGTATTGAACTTATAGGTTATAATATTGGATCATGATCTATACTATGAGGAACACACAATAAAAATCTTGAATTGTAGAGATAAATTTATTCAGAATAAGACTACTCACTTGGTTAAAGTTATCTAGAAAATTAGAAGATTGAAGAAACTATATAGGAACCCAAGAATGTGATGAAATATAGATATACTCATTTATTTGTAATAAAGTGATGGAATTTAAATTGTAAAATTCATTTTAATGGGGTAGAATGTAAAACCCTATGATTTTATGATATAATTCTCTTTAGATAAAAAATATTTGATAGCACGCAATACATGAAACCTTGAGTCTAAATGAATCACAATACAATATATATTTATTACCTAGACATTAAATTAGAGGGTATGGATAAGATTAAACAATTTATTATGAATGGTTTAAAAATTTATAAAATAAATTTTTTGGGTATCAATTTATTAAAAAAATTAAATCATTTGAAATTAAAAGAGATGTTTAAAAAAACATTTTATTCACGTATTTTATTTTTTATTATAATTAATTAATTAAATTAATATTATTGAATTATTTAATAAAATTTATAAATTATATATTTAAACAAATTTTTTATTATTCATCTAATATTTTTACTATGCAAGAGATAATAATAAATCGAGTTTTATGCTTAAAAACTGCATTTTTTTCATTCTAAAAGTGGTTTTCATCATGTTTTGCGCACATAGTTTTAAAATTAATTTTTTTTCACTTATAGGTATTTAATTTTTTTAAATGGATTCTATATTTGACATTAGTATTAGAAAAAATTGGTAAATAGTTCAATTTTATTTTTTAGCTCATTATGAATAGTAACTGTGGTAAACTTTATCACCTAAGTAAAAGGAAAATGGGTTAATCTAGGTTAAAACTAAGTGTTAAGGTCCCCATTTTTCATATAAATTAATATTATATGAAGTAAATTCAAAATATTACCCCTTAGTCTCTAAAATTTAATTTTTAAGGGATACATTTCTATTAATATGACCTATATAATATTTAAAGTAAAGATAAATATGAAATGTCACTCTATTACTCTAAAACATCTCTTATGTGTTCACAAAGGTACAAAAGAAAGTGGTGAATGAATATAATTTTTTTTGATAATAATGGAATTATTTTATTCATTTTAATTTATTTATAATTTTTAGGTATTATATTATTACCTTAAATTCTTATAGAACACCGATAAAATGTTAATTCAATTAATAAAAAATAAAATAAATGATTTTAAAACTATTAAAAGTATTATAATTTGACTAAGTTATAGTGTAGTACGATTTTTTATATATAAATATAAAATATTTGTGATGTTTAAATGTATTATATTCTAATTTTAAAATTTTCTTCATGTATTTGAAGTTAAATTAAATGAATAGTGTCAAAATGAAAATAATGATATTTTATGAAAATAATATTTTATTGACTAATTTAAAAGTTATTAAAATATATAAAGAGGAAAAGTATTAGAATATATTTTAAAAAATATCATCTATTTTCCATTCATAAACCAATTTTATCCTTATATGTAAAATTATAACCCCTTAAGAGTGAAAAAATTACTACCGCGGTTAAGGTTAAAATTGGTTAACTAAGGGGTTAAACCAAAATATAATGTTTAGAATACAGCATAAAATCATCCAAATTTTATTTTGTGATGGTATTTAACCCATATCCTACCATATCTTATAATATATGGCCATTTGGAAACATATTTCTTAAGAATGACTTAGTTGTATTTTAATCTTTTTAATTATTCCAAGTGTGTCCTTTCCCTCCCTTATAAAAGAACACCCATACTTCTCTTCTTTACACCACTTTGAGAAAAAATATCAATAAATACCTATCAATTTCTATTATAAATATCCTTATCCATGTTCTAGAGTTTTTTCTCCTTAAATGACTAATCCTAGGTTCCATAAGAAAGGATCAAAAGGTGGTCTCCCAAAGAAGATGTAATCATATTACCCAACCTATTTAAATTTAACTATTATTTTATCTCCTCTAAATCTAGGGTATTTATCATAAAATAAAAAATTTAGTATCCTAAATATATTTAAATGTTATTATTATTATTAAGCCACAATTATCCACCCTTTTCATTAAATGTAAAGAGAAAAATCGCCCATGCATATGTACGACTTACCATATACACATAGAAATACAAATAATTTCCCCACACCATATTTTATGGATATGAATTATGATGGTTTAATGTTTATATATTATATTTATGAGATAACTATGATTCTAAATTTATAATATCATATATTCATTCTTACCTTCCAATCCATTGGAAAAGATAACATTGATCTAGTGTATTTGGGACTAACACTTTGACAAACAGATGTGACCAGTTTTCATTTATTTTTTATATGGATGGTAATAAGGAGAGATTTAATGAATAAATATATGAATTATATTTTATAATGATGATTTTGGAAAAATATTTATTATTTACCTTTCATTCTTTCTATATATCTAAAATCGAAAGAATCATTTATGCGTACGTACAACCTACCGTCTCCATGAATGGTGTATTTCATTTTTCTACCTCTATATTTTATGGACTACTATAAATACAAATACCAGAATATATATTTTTATAATGGATAAAATATAGGATATGATGGAACTGTGATAACAATTAAATTATCAAAACTACCAAAGCAAAACATATATAAAAAACCAAAGCTTTTATTACTCAGAATAGTGATTTAAAAAAATGTTAATAAACCAATTTTAAAAGATTATATGTAAATAATATATGGTATGATATATATTATTAAATTTATATAATATATATATAATAAATATATATTTATAATACCAGTGGTTTCCACACACATGAACGTAGTCAAACCGGAGGTAAGAGTTTATCTAACAATCTCATCATTATTTGGGATTATTTATGTTTAAGTATCCACTAGAAGAATTATTTGCTATTTCTATTTTATTCGAAATATATTTTCTTACCTCATGTTTACTTCTATAAATTTCAAAATTTACTTTCATTTGCCTCTCTTTACATACTCAAAATAAACAAATAATGTTTTTAAAGAAAAAAGACTTTGTTTTTCTACTCAATCGAGAATCATTCACTTTAATGTACATATTTTCCTAAATATGTCTAAAATTATGTTTTTAATAATCACCAATGATTTATTAATGAAAATTTTACCCATGTTTGACTTTTAAAATTTTTTAAGGAATATTGTTATCATTTTTCGAACAAGGTTTTTTTAACCATTTTACAAAAGTGGAAAATGAATGTTTTTTACCTTATACATCATGAACATAATTTCCCACCATCATAAAAAATATTTAAATTTAATAGTAATTTTTATTTTTATAAGTTTCTTTTAAAATAAAATTTTTTCCTTCATATTTGGTAAATTTTTAGATTTTAAATAAGTTTTTTCAAAGTGAAAAGGGTATTTTCCTCAAAAAAATTTCCAAAATATTTTGAAATTATTTTTATCTATTTTAATGTCCATTGATGAATATTTTGATTTACAATGGTTATAATATTATAATTCATCCGTCATATGTTTTTTGATTGTTTATGATCAGTTTGGCTAGGTAAAGGATTCATATCATGCATGCTCATTTTTCCAATACAGAAATTTATTGATTTTTAAGGCATGTTGATTAAATTATGTTGTTTTCTCATATGATGAATGCATTATAATTATTAAGTGATGGGTGGGTCTTAGAATTCATAGACCTTAATTTCATTGGTAGGCCTCATGAGACAAAATATACAGGGTATTTGGATAATTCCTTACCCATTTATGTAGTTGTATTGGCATGAATATTTGATGGTATTTTTAGATGTCTTGGCATAATTCATTGATGGTAAGCTTCAAATGTCTAAAATCATGCAATACATCATTATGAAATCAGTTATTTATTCCCATGATATTATTTTAATAGTTTTTATATCTATTTAAAAGTTTCAAACTCTGGTGATTATTTATATGGAATTATTTGATCATCATTTATTCCTTCTTTATTCATTTTTTATATGGTATATAGTGTATGCATTCTCTTACTGAGTGTATAATCTCACCCCTTATGTTTCTTTTCCTCATGATTTCAATAAATGTTTTATGATTGACATACAAGGATTTTATAGAGGGAATAAATATAACACCAAATAAAATACTACATTGTATTTTATGTTTTGAAATATAATGCGGGATACAAGTACGTATCTAGTTTACCATGAATAATAAACGATTTGGACCTTTGAGATGTGATTACTTGTATTTAGTGCCAATGTAATAAAGATACTACTAACTATGGGATAATGGGGCTAAGGTCTTTACATTAAAACCAAAACCATTATTTAAAAATTTTCTTGATTGAAACCAAGTATCACAATGTATTAAATTACAAGTCAGAAGATAAAGACATAATAACCAAAGGTTGGTGATCAGAACCTAGTCAATCTCCTGTAATGATGAAAGACCAAACAACACCTCATTTTCCCATGAACTAATCTCATAATTCCTATTTTTTATGGATAAATGATCTTTAACTGTTATTATACCATAGAAAATAAACATCTACAAACATTGAGATGTGGGAGTAGGGGTTGGTTAAAATTTACACAATAGTATTTCCCTAAATCATTCCCATGAATTCCCATGTATTATATATTCTAAATAATATTACCAATTATTTTTGTCAAACAAATTTTTTTTCCCATTTTAACATTTCATAAAATTCATTTTAATATATCATACTATATTATAAGAGTACTTTACATATAATCTACCATTTAAAATATAACAAAATTATACCTGTATATTTATCAATGAAACCATAATGTTAAAAGCTATAGAATTATGTGAAATACATAAAATATTCAATCATATATCCATATATAAAACCAAACGAATACAAACAGAGTGATCCTTAGTGAATCATTACCCACATATATAGATCCTTGTTATTCTTTACAGCCCGACTATGGTTATTTATGACTATATAAAATGGTCATTCATAACTTTGGAGCTTTAAATTGTCAATAATTTAAACTAATTTCTAATATAATAAATTTTCCTTGAGAAAATTTTTCCCATGCCAAGATTACCATAAAAAACATCTTAAATTCAAATCAAATTTAACATGAAAACCCCATTTTTCACAAATAAAATCCAATTATTTTGAAAACATAATATTCATTATTTTTAATAAAAATACCAATTTTAAATTTATCATAAACCAAGAAAAACTATCATTTTATTAAAAAAATTTATACATTTATTTTATAAAACCCTTTATTAAACCAATCTATTCAAAAGAACCACAATCACAATACTTATTCACCAATCATCCAAATTCCCCATGGAAACTTTTTCTTAAACCAAAATAAGAAAAGAAATATTATTTAATAGTTGTTGGAATGTTTTAAATCCTTTACAAAAAACTCATTCTAAATTTACATAGCCTTGATGCGACTCTCAGGTTCAAAGTATATTACCTCTGGTGGGTGGAGTGGCCCTCATTTAATTTTCCACATCCTCGCATAACTCGTTGCCTCAAAATTTTATAATAAGAATGGTTAGAGGGTAATATATAGAGAGTGTAATTTTCCCCATAAGACCCTATGTCAAATATTATAAATCACTACACTCTAACCTCTTAGACAGAGAATAGTGAAAATTATGGATATAAGGACCAAGGATGGATTATTTAATACTTTAACTATGTTCTTAATAATCCAAAAATAATATAAGAAAATACCATGAAAATCCACTGATAATATATTTAACCTTCCATAATCTTGTCACCTCATGGAAAGTTTCCACCACCATAGTTAGAGAAGTAATGATAGAGAGAGTATTCTAAAAGACACCTCTATTTATAAATTATAATTATATATTCAATGATATAAACCATCCTTATATAAGATCCTCTAGCAAAATTGGTTTTTTTTAATTTTAATTAATGAATTTGAATTCAATATTGAGTTTATTTATTAAAGTAATGATTTTAGAGAAATGTATAATTATCTATAAACTAATTATTTTATTTAATTATCAGATTTTTTGTTATGTGATTAATGGGTAAATTCTTTTGATGAAAAGAATAATTGTGGACTTTATTAGTTATTATAATGTATTAATTTATTATCATGAGGTTTTTATCTAATTTTTTATTAATGTAACAGGAGAATTTAAATTGGAATATTTTGATTTTATATGGCATACTCGGGTTTAAATAATGGTATAATAGAGTGTTTTAAATGGAAAAAGATATCATTGGGAAATTAATTGAGGAATTTTAATTGATATGAAAAAATAATAATAAATTATAGTCAATTATAGTCAGTTATATTATTATAAATATCGAAATTCTTGGAATATAATAAGGGATTCTTAGTTTGGGGATCTAGATGGAATTTTCAATAATATATTTTGTGGAATTGAATTGTTAAACATAAATTTTATGGTAGAGAAATAGAGAGGTTGCACTTGAGTTAAATTTAATATGATTGAATATTTAATTAAATAAATTTATAAAAGGAGGATTTATGCCATATAATAGTAATTTATTGGTTATAAATATAGTCACTTGGCATACTCTAATATTGTTTATCTCTCAACTTATCGATTTGTGGTGGAAGAAACCTGGAATAGAGTGATTAAAGGATGGTGTGTTGGAAATATTATCTATGAATTGTTAATGTATAATCTTATGTGATAATGAATTATTAAGAAGATAAATAAATTGTTTTATAATCCATTATTAGGCCCAAGAAAACCTTATTTTCACTTTTATATCTCTAAAAGATGATAGTGGGTGGATTTTTGAGGATTTACAAGGGGGTCATGCTCATCCTTTTAGGATTCCCAACAATGCTTTTTATTCTATACCTCAGATCTAGTGAGTTTTTTAGTGTAACTAAAAATGAAATTGGGGTCACACCACATAGTGGTGGTCATGTAATATGAACCCAAGTGTAATATAGAGGTCATTCTAATATAGCACGAGTCAATTATAAAGGTGCATGATCCATGAAAAAATCTCATAAATCTGATGTTTAGTTCATTATATTTAATTATTATTATTCATGGAGAATTTGGATAACAGGGCTAGGAGTTTTTCTTGATATGGTCATCAATATAAAAACATTACTATAATTTAATGAAAAAAATAAGTGGATCTAATTTCATCCCCAGTCGGTTATGATTCCATGGATTTGTTTTATGATTTACAATGTCGTGGTTTAATATGATAATTTATTAAAAAAATTAGTTAAAACTGATTTGATAAAGTGAGAGTTTATATGGATTTATGGTAAATGTAAAATGGTGATTTTAAATGAAAAGAACAAATATTTGGGTTTTAAAATGATTGGATTTTATTTGTGAAAAATATAATTTTTATATTAAATGGGATTTGAGTTAAATATATATTGATTATTGTAAGCTATGAATGTGAAATCATTTTGGAGAGAAATTATTTATCTTGGAAAGCGATTGAAATTTATGAGAATTATAAACTCCATGGTTTGATATTACCATAGGTTATTGTTGGAAATAACTATGGTCAATGTGGATAAACCTATATGGATTCACTTGGGATGGTTAAAATTAACTATATGTTCACTATAATCATGGGTACTTTGATTTATTCATGGATATATGATTTATTAATTTATATATTTTTGAACAATGGTTTCCTTAATAAACATATAAGGATTTTTTTTTGTTTAGTGCTAGTAAAAAAATTGATGGGGATTTATGATATGAAGATGAAAGAATTAATTATTTAATATATTATTTGTTATTTGATTAAATGGGAGAAGATTATGGCATGCGATGTGAATTATTATACATCACGAGGAATTACTATTCAACACTATGTTATTATTGACATATTAAATCTAGTGGTTTTCAACATGGAATTTAATTTAATAATTTAACATTTTCATATCCTCTATTTGTGTTCCATGTGACATATAATATTTTTTTTGAATGAATTTATGAGGTTATTTTCCTTTTAATTTTTAGAGAGTATATGTACCGAAAAATTTCCATAGTGAAATCACTCTACCTTTCTCATGGTCTTTATACCTTTTAATTTTTTAGAAGTTTTTCATTATAAATCCTTGTATTATTTCTATTTCTATATACTCATAATTTTATTTTGATCACAACATGTGGTATCAGAGTGCAATTTTTTACTTTTTGGTGAAGAAATATGAGATCAAAAAAATTATTAGAAATAATTGTCTCCTATAGGAATTAATGATATAATAAGTTTTGTGGAATGATTATTGCATATAATAAATTATATAAATCCATATAACAACCCAAATATCATAACAAATTTTATTACATGATTTTTAATATAACGATCATTAAAACACAATCAAAAGATATAGAGTTCTAGAGTCCTTGGAAGATTAGATTATAAAATAAAACCCAATTAAACAAAAAATACATCATATTTATTTAAACTCTATCACTTGATCCTATATCTCCTTGTAATTTTCATACATTATAGGATATTCAAGGAAATATATAATGAAATAAGTGATCTATAAAGCCAAATAAGGGGAAAACCAAGTAAGCATGATGCATATGAGATAAAATTCATATTTTTATAACATAAAAGTGAAGAATAAAAAATAAATATATCATGAAAATATAATATCAAAAGTTCAGGGAACTAATGGAATTTGGAAACAATACAAGCATTAGTCGAGGCTCACTACCAGGACTTTATAACATAGTGTCCTAGGCTCACCTCCATACTCCATACATGAAATACCATGAGATAAAAATGTTACCCAATGAATTGGAGAACTATCATGGAACACCCTATATATTTATAAATTTATGTGTTCGTCACAGATCATATATCAAAATAAATCAATTCATCAGTATCCCATGTAGAATGAGAATGAGTTTCATATAAAGTTTTTTAAGCACATAAGATCTTAAAGGCATGATCCATTCAACATTTTAAATAAACAAAAAGGGAATTTGATTTTCATACATAGAAATTAAAAATAAATAAAATAAAATTACATTTATATTAATTCCTTTGAATTAAAAGAAGATCCAATATTAACAAGGGAAGTGGGTTTCATAGAATATGAAAGAATGATTTTGGCAGTATAACGAGTTTACAAAATGGATAATGGATTGCAGTTAATGAGATAGAATGGAAGTCAACCATTAATATAAAATCAATTTTATGGTAATGAAATGATTTTTAGTGTATACAAACATCGTATCATGAAATTTTGAAATCATACTAAAAATGAAGTACTTGAATGAAATGGAAAAAAGGAAGAGAACCCTTACACGAAAAGTGTCTTTATTAATATTTAGAAGAGCTTTTTAGAACCTTAAGAGCTAATTGGAAATGATCTAGATAGAGAGATTGGTAGGAACATAAAGATAAATGGATTTGGAGTGAAACATAATGTGATAATGGGTGGGTATTTATTGAAAATGTGGAGGGTAAGTTCATTAATTTCTAAACCCAGGTTTTAGATTCAAAGTTATAAAAAATGAAAAACCATTTTCCTTTCTATGGATTTATCTATGGTATTTTCCATGAGGGTTATTCATATTATTTTAATATTTTACGAGATAAACCCTTTTTAATATATATATATATATATATAATATTTTAATGTTGACAAGATTCTTTTTCAGAAGATATTTTTTAAAATATAAAATATACTATTGGTTTTTGATTATTCATTATAGTTTTGTAAAATTAATATTATCACATTAGAAAACATCATTTCAATGATAAATAAATATTTGGTCATGAAATTCATTATAGTATTAATTAAATCACATTTAATTCATTATTATGTCATAATATTTACCATATATTTTTTCCATATTTTACTTTAAACCCAAAAAATAAAGTATCTATGAAAACTAAGAAAAAATTATATTGGATAATTTCGATGTGATGATTTGAAAATCGATATTTATTTTTTCAAAATAATTTTATAAATCTGAGAAATTTATTATTTAAATAAAATAATTATTTATTAAAAAATAATTTTTTTATAAAATAATAAAATTTCCAACAAATAGATAAATTTCATATTATTTTATAAAATTATTTTATTATTCATAGAAGAGCAAATATTTTTTTTCAAAACCATTTCATGAAATTAAACATTTATTTAAAAATAAATTATTTATCATAAATATTTATTTCAATGAAAATTTTATAAATAAATTTTTAAAAATTAAAATTATAGTTTCTTTGTATCAAAGATAATTTTTACCCTATTCATCCACTAATCATGTGAATTTTATATCTTATATAAGGGAAATGCATTGAATAATAATGCATGATTAGTGTCACCAATATTTCATTTCTAATCTAATTTAATCCTTAATACAACATAAGGTCTAGATAAATAATCCTTTGTCACACTATTATAATCCCTATGAGTAAGGTGTGCGATGGTGGTACTCTCATGTAGGATTGTAGTGGACATCGATCTAGTGGGGATCTCAACTAACTTCTACTTCTCAAGAAATCGATTATCCTCAAGCCTCACTTATTGAATCTCTACTTGGGCTTGGTTGAGTGCGAACCCCAATGATGTTAGCTCCCACCCAAGATCTAAAAAATGAGATTAATAAGGCATGATCTTAAGGCTTGATTCCATCATTTCTTTCTGTCTCATCAATTATATTTTTAATTACCCTTAATACAATAATTTGAGTAGTATTATTATTACCTATAGACATAATTCTCAATGGTCATGCTACCCATCAGTAATAATACCTAATAGTTAGATCCTAATTGTATCGTTATCCATTTCACAATATATATTCTCCAAAAATATCATACTTTATTCATCAATACTTCAATTATAATGATTCAACACTTGATTTGATAATTTTTATCATATTACTAATTATACATTTTCTTTTTACCATTTTTACTATAGCACTGATCTTTATGAGAGAATTCAAGCCTATGGATTTTATATTATTGTGTGTATTTTTTTATTATCTACCTACACTATTCATAATTGTAATATTCAACATTATTTAATGATTTATAATGTTCCTATAAAATGTAATAGTCTTTATATGTGCTTCTATAATAAATGGTCATTGTGAAACATGAGTTCATTTAATAATAGAAGTAATTTTAAGGTCGTTAAAAAATAGAAACCATAATATAGAGGATAAATGGAATAGAATGGGTGGGAATAAAGTTACTAATATCATTTTGGAATTTTTAGATGGGGTATTAAAAAGCATTACAAAAATAATGATTAATGGGTTGCGAAATACTATGAAAAATCCTTTTGAGGTCAAGTCACTATATATTAATTTTTTTATTAATGTAAAAATTATACACACTTGGAATAGTGGAGTAATCATAAATGATAGACCATATCAATGATGATTATACCAATTTTTTAGAACTTATGACTTTGATATACAAAATAGGGGATACTGAATATTCAACGAATATCTTATAAATATTTCTAGATTCTTATTATCTTTACATTATCAACATCACCATAAATATCTTTATGAATACATATTATCTTTAAAAATGGCACAACTATAGTTTATGAAGAATAAATTTTTCACCAGAACAAGTTGGATAGAAAAACAAATTATCACAATAGAGATTCTCTATCAATAGATATAGGATGGATGATGGATTTTTTCTCTAGAGGGATCTATAATCCTGGAAGATAATAATCAGAGAACAAGAAGAAGGTCACATTTTACAATTAAGGAATTAAGGGGCACTTCAGGAAGGATTTTATGATCAAGAAAATTTGAGAAAAACAATCTAAGGGAAATGTAGAATGTAATTATTATAAAGGAGACATACTACCTAGTGAAGTGACAATTAAAACTAGTGGTATAAAAACATTTAAAATGCATAGATTATTTATTTAGTAGAAAAATTGCACACGATATCTCATTCTGAATGGTTTAACCAATATAAACCTATATTGTAAGGTCTTATGTACATGTTGAACAATCCAACCTTAAAGATAGTTGGAGCCTAAATAATAAAATTAAAGATACTTGATTATATGATAGTACTATATAAGGAGTACACCATATGAAGGTAATTAAGAAGAATATATTATCTTTAGGAAAATTTATTGACATTGGTTTCCAAACTCACACCAAGAAGGAAATAATGAATATTTTAAGAGGTGTTCTTATGATAATGATGTTATAAATGATATCAAAGAATATTTGCACAATTCAACATGAAATGTACAAGGAGGAATATATAAATGTTGCATCAACTACCCTAATAGATGAGTTAATAAAATTATGGCATCTAAAACATAGAAATATTTTCCAATCAAGGTTGGGTATTCTTATAGAATATAATTATTTTCCTCTACTTATAAATTTATATTTTCAATATTTTAATATATATTTTTTTGATTGAAATTATTATTGGTGTTTTAACATAAATGAAAAGGATAAAATATATCTTATAATTAATAAATTCTTATGTTTGGAAAGTATTAGTTATATATCTTAAGAGAGCATGATAATTTGTATCATTCATTTAGTAATATTACTAAAAATGTTTGGTGTACTCAATCATGAGTAAGGTAAATGGTTTCAAAGCCTTCAAAACATTTAAATAATGAGAGGGACATGAATCTACAAAAAATATTAAGTGTTTGAGAATTTAAAATTATGGATAATATATAGGAAAGGAGTATAAAACTTTCTATAAAAAAATCAATCAATATAAAAATTATAATTATGCATACTCCTCATAATAATGTCTTGATAATGTGGAGAATAAATACCTACTGGGTAGATTAAAGGATATATTTAATATTTACAAAGTTTCCATGAAATTTTTGGAAAAATAAATGGATATGTATTATTATGTGATTAATCAATATCATTTAATGAATATTTATTTAAAAACACTAATGGATATTTAGAATAGTAAAATAAATAACTATTATCGATTATATACATTTGGAAGTATATTTTTTCATTTTTTAATGGTAAAAAAATCAAAGTTGGATTTAAGATCCATAAAATGTATCATTTTGGGGAATTTTGGTGGTGTGAATGGGTATCATTCATGGAACCCCACATCCTGAAAAATTATCATCGGTAGGGATATAATTTTTGAAGAAGGAAGGTTTGAATGATAATTTATTGAGGCATATAGAAAGTGAACCCTAAAATATTTATAATAATACTGGAGAATAAACAAAAATAATAATATATTTACTATGAATCATTATTGGGGTATAATTATTAAGAACCTATGAACTAAAATCAGCTCTATAGAAGATATCATCAATATGGTACTCAAATTATGTCACTAAGATGAATATTTTTTATTTTTTATTGACAGAGGATATAAAACCATCCCCATTTATGGAGGCAACTCAAAGATGAGATGTATCCTCTTGGATATCAATGATGTATGTGGAACTGGAAGATATAAAAATAAACAAGACATGTGATCTTGTTTAACTACCTCAAGGAAAGAATTTCATAGGTAAAAAAGGGGTTATTTAAGATCAATTATGATAGAAGTAACTAGGTGGAATGATATCATCAAAGGGAGGTAATCAATTTTTATTCTCATAATCTGGTATTAATTTCAATGTAATATTTTCTCATGTTTTTAGAATCATGAATATTCATGTTGTTTTAAAACTGTGTGTCATATTTTTTTCTGGAGATACTATATATTAAGAAAAACTTCCTCCATAGAAATATTGATGAATAAATTTATATTCTTCAACCAGAAGGTTTTTTAGAAAAAGGAATGGATGCCATGGTTTATATGTTAAGGAAATATCTAAAAAGTCCCTATAATGATCCATGATATTGTAATAAGAGATTATATTCTTATATCATGAGTCATTATTATAACATTGTTCATTTTAATCCTTGTGTATAAATCATTGATTGTATTGAAATTGATATTATCATTCTTCTATTTTATGTTAATGACATGTTGGTTTTAGGGATCAATAATGATCAAATCTAAAATATGTACACATAGTTAATTAGGGAGATTGATATCATCCAATAATATTCATGGGATCTAAATTCACTAATAGAAGAAAATGATATGTTTTGGATATCATAGAATAATTAATTGAAAAATTCCTCAAAATGATTCAATATGAAAGAATATAATACCATTTATACCCATATTCTTATAAATTTCATTTTTTCCTCAATGAAAATACGACATCCTAGACCCAGATGCCACTAATGGGTGATCCGATTCTGGTGGGCCACATGGACTCAAGCACATCTCCCTGAATGATAGAGGCTGCCGACTAGTAGTGAGGGCCTAGGGTGTGTCCGTTGGGAGACTATGCCCTCATTACCAAAGTGTATCGCAGTGGATGATTATAAAAAAAGGTAAATAGAAGAAGTAATAAATGTAAAAATAAGGCACAACATAAAATAGATACAATAGTTAAAATAACTAAAAAAATGGAAAAACATTAAATAACTGATGATATGTCATGTCACTTGAAGATTAAAAAACATAGATTCAAGATAACAAGAATAACATGTTCCACATAAGTATAATGGAAATAAAATACTATCCCAAGAATCCCGAGCTCTGAATCAGTCATCTATTATCATGCTCCATACTAAACAACAACCAATCAAGTGTTTTAAGTCATATACTTCCCTTTGCCAACACTTATAGAAAACTAATCTACCTCGGGTACCAAACGACGCCTAGAGAGGGTGTGAAATAAATCTCAGTGGGTCACCACCAATGGTGTGTATAACATTCAACCCCTATAATGGAAATTTAACAGTGTGAAATAAGGCATATATAAAGCAATTTAGTACAATTAAACTAAATAACTGAGTACCTACTTCATCTCTCAGCTGACGTTTGAACATAACGAGTCTATTAATTGATTATTACTAGTTTATAAATAAGTCAAATGTTAAAAATAGTGATGGTTCCATGTTTTCACAAGGAAACCTGTAATGAAATTTAATAATGATGTTCAAAGTTAATAACCAAGGAAAAGTAGAACTCAAGGGTCTCCAACTCAGTAGTAACTATAGCCTGATAAGGGTAAGAGTTTAATCCAAGGAGAATTGTCCAAGGCATTCCACAATGATATGACTACAGAGTCCAAGGAGTTCATTTAATGTAAAATGGGGCTAAGAAATGACTGGGACCGATGAGATTTAACCATGGCACCTACATGTAAATGATAGATCCAAGGAGTGTATATAAGGAATCCTATAATAATATTTAATGGATCCTATGGTTTCATACCGGGCATCCAAATAATATACAAGGATCATGATCTAGGTGGGTCTCAACCTAGGAAAGCTGTATCCTTGAATCAAAATGGGGTTCTCAAGTGCTCAAGGCATTCCCCAATAAGAATCCAAGGCATGCTCGATTCAAGACACTCTTATTTGATATTAAATTCTTGTAATATTTCATTTGTTTCAAGCCTTTCCTTTCATTAGTTTGATAAGGTCAAGTAGAATAAGACATTTTAATCATATCATAATTAATGAATAAGTGCATTTGGTCCAAGACTTGCCTTTCATTAGTGTGACAAGGCCATGTATCATGAAACCTTTATTAGTTCCATTTAAATCATATTAAATAATTAAGATTCATTCTTCTACTATCCATTAATGTGGTAAGGGGTTCTAAGGACATGAAACCTATTAATCATTCACAAGTAATTTGGTCAAGTCATATACTTGGTATAATTTCCAAATTTTATTTCACATTTAATTATAAATTGAATAACTTACCTTAGGTGAGTCAATTTATGGGAACACATGGTACTTTCCATTATCAAATTAAAAATATAAATCAATCCATTTAATATATAAAATCTTACCCTTATAAGTGTCAAGAAAAGTCACACCCGAACGGTGGGTGAAACATGGTAGATACTAAAAAAATAATTATGGCATAATATCCTATATGGTATGGATAGAGTTGTGGGTGTAACCACTAACCATTAATCACAAATATGTAAAGATCATATCCATATTGTTATAATGATTATAATCATGGAATATAAGTTCTATAAACAAAAAATGATGAAATCAGTGGGCCCCACATAACAATTTCAAAATCAACGAACTTAAGGGATGAGTTATAGAACACCCTCCTTAGGCTTGTATGACTCTTATTCTCTAGTATCATCTATTGATTTTTCAAAACATGAATTAGATCTCGAAAAAGGGAAAACACCGACACCTCAATAACTATCTCAAGAGCAAGAGAGTAAAAGAAAGTCATAAACGGACTCGAGCACTTATCATTGTGCATCCAACATGATGAACATAAGATAGATCAGATCTCAGATGAAGGAGATATTCCATTCCCTATATTTTCCCTACAAAAAGCTCAAAAACGAGATCAATGGAGGTAAATCATGATAGAACAAATAATAGGACGAAGGAGGGGACTTGATAGATTATTATGGGGAAATCTTTAAAATTACCCAAAAAATAGCACGTGCATGGTTTTTTCGCATATTTTGACTAACCGTGAGTAAAACATGCACAATTACCTAGGTAGAAGGGGAAATTTCATGGTTAGGATACACATTCATCTTCAAACTATGTGATATGGTTCTGTACAAAAATTTTCATCCAAACGGTTCGGAAAACCATGCACCAACCATGCACTCACCATGTGACATGGCCAGTTTCCCCCAAAAGATGGGTCCCATGCTATGATCTTTCCCCAGACACCCTTGAGACCTTTTCTAACTCACTAGGAATCTATTTTATGTCTAAAATAAATAATTATAGTAAAAAATAAAGGATCCATACCTGAGTGAAAAAATGTGTTCTTATAGTCTTCCCTCCTTAAAATAACTCATCCCCAAGTTCACCATCCAAGGGTAAAGAAACACTATCTAATAACAAATTTAGCCATTGGGAATGTACATCGACCTCCTACACCCAAGTCTCATCCTGCACGTGGCCATGATGCTATAAAACCTATATTAGAGGGACATACCAGCCTCAGAGAGCCTTTATGCTCTGGTTAACAATGCGCACCAGATACTAATTAAAGGTAGCATCAACATCCAACTCAAATTATTTGGGATCAAAAAGTTTGAGATAGATCAACATGATACTAGATAAGTTGTGAGATGTGGAATACGTTGTGCATGGAATGGTTGTTGGATTTGGTGCCGAAGAAACCAACTTATTTGTACATTATGATAAACCTATATTCATTGGATGAATATTAATAAACTCTTTATCACATCATGCATGTTATTATGTGTGACATAGTATGTGATAATGTCCTAAGAATAGATATTTCACTAAAAGGTCATAGAGGATCCCTGCTATGATGAGAACCTAGAAGTGCCATGACACTATAATTTAATATATGTTTTATGGTGGGATGATATCATTTGAATGGAAAAAAATGATACAGGCTATCAGGGGTGGGGACTCATGAAACTTTGAGGCACCTACTCATGGTGTGTGCCAATGGTAATATCCATGAGGATATTATGAGAACAAGACCCGCCAAAAGGAAATCCACATTCATAAGTGTCATTGGATGTTCCTATATGTGGATGTGTGTATTGGTCCTTATACTTTAAGATTATTATTAATGGGTATTATGAACTGTTCACTTATATATATTGTTGAAAACTATGACGATACATGTTCACAGCGAGGTAGGATATGATTGTTGCATAACTAGTAATAATGTATTAATTAATAATACGAGAATGGATTTTTCACTTCTACAGATGTAGGTATCAAAGGCCCTTTGATGGAAATGATATAGCCTAACTAAATCCATGGCCATGGTGTTCACTAGGAAAGTTCAATTATGGGAAGTCAAAGAATGAGAAATCGAGCACATGGGTTGATGGAAATGGAATTCGACCCTGTTTATTTGTGATATCAGGACTAAATGATTATATTAATGGTAAGAATTCATATGAGGTGACATGTTGTTTCGATATCAACTTCTTTCTATTGGGTTCCTTGACCCATTTCTAGATAGTAATCTTGGACTTTAGGAAATCCCACCTAATGCTAATGAGAAAGAGTCCTAGAGGGTCACACACTAAGTGTTTCCAGTATCTCAGTTAAATAATTTATTTATTTAAAAAGATGAATAAATATTATTCCTGGTAATGGTTTAATAATTATTCAAGTATGTCTGATCACATTTATTTCAACTCTAGTTATTCAGGAGAATATATTGGGGATGGAATGTTTATTTATGAGTGAATAATATAGTAATATTTATTTAATAAATATCCATTATTCAAGTCCTGGTAAATATTGATGAGGGTTGGCTAACCAAGTTATGGGTCCAGTGAAAAATAACATTAAATATTATTTGGTTAAATAATATTTAAATATAACGTTCATGTTAAGAATATGAAATGTAAGTAATAGAATTGCTATTATTATTTGACATGATGTTTTCACATGGAATAATAAATTAAGTAATGGAACCTATTCTAATTATTTATTATTACCTGGTGAATTAAATTCGTTAAGAACATTTCATGGAAATAATAGCATTGCTATTATTATTTTACATGAGATTTTCAAATGGAATAATAAATTAAGTAATGACACCTACCCTGATTATTTATTATTACCTTGGTAATTAAATTCCCTATTATGTTATTATTCTCTATATAATCCAAGGGGTCATTCCACTGGATAACCAATAATTGTGGGCACAACATCCTTGGATAAAATATCTCAATTCTAGATAACTCTTTCCTGTCCAAGAACACTCTAAAAAACGAGAGAGACCATCCTCCATTGGATCAAGGAGAATGCTTTGGAAGCGATTCTCAAGGTGATCAAAGGTAGACATCACAAGTGCAAGGTTCTTCTACAATAGAACCCAGAGACTCCTTCGACAATGCCCAAATATACGTGGAGAACATGTGGATCACTACTAGGGGAATACTATCCTTGGATTCTACGTTGCAACAAAGTCGCACCTCAGACTTATAGTCAGACACATCAATGAAGAAAGAATCACCTTGGAGGTAATTCAATAATTTAATTAAATTAATTGTAAAAAATATATCTCGATCCTATTTTCTCAGTTTTGGGTTATCTCATTTACCTCTTATCTTTGATTCAATTCTGTGAATACTGGTGTTCTTCATTGTATTGATCCCAAATAAATCATTGATTATAGAAATTTTCATTGTTGGGTACATGACCATCCTGCGCTTCCACTATGCTTGGAACCTTCAATGGTACCTCTGAGGTAGTAGCAACTGATAGGCTACCAAACTGACTCACTACAGAATTTAAAAAGGCCCTACATAATGAGGTGATATCTTCCATAGTTTCTGTAATCGTATATGCCTAATACTGGGCGATACCAGAAGGAAAACATGATCCCCAACCAAAAACAATAGAGGTCGTTGATGGAGATCGACATAATATTTTTTTCTAGACTGAGTAGTACTCATATGTTTCTTGATTATCTGAACCTTATCTGAAGTCTCCTGAATGAGATAAGTACTTAGTAGGGTTACCTCACCTACCTCTATCCATCATATGGGTGAACGGTATGGCCTACCATACAATGCCTCAAAAATGATCCATCTGAATTATCTCTTGGAAGATGCTATTATATGCAAACTCAATGAGAGGGATAGTTTTCTCCCATGAACCTCCAAAATCAAGGACACATGCTCAAAACATATCCTCTAGAACATGTATTGACTATCCTGAATTTCCATCAGTCTAAGGGTGAAAAGTTATTCTTAGAAGCACCTGTGTTCCCATTTCTTTTTGCAATCCCCGCCAAGACCATGATGTGAAACAAGAATCCCTAACTAAAATGATAGAACATGGGACCCTATGGAGTCATATGATCTTAAATACATATAGTATTCCCAGATCATCAACTGAGAAAGTCTACAGAATAGGAATGAAGTGGGGTGATTTAGTTAGTCGGTCAATGACTACCCAAATAACATCGCTACCCCTCAGTGACCTTGGTAATCTATCTATGAAATCTATAACAACATCTTTCCATTTACATTTTGGTACTCAAAGTGGTTATAGAATGATTTTAGGTCTTTGGTGCTTTGCCTTCACCTACTGACAGGTGGAACACCTAGTGATAAAGCCTTCTATCTGCCATTTCATACTAGGCCACCAATACTGGTGTCACATATCTCGATACATCTTGGAGATTCCTGGATAAACTGGCCACTGAGAAACATGGGGCTCATTCATCAACTCCTCTCTCATATCTCTAGGTACCCATATATATCCATGTAGATACAAGACAACATCTCTATCCATAGACTAGTCTGAAGGTGGGTTATCTCCTGATATAATCTCATGGATAACCAAACCTATAGGATTTGAAAACTGTCTACCCATCACCTTCTAAAGTAGGGAAGAGGTAACTATCAAGGAGTAGAGGTAATACTACTCATTAATATCATGAAATTCATGATAATAATCAAAAAATAGGTCCATTAACTTCCATTCATCACTAGATTCTCGTACGTCTTGTGTTTGACTTTTCCGACTCAACACATATGCAACTACATTTTCCTTCCCAGGGATGTAGGAAAGAAAAAAACGAAAGGATTATAGATATTAGACCCATATCCACTATTTGAGGTTTAATTCAGGCTGAAAAAAGATATATTTTAGGATCTTGTGGTTTGTATACACCACAAATAACCCAACTAACAGATAATATCTCCAGCAACATCAGTCATGGACAACAGCTACTAGATCAAGGTCGTGTGTCAGGTAATTCCTTCATGGGGCCTCAACTTCCATGATCCATACACAATGAATCTATCTTCCTACATTACCAGTTCTCCTAATATGATGCCTGATGCATCATAGAAGATAGTATAACCTATTTCTGACTCTGGTTGTGTTAGAATAGGCACTAATTCAAGCCTCTCTTTCAGATCCTGAATGGATTTCTCACATGCTTCTAACCATAATAACTTGACAACCTTATTTGTAAGACCAATAAAAGGTGAAACAAGGTGGGAAAAGTCCTATATTAAATTCTTATAATATCCATCCATCCCCAAGAAACTCTGTATGTCAAATAAGTTCTTGGGATTCTCCCAAGAAACCACAACACTAACCTTTTAAGGTCAACAGATACTCATAATTACAATATTATATGACCCAATAAGTGGACTTTATAAATCCATAAGTGGGACTTATCAATCTTGGTGTAAAGATGATGCTCTCCCAGTATACGTAGAACGATCTCAATATGTTTGGCACAGTGTCTATGAGTGTGAGAATTCACCAAAATGTGGTCCACAAAGACTATGAAAAAAGAGTCCAAATAGGGGAGAAAAACCCTATTCATCAGAGCCTTAAAATTTGTGGGCATGTTTTTAAGACTGAAAAACATAACAAGGTACTCATACATACCATGAATTCTATAGAAATCTATACGAGGTATGTATGATGGACTTACTTGTACATGATGATAACTCGATCTCTGGTCGATCTTAGAGATGACCTTTGATCCTTAGAGCTGGTCAAAGAGATAATCGATTTGAGGAAATGGGTAATAGTTCTTGACCATAAGGTTGTTAAACCGTCTGTAATCCACACATAGACATAAGTTTCCATTTACATTCTTGGCGATAATCACAGGAAAAACCTAAGAAGATTTACTAGGCCGTATAATTCCTTTAGCCTCTAAATCTTATAACTGATACTTGAGATCTTGAATCTCTATTGGTTCCATACTCTATAGAGGAATTGAAACTAGAGCTACTCCTATGATAAGTTCCATTGTAAACTCTAACTCTCTCTTAGAAGGTAATCTAGAAAGATCATCTAGAAAGACATATCTAAAATGATCCACTACTGGAGGGAAATCAACTTTACGTAATCCTATATCTTCCATGATGAGTTTTGTGATATGGGAGGTTAGTCCACCTAGCCCATGATTATCTGGTCCATCTATACCTTCCTAGAAATCCCATTGACCCTTATGTAGATAATTTTTTCTCTTTGGTGATGGAAAATATACCCTACAGAGATAGAAGTCTAAAAAATGTGATAGTGAACCATCCAATCCATCCTGAGTATGAAATCAAATCCCTTTATCTCGAGAAAAATGTGGTTCCATAAAACAAGGTAACTACCTAACTCAAGGGGACAGTCACTACACTGGAATATGCCCTAGGTTTGTACCCCTAATAGTGTATCTAGTGTCATTACACCATAGTATTAATGTATCTCCATTTTGAGAATTTCCTTGATAGATACATAGATAAAAGAGTTTGAATCGCCTATATTGAATAAAGTAGCTACTATAGTAGATACTGTAAGAATAGTACCTCACATTATAGATGGTCCCCCAGCATGATCCTCAGGTCTCAGCTACAATGCATGCAATTGACCTGATCCATGACCCTATGCAATAGATGGACTATAATGATCATAAGTTCTATATTGGTGATGTTGGTGATCAGGAGTATGGATTCCATTTCCACTAGTTATATTCCAACTCCCTTCTTGATGTGGCATAAAATAACTCGTTCCTGAAGGTGGAGCTCGTGTGGATCCTTTTCCACTCGAAGGTGGTGAAAAGATCCTATATTAATGCTGAAGATGCCCCATATGTCCACAAGGCCAACACTCCAGTGGGTCTCTATCACATTGATGCTTCTAATGTCCCCATCTTCCATACTGATGACACTCTTTAGAGCTATTTAAACTGGAACTCTGGTTGTCACTCCCCTAACCAAAATCCTCGAGATAAGGTTTCCTGGCACTCGAAGAACTACAGGCCTACCACAACACTGACCCTCTTTACTCGGTACTATTTTTACCCCTCAGGTTTCACTCAATAATAATAGACTTATTGACTATCTCAAAAAATAGGTAGGCGAAGGACATTCACCTATATAGGGATGGTGTACTGGTTCCCATCCTCGAAAATTCTAGCACGTGAAATCTCATCACCATCTAAAATTAGTGGTAAACACTATAACTCTATGAATTATTCTGAATATTCCTTAACTGACATCAAACCCTACTTGATATTCTTGATCTCTATGGATCTATTAGCTCTCTACATCTTAGAGAAGAACTGATCATAGAAGGCAGTCCAGAAATTAACCCATAACATGCCCTGATGTCAACTATCCTAGTTAATCACATACCACCAATGCTTGGATGAGTCCCTTTATTGTATCAAGAAAGAATCATTACTCTGGACCCATTTCTAGATGCTCCAATATTGATAGGATAACCTCTATCTATGGCTCAACATCCTTTATACCACCATACCCTAAGAAAGTAGGAGGATGTTGTTGTTGGAATTCATGAGTTAGATCAGCCATCATTGGTGAAAGCCATTGAGAACCACACATAGACTACATTAGATGTAGGAAACTATAACATAATTGGGAATTTGTTCCCATATTAGATATAGTAGGTGGTTCCTCAAGTGGCACTTTTGGAGGCACGACTAGTAGCTCAGGGCCCACCACGTCTGAAGCATGGTCATCACCACCTTCCTGGTGTCCAATACAAGGATGTCGTGGCAGCATTGGTCTACAATTTTGATGAACATGCCTCATAACAAGATCAAGAAAAAAGATATCATCACTTGTGGAAGATGAATTTAGGAAAACTCATGTCCCAAGGCATGCTACCCCAACTACCCACTTAGATGACTAGGTATCGATAAGTGCTCAAGTATAAGTTTTATTTCATTTTATATTTAATTACCAGATTCACTCATTTAACTTTCATAAAAATGATATGGTCGGATAAATATGTATAACCAATTCAATTTAGATTTCATGATTCAATTTTTAATGGATATCTATTTCCCATTATTTCCGACGCTTTCACTGGGGCGCGTGTGTTCGTCTGCTTGAGTGCGACAGGCGCGAATTTTGTTACCCCGCATTCCCACTTTCCAAAGGCGGGAAACATTTTCTCCTTGTTCAGGGACGTTTTACCCTTGATTGAAACGTGATGATGGGATGTCGGTTCTTCCTTATGTGGATTCCTCCTCGGGACTCGTCTCCTATGCCGGGTCTCCCTCATAGATTTAATACATTGTTCGTGAAACTATTCCCAACGACATATCTTTATGGACATCAGTTAATTACACTTCTTCTATCAGGACATTCCAAGGGGTCCGTTCAAGGAAGAAACCTTCGTTTAGGGGATTAGTCATGCTGGGGCATCAATGACGTGTCTAGACACTGGGGATTGGTGTGTCTCTCTTCTGTCCCTTATTATAGGGCTTCTCAATGGCGCAGAAGCCCGAGGCATCCCACATCGAACACGGGGAATCGTATTCCATAGACATTTATATGATGTTTTCCACAGCTTCCTATGTTTAACATAGGGTATGCCTCAAGTTTATCGTCCAGAAGAGACGAATCAGACCGATCAGAACACTGATTAGAGTGGATCAGATGAAGGAACCCCCTAGAGAGAATACCGATGATGGGGCCAGCACGTGGGCGACATCCCTAATACTGGGGGGGGGGGGGATGGGGTGGAATGATCTCACCGGGATGTGGAGGCCTAGGTAAGAATCAGGATGGGCGATGGTTTTGGTCTTGAGTCTCGAATAGACTTCCTACATATCCCCGTGGTAGGGAATCAAAGTCTGCATAGTTCATCTAGTGACTACCTACCATAGAATGAGGTTGACAATGGCTTACCGCTGAATGAGGAGTCAACGACTTACTGCTGGATGGGGTTACAATGGCTTACCACTAAATGGGATACGGTTTAGCGCTGGAAGTGGACCTGGGGTCCAATAGGTGTTAGGCTTGAACCTCGTGAGGCTTCCTACGTACCATGCCCTGACATGGATAAAAGTCCTCGTAGTTTGGGTGTACAGTTTAACATCATGCTGGATGGGGGTGAACCGAAACAAAGGGGTCAGAACAACCGAGTGGTGATTGGCTTGAACCTCAGGGATTCTTCCTATGTACAATGCCTTGACATGGATCAAAGTCCTCATAGTTCGGGATGGTGTGTCAGAGAACTGACGTGAATGAAGACCATGGTCCAGGTGTATGATGGGCTTGAACCTCAGGGAGGCTTTCTACGTATCGTGCCTTAGCAAGGATTAAATAACACGTAGTTCAGAATGGATTGGGGATTACACTCTTGGATTCCCAAGGTGTTTTATGGGGCTTGGTGCACCGACACAGAGATGTTTGAGGCCAATAATTGTTGGTCTTGAACCTCGTGAGGCATCCTACATACCATTCCTTGACATGGATCAATGCCCTCGTAGTTTGGGTGTACAGGTTGACGTCATGCAGGACAGAATACAGTTTAATGTCATGCTGGACGAGGGTGAACCAAAGCGAGGGGGTCAGAACAACCAGGTGGTGGTGGGCTTAAACCTCAGGGAGGCTTCCTACGTACCATGCCTTGACATGGATCAAATTCCTCGTAGTTCGAGTGTACAGTTTAACGTCATGTAGGACGGAATACAGTTTAGCGTCATGTGGGATGGGGGTGTGGTCATGGTCGATGCTTACTCTAACAACACGTGAGTCATACTCAGTGTGAGAAACAAGAGGTGGCAGAGACCTGACGATCACGTCGCGAAGGGTGTGTCCATGGGAAATGAGGAGGGGCTTATGCGTTGAGCGGCCCATGGTGCCAGGACTTACTCCAGGATGGAGGCCCGAGGGTGAAAAAGTGCAGTGGGAGAAGTATTTGAGATCGAATAAAGGAGGTGACCTATTCCCTATCATGCCCTCCACTGGCCTTGGCATTGAGGAAGTGAGGAGGAGAATGGGTGCTACCACCTACAAGAAATGATAGGGTCTTACACCAAGGGGGATGCCCTTCCCCGCGGACAAACACCACTCTAAGAAGGAAGATATCATCCCATGTGGAGACCAAAGGGTGTGGAGAATGTCCAAGTTGAGGGAACCTGCATGTGGGGCATGGGGTGAGGTCACAGTTTAACACCAAGTGTTGAGGATGATGGTTGTAGGCAGTTTAAAGTTCTGCATCTTGGACGAGGTGGGTTCGTTACACACCCCTAGGACTTACATAACTGGTACCCTCTGATACTTGTTGGAGGGAATGCATTGGCAAGGTCGTGGTGATGGGTGTTCGTAGAGAGAACCATCAAGGGGTACATGTTAGCATGGCTGTGCGAAAAAGAAATAGCCATTAGCGTGCCTATGAGAAGAAGCATTAGGAGAAGCAATGAAATGGGCGGTATCATCAAGGGGACTTTGAAGTCACATCGTGCAAACTTAGAGGGTCACATGAGAAAAGGATTTTCCAAGCAGAGGGGTCCATAGACAGGGGCCTTGTGGATCTCTATTGCTCCATGTGGTAAAGGGCACTTGCAAAGGGGTGTGATTTGCGAAGTGGGTGACTTAGCCTTA
Source organism: Viscum album (assembly GCA_963277665.1). Taxonomy (NCBI): domain Eukaryota; kingdom Viridiplantae; phylum Streptophyta; class Magnoliopsida; order Santalales; family Viscaceae; genus Viscum; species Viscum album. The sequence goes on from OY728122.1 coordinate 1,260,093,016, forward strand.
GCATGGGGAAGAGGTGAAAATGGGAGGTGCTTTGCGAAAAAGAAGGTCATTTTCAGAGCACAGCCTCACAGAGGAATGGTGCCTCGCGAAGCGAGGTGTCGGGAAGCAATGTGCTTCATGAAGTACAGTGACCCTACCTTAGCATATGGATCATGTGTACATGAAGGGTGTTTCGCAAAGCATAAACACTCCGCAATGACCCAGGTCCGCTTGGGGATCCCCTTACTTCTCGAAAGCCCTTAGGCTTCATGAAAGGCATCCCTCTCAGAAGAGGGGATAAAAATGAGACAATGGGGAGGCACTTCGCAAAGTATAAGTACCTCGTGCAGCTCATGGTTCACAGAGCGGAAGAGTGCTTCGCGATTCGTGAGATGAGATGCCGAAAGGTCAGATTTTCTATCCGGAGAGCTCAGGGGTAGCTCGGTATTTATAGGCAAGAGGTGCCGTGGAGCGGAGATAATGCGGCGTGAAGAGGGGATGGGTGACTTCACGGCGAGCTCGAGAACATCAAATGGGTTCATGGAGCATCCCGCCTCCTTCTCTTTGTGGTGGGATCACGAATGATAAATGTGTTCATGGAGCCTCCCAACTTCATTGCTTCACGGAGGCCGCGGTGCTGGGGGACTCCATGAAGAGGCTTCGCGAGGCCGTCCGTGGGGCTGTCTTGGGGCATTTTCTCTGTTTCCAAATTGTGGCGCCAATAAATTCCCCCCCTCAGACTTGGATCCGCAGAGAGATCAAGGGTTGAAGTTTGAGGGAAATCACAAAAATCCACTATTGTTTGCGGTGCTGAATCGCGAAGAGGTCTCGCGAGGCGGGCATGGGACGCGCGGTCCGAACACGCTGTGAAGCTCCACGTGGACTGGATGCGTCGTGAAGCTCCAAAGGCCGTTGCCTATAAGTAAGGGTCCGACCATCTCTTTTTTCCTTTCCCTTCTCTGCGATATTTTCTTCTTTCACTCTCTATTCGTGAAGCTCTACGAACTCCATGAGTGATCTCTGCGAATCGGTTCTTCGCGGTGCACAACGAGTCCTTGACTCCACGTTTGTGCTCCACGATCCGGCTTTGAACACTGAGGCAATGCCCCCACGAACAGTCTTCACGAGCGGCCATTGAAAACTCACTTCATGAATGATCTTCATGAACCAGACAAAGAAAACATCCAAGTTCCAGAACCGAATAGCCCACCAAGAAGCTGCCTAGGGGTTCCTTGCAGATGCCACCCAGAGGGACGAAATGGAAAACAGTCTAGGGCTAGGAGAGCTAGTCTAGAGCCACTTAGACTATAGTTATTTGGTGGAACTGCTGTCAGAGATCCAGAAGAACTACCCACTATATAGGAGGTTGCCTTTGTATGGATTCGGGCTGAGGGATGACGTCTTCATCCCTGCAGCGGGTTGGGATGAGCCAAATTACTGGTTCCAGAGCACGTCGTGTCAGCACATATGGTACAGAGCACCCGGCGGTCATGCCCAGGAGGATTTCATGCTTGTCATCACTGACTGCCTATACAATCATATGAACAATGTCGACAGGAGGACATTGCAGCCAAAGACGTCCCCTCCACTGTACTAAACCATCCTTAAGGCGGTGCTGGGGAAACTGAAGAAGGGGTGGTCCGAGGAATGGGACCTGCGCCAGGGCGGAAATTTCACAGATGATTGGGCTTGGGCCAACTGGGTAGGCACCTCATTCTAGGAGTTCGGGGCGGAGCTGAGAAGAGTGGGCCGATATGAGGCAGCTTTGGCTTCCTAGTTCCATATCTACCAGCCGAAGTTATTAAAGCTGAAGCTGATGAGCCAGTGATCACTGGGGACCAATACCTTTAACCAACACCACGGGGAGGTCGACATCAGCCTATGGGATGTGCATCAGATCTCAGGGGTCCCGATACTTGGGGTGATGTACAACAAATTCCTTCTGGCCATGGGAGCATGGGAGGATCCAAAGAAGATGTTGCGTCTGGTGATGTCATTGATGGAGCTCATTCCCGGGGTGGATAATAATGCGGTGAGGGATGTCCAATTCAAGAACTGGTTCAAGAATTTCTTAAACTTCCGAAAAAATAGTCAGTTCCCTGATAGGCCTCGAACTTTCCTGATGGGTGCCTAGAGTAAGGAAAACTCATACTGGCGGCTGATGGATGATAACTAGTTGAATACCTAGGGGTTTAGTGTCAGCACTAAAAAATAGCCAATAGTCAAGCTGGCGGCATTCATCACAACCCTCATCTATGGTTGGATCCTGCCGGTGAGGGATACAAACATGGGAGTGCAGCCAAACACTTTTGTCTTCACATCCACTTTGGTGATAGGAGGGTGGGTCAACCTGGGGATCCTGATTCTCGCTAAGTTCTACAAAATTCTATGGCACATCAGCGAGGGGAAAAGGCCAGAGAGGGTATGCGGGCCGCTCCACATCCTGTACGAGTGGATGGTGGTGCACATCAGGGGGATCTATGAGTATCTGAACCCCATCTCACCTCTAGGATCGAATTTTATTCCCTCAATCTTAAATGCCGCGGGGAGATTTCCGACCAAGCTGACCGCACCATCAGTTCTAAACCGAGTGTGGAGGGTGGAGGAACTCAATTTCCACCCATTCCCATTGCTAATGGGGGCCTTCACGGATGATGGAAAGGGAATGGAAGAGCACCGATCCTACCTCATTGCCTTTCGAGGAGGAGTCCTGGTGACTAGGGTGGATCACGAGCGTCTCTGCGAGCCGTACACCCCACACCGGTTCGACAGGAAATTCTGGTGCATGCAGCGGCTGACCCCACAAGTCTACCTGGGGGTGCGCTATGAGGACCACCCATGTGTGATGAGGCAGATGTGGCTCATGTTTACACGGGAAGATGGGAAGATGCGGAATGTATTTCCTCTGCCGACCACTGTCCTTGGGCTGATAAAAGAATATGCCCAGAGTTAGGAGGCGGCCTACCCAGGGAAGATGTTGAAGCAGCCAACCATCTTGGTCAGTGAGGGTGAACTTCCTCAATCTCGGGGCTGATCATAAAAGGCGATAATGGAATCCCGTAGTGGTGGGGCTGCTGTAGTGACGATTCCCTAACCGGTTGAGGGGAGATCCATGGTAGCAGATCCGGTAGTAGAAGTGGAGTCGGTGGTGCCAGGAGAACAGAGTCATCCAGAGGGGCGACCATAGGGAAGGTTCCGTAGGATCTCTACTCAAGCCTTGGGGAAACAAATATGCCACATTGACATGCCAAAGAATGATTATTTCCCGGAGGCCTGGGACATCTGGGAAGTCAATCGAAAATTCTTTGGCCCATCTGAGTTATGGCAGCACCTTAACCGCCTCGGGATGGACTTTTTGGGGATTGGCCCTATTAGAGCCGTCTTTGCAATATCCCAGAGAGAGGAGGATCAATACATATGCAATCTGGAAGACTTCATCCATTCCTAGGGTTCCATGTACCTGATGACAGATCAAGTCAGGGTGCTGGTGTGTTGCACGGTCCCTCTGCAGCTGTCAACTGCTAATCTGAGGGAGAGCTTCCCCCTATCGGACGAATCAAACGAGTCCTCCTGGGGAGACAAGGATGGTAGGGAGAGTCTGCTGGAGGAGGGTGAAGTTGGAGACTATTCCTTGAATCTCGAAGATTTTGCGGTGGCTCTCGAGGTAAAATCCCAAGTTCCTTCTTTAAAGTCTTCCCATAGGTTAATCTGGATTCTTTATCAGTGTCTATACTATGCAGGAAGACCTTGTGCGTAGACCTCATTCTCACCTCTCAACAGGTGTCAATGCAGGACCTTCAGGATCCATGCCTGTGGCTGCATCAACATCCGTGTCTGGTGGGTCCGGGATAGTCGAGGCCACTCCCCTGGAGTTTCTAGACCTTCCAACCATATACAGGGGGTTGCGTCTTGGGGTTCCGATGACATCATCCCAATAGTGAGACCAGAGATTTGACCTCTATAAGTTTTCTCTACCACATTCACAACTTCCATCCCCTGACCACATTAACTGACATTCACGTCCCATTCATGGCGTGTACAGTCATTCAATTAGCCTGGGCTGCTGCAACGAAGTTGGTCGGGGCTTCTGGTAGTGCCCTTCCTAGGGGCATTCCATTGGTCATGGAGGTGAACATCCAGCCCGACCGAACTGCAGTGCTCCTGATCACCAGCCGGGGTGCCAGTGGGATAGTGCCTGAGATCATCGAGGTGGGATCCGATGATGAGGATCCACCAGACGATTCAGGCACCACCACACATGATCTGACGCCAGACGTGGACCCAGCTAAGGCGTTCTTGAGGGAATTACCTACATTCAAGCCCACCAATCGCTCCAACTAGGAAGAGACGAACTGTGACGAAAAAGACAACAAAATAGTCTGTCACCGATTATGGAAGATGATCACACGCTTCATCAATGACCCCCCCAAGCACTATGGTTGAATGAGATGGAAAGACATCGCTTGCGACTGCGCGAACTGTGCGCTTGGGGAGTGGATGGCCGACGTCCTCACATGATCATCCGAGATCTTATGGCGGAAAATATTCGGGAGTATGACCGTGTCCTTGGAGTGGGTTGGCCGCAGAGGAAGGCGATAAACATCAAGAGGCTCTAGAAGGCTGAAGATGAGGTCCAGCGGCTGCAGGATCAGGCAGACGAGCACCTGATCTCTGTCAAGGCACAATCTGAGCTAATATCACGATTGAAGGCCCAGCTGATAGAAGCCGAAGAGGGCCTGAGGTGAGCTTCTGGGGAGATGATCGCCATCTGGGCCGACGTGGAGCGGGCCCAGATTGCGGCCAACGAATTACGCACTATCGCCGCTGAGGTGGGGCGGGAGGTGAACAAGCGACAACATCTCCTGGACTTCACCAGCCAGAGGGTGGTAGATCTGCAACATTCCTTCGATGAGGTCAATCAATCCATGGGGGGAGTCGACCCCCGAGTACTGTAATGATTAAAAACCCTTAATCGTACTTTCTTTCTATGATTGTTTAAATGTCATAGCATGCACGAGTTCTATTTTTTAAATTGGTTTATTGCACCCTTATGATGTTCGCGGAGCGTCCATCGAACATTCACTAAGCTCACTTGGTTCAAGCCCGATGTGAGAAAAAAGGGATGGCTACCTCATCTCCCCATCCAAACGTAGGAGTGCAAACCAAGCTTCAGGCATTCGGGGTTTGGACAACCAGTCCGGATTTTTGGGAAATGTGAGAGACCTGGCTGGAGAATGAAGTTCATAGTACAACTGAATTACCATTTTTCTAGTGTGCTACTTTGCATGAATGGTGTAACTCTAGGGGCGCTAAAATGGATCTGAACATATGAGAATGGGAAGTGTGAATCATGATATCCAGGATTCGAAACAATGTGGGGGTGGCGTGACAATAAATAACAACTGTTGACCATGTTCAAAACACATTATTCTTATTGTATTATCCTGGAGTGGGGATATCAAATGAGGGTCGACCGTTGACCATTTTTGAAACAAGGTACCTATTGAAATTTCCATCTGTTAGTCTTCCGGAACGTTGTCTTAAGATAGTAGGTGGGCCCTAGGCCGAGCATCCATACTGTTAGGGGGTTCCTCTAGAAATGAATGGGGAAGAGGGTCTGAATAAGGGGTACAAAAAGTGTGGCATGTGGAGTGAGGGTTTGTTCAAATAGAATCCAACACTCTTGAAATTACGCCACTGTGGTGGAAGCACACTAGATGGACGAATCGGTCTGATCATGGATCATTCATTCTTTCAGACAGGGCCTCTCTGACGAGGGGGATTGTCGCTTCCCAATGCGATCATGGGGCATCCCAAACTTGTTTGGGGAAAAATTATAGTTACATGGTTCCCTATGAGGGGTCAGGCCAGGTGGCCGGAAATGGGTAGGAACAAGACTTTATGATTCCTAGGGCAGGACCCTAGGCGAAATACCGAGGTGTCTCTACGTATCCCATAAGGATGGGAATCAAGCCATTTGTAGTTCTATAGGCATAGTTTAATGTCATTCAGGACGATGAGAAGCCTGGCTACGCTAGTGCACATCCTACCAAAACTACTAAGCCCGTGTGAGTCATGCTTGATGTGTGAAACAAGTAGTGGTGGGACTTTCCCATCACAGGAAGGGACATGATAGGGAGAAGGGATGCTCGATGAATGTCGGCCCAATGATGTTAACCCGCCCTTGTAGCGTACCTAGACGCACAAAGAGATAAAACCGAGTATGTTAGAATTCCACTGGAACATGAGAAAGTGGAAATGTGTGAATCATGACACTCGAAATCTAGATCACAGTGATGGCGGCGTGACGATGGGGGAAAACTGTTGACCATGGAACAAACACAGTATCCATACCGCGTTATCCTAGAATGGGGACATACAAATGAGGGTCGACTGTTGACCATGTTTGAAACAAGGGACCTGTCACAAATGTTGTCCAAGATCCTTAAGGATGTTGGCCCGGAATGGTAGGAGAGCCCTTAGGCCAAGAATCCATGCCATCCGGGGGTCCTTTAGGATGTGGAAAGGGATAAGGACCCAAATAGCGAGCTCACGATGCTTGGACATGGAATGAGGGGATTTTCCCCATGAAAATTCCACACTTTGGGCTCTTTGTCAAACACATCTAATTATGAAAACGAGACGTATTATATAGAGGGGGCCAATCCCCTTACCATAGGGAGATCTTAGTTTAGGGTCATAGAACTCGGACCATAGATTGTAGGAAACATGGGAGGCACATGGTGGGGTAACTACAAATACCCGACATGAATGGGAACCAGGGGTTCCGACCACCACGTGTTCCTCAGAGAGGTTTTAGGTCGAGGGACCAAAAACGAGAGTCGAGTTGGGCCTCAGGCAAAGTGCACAAGCATTTTTACATACCCTATGAGGATGGGGATCAAGCTGCATGTAGTTCTTGAGGTGGCACGATAGGGTACCAGTGCCAGGGAAAAAGGGGTATTCGGGCGTGGCCCTCATGCCAAGAGAAGCGGTATTTGATAAATCTTGTTTGTCCTTTAAGGTGAGTGGTTTTTTTTTGTGAAGCTATAGGCCTAGGGTAGTAGGCCCTGGAATCGTCACAAGAATCAAGCCATATACAGGTGTTGACAAATGGTATGGTAAATGACCGATACCCAATGTGATTCCCTCTATGATGAGGTCATCACAATGCAATGCTATTTTTAGTCATGCATCCAGGATGATAATGTCACAGTTTAGGGTCATGTGATAGGACCAAGAATGAATTTTAACATCATGCAGTGCATACGTATCAGAGATGATGCTAGGCGGGGAATGTGTATGGTGAAATAAAACATCCCCATCGTGAATGATGACATGGTACTATTTCACACAGTATGAAATTCCGAAAGGGGAACCTCAGGCCAAGGGGCCTACATAGAGGTAATGAGGGAAATGGGAAGGAGAAACTAGCTCCCCACTGAGCTGGACCAAAAATGAGGCATCCAGGTGGTCCTACGTATCCCACGATGATGGGAATCAATCCATACATAGTTCTAGATGAGATCTTAGTTTATGGGCTTAGAGCTTAGACCATAGATGGATTGAAAACCCTCCCAGTAAGTACAGACCTCAACTCAATCCCTAAGCCCACATGATTTAGAATCGGTGTGGGAAATAAGGGAGGAAGATGTCTTTTGCAATACCTAGAACACACGCCAAAGGTAAATCAGTGCGGAGCCCCGAATGATGCCCCTATCGCGGATTTGGTCCTCTTAACGTGCAGATGGATATTGAGGAATAATACCAAGAGTTTCGAAGATCTACTTGGACATGAGAAGGTGGAGAAGGATGTGAATCATGTAACCGACATTTTGGGCTTAATGGGGTTGGCGTGGTGATGGAGGATAACTTTTGACCATGTTCGAAACACAATATCCATATTGTGTTATCCCAGTGGGAACAATAAATGATCATTGACCACTGACCATATTCACAACGCAGGATTTGTGTCAATTTGTTGTCTGAAACCCTCAGGGGAGTTGGCCCGTAATGGTAGGAGATCCCTTAGGCGTGGTATCAATCCCATTTTTGGGGGTCCCTTCAGGTGTGAAAGGTGATGAAATCCCTGATGAAGGGGAACACAAATCCTGAAAAAAGGCGATAACATGTCCGAGCAGAGTCCGAAATTCCAGGTACTAAACCAGAGTACCCTTAGGCACATTGGTGAACCATCGAAAAGGGTTGACGAGGGTGCTCAGAAGGGGGAGGTATATGGTGTGGTCATTATAATCCTGACGTGAACTAGGACATAATCCCATGCCATTACATATACTCCCCTCTACATGGAAGGGTGGGCCAAGGGGCCATGGTGAAATGGAGAGTTCCGAGAGATGGGGCTAGACCCGAAGTATAGACATTCGGGTGGTCCTACGTATCCCATAAGGATGGAAATCAAGCCATACGTAGTTCTAAAAAACACTCAGGGGTAGGAAACACCAACAAGGGGGTGTATGACATGACGAGTAACCCGGCGTGGATGAGGACATAATCCTGCACTACACCGTACACTCCCATAAGAGAGGACCTGGGGTGGGGCCCGAGAAGGCCAAGGGGACTGAGGCTGGGCCTCGGTCAAGAAGGCCTAACCAACGTGCAGTTTAACATCTTACAGTGAGGATGAGGAGGGGAGTAGGATACCCCCAAACAAGGGAGGTGTACAGAACAACAAATAACCCGACATGAATGAGTACATAATCATGCATCACACCGTACAATCCCATAAGAGAGAACCTAGGCTGGGGGCCCGAGAAGGCCAAGGGGCCTGAGGATGAGCCTCGGTCAGGAAGGCCTGAACAACTTGCAGTTTAATGTCCTACATTAAGGATGAGGAGGATAAGTCATCTCATTCGGGTATTTTTTCAGCATAGTGAGTAACCTGACGTGAATGAGGACATAATCCCATACCACACCACACAATCCCATAAGAGAGAACTTGGGCCGGGGCCCCGAAAGGCCAAGGGGCCTGATAGTTGGCATCGCCTGGAGGGAGTCCATCGCTTGGAGATACAACAGGGTAGAATGAACCACAATACTCGATATTTGGGACATCTTGCGGTGGCCCTAACGATCTAGGAAACCTATTCACCATGTTCGAAACACAGCGTCCCTATAGTGACCTGAAATGGGAGAAAAAATGAGCATCGACCACTGAACATCATTGAAACACAGGACTTGTATCAGCTTGTTTCTCGACATCCTCGATGGTGTGGGTCCGAAGTGTTAAGAGAGCCCTTAGGCATAACATCCATACCATTCAGGGGCCCTTCTAGATGGGAAATGTGATGGAATCCCAGTCAAGGAGTGGGTGTAGCATAGCTGTACCCATCTCTAAAAGAGGTGAACGTCTCCAGGGAGAGGGATGTATGGCTGGATCGAGGTTAGAACTATGTGAATTGGAGAAAAAGTTTGCACCCTTGCCATACATCTTGACCCGGGGGGAAGATTATGGTGTTTGGGTTGGGCCAATGGACAAAATGTCTGGGCATTCCTACATATCCCATGAGGATGGGAATCAATCCATACATAGTTCTTAAAGGACATGTAGTTTAAAGTCTTTCGGTGAGGATGTGGGAGGATAGAAGAATGGGAGTGGGAACACGGTGCGACCATTATAACCCTTGTATGAGTGGGGCTGAGGAAGCCCATATCATGCAAGGATCCTGTGAGAGAACTATACCCAGGGGGATAGTCGAAGAGAAGAGTTTGGGGCTAGGCCCAAAACGAGGTGTCTGAGCACTCTTATGTATCCCATAAAGATGGGAATCAAGCCACATGTAGTTCTCAAGATGTAGTTTAACATCATGCAGGATGATTCACAGTTTAATGTCATGTAGGACTGGGCAGTTTAAGGTCATGCGGGACACCCGTTCAGTTTAGGGTCCTGAGGGACCGTCCAATTTAAGGTCATGTAGGACCAACATGCAGTTTAGTGTCCTGTGGGACTATCCAGTTTAAGGTCGTGCAGGACCACGAGACTCGAGAAAAGTATTTCTTGAGGAATTTGGCATTGGTGAGAGGAGTTATACGCTCACCATGGTCACTAAGGAGTATGCTCCATTAGGGTAAACCCTATGCACTATGTAAGGTCCTTCCCATTTGGGCTCCAACTTGGGTGGTTTCCTACCGGGGATCATTGGTGCTCGAAGGGACAATACCAAGTCACCTTGCAGAAATGAGAGGAGTTGAACCTTCTTATTGAAGGCTCTAGCCATCTTATTTTGATGCCTTTCTAGATTGTGTAGGGAACAAAGCCTATTCTCGTCAAGTTCTCCCAATTCAGCTAGATGGATTTCGGCTACCTTATCTGGCATCTTCCCGTCATAGACCATAGTATGTAATGAAGGCAGCTGGATCTCGATGGGCCAGATGGCCTCATCTCCATACACCCGGAAATATGGAGTCACTGGGGTGGAATTGTGAGTCGTCGCCCGATAGGCCCAGAGGGCATTGGGGAGCTTGTCCGGCCAGCTCTTCCTATTCTATCCAACCATTTTTTTCAAAACCATAGAGAGGGTTTTTTTGAACGCCCCAATCTTCCCATTTTCCTGCGCATGATAGCGGGGGGTATGGTTCGAACGAATATTTTACTTGGTGTACAATTTCTTCAGATTGGCTACTCGAAAGTTGGTGCCGTTATCAGTGAGGACAGCGTGAGGGACTCCAAACTAGTGGATGATATTGGAGCTCACAAATTCAATGATGGAACATTCCTTGACCTCCTTGAGTGGAATTGGGTCTACACACTTGGAAAAAATATCGGTGGTGGTCAGGATGAACCTGCATTGGAGAGCTGTCACCAGTGGGTATGGTCCCACAATATCTAGTCCCCACAACGCAAATGGCCAAGATTACTTGGTGGAGTGGAGAAGTTTCGGAAGCCGATGTAGGAAGATTGAATGAACTTGTAATGCATGAAATCTCTCGGAAAACTCAATACAATAATGCATCATAGAGGGCCAGAAGTATCCTAGTCTCCGGATTTGAAGGGACAGCTTTGGTCCAACCTGATGAGCACCACAGGAATCGTCATGAACCTCTTGCATGACCTGTGAAATCTCGACTCCTTGGATGCAATGGAGGAGAACACCATCGAAAATGCGCTTTTAGAGGATATGCTCAAGACTGGGACCACTCTGGAGGGTAAAATGCAGCGCGCGGTGTCAGATTCACTCGCGCTCGGCCCGATTAGCCGAGAAGCAACCATTTTTGAGATACTCGATAAAAGGGGCTCTCTAGTCAGGAGTTGCTTCAACCGCTTCATCTGAAGGGCCTAGTGGTCCTGATGTGGAGGATCTGGCGGTAAGATGGCTTACTCGCAGGCCATCGTCATCCTCTGGGGTGACGGGGGAAATGAATCTCCGGTGTGCCACATGTATAATCAAATCATCCTGCTCGGGCTCTGCAAGTGATGCAGCTAATCCGGAAAAAGCATCTTCAGGACCATTCTTTGACTGAGGGACATGGTTATCCTCCGGTCGAGAAGGGAACTAGGCCATTAGATGGAGGGTGCGCTCCAAAAAATGGTGTGAGTTCTGGATTTCTGACAACATAGTCGTCATTGACTTTCTTGATGACTAGCTTAGAATCCCCATTCACATGAAAATAGGGAACATCAATATCAAGGGCCAGCTCGAGACTAGTGATGAGGGCCTGATACTCTGCCTTGTTGTTGGTGCAGCATTCTGACAACATGAATGAGTACGAAAAAATGGATTGCACCGTGGTGATGAAGACGATTCTCATGCCTACTCTATTGAGCCTAGGATCATTGAGCCTTCTACCCGTAGGGATCTAGAAGGCACCATAAAAATGCATCTTACAACATTGGAAAACTTGATATACTGAGAGGATTACCTCATCAGGAATTTCCAAGTCCAGGGACTGGTCCGTGGAGGTTGGATGTGCAGCTAGAAAGTCTTCCAATGCCTTCCCCTTAATAGACTTCTGAGGCACAAACCTGATGTCGAACTACTGGAGGATCAACGCCCACCGCGCTAGTCGGCCAATCAGCATGGGGCGGTTCAGAATATACTTTAGCGGGTCTACCCAATAGATCAGCTATACCTCATGGTGCTGCAGGTAATGTCACAACTTCTACCCAACAAATACAAGTGCAAAACATCACTTCTCGATGGGGGAGTATCTGGTCTTCGTATCCGGGAGCATGCGGCTGAGGGAGTAGAGGTTATTCTCTGTCCCCTCATTGTTCTTCTGGGAAAGAAGGGCGCCGAGAGATCGATCCAGGGCAGTGACATAGAGAATCAGCGGCTTTCTGGAGACGGGTGGCATCAGAACCGGAGGCTGGAGTAGATACTGCTTTATTTCCTCAAAGGCATCCTAACACTCTTCGTCTCATTCATAGGAAGATCCTTTCTTCATTAGCTGAGAAAAGGGATTACACTTGCCTGCCAGATTCTAAATGAATCAACATATGTAGTCTAAGTGGCCTTGAAAACCTCAAAGCTCCCGGATATTGCTCAGAGGAGGCATCTGGCTGATCGCCTTGAACTTCTCTGGGTCGATCTCAATGCCTCAGTACCTGACAAAAAAGCCAAGAAACTTCCTATAAGTAAACCCAAAGGCACACTTCAACGGGTTCATCTTCAAGTGGTAGGAATGAAGGAAGCCGAACACTTTCTCAAGGTCCTTGAGATAGTCCTAGTGCTCGCGAGATTTGACCACCATATCATCCACATAACACTCCGCCAACGTCCCAAGGATCCGTTTGAATATGTGATGCATGGCCCACTGATATATGGCACCCGCATTCTTCAGGCGGAAGGGCATGAACTGGTAAAAGAAAGTACCTTTAGGCACTCTAAAATTGGTAGAATTCTCATCCTCAGGGGCCATACAGATCTGATTATATCCAGAGTAACCATCTATGAAAGAGATGGCTTGGAACTTGACCGTAGCGTTGATCAAAAATTCTATCACCGGAAGGGGAAAATTATCCTTCGGACAGTGATGATTGAGATCTCTGAAGTCGATACACACTCTGATATGTCCTTTCTTTTTTCTGACTAGCACAATGTTGGCTAGCCACTTGGGGTACTGGACCTCCTTGACAAAGTTGGATATGATGATCTTGTCAAATTCGGCCTCAACCATGGATCCGTGAGAAGGGTGTATCATTCTAGGAGGCTGTTTGAGCCCGTGACGGTTTGTTGGGAGACCAAGGCAGTGGACAGTTACCTGAGGATCTAGTCTTGGCATCTCATCGTAACTCCAGGAAAACACATCACGGTGGTGTTTTAGGAAGTCCACGTACCACTGCTGCTCCTCAAGGGACATGGCAACACTGATAAATGTGGGTCTCGGATCTGCCTCACTACCAAGGTTCACCTGTACCAGTTCATTGACTGTGGTAGATACGCCTTCTTCAAAGGTGGGGGGAGCATCCTCTAGATCCTCTTATTCACTTTCGGAGGAGGGATTCCCAGTGGGTGAGGCTTCCCCTTGGTCGGAGGAACCTGACGGGAGGCTGGTACCAGCCTGGACAGCAGTGGACAACGCATTATAAGATTCACACGCCGCTGAGACCATGGTGATGAAGGCAGTCGATCCAATCCCATCTGGACTTCGGCCCAAGGTTCCATGCTTGATGACATCAAAGAAGTAGTGGCACTTCGACTTGAGCTGGTTAATTCCAGCCCGGTGGAATAGACACGTATAACGTATTGCCATTACCATGGGGCAGACGTCCCGATACCATATGGGAGTAGGAGGTTCCAGGGTGACTTGAGCCTGGTTCGTGTAGGAGTACAAGGTGATTTTCCACCATTGCTTGGACTTGGGAATATGCCTTCCTTTTATACCAGAGACAACAAAGCATTGCCCCATTTCAAGGGTCGTGGCTTCCAATCGATGGATTGGGAAGACATAAAAATCATCCAGACCTACCCAAGGGTCACTGGTGACTGGGGTGGGCTCAACCTCACTTGCCAAAACATGCTTATCCTTGCTCTTGTAATAGTCAACATCTAGATAAGAGGCTTTAAAAGAGGAAAAATGAGATGCATCACCTTGGATTACACCTACTCGACCATTAAATGAGTACTTGAGGCATTGGTGATACGATGAGGGGACCGCCGCATGCAGGTGGAGTCATGGCCTTCCCATCAATGCATTATATGCGGTGTCCTGGGGAGACAACCATGCACTCGATGCTGGAAATTAGGCCACCGAACCGGGTCTTCAAATGGATCTTGTCGACAGGGGTATGTTCTATCCTGTCATACCCATGGATCCTTAAATCGGAGGGAGTCAGTTCATCTCAGAAAACCCCAGATTCCATAGTGTTTTCATTGGGATAAGGTTAATCTCGGAGCAGGTGTTAACGAGACAACGTTGAACCTCAACGCCGTTGAATTGGACGGTGATGTACAGCGGGAAGATGTGCCCTAGTATGGGAGATCCCTCATCTTCTCCAGAGATCGAAATGATGGCTTGGAATTCGGTATTCTCAACTGCTTCATCATTGAAGGCTTCTTCAGCTGATACCTCCATCTCAAACGGGAGGGGACTTCTTAAAGCCTCAATGAGGGAGTCACGCATATCTGACGACAAGAGGAGGGATTCAAGGATGGAAAGTCGCACTGGGATGCCGGTGAGATGCTTCAGAACATCATACTTCTGTAACAGGGGCGAAATTCTGCTTACAGAAGGCCGATCTACGATTGGAGGCATAGAGGGCCCTGTTGTTTAGATTGGTGGCTGGCTAGTGCTGGGCACGTTCTGCCGTTCACTAGTCGAAGCCTGAAGAGTAGCTACTGGATGAGGTCCGGATGGCTGATGTCGGCCTGTAGCAGGGAGAAGCTGGTCGTGGTATGACTGAAGCGTTTCTTCTTGATCCCGTAGCAAAAACTGTGGTGGAGGAGTTCCTAACAACACTTGATGAAGAGACTGTGCGTGCTGAGCTCTGCGCTGGGCCTGCTGTCTGGTCTTAGTGGCATACATATCCTGGCTTGAGGTGAAAACTGATGTGCCTCGACAACCAATATAGCCACGGTTCTGTTGATGTTGACGTCAGCTGGGGATATTGGGGAGGTTTTTCAGGGGCTCCACCTCATTAGGAGTCATATATGGGTTTACCAACTCAACGGTGTTAACTGAAGCATACCCTTGACTGTCACTCAAAAAATCATCCACCACTGGTTGGATTCTAGGAGGGATCCCCATCTCAAGGGGCATGAAGTCACCGAGAGTGCAGGATGATGATGGAATTGGAGGGGCACATTGCTTCTTCTTACGCCACCGATGCTTGCTCTTCTGGGAAGAGGCCGGCTGAGATGATGACACAGAAGTGGGGGCCACACCTTCTGAAGGTTCTGACTGATTTAGGCATGCACAGATAATTCCATGGGCGTGAGGAACCGTTTTACGATCCATCTAGTCATTTTACTTCTAGGATCCGCGACTGGGAACCTGATGCAACTCACCTTCGTCGTTACAATGTCTTTCTGACCTCACAAAGACACTCGCCACTTGTGTCGGGGCTGGGCCTAGCCTGACTATGTTGTTATCAACATGGTCTTGGATCCAGTGCTTAAACACATAGTACTACTTGAGGGTGTTCCCTGAAATCCTATGATAGGGGCAGTAGTTGGGGCGATCGGTGAGATTCACCTCTTCTGGCCTTCTACACTCAGCAAGCGTACAATCCCCTGTTCTAGGGCACTACGGAAGTAACCGGGGACCTGATTCTCACTGAACGAGTAAGTATGGTGTCTTCTTTCTAGATAGGGAGCCCTTGGAGCCTGGCCTTGATGAGGAGATGAAGGGGCCTATCGAGGAGGTGGAACCTGATTGTTCCTCCTGGGCAGTGGTGGCGCATTACGTGGGGGAGCCTGCCGATTCTGAGGATGCTACAGATCCGGAGGCTGTGCCTGAGGTGGAGGGCCTCGACGAGGTGGTGGGGATGGTGCTATTGGTAGAAACTCTAGCTGCATGGGGGCCTCTATCTGGGCCACCGTGACGGGCTCGGCTCTGGAAGCTCTCCTCACGAGGATTGCAGGGGGCAACTGACCTGCATGCCTGGCCTATTGAAGGGATACATTGAGGTGCTAGGCCTTATCCGAGATGTCTCCGAACTTTCTAGGATAATTCTGATTATTTAGGGAGGGAACCAGTTCCATCTTTAAATTTCCCACGCACATTTTCAGTAATTTCTCTTTAGTCAATGGCATGTCAAGGGAGTATTTGATCCCCTTACACTGGGTGATAAAGTCCAAGACTCACTCATTAGGCCTTTGTTTTTACTTGAAGTGGTATGTGATGCTCATTTTTTTGGGTGGTAGAGATGAACTGGTAGAGGAACTACCTACGAAGGTCCTCCCAGATGGTCACAGATCCGACGGGGAGCTGGCTGTACCAGACGAACGTCGGCCCCTCCAGCGTGTGAACAAAATAGCAGAACTTGGCGGCCTCTTTCTTCTCTGGGGTCCCTAACATAGGCCCACACCTCAAGTTAAAGTGGGCCAGATGCTGTAGCGGGTCCCCTTTCCCATTAAATGGGGAAAAGGTGGGATTCCCAAAACCTAGAGGTGCCGACAAATCATCCACCCATGCCGGGTATGGCTTTCCATTTGGTGGGATTGCCACCTCCCACGTCTCCAATGCCTTAAGGTGGGAAATGAGCACCGCCATAGGATCATCCAGGCGGGGGTCCCTGTCTTGACTGGGATCCCTAATTACAAGTGTTTTTTCGGGATCTTCGACAAGGTGGACTGGTTCAGCGGCTCATGGGGCGACTGGTGGGACAACCTGCGGGGAAGCTAGGGGGACCTAGGCCGGATTCCTCGGATTGTCACGCCGCTCGGGAGGGTTCGGTGAGACATACCGCGCCCTCTTTCCATGTGTTCCAGCTTCAGCCCTGTCAGCAGGAATGTTATGATCAGGGTTTCGCAGAGGCATTTCTCTAGGGGGAAGTTGTTCCTCCCCTATTGCCCTGGCCTAGGATCACCATTGTCGGTTCGTCGCTCTATCGCGCGTTCAGCCAGGAGTTCGTCAACCAACCTCTTTTGCTTTGCAATTTCCTAGTGCAACACGACCTTCTCAGGGTCCTACTCCATCTTTTTCACTGAGGCAGATGGGTCGGAGTGCTTGACAGCTCCGACATGATCTTTTCCCCTACCGACATCCCTATTGAGTACCAACTCCTCAGTGGGTACAGGGAGACCTAGGATGTTCCTCTGCTGACGAGCAATCATCCCTGACAGGTCCAACAGTGGTGGCACACCCTCAGGGGGTAAGTCTCAATCAAGAAACACCAGCTCATCCTCCTTGTCCACGATGTCAGCCATGTGGACCGTGACCCTTCCCGTGGGCATATTCTCAATATTGCATAGTGAGTCGGGCTGCTGTCAGATAGGGATGAAGAGGAGGGTAGCATACTACCCCCAACCACGAACTTGCACGTGGGGGGTAGCTTCCCTTATAATTTTTCATATTACCTTAATAATCTAAACACATTGCTGTTTGGGGGCCTCACGACGGCCTGGTGACTCGGGGTGCTAGGCCACAGGGAGTGCGGCCAGATCGACTAGACAGCACTGCTCACTGATATCTTCAAAATGCGCTTGGCTCCTTGGATATACCACATACTGATGACAGAGACTGAAATGCGTTGCCCAGAGGGTTTAACAAAGACACTCAACTTCCTCTGGGGCGAGGGACTCAGGTATGTAGAAATCTAGTGCTGCTGCGGGCCAGAACTTCTCGGGGAAGTGGTCCGCTACAAGAATTCTCAAGAAGATCATCGACTCAAATTTAGGGTCTGGACCTTGAATGAACCATTCACCAACTGGGGGTGTTTGAGGAACTGGCAATGGTACTGAGGTAGACCGTTGGGATGGTAGGTTGGCCGGTGGGGAATACGGCGAATAGGCTGACTGGCCACCAATTCTCGGGCTGTCCTCTGAAGACTGTAGTGACCTGGACACTACGTCACGATAGGATGGGCTGTCAGTCATCGTTATTGGCTTAGGGGCCAGGGCTGCTGGTGGTGGGTCGTGCTGTTGTTCCCCCGCCATTCGTGCCTAGAATATCTCTCTGTGATCTCTTGTGGAGGTAGAATGCACTTCCGGTGATGATGGTTGTGACTGCATGACCGTAACCTGCGGGGTCGCCAAATTTTCATCCGCCTGGATAAACCTGCAGAGGGAGGTTAGAATCATGTGGACCTCACATTCTGGTTATACTAGGATGATGCGCCTCATCCCTGCCCCGACCGTTGACTCGGATGAGCTAGGGGAGGGTTCGTGAGTTTAGTCGCACTCTGCTTCTGAGTATGAGAAGCGGACCGGTTTGATCTCCGTTCGGGCCTTCCCAAGATTCTTCTTTTGGCATCGACGCCCCGCCTTCCTACCCCTGGGTGGCTCCTTGGGACAGGGCCGATTTCAGACATGTGGTCTTTCGGCCACACTAGTGCCAAGGTGGTGAGGGTTTCCACTTTAGACAGCCGAGTTGCGAAGAGCACCGGGACAAATGTCGAAGAGGACATGGGGAGGACCTCCATGAACAGCACCTGAGTGGGAAAACCCTCCGCCGGAACTGGCGGGAGCATGGGGAGGACCTCCAAGCTTGGTGTGGGTGGAGCAAGGATGGCCTTCACCCCTCTGGTTTACGGGGTGAGGAGAACCTTCACCAGCTGCGGAGAGAACGTAGGGAGTATCCCCAAATTGGAGAGAGACCGGATGGGTAATTTATCCATGTTGACGGTCAAGGGTAGTGGGAAGGGCTCCATACCCGGTGTGATGGGTGCGGGAGAGGGTTCTTGTTCCAAACATGACTTCTGTGGGGCAGACCATCATTCGGATTGGGGTAGCATGGGGAAGACCTCCATGACGAGCTTCGAAGTGGGGAGGACCCACACTCTCGGTGGTGGTGGTACGGGTAGGACCTCTGTGCGGGGTGGCATTGCCGCGAGTTGGTTCACAACGACCACCGCCAGTGCCTACAACCCGAAGAGTCGACCCATCCTACCCGTGGGGCGGTTGGGGCCTTGATCATGGTTGGGCGTATGAGCGCCCCTGCTCTGTGTGTATAGGGACTTGATGATATGCGTCGGTGGTGGCTCAGGACACAGAAGCTGTCGATGTTGAAACCCCTTGCCGGGCGTCCTCAGCTCGTGCCCGACGCTGGCGTCGGGTCAGACTAGCTGGTGCAGGTGGCGCAGGTGCATAGCTTTCCTGCTCCTCAGGCATGGCCAGGCGGTGACGTTGACGCGGCCGGGTGGGGGCCCTTGATGGGAGCCCCTGGATTGGGACTCTGACCGGGCTAGGCCGGACGTCACCCACATCATCAGTGTAAGGTAGAGAGTCATCAAAGAACTCCAAGAAAAGGCTCCCGAAGTGATTGAATGTTGGGGTGGGGAGTAGAAGATCCCTGTGCGGCCCTCGGGGCCAGCGTTGATGGCGGGGCATGGACACCTCCAGGTCCAGGAGGGCCATATCCTGGGTTGGGATTATTCCCACCTCATTGTAACGATGTACGAGGTCGTTAATCACCCTTAGTTGGATGACTTCCAATGGGGAGATGGGGCGTGGGCGCCCCATGGTCATTAACACAGACACCGTTGCAGAAGCAGTGAAGCCACACAGAGTGGATGTGCTAGCGTGGCCCCTGCCCATGCGTAGGCAGGCAGGCGATGATCGTGTTCCCATGGCAGTAACCTGATTCCTAGAAGCATGGAGATTAACTCATTAACACTGCTAGGAAAAGAAATCGACAACCAGTGCCCCAACACCATTCCGTTTTCCATGGCCAGTAAGATGGATCCATGCTGACAACTTCACAGAAAGGAATGCCAAACATTCTATTGCCCCATCTTCTGGTGAGTTTCATGATAGGCCCACTATTTTCTTAGCAGGACCCAGAATCGGATAACAGGATCCGGTGACACATCAATCCATGGATGCCCCAAACGCTACTAATCACTATATTGAGGAGAAGAACTTCACGTCGGGTTCACCATTTCTGTTTCTGACGCTTTCACTGGGGCGGGCACATCCATCTGCTTTAGTGCGACAGGCGCGAATATTGTTACCCCACATTCCCACTTTCCAAAGGTGGGTGACATTCTCTCCCTGTTCTGGGATTTTTTCTCCATGATCGAAACAGGATGATGGGATGTCGGTTCATCCTTCCGTGGATTCCTTCTCAGAACTCATCACCTAGTCCTGTTATCCCTCATAGATTTAATACATAGTTCGTGAAACTCTTCCCTGCACCATATCTTCATGAACACTAGTTAATTAAACTGCTTTTTTCACGAAATTCCAAGGGGTCTGGTTAGGGCAGAAAATTTCGGTTAGGGGAGTAGTCACACTGGGGCATCACTGATGTGTCTGGATGCTGGGGATTGGTGTGTGTCTCTTCTATCCCTTATTATATGGATTCTCGAGGGCACGGAAGCTCAAGGAATCCCACATCGAATGCGGGTAATCATATGCCATAGGCATGTATCTGAGGTTTTACTCAACTTCCTATGTTTAACTTAGGGTATGCCACAAGTTTAACACCCAGCGGAGATGAATTAGACTGATTAGAACACTGATTAATGTGGATCAGATGAAGGAACCCCTTGGAGGGAACACCGATATTGGGGTCGGCACGTGGGAGGCTTCTCGAATACTGTGGGGGAGGGGGGAATGGGGTTGTATGATCTCACTAGGATGTGGAGGCCTGAGTAAGAATCAGGATGGGTGATGGTTTTGGGCTTGAGTCTCGAAGAGACATCCTACGTATCCTTGTGGCACGGAATCAAAGTCCGCGTAGTTCATCTGGTGATGGATTACTGTCGAATGAGGTTGACAATGTCCTACCGCTGAATGAGGTGACAACAGCTTACCACTGGATGGGGTGACAATGGATTACCACTGAATGGGATGTGGTTTAGCACCAGAAGTGGGCCTGGGTCCAATGGGTGTTGGGATTGAACCTCATGAGGCTTCCTATGTACCATGCCTTGACATGGATCAACATCCTCGTAGTTTGGGTGTACAGTTTAACGTCATGCAGGATGGGGGTGAACCGGCAGTAAGGGGGTCGGAACAACTGGGTTGGGGTGGGCTTGAACCTCTGGGAGGCTTCCTACGTACCATTCCATGACAGGGATCAAAGTTCTCATAGTTCTGGATGGTGTGTCGGAGAATCGACATGAATGAAGGCCTTGGTCTAGGTGGATGATGGGATCGAACCTCAGAGAGGTTTCCTACGTACCTTGCCTTAGCAAGGATCAAAGACTGTGTATTTAAAAATGGATTGGGGCTTACACTCTTAGGTTCCCAAGGTGTTTGATGTGGCTTGGTGCACCGACATGGAGATGGTCAGGGCCAATATTTGTTGGGCTTGAACCTCATGAGGATTCCTACATACCATGCCTTGACATTGATCAAAGCCCTCGTAGTTTGGGTGTATAGTTTAACGTCATGCAGGATGGAGTACAGTTTAACATCATGCGAGACGGGGGTGAACCGATGCGAAGGGGGTTGGAACAACTGGGTGGTGGTGGGCTTGAACCTTAGAGAGGCTTCCCATGTATCATTCCTTGACATGGATCAAAGTACCCGTAGTTCAGGTGTACATTTTAATGTCATGCCGGATGGATTATAGTTTAACGTCATGTGGGATGGGGTGTTTTCATGGTCGATTCTTACTCTAAGCACACATGAGTCGTGCTCTGGGTGAGAAACAAGAGGCGGCAGAGACCTGACAATCATGTCGTGATGGGTGTGTCCATGAGAAATGAGGAGGGGATTACGCGTTGAAAGGCCCATGGTGCTGTGACTTACTCTAGGATGGAGGCCCGAGGGTGAAAAAGCGCAGCGGGAGATGGATTTGGGACCGAAGAAGGGAGGAGCCATGTTCCCTGTCACACCCTTCACTGGCCTTGGCACCGAGGAAGTGAGGAGGAGCAAGGTTCCTGCCTCCTGCAAGAAAATCTAGAGGGTTACACCAAGGTGGATTCCCTTCCCCGCAGACAAACGCCACTCCAAGAAAGAGGATATCATCCCCTGTGGAGACTAGGGGGTGTGGAGAATGTCCAAGGTGGGGGGACCCTGCGTGAGGGTCATGGGGCGTGGTCACATTTTAACGTCATGTGTTGAGGCTGATGGTTCTTGTCAGTTTAATGTCCTGTAGATTGGATGAGGTGGGTTCGCTCCACACCCCTAGGAATTACATAACCGGTTCCCTCTACTCCTTGTGGGAGGGAAGGCATCGGCAAGGCCGTGCTGAAGGGGGGTCGCAGAGCGAACCATCGAGGGGTTCACATTAGCATGCCTTTGCGAAGAAGAAATATCCCTTAGCATGCCTATGTGAAGAATAATTAGGCTAAGCAACGCAACAAGCGGTATCCTCTAGGGGACTTTTAAGTCACATCGTGCAAACCTGGAGGGTCGCACGAGACAAGGATTTTCCAAGTAGAGGGGTCTATAGGCAGGGGCCTTGTGGAGCTCTATTGCTTCACGTGGTAGAGGGTACTTGCGAAGGGGTGTGCTTCGCAAAGTGGGGTGCGTTTTCCTTAGCATGGGTAGAGGTGAAAATGGGAGGTGCTTCACGAAGTGGAAGGGAATTCGTGGAGCACAACCTTGCGGAGAAAAGGTGTCTTGCGAAGAGAGGTGTTGGGAAGCAATGTGTTTCACGAAGTACAATGAACCTGCCTTATCATATTGATCATGTGTACATGAAGGGTGCTTTGCGAAGCATAAATGCTCTGCAATGACCTAAATCCCCTTGGGGATACCCTTCCTTCGCGAAAGCCCTTAGGCTTCATGAAAGGCATCCCTCTTGGAAGAGGGGATCAAAATGAGACAATGGGGAGGAACTTCACGAAGTAGAAGTACCTCGTGCAGCTTATGGTTCACCGAGTGGAAGAGTGATTTTCGATTCTGGAGATGAGAAGTCGAATGGTTGGATTTTCCATCCAGAGACCTCTGGGGGAGATCAGTATTTATAGGTAAGATGTGTCGTGGAGTGGAGCTCACGTGGCACAAAGAGGGACTAGGTGGCTTCACAGCGAGATCACGAATGTCAAATGGGTTCACGGAGCATCCCTCCTCATTCGCTTCACGACAGGATCGTGAACATCAAATGTGTTCACGGAGCCTCCTGCCTTCTTTGCTTCGCGGTGGCCACGGTGCTGGGGGACTCCATGAAGAGGCTTCGTGAGGCAATCCTTGGGGCCGTCTTGGGGCCTTTTCTTCATTTCCAAATTGTGTCGCCAACACCCATGAATCAATTCCCATACACCTTATCACTAGAAAAGACACCCTTTTATTAATAGAATAATGGATCGACTCAGTAAATTAATCATCCCAACCCATGGGGCCCATAAACCCCATGAATTGATAGAGGTGATCATTCAATCAAAACCAAGACTAATACAAGCATAAGAAAACTATCACAATATCACTCAACTGTAATAGGAATATCATGAAATGAAAAATAGTGAAGTACACATATATGGCCTGGAAATATGCATGATCTTAAGGCTTGATTCCATCATTTCTTTCTTTCTCATCAATTATATTTTTAATTACCCTTAATACAATAATTTGAGTAGTATTATTATTACCTATAGACATAATTCTCAATGGTCATGCTACCCATCAGTAATAATACCTAATAGTTAGATCTTAATTGTATCATTATCCATTTCACAATATATATTCTCCAAAAATATCATACTTCATTCATCAATACTTCAATTATAATGATTCAACACTTCATTTGATAATTTTTATCATATTACTAATTATACATTTTCTTTTTACCATTTTTACTATAGAACTGATATTTATGAGAGAATTCAAGCCTATGGATTTTATATTATTGTGTGTATTTTTTTTATTATCTACCTACACTATTCATAATTGTAATATTCAACATAATTAAATGATTTATATTGTTCCTATAAAATGTAATAGTCTTTATATGTGCTTCTATAATAAATGGTCATTGTGAAACATGCGTTCTTTTAATAATAGAAGTAATTTTAAGTTCGTTAAAAAATAGAAACCATAATATAGAGGATAAATGGAATAGAATGGGTGGGAATAAAGTTACTAATATCATTTTGGAATTTTTAGATGGGGTATTAAAAAGCATTACAAAAATAATGATTAATGGGTTGCGAAATACTATGAAAAATCCTTTTGAGGTCAAGTCACTATATATTAATTTTTTTATTAAAGTAAAAATTATACACACTTGGAATAGTGGAGTAATCATAAATGATAGACCATATCAATGATGATTATACCAATTTTTTAGAACTTATGACTTTGATATAAAAAATAGGGGATACTGAATATTCAACGAATATCTTATAAATATTTCTAGATTCTTATTATCTTTACATTATCAACCTCACCATAAATATCTTTATGAATACATATTATCTTTAACAATGGCACAACTATAGTTTATGAAGAATAAATTTTTCACCAGAACAAGTTGGATAGAAAAACAAATTATCACAATAGATATGCTCTATCAATAGATATAGGATGGATGATGGATTTTTTCTCTAGAGGGATCTATAATCTTGGAAGATAATAATCAGAGAACAAGAAGAAGGTAACATTTTACAATTAAGGAATTAAGAGGCACTTTAGGAAGGATTTTATGTTCAAGAAAATTTGAGAAAAACAATCTAAGGGAAATGTAGCATGTAATTATTATAAAGGAGACATACTACCTAGTGAAGTGACAATTAACACTAGTGGTATAAAAACATTTAAAATGCATAGATTATTTATTTAGTAGAAAAATTGCACATGATTTCTCATTGTGAATGGTTTAACCAATATAAACCTATCTTGTAAGGTTTATGTACATGTTGAAGAATCCAACCTTAAAGATAGTTGGAGCCAAAATAATAAAATTAAAGATACATGATTATATGATAGTACTATATAAGGAGTACACCATATGAAGGTAATTAAGAAGAATATATTATCTTTAGTAAAATTTAATGACATTGGTTTCCAAACTCACACCAAGAAGGAAATAATGAATATTTTAAGAGGTGTTCTTATGATAATGAAGTTATAAATTATATCAAAGAATATTTACACAATTCAACATGAAATGTACAAGGAGGAATATATAAATGTTGCATCAACTACCCTAATAGATGAGTTAATAAAATTATGTCATCTAAAAAATATAAATATATTCCAATGAAGGTTGGGTATTCTTATAGAATATAATTATTTTCCTCTACTTATAAATTTATATTTCCAATATTTTAATATATATTTTTTTAGATTGAAATTATTATTGGTGTTTTTAACATAAATGAAAAGGATAAAATATATCTTATAATTAATAAATTCTTATGTTTGGAAAGTATTAGTTATATATCTTAAGAGAGCATGATAATTTGTATCATTTATTTAGTACTATTACTAAAAATGTTGGGTGTACTCAATCATGAGTAAGGTAAATGGTTTCAAAGCCTTCAAAACATTTAAAGAATGAGAGGGACATGAATCTACAAAAAAGATGAAGTGTTTGAGAATTTAAAATTATGGATAATATATAGGAAAAGAGTATAAAATTTTCTATAAAAAAAATGAATCAATATAAAAATTATAATTATGCATACTCCTCATAATAATGTCTTGATAATGTGGAGAATAAATACCTACTGGGTAGATTAAAGGATATATTTAATATTTACAAAGATTCCATGAAATTTTTGGAAAAATAAATGGATATGTATTATTATGTGATTAATCAATATCATTTAATGAATATTTATTTAAAAACACTAATGGATATTTAGAATAGTAAAATAAATAACTATTATCGATTATATACATTTGGAATTATACTTTTTCATTTTTTAGTGGTCAAAAAATCAAAGTTGGATTTAAGATCCATAAAATGTATCATTTTGGGGAATTTTGGTGGTGTGAAGGGGTATCATTCATAGAACCCCACATCCTGAAAAATTATCATCGGTAGGGATATAATTTTTGAAGAAGGAAGGTTTGAATGATAATTTATTGAGGCATATAGAAAGTGAACCCTAAAATAATTATAATAATACTGGAGAATAAACAAAAATAATAATATATTTACTATGAATCATTATTGGGGTATAATTATTAAGAACCTATGAACTCAAATCAACTCTGTAGAAGATATCATCAATATGGTACTCAAATTATGTCACTAAGATGAATATTTTTTATTTTTTATTGACAGAGGATATAAAACCATCCCCATTTATGGATGCAACTCAAAGATGAGATGTATCCTCTTGGATATCAATGATGTATGTGGAACTGGAAGATATACAAATAAACAAGACATGTGATCTTGTTTAACTACCACAAGGAAAGAATTTCATAGGTAAAAAAGGGGTTATTTAAGATCAATTATGATAGAAGTAACTAGGTGGAATGATATCATCAAAGGGTGGTAATCAATTTTTATTCTCATAATCTGGTATTAATTTCAATGTAATATTTTCTCATGTTTTTAGAATCATGAATATTCATGTTGTTTTAAAACTGTGTGTTATATTTTTTTTTCTAGAGATACTATATATTAAGAAAAACTTCCTCCATAGAAATATTGATGAATAAATTTATATTCTTCAAACAGAAGGTTTTTTAGAAAAAGGAATGGATTCCATGGTTTATATGTTAAGGAAATGTCTAGAAAGTCCCTATAATGATCAATGATATTGTAATAAGAGATTATATTCTTATATCATGAGTCATTATTATAACAATGTTCATTTTAATCCTTGTGTATAAATCATTTATTGTATTGAAATTTATATTATCATTCTTATATTTTCTGTTAATGACATGTTGGTTTTAGGGATCAATAATGATCAAATCTAAAATATGTACACATAGTTAATTAGGGAGATTGATATCATCCAATAATATTCATGGGATCTAAATTCACTAATAGAAGAAAATGATATGTTTTGGATATCATAGAATAATTAATTGAAAAAGTCCTCAAAATGATTCAATATAAAAGAATATAATCCAATTTCTAACCATATTCTTATAAATTTCATTTTTTCCTCAATGAAAATACGACATCCTAGACCCAGATGCCACTAATGGGTGATCCGAGTCTGGTGGGCCACATGGACTCAAGCACATCTCCCTGAATGATAGAGGTTGTCGACTAGTAGTGAGGGCCTAGGGTGTGTCCGTTGGGAGACTATTCCCTCATTACCAAAGTGTATCGCAGTGGATGATTATAAAAAAAGGTAAATAGAAGAAGTAATAAATGTAAAAATAAGGCACAACATAAAATAGATACAATAGTTAAAATAACTAAAAAAATAGAACAACATTCAATAACTGATGATATGTCATGTCACTTGAAGATTGAAAAACATAGATTCAAGAAAACAAGAATAACATGTTCCACATAAGTATAATGGAAATAAAATACTATCCCAAGAATCCCGAGCTCTGAATCAGTCATCTATTATCATGCTTCATACTAAACAACAACCAATCAAGTGTTTTAAGTCATATACTTCCCTTTTCCAACACTTATAGACAACTAATCTACCTCGGGTACCAAACGACGCCTAGAGAGGGTGTGAAATAAATCTCAGTGGGTCACCACCAATGGTGTCTATAACATTCAACCCCTATAATGGAAATTTAACAGTGTGAAATAATGCATATATAAAGTAATTTAGTACAATTAAACTAAATAACTGAGTACCCACATCATCTCTCAGCTGACGTTTGAACATAACGAGTCCATTAATTGATTATTACTAGTTTATAAATAAGTCAAATGTTAAAAATACTAATGGTTCCATGTTTTCACAAGGAAACCTGTAATGAAATTTAATAATGATGTTCAAAGGTAATAACCAAGGCAATGTAGACCTCAATGGTCTCCAACTCAGTAGTAACTATAGACTGATAAGGGTAAGAGTTTAATCCAAGGATAATTGTCCAAGGCATTCCACAATGATATGACTACAGAGTCCAAGGAGTTCATTTCAGGTAAAATGGGGCTAAGAAATGACTGGGACCGATGAGATTTAACCATGGAACCTACATGTCAATGATAGATCCAAGGAGTGTATATAAGGAATCCTATAATAATATTTAATGGATCCTATGGTTTCATACCGGGCATCCAAATAATATACAAGGATCATGATCTAGGTGGGTCTCAACCTAGGAAAGCTATATCCTTGAATCAAAATGGGGTTCTCGAGTGCTCAAGTAATTCCCCAATAAGAATCCAAGGCATGCTCGATTCAAGACACTCTTATTTGATATTAAATTCTTGTAATATTTCATTTGTTTCAAGCCTTTCCTTTCATTAGTTTGATAAGGTCAAGTAGAATAAGACATTTTAATCATGTCATAATTAATGAATAAGTGCATTTGGTCCAAGACTTGCCTTTCATTAGTGTGACAAGGACATGTATCATGAAACCTTTATTAGTTCCATTTAAATCATATTAAATAATTAAGATTCATTCTTCTACTATACATTAATGTGGTAAGGGGTTCTAAGGACATACAACCTATTAATCATTCACAATTAATCTGGTCAAGTCATATACTTGGTATACTTGCCAATTTTTATTTCACATTTAATTATAAATTGAATAACTTACCTTAGGTGAGTCAATTTATGGGCACACATGGTAATTTCCATTATCAAATTAAAAATATAAATCAATCCATTGAATATAGAAAATCTTACCCTTAGAAGTGTCATGAAAAGTCACACCGGAACGGTGGGTGAAACATGGTAGATACTAAAAAATAATTATGGCATAATATCCTATATGGTATGGATAGATTTGTGGGAGTAACCATTAACCATTAATCACAAATATGTAAATATCATATCCATATTGTTATAATGATTATAAGCATGGAATATAAGTTCTATAAACAAAAAATGATGAAATCAGTGGGCCCCACATAACAATTTCAAAATCAATGAACTTAAGAGATGAGTTATAGAACACCCTCCTTAGGCTTGTATGACTCTCATTCTCTAGTATCATCTATTGATTGTTCTTAACTTTAATTAGATCTCGAAAAATGGAAAACACCGACACCACATTAACTATCTCAAGAGAAAGAGAGGAAAAGCAAGGCATAAACAGACTCGAGCACTTATCATTGTGCATCCAACATGATGAACATAAGATAGATCAGATCTCAGATGAAGGAGATATTCCATTCCCTATATTTTCCCTACAAAAATCTCAAAAATGAGATCAATGGAGGTAAATCATGCTGGAACAAATAACAGGACGAAGGAGGGGACTTGATAGATTATTATGGGGAAATCTTTAAAATTACCCAAAAAATAGCACGTGCATGTTTTTTTCGCATAGTTTGACAAACCGTGAGTAAAACATGCACAATTACCTAGGTAGAAGGGGAAATTTCATGGTTAGGATACACATTCATCTTCAAACTATGCGATATGGTTCTGTACAAAAATTTTCATCCAAACGGTTCGGAAAACCATGCACCAACCATGCACTCACCATGTGACATGGCCAGTTTCCCCCAAAAGATGGGTTTCATGCTATGATCTTTCCCTAGACGCCCTTGTGACCTTTTATAACTCACTAGGCATCTATTTTATGTCCAAAATAAATAATTATAGTAAAAAATAAAGGATCCATACCTGAGTGAAAAACTGTGTTCTTATAGTCTTCCCCCCTTAAAAGAACTCATCCCCAAGTTCACCTTCCAAGGGTAAAGAAACACTATCTAAGAACAAATTTAGCCATTGAGAATGTACATCGACCTCCTACTCCCAAGTCTCATCCTACACGTGGCCATGATGCTATAAAACCTATATTAGAGGGGCATACCAGCCTCAGAGAGCCTTTATGCTCTGGTTAACAATGCCTACCGGATACTAATTAAAGGTAGAATCAACATCCAACTCAAATTATTTGGGATCAAAAAGTTTGAGATAGATCAACATGATACTAGAGAAGTTGTGAGATGTGGAATACGTTGTGCATGGAATGGTTATTGGATTTGGTGCCGAAGAAACCAACTTATTTGTACATTATGATAAACCTATATTCATTGGATGAATATTAATAAACTCTTTATCACATCATGCATGTTATTATGTGTGACATAGTATGTGATAATGTCCTAAGAATAGATATATCACTAAAAGGTCATAGAGGATCCCTGCTATGAAGAGAACCTAGAAGTGCCATGAAACTATAATTGAATATATGTTTTATGGTGGGATGATATCATTTGAATGGAAAAAAATGATACAGGCTATCAGGGGTAGGGACTCATGAAACTTTGAGGCACCTACTCATGGTGTGTGCCAATGGTAATATCCAGGAGGATATTATGAGAACAAGACCCGCCAGAAGGAAATCCACATTCATAAGTGTCATTGGATGTTCCTATATGTGGATGTGTGTATTGGTCCTTATACTTTAAGATTATTATTAATGGGTATTATGAACTGTTCACTTATATATATTGTGGAAAACTATGACAATACATGTTCACAGCGAGGTAGGATATGTTTGTTGCATCACTAGTAATAATGTATTAATTAATAATGCGAGAATGGATTTTTCACTTCTACAGATGTAGGTATCAAAGGCCCTTTGATGGAAATGATATAGCCTAACTAAATCCATGGCCATGGTGTTCACTAGGAAAGTTCAATTATGGGAAGTCAAAGAATGAGAAATCGAGCACATGGGTTGATGGAAATGGAATGAGACCCTATTTATTTGTGATATCAGGACTAAATGATTATATTAATGGTAAGCATTCATATGAGGTGACATGTCGTTTCGATATCAACTTCTTTCTATTGGGTTCCTTGACCCGTTTCTAGATAGTAATCTTGGACTTTAGGAAAGCCCACCTAATTCTAATGAGAAAGAGTCATAGAGGGTCACACACTAAGTGTTTCCAGTATCTTAGTTAAATAATTTATTTATTTAAAAAGATGAATAAATATTATTCCTGGTAATGGTTTAATAATTATTCAAGTATGCCTGATCACATTTATTTCAACTCTAGTTATTCAGGAGAATATATTGGGGATGGAATGTTTATTTTTCAGTGAATAATATAGTAATATTTATTTAATAAATATCCATTATTCAAGGCCTGGTAAATATTGAGGAGGGTTGGCTAACCATGTTATGGGTCCAGTGAAAAATAACATTAAATATTATTTGGTTAAATAATATTTAAATATAACGTTCATGTTAAGAATATGTCATGTAAGTAATAGCATTGCTATTATTATTTGACATGATGTTTTCACATGGAATAATAAATTAAGTAATGGAACCTATGCTAATTATTTATTATTACCTGGTGAATTAAATTAGTTAAGAACATTTCATGGAAATAATAGCATTGCTTTTATTCTTTGACATGAGATTTTCAAATGGAATAATAAATTAAGTAATGAAACCTACCCTGATTGTTTATTATTACCTTGGTAATTAAATTCCCTATTATGTTATTATTCTCTATATAATCCAAGGGGTCGTTCCACTGGATAACCAATAATTGTGTGCACAACATCCTTGGAGAAAATATCTCAATTCTAGATAACTCTTTCCTGTCCAAGAACACTCTAAAAAACGAGAGAGACCATCCTCCATTGGATCAAGGAGAACGCTTTGGAAGCGATTCTCAAGGTGATCAAAGGTAGACATCGCAAGTGCAAGGTTATTCTGTAATAGAACCCAGAGACTCCTTCGACAATGCCCAAATATACGTGGAGAACATGTTGATCACTGCTAGGGGAATACTATCCTTGGATTCTACGTTGCAACAAAGCTGCACCTCAGACTTGTAGTCAGACACATCAATGAAGAAAGAATCACCTTGGAGGTAATTCAACAATTTAATTAAATTAATTGTAAAAAATATATCTCGATCCTATTTTCTCAGTTATGGGTTCTCTCATTTACCTCTTATCTTTGATTCAATTCTGTGAATACTGGTGTTCTTCATTGTATTGATCCCAAATTAATCATTGATTATAGAAATTTTCAATGTTGGGTACATGACCATCCTGCGCTTCCACTATGCTTGGAACCTTCAATGGTACCTCTGAGGTAGTAGGAACTGATAGGATACCAAACTGAATCACTCCAGAATTTAAAGAGGCCCTACATAATGAGGTGATATCTTCCATAGTTTCTGTAATCGTATCTGCCTAATACTGGGCGATACTGGAAGGAAAACATGATCCCCAACCTAAAACAATAGAGGTCGTTGATGGAGATCGACATAAGATTTTTTTCTAGACTGAGTAGTACTCATATGTTTCATGATTATCTGAACCTTCTCTGAAGTCTCCTGAACGAGATAAGTACTTAGTAGGGTTACCTCACCTACCTCTATCCATCATAAGGGTGAATGGTATGGCCTACCATACAATGCCTCAAAAATGATCCATCTGAATTATCTCTTGTAAGATGTTATTATATTCAAAATCAATGAGAGGGATAGTTTTCTCCCATGAACCACCAAAATCAAGGACACATGCTCAAAACATATCCTCTAGAACATGTATTGACTATCCTGAATTTCCATCAGTCTAAGGGTGAAAAGTTATTCTTAGAAGCACCTGTGTTCCCATTTCTTTTTGCAATCCCCGCCAAGACCATGATATGAAACAATAAACCCTAACTAAAATGATAGAACATGGGACCCTATGGATTCATATGATCTTAAATACATATAGTCTTCCCAGATCATCAACTGAGAAAGTCTACAGAATAGGAATGAAGTGGGGTGATTTAGTTAGTCGGTCAATGACTACCCAAATAACATGGCTACCCCTTAGTGACCTTGGTAATCTATCTATGAAATCTATAAAAACATATTTCCATTTACATTTTGGTACTCAAAGTGGTTATAGAATGATTTTAGGTCTTTGGTGCTTTGCCTTTACCTACTGACAGGTGGAACACCTAATGATAAAGCCTGCTATCTGCCATTTCATCCTAGGCCACCAATACTGGTGTCGCATATCTCGATACATCTTGGAGATTCCTGGATAAACTGGCCACTGAGAAACATGGGGCTCATTCATCAACTCCTCTCTCATATCTCTAGTTACCCATATACATCCATGTAGATACAAGACAACATCTCTATCCATAGACTATTCTGAAGGTGGGTTATCTCCTGATATAATCTCATGGATAACCAAACCTATAGGATTTGAAAACTGTCTACCCATCACCTTCTAAAGTAGGGAAGAGGTAACTATCAAGGAGTAGAGGTGATACTACTCATTACTATCATGAAATTCAAGATAATAATTAGAAAATTGGGCCATTAACTTCCATTCATCACTAGATTCTCGTACGTCTTGTGTTTGAGTTTTCCGACTCAACACATATGCAACTATATTTCCCTTCCCAGGGATGTAGGAAAGAAAAAAACTAAAGTATTATAGATATTAGACCCATATCCACTATTTGAGGTTCAATTCAGGCTGAAAAAAGATATATTTTAGGATCTTGTGGTTTGTATACACCACAAATAACCCAACTAACAGATAATATCTCCAACAACATCAGTCATGGATAACAACTACTAGATAAAGGTCGTGTGTCAGGTAATTCCTTCATGGGGCCTCAACTTCCATGATCCATACACAATGAATCTATCTTCCTACATTACCAGTTCTCCTAAGACGATGCCTGATGCATCATAGAAGATAGTATAACCTATTTCTGACTCTGGTAGTGTTAGAATAGGCACTAATTAAAGCCTCTCTTTCAGATCCTGAATGGATTTCTCACATGCTTCTAGCCATAAGAACTTGACACCCTTATTTGTAAGACCAATAAAAGGTGAAACAAGGTGGGAAAAGTCCTATATTAAATTCTTATAATATCCATCCATCCCCAAGAAACTCTGTATGTCAAATAAGTTCTTGGGATGCTCCCAAGAAACCACAACACTAACCTTTTAAGGTCAACAGGTACTCATAATTCCAATATTATATGACCCAATAAGTGGACTTTATAAATCCATAAGTGGGACTTATCAATCTTGGTGTAAAGATGATGCTCTCCTAGTATACGTAGAACGATCTCAATATGTTTGGCACAATTTCTATGAGTGTGAGAATACACCAAAATGTGGTCCACAAAGACTATGAAAAAAGAGTCCAAATACGGGCGAAAAACCCTATTCATCAGAGCCTTGAAAATTGTGTGCATGTTTGTAA
The DNA here is from genome assembly GCA_963277665.1 of Viscum album. Taxonomy (NCBI): domain Eukaryota; kingdom Viridiplantae; phylum Streptophyta; class Magnoliopsida; order Santalales; family Viscaceae; genus Viscum; species Viscum album. Next base: position 1,260,127,264 of record OY728122.1, read on the forward strand.
GACTGAAAAACATAACAAGGTACTCATACATACCATTAATTCTATAGAAAGTTGTACGAGGTATGTATGATAGACTTACTTGTACATGATGATAACTCGATCTCAGGTCAATCTTAGAGATGACCTTTGATCCTTAGAGCTGGTCGAAGAGATAATCGATTTGAGGAAGTGGGTAATAGTTCCTGACCATAAGGTTGTTAAACCGTCTGTAATCCACACATAGACATATGTTTCCATTTACCTTCTTGGCGATAATCACAGGAAAAACCTAAGAAGATTTACTAGGCCGTATAATTCCTTTAGCCTCTAAATCTTATAACTGATACTTGAGATCTTGAATCTATATTGGTTCCATACTCTATAGAGGAATTGAAACTAGAGCAACTCCTATGATAAGTTCCATTGTAAACTCCAACTCTCTCTTAGGAGGTAATCTAGAAAGATCATCTAGAAAGACATATCTAAAATTATCCACTACTGGAGGGAAATGAACTTTACGTAATCCAATATCCTCCACGACGAGTTTTGTGATATGGGAGGTTAGTCCACCTAGCCCATGATTATCCGGTCCAGCTCTACCTTCCTAGACATCCCATTGACCCTTATGTAGATAATTGTTTCTCTCTGGTGATGGAAAATATACCCTACAGAGATAGAAGTCTAAAAAATGTGATAGTGAACCAACCAATCCATCATGAGTATGAAATCAAATCCCTTTATCTCGAGAAAAAAGTGGTTCCATAAAACATGGTAACTACCTACCTCAAGGGGACAGTCACTACACTGGAATATGCCCTATGTTTGTACCCCTAATAGTGTATCTAGTGTCATTACACCATAGTATTAATGTCTCTCCATTCTGAGACTTTCCTTGATAGATACATAGATAAAAGATTTTGAATCGCCTATATTGAATAAAGTAGCTACTATAGTAGATACTGTAAGAATAGTACCTCATATTATAGATGGTCCCCCAGCATGATCCTCAGGTCTCAGCTACAGTGCATGCAATTGACCTGATCCATGACCCTATGCAATAGTTGGACTATAATGATCCTAAGTGCTATATTGGTGATGTTGGTGATCAGGAGTATGGATTCCATTTCCACTAGTTCTATTCCAACTCCCTTCTTGATGTGGCATAAAAGAACTCGTTCCTTAAGGTGGATCTCGTGTGGATCCTTTTCCACTCGAAGGTGGTGGAAAGATCCTATATTAATGCCAAAGATGCCCCATATGTCCACAAGGCCAACACTCCAGTGGGTCTCTATCACATTGATGCTTCTAATGGCCCCATCTTCCATACTGATGACACTCTTTAGAGCTATTGAAACTAGAACTCTGGTTGTCACTCCCCTAACCAAAATCCTCGAGATAAGGTTTCCTGGAACTCGAAGAACTACAGGCCTACCACAACACTGACCCTCTTTACCCGGTACTATTTTCACCCCTCAGGTTTCACTCAATAATAATAGACTTATTTACTATCTCAAAAAATAGGCAGGCGAAGGACATTCACCTATGTATGGATGGTGTACTGGTTCCCATCCTCGAAACTTCTAGCACGTGAAATCTCATCACCATCTAAAAGTAGTGAAAAACACTATAACTCTATGAATTATGCTGAATATTCCTTAACTGATATCAAACCCTACTTGATATTCTTGATCTCTATGGATCTATTAGCTCTCTACATCTTAGAGAAGAACTGATCATAGAAGGCAGTCCAGAAATTAACCCATAACATGCCCTGATGTCAACTATCCTAGTTAATCACTTACCACCAATGCTTGGATGAGTCCCTTGTATGTATCAAGCAAGAATCATTACTCTGGACCCGTTTCTAGATGCTCCAAGATTGATAAGATAACCTCTATCTAAGGCTCAACATCCTTTATACCACCATCCCCTGAGAAAGTAGGAGGATGTTGTTGCTGGAATTCATGAGTTAGATCAGCCATCATTGGTGCAAGCCATTGAGCACCACACATGGACTACATTAGATGTAGGAAACTATAACAAAATTGGGAATTCGTTCCCAGATTAGATATAGTAGGTGGTGCCTCAAGTGGCACTTTTGGAGGCACGACTAGTAGCTCAGGGCCCACCACGTCTGAAGCATGGTCATCACCACCTTCCTGGTGTCCAATACAAGGATTTTGTGGCAGCATTGGTCTACAATTTCGATGAACATGCCTCATAACAAGATCAAGAAAAAAGATAGCATCACTTGTGGAAGATGAATTTAGGAAAACTCATATCCCAAGGCATGCTACCCCAACTACCCACTTAGATGACTAGGTATTGATAAGTGCTCAAGTATAAGTTTTATTTCATTTTATATTTAATTACCAGATTCACTCATTTAACTTTCGTAAAAATGATATGGTCGGATAAATATGTATAAAAAAATCAATTTAGATTTCATGATTCAATTTTTAATGGATATCTATTTCCCATTATTTCCGATGCTTTCGCTGGGGCGCGTGCATTCGTCTGCTTGAGTGCGATAGGTGCGAATTTTGTTACCCCGCATTCCCACTTTCCAAAGGCAGGCAACATTTGCTCCTTGTTCAGGGACGTTTTCCCCTTGATTGAAACGGGATGACGGGATGTCGGTTCTTCCTTATGTGGATTCCTCCTCGGGACTCGTCTCCTATGCCGGGTCTCCCTCATAGATTTAATACATTGTTCGTGAAACTATTCCCAGCGGCATATCATTATGGACATCAGTTAATTACACTTCTTCTATCAGGACATTCCAAGGGGTCCGTTCAAGGAAGAAACCTTCGTTTAGGGGAGTAGTCATGCTGGGGCATTAATGACGTGTCTAGATGCTGGGGATTGGTGTGTGTCTCTTCTGTCCCTTATTATAGGGCTTCTCAACGGCGCAGAAGCCCGAGGAATCCCACATCGAACATGGGGAATCGTATTCCATAGACATGTATATGAGGTTTTCCACAGCTTCCTATGTTTAACATAGGGTATGCCTCAAGTTTAATGTCCAGCAGAGATGGATTAGACCGATCAGAACACTGATTAGAGTGGATCAGATGAAGGAACCCCCTGGAGAGAATACCGATGATGGGGCCAGCACGTGGGCGACATCCCTAATACTGTGGGGGGGGGGGATGGGGTGGAATGATCTCACCGGGATGTGGAGGCCTAGGTAAGAATCAGGATGGGCGATGGTTTTGGGCTTGAGTCTCGAAGATACTTCCTACGTATCCCCGTGGAAGGGAATCAAAGTCTGCATAGTTCATCTAGTGACTTCCTACCATCGAATGAGGTTGACAATGGCTTACCGCTGAATGAGGAGACAACGACTTACTACTGGATGGGGTTACAATGGATTACCACTAAATGGGATACGGTTTAGCGCTGGAAGTGGACCTGGGGTCCAATAGGTGTTAGGCTTGAACCTCGTGAGGCTTCCTACGTACCATGCCTTGACATGGATAAAAGTCCTCGTAGTTTGGGTGTAAAGTTTAACGTCATGATGGATGGGGGTGAACCAACACAAAGGGGTCAGAACAACTGAGTGGTGATTGTCTTGAACCTCAGGGAGGCTTCCTACGTACAATGCCTTGACATGGATCAAAGTCCTCGTAGTTTGGGATGGTGTGTCAGAGAACTGACGTGAATGAAGACCATGGTCCAGGTGGATGATGGGATCGAACCTCAGGGAGTCTTTCTATGTATCGTGCCTTAGCAAGGATTAAATAACACATAGTTCCGAATGGATTGGAGATTACACTCATGGATGCCCAAGGTGTTTGATGGGGCTTGGCACACCGACACAGAGATGTTCGGGGCCTATTATTGTTGGTCTTGAACCTCGTGAGGCATCCTACATACCATTCCTTGACATGGATCAATGTCCTCGTAGTTTGGGTGTACAGGTTGACGTCATGCAGGACGGAATACTGTTTAATGTCATGCTGGACGAGGGTGAACCAAAGCGAAGGGGGTCAGAACAACCAGGTGGTGGTGGGATTAAACCTCAAGGAGGATTCCTACGTACCATTCCTTGACATGGATCAAAGTCCTCGTAGTTTGAGTGTACATTTTAACGTCATGTAGGACAGAATACAGTTTAGCGTCATGTGGGATGGGGGTGTGGTCATGGTCGATGCTTACTCTAAGAACATGTGAGTCATGCTCAGTGTGAGAAACAAGAGGTGGCAGAGACCTGACGATCACGTCGCGAAGGGTGCGTCTGTGGGAAATGAGGAGGGGCTTACGCGTTGAGCGGCCCATGGTGCCAGGACTTACTCCAGGATGGAGGCCCGAGGGTGAAAAGGCGCAGTGGGAGAAGTATTTGAGATCGAATAAAGGAGGATACCTATTCCCTATCATTCCCTCCACTGGCCTTGGCATTGAGGAAGTGAGGAGGAGCATGGGTGCTACCACCTACAAGAAATGATAGGGGCTTACACCAAGGGGGATGCCCTTCCCCGCGGACAAACGCCACTCTAAGAAGGAAGATATCATCCCCTGTGGAGACCAAAGGGTGTGGAGAATGTCCAAGTTGAGGGACCCTATGTGTGGGGCATGGGGTGAGGTCACAGTTTAACACCAAGTGTTGAGGATGATGGTTCTAGGCAGTTTAAAGTTATGCATCTTGGACGAGGTGGGTTCGTTACACACCCCTAGGACTTACATAACCGGTACCCTCTGATCCTTGTGGGAGGGAAGGCATTGGAAAGGTCGTGGTGAAGGGTGGTCGTAGAGAGAACCATCAAGGGATACGCGTTAGCGTGGCTATGCGAAAAAGAAATAGCCATTAGCGTGCCTATGCGAAGAAGCATTAGGAGAAGCAATGAAATGGGCGGTATCATCAAGGGGACTTTGAAGTCACATCGTGCAAACTTAGAGGGTCACATGAGAAAAGGATTTTCCAAGCAGAGGGGTCCATAGACAGGGGCCTTTTGGAGCTCTGTTGCTCCATGTGGTAAAGGGCACTTGCAAAGGGGTGTGATTTGCGAAGTGGGTGCCTTAGCCTTAGCATGGGGCAGAGGTGAAAATGGGAGGTGCTTTGCGAAAAAGAAGGGCATTTTCGGAGCACAGCCTCATGGAGCAATGGTGCCTCACGAAGCGAGGTGTCAGGAAGCAATGTGCTTCATGAAGTACAATGACCATGCCTTAGCATATGGATCATGTGTACATGAAGGGTGTTTCGAAAAGAATAAACACTCCGCAATGACCCGGGTCCGCTTGGGGATCCCCTTACTTCTCGAAATCCCTTAGGCTTCATGAAAGGCATCCCTCTCAGAAGAGGGGATAAAAATGAGACAATGGGGAGGCACTTCGCGAAGTATAAGTACCTCGTGCAGCTCATGGTTCACGGAGCGGAAGAGTGCTTCACGATTTGGGAGATGAGATGCCGAAAGGTCAGATTTTCTATCCGGAGAGCTTAGGGGGAGCTCTGTATTTATAGGCAAGAGGTGCCGTAGAGCGGAGCTAATGCGGCGTGAAGAGAGGATGGGTGGCTTCACGGAGAGCTCGCGAACATCAAATGGGTTCATGGAGAATCCCGCCTCCTTCTCTTTGTGGTGGGATCACGAATGATAAATGTGTTCATGGAGCCTCCCAACTTCTTTGCTTCACGGAGGCTGCGGTGCTGGGGGACTCCATGAAGAGGCTTCGTGAGGCTGTCCGTGGGGCTGTCTTGGGGCCTTTTCTCTGTTTCCAAATTGTGGCGCCAATAAATTCCCCCCCTCAGACTTGGATCCGCGGAGAGATCAAGGGTCGAATTTTGAGGGAAATAACAAAAATCCACTATTGTTTGCGGTGCTGAATCGCGAAGAGGTCTCGCGAGGCGGGCATGGGACGCGCGGTCCGAACACGCTGTGAAGCTCCACATGGACTGGATGCATCGTGAAGATCCAAAGTCCATTGCCTATAAGTAGGGGTCCGGCCATCTCTTTTGTCCTTTCCCTTCTCCGCGATATTTTCTTCTTGCACTCTCGATTCGTGAAGCTCTGCGAACTCCATGAGTGATCTCTGCGAATCAGGTCTTCGCGGCGCACAACGAGTCCTCGACTCCACGTTTGTGCTCCACGATCCGGCTTTGAACACTGATGAAATGCCCCCACGAACAGTCTTCGCGAGCGGCCTTTCCAAACTCACTTCACGAACGATCTTCACGAACCAGCCAAAGAAAACGTCCAAGTTCCAGAACCGAATAGCCCACCAAGAAGCTGCCTAGGGGTTCCATGCAGATGCCGCCCGGAGGGACGAAATGGAAAACAGTCTGGGGCTTGGAGAGCTAGTCTAGAGCCACTTAGACCATAGTTCTTTGGTGGAACTGCTGTCAGAGAGCCAGAAGAACTACCCACTATGTAGGAGGTTGCCTTTGTATGGATTCGGGCTGAGGGATGACGTCTTCATCCCTACAACGGGTTGGGATGAGCCAAATTACTGGTTCCGGAGCACGCCGTGTCAGCACATATGGTACAGAGCACCCGACGGTCATGCCCAGGAGGATTTCATTCTTGTCATCACTGACTTCCTATACAATCATCTGAACAATGACTACAGGAGGACATTGCAGCCAAAGACGTCCCCTCCACTGTACTAAACCATCCTTAAGGCGGTGCTGGGGAAACCGAAGAAGGGGTGGTCCGAGGAATGGGACCTGCACCAGGGCGGAAATTTCACAGACGATTGGGCTTGGGCCTACTGGGTCGGCACCTCATGCAAGGAGTTCGGGGTGGAGCTGAGAAGAGTGGGCCTATATGAGGCATCTTGGGCTTCCCAGTTCCATATCTACCAGCCGAAGCTATTAAAGCTGAAGCTGATGAGCTAGTGATCACTGGGGACCAATACCTTTAACCAACACCACGGGGAGGTCGACATCAGCCTATGGGATGTGCATCAGATCTCAGGGGTCCCAATACTTGGGGTGATGTACAACGAATTCCTTTCGGCCATGGGTGCATGGGAGGATCAAAAGAAGATGTTGCGTTTGGTGATGTCATTGATGGAGCTAATGCCCGGGGTGGATAAGAATGCAGTGAGGGATATCCAATTCAAGAACTGGTTCAAGAATTTCTTGAACTTCCCAAAAAATAGTCAGTTCCTGGAGTGGCCTCGAACTTTCCCGATGGGTGCCTAGAGTAAGGAAAACACATACTGGCGGCTGATGGATGATAACTAGTTGAAGACCTAGGGGTTCAGTGTCATCACTAAAAAATAGCCAATAGTCAAGCTGGCGACATTCATCGCAACCCTCATCTGTGGTTGGATCCTGCCGGCGAGGGATACAAACATGGGAGTCCAGCCAAGCACTTTTGTCTTCACATCCACTTTGGCGACAGGAGGGTGGGTCAACCTGGGGATCCTGATTCTCGCCAAGTTCTACAAAATTCTATGGCACATCAGCGAGGGGAAAAGGTCATAGAGGGTATGCGGGCCGCTCCACATCCTATAAGGGTGGATGGTGGTGCACATCAGGGGGATCTATGAGTATCTGAACCCCATCTCACCTCTAGGATCGAATTTTAGTCCCTCAATTTTAAATGACGCGGGGAGCTTTCCAACCAAGATGACCGCACCATCGGTTCTAAACCGAGTGTGGAGGGTGGAAGAACTCAATTTCCACCCGTTCCCATTGCTAATGGGGGCCTTCACGGATTATGGCCATGGAATGGAAGAGCACCGAGCCTACCTCATGGCCTTTCGAGGAGGAGTCCTGGTGACCGGGGTGGATCGCGAGGGTCTCTGCGAGCCGTACACCCCACACCGGTTCGACAGGAAATTCTGGTTCATGCAGCGGCTGACCCCACAAGTCTACCTGGGGGTGCGCTATGAGGACCAACCATGTGTGATGAGGCAGATGTGGCTCATGTTTACACGAGAAGATGGGAAGATGCGGAATTTATTGCCTCTTCCGACCACTTTCCTTGGGCTGATAAAAGAATATGCCCAGAGCTAGGAGGCGGCCTACCCAGGGGAGATGTTGAAGCAACCAACCATCTTGGTCAGTGAGGGTGAACTTCCTCAATCTTGGTGCTGATGATAAAAGGCGATAATGGAATCCCGTAGTGGTGGGGATACTGTAGTGACGACGCCCTAACCAGTTGAGGGGAGAGCCATGGTAGCAGATCCGGTAGTAGCAGTGGAGTCGGTGGTGCCAAGAGAACAGAGTCATCGAGAGGGGTGGCCATAGGGAAGGTTCCGTAGGATCTCTACTCAATCCCTGGGGAAACGACTATGCCACATTGACATGCTGAATAATTATTATTTCCCGGAGTCCTGAGACATCTGGGAAGTCAACCGAAAATTACTTGGCCCATCTGAGTTATGGAATCACCTTAACCGCCTCGGGATGGACTTTTTGGGGATTGGCCCTATTAGAGCCGGCTTTGAAATATCCCAGGGAGAGGAGGATCAATACATAGGCAAGCTGGAGGACTTAATCCATTCCTAGGGTTCCATGCACCTGATGACAGATCAAGTCAGGGTGCTGGTGGGTTGCACGGTCCCTCTGCAGCTATCAACTGCTAATCTGAGGGAGCGCTTCCCCCTGTCGGACGAATCAAACGAGTCCTCCTGGGGAGACAAGGATGGTAGGGAGAGTCTACTGGAGGAGGGTGAAGTTGGAGACTATTCCTTGAATCTCGAAGATTTAGTGGTGGCTCTCGAGGTAAAATCCCAAGTTCCTTCTTTAAAGTCTGCCCATAGGTTAATCTGGATTCCTTATCAGTGTCTGTACTATGCAGGAAGACCTTGTGCATAGAACTCATTCTCACCTCTCAATAGGTGTCAACGCGGGACCTTCAGGATCCATGAATATGGCTGCATCAACATCCGTGTCTGGTGGGTCCGGGATAGTCGAGGCCACTCCCCTGGAGTTTCTAGACCTGCCAACCATATACAGGGGGTTGCGTCTTGGGGTTCCGATGACATCAGCCCAAGAGTGAGACCATAGATTTGACCTCTATAAGTATTCCCTACCACATTCACAACTTCCATCCCCTGACCACGTTAACTGACATTCACGTCCCATTCATGGTGTGTACAGTCATTCAATTAGCCTGGGCTGCTGCTGCGAAGTTGGTCGGGGCTTCTGGTAGTGCCCTTCCTAGGGGCATTCCGTTGGTCATGGAGGTGAACATCCAGCCCGACCGAACTGCAGTGCTCCTGCTCACCAGCCGGGGTGCCAGTGGGATAGTTCCTGAGATCATCGAGGTGGGATCTGAAGATGAGGATCAACTAGACGATTCAGGCACCACCACACTTGATCTGACGCCAGATATGGACCCAGCTAAGGCGTTCTTGAGGGAATTACCTACATTCAAGCCCACCAATCACTAAAACTAGGAAGAGACGACCTGTGAAGAGGAGGACAACAAAATAGTATGTCACCGATCATGGAAGATGATCACACGCTTCATCAATGACACCCCCAAGCACTATGGTTGAATGAGATGGAAAGAAAACGCTTGCGATTGCACGAACTGTACGCTTGGGGAGTGTATGGCCGACGTCCTCACATGCTCATCCGAGATCTTATGGTGGAAAATATTTGGGAGTATGACCGTGGCCTTGGAGTGGGTTGGCAGCAGAGGAAGGCGATAAACATCAAGAGGCTCTAGAAGGCTGAAGATGAGGTCCAGCAGCTGCAGGATCAGGCAGACGAGCACCTGATCTCTGTCAAGGCACAATCTGAGCTAATATCATGATTGAAGGCCCAGCTGAAAGAAGCTGAAGAGGGCCTGAGGTGAGCTTCTGGGGAGATGATCTCCATCTGGGCCGACGTGGAGCGGGCCCAGATTGCGGCCAACGAATTACGCACTATCGCCACTGAGGTGGAGCGGGAGGTGAACAAGCGGCAACATCTCCTGGACTTCACCAGCCAGAGGGTGGTAGATATGCAACATTCCTTCGATGAGTTCAATCAATCCATGGGGGGAGTCGACCCCCGAGTACTGTAATGATTACAAACCCTTAATCATACTTTCGTTCTTTGATTGTTTAAATGTCATAGCATGCACGAGTTCTATTTTTTAAATTGGTTTATTGCACCCTTATGATGTTCGCGGAGCGTCCATCGACCATTCCCTAAGCTCACTTTGGTCAATCCCGATGTGAGAAACAAGGGATGGCTACCTCATCTCCCCATCCAAACGTAGGAGTGAAAACCAAGCTTCAGGCATTCGGGGTTTGGACAACCAGTCCGGATTTTTGGGAAATGTGAGAGACCTGGCTGGAGAATGAAGTTCATAGTACAACTGAATTACCATTTTTCTAGTGTGATCCTTTGCACGAATGGTGTAATGCTAGGGGCACTAAAATTGATCTGAACATATGATAATGGGAAGTGTGAATCACGATATCCAGGATTTGGAACATTGTGGGGGTGGCGTGACAATAAATAACAACTGTTGACCATGTTCAAAACACATTATTCTTATTGTATTATCCTGGAGTGGGGATATCAAATGAGGTCCGACCGTTGACCATGTTTGAAACAAGGTACCTGTTGAAAATTCCATCCGTTAGTCTTCCCGAACGTTGTCCTAGGATAGTAGGTGGGCCCTAGGCCGAGAATCCATACTGTTAGGGGGTTCCTCTAGAAATGAAAGGGGATGAGGGTCTGAATAAGGGGCACAAAAAGTGTGGCATATGGAGTGAGGGTTTGTTCAAATAGAATCCAACACTCTTGAAATTACGCCACTGTGGTGGAAGCACACTAGATGGACGAATCGGTCTGATCATGGATCATTCATTCTTTCAGACAGGGCCTCTCTAGCGAGGGGGACTGTCGCTTCCCAATGCGATCATGGGGCATCCCGAACTTGTTTGGGGAAAAATTATAGTTATATGGTTCCCTATGAGGGGTCAGGCCAGGTGGCCGGAAATGGGTAGGAACAGGACATTATGATTCCTAGGGCAGGACCCTAGGCGAAATACCGGGGTGTCTCTACGTATCCCATAAGGATGGGAATCAAGCCATTTGTAGTTCTATAGGCATAGTTTAATGTCATTCAGGACAATGAGAATCTTGGCTACGCTAGTGCACATCCTACCAAAACTACTAAGCCCGTGTGAGGCGTGCTTGATGTGTGAAACAAGTAGTGGTGGGACTTTCCCATCACAGGAAGGGACATGTTAGGGAGAAGGGATGCTCGGTGAATGTCAGCCCAATGATGTTAACCCGCCCTTGTAGCGTACCTAGACGCACAAAGAGATAAACCCGAGTATATCAGAATTCCACTGGGACATGAGAAAGTGGAAATTTGTGAATCATGACACTCGAAATCTAGATCACAGTGATGGCGGCGTGACGATGGGGGAAAACTGTTGACCATGGAACAAACACAGTATCCATACCGCTTTATCCTAGAATGGGGACATACAAATGAGGGTCGACTGTTGACCATGTTTGAAACAAGGGACCTGTCACAAATGTTCCCCAAGATCCTTAAGGATGTTGGCCCAAAATGGTAGGAGATCCCTTAGGCCTAGCATCCATGCCATCCGGGGGTCCTTTTGGATGTGGAAAGGGATGAGGACCCAAATAGCGATCTCACGAAGCTTGGACATGGAATGAGAGGATTTTCCCCATGAAAATTCCACACTTTGTGCTCTTTGTCAAACACATCTAAATATGAAAATGAGACATATTAGATAGAGGGGGTCAAGCCCCTTACCATAGGGAGATCTTAGTTTAGGGTCATAGAACTCGGACCATAGATGGTAGGAAACATGGGAGGCACATGGTGGGGTAACTACAAATACCCGACATGAATGGGAACCAGTGGTTCCGACCACCACGTGTTCCTCGGAGAGGTTTTAGGTCGAGGGACCGAAAACGAGAGTCGAGTTGGGCCTGAGGCAAAGTGAACAAGCGTTTTTACATACCCTATGAGGATGGGGATCAAGCTTCATGTAGTTCTTGAGGTGGCACGATAGGGTACCAGTGCCAGGGAAAAAGGGGTATGCGGGCGTGGCCCTCACGCCAAGAGAAGCAGTATTTGATAAATCTTGTTTGTCCTTTAAGGTGAGTGGTTTTTTTTGTGAAGCTACATGCCTAGGGTAGCAGGCCCTGGAATCGTCACAAGAATCAAGCCGTATACAGGTGTTGAAAAATGGTATGGTAAATGACCGATACCCAATGTGATTCCCTCTATGATGAGGTCATCACAATGCAATGCTATTTTTAGTCATGCATCCAGGATGATAATGTCCTAGTTTAGGGTCATGTTATAGGACCAAGAATGAATTTTAACATCATGCAGTGCATACGTATCAGAGATGATGCTAGGCGGGGAATGTGTATGGTGAAATAAAACATCCCCATCGTGAATGATTACATGGTACTATTTCACACAGTACGCAATTCTGAAAGGGGAACCTCAGGCCAAGGGGCCTACATAGAGGTAATGAGGGAAATGGGAAGGAGAAACTAGCTCCCCACTGAGCTGGACAAAAAATGAGGCGTCCAGGTGGTCCTACGTATCCCACGATGATGGGAATAAATCCATACGTAGTTCTAGACGGGATCTTAGTTTATGGACTTAGAGCTTAGACCATAGATGGAGTGAAAACCCTCCCAGTAAGTACAGAACTCAACTCAATTCCTAAGCCCACATGATTTAGAATCGGTGTGGGAAATAAGGGAGGAAGATGTCTTTTGCAATAACTAGAACACACGCCAAAGGTAAATCAGTGAGGATCCCCGAATGATGCCCCTATCGCGGATTTGGTCCTCTTAACATGCGGATGGATACTGAGGAATAATACCAAGAGTTTCGAAGATCTACTTGGACATGAGAAGGTGGAGAAGGATGTGAATCATGTAACCGAAATTTTGGGCTTAATGGGGTTGGCGTGGTGATGGAGGATAACTTTTTACCATGTTCTAAACACAATATCCATATCGCGTTATCCCAGTGGGAACAATAAATGAGCATTGACCACAGACCATATTCGCAATGCAGGATTTGTATCAATTTTTTGTCTGAAACCCTCAGGGGCGTTGGCCCGTAATGGTAGGAGATCCCTTAGGCGTGGTATCCATCCCATTTTTGGGGGTCCCTTCAGGTGTGAAAGGTGATGAAATCCCTGATGAAGGGGAACACAAAGCCTAAAAATAGGCGATAACATGTCCGAGCAGAGTCCGAAATTCCAGGTACTAAACCAGAGTACCCTTAGGCACATTGGTGAACCGTCGAAAAGGGTCGACGAGGGTGCTCAGGAGGGGGAGGTACATGGTGTGGTCATTATAAGCCTGACGTGAACTAGGACATAATCCCATGCCATTACATATACTCCCCTCTACGTGGAAGGGTGGGCCAAGGGGCCAAGGTGAAATGGAGAGTTCCGAGATATGGGGCTAGACCCGAAGTATAGACATTCGGGTGGTCCTACGTATACCATAAGGATGGGAATCAAGCCATACGTAGTTCTCAAAAACACTCAGGGGTAGGAAACACAAACAAGGGGGTGTACGGCATGACGAGTAACCCGACGTGGATGAGGACATAATCCTACACTACACCGTACATTCCCATAAGAGAGGACCTGGGGCGGGGGCCCGAGAAGGCCAAGGGGACTGAGGCTGGGCCTCGGTCAAGAAGGCCTAACCAACTTGCAGTTTAACATCTTACAGTGAGGATGATGAGGGGAGTAGGATACCCCCAAACAAGGGAGGTGTACAGAACAACAAATAACCCGACTTGAATGAGGACATAATCATGCATCACACCGTACAATCCCATAAGAGAGAACCTGGGATGGGGGCCCGAGAAGGCCAAGGGGCCTGAGGATGAGCCTCGGTCAGGAAGTCCTGAACAACTTGCAGTTTAATGTCCTACATTAAGGATGAGGAGGATAAGGCATCTCATTCGGGTATTTTTGCAGCATAGTGAGTAACCTGACGTGAATGAGGACATAATCCCATACCACACCACACAATCCCATAAGAGAGAACTTGGGCCGGGGCCCCGAAAGGCCAAGGGGCCTAATAGTTGGCATTGCCTGGAGGGAGTCCATCGCTTGGAGATACAACGGGGTAGAATGAACCACTGTACTCGATGTTTGGGACATCTTGCGGTGGCCCTAACGATCCAGGACACATGTTCACCATGTTCGAAACATAGCGTCCCTATAGTGACCTGAAATGGGAGAAAAAATGAGCATCGACCACTGACCATGTTTGAAACACAGGACTTGTATCAGCTTGTTGCTCGACATCCTCGAGGGTGTGGGTCCGAAGTGTTAAGAGAGCCCTTAGGCATAGCATCCATACCATTCAGGGGCCCTTCTAGATGGAAAATGTGATGGAATCCCAGTCAAGGAGTGGGTGTAGCATAGTTTTACCCATCTCTAAAAGAGGTGAACGTCTCCAGGGAGAGGGATGTATGGCTGCATTGAGGTTAGAACGATGTGAATTGGAGAAAACATTTTCACCCTTGCCATACATCTTGACCCGGGGGGAAGATTATGGTGTTTGGGCTGGGCTAATGGACGAAATGTTTGGGCGTTCCTACGTATCCCATGAGGATGGGAATCAATCCATACATAGTTCTTAAAGTCCATGTAGTTTAAAGTCTTTCGGTGAGGATGTGGGAGGATAGAAGAATGGGAGTGGGAACACGGTGCGACCATTATAACCCTTGTATGAGTGGGGCTGAGGAAGCCCATATCATCAAAGGATCCTGTGAGAGAACTATACGCAGGGGGATAGTCGAAGAGAAGAGTTTGGGGATAGGCCCAAAACGAGGTGTCTGAGCACTCTTATGTATCCCATAAAGATGGGAATCAAGCCACACGTAGTTCTCAAGATGTAGTTTAACATCATGCAGGATGATGCATAGGTTAATGTCATGTAGGACTGGGCAGTTTGAGGTCATGCGGGACACCCATGCAGTTTAGGGTCCTGAGGGACCGTCCAGTTGAAGGTCATGTAGGACCAACATGAAGTTTAGTGTCCTGCGAGACTATCCAGTTTAAGGTCGTGCAGGACCACGAGACTCGAGAAAAGTATTGCTTGAGGAATTTGGCATTGGTGGGAGGAGTTATACGCTCACCATCCATGGTCACCAAGGAGTATTCTCCATTTGGGTAAACCCTGTGGACTATGTAAGGTCCTTCCCATTTGGGCTCCAACTTGGGTGGTTTCCTACCGGGGATCATTGGTGCTCGAAGGGCCAATACCAAGTCGCCTTGCAGAAATGAGAGGAGGTGAACCTTCTTATTGAAGGCTCTAGCCATCTTATTTTGATTCCTTTCTAGATTGTATAGGGAACAAAGCCTATTCTCGTCAAGTGCTTCCAATTCAGTTAGATGGATTTCGGCTACCTTATCTGGCGTCTTCCCGTCATAGACCATAGTACGTAATGAAGGCAGCTGGATCTCGATGGGCAGGACGGCCTCAGCTCCATACACCAGGAAATATGGATTCACTGGGGTGGAATTGCGAGTCGTCGCCCGATAGGCCCAGAGGGTGTTTGGGAGCTTGTCCGGCGAGCTCTTCCTGTTCTATCCAACCATTTTTTTCAAAACTTTAGAGAGGGTTTTTTGAACGCCCCAATCTTCCCATTTTCCTGCGCATGATAGCGGTGGGTATGGTTCGAACGAATATTGTACTTGGTGTACAATTTCTTTAGATTGGCTACTCGAAAGTTGGTGCCGTTATCGGTGAGGACAGCGTGAGGGACTCCAAACCAGTGGATGATATTGGAGCTCACAAATTCAATGATGGAACATTCCTTGACCTCCTTGAGTGGAATTGCGTCTACACACTTGGAAAAAATATCGGTGGTGGTCAGGATGAACCTGCATTGGTGAGCTGTCACCAGTGGGTATGGTCCCACAATATCTAGTCCCCACAACGCAAATGGACAAGATTACTTGGTGGAGTGGAGAAGTTTCGGAAGCTGATGTAGGAAGTTTGCATGAACTTGGAATGCATGACATCTCTTGGAAAACTCAATACAATCATGGATCATAGAGGGCCAGAAGTATCCTAGTCTCCGGATATGAAGGGACAACTTTGGCCCAACCTGATGAGCACCACAGGAATCGGCATGAACCTCTTGCATGACCTGTGAAATCTCGACTCCTTGGATGCAATGGAGGAGAACACCATCGAAACTGCGCTTGTAGAGGATATGCTCAAGAATGGGACCACTCTGGAGGGTAAAATGCAGCGCGCGATGTCGGATTCACTCGCGCTCGGCCCGATTAGCTGGGAATCAACCATTTTTTAGATACTCGATAAAAGGGGCTCTCCAGTCGGGAGTTGCTTCAACCACTTCATCTGAAGGGCCTAGTGGTCCTGAAGTGGAGGATCTGGTGGTAATATGGCTTACTTGCAGGCCATCATCATCCTCTGGGGTGACGGGGGAAATGACTCTCCGGTGTGCCACATGTATAATCAAATCATCCTGCTCGGGCTCTGCAAGTGATGCAGCTAATCCGGAAAAAGCATCTGCGGGACCATTCTGTGACTGAGGGACATGGGTATCCTCCGGTTGAGAAGGGAACTGGGCCATTAGATGGAGGGTGCGCTCCAAAAATGGTGTGAGTTCTGGATTTCTGACAACATAGTCACCATTGACTTTCTTGATGACTAGCTCAGAATCCCCTTTCACATGAAAATGGGGAACATCAATCTCAAGGGCCAGCTCGAGGCTAGTGATGAGGGCCTGATACTCTGCCTTGTTGTTGGTGCAGCCTTCTGACAACATGAATGAGTACGGAAAAATGGATTGCACCGTGGTGATGAAGAAAATGCCCATGCCTACTCTATTGAGCCTAGGATCATTGAGCCTCCTACCCATAGGGATCTAGAAGGCACCATCAAAATGCATCTTACAACATGGGACAACTTGATCTGCTGAGAGGATTACCTCATCAGGAATTTACAAGTCCAGGGACTAGTCTGCGGAGGTTGGATGTGCAGCTAGAAAGTCCGTTAATGCCTGACCCTTAATAGCCTTCTGAGGCACGAACCTGATGTCGAACTACTGGAGGATCAATGCCCACCGCGCTAGTCGGCCAATCAGCATGGGGCAGTTCATAATATACTTCAGCGGGTCTACCCAATAGATCAGCTATACCTCATGGTGCTGCAGGTAATGTCACAACTTCTACCCAACAAATACAAGTGAAAAACATCAATTCTCGATGGGGGAGTATCTGGTCTTCGTATCCGGGAGCATGCGACTGAGGGAGTAGAGGTTATTCTCTGTCCCCTCATTGTTCTTATGGGCAAGAAGGTCACCGAGAGATCGATCCAGGGCAGTGACATAGAGAATAAGCGGCTCTCTGGAGATGGGTTGCATCATAACCAGAGGCTGGAGTAGATACTGCTTTATTTCCTCAAAGGCAGCCTGACACTCTTCGTCTCATTCATAGGAAGATCCTTTCTTCATTAGCTGAGAAAAGGGTTTACACTTGCCTGCCATATTCTAAATGAATCATCATATGTAGTCTATGTGGCCTTGAAAACCTCAAAGCTCCTGGATATTGCTCAGAGGAGGCATCTGGCTGATCGCCTTGAACTTCTCTTGGTCGATCTCAATGCCTCTGTACCTAACAAAAAAGCCAAGAAACTTCCTAGAAGTAAACCCAAAGGCACACTTCAACGGGTTCATCTTCAAGTGGTGGGAATGAAGGAAGCCAAACACTTTCTCAATGTCCTTGAGATAGTCTTAGTGCTCGCGATATTTGACCACCAGATCATCCACATAACACTCCGCTAACTTCCCAAGGATCCGTTTGAATATGCGATGCATGGCCCACTGATATATGGCACCCGCATTCTTCAGGCGGAAGGGCATGACCTGGTAAAAGAAAGTACCTTTAGGCACTCTAAAAGTGGTAGACTCCTCGTCCTCGGGGGCGATACAGATCTGATTATATCCAGAGTAACCATCCATGAAGGAGATGGCTTGGAACTTGACCGTAGCGTCGATCAACAATTCTGTCACCGGAAGGGGAAAATTATCCTTCGGACAGTGATGATTGAGATCTATGAAGTCGATACACACTCTGATATGTCCGCTCTTCTTTCTGACTAGCAAAATGTTGGCTAGCCACTTGGGGTACCAGACCTCCTTGACAAAGTTGGCTCTGATGATCTTGTCAACTTCAGCCTCAACCATGGAACCGTGAGAAGGGTGCATCATTCTAGGAGGCTTCTTGAGCCCGTGACGGTTTGTTGGGAGACCAAGGCGGTGGAAAGTTACCTGAGGATCTAGTCTTGGCATCTCATCGTAACTCCAAGAAAACACATCACGGTGGTGTTTTAGGAAGTCCACGTACCGCTGCTGCTCCTCAAGGGACATGGAAGCACTGATAAATGTGGGTCTCAGATCTGCCTCACTACCAAGGTTCACCTGTACCAGTTCATTGACCGTGGTAGATACGCCTTCTTCAAAGGTGGGGGAAGAATCCTCTAGATCCTCTTATTCACTTGCGGAAGAGGGATTCCTAGTGGGTGAGGCTTCCCCTTGGTCGGAGGAACCTGACGGGAGGCTGGTACCAGCCTGGACAGCAGTGGACAACACCTTATAAGATTCACACGCCGCTGAGACCATGGTGATGAAGGCAGTCGATCCAATCCCATCTGGACTTCGGCCCAAGGGTCCATGCTTGATGACATCAAAGCAGTAGTGGCGCTTCGACTTGAGCTCGTTAATTCTAGCCCGGCTGAATAGACACGTATAACGTATTGCCATTTCCATGGGCAGACATCCCGATACCATATGGGAGTAGGAGGTTCCAGGGTGACTTGAGCCTGGTTCGTGTAGGAGTACGTGGTGATTTTACTCCATTTCTTGGACTTGGGAATATGCCTTCCTTTTATACCAGATAAAACAAATCATTGCCCCATTTCGAGGGTCGTGGCTTCCAATCGATGGATTGGGAAGACATAAAAATCATCCAGACCTGCCCAAGGGTCACTTGTGACTGGGGTGGGCTCAACCTCACTTTCCAAAATATGCTTATCCTTTCTCTTGTAATAGTCAGCATCCAGATAACAGGCTTTACAAGAGGAAAAATGAGATGCACCACCTTGGAGTACACCTACTCGACCATTAAATGAGTACTTGAGGCATTGGTGATACGATGAGGGGATCTCCGCATGCAGGTGGAGTCATGGCCTTCCCATCAATGCATTATATGCGGTGTTATGGGGAGACAACCATGCACTCGATGCTGGAAATTAGGCCACCGAACCGGGTCTTCAAATGGATCTTGTCGATAGGGGTCTGTTCTATCCTGTCATACCCATGGATCCTTAAATCGGAGGGAGTCAGTTCATCTAAGAAAACCCCAGATTCCGCAGTGTCTGCATTGGGATAAGGTTAATCTCGGAGCGGGTGTTAACGAGACAACGTTGAACCTCAACGTCGTTGAATTGGACGGTGATGTACAGCGGGCAGATGTGCCCTGGTATGGGAGAGACCTCATCTTCTCCAGAGATCGAAATGATGGCTTGGAATTCGGTATTCTCAACTACTTCATCATTGAAGGATTCTTCAGCTGCTACCTCCATCTCAAACGGGAGGGGACATCTTAAAGCCTCAACGAGGGCGTCACGCATATCTGACGACAGGAGGAGGGCTTCAAGGATGGAAAGTCGCACTGGGATGCCGGTGAGATGCTTGAGAACATCATACTTCTGTAACAAAGGCGAAATTATGCTTACAGAAGGCCGATCTGCGATTGGAGGCATAGAGGGCCCTGTTGTTTAGATTGGTGGCTGGCTGGTGCTGGGCACGTTCTGCTGTTCACTAGTCGAAGCCTGAAGAGTAGCTACCGGATGAGGTCTGGATGGCTGATGTCGGCCTGTAGCGGGGAGAAGCTGGTCGTGGTATGGCTGAAGCGGTTCTTCTTGATCCAGTAGCACAAACTGTGGTGGAAGAGGTCCTAACTACACTTGATGAAGAGACTGTGCGTGCTGAGCTCTGCGCTGGGCCTGCTGTCTAGTCTTAGTGGCATACATAGCCAGGCTTGAGGTGAAAAATGATGTGCCTCGACAACCAATATAGCCACGGCTCTGTTGATGTTGACGTCAGCTGGGGATATTGGGGAGGTTTTTCAGGGGCTCCACCTCATTAGGAGTCATATATGGGTTTACCAACTCAACAGTGTTAACTGAAGCATACCCTTGATTGTAACTCAAAAAATCATCCACCACTGGTCGGATTCTAGGAGGGATCCCCATCTCAAGGGGCATGAAGTCACCGAGAGTGCATGATGATGATGGAATTGGCGGGGAACGTTGCTTCTTCTTACGCCACCGATGCTTGCTCTTCTGGGAAGAGGCCGGATGAGATGATGACACAGAAGTGGGGGCCACAACTTCTGAAGGCTCTGACAGATTTAGGAATGCACAGATAATTCCATGGACATGAGAAACCGTTTTACGATCCATCTAGTCGTTTTACTTCTAGGATCCGCGGCTGGTAACCAGATGCAACTCACCTTCGTCGTTGCAACATCTTTCTGACCTCACAAAGACACTCGCCACTTGTGCCGGGGCTGGGCCTAGCCTGACTATGTTGTTATCAACATGGTCTTGGAGACAGTGCTTAAACACATAGTACTACTTGAGGGTGTGCCCTAAAATCCTATGATAGGGGCAGTAGTTGGGGCGATCGGTGAGATTCACCTCTTCTGGCCTTCTACACTCAGCAAGCGTACAATCCCCAGTTCTAGGGCACTATGGAAGTAACCGGGGACCTGATTCTTACTGAACGAGTACGTTTGGTGTCTTCTTTCCAGATAGGGAGCCCTTGGAGCCTAGCCTTGATGAGGAGCCGAAGGGGCTTGTCGAGGAGGTGGAACCTGATTGTTCCGCCTGGGCGGTGGCGGCGCATTACGCGGGGGAGCCTGCCGATTCTGAGGACGCTACGGATCCGGAGGCTGTGCCTGAGGTGGAGGGCCTTGACGAGGCGGTGGGGCCGGTTCTATTGGTAGAAACTCTAGCTTCATGGGGGCCTCTATCTGGGCCACCGTGACGGGCTCGGATCTGGAATCTCTCCTCACGAGGATTGCAGGGGGAAACTGACTTGCTTGCCTGGCCTATTGTAGGGCTACATTGAGGTGCTAGGCCTTATCCGAGATGTCTCCGAACTTTCTAGGATAATTCTGATTATTTAGGGAGGGAACCAGTTCCGTCTTTACATTTCCCACGCACATTTTCAGTAATTTCTCTTTAGTCAGTGGCATATCAAGGGAGTATTTGATCCCCTTACACTTGGTGATAAAGTCCAAGACTCGCTCATTAGGCCTTTGTATTTACTTTATGTGGTCTGTGATGCTCGTTTTTTTGGGTGGTAGAGCTGAACTGGTAGAGGAACTACCTGCGAAGGTCCTCCCAGCTGGTCACAGATCCGACGGGGAGCTGGCTGTACCAGACGAACGTCGGCCCCTCGACCGTGTGAACAAAATAGCGGAACTTGGCGGCCTCTTTCTGCTCTGGGGTCCCTAACATAGGCCCACACCTCAAGTTAAAGTGGGCCAGATGCTGTAGCGGGTCCCCTTTCCCATTAAATGGGGAGAAGGTGGGATTCCCAAAACCCGGAGGTGCCGACAAATCATCCACCCATGCCGGGTATGGCTTTCCATTTGGTGGGATTGCCACCTCCCGCGTCTCCAATGCCTTAAGGTGGGAAATGAGCACCGCCATAGGATCATCCAGGAGGGGGTCCCTGTCTTGAATGGGATCCCTAATTACGAGTGTTTTTTTGGGATCTTCGACAAGGTAGACTGGTTCAGCGGCTCATGGGGCGACTGGTGGGACGACCTGCGGGGAAGCTGGGGGGGACCCGGGCCGGATTCCTCAGATTGTCGCGCCGCTTGGGAGGGTTCGGTGAGACATACCGCACCCTCTTTTCATGTGTTCCGGCTTCAGCCCTGTCAGCGGGAATGTTATGATCAGGGTTTCTCGGAGGCATATCTCTGGGGGGAAGTTGTTCCTCACCTATTGCCCTGGCCTAGGATCACCATAGTCGGTTCGTCGCTCTATCGCGCGTTCAGCCAGGAGTTCGTCAACCAACCTCTTTTTCTTTGCAATTTCCTAGTGCAACACGACCTTCTCAGGGTCCTCCTCCATCTTTTTCACTAAGGCAGATGGGTCGGAGTTCTTGATAGCTCCGACATGATATTTTCCCCTACCAACATCCCTATTGAGTACCAACTCCTCGGTGGGTGCAGGGAGACCTAGGAGGTTCCTCTGCTGACGAGCAATCGTCCCTGACAGGTCCAACAGTGGTGGCACACCCTCAGGGGGTAAGCCTCGATCAAGAAACACCAGCTCATCCTCCTTGTCCACGATGTCATCCATGTGGACCGTGACCCTTCCCGTGGGAATATTATCAATATCGCATAGTGAGTCGGGCTGCTGTCAGATAGGGATGAAGAGGAGGGTAGGATACTACCCCCAGCCATGAACTGGCATGTGGGGGGTATCTTCCCTTATAATTTTTCATATTACCTTAATAATCTAAATGAATTTCTGTTTGGGGGCCTCATGATGGCCTGGTGACTCGGGGTGCTAGGCCACAGGGAGTGCGGCCAGATCGACTAGACAACACTGCTCACTGATATCTTCAAAATGCGCTTGGATCCTTGGATATACCACATACTGATGAAAGAGACTGAAATGCGTTGCCCAGAGGTTTTAAAAAAGACACTCACCTTCCTCTGGGGTGAGGGACTCAGGTATGTTGAAATCTCGTGCTGCTGCGGGCTAGAACTTCTCGAGGAAGTGGTCCGCTGCAAGAATGCTCAAGAAGATCATCGACTCAAATATAGGGTATGGACCCTGAATGAACCATTCACCAACTGGGGGTGTTTGAGGAACTGGAAATGGTACTGAGGTAGACCGTTGGGATGGTAGGTTGGCCGGTGGGAAATACGGCGAATAGGCTGACTGGCCACCAATTCTCGGGCTGTCCTCTGAAGAGTGTAGTGACCTGGACACTATGTCGCGATAGG
Organism: Viscum album; assembly: GCA_963277665.1. Classification (NCBI taxonomy): domain Eukaryota; kingdom Viridiplantae; phylum Streptophyta; class Magnoliopsida; order Santalales; family Viscaceae; genus Viscum; species Viscum album. The sequence goes on from OY728122.1 coordinate 1,260,150,232, forward strand.
ACGGGCTGGTAGTCATCGTTATTAGCTTAGGGGCCAGGGCTGCTGGTGGTGGGTCGTGCTGCTATTCCCCCGCCATTCGTCCCTAGAATAGCTCTCTGTGATCTCTTGTGGAGGTAGAATGCACTTCCGGTGATGATGGTGGTGACTGCATGACCGTAACCTGCGGGGTCGCCAAATTTTCATCCACCTGGATAAACCTGCAGAGGGAGGTGGGAATCTTGTGGACCTCGCATTCTGGTTGTACCAGGATGATGCGCCTCATCCCTGCCCCGACCGTTGACTCAGATGAGCTAGGGGAGGGTTCGTGAGTTGAGTCACACTCTACTTCAGAGTATGAGAAGCGGACTGGTTTGATCTCCGTTCGGGCCTTCCCAGGATTCTTCTTTTGGAATCGACGCCCCGCCTTCCTACCCCTGGGTGGATCCTTGGGAAAGGGCCGATTTCAGACATGTGGTCTTTCGGCCACACTAGTTACAAGGTGGTGAGGGTTTCCACTTTAGACAGCCGAGTTGCAAAGAGCACCGGGACAAATGTCGAAGGGGACATGGGGAGGACCTCCATGAACAGCACCTGATTAGGAAAAACCTCCACCGGAACCAGCGAGAGCATGGGGAGGACCTCCATGCTTAGTGTGGGTGGAGCGAGGCTGGCCTTCACCCCTCTGGTTTACGGGGTGAGGAGAACCTTCACTAGCTGTTGAGAGAACGTAGGGAGGATCCCCACATTAGAGAGAGACCGGATGGGTAATGTCTCCATGTTGACGGTCAAGGGCAGTGGGAAGGGCTCCATACCCGGTGTGATGGGTGCGGGAGAGGGTTCTTGTGCCAAACATGACTTCTGTGGGGCAAACCATCATTGAGATTGGTGGTAGCATGGGGCAGACCTCCATGACGAGCTTCGAAGTGGGGAGGACCCACACTCTCGGTGGTGGTGGTACGGGGAGGACCTCTGTACGGGGTGGCATTGCCACGAGTTGGTTCACAACGACCACCGCCAGTGCCTGCAACCCGAAGAGTCGACCCATCCTACCCGTGGGGCGATTGGGGCCTTGATCTTGGTTGGGCGTATGAGTGCCCCTGATCTGTGTGTATAGGGACTTGATGATATGCGTCGGTGGTGGCTCAGGACACAGAAGCTGTCGACGTTGAAACCCCTTGGCGAGCGTCCTCAGCTCGTGCCTGACGCTGGCGTCGGGTCAGACTAGCCGGTGCGGGTGGCGCAGGTGCATAGCTTTCCCGCTCCTCTAGAATGGCCAGGTGGTGACGTTGACGCAGCCGGGTGGGGGCCCCTGATGGGAGCCCCTGGATTGGGACTCTGACCGGGCTAGGCCGGACGTCACCCACATCATAAGTGTAAGGTAGAGAGTCGTCAAAGAACTCCAAGAAAAGGCTCCCGAAACGATTGAATGTTGGGGTGGGGAGTAGTGGTTCACTGTGCGGCCCTCAGGTCCAGCGTTGACGGCGGGTCCTGGACACCTCCAGGTCCAAGAGGGCCATATCCTGGGTTGGGATTATGACCACCTCATTGTAACGATGTACGAGGTCGTTAATCACCCTTAGTTGGATGACTTCCAATGGGGAGATGGGGCGTGGGCGCCCCATGGTCGTTGACGCAGACACTGTTGTAGAAGCAGTGAAGCCACACAGAGTGGATGTGCTGGCGTGGCCCCTGCCCATGCGTAGGCGGGCAGGCGATGATCGTGTTCCCATGGAAGTAACCTGATTCCTAGAAGCATGGAGATTAACTCATTAACACTGCTAGGAAAAGAAATCGACAACTAGTGCCCCAACGCCATTCCGTCTTCCGTGGACAGTAAGATGGATCCACGCTGACAACTTCACAGAAAGGAATGCCAAACATTCTATTGCCCCAACTTCTAGTGAGTTTCATGATAGGCCCACTATTTTCTTGACAGGACCCAGAATCAGATAACAGGATCCGGTGACACATCAATCCATGGATGCCCCAAACGCTACTAATCACTATATTGAGGAGAATAACTTCACGTCGGGTTCACCATTTCTGTTTCTGACGCTTTCACTGGGGCGGGCACGTCCGTCTTCTTTAGTGCGACAGGTGCAGATATTGTTACCCAACATTCCCACTTTCCAAAGGAGGGTGACATTCTGTCCCCGTTCTGGGATGTTTTCTCCATGATCGAAACAGGATGATGGGATGTCGGTTCATACTTCCAGGGATTCCTTCTCAGAACTCATCACCTAGTCCTGTTCTCCCTCATAGATTTAATACATAGTTCGTGAAACTCTTCCCTGCACCATATCTTCATGAACACTAGTTAATTAAACTGCTTTTTTCATGAAATTCCAAGGGGTCCGGTCAGGGCAGAAACTTTCGGTTAGGGGAGTAGTCACACTGGGGCATCACTGATGTGTCTGGATGCTGGGGATTGGTGTGTGTCTCTTCTATCCCTTATTATATGGATTCTCGAGGGCACAGAAGCTCAAGGAATCCCACATCAAATTCGGGTAATCATATTCCATAGGCATGTATCTGAGGTTTTACTCAACTTCCTATGTTTAACTTAGGGTATGCCGCAAGTTTAACACCCAGCGGAGATGAATCAGACTGATTAGAACACTGATTAATGTGGATCAGATGAAGGAACCCCCTGGAGGGAACACCGATATTGGGGTCGGCACGTGGGCGGATTCTCGAATACTGTGGGGGAGGGGGGAATGGGGTTGTATGATCTCACTAGAATGTGGAGGCCTGAGTAAGAATCAGGATGGGTGATGGTTTTGGGCTTGAGTCTCAAAGAGACATCCTACGTATCCCCGTGGCATGGAATCAAAGTCCGTGTAGTTCATCTGGTGATGGATTACTGTCGAATGAGGTTGAAAATGTCTTACTGCTGAATGAGGTGACAACAGCTTACGACTGGATGGGGTGAGAGTGGATTACCACTGAATGGGATGCGGTTTAGCACCAGAAGTGGGACTGGGGTCTAATGGGTGTTGGTATTGAACCTCGTGAGGCTTCCTATATACCATGCCATGACATGGATCAACATCCTCGTAGTTTGGGTGTACAGTTTAACGTCATGCAGGATGGGGGTGGACCGGCGCTAAGGGGGTTGGAACAACCGGGTTGTGGTGGGCTTGAACCTCAGGGAGGCTTCCTACATACCATTCCTTAACAAGGATCAAAGTTCTCATAGTTCTGGATGGTGTGTCGGAGAACCGACATGAATGAAGGCCTTGGTCTAGGTGGATGATGGGATCGAATCTCAGAGAGGTTTCCTACGTACCTTGCCTTAGTAAGGATCAAAGACCATGTATTTAAAAATGGATTGGGGCTTACACTCTTAGGTGCCCAAGGTGTTTGATGTGTCTTGGTGCACCGACATGGAGATAGTCGGGGCCAATACTTGTTGGTCTTGAACCTCATGAGGATTCCTACATACCATGCCTTGACATGGATCAAAGCCCTCGTAGTTTGGGTGTACAGTTTAACGTCATGCAGGATGGAGTACAGTTTAACATCATGCGAGACAGGGGTGAACCAACGCGAAGGGGGTTGGAACAACTGGGTGGTGGTGGGCTTGAACCTTAGAGAGGCTTCCCATGTATCAAGCCTTGACATGGATCAAAGTACCCATATTTCAGGTGTACATTTTAACGTCATGCAGGATGGATTATAGTTTAACGTCATGTGGGATGGGGTGTTGTCACGGTCGATTCTTACTCTAAGCACACATGAGTCGTGCTCTGGGTGAGAAAAAAGAGGTGGCAGAGACCTGAAAATCATGTCGTGATGGGTGTGTCCATGGGAAATTAGGAGGGGATTACACGTTGAAAGGCCCATGGTGCTGGGACTTACTCCAGGATGGAGGCCCGAGGGAAACAAAGCGCAGCAGGAGACGGATTTGGGACTGAAGAAGGGAGGAACCATGTTCCCTGTCACACCCTCCACTGGCCTTGGCACCGAGGAAGTGAGGAGGAGAAAGGGTCTTGCCTCCTTCAATAAAAGCTAGTGTCTTACACCAAGGTGGATTCCCTTCCCCACAGACAAACACCACTCCAAGAAAGAGGATACCATCCTCTGCGGAGACTAGGGGGTGTGGAGAATGTCCAAGGTGGGGGGACCCTGCATGCGGGGCATGGGGCGTGGTCACATTTTAACGTAATGTGTTGAGGATGATGGTTCTTGGTAGTTTAATGTCCTGTATATTGGATGAGGTGGGTTCGTTCCACACCCCTAGGACTTACATAACCGGTTCCCTCTACTCCTTGTGGGAGGGAAGGCATCGGCAAGGCCGTGGTGAAGGGGGGTCGCAGAGCGAACCATCGAGGGGTTCACATTAGCATGCCTTTACGAAGAAGAAATATCCCTTAGCGTTCCTATGCGAAGAAGCATTAGGCTAAGAAATGCAACAGGTGGTATCCTCTAGGGGACTTTGAAGTCACATCGTGAAAACCCGGAGGGTCGCACGAGACAAGGATTTTCCAAGTAGAGGGGTCTATAGGCAGGGGCCTTGTGGAGCTCTATTGCTTCGCGTGGCAGAGGGTACTTGTGAAGGGGTGCGCTTCGCAAAGTGGGGTGCCTTTTCCTTAGCATGGGCAGAGGTGAAAATGGGAGGTGCTTCACGATGTGGAAGGGAATTCGCGGAGCACAACCTTGCGGAGAAAAGGTGTCTTGCGAAGAGAGGTGTTGGGAAGAAATGTGTTTCATGAAGTACAACGACCCTGCCTTATCATATGGATCATGTGTACATGAAGGGTGCTTTGCGAAGCATAAATGCTCTACTATGACTGAAATCCCCTTGGGGATACCCTTCCTTCGTGAAATCCCTTAGGCTTCACGAAAGGCATCCCTCTTGGAAGAGGGGATCAAAATGAGACAATGGGGAGGAACTTCACGAAGAAGAAGTACCTCGCGCAGCTCGTGGTTCACCGAGTGGAAGAGTGATTTTCGATTCTGGAGATGAGAAGTCGAATGGTTGGATTGTACATCCAGAGAGCTCAGGGGGAGATCAGTATTTATAGGTAAGAGGTGTCGTGGAGTGGAGCTCACATGGCACAAAGAGGGACTGAGTGGCTTCACAACGAGATCACGAATATCAAACGGGTTCACGGAGCATCCCTCCTCATTCTCTTCATGGCGGGATCGTGAATGTCAAATGTGTTCGCGGAGCCTCCTGCCATATTTGCTTCGCGGTGGCCACGGTGCTGGGGGACTCCATGAAGAGGCTTCATGAGGCAATCCTTGGGGTCGTCTTGGGGCCTTTTCTTCATTTCCAAATTGTGTCGCCAACACCCATGAATCAATTCCCATACACCTTATCACTAGAAACGACACCCTTTTATTAATAGAATAATGGCTCGACTCAGTAATTTAATCATCCCAACCCATGGGGCCCGTAAACCCCATGAATTGATAGAGGTGATCATTAAATCAAAACCAAGAGTAATACAAGCATAAGAAAACTATCACAATATCTCTCAACTATAATAGGAATATCAAGAAATGAAAAATAGTGAAATACACTTATATGGCCTAGAAATATGCATGACATGCGAATTTTTAGGTTCTTATATTGATGCATGTAATAAGGATCCTTTCCCTCATATAATCAGGACAAGGATGAAAGAAAATCATTTAACAGAGTAATAATCAACAACACCACACAACATGTGCATTATCCAATAGTGAAATAATGTCAACTGTAATAGGAAAAATAGAACAACAATTATAATTTTGGGTAACTTTTACCCTGAATCTGGGTTTGCGACGGCCAAGAAAGGATTATGACCATGTTACCAACATTCCCAATCTATAATATATTGACTCTAAATAGTAAAAAAATAATGGAAAACACCTATAATACCACTTTGTGACGTCCTAAACCCGGATTCCACTTAATGGGTGCCCCGAGCCTGGGGGACCACATGGCCTCATGCACATCACCCCAAATTCCTGAGGCTTTCAACTGGCAGTGAGGGCCTAGGGTGTGTCCATGGAGAGACTATTCCCTCATTACCAATCTGTAGTGTAGCAGATGAATATAAACAATGTCAAATAGTGCAATCAATATAAGTAAACAAGAGGCGCAACAGAAAATAGAGACAAAAATAATAACAACTGAAACAACTGGAATAATATCCAGTAACTGATGATATTTCATGTCACTAGTTGATTGGAAAACATGGATACAAGATAGCAGGAATAACATTTTCCACACAAGTTTAAAGGAAATCAAAGACTATCCCAATCATCCTGAGCTCTCACCTGGTCATGTAAAATCATTCTCCATACTAAACTGAAAGAAATTAAGTATGTGAAGTCATATTATTCCTTTTGTTAACACCTACAACCATGTAATCTACTCTAAGTACAAAACAGTTCCCAGAGAGGGTGTAAGATAAATATGAGTGGGCCACCACCAACAGTGTCTATAACATATGTCCCGTGTAATGGAAATGCAATAATATGAAAGCATGCATATATAAAGTAAAGTAGTTCAATATAACAAATAACCAAGTACCCACTTCAGCCCTCAACTAGTTTCTGAACATAACCAATCCATTAATTGATTATTAATAATTTATAAATAAGTCACATGTTAACAAAATCGAAGGTTCCATGTTTTGCAAGGCATCCTTCAATGACATTTAATAATATTGTTCCAAGGTAATAACTAAGGAAACTTTGACCTTAAGGTTCACCAACTCAGTAATAACAGTAACATGGATAAGGTTAAGAGTGAAATACACAGAGCATAGTCCAAGGCATTCAACAATAATATGAATACTGAGTCCAAGGAGTTCATCCATGGTAAAACGGGGCTAACCAATGATGGGGCCCAATGGGTTTTAACCATGGAACCTTCTTGTGAATGCTGGATCCAAGGAGTGTACCCAAAAAATATTGTAATAATATTTAAGGGATCCTATAGTGTTATACCAGACATCCAAAGAATAAACAAGTATAGGGATCTAGGTGGTTCTCAACCTAAGAAAGCGGTATCCATTAATCCATACGGGGTTTCCTACTGATCAAGGAATTCCCCATTAAGAATTCAAGGTGATATCATGTTAGGACACTGGTATGAGATATTGAAGTCATGTAATATTTCATTTGGTTCAATCCTTTCCTTTTATTAGTTTGATAAGATCAAGTATCAGGAAACCTTTTAATCAAGTCATAATTAATCAATAAGTCCATTTGGTCCAAACCTTTCCTTTTATTAGTGTGATAAGGACATGTAGCTTAAAACCTTTATTAATTCCATTTAAATAATATTAAATAATTAAGGTTCAATCTTCTACCTTCCACTAATGTTCTACGGGGTACTACGTACATGAAACCTGTTAATCATTCACAATTAATCCGATAAAGTCATATACTTGGTATACATGAAAATTTTCATTTCACATTTAATTATCAATTGAAGCACTTATGTTAGGTGGTTCATGTAGTGATCATACATGGTAATTTCTATTATAAAATTAACAATATAAATCAATCCATTTATTATAGAAAATATTACCCTTAGAAGGGTCAAGAAAAGTCACACCCGAATAGTGGATCAAACATGTCAAATACTAAAAACCCAATTATGGAATAACATCCTACATGGGATTGATGGAGTTTTGGGAAAAACCACCAACCATTAATCCCATATATAGAAAGAGAATATCCATATGGTTTTAATGATTATAATCATGGAATATAAATTCTATAAATGGAACCCGATGCAATCTTTGGGACCCACAAGATAATTCCAAAAATCAACGAACTTTAGAGATGAGTTATAGAACACCCACCTCAGGTTTGTATGACTCTCATCCTCTATTATTGGCCACATATTTGACTTATAATGGTGTATATATTGGAATAATGAAAAATTATCACACCTCGATATCTAGGTCGAGAACAAGAGAGGAGAATAAAGGATTAAATGGACTTGAGTACTTACCGTTTCACATCCAACATGATGAACGAAAGCTCAATTGGATACTGAATTAAGGAGATATTCCAATACCTAGATTTGGCCTTAAAAATCTCTAAAATGAGATCCATGGAGGTAAATCCCACAGGAACTCCTAATAGGAATTAGGAGGGTACTTAATAGACCATTAAGGTCAAATATGTAAAATTACTTAGAAAAATAGATTAAGCATGGTTTGTCTACACGATTTGAAAAACCATGCATAAACCATGCACAATTACCTGGGTATAATAGAAACTTACACTATTAGGCTGCACGACCATGTACAAACTATATGATATATTTCTCTCAGAAATTTTCCATCTACACGGTTAGGAAAACCATGTGCCAAACTTGTGCTAACTATGTTACATGGCCAATTTTCCCCAAAAAGATGGGTATCAGGCTCCGAACTTTCCCATGACAACTCTGAGACCTTTTCAAACTCATTATGCATCCATATTAGGTATAAAATAAATAATTAGTCCAAAATATAAAGGATCCATACCTTAGTGAAAAATTGGGTTCTTATAGAGAAGTTCAACTAGTGAAGAAAATATGATAGATATATCTTTATTACCAAATGCATAGGTAGTGTGGAATCTTATATTCATTATTTCTTATACAAGACTAGAAATTGTTCATATAATGAAGGAAGTTATATGGTATATAGATAATCCTAGATAGGAGAATTGGAATATATAAAAGAGCATTGTGAGATACATCTAGGAGAAATCAAATTCTATATTATATTAAGGAGGTTCAGAGTTTACTACTGGATGGTATATTGATTAAAATTTTATATGTGATACTGGTAGAATAAAATCCATTTCTAGTTATGTGTTAACTATTGAAGTATGAGATATAAGTTGGGTTTAAAAATTAATTTCAATTATATCCTTATACACAATTAAGGTGGACTACATGGAATCTACATAGGCTTTAAAAAGAGTTCATGTGGATGAGAGTATTTTTATATGAGATCAGGAACAAATAGAAGTTGATCTATAATTTCCCCCAACTTAGTTCACCTCCACCTTTCCCATACAAACTATTCTATAAAATTCAATCATTCATCACCATATTTTAGAAGTTATCGATTATTAGTGAGGATAGATTTGTAAAGACTAAATAATTTAAAAGTCATTTTTAAGTAATTTAATTTTTTTGGTCCTTGGGTATGGGGCATTTTGAGAAGTGGGATTTGGATTCAGTTTACAAGAGTTTGAACATATCTAAGTGGTGTTTTTTAGATGCATTTATAGGACCATGCTATTTCTTATAAGATGGATATATAATTAGAGTAGGTATGGGGTGACTCTTTTATAGAAATATATTATAGGAAATAGATTAATCCGAAACAAGAGTGTGTTAAAGCATGGAATGTATTGTGTAAGATTAATTTATAGAGAGAGGGAGAAGTTCATCCAATAAAGGAAGGGGATAATGCCACACCCCTATAAATAAGATCAAAATTATAGAGTCTATGGATATCACACTATAGTTTGAGTTGTTTCACCTTGAGAGTTTATTGAGGGTGAAGCATCATGATATAGCCCAAGGGCTATTCTGTGAAGGTTTTTTAGGAGGTATGGGTATATATAATTGTTGAGGGTGTTTCACACCATGGTACCTTAGAACACATCATAGAAAGTTTTTGGGGGAACGTATTTCATTATAAATGAGTGGTCTATGCTACAGGGAAACCATGAATGGGGTAAGTTTCACGATTACCACCTTGGGTCACACCATAATGGGGATCCTTTCTAGTTTTTAAAAACAATGTCATACCAATCTTTTCAAGGAAAACCTAACTAGGGATTTGGAGGGAAAATGATGATCAGAGAGGACCATTCAACCATATAATCCCCTCTTTCATCCTCTTTTGGATTCTCCTTTAGTGGGGTTTGTTATTTATAAATTTACATGGAATTTGAATATAATAGTTTCATCCATATCCAACTATTCTTATTCCCATTAATTAGCCACTAATTTTAGTGTCATTAAAAAATGGTTTGAGTAAAGATTATATCATAGCATGATTTAATCATCCCAATGGATGGGGAATTTCCTGTGACTGATAGAGAATGTCCTGATATGATAAACACATATCATCTTTCATAATTATTTGTTTAGGTATGTCACTCAATGAATTTATTTAACAAATTTTTTATAACTAAAATAAATTGAAAACTGGTCAAGTGTTGTATGATATGAATATTGTTCATAGAGATTTCATGGGTGTTTCTTTAACTTTCATCATGTTTTTGTCATAGTTTCAAGACTACTTGTTTTCACAGTGAGATTTTTGTCATTATAACACATTGGATTAGTTTTATTAACTAATTTTAAATTTTAATAATTAATTCACTGTGATTTTTTTGAGATAGGGGATTATGTAATAAATGATATTTGGGTCTATCTTGGATGATATTGTATTGATGGCTTAACTCTAAAATCTAGGTTGGTGATCGATGTAATACTTAACTATATTCATGCCTATGTGTGATTATTCATACCTTATTTAAAATAAGGGTTAAGGAAAAATGGATTGGGATTGAGAATAACTTATGTAGAGGAATGGGGTGAAATTTATCCTACTAGGTTTAGGGTGAGTATTACACTAAATGTTGCAGAATTTTTGAAACACCCAATAGTTTACCACCAAGGAGCTGGATATCTGTTGGTATTAGTCTAATTTGGATTCCTTAAGGCTTTGTGGTATATATGAGGTTATTAGACCCATTTATGATGAGTGGGATAGATTTATGTCTCACATATGTTGGGTAGAAGACCCTTGAGGGTCGGTAGTATCCATGGTGCATGTGGTTAATGGGATTAGTTTTTTGAGACTTCATATGGGATGATAGAGACAATTACTTCTAGATGAAAAGAGTGTGATTTTTATTTGGGATATTTTTTTATAGAAACCCAATAAGGGTTGTGAGATGTGTGATCTTATATATTGGTAATGAGTTAACAAGGGTATTGATTGTGTTGGATTTGGGTTGTACATGGATTTCAATATTAGGATAGTGATGATAGAATTAAATTATGTATTGTATTGTCCTTCCTAATCTAGTGTTATGTCTGGAATCTAGGTAGTGGGAACATAGTGGGTGTGTTAAGAATGGGTTGGTATGGATTGATAAAGACCATGATAAGTCTGAGGGATCGAGTGGGTGCAGTTAAGGATGTGACTGGAATGATGAAAGGTTTTACAGATCTTGAATGAGTAATCAGGTCTAGATTGGGAATATAAACCTATATAGATGTGTGAGTATTATGTTGTGATTCAAAATATTAGTCTAGTTCATGAATGACTAGCACAAGATTGTGATTTGGGTATGTTTCACGATGATTGCATTATAGGTTTTTATAGAGATAGGCCTTGGATGTGGGTTTCATGTCGAGCATGTTAATTTGAGATATGGTATTTGATTCATGACTAAGCTATGAGTTGATTTTTGTAAATCATGTTATTATTATTGAGAGTATATGTTAAGCCTCACCCTGAGTGAGTGGTTTCAATTATATACCACTCTCTATGAGAGGGTATTAGTCTAGGATGTGATTGTGAGACCCTACTCTGAGTGACATGGTAGTGGTCATGACTCCGGTATGGGGACCTAACCTAAGTGAGAGGGTTTTGTTTTGAGATTTGATTTTAAGAACAACTTCACATAAGAGGGTAGTTCATAGGAATCTAGTATGGGACCCAGCCTTGATTTATAGGGGAGTGGTCGAGATATGGATATTAGGCCTCCCCATGAGTGGAGGGTGTTAGCATACCCTGAGTGGGAGGGTATTAGTCTAGGATGTGATTGTGGGACCCTACCTAGAGTGAGAGGGTAAAGGTTTAGACTTGGTATGTTTCTTTTGAGGTTTGGTAAAGACCCTACTCAGAGTGAGAGGGAAGTGTTCATCACACGGTATGACACTCTACCATGATTTATAGGGTATAGGTTGGGACATATAGAATAATTTAAATTCTTTTTTTGATATTGGATGATCCAGTTAGGGTTGAGTATCATTATGGCATGGTTAACCCACAATGGACCACCGTGTGATCTTATATGAAGTAGTTCTCTATTACTTATTTTCCACATGCATACACATTAATATGATGGTTTATATTATGGGAAAATGGTGTGGCCTTGTTGAGATTTATTTTTCACTCTACACAGGCAGCTTGGTGAATATGCAGATCATGTGATTGACTTTTAGGCCACAGGTTGTGCAAGGTTTCAGGTTTGAGTAACTGAACTAGTTTTGAAGATGGTGTAAGGTGAAACGTGGAGTTGTAGTTGATCCAATTTATCTATATTATTCTTTCTTTCAGGTATATATGACCAAGTTTTTGGGAAATCAATTGATATGTATTAATTAATGACTACATTGTTCATTTATTATAGCATGGGTGTGTGTTCTCTTAGTTATGGTATACTTTGATTGTAATCCCATATTGCGTACTCTATTTTTATATTATGGGTGATTTATTAAGTATTTATTATTAATATTGGTTATGATATCAATGTATTAGTCTCCCCAGTGTATGGTTATATATCTCACCACTAGTTGGTAGCCTTTTTCATATGGGGAGGCACAAATGAGGTTTTTTGGTGACCCATCTAGGGTTCCATTCAGGAAATTTTATCTATGTAATTACAAAGTTATATTAGATCATTATTCTCTTATATTATAATTTAGGGATTTTTATTTTGAGAAAATATTATGTAAAATCTTATGATAAACCTCATTTTTTGGGTAATGAACACATATCTAGTGGAAATTCAATGTTTCCATGATTATAGTATTTTTATGATTGGTTTTCATTGGTATTATAGAGATATGTATTCATTTTTGATGCGTGAATTTATAATAAAATTTATGGTCTTTACATGGACCATAGTGGAAATAGGCATGTTTATATATATATCAAACATGACATGTAGAATTCATGTAACACTGTTACTCTTGTGTATGGTTTATTTTTATAACGAACAAGGTTTTAGTTATATAAAATATCAACCGTAACTTATATATAATTTTCCTATATAACTTGTCATTATAATTATAATAATATAAACCATGGTATTTTATAATAAAAGGTTTTATTGATATTATAATAGGATGTTCTCTAATGATTCATATATTGTCCTAATGTGTAATGGATTTATAATAACATTGGTGGGTTGGTTCAGATAGTCGTTGTCTTGGTGATGGTTTGATATAGGCGGGGTATTTATGAGGTATGGTTTTGAGTGGGCATGGGATTAGATGAGGATGTGGATACCATTTATATGTTTGAGAAAGGAATGTGTAATTCCTTGTTTTCCGTGTTGTAACGTACTTGGAGTGAATTTTTTATCATGGTTATCTACAAAAACAGGATCAGTTGTGTCCCTATCTTTTTGGTTTTGAGAGTGTATTTTTATAATATAGTGGATATTAATCCTATATAGTTGGGTCTAGGATAGGTTGGTCATGGATAGACACATTTTGGTTTCGGAATTATGTCGATGTGATTAGTGATCAAGTGGTTTCCATTTTCATGAGTGAGATGGATCGTGCTCATTTTAAGGGAAGCATTTAGAGAGATTTTGAGACTATGTGTTGACATTCTAGGAATGCATGGGAAATTTTTGGGGTATGCAAATTTAGTTTTGATGGGATTTAACTGATGGGATCATGTGTCTGGTTTTGTTAGTTGGTTTTTTGGTAGTCAAAACCTATTTGGGTTTAGATGAGATCGAGATGATAATAGGTAAAGAAGTTGTGAGAGGGTTATTTATAAGGTTCATTCTCATCTGGGGAAAATAGGGTGAGCGTGGATATCACTTTTTTGGATTTTTATATGGTTTGATAACAAATGAATTTGATGATACAAATGTAGTAATAGAGGATTGATTATTGTTTATAATGGGAGTTGTTCCCTCTATGTGAAGAGGATACATTAGTAATTGATTAGTGAATTATGGTGCAGTCAATACAGGCATATACCATGGTAGGGGTTGTTAGAGATGGGATGAGTGTAGCTCATAAATAGATGCATTCTTGTAATGTTGTGACCTATATAGGTCAATGATCATGTAATAGTGTAATGGAATATATATAGTGGGGAGAATACCATTGGATGAGGGAGGGTGTGACCCTCATTGGGGGAAATTTTTAATGGATTTTGAGGGTGATATTCCAAGAAAGCGTGGTTTGAGTTGTGATTAGTGTTTCAAGTTATTTCTTGGGTTTGAGTTATTTTTTCATGTCAATTCATTACATATATTAATGAATGTATCATGGTCCTTTGAGATTAGAAATTTTACTTTAGAGGGATGATGCTATAGATACTCCTAATATAGGCATAACTTTATCAGTCAGAAGTACATGTCCCTCAAATTAGAAGGATTGTGGATTAATTGGAACAAGTTGTGGGATGATTATGATAATTCCTAGGGTACTGGTGTTCAAAAAGGAAATTCCATATTTTTTCTTAATGAATAATATCATTTTGAATTTAAATATGTTGTTTAGTTAGATTCAATTCCTTAGAAGGTTTAATCAAGTTAGAATTTGTTATGATTTTAGAGTGGGTTGGATCAAAGAGAATTTGATTATCATTGGTAGGTCACAATGATGTATTTATTTGGTTGAGGAAGAAACCATTTAATTAAAATTTTTGTTAGTATTATACTATGGTGTTGGTGTGTGGAACATTCCATGATTCCCTAAAGGGTGTTGGCATTGTGATCGGGTGATGTGAGGGCTTGTTAATGGGTGAGGTTTAACATTCATGGGGGAAGATAGCTAGATGAAGGTAAAAACGTATATTTTTTGTAATTGTATTCTTTAGGGTTAAAACCAAATCCATTTTTATTTTGTATGTATTTTCCTATTTCAAGCATCAAAACATGAATTTTCATGAAAAATATTATTTCTTAGGGAATGGTACATGAGTAGTTGAGTCGCTTCTATTCTAGTTAAGAATAGAGAATGTACAGTGGTATAGAATTCTAATAAATGTATTTAAGACTATGATATTTTCTTAGGAGATTCTCGGGGATGAGAATCCTTATAGTGGAGGGTTTTTATAAATCCATGAATTTTAGAGTTATTATTTTGTTGGGAAATTTGAATTTTTGGTCCCAAAGTCATGGATATTTTTTAATTTGGAATTTTATTTGGATTATAAGAGTTGAGAAATATCTAGGATATATATTGGATGTATTTAGAGGACTTGTAGATTTATTAGGTGGTTTATATAGCAACATATCAGTTTTTGGGTGGACTTTCTATAGAAATATGCTATAGGTGACTGATTATGCCTCCACCAGGGGTGTTGCTGTGTGGTGGTTTTCTTGTAAGATTAATTTCTAGAGTGAGGGAGAGGTTCATGTTTTTAAGGGAGGGTATCACACTATAAACCATTTTTTATGATTGAATTCCTTGAGTGTAGAGAAATCATGTTGTATTTGAAGGTGTTGAGTTGTGAGAGTTATTTGAGGGTGAAGCATCATGTCAAAACCCAAGGTATACACCATTAAGGGTTTCTAGGAGGAAGGAGTATCAGGAATTGCATGGGGGAGTCTCGCTCCATGTAGAATTGTTATATGTAGTAGTATATATTCAAGGGTAGTAATATAACCATGACTCAATGGGTCATATCACAGTGCAACCCTAGATGATGGGAATTATTTTATGACCTCATTGAGTGACATTACAATGGAGATATTTTTATTTTTAAAAAATAGTTATAGAACCATATTTCTCATATCAACCCTTCTTAGGATTTATAAGGGATATGAGGATCAAGGAGGATCACTTAGTCTATCCCCCGTCATTCTTACTCTTTTGGATCCCCCTGGATTGAGGTTGGTTCGTGAAGAATTTCCACTATGGTTTAGATATATGGTATCATCATCTCTCTATTATTATTCTCCACTATTGGATTTTTTTTTTGTGTTCCCGGGTCAGGGTTTTTGTGAATAATCCACCATAGCACGATGGAATAATTCTTTGTGATGGTTGTTTGCCTGTGATGGATGGAGGGTATCCCAGGATGGGGAACAAACATCATCTTTCATCACTTCAGTTGAGATACATCACCATGTGAATTTATTTAAGGACAATGATTTATTTGTATTAATTAGGGTATTGGATGTGAGACTTATGATGGAGATTTTTTTTATATATTTGTTGTGTGTGTTCCATGGACCATTCACATACCATTGGTCACAGTTGCAACACAGATTGTTAGTTCTCTGAGTTTTTGGGAACTGTAACACATTGGATTGATTAGATAAATTAATTATAAATTATAATAATCAATTAATTAGGTTTTTCAGTTGGGGTAAGGGATATTATCAAGGATGATATTTTTAATGGGAATGGAAGGGATTAGATTGAGGGGTAAACTTTTGTATTTAGGTGGGTTGTCTCTATAATACTTAACCATATGCAGGTCTATATGTGATACTGGATCATTTTTTGAGAATCTATTTTTGAGTAAAATGGATAAGGACTAGGATAAATCTAATTCTAGTAATGAGGTCATATTTCTCTCCAAGGTTTAGAGTAATTGATTCAATGATTATTGAGGAATTTCGAATCACCTTGTGGATTTCCACCAAGGGGAAAAGATCCTTATTGAGTTTTTGAGAGGCCCAAGAAATGTATTGGGACTATGATGAATGGTTATTATTTTAGGTTGGATTTATTAGGTCTATTATGGTAGGAATAAGGGGTTTAACATATGTATGATTTGTGGTATGTTCGTATGTCTCAATATTTTTTAGAGAACCCCCTTGAGGTTAAGTAGTAGCCTTGGTGTATATGGTCAGCAAGATTGGTCCTTTGAGACATTATATGGGACAATGAATATTGTTACTTCTATATGTGGGATTTTATAGCTATCATATGGGATATTTTTGATGAAAACCTAGTATGGGTTGTGGGATGCATGATATCATGGCTTAAAAATGAGTTTCCAGTGAGCTTGAGTGTGAGGTGTTGGCTTGGTCCCTGGATATTGGGACTGGATATTGATGCCAGAATTAATAGTGGTATTGGATTAATATTTCATAGACAGAGTTAGGTAAAAACATTGGTTATAGGGAACACTACATGGTATTTATTATTGGTTGGTATCATTGATTAAATATCAGTTTAGGTCTGATAGACCGAGTGGGTTCTCCCATGGTTGATATAAGAAATGTCTATAGGTTTGAAAGGTTGTGTGTGACTATTCAGGTCGAACTTGGGAATATTAGCCTGTAAGTCTTGGTGGGTGATGTTATCTTCTATGAAATGTTAGGATATGTCATGAGTTATGTTTCTTACTAATGGAATGATCGGTTGGTCGAGAGCTAAGACTTGGATATGAGAGTCATTGTGAGCATGCAAGTTTTGGAAATCAGATCTAAGTAATGACTAGTCTATGAGATGATTATTTTGTTTCTTGGGATGATTTATGAGACTTAGATGTTGGGTATCACTGTGAGTTAAAGGATGTTGATATAGACCACCCTAATTGAGAATTTATTGGTCCAGGTTGTGATTGTGAGTCCCATCTATGAGTGAGTGGATATTGGTTGTCACTCTAGTATGTGACCCTACACTTAATGAGAGTGTAGTGGTTGGGATATAAATTTTATGCCTTTACTCAAGTGATAGGGTGATATAATAGACCCTCATAATGTAGAGGGTAATATTCATATTTTTTATTGTGAAACACCACCATGATTGATAGGTTAGTGATTTGGAATACGGTATGAGACCATACCATGAGTGAGAGTGTAGTGTTATGGATCTGGATGTTATAAGTCACCCTGAATGAGAGAGTGTATTAATAGAAAACCTTGAGTGAGTGGTTATTAGTCCATGAATTTATTAGGGGATCCTACCCTAAGTGAGATGGTAATAGTTGAGACCTGGTACAATGAATTTGAGGTTTGGTGATGATCATATCTTGTGTGAGAGGGTAGTGGTCATGAAATTGAATGAAGCCCTACCTAGAGTTACAAGTAATGGTTTGGGACTTGTACTTTAAGGGAATTTTTTTCTAGTGTTGGTTGAACCAAATAGTTCCAGGTGTCATGGTGGCCTCATTAGAGAACAATGACCTGATGCACATAGTGGTTTATTATTATTAATTTTTTTATGCATACACATGTATACGATGTGACATATTATCAGAATTTGGTAAGATACCATTGAGATATATTTATAAAATCCTATATTGGAAATATGGTGCATGTTTATATTTTGTGTTTGACCTTCATGTCATGAGTTATATAGGTGATCAGGCTGGAGTATCTCAACTTGTTTTTAATATGGGATGATTGGAGCCTTGGGGTTCTAGTAGAGGATCTTTGTGTATGTTATTATTTTTTATATTGTATATGAGATCAAAATGATGTATGATAACATGGGATGCTTGAATTCATTTCTGTTTTGTTCGTTTGTTATATCATGACTATATATTATCTTCCCTATAGTTTTCTATGACTATAATCCCGTACTAGGTACATTGTTTATTCGCAACATATTATATTTGGTTATTTCTTTTTATTAATGGTTATGTTTTTAGTTAATTGTCTCATAAACATATGGTTTTATACCTCTACGCTAATTGGATATCATTTTTTTATAGATATGTGTGCATGTGGTCATGTTGTGACCTGGTGAAGGTGTCGTTTGGATAATTTTAGCTATGGTATTACATGATGTGTGGAGTGGGAAGACTATACCCTCTAGTATAGGTTCCCATAAATAAAAGTTGAAATAATTCCAAAAATAAAATTACAATAATTGAGGGAGATTTAGTGGAAGAATCAAATGATACAAAACTATCTCGATCTAATGAAGTTTCTCAATAGGACATATATAAATAGGGATAAAATTTACCTTCTTTATAAATCTCATAGCATTATTCCATGTAATAATTTTCAATAATAAATTCTAAAAACATATAATTAAATATCTCACCAATTATTTTTAGCATAAATCTTCTATCACATCTAATCTAACTTGATTTGTTGTTGAATGAATCTAATCATATGTATCATTTCCTTATCTATCTCAAGGAGATTGATATTTATTTCTCTAAATTCACATCGAAAAATTGGATTTATGAACATCCTTCAATAGAATTCCTTAAAAGATCCATATAAATTCTCAATTGAAATATATATTTATAAGGAAAATCATCTAAATGAAGGTGTTGATCCCAATAACCTTTGAAATCTAGAGAACAAGATCTTATTATATCCTACAAGGTTTTAATGGATCTATAAAACTAACAATATATTTTATGATAATAGGTATTACTAAAACATAAATTTTTATCTAGTTCATGCTAAATATTTTACCAAAACTTCAAGGTAAAACTTGGATATCAGTCAAATAAAATATAATGTAGAACCCCATGAAACCTTACCACTTCTTTAATGTATATCGTAGAAAGATGACGTAAATTTAAATATTATCTTACAAAAATGAAGTGTGATGAATAAGTAATGATAAGTTATGAGTTTCCTCAAATAGGTTCTTATTCATTTCTAGTATTTATGGGACTTAGATTCAGTTCCTGAACCTTATCATTCCATCATAATCACGGTTGAACTCAGGTACATTTCTCACCTTATTTATAGATCGACATATTTATTTTTCACCTCTCTAATATATAAAAGGAAATGTGGTTGAACAATCATTTTAGAAAGATGAGATTTCCCCCCTCCCTAAAATACTCCAAGATCCATCCTTTTAAAATCTATATATATTAGATCTTTTTTATCCTCATCATATATAGTCTTCTATGATCCATTTGACTCAAATCATCAGCAACCTTGTTCTATTTCCTATGGTGGTAATGTATTAAGTAGATAAAATCATTAATCAAATCCAACCATCTTATCTAATGAATATTCAACCCTTTCTTGGTAAATATATATTTTTAACTTTTATGATCAATATATATGTCACAAATTTACCCATAAATATAATTCATTTATATAATTAATGGAAAGATTACATTTTATAACTCCGAATCATGAGTTGGGTAATTTTGATCATGAATTTTAGATCAACATGTGTCATAAGTTATCACCATATCATTACGTATAAAAACACATATCATCCACTTTATTTTATGAAAAACTATAAATCACAAACCCTTATCCACAATAGGGTAGTATGAGCATCTGAAAACTTACAAACCTTCTCTTTATTTCTTAGAAATATTCTTTACATTCATCAGTCAAAAGAAACTAGAATAACATTCATGTTTACTTGGTGATTGGATGATATAACCATGAAAAATTATTTACAAAGTGTCAATAATATCCATACATTACAAGAAAAATTTTAATCTCCATCACATTGTTTGTTCTAGACAAATTTTTAATAAATTCTATCTTTTAAGGATCCACTAATATACCCAAACTTGAGATTATATGACCCAAGAATGAAAATTTTCATATCTAGAATTCACACTTAATGAATTTGGAATACATATTCTCCTTCCTAAAGGTCTTTAATACAATACTAAAATGATATTTATGTTCATCCATTCTCATGGAATAATATGAACATCTTCTATAAACACTACCATAAACTGATCAAGGTAATATCTAAAGACTCTATTCATAAAATCAATGAATATGAAAGGGGAAATGGAAATTCTAATTGGAATATATAAAAATTTATAATTAATATACATCATATGAAATGATTTGTTTGTAATATCCTCTTTCTTAACCCTTAATTGATGATATCCAGAACAAAGTTCAATCTTGGAAAATTATTAAGCTCAATGCAGTTGATCAAACAAGTCATGAATATAGTGTAGAGGATAATTGTTCCTTATAGTGATCATTTCAAGTTATTTATTTTCAATATAAATATGAATTATACTATATTTATTTATAAAAAAGTATAGGTTAACTCCATGGTGATTCATTTTTTTGAATGAATCACTTTTCAATATTCTCCTAGAGTTTGTTCTTTTATTCTTACAACTCAATAGGGGACATTATATATGGATTCGTTGAAATGGGTGTAGTATGGGGGTTCTGTTATATTGAAATATCTACATAAAAATTCAAAGGAATAATTGGAAAATATTCTATAAATTCCTCAGTAAACTCCCATATAATGGAAATATATTTTATGTTGGGTTTCTTCCCAACCCTTTGAGATAAATACCCCTTTTTTGAACAATAATCCTGACCCATATAATGGATTTAACGTCCATTGGATGCGTATATTCACCCAAACACCAAAACACAATTATGGGTTGACTATAAATATCAAACTAGACTTCCCTTCCTCATAAATTAATATAATATCTACATAAATAGTTCCAATCCATGCCCAAAATCACATAAAATTCAACTAGAGGGAGAATAACAAGATTTTATAAAGTCACATTCCCCCAAACATCTATCGGAGAGGAGATGTAGACTTGAGATAAAATCATTATACCATTATGGGTTTTTACTTATAACTCAAAATAAAATTATTGAGGATATGAATGAACAACCATATAATTTTTTCCGGATTTAAAGGAATTTATATAATTGAGATCAAATAAGATACTTTAGTATTTGAGTTCACCTTTCACCATCTCAACATCATTTTTCTATATTCATTCCCTTAATAAAACCAAAAAACACAGTGTGAGAAACAATAATCATTGTGATTAATCACGAAATCATGAAAAATCATTCATAGGAAGTCTAAATTATAACACCTATTTTTCAATCTATGAAACCTTCGGTTTAACCTAGGCCATTCATGGTTATAATCTATTCAAATCTGTTATAATGTTTCATAAATAAAACCTATAATAACCTAGTAATATCCCTTGGGAGTGTATATATAGCGGTTTAGTATTAGGCCCACTAATTATAAACTAGTGATGATCACGATAATACCCAATATGACCCTTTCATAGTTGTTACTCCAAGGTGCATATATTACATAACTACATCTAATTACTAGTATCTAAACCTGGTTGTATTTTCTAGGAAAACCAAAAAATATCTAATTTAAAAATGTTTAAATATGTTATCCTATAATTAGAAATATAATATGGTTTATCACAAATTTTGCTTCATTATATTTTCTAAAAGTAACTAAAACCTTCTCTGACACCATCTGAAGTGACACAAACATTACATACATAAATATTAAATCTTATTATATGAATATTCATTACATTTCATTACAATAAACACAAAAAATATATAGTTATAGTGTCTTCATAAACTTGAATACATAAAATTCTAGTATATAAATGATCTACATCATTTCCCACTCAGTTATTCACAAATATTACCCTTCATAGACATATCATACAGAAAACCTTTCTTCATATCCAAACGAAAAGGAAATATAATAAAGGGTGAGATAAGATTTTTATTATTGGTAAACAAGGGAGATATAAATTATTATTTAATAAAAACATAATCATAAGGGTATTATAATATGAGATGAACATTTTAAAACCATACACAATAATTTATAGATTATAATCATTAGTCATGACATAAATCTTGGTAGTTCGTAAGACATGAATCATAAAGAAGTCAAAGAGCGTGAGCCATGAGAGCATAATTTTTTCATGATATCATGTCATACAATAGAGGCACAGTGTGTGGAATAATCATAATCATATAAATTTTATGTTAACTATTCCCAACAAGACATTCCTCACATGGTATTGTTGGGAAAACTACCCGTGTACCAACTTTGAGCTTGTGATAAACTCCAGTGTACCCTCTTTTGGCATTGGGATAACCTCATGAGTGACCTATTTTAGGCATGGGATAATCTCTCATATACCTTTTGAGCTAAAAAATACTAATATCTACCTAAATAATTGGAGGGATATAATAGAACCACCCCTTACATAATATTAATCCATCCACATGTCTACCATAGCATCATGAAAACATTTAATATTTCATCATAGCTTAACTCATGGAAAATAAAATGGGTTTCATTGATATTTCATCACCATAATAATAAATCATATATATTATTATTAAAGATGAAAAAATTTAATCATATTCATATTAATGAAAATAAACATTGAAGGGTGTTTTTATAGTAGAAAATACATTTAAAAAGTCATAAGAAAATTTCTTAAGGAAAATACCCTTTCCATTTTGAAATCACTTATTTAAAATCTAAAAAATTCATAAATATTAGGAAATCCATTTACTTTTAAGATAACCATGAAAAAATATAAAGAATTATTTAATGGAAAAAATAAATCATGATGGCATTAAGATTCATTCATGCGGTGTATGTTAAAACAATGATTCCTTCCACATTTTCGGTAAAAAGACAAAAGTACCTCATTTGGAAGATGAAAAGAGGATTCATTTTAAAAAAAAAATATAATGTAGAAAAATTTTAAAAATTAAATTAACAAATCTTTTTATAAAAATAAAAAAATTCCTGATTTTTTTTAATGAAAATGTGGACATGGGAGAAAAATAATCTCGACTTAATAGAAAAATTAATTATGTCTTCCAAAAAAAATTATTTTATAATTGTGAGTACATAGATGGATGAAAATAAAATAAAAACATGTAAATTATAGAAATAAATAGATTATAAAAAAATAAATTATATTTTTTATATAGAGATCATATAATTTTATCATCTAAAATTTAAGCATAAAAAATCCTAGTAAAAATAAGATTGTTATGTGAAACTATTACCTAAAGTTGAATTGATTCACAATCAATCTAAAGCACTATAAAATAAATTAAAATTTTTTAAAAATATAAAACATAACCATATTAATACTTATAATACCCCACATGGTTTACTTATAACATCTTTCACCCATTCATTAAAAATTATTTATTAAAATCATTGTTCCAGGTGATAACTATTTCACTTTTCATGAATGTTTTGATTTGTCCGTTATGATATTTGTACTTTGATCATGGTAAAATTTTCAAATAATGTCAATAATGATTTAAATATTATATATATTCAGTATATATATATATATATATTTATAACCATCTATTAAAGGTAGATACAAAAAAATAAATTACATCTGTCATGGAGATTGGATAGAGAAGCAAGACTGCATATTGATTAGATGGTTTAACATGGGGAAGATTAGAAAAGAGGATTACATTTACTCTTGGGATTATCTATAACATAACTATGAAGATTTCTTGAAGTATGACCCATACATCTAGGTAAATTAAATACCCAGGAAATTATGAAGGAAAATTGAGTCCAAGTGGCTTAAACTCTTCTTTGACAAGTCTATAGTTTCTTTTGCCTCCTATCCTGGTTAGTTGTGAGGATTATCACTTTACCCTTTAAATTTTTCTAATAATGAACAATTTCGTTGGAGGAGTAATTACATCATTAGTGGAGATGGTATTTCGTACATTTGCATGAAAGATATTTTCATTTTCAAATGAAAAGAAAGAAAGAAAGATAAACAATATTATTTCATTAAAGGTTCATAATTATATCATAAATATAATATGTATTTTTATTAAATGCATTATTATATCCATCAATTTTATTTGGTGATGGAAAATGAATCATATCTCTTTGTAGAGATGGTAGTCCACACTTATGAATGAGCAATACATTCAATTACAATTTGATGTAAAAGAGGTGGAAAAGGGATATTTCATCATAATAAAAACATATAAGTATATTTAGGACACTATATTCATAATTTCAATATTTATAAAATATGTTTTGAGATGGTTTAAGAAGAAATAAAATTGAAATAGCATGGTTAATATTTATACCTCTCTTTGCGAGACCACTTTTGGATTCCACCATTAACCATAAAATATTATTCTTATGAGAATAACAGGGGATCTAGGATAAAGGAAAAGAATATAGGAAGGTTTTGGAGTAGGTATTTTCTAATTAATATGGTGAAAATTTCATTAATAAGGGTGGTGAGGAGGTTCCCTTTTATATGAGAGGGAGATGACACATAAGGAATTACTTAAATGATTTAAATAATATAATGTCAGTTTCATCAAAAAGTGGATCCAAATGGAAAAAATTAAACTTTTGGACATTATAGGGTATAAATAACACCATAAAATAATAATTAGAAAATTTTACATCAAAATATTACTTTTATCCCTTTGTTTACCCCCACCCGTGGTAAAACCACTTTAACCTTAACTAAGAAACCAAATTTTTACTATTTTTAAAATTAAATATAACCAAAAATTTAATTTTCCTCCTTGAAAACATTGAAAGGTTTTATCCCTAATATGTAATCCATTTTATCAAATTAAATTTCTATAAATTGTATAAATTAATATCAAAGTAAGCATGTAGAATGCATTGAAACGCTGTTTTTTTAATAATACATTTTTAAGAAAAAAACCAAATTTATGTTCATTCATTGCCTAGTAAAAACTATAAAATGAAGGTTAAAATATGTGATATAATATATAATATATAATTTTTATTAACATTATAAATCATTTTTTAATAATTTAATTTATTATGATAAAAACACATTGAGTATATAAAATAGTTTTTTTGAAAAATTTCTCTTTTGTCTTTTAATGATTTTATTTGTATTCCTAATATTTAGATAACTAAAGTATAGATAATTGTTAAATTATTCATATAAACTATAAATATATTTTATTGAGAACATATTTCAATAGTGATCAATATTCTTTGTCTAAATAAAATTACCTAACATGTAGAAAAATACATTTCTTAAAAAATTGTATTTTAGTCAGTAAATTATTTTTATCAAAATTGAGTTATTATCAAAAAATTTATAAATTTATACATATATTTCATAATTTGGTTAATATTAATCATATTTACCAATCTAACAACTAGGTTATAAATGTATACTTTATCAAGTTTCATTTAGACTTGGGGCCACATGTCATGGAAGCTATAAAAAACATAATGTTTATTTTAGAAGAAATGATTTATAAATAATAAGGTATTAAAAAATAATTAGACCACCCTAACTTCACCCCTTATATGTTAGGGATTTCATGGAGGCTACTAACTAGGTAAAGTCTAAAATAAATTGCCTATTATAACCTTCCAATCCTAGTAAACTACTTATCTCCAAAAAAATTATTAGGTCACTCCCCTAAAATCACAGTCTCAAACTTCTAAGGTTAAAAATATATGCCTACATCATATATCATATGAATCAAGAAGAAAAACTCACTAATCCATAGCTCAAACTTTGGGATCATAACATAAATATTATGGTCTGTGAGTGTTCTCAAAATATTCTATAAATATCAACTATATACCTATTGTTATTGGAAGTATATTAGAATATTTTCGATAAATATGTCCACAATAGAATCCAGATATAGATGGAAGAATCAATTTTTTGGGGCTATAAACATTTAAAATGTGTTTTTCAAGCCTACTGATATCATAATAAATTCATATAGGATAATCCTACTTTAGAAAATAGTGTGAGAAATATGGGATAGCCTCACATGTAACAGATAATATCATGATCTCAACTCAATCTTAGGGAACCACTATGCTTCCCGTTGTTGACTGAAAAAAATCATCTATATGAGAATTAAGATATTAATTTTTAACAATCATCGAGTTCAAACTCCCATAATCCAAAAATAAACACAAACAAGTTTTATCCTTCTTAGAAAAAAAGTAGGATAACACCAAGGGAAAATGATATGAAGAATAAATCCCTTCATCTCAAGATCCACTAGTTGAACCTTCAGATCTCTAATATTGGTCAGATCCATCCTATATGGATGAAAATATATGTGATCCATACATAGAATGATCTCAAGAGTAAATTTTATTTTTATATTTGTTGGAAACCCTATGAATTAATTAAGAAATTCATCCTCAAACTAATCAACCAGTATAGAAAAACCAGCTCTCACACTTGGTCAGATTCTGAAGAAAAATCTTGAAACTGGTTCAAATTTTTCATTATTTTCAATGTTAAGGTCTTGAATAGACTAATTGAAAATCCAAATCTCTGAAATAGGTATATAAATCACCCAAAACTAATGTGAAAGATACCCCCAATGTTAGTAATTTGTGTGGTATCCATAACAGGGAAATGATTATTTTAAATGGATTAAATAAAAATTGAATATCTAGGAAATAAGAAAATATTAGATATTATCCTGGTCATTGATCATGATGGAGAATCCTTGAAAAATTCAAATACACACTTATATCACCATTATAGGCATGTGTATAGACCTCATACTCAACAATTAGTCAATAACCAACCCCAATTCACAAATCAATTTCTCTAATAAAAATGAGTGTGAATCAGCCATATCAAATGAAGAATACACAAGGGTAGATACTATAAACCGTACATAAAATTGGTAGATTTCCCCTTATCCAAAACATCACGGTCCTGACCAAAAAAATGTACTTATCCGGACGCTAGGCATCTTCCCTTGACTTTAACTAACAAAATTATTTAAGGAGAACCAATCTATTTCCATAGATTCTGAGCACAAAGACCACTTCCAAACCTTGATTAGTAGGAAAGAATACATGCCCAACCATGCAGTACAGTATTAAATGCCACATTAGATACCTGATCCTATCTATCACCACATCCAATTCATTAATACGGAAAACTAGGACAAAAATAATGTAGGTGGCCTATTTGTATACATGAATGACACTCCAAATGAATCGGGTGGAACTGCAATGGGGTATGACCCACTCTCCCACAATAATAAAAATTGATGGGAGATATTCAACTTTAGGGGAGAGATGATATATGTACCTATATGGGTTATCAACTACTATTATTGTGTGAATCATTAAATTGATGTGTCCTTCAACCAAAAGGTCAAATCATTAACCTACTGTAGATCCCAAACTACCCAAAAGGCCTACCCAATACCAGATTCATATCAATAATCTTGGTAAGCTTCATGAACATAGAAAAATACATATAATAAAATATCCTTACCTAAGGTAAAATAAAATAACTCATCTAATCCTAAAAAAGGAAAACTTAGGTAGTCTTTTCACTCACTAGTGAAGGATAAAAGTGAAGTAGCTCGATAAATTGGGTGCATTGTCTATCACCGACACACAGACATAAACAAGATGCATGAAATCCCATGACCTATCAGTATTTATCATCTCAAGGAAAATATTATTTAATAAAAAAGTATGAAATTCCTTCTAAATTAGGACCACATACTAATCTTGCTATACTAGTAAATCACACCATCTCTTCTCTAGTCGTCATAGTAAATACCCTACAATATTCCCCTTCCTCTTAGGAGGATTTTTAAATGTTCAATGATAAATGGTTTAGTATCAATACATATCTCAACATACTAGGGTACACCATTTATAGTAAACATAGTTTGATGATGTTGCGAAAACTAATGTGTCAAGTTAAATAGATAAGACTCTATAATCAACACCTCATGGACAATAAAATGTAAAACCAGGAGCATACTCTCACATATCTTATGATTAATAGGATTAATATGGGGTAACTACTCAAAAAAAGTAGGTATCTTTCATCCATGGCCTCTTGGTGCTAATCTAGAGCTTATCTTAGTAGCATGTAACTATAATTCCAAACACCCAACTCAAATTTAGTTTCTTTACAATTAAAATTTCAAAACATTTGATAGGAAGTAATAGGTAGTATTTCCCAATGTACTATAAGGGCACCCTAAAACATTAGTATATATCTTAACACGAGCACTAAAAAATGCTTGACTACCCAATTCCAATAACGGGATTCAACATTAGAATGCATATATGATTCACCTAAATGATTATTAAACAATGATAACATAACCACAATTCATCAGGGTAATCAACCCTATGAAATAATATGCATTCCATATTAATCTTAAATTTTTATAATGGTTCGTGAATATTTACCCTATTTATACCTTGGGAAAAGATTAAAATGGATAAAACTTAATTCAATACAATATTTACATGTAATATTTGCAATGAATCCTAACAAATTTTAATATAAAAAACAAGGAAAGATAATCTCATTAACTATAACCTAGACCCTCCAAATATATGTGACAGCTACTCCCAGGTATATGGTCCATCACGGGTTCCTAGAATGTCCTATATAATATATTCTGTTTCCAAATAGCAAGATAAATGAAAGAAAATTTCTATGATACAACCTTTTAAAATCCATAAGCCTGGTTTACTTTTACTGTGATTCAGCCATTGGTGATATATACCTCAAGTATGACACCTCATTTAAAATAGGTTATCTAGAAGTAGTGAGGGCCAATGTGTCATGTGATGAGACTATAATCTATGTTATATATAAACTTAAATTACATAAAAAATAATTTGAAATATCAAAATTAAAATATCAACATGACAGTCCTTTATATCTGTATACCAACCATGGCTATAGAAATAATAAAATTCTAAAAAAGATGGAATAAACTGTAATGTATGGCTGAAATAAAATAGAATTAGGGTTACCTATGAACTGACCATTTGGAAAATAATACAAAAAAACTAAATAAAGGGGTCTACTTTAATATAAGGTCATGAGTCTCATCCTGGTTTTGTATCCTATCATTAACCACACCCCACCTACTCACCCAAATGGTGTAAATCCATTTCCCTTATCTGTACAAGTGATCTTGAGATCTGCCTGAGTTCTAAGGTGATTTAGATGGGAGTTATTACAACTCATTAGGCTACCAACATGGTGTACTAAATAATCTATTATATACAGGTGCATTCATGGTGTAATATTCTATCAAGTAATTAGTAGATAGTAGAAAAATTAATACATTTTTTCTCATCCACGTGTCCTAGAGATCCACCCTACTATAACCAAACCATATTTGAATAAGACCATGGTGTCTCTTAACTATCATGAGAATATTGAATATTCCTTAGGTAATAGGTTTAAATCATGTACATGACATACAATAATAATATAAAATAAAAATCATGGGTAGTGAATCTTTATTAATAGGTCACGATAAGGTCATGACATCTTGCAATAATATAGTATCCAAGACATGGGTAGTGTGTCTTGTGAAAAAAGTCAGGTTAGTAGGAAATTAATCCTAAAAAAATAGTCAAATAAGTGGTAATTATGTCCCAAAGATATAATATAACAATAAAATCACCTCTAACATGGGTATCAATAGAGGTTATAGTTCCCCTAGAAATAGGCATAATCACAATAGAAAAAAACATCCATTTTCATAACCATATCAGAAAAAGGGGAATCAAATACCACAAAAAACCATTTACATGTTGAATATCAACACCTTCATTGTAATCCTTACAAAATGATATATTTAATGGAATTTAGGGAGTTCATATAATGAACTATATGTGGAAGAACCCCATGAACAAGCTTGATCTATCTTTAACAAATTAAATGTGTGAAAAATGAAGAAAAAAATAGGCACACCATACCTATAGTGTTAAGTAATCTATATTTTAATATTCATTTTACTTTCAATTAATATTAGATAAGAAATATCTAATAATATCTTTCCTCCATATTTGGTACACCATCCATGGATCCTTGATTATATCATGATGATTTCTGGCCGCTGAAGGGATGCTGGCACTTTCCCCGTGAGACAAATTTTGATCAAGATTAAGGAGAGTTTTGTCTTGGAATGCATGCAACAACCATATATCAACAAAAGTGATTTTATCTCTTTTATAAACTATCTCCATATAATTAAGTTAGTCATAACAATTGATGTATCAACTTCCATCTCATTGAAGCTGCTGCACATTACTACCAATTGAATATGTTTTTAACTCTAGTGAATATGAATGTCCATAATCGATTCATATTATGATTGATAACTAAAATAAACTATTTATTATGAGTGTTGAATTCATGTAGATCCCATTTTCTAATCTATATCATACTTTATGACAGAGGAAAATAGACATATCTCATATCCCTTTTCAACACAAGTATATACCAGCCAATGAAATTATTTACATGAATGTCATAGTCTATGAATTGGGTATATCATAAAATATGGAATACAATATTTTTATTATATATCCAATAATCTTCCACTTTCACCAAAGTCTAATAAGGAATTTATACAAAACTTTAAAATTATTTGTTAATCACTTGAAAACTCTATTGGACAAGGTTTTTCAAACATGCTTAATTTTGGAACAAACACAATTTCAGAAACATAATTATTATCCAAAGGCCTAACCTATGGGCCTTAGTAGTATTGAAAACAAATATGAAATCCAAATTTCATATATGAAAGAAAATAAATATCTCTAGAAAATCATTGGTGCTACTAATGAAACTAAGGGGTCTTGTGTGATATTCATAAAACATACTAATATCTCCATATGAACATATGTCAACCATAATATGTATCGTATATATCATATATATGACTATATAATCCCTTTTTCTAAAAAATTGAAGGATAAATATACATGGATTAATGTTAATCTAGTATATTCCACCTCAAATTTTCTTGATTCTCCAAAAAATACTGACTTGGTTGACGAATACATCACATTTCATTCATCTAATGGATGAGAACATCACATATCACTCATTTATATAGCTGAACACATCATATCTAACTAAATTAAGAATTTTCATGTGTTTTCATTATCGAATTAAATCAGGATATAAATGTTTTTTCTTATCATATGAGTCAAAGAATACAATATTTATTGATCTATAACTAATGAAATAATAAAAAAACATACCCAACCACCCCTTTATTATCTAATCATCAAGACTTTTTTATGAATTGTATAATAGTACAAAAGATCCCATTCTAGTTATCAATATAACCTCAAGTAAAAAAGTTCTGATAATAATCATACACCCTTAAGTATATATAAAACCACATGAAATTATATGGAACATACGTTAATGGGTTAGTAAAAATAATAAGTTCTTAATTATTAACAAATGAGTCCACTAAACATGTTAAACTTAACATATAATCAGAACCTATAATACATTATGGTGATAATTGATTAGGGAAAACTCAAAGGCATACTTTTAGGGGATATCATCATTACAATATTATGGAAAACTAAATAGAAGCACAGTTGAATGGATAATAAATAGAGATTGAATTTTATAATAAAATCATGATACATTATTTAATCATTACACCAATCCCTTATGTATCATATACCAAGAGACTCAATATGACCCACTTACTTTTAATGTATTAATTATTTTGTCAAATGATAATCTAAATTTTCCTATGTAGCCACACAACTGATCCTAACAATGAAACTCTCAATGATATCTTATATGATATGGTATTAATGAGGGATTTGTTTCATCCTTTGGTGATACAAGAGTTCCATAGACAAAAAAGTGGGTTCATTATTGTCAAATTATTTCTAAATATTTCCCTTGGTTCTAGGAACCACTTCAAGTTTAGAAATAAACTATCTAATCCAAGAAAACCTTGTTAGTGTTTAGTTTAGTGATTTACTCTACCTATATTATCAAGTCCACCATAATGGCTTATTTGGAACTCTTAAAACTAAGAACTAAATTATCTAACCCAAACATGAATCTAAATTGAGATATTATATCAGATATATAATATTAGAAACTTTCATCTATGTAACCCTATACACATATCTCATCCACTCCTCCAAATACAAATAACATATCTTTAGTTTTGTTCATGTACTTAAGGTTGTTCTTAACAATTATTCAATGAAACTCATCTAGATTAAATTGGTATATGTTAGTTATTATAATAGAATAGGCTAAACCAATTTATGTACATGTAATAACACCGAAGATAGATCCTACGAAAGATATATATGGAATTCTATCTATCCTTTATAACACTTTATAAGGATTTTCATTCTTCTTAATATTATTTCCATGAAACACAGGTAAAGACCCATTTTTTTAGATTTCCATGATAAAATGATTTATTACATTAGTAATGTATCTATCCTAAAAAAGACCAATAATCCTCTTAGATTTATATCTATAGATATTAATACCCATTATGTAGGTTTATTTAACTATTTTTTTCATCGAGACAAAAATTCTCAAACACATCATTAAAAAATGTAAAGTTTGGATATCATTTTGTATAAGAATTGTGTCACCTATGAACAATATTGAAAACACAAAAACACCACAACTAATATACTTATATACATAGGAATAATTTTTTTCCTATGAAACCAACTTAATTTTATGAATTATCAAAATGGATATTCTAACTCTAAGAAGATTTCTTCAACTCAAAAAATAGATCTTTGCAACTTTAATACCTAGTATAGTTATTTAACACTTTAAAAACTCTAGGGTATATCATTTACAAATATGGTAGAAAACCGACCCCAGAAATCCCAAATCTAGTGTTGTGCTACCATTACATTGTTATAAGATACAAGTAAATCACGTCCCAAAGGACAAGAAAATTTAATAGTCTTGGTAAACTAGATAAATACTTGAGTCCTGTATTATAAATGAATACACAAATTACCAAAAAATTTTCTTTCAAGGATAATAACATTATTCTATATAGAATATCATTGCATATATTTCTTAGCAAACTTTTGGGAATCCTGGGGAAAGGAAATAAATTAAGGGTGGGATCAAATGCTCATTAAGGGTTAGTATAACTGAAGTAATAACAAATAATTGAGCATAATCATTATGGAATGGTAAATAATTGAACACACATGTCATTTAATAAATTAACTGAGAAGGAAGTGCACAAAAATATTTGGAACGGTAAATAACTAAAAACACATTCCATTTAAATAACTACATAAGAAAAATCAACATGGAAGAGTTAAATAACTAAAAACACATATAATTTAATCAATAAAATGAGAATAAAATGTAGCTATAGACATTTTCATAATGAAAATATCATTGATAATAAATATTGTAACTAAATGAAGTAAATTTTTAATTATAAGTTGTCATGTTTCCCAAGAACATGATACCTTTACTGTCAAGACCATTCATAGGATAATTTATCATAATACTGTCAGGATCTTTCATAAGACAGTTTAAATATGTGGGTAGAAACCCATATATTCTACATGAAAATAAACTTGAAGAGTTTATTACTAATTGATTTCATCTCATGAGACTACCAATGCATCAAGGGGAATACTTTAAATGGTCCCCAACCTATGTATTTTAGGTCAAAATCATTCCTCATATATCTAGTAATGGATTTAATTCATGAACAATATACCTTATGAAATATCTATATTGATTAAAGGATACGTACTTATCAATATTTCTCTAGTAAATCAAATAACATTAAAATTTACTACCATATGTAGAAATGGTATATGGATTAGGAAATTATCATATCCATGATAAATGATATGGATAAGTAGGGGAAATTCACCATTTAATGATCATAGGAAATTAAATATTTCAAGGGGACTAACAAAGGAATAAGGGAAGTGAATGTCAATAATATTATTTATTAAATCAATAATAAACTATATATAGAAATAATAATTATGGTATCAATAAAACATATCCAAAGTGGAGTAAAAATAATGGGTTTTTGTCATTCAAGAATAGCAATACAATAAAAATATCTTTTAAAAATATTCTTGGGGAAAATATCCTTTTCATTTTTTTGAATGATTTTATTTAAAAATCACTTTTTCAACATTTTATTTAAAAAATTAACATTATAAACATGAGGAGAAAACTTTGAATAAATGAGGGTGGGTAAATCCTTACATTATCTACAAGGTAAAAAGACCATTTCTTTTATAGAGTAAAATGGTTAGAAAAATGCCTTGGTCGGAAGGAGATAAGAAGATTCATTTCAAAATATTTTTAAAAGGAAAAATTGGTGAAAATCTATTTAATAAATCATTTTGGAAAGGTTAAAAACAATTTTGAAAATATTTTAATAAAAAATGGGTTTAAAGAGAAAACAAGTTCTTTGAATAAAGAGAGAAACAAGGTTGGGTTTTCTTTAAAAAAATTCTAAAACATTTAGAGTACCAAAGAGTAAAAATTGGTACTATTATATAAAAAAGGTCATGAATAACTAGAGGATAATAAAATGGAAGTATTTTTTGAATAATTATCATATAAATTCCTTTAATGTAATTTCAATAATTAGAAATCTTTATTATAATTAGATTGTAGAATAAACCCTTTAAATGGTTATAACGTTTATGTGATAGTTAATCAATGAATTGATTATGTGTATCAACTGTAAATCCATATAAAATAAGTTTAAATAAATAAATAGGTATTTAAAGTCATTATACACATAATAATATAATATTATCTACAATGAGTAAGTAATATAACCCAATTAAAAGGAATTAGGTTATGAAATTTCATTACCACTTGCATAACATTATGTGTAAATCCCCTTAAATTAAATAATTCAAATTAAAACTCCAAATATCATGAATAATTAATTAATAATGAAATTAAACATCAATGTTTATGTATATACACCATATATATGAAATTATGTTCATAATAATAAGGCATGCCTCGAAGAATTAAAATTGAGATGAAGACCCTTTTTACTTGGTAAATTCTAAATTATAATCTGAATAATAGAAACAATTTCAAATGAAACTCTAAATACCAAGTATATAAATTTATTCACGATTAAAATTAAAATATGGGCAGTATATACACCATAAAAAATAATTAAGTGGGGAAAATGGTGTATGCCTCACAGAATGAAAAGTTAGACAAGAATCCCTTACTTTATGCTTCATTTTAGTTGTTTGTCCATTTCCCTCATTTATAGTGGTGTTAAAAATGTTACTAACTTATAAAAGAACTATATTCATATTTATAAAACCATATATTAACTTCTTATAATATTTTATTACCCATTTGTTAACAATCATTAATTATTTTCACATTTTGGGTGTTAATTGCCTAGTTTTTTTACCATGTTTTGAATTATTACTTGTTATTCCTATTAATTGGATAATTATTTAATCCTATATCTAATGTAAAACATGATTTAAATATAAAAATTATTAATTTTATATTTATTTATAATAATCCATAATATTTTGAGATATGAAATGAAATCTACTTTTCATGGAGACGGTAGGTCATACGTATGCATGAACGTTAATTCCATTTATTTGTCATGTTTAAAAGAATGAAATGTAAATGATATATATTTATATGTAAATTATAATTAAATTATAATATTTATTTCATATATTTCACATAGTATTATTAAAACTATAATTTATACATTCCATGTATAGCATGGAAAATCACATTACTTTGAGGTGGTGGTAGTCCACACGTCCACAAACGACATTATCGTATTCCCACAAAATAGAGAGCATAAAGTTATGTGAAATATAAAAATTAAAAAATAATTAAGACATCATAAATATCACATATATAATATAAAAATAGTATTCCCATCATAATGACCAACCATGAGGGGTGTAAAAGGAAAAACCAATGACATCGTTTCATGAGGCGGTAGTGTACCATGCACACGAACAATAAATTCATTGCTCAATTGATAGATGTGTGTGTAGGTGTTGGTATAAACTTTAACATAAAAAAATATAATTATATTTCAGATACTTATGTTATTATATAATCATTTAATAATAATTTAATGGTTTTATAACTAAATAAAATGAAATTGGTCGTTGAAAAATAATACCTGTTATTCAAGTAACTCTTTTTGGATTATACCAGTAGAATTCCTTGGTTTGATTTATGCCCACAGTGAGGTTTAAATGATGAGGGGAGGGATGTTGGCAGATTATTATGTTAGATTTTTGGTGATGCAATGTTATTTAAAGGTGTGAATATGTTGGAGGGTTGAGTACCTTTTTATATTGGAGGAGGAGTGACATTCTTGTAAATTTTTGAAAATGGAATTATTCCCATGTTTTTACCATGTCAAGTGGATACAATAATTTTAAAAATTTGATAAAATTTATTATAGTGTCTAAATATTGACTTCCAATGTATCATTTACAAGTTTCTAGGTCAATTTGGGCATTAATTTTGAGGTTTAGTCCTTTTTTAAGCTAATTTTTCTCTTAATCACTTTAATTATTTTGAATTAATTTCACTAATATTTTTGGTAAAAGACTAATTTAACATAATTAGAAATTATAAATCATTATGATTCCAAATATGGAATCTATTTTTCCAAATTCCAATCACATAAGTATAAAAAATTTATTTAAAATTAATCTTATAGATGGGATAATGATGTGGGTTTTTAAATTAAAAATGTTCAAAAGGTTGCTATTTTTTTATATCCAACTTCAATGTGAAAATGATTAAAATGACCAAAATTCGGTTAATTTATGTATAATTGAGATAACTAGTCATTAAAATAAACCCAAAAAACCAATTTAACATTATAAATAAATTTGATGAAAATAAGTTTTGAAATAAATTCAATATTTTTATTATTCATCAAAAAATAAAACCTCACAGGAAAATACCACAGATTCACCCTAAGCTAATTTTTATGTTCTTATTTAAAAAATTATGTTTTTTTGACATATAAAATTTATAAAATTTTAAAATTTAGCTTTAAAGAAGGTTCTTCATCAAATGACTACAAAATTATCTTTTCAAAAATATTTTTTATGCATAATATTAGGTTTGTTCTTATTTTATGCCCATGAAATCTATTGGATGAATGTAAAAATATTTTATTAATTATATAACATATAGATTTAATTAATATCATTCACTAATATTAATTAATTTAATTTATTAGGATACAACACCATTGTGATCATAAAAAAATTTTCCTTATATTCAATTGGGTTTATATTAATTTTTAATTAATTGGTAAAAAATTAATTTATTTTATATTTTAAATTACCATATATTTTTATAAATTAGTTAATACTGTTCATAACATGTAACAACCGAACTACTTATAAAATAATATTTTTTCATTCTGGTGTTAAATAGTTAAATTCATTATAAACGTATATTGATATAAGTGGTATTTATAGAAATTAAGGAATCTATAATAATAGAATAGTAACCTAACCTAGGAGAGTATAAATAAAATTTATGTATCTTATTAGTGAAAATATGATATATTTATATCACGGAATAAGTAAATTAATGTTTTCAAAATGATAAATCAAGTGTTTGTATTTGTGTGAAACACAAATGTTTATTTTCAATTTTATAAATATTATGATGATTTAAAAGAAAATTATTCTTCATAAAATAGATTAATAAATTATTATTTTGTTGTAATTTTATTATTAGATAATTTTATGAGACCTTAATTATTTTTCAAAGTGTAAAAATCAGTTTTAATTTTAAAAATAATATTTTTAAAATAAATGGTGATTTTAATTAAAAATTAAATTTATCATATTTATAAACCTATTTTCATCATATTGTGTTAATTTTTTAATTCTACAAGTTTAAAAATTATTAGAGTTATTTTTGGGTATTTTTCTAAAATACTTGAATTTTTTATGAATAGTAAAATATGGTAATTTACAGCATATATACATTATAAGTTAAATACACTATTCATTAAGTCATTGATGATGTAATAACCATAATATCAGACTAACCATAATTAGTTTATGATGTTTAGTGATAATTCTCAAACTATCTATAGTCTTGATCCAAAATAATAAAATAATGGATAACATATTCAAAACACACCCCTCTCCTCCACTTTAAATACCAACCATCACCACCTCATCTCCACACACACAAAAAGCCTTGTAGGTTCTTTAATTTCTTCATATTTCAATTACCAAGACTCTTCCTCTCATCCAATAATTTTTGGTCTCACCAAAAGACCAAAACCTGGTGCCTTAAGGTGGTTCTCAAGGAGAAGAAGTTTAAGAGTTAAAATCCTCTTTCGTTTTCTTTTAAATTTCGTTTCAATTTATTTTATTTTCATATTATCTACTCACCCCATAATAAAAGTGAAATTATAACTCCAATATCTTACATATAATGGGATTTTATTTTGTTAATGGAATATCCACCATCAAACCTCTCCTCTTTTCCTTTTATTCTATAAAATGAGATCATCGTCTGTGATGTGTCGATTCATAGCTTTCATGCACATTGAATTTTAATTTTCCATTACCACCTTCATAGATGGTAATATAACCATTATTATGGTTATTTTTTTTAATATGTATATTTTAACTTTTTTAATGTTCTAGAACTAATTTATAGACATAACATTAAATAAAAGAAAACTAGTTTGTGATGGTCAGAAAAACCGGCCAAAATAAACCAACCTTTTATCATTAATGTTTTATCTAATGAATCATCCTCATATAAAAAATGATATATGGTATCATTTAAAATTTTTTAAACATATTAATACCATTTTATTTCACTTCAGGATTTTTTCTTCCAGTTGAAAAGAAAATCCATAATGAACCAACCATGGAAACTATGAAATAAATGCACCCGAAATAATGAAAATAACAAAATATAATTAATAAATGGGTGGAAATATGTTATCAAAAGATCATAGAAGGTATTATAAATTTGAATATAGTTTTTAAATAAATTTATAACACTATTTAAACCATTATTTAGGAATTTTTAACACATCATAAATAAATCAAACCTGTGATAAGAGGCTTCTCTTTAAAAATCCTCTTTTAAATTAATATTTTTACAAAATTAAAAATGAATATTTTTATGATGAATGTATTCATGTTTTATGGTTATGTTATGGTTCCCTGGAATTATTTATGATTATGGTTGGTTCTGTGATATCCATCCAATTTATTTGGTTTGTTTATATTGTAATTTGATCGTAATGGTTATTCCAAGTGTAACTACGATTGTTACATCATCAGGTAGCTGCGAGGGTTTCATTGTAATGTAGTTGTGAGTGTTACAAATCCTAATGTAGTCATTAGGGTTAAAATCATATGTTAGTATGGTAATTAATGATTCCCCAAGTTTCCTAAATGTTTTATTTATGTTTTCTATGTTTTATAGAAGCCTTGTGATTTCAAAAAGTAAATATATGTTACTTTTAAGGGTGAAAAGTTTATCCTTAATGTGTTTATAAGTATTCATAGACTAATAGTTTTCTTTCCTTATTTTTATGTCCCTTAGTGAGATTTTTCGTGATCATCCCATTTTTAAATGGGTTTCATATGGTTTAAGGATTAATAAGAGAAACGAAGAATCCAAGCTAAATGTTGTGAAGAATTTTCATCAAACAAATTCATGTTTTATTAAAAAACATTGTATTATGGAAGAAATAGACACCATTTTAGTAGAATCCACTTTGTATTGTTATGGGTTTTTTTGTTTGAATTATGACTTAATTATCTAAAACTCTAAAATAAAAATGATCTTTGGGGATATGATAATTCTATTCTAGTTTAATTAACTATATTATGTAATAAATAAGGTTGGGTTATCAAAGTTAGTATCAGAGCATTATCTAGATTACAATAATGGTTATGATGATATTACTAGAAACCCATAAATTATTTTTACCTTATAGTTGTGTTTAAATATAATTTTAATAATTAATTTTTCTTCATCTATGAAATGTATGTTTATAATGGGTTTCCACATAATAAATAGGGAAGCTAAAGTTAGAAGGCATGGAGAGGATGAAATCTTTCCAAACCAACAACCTGGAATGGTGGTAATTGAAACTAAGAACTTTTTTATAGTAATTTATTAGTTGAAATAGTCCATAAATAGTAGGTTAATCCATACAAGAGAAAATTCAGAGCTACTAAATAGGAACACATTTATATTAGAACATTTTACGAGGAAACATCCTTACTTTTAGTGGATCTTATAACCCGTGGTGGGTAAAGGATGGATTAAATACCTTGGAAATATATTTGACATCATGGGGTGTTTAGATAATCAAAATTTTATTCTTTTTATTGATCATATTGAAGGTGAAGTCGACTAGTGGGGATCAAAAGTCAATAATATCAGCTAAATAGAAGAGATTTATGCCTTGTAATGGTATGAATTTAAGAATCTTTTCCTTGAAAAATATTTTCCTAAATTGGATCGAATTAAGATGGTAAAACAATTACTTGAATTGAAACAAAAGAAAAAAAGATTATAAGGATTTGTATGAAGAAAAAATAACTTATTTCTAAAGGTTACCTCTAAATCTTTTTTATGATCATGATAGTAAAATCAATCATTTTTACTCAGTATTGAAGCCAAGATACAAAAGGGAATTGAATTTACAAAAATCAAAAATTTATGAGAAACTTGTTCAATGTTTTGAGAGGGTAGAAATAGACTTTTTCTGATGATCACATGTACCTTGAGAACAAGTATAAGAAAATTTCCATATGACAAGAAATGGGTAAGAATCAATCCAATAAATCAGAAGGTAAGAAATTCTAATTTCTAGTTTGTGAAAATTGTGTAAAAAGCACCCTGGTAATTCCTTAACAAATTTAATAAATTCTTATGATGTGGTAATTTTAGGCCTGTGGTTTGATATTGTAATAAAAATTTTCTTACATTTTATTTTGATATGAAAAATTTTAATGTGTTTTAAATGCGATGAGATGGAGAATTATGGACATACCATCCCAAATAAGGATCTGATTGAAGGGAAGATGTTAGACTATAAGAAGAAATGTGTAGTGAAATCCTTTGCAATTACTTCAATAGATGTTGGGTCATATAATGAAGTGGTATCTGGTAAATTGTCTATTTACTCATATTTATATAATTTCTTATTTGATATGGGGTCTAAACTTTCCTTTATTTTTGAGAAATTTTCTAGTAAATTTGTAATTTCACCTTATCAAATAAAACAGAAACTTATGATAAAAACACCAGGGGGAATATTAAGGAAAAAATGCATTATAAAAATATTCCTGTTGTTTTATGTGGAAAGACATTAGCTATAAACATGGTTATTTTTCCCTTAGTAATGTTTTTTATTATTCTAGTTATAGATCGACTTCCCATTTATGATGTTAAAATTGATTATAGATCTAAAGAATTTATTTTTGGATAGGATTTCAGTTTATATAAAAGAATGAACATATACTATTGATAATATATCAGGATGTTGAGAAACTTTTAAAATATTGAAATTAAAGTTATCTTGAACATATTGTTGAAAAGAAGGGAACTATTCAGATTAATGATTTTCCAGAGGTAATTGAATTCAAGTATGTTTTTTCTAATGGGTTTCTCAGTGTTATACCTAATTGAGAAGTTGAATTTACTATTTAATTAGTTTCTAATTCTAAGCCAATTTAAAAACCACCATATCAAAAGGATCAAGTGGAACTTCTATAAGTGAAAGATTAGTTTCATGAATTTCTTGATAAAGGTTTAATCTCCTAGCACATCACCATGGGGTGATCCAATTTTGTTCATTAAAAATAAATACATTTCCATGAGACTTTTTATAGGTTATATAGATTTGAATTACATTACTATTATGAATAAGTCTCCATTTCCTAATATTTATGACTTGCATGATAAGCACTAGGGACCTTAGTATTTTTTCAATATTGACATGATATTGGGTACCATTGGCTAATATAACGAAAGATGACATCCCAAAAACAACATTTTGAATTAGATATGGGTATTATGAATTTTTTGTCATTCCATTTGGTTTGAAAAAATGCACCTAATGTATTCATGGATCTTATGAATATAGTCTTCCAAGAATATTTGGATGTGTTTTTTGTTGTTTTATTGATGCTAAATTGGTTTATTCAAAAAGTTGTGAGGATCATGAAATACATTTAAGTATTTTTTTTTGAAAACACTTAATAAAAATAAGTTAGAAGGGAAATTTATCAAATATGACTTTTGGCTGAAATATATTTTCTTCATTGAAACATTTTAAATAAAGATTTCATAATAATTGGTCCCACTAAAAAAGTGGTTGATGAATGGAAAAGAACTACAAATTTTACTGAGATTCACCATTTTCTTGGATTAGTTGGATTTTACTAATGGTTTGTTAAAAATAATTCCCGGTTATCTATCCTGCTAACTATGTTAATATGAAAAGGGGTTAAATTTATTTAGAAATAAGACTGTGATGTTTGTTTTTATGAACACAAAATAAGATTGGTGAATTCTCTATTTTGGGATTTTCCTTCTAAAAATGAATATTTTTTCATCAATAGTGATGCTTTATTGAAGGGGTTTGGTTGTGATATAATGAATAATTATTAGGT
The DNA here is from genome assembly GCA_963277665.1 of Viscum album. Classification (NCBI taxonomy): domain Eukaryota; kingdom Viridiplantae; phylum Streptophyta; class Magnoliopsida; order Santalales; family Viscaceae; genus Viscum; species Viscum album. The sequence continues at coordinate 1,260,193,379 of OY728122.1, forward strand.
AATTTTTTATGCTTTAATATAAATAAAACATCATGAGTTAAATTATCCCACACATAATCTAGAATTAGTGGTTGTGTTTTTAACTTTTAGAATTTGGAAAAATCATTTATATAGGGCCAAATGTGAAAAATATACTAACCATAAAAGTTTGAAGTATATATTCACTCATAAGTAATTGAACATGAGGTAGATAATATGGATTGAACTAATAAAAGATTATTATTGCACGATCAATTACCATATAGTGAAATAGAAACAAGTAGTGAATGCCATGAGTCAAAAATATCATTCTAAATTAACCATTCTACGTATGGAACATGACACCTTAGTTAATGATTTGATGAATTTTGGATTGGAAGTTGTTGGTGTAGGAAATTCCTCTATTTTGATTCAAGTTTCAGTGTAATAATCTCTATTAGACATAATTAATCAAGCCCAGAAGGAAAACCATGAGTTTCTGAAAATGGTAGAATTGGTTAAAAACAGAAAGTTTTCAAAATTTAACATTTATAAATATAGTTTTTTAAGATATGAGAATAGATTATGCATGCCTTCTAATTCCAAGATTAAAAAAGAATTTTAATGTGAAACTAATAGTTCTATATTTTTAGTTTATCCTGGAATTACTAATATGTATTGAGAACTCTGGGAGTATTATTTGTGGGATAGAATAAAAATAGATATTGCTAATTTTACCATGAAATGATTGACTTTTCAATAGAAAAAATCTGAATGATAACTACCAAAGGGGATGATTCAGCCTTTGAATGTTCTATAATGGAAATGGTAAAATATATCCACGGATTTCATGTTGGGACTACCATAGACACCTCAAGGTAATAATGTGATTAGGATTATTATTGATCGACAGACTAAATATGTGAATTTTCTTATTATTCAAGATATTATGTTATGGGATCATATTTCTTAACTATATCTCAAAGATATAGTCAGGTTACCGGGAGTTCCTCTCTCCATTATAACTAACTATGATCTCAGTTCACTTCTGACTTTTGGAAAGGCCTTTATAAGTCATAGATAATAGAATTAAATTTCAGTACAGACTTTCATACCCAATCTTATGGATAGGATGAGAAATCAATTAAGACCTTGGAATTCATGTTACAGTCTTGTTCAATGGATAACCAGGGAATTTGGGATCAATATCTTTATTTAGTTAATTTTTATTATAAATAATGTTTACATTATTGTATACAGATGAAACCTTTTTAGGAATTAGATATAAATTGGGGTCAAAATCCACCATCTTGGGATGAAGTCTAGGAATGGAAGTTGTTGGGACCATAATTTGTGGAGTAAGTTACTGAGAAAGTAAATATAATCAAGCAACATATGAGGATAGCTCAGAGCAAACAGACAAGTTATGCTGTTAACCATAGGAATGATCTTTATTTTGTGGTATGTGATCATGTATTTCTCAATTTTTCTCCATGTAAAAGTGTGATGTGTTTTCGTAACAAGGGAATGTTTATTCAATGGTTCACTAGAACCCATTAAATCTAGGAGAAAGTTGGATCAATTTTCTACCAATTGGATTTTTCTCTAAGTTAGTCTCGGGTACTTAATGTCTTTCTTTTTTTAATGTTAAGATAGTATGCTCCATATTCATCTCATGTTCTGATCTCTGAGATTGTCTAGTTGGAAGATAACCTTCAACATGAGGAAAATCCTATTGAGATTCTTGACTATTGATAACATGTATTGTTGAATAAGGTATTTCATCAGGTTAAGGTTTTGTGGCGAAACCGCATGGTTGAAGAAGAAACATTGGAATCTAAAAATACTATGAGGTAAAGTTATCTATACTTATTTAATAAGAAAATAAAAACTGTGAGGAATCAATTTCCAAATAGTGGGGAGAATTTAATAACCTAGGTAATATAAAATAATTTGTTTTTATTCAGGAATTGAATAGTTAAATATATTATAAATGTATAATGAAATATGTGGTATTTATAGAAATTAAGAAATATATACTAATAGAATGGTAAACTCACCTATGAGAGTACAAATAAAATTTATGTATATTAAAAGTTAAAATATTATATATTTATATCATAGGATAACTAAATAATTTTTTTGAAAATGATTATTTATTTGTTGATATTTTTTTGAAACATAAATATTTATATATAATTTTATAATTAATATAATGGTTTATAAGAAAAATTATATTCATCAAATAGATTAATAAATTAATATTTTTTTCTTATGATTATAATATAATTTTATGATACCTTGTTTAATTTTTCAAAGTGTAAAAAAACAATTATAATGTTAAAATATGTATTTTTTGAATAAATAGTGATTTTAGTTAAAAATAAAATTTATCATATTTAGAAAATTATTTTCATAAAATGTCGTTTATTTTTTAATTATACACATTGAAAAATGTTTAGGTTGAATTTTTTAATTTTTTTAAAATACTTGAATATTTTTCTAAATAGAGTAATACAATAATTTAAAGTATATATACATTATAAGTTAAATAAACTATTCCTTCAGTCATTACTGATATAATAACCATAATATCAAAATCTGATTAATTATATTAATATATTTAATTATAATTATCAAACTATTCATATTATTGTGACAAAATAATATACTAATGAATAAAATATTAAAAGAACACACCTCTCCTCCACTATAAATACCACCCTCACCACTTATTCTCCACACACCTAAAAATATTTTTATATAGTTTAATTTCTATCCAATTCCATTCCCAAGACTCTTCCTCACATCCAAGACCCACTAGTCTCACCAAAAGTTCAAAACCAAGTTCCATAAGGAGGTTCTCAAGGAGAAGAAGTTCAAGATGTAAAATCCTCTTAATTTTCTTTTAAATTTCTTTTCAATTTTTTTAATTCTTATCTATTAACCTCACCTCATCCGAGTGAAATGAAAACTCCATTATATCAAATATAATGAAATTTTATTTCCTTACTTAAATATCCATTATCAAACCTCGCTTCTCCTCCACTTAATCTAGAAAATGATAGTATTATCTCTCATGTGTCGATTCACCGTCTTCGTGGACGCCGATTATTTATTTTACTTTAAAAAATTTAATGATATCCATAAAACCATTAATATGGATAAATAATATTTTAATATGTATATTATAACTTTTTAATTTTCTATAACTAATTTATATATATAACATTAAATAAAACAAAACTTGTTTGTGATGGTCGAAAAAAGTTCCAAAATAAACCAAACTTTTATCATTAATTTTCTATCTAATTAATCATCCTCATAACCAAAAAAATGATATATGGTATTATTAAAAATTATGGAAACATATTAATACCATTTCATTCCAATTCTAGGGTTTTTATTTTATTTTTAATGAATATCCATAATGAAGCAACCATGGAAAGCATGAAATAAACACAACCGGGACAATGAAAATAAAAAAATATTATTAATGAATGCGTAGAAAGATTTTATAAAAAGAAAAAATATCGTATTATAAATATGAATAATTATTTAATAAAATTATATCACTCTTTAAAACATTATACAGGAGGTTTGAACATGTTTTAAGGATATCAAACCTGAGGTAAGAGACTATTCTTTAAAAATTCTCTTTTAAATTTCTATTTTTTAAAAAATAAAAATGAATGGTTTTATGATGAGAGTATTCATGTTTTATGATTATGTTATGGTTCTGAATATTTTTTATGATGAAGGGTGGTGTCGTGATATCTCTATAATGAATATGGTATGTTTATGTTGGACATTGAACGTAATGTTTATTCTAAGTGTAACTACAATGGTTACATCGTATGGAAGTCGTGAGCGTTACATTATAAAGTATCCATGAGGGTTACAAATAATATGGTTTTCACGAGGGTTACAATCCTATGTAATTATTTTAAGGAAATTATTCCCCAAGTTACCTAAATGGTGTATTTATGTTTTTCTATGTTTTATAGAAACCTCATGTTTTCACAAAGTAATTATATGTTAATTTTAAGGGTGAGAAGTTTATCCTTCCTATGTTTGTAAGTATTAATGGATTAATTTTTTTCTACCTTATTTTTATGTATCTTATTGATATTTTTGTTCTTATCCCATGTTTAAAAAAATCATAGGGTTTAAGGATTGGTAAGAGAAAAGAAAAGGCTATGGTTAATGTTGTGAATAATTTTTAGGAAAAGAATTCATGTTTTATTAAAAAAATTATTATAGAAGAAATGGAAATTTTTTAGTATAATACAATTTTTATTCTTGTGGGATTTCATGTATTAATTATGACTCAGTTCTCTAAAACTCTAAAACAAAAATATATTTGGGAATGTAATAAGTGTGTTCTAGTTGAATTAACTATTTTATGTAATGAATAAGTAAGGGTCCTTATATAACCTCTAATTTAACAGCTTGTTTATATATTATTATATTAAATAATAAAATTTTAATGATATATTTTTGTTCGGTAAAACTCGGTCTTTCATGTAGTTTAATCTATCAAAGAAACTCAGTGTTATGTGAAACGTAAGATAAATCGTTATTGCATGCATTGTAATCGATAATATATATTAAAAATATTAATTATTCCATAAATTTTATAGAGGTTATATTCTATCAAATAAAATTTACTCTTTTATAATATTTGGGGTGTTACATTCTTACCACCTTAAATAAATTGCGTCGTCACAATTTTAAATCGGTCTTGGTAATAAATTGTTTGATATTTCCTATTTTTAAGTCCCACATCATGAGAAGAGTTCATAAAACATCATCTAGAAAAGAGATAATAGGAAGTAAAAGGTAACATGGACTAACATATAACTAGGTTTCTATGTAGAAGATCATTAGTGGAAAGTGGAGATACATACATGGAGGAAAAGTGTAAATATTTATAGGGAATGATTGATGTCCTCAAAGAAAAACAATTGAATGATCAATGGAAAGATGAGTGCCTCAAAGACATAAATATATAATGATTTAAAATAGTATCAGTTCAACAAAAATTAGAGTATTGTGATTTTTTTTATCATTTTTATAATATTGAGTAATTATTTTATTACTTAAGAATATAAGGAAATATACTTACTTGATATGTTTCAATTTAATATGAACAATTCCATATTTTTATTGTGCTTTAATCAAATTCTAATTCATCCCTTACTTTATGAAGTGGATATCCAAAAATTAACATTGACTCTTGGAGAACTAAAATGAACATTTAACAACTCGTAATATCTATAAAAAATGTATTTATATATGTTTCATAATATTTTCCAAAACGAATATATTTAATACATTAATATCTAGATATCAAAAATAATACCACTGGTTTACCATTAATATTTATTCATTAGATTATTTAACTAAAAATAATGAAACATTAACCAGGACATCACATAGGCTAGTGGTAGGAATGAAACCATTATCATGCTTTGGTCACGGGTTCAATCCTCACTTCCTTGTCGGATTTTATGGGTTGTCACCCAGAATATAGGTTGTTCTTTTTATAAAACCATATTAACATAATTCCAAAATAATTATGGATAAAATCCTTGAAATAAGGTTAATAAATAAATATCCATTTAACTAATTTTTTCAATTCAACCTCAATACATAAATACTTGAATTGTTTTATTTCAACATAGTTTCGTCATTATTATATGGTCTAGCCTAAGTCATTTTTTGTCACTATCTATTCCAATCCTTCATAATGGGTTTTAAAGAAAATTTTAATTATCCTAATCATATCCCCTAGGAGTGTCAAACCATGTGAATAGTAAGGTTTATTTTCATGTACTAGGCTATGCTCGAGTCAGGCCTGACACACATTTATGGAGTAATTTCCCCAAGGTACATCTGTGCCATAACCATGTCCACTTTTAGTTTCCAGATATGAATTTGTTTCAAAAAATATCCACATAATCTCTACCTTTCCAAAATTCTAGGATGTTTTTCTATACTTATGCTCAAAGTCTACCTTAGGGTTATGTTTCTTAATCTATGTTTTAAAAAATTAAGTTCTAATGGTTGCTACTAAATTGACTTTGATACCAACTATAGTGACTCAACCCCAGAAATCCTTGAGATAGTGTTGTGCAACCATTACACTAGAATAATATACTAGTAAATCATATTCAAAAGGACCATAAAATTTAGTTATCTTGACAAATTAGAAACATACATGAGTCTTGTATTATAAATTAATACACAAATTACAAAATATTTTTTTTCTTTTGAGGACAATTACTTAATTCCATCTATTATATACTTGTATATATTTATTTACACACTTCAGGGAATCCTAGGGAAAGGAAACATAATAAGGGTGATCTCAAATTCTTATTAAGGGTAAGTATAGTGGAATCAATAATGAATCAATGGGAATAATCATTATGGTATGGTAAATAACATAACACACATGCCATGTCATCAATAAACTGAGAAGGAAATGTATAAATAATTTGTAAAGATAAATAACTAAAGAAGAATTCCATTTAAATAACTAGATAAGTAAAAATCAATATTTTAAGTTAAATAACTGAAAACAAATGTCACTTAATCAATAAAATGAGAATGAAATTCACCTATAAAATCTGTCATAGTGAAAATCTCATGGATAATAAATACTAAATCTAAAAAAGAAATGATTATTTATTAAATGTCATGTTTCCCAGTCACATGATATGTTTAGCATTAAGAGCTTTCACAATATGTTTTACCATACTACCGTCAAGACATTTCAAAAGATAGTTTAAATATGTGGGTAGAAACGCATATATTTTTCTCAGAAACAAACTCAAAGGGTTTTTCACCAACTAATTTAATATCAAATGAATACTAATGCATCAAGGGGATTACTTTAAATGAACCCAACATATGTCTTGCATGTCTAAATCATTCCTTATATATAGAATAATAGATTTAAATAAAAAACAGTGTACATTATCAAATATCCATATTGAGTAAGGGATACATATTTATCAATATTTCCCCAGTAAATCAAATAACATTCAAAGTAAACACTATATATAAAAATGGTATATGTTTTAGGTAGTGAACATGTCCATGATAAATTATATGGTGAAATAGATTAAATTCAATGTTCAATGATCGTATAAAATTGATTATTTTAAAGGGATAAAATAATGTATCAATGAAGTGAATTTCAATAAAATACTTGGAGAAATCAATCATAAACCATACAAATGATGAATAAGGATGGTATCAATAAAAAATATTCCAAGTGGAGTAAAAATAAAAGGTTTTTATCCTTGATGGATATAAATACTATGAAAGATCTTTTCAAAACATTATTGAGGAAAATATCCTTTTCTTTTTGGAAAAATAATTTTAAAAAATAATTTTCTTTGAAAGTAAAATTTGAAAACATTTTATTTAAATAGTATCATTTTAAGCAAACAAATTAATATTTAAGTAAATTAAAGTGGGTAAATCCATACATGTCTTACTAGGTAAAAAAAAAATTTCTTTGGCATAGTAAAAAGGTAAAAAAATGCCTTATTTCTAAAAGGACAAGAAGATTTATTCCAAAAAAAATTAAAAGACAAAAAGGATAAAAATTTATTTAATATATAATCTTGTAAACGTTAATTTTTTAAATAAAACACCATTTTTAGATGAAAATAGGTTCTCAAACTAAAGAAGGAAAAGATGTTGGGTTTTCTTAAAAAACATTCTTAAGCATTTTGAGTACCAAAGAGTGGGAAATAGTTTTATTTCATGAAAAAGGTCATGAATAACAGAAGGACAATAAAATGAAAGGTTTAATTAAATAATGGTCATATAAATTTCTTTAATTTAATTTCATGAATAAGATATCTCAATTATAATGAGATTGTGGAATAAATCCTTAAAATGGGTATAACTTTGAAGTGATAATTGATCAATGAATTGATCATGTGTATCAATGTTAAAATCACATAAAATAATTTTAAATACAAAAATATATAATCAAAGTCACTATACACATAATTATATAATATTAAGGACCACAAGGAAGTAATATAACCCAATGAAAATGAATTGGGTTGTGTAATTTCCTTACCACTTGGATAACTTTAAGTGTAAATACATTTAAATGAAATAATTAAAATTAAAATTAAAAATATCATGAATTATGAATGAATCATGATATAAAATGTGAAATTGTAATTATATACACCATATTTATAAAATTATGTGCACTATAATAAAGCATGCCTCAAATAATGGAAATTGAGATGATGTCCCTTACTACATGGTAACTTTTAAATTTTAATCCCCTCGAAAGAAATAATTTAAAATAAAAATAAAAATAAAATTAATATAAATTTATTCACGATAAAAAATGAAATAGGGTAATTTTATGCACCACACAAAATAATTATATGGTGAAAATGGTGTATGCCTCACAGAAAGAAAAGTGAGACACCAATCCATTACCTTATGCTTCCTTTTAGTTGTGTCATCTTTAACTTTGAGTAAACTGGTTTAAAACATATTAATAGCTTATAAAAGATCCATAATAATATTTATAATACTATATAATAACTTGTTATAATATCTTATTACCGATTTGTTAAAAATTATTCATCCTTTTCACTATTTCATGTGTTAATTTCTTAGTTTGTTTACTATGTTTCGACTTGTTACTTGTTGTTACTATTAATTAGATCATGATTCATAATATAAAAAATATAAAACATGATTTAAATATTATATTTATTCATTATATGTTTATTTATAACAATCCATAATATTTTGATATTGGAAATGAAATGTATCGTTCATGGAGATAGTAGGTTGTATGTGTGTATGAATATTTCTTCCATTTATTTATCATGTTTAAAAGAATGAAAAGTAAATGATATATATGTGTATGTAAATTATAATTCTAGTATAACATATTTCTCTTATATGTCACATTGGTTTCTTAAAATCATCCTTTAACCATTCCATGTATCATGTGAACAAATCACATCACTTTGAGTAGGTGGTAGTCCACACATCCGCAGACAATATTATTATATTCCCACATCATGAAGAGAATAAATGTTTGTGCTATGTAAAAATAAAATAATAATAATAAATACATCATAAATATCACATATATCATATAAAAATATTGTTTCCATCATAATGACCAACCATGGGAGGTGGTAAATGAAAAACAAACGTCATCGTTTCTTGAGGTGGTAGTACGCCATACACATTAACAGAAAATTCATTATCCATTTGATGGAAGTATGTATAGGTTTAGGTCAAACCATTAACATAAAAACATATCATTGTATTTATTATACTTATTTTATTATATAATAAAGGAATAATAATAATTTAATGTATTTAGAAAGAAATAAAATGGAATGATTGTTGAAGAATATTACCTCTTATTCAGGTAACTCCTTTTGGATTATACAAAAAGGCATCCATGGTTTTCCTTCTACCCAAATTTTTGATTATATTAAGAGGGATGGGATTTTGGGAGGTTATTTTGGGAGATTTTGGGAAATAAAAATGTCTTGGGAGATTTGAATAAGTGGGATGGGCGAGTACCTTTTTATAGTGGTGGAGGAGTGATATTCCTGTAAAATTTTGAAAAAGGAATTTCTCCCATGTTATTCCGCTTTCAAGTGGCTCCAATAATGGTTAAAATTAAATAAAAAATAGTATAGGGTAAATATAGGATCATCTGATGTATGTTTGACAAGTTTCTAGGTCATTTTGGGCCTTAGGTTTAAGCTTTAGTCCTCTATTATGCAAATTTTTCTCTTAATCATTGTAATTAATTACAATGACTTTCATTGATATTTTGGGAAAAATATTTTAACTTATTATAAAATAGAAATTATTATGATTACAAATATTTAATCCATTTTTCCAAATTCTAATCATATTATTGGCAGAACTTAATTAAAAATAATCTTCTGAACAGGACGACAAAGCGGGTTTTTAAAGTAAAAATGTTCAAAAGATTGATCTGTTTTTATATCCAATTTCATATTTAAATTTTTTCCAATGACCTAAATTGGATTAATTGATTTATAAATAAGATACTTAATATTTAAACCCTTTCAAAAATATAATTTTAGCTAATAAATAAATTAGATGAAAATCCATTTTTGAATTAAAATTCAGTAGATTTCTCTATTCATAAAAAATTAAAACCTCATAGAAAAATAAAAAATTACCCTAATATAATTTTGAGGAATTTATTTTAAAAATGGAGTTTTTTTTACATATAAAATTTATTAAATTTCCAAGATTTAGTTTTAAAAAAAGATATCTATCAAAATGTGGCAAAATTTCCTTTAGAAAAATATTGATTTTATCTATTAAATTGGGGTTATTCTTATTTTCCAGCTATAACATACATTGGATAAATTTAAAAAAAAAATTTATTAAATATATAACATTTATATTTCATTAATTTCATTCTCTAGTAGAAATTAATTTAATTTATTTGGATAAAACACCTCTGTGGTCTTTAAAACGTTACCTTTATACTCAATTGGTTTTCTTATTCGTTTCAAATTAACTGGTAACCTTTGAATTTATTTTATATTTTTATAAAAAATATATTTTCATAAGTTGGTTAATACTATTCATTACTTCTAATTTAATTTATAGGTTATATCTTATCATATTAAATAATAATATTTTAATAATATATTTTTGTTTTGTAAAACTCAGTCATGCATGTAACATAAGAAATAGAAGAAAACCGTTGTTACATTCGACACAAGATAACTCATTATTGAGTGAATTTTAGCTATAGAATATATTAAAAATTTTAATCATACCATAAAATCTTGAGAGGTTATGCACTATCAAATAAAAGATACTCTTTTAGAATTTTTGGGGTGTTACAGATCCCCAACTAAATACTCATTAATAAATCTGGTTTTGACATCAATTTGATATATATCATAATCAAAATGAGCTATTATGGAAATAAATATCTTATTAGACATTATAATTGAAACTTGTGACAAGTTTTCATTATTTTTGATACCATTAATTTTCTTATAACACATTTCCACTAGGAAATCATTATAGGCTGACACTCTACCATACATGTTAGTTTTATTATAGAAACACCACATTAACCCTATGTTTACTACACCTTTGGGTGAATCCACCATGTTTAAAAATGGTTAGTGTACATGGAATGCATTTCATATTTTATTTATTTCAACCATTTCTTGGTATCATAAATCTTAATAGAATCTTGGTAGGTAGTAGGTTTATATCCTATAAACATTAATTAATCATAATTTCTATGATAAATCCATACCTACTACGATATTTATGAATCCTAATAGTCCTTTTATATTCCTATGTATCTTTAGTTAGTACTTCAGTAACTATTCTTTATGGAATATACATAACTTCGATAAAAAAGAAGAACTATTTTTTTGTCTTGAAATTATCTAAGTTTAAATTTAATCCCACTAATTCATTGAATTTAATTTCATTTCTAATGAAATATACTTGTTCATTCCAAAAACCATTTGTTTTTAGTAGAATTATGGAAATAATATCACATAGTATCCTTAGGATAACTCTTAAAGAAGCATTTCTCTAACTTGGGGCCTAAATTTTCAAAATCCAATCATTAAATGAATGATTCAAAACCCCAAATCATTATAAAAGTAATTTTGGTATATTTTTGAGTTCAAATGTTATATAGTGTAATTTTGAATGTTTTAGATAGAATTTGGTTATGTAGGAATGAAATAATTTCTAGAGAATAACCCTAAAATGAAATAAGATTGTCACACTAACTCATTATCAGCCAAAACATGTCCAACAAGGTATGATTGCTCCTCTAAAATGGACCATTTCATTATGTTGTTTCTGGAGGTGTGACTTATTGAAAATTTTCAAAATCCCTTATATGACCATTGAATTCCTGGATCAACTATTTAATGCCCTAATTCTGTTAGATAATTTTAATACTTCCACCCAGTTGATTATATACTTTTTCATGAAACTCTTTGAACTTTTAAAACACTACATAATTTTTTCTCATAAGAAACACCTAACCATACTGAATAAATTCCCCAGTAAAAGAAAAATTGTACCTTATAAGAAATATTTACATGTATCAAATGATTCATAATCTAATGATTTCAAAAGTCTATATATATGAATACTTTGGATTAATTTCTATTTAAATGTCTAATGAAATAATACCAAAGGTATGTGTGATTCAAATAAACCCTAACGTTATTACTCTAAATTATAATGATATGATTATTTATGTTAAAATTTATAAAACTTTTATCATATTACCAATTCTATAAAATACTTCATTCTTATATAAAATACTACTCTTTTTTAATAATGAATGAAAAACCCATCTTGTCCAAACAAATGTACAAATATCAAATTTCTTTTTTTTGGTGGTAACATAATAATAGTTCTCCAACTCTACAATTAATCCACTTGGTAATTTATAATCATAAGTGTTGACTTATAATTTAGAAACATTTTCTCCATTGTTGACATAAAAATATAATTCACCTCTTTTTAATTCCTCTATCTTTGAGATAGTGTTTAGCATCACAAATGTGTAATTAACACATAGTTTCTAATCCCTTTATTTCAGATTTAGTGAAAATGAACTCTATAATAATTGTATTAAGATAATCAGAATGCTTCTCTTTGATAATAGTTCTAGAACTTATATATCAGTCTATAATTTTTTTATTTGTTATACCAAAATGGGATTACAAAAGTATTATCAGGAGGTAAACCATAATACACAAAAAAAGAAAAATCTCTGAGTGAGTATCATGTTTTATATGAGACAACCTGAGCACATTAAACATGAATAATAACTCATTTTTATAATTTAAACATCACATATCATAATGAACCACACATGAAAAACTATAAGATTATTTTATTTAGATATTATATACCTAAACAATAATTTTAAAACAACATCAAGATATTCCTCATAGATTTTTATCACATGTTACCCTTTTAGACATATTATACATAATATTTTCCTTCATAACCTAGGGATTATAAACATGGGAAAGGGTGGGATCATATTCTCAATAAGGGTAAACATGAGAAGAAAATAATATTATAAGTGACCATAATATGACCATGTGGGTATGAGAACATAATAATGGTATATACACATAACATACGAGAATCATATATATTAAAACATTTATCATAAATCATGAGTAATGGAATAAATATTTTTAAAAAACATAAGACATGTGTAATGTGAGTGTAGAAATATGATTCAATAATCAATATCCTTGAAAAAATAACAAAGGAATAAGAATTTGGAATAGTTGTAAAAATAGAAAATAATTTCTTCTGTAGAGGATTTCTTCCAAGGCCATCATCATAAAGTGGATAGAGTCCAATCTATGATGGGTGTCACTCCAAATTCCTATTAACATAGTGTATAGAGTCCCATAATGGATTGAGTTTTCCCCTAATTCTCATAAAAATAGTTGATAAATTCCCATAGTGGATTGGGTTTACTCCGTAGTCCTATAAATTTCATATCATGATATTTAGAGCATTACACAATGCATTAAAAGGATATATAATTCTTGTCCCACCAATCACATAAAGAAAAACCAATCATATGTGTTTTTTATTAACATGAAAACATTTAAACTTAAATCATAATACAAACATTGCAAACCACTAGTACAAAATCCCATGGCATCAAAAGTTTATTTAAAAACATAAAGAGATAAAGACAATGGGTTGCAACAAAAATTGGACATCACACACGTCACCTAAAAAATGAAAAAACATATTATTACAAACCACAATAGAGAAAATAGATAAATAGAGAGCCTATTTAGTGCATGTTTCCTATATTTTGTGCATTTTCATGACCTCGAGGATGACGTACTCCCTTCCATTTTGGGGTGACCATGGGCCACCACGATCATCTAAGATTTTATTAGTGTCCACATTAACCTATGATACCTCTGATTCAGTCATGGTTTCATACCCCATATAGGGTTGTATTCCTAATTCAACAACCTTATTTAAAGGGATTGATATATCAGTCACATCATGTATTGAAGATAGTATATCTTGTGAACTTCCCACTAGATTAATTAACATGTGAAAAACAAATGTGTATCATAAATATTTCCCCAATGCATAATAAAAAGTCATTCAGATATATAATTTAGATGAAATCATTCAATTATATCCCTATGGAAGCATAATAAACATTAAAGGATTAAAAAATAGATAAAAAACACTATAAAATAGTATTAGAGTATTACGTTTATAAATAAGGATAAAAACCATTTACATTTTTATTAACTTATATTTAAAAAAAATTATTTATAAAACAATAGTTTTGAAAAATAGTTTATAAAACCATGAAAAATTAGGGAGGAATCATTATATATAAAATACATAAAATGGATAGAAATTTTATAATTTAAAAAACATTTAAGAAACATATTCATGTCACAATTTTGTTAAGAAGGTCTTTTTTAGGAGAAAATGACCATTAAAGAATTGATAAAGGAATATTAAATTTTTAAATATGGTTAGTTCAATATAAAAATACCTTAAGAAATCATATATGTATAGAAAATGAAATGCTTAAAAATGAAATTAATATAGAAATAGAGGAGAAAAATTCCCAATAGAAAAAATAGATAATATTAGTTACACTTACTCACATACTTTCAATTGGACCATAAACCAAAGGGAATTGAAATGGTAATAATACATGTAAAAACTATAAAAAAATAGAGGATAAAAAATCAATGAACTTTTAGAGAAAAATAACATTCAATTTCACCAAATTGGAATTTAAAGAAAAAAATGTTGATTTCAAATTGAAATTGGAAAAAACCCTTATGCATTAGTAAATTTTGAATTAAAATTCTGTTAAAGTGTGTGCCTAATATGGATTTGGAATTACATTGAAATTAATGAAAATTTTGATATAAAAATATGTGGTTAATATGAATTATATCCTAATGAAAGGAAATTGAGATGAGAAACCCTTATCATTACTTATGATATCCATGATAGAACTTTAACCTCATTTATAATAAATATAACCATATTAATAACTTGTTTTATAACATAATTAATACCTATTACATTTCATACTATTAAATTATAATATTTTATTAAAAATATATTAGGTAGTTATTGTTTATTTGCATCATCATAATTTGGAAATTTTATTGCTTCGTACATTCATTGTAATGGCGATGTCGCTCTTCATTACTTAATAAAATAGTAATCATTACCAAATTATTCAAGGTAGTTTAATATTGTGTTCCAATGATTTATTTATCACCATATTAATTTTATTTAAATTCTTTATATTATTTCTGAAAATGGGATCTTTGATGACCATGCTTCTGGTAACTTACTAATAACAAAAATTTATGTTATAAGGACCATTAATTTTTTTTCACAAATGTAGAACCATATTAATTAAATAAATTACTCATTGATATATTATATTATTATTATTTATGTATTTGTAATTATTTATAATGAAAATGATGATTTTTCTATAGAATCATTCATGTTGGTGCCTGAATTGACAGAAACAAGAATGTGTTGTTGTTTTGAATGAGTAAGAGTTTAG
This sequence comes from Viscum album, assembly GCA_963277665.1. NCBI lineage: Eukaryota > Viridiplantae > Streptophyta > Magnoliopsida > Santalales > Viscaceae > Viscum > Viscum album. Next base: position 1,260,208,998 of record OY728122.1, read on the forward strand.
AGTTATATAAAAAAAATTCAGTTTCATAGAATAAAATTGTATTAATATATAATCATTAGAGTTTATAAAAATATTTTCAAAGACTTGTGATGAAAAATTAAATTGATAATTTTTTATATTAATTTAGAAACTTACTTTTATGAATTTTCATCTTCTCAACATTGGTCCCTTCAAAACAAAGTATTTATTCCACCTTATTAGAACTAAAAGAAACCCATTGACTATTAATGATTTATTAGATAACAAATTGGTATATATTCAAGAGATAACTAGAGGTAAATAGTGGTTTAGGAGGTGTACATGAGGTTCCTTTTATTGATGAGATTTGAGTGACATTTCTATAAATACTCATTTCTTAATATATATTGTTTTCATTTTAAAAGGCATGTTGATAAAATGTAAAAAAATATATTTGGTTCATGAATCTCATTATAATATATATATATATATTATTTTATATTATTTTTTTATTTACCCCTTATTTTAATACATTTCCGCATTCTACATTTACCTTGGTAGCTCAATTTTTATCAAGGTAAATTATTTCTATGACCAAAAATAAAATATCATTCTTAAATAATTTCAATATTATGATTAAAAAAATGGTCTCCATTTAATCTAATTAAATTTATAAATATGATAAATTTAACGTTTTAATGAAAATATAAGAAATAAATAAAAACAAGTTTTAATGAAAAAATGACTTCTCAGACATTAAGTGTTTTTCATCCTGTTACATATCAATTAATAATTAATTGAATGATAATATTTTTATTTGTACATTGAAATTTTTTATTATAATAATACATTAAAATTTATAAAATTAATTTATTAAGATAAATATGCAGGATACTTAAAAACAACTATTTGATAGGAAATATCCTATTTTGCATTGAATAATTTTAATCACATAAAATTAATATTATTTATTTGTCCTATAACTATTCAATTTTTATCAATAAATTGGTGTTATATTATTTATATTAATTTTATAAACACATCAAATCATTTTATTCCAAAATTTAATAATAATAATATGTAATGAAAAAATATATATTTATAATAAAATATTTTATTTAATTTGTCTTATTTTATTCTAGAAATATTTATTATTTATAAATTATATTACATTTAATTTGTTGAAAAAAATTAAAAAAATGTAACTATTGGAAAACAATATATTCAGTGGTCATATTGATGGGTTTTGAGTGATTATCATATAATCTAACATGGTGGAAATAATCCCAAACACATGTGATCTTTATTTAAGGAACTAACCCTAAAAGCAAATCAAACCACTATGTAATTGTAAATTAGTGGAAGTGAACTTAATATTCCTTAATCAAGTTAAGATAATAAATTTTTATCATGAAGGATTTTTTGAACAATTCATACTACCACCAAGGGAGTAAAAATGGATGATGGATCTAGATTCACAATCAAAGGATTCCAATAACACTAAAAATGGGTGATAACCCTTTTTTATAACATGGTGAATGAGGATTAGGATAAGATAGTTTTCTAGAAACCCATTCATAAAACTAATGATCATATCACCATCATATCACCCATAACTAAACAAGAAAATCCATTCACTTTTATGGCTTCCCTTGATGCAATCATATGAATGTATAATATGTTTTTCTATACTAGGTATCATAAAATGATTCCCATGAATCATATTTTGTTTATGAATTCATTGAACTCATTCAATGATCACCAAAAAGTATTTTAATCCATTAAAAATGGATTAATAACATGTAGAAACTCTGTGGGAGAATCAGTCAAATGCATGCATCACATGAATCTAGTATCATAAGCTAATCATAACGTATGATATATTCAATATAATAATCCTATGATTCTTTGAAACACTCTCATATCATAAGGTACAATATTAATATCATTCATATTGTACTATATGATCCATATTTTCATGTTATATGATCCGGCCATATTTCATCACACATCAAATGCATATATTTAATGATTATATGTCAAATAGTCATATGTTCAATGACCATATATTTAATGTTTATGTTAAATTCATATAAATTTCATTACATACATCTCATGAATCATTCATCCTACTCATTTAATTAATTCTCAATATCTAAATTTTATTCCAATTTTTCCCTCTTTAAATAGTTTTAATCATAGGTATAATATTCAATAAAAAACATGAGGACATGAATTTCATGTTCATGATTTTTTTATTATTGTTCAGTTTTATTCCTCTTGTAGATTTATTAATGTCGTTTCATAATTAATTAATATAATTTAATAATTTTTATTTCCATTATAATATTTTATCCCAATAAAATATATCATGGTTCATTTTTTGTTCATTGTTGTGTGTATTATAATCTATTAAACACAAATTACTTATATAAAGGGAAATAAATAGTAAAATATAAATGTGTTATATTATACCCCCTTAAAATTATTTTAACTTCAAAATATCATTAATCAGATGTGAATAAATAGGTATAGCGACCCATGATTTTCATGCATAGATATTATATCTTTTTAAATGAATATTTAATAAATTAAATAATCACACACCTAAGGACTATAATATTTTAGTGTACATAGACACTGGGAACACAATATTTCAGTTTGGTTAATGATATTCTACTCCACCTACAAAGATATTCTCACATTATAATCCTCTTAGAAATACCATACTCAAAACATTCTTCATAAATCGGGGAATGAAACATAATAAAGGGTGAGTTGAAATTGTTAGTAAGGGTAAACATAAGAGATATAAATCTATGATCATATGATTGTGTAATATAAGGAAAATGATATGTGATCATGAATATAACCTTTGATTTTTATACCAAACCTTTCATAGATTATAAACATGATCAATTGCATAAAACTTTATCATTTATGAAAACATGTCTCACAAGGGTGATAAATCATCATAAATCAATCATGAACCACAATCTCATTTCTTAAAAGTGTGTAACAATCATAAATATAGAAAAAAATTAATATTTCAAGGTTAACTACCAATACCATTATCATATAGGATTAGGATTTAGAAATTGTTTCACATTGTGGATTAAGATACACCTATTTCCCATTGTGGATCGAGACACACCTATTTCCCATATTAGATCAAACCCATTTACTTGTTTCCCATTATTTTCTCATGAGATATAAATCTTTACCAAATTAATTAGAGGGTGATATTGGTCATTTTCATCACATAATTAAAAATAAATCATATATATTCTAAAAGATCATAAAACATTCATCATATCATAACCCATGAAATAAAATGGACTTCATAAACATTTCATCATATCATAACCCATGAAATAAAATGGAATTCATAAACATTTCATCATATCATAACCTATGTAAAATATATTAGTTTCAAAATCGTTTCATCATTTCATTATTGAATAACCCAAAGAAAAAAATTAGGTTTTATAAGAATTTTATAATAGTATAACATCTGGAAAAGAAATAGGTTTCATAAACATCATTCCATCCTAAACATGAACCATTCAGAGAAATAATAAGAATGGTATCCTTGGTTAATATCCCTAGAAAACCATAAGTTACATAAAAGTATATCATATTATACGGAGAATGATTTAAAAAGATAACTCAATTTGAATGTTTCTTGAGAAAGATTACTTTTCATTGAAAATAAATTTATAAAACTAGAAATTAATTAAATATATTTCAAATCATTTTCTTAGAAAATATCCATAAAAACCTACAATTGAAATTTAAAATAATTTAAAAATTTTCTAAAGAAAAATATCCTTTCTGCATTAAGAAAAAAAATTTAGAACAGAAAAAAATTAAAAAAACTTTTATTTTAAAATAACATTGAAAACATATAAATGAATTTTCAAATAAAATAATGGCCAGGATGATAGGAAGTTTTTTTCTTGTCATACACATTAAAACAAACTTTCCATACACATTTATTGTAAAAGCTAAACTGAAATTATTTTAAAAATGAAAGGAAAATTTCCTATAGAAAAAAACTCAAAAGTAAAAGTGGGTAAAAAATAACTCTAAAAAATCATAGGATAATAGTAAAATAATTTTTGAATAATTTTTCTAAAACATGGTTTTGGATGAAAATGGATTTCTGACTGAAGAGAGAAACAATGTCTGATTTTCATAAAAAATATTTTCTCAATTATTTTAAGTAACAAAGAGTGGGAAAACAGTCCTATTAATATCCTAAATAAACATAGGATAATAAAATTCATGAGTTTTTTGTGATATGGATCATAATATTTTATCATCGTAAATAAAATCATAAACAATCCCAATAAATGATGAGATTTTAACATAATATCTTTCCCACCGTAGAAATATTAAAATGTAATCACCATGAAGGAACATAATTAAATGATTCTTAAAATATCATGTGAACAAATGAATTCATGATGTTACATTTCAAAGGGGTTTTATATATACCTTGTAAATGAAGATAGGTGCATAACATAAAATATGTCCAAAAGAAGAAAAATTGAGACAAAATCCCTTATTGGTTTGTTAACCTTTGAATAGTATACCCCATGAAAGATAGATCCTCAAATGGATATATAAACCACAATATTTTTCATGATAATAATTTAAAAATACATTTTTGGGAATTTTATACACCACATAAAAGAAATATTTGGTGAATATGGCATGTGTCTTACAAAAGGAAAAAATGAGACGAAAATCTCTTACCTTAAGTCTCGACTTCCTTCACACATGTTTTAAACTCCTGTATAATAAATATAACATTATTATATATATTATAAAGAACCAAAATTATATATATCAAACCACATATTATTCACCTATGACCTTTTATTACCCGTCTATTAACAATTCCATGTTAAAGTCATGTTTCATGTAATAAATTCTCCATTTTTTGGGTATGTTTTGATCAATTATTTTTTTCTCTTAGTTTTATCATGGTTACATAAGATCAAGATATTTTACCATGATATAAATATCATATATATTTAGTATATATGTATCTATGTTAATCTTTTAAATATTGTGATATAAAATGAAATACATCATTCATGGAGATGGTAAGTTGTACGTGTGCATGAATGTTATTTCTATTTTCTCAACATATTTAAAGAATAAAAGGTAAATGATATATTATCACTATGGAATAATTTTTATTTCATATATATATATACATCATATTTTTATTAAACCCGTCCTTATTTTCTTCCATGATATTTGTGAATGAATCACATCGCTTCTTGAGTCAATAGCTTTCCGTACACACGAGTGATGTTATCATATTCCCACATAATGAAGATCATGATATTACATGTGACATAAAAATTAAATAATCATAATAATTTCATAAATATCATATATAAACAGTAAACCGATTATTATTTATAATCATGATAGGTGGTAATGGAAAGAATGAAATACATTGATTCATGAGGCGGTAGTCCGACATACACACAGATGATGATTTCATAACCCATTTGATGGAAGTGTAGATGGTTGTTGGTTATGATATTAAAATAAAATAAAATATAATTTTATGTAATATATTGAGGTTATTATATAATCATTATATAATAATAATTTAATAAGGTGGATGACAAAATAAAACAAAAATTCTCTTTGATGAGGGTTACCTCTTCTTTGGGTATCATCCTTAGGTTTACACCAAAATCCTTTGTAGGTTGAATTTATATCCAAAATAAGAAATTGAGAATGATAGGAGGTAATTTGGGAAGTTATTTGGTAATTTCTTAATTAAACAAAAGGTGGTTTAATATGTAAATATTATAGTATAAAGGGTGGTCTTTTATAAGTGAGGTGAGTGGAACACTTGTAATTTTTTCAATAGAAAAATGTATAACCACGTTTTTCTCCTGAATTTTATTTTGAAAAGGATTATTCTCAATAATATACGGTATAAGGTTTATATATGTCCATAAAATTGGGTTTGGACATATTTTGGGTCATTTTTTACCCTTATACTTTCTGTTTAACACCCCTAGAAAACCCTTTTTTTCCTTAACCACGATCAATAATTTTTACTATTTTTACTATTAATTTTGGTAGAAATTTAAATTAACCATATTAGAAAATATTAATTACGATGACTACAACTATGTAATCTTTTATTCAAAATTAAACTCACAAAATTGTAAAATTTTAATTTAAAATTAATCTTGCATATGCGATAAGAAAGCGGGTTTTGAAAGAGAAAATGTTCAAAAGATTACAATGTTTTTATATACAAATTAAATATAAATCTAATTATAATGAATTGAATTTTATTAATGGATTTATAATTCAATAAATTTAATTTTAAATTTAATTTAAAATATAATTTAAATTTATAAATAAATTAAATGAAAAGGCATTTTTCAATTAAAATTCAATATTTTTCACTATTCTTTATAAATGAAAATTTTCATAAAAGTTATCAAAATTTAACCCTAAGATAAATTTTATATGATGATTTCAAAAATTAATTTCATTTTAAGAAATCAATTTTCTAAAATATTCATAAATTAAATTATTATTGTCCGTAAAAAGAAATAAATAGAATAGTTTTTGAGAAAATAGTATTTTTGAAACACACAAACACTTTATTGGAAATATTATGTAAATTTTAATGAATATTTTTTCCTTATATAAATCCATTAAACATAATTTTTAAAACTCACTTATTTTTATTTTTTACACCAATTTTACTTTTAGGTAATAATGTTCTTTTTTTATTAATAATATTGATTTTTTTTATATTTGTTAAAATATGGTGTTGCCTATAACACAAGCTAAACAAGGTGTTGCGTGTAGTGGAAGATAAAATCAATATTTTGTGTAATAAATAATATAGAAAAGATTAAATTCATATGAAAATTATATATTTCAAAAAATCTTAGTGTGTTACATTATATCCCCCTTAAAATTAATTTTGATTTCCAAATTCCTCACATTGGTACAAATAATTGATGATACTTACGCCTCATTTTTTACATAGGTTCCCACATAGCTTCCTCAAGATGGTGGTTTCACCACAAAACACTGAACTGATGATTGGTATTTTTTTGTATAACTTTCTCTATTTAATCTAGAATCCATACTAATTATTCCTCATAATAAATATCATTCTCCATTGGTATGACCTTTGAGTTTAGTTCATGTGATGGATCGTGTATGTACTTCCTAGGGAGTGATGCATGACACACATCATGAACCTAAGAGAGGTTTTTTGGAAGCACCAAATGATAAGATTTTATCCTGATACAATCAATTATTTCAAAGGGACTAATATACCTAGGGATTAGTTTTTCATTTTTTTCATCCATAGATAAATTTATAGAAACACATTCACACAAACTTCAAATTATTTATCACATCAATGATTATCAACATTACATTTATATTAAATTTATTTTATCCTTATGTGTTTCTGAATGGATCTAACCCTTTATTCCATATTTCATCTTTATCAGGTCCTAATATCTTTATTTCTACAATTTCATTCTAATAATTTGTATTTATAGAATTATTTCATAAAGGGATTCATAAGGAGAATTAATAATGCTCAATTTAAAGCTGTTGTTTCATGAAATATGAACTAGTGGAAGGGGTTGATCCCAAACACCATTGAAATCCAATGAAAAAGATATTATCTTATTTTTAGGGTTTGAATTATTCTAGTAGTGATGAAACTCAACTCTATATCAAGATATTACTATAGAAATCTCCAAAACTATGAGATAAAATTTGTATCCTGATCATATACAATTGAATGTTCCACTCCATGCAACCTTACCACATATTTAATGTATATTCTGGAAAGTGGATCAAAATATTAATATTATTTGATAACAATGAAGTGTAATGAATTAATATGGCAATTACCTCAACATCAAAGATAAGACAAACCCTAAAGGTTACCAATTCCTTTAATCATATACCAACAAAGGGTAGATGCATTCCTCCTTAACTAATTTTGTCACTAAAACAAATAAAAAACCAATGGGTTTTATTTCCATAATTGTCTCTTAAAATACCCCTAATATTAATAAAATCCCAGCTCATAAAACATAAAAATGGGTGTCCCAGAATTATAATCAACCTTAAACTCCAAAACCCAGGATGGTATCGATAACTCTTATGTTAATCTTAAACGAGGAGATATAAACTTCTAAAAAGTTAATTCAACCTTTATTCCTTATATAAACTCGTATCTTATACAAAAACATTTCCAATGGAATCTTGGGTTCAACCTTGTACTTATAGAATATAAAATGTGATTCTGTTATTCCATAATTCTTATAGAGGAAGATAATCACATAAAATTTTATTAATGAATGAATAAATAAGGTTTTCATAGGGATCATTCGTAGAAAGTTAAACATGAAATTCACAACCAATGAGGGGAGGATAAGTGTTTCCTAATTGTCATGATTAACTTTATCCATTGTGATTTTATAATATTTCCATTTTTCATTTATATTTATAGGTTTTTGTGTCTTACCATGCATAATATTTTTCGGATTGGAAAATTTATTCGCATAATCACCAAACTCATTTCACTTAAAACAATGATGTGTGGGTGGTGCATTAGTTGGAATCCTCGTCTTCTCCATTTCACTTATCATAAAATTGATTTTTTATGAAATTTATAGGCTTTATGAACTACCTTTACACATTTAAATCACCCCCAAATTATATTCTATAAATTCCCTTTATGCTTCTCCCCAAATTTCTAGCATATAGATGGCTAAAATTTCTTTCCACCATTTGAGTTTTCAAGAGACTCGATGTTCTTTTCCTAATCAAAACCATTTGAATGATGGGAATATCTTGTTTCCATTGCTACCTTCAGTTCACATTGAATTAATTATTCATAGTTACTAAATTATTTTATATCCAAGGTCTTTAGAAGACATGGTTTTAGGCCACTAAAGAATCGATCAATTCTTCTATCAGGGATGACGATTAAACCAGAAGTTTACCTTGTATGTATTGTCTAATTAGATTCATATGTACCAATAAATTTTTAATCCTTTTTCGTAATTTCAAGGAATTAAATATCCATATTTGTTCATAGAATATGAGGGAAGTACTTACTGAGAAATATCCCGTTAAACTATTCAAATTATTTTGATTCATTTTCTTCTTGTTCTATTATATTCTTAATAAAATTCCACCGCTGATATGCTTCACCTTCCTAATTATAAGAATCCAAAATGACTTTTTCATGGTCCGAACATAGAATAATGAAAATTTTCTTTTCATTGGTACTGATCCATGGATCAACAACTAGTGGATCATTAGAACCACTAAAATAAGGTGGATGTTTCCTCGTGAAGGACTCAACAGGACATTGTTTTCTCCTTTTCTCATTTGGAAGTTCAACATGATTCATAGATTTAGAAATTTCTATGAGAATATCCACAAGATTTTTCATTTTATATCCCATAATATTTTGTTTCTAAGGAGGACAATCATTTCATTTTCCTTTGTATTCAACATTAACATGTATCATTAAGATTCTATCCATTCACTAAAACTAGAAAGTATGGTGTGAGAAACACTAATCATAGTGGAAAACCACATAATTATGAAAAATCACTTATATGATTTTAAAATCATGATACATTAATTTCAATCTATGACACCTCGGGTTTATACTTGGTTATTCATATCCCCCATCTATTTAAATCTTTTATGATGGTTCACTAAGAGTGTTTGAATTTCCAAAGCATATCCCCTGGGAGTGTGAAACTAGGTGTGCAAAAAGGCCCCCTTTAATAGACCTGTTTATGATCTTTTCAAGATTAATTTTCCCTTTTTTAAATATATTACCACTAGGAACATCTATTTTAGAGTCACATCCACTTGTAATATATAAAAATAGACTTCATTTCTTGGAAACCACTCACTCTATCTTCTACCAAAATTACAGGGCATTTTACTTTACATTGAATCATCCATAGACTTATCCTTAAACATATACCTAGACATATCCTTATATATATTCATAGGAATTTCACTAAAGTTTTCTTATCATAGTTTCAATATGTTTACTAAACCTTTCCTATGATTCCAACTATAGAAATCCCAACTTTTCATATATAGATATTACTTATTTTTAGATAGATATTCAATAAATTATACAAACAAACACATGAGGATCATAATAGTTTAGTGTATTTGGAGAATAGGTACACTATACTCTATTTTGGTGAAGATATTCAATATCTACCACAAAGATATTCTCACACAGTACTCCTCTTAAGAATACCATACCAAAACCTTTCTTTATAACCTAGGGAAGGAAACATAAGAAAGGGTGAGCTCAGATGCTTAGTAAGGGTAAATATAAGAGATATCAATCTATGATAATATGAAATAATATGATAAGTATAAGGGTATATTATCATGCACATAACTTAAGAAGTTCATACAGATCCTATAATAGATCATAAATATTATTCATGGTTTATAACATTATCATTTCTAAAAAACATGAACCATAAGTGTGATAAATCTTTATAAATCAATCACGAACCATAAACTCGTTTCATAAAATATTGTAACAATCATAAATATAGAAAACCATTTCATAATACTAGGTTATATATTAATACCATCAACATTGTAGATCATGACTTATCACCTATTTCCCATTGAAGATCAGGATGTACCTATTTCCCATTAGGGATCCGGACACACCCATTTCCCATAGTGTGTCAAGATGAACTTGTTTCCCATTTTGGATCTGGACACACCCGTTTTCCATCGTGGATCAAGACCATCAACTTTTTTCCCATTTTTGTCTCATGAGATATAACGATTTATCCAATTCATTTGAGGGAGGTATATCTCTCACCCATCAAATAATAAAAATCATACATATGTGTGCCACAAGATAAAAAAACATTCATTATATCATAACCCATAAAATGAAATGGGCTTCATTAACATTTCATCATATCATAACCTGTGGAAAAGAGAATGTTTTCATAATCATTTCATTATTCCGTGACCAATAAAGAATGAAGTGGGTTTCATAATAATTTTATAATGGTATAACCCATGGAATCGAAATGGATTTCATAAGCATCATGTAAAAATAAACAAAAATCATTCAAATAAAGAATAAGAGTGGTATCCTTAGTTCATATCCCTAGAAAAGAATAAGTTACATAAAAGTATTTTATATTAGATAGATAATTATTTTTAAAGATAAATCTCTTGTAATATTTCTTGAGGATGATAATTTTTATTTACAAATAAATTTTTAAAACTAAAAATACATAAAATATTTTTGAAAATCCTTTTCCTTGAAAAAAAACTTTTTAAAACATAAAAAAATTTTAAAATAAATTTATTTGAAAATATACTTGAAAACCTTTAAATGAATATCTAATTAGAATAATTTTTATGATGATGCGAAGTTTCATTCATGTCATAAACATTTAAACAATGATTTTATTCACATTTTTAGTAAAAGAAAAACATTCATTGTTTGGAAAAAGATATGAAGATTACTTTAAAAAAACATGTAAAAATTAAATAATGGGTAAAAAATGTATTTTAAAAAATCATAGCATAATATTAAAACACTTTTGAAGACATTTTTAGAAAACATTTTTTTGGAAGAAAATAGATTTCTGACCGAAGAGAGAGATAAAGACAGATATTCTTAAAAATATTTTCTCAATTATTTGGATTACCAAAGAGTGAGAAAATGGTACTATTAATATCATGAATAAACATAAGGTAACAAAATTTATGTGTTTATTGAGATATGAATCATAATATGTTATCATCGGAAGAAAAATCATAAACAATCCTGATAAATGATGAGATTGTAATATAAAATATTTACTACTTTGGAAACTTTGAAATGTAATCACCATGAAGGAAAAAAATTAAATGAAACCTAAAATACCATGAGGATAAAAAAATTCATGATATTACATGTCTAAGTGCATTTATATACACCTCATAAAGGAATATATGTGCATAACATGACACATGTCTCAAAGAAGGCAAAATTGAGACAAAAATCCTTTATCGAATTTTTAACATTTGAAATATAAACCATGTGGAAGAGAGATAATAAAACGGATATGTAAAACATAATAATATTCAGGAGAATAATAAAAAATACATTCATTTTCATTATATATAACAAATAAAATAAATTTTTGGTGAATATGGAATGTGTCACACAAAAGTAATAAGTCAGGAGAAAATCACTTACTTTATGTCTCGACTTCCTTTGTATATGTTCAATCCTCCTACATAATAATTATAAATTTATTATAAATTTATTAAATAATAATATATATATATATATCATACTATATATGATTTACTTATGACCTTTTATTACCCATTTATTGATAAATCCATGTTAAAGTTACATTTCGGGCAATAACGACATTGTTTTTCATGTATGTTTTGGTTGATTATTTTTATTCATACTACTTTGGTCATGGTTACATAATATTAATATTTTTAAACATGATATAAATATCATATATATTTATTATATATGTATTTATAATAATCTATAAAAAATTGATATAGAAAATGAAATACACCGTTCATAGAGACGATATGATATACATACGCATGAATGTTACTTCTATTTTCTCAAAGCATTGAAAAAAATAAAGGAAAATGATATATTTTAATTAAATAATAATTCATACGTCATATATATCCCATATTTTCATTAAAACCATTCTTATTACTTACCATTTAAAGCATAAATAAGTCAGAACGCTTTACGAGCTGGTAGTCCACCGTACACAAGAGTGATGTTATCGTATTCCCATAAAATAGAAATCCTAAATATATGAATAATATAATAATTAAATAAGAATAATAATATCATAAATATCATATATAAATAATAAATCCATAATTATGTCCCACTGTGAGAGGAGGAAATGGAAAAAACAAATGACATCATTTCGCAAGGTTGTAGTCCTCCACACACATGAATGATGATTTCATAAACCATTTGATGGAAGTAGAGATGGATGAAGGTAATTATATTAACATAAAATAATCTAATTATATGGAATATTATTAGGTTTTTATATCATCCTTGTATAATAATAATTGAAGGAGGTGGATGAAGAAATTAAAAAATGATCGTTGATGAACATTACATCTTCTATTGGTATCCTCCATCGGTTTGCACCAAAATCCTTCATAGGTTGGATTTTTTTCCAAAATAAAGACTATAAAATGATAGTAGGTAAGATAATAAGTTATTTTTATAGCTATTGGATGACTTTTTTTTAAATTTATGAATAGATTAGGAGAATGGGTGGCCCTTTATAAGTGAGGTGAGTGGGACACTTGTAATTTTAATAAAAGAAAAAGGTGAACCCCCATTTTTCACATTAAAAAGCCTCAAAAATGGATTATTCTACACAATAGATCTTTTAAGGTTGCAATATGTCCATAAAATGGAGTTTTTACAAGTTTTGGGTCATTTTTTCCCTTATCGTTTTATTTTTACCCCCGTTAAACACATTTTTACCTTAACCATAGTAATTATTTTTCATAGTTTTTACTATTAATTTTGGTAAAAAATTAATTTAACCTTATTGTATAATATAAATTATTAAAATTACAAATATGGAATCTATTATTCCAAATTGTTCTTACAAAATTTAGAAATGTTAATTTAAAATTAATCCTATAGACACGATGAGAAAGCAGGGTTTGAAAGAGAAAATATTCACAAGTGTAAAAAGTTTTTATATCGAAATTTAATATGAAATTGATTCCAATAGAATAAATTTGGTTAATATATTTATAATTGATCTAATTTTAATTTAAAAATTATTTAAAAAATTATTTATCTTTATAAATGAATTAAATGAAATTGAACTTTTCAATTAAAATTCAGTAGTTTTCACTATTCATCAAAAAATGAAACTTTTGAATAAAAATTTAAAAAATTCACCATAAGATAATTTTGATATTATGATTTCAAAAATGATTTTTTTTCCAAATTAATTTTATAAAATTTTCAAAAATTAATTTTTTTATAAAAAAAAAATAAATAGAATAGTTTTTTAGAAAATTGAATTTTCGAAACATATAAAGATTTTACTGAAAAAAATTAGTAACTTTTTTATCAATATTTTTTATTTATATAAAACTATTATTTATAATTTTTTAAATTTATTTATTCATATTTATTCCACCAATTGAAGTGCTAGGTAATAATGGTTCTTTTAAATAATAATATTTACTATTTATCATGGTTCGTTAAATGTCAGTATTATGTGTACCGCATGATAAACATGGTGTTGTGTGTAAAAAAAGATAAAAATTCTATTTAATTTAATGAAAAATATATACAATATTCAATTTATTTGAAAAAATATATTTCATAAAATCTCGGGTTGTTATGATAAGGGTACTTCTTCCTTATTATATCTTTAGGTTCCCATGTATCCTCCATAAACATATAATCCCTATGGAGAATATTACATATGTTATTGTTTATGTATAACATTATATTATCCCTATGATCATAAAATTTGAATGGTTCTTCCTCATAATAGATGTCATGTTTTTGTTGTAGTACATTTGAGTTTAGTTCATGTGAAGGGTCAAGTATATACTTCCTCCAAAGTGATACGTATAACACATCATGCACTTTATAGAGGTTTGATGTATTTTGAAGATGAAAATATACCATCCCACACATGATAAAGGATTTTAAAAGGGAAAATGTATCTACCACACACCTCCACTTTTTATCAAATATCAGAATCTTATTCCATAGTGATATTCAAAGGAATACATAATATCTGACTTAAAATTCTAGATTTAATTTATGATTATTAGAATATATCTTCTATCAACATTTGGATTTTTTTAATGTATTATTTAATGGTGTGAATCTTTTATAACTTCTATTTAGTAATATTTGGTCCCAACAGCTAACATTCTATAACTTTATCCCAATATGTTGGGCTTTTGTACCTCTTCCCATACAAATTTTCATATGGTCCCATTTAAATGCTAGAATGGAAACTGTTGTTATATGAGAATTATACCCAGGGAATATTTTAATACTAACCTCCTTTAAAATACATTGAACAATATATCATCATATCCTCCATATTTTGAATATTCCTTTAATATTGACCACCAATATGTGGATTAAAGTAGTATTGAATCTTAGCTCAGAATACAATTATTTTTTAATACCTCTCTAAATATTTTAGGTGAACTCTACATCCCAATCAAATATAATTGAGATTGGTAATTTTTATATCCTTACCACTTTCTTTTATGTGTATATTGTAAGGTTCATCGAGTGAGAAATATTCTGAAATAGAAAATAAATGTGATTACTTTTTAAAGTGGTATACTACAACGCAATTGGAATTATGGCCTTTATATATCTTCAAAATATCTACAATGAAATCCACAATGATCATATCCCATTTCCATATAGTTATTATTAATTTTTGAATCATACCCTTATAAATATGAAATTCAACCTTATAATACTATAAAACCATGAATCAAGATATATACTATCTCATATATCTCTTCAATTTTCCCACCAAAAACGATTCTTGATATATGTTTAAAGATTTGTGCTTTTAGGATATATTGAGAATGATGAATCAATTTAAACATCTAAAAACTCCTTCTTCAATTCTAGTATTGATATAATAGTATAAAAATTGGTTATAGCCACATTCACGAAGTCCATGGAATCAAAATCAATGAATACAACATCGAGTCTATATCCTGTGGATATATCCACTTTGATGTGGCACCTTTTCTATTTTTCAGCAATATCCATGGACTAATACCCATGTTTATAGATGGATATTTCCATGATCATAATTTCCATGTATATTGACCAAACCTATATCCATAGGCCTCTTCCTATGGCTTTAGAGTGCAAAAAATAATAAAATTATTAGCTCTTAATATTTGATCTCATGTAACAATGATAAATAATGAAGCACCTTACCACTCTTATTCATCAGTTTTTTTGAAATTAAATTTATAAAATATGTCGATATATTTATAATTATAAACATCCAAAAACTATTTTTTATTATAATAACAATTATTTAAATTCTATTAATATTTAGTGTACTGACTATGTCCCCAATCATGTATGATTGTGGTTGTAGGGGTTAGGTGAAAAGGAATATATCCATTGTCCAATATGACTTTGGATATAGGATTCTAGAAAAAGGAACTACAGTTCAGTATGACCATGACTATAGGGGTCTTATATAAGGGTATATTGACATAGTCATGCTCTATCATGGAAATAGAGGCCATGTAGAATGGGTTATGGCCATAGTCTAGTATGATTGTGTCTATAGGGGTCATCTATAAGGTCCTATAACCATGATCCACTATGATCATGGCTATATGGGTATAGGGCAATGGGATATATCCACCTACATTCTTTTTCCATGGATATTAGATCTTCTCCCCATCTTCCCCCACACACACAATTTCGTGCACTATCCTATATTTATGCATGGGATGATCATCCACATAAGGTATCTATATCCATGGAAATAATTTTCTCATGGTTGTAGGATACCTATAGATAAGGATATTCTATATGTATCTATTTCCATGTGGTTATATGTTTTTTATTTGGTAGTGATGTACCAAATATTCATTTCACATATCTTATAATTCCTTCATTTTCAAAGTTAATCTCCAGATTATTTCATATATTATTTTGTAGCATCATATCCTCTCGATGTGACTCCATTATATTTACATGGATGGATGGTTTAGTATTCATTTGGTAAATATAGTATTTCCCTCATTCCCTTATGATTTTAAGGACCATCAAATTCAAATCCATAAGTATTGGGTCTCTTAAAATCCTCATCATAGAGAAGGTTGTGTAATCCTTCCAGCTCAAAGCATTAATTACTTTTTTTGTCGACCCAAGGTGGAAATTTATTGTGCAATAATAGACTTTGATCAAATCCAAGAATCTAATTTAGTGCATATTAAACTCCTTAAATGGAAATATATTCTTTTATATCTTATTATTAGTATATATTTCACACATTTCACCATAGAGATAATTCCAACACATCTTTAGTTAAAATATTACCTCTACTAGCTTCAAATAATGTGTCGGGTGATTTATCTCATTGAAAATCAATTAACATGAGGAATAAGCTACCACTATGTCATTTTTCACGATGAAACATCCTAAAACATTCTTTAATAAATCACCATTTACCAAAGAACATTCTCCGCCATATGTTGGTGTGAGTGTATGTGAAGTGAACAACTTTATCTTAATACCCTTGAAAGTTTCTTTATACTTAAATATATATGGGAACTAGACACCCATATGAGTTAACTTGGTTATTAGATTTGACAATCACAAGAAATTTTTAAAAAGGTTTCAATAATATCCACCCAATCCAAGAAAAATATGGATCTATATTGCATTGGTTAGTCTGTTCCAATCCACAATCACCTCTATCATCAGAGGATACATAAATATAATCTCTCTTATTATTACATGACCCAAGAATGATGCTTTTTATTGAAAAAATTCACAGTTTTTATATTAATTATACAACTTATCATTTGTAAGGTTTTTTAGAAAAATACACAACTGATGTCCATTCTCTTACATTATCTTTAAATATATGAGAATATCCTCTATGAATACTACCACAAATTGATCAACATAATATCTAGAAAATTTTAATAATATCCATGAATATAATGTGGAAATTATTAATTTAAAATGGAATCACTATGAAATCATAGTTCCCAAATCTTATTCAAATGTAAGTCTTGGATATCTAATTTATTTAATCCATTAATTGATGACATCCAGATCAAATGTCAATCTTTTAAAATTATTGATCCCATCACAACTAATCAAACATGCCATAAATATGTGATAGATAATACTTTTTCTTTATTGTGATTTTTAAAGTCCATGATAATCAATGTAGAGATGCATTAATCCATCTTTCCTCTTATCAAAATCAATTGGTGCACCCCAAGGAAAAGCACATGTTCATATAAATTATTTATCTAGGTTCCCTTGTAGTTTCTACTTTAATTTATCAAATTAAATCTAGGACATTCTATAAGGATTATTTGATATATGCATAGCACTAGGTATGAGTTCTATGGAAAACTCAACCACATGATCTGGGGGAAGAACATGAAAATCATCAAGAAACCCATCAATATATTCATTCACAATTAAAATGTCCTCAAATAGTGTTCCCCCCCACAAGTATTCTAGCTAAATACTAAAAATTATTGTTTATTAGGATATACAATATGAAAGTAATACATATATGGATTTTATGGTAACCCTTTAATCGATAAATGATCGTAGGTTTTATTGGGACATGAAACGTGACTTCCCTATCCTTGTAATTAAAATGTGATCGGTGTGGAGAGAGTCAATACATTCCAAAAATCACATCAAATTAAACTATAAGAAGAATAAAAAGATTTTCAGAAAATACATTCCCATAAAATTATATATGAGATGAGTTATAGACCTATGATACAATCATCATACCACTAGGTGTTTTCACTGATGATTCAAAATATATATATTAGGGAAAGTAAATAATAGTCTTAGGTACCTTTCAATATTTATAGGAATACATATTACTAGGATAAAATAAGTTGTTCTCAGTAATGAGAATACCTTTCACCACCCCAATTTCATCATTATATTATTAAATTATATGAAAACCAAACTGGATAGATTATGTACCAATATGTAAAAATCAATATAAACCACCATATTATAAGGAAATTCAATCCTAATATGTACTAAATTACAACACTTTAATTTCAACATATGAAATTGTAGGTTCATTCTATAATATTTTTTTAGCAAAGGTTATTTTAGTTTTCTTTTTTTTATATACCAATATCCAAAACTAATTAAATACCACTATAATACCAAATAATAAAACCAAATTACATCATATATACATATTACATCATTTAAAAAATTTAAAAAATACATCTCATGATTAATGGAACACCAAAATTTATAGGTTTTGTGTATTTAGAGAATAGATACAATACTAACTATTTTACAACATCATCAATATCTCACAAAAATAGTCTTCTCACATTATACACTTTTATAAATATCATAACTAATATTCTTCTTCATAACCAAGGTAATGGAAAAAATGAGAAGGGTGTGCTTAAATTATTTTTAAGTGTAAAAATTGGAGGAAACAATTTAAAGATCATAAGTGACTGTAAGATGAGCATGTGGTTATGAGAACATAAATAAGGTTCTTCGAAATAACATAATAGAATCGTACTTAAAAAAATATAGATCAAAAATCTTTATTAATGGTATAAGTGTTTTGGCATAATATAAAGCATGAGTAATAAGAGTGTGAGATCATGAGTAAATGATCATGATCTAGGAAAAGATAACATATGAATAAGAATGTGTCATGTAAAATAAATAATAGAATGTAATTTATAATTTTGAGTCTATATTCTAAGACCATTATCACATAGAAGGAAGATACCCATAGTGGATTAAGCACACTCCCCGGTCCCTTACATGTTATCTCATAAGATTTAAAGCTTTATCAAATGCATTAGAGAGATATATAATTAAATTACCATCCATAATAAAATTAAAAACCATACATATGTGTGCCACATGTTTAATTTCCCAGGATTTTAAAAGAATGACTATGTTCAATAGAATAAAAAAATATGCAACCCAGATTGTAATCAAATTGTGAAGTATTATCATTTAAATTTGATCTTTATAACCTTAATGTTAAATTGGAGGGTATGAATAGTATGAAATACAGTTTAATATATATATATATATATAATGTTTATCATCAATAAAAATGTACTTCTTAATTCTTAGAAAATAAGACCTAAATTTTTAGTAAAGTCGTTTTCTTCTTCCAAGATATGTTTGGTACAAAAATAGTTTTTTATTTATTTTTGTGAGAAAATTATATAATTAATTTATAAAAAATTTATAATTTTTTTTGATAAAATTAATATTTTTTTTAAATCAAAATATAAAAATTAGCCTTGGTGAAATTTTGAAATTTTTCTGAAATGTTTTAGTATCAATGAATAGTAAAAAATACTTATTTTTATTTTAAACGACATATACTTTTTTATGTATATAGAAAGTAAAATTATATTTTGGATTTGTTTTAAAATTTAATTATTTTATGTTTGTTTAAAATAATATAACTACGGGTTTTTAAATAAATTTTATACTTTGACTTAGTATAAAAATTTATATTTAAAAAGGGTATCTTTCTTTAAAAAAATAATTTTTCTTCACATTTTTTACGTTTAATTTTAAATTATTTTATTTTATTTTTTTTGAATTTTAAATTTTTTTTACATATTTATAATCATTAGGCCCAAATTTAGTAAATATTTCCCTTCTATTATTGGTCAATATTAACAATATCCTCTATAATTTTAGTTAACACGGTAAAGTGTAAATCAATTAATTAAGGTAAAAAATAATATGTTAAGGACTATAAAATGACCCTAAAACTTGAATTAATTTTATTTTATGTTTCTATTTCATCCATAATCATATAATATTCAGTTATGTGATCTTTTTCTTTTTTTATTTTATTATTAAATTTATAATATTTTATGTAAAGAGAAGTAAACAATGTTACATTCTTGTTTTTTAAAACTATAAAAAATTTAACATGGTGATAACAAGAGGATATATTCAGTTATAAATATTATTTCGAAATCTAAATTATTTATCATAATCATGATAATTTATTTTTAATTTATAGTAAATAAATAGTTAGTTTAAATGCTTACACAAAGTTGATGTAATAATTATTCAATTAATGAAACAAATAAAATAAATGAGATTAAAAATATAAAAATAAATATAATTTGAGATAATAAATGTGATAAATGAATTTCATAGATGAATATAATATTTTAGGGATATAATAAAATATTATCTTTTAATTTCATTTATTTTATTTATGTTATTCAATTCAAAGTAATAAAAAAATTATAAAAATTGACATTAATGATATTTTATAATAAATTATATTTTATTAAATGATATATAATTATGAAAAATCTTATATTATACCATATGTAAATATATTGTTTATAATATCAATAATTATATATTTATGGGATGTTTTTGTATTTATAGTAACAGTCTTGGCCATTAATGATTAAAAACACTTATTATCTTTATAAGTGTGAAATGGGTTAACGAGGGGTTAAAACCAAAATATAAGGCTAAAAACGTAATCAAAATTAGTATAATTTTTATTTAATGAGATTATTTAGACCCAAAACCATCCTATATTTTAAATAAATCAGTTTGGATCCATTTAAATGTGGAAATTAATTTATATTAATTTAATATTTTGAGAAATTCCTAAAGTGCCGCTCTCCACTCTTATAAAACGGATCCTCTTCATCTTTTTTCGACAAACATAAAGAACCATTTGTTTCAGAAATTATATGAAGAAACACCTTCCTTACATCCCTCTACGCATCCTACAATATTTTATTCATCAAAAAACAATCCTATCAAATCTTTTGGTATAAGCCTTAAGAGGTTGTCTGAAGAAGAGGCATTGTTCGCAACTTCACATTTTTGTTTTATTTCTCCTTTCAACTCCTTATAATCTTATTAAAATTTGATAATACAATAAAAAAATTATCTCACATATACTAATATATTTTTTGGTTAATTTATTAACTTATATCCATCTCTAACATCCATAAAATGGGAATGGAATCCATCATTTGTGTGTACGACATACTACCGCCTCATGTACTGATGTAAATAATTTTCCATCACCCTCTCTCATGGATAGTTATAATGATAGAGTTATAATTTATATGTTATATTTATTTCATATTTTTCATTCTTAATATTTTAGGTATCATTTACTTTTATATCGTTATATTCTCTGAAAAATGATAATTTCGTTCCTACATACGTGTGGACTTCCACCTACACGAAGAAATTTGATTCATTATTTATCACCAAATCACATGTATGATATATATATGTGTATTTAATGAAATAATATTATATTTAAAATATTATTATAATTCTATAAAGATATAATAATAATTAATTTCTTTCCATAATGATTGTTAAAACTTGGAAATGTTACTCATGCATACGTAAAGCCGGTCATCTCTAGGATAGAAAAAAAGTTCATTTTTCATAACAATATTTCATGATTTATTTTAAAACTATAATTTATGTATATAAATTATAATTTTTTAATTATTATTATTTTGTATATGATGGAATAATGATCCCTTTAACCATAGTTAAATCACTAAAGTCATTGTGGACTTATGAACCGAATATCTCCAAAACATCTAATGTGAACTTAAATGATTAAGTAATTGTTATAACATGGTGATAAGTGATATAAATGAAATAAAAAACTTTAAAATGTTTATTAGGAAACTAAATAATTAACATAAGTTTATTATTCACAAATATAATAAACGTATGTCATGAGTAAGACTCGAGGTAAGGGACACTTTACATTAAAATTTTCATTTTAAATATTTTAATGTTTTATTTTCTGAATCTTTCTTCTCCATGTCCATGTCCCCAAAATTTTTTATGAAATAATTATAATTAATTTTTTTTAAATATTTGACTTTTTACCATATTTTACTACTTTTAATTTTTTTAAATGAATAATGTATTTAATATTTTATATAAAGAAATTTCTTTTAAAAATATTCTTTTAAAGTTTCCCGTAAAACTCTATTTCTTCATCTCTATATTTTTGTGATTATTTTATAGATGTTTTCATATATAAATAATACAATTATAATGGAAATTTTTATTTCTCTTTTGAATTTTTCTTCGATTCTTTTTGAGAGGAATCATTTTATAAAATGTTTTGACTTTCTTTACAAAAGATATAAAGAATGATATAATTTAATGTATATTGAGAAAATTAATTTTCCCACCACTATAACAATTATTTTATGTTTGGATTCATTTATAGGCTTTAATTTATTTTTCAAATAAAACCCATCTTTTCATTTATTCTTGTAATTTTTTTTTTAATTTTTTTAAAGAAAAGGGATATATCAATATCCAAAAATGATTTCTTATGTGTGCAAAGAATGTTTTTTATAATGAAAACTTTTATGAGTTATGATTATGTTATGGTAATTGGAAATTTTTTATGATTATGGATGGTTCCATTATAGATTAAGTATGGGTGGTTACATTATAAACCAAGGATGGTTGGTTACTTTATTAACCAATGATGGGTGGTTCCATGATAAACCAAGGTCAGGTGATTCCATTATAGCTCTTCAATGCATTGAGTAAAGGTAAATAGTTAACCTATTAGGAATATCCTTAGATATTATATAGAGATCCTATTTTTTATTTATAATACTTTGAAATATATTAAAAATATTTTTATATCTATGCATTGAGACGATATGAGATTCTGAGGCCCAGTTTTCCTAGAATTGATATTATAAAAATATCAATATCATATGTGTTCTATTTGTTAAGAATGATGTAATAATACCTAAATGGGGACATGGATTATAAATATGATACCATGGTTTATTTTAGGATGTAGGTTCCACCCTATATGTGACCTATGATTGGTCGGTGTCAGATGCCCAGTTGAGGTGGTGGTTGACGGGTGTTTCTAATTAAAAAATACAAATAATTTATTTACTTATTTTATTAAATGACCTAATTAAAATCCCCTATAAGTACCCTCTTATAATTATTTTCCAAGGTTTATTCACATAACACTTGTGAGATCTGAGAGGAGGTTTAGATTGATCCTCATTAGAGAATTGGAATTAGACAATTAATGATGATCATATCAAGCTAGGTCGAGAGGTAGTGGACACAACTTATCTTCTCCTTCTTTGGTTAATGAAATATCCATTCATGATAAATCATTTTTCTAGGTAGGTATCATCAATTGTGGTTTATACCCTTGATTAAAAGATTAATCATGGATATATATTTATCTTCTTTTTTTCTACGTTTTTTCACCCATTACATGAGCTCATTGATGAATTAAATTATTTTATTAAATTTAATATTATTATCCATGATCTGACCATGGATTCCCCAATTTGAAATAATTGGCTCAGAATTATTGTAAAACAATGTTTATCACCCCTTTTATTTTGATTTTTCGCACATCCTTCTTTGTGTTCTTCATTGTTGGCCTATAAGGTCATGGTTCGTCTTTTTCAGGGTATGTTTGAGCATGAATAAACCCCAGATTCAGTGAGGTTGTGATAATGATGATTGGGATAGTGATTTTATAATGGATCAAGATTCATGTGTTATTCTAGTGATGATCTTCCATATAAATGGGATATAGGAAGACGACGAGCGATGAGAGGTGCATGAGACATGCAACAGACCATTATGGCTGATTGGGATCTAATTTTCAATAATTGAATGCTGAAAATAAATGATTTAAGGCATTGAAATTCTATTTTAGGTGAAAAAATAGCTATTATTGTGGTGGTGAGGCTGGCTATAGAAGACTCTTTAAGGAAATCTAGGAATTTGTAAAACTACCAACAACACTTTGTGTAACTCAGAAAACACATGGCATGTGGCCCCCTACCTGTGGTTCCTGAGTTGTGGGTGGATTTAAAGATCAAATTCCATTTGGATAGTCAACATTGAATGTGACCCTCCCAAGGTGGCTAATCCATGTTGTATCTACACACAGCTAGGACCTCATGTGGGTGGACACACTATGTACTCTAGGAGTATGTGGGCATGGGACAAGTGGGTGAGACATGTCATGTAGGACCGTTACACACCATGTAAAATGGAATGGATTTTTAGATTTGTTCATAAGAAAACAAGGTTTGGAAGTGGAGTGGGATCCATGCTATGTAGACCCTTGAACACATTGTGTCCCCCCTTTTGAGAAACTTCAACCTTGAATATCTCATTTGTATGGACTTTGATTTTAGCCCATGAGTAGCCTATCTAGAGAACTTTTCCACATAAAATGAAATAGTAGTCATTGTAGTTTCTTTTGAGATATGATGTGGAAATATCAATGATTGACTCTTATTTTTTCGATTCTTGATTATGGAAATGATTATGAGGGGTCATTAGAGAGAGGTTGGGGTTGGAAACCCCCCTGTTGCATCAGGGAATGTGTCCCCATACACCTTGCATTGGTCCGAGTAGAACCCCCTAATGGACTAGGGAATGGGTCCTCTACCTATTGAGTGTAACCCCCTGATGGAAAGGGTGTGTTCCATATGCTTATTAAGAGGAACCCCCCAGATGTACTATGGTGTGGGTCCTCCACCTACTAAGTGGAACCCCCTGATAGACTAGGTTGTGGATCCGCTACCTATTGAGTTAAAACCTCCCAATGGACTAGGGTGTGGATCCTCTACATACTAAGTGGCACCAACCTAGTGAACTAGGGCATGGATCCTATACCTACTGAGTGGAATCACCAAATGGACAAGGGTGTGGGTCCACTACCTATGAAGTGGAAACCCCCTGACACATTTGGGTGTGGCTCCTCTACTAGAGATGATACCCCCTTGACTGTGCAACATAGTGGTGAGGTGTGGGTCCAATACACAGTTACCTCAATGGATACACAAAATTTTGTGCATCAGAGATGAACCCATTGGATTTGTTGGAAGACTCATCGACCTAGGCATTGTTTTAAGACTGAGATCCCCTTTCTCTCTCATTTGGAATTCTTTTATGAGAATATATATTGTTGGGATTTATTTCCCTCTTTCCTTGGGTTGAGCTGACTACTTATATCATATCTCTCTATTTCTCCCCTTTTATTTTTGTGGAATTCTAATTTGTATGTATATACTTCCACAAATTTCATGTCTTATAAAAAATATACACATATTGGTGGTGATTTCAGTGGATCATAGGGATACTCGGGTGTATAGACCACATATGGTGTTCAATCTAGGAGATCATGAGTTTATCTCTCTCAAATATTTTCTATTAAAATTTTTTTTAGGTTAGAACTTCATTTTTGGTTGGGAATTTATTTTTCCCCTTTATACATCGTTTTTTTAAATCTAATTATATTCAATGATGTTTTTGCATGCATGGTTTTTCTTTAGATGTCACCACCCATTTTATTATTCCTCTACACCGTTGGATGGAGACGGTTTACTGAATTCATATATGTACACTAGGAAGAGAAATCTAATTTTTGTTATACCTTCTCAGTTCTTGTCACCAAACATTGGCCAATGGAAGCAAGCTTGGGGTTGTGGCAGCCAAACCTTCCCCTAACCAGGCAGGCCTCAATGGGTCAGGTTATTACATAGTGGTATTAGAGGTGGTTCTTCCTCTGGTCAGTGTAGAGACTTATCCATCGTGAGGATTGGTTAGGAACAAAGCTAAATGGTGTTAAAGTTTCTCAAAGTGTAGCTTTTAGGTAAGAGAACCCACTGTTGGTGTGGCAGCTGATGTATCCATACACCAGGACTCTGACTACCAACTAATTGACTCGGTGTACAGAGACATCAGTCGCAGGGAACTTGGTACATGCATCATATTGGACTAAGTCCTCTGACTATCCTTATTGATTCATATATACATATATATATATATATTATCATATTATTGTGGTATGTCTTGATCACTTTTAGGATGCCTCCACAAACACATCTAGTTAGGTTACTGATTTAGGATCATAATGAAGATCTAATGCGCGATGATACCTCATTTTATGGGTTATGTCATGAGATCTTTCCTCAAGGTGGGTATGTATTATCACCACAACATGTTGAGTAATATATTTCTATAGCATAGAAAGATAAGGATGTGTGTAGGCTTAATGTACTTTGTGAGTTCCAACACCTGAGCCCACTAAGATTCCATGATGATCTAGATCCCTAGAATCATAGGATTATATTGAGCCGATAATCCAAGTTTTCAAGATCTTTCAGACCCTAATAGGTCGTATAGTTGTACTGGGAGCTAGTATTTTCCATAGAGTAGCTAATCACTGAAGGTGTTTGGTTACATAGACCCATGAAGACATGATAATCCCATGGTCTAACTTATAGTATCTATTTCATGAGGAGTATTACCCCTCATTCTTGATCTCAGTTCATAATCGGGAGCTTCTAGAGCTATACCAGGGTAGTTTGACAGTTAAAGAGTATAAAGTAAGTTTCTCTAACCATACTTGGGACTCACTCGACATGGTTCTGGATGGTTACATCCGGACATGGATGCTCGAGAAGAATCTATGAAGAGACATATCTTCTCATGTGGTCCCCTTGTGCATTCCCACCTACGCGGTAGTTCTAGAGAAAGTGATAGTAAAAGAGAGATTCCTATATGTGTGATTCTAGGAAACTAGAGCTAGTAGTGGAAACCATGGGGTTTTGTCATCAACAACTACTTAAAGGAGTCATTCATCAGAATCATAGTGCATGAGATATTCCAATTTCTGATCTCTGATATGTGTACATGCAGCGTAGGGTTCATGTATAGGCCCAGTTCATCCAAAATAGAAAATATTATATGCATGTTATGGGATAGGTCACATGGAACATGTTTTATGGACTTCATGTGTTGAGACGGTTAGTTAGGAATTGGATGGAGCACCACATCAGAGGCAGCCCCATGATCAGGGTTCTTCTAGGCATGGTCTGGGTGACCACTAGGGGGAGGTGATCATAGAGGAAAAAGTGTAGCTCTATGACGAGGATATGATGGTGGAGGGTGAATTTATGATATATTTCCACTCCCACCACCATACAGTCCACAAAAGACTTAGGTAACTGAAGGTCAGAGCCTCAGGAAGCTACAATCCATGGAGGCCTATGTACTAAAACCTCACAAGATGATACATAGTACGATATAGGATTATTATAAAAATACTCCATCAATTATATACATAGGTGTGATCCAATCCTTTATTTTTTGTATCCCTTGGTGTGAGATATATAGCTGCCCATTGATACCTTGGAACAACTTCTTTTTCGAGAGGTTCTGACTTGGTGTGATTCTTCAATATCGCCTATCTATTGGAAGTGTGATCTTTCATTTGGTAGTGAGGGTTTCACATGGAAAATATTAGTTATCATGACAAAACCTTATGATTTCATAGTGGGTATAAATTTTTTTCCATGGTTTGATCCCAATTCAACTGTCATCGTAGCTGGGTTAGATGCCTTCAGACATATGGGACAAGATTCTCCTTTAGGGTGAGAAAGATAACAAGGTTGAGTGAGTGGTACTTGTAATAAGGATATTCCAAACCATAAACCATCAATTAGAGTTCTTATAACTTAGTGAAATGGGCTATTCAAAAATCTATATTCTTTTTTCAATAGGGTAATTTATAGACGTCATCCCTAAGAATGTTTCGAGACTACCTCTATGGCGATGGATGGAATTATACATTGACTTGACCCTCAGGAACATACCAATATCTTATGTAGAATATAGAATGGCCAATAAAGAGCTTCGAGATCTGAGGGTGAAATTGGAGTACCTTTTAGAGAAGGGTTTTATCAGGCATTGTGTGCCCCCTAGGAATATCTAGTTTTGTTTTTTTAAAAGGAAGATGAGAAGTTGTTGATTTTTTTATTATCATTGCTGGAACCAGGTAACGATAAATAAAATATACCCATTATCTAGGATTTATGACCTCTTTAATTGATTGTGAGGCATGAGTTGGTTCTCAAAGAATGATATGAGATCTGGCTTCCTCCAATTGAGGGTTTACGGGGATGATATTTCAAATTGGGCATTCTATTTTTCTCTATTGAAACTATGAGTTCTTGGGGATTCCTTTCGGTGTAATGAATACCCCAACTGTGTTTATGGATTTGATGGATTATATATTCCTTCCATAATTGGACTGATTTTTGGTTTTCTTCACTGATGTAATACTCATCTACTTTGCATCAGTGGAGGAGTATACAAAGCACTTGGGGATGGTCCAATACATACTCTAACAGCACCAGATTTATGGTAATCTCTTTAAGTGACAGTTATGGATCTAAGAGATCCAATTTATGGGGAAATACATTTCTAATAATGTAATATCTATATATCTAGTGAATATTGATATAGTTATTTCTTGGGATCCACCCAAGAGAATATCAGGGGTGTGGAGTTTCCTTGGCTTGGTGGGGTACTACAGGAGGTTCATGGAAGACTTCACCTGGATTTTAAACCCTTTTAAAGCCCTAAAACTGAAAGGGGATCCATTTACCTACATAGAGTTGTGTCATAGATTCATTGATAATTTTAGGATGAGGTTGACCAGTGCTCTTATGTTGAGACTTTCTATGGATGGTGTGGAGTATGTAGTGTATTGTGATGCCTCTAGAGCTAGGCTCAATTATGTGTTGATGCATATTCAAGCATTGATCACATATGGCTTTACATAGTTGAAACCCCATGATCAAAAATATAAAACTCATGTCTTAGAGTTAGAAATTATAGTCTCAACAATGAATATATGGAAGCACTATATTTTTGGAGTATCATTTGTTGTATTCTCAGACCATAAAAGTTTTAGTTATATCTTTATGTATGGAGATCAAAACCTAATACATGGAACTAGTTAGATTTTACTGCAAGAATATGAAATTTAGATAGTCTATAATCCTTGGAAATGAAACATGGTGGTAGATTACCTTAGTAGAAATTCCCACTTTCATTTATTAGAGGAGGAATCTGATCAGTTTTCTTCATTGCAGCTGATCCTTGTAAATGATATGGGTGTAGCTTATCTTTAGATGATGGTGTTGGATCCTCTACTTCTCTAGTGTGTGAGGGAGGCTTAGTTGGGATACATTGACTGTGATGTTCTATATGAACATATATCTCTTGTAGATTCACCATATGTATTTTTGGAAGGAGAGGATCAAATCATCCATTTCTAGGTACAGACGGTGGTTCCAATCATGATGTGATATGAGGTGATGATGGAATTTCACACTTCTCAATTGATTGTAAATATTGGTGTATGGAATATTTAAAGGGACCTTAAACAATAGTTTTAGTGTGCTAACATGATAAGGCATGTGGCTAAGTTTGTATTTTAGTATCTCACATGTCATCAGGTGAAGGATGGGCACTATGTTTCGGAAGGTTTGGCATAGCCTCTTGAGATCCTAAGGTCAAAATGGGATGGCATATACATGGGATTTTTTATAATTCTTCCACAGATAGAAAGAGGCCACAATTCCATTTGGTTGATTGTTGGAAAACTTAAAAAGTTGGCATATTTCCTTTCCATTGGGAAAAAAAGTTGGATGGAGAGTCTAGGATGATTGTACATGTTGTAGATCATCCGCCCCCATGGGGTACCCTTGACAATTGTCTCTGACCGTGATGTATGGATTATGAAATGGTTGTAGAGAGGCCTAAATGATGAATTGGGAACCCATTTAAAGATGAGTATGGAGCTTTACCCCTTAAGTATGGGCAAATCAAGTGCACTATCCATGTGTTGAATGATATGCCAAGGGAATGTGTGTTAGAATTTGGTTGGATCCAGGAGGATCACTTTCCATTAGTAGAGCTTGCTTATAATAATAATTGTCACTCTACATTCAACATGGTACCTTTTTTGGAATTTTATGGGATGCCCTACAGGTCACCCTTTTGTTGTATTGATATTGTCTAGGAATCTCATGTTGGGTTATAGATAGTGAAGGTGATGAAGAAGAAGGTCCAGGTTATCTGTGAGTGGATAAGTGTATCCCAGAGCCAAAAAAACTTATGTAGATCGACATCATAATCCCTTGAAATTTGATCAAGGAGACCATGTTTTCATGAGAGTCACTATATGATGAGGAATATGGATGTTTAGCGGGGAGGTAACTTATCCCCAAGGTTTAATAAGCCATGTATAATATAATGGAAGGTAGGTTAGGTAGCCGAACAGAAAGCCTTACCCCCACATTGGAGTGGGTTCATGACATCTTCTATGTGTTTTAGTTGAGGAGATATATGTATGATCCTACAAACATCATTGACTGGGGAGAGCTATAAAACAAGGATTTATCCACCTTTGTGAAGTACCCATTGGTGATCTAGGATTGGTAGTAGAGGATCATGTGAGGATGGATCAATATCATGGTTCATTTGTTATAGTGGAACGAGAGTATGCAAGAGATCTCTTATGAGCAGGAGATCTAGATTCAGGCTCAGTATCCCCACCTTTTTATTTATCTTGTGATTTTGGGGGATGAAAATCCTTGATAGGGGGAATAATTTAGTGACCCTTTTTTACCTTGTAAGACATCGAAATATATTAAGAAACATTTTCAGAGCCAGGAACTATGATAGTGTGAAATTCTAAAGCCCTGTGAGCTTGGAATTGATATTATAAAAATATTAATATCATGTGCATGCATTTTTTGGGAATAATGGGGTAGCTCCTAAATATATCCTTAAATAAGAAATCTGAGACCATGTTTGATTCTAGGATATAGGTTTTATCGTAGGTTTAACCTATGTCTGATCGGTGGCTGACATCCTATTGAGGCATCTGTTGGTGGGTTTATTTAATTAAAATAAATAAATAAATTATTTATTGGTTTTTTAAATGGACTAATTAAAATCCTTCATAAATAAACACTTATGGTGATTTTCAAAGGGTTAGACACATTACCATTGTGATACATGAGATGAGGTTTAGAGTATTCCTCATTGGAGAATCTAAATTAGACAACAAATGAAAATCAAATTAAGGTGGATTGAGAGGAAGTGGACATAGTTGCTATTCACCTTCACTTGAGAAAATGTTCTTCACAAACAATCAATCCTTTTTTAGTTAGAGATTTCCAATTATTGTTTCCCCCCTTTATTAAAATATTGATCGCGGATATATATTTCTCTTCTTTTGATCAATGTTTTCTTACCCTTCTCATATTCTTATTTATGAATTAATTTATTTTATTTATTTTATTCTTTTTATTCCATGATCTCACCTTGGATTCCCCACTTTTAAATCATTGGCTATGAACTCTTTTCCAATGATGTTTATCACCCTTATTATTGTGATTATCCACCCATCAATTATCGTTTTATTCATCATTGTCCTATAGGGTCATAGTTCAACTTTCTTGGGGTGTGTTCAAGCATGATCAAACTATTAGATTCATTTTGGTTACGTGGATGATGAATACGATAGTGTTTTGAGGATAGATAAAGACTTTTTTGTTGGATGGATGTGATTATTTTCCATACATCTAGGATATAGGATGATGACAGGAAACATGAGGCACATGGGATGCATGATGAACCACTGCAGGTGATCAGTATACAATTTCGGTCATCAGATGCTGGGAATCGACATATGGAGGTGTTATCCTTTGATTTTGGGTGGTAAACTGGTGAGGATCAGGGTGGCGATGTTGTATCTAGAATATTCTTGAAGGAAATCTAGGAATTTAGAAAATTCTTGAATGTACACTGTGTAACTCAAAAGAACACATGGATTATAGCCCCCTATTTGTAGCTATAGGGTCTATAATAGAGTTAAGGATCACATGCCGTGTGTTTGGGGCCAAAAAACATGTGACCCTACTAAGGTGGCTAAGCCGTGTTCCATCTACACTCAGTTAGGACCCTGTGAAGGGGGACACGCCATGTACTCTGGGAGTACACAAGCATGGGTCGGGTGGAAAAGACACACCATGTGGGATAATGACACATTATATATGATGGAATGGCCTCTAATCCATGCCTATATAAGAAATCATCCATGAAATATAGTAGTACCACACGTTGTGTCTCCCCCTGTACACACCATGCACCCTATTTTGAGAAACTTACACCTTGTGTATCTCCTAAATCTGACTCGAATTTTGACTTGA
This sequence comes from Viscum album, assembly GCA_963277665.1. Taxonomy (NCBI): domain Eukaryota; kingdom Viridiplantae; phylum Streptophyta; class Magnoliopsida; order Santalales; family Viscaceae; genus Viscum; species Viscum album. The sequence continues at coordinate 1,260,241,917 of OY728122.1, forward strand.
TAGTATTTTATCCTAAATATTTTTTCACATAAAATGTGATGGTAGAATGTATAGTCGATTTAGAGATAAGATGTGAAATTTTTTGAGCATGACACTACTTTAGCTGACTCTTGACAATGGTAGTGATCATATGGGATCATTAGAGAGATACATAGGTTGTAAACCCCCATATTGCATCAGGGAATAAGTCACCCATACTCCTTGCACTGGACTTAGTATCACCCTCTAATGAACTATGGAATGGGTCATCACTCTACCTATTGAGTGGAACCCCTTGATGGACTCGGTTATGGGGCCTATTACTACTAATTGGAACCCCACTAATAGACTAGGGCATGTGGCCTCTACCTTCTGAATATCACCCTCATGATAGGCTAGGGAATGGGTCCTCTAAGTATAGAGTGGAACCCCCTTAATAGACTAGGTCATGGGTCCTCTTCCTACAGAGTGGAACCCTCTGATGTTCTCTATTGGATATTATTCCCCCTATACTATGTCGCTCAGTGGTAAGCTATGAGTCCTTCATATGGTTACTTTGATGAATACATGATAAGTAAGGCCTCAGAGATAGACCCTTTGGAGCTGTTGGTAGACTCATCGGCCTAGGCTAGGTTATAAGATAGATATCCCTTTTCTCTCTTGTCTGGGAATATTTTATGAGAATATATATATAAACATACATCTGGTTTTTTCTTCCCTCTTGCTTTGGGTTGATATGGATACTTATATGGTATCTCTTTGTTGCTCCTCTTCAGTTTTCAAGGTGTCCTATATGGTATGTATATACTAAACCATGCATGGGCTTTGCGGGTAGGTGTTGTGCCTTATAAAAATGATGCAAAAATAAGAGGTAATTTCAAGGGATCATAGGGATACTTGGGTGTATAGACCATTTATGGTGGTTGGGCTTAGAAATATGCACCCAGGATCTATCAGGTATTTTCTATCCTATTATCTATCAGGTTGGGGCTTCATTTCTGATTTGGTTTGTATTTTTTTCACATAATACTTTGGTTTTTCTCCACCATACTCTGATTGTATTCCATAGATGTTATTTCATGCATGGTTTTTCTTAAGTTGTTACAACCCTTTTTATTATTCCTCTTCACTGTCTCATGGGGATGGTTGGGTACATGTATATATGTATACTAGGAAAAGGTCTCTCATTTATGTTAGGCCTTTCTAGTTCTTGTCATAATCCAAAAGACTATAGAAGTGGGCTTGGGTTTGTGGAATCCCAGCCTCTAACTGACTAGGTATGACAAGGTGGGTCAGGTCATTATAAATTATGGGAATATACTATGATGGTTATTCCATTGATAAATATGATGGTGATTTCAAGTGTAACATTGATGGTTATTACAAGTATAACCATGATGGTTATTAAATGTGTAACCATGAGCATTACTCCATAAGTAAGAGTGTAACAACCCAGGTACTTGTAAAATAATTTTTTTATAGTACGTAATTAAATATTTAAATTCATTATAAATTTATAATGAAAATAAGGAATTTATATGGATAGAATAGTAACTTTATGGTAGGAATAGTAAAATGACCATTAGGAATAGTAATTTTGGAAAATAGAATAGTATCCTCACCAATGAGAATATAAATAAAATTTATAAATCTTATAAGTGTAACCATGGTGTACTTATATCGTTGAAAAAGTAAATAAATGTTTTGGAAATGATAAATTAAGTGTTGGTATTTTTCTAAGTCATAAATATTTAATTAAAATTTATAACTATTTTAATGATTTAAAAGAAAATTTATTTTCATAAAACTGAATCATAAATTAATATTTCATTTTCTTATGGTTATAATATAATTTTATGAGACATTAATTAATTTTTTCAAGGTGTTATAAAATCAGTTATAGTTTTAAAATTGTAATTTTTCAAATTAATTATGATTTTATTTGATAATTAAATTTATCATATTTAGAAATTTATTTTGATAAAATAGAGTTCATTTTTAAATTAAACACATTGAAAAATGGTTTGGGTGAATTTTTGGGATTTTTATGAAATACATGAATTTTTCAGTGAATAGTGAAATACGGTAATTTAAAATAAATATACATTATATGTTAAATACACTATTCCTAACATCATGAATGATGTAAGAACCACAATATAAAACTTACCATGATTATTTTAATATATTTTATGATAATTCTAAGACTATTCATAGTCTTGAGCCAAATTAATAAACTAATGAATAAAATAATCAAAAACCCTCCTCTCATCTACTATAAATACCACCCCTCACCCCTACTCTCCTCACTCCTCTCAAGATTTGATAATTGTCCAAATTATATCCAATCCACTTACCAGGACTCTTCCCCACGTCTAAGACCTATTGTTCTCACCAAAATTCCAAAACCAAGGGCCTTAAATAGGATCTCAAGTAGAAGAGATCAAGAGGTAACAATCCTCTTTCAATTTCTTTTATTTTCTTTTAAATTATTTATCTTTTCTTATAAAATATTCACCTCACCTTATAAAAGAGGAATGAAAACTACATAATATTATATATATTGGAATTTTAATATGTTTATGGAAAAATTAATCATCATACTTCTTCTCCGCTCCCTTAATTTCTAAAAATAAAAACATTGTATGTGATATGGCGAATTGCCGACATCATGGAAGATGTGTTTTCAATTTCCATTATAGACATCATGGATGATAATAAAACCTTTTAAATGGTTATAAAAATATTATAAATTGTCCTATATAACCAATTTTATGTTCTGTAATTAACAAATACCCATAATATTAAATTACATAATGAAATTAGTTTGTGATTATCGTAGAACCACAAAAATGATCTAAACGAATATCATTAATGTTTTATCTAATGATTCATAATCATATAAAAAAATTATTTATGATTTTATTTAATTTTATAGAAACATATTAATACCATTTAATTCAAATTTTGTATTTTCACATCCATTTTACAAGAAAATCCATTACGAATTGACCAAGGAAACCTTGTAAAGAACGCACCCTAAATAATAGAAAAAAATATATTTTTAATAAATGGGTGGAATGATGTTATAAAATGATCATATAAGGTGATATAAAAATTAATATGTTTCTTTAAAGTATTAATAACACTCTTTTAACCATTATAGAAGAGATTATAACACGTTTGAAGTAAGAAGAACCCGAGGTAAAGGAATTCTTAACCCAATTTTTATTCTTTTGGTTAACCTTCTACTTCAATGATTTTGTGGTACTAAGATTATTTATGTAATTAAATTTTTTTATATTATGTTTTTTATGTGTATTTATAGTGTATAAAAATATTTCATTCATTCAATAAATTCTCACTTTTATTATACAGTGTTTGTAAGGTTATTTTCTTTGGAAATCCTCTTTTAAAATTCTATTTTTATAAGATTCAAAAGGGATGTTTTTATGAAAGTTTTCTTACTTTATTATTAGTTTATGGTTCTTGGGAATTTTTTATGATAAATTGTGGGAAATATATATCCCTCCAATTAATTGGGTATGTTTAAGTTTTAGGTTGGTCATATGGTTACACCAAGTGTAACTGTGATGGTTACATCATAAGGTAGCCAAGAGGGTTACATCATATGGTAGTCAGGAGGGTTACAAATCATAAGGCATCCATTATGGTTAAAATATTAAGAAATTAATGCCAAAATTTACCTTTATTTTATTATTTATGTTTTCTATTTTTATTTAAATCTCAAGTTTTCACAAAGTAACTATGTGATACTCATTGGGTGAGAAGTATGTCTTTGTGAAAATGATTTCATATGTTTATTAGAATTCATGTACAGACAGATTATCTCATTATTTTTATATTCCTTACTAATATTCTGTGCTTATATAAAGTTTAAATATATCTTTCATAGGGTTTAATGATGGGTACGAGAAAAGGATAATCCAATTTGAATGTTTTGAAGACTTTTCATGAATATTTTTCATGTTTTTATTAAAAAAAATTTATATTATGAAAAATGTATATGGATTCAGTAGTATCCAATTTTTATTCTTATGGGATGATATGTATATATTTTGTCATAAATTTATAAAACTATATACCTAATATATCTTTGGGAATTTAAAGGAGTGAATTCTTAAATAATTTACTAGATTATGTAATGTTTATGGTTGATCCCTTACAGTTGGAATCAGAGGATGGTTTAGATAACTATAGGGGATAGGATTGTAACGACCCAATGTTTTTAATGGAAATTCCATTATTATAAATATTCCATAAAATCACATAATAATGAACTACTAAGTGATAAGTGACCTTTAAACATAAGTTTGTCACTTATGTGTTTGGAATTTTGAAAATCTGACATACACGGTTGTGTTCAAGATGTTTTTTGGAGTCTAATAAAACAAAAATAATTTTTTGGTGAATAGATACCTACCATAATGAATAGTAACATACCCTTATGAATAGTGATATACCCAAATGAATAGTATCCTCACCTATGGTGGTATAAAAATAATATTCAAGTTGGAAGTACGATATACCTATTGTTTAGAATGAGTTAATGAATGTTTTAAAACTGGTTTTGATAATAAATTATTATTTTAATTAAATATTAAAATAATTATATTTAGAAAATTATTTTTAAAAAATTGACTTCATTTGTGGATTCTACACATCAATAAATGGTTAGGGTGAATTTTTGAGATTTTTCTGAAATACTTAAATTTTTTAGGAATAGTAAAATATGGTAATTCACCGTATATATACATTATAAGATAAATAGACTATTCCTAGCATCATGGATGATGTCACCACCCATGGTTAGAATTAACATGACCCATTTACTATTATTGGTCATGGAATACTTACTATTCTTTGTCTTGTAAAGAAATAATAAATTAAGGGTTATAATATCATGAAATCCCTCCTCTCCTCCACTATAAAAACCCCCTTCACTCCCTCTTCTATCTACTCCTCTAAAGCTCCAATAATTCTCTAGATTCTTCCCAAATATTTCTTCAAGTTCCTCCCCCACGTTCAAAATCTCTCAGCTTCCTCAAAATACCAAAACCTTTCCCCTTAAGAGGTTCTCAAAGGAGGAGGTATCAAGAGGTAAATTTCTCTTCCCAAATTTCTTCTTTTCTTTTAAGTTCTTTTCTTTTTATTTCTTTCCTATCCTCCCTTCACCATAATAGTATGATAAATCTAGTAGCATACATTCACTAGAATTTATTCACGATAGTGGTATATTTCATTATCTTCTCCCCTTTCCCCACCCTTTTATTTGAATGAAATGAAAGCATCGATTGAGATATGATAATTTAGCACATTCAAGGGCAACAGTTTATCAATTTTTATTATTATATTTAATTCTGGTCATGAAACCATTTTTGTTACGATTGAACCAGATTATTATATATGTAATATATCCTATTTTTGGTTTGGTAATCCTTTGGTACAAATGGAATTAAGTTATAAATCAAAACACATTCTTTGTAATCAAACCCCCCGAATACCAAAAACGGTTATCACTAAGGTTATATATGTAATAATTCAACATCAATCTAAGTAACCTAATTAAAAATAAAACCATGTAATATCCTGTATATTAACTAAAGAATATAACTTTAATTCTGGACAACCACTTTCATCTATCATATAATACAAACTTGGATATAAGTGAACCGATCTTTAAAGCCAAGTAAACAAATGAGCTTGAACAATGAAATTGAACCTTATAACTAATCAAAAAGGATTTTAATGAACTAAAAAGGGTTATAATAAATAAATTAAATATAGAAGAGGTTCTGGAATTATCAATTAATAATCCTAATTTGTTTATTCAGGTAATTAATAACAAGTGGAGAACACCACCGGATTTAAGGTAAGGGATCCTCCCCTTTTCACTCTTAATCAAGATTGTTCTCTATGCTATGACTTTTTGTGTAATACCAAGTTATGAAGTATGTTTATACACCTTACCCATACTTCCCACTTGATTTATATGTAATTATAAACCCCCTTTCTCTCTCATCAATCCCTCTTGGTTACACCCGACACCATGCCGATAAAATCGTAACGAATTCTACCTGAACCTTCTTCGTTCTTTCGGGTTGCCTTATATTTATTTCAAAATGGTGTTATCTTATATATTTATGTGAATATTATGAATTCTGGTTAGTTGTAAAATATTATTATATCAAGACCCTTTCGTGAAATTCCTTCAGGGATATACATGTTTTTCAAAGATTCCCCCTTTGAACTTTCTGATAAGCACACCTATTTTAAGGGGTGTTCCCAAATTTTTACCCAAATTTCAAGTTCACTCTATATAAGGACCCAACCTTAAACCTTACATAATATTGAATTAAATGAATAATTCACATTGAGAATCTTTTCAGGTTTAGAGTTTTAGAGAATTAGGACATAACTATTACATCTTAAAATATTACAAAGTAGGCACTTCTACACAGTTTCCATTTTTTTTCAAAACATCAACTCTAAAAAAAGAGTCATGTATAGTTCCATGTTTAAGACAGAATGAGTTTTCATTCATCCCATCCATGACCCTATTCCACATTATGTCCTGTGAAAAACAATTCAGAAACTTGGGATGAGCATTAAAATCTCAGTAAAGGATACACGAAGAAGTAAAACTGTTAGTTTTTCAAAACAACAAGTAAACCATGAATACTATAACATAAGTAATACTTTTCACCTTTATGAAGTAGTAAATACTCTTCACTAAATAAAAGATCATTACTTATCCTTTTGTAACCAAAATATTACCATAAAAACCATATAAAGAACACATAACATATAAAGGTAACTTGAGACATAAACATACTTAAATGGAATAACCATACGATCAACTTCCACACATATCTCTAAATGGAATAGCCATACGGCCGACTTCCATACCCAATGCATTGGAGGTTATAACCTAAGCACCCATCCTGGTATTCACGGAACCACCCATCATATGTTTTGTCATGTAACCACCATTAAAATGTCCAAGTACCATCATAACACATAAAATATTTCAAATATAAACATTTCACTAATAACATTTCATTTTCAATCACAAGAAGTAATTTCACGATATTGAAATAATCAATCCATTTTCAAAAACAATTTTAAAAAATATTTTTGAATCAAAGTGTCCCATACCACATTGAAGCATTCAATGGAATTATATTTTAAAAAAATTAATTTCCATATAAATAAATACTCAAAACCATTTTTGAAACATGGGCATTAAATATAATTATTTAGAATAATAAATCATTAAAACATTTAAAAATTATATTTTTTTAAAGAGTTTTAACAAAATGAGAGACTGTTGAATACAAATAATTGCGGAATAACATTTAATCAGAACATTATAATATCATTAGAATAAAGGGATTCATGATATAATATGTCAACGGACAGTATATACACCATATAAGAGTGAATTGGTGCATAAAAACAATGAAGTCTCAATGGAATTGTAAATTGAGATGAAATCCATTATAAAGATGGTATTCTTAAATTAAGGATAAATCAATCTAAAAATAATGTGTGAAAAATATAAATACACCCAATATAAGTAGATAATAAGTGTAAAACAATCAAAGTTCATTCACACATATTCATAGGATGGCATATTCAATAACTACAAGTTGAACCCAAAGAATCGAAATTGGGTTAAGAAGTTCCCTTGTAAAAATTCGACAGCCTAACGGTGTCACTTTAAAATTTAGAAAATGATTTGATGAGACAAAAAGGGTATCTCATCACTTGTAAATAAATTTTACACCAATAAGGATATAGAAAAACATATCCCAACATAATAAGATGTAAATTAAAAGACATAATAAAAAAGAATTCTTCTAAAAAGAGAAGGGTGAAAGGTTCCCTTACCGATTTGGTAACATACAAAACATATGCCACATGAAAGAAGGATCATACAATGAAGATTTAAATACTCATAAATGAAATTATATTACACAAATAGTACAATTATGGTCAGTACATACACCAGACAAAATGAAATAGTGGCAAATATAGCATGAATCTCAGGGGAATAAAAAGTGAGATGAAATCCCCTTACCACGTTGTAATCAATCGAGTCATATGACCCAAAGTTAATAACCACCAAATGAATCAAATAATACCATGAATATAATGATAATCACGATAATATATATCAAAAAGCAGTACACAATACAACACATGCAATAAATAAGTGGCGAATAAAGGAAATCTCACGGAATTAAAAGTGAGATAAGAAATCCCTTACCTCGTGTCCGACTTGACTCGATCATTCTTTAATATCCTGAATAATAAACTAAAGTTAATTTATACTCTCTTAAGAACATTTTTCAAGTTTATTATTCCTTTTTATATCACTTATTACCTTGTTATAAACATTATGTAATCATTTAAGTTAATACTGTTTGTTTTGTCAATATTTGGTACTTGAGTCAAAAATGAACTTCTTATAATTACATGTTGTTCATGTGGTCAAAGGTTCATTATATCCATAATGATATTCATGATTTGGATATCATATAGATCATATATATCCAAAATAAACAAGTATTTATAATAGTACATAACATTTAGAGGTAAGAAATGAAATGCACCGTTCATGGAGATGGTAAGCTGTACGTACGCATGAACGCTACTTCTATTTCTATTTCATATTTAATGGAATTAAAACATAATGATACACAGTAGTATTATAATTCCAGTATTTTATCATATATAATTTCATTAAATCTACCCTTTATACTTACCACATATGGTATGAAAGATTCATATCACTTTGAGGGGGCGGTAGTCCGCACTTCCTCTAATGTGATTATCGCGTTTACCCATAATGGAAACCATAAAGGCATGAAATAAATGGAAATTACAGAATCATAAAGAAAAAATAAAAATAATATATATCATATATAAATAAAGTTCCATCATAATGTCCACCCTGAGAGGCGGTAGGAGATAATTGAATAATCATCATTTCGTGAGGCGTTAGTTTTTTCATCCACAGAAAAATTATGTTATTCATCCATTAGATGGAGGTGTGTGTAAGTGTAGCTCGAATCCTTCTAATACAAAAAGCATAGTATATTGAGGATACTTATTTTTTTACTAAAGAAAGGAATAAAATGAGTTTAGGGGTTGGAGAAGTAAAATAAAAGAAAACAATTTAAGAGAAATCGTTACCTTTAATTTGGGTAACTCCCTTTGGTTTGAACCAAAGGACTTCTTGAAGTGCCTTCTGACTAAGGTAAGTCTTCTAGGAGGAGGAGAGGGACATAGGGAGATTGACTGGTCAAAGTTTTGATGATCCAAAAGTCTTTATAGGTGTGAGTAATTGTTTATATGTGGTCTCTTTTTATAAGGGGGAGGAGGGGCTCTTTAGGAAACTGTGAAATCATTATTTTATTATATAATGATATTAGGTTTCTAATGGTCCAAAAATTATTATAGTAGAAGATAAGATGACTCATGATTGAAATAAAATAATCCAATATTAATTGGACAGGTTATGGATAATATTTTAATCATTATAATCTTATTTATTTAAATGATTTATTAATGAGGTAAACACTGCATCATTATTGTGTCATACAAAATTTAAATTATTTGATGCCTAAAAATTATAACAAAACTAAAATGATATAGTAAATAGTTTTATCTTTCCAATGAATATTTAAATTTGAAAATATAATTTATATAATCCCTTCTAAAAATCAATTTAATAAAAGATATATTTGCTTTTGTCATTTTTGCCTTTACTTTAAGTTAATTAATCTAAATTGTCATTATCACTCCCAAGTGGCTCCATGGGGTCCCAAAATCGACCCAAAGATGAAAATGGTATTTAATTAATCAACCAATAAGGTTTGGACAAGTGTTAAGGTAATTTGTAATTATTAAAATACTCTTTTTACCTTGAATTACCCTATTTACCTTTCACCATGGTAAATAAAAGTCAAAAGTTACTATTCACCAAAAATTATTTTCAATCTTATTGAACCAAATTTTACTTCTTGATAAAAACCATGTATGACGGATTTTCGAAATTCAACTCATAGATGTGGTAAAATTTCATTTAAATGAAAAAGTTTGTTCTTTTAACTACTACTAAGTGATTTCACTATTCATTAAAAATTTAAGTTTTTCAAAAAAATACCAAAAATTTATCCTAAGCTTTATTTAATATTAAGACTTAAAAAATGATGTCTATTTTGATAAATTCAAAACATATAAGTGGCAATAATTAATTTAAAATTAATTTCTGTGGTTAAAACAAATAGCGTGTTTTTAAGAAACAATAACTTTCAAAAGATTGACACTTGTTTATGTCCAATTTCAAAGTAAAATTAATTTCAATGACTAAAATTGGATTAAAAGGTAAAAATATATTATAATTACACTTTAAAACCAATTAAAAATATAATCTAACCATATAAATAAATTAGATTAAAACACAGTTTTGAATTAAAATACAATATTTTTCACTATTCATTAGAAAATGAACTTTATCAGAAAAGTTCCAAAAAATTTACAAAAATTAAATTTTGATGTCCCCATTATAAAGAATGATTTTATTTGTTTTAATATAATGTATTAAAGTGACAAAAATTATCATTAATGAGGGTTCACCATTAAAAGGCAGTAAATCCGCCTTTTAATGTAAATTATGCTTAAAATTAGATTCATTCACATTTTATGAATCTAACTTTTATTGGATAAATGTAAAAACATTTAACAAACAAGTATAATCATATTTTAGTTAGTTTTTTTCATTCCTTCCAATACAACATTTAGGAGTTAACTACCATTTAAAATAATAATATTATATTATTAGTGTGCAATGTAAGATTTCAAAGAAACCTGTTGTTGCATATCAAGGACGCTATCGAACATAGAAACCCATTTAAAGTAAAATTAATATTTAATTAAAAAACATTAAAAAATATGAAAATGTCATACTCCATTTATCTGGGATGTTACATCATTCCACCGTTTTGGGAATTGCGTCCCCGCAATTTAAAAATTGTGCTTGGGAACTTCATTTAAAGCACCACATTGAAAAAAGATTCAATAAACCTATCACTTTAAAATAAGTTAAGATAAGTAAAAAGGTTACCCTAGACAATAGATACTATGATTCCATGAAAACATGGATATGGAGGAGAAAAAAAACCTTCAAGTTCTAATGGAGAGTGATAGAAAACATGTTTAGGAGAAAGTTAACCACCAGAAATTCACAGACTTGTGATGGGTTAAACAGTCTTTGATTCCCCAGTAGGAAAAGTTAATAGACAAGGTTTTTGTTTTAAGTTACTTTTCATTGAGGAATTTATTTATGAACTTAAATAAAAAAATAAGGAAATATACTTACTTGTAATGTAGACATTCATCTTTTACAAGATTTCTCACACAAACTCATATTTTCTCCAAATGATGAGTATTCAGGATGATGTTTTATCACATTAAGAGTGCTATAATAAACTTTGAGAGAATCAAATAATCCACAAAAGATAATATATATATTTCCCATGTCTACAGACCTTAACAAAAACCAAAACGGTTTGTGTGAGATCAGATAATCCCCAAAAAAGGATAATCTTTTACAAAAATAAAAACTACTCTTAATCTCCAAAATTTGTCCAACAAAACCCAAAGTTCATTAAAGACCATTCAATAAACAACTATACATAAAATTCTTCAAAGTAATCCAAACTAAGATTTAAACCCAAATCTCAAAAGGATTTAATCACACTGTCTTCCAAGATAAATCTTAACATTTATCTCCAAATAACATCAGTTACTCTTAAAGTATCATATTGAAAAGTAATTAACCTAATCACATATCCTCCATGATAGGTTAATAATTTCCATAGATAACCCAAGATCAACTTTTCTTAATTCATAAAATCATCTATCTAAAAATAATTAGGCAAACTAACCAGGGACTTCATGTAGTCCAGTGGTAGGCAATAAATACTAGTCACACTTTGGTTGTGGGTTCGATCCCCACAGCTTCGTCCGATTGGATGGGTTGTCACACGGTCTATGTGTTGTCCCTTTTCAAATACTATATAATTTTATAACATTACCAATAAGAGATAAATTTATCAAAAATAACCATAGCATATTTTAACAATGAAGGTTTTCTAATAACTTTCATTTTGCTTCCCAAAAATGTATTAACCTATAATTTCCTCAAATTCAAGGATCATATAAACCCAAACGGTTCTTTATAACTATATCCACAACAAAAAATATAATTATTCCTAGAATAAAATTTTCATATATCAATATTCAGGGTTACACATACTATAAAAATTCTTCTAATGTAATTCCCATCATCAAAAGATCCTTAATAATTTTAAGCATTTCACCATCCTAAAATCTACCATAACTCTTGAATCCCTTATATGTTGACTTCTTACTCGTTCAACATTATTCATGATCCATTAACCATTCCTTTTAAACTTATTCTAAAATAATTATTTCCTACAAATAGAATCATGAATCATATCCTAATATTCAATACTATCAAAACATATGTTAGGAAATAATCCATACCTTTCATTGGTCATTGTCAGCTTCTTCATCCTCAATCAGAATGGCATTAGGTGTTGGTAAACAAATATTTGTACGATCCCGGTGATCCCATTCTAGAAACATCTTCATAGGACACCTGTCTGTATAATGACTATTCACTCCACATTTAAAACATTCAATGGATCCCTCAAAAATAACTTCTTTCCCTTTCCAAGAGTCAACTAGATGCTTCCTCTTTACCATGGAAGGTTCTTACTTTATGACCTTCATTCCCACATCTATAGCATCTTCCTGTCCCTTTGAAGCATTTTCCTAGGTGTTTCTTTCCACATCCTTGGAACATTGGTTTCTGAACATACTTACCTTTATGATTATTACTTGAAATTATGTATGTATTAGTTTCTCGCATATACGATGCCTTATAAAAATAACCAAGTATCATGTTTTCAATCATGACTCCAGATAGTTGGTTGAGAATAACCACAAGAGTTCTCATTGAATCTCTCATTTCATTCAGTTTCTCATTCAGAAAACCGTCACAATTTTCTTCACATCCACGGTTACTTTGGTGCCTGCTAGATCCAGCCATTTAGTAAAACCAAAAAGTTCAGTGTGAGTATATCCGTAAAATCATCATATAATATCTTATGAGGAGGGTAAATACTTATTCAGGTTATCTTAAACTCATTTAAAATAACTATGAATCTTTCTAATATGCTAACCATTATGGTTATGTCACTTATGCTTAGATAACACCCTAATCTCTAAAGTTATCTAAACTGACCTCTGATACCAACTATAAGGACCCAGCCTTAAACCTTACATAATATTGAATTAAATGAATAATTCACATTGAGTATCTTTTCAGGTTTATAGTTTTAGAGAATTAGGACATAACTATTTCTTCTAAAAATATTACAATGTAGACACTTCTACACATTTTCCATTTTTTTCAAAACATGAACTCTAAAAAAAGAGTCTTGTCTAGTTCCATGTTTAAGACATCATGACTTTTCCATGATCCCATCCTTGACCATATTCCACATTATGTCCTATCAAAAACATTTCAAAAACTTGGGATACGCATAAAAATATTAGTAAGGGATACACAAATAAGTAAAACTGTTAGTTTTTCAAAACAACAATTAAACCACGAATACTTTAACATAAGTAATAATTTTCACCTTTATGAAGTAGTAAATACTCTTCACTAAATAAAATATCATTACTTACCCTTTTTTAACCAAAATTTTACCATAAAACACATATAAAGAACACATAACATATAAAGGTAACTTGGGACATAAACATACTTTAATGGAATAACCATATGGTCGATTTCCACACATATCACTAAATTTAATAGCCATACTACCAACTTCTATACCCAATGCATTGGAGGTTATAACGTAACCACTCGTCCAGGTATTCACGGAACCACCCCTCATATGGTTTATCATTTAACCACCCATCAAATGTCCAAGTACCATCATAACACATAAAATATTGAAAATATAAACATTTCACTAATAACATTTCATTTTCAATCACAAGAAGTAATTTCATGATATTGAAATAATCAATCCATTTTCAAAAACCATTTAAAAAAGATTTTTGAATCAAAGTGTCTCATACAACTTTGAAGATTTTAATGGAATTATAATTTTAAAACATTAATGTCCATATAAATAAATACTCAAAACCATTATTAAAACATGGAAAATAAAGATAAAGATTTAGAATAATAAATCTTTAAAACATTTAAAAATGATATTTTTGTTAAAGAGTTTTTAACAAAATGAGAGACTCTTGAATACAAATAATTGTGGAATATCATTTAATAAGAACTTTATAATATCATGAGAATAATGGTATTCATGATATAATATGTCAAAGGACATTATATAAACCATATAAGAGTGAATTGGTGCATAAAAACAATGAAGTCTCAATGGAAATGTAAATTGAGATGAAATCAATTATAAAGATGGTATCCTTAAATTAAGGATAAATCAATCTCATAATTATGTGTGAAAAATATAAATAAACCCAATATAAGTGGATATTAATTGTAAAAAAATCATATTTCATTAAAACATATTCATAGGATGACATATTCAATAACAACAAGTTGAACCCAAATAATCGAAATTGGGTTAAGAAGTTCCCTTGTAAAAAATCGACAGCCTAACGACGTCACATTAAAATTCAGAAAATTAGTTGATGAGACAAAAATGGTATCTCATCATTTGGAAATAAATTTTACATCAATAAAGATATATAATAACATATCCCAACATAATAAGATGTAAATTAAAAGACATAACAAAAAGATGTCTTTTAAAAAGAGGAGGGTGAAAGGTTCCCTTACCGATTTGGTAACCTACAAAACATACACCACATGAAAGAAGGATCACAAAATGAAGATTTAAATACTCATAAATGAAATTATATTACACCAATATTATAATCATGGGAAGTACATACACCACACAAAAGGAAATAGTGGCAAATATAGCTTAAATCTCACAGGAATAAAAAGTGAGATGAAATCCCCTTACCACGTTGTAATCAATCGAGTCCTATGACCCAAAGTTAATAACCACCAAATGAATGATATAATACCATGAATATAATTATAATCATGATAATATATATCAAAATGTAGTACACAATACACCACATGTAATAAATAAGTGGAAAACAATGGAAATCTCACGGAATTAAAAGTGAGATAAGAAATCCCTTACATCCTGTCTGACTTGGATCAATCGTTCTTTAATCTCCTGAATAATAAACTAAATTTAATTTATAATTGCTTAAGAACATTTTTCAAGTTTATTATTCCTTTTTATATCACTTATTATTATTTTATAAACATTATGTAATCATTTAAGTTAATAATGTTTGTTTTGTTGATATTTGGTACTTGAGTCAAAAATGGACTTCTTATAATTACATGTTGTTCATATGGTCAAAGGTTCATTATATCCAGAATTATATTAATGATTTGGATATCATATATATCATATATATCCATAATATACTTGTATTTATAACTGTACATAACATTTAGAGTTAATAAATGAAATGCACCGTTCATGGAGAAGGTAAGTCGTACGTACGCTTGAATGCTACTTCCATTTCTATTTCATATTAAATAGAATTAAAACATAATGATACATAGTAGTATTATAATTATAGTATTTGATCATATATAATATCATTAAATCTATCCTTTATATGTACCACATATGGTATGAACGAGTCATATCACTTTGAGGGGGCAGTATTCCGCACTTCCTCTAATGAGATTAACGCCTTTACCCAAAATGGAAACCAAAAAGGTATTATATAAATGGAAATTACAGAACCATAAAGAAAACATAAAAATAATATATATCATATATAAATACAGTTCCATCATAATGTCCACCATGAGAGACGATAGGAGATAATTGGACAATCATCGTTTCGTGAGGCGTTAGTTTTCCATACACAGAAACATTATGTTTTTCATCCATTAGATGGAGGTGTGTGTAAGTTTAGCTAGAATATTTCTCATAAAAACATCCTATTATATTGAGAATACTGATTTTTTTACAAAATAAAGGATTAAAAATAGTGTAGGGGTTGGATAAGTAATATAAATAAAAACAATTTAAAAAAAACTGTTACCTTTAATTTGGGTAACTCCCTTTGGTTTGAACCGAAGGACTTCTTGAAGTGCCTTTTGCCTTAGGTAAGGATTTTAGGAGGAGGAGAGGGATGTAGGAAGCTTAATTGGGGAGAGGCTGTATGAGCCAAAAGGCTTCATAGGTGTGAGTAATTGTTTAGAAGTGGTCTCCTTTTATAAGGGGGAGGAGGGGTTCTTTAGGAAAGTGTGAAATCATTATTTTATTATATAATGATATTCGGTTTATAATGGTCCAAAAATCATTATAGTCAAAGATAAGACGACTCAAGGTCAAAATAAAATCATTAAATAGTAATTGGATAGGTTATGGATAATATTTTAATCTTTATAAGCTTATTTATTTAAATGATTTATTAATGAGGTAAACACTGCATCATTATTGTGTCATAAATAATTTAAATTATTTGATGTCAAAAAATTATAACAAAACTAACATGATATATAAAATTGTTTTAGATTTCCAATGAATATTTAAAGTCGAAAATATAAATTATATAACCCCTTATAAAAATTAATTTACTAAAAGATATATTTGCTTTTGTCATTTTTGCCTTTACTTTAAGTTAATTAATCTAAATTGTCATTATCACTCCCAAGTGGCTCCATGGGGTCCCAAAATCGACCCAAAGATGCCAATGGTTTTTAATGACTCAGCCAATAAGGTTTGGACAAGTGTTAAGGTAATTTTTAATTATTAAAATACTATTTTTACCTTGAATTTCCCTATTTACCTTTAACCATGGTAAATAAAAGTCAAAAGTTACTATTCACCAAAAATTATTTACATCTTATTGATCCACATTTTACTTCTTGATAACAACCATGTATGTCGGATTTTCGAAATTCAATTCAAAGATGCGGTAAAATTTCATTTAAATGAAAAAGTCAGTTTTTATAACTACTACTAAGTGATTTCACTATTCATAAAAAAAATAAGTTTTTCAGAAAAGTACCAAAAATTTACCCTAAGCTTTATTTGATATTACGAATTAAAAAATGATGTCTATTTTGCTATATTCAAAACATAGAAGTGGAAATAATTAATTTAAAATTAATTTCTATTGTCAAAATAAATAGCTTGTTTTTAAGAAACAATAACACTACTTGAAAAATGACATATACCCACAGTTCAAAACCATGGGTATAGCCCCCAAAACCGTGGGTATAGGCTATACCCACGGTTCTGGGAATCGTGGGCTGGAACGGCGTCGGTATAGGGGTCTCAGCCTATACCCACGGTTTTAGAGAACCGTGGGTATAGGGGGGTCAAAGTGTGCCACACCACTGTTCCAGTGTGGCACACAACAGACCCCACGGTTTTCAAACCGTGGGGTATTGAATTTAAAAAATCATGCAGGGGGGGAATGGAACCTGCAACCCCGCAGCGCCTCAAACCAGTGCCCCACCATGAAACCAACTAATCTAACACCGCTATTGATATATATGGATAATTTTATTTTAATATATTAATATAACAGTTATAATCGAAAAGAAATTTCCTCCAGGTTTCGAACCCGTGCTTCCCGTTCGCCGAATAGTCACATCGACCAACTGAGGTACCGACGCAATTGATATATCAGTATACATTTATTTTCTTATATTAATATATATGCTATAATCGAAAAATAAAATACCAAGGTTTCGAACCCGTGACCTGTGCAGAGGGATGTGAGGAACTGACCAACTGACCTAAACATATTATATGGTTTAATATTTCATAGCCATAAATTTATATTATATCAGATCATCTTTTCACCAAAAAAGATTTTCCGTCCCGCAGAATTTTTTATTCCCGCCATAACGCGGGAATGATATACCCACAATTTTGAAAAACCGTGGGTGTAGGTCTTTGAAAAATATACCACCTATACCCACAGTTTTAAAAAACCGTGGGTATAGGTCTGCAGAATAACACATATACCCACGGTTTTGTTAAAACCGTGAGTATAGGTCTTCAAAAAAAACCTATACCCACGGTTTTGCAAGAACCGTGGGTAAAGAGGACCTACACCCACGGTTCTCCAAAACCATGGGTATAGGTCCCCATAATATCCCTATACCCATGGTTTCCAAAACCGTGGGTATAGGGGGGCCTATACCCACGGTTCTACACAAAACCGTGGGTATAGACCCATTTTCCAGTAGTGTAACTTCCAAAAGTCTCACACTTGTTTATGTCCAATTTCAAAGTGAAATTAATTTCAATGACTAAAATTGGATTAAAAGGTAAAAATATATTCTAATTACACTTTAAAACCACTTAAAAAGATAATCTAACCATATAAATAAATTAGATTAAAACACAGTTTTGAATTAAAATACAATATTTTTCACTATTCATTAGAAAATGAACTTTATGAGAAAAATTCCAAAAATTTACACAAAGTAAATTTTGATGTCCCAATTATAAAGAAATATTTTATTTGGTTAAATAGAATGTATTAAAGTGACCAAAATTATATTTAATGGGGGTTCTCCATTAAAAGGCGATAAATCGGCATTTTAATGTAAATTATGCTTAAAATTAGATTCATTCACATTTTAAGCCTCCAAATTTTATTGGATAAATGTAAATACATTTAACAAACATGTATAATCATATTGTAGTTAGTTTTGTTCATTCCTACTAATACAATGGATTGGAGTTAACTACCATTTAAAATAATAATATTATATTATTAGTGTGCAACGTAAGATTTCAAAGAAACCCATTGTTGCGTATCAGGTATGCTATCAAACATAGAAACACATTTAAAGTAAAATTAATATTTAATTCACAAATATTAATAAATATGAAAATGTCATATTATTCATTTATCTGGGATGTTACACTCTATCCTCTATTTTAAGACACCATTGTCTTCATTAAATCAGTATTTTTATTATGAAAACCTTCTTGGTTCAATTCTATTTTTATATAAAAAAATGTCTTCCTTTCTATATGAAAAGCTCTAGAGTGTTTTCCTTAAAACCGAAGAAAAATTTCTTAATGCTTATGTTTCTAAAATACATTTATAATATGTTTTCACTTCTATTTGAAACCAATTACCATATTATATGCCTATTTTACCCTATGGACATCCATGTATGTTCTAATCCCTTCCTTTCATGGACACTTTTATGATAAACCCATTGGATATGTTTTATGTCATGATTGTGGTACCCAATTCTTCCATGGGTACCCTTTTGATTATGTATGGTTGATTATGTATGATTGAATATGTGGTAATAATATTTATGTGGAAAGAATATTCATGAAAATGTTGAGATGGGTGCACCCAGATAGCGCTCCAATGCATTGGGTAAGGATATGTCTCATGAGATTTGATGTGAAACAGGATTGGTGGTTAGCCTTGAACCGTACTAAAATGGGAAACGGGATTGGAAGTTAGCCTTGACCCACAGTAAAGATATGATTTTTGATTCTGCCACATTTATATGATTCCATGTTTATATAATCTCATGCTTATATTAAATGATTTTATAAGTTTCATGTTTTTGATATCAATATGTCATGCCTCCTAACTCATGTGCTTGAAATGTATCCTTATGTTCATTCCTTTACTGGGATTTTTATCTCATCCCTTTGTTCATGAGTTCCCCAGGGTACCTTATGCAGATGTAATAGCTCAAAGGAAGTTAGAAGCTCTTTATGGAGATTAAATAAAGAAGTTTTTTTGTCCCATGTTTTATGTTTTATGTACCTAGTCATCCAAGACACTAGACTTAACGATCCTTGGCTTGTACTCTGATGATTAATTATTCTTAAAATAATGAAATTTATTATGTAAAAGGCTTGGGTCTCTATAGTTGGTATCAGAGGATGGTCTAGTTATTTTTGGACATTAGGAATAGAGCACCTTAACGAGAACCTTAAGGATGAGACTAATTATAAGAAAATAGTCCTAAATTTTGGTGAGTATAGAGTAAGTGGTTTATCAAGAAAATATATCCCTGTCTAGATATGAGCAGGTAGAGCCAGCTCTGGCACAGATGTATCTAGTGGTAAAAACCAAAAACACCGCTTTGAGCTAGACTCGAATGGGAACTGGTGCATGATAATGAGCCTTCTTGCACTCTTGGTTATGACACTCCCGGGGGATATTCTTTGGTAGATTCACAAGCTTAGTATAAACCATTATTAAGGGAAAAATAGAAGCCCATAAGAATATAAGTTAAGAAATAGATCAAGGATAACCTAGATATAAACCTAAGGAATCACAAGTCAGGATAAATTTTTCTTTATAAGTTCATACTTTTATGTTAAATGTTTATTTTTATGCTCAATAGCTAAGTATTAAAGACCTCTAATTATAAGTTATTTTTCTTCGTTAATGGAAGGAAATAGAGGAACACGTTCCAAAAACCAATGTGATAGGCAATGTAATGATTTCCCTAATGACATGCCTGATGTGATGGATGTAGGTGCTCAAACATTAATGGCAGTACTTTCTCAGTGGGCTTGAGTTATGACTAATAACTTTAATCAGGTGGAGCGTCACCCTCCTCCAAGGTAAGAGAAAGTTTCCATAGAATCCTTCATGCGGAAAAGGCTTCCCATGTTTAGTGGGTCTTCTAATCCCCTCCTCACAGAACAATGGATTAACTCCATTGAAAAGATTTTCTCTGTCCTCCAGTGCTTAGAAGAAGAGAAAGTTGTATTGGTAGTCTATCGTTTTGATGGGGAAGCTGATCGGTGGTGGAAATTGATCAAGAATATGAAGTCCCAAGAGGAAATTTAATCCATAGATTAGGAGGAATTCAAGATTATGTTTTTCGACAAATATTTTCCTCAAACCCTCCATCTCAAGATGGAAAGAGAGTTCCTTGGACTTAAGCAGAATGAAGATGAGTCCATCGGGGCGTATGAAGCGAACTTTACAAGGCTTGCAAGGTATGCCTCTGGCTTTGTCATGAACACCGAAAGTAAGGTGGATCACTTCTTTAGCAGACTAAATCCGAGTCTACGAAAAGTGTTGGAAATTATAGACTTTGACAGTTATGAGGAGATTGTCCGGTGTGCCCTCAAGGTTGAAATGGAGGTGGGAGACTCTCAGTGGTCGCATGGGCCTAGTGACAAGAAGTGGAAAATGGAGAACAACATGGGAGGTTCATCAAACAAATCCCATAATGGAAAGAAGCCTCAGTTTCCCCTTTTCAAGAATTGTGGGAAGAAGCATCATGGTGATTGTCTCAAGGGAACCAAGAATTTCTTCAAATGCAGGAAGTTTTGTCATCTGGCCAAGAACTGCCTAAGGGATATGAAAAATCCCTCTAATGTTGAAGAAGAAAGGAAGGTTCAGATCAACACTTAGCATGTAGTGCAGTGTTATAATTGCAAGGAGCTTGGGCATTATGTGAACAATTTCCCTAAGCCAAGGGTTGTTGGAGGTAATCTACAACAACCTCAAAGGCAACAAGGAAGGGATTATGCTATCACTACTACTGAGGTGGAGCCGGAAAACTATGTGGTGAAAGGTACTCTTATTATTCATTAAATAATAGAGAATGTACTATTTGATTCTGGTTCTACGCATTCTTTCATATCTTGAAAGTTCAGTAGAACTATTCAAGCACCACCTCAAGATTTGGAGGAAAAGTTATCTATGAGAATAGAGAAAGGGGAAATTATTGCATCCATGGTTTATAACTCCTCCCCGGTTAATGTTTGTGGAATGAACCTCCCAGCAAATCTTGTCATACTTCCTTTAGTGGAGTTCGATGCTATCATGGTCATGGATTGGATATCTTTGTATAAGGCCAACATCAATTGTCAGGAAAGGGAGATTAATATTCACATCCTGAAGCATCCTCCGATTCTTTAAAAGTGCAAGGAGGAAGATGAGTCTCCTTTAGAAGCATCATCTCAAGTCTGGATATTGCTTCCTTATGAGCATGAATATCTAGCTCAAATGATTCAGACAAATGAGAGAATCATGATTGAATACATTCCCATCGCGAGGGATTACATTGATGTATTCCCCAAAGAGTTTCCTGGTCTTCCTCCTGACTAAGAGGTTGAGTTCTCAATTTAACTTATCCATGGATCTCTTCCAATCTCAAAGACACCTTACAGAATGGCCACTGTAGAGATAGAAGAGATGAAGAAGCAGTTATAGGAGAATATGGAGAAGGGGTTTATACGCCCGATTGATTCACCGTGGGGTGCTCCAATCCTCTTTATCAAGAAGAAGGATGGATCAATGCGCCTCTTCATTGATTATCATGAGCTCAATAAAATCACTATAAAGAACAAGTATCCCCTTCCACAAATAGATGAATTTCTCGATCAGATTAGTGGGGCTAGTTATTTCTCTAAGGTGGACCTTCGGTCGGGATATCACCAACTAAAGGTGAGGAAGGAAGATATTCCCAAGACTGCCTTTTGAACACGGTATAGACAATATGAGTTCATAGGGATTCCCTTAAGACTCACTAATGCTCCAGCAATTTTCATGGACTTAATGAATAATGTCTTTAGATATTACCTCGACAAATTTTTGGTGGTCTTTATTGATGATATTCTGATATACTCCAAGAGAAAGGAGGAAGATGAAGAGAATTTGGAAACTGTGTTAAAGACGTTGAGAAGGGAGAAGTTTTATGAAAAGTATAGTAAATGTGAGTTCTGGAAGGAGGAAGTATCATTCTTGGGGCATGTTATCACCAGGAAAGGGATATTTGTGGACCCTTCCAACACGAAGGAAATTGAAGAGTGGATGAGACCAACTCTTGTAACGGAGATTCGTAGCTTTTTAGGTCTAGCTGGTTATTATCGAAGATTCGTGATGAACTTTTCACGATTGTCAAACCCAATGACCATGATGACACAGAAGGGATTAAAGTTCGTCTGGACACAGGAATGTGAAGACTATTTCTAGGAGTTAAAAAAGAAGCTTATCACTAGGCTGGTACTCACACTCCCGTCAAGTGTAGAACTCTTTGTGGTGTATAGTGATTCTTCTAAGAAAGGATTAGGTTGTGTGGTAAGGAAAAATGATAAAGTGATATCCTATGCCGCAAGGAAGATGAAAATCAATGAGCAAAACTATCCCACACATGATCTGGAGTTGGCGGTTGTGATCTTGGTGTTGAAAATCTGGCGACATTATCTCTATGGGGAAAAATGTGAGATATATACTGACCACAAGAGTCTCAAATATATATTCACATAGAAAGAGCTTAATATACGCCAATGAAGATGGATAGAGATCATCAAGGATTATGACTTCTCAATCCACTACCATCCTGGTAAGGAAAACAAGGTGGAGAATGCTCTAAGTAGAAAGGATCATGCATCTTTATCAATGATGATAATTGAAAAGGATCTGATCTTCTTATATTTGCAAAGGATGGACATGGGAATCATTAAGGGAGTAACATCATCAATCCTTTCTCAAATGATTTCTCAACCCTCCCTCTTGGAGAAAATAAAGGTTTCTCAAAGAAAGGATGTGGAAATTCAGAAAAGGGTGGAAGCTGTTAAAAATGGGGAATCCTCTGATTTCATAATTGATGAGGAAGAATTTGTAAGATTTGGGACATGATAATGTGTACCATCTGATCCAAAGATAAATAAGGGGCTATTGAATGATTCACATATCTCGACCTTCTCTATCCATCCTGGGAGTACCAAAATGTACTGTGATCTCCGAGAACACTTCCGGTGGGATAACATGAAGAAGGAGATTGTGGAATATATATCAAGGTGCTTGGTATGTCAGTAAGTTAAAGCTGAGTGAAAAAAGTCCAAAGGTATGATGCATCTATTGCCTATACCCATGTTGAAATGGAAAGATGTTACTATAGACTTTGTCACAGGTCTCCTGAAGATGTCGAATGGAAATAATGCGATATGGGTTGTGGTTGACCAACTCACCAAGACATCCCATTTCATCGCTATTCGGGAAGATCTCTCACTTGAATAACTTAAAAAGATACATGTGAAGGAAATGGTGAGACTACACAGTGTTCCACTATCAATTGTCTATGACCGTGATCCAAGGTTCACATCTAAATTCTGGAAGAGTCTTCAACATTCTTTGAGTACTGAATTAAATTTCAGCACGACCTATCACCCTCAAAATGATGGCCAATATGAAAGGACTATTCAAATTCTTGAAGATATGCTAAGATCCTGCTCTCTTGAATTCAAAGGTGGTTGGGATCAGCATCACTCATTGGTTGAGTTCTCATACAACAATAGCTTCCACTCGAGTATTCAGATGGCTCCATATATAGCTCTATATGGAAAGTGATGTAGAACTCCAACCTGTTGGGATGAAGTTGGAGAAAGAAAGCTACATTGACCTGATCTTGTTCAAGAGATGATAGAGAAGGTTCAAGTCATCCAGAAACACATCAAAGCTTCTCAAAGTCGGAAAAAGAGCTATGCTAACAACCATCGAAGGGACTTGGAGTTCGGCATTGGAGATAAAGTCTTCCTTCGAATATCTCCATGGAAGAGACTCATGCGATTCAAGAATAAAGGGAAGCTAAGCACAAGGTATATGGGCCCCTTTGAGATCCTTGACCACATAGGAGCCGTGGCCTATCAGCTTCCACTTCCACCAAATATGGCTCGAGTTCATGATGTTTTCCACGTATCACTCTTGAGGAAGTACATACCTGATCCCTCACATGTATTAACTCAGAGGTGGTGTAGCTGGAGATGATCTCTCCTACGAGGAGCAGCCAGTAAAGATTATGGATCAGAGAGATAAGGTTCTACGCAACAAGACAACCCATCTTGTCAAAGTGTTGTAGAGGAACCTTAAGTTTGAGGAAGAAACATGGGAACTGGAGGAATTAATGAAGGAAAAGTACCCACAGCTGTTTTTGGCCTAGGATGTAAAATGAAAATTTGAGGGCGAAATTTCTTAAGGGGGGAAGAATGTAACGACCCAATATTTTTAATGGAAATTACCTTCTTCTAAATATGCCATAAAATCACATAATAATGAACTATTAAGTGATAAGTGACCTTTAAACATAAGTTTGTCACTTATGTGTTAGGAATTTTGAAAATCTGACATACATGGTTGTGTTCAAGAAGTTTTTTGGAGTATAATAAAACAAAAATAGTTTTTTGGTGAATAGTAACCTACCCTAATGAATAGTAACATACCCTTATGAATAGTGATATACCATAATAAATAGTAAACTCACCTATGGTGGTATAAAAATAATATTCAAGTTGGAAGTACGATATACATATGTTTTAGGATGAGTTAATGAATGTTTTAAAACTGGTTTTGATAATAAATTATTATTTTAAATAAATATTAAAATAATAATATTTAGAAAATTATTTTTGAAAAATGGAATTTATTTTTGGATTCTAAATGTCGAAAAATGGTTAGGGATAATTTTTGAGATTTTTCTGAAATACTTGAATTTTTTATGAATAGTAAAATACGGTAATTTATCGTATATATACATTATAAGCTAATTAGACTATTCCTAGCATCATGGATGATGTCACAACCCATGGTTCGAATTCACATGGCCCATTTACTATTCTTGGTCATGGAATACTTACTATTCTTTGTCTTGTGATGAAAAAATAAATTAAGGATTATAATATCATGAAATCCATCCTCTCCTCCACTATAAAAACCCCCTTCACTCCCTCTTCTCTCCAGTCCTCTCAAGCTCCAAGACTTCTCTAAATTCAGCCAAAATATCTCCCCAAGGTCCTCCCCCACGTCCAAAATCTCTCAGCCTCCTCAAAATACAAAAACCTTTCCCCTTAAGAGGTTCTCAAAGGAGGAAGTCTCATGTGGTAAATTCCTCTTCCCAAATTTCTTCTTTTCTTTTAAGTTATTTTCTTTTTATTTCTTTCCTAAACTCCCTTCACCATAATAGTATCATAAATCCAGTAGCATAAATTTATTGGAATGTCTTCATGCTACTGGTATATTTCATTATCTTCTCCCCTTTCCCCATCCTTTTATTTGAAAGAAATGAAAGCACCGTTTGAGATGTGCTAATTTAGCTCATTCAAGGAAAATAGTTTATCAAATTATATTATTATCTTTAAATCTGGTCATGAAACAATTTTTTTTATGGTTGAACCAGATTATTATATATGTAATATATCCTATTTTTGGTTATGTAATCCTTTGGTACAAATGGAATTAATTTATAAATCAAAACACATTCTTTGTAATCAAACCCACCGAATAACAAAAGCGGTTATCACTAAGGTTATATATGTAATAATTCAACATCACACTAAGTAACCTAATTAAAACTAAAACCATGTAATCTCTTGGATATTAACTAAAAAATATAACTTCAATTCTGGAAAACCACTTTCATCTATCATATAATACAAACATGGATATAAGTGAACCAATCTTTAAAGCCAAGTAAACAAATGAACTCGAAGAATGAAATTGAACCTTATAACTATTAAAAAAGACATTTAATGAACTAAAAAGGGCTATAATACATAAATTAAATATAGAATAGGTTCTGTAATTAAGAATTAATAATCCTAATTTGTTTATTCTGGCCATTAATAACAAGTGGGGAACACCATCGGATTTAAGGTAAGGGATACTCCCCTTTTCACTCTTAATCAAGATTGTTCTCTATGATATGAATTTTTGTGTAATACCAAGTGATGGGGTATGTTTATACAAATTACCCACACTTCCCAATTAATTTATAACTTATGAGAAGCACCCTTTCTCTCTCATCAATCCATCTTGGTTACACCCGACACCATGCCGATAAAATCATAACGAATTCTACCCGAACCTTCTTCGTTCTTTCGGGTTGCCTTATATTACATTTAAAATGATTTTATCTTATCTATTTATGTGAATATTATAAGTTATGGTTATTTTTACAATATTATTATATCAATACCCTTTCGTGACATTCTTTTGGGGATATACATGTTTTTGAAAGATTCACTCCTTAGAACTTTCTGATAAGCAAACCTGTTTTAAGGGGACTTCCCAAATTTTTACCCAAATTTCAATTTCACTATATCCTCTATTTTAAGACACCATAGTATTCATTAAATAAGTATTTTTATTATTAAAACCTTCTTGGTTCAATTGTATTTTTAAATAAAAGAATTTACTCTTTTCTATTTGAAAATCTCTAGAGTGTTTTCCCTCAAACAACACAGAAATGTTTTAATGCTAATGTTTCTAAAATACATTTCTAATATGTTGTGACTTATAGTTGACACCACTTACCATTTTATATTTCTATTTTACCCTATTAAAGTCCATGTATGTTCTTATCCTTTCCTTTCATGGACACTTTTATGATACACCCATTGGATATGTTTTATGTCATGAATGTGGTACCCAATTATTTCCATGGGTACCCTTATGTTTATGTATGGTTGATTATGTATGATTTTATATGTGATAAGAATATTTATGTGCAATAATATTCATGAAAATGTTGAGATGGGTGCACCCAGATAGTGCTCCAATGCATTGGGTAAGGATAAGTCTCATGAGATGTGATGCGAAACGGGATTGGCAGTTAGTTTTGACCCGTACTAAAATGGGAAACGAGATTGGCCGTTAGCATTGACCCATACTAAAGATATGATTTATGATTATACCACATTTATATGATTCCATGTTTATATGATCCCATGATTATATTAAATGATTTTATAAGTTTCATGTTTTGGATATCATTATGTCATGCCTCCTAACTCATGTGCTTGAAATGTATCCTTATGTTCATTCCTTTACTTGGCTTTTTAGCTCATCCCTTTGTTCATGTATTCCCCAGGGTACCCTATGTAGATCTAAGAGCTCAATGGAAGTTAAAATCCCTTTATGTAGATTAAATAAAGAAGTTTTTTTCCCATGTTTTATGTTTTATGTACCTAATCTTCCAAGATAGTAGACTTAACAATCCTTGGATTGTACTCTGATGATTAATTATGCTTAAAATCATGAATTTTTTTTTAAAAGGCTTGGGTCGCTATAAGGATGATGTTAATAGAATATCATAAATTATTTTTACCTTATTTTTAAATTTTATATCATTTTAAGATTACCATGTTTCTTTATATACGATATGTCTATTTAGAAGTGTTTTCTACTGAAGAAACAGGGAAGCTGAAGTAGAAAGGCACTAAGAGGGAGATATTTATTTGAGTCTACAATGTAGAATGGTGGGAATTGGAACTGGTTAGTTTGTGATAGTAATAGATCAGTTTACATAGTCTATAAAAGGTGGTGGAGTGCATGAAAAAGAAAAAGCAGAGCTACCCCAAAAAAACATTATGATAGTGGAAAGTTTTATGGAGAAACACCCTACTGTTTTCAATGGATATTCTAACCTAATGGAGGGTTAGGGATAGATTAAATCACTTAAAAAGATATTATATATCATGGGGTGTTCAGATAATCAATGTTTATCCTTTCCATTTATCATTTTGATTTTGAAGTTGACTTGTGGTGGTCCATGATCATGAATATTTTGGATAGTGAGGAGATGGATTCCTTGGGATGGGATAAATTTAAAAATAATTTCTTGAAGTTTTTTTCCTAATGTTGTCTGACATAGGATAGAAGAGAAATTACATGAATTGAAAAAAAAATGGAGGATTCAGTGGCCATGTCTGAAGAAAACTTCACCTGATTGGCATGGTATTCTCTAAATCTTATTTAGGATGTTGATAGAAAAATAAATCATTTTTCTTAGGATTGAAGCCATGATATCAAATGGTATTAGCTTCCTCTGAATTCAAAAGTTATGAGAAACTTTTCTGATGTGTTGAGAGGGTAGAAATTGAGTTTTAATATGATCATTTGTACTTTGAAAACAATAAGAAGAAGAGGTCAGGATGGAAAGTGATGGGTAAGAATCAATCAAAGAAATCTGAAGGTAGGAATGCATAGTTTCCAATTTTTGAAAATTGTGGTAAAAAGAACCCTGGGGAATGCCTTAACAAAACTGAAAAAAAAAATTCAATGTGGTATGTATGGACATATGACCTGAGATTGTAATGAAAATGATATTATGATTAATCATGATAGGAAAACTATAAAAAAATTTAAATGTGATGAGATGGGTGATTATGAAAATTCCATCCCAAAGAAAGAACTGAATGATGGAAAACAGCCTTATTATATGAAGAAAGGTGCAGTGAGATACTTTGTGAAACCATCCGAAGATGTGAGGCCATCCAATGAAGTGGTATCAGCTACTTTGTTTGTTTACTCATATTTTTCTAATGACTTGTTTGATATGGGGACTACAAATTCTTTTATTTCTAAAAAATGTTCTAGTAAATTAGAAATTTCACCTCATGAAATGAGATTGGAACTTATGGTTAAAATACTAGGGGGAAATATTATAGTAAAAGGCATTATAATAATCTTCATGATTTTTTCTATGGAAATAAATTACCTGTAAACCTTATTGTTTTCCCTTATAAGAGTTTGATTTCATTCTGGGTATGTATTGGATATTCGTTTATCATGAAATGATGGATAATAGAGATATTGAAGTTTTTTTAGAAAGAGTTTCATTTTGTACAAAATAATGAACCAATAAAACTGATAATATGTCAGAAATTTAAGAACCTATTAAAATATAGAAATGAAATTTATCTTGTTAATATTGTTGAAAATAAGGGAACTATTCATATTAATGATATTCTAGTGGTAAATAAATACCAATATATTTTTTCTGAAGAGTTTCATGGTGTTATACCTAATAGGTAAGTTGAATTTAACATTAACATGGTTCCTAGTGCTAGTCCAATTTCAAAACCCCCTTATCAAATGGCTCAAGTGGAACTTCTTTAATTGAAAAATAAATTACAATAGTTTCTTGATAAAGGATTCTTTACTCCTAACACTTCAATAGGGGGTGATCCTTTTTTGTTCGTTAAAAATAAAGATGGTTATATGAGACTTTTCATTGATTATAGTGATTTTAATAACATTGCTATTAAGAATAATCATCCTTTTCCTTATATCATTGATTTCATTGATCAACTCTAGGGAGATCTGTATTTTTCCAAGATTGACATGATATGTGGGTACCATCAGCTGAAGGTGAAGGAGGATGTCATCCCAAAAATATCTTTTCGTACTATATATGGGCATTATGAGTTTTTTGTTATTCCATTTAGTACGAATAAATACCCTACTGAATTCATGGATCTTATGAAAAGAATATTCTATGAATATTTAGATAAGTTTTGTGTTGTTTTTATTGATGATAATTTAGTCTTTTCAAAAACATTATGAGGTTCATGAAAAATATTTTAGCATTGTCTTGCAAACTCTCCAAGAAAATAAGTTATATGAAAAATTTAGCAAATCTGATTTTTGGTTGCAATAGAATTAATTTCATGGGTAAATTGTAAATAAGGATTGAATAATAGTTTTTCCATCAAAAAAAGTGGTTGATTAAAGGCCAAGACCTAGAAACGCTACAGATTTTCAAAGTTTTTTGGGATTATCAGGTTATAACTGATTATTTGTTAAAAACTTTGCAAAGCTATCAAACCCACTAACTAATTTAACACATAATGGGATTAAATCTATTGAGGCATAATAATGTGATGTTTTTTAGGAAGTTTAGATGTGATTGGATAATTCTCCAGTTTTGGCCCTACCCTCCAGAAATGGTGAATTTTTTTATCCACAATGATGCTTCTTTGAAGGGACTTGGTTGTGATCTGATGAAGAATGATCACATAATTGATTATTCTTTAAGAAAATTCAAACATCTTGAGTTATTTTATCCCACACATGATTTAGAATTAGATGTTATGTTTTTTTCATTGAAAATTTGAAGACATCATTTATATGGATCCAAATGTGAAATATATACTAACCATAAAAGTTTGAAGTATATATATTCAATCATAAGGAATTAAACATGAGGTAATGAAGATGGATTGAACTGATAAATGATTTATGATTGTACGGCCAATTAACATCCTAGAAAAGAAAACAAGGAGGAGGATTCTTTGAGTTGAAAACATCATGCATCATTAACCATGTTACATTTGGAACATGACCCCTTGATTAATGATTTGATGAATTTTGTCTTCAAATTTGTTAGTGTAGGAAATTACTATGTTTTGTTTTATGTCTCAGTATAGTCATCTCTATCAGACAAAATCAATAAAATTTGGAAGGAATATGTAAAGTTACAGAAAAAGGCAGAATTGGTGAAAAGGGATAAGTTTCCAAAATTTAATGTTGATAAAGATTTAATTTTGAGATTTGGGAGTAGATTATGTGTGCATTCTGATTCCCAACTTAAGAAAGATTTTTTTTGTGAAGGTCATAGTTCTTCATTTTTATTTTATCTTGGAAGTATTATGATGTATAAAGACCTTTGGGATTATTGCTGGTGGGATGGAATGAAAAGAAATGTTGTAGATTTTACCCTAAAATGTTTGACATGTCAATAGGTTAAAGCAGAGAAATAACTACCAAAGGGGATGCTTCACCCATTTTCAATGCCAGAGTGGAAATAGGAAAATATAACCATGGACTTCATGGTGGGACTACCAAATACTTCTTGAGGTAAAAATGTGATTAGGGATATTATTGACTGACTGACTAAATGTGAACATTTCCTTCCTATTCGAGATACTATGTATTTGTATCATCTTTCTTGATTGTACCTCAAAGATATTTTCAGGTTACATGGAGTTCCTCTTTCCATTGTATCTGACTGTCATCCCAGGTTCACTTTTAACTTTGTAAAGGCCATTAAAAGTCATTAGGAACAGAATTAAATTTCAAAACTGCCATTCATCCTCAATCTGATGCACATGTCGAGTGAACAATTTAGACATTGGAAGACATTCTTCAAGCTTGTTGAATGGATTACCAGGGCATTTGGGATCAACATATTTCTTTAGTTGAGTTTTCTTATAATAATTTTTTTCATTCCAGTATAAATATGAAACCTTTTGAGGAATTATATGTAAAGCATTTTCTAACTACATATTTTTTGGATAAAGTCCGGGAAAGTATGTTTATGGGACCCGAATTAGCATAGGAAGTGGTTGAGAAAGTGAAGATGATCCAACAACATATGAGTACAGCTCAGAGTAGGCATAAAATTTATGTACATAACAAGAGGGAAGACTTTTCCTTCGAGGTATGTGATCATTTTTTCCTAAAAATATATACTTAGAAATGTGTTATGTGTTTAGTAATAAAGGAAAGCTAAGTCCATGGTTTATTGGGCCTTATGAAATCCTGGAGAAAGTTGGACCAGTATCCTATCTAGTTTCTTTTCATTCAATTTTATCACAAGTACACAATTTGTTTTTCATGTTTTGATCTTGAGAATGTATGTTCTCGATCCATCTCATGTTTTGAGCCCAGAAGTAGATCCATTGGAAGAGACCCTCTCTTATGAGAAAAAAATGTGTTCAAATTCTTAATCATAGAGGGAAACTATTATGGAATAAGGTGATTCACCATGTTAAAGTTTAGTGGAGAAACCGCATGGTTGAAGAACCAACATGGGAATTTGAAAATGCTATGAGGGAAAAGTACCCTCACTTGTTTAATAAGTAAACAAAAATTGTGAGGATGTAATTTCCAAATTTTGAGGAGAATTTAATAACCAAGGTACTTATAAAATATATTTTTTTCATTATTTAATTAAATATTTAAATTAATTATAAATTTGTAATGAAATTAAGTAATTTATACTGATGAAATAGTGACTCAACCTTAGGAATAGTAATATTCCCATTAGTGATAGTTATTTTGGCCAAAATTATAGTTACCTCACCTATGAGAATAAAAATAAAATTTATATATATTATAAGTGTAATCATCATTTAATTATATTATGGAATAAGTAAATAAATATTTTGGAAATGATAAATTAAGTGTTGGTATTTTTATAAGTCATAAATACTTATTTAGAATTTTATAAATAATTTTATTATTTAAAATAAAATTTATTTTCATAAAATATAATTATAAATGAATAATTTATTGTCTGATGGTTATAAGATAATTTTATGATACATTGATTAATTTTTCAAGGTGTTATAAAATTAGTTATAGTTTTAAAATTGTAAAATTTTGAATATATTATGATTTTATTTTAAAAATAAATTTATCATATTTAGAAATTTATTTTTATACAATAGAGATTATTTTTGAATTATACATGTTGAAAAATTGTTCGGATGAATTTTTGGTATTTTTTTGAATTACATGAATTTTTTTGTGAATAGTGAAGTACGATAATTTATTGTATATATGCATTATAAGTTAAATAAACTATTCCTAACATCATTAATTTTGTAAGAACCATAATCGAAAACTTCCAAAGATTATTTTAATATATTTTATGATAATTCTAAAACAATAGATAGTCTTGAGAAAAATTAATAAACTAATGAATAAAATAATAGAAAACCCTCCCCTCATCTGCTATAAATACAACCCCTCGCCCATTATTCTCCTCACACCTCTCAAGATCGGATAATTTTTCAAATTATATCCAATCCATCTATGAAGACTCTTCCCCACGTCCAAGTCCTTTTGGTCTCACAAAAAGTCCAAAACCAAGGGCCTTAATGAGGATCTCATGGAGACAAGATCAAGAGGTAATAACCCTCTTTCATTTTCTTTTATTTTCTTTTCAATTATTTCTCTTTTCTTATACTATATTCACCTCACCTTATTCAAGAGGAATGAAAACTACATAATGTTATATATAATGGAATTTTAATATTTTTATGGAAAAACTAATCACCATACTTTTTCTCCTCTCCCTTTTATTCTAAAAATAAAAACATGATTTGTGATATGTCAAATTGCCGACATCGTGGATAATGTATTTTCAATTTACATTATAGACTTCATGGCTGATAATGAAACCATTTTAATGGTTGAAAAATATTTTAAATTGGATGATATAACCTATTTTATGTACTATAATTAACAAATACACATAATATTAAATTACATAATGAAACTAGTTTGTGATTATCGAAGAACAACCAAAATGATCTAAACAAATATCATTAATGTTATATCTAATGATTCATAATCATATAAAAAATGATTTATGATATCATTTATTATTATAGATAAATATTAATACCATTTCATTCAAATTTTTTAGTTTCACTTCCACTTTACAAGAAAATCCAGTACAAATTGACCATGGTAAACATGTAAAGAGTGCACACGAAAGAATAGAAAAAATAAAATATTATTAATAAATGGGTGGATTGATGTTATAAAGTGATCATATAAGGTGTAATAAAAAATAGTATTTTTTTAAAGTATTAATAACACTCTTTTAACCAATATAAAATTGGTTTTAACACGTTTGAGGTAAGAAGAACCCGAGGTAAGGAAATTATTAACCCAACTTCCATTGTTTTGGTAAGACATCTAC
Organism: Viscum album; assembly: GCA_963277665.1. Classification (NCBI taxonomy): domain Eukaryota; kingdom Viridiplantae; phylum Streptophyta; class Magnoliopsida; order Santalales; family Viscaceae; genus Viscum; species Viscum album. The sequence goes on from OY728122.1 coordinate 1,260,276,571, forward strand.
TTCATTGATTATGTGGTACTAAGATTATTTGTGTAATTAATTTTATTTATATTTTGTTTTTTATGTGTATTTATAGTGTATAAACATATTCCTTTCATTCAATTAATTTTCACTTCTATTATACGGTGTGTGTGTGGTTCTTTTCTTGGAAACTCCTCTTTTAAAATTCTATTTTTATAAGATTCAAAAGGGATGTTTTTAAGAATGTTTTCTTATTTTATGATTTGGTTATGGTTATTGTGAATTTATTATGATTAATGGTGGGACCTGTATCTTCCTACAATTCATTGGTTATGTTTATGTTGGAGGTCGGTCGTATGGTTACTCCAAGTGTAACTATGATGGTTACACCATAATGTAGCGGAGAGTGTTACAATATAAGGTAGTCGTGAAGGTTACAAATCATAAGGTATCCACAAGGGTTAAAATATTACGATATTAATGCCATAATTTAACTTTATGGTATTATTTATGCTTTCTATTTTTTATGGAAATCTCAGGTTTTCACAAAGTAACTATGTGATACTCATTGGGTGAGAAGCATGTCATTGTGAAAATTATTTCATATGTTTATAATAATTCATGTATTGGTGGTTTATCTCCTTATTTTTATATTCCTTTCCAATATTTTGTGATTATACCAAGTTTCAAAAAAAAATCATAGTGTTTAATTATGGTTAATAGAAGATGAGAATCCAATTCGAATGTTTTGAAGATTTTTTATGAATAGTTTTCATGTTTTTATAAAAAAACTTTTTTGTATTATGAGAAAATGGATATTGATTTAGTAGTATCGAATTTTTATTCCTATGGGTTGATATGTATAAATTATGTCCTAAATTTCTATAACTATATACCAAATATATCTTTGGGAATGTAAATAAGTGAATTCTTAAAGAATTTACTTGGTTATGTAATGTGTAAGGTTGATCCCTTAAAGTTGGAATTAGAGCACGGTTTAGATAACTTTAGGGGTTAGTATGATGTTAATAGAATATCATAAATGATTTTTTCCTTATATTTGAATGATATATCATTTATAGATTACCATGTTTCTCTATATAAGATATGTCTATTTAGAAATGTTTTCTACAGAAGAAACATGGATGCTGAGGTAGGAAGGCACTAAGAGGCTAATATCTATTTGAGTCTGCAACCTAGAATGGTGGGAATTGAAAATGAGTAGTTTGTTATAGTAATGGATCAGTTTACATGGGATATAAAATGTGGTGGAGTACATTCAAAATAAAAATTAGAGCTACCACAAAGGAACGTGATGATGGTGGGACATTTTATCTGGGAAAACCCTATTACTTTCAGTGGATATTCTAACCCAGTGGTGACTGATGGATAGATTAAATCCCTTGAAAAGATATTCGTGTCATGGGGTGTTTATATAATCAATGTTTAGTCATTAAATTTATCTTTTTGATTTTCAATTTGACTAGTGGTTGTCAATGGTCAAGAATATTAGGGATAGTGAGGAGAGACTGATTCCTTGGGATGTGATAAATTTAAAAATATTTTCCTTAAAACAAATTCTTAATTTTGTCCAACTTAGGATGGAAGAGAAATTCCATGAATTGAAATAAAATTAAGAGGATTCAGTGGCCATGTATGAAGAAAACATCACTATATTGGCAAGGTATTCTCTACATCTTATTCAGTATGTTGATAGAAAAATCAATCATTTTTACTCAGGACTGAAGCCAAGATATCAATGGGTGTTAGCTTCCTCTGAATTCAAAAGTTATGAAAAACATGTCTGATGTGCTGAGAGGGTAGAAATGGAGTTTGGATATGATCATTTGTACTTTGAAAACAATAATAATAAGAGGTCAAGATGGAATGTGATGGTGAAGAATCAATCAAATAAATCTGAAGGTAAGAATGTATAGTTTCCAATTTGTGAAAAGTGTGGAAAACATAACCCTGGGGAATGCCTTAAGAAAACTATGAAATGTTTTCAATGTGGTAAGTATGAACATATGACCCGAGATTTTAATGAAAATGATATTAAGATTAATCATGATAAGAAAACTATAAAGTGATTCAAATGTTATGAGATGGGTCATTATGAAAATTTCTGCCCAAAGAAAGATCTGAATGATGGAAATCAGCCTTATTATATACAGAAAGGTGCAATGAGATATTTTGTGACTAAGTTAGAAGATGTCAGTCCATCTAATGAAGTGGTATCAGGTACTTTTTTGTACTCATATATTTCTAATTCCTTGTTCAATATGGGGTCTACACATTCAATTATTTCTGAAATTTTTTCTAATAAATTGGAAATTTCACCACAAGAAATGAGACTAGAACTTATGGTTAAAACACCAGGGGGAAATATTATATAAAAAAGGAATTATAAGAATCTTCATGATTTTTTCTGGGGAAAGAAATTTCATGCAAACCTTATTGTTTTCCCTTATTAGAGTTTGATGTCATTCTAAGTATGGATTGGATTTTTGTTTATCATGCTATGATTGATTATAGAGATAAAGCTGTTTTTTTAGAAAGAGTTTCAGTTTGTATACAATAATAATCCCATACAACTGATAATATATCATGAAGCTAAGAAACTATTAAAAATTGAAATGAAATTTATCTTGTTCATATTGTTGAAAATAAGGGAACTATTCACATTAATGATATTATAGTGGTAAATGAATACTAAGATGCATTTTATGAAGAGTTTCATAGTGTTATACCTGATAGGTAAGTTGAATTTAATATTAACATGGTTCCTAGTGCTAATCCAATTTCAAAACCCCCTTATCAAATGGTTCAATTCGAACTTCTTCAATTGAAAAATAAATTGAAGGTGTTTCTTGATAATGGCTTCATTACTCCTAACACTTCCCCAGGGAGTGATCCTATATTATTCATTAAAATGAATGATTGTTTTATGAGCCTTTTCATTGATTATAGAGATTTTAATATCATTGATATTAAGAATAAGTATCCATTGACTTATATTTATGATTTCTTTCATTATCTCTAGGGAGATCAGTATTTTTCAAAGATTGACGTGATATGTGGGTACAATCATCTGAAGGTAAAGGAGGATTTCATCCTAAAAATATATTTTTTTTAATAGATATGGGAATTATGAGTTTGTTGTTATTCCATTTGGTTTGAAAAATTTCCCAACTGTATTCACAGATCTTATGAATAGAATATTCTATGAATATTTAGATGAGTTTTTTTTTATTGATGATAATTTGGTATTTTCAAAATTTTATGAGGATAATGAAAAAACATTTAAGGATTGTCTTGCAAACTCTCAAAAAAAAAATAAGTTACACAAAAAATTTAGCAACTGTGATTTTTGGTTGTAGAAGATTTCATTTCATGGGTACATTCTAAATAAGGATAGAACAACAGTTTTTCCTTCCAAAACAAAAGTGGTTGATTAATGACCAAGACCTAAAAATGCTACAGATACTCATAGTTTTTTATGGATTAGCAGGTTATAACTAATGATTTGTTAAAAACTTTGCAAAGTTATCTAGCCCACTAACTAAGTTAACACAAAATGTGATTAAATTAATTGAGGCATAAGAATGTAAAGTCTTTTAGGTACTTAATAAGTGATTGGAGAATGCTCCAGTTTTGGCCATGCCCTCTAGAAATGGTGAATTTTTTATCTACAATAATGCTTCTTTGAAGGGATTTGGTTGTGTTCTAATGCATAATGAACAGGTAATTGCCTTTTCATCAATAAAATTGAATCCTCGTGAGTTATTTTATCCCACACATGATTTGGAATTAGTATCTATGGTTTTTTTCTTTGAAAAATTTGAGGCATAATTTTTTCGAATCCAAATGTGAAATATATACAAACCATAAAAATATAAAGTATATATTCACTCATAAGAAATTAAACATGAGGTAAAGAAGATGGATTGAACTTATAAATGATTTATGATTGTATGATCAATTACCATCCTAGAAAATAAAACAAAGAGGATGATTCTTTGAGTTGAAAACATCATCCATCATTATCCATGATACGTTTGGAACAAGACCCCTTGATTAATGATTTGATACATTTTGTCTTGAAAGTTGTTAGTGCAGAAAAATCCTTTGTTTTGTTCTAGGTGTCATTATCGTCATCTATATCAGAGAAAATCATGAAAATGTGGAAGGATGATGAAAAGTTACAGAAAAATGTAGAATTGATGAAAAGGGGTATGTTTCCAGAATTTAATGTCAATAAAGATTGGCTTTTTATATTTGGGAATAGATTATGTGTGCATTGTGATTCCCAACTAAAGAAATAATTGTTGTGTGAAGGTCATATTTATTAATTTTCATTTCATCTTGGATGTATTAAGATGTACATAAACCTTTGGGAGTATAGCTGGTGGGATTTAATGAAACGAGATATTATAGATTATACCATAAAACGTTTGACATGTCAATAGGTTAACGCAGAGCAACAACTAACAAAGGGGATGCTTCACCCATTTTCAATGCCGGAGTGGAAATGTGAAAAAATATCCATGTACTTTGTGGTGGGACTACCAAAGTCTTCTCGAGGTAAAAATTCGATTAGGGTTATTATAGAACGACTGACTAAATGTGAACATTTCCTTCCAATTTGAGATACTATGTATTTGTATCATCTTTCTTGATTTTACCTCAAATATATTTTCAGGTTACATGGAGTTCCTCTTTTCATTATATCTGAATGTGATCCCAGGTACACTTCTAACTTTTGGAAAGGCCTTCAGAAGTCATTGTGAATAGAATTAAATTTCAACACTACCTTTCATCCTCAATCTAACGGACATGCCGAGTGAAAAATTTGGACATTGGAATACATGCTTAAAGATTGTTCAATGGATTACTATGGCTATTGGGATCAACATATTTCTTTAGTTGAGTTTTCTTATTATAATATTTTTCATTCCTGTATAAAAAATGGAACCTTTTGAGGCGTTATATGGATAGCGTTTTCAAACTACATATTTTTTGGATGAAGTCTGGGAAAGTAAGTTTATGGGACCCGAATTAGTATCGGAAGTGGTTGATAAAGTGAAGATAATCGCAAAACACATGAGTACAGCTCAGAGAAGGTAGAAACTTTATGCAGATAACAGGGGGAAGACTTTTCTTTCGAGGTAGGTGATCGTGTTTTCCTTAAAATATCTATTTTGAAGATTGTTATGTGTTTTGGTAATAAAAGAAAGCTAATTCCACGGTTCATTAGACCTTATGAAATCTTGGATAATGTTGGACCAGTCTCCTACGAAATTTGTTTTAAATAAATTTTATCTAAGGTACACAATTTATTTCATGTTTTGTTTTTGAGAAAGTATGTTCTAGATCCATCTAGTGTTTTGAGCCCAGAAGTAGTTCAGTTGGAAGAGAAACTCTCTTGTGATAAAAAATGTGATCAAATTATTGACCATAGAGGTAAATTATTATGAAATAAGCTGATTCACTTGGTTAATGTTTTGGGGAGAAATCACATGTATGAAGAAGAAACATGGGAATCTGAAAATTCTATGAGGGAAAGGTACCCTCACTGGTTTAATAAGTAAACAAAAATTGTGAGGATATAAATTCCAAAATTTTGGGATAATTTAACAACCAAGGTACTTATATGATATTTTTTTCATTAGGGAATTAAATATTTAAATTCATTATAAATTTATAGTGAAATTAAGAAATTTATACGGAAGGAATAGTAACTCAACCTTAGGAACAACAAAATTCCCATTAGGGATAATAATCTTGGCAAATAGAATAGTCACCTCACCTATGAGAATAAAAATAAAATTTACATATCTTATAAGTGTAATAATGGTGTAATTATATCATGGAATAAGTAAATAACTATTTTAAAAATGATAAATTAAGTGGTGGTATTTTTATAAGTCATATATATTTAATTAGAATTTTATAATTAGTTTAGTAATTTAAAATAAAATTTATTTTCATAAAATAGAATCATAAATGAATAATTTATTTTCTTATGGTTATAAGATAATTTTATGATACCTTGTTTAATTTTTCAAGGTGTTATAAAATCAGTTATAATTTTTAAATTGTAATTTTTTGAATAAATTATGATTCTATTTTAAAAATATATTTATAGTAAGTATAAATTTATTTTTAGAAAATGTAGTTTATTTTTGAATTATTCATGTTGAAAAATTGTTTGAGTGAATTTTTGGTATTTTTCTGAAATACTGGAATTTTTGGTGAATAGTGAAATACGGTAATTTACTATATATATACATTATAAGTTAAATACATTATTCCTAACATAAATAATGATATAAGAACCATAATCTTAAACTTCACATGATTAATTTTATATATTTTATGATAATTATAAAACTATTCATATTCTTGAGCCAAAATAATAAACTAATGAATAAAATAATAAAAAATCCCTCCTCTCATATACTATAAATACCACCCCTCACCCCCTATTCCCATCACACCTATCCAGATTTGATAATTTCCCAAATTATAACCAATAAATTTACCAAGACTCCTCCCCACGTCCAAGACCTTTTTGTCTCACCAAAAGTCCAAAACCAAGGTCCTTAAAGAGGATCTCAAGGAGAAGAGATCAAGAGGTAATAATCCTCTTTCATTTTCTTTTTTTTTATTTTCAATTATTCCTCTTTTCTTATTCTATATTAACCTAACCTTATCCAAGAGGCTTGAAAACTACATAATATTATATATATTTTAGTTTTAATATGTTTATGGAAAAATTAATCATCATACTTCTTATTCTCTCACTTTTATTCTAAAAATAAAAACATTCTCTTTGATATGTCAAATTGCCGACAACATGGATGATGTGTTTTTAATTTCCATTACAGACATCATGAATGATAATAAAACCATTTTAATGGTTTAAAAATATTTTAAATTTTATGATAAAACCTATTTTATGTTCTATAATTAACAAATACACATAATATTAAATTACATAATGAAACTAGTTTATGATTATCAAAGAACCGCCAAAATGATCTAAATGAATATCATTAATGTTTTATCTAAGGATTAATAATCATATAAAAAATTATTTATGATATCATTTAATATTATAGAAACATATTAATACCATTTCATTCAAAAAAATTTGTTCCACATCCATTTTACAAGAAAATCCATTACAAATTGACCATGGAAACCATGTAAAGAACACAGCCAAATTGATAGAAAAAAATAAAATATTATTAAGAAATGGGTGGCGTGATGTTATAAAATGATCATATAATGTGTTATAAAAATTAATATGTTTCTTTAAAGTATTAATAACACTCTTTAAACCATTATACAAGAGGTTTTAACAAGTTTGGAGTAAGAAGAACCCGAGGTAAGGAAATTATTAACACAATTTCCATTCTTTTGGTTAACCTTCTATTTCATTGATTATGTTGTATTAAGATTATTTGTGTAATTAGTTTTCTTATATTAAGTTTTTATGTGTATTTATAGTGTATAAATATATTACTTTCATTCAATTAATTCTCAATTCTATTATATGGTGTTTGGAAGGTCCTTTGCTTTGGAAATCCTCTTTTGAAATTCTATTTTTATAAGATTCAAAAGGGATGTTTTTATGAAAGATTTCTTATTTTATGATTAGGTTATAGTTATTTGGAATTTCTTATGATGAAGGGTGGGACCTATATCTCCCTCCAATTCACTGGGTATTTTTATGTTGGAGGTCGGCCTTATGGTTACTCCAAGTGTAACTATGATGGTTACACCATAAGATAGCCGAAAGGGTTACATTATCAGGTAGTCATGAGTGTTAAAAATCATAAGGTATACACAAGGATTAAAATATTAATAAATTAATGCCACAAATCACCTTTATGGTATTATTTTTGTTTTTTGTTTTTTATGGAAATCTCAGGTTTTCACAAAGTAACTATGTGATACTCATTAGGTGAGAAGTATGTCTTTGAAAAATGATTACATATGTTTAGAAGAATTAATGTACTGACGGTTTATCTCCTTATTTTTATATCCCTTACTAAGATTTTGTGCTTAAAACAATTTTCAAAATGTTTTTAATAGGGTTTAATGATCGGTAAGATAAGAGGAGAATCCAATTTGAATGTTTTGAAGACATTTCATGAATAGTTTTCATGTTTTTATTAAATACTTTTTGTATTATGAAAAAATGGATATTGATTCAGTAGTATACACTATTTATGCTTATGGGTTGATATGTATAAATTATGTCCTAAATACCTATAACTATATACCTAATATATCTTTGGGAATGTAGAGAATTGAATTCTTAAATAATTTAATAGATTATGTAATGTTTAAGGTCAATCCCTTATTGTTGGTATCAGAACACAGTATAGATAACTTTAGGGGTTAGGATGATGTTAATAGAATATCATAAATTATTTTTACCATATTTTGAAATGAAATATCTTTTGAAGATTACCATGTTGATTTGTCTAAAACATGTCTATTCAGAAATGTTTTTTACAGAAGAAATAGGGAAGCTGAAGTAGGAAGGCACTAAGAGGCTGATATCTATTTGAGTATGCAACCTAGAATGGTAGGAATTGCAACTGAGTAGTTTTTTATAGTAATGGATCAGTTTACATAGGATATAAAAGTGTTTTAGTTCATGAAAAATAGAAGGTAGATCCACCAAAAAGTAACATGATGATAATGGAACATTTTATGGGGAGACACCCTACTTCTTTCATTGTATATTCTAACCTAGTGGCGACAGAGGGATATATTAAAGCCCTTGAAAAGATATTCAATGTCATGGGGTGTTCAGATAATCAAAGTTTGTTATTTCCATTTATTATTTTGATTTTCAAGCTAACTAGTTCATTTTAATGGTCAATAATATTAGTGATAGTGAAGAGATGGATTCTTTGGGATAATATAAATTTTAAAAAAAAAATCCTTGCAAAATATTTTCCTAATGTTGTCCGAATTAGGATGGAAGAGAAATTCCATGAATTGAAAAAAAATTACGAGGATTCAGTGTCCATGTGTGAAGAAAACTTCACCATATTGTCAAGGTATTCTCTAAATCTTATTCAGGATGTTCATAGAAAAAGAAATCATTTTTACTCAGGATTCAAGACAAGATATCAAAGGGTATTAGCTTTCTCTGAATTCAGAAGTTATGAGAAAGTTGTCTGATGTGTTGAGAGGGTAGAAAATGAGTTTGAATATGATCATTTTTACTTTGAAAAAGATAATAAGAAGAGGTCAAGAAGGAAAGTGATGGGTAAGAATCAATCAAAGAAATCTAATTATAATAATGTATAGTTTCCAATTTGTGAAAAGTGTGGTAAAACAAACCTTGGAGAATGCCTTAACAAAACTATGAAATTTTTCCAATGTGGTAAGTATAGACATATGACCATAGATTGTAATGAAAATGATATTAATATTAATCATGATAAGAAAACTATAAAGTGTTTCAAATATGATCAGATGGGTCATTATGAAAATACATGCACAAAGAAAGATATGAATGATGGAATATAGCCTTATTATATGTAGAAAGGTGTAGTGAGATCCATTGTGACTACGTTAGAAGATGTCATGCAATCCAATGAAGTGGTATCAGGTACTTTTTTGTTTACTCATATTTTTCTAATGTCTTTTTTGATATGGGGTCTACACATTCCTTTATTTCTGAAACCTTTTCTAGTAAATTAGAAATTTCACCTCTAGAAATGAGACTGTAACATATGGTTAAAACACCAGGGGGAAATATTACAGTAAAAAGGCATTATAAGAATCTTTATGATTTTTTTTGGAAAGAAATTACCGGAAAACATTATTGGTTTTATTTATTAGAGTTTCATGTCATTTTAGGTATGGATTGTATTTTTGTTTTTCATGCTATGATTGATTATAGAGATAAAGAATATTTTGTTGAGAAAGAGTTTCAATTTGTATACAATAATGAACCCATACAATTGATAATATATATGGAAGCTAAGAAACTATTAAAATGTTTAAATGAAATTTATCTTGTTCATATTGTTGAAAATAAGGGAACTATTCATATTAATAATATTCTAGTGGTAAATGAATACCAAGATATTTTTTCTGAAGAGTTTCATGGTGTTATACCAAATAGGTAAGTTGAATTTAATATTAACATGGTTCCTGATGCTAATCTAATTTCAAAACCCCCTTATCAAATGGATCAATTGGAACTTTTTCAATTGAAAAATAAATTGCAGGAGTTTCTTGATAAAGGATTCATTACTCCTAACACTTCACCAGGTGGTGATCCTATTTTTTTCTTTAAAAATAAATATGGTTTTATGAGCCTTTTCATTGATTATAGAGATTTGAATAAGATTTCTATTAAGAATAAGTATCATTTTACTTATTTTGATGATTTTTTTGATCATCTTTAGGGAGATCAGTATTTTTCAAAGATTGAATTGATATGTGGGTACCACCAGCTAAAGGTAAAGGAGGATGCCATCCCAAAATTAGCTTTTCATACTAGATATGGGAATTATGTGTTTCGTGTCATTCCTTTGGGTTTGAAAAATTCACATTCTGTATTCATGGATCTTATGAATAGAATATTCTGTGAATATTTAGATAAGTTTTTGGTTTTTTTTATTGAGGATAATTTGGTCTTTTCAAAAAGTTACGAGGATAATGAAAAATATTTATGGATTCTCTGGAAAACACTCAAAGAAAATAAGTTATATGAAAAATTTAGCAAGGGTGATTTTTGGTTGGAATAGATTTAATTTCATGGGTACATTGTAAATAAGTATGGAATAACAATTTATCCTTAAAAAAAAGTGGTTGATTAATTTCCGAGACCTAAAAATGCTACAGATATTCATAGTTTTATTGAATTAGTATGTTATAACCGATGATTTGTTAAAAACATTAAAATTTATTTAGCCCGCTAACTAAGTTAACACAAAATGGAATTAAATTTTTTGATTCAAAATAATGTGATGTTTTTTATGAACTTAAGAAGTGATGGGAAAATGATACAGTTTTGCAAATTCCCTCCAGAAATGGTGATTTTTTCATTTACAATGATGCTTCTTTGAAGGGACTTGGTTGTGTTCTAATGTAGAATGATCATTTAATTGCTTATTCTTCAAGAAAATTGAAACATCATGAGTTATTTTATCCCACAAGTGATTTGGATTTAGTAGCTATGGTTTTTTTCTTTGAAAAATTGGAGGCAACATTTATACGGATCCAAATGTGAAATATAAAGTAACCATAAAAGTCTGAAGTATATATTCACTCATAAGGAATTAAACATGAGGTAAATAAGATGGATTGAACTAATAAATGATTCATGATTTTATGATCAATTACCATCCTAGAATATAAAACAAGGAGGAGGATTCTTTGAGGTGAAAACATCAGGCATCACTAACCATGTTACGTTTGGAACAAGACCCCTCGATTAATGACTGATTAATCTTTTCTTACAAGTTATTGGTGCATGAAATTCCTCTATTTTGTTTCAGGTGTCAGTATAGTCATCTCTATCAGAAAAAATCAAGAAAATGGGGAAGGAATATGTAAAGTTACATAAAAATATAGAATTGGTGAAAAGGGGTAAGTTTCCAGAATTTAATGTTGATAAAGATTGAATTTTGAGATTTGGGAACAGATTATGTGTTCATTCTGATTCCCAACTAAAGAATGAATTGTTGTGTGAATGTCATAGTTCTTCATTTTAATTTCATCTTGGAAGTTTGTACATAAAACTTTGGTTGTATTGCTGGTGGGATGGAATGAAAATAGATATTGTAGATTTTACCATAAAATGCGTGACATTTCAATAGGTTAAAACAGAGCAATAGTTACCAAAGGGGATTCTTCTCCCATTTTCAATGCTAAGGTGGAAATGAGAAAATATATCCATAGACTTTGTGGTGGGACTACCAAAGACTTCTCAAGGTGGAAAATGTTATTAGGTTTATTATTGATCGACTGACTAAATGTGCACATTTACTTCCTATTCAAGATACTATGTATTTGCATCATCTTTGTTGACGGTACCTCATAGATATTTTTAGGTTACATGGACTTCCTCTTTCCATTGTATGGGATTATTATCCCAGGTTCACTTTTAACTTTTGGAAAGTACTTCAGAAGTCATTGGGAATAGAATTAAATTTCAACACTACCATTCATCCTCAATCTGATAGGAAGGCTGAGTGTACAATTCAAACATTGGAATACATGCTTCAAGTTTGTTAAATGGACTACCATGGAATTCGGATCAACATATTTCTTTAGTTGAGTTTTCTTATAATAATAGTTTTCATTCCAGTATAATGATGGAACCTTTTGAGGCATTGTATGGAAAGCATTTCCAAACTATATATTTTTTGGATGAAGTTAAGAAAAGTTAGTTTAAGGGACCCAAATTAGTATAGGAAGTGGTTGAGAAAGTTAAGATGATCCAACAACACATGAGTACAACTCAGATTAGGCAGAACATTTATGTTGATAACAGGAGGGAAGATTTTTCTTTCGAGGTATGGGATCATGTTTTCCTTAAAATCTCTACTTAGAAAAGTTTTATGTGTTTTGGTAATAATGGAAATCTAGTCCATGGTTCATTGGAAATTATGAAATCTTGGAGAAAGTTAGACCAGTCTCCTACCAAGTTTCTTTTCCTTCAATTTTATCTCAGGTACACAATTTGTTTTTCATGTTTTGATCTTGAGAAAGTATGTTCCAGATCTATCTCATGTTTTGATCCCAGAAGTAGTTCAGTTGGAAGAGAACCTATCTTATGAGAAAAATGTTATCAAATTCTAGATAGTATAGGGAAATTATTACGGAATAAGGTGATTCACCAGGTTAAAGTTTTGTCGAAAAACCACATGGTTGAAGAAGAAATATGGTAATCTGAAAATGCTATGATGGAAAGGTACCCTCACTTTTTTAATAAGTAAAACAATTGTGAGGATGTAATTTCCAAAATGTGGGGAGAATTTAACAACCAAGGTACCTATAAAATATATTTTTTTCATTAGGGAATTAAATATTTAAATTCATTATAAATTTATAATGAAATTAAGGAATCTATACGGACAAAATAGTAACTCAACCTTAGGAATAGTAAAATTCTCATTAGGGATAGTAATTTTGGTCAGTAAAATAGTCACCTCACATATTAGAATAAAAAAATTATATATCTTATAAGGGTAATCATGGTGTAATTATATCATGGAATAAGTAAATAACTATTTTTAAAATAATAAACTAAGTGTTGGTATTTTTATAAGTCATAAATATTTAATTAGAATTTTATAATTAATTTAATAATTTAAAATAAAATTTATATTCATAAAATATAATCATAAATTAATAATTTATTGTCTTATGGTTATATGATTATTTTATGATACCTTGATTAATTTTTCAAGGTGTTATAAAATCAGTCATAGTTGTAAAATTGTAATTTTTTGAATAAATTGTGATTTTATTTTAAAAATAAATTTATCATATTTTGAATTTAATTTTTATAAAATGGTGTTCATTTTTGAATTATACATGTTTAAAAAAATTTAGGTGAATTTTTGGTATTTTTCTGAAATACATGAATGTTTGGTGAATAGTGAAATACGGTAATTTACGGTATATATACATTATAAGTTAAATAAATTATTCATAAAATCATGAATGATGTAAGAACCATAATCTCAAACTTCCCATTATTATTTTAATACATTTTTTTATAATTGTAAAACTATTCATAGTCTTGAGACAAATTAATAAACTAATGAACAAAATAATAAAAAAACCCTCCTCTCATCTGCTATAAATACCACCCCTCACCCCTATTATACTCTCACCTCTCAAGCTTTGATAACTATAAAAATTATATCCAATCCAATTACCAAGAATCTTCCCCACGTCCAAGCCCTTTTTTTCTCACCAAAAGTCCAAAACTAAGGGCCTTAATGAGGATCTTAAGGAGAAGAGATCAATATGTAACAATCCTCTTTCATTTTCTTTTATTTTCTTTTCAAATTTTTCTCTTTTCTTATATTATATTCACCAAACCTTATCCAAGAGTAATTAAAACTAAATAATCTTATATATAATGTAATTTTAATATGTTTATGGAAAAATTATTCATTATACTTCTTCTCCTCACCCTTTTATTCTAAAAATAAAAACATCGTCCGTGATGTGTCGAATTACCGACATCGTCGATGATGTGTTTTCAATTTCCATTACAAACTTCATGGATGATAATAAAACCATTTTAATTGTTGAAAAATATTTTAAATTGTATGATATAACCTATTTTATGTTCTATAATTAAAAAATGCACATGATATTAAATTACATAATGAAACTAGTTTGTGATTATCGAAGAACCGCCAAAATGATCTAAACGAATATCATTAATGTTTTATCTAATGATTCATAAAAATATAAAAAATTATTTATGAAATAATTTAATATTATAGAAACATATTAATACTATTTCATTTAAATTTAGTAGTTTTACTTCTATTTTACAAGAAAATCCATTACGGATTGATATGGAAACCATGTAAAGAAAGCACCCGAAATAATAGAAATAAAATAAAATATTATTAATAAATAGGTGGAGTGATGTTATAAAATGATCATATAAGGTGTTATAAAAATTAATATGTTTCTTTAATGTATTATTAAAACTCTTTTAACCATTATACAATATGTTTTAAACTGTTTGAAGTATGAAGAACCTGAGGTAATGGAATTCTTACCCCATTTTCCATTCTTTTAGTTAACCTTCTACTTCATTGATTATGTGGTAATATGATTATTTGTGTAATTAATTTTGTTAATATTATGTTTTTATATTTATTTATAGTGTATAAACATATTCCTTTCATTCGATTAATTCTCACTTCTATTATACAGTGTTTGTAAGGTTCTTTTCTTTGGAAAATCCTCTTTTAAAATTCTATTTTTATAAGATTAAAAAGGGATGTTTTTATGAAAGTTTTCTTATTTTATGATTAGGTTATGGTTCTGGGGAATTTATTATGCTTAATGTTGGGACCTATATCTCCCAAAAATTCATTTGTTATGTTTAATTTGTAGGTTGGTCGTACGGTTACTCCAAATGTAACTGTGATGGTTACACCATAAGGTAGCCGAGAGGATTACATTATAAGGTAGTCGTGAGGGTTACATATCATAATGTATCAAAAAGGGTTAAAATATTAAGAAATTAATGCCAAAAATTTCCTTTATGGTAATATTTATGTTTTCTATTTTTATGTAAATATCATGTTTTCACAAAGTAACTATGTTATACTCATTGGGTGAGAATTATGTCTTTGTGAAAATGACTTCATAATGGAAAAAACAAAATATTATTAATAAATGGGTGGAATTATGTTGTAAAATGATCATATAAGGTGTTATAAAAATTAATATGTTTCTGTAAAATATTAATAACACTATTTTAACTTTTATACAAGAGGTTTCAACGCGTTTTAAGTAAGATACACCTGATTTAAGGGAATTCTTTACCAAATTTCATTCTTTGGGTTAGCCTTATACTTCATTGATTATGTGGTACTAAGATTATTTTTTTTAACATTTTATGTTTATATTATGTTTTATTATGGGCATTTGGAGTGTATACACATATTCCTTTTGTTCTATTAATTCTCACTTCTATTATATGGTGTTTGTAAGGGAATTTTCTTTTAACCTTCTATTTTTTATGAAATTCAAAATAGATGTTTTTATGAAAGTTTTATTTTTATGATTATTTTATGGTTCTTGGGAATTTTTTATGATGAAGGGTGGGGCCTATATCTCCCTCCAATTCATTGGGTAGGTTTAAGTTGGATTTCAATCGAATGGTTACTCTAAGTGTAACTACGATGGTTACACTATAAAGTAGTCAAGAGGGTTACATTGTAAGGTAGCGGGTGTAACGTCCCGAGTCTGGGTGCCACTCAACGGTTGTCCCAAACCTGGTTGGTCACATGACCTCAAGCGCATTTCCCCAAATTCCAGGGGCTGCTGACTAGTAGTGAGGGCACATGTCTGATTGTGGGGAAACTATTCCCTCATTTTTCAAAGTGTAGCGCAATGGAATAAAAGATAAAACATACAACAACAGCGGAAGCAATAAACCATATATATTTAAAATAAAAAACTATAGTAAAAGAAAACCAACCAGTTATACAGATAATGATGCAACATGTCTTAAGTTCTATGAAAACAGCCAGAACATGTTACATAGCAATACAGTACAATAAAATAGAAAGTACAGGTACAATAGAACAAAAAAAATAGTCGGTAGCATTGCGAGCCTAAGCTTGATCCCACGCTCCCCTACTCCTCAGCAACAATCATGTACCTGTATAGGGTCCTTTTCCATTATCCACACCTGCAACAACATAGTATGTTTGAGCCAAAGACATGACCCAAACAGGAAGTGAGAAACAAATCCCAATAGGCACCCACCAAAGGCTCGTGCCTAACTATGTGAAGAATATGCAACAACAGTGTGCAGTAGTAAAATTAAATAAACTAAGGAGTACTCAAAATTAACTGACTTTAACAGTCATATTTCCATTTTATTATTCATTTTAACCATTTAATTTAATAACATTATCTTCTCAACAGAACCAAGACCTTAGGACAACCAGAATCTTTCCCTCTTGCTAATATAGTAAAACCATTCCATCAGGCTTGCCCTAAGGCTATACAGAACCTTTCCATCAGGTATTTCCCTCAGGTGAAATAGAATCTTTCCCTAGGTCCAAACTGAAACGTAACCCTCTAGTAATTAGTATCCTTCCCTCAGGCATTGCCCTCAATCTAATAGAACTACGCCCTTAGGCTAAACAAGAATTCCATCATGCTAAATATATCACTACCCTCAGGCTAAACAAGTAACCATGCCATTCCCAACATATAAACATGAAATTTACATAAAATTAATCTCAAGGCAAAAGTACTGCATAATATAAACATGGCATACCCTCAGGTATCCAGGCCAAATGACTAAACAGAGGATCACACCCCTAGGGTGGTCCTGGATCCAAGAAGTGATCCTGAATAGTAGTTTATTATCACATTTAATTACCTATACAATTCTAGGTGTTTAAACAGCCAAGGCCTCAGCCACACGACACCCCAACAAGGTTTCGTAGCACAATAGTACACAAAAACGCACAATAGTTGGAATTTAAACACCAAACCACCTACCTTAATCG
This sequence comes from Viscum album, assembly GCA_963277665.1. Classification (NCBI taxonomy): domain Eukaryota; kingdom Viridiplantae; phylum Streptophyta; class Magnoliopsida; order Santalales; family Viscaceae; genus Viscum; species Viscum album. The sequence goes on from OY728122.1 coordinate 1,260,293,805, forward strand.
CCCTGATCGGTATACGTGAAAGGCGCTTCCAAAAACGCCCAAGAACAATGAAGATATGAGGTAAAATAAAATCATGTTCAAATGAAAATAACTTCCCCTCGGGAATGAAATGGTAAGAACAGCTTAAGGAGAAGGAGAGGCTTACTCGTACGGTTCCAACGAGATCGACATAGGCGGAAATGGATTCCTGGCGTGCGATCTGGAGATCCTCGAAGGTTTGGCCCTCTTTCTCGACTCCTATTCCGGTTCTAAGCCTTCCCTGTGAACAGGGGAGGCTACATCCCATTTTAAGTGAAAAAAAAAACAAACTACACGGCGTGTAGTTTTCATTTTTTAAGTATCCCTTTGGCAGATTCTCGCCAGCATGGCACTGTTCATTTGTCAACATGGGTACACGGCGTGTGAAACCTAAGTACACGGCATGTACTACAGCTCACCTGGCCACCGCCTTACTGTTTGCCTACCGATCGACTACACGACATGTAAATACCCACTACACGGTGTGTAGTCAGTTTTTGCACCCCTTCTCGTCGACATGGATACACACCCTGGGTACTCATCCCACACGGCCAAAGTACACAGCATGTGAAAATTTACACGGTGTGTAGTAACAAAATTTGGTATTTTTCCCCATTTTCCTTATTTATCTCAAAAAAACATAAGGAGAAGAGAAAAGAAGAAACCCGCACCTCAAAAATAAGAACCGGGTTCTTAAAAACTTCCCCCCTTAAAGAAATTCATCCTAGAATTTCACTTCCAAGGGTGGCTAAGATAAAGCTCAGAACAGCTCTGGACACTGAGCATTTACGTCTGTCTCCCACTCCCAGGTTTTGTCCTGCACTCGGCCATGCGGCCATAGCACCCATACGAGAGGAACTGACTAGACTCAGAGAACCTTCGTGCTCCTATCCACGATATGAATTGGATTATCCTCAAAGGATGAATCTATCTAAAGAACAACCTCTTCGGGCTAAAAGACGTGAGACAGGTTTGAATGATAGCGGCGCAACTGAGATATATGGAAGATGTAACGCATGGCCCCGTACATCTATGGTAACTGCAATCTATAGGCAACCAGATCGACTCTCTGCAGAATCTCAAATGGTCCCACATACCTCGGTGAAAGTTTACCAGGTCTCTTGATCCATCTATGTCCCAACCTCGATGAAACACACAGAAAAACCTTATCCCTAACCACGAACTCCAAGGGTCGTCTGCGGCGATTAGCATACGATTTCTGATGAGACTGTGCAGTAGCCACCCGCTTCTGAATCAACTGGACCTGCTTAGAAGCCTCTTGCACAAGATGTGGTCCCAGTAAAGTTGCCTCACCTTCCTCAAACCAACACATGGGTGATCGGCATGGCCTACCATATAAATCCTCATAAGCTGTCATCTCAATAGTTTCCTGAAAACTATTGTCATAGGCAAACTCTACCAGGGGTATGTTCTTCTCCCAAGAGCCCCCAATGTCTAGGATGCATGCACACAACATGTCCTCAAGAACCTGTGTCGTATGCTCTGACTGGCCATCGGTCTGAGGGTGGTAATCTGTGCTCAGAAGCACCTATGTACCCAGTGCCCTTTGAAAACTCTGCCAGAAATGAGACGTAAAATGGGTGTCCCTATCCGAAATGATATAATGAGGAACCCCATGCAGACGTATGACCTCTCGGATATACAACTTCCCGAGATCGTCAACAATGAAGGTCACCTTGATCGGAAAAAAGTGCACTACCTTTTTGAGTCTGTACACAACAACCCACACGGCATCGTTGCCTCGAGGTGACCTCGGAAAACCAGTCACGAATTCCATCGCGACATCATCCCATTTCCACTCCGGGATGGGTAACTATTGTGACAGTCCAACTAGCCTCTGATGCTCCACCTTCACCTGTTGACAGGTGGAACACCTCATAACAAAACCAGTTATCTCTCTCTTCATACCCAGCCACCAATACTATGGTCTCAAGTCACGACACATCTTGGTAACCTAGGGATGAACTTCCCAAGCTGAAGAATGAAAATACCGCATTAACTCCTCGCATACATCCCCTAGAACCCACACACGTCCATGGAAACACAATACCTCATCAACGCCTGTTGTCCATCCAGGAGGAGGGTCCTCACTGGCCACCGACTCCTGTAGAACTAGGCCTTCTGAATCAGATAGATGTCTCATCCTCACTCTGTACAGGATGGAATAAGTCACAGCTAAGGAAGAAAGATAGGTCTTCCCCTAACTATTGTGCACCTATAAATGAATCTCAGAGAACAAGGCCATAAGACACCACTCACCAATGGCCTCCTGCACTGCCTGTATCTGATTCTTCCTGTTCAATGCATCAGCTATTGCATTACCTTTACCAGGTGAATAGGAAATCACAAAGTCGAGGGACTGAAGGTATTTGACCCACCTTCTCTGTCTCAGATTCATGTCACGATGAGTAAATATATACTTGAGACTTTTATGGTCTATGAAAACCACAAAATGCTCTCCCAAGAGATAATATCTCCAACAGCGCAACACATGAACAACTACAACCAACTCGAGATCATGCGTTAGGTAATTCCTCTCATGTGACCTCAACTGCCGAGACCCGTACGCAACAACTCGATCACCCTGCATCAACACTACTCCCAGTCCAATACCTGATCCATCACAGTAAACTGTATAGCTATTCCCTTGCTCTGGAAGAATCAGGACTAGTGCTGATTTCAACCTTCCTTTCAGGTCCTGAAAGGATGTCTCGCAAGCTTCTGACCAAACGAATTTCACACCCTTCTTAGTCAGAACCATCAATGGCGTTGCTAAGTGGGAGAAGTCTTGGGTGAAGCATCTTTAGTAACCATCCATCCCCAAGAAACTCTGTATCTCAAAAAAAATCTTTGGATTCTCCTAGTAAACTACTGATCTTACGTTCTCTGGGTCTACTGCAACTCCTACCTCTGTGATGATATGACCCAGGAAGTGAATCTGGTTCATCTAAAAGTGGCACTTTGATATCTTAGCATATATATTATGATCTCTTAGTGTACTCAATATGAACTCAAGATGGGTGGAATGGTTGTGCTGAGTGTGAATGTAAACCAAGATATCATCCACAAATACTACCAAAAAAAATCCATATAAGTATGGAACACAAGATTCATTAGAGCCATGAAAACTGTCGGCGCATTCGTGAGTCCAAAAGGCATAACCAAGTACTTATATAGACCATATATGCTCCAAAAAGCTGTAATTAGTATATCCAATGGTCTCATGCACAGTTGATGATATCCTCATCTGAATTCAATATTCGAGAACACTCGTGCTCTATGATGTTGATCAAAAAGGTATTCAATCCTTGGTAAGGGATATCAGTTCATGACCATTAACTGGTTCAACTTTCAATAATTCACACAGAGTCTGAGGGTACTGTCTGCCTTCTTCACAAAGAGGACCGGCAAAATCTAAGGAGAAGTAGTGGGTTGGATGAAACCCTTTTCCTGTAACTCCTCTAACTGCCTCTTGATCTCCTGCAACTCTGGTGTAGCCATCATATAAGGAGAAATGGACACCGGTGCTACCCCTGGCACAAGATAAATAGATAAATCCACCTCTGGCTCCGGAGGAAGACCTAAAATGTCATTCGAGAATACATCCCTGAAATGATCAACCACTGGAGGGAAATCCGTCTGACAAGTCCCCTGATCATCCAGATATAAACTCACAATCTGGGCTGTGACTCAACCTTTCCCATGATGCTGTGGTCTAGCTCAACTCGCCTGAACATCCCATTCACCCTTGTGTAGAAACTCTCCACCCTCTGTTGACGTGAATATCACCCTGCGACAATAGAAATCTACAAAGGTTCTAAAGGGAACCAACCATTCCATCCCGAGAATGACGTCATAAGCTGTCATCTCTAAGACATAGAGGTCCCATAGAAAGTGACACCCACCAACCACAAGGGGACACTTCTTGTACTGACGCACACATGTCGTTCTAGTTCCCAACGGAGTGTACAGCGTCATAATAGCAGATGATGAAGAAACACAGAGCCCAAGGTTCTCCACAATGGGCACAGATATGAAACTATGTGTAGAACCCATATCGAAAAGTATAGAAGATAAGACAGAAGCTACAAGAATAGTACCTCTAACAGTAGAAGGTCTGGGATCCTGCTCCTACTGGGTCTGTTGCACTGCATATGCCTGCCCAGTGATGCGACCCTACGACACAACATGGCTACCCTGAGCTGTCCCTCCCTACTGCCTCTGAGATCCTGGTGTCTGGCTACCATGGCCACGACCACCTTCTCGGCCAGCACGCCCTGACGTATTCCAGTTTCCCGGCTAGTAAGAATCTTGTGGTCCTACTCCCGCATGCGGAGTCTGCACAGAACTCCTCTAACTAGCCACTGGTACAAACTCCCTGCAAAAGCGCTTCAAATAAACCATCTTGTCGTAAACTCGGCACTCCACTAGGTCTCGAGTACACTGAGGTCTCTTGTTCCCCTCTCTACCACACTGGTATCAAAGGACCGGGCCACCTAAAGAAACTGCCTGGATAGTAATGGAACCGTGAGAGAAACTCATCTGTCATTTCCTCTTCCTGGTAGAAATAGTACCAGAAACCGGTGTCAAACCACCATGGCTGCCACCACTAGCTTCCCGAAGGTTCCTCTCTGTAATCAGCGCCTGGTTCACAATAGCATGTATTGTAGGCAACCTGAAAATGTTCACCAGTGCTCGAATTTCATAATGAAGACCACCATCAAAACATCTATCCCTCAACGTCACATTACCGACCATAATAGGTGAAAAAAATTGATGCTCGGTAAAACGAGTATAATAATCCATCACTGACATAGCTCCCTACTGCAGATTCATGAACTCTCGAGCTCTATCTACGCTCAGCATCTCTGGGAAGAAGAAATCAAAGAAATCTGTCTGAAAATCTTCCCACGCCATGTCTTTTTGATGCTCAGGATGAGTGGTAACATCCCACCACCTCTTGTATGAATCACATAGCATGTAATTCGTGAGCTTGACCCTCTTCCCTAGAGGCGTCTACAGATGCTCAAAAAATTGTGTGCATAGAATCCATCCAAGATTCCACAGCCTGTGGTCCGCCATCCCCTGAAAACGTAGGCAGATGCTGCTGTTGGAAGATACGAGTCAGCTCATCCATATATGTGGAAGCCAGCGGTACTCCCTGAAAGGTCTTCATGAACCGCATAAAGCCTTCATAGAACTACGCATCCACCCCTGTGTCTGGTATATGGGCTGGCACCGCATCTGTCTCTAATGGAGGATCCACTGGTAGCCCATGGCCCACCATCTCTGGATTATAATAGTTTTCACTCTCCAGGTTAAAAACATGTGGTCGTCTTGGTGGCATGACTCTACAAGGTCAAACTCACACCTTAGATCAATATTATCAAGACTGAAAACGAAGGGACCAAAAAGGGGAACATGAGGAAGAAGGAATTTTAAGATTTGAAAAACAACACTACACGGCGTGTACCTAACTTTTCTTCCCCTGTCTGGGTAATTCTACACGGCTAAGCCATATGGATCTCATTGAACAAGACTACACGGTGTGTGTATAATATACATGATGTGTATGGTATAATTTTTCAACTTCCTGTTACGTTTGTGACATGGCCGACTACTCAGCTAACACTACATGGCATGTTACAACCGCACACAGCATGCACACTACCCTGTTTCCCTAGCCACATGGTCAGGTCCACATGACCGGCCACCGGTCAAGATTACACGGCATGTCCATCAGGAACACAGCGTGTACCGGACAAGTTCTTCCGACCCTTGTTGTTAGTTACACGGCTGGATACATGGCTCACACAACATGGCATGTTCCACAGTTGACACAACGTGTATGTCTTAAGGTCTCCCCCATTTATGTTGTTAGTTACATGGGTGGAATCCGGGTCAACACTACACAGAGTTTACATAGGGTACACGGTGTGTTTTCCCAAAGAATTTCTCTTTCCCATGTCCCTACCCACATGGTCTATGAAACGGAAAGAGACTACACGGCGTGTACTGAGGGTACACAGTGTGTTCTCAAAAATTTTCTTTTCTTCAAAAATAGAAGAACACACGGCGTGTGTCCGAGGAACTGCATGGTGTGTATCTTGGGATTTCCAGACATTAAGCCTTTGAAACTGCTCCATAACCCAGGAAATACTGAAAAACAACACCGAAGTTCCAAATTCCAACCCACGAGGGCCCATACTCCCTGCGATTCAAATTTTGGCATCTTAAATGTGTTATAAAAAAATAAACAGTCAATGATCCACCAAATTCCGGTCAATGAGGTCCCACACTCCCCAAAAACCAAATTTTGGCGTCCATTCTATCAAAAAGGTCACAATGAAATTACCCAATCACATAGCAGGTATTTATCAAAGCAGCTATCACAACAGCATGCTTTTTCTAGCACAACTACTATCACAACAACATGCAATTTATAATGAGCCTACATGGGATGGAACTATGCATGGCGTGTGATTTATAGCATGTTCCTAAATGATGCATGAGATGGAATACCCTCATCTCATCGGGTTGAAACTAAATAGAATCCATAGATAAAATATAAACAACATAATCATAAGTGCATCAACCAACGGTGAAATCAAATCAACTATCAAATTAGTAAAATCAGAAGAATTGAAAAAATACGAGGTACACTGGACTTTCCCTATACAAGGGTTAGCTATGCACAGGCACAACTTATTACCAACTACCGTTCCCGTCCTATCCCGGACTAAGGCTCCAAATAGTAACTGAAAGAAAATAACCCCTCTGATTCCACTTTGTAATGTCCCGGGTCTGGGTGCCACTCAACGGGTGTCCCGAACCCGGTTGGTCACATGAACTCAAGCACATTTCCCCAAATGCCAGAGGCTGTAGACTAGTAGCGAGGGCACAGGTCTGATAGTGGGGAAAATATGCCCTCATTTTTCAGAGTGTAGAGCCTTGGAATACAAGATAAAACATACAACAACAGTGGAAGCAATAAACCATACATATTTAAAATAAACAAATGCTGTAAAAGATAACCAACCAGTTATAAAAATAATGATTCAACATGTCTCATGTTCTAAGAAAACAGCTAGAACATGTTATACAGCAATACATTACAATACAATAGAATGTAAAGGTACAATAGAACAAAACAAAACAGTCAGAAGCATCGTGAGCCTAAGCTCATTCCCATGCTCCCCTACTCTTCAGCAACAATCATGTACCTGTATAGGGACCCTTGACCTAATCGACACCTGCAGAAACATAGTCTGTTTGGGCCGAAGACATGACCCAAACAGGGTGTGAGAAAAAAATCCCAGTAGGAACCCACCAAAGGCCCGTGCCCAACTATGTGAAGAATATGAAACAACATTGTGCAGTAGTAAAATGAAATAAATTAAGCAGTTATCAAAAGTAACTAACTTTACCAGTCATATTGACATTTTATTATTCATTTTAACCATTTAATTTAATAACATTCTGTGCTCAATAGAACCAAGACCTCAGTCCAACCAGAATATTTCCCTCAGGCTAATATAGTAAAACCATGCCCTCAGGCTTTCTCTCAGGCTATATAGAACATTTCCCTCAGGCATTTCCCTTAGGAGAAATAGAATATTTCCCTCAGTCCAAACTGAAACGGAACCCTTAGGTAATCAGTATCTTGCACTCAAGCATTGCCCTCAGGCTAATAAAACTACGCCCTCAGGCTAATCAACAATGCCCTCAGTCTAAATATATCACTTCCCTCAGGCTAAACAAGTAACCGGGCCATGCCCAACATATAAAAATTCAATTTACATAAAATTACTCTAAAGGAAAAAAGCAATGCATAATATAAACATGGAATACCCTCGGGTATCCTGGCCAAATGGCTAAACAGAGGATCACACCCCCGGGGTGGTCCTGGATCCAAGAAGTGATCCCAAAAAGTAGTTTATTATCACATTTAATTACCTATACAATTCTATGTATTTAAACAGCCAAGGCCTCAGCCACACGATACCCCAACATGGGTTTGTACCACAACGGTACACAAAAACGCACAACAGTTGGAATCTAAACACCAAGACACCTACCTTAATCGCCCCTGATCGGTATACATGAAAGGTTCTTCCAAAAACACCCAAAAACAACGAATATCTGAGGTAAAAAAATACCGTTCAAGTGAAAATAACTTCCCATTGGGAAAGAATTGGTAAGAACGGCTTAAGGAGAAGGAGAGGCTTACCCGTACGGTTCCAACGAGATTGATAGAGGTGGAAACAGATTCCTGGCATGCGATCTAGAGCTCCTCAATGTTTCAGGCCTCTCTCCGAACTACTCTTCTGGTTCTAAGCCTTCCCTATGAACAGGGGAGGCTACTTCTCATTTTAAGCGAAAAAAAAAACAGACTACATGGCATGTACTATTGGGTACTTGGCGTATAGTTTTCATTTTTTTAACTGTTCCTTCGGCGGATTCTCGCCAGCATGGCACTTTTCATCTGTCGACATGGGTACACAGCATGTGAAACCTGAGTACACGGCGTGTACTTCCACTCAGCTGGCCACCTCCTTACTGTTTGCCTGCTGACCGACTACATGGAGTGTAAATACCCACTACACGGTGAGTAGTAAGTTTTTACACCCCTTATCATCGACATGGCTACACACCTTGTGTACTCATCCCACATGGCCAAAGTACACTTCCTGTGGAAATGTACACAGCGTGTAGTCACAACATTTTGGATTTTTTCCCATTTTTCTTATTTTTATTAAAAACACTTAAGGAAAAGAGAAAAGAAGAAACCTGCACCTCAAAAATAAGAACTCGGTTCTTACAGCGGGGAGGGTTACAAATTAGTAGGTAGCTTCGATGGTTAAAATATTAAGTAATTAGTTCCTCAAGTTACCTTTATGGTATTATTGTTTTATGATTTATTGAAATATCATGTTATCACAAAGTAACTATGTGATACTCATTAGGTGAGAAGTATGTCTTTGTGAAAATGATTTCATATGTTTATAATCATTAATGTACTAATGGTTTCTCTTCTTCTTTTTGTATCCCTTACTAAGATTTTTTACTCATCCCATGTTTTAAAATGATTTTCACAGGGTTTAATGATGGGTAAAAGAAAAATAGAATCTAATATTAATGTTGTGAATATTTTTCATGAACTGTTTTCATGTATTTGTTAAAAAAAATTGTATTATGAAAAAATGGATATTGTATTAGTAGTTTACAATTTGTATTCTTAAGGTTTGATATGTATGAATTATTCACTAAAATTATAAAACTCTAAACCGAAAAGATCTTTGGGAATGTAAATAAGTGAATTCTTATTGAATTTCTAGATTATGTAATGTTTAAGGTCAAGTCCTTAAAAATTGTGATATGAAATTGATGCCTCAAGTTACCCATATTATTTATCTATTATTTATATGGTTTTTATGAGAATATTATTATTTCTCAAGTTAATATGTTGATCTTATGTTTAAATGAAATCATATGATACTTTTTATGGCGAAAATTATAACTTTGTGAAAAAAACATTAATGAGTTTTCAAGATTGAAAATAAACCTTTATGAGTTTTATTTTTCCTTTAATATTTCTTATTAAGTATTTTATAAAAAAATTTGGCATATAAGGTGATTTATTGGGTAAGAAATTATTTATTTTAAATCAAAAAGTTAAATATTAAAAGGTAAAAAAATTATATGTATTCATAGACTAAGGGTTCCTTTAATTGTTTTTATGTCCTAGACATAACTTTTTGTGCTCATCCCACATTTTAAAATGTTTTTCATAGGGTTTTAATGATTAATAGGGACAATTATGAGGTTGATATTAAAATTGTAAAGAAGTGTTAAGAAAATAAAACATGTTTCTTTCTAAAAAACATCTGTGAAAAAAATAATTTTGAATAGAAGTGTCCACTTTGTAAAATATGGGTTGTTATGTAATATTTATGAACTATATCTCTAAAAAAATAAACAAAAAAATTATTTATAAAGGAAATAAAGTAAAATATAGTTAAAATCCACATGAATATGTAATGGTTAAGGTTGGTTCAATATGACGAGAATATGGAAATATTAATAATTTTGTCAGAGATTAATTAATATGTGAAAATTAAATGGGTTTCAATAAAATTTCAATAATTCATAATAATATATCATCCATAGAAAGAAGGTGGATGTTATCATTATATTATAACCCTAGTAAACCATAAGAAAACATAAAAGATAGTGAAATATATTAAAAATACTATATAAGAGAATTATAAAATTAACATTAGAAATATGAATAAATACCCTATATATTTTTTATATGTTTTATTTGAAATTAAAATTACTTACAAAAACAGGTAGTTAATTTTACTTGGAAAACCATGAAAATGTAGAGAGGATGCTTCATAAAGAAAATCAATTAAGATGATGAGAAAATTTGATTATTAGAAAAATGTTTTAAAAAATATTCCTTTCACAGATATGTTAAGATGGTAAAAGTTGGGAGATAATGTTATAGTAAGATTAATTTTTTAAATAATGTCATGTAAATAGAAAAATTACTCAAGAAATCATAGAAGTAGAGATAACGGCTTCCATAACATTATATAATGAATATTTACATAGTGTAGAAATATTTATGATCGAAAAAATATATGATGTTGGTTCCACTTATAGGAATACTTATGACTAAATTGTCACAACCCGAACCAACAGGGCTCGAGCCGTGACTCTCCAATCCCACATCCAATAGGCTAGGGGTTGGTGAATAGTGTCGAGTAGGCTATCACACACATGGGAGGCACAAGCCTAAGGTACCTATACACACACACACACACCCACATAAACCTCCAAGAAATAGTGCAGAGACATATATAAAAACTGGAAAGAAATACATGCATACATCTAACCCACAACCAGAGTACAAAAAAAGTACCAAAGTGAAAAATAGGGCCCACCAAAAGAAAACTACAAAAGCATCAAACCTACTCAGAAGGAGGAATAATTCCACCAAAATCACCTGCTGGTAATATTTGCAGCACTACTCCATTAAACCCCCTAGTCAGTCACGCACACTAAGCTCTGCCTGCTCCGGGTCCTCCTGGAACTCCGTCCAAAGGCATGTGGTTTGCACAAGACACAAACATGTGTGGGCAAAGCCGGTGTAGGGGTGACTATATAAACTACCCATTCAGAAACCCAAAAATCCAAAAATAAAAGGTAGAAACTGAAAGGCAACAGTTAGCTCATCCCAGGAAAAGGGAACCCAAAACGAGAGAGAAACTCCACCTTGAGACAATCATTGGCTAAACACGACTAGTTAGCTTAACTCAGGTGTATGCCCATTTATACACCATGAAAAACTAATCATGTATATGCCCATACATATACCACGAGCAACCATATATACTCAAAACACACACCAAGCCTCATGAGTTTCCGACCTCATAACCTATTATAGGTACATAACTAGAAGAACACACTCTACAAGCTCTGTCATCCCAGATGACACTCATCCGAGAGATATACGCTCATCGAATATCGTCACCATGAACCTCGTTTTGAAACAGCGGAAATACAAAACTCTTAAGATAGGGGATCACACCTAGGGTCCTCTAGGGGATACAAAAACCCACACTGGTAAACTCGTAGATCTCACAGATAGGAGATCACTCCCAGGATCCGCTGGGGGATACCACAACCCAATCTAGTGCTCCACATATCACGTCACTCAGATAGAGGATCGTCACCCATGTAAATGTGTTCATGATGATACCAGAACCCTATCTAGTATAACTCGCGATGTAGGGGATCGAACCGACGATGCACAAACCCTATCGAAACCATAAGCTAAGTAAGGGATCGTATAACCCAAGATGCCACAACCCTATTATAAAACACATGCTGAGTAGGGGATCATATGACCAACGAGACCACAACCCTACTATGCATGGCCCATAACGTAGGGGATCATATTCCCGATGATGCCTCAAACCCTACGGGATTAACCTGCTAGATAGGGGATCACCTCCCATGGATAAGTGATCACAGCGATACCAAGAACTCGATCTAGGGAAGCGAAGCTAGAGGATCCCTCTCCAAACATGCCAGAGGGATTCCACGACTCTAACAGAAATTCATCCTATCGAGGGGATCATAAACCTATAATGAGTTAGTAATTCCACACAAAACCTCATAGGAACAAACCAATGGAGTATACTCAACCACTTCTGGTCCAAACGTCGCTATCCCGAGCGACCGACATCTCCACCACAATGTGCACCTCCTAGGCCTATACCGAGGCCACCATTGTGATCTAAGCGAAAAAAACACGCAAGGTGGGCTATTCATTTACCCCAAACGGACTTACGAATCATAAGTCATAAAAACGCTGCGTACGCCTGGTAGCCACCTCGTGGGGCCCACATCTTGACCCCAAATTTAGGCAGGCAGATTCCACCGTTTCAAACCCCTCATAAAAACACGCAGAAACGAGTGTTCAAACACTCCAAACGGATGTCGGGTGAAAAAGCGACATTTCATCGTAAAATGTGAAAACTAGGCCCTATGGGTCCCGCACCCCATCTTTTGCCCATACACTGAAAGGAGCCTCTCAAAAATTCCACATGAGAACTAGGATCACACTACCGCTGACGGCATGTCAAATGGACGTCTGGTTCGCGAGGTACGTCCGTTGCAAGTTTTAATAATAATTTATTATTATTAAACTAAAGCATTCCAGGTCCCCCGCCTTAGGGTGAAGAACCCAAAACCCCCCAAAAACCAATTCAAAAAGTCTGTCTTGACGATATTAACCCATGGCCACCAACGATGCATCAATTGAACACACCGTTTAAAAGTTACGCCCCCTTAAATACAAGGGGGCCCAAATTGGGTCGGTCCACCCCGGCCAGCCCGATCTAGACCGTCGTCCCACAGCCCCGCCATGGTTATAGTTTAGCTCACCGTGGCCCGCTGGACATAGCCCTTGTGAACACCACCAAACCCCTTTGGTTCGGTTCCTCCAAACAGACCGACCTAGCGACTGGTCTTTTTCCGCGCGACGCACCAGCATGACCCACAGAACGCGGGTCCTTGTCCGTAGCTCCCCCCGAGGCACTGACCTCGAGGTATCCTCTCAACCACAATAGGCCGAGGGAGACACCCCCACACTGTCCGAGCGTACAGTAGCGACACTGACCACCTGGGCCCCTCGCTCTACCTCATGGACAGCCCAACTCATGTGGTCTCCGCTCACCACGTTGCAGCCGCCTCCAAACACCGCGCTCCACCTCGGAATGCCACGCTATGCTGAAAAGTCCAAATCTACCTATGCCGCCATAAACTAGACCAGACTCCTCCACCAGGTCCCAAGCCTCCGTCGTGCTCCATAATGTAGTTGCCGCTCCTCCGGCTCGACCTCTGGCCTCCACCCCTTGCCGGAGTCGAACCTTCATTCGGTCCCAACAACCACTCCAGTGGTTGGAAAAAGGATCCAAAACCAGTTTTGGAATCCTTGGGGCCAAATCATCACAGTGCCGCCCCTCTCTCATCGTTCCATCCTAGTTTTGGCGCGTCAGAAATTTTGGATGAAGAACGCTCAAGAATGGGATTTAGAACGGGGCTTGGATTATGGTCGTGTTCATTTGGCCATCGTCATAATTCTATAATTACAGAATTTAAAATATGAATATGTCAAAAACTCAAGAAATCGACGAAGATGCAAAAAAAACAACAGAAAGCCTACCTCGATCCTATCGTTCATCATTGGCGACGCACCCGCTGTGATCCCACCTCGATCTACTGGAGTTTTCTCCTCAATCCGGCGAAGAACGCTGTAGAACACTGAAGAACATTCGAGAGAGAGAGAGAGAGGGAGGAAAATGGTTTCTCACCTTAATTCCACACTTAAGTGTAATTTATAAACTCTCTGAGACTCTGCTGATGGGCACAGATTCCAAAACCTCTGTGCCCGCCGATTTTATATCACACCTTGGAAAAACACCCCATTTCGAACTCAACGAAATTCTCATATTTCTATTCCGAGACATCATTCGAAAGTTATTTGAAAAAAATTCTAGTGACAAAAATCACTAAGTCATTATTTAAAAATGGAGATTTTCCCCTAGGTGACATCTCTCACTACAGGCCCGCGCCTGCATCTTTTACACCCCGCCTAAGGTAAACGACACGCTCCGGATGCAACCGTTCCCTCAGATTTCTGATATGAGATACCATTTAATATATAAATCGTTATTGCCTTGTGAATAGTATAAAAATACTTAATATTTTTATAAAATTAATTCCGGGCACACTGGGCCTCGGAATCGCACGCCGTCTTCGCACCTAGCTCTAGAATTATTCATAAAAATATTCCAAAGTCTGACAGGGGGAAAACCCGAGTCACTATATAAATTTTAAAACAAAGTGAAATTAAATGGTAAAAATATATATATAACCTATAAATAACTATATTAGAAGAAAATATATAGGGTTTAATATAAAAAATTACATTCAATTTCCCCAAATAAAAATTTAAACATAAATAATCTCAATTTTAAAATGAGATTCAGTAACTTTTGAATAAAAAAACCTTAAAATAGAGTAATAGATATTTAATTTTAAATCCATTTAATTTCCTGTGAAGTTTGATAAAAAAAGGTGGTGAATATAAAGCTTATCTCAATGAATGTAAATTGAGATGAAAACCCCTTACCTTAACTCTCGATTTCAATGAATGTTCTTCGAAATCCTGTATAATAAAATATTTATCTTAATCACTTATTTAAGAAACTTATTCATATTTATTTACTTTTATAATATTCTATTGTAATCATTTATTTCACATATATTAGTTAGTTATTTTTTGTTTTCATCATCATAAGTTAGCAATTTTTATTATTTCATACAAGTATTGAAATAATGATGTTGATCGTCATTATTTATATAAATTTCATCATTAAAAGACTATAAATGTAAGCCTAATCATTATATACCAATGATTTATTCATTCCCACATTAATTTGAAATAAAATATGTGTATGGATCATGAAAATTTAATACATAAAGAGCATGTTTTGGGTAATTTATTGATAAAAACAAGTTACATTATAATGGATATTGATTTTTTTGTTTCACTTTTTGAAAAATATTCATGATATTTAATATTATATATTATCATTATGAATTTATTGTTACTTATTCATGTTGTAAATGAGGATGTTGGTATAACATTGTTCATGTTGGTGGTTGAATCGACCCAAACAAGAGCATGTTATACTAGTAGATGAGTGATATTTTAGAGTTATATAATAGAAATATCATTCTCATAGAATCATAATGATGTAAATAGAAAATAATTATATTGGATAATTATATGTATAATGATTTAATATGAGAAGTTAATTGTAACATTTATACAAGAATTTAAATACATACTTTGATTAATTTTCTCCTTATTGACATGGGTTCCTTAAGAATGAAGGATTTAGGACTCCTTCATGGAACCATAATCTACCAAAATTCTATGAATTATTTAGTATAAGAATAATTTGAGTGGATTCTATAGATAAATAATGTAAATAGTGGATTGATATTAGTTGTGGAGGGGTCCTTTTATTGGTGAGTTTTGAGTGGAATTTCCACAAATACTCATTCCTTAATATATAAGATTTTTATTTTAAAAGGAAAGTGGATAATAGTTGACAAATAATTGATGTTGGTTTTGAATCCCCTCATTAAAAAATCAAAGATATATTTTTAATATATTTTATGTATTTACCACTTTGTTAAACCCTTTTTTATATCATTTTACCTTTACAATTGTAACTTATTTTTATGCCTAAAAATGAAATTGACCTTATTATTGATTTTTGACGTGATAATTAAAATAATTTACTATATTTAATCTAATTCAATTTCAAAATATAAAATATTTATCTTTTAAATTAAAACATAAAATATATTGAAAATGATTATATAAAAAATGAATTTTATAACTTTAAGTGTCATTAATCCTATTTCATAAGAATTACTAATTAAATGAGTATTATTCTATTTGTTTATACATCGAGACATTTTTTATAAAATATTTTTTCAAAATTAATCAATTTAATTTATTAAGATGAAAATAAAAAACATCTTAAAAAAATATTTGATAAGAAATATCATTTTTAGCATTAAATAATTTTAATCAAATCCCTTTAAAATTAATTATTTATTCTCTTACCATTTAAGTGTTATCAATCATTTCTAGGGTAGTATTTATTTGAATTTTACAAACAAGTCAAATAATTATTTTTGAAAATAATGACATATATCAGTAAAAAAATATTTTAATTAATAATTTTTATTTCATTGTTGATTTTTTTTTTGAATTATATTATTTTTAATTTATTACTTTCAATTACACAACTATAATGTAGATATTTCATAAAAATATATAAATTATCCATATTTATAATGACTATATATCCAAAGACCATATTTTTAATCACCATATATACAATTACCATATGTACAACCACCATATGTCCAACAACCATAATTATAATGGTAATTTTACATTCCTATATACAAAATTACATCACTGTAATCATTCTTCATATTACTTGGATTAATTATCAAAATTTTATTGTATTTCATATGTTTTTCTTTCATTATATAGTTATAATCATAGGTGTTATGTTCAATACAAACCATATAGATAATGATTTCATGGTTATAGTTACTTATAGTGGTATTCCTCTTACAGTTTTCTTAATAATGTTACAGGTTTCATTTTCATAATGTATTAATATTTATTTTACATTGTAATTTTATATAACAATGAAATATATCATAGTTAATTTTAGTTCAGTGTTCCATGTATTACAATCTATCAAAAAAATTATTTATTTAAATGGAAGTATATACTAAAATATCAGGGTGTTAGATTATATCTCGTCATCAAGGACATTTAATGAAAGAAGTATACCTAAAATGATAACCCCATACAGTATATCTAGTAAGTGACCTATGATACATATTTCTCTATGTTTACTGTTTCTTTGTAATTTCTTCTATCACATGGATATTTAGGTAGGAAAACATTCCAATTATAACAGTTATAATTCTTTGATAGTTGAGTTGATAAATAATTTTATAAATCCATCATATTGATTCACTAAACTCTATTCACATGATAACATTATTCTATTAGGGCCCCCAACTAGTGAAAATGTCATGAATGGGTGCCTAATTCTATTAGGAATACCCATTAATTTCTTTCATTACACAAGATAATTCAGGGGAACCCGCCTTCAACAGGACCTACCCATTTCGATGACCAAGGTCTTGAAAGGTGCTACATTGGAAGGAATATCATACTTATTATTACAGGGGTTTTCATTTAAAATCCTAACCAACATAATTTACATCATATGAATATTAAATTTATAAATATTTAATTTTATGAAACCTTTATTGTCACATTTTTTATTCATTTTCATGTGAATTCTTTTAATGATTTTGTTAGGAATCTTTATTCCATATTCAAAATTAATGTTGTAGAAAAAAAATAATGTGTAACTCTTTAGACAACCCAAATTTTTTGGTTACTTAAACAAAAATAGAAACCAAACATATTAATACATATCCAAATGATTTTCATGAATATGGTAAATAAACTCTTCTTGTAAAGGATTATAGTTATATATGATTGATAATATATATATATGAGTAATCCTAGAGAGAAAAATTGTAAAACCCAACATTTCAAGAGCAAGGAATAAGCCTCCATGCTAGTGGGAAGTCCAAACCAAATTTTATATATATATAGAGACATTACTCAAGGGAAAATCCATTTATCATAAATGTAAAACCTAATATAGAGAAATTATATTTAACAACTGTATTCAGTTTCGTAATTCCAAATAAAAATATTGGTCAAGTTAGATGAACAAAAAATCTAATGATTTCAATCATAGAATGTTATGTAAGGCTTATCATTTTATAAGATGTAATTTATCACATAAATTATTCATAATTTTTTTTATAATTTTTAATCTTTTTATAAACATGAATCTTAAATAAGAATAATAAATATATACTCTTCATTTATTTTTAGAAACCTGTAATGAGAATATGGACTTTTCATATTTAATTTTAACATGGAAATTATTATTTTATATGGAGTATCACATAAAATTTATAAAAAATTTATAAAACATAATAAAATTAATAAAAATTTTAATATTTTAATATTCTAACCTATATAATATTTTAGAAATGATAATTAGAATCAATATTTATAAATTAATATTGATACATAAATAAAATAGCACTTATCAATCATGTTTTATTAAATAAATCCAATCATACTCTCTCATTCTAATCACTGATTAAGATATGAGATATCATAAACCTCATATAGTATTTTGTTATATAGTTGATATAGTAAATATATTGTGATAATATGTTTTCTTGAAACTCAAGACTGAAATATTTTTTTTGATATCTCATGTTATATCCTATGTGATAGTTCAAATCTATATATTTATAGTATATCGTAAATTATGATATAGATCAATCATTTCATATGACTAACCAAAATAAAAGTAATACAATGTATCTTTTTTTATGTTATGTATTGAAATTATTTATAATAATAAATTATTTAAAAAATCAATAGAATCACACATTGATCCATTGAAAAACCTTGACCTGATATGATTGATTCGATTTTGGGAGTTCATCGAATGATTTAGAAATGGAATAAACATAGGTACAAACATGATCTATATTCAATAAAAGAAATTTGTGGAAAATAAATAATAAAATAAGAATAGAGTACCTGCAGTTATGAGCCATCCATTTGTTAATATTTATTATATAATTGATAAGGATCATCTAAACAACATCTAAAAACCTCTTAAATCTATAACTGGTACAACATACTTAGCTTCTAGATCACATTGTGAGTACTCCTAATCACTTGTGTGGTCTTATTGCCTTCTATGTGAGACAAATGAGGATCAAGATCAAGGAGAGTTTCTCCTTGGATTGTGTAATATCCCTAAAACATCCTTTTATTTCAAATTAAATATATTTTGTCTCTTAATTGTTATTTTACTATGTTTTACAGTAGAATACATTAAATTAATTTAAATTTTCATTACACATAATGAAATAATATTGACTATAATAGCTAGAAATAATATTAGGAGATTCATGAAAAATAATAATGCACATGCTAATGTAAACTCCGTAGGCTTGATTCTCCCATAAAGATCATACATGTCATAAAAATAATAAAAAGAAAAAGAAGCATTATGAATATGATGGAAATTATCAAGTTAATTGTACAACCTTCACATATTTTGATGAAGTATGAGAATATTGGATTATATATATACTAATTAATGGGAAACATGACCATTTGGGTATGATTATTACATGATCATTAGTCAATATTCCAGTTGGACAATATTACAATTGGGAATTATAACCATTAGGCATTATGATAGTTTTAATTATTTAATATAATGGGTTATTTTGATAGATAAATGATGCATAAAGGAGAAATGATGGCCTCGACTAGTAAGATCTGAATTTTGAATTCCATTTATTAGAACTTGGGAGGGAGTTAGTGTCTTTGGGGTTCCCCCATGACTAATCTTATGTAGAGCTTCAACAAGTAAGGCTCTAGAATAATTGACTATGTGATAAATTCATGTTAGGGGAGATCACCACTCTATCAATGTTAGTTGATCCACCCCAAGAAAGTACAATTGTTAGACATCTTAACTTTAGGTTGTATTCTAGTGTAATAAGGGGTTATGTATATAAACCTAAGTATTATAAAGGTGTAATCTTCTTTTTTAAAAATGAAATATTATTTTATTCTATCCCAATTTCATTATTATTTTACTTATAAAATACACATGAATATAAAATTAATATTATAAATATATTTTTAGATAAAAATAAACCATAATATTTTTTTGGAAAATACATAATTTCAATTTTAATATACTTTTATGATAAATTCATGTATTTAAAATAAAACATGATTTCATGAACAATATTTATTTTAATATAAATGAGTACATGATTTTTTAATTTCCCAAATAATATTTATAAGGTTTAAAAAGTTAATTATGCAATAAAAACTATTATTTTTCAATAAATAAATATATTATTTTAAAAAATTAATTTTCTAAATTTTTTAGAATTTTAAAGATAAAGTGGATGTCATTTTTGATATATGCATTTCCAAATTATCCAATGGTGAAATTTTCATAATTATCTAATACAGACGAATTTTTGGGTAAAAAGTAAAATGTCATATAAATATATAGTAAGTATTATGGAATCACAGTCACATAAAAGTGATTTAATAAATACTTAAATGGATTTATTGGCCAAATATGTCTTTTAAAAATAAAATACTGTATTTTAAAATAATAAGATTAATTATACAAGCCTATAAAAACCTTCTAAATCCTAAAGTATATTTCCTGATTTAAAAAAATTACGAACCCGACACACATACACATTATAAATTCTATTACTTTAAAGATATCATATATTAATATAATAAAATAGTAAAAAAATCTTCCTTGGAGATACCATGGGAAAAACCTTGGTAAGGCCAGTGGTTTTGTATTTTTTATTAACTTGGTGTCCAAGGCCTATGTTTGGAAATTTATAATCTACCCTCTCTCATTTTTCTATAAAATCCCACCCATTATATCATTCCAATCCACTCCCAAGACATTTATCATGAATTTACTATTAATTTCTCTCTCTAGTGTCTTTTCAAGGAGTTATTAATATTACAATATGCTCTTCCGAAATGTTAAGAAGCAGCCTCCAAAGGTAATGGGTTCTCTCCCACCATTTTCAATTCAATAATTTCTTTTATTATATTCCTTTTTTATTTACAAATGATTATGTTTTCATATGTTCATGGTCATACATTAATAAAAAGTAAATATATACTACACTCATCTATTATTAAACCCTTATATGAACGTTTATGTACACCAGTTACGTCTCCAAAATTATCCCTTCATTTTTCCATGACATATTTTTTGTTAATAACCAATACTATTTTCATTCAAAAAAATAACCTAGATATTACTATACTTTATTGATTAGGTATTTCCATATATAAAACTTATGTTCTCTTCTCATTGGTTTAATAGAATGAAAATTATGTCCCATTAATATGAATCTTGATCGTTATTTCCTATGGCTTATTGATTAAATGTTTTCTTATAATAATTTATATATGTGGAAGACATGAATTTAGGTATATGAAGGGTGTTCTCTGATAGTGATCAAATGCACTAGTTATAGAATTAATTTCTAGATATAAAATTTTTATGGTACCTTCATGAATAACCTTGGTGATATGTTTTACAACAAATTAATTATGAACCTTGGTGATGTGCTTATGAATGTCTCATTTTTTTATTTTATATACATTTCCAAGTTAGGACTCATGTACTTATGAAAATTTTATTATATTATGATTCATTTATTTATTATAATGTTTTATATTTATAACTAATGATTAATCCATGATGATCACTTATGTTCCATTTCCTTTTTATACCATAATAGTCTTTATTCTCACTATTTTATATTGACGTATATCCCTAGGAAATCACTTACAATGAAGTGACCTAGGGTGGATTAAAAATAGTGTATTTTTAGAGTATTATATAAACTGCATTTTTATTTTTCTTTATGTAATTGATGTATTATATACCTATTTTATAATACACTAATCCTTAAAATATATTTTGAACTTATTAATTTAATATTTTGTTAGAAAATTATACTCAAAATCATATATGAAAAAGACAGTTCACTATATTTTATATAAAAATAAAGGTCTAATAATTTTTAGAAAATGTGACTATAAAATATTAGTGAAAATACAAGGTATAAGTATAAATATAGGGAAACCTAAAAAAATTAAAGTAAAGGGTGTGTGTTTTCCTAGAAATGACACCCCTTTTTGGATACTACATGTTCATGTGGTTCAAGAAAAGATGCACCTAGGGGTAAAAACCTTGAAAATGGATTGATTGGTAATAAACTAATCTTCACACTATGCATGAGTGGTTTATCTTACTACACATCTGGTTTGACACTCCTAGGTAATATACTTTGGTTAATCACATACTTTTTATAGACCATTATAAAGGATTTATAGATAATATAATTTTTTTCTCATGATTGATGTATAACATCTAAGAAGCATGATATTAGAAAATTTTATGATTAAACTTCCCCTTTAGAAATATTATCAAAATATTTACAATAGTAGTAGTTTTTCTCATTTATGTTTTCTTATTTTAGAAAAACTTGGGAAATATAAGGACCTAAGTCAATAATGGATACCAAAGAAAATTATATGATGATATTTCCAATATGATGCGATTTGAAGTTAAAAACATCATAAGGATGATAAATTAGAATATGAATAATATCCTTAACCACATGAAGCATCTAGATTCACCAAGGAAGGAATAAATAGTAGTTTAATGCTTCATATGTAAACAACCACCTATTTTTAGTGGATCCTTCGATTCATTAATTGTAGATCAGTGGATAAATACTTTATAAAAGATATTTTTTATTTTCGGTTGTTTTGATAAAGATATAGTTAATTTTTCATTATAATTATCAGAGGGATAATCTTATCAGTGGTGGAAAATTATCAATATCATGAATCTAAAGGATGAGGTATAATATATGGAGTGGAAATACTTGAAAAAATTAATTTTCAATAAGTATTTTCCCCGCACCCTACGAACCAAGATGGAGAGGGAATTCCTCAAGATAAATAAAAAGAAAAATGAATTGTTGAGATTTTATGTGATAAAAATTACAAGTATTGTGTAATACACTTCAAGATTTTCCATTGATTCTAATGGGAAGATTGACCAGTTCTTTTTTGTGACAAGATGACATCTATAGAAATATCTAGAAATTTGAGACATTGGGTGTTACAATGAAATAGTATAGAATTATCTCAAAGTAAATTTGATGTTTAGAGATGTGGAGCGGTCTCATGGATCGAATCATAATAAGATAAGGATCGAGCTAAACATTGGGAATAATTTTTACCATGAAATATAAGGGAATAAATAATAGCTTCCCATGTGTAATAGGTGTGGTAAAAACATTCATTGAATTGTGTGTAATAAAGTGAAAATTTGTACAAGTATGGAAGATAAGGAAATATAGCTCAAAAATATCATCGATATTTTAAGCCTCAACATATTAATTCCAATGAATAAATGAATATAGTTCAAGGAAAATATGTTTTGTAATTCTTCAATTGTGGGGAGTGTGGAAATTTCACTAACCCATTCCCATATCAGAAGATAATGAAAGGAAGCTACCATTAACCCCATCAGAGTCCAAGGGAGAAAGGTTGTTCTTTCTAAATCATGATATCTAAATTCGAGGCTCTATATAATTTAGAATAAGGTACACTCATCATACACTCAAATATAAAAAGTAATGTTTTTGATATTTTTTATACACATTCCTTCATTTAAATTTCGTTCATGAAAAATGTCAAATTAAACCTTGAACTTCTACTAGTATAGATTTTTCTTAAAAATACTATTGGAACTATTTAAGAATAAAATATATATAGATATTCCATAATTACCTTTGGTTAGTTCAATCACTCTATAAACCTAGTGGTTATTCCAATAATGGAATTTTATATAACAATATGGATGGATTGGATTTAAAAATATAATTCCAAGGTTAACTATAGAAGTAATGAAATTTTGGGAAATTTGTTTTTATTTTTAAAGGAGAGATATCTTAGATTGTGTCTTATCATGATCTACCTCTA
This sequence comes from Viscum album, assembly GCA_963277665.1. Lineage (NCBI taxonomy): Eukaryota > Viridiplantae > Streptophyta > Magnoliopsida > Santalales > Viscaceae > Viscum > Viscum album. Next base: position 1,260,317,707 of record OY728122.1, read on the forward strand.
ATATCTTTCCTTATAGAAATTATTAGTGAAAATGATAAGAAAGTAAAATAAAAATGTTAAGTGATGTACTAATTATGTAGGAATAAAATGATGTGTAACCTAAAAATTTACCTGGACCTCCCCAAAAAAGAGACGTATATTAATAAATTGAAATCATTCCTAGATCCTTTAAAATATATAAGACCCCATAAATAATTGAATATGTAGTGTTAGAGGAATTAAATAATAAACATTAATATATTTTGGATAAGGGTTTTATTTGATCGAGTGTGTCTCATTAGGGAGAACACGTTCTATTTGTAAATAAGAATGTTGCTATGATTTTATTATAATTAAATTAATTGGACCATAGTGAAGAACAGATACACTCTTCTAAGGATTTATGATTTATTAGGCTAGCTTTATGGGGCTCAATTCATTTCAAATAAGGACCTATGATCAGGATATCATCAGTTGAGGGTGAAGAAAGAAAATATTCCAAAGACAGTCTTCAAAATAAGATATAGGCATCATAATTTTGTTTATATGCCATTTTTCTTGACTAATGATCCTATTATATTTATGGAGTTTATGAAAATAGTAATTATGGACTAATAGAATAAATTTGTGGTGGTCTACAATGGTGATATTATAAAATATCCGTAAAATCGTGAGGAGCATGAGGATCATCTAAGGGTCATATTAAAAACTCTAAAGAAAGATAATATTATTAGTAAATTTAGTAAATTTAAATTCTAGTTACAAGAAGTATCATTATTAGGACACATTGTAATAAGTAAAGGAATCTCAGTTGATCCAGTGAAGATAAAAGTCATAGAGAAGTAGCCTTATCCTGCAACCATAATAGAGATTCATAGTTTCATTACTGTAGAAGTAAACTATAAAATGTTTTTGAAAAAAACATCGATTTATAATATAATAAAATATCTAACTCAAAATAAAGTTAATTTTATATCAATAACGGAGTGTAAATAATTTTCCAAGAATTGAATAAGAGGTTGGTTATTGAACCTGTGAAAACTTTATCCGGTTATTGGGAAGAATTTTTTATTTATAATAATAAATCCTTGAAGGGAATTGGATGTGTATAAATAAAAAATTATAATGTGGTTTCTTATGAATATTGAGTTGAATCCTCATGAATAGAATTATCCAACCCATGATTTGGTTTTAGATTTAGTTATCTTTTCATTAACGATATAGAGACACTTTCTTTATCAGGAGAAGTGTGATACATATATATATTGACCACCAGAGTCTGAAGTATGTATTCACAAAAAAAGTAACTGAACATGAGAAAAATGAGATTATTTGAGCTTCTTAAGGACTATGGTTGTTCTATTCATTATCAACCTTGAAAATAAAACAAATTCACAGTTGCATTGAGAAATAAGGACCCCAGAGTTCTTAAAATGATTATGATTGAAGGAGATCCATTGATCAAGGACTTGGAAAAGATAGACATGGAATTCATAAAGGAAGTAAAATCATCAATCCTATCCCAAATGATTTCCCAAACATCATTATTGGAGGAGATCAATAAAGAATAAAGAGATTATCATGATTTACTAAAAATGATGAGATATATGAAAATGGAATGTTTCTAGACTTCAATGTTAATCAAGATTTATTACTCAGTATTGGTACAATGTTATATATCCCATCTATTATATATTTAAATAAACACATAATTGATGATTCTCACAACTTTTTATTCTATATAAATTTTAGAAGAACCAAAATTTATAGATATATATATCTAAGATCATTATGGGTGAAAAAACATGAAAAGGGAGATTTCTGATTATATAGAAATATGTTTGGTATGTCAATAAGTGAAGGTAGAGAGAAAATTACCCAAAGGAGTTATACAAACACTACACATGCATGTATTGAAGGGTCACTACATCACTTTGGAATTTGATACTATACTTCCGAAAAAATAAGGTAAAGGATGGTATATGGTTAATTATTAATAGTTTAATAAATTCTTCCCATTTTATCACTATATAATAGGATTTATCCCTCGAGAACCATTCTCTTCTATATATTCAATAAGTTTTGAGACTTCATGGTGAACCACATTCATTTATTTCATAACATTATGCAATATTTTATGTTATGTTCTAAAGGATATTTCAAAATTCTATGAATATCAAATTAAACCTTAGCATGAAATATTGTTGACAAACTAGAGGGTGTTTTATGATAAAAATTCAAACATCGGAAGAATTGTTTAGGGATAAATCACATTATTTTCAAGGGAGTTTAGAAATAATATCTTCCACTTGTTGAATTATCCTATAAAAATATTTTCAATCAAGTATTCAAATAGATCCTTGTGAAGAACTCTATGGGAAGAGATGTCAAACTTTAACAAGTTATGATAAAGTTAGATAAGGAAAAATGTTGGGACTAGACTGTATGAAAGACACATTGGAGAATATGCTGATTAAAGAATATATCAAGGCTTCTTATAGTACAAAACAATATTTATGATAAAAATAGTAAAAATGACTAAGAATTTCATTATAGGGATCTTGTATTCCAAAAAATTTCCCCATGGAAAGGAGTCATGATATTTAGAAAGAAAGAAAAACCGGGTCCCTGTTATATTAGGCCATTTGAGATTTTGGAGGATGGTGTAGTAGTTTCATATTAGTTATCACTTCCTCAAAGAATTTCCAAGGATCATCATGTCTTCCACATGTCCGAGTTAAGAAATTATATGTCGCACCCAATGCATACACTAGATACAGGTGGTGTGGAATCAGAACCTGTCTTATCATATGAAGAATAACTCATATAGATTATTTATTAAAGATAAGAATTGTCTAGGAATAAGATATCCCAAGTCAATAATGTCTTATAGATAAATCTTAAGTTACAAAAAACAATATTGGATCCCGAAGAAGTGTTAAAGGTGAAATAGCCTCATTTATTTTGAGGGGGGGGGACACAAATTTTGAGGGTGAAATTTATTAAGTGGAAGAATATAATGGCCCATAATTTTCCTTTTATTATTAATAAAATATCTTATGGGTAACAATGACTATTTTATTAGGCTTTAAAATAGAATCCATATAAGTAATTTTAATTTTAATTACACATCATCAAATTCTATTTACTAAAACTGCTTGAAATATTACGGGGAGATAGGTGAAAAAGAATCATGAAAAAACTAATGTAAACTCCATAGGCACGAATTATCCTAAAAGTATCACTCTAGATATTAAAATAGTTGAAAGAAAATCTATGTTTTAGGAATATTATTGACATTTTTAATGGAACTATAGAACCTTCATGGTGAATGATGAATTATGAGAATGGTGTAGTGTATACATAGTGTGTAATTGGGAACATGGTAATTAGTATCTGACCATTACCCGACCATTGGTCAATATGTCATTTGGTCAACATGATTATTGAGAATTTTGACTTTTTGGAATTATGGCCATTAAAAATTAAGATAGTTGGAAGTAGATTTCATAATGGGTAATAATGAGAGATGATTAATGAATAAATGATAATTGATGGCCTCAACCAATAAGATCATTCCTTTTAAATCCCATATATCATAACATAGGAGCGAGGTGGAATCACTAGGGTTCTCCCTTAACCAAGATCAAGTAATTCTTCAATAAGTAAATCTATATTGAAATTGACTATGGTATAAGTTCATGTTAATGGAGATCACCACAAGACCATCCTTAGTTTAATAACCCCATAAAAGCACCAACATCACACATCTTACTCTAAGAGAATATGTTGGTGTAATAAGGGGTTATGTATCTAGACCATAGTGTTGTAAGGGTGTAAATTTATTTTTATAAATGAAATATTGAATTATTAAATCCCATATTCATTATTACATCATTTAATAAAATATACATGAAATAACATGAATATAATAAATATATTTTTTTATACAAATAAACCATTATTATATTATTAGAAAATATATAATTTTAATTTTAATACAGTTTTATGATAAATTCAATTATTTTAAATAAAAATTATTTACATGAAATAGTCTTATAAAGTACTATTTATTTTAATATAAATGATAAAATAATTTTATAATTCCCTAGATAAATTTTATATAAGCTAGAAAGTTGATTATGTCATTAAAAAATAATTTTTTAGTAAATAATTATTTTATTTAAGAATTAAAATTCTAATATTTTTGATGATTTTAAAGATAAAATGGATATCATTTTTTAAAATAAAAATATAAATTTTTCTATCTATTAATTTTCCATTATTTTCTATGATGTTATTTTTGGGTAAAAGTAAAATACGGTATAAATATACGGTTGGTATTATGAAATCAGAATGACATAAAAGTGATGTAATAAATACTTTAATATCTTGATCATCCAAAATGTGTTTTATGAGTAAGATAATGTATTTTAAAGTATAATATTAATTTTATAATCTTATAATGAACCTTACAAAACCAAAAGGATATTTTAAGATTTAAAAAACAATTATTTATGAACATGAATCACTTCCAAATCGTGAATGAAATTATTTTAATTATTTAGATTCTTAAATTAATAAAATATTAAAACCCACTCTTACTTGGAAAATAGCAGGTGAAAAACCATGGTAAGACCAATGGTTTTTTATATTAACTAGTTGTCCAATGCCATCCAATGGCCCAAAGGCCTTCAAATGTTTTATTATATGAAAAATCCTACTTTTAATGGATAAACAGGGGAACCCAAGAAGACTTCATGGACATAGGAAAAATCAAAATGAATGGAAAGAAAGTGTAAAACCAATATGAAAACATGAAGATACTCCTCTAAGACATTTGATCGTAATGAAGCTCCCCACCATTACAAGGTTGTTCGGCAAGCAAGTGTCTTGTGTCAAAGCATCAGCATGATCTGATTGTTGATGACATTCCCTATCAAACAACCAAATACAATAAAAATATACAGGGATGAACCTCCAACTTGGAATCCTCATCTGGAGCATGTTCCATGAAGTCAATTCTGGTTTAACAGACTTCCCACCTTCTAAAACAAACCATCCAAACAAAAAAATTTACCATTCAAAATCAACCAACTCAATCTATGATATTCAACACTAAAAACCCTTCAAAAAAATAATCATGAATCTACACCATTAAACTATCAGGAGATCACCCCATCACCTCCATCAAAGCCACTACAAATACCACAACATCTAAACAATTTACCCTACCAGAGCACGATGCAGTCGACGTAACACAGTCCCTTCGTTGCGGAGCTGAATCACAACCCCGATGCTGTGAAAGACCGAATCATAACCCACACCATGGAAGAAAAGAACTGACTCCAAAGCCACATAAGAAGAGGTCGAGGCCTTGATAGGAATACTGGATCACGACTCCAATGCCTTAAATATAAGGTCTCATCCCCGACATCACTCCAAAATTTGATCCCATGCCACACTGAACTGTAACCCCAGAGCCGCACCGGAGCTTTCCCCCAATACTGAAGGAAAAACAGATCTTGATCCCAAAGAACTGTATCGGAAGACCCATCGCCATAGTGGATAGGACTGTGACCCCATCACACTAGATCTTGAACTCCTCACCATCGAGAACTGTACCCCAACCCAGACACACTAGAACAAAAACCTCTTCACCGTAGAGAAGGACAGTGACCCCGATGCTGCACCAGATCTCGATCCCATGTTGCGAAAGAGCCAGAAAACACCTCAAACCTGAATAAGACCCAATAAACATCTTCATTGAAGAATGTACCCTAAGACTCTAGAACAAGGCCACCCATTCATAGTGTTAGACGCCTCCGCACCATGAGCATACTGGGAAAACAGAGTAGCAACCATAGTCTAAGCAAAGCGAGGAAGAAATGCGACGATAAGGAGGAACCCCAAGGCATATGTTTGGAAATCAATAAACAATCCCCCACATTTGGCTATAAAAAACACACCCATTATCTCATTACTTTACACAACCAAGCCTTTTTAACAAAGTTTCTCCCAGTATGTATAAATGTAGTCTTTCCACGGTGTTCTTATGGTTCTAATAAGATATTCCCAATATTTAAGAAGAAACCTATGAAGATAAGGGTTATCTCTCTCCTATTTAAAATTTAAACATTTCCTTTGTTATAATTGTTTTTATTTCTAAATTATTATGTTTCCAAATGTTCATAGTTATCCCTTACTACCCAAATAATTAGATAATACCTTCCTATATCATTAAACCCTTTAATTAAATTTTATGTACAATAGATACATTTTCAAAATTGTCCCATTATTTTCCATTCCATATTTTTTGGAAATACCCACCCTATTTTCAATCAAGGTTATTAAAATATATATAACTATACTTTAATAATTAGGGATTTAAATAAATGAATCCCAAATTATCTTATCATGGGTTTAAAATAATGAAATGTCAATTTCATAGATATGTAACCCATTTGTTATTTCCCATGGATTACTGATGAAATGATTTCCTATGATAATTGATCTATGTGGCACACATGAATTAAGACATGTGAAGGGTGATCCCTGATATCCTGACAATTCATTATTTAAATAATTAATCTTTAGAGATAACATGTTTATGTTACCTTGATTAATAAACTTGTTAATATGTTTTATGATACATTGGTTATTTTTTTGACCCAGGACGGGGTGGCCTAGCACTCATGATCTTTACATCAGGTCACTATTCCTATTTCGGAAATTTTCCAATATGTCTTATTCATGGAATCAAAAACACCCAATGAACCCTATATCTATTAAAAATTACAAACCTACTTTCTAAAGGAAGGTGGTCAATGATGTCTCTTATCAATGATGGTTAGTAAATAACATTGGTGGATTGGATGGGAGGTTGTGATCAACTCACCCTATTGAGGGGAATTATTTCATACTCTAGGAATATATTATATAATTATATTAGGTTTTTTAATCATTCCCAAATTTCAATATGGGAATGGTCTCCCTCATGAAAGTAGTCAGTTATTATCATGTGATGATGTAGATATTTGAAAATATTAGAGGTATCCCATCGATGTGAACATATGTAAGTATCAGAGGTTATACATCAATGAAACCATCTATATGTATCATAGGTTATCCATCTTAATCTTATCATTGCTTAACAATGTTGGTTTTTAGGTCACTATTATTTAAATCCACACATATGGGCTATCTAGATTTTATCACCTTCCATGAAGGTGGTGAATGTTTTTGGTGTTGGGATCTGGCCCACACAAGGGATTCATATGTATCCTTGTGAATGGAATATGAAACCACATTGTTCAGTTCCATTTAATTGAGAAATACATGCCTTTTAAGTTCAATAGAAAAGGAATAATACATGAAATTTATTGTTATATAGGAAGGAATACTAGGAGAATGATTCATTGTACAGGTTGGTGTAGGGGAATTATGCATGATCATCCCTTTTTGGTCATCCCTTGAGAGAATATTTACCAATAATGATTGGTTGGTCTCACAAGGAATATGGCCCTCTGAAGATGGGTCATATTGAAAATATAGACCAAGGAGGGTAATATTAAGGAACTTGGAAGGAATATGGAACTTAGGTTGGGGGTATGATACAATCCATAATATAGCTTAATGAAAGGATATTTCATAGGGAATATGGCCCTAATGGATGAGTCATATAGACTCAAATGAGTATACTCATGTGATGTAAGGACATAAATAATCTTAGGAGGAATATAGCCTAATGAAGATGCAAATTGGAGATTGATGATATTGGGTTATAAAGACAATGAGGAATCTTAAATATCCCATCATTATGGGAATAAAAGCCTACATATTTTGAGTGACATGGTTTAATTTCATATGAAAAAATCAAACCATAAATTTTAATATCATGCATTAAATACATCATCATTCATTTTATCATCATGTGACTAGAACATTGGCCACATAGTTTAACATTGTCGCATGGGGATTTATATGAAACAATTTGAATATTGGATATGGAGATCAATCCTTGGAGCAGTTTCCTACATATTTGGTGAAGAAAGGAATCATATTCCACACATTTCTTATGTTAGGGAAATATGTTTTGTAAAAGGTGCATAAAATAGAGGATTTAGTAGATCTTAAATATATGAGTATAACCTTATTATTTTCATCATATGTATGTAACTTTTAAGGAATATATCATATAGAATAAGTCCCTTTGAGAAATATTCAAGGCTTACACCTAAAAAAGGCCCAAATCATAGGCATTTTCAATATGCAAATTTAAAAAATTGTCACGTATCTCTTGGCCAATTTAATTCTTGTTCAGTGTGAGAAACAGGTGATGTAAGAAGATCAAGTGTATAGAATAATAAGATTTTTATTGGATCTAAAAAAGGAATCTTGTTTATGGAATCTACTCTATATCCACTGATGGATATATTAGAGGAGATGGAATATATAAGGGATATAGAATCCTATAAGAAAGCATTATGTATTACACTATAAGTATATCATCCTCGAAAACATACTTCAAGATCTGATACTGAAATGATAGACTTTACATTTCCATCTTTGATGTAGATAAATGTGAACCATTTTTTCTATCCAAACCATGAAACATCAAAAGGAAAAAATGGATTACTTAAATTATTTGGGACCTTTTAGGATTATAGTTTTAGATAATTTGTAAAAAAAATCCTACATAAACAATACCCATGTTGTCAAGTAATCATTTCTCCCACTTAACCCATATTTTCTTATTTCACATTAATTTATCATTATCATAATATGAAACACCATCTATACATAATTCATTTAACCTAATTATTTATAAACTAGGTAAAATAAAACATAATAAGGTTGAGCTAAAATTCTCAATAAGGGTATACATAAGCAACAAAAATTGAATGTTTTCAATGTGCATAAGAAGTGAATAAGGATATGATGAAATAATAATAGTTAGTGAGTGAATCATAAAATAACTCATACCCATTAATAATTTGATCTTAAAATATGAAAACATGGAAAACGAAAGAGTAATCAGAATCAATAATAATGAGCCATGTCATATCAATATTTATCATGAAAAAACATTATAAACCAATAAAAAACATAACATAAATGTGTTTGTATCTTGGAACAATTTTTTTTCATAACCCATGTTAAACCTATATCAAGAATAAGTAGATACCATTTTAATCCATAGGATAAACCCTCAGGTAACTCCCTCCTTATTGCCACTCAAGAAAAGGTACATTACTTTATGCATTCAAGCACTATCTAGGAGCACCCATCATTTAATCTACAGCAGGCTCACCTAGTTCTATTTAGGACACCCTATCATATAATATGTAATTGGTTCAACCAAATCTATCTAGGACACCCGATCATATAAGCTATGTCCAAGAACCACAACATGAATAAAGTACAAAGAGATTTCATTTCATCATAAAAATCGTAAAAATTTATTATTCTTTCTTAAAATAATTATCCCATTGAAAAGAATGTTTTTTCATGTCAATATATTTGAAACATGATTAACACATATAAAATAAATGGGTTTCATAATAATCTCTTTGAAACACAATTAACCCATGGAAACGAATTACATTTTATAGAAATATTGTTCAAATAATCTTATTCCAACCTGAGAAAGAATAAGGATGATATATATACTAAATATCCCAATATAGGATAAGTAAAAATAGTTTTTGTTACATTTATGAATTGAAATACCAATAAAATATGAATAAATATATTTTGAGGAAAATAAACTTTTCATTTTTAAAATCACTTTTTAAAACATAAAATATTTCTAAAAAACCTTTTAAACAACCTTAGAAATATATAAAAGAATATATAAAAATAATTTCAATAATTTCTTTATTAAAACATTCTTTATTTGTGGAATACATTTTTTAATAATTTTTAGAAAACATTTATTTGTAATAAAAATATTTTGTGACCAAAAATATATTTTTTCATAAAAACTTTATTTTGAAATCTTGAGTACATAAAGAAACGAAAATGAAAGGAAATCATGTATTCATATGACATAATCATAGTAGAATAAAATTCATTAGTTTATTGACATATGGATCATAATATCTGATCATTGTAATCATAATCATAAACAATCCTGATAAATTATGAGATTTTAACATAAGACTCTTATGACTTCAGTAGCTTTGAATCATATTCCCCATTAAGAAATAACATAAAATGAAACTTATAATACCTTGAATATAAAAATATTAATAATATAACATTTAAAAGTATCAGTATTTATACCACATAATATAAGATAGGTGTATTACATAACATATGTCTCTTATAAGGAAAATTTAGGCAAAAATTTCTTACCGCTTGGCTAACATTGAAACGGTAAACCCCGTGAAAGGGATATCCTAAAATGGATATATAAATCCAAATAAATTTCAGTATAATAATCATAAAAGAAAATCATGGATATTATATACACCAAAAAAATATGTGGTGAATATGGAATATATCTCATGGAAATAAAATCTAGATGAGAAAAAAACCCTTACCTTGTGTTTGATTCATCACCCTTGTTATTTATATTCCTAAATAATAAACCTAATTTAATTAATTAATTTATTAAGAAAATTTTTCAAGTTTATTATTAATTTTATTTCACTTATTAATATATTATATAGAACTACTTAATTGATTTAGTTTATGTCATATGTTTTGACTATATTCGGCTTGTGTGTCAAAAACGACTTAGGTGGATTGACTAATAGTCAAACAGGTGATTATTTAAACATATAAAAATAATAATAATGAAACTATTATCATATATATACATAAATTATACTTTTAAACCCCATCCTTAAATATGTTTATAAAAAATTATGTAATGTTATGATCACAGAGACGGTAGGTCATACGTTTGCACGAGTGACGTCTCATTTTTCAATGATCATTACAAAAAGAAGAAAATTATTATTTTATATTTATATAATTATCATAAAATCATAAATAACATATTATTTAATTTTATATACTTATATATATATTTCATGTTATGTGGTGGTGAAAAAGGAATCATGACGCTTTGAGGAGGTGGTAGTCCACACATCCACGAACGACGTTATCAATTTTTTCAATGAGTGAAAATGTGAAAAGAAAATGATATATTATATTTATATAATGATAAATATTTAATTAATATCATAAATATTTCATTTATATCTGATCTATTTATTATAATTTCCCTTATTACCTCCCATATAAACCGTTAGTGAAAAACAAATCCCATCGCTTCGCAAGGAGGAAGTCCATCATACACCCGGGCGATGTTATTGTATCACTTATGGAATGGAAATTAAAAAAGTGGTGTATGATATAATGAATAAAGATGTATAATTATTTTATAAATATAATATATAAACTTTATATCCATCATTATACCCAAGTATGTGAGGTGCTAATGGAAAAACTAAGGACATCATTTGTGTGGCGGTAGTCCACCGTACACACGAATGATGGTTTCATAACCCATTTGATGGAAGTGATTGTGTTTTTATATAGTAACCATAAAATAAAAAAATATCAATATATTTAATATTCTTAGGTTATTATATCATCATGGTATAATAATAATTTATGGGTTGGATAAATAAATAAATCAAAAATACCCATTGATGAATGATACCTCTTCTTAAGGTAACTCATTTTGGTTTTCACCAAAGGCCTTCCTTAGATGGGTTTATGTCTGATGAGATTAGGTAGGTTTAGAATTTATTTGGGTAGGTCTTGGATGAACCAAATATATTTTAAATTGTGAATATGGTAGGATAGGTGGTGGCCTTTTATAAGTGAGGTGAGGGGGGCACTTGTAATTGTATTTGATATAGTGAATTCCACCCATGTTTTTTATCTCACTATACCCAAATAATTGTTAATTTTCAATAATAGAATTGATAAGGTCTAAATATTTCCATACAATGTGTGTGGGAAAAGTTTCTAGGTCATTGTTTCACTTAATTTTAATGTTTAATCCCTCGATAATGTCATTCTTATCTTAATCAATGTGATTAATCTTAACTATTTTCACAAATAATTGTGGAAAAAAGTTGAACATATTAGATAATATAAATTATTATTATTCAAAATATGGAATTTATTTGGAGAAATTCAGCTCACATATGTGGTTGAATTTAATTTAAGGTTAATCTCACAGACATAACGAGACAACATGTTTTTATAAAGAGTACTTGTTTGAGAAAAAGATGATTCTTTATTTACTCTATGAATAATAATAATAATTATATGGAAATAAATTAATATTTAATGATATAAAATATATAAATTTTATTTAAAACATTACCCCTTAAGTATTATTTTAATAAATTAAAATTTATAAATATTATTCATTTTAAAATAGTTATTATAAACCACTCTTTTTTAAACCCAAAAACAAAATTTTTCTAAAAACCAATATACAATTCATTTAAAATAATTTAGTGGATTAAATAAAATTATGTTACTTTAAAAAATATTCAAAATAAATTTGGACTTTTAAATTACTTAATTTATTGAAAATAAAATAATTTTTACAAAAAATCAATATTTTTCACTATTACCTGAAAAATCATTATTTTCTGAAAAGTCCCAAAATTTCAGCCAAAGTAAATCTTGATATTCCAGTTACAAAAATGAATTTATTTTTATAAAATAAATTTTATAAAAGTTTCAAAACTTCATTATCATATAATTTTTATGAGAATCAATAAAAATCATTTTTGATGGAAATTTTTTTTTGAAGAATAACATCACTTTACTAAAAATTAATTGATTATTTACTAAATTTTTAGCAATAAATTATATTTATTAATATATTTATATATATTTATATATTAATATTTATATATTTCATAAATTATTTAATATTATCTATACCACTAATTTAACTTCTAGGTTATAATAGTAATATATATCCTAGTTCAATTTTGTTTAGTGTTTCATGTTGAATATGCAATCAAACATTAATATCATTGGGATGTGTGTAACTTAAAATAACTTGAGTATTGAATGTGATGAAATATGAGCATATTATTTTGTATAATTCAAGATAAACTCATTGTTGTGTGTCCTTTATGCTATCTAATGTAATTTTATTCTTTTAAAAAATTGGGGTGTTACATCCTCCTTCTCTTTAATAAATTGCTTCCTCAAAATGTGAACTTTATCTCCCAAATCAAAGGTCATACATTTGAAAATACATTTTCATAAACCCGCATCATAAAAAGGGTTAATAAATAATCTTAATAATAATAGAAAATGGTATGTACAAAGGTCATATAGAATAACACATAACTAGGTTTCCAAAAAGGATAACATAAGTGGGAATGGAATAAAAACATAAATATTTATAGTGAGTTATTGAGTTCATTGATAATAAGAAAATTAATGATCATTATAATGGAAGGGCCTCAAAACCATAAATTTCTGATGATTGAAAAACCATTGGTTCCTCAGAAATGAAGGTATTGTGATAACATTTTTGTTTCAAAATATTTTTCCTAGAGTTAAGGAATTATCTTACCATATAAACTAAAAGAATATATAAATATACTTACTTGACGACTATAATTTCATCCTTTAATCAATTTCCACAAAAATTTCAACATTTTCTCCAAACAATGTGTATTCGGGAAAAAAATTTCTTACCTGAATCACAAAAAACAAATTTTAAATACCACAAAACTATAAACGGGATAACAAGATATTCCTCTTGTCATTAAACACTAACCAAAACCGAAATGTTTAACACATAGTAAGATAAAAAAAATAAACTCCAATACATTAATCTCTAAATTTCAATAGTAATACAAAAAGTTCAAACCAAATCATTCCATAGATTAATATCCTTAAAATTATTCAATCATTTCATAACTATGTTCAAAACCCATTGATTATAAGGATATGATCATATATACTTCCAATTTAAATGAATAGTTATTCCTCAAATAATGTTCCATATGTTTCCAAAATAAACATAATATTTACCTATAAAAAATAACATACTAACTAGGACATCACGTAGGCCAGCAGTAGGTGTGAAACCCGTATCGTCCTTTATTCATGGGTTCAAGCTCCACTACCTGGCTAGATGAGATGGGTTGGCACCTAGCATACAGGTTGTCCTCTATTTAATAAACACAAAAAATATGTCCTCCCTAAATTTAACATCCTGTTGATCCTAGGGGTTATAAATACCTCAACCCAAAACAAGTCTCCAAAAATGTCATTAATAACCTCAAAAATTTTACAACTTAAAACCCTCAAATAGCGTGTCGAAGACCTTGAACATATGTTCATCCTTGATCTTATGTACCATTTATGGTATCCATAACTCTTAATATGGAGTCACATTAAAAAATAATAATCTCCAAATTTATCTAAATTGACCTCTAATATAAAATATAACATCTGAGAACCCATAATATTGGATCCAGTTTTGAAATCATAAACTTTACATCTCCTGCTTTGATTCAAATAATTATGACCCATTTTTTCCCATCTAAACCATAAAAAATCCAAAGGAAAAACTATATAACTCACATTCTTGAGGACCTTTTAGGTTTAGAGTTTTAGATAATTAGAAAAATTTATATATAAATAATAATCGTGTTGTCAAATAAGGATTTCCCCCACTTAACCCAACTTTTCTTATTTCACATTATGTCTTCATTATCATCTATATAAAATACATTCTAATAATAATTTTTTCAGTATAATTATTTATAAATTTGGGAAACAGAAACCTAATAAAGGTGATCTCAAATTCTCAGTAAAGATAGACATAATAATAATTAATTAGATGTCATCATTGAGTAGAACAAGTAAATTTTGGTATGATGACATAATCAGAGTGCATGAGAGAATAATAAAAGAACTCGTACCCATCAATACTTGGATCATTAAAAATGAAAACATGGAAAAGTTAAGAGTCATCAAAATCATTAATCATGAGCCATGTGATATCAATATTGATCATAAAAACATTATAAACCCATAATATGCACTGAATAAATGTGTTGGTATCTTGGAATATTTTTTCTTCATAACCAATGTTAAACCCGAGTCAAAAATAACTGTAACCTAGTTAAATGCATAAGAGAAACTCCCAGGTAACTCCCTCCTTTTTACCTCTTAAAAAAAGAACATTACCTAATTCATTAAGGAAATATTTGGGCATACCCATCATTAAAGATATAACAGGCTCACCCTGTGCTATCTCATTCACCCAATTGTATAAGCTATAATAGTATCACATGGTTCTATATAAGCCTACCAATATTAAAATCCATGTCTAAGAACCACAACATTAATAAAGTACAAAAATCTATAATTTCATCATAAAAATAAAAAAAATGATTATTCTTTCATAAGTTAATTAAAATAGGGAAAAAAATTATGTTTCATGTCAATATAATTGAAATGTGATTAACCTATATAAAAGAAATGGGTCTCATAACAATATCTTTGAAACACGATTAACTTGTGTACAAGAAATGAGTTTAATAAAAATACCTTTGAAATAACAGTATTCCATCCATAGAAAGAATGAGGATGGTATCAATACTAAATATCCCTAATAGAGGATAATTATCAACAGGCATTGTTGATTTTGATGAATGGAAATAACATTAAAATTTTGTTAACTACATTTTTAGGAAAATAACCTTTTCATTTTGAAAATCAATTTTTAAAACATAAAACATTTTTAGAAATCCTTTTCTTTGAAATAAAATTTTAAACAAATAAAGGAATATTTAAAAAATGATTTTAATAATTTCATGAGAAAAATATCATTTCCCTTTGAAAAATATTTTTTAAAAAAAATTCAAAACTTTTTTAGAAAACATGGTTTTGGAAGAAAAAGAGTTTTCAATCAAAAAATGATTTTTCATAAAAATATTATTTTGAAATATTGAGTACATAAATAAAGAAAAATTCAGGTGAAATATATATTCTTATGATATAACCATATTATTAAAAAATTAATGAGTTTATTTATAGATATATCCTAATATCTTATCATTGGATGCAAAATGATAAAAAATCATGATAAATGATGAGATTATAACATAAGTCTCCTACCACTTGCATAGCTTTGAATCATAATCCCCCTGAAATAATAACATTAAATTAAACTTATAATATCATGTAAATAATGATATTTGGGATATAAATTGTCAAAGTAGTAGTGTATACACCTCATAAAAGAAGAAAGGTGTATTACACAACATATATCTCATAGAAGTAAAATTGAGACAAAAGTCCATTACCACTTTGGTAACATTGAAATCATAAACCACATGAAATATAGATCCTAAAATGTATATTTAAACACCCATAAATATAATTATATTAATCATAAAAACTTTCATGGGAATTATATATACCACAAAACAAAAATAAGTGGTGAATATGGAATATATCTCTTAGAAATAAAAGTGAGATGAGAAAAAATACCCTTACCTTGAGTTCGATTCATCATGATCAATCTTTATATTCCTAAATAATAAAATTATTTTAATTTATTTATTTATTTAAAACCTTTTTTAATTTTATTATTACTTTTATTTAAATTATTAACTTATTATACATAATTACTTAATCGATTAAATTTATGTCATATGTTTTAACCATATTCAGCTTGTTTGTCAAAAAAGAGTTAGGTGTGTTGATTAACGGTCAAAGAGGTCATTATTTAAACATATAAAGAATAATAATCATGAAATGATTATCATATTTATAAATAAATTATACTTTTTAATCCCATCAAGAAATATGGTTATGAAAAATTAACTAATATTACGATCATGGAGACGGTAGGTTGTATGTATGCCTGAGTATCATTTCAATTTTTCAATGATCATTCTGAAAATAAGGTAATTAATATTTTTTATTTTAATAATGATAATAATATAATAAATACCATATTTTTTAATTATATATTATATTATATATCATTCTTGTGATGTGGTGGTGAAAAATGGAATCACATCGCTTCGAGGAGCTGGTTGTCCACATGTCCACGAACGACATTATCATTTTCTTAAGAGAGTGAAAATGTAAAAATAAAATGATATATTATATTTTCATAATGTTAAATATGATATTAATATCATAAATATTTCATTTATGTTAAATATATTTATTATCATTACCCTTATTACCTTCCATGTAATGCATTAGTGAAAAATGAATCACATCACTTCGTGAAGCGATAGTCCGCTATACACATGAGCGACATTATCGTATCCTTTACATAATAGAATGTAAAAGGTTATATATGATAAAATTAATAAATAGGTATAATTATATTATAAATATCACATATAAACATTATATCCATCATAATACTCAACTGTGATATGTAATAATAGAAAAATGAATGGCATCGTTTCGTGAGGCACTAGTCTGTCATACACATGAATGATGATTTTGCAACCTATTTTATGGAAGTGGGTGTGGTTGTAGTTCATACCCTTAAAATAAAAAATATTATTATATTTAATATATTTATTTTATTATATCATCATGTAGTAATAAGAATTTAATGGGGTGTAAAAATATATAAAATTAAAATGCTGGTTGAGAAATGTTACCTCTTCTCCAGGTAACTCGTTTTGGTTTTCACCAAAAGACTTCATTGGTTGGAGTAATAACAAAGTAATTCTTCTAGTATTATATGAGTCAATTTCAGAAGTTATTTTTCTATAGATTTTATAAACTAAATTGGATTGAAATTCTGAATAGGAGAGGAGATTTTGTCTCCTTTTATAAGTGAGGTGAGTGGCACACTTGTAATTACTTTTAAAGAGTGAATTACATCCTTGTTTTTTCACATCATAATGCCCCAATAATGGTCTATTACAGATAATTTAAGGTATAATTTAAACATATGTACATAAAATATGTTTTGGGAAAGTTTCTAGGTCATTTCCCCTTAATTTTAATGTTTAATCCCTCAGTAAACTCGTTTTTACCTTAATCATTGTGAATAATTTTAACTGATTTCCCTAATCATTATGGAAAAAAATTAAGATAAACAAATCACGTAATATAAATTATTATGAATCAAAAAATTAAATCCATTTGGAAAAATTCAACTCACATAAGTTCCAGAATTTAATTTAAAATTAATCAGACAAACGTGATGAGACAACAAGTTTTTAATAAGAAATGTTTTTGAGAAAAATTGGATTCTATATTAACTCTATGACTAATGATTAATATAATATAAAACTAAATTAATATTCAATTATATAAAATATTTAATTTTAATCGATTCCCCATTAGGGATTATTTTAATTAACTAAACTGGAGAAACATTATGTATTTTAAAATAGTTTTTAGAAAACCCGGTTTTCAAAACCAAAAACAAACTTCTAATAAAAAACCAATATAAAGTTAATTAAAAGTAATTAATAGGATTAAATATAACTTGGTTTACTTTAAAACATATTAAAAACATATTGGTACTTTTAAATTACTTAATTTATTGAAAAGAAAATACTTTTTACCAAAATCAGTATTTTTTACTATTCACTGAAAAATCAATATTTTTCGAAAAGTCCAAAAATTTCATCCAAAGTAAATTTTGATATTAAAATTTTATAAAATAAATTTTATAAAAGTTCCAAATATTTATTATAATATTATTTTTATTTAAAAAAACATTTTTAAAGGAAACATCGTTTTTAAGAATAAAATCACTTTACTAAAAATTGATTTATTATTTACTAAAAATTTATAAATAATTTATATTTATTAATAAATTTATATATATTTATTTATATATTTCATAAAGTTGTTAATATTATTTATACCCATCAATTTAACGGTCAGGTTATAAGGGTAATATATATCATGGGTAGTTTGGGTTCGGTGTTGCTTATTGAATATGCTTTTGAGAATTAAAATATAAATGTGGCATATAATGTTGGATTAAATGAGTTTTGTGTGTAGAAAATGTATAACATATTATTGTGTGTAGTGAAAGCTTAACATAATGGTGTGTGTAACGCAAGATAAACTCATAGTTGCGTTTCCTTTACACTATCGAATATAATTTTCTTCTTTTAGAATATCGGGGGTGTTACAATAAGGTATGACCTAACTCTCAAATTTTAACCTATTTCTCAACCCAGGTAGGTTATATAGTATTCCTCCTTCTATATAGACTTGAGAATTACTCCATATGTAATTCCCTTTATTATACATAGGGGTGGGGGGATAAGGTTTCAAGGTGTTCACTATTAATAGTGACGTCATTGGGGATTGCACATCTATTATACATGCATGATTAGAAAGTATAAGGTGATGATGTTGAATGTTTCAAGAAACATATAGAAGATATACTATTAGTCTAAAGACTGGAAGGGTATATATAGGGAAAATTCCAATTGTATCTTCCTCCCTCCTTGGGTGGATTCACACATCCAACAAGAACTCAGGTTGATCGATCTCACGTCCAGGTCCACTAAGTGTTTTTCCATGTACCTAGGGGATTATCACCAACATCCTTCAGATAAGGAACCTCATTATCAAGTTATTTTAGTATTACAAAATATTTTGGGATGCTATCTTTTTCAGGCCACACATGGGATATATCTTTTATAAATGGAATGAGAGATCGAAATATGAGCATGTTGGTGGGTATACCTTGATCTTGTGCATTCATTGGATTTGGATGAGGTTTTGGTAATTATAAGTACAAATGGGAAATTTATATGAATAAATTAACTACCATCAAAGCTATGATGTTAATGGTTTTTTATAATAAGAGTGGTAAAGGGTATAATTCCACTGTTAAAAGTTGGAAGAAGACCTTTATCAAG
Organism: Viscum album; assembly: GCA_963277665.1. Taxonomy (NCBI): domain Eukaryota; kingdom Viridiplantae; phylum Streptophyta; class Magnoliopsida; order Santalales; family Viscaceae; genus Viscum; species Viscum album. Next base: position 1,260,337,566 of record OY728122.1, read on the forward strand.
TAATAGTAGGGTGAGTGGTAGGTATTCATCCATGTAAAACTAATTATAAATGATGTTACCATCTCCTAAGTGATGGTAGGTAGAAATGATGAATGATTTCCTTAATTTATGTGAGGGGTAAGTGATTAAGGATTAAGACATGTTATATTTTTGGAGAAGTATTGAAGTCTTCCTCCATGTGATGCTTGGGTAAAGTGATGAAGGGTTTTCCCAAGTGATATTTGGTATAAGGGATGAAGGATTATCCCAAGTGATGCTAACATTATGTGATTATCTAGGAAACAAGACTTGGGAGAAAATTCTCCAAAGATGTTGGAGGCATCCATGGATTCCTTTGGAAGATGGTACAAAATTTTATAGTTGGGTAAGGGTACTTTGACCTGGTTTTATTATACTATGGAGGAGGCGGTTTCTTTTAATGGTTCATGGTATTTTAGTACCTCATGGAACTCATATACCTTCTATTTTAGTCAATTACATTGGGTTTATGCCTAGAATAAGATTCTTGGGTGATTTGAGGACATGGGAAAGAAACTAGGGAGAGTAGAGCATCAAGTCGTCTCTCCATCTTCTAAATGGTTTAAATCATGAGACCAATAGCCCTATTTATAAGAAAAACTGATACCCTAGTCAAAATTGTTATCTCTAACTAGTGAATCCTATAGTTGAGACCTGTTTTAGGGTCTATGTTGCATAAGTATCGAATACAGAGTCAACTTGGGTGCACATCAAGGGTTCCATAGAAGAATACATCATCTTTCCCTATACTTTTTCCTTTATCTGTTTAAGGATTCCCATATTTGTGGCCTTCATCATTTTCATTGAAGTAGAGAGTAATAAAATCCCCCCCCCCTCAGGATTGTATTATATTGGAATAAGGAGGACACAATCCAATGGAAAAAAGTGACATTTGTGAGAATGTATTTTTGAAAGAGGATGATTTTCAGTTTAAATTGTGGTTGGATCAAGCTATTGGGATGTATATAATTCTTGTGAAAGTTTCCTATGTGAATGTATCAAGCTATAGTTGCATTAATATGTCAAAACATTTCCTAAAAATAGCATGTGAAAGACCCACCCTCCCCTGGACTGTCTATGTTTTTTCCTCAAAGGGGAGGATTTATCGACATCCAAGTACTGTAGTAATCCATTCTAGATCAAGGGTCATGTCCATATTTTTGTTTTTCCCAACCTTTTGTGAATCAGGTTTTGGAGATGAGGTCATGAAAAATTCTTTTTGTGATCCTTCCCTAGGTGATGGTCTTGGGTGAGGGACATAATATGAGTATATAATTTAATAACTTTGGAAAGTAGCTTGACTTCAGAGAACTACTTGGGAAAGAACATTTTGGACTTAGCCAAAATTTCTCCTAGTGTTGATTGAACCACTTGGGATAGAAATTTTTTGACTTATCCAAATTTCCAACTAACTTTAAGTGAACAACTTGGGTGAGAGAAGTTTTTTCTTAGCTAATTTTCTACTAAGTCTTTGGAAAACAACTTGGTTGGTAAAAATTTCAGCATAGAAAAATTTCACCTTGTGTTTTTGTGTGTCTTTTTATTTACACGAGTACTATAAAATAATATAAACAATTCACTTTTTAGTGATGAATCATTTTCTTATTTCATAACTCTGATGGATGAGAATATGATTCTCATTTCAGATGATGATGTCATCACTCGCATCATGGAAATGATTGTGGATATTGAACCCAATTCATTAAACATAATCACTCCATTCCATCAAAATATTTCAATCCTTATAAAACCATTTTTTTAATCAATTATCCATTTCTAAATAAACTTACCTTATTTAGGGTTATCTTTCCAAATTGTACCCCACATCATAAAGAATACCTCTCTGAAATTCGGATACTGTCAACTCAAGTTATCTCTAATGTAAAAATTTCTCTTAAAGATCACATCATCCATGAATCCAATAGTAAAATATCTGTTCATCTAGTATATACTAAAGCATTGGAAAACAATGAATTCAGTTTATATTCATTAATTAAACAATCATTTTTTTAGTTAGAGGATAGGATGGAGTTTCTGATGGGAACTTCATCTTAGAGGGATCTTCTCCAAGGATTGGGTATTTCTATATTAGGTGAACCAGAGTTGTATCATGATAAAGGACTACCTATGATCCATGGAATTTATGAAAATATCTAGAATTAAAATATTTCTATTTATCATTATCTAGATCCCATCCATGGGTTGGTCATTTGAAAGTGTTCCAATTCCAACATGTTTCATCTTCCATATGGAGAGATTTGCATCAGTCTCTAGGATATCCTTGAGATTAGGGGAATCCCCATCCTGGGGGATAGTTATGATAAATTTATTAACCCTCACAATATTTGGGAATATTTTATGTTAACTTCAATGTTGGTGAAGGAGTTTTCAGCATTGGTTGAGAGGGATTCAAAGAAGGAAATCCATCTCTCTTTTAATGTACCTTTTTATTACATTGATCAAAATATTATTTCTTCCCCATAGATTGATACATGGAGTGAAATTTCAAGAGACTACCCCAATAAATATTTTAAAGGGCCTTGGAATACTTACCTCTATTTATTATAATGGCAAGTATATAAATTTGGACAAAAAAATCATGCTAGGGCTAATCTCATATATTTAACTGGAAGGACTGTTGGTCATGTTTCTCCATGGATGGTTGTTACCTACCCTATATTATTGTACCAGCGTAAGGGTAACTACTTTAGTAATTTAGGCTCTACTAGAATCTATAATACTAGTTAATCTTATTATTTCAACTTTATAGAGACTCTATCAAGTGTTAGGTTATGTTCAACAGGTTGGATTTCCACACATAACCTGTACCCGATCAAACTTTTTCATGGTTGGATAACAGTGCAACACAGTGGTTATGATCTAAGACACACAAACTCCACTTATCAACATGCATATAAGACTATATTACTAGATATGTAGGCATATAGCCCATGAGCATAGATATGAAATCTTTGATCACATTAATTGAAACCATTCTTTTTTTTCATCTCTCCTTATAGAACTCCTATAATCACATTTACGGTCAGTATCAACTCCTCATCCATCACATGATCATATAATATTTCACTGTATGATGGGGTTTTATGAAAATGGTTGATGGGTTCCCAATTTTTTAACCCGACATAGTGTTTATGTTTAGGCTCCTGTTTGTGTGTGTTTAAGAGATGAAAATGAATCCTTTTCTGTAAAGTGTGCTGTGAGAAACACCCAATAATGTTGTGTTAATTCTAGATACTATTGTTTCAATCGTATAGAAACATCTCAATTACTATTCAAATGGTTGAGGATTCAATTATATTTCCCCTGGTTTATTCTCAAGAATTTATTGAATGTTATTAAAAAATTATCTAATAGGATTCACTCCTAGAATATGGGGACCATAATTTCAAATTAAAGAGTAAAAATAATTATAAACATCATGGGATGTTGACAAAATCAAGATGGGTTCCTCGGGTAATGATGAAGATTCCCTTACTCCTGAACATGGCCCCATAATTTCTAATATCATAAGTAAAGGTATGTGAATAACATATTTGTAGTAATATATAACTATTGAAATTCAGGATGCTAGTGTCTGAAAAGATTCTCTGAGTCAATTTCCTCTTGAAAAAGAATTATTAAACCCTATCTGGATCACCTCCTTACCAATGAAATAGGGTGACTTAATAAGTGATTTCATTCAAAAATATATTCTAATTCCATAAGATGATCGTATTCCTAATGTTAAATCCACCACCATGAACTGGGAGACTCATGAAAGGGCATGAAAAAATGTATACACCTAAATCACTCGGTCCCCAATTGATAAGATTAAGAGAAAGGTAATTCATAATTTTAAACTATTCATTGGTTTTAAAATAGGTTTCTTTGATTATCATGAGTTCTATTCAATTAACCATCGGAAGGCGATTATATATGAGAGACTAGTGACATAAGAGGAATATATTTGGGAGTTTAAGAGTTTCAACCATTAGGCTAAACTTGTGAATTGAATTATTGAAGAGTTGACTCAATAAACTATTGAGTAATTAGGACTCTGATAATTACTATTCTCATTGTGTATAAATTTAAATAAATATGAATCCCTCATACTTAATATGAGGGAAAAAATGTTAGAAGCATCGACTGAGCATGAGGTCGCTTAGAAAGAGAAATAGGAGTTTACTAATAATGTGGAATGTATGTGTTCTTTGGATCAGGATGAAGCTACATAGTTGACATTTAATTAACAATCAATTGATACTTCTCTATGGTAATTATATTAACTATATCATTTAGTGTATTGGTTCATTTCCTAGCTATATTCATTGGATTTACTTTTTCCAAGAGAGGGAATATGATTTTGTGATTCTCTGATCATTTTTGATCGATGAAAAAAAAACATTTTAATATAGATTGTCCATTTCCCTACTTATTATTCACATTTAATAATAACCTATGATTTTTTAGAAAGAAGGACCGAGTTAACATGGATAAATATGAACATTAAAATTTAATGAAATAATTCAACAATAATTCTCAACCATTTGAGTAAGATGGTTTTCTCTTAGGTGTGGCTCATGGATGAGTATAGGAATAAGTATCATCATTGTAACACTAGATTGTATCTTTATGGATGGATGATTTCACTCAAAAAAGCGAAATATTTGTATTGAATATTTCAATGTTCAAAGGGATTTGAATACCCTAAATTTATGTCTTCATTAATTTCATGTCAATCCTCTAGACTAAAAAACTAGTGATACAAGGATGAATAGATTCTCTAAATATTTTCTAGTCAAAGGGGGATAGTGAGGATAGGCTGATAATTGTTTGATTCATATTATGAACCCCACAAGCTTTAATTACATTATTTTATCACCCTATATTTTTCCTAAAACTCATATTGAGGGACGCCTAGTGGAAAATAAATCAACATTTTCTTAGGTTTCCCTTTATAATGATTCAACCTAATAGGTTTCTTTCCTTATTTTACTAAAAATGGTTTATCTTTCCAGAATTACATGTGTTGTGTGTCCAGAAAACGGAGACATTATTTTTTCACAGGCCACTCATTTTTGGTTTTTCAAAAATGTGAGTTTTGTGAATATTTTTCTATGTAATTTTAGGTCATGAAAATTGGACCAATGTGGCTGGTGTTTAGGTTAAATATCTTTGACCATATGTTTCATCATTTTAAGGTTGTATAGCTTTGACCATAGGTTGTTATAGTTTATGGTCATATAGATTTGATTTTATATTACTATAGTTTATGGTTATATAGCTTTAAACACATGTTTCTTTAGTCTAAGTTTTTATAACTTTAACCTTAGGTTTCTGCAATTTAAATTCATATAGATTTTATTATAGGTTGATTTAGTTTTAGGTTATATATCTTTGACAATAGGTTTCATGACATTTTACCTATAAAGGGTAAGGAAAACTAAACATGAATGGAGGGGCTAATGCTCAATTAGACCATTCCAGAAAATGGTAACTCATTTTATGGTCATAAATCTCATCCCATTTTTTCATATGGTTTAACGTTACATGATGAACACCAATTACAATATTTAAGGGGAATATGTCAGACTTTCACATCAGAAAATGACATCGATGAACAAGTGAATAACATCAAGGTTATAGAATCCACTTGGATCATGGATTTTTTAATTCATAACCCAAGGATTTTGGACCATATTATATGAGATGAAACATGTATGTAGGGGATGACCATGGACCAAATTTGAAAGATAGGTTTTGTAGAAATGGTGTCATGGAGTATTGGGTAGAGGGTTCTCTTCATCGGGACAAAGATTCCTCTTGTTGAAATGTCATATCGAGGTCATGGATGTTGAGTCATATCATAAGTATACTATTAATAATCATGTGTAATTTTATTATGTCGAATGTACTCATTACCGATAGATAAGGAATGGTTTGTGAGAATCTAAACACTCATGAAATTAAGTGTTTTTATGGAAGCAATGAATATTGAAAAGGTTTTATGGCACCCTAAAGGCTATGCCACTATGTAAAAATCGTAAAATCCCACAAATAGGGATCACAGAGTTTATGATTTTAGTGCTTGGACCCTTGGTAGATGAGAATAACAACCCAAATGGGTCACAAAGGCCAAAAGTGTCCCAACATCTTTTGAATATGGTGTGGTGATGCGTAAATTGAAACCTAAGGTTCTTGGTTCAGGGGAAATGATATAGAGTAGGTACTCAAGGGATGACCATACAAAAAATTTGAAAGAATAGTTATACTACCATACTATGAAGTCAGACATAAATTAGATGATTTTCTCCCTCATGATAAAGATACCAATGATTGACAAGCCATATTAGGGGAATATATATGGATAAATATGAGAGGAATAGTATGAATAGTCATGTGGAAGTTTCCATTGAACTTGAATATAATTATTATTGATATATAAGGAAATTTTATGGTAATACAAGATTCTTAAAGAAAAATTGTGGTTTCTGAAAAGGAAGCATTAAAAAAGACTGGTGGATACACTTTGGGATTTTTTATATGACTAGGTTTCCTAGATTCTATTGAAAGAGGTATAAATTAATGAGAACTTATGGATAGGTTTTAAAAATACGTATGTATTTTAATCCTAATAAAATGGGATTCAATCCATTCATATCCCTTATATAATAGAGGAGGATTCCAATTTTAGGATATAATTGAAACATCATGGGTTTTACAACGGATTGAATTTTCCAATGGAATTTGAAATTTTAGTTTGGTGGATATAAAAAACATTAAAATAATATTTTAAATAAAAATAATATAGTTGGAACACTTAAAATTATTATTTTTGGATGGTTTTTAATGTCTAAGAGGTGCTTCAATATCCTAGTTGAGTTTCGAGAGCACTCGACATCAAAACCCTATTTTTTTGTAATCGTAAAGGGTGGAGAATTCTTATCATATGGTTAGTGATAACCATGAACCCAAAACCATGTGGCCTTATGATGTTCCTCATGGTTAATCAAACCACTAACTTGAGTTTTCATGTCCATTTGATATGTATAAAATAAATTGTGGATGTCTTTATACAACTTGTGCATGGTTTTCCTAACCGTGCACCTAACCGTATGAGTCCAAGTTTATTTGGGTAGTAGGTGTACATGATTGATTCACAATTATTCAAACTAGGAATACTAACCATGTGAATTATTAAAGGGGTAAAATTACATTTTTGACCTTAATTTATTTAAACATTAATCCTTTCTCCTTCCCCATTCACACACACACCTCCTCCGATCATGGGAGTTATCCCTCTCCCTCTTCCCTAGGTATGGAGGTATCTCCTTCATTTAGACTATAATTCAAGTATCATCAGTTGTACTCTAAGAATAACTGTTAGTATAAAATTCCTCTTCCCTCTTATTTAAGTTTTCTTTAACGTATTGAATCTCATTTCAATGCGAGCTCAAATGCCCTATTTTCATGTTGTTTTCCTAATCTTTTGATTTCTCTCATTCTAGATCAAATGGAATCCCAATAATGGATGAATGAAGCATCCTAATCCCGATATAGGTGTTCTATGTATTTTCCCTAAAATTATCATTATATTATAAGAGACACCATTATGATGAATGTTGGATTCTCTATCTGTTTCCCTTTTAAATGAGAAATTAATTATGTGGAACCTAATTCCTTTAATTAAATCTCCATTGTTTACTTAATTGAACTGATGTAGGTTATTCACCTCAACTCAAACCACCCCCTTGGGTGAATTGTTTATATTCGCATGACCTATGCTTCAACGAGAAAATTAAGTCATCTTTTTTGGGAATTTTTTTATAATTCTTTGATTATAATGCTCCACCTATACTTTAATCACCTTTGAGACATGTTCAATTAACTCTAATATAAGAAATGCTTAAATTAAGTTAGATTTGAATGTATGAAAACCATTATTTTTTAATAAAACAATCTATTAGGTGCACTGTATTATTTCCTAAAAAAGGTAATCAGATGGAGTTATGTAAAATTATAAATAGAATGAACCTTCCCATGGAATTATTAATTACTTATAAATGGAGTGGAACAAATTGTATACTTTAATTATGATATGGAATTATTATGAACATGGACTCTTTATTATCCATACTTGAATTATGATACAACATTATTACTAACATGGGCTTCCTTATTACATAAATTTAAATAGTTAGATGAATTTTATCACACCTTGAGAGAACCTTGGTTTTCCAAGTAGTAATTACTTTCATTGGATCATTGGTTGGATGGATTATATTATTCCTTGGGAGAATCTTGGTTTTCCATGTATGAGTTCCATGGACATGTTAATTGGTTAGATGAATTGTATCCTGTATTGAGCGATACTTGGGTTACTTCTATATAATTCCTTGGATAGGATCATAGTTTGAATGAACAATTTTTCACCTCAAGGGATACTTGGGTTCCTTAAGTAGAATTTATTTGATATGCTCAGAGGGTAAATAGAAATATGTTAGACCATAGAGAGATAAAAGGTTTCCTTATATGGAATGCTTTTTATGGGCTCATTGTTTTAATGAATTTTAACAGACTATGGAGTGATACTTGGGTTCCTTATATGGAACACCTCAGACGGGCTCATTTAGTAGATTATTTACATTTCACCTTGAGTAATACATGGATTCCCAAGAAGGAATGAAATGCATGAGATCATAGGAATAATGAGTTTTATTACATTCCTTATCACCATTATACATGGATTTTTTGGGTTTACCATGGGTCCAAAATAACTGTTATACTTTTATGACATTGGATGTGTTCCCTGGTTGGGATGTTTTGGTTGATACCATAACTAAGTGACTCTTATACTACTATTATATATATTCTTTGGTCATATTCCTTTGGTCCTTTTTGGTGATTGTATATCTATAAATATATATGTTTACACATATGTATATATATACATTATGGAATTTAAAGGATATTATGGATTAGTAAGAAGTGGGTATGGTCACCCAGGTGTCCTTTAAGGGACCCATGCCTAAATTATTTACATTTATTTATTTATGTCCTTATTTAAATACCTACACATTGCTTTATTTTATACTCACGAATTGGATATAATTATACACCATTTGTTTTGACCTACTGATTTTATCTCACACCCTGTTCGGGCCTCCATTTGGTATATAAATAGAACTCATTATTGCATGATTAGGATTCTAGATTGTGATATATCTTGTACACTTGGATATGAGAGATTAGGATCACAGGACTGAGTCAGTGCTTATGATGATCATGGAGATAGCCTTTGGGATTTAGTTCTTTTCATTATGTCTTTTTTATGTATTACCTATTTTATGTCTCTGTCTTGGACATTTTAGAATCATTATGTACACGCATGGTTATATATTTGGTGTCATCCATTTTATCAGTTATTATTATCTTCCACTTCTTATTCATTTATTATTGATTCCACTGTTGTTGTTTTAATCTGATATTGATGGTATATTATCCCCATCGCACCATCATTAGACCCTATTTTCATGTCAAAAGCATCTAGCATACGAAGAGGTGCAGTTGAGACCATCTAACCAACAAGATTGGGGCACCGTTTTAGTGTCATGCTAGTTAGGATGTTATAATGTGGTATCATAGATTATTTTTCTTCTGTCTTACAATTTTTTGATGATATAAAGGAGACTATGAATGTGTCAAGGCTTGACAAATAGATCATTTTTGGATTGATCAACCCATTCATGGAAGAAAGGTCAAGTTACCAGGAATGGAACTATTTTTCACGTTGTTCGTTGTTGTAGTTGATTATTATTTAACCTTGAGTGGTTGATATACTTTCTACTACTTACTGATTTATGGTATTTATGGTATTTTTCCCTTATCTCAATATGAAAAGAATGTATTTTTACATGAACAATTATAGGAACTGACAGTTTCACATTCCATGAATATTTCATGAAATTTAGATTTCATTGCTTGGTTGCCTAATACATGTTGGTTGTTCCTTGTGTGATTATATGACATGATGCATGATTATTTATCATGTATAACTCTATACCATGTTTAGGTAATTTATCATCAATCTTATATTCATAACATGATGGGTGATTTATTAGCCAAATTTCCTATTCAATATGGATATGTGATTATGTTATATACTTATTATTATTCAATTCCTGAGTGATAGAATTGTTGGAACCACTATGTGTATAAGGTTGTATTTGTTGTCAATGGAATATCAAAATTAAATAGATCAAGAAGTAATCCAATAAAATGGAGGAATGGAATATCACAATGAAGGAGATCATGAAGTACTCCGATGAAGTAGAGGAGTAGTGATTCAGATGATTGTTGTGTTGATCTTAAGTTCAAATAACATGTGTCAAAGGTGATACATTGTTTATAATAATGAAGAATGTGATGAGTAATCCATCCAAGGATGAAGTCCATGCAATTCCTCCTTATTGCATAAGAACCATGGGATTTGATGAAGACCATGAAATTCCTCATTATTTCATGAGAATAATGGGTTTTGATGAAGACCATGCAATTACTCATGATTGCCTGAGAACCATGCTAGAGACTTCTTGACGGATTGAATCACATGGTTTTCATGAAGTTGATCATGACGGTTGATGAAGGAGGCAGTGTGCCAATGAGTTGACTTCTGAGATGGCCATGCGGAGATTGAAATTATGAGATGGCCATGCACATCACATTGTATCAGAAGATAATGGTACAAAAGCTATTCCTTTAGAGAATATATATCACAATAGTGGAGTTTGTGATAAAAGAAAAAGAGTTGCTGAAGGATACAGATCACCAAGAAGAAGTGATGTTGAGGTGATCGTGCTTGTCGACAAAGCAAACAAACGACATACAAATTTGTTGAAAAAGGAGATTCCATTGTGACATGTCGAGTTAAAGAGTTGTGGTCAATGATCTATGTTTGATTCAAGAACATAGACAGAGGAATGGATGATCTGGAGGCGGTACAAAAAGAGCAGATACAAGGTGGCGCCATTTTCAGGTGTTTGCCAAATTTCAGGGCCTCAAAAAAAACAAATGAAGAAGAGTGATTTTGGAAAAGGGACTTGCGTGCCATACTCTTGGAGGATAGGAAACTTTCGCGCCATATGTTTTTAAATATCAGAGCATCAAAATATGGCAAAGGGATAAGGGTCGCGCAAGTTTTGGTGAGGTCGCGCAGGTGAATTATGTACCGGGAAGAGACTTGTGCGCCGACGCCTTGAATGCATTATAACTTGCGCGCCTATGGTTTTTCGAGATCAGAAGATCCAAATTTGGAAAAGGCAATATGTTCGCGCAAGTTTGGATGTTGATCGCGCAAGTGCCTAGTAGGGGCCGAGACTTGCGCGCTGATGGATGACTTGCGCGCCGCCGCGCAGGGGGTCCAGTTTGCCTATAAATACTGGACCACCCCTCCTCATTTCTCACGGAGCTCAAGACTTTGAGATTGTTCGAGCTCTCGTCGTGCATGTGGTTGAACCACGCAAGTGGTAGTTGGGTCGCGCAAGTAGAGGTTGCGCGCCGACTGATGGTTGAGCGCCCCTGGTGATTTGGGCAAGGAAGGAAGTGAGTCGCACAGGTTTGAATTTCAAGAAGGCAGAGTCACGCAGGTTCTTTGGAGACACTTGTGCACCAGTTTATACTTGCGCGCCTAAGACTTGCGCGCTGGGGGAGACTTGCGCTTCGGGCTTGAAAAGAAGAGCCAGATATTGTTAACGCACTCCCGCCTTTCTGGAGCTGTACAAGAGCTGACATATTTCCTGATACTTCTGGTGCAAAGTGAGATTGAAGAAGAAATCTAAATGATACATGCATGATCTCATGCATACATGGAGAACTGATTCTGATGAATGCCGAGTAAGCTGAACATCATTTGTTGAGCAATCACATAAGTGATTGCGATTCAGGCAAACGAAGACAAGGGGATCTAGTGCATTCAGTCATTGCACTAAAGAAGAAAGATTGAACTATAAATAGCATCAACTCTGATCCCTGATGCAAGCAAAGTCTCATGTTGAATAGGAGACAAAGAACATCAATGCACATTTATTGAAGAGACCTTCACGTCTATAAACTGAGTGGGACTTCACCAACGGCAGTGAGCTAGGGGGAGTCAACGGGAGTGACCCGAGGGACACAGTGAGCTATCCCTGAACAATTGTAAAGGCAGTGAGCCTGGGACAGAGTGACTGTACCCAAACCTTTGTAATCTACAGCTAGTGAAGCATAGTGGATTTAGGTACAACCGATAACCTTTCGGCGTATGCTCCTTGGACGTAGCCCTTAGTGGTGAACCAAGTAAAAATAGCTGTGTCATCTCTCTACATGTGAATGTTTAATTGATGATCATATCCATCATACATGTTTAAGTAGTTCCTACCAACGTGGCAACAAGATCCACAATTAAAAGAAGAAAAAGTTGCCACCCTGATTCACCCCTCCCCTCTTAGGGTATCCCGGGGTCCTACAAGAATGCATGGTATAGTTGTATTCATTATTGATATGATATAATTCCTTGTTATATTTATGATATATGGTTTGTTAAATAAGTGTCTATATTAACTTAAATGTTGTTTTCCTGTATAGCTTGTTGGTGGCACTCAATTTTTCTAATTGATTATGACATGTTTGAGTCATGGACCATTTTTTGCATGGGATGAATCATTATTGGTTATGAATAAATTGGTGGAAATTTTCAATTTATAACGTTTATGGGAATTTATAAATTTGTAAATTGTAACCCACATAATCAAAACATCATATATGGACTTGATATATTCTAAGACCAAAGGTGAAAACATGGTTGCGGTTACATGAATTCCAAATATAACTTATAAAGGATTTTAACTTTATAACTTGGGAAATGTGATTCATCTAACAAGACCATTATATAAATATAAAAGTGGTTTAAAATCTAACTTATAAATGACATGTTTTCTCATGGATCTTAGACTTGACTCAACCTAAGTACATCAGTCATGTTGTTTATGATTATGAAATAAATTGGACTAAACCCATGTTGGTCAGTCTTTCCATTATGTGGTTATATGATAACCCACTAAGGGTTTATTTAATCTTGAATAAAATAACAACTATTGGGTTTCATTTAAATCGACTTAGGATATTATGATGAGATGCTGATAGGTAATTGTTATTTTTGTGCCTTGGTTCTTAACCCCGTGGGGGTATACTCATGCAATATAAGGATTGTTATTTAAAGTGCTAACAGTCACTTATGAAGTGTTATGTATAAATATATGGTGAAATATTATTTAACCAATTCTATTAAAATTATAGAGACCTTTTAGTCTAATATTAACCATTGTTATTGTGAGACTCTAGTTAATTAAAATGTTAGTTATAACCTAAAGGGTGTTTTCCTCTATAACTTGAAACTTAAATTTTATTTAACTAAGCCTATAGATGAGAATATTATTGATGAATAAACTAGATAAAATAAATTTACAATATAAATTTCCTAGATTTTGATAGGATGTTAGGAAAATAAATAATTATTGAAGGGAATTTTGACATAACTTATCATGTGCCTTGTGGAATTAGCCAAATAAAGTACCAACCACTTTTTCCTTAAAACTGTTACTTTACATTCTTAAAATTAACCTTCAAGATGTTTAAAATAAATGAGAATTAATGAAAATGGAAAAAATAAAACCTTAAAGTGGTGTTTCTTACTTCAACCCTTATTTAAGGGTAGTTTGAATGTTTCCTTGATATTTTCCTTGAATGTAATCAGGAAAGATACCCAAGGATCTCTTTTGAACATTCTATTTTGCTGATCTAATAGTTATGTCAGGGAGCCTAGTGACCTTTTTTGTTGTGACCTAGTTATATATTTTATGCTTATTGATTTATTAGGGGAAATCCTGGTTGAGGTAACACCCTCAGAAGTCAAATATTTACTAAATGGTTATGAAATATTATGAGTGAGAGGCACCATTTGGGTGTTGGTTGTCCAAGTAGGACTCCTATTTTATAAAACAACACCAATTTTAGATGGGTGTTTTATAGTAAATTTAACCTTGTTAAGGGAATTAGAATCAATTAATGCTCATTTTTAGTGGATTAGACCTTCCAAGGGAATAGTCCTTCTTTTTTTATCTCATGGAAGTCTTTTCCATTTTATGAGATGCAGGAGACCATTAGGCATGTAAGTTAAAGGAAGATAAATGCACTTGTTTCACTTTTGTGATATTGGTGTAGTATGCATTATTCTATGTGGTAACCATCAAGTTGTTAAATGGTATAGAAAACCATATGAGTTATTTGTAATCTTAAAATATTTGAGATATTATTATTTTTTTAATTGGTTGTATCTGGAGTAGAGTAAAATGTGCATTAAATAAAATCTAACTCATCCTAATGATTGGGATGAAGTTCTACTAAGGATCAGGCAATGTGATATGTTGGTAAAGGTTGGTTTGGATTCTACTCCTGATGAAAATGACATGCATCAGTGAGGCTCATAAAGACACTCAAACATAAATATAGAATGATTATGATCTATCATACTTTTAAGTAGTTGGTTTTACTCTCTCTTAGTATTGTCCATGTCCATGACCTGTGTTCAATGGTCATTAAAGTGTTTTATATGGGATAAATTATTTTTCTAGTAGAATTTTGACTTGGACACTACTATGACGGGGAGAATCACATTGAACATGTTTTAGTGTATTCTTCCAAGTAGTGAGAGAATAATCAAAAAATGAATTTTGGACATGATCAATTTAGATTTTCGAAGCCAATGCGGCTGGTAAGTTCAATTTATAGTCCTTGAAATGATACTCAAGATGAAACTCGATTATATTTTGGGATCGAGTCTAAATTCTAGATTCAAATTATAGGTGTGTAAGAGACCCATATAATATAATGCTTCTGAGTCATGTTAGTAACTATAAGGTAGCATGATGATATGATATTTTTCTTTTTACGCAACCTTTGAGGACACCATGAGTTTAGGTTGGACTATGGTGGGGTTTTTTGAAATAATAACATAATTCCATGGTATTGAGTGAATTGTGGTAAGTTAATGGTGAAGCATCATCTGGTGCAACTAATATCTCTAAAGGAAGTTATTCAAAGTTTGTTCAATTATTCTTCCCTTTGTGTAGATGGATATGGTAGGTTGGAAACTATGTCGGGCACTTCATCTTGGATATTATAAGATTTTATTGGTTCTTATTAGTAATTATTGATATCTAATTAGAGTTCTCTTGGATTAATTATGATCATGTACCTAATCTTGATATCATACAAGGTATGTTGAGAGAGCATCAACTATGATCTGAGCTAAATTAAGCACCCTTCTAACTCAATAAATAGACTCCCTAGGAGTTTTGCTCCATAAACATGGGTAATTATAGAGGTTGGGATCATTCTGAATAATAGTGTGATTCCCATGTAGGAAGACCTCAGACGAACACATAGACACCATCCAAATTATTTGACTCAATCACTAGGAAAGATATAACTCTTAGTCTAAGTCAATATTTTGATATGTGGATGACTCAGCTATGTATTGATGTCTCACTCATAAATGTTAGAGTATGGACTACCTTGGATGATCTCCTTAAACTCCTTTAGTTGTTTCCACTCTTACCTCCTAATTATAGTTAGTCTTGGTTAATGTAATTAGGGTGTGATGATACAAGGGTGTTGGATCAAAAATACACCAATGTTTGTGTTGGGTCATGATAACAAAAATGATCAATTTAGCTAGGGACATCACTAGGATCCGGTTACAGGCTCTATTGAGAATGCTTGAAGTAATATAGAGGTTCCTTGGGTTAAAAGTATCCGGATAAAGTTTTGGAATGCGTCGACTGTTAAATCAAGGAATCTTTGTAAATAGTCAGTTTAAAGTGGCTCATATTATGTTATCTTGTTTGGTTTAATGTAGTTGGTGAGGAACCACATCTAAAATGTTATTGGGAGGAGATTAATGTAGGAGAGGGTCGACTGAGACTCTTCATGGAAAAGTTGGTGTGACCGGTTTAAAGTTATTCAATTAGAATTTAAGTATTTTGAACAAATTGATGATTGTAGGTAGGGTCCTCATGTTTAATTGAGTGTATTTTGTTTAGAATCGTGTTGGGAGAATTTCTAAAATCCTAATGTCTTGTATATTTATCCACATCCAATGGTTAAGATTATTGTGGCTTAGAATTAACCATTTAATGGTAAAACCTATGGGGGGAAAGAACCATGGACTGGATGATGAAAAGGATGATCAAATGATCATGTATCAGGTTATATAGGTTCAATACATTTTTTCTTGATATATAATCTTTCAATACAAGCATTGGTTTTAGTTTCAAAAACTTATGCATTGTGTTTTAAAAGTTATACTTGGAGATGTGTTAGGCATTTAAAATGAAATGTGTCCATTCCAGTCGAGATTTTCATGGTCATGGTAGGTCGTGTGATGTTACGTGGTTTCCTAAGGCTTATTTGGGATGATAATTTTTAAGGTGGGGAGATTGTAATGTCTTGTGTTTTAGACTAGGTTTTATTTTCCATAGGAATTTCAAATTTTATTTTAGTAGACAACCCCATCTTTAAAATAAGATTCAAAATACACATATGATATTTTTAATACTTAAATGTGTTTTCATAGATGGGGTTTAAGTCTTGAGATATTCTCTTAGAGATCTGTTGAGTTTTGAGAGCATAGAACATCTAAATCCTAGATTTTGGAAAGGTAAAGGGTGGCATAAGGTCAGCACACAACTATTGATAAATGTGCACCCCAAACCATGAAAACCTATTAGGGTGACACAATATTATTCAAACCACGAACATGAGGCTTCATGACCATGTGGAATGTCTATAATAAATTATATAGGTGACCTCATGACTCTTGCATAGTTTTTTTAGCCGTACACCTAGCCATGTGAGGACAAGTTCCTTTAGGAACTAGGTGTACTCAGCTTGCACATAGCTAGTCAAACTATCTATCCTAACCATGTGACTCATTGAAGGGGGTGAAATTACCTTTTTAAATATGATTTATTTTCACTTTACTCCTCATTTCCCCTTTCCCCATTCATGTACAAAACCTCCTCAGACTAAGGGCGCTCTCCCTCTCCCTCTTCCCTAAGCATGGAGGTATCTCATTCATTCAGACAATGATTCAAATACTATTAGGTTTATTAGAAATTTAATGGTTATTATATGATTCATTTTCCCTCTAATGTCAATTTTCCAAAATTTATTGAATATTATTTCAATATGAGATCATATTCTCTATTTTCATGGAGTTTGTCTGATCTTCCTATTTCACTCGTTCATTCTCAAATCCAAGCCTGATAATGGATGAGTGAAGCATCCTAAGAATGAGATAGGTGGTTTGTGTCTTTTCCCTTAAAGTCTTGTTATTTTATAAAATTCACCATTGTGTCGTACAATATATTATCCATATGTTTCCCTTTAAAATGTGGAATTAATTATGAGGAACCTAAGGCTATGAATTGAATAGTCATTGTATATTTAATTACACAGTTAGAGGTTCTCCATCTCAACTCGAACCACTACCTTAGGTGAGTTTCATATATTGTCATGACTTATGCTTCTTCTAGGAAATTAAATCACCTTTACTAAGAGTTATTTGGAATGATTTGATTATAATTATCTTCCAGTGATTTAATCACATTTGATCTGTGTTTGATTAACTATAAAGTAATAAATGTTTAAATTAAGTTAGATGAGTTGGTATGACAACAATTTCTGTTTTGTAATAAAACCACCTATGGATGCACTATATTATTTAATAAAAGGGGAAATAAAATGGAGTTATATGAAATGATGATGTTCATAGACCATCCCATAGCCTTTTTAATTACTTATAAATGGAATGGCCCAAATTTTATACTTGAATTGTGACATGGAAT
Source organism: Viscum album (assembly GCA_963277665.1). NCBI lineage: Eukaryota > Viridiplantae > Streptophyta > Magnoliopsida > Santalales > Viscaceae > Viscum > Viscum album. The sequence continues at coordinate 1,260,355,526 of OY728122.1, forward strand.
GATTATGGGCATGGAATATTTATTATTGATACTTGAATTTTGATATGTAATGATTACTAACAAGGAATTCCTTATTAATTAAGTTTAAATGGTTAGATTAATTATATCACACCTTGAGAGAACCCTAGTTTACCATGTAGGAATTCCTTTAAAGGGATCATTGGTTAGATGAATTATATTATACCTTGAGTGAACCTTGGTTTCCCAAGTAAGTGTTCCTTGGACAAACTCATTGTTTAGATGAATTACATTACCCCTTGAGTGATAGTTGGGTTAATTATATGGAATTCCTTGGATAGTCTTATAGGTTTAATGAACTATATTATGCATCGAGGGACACAATGGTTACATATGAAGAATGCCTTGGACTAGTTCAAAGGTTAAATAAAAATATACCAGGCCATAGAGAGATATCTGGATTCCTTATACATAAAACCTTGGATGGGTTCATTAGTTAAATGAATTGTAATAGACTATAGAATGATACCTGGGTTCCTTATATGGGACACCTTGGATAGGATCATTGGGTAAATGATTTACATTACACCTTGAGAAATACATGGATTCCAAAGTAGGAATTCCCTGCATGGGATAACTGTAAAATTGAGTTTTATTAATTTATTAATCATCATTATACATGGATTCCATGGATTCAAACTGGTTAATATATGACTATTATACTTTTATGATCATAGATATGTTCCCTGGTTGGGATGTTTTGGATGATGCCTTAATTAAGTAAGTGACTCTTGCGATACTATTATGTGGATGCCTTTGTCTTATTCCATGGGTCCTCTTTAGTGCATGTATATATCTGCATATGTATTTTTACACATTATATATATATATATATACATGATATAATTTCAAAGATATTCCATATTAGGCCAAAGAAGGTATGGTTTTCTTGGTATCCTTTGAAGAACCCAAGCCACACTTGTTTACATTTATTTATTTACTACCTTATTGATATTCTGGCACACTACTGCATTTTATACTCATAGATTGGATGGAATTAGACACTATTGGTGGTGGCCTAATGATTTTATCACACATCCTTTTCAAGCCACCATTTTTTACTTTGATATACCTAATAGTTACAAGATTAGGATTCTAGATTGTTCAATGTGTTGTATACTTGGATATAGAATCTTAAGAGAATAGGACTGAGTCAGTGCTCAGAATAATAATAGAGGAAACACTTAACCTTTACTTCTTATTATTATTTCCATTTATGTACTACATGTTGTATGTCTTTGTATTGTATATTGTAGCATCATTGTGGAAATTCATGTTTGTATATTTAGTATTGGCCAGTTCATTAGTTATTATTATCTTCTAATACTTATTAATTAGTTGTTGGATCTTATATTGTTTTATTTTTATATACTATTTTTCCACTCTGATAATGAGGGTATAATCTACATACCACAACATCGTTATAAACTCACTACTAGTTGGAATCCTCTATCATACAGGTAGGTGTGCTTGAGGCCATATAACCAACTGAATTGGGGCATCGTTTTAGTGGAACCCAAGTCGAGACATTATAAAAATGCTAAGAAAAGGTAATTTAATCCTAATATTTATTTAGGGGATTTACATAGGTCAATAACTTTTACATGGATACGAATATCATGGAGGGAGGTTGGGAAATATATAGGAGGCTTTTTTGATTAGTTTATATTCATACAGCCTGGACCATGTGTTGCGTAGTTTAACTTAATACAAAATAGAATCATATGTCTTTATCTTTATGTGGGGGTATCTTATTATAGTATAGGTCCATGGATATATCACCAATACTGTGATAATGTAATTTTTATATTCTTTCATTACTTAACACAAGTTTTATAAATGAGTCTTCACTTGGAATTTTAGTTGATAAAATTTATGGGTTGACCTAAGATTAGGGATCTTGGTGTCATTGTGTATCCCATTGGAATATGAATAAATCCACATATAGTTATTTTAAGTGAAATTACATACATGTATCTATCTCATATTCCAAGAAAGAGGGGATATTTTTATTTATGGTTGGGCCAAGGATAAAGGATCTCGATGTAACTACTTATCCAAAATTATTTGGGAAAAAATACACACACGGTTTATATATTGTAATTACCTATGAAGATAGGTCTTATATATAGGGGTGAGGGAATTTATCAATAATGAAACTTTTATATGGGCATGTGATAATAGATCTCAGAGGCACTACATATCCTATCAGAACTTGAATCAATCCATATATAGTTCTTGTGAAAGAAGATCCTTGAATAGATCTAGATCATATACAATGATAGGGGAATTGGTATCCTTTAGGCATATATATATTGTGTGCCAAATGTTCCTATATAGATCTAGATCTTATGTAGAGAAGCTTGGTTGTATAGAATTTTATGCTATAAGTAGTTTAAATTCTTGTACGATAGACTATTTTTCCTCTCGTATTTGGTCATAGATCCCATTGTTATTCCAAATGGGGTGATCACTCAATAACTATAAGATCACATGAGACATGGTTAATGTGAGAAAGAAGTGGTAATCTGAGAATAAACTACACCAAACTAGGGTACACAACAGGGTAATTTTAAACTCATACCATCATATTTAGCAAGCATGATATAGAGGTTGTCATATATTTTAATCTCATGTGATGAGGATGTTTTCTATGAATTTTAATGTCTTGCAGTGAGCATGGTATACATGTATTTTAACATCACATGGTGAAGACATTATTGTTAATTTTTACATTACTCAACCAGGATAAAGACCATGAATTTTAACATCATACAGTGAGCATGGTATGACATGTAGTTTAAAGTTATACAGTTAGGACTTATGTCAGGAAGTTTGACATCATGTGACATGGATGAATATACCATGTAGTTTAATGTTATATTATAAGGACTTATTTGGTGGTTGTGTAATTTAACATCATATATCTAGGATGTGTGTCACATAATTTATCATCATGAAATAAGGATAACCATAACATGAAATTTAAAGTCATATGAAAAGGACCTAGGACATGTATTTTAACATCATGTTGTGTGGAAGTATATGGACCGACTTGTAAATTATTAAAATTATTTATTGAGGAACCATAAATTTTTGGATGACATAATTTTTTATCCATATTTGGAAGACAAAGAATAATATCCAATATATTAGACCTTATGTATGATATAAGGACCATCATATTTCAGTTCAAGCATCAGAGGATTCATTCCTGGTATCATTGGTGTTCATAGGAAAAATACCATCTATCCTTTTATGAATGAATTAAGGTGAACTTTATTATTGAATAATCATGAAAATTAGTTCTGATGAACTTCCATGTTGTGAAAATTGAACAATTTCTTCTCATTGAACCATTCCAAATCATCCGGACACTTCTATGATTGTATATCTCTAGTCTGTTGGTTCTATATGGTAGTGTGTAGTGACGGCAGCTGGGAATCAATTATTGGGACAAACTCTATCATGTAAACAAGAGAATGTGGATTTTCTTTCATATATTAGTATGGTATGTGGTGTGAGAGTCCCACAAATCATATAGAATATTTTCTATCTATAACTTCTTTTATTTTTCCACCATGTTGTAGAGGATATTAGATATAGTCTTGATGAAAGCCTCAATCTATCTATTTTTTACTACATGGTGGTGGGATGAATGGTTAGTATAAATCCCATATTACTGAAATATTATTTTTATCTCAAAAGAAAATAAATTTTTCTCAGTGTCTATTTTTATCATATGAGGAACACAACATCTGATAATAATGTTTTTCTTCACAAAGATGATGATAACCTTAATCTCAACCTCTTTTATGGACATAGTATCAACCCACTTAGAGATGAAATTAATGTAAATATGGGTATAGGTGAAATTCCTAACTATATCTATGGGATAGGTCCTCATATCATAAATTACCCATAAGGAAAAAATCCAAGAATATATTTCTATATGTTTTATTTTAAGGGATTTATGGATGACATTGGAATGTAATTTCTTAGTGAATTTTATACAATCATAGTTCATCCATGGAAAAAAATATTTGAGCCTCATGATCTAATGAGAGATATTGATTCTTAATTAATTTTCACTATAGGAGTCTGTAAGAACTTCCTACATAATGGTTAGAATATCTCCTCCTTCAACAAATATTAAGAGGAATCCATAAAATCCTCATTTAAACATGTCTTTATGAGTATTTGGGTTATCATAAATAGTAAAATTGACTATTTGATATCAGTTATATTCTTTCTTTTATCATATTTATGTAAGAGTGACACTATTGTGGGAATCAAATATAGGTTACATCCATATAATAGTGGTATCAGTGGGTACGAATATCATCTTAACTTGTTAAAAGGTGATGTGGATGATAAGCAGTCCAAGGGTGGTTCATAGAGTGATTGTTTCCTCAATCTTTAGTATGGTTGAGAAATGGTATCACTCATTAGAGAAAAGTCTCGTCATTTAAATGGGGATTTATGAGTATTTGGGTCTTCATAAATTGTAAAATTGACTATTTGATATCGGTTATATTCTTTCTTTTCTCAGCTTGATTTAAGAGTGACACTTTTGAGGTAATAAAATATAGGGTACATCCATCTAAAAGTGTTATCAGTTGGTATATATATCATCTTACCTTGTTAAAATGTGATGTGGATGATAAGCATTCAAAGGTTGGTTCAGAGAGTGATTTTTGCCTCAATCTTTATTATGGTTGAGAAAGGGTATCACTCATTAGAGATAAGTCTCTTCATGTAGATGGCCCCAAAATTATGAGTACCTCCTGGTATGAGGGATTTATCAAGAATTTTTTGGTTAGGGGAGGACATTCCTATCAAAGTAAGATGTCACTATGGGGAGGACCTTCACATCGAACACTATTATGGGTAGGACTTCCACTATGGTGATATTTCTAGTTGTAGTGAGGATTTTTATATCATATACCCTAGGGAGGACCTTCATGGTGTATAGTGGAAAGGGTATTAACTTGTTATCATTCTATCTTCTAGGATAAAGGAGGATTTTTATAGATATCTTCATGAGAAAAGTTATCATGATCGATTCTAATACTACCATGGGGTTGACATTCATGTCAAGTGATCTATGGAGTAGCTCTAGAGCTTCTAGTACCAATGTGATGAGTAAAACATCACCACCTCTACTACTTCCTCAATTAGAAAATGGTAAAGAAATATATTGAGCCTCCAGTGACAAATGTTCAAAGGCCTTAAGTATTCTAGTATTAAGAAGATCTAGGATAAGGGCCTTCCCCAGAGCTTTAGGTTTCCCCGATTGAGATTTATTTTTGAGAACTCTTAATTGGGAAGTCAAAGTTGTGGGTTGTTCACAAAACCTTTCGTATATGAGGATCTCCTTGGGTGACCCTATTATTTCTATTTAACTAGAAAAATAGGATTATACATAATGATTAGGAATATGTGACTTTATTTTAGTTTCCATTAAGATATACTGGCAACATTCCATGCACTAAAAGGGATAAGGAATATATGCATGTTATTGGGTGAATTTTTGAACAAACCAACTATTACATGAATTTTTTTTAGGAATATATTCCTCTACTAAAGTGGTTATTTATATGGTAAGTTGATCTCTAGTTGGAACAGGATTGTGTACCTGGTCCTATTATTCATTCTTCACTAGGATGTACTGGATATCCTCCTGAATGGGTGTACAAATTTGTGTCTTCCCATAAATATCCCTTGATATATGATGAGGGACACTTTGGTTGCAGTTATGGGAGTATGTGCTCATCCCTTAATGTTTTTTGGGTATGCTAAAAATTGTTTATTTCTTTTTTTCTAGGATATACTGATAAATGTGTAGAATGTGGATGGTAATTTACAACCATGTATCTATTGCATCCAAAAAATTTGTGGGATTATGGATATGAACTCATTCCACATTGGGAGTAAGGATATTATCCTACTCTTATCATATGGTTGTCGATAGTATATACCAATGGGATTGACATTTATGGGTAAGAATTTTTACACTCCCCCATGTTGTTATTTTTTAAAAATACTGGAAATATTATCCTTGTGCTACTAGAATATGTTGGTAGGTTTTTTGGGTATAGTTAGGGGTGTGGCCTTATCCATCGGTTTCCACCAAGATATGTTATTGGGATTCTTCAGTGGAAGTGGTGATTTTTTCCCACTCCCTAGGATTAGAATCTCATTGGGCCTAGTGATATCTCTTGGATTCTCAGTTCTAAATGAATAGAGTGAGGGTTTCCTAGATGGAATCCTCATTCAGGTGTTAAGGGGTAAGTTTCATATGGTATAGATATTTTTAGTAGAAAATATCCTTTCTTCAAGGCTCTTGAAATGGGGTTAATTAATATTCGACCTCTTGACCAACCTCCCAAATATGAATGAGTTATTTCTTATTGTGCTTCAAGAAGAGACTCGAGAAGAGTTTTTAGGGAATGATAGGTGTTACCTTCTCCTTCCTAACCCATCACTGTGAATACAATTATTGAGGCTTCATGTCAAGGAGGGATTCTCATGTAAACTACGTAATTACAAAGGTACAATTTAAGGGGTACTCCTAGATTAGTATATCAATTATATATCCCTAAAGGTGTTGGATAGGTGAAAAATTCCTCTGATATAATGAGGCATCAACATGTGTAGTTAATAAGGTGTAATCTATTCATTGTAAGAATTTCATTTGGATTGAAGGGAGTTCTAGTGATGGAGGTCCTATGAGAGAACAAGAAACACAAAAAAAATATCTCTTTAATATAACATCATAACTTAGAGAACATTCTTAACTAATTATATGTAGGGGAAACCTAGTTATTTTTTTAATGAATGATTCACATTGTGTTCACAATTTTTTACATATAATACACAAAACAAAATTTCCTAGAATGGGGGAAACCTAGTTATTTTGGTCAATGAAAGATTCACATTGACTTCACCATTTTTTTTACCCAGGATGAGGTGGATTTATTCTCAAAATATTTGCATTGGTTCACTATTCATATCTCAGATGGATTTTAATGGGACTTATCCATGGAACTAGAAATACCCAACAACCCTTTTGTCCATGAAAAACTATAGAACTACATTTTAAATATAGGTGGTCATTGAGGTTTCTTACCAAATATTATTGGGAACTCACATTGGCCAAGAGGATAGGATGTTGGGATCATCACACCCTTTTGGGAAGAATGATTTAATACTCTGGTAATCTCTTATATTTTTAATATATGTTCGCAAACCTTTCCCAAATTCTAGTATGGGATTGGGAACCCACATGCAGGAAAATAGTTATTAGAATCTGATGATGTGGGAATATATACCTATTATAGGTTTCCCATTGATTTCAACATATGTATGTATTAGTGGTTTTCCATTAATGTCACCATATATGTGTATTAGAGGTTTCCTATCATTATCTAATCACTACTTAATGATATTGGTTTATAGTTATCTATGGTTTAAAGTCACATTGTTGGGTTCTCTAGAGTTTATCACCATCTCGGAAGGTGGTGAATGTTTATGGTATTAGGATTAGGCCCACAAAGGGGCTTCCTACATATCCTTATGAAAGGAATCAAAATCCATGTAGTTAGGTGTAACTTAATTTTGAATTACATACCTTTTAAGGTCATGTGACAAGGATCGGTTGATACATTTTAATGTCTTGTGGTAAGGAAGATTAGGTGAAATAAGTATAAAAATGGTTGGTGTTGAGGATTGAGAATGATATGCCCTTTCTGGTTGACCCTAGAGGGAATATGGACCAATGAGGATGGGCTGGTCTCATAAGGAATATTTCCCTATTAAGATGTATCCTACTAAGGATATAGACTGATGAGGATAATATGATGAGACCCAAAAGTCATATTTCCCGTCATATGGGGGTTTTATGTAATTGAGAATATGGAATGATGAAAGGATGATCTGAATGAAATATGTCTTTAATGATGGTGAATAAAAACCAGAGGGGGTGTATCCAGGAAAAGGAATGAAAAAAATATCTCAAGAGGATTATCTCCTAATGAGTATAGAAATGGAAGATTGTAGATATTAGGTTTTAACCTCAGGGTGGAATCCAATATAACAACCTAAACTCCAAAAACCCAGAGTTAATAGTTATATTATATTATTGGTATAGATTATAAGAGTTCTTGCATGATCCAACATCTTAGTAGTCTTAAAAGTCTAGACACATGCATACATAACATTTAAAAACAAAATATAAAACATGAACACATTTTGGGAACTTGATTATCCCTTATTTTATATCCTTCAAAATTATACATAGTTATCCTCTAGGTTTACTGTGGAAAGTAAAAAAATAAGGTTGATCTTAGATTCTCATTAAGGAGTATCATATAGTGGAATATTTCGTATCACAAACATGTAATAAGTGATATGGTAGAAAAAAAAAGAAAAACATAAAGCCATAATTAACAAAAATGGATATAATTCTATATCAATGATAATGAAAGAAAACATGGATAATAATAATCATTGATCTCATACAAATGGAATATATTATGTTAGAAATAAAAACCTTTTTTCAAGGCCTTGTTCCAATAAACTATTTTATTATGTGAAGAGGTATACACCAAAACTCAACTTGTTTTTCCTCATGATACCTATCGATGAATCGAAGGGATATATATTTTTGGGCCCCAAAAATCACCAAATTAAGACCAATTCATTCCATATAGAATAATAAAATCCTTTTATACTAATCCCTAAGGAACCTCTTACTTAATAAAACATATTTTTTTGTATAATAATAAATATAGAAATAAAATACTTCCCCACTCAATATAATAATATTAATTTCTATAGAATATCTCTTAATCATCTTAAAATCTTTGGGGTATCATCAAAGTAACATGATGTACCCTCATAAAATAAATATAGGGGTGAGGGTACTTTATATGTGATGATTTATCCATAAAAGATAGTAATTAGGTTTAATAGTTTTCATTGGTAGGAGTAAAAAATCAATGGTTGGAAAAATCCTATATCATGGTTCATTAATAGTGTGATTATTCAAAATAATATCCTCTAATATTTTCATTCTAGGTGTGTAGTATTCGTCACACTCATCATGCATCAGGGTGATGATTGAGTCGATGATCAATAAAATCTTTTAAGGGTGATTATCCCTTGGTGAATCTATTCCACAGCTACATCTACTTTCCAATATCTATAAAGGGATGTATTTTCTAGGAAATTATATGCACTTTTACTTTACTAAAATAGAATGGGTTTTCACCCATTGAAAATATTTTGTTTTACCAAGGTTTTAGTAACTCTTGAATCAAAAGAATATTAGAAAGATATATCAATATTTACTTTTAAATTGCAATAATTTAATAAATAATTTGTTAAAAAATCTTACATGAAAATTTATGTACCACACAAAGTAAAATAGGTTGTGAATATAACATGAGTCCAAAATATATAGAAATGCAATGGAAGAACCCCACATATGGTTTAGGATAGAATTAAATTAAAAAACATTAAAATTGAGCGATTAAAATTGATCTTTAAATCAAATTAATAAATTAATTCCATTATATAACATCTCAAATAGGTAGTATATATGCCATATAATGGAAATTATGTGCATAATGAAAAACATGTCTTAATTGGGAATTTGAGATGGAAACCCCTTAACACATGTACTAACATGAATGATCATACATTAACCACATTTATCATAAACATATATATATATATATATTAATCACTTAATTAAGAACCATAATCATATCAATTTTAATTTATAATCTTTATAAATAGTCATTCTCTACATGAATTCTTCCAATTTTCCACATCAGGTGTTCATAATTTTGATTTTTTGTACTAGTTTCAAAATAAAGTTATTGGTATTAATTATTATTTAAGATTTAATTATTACTATGTCATTAAATTTGATTTTAGGTGTGATTTATAATAATTTATGATGTTTCAAATTCCATTGAGGAGTGTTTTTGTCTTTATCCTTGAAGATTAAATTGATAACAAGCGTGTTTCGGTTATTATTGACAATAGAAGGGTGTTTTATTAATTGATGAATTAAATATCAATATAATATCTCTATAATAAAAAACAGTTACTTATTTACATATTTATATTATATTATACCTATAATTATGTTCTCATGGTCACTCATTATATGAATTCATGTATTGTTCAAGTATGTGGTTAAACCAACCTAACCATTAACATACCTAGATTTAATGAATGATTGTGAGGAGGTTTTGTTGTAGTATTATCATAAAAAAAATAATGATATTATTTGTTTTTTTAGTGTGATATATTCTAATTATAAATGAGGGATAATAATAAGTAAGGGATATAAAGATATTACATAAATTCAATAAAATATTTTCCTCTTAACACACTTATTTTATACCATTGAATTAACGATGATGGTTTTTTGATTATATAAATATATGGTTATCAATTATTTAATAAAATAACTTTAATTATATAATAAAAATCATATTTTTCATTTAATACTTCCCTTATATTCATCCTTTTAAGGTGGTGATGGAAAATGAAACATTTTTCATCATGGAGGTCGTAGTCCGCACAATGCATGGACAAAAATTTTGTTTTTATTAATATATATGTGCATGAATGAAAAATAATAATTCCCATAGTAACATTATAGTATATAAATGATACTAATATCATTATATTATTGAGTCTATAATAAATTTTAATGAATATAATTAAAAGGAAAAGTTAAGTAGTTCATAGTACTAACATCGGGGACTTCGATTTTCCTTGGAAGTCTCCTTGGAAATAAAGGCCTTATTATAATAATGTGACCAAAAACTTTTAAATTTTAGAGAGTGTTATAGGAGAAAAAAAATATAATATTTTCAAGGATAAATTAAAATTATAGGAGAGCCTTTAAGTGGTGTTAGGGTTACCCTTTTATAAGTGAAGGGAATGTTAGTTTTGGGAGTAACCTTTACATTTTCAATAATGTAAGGCTACTATTCAAATGTCAATGGAAACAAAATGGAAAAAATTGGATATAATAGTGATTTTGGGTCTAAAATCAGCTCAAACACTCCATTTAGAGACAACTTTGATTATTTAAGTGATTTTGTTTACTTTTAAAATTTTCCCAATTTTACTTTTAATTTGGTAATTAATTTCTAACCTTTGTAATTAATTATAATTATAATGATTAAGAATAATCCTTTTTACAAATTTTATAATTTTTATTTAAAATATTAAAATAATTTTAACAATAAAATTTATAATGGTTTAAAAATATAATTTTAAAATATGCACACATAATCGAGTAAAATCAATTTTTAGGAAAATTGAATTTTTAAGCTTTAAATTTACATATAATATAAAATTATCTTGGATTATAATTTTAAAGAAATAAATTGATTTATTATAAAACTAATAAATTATATTATTAATTAAAGTAAATAGAAAACTAAATCTCTCTTGAAAAAACATGATTCAAAGAAAATATTGGAAATAATTTTTTTATTAAATTAACATTTTAATTAGTTCAAAAAATATTGGGCATGCGATTTATAAGTTTAAATAATATTTTTAAATTCATATTATTATATATTAAATTCATATTTTATTACCAAAATGGTTTTATAAACTTATATATCATTCATATATAAAAAAATGTCATAAAAATTAGAAGGTTCTTGAGAACCGTATTTCTCGGGAAAAAACAAAACTTTTTATAAAAATTTCAAAAAATCATACTAAGCTAATTTTGATATTATGAAATAAAAATTGATGTTTTTTTTAACTTTAAAATTATAAAATTATTTTTTTAAATAAATTCATGAATAAAGTCTCTTTAAATGTTTCATTACGTGAAAGTTCTAGATGTGATGTTTACCTGCTACAATAGGGTCTCATATAACATTCTCCCCACTTAAATAATTTTTTTTATCAAAATTGGGGTATATATTACTCATTAAAAATGTAATTATTCCTTTCTTATAGATTCTTTAGGATCCCAAGTTACCTCTCCTTGTTTTTTATTTCTCTAAAGGACTTTCACCAATTGATTTTTCTGATTCAGCAACACTTTCTCTCTCGTGTCAAGAATTTGGATAGGTTACTCAATATAAGGCAAGTAAATATATTACTCTATTAACTTATATTTAGTCACATTCATTGTATATGGAATTTATTTAATCTCTAATGAAAATTTTAATATGTCGTTTACTTTAGAAAGATTGGGCAGAATAGCCAATCAATAAGCTATAACCCTAAATCTTTCTAGTATTTAAAAAGGAACAATGTACTTAGGGATTAACATCATCTTTTTACCAAATCATAAAACTAATTTCTATTATTAAACCTTCTATAATATATTATCCCCAACGTTAAATTCCAATTATTTAATTTTATTATCATCATAGCTCTTTTTTCAGCTCTGGGATACTTTAATATGATCCTGAATAGTCAATATTTTAACAGTCATCTCCTCTACAATCTTGGGGCCAAATAAATTTATTTCTCAAAATTATTCCCAATAGGTTATAGTAAAACACCTCTTCCCACACAATGATTCCTAAGGTGCTATATGTATTCTCTAATGGAATCTATTATTGTATGAAAATTACACCAAAGGTAGATACTATTCCAACATACACTAGAATTCAAGAAAACATGGTCTCATTGTGTCTTCTAATGTATGGATAGTCCTTTTAGACTACCAATCGATCAGGTGATGATAGGAGGTTCTTAAATGTATCTTAATATCAAGTTCCCTTTGAATACTCTTCCATAATTTCAATGTGAACTGAGGGTGACGATCAGATACAATCAATAGAGGTTCCCAATAAAGCCTTATAATTTCATTGATATAGAGCTGGAAAAGGTGCTCAAGGGGTATATCTTCTCTTATTTCTAAAAAATGAGTATACTAAGTGAGGTTATCAATGATGATCTATATAGAATCATTATTCTTTGATTATTTGGGATTCTCATGAAAAAGTCTATTGTAACATTGTCCTACTTACATACAGGTATATATGGGTTTGCATGAATCCCTTAAGATGTGTTCATTCACCCTTCAACTACCAGTATACTAATAATATAGACATATAGTCCACAATTTCCTACTTTATTCAATCCCACTAGAATAATTATATTAAATCCTGATACATATTTTTGTTAGCATGGTATATAGAGATATTTGATCTATGTGATTCATCTAGGATTTCCCTTTTCAAATCAGGTATAGATGGAACACATAAACTCTTCCCAAACTTCAAAAATCCCTCTATATAGATAATAATTTTCAATTTCCCAACATTTACTACTTTAATATTCCTTTTTATGTTATCTTCAACTCTTTGGGACTTCTCTATATTTTCTAGTGAGTATGGTTTTTGAATTTCATGAAAATTATAGATGGATTGCCTTACCTAAAAATTACTTCATCTATATTTACTTGATCTCTATATATAGGATCCTTGTTAATACTAATCGTGGTAAAAACTCCATAGTCCCTCCTACTCAATGCATCAGTCGTCGTTTTTTTCCTTCATTGGGTGGTAGTGTATCAGGAAATCATATTTCTTGAGTAGTTCTTCTATATCTCATGTCAATATCCTTCTAAGAGAAGATATACTTAAAAATCTTATGGGCTATATATATTTTACATCATTCCCCATAAATTTAGTGTCTCCATATTTTCAAATAAAATATTATGGATTCCAACTTAATTTTATGAGTTAGATAGTTTTCTTCATGGATTTTTTATTTCCCGGATGCATAGGCAATCACCCTGTCATTATTTATAAGGAAAAAACCAAGACCTTTCTTTGATTAATCAATATATTTAAAAATACTCTCTTACCTGATGGTAAAGTTAATATTGGTGAATTAATCAGTATCCTATTAATATATTCAAAACATTTCTCACATCCCCTTAACCATGTGAATATAATCACGTTATGTATTACCTTGGTTAATGGGTTGGACAACTGGGAAAAATCTTTAACAAACCACCTATAATAGCCTGTTAAACCCAAAAAATAGCATATCTTAGTTATGTTTGTTAGTGTAGGTCATTCTTTGGAAACATTTTTCATTTAAGGATCAATAGATATTCCATCCTTGGAGTTGATATTGCTAATGAAAATAATATCATTGATCCAAAATTAACACTTACTATATTTCCTATATAATTCTATTTTTTGGAGTGTCTCCATAATTATTTATATATGACTATAATGCTCTTCATATCTTTTAGAGTATACAAAAATATCATCAATAAAAACCACCACAAAGTTATCAATATAATCCTTGAATATTTTATTCATCAGATTCATAAAGATATAAGGTGAATTAGTCAATCCAAAAGGAATTACCATAAACTCATAATGTATATACCTTATTTGATATTTCAAATTCATTATATCATCCTTCTTCACCCTAAAATTATGATAAGTAGAGAGAAGATCAATCATGGAAAATTATTTGGATCCTTAAAATTGATCAAATAAGTCTTCAATGTGTGGTAAATGATACTTATTATTTACAATAATGGAATTTATCACCCCATAATCGATACACAATCTCAATGACCCACTCTTCTACTTCACAAATAAAATAGGGGCTTCACATAGTGAAACACTATTCCATATAAATCCCTCAACACTAAAATCCTACAACTAGTTTTTTAACTTCCCCCAAATCTAATGGTACCATTATATAGGGAGTTTCAAATAAAGGTCTGTCATCAGAAATGAGTTTAATGGAGAACTTAAATTCACACTCTCGTGGATGACCAGGTAATTCTTCAGAAAAAAACATCAATGAATTTTTATACCATGGGTACATCCTATATTGTTAGGATATCTTTCATATCTATAAATAATTCTTGATATTCATCTATTATTTGAATTTCATTAAGTAGACCTACTAGGGGAGGATCTATATATGATTTAGATACAGATTTTTCCTCTATAAAGAAAATAGATTCCACCTCACCTTTGTGAATCATAATCCCCTTCACTTGGAAAAACTTTTTTATTCATTATACTTTGAAAGATATTCCATACCAAGGATTATATAAAATGAAATAATAGGTATAATAACCTAGTGTGAAAATTGGGTATTCCCATGAATCATAATTAAAACTACCTAATGAATTTTTATTATAATAAAAATTCCACTCTATGTATTAGTTGATAATTCTCTTACAATGGTTAAAGGGAAATATCTAACATTCTTGGAAAACATGAATGATATAAAATTTTATGAAGATCTTGAATCAAATAAAACATTAAATAACTTTTAGGATACGATCAAGGTACCGTCGACCACATTATTTGGAACATGGACTTTAAATGTTCTAATAACATAAGCCTATCCTTTCTCCCTTGTACTTATTGAGGTAAATTTCCATGACATTTGAAGAATTAGTCTGTATAATTTCTCGTTTCATTATATTTAAATCACTGATCATCAATAACTTTTTGATTTCTTTTTCATTCATAAGAACTATTTCCTTTTCTCTTCACTTGTAACAAACTCATGTTACCTTCCTGAAAGCCCCATGGTGTTTCTTCCTATAGTTATCACATGTGGGAAATCTCATCCTTCCTTTCTTACCATTTCTTTCATTTTTCTTCCCCTGATACTCAACCAACCACTTCTTCTACTAATTTTCCATCAATTCCTACATCCTAGATAACTCATTTTCAACATTAATAGATCTTGATACTATATCCCCATGTGACTAAAAGGACTGATAATCCAATTAACTTCGAAAAAACATATTTAACCCATTAAGGAAATTATTAATCTTGATTTCTGATCTATGTGCATAGTCTACAACATGTCTAGATAACCTTGTAATGGTATACTCATAAGTGGAAAACTTTTCATCCTAATTTTGTCTAAGATTGTGGAATTTCCTTTCAATTTATTCTATTTTCACATGACGAAAGTATTTATTTATATAATACCTCCTTAATATTTCATCATTTGATGTGATTTATCTCATCTTCCTCTTTATTGTTTTGAATTAGAGACTACCATTAGTCCGCTTCTCCCTTTAGCTACCAATAGATTTTTTGTTATAATGAATGATGGAGGTTTTTGTCGCATGAAGTGATATAGATTATTTACACCATGTTATGGATCCATAGGTCACTCGATGTGTGTGAGATTATTTTTCTTATGCTGGTTCAACAACCCTAATATGGTTTTGAACATATTAGGATCAACTCCAACATTATTAACTTTTTTAGGGGTAATATCACTACATTGAATATGGGTTTTTATAGGGTTCCCATTCTCCTTTGTAGTCACCATATTTCTATAATATAATATGTATAATTATCTCATGATATTGAATTGTAAAATGAAATTCCTATTATGTTTTCTAGAGTCTTTCCTAGAAAACATGACGGATTTTTATGGAACTTTTTATATCGAAATTGATTCCTCAAAATCTAGTCACCAAGATTTATACTAAATATACTCTAATAAAAAATGTAACATCTTAGACTCTAGAAACCTAGAGTTGATCATTATATTACATTATTGGTACATATTATAAGAGTTACCATAGGATCAAATAGTTTGTTAGTCTTGTAAGACTAGATACATACATACATAACATTTTATGACATAAGATACAACATAAACACATTGTGGGAACATGATTAAACCTTCTGTTATATCCTTGAAAATTTTTCATAGTTATCCTTCATGATTTCTGATGAAAGGAAAACAAGTAAGGGTGATCATGGATTCTCAGTAAGTAGTAGCATACATTGAAATATTTCATATTATAAACATGGAATATGTGATATGGAAGTAATAAATAAATAACATGAATCCATGATCTACTAAATCATAGGGAATAGTATATCCATGCTAATAAATTAAATCATGGATAACAATAATCATTGATATTATACTAATGGAATCCATAATTTCAGACAGCAAACCCTACTGTCAAGGCTTTGTGCTAAGAAACTATTATATTATTTGAAGAGGTATATACCAAAACCCAAACTATTTTATCTCATTATACCATTCATTGCATCAAAGAGAAATATAATTCTTCCCCCCACCCAATACCTAATTACGTACAGTGAATTCCTCATAAAAGTCCTCAAGACCTTTCATTCCATTCCCTAAGGAACCTCTTTGTAAATAAAACATGGTTATATGAATGATGAGAAATATGAAAATAAAACACAATCCCATTTAATATAATAATTTGTATTTACTATAGAATATTCCTTAATCTACTTAGAAGCTATGGAGTATCATCAATGTAACATAAAGTACCCTCATCAAAGAAACCTAGGGGTAAACATACTTTAAATTTTTTGATTCATCCATAAAAGATATTAATTTGGTTCAATATATTTCCTTGGAATGATACCAAATAAATTTTAGTAAAAATAATTTATCATGGTCTATTAAGAGCATCTAAATATTCCAAAGCATATCCCCCAAGAGTGTCTCTGTAGGTGTATGGTCTTAAGCATTGTCATCATGAATCATGGTGATGATTGATTCAATGCTCAACCAACCTTTTTTAGGTTGAATCCTGCTAGGATAATATGTGACACAACCATATCCACTTACCAATTTCAAGATATAGATGTATTTTAAAGTAAATTAAAGAAACTTTTACCTTACAAAAACATAGGAGAATTTTTCCTTTATGGAAAAGACTTAGTTTTATAAAGGTTTTGGTAATTACTGAGTCAAAAGAATATGAGAGAGGTATAAAAATATATAATTTTAAATAATATAAATTTGATGATTGCTATCATGAAAATTATTCCATATAAATGTATTCACTACTCAATAGAAAATATGTGGTGAATATAACCTAAGTCCCAAAAAATGAAAATTGAGAAAGAAAAACCCAACATATGGATTGGGTATAAATTCAATAAAATACTATTGAAATATAGGTATTTAAATTAATATTTAAATTCCACAAATAAATTCATTTCATGATAAAAAATCTCAAATAGTCATTACATTCACCACATAACTGAATTTAAGTTCGTAATAAAAAACATGTCTTAATAGGGGAATTTGATATGGAAAACCCTTACCTCTTGTCCTGAATTACAAGAATATAATTTAACCTCATGTACCATATATATATATTAATTAATTAATTCATAACAATACTCATATACATTTTTATTTATACTCTTCATAAATAGTAATTCTCTAGATGAATTATTCTGATTTTCAACATCAAGTGTTTATAATTTTAATGATTTGTACCAGTTTCATAATAATTGTGTGTGTATTTATTATTATTTAAATTTTCTTCAATAATAGGTCATTAAATTTAATTTTTTTGACTTCTAATAATTTGTGGTTTTTCAAATTCCATTTATTAGTTTTTTAGACTTTACCCTTGAAGATGAAATTGATAACACGCATGTTTCGGTGATTCTTAACGATCGAATGGTATTTTTTTAATTTTTTAATTAAATATTGATATTATATATACATAATAAAACCAAATAATTATGTAAAAAATAAAATAAAATTGTAACATTAATTATGTTCTCATAGTTATTCATGATATAAATTCATAGTATTGTTCAATTAGGTGGTTAAACTGACCAAAACATGAACATACCATGATTAATGACTGATTATTATGAATTTTTATTATAGTATATGAAAATAATAATGATATTATTTTTGGTTTATTAGTGTGATATACTGTAACATCCCAGATCTGGGTGCCACCCAAAGGTGCGTTGAACCTGGTTGGTCAAATCACCTCAAGCACATTTCCCCAAATTCCAGAAGTTGCTGAATAGCAGCGAGGGCCAAGGTGTGTTAATGGGGAAACTATGTACTCATTGGAAGTGTCTACACAGAAGAAAACAAATATTAAACAATAGAGGAAGCAGTAATACCATGAAACAGTGTAAAAAGTGGAAGACTTATAGTAATAAAACAAATAGAGCATATACATAAATGATGCATGTCACATGTGTATAGGAAATTATCCAAACAAGTCACAATGCTAGAATTACAATAAAAAACCAAAGTATAAAAAACATATGTAAACTTAAATAGTATCTCAAGACATATCTTAGTCCTTTGCTCTCTAGCTCCAACAACAATCATGTACCTGATAAAGTAGTGTTCTTGCCCTTATCTATACCTACAATCCAATAATCTATTTAGGTCCAAAAGCATGACCCAAAAGGATGTGAGACAAATCCAAGTATGCAAACAAAAAAATATTTATTCCTAACTGTTAGTGAATATATATAGTAGGTGATATGTAGAAATAAATCAATAAACTAGGAAGTAATCAAAAGTAACAATCCTGCAGTTTTCAATCACATTCATTTACATTCATTATTCAATCTGTTGAATATGGTAATCTCTAGATCTAGCCTAAGACCTATATGCCCCTATGTAGTAGTAACAAAATAGATGTCTCATAAGACCATATAAAAAGCAAGTAAGACCGAGCCCAAGATTCTTCTTTGGCTTGGCAGACTCGTCACAATCATTCAATTATTCAATAACAACCCTTTGGGAAATTTCTCATAGTCTAATCCCCCCTGGTCCAACATAACAAAAATAATTTAATAACAACTCTCTTTGAAGTTCTCATGGTCTAACCTGTTTGGTCTAACTTAGAATGAATAATTTTAAAAACAACCATTAGGGAATCTCTCACGGTCAATACCCCCTTGGTCAACATAGCATCAACAAATTATGAACGACCACCTAGGAAGCTCTCACAGTCTAAACCTCTAGTTCGATGACCACCCGACAGCTCTCACAGTCAATACACCTGGGTCAACATAATAGTAAAACATACATAAATGATCCTACCTCGGGAATCTCTCCCAATCAAATTCCCCTTGGTAAAACTTTCACAATGCATATCACATGCATCTCATATAATCAGTAACTCCATCCTAAAAAAAGAATGGAAAAGAAGGAAAACCTAACAGGCATCCTAGACCAAACAACCATAAACAATCAAACAAAGAAAACTCACCCATTGGGTGTCCCATAAATAAGGTATCCAATCTTATGTTTAAGCAATAACCCTTTATTAATCAATTAACCATATAAGGTAATAAACAAGGTTAAATTCCAAATCAAGCAATGCCCCAAACGTGGTTATGCAGCACTTTTAGCCTATTTAATGCAAGGATGAACAATGATAGGCACAAACCACCTACCTAGATATTATATGATCGATATACTTGAAAATTGTCCCTTGAATAATCCTAGATCGGCATAGATCTACAAAAAAGTGAAAAATTCCCAACCTTGAATAATTCCTGAGGGAGAAGAAATCAAGACGAAAGGATCTAGGGGTTTTGAGAACTCACCTGTGGGATTTCAATTCCCCTGACAGTGTCTCAATTGGAGCTCAGACAGTGAATTGGGAGGGGTTCTAAGTTCATTAGTTGTTCTGTAGCTCCCATGTACAAACCACAAGGAGGAAAATATGTTTACGAACATAAGATGTGACCCTGCTACAATATATGAAATAAAAAGAAAACTACACACCGTGTTCATTAAATGTATATGGTGTGTAATAGCCTTAACTGGCCCCCGGCTTAAGTGGTTAGTTAGGTAATCACATGACTATGTACTCAGCCATTACATGGCCAGTACACAGATGTACATGACAACAAGGTACATTAAGTGTACTCATAAGTACACGACGTGTACTTAGAAACTCCCCATTTCATTATTTTTCCTCAAAAACATCACGAAGTCAAGATCCATACCTAAAATGAAGATCTTGGTTCTTACAAACATCAACCCTTAATGAAAATTTTCCCTGAATTTCCCTTCCAAGGGTAGTGAAGAAGAAACTTCAAATAACTTTGGCCATTATGATCGTACGTCGGACTCCCTCTCCCAAATCTCATCCTATACTCACTCGTGCTGCCATAGAACCGTTAGTAGAGGAAAAAACTGGAAACTGATAACCTTCATTTTTCGATCTACAATCTGAATGGGGTGCTCCTCAAAGGATGCATCCTCCTCTAACTCAACCTCCTCAGGATGAAAAGAAAGAGATGGGTTTGAAAAGTAACTTTGTTGTTGAGAAACATGAAAGATGTCATGCATAGATCGGTACCTCTGAGGTAACTGAAACTGATAAGAAACTTTCCCGACTCACTCCAAAACCTCAAACGGCCCGATGTATCTTAGTGAAAGCTTCCCCTACATCCTAATCCTCCTATGTCCCAACCTCAGTGTGACACATAAGAAAATATGATCTCCAACCTTGAACTCTAGAGGTCATCTCCATCGATCAACATAATATTTCTGGAAAGACTGTGTAGTATCCATCCTCTTATGAATCAACTCCACCTGCTCAGTGGTCTCATGGACAAGACAAGGTCCTAACATAGCTACCTCTCCTACCTCCAGCCAACATAGAGGTGATTGGCATGACCATTCATACAATTCCTCATAAGGTTCCATCTGAATCGTTTCCTAAAAAATATTATTATAGAAAAATTCCACAAGGGGCATGTGTCTCCCCCAAGAGCCCCCGAAATATAGAATACATGGTCGAAGCATGTCTTCCAATACCTGAATCGTGCACTTGGATTGACCATTTGTCTGGGGATGGTAAGCTGTACTCAGAAGTACCTGTGTACCAAAATCCCTCTGTAGTCCCTACCAGACAAGAGATGTAAATCCGACATCCCTATCTAAAAAATAGAGTGTAGAACCCCATGTAAACGTACAATCTCTTGGATGTACAACCTTCCAACCTCATCAACAATGAAGGTTTCCTTAATTAGTAGGAAATGTGTAACCTTCGTGAGTCTGTCGATAAAAACCCAATCCACATCATTCTCTTCAGGATACCTTGATAAACCTAACAAAAAATCCATTTCAACATCATTCCACTTCCACTTAGAAATGGGTAACTATTGTAATATCCATGTTCGTCGCTGATGCTCTACCTTCACCTATTGACCGGTGGAAAATCTAATAACAAAACAATCTACACCCCTCTTCATACCCAACCACAAATACTGATGATGTAAATCTCAATACATCTTGGTGACACTAGGATTCACTTCCCATAATGAGGCATGAAAATCTCACAACATCTCTTTTCATATGTCTTCTAACACCCACACATGCCAATGAAAATGAAAAACATCATCCTCACCTATAGTTCACCCAGAAGTAGGGTCCTCCCCAGCTACTCTCACCTATAGGACTAGGCCTTCAGAATCTGATAGATGCCTCATTCACACTTGGTCCAATAGAGTAGAGGTAACAACTATAGAAGAGAGACAATTATGCCTCTGTCTACTGTGAACCTCCAAATGAATCTTAGAGAAAATTTACATAAGGTTCTACTCAATGCTGGCCTCTTAAACTGCCTATATCTAAGTCCTCTTACTTAATGAATTAGCCACAACATTTCCTTTCCCAAACATGTAGGAAAGATCAAATTCAAAATACTAAAGGTACTAAACCCACCATCAATGTCTCAAATTCAAATCCTGCTGAGTAAAAATATAGATGAGGTTTTTGTGGTCAGTGTATATGACAAAATGCTCTCCCAAAAGATAATATGTCCAATAGCGCAAAGCATTCAAAACTATAGGAATCTCAAGATAGTTCATTAGGTAATTCCTCTCATGTGGTCTCACCTGTAGAGAACCATACACAATGAATTATTCCCCATGCATAAGCATTGTTCCTAGCCCAATACCTGATGCATCATAGTAAATAGTGTAACTGTTTCCTAACCCCAGAAAAATCAGTATCGGTGCTGAATTCAATATCCCTTTTAGCTCTTGAATGATGAATTGTAGGAATCTATCTGCATGTACTTCACACCCTTCTTAGTTAGGCCCATTAATAGCATTGTTACAAGTGAAAAGTCTTGAATAAATCATCCGTAGTGACCAGACAGCCCCATAAAACTCCATACCTCAAAGGAGTTCTTCAGATACTCCTAGAAAACTACCACTCTCACCTTCTCTGGGCCTACTGATACTCCAGTATCCGAGATGACATGACCCAAGAAGTAAATATGGTCCATCCTAAAGTTTCACATTGAGAGTTAGAATATAACTAATGCTCTCTCAGTGTACTCAATATGATCTCAAGATGGATGGAATGGTCGTGTTGAGTGTGACAGTACACCAATTTATCATCCACTAAGACTACCACAAAATAATATAAGTAAGGATGGAAAACTCGGTTCATTAATTCCATGAAAACTGTCGGGGCATTTTTGAGACCGAACGGCATAACCAAATACTCATATAGACCATACATATTTGAAATGCTATTAGAGGTATATCTGATGGTCTAACGTGCAACTGATGATATTTGGATCTCAAGTCAATCTTCAAGAACACATGAGCTCCTAGAATCTCATCAAAGAGATCATCAATCCTCGTTAAGGGATATTGGTTCTTGACCTTCAACTAGTTTACCTTCTGATAATCCACAAAATGTTTGAGGGTATTTTCCACCTTCTTCACAAAAGGGATAGGCAGACCCCAAGGAGAAGTATTGGGTCAGATGAAACCCTTTTCATGAAACTCCTCTAACTGTTTCTTTAGCTCCTATAACTCTAGTCTAACCATCCTATAATGTGGAATAGACACCAGTGCTACTCCTGGAACAAGATCAATAGAGAAATATACCTCTCTCTCCATAGTTAAACCAAAAAAGTCATCTAGAAATACTTATCTGAAACAATACACCACTATAGGAAAGTCCATCTGTAAAGTCCCCTGGTCATCTAGATATAAACTAACATTATGGGCTATAATTCCTCCCAACCCATGATGCTCAGGTCCCATTCTGCTTTCCTGGACATCCCATTATTCCTTGTGTAGAAACGACCTGCACTCTAGTGATGAGAAACTCACCCTAAAACGATAGCAGTCTACAAAGGCCTAAAAGGAGACCAACTGGCCCATTCCATGAATGAAATTAAATCCTATCATCTCTAAGACATAGAGGCCCCATAATAAGTGACATCCACCAACCTCAAGAGGGAACTCCTTGAACTGATGTATACAATCCATCCTAATCCCCAACAGACTGCCTATAATCATAACAACATCAGACATAAATATACAGATCCCTAGTCTCTATATAGTGGAAATAGATATAAAACTATGCGAAGCCCCTGTATAAAAAACAGAAGAATCTAAAACTGGGGAAATTTAAATCGTACCTCTAACCATAGATTCTCTAATATCATTCTCCTTCTAGGTATGTTCCCTCATAAAATTCTGACATGTAACGCGGCCCTGCGGCCCTACTTGGCTACCTTGAGCTGGGCAACTCTGCTGTCATTGAGAACCAGTTGTCTGGCTACCATGGTCGGGACCACCTCCTCAGCCTGACGAACCCCAATTCACTGACTGATGAGAAATTGGTTGTCCTAATTTTGAACATGGCGTCATAATAGATCCCCTCTCACTTTCTTCTAGTGGTAAATTTCAGAAACAATTCTGAATATGACACGTCTTACTACAAGATCGGTACTCAACTAGTTCTCTCAGGCACTGAGTTCTAATGTTCCCATTATTTCTGCACTAGTAGCACCTCACCTAGCTACCTAAATATATATCACCTGAAAGATCCTTGTGGAACTTCCTATTATCGTTCGGAGGAGTACCAACCATGGATGATGAATCACCCTGGCTCACACCTCTAAACTCCCTTGGATTGTGCTCTGTAATCAGCACCGAGTTTACTATTGTAGTCCATGAAGTCATCTTGAAGAATTTAACCTGCGATCAGATGTCGTACCTGAGACCATCCTCAAATCACCTAGACAATGATAAATCTTCACCTACCAAAATACGTGAGAAGTTTTGAATCTATGTAAAGAAAGAATAATAATCCATCACTAACAGAGTGCCCTGCTCTAAGTGCATAAACTCCTAGGCTCGTTCATCCCTCGACATCTTGGGGTAGAAGTATTCATAAAAGGACCTCTGAAACTCTTCCCAAGCCATATCCTAATGAATACCCGCATCTGAGATAACATCCCACCATCTCTTGGTGGAATCACGAAGCATGTAAGTTGTGAGCTTCACCCTCCTCTCTTGAGGCATCTCTAGATGCACGATGGTAGAAAGCATGGACTCCAACCATGAATCTACAGCCTATGGTCCTCTATACCTTAAAAAGTGAAAGGATGATGCTACTAGAACACCCATGTAAACTCTACTATAGTCAGAGAAAGATGTGGTGCTCCCTAATAAGTCAGAATCATCCTCATAAACCCTTCATAGAGATATGCATCAGCACCTTTTTCTGGTATAACATTTAGTGCCAAGATGGGCATGACATAAGGATCTTATGGTAGTCCCTAGTCTACTATTTCTTGTGTCTATTCACCACCCTATACCTGGCATACAACTGGAGGACTTCTTGGTGGAATGACTCTGTAAGGTCAAGGGAACACCTCATTTCAAGATTATCAAGGATAGAAACTTAGAAGTGCTAGAAAGAAATTGGACAGGGAAAGCATTCATGTTTTACAAAATAGGGTTACGTGATGTGTAGAACCACTACACAACATGTTCCATTTAAGCCTTAACATGGGTGTGTAACACCCTATACACACGCATGTTCCTCATTAGACATGGTGTGTTCTTGAATCTTCCCTCCTTCCCAATTACTCCCGCATAACTAGAACTACATGGTTCTGCTGGTGTAACACTATATGACATGCACACTCTAGATACAGTGTGTACAACATAAGTTCCATCCACCCATGTCGTAAGTCACACAGTCAGAAACACGGTCCACTATAGCACGACGTGTAATCCTCGTACACTAAGTGTTCTACAAAAGATTTTCCAACCCCATGTCTCTTCTCACATAGTCAAGACACACAGTCAACAACTACACTATGTGTATATATGGTACACTATGTGTACTTAATAAAAGTCAGTTCTTCCATAACAGAAGAACCCATGGCATATGTTCATAACCTCACACACTATGTTGATTGGGTTTCAAGAAATTAAGCCTCTAAAACTTCTCCAGAACCCTCAAAAATATTGAATTTTGTCTAAGGAATGAAAATTTATGACACTTGAGAAGCCATACTCCCCATGAATCCAATTTTGGAATCCTTTTTCACATCATCACTTGACAGAATTCAATTAATGTTCAAACATGATCCACCAAATTCTGATCTAATCGGGCCTATAACACCACAAAGACCAAAAATTGCAGTCCATCCAAATGAAACATTACATATACCAATACCCTGTCAAAATAGAATGTTTTTCTATCATGAAATCTATACCAACAGCATGCATTTTTTTCACAACATCTATCACATCAACATGAAATCAATAATGCACCCTAAATGGCAAGAAAAGAATGCATGACATGTGATATGTGGAAAGTTTCTATAAGATGCATGTGATGGAAAACCCTTATCTTATCGGGTTGAAACAAAAATATAACAAAAATGATATCATTCATAACAACACAAAACAATAGAATCACACATTGGTGAAATCAAATCAACTATAATAATTGAAAAAAACCAAAATAATTTCAATATTTGAGGTTACTTGGATTCTCCCTATACATGGGTTAGCTACTCCCGAGTACAGCTTATTACCAACTACATATTCCTTCATATCTCAATATATTGTATGAAAATAGTAAGTAAAAGTAGAAAATAAAGACTTCACTGGTACCACTTTGTAATTTCCTAGATCCTAGTGCCCCCCAAAGGTGCCTCGAACCCGGTTGGTCACATCACCTCAAGATAATTTTCCCAAATACCATAGGCTTTCTACTAGGAGGGAGGGACAAGGTGTGACAATGGGAAAACTATTCCCACATTGGTAGAGTGTACACAATAGAAAAAAAATTATAAACAATAGCGGAGGCAGTAATACCATGAAATAGAGTAAACAATGGAGGACTGGTAGTAATAACACAACTGAAGCATATATATAAATGATGCATTTCACATGTGTCTAGAAAATAATTAAAATATGTCACAATTCTAGGAATACAATATAGAAACCAAAGTGCAGAAATGTAAGTAAAATCCAACTACATCGCAAGCCCCATCTTGGTCCCGTGCTCTCCAGCTCCAACAGCAATCATGTACCTGGTGAAGAAGGGTGCTTTCCCTTATCTATACCTGCACTCATATAATCTATTTGGGTCCAAAAGCATGACCCAAAATAGAGTGTGAGACGAATCCCAATAGGCATCCACCAAAATATTTGTGTCTAACTGTAAGTGAATATATATATAGTAGGTAATATACAAAAATGAGGCAATAAACTAAGAAGTACTCAAAATTAATAATCATATAGTTTCAATTACATTCAATTACATTCATTATTCAATCTGTTAAATCATGTAATCTTGGGATCTAGCCTAAAATCTATATCCCCTTGTGTAATATTAACAAAACAGATGTCTCAGAAGACCATCTAAATAAGAAAGTAAGACCAGGTCAAATCTTGTGCTTTGGCTTGGAAAACTCGTCGCAATCATTGAATTATTTAATAAAGACCATTTGAGAAAGTTCTCGTTGTCTAACCCCCCTAGTCAAACATAACAAAAATCATTTAATAACGAATCTATGGGAATATCTCATGATCTAATCCCTTTAGTATAACTTAGCACTAATCATTTACAAATGACCACCTGGTTAGTTCACTCCCTCAATACCCCCTTGGTCAACATAGCATCAATAAATTCTAAAAGACCACCTGGGTAGATCTCACTGTCAAAACCCCCAGATCAATGACAACCAATAATATCTTATATTCAATACCCATAGGTCAACATAATAGTAAAAAATACATAAATAACCCTACCTTGGGAATCTATCATAGTCAAATTCCCCTTGGTCAATCTTTCACGATGCATATCACATGCATCTCATATAATTAGTAACTCCGTCCTAACAAAACAAGGCGTGGAAAATAAGGAAAACCAAATAGGAATCCTAGACCAAATGTCCATAAATAATCAAAAAAATGAAATTTACCCATAGGGTGTCCCATAAAAAAGTTATTCAACCTTATGTATAAGCAGCAACCCTTTATTAAACAATCAACCATAGTAGGTAATAAAAAGGGTTAAATTCCAAATCGAGCAATACCATAAATGTGGGTATGTGGATATTTTAGCCTATATAATCTAAATACGAACAAATAAAGGCCCAAAACACCTACCATGATATCCTATGATCGATATACTTGAACATCGACCCATGAATTCGCCTAGATCTACTAGATCTATAAATAAGTGAAAAATTCCAAATCTTGAATAACTCACGAGAGAGGTGAAATCAGTAAGAAAGGATCTAGGGGTTTTAATAAATCACTGGAGGGATTTAAATACACCCGATGGTGTCTGAATCAGAGCTTGGATAGAGAATTGAGATGGGTTCGAATATCTTCGATTGTCCTGTCACACTCCTATATGAACCAGAGATAGAAGAATATGGTTACGATCATAAAACGCAACCTCGCTCCAATATATCAAACAAAAAACTATATGGAAAGTTCATTAAATGTACATGGAGTATATTAGCCTTAACTATACCCTAGCTTAAGCATTCTTCCATGTTATCACACAGTCATATACTCAGCCACTACAAGGCTAGTACATGAGTGTAGGTGGCAACCGGGTACACAACGTGTACATATAAGTACCCGGTGTGTACTCATAAGTACATGGCGTGTACTTAGAAAATCCTTGTTTCTTACTCTTTCGTCAAAAGCATCCCAATATAAAGATCCATACCTAAAATGAATATTCGGGTTCTTACCTATATCATAATTATAAATTATTTATAAGAATAAGTAATTAACATGAAAATATTACATAATTTCAATAAAATATTTTCCTCTTAAAACGCTTAAATTAAATGATTAAATTAATGATGATGTTTTATTGATTATATCAATAATAGGTTATCTAATTTGTCATACCAAAACATTAATTATATAAAAATAATCATATTTATCATTTAATATCATAATTATATCTATCCTTATAAGGCGGTGACGAAAAATGAAACATGATGCGCCGCCGAGGCGGTAGTCCGCAGAACACACGAACAACATTTTTTTCAAAATAGATTGTGTATATGAATAAAAAATGATAATAGACTTAATATAGTAACATTATAGTATATAAATTATTCTAATATCATTATTTAGGGGGGGTAGAATAAATTTTGAATGAATATAATTAAGGGGAAAGCTAAGTAGTTGATAACACTCACATTGAGAACTTGAATTTTCCATGGAAGTCTCCTTGAAAATTATTGATAGAATATTTTTAACATGGGATAGGGTTATATTAGGGAAAAGTTGTAATATTTTCAAGTATAAATTAAAATTATTGGTGATCCTTGAATTGATGGTAGTGTAAAAATTTTATAAGTGAAGGGATTGGAAGTTTTGGGAGTAACCATTACATTTTTAATAATTTAAGGCTAATATTAAAGGGTCAATAGATACAAAAAAGGAAAAAATTTGGTGGGATATTGATTGTGTGTCAAAAATCAGCTAAAACACTCCTTATGGTGACAAATTTTAGTGTTTTAGGGATTTTTGTTTTAAATTTTATCTTTCACCCTAATATACTTTTTTCTTGGTATATAATTTATAACATTAGTAATTAATGATAATAAAAATATTAAGATTAAGTTTTTTACCTACAAAAATGTAAAAAAATGGGTAGGTATATTGATTGTGTGTCAAAAATCTGCTAAAACACTCCTTCTAGGGACAGATTTTAGTGTTTTAGGGCATTTTGTTTTAAATTTTAACTTTCACCCTAATATACTTTTTTATTGGAAAATAATTTATAACCATAGTAATTAATGTTAATAAAAATATTAAGATTTTTTTTTACCTAATTTGATACATAGAATTTCAAATTTTAAAATAGTTTAATCAAATAAAATTTCTTAATGTGTGAAAATATATTTTTAAAATATACATACTTAATCGCATTAAATCAGTTTGTAGAAAAAATAATATTTTTATGATTTGAATTTACATATAAGAAAAAAATTTCAAGGATACTAATTTTAATGAAATAAATAGATTTATTAAAAAAAATAAAGTATATTTGGATTTTAAAGAAATCCAAAACCAAATATCCCTTGAAAACACTTGATTCAAATAAAAGACTGAAAACTATTTTTTTATTAAAGTAGCATTTCAATTAGTTATAAAAATGTTTAAAATAGGTTTTATAAGTTTAAAGAATATTTTAAAATATATATTTTTATTTATTAAATTCATATTTCATTAATTATAAGGTTTTTTAAACTTGTAGGTCATTATTATATAATGATAATGTCATAAACATTATAAGTTTCATTAAACCCATATTTTTCAACTAAAAACCAACCATTTCATAAAAATATAAAAAAAATTCATACTAATCCAATTTTGATATTTTGAATTCAAAAATGAATTTAGTGTGGTAAATTTCAATTTATAAAATTAATATTTTAATTATATTCATGAATAAGTTCTCTTTAAAGGGTGCAGTTCATGATAGTTCCAAATATGGTGTTTACCTGCTATAAAACTGTCTCACGTATTACATCCTATGTATCCTATTTCAATAGGAATCAAATACCATATAATTTTAGTGACCTAATTTAATGTCATCTTATATGACTATACTATGAATTTTAATATATTGTGGTATGGTTATCACCATTCAATTTTACATCATGAAACTGTGATGTTAGTTATTTAGATTAACCTCATACTATATGAATTTATATTGGGAAATTTGAATATTGTATATAGAGATCGAGTCTTGGAGATGCCTCTAACGTATCCCATAAAGATAGAAATCATATTCCATATAGTCTGGATATAATGGATGTCAATGTCATAAAATGTGTGATCATAAAGGATTAAGCTAGGCTTACACATATGATGATGATTTGAGTTTCTTCATTGAGAATATGGACCTTTGAAGGAATCACTTGTTTGGAATATGGAAATTCTAGAAGGTGAAAATATATATGGGGATTACCCCTAACAAGTATGCCAAAATAGAGGCATTTTCAATATATTGATGTTATAATTATCACATATCTCTAAGCCCAAGATAGTCTTGCTCAGTGTGATAAACAATAGGAGGTGGAATATCAAGCACATCATATAATCAAATTTATATAGGATATAAACTGAAAAAAAATCCCATGGATGGTCCCTATACACTAATGGATGAGGGAGAGGATATTGAATATAGGACAGATGTGGCATCCTACAAGAAAGGCTGGGGGTTTACTCCCTAAGGGATGCCCTTACATTCATCTTCCTACCTATTTATAAACCTTTGAAACATATAGAGGTAACCTCCATTAATAAATACTATTGTATTACTCCAAAATGTATTCTATTTCTCCCACTTAGAAGTGGATAAGATAAGGTAACAGGGTGGTAACTATTAAAAGTTCCACTATCAGGGCTTAAAAATATATTGTAAATGTGTTATTTGAATGTAATTTTCACAAATTACGCCTATTTTGTATATCACATTGTATGTTTTCTCCCCCCATAGGATTAGAATGTTGTATATATGTTTTATTCCTATTATGGTTGGCTCTCTCCATTGGTGGAATCAAGCATCTATTAGGATCCTAGTCCAATTGTGCTTAGGGATGGGTTCGCCAAGTGTTGTTATTTGTGACTAGGTAATTCTCACCAAAAAATTTAAGATTAGTACCCCCATTATCAAGGTAATGTAGGATTAAAAATCCTCTAGGGATCCTATTTAATGAGGTAGGTATGTGGGAGGCATCATTTATCAATGGTATTCATGATTGAGAGAGGATCACAATAGTGTGCATACCATGATCCATTGCATTTGGTAGCTTTATAGGAGGCCTAGATAGTTGGAGGTCCAAATGAAAATTTTGGATTAAGGAATTCTCTACCATTTAGTCTATGGTGTTCATGGTGCTACAAAATAAGAGCAGTAAAGGATGATTTTCCAGTGTAAAAAGGCTACAAGAAGATTGTGACCAAGTAATATTGTGGTGAATGGAAAGTATTGTCATGGGTAACACTAGGGTGAAGAGGTGTGAATTTATCCCAAGTGAAGTTAGGGAAAAATAATTAAATATTCAACCAAGTGATGTTGGGTTGAAGTGATGAATTCGTCGCCTAGGTGATTTTTGGGTGAAGTGATAAAGGCTTCACACAAGTGATGCTTGGGAGAAGTGATTAAGGCTTATACCAAGTGATATTTTGGTTAAGTGAGTAATTATTCACTCAAGTAATGATAGGTAGAAGTTATTTTCTAGGTGGTAAGACTTTGGAAAAGTTTCACCCTAGTTGTAGGTTGCCTTCATGGATGCCTTTAGAAGAGGGGAACACAAATTTATAGTTGGGTAAGGGTCCTTTTGCCTAATATTATTAAACAAGGTATAAAGTGGTTCCTCATAAAGTTTCTTAGTTTTTTAGAACTTTGGGGAACTCAAATACCCTCACCTTTTGTCAATTTCCATATGTTTAGGGATTTAATAGTCGACCTATGGGATTTGAGGACGTGGGATAGAGACTAGGGTGGAAATATCATTAGGTCTTCTCTTCATCTTCTAAAAGATGTAATTGAGATCCTAAGGATCCTAATTATAGGAAATTATGCGACCTTGTGTGAAGGTGTTATCTCACACTAGTGAGTAGTTCAAGTAAAACTAGGATGAGTGGGTTGGTCATACAAGTGATGCACATAGGGTCTACTTGGGTGCACTTCAGGGGTTTTAGAGAAGATTACATTACCTTTCCATAAGGATTTTCCTTCATGTTTTTGAGAATTTTATATTTCATGATCTTCATCCTTTTCATTAAAGGAGATCACTAGTATTGATTAGCCTTGGTGATATACTTATTAATGTATAATTTTTATAATATATCCACATTCCCTTGTTATACCTCTTGTACTTATGATAATGTTCTTATATTTTTCTTCATGCATTTAGGAACATGTTCTATTGTCATGACTCGTGTTTAATTTATAATGATCTCCTAAATTCCATAAACTTTTTTATACCTTACTAGGATTTGTTCTCACCCATATCAATTGATTTATATCCTTGTTAAATCACTAGTAGTAAGGTGACCTAGTATGGATTAATAAAGGATTATTTCAAGATGAATAAATAAAATTTATATTCAAGTTTCTTTATATACTTCATTTATTATGTACCAAGTTTCCAAGAACCATTTGTTTGTGGAAGCATTCAAGGCTAGTATTTTCAAAAAAAAGATTGACTAGATATGTTTCATAGCATCATATTTGAACAATTCTTAATTTCACCGATGGATCTTTTAAAAATTATTTAAGAACATGGTAAAATTAAAATAAAATGTAAATGCTTCATTAATGTAATGGTGTGGTCCATATGTAATCTTCTCATCTCTAAATCATTGTAGATATATTTCACTGAATGATGTTCCCTATAGATAATATACATGTGTACCAAATCCCTTGGATCATCTGTCTATGATCTTCATGTGCTAACATGAATATTCAATAGATTTACAACATCCCATCAAACACTAAAAGATCACCCAATCAATAAGTATACTAGGATCATTTTATTATTGATCATACCTTCAGTTTTTCTATCTATAAGCTTATAAATATCTTGAATGGAGATATATTTTGAGAATATGGTAGGAATACTCCTTTTTTGTCTTAGATTGTTTGAAAAGTTAGGTTAAAACTTCCATAAGTGGAACTTAGGTCCTTATGGAAGTTAAACTTTCATGAGGACCCAAAAACATAACAAAAAAACACATTAAATTTTCTATAAATTTCAGGAATATTTTACCACTAGCTAATGAAATTCTAATAATTTTCAAGATAGAATATGAGCCACTAACTCAGCCCATTCCTATTATATATTTTTAATGAACCATGATTAAATAATATTAATTTAAAAATAACAACTCATATTCAATTATTTTAACTTCAATAATTCATGAATACCTTGATAAATAAATTGAATTATTATTA
Organism: Viscum album; assembly: GCA_963277665.1. Taxonomy (NCBI): domain Eukaryota; kingdom Viridiplantae; phylum Streptophyta; class Magnoliopsida; order Santalales; family Viscaceae; genus Viscum; species Viscum album. The sequence goes on from OY728122.1 coordinate 1,260,389,612, forward strand.
TTCTAATATTTTATAATATAATTTAATATTATGCTTTGGTGGTGGCGCAGTGGTGAAAGAGAGGATCATAACACACACTATTCTTTTGGAGGTTTGGGGTTCGATTCTCGGGATTCCACTCATGGGAGAATCTCTCCCTCGGATCCACTCATCTAGTTGGGTCACCTAATCTTGAATAGGTGGGTGAAATGAGGTGTGACCCAACTATGCTGACATATTTTTGTGTCGAACCATCATCGAGTGGGTTATCACCTTATAGTATGCTCTGCCTTCTCGGCCAACAAAAACTCCTTCCCAGACGGGGATCTCTCCAAAGTGATCTATTTGTGGGGAGGGGGTTCCCTTGTATAGAGGTTTTTAAAATTTCACACATGGGGATTCCCTTGGAAAGGGAAATAATAACATAATTTAATTACCTTACTTATGATCATTCACACTTGGATGTTCACCAACCCCGACACATGGGGCCATCTTCATCATAATCTCTATTTCATCCAAATAACTAGAACTTATGGATACACTTTTTGTGTGAACCTATAGAACCTTGTCTCAATAGTGATGAATCCTATTTATACACTAATAGAGGTATCTATAAACACACCACTTCCCTTAAAGGGATGTGGAAAATCTATAGCTATGGAAAACACATATGAACACATACTGCCACGAACCAAGTCGGGTCTTGATCCAAAAAAACACCCAACCCAGTCTATGGCATGGCCCAAATGGTGTTGTGATCCCCACAGGCTGGAACAAGTGGCCAGGTATCATAAACAAATCTTTGTAATGATTTGCCTAAATTTATAAGCATAAAACAACCATAAAAATTTAATAAACCGAATCTGAAAATTCAACGAAACAAGCCATACAAAATATTTTAGAATTGAATGACATGTTTTTAGACCAACATCCCAAAAAGGAAACAAAAAAAGGTGAATCAAATCAGACTCAAATCCCACCACAAGGCAAGGGGGAATTTCCCACAAGCCACCTCCACAACATCGCACCATGATGATAGCTAGAAACCTGATACGCCATCATCAAAAGCCTTTCCCTTACCTGTGTCAAACATTACCAAGTCTACTTATACCCAAAGGTGTAAGTAGGGTGTGAGTTTAAGCCTTGTAGGATTCCACCCAAGAAAATATTACATGCACTAAAAATTATAAGGTAAATTACTTGAATTATTTTACACAAAGGAGATTCCAGTAACAATTTTCATAAAAACAGCATTAAATGAAAAAAAAAAATTTAAACAGAACACACATATTCTAAAAATTTACAACCAAAAACTACCATATTTCAATGGAAAGGGAAATATATCCAATGATAACCAATCATCGGAACTATACCTGGGAATTAGCTAGTAGTGGGACCCTAGGTACCTCATATCTCGGTGAAATGTGGTATAGGAACCCTGACCAAAAACTTTCTTTTGCATGAGCCAATAGAGAGGAGAAATATACAAAGTTCTTGTGGTCTTAAATCATATTCCAGATATAGTTATTATTGTCATAGTCAATCCCACTAAGTGAAATCGGTCCACAGCCACTTCTAAATCACTAGAATTCTAGTCATAGTCCACCCACCTAGATACCCGGGCTTCCCTTTTTTGCTCAAACCAGTTTCACACATCACATATCACCACTTGCACATCCAAATTCCATTTTAAAATAATAATCATGCCAAAAAAGTTCCAAAAAATGATTCCCACTACCTAAACAGATCGATAAACCATATAGACAATTTATAAGATAATTTTCGAGAACACTATAAAGGCTTTTTCACCCTAAAATGCACCCAATGTCCACTTTTAAAACCAAATGCAGATAAATTTCATACAAAAAAATTATTTTCATCTCTTACATAACATAATAAACCAATTTCATAATTTATAATATAATTCCAAGTTACATGACAAGAGTTTCCACATGGAAAGCACCTAATTTCATGTAAAAGTGCCATTTTAAAATCAAACACACACTTAATCCTTTTGAAAAACACTTTAAAACAACACATAATGAACACGAAATATTCTAAATTAAAAATGTGAGAAAAATAAATTTACCAAATAATATTTACCCATGGAACCACCTAAATTTTATATAGAAAATCCCAATAATTGGTTTGAATCATCAAACATAGAACAAGAATGAAAAAACAAGCCTTGTTCCAAGAGATCACACCCAAAAACCCAAGATTAACCCCTGGGGATGAAACCCTAGTTATTAGAAATTTAGAACCCCAAGAAAGAGGGATGAACCCCTAAGTGGGGAAGATAATGGGTGGAGGAGGGGTTATATCCGAAAAAGGGAAAACTTGGAATAAAAATATTTTTAATTTTCTAGGTTGGGTGCATAATTTGGATGTAGATTTTAGTAAACCATAAGGCAATCATGTTTATGCTTTTTCCAGATCACAAGGTTACTGGGGATGAGGCAAAAAACTATGCAGTAGTTATGCATTAAGTTCTTCCTACTACTGCATGGTTACATGTGTTGGTCACACAATTTACACTAATTGTGCACCAACCGAGTGCATGGGTCTGCCCGCCCAAAATCCACAATTTTTCTACAAAATTTATAAGGGATCCTTTTAAAAAAGATAGACCAAAAATAAAAAAGATACTTGAAAATAAAGGCACAAATGTAAAAAATATCCCCACAACGAAAACTTTCTGCCCTCGAAAATTCAACTTGAAACTTGATAGTGGAATAATAACAGATACTTTTTCTCAACCCATGATTTCCACTCCCAAGTATCACTCACATCTTTATCAGGAATCCAAATGACATAGACCAACGGAGTAGAATTCCCATGAAGCACCTTCTCTTGGGAATCCACTATCCACACCATCCATTCAAACATTGATAAATCAGCCTCTATCTTATACTACTCCCAATTCATCACATGGGATGGTTCCGGGTTATATTTCTTCAGCTGGGATGCATGAAACACGTTGTGAATAGATGTCAAGTGAGAAGGAAAATCTAATTGGTATGCCACATTTCCAATATGGTCTGTGATTTAAAAGGGGATGACATACCTCAGTGTTATCAGTCCTTGCTTCCACAAACGGTGATGACCCAAGTGAGGGTCCACCTTCAAGAATACCCAATAACCCATGGAAAAATAAATATATTTAAATCTCTGATAATCATATGATTTGTGTTGAATCTGATCTATCAATAACTAATGTCTAATTAACTTGACTTTCTGAGATGTCTCTTGCACAAGGCTTGGTCCCAAAATTGTGGTCTCACCAACCTCAGCCCAACATAGAGAGACTGAAAAGGCCAACAATAAAATGATTCAAACAGAGCCATTAAAATTGATTATTGTTAGCTATTATTAAAATAAAATTCAACCAAACTCAAATGGATATCTCACAATACTCTAAAATCTAAAAAATAAGCACAAATAATATCCTCCAAATCTGATTTTCCTACTCTGTCTAACTATCTGTTTGAGGATTGTTTGTAGTACTCATCTTAATCTGAAACCCGAAAGCCTTATAAAGGAATTCCCATAACCGAGAGGTAAAATGGGTATCTCTATCTAAAACAACTGTTTTCGAAACCCCATGAAACCTTAACACCTCTTTAATATACAGTCAGCTTAGCTCATCCACTTTAGCTATATCTCTAATCAGAATAAAATGGGCTGATTTGGTAAAATGATCAATCACCACCTAGATGGGGTTCCTTACTTGAGGTGTATTAGAAAATCCAACAATAGAATCCATAGGAACCTCATCTCACTTCCTGGTAGGAATGGGTAGCGGATGAAGCAAGATAGAAGGCCTTTGATGCTCTGCCTTTACCTACTAACCCGTATAAAACCTTGAACAAAACCAGGTATGTCCCACCTCATTCCTAGACACCAAAAACACCGATAAAAATCATAATATATCTTGGCTTCCCCAATATGAATATCCCATTGATATTGGTGGCTATCCGGCATCACCACCTTCCTAAAGGACAATGGAACCACTGAACGTCCCTTAAAGCACAAAACTCCCTTGGGAGATGAAGAACAATCAGAATATGTCTTCCCACTATGAAGAAACTGCATACACCACTGACACAGCTCATCACCAGGATATTTCTGATATGTCAACTCCAAAAGGGAAGTAGTCAATTGAACACTCTCCAAGAACACACCCCTACTATTCTCCTTGGTATCCAAGTGCATCTAGGAAAAGAGCCCCATCAGAGTCCACACATCACTGGACTTCCACAAAGCCCACACTAGAACTATTATTCTCAAGTATTTAGCCACCACATTACCCTTTCCTAAGTTATAGATAATATCAAATTCAAATACCTACAAATACTCAATTCAATAGTGTTTCCTCAAGTTCAAGTTTTTCTACGAGAAAATGTACGCTAAATTTTTTGGGTCAAAGTAGACCACAAATTTATCCCCAAAAAGATAATGGTGCCAAGTCTTCAGGGCATGCATAATCACAACTAGTTCCAAGTCATTGGTTGGGTAATTATTTTCATGTGTTTAAAGCTAGAGGGATCCATATGCCGCAATAGTATCACCCTACATAATCACAAACCCGAGACTCATACATCAAGAGTCATAATAAACCATGTAGCCCTTATAGGACTCTATAAATATCAATATTGATTTTTTAGTAAATCATTGTGTTAGCTACTCATAGGAATCCTAACACTCTGGGCTCTACTCAAACTTCACCCCTTTCTGAGTGAGTGTGGTCATAGATGAGGTAAGCTGAGATAAATCTTGAACAAATCATCTATAAAAACATGCCAGGCTAAGAAAACTACTAATTTTGAACACATTCCCTAGATACTCCCATGAAATAAGTACATTTATCTTCTTAGGTTCCACTGAAACCCCCTGCTCTGAAATAATGTGACCCATAAACTTCACCTCCTTGATCCATAAGGTGTACTTTGACATCTTGGTATAAAGGTGGTGATCATGTAGAGTTCCCAAAATGATCCTCAAATGATTCTCATGCTCCTCCTCAAATGTAGAATAAACTAGGATGTCATCCACAAATACAAAAAATAAAGTGTCAAGGTATTGGTTGAACACATTATTCATGAGTTCCATAAAAACTACTAGAGGATTGGTTATCCTGAAAGGCATGTCCAAATACTCAAAGTGTTTGTACCTTCTTCGAAAATCCATCTTTAGGATGTCTGCCTCTCTCACCCGAACTTGTTGATATGCACCATGGAAATATATCTATGAAAAACACTATTTCCTTTCATTTTATCAAACAAGTCATCGATTCGAGGGAAAGGGTATTTATTCTTAATAGTTACCTTATTCAGCTTCCGATAATCAATGCACAACCAGAGGGATCTTTCGGCCTTCTTTTCAAATAAAATAGGAGTGTCACAAGGAGAGATTATCTCATGAATGAACCCTTTGGATTCAAAATCATCCAACTTTATCTTTAATTCCCTCAGCTTGATAGGGTCTATGCAACATGAGGGAAGAGATATCATCTATTTTCTCAACAACAAATTAATAAAGAACTCTATGTCCCTCTTTAGGGGGAATCCCTAAAAGTTTTTTGAAAATTACTTAGGGAACTCATACACTACTCGAGGTAGTCCATCCTCAGGAGCACCCCCATCGTCCTCTAATGCAGGTGATGATAACTGAAAGGTAATATTTCCCAAATCTTGGGGTGGATGTCCTACACAACCTAACTGAGGGTCCCATTTCCCAAGAAATACCTGAGGACTCCCATCATGTTCCAAGAAACTCACCAACCGTCTATAATAATTGATATGTTCTGGGAATCACACCATTCAATCCATGCCAAAGTTCATATCAAATAAGTCCATGTACAGGACTAAGAAATCCCACTCCATCTCAACCCCTGACATAGAGAGCGCACAAGATGGACACATGATACCCCACTCCTTCCATCCCAATGATGTTACCAAATCCATTGAAAAAGACATCATCTTAGTCATCAAGTTCAAAAGATCCACAATACAGGTAGAGATAACAAAAATATATGTATTGGTATAAATAAAAAAACTACTATAGTAGATGAAATTATAATGGTACCTCTAACTATCATGTTCCCTATATCCTATCCCACTAATTCTTAATCCATAGTATGAAGATGTGTGGTATCTGCCTATGAATGATTTCCCGCATGCCACTCTGCCCTGAATTGGATCTTCGTCGAAGACGATCTGGTCCTTCCGTCATGACCGCCAAACTGAGACCCCACCGTTCGGGTTAGATATGACTTAACATACACTCCCCTGGAATCTATATATCTTACCCCACTCTGTTATAGTCACTTAACCCTAAATAAACTCTACAAGTTCCCCATTATTCCCCATTGAAGACAAGGCCTAGGAGGAGATGTGAAAGCAGATCAAGTGTTCCCAACCACCCCTCACTGATTTCACACAACTGATCTTGCATCAGAATCTACAGAAGAAGATCTCCTAGAGGGATTGCCTGAACAACCACCTCCCTTATTCCCTTACTCATTCTACTTCCTCTTTTTCTCTGAGGAGCTTCCACTTCCCACAGTTGACACCACTCCATAGGACCCAAACATTCCTTTCTGATCAATATTTACTATGTCAGAATGATCAGATGCCTCAAATAGGTTCACATATTAAAGAAAAATACTTGAGAGTAAACTTATGGTTTCATCCCCTTCTAAAACTTCTGAGAATTCATATATTTATTAGAAAAAATATCAGGTGTGTTCCACACTAGCTAAAGAAAACGATTAACATATTTCATCACTGATCAGTCTCCTTGGGAAAGATCCATGAACTCCTAGGATCAGGAATAGGCCAGGACCTCGGGACAATACAGGTCAATGAAGATGGTCTTGAAATCCCTCCAACACATCTGCTCATACTTCCCAGCCTAAATAACTAATTCCCACCAACTTTGGTTGGAACCCTCTAATAAGAATAAATCACATTTAACCACGAATTCCTCATGGGTGTCAAGAAATTCAAACATCCTCTCGATCTTCTCAAGACACTCCTCTGCTTCCTATGACTCAGAATTTCCCCAAAAAGTAGGAGTATTGTTCTTGAGAAACTTCTGATCTTTTTCCTTTCCAGGACCAAATTCATCCTCTCTAACTCAAGCGGGAGCAAGATTCACTCCATGTCCTAGATATTGAACAGACCGGACCACATCATTCACTAACCTTTGATCAAGTGGTGTGGTATAAATATCTAGGGATCCCTCCCATGGTTGCAAGGGATCTCTTTAGGGAGGCATTCTACTACAAAAAGCAACATTCACAAGAGAAACCGTTAGTATAAGAGATTTGAAAATTTTAGTAATAAAATCAAATATAAATAAAATAAATTTTCCATGAAGATAAAATGGACAAAGCACTTCACCCTCACCCAGTGTCCACATGTTGTCTACAGCTGACACATCCCACTTAGAGGAGAATTCAAACAAAATTCCAAACATCCTATGGAAACCTGAGGTATGTCACAAGGTGTGCCAGCCAAGCACCCTACTCACAGCCAGAACTCTCAGCCCTGATAGTCCTAACTCCTCTCTAACCCCCGCTCATCCTAAATAAAATAAACCAATTATTAAACTACATCTGATACCATTTTTTAATGAACCAAGTCGGGTTATCATCTAAACCGATGTCGGAACTGGTATGTGGCATGGATCGAAGGGAGTTCCTAATCCCCACAGGTGGCACAAGTGCTTGAGTATCATAAAAAAGATGGGGAATGATTTACCCAAATTTATAATAATAAAACAGACATAAAATTTTAATAAACTGAATCTAAAAATTCAATAAAACAAGCCTGAAACAATTTTTCATAATTGAAATACAAGGTTTTAGACCAAAATCCCAAAAAGCACACAATAAAAAGGTGAAAAAAATCTAACTCAAAAACCATCAAAAGTCAAGGGGGAATTTCCTAGAATCCACCTCCACAACACCACACTAAGAAGACAACTATCAACCTAAACCTCCATCACCAAAAGCCTTTCCTTTACCTGTGTCAAACATTACAAAATCTACTTACACCCAAAGGTGTAAGTAGGGAGTGATCCTAAGCCCCATAGGATTCCAACCAAGAAAATATTTCATTCACTAAACATTATAAGGAAAATAACTTACAATATTTTACATGAAGGAAATGCTAGTAACAATTTTAAGAAAAACAGCTTTAAATGGAAAACAATTTTAAAGAGAACACACCTATTCTGAAAATTTACAACCAAACACTTATATATGCCAATTTTATTTTAAATATATCCAATGATCACCAACCATGAGAACTACCCCTAGGAACTAGCTAGAAGTGGGGACCCTAGGTACCTTGTATCTCGGTGAAATGTGGTATAGGAACCATGACCAATAGATTTCTAGTTCATTATCCACTAGATAAAAGAAATATCCAAAGTTTTAGTGGTCTAAAATCATATTCCATATATTGTTAGTGTTGTTGTCATCAATCTCACTAAGTGAAAATGGGCTCCAACCACTTATGAATCACTAGAATTCTAGTCCCAGTCTGCCCACATAGATACCCAGGCTTCCCTTTTTGCTCCAAAAAGTTTCACATATCAAATATCACTACTTGAACATCCCAATTCCATTTTAAAATCACACAAACACCAAAAAATTCCCCAAAAAGATTGAAACCACTTAAAAAACTCAATAAACTATTTAGACATTTTATAAGAAAATTTATAAGAACACTACAAAGCTTTTACACCTGAAAATGTACCAAAAGTCCACTTTTGAAATCCAATTCACATAAAATCCATACCATTATATGATTTTTATCCCTTAAATTATATAATAAACAAATTGAATAATTTATAAAATCATTCTAAATGACACAACAAGAGTTTTCACATAGAAAACAACAATTTCCATGTAAAAGTACCATTTTTAAAATCAAACTCACACTTAAACCTTTTAAAATAACATTTTAAGCACACATAATGAGTAAAGAACATGATAAATTAAACATTAAAGAAAAATAAATTCACTAAATAATGTTTACACATAGAACCACCAACCTTTGATGTAAAAAATCCCAAAAATTGGTGTGAACCTTCAACTGCACCACAAGAAAGAAAAAACAAGCCATAATCCAAGATATCAAACCCAAAACCCCAATATTAAACCCTAGTGAAGAAACCTTAGCTTCTGGAAATTTATAATTCCTAGAAAGAGGTAAAAAACCCCAAAAGGAAGGAAGAATAAAGGGTAAAATGATTTAATTGATGATTCTTCAAGTTTCTCCCACTAGAACCCATTTAAAAATGGGTTCTAAGGGAGCCTGAGGGATCTTGGAGACCTCTTATAATGAAAATCCCGAATAGGGAATAAAATACTAAGTGGAGGGGTTAAATCCAAAACGTTCATACTTAGAATAAAAATATTTATACATATTTGGGATGGGCACATGGTATGGTCATATAGTTTAATAAAATGTACGGAAACCACGCACATACTCTATCAAGAGCACATGGTTACCTGGGCCGAGTCACATGGTTGTGGGGTATCCATATAGTAGGTTCTTCCTACTACTGCATTGTTACATGGGTTGGATGTATGGTTTACACTAACTATGCACCAAAAGTTCACCTCGGTCTTCCCACCCAAAAACCTAAATTTTTCTCCAAAATTCAAAAGGTAACCTAGGGAAAAAGATATATCAAAAAATAAAAGGAGAAATACCTAAAAATAAAGGCATGAATATGACACATATTATGTAATATAAGTTATTTTTCAAGTGATATATTATAAATTAGGATGCATACGTTGTGTCATGAGACTTTGATTCTTTATTTACATTTTTTTACTATAGTATATATACTTTCCTCCATCTACTATGTCCATGTATTTTGTTATTTCACTACCTTCTCATTCAAGTGTTCAAATATATTTTCTTCCTTTCAGAATAAAAAAGTCTTATCTTGATCATTAAATCAATTCCATACAACCAATGACACACCAGAAGCAATCTACCTTAACATAAACATAAATGTCATAGTTTTCATCATTCATCAAAGTACATGATCAAACGATACACATTTTTAATAATCCTAGGTTAAAGACCAATACACATTCTTATAAATGGGAACAGAAAATGAAACCCAAAACATTTGTAGTTTCTCTTTATAGTCAAGTTATCATGATCTCCCTTACTCAACATCACCAAGGGTGAACTTCATGTGAGGAATTCTCAATTCTTATGAGTTTGTACTACCAGAATATATGCATCCCATTGGTATGATGTATATAGACCATATAAAATATTTTTATGGTTACTATCATAATATCTCAAGGTTCTCAATATAATTAGAAAATTATAGAAACATTTGACATGAAAAATAATCCTTGGACATTACCAAGTAAATAGTGTACCTATAATTAATAGAACTATTACAATAAGACAAAAAAATTTATAACTCTATGTATACATTTTATGGTAATAAAAAATTAAAGCTTAATTTGGGTCTAGGGAACCATCTTTAACAACACTCCCACTAGCACTAGATCCAATTTGCTAACCATAAACTTGTTAGATATCACATTATAAGATTATAATTCTCCTATGTTATGGATTTAATCATTGGCCCTACCAAGTTTTCTTCATGGATACTATGATATCTAAAATTTCAAGACATTGAGTAGAAAAACCATCATGAGATGATATCCCTAAGTATATCCCTTTTCCCTCTATCATAAACATGATATCTTGGATAGAACCATTTTCATAAGATTATAAAATATTATATTATGATAATAATTTATTTCATAGTATGATTCGAAGAACATAAACAAATTGTTTCATTTTTATGTTTCTTCCTTAATAGTATAAAAATCCATAACATACTTTGTATTTTCATACATGGATGCAATTATCTTCAATGATATTATCCTTCTCATTTCCTTAACATAATTATGATATTATATCAATTGATCCATAAGAATATTTGTTTTATATCCATTCAATAACTAGTGTTATTTCCCCTCCAATTACTAATTACATTCCCCTTGTACATTCTCATGTACTATTGGATTGTTTTTATTATCTTCTATACAGTTATCCTAAATTTATTTGATATTTTCCTACCTTAACATATGTATTGAAAGTATCGAATATAGTATATTATATAGAATATGTGATAGATTCATCATAGAATCATATGTAGTTCTAGTCATCGTATTAATCTTCTATTATGTATTATATATGTTTTCAAGTAGATATTTATTCCATGTGAAATAGGAAAAAATCCCTCTTCAATTTTTCCAAATTTTATTTTTCAAAACCTTGTCAGTATATATACTTTTATTTTTTTTAAGAAAACCTTAGATCTAATTCAGTAGATCTTATTCCCTAGAATTTTGGTTTCAAATTTTTGTCATTATATGGAGAGACTGTTTCAACCTAGTCTTAACTAACTACAAGACTAATAACTATTTACATATGTTATCAAAATATTTTACATTGAAAATTATGGAACTGATACTAACATTTTATAGAATCATGGAAAAAAAATAATTATTCAATGATTTAATGATTTCCTTGATCTATAAATTGATCCATGAAGCATTAATATAACAATCATGGTAATTTATATGATAATTTTATTTCAGCTAGATTTCAACATCTGTATAGGTTAATAGGTTGTGATGTATTCAACACTTTTATCGATCTTAATCATTAATCAACCAATCATAAATTATAGGTGATCACTTTACCATCCATGTTGAGATCTCCCTGAATACCAATTTCAATCCACAAGGATTTATATCAATGGGAGAAAATACCAAAACACGGTCTTGATTTTGGTATATGAAATCTATTTTTCTAAATTCATATCAGCATTCCATTTAATATTACTTCCATTTACTAATTCCATATAGAATAAATATTATCATTATTAATAAATAATATATCACCTAAATCTATGATTATAAAACCACTTCCCTTTGGTTATATCTTTCTTGTGTAGTTTGTGTCTCTAGAACAATCATTTTCCATGAATTCTAGGGGAACTGGTTCCTATCCTAACTACATGTATATCTTGAGCCTTAACATTATCAATATCTATCTTTCTCCCATTGTCTTAGAGAGATATGTGAACCCATTTATAGATATATAGTTTTTTAGTTGACTATAACTTTTCTATCTTAAGGATTTATGTAATATCCTTATTAAACCTTTAGGATAATTAATTGAGATACACTTTGTGTTTTTCAGGATGTGAATTTGTTTCTTTTCATAGCCTTGATAAAAAATTTGAATCTAAACACATGTATTTGTGAAATAATATATTTAATTTATATTGTAAATTATATGATATACATTTTAGATTATAGTTAGATCTTGGTTAATGGTTAATGCCTCTATTTTCCAACAATTCCTAAATATGATGATGGAAAATTTGCAAGGCATATAAGAATCAAATTCAAAACTCCTTTTACTAACATCATGACTCTAGTGTGTAAAAGGTAATGTGAGTTTTGGAATAACTCTACTCTATATTTTATTAATTAATAAATGATTGATTAAGATAATATTTGGATCACCCACCCAAAATTTCATTTATATTATTACCACCTCATTCTATACTTATTGTTACATCCCTTGAACCTCTTAGAGGAAACTATTGATGTACATAAAGTCACCCAAAACATTTAATTGAAATAGTTCACAAGTATCTTGTTAAAATAGTTATAGAAATTTTTTTACTTTATTAAAGTCAATACTCAAAGTTTTATTGGTCATTATACATTATAATAAATCATGTTGTGGACCTAATTTTTTAGCTCAAAAGAGTATGAACACCTCACTTGGTATCTCTTTGAAATTTTTGTGAGGCGTTATTTGACTAAATATTATCTTTCACCAATTTTGTATTATTTGAGTCTTATATTTTAAATTCATAATTGATTTTTGAAAAAGAAAATCTATGATCCATTTAAAATTAAAGTTCCATTAAAGTACAGTGTACCATAAAAAAATTTATTTTTAATGCGAAATAAATTCTCACTATTTCTAAACTTGAAACTAAGATAATTTCTTGGTAACAAACAATAATAGTTATTCAAATACAACATTAATTCCACTAATTATGTGAGGATGTGATCTTCTCTGACCAACACAGGAGACAAGATCTATAAATAAATTTAAGAATAATTTAACTCTTGTAATGTTTTTAAACATCATAGGTTTTTTTATTTAAATACAAATGTACGAGTCACAAGTTGTACCTAAAACCAAATATTTAAAAAAATATACAATGATGAATATACAAGAAGTATATTCTTATACATTATTATTCTTCTTTAAATCATTTCAATTCATCTTCTAGTGACCTATCATTCCACATGTAAATAAAATGGCCTCATGTTTGATTCTTATTTACATTATCTTTATTTTCTTAGAAGGACATTGTGAGATTTCCTTTGGAACAACACTTTACATTGGATTTTTATCATTACATTTCTTCACATTCAACATAATAAATAAAGATTAATATTTATTCAAGTTTTTATACTCTTGGAAAACCATACCCAAAAGATATTGAAGTGTTTATCCATACTATTAATTTTATAATTCCCAATGAAACTAGAGTAACTTAGTTATAAGGATTAAATAATGATATTTATTAAAATATTATGATTCAAGTTGAATTTAAAATTTTCTAATTGATCAATATACTCTAAAATATTGAGTATATAAAGACTACTTTGAGTTCTATCTTTTAATTTATAAATGTTTAATGTATTGATTATATCATTCTTTTCTTATATAATATTCTACATACAAACTTTATAGAGTCGAGATGACATGTTGTAACCATCCATGTAATTTTGATTCCTTCATAACTCATTAGAATTGATGATAGAATTATGATGTAAAAAAATATGTGCCATATATGAGTCACCTATAAGATTCCTTTTCACCCTCACTTGATTCTTATGGTGGATCATTAGGTATTGTGAACTCAAAATATATGGCCCCAGATTTTCATACATAAATATTACATCTTAATAAATAAATATTCAATACATTTCAAAAATATATACCCAAGGGTTGTAAAGGTTCAATGTCTTTTGATACTAGATACACAATTTTCATATTTCATGAAAGATCTTCAATATCTCCCATAATGATATTCACACCTATTAAACTTCATAGACATACCCAACTTAAAACCTTTATTAATAACCTAGGGAAAGGAAAGATAATAAATGGTGAGATCAAAAGTTTTTTAAGTGAAAACATATAAGATATAAACTGATTATCATATGAAAGAATAATATATGAATAAGGGTATATGATTGTGAATATAACTTACAAAGTTTATACCCAATATATCATGGGTCAAAAATGTGATCCATGAAAAAAAATAATTTCAGAAGACAGGAACCATTAGAGTGAGAAATCATCATAAACCATGCATGATACATAACTTCATGTCATATAAGTGTGGCGTTATCATAAGTATAAAATTTATTCCATATATAGAGTATAAAATCAAAAACCATCAAAAAATAATGGATCAAGAATAGTCACATGATTCCAATTTCACAAAAAATATAAAATAATCACTTGATTCCTATAGTAGATAAAGCTCATTGGCCTATTTCCTATAGCAGATCAAGGACATCAGCTTATTTCCCATCATTATATCATGAGACATAAAATATTACCCAATGCATTAAAAAGAGATATAGGTCCCACTAGTCACATAATCTATATATTTGTGTGACACAAGATCATAAAACATTCACCATATCATAACCAATATTAGGAAAATTGGATTCATAAACATTCCATCATAGAATAACCAATATAAAGGAATTGAGTTTCATAATCATCTCATTAATTCATCATCGAATAACTCAAGGAAAAGGAAGGGGTTTCATAAAAATCACTTTTTCATAATAATAAACCATCTAGGTAAATAATAAGGATGGTACAATTGGATCATATCTATAGTAAAACAAAATTAACACCAATGTATGTTGTTATTGATGAATATAAATTCCATAAAAGTATTATTAAAACATTCTTGAAGAAAATATCATTTCAATTTTAAAAATACTTATTTAAAATATAATAATTTACCAAATATTTAATAAAACATTTTCTTTTAAAATAACCTTGTAAATATTTATTGGAATATTTAAATCATTGAGCAGTTATGATTATGGTAAATACCGTTCATGCGGTACGTGGTAAAACAAAGATTCATTTCACTTTTTTTGTAAAAATTCAAAAAGTACCTCATTCAGAAATCAACAAGAATATTCATTTTAATATTTTAAAGAAATTTAAAAATGGGTTAAAATATCTATAAAAATCATTACAAAATATTAAAAACTTTATTTAAAACATTTTTATAAAAGCATGCATATGGATGAAAAGGGGGCTTCGACCGAAGAGAGAAATAAAGTCGATTTTCCATAAAAAACAATCTTTTAGTCTTTGGGTTTTCAAATAGAGTAAAATGAATGGAAAAAATGTATCCTCAATAAATAATCATAGGATAATAAAATTCATGATTTTTTTAGAGATAAATTATAATGTTACATCATTGGAGATTTAATCATAAATAATATTGATAAATAAAGGTTTATTATAATTTTATTATATAGCCATAATTATATATATAATACCATATATTTTTTTACTTGTGTCCTTTTATTACCCATTTATTAACAATTTCTTGTTAAAATATTATTTTGGGTAATAACTGCTTCATTTTTCATGTATGTTTTGGTTTGGTATTTTTACTCCTTTTATCTTGATCATGGATCCATAATATAAGATATTTCAACCATTATATACGTATTATATATAATCACTATATATTTATTTATATTAATCCATAAATGTTAAATATAGAAAACGAATTACACTGTTCATATATATGGTAGGTCGTACGTGCACATGAACAATGTTTCCATTTTCTCAAAGGATGGAATGAAAGGAAGCTAAATTAAATATAACCTTTATAGATTCACTATTACTTCATATATATCACAAATATTTATTAAATTTTTCCTTATTACCTTACATGTAAAGCATAAGTGAAAAACGAATCACATCACTTCACGAGGTAGTAGTCCATCGTACGCATAAGCGATGTTATCATATTCCCAATGAATGGAAAGTAAGAAGTTATATATGATAATATAATTTTAAAAGATTAATTATGTTTTTAATATAATATATATAGTTTTTATCCATAATTATATACATTAATGAGAGGCGGTGATGGAAAAAGAATTACATCGGTTCGTGATGCGGTAGTCTGCCATGTACATGATCGACATTTTTGTTTCCCATTTAATGGAATATGATATGGATATAGTTTATGATATTAACATTATAACATCTTAATATATATTATAAAATCATGTTTTTTATCATCATTGTGGCATATTATTTTAATTTTGTTGAGGAATAAATAAAATTAAGATGCTCAGTCAAGAACGATACCGCTTCATTGGAAAACCTCTTTAGGTTAGCACCAAAATACTTCTTAGGTTGGATGCATAAAAGAAATAAGGCCTATAATATTTGGGTAGATAAGTAAGGAAGATATTTTATTAGTTATTGTATGAAAAAAATGTTTGGGAAGTTTGAAGAGAATATGAGAATTAGTTCCCTTTTATAATTTTGGAGAGGACACACTAGGAAATTTTAAAAAGAAAATGGTGTACCCACATTTTAAACAAGAAACATGGATCCAAAATGTATAATTATCAAAATTTAGATGAAATAATATCTATATATGTCCATAAAATATTATTTGGAAAATTTTTTAAGTCATTTTACCCCTTATCTTTTTTGTTTAACACCCCCTAGTAAACTTTTTTTAACCTTAAGCATTGTAATTAATTTTTATTGTTTTCAATATTCATTTATACCAAAATTTAAGTTGAATTATTATATAATATTATTTATTATTATTAATAATATTTAATTCATTTTTATAAATTCCATTCATAGAAGTGGAAATTATTTATTTAAAATTTAACCAACAAACAAGTTGAAAAAGTGATCTTCCAAAGAGAAGATTTTCATAAATGTAGAAAGTATTTATATAAAAAGTCAAATTAATTTGACTAAAATGATATAAATTCGTTTATAAATATAATAATTAAACTTAATTTATTTCAAAAAAATTTTAAACAATATATAATTTCATAAATTCTTTATAGAAAAGATAGATTTTAATAAAAATCAGTATTTCTTGTTATTCACTAAAAAATAATTTTTTAGAAAAATATAAAAATTCACTCAAAGATAATTTTTATATATATATTTTTAAAATAAAGTTGTTTTTTTTAAATATACTTTAAAAAATTGTAAAAATAATACTATTATTATTTTTTCACAAAAAGAAATAAAAACATTTTTGAGAAAATGATATTTTCAAAATATAAAAGGCTTTACTAAAACTTAAATACTTTTTTATCAATATGATTTCTTTTTATAAAACCAATATAATTAATTTATAAAATGAGTTTATTCATTTTAATTCTATAAATTTTAATGGATAGGTTAGAATAGTCATTTTGAAATAATAACATTAATTATATATTGTGGTTCGTTAAAACTCAATGTTCTGTGTAATACAAGCTATCAAAGAAATTAAATTTATTCAAAAAAAATATATTTCATAAAAAATAAAGGTGTTAAATTATAGCCCACATAAAATGAATTTATCCCACTAAATTCATCACTCTGATAGAAAAAAATGAGGATACTTCTATATCATTATATCCTCAGGTTCTCATGTAGCTTCTTCAAATTCATGGTTTCACCACAAAACATTGAACATGTGAGTGGTCTTGTTTCATATCACTTTTAATCTATGATCTAAAATATTCACAAGTTATTCTTCATAGGAATGATCATTTTCTGGTCATACAAACTCTGATTTTATTACATGTGAAGTATCATGTGTGCACTTCCTTAGGAGAGATACATGGAACACATCATGGACTTAAGAGAGGTTTGGTAGAAGTGTCAATCGATAAGCTTCCATCCCAATATGATCAAGAATCTCAAAGGGACAAATATTCATTGGGATTAGTTTGTCCTTTTTTCTAAATCTCAATACCTTCTTCCATGGAGATATTCTTAGAAACGCCTTATCACCAACCTCAAATTCTAGATCAGATCGGCGATTTTCAGCCTAACTTTTGTGTTGACTTTAAGATACCCTTATGTGTTGCTGAATGGATATAATATTTTCTTCCATTTCATTAGCTAGATCATTTCCAAGTAGATTTATTTCTCTAACCTCATCTTAGTATATTTTATTTCTATGATTATTTCAATAGAGGGATTCAAAAGAAGCTATATAAATACCTGAGGGAAATCTATAGTTGTCTGAAAACTCAAATAGAGGAAGGTGTTGATCTCAAACACCTTTGAAATCCACAAAAATAAATCTTATAATATCCTATCAGGTTTTAATTATTCTATTATATTTAATATATTTCTGATGATTTGAATTTTTGGAACTCAACTTTGTGTCAATATTTTGCTGAAGACTTCACCATAACTTTGAGGTAAACCTTGGATTCCAATCAGATACAATATAATGTGGTACTCCATTTAAAATTACTACTTACTCTATGTATATCCTAGTGATTTTATCCAAAGTGAAATATTATCTGATAGTGATGAAGTATGCTAAATTTATAAGGTGATCAACTATAGTCCATATAGTATTATTCCATTTATATTTTTTGGAACGTATGACAACAAAATAAATGGTGATGTTTTCTCATTTCTATTTTGGTATGGATAATGGTTTTAAAATCCCCTTAGAATTTGTCTCTCAGTCTTATCTTACTGACATACCAAGAAACGATATGCATATTCCTCAATATCTCACTTCATGTTTCCCCACTATATATACTATTTCACAAATTCTAGTGGTAGTAGATATTCCCTTTTCACCCTTCAATTATGGGTTCAGGCCCCACATCATTGCCAGATGTTATTGGTTGTCACCTAGAAAGCATGTTATATTTTTCCAATACAATATTAATATAATTCCTATAATGTCCCCAAATTTCAATATCCCATAGTTACCTCAGCATTAAAGATAAGAAAAACCATAAAGGTTAACAATACCTTTAATCTTATTTACACAAAATTTAAACACATTCCTCCTCAAATACCATTCCACTAAAACATATATAAAACCAAAGGATTGTATTACAATATATTTTTCCCCGAAATATCTCTAATATTGATAAACTCTGATCACATAAAACCTCAAAATGGGTGTACAATACTTTGAACTTATGAAAAACCTTGCACTCATAAACCCGTGATGGTATTCATAAATCTTAAGTTAATATAATTTGGAGACATATACGCTTCCAAAATATAGTTCACACTTTATTCCTTAAATTAATTATTATCCTATACAAAAATATTTCCATTGGATGATTCAGTTCTTTCTTGCACTGATAAAATATCAAATGTGATTTCATTATTCCAAAATCCAGGTAAAGGTAGATAATCAATGATCAAAATCACATCACATTTCACTAAAGGATGAACAACAATATTTTCATAGGGTTAATCATACAAAAGCCTACATGAAATTCTCAACTCTAGAGTGGAGGATAAGTGTGCCCTAATTATCATGATTCACTTCATCTATCGTGATTACATATGATTTTCCTTTTTACATTTTCTTTAGAGGTTATTATAGAATATTATCCTTATTATACATTGGATTAGGGCATTGATTCTCATAATTCCCAAACTCCTTTCATCTGTAGCACTGAAGTGTGGGTGGTTCATTCTATAGAGCTCTCTCTATGTTTGCAACATCATCTAAATTACTCCCATTACTTTTTCATACAGCTACTCGATGACCTTCCTTTCCTCACATAAAACATTTTCTAGTCCCCATTAAGATATATTTCTCCTTGTTTCCTTCCATGCTTCGATGATGAAGTAAATATTATCTTCTTCTCTCCATGCTTTATAGAGTTTATTTTGAATTCCATATTTATTTTCATAGCAAAACCATTATATTTATGGGTAACTCCAATCTCTATTTCCTTTTTGATTGCACATAGAATGATTTATTTCTAAAAAATAAATTCCCTTATGGATTTCACCCTCTAGAGACTTGGTTTTAAGCCTCTAGATAATTGATCAACCTTACTTTCAGGTTAGATGGTAATACTAGATACATGCCTCTCAAGACATGTAAAATTTTCCTTATAGGTACCAATGGATACGGCATCCTTTTATATTAACTGAAGGAGTTCCTTATACATTTTCATATAAATAATACGAGGAAAGTACTTATTGAAAAATAATATCTTAAAATCATACCACTATATGGAGTCAACATTTTCTTGTTTCCTAATATTCTTGATGAGATTCTACCATTAGTACTCTTTTCCTTCCAAGTGATATTCATATAAAATTAATTTTTTATACACCCAAAATTAGAGAATAGAAAATATATTTTTAATGGTGAGAATTCATTTCTCAAAAACTAGTGGATTAGTGGGACCACTAAAAGAATGTGGGAATTTCTTCATGAAGGACTCAATATAACATTGTTCCCTTATTTTTTCATTTTGATGTTATCATGATTCATAGCCTCATAAATTTTTGTGAGCATAGAAACAAGATTTTTCCTTCCAATTCCCATAACATTGGATTTCTTAAGAGTACAATAATTTCATTGTCCATTTAATTTAGCATTAACATAGTTCATTTGGGTTCCATACATTGACTAATACAAAAAGTAGTAGTTTGAGAAACAATAATCATATAAGGAAGCCATATTATCATGAAAAATAACTTATAGGATGTCTAAATTGTGATACATTCTTTTCAATATATGACACCTTAGGCTTAACCAAGGTCATTCATGGTCATTATTCAAATTATTCATGATGTCTTATAAAGTGTTTGTAAATTTCCCAAGTATATCCCTTGGGAGTGTCAAACTATGTGTGAAATAAGCCTCATTGTCATGACCCTAGTAACAATATTGTCCAACTCAATGTGACATTCTAAAAGTTATTACCCCTAGGTACAACTGTGCTATAGCCAAATAAACTTTTTGTATCCAAACAAGGATGTATTTGTATAGAAACCACTCACTATATCCTTCATCAAAATTCTAGTATGTTTTTCTATACTTTGACTTATCCTTAGAGGTATCCTTATATATCTCACGAAATTTTTATCATCCAATTTTCCAATGGTTAACTAATCCTTTTATCTGATTCCAATTTTAGAAACCCAGACTTTTCATATATATATATATATATATATATATTACATATTAATATATGAATATTCAATACATTTCACAAATACGCACCTAAAGAGAGTAAAGGTTTAGTATCTTTGGAGACTAGATATGAAATATTATTATTTCATGAAAGATATTTAACATGTCCCGTAAAGATCTTACCACCTGGTACACTTCATAGACATACCCCACTTAAAACCTTTCTCAATAATCTAGGAAAATGAAACATAATAAATAGTGGGCTCATATGCTCAGTAAGGGTAAACATGGAAGATATCAATCGATGAACATACGAAAGAATAAGATAATAATAAGGGTATGTGATTTTAAATATAACTTACAAAGTTCATACCGAATCTATCATGGATTATAAATGTGATCCATGGAATAAAACCTTTTAATTTCAAAAGACATGAAACATAAGAGTAAAAATTCTTCACAAATCAATTATGAACCATAACTTCATGACATATAAGTGTGGCACCATCATAAGTATAAAAATAGTTTTATATTTCAAGGTTAACATCTGAGAAAATCAAATCATAATGGATTAGGTATCAACAAATGATTCCCATTTTATAACATATTAGGCATCATCACCAGTTTCTCATAGTGGATCAATCACAAAGTCATGTTTCATATAGCAGATCAAGCACATCAGCTTGTTTACCATCATTATTTCATGAGATTTAAAACTTTAACCAATGAATGGGAGTGATATATAGGTCCCACTCATCACATAATCCAAACATTTTGGTGCTTTATGATAAAAAATCATCATATAATAACCCATAGAAAGGAAATAGGTTTCATAAACATTTCATCATAGCATAACTCATATAAAGAAAATGGGTTTCATAATCATGTCATCAATTCATCACATCATACACTATAGAAAACAAACATGTTTCATAAAAATATCTTCATCATAATCATAAAATATCTAGAGAAAGAATAAGTATGGTACAATAATATTATTTCTCTAGTAAAACATAAGAAACACCAAAAGTTTTTGTTGTTGATGAATAGAAATTACATAAAAATAGCATTAAAACATTCTTCAGGAAAATATACTTTCCTTTATGAAAAAGAATTAAAATAAAAAAATCCCAAATATGAAAGAAAAAGTTTTATTTTAAAATAATCATAGAATCTTTTAATTTAATATTTAAATCATTAAGTGGTCATGGTGATGGAAAATATTGTTCATTTATTAAAATAACGATTTCTTTCATATTTTTGGTAAAAAGTCAAAATAAATCATTTGTAAAATGACAAGTTGATTAATTATAAACCATTTTATAAAAAAAATAAAACATGGGTAAAAATTTATATAAAAAATAATTAGATAATATTAAAACTTTCCTTAAAACATTTTTAGAAAAACATGGATATGGATGAAAAGGGGTTTTTGACCAAAGATTGAAATATAGTCGATATTCCTTAAAAATAATCTTTCAGTCTCTTGAGTTTTTAAAGAGATAAAAATTAAATGAAAACATATATTGTACATAAATAACCATAGTATAATAAAATTCATTAGTTTTTTGAGAGATAGATCATAATATTTAATCATTATAAACTTAATCATAAATAGTGAGATTGTAACATAAAACCTTCATCACTTTTGTATCGTTTGAATCATAAACCCCGTGAAAGAAAGAACTATATATGGATATGTAAATAAAAATAACATTCTTAATAAGAGTCATAAAATAAATTCATGGTAAATATATACACCACAAAAAATAAAAAAGTGGTGAATATGGAATATGTCCCATAGAAATAAAAGTGAGATGAACAATCTCTCACTTTAAGTCTCAACATCCTTCAAACATGTTTGAACCTCCTATAAATAAATATAGGTTTATCATACATATATTATAGAACCATAATTATATATATCATACCATATATGATTTACTTATGACCTTTTATTACCTATTTATAAATAATTCCTTGTTAAAATCATGTTTTGGATAATAACTGCATGGTTTTTCATGTATGTCTTATTTTGGTATTTTTAGTCATTTTATTTTGATCATGGTTCCATAATCCCCATAATTTTAACCAATAAATAAATATAATATATATTCATTATATATATATTTATAGTAATCCATAAATTTTAATGATAGAAAATGACATACACTGAGACGGTAGGTCGTACATACACATGAACATTATTTCCAGTTTCTCGAAAAATGGAACAAAAAGAATGTAAATAATATATCACATTTAAAAAGTAATTAGTATTTCATATATATCACATATATTTATTAAATTTATCCTTATTTACTTCTATGTAAATAGTAAGTAAAAAACAAATCACATCGCTTTGTGGGGTGGTTGTCCGCTATGCACATGAATGACATCATCGTATTCCAACAGAATGGAAAGTTAGAAGGAATATCCAATATTTTAATTATAGAAGTATAATTGTTTTTTGAATATATTATATATACTTTAGATTCACCATTATATCATTTTTTAGATGTATTTATGGAAAATTAATACATCGGTCCGTGATACAGTAGTCTTCCATACAAACAATCGATGGTTTTGTTTCCAATTTGATGGAAGAGGAGATAGATTTTCATAAACCACTCCCCCCACAGATGCCCCTCCTAAGCTAGAATTAGAGAAATAGAGATAATGACCCGATGAGTCCCACCTCTAGTAGGTCCTAGGGTGGAGACCAACACCAAGGGTATACAATTATCACAAAAATTGGAGTCATTACGCTTTTATAGTAACCAAGATCGGAAGATAAGATGTATCAATCTCTAAACAACTCTAAGACATATATAAAATAAGGAAAAAAATACCACATTCATTTTTAAAACAAAAATTATACAAAAACAATAAATACTCCAAGGTAAATTCCTAATGTAAAATCTAGGAAGCAACAAAATAATTGTCCAAAAGTCTGATCTAGTTTAACTTAGCACGGTCTACATAGTCCTCCTAGAAATATGAGATCAGTTTTATAATGTAGGGTGAGCATACAAATATACTCATTAGGAAAACTAATGCCCCTGTGAGAAAATAGTATAAACCAAAATCACCTAACTTGGAATACTATCCATCCCAACCTCACCATGACATGTTAATTAAATAATTCAAGTCCAGTAATGTAATATAATAAGCACATTGATGGTTTTGGTACCCCTCACAACTTTACATGGGTTAGATTTTCATACCCTAATGTAAAAAATCTTTGCACTTCCACACTCTTCCATAAGCCCCATGTCACAACCTACCCGCACACACATCGGCCTCATAGATAGTCCCATGACCTGGGAAAACAAAGCTCACCACATCCTACCTGCAGACACCTGGGCCACAACCATACTTCATCCCGCCCGCAGACACCTGGGCCAAAACCATATCTCATCCCGAAGACACTGGGTAAATCACACCAAATATCATCTCGTAGACACTTGGGAAATAACACCTCATCCGTAGACACTTGGGCCTCACAACCGCACCACAACCTGCCTAAAGAGTCATGAGATACCAATTCCTAGAAAAGGGAGTATAGAAGATCCAGTAACCAACCATCCATCATCCCATCAAGATGTTGGGAAAAGACACCATCCCCCGTGATGATTGAGGTGTTCAGAACATAGAGCTTAACTAGGGTAGGGTGCATAAAGAAATCACAAGGAAATACAAATAGATACATATATGGTACCAAAAACTCAAGCCCAACCTATGGCTTCACAAAAATCTCTAACCAACTAATGAATTCCCCACTTTGCTTCCACACCTAAAATAAACACACTACATAACAAGACACAAGACACAAGCACGTTTCATTTTTTCTATCCAAATCCATTTAACCATTTCCATTCTTTATTAAATTGTTCATTTATGAAATCCATCACTACCGTGTAACTACCAAACACAAGCCATAACAAGAAACACAACCAAGGTCATCTCAAAAGTCTAAAATCCAAAAAAACTAATGTAGATTCACATTCATATATATTTGATACTCCTTCATGATATATCAATATCTAGACACAGTAAAATCATTCTTCATGCAAATCATGGAGAAACTCAAGGTAAACCACCCATATCAACCACTACCATCATTATTCAAACTCATCCTTCTCAAGTCATGTTCCAACAAAACCAAACCCCAAAACACAACCCTATTCATTCACACATCACAAAACAATGGTCCCACTACCTTGTGGCACCACACAATAATCCTGCATCCTCACATCACCACACAATTTCATTAATTCCTCGAAAAATCAATCTCTCTACCTGATATTCTATTACATGGTCATGTTGATGTATCATCTAAAAGTTCACTCATTCCACCATACGAACTAACCCATGTTCCAAAATTCAACCACTTAATAACCCATATATCTCACACACACAATCACACCTATCCTAGACAACACCTCAACCCACATACCAAAGAATAACACAATTCTGAATTAAAAAAGGCATCCATAATTAATTCCTCTTAATAATTCAGGGTCTTATCGTAGAAATTATATGATTTAGGGGAATCCATTCATTATCCAAGTGTACATAATTAACCAATTTCAATTTTTAAATTGTTTCATATGAACTAACCAACATGAAAATTATTTATTTTTCAATAAAGGACCACCAACAGTCATGATTCTTAGCAGAGCATTTAGCCTATACAATCACAACATCACAAAGAAGATCAAGGTTGTAAAAAGAAAGCGAGCACACCCCAATTCCCTTTTCAAATAAATTGTCCAATTATTTATCTTTAATTATGGTGTCACAAATATGATCCATAGTCAACATGAGTATATCCCTCCCACTTGATACACAATTAAAGAGAAAGGAGAAACCCTACCTCAAAGAAGCTTTTCAATTCATCCGGGCACCACAGGGTGAACAAGAAAGCTCCACAGTGACAAACAAAATTCTAGAAACATAGATCAACCTATTTTTTACCAAAGTATCATAAAAAATCTACCCAAATTATCATCCCAATCCAACCGGAATTGCAGTAGTAAATTCTTGGGTAAAGAACAAGATAAAACAGATGAAAAGAAGGGGAAAAATTACCATGGGTTGATAACAGATCACCTATGAATAACCACCAGATTCAATTGGCAAAGGAGGGGAGAGTGGGGATTAAAGGTATCCTTAGGGAACCAAGGTTTTGTTCGGAATGAGTGGAAAAATAGAAAATGACCAAATGAAATAAGTTTCTTCCAAATGAAAACTTTAAAAAAAATGGGTTGGGGGATTACATGATGTGTAATCCCCTTTCATGACGTGAAACCACTAGAGTTGAACATCTATTAAAAAACACATCACCTCTATAATTATTTTATTTTTTAGACCAAAAATATCTTCATGTCGTGAACCCTTCCAAAAAAAACTCTGAACCCAAGATTCATATCGTGTAACCTCATTATGTGCTGTGTAATCCTCTCATTTCTAGCATTTAGCACTCCAACCTCTCAAAACTCCCCCCAAACATTTCTAACCTCCAAAACATATAATGTAACTAACCCTTAGGGAAAAACCATTACATCAGATGCCTATAAAATGATTCTCATCCTTGAGAATCCAAATCTAATCTCCGAATAAAGAGGGTCCATATAACCACCCCATGAGATACCTCTTAAGGATCCCTCCATGCTTGGAACACTACTACCAACAAAACACATTAATGTTCAATGATAACCACCCTACATTTCTCAAAATATATATTGGAAAAAATCCTCATCCCAGAACACCTCCTATAAATTCTACTAACCAAACTGACTAGAATACACACCACAAAAGCACAACAACCACACTATCTGAACATGTGAACTTTGGAATTCAATCCTCTATGTCAATATATTATTCGCTCTGGGCAGCACTGACTCTCCCGTATAGGTTTTATCAAATCGCAATTAATTCATCCTGATTAAGTATTTGGACTTCCATTTTCCATATTTTTGGACATTATCACACATCACAAAAAAAGGAAACAACTAATATCATATTAAGTGAGGTTCAAACATCACATTACAAAGAAAAAAACAAGGAAAAACTCAAAATAACTTTTGGTATTGGGAAAAAATCTATGCTTCTCACTCCCAAGTACTCTCCTCCCTACCACCATGACTCCACAACACATGAACCAAAGGAATAGTCCATCCACACAACATCTTATCCCAATGATCCTGGATCTCTACTCACCACTCTACAAATGTTGTGTCATCTTTAATATCTAACTCTCCCCAGTTAATGACATGCGAGTCATTATGAAGATATCAATGGAGTTGATAGATGTGTAAGACACATAGATCCTCTCCAACTATAGTGTTTGTTCTAACTGGTATTCCACTTTTCTAACATTCCCCAACACCTCTAAGGATCCGATGAATCTGGTAGAAAGCTTACTCCCCCTACCAAAACCTCGATGCCCACACCGAGGGGAAACTGTAACACCCCAGGTAAATAAAGAATATGACATCTTTATATTTATCCATATTTGTGAATAAAATATTAATATTACTTTAAATGGGACGCTAGGCTCGATGGCGTACCCAACACGCAACAACGAGTTTCTTGGGAATCTTACGTTGCACTCTAATAATAAAATAATATTATTTTAAATGGTAGTTAACATGTAGTCGTTGTATTGGAGGGAATGGATAGAAATAACTAAAATATGATTATATATGTTTTTAAATGTTTTTACATTTATCCAATAAAAGATAAAGGATTAAAATACGGAAAGAATTCAATTTTAGGCGTATATGCCCTAGTTTTCACTAACGGTTCACTTATCGCCTTTTGATGGAGAACCGTCATTAAATATAGTTTAGTTCACTCTTATAAATTATATTGGACCAAATAAAACTCTTCTTAAGAATTGGGACATCAAAATTTACTTTGTGTAAATTTTTGGTATCTTTCCGATAAAGTTCATTTTTTTTAATGAATAGTGTAAAATGTTGTATTTTAATTCAAAACCTCTTTTAATCTAATTTATTTTTATGATTAGATTATATTTTGAATTGGTTTTAAAGTGAAATTAGAATAAATTTTTACCATTAAATCCAATAGTGGTCGTTGGAATTAATTTCACTTTGAAATCAGACTTAATCTAGTGTCAATCTTTTAATACTTATTGTTTCATAAAAACACGCTATTTGCTCTGACAGCGGGAATTAATTATTAAATTAATTAATGTGACTTATATTTTTTGAATTTTGTAAAATAGACTTCATTTTTGAATTCGGAATATCAAATATAGCTTAGGGTGAATTTTTGGGATTTTTCTGAAAAACTTCAATTTTTGATGAATAGTGAAACCACTAAGTGGTACTTATAAAAACTGATTTTTCCGTTTAAATGAAATTTTTTCATCTTTGTGTTTTGAATTTAAAAAATCCGACATACATGGTTTTCATTAAGAAGTTAAATGTGATTCAATGGGATAAAAATAATTTTTTGGTGAATAGTAACTTATTAAGTTTTTAATCGCGATTAGAGGTAATTAGTGTAGTTTATGGTAAGAATAATGTTTTAATAAAATGAAATGACCTAGACACATGTCCTACCCTCATTGGACGTGTCATGGCAGACCAAGAAAATCCATGGGTCAACTTGGGGACCCCATGGAGCCACTTTGGTTGGGAAATGACATAAATATCTTTTTATTTAATTTTAAAGTAAAAATGACACAAACATGAGATGTTTTACTAAAACAATTTTTACATGGGGTTATAAAAGTCATATTTTTGACTATAAATAGTCATTGGAAAGATAAAAAGATTTTATACATCATAGTATTTTTTTTATAATTTTTAGACATTAAATAAATTAAATTATTTATGACATCATGATGATGCAGCGATGACCTCATTATTTAACGATTTAAATAAAATGGAAAGATATTGTAATATCTAAGACCTACACATGTCCAAAACCTATTGGATGAGTGGATTTCTAACCCTTATCACCGTATCCTAGAAATAAATCAATGTGGGACCTTTAAAATCTGAAACTCTTTTGAAAATAAAGTAACATTTTGTAACTTTACAAGAGTGCCCCTCCTCTCCTCTTATAAAAGGCCCAAACCTCTACCTCCTTACCCACACTCCCAAAGCCTTTGGATCG
The DNA here is from genome assembly GCA_963277665.1 of Viscum album. Taxonomy (NCBI): domain Eukaryota; kingdom Viridiplantae; phylum Streptophyta; class Magnoliopsida; order Santalales; family Viscaceae; genus Viscum; species Viscum album. The sequence continues at coordinate 1,260,419,054 of OY728122.1, forward strand.
GCCAACCCCTGCCCATTTTGTCTCTCCACTTCCCTATCTTACTCCTTGAAGCCTCACTTTGGGCATAATTCTTCCCAAGGAAGCCTTTGAGCTCAAACCAAAGGGAGTTACCCGATTTTAAGGTAATGTCTTCACTTGTGTGGTTTTGTTTTATTTTGATTATCCAACCCCCTAAACACTTTTTATTCATTTATTTTGTAACAACTACAGTATCTTCGATATACTAGGATTTTTTTTATAAGAAGGATTCGAGCTACACTTACACACACCTAAATCTAATGGTTAAAGAACATATTGTTTCTGTGGATGATGAATTTCTGCCTCACGAAACGATGATTGTTCAACATTCTTCTAGAACCTTCAAAGGTGGCCATTAAGATGACACTATATTTATATATGATATATAATATGTTTATGTTTTACTTAATCTTCTGTATTTTTCATTTATTTCATACCTTTATGGTTTCCATTATGGGTAAACGTGATATCTTCATTTAAGGAAGTGCGGACTACCGCCCCCTCAAAGTGATTTGATTCGTTATTACCATATGTGGTACGTATAAAGGGTATATTTAATGATATTATATATGATACCATACTGGAATTAAAATACTATTTTGTATCATTATGTTTTAATTCCATTAAATATTAAATAGAAATGGAAGTAGCGTTCATGCGTACGTACGGCTTACCGTCTCCATGAACGGTACATTTCATTTCTTATCTCAAAATGTTATGTAATATTATAAGTACATATATATAATGGATATATATGATGTATGTTACATCTAAATGATTAATATAATTCTAGAATTAAAATATACATACCTCTCATATAGTTTTAATTCCATTAATACGACATAGAAATGAAAGTAGCGTTCATGCGTACGTACGGCTTACCGTCTCCATGAACGGTGCATTTCATTTCTTTCCTCTAAATGATTATGTGATATTATAAATACATGTATATGCTGGATATATATGATATATATGATATCCAAATCAGGAATATCATTCTGGATATAAAGAACCTTTGACCACACGAACAACATGTAATTGTAAGAAGTCCACTTTCAACTTAAGAACCAAATATCGACAAAACAATCATTATTAACTTAATGATTACATAATGTTTATAACATGGAAATAAGTGATATAAAAGGAATAATAAGCTTGAAAAAGGTTCTTAATCAAGTAGAAATTAACTCAAGTTTATTATTCAGGAGATTAAAGAACGATCGAGTCAAGTCGGACCCGAGGTAAGGGATCCTACCCCTCTATTTCTTTTTAAGTACACTCTTTTATGTCATTCCTTTTAAGCTCATCTTTCTAATGATTGGGATGTTCTTTTATATTGATCCTACATTACTTTTTATGTTCATATGATGAGAGAACCTATTTTCTCTCATCAATCCATTTTGGATGTTTTGAGTGGCGCCGTTGGGCTGCCGAATTTTCGTAAGAGATCTAACCTCTCTCTTTATTTTTAAGTACTCTCCTTTATGTCACTTCATTTAAGCTCATCTTTTTTATGATGGGGGATGTTCTTTTATATTCCTATTGCTGTACATTTTATTTTAATGTGATGATATACCCTATTTGATCTCATCAATCCATTTTTGGAAGTTTTAAGTGGCGTCGTTAGGCTGCCGAGTTTTTGTAAGGGATTTTTCATCTCACTTTTATTCCTGTGAGATTTATGCTACATTTTCCACAATTTCCTTTGAGTGGTGTATATACTTCCCAATATTCTACTCTTTGTTTAATATGCTTTCGTTTATGATTATTTAAATCAATGATGTATTTTCCTTCTTTCGTGGGGTTTATGTTATGCAAAATACCCAAGTCGGTAAGGGAACCTTTCATCCTCTTATTTTTAAAAGACTTCTTTTGTTGGGTCTTTTAATTTACATATTGTTATGTTGGGATATGTTCTCATATATCCTTATTGATGTAAATTTTATGTCCAAGTGATGAGATACACTTTTTATCTCTCATCAACTCATTTTGATGTGACACCGTTAGGCTGTCAATGGAACTTCTTAACCCAATTTCGATTTCTTTGGGTTCAACATGTAGTTATTGAATATGTCATCCTTTGAATATGTGTGATTGACCTTTGATTATTTTACACTTAATATCCACTTATATTTGGTGTATTCGTTTGTCACACATAATTATGTAATTGATTTATCCTTAAACCAAGGATACCGTCTTTGTATGGGACTTCGTCTCAATCTCCTTTCATCGAGGCATATTTTGTTTTATACACAAACTTCTTTTATACGGTGTATAAACCCCTTTGACTTTTACGGTTATCCAAAGGGAATCTTTTTATATGAAGAATTTTACTAAACGACAAAAGGGAATGTTTTTGTCATACGTATGCGGCGACAACGACTTCTCCGTCGCCGTGACCATTATTTGAGTTTCGGCTTCCTCTACAAGCCATAACTTTTTTTAAAAAAGAAAAATAAATACCATGTTTTACTTTTCTTTTATTTTGGTATTGAAAATTGTTTTCATAATGTTTTTATATCAATTTGTTGTATTGATATCTTGTGATTGAAAGGTGGAAATGTTATGCTTCCTTCATGCATGTTTTATGTGTACGATTATATTGAGGTTCTTGGGCATTATTATGAAGACGGGTGGTTCCGTGATAGACTAAGGGCGGGTGAGACCGATATAGCTCTCCAATGAATTGGGTAATGTGAAGGAGTGAAACGTTAAGGTTTCTCCGAAGAGATTTAGGGAATATACTGTGATAGGTATTCCAAAACATAACCAAGAGGGTTACTCCCTATGTCAGAATGTTATGAATGCCTCAAGTTACCTTTTATGTCTTATGATTTATATGATTTATTCATGATTTGATTAGATATGTTAAAGTGCCTATGTTTTATGGGTAAAGTATGATTTCATTATTATGTATATATGAACTCATGTTTCCTTTCCATATTTTTATATCCCTTACTGAGCTTTTTATGCTCATCCCAAGTTTTTGAAATGTTTTCACAGGTCAAGGGAAAGGTACGTGATGTGATGATAGTGTCAAGGATGTGTCAAGAAAGAATCCAAGTTTTATTTTAAATATGTTTCTGTTGATGGGAAAAAATGAATACAATCTTTTATGTAACCACTTTGTTTAAATGTGGAATGTAATGCAAGTTTTATGATCTAATTCTCTAAAACTCTAAACCTGAAAAGATCCTCAATGTGTAATCTTTTAGTAACTCAAGATTAAGTATGGTTTAAGGCTCGGGCCTTATAGTTGGTATCAGAGGTCGGTTTAGATAACTTTAGATGTTAGGGTGTCCTCTAAGCATAAGTGACATTACCAAAATGGTTAGGATTTCAGAAAGAGTCCTAGTTTTAGATAAAGTAAATGAGTAAGTATATATTAGTGTTTATCTTCCTCATTAGTACATGATGGTTTTGTTGATATACTCACATGACCTTTCTGTTTTTAGTGAATGGATGGATCTAGCAGCCACCAAAGTGACAATAGGTTTGAAGGAAACTGTGGTGGTTCTCTGATTAAGAGACTGGATGAAATGGGGTATTCAATGAGGAAACTCATGGTTGTTCTAAACCAACTATCATGGAGTCACGATCATCCCCTTGAACCTTGGTGTGTTCTGTAATGCATCATGTACGATATTACCAATCGATGTGGAAGTTCAGGTAATAATTATAAAGGTAACCATTAGAGTTTATATGATCCTTACTTTTGAGGAAATTATGGGTTATTATATGTTATGATGGAAAGTGAAAGGCATGAGATAAACTTGAGATTAAAATATGTTATATTTATTTTTGAAGATTTTATCTCGTTTTGGGAAATGTTTTGAGAATTATATAGTTTTGGAAAAAGGACAACACGCAGACCGTGTGACAACCCGTCGCGTCGGACAAAGCTGCGGGAATCGAACCCACAACCAAAGTGCAACTGGTATTTATCGCCTACCACTGGATTACGTGAAGTCCCTGGTTTTTTTAACTAATTATTTTTAGTTATATGATCTTATGAATCTAGAATAATCTGATTTTGGGTTATCTATGGAAATTATTAACCTATCATGGTGGATATGTGATTAGGTCAATTACTTTTCAATACGAGACTTTATGAGCAATTGATGTTGTTTGGAGATAAATGTTACGATTTAACTTGGAAGAATATGTGACTAAATCCTTAAAATATTTGGGTTTCAATATTAGTTTGGTTTACTTTGAAGAATTTTTATGGAAAAATTGTTTATCGAATGGTCCTCGTTGAACTTTGGGTTTTGTTGGACAAATTTTGGAGATTAAGCATAGATTTTCTTTTTAAAGGGTTATCCTTTTCTGGATTATCTGACCTTGTACTAACCTTTTTGGTTTTGGTTTTGGTTAAGGTCTAAAGATATGGGAAGTATATAGTTTTCTTTGGTGGATTAGGTTATTCTCTAGAATTTGATTATAGTACTCTTAATGTGAACAAGTCTCCCTAAATACTCGTCTTTTGGAAAAAAATTATGAGTTTGATTAAGGAATCTAGTAAAAGTTGAAATTCAACATGATAAGTGATTATGTTTCCTTATGAATAAATTCCTCAATAAAAAGTAACTTGAAACAAAAATTTTTTCTATTAACTTTTCCTACTGGGGAATAGAATACCGTTTAACCCATCACAAGTTTGTGATTTTCTTATGGTTAACTTTCTCCTAGACATGTTTACTATCACTCTCCCTCAAGAACATGACCCTTCGTTTTTTCCTCCATGTCCATATTTTCGTACTTGGAATCCTAGTATGGGTTAACTCAGGTGACCTTTGTACTTATCTTTCTTTATTTTAAAGTGATTGTTTTACCGACTCTTGTTCCGATGTGGGACTTTCAAGGATGTTTCCAAGATCAATTTTAAAAATTGAGAGGACGCAATTCCCAAAAGGGGGGAAGGATGTAACACCCCAGGTAAATAAAGAATATGACATCTTTATATTTATCCATATTTGTGAATAAAATATTAATATGACTTTAAAGGGGACGCTATGCTCGATGGCGTACCCAACACGCAACAACGAGTTTCTTGGAAATCTTACGTTGCACTCTAATAATAAAATAATATTATTTTAAATTGTAGTTAACATGTAGCCGTTGTATTGGCAGGAATGGATAGAAATCACTAAAATATGATTATATATGTTTTTAAATGTTTTTACATTTATCCAATAAAAGATAAAGTCTTAAAATACGGAAAGAATTCAATTTTAGGCGTATATGCCCTAGTTTTCACTAAAGGTTCACTTATCGCCTTTTGATGGAGAACTGTCATTAAATATAGTTTTTTTCACTATTATACATTATATTGGACCAAATAAAACTCTTCTTAAGAATTGGGACATCAAAATTTACTTTGTGTAAATTTTTGGTATCTTTCCGATAAAGTTTATTTTTTTAATGAATAGTGTAAAATGTTGTATTTTAATTCAAAACCACTTTTTAATCTAATTTATTTATATGATTAGATTATATTTTTAATTGGTTTTAAAGTTAAATTAGAATATATTTTTACCATTAAATCCAATAGTGGTCGTTGGAATTAATTTCACTTTGAAATCAGACTTAATCTAGTGTCAATCTTTTGATAATTATTATTTCATAAAAATGCGCTATTTGCTCTGACAGCGGGAATTAATTATTAAATTAATTAATGTGACTTATATGTTTTGAATTTTGTAAAATAGACTTCATTTTTGAATTCGGAATATAAAATATAGCTTAGGGTGAATTTTTGGGATTTTTCTGAAAAACTTCAATTTTTGATGAATAGTGAAACCACTAAGTGGTACTTATAAAAACTGATTTTTCCGTTTAAATGAAATTTTGCCATCTTTGTGTTTTTAATTTCAAAAATCCGACATACATGGTTGTCACTAAGAAGTAAAATGAGATTCAATGGGATAAAAATAATTTTTGGTGAATAGTAACTTATTAAGTTTTTAATCGCGATTAGAGGTAATTAGTGTAGTTTATGGTAAGAATAATGTTTTAATAAACTGAAATGACCTAGAAACATGTCCTACCCTCATTGGATGTGTCATGGCCGACCAAGAAAATCCATGGGTCAACATGGGGACCCAATAGAGCCACTTTGGTTGGGAAATGACATAAATATCTTTTTATTTAATGTTAAAGTAAAAATGACACAAACATGAGATGTTTTACTAAAAGAATTTTTACATGGGGTTATAAAAGTCATATTTTTGACTATAAATATTCATTGGAAAGATAAAAATATTTCCTACATCATAGTATTTTTTTTATAATTTTTAGACATTAAATAAATTAAATTATTTATGACATCATGATGATGCAGCGATGACCTCATTATTTAACAATTTAAATAAAATGGAAAGATAATGTAATATATAAGACCTAAACATGTCCAAAACCTATTGGATGAGTGGATTTCGAACCCTTATCACCTTATCCTCGAAATACTTCAATGTGGGACCTTTAAAATTCGAAGCTCCTTTGAAAATAAAGTAACATTTTGTAACTTTACAAGAGTGCCCCTCCTCTCCTCTAATAAAAGGCCCCCACCTCTACCTCCTTACCCACACTCCCAAATCCTTTGGCTCGGCCAACCCCTACCCATTTTGTCTCTCCACTTCCCTATCTTACTCCTTGAATCCTCACTTTGGGCAGAAGTCTTCCCAAGGAATCCTTTGATCTCAAACCAAAGGGAGTTACCCGATTTTAAGGTAATGTCTTCACTTGTGTTGTTTTGTTTTATTTTGATTCTCCAACCCCCTAAACTCTTTTTATTCATTTATTTTGTAACAACTACAGTATATTCAATATACTAGGATGTTTTTATAATAAGTATTCAAGCTACACTTACAGACGCCTACATCTAATGGTTAAAGAACATATTGATTCTGTGGATGGCGAATTTCTGCCTCATGAAACAATGATTGTTCAACATTCTTCTAGAACCTTTAAAGGTGGCCATTAATATGACACTATATTTATATATGATATATAATATGTTTATGTTTTAATTAAGCTTCTGTATTTTTCATTTATTTCATACCTTTATGGTTTCCATTATGGGTAAACGCGATATCTTCATTTAAGGAAGTGCGGACTACCGCCCCCTCAAAGTGATTTGATTCGTTATTACCATATGTGGTATGTATAAAGGGTATATTTAATGATATTATATATGATACCATACTGGAATTAAAATACTATTATTTATCATTATGTTTTAATTCCATTAAATATGAAATAGAAATGGAAGTAGCGTTCATGCGTACGTACGGCTTACCGTCTCCATGAACGGTACATTTCATTTCTTATCTCAAAATGTTATGTACTATTATAATTACATATATATAATGGATATATATGATGTATGTTACATATAAGTGATTAATATAATTATGGAATTAAAATATACATACCTCTCATATATTTTTAATTCCATTAATACGACATAGAAATGAAAGTAGCGTTCATGCGTACGTACGGCTTACCGTCTCCATGAACGGTGCATTTCATTTCTTTCCTCTAAATGATTATGTGATATTACAAATACATGTATATGCTGGATATATATGATATATATGATATCCAAATCCGGAATATCATTCTGGATATAAAGAACCTTTGACCACACGAACAACATGTAATTGTAAGAAGTCCACTTTCGACTTAAGAACCAAATATCGACAAAACAATAATTATTAACTTAATGATTACATAATGTTTATAACATGGAAATAAGTGATATAAAAGGAATAATAATCTTGAAAATGGTTCTTAATCAAGTAGAAATTAACTCAAGTTTATTATTCAGGAGATTAAAGAACGATCGAGTCAAGTCGGACCTGAGGTAAGGGATCCTACACCTCTCTTTCTTTTTAAGTACACTCTTTTATGTCATTCCTTTTAAGCTCATCTTTCTTATTATTGGGATGTTCTTTTATATTTATCCTACTGTAATTTTTATTTTCATATGATGAGAGACCCTATTTTCTCTCATCAATCCATTTTGGATGTTTCGAGTGGCGCCGTTAGGCTGCCGAATTTTCGTAAGAGATCTAACCTCTCTCTTTATTTTTAAGTACTCTCCTTTATGTCACTTCCTTTAAGCTAATCTTTTTTATGATGGGGGATGTTATTTTATATTCCTCTTGTTTTAAATTTTATTGTAATGTGATGAGATACCCTATTTTATCTCATCAATCCATTTTTGGATGTTTTAAGTGGCGTCGTTAGGCTGCCGAGTTTTCGTAAGGGATTTTTCATCCCACTTTTATTCCTGTGAGATTTATGCTACATTTGCCACAATTTCCTTTGAGTGGTGTATGTACTTCCCATTATTCTACTCTTTGTGTAATATTCTTTCATTTATGAGTATTTAAATCAATGATGTATTGACCTTCTTTCATGGGGTGTATGTTTTGCAAAATACCCAAGTCTGTAAGGGAACCTTTCATCCTCCTATTTTTAAAAGACTTCTTTTGTTGGGTATTTTAATTTACATATTGTTATGTTGGGATATGTTCTCATATATCCTTATTGATGTAAATTTTATGTCCAAGTGATGAGATACACTTTTTATCTCTCATCAACTCATTTTGATGTGACGTCGTTAGGCTGTCAAAGGAAACTTCTTAATCCAATTTCGATTTCTTTGGGTTCAACATGTAGTTATTGAATATGTCATCCTTTGAATATGTGTGGATGACCTTTGATTATTTTACACATAATATCCACTTATATTTGGTGTATTCGTTTCTCACACATAATTATGTAATTGATTTATCCTTAAACCAAGGATACCGTCTTTGTATGGGACTTCGTCTCAATCTCCTTTCATTGAAGAATATTTTGTTTTATACAAAACCTTCTTTTATACGGTGTATAAACCCCTTTGACTTTTATGGTTATCCAAAATGAATCTTTTTATAATAAGCGTTTTACAAAACGACAAAAGGGAATGTTTTTGTTGTACGTATGCGGTGACAATGACTTCTCCGCCGCCGTGACCATTATTTGAGTTTCGGCTTCCTCTACAAGCCATACCTTTTTTTAAAAAAGAAAAATAAATACCATGTTTTACTTTTCTTTTATTTTGGCATTGAAAATTGTTTTCATAATGTTTTTATATCAATGTGTTGTATTGATATCTTGTGATTGAAAGGTGGAAATGTTATGTTTCCTTTATGCATGTTTTATGTGACATGATTATGTTGAGGTTCTTGGGAATTATTATGAAGACGGGTGGTTCCGTGATAGACTAAGGGCGGGTGAGCCCGATATAGCTCTCCAATGCATTGGGTAACGCGAAGGAGTGAAACGTTAATTTTTCTCCGAAGAGATTTAGGGAATATACTGTGATGGGTATTCCAAAACGTAACCAAGAGGGTTACTCCCTACGTAAGAATGTTATGAATGCCTCAAGTTACCTTTTATGTCTTATGATTTCTATGATTTATTCATGATTTGATGAGGTATGTTAAAGTGCCTATGTTTTATGGGTAAAGTATGATTTCATTCTTATGTATATATGAACTCATGTTTCCTTTCCATATTTTTATATCCCTTACTGAGCTTTTTATGCTCATCCCAAGTTTTTGAAATGTTTTCACAGGTCAAGGGAAAGGTATGTGATGTGATGATAGTGTCAAGGATGTGTCAAGAAAGAATCCAAGTTTTATTTTAAATATTTTTCCGTTGATGGGAAAAAATGAATACGATATTTTATGTAACCACTTTGTTTAAATGTGGAATGTAATGCATGTTTTATGATCTAATTCTCTAAAACTCTAAACCTGAAAAGATCCTCAATGTGTAATCTTGTAGTAACTCAAGATTATGTAAGGTTTAAGGCTGGGGCCCTATAGAAACCATGAAGAACATGTGGTCCCTTACCATAGACTCCAAGGGCCTCCTCCTTTGATTGGAATAAGACCTCTTCAAGTTTTGCACCACTTTCATCCTCATATGAATAAGTTGAACCTTCTCTATCATGCTATGTGCTACCTCGGGACCAAGAACAGTTGTCTACCCAACCTCTGTCCATCACGAAGGTGAATGACACAATATTCCATGTAGGGCTTCAAATAGATCCATGCTAATGGAAGATTGATACCTATTATGGAAATAAAACTCTTCCATGGGTAGGTTTTATACCCAAGATCTACCCAATTACATGACGCATGCTCGCAACATATCTTCCAGTATCAGGATAATCCATTCTATCTTCCCATATGTCTAAGGGTGGAATGAAGTGTTAGGGTGTAACTAAGTGCTAAAATCATGCTACAATCCCCTCCATACTCATGAGCTAAAATTTGTATCCTTATCGGAGACAACAGATATCAGAACCCCATGTATCCACACTACTTTATCCATATACGTATTTTCCAAGGAATAAATTGTTCCTGAATCCTTAATCGCTAAGAATTGATATGATGTTTTAATCTGATCCACTACTACCTAGATTGCATCGCAGCCTCCCTAAGCCCTGGGTAACCTCATGATTAAATCCATTGAGATTTCATCCCACTTCTACTCAGGGACATATAAGGGATGAAACAAACCATTGGAGACATGGTTCTCAACCTCTACATGCTTTAAAACTAAACACTTTTCCATAAACTCTTACACATCATGTTTCATCGAGGGCCACAAAAACTGTATCCTCAAGCAATGTTACATCATGGAAACTCATGGGTGCACCGCTAAGGGTAAGATATGAAACTCAAGGAGGAATCAATTGCGCACTAACACAAGAATAAATAGCCTCTCACTAAAGAGCATCTGATTTTGACCATCCTCCAACCATCTCTTTGAAGCATCACTCTGGTCAAAGTTATCGCCCATCACCTCTACCTCAAAGAATTCCGATTGAGACTCCTCCACCTACTGCATTAGATAAGACTAAAATGCCATCTAAAATAGATAGAATCGACCATCATCCATTAATTCACCTATGTGTATGGATGCTAACTCCTCCATTACCCTCAAAGAATCTATAGATTCCCAAACTACCTCCTTATGCAACTTCCTTTTCAGGGTATCAGTCAAGAAATTCTCCTTTCCTAAGGTGTAATAGATCTCAAAATCATAGTCCTAGATGAACTTCACCCACATCTACTATCTCAAGTTCATATCATGCTGGGAAAAGATTTACCTAAAGCTCTTGTGATTTGTGAAGACCATAAATATCTCCCCAATAAGCTAATGCAGCCACAACTTCAGTGCAAACATGAACGCTACAATATCAAGATCATGGGTGGAACAGTTACATTTATGGGGACATAACTTCCATGACCCATAAGAGATAATTCCCCATTGTGGAATCAACACACTTCCCAAGCCTAGATAGGAAGCATCACAAAACACTTTGAACATCACCCCTTCCTCTGGCTACCGGAGCACTAGAGCACTGACCAACATCCCCTTTAGATAGTCGAATACTACTTGGCATTTCTCGCTCCACACAAAATCTTAGTCTTTTCTGGTCGGAGTTTTTAAGGGAGATGAAACTCAAGAGAAATTAGATACAAACCTCCAGTAATAGCCTGCAAGATCAAGAAAACTGCAGTCCTCCACCACATTCTTAGGTACTTCCCAAGAAAAAACTGCTTAAACATTTGATGGGTTTAATGTTACACTCTATTTTGAAACCACATGTCCATGGAAATTCACCTCACATGTCCATAAATTACACTTAGACAACTTTATTTAGAGATTGTGGCATCGAAGGACTAGTAAGGAAGGCATGAGGTGCTTGGTATGCTCATTCTATGACCTCGAGTAGATCAGGATGCCATCGATGAATATGATGATGAACCAGTCCTTGAACTCAATAATATATATAGTTCATAAGCCCCATGAACATGACTGGTGCATTCTTAACACTGAATGGAATGACTACAAACATGATGTTCCCGTACCTGCATCTGAAAGTAGTCATCAGAATATCACCCTCCTCTACCCTCAATAGGTGATATCCATACCACAAATCGATCTTAAAAAATCAACTTGATCTTCTTAGATGGTCAAAAGAATAATCTATCCTTGGAAGAGGGTAACGATTCTTGACTTTCACCTAATTCAGCCTCCGGTATTCTATGCACAACCTCATATTACCATCTCTATTCTTTGAAAACAACACTAGAGCACCCCATAGTGACACATTGGGCTGGATAAATCCGTTCTTAATTAGTTCATCAATCTATATCCTCAACTACTACAGCTCAGAAGGTGTCATTCAATAAGGATCCATCAAAATTGGAGAAGCATTAGGCTGTAAGTCTATCTCGAAATCAACGTTACTTTAAACATTAAAGTCACAACCTCCTTTGGAAAAAACATACAAGAACTCCCCCAAAAACTTCATGAACCTCTACCATCTCAGCATATAACGATTCCATTGACATCTCGGCCAATATGGAAAGAAGAGTCTCCAAACACTGACTTCCCACATGAGAGCTCCTCTCACTAACAAAAGTCATACACTATACATCCATGTCAGAAAACATGACTCTCCTCTGAAAGCAGTCGATAACGGCATGCACAGAATACAATCAGTCGATGTTGAGAGTAACATCGTACGGATACATCTCATAGAAAGAATATATCCCCATGGGACTGATGCAGCCCCATCATAATTATACATCCCCAACATACATCAAACAATCTGGTTTGACCTCAAACTAGCATACTCAACACCAGGGGAACTGGTTGCTTTGCTATATATAGTCGCAAATCATGGGCTAGAGTGGATGCAATGAATAAGTACGAAGATCATAAATCAAATAAAGGAAACATAAGAGTACTAAACAAACCGATCATACCTCAAATGATTTATTTCCCTGCTGGAACTACTACATATGTGGTATGCAACTAAACTGGCCCTGCTCCTCCCCCCCTCTGCTGAAAACTGACTCCACGACCACACCAAGGTCGAGGTCCCTGAGGAACACCTTGAGGTCGGCCTCCGCTTATTCTATCTCCCTCCGGTAGAGCAGGAGCCTGCTGTCTCTACTACTAAAACATCCTGGATGGAAACTACTAGTGAGGAGGGCACTGAACCTTCCCACCTCCACCATATTGAGCTCAAACGATCATCGGACACTAAATTTGAAGATATACATGGGATCCACAAGAGAAACACATTGGTCCCAAGTTCATAGGAAAATCATGATGACCTGAAGGAAGAAACAGAAACTACTAAGGTCAGTTCCTTTTGGGTGGAAACTTTGAAGGACCTAGTGCCCAAAACCTATTTTCGGTAGCCTTTCCCTTAAAATAACCCTTCTGGCTCCCCTCCCATGGTAGACCTCCTAGTGAGTGAATCCACTCAACTACCTCTACCTTATTCTGGACTTCCAAGTGCATCGGCAAGGTAAAGGGAGTAACCAAATTCTAGAGAGAAGGATATCGTGTCTCCTCTTGATGTATTACATGATACTCCTCATCCGGAAAGAGATCTGGGTCAAAATGAAAAATATATTTGAAATTTATCACCAACTCTCATACCAACTCAATCCCCTACTATAGAGATACTAACACCTACCTCTTCCAAACCATTATGGTCAAATAAAGGAATTCAGCTCAGAAATCCTTCTCAAAATCAACCCAAAGAATGTCAGTCTCCTTCCTATCCCCTAGGTACAAATTCCACCACTGACAAGTAGCTCCCTATATCTGGATCACCTCTAAAGGAACCCAGTACTTCTTCAAATCCTGGATCAAGATAAAGGTGATCACAAGATCGTCGATCTAGATTTTTGTCTCCATGTACGAAATGCTGCCCTAGTACTTTTCGAGAGTCTTCTTCTAGAAATCATGTATCTTCCTTTTCCACTGATCCTCCTCCTCTTCTCAATAAAACCTCAATCAATTGACCGGGTTAGCCTACTGAGCCTCTACTACCTGCACTACACATGAACGATGACCGAGTACTATTGCTGAAAAAGGTAAACAATGAAATCCTAAGTTTGCGTAGTATGAAATTTTATTTAAGATTCATTTTAACTCAGTATTTATTTAAAATTATCCAAAACATCCAATTAAAATAAGAACATGGGTCATTATGATGCATGTACATATCCTAGGGTCTCTACCCTTAAAATGGTGTATCCTCACTTAGTTATTCGGTAGGTTCAGAGTCCTTCTGTTGGATCACAGGGGCCCCTAAAATCCCGTTTCCTAGATGGTATTCCCTGGACTATGTTACGCACCAAGATTTCCTGACATTGTTTCCCTACCAACTCATGCAATCATCACTATGCATACTCTAATTTCCATCCTATCGCTTGACCATCAGATGTGATACCATTCTGTCATTACCCCCTCCCTCCAAATATGACCCTCCTGAGCTTGAAATGGTGAAAAATAGATAATGACCCCTGAGTTCCGCCTCCATTAGGCCCTGGGGTGGAGACCAACACCAAGGGTATGAAATTATAACAAAATTAGAGGCTTTACACTATTATAGTAACCATGATCGGGAGATAAGATACATTACCCTCGAAAAAAATCCAATGCATATATAAAATAAGGACAAAACCATACCACATGCATGCTTAAAACAAAACTTCTAGAAATACAATAAAAACTAAAAGGTAAATACCAAAAGTAAACGCTAAGCAGCAAAACAACAACTGTCCAAAACTTCAATCTAGTAACACCCATCACAGTCCACGTAGTCCTCATAGAAACCTGGAAGTATTTTTATAATGTAGGGTGATCATAAAACTATACTCAGTAATAAAAACCAAGGCCTCTCATACACAAGTGGGAGAAACATACTAATGCCCCTGTGAGAATATAGCAGAATACAATAGTACAAAACAAGGAATACTAGCCTTCCCAACCTCACCAAGGCACATTCACCAAATTACGCAAGTCATGTAATGTAATATAATAAGCACATCGATGTTTTGGGTACCCTGCACCACTCCCACTATTTAGCTACTCATACCCTAACAGAAAACATCCTGGTGATTCCACACTCTTCCACAAGCCCCATGTCACAACCCAGCCACACTAACCTGGGCCTAAGACCTAGTCTTGAAACCTATGAAAATGAAGATCACCACATCTTTCTCACAGACACCTGGGCCACAACCATACTGCATCCCACCCCACAGAAACTTGGGCCACAACCAAACATCATCTCGAAGACGCATATGAAACCACACCACATATCATCTCATAGACACCTAAGAAGGCACACCATTCCCGTAGACACCTGGGCCTCACAACCGCACCACAACCTATCCGAAGAGTATTGCACTACCATGCCAAGAAATTAGAGTTGGGAAGAACCAGTAACCAGCTATCCATCTCCCCACTGGGATGTTGGGAAAAGACACCCTCCCATGTGATAATGGGGGTGTTCGGAACATAGTGTTCAACAAGGGTGGGGTGCACATAGAAATCACAAAGAAAAAACAAATAGATACATATATGGTACCAATAAATCAATAACAACCTATGGCTTCACAATAATCTCTAACCAACCCATGACTTACCCATTTTACCGTCATGCCTAAAATACACACACCACATAATAATCCATAAGACCATTTTTTGTTTTCAATTAAATTCTGTTTAACCATTTACTTTCATTATTAAATGGTTCTTTTATCAAATACATCATTAATAGGAAACTACCAAACAAAATACATAACAAGAAACACAACCAAAGTCATCTCAGAATGTGAAAATCCAAAAAAAATAAAATATCTTCACATTCATCCACATTTGATGCCCATTCATGATATATAGATCTCTAAACATAGAGAAAGAATTTTTCATGATACTCATAGAGAAAATCTGGGGAAATAACCCATATCAACCATTATCATCATTCTTCACATTCATCTCGTTCAAGTCATGTTACAACCAAACCAAACCCCAACACACAACCCCATCTGGTCACACTTCACCACAAAATGTTCCCATAACCTCGGTGCACCAGACAACAATCCTACAGCCTCTATAAACAACACATGTTCATCCATTCCACAAACAATCAATATCTCTACCTGAGATTCCATTACATGGTCAGGATGATGTATTGTTTACAAGTCCATCCATTCCACCATCCGAACCAACCCACATTCCATAGCACAACCACTTCATGGCTCATACATCTAACACACACAACCATAGATATCCCAGAAAACACCTCAACCCAAATACCAAAGAATAACACAATTCTAGATTAAAAAAAGTGTCCCATAATTAATTCTTCTTAATAATTTAAAGGATTATCACAGAAATTTTATGATTCAGGGGAGTCTGTTAATTATCCAAGTGTACATAATTAACCAATTCCCATTTTTCAAGTGTTCCACAATAACTAACCAACATGAAACTTGTTTAGTGAAAAATAAAGGACCACCAATTTCCATGATTTTCAGTGGGGCATTTAGCTGGTACAATCAAACATCCCAAATAAGATCAAGGATGTAAAAATCATGTGAACACACCCCACTTCCCTTTTTAATTCAATTATCCAATTCTTTATCTTTAATTAGGATGTCACAACTATGATCCAAAGGAAAAAAGTATATACCTCCCACTTAATAAACAATCAAATAGAAATGAAGGAGAAACCCTACCTCGAAGAAGCTTCTCAATTCATCTGGGCATCGTAGGGTGAAGAAGAAACCTTGCAAGTGACAGCCACACCGCTAAAACGTGGATTAACCTATTCCATAGAAAAGGATAATAAAAACACTTCTGAAAATCTCATCCCAGGACAACCTGAATTGCAGTAGCAAATTCCAAGGATAATAACAAGATAAAATAGATGAAAATGTGGTGAAATATTACCATGGGTTGATAGTGGATTGCGAACGAACAACCACCAGATTCAATTGAACAAGGAAGGAGGAGTGGGGATTAAGAGTCTCCTCAGGGAGCCTATGGTTCATCTAGAATGAGAGGGAAAATAAATAATGATTGAATGAAATAAGTTTCACCTAAATTAAAACTTTTAAAAAACCTAGGTCGGGGGATTACCCAATGTGTAATCCCCTTTCACGTCATAAAACCCCTCGAGGTCCACTTCCATAGAAAAACCCATCACTACTCGAATTATTTTATTTTTCAGACCACAAATCTCCTCACACCATAAAAAATTCTAGAAAACCCATGAACTTGAGATTCACATTGTGTAACCTCATTATAAAGTTTGTAATCCTCCTACTTCCACCCTTTATCATCAGAACCTCTCCAAACTCCATTCGAAAAATTCTAACCTATAAAGTCCGTAAAGTAACGGACCATGAGGACACGAACCGATATATAGATGTAAATTATTCTATTAAAATAATAAAATATTAGTATATAAGAGATATTTATGTCATTATATTAGTATAATTGCAGATTATTTGAAGGATATGGAAGAATAAATAAAATAAAAACACTCTTTCAAGAACGATGACTCTTTTCCTGACAACTTCCTTAGGTTAGCACCAAAATCCTTATTAGGAGTGCTTATGAATAAAAATAAGGCCTATAAGACTTTTTGATATAGGTAAGGAAGATATTTGGGTAGGTTTTTGATAAACCAAATGGTTTTTGAAGTGTAAAGAGGATAGTAGGGGTCCCTTTTATAAATGGGGGAGAGTACACACTTGGAATGTTTGAAAAAAAAACAGGATGTAACTATGTTTTAAACATGAAACAAGGCTAAAAAATGTCTCATTATCAATCCTTAGATGATATAAGGTGTAAATATGTCGTTAAAATGGGATTTGACCAAGTTTTTATGTCATTTTAGCCCTTATAATTTTTAGTTTTACCCCTGGTAAACCTATTTTAACCTTAACTATGGTAATTAATTTTTACTGTTTTTACTATTCATTTTGACCAAAAGATAAGTTGAAATTATTATATAATATTAATTATAGTGATTAAAAATATGGAATACATTTTTCCAAATTCCATTCACAAAAGTGTAAAATTTTAATTTAAAATTAAACCTAGGGAGGCGATGAAAAAGCAGTTTTCCAAAGATAAGATGTTCATAAGTATATAAAGTTTTAATATAAAAAGTCAACATGAATTTTATTAAAATGACCAAAATTGGTCTACTAATAAAATAATTAAACTCATGTTACTTTTAAAATATTTCTAAACAAGGTGTAACTTTGAAAATTCTTAAAACAAAAGTGCGGTTTTTAATAAGTATTAGTATTTTCATTATTCACTAAAAAATTAATCTTTTCAAAAAATTATCAAAAAATCACTCAAATATAATTTTTGACATTTATATTTTGAAAATAAATATTATTTTTTAAAATAAATTTTCTAAAAGTGGAAAAAATACTTTTATTATTTCTTCACAAAATGCAATAAAAAACATTTTTTGGGAAAATTGTATTTTTAAAACATATAAAGATTTTACTAATAATTAAGTACTTTTTTAGAAATATTATTTCGTTATATAAAATAGTTATACTTAATTTTTAAACTGTTGTTATTCCTTTTTTCCTTTTTTGAAAAAGGGAATCCTTGAGTGTGGAATTTTCGAACGTTTCCACACAAGGGAACCCCCCTCCGCACAAAGAGGTCACTCTAGAGAGAGCCCCAGCCAAGAAGGAGACATTGTCATCCAAAAATGGAAGAGTGTACCAATCGGTGACAACCCTATCAGTGATGGTTTGAAACAACAATCTTTCATCACAGGTGGGTTGTGGATCATTTCACCCACCTGATTAGGAACCGGGTGACCCGACAAGATGAGTGGATCCCGGGGGAAGTAGAAATTATCCCAAGGTAGGATTCTCAAGAATCAACCCCTTTACATCCCAATGAATAGTGGAGTTATGCTCCCAAGAATCAAACCCTACACCTCCTTTCATTTTTCACTTTTAAAATGTGATTATTCATATTCACACCACCAAGTTTAACAAACTATATTATAACGACAATGTTTAAATAATAATAATAATATTACATTATGGTTTGTTAAAACTCGATGTTACATGTAACACAAGTTATCAAAGAAAATAAATTTATTCGAAGAGAAAAATATTTCATAAAAATTCAGGATGTTACACCAGAACACATTATTTCCTTTGATATCATAGTATTAGGCACAAACATGTGCTCTAGTCTTGGAAATTAGTGTCGGTAAGAACATTTTCATAGTCTAACGTCAATCAATGATAATTTTTTCTGTTATTTTCAATTTTATAGAAAATAAAACATTTGGAAATAAATTATTTTACCTTTATTATCCTTTTTTAGACATTATATAATTATTAATCTCAAATTTCTCCCACTTTTTAATTTGTGTCATAGTATCCCTCAACTACTAGATTCAGAGGACTTAGACGCTTGAGTATTCTAGTTGGAAAATATCCTTAAACCTCTCTTCATATCCCGAACTATGGAATCTCCAATAATTTGAGTTTATAGTGTATGATTATGTATTTCCAATCAAATTAAATCATAGTTTCTTGATCTATTGAGTGGGGTCTCATCTATTATGAATCATAAACATGGATTCACTCAACACTTTCCTCTAAAATATCACCAAGCTCGCTATTATTAGTTCTTTATTTCCAATTTTAGCTAAGTTAACCCTCCACCCTTGTTATAACTCACTGATAGGAGGAACCCTTGACTATTGATGATGAGAACTCAGTGCTACGGTTTCATTCTAATTACAGTGGTTGAAGGTATTTATGAATTAATATTTTATTTATATGTTTTTAAGTTCTTTTATTTTTCATCATGAATAAAATTTAATTATATTTATCATGTTTATTTTTAAGTGATATCACTCATAACATTAACCTTCCATAAATCGAAATCATTTATCACATGTGTTCATATATTTAATTTATTCATGCTTGTTAAATATACTATGTGATCGTGTCTCATCCATACATTCACAAATAACTAATCATACATGAAAAAATAAACAATGATGTGATCATGAGTTTTTTTCTACTATTTGATCAATTGAGTGGATGATGGATCAAATAAAACCCTAGTTTATTTACATGATTTATTTTCTAACCCGAATTCCATCCCCCGCCAATCTCCGATGCATTTTGATCATCATGAACCCCTCCAATATTTATAATGTATTCCAATAGGGTGGTGAAGGGAACTAGAGATTTAAGAATTACATTTTATCACTCAAATGTGGACACACTGGACCTTATACATATTGATGTTAGACGTAAGATGTGTAAATCATTAAAAAATGATTTTTAATAAATAATTATTATAAGTATTCACCATTTCAATAATTAGAATTAAATAACTAAAAACCAAACATATATTAGTCCAGTATCAGCTCGTGATCAATAAAAGTGAATTAATATTATATGATAAAAATTAATGTTGCTAAAATTAAACTTAATTACGTTTTTAATGCTTTAAAGTAGCTGTAAAAGAGGATTAATTAATAAATGATACATTCAGTGACACCCAAAATATTTTTAAAAAATTACATTCATTTAAATTGATTTTCATTAAAAAATCATATTCTTTGGGTTTTTTTGGTCACAAAAATGGTCTCTTAATTGTTAACAGGACCTTATTGGGCCTTGTTGGGATAGGTGAGTCGGGTCTAGTCTTGATCAGGTACCCACTTTGAGAAATAGATACCCACAATCACATGTGACAACCCCTTTTTTTGTTTTTAAACGGTCGAATCTTCAGTACAGCTGATGGGTCATAGTTAAATACCATGTTCAGGGGGCAATAGGTGGCATGTTGCACCGCTAAAAAAATAATTTAAAAAATAATATTCATTCAAAAAAATTATTGTGTATTCAATTATCTTAATATAAATATTTCATGAATATTGAAATGGTTAGTTGATCGTCCGGTCACACTAAGAGGAGGGGTGAATTAGTGTAGAACAATTATAGTGAATTATTCTAATATAAACTCTTACCGTATTTTATCTATTCAAGACTAAAAATTCATTTTTTGATTTTTGAAAACACTTTTTGGTTAATTGAGAACCGAAAAAGAGAAACAAACCGAGACGGTGTGTCCAAGGGGGTCCACCATTGCAGACACATGACAAACCAACACAAACAAAACAAGAAAAATCATCATTTCGGGAAACCACCATTGCAGACACAATTGAGGAAAAGTGAGAACCAAACTCAAGAACCTCCAAGATCCAAAACGCCATCATCAGATTCGCCAACACCATCCCAAGTTTCCAAAGAAACCTTCGAACCAGCCCAAAATAGAGGCATGTGTGAAGGGAAATGCCCAAAGAGTAGAGGAGAATCATAAAATGACGTTGTCAGACCCTAGACAACAAAACAGAACCCCCAAATGGCAAACATAGAAAAAGGAGAGACCAAGAGAGGAAATTGCTCAATCACCGAGCATTCTGGAGGTTTCCCTCTGCAACCTCGTAATGACCCGGGAGAACATTGACCCTGCTTGTTCCAAACCCAAAGAAAAATGAACTGAAAAGAAGAGGACATCATCAGTACCAAGCATTCCTGCATCTGCCATCTGCATATGCATACTAACTCTGGAAAACAAACCATGTCCCTGCCTCCAAGAAACCAGCAACCCGATTGTTCCTTCGACGTTCATCTGTGTTTGCGTACAGGACCAAGATGACGATGATGCAACTAATCCAAGGGGACCAACAAAACAAACATTTTAGGAGGTCGATCCTGAAATGAAAGATCTATAGTCAACTTGTCTTTGAAGGATGAATGGCGGAGGAGTCTTCGCCGACAGAGTACTCGAGACATCCCTGGGGCTACAGATGCAAGGAAGCCGAGACCACACCACACCAGGTCGACATCCTCCATCAAGGCCAAATGAAACCACCGAACTCGGATAAGAAAACTATCCTAGGAAAACTCTAGCATGAAGTCGTCGCCGCTTCTTGGAGGCCGAAAGATGGCAGCGATTGTGCGGCGGCAGATCCGGGAGTCCCGCGGACAGATTAACATAGTGACGGGTATGACGGACGACACACTATTGCCAGACGGAAATGCAGCATTGCGCGAGGGGTAACCGAACGGACGTCAGCTGCGTCATGTGAGGGGGATCTGTATCGAGGAACTGTGTGGCAGCGTGAAGGGGAGCCAATGGAGGCAGGATGAAGCGGGGAGGATGATGCAAGTGAAGGGCGGTGGAAACCCTAGACCGAGAGTGCTCCCAAGGCTACATCACACTCTTTAAAACATCTATATTGGTTGAGATATATGGATCTATTTAGGGACTCCCAACAAAATTCACACCACATTCAACGAGAACAAGTAAATAGAACACAAAACACTGTATTTTTACATGATTTGACTCTAGTGTGAGAATTTACTCCTTACTGTGTTTGTTCCCCACTAAGACACAAATATTCACTATATTTTGTTTGTGAATAAAATAGGATATCTCCCAAAAAGTCTCTTCTATATCCTAGTAGGTTTATAGTTTCCTGAAACGTTTTTTATGTTGGTTGGTGTTTGACACTCAAGAGGGGATGTGAATTGAGTTCCTATAAAAAAATTGTCTTAAAATATTTATTTAAATGTTCCCCAATTTAAAATCAAATATATCCCACTTAACCAAAGTAATAGATTTATAAAAGTTTTGATCTTGTGAAATATTTCTCTATTATTGATTATTTATCAGATAAAACAATATGGATTATTATTTTAGTTTTTGAAATCAATCTACAAAACCAAATTCTAATATAAAAACTATCTAATTTTAACTGTCAAAGTGAAGAAATGTTTTCAATGAACAAATAAAATAGTGAAAATAGAACTTTGAAAAGCATAGCATATTTTAAAACAAGAGGTTCGGTCTCAGGGTGAGACTTAGTCCTCTTCACTTGGTGATCACATACCACTAAGAAATTTATATAACTAAACTCGATACACACCGAGGATCGGGGTACAAAAAATCATACATAGCTGTCCAGGTCAACCACACTTCTTCCATAGTTTTTGTGGGAGTGAAAATTACAAATAGGTTAGGAATGGACCTATTATACTATTATTCGTGGGAGTTTAATGTGTAAAAAGATATGTTTGTGAATATATCAATGTATCTTATAATTATGAATATGATACAATGTGTGTTAATAAAACATAGACACACACACTCCAAAAAATATAAAACAGTTCACAAATTGAGAATAAATTAAATAGAATAGATTTATAAGGCTCTGTGTGATGTGCTTTGTAGATTTTGGACTCCTTAAAGATGGTAGAAGTGAAGCTGGAGTAGACTTCTAGAAATAGACAACAAAGTAGAGTGTCGTGAGTGCTTCTAAATTCTATTTCTAGTGATGTGGTTGATGTGTATGATGAGCTCTTCTCTTCTACTATAATGTTACTACACAAAGTTATTCTCTTTAGGTTCTTAGGAATATCTTCTTATTTATTTAGTTTCAAGTTCTTGGGTTTTCCCATGTGCATGAGATCTCTACTGAACTATTTGGATCTGCTTTTCTTTTTGATTATATATGTGCTTTATACACTCGACAAGGAGTATGATCTAGAATGTGTGATGATACCTCATACCTCACGACTTTACATTGACATTAAATTTTGTCTATGAAGGACAGAAAATCTCATTAACATAATAATAGGTACTAAGTTTCATAAATATGATCGCTAGAAGTAATTTTGAAATTAAATGATAGAGAATAAATTTTTCTAAGTCTTGAATGGTATCTCAGATTATTATGTCATTCTATCAGTGGGTGATGCATCGGTAACTCAGCTATCGGTAGCTTATACATAGTAAAAATTATGAGAGGCTATCAGTAACTCAATGAAATGGTGTATCCTCTATTAGTAGTTCAAGCATCGGTGACTTATCCTTATCGGTGACTTATACTTATCCAATACTTTTTAACCAATCTTATAAGGTAAACACTAACAGAATAGATTAAGGTTATATGTAAACATGATTAAATATGATGTAACTTATTAAAACATTATTAAGCATGATTTGTGAGCATTAAAACAAGACGATTCCAATAATATTCCCCTTTTTAATGATCATAAATCAAGTCATTAAATGTAACAACAATTGAATTATTATGATCAAAGTAAGGTCTACTTAACATATTATATTGATCATAAGAGATGGAATTTTAAGATAAACAAAAATATTATACAGATCACTTAGTAAGTTTGTTGTTAATCTCATGATGAATATTTATTTTAATCTCATTCTCCCCCATAGATATATTCCATTACACATTCCATACACATTCTCTACCTTTTGGTATTATCAAAAAGGAAAAACAATTAAGAGAAAGAACAAAAAATGAGAGGAAAAGATAGTGTGTATGTCATTAAACAAACAGTATAAGAGATAAAAAAAAGTTTCAACGGATACCTATCAAGGATCCATCCAATCACTACTTCTCAAAAGTAGAATCCATAATGCCTTTTACCTTATTAGGATTAGTGGTGTTAGGAACATTAGGTGCAGAAGAGGTAGTGGTTGGAGTTATAGTTGGGATATTGGTGAAAGGAAGAGCAACACCAGAAAACATAGGAGGAGCAAGGCTTGGGTTAGAAGAGGAAGGATGTGCCTGTTAGTTCCTAAAGAGTGACAAGTCTAATGTGAATATGATCCTAAGTAATAGGAATGGAAAAAGTTTGGTGAAGAATGAGAAGAAGGATGTTGGATAGGTCAAAGAAGAGAAGCTGCTGGAAACAACAATTACAGTACTCTCATGATGCAGGTAAGGCTTCAATAGATTGATAGAGTCCATTATGATATGACCACCATGGTCTATAGCCTTTTTAAAACCCTCTTTATTTTCCATAAACTTTTTAAGTGTAGGATTGAATTATTTAATCTACTTGACATGTTCTTTTAAGTCTTGAGTGACTGAGGGTAGTCTCAAATTCACAACCAAATACTTGAAAGACTATCCCTTTAATGGTTAATATAAATCATCCTGAAGTAGAAGTCTAATTTCTTGGTTATCTATCCCTAAGAATTAGTGTCACCCTTAGTGTATAATATTACCATATCATGCACATGATCACTATTTTTCTTAATTTTGGATAGTATTTCCTAATATGATCCACCCATTATATTCTGAAGTTATTAGCTTATTACAAATATTATCATCTCAACATCTGAAGTCTGAACAGTAGGAGAATCCGAGGTTGAGGCATATTTAATTACACCTTGAATTTCTATTCTCAAATGATTCAAATCAAGGGATGGAGATGAAAAAGTAACATCTCTATAAGACTCAGTAGTAGTGTCTCCAAGAGATTTCAAAACCCTATCTAAATATGCACTATATTCATGGTCAAACTATTAATGGTAGAAACCCTAGCAACCAGTTCATTAAGAATATTTTGATAGTATGTTACAAATTCTTCAACCATTGTAATTATACGAGGTTCAATTTGATAAACAACCATTTCTGTCAACATAGATGCATCACTTTCATTAAACCTTTCCACTATAGATGGTTGATGTGGAAGGAAATATCTAACTACTGAGCACAAATCTTCCCTAAACATTTTTAGTTCAGCCTTAGTCACATAATTTTTAGGCTATGGTACATCCACAAAAGCAAAATCAAGATCTACATCTTTATTAGTTTCAAAATGAGTTGTTCCTTTAACCACAGATCCCTTAGGATCAGTTTTCCCATCCTATGAATCAGGGAAATCCAATACCAAAGTCACATATAATGGATTTATTTCCAATTCAGGCACAACTATATCATCATAGGGAGTAATAATATCAACTATAACCATTTTTGGTTGTTTATCCCCCTCAACAGGTTCTCTCATCTCAACAGTATATTTCTTCCTGACATAATCAAGTTCTTGTACTGGAGCTACTAGAGAATCTTTTTCAACATGAACTTCTTAATGAATTTGAAAATCTTGAGCTATTTCCTCAAACAAAACTGACTCAGGAGTTTCATGGGATTCCAAAACTGATGCATTTTCCACTAAAGGAGTATCAACATAATTTTTAAGCTCAACATTATCTAGAGTATGACCAATAGGTTCTACAACAGGACCTTGATAATCATTGGGATAGTCTAATACACTATCAGATTCACCAATTCCTTATTCTTCCTCACCATTTTCATTATATGCATTTTCTTCACTAGATTATTCATAAACCTTTTCATTCTTGTCCTCATCTCCATCCCCATCATCATATTCTTCTTCCTCATTTTTATTTTCTTCATTTTCACTATTTGACTCCTTATCTTCTTCACTGCAACTTTGACTAATATATTCATCATTTTATGATTATTTATTATCCTCATCATTATCTTCATCTAGGAGAGGTTCCTTTAAAGGAAGAGACCTAGGAGGGCTAATAGGTCCATAGTTCATACCTTCTATACTTCCAGCTATATCTGGGTCACTTCTATCATCAATAGTTAATTCATTTCCTTGGTTTCTATTAGCTCCGTTATCCGCATCAAAATACTCAACAACCTCATCTGTTCCTAGACTAGGGTCAACCATGTATCTTGGATATGTGGGATATTCAATAGGATCAAATTCTTCGTTAATCTTTTCATTGTCCTCAACCAAAATTTTCTTCCAAGGATTCCAATTTACATGCATCCTCTTATAAAATAATTTTTTGATGCAAAACCCATAAAAGTCAGTTACTGGTTCTTCACCCTCATTCACCAAACCATTGAATTTTAAAATTATAGAAATATGATTGGAGAAAAATAATGAATTTTTCTTGCATTATGGTTTTATCACCTCATTCATATGCACAATTAAATACCTTCAGAAGTTAATATTATTCCCCTTTTGCAAAAAATATATAAAATACACATCATGGTATTTTAGGGATGCAAAGTCCCCTTTTCATGGGCATAAATGATGTTGAATAAACTTTAGCAATAGCCTGCACTCACCATCAAGATCTATTTCTATTGGCCTTCTATGATCTCTATTACCAGTAATCTTAGACAAAGTTTATTCATAACTGAAAATATCACTAGGTGGAAGCTCATTTCCATGATGATCTTCAAACACGCCCTCATGGGGTACCATCAAGAAATTTTCCCACTGCTTGGATGAAAAAGAAATTGTTCTTCCATTTACTATAGACTTAATTCAAAATACCTCTAATCCTTCGAGAAAATTTTTGCATACAGATATAACTCATGCACTAGCCACGGGTAGAATGGTATTTTTTTGGATAACCACTCTAACCATCCTTGTGTTTGAAACACATTCAACAAGAGAGACTATATTCCCAGTAACCATTTGGAATCCACTTATTTCTTAGGAGTGATGATTCATCTCAGGAGTTTGGGATGGATAGGTTTTGGTTTAGTTTCATTGGATTCACCTTTATGTTTTTTATAAGGATTTGAATCATCAAAAGACTTATTAGAGATACACTTAACTTGAACTATTGGTGAGATTCAAAGGTTTCTGGTTCAAGGGAAAAGGGAAATAGTTTGGGATAGAATGGTTCAAAGGTAAGAGTGTGAGATTAGGAGTGTGAGAGAAAAAAATTAGTTGGATCGAATCTAATTTTATCATTTATGGATTTAAAATCATAAAATAAGAAATGTAAATTAAAATAAAATGAACCAAATAAAACAGCGATGTTTTAACATCTAAAAAGATAAATGGAAAATTAGATTAGTGAGACACATTAGTGAGTCCTATTGGTGAGTCCTCAATAATTAACCATTCCTAACTCATGTTTGATGTTACTCATTATTTAATAATTTAATGTCTTAGTAAAAATTTCAGCAAGATGATGTTCCATGCCAATGAATTCAAGAGTTATATCACCTTTTTGATATTGATCTCTCAAAAAGTGATGTATTACATCAATATGCTTTGTTCTTGAATGAGAAACTAGATTCTTAGAAATTTTAATATAACTTGTATTATCATAGTTTATAGGGAAATACCTATATTGATAACTATAGTTTAGTAATGTGTGTTTAATCCACAAAATTTGATCACAAAAACTACCAGAATATATGTATTAATCTTTGGAAAAAGATAATGCAACAAAATTCTATTTCTTGTTGCACCATGAAACGAGAGACTTTCCCAAAAAGTGATATGTTCCAGAGGTACTGTTTCTATATAACTTGAAACCTCTAAGGATAGCATCAGAATAATTATGTAAAATGGTTGTCCTCTATGATAGAACAATCCTATGTTGGTATTGTACTTTAGGTATTTAAAAATTCTTTTAACAGTTAGAAGGTGTGACTCTTTAGGGTTTTCTTAAAAATAGGCACACATATACACACAAAACATAATATTAGGTCATCTATAATACAAGTAAATAATAATTCCAATCATACCTCTATAATTGGTTTGATCCACTAATTCTTCATCTTCATCAGGATCAAATTTTTAGGTGGTACTCATAGGAGTATCACTAATTTTAGTGAAATCCATATTAAATTTTTTTTAAATATCTTTATTATATTTACTATGATTTAAAATAATTCCTTCATTATTTTAAAAAATTTTAAATCCAAGAAAGAATTTGAGTTCACCCATTAAACTCATTTCAAATTCATTTTTCATAATTTTTAAAAAATCGACATGTAAATAATTTTTTGAAAATCAAAAAAAAATATCATCAACATATATTTGAAAAACTAAACCATCTTTATAAATTATTTTTATGAAAACATTACGATCAGAAATATCTTATGTAAAACCTTTAGAATTAAGAAAAGTGATAATCCTATCACACCAACCTCTTGGATCCTGTTTTAAACCATAAAAATATTTTGTTAGTTTGAAAACCTAATTTGAAAAAATGAGGATTTGTAAAACCAGGGGGTTCAACAAAAAAATCCTCAATTATATAACAATTTAGTAATGCACTTTTGACATCCATTTGATAAATTATGAAGTCCAAATGTGCCTCATAAGCTAGGAGGATCCTAATGGATTCACGTCTAGAAACAGGTGAAAAGGTTTCTTCATAATCAGTTCTTTCTTCTTGACTATAACCTTGTACAACTAATCTAGCCTTATTTCTTACTATAGATTCATCCTCATCCACTTTTTTTATAAAACCCCATTTAGTGTTTATGGTTAAGGTGTACTTGGGTATATCAAAATGTTTCAAAAATTTATTTATTTAAAGTTCATTCAATTCTTCTTGCATATAAATCACCCAAAATTCATTAGTTATTGCATCATTGATGTTTTTAGGTTTGAGTTGT
The DNA here is from genome assembly GCA_963277665.1 of Viscum album. NCBI lineage: Eukaryota > Viridiplantae > Streptophyta > Magnoliopsida > Santalales > Viscaceae > Viscum > Viscum album. The sequence goes on from OY728122.1 coordinate 1,260,448,266, forward strand.
GATAAAGAGACCTAATGTTCAACCTGGTTTCTTAAAGAAGCTCCAGTCTATGTCCTCTTATATAAATATACAATTATATAATCTATAGTATAATTCTTAAGGGTTTTAACATATCTAGAAAAATATGGGAATGTTATTTCAGGTTCATCTACAGGTTTAGGTACCCTTTCCTCAAAATATGGAGATTTCCCATAATTGGAATATTTTTTTTCTTGTTTAACAAAAAAGTTAGAGGGATTATAATTAAAGTATATATTTAACAAATCATCCTCAATATTTTCTAGGGTGGTATTAGGTTCATGTGGATATGTTTCATAAAATTTTACATGTATATATTCTTACACAAACTTAGTTCTTTTTTTGAAGACTCTATAGGATTTACTAGAGGTTGAATAACCTAGGAAAATTCCTTCATCACTCATGGATGATAGTTTTTCAATATTATATTTTTTATTAAGGATATAGACTTTGAAACAAAAAACATTAAATTAATTAAACTTAGGATTCCTATTATTCCACAATTCGTAGGTAGTTCTCTTAAGGATCGGTTTAATTAAAACTCTGTTAATTATATAACAAGATGTATTCACAGCTTCTTCCTAAAAATAAATAGGAAAATCATATTCATTAAGCATACTTTGATCTATTTCTAATAAGGTTCTATTTCTCCTTTCTATAACTCTTTTCAGTCAAGGTGTCCTAGGAGAAAAGAAGTTATTACTATAGCCATTTTTTGAGAAAAAAGATTCAAAATCTAGATTTTAAAACTCATGGCCATGGTCACTTATTAATTTTTTTATTCTAAGTCCACTTAATTTTTCTAATAACCTATCATACATGGTAAAATAATATTAAGATTTACTTTTTTGAGATAAAAATAAAGTCCAAGTATACCTAGAAAAGGAATCTACTAAAACATATACATAGTGCTTACCATTTAACCTTGAAACTCTAGAAGGTCCAAACAAATACATGTGAACCAACTCAAGAGGTTGAGAAGTTGAAACTTATTTCTTTAGTTTGAAAGCTATTTTATGTTGCTTTTCATTTTGGCAAGGATTACATACTTCATCATTTAGAAAATCACATTTAGGTAGATCCATGACTACTCCTTTTCTATTAAGCTTTCTAAGAGAGTGAGTATTATAGTGTCCTAGTCTCTTATTCTAGAGCCAAGACTCTTTATGAAAGGAACTTAAGTAAGACACATTTTGAGAAACTAATGAATTCAAATTAATAGCATAAACATTTTCATTTATAAAAGTAGTAAATATTAAATCATTCCTTTAATTGAAAACATTACAATATTAATTTTCAAATTTAATATGAAATACGTCATCACATAATTGTGAAATTATAAGTATATTTTACTTAATACCATATAAAGGAACTTTATAAATTAAAACTGAGTTAGTGATACCGATTTTACCTAGGCTAATTATTTTACCTTTTACATTGTCATCAAAGGTGACATGACCACCATCATTCTTGATAAGGTTCATGAAGCTAAAATATTCCCCTATCATATCTCTTGAACGCCTAATATCCAAGTACCATAATCACTTACATGAACTCTCCAAACATATTTCCTATAAAAATAGATAAAACAAGAAAAGACTTTTGTACCCAGATTTTCGTAGGTCTAGTAACATTAGTAATTGAAGATTTGGGAACCCATATTTGCTTCATGGGTTTCCTATAAGCAATTGGTAAAGTCTTTGATAAATAAAATCTATTAGATCAATAGAAACTAAAATCATTAAAATCATTTCTAGTGGTGGAACATGTAATATATTTTTTAATTCTAGGCACAAAACCAAATTTTCCAGATTTTAATACACAATTGTTTTTAATAAAATTTCATTTCCATGGTTGATAACCTATACCACTAGTGTATTTTAGAGTAACTTTAATTCTATGAATTTGAGTAATATTATTTTTACCTTTTTTAAATTTCTCTAAATCCTTCTTTAATTTCTCATTTGACAATTTAATTTCATTACTCTCATTAAGAAACTGAGCATTCTTTTCCTTTTCAATAGTAAGTTTAGACTTAATAGAAACTGAAAGATCATGTTGGTTGTTGAGATATTTATACTTATACTTTATTTCATTTCATGTATCCTCTATCATTTTATAGAATTCAAACATCTATTAATTTTTCATATTTTCATAATCAAATTCATCTCCAAAATAATAATAATCTTGTATAGGAGATGCTAGTGTTACCTTAGATGTGTTTTTCATAAAATATATGTTGTCTTTGTTAGGCCTCTCATCATGTGATGATTCCAATTCACTAGATATATCCTTAGAATCACTCCCGGTGGACTTCATTTCCTTATTATATTTTCTATCTTTGTCCTCATACATATCTTAGTACTATAATTTTGGACAGTTATCTTTTACATGTTCTTTCCTCTTACACTCATAGAAGACTATATCATTAGTATTATCACTTCTATTCCAGTCATTTTCCCAATTTCCTTTGTTTTCATACTTCAATTTGTCACTAAGATTTATGAAGAATTTATTCTTTCTATAAAACATCTTAAATCTCCTAGGTAGTTGATCCATTTCCTCATCATTTTCAATTAATGCATCTTCACTTCTAGAATTGTTAGCATGCACTTTCATTTTCTCATTTTCTTTTTGTTTAGAAGTAGTGGTTTTGAAAGCCACTGACTTTATCTTTGGTTCATTGTATTCTTCATTGTTAACCTTCAATTATTCTTCATACATCATTATTTTACCTATCAACTCCTTTAATGGAAGATTATTGATGTCATAGGATTCCATTATTAACACTAAGGTTCCTCTCCATGTTTCTGGTAGACATTTGAGGATTCTCATGAATTGTTCCTTAGATGGAATATACTTTCCCAGAGAGGTTATAATATTTTAAATCTCATTGGATCTGAGATACATGTCCAAGATAGGTTCATCAGGCTTCACTTTTAAGTTATCATATTTAATAGTATATGTATTAAGTATCAATTTCTTAACATTAGTGGTTCTTTAATGTGAAATAGCTAAAGTATCCCAAATCTCATAGGTTGTTTTACATGTAGAAATACTATTGAATTATTCATCACTTAAATAACAGTATAAATCATTCATAGCTTTGCAATTATTATTATAAGCTACCTTAGCAGAATCATCCCAAGTATTTCTAGCAATAGCAAGAATTTTATATTCATCAACAATAGCAATCCAAATTTCAAAAACCATACTTTCTAAATTCATTTTCATTTTAATTTTCTACTATGAATAATTTATTCCATTATAATAGGTAGGCCTATTGGTAGCAACACCTTCCTGTATATTTTTTATTTAAAAAAATTAAAGACTTTAAAGAATAATAAATTTTGAACTGATATAAATTTATAGATATTTAGAAAAACATAAATCATAGTTGAAAAGATTTAAAACATTGAATGTAATAAATGTTATGATACCAAATATTGGTTGGAGTGGTACACTCAAGAGGGGGTGAATTGAGTTCCTATAAAAATTTCTATATAAAAGATTTATTTAAAATTCCCCCAATTTAAAATATAATACGACCCAATTAACCAAAGTAGAAGATTTATAAAATTGTTGATCTTTTGAAACATTTCACAAAGATTGACTAGTTCTCAGTTTAAACAATATGGATTATTATTTTATCTTTTGAAATCAATCTACTAAAAAAATCTAATATCAACATTTTCTAATATTAACTATCAAAGTGAAAATAAAATTAATGAACAAATAAAACAGTGAAAACAGAACTTTGAAAAGCGCAATGGATTTAAAGAAAGAGGTTCACTCTCAAGATGAGACTTAGTCCTCTCCACTTCTTAATCACTTACCCCCAAGAAATTTATATAAATAAACTTGATCCACACCTTAGATATGGGTACACCACAATATAAAAAGTTGTACAAGTCAACTATACCTCTTATACAGTTTTTGTGGGAGTGAAAATTACAAACAGGCCATGCATGGACCTCTTACACTATTATTCATATGAGTGTAAGGTATAAAAAGACAGGTTTGTGAAGAAATCAATGTTTCTTCTAGTTATGCATAGGATACGTGTGTGTTTATAAAATAGATACACACACACTGCTCAAAATATAAAATAGTTTACAAATAGAGAATAACTTAAATATAATAGATTTATATGGATCTGTGTGATGTGCTTTTTATCTTATGGACTCCTAAAATATGGCCGAAGTGAAGCTAGAGTCGACATCTAAAAACAGACAACAAAAAAGAGTGTCATGAGTGGTTATGTCTTCTGTTTTTAGTGAGGTGGTTGATGTGTGGGATGATCTCTTATCTTCTCTTAGAATGTTGTTGCAACAAGTTCTTCTATTTAGGTTCTTAGCAATATCTTCGTGTTTCTTCAGTTTGATGTTCTTGGGTTTTCACAAGCGCACGATATCTCTACTGAACCATGGGGATCTTGTTTTTTTATCAGTTATGTTCTTTATACACCCGACAAGGATTATGATCTCGAATGTGTGTTGGTACCACATACCTCATACTCTGACATCAACATTAAATGTTCTCTATAAAATATAGTCAAGCTCATTAATATAATAATTTGTACTAATCTTCATAAATATGATCGTTATAAGTAATTTTGAATTTAAATGATAGATAAGAAATTATTATAAATCTTGAATGGTTGCTTGTATCGGTAGGTCATTTTTTCAGTGGGTGATGTGTTGTTAACCTGGATATAGGAAGCTTAAACTTAAAAACAATTCTGAGAGGCTATCGATAACTTGATGCAATAGTGTCTCATTTATCGGTAGGTCAACCATAGATAAATTTTCATTATCAGTGACTTATAATTATCCAAATATTGTAAACTTATCTTATGAGGTAAACACTAACATAAGAGATTAAGGTTATATGTAAACATTATTAAACAAGATATAACTTAATAAAACATAATTAAGAATTATTTATGAGAATTAAAACTATAGGAGGCCAACACCTTATACTTTCTCTTGCTAGTTTATAATAGTTCCCACCAACACACTATTGAAAAATATCTTCCTTCTACTATGGGATGTTTCTCCACTAATTATAAAATCTTATTGCTTAATATAAGTTATTAACTACACAGGAATGATCAACTCCAACTAATTCCAAATAAACCTTGATCACTCTATTCAGAAGATGTACCTTCTGATTCACCTAAACTTCTTTAATATGTCATAATTTCTTGACCTTATCTAAGATGCATATATTTATCCAATCTCACTATATTCTGGTGTCTAAACATCAGAAAAACACTCATTAATACTTCTAAACTTAATGTTTTGAATCCTAAAAAATCATCAACCCAGGTAATATCTAGAACACGGAGGTTAGTTTCTCGCTCTCTTCTTTTTACTTTTAAATATTGTTACCTTCAAGCTCTATATGAACTCGTATTTTATTTAACCAAACATTCTCTAATAAAATAGTTATCTAATATCCATATCTTCAGCATTTCTCAAACCACATTCAACTCCTTCCAATTCCTCCAAAGATATTGGATTTTGACTTTTTCAAGGGATCCACAAAACTCAACATCAACCATCTTTAAGGATTTCATAAATCTTAGCTATAATCATAATTTCAACATCATGAATTTTAAATATTTGATTTTCATCTAACCACCATCAAAATTACATTAAATTTAAATAAATATTATCTGAAATATCTTCAGCATCTTATGGTTCATTAACATCTAAAAACTCTACTATGCTTTATCTTCTAGATCCACCTTTGCCTCTGAATTACTCAATGACTAACAGGCAATAGAACTTAAAACTAATTATGACATAGATCATGATCTTCCAGTGTTATTATTTCATTACTCCAACTTTTTTTTTGAACTCAAGATTCTGAAATATTCCCTTTTGGTATATCTTTTGATGATCATAACTTCCAATCAACTCATCTTCTAGTCTTTAGCTTCTAATCAACTCATATTGTTTCTACAGATTCTGACCATGTCATCTTTAACACATCTGAAATTCCAAAAAAAAATCATTCTTTAAAACATTAGATCTTATAGAAATAGAATAATTTTACATCACGAATCACCTTCCAAGATTCACTTCTCTTCATAAACTTCTTCGGTAACTAGAAAAGTTAAACAAACTATGTATTACTCTGAGATTTTTAGAATTACATCACTTAGAGTTACCAATATTACTGACTGAATTATTTTATGTAATCACCATCCAGGATAGTATGATTCCTCTGAAAATATCTTATAGACATTATTACTTTTTTATAATTCATCAATGGTGTTCCCATTAGACTTAGATTATTCACTTCGGGTCATTTTTAGTACATGATGCTCCAAGAGCATCTTTAACTTCGATTACATCAAATTATAGATTCTTCTTCCGACCACCCTTAAGACTAGCCTTCCAATTCTTCTTCCCCTGTGAATTTAACACATCTTTAATAATAATTGAATCTAAAATAATTTTTATGTTAGTTACATTGAATTATCAATAAATCGTCATCTAACATAACTTTTGATCCTTTCAAATAGTTCAAAATTCACATCTGTATCATCTTCTAGATTCACACCAACTCCACATTCATGGATCATCATTTAACTTATTGTCAATAACATCTAAAATTATAATTTCCCAAATAAATTATCCTCAGGTATCATCTGGTTATCCTTTATATAATAAATAATTAGTATGACATTTATTAGTGTGGATCCAAACACTTTGTTGCATTTCCATTTCCCACAACAATAAGGCTCTTATGTGTCAACATAAGTTTTTCCCCTTTTCTATATTTTCATCATACAATGGAAAATATGTTATGTTTGAAAAATTATCTTATGTACCATCTTAAAATTATTTCAATTGCCTATTTTATCTTAAAACTCATAGCTTCTATAAACCATATAGATTTATGATACATTCAGAACAAGGACAACTTATGGTTATAGAATCAAGTCTTCTAACTTCCAGATTTTCATATACCTATATATATCCTTGAACTAATGTAATTATTAGCTTTTGGTATTATTCCTCATTTATTCATGCATCCTTAGTTATCTTTTCTTAAGTAACTTCTAGAAAATATAAATTTTAGATAGTGTAACTTCTATATGTAGTTTCCTCTAGCCTCATCTAAGAGTAATTCAATATTAAAACACAAGAATGGATTCTCACAAACTCCATCATGAACATGTAGTTGACTGGTATTTCATCAGCATTTACCAATTTTCAAATATTAATCCTCAAGTTCATCTCAACAATTATCATATGTACTACTTCCTAAAATATCTATCATTACTTTGTAGTAGTATTAAATTTACATCTTTATTTTATCATCTTCATTAATTCTAGAAACATTTTGTGTTACCTTTCTTAAAGTGGATCTGAAATCTATTTGTATTCTGTAGTGGTAACTACAAAAGTGTTAACTTCATGAAATCTTATATGCAACTCCAAATTTACATTTCATCACCTGTTAACTTTAATGAATATACAATACTAACCCACATCCATTAGTATATTTAACTATTGACAGTAAATACAACCCCCATAATCATCCCTTGGGTTCTTTAAATGACATTAGAAATAAGTTAAATTATTATTATTAAAATCTTGAATAATATAATTGATGTAATTTAGTTATGATCATTCACACTCAGATGTTCATCGAGCTCTGTAAGTGGGGACCACATTGTCCTAAACTCCAATTCATATGAATTAGTGGAACTTGTGGATACACTTTTTATGTGACCATCTATGACCTTATCTTGATAGTAGTCAAACATATTCAAAAACGAAGAGTGGAATCTAACAACACATCATAAACCCTATAGAGATAATGATAAGTCAAATCTATGAAAACCTCCTATGAAAACATAAAAAGTAATATAATCAGGTTTCATGTGATATATTATTAATAAATATGCATACTTTATTTCATCATCCTTTGATTATTTATTTATATCTATTAGCTGTATTGGATGGAATTTCATTCATCCACTATGGTCATGGATTTAGTCAAGGTACTTCCTTCCTAGACATGTTTACAAATATATATTCTTCCTTTCAAAAGATACAAATCTTATAATGGTCATTCAATCAATTATATACCATCAATGACACACTCAATGGCAGATACCTTGCCACAAACATAAATTTAATGGTTTTTTCTTAGATCAAAGTATGTGATCTAATGATACACATTGATAATGATCTCAAGATAGGAGACCAATACACATGCTCATCGACAGGAACATCCAATGAATCCCAAAACATGTAGTCTTCCTATTGGTAAGTTAATCATCATGATCATATCTACTCAAGATCACCATGTGAAAGTTTAATGATTAAAAGTCTCAGGGATTATAATATCCTGGAACCAGATAGTTAGATATCATGTGTATCTCGTTAGTATGATGTATCTCAATCATAAAACATTTATTTAATATTACTATCATGTTATCTAAAAATTCTCAATATAGTTGGGAACCTTTATAACCTTTTGAAACAATAAATAATCCATTAAAATTACCATAAAAATACTGTATACAAAAGTAATAACACTATTATGGTAAGATAAAATCACCTATAACATTCCAAATACCTGATATGGGAATCAAAAATTACATCTCAATTTTGGGTTTAGGCATCCAACTTGTACAACATTGTGGGCATTTTATCTCTCTTCCACAGGCACTACATCTTAGTCCCAATCTCTACACACAACGGGTATTACATTACCCATAAAAAATTAAAAATCATAAATGGGTATTACATCCCAATAATATCCACCAACAACATAAGGGGATGTTATCCCACCCACATAACCCAAAAAACATCATGGAATAACAAATGGAATAAGATATAAGATATTAATAAAAAAATATTTAGCATGGTGTCCACCACACTTAAGTCGGTATTGTTTGGTCCTCGCATGCCTGAGATATTTTTATGTCCCAACTAAGGTATCACTACCTAGATATGTGCAATATTTTGTGGGTAGTAATGCTTACCCAAAATCTAATTAAACTAGGAAAAAAGTTACTAAAAAATTGAAATTTTCAACATAAGGTAAGTATCACACACCATACTATAACTTATAAATTATTATGATCATGGGATGGATAATGAGGACCTATTAAGGTCCTCTATTCCAAAATAAAAAAGGATAAAACTTATGGGTTCTAACTCCAACCATTAGTTCTACTATAATTTGGGCACAATTCCCCCGGTGTCTATGGAGTCAAAACACAATTGTGTAGGACCAATCATGGTCTCAATAGTCATAATAACTTCCAAATGATAATAAATAAAAGTTTTAAATAAAATATAGGTCAAGGGTGAATCGTCTACATGAATCATACATCATATAAGCAGGAAAACCCATAAAATACCTTAGTAAAGATTAGGGGAAAACCACCTTTTCATTTTAGGATCTCACCCATTGAATATTAATAGAAAATATGGCCTCTAATTATGAAAATAAAAAATAGAATAATCCCTAAAAAATTATGATAAAATATTAAAAAACACAAAGATAATGAGAGAAAGAAAAATTTAAAGGTACAGTTAGATTAAAATTGCCTCTAAGTTCCAATTACAAAGAATGAAACTCATTTAGAATAATAATTTAGGTGAGAGGTTCCAAAATCTTCATGGAAAAAGGGGAATTCAGGTGGAAGTTTTGTATGAGTGAGTTTAGTCAAGAATTGAAACTCCCATTAAAAAACAAGTATTTTGGATTCCCAAAAAAACATTAGTGCAGTGGGAAATAGAACTGCCCACTACCCAAGTACATCGGAGCTCTGGTGGAACTCTGACAGACCTCTGATGGGATAGGTAATTGTTCTTCCCAATTTCTAGGTCAACTGAATGTCTTATGGACCCCCACTAGTCTTCTAGTTAGAAATATACTCCTAAAAATATTTCCACCACCTATTCATCACTCTTGAAAATTAAAACTTAGTATTCCTAAAACCCCTTTAGAACCAAAATATGTAAAAATAAAAATGGTATAACCAAAATTAAATTAAAATATTTATCTCTATACATAATGGTTTCTACAAGATTCTATAATTCTATGATAGTAAGATCAACTTGTATATTACAAGGAATCCATATTTTCATTCAAGGATGAAACATAATGAAGTAAAATACCATTTTTTAACACATAATGTATGAAGAAAGTCTAAACATATAAAAAAATCACGTAAATGTAAAATTGGTATATTTTTTTATATAATAAATTGACTGAGATAAGTTTAGATGGTGAATATCCTTGATCATCTATACAAAAACATAAGTAGTATGTTTGGTCAAGATAAAAAGGATGTGTAGAGATATAATTGGCCGTAAATAAAATAACTTATTGGAAGACTTGTTAGTTAGTAAATTGGTAGGATGTTATGACACTCAAAAGAATTAATTATTTGATTAAAATATTATTTTTTTAGTAGGTTAAATAAGAGGAAATTATGATACGTATTCAATCCATATTTATTATTCATCCATTAAATATTATAGTTTTAGACAAGAAATTTTTTTGAATACACTACTATAAAATAATTCTTTAATAGTAATAGAATAAGCCCTTATCAGCAATAGAAAAGCATTGACTACCTCAGTGTGGTTAATAGGTAAAGGCTTTTATTAGCACAAAAAAATTGTTGTTAAAGGGTAGATTTATAGGTGAAAATAAAAGAATTGATAAAAGACACCATTTTTAAGCTCTTTTATTTAGTGCTAATAAATAAATCCTTTATTATGGAATTTAGTAGCACTGATAAAGGAAACAACTGTAGTGTGATGATACAACAAACTATAGTGCCAGAAACAGGGCATGCAATGGGTTGTAACAACACACTGCATCACCATAATCAACAAAATAAATGACCAAAATAAGATAAAAATAATGATTTTAAATGAAATAAAATTTCTAACAGAAATACAAGAAAAAAACTATTATAGAATATGTTTGTTTTTTTACTAAAATTAATGTAAATTTTGAATAAAAAATGCACTTGGATTCATACTAGTCACACCATGAATCAAATTGACGTGTGACTAATTTTTACACGTCAAAAATGACTTATGGATCATTTTCCTTATATACCCAAAAAATAAGAATGTGTTTGATCAGTTTTGAGTATGTTAATTTTTTGATTAAAATTAATGTCAATTTTGAATACAAAGACACACTTTGAGTCATACAAGTCATATCATGCATCGGATTAAGGTGCATCTGATTCATAAATTTCAAAATTGAATTATGGATCTTTTTCCAAAAGTATAAAAACAATCTGAATGCATTTTATTAGTTTTGATTATTTTAGTAGTTTTTCGTTAAAATTAATGTGAATTTTGAATAAAAAGATGCACTTTGAGTCTTATCGGTCACACCGTGTATCATATTGAGGTGTGAATGATTCCTAAACATCAAAAATAACTTATAGATTGTTGTAATAAAGTATCAAAATAATAAGAATGTGTCTTCATGTTTTTGAGTACACCACTTTTGTTTTTTTACTAAAATAACATTTTAAACTAGAAACATGCACTTTCAACCATAAAAGTGGCATCATGTGTGGTATTGACATGAGATAGATTTATACATGTTAAAAATTAATTATGAATCATTTTCTTTAATTATCAAAACAATATGAGCATGTTTTCTTAGTTTTCAGTGAGTGACACTATTTGAATTAAAATGTCAATTTTAAACTAATAATAGACACTTGGAGTCATACCAGTTACATAGTAAATTGGATTAAGGTAAGGATGATTCGTACAAATAAAAAAAATGACTTACGGATCATTTTTAAAAATTACAAAAACAATGTGAATGATTTTTTCTTAGTTTTGATTATGTCAATTGTTTTGTTCACTCAAATTAATGTCAATTTTGAATAAAAAGACACACATGGAATCATACTGGTCACACCATGGGTCAGACTGAGGTGAGGATAATATATACACATCCCAAATGACTTATGGATAATTTTAATAAAGTATAAAAACAATCAAAATGCATTTCCTCAGTTTTGAGTATGCAATTTGTGTTTTTACTAAAATTTCATTTTAAATTGGAAACGCATAATTTGATCTATACAGGTGGAATCGTGTATGGGTTTGACAAGAGACTGATTCATAAACATAAAAAATTAATTATTAATTTTTCCCCAAATTATGAAGACAATCTTGTCATGTTTTATTAGTTTTATTAAATGACACTTTTTTGTATCAAAATGTCAATTTTAAACTGGTGACAGACACTTGGAGTCATGCAGGTCACATTTTGTGTCATATTAAGGTGTGGTTGATTCCTACATGTCAAAAAAGAATTATGGATCATTTTACTAAATTATAAAGACAATATGAATGCATTTGCTCAGGTTTGTGTGTGTTTGTTGTTTTTTTATCTGAAATTAATGTCAATTTTGAATAAAAAGGCAAACATGGAGTCATACCGGTCACACCGTGCCTTGTATTGAGGTGAGGGTGATTATTACAAATCAAAAATGAATTATGTATTTTTTTTACTAAAGTATCAAAACAATATTAATGCGTTTTCTTGGTTTTGAGTATGTCACTTTTATTTTTTACTAAAATGTCATTTTAAACTAGAAACAAGCACTTTGAGCCATACATGTGTCATCATTTATGGATTTGACATGAGAATGATTCATACATGTCATAAATAAATAAATAATTATTTTCCCAAATTATCAAGACAATACGAGTGAGTTTTTTTTTATTTTTAGTGAGTGACACATTTTGTATTAAAATTTAATTTTTAAACTGATAACAAATACTTGGAGTCAAACCGGTCTCACCGTGCATCAGATTGAGGTGTAGATGATTCCTACACATCAAAAATTACTTATGGATTATTTTTATAAACTAAAAAAACAACACGAATTCATTTTCTCTATTTTGAGTATGTGAGTTATTTTTCACTAAAATTTGTGCCAATTTTGAATAAAAAGATGCACTTAGAGTCATACTGGCCACACGGTGCATCAGATTGAGGTAAGTATGATTCCTACATGTCCCAAATGACATATGGATCATTTTACTAAAGTATCAAAAAATCATAATATGTTTCCTTAGTTTTGAGTACACCACTTCTATTTTTTACTAAAATGCCATTTTTAACTAGAAACACTCACTTTTAGCCATACAGGGGGAATTGTGTGTGGGTTTGACATGATACTGATTCATACACTTCAAAAATGAATAATGAATTATTGTTATAAATTATAATTACAATCCAAGTTAATATTCTTATTTTTCAATGATTGACACTCTTTTATATTAAAATGTCAACTTTAACCAGATAACAGACACTTTGACACAATCCTTCCTCGATGACCACGATATATCAATGTTTGGTTTCCTCTAATATTTATTCCATACACCTACTGAATATGGTGGTTGATTACAAACATATTTATTCAATCATTTAAGTTGGATTATATACCAATTTGATGATTAGGAGTCCTACAAATGTTGATTTGATAACACTAGTGGAGAAATTGAAGTTTCCAACACAGAATGATCTTATAGGTGTATTACTACCCTATTTGAAATCACTTAAATAAGTGGTGAATACATTATTTAAGTAAGTAACATGAAAAACATTCCCAATGTCCCTAATCTTATGTGACGAGTGTTTTGTTCACTTTTAAACAATTTTTCTCAAACATAATCATGGCATGATCCTCATTATACTTCATTTCCTGATAATTTTATTATTTTCAAGCCAATGCTTTGTATCCTCCTTTGCCTCGGTATCCACCTCGGTCTCGCATCTGCCTCCTCCTCCATGTCAGTCTCTAACTCTGAATCTTCCTCCGAATCAGCACCATATTTAATCTCCACCTCCAGCTTTGTCTTAACCACCGCCTCCACCTCTATGATTTCCCAACTATTTTATTTTTTGCATGTCATCAATTCAAAACAAATTGATTTCCTCCACTATAATTCTCCTTGAGAAAGAGATAAAAAATGATATATAAGAATTATAGCACAAATTATTCACACCCCAAATATGTTTCGAAGGTCATAACTCATACAAGATCACAAACAAAGTAGGTAATCAACTAATTTTTTTTCAACATACATTCTGAAAAAAATTATGTTTCCCCCTAGTCTCTAAACAATTTTATTTCTTCTTTTGAGTAACTAGGTTGTCGAAAATCTTTATATTAATGATAAAATATATAAAATAATATTATAAAATATATTTCACGAAATTTTAATTACCTTTAGAAATTACTTATTCGATGATGCTTGTCTTTTCATGATTTATGTTTTCTTTAATAAAATTTCAAACATAATATCCTCAATCGATGTCATTATATTGTTTTAGACACTGAGAAAAATTATAAAAACAATTAAATTATTTTTAAATGTTTTGATAGTTAAATATTTCAATATATACCTTACTTTTTTCCATTTATAGTAATTCACAGTCTTTATCCCTTCAGACACCAACATCATGACATGATATATACTATATTTAGCGACCATCCTATCATAAAAACAATTCTTGTTAAAACACATAATAAACATATAATTATAATTTTATCTATAAAATGTTGATTGTAGTGTATTATATATTCATAATAAACATCATTTGTGTTTGGTTGGTTGTGTATACATGCATTGGATCCAAAAAATAAATATTTTAGGTGTCCAGATTGACTGATATAGGCATCCAGTTCATCCTAAAAAAAACAATTAAGTAACGAAAAAATTGAAAATATATTTTATGTGGTTAGATTGTAGAGTTTTACCTTTGCATTTTAGGAAAAAAAATATTCCGTCATCTGATGCTTTTTTATTAAAAACCAAGTAACACATCTTTTTTTTCATAATTTCTATCTTATCCCAAGTAAGTTCTGGCATAGAAAGGATTAATGAATCCGAATCATGATTCACAAAATATTACCTTTATATTGTTGTGATATAAACACATATACACAATATAAATAGTCAATAACTTTAATAAATATATTATCTCACTATTTTTATAGATGAATTATAAAAATGTACCTTATGTAGGTATTCACAACTGATACTCCCATCCATTCATGCTTGAAAATATCATTTAGAGTCTCAAGGCCAATTATATATTTCAAGGAATATTCATATATTTCTTCTTCGTATTCAATGAAAAACAAAGTTTTAACTTTAAATGTGGTATCTTCATGAAGTTTTAATGATAATAAGTGTTGGTCTAGAACTGGTGGGGAGAAGGTACTCTCGGAAGGTCATTTTGTTTTCTTAGTCGATTCACTAGATTTTCTTAGTTAGACCTTCCATTTCTCTGATGATTTATCCATATATGATAGCATACCTCACTTCATAACATTAATCATCAATTGTTACATATTTTTAATATGAAAATATTTGATAAATACATACCTCATGTATCTTTATAAGATTATACAACCATACTATGAATGCTCCAATAGCAACTTCAATCATTTTAATATTTGGACTATCAAGTGGAACATGAAACATAGCAGTTAGCTGATAAGTTGCCTCAATACCCACTCTCATGTGATATTTTTGGAGGTACTGATTGTGTAGCTAGTATCTCAGGATATTCTACATTGTACCGATTACAACACAGCGGTATGTGGGTGTTGACAAATACAAACCACAGAAAATTATACCCTGCAGAATTTTAGTAATATAAATTTATCAAAAATTGTCTCATTCAAGTTTAGGAGAACAAGTAATGAAAAAATTAATTTCCAGGGGTAAGTTATGAGGATGGGGGGAGTGAAAGCCTAAAAGATAGTGGGATCATTTGGTTTATGTGTGGGTATTTTCTCCACCACTGGTTCTCTTGGATCTTTTCTTATACATTGGTCTACCAAACCATACCGCAAAATAATATCTTGTAGTGAGTCTATTTGTCTCCGTAATCCTCTCACCATATTATATTTATCCTTGTGTGGTTTTATCTTATCTAAATATGTTTAGGGAGTGACTCTAAAACCTAATCCTCTAATTTTGTCATATTGTTGAGGCCGCTTCAAAGCTACTGAAAGTATCTTTTTTTCTTGTACGGTCATTGTCGATTCTTATGTCTAAACCATATAAAAAAATATGAACATAAATAGATATTTTTATATAATATTGTTATAAAACATAATTAATTACAACTATTTTATACTTACACTTACTTCCCATACTATTTTTTGTGTTTTCATCAACTAATTTACCCCTTTTATTTAAACGAGCCTCCTTCTATAGCAAATGACGTGGGATGAAAGTGGATTAAAATTTTGACTCATCAATATGAATATAGACAAATTAACATGTGTTGTTACATATCACATAATTAAACTTTTATTTATGATTTAAAATACATACCAATTTATTTATCTTAGGAAGCGTACCCCATCCTTGCTTTTCAATAGGGGTATGTTGGTTTTGATGCATGTTCCTTATTTTCATCACTCTTATTATACTTCATAAATTAACAATTTGGAATCATTTTGGATAAAATAAGTAATGTAAAATAATATATTATTGACTACAATTCACCTAAAATGATTTCTCATTAATCTGATTGATGAACGCATTCCATGTTTTCTGTTTTATAATGTGTGCATAACTAAGTGGTGGGTGGGGCTTTATTTTCCTCTCAACATACCTAAGATGTAACTTCATAAGAAGAGTCTCGAAGCTTTTATGGGCTTTTATAGTGTCCATTAATACAAATTTCTTATAAGAAATATTCTAAAATGAATGAATTCTGCAAGAAATAATGAAAATTAAATCAAATTTTCATTATATAATTTTTTAGTAAAATCGAGAAAGTATATTGTAACATTACCATTATATCATTCCAATGTATTTCCTTCATTACAAGTTAGATGCTACACCATAAATAAATATCAATCGGCACATTCATCCTCATTATGACCCCAAGATAACTAATGAACGTTGATTTATTGGGGTTAATAGGTTGGTTGTGTTGATTCCAACCGACCTCAAATTTTATACCCTAACTTATTTACTTAATAATTTGATTCACCACTAGGATTCTATGTTATTGTTTTTTTCATCAACATGTTGTTAATCCTTTAATAATTTTGTAGTTTCATCATCAATAGAATGTTCTTCCTTAGTATTTTTAACATCATCATGTGAAGTGGACATTGTCTGTATGAGTATTCAATCATTTAATTTGTCTTAAATAAAAAAAGTGCAATACAATACATGCATAGAAGTCCAAATTTTCATGCATCTTACATGAAAATTATAACATTCTTGAATGTAGATATAATATATCAATAATTCAGTACAACTAACCTTGACTACCTTTATTTAATCCATCCTTAGACATTGATTTCCTTACATATCTTGATAATAGATTGGACTCCCTCTTTCAAAATAGCCTTCCTCCTATAATTTTTGTTCCAATGTTCCTTGATGAAATACCTCCCAAATAGTAATTATTTCTTTTTTTTTTTGACATTTATCTCTCATTTTTTGGGGACATCCACCTACATTGCTTTAACTACTCTAACCAAAAGTCATCCCATACTGTGGTGATCATTTTTGATGACTACATCATATATTAGTTAAAAAACATAGAAGAGATGGGGGGTGAGTCTCAAGCATCAAAATGAAATAATAACTATTTCGGAGATGAATGTTGACTTTCCACTAAGGTTCAAAAATGACTTAAATTCAATTTTAATTACGGATTCTAACATATTACATTATAAAAATGAAGGAAAGAAAATTAAAATCCACATTCCTTCCACTCTTAGTTATTTACATCCACTCAAAAACATTTATTGTTTCCCACTTCTAGTAAAATGTTTTTTTGTGGGCTTAGAGGAGATAGAAACTTGTTATGGTATTGGTGTGAGGCGAATGATAGGGAATGAAAACTGAAAATTTCTCCAAACTACCAAGAGAAATTATCTTGAAGATGAATCAAAAAACAAGGGTAGAGAGCTATTCTCATTATGGGAGGAATATATTTGAGATTCATATTAGAACCATTTTAAATTTATCAAAGTGAAATGGGAAGAGAATCAAAAGGTGTTTTTGGCATGTTTTTTTCACAAAAAATGTGCAACATGAGTGTTTTCAATAGGTCAATCATAGTAGTAGTATTATAATCTAATTATGATTAACTGTGGAGTTATAATAGGATCCAATGTGACCACACTCAAAATAAAATTAATTTTTGATGAAGTGTTTTCAAAAGTTATAAAGTGAGTCATATAAGAAAATGAAAATCAAGAAACTAGAAAAATTCATTCATTATGTTTTGATTAATTTTTCAGTGTCATTTTTTTGTTCTCAGTAAGTAGTAAATGAGGATAATGAAAGGATGGAAGAGTTGAATAGTGATTTGGGAGATGCATTATTCAAAGCCATGACATTGTCTTTGACATAGATTAATGAATACAATCTGAGCAGGAGTTATGTCATCAAGAAACATTGGAACTACAATGATGGTAGGAAGGAAGGATTAAAAGGGGGTCCAATCCATCATCAAGAGATGGAATGAAATAAATCATTTGAGGATGGGTTAAATAGAGTTAGTTTAGGTTAGTTTTACTGTAGTATTGAAGTATTATATATTTTCTCAAGACAGTAACAATTTTCATAAAAGATGCATGAAATTGTGAAATTTTATGCATGGAGTGTATTATATTGTATATCTATATTACCAAAATGTATTGTTATTTACATAACCTTATTTTTGAAACTCATGGTCCTTTATTATGAAAATTTATTTAAGTATCTTACAACTATTATCTATTGTATGCTTCTTTCACAATAGGGGAAGGATATGTAGTTCACAGTGGTATTGTATGAAGTTAAAATGAGTTTATAGATCAGGGGTGGCATTGTGTAGGTATAGGTAAGTTAGAGATATATAGAGAGAGAGATTGTGGTTCCCATGATGTTCATAGATTTTGGTTCCTATGTGGATCCCCGTAGGGATTATGCACTTGGATCTAGTAGTGAAAAAATAGGATGAAATATTCAATTCAACTGCGCAATAAACATTATTGGATCATTTTCAAACCCAAATGGCATGATTATGTACTAATATGACCATATCTGCATTAAAACATGCTCGGGTCTGACTCAAGGTTGATTATTCCCATAACATAATTTGATCTTTGAAAACCATTTTATTCCCTTCAAACGATCAAATAAATCATTGATTCTAGAAAATGGAATGTGTTCCATAATAGTTACTCTATTAAAAATTCAATGCTCTATATAAAAATTTAAACATTCATCACTATTCCTAGTAAAGAGGAATAGAGATCCCAGGGGTGAGATACTAGTTCCAATGAATCTACTATACTCAATCTATTCCATCTATATTTGTATCTCTAAAAATTTAGTTTGAGAAATATGAGAAGTTTTAATAGAAATTATCTCTGCTTTATCTAGTAGATTGATAGGTATTTACACATATCTTTTGAGAGGTATATTAGAAAAACATCAAGGAACACATATGAAAAATAATCAACCGCTAAAGGTAGAACATTTTTCTTTTCATTTTTAACCACTGAAACCATCATACTAGTCATTTATATAGTAATAAACCAAATATTATATTATTTATATACCACATAATCTACATTAAATTCCCATTATCCAATAAATGTATATTAATCACCTCTCTGAGAGGATAATGGAACATTTATTTTTATTAATATCAACATGAGCACAAAGCTGGTTTATGTGGTCCATAGGAAAGATAAAATCAAAATACCTCATAATAATGATATAAAAATCTTTAAAATAACTATATATACCCATTATAATATCTCAATTTAGTAATATTCCACATATTACATCTATATTATCTAGGTGTATCAATACTCATCAACATTGAGGAACCTTTCACATTCAATTCTGGAAGATATACCCACTTGTGCCTACCAATCTTGTATAAAATTGACATTGATTACTCTTTTTACATATGTTTACTTATAGATAATATTTATTTTAATATAATTATGAATAATTTTTAATCCCAATCTCATAAGAAATATAAGATACTCATAAATAAAGAATAAGAAGCTTATGTGTCTTAGGACCACCAACAACAGTATAATATACTAGGATTGTACCTATCACTATAGAAGAACCTTGTCTAGCATCATCTATAGACTAATCAGACATAAATAATCTATCAGTCGTATATAATGACCCTACCTAGAATTAATAGATCAAAAGGAAAATTTTAGGTTCCCCAACTAACTACATCAATAGAAATGTTTCACATCAGATAGGAAATAAGGATTCAAGTGTCCAAAGAACCTATACTAATGGAATCACACAAAAAGTATTATCAATTGAAGAGGAATTATAATACCTCCACTCTAATGGTCTAGAAGAAATTAATCTCACCCCACCTACATTCTATATCACTTATGTTTACTCAAGGATTCCTCACCTTGTAATTTTGTATTTTTTTTAATCGACCATAAGATCCCTCAAATAACATATATCCTTTTAAAGGGTGAATTTTTTAACTTATGATCAATATTGATCTATAATTTTTTTACTCTTATAAATTAAATGAATCTATGTAGTGAAATTTTAAATTTATTATTATGATATATTACCATAAAATCTTATAAGAAACACATATACTATTGTTTCCTACCATTGAAAATTATACCACATAGCTTGAAGTATATCTATAATTACCTCTAGGACATGATAGTAAATATAAGTTATAGTATATAGAGGATGTTTATTAGATAATTACTATGGAGATATAGGGGTCATAGAGGTGACATATTCTATATTAATTTTTAGATTCACATAATTTTCCCCTTCTAGAAAACAATAATCTTCCAGAAATAGGCACAAAATAATCTATATTAAATGTGAACCCTCTACCCCTCACAATCATTAATTTCCTTTTTAATAAGTCTTTTAATACTTTAAGTATAATTTTTAAGATGATAAAAGTATTCATTTAAATGTAAGTATGAAACAACTAACAAATAGTATCGATAAAGGGGGTTACTAAATAAACTCAATCAATTAATAAGTTATATAAACATAATCATCATTAATAAGTACATAATACTACATTATTAATTTATTATTAATTTTTCTATTAACATAAATTTATAATTGATTCTAGAAAAAAATTAAAAAACACACATAAGATCATTAAAGTTCATATATTCTTACTGATTCCAACCTATCAACTCCTAAATAATAGACATGAGACTCAAGAAGATAGTGCAAAGAAATAAAAACAAAAAATATATATACTTCATATAGTAACTCAAGTATCCAACATAAATATGATATCTATAAATATTTATGGATTACTTCTTATTTCTATAATGTTTTTTTTTTGATATAATCAATACCAAAATCCCTAGTTTCACTCTGATTCCATTTTGTAACAATTTTGACCTAGTATACCCAAATAGTTCCCAATTCATGTCATTATATCACCTCAATGGCACTTCCTGATCAATAAATTCTATGTCAATGCTATGTAATATAGATAAAATGTTTGAAAAATGGTTTAACCACATAATTGTTTCAAAAAACTCAATTTGATCATTCTATAAATCTAGCATTACCTTTGTAGTAGTGTGTGGTAAAAAAACTATTTTATTTATCCATACAGAAACATACACATATGTTGACTTTCCTTGCCATATGAAAACATCCTTCCATTTCTTAGAAACCATTGTCTATGGAGGAAAAATATGAAAAAGAACCACTCGTTGTTTTTTTGTTGTGAGGATATGAGATGTAGAGATCATCATAGTTATGAGCAGTGCAAAAATGAAAAATGCATAACCCAAAAAATCAAACAATGGTAAAGGAAAATTAAAAAATAACATACATTAGATTCTAACCTTGATTCTTCTGAGGGAATGTAGAGGAGTTGCACTAGAAATAGAGGAGTTCTGTGAGAGCTTGAGAATCATGAGTGACTGATTCACGTTTAGGGTTGTTTTAAATAGATTGGGTCACTTTTAAATGTGCTTTCAGAAAATCCTAGGCAAAGATCCATTTTATCAGTGTTAAGTTGATAAGAACTGATGAAAGGAATCTTTATCAGCGCTAACATTTTAGAACTAATAAAGGATTTATTATTATAATTATTTAAATAAATTTATTATAATTTTATAATTATTTAAATATATATAATTATTTATTTATAATTATAAAAATACTTATTTTAAAATAATTATTATTTATTTATAAAAATTATAAATTTATAAATTTATAAATATATTAAATATAAATTTATAAATATATTTTTTTTAAAATATTTCTTTACAAATATATTTTTAACATTATTAGGGGATATATAATCTTAAATTCCTACATTTTAAAAATGCGTGAAATTGAATAATTCAAAATGAGTACACTTTAAAAATATTGAAAAAATGGATAAGTTTTATTAATTAAATATAAATTATTAAATAAATATGGATATATATATATATTGAATTAAAGATGAATGCATATTAAAAATACTAAAAGATAGTAAATAAATATATATAACTAAATAATAGAAAATGATCAAATTCAAAAATAAAATAAAAAATAAAAAATATTAAAAATGAATAAATAATACCCCAACTGTAATAGTATTAAAAATAAGTATATAAATTTTACTAATTAAAAAAATAATATGTTAAATGTATCATGTTATAATGAAATTCTAAAATATACTAAAATTTGAAAAAAAAAATACATAAATATTAATTGTATGTGTTTCTATATATTGCATAAATATATTTGTGTGTGCATTGAATATATAAATAAACTAATTACATATATATATGTACATGAAATAAATTTAACACACGACGTTTGATATATATTAAATTGAAAAATCAAAAAACATTAAAAAAATTTAAGACATTAATATGTTTTTAATTAAAATTTTATTCATTTTATATATTTTTATATTTAATATATATTATTTATTAATATTTATAATTAATATATATATATATTATACTTTTTCATTTTTATTGATAATTTTTTCATTAATAAATTGTAAATAATTTTTTAATGTATTCATTTTAATTTTTTTTGTTTAATTTTTACAATTTGTTCATTTTATATATATATATTTAATATATTCAATTTATTAATATTTATATTCTATATATATGTATATTAAATTAATTCATTTTTTCTATAATTATTTAATTAATAAAATGTTTAATATTTTTATTAATTTACTCATTTTAAGATTTTATTTGTTTAATTATTCCATTTTTTTTATTTTACGTATCTATATATTTAATATATACTATTTATTAGTTTTTAAAATATATATATATATACGTATATTAAATTTATTCATTTTAAAAAAAATATTTAATTAATAAATTTTTTCATTTTTATTTGTTTAATTATTTCATTTTATTATGGGCCTTTATCAGTGTTAAAAATAAAAGCACTAATAAAGGGTAACCTTTATTAGCATTGATAAATGTTACCTTTTATCTGTGCTTTTTTAGGGCTGGTAAAGGGCTCCCTTTATCATATCTTATATTAGCACTGATAAAGATGGACTTTATTAGCTCATTTTGCTAGCGTTAATAAATGCCAGTTCTATTAAAGGTGTGTTTTTTAGTATTAATAAATTGATTCTATTTTATCCTCATTTGGTTTTGGGAGTGACATATCATATTTCTATGAACAAATTTATAAGGTAATTCTCCTTGTAATTTTGAGTGTGTCTTTACCATAAATTTCCATAGTGAAATCATTTTACCTTGATCTTGTTTTTTGACACTGTAATTTTTTTGAGTTATTTTTCATGTTATATCCCTATGTTATTTTTATTTCTCTATACTTATATTTTTATTTTGAACATAATATTTGGAAATATGGATTCTTTGGTAAGCCTACTTCGAATTTTGTATTCTATGTTAAAATTGGTTTTATAAACTGATAAACTGATAACTATTTTTTTTAAATGGTAGGTTACATGGTTTGAATATATCATAAATGGGAATACATGGTGGTGATTCAGGGAAATCCTACCATGTAAAGTGTTACTCGGACCTACCCATATGTCTCAGTGTGTATGTACACATTTTTTTCATGATATAGGAAAATTAAAATCTATCTAGTTTATCAATGATGGATCTTATAATATATTTTCATAAGTAGATTATATGGTGTTCAAATTCATGTCGTTGGAGGAGATCAACTATTAGGGAAGGATAGACATTGGTAGTCAACCATTAGTTATTGTTTATTGGTTTTTTTAACTTGTTATCCGCTATATTTTGATATTTCATTTTGTTAAAGTTCATTTTTAAAATAAATTTAAAGAGTCCTTTTTATTTACATATAATGGTTCATTATTTTGAGAGTAAATCATACCCAAATGATTATGTTGTATATATTGGAACTTAATGTTAGGCTTCAACAGTTGCGGAATGTGGTTGAGTCCATGTGATGATACAATTAGGATTTGGGTCTTGAGTATCTTGGATTTGTTAATACAGATTGTTATCTCAATACACATGTATAATTAATCTTTTGAAAATTTTAAATCCATACATTAAATTTTGAATTACTCCTCTTTTGAATTCCTTTTATAAAATGGGAGGTGCCTTTGAATATTTGTACAATCCCTTGGAGATAAATAGAGGGATTATTCTTTAGTAGGTAATCCTTGAGTATATAAATATTGGAATCATACTATCATATGTTTATTAATGTTTCATATTAGAAATCCCATAGCAATATCCCTTGTTTTTTCTAATGAATATTGGCCATTGGTATGGATAATTAAGATAAATTGTAGAGGTAGGTTTTATAAATGACCAGTGTGTGAATAAAATAATCATCATAGGTGGTTTAGAAGATATATATATTAAAATATTAATAATAACAAATAATGGGTGACCAATTTTTTTAATAAATCACCTTGTTTATAGGAAATCTAACTAAAACTCATTTATTGATCAAAATTTTGATTCTATTGTCAGGTTAATTACTATAGGATTATTACTCAAATTTAAAATCAATGACTGGGTAAAGTATTATTATAAAGTAAAATTAAGAAATAAAATAAATATGGTATACCATTGATAAACTTATTGATTCAAAATTAATTTTTTTAAAAATATATCAAATTTTAATAAAATATATTACTTGTGATGTATCCATTGAAAATTATTTCTTGATAAATTGATAAGAATATCTTTGGAATATTGAATCATCTTCATCCATGGTTGGTTATCCTTCAAATATTTGGTACTAAACTTATGACATGTGATGTCCTCAAATTATAAATTGAGTAGGTGTTGGGATATAATCATTGTTTACAAGAATATACACTCCTCTTTTTTCAAGGATCTTTTTAATTTTATTTTTAAAGGATGTCATAGAATGGAATGTGATTATTTATATTTCATCAAACCCAACTTCCATTTAATAATATTGAATATATTTGAGTTTAATAACTTATTGAACATGACTTCAATATTACTATTTGTTCATATAAACCCATGAATGTAATCTTTTTTTGTATTATAATAAATAAAATTGTAACATCTTTGACTGGTTCTCTCTTATGTAACTGAGCCAGTTGGATGTATGACTTTAGGTGTGACTCCCCATACATTATTGGCTTCCAAATAAAAATGAGTGTCTAAAGAATATGTTGGGGAGAATATAACCTTTGTTAAATAGTTTCAATGAAAGAAGAAAATAATAGCAGAGTAGTAGAAACAACAGAAACAATATGAAAGAATAATCAGACAGCCAAATATGAGAAAGGACCAACTAAATAAATCCAAATAATAAAATAATAATGTAATGAAACTTTTAATATATCTAAATGACAATATTAAAGTCATATAGAAAAAATACTATTTATAATCAAATACAAACTCCAGAAACCATGGTCTTGAACCCCATGTCGATCCCATATCCAAGCTCCAATCCATCATGCATGCCAGAAATCAACAACATGGCCTCATTCCCTTGTACAAATATGCATCCATGAAATCTGTCTAGGTCCCAAATAGTGGCATGTCCAAGGTTTGAGTACAACTAAGTAGGTCGACACCACTGCATATAAAAAACTACAATATTAGAAATATAGTACATGAAATAAAGAGAATAATAGTGTATTAATTTAAAAAATTAATATTGTATAAGAAATAAACATGTTGACCCTCATGTTCTAGGACGAAACCTGGGGCCATCCCAAAAACTTCTTCGGCCCACTTCTGGATATATATTACTAAGGGTGGATCCTCCAAGATCAAAATGGATCACATAATAGGTGGTAGATTCTCTCAGTGATGAAAAATCACACAAATATCAAGTTTACAAATAGACTATGCCCATAGCCTATCTAGAATCTCACCCTCAGGCATCCAAAGACGAAGAATCTGGTCCTCGTACATCTAATATAATCATATACTCTACCCTCAGACATCAAGTACCAATGTTCCTAGCCCAAAGGCGGTGTCAAAATGTGCACCTATCCCACATACATCAAGAAAATCACGAGTCATATCCTAACAAATCAACTTTACAATAAGCATCCCACCCTCAGGTATCAATCACATAGATGTCACATAAGATCAGAAGCTAAGAAAACAATTATAAAGGATATAATCAAACATATCAAATATATCATCATAAGACACAACGATCAATTTATCAAATTATCATCTATCTAACTGAATTCATTTCATTAATCCAAGATCCTAATTATCATAATAATTGTATCAAACCTACTTTATTTATCATTTAACCCTAAGGTCGTTAACATATCAGTTGTCCCAATTTATCCAAGGTGATTCTACTATAAGTAATCACACAATATACATGTTACGAATATTTACAAGGTCTAGGGATGACACACCCATCGGGTGGCTTCGGGTCTCATTCTCAAGCATATTGACCTAACGGGATAAAATGGACTGTCTAAAGAAAAGGATGATTATTTAATAGGGTTTATCCAATTAATTTAGTCACATGTGCAGTATGTTGGTGTGATCAGACATATCACACATACTATGGATAATTAAATCAAACAGAAAAGGATAAGATTTAGACCACCCACCTTTAACAGGAATTCAAAACAACACTTAAAATAGGAAACACCAACAAGAATGAAGGTATAAAATATCACAAGAAGAATCTAGATCAGAAAAGATCAATATCAACACTAGATTCCACTACATTCAAAATATTACTCTACAATAATGGAGAAAAGTTGGAAGAGAGGGGAAAACCAAAGTAAAACAACTCACCAGGGATCAGATGCTTGATCAAGACATCTATAAGGGAAGAAAGCACTCCAAAACTACCTGGAGTCACCTTGGGCTTGAGATAGGAGGGATGCACATGGATGAGAAAAATATTATATGCAAAGTGTGGCCTTAAATTTTTTGAGCCTAAGAAATACATGGTTCGTAACCCTTCTACATCAGATATTTCCCTATTTTTGAGTTACATAAAAAATACAATGCCTTGGGTTAAAAATAACCAGATAGAACATTGTATGATGTGAAATAGTTTCACAGCATGTATTAGTTTCATGATCTGAACCCATTTTATGATGTATTTTGGGAAATAGTTACATGTCCTATAACATATACACGACCTGTAAATTTCCTACGGATAGCTTTAATCCCAACTTCTACAGAAGATCCCTAAGAACCCCTTAAGCCTTCCAAACTCATGGAGAACCCTCTTAAGCCTTTTACATGCTTAAAACATGGAATATTTTAATTCAAAAAAACACACATCCCTCAAATTTAGGTTATTTTCCCCATAAAATGCTCTTCATCCTCAAAGGAAATCAACCATCAAGGTTTACAAAAGAAGGGAAACCCAAATGGAATAGATTCAACTAAAAACACAAATAAGTACATACTTGAAAAAATATGGGATCTTAAAACCTCTATACCATCATACATCTCATCCCTAAGATGATTCAAGAATCACTATGGGATCTCAAGGAAAAATTCTAGTCATAATGATCACATATTATATTCCCTCTCCTAGGTATCCTCTTGAAAACACCCATGTTTCTACTGAACTCAAACTAGAGGAGCAGTCTTTCCCTGGAGATACTTCTCACTATATTCTATAATATGTATCAGATGAACCTAAAATGAAACATCTACAGAAAGATCAATTTCATCAATGTCAACCACATGATAAGGTTTGTCATTTTATATCTAAATCTATGACATGTGAAAAACATTGTGGATGGAACTATAGCTCTATGGAAGGTCTAGTCGATATAACACTAGACCGACCATTTCCACTATCTCGAACGACCCGAAAAACCCGAGCACTAACTTTCCATATTACTGAATATGGTGTTTCCCCAACCTATTCATGACCTAAAGTAAAACATGATAACTAACCTCAAACTCTAAAGGTTATCTCTAATGGTCAGTGTTAGATTTTTTCTTGTTCTACATGGTCACCAACCACCTCCTGATAAACGGAACCTGCTCATTAATCTCTTTCATGAGACTAAACACAGCAAGGGCTGAATCACTAGCCTTTAAACATCAAAAGAGAGTAATGAAATGGTATTTCATGTAAGGCCTCAAAATGATCCATTTGGATCAATTCCTTGAATCTATTATTATAAGAGAACTCCAAAAGTTCTAAATGTTACTCCCATGAACCACCAAAATCCAAAACACCAACTCATAACATATCCTTCAGAATCTGAATAGTCTGCTCAAATTGAAAATCTATCTAAGTATGGTAGGCCATACTCAGAAGAAACTATGATCCCAAATAATTTTTAATTCATTTACAAAAACAATAATTGTAACAAGAATCTCAATTCTAATCAATACTCCCCAGAACACTGTGTAACTGAACTATCACGCACGTAAAGACTACCCAAAACATAAATGGTGAAGGTATCCTTGATAGTAAATAAGTTGTCAAAAATCTTCAATAGATCCAAAATCACCCATACTCTATCATTCTTATGAGGTTTCATGGGTAATCCTATCACAAAATCCATAGTGACGTCATCCCATTTCGAATACAGGATGGGAAGATGCTGCAACATCCCAACATGCCTCTCATGCTCGACCTTCACCTACTAACAGGTGAAATGTCTCACCATGAATCCCAATATCCCATTCTTAATTCCTAGCCAATAGAACTATCTATAGATATCACAATACATCTTTTTCAAAAAAAATATGTATCACCCATCTATATTCATGAAACTCTCTTATTAGCTCCTCACGCAAACCCATAGGAATCCATACTCAGTCATGGAAGATAAGAATGTCACTACTTTCCAAATACCATCCTTTTGGTGTATCCCCACCATATTTGATATCCTACAAAGCTAAACCCTCTGGTTCAAATAACTTGTCCACCTTGATTCGGTCAATAAGAATTAGTATAATGGATGTTGAAGTTAGAGATACTCATCCCTCGGACTCCTGAACATCTAGATTATTATATGAAAAGAGTTTTATAATTATCCACTCATCATAAGACTCCTACACTATCCCCATCCACATCTTCCAACTCAAGGAATCGATAATGATGTTGTCCTTGCCTAGTGTACATGCCAATTCAAAGTCAAAGGACTGCCGATACTCGAACCACCTCCCTTGCCAATGGTTTAAGAATTACTGAGAAAAGATGTACCTAGGTATCTTATGGTCTGTGTAAACCATAAACCTATCACCCAAAAGATAATATCTCCAGAATCTCAGATCATGTACCATGACAGGTAACTCCATATCATGACTAGGATAATTCCTCTTATGCAGTCTTAATTATCTGGATCCATAAGTGAACACACGGTTCTCCTGCATCAAAACTACTCCAAGAATAGCTTTGGATGCATTATAGTACACGGTATACTACTTACTAGGATCAGGAAGGTAGGGATTGGTTTTGAGGTCATCCATCTCTTCATATCTTTGAAATATCTCTCGTAAGAATCTAACCAAAAAAACTCTCCCCTTTCTTGGTCAGCCCAGATATTAGTGTTTCTTGAAGGGAGAAGTCCTAGGTGAAGAGCTAATAACAACCTGCTAAACCCAAAATACTCCAAATTTTGAATTCATTCTTGGTTCACTGTCATGATATCATTGATGAAGCCTTATCTAGGTCCACTAACACTCCATCCTCTATGATGACATGGGATAAGAAGTTCACTCTATCAATCCAAAAATTTTATTTCAATATATTGGTGTAAAGATAATGCTATCTTAATGTACTCAAGATCATGTCAATATGTTAGGAATGATCATATACTAACTAAGAGTACACTAAGATTTCATCAATGAAAACTACCACAAACCAATCTAGTGACGGATGAAATATCCAATTCATCAAGTCTATGAATACCAGTGGTGAGTTCATCAAGCCGAACAACATCATTATAAACTCATATAATCCTTAACTGATCCTAAAAGATATTTGAGTATGTATGATGGTATCACTATCAATTTATGAAACTGTAATCTCAATTCAATCTCAGAAAAAATCCTATAACCTCTCAGCTAATCGAGGGGATCATCAATGCGTGAAAGGGGATACCATTTCTTGATCATTATCTGGTTCAATATCTAATAATACACACAAAAGCACAAAGTCCCATCATCCTTCTTGGTGAAAAGAAATATATAACCCCATGGAGATATATTATAATGTATTAAACCCTTAGATTCTAGATCTTGCAACTAATCCTTTAACTCACGAATATCTGTTGGTGCCATCCTATAATGCGGGATAGAAACTAGCTCAAGTCTTGTCCCCAACTAGATTGTGAAATCAATTTCCCTATCATGTGGTAATCTAAATAACTCTTTAGGAAAGATGTCCTAAAAATGGTCCACCACTAGGGTAAAATTATCTTTCTACATTCTTCCATAATCCAAAATAAGGATTTCAATATGATCCATGAGACAATCCAAACTACACTGAATTGGTCATTCACAACTATCCTGAGGATCCCACTCACCCTGGTGAGTATAAGTGCCCCTATCTGGAGATAGAAAGTTAACTATACTCTAATAATAGTCAATATGGTCATGATATAGAACTATTAAATCCATACCAAGAATCAAATTGAATCTTGTCATTTCTAGTATAAAAATTTCCGAAAGGAAATGATAGCCACAAATTTCAAGAGAAAACCCCTTGCAGCGCCTGATACCCTTTGACTGCACTCCCAATGTTGTTTCAATTTTCAAGACACCATCCATACATTCCCTGAAAAATATTAAACTATATTAAAAAAGAGTAGGTATAAATAAATGTGATGCTCATATATCAAAAAAAATTAATCTAAGGTAGATGAACAAATAATTGTATCTCTAATGGTATGAAGTATAGCTTCCAAACCAGTCATAGATACTTGTATTGCAAGTAGATGGATCTCCCCTCTACCATGGACTCTAGTTTAACTCCCCTATATTGTTCCCTTTGAGTGGTACTTCCACTCTTGCACTGGGGTTACACGACCTCTGCCTCAGCCTGATCAACCAGTGGAACTCCAGTTACTAGTCCACTAAGGGGTCCATGTTTCCTTCCTAGACTCTCATACCCATCCTGATCCCCTTCCACTACTCTACCGTGAAATGTTCCTAAATAATTTATGAATATGGTCTAGCCTTCCACAGAAATATCACTCCACTATGAGGTGGGGACAATATAGGCGCATGTAGCCCAACCAACCGCACTGAAATCATTACCCTGAACCCCTGTATTGAGGTAGAACTCCACTCCCTTTACTTCTCTTCCCACTACTACCCTAGTGATAACTGTTATAGCGGTTCTTCTTACCACTCGAAAAAGTGTTCTTATGTTGCCTGGATGAAACTATCTAGCCACCACTTATGACCTCTCATAGACTCCCTTCCATGATGAGTTCCTGATTCATAACATCTTCAAGGCTGCTTATAAAAAAGATGTTCACTAGTAACCTAATTTCTAAGTGAATCCCATCCTAAAAACATCTCTCTCAAAAAATATCATCAGCTACTAAGGATAGAGTAAATAACTACAGGTTGGTGAAGTGTCTGGCATAGTCCATCACTAATAAGATCTCCTATGTCAGGTTCATGAACTCGTGAGTCTTATCACCCCAAAACATATTAGGATAGAAGTTGATTAGAAAATTTACCTTGAATTCCTTTTAGGATAACTCCTCTTATTTCTTAGATTTCTCAACAATGTCCCACTGATGTTTAGTATGTCCACAAAGAATGTATGCAACAAGCTTAACCCTCTTATATATGGGTGTCTCGAGGTGCTTGATGATAATTTGGACTAACTCAATCAATAACTCAGATTCCTAAGGGCCCCCTCCCTAGTGAATGTAGGCGGATTCTATAACTATAACTCCCTCTTCAGCTTATACATTGAAGGAATGGTGAAAACAGTACCTCTTTCCATGGATTGCATGACCCTCAAGAAGCTATTCTGAAGTTTAACATCCATATGATCCTCATGATCTATAGGAAGCTCCATTTCAGCTGTGTTAGGAGTGTGATGATTGTCACTCTCCTAAAGATCAACTCAAATACGGTGAGGGGGAGATTTTCACTACAATATAATGCAATCCATAGAATATTGGATAACAACATGTTCAACCTCAGTAGGTGACAAAAAAAGAGAACTATTGGTTCATGATCTCTCTAAACATGGATTAACAAGTGAATTTTAATGACATAACAGTTCATTTATTTCCTTTTTTCATTAGATATAATAGGTATCTTATTTTATAGTTCATAAGGAAAATATATCACATGCAATAAATACGTCCCTATCATGAACAATAAATTTAAATATATATCCATATATTACTATCAGGATGAATGCATACACATCTCATGCTATATTAGGCCATGAGTATAAATCACAAGAAACTATAACATCATAAAATATGAAAATCAACCAAGGTGAAATAACATCAAACCCTAACAAGAGAACATCATGAACAATAATCTCATCCTTAGGTTCTCATATTTTCCCCCATACATGGGTTAGCTACTCAAATACACAAGATTATTACCATGTCTGGATACATCCAAGTATGCTTTATACCTTAAAAATAGTAAAGTAATAAAAAAGAAAATTGATACCTCTGATGCCACTTAGTAATGTTCCCAACCTAGTGCTCCATCAAGTGACCAATATAGTTAGTCACATGACCTCAAGCTTGCCTCCCCATACACCATAGGCTTCTTACTAGGAGTAAGGGTCTAATGTAAATAGTGTGGAGACTATACACTCTAGTAAAGAGTTGTAATGAAAGTGAAAAATAATAGTAGAGTAACTGAAATAATGGAAACAATATGAATAAATAATCTGACAACCAAAGATGAGAAAGGACCAACTGAATAAATCCAAATAATAAAAGAATAATGTAATGATAAGATGGTTGTATCTAAATGATAAGATGAAAGTCATAAAGATAAAAGACTATGTATACTCAAATAAAAAACATTAAAAAACATAGTCTTGAACCCCATATAGGTCTCATCACTAATCTATAACCCATCAAACAAGCCCAAAATCAACAACAAGGTCCCTTTATATTTTCCAAACCCACATCTGTGAAATATGTCTTGGTATAAAATAATGGTCCATCCAGGGTGTGATTATAGCGTAGTTAGTTTAAACCACTATTTCTAAACAAATACAGTATGAAAAATATAGTGCATCCAATAAAAAGAATAATAGGGTATTAATTTAATAAATTAATACCTCACAAGAAAAAGCATGTTGACCCTCAAGTTCTAGGATGACACTTGGGGAAAACCCAAAACATTGTTTGGTGCCCTTATGAATATCTATAACTAAGGGTGGATCCTCAAAAATCAAGATGGGTCATCCAACCTGTGGTAGATTCTCCTGTCAAGGATGAATCACATAAATATAAAGTTCACAAATGGCCTCTACCCACAGACTATCTTGAATCTCACCCTCAGGAATCTAGAGTCTGTGTATCTGGTCCTTAGACATCCAATATAATAATATACTTTTCCCCCCAGGCATCTAGTACTAGTGCTCCAAGTCCACATACGGTATGAAAACATGCACCAAGACCACATACGTCAACATAATCATGGTTCATATCTAGAAAAATCAACATTCCAATAAGCATCCCACCCTCAAGTATCAATCACATCAATGTCATATAAGATTAAAAGCTAATAAAATAATCAAAAAGTTCAGATTCAATCATTCTAGATATATTTTAATAAGACAAAATGATCAATTTATTAAATTATCATTTGTCTAACTGGATTCATTTCATTAATACAGGTTCCTAATTATCATCACAATTATATCAAACATATTTTAATTATCATTTAACCCTGAGGTCATTAACATATCATTTAACCCAATTTAGATGAGGCGATTCTACTATAAGAAATAAAATAGTATACATGTTATTCCAATTCAAAATATAAAGCCAATAATCAAAAAAATATTACCAATTCATCATAGGTATCTAATGTCAAACTGACCAAGTCTTGAAAAGGTCGTGGGATGACACACATATTAGGTGGTCATAAATATCAGTCTAAATCCTATAGGCCCAACAGGATAAAATGGATAGTTTAAAGAAAAGGATTATTTTTTAAAAGGGTTTATCCAATTAATTTGGTTGTGCGCTCAGTGCGCCAATGTGATCGCACACATTGTGCAGACCATGGATAGTTAAATCAGACATAAATGGATAATATTTATACCACCCACCTTTTATTCATCAATAAAAACAACACTTCCAATAAGAAACACCAAAAATAATTAAGGTGAAGTATATCTCAAGAATAACCTAGTTCAACTAAGGTAAAGATCAACACCATATTCCACCACAGTCAAAATATTACACTACAATAATGGAGAACAAGTGGGAGAGAGGATAAAACCAAAAAAACAACTCACCAGGGATCAGATGCTTTATCAACATGTCCAAAAGTGAATAAATCATTCCAAAATCGCTTGGAGTTTCCTAGGGCTCAAGAGAGGATGGATGCACGTGGATGAGAAAAAGAGCATACACACAGTGTGGCCTTAAAACCACTGATACCAAGAAATACACAATGTGTAACCCTTTCATGTCATGTATTTATCTATTTTTGAGTTATGCTGAAAAATGCATCACCATGGTTTAAAAATAACCCGATCTAACATTAAATGATGTGAAAAAATTTCATGGTGTGTATTCATTTAACACTCTATAACTATTTTATGACGTCTTCCTAGAGATAGTTACACGTCATGTAACATATAAACGGTGTGTAAATGTCCTGATGATTTATTTAATCCCAGATTATGTAGAAGAGTCCAAACCTCTTCTAAAGACTTCCAAACTCATGGAGAACCACTATAAGCCCATAAAATTCTTAGAACCTAGACTCATTTAATTTAAAAAACCACAAATCCCTTTAAATTTACGACATTTTCTCCAAAAAATGATCACCATCCTCAAAGGAACTCAACCACCAAGGTTTGAAGAAGAAGGAAACCCCAAAAAGAATTGATTCACCTAAAAACACAAAGAGGGGTGTACCTATAAAAAGTCAGTATCTTAATAAAATAATTTCTAACATTAATGTGATTTTCCCATAAGTGATGTGATGGATTTTTAGATATGTAAATCGTACTTTTTTATCAGTTGACCAGTACATGTGTATATGTGAACCCAAAGTTAGTAATTTTGTGCTTCATTTACATTATGTATGCACAAATTCTCTAATCTATATATTATGGTTTTGTAATATAGAGTGTTATAACATGTTTCTTATTGATATAATGAGAAACCCAATACTCACATATGAAGTGAGATATTTCAAATATTCTTTTTATATCTCATATAAACCCATAAAAGTCCACATCATAATATATTTCAAGTTTAAAATAACCATTAGAATAATAATATAATTAATGATTGGATGTTTCTTTTAAATATAAAAATACTAATTTTTTAAATTTTAACTATTTACCTTTTTTATTGGATTGAAATTGAGTATAACAATATACCATAAAAATTATATTAGGCTAACTTTTCATTACATATTATGAAATAATGATTCTACCTCTATAAAAATTATGAAATACAAGTTTTTCATAATTATACAAATCATGTTTACTTGAGTAACTTAGAAAAGTATTGAGATATGATGTATTTTTTATTTTAGCACATTTTAATAAACCTATAACATACTTGTAATAATTTAAAATTATTCCTTCCTGATTTTGAAATATTTGAAAACCAATAATGAAATTCCGTTCACTCATCATACTCATTTAAAATTCACTTTTCATAAGTTAAGAAAATAGTATTAAATAGATTTATTAGTGGATCTAAAGATAATATCCTCCATATAGATTTATGAAATTATTTTATTCTTGGAAACATTTTTAATAAATAGGATTTGGTATTCCTTTCCCTTTGAAAAAATCATTTTATAAATTGAATTCTTTTAAATGATCTTACTTGGATCATGGATATTTCTTAAGACTATACATATCATTAGTATGTTTAAAAATTTATCTTAGGTGGTTTTGATTTTGAAAATATGATATCTGTTCAATGTAAACTTATTACTTAATATACCATTTTAAAATGAACTTTAACATCCATTTGAACAAGAATAAAACAAATATGCATAAAACAGAGTTAGATCTAGATAGATTCAAGGATTTATACTAGAGTAAATGTTTCCACATAACTCACACCTAAGGTAATACCAATATGTTGTTATTATATCCTTATTATATATATTTAAACCCTTATCATCAAAGTTGTTATAGAAAAATAATTTGGTTCACATAATTAGAGCATCCTCGGGACATTCAACCAGTGACCATGCCTTGTTTTTTCCATGTTGATTTAGCACATATTATATAACAATCTACAAATTTTTATCACATTGAGATTATTCTTACATCCTAGGTTCAAACTAATATAAAAATTATATATATTAACACTAATTCAAGTGATAATTTTTTTAGTGATTATAAGGATAACATCAAAAAGAAATTATAAATAGAATGACCATTCAAAAATACCAAGTGATTTGATAAAAAATAGTATGCCACCTTCTATAAATTTAAGTCTCCGTAATATCCCTCAGTTTTAGATTTGGTAGATTTATCCCTATGATTTTTTTAAAGAGAGGGAGGATTGTAAAATATATTAGGAGGGTTATTATTTTGATGTTTTGAAAAATATTTTATAAAAAGGACCAATCTAATAAAATTTTTCATGCATAATTTATTCAAAGGAATGTGTCATTTTATTGAAAATATTTCCTTCCTTTCTTGTGGTTTTGTAACGTTAGTATCAAATATGAGAATTTTTTCTCCAAAACATTAAACTATTTAATCTTTGACTTCCTACTATTCCAAAATTCACAAAAAAAAAATCTAAAATCTTCTAAAGTAGTGTTTGACTAATATTGTAATAATCAATGTTTATAACCATAACCAAAAAATATTGTAAAGAATTATATTCACATAGAAAAAACTATGATATATTTTCAAAGGTTTTATTACTCCAATTAACTACACCGTTATGTTGAGGATTTATTCTTTATCATGACAAAAAAATTCAAAATAAATATGTTCAAATTTTAATTCATGAGAATTGTAGATTATGATTATTTTTAGATGTTTTTTCATTTGAATAATTGAAAATAACTTTTTAAAAATATTTAGGGCATATGATTTTTGAAAAATTAAAGAAAACAACTGTAACATGTATATCCATCAAGTATGATAAACTCATAATGCATCAATATTATACTTTTAGTTTTGGTAGATCGAAATATATCCATGTAAATCAACCACAATGGTTCAAATGTTGAGACTCTAATTACAAGTTTTAGTCATGTCCCATTTTTTATTCCATATTAGTAGGGATCATATACTCTTGTGAACTCAAATATTTACTCTTATATTCCCTTCACTAGTTCCTTCCAAAAATTTGTCTTAGGGTTTTTAATGTTCAGTTTCCTATCTATCTATGTCATAACCTTGAACTATTTCACATTAATCTAAAAAAAGGAATGTTCTTTCAAGATAATTCCTCTAATTTTAGGATATAAACATTATCTTATTGGTCAGTAGTTAATATAAATACTCCTTGGGAATTATTCATGGTAATTTTTTTATTCTTGAAGTTTTCTTAGTATCCCTCATCACATAGTTGGAATATGTTTATGAGATTGTAATTTAAGTCTAAAACATAAATATTATTTGAAATTAATGATTTATTAAGGATAAAAACATCTAATTACCCTTTTATCTATCCTTGATAGATGTTTCCAGAAGTTATATTTCATTCACGTACTTCTTTCAGGTTTTAGAAGATATTTTTTTCCTATAAAATGTTGAGAATAATGGTTGTACAAGTATTATGTTTCACTATCATTAGAAATCATTATATCATATTATATATTATGAAATTAAATATTTTGGTACCTAAATCTTCTCAGGTCTAGAAAATTTAGCTAATTAAATTTTTAGAAGCTAATGTTTCTTTACTCGCTAATGATAGTGAAAATATAGACTCGTTGATATATAAGTTCATTCCATTAAAAAGGATTGACATTTTTAAGGAAATTTGGGTCTCCTAACACCCAATATAAAAATTTTAAAAAATGGCTAATGATATGTCTTTGAATTTTTATGGTTCCTCATTAGTAGGTTCTGTTTATTGTGAGTCTCATACAAAATCAATTCACAATTTCATGATTATATCAATCATCATGCACACACATTTAATAAAATGGATTATTGAGTTGATTGTGATTTTCCATAATATTTATTCATATCGAGAGTCTTTTCATTGCCACATTTGGTGATACGATTTTTTGGGATTTCCAAGGAATCAGGTTATTTTTAAAAATATATATATATAATTTGTTTTATTACTATATATTATCAAAAAATCTTTGTGGATGAGAAATTATTAGTCTGAACCATGAAATTATTACCTGTATTTTGTTTTCATTTTTTATTTTTTTACGGCTAGACTGGGTATTTTATAGAATTCTATTTAAGGAAAAATTCATTTTATATATAGTGTTATTTGTAATATAGAATATATTTTTCTACTGTTTCATTTTCTTTGTGATGATAAATGTGGAATCAGAGTGAAACTAGGGTTTGAACATAGTTGGTTCAATTTTTTTTCTTTGGCTTCCTCAAGTGATTGCATTGATGATAGTGTTCTCAATTTTTCCCATCTGTTATTCCATGAATATTCTGAAAACCTATAATAGTTATTGTTTAAAAAAATCATCATCAATATATTTTCTTCTTGTAATTGTGTGATGATAATCACTCTTTCATCCATGAATAATTTTAGATTCATTAATAGTGATGTTCTAAATCCTAAATCATTTTATTATCTTCTTTCTATTCAGAATATTTTTAATATTATTGTCCTGAGTTTTTTTATTCATGATTTATCCATGGAATTCATGGAAATTATTATTTATTTCACAATAAATAATTCAACCTAGATTGATCTCATTAACCAATTTGAGTAGGAAATGGACTGAAAATATTTCAAATCTAAAAGTGATTATACTTGATTTCTGAGGAACTAATTTTATATCAATATGTTTCACCAAGATCAATATATTGTGGAATGAATTGAGTGAGTATCTATTTATGCATGTATGTTCATGTGGTTTCATCATGACCAATGAAAAAAATTGATATCAATTAATTCTACAACTTCTTATGGGCTTGAATGATTATTTTGATTCTATTCAAGGTCATAATATTCTGACTCCCCCACTACCTTTTATGAAACAATAATATTCAATGTTATTTCAAGATGAGATCCAGAAGAAACTTTATTATGTTATTACGCCTTTCTCCAGTAATTTTCCCATCTTTAT
The DNA here is from genome assembly GCA_963277665.1 of Viscum album. Classification (NCBI taxonomy): domain Eukaryota; kingdom Viridiplantae; phylum Streptophyta; class Magnoliopsida; order Santalales; family Viscaceae; genus Viscum; species Viscum album. The sequence goes on from OY728122.1 coordinate 1,260,488,203, forward strand.
GTTTCCTTTTCCAAGTATGTTCCCTAATTTAAACCATAAATAAAAAAACTAATACCATTTGAAATTATTTCAAAAATATTGGTTATAAAAAGGTATAATGATATATTATTCATGTTTTTACTATAAATTTTAAATTTAAAAATTCAATATGTTTTTCCATTATGGTTTACAATGATGATTTTAATGTTGTTGCTCCATGTTCTGGATCTCATATATTTCCTAATCAGTATTCTCAATTATGGAATTTACCCTCAAATTTAATGTCGTTGGATCATCATATTTTTATTATAGGCCATGCCAATCTTGTTACCAATTCCATTCAAGAACCTAAAAATATATGGATTATAAGTATCTAAGCTTAAACATTACATAATATTGTGTATTATTCAAGAATTCACTTTCTTTCATTTTGAGGATATTTTCAAGTTTAGAGTTTTAGAGAATTAGGTCATAGCTCGTACATAACAAAACCATAATTTTACAAAGTGGGAACTTTTAATCAGTATCCATTTTTTACATAATATAAAAATTTTAAAATCAAAGATGTTTTTTTCATGAAAATTATTCAAAACTTTCAACTTGACTTCTTGTTTGTTCTTGCCCATTTTTTAACCCTGTGAAAAACAATTTAAAAATGTGGGATGAACAATAAAATCTCAATAAGGGATATAAAAAGAAAAAATATATTATTCCTGTAAAAAAACATGAAAACCCAAAAAACTATTTCTTAAAAAACGTTTTTTATCTATAAAAATTAATAGTTTTCCATTAAAAATATCATTATCTTACCTATTGAAATTAAATTATTTCCATGAAAACTCATTAGAAATGATAGAAATTCATGTAGGGACCTTGGGAAATCATCATCCTAAAACCCCTACAAAACCATTAAAATTGGAACAACTATATGGTCTAATACTAATATAATTATATAGAGAAAATAATCATTAACTAATGCATTAGAGCACTATCTGGTCGCACCCATCGTATAAGCTATATCAGGATCACCTGTACTCTATAATGGGAAAAAATCCTTTTTATAAGTTGTATATAGATACCAATGAGCTATAATTTGGCTAAACCATTTATAGTGAATTTATAAATACCATATAATTAATAAAACTTTCTATTCTGGAAACTATTCATCATAAAATCTTTGAAAAACTCTTTTAAACTCATATGTAAAACTCTTTCGGATATCAAAATATCATTTTTTTAGAACCCCGTTTCCATTACGAAAATACACTAAAAATGGAAAGGGAGTTTTTATTTGAAAAAAAAAATGAAATCTTATAAAGGAATCTGAAATATGAATAATGGTCAGGTTAGTAGGAAAGGTTGTTGTCATTGTATATGTTAAAAAGGAACCTTTCTTTTTTTCTTTCTGTCAAAACATTCCATATAAATATACAAAAAGATTATTTTTAAGACCATTTGAAATAAAGTAAAAATAAACATAAAATTTCCATTATAAATATTTTATTTCTATATAAAAAACATCCATAATATAATTTTAAAAAATACGTACATGGAAGAATAAGATTTGAAAGATAAGTCTTTAAAAGGATATTCTTTTTAAAAGGAAGCCCCTTACCTTGGGTCTGAATCACCACTTACGTTATTTATCTTCCTCAATAATAAACTTATGTTAGTTATTTAATTTTTTTAAAACCTTTTAAAGTTAATTATTCCTTTTTTTTATCTATCACTATTCTATACATAATTAGTTAATCATTTAATTTCACTTCAGAGGTTTTGAATGAATTCGTCTAATGTGTCAAAAATGACTTTCATAGGTTGACTATGTTCAAAGAGGTCATTATTCTATCATTCATAGAATTATAATCATGAAATAATAATAATTTTACACATAAATTATAACATTAAACGAAATTATGAAATATGGTTATGACAAATGAACTATGTTATAATCATGAAGATGGTTGGTCTTATATATGTGTGAGTATTGTTTCTGTTTTTCAATGATCATTATTAAAAAATGGTAAATATTTTTTTATCTTTGCAGAATGATCACAATATCATAAACAACATATTATTCTATTAAATATACTTATATATATCATCCATATGATGTGGTGATGAGAAAATAATCACATCTATTTGTGGAGGCGGTAGTCCACACGTATGCACGAATGACATTATCATTTCATAGTGAACAGAATGGTAAAATTAAATGATTTATATTATCATTTGAAAATAAAAAATATGTCATAAATATAATAAATATTTTATATATAACAAAAATATTCATTCAATTTATTCTTTTTACCTTCTATGTATAGCGTTAGAGAAAAACGAATCACATCGCTTCGTGAGGTGGTACTCTGCCGTACACACGAGCGACGTTATCATATCCCTTATGGAATGGAAAGTAAGAAGGTTTATGTGATATAATAATTAAATAAGTATAATTATGTAACAAATAAAATATATATACTTTAAATCCATAATTATAATAATCTATAAGAGAAGATGATGAAAAATATATTACATCGGTTCACGAGGTGGAAGTCTGACGTACACATGAATGATGGGTTCATTTCCCATTTTATTAAAGAGGGTATGGATTTAGATTATTCCATTAACATAATAAAATCTAAGTATATTGGAGAAATTGGTGTTATTATATCATAAAAATTCAATAGGATTTTAAGGTGGTGGAAGAATAAATAAAATAAAGATGCTCGGTTAAGAACGATACATCTTCTTTGGACAACCTCCTTAGGTTAGCACCGAAAGCCTTATTAGGATCAATTTAATGTAACACTACATGTATTTATAAGTAAATTTAATATTGAATGCATGAAACACTGAATCTCTAAAAAACACCACTTTTTTATAACATATCCAGTAAATATAATTTTTATACCTCTATGATTTAAATTTTGAAAAACTAACATACACAGTTGCGTCCATTAAGATATTTAGAGTCCGATAAACAAACTTAATTTTTGGAGAATATTAACATAAACTTATGAATAGTAATATGACCCTTATGAAAAGTAAATTATATTATTATTTTATTTTATTAATGTTATAATATAATGAGATCTTTATTAATTTTTCAAGGTGATATAAAATGAATTATAGCTTTAAAATTATTATTATTTTGAATAAATTATGATTTTATTTAAAAATTAAATTAATCATATTTATAAAATTAATTTCAAAGGGTGGAGTTCATTTTTGAATTCTACATGCCAAAAAATGGTTTGGGAGAATTTTATGTATTTTTCTAAAATACTTGAATTTTTTATGAATAGTACAATACAATAATTTACCATATATATACATTATCAGTTATATTCACTATTACTAGCATCATGGATGATGTAAGCACACTTAGTTTGAACTCACATGCACTTATTACTATTTTGAGTTACAAGAACAAATACTATTCATAGTCTTGGGAAAAAATAATAAAATAATGATTAAAATAAGGGGAAATAACTCCTCTCCTCTACTATAACCCCCCCCCCCCCCCCCTTACTCCTTTAATTCACTCCTCTCAATCCTTATAACTTGTCTAAATTCTTATAAAATCTCCTGCCAAGATCCTCCCCCATTTACATCATCCCTTGGTCCCCTAAAAACACCAAAACCCTTCCCATAAAGAGGCTCTCAAGGAAGATAACATAAAGAGGTAAATTATTTTTTCAATTCTTTTATTTCAAGTTCCTTGATTTTATTTTTATTTCCTCACCTCCTTTTATCAAAATGTTATGATAAATACATTAGCTTAAATTTAATGTTATTTTTTTATGATAATGGAATAATTCATCATCATCTCTCATTTCCCCTTCTTTTATACTAGAAATAAAAACACCATCTGATATGTGTTAATTTATCACATTCAAGGACGATGAGATTTCAATTTCTATTACTATATTCAATTATGGTCATGAAACCATTTTTTATGGTTTAAAAATACTATAATATATTTATTATAAATTATGTAAGGTTCTGTATTATTTTTGTACACATGATATTAATTTATAAATCAAAATGAGTTCGTTGTGATTAAAAACATCCAATTAACCCAAACAATTATCATTAATGTTATATATATTGATTAATACTCACTCCCAATAACCAAATAAATTTTATAAACATGTTATATTTTTTATGTTGACAAATAAAATACAACTTCTATTCTGGGAAACCATTCTCATCTTACATGTTTATCCTTACATGTATATAAGTAAACCAGTTCAGAATACCAAGTAAGAAAATGCTCCCAAACAATACAATTGAACCTCTTAAACCCATCAAGAAGGCCATAAACGAACATAATAAGGCTATAAAAAATTAATTAAATAAATAATAGTTTTTTTAAATATTAATTAATTAATTTAATTTGGTTATCCAGGACACTAAGATCAATTGAAGAACACCATCGGGCTTAAGGTAAGGGTTTTCTCATCTCACTTCCATTTTTGTGAGACATTCCTTATTCACTAATATTTCATGTATATAGTGTATGGATATTGACCATTTATGTATAATATCATTAATATATTTATTATCATGGTATTTAATGTATCATTGGATGATTATTAATTTTGGGGCATATGATTCGATTGATTACAAACTGTTAAGGGATTCTACCCAAACCCCTGTTTTTCCTTCGGGTTACTCTTACTCTACCTTTACTCAAATTTAATGATTAAATATTTTTTTTAAATTTATCCTCATTATATGTATATGTTATAAACTCATATATCTAGTTCATATCATATATCTTTTATGGGGATATACATGTTTTAAAATGGTTTCCTTCTTAATTCTTCTCGTTAAACAAGCTCGATTCAAGGGAACTTCTCGAATTCTTACCAATTTTCAAGTGCACTGTATAATATGTTTGAATCATCGATATTTTTTTAGAATAAAACATTTTATCATGAAATACTATTTTGGTTCATTTTTTTATGAAATGAATCATGCCTTTCTGCTTTAAAATATCTTTAATATTTTCTTTAAAATACACTAAAATTTTTTACTTAAAAAGCTTCTTTAAAAACACTTTTACATGATTTCAATTAAGTGGGTAAAAATTTATTCCTCAAATATAATTTCAATTTCCTTGAATTTTATTTTATGGGATATAAATTTTTATAATCTGATTTTTTGAAAAATACAAATTAATTTCCAAAAGAACTCTTTTTTTCAAATTAAAAAGGGATTTTCTCGTCTCATTTTTACATCTGTGAGATATATTCCTTATTCACAAATTAATCCTTGTGTATGTTGTATTTACTTACCTTTTACATCTAATATAAAGATTATACTTATTGTCATTATATTTTAAGGGATTATTATTTGAATGTTTCAAAATGGTATAGGACACTTTGGAATGTTTAAGGATTATTTTCTCAAGAATTTTTCGATGGTCTCATTGAAAAATAACTTCGTCTATGTCAATATCCATTGTTTAATCTTGTAATTTATAGAGTTTTATCTCTTATGATATCATCTACCATATTTTTTTGAATTTTTGATGATTAGTTTGACTATGGATGTCCTAATTTGATACCATTCATGGGTTATAGTTAAATTATTCACATTTCATGTGCTAGTATTTAGATACGAATGTTTATGTTTTCTATGTATCACCCTTTTAATATGATGAATGTATTCGACTTAGTACGTGTTGGGTGTGGCCTGCTATAACCCCTCAATTTATTAGTACGTCACATGAGACAAACTACAATCTTGGGACAAGGCATTGACAAAATGTTTATTTAGGTTCTTGGAACGAGTCCTTAACAGTATGGTTATGATGTTTGTAATTATGCATTCGCTCATTATGAAACTAGTAATTTAAAGTTCATGTGGTTATTTGAATAGTATAATAACCATGATTATGCTTTATTAAGGCATTATTTATTCAGCTCTTATTCCTGCCATAATGTGTTCATGTTTATTTTTAAAGGTATGCGTATTTAGTTTTTCAACATACCTAATGTTTATGTTTATTATATATTACACTGTATTTCTTACCCTTACTTAGCATTTGAGCTCACCCCTTTCTTATGTTTCATTTTCCCAGGACATGAAGAGTTATATTATGAATAACATGCAGGGATAACCTAGGAGTTGTGGATGCTGTCAAAGGAATTTATATACTATATTTCCTTTAAAGTTGTAATGTTGAACTTATGTTTGTATCTAGATTTCCAAAACTACTAAACTATTCATTCCTTCAGGAAATGACTTTCTTGTAATCATGCCAATGTAATGAAACAAGGCACCGACTCTGGGAAACCGGGGTCGGGGTCTTTACATTTTAGATCTAAACAGGGGATATAAGTAGTTTCTATGAAACTAAGTAAAGTATTTTTGTCGGTATTACCTAATATAAAAGTATTTATATGTGTGAATATAAGAGGAAAGGGGGGACCTTTTATAAGTTGGGTGAGTAGCACACTTGTACTTTTTAAAAAGAAAAAGGTGTGCCAACATTGTTTTCATGAAAAAAGTCTAAAAAATGGAAAATTATAAAGCCTTAGATGAGATAAGATCTAAATATGTTCTTAAAATATAATTAAGATAAGTTTTTAGGTCATTTTAACCCTTATATTTTTATTTTAACCCCTGATAAATCTATTTTTACCTTAATTGAGGTAAAATATTTTTACTATTTTCACAATTTATTATGAAAAAAATATGTTGACCTTATTATATAATATAAAATTATAATAATTAAAAATATGGGATCAATTTTACCAAATTAAATTCACAAAATTGGAATAATTTAATTTAAAATTAAAACCCTTAGATATGATGAAAAGGCGGTTTTTCAGTAAATGTATTTTCGAGCATAAGATGATTTTATATTAACTCTATGATAAGTAATAATAATTGTATGAATTTTAATTAATATTTATTGATATATAATCTAAAATTTTTATTTAAATCATTCATTGTTATTGGTTTTTTTAATTAATTAATATGTAGAAACATTATGCACTTTAAAGTATTTTTTAGAAAAACCTATTTTTAAACCCAAAAATAAACTTATACTAAAATCCAATATAAAGTTGATTCAAATGTAATTAACTAGATTAAATATAACAAAATAATACTTGTGTTACTTTAAATCATATTCAAAACATAATGAGACTTTTAAATTACAGAATTTATTGAAATGAAATGACATTTTTACAAAAATTGGTATTTATTCACTATTCAATGAAAAAACAATATTTTCTAAAAAATAAAAAACAAATCACCCTAAGTTAATTTTAATATGACGATTTTAAAAATTATATTAATTTTTTAAATTAAAATTCTCTAATTTGTAAATTAAAATTTTAAATAAAACCTTTTAATAAATGAGTTCAATTAAAACTATTCCCTTTTTTAAAAAATACTTCATATTTTTATTATGAATATAACTATCTAATTTATATTAATAAAAATGAAAATTATTTATTTTATCATTACTGGTTTGTTATATTCTTACCCCATTTTTTAAATTGCTTCCCCACAATTTTATTCACTTATTAAGCAAGTGGGGATAACTTTCTCTCATAGCATTTTAAATTACCATATTGCTTCTTCAACCATATAGTTTTTCCATAAAACCTTAACTTGATGAATTTCCTTATTTTTAAACAATTTCTCTCTATGATGAAGAATTTTAATAGTCTATTCCTAAAAATAAAAGGTTCTCTTCTAAATGAACTACTTCAGGGATCAAAACATGAGATGAATCTAGAAGATGTATTTTTTTACATTGAAACAATAAATACGTTGCGTACCTAGGATAAACCTAGGGGAAAAGACACTCGATAGAAAACTGATCAAAATTTATCTAGGATTTCATATGTATTAATTAGCCATGGACTTAACTTTCCTTTTTTACCAATATGTATAACACTTATGTGTGAATATACTTTAAGAAAAACTTAATCATCTACCTCTAAAGAAAGATCTTTCCTCTAGTTATTTGCATAATTTTTAGACATACTCTAAGTTTTCCTTAGGTACTACTAAGTCATCTTCACCTTATCATCCATTTTCTCTACCATATTTGTCCCCAATAACTTTATTTATCCCACTTCATCCCGAAATTTTAAACTTTGACACCGCTTTCCATATAATACCTCAAAAGGTCTCATCTAAATACATGAATGAAAAATGTTATTATAATAAAATTAAACTAATGAAAGATATAGATCTCAACTTCCCTGGTAATCCATTGAATAAGAATAAAGCATGCCTTCTAATTTATCAATAGTTTTTTGTGCCATACATCAAATTGATGAAGAAAGGTTGTATTGAAAATTAATTTAGTAGCCAATGAAATATGATATCCTTTAAAACAGTTTGAAGTAAACCAAATATTATGGCCAAAAAATGGAGAGAGTAACTCCATGTAACTTAACTATATCCTTGAGATACAGTGTAGAAACCTAATCAAAATACATATTATGTTAAATGGGGAAAATTTTGTATATTTTGTTAAATGATCAAAAATAACCCAAATCATATTTTTACCTTGATATTTATTTGGAAACCCACTATGAAATCCATGGATGCATTTTTTTCATTTCCACTCTAATACTGGAAAAGGATAAAAAAACCTCTTTAGCAATTGTTGTTATTTTTTAACCTATATACAAGTTAAAGATTTCATGGTAAAGTCATCAATATCTCTTTTCATTCCATGTCGCTAGTAATATCCCTGAAGGTATCTATTTATATAAGTGCTACCAAGATGAATGGAAAATGAGGAACTATGAGCTTCACTCAAAAATTTGATCTTCGACTCAGAATCATAAGGAACACATAATCTCTTTCCAAATGTCAAAACACATCTTCCAACATTTAATTCATGCAACTTACTATTCTTAACCAATTCCACCATTTCCTATAACCCACAATCTTCCTTCTAAGCTTTCATAATTTTATCTATCAAATTCAACTATACTGAAACCTGAAACAAGCATGAGAAAGTTCCTAAATCCTCAACTTCTAGGATAAAATTCATCAAATCATTAGCTAAATGTTCATGTTATAAACATAACATAGTTAATATAGAATTATTATTATGACTCAAATAATCATTTACTTTATTTTGTTTTTTAAGATGGTAATGTATTGTAGAGACATAATCATTTATTAGTTTCATCCCTCTTCTTTTCCTCATGTTTAACTTTTTCTGATTAAAAGTGTACTTCAAACTTTTGTGATTAGTATATATCTATCACTTTACTCTATATAAAGGAAGACTGAAAATTTTTAATTAAAAAAATTTCATATAGTTCTAAATCATGTATAGGATAATTTAACTCATGATGTTTTAGTTGATGTGAGACATAAAAAATTACTTTATCATTCTGCATCGGGACAAAACCAAGTCCCTTCAATGAAGCATCATTGTAGATGAAAAATTCACCATTTCTAAATGTTAGGGTTAAAACTATAGAATTCACCAATGTTCATTTAATTCATGAAAATAATCATTGAATTCTTTTTTCCAGATGAATTTAACTCCATTTAGAGTTAACTTAGTCAGTAGTCTAGAAAAATGAGAAAAAGAATTAACAAATCGCCTGTAGTAACCTGTTAATCCAAGAAAACTATGAATCATTGTGATATTTTTGGTTCTTGGTCATTCATAAACAACTTTAGCTTTAATATGGTCAGCAGTAATGACATCTTTATAAATAATGTGTCTAAGGAAATAAATTTTTTTCAACCAAAATTACACTTACTACATTTTTCATAATATTTATTTTCTTTCATGGTTTGAAAAAAAATCATTAGGTGTCTTTTATGTTCCTCCTAACTTTTATAATATGCCAATATGTCATAAATAAAATCAACCAAAAAAATATTTAAATAGTCCTGGAAAACTATACTCATAAGATCCATAAATACAACTGGTGCATTAGAAAACCCAATGGTCATAACTTCAAACTTATAGTTCCCATACCAAGTCTGAAATGTAGTCTTCAGAATATCTTCCTCCTTTATTTTCAACTGATAGTATCCCAACCTGATATTAATCTTAAAAAAATACTACACTCCTTAGATTCAATCAAACAAATTATTGATATGAGACAAATGATACTTATTCTTAAGAGTGATATTATTAAAAGCTATATAATCATTGAAAGCCTATGGAACCCATATTTATTTTTAATAATAAAATAATATCCCCCCACCATGGTGATGTTATTGGTCAAATTAAACCTTTATCTAATAACTCATGCAATTTCATTTTCAATTATAAAATATCCACTTGAGATATTTGATAATGGGGTTTTGAAATAGGCTTAGAATCAGGCACTAAGTTAGCAGTAAATTCAACCTCCTGATCAAAAATAACACCAGAAAAATCAATAGGTAAAACATCCATATTTTCATTCACTACTAGCACATCACTAATTTGAATAGTTTCTTTCCTTTTAATAATATAATCCAGGTAACTTTAATTTCCATATCAAATCAATTTCTCAGCTTCTTAGTAATATATAAAATGTTTGAGATCATTGAAAAAAAATTCTTAGATCTGAAATATATCTTATCTTGATAAATATAAATCCAATCCATACCCAAAATAATATCAAACTCTACCATGGGTAGTTCAAAAATATTTGAAGGAAGGGCCATCCCACTGATAATAATATGAATATTCTTATAAATCATGGTTTATTTAATATTTACACCAATAGTTTTCAACAAAATTTCTATCATAATTTCATGATGTGATATTCCCAGTATTCTTGAAAATGTATCATAAATGAATGAATAAAAAGATCCAGAGTCAAATAGGGTATTTTCATAATTTTAATAATCATGTAAAATACCTATCACCAATTCATTAGATGGCCATGTACCAATCGTAGTAGTAGAAAAATGTTTTTCCACACCTCTATGATTTTTCTGTTGATAATAACATCCTGAGTAACTAACTTTAGACTCATGTTAGCATAATGAACCAAATAATTGTAAATAAAACATCTCAAAGATGGATGGCTATCAGTTACCCAATTCTTTGATTGTTCAGGACTCATTTCTTTGTAGTCATGAGCCCTATGACTGAACTTACCACACAGATAACACTTTCCAGAACTTACCAAACATTCCCGAGGATTCTTTTCACCAATCTTACCATAAGATGAGAACTTTATTTTATTACTTCCAAGTTTCTTTTTTGAATGATTCCCCATTTCCTTACATCTATACCTTTTCATAATCTTATCATCCCAAGGAACATGAGTGTTGGAAAACTCCATCTCAACTATCTCATTACAACAAACAACTTTCTTGTAGATTTTAAATTCTTATATGGCCAAAGATATTTGTAAATTTTTTCAATCTATAGTAAAATATAATAATGTTACATTCAATGTACTAAAAAATGGTACATACCTATCTAGTTTTATAAAATTGGCTTCATACACGGCTACATAATATTTATCTTTTTCCCTCAATTCTTGGAATTGTTTTTCCATTCAAGGTCGATCAAACTTACAGATATATTTTCCATGTAAAATATCCTTAAATGTTTCCCATTACATGGAATAAATATCATATTTCTCTGGGGAATTCTTAACTAGAGACAGCCAGCAATAATCTTCACCTTAAAAATGATAAACAAAAAGGGTTACCTTTTGATGGTCCAAAGATCTATCCTTAAGCCACTATAAAATTTGAATTTCCATCAAATTCTAGAGGGTGTTATCTCATGAAATTCTCAACCATGGACATGTTCCTCTATGGTAGATCTATCTGCTCTATAGCATGGACACCACCAACATTTATGACCTACGTCAACTGAGGCATCACTATAACAAACTGCTCGGTTTCAATTACCACTATTATAGGATGCTTATTTGGAAGGATATTATCCTCTCAGTGCCTTATCACTTTAGATTCAATATTTCCTATATGGAAAACCAATATGAACAAAAAAAATTTAAAAGAATCAACATGGTAATCTTTAAAATCTATATCATTTCATCCTAAACATAAGGTAATTTATTTTAAGGTAATACTATTAACATTATCCAAACCTCTAATATTATTTAAACTTTCCTCTGATTCCAACTATAAGGACCTGGATGTAAACATTACATAATATTGAGTATTATTAAATAATTCACTTTCTTTCATTTTGAGGATCTTCTAGGTTTAGAGGTTTGGAGAATTAGGTAATGAATCATACATAACTAAACCATAATTTTACATAGTGGAAACTTCTAATCAATATCCATTTTCACCAAAATATAAAACTAATAAAAACACATTTTATTTTCATGAAAAATCATCAAAAACCTTCAACTTGACTTCTTCTTTATTCTTACCCATACTTAAACCATATGAATTTTTAAAAAAAATGTGGTATGAGCACCAAAAACATTGTAAGGGACATAAAAAAGAATAAATCCATCAGTCTAGTGAAAATCATTAAAACCTGTGAAAATATTTTCCTAAAAACATGCATTTTTATCCAAAAATAGAAAAAAAAATTCCTTTAAAAAAATCATTATCTTACCTTTTTAAATTAAAAAATTTATATGAAAACAAATTAAAAGGCATAGAAAAGTTTGTGTAGGTTCCTTGGGACATCATAATATTAAGACACTTATAAACCCCTTATAATTAGAATAACTATACAACCAACTTCCAATATAATTATCTATAAAACCAAATCATTACCCAATGCATTAGAGTGTTATCCGGTAGCACCCATCATATTAGCTATTTCGGGCTCACCCATTAGATATAATGGGGCTCAGCTATTTGTATAAGTTTTATTGGGATTATCTATGAGTTATAATGGGGATAAAACCATATTAAACAATTCACAAGGAATATGTAATGAATAAAACATTTTAATATTAAAACTATTCATCATAAAACCATTGATAAACTCTTTTAACCCTATATGCAAGACTCATTCAGATATCAAAATACATATTTCTTTTAAAAACCAATTTTCAATACCAAAATACCCAAGAAAAAGGAAAATGGTTTTTATTTGAATAAAACGTGAATTATTATAAAGGAATCCAAACTTCAAATAATTATTATGATAGTGGAAAATGTCATTGTCACTGTATGTGTGAAAATAGAAAATTTCTTTTTTCTTTTTTTCAAAACCATCCATATAAAAAATGTAAAAATATTAATTTTGAAAAACATTGAAATAATGTTAAAAGATACATAAAATTTTCATCGTAAATTTTTTATTTCCATATAAAAAACATCTATAAAATAATTCTAAAAATATTTACATGGAATAAAAATATTTAAAAAATAAATCTTTAAAATATTTTTTAAAGAAGTCTCCTACCTTGAGTTTAACTCATCATGTATATTCATTATATTCCTGAATAATAAAATTTTATTAATAATTCAATTTATTCATATAATATTTAAATTATATTATAACTTTATTTTATCTCTTACTATGCTATATATAATTATTTAACCATTTAATTTCACTGGCGAAGTTTTGATATTATTTGTCTTAGGTGTCAAAAAATGAATTTTGTGGGTTGATTTTGGTTAAAGCGGTCATTATTCCATAATATACAGGATAATATTTATGAAATAATTACCATTTTTATATATTAATTATACCTTTAAAACCAATCATGAAATATGGTTATGAAAAATTAATTACGTTACAATCATGGAGACGATAGGTTATACATACGCATGAGTAACATTTCCATTTTTCAACGATCATTATGGAATGAAGGTAAGTATTATTTTATCTTTATAGAAAGATAATAATATCATTAAAATCATATTATTTCACTAAATATACTTATATATATCATCCATGAGATTTGGTGATGAGAAAAGTAACACATCGATTTATGGAGGCGGTAGTCCACACGTACGCCCGAACAATGTCGTTATTTCTCAGTGAATAGAATGTTAAAAGTAAATGATATATATTATATTTTTATAATGCTAAATATTATATTAATTTCATATATATCACATATATTCATTAACTTTATCCTTATTTCCTTCCATGTAAAGTGTTAGTGAAAAGCGAATCACATCACTTCGTGTGAAAACATTGGTTTTCAAGAAATGTGTTTCTAAAGCATAAGATGGTTCTATATTAATTTGATGACTAGTAATAATCATTTTATTAATTTAAATTAATATTTATTTATATATAATCTATACATTTCATTTAAATAATTTCTAATTATGGTTTGCTTCAATTAATTAAAATGGAGAAACATTATTCACTTTAAAACAGTTTTCAGAAAAAACCCGTTTTTAAACCCAAAAATAAACTTATAATAAAATCCAGTATAAAGTTGATTAAAATGTAATTAATTGGATTAAATATAATTAAAGAATAATTATTATAATTTAAATCATATTCAAAACATAAGGATACTTTCAAATTACTTAATTTATTAAAAATAAATGACATTTCTACAAAAATATGTATTTTTCCACTATTCATTAAAAAATAAATATTTTCCAAAAAAATCTAAAATTTCACCATAATTTTATTTTTATATGATTATTTAAAAAATAATATTAATTTTTAAAAATTAAAATTTCCTAATTTAGAAATTAAACTTTTAAATAAAATCTTATAATAAAATAGTTTAATTAAAACTATTTTCATTTTGATTTAAAAATTACTTAATATTTTTATAATGAATATAACTATATAATTCATACTAATAAACATGAAAATGATTTACTCTATCATTAAATGGGGTTTTACATGGTTTTTTTATCTTAAAATGTTTGATCATATGTGTTTTAAAAGGCATGAATTTATTGACCAGACTATTGTTATTATGACATATTCTATTTCACCACTTAATGGGTTTTCAATTAGAATTATGCATATATATTTTTTTATATTTGTGGATTCTCAGATATTTTCCAATTTTTTATATATCTCTTTATTTACTTAGAATTTTTTTCTATTTCTAAATTGATTTATCAATTTCATGGGACCATTACCTTTACTAATTCTATTTTTTTCCTTTATGCCCCTTCACTGAGGATACCATTGATCCTTGGTAAATGAGAAGGAGGTTTATTCATCTTTTTCCCTTCTATATTTTCTCATACATCAATTAAATTTAATGATAAATGACCTTTTAGTCAAAAGAATTGTTTTCTTCTTTCGGTACAGAAAATGAAAAAAACATCATTTTTGAATGGGTTATGTGCCTTCTTACATACTGGGAAATTTACCTATATAAGTTCCAAAAATAAATAAAAGTTATTATTTTGTTCCTTGTATAATTTTTTATCAGTATAGATTATAAAATTACATTTTCAATTAGTTCTTCTCATAGTACAACTCTACTTGATATTTTTCTTATTGATATATGGGGAGTCTACAAAACCTATTCTATTTTAGGTCATTATAATTTCATAACCCTAGTTAATGATTTTAGTAAAACTACCTTGGGAATCTTATTTATAATAAATCATTATCCTTTTTTTCAATTAAATCTTTCATTTTTATGGTTTAGACTCAATTTTCAAATACCATAAAAGACCATACATATGATAATTCACCTAAATTAGGTTTATCTAATGATGTTAAAAAATATTATCTTCTTTGGAAATCATTCATCAAACATCTACTCCTTATAATCCACAACCAAATGGATTTTTTTTACATAAATATAGACATATTTTAGAATTTATTTGTTCCATTATTTTTCAATATGTACTTCCAAAAACCTATTAGAGTGAATGTGTTTTAAATTTTTTTATTTCATTAATTGAATGTCATTTAAGGTTTTGGTTTTTTTTAAAACCATATGAGATTTTCTTTCACAGACCACATTCCCTTAAAAACATGAGGTCCTTTGTATGTTTTTGTAATTTTTTCAATTCCTTTCCAAACATAGATAAAATCAATTCTCATGTTAATCTGGATTTATTAATTAGTTTCCCTTTTGGATAGAAGGTTTACAAAATTCTAAATCAACTCACTAATCAAACAATCATTTATCATAATTTTATATTTTATGATAAAATATTCTATTTTTGTACCATTACTTATAATCCTTCTCATGTATCTCTACCATTTCCAATTCCATACAACATTCATCCCCCTTCCTCTCATCCTCCTACATTATCTTCATATTTGTCTATGAATAACCCCAGGCACCACACTCCTGAATCTAGTGTTAAAAACGCATTCCTTAATCATTGGGTTTGATACAAAGTGAGACGAACCTATTTTTTTACAACATTTCAATAAGTTAAACATTCATGTCACAAATAAAACCCAATAATTGAAGGTATAGTGTCTCTGAGGACAATTTTCATAGGTGACATATTTTACAAAACAATTGAACATTTATCCATTATCAAACCACACTAAAATCCCTTCTAGACTTCTCAAAAGGTATACTCATCTTCAAAACTTGGGGAAGGGAAACATAAGAAAGGGGTGAGCTAAAATACTTACTAAGGGAAAACTTATGAACTTGTCATTAAGGGTTATATTATAAGAACATGAGAAAACATGATCATGAGAAAATATCTTATTAAAAAGAACATGGAACAATAAGAGTAGTTTGCAAGTTCTAATAGATGTAAATATTAACTCAAATTAACAAAGATATTCCATGGTAAAAGGGTGTCATATAATAAACATGATTCAAGGAGAATAATCACAAGTGTAGAGAAATATGGCATGTCATTGAAACATAGAATAATAAGAACTTATGTAACAAACATAAGTATACAAAATCTAGTGAAAAAAGTTATTTGTATCATTTTTACCCAATAAACTTATGAATATATATTCCTGCATAAAATTCACACAATAAAATTTTGAACAATCATACTTGCATTATGTTCACACAATAAACATGTGAACAAAGCTTCTTTCATCATATTTACACAATAAGCTTGTCAAAAACGTTTCCCACAACACGTTCACACAACATTTCACTATCTCATGTGATATGAAATCCTAAACAATACGTTAGAGGGTTATATAGTGTAACATCTCTAGTTTTTTGAAAGAAACACTATGATCAATAGAATGCATGATACGCTACATCGAGCTTAAATGAACAACTAAATATTATTATTTAAATGTTACCGTTATAACATAGATGTTGGAATGGCGGGAATGAATAGTATAAACTGAATTGTGAAAATATGTTTTACACATGTTTAAATAATGATTCATTTGTTACCAAATTTATTATAAATGGAAATAAAAAAACCAATTGAATATAAAGGTGTGTTTTTATGAAAATATATTTAAAAAGAGAATAATTATGTTTATAAAATCATATCACTCTTTATGGATTTTTATTTAATGAAAAATATATGTTATATATTCAATGTGAAGTTTTAAATTCATATTATATGTTTTCTAGATATGATATAAGAACAAATTCAATTTTTTGGAAAAAAGAAGTATTTTTATAAAAATACAGTTTTATAGCCTTTTAATGGCGAACCCTTTTTAAAATTAGTTTTTGACACCTTTATATGTTCTATTTGAAAACATAAACTTATTATTTAGAAGAAGGACATCAAAATTTACTTTTTTTGAATTTTTTATATTTTTATGATAACTATCATGTTTTGATGAATTGTAAATATATTATAAATTTTAATTGAAGACAACTTATTCTATAGAGATAATTTATACGGTTAAATCATATTATTTTACGGTTTTAAATTATGAGGGGAATATATTTTTATCATTTAATCCAATTTTGGTCATTGGAATTATTTTCATTTTTAAATTGGACAAAAACACATGTCAATCGTTTGATAGTTTTTACTTCTTAAAAACCCTCTTTTTGGTTTTGACAACGAGAATTAATTTTAACTTAATTTCTACAAATTATATGTTTTTAATTTGGAAAAATGGATTCCATATTTGGAATTATAAGGTCCAAATTTTTTAAATAAGTACCTTTTATTTTTTGACATTATGAATAGTAACATTTGATATTATTTTTATTTACCATGGTTAAAGGGTAAATCTTGTAAATAAGGGTAAAAATAATATTATAATAATATAAAACTACCCTAAAACATGTCATAATCCTATTAGATGAGATATTTATGACCATGGAAATGCTTCGGTCGATTTTAGGACTCAATAAGTGCATCCAAGAGACCCATGATCAAATTTGGGTGGAGATATATTTTTGGGTACTGTAGAAGTACTGTAGAGGTACTATAGTTTGTACTATAGAAGGTGTTGTAGTCGGTAATGGTTGGTACTATAGCAGCTAGTACTATTCATCCATCTTGGCCTCTTAGCCACCGGTTTAGTCCTCAGGTCCTGTAAGGCTTTTGGGCCACCCAACTCCTTCAGGCTTGTTATTTCTCAAGGTCTTCGGGCAACCTTAAGGCCTTAGGGCCACCCCAATGCCTTCAGACCACATGATGTAGATGTACCAGTCAGACTACAAGGGACAAGGCTTGAAATGAGGATTAGGGAAGGTGCATTAACTAGAGAAGAGCTAAATATAATTGGAAGAATGAGAGGCTATGTGAATTCCATCGGCACCGAGCATGTCCAGATTTTCATAGGACAGCTAGCCAACCATCCCTATGAAGGTGGGGTGCTGATATCATGACATATGTGGGGGAGGAGCAGTTCCAAGTCATCTTGTCTGAGTGATTCCCTCTAAGTCCTACGGGTCATATAATTTTCTTTAACCCTTTGGGCCTCGTAAGGGTTCTACCTAACCCCTTGAAATGTATATTAGAAGAAATAATTAAAAATGAAGGCATTTGAGCCATTCCGACCAAGTAAAGAGAAATATATCAAAAACATGCATCTTTTATGAAAAAAAAATTATATAGTGTTATATAACTGATATCTTTGACTATAAATAGTAATTAGAATGCTAAAAATATTTCATACATCATGTTATTTTATTTATAATTTTTATACATTAAATATATAAATTTATTTATTACACAATGATGATGCAATGATTAACTTATTAATGAAAATTCAAATAAATGATATTATAAATATTAAAATAAATGTAATTTGAAAATTTTTATGTCTTACAATAATTTTTTGGATGATATTTACATATTAGGTTTGTGTTAATGACTTTGGTTTTAAGGATGAAATCTTTTATAACTTTAAAAAAATCAATTACTAAATAGTGTCAAAATTGGCAAAAATGAGTTTTTAAAACAAATACTATTTTATTAAATTCTTAATACTTATAAAAATATACAATTAGGAAAACTGACTTATATAATGTTAAAAATATCATTAATGATCTACTTGTGGTTCTCTTGGAATTTTATAATAACTATAGTAACCGTATCTTATGAAGATACAAGAAGATGTGGTAAGAGTTTATGTTTTTAAGTATGGGTTAAAGCTAAAAGATAAGATTAATTTTGGGAACTAAGCTTGTATAAAACCTATTGGTTGAGAGTATTTCGACCAATTATCATCTTATCCTTGAAATATATCACTTTGGAACTATTATAATTATAAAATCAATTTATAATAAAATAATAATTCAAGACTTTCCTAAAGTTCCCCTCCTCCATCTTATAAATGGCCACCACCTCTACCCACTTAATCACACATATAAATCCCCTTGTATCATCCAAATTATGCTCAAAAAATATTCTAAAGTCACTACATTTCTCCTAAATCCTTAACTTTGGCAGAAGGCAATTCAAAAAATCATTTTCGCTCAAATCAAGCGGAGTTACCTATTTTAGAGGTAACGTCTTCTCTCAAGTTCCTTTTTTTTAATTTTCTTCTTCACTCCAAATTATCTTCTTATTATATGATTACATAATAACACCAGTATCCTAAATATACTAGTATTTTTTTATGATAATTATTCAAATTAGACTTGCACACACCACCATTTAATGTATTCGAACATACTGTTTTTCTATATGGAAAACTACTGCCTCATAAAATGATGACTATTCAATTTTATCCTACCACCTCCCATGGTGACCATTATGATATAAGTATATTTATATCTAGTATATATTATATTTATTTTTTTCTCTATTCTTCTATAATTTTTATTTACAACATACCTTTATGCTTTCCATGATGTATAAATAAGATAATTTCATTTGAGGAAGTGTAGACTACTGCCCCCTCAAAGTGATATGACTCGTTCATTCTATACATAGAACATATAAAGGATGGAGTTAATGAAATTATTTAACATATATAACATATATATTATATTTGAATCAAAATATACCTACGTATCATTTAGTTTCCATTCCTTTAATATGACAAAGAAATGAAAGTAGCGTTCATGCGTACGTACGGCCTACCGTCTACAAAAACGGTGCATTTCATTTATTATCTACAAATGTTATGGAATATTATAAATACATATATACTGGATATATATGATATTCAAATAATGATTAATATTCTATATATAATGGAATTATGACCACATTGATAGTTTTCATCAAAACAAGTTCATTTTTGACTCAACTACCGAACATTGACCAAACGTTCGATGGGAACTCAAATAATTAAATAATTTCCATAACATGGTAATAATTGATGTAAAATGAATAATAAAATTTAAAATGTTTATAAATCAAGTATAAATTAACCTAAGTTTATTATTCAGTAAATTAAAGAACGGGTGGGAGAAGTCGGATTAAAGGTAAGAGAACTTCTTAACTCAATTCCCATTCGTTGGGTGGAACTTCTAATTATTGATTATGTCATTATATGATTATGTGAGAAATTCATTTTGATATCTTATCTAGTACATATTCTTTCTTTATTTGTATTTATAGTGAATACAAAAAATCAATCTTTTTTATTAAAAAAAATTTCTTTGTAAGGAAATTTCTAAACTCAATTTCCACTCATTGGGTTTTACGAATACTTCGTTGATTATATTATGCCAAGATTATGTGTTGAATCACTGTTTATTAATTTGTTTTTTAATTTAAACTTCAATTTGTGTGTGTATAATATTTCTATACATAATCACCCCATTGATAAATTCTTATGTCATTTATACGAACTTTTTAAGGGAAATCTTAACTCAATTTGCATTCTTTGAGTTTAATATCCATGTCATTGTTTCTTTTCAAGAATATGTGTGAATGACCTATGATTTTCTTACACTTAATATCCACTTATATTGGGTGTATTAATATTTTTCACAAAAAATTATGTCATTGATTTATCTTTAATCTAAGGATACGATCTTTGTAAGGGATTTTGTCTCAATTTACATTTCATTGAGACGTATTTGTTGTTATGCACCAATTACCTTTTATATGGTGTATATAGTACCATTTGAAATATTATACCATGAATATACTTATTATCATGATATTATAATTTTTTTTAATATTATAATTTAATTATTTTTATTCATGTATTTTCTCAAGTGGGAAGGGACTCTTTAACTGAAACATTTTTTTAAATGTTTTAAATATTTATTATTCTAAATCATTCTCATCAATGTCCGTGTTTTAAAAATGGTTTTAAGGATTTATTTATAAGTACATGAGTGTTTTAAAATGTTAATTACTTTCAAAATTTTCAAAGTGCTTTGGGACACTTTGATTCAAAAATCTTCTTTTTAAATTGTTTGAATTAATTTTAAAAACTTGATTGATTATTTCAATAACTTTGACTATTATATATATATATACATAATGAATGGAATTTCATGATTTTATATCACTATTAGGTATTTATGTTTACTTTAAAAGTTTACCTTTTTATTTTAAAATAATGTTTTTCATTTATGAGTGCTCGGATTTTAAAGATGAAATGTGATTTCAAAGTGTGTTATTTTTCCTTTATGCTTGGTTTATGTATTATGATTATGTTATGGTTCTTGGGCATTGCTTAATTATATGGGTGGTTCCATGATAAACCAAGAGAGGTTGATACCATGATATCTCTCCAATGCATTGGGTAAAATGACGGAGGTAAACGTTAAGGTTTCTCCTAAGAGATTTAGGGAATATATTGTGATGTGTATTCCAAATGTAACCATGAAGGTTACTCCCTATGTTGCTGTGAAAGCGTCATTGTAAGTATTTTATGGATGCCAAAAATTCCATTTATGATTTATTATTTCTATGAGTTATTCATAAAACTTATGATTTTATGAGGTATGTTAAAAATTTTATGTTTTATGAGTAAAAATTATGATTTCATTGATTTGTATGTATTCATGGACTACTGTTTTATTTCCTTATTTTATATCACATACTGAGCTTATTATGCTCATATTATGTTTTTGAAATTTTTTTCACAATTTCTATGTAAGGGTAAGAGAAAGTAATAATTCAAGAATAATTTTATCAAGAAAAGAATTTTGGTTTTATTTAAGGAGTTTTATTTTATGAAACAAAATTGAAAGTGAGTGGAAGAGTCAACTTTTTAAATTTTGAGTTGTTATGTAATAGTTATGTCCTAATTCTATAAAACTCTAACCCTGAAAAGATCTAAAATGTGAATTCTTGACTTAACTCAAGATTATGTAATGTTTAAGGCTTGGACCTTATAGTTGGTATCAAAGGTTGGTTTAGAAAATTTTAGGGATTATGAGTTTTGGAAAACCACATGGTAATTCTCTATGTCTATTCTTTTAGTTAAATCCTTATTTTATAACTTTTTCAGATCAAGTAAATTTAGTTACAAATGGAAGGAGGAGGATCTCAAAAAATATTCCTATCTCTTTCTAATGACTTGCATGTAATAATTGTTGCAAAGTCATGATCAGATGATTGTGAAGCTTTTTTTAACATAAAAATCACTTGGAAGAAGTTGTTTAAGATATTAAACACCTCCATTATACCTCGATACCATCGTGGATCATTGGTTGTATTTGATCAAATCCTATTTTATCAATATTATCATATTTTTAAGAAAGTTAAATATTATCATGGAAGACTATGTGATTAAATCCTTCAGAATTTTTGGTTTTAATTTTAGTTTGGATTATTCTTTTTGAGTAATTATATAGAAAAATATTTGTTGAATGGTCTATGTTGAACTTTGGGGTATTGTTTGTTGAATTTTGGAGATTAAGAGTAGTATTTATTTTTATAAAGGATTATTCTTTTTGGGGGATTATCTGATCTTGTACTAACCATTTTGGTTTTGGTTAATCTCTAAATACATTAGAAATATATGGTTCATCTTTTGTGGATTATGTTATTCTCTATAAGTTGATTCTAGCACTTCAAGTGTGACCAAGTCATCTTGAATACTCATCGTTTGGAGAAAATATTAGTTTTTGGAAGATATTTATTAAAGGATGAAACTATACTTGACAAGTAAGTATGTTTCCTTATGTTCATAGTCAAACTTATAAATACATTTCTCAACTTTATGAAAAGGGCCTTAAAACAAAACCTTTTTCCATCTACTTTTCCTACTGCGGAATCAAATACCATGTAACCCATCACAAGTTTGTGGTTCTTAGATTGTTAACATTCTCATGATCATGTTTTGTATCACTCTTCATCAGAACAATATGGTTAGTATTTCTTCCATATCCATGTTTTCCTACATGGAATCCTAGTATCTGTTATCTCGGGTGACCATTGTTATTCTCTTTCTTTCTTTTAAAGTGATAGTTTTATTGACAATTTTTATGATGTGGGATTTTCAATGAATTTACTGAGTTGAATTTTATAATTGTGAGGATGAAATTTCCTAAATTGGGGAATGAAGTTACATACTTAGTTTTATGAAAGAAAAATTATGATAAATAGCATGCATGATATGCTACATCAAGCTTAAATAAATAATTAAATATTATTATTTAAATGTAACAGTTATAACCTAGCCATTGGAATGGAGAGAATGAATAGTATCAACTAGATTATGAAAATATGTTTTAAATATGTTTAAATAATGATTCATTGGTTAATAAATTCATTATAAATGGAAATAAAAAACCAATTGAATATAAAGGATGTGTTTTTTATGAAAACCTATTTAAAAAGATAATAATTGTGTTTATATAATCACATCACTCTATATGGATTTTTATTTAAGGAAAAATATATATTATATATTCAATTTAATGTTTTAAGTTCATCTTATATTTATTGTAGATATGATATATGAACAAATTCAATTTACTAGATAATAGAAGTATTTTTCTAAAAATGCAGTTTTATCGCCTTTTAATGGTGAACCCTTTTTAAATTTAGTTTTCTACACCTTTATATGTCATATTTGTCAAAATAAACTTATTCTTTAGAATCAGGATATCAAAATTTACTTTTGATGAATTTTTTATATTTTTCTGATAACTATCATGTTTTGCGGAATAGTAAAAATACGCTACATTTTAATTGAAAACAATTTTTTTCATCAAGATAATTTAAATGGTAAAATAATATTATTTAATGGTTTTAAAGTATAAATTTAAAATAGTTTTATCATTTAATCCAAATTTTTTCATTGTATGTAATTTCATTTTTAAATTGGACATAAACACATGTCAAAATTTTGATAGTTTTTACTTTTTAAAAACCCGCTTTTTGGTTCTGACAATGGGAATTAATTTTAAATTAATTTCTACAAATTATTTGTTTTGAATTTGGAAAAATGGATTCCATATTTGGAATAGTAAGGTCCAAATTGTGTAAATAAGTACCTTTTTTGTACATTAAGAATAGTAATTTCATTAGTTGTTTTCATTTACCATGGTTAAAGGGTAAATCTGGTAAATAAGGGTAAAAAATAATATTATAATAATATAAAATTACACTAACATATTTTTTAATCTTATTTTATGAGCTATTTAGGACATTGGGAATCCTTGGGTCGATTTTAGGACCCCATGGATCCACTTGGGTGTGAAAGTAACATGTTATAAGAATTAATTTCAAGTAAAGTGAAATATAACATAAACATGTATCTTTTAAAAAAATAATTTTAATATAGGGTTATATAATTGATATATTTTACTATAAATAGTAATTATAAATATTAAAATATTTCTTACATCATGGAATTTTATTTATAATTTCTATACATTAAATAAATAAATTTATTTATGACACAATGATGATGTAGTGATTATCATATTAACGAAAGATTTAAATAAATGATATTATAAATATTAAAATAAATGTTATTTGAACATTTTTATGGCATCCAAGAATTTTATGGATGATATTGACATATTAGTTTTGAGTTAATGTCTTTGGTTTTAAGGAATCAAGTTGTTATAACTTTAAAAAAATCAATTACTAAATAGTGACAAAATTGACATAAATGAGTTTTTAAAAAAAACATACTAACTTATTAAATGTTATAATACTCCTAAATATATAATATTCAGATATATGGCATATATAATGTTAAAAATTTCATTAATTATCCACTTGTTTTTCTTGTCATTTTATAGTAAATATAGTAACCATATATTATGAAAATACATGAAGACATGGTAAGAGTTAATGTTTTTAACTAAGGGTTAAAGCTAAAATATAAGGTTAATTTTGTGATATAAACTTGTATAAAACCTATGGGTTGAGAGTATTTTCACTCATTATTATCTTACCCTCGAAATATATCACTTTTAAACTATTATAATTCAAAAATAAATTTATAATAAAATAATAATTCAAGACTTTCCTAAAGTGCCCGTCATCCATCTAATAAAAGGTTTCCACACATAACCACATAATTAAACCTCTCAAGCCACTTTAATCATCAAAATTATTCTCAAATAATCTCCCAACACCCTCCCTTCCCCCTAGAAGCCTTAACTTGGGACGAAGGAAATTTAAGAATCCTTTTGGCTCCAATCCAAATGAGTTACATGTTTTAAAGTTAAAGTTCCTTTCTTTTATTTTCCTCCTTCACTACCAATGATCTCATTAATATATGATTAAGTAAAAACACCGGTATCCTCAATGTACTAGGATGATGTTATGAGAAGTATTTGAACTACACTTACACACACCGCCATCTAATGGATATGAACATCTTGTTTCTGTGTACGGCGAACTACTACCTCACGAAACGATGATTGTTCAATTTTATCATACCTCTTATCATGGTGGACATTATGATGGAACTATATTTATATCTGATATATATTATATTTATTTTTTTCTCTATTCTTCTGTAATTTTAATTTACAACATACCTTTATTCTTTCCATGATGTGTAAATATGATAATTTCATTTGAGGAAGTGTTAACTACCACCCCCCAAAAGTGATTTGAATCATTCATTCCATACATGGAACATATAAAGGATGGATTTAATGAAATCATGTAAAATATATAACATATATATTGTAATATAATTACAATATACCTATTTATCATTTAGTTTTCATTCCTTTAATATGAAAAAGAAATGAAAGTATCTTTCATGTGTACACACGACCAATCATCTCCATCAACGGTGCATTTCATTTCTTATATCCAAATGTTATGGACTATTATAAATAAATACATAATATATATATATATATATATATTATTTAAATCATTAATAATATTCTGTAGATAATATACTTATGACCACATTGATAATTTTCATCAAAACAAGTTCATTTTTGACTCAAGTATCGAGCATCAAAAAAACATCTGATATGAACTCAAATAATTAACTAATTTCTATAACATGATTAGAATAGATATAAAATTAAAAATAAACTTTAAAATTTTTATAAATCAAGTATAAATTAATCTAATTTTATTATTCAGGAAATTAAAGAACAAATGGGACAAGTTGGATTCAAGGTAAGGGGACTTCTTAAGCCAATTTCCATTCGTTGGGTTGGTCTTCTACTTAGTGACTATGTTGTTCTATGATTATGTGAAAAATGACTTTTGATATATTATCTTGTATTTATAATTTATTTATGTGGATTTATAGTGAACACACCAAATCAATCTATTTTATTAATAAAATGATATTCGTAAGGAAATTTATAAACTCAATTTCCACTCATTGGGTTTTTCAAATACTTCATTGATTATATTATACCACGATTATGTGTGGAATCACTATTTATTTATTTATTTTTAATTTAATATTTTTTTTTGATATACTATTTCTACAAATAATCACCCCATTGATAAATTCTTACGTCATTTATGCGAACATTTAAGGGAAATCATAACTAGATTTCTATTATTTGAGTTAAATATCCATGTCATTGGTTTTTTTACCAAGAATATGTGTGAATGACCTATGACTGTTTTACACTTAATATCCACTTATATTGGGTGTATTAATATGTTTCACACATAATTATTTCACTGATTTATCCTTAATCTAAGGATATGATCTTTGAAAGGGATTTCATATCAATTTATATTCCATTGAGATTTATTTGTTGTTATGCACAAATTCCCTTTTATATGGTGTATATACTGCCCTTTGACATATTATATCATTATTCTCATTATTCCCATTATATTATAAATTTTTTTTAATGTTCTGCTTTAATTATTTTTATTAAATTATTTTCTCAAGTTGTAAGGGACTCTTTAACTAAAACATCATTATAAATGTTTTAAAGATTTCTTATTATAAAAATTTCTCATTAATATCCATGTTTTCAAAATAGTTTCAAGGATTTATTTATAAGTAAAATAGTGTTTTAAATTTTTAATTCCTTTAAAAAGTTTCAAAGTGGTATGGGATACTTTTATTCAAAAATCATCTTTTAAAATGTTTTAAATGTGTTTTAAAATTTGGATTAAATATTTCAATAAATTTGACTATTTTTTATATAAATACGTCCTGAATGGAATTTCACACTTTTATGTCACTATTATTTATTTATGTTTACTTTAAAAGTTTACCATTTTATTTTGAAATAATGTGTTTTCATTTATAAGTGTGCGGATTGTAAATATGAAATGGGGTTTCAAAGTGGAAATGTTTTTTTTACTTTAGGCTTGGTTTATGTGTTATGATTATGTTATGATTATGTTATGGTTCTTGGGAGTTGCTTAAGTATATGGGTGGTTCCATGATAAACCAAGGGAAGTTGAGCCCATGATATATCTCCAATTCATTGGGTAACGTGACAGAGGTAAATGATAAGGTTTATCCTAAGAGATTTAGTGAATATAATCTAATGAGTTTTTCAAATGTAACCATGAAGGTTACTCCCTATATTTATGTGAAATATACTACGTAAGTTTGTTATGGATGCCACAAATTACCTTTATTATTTATTATTTCTATGATTTATTCATAAATTTTATGATCTCATGAGGTATGTTAAAATTTTTTTATTTTATGAGTAAAAAGTATGATTTCATTGATTTGTATGTACTCATGGACTAATGTTTTATTTCCTTATTTTACATCCCTTAATAAGATTTTTATTCTCATCCCATATTTTTTAAATTTTTTTTATAGGTTATAAGGAAGGGTAAGAGAAAGGAATAATTCAAGAAGAATTTTATCAAGAAAATAATTATGGTTTTATTTAAGGACTTTAATTTTGTGAAAGAAAATTGAAAGTGAGTGGAATAGTAAACTTTGTAAAATTTGATTTGTTATGTAATATTTATGGACTAATTCTCAAAAACTCTAAACCTGAAATGATCCTAAATGTGAATATTTACTTAACTCGTGATTATTTAATGCTTAAGGTTATGGCCTTATATATAGAACCACAAACATTGATCATCCATAAATATGTGTTTCACTTGAAAACAATCATTCATTGCACCATAAATTACCCAAGGAAAGAAAAAAGGGATTCACGACATTTTCAAATGGAATAACCAAAATTGACCTCAAGAATGTAAATAATAGATACCCAAAATTCAATCACCGTAATAGAATATTTTATAATAACATTTATAAGGTGATTCATGAAAGATAATTTCCAAGGAAATAAATCCTTTAGAGATAAATAGAAAAATAGTAGGGAAACCATAAAACAGTTCTTTTATAAAATGATTTCAAATTTGTGATAAAAGAAGAAGTAACAAATAACTTTAAAAATGATGTTTTGAACATGATAAGTGAGAAATTTTAAACTCATTTACTTTTTAAAATAATCTTCAATAATTTATCCTTAAAAAAATATAATGGTTATAAAAATGGAATGTGAATTGGAAGATAAAACATTTGATTATTAAAGGATGAATAATATTTTTAATATTTTGAAATACCATTATTGAAAACCCATATCCTAAAAAGGGTAAAAAAAACTTCCCTTTTAAAATATTATAATTGAAATATAAAGTTCACAAGAGACAAAACATAATTAGGTTTCCAAATATAAAAGATAAAATTAGAGGGATGAAAAAATATGGATATGGAGGATAAATTTTCATCAAAGAGAATTTGAATTATTCCCAACAATGATATACTTTTTAAGAAAGAAATTTATAAAGGTAAAATCTTTTTCTTAAAAATTAATTTTCCCAAGAGTGAAAGAGAATGTAACATGAAATAAAATTTTAGGGTGGAAGTAACCTAGAATAGAAGAAATATGTTCAGGAAGAGGTATTATAAATCAAGAAAGGATATTTGAGTTACCAAAATTTCCTACGAATTTAGTAACACTAGAATTGAAAACCTTTAAAAGAGATCTCAAATTTAATTTTTAAAACCCTTAGATTTTATGAAAAAATAGGATTAAAGAAATTAACTTCCAATATATACAAAACAAAATGAAACAAGTGGTGAATATGCATCATATCTCAATGAAGAATATTTTAACTTTATCAGAAAGATGATCCCGTAAGGGGCGCTTCTCATGGTAGGGTTTACCATTGCCACCACTTTAGTTTCGGCGTAGGTTTTCCTACAATCCTTCTCCATGGTGGTTCTTCTCGGTGAGATTGAGTGTTTGGTGGCCTCTTCTCGCTTCTATGTTTCGGTCTCGGTCAGCATTGGGTATCGAAGTCTTTCCTCGGTAGCTCCGATCTTTACGGTTGGCTTCAGTAGTCAGTGTTCTCCATGTTGCCTCGGCTTCCTCTGTGGTGATCCATCTCTATGGCGGTGCTGGCCACCCCTATTTTCGGTCTTGGTCAACTTTTGGTGATGAAGTATCTCTACAGTGGCTTCGACTTTATATGGTTGACTTCGGGAGTCGGTGTTCCTCGCATAGGACTCATCTCTCTCAGTGGTGGATCCAGCTTCCTGTCATTGGCTTTAGTCTTTGGCATCTTTCTGTGGTGGATTTGGTTGGATTTGTGCATTAGATCATCTCAAGAAACCAGCGCTGGCTCTGTCTCAGGTAGGCTTGGCTGCAGCGGTCTGTGGTGGCGATGACTTTGATGCTATCAGATGTAGAGGATCTCCAGCTTGGATCTGAAGCCATTGTACACATGAATTGGCTCTAGATATATGTTTTTTTCACATTTGGTGCAGATTTGGGTTGATAACCCTTGATCTGTGCTAATGGAATGCTGTTTGGGTGGACTGATGTGGACTATGCGTATGATCTGGAGTGTGGCGACAAGTTTTGCGTTTTTGGATTGGTGCAGACAATGTTGGGGATGGTCTTCTATTTTTCTGAATGTTTTTCTCAGTGTAGGGATTCTATTATGAGGTGTGATTGGTTTTCATGTTGTGATTTTCTGTTTTGTTGTGTTCTATGGTTTAAGGGAGGAATTTGGGTGGCCTGTGGTTTGAGGTTTGATAGTCAATTAAATTATTCTCTTTGAAGGAATTTCTCTAGTAGGGTTCAGAGCAGTGGTTTTATCCTATTTTTTGCTTTTAGATTTGGATTTTTGAGAGGGTATGTCTTTTCATTTAGTTATGTGCCTGTGTAGTCATGCACGGAACTGCTTTTCATGAAACATTGAGTAAGAAGAAACTGAACTATGTTTACAATACTGGGTAGGAGATCTTCTGTGTTGACGTGAATGAGTTGTTTGCTCTTAAATTTTTGTATCATGGTGCTTTGAATGTTTTTAAGGCATTGTATCCATGTCTGTTTTCTCACTTTTTCCTCTAAAGTGAATGAATACTAAAAAAGTAATTTTTAGTTAGTCAATGAAGAAATTTTGAGATTCAAAAGAAACCCTTACCTTTTATTCCTTCTTGGTTGAACGTGAGATTCCCTCATGTATAACAAGAATATCTATCTTAATAAATTATTTCATAACCTTATTACTACCTATAAAATTTTTTAAACTCAATTTTTTATCATTTATTACAAATATATTGATAGTTATATTTTATATTCATCATCAGATGTTTTCAGCTTTGATTGTTTGTTTAATACTAATTTCATAATTTCAACATCAATCATTGTTTATAGATTCAAATTTCATCATTAAGATATCATTATAGGTACAATAATATATGTTTTATAATGATATTTAATGTTCCAATTTCATTTAATAAGTATTTTGGATATGATTTGTAATGATGAAGTTGGTGGTGATCTTGTTTTCGTAATTTATAATGAACAAAAAGCTGGTACAATAATAATTAGTTTAATAATAGAATAAAATTTCTAGAACTTTAAAAAAACATTATTTGATCATTAATTTCTGATAAAACTAGTAGTTATGTTTCCATATATAGTCATCCATCATAGAAATTTATAGAATTGTTCAAGTGGGAGGTTAAACTGACCCAAACAAGAACAAACTATAATCTACGAGTGAGTATGGTTAAGAAAGTGATTCTTTTTTGTATAATTTCAATGTTAAAAAAGAATATTTATATTATTCATATATTTTTAAGATAGAAAATCATAACAGAAAATACTTAAATAAATAATAAAATGCTAAAGTGAAAAATGAAATACGTCACTTTCCTGGAGATTGTAGACCGCACATACGCACAGGTGGCAATTTCATTTACATAGAACATAAGGGAGTTACGAATTGGTTTATATTTTATGAATCTTAATAATATTTCAAATACTATATTTATTCACAATATTCCTCATTTTAACTTTCTAGGGAAGGTTGTTATGAAAAATGGATCATGTCGCTTATGGTGGTGGTGGTCAGCATGTAACACAAGCGACTTTTTCATTTGGGAGGAAGGTAGAAAAGTAATATTATATTAGTATAATAAAATTTCAGAATATTATTAATACTGATTCAATCATAATTTTATAGATAGAATAGGTTTGAAGGGGTAAAATAAGGAAATAATTTTGATATCTTGGTTGAGAATCATTACCTTTCTCGTAGGTTGTTCTCCATCCAGTAACAATGTAATGCTTCTTAGCTTGGTATTTTGGCTAGACGAAGGATTCAAAGATGTGGGTAATAAGTTTAGGATAGAATATGGTATAGTTTTGGTAGAGAAATTTTGTTTAAGTTATCTCCTTTTATAAGTTAAGAGAATGAAATTTTCGTAAATACAAATTAACTTTTCAGTGATGGCATGCCGCTATTTAAGGAGAAATGTATCCAAAAGTGGTAAATAATAAAGTGTGAGATGAGATAAGGTAAATAAAGCCTCCAAAATTCATTTTTACACATGTTTTAAACATTTTTCAAGTATTTTATCACTAGATTTTTACATTTTACCATTTTGGTGTTTACCTTGGTAACTAGTTTTTCCTAAGTGATTTATTTTTTAAAAAACATATATGGTAACAATTCATTCAAAATTAATATTTTATGAACCTAAATATAAGATATATATAATATAATTAAATTAATAAATTTGATAAAAGTAACTTTTAAATTAAAACATTTAATATATAGAAAACTATTTTGTAGAAAAATGTGGTTTTCGCCATTAAGTGTTCTTAATCCTATATAACATTAATTACCAATTAAATGATTGATAATATATTATTATATATGCGTAAAAAACATCTCAAATCCATTATATAAAATATATTAATTTAATTTATTACATAAAAATTATACATTATTTAAAAATGCATTCCTAGAAAATAAAACATTCATCATTATAATGGTCATTAACATTAATCTTTGTAACGTACTTTTTTTCCCAAAAATTAAATTGACCTCATTGTAAAATATTATCTCATTGATATAAATTATGATATTTTTTTTGTTAGGTTTAATTTCTTCAATTGATGAAAATTAGTTTTATATTATATGTGAATAAAAATAGTTTTTAGAGTAAAATGTTACTTCTATTTCCAAAATGTTGAGCATGGGTTTTATAAATTTAACATAGAATTTTTAAATTATTTGTTTTAATTTTAAAATATTTTTAAATAAAAAATGTTTCAAAAACTTTTAATTAAATCATGTGTTATGATAATGTCATAAAAGTGACAGTATTAGTAAAATCAATAATTTTTCACTATTTAACTAAAAATAAATTATTTTAGAAAAATCTCAAAAATTAATACAAAGATAATTTTGGAATCTTTAATTCAAAAATGAAGTTCCTTTTAAAAAATTAATATTCTAAAATTTATAAATTTATATTTTAAATGAAAATACAGTATGCAAAGAATAATGACTTTTATGGAAAAATTTCCTTTTAAAACATTAAGTATTCCTAATCTTATTTTTAATACATATATAACTTATTAAAATATTTACATATACTAGAGGTTTTATTATTATTATATTTTATGAATAATATCCATATAATATGTCCTGGATCATTTTTTACATGTGAAATAAGTTATCAAACACATTATATTTATTCAAAGAAAAGATATATAGTAAACTCTTTGGGAAGTATAGTCACCTCCTATTTTGCCTTCAATACCCACAATACCTACTGTTGTGCACTCATTTCCACCACTTAAAAGGTATAACAGGTCAACCAAACCTCCTACACATATACAAGAATATGCGTGTAATACTATAATTAATGACTATAATAAAGTGGTTTTAGGTTCATGCCCTGATATCTTTGCCAATTATTGTTTCACCCTTCAGTATAATTTCATTAGTTATCTTTCTCAAAGCACTACAAGAAAATCACCGAATAGCGGCGATTTAAACTACAGCCTTAAGCTTCTGTGGTGGTTTCAAAAAAATTGTTTCTAAATTTGGTGTCGGTGTTCAATATGCTTCGGTTTCATCAATTTAGCGGTAGTTTTTGGAAACCATCACAGTAAAAACATTTAGTGATGGTTGGTGTGGTTTTCACAGTGGTTTGGATTGGAAAAATGAAGGATTTTTTAGTGGCAGTTTTAACCGCCGCTAAAAAAATGTTCATTTTTTCATTGGAAACTCTGCAAAAACCACACCAACCGCCGCTAAATGATAACAAGAAAATGAATAACCTTTAGCGGCAGTTTTAGTTTTCACTAAAAAATATCCATTTTTTGCACAAAAACCACTGCTAAATTGTACGGTGTATATATTTAGTGGTGGTTTAAACCGCCGCTAAAGGTAGATTTACAATTAAAAAAAACTGCAAATTCTTCCACCCCAGTACTAGTACCTTAAAAAAACATGTGAAAAATTCATATGACACCTAGGATGGGCAGGGTACATATCGAAATAAAAAGATACATATAATGCACACACACATATATATCCACATACATGCCCATCTTATGAGTTCATAACAAGAGTTCTAATTTACATCCACCATTTTTACAACCACCACTAAATTTATAACCCCATAAAAGCAATGCAAGAGCAACAATTTACACCCATCTTTATTTTCAAGTTGACATCGCTACACAATATCCAATCATCATACATAATCAGAAGGGGAACCAGATTTGCGTCCAGTTGGCCTAGAATTTGGCCAAATAATCCTACGACGTCATCTGCAGGGACCCCATAGGAATCAAATGGGAAAACTATATTCTCTTCGGTCAGATTCCATACATCTGAACTTTTCTTATTTTTTCCCATACTTGTACTGTTTTAATATTTTATGATCAAATAATTAGTATAAAAAAAGTTCAATAAATTTATTCATATTAAAATTTGTACCTATAACAGTCACCCTCTAGTATCCCTGTGAAGAACTAGAAGTGGAACCCTGCTTACCCCTTGGAATTCCTGTCATTTAATCAAATAAAATTCAGTTCAAAACATATATTTAAAAAAATAGAAAAAAAAATTAAAAATGATAACAGATGCACAATACTAACAAACAAAATATATATAACAATGATAATGAATAACTGCACAAATGAAATAAGTGGTTTCCAAATGAATGCATAACTATACATACAATCATTTTCCCATTAAATCATGTCAGTTTCATACTCCATTACTTCATCCACTTCATCCGCCCTTTCTAGACTAATATTTTCAATATCATGATAGAAAATTAAGTCTTCTTCTTACTATTAATGAGATTCAATGTCAGAGGTCAAATATTCCACTTCATTACCCATATCATACAAATCTCTTTATTTTACATGAGCAACTACACTCCACCCTTTATCCAGAACATCATCCACCTAATATACCATTTTCTCATGCGATGATAAGATATATGGATCATGAAGTTCATGATCACCAACATCCAACAAGCGAGAGAAGTTCATAGAAGTAAATTACAAGGAATCTATTTTAACACCTCTTATAATATCGACCCATTTCTATTTGAATAAAACAACTGAAAAATGCATGTGGTAGTTTAATTTGATAAAATCAGTCAACTTTCCATAGTATCCCACTTCATAAAATGTAAATATACCACTATTTTCTGTTTGAAAACCCTCTTCTCGATCGACTGTATGAAATCTAAAGTTATTCACGTTGTAAGCGTCAAACTTTCTGACTTGTTTTAGAGGACCTCGAGTTATAAACATAAAATCTTCTAAAAACTCTACTGGATTATCATTATTCTTGATCTAAAAAAAGAAATATACATTATTAGATTTACAAAATATATGTGTCAACCTAATATCTGTATTTATTGCAATATTTATGAACTTACACATCGTGCAAACCATTCTACAAACACTTTATTAAGAGGTTTTGTTATATCTTTTTCATTTTGTGTTCAGCCCCTCATTCTTCCCTTTGTTTGTATCCTAAAATCTTCAATAAATGGATTTTCAATTTTACTATTTAGCATCACATATCTATGTGCCTGTAATAATTCAATTTCTTTCAGTGTAAAATTGGAGGTCCTCCGAACTGATCGGCCAATATCAAGAAATATTTTTGATTTCCCATGTTTTTTAAACTGATTTTATGTGTCTTCAACATGTCCAAATCTATTAAATCTTATCTCAATATAATCCATGTATATATAAAAAAATTTAAGACACTCTTCTACCCAACAACCTTCAGAAATAGAGCCTTTAGGTTGAGCTTTATTTCTCACGTATGATTTCAAATGCCCAAGATATCTATGAAATAAAAGAAAAAAAACAAAATTATGTATTTAATTAAGTGCCAAGATTTGTTTACTTAACTAAAAAACATATAAATAATGTACCTCTCAATTGGATATATCCATGGATAATGTACGAGGCCTCCTAATTTAGCTTCCTCAACCCAATGCATAGTTAAATGCATCATGACAGTAAAAAACGACGGAGGAAAGATCAGATCCATTGCCCAAAGTGTCAATAAAAATCTCTTCTGAAGGTTGTGAAGCTCAAATGGATGTAGATATTTCACACATATTTTTCTGAAAAATGTGCAGAATTGGAGTACAATAGTAGTAACCTTTTCAGGTAATAATGTATGCAATGCCAATGGTAGTAACTGTTGTAACAAAATATGTGAATCGTGACTTTTCAATCCATGTAACCTATGATTCTTTAATTCATCACACCTTGAGATGTTACATTAATACTCATAAAATACCTTCACATGCTTTAAAATTTGAAGTAATGTATAATTATCCCTATTTTTCATTGCAAAAATTGTCGGAGCAAACTTTTCATTCTCATCTGGCCAAGGATCACATTTTATGTTCATTGATT
This sequence comes from Viscum album, assembly GCA_963277665.1. Taxonomy (NCBI): domain Eukaryota; kingdom Viridiplantae; phylum Streptophyta; class Magnoliopsida; order Santalales; family Viscaceae; genus Viscum; species Viscum album. The sequence goes on from OY728122.1 coordinate 1,260,524,997, forward strand.
GTAAGTCTTTCCGAGCATTGAGATGACACTTCAAGTTTCTAGGCTCATTAATCGATGTGAAGATTAAATTGTCACAAAAATTCTTCTCAATATGCATCACATCAAGATTATGCGACAACAAATTAAATTATCAATATGGAAGTTTAAATAATATACTTTTTTTCTTCCATTGTTGCTTGTCTATTTCACTTGACGATGCACATCGAACTTGTTTCCCACTATCTTTCAAATGATTCACCTTCTCAAATTTTGTTTCAACATTCCCAAGTAGTTCCAATATTTTAGAACCAGTTAAAAACATTAGAGGTGGTCTACGATCAATAAAACCGTTGAATTTTTACCTGTTTAACCGAAATCTATGAGATGCATCGAGAAATATTTAATGGAACATGAAGCACCATTTTCTACTGTGAGGTAGCTTTTTGGGCCCAAAATCAATGTTACAAACACAAAAATCCAAACCCATTTAATTATTCTAACTACTTAAATTCCCAAGTCCAGGGAAGTCACTAATGGTCCACATTAGAGCAACATGCATTTTGAACATTGTTTTAGAAGAAGCACCATATGTCTCAACACCGTTGCTCCATAACTCCTACAATTCTTAAATTAATGGCTAAAAGTATACATCAATACCATTTACAGGCATTATTTTCCATGAATAATTATCGAAATGATAAAATATTCTTGTTTCATACACATCCACGGAGGCAGATTGTAAGGGATCAAAACAACTGACCAAATGCTATAACTGGTACTCAAAGTCCCAAATGGGTTGAATCCATCAGCATCCAATCCCAATCAAACATTCCTTGGATCAGATGAGAAATATGGATGTAATGAATCAAATTTCTTCCACAATTGTGAATCTTGTGGAGTTGCATTAACCCATTATTTTTATTATCTATAGAATGTCACTTATGTGTTCGGCAGTTTTCGATGACATGAATAATCATTGCAATCTAGGATTTAAAGGAAGGTAATGATAAACCTTTGCAGGTGTGTTCATTTTCTTCTTCTTCACGGTAGTATGTTGATTCAGACTTCCAACATCACCCATTGACATCCATTTAGAAGAAGAACATTTTTTGTAATCATTTCTACTTGAATCCTCTTTCCAATAAAACATACAATCATTGAGACATGCATGTATTTTTTTATAATTCAGTCCACGCTTGTTAACATCTTTTTTCATATCATAAAAATACTCAGGGATGTTTTCTTCATGAAATACATTATGTAACAATTCCAATATCACGGACATTGCCTTATTTGTAATTCCACATAGGCATTTGATATGGTACAACTTCAGCAGAAAATAAATTTTTGAATATTTCAAACATCCACTATAAAACTATTAATTTTCATCATCAACTAAACCTTGAAATTAATTTTTCTCAGTGAAGTTTTCTCTTACATTAGTCTCCACATAATCAAGAGTAGGATCCAATGATATGTTATAATCTTGATCTGGTTGTCCTATACTCTCAAAAAACATCACTTTCCATGTTGTAATTTGCAGCACCCTAAACTGGTTGTTCTGATATTATTTGAAGTTGATGTCATACAATTCCTAATTCATCATTTATAAGGTTTTTCATTTTATTTTTCATTGTCGATGATTTTGGGATCTCATTCTATGGATTGACATCAGTGCTCAACCTTTCTGTAAAGTTCGATTATCCATGCCAAATCCAACACAAATATTGAGTGGGAAATTGCTTCAATATCAAGTCTTCTTAAACATCATCTCACTTCAACCATCTTCTAAATTTACATTTAGGACATGGACATATAATTCTCCCTTCAACAGATTGATTGATAATTTCAATATCTAAAAACTCCTCCAAACCCTTAGCATAGTGTGGTGTGTTCCTCGATAATGTGATCCAGCTTTTATCCATGTATATCACAATGTGCCTACACAATATTAAAGAAAATTAAAACACATAACTATTACTAAATAGGGAAATAGATTCATATATACTAGTTGAAAATAAAGAATATGTTAAATAAGGTTTTCCTATATAAATACGTATGGTAAATAATAAAGCATTTTAAATAAGGTTTTCTACTGTCTTCTTACTATAACAAGTTGTATAGGCTTATCTTGATGATGCCATACAAATATTTTTTGTATTTATAAAATATCCACAAATGAAATAAATTTTTTTCTAGGTCTAAAATGAAGCATCAAATAAGGTTTTGTTCAACATATTTATATATAGTTGAAAAAGACTAAACAAGGCACAACACCCATGGTAAATGATCGAATGGTTGATAGGTGGAGTATCATATAAAAATGGTCAAATCAAATAGCACTATGCCCATGGTGTGAGGAACTTTGAAGGCCTAACAGTTAGTTATTCAACAACATATAATGGTGAAAGCCATGTCAAGGAGGTTGATTCAACTATGAGTAGTTTTCATGGTGTTTTATCTTGGATGACTGAAGGGATATCTAAATCATACTACAACAATTGTCATTATGGCATAGTGGGTATGTTTCATAAGATTAAATTTTGGGGTTAGAGGAAATCACACCACATTCTTGGTGTTTTCTATAAACGATGCTTGAGGAGAGTGTTTCACATTAAAACCAAATGGTTTCATCCTAAATGGTTCTTTGGTGGAGTTTCATCAAGTTTCCCTTGGGTTTTTGGTTGTGCCTTCATTCCCTGGTCATGCAACAACGTGTTTTTATAGGATGTTAAGGGTGTTTTTCTAGGGTTAATTTTTATGACATGATCCATTGGGTCAATCTACAACAAAACCATATAAGTGGGGAATTAATCTATTCCCCCATGGACTATTTTGAAATGGTCATTTGGTCCTATATTTTTTGAAGGGTTGGACCTATTACTTGAGGGTTGGTTATTCCTTCATTAGTTTGGTAGGTTCTTTAAAGTGGTAATTTTTTTAACCCACTCCCCCATTGTTCCCCTATTTTGATCCCCCTTCCCCATTATTGGAGGTTGATTATAAGTTTTTTCACCATACTAAATCTATGTAATCTTCTCCACCCATCTTCTCTCTTTCTCTTTGGGGTTATTCCTCTAATTTTGGATGGATTCATCTATGGATTTAATGAATATTCCACCAAATCATGGTTGTGTTATCTTTGATTCATGGGGATTTATGGTATTGTAGCTATAGGATGCATAAGGAGGATAAATGATGCTTGTTTCTTACCATTTGTAAAATGGATTGCTAAAGTATTTTTTTTGGGAATTCAACCAGATTAGACTGGAATTGATGGTCAATTCATGGGCATTTTGTTCAAATGAGTTCTAGAGGAATGATATTAGCCATTCACACATCATTGGTCGATATTTGTTTGTTGTGACGATTCTTGGTGATTTATCAAAGGTTATTCCTTATTGTATTAATTTGGCTAATTATTTATATATTTTTATAATTAACTATTGGAGCCTTGAGGTATAAAAAAGGGGATCAAGAGAATAGTAATTCTTTGTCTGATCTTGGATAGAGATAGTAAACATGCTATGGAATGGGTTAAATCTAACATCATGTTTGGTATCCCCTTTAATACATAGAAATATTCATGCATGAATGAGCAAGTATGTGAAGGATAGAGGACTGAGTTCAGGAATGTGAGTAGGGATTAGTTGGGATCAAAGTGCCTCAAGTGGTCTGGGTTGATCCATATAAAATAAATTTGGGTATTTCATGCTTGGTCCATGAATGTTAAAAATGCCCAATGGCTATACCAGTAGGGATAATGGAGTCATAAAAAAATTGTTGTACCTCTGTGTTGTCTTTGTTGGTGAGATGACTTGTGTTTGGCATGGGGAAAGCCTTAGTGAGCTAGTTTAGGGGAATCAAAGTGGTTAACCCTTTAGGAATGGACTTATTAGCATTGAAGAATGGGATTTGTCTAGGAACATCTATAGTAAATGACCTAGAACATAGAAACACCTTAATTGAGAGGGGTAGGATGTTGTTAAAGAGTCTAGTATCTTGTGATAAGTTTTTGGTCTTGAGACAATCATGGGATTAGATGGTAGAGGTGGTTAACCACTCACCAGAATGTCCCTAGAGTAAATTGGTGATAATGTAGTCGATGATTATTATTCCTTATCTTCATGGTTCCTAAGGGAATTATGTGGAATATATGTAACTAGTTAGACACCTTAGTTTGTGGTTGGATCCCAGTGTTGTTCTAGTGATGGGAGTTGGTGATGGAATATGCTCCAAGATTACCTTTTTGGGGGTGTATGGACTCCAAGAGGCTTAATGTTTAGTGTGGATAGATATGAACTATTATTCATGATTTTAAGTTGGGTAAGGACTAAGCTCTTGGAATTTTATTGAGATCTTGTGTACCTATATTTTATGATCATGATGGTTGTGTGGTTGAGATTGGTCATGGTGGAAGAACAAAATACACATATAGGATATATGCCCACATTCACATATGGATATGCCCACATCTAATGGAACACCCATAAGGTATCTCAAAAAAAGAAGACTCCAATTTATAAATCATAAGGAACATTGTAACCATCTATAGGAATTTACAAATAGTCCTCAAACTAAAAAAAGGAAACCAAATCACTCACCCAACTGAATTTCATATGCGAACCAACTACAAAAATCCAACCAAGGTTAAAATAATCTGAAAAACACTCAATTACACTTTAGAAGCTAAATTGAGATTTTATCAAACTTTTTAGATGCACACATATATAGGCTTAATAAATGAAATCCTTTGCAACCGATTTTTTCATCAAAAATATAACATGAAAACACTACTATAATCCATAAAAACACACCATAATCATGAGAAACTCATATAGAATTTAATTAGGAATGATCAATACTTGAAGTATTATTTCCGAAAGGTACTGGATAGAGAAACCTACCTCAAAAGTGTGAGAATGCAATAATACTCTCATAGAAGGAAGAATAAGGCTTGAGGAACAATCCGCACACCATATAATCTATGAAAATTAAACCAAACATCAAACATATCCTAAGAACCAAGGGAGGGAAAATAGGAGAAGATGAAAAACACCTTAAAACTGAGAAGAAAATTCCTAAGAACCTTGATGAGGCTTCAATGGAGGATCGAGAGTAAGGGAGGTGCAGCGAAACGGCGAGGTGCGGTGAGGGCGGCAAGGTGCGGTGAGGGGCGGTGAGGGAAGCAAGGCGTGGCAAGGCGCGACGAGGGGTTGTGGCAAGGTGTGGCGAGGGGCAACGTAGGGGAAGGTAGGGCTTTGGGGAGTCAGGGGTCGGGGTGTCGGTGGATGGGGAGAGTGTCATCTGTCAAAAAAAATTAATGGTTTGGTGGCGGTTTTTTAGTAACCACTGATAAATTATTTTAAAAAATATATAACGGCGGTTTAATAAACCATCAATTTGGTGTAGTGAAGTGATCAGAATTTTTTTCATTATATAATCATGATTCTGAAAATAAGTCATATTTAGAAGCTTATACTTAGATGGAAAGAAGTCGTGGATGTAAAATTTTATGCTTTAGAAGAAAATCGAATAAGGGAGATTATTAAATTTACCAAGGGAAAGAAATATATATGAAACCTCCACTTGGGCTATCACTTTCTGACAAGTCTTTGGTTTTCCAAATCTGAAAATCCCTTTATGGCTTTAAGAAGGCTTCTTGTCAATGATATGCAAAGATTTCTGAAAATTTGTGTTGTAAAGGTTGTATTCATTCCCCATATGATCATTTTTTTTCATTAAAAAGTATGATACCTCTATGATTTTTGTAATTTTCTATGTTGATGATCTACTGGTTACCGAGGATGACCTCAATGAAATTACTTCATTGAAGTGTTTTTTCATGTTGTGTTATAGATAAAAGGATTTTGGGGTTCTCTACATTTTTTCCTTGGACTATAGTTTTTTCACTTGCCACAAAGTTTTCTTATTTGTCAATGGAAGCACACCATGAACCGGTAAAAAAATAGGTTTTTTGTGTTTTTAATGACAATTTTTAGGTGACGTTAATGTATGTGATGCGGTAAATATTATATTTAAGACTGGTTATTAAAACTGACATCAAAATAATTATTTTGAAATTATTTTAACATCGTTTATTAAATAACCAATGTTAGAGGTTTCTATTTTTTTTTAAAATATTTCAATGTCAATTAATCCAATAAAATAAAATACAAGATTGATAAAGAAGAAAATTGTAGAAACCAAATGAAATCGGCAAAAAGAATCTTAAAACTATTACTTAATATCCATGCTTGTTGTGGCCCCTATCAACTTAATTTTCTTTTGAGGAAAGAACTCATAAGGCAACCAAAGTCTTGGCTTGTAAGGTATTTTAGACTATGGTTTTTAAATCTCATGAAGTTGCTTCATATTTTTAAGTTGATCTGAAAATTTATTCTTCATCACAAAAAAAAGAATCATGAACAATTGTGCCGATTAAGAAAACTAATCATAAATAAATTAAGTAGTGGGAAAATTATTATAAATACCATATCGAAATTGTTGAATAGTGAAACCAAGATGGAAATCAAGCATGCAGATTTGAAATTAATAAGGTGGATGGTGAAGACATATATATCACGCTTGAAAAGTGAATTGTGACGTTGTAAATTTTTGGCAACAATTTAAAAATCGACACACGTGTTGTGAAGAAATTGAAAGATTTCCTTTCTGTGATTTGAAAATTTATTTTTAAGGTCGCTTTTTCAAAAAACTAACATTAAAAATCCCTATGAAAATGGTTTTAATGTCGGTTATTGAAAAACTAAAGGTAAAATTCATGTTTTTGACATCATTTTTTTGAAAACCAAAGTTAAAACTCATGTTTTTACTTCGGTTTTTGAAAAACCGACCTTAAAATTCATGTTTTTGGCATCAGTTTTTTGAAAATTGATGTTTTTAACTTCTGTTTTAAAAACGAATCCTAAAACCCTTTGGGGGAAGGATGTTTTGATGTCTATTATTTCTATGATCGATGTTAAAACCCTGACATGAAAGCTATTTTTTGTACTAATGATGGATTTATGTGAAGAATATATTGTTTGTTCACTATCTGAGGCCACCACTCCATTTGCTTCACATCTCAAAACCAAGTGCACTGATGATAACCCTCTTTCAAATCCCAATAATTACAGAAAGATTATTGGAAAGGTTTATTTTCTTTTATATACAAGGCTTGATATTGCGTATATTGTTCAATATCTTAACCAATTCAATTAACATCTTTGTACATCTTATATGGCAGCAACTATACATGTTTTGCAATATCTTCATTGTCATCTTATTCAAGGTATTTTGATGAATACATCTTGAGACATCACTAATGTCGAAAAAGCAAGTTATTGTTTATTTATCATCAGTTGAGTGTGTTTTTTGGCTTTCTGGTCATTTACACAAGCTTTATGTTGATAAAATTACTTTGGTTACATTCAAAATCAATCATCCATTTTTATTGCCAAAAATGGTTTTTTCATGAGAGGACTAAACGCAGACATTTTTTGCAATGTTGTAAGAAAACATCTCGAACGAGCTCTCATTTCACTCTCTCATACTTCAAGTTCTTCACATTTGACGGTCATCTTCACCAAGCCTTTATTCAATGCTCAACGTCATCATTTTCTTCCCAAGATTAGATTTATGAACCGTGTTTTTTGCAATAGAGAATACATTTTAATTATGGATTGTGTACAAAATTGTTTTGGGCAGTTTTCTTGAAATTGATTTATGATTTTGTGATTTGTAGTTGCTGTCCCAAAAATTTTGTTTCGTGATTATGGGATTACAACCTTTAACACTGTTACTGTTAAAATCATTTTGTTAATTGATCGGTGTGATCATCCGATAATACAATTGAGAATAAGATCAAATGATGCAAATTCCTTAGCGGCCACCTGATCGGTAGACAAAAGATGTGAGCGTCCCAACCCACTCCCAACCCCAAACACATTTAGAAGTACCGAAGAAGCTAAAGCCCACCCACACATGGCTTTACCTTCACTCTTACTCCAAAATCAATGGCCTAAAAAACAAAACAAAATCCTGCTCTGTTTGTTCATCGCCATACCCCGCGTCCCCCGCTCGAAGGGCACTTTCCCCCTTAATCCACCATGGGCACGACCAAGCCCCCCTCTCCTGGGAAGCTGCTGCATCTGTCGATCGCCACTGCCGGAGTCTGCGTCCTCACGTTTGTCGCCCTTGTCTACACCCTGAGAATCACCCCCCTGTCTTCGATCAAACCCTGCTCCAAGAAGAGTGATGGCGTGTCCAGACGGAAGGCCGCCAGAGGTAGATCGCGGTCGCTTCGGCTTCCAATTAAATCGCTATGATTTGTGTGTTATTCCTGTTGTTGGTTGGGCAGATGGCACCACCAGCTTCGCGACGGACGACAGGTTCCTGTTCGATCCGAACGAGTGCGGTTCTCCCAATGGGAAGTGGGTGTTCAACAGCTCCATGAAGGCTGCTTATTCGGACAGGACCTGCCCTTATCTGGACAGGCAGTTTACCTGCGTCAAGAATGGGAGACTGGACTCCGACTACCGCCACTGGGAATGGCAGCCGGACGACTGCATACTCCCAAGGTTGACCAAATCTAAACAGACCTCCACACACGCACACGGAGAGCCACTTTGTAGTGTGAACGGATCCGATGGGGCGATTCATATGGGATACAGGTTTAATCCAAAAGCTGCGCTCGAGAAGCTCCGGGGGAAGAGGATGATGTTCGTGGGGGATTCCCTGCAGAGGGGTCAGTGGCAGTCTTTTATCTGCATGGTGGAATGGACCATTCCTGCCAACCGCAAATCCATGCGGCGGGGCCGCGTCCACAGTGTATTTCAGGCCAAGGTTTGCACGTGTAGATCGCTCTTCGATTCTATCCTGTTTTATATATATATGGCCGCAGGAATACAACGCCACGATCGAGTTTTACTGGGCGCCATATCTGGTGGAGTCCAACTCCGACGTCCGTATAATAGGAGATCCCCGGAAGAGAATCATCAGGGTGGACTCTGTCTCCAAGCACGCCCGGAACTGGCTGGGAATAGACATCTTGGTGTTCAACACGTACGTCTGGTGGGTAAACGGCATGAAGATCAAGTCACTGTAAGTTGCCTCATCAGCAGTAAAAGCGCCTGACATTATTTCCATCTCATCCGATGCCTGTTTTGGGAAAAAATTCACAGATGGGGCTCCTTCCCAAACGGGGAAGAAGGGTTCGAAGAGCTGGAGGCGCCGGTGGCTTACAGGCTGGCCTTGAAGACATGGGCGAACTGGGTGGACTCCACCGTTGACCCCAACCGGACTCGCGTTTTCTTCACCACGATGTCGCCCACACACATCAGGTCCGCCTCTCCTCTTCTTCTTCTTGTCTGCGGCGATGATGCAGAGTGAGTGTGGGTGTGTTCAGAAGCCTGGACTGGAGGCGCACGGGCGGCGTGAAATGCTACAACGAGACTAAGCCGGTGGCGAGGAAGCGGCAGTGGGGGAGCGGGTCGGACCGGGGGGTGATGGCGGTGGTGGGGGGCGTGCTGGGGAGGATGAGGACGCGCGTCGCCGTCCTCAACATCACGCAGATGTCGGAATACCGCGTCGACGGGCACACCTCCATATACACGGAGTCCGGCGGCAGCCTGCTGACCAATGAGCAGAAGGCCGACCCGCTGCGCCACGCCGACTGCATCCATTGGTGCCTCCCCGGAGTCCCTGACGCTTGGAATCAGCTGCTGTTTGCGTACTTGTAGCCTGGTCACTGATATTATGGGCACTTCAGGTGTTGTTTCGTGATGTTTGTCCCCGCCAGAATCGGTGGGAGAGAATCGATTGATGTCCAGCGTGAAGGTGGATTTTGCGGTGGAATACAGTGACGCATATGCCCAAGAAGATGCCTTAGGGATTGCTTGGGGGAAAAAATGGGGCGGGAAACCAAGTTTTTATTTCTTCTAACTCTAATAATAAAACAACAAACACCATATCACTCTTACATTTACTCTAACAAATAGAATAACCTTTTGGTCGATTTCCATCTTTGGTGTACCGAATGCGTTGGAGAGAGATAATGGGGCTCATCAATCATATCTTCAAATACAACAAACTCAACCCAATATATATTGACCAATAATAGAGCTCAACCTATCATATTTTGAGCTATAATGAGCTCAACCAAACATAATCAATGTCAAAGAAACATATCATAAAATAAAACACATGATAACTCATTTAAACCCTTGTGCAAAACACTTTCATATTTCAAAAAACCATTTTTTGATAAGAAAAAACCACTTTTAAAATATAAAAATTGTGCATATAATAATGAAATCATATTCTTTAAAAATAACTATGAAAACATATAAAGAAAACACAATAGTAATAAAACACAATGAAATTAAAAGAAAATGCTCATGACATTAAAAAAAAGAACAATCTTTTTAAATTTCATAAAAGAGACATTTAAAAGGGTTCTAAAAGTAAAATCTCTTACAAATACCATATCATTGAAGCAAGGATTAATCAAATGAATTGAATATATATATTCACTATAAATCCACATAATACAACATAATATAATCAAAATTCATTTTACAAATAATCACAGCATGACAAAATCAATGAAGTAGAAGGTTAACCCAAAGAATGGAAATTGGGTTAGGAATTCCCTTACGTCGGGTTTGTCTTACTTTAAACGTGTTCAAACCTCATGTATAATGGAAATTGGGTTAAAAATTCCCTTACAACGAGTACTGTGGGGAGACTATAGCAGGCGGGTATTGTAGCCGTACTATTCACAGAATGGGTTTTGGGCCAAAAAATTCGGGCCTACAAGCCATGTAATGGGCTACATGCCCACTGGGACTTCGGGCTACGTAATTGGCCTCCCTCTACCTAGTCAAAAGAGGTCTTTGCTTTATTTTAATAATAAAATGAGGCTTCGGTCCCAACCTTTATATATATATATATATATATATATATATATATATTAAATAACCATATTCATATTTATAATACATTATATGATCTTTTTATTACATCTTTATACCCATTTATTAATAATATTTGGTTATTTTCATTGCTTCGGGTGCGTTCTTTACACGGTTTTCATTGTCGAATCGCTATGCAATTTCTTGTCGAAAGGAAGAAAAACTCTATAAATGGAATGAAATGGTATATAAATGTTTGTAGAGCTTTAAATTATACCATATATCATTTTGTTTTTAGATATGAAGAGAATTCATTAGATAAAACATTAATGATATTCGTTTAGATCATTTTGGTGATTCTTTGATCAACACAAACTAGTTTCTTTATATAACTCCATATTATGCATATATGTTAATTTCAAAACATAAAAGAGGTTATATCATACACTTTACAAGCTATTTCAATCATCAAAATGGTTTATGACCAGCTATGAAGGAAGTAATGGAAATTGGAAACACATCGTTTACGATGTCGGTAAATCGACACATCACTGACAACGTTTTTATATTTAAAACAAAAAAGAGAGGAGAAGAAGTATGATGATGAATATTTCCATAAACATGATAAAATTCTAGTATATATAAGATACTATATTTTTCATGTCTCTTGGATAAGTGGATATGAAGAGAGTATAAGAAAATAAAAAGAATTGAATATAAAATAAATGAAAAATGAAAGAGGATTTTTACCTCTTGTATTCTCTTCCTTGTGAACCTCCTTAAGACCCTTGGTTTTGGCCTTTTGGTGAGACCAAAAGGTCTTCGAAATGGGGAAGAGTCTTGAGAAGATGATTGGATAGAATTTGGAAAATTTTCAAAACTTGAGAGGTGTGATCAGAAGAGGAGGTGAGGAGAGGTATTTATAGTGGATGAGAAGAGGGTTTTTTTATTATTTTAATCATTATTTTATTATTTTTCTCAAGACAAGCAATAGTGTTGGTTCTTGTGACCTAAAATAGTAATTAGTGAATGTGAGTTCGAACCAAGGTTTCTTACCTCAGCAGAACATCACCCATGACTCAATAATTCATGTATTTGGCTTATTTCGTAAATTATCATATTTCATTATTCACAAAAATTCATGTATTTCATAAAACTCTCAAAAATTCACCTAAAGAATTTTTAGACATGTAGAATTCAAAAATGAACTCCATTTTTTTAAAATAATTTTCTAAATATGAGAAATTTAAAATTTAAATTTTAATCATAATTTATTAAAAACTACCAATTTTAAAACTATAACTGATTTTAGAACACTTTGAAAAGTTAATTAAGGTCTCATAAAATTATCTTATAATAAAAAGATAACAAAATATTTATTCATTAATCTATTTTTTGAATATATATTTTCTTTTAAATCATTATATTAATTATAAAATTGTAAATAAATATTTATGTTCTACAAAAAAACCAACACTTAATCTATCATTTTCAAAACATTTATTTACTCTTTCCATGATATAAATATATCATATTTTCACATATAAGATACAAAAATTTTATTTATACTTTCATATATGTGTTTAATATTCTATTGACCAATTTACTATTCATAAGGGTCATATTACTATTCCTAAGGTCATCCATCAGAAAAGATTTCTTAAAATACCACTTATCTCATTATATATTTGTAATGGATTTAACTATTTAATTTAAAAAAGAAAATAATTTGTTTTATAAGTACCAACGGTGTTACATTCTCCCCACCTTTGGGAAATTATGTACTCATAATTTTTAATTACTTATTAAACAAGTGAGCATACCTTTCCCTCATAACCTTTTCATATTCCCATGTTTACTTCTTCACCCATGTGGTTTCTCCACAAAACCTTAACCTGGTGAATTACCTTATTCCGTAATACTTTCTCTCTATGATCAAGAATCTGAATAGTTTTCTCTTCAAAAGAAAGGTTATCTTCCAGCTGAACTAATCCAGGGATCAAAACACGAGATGAATCTGGTTCATACTTTCTCAACATTGAAACATGAAAAACATTGTGTACCTGAGATAAGCTTGGAGGCATAACTACTCGGTAGACAACTGGTCCAAATTTCTCTAAGATTTCAAAAGGTCTGATGAATCAGTGACTTAGTTTTCATTTCTTACTAAAATGCATAACAATTTTACAAGGAGTGATTTTAAGAAAAACATGATTACCTACCTAAAATGAAAGGTCTTTCCTCCTGTTATCTGCATAACTTTTTTGTTGGATCTGAGTTATCCTCTTGTGTTGCTGGATCATCTTCACTTTCTCAGCCACTTCCTCTACTAATTCTGGCCCCATAAACTTCCTTTCCTCGATTTCGTTCCAAAATGATGGAGTTTGACACTGTTTCCTATATAATGCCTCAAAAGGTACCATCTGTATACTGGAATGAAAACTATTATTATTGTAGGTTCTGGGCGCAGCCGAAACGCGTGGATTGGTGTACACAACATTAATTTTACCATTAACAACGATCAATATGATATCTTTTACGATGAAAAAAATGCCAAATCTTTGGAATAGAAAGAATAACAAAAATGAAAGAGGGAAGTCCCAGAACCATGGAGAGGATCATCATATGTTGGTTATAATTAATTTATTTAAATGAAAATAATTACCTTGATTGAATTCTCTCTCCATTGATGTTTTTGGTCATGATCCAATGTGATCTGTCATTGCGTCGTAGAAGCCAAGTGTAGTATTCCTCTAGTGGTGATCCACACGTGCTCCACGTATCTCTGGACATCGCCGAAGGGATCTCCGGGTGCTAGCGTGAAAGTGCCTTCACTTGCAATGTATACCTTCGATCACCTTGAGCGCTGCTTCCAAAGTGGTCTTCTTGATCCAGTGGAGGAGGATCTCTCTCATAACTTGATTGTGTTCTTGGATGAAATGAATTCTCTCTTGGCTTGAGAGCTTTATCCAGATCCACTGTGCACATCCACAAATAATGTCTAGGTCTAATGAGAATAATGTAATTGGAATTTAGATTACTTAGAATAATAAAATGAATTAATTACCCAAAGGCACATATTCATTTCATTTAATTCTTAGTAAGACCCCATGTCTAATAATAACATCTAATTATTATTATTATTAATTGACATGCACCCAACAAATTACACCTATTATTATTTAATTAAATAAATAATATTATTTCTCACAAATCCCCAAAAAAACTACACAGTGTGTATATATTAATATAAACGATCTTTACATTTTTTTTCCATTTTCTTTATTTACTCCACCGCATTTATTAGACCATGAATAATGACTATTTATTTATTAAATAAATATCACTGCATTACTCGCAAATAAATATATTATTTCACCCACAATATATTCTCTTGAATAACTTGTGTCAAAATAAATGTGATTAGGCATCCTTGAATAATTATTAAACCACAATAAGAAATAATCTTTATTCAACTTGTTAAATGAATATTTAACTGAGATACTTGGAAACACTTAGTGTGTGACCCTCTAGGCCTCTTTCTCAGTGGCATTAGGCAGAGCCTGCCTAAAGTACAAGGTTAGAATCTAGAAACACGCCAAGGCACCCATAGAGAAAGAAGTTAATGCCGCACTAAAATGTCACCTCCTACTAATGCTTACCATGTAATGTAACCCCTTTGTCTAGATATCTCAAAAGAAGCGGGTTGCATGCTAGTGCTATCAACCCATGTGCTCGATTATTCTTTCTTTAACTTCCTAGAGTTGAACTTGACCATTCCTCATCATGGCCATGGATTTATTTAGGCTATATCAATTCCATCAAAGGGCCTAACATATTAACTTCTGTTATGGAACAGAAGATACAAATCCTTTCTCGCACTATCTATTAATGCAGTATTACTTGTGACACACCCAAAATATCCTACCTCATTTCGAATAGTATTTAATTATAGGTTTCTTTAATACATCTAAGTGAGTGAGTCATAATACCCATTAATAATAATCTTAAAGTATAAGGACCAATACATACGTCTGCATATAGGAACATCCAATGACACTATAAATTGTGGATTTCCTATTGGCGGGTCTTGTTCTTATAATATTCTCCTAGATACTACCAAGGGAACACACCATTAGAAGGTGCCTCAAGGTTTTATGAGTCCTCAACCCTAATGGCCTGTATTATTTGTGCCCCTCAAATAACATCATCCGTCCATAGAACATATATTCAAGAATAGTGTTATGGAACTTCCAGGTTCTCATCATAGTAGGGATCCACTATGACCCTTTAGTGAAAAAACTATCCTCATGACATTATCACATGCATTTTCATGCAGAAGAACAACCAAGATGTGATAAGTTATTTATTAATATTAAAATCCATTAAAACAAGTTTATCATAAAGTACAAAGTAGTTGATTCTAGGCCACCAACTCCAACAGACTCCCACTTAAACTAGAGCCAACTACTAACAACCTTTAACCCACCAGATCTCACATGATATTCATGTTTCTACTGAGATACACCTTTAGTCATGGGGTCCACCGCGTTGTCTTCTGTGGACACTCTGCTAACTACAAATTCACCCCATTGATAGAAATACCTCAAGAGGCGATACATCTGGAGAATGTTCTTTTTCCGTTGATGTGACCTTGGTTCTTTTGCAAGAGCCACTGCTGTAGTTTTATCATAATACAATGTGATAGGGTCTCTACTACTAAGCACCACATCATGATCCTAGACAAAGTTCTAAATCCATATGGTTTCCTTGACTGTGTCAGAAGCTATTATATATTTAGACTCCACTATAGAATCAGTGACAAGTAGTTTCTTTGAACTCTTCCAACTCACAGATCCTCCGTTGAGATAGAAAAAATATCTTGATTGTGACATCAGATTATCTTGATCTATCTGAAAACTGGTATCATCATACCCTCTGATGATAAACTCCCCGTCTCTTCCATACACCAGGAAAATATCCTTAGTTCTTCTCAAATACTTAAGGATAGTCTTAATAGCAGTCCAATGTTGTTCTCCTAGCACTACTAAGAATGCGTTTGGTCAAATTTCCGTAGGTCATTTGTTGATTTCACATAAAATCATGTCTATTTTAAAAAAAATAGAGACCATTTGAGTTGTATCGGCCACACCGTGCCTCAGATTGAGGCGGGGTTGACTCGACTATTTTTCATGGTACTATCTTCATCTTGTTCATCTGCATAGAATGTATAACCATTAATTACATAACCACTGTAAGATAATACATACACACTTGGTCTATCATCTAGCCATCAAAGTCATTCTAAAATTGAATTTGGATTTTCATCCAACTACTTAAAAATATGGTCCTGAAACCATCCTATAAACTGGTGATTATGTGTATCTGATAACCATTTTTCAGCCCTTGATGGACTCAACTGCCTAAGAATTTCTTTGTGAGTTTCAATATATGGAGCAACCTCCAAACTGTTATGCAAAACATAAAGATGATCCTGCTCCTGATCTGTAATACTGATTGTCACAACTTATCTTCCATAAATTCCCTCACCCTCAATGCGTCCAGTGTGACGAGATTTCAGGAGACCAATGCTTTCCACATCAGATAGGTATTCAATACAAAATTCAATGGCTTCCTCAACAATATATCGCTCCACTATACAACCCTCTGGCCGACTTCGATTTTTGAAATACCCTTTCAAAATCTTCATATACCGTTCAATAGGATACATCCATCTATATTGCACAGGACCACAAAGTCGAATCTCTCTCACCAATTGAATCATCAAATGAACCATCATATCAAAGAATTTTGGTGGGAAGAACATTTCTAATTCACATAATATGATGACAATTTCTTTTTCCATAGTTGGAAATTTACCCGAGTCTAAAACTTTTCTACATATAGCTTTGAAAAAGAAGCAAAGTTTGGTTAACGTATGACAAACATTCTTGGAAAAAATGCAACGTAAAGCTATAGGAATTAGATCTTGCATCAAAACATGGAAATCATGTGATTTCAAACCTTTTAACTTCAAATCATTCATTGACACAATGTTCTTGATATTTTATGAGTACCCCTCTGGAACCTTTACATCATTGAAGAAGTTGCAAAACTGATATCTCTATGCCCTAGAAATAGTATAAGCAGCTGGAGGAAGAAACATTCGATTTTCACCCTTCACGGGAGCCAACTTTTCTCGTATTCCCATGTCAATCATGTACAACCTTTCTTTAATTCCATATTTTGTTTTTCCAGGGGCATTTAGCAACGTTCCGATAACACTATCACATACATTTTTTTCCACATGAATCACATCAAGAAAATGTCTGATGTACAAACAATTCCAGTATGGTAATTAAAAAAAAACTGATCTCTTTTTCCAACCGATTTTTGTAAGGTTTTTCAAAAATGGTTTACCAAAAACAGTTTTCAGATCTTTTACTTTCTCAAATAGCTGATCACCTATTAGTGGAGATGGTGTTGCGCATTTTTCTGAACTTCCATTGAATGATGTCATCCAAGATCGGTACTTATGATGACGAGGTGGAAATCTATGATGTCCTAGAAACACAGATTTCGATGAATGTTTCAACCTAATTGATTCTGTATCTTCTTCACACACAGGACACCCTTGAGTTCCTTTAATGCTATAGCCTAAAAAACTTCCATAAGCAGGGAAATCATTTATTGTCCCATAAAACATCGCTCTCAACATGAAGTATTCACTTTTATAATAATCATACAACATTACACCTGAGTCCCATAATAACTTCAAATCCTCGATCAAAGGAGCCAGATAAACATCAATATCGTTACCTGGTTGTTTTGGTCCTGATATAAGCATAGATAACCTGATGAATTTCTACTTCATGCATAACCAGGGTGGCAAGTTATAATTTACCAACATAACAGTCCATGTACTATGACTGCTGGTTTGAAAACCAAAAGGATTTACTCCATCTGTAGATAATGCAAGAAGAAGGTTTCTCGGCTCTTTTACAAATTCAGGATACTCATGATCAATTTTCTTCCATTGAGGAGAGTTGGATGGATGACATAATAACCTATATTTATTTCTTTTATCTGCATGCCACGACAATTGTCTTACAGTTTCTTCACTTCCATATAGACGCCTAAACCTTGGAATGATTGGAAAGTACTATACAACTTTCGTAGGATTGGATTTATCTTTCTTGTATCGAGAAGCACCACACTTTAGTCATTCTGTAAGTGATTTTTTCTCCTTGAGAAACAATATACAGTCTTTCAGGAAGGCATGTATTCTTTCAGAAATCATTCTCATCGAGCGTAGCATTCGTCTAGATTCATATGTCCGGCTTGTGAGATCATTATCTTCCGGGAGCATGTCATTCAAGAGAGAAAGTAGTTCCGTAAAACTGACATCACTCCATCTGTTGCCTGCTTTAAATTTATACAACTTCAGTACAACTGACAATGTTGTATACTTAGTGCAAGAAGCATACAATGGTGTCTTTGCACAACTCTTTAACTTCTCAAACAATTTTGGGAAATCACGGAGTTAATCTTGAATTATCTTTGTAATTTCCTCAATACAATCTTCATCATCATTGACATATGTAATCACATACTCCATACGGTCTTCTTCATTATCCATATTTGTATTTATATCTATTGATCCATAAAATGCAGTTTTATCCCAGCCAGTAGCTACATTCGCTTTTTCTACATGTTTATTCCAACATTTATTACTCCGATCTATTCCATGACATATCAAATATTCTTCCAACTCCTCTGGAGTAAGTAGTCTAGAATAACAACAACGTAAACATGGAAAAAGAATTTGAGAAGGATCCTTTGTGTGATCCTTTGCAAACTTGATGAACTCTTTCACTCTATTCTTGTACTCTATTATTAAACGATTAACATCCATCCAATCATTATTCATCTTCATCCTATTTAAATCTCAAATATTAGTATTTATGGTTCAATTACACAAAAAAGACTTCCAAATATAGTATAAGAGAACCACTTCCTTATAAAAATAGTGATTAATAGAGCCTAACCATTAGTATTTATTCATCTTCATTAAATATAATTAATTAAGATTCATTATAGTTTCCTCAAATCACCCCAGACCAAAAATAAGAATAATCAAGAATGATACATCTACCACTCCTAGGTCTCTGCCCTACATTCAATATCATCATGACTAAGTACCCATATATCCACACATACACATGTCACAAACACATAAAAACCATATCCACATCAGAACCAAAGTACCAATATGGATTTCAATCAGGTTACTCGACTCAAGTGGTGGTGTGTAAGAAATAATAAGAAAATATAATAAATATATAGTCACACATAAATCTTAGTAACATGTACCAATATGGTATCTTAGTATTTACATATTTCCAACATCACATAATTTCATAATAAAAAATATGGAAGATATATAAAAACTGACTTAAATGAACAATGTATATAAAACTCTTATATAAATTAGTTGTCATGAACAAAATAGTTCTATAATCAATGTCATGTAATAATAAAAAAATTATATCATAGTAACATGTATCAAACCCTATGGTGTGTTAGTTTCTAGTAATATGATCCTCACACAACTCAATCAGTGATCTTGGCTTAATGTGTGAACACATCCCATGACTCAGGTCATCAGGACTCAAATTCCCATTGGGGAAAAATTCATGTCATAGTATGTTTAAGTTAGTATTTCATCATAAATATAGTTCTAGGAGATTATATCCTAACATTATTATCCAAATTACCACTAAATACCCTGGATTCATATAATTCAAATCAAATAATCAACTAAACATGGGAAAATCAATCATTACAAATACTTTCATTTATTACATTCAAATACCCAATTTTAGTTTTCAACATTTATTTTCATTTCAAAACCAAATCATAGGTTTTCATAAAATCTATTCCCTTTTCAAATCATATTATATTCTAATCATTTTTTTTTGAAATCAAGGCTAATTATTTTATAAAATATTCCCACTAAAATATATAGTTCTCAAATCATTCCATGACACAAAAAATAACTAAGAAGGGGATTTATTTCAAAAATACATGCCTCTAAAATCACAAATAAAATACACTTTAATTCAAATCATATTAAATTATTTTTATAATTCATATTGAATAAATCAAGAAAAAATGTTTCAATTGTGTGGAAGAAACATTGTGGAACCACCTGCCTTTAATTATTGATCAACCCAACTTAACACCCATAATGGGATCTGTCAATGAATAATGAAGGTGTAGGAGATCAAGTAGTCTAACCTATAGTCAAGATTCATAAAAAAGAATATTAGATTCACTAAAAAGATGATGATCTATCACTCTATAAAGAGTATATAAGAAGAGATAGAGGATTTCCAATCGATGAGAGATCCCCTTATCAGAGAGAAACCAAACGCATCCACTAGAGCTTCTATCTGAGAAGAAGGGAGTTTGGAGGAGTTAAAATGACTCTTGTAAGCCTTAAAGAATCAAGATTTAAAATGAGAGTTGTGTAGGAGAAAAAAGAATATAAAATGGGGCTCATGGAATTTAAGACTATAAAAAAAGATACCAGGTTGCAACCTCCTATGGACACGGTACAGAAAGGATTTAGACAACCATACTATGGTGTAGACTTCTTGTAATGAACTAGGCCAGGTTTCCATCCCACTTGACACCTGACCCAACTCGTGGGAAGGTAAAAAAGGGAATTACCAATCCCCATGGGTTGTAACTTGTGCCTAGGCATTGAGTAACACCTTTGGGAATGGTTTTTTCATGTAAAAAACCATAAATATTACATAATAATCAAACACCATATCATAACCAAATTTCACAATATAATATACCAAAATATAACACTGCAATAGGGGATAAGCATTTAACAATTTCAACCAAAACCAAAATGACAATACAAAAAGGTAAGGGAACCAACAATACAACCAAGCCTCCATGAAACATGAGGGTCAACATCCCCATTCCACAACCAATAACAGTCACCAAAAGGGGAACTACTAGCACATATATCCACCATCACCACCAAGGGAACCTTGCCTTTAACTGGTTAAAACATAATAAGGTCTACATAAACCTGAGGGTGTATATAAGGTTTGAGCCAACATACCTAGTAGGACACAACAAAAATAGATTCCATGTAATGACATTATGATAAACATTAACATTTTATTTTTTAAGAAAAAGGAAGATACAATTTAAATAAAACATTCTTTGAAATAAAAGGAAAAGTAAACATGACAAGATAATGGTAAGAATAGTATGAGCACTATAGAAAATCTCTAAGGTATTAGAGTTACTAGGGTCCTAGGATCTAGTACTCTTGGTGATCACATCTCTTAGACATGAAGGTCCTATTTGAGCCTCCAATCCCTAGCACATGAATGTTTAGTTAGTGTTGTTATGTATATCCTTATTAAGGAGACCAATCATCGGCCTGACTAATTCACCTAATATACTAGACCTAGTCTACCCACCTATATAACTAGGATTACATTGTGCTCAATTCCACCCCTATATAAAATTATATTTATTTTATACAGTCACACTTCCAATAATAGAAACACACATGACAAACAACTATTTACAATAGTCAAATCATTATCAAACCCTTACGCACAACAAAAAAATTGGAAAACATTTTTCCCATAACCCAAACAATTTGTAAAACCATTTTAGAACCAAATAAATCATATTAAACACCTAAAACAATGTCAAATAATGGAACAACCTGCCTATTTCTTGATATCTTCACAAAACCAAAATGAAACCACCAACTGAACTAAGGAAATGACCTAAATATACAATTAAACACCATAAACATAAAGATTTAACCCAAATAAATGAGATTAAATCCAACCTATGTCAAAACCGTTTTTATAGGAAAATAACCCAAGAGAGAAAAAAGTAGTGACCATGAAAGGAGAATAAAAGAGAATATGAGATTCTTACTTAGAGATTCCTTGTAGATAAAAGGACAAATCAACCTAAAAATGGAGCCCAAGGGAAGAGATAAAGGGATTGAGTTTCACATTGGGATAGAGGGTCAAATGGGAAGATTCATTGAATAAAGGACCACTACAAAAAAATTAAAATGAACAGATAACAAATATTCCCAAGAACCCTTAATGTATATCCTCCAAGAACATCATACATTTCCAAATGACACATCTACATCACTAAGAAGAGAGAAAATCCCAATAATGTCCAGAGACCTAGCATAGGTCACCCAACCATTTAAATTTGCACTAAAATGGTGGGACATAAGATGAAAATATACTAAGAACACATACCTTCACCCAAATAAGAGACTACAACCACTAACCATGAAGAACCAGTAAGAGAATAATTAGAAACCTAAGGAAAGGTACACCCAAAACATACCAATGAATCCAAATGAAATAAAAAAAATAAATATCCATCAATGATTCAACCAACAACAAGAAAAATATTAAAAAAATATTTGCAAAAAATGCCTTAAAGGGAGGTTTGGAAAACCGAAGAGGGCGTTGCGGGTGGCAGAGGTCCAGAAAACTGAAGGGGGCATTGCGGGCGGCGGAGGTCCGGCAATGAGAAACGAGGGTGGTGGAGGTCTGGAAACGAGAAGCGAGGGTGGCAGAGGTCCAGCAACGAGAAGCGAGGGCGGCGGAGGTCCGACAACACAAACTCAGTGGGCGGCAGAGGGGAGTCTCAAGGTTCCAGTACCGCGAGAGCTTTAGGTTGTGATAAAAAAAGGTCACTGTGCGACCAAATTTATAAAAAAATGGACTAAGGTTTAGCAGCAATAACAAAGCACTAATAAAGAATACCTTTATCAGTGCTAACATTTTAGCGCTGATAAAGGTATCCTTTATCAGGGCTTTTTTAGCACTGGTAATGGGACTCTTTATCAGCGCTATAAAAGCGCTGATAAATCATTCCTGTATCAGCACTAAAATTTTAGCACTGATACATCGATTCTTTATCAGCGCTTTTCTAACACTCATAAAGGGTCGTTTTATCAGCGCTTTTTCTTAGCACTGATATAAAGGGGTGCTTCCCTTGCCCGATTTTGTATTAGTGTAGATCTTCTTGATATATTCTTACCATGATTAGTGCATAGATAACATCAAGCCTGGTACATAACATGGAATACATGATGGATCCTTTAGCCGAAGCGTATGAGATCTTACTCATCGTATCTTTCTCCTGTTGTGTCTAAAGACACATTCTATTAGAAAGATGTAGGCCAAGTGACACTAGAACTATTCCTCCCTTGGATTGTTCCATACTAAATCTTTTTAAAATGTAGTCAATTTATGTAACCTAACTTAGCCCAAGAGGCCTCTTGGATCTATCATGAATGATCATGATCCCTAGAATATAGGCTGCTTCACCTAATTCCTTCATGGAAAAACACTTGTTCAACCAGTCCTTAACTGACTATAATACTCGTATATCATTTTTAATAAGTAATATGTCATCAATATATAATACTAATATAAAAAACTAATTCCCATTAAACCTCTTATAAACACATGGCTCACATACTTTCTTAATTAAACTAAATTACTTTATGGATTTATCAAATCGAATATTCAATGACCTAGATGTTTTATTTAATCCATTAATTGATTTATGCAACTTGAAAATCCGTTTGGATTCACCTGGTGTCACAAACCCTTCTAGTTGTGTCATATAGACATCTTCCTAAAGGTTCTCATTAAGGAATTATATTTTTACATCCATTTTCAAAATCTCGTAGTCATGGTAAGCTGCTATGGAAAGTATGATTCTTATGGATTTAAATATAGAAACTAGAGAGAAGGTTTCACCGTAGTCAATTCCATGATGTTGTTGGAATCTTTTAGCCAATAGCCTTTATTTATAGGTGCTAACTTGACCTTACATGTCCAACATTCTTTTGAACACCCATTTGCATCCAATAGGCTTTACATCAACTGGATCATGGACCAAAACCCAAAATTTGTTCGGATACATGGAATCTATCTCAAAATTCATAGCTTCTATCCATCTTGTATCTTATGAGCTCTATATTTCTCCCTTGTAGGAGAGAGGTCCATCATTTTCCAAAAATAATGATTCACCATCCTCGGTGGCTAGGAAACCAAATCTCTCTGGTTCCCTTACCTCTCTTGAGCTCCTACGCAGTACTTGTGTTTCTAGAAACTCTTCCACATGGACCTGTGGAACTTGTTCTTATACCAACTCCTGTATATCTTGATCATCAACTTCATCGAAGTCAATCTTTATCCCACTATCCTTTTTGAGTATTTTCTCCCTCTCAATAAATACATCTTGTCTGGTGATAATCACTTTCTTTTCTGAATGGTTATATAGGTAATATCCTTTTGTTTTCTTGGGATACCCTATAAAGATACATCTCATGCCCTGGGGTGCTAGTTTGTTTTTTGAGAAGGTCTTAAAAAAACCTCACATCATCATACATGTGTGTGCGACAAAATGGGTTTCTCTCCATTCCTTTACATGAAGGGAATTCCACTTTTCACCTTAGTTGGTACTTGGTTTAATGTGTATAATGCAGTTTGTAATACATATCCCCAAAAGGATAATGGAAGATCTGCATGACTCATCATCGGCCTCTCCATGTCCAACAAGGTGTGGTTCCTCCATTCATTAACACCATTCCACTATGGTGTATAAGGAGGAGTGAGCTAAGATAAAATCTCATACTCCTATAAAAGGTTAATGAACTCTTAGTTCAGATATTCTCCACCTTGATCTGATTGGAGCTTATTTATCTTTTTACCAAGATGATTCTCTACTTTATTTTTGAATTCCCTAAATTTCTCCAAGGACTCTAAATTATACCTCATTAATTAGATATATCCATATCTACTCAAATCATTAGTAAAAGTAATTAAGTAAGAATATCCACCTCTAGCTTCTACTAGAAATGGTCCACAAACATCCATATGTACCAATCCTAGAAGATTTGTGGCCCTTTCACCCTAGACACTGAAAGATGGATTGGTTGTTTTCCCTTGTAAACAATCATGACATCTATAAAGTGGTTTTAGATCAGTAGAGTCTAAATAACTATTTTAGAAGAGCTTTGTCTAGCCCTTATCATTTACATTACTAAGACGGTGAAGCCACAACTAGGTGTTGTATGAGTTATGTGAGTTTGTTCAGTTATCGATTGCCAATAATTGGTTTTCATAATTTAATACATGTAAAACATTATTTAAATGAGCCATACAATAACATATGTTGTTTTTATAAAGGAAAAAACCCTTATTTCCAAATGTAAAAATAAATCCATCCATATCTAAACATGATACAAAAATTATGTTTTTGGTAACACAAGGTACATAATAAAAGATATGTAAAACCAAAAGAATCCCGGTTGGAAATGATATATGGTAATAAACAATGGCCAATGCAGATAGCCTCACATAATTGGAAGCTTGAAGATCCATTTCTCCTCTAGAAATCTTTCTAAATCTACTTGGTTCCTACATTTGAATGCAGATGTGAGCCCCACAAGATGTATCTAATTACCAATGTGTAGAAATGAAAAGATTTCACTCGATAACGAACACACCTTTAGCATCCCCATGATTTTGGGCACAGTTCCTCTTCCAGTGGCCTAACTTGACACATGAAAAACATACTACCTCCCATTCCTTGACCTACCTCTGGATATTCCCCTTCTTGGAGGGACGATGCACGGGGACTTAAGACTTTTTATAAATCCTTGCCCCCTTTGACTTTTCCTTCCTATTCATATTCACCATAAGGAATGTGGGTTTGTCAGACCCCATGTCCCTATCTACCTGGAGAATCAAGGTCAAAAGTTTTGATAGAATCTTATCATTATTTCTCATGTGGTAATTCAAAATAAATCTAGAGAAGGTATTGGGTAGTGATGATGGGATGATATCTTTATGCAACTCATTCGAGAAATTAATCCCTAAGATGTTTAAGCATTAAATGTAGCAAAAAATCTTAACTACATGAGGCCCAGCTGGCACAGACCTTTCCAAGATTAGTTGCGAACAAAGCGTTGGAGATCTCATATCTCTCCTGTCTCACCTTATCTTGATATAGATCCTTAAGGTGAGACATCATGCTATACACATCCATGTTTTAATGTTGCTTCAAGAGCTCATTAGACATGGACAATAGCATGAAGCATTAGACATCTGTGGAATCATCAAAATGTTTCATATAGAGAGATATTCCTCACCAATGGCCTTATTTCAAGGTGAAACTGGAATGAGATCTTCTAGCACATACAATTTCCTCTCATGGCGAAGGATAACGCGTAAACGCCTCTGCCACTCCTAGAAATTGGTGCTGATGAGAAGGTTTTTCTTCTCAATTATGGTTCATAATGATATGTTTGATGTCCTTTTTCTTGTTATTTCTACAAATTCTGATGAGCAAAGATTTAGTACTTTACCATGATAAAATTGACACACATAAATAAATTAATACTTATTTGTCTCCCATTATTTTATCAAAACCCAATATCCCTCACCATTGACTTCAGAATATTCTATTGCCTAAATATTCTAGTGGAAAGGATCCATATTGCCCTTATCATTACCCCAACTAGGATTGTTCAAGTAACTTTAAATGTTTTAGGTAGGCATTCCAAATACAAATTGCATTAACTTTCAGCTCCTTGATCCGCTGAGTGGACTCCCCGATCCTGAAATCCTTTTATTATGGATTTCCTTAAACTTTGCCTCTTGGTCACACCAAGTTCTACTATGGAAGTCAAACCTTGATGTGAACCAAGTAAATTCAACCCAAACCCTCAAATTATAATTCCCCAATAATTGAAATCAACACAACTAGGGCTGGTCAAGCACTTTGAACTATTGTTCGATTCTAACCAAGATTATGGAAGGCTATACCGACTTAATATTTCCTTGAGGGATTTTATCCATATATGTTAACTTTAATTTTATTATCATTCTTATATGCTTGTTAAAATTATTTGGGATATAATTAAGTAATTAACCATGTCTAAGATAATATTTACGCATAAGCCGATCGTATTTTCGTTCCATCTTGCATGCTTGTTTAATTCATTAATTATGTGATCGTGACAACACACCCACAATAAATAAACCATGAACTGAAAAAAATAAAATAAATGTAATAATCATGATCTTTTTCTATTGGTTAGTTTATCTAGAGGTTGATAAAATAACCCAAGACCTAGGGGAGAAAACACCTTGAACCTTATGGGTTTGTCTTTACATCTTTCCACTTACCCACCTTTGTATCTCCTTTGATTGGTCTCACCTTGGATCCTAAATTAAGCTACCTCTACTATCTTGGGACCTCTATCCATTACATATGCTTTTATATCACATGAAGGTAAGGGGTAAAATGGGGTTTTACATAAAAAAACCATGGGCATGTAGGGCCTACATATTAATGAGGAGAAGTCTCACAAGCTAACAAATTTAATTTAAATAAATAAATTAAAAAGAAACCATCCACATATAAAGGTCATGGTCTAGCTCATGATCACCCATACACAATTCATTCTACAATCCATTTTTATTTTATTAAAACCCACTTTGAGGGTAAGTGGGAACCTATAGAACACCTCCAACAAAGACCACCCACAGCAAGACTAAGAACCGCGCCAAAAGAGATTTTCACATTTCAGATTTCAAATTTCAAAAAACGCGGGCCACGTCCTAGCCCGCTTCACGCACCCCGTAACAGCCGACCGCCATCACCACCTTTACCAAAACAAAAAGTCACGCCATCCTGAGCCATGTGCCGCGCTCTGTCCGAGACATCATCTGTCAATCAATTCACCTTCCATCATAAAGTCACCGACTAATCACCATCACCGCCAACAAACTCATCACCAACACCGCCGAACTCTTCTCCGGTGTCCAATAAGCTGGCGCCATTAGAACCGCATCATCGCCGAACCAAGCCACCATCACCGTCGAGACCTCGATGCGGTGCTGTTGCTCCCTATGCCGATATCAAAGTATCTCGAGGAACCGACATCGTCAGTCACACACCGTAGATCACCACCTGCGTAACGACATCACCGACTCAAATCCACCATTGTCGATGCACATATTATAAAACACTGTTTTGTTGAATATTTTATTGATAATAAATGATATAATTTCCTCACATTATGCTAAATATATTCATTTATGAAATATTTGGGATTAGATAATTAATTTGAAAATTTGATGAAAATTCTAGTTTTACCCTTTTAAAATTTACTGTAGTATTTTGAAGATAAATATTTAAATATTTATTATTTGAACTTAAAATTTTGAAACAGTGTTACTAACTTAAGTTTATACAACTTTTATTCAGGACACTAGAGCTAAAGAGTACATTTGGATGAAGTAAATGGGCCATTAAGTCGATGATAGGCTGGACATGGAAGAATGGACATGGGTTCTGTATTTGGGTCATATCTTCTTCATACGGTGTTAGATTCAGACCAAATTTGAGAAACGCTCAGGGACATGATTTGGCACAAATCATCCGTCTGGAAGAAGAGCTGATTCACGCGTATAGGCAGTCAAATGGGCAGTGCAAGTTGGATTAAAATATTTGGCCGAATTTCCATATACACACTTGAAACCACTTGTAACATCTCCTCCCCTACCCTCTATAAATTGGAGTTTTTTATCATTTTGAGGGGTTGATATGTGCATTGGGAAGTTTAGGGAAGAGTAGAAGTGGAACCACTCCAATTATCCAACCATTTCAATAAGGTTAGCTCTTGAAGCAATGATCCCTTCGACGAAGCCTTCTTCTTCTCCTTCGTGTTGTAATGATTTCGTTTTTGTAGTAAATTTCTTTGTAATTATTTTATTTATTATCTTTTCTTCTATTTTATTTAAATTTATTATTCTCTTAATCTTCCTCTTTGGGCTGGAATTCTTGAGTAGAAACGTGATTGGCTTCCACCCTTTCTAAACATTTTCACATGCAAAACGTTTCTACGATGATTTCGCCACCCTTGGAAGAGTAGACTTTTAGTAATCGATCTATATCTTACCTTCTTCATTCATTTAGTTTGAATCAATGAGATACTATAATTCACTTAATATGATATATTAATTGAGATTTAATTTTAAATGAATCTAATCAAGCAATTGAACAATAAACACAAATCACACGAGGTCGAGAATTGTGTGAATTGTGAGAGTGCGAACTTAACTGGTAATTCAAAACCACACGGGATCAATTTGCAGTGTTCAAATATAATCCCTAAAATCAATTAATTCTAATTTACGGAGAGGATATGTGCCTTAATTTACCATTTACCATAAGCTAACCTTAGAACATAAATCAAAGCAGGGTACTGCGATTGCATGTTCCGAAGTTAGCCTTAGGTTAAGTTCACTTTGTCTTTGTGGTAAAGTTAATTCTCATAGGGTTTGGGATTTAACAAATTAAATGATAATAATTAAGTGGATATTAATTTAAATGATAATGATTAATAAGTGAATGAATAGGTATATTTAGATCGATCACTCCTTTTAAATATTTTCTAAAAAAAACATCTTTTTGTTGTGTCATTTTAATCGAACTTCATTTCAAAATTAAAAAAATGAAATCTTCTTCCAGCAAACTTATTAAAGTTTCCTAAATGATAAACCCCCCATCATTTCAAGTAGTATTTTTATTCTCTTTTATTTTATTTTTATAATACCTTTAATAAGTTTTTTGAATTTATTTCCTCCTTTGAGAGACAACCTTGGTTAGCCACTCTGCTTCACCTAAGGAACCCGAAACCAAACATCATTTGAAGGTAACCACGACAGCGCCTCTTCAAATTGGCGCCATTTCCAGGGAGGCAAGTAATTATTTCAACCAATTAGAGGTATTTATTTTATTTTACATTTTATTCTTTTCCTCTCTTCTTTCTTCCTTCTTTACCCAATTTGATTTCTTTTTTCTTCTTCTTCTTTTATTTTCTTCTACTTCTTTTTGGACCATCAACTCAAACTTCTAATTTTTATTTTAATATGGTCCACTTTCCTTCTTTTTATTTTTCATTGATTTATGAAACGAACTAATCTCAAGGATCTCTTAGATCTAGACCCTGATATTGAATGTATCCTTAGGGCACGAATCACACATTCTCAGTCTACGGGAAGTTTCAACATTCAACCAGTTAGAGAATTACTCAAATATCAGAACATTGAAATTGAAAGCAATTCAAATTCAAACATAAAAAAGAACCAATGGATGATAATAATAGAAATGAACTTAATAGAACCATTCAATAATTGTCTACACCTGATATTAACTATCAACCAAATTGCATTGCATATCCAAATCTCGAATAGGACTTTGAACTAAAATCTAAGTTAATTCACTTACTTCCAAAGTTTCATGGCCTCTCTAGTGAGGATCCCAATAAATATTTGAAAGAATTTAATGTGGTTTGCTCAACCCTTAAACCTAGAAATGTCTCTTAAGATCAAATCAAATTAAGAGCATTCCCATATTCACTTGATGTATCTGCAAAGGATTGAATGTACTATTTACAACCTAAAGATGTAACATGATGGAATGATTTGAAACGACTTTTCTTGCAGATATTTTTTCCAGCATCGAGGACCAGTTCCATTTGTAAGGAGATCTTAGGGATCAAGAAAGAACATGGGGAGTCAATGTATGAGTACTGGGAGCGATTCAAGAAGTTGTGTACAAGCTGCCCACATCACCAAATCAGTGAGAAATTACTCATCCAGTACTTCTATGAAGGACTCACACCTATGGAGAGAAGCATGGTAGATGCTGCAGCTAGAGGAGCATTGGTGGACAAGACACCAGTAGCTTCACGTGCGTTGATCGAAAAAATGGCCCCAAACTCTCAACAATTTGGAGATAGAGGTATACCACATGTCAGGGGAGTACACTAGGTAAGTCTCTCTCTTGGAAGTCATTTGATTGATACCAAGTTGGAAGAATTCACCACTATGGTGAGGCAGATTTATTTGTCACAAAAGATATCCCAACCCCCTCCTTCAAGGCCTTGTGGAATTTGCACTGAGACAAACCATCCAACTGACTGTTGACCACAACTACAAGAGACAGAGGATTATGCAGCAGTATTCCTAGGGAGACCATATCAGAAACAACAACAACAACCATATCCCCAAAAGAAGTTTGATCCAACATACAAACAAGGGTGGAAGGATCAATCAGACATGAGGTATGGCTCTGGGAAACAAT
The DNA here is from genome assembly GCA_963277665.1 of Viscum album. Classification (NCBI taxonomy): domain Eukaryota; kingdom Viridiplantae; phylum Streptophyta; class Magnoliopsida; order Santalales; family Viscaceae; genus Viscum; species Viscum album. Next base: position 1,260,556,145 of record OY728122.1, read on the forward strand.
AAAGGCCCCATTTTCAACCAAACTTTCAGCAGCCTCCACCTTACCAATAGGGTTTCCAACAACCCCAAAGGAGATTCGAAGCTAAAACATCAAAAAGTCAGAAACAAGGGAATCTCCAACACAAGGTAGACTCTAACACTGATGATCTTTTGAAACAAATTGTGATTAATCAACAGAATGAGTTGAAGAGTCAAGGTTCAGAGTTGAGGGAGTTGAAGACTCAAATGAGCCAGATTGCCACCGCCCTCCATGAACTTGTGAGTAAGAATTATGGAAATCTACCTTCCCAACCCACTCCAAATACAAAGGGGAATGTCAGTTCCATCACATTGAGAAGTGGGAAGAAAATTAATGATACATCTGTACCTACCATTCCACCGGGATTCACCTTAACTCTAGAGAAGCCGCATTCCATACCAACTAATGAGCAATCCAAGGAGAAATGATAAAGGTAAGAAAAAGATTTATTATGTTCCTCATAAACCCCTTCATTTTCCAAATAGGTTTGTTCAAACCAAGAAGATGGCTGAAGAGGTGATGCAAAAAGAGGTTTTGGACACATTCAAGCGTGTGGAGATCAACATTCCTCTACTTGAAGGCATTCAGAAAATTCCAAGGTATGATAAATTCTTAAAAGAACTTTGTACCAATCGAAGAGGGATCAAGGGAAATGAGAGGATCAATCTTGGAAGGAATGTCTCAGCACTTATTACACCAACTCTAGCAATGCCAACAAAGTGCAAGGATCCCGGGACATTCACCATCCCATGTACTATAGGGGAGTTTCACTTCTCAGATGCTCTTTGTGATTTAGGAGATTCAATAAATGTGATGCCTCACTCTGTATTCTCTTCTTTATAGGTTGGTGAGTTGAAGCCGATGAGAGTAGTGGTGAAATTGGCGAATAGAGCTACGACATATCCAGCGGGAGTCCTTGAGGATGTACTTGTCCGGGTAAGAGACAAGATCTTTCCATCAGACTTCTATGTGCTCAAAATGGAGGATGATCATGTAAGTTCTCGTTCTCCCATTATCTTAGGTAGAACCTTCCTCAAAACTGAAAAAACTATCATAAATTTTCATGAGGGTACACTTTCCATGGAGTTTGGAGATGAAGTTGTAATTTTTAATGTTATGGACTCCATGAAGTACCCCTCTAAGGACCATTCTACTTTTGTTATCTCCTATTTTGAACCACCATGTAAAAACCTCATGGAATTTGATTGTCCTATGCTTAGGGAGATTATGAGTATTGGTTCTAGTTTGATGTCTAAGAGTACTTCCACACCCATTTCTAAGGAACAATACTCTCTAAGATTTGATTTTGAAATGGAATCATATTCTGATTTTGATCATGTGAACTCTAATTATGACATGGTTGTTGAGTATGCTGATGGATTGGATGCTTTATTCTCTGATTTTGATAATGTATATTCTAATACTGATGCTCTTTGTGCACATATTTCAGTTCCTTCTATGTCTCCATCCATACACCCCCCTGCACTGGAACTCAAGCCATTACCACCAAATCTCAAATAATCATACTTGTTAAGTGGTGAAAAATTACCTGTTATCAGTGCTAATAATCTCCCTTTTGAACATGAAGAAAATATTTTGAATCTTTTGAGGGAGAAAATCAGGGAAATTGGGTGGACCTTGGCTGACATATCAGGTATTAGCACCTCCATTTGAATGCATAAGATTCTTTTGGAGGATGATGCTAAACCGGTGAGGCAACCACAAAGGAGACTCAATCCAACCCTTCTGAAGGTTGTTAAAAAAGAGGTTGAAAAATTTCTTGAGGCAGGTATAATCTATCCCATTTCAGATTCTCAGTGGGTAAGTCCTATTCAGGTTGTGCCTAAGAAAAGTGGTGTTACTGTTGTTAAAAATGAGAAACATGAGTTAGTTATAATGAGGGTACAAAACAGTTGGCGTGTGTGTATTGATTATAGGAACCTAAATCATTCCACTCGCAAAGACCATTTCCCCCTCCCATTTATTGATCAGATGCTTGAGAGACAAGATGGGAAGACACAATATTGTTTCTTGGATGGATTCTCTGGCTATTTTCAGGTTCCCATTGCAGCAGAGGACTAGGAGAAGAAAACATTCACCTACCCATTCGGCACCTTTGCTTACCGAAGGATGCCATTTGGACTTTACAATGCCCTAGGTACCTTCCAGAGATGCATGGTGATTATATTATCAGATTTCATTGAGACCTACATGGAGGTATTTATGGATGATTTTACAGTGTATGGGTCTTCATTTGATGAATTTATAAGTAGTTTGGGAAAGGTGTTGAATCATTGTATTGAGAAGAATCTGGTCCTGAACTTTGAAAAGTGTAATTTCATGGTAGAGCATGGCATTGTCTTAGGGCATGTAGTGTCAAAACATGGGATAGAGGTTGATAGATCTAAGATAGACATTATTTTATCCTTACCCTATCCTTCATGTGTTCATGATGTTAGATATTTCCTAGGGCATGCATGATTTTATCGATGCTTCATCAAATATTTTAGTAAGATTTCTCTTCCTATGTCACGATTAATTCAAAAGGATTCTGATTTTGTGTTTGTTGATTCTTGCAGGACTTCCTTTGATGAGCTAAAGAAGTGTCTGACCACTCGACTTATCATACAGCCCCACGGGTGGGAGATTCCTTTTGAGCTTATGTGTGATGCCTCCAACTTTGCGGTTGGAGTTGTCTTATCTCAGAGGGTGGAGGGACGTTCACATGTGATCGCCTATTCATCGAGGATGTTGGATTCTGCCCAATAAAACTACACCACAATTTAAAAGGAGTTTCTTGCTGTTATATTTTCTTTAGATAAATTTCATTCATATTTATTGGGATCTAAAGTAGTTTTTTTTCTGACCATGCAGCTTTGAGGTACCTCCTAAAGAGGCCAAATGCAAAGCCACGACTTATTCGTTGGATGCTCCTTCTTCAAGAGTTTTACATCGAGATAAAGTACAAGAAGGGGTTAGCGAATTTTGTGGCGGAACACATGAGTAGGATTACTCACACACTAGAGGATGATACCTTGGACCAGGTACCAATTCGGGACACTTTCCCCGATGAGCAACATTATTCCATCTCAGGTATGCATCCTTGGTATGCTGATTTAGTTAATTACATTGTTTCCTCTGAAATCCCAGAAAATTTGAAGAAGCATCAAGTCCAAAAATTAAAAAGTGAGTCTAGGTTTTATGTATGGGATGATCCTTACCTCTGGTGAATGTGTAGTGACCAAGTCATTAGGAGGTGTGTTCCCAATCATGAGTTTGAGTCTGTTTTGCATTTCTGTCATACACGTGCTTATGGTGGACAATTTGGACCCCAACAGACAACTAGAAAATGTTTGGACTCTGGATTATATTGGCCTAGCTTATTCCATGATTCCCATGTGTTTTGTAAATCATGCTCTCATTGCCAACACACTGGAAACATTTCAAGAATACACGAGATTCCCCAACAACCCATTTTATTCGGTGAGATTTTTGACGTTTGGGGAATTGATTTTATGGGACCTTTTCCTAGTTCATTTTGTTTCTTGTATATCCTTGTTTCTGTCAATTATGTGAGTAAATGGGTGGAGGCCAAGGCCACAAAGACTGACAATTCTCATGTTGTAGTGGATTTTGTCAAGGCTCAAATTTTCGGCAAGTTTGGAGTACCAGAGGAAATCATCAGTGACCAAGGGACACACTTCTGCAATCGGAATTTTTCTTCCCTCCTTCGAAAGTATGGGGTGATACACAAAACATCAACACCATACCACCCCCAAACAAATGTCCAGGCTGAGGTTTCAAATCATGAGTTGAAACAAATTTTGGAGAAAACCGTGCAGCCAAATAGGAAAGATTAGAGCAAGTGCTTGGATGATGCATTGTGGGCTTATAGGACAACATACAAGACACCCATTGGTATGTCCCCATTTCAGATTGTTTTTGGGAAAGCATGTCATCTCCCAGTGGAAGTCGAGCATCGGGCATATTGGGTTATAAATAAATGCAACATGGATTTGGCCCAAGGTGGAATTCAAAGGAAGTTACAAATTCAAGAGATTGAGGAGATTCGACTGTCATCATATGAGAACTCAAGGCTCTACAAGGAAAGATCAAAAGCATCTCATGACAAAATGATCCAACAAAGGGAGTTTCATGTTGGAGAGAAAGTCCTTCTATATAGTTCACGACTAAAGCTGATGCCTGGTAAGTTGCATTCCAGATGGTTAGGTCCTTATGTTGTTTCTAATGTTTTTTCTTATGGTGTAGTGGAGATAACACAAGAGGACACAGGAAGAAGTTTTACAGTCAATGGGAAACATTTGAAGAGATACATTGAGGGACTTCCTACTGATGCAGTGGATTTTATCACACTGCATGACCCCATCATCACTTGAGCACATCAGGATGTTCCTAACCCTTTCACTTTCATATTATTTGTCCTATTTAAAAATTCTGCATTTCATGTGCATATATAATCTCATGGGTTCACATTGAGGACAATGCAATATTTTAAGTGTGGGGGAGGGAACCTTTTAGTTTAGTAATTTCAATTGTTTTCCTATTAAAAAAAAAAAAAAAAATTTTTGTGCTTTTCAAATTGTGTGTTTTTATTTTTCAATTTTTTTGTGTCTTTGAGCTGAAATGATTCTCATCAAGTTTTGAAATGAATATCAATGAGTGAAACAATTTATCCCTTGAAACTAAGCTTAAATTAATGCTGAAATGACTTTGTTTCAAGTTAAAATATTTAGTAATTTCATGAAAAGTACACTGAATTTTGAATCCCATGCCACATCTCACTGTCTTTATATTTGAAATCACATTCCTAAAAGGCTTCTGAACTATTATTTTCGTATTCTTTACATTCACCTCACTTCTTGAGAGAACCAAACCATGCTTGATTTAACCAGAATTTGATCTATTCCTATCAAAACTTGAGGGTTTGAGGTACTTATGCTTAAATGATTGTGGCATTTGTTTGGTATTAAAGACCCTATTTCAAAGAATCCTTTTTTTAATTTCCTACCTTGAATATTTAATCCTTGTAGCCCTTAGAGTCCATGCACAACCTGTTAGGTTTGCCACATTACAAGCCAATTTTCCCTATCCAACCAACTCTTGAAGTGAAATTGCATAATCTAGTTGAGCTTAAGTGTGGGGGAAGCTGTCTGGTGTTGTGCTACCAAATTCTGTGATACTTTGGGTGGAAAATTAAATAATGAAGAGATGTGTTTGATGCTGAAAAAAATAATTATATTGAAAGCTGTGCCTTTTCTAGAGCTTTCATGATAAAATAAGCTATTCCTTTCTAGAGCTTCTAATAGAGGGAGAAAGCTATGCCTATCTCGAGCTTTCAAGAAAATTATGTTTGAGAAGATTGAAATTTTTGATGCTGAAATGATGAATGGTGTAAACCCTCTTTGACTTTTCATGATGATGGAGTTGAATTGATACTATGGGTATTGAGGAGAAGACCATATTTAAGTGAAAATTATATTATTGCAATTTTTCTTCAAAAAGAGTCAAGCCCTCCTCATTCAGCCTCAAAATTTTTCACATCAAAATCCTACCAACTGAAAGCCACATAACAACCCTGAAAAGTCCTCATGATAAAAATATGTCTTTGACCCACATCAGGTGGAGATGTAGGAATTTATCAAGCCTATGGTGACCCTTGTATGAGTTTGGATGAGAAAGACATTGCAAAAAAAGATGATATTTGTGTGATAAGAGAAAATTCAAGCGAGGTAAGTGTTTTGTGCATGGGAGGATGAAATGAAGTGGAAATATATTGAATGATATAAATGGAGAACTTGAAATAATTATTTTTTATGAGGCATGATATCTTTTGTTTCTTGGTGTGTAATTGTTTGATCTCAAGGATATTTGCTTTAAAATTTGTTTTGATTTGATATTGACATTTACTTGATATGAGGTTTTGCCCAGGAGTGCAAAATGGTAAGTGTGAGGGAGTTGATAAAACACTATTTTTTTGAATATTTTATTTATAATAAATGATATAATTTCCTCAAATTGTGATAAATATATTCATTTATGAAATATTTGGGATGAGATCATTTATTTGAAAATTTGATGAAAATTCCAGTTTTACCCTTTTAAAATATACTGTAGTATTGTGAAGATAAATAATTTTAATATTTATTATTTGAACTTAATATTTTTCAAAAGTGTTCCTAACTTATGTTTCTACAACTTGTATTCAGGACACTAGAGATAAAGAGTACATTTGGATGGAGTAAATGGGACATTAAGTCGATGATGGCCTGGACTTGGCAGAATGGACATGGGTTCTGTATTTGCGCCATATCTTCTTCAGCCTAGATTTGATTGAGCCCAAATTTTGAGAAACTCTTGGAGACATGATTTGGCACAAATCATCCTTCTGGAATAAGAGCTGATTCACGCGTTATACGGTCAACTGGGTGGTGCAATTTGGATTAAAATATATGGAAGAATTTCAACATTCACACTTGAAACCACTTTTAACCTCTCCTCCCCTCCCCTCTATAAATTGGAGTTTTTTTTCTCATTTTTAGGGGTTGGGACGTGAATTGGGAAGTTTAGGGTAGAGTAGAAGTAGATCCACTCCAATTCTCTAACCATTTAAATAAGGGTAGCTCTTGAAGCAAGGATCCCTTCGACGAAGCCTTCTTTTTCTCCTTCATGTTGTAATGCTTTCGTTTGTGTAGTAAATTTCTTTGTACTTCTTTTATTTATTATCTTTTCTTCTGTTTTTTTTAAATTTATTCTTCTATTAATCTTCCTATTTGGGATGTAATTCTTGAGTAGAAACATGATTGGGTTCTACCCTTTCTAAACCTTTGCACATGCAAAACGTTTCTACGATGATTATGCCACCCATGGAAGAGTAGTATTTTAGTAATCGATCTATCTCTTACCTTATTAATTCATTTATTTTGAATCAATGAGATACTGTAATTAAATTAATATGATATATTAATTGAGATTTCATTTTAAATTAAACTAATCAAGCAATTGAACAATAAATACAAATCACGTGAGGTCGAGAATTGTGTGAATTGGGAGAGCGCGAACTTAATTGGTAATTCAAAACCACACGGGATCAATTTATAGTGTTCAAATATAATCCCTAAACTCAATTAATTCTAATTTTCAGAGAGGATATGGGCCTTAATTTACCACTTACCATAAGCTAACCTTAGAACATAAATCAAAGCAGGGTGCTGTGATTGCATGTTTCGAAGTTAGCCTAAGGTTAAATTCACTTCATCTTTGTGGTAAAGTTAATTCTCATAGGGTTAGGGATTTAACAAATTAAGGGATCATAATTAAGTGGATATTAATTTAAATGATAATGATTAATAAGTGAATGAATAGGTATATTTAGATCGATCACTCCTTTTAAATATTGTATAAAAAACATATTTTTGTTGTGTCATTTTAATCGAACTTCATTTCAAAATTAAAAACAAAAAAAATGCAATCTTCTGCCATCAAACTTCTTCAAGTTTTATAAACAATAAACCCACCCAACCTTTCAAGTAGTATTTTTATTCTCTTTTATTTTATTTTTAGAATACCTTTAATAAGTTGTTTGAATTTACTTCCTCCTTTGAGAGACGACCTTGGTCAGCCACTCTGCTGCACCTAAGTAACCCGAAACCAAACATCATTTGAAGGCGCCCATGACATCGACTCTTCAACATACCCGCCAGAACGATGGAACCAATCAAATAATCCACAAACATCCCACACCAGAAAAGGACCAACTACGAAATTAAAAGAAGAAATCGAGAAGGAGGACAAAAAAAAGGAACACGAAACCAGGAAAAAACCCTAAAAGAAGGTTGGACAACAACCCTAAGAAATAAGGGGATGAAACCCAAAAAGAAATCTCAACGACCTCAAACCATTGTCCCAAAACCCTGTGTACCCATCACTCCAACTCCGACCTGGAGAGAAACGGTGGAACCCTAGGTCAGAGTGGTTTGGGCGGCCGATGAAGAAAAACCGACTCTGGTAGCGGCTGGAAACTCAACATCCACCCAACCACAATCCCAAAGCCTCAATGATACCTCTATACCATCCCCGACCCGGAGAGGGATGAAGGTACTTGAGTCCATAGAAGGTTAAGGAGATGGAATCCATCCAAATCACATACCTTCGGCGGTCCCGCGGTAGAAAGCCAAAGCGGCAATCACCAGAGGAGAGAAGAAACAAAGAGCGGAGGGAGAAACCTAGACCTGAGGGGCAGAGCCATGAGCGAAGAGAAAAGCCGAGAAGGGATGCTGAAACCCTAGAGAAATAGATAAGACAAACGCGGAGAGCGCTCTCCGCAGAGAGCGCGGAGAGCGCTCTCCGCAAAGAGCATGGAGAGTGCATTACCCATACAAGAAACAATATTTACGCATAAATAAAACAAGAATTCAATTATTTAATCATTAATGTTTAAGATAAATCATGCTCGAATCAATTAATTATTTTATTTAATTAATCAATCCCTTTATCTTAAACCCTTTTCTGAATTTCCTTGAGATTCTCATCCATCGTAATTTTAAACAAATAAATTCATTTAAAATAATCATTTTACTTAACTTGTACCTTGAAGGAAACTCGATGAATTCCCATTCATAACTACCCAATGAGTATAAATTAACATTACAAAGAAGTTAAATTAAACACACATATATAAAACACATATCACGTGTTGTGCCCCAGCTTTACACCGGCACCATGATACACGTCTCAAGGGTTTGTATTATATAATAATAAATTTTAATATATCTGTGTGATTTGGATGAGTGAAAGGCATGAAGTTCCTACTACATGGAATGTACTATCATTCAACTTCCATCCGAAGTACATACCCGGGGATACAGTGTATAGATGTACTTCAGAAATCTTTGGAGTACACAGTGTGTCCAATGGGCCACACACTGTGTAGTATCCATGTTACACAGCCTCCAGCCGGGAAATCTGTGTACGGGGTACATGGTATAACCTTAACCCGAAGGGACTACACACCATGTCCAGTGGGACACATGGCATGTAATCCAGAAACCATGTGCCACCTGTTCCTGGTCAACAAATGTAGTCATTAAGACTTAGACAAACTCCAATGACACAGCTGGGTTTGGATGACCAGTACCAATGCATTGTACCTTGACTACATGATGTGTACTGCCGAATACACATCGTTTGTTCTGGTGTTATACGACCATAAACCTTTGGCACCTTCGGATGAGATCCTCAGTTTTATTTTAGTCAAAATTAAAAGAAAATAACATTTTGGTAAGGTGAACGAGAAATGAAAGAGGAGGAACAAATATCAATATAAAAATTTATAAAATGATTGACTTGAATTGAAACAACTAAATTATTAAATGCGTAAATCATCAATGAAAAATAAATAATTATAACAAATGATATATCATCCCCCTAATACCACTTGTATGTTCCAGACACTATGAAAGCACGTGGATGTGTGTACCCAACTTTAGTTTTACCATTAATAACGATCAATATGAGATCCGTCACGATGATAAAATGCCGGATCTTCAAAATAGAATGAAGAAAGAAAAGTAAATATTGAAGTCCCAAAACCATGGATAGGATGATCATATGTTGGTTATTATTAATTTAATTAAAAGAGAAGAATTAACTTGATGGAATTATCTCTCCATTGATGTTTTCAATCACGATACTATGTGATCCATCATTTCATCATAGAATCCAAGTGTAGGATTCCTCTAGTAGTGATCCATACATGATCCATATATCTCTAGACATCACTGAAGGGATCTCTGGGTGCTAGAATGGAAGAGAATTTTCCTGCAATGCCCTCCTTTGATCACCTTGAGAGCCACTTCCAAAGCCCTATCCTTGATCCGGTGGAGGAGGATCACTCTCGTAACTTGAGAGCATTCTTAGAGGAAAGGAATTCACTCTTGGCTTGAGAGATTTCTCCAGATCCATTGTGCACAACCACACAAAATGTCTAGGTATAATGGGAATAATTTCATTGGGAATTATATTACTTTGAATAATAAAATGAATTAATTACCAAAAGGCACTTATTCATTTCATTTAATTCTTAGTAAGGCCCCATGTCTAATAATAACATTTGACTATTATTATTATTTGACATGAACCCAGGGAATTAAAAATAATATTATTTAATTAAATAAATAATAATATTTCTCATAAATCCCTAGAAAAACTACACGATGTGTATATATTAATATACATGGCGTGTACTTTTATTTTTCTATTTTCATTATTTACTCCACTACATTTATTACACCTTTAATAATGACTATTTATTTATTAAATAAATATAACTGAATTACTTGCTAATAAATATATTATTTCTCCCATAATATATTCTATTGAATAACTAGTGTCAAAATAAAAGTGATCAGACATCCTTGAATAATTATTAGTCTACAATCGGGAATAATATTTGTTCAACTTATTAAATGAATATTTAACGGAGATACTTGGACACACATAGTGTGTGACCCTCTAGGCCTATTTCTCAGTGGCATTAGGAAGATCCTATCTAAAGTCCAAGGTTAGCATCTAGAAACACACCAAAGAACCCATAGAGAAAGAAGTTAACACTGCAATGACGTGTCACCTCCTACGAACACTTACCATATAATATAATCCCTTTATATTGATATCTCAAATCAAGCAGGTTGTATGCTAGTGCCATCAACCCATGTGCTTGATTATTATTTCTTTGACTTCCCAGAATTAAAATTTCCCATTCCTCACTATGGCCATGCATTTATTTAGGCTATATCAATTACATCAAAGGACCTAAGATATCAAATTCCATAATAGAATAGAATATACAAATCCTTTCTCAAATTATCTATTAATTCAGTATTACTCATGACACACCCAACATATCCTACCTCACTGTGAATAATGTGTTGTCATAGTTTTTGTCAATACATCTAAGTTCATGAGTTGAAATACCCATTAATAATAATCTTAATGTATAATGACCAATACACACATCCACAGATAGGAACATCCAATGAGACTATAAAATGTGAATTTCCTACCAGAGGGTCTCATTCTCATAATATCCTCCTAGATTTTACCAAGGGTGCACACCATTAGAAGGTGCCTCAAAGTTTTATGAGTCCTTATCCCTAATGGCCTGTATTATTTGTATCCCTAAAATAACATCATCCAGCCATAGAACATATATTCAAGAATAGTGTTATGGAACTTTTGGGTTCTCATCATAGTAGGGATCCTCTATGACCCTTTTCTGTAACAACTATGCTTAGGAAATTATCACATGCATTTTAATGCAGAAGAATAATCAAGATGTGATAAGGTATTTATTAATATTCAAATACATGAAAAAAAGTTTATCATAAAGTACAAAGTAGTTTATTCTAGGCCATCAACTAAAAAAATTAAAAGAAAACTTAACTAAATAAAGATGTTGATCCCAACTTTCCTGGTAATACATTGAACAAGCTCGAAGAATATTCTCCAAGGTATGAATTGTTCGTTCGGTCTGTCCATCAGATTGGGGATGAAAATTAGTTCCGTAATTTAATTTAGTTCCCAATGACTTCTGAAGGCCTTTCCAAAAGTTAGAATTGAACCTGATACAATGGATAAAAGAACTCCATGTAACCTAAAAATCTCTTAGAGGTATAGTTGAGAATGATGATTCAAAGACATAATATCTATAATAGGAAGAAGATCTGCAGATTTATTTAGTCATTCAACAATAACCAAAATCAAATTGTTACCTTAAGAAGTCTTTGCTTGTCCAACCATGAAGTCCATGGATATATTTTACCATTTCCACTCTGGCACTGGAAAAAGCTGAAGAATCTCCTTTAGTAACTACTGCTCGACTGTAACCTATTGACAAGTAAAACATTTCATATTAAAATTATCAATATCAATTTTTATTCCATCCCACCAGCAATACTCTCGAAGGTCTTTATACATCTTCATGCTAATACGATGAACTGAAAACAGAGAACTATGAGTTTTACATAACAATTCTTTATTCAGATGATAATCACAAGGAACAAATATTCTCTTCCAAAACCTCAAAAAATAATCTTTATCAACGTTAAAATAATGAAATTTACCCTTTTGAACCAATTATACCTTTTTCTGCAACTCACGAACTTCCTTATGAGCATGCTTTATTTTGTCTGATATAGACGATTACACTGACACTTGAAATAAAACAAAGGAATTTCCTTCACCAACAACTTCCAAACCAAAATTTAACAAATCATTAACAAAGGGTTCATGTTCCAAATGTAACATGGTTAATGTTTCATTACTTTTAAAACTCAAAGTATCGACCACTTTGTTTGCTTTTACAAGATGGTAATGAATCATGAAATCATAATCTTTGATAAGTTACAGCCATCTTCTATATTTCATGTTCAATTCCTTCTTAGTAAATATATACTTCAAAATTTTATGGTCAATATATATTTCACATTTTACTCCATATAAATGATTCATCCATATTTTTAATGAAAAAACAACAGTAACTAATTCAAAATCATGTGTAGAGTAATTTAAATCATGAGGTTTCAACTGACGTGATGCATAAGAAATTACCTAATCATTTTGTGTTACAACACAACCAAGTCCTTTCAACAAAAAATCACTATAGATGAAAAAATCACCATATTTAGAAGGAAGGGCAAAAATTGGAAGATTCACCTGTCTTCTTTTCAATTCATGAAAACAATCATTATATCCTTTTTATTGAAATAAACATAACACCTTTTTGAGTTAACTTAGTTATTGAGATAGACAACTATGCAAAGTTTTAAAAAAATATTCAATAATATCTGGCCAAAATAAGAAAACTATGAAATCATTGTTATATTTTCAGGTCTTGTACATTCTTCAACAACTTTTGTTTTAGCAGGATATACAGTTATGCCATCTTTAGAAATAATGTGACCAAATAAATAAATTTTTTTCAATAAAAATTCACACTTACTGAATTTTCCATATAGTTTATTTTCATTTATGGTTTTCAAAACAACCCTTATTTGTCTTTCATGATCCTATTTACTTTTAGAATATACCAAAATTTCATCAATAAACATAACCACAAACTTATCCAAGAACTCATGAAATATTATATTCATAAGATCCATGAATACAACATATTCATTATTTAACCCAAACAGCACAACTAAAAATTCATAATGTCCATATGTAGTACAAAACATAGTCTTCAGAATATTTGCTTATTTTACTTTCAAATGATGGTACCCTAACCTCATGTCAAACTTCGAAAAATAGTATGATCCTTGGAGTTGATCAAAAAAATCATTGGTATGAGGAAAATGATAGTTGTTCTTAAGATTGATTGAATTCAAGGCTCTATAATCAATGAAAAGTCTCATTGAACCATCTTTCTTTTTAACGAACAAGACAAGATCACCCTAGGGTGAAGTTCTAGGTTAGATGAAACCTTTATCTAATAATTCATGAAACTACTTTTTCAACTCTAAAAGATCCATTTGATCCATTTGATAAGGTGGTATAGAAATTGTATTAGCATCATGAACTAAGTCAATAGTAAACTCAGCCTATCAATCAGGAACAAAACTGGGAAAATCATCTGGAAAAACATCAAGATACTCATTTACCACTATAACATCATTAATATGAATAGTTCCTTTATTTTCTACAATATGTGCAATATAAATTTCATTTCCATATTTTAATAGTTTCTTGGTTTCCTAATATGTTATTAATGGTATGATTATTCTTGGACAAAAATTGAAACTGTTTCTAAAAAAACTTCTTTAGTTGTACAATCAATCTAAGAATGATAAATAGAAATCAAGTCTATTCCTAGAATAACATAAAACTATACTAGAGGAAAAACAAGAAGGTTTGTAGGTAATCTTTTTGCACATACAAAGATAGGTAGATTCTTATAATTTATTTTTGCCTCAATATTTCTTCCAGGTGTTTTAACCATGAATTTTGGAATTATTTATTGAGGTGGAATTTCTAATTTAGTATAAAATTTCTTGAAAATAATGGAATATGTAGACCCTGAATCAAACAGAACATTGGTATATTCAATAAAAACAAAACATTTACCTGATATTACTTAGTTTGATGGATCAACATCAATTGAATTAATTGTGAAGTATTTTTTCACACACTTATATTTACAATATTACTAATTTCTTGCCTTATTGACTATATTTGGACACACATGAGAAAAATGGACCTAATTTTTATAATTAAAGCATCTTACCATTGGATTCCCATAATTCTTCTAGTCATTTTCCATGAAATCATGAGCCTTGTGTCCAAAATTTCCACATCAACAGCACATCCCATAATTTACAAGACATTATCCAAGATGCTTTTTACCAGACTTTTCACAAGAAAGGAATTTATTACCTTTATATTTCTTTGATTAATTCTTCCAAAAATAATTTTAACCTAAATGATTCTTATTCTTATTATCAAGAGGAACATATGTGTTAGAAAACTCAATTTCTATATTTTCATCACAACGAACAACATTCTCATAGCTTTTAATTTCTCATGTAGCCAACGCTCTTTATAAACCTGGTTTCAATCCTGAGTAAAACTAATTAATTTTTCTATTAGTGTCCCAAACAAAATTTGGTACATTATTGGCCAATATTGTGAATTTTTCATCATATACTGCTAATAAATCTGTATCTTTTTTCCATAATTCCAGAAATTGTTTTCCAATTTGAAGTCGAACAACCTTTGGGAAATATTTCTCATGGAAAAGATCCTTGAATATTTCCCATTCTATAGAATCAATATCTTCTTTCTCTCTTGTATTCTTAACCAAAGACCACCATCAATCAACATCACATTCAATATGATAAGTGAAAAGGGTTACCTTTTTGAGGTTCTGAACATCCCATGACATCAAATATATTTTCCAGAGCATTAATCCATCATCCGATTACCACTGGGTCAGATGATCCACTAAATGATGGGGTATGTTGCCTCATGAGATTCTCCACAAAAGATATGTTCCTTCATGGTAGATTGGGTTCCTCTCTAGCATGAACACCACTACCATTTATCTCATGAGTCAACTTATCTATTACTATCACAAACTGCTAAGTTCCAATTCCCACTATTCCATGCTGCATATTTGGATATATATCAGCCTCTAAGTGCCTTCCTACTTCAACTTCCCTCTTAATTCTGTGGAAAACCATTCTAAAAACAAATATCTTAGTTTAACCAACATGGTAATCCTAAAATTCTATATCTTTTTCCATTAACCATAAATTAAAAATCATTTGTAGTATTCTATTAACAATATCCTAACCCCTAAGGTTATGTAAACCACCCTATGTTACCAACTATAAGAACCCATATTTAAAACATCACATAATCACGAGTTTTAGTCAAAAATTCACTTTCAATAACATTAAGTGTCTTTTTAGGTTTAGAGAATTAGATAATTAAGACATAATACATGCATAACATCCCATATTTATGCAGAGTTGATAATACTAAAACAATATCCATTTCATCTAAAATATAAAACATTAAAATAAGACATGTTTTCTTTGAAAAATCTTCAAAATATTTAACTTTACTTGATTATTTCACTTACACATCCATATAACATATTAAAAACATTTAAAAACATCTGATGAGCACAAAAATCTCAGTATGGGATATAAAGAAGGAAATAATTAATAAAGTGATAATATAGAAACCATTAAAACCCATCTTATAATAACCCATTAACATGCCAAGAAACATCATGAAGTTTCTTTGTTATGTATTTACCATATCAATCTCACATTCACCCTTACAAATAGAATAACCTTTTGGTCTAATTCCTTCTCTAGAGTACCCAATGCATTAGAGAGCTATAATGGGGTTCACCCTTCATATCTTGAGCTATAATGGGTTCAACCCAACATATCTTGAGCAATAATGGGGCTCAACCTGTCATATCCTGAGCTATAATGGGATAAAATTAACATCAAATATTCTAAGGAATATATTTTGAAATAAAAAACTTGATCACTCATTTAAACCCTTGATAAAAACACTTTCATATTTCAAAATACCATTTTTTCTTAAAAAATCACTTTTAAAATATAAAAACCGTGCATATAGTAATGAAATAATATTCTTCAAAAATAACTTTAAACAAATATAAATTAAATATTATAGTAATAAAACATAATTAAATTAGAATAAAATGCTCATGACTTTTAAAAAAAGAACAATCTTTTTGAATTTTGCAAGAGACATTTAAAATAATTTTAAAAGGAAAGTCCCTTACAAATACCATATCATTGAAGAAAGGATTAATAAAATAAAAGGAATATATATATATTCACTATAAATCCACATAATAAAAACTAATATAATCAATATTTTTTTTACAAATAATCATATCACGAAAAAATCAATGATGTAGATAGTTAGCCCAAAGAATGGAAATAGAGTTAAGAATTACCTTACCCCAGGTTTGTCTTACTTTAAACATGCCCAAAACTCTTTTATAATGGTTGAAAGAGTGTTATTAATATATTAATGAACAATATTAATATTTATAATACATTATATGATCTTTTTATAACATATTCACACCCATTTATTATTAATCTTTTGTTATTTCCATTGTTTTGTGTGCGCTCTTTACATGGTTTCCATGGTCGGTTCATTATGGAATTTCTTGTCGAAAGGAAGAGAAACTATATAAGTGTAATTAAAAGGTATTTAAATTTTTTAATATATTTAAATTATATCATATATCATTTTTTCCAATATTAGGATGGTTCATTAGATAAAATATTAATGACATTCATTTAGATCATTTTGGTGGTTATTTGATCATAACGAACTAGTTTCTTTATATAATTCAATATTATGAATATATGTTAATTACATAACACAAAATAGGTTATATAATTCACTTTAAAACCTTTTTCAGCCATTAAAATGGTTTTATTTCCATCCATGAAGTAATTAATGGAAATTGAAAACACATCATCTATGATGTCGGTAAATCGACACATCACGAACAATGTTTTTAATTTTAGAATAAAAGTGAGAGGAGAAGAATTATGATGATGAATTTTTCCATAAACATGATAAATTTAAAGAATATATAATATACTAGAGTTTTCATTCCTCTTGGATAATTGGAGGTGAAGAGAGTATAAAAAAATAAAAAGAATGTAAATGAAAATAAAAGAAAAATGAAAGAGGATTTTCTGCCTCTTTAATTCTATTCCTTGAGAACCTCCTTAAGGCCCTTGGTTTTGGCATTTTGGTGAGACCAGAAGGTCTTGGATGTGGGGTAGAGGCTTGGGAAGACTATTTTATATAATTTGAAAAATTCTAAAATCTTGATAGGTGTTAGGAGAAGAGGGGGTGAGGGGTGGTATTTATAGTGCATGAGAGGGGGGTTTTACATTATTGTAATCATTATTTTATTATATGGATCAAGATAAGAAATAATGTTGGTTATTGTGACCAAGAACAGTAATTAGGGAATGTGATTTTGATCCATGAGGCTTAACTCAACATAACATCATCTATGACTCAATAATTCATGTATTTAGCTTATTTCATAAATTATAGTATTTCACTATTCACAACAAAATTCAAGTATTTCAGAAAAATATAAAAAAATCACCTTAACAATTTTTCAATGTGTAGAATTCAAAAAAGAACTACATTTTTTGAAAATAATTTTCTAAATATGAGAAATTTAAATTAAAATTGAAATCATAATTTATTCAAACAATACTAGTTTTAAAACTATAACTATTTTTACATCACATTGAAGAATTAATTAAGATATCCTAAAATTATATTATAATACTATGACAAAAAAATATTAATTCATGCATCTATTTTGTGAAAATATATTTTCTTTTAAATCTTTGTATTAATTATTAAATTATAAATAATTATTTATGTTTTACAAAAAAGCTTAGACTTAATCTATCATTTTCAAAACATTTATTTACTCATTCCAATATATAAATATATCATATTTTCAAATATAAGATAAATAAATTTTATTTATACTTTTATAGGTGTGGATACTATTCTATTGGGTTATTTACTATTCATATGGGTCATATTACTATTCCTAAGGTCAAGTTACTATTCCATCATAAAAGATTCTGTAAAATACCACTTATTTCATTATACATTTGTAATGGAATTAACTATTTAATTTCAAAAAGAAAACAATTTATTTTATAATTACCTGGGTTTTAAATCATTCCCTTTCCCCCTTCTTTAAATTTATTACATTTTCCAAATTATACTCTTACATTCACTAATTTTCCAAAGATTTATTTTCCAGATAAAAATTTAGTTAATTTTTCAGTTCAATAACTCTATTGAATTGGGTATTTTTAAACCAAAATTTATGTGATACATCAAGAAATTTATTATTAAACATAAAACACCATTTTCTACTATAAGGTAATTGTTGAGTTTCAAAATCAAAATAAAAAACTAGAAAATACAAATAGGTATGATTGTTACAACCTGATAAGTTTCCTAGTCTAGTAAAGTCACTAGTTTTCTAAATTAAAGAAGCATGAATTTTGAATGGTTTTCTCATTGAAGAGTCATATATTTCCACTCCGTCATCCCATAATTTTTTCAATGAATTTATTATAGGTTGGAGTTATACATCAATTCTATTTCCAAGAAATTTATTTAATTAAATAATCATCAAAACAGTGAAAGAAGTATTCTTTATACGCATCTATATAGGTAGATTATAGGGATCAAAATAACTAAACATATGCTATAATTAGTACTTATAGTACCAAAAGGGTTAAAAGCACCAAAATCTAATCCCAAACATACATTTCTAAGATCCAAAGAAAAATGCAGATATAATAAATCATGCACATTCCATGATGTTGAATATTTTGGATGTTTCATCAATACAACATTGTTACTATCTTGAGAATCCAACTTCAAGTCATATGTAGTCTTAGACAATATGAATAATCATTCAAATCAAGGTTACAAAGGAAGGTAATGAAATACATTTTCTGGAGTTTTCTTCTTATGCTTCTTCCTAATGTTGCATTCATTTGTACTCTCATTTTTTCTCATTATCTTGCATATAATTGTATAACATATAATGAATTATTATTTATTAGAATATTCTCCCCAATAAAGAATGAAATCATTAGGGCTTGAATGTATCTTTTTATAATTAGGACCATGTTTTTTGGTGATTTTATTCATCTCACAGAATGATGCAGAGATCTCAGTTTCACTAAATTTATCACGAAGAAACTATAAAATAATGGACATGGAATTAATTATAATTCCAAAGAGACACTTGATATGATACAACATAATTATAAAATAAAACTTTGAATAATCGGCACACCCTTCATACTATTCTTGTTTCCCGACTTCAACTAATTCATAAAACTCATTTTTTTGGTCACTAAAGTTATGGGAAAGATTAACCTTATCCGGATCAACTGAAGGCTCTGTTGATCTATTAAAATATTTTACATTGTATCCTGTAAATCTAAATGAATGATTTATTGATTTTAGAAATGAATTCTTCTCTGGTTAGTCTCATTGTGTTTTGTTAACATGACTGTCATTTTTTGAATTTATATAAAATTTGAATCACCATCACAAATCCAACATACATATCAAGAAGGAAACTATTTCAATATCAAGTGCTCATATACTTTATTTATATTAAACAATCTCTTAAAATTAAAATTATGACATCAGTATTTTATCCAACCATCCATTGGTTGGTTTGAAATTGAAAAATCTAAAAATATTCCAAACCCTTATCATAATGAGGCATGTTTTGAGGTAAATTAATATAAATCTTATCCATACATATTTTATTAACACTCTTCTTCCTATAAATTCAAAAATAATGATATATAAGTTTAATCGGGCAACTTCAATCAATATTTATCATCACCCAACTTCTTTATTGATCAGGGTATGGTCTTGATTTGACAAAACACAAATTCAACATGAAAATGATCCAATCTAACAAAAAAATGAAAAACATAAATTAATAAATATTACCCCAAACAATAAAAGGGTTGTATTTCGTGGAATAAGGTCACTAAAATGAGGAAATGGAAACAAATATCATGGAGGGTGGGGTGGGGATATGTGACCAGCAACATATGACTCATGGACAGACAGGGGGTAAGGGAAATTGGGTAGAGGAAGGGAAAAAGAAAGTGTCATAGGGATGAGGTTAGGGTTCTTCCATTGTGTGGAGTTGTTTCACTCAGAAATGAGGTAGTTTGGTCACCGTCATTGGGAGAAGATTCATCAGTGGGGACATCACCCTAGTCAATAGTCAGTGTTAATGGAGGGGTGTGAGGGATTTTTTTTGGGGGGGGGGGTAAGGGGATGCAGGGGGGATAATTTTTTTTTTAAAATGTTTTAGTAGTGGTTTTATTAAAACTATAACTAAATCAGTAGGTATTATAAATATAGGAATAGTTATACCAAATTCTTGTTATATTTTAAATAATAATTAATTATTTTTATTTAGTAGTATTTTCTATAACCAGCGCTAATAAACTACTAAAAAGAACATTTTTTGTAGTAATGATGGTGTCAAAAAGTTATTATAAAAAAAATAAAAACCAATCAGACAACTTGATGCTTTAAAGTCATAAAATATAATAAAATACCAAATTACTAGGTCCACATATGGATCAAAATCACAATAGATAATTGGATTTTAATGCACCCAAGAATTTTGTTCTTTGTTTCATTTATAGTGGGATTTATTATCAAAATAGATAGGGAGAATGATGTGGATAAACACCAGGGGAACAATAATCCTTTCTACGTCTAGTACTAGAGCATGGGCTAGACTGGGTGCAATAAAGGAGTGCGAAGCTCTTGAATCAAACAAAACATAATAAAGAGTACTAAAAAAACCAATCATACATAGAATGATCTCTAGACCTACTGGGACTGATGCCTATGCGGTGTGTAACTGACCATGCCTAGCTTCTATTCCCTTATACTGACGAATGACTCCTCGACCATGATCAGACCAAGGTCCTTGAGGAACACCCTGAGGTTGGCCTATAATTTCCATATCTCCTCTCAGTGGAATAGGAACCTGCTATCCTTGTTGCTAAAATGACCTAGCTGGAAACTACTACTGAGGCAGGTGCTGAACCTGCCGACCTTCAGCATACTGAGCTCGAACGACTGCTAGGAACTAACTCTAATGATTCAAATGGAATCCACATATAAAACACATCGGCCTCAGACCCACAGGATAGGCACGAGGACTAGAGGGTCTAAACAGAAACTACTGAGGCCACCTCCCCACTGATTGGAACCTCGAAGGCCATGGAACCTAAGATCTAATACTGATAACCTTTCCCTTCGAAGAACGTGGTTGAATCCCCTCTCACTATAGACCTCCCCACAACTGAATCCTCTCAACTAATTTAGACTTATTCTGTACCTCTAAGTACATTGGCGGAGTAAAGGGAGTAACCATGTACTGGATAGAAGGATGAAGTGGCTCCTCTAGGAGTCTCGCACGAGAATCCTCATTCAAAAAGAGAACCTAAGAAAAATGAAGTAGATCCTTGAATTTGATCCCCATATCCTATACGGAAATACTCCCCTACTAGAGGGAGAGCAACCCTTACATTTTCTCAGCCTTCATGATGGTTGAAAGGAATTATTCCTAGAACTCCTTCTCGTAGTCATACCACAAAACATCAGCCTTTTTCCTCTCCCCAAGGTAAAGAGTTCACCAATGATGCACATCTCCCCATATCTGTCTCACTGCCAAGAGAACCCAGTACTCTGTCGGATCCCAGATCAAGATGAAGGTGATCATAAGCTCCTTGAGCCAACTCTATGTCTCCATGTCTAAAACATTTCCCTTGTACTTTTCTAGAGTCTGTTTCTAGAAAGAAAATAATTTTTTTGCCACTGGTTTCACTCCTCCATTGGGTTAACCCTTTGTTGATCAATTGGGTCAGCCTGCTGAGCCTCTACTACCTGTACTACATACAGATGATTACCGAGTTCCATAGCTAAAAGGTAAACAAGGAACTACTAATCCTGAGTAGTATGGAATTTTATTTAGATTCATTTTACTCATTTAAATCATTTTTATCCATTTCAAAATACCCAAAACACCCCAACTTAAATAGTAACACAAGTCATTATGAGGCATGTACCTTTCCTAGGGTCTCTACCCTGCAAGTAGTGTAGCCTCACTTGGTCATTTGGTAGGCTTATAGTTCTTGCATCAGATCAAATGGGGCCCTAAAGTATTATTTCCTAGCTGGTATTACCTAGCCTATTTCATGTACCAAAGGTATCTATCACTATTTCCCTACCAACCAATGCAATACTCACTATGTCAAACTCCAAACCCCATTATATCTCTCAAACACGACCTCTGATCCCATTTTTTCATGACCCCCTCCCTCCAAAGATTCCCCTCCTAAGATGGAAATAAAGTAAGAGAGATAATGACCCCCATGTACCTCCTCTAGTAGGCCCCAGGGTGGTGACTGACACAAAGGGTATAGAATCTCACAAAATGGGAGGCATTAACCATTTTATAAGAAAAAAATATTGGGAGATAAGATGGTCCATATCAAAATAACTCCAAGCACTATATAAAAGAAAAACCAAAATTCATCCCACATGCATGTTTTAAAGTAAAACTACTACAAATAAAATGAAAATATCCAAAGTAATTACCAAATGAACAAAGATAAGTAGTGACACGGTGCCTATCCCCAAGTCTAAGCTAGTAATTCCCAACATGGTTCATGTAGTCCTCCTAGAAACCTGAAATCATTTTTATAACATAGGGTGAGAATATGAGTATACTCTATAGGTAAAACCAAGGTCTCTCATGCACAAGTGGGGAAAACAAACCAATCTTCCTATGAGAAAACAATAGAAACCAATAACACCTAACAAGGAATACTTTCCATCCAAATCTCATCAATGCATACTCACCAAAGTATGCAAGTTAAGTAAAGTAATATAATAAGCACATAGATGTTTGGGGTACCCCACACCACTTTCCTACTAATTTTCCACTCTCACACCCTAAAAAAACATCATGGTGCTCCCAACTCTTCCAAAAGAACCACATCACAACCCACCCACACACACCTGGGACCCACAACTATGTCTCTCCCACATACACCTGGGCCACATACCACACCACAATCCCCCCGCACCCACCATGGCTTCACAACTATGTCTTTACTATAGAAACCTAGGCCATAAAACATCTCATCCGAAAGACACTTAGTAAAACAAAACTCTCCCACACACACCTGATCCTCACAAACCACCACCTGCCTGAAGAATCATGGGCTATCGCCACCTAGAAGAGGGAGTAGAGAAGAGAGAGTGGCCAACCATCCATCCTCCCACCAGGATGTTTGGTAAAGACACCATCCCCCATGAAAATGGGGGTGTTCAACACATAGTGGTCAAATAGGGTGGGGTTCATATAGAAAATAAAAGGAAAATATAGGTATGTATATATAGTATCAAACACTCAAGATCAACCTATGGGTTCTCGATAAAACTATCAACCACCCTATGAAACAGTTAACTCGGCTACTACTTCTAAAATAATTATTTAAAACCACCAAAAATCACTTAAGAAGATAATAAATGAAATCCATTCACAAAAAACCACAACTCAAACATACCCCCAAACATCTCATTTAACCAATTATCATTCTTTATTAAGAAGACCATTTACTCATTCCATCCCTACTCAGGCAACTAACAACCACAACCATCATCATTCTTCAAATTCATTTCACCTTATCCTTCCTCTCAACAAGAAAACACCCAACTTACTACCGAGACCTACAACACACCTCATAGAAACCAACCTGACAACCCTGTTATATAAAAACACCACACCCATCACACCCAATAACATAAACATACCACAAAATGAACCTGAAACCCTGCTACTCAACCACTGCCCATCCATTCCACAATCATTCAATCTCTTAACCTGATATTCCATTACACCGCCCATACCATCCCACCTTATAGTCGTGCTCTCAACCCTAGCACCACAAAAGGAACAAGACAAAACAAAACCACACATAACACACAACCATTCCAATAAAGCAAGGTGTATTAAGATTTAGTAAACACGTGTTCTTTAATTCCACTTTGATAATTTAGGGGTTATCATAGAACAAGTTCTATCTTTGGGTATCTATTTATTTAACTGAATATATGTGGTAAAAAAATTTCATATTTATATATTCGTTCATAGATGATCAACTATAAATAGCCCTAAGCCATCACAGGTGTGAAAACAAAGACCACCAATGACCATGATTTTCCGTAGGTATATAGCCTATACATATCACAATATCAGTAACAAATAAATCATAAGTATATGTCACTTTACCTAGCCCCTGTATATCTATAATAAATAGATCAAATTATCTTTATTTATTCAAAATTATTATATCTTCATAAGAGAACATTCATACCCCCAACCCGCATGATACACCAATTAAAACAGAGACGAAGGGATCCATACCTTGAGAAATGGATGATCAGTAATTCCTCCTTGCACCCAGAATAGGGGGTGTACAAGGCTCCATGGAAAATGTGATTCAGGGGTGTGACACAAACTCACAGATCCTTAAGGAAGAAATTTTCTAGGTGCCTCGGTATTAAGATAAAGGGAAGTGCACAAGATGGGAAGGGTCTTCGATTTAGAAAGGAAAGATACTTAATCTAAGGAGAAACAATTTTAAAATACATTAAAGCCAGATCACAATCAAGTCCATTGGGTTTGACTATTAAAAAGTATTGTGGGTCTTAGTAATTAAATATATAATTTATATACTTTGAAACAGTTTCAAAACACTTATATATGGTTTTAAACTCATTTTACATCAAATAAAATGTTAAAGGGGTGAAACTTGAAAAAAATAGAGAAAAATTGAATTTTGACAAACTATTGGAAATGAATCATTATTGGGTGAGTCACCGATGTGAGTTACCTATGGTGAGTCACTAACGCGACCTACTGATGGCGAGTCACCAACATGATTCACTGATGGAGATTCACCAATGCGACCTACCAATGGGGAGTCACTGATGCGAGTCACCGACGTGACCTACTGATGGCGAGTCACTAGGGAGAGTCACCGATGGAGAGTCATCGATGTGACCTACTAATGGTGAGTCACTGATATGAGGCACCGATGGAAAGTCAATGACATGACCTACTGATGGAGAGTCAACGACACGATTCATTGACGTGATCTACCGATGACTAGTCACTGACCTGACTCACCGATGCCACTCACCGACACCACCTACCGACGCCACCTACCATCACACCCTACCAAAGCCACCTACCTATGGTGAGTCACTGACATGACTCACTGATGCCACTCACCGATGCCACTTACTGCTGCCACCTACCATTAAAAAACTGGATTTTTAGAAAACTTGTGAAATGAGTCACCATGACTCCCCAGAACACCTCCAATACTGGATTCTGACAAAGTATAGGACCAGAGAGGTCCATGCCATTATATAAAAAGACTCCAAAGACTATCTTGAGGTCTAACCATCTCTAATACCAATCATTCCTGACCTAACACACTCAGGACTACCTAAATGGTGGAAGGATGATTCACATATACCTGAAGAACACCTTTATAGATCAAGGGTTTGTGACAAGTGTTGAGAAGGAATAACTAATACAAGAATCCTTTTTTTAGTGAACATTTATGCACACAACCAAATATCTCAATGTAGAAATGCAGAGGAATAATAATAAAATACAATAACCTATGAAGTAAAAACCATTAATGTAATAACCCATAGGGAATAAAAAATAGTATGATAGAGTAAACCACACTGGAAGGAGGAAAATATATTCCCATCCATAAAATATATCCCAAACTAACAAAAACTAGAAAATAAATTATTAGAGAACCTAAATTTATATCTCCAATCCCTGATCACCATACATAATAAAATGCACCCAAGTATCCTATGCTTCTCTGAAATCACTACAGACCTTTCTATTTTCTTTATAAAACTTGACATGTGTGGGAAAATCCCACATAGGGGTGAGTATATACATACCTAGTAGGATTACTCGAAATATGGTAGGGGAGAAATAGGAGACATGATAAAAGTAGTCATCTTAACCCAAGTAAGAGGGAAATGAAACCCAAAAACAGAGATATATGTGCTCATATAAGAAATCAAGATGATAAGGAAAGGGGATCTACATCTCATAGCCCAAACTAGGCTGATGAGTCTACCTATAGTTCCAAAAGATCATAACTGATTACCAAAATCTGAAGTGTCTGAATAAGTAACTATGTGGAGGAATCACACCTTACTACTGTGATGCACAATTGAGGGGGTAAAATCTCCAAATAGAGGACCCACACCTCAGTATGAATAGGGGGTTCCAATCAGTAGATAAGTAGAATACCACACACCCTAGTCCATCCAAGGGTACCAATTAGTAGGTATAGGACCCATTCCCCCTTCTGTTAGGGGGTACCACTCAGTGGGCAATGGACCCGCACCCTAGTCCTTCAAGGGGTACTACTCGGTAGGTAGAGGAGACACACTCTAGTCTGTTAGGGTGTACCACTCAGTAGGTAGAGATCACATTCCCTAATCTATTAGGGGGTACCACTCAGTAGATAGAGGACCCTTTCCCTAGTATTTTGGAGGAACCTATCAGTTGGTAGAGGACACATTCCCTAGTCTACCAGGGGGTACCACTCCATTGGTAGAGGACCCAAAACCTAGTCCATTAGGGGGGTACCACTCAGTAGGTAGAGAGAGGACCCATGACCTAGTCCAAAATGGGTACCACTCAGTAGGTAGTGGAACATGTCCTAGTCCATCAGGGGGTACCACTCAATAGGTAGAGTTGTATGTGAGACCCATGCCTTGATACAACATGGGGATTTCTAACCCGACCCCTCTCGGATGATCCTTCCCAACCACTACCATCATTGAGTACTGTCTAAAGAGTCTTCACTCTCAAAACATCTCACTTCCTATCTTAAAATTTATTATAAATTCCACCATCATGTTATATGTGAAAAAACACTCAGGATAGCTTACTTGTAAGATAAATTAGAGTTAAAAAAAAAGAGATATGATAGGTACAAGTCTCATAAATAAGTACATGATGTGTTAGGGGGTCCACACAGAATGTGACCTCACATGGACTCCAATTCGTGTCATATCCAACACACATATCACTAGCTATGTAGTGCTACATGACATATAAGGGTACTACGGGGCATGTCCTGTCCTCCTAGGGCCAAGCTGTGTGTTCCTAGCCATTCCCATGTCCTTCAGGCCATGTCTGTGTACCCCTGGGGTACCTGGAATGTCCTCCCACATGGGGTCCTTAGTGTGTGTAGTTGTAACAAGACCTGACATCTTGGGTAGGTCCACACAACGTGTGTCACATCCACACAACATGTGATCTTCATCTTCTTCATGAAACCCTAGCCTCCACATTTTGGTGACTACACGATGTCTATTCATCCCAGTACACATCGTGTAGTCAATATTTTTATAGAACTCTAGATCCTTCACACGAATTTCATATCCATCACTCCCACCACATAGTCCACTCTTTGACCACCTAAAATTAGTGTATAAAAACTCCTTCAGTCGATTCCACCCATCTAGTAGTCGGAATCAGAATCTGACCACTCATAGGAATCCCATAGTGCATATCACAAGACTCCAATGCCGCCACCATAGCTATGTCAGATACTCGATACCAGATCCACGAATCCATTATGGAAACTTTCCCTCCATCCCGATCTATCTAAAAATTTACAATATGGTAATTTTACCAACATCCACCATGAATTTGAGGGTCCGATCATGCTTGGAATCACATGAAAATGTCAAACTATGTCCCCATAGGACCTCGGCGAAGAACACAGGTAACATGTGGGTGAAAGACACAAGAAAAAAGGTTTAGAAATAATTATACAATTTTTCTTTGACAATTATCTTGGATCAAGGATATTCAGGGTGTGAAACATGTCATAATTAGAATAAATTGATTTAAACAATTTTAATTGTAGAATAGATCATGTGAAGGTTGGAAAATGCCATAAATAAAAGAAGATAATTTAATTCATTTTTGGTTAATTAAAAAGGGAGTAAATCCAAAAAATAATATGACCAACCATGATTATGTATTTATTATTGGTGGATAACATGTTGACCAATAATAGGGAAGATCTGCTATATTCTCTGTTTGTCAATTCACCTTGATTTGATCACCGAACATCATCCGATATCGATTCGCCAACAAAGGTCATCAGGGATCCTCTCAAAAACCTCCAAGAGTTATGTGATAAGATAGATAAATTTCATAAATATAAATTTATATAGGATTATATTAGGGTCATTTAAATTAAAATAAATTAATTAATCATTTATTTAAATTTAAACACACCTTCCAATGGTTGCCTTATCCAAACATCTAGATACAACCCACTTTAGGTCAATCCTAGGGAAAATATCATTCCCTATATTAAACTATAGTATTATATTTTTTATTCGAGTATCAATTCTAAATATATTCTATTATATTAAAAATATTGTGTGCTCGTGACATAAAATATATTTAATATTTTTATAAAATTAATTCCACTATCACCGGGCCTCAAAACCGAGAATCATCTTATCACATGGATCTTAAAATATTCATTGATATATTTTTAAGTAACACAAGGAAAAAAATAATGTCTCTTCTATGAAACCATTTAACTATGATTGTCTTGACAATGAGCCTTTGAATAGTAATAAAATAACTTTTTATGCTTATGTGTATGGCACAAATCTATGTCTTATTCGATTTTTATGTTCTCAAGGATCATGTTATATGATTACATTATGTTTCATGTGTTATGAACTTCTATGATTTATTCCATGATTCAATTTTATTATATTTGATATGAAGAGTATGGTTTTCAACTATTATTCTCATGTTCTCATACACTTATACTCATGATATGTCGATATCTCCCATATTTACCCTTACTGAGAATATGAGATCACATTTTATTATGCTTTATTTCTGAAATTCATGAAGAAAGCTTAAGTATGGTATGTCTAAGAATGGTGACATTTCAACAATGATGATTTATGGATAGGTTTCTTATGCTAGTTCAGTTCTTGGTCTCTGTGGAGGTCCTCTCCACTCTTACTCTACTCTAGATTCATTATGCATTGATCCCTCCTAGGTCAATCAGATGTGATGGATTATAAGGAGGTTTTGGGATGTGTTTGAGTAAATGGTAGGGTGTTCCAAGTATCATGACCTTCTATGACCTTATCCATTTCTCTGAGTTCATTTAGTGATAATTATTTGTTTATGTTGCTTATGAATCATGGTTTGTTTATGGTTTGATGTTTTTGAAAGTTGGAGATGGTTGCACTAGATTCAATTTTTGTGATGATGGAGCCTTGGGTGATGTGGTGATGATGATATTTGTGAGCAATTTCATGGTTGAGGTCTTGGATTTGGATGTAGGGGATGTAGATCCAGTATTTTTCTGGATAGTTGTTCATCATGGCACTGGTTTTTCGATGGTTCAAATTTTCTTGCAGTGATGACAAATGTAATGGGGATGATGAAAAGCAATGAAGACATGGATCATGTTGATGTTGGGCTCAAAGAACTATATCAGTTTTCACCTATCAGGTCATCCATATTTTGGTAATTTGAAATTTGAATTGTTTGTCTATCTTTGTTTTGATTCCATGGTTTCTGAAGGAAGGCGCTAATTTGTTTTGGTCTTTGATTTGGTATGTTGTACAGTTATCACTTAACCTAAAGTGGATTTACTTGAAAATAACAAAATGGATTTGGAGGATTGATTTATGGAGAAATATGTTTTATAAGGTCTATTTTCATGGCCTGTATAAGTATGAGGGATCTATTTCTAATTAGAAGAGTGAGCCATGGTTTACCAATGTGTAGATATAATTTTATTTCATCTATTCTAGGATGTATCACTATATTGCATTTTTTAGTATATTGTAGAGAGACTATCATTAGTGGTGGGTTTGTTCCTTGGTGATAACGAATAGTGTCCCTTGATGTCATTGAATCATGTCAATTTTTTTAAAACCCTTTTTATTAAAAGTATGGTGTGAGTGGGGTATCATATCCATATGCAAAGGTAAATGATATAAAGAAAAAAAACAAAAAAAAACAAAAAAAAACCTAAAAGTGATAAATATTTTATGAAATGATGCTGTATTATAAAGACAGTGGTAGAAGTTCATGAAAAAGGAGATTAAACTATTGCCTAGGGAAATGAACAAAATATGAAAATAGGGGTATCCAACTTTCCTAAATTGATTAATGATGTTTTATTTTTCATAATCAAATTAATTTTAACTATATAGTGACTCAAAGAATATTTTTTTATTTAATGAGATATGTATCTATGTACAACACTATTAAATGGTCCTTAGTGATGATATATTGATCAACAGTTAAGAGTTTATTTGTTCATAATGCATAAGAGTGACAAACAAAATTTTCATTTTAAGTACTTTTGTAGATACTCAAGAGTTAGGTATCCACTACCATATCCCTTTGGTTCATATTGCAGTGTAGAAGTGATACTCATAATGAACCTAATGGAGAACACTAAACATTATTTTCACTTAAACAGTTGAAATAATGAGAGTATAACAGATTAAGTTTTTTTTTCAAATCATTTCAATATGACTCCCATATATTTATTTCACTACACATATTTAAAATAGAATCTTTCATAGATTTAATAAATGAACACATATTGAAAATAGAAATAAAATAGACAAGTAAAGAGATAAAAGATTATTTATTGAGGATAACTACTTCCTCTGGATCCGCCTTATGGTTCCCGCCTCCTAAATGTTATCTCTCCCTTTCTCCCCAATATATACTCTATTTTGTATTCTATGTGCTTTAGTTATAACTCTATTCTAAAATATTTTTCTTTGTTTCATATAAAAAAATATTTAATTGGTAGATATATTAACTTCAACATCACCGATGTGGCCTCCTTCACTATACATTGTCACCTATGTGACCCAAGATAAACCCTCATAACAAATGTGAGAGACCCACATACAACATACTTCAGCCTCAACAATAAACCTTGAAGTGTTACTAGGATCAAACAGATAATGTCACTATGAAATTATAGAAGACACACCTATACTTAGATTTTAAAAACCTAGCTAATCTCATCACAACCCTATATAGAATCATGTATGTACAAAATTCCTTTCCATGGGCCTATGCTTTATAGCCAAGTCCAGTACCATAGCCCGTGAAATTGGGAATCATAAATGAAACTTTTGACACGCTCTATACAATTTCCTTTGATTTTATTCGAACATAAATATCTAACTAAGCTCAGTCAAACCCATATTCAACATTAACCCAATCCATCCAAATGAAAATAATAAAAGAAAAATCTAAGGGCCTCATTCATATTTCACGAAAAATGGATGAGTTTTGGCTTCAGATGAGCGTTTTCAGTGAATTTGGACCTAAGTTTGGAATTTCATCATGAATTTATTTAGATCTCTATATTCCACATGATCTCGGTCCATAATATTAACTAAAACTCATCAGTAATATTTCTCACACTGAACATGCATTCGTCCATAATTGAAATTATTTTGAGGAATTCCATCGATAATCAGTTTTTCATCTGATCCCTAACTCCTGGCCACAACAATGGTGAGTTCGAATCCCCCGAATTCTTCTTCACATGAACATGCAACATAAAATATATCTATGATCACAATCTTAATTCAAAAATAGCTCAGTTATTCCCAGATCCCCAATCATAAAAAACATTAACATATAAAAATTTGAGGGGTTTCAAATTCTCCTTGCTCACTCGATGAAAAAAACTTTAAATTTGGTTTTTACTCATCAACAATAGAAGTTTAAAATTATTCTAGGGACTTGACTACATGGGCCATTGGTGCTCATGATCTTTGACCAAACAATATTTCTCTGTGCAATACCATGTTTCAGTTTTTTCATTCCTAGTTTTCAGGCTTAGTTTATCATCCAAACTGGTAAAATTTCATCCACAGTGAGACAAGTCATATTCCCCATGTGGATAACACCCCAATACATAAGTAACTCACAATAGAAGGTTGAACTCTTTCATATTTAAGCTCAAATCATTCATCTTCATCTTTTAGTTTTGGTGAAAATAGTTGTTATACTCAATCTTCAACATGGACCAGCTTACATCAATTATCATAAAACATGGGGAATTTCAAATCTCAGGTCTCCTAAAATACAATCGGTGTTGAAAAAACAAATTTATTTCCTCCAGATTTGAATCCTATGTCCATTCCATCCCAACATGCCTCGCATCGTATTCATGAACCACTCAATCTGCATCTACATCGACCAACCTTTTTAATTTGTCAACACCATAATGATGATGCTCAACACAAGTACATCAAATAATTTTCATCTTCCAACATTTCTAGATCAATTATGATCTTGGAAAAATTCCTTCTTCAGCATCATCGAGCTCCTCAAGCACAATAGGTTGAGATGTCTCTTAATTGTAGAATTATGTTCTTGTAATTACAACTTTCATAACTGTTGTCTCACCCTAGAAGAAGCAATGTGTTATTCTTCATGATATGAGAACTACCTCATGATTGTAAGTTTTAACAATAAAAAATTCACGAATGATAGAAAAAAAGGAACTATAACATCTCACAGTAGCACATTAATAATATATATATTTATAAGATTATATATATAATAAATATATTTCTTATAATTTTATAATTATTTAAATAAATAAATATATTTATTTATAATTATAAATATAAATAAATAAATATTTATTTATTTAAATAATTAAAAAATATAAAAAAATATATTTATTATATTTTTAATTTTATAAATATACATAATTAATATATTTTTTATAATTTTATAAATATAAATAAATATTTATTTATTTGTAGTTATAATTATAAATAATTATATATATTTATCATATATATAATATTATAAAAATATATAATAATATAAAACAATTATTAACATTATATCTTTATGAGCACTAAAAAACCTTGATAAAAGGTGTCTTTATCTGCGCTATAATATTAGCAATAATAAAAACACCTTTTATTAGTGCTTTTTTAACGATGATAAAAACATGTTTTATCAATGCTTTTTTAGTGCTGATAAAGACATGTTTTATCAACACTTTCTATTTTAGTACTGATAAAACATACATTTATCAACGTTTTTAACTAGCATTGACAAAAAATTTACCAAATTTTAAAAATGAATCCTAACAGCCATCTTCTTCTCTCGCACACCTCAAGCTCTCACAGAAGCTGACCCCTGGGTCACCGACCTCACCATTTCCCCGATCTCACCTATGCAGCCGCCAACACCTCCTCTGACACTAACCCCTCCTATACCGCCATGAACCCCTCCTCCACCACCGTAAACCCCTCCTCCACCACGAACCCACCACCTCCATGAACCCTCATCCACCGCAAACCCACCTTCACTATGAACCCACCTCTACTGTGAACCCATCTACATTGCACGCCAAACCCCACCTCATGTTGCAAACCCCTCCTCCACCGCAAAGTATCCTTAGATGTGAACCCTCCTCCACCGCACACCCACCTCTGCCACAAAATCCACCTCCACCACGAACCCCTCCATGTCCTCCGCTTCCGCTGCCACTGCCTGCGCCAGCTCTACCGCCGCTGGACCCTACTGCTGCCATCGGAGGGTTATGCCATTTTTCCACATTATTATGAATTCTTTATATATGGATATATTTTTCTTGGTTTTGTTCAGTTATTATATTATATTTTATAAGCAAGAAATTCCTTTGAATACCTTCAAATGGAGTGCCATTGATTCCCCAACCCTAGTAGTGTCATACAAATCCTTTAAAACATCAATATATTCAATATTTTTCACAATAAAATTGTTGGAATTATTAATAGGAGAGGTTTTATAAAAAGTAAACCCCCCCTATTAAACCAAAAAAGCCTCTAAAATTAACATTTCCATCTCTTGTGAAAAGGAACTAGCATATTGAGATCCCCTACAACTATTTTCATCATTTGGAATTCCAATACCTTATTTCTTTTGAGTTTTTATGACTATCAATGGATCTTCATTCAACTTCTTCGATGTTGTAACATCTCCATAAACTAGTCTAAAACTCAATAACATGATATCCCTTCATATTAAGTTTATTTTATTCATCTAAAAATTTGTATCATTCTTCCAACCTCCCTTTTTCATTCCATTCCATATGCTCCAAAAACACATTTTTCATAATTTATTTATGGTCAAAGGCCTTATATTGAGACATAGAGTGATCCATAAAATTACTTTACCTTCAAAATGATAGAATATTTTCTTTTTAAATGCTTAAATAAATCTATTGGAATAATTATTGTTAGATATGGTTCTATAGATCTAACTGACATTGTACTTTCAATTTCCAAAATATGTATATATATTTATATCACATAGTGATTATTATTCTATTTAATAATAATTTTTGAATTTACTTGGAATAGAATTCACATTAATAGGTTATAATATTTTCATACTATAATGAGAACATAGATATTCCATAAAGATATTATGAAATCAACATATCATATAGTCCAGATACATTTATCTTACATGATATAGATGTTCGTTGACTATAAGGTGATGAAGTCTCATATGAAATTGATACATCTTATTATAAAGTTCACACTTTGTGATCTAAAATAAGAATGGTACGAAGGAAAGACACTAAAAGTAATTCCACTTGTTTTATGTGCCATGTGATATTACTATATTAAAAAATCTTTATTTTCCCTAAAAATAGATTTTTTTAGTTTGTATTAGAAAACTAATGGTGTAAAATTTTCAATGATATCCTACTAGGATCTTTGATCACACCATACATATACACATTGGTGCATATATAGGCTTATTTTTCTATGATACAAGTAAAAGTAAATGGTCACACTTTTATACCAGTGTTCTATAGTCACTTGTTAAAGATACAATGACAATGGGATGTAGAGGTCACCATAGGGCATAAAAAGAAAATATTAATTTTGTGTTATTTTAAGATATTTACTATAAAGTTCTTCTCTTACAAATACAATTATTTTTGGTTTACCATTATATTTTGGATCATGTTTAAACCTTTTATAACATTATATTTTATAAAATGTTGGTTGTTTTTTATTCACATATCTTTTATAAAGTGCCTCCCTTAGGATTTATGTCTTTGTGAAAATGCCTAAGTGGCTCTTTTAAAATGATTTAAGTGTTTTTAAATGTTTCATAAAAAAGTATATGTGTTCAACATACCCTTTTTTGGTTTTAAATATCTTTACAATGATTTACACACTTGGAATGAACTTAGGTTTCATGCCAAGTGTTTTTCAACTCACATGATTGGATTTCATAAAGGGATGTGAATGTTCTGAAAACATATTTAATGATGGTTTCATTTTAAAAATGTGTGTGTTAAGTTTTAAATTAAAATTTTTAAAATATAGAGGGTTATTACTCATTTTAAATGATTAAGACTATTGGGTCATGAAGTTGCCTTGAATTCTTTAAAAAAGGAATTGTGGTTTTATGAAATAGTTTTTGGAATTGATTAGTTAATTTTAAAAAGGGTGTGTTATTTTAAAGAGGAATTTGTGTAAATGTCCAGTTTTAATGGGATTTCAAATGTGATTTTATAAATAGATTTCAAAGGATATCAAAAATTTAGTTTTTCCATAATCTTCTAAGTATGGATTTTTATAAAATTCGGCAAACCAATACATTATATAGGGAAGAAAAGTAGATTGATTATAACACCATGGAAAGGGCATGTTAGTAACTCTACCCAACCCATAGGATATCCATCATGACCTCACTCCCACAAAAGGTGAATTAATGTTTAACCCCATTACAACTCTAAAATATATATTTTGCATCTAAAATCACCAGCATGGTTTAAATTAGGGGTCCCTTTTTTGATATATCAATTTAGGCCTCTTCTATCAGAGTGATGTGATTGATTATTAATATGAAATACATGATGCTTATTCATGGATGTGAAAATTGTCTCTTTTCTATGAGGGTGTTAGAGTTGACAAGCGATTTACTACTTATATTATATTTATTCATGTGATGATCATTGGATTTTTCTTTCTCACTTCCACTTGTTTAGATGCATGTAAACCCTATGAATTAAGAAATAGGTCTAGTTGTATACTACACTAGTTAGCTCTCACACTAGCTAGTTTCCCTTAGTTTTATGGTTTTCTTAGTCTATAGGAGTGACCCAAATATGGAATGTGTGGGTAAGTCAGGTGAATTTTTAATTTTTTTAGGATCCAAAATAAGTTGACTATTGGCCTCTTTGTAGTGTGAGTAAAAAATGAAGGAATAATTGAATTCCTTCTATAATTTTGATACATTCTAGATAATATAATTGCAACCAAGAAACAGGGATCTATAGAACTATTAGATTTATCATATAAAGATTAAAGTGGATGATAAGAAATAGTGTAATGTGTCTCTAGTTGTAAATGTATTTAAATAATTAGAAGGATTTGATTTCAGTTAGATTTTCTCCCCTACTATAAAGCATATAATAATTCTGGTGGTTCTTAACATTGTTTCCATTAAGGGTTTATTTCTAGAAAAATGGATGTCATGATTATATTACATCATGGAGATTATTAGGAAGATATCTAAATTGATAAACTATAAGGTTTCATTCTAAATGGAATAGAAGGTTTGTTTCTAGTCACAAATGGAGTTTCTGTTGGCTTAAGTAGGCACCAAAAAAGTATAACTGGAATTTTAATGCTTTTATGGTAGAATTAATGTTCATGCTGTGTAATATAAATAATTGAAACTATATAAAGGTGTATTATGAAGGGAGTTTTTTCATTTTACATATTTATGTGGATTAATTTCCCTTAGTTGGACAAATGATTGAAAGGATGGAAGAGACAAATATTGATTTATCTAGAAGATCCCTAATGAAGTACCTTGGTTCTAGAAAGTGGATATTGGTGATAAATATTGAAAGAGACTTAAAGTCAATATCATTTTTTGGCCTTGGTTAATTTTTATATCAATGTTTTTTGTATTTATTTTGTTAAATATTAATATTTCCGAATCAAATAGGATGTATATTAATAAAGAATATATGGATTCCAATCATATAACAAAAGAGTATGAAGATTGAGTGAATGAGTTCATCAAGTTTGCAAAAGATCATGCATATGACCCTTCTCAAATCCATTACGGGTGTTTATGATGTTGTTATTAAAGAAAAATTAGTCCATAGAAGTTTTAAGAACACTTGATATATCATAGAATAGATTTAAGTTATAAATTTTGGAATAAACACGGGGAAAAGTGAATGTATCTAGTGGTTGGGATATCACTTGTGTTTATATATCATCTGATATAATTACAATTGTGGATAATGAATAATACCACATCGAGTGTAACAACCAAAAGTTTCATTAATGGAAATCCCTCTTTATCTAGTTAAATGTCTCTTTATGTAAAACGTTTATATAAAATTTAAACTTATTTGGTTTTATGTTAAGATTTGTGACTGTTACTTTTATTGCCATTGAATAGTGATCACATGATTAGTATAAATATAGGGCTTTAATAAATCCAATTTACTCAGACAAAAGAAGCGATGGACTCATCCAGTAGAATTGCTCCATACGAAGCCCATTTGTCAGAGCTCGGAAAAGAGATGGCGTCCTTGGGCTTCGCTCTTGACCATGCCCATGCTGAGTTACATCATGTCAAGCTCAAACGAGACCGTCTATGGGAAAATTGTAAGTTGATAGAGATTACCACTCGAGTGATGTTATATGAGCCACCCTAAGAGTCTATCACCATCGCACACCTTACCCTTAGGACTTATACAACTATTTTAAGGGATTATGTAACAAATCTCTAGTACTATGTTCTTATACATTTTTTTTGTATATAATAATGAATATACTTTCTTGTCATTATTGATACATTGTAAATAGTTTTTAAGGTGCAAATAGTGTTTTTAGTTATTATTTAATTAAGAATTCTATTTTATTAAATTAAGAGATTTTTTAATTAAATAATATTTTAATAAAATATTATTATTATTATTAAATTAATTTTATTATATATAAATGATCATATAATTTTATGAATGCAATTGTAATTTATATTATGGTTTGAAAGCCATTCTTGTCAAAACCCGTGAATTTTTTATAAATGTCAGGTTTTAATTTAAAAGTGACAATTAAAATATTTAAAAAAATTATTTAGATAAAATAAATTTTATTTCTGGAATCAGGACATTGAAATTACCCCATGGTGAATTTTTCATAATTTTCTGAGACAGTCAATTTTTTGGGTAAAAATTAAATAATGTTTAAATATATAATGTGTTTTATGACATCATAATGACCCAATAGTGATGTAATAAAATAATAAAAGCTTTATGTTAGGCCAATATATGTTTTAACATTAAAATAATGTAATTTTTGGTTTGTTTGACTTACTTTCAAAGCATTAATGGACCCCTCAAGACTTATTAAACATCTTGTCTTTTTAAATTGTTTTCAATGGGAGTGTGACTCACCTCCACATAAGCAGCCCTTTTATTTTAAGAATTTTGAACTTTGTCCTTATAAAATATTGTTTTACTCTTCCCTTTTCCAAAAACTATGGGTAGAAACCATGGGATGGTTTGTGGTTTGGATTAATTTAATATAAGGGGTCCCAAACCTAAAAAATAAATAAGTCCCTCACCTTTCCTATATAAACCCACCCAAGCTCCCACTTCCTCCCCACTCAAAGCCTTAGGAGTTCATCCAACCTCTAACCTACACTATCTATAATGCTCCCAAGGTGCCCCAAGATCCCATGAAGCCTCTCTCAAGCCTCTCTCAAGCCTTTAGAAGTACACTTCCAAGTAAGGGTTTTTTCTTTCTTTATCATTTTTGCCCAATTTTCTTTAAGTTGTTTTGCCCTTTTAATTTCAATTATGATTGTTGGGGTATGGTTTCGCACCTCCCTCATACTTCCCTATTTATGTTTGAATGATGGTAGACCCATTTCTCTCTCATTAAATGCCTCTCATTTACACCCGTTACTATACCGAAATTCCAAAAGGAACTTCTCTCTCCTCTTTTACATTCAAGCAATACTTTTGTATCAAGAATCTAAATTCCATTACAATTGTTGGGAAATGTATCTATATGACCTCATTACTGTACATTACAAGTAAATATGATGATTAACCCCTTTATCTCTCATCAACCATTTTTATGAATTCTTATGTCACGCCATTACGCTCCCGAAATCGCACCGATTTCTAAGCCAATGCCATTGTGTAGTGAATACCATGCCCATTTCTCAATCAAGGGTATTCAAATTTATTCACATTTACTTATTGATTATAAAGTTTCATGAATTAATTCCACACTCCTTTATCATGGAATAAATTATTATGTTTTATGAATCCATGTTTTATGATCCATGTGGCACACTTATGCATGAAATGAAATG
The DNA here is from genome assembly GCA_963277665.1 of Viscum album. Lineage (NCBI taxonomy): Eukaryota > Viridiplantae > Streptophyta > Magnoliopsida > Santalales > Viscaceae > Viscum > Viscum album. The sequence goes on from OY728122.1 coordinate 1,260,595,887, forward strand.
TTTAAGAAGGGTGCGCCCTTATAGCGCTCCAATGCATTGGGTAAAGTATAGTATCATCATACGTCATGTGCAATGAGTATTGATTCATTCTATTTCAAGTGAAATGAGGGTTTACCCGTGCTTCATTTGCAATGGGGATTTACTCATGCTCCATGTGCAATGAGCCTTGGATCATGCTAATTCCATGTTAAGTGTTGTTGCCACATTTCCATGTTATGATTATCAAGATTTATCATGCCTTTATGTTCATGTTTCTCTTGTGCTCTATTGATATGCCTATTGTCTAACATTTATTGTACTTCTCATGTATTCCATGTTTATTCCCTTACTGGGCTTTATAGCTCACCCCTTTTCTTATGCATGTCCTCAGGTTATCCCATGCAATGCTAAGTACGATGGAATGTAGTGGTCATGTAAAGGAAGTTTTCAATAAAGATGTTGTATTTCATGTTTTAAGTTGTTATGTAATGATCCTAAGCCCCAAAGACACTATAACTCTAAATCATCCTTATTGTATCAAGTGAATAGTTTATGTAATAAATCATGCTTAAGTTTGTATTAAAAGCAGGGTTGTCATAGTTGGTATCAGAGGATATGTTTAGTTATTTTTGGGATTAGGATTAGAAAACCCTAGTAAAGCCTTAGAGACAAGACTAAGTATAATAAAAACATCCCTAAGTTTTGGTAAGTACTGAGTAAGTGGTTTATCAAACAAATACATCTCTGTCTGGATACGAGCAGGTAGAGGCAGCTCTAGCACAGATGTATCCAAGGGGTAAAACCTCAAAACATCGCTTGGAGCTAGAATCGAACAGGAACTGGTGCATGAAAATGGGCCTTGCTACACTCTTGGTTACGACACTACTGAGAGATATGTTTTGATAAATTCACAAGCTTAGTATGAACCCTTATTAACAGAATTTAAAAAAAAATCCCCTAAGAATATATGTTAGAAATTAGATCATGAAAATACTAGGTTGAAGCCTATAGACTCATGAGTTAAAGAAATAAAAGTTTATTTTTAAGTCATCAACATTTTTCTTTGGATTACCCTTTATGTGTTACCCCATAACTTTCCTTTTATTCTAGCCAATGGCCGGTAATAGGAGGAATCGGGATAACAAACGATGTGAAGATCAATGTGATAACTGTACTAATGAGATGCCCAATCCAATGGGAGTGGGAATCATGAACTTTATAACGCTTCTCTCTCAGCTAACTCAAGCATTGAATAGAAACATGGGTCAAGAGGAACGTCCAAACCCCCCTAATAAGGAACAAGTTTCTATCGAGAGCTTCATGAGACAAAGGACTCCTACTTTCAGTGGATCATATGATCCCACGATCTCTAAACAATGGATCAACTCCATTGAGAATATATTATCCATCCTTCAATATTCTGAATAAGAAAAGGTTCTCCTGGAGGCCTATCGTATGGAGGGTGAAGCTGAACAATGGTGGACGTTGATCAGAAATATGAAGCCTGGGGAGGAGATCGAGGTGTTGGAATTGAAGGATTTCCGGAAGATGTTTCTCGATAAATATTTTCCGTGCACCCTCCGGCTTAAGATGGAAAGGGACTTCCATTCCCTAAAACAAAAGGATGAAGAATCTGTTGGAGCATACGAGGAAAAATTCACAAGGCTTGCACAATACGCTTCCAGCATTGTTGTTACCCCTGAATGCAAGGTTGACCGCTTCTTTGGTGGGCTGAAGCCTAGCCTGAGGAAAGAATTGGAGATCCATGACTTCGACATCTATGAAGAAATTGTCCGATATGCCCTCATGGTCAACATGGAGATTGGGGAATCACAGGGGTATAATGGGGACAAGAAGCGTAAGGTGGACTTCAATGATGGTGCTTTGATGGATAAATCCAATGGTGCTAAGAAGATCCAGCACCCCACATGCCAAAAGTGCGGAAAGAAGCACCCTGTAAATTGCCTCAAGGGGATGAAGAAATGATTTAAGTGTGGAAGAGAAGGGCACCTAGCTGTTAACTGTCGAAAAGAAAGACCCGCAACTGTGACAGAGGAGAGGAATGCCCCGTTTGAACCTCAACGCATTGTTCATTGATACAACTACAATGAACCAGGGCATTTTTCAAATCAGTGCCCTAAACCAAGGGTTTTCGGAGGCAACCAACAACCTCCAATACAGCAAGGAAGAGCTTTTGCCATCACTTCTGCTAAAGTGAACCACGACAATGAAGTGGTGACAGGTACGCTAGTTATTCATTAGAGAATAGAAAACATACTTTTTGATTCAGGTTCTACGCATTCTTTTATATTTCGAAAGATTAGTAGAACAATCCCAGCACCACCACAAACCATGGAAGTGAAGATGTCGGTGAGTATGGAAAATGGGGCAATCATTGCATCCCATGAATATAAGTCCTCCCTTGTTATAATCCGTGGATTGAATTTCCCAACGAACTTCTTCATACTCCCTTTGGTGGAATTTTCTGCAATTCTTGGCATGGATTTTCTTTCCTTATATAGAGCCAACATAAATTGTCAGGAGAGGGAAATCACACTCCATATGGAGAATCGACACCCAATTCATTACAAGTGTAAGGAGGAAGATGAATCTCTTTTAGCTCCATCATCTCATGCATGGATATTACTGCCCTATGAGCACGCGTATCTGGATCAGATGATTGAGTCCAAGGAAGAAACCATCCTTGAAGAAATGCCTATTGTGAGGGAATTCGTTGAAGTGTTTCCCGAGGAACTACCTGGTCTTCCTCCTAAAAGAGATGTTGAATTCTCAATTGAACTTATACTAGGGGCGCTACCAATATCCAAGACTCCATATAGAATGGATGTTTTGGAACTTGAAGAGCTGAAAAAAAAACTCCAGGAGAATCTGGATAAAGGGTTTATATGCCCAAGTGATTCACCATGGGGTGCACCAGTCTTCTTCATCAAGAAGAAGGATGGGTCAATGCAGCTTTTCATCGATTATCGTGAACTTAACAAAATCAAAATAAAGAACAAGTATCCTCTACCACAGATTGATGACTTGTTCGATCAGCTGCATGGACCACAATACTTATCCAAGGTAGATTTGCAGTCGGGATATTATCAAGTAAGGGTGAAGAAGGAAGATGTCCCCAAGACTGCTTTTTCATACAAGATACGAGCACTATGAATTCATAGTAATGCCTTTCGGACTCACCAATTATCCAAAAATATTCATGGAATTGATTAATAGAGTCTTTAGAGATTACCTAGATAAATTTGTGGTAGTATTTATAGATGATATTCTAATATACTCCAAAACCAAGGAGGATCATGAGGAGCATTTAAGAACTGTATTGGAGACTTTGCGTAAGGAGAAGCTCCATAAAAAGTATAGCAAGTGTGAGTTCTGGTTGAAGGAAGTATCATTCTTGGGCCATATCATCACAAGCAATGGGATATCTGTGGATCCCTCCAAAACAGATGCAATCGAGGGATGGCCGAGGCCAACATCGGTAACAGATATCCATAGCTTCTTGGGGTTAGCTAGATATTATCGATTATTTGTGAGAAATTTCTCATGATTTTCCAACCCTCTTATCAAGATAACTCGAAAGGGATTAAAGTTTTCTTGGAGTGATGAATGCGAAGAAAGCTTCAAGGAGTTGAAAATGAGGCTTATCACTACGCCCGTGCTCACTTTACCCACAAGTGGGGAACTTTTTGTGGTATTCATTGATGCTTTGAAGAAGGGATTCGGCTGTGTGCTGATGTAGAATGATAAAGTGATATCCTATGTCTCAAGGCAGTTGAAAATCCATGAGAGAAACTATCCAACACATGATCTGGAGTTGGAAACGGTGATCTTTTCCTTGAAAATCTGGCGACACTATCTCTATGGGGAGAAATGTGAGATATATACTAACCACAATATTCTTAAATATATATTCACACAGAAAGAGCTTAATATGTGCCAGAGAAGATGGATAGATCTCATCAAGGATTATGACTGTTCAATACATTACCACCTTGGGAAAAAGAACAAGGTGATAGATTCCCTAAGTAGAAAGGACCCATCGATTCTATCAATGATGAGAATTTAGAAGGATCCAATCTTCTTGGACTAGATGAAGATAGACATGGGAATCATAAAGAAGGGATCATCATCAATCCTTTCACAAATTATTGCTCAACTGTCTCTTTTGTAAAGGATAAAGGATGCTCAAAAGGATGATGTGGGAATTCAGGAAAAAGTGGAAGCTATCAAAAAAGGGAAATCCTCGGAGTTTAATTTTAATGAAGAAGGAATTGTGCGATTTGGGAAAAGGCTATATGTTCCATCACATCCGAAGCTGAGGAAGGAACTTTTAGATGATGCACATAGTTCAAATTTCTCTATTCACCCAGGGAGCAAAAAGATGTATCAAGATCTACGAGAAAACTTTTGGTGGGATAACACGAAGAAGGAGATCACTGAATATACATCAAAGTGCCTGGTGTGCCAGCAAGTGAAGGAAGAGAGGCAGGAGTCTAAGGGGATGATGCAAACATTTCCCATACTAGAATGGAAATGGGATAACATCACCATGGAATTTGTCACCAAACTTCCAAGGACATCCAAAGGAAATAATGCAATCTAGGTTGTTGTGGATCGTCTTACAAAGACTGCACACTTTATTGCTATTCAGGAGGATTTCTATTTGAATCAACTGGCATAGATATATATCAGGGAAGTGGTAAGGCTGCATGGAGTACCACTATCTATTATGTCTGACCGAGATCCAAGATTCACCTTTAAGTTTTGGAAGAGTCTTCAAAAAGCTCTGAATACTGAACTGAACTTCTATACGGCCTATCATCCTCAAACTGATGGCCAATCCGAGCGGACTATCCAAACACTTGAGGATATGTTGAGATCATGCTCAATGGACTTTAAAGGAGGATGGGATCAACATCTTCCTCTGGTTGAGTTATATTATAATAATAGTTTCCACTCGAGCATCCAAATGGCACCATATGAAGCCATGTATGTGAAAAGGTGCAAAACACTGGCATGTTGGGATGAGGTCAGTGAACGTAAGCTTCTTGGACTAGAAATAGTCGAGGAAATGGTGGAGATGGTGAAAACCATTCAGCAGCATATCAAGGTAGCCCAGAGTCGACAGAAGAGTTATGAAGATAATCGTCGATGGGACCTTGAGTTTAAAGTTGGAGACATGGTTTTTCTATGCATATCTCTGTGGAAGAAGGTCATGAGGTTTGGAAAGAAAGGTAAGTTAAGTCCAAGGTACGTTGGCCCCTTCGAGATTCTTGATCGTGTCGGGGATGTGGCCTATCGACTAGCACTTCCACCTACCATGGCCAAAGTACATGATGTCTTTTATGTATCCCTCTTAAGGAAGTACATACCGGAACCTTCACATGTACTCTCTTCTGAGGTGGTATAGTTAGAGGATGATCTTTCTTATAAGGAGCAACTAGTGAAGATCTTAGATCATAGAGAAAACGTTCTACGAAATAAGACAATTCCCCTCATCAAGGTGTTGTGGAGAAACCACAAGTTTGAAGAAGCGACTTGGGAATCAGAAGAAATGATGAATCTGAGTTACCCACATCTGTTTTAGTGTGGAAAAAGTAAATTTCGAGGGTGAAATTTCTTAAGGGTGGAATATTGTAACGACCCAAAGTTTCATTAATAGAAATCCATACTGATCTAGTTAAAGGTCTCTTTATATAAAATGATTATATAAAATGTCAACTACTTTGGTTTTTTGTTAAGATTTGTGACCGTTTCTTTTATATCCGTTGAACAGTGATCACATGATTAGTATAAATATAGGGCTTTAAAAAATCCAATTTATTCAGAAAAAAGAAGTGATGACCTCATCCAGTAGAATTTCTTCGTACGAAGCCCATTTGTTGGAGCTCGGAAATGTGGTGGCATCCTTGGGCTTCTCTCTTGACCAAGCCCAAGCTAAGCTCCATCATGTCTAGCTCGAACGAGACCGTCTACGGGAAAAGTGGAAGTTGATAGAGATTACCACTCTAGCGATGTTATCTGAGCCACCCCAAGAGTCTGTCACCATCACACACCTTACACTTAGGTCTTATGAGGCTGTTTTAAGGGGTTATGTAACAAATCTCTAGTACTATGTTCTTATACATTTTTTATATAATAATGAATATACTTTCTTGTCATTTTTGATACATTGTAAATAGTTTTTAAGGTGCACATAGTGTTTTTAGTTATTATTTAAGTAAGAATTTTATTTTATTAAATTAAGGGATTTTTGAATTAAATAATATTTTAACAAAATATTATTATTATTATAATTAAATTAATTTTATTATATATAAATGATCATATAATTTTATGAATGCAATTGTAATTTTTATTAAGGTTTGAAATCCATTCTTGCCATGAATTTTCGATAAATGTCGGTTTTTATTTTAAAAGTGAAAATTAAAATATTTAGAAAATTATTTAGATAAAATAAATGTCATTTTTGGAATTAGGATGTCAAAATTATCCAACGGTGAATTTTTCATAATTTTCTGAGATAGTCAATTTTTTTGTGTAAAAATTAAATACTGTTTAAATATATAATGTGTTTCATGACATCATAATAACCCAATAGCGATGTAATAAAATAATACAAGATTTATGTTCGGCAAATATATGTTTTAACATTAAAATAATGTGATTTTAGTTTTGTTTGACTTACATTTCAAAGCATTAATGGACCCCTCAAGACTTATTAAACATCTTGTCTTTTTAAATTGTTTTCTATGGGAGTGTGACTCACCTCCACATAAGCAAACCTATTATTTTAAGAATTTCGGACTTTGTCCTTATAAAATATTATTTTCCTCTTCCCTTTTCCAAACACCATGGGCAAAAACCATGGGATGGTTTGTGGTTTGGATTAATTTAATATAAGGGGTCCCAAACCTAAATAATAAAGAATTCCCTCACCTTTCTTATATAAACCCACCCAAGATCCCACTTCCTCCTCACTTAAAGCCTTTGGAGTTCGTCCAAGATCTTCCCTACTCTCTCTAGAATCCTCCCAAGGTGCCCCAAGCTCCCAAGAATCCTCTCCCAAGACTATCTCAATCCTTTGGAAGCACACTTCCAAGTAAGGGTTTTTTCTTTCTTTCTCATTTTTGTCTAATTTTCTTTAAGTTGTTTTGCCTTTTTAATTTCAATTATGAATTTTGGGGTATGGTTTTGCACCTCCCTCATACTGCCCTATTTATGTTTTAATTGTGGGATACCCCTTTCTCTCTCATTAAATTCCTCCCATGTACACCCGTTACTATGCCGAAATTCCGAAAGGAACTTCTCTCTCCTCTTTTACATTCAAGCAATACTTTTGTATCATGAATCTAAATTCCATTAAAATTGTTGGGACATGTATCTATATGAACTCCTTACTTTCCATTACATGTAAATATGATGAGTAACCCCTTTCTCCCTCATCAACCATTTTTATGAATTCTTATGTCACGCCATTACGCTGCCGAAATCGCACCGATTTCTATGCCAATGCCATTGTGTAGTGAATACCATGCCGATTTCTCCATCAAGGGTATTCAACTTTATCCACATTTACTTATTGATTATAAAGTTTCATGTATTAATTCCAAATTACTTTATCATGGAATAAATAATTATGTTTTATGAATCCATGTTTTATGATCCATGTGGCACACTTATGCATGAAATGAAATGTTTAAGAAGGGTGCGCCCTTATAGCGCTCCAATGCATTGGGTAAAGTATAGTATCATGATATGTCATGTGCAATGAGTATTTACTCATGATATTTCAAGTGAAACAAGGGTTTACTCGTGCTTCACGTGCAATGAAGATTTACTCATGCTCCATGTGCAATGAGCCTTGGCTCATGCTAATTCCATGTTAAGTGTTGTTGCCACATTTCCATGTTATGATTATCATGCTTTATCATAACTTTATGTTCATGTTTCTCTTGTTCTATATTGATATGCCTATTGTCTAACATGTATTGTAATTCTCATTTATTCCATGTTTATTCCCTTACTGGGCTTTAAAGCTCACCCCTTTTCTTATGCATGTCCTCAGGTTATCCCATGCAATGCTAAGTGTGAGGGAATGTAGTGGTCATGTAAAAGAAGTTTTCAATAAAGATGTTGTATTTCATGTTTTAAGTTGTTATGTAATGACCCTAATCCCCAATGACACTAGACCTCTCGATCATCCTTGTTGTATCAAGTGAATAGTTTATGTAATAAATCATGTTTAAGTTTGTATTAAAAGAAGGGTTGTCATATCGAGGATGTGATTAAAAATGTGAATGATGATGAAGATCATATTGAGGAAATGATAAAGACAATTTAAGATGAACTTTATGATTTCTGAATTTTTTTAAGAGGTTAAAGAGTTGTTCCAAGACATCATTCTATGTTAGTTGCACTACATATACAACATTGGAATCCGTACTAAAACTGTATAATTTGAAAGAAGTCAATGGATGGAGTGAATCCAGTTTTACAGAACTACTTGATCTCTTAAATGACATGATCCAAAAAGATAATGAGCTACCAAGATGAACATACGATGCCAAACGAATGATACACTCGATCGGTATGATATATGAACGAATGCACGCCTCTCTGAATGATTTTATACTATTTCCAAAGGACAAAAAATCACATACAGAATGAACAAAGTGTGGAACTTATCAATAAAAGAAAGATGAATCGGGTCCTAAGAAAGTTTCATGTTACTTTCCAATCATTACAAGATTTAGGCACTTATATGGAGCTGAGGAGACTATATGGAAATTTAAATGGAATGCAGATACACGAATTAAAGAGGGGAAACTACATCACCTGATAGACACTCCTCAGTGGAAGAGAATTGATCATAAGAATCCTAAATTTGGAAATGAGTCGGGAAACCTTCATCTTGCATTATGTATAGATTGAGTGAATCCTTTTGGTTTTCAAAGAATCACTCACAGTACATGGTTGATTATGTTGTAAAATTGTAACTTTCCACCATGGTTATGCATGAAATGAAAATACATCATGTTATCTATACTTTTATGAGGACCAAAACAACTGGGTAATGATATTGATGTTTATTTGGCTCAATTGATCAAGGATTTGAAATTATTGTAGGATTCATGTGTTACGTTGTATGATGCTTACAGAAATGAATATTTCATGTTGAGATCTATTTTGTATGGGATGATAAATGACTTTTTTTCTTATGGAATTTTTTTCGGATGTATCATTAAAGGAACTCAAGGGTGTCCTGTTTGAAAACAAGGTACATAGTCAATTAGGTTGAAACATTCATCTAAAACCTTTTTTCTAGAAAATCACATATTTTTACCCCAATAGAATAAGTACCAATCTTGTACGGCATATTTCAATGGAAGTTCAGAAGAACATACAACATTGTTTCCACTAACAGGTGATCAACTATTTGATAAATTAAAATATATGGACACTACATTTAGTAAAACATTTTTGAAAAACCTTATAAATTCCATTTGGAAAATGAGATCAATTTTTTTGAATTACCATAATAGAATTGTCTATATGTCAGGAATTTTCATGATGTTATGCATGTTGAAAAAATGTATGTGATAGTGTCATAGACACGTTGCTAAATGAACCCGTAAAAATAGAGGATGAAATTAAGGCTAGGTTGGACATGATTGACATGAGAATACGAGAATAATTGGCACTAGTGAAGGGTGAAAAATGAACTTTTCTTCCTCCAGCTAATTACAATCTTTCCAGGTAGGAGATATATCAGTTTTTCAACTTCTTGAATTATGTAAAGGTTCCAGATGAGTATTCATCGAATATCAAGAAAATCATTTCAATGACCGATTTAAAGTTAAAGGGTCTAAAATCACATAAGTACAATGTTTTTATGAAAGATCTAATTACTATGGATTTACATTTCGTTTTTCCCAAGAATGTCCATCATACATTAACCAAGATTCGTTTCTTCTTCAAATCTATATTCATCAAAGTCGTAGACCTGAAAAATTTTCCAACTACGGAAAGAGAAATTGTTATAATATTATGTGAATTAGAATTATTCTTATCGATAACATTCATTGATATGATGGTGTATTTTATGGTTAACTTGGTGAGATAGATTCAACTATGTGGTCCTATACACTATAGATGGATGTACACTATTAAAAGGTATATGAAAATTTTTAAAGGTATGTCCACAATCGAATTTGGCCAAAGGGTTGTATTGTGGAGTGACATATTATTGAGGAATCCATTGAATTATGTACCAAATACCTATCTAGTGTGGAAGGAATTAGTTTACTGAAATCTCACCACACTGGGTGGCTTGTGGGTGAAGGAATTTCTAGAATATATGTTTTCACATTTAATATTACAGATCAGGAGTAGGACCACCATTTAATTTTTTCATAATAGTTTGGAGGTTTCCCATAATATTTAAACCCACAAAGGAATTATTAAGCATTTGAATCCATCAATGGATGAAATATGGATACCCAATATACATAATAAATATTTTAGAGGATGGTTTCATGACCATATTTTTAAGTAGTTGGATGAAAATCCAGATTCAATTTTAGAAGGATTTTAATGGCTAGCCAGGGGACCAAGTGTGTTTGTGTTATCTTACAATGGTTATATAATTAATGGTTATACATTCTATAAAAATAAAAAATATGAAGATAGTACCCTAAAAAATCATGTAGTTACAATTGTGGCTGAAGCGATGCATGTTTCTGGTACTAAGGGTAGAAATCCAATTTATACGAATATGTCATACTTTGGAATCATCAAAAAAATATGGGAGTTGGATTATAAGAAATTCAAAGTTCTAATTTTTAATGCAAGAGGATTAATGATAGGAGTGTTTTTAAAATAGTTTAATTGGGATTCGTGAAAGTTGATTTCAGTAAGGGAGGGAAAAAAGATGAACCGTTTATAATGGAATCATAGGTAGTAAAAGTTTATTATGTTCCAAATCCTGCAAGCCTAAAGTAGTCAATTGTTTTGTTATCGACCAAAACCACTAAAGGATCATATGAAAATTAAAATAAGGATAACCCTTTCATTGGGATGTCACAATCATTTCGTAGTGATCCCAATGTAGAATTTTTTTTATGTCATAGGAGACTATAATTAAAGGATTTTGATAGTCGATAGAGGGTTAAAATACCTTCAAACTTTAAAAAAGAAAAATAGATTCCAATAAACTGTTTATATATTTTTTGTAATAAACATCATGTTACCTCATGTTATTATCTATTTTCTACTTCATTTATGTAATATAAATCTAATGTTTAACCACTTCTATAGATAATTACTTCTACACGTCCTGGTGCTCTCAATCCCAAGGCACAACAGGTCTGTCAACCTATTTCTGCCTACAGTACAGAGGAACAATTACCTTCTGTATGTGCTGGTGTTCTCAATCCTAAGGAACAATAGGATTCTCAACCTACCATTTCTCCTAGTACAGAGGTACAATGACCATATGCACATTATGATTCTACCACACCAGAGGAACATATTGAATGGTAGGTGAATAAGTCCCGATGACACAGAAAAAATAGGAGCACCATAGTTTGATGGTGTTAATAAAAATCATTGAAGTGAAAATCAAAGGCATCAAATATGAGGTTGGATGGAATGTGTGGGGCCAGCATGTTGACCTCAACAAGTCTATGCTTAGTAGTTACATTGTAATATTCACTCAGCAACGTGTGGAAATTGATGTACATTCGTGGAACCATGTTGTGCATGTTCTTAAGACACTAATGTGGGAGGATATTATGATAAAATTATGATATCATTTATTTATTTTACTAAAAAATAAAATAATGAAACATTGAATTACTCTTAATCACCCATTACAGAGAGCATTTATAGTGGATGAATCCCACAAAAAATATGTATTAATTATTACTAGAAGGATTCATAGAGGATTTCACCCAATTCTAACTAGACATCATCTTAAAGATACTGAAGGGAAAATAAACATGCACCCACTGCTTATCAATGAAAACTTGATAACCCAAGAAGTGTGGGACGTGTTTACTATACGTCATGTGGATGTGTATTTTTCGGTACTTTTTTCCTAGTAATACGTTGTTTGACGATATGTTTATTCATCACTTTGATTGATATTTTATTATTTACGAAATAGAAACTGAGTTTTAGAAATAAGTAATGGGTAGAAAAACAAGTGTACCTCTATAGCAAAGCAAGAATGGGGTACACTTCACTTGAAAAAAAATTATTACATATTTTAAAGCTACATTAATACTTTTATGTGACATGAAACAAAACCATAATTATATCCCTATATTTATATATAGATTGATGAATCCAAATCCAAAGCCAGTTCCATCCTACACCATGTTATATGGAAGTAAGAACGTGTTAATAAAGATGGCATAATAATAGATGAAAACACACAAAACGTGTGGGAAACATGTGTAAACATTACATAATAAAAATTTGTTTTTCTTTAAATCACTATTACATAGAAATGATAACTTATTTTCTTATATTTTATATTCAATATAGTTATAGGAAATATAAACACATGTACTGGATGAACACATACTTCCAGTGGCCTTAAAGTGGTAAGAAAATTATGGCCAAGTCAGAGGTGCAGGTTTTGGGGTGACACCCCAAACATATTTTGAGAAAAAAAATGGAGGATAAAAGTAATGAAATTAAATAGAAGAGAGAAATACTAACTAGCCTAGAATAGAAATACCATTAGTAGAGAGATATGATGAAAAATTTTATATGGGGAAGCAAAGAGAAAAAAACATAAGAACAACCACCACATGTATATCCTACCCCACTCCCACCAGCTATGAGGCGAGCCATTCCCATCAAATATATGTCTTAGCTGAGGTAATCGATGTTTTAATAAATTTTTCTATGAAATTTCAATTAGACAGACACAAATACCTTTCTTGTGCTGATATTCAATAGGGTGATAATGATTGTGATTTATATCTATAAACACCCACCCATCACCTTGTATTGAGGGCTACGATGTTCAGTATCCAAAAGAACATGCTACATAAAAGACCACATATAACATGTCATTTGATAGTATTGTTATCATATCCCATGAGATTATCACTAAGCTACCCATTCCAATTTATGAGGAAGATATTCATATGGTCGAAAAATCTTCTGGAATATTCATTACATAACAGTCACATCTTGTAAAAAACATGTCGAAAAGGAGGTATTAATTTCCAATTTATTTTTCAAGATAAACCTTTAACAATTAATAAATAAAGTTATGAACCAATGAATGTTATTACAGAAGGAAAAAAGGAATGGGATGTAATGATATACCAACTCAAAACTATCTAACGGATTGACCAACTGATCAAAAAGATCTATCAAAAGGACCGTTACCCCGTGCGTTCTATATTCGCATTTACTAGCATTGATGGTTCATATGGATAAAAAGTTAAAAGATGGTAGTAGTCACATATTTTATTATAAATAAAATATGCATGGAGTGAAAGTTCAAGACTTTATTGGTGTTGAGAATGTAAGGTATGTCCTCAACTATGATTGGCTAGGCGGCTCAGTTGTAAATGTATACATGAGGTATGTTTTCATGGTTTGATTTTATAAAATCTAATATGTTGTGTTAAATATAACTAAACACATTTCATATATTTGGTAGGTGTGTATATGAAAAATAATTTAAGGTATTTTGCCATGAACTAAATTTTGGACTCGTTAGTCCTCATATCACCTCTATAAAACAACCAAATATATATATATATATATATATATATATAATGGACGAAATAGTGTCTTGTCCAGTCAAATTTTTTGAAATAAAAATTTCAAATAAAAAAATATATTTAATACTAAGGATGTAGTGGTAAAACTAAAAAATTTAATAATATATTTTCATTTATTTCATTACTTATTCATTTTTATGTTTTTAGCCAGCATTGGATGCTCATTATGGTAAATTTGGATACTCTAAAGAATTATTTCCTGGATTCAATGAAAGGATATACAAAACCCCATCTACACATGAATTCATTTTTCAATTTTTAATACACTACATCCAATGTTTTATAACTAAACATCAAGTTATTTAAATTATATTATCTTTTAATGAGGATTATTTTATGATAGGGTGGTGCATCAATATAGTGAAAAACAATGGAATGAGGCCAGGGGCTAAGCATGAGGACCAAGAAAAGTTCTAAGACAAGAGAGGTATCAGGGTGTATATAATAATATTTCACTATCCAAACACATATAAAAACATATTAAATATTCTACTCAATATTTCTTCCGTGTATGAAACAAACCAATGGAAAAGATTGTGGTTATTATGTTTGTAAATTTATGAGAGAGATCATATTCTATGAACAAACTAACATCCCTAAAGAGGTATTTTCAAAAATAATTACAATTTAATTTAAAATATTTATTAATCCTTTAGGTATATATTTTTTCCCATTACTAATATGGCTGTCTAAAAGACTCATATTCTTAAGACAATATATATGTGCTTAAAAATGAACGGGAAGCATACCTGATGTAAAAATGTACAAAAATACCATGAAGATGTGAATTCCATAAATATAGTGGATTTATTAATATTTATGTTTAATTTAATTATTTTTACTATTACTCACATAATAATGTTTTTCTTATATAGGTGGATTCCTTTGTCTGATTCTGGGCGGTTTGTTCAAAGATGCACATGCTCATGAGAGAAATGACTTTGAGGATGAAACTCAGATAATGACATCAAAGAAATGGGTCAAAAATTTATAAAGGTTAATTCTTACTACTTATGTAATTAATTAATTTTGTCATCATTTTATCTATTATTGGTAAGTTAATTTACTTATCATTTTTATCTAATACTTATTTAGTTTTTTATAGATCATTTAGGAAGTCATACTTTCCTTTCAACTGTCTACAACAACCTAGAAAAGACAGAACATGTTCCTTTTGGGTGGAAGAGGAAAACCCATCTTGTATGAAATGTGAAGATAATCATAAGGATGAATCTTCTAAGTTATTTCTCAGTATTTTAATGCAAATTATTACCTCCCAAAAGACCCATCATGAACATTTTTCTGAATACTGTAGTCATTAGCTATAGCTCAATCAGCTGCAACTCAATCTGATACACAGTGTGCTCAGTATAACCCAAAGTGTATATTTTTAGTTTATAATATTATTTGATCCTTTAAGATTAATTTTTTATAAACTACCATTATTTGACCCATGACACATTATTATGGTCTATGATATATAGGTTATGAATTTCTAAGGTTAATATCACCTTGTAACATCTTTATACTCATGTTATCCTTATATGATCATTGATATCTCCCTTGTTTACACTTATTGAGAATATATGATGACCCTTTATTATGTTTTATATTCTTAGTTTATTAATAATGGTTTTAGAAATCACCAGTCTAATAATCTTTCCAATAAATAATAACTTAATGAGAGACTCTTATGAACTAGTTCATTATGTTTCCATGTTTCAAAAAGTAGTAGACCTAAACTATTATCAAATGGATCATTATATTATGTAAGTAATATTAATATAATAAGATATATATATGTATAAAATTTATTGGTCAATATAGTTGGTATCAGAGCAAATAACTTACTCAAAACTAAGCAAAAAAGAACAAGTGACTGGTGTCACTCAAAGTCTCTTTTTATTTAAAATTGACATTACTTTTAGTAGAAAGAACAAGTGACATAATTAAAACTAAGAAGATTCATTAGTATTGTTTTAATAATTTATTAAAATGATCCATAAGTCATTTTTGATGTGTAGGAATCGACCACACCTCAATCCGATGCACATTGTGGTCGGTATGACTTTAATTGTGTATTTTTATATTAAATTGACATTAAATTTAGCGAAAAGAACTAGTGATGTAATGAAAACTAATAAAATGAATTCATATTGTTTTTATACTTTATAAAGCCAATCTATGAGTTATTTGTGACATATATTAATCAACCACACCTCAATCTGATGCATGGTGTGATCAATATGACTAAAACTGTATGTTATCAGTTTCAAATTGACATTTTAGTTCAAAATGTGTCACTCACTAAAAACCATGAAAATACACCTCTATTATATTAATAATTTAGGAAATATACTAGTAAATCATTTTTATGTGTATGAAGCAGTATCACATCAAACAGATGCACAATGTGATCGGTATGACTCAAAATCCGTGTTTCTAGTTTGAAATGACATTTTAGTAAAAAACACAACTGGCATAATGAAAACCAAACAAACACATTTGGATTGTTTTGGTACTTTTGGAAAATGATATATAAGTCATTTATGATATTTAGGAATAAATCTTACCTTAATTTGATGCATGGTGTGGCCGGTATAACTCAAAGTGTCTCTTTTTATTTAATGTTGACATTAATTTATGTAAAAAGAACAAGTGTCATACTGAAAAATGATAAAAACACATTTGGATTGTTTTGATATTTTAGTAAAATGATCCATGAGTCATTTTTTAGGTGTATGAGTCAAAATAACCTCAATATGACACATGGTGTGACCGGTATGACTCCAAGTGTGTCTTTTTATTTGAAATTGATATTAATTTAAGTAAAAAGGACAAGTGAGATAATGAAAACTGAGAAAACACATTTGGATTGTTTGATATTTTATTAAAAATGACCATGAATCATTTTTGATATTTAGGAGTCAACCAAACCTCAATACGATGCACGGTGTGACCAGTATGACTCCTTGTGTGTCTTTTTATTTAAAATTGACATTAATTTAAGTAAAAAGAACAAGTGACATACTAAAAACTAAGAAAACACATTCAGATGGTTTTGATATTTTTGGAAAACTATCCATGAGTCATTTTTGATGTTTTTGAGTCATCCTTACGTCAATATTACGTACTATGTGACAATTTTGACACCAAGTGTGTCTTTTTATTTAAAATTGACATTAATTTAAGTAAAAAAGAACAAGTGGCATAATAAAAACCAAAAAATGCATTCGGATTATTTTGATACTTTATGAAAATTATCCATGAGTCATTTGTGAGATATAGGAATCAAACACACCTCAATTTGACACATAGTGTGACCGATATGTCTTAAAGTGGTCGTTATCAGTTTAAAATTGACATTTTAGGTCAAAATGTGCCAGTCAATGAAAACTAAGAAAACATGCTCTAATTATCTTGATAATTTGTGAAAATGATTAAAAATTAATTTCTGACATGTTTGAAGTAGTCTCACATAAAACTAATGCACGATGAGACTAACATGACCCATAATGCATGTTTCCAGTTTGAAATGAATTTTTTGTAAGAAACCACAACTGATATACTTAAAACTAATAAAACACATTTGTATTGTTTTGACATTTTAGGAAAATTATCCATCCTTAATTTTTGATAGTTAGGAATAATTCTCACCTCAATCTGATGTACGTTGTGACCGATATAACTCCAAAAGTGTAATTATTTAAAATTGACATGAATTTTAGTAAAATAACTAGTGACACACTCAAAACCAAGAAAACACATTCAGATTATTTTAATATTTGAGTAAAATGATCCATCACTCAGTTGTGACGTGTAGGAATGAACCCCACCTCAATAGGATGTACGATGTGACCGATATAACTCCAAATGTGTCTTTTTATTAAATATTTACATTTTATTAATGTTTTATTTTATAGTAATCTTTAATTTATTTATTTATAGTATTAATAAAATAATATTTTTTTATATAGGAGGAATATTTTATTTTAGGTTAAGATGATTTTTTCAACAATTGATACTAGTGGGAGACTTTTTTTAGAGGGGATCATGAGCATTAAATGATGAAATATTAATGTTCAAAAATGATTGTTGGGTAATTTTAAATGTAATTATATAAAAAAATTTATGAAATGTAAATAGAAGTGTTTTTAGTATATAACATGGTTGAAATTTTTTTTATTCATGATGTCAATTAAATGAATATATCATTGTTTGAAATTACAGGTTATATATAGCACTATTTGAAATTACAGGTTTTTGTTGGCTGTGCTGTTATATTAACACATTGTAGCTAGATAGGCCTTTATCTGTGAAAAAAAAGCACAGATAAAGGGGGTCCTTTATCCACACTCTGTTTAGTGGGGATAAAGGTCCCCCTTTATCATTGCTATAATTAAAAATGATTTTTAGCACTGTTAAAATCATATTTGTGCACTATTAAAGCGAATATGTGTAGTAGTGATTAATTTAATATTGTACTGAAAAAATTAAATATTAACTCTATTTAACTGAAAAAGTCACATTTTACTATAATATCTAATGACTCATTAAATTTTCTATAATGAAACAATAATACTAAATAAATAAATTAAAAAAATAATTCTCAAAATAAAAAAGATATCCAACTACAAGAAATGATGTGACACATAAAATTCCACCACACATAAGATGTTTCTTGTCCTCAATCAACCAGTTCGTATATAATTCATTGTAAAAAATGAACCAAAAGTTAAAAAAATTGTAATGACCCAATGATTTGATTATCATAGGGATTTTTCCTTATATATTATCACAAGTAGAAAGTGTAAATACCCTCTCAAATTAAATGTTCTCAATAAATAATGGTTATATTCATACAAATTGATTTAAATTGAAAAATTTCAAAAATAATATATCACACATCAATTTTCATCCAACTCAAAGTCCAAACATATCTTTACCATAAAGATAATAGACTCAAATAATTAAAATCTATAATAAATACACACACTATTTGGATGAGTAATCTTAAAAATTTCAAGGGAGCATAAATAACCGTTCTATTTTCTTAAGGAATAAAATAATGAAATATTGAAGGTAAAGTGGTTTATCCAAGAAAAATATTTTCATTTCATAGTCTATTTTTATGTATATATTTTGAGTTTAATTCTAATTAAAAAATTAAAAGTCAATGATTATTGTATAACATTTTCCCAAAGTTTTACAGAAATTAATTTTTTCAAAAGGGAAAGAAAAGTGATTTAGAAAATTAAATCTAAAAGTTAATAAAGATAATTCACCCCAAATAAGAATCAAGACAATCATATTTGAGAATAATTTTAACCCATCAAAAATTATTATGTGATTATTAATAAATAACAATTTAAAAAAAGGGGTTTTGAAGGATTAAAAATTAAATATAGTTTATCTAAGTTTAGACCCATCCCACACACTTAAAACCCAATATTTTACTCAATACCATATCTGAAAGTTGGATAAATATTTAATCATTTTGATTAATTTTTTTTAAATATATTACAAAGAAATCTCACTTTGAGGGGTAAAATGAAATCTCATAAAAGTTTTTCACAATAATCAAACACTTCACAAAAATTCACACGGTTCGTAATGGAAATAGATTAAAATAATTATGCTTAATAAAATAATTTCAGTATGGATTCATTCTAAAATAAATTTTATGGATGAATTTTAATGAAATAGTTTGAAAAAAAGTTAAAATATTATTGTTTTTAGAAGTAATTTGAAGAGTAATAGTGACCAATAGAGGTCAATCAAGAAGTTAAAAATGTGTACATTTTTTAAGAAAACAAATT
The DNA here is from genome assembly GCA_963277665.1 of Viscum album. Classification (NCBI taxonomy): domain Eukaryota; kingdom Viridiplantae; phylum Streptophyta; class Magnoliopsida; order Santalales; family Viscaceae; genus Viscum; species Viscum album. The sequence continues at coordinate 1,260,615,517 of OY728122.1, forward strand.
AAAGAATTTTGATATCATTAAATAAAAAACAAAATTAAAATAATTATTGATAATAAGGAAGAATTATAGAGCTAAAAAATTATGGTCATTTTAGAAAAAGATTTATCAATTTAAATAATAAATTTTTAACTTCCCTTATATTCATTGAATGAGTACTCTCATTAAAAAGTTAAAGTTCTAGCAAGAAAATAGAGAAAAATTAATTATCATTATTTTATTATCAAAGTGAAAATTGCCATAAATAATTATATAAAGGTTTTATTTAACTGGAGGATCTAGTTGAAGCTATTTTTTCAATGAAAATAATTTTTTCATTAATAGATTCTGGTATTAGCCACTCCGAAAAAACCACTTGAGTTATTGTGCCAAATTCTAACCTTTATACCCAAATCCAATCAACCCACCGCATGACAAATTAAAATTATGAGATTTACCTCCCATGACCTCTTTATATCACCTAATCATCATTCCAACACTTCACATTAACAATTCATCAACCAAATATGAATAAAAAAATGTAACTCCCTAAACATATTAACATACTTAGATAACTAAAATAAATTGTCCAAAACAAATGAAAAGAGAAAAAATTAAATCCATTATTTATAACCATTAGGAAAGACCAATAATAAGTGTTATTTTTTCACAATAAAACTCATAGTAAAAAATTATAACAAGGACATGAGTATCACACAATAGTGGAATATACATTTATTCAAACATAACTAATAAAAACAAAATAATTAAAACCAGGGGTTTTATTCCATGAAACCCTAAGTTTAATGTCTTCATCCTAACATAACCCCCTAAAAATTTTCTCAAGGATCATTCAAATAGTATGAATTATTATTTATTTAGGATTCATTATTTCATTTGGAAATTTCAGAAAGTTCACTAAAGAATTAAAGTAACTCAACAGCCTGAATAATTCTCCCGAAATACACAAAATATCTTTACCAAGCCTCATTCTACCAGTATAATTAAAACTCAGTTTTTTACAAATAATTAAGAGTAAAATAATAAAAATAAATATTATACAAAATATGAACATCCATACTCCTAACTTTATCCTATATACTTTCATACACACTTGATACATTCAACAATTTATAATTAGGTTCAACAGTTACTAGAAACAACATACCAACAACCTCACAACGACTCTTAAAAACCACTCCCATTAGTGAATAATGTTAAGTGTTCTCTAACTTGTCTAAGAAATTATAAAATTCATTTAAAAAACTCATTTTAAAAGTAATTCAATTAATAAAGGATATGCATATTGTCAACATCCGGTAAAATGTCCAAAAAGTCCTCTAACTCACTCTCAATAGATTGATAAAACTTATCTTCAACCCAAAGTTGAAAAAACTGTCTATGGACTCAACCTATACATTATAATATTCATTTTTATTAGAATAGGAATTATAAATAGACTTAATATTCTATATTTTTTAGGAATATGATGTAATATCAGGGTTGGGTACATGGGATGGTTGTAAAATTTGAATATATTGAGAAAAATTATTATAAAGTTAAATTATTTTAGGATGGAAAGATTTGTTGTACTGAATATTTTTTTTCTAATTTTAATCTAAATTATCACACATATTTCCTATTCCTATATAGCTTCAAATTAAATAAATCATTCATTAATATATTTAGTGAGAGATTTAGTGATCAGATCATCAAAAGGATAAATATTTTCCTTCCCAAGATCATCTCTACACACTTCCCGAAAAACATAAATTAGCTTAAAATGCACCCCCAAGAGGGGAATCTTGGATAAAATGAAATTACTTATGTTCCTAACAAACGTAATGGGAGAGTTTTCCCTTTCAAACATATATGATATCCCAAGATGTGGCTAATAATGGCCATCCAAAAATGATTAGAACCTTATTATCACACTCCATCTCAAGAATAATCAATTCAGTGGGAAACTATAGTTTCCTTACATTTACAAACACATCATCTGACATCTTATAGAGATAAGAAAAGGGTCTATCACCTAATTTTAATGACACTGAAGTTTATTTCAGATCCCTGAGACTGAAATTTTTTATAAATGTGTAGGGAATATGGTTGATGCTAGAACCTAAGTAACACAAGTATATAATCTCACCAATTTAACCAGTTTTATAAGAAATGAAAATAGATTGAGGGTATTTTAATTTCAAAGAAATATGTTTCTAGAAAATGGGTCTACAATCATCATTAAAACTAATGGATGAACTCTCACATAATCCCTCTTATTAGATAAAAATATTTCAATAAATTTCAAGTATGAATGAATATTTTCAAAGATTCCACATATGGAATGTTAACGTTGATGATAATAAAAGTTTTAAGGAATTTGAAGAAAACATGTTCGTTTTTATCTTTTAGTCATTTTGGAATATTTATGGGAGGGGAATAAGTCTTTAATATTGGTTGATTATTCTCCTCACTCTAAAACCTCGCATTTTTATTACCTACATTAATGAGTTCTCAGTTTTTTTATCTTGTTCCTTTTCAAGTGAAGATTCATTATTTTTTCTATGTTTCTAAAATCTATCTATATTTCCATTTTTGTGATGTTTCGGTTTTTTAATTCTTGATTCATCATGAACATTTATTTCTTCATTACTAGTAAATTCCATAACTGGTTATTAAGTTTTATAACCCAAAATTTTTATGTCTACTATAACATTTTCCCTTAGGTTTGGTTCTATTGTACTAGGTAGTTTTTCCATTTCCCTTCCTCCTAATCCTCTGGCTTGTTGACCCATTTTGACAAGAAAATTTTTTAAGACATATTTTTGAGATTCTATTTCATCTTTGTGCCCAACATCTTGAGAATAAATTAAATCCTTTAACCTAGACTCTTTAGAATCCAATTTATTAAAAATTTGGCTCAGAATACCCTCTAGATTATTTCATGAATTTTAATTTAGTGATTCTACCCAAAATTGATTTTTAAACTATAACTTATGTTGTGAAGAGAATATTGGTGCATTAGGATCCTTAAATAATCCTTGTTCCTTACATGAGATAATGAGGTTGTTTTTTATCGATAATTATATTAATTATAAATGGATCATTTAACCATTTATTAGATTCCCTATAAAAAACTAGGGGATGAACATAGGATGGATATAAAGATTAAAGTTAGGACAACAATTTTGAGCATGACCATGTATCCCACAATGATTAAACTGACCCTAAGTTTTTTTCATTAACTATAACAACCTTAGTATTCGTTCCAGCCCAAAGAATTGTAGTCTTCCTTATAAACTTGTATTGTAAAGTTTGAGCATGTTATAAATACTTTTATAAGTTCATAAGTAGTCATATCTGATAAGTTACCCCCACATGATTTCCCAACCAAATTTTTATTTTATGGGTAAGGTTAATTTAAAATGTATACATGAGAAGATGGGGATCTTATAGATGGTAGTGAATTTTACTAAGAATACATCTAATCATATCCCATACCTCATGAATTAAATCTTCCTCATAGAAAAAACCTTGTTATCTTATGCCTAACCTCAATTATGGTGTCAATGGGATATAATTTTTGGATCAGAATGGTAATTATGAAGAAATAAGAGGGGTCAGGGTTGGATTATGTTCCTTTTAAAAACATGCACATTAAATACCTTTTGAGATTAAAGATATTTTTTCCTTATCTATTGAAGATATGTGAGAACTATAAAATAAATAATGAAAAGAAAAGAACACAATGATGTATAGTGGTTTAGGAAATAGGAATCCCCAAGTCCACTCCACCAATTCTCTCTCTCCAAGCTTGATGATTTTCACTATCAGTCCTTTTTGATGTGGACCACTATAGTTGAGTGTAGCCAGTTGAAAATTTTATAATAAAAATTTTATAGGTCCTTTTAGTTATTTTATAGTGAAATGAAATATCCTTAGATTAGAACAAGAATATGACACTAGAAAATGAATTATTTTGACAAGTCAAAACTTCAACCAAAAAATATATTAAGATGAAGATGTTGAATACAGTTTCTTTTCACAGTTACAGTAGAAAATGATAGATGTAAATGAACTTTAATAAGGAACAAATGAAGAAATGTTTTATTCAAATTTAAACATGCTTTATTTAAACAGTAGTAGAGAAAATACTATGAAGATGATCAAACATGTATGTCTCCAAAGTGTAGCTCTGATAAGTTCTTTGTTGAATTTAAACAAAATAATAACAAAGAAATATAATAGTATAAATAGTCAAGTTGATCAAAAAAATAATAATAAAAAATATGTATATATCTAAAATTTATATCAAGAGGTGACAACACATTATTATTTTTTAATTCACATATGTATCTTTAGAAGAAGAAACTATCCGTATTTAATATTATTGTCAAATTACATCAGGAGAAATAACTCCAAAAATATCACACAATAAATCAGGATTATTAAAATTCAAAAATTTCAAATAATGTCATAACTTTACTTAGAAATATGAATGATTTAATCTTCTGAATAAGAGCCTTTGAATTGTTCTTTAAATAGCTTTAAATAGATATATAATTACAAAAATACCATTTTAGAAAACATAAAAATAATCCATAATTCAAAACATTGTAATTGGAAATGTCAAAAACAATATTTCTTTATGTAGATATGAACATCAAAAGTATGGTTGAAAATGTATGGTTGATTATGAAAGTATGGATAATGAACCATAAGTTTGTTCCTCAAATTTAGGATTGCTTCCAAAATTAGGGTTCCTGATCCATACATTCATTCCCAACATATGGTATGAAAGAATGGTTCATTACTAAAAGTAGGGTTCACAAACCATATGTTACTCTTAAAAATGTAGGGTATAAATAGTATTTCCAATATTCTTATAGACACACCTATAATATTCATAATTTGGGAAATCAAATAACCTCCAATGATTTTAATGATTAAAAATTAGTCTAGAGTAAAATAATTATTCTAGTCACTATTATCCTGAAAGTCACTTAATGTAACTTCCTTATAAATATAGATGTGTCTATTTGTAATATTTAAAAATCAAAAATAAATTAATGAAATTGTTGGATCAATATATTCCCAACATTATACTGATTTTTATTGATCATAAAACCTTTAAAACCATTATTAATATGAACATGAATAATAAATTAAATTTTACAAATATGATAATGAATAAATACTAATCAAATATCTCCATCATAAATAAAAATATTTTTATAAAGGAATATTTCCTACATATATTATCATTTTTAACATATTTATTTCTACACATTTCTCTTATTCATTCCTCAAAATTTTCCTATTTTTACATCTCTACCCATAAATTTCATCCCCTTTTGTGACATTAAAAATAAATTAAGAAACAGATTAATGCACATTTGGTATTGAAAAAATAAATACAAAAATAATACAAAAATTGAGGGAAAAAATAAATTTTCTTTTATAAAATAACATTTTATAATTTCTTTTGGATTCGATTTTTGATAGGCTATGGTAGAGGAAAATAGTTGACCATTTTAGAAAGGTTAAATAGTTTATATTCACTATACAAACATTGAAATTTGTTAGTCACATCATCGAGAACTCTAAACAATAGTTCTATTCTCCTTTGAACGTCTATATATATTTGATCCATTAAAGAAGATGAGAAATATTTAACTAAAAACTCTTTTGGCTCATTAATATTTGACTTAGTAATAACTACACATTGAATTTTATCCATTTTAATTTCCATATCAACTTTAAATGTATCAAATTATTATTTAGAAATTGTGATTTCTAACAAAATTTGATACTTCCTTTGAAGATAAAAATACTACTTTTGTAATAGAAGAGTTTTCCATATCTTTATAATATTTTATATAACTTTTTAGATCTTCATGTAGCGTCAATACCTATTCATTCAGAAGATTAAACATGAAAAAATACTCTTAATAGAGAATTCAATTTTGAGCTATTTGAGAATATTGAACTTTTGGTTATTCAAAATAAAGGATTTTTATACCTTCACCAGAATATTTTTCTAAGGAAATATCAATAAAATAAATTGATTGTTCTACAAATAAATTAATCCTATCATCCGTAAATGAATTATCTTACTTATAAAATTATTTTAAATCATTTTCTATAAAAAATTAATTAAATGATCTGATCTTTTAATGATTATCATTTGATAATAAAATTTATTTGATCTTGAAGTCCTAGGTCTCTTGATTCCACTATTAATGGATTCTTCCAAAGTCTTTTATTTTTGGAATTTCAAAGAATAAAGACAAAATTTTTGAGTTGGTTCAAGAAGAATTTATGGTCCGAAAGAGGAAGAAGAAAGGTTTTATTCTGAATATTTTCAGATGGTGTTTCATATTCTCAAGAAAAAATATAGAGTAATCATTTTATATTTTTATTTGAAAAGAAATTTTTACATAAGAAAATGATTTTAAAAGAATAACTTAAGTAATTAAATATAATTTTGGAGATAAATAAATTTTCTAATTAAAATAGTTTTATAAAATTAATGATCAATTAAGAAAATAATTTTTCATTAGATAAACATGTATTCTTTCATGTGATTGAAATTAATACAAGAAAGTACTACATAAAACCCATTAATTATAATGTCTCCAAGAAAACTAGTCTTAAGAATATATATAAACAATTTTTAATGAAATAAAAAAATAATTAGATTTTTAGACTTATTATTATACTTTATAAATTTTTTACATACCTAAATATGCCATTGAATAATCTTTAAGAATTATGAAAGGTATAACCAAATTTTTTTAAAATATTGATTAATCACAAAAATAATATATTGAGAAAATATTTAACACAATATGCATAAAAGAAATACTTCCTGAACATTAATAGCTCCAACTTCGAGGATATTTTATTTTAGAAGATGAACTATTTTGGAGTTGATCAAAAAATAGAAGAAATAATTCATAAATATAAAAATGGAGTTTAATGGATTATATTTTAAAAATATAAAACACAATTTCTTTTTGTTATCCATATGATTTTGGGTTCATTAGTGTTAGTAACTAAAGATTTAGGTATCCAAATCTATTTTCAATAAGTAGAGACTCCATAATTAAAGATAGCTAATTATTTTTAATAATAAACATTCTTAACACCATAGAATTAAGGTTTTCTAAAATATCATCCATTAATATATTTTATAGTGGAAAAATTTGACAAAATATATGATCTTTATTTTTGAACAAAGAACAAAATGATTTCTATATAATTTGGGGTTTTCTCCATTACTTACAATCCCAAGTTTACTATTTTTATTAGCTTTATTTTTACCAAGAATTTTATTCAAAAAAAAATTCTCCATTAATAATAATTTTATAGTATTATTTTAAAGAATTAAATTTATCTAACAAATCCTTAATTTAATTTTCATGAAAAATATAATAAAATTTGGAATAATTAGATGTAATATGTGTAATTTTTTATAAACAATATTTATCAGTAGAAATTATGTCATAATATTTTCTATGTTTTCTATGCTCTTTATTTAAATATTCAAAGTTGTCTTGAAGTATAAAAAAATATTTATTTAATTAATCATAAGAATGTTTTTTAGAATTTTAATATTGAGAATATGAATAATCCATCTCATCAGCATGATCCATAAGACATAGATTTACCATTTTATTTTCATACTCAGCTTTAGATTTTTTTTTTGTGTATTCATCATTTGAATTAGAAGATTCAATCCAATTATCATTCATAAATTTATTACCATTTCACTTATAATTATATTTCCATTGAACTTTAATTATAGAACAGTTAGACTTTGTGTGACCTTTCTCCTTACATTCAGTGCATCAATATTCTTTATACCTTTTTAATTTATTCTTTTTCTTATTGTATAGTTTCCCAAAACATTTAGAATGATATGATAGCTCTTTATCTGAATAAGAATAACTTGAATTAGAGGATTTATCCATCGTATTTTTGATTGCATTGTCTACCTTTTTTGATAGAGATATGATTTTAAGCTTTAGATTGCATATCATCTTCATACATTATAAAGGTTCCAATCAGTTATTTCATTTTAAATTCTTTAACTAGTGTGGATTGAACAATAGGAGTAGATATTCCATTCCACAAATAGGGTAAGACTCTAAGTACATTTAAATATTGATATGGTTGTTTAATTGGATCTCTAAAGTAGCAATATCATTGACACATTTCTTCAATATTCCATTCATCCGAGAGATTATTTTACATTTAGGAATCCTAAATACATCAAATTTAAATTTTATAGATTTTTATCTCAGTTTTATAATATTATTAGTTAATTTATTGGAAAAAAAATGATATTCACATCTCATATATAGAAAAACACTAAGAGACTCAATTAAATCCATCAGTTTCTAATCTATAGAAAATAACATTCATATCTCTCAAATTAAGATCATATTATTTCTCTTGATCATCATTCCATTTTTACATATCTTCTTTAGGAATTTCATAGAGCTTGGCTACCTATAAATAAACTCTTATTCCATAATTGTGCATATAAATAATCATTTTTTCTTTCAAGAATTTGTAATTATCACCATTAAAGTAAGGTGCATAGATCATTGAAATACATTCTCTAAGATTAAGCATTTGAGATTTATCTTCATATGGATCTTTAACTCTGACTTTTTAGAGTCAAAAGTAATATAACCAATTGATTTTTACATTTTAATACTAAATGATGGTATTAGGTATAAATAAAATAATCTTCAAGGATTATCAGAAAGGTAAATATAGTAACATTTAACTTCCTCAGATACCAATTATTGGGCCAGAACGGGAAAGATGAAGATACAAGAGGGGGTGAATTGTGTTTGTTTTAAAACATGATAGAAATAATACTTCCCTATTGATACTAAAGTTATTCATTCCTTCTCTCTTAAAGATGAGTGAGAAGTGTAAAAATAAATAAAGAAAAGAACATAACACTATGATGTATAGTGGTTTGGGGCATAGAAATCCATTAGTCCACTCAATCAATGTTCTCTCTATGAGATTTTTAATTTTCACTAGTAAGTACTTTTTTTAGGGACCACTATAAATTAGTGAAGATATTTGCAACCTTTACAACAAGTCTTTTATAGGGCCTTATGGTTCTTTTACAGGGAACCAAAATATCAAAACCTTAGTATATAAAGCAGACACTCCACCCTAATTGAGTATAAGTAGTTGAAACTTAAACATAAAATAGATTAAGATACAGAGGTTGAATACTGGTTCATCTCATAATTATAGAAATAAATTATACATGTAAATGATATTTAATAAAGCACAACTGTAGGAAAATATTATTCAACATCAAATAATAATCCTCTAAATAATAGTAGATAAAACACTAGGTAGATGATCAAACCTGTATATTTGTAATGTATAGCTCTGATAAGAGATTTTTTGAACTAAAACAAAAGACAATAAAATAAATATTGCAGTAGAAACATTTGATTCGATCAAACATTTAAAAATAAAAAACATGTATGTCACCAAAGTATAGCTGCAGAGGTGCCAAAACATTATTATTTTTGAATGCGAATCTATATATTTAGAAGAATAAACTATCAGTATTTAACATGATAGTCAAATTTCTTCATGTCCAAAAAATCCATAAAATTCTCATGATAAATCTTGATTATTAAAATTAAAAAAGTTAAAATAATTTTGTAAATTTACGTATAAATATGAAATATTTAATCTATTGAGTATGCGCCTCTGAATCTATATTTAGATAGATTTAAAGAGATATTTAATTTTGGTGTGACCACTATAAAAAATATGGAAATAATCAATAATTCTAAACTCTGTATTGACCAAGTCAAACGTAGGGTTTCTCTACATAGATAAAAACATCAAAAGCATGGTTGAAAATGTATTTTTGATTAAAATGGTAGGTATGATGAACCATACATTTTTTCCTCAAACATAGGATTTTTTTTCAAAAGTTGGTTCCCTGATCTATATGTTCATTCTAAACATAAGGTATGATAGTATGGTTCCATAATGAATGTAGGGTTTAAAAACCATAATTTCTACTTAAATGTATAGTATAAATAAATTTCTAGTATTCTTATAAACATGTCCACAATACTTATACTTTGAAAAATAAAATAACCTTCCACAAGTTTAAAGTCTAAAAATTATTATAGAATAAAATAATTATTCCGGGTATTGTTATCCTAAAATTCACTTATAGTAATTTCATTATCAATGTATATGTGGGTATTTGTGAGCATAAAAATCATAAAAGAAATTACTAAATTGTTGAATAAACACATTCTCAATAATATCCCCAGTTATTATGATAAAAAACCCATAAAACCAATATTTACATAAACATGAATAGGAAATGAAAATTTAAAAATACCAGAATAAAAAAATTTCAATAAAATTTCTCCCTCATAAATAAAATGTTTTTTCAAAGAAATTTCTCCGATATATATTTTAAATTTCCTCGACATATTTATTTCGATACATTTCTCATATTGATTCCTTAAAATTTTCATATTTTTTGCATCTCTTCCCATAAATTTCCCCTATCTTTAAAATCAAAAAGAAATTAAGACATAGAATAATGAACATATATTGTAGAAAAAATAATTATGCCAAAAAGATACTTAAAGTGAGAGAAAAAAATAAAAAATTAAAAAATTAAAAAATTTATATTTTATATAAATCATTTGGTTTTCATTTTGGATAGGTTATAATAAAGGAAATGAACAGAGTATTTTACAATGCTTAAATGGTTCATCTTCACTCTCCAAACTTTGAACACTTTTACTCACAATTCTAAAACTTTCGAAAATAATTATATTCTACTTTTAACATCTACAAATCATTGATGAATCAAAGAATATAAGAATATATTAACTAAAAAATACTTTATCTCATTAAGATCTGACATAGTAATTGTTTCAATTTATATTTTATTCATTTTTCTTACCATATCCACTTTAAATTCATCAAAGTTTTCTTTTGAAATTGTTTTTTTCTTGTAATCATTGATACTTCATTTGAAGAGAAACAAAAAATTATATTGAAATAAAATAATTTTCCTAATATTCATAATATTTTATAGACCTTTTTAGATCTTAATGAAGCATTACTAATTTATTATTCATAATATTAAAATTTGAAACAAACTATATAGAGGGCATACCATCTTTTTCTATTTAAGAAGTTTGAAATTCTTGTTCTTAAAAACCAGGGATTTCTATACCTTCACATGAAGGTTTCTCTATGGAAAAATCAATAAAAGAAAATGAATATACTCCTAAAATATCAATTATAGACATAGAAAAATAATTATCTTGCTTATATAATTATTTTAACTCATTTATGAACAACTAAAATGACTAAAATTATCCAAACCATGAACTATTATCATTTGAGAATAACATTTCTCTAAGCTTGAAGTCCTAGCTCTCTTTTTTACCTCTTAGAATGAGTTCTTAAAAACCCTTTGAGTGTGGAATTTCAATGAATGAAGAAAATGTTTTGGACAGGGTTCCAGAAGAATTTAGGGTATGAAATAAGAAGAGGAGAGGTTTTATTCTAATGGGTTTTAGGTGATGTTTCAAATTATCAGGCCAAAATATATAGTTATTGTTTCAGATTTTTTATATTAAAAGATATATTTACAAAATAAAATTATTTCCAAAGAATAAATTTAAGTAATGTATAACATTTCTTAGACAAATAAATTTTTAAATAAAATGAGTTTTATAAAATATCAGATTAATTAATAACATAGTTTTTTTATTAAATAGACCAATCCTTCTTCACGTGAGATAAAAAATATAAAAAAGTACTACATGCACCACTAAAATTATAACTTATCTAAAAAAATAGTCTTAAAATTATATATAAAATAGTTTTTAAGGAAAATTAAAATAATAAAAATTTTACACACATTAGAATACGTTAGAAATTTTGTTACATATTTTAGTATAAAATTAAATAATATTTAAACAGTATACATGATGTAATCAAAATAGTTCAACAAATTGATTCATAACATAAAATAATAGAGTGAAAAAAGATTTTACAATTTAAGAATAAAAGAAATACTTCTAGAACATTACTATATCCATCTTTAAGTATCATTTATTTTAGATAACTACTTCTGAGTTGATAAAAAATATAATAAATCATTCATAAATATAACAATGGAGTTCAGTATCATATATCTAAAAAATTTCAAACACATGTACCTTTCAATACCTATATGATTTTGGACTAGTAGTGTTAGAAACTAAAGATTTAGGTAACCAAATATAATTTCTTTCAGCAGAGACTCTATAATTAAGGGTAGATAATGCTTTTAAAAAATGAACTTTCTTGATATCATGAAATTTATTTTTTTTCTAAAATATCATTCACTAGAATATTTTCTATTTATAGCAAATTGAAAACATTTAACAATATATATTCTCTTGATTCTTGAATGAGGAACATAATAATTTATATACAATTTGTGCTTTTCTCTATACTTCCAATCACTATACCCTTATTTTTAGTTTTATTATTACCAAAAAAATTATTCAAATAGTTTTATCCATTAATAACGATGATATAGGCTAGTTTTAAAGTATTAAATTCATCTGAACATTTCTTTAACTTATTTTCATGAAAAAATAAATAATCATTTTGGAATAATTAGATCATAAAAACATAATATATTTGATAAAAATTATTTATCATTAGGAAAATATTCATAATATTTTACAAGTTTTCTACAATTTTTCTTTAAATATTCAAATTTTTCATGAAGCATAAAAAATATTTATTTAATTAATCATATCAATGTTCTTGGGAATTATAATTTTGAGAGAAGGAAGAGAGAACCTCATCAGCCTGATCCGTAAGATATGTACTTACAATTTTATTTTCAGGCCTAACATCAGAGTTTATAGTGGATTCATAACTTGAATTAGAAGAAGCACTCCAATTAGCCTTCATGAATTTATCACCATTTATTTTATAATTATATTACCCCTTATATTTAATAATTGGAAAATTATACATTGTATGAACTTTCTCCTTGAATTTAGAGAATCTATATTCTTTATTCCTTTTTAATTTCTTTTTTCTAGGATTTTATAGTTTTCTAAATCTTTTGTAATGATCTAATATAACTTTAATTAAATCTAAATAACTTAAATTAGAAGATTTGTCTTTTATAGTTTTTAGTCAAACATCTTCCTTTTTGATAGGGGGATAACATTCAGCTTTGACTTACGCCTCAAAATGATACATCATCAAGTTATCAATTAGTGATTTTATTTTCAATTATTTATTATGTTTGGATTGATTAATAATAGTAGATATTCGATTACACTTAGAGCATAAAGTTATGAGTACCTTTAAATCTTGATTTAGTTGTTTAATTGGATCTACAAAGGTAAAAATAGCATTGATAAATTTTTCAATCTTCCATTTATCTAAGTAATTATTTCATATTCATGGATCTTTCATGTACAAAAATTCAAATTTTCAGTGTCTTACATTTGTTGTCTGACATTACCAGTTCCTTTATAGGAAAAAAATAGTATTCAACATATCATATATGGTTTAACACTATGATAATCGATTGAATTAATTTTTTCATAATCCAGAAAGAATAACATTAATATCTCTCGAACTAAGATCATATTATTTCTACTAATCATCATTTCATTTTTTTAGATATTATTTTGGAATTTCATAGGTCTTGAACACCTTTAGATATATTAATGTTTAAATATTTTTCATATAAATAATAATTTATTATTTCCAGTATCGATCATTATCACCATTAAAATAAGTTTCATGGATTATTGACATACCTTCTCTGTGAGAAACCACTTCATATTTATCTTTATCTAGATATTTTACACTAAATTTTTATAGTAAAAATAATATAACCAATTTAATATGAACTTTGAATATTAAATTATGTTATTAGGAAGAAATTATAGATTCATTTAGGATTTATAGAAATATATAGAAATAAAGGCCTTCCTCTGATACCAATTTTTGTGTCTGAATGATAATAATGAAGAAACAAGAGGGGGTGAATTGAATTCCTTTAAAAACATAAAAAAATTATTAATTATTGATATGAAATTGATATTTTCCTTTTATGTTAAATATAAGTGAGTAGCATAAAATAAATAAATAAAAGAACAAAATATAGTGATGTATAGTGGTCTAGGGCACATGAATCCCCAAGTCCACTTCACTAATTCTCTCTATATGGATTAAGTGATTTTCACTAGTAGGTCCATTTGTTGAGGACCTCTAAAAATGAGTGTTGGAATACAAATTTACAATAAGGGTTTATATGGTATTATAGTTATATTTTAGGGAACCAAAATATCCAAATCTTAGCATGAGAAGCTGACATTCCACCACGAATGAGTATGATCATTTGACACATCAACAAAAAATTGATTAAGATGATGAGGTTTTATATTAGTTCAGATCACAGTTTCAAAAACCACTGATTGATGTAAATGATCTTTAATAAATTATATAAGTATAAAAATATTCTTCAACATCAAACATGATTACTTTAAATAGTAGTATAGATAATACTAGACAGATGATAAAAAATGTATATATCCAAAGTGTAGATCTGATATGTTATTTTTCAAAATATAGAAAAATATTAACAAAGAAATAAAGTACCATCAATATTTGATCCAATAAAATATATTAGAATCAAATAATTCATGTCTACAATATATCTTTAGAGGTGAGGACACATTTTTTTGAATGCACATCCTTAACTTTAGAAGAAGAAACTGTTGGTATTTAATATGACATTAAAATTGTTTCAGGTAAAAAAACTCCATAAATATCACATAATATATCATGATTATTCAAATTCAAAAATTTAATAGAATTTTTTAACTTTCCTTAATAATGATTAAATATTTTTAATACAAGACTTTTAATCCTTCTTTAAATAGATTTAAAGGTATATTTAATTTTATTGAGATCATTGTAGAAAACATGGAAATAATACATAATTCAGAACTCTATAATTGACCAAGTAAAATGTAGAGTTTATCTATTTAGAGAAAAACTTCAAAAGTATGGTAAAAAAGGTATGGTGGATTATAAAATTAGGGATAATGAACTATAAATTTGTTCCTCAAATGTAGGGTTTCTTCCAAAAGTAGGGTTCCTGGTCTATACATTCCTTCTAAATGTTGGGTACAAAAGTATGTTTCCAAACTGAAATTACGGTTCAAAAACTATATGTTCAACTTTAAACATAGGGTGTAAATAGTGTTTCTAGTATTATTATAAATACATCTAGAATACTTATACTTTGAGAAATCAAATAACCTCCAACAGGTTTAATTTCTAAAAATGATTCTAAAATAAAATAATTATTCTAGTAATTTTTATTCTGAAATTAACTTAAAGTTACTTAATTAGAATGATAGATGTGGGTGTTTTTGAGAATCAAAATCAGAAGTAAATTAATGAAATTATTGGATCATCACATGCTCAAAAATATCTGGACAAAAATATATTGAAAATATTATTTTAGGTGTCAATATTTCCTCATCTATGTTTTGAAACCATTTCCTAGACCAACCCTTAAGACATAAGGGAAAACATATCAACCTAAACTCCCCTTCAGTCTAACCACATAGAGGTAGATATTGGAAAGAACTATAAAAATATCTAGTAAACTCTAATGAATACTCTGAAGGTCGGGTTAATGATGGAGTCCTGCAGAGATGAGACATTTTTAACTCCTAGTAACTGGACCTAGGAAAAAACCTTATACATGAATGATTGATCTACATAGAAGGCTATTGAAACTCCCCAAGTCTAGTTATCTTAGGGGATGGAACTATGGGTTGTGGTGGGTTCAAATTTCCATTTCCATGTCTTTTTGGTTTTATATTTTCCAAATTTTCCATTTTATTTTTTCTTCAATGAACAAAAAATGTCTATTTAGTATAGAAATTGGTGTTTATAGTAAATTATATCAGGCTTGTGTGTGTATATATAATAAATTTTGATATAGTGACAAGTACAACACACAACAAATATATTATTTTTTAAAATATATTTTTTATTTTAAATTTTTCTATGTTTTTTTAAGTTTTATTTTTTTTGGATGATCGTAAATTGTTTATAAATAACCCCAAAATTTGGCCACAAATGACATTGAATCTGATAAAATTTATTTAAAAAAAACCCTATATATTACTGGAATGGTTTTGAGTTGGGTGTTGTATCCATAATGAAAGAAAATAATGTATAAACCAAAAAATGAAAAACCTAAAAAGTGAAGAGAATTTTGGGAAATGATGATGTATTGTGAAGACAATGGAAAAGGTGTTTGACAAAGGAGATTAAATTGGAGAAAATGAAATTTATAAGAAGATGATGATATATATATCATAGTATATGGAATTGGTTCATAATGTTTTCTATTTTTACTCAAATTTATTGCAACTATAAAATGACTAAAAGAATTAGTGCTGATTTACTAAGATGTTTCTCAATATAAAACATAGTTCATTAGTCATTCCTTAGTGTTTATCTATCAATAAACATGTAGAAATTTATTTTTTTCATAATAGATAAGAGAGACATTAAGTTTTACATTTTAATAACCTTGTTAGATTCTCAGGAGTTAAGTATACACTACGGTCTTCTATCAATTCCTGATGAATAATATATGTGATACTTATAATGAATGTAATGGTAACACTAAAAATTATTTTTAGTGAAATATTTTCAATAATGTGAGAATAATATATATATATTTGAAATAATTTTAATCTTATTACCTTTAATTTATTTATCAAAAAATACTAAAAAATATAAAATTATATATTTAATTAATGAACACATTTTGAAAATAAATATAGTAGAGACAAAACGTGATAAATAGGTTTTCTACTAAGGAAAAATTCTTCCTCAATCTCTAATATATGGCTCTGTTCTCTAGAATTTTTTCAATCTTCTACTCTCTAATCAATTCTCTATTATGTGTTTTATGTTCTCTAGTTCCAACTATATTTTAAAATATTTTTCTCTATCCCATATCATCAAATACCAAATTGGTAATTATCTTCACATCAATATCTAACATGCGGCATCCTTCACAGTACACAATTACAACTATTTGAACTGAGTAAAACCCTTGTAAAAATTGTGATAGACCCATGTAAAATTTACTTAATCCTCAACAAAGAACATGAAATTGTTTCCAAGATCAAATATATTTTTAAAGGTATTTATAAAATTAAATAATCTTCACCTATACTAATATTTTAGAACCTAATATGATCTCCTAAAAACCCTACTATAGCAGCAGGCCTGTAAATAATTCCTTTCCACAAGTTTATTTAGTGAAACCTTTCCCAATACTATAACCCATGAAATTACATGTTGTAAATGTAGATTTTTATTAGATATATAAAATTTCCTTTTATTTTAATTGAAAATAACTCAATAAATAAGCTTAGTACAAATCTAATTCAACTTTACCCCAATCTATCTAAATGAAAACTGGTAAAGAAAAATCCCAGGAATCATTCATGTTTCTCAGAAAATGGATGTAGTTTGGATTTTGATGAATGTATTAAGTGAATCATGACCTATGATTATAATTGAAAAAAATAATTAATTGAGATCCATCACTTCAAACTGAGATCGAGTTATCTTCTCAATCAAAACTCTTCAGTCATCTTCATCACCCACACAAGTATAACACAACTTCACTAGTGATGATATAAGCTCCATACAAAATCAATGTTCTTCTATACATGAAATTACTTAGAGGACTTCCAAATAATTATTATATTAAACCCACATCATAAAATATAGTAGTGATTAATAACATAACCTGTCTTGGAAGGACTATCTCCATTCATTTGTGACCCCCAATCAAAAAATTAGAAAACACAAAAAAAATCAGGTGGGATATCATCTTATTCCAAAAAAATTAGTTAAAATAAACTCTATCTTCAGTTACAATTTCGAAAATAGTGTAAGGATCAACTTATTTAGGGTAGATCGACTGTATGGGTCACCAGTCCACTTTATATCATGCCAAAAAATCTTCCTCGATGCACTATCACTTTTCATTAGAAAGATTCAATTTGTCTATATCAGTTATTAGGATTAGTTTATCATCCCAACTGGTAAAAGTTTATCTATGGTGAGTTTTATCATATTATTGATGTGAGAAACACCCTAGTTCTTTAGTAACTAATAGAAAAAGCATGGATTCCATCACAATCAATCTTTGATTAGTCATCCTCCCTATTTAGCTTTAGCTTAAAATGTTTTCATACTCAATACCCAAAATGGTTTGGTTGACATCATTTATCTTCCAACTCAAGAAAATTTGAATATTTCATATCATAAAATCCAATCTTATTTGAAAACCCAAATTCATATACTCTATCTTTTAACCCCGTATCTTTAACATCACTACTAGGAACATTTCATCTGGACAAACCAATCAATTTTCATCCACTTTGAACTAACTATTCAATTAGTAGACACCATAATAATGTTTCTCAACCTAGGTTCACCAAAGACTCTATATATTTCCATTTTTTTGATCAATTTGGAGCACATCAAAATTCCTTCTACAGTGTCATCAAGATCCTCGGGCATAGTTTCTTAATATTTGTATTCATGGTATGATTGGTTTTCTCATCGTAGTAGATTTTACTACCATAGTCTCATGGTAGTAGAGGTAGAGTGTCATGATTCATGGTATTATTACTTACTCATTGTAGGATTTCTTAAAGGTATAATATGCTTTTATGATAGAAGAAAAACATGAATGATAACAGCTCATTATTGTTTCTTGACTATAGAAGGGTGGAATTCATGATAGAAGAGTCTTTGATAATAGCATACTGGTCATAGAAAATTATATCGATCAATTCTCTATATATGGTAGTAATGTGTAACCCTCATAGTAGCATAACCATTCCTTCTAATGGTAGTAGTGATGTAACTATAGTAGAAATGACTACACGGTCTCAAAACTAAAATAAAAACTGGTTAAAAATTATAAATTTACTTTAACTAAAATATTTAGGCATTAAAATATATAGATTAAAAGAATTAAAAGATATTCAATTAATTATTTAATAAGAAAAATTTTCTATTAAAAATATTAAAATGTTAAAAAAACTAAATAAAAGTTTAAAAATTATATTCAAATCCCAATAGTTGTTAATTGATCTATTAATAAAAAATAAACTAAAAATTAAATTAATATAAACACATAAATTAATAAAAGTCACTTAAAATTAATATTTTAAAACAAAAATCCACAATTAAATAAAAGAATTAAATCTCAAAATTTTTATAATTTAAGAATAAAAACATAATTTTACACATAAACTTCATAAATTTAACACTTTAATGAAAAATTAACTATTAACACTAATTAACTAAAAAATATTTTAACATAATATGAAAATATTCATTAATTTTTAAATAATTTAACAACAATACTAAGTTATTCAATTACAAACATTGGTTTAACAATGAAAAAAACCTCCAATAACAAGAAATGATGTGGACAACCCTAACAATGTGAAATTGACATTATATATTCAAAATATTCGTATAATAAGTTTTGTGATTATTTCTAGACTGAGTTCCTTTAATCCAAAATGAAGAAGGACCATATATGGGAGGTTCTCTCCCTATAATAATGGAATTCTTATAAGACCCGAGATTCTTATGTAAGTGGTAAACAATATACCCCTAAAATAATTATTTAACACACTTTCTATTAATTTAACTTCATATTATAATAAAAATGGATTTATTTAAAAAATATATTTAAAAGACATATTTTAAAATTTTGTAAATTAAATTAATTTCGGATACCAAATATCGAAATTAGCTTAGGGTTAATTTTTGGAATTTCTATAAGAAAGGTATAATTTCAATGTAATATTATTTAATGTTTTGTCTACTATTATATAAATAAATTAAATTTATTACATCTAAATAATGACTAAAATATTGTTTTAACACCTATAGAAATATTTATTAACATTTATTAACTTAATAATTGATATGAAATAATAATAATAATGCTTAATTAATAAAAGATTTTTTTATAAAAAATATTTTTTCAATATATTATGTTTTAATTTAAATTTTATTTCTCCCATATTTTTAAATTTATTTTGATCAAATAGAGTCCACAATTCGAATCATTACTTAAAAATTTTGTAAGAGGGATTGTCTATTTTTTTTAGTAAAATAATATTTACCATGATTCATTTTAATCAATGTTATTTGGGGGGGGGGGGGTAAATGGGTAAATTAAAGAGAGTTTAAACATTAATGATTAAAATGATACTAATTAATTCAGGAAAAACATTTTTAGGTATGAAATTATATCCCATATTACTTACTAATATCTCATTACCTAAAAACCCAAACTTCTATGTGATTCCACATTTCCCTTCACTAAAAAATAGTTTCCCTATAAATTTCCATGATTTTCACCTATAAAAGACATAAATTCCACCTATTATCCAATAAATCTTCACCCTAAAGATATTTAGAATGAATTTCCACTCAAATTTCCACACAAGAGTCTCTACAAATAGTGTTTAAGGTTATAAAGATTTATTATTAAACCATAATAAGCTACCTTTCATGTATGGGTTTCTAATCCTCCTCTTTCCTTTTCAACTTCATTAATTTTGTTATAATTTCATTTAAAATTCTATTTTATATACTTCCATACTTTTTATTCCAGGGTATTATCATATATTTGATAGGTTATTAATTATATATTACTTATTTCCTCTCATTATAACATTTTATTAAGCCATTATTATATCTAAGTAAGTGTTCCAAACCTCTAATATACCTTTTATTTTTAAAATCATTCCATTTCATTTTTTCAATAATAAAAATATTATTATTTATTAAAATAAATACCTTATCATATAATAAATTTGATATCCCAATTACCTATAATTATGATACCTTAATAAGCCATTATAATTATCAAACCCTTCAAAGAAAGAAAATATACAAAAATTATAGTGCAGTGAAGTAGGTGTGGTTTGGTAGAAATGAAATCCTTTTTTGGATGAAAACAAGCGAATTTAGGGATTGTAATAGATTTACCTATGGGTAATAAACCTAAATATTTTGGTTGGGTATTCACTCAACATTTACATAGTGCACAACTAGTGGGACTTATTGCACACCTAGTTTGAAACTCCCATGGGATATGCGTTGAATAGATCATGAGGTATTTTCGAACCATAATGAAGGAATTTTTTTATTGATTTCCCAAAAAAAATTCTATTAGCTACTTCATTTTTATCAGTCCATTGAAAATTATTTATTCTATTACATTGCGACTGTTCTATTATTTATAAATTGATTGCACCATATTCACCAAAATGTCCATATGTTTTCATTTAATAGAGAAATATTGAAATTTAGTATATCCATGTTCCTATATTGGAGAATATTGATTACATAGACATGATTTATATATGATGTTTCCTAAGGAACATTATGATATGTACTGATTATGAATCCCATCATATGATGAATGCATTGGACAAAATTAGTGATCGGTGGTCCCCAAAATTATATATCCCCCTTGATGCATTTATAAATCCAAGAGAAACTATATCTTGGGAAATTGGGTGTATACCATAACCATTTATAAATGATGTCTTGGAATGACGCCTTGATGGTAAGATTAAGATTTACATCACTATGTATTCCATCACTATGAATGAATTTATTACTGTGCATATAATTATTTATATTGAAATATTATCTATGGATTTATTTCGTGCTCATGAGATCAAACTTAAATATACATGTATTTTTTATTGTATAAATTATGATGAAAAATCCATTTATTATGGAATTTATTTATATTATTTATTCCATACTTATGTATGAAATCATAAAGTGTACACTACCCTGTACTGTGCATCTAATATCACCTCTTTATATTTTTTCCATTTCCCAAGGATATGCTAAAGATTAATATGTGTGATGTGTTGAATTTCAATGAGAAATAATAACTTTTTAGTGTATTATAAGTATGTATCTAATGTTTTGAATGTGTGGTACTATTCATTAATGTATCTAGTTTCTTGAGACTACTAAGTCGTTTAATACTTTACACTATGATCTATGTATTCAATACAAATGTAATACAATAAACACCAAATCCAAGGTAATAGATTAAGGGTGTTGTAATTTTTATCAAAGAATGTTTAAGAGAAATTTATGAACAAGATTTCAGAGAACATAGTTTGAAAACAAAACCAAATGTTGAACCTTTAGGATATTCGAGAAATATTTCTAGTTTAAATGATACGAATTTCTAATAAACGCATGGAAATTATATATAATAATTTTTACTCCATAATTCTATCCAAAATAAAATTAATTATATTAAAATTTTAAATTGGAACATAATGGAATGATGTAACCATGTCAACACTCGTAATCAGTGTCAATATTTACCTCTTGATCAAATAAATGGTGATTCAATTTGAGTTGAGTAAAATATGAATTTATTAGCGTAGAAAATCAAGGTTATGAAAATTAACCTTTACTATATGAAACTACCTACTACTCCTCATCATGGTGTAACAATATTGGACTACTTTATACATCAATAATCTTAGGATTTTAATGGTACCACTAACCCATTAGTGGATGAGAAAAGAATCAAGTATTTATGAAATTAATTTCTTACTTTGGGATATAATTAATGTAGTATTATTATCATTGTTATATAATGACTAAATAAGTACTTCTATGAATCATGGTATTTGATTAAAACCTCCAAGAATTGGGAATATATTGAAATCATATAATGAAATTCTTTTAAAATTATAGTCATAAGGCATATTTTTCTCATGAGTGAAGAGGCGACTTGGAAAATGAAATTTCTAAATTTTAGAAAAATGAAGAGGAAGATATTATTGAATATTTTGATAGCTTCAAAATTCTATAAAGACTTTCTATAGATTATGTATGAAAATATGAAAGGAATATTGATAAATTATTTTATTCATTAAATAAATTTTTATATTGGAATTAATATATCAATCATTTTCATCCTTTGAGAAGATCATGACAAGTTCCATCATGACTGAGAAGGAGTTCTCTAAGCCGTTTTCTTTTATTGGTGAGATATATAAAAAATTGGAAGTATATTACCATATAAAAACGAAATTATCAATGTAAAATAATGGAAGGTTATAATTACAATCATGAAATTACTATAGAAAAAATGCTCTTGGGATTACATGAACGGAATAAGAGTTTTATACTTGTGTGGTGATTAATTCCATTAGGCTCATGGGTAGACGAGAAAGAGATACGCCTCAAATATCCAATGATTCAATTTTAATGATATGGTGAAATATTGAAATTAATTCCCTAAATGTCATGGTAATACACCCTATAGGATTTAAAATGGGAAAGGCTCTGCATATACTATCAAAAAAGTATGAGTTGTGGTCCCATGTGATGTCATAGAAGGTACATTTATCATAATAAAAAATATATCAAATGCATTATTTTATTCTGTATCTACACCATATTTCATATATTTAATGTTTTATAAGAATAATGTATCATCCCTTAATGTATTAAGGGAGTATTATTCAGTTAAAAATATTATTGGAAGTCTTATACAAAAAAATAGTGTTCGTCTATCTCTATTAAAATAAATGTTGGATCCTAAGTTGTAAAATAGTTTGTTATTCTAATGGTTGAATTTGATATAATCCATGGGATTAATTATCTTCCAATGATTAATGAAAAAAATTATTTTTGTGATAATAATATTACAATATTAGGGGATATAATATAATACCTTATTTTTAAAGTAGAGACTTCATTTCATGATTTGTGTTTAGAACTACCTCCAGTGGATCTTTTTAATGAAATTATGTGAGAATAGTAATCAATAAGGATATTCATAAGATAAAGGATATATCCTTTGTAAGAGATTATATTGAAGTATTTTCTGAATAAAAAAATGGATGTTTACCTAATTTTGAGTTTGAATTCTCTATTGATCTCATTCATGATACAAAGACCATATCTTAGCCACCCTATAGAATAGCTCAAGTGAAATTAAAGAAACAACTATAATATTTGTTTGATAAGTTATTAATATTCCCTTGTGTTTTACCATAGGGATAACCTATCATGTTTTTGAAAGAGAAGTATAGATCTATGAGGTTTTGAATATATTATAAGGAAAAAATACCATTTAAATTTAGAAAAATTATCCATTAACTAGAATTGATAATCTATTTTATTATACACAAAGGGATGAATACCTCTCAATGAATTATATCCTTTTTGGATTACATCTACTAAAATTCAAGAAGTATGATATACCAAAGAAGACTTTTTGAACAAGTTATGTGTATTGGGAGTTCACAATAATACCCTTTGGGTTTACTATTATACCCTTAGTGTTCATAGATTTTATGAATAGGGTATTCATGTATTATTATGATAAATGTATTATAGTTTTCATTAATGGTAGACTGATATACATTAAGAACTATTATAAACATGAGGACTATTTACAAACAATTTTTGACAATTTAAGGAAAGTGATATATACGTGAAATCTAATAATTGTGAATTTTAGATTCAACATGTTTTTTGAACAACTATATTATCTCTAAGAAAAGAATATTTTTCGACCCCACAAAGGTAATGGTTGTTAAATAATTGACCAATATAATTAATGTAATAGATATACATAGTTTCCTTGAAATAATAGGTTACTATTGGGGCTTTGTTGAAAACTATAACCAATAATATAATATATTAACCAAGTTTATATATAGATAGATTAAATTATCATGGATTTTTTAATATAAATATTTTTTTTGAATAACTAAATAAGATATTGATCAATGCACCCATTTTAACCTTACCCTTAGGAAAGGAAATATTTATTATATCTAATGATGCATTAAGGAAAGGACAATGATGTTTCCATTTGAAAAATGATAGATTATCTTCTTATGCATGATGAAAATTTAAAAACCATTATATAAAAGTACAACCTCATGAAAACAAGTTGAAAGCTCTAATATTTTACATGAAAATATTGAGAAAATATCTTTATAGTAAAACTTGTGATAAATATATGGATAAAAAAAGTAATAAGTATATATCTATGAAAAAATATCTTTACATGAGAAAAAGGAGATGAATAGAACTAATCAAGGCCTACGATGTATGATAAAATACCTCCTTGGGAAGGTGAAAAATGTAGAAAATAAATTGTGTGAGATAAATTATAGAATTATATCTATAATGATTATAGATAAGGATCCATTATTCAGGGATTTAGTATATTTAGATACAAAATTTATTTTTGAAAGAGAAACACCAATCCTTTTCCAATTAATTGTCTAACCATAATTACCAGAGTAGATAATGAAGTCTTAAAAAGGATAAAATGGGTTTATAAAAAATGATTTATGACATGGAAAATAAGAGCTTCAAAGACATAACTATAAAGATAGTATATTGATGATTTTAAAGACACATTGTGTACCGTTATTACTTGAGATGAAGATGGAATTCTAGGATGATTCTCATACCTCATTTTTTCAATAAAACCTAATAGTATCAAGATTTACAAAGATATAAGAGATAACTTATGGTTAAAAACATGAGGTGATAAATTTATGACTATGTGTCAAGATTATTGGTATTATGACATGTAAAATCTATGAGATATCTTATGAAGAGTTTAATGAAACCAATATCTATAAAAATTTGGAAGTGGGATAATATCACAATGGAATTTGTTACTAAATATAAAGCCCCAGCCTTAAACCTTACTTAATCTTGAGTTATTACAAGATTACACCTTGAAAATCTTTTCAGGTTTAGAGTTTTAGAGAATTAGATCATAAAACATGCATTACATTCCACATTTAAACAAAGTGGTTACATAAAGGATAGTATTCATTTTTCCCATCAACGGAAACATATTTAAAATAAAACATGGATTCTTTCTTGACACTTCCTTGACACAGTCATCATATCATGTACCTTTCCATTGACCTGTGAAAAACATTTCAAAAACATGGGATGAGCATAAAAAGCTCAGTAAGGGATATAAAAATATGGAAAGGAAACATGAGTACATATATACATAAGAATGAAATCATACTTTACCCATAAAACATAAGCACTTTAACATACCTCATCAAATCATGAATAAATCATAGAAATCATAAGACATAAAGGTAACTTGAGGCATTCATAACATTCTTACGTAGGGAGTAACCCTCTTGGTTATGTTTGGAATACCCATCACAGTATATTCCCTAAATCTCTTCGGAGAAACCTCAACATTTAACCCCTTCACATTACCCAATGTATTGGAGAGCTATATCGGGCTCACCCGCCCTTATTTTATCATGGAACTACCCATCTTCATAATAATGCCCAAGAACCATAACATAATCGTATCACATAAAACATACATAAAGGAAACATAACATTTCCACATTTCAATCACAAGATATCAATACAACACATTGACATAATAAAAACATTATGAAAATAATTTTCAATACCAAAATAAAATAAAAGTAAAACATGGTATTTATTTTACTTTTAAAAAAATGGATGGCTTGTAGAGGAAGCTAAAACTCAAATAATGGTCACAGCAGCGGAGAAGTCGTTGTCGCCGCATACGTACGACAAAAACATTCCCTTTTGTCATTTAGTAAAACGCTTCATATAAAAAAGATTCCTTTTGGATAAACATAAAAGTCAAAGGGGTTTATACTCCGTATAAAAGAAGGTTGTGTATAAAACAAAATATGCCTCAATGAAAGGAGATTGAGACGAAGTCCCATACCTCGGGTCCGACTTGACTCGATCGTTCATTAATGTCCTGAATAATAAACTTGAGTTAATTCCTACTTGGTTAAGAACCTTTTTAAAGTTAATTATTCCTTTTATATCACTTATTACCATGTCATGAACACTATGTAATTATTTAAGTTATTAACGGCCATTTTAACGATCATTGGTACTTCAGTCAAAAATAAAATCTTTATAATTACAGTTTGTTCATGTATCCATTATATCAAGAGTTATAATAATGATGTAGATATCATATATATCATATATATCCAGTATATACATGCATTTATAATATTACATAATCATTTAGAGGTAAGAAATGAAATGCACCGTTCATGGAGACGGTAAGCCGTACATACGCATGAACGCTAATTCCATTTCTATTTCATATTTAATGGAATTAAAACATAATGATACATAATAGTATAATAATTCCAGTATTTTATCATATATAATATCATTCAATCTATCCTTTATACGTACGAAATATGGTATTAACGAATCAAATCACTTTGAGGGGGCGGTAGTCCGCACTTCCTAAAATGAAGATATCGTGTTTACCCATAATGGAAACCATAAAGGTATGCCATAAATTATAAATACAGAAGATTAAGTAAAACATAAAAATATTATATATCATATATAAATATAGTGACATCTTAATGTCCACCTTTGAAGGTGTTATATGAGTGTTGAACAATCATCGTTTCATGAGGCAGAAATTCGCCATCCACAGAAACAGTATGTTCTTTAACCATTATATGTAGGTGTGTGTAAGTGTAGCTTGAATACTTCTTATAAAAACATCCTATTATATGTAAGATACTGGTTTTGTTACAAAAGTAATGAATAAAAATAGGTTAGGGGTTTGGAGAAGAAAAATAAAACATAAGAACACAAGAGAAGACACTACCTTTAAAACGGGTAACTCTTTTTTATTTGAGCTCAAAGGCTTCCTTGGGAAGACTTCTGCCCAAAGTGAGGCTTCTAGGAGTAAGAGAGGGATGTGGAGAGAGAAAAGGATCAGGGTTTGGCCGAGCCAAAGGCTTGAGAGGTGTGGGTAATGAGGAAGAGCTGGGGGCCTTTTATAAGAGGAGAGGAGGGGCACTCTTGGAAAGGTATAAAAGGTTACTTTATTTTCAAATGAGTTTCGGATTTTAAATGTCCCAAATTGATTTATTTCTAGGATAAGGTGATAAGGGTTCGAAATATACTCATCCAATAGGTCTTTGACATGTGTAAGTTATAGTTTTAACATTATCTTTTCATTTTATTTAAATCCTTTATTAATGAGGAAATCACTGTATCATCATGATGTCATAAATAATTTTAATTTATTTAATGTCTAAAAATTATAAAACAAATATCATGATGTAGGAAATCTTTTTATCTTTACAATTAATATTTATAGTCAAAAATATGACTTGTATAACCCCATTTAAAAACAGTTTTAGTAAAAAAACTCATGTTTGTGTCATTTTTACTTTTACTTTAAATAAAAGACATTAATGTCTTTATCTTACCCAAGTGGCTCAATGGGGTCCCAAAAATCGACCCATGGGTTTTAATGGTCGTCCATGACACATACAATAAGGGTAGGACATGTGTCAATTTCATTTCTTATTATTGAAACATTATTCTTACCTTAAATTACATTAATTCCCTCTAATCGCAATTAAAAACTTAAAAGTTAATATTCACCAAAAAATTATTTCAATCCCATTGAACCACATTTTACTTATTAATGACAACCATGTATGTGGGATTTTTGAAATTCAAAACACAGAGGTGGTAAAATTTCATTTAAACGAAAAATCAGTTTTTAAGTACCACTTAGTGGTTTCACTATTCATCAAAAATTGAAGTTTTTCAGAAAAAAACAAAAACTTCACCCTAAGATATATTTGATATTCTGAATTAAAAAATGATGTCTATTTTACAAAATTCAAAACATATAAGTTACATTAATTAATTTAAAAATTAATTCCTGCTGTCAGAGCAAATAGCGTGTTTCTATGAAACAATAAGTATCAAAATATTGACACTAGTTTAAGTTCAATTTCAAAGTGAAATTAATTCCAATGAACACTATTGAATTAAATGGTAAAAATATATTCAAATTACACTTTAAGACCAATTAAAAAGATAATATAATCATATAAACAAATTAGATTAAAAAGAGGTTTTGAATTAAAATACAACATTTTCACTATTCATTAAAAAAAGAACATTATCAGAAAAATATCAAAAATTTATCCAAAGTAAATTTCAATGTCCCAATCATAAAGAATAAGTTTATGTTGACAAATATAGCTTATAAAATTGTCAAAAGTTTGATTTAAAAATGGTTTTCCATCAAAAGGTAGTAAAACAATCTTTTAAAAATATTAGTGTATTCCATGCTTAAGATTGGATTTATTCTCATTTTAAGCCTCTAAAACACTATATAATTCCTAAATAGACATAGATAAGAATATCTATTATTCATTACTTACTTGGGATGTTGCATGCTTCCCCCCTTTAGAAAATTGCGTCCCTGCAATTTATTTACTTATCGAATAAGTGAGGTGTATTTAGCCCTCATTGCATTTTCAGATTCCCATGTTGCCTCTTCAATCATGTGGTTTTTCCACAAAACCTTAACCTGATGAATCACCTTATTTCGCAACACTTGATCCCTATGGTCAAGAATCTGTACCGGTTGTTCCTCATAAGATAGGTTCTCTTCCAGCTGAACTACCTATGGACTCAAAACATGAGATGAATCTAGAATATACTTTCTCAACATCGAAACATGAAAAACATTGTATACCAGAGATAAACTCGGAGGTAAAGCCACTCGGTAGGCAACTGATCCAACTCTCTCCAGAATTTCATATAGTCCAATGAACCTTGGACTCAGCTTTACTTTCTTACCAAATCGCATCACACTTTTCCATGGTTAGACTTTGAGAAAAACATGATCACCTACCTCAAAAGAGAGATCCTTCCTCCAGTTGTCTGCATAACTCTTCTGCCTGCTCTGAACTGTTCTCATGTGTTTCTGTATCATCTGAACTTTTTCTGCCAACTCTTCTACCAATTCTGGTCCCATCAGCTTCCTTTTACCCACTTCATCCAAGAAAGCTAGAGTTTGACACCACTTCCCATATAACGCCTCAAATGGTGCCATCTGTATACTGGAATGAAAACTGTTATTATATGAAAACTCAAACAAAGAAAGATGTTGGTCCCAACTTCCCTGATAATCCATCGAACAAGCACGTAGCATATCTTCCAAAGTCTGAATTGTTCGTTCTGATTGCCCATCTGACTGAGGATGAAAAGCTGTACTAAAATTTAATTCAGTACCCAACGACTTCTGAAGGCCTTTCCAAAAGTTATAAGTGAACCTCAGATCACAGTCAGATACAATGGAGTGAGGAACTCCATGTAACCTGACTATCTCTTTAAGATACAAACGGGAAAGTTGATCTAGGGAAAAAGTATCTCGTATAGTAAGGAAATGAGCAGATTTAGTCAAGCGATCAACAATAACCCGAATTACATTATTACCTCAAGGTGTCTTCGGCAATCCCACAACGAATTCCATGGATATATTTTCCCATTTCCACTCTGGAACTGGTAAAGGCTGAAGCATCCCTTTCGGTAACTGCCACTCTGCTTTAACCTGCTGACAAGTCAAACACTTCACAGTAAAATCAGCAATATCTCTTTTCATTCCTTCCCACCAGTAATACTCCCACAGATCTCTATACATCTTAGTACTGCTAGGATGAACTGAAAATGGAGAACTATGAGCTTCAAATAACAACTCTCTCTTCAACTGTAAATCACACAGCACACACAATCTCTTCCCAAATCTCAAAACAAAAACATTATCAATATTGAATTCAGGCGACTTACCCATCTGAACCAGCTCTACCTTTTTCTTCAACTCGCTGTCTTGCTTCTGTGCTTGCTTAATTCTATCTGATAGAGAAGATTTCACTGATACCTGAATCAAAATAGAAGAACATCCTTCACCAACAACTTCTATTCCAAAGTTCATCAAATCCTTAACCAAAGAATCACTTTCCAAACGCAACATCGTTAATGAAGCATTACTTTTTTGACTCAAAGAATCAGCCACTTTATTTGCTTTCCCCAGATGGTAATGAATTGTACAATCATAATCCTCGATTAATTCTAGCCATATCCTCTGTCTCATGTTCAATTATTTTTGAGTGAATATATACTTTACACTTTTGTGATCGGTATATATCTCACACTTTACTCCATACAAATGATGCCTCCAAATTTTTAAAGCAAAAACAACATCAGCTAATTCCAAATCATGTGTAGGGTAATTTACCTCATGAGTTTTCAACTGTCGTGAAGCATAAGAAATTACCTGATCATTCTACATTAGGATGCAATTAAGTCCTTTCAATGAAGCATCAATGTAGATAACAATCTCCCCATTCCTGGAAGGTAGTGCCAAAACTGGAGCATTCACCAATCTTCTTTTCAATTCCTGAAAACAATCATCACATTCTTTTTTCCAGATAAACTTAACACCCTTCCGAGTTAGCTTAGTCATTAGACTAGATAACCGTGAAAAATTTCTAAAAAACCTTCGGTAATAGCCTGCCAAACCATGGAAACTAAGAATCTCTGTTACATTTGGGGGTCTTGGCCATTCTTTAACAACCTTTGTTTTTGCAGGATCAACGGTTATCCCATCTTTAGAAACAATGTGACCAAGGAAAGAAATTTGTTGCAACCAAAACTCACACTTGCTGAATTTCCCATACAATTTCTTTTCTTTTAAGGTTTGAAAAATAACCCTTAAATGTCTTTCATGCTCCTCTTTACTTTTAGAAAACACCAAAATATCATCAATGAAAACCACCACAAACTTATCCAAGAACTCATGGAAAATTCTATTCATTAAGTCCATGAATATAATAGGTGCATTGGTTATCCCAAAAGGAATTACTAAAAATTCATAATGGCCATATCTTGTACGAAACTTAGTCTTCAGAACATCTTCTTCCTTTACCTTCAGCTGATGGTACCCCGATCTCATGTCAATCTTTGAAAAATACTGAGCTCCCTGGAGCTGATTAAACAAATCATCGATATAAGGAAAAAGATATTTGTTCTTAACAGTGATGTTATTCAAGGCTCTATAATCAATGCAAAGTCTCATTGAACTATCTTTCTTTTTAACAAATAAAACTAGAGCACCCCATGGTGATGTGCTAGGTCGAATGAAACCTTTCTCTAATAAATCTTGCAATTGCTCCTTCAACTCTAGAAGTTCAATTTGAGCCATTCGATAAGGGGGTTTTGAAATTGTCTTAGCATCAAGAACTAATTCTACAGTAAACTCAACTTCTTTATCTGGTATTATTCCAGGCAACTCATCAGGAAAAACATCAGGATACTCATTTACCACTGGCACATCATTAATCTAAACAGTTCCCTTATTTTCAACAATATGTGCAAGGTAACATTCATTTCCATCTTTTACAAGTTTCTCAGCCTCTTGATATGTTATCAACAGTAAGGGTTCATTATTGTACACAAACTGAAAGTCTTTCTGAAAAGAAACTTCTTTAGCTCTATAATCAATCTTAGCATGGTAAACAGAGAGCCAATCTATACACAGGATAACATCAAACTCTACTTGAGGTAGAACAATTAGGTTTGCAAGTAGGTTCTTTCCACGGATAAGGAAAGGAAGATTCTTATAAATTCTTTTTGCCTCAACATTTCCCCCAAGTGTTTTTACCACAAGTTCAGGAGTCATTTCTTGAGTTGGTATTCCCATTTTACTAGAAAAGTTTTCAGAGATGAAAGAATGTGTAGACCCCAAATCAAACAACACACTGTCATAATCAGAAAAAACAAAAAAAGTACCTGATACAACTTCATTTGATGGCCCGACATCTACTGAAGTAGTTGCAAAGGATTTCACCACCCCTTTCTACTTATAGTCTAACTACTTCCCATCACTCAAGCTCTTTGTCGGATACTCGTTTGCATAGTGACCCATCTCATTGCACTTAAAACATTTCACTAACTATAAATCAAATTTGGACTTACCATCACCTTGATCTTTTTTAGTGTAATCACGAGCCTTATGTCCCATCTTACCACATCGTTAGCACTTTACAGAATTCAGAAGACATTCCCCAGCATACCTTTTACCACATTTATCACAAACTAGAAACTTAGTTTTCTTACTGTCAGACCTTTTTGAAGAATTCTTTCCTTTCTCCTGCCACCTCGGTCTCTTCTTATGTTGGTTTTTATAGAACACTTGATCATCGAAAAACTCCATTTCCACCTTCTCAACACATAGAACAAGCTTTTCATAACTTTTGAACTCACGAGAAGCTAATTCCCTTCGATATTTTGGCTTTAATCCTGAGTAAAAACGATTGATTTTACTATCAAGGTCTCAGATAAAATTTAGAGCATACCTTGCAAATCGAGTGAACCTTTCTTCATAGGCAGCCACTGAGTCTTCCTCTTGCCTCAATTCTAGGAATTGTTTTTCCATCCTAAGTCCAATAGCCTTAGGAAAATACTTCTCAATAAACATACCTTTGAATTCATCCCAGTCGAGAGCATCAATCTCATCAGTATCCCTGATATTTTTAACTATCGACCACCACTGATCTGCCTCACCCTCTAAACGGTAAATAGAAAGACTAACCTTTTGATTGTCTGAACACCCCATGACATCGCAAATCTTCTCCAGTGCTTTAATCCACCCTTCAGTTAACACAGGGTCAGATGATCCTCTGAATGATGGGGGATGTTGCCTCATGAAATGTTCCACCACTGACATGTTCCTCTGCGGTTGATCTGGCTGATCTCATGCATGGCTACCACCACCATTTATCACTTGAGTCAACTATGCCATTACTGCAACAAACTATTCAATTCCAATTCCGACTATCTCAGGATGCTGATTTGGAAGGTTATGTCCTTCTGTATGCCTTCCTAGAACTGCTTCCCTGTTTCCTCTGCGGAAAACCATTCTGAATAAACATGCCTTAGATGAAGCAACATAGTAATCTTCAAATGCTATATCATTTCAATTTGACCATAAAAAAATATTTTTGGATAATCATTTAATATCATTCTAACTCCGAAATTTGTCTAAACCGACCTCTGATACCAACTATAAGGCCCCAACCTTAAACCTTAATTAATCTTGAGTTATTACAAGATTACACCTTGAGGATATTTTCAGGTTTAGAGTTTTAGAGAATTAGATCATAAAACATGAATTACATTCCAAATTTAAACAAAGCGGTTACATAAAGGATAGTATTCATTTTTCCCATCAACATAAACAAATTTAAAATAAAACATGGATTCTTTCTTGACACTTCCTTGACACTATCATCATATCATGTACCTTTCCCTTGACCTGTGAAAAACATTTCAAAAACTTGGGATGAGCATAAAAAGCTCAGTAAGGGATATAAAAAAATGGAAAGGAAACATGAGTACATATATACATAAGAATGAAATCATACTTTACCCATAAAACATAAGCACTTTAACATACCTCATCAAATCATGAATAAATCATATAAATCATAAGACATAAAGGTAACTTGAGGAATTCATAACATTCTTACGTAGGGAGTAACCCTCTTGGTTACATTTGGAATACCCATCATAGTATATTCCCTAAATCTCTTCGGAGAAACCTCAACGTTTAACCCCTTTTCATTACCCAATGCATTGGAGATCTATATCGGGCTCACCCGCCCTTAGTTTATCACGGAACCACCCGTCTTCATAATAATTCCCAAGAACCATAACATAATCATATCACATAAAACATACATAAAGGAAACATAACATTTCCACATTTCAATCACAAGATATCAAAACAACACATTGATATAATAAAAACATTATGAAAACCATTTTCAATACCAAAATAAAAGAAAAGTAAAACATGGTATTTATTTTACTTAAAAAAAGGTTTGGATTGTAGAGGAAGCTGAAACTCAAATAATGGTCACAGTGGTGGAGAAGTTGATGTCACCGCATACGTATGACAAAAACATTCCCTTTTTCCGTTTAGTAAAACGCTTCATATAAAAAAGATTCCTTTTGGATAAACTTAAAAGTCAAAGGGGTTTATACACCATATAAAATAAGGCTGTGTATAAAACAAAATATGCCTCAATGAAAGGAGATTGAGACGATGTCTCATACCTTGGGTCCGACGTGACTCGATCATTCTTTAACATCCTAAATAATAAACTTGAGTTAATTCCTACTTTCTTAAGAACCTTTTTCAAGTTCATTATTCCTTTTATATCACTTATTACCATGTCATGAACATTATGTAATTATTTAAGTTATTAACAGTCGTTTTAACGATCATTGGTACTTGAGTAAAAAATAAACTGTTTATAATTACAAGTTGTTCATGTATCCATTATATCCAGAGTTATACTCATGATGTAGATATCATATATATCATATATATCCAGTATATACATGAATTTAAAATATTACATAATCATTTAGAGGTAAGAAATGAAATGCACCGTTCATGGAGACGGTAAGCCGTACGTACGCATGAACGCTACTTCCATTTATATTTCATATTTAATGGAATTAAAACATAATGATACATAATAGTATTATAATTCCAGTATTTTATCATATATAATATCATTCAATCTATCCTTTATACGTACCACATATGGTATTAACGAATCAAATCACTTTGAGGGGGCGGTAGTCTGCACTTCCTAAAAAGAAGATATCGCGTTTACCCATAATGGAAACCATAAAGGTATGACATAAATGAAAAATACATAAGCTTAAGTAAAACATAAACATATTATATATCATATATAAATATAGTGAAATATTAATGGCCACCTTTGAAGGTGTTATATGATTGTTGAACAATCATTGTTTAGTGAGGCAGAAATTCGCCATCCACAGAAACAGTATGTTCTTTAACCATTAGATGTAGGTGTGTGTAAGTGTAGCTCGAATCCTTATTATAACAACATCCTAGTATATGTAAGATACTGGTGTTGTTACAAAAGAAATGAATAAAAAGAGTTTAGGGGTTTGGAGAAGCAAAATAAAACATAAGAACACAAGAGAAGACACTACCTTTAAAACGGGTAACTCTTCTTGATTTGAGCTCAAAGGCTTCCTTGGGAAGACTTCTGCCCAAAGTGAGGCTTCTAGGAGTAAGATAGGGATTTGGAGAGAGAAAATGAGCAGGGTTTGGCCGAGCCAAAGGCTTGAGAGGTGTGGGTAAGGAGGTAGAGGTGGGGGCCTTTTATAAGAGGAGAGGAGGGGCACTCTTAGAAAGGTATAAAAGGTTACTTTATTTTCAAATGAGTTTCGGATTTTAAATGTCCCAAATTGATGTATTTATAGGGTAAGGTGATAAGGGTACAGAAAATACTCATCCAATAGGTCTTTGACAAGTTTAAGTTATAGTTTTAACATTATCTTTTCATTTTATTTAAATCCTTTATTAATGAGGTAATCATTGCATCATCATGATGTCATAAATAATTTAATTTATTTAATGTCTAAAAATTATAAAATAAATATCATGATGTAGGAAATCTTTTTATATTTCCAATGAATATTTATAGTAAAAAATATGACTTGTATAACCCCATTTAAAAATCGTTTTAGTAAAATAACTCATGTTTGTGTTATTTTTACTTTTACTTTAAATAAAAGGCATTAATGTCTTTATCTTACCCAAGTGGCTCCATGGGGTCCCAAAAATCGACCCATGGGTTTTCATGGTCGGTCATGACACATCCAATAAGGTTAGTACATGTGTCAAGTTCATTTCATATTATTAAAACATTATTCTTACCTTAAATTACACTAATTACCTCTAATCGCGATTAAAAACATAAAAGTTACTATTCACCAAAAAATTAATTTAATCACATTGAACCACATTTTACTTCTTAAAGACAACCATGTATGTCAGATTGTTGAAATTCCAAACACAGAGGTGGTAAAATTTCATTTAAACGAAAAATCAGTTTTTTAAGTACCACTTAGTGGTTTCACTATTCATCAAAAATTGAAGTTCTTCAGAAAAATACCAAAACTTCACCCTAAGCTATATTTGATATTCCGAATTGAAAAATGATGTATATTTTAAAAAATTCAAAACATATAAGTTATATTAATTAATTAAATAATTAATTCCCGCTGTCAGAGCAAATAGCGTGTTTTTATGAAACAATAAGTATCAAAAGATTGACACTAGTTTAACTCCAATTTCAAAGGGAAATTAATTCCAACAACCACTATTGGATTAAATGGTAAAAATATATTCAAATTACACTTTAAGACAAATAAAAAAGATAATATTATCATATAAACAAATTATATTAAAAAGAGGTTTTGAATTAAAATACAACATTTTTTACTATTCATTAAAAAAAGAACATTATCATAAAAATACCAAAAATTTATCCAAAGTATATTTCAATGTCCCAATCATAAATAATAAGTTTATTTTGACAAATATAGCTTATAAAATTGTCAAAATTTTTATTTAAAAATGGTTTTCCATCAAAAGGCAGTAAAACAATCTTTTAAAAATATTAGTGTATTCTATGCTTAAGATTGGATTTATTCTCATTTTAAGCCTCTAAAACACTATCCAATTCCTAAATAGACATAGATAAGAATATATATTATTCATTACTTACTTGGTATGTTACACTAAACAACCTATGAAACCTAAGAATAATGATGATATTTGGATAACTGTTTATTGACACACCACATACATACAGTTTTTAACAATAAGGGAGGTTCTAATCCTTGAATTTCTTATATGAATCTATACCATTGATTTTTTTCAGTATCTTGTTTGAAATTATATCAAATTTATTAGATCATAACAGTAATTTAATATCTAAATTTTTTAGTATTACTCAAAAGCTTGTTAACAAAATTATACACTTGAGAATCAATTTCCATCCTAAAAAAGATGGAAATTATTATAGTGATATTAAAACAATAGAGGATAGATAAATTTGATACTCATATGAATTCCAAGGTACATGATACAAGTACCAACCTATGGTGGAATTATCATACAATAATACCTTCCATTATAGTATAAAAATAAATCCTTATGAGGCCTTATATGGGAAGTGATTTTTGAGTCCCACTAAATGGGATGAAGTTGGATAAAGAATTATTGTTTCTCAAAAATTCATTTAGAAGACAACTGAGAAGGTGCATGCTATCCAGACTCACATCAAGGATTCTTAGAGAAGGTATAAAATATATGTTGATAATTTGAGGAAGGAATGGAATTCCACGTATATGAACATGTCATCTTGATATTATCATAATGGAAGATATTTATAAGTTTTTGTAAAAATGGTATGCTCTATATAGGATATATTAGTACTTTTGAAACTATTGGGAGAAGTTAAATCATGACTTATTATTCGTATTTTCTACTAAAAGTCTCATAAGTACATGGATTCATTCATCTATCAATGTTAGGGAAGTACATGATCAACCCTACACACATAATCACTATCAAGGAAATGGATATTGAACTTGGATTGACTTATAATAAAGTGTATTTCTATAGTATTGGCACTGGAGAGAATTAATTATAGATTCATAAAACTCAGTTGGTGAAAGTACTTTGGAGTAATCATAAGATTTATGAAGTGACATGGGAATCAGATAACCAATGATGAAGAACTACCCACATTTTTTATTATCTAACATACCTAATAAATTTCAATGATGAAATTATTTAAGGATAGGAGAATGTATGACATGACATTATTCTAAAGTATGAAAAAACAATATCCCTAAAACTATTACATAAAACACATTATATTAATCCATAAATATTATTTATTAAAAATATATTTATTTCATTAATATATTAAAAAATTATATTTTAAAAAATTATAATTTTAATAAATTTTTGATTTTGAATATCAAAATTAACTTAGAGTTGATTTTGGAAATTTTTCATAAAAGTTTTTTTCAATGAATTGTTCTTTCAAGTGTTGTGTATTCTTATTTTAGTAAATTAAATTTATATATTATAAATGATAACTGTAATAAATTTTTTATAGATATTTAAATTTTTTTATAACCCCTTTAATTAGAAATTTATAGGAAATAAGGAGAAAACACTTAATGTATAAGAAGACATTTTTCTACAATAATTATTTTTTTCTATATCTTACATTTTAATGTGAAATTTAATTTTATCAAATTTAAAAATTAATTTTGATTAAATTAATTCCCATTTAGTAATCTTCACATTAATATTTTTTAATATGGTTTATCATATATAAATTTATTAAAATAATAATCACCATGGATAATATTTAGTCAAGGTTAATGGGTGTAAAATAAGTAAATTAAAGTGGATGAAAATTTTAATAATTAAAATGATTAATAAATGTTCTAGAATACCTTTGTTTCAAAGGAAATTCAACACCTCATGTATCATGAAAATATCTTTATTTTAATCACCAAAAGCCCATGTGGTTCTATCTTTACCCTTCACTGAACTTCAGTTTCCATGTAAATTTACCTTATTTTCACATATAAAAGTAGACCAATTCAACCCATTCTCTAATACCCATCCACTACAAAGACAATGACCATCAATTCCTTATAAATAGTCTCTAAAAGGTTATTTAAGGGTTCCAAGTAGTTTTTATCACAATTTAAAAAGAAACATTGCATGTAAGTGTTTCCAATCCACATAATTTATTTTGAATTTC
This sequence comes from Viscum album, assembly GCA_963277665.1. Lineage (NCBI taxonomy): Eukaryota > Viridiplantae > Streptophyta > Magnoliopsida > Santalales > Viscaceae > Viscum > Viscum album. Next base: position 1,260,655,257 of record OY728122.1, read on the forward strand.
ATTTTTTTTATTATCACATTTAAATTATTTTTAATATAAATGCTTTTTATTCAATGTTATTATAATTAATTTAATATATTATTAGTGAAATAATGTAACATCCTACCCCTTATCATTAGATTTATAGGGTGGGGAGACATTACAAGGACTTAAGAGATATATGCCATATGCCAAATATTGATAATAAATGTTGGGGGATTCATTTACAATTTAGGTGAAAATTTTTACTTTGAAGACAAACAACCAACCATCAAACCATAAAAAAATAAAACACTACAGGATTCAAGATAAAAAGGAAAGAAAATTGAAACATCTTATTTATATCGAAACCAACCAAAGAGTACCACCTCGAAAGAAAATTTACATCATGTAAATAGTGGTAGAAAAAATGATCAAAACTCAAGGACAAACTTATGAATCCAAGGCTACACATGCTCCAAGATCCAACTACACTAAACAACCTAAGTATCATGAAGTAGTACAAAATATTTTTGATACTTTAGCTTTTCATGTATCATGTTAGACGATATCTACAAAATCACCAAAGTTACAAAGTAGGGGTGAGTAATAAAACTCAGTAGGTTTACCCTAAAGACTTCCAAACTCATGCCACTAGGATAAAACATGTTAACAACATTTATATAAATATTTTATATAAAACTATTTCTAAACAGTTTAAATCAAAATATTAACACAACCCAAAGTAAACAGTTTCTCAAGGAAATAATATAAACAATTATTTAAATCATTTAACATTCTATTTTGTTATATCCCATTCCTTTCCACACAACCATACATACAAACATACATAAAACCCATATAACTCCCTATAATAGTGAGTGGTGAGTTATAATACCACTAATACATCACTTAGTAGACCACTTTTATGGGGTTACTTCATGCCTATATCCATCCCAACCTTTTTATGAGGGTACATCACACCCTTATCCATCCCAATTCATATGAACACATAGAACAGAACCATGAAAACTCATGCCAAATCCATGTGTGTTCTAACCATTAAATAAAACATCATTATTTTTATTGAAAATCATTTCTTTCATGTTGAAAAACTGACAATTATTTTAAAATAGACATTTTAAAATCATGTTATCAAAAACACATTCCAATAATAAACTAATTTCCCAATTTCTACAAATGATCACTCAAGAGAGTTTCAAAAATTATTTCACATTAAATAAAAAATAAATTTCAATCAAATCAATCAATTTGAAATTAATCCTCCAAGTTTTAAGATAGAGGATTCATGTGTGAAGGAACCTACCTCAAGAATTTTGGTGAAAAGAAGAATGACATGAAGAACATTTATGAAATTGGGTTAAATCTATAAAAAACTACCTTAGATATCTTCCCATGTCAATTACAAGACCAAAACTAAACATATTTTGCATCCAAAACCTTATATCTATCCAAAATAGTTGTATATCTAAGAAAATGAGAGAAATGAAAAATTAGGTCTAAGAAAAACACCATGAATGACCAAGAACGACCACTTACCATCAGGAATCAACTTCTAATCATCAAGGGAAGCCTTAAGTTCACCTACAGATCAATGGGATAACCTTCCATGACCTTTGGGAATGAGAAATCTCGAGTTAGGGCCACATTGGAGAACAAATGAGTGAGTTAAAGGGAAAACCAAGTTACATTACCTTTTTAAGGAGGTAGTTTTTTACCACGCATGGTTTAGTCACACCGTTAGGAAAACCATGAGCTAACCATGCGTTACCCAATACATTAAGGATGAACCTCCCACAGTTGCATCACACAGTTACAAAACCTTCTGGAAACCCTGCCAAATATCACTATGCAAAAAATGCACAACATAACACGGTTTCTCCTAGGCCTCCGTGCATAGCCTGTGTGCCTTCCCTTTTTTCCATTGTCTAAATCTGCACAGTTTTCTGTAAGTGTTGCATGGTTTCAACAAACCATGCACCTATAGAAAATACCCAAAAACTCTCAAAAGTTTTCCAGACTCTCCCAAACCTCACTCATATACTTTATATACTTAAAAAACATAAACAAAGTGTTATATACCAAAAACCAGGGGTGCTAAATTCTCTCCACCATTGGTCATTACGTACCCATAAAGTAGAAAACCAAAATTTATTTGAAGGATTTAAGAACATTTCTCTTTCATTTCATTATCTCATTTCCATTTATCATCCTAAATCTGACTATGTTGCCACAAAACTCACACTAGAATGATGCTTTTTCCACAAAATAATTTCTATTTCCTATCCATAATCTGCACTGGGATATATACTAATGAATCATCCGGCTCTAAGTCAATGTGATCCCATTTGATCGCATGGTTAGGGTGAGGCTAATACCTTCTCAACTGAGATATTTGGAAAAAATTATGCACCACACTAAACCGTCTTGAAAATACCAAACAATATTCCGCTACACCAACCTATTCCAGTATCTCAAAAGGGTCTATGTATTATGGAGATAACTTTTACTGCTCCCAAAATGATTATTTTCAAGACTTGGAGAGATCCTCAAGAACAGATGATGACTCACTGGGAATAACACTGACCATTGATGATGATCCACATATTATTTTTGATGAATCTGAGATGTCTCCACCCATTTCTTGATCAACTGAATATTCTCCATTGTTTATTGGACAAGGATTTACCCAAATAGTAAAGTCTAACCTTCTTCCGCCCAAAAAAGTGAAAAATGATAAGGATTCCCATACAAGTCTTCAAAAGGATGCATATTTATCAAGGATTGGTAGCTTTGTTTTATATATAAGAACTCCACTAATGGTACATAATCTTCCCCTGAGCCACCAGAATCCTTTACACAAGCCTTAAACATCTCTTACAACATTTTTATAGTCCTTTCAGATTTCCCATCTGTCTAAGGATGATACACCATACTTATAGTCAATTGATTCCCAAGGGATTTCTGTAAGTATTTCTGAAAATGAGATGTAAACCTCTGATATATGTCTGATACGATCGAAAATGGTATGCCATGTCTCTTTATGACTTCTTGAATATAGATTTTGGACAGATCCTCCATTGTACAAGTTTCACGAATAAGGATGAAATGTGCAGAATTTGTGAGATGATCCATAATCACCCATATGGAATCATGTTTCCAAACTATTCATGGGAGACATATTACAAAATCTGTAGCTACCTGCCCCCATTTACACACTATAATAGGTAAGGATTGTAACATACATTCTAATCACTAATGTTCTACCTTAACTTTTTGACAAGATAAGAATATTAAAATAAGTTCATTAACCTTCCTTTTCATGCCAACCCACTAAAACCACATTTTCAATGTCTTATACATATTTTGTATTCCAAGATGGAAAACCCATCTCAAATATTGGAATTCATGAAGAATTTTATCCCGAGAAGCCATATGTACAACCATATGATATTTGAACCACAACATTGAACTCCCATCTAGCCTCCATCGCTCAATGGTGTCCCCACCATTGATTTTTGACTTTATAGACACACAATATTCATCGAATTTATGTGAATCATTAAATATATTCACTAAATTAGGAATAAATAAAACTGTCAAGAAAACCAAAACTTCACCTCAGTCATCACAGTCCAATTTCATGTCAGTTAGGACCGATATCAACTGCCACTCATATAAAGCCTCTTTTTCCAACTAAGTATATAACTTCCTACTTAATGCATCTTCCACTATATTTCAATTACCTAGTGTTTAAATTACGTCAAAGTGAAACATTTGGAGATATTCCATCCATATTCATTGTCTTAGATTGAAATATCTTTGTAAGAAAATATGTTTCAAGCTGTTATGATCTGTAAACATAGTAAATTTTTCACCAAAGAGGTAATGGCCCAAAGTCTTCAAATCATGGACTATGATAGCTATCTTAAATTTACATGTTGGGTAGTTATTCTCATGCACTCATAACTTCCTTGAACCATAAGCAACAATGTGGTCTCTTTTCTTGAGAACACACCCCAGCCTAGATCTAGAAGCATCACAATACACCACACACCATCGTCCTGATTCTAGAAATATTAAGATTGGTGATGATGTAAGGTGAACCTTTAGCTCTTGGAAAGAATTATTGCATTCTTCATCCCATTGGAATGTGACATTCTTCTTTGTCAAAGATTTTATAGGTGAAGCTATTCATGATATGTCCCACAAAAATTGTTGATAATAACCAGCTAGACCAATGAAACTTTATATCTCAAGTACATTCTTCAGTGGATTCTAAGGGGTAACATATTCTATCTTCTTTGGATCCACTAAATCACCTATTTTAGAAATTACGTGGCTATGAAATCATACCTTTTATATCAAGAAAATTAACTTTGATAATTTGGAATACAAAAGATGATCTCTCAATATTTACAACATTATTTCCAAGTGTTTCTCATGCTCAACATTTGTCATTAAATACACCAATATATCATCGACAAACACCACAATAAAGAAATCCAAAAATCATTGAAATATATAATTCATCAATTAGATAAAGACTACTGGTGCATTCATAAGAACGAAAGGAATTACCATATATTCATAATTTCCATATCTTCTTCTAAAAGATATCTTTTTAATATCCTCTTCTTGAACTCACAATTGGTGATATCCTAATTACAAGTAAATTTAGAGAACCACTGAGCTCCCCTCAATTAGTTGAACAGATCGTCAATGCATGTAAGTGGATAAAAATTCTTTATCCTAACTTGATCAAGTTTACGATAATCCAGATATATCCATAGGTTTCCATCTTCTTTCTTCACGAAAAAGACTTGTTCTGCCCATAGATATGTGCTAGGCCAATTGAAATATTTTCTTTATAGCTCTTCCAACTGTACCTTCATCTCCCTTAATTATATTGGTTCCATTTTATAAGATGAAATTGAGATAGGACTAGTCTCTCGGAGGAGATCAATCCAAAATTTCACTTCTCTTACTGGTGGAAACCTAGAAAAATTTTCAAGAAAAAACATCAGGAAAGTGATCCACCACCATTGGAAAACTATTAATCTTCATCTATTCCACTGATGTCAAGGTCAATGCTACCAATTGGTAAGAGGTTGTTCCCACTTCTAGTGATAACAAGACCATTTCACATGACTTCACATTCTTTTCTCCCCTAAAGATATGTTTGATGCCATTCTCAATATCGAAACTAACTATTATTCTATAACAGTTGATGTGATCCTTGAACATTGTTAGCCAATCCATACCCAAGATTACATTATAGACATTCATCTCCTGAATAAAGAAATTTGATTTCAGTTTAGCTTCCTCAGCATTTAAAGAACACACTCTACACAAAAAGGCTCTACATTCTATTTTCCTACTATGAGTTTAAGGTTTTGTCCTAGAGGGGATCATATCAAGTTTTAAACGTATAAAATCAATAGAAAGAGAAGAAATAAAATAATGTGATGAACTAGTATCAAAAAAAACTTTCATAAGGGTAGAATTAAAAAGAATTATAGTTATCACCATAGATGATCCATCCTTTTCATCTACAATAACCAACTTAGCTCCATATAATTTATTCACTATTGCACTTTGTTCTTTGTTTCCCTGCTAAGATTTTACTTTCTAAGGATTCATTATATTCCTAGAATCACTATGGGTAGATCTATTCTATTAATGTGACTGATTCTATTTTCCTCATCCCATCGAAGCATATGATGCCTACAACACCTAAGAAGTTTCCGAAGCACATGACCTCAGAGCACTACAACAATAGTGCTAAAGATTCACAATCTAGTTTCAGTTGTGGCATGATCTATGTTGTGTCATACACTCCCACATTATGTGGTCAAGAGAACGACATTAGAAAGATCCTATTTTTTTCTTAGGTCTTGGAGAAAGGTTCATTGATCCAACCATTTGTTTTTTATTCATTCTCCCACTTGGGAAACATGTATTCTTATTCTTCTTTCCACCAAAATTATATTTCCCTCCAGTTCCCATGGTTATTAGTATACTTCTTCCTCCCACATCTCCTGATATTTCCCTTTCAACCACTGTCGATCTATTAACCATCTCTGTATAATAAGTAATACAGAGCATGGATATATTTGAGCTAATCTCCTATCTCCACATGGATTAAAAGATTTTTTCCTTCAAGGATTCACTAGAAGCAACCTCTAGTGCAATGTACACTAAATTCATGAATTTAGCCGTATAATCTATGATAGAGAGATCTTCCCTCTTTAGGATGAAAAAGTCTATTGTTCTCTGAATCTTGAACATGTGAGGATATAATTATTTATTAAAAAATTCCTCAAAATCCTCCCAAATAATTCTTTGATCCACTTTATCCTACATATCTAGGTCCCACCACTAACATGCATGATCCTCTAACATATACATCACTAGATTGACTTTACGCTCTGTTGGTGTACTGATGAAATCGAATATATGATTCATAATTTTTAGCTAGACCTTTGCCTTTTCTGTTATATAATCACCCTGAAATATGGGTGGATTGTACTTCTAGAATAGGGTGGAATGATCCACGTTCCTCAACCCATCCCTCTGGTTACCTATTTCCATAGCCTGAAATGCTTGGATCATACTCTAAACTAGCTATTGGTTCACCTGTGGCTTAGGTGAAACCATTTTCTCAGCAACTTCCTCTGGTTGGTTTCTACAATACCTACTGAGTTCCATTTCTATACAGATATCTAATTCCATAAGTCTCACTCTCTATATTTTGAAGGAATAAAAATTTTAAATTCTACCACATTGACTATCACAACATTAATTTCCAAAATCAACCTTTTCCATGTTCAACATTTTTTTTTGAAAAATCGTGACTTGATTTTTTAAATCAAACCATTTTCAAAATACCACAACCATACAAATTTTCAAAATCGTTTTTTTTAAAAAAATCAACATTTTTAAAAAATATAACATTTTTTTGACCAAATCATAAATAATTACTCAAAATTAAACAAGTGATCACAGTGGGAAGTCATTCCTCTAATGCATGTCATGCTCGTATTAATGGCTAAATGCATGACAATGAGATTTCAAAATCCTATAAGTGTCTCCAAAACACTTATGTACCCAACTCCCTGGTAACTTGAAGTTCAGAATAAAAAGGTTTTCTACATCTTCCTATACTATTCATTTCAAGTCTCGACAATCCTACTCCTTTCTATGATCCCAACTCAAGGAATAGAAAATAATGAATTCAACTCCAAGACTGACATAACTAATGACTACTTATTCCATGAGGAAAGGACCAAGATGATGCCATTTGTCTCAAAAAGACTTTTGGACCGACCAAAATTCATACCATTTATAACATACTACCCCTTATCATTGGCTTGAGAGGGTGGGTAGATGCTACTAGGCCTTAAGCGACATACCTAAGATGCCAAAGGATGACAATAATTACCAAGGGCTTCATTTACAATTTGTGGGAAGATTATCCCTTTGAAGATAAACAACCAACCATAAAACCATACAAAAAAAAAACAATACTTGATGCATGATAAAAATGAAAAACAATCCAATCATTCCATTTATATAAAACCCAACCAAAGAGTACCACAACAGAAGACAAACTAACATCAAGTAAACATCGGAAGGAAAAACTATCAAAACTCAAAGAAAACTGTATGACTCCAAGGTTCCACATGCTCTAAGTTACAACTCCATCAAACAAACCAAGTATCACAAAGTAGTACTAAATATATGTGATACTTAACCTTTAACCATATTCGATAGATTATATCTACAAAAGAACACAAGTGAAAAATTAGGGGTGAGTACTAAAAGTCAGTAGGTTTTCCCTAATGACTTCCCAACTAAAGAAACAAGGATAGAAGATGTTAGAAAAATTTATAGAAAACAATTATAATAAAATATTTCTAAACGATTTATATCAAAATATAAACAAAACCAAAAGTAAAAATTTTCCCAGGGAAAGAACATAAACAATTCTTTAAATCATTTAACATTATATTTTGGTATAACCCATTACTTTCCACACTTATATACATCCATCCTTGAATGAAACCCATGGACCTCCCTATACTCGCAAGTGGGGATTTATCCTTCCACTAATACAACACTTAGTGGACCACTTTAACAGGGATACTTCATGCCCATATCTATCCCAAACTTTTGATTGGGGTACTTCACACCCTTATCCATCCAAACGCATATGATCACACACCACAAGAAAATGATAACTCATTCCAAATCCAATTTTGTTTAAATTATTCAATAAAACATTGTTATTTTTATTGAAAAGTATTTTTTCCATGTAGAAAAAACCAACAATTATTTTAAAATCAACATTTTAAAATCATGTTATCAAAAACAGTTTCCAATAACACACCAATTTCATAATTTCTAGAAATGGCCACTCAAGAGGGTTTTAACAATTATTTCACAACAGATAAACAATCAATTTCAACCAAATAAATCAATTGGAAACTAAGCCTTTAATTTTTAAGGTAGAGGAGTTAAGAGTGAATCCACCTACCTCAATAGTTTTGGCGAAACCAAAGAATGGCATGAATAACGTTCACAAAACTAGGTTAAATATCCCAAACCTACCTTAGATTTATTCATCTATCAACAAAAATACTAAAAAAACATATTTAGAATCCAAGACCTTATATATACCAAAATGGGTGTATATATAATAAAAGAGAGAAATTGCGAAGTATATCTAAGAAAAACACTAAGAAAGATCACTTACCACGAGGAATTGGCTTCTAATCACTAAGGGATGTCTTCATATCACCTCTGAATCGATGGGAGAATCTCCCTTGACCTTCGGAAAAGAAAAATATGGCGTTAGGACTGAATAGGAGGAAAATTTAGTTAATTAAATGGAAAACTAAGTGAGATTCACTTTTTAAGGAGGTGGTATCTTTCCATACATAATTTAGTCTCACGGTTAGGCAAACTGTGTGCTAACCATGCTTTAGACACTACCTTAATGATGACCTTCCCATGGTTGGCGCACATGGTTACCAAACCATGTTCAAATCATGCTAAATATAAGTATCCAACAAATTCACAACAGAACATGGTTTCTCATAGGCCTCTACATGGTTTGGAAAAACCATGAATAGACTGTGCACCTTCCCTTTTCCCCCAATCTAACTGTCCATGGTTTCCTGTAAGTGTTTTAGGGTTTCAACAAACCACAAACCTATATAAAATCCCCATAAACTCTCAAAACGTTCTCCACACTCTCCTAAACTTCACCCATATACTTTATATACTTAAAAATCATAAATAAAGTGTTACATACCAGAAACTGAGGATGCTACACATATTAATTATTCCTTGTCATTATCACCTTTTCCCAAGCAGTTATTGTGCCAAATACATGGTTCTTAACCACTTCTCAACCATTATTTTTGAAATCATCCAATTTCATTTTCTTTTCGATGAGAAAAATTGTTATGGTTCATTGAAATAAATCCATTATCATATCATCAATGGTAGATCACTATTCCATCTTTTTATGTTACCTCATAAGTTGTCGTGATGCTCAAACAATTTGTAACCATAAATCATCCAAAAATTTTGTTAAGTAAAGTGCATATAGTTTCCTAGATACAAAATACCTATATAGATAAAAAATAGACACAGTTCCTAGAATAGATTGACATAGGGATAAAAACCCCTAAAAAAATTGGTTTGGTATTAAGTTGTCCTTCCCTCAGTTCATAATGGGTGTTCCTAACAACAAACCTAGATTTAAATTCCTAGGGGATATGATTTGGATAAATCATGATCTTTTTTTCTACCATACTGATGGATTATATTATATTTATATTCATAAAACTTGTAAGCACTCTTAAATAATTCCTTTTTATCATTACTTTGATAAGTATTCTTTATATTACATTGTGAATATCATATTATTTCCTTATTGATTGTGAGATATTAACCTAAATAGCTATATAATTCCCTTGAATTAAGAAATATTAAATTTATGCATATCCATGTTTCTATATGGGAAAATATTTATGAATTAACAATGATATATATATATATATATATATGAGGTTCCTTAAGGAACATTATGATTTGAATTGTTTAATATTATCTATATTTGATGAATGGATCTTACTTAGTTACTGGTGGGAGGGGACCAGAAAAATATGGCCCCTAGATGCATCAGGTGTCACAAACTATATTGGGTAATTAGGTGTATTCCTTACCCTTTTATTTATGATATCTTCGAATGAGGCCATGATAGCATGGTTATGGTGTATGGAATCATGAATTCCATCAATGTGAGATTACTTAATGAGTGAACCCACCCCATTTATGTAAATATAATAATGTATTTTTGAAGTCATTTGTAAATATCTATTGGACAAATTTTTAAATAAATTAAAAATGGTATATTGAAAATTCGTTTTTTTAAAAGGGGGTATTTATTTTGAAAAATGGATTAGGTTAAAGGGGTTGTAATTATAATTATTCGGGAGCATGGGTGGTTTTTGGTTTGTTTTTTCTATATCTATGTTCATGTTTGAGAGGTATCCCCCTGTGGCCATTAATTTTTATATTTTTAATCTCATTATTATTAGAGTCCTCAGAGTGTAGATCTAGGGTTGAGTTTATTGTGATAGTTTTAGCTCACTATTTATTTATTAGGGAACCAATTTACTTCTCAATAAGTTTGTTAAATTATCTAGGATGGGAATTATTTTAAAAGGAATCAAATTTAAAGGGGAAAATTTTACCTGAGACTTTTTTATTTTCTCATTCATGGATATTTAGGTGTTAGATGGGTGTTTCCATAATGATTCTATGGTTCGAGGGATTTTTTCACTTTAAATATTTTCCTAAATAATTTTAAAATTTACTAAATATATTTTGATGTTTTAAAAAATATTTTATTTGTTATGTCTAGAATTACCTTTTCAAAATACTTTTTCTCTTGGATTTACCATTATATATGATTTCATACTAAGATATATCCTAATGTAACCTTTGAAAAATTCTGTTTACTATCACATTAGAATATATATATATATATATATATTCATAAATTTCAATTGAACCATATGTAAAGATAAGTGGTTTTCCTTAATAGTTTCTTAAAGAATGACCTTAAAATATATATTTATTTAAATTTAAACATGTAGAACATGTAAAGTTATTTTGGAAGATTATAGGTTTTATATTGGTAAAATGAAACTTATATATTTTGTAAAAATATAAAAAAATATAGTAAAGTGTAACTAGGTTTATATATAAAGGTCAATCCCATATTTTTTGTTCTATGTAAAGGTAATATCTATTTTAATTTAAGACTATTACATACCTCATGTTAGGGTAGCTCACATGAGGGTATTTCTAGATATTATGAGTAAAGTCCACTATGTGATACCTCTATTCATTTTTCATTATTTGGTTTTAGGTGTTGTTTGATAGTTTTTTATGGGAAATAAGGAGCATGAAATGGTGAGTGGGGTATCTTTGGTGAGCCAAGTTGAGTAGAGGCCAGGCATAGAGTGGGTGAGTTTCATAACAGCATTCTAAGAGTCACAACATAATAATACTAGGTTTAGAGGGCCCAAATAGTAAAGCATATCCTACTATGATATTGTTTTTCTTATGGTGGTTGTCAAACATGTTTTAAATTGTCCAACCATACATCTAGATAAAAGGAGGGGTGGTTAGCTATTTTGAATGAAATGATTCTAGATCTCCTTTTATCGGGGCCATTATGGCCATTCTGAATACCTTTATGTTGAAAAAGATACCTTTTTAGTTTATTAAATGAGTAATGGTCAACCAATTTACCTGATATGAAAATATTTCCTTCCCTCAAGACCTTGGATCATTTTGAAATCTCTCTTTGGAGGATTTATCCATCCTTTTTAGGAATCATAATAGGACAAACCATAATTTAATAAATGATTTTTAATATATTCCTTTAACTAATTATTTTATCATATCCTTTTGAGGTAAAGTTTCATGGAAAATAGGAACATGATACATTGAATAAATGGATCACATAATAAAATATAAACAATTTTTAGCACTCTTAAAATACTTGTTTATTATCCCATCCTATATCTCCTAACTATATAATATTTCTTTGGGTAATTTTTTAGAAGAAAGGGATGATAATAAATACATGTAAGGGATAAATAATGAAAATAAAGCTCAAATGAACATCATGGGTAAAACATGAATAATAATATGAGAACATGAATATAAGTAAAATATTCATAGAATGATCATAATGACAAGATACTTAACATGATCATAAGTACACGAGGAATAACAAGATCGTAAGTACATGAGTCATAACAAGTAAATGTGGTTGTAATATAACATGATACATTTATAATAATATCTCCAAATTTCATCACTAAGGTTTCATAAAATCATATAAAAAAGGTAATTAACACTTAAATCACAAAATATTACCAAGTCATGCTACCAAGTTATCATGCACATGTCATGTTAAGAGATTAATTCTTCACCCAATGTATTGGTGCTCTATAAGGGAACACCCTTCATATGTCTATCATTATGTGTGACACATCAATAGAAGATAATAAGAAAATATCATTTTATCCTATGACTAAGGAATTTGAATTTCATACATTGAATTACCAAATAAATAAATTAATGTTGCATCCAAATGGATACCCTTGAATGATATTAGAGTTGGCTATTCAGAGAATAGAAAATCAAGGAATGACTTCGGTATCATGGAAGATGTATAAAAGGGATTATGGAATTGATTAAATGATAGATAAATATGTTCTCTCATAAATAACATGTCGTTTGGATGGTAAAAGTTTGTATTATATAAGTTTAATCATATATAATTCAAAAGTCTTAAAATATGAAAAAACTACATCAAAATCAATGAATGATTTCTGTTACACAATGACTATTCCAACTGGTTATAGAAATGATTTAATGAGATAGAAATATAGTCTCTCAATAAAAGGCCATCATTATGATATAAAAATGGTATATTATGGTAGTTTAATCACATATAATAAAAAAATTATTATAAATTGAAAATATTACATTAAAAATAAAGGAGTGATTTTGGATGCAGTGAAACTATAAAAAAAGATTATGGAAAATTTTTAATTAGAGAGAAATATATTCTATCATAAAAAGGGAATAATTTGTATAGTAAAGTGATTGATTGTGAAATCATAATCACATGGAATTCATAATTCTTACTATATGAAAATATTACATGGGAAATCATAGAGTGATTTTAGTGGCATGAATTTATTTAAAAGGATTATATAAATGGTTAAATGTGTGAGAGAGATAGTATCCCATAAATATGGCTTAATTTTTACAATAAATGGGTTTATTACAAACACCTAGAAGCATAATAACATGGAATTAAAAAGTAATTTTCTAAAAATAAGTACTTGAATCAAAAATAGGAGAACCTTTACCTTGATAAGTAGCTTCTCAAAGCTTGGGGGGGGATCCTTAGATTCTTTGGAATTAATTAGTAGGGATTTAAAGAGGGATATGTAGGGAAACATCATGATCAATTCCTTTGGGGTGGAGAGGGATGAGATAATTTTTGGGGGTGATCTCTATTTATATGCGAAGAAGTATAGATTTTTCATAGGAACAGAAGTTTAATAAGGGTTAAGAATTGAATCACATGGGTGTTAGGTGGGTTAGGTGAGTTAGGAAATTTTGAAAAAGAAATGGTATTTGAGACATGTGGATATGACATTATTACCTAAAAATTATTTCTAAAAGGTTTATGTGGCCTTTAAATTATTGACATTTTGATATAAAACATTTACCCATTTCACCCTTATTAATCTAGATTAAAATTTTAATAATGGTAATTATTTTCTTTATAGAAGTATAAGATGACCCTTCATACTAAATTTTGATGTGATAAATCTTAATTTCATATCTATTTAACCTTATTGAATATCTAAATATGAGGAAACTATATTTTAAATAACATCATATAACGTTTAGAAAAACATTTTTCTGCAAATAAATAGCATTTTAATTGATAGGTGTTTTTAATATTATTTGACATTAATTATCAATATAATGAGTGTTAATTTACTTTTATATATGTATAAACTAAAAATTATAGTCTCAATTTAAAATATATACATTTAATTTAAAAAATATAGAATATCTAAAAAGTATCATTCTTTGAAAATTAATAATCTCACTACGATAACTATTATTTACCTTTTTAATTTATTTAATTCCAAAAAATGAAATTTAATTTACTATCCAATCAAAAAATATAAAATAATTAAATTTTATTCAATTTATAAAAGTGATAAAAAATTAATTTTATTATTATAGCATGTAATGCATAAAACCCCATTTTTAGAAAAAGTGTATTTTTAAGCCCCAAAATTTAACTGTATTGTAAAATTATCCATGTATTTAATTTTCATGATATAAATTATTTTATTATAATATAAATAAAATTTATTTAGCTTTCAATGTAATACTAAACCAAATCTTACCAAGATAACATATAATTAAAAGAAAATACCAAAAACAATTTCATTTTTTGGAAAATATTACTTATTTTATAACTTATTAAACAAGGTTTTATATTATTGAAAAATGTATAGTTTTACTTTTTAGACACATATTTTATAAAATAAATGTATAAATTGTTTTTTCTTTCTTATATAATAAAATTTATAGTTTTGATAAAAACTAAATTTACACTATTCACCTAAAAACAAAATGTTTCAGAAAAATCCAAAAATTTCACACAAATATAATTCTTAAAATATAAATTCAAAAATGATGTTCATTTTATATAATTATATTCTAAAAATTATATATTTATCATCAGAATGAAAGTAAAAAATACAAAGATAAAATATTTTTTTGGCATTTTTAAATATTATGTTTTCTTATTATTATTTCATATCAATTTATAATTTAAATTATGTTAATATATTTGTTCATATATAATAATATTTTAAAATTAATAAATTTAAAATATTAGTATAAAATATAAAATATGTATCCAAATGATTCATTGACAAAAAAATGAAATATAAATTTTCTACTAAATATGGTTTAAAAAATACCATTAAAATGAATTATTTATATTCTAAAATTTTATTCTACTAATAAATTGATATTAAATTATTTGTTTTAAATTTATATATACATAATATCATATTTTAATATTAAAAATATTAATATTTTGTGTAATGCATAAATATATATATTTATAATATTTTAATATCATTTTTTTATTTCATTGTGTGTTTTATTATATTAAATATACAACTTAAAAATAAAATAATTATGTATAGATATTGGATATATGTCCAATGAATATATATACAATAGCCATATAAGAAATGATTATGATTCCCTAGACCCACACTCCCGAATCGGGATCCATAAACACATACTTTGCATACTCTATTTGACACTAATTGTAAAATCATGTATATTAACATCAATAATCATAACATCAAAAATGAATATTATATCTCTTACATCTAAAATAATTTTTTTAGTTTTAGTGCATTAGATAATTAGGACACATCATAATCTAATAAATCCCATGCCTTTCTCAAATAATGTCTATTTTTTCTACTTTATATATGAAACTACTTAATTCTAGATAAGTATTAAATATATCACATAAATTAATCAACACATGATATACTTATTAACATGGAACGTGTACTAATTTTATTTATATCCTAGGTAATATAAACAAAATAGAGGGGTGATCTCAAACACTCAGTAAAGGAAACATATAACTGAAGGAATCATGGAATAAATATGCATAAATATTATCAAAGGAGTTGGTAAACAACATGAATCCATAATAAATTGGAAACTAAGAGCATTCCATATCCATGATAATAAATGAAAACATGGATATCAGTAATAATGAACTCATACCGATGGAATGTATAATTTGGGAAATCAAAAACTTACTGCCAAGTCCTTATGTAGAGACACTATCCTTTTATGGGAAGAGACACAAACCAAAACCCAACTTGTTTTGTCTCATGAGACCCATAGATGAATCGAGGGGCTATATATTTTCAGGATTCTCTTATCACCTAATTAAGTCAAATTCATTAACCATAAAAGTAAATATGATGTTTCATACCATTCCCTAAGGAACCTCATACTGAATAAAAGAGGTTATCTGCATAATGAAGAAAATGGAATATCTATAAATGATCAACCAATGTTAGCATTAAATAATTATCATGAATGTAAGTAATTTTCTGTATATAAATAAAAGGTATAACATGATCCTAACCCATCCTAATATGGAAGGAATATGATCAAAAAATACAATCAAATTTCTAATAATCATCTGTATTGGAATGAAAAAATACAAAATTCAAATAATTTTCCCATGTTAATAAAAGGGATAAAATGATTGTAACCCAGCATGATAAAGAAGGTGGATAGTCAAACAATACATAGTAAATTTTCTAAAAATCATCCATATTATAAAAACAATATACCAAACAGTAATACATTTCTAATGTTAATAAAATGGATAACACAATTATAACCCATAAAAAGAAATAATGGATGGTTGTAAAATAATATAAAACCAATGTATTAAAGAAAACATATAAGGGTGTTGAAATAATTATAAAACACCCAGTCAAAAAAGAATTCTTTGATATATATCCCAAAATAAGGGATTAAAAATAGAATCATTTTATGTAATGAATTTAATCCCCAAAATGATAATATATATTATAGGGTAAATCATGAAACATAAACCTCATTGTGGTAAATCATTTTGAAAATGATAAGGTAAATAGAAGTGGGAACTTAAAAGATCTATTAGAAAAAACTTTAATCATCGATATAAAGTAAAACTTTACATGTTGCATTCAAAGGTTATGTTAAAAAAGGTGTCATGAAATACTTTTAAAACCATTAATTTTAAAAATAATATCCAATAATGGAGCCTTGAAAAGAATTTTTTTTATATTTTTGAAATGAGTAGAGGAAGAAAAAACATGTGAACATGAAAGGAATTTTTTTATTATTTCCAAAATACCTTTGATTTAAACTCATATTATAAGAAGGGTAAAAAAAATTCATTTATATTTAAGCTTTATTTTTGAAAATTGGATAATTAAATTACAAATAAAAAATATTCGGTTGGGAGAACCACGTAATGGTGGAAATAAGTTCTGTAAAAAACATTAT
The DNA here is from genome assembly GCA_963277665.1 of Viscum album. Lineage (NCBI taxonomy): Eukaryota > Viridiplantae > Streptophyta > Magnoliopsida > Santalales > Viscaceae > Viscum > Viscum album. The sequence continues at coordinate 1,260,672,471 of OY728122.1, forward strand.
AACTCAAAAAATGAGACTTGAGCTATTAATATCGATTACAGGAAACATACTCCATGAAGCATAAAACATTTTAAAGGGTTTTTATTTGGTAAAAATTTAAAAATTTATAGAATACCAAAAAATAAAATCAATTGGAATAATGTGTCAAACCTATATTTTTAAATGAACCATAATAACTCAATTAAAGAAAATTGAGTTACCAAAACTCTTATAACTGAGGTAACACTTAAGTCAAAATAATATTGAAAAAAGAAAATTATTTTCAATAGTTTTACCATGAATTAAAAGGAAATATAGTATAGGTTATTCATGGGATTGTAAATCAATAGAATACCATACAATGGAAATGTAGTTCATAACATGTAACATGTCTCAAATAATTAGAATGGAGACCAAGAAAACAATTTCAGCTTGAGTAACACTTTACTCAGAAACCCTTGAAAGATAAAACTTGAAATTGAACTTAAAATAACATGAATAAAAGGTAATTAATCATATGTTATCTCAAATATAAATCATATACTCCACATAAATGAAATTAGGTTCATTATACCGAATATGTCTCAAAGATATGAATTTGAGACAAAAACACTTACCTGAGTCCTGATTTTTCTACAATTTCACCAAACACCCAAAATAATTTAACTAATTTCATTAAATAAATACCCAATAATATTATTCATAACTATTAAAAATTTTAATTCTCATTTATAATCATTCTATACATATATATATTAGTAAGTTTTTACATATTTTCAACACCTGGTGTAAGTAATCTTATCTCTTTGGACTAGTCTTGTAAAATTTGTGTTGGTATATTTTTTTCCTAATTTAAATATTTCTTATATGTTAAGTTTTACGATAACAGATGTTAGATTATATTTTGAAAAGCTATAACTTCATTTCATTTGATTTTTTATTATGATACATGATGATAAAGTCAGTAATGGTCATGTTTATGTGATTCTTAACAAAGGGTGTTTTCTTAATTAATGAGTTAAATGTTGATATAAAATTACCTAGAAAAAATTATTTATATTTTTTTATTATATTATAATATTAAATAATTAAAAAAAATTATTCATGATATAAATGAATAGTATTGTTCAAGTAGTTAGTTAAACCGACCCATGTTTGAATAAACCATGATTAATATGTGATTATGAGGAGGTTTAATTGTAAAATCATTACAAAATAACAATAATGTGTTTATTTTGTTCTTATTAGTGTTATATATCCGAATTTTAAAATATTTGATATATAAGATAATTTATAAAGTATCATTTCTTAGAAAAAATATATCAGTAATCTCTTAGTTCACTTGTTTTAAATAATTGAATTTCAGACAATCATTTGTTTATCATATCATTAATAGGATCAAAAATTTTATATAATAAAACATAAATGAAATAATACATATAATATTTATTCTTTAATACCATCATCATGATCAACAATGTAAGGCCTTGATGCAAATAAATACCAAATCAATTGTTTCATTGATGTGATAGCCCATATGTATGCATGGTAGGAGATTTAATTTTTCATAGAATAGGATAAAGAATAAATATGATTTATTATTTAATAATCATATAAATGATATCAATATAATAATTTTTTATTAAATTCACTTTTTAGTTGATCATTTTACAGTGGTGAAGGAAAACAAAACATGTTGCATCATGGAGGCGGTAGTCTGCACAATGCAGGAATTTTGGTTTCATATTTCTTAATATAAAATGGAAAATAAGATTAATGATTGTTATAATAACATAATAAAATTAATTACATTTCCTATATTTATTTCATTACATCGGGATTTGAAAATTAAAATTGGAAAATATAAATTTAAATGGAAGAATTTAAGTAAAAATAGTTATTCATGTTGAGAACTTTGATATTTCTGTAGAACATCCCTTAGATATAGATGGAATATGATTATCTAATGTAACCATAATCTTAATATAGTTGTATATTATTCTAGGGTTTGTAAAAATATTTTATTTTTATGATGAAAACTAATTTTTTGGAGTGAGTTGAAGGGGTAGTGAGAGGCCCCTTTTATGAGTGGTGAGAATGACATTTCAGTAAATATTTAAACTTAATATAATGGGAGAACATGTTAAATATGGAAATTGGATAAAAACATTGGGAATTAATTTAGTGGTTAAGAGATAAGGTCAATATATACCTCATCTAATGAATTATAGACATTCTTTTTTCATGATTCAATCCCTTTACCCATTACTTTTATCTTTTTTTCGTTCACCATGGTAACCAGTTTTTACCTAAGACAACTTAATATTTATGTCTTAAAATAAAGTGGTCCTTATTTGATTATTTAGACCCAATGAATAGAAATTTTAAATCCATTTAATTAGATAAAATCTATAAAATTGAATCAATTATTTTTTAAATAATTTTTTTTGATGTATTAAATTACTTTTTTTGAGAAAAATATTAACTATATTCTAAAATATCAAATATTTATTTGTAAAATAAAAACAATTTTTTTAGAATAATAAATTTATATATAAAATAAACATTATATATATATATTTTCATGAACATCCAATTTATAATTATATACCAATAACTCTATAAATGTCATGTTATTTATAAAAGGTATTTTTTCACTATTAAGCTAAAAATAAATTATTTATAAAAAATAATATAAATTCATCTTAATATTATATTATTATTCTTAATTTATAAAAACTTACATTTTTTAAAATATTTTTATAAAATTTTATCATTCAATATTTAAATAAAATCCCAAATATGGATGAAAACCATTCATATTGGTAAATAATTTTTTATAATTTTAAATTAATTCATTCATATTTCTTATTAATTAATATTTAATTTTTTAGTAATCTATTATTAATATTACCAATATATTTTATTATTATCTAATCATGATATACATAGTTTCTTTAATTAAAACTCCAATTTTAGAAAATATATATTTTATGCATAAAATGCATTTCATAGTTTTTTAGATACACAATTTTAATTTAATTCATATTAAAAGTTTTATTTATATTATTTTTCTATATATTTCATAAATAAGTTACTCTTATATATTCCAATTAATTCAATGGAGATGTTTTAAAGATCTTAAGACATCACATTTCTAGTTTAGTTCAGTTTTCTATGTGGAGTAAGCTATTGAACACGTAGACTTATTTAAATGTAATCATATATTGAAATTTTGGGGCATTACATTCTCCCCCACTTAAATAAATTATTTCATCGCAAGTTGAATCATATGATCAGATTAATTTCTATAGGGAAATCGTAATTAACCATACACCACTAGGTGATAATGAGTTATTTAGGATGTAGAATGAGATTTATCTATATAAAAATTATTATCAACACTTTATAAGGAGAGATATATAATTCCAAATTCACCTTTAATTTGACTGAGGAAATAAGATATATATCCCTAAGGAATAACTTCTCAAAAAAATTGAATTTGATTTATATGATTATCATAACACTTGGGGCTTTTATAAATCAATATCTAGTAGTTGGTGAAAATTTACATGACATAGGGAACTAGAATATCTAGAGTGAAATTAACTATATTATACATTAGTCGTAGTTTCATAGGATTTTCCTTTTTCACATGGTTTTTGGTGACTGTCTCCCTTATTGGTTCATGGATTGGGACATTGACCCACATAATTCTTAACACTCTTTCAATTGAAGATACATATTTTTATAGCTTTTCTCTTTCCCTTTCACTTATGAGTATACCATCCTTATCTTCTTTGGTGTGTTTGGGATTTCAACTATGTTCATATTATTAATTAAAATCCATGATAGCTGGTTTAGAATAATCATATGATTTATAACTGTAGCCCTTATCCCATTAGGATTATTATTGGAACAATATACACATTTTCAATGGAATCTATTGTCATCATGAATTATTTTGGATTCATACAGTACTAAAAACAAAAAATTTAACATGTTTGATGATCATTGTAAGAGAATTATCATAAATTAATATAAGAATAATTAACCTCAAGAACTCCCACTTTATAAAAATATCATGTTATCCTATAATTCTTACAATTCACCTTGTATTAAAATTAGTTTAACCTATATCACTGTCTATTTAGCCTATATCATTCTTGGTCCAACCTAAGTTACTTTGAGTTAGGTTCCCTCATACAAATTAACCCAATACTAAAAATATAGATCTAAAATTACCATGATGTTTCTTAAAATATTCTTAACCAAAAAATCATTGCAATATATGATACAATAATCTAGATCATCACTTATATTTGAAAGTACATATCAATTAATATGTTCCTTAACTTATGAATCTCTATATTTAAATCTATGTTTTCCATGGTAACTTTACTATTAGGTTATATAACCTAAACATATCCAAATCCCTCATACTGGTTTATGAAGAGAATGTGAATTGACTAATGAATATCCCCCTAGAGTGTTAAACCATGTGTCCATTTAGTAATTTTTTTTGTGTACCAAGTGGTGATTCAGTTAATACCCAATCTTCTATTTTGGGGGTCATTACCTTTATGTACATCTATTCTAGAGCATGTATAAAATTTTAATATCAAGATAAGGATGTAATTTCTTAGATATCTGCACAATATTTATGATAAAAAATTTGTGGATTTCATCTTATACATATAATTATCACTTAAACTTATCTCTAGGATTTTCGCTAAAGTTATCTCATTTTAATCCCCAAATAAGAGGTGCATTATTTCCATAATGATAAATTATATTGTATCCAAAAGGGTAATTGATATCTTTTAAATTTTAATCAAACCTAAATTATAAACCCTTAAATTATCCTTAACAAATATCATAATCTCCAAAGTTATCTAAACATTTCATTTGTTAACAACTGTGATGACTCAAACTCACATAATCGAATCTTTTACCATAAACACATAATTTACATGATCTATTTGATACACGATGTAAAAGACTAGATATAACCATCCATAATCACAAAATCAAAAACATTTATTGTATCTCTTACACCTCAAAAATATTTTCCTGTTTAGTGATTTAGAGGATTATGACACATCATTAACTAATAAATCCCATGTATTTCTCAAATAATATACTTTTTCACTTAATATATGAAACTAAATAATTCATGATATGTCTTCCAAAATTCACATAAATTATTCTACACATACTATCCTTCTAATCATGTCACTTGTATTAATTTACTCCTTAACCTATAGACTGGAAACATAAAAAAGGGTTAAGCTTAAACTATCAGCAAGGTAAAAAATAACTAAAGAAATTAGGGATTAAACATGGAATAAATATTATATAAGGAATATATAAACCAAATTAATCAATAATTAACTTTAAATTTGGAGAAATATATATCTATGAAAATAAATGAAAACATATATATCAATAATACCTATATCATATTAATGTGATGCATAATGACAAACCTAAAACCCCATTTTCAAGGCCTTATTCCAAGATGATATTCTATTATGGTAAGTGGAATACCTAATAACACAACATATTTTTTCTCATAAGACCTATCAATTCATTTAGGGAATATATAATTTTGGCCTCCACTAATAAACTGATTATTTCAAACACATTCACCATATGAGTCAATAAAACTTTTCAAAAAATTACTTAAGAAATATATTATTAAATAGAAACATGGCCATCCTAATAATGAAGAATAAAAATTATCAGAAACATGACCAACAAATGTTACCAGTCAATATTCATTAATAATGTCAATACTTATCCCCATGTAAATTAAAGGTAAGACATAATCATAACCCATCATGATAAAGATGGTGGATGGTCAGAAAATACATACTCAACTTTCCAATAATAATTAATTTTGGAATAAGAACATATATAATTCCAATAATTTTCCCATGATAATAAAAGGGATGAAATTTTGACAACCCATATTGAGAAAGAAGGTGTATAGTTAAATAATACATAGTGAACTTTCCTTTAATTTTCCATACTGAAATAACAACATACAAAACACCAATACTTTTCCCATGCCAATTAATGGGATAACATGATCATAACTCATCTTGAGGAAGAATTTATAGTTTCAAAAGATCATAAACCTAGGGAAATATAAAAAACATAGAAGGGTGTCGACATAAGTGAAATCAAAACTTGCAAAAATAATTCATTGACTAGTATCAAAATATAAGGGATTAAGAAGAGGATCATTTGATACAGTGAGTTTGATCCCTCAATGATAGTATATATTAAAGGATAAATCATGAAACATAAAACCCATTATGATAAATCCTTTTGAAAAAATATAAGGTAAATATAATAGAAAACATAAAATATCATTTATAAATCATTTTTAATATAGACATAAAATACAAATTTATGTGTCACTATCAAAGGAAAATATTGAAAAGGTGATGTAAAATCCTTTGAAAAACATTAAATTTAAAAATAATTTCTAACCATTGAGCCATGAAAATATATAAATTTTATCTTGGAGAAGTTAGGATAAAAAGAAAAAACATGTGAATGTTAAATGAAAAAATCATTTTTGTTATTTTCCAAATACCTTTACTTAAAAATAACATTGTAAGAAGAGTAAAAAAATTAATTTTAATTATAAAATAATTCCCTAATAGATTATTATAAAATAATATATAATAAAATATTATACTGGGAGAATCCAATCATAGAAGGAACAAGTTCCTGAAGAAACATTATAACTCAAGGAAGGAGGCTTGAGCTATCAATATCATTTATGGGAAACATACTCTGTGAAGAACGAATCATTTGAAAAGGGTTTTTTATAGTAAAAATTTAAATAATGAGATAATATTTGATAAATTAATAAAAGGGTATAATTTAACCATATTATACGTTTATATGATCAATAATAACCCAATGAATGAAAATTGAGTCACCAAAACTCTTATGACATGGGTAACACTTGATTAAAATGGTGTTTGAATAAAATAACATGATTTTTTTATTTTATCCCTTTAATTAAATGGAAATATTGTATATATAATTAATGGGATGTTAAATAAATTTAAAAACATAAAAAAACAAGGTTCATAACATGTAACATGTCTCAAAGAATCATAATTGAGACCAATAAAACCCTTACACCTTGAATAAAAATTTAATCAAAACTACATGAAAAATTAGACATGTAATTGAACTTAAAATAACATGATTAAAATATAATTCATTATATTATATATGAAATAGTTATTATATACCCATCATATATGAAATTAGTTACATAACAAGGAACATGATTCAAATCAAATAATTTCATATGAAAACCCTATCCATAGTCCTGATTTGTTCTTTCACTTTCACCAAAAATCATAAAAAATAATTTAATTTGATCAAATACATACGTAATAACCTTAATAATAACTAAAACAATCTATAATATAAATTTATAACCATTGTAGTCATATATACATATATTAGTTTGTTTTTACCTATTTTCAACCATGAGTGTAAGTAATATTTATCGATTTGGAGTAGTCTCACAAAATTGGTATTTATATATATTATTTTCCAAAATTACATCATTATTATATCATATAAGGGGTTTTAATATATGTTACAAGATATTTTTTAATGATATAACTTCATTTTATGGCAGTTTTGGTTAGGATCCACATGGAAAAAATCTTTGATGGCCGTGTTTTGAGGATTCATTATGAACGAAATGTGTTTTCTTAATTAATGAGTTAAATTTTGGTATAAACTTTCCAAAAAAATAATATATTATTTAAATATTTATATCATAATATATGAGTAAATAATTTCTCATAATTATCCATGATATAAATACATAATATGTTTCAAGTAGGTGGTTAAACCGACACAAACATGAAGATACCATGATTAATGGTTGATTAGGAGGTGGTTTTGTTATAAAAAAATTATACCAAAATAATAATGATCTTATTTGGTGAATATTAGTATTAAATATCATAATTTTAATTTCTTATAATGATAATATAATTTATATAATTTAATTACATAGAAATAATAAACCATTATCTTCTTAGTTCACTCATTTTAAATGATCGAATTAGCAATAATAGTTTGTTTCTCATATCATTAATAGGTTATAAAATTTAAAATAATAAAACCATAATGATAACATAAACATCATATTAATAATTTAATCTCATCATTATGACTAACCATATATGGCGGTGATGAAAATTAAAATGAAAATCAATCATTCCAATAAGGAGGTAGTTTATACATATGCATAGCTGAAGATCTCATTTTCCATAGAACTTGTGAAAGGAGTTGTAAGAACCCAGTTTTTCCCTCAGATATGCATCCTTTAAATTTCTTTATAACTCTTTATTTTGGACCTAATATGGATGCCAAATGAGGTCCTTAGGGCATACGACACATGTTTAGAGCCCCGAACCCTTATTTTGAGGAAAGGTGGTCCCGCCACATGGTTAGAGGAAACCGTGTGGGTAGGCCGCATGATTAGATATAACTGTGAAGATAGTTTGCATCTTTGGGAAGATCCACATCACATAGTTGGAACACTATTTCCCTAATTTTGTAGCCTAATCATGTGAGTGACCATCTTCTCTAGGTACCCATGCATGGGTTGTATATGGTTTGGAAAATTGTATGGGAAAACTGTTCATAGGCTAATTTTTGGGTAATTTTACATTTTTTTTCCTTAATGATATAATTAATCCAAACCTTCTTCCCTAATTTTATTTCCAGAAGGTTAAACCTCCATTTCTATAATTTTTTATCTTTTTAAAGTCCTAACCTAGGTATCGAGAGATTTCCTTCATACGAGATCCGTTCGAACTTTTGCTCATCATGTTGGATGCACAATGGTAAGTACTCAACTCCTTTTGAGCCATTCTTTTTTTCTCTTGATCTCGACCTAGTTATGAAGGGTGAATTTTTTTACCTTTTTATCAAATCTATTTTGTTACAAGATGAATTAGATTATAATACTTGATGAGGAGAGTCATATAAGTCTAAGGTGGGTGGTCTAAAACTCATCCCTCAGGTTTGTTAATTTTGAAAATTTCGTATGGGGACCACCAATTTCCTTAGGTTCCGTTTATTGAATTTATACTCCATTCTTATAATTATGAGAACTGTATATTTATTCTCTTTCCAAATGTGTGATTATTTGTTAGTGGTTATTCCCAAAACTCCATTCATCCCATATAGGATGCTTTTCCATAATTGTCATTTTAGTCTTTTGATATGTTTGAGTGGCCATTTGGGTGTGCCTTGGCTAGATCATTCTATGGGTAAGCTATTCTAAATCAAATGTCTTGATTTAAATGTTTAATTTTATAATGGAAATTACCATGTATGCTCACCACTTGAACTGACTAAGGTAAGTGCTTCAACTTGATAATTAAATATGAAACGGAAATTGGAAAGTATACTTAGTATATGACATGGACTTTGTAAATGTAATTTAATAATAGGTTTCATGTTCATAGAACCCCTAAATATGTTAATTGAAGGTATAATATTGAACCATGATTTTTTAAAAATGCATTAAATGGATTAAATTAATGGTTTCATACTACTTGACCTTATCATAGTAATGAAATGTAAGGATTGAACCAAATTGAATATTATATAACTCCATCATCAAATAGGAGTGGCCTGACTCGATATCACCTTAGATTTCTTAGGTAATGCCTTGAGCACTCACAAACCCCATTTCGATGCAAGGATGAGGCTTTCTTTGGTTGGGACCCACCTGGAACCCGATCCTTGTCTGTTATTGGATGTTTGGTATGACACTGTAGGATTCCTTCAATAATATTATGGATTCCTTGGATACACTCCTTGGATCCAGCATTGAAAAGTAGGTTCCATGGTTAAATACCATCAGGTCCAGTCATTAATTAGCCCCATTTTACCTCGGATGAACTCCTTGGACTCAATAGGCATCTTATTGTGGAATTCCTTGGACTATGATCCTTGGATTACACTCTTACTCCTTAGTTAGGATACATTTTTTTCCAAGTTAGTGACCCTTGAGGCCTATGTTTCCTTGGTTGTTTACTTGGAACTTCATTACTAAATATCATTATAAGTTTCCTTGTAACCACTCACAATCTTTGCTGTGGATATCATGTAATTTATTGATAAACTCAACTGTAATTTATAAATGAACTAGTTACATGTTCAGACACTAGTGAAGGGATGAATTAGGTATGTGGGTATTTATGTTATTGTACCAATTTACTTTATATATGCATGCTCTCACACTGTTAAATTTTAATTACATGGGATGGATGTTATAGACACCATTAGTGGTGGCCCATTCAGATTTATCTCACACCCTCTCCAAGTTCTATTTGGTACCCGGGGCATATTACATGTATGTAGGTGTTGATAACGGGAAGCTTAATTCTCCAGAAACTTGATTTCTTGCTGTGCTAGGATGGTATTGGTAGCAGATGACCAAGCTGAGGCTTGGGAGTCTTGGGATAGTTTATGTATTTCCCTTTTCTACATTGGATTTTTCATTTATGCTTGATACTTTCTATCAATGTTTTCCAACATACTAGATACATGACATATCATCATCAGTTGTTTTATGTTATTATAGTTATTTCAGTTATTATTATCCTTGTCTATTTTTGATGTGTCATCTGTTTACTTATATTGCTTCTACTATTTACCTCTCTTTATATTTATCCATTTTGATACACTCTGGTAATTAGGGCATTGTCTCCCCACAGACACACCCTAGGCCCTCACTGATGGTCGGCAGCCTCTGGCATTTGGGGAGATTCGCTTGAGGCCATGTGTCCTACAAGACTCGAGGCACCTATTAAGTGGAATCTAGGTCCAGGACATCACAAAGTGGTATCATAGGTGTTTCATTTCTTTCTATACTATTTGAGTACAATATAATGGAGATTAGAAATGACATGGGACTTGGTCATAAGTCATCCTTGGGTTTCACAAACCAAAGTTTGGGGTAAAAGCCAAGTTACCCAAAATATAATTGTTGTTCTATTTTCCTATTACAGTTGATATCATTTCACCATTTGGTGATGCACATGTTGTGTGGAGTTTTTGATTCTTATTATGATTTATAATTTCAATTCATCCTTGTCCTTATGGTATTAGGGAAAGAAAAATTGTTACATGCATCATATTAGGCACCTAGAATTCACATTTCATGAATATTTCCATGCCATATAGGCACATTTCACTATATACATTGCTTTATGTGCCTATGATTATTGAGTGAGCCTTTCTTGTACATATATTCTTGAGTTACTTTTGGGCTATGATTGAGTGATTGCATGTTTCAATTCATGAGTTGTTATTAGCCCTTGTGGGTTGGGATGAGTAATTTACTGAGTCTATCCATTATGATATAAATAAATGGGTGTCATTTTTAGTGATAAGATGTATGGGCATATATTTAATGGGAATGACTATCCATTATAAAGTAAAACATGACTTCTAAAATTAAAAGTTTTCACATCCTTATACCACATTGTCATGTTTATGAAGGGTAAAGGAGTGAACCAAGTAATTAAATGTTAAATTAAACAAAAATGATTACAACAAATGATGAGTCAAGGTATTATCAACCCTTTATCTACTAGAACCTCTGAAGCTAATATCTAAGAACTTATAAATACATGTCCATCTAAGAGGATAATGGGTATAATATCCCTTGGGTAGTGAGTTTTCTTATGTTCATCTTCTTCTAGTGATGCTATCTTTATGCTTCTAAGTTTAGTCTAAGGCATGTACTTGAAATTTGCAGACTAATGATTCCATGAAATCCTTATGTCACATGCTAAGAAGGTGGAGATGAACATGATCTTGATGTGGTAAGACCTAAGCTACCAGTATTACCACAAGGAGTGTCACATGAGGCAGCTCCTACTGTACTTGATTCGGGCACTGATTCCCATGTCTCTGATAGTTTCCTATGTCTGATGCAGTCCATGAAAGGGGCTTCATGAGATGTACCTATGATGGATGATCTAACTTGTGAGTTCTAGCTACAATAACATCCCACCTTTTTGGGGGATGGTGGTCCATAGGCTTATGAGTCTTTGCTAGAGGCCACCCTGTCTATCTTCAAGCATTTGGGAATTCCTCTAGAGAAGAGGGCCAAGCTTTCCACATAAAAGCATCAAGATTCAGACAAGAGTTGGTGGGATGTGATTACCTAGTATGGTCACCATCAGGGCATGGTATCATCTGATTTATAGACCACATTATATGATTATATATTTACTCCGATGTTGATCATTGATAGAGCTATAGATTTTATTCATCTTTAGTGGAGTTCTATATCAGTTATGTAATATTTAGTGTGTTACACTAAGTTATAGTGCATTACACCGCTTCTAGCCAGTGATGAGATTTCATATGCTATATGCCTTGAGAAAGGGATTATGTACGCCACACATATGCAGGTGAATATCTTTATCCCGCCTAGTTTTTTGGAAAAAGTCGATAAGGATCTTATCAATGAGTTCAACCTAAGGGATGGAAATAACCCCAGCCATAGAGGATCAGGTCCATGATAGATCAATTGTGATCTTTATGGTAGGAAATGTTCCCTCAAGGTTTCTCATTAGGGAATTGACAACCATAGTACCTGTTTTGATAACTCCATGGTGTTTCATTAGTGTGGATGATGGGGGAACCTGAAGCCTTATTGTGATAAAGACCCAATGGAGTGTCGATATTGTGGCTGTATGGGGAATATTTAGAGATTCTGCAAGACCTTTCCACCAGCTTTGAGTGGAAAATGATCAGTTCTAGATCTACCTTCATGAAAAGATTCTATTACTCCATGTTAGGTGGGGAGTTAAAATAACACCGGCAGGACTGGCCTAGGTAGCTAGAACCCTGATCACCACCAGCTCCAACAGAGTATTTATGTTCGTGGTAGTATAGATATTGCATATGGTTGTGGATTAGTCCAGTTGAATGAACTACATCTAATACCTAAGGATCAGGCTGTGGGACCATCGACAGTACAATGTACTATTCTAGCGGCATCTACTATATTATCTGCTTTATTTGATATATTTTCTTCATACTCTTTTATCTATGTGTATATTGTGTAAATTCTTGGACAGGAGATACAATTTTACTATGATGTAATGAGCCTAGATACACCGTTAAGAGTAAGGTCATAGGGACTATGCCAATGTAGGGACTTTCCCCTTAAGGTAGGTTGTTTCCTTTTTTATGGATCCTCTTCTTTCTTGAGATGATAGGATTCAATTTCATTCTTAGGATGGATTGGTAGGTTCAGTATCCTGAATTTATAGACTATTATCACTGTAGGGTATCGTTTACATTACCAGAGGGAAGAAGTTATCAATATAATGGTGTGTAGGATTTTTGGGATGGTAAATCAGGACCAGATCATCATGGGATAGGTGGAGTGACCACCCAAATTTAAAATATATTCATGGAGGATCATGTATTAGGCTCGGATGAATTTCCTCCAATAATAGATCATTTCAAGGTGTTTTTTCCCAATGAATTTTCTAGATTACATCCTGAGAGGGAGGTAGAGTTTAAAATCAATATTGTTCTAAGAGCTGATATAGTTTCCATTCCTCTATACAGGATGATAATTATAGAGTTTCAGGAGCTCAAGTGACAGTTAGAGGATTTAGAGGCCAATGGTTTTATACATACCAATACGTCCTCTTAGGGTTCACCTGTGATTTTCAATAATAAGGAGGATGAAACCTTACTTCTATGCATGTATTATAGAATGTTGAACCAACTTATGGTCAAGAATAAGTATCCAATACCTCTAATAGATGATATCATAGACCAGCTCCTAGGAGCTAGGGTCTTCTCTAAGATTGACCTGAAGTCAGGATATCACCAAGTGAAATTAAGTCCATCAAAAATACCTCGTACAAACTTTCGCAGCATGTATGGTCTGTATGAGTACCTAGTTTTTCTATTTGGTATTCTGAATGCACCCATTGTTTTCAGGGCATTAATGAATAGGGTTTCCACCCCTATTTGGATTCCTTTGTCATAGTATTTTTGTATGACAACTTGGAGTATTCTCAAACTCATAGCGACAATTCCAAGCACCATAATATTGTTCTGAGTACATTGGGAGAGAATCATCTTTATGCTATGCTTGATAAGTGCCACTTAGGGATAAAAAAGTACACTTATTGGGTCATATTATCTAAAAATCAGGATTATATGTTGATCCATAGAAGGTTAGTATTTTGGTGTCTTGGGAGAAACCCAAGAAAATATTTGGTATATAGAGTTTCTTAGGGCTGGTAGGATATTACAAGAATTTCATATAGGACTTCTCATTCATTGATTCTCCTCTCACTGGTCTAATAAAGAAGGGTTTAAAGTTCCTATGGTCAGAATCATGCGATAAATCCTTTCAGGAGCAAAAATGGAGGCCTGCTTCATCACCTATTCTAATTCTACCAGATCCTAGAAAAGGATATACCATATTTTGTGATGCATCAAGAATCATCCTATGAGTAGTTCTTATGTAGAAGGATCGATTCATTATCTATAGATCTAATTAGTTTATTCCAAATGAGAGGAACTACCTGACACACATCCTAAATATAGCCTCATTTTTCCATGCCTTACTTTTCTAGAGACACTATCTATTAGGTGAGTGATTTATGGTGTACATAGACCACAATACAATCAAATATATCTTTTTATTGCATGAAATGAACCTCAGGAAGTGAAGAGGGGCCAAATATATTCAGTCCTTTGATTTTGATCTTACCTATATGACTGGAAAGTGAAATATAATCACTAATGCATTGATTCAAAAAAATTAGACATAGGCCGTATGGGAATCTTGTGATGAATATAAGTTAATGGACCTATTTTCTAAGCTATATCTGGAGTTTCATGATAGCCCCGTCTAGTCATAACTATCATCCATGATAGTTTTGTCTTTTATACTTGAGATGGTGAATATTAGACAATTTTTAGATCCCAATTTCTATGTTCTCTATGTGATTATATAAGAAGATAACCTGCCTCTGGATTGTTCTGGGAACAGAGACAACATCCTTCATATTAATGGGTGTGTCTAGGTTCCTACAGATATGAGATAAGTATTGAAGCAAGAGTTCCATGATTCTCAATGGGAAGTTCATCTAGGAATCTTCAAAATATTTTGACATATGCAATGCAATTATTAGTGGAATGGGATGAAGCTTCAGATAGTAGGATTTATCACTAGGTGTTCCACATATCACTAGATGAAGGTAGAGAAACAGAGACCTACAAGCTTGTTACATTCACTTCCAGTCCCAGAATATAAATGGAAATATGCTTCCATGGACTTTCTAGTTAGGTTACCTATGTCTCCTAGAGGTAGATATATTGTATAGGTTTTCATTGATAGACTGAAAAAAATGTCTCACTTCATTCATATTTAGGAGACTTTCTCGGTTGAGGATTTGGGAAGACTATATGTCTATCGGATCATACAACTACATGGGATCCCTCGTATTATCATTTCAGATAGGTAAAATTGTTTCACATCATAGTTTTGGAAGGTCTTGTAGAAATCTATGTGTACACAGGTGCTTTTAAGCATAAATTTTCACCCTCAGATCAATGGGAAGTTGGAATTGATGATACATGTTCTAGAGGACATGATTTGGGAACATGTACTTGATTTCAACAGTTCTTAGGAGAATCATATCCCTCTTATAGAGTACTACTATATTAATATATTTCAAGAAAATATTCATATGGATTATTTTGACGCCTTATTTGGTAGGCCGTACCGTTCACCCCTGTTCTAGCGAGAGGAAGGTGAGGCAACCATACTAGGTCCTCGTCTCGAACACGAGACTTCAGAGCAGGTTCAACTAATTAATAATTGTATGCCTAATAATCAGTATTGATAGAAATATCTAGCCCATCACTATTTTCAACCTCTATAGTTTTAGGTTAAGGATCATGTTTTTTACAAGTATCTCCCAGACCAGGGAATAGATGGATACAGAGGAAAGGGATGCTATCACCTCGTTATGTAGGGCCATTTGAGATTCTAGGGAGATTCAGGCTGGTATCATATCAGTTGTTTCTACCTCAAAGTTACCATTCCTTTCACAATTTATTCCACATTTCACAGCTTTTCCAGTATCATGCTAACTCATTACATACTTTTGATCTCTAGGAAGTTGAGTTAGATATCGATGCCACCTTTGAAGAGTATCCAATATGCATTATTGACCAGAGAATGATGGTTCTCTGAGGTTGTTCTGTCTCTTTGGTACGTGTGATATGGTAGCATGGCTATGTATAGGATGAGACATGGGAGTTGTAGTTCAACGTACATGTACAATTTCTAGATTTGTTCTCAGATAGTGGTTCACTACCCTTGGAAGGGGAACTCAGGGATGAGTTCTTTTAAGGGGGGAAGACTGTAAGAACCCAGTTTTTTACTCAAGTATGGATCCTTTATATTTCAGTATAATTATTTATTTTGGACCTAATATGGATGTCTAATGAGTTAGTGAAGTTCCTGATGGTGTTCAGGGATTATTCTGAGCTTGAAACACATCTTTTGGGGATAATCGGGCCTACCGTATGGTTAGAGGAAACTGTACGGGTAGGCCACATAGTTAGATATAACCATGTGGATGGTTTTAATCTTTAGGAAGAT
Organism: Viscum album; assembly: GCA_963277665.1. Classification (NCBI taxonomy): domain Eukaryota; kingdom Viridiplantae; phylum Streptophyta; class Magnoliopsida; order Santalales; family Viscaceae; genus Viscum; species Viscum album. The sequence continues at coordinate 1,260,689,176 of OY728122.1, forward strand.
TCATGTCACATGGTTGGTTCACAGTTTCCCTAACCTTACGACCTAACTATTCACATGATAATTTTTGGCTAATTTTAAATTTTTTTCCCTTAATGATCTAATTTACCCAACCCTTCTTTCCTAATCCAATTTCTAGTTGGATGAACCTTCATTTCTATAATTTTTTATCTTTTTAAAGGATTAACCTATGGATCAAGAGATATCTTTCATATGAGATCCATCAGAGCTTATGTTCATCACGTTGGATGTGAAACAATAAGTACTCGAGTTTGTTTGAGTCATTCTTCGTCTCTCTTGATCTCGACCGATTTATCAAGGTGTGAATGTTTTTATCTTTTTCTCAGATCTACTCAGTTCCAATCCAAATTAGAGGCTAATAGTAGGTGGGGAGATTCATAAAATACTAAGGTGGGTGGTCAATAACTCATCCCTCAAGTTTGTTGATTTTGGAAATTTCATGCGGGGCCCACCAATTTCATCGGGTGTATTTTATTAAATTTATATGCTAGTATTATAATCATTAGAACCATATGATTATTATATTTCAAAATATTTGATTAGTTATTACTAGTTACACCCACAATTCCATCCATCACTTGTATGATGTTTTTCCATAATTTTCATTTTAGAGTTTTGACACGTTTGAGTCACTGTTCAGGAGTGACTTGGATTAACCTTTATAAGGGTATGATTTTCTATATTAAATGGATTGATTTATATTGAGAATTGAATAATGGAAAGTACCATGTATTCTCACCACTTGACCCACCAAAGGTAAGTTCTTCAATTGGATAGTTAAATGTGAAATGAAAATTGGAATGTATACTTAATATATGACTTGTCCTTTTTAAAAGTAATTGAAAAATAGGTTTCATGTCCATAGAACCCCTTACCATGTTAACAGAGGGTAGTAGAGTGAACCTTGGTTTTTTTTTGAAAATTTCTTAAATAGATTAAATGAATGATTTCATACTACATGTCCTTATAATAGTAATGATGGTAAAGGGTTGAAATAAATGGAATATTATATGACTTCATCGTTAAATATGAGTGGCTTGACTTGAGAACACCTTGGATTCCTTTGGGAATTCCTTGAGCACTCGAGAACCCCATTCAAATTCAAGGATATGACTTGATTTGGTTGAGACCAACCATGAACCCGATCCTTGTCTATTCTTGGATGACTGATATTATACTATATGGCCCCTTAAATAATATTACCAGATGACTTTGATACACTACTTGGATCCAGAATTGACAAGTACGTGCCATGGTTAAAGCCCCTCAGACCTAGTCGTTACTTATCCCTATTTTACCTTGGATGCAATCCTCAAACTCGGTAGACATATTATTATGGAATACCTTGGAATATGTTCATTAGATTACAGTATTACCCCTTTACTAGTCTACAAGTGTTACTGAGTTGGTGACCCTTGAGGTTTATGTTTTTGTGGTTGTTACCTTGGAACTTCATTAATAAATATCATTACAGGTTTCCTTATTACCTCTCAGAACCTTCACTATAGCAATCATGTGATTTATTTATAAACTAGATTTTAATTTATAAATTAACTAGTTTTATGTTTAGATACCAGCCATGGGATGAAGGAGGGACTTAGGTATTTACATTATTGTACCGATTTACTTTATATATGAATTCTTGAACACTATTACATTTTCATTACATGGTCTAGATATTATAAACACCATTGGTGGTGGCCCACTGAGATTTATCTAACACCATCTTCAGGCACCATTTGGTAATAGGGGTATATTACATGTATGAAACTATTGATAAAGGGAAGCTTAATGCTTCAGACACTTTATTGGTTGCCGTGCTAGAATGGTGTTAATAGTAGATGACTGAGCTAAGGATCGAGACTCTTGGGATAGTTTATGTATTTCATTTTTCTACATTGGGTGTTACATGTATGCTTGATAATTTGTATCCATTTTTCCACCTTACTAGATACATGAGATATCATCACTAGTTCTTGTGTCTTATTCCAGTTATTTCAGTTATTGTTATCCTTGTCTATTTCTATTGTGCCTTGTATTTACTTATATTTCTTCTACTATTTACCTCTATTTATATTTATCTACTATGATACACTCTTTTAATGAGGGAATAGTATCTCCACATAAACACCATAGGCCCTCACTTCTAGTAATCAACATTTGTTATTTATGGAGATACGCTTGAGACCATCTCTTCTACAAGGCTTAGGGCACCTATTAAGTGGAATCCGGGTCCAAGACGTCATAAGAATAATAGGGTTTATTTTTTCATAATCATAAAAATAATATAAATATAATAATTGATTATTGAATTCCCCCTTTACACCATCCTTGTAATGTGGTGAAGGAAAAAACATGTTGAATTGTGGAGGTGGTAATCTACACAAAGCATGAATTACGATTTTTTTCTTTATAGAAAAGGGAAAAGATTATTAATGATTTCCCCATAACATAAAAATGTTAAGTATTTAATCAATATATATTTAATTAAAAAGTTATTATTAAATTATTACTTTAAAATAGAAATATAAATGGAATAAGTTTAGTAAAAATAATTACTAATGTTGAGCACCTCAATATTTCCTTGGAAAATCCCTTCGAAATGGATGGCATATGATAATCTATGGTGACTAAAAGACTATGAGATTTAAAGAGTGTTATATTGTAAAAAAATTATATTTTTATGAGGGACCATAATTTTTAGGAGTTCCTTGAAGGGGTGGTGGGATGCGCCTTTTATAAGTGGTGAGAGTGTATTTTTTAGTAAATAGATTAACTTAATATAAAGGGAGCGCAAGTTAAAAATGTCAATCAGCTCCAACATTGAGAAATAATTGATTATGGTAAGGGAAAGGTTCTATAAACATGTCTTACACATAATTTGAGAAATTTATTTACCATGATTTTACCCTATTCCCCTTGAATTATTACTTCTACTATTTTAGAATGTTCTATGGTAATTAGTTTTTACATAAGGTAACTTAATATTAATTTCTAAAAAAATGTGGTGTTTATATATATAATTTGGATCCACCGATTAGTTTTTTTAAAAATTCAATTAATTTTATTCAATTTTTAAAAGTGAAAAAACAATTTTATATTAAAAACAAAAAATTTATTTAAAATATTTTTTGATAAAATATTACTCACATCATAAAATAAAAAATTACGATATGTAAATTAAAACTAAAATTTTAAAAATTATAAAATCACATTTAAAATAAATATTTTATATTCTAAAAAGTTTAAATGAATTTATAAATCTAATAATATAGAAATAATTTCATAAAAGTGACGTTATTTGTAAAACCATTATTTACCACTATTCACATAAAAATAAATTATTTTAGAAAAAATCCATATATTAATCTTAATCTGAAATTATTATTCCTAATAAAAAATCATTTTCATTTTTTAAAAATAAATTTCAAAAATATGAAAATTCAATATTTGAATACAATATAAAAATATGGTGGAAAACCATTCATAATGGAAAATATGTTTTTAAATGAAAACTATTTATTATTATTATTTTCTATCAATTAATAATGAATTTATCTATAATTTTTTATTCATATTATCAATATATTTTATTATTGTCTAATCATTATTCACTTATTTTCTTTAAATAATACACCAATTAAAAAATTATTTTTAAGAATAAAATGATTGTCTTAGTTGTTTTAGTTATACAAAATGAAATTAATTCCTATTAAATGTATCCATTATTTGTTTTCTATATATATTTCATAAATAGGTTACTTTTATTTATTCATAAAAATTTAAAATCTAGGTTTTAATGGTATAAACATTTCATTTTTTCATTTTAGTTTGGTGTTTCATGTAGAGAAAACTATCAAACACATTGGCTTATTTAAAGGCAATCATATATTACAAATTTGTGGTGTTACAATGACCATAATTAAAATAACCATATTTTTAGGGACCATATTTTCAGTGGACATATTTCATTCCAATATATATTCCCTTACTACATATTCCATTCACATTTTCTATTTCAATTTTTTTCATTTTAGATCTCACAACATGATTTCTCTTTTTTTTGGTATTATTTATTAATGTCAGTTTAATATTATAATGGAGATTATTTAAAGGGATAGTGATCTAATGTATATTTTAGTTATAAATATATTATTCTTATTAATTTATTTTCTCCTTTTATTTTTTTTATTTTTAGTGGATGTAATCATCTCTGACCTCTAACACTTAATTTCATGAACTTTTATTGTCACAGTTTACTATGAATGAATAAAGTGTTGTTAGTTCAACTCCTATATTTTATTAATTTTTACCTAATCTATTTCAATACCTGTAATTAAGTAAAAAATAGTTTATAATTATAAACATATATTTTCTAAAAATAATATGCATCCTAAAAATTTGGGGTGTTACATTATCCCCCTTAAATAAATTGAATCCACACAATTTAAATTATCACTCCCCAATAACATTAGTTACGAGTATTTAAAAGATAGTAATGGACCATGATATATATTCAAATGAGATTTCTACCATAATATCTATGGTATGATTATGAAACAAATATTTTCAATTCATTATGTTATCTGATTGCTTCATTTTCTATTGACAACTACTTTTTCAATGCACTCATTTTCCATATAGAAAACATCTCCCAATTCCCATAAAAAATTCTTTTTGGTGATTATTACTGGATTATTAACATGAAATTAATTTATAATTATTTATTTTATTATCTTTATCACCCAAATATGAATAATACTCTATACTTATTTTATTTGGTTTTTCTTGGAATTCAACTATGTTCACATTATTAATCATAAATCTTGATTACTAGTTTAACATAAAGATAATATTTCTTACTCCAATTATTATCTCAATAGTATGATTATTGGGACAATCCCTATATTATCCCTGGTACCCATCATTAACTAGTATCCTTTAAGATTTAGTAATTATTAAACCCAAAGAGGGGGTTGAATAGATTTTTTGAATAATCTAAAGAGAATTATCACAAATGATCTCATGAAAAATTAAACCTTGAGAAGTATTATTATTTTAATCCTTCACATTATCCTTTAGCTTAACCTAAATCACTCTCAATTTCATATAGGCCCCTTTAGGTAATATTGTATCATACTTTTTCAGCTAAAATATATCCAAAAATTATCATTACCATTCATACAATATTCTAAACCCAAAAATCATTAAAATATATTCTTGTAAAATTAAATATATCCTTTATCTATAAAAGATCATATTAATTAATATACACCTCTTATTTTTAATCTCAATTAATTAATCTAAGTTATCTATGATGATTTTTCTTTTATTTTCTCTTACCTAAATATGTTCAAATCCTTCATAATATACCATAAAGAGAATGTGAATTTCCAAAGAATAACCCTAAAAAGTGTCTAACAAGTTGTTCAGTCATAGGAACACTCATCATTAAATATATTTATGATCAATTCAATGATCAAACCTAACTTTTTTAGGTTTATTATCCCTAGGTGAATCTATTCCAAAACCACATCCATTTTTCTGTATCTAGATAGGGATGTAATTTCTTTGAAACCACATACACTATACTTAACCACATTTTAAGTATGTTTTCATATACATAGATGTGTCCCTTAGACTTATCCCCTAGTGTTTCAATAAGGTTTTTTAGACCTAATTTCTTCAAACAATTAAACTATTCTCAGATACCAACTATGATGATCCACAATCTCAATCATGATTTTAAATATATTTCCATGATAAAATTACTACACAAATCATTTCTGTATAACCTTTTGAGGTTTAGTGTCTTGTAAACCAGGAACATAAAACATGGAATAACTAGATCACATAATAAATAATAAAATTTTTAACTATCTTAATATACTTTATTATTATGATTCATATATTTCCTCACTGCATAATATTTACTAGGTAAATTTTTAAAAATAAATGGGTGAGTATAAATCCTAGTAAGGGATAAATAATGAAAACCAAACATAAATGATCATCATGTATAAAAATTAAGGCACAATATATGAACATGAACATTAGAGAAATAGGAATAAAATTATCATTATTAAATTAGTATTAACATGATCATAAGTACATGAGGCATAACAAGATCAAGTATATGATTCATAACATGGAAATATTCATAAAACAAAAATAAGAGAAATTCATAAGAATATCACTGAATTTTATTTCTAAGGTGACATGAAATAATATTAATAAGGTTATTATACAAGTTATTATAAAACATTACTAATACATACTACCAAGGTATCATGAAAAAGTTATATCTAGAAATTAATTCTTTACCTAATGAATCAGAGCGCTATCTGGGAGCACCCTTATTATGTTTATAATTAAGTGTTCCAAATCTATCAATGATCATAAGAATATATAATTTTAACCCATTAGTAGGGGATTTAGGTTTCAAATATAGATATTACAAATCAATAAAATATTATTACATATATATGAATACCCTGGAATGATATTATATTAGGGTATTCAAAAATTGGAAATAAAGTAATGAATTTAGCAGTATAAATAATATATGAAAGGGATTATAGAATTAGTTAAATGATAGAGAAAGATAGTATCCCTTTAATAGGAGATAATTTATATTATAAATTGGTATATTATGGAATCATAATGAAATGGATTTTAAAAGTCTTACAACATGAAAATTTTATATGGAATATGAAAGAGTGATTTTGGAAGCATGATGACTATAAAAAAGGATTATAGAAATGGTTTAATGAGAGAGAAATTTAATATCTCATAAATTGGAAATAATTTATATAGTAAAGTGGTTTATTATGGATGTATAATAACATAGAATTAAAAATGATTACAACATGAAACAATTACATGGAAAATCAAGGATCTGTTTTAGAAGAATGAATGCCATACAAAAGGATTATACAAATGGTTTAATGAGGGGGAAATATAGTCTCTCACCAATAAAAAATAATTTGGATATTAAAGGGGTTGATAATTTTTTCATAATCACATGGAATTAAAAATTATTATTACATAAAATTATTACATGGAAAATCGAAGAGTGATTTCAACAACATGATGGCTATAAAAAAAATTTATGGAAATGGTTCAATGAGATACAAAGTTATTCTAACCTATATATGGAATCATTTTTATAGTAAATAGTTTGATTATGAACACATGGAATCATAATCACTTGTAATTAAAAAATATTTTCAAAAAATATTTTATTAAATCAAAAGGAGGGGGAAACCATTACCTTGATATGTAGATTTTTAATGCTTGTGGATGACTACATATTACATTTGGAATTCCTTGGAAGGAATTTATAAAGGTATAAGGAAGTGATATAATTGATAACTGCATTTTAAGTTGAAATGGATGACGGAATGAGTGGGAGTGATCTCCTTTTATAGGTTAAGAATAGGGTGTTTTTCATTGAAACTAATGTTTTGTAAGGGGTAAGAATGGAATCACGTGGGTGTTAGGCAGGTTAGGTGTGTTACTTGAGTTAGGAAAATAAAAAGTAGGTGATACATGTGTGTATGAGTTTAATATCTAAAAACTCTTTATATATGTTTAAAGTGACCTTTTATTTATTAAAAATTCAAGATATTTTATTTACCTATTTTTACCCTTAATAATCTTGATTAAAAAATAATAATAGTAATTAATTTATTACTAAATATTTTTGATGACCCATTGTTCAAAATTTTTACATGATAAATCATAAATTGGGATCCATTTAACCTAATTCAATTTCAAAATATTAGGAATTTAACTTTTAGATTAAAACATACAATTTGTATAAAAACTGCTTTTATAGAAAATTGACGCTTTAATTTTAGAGCATTCTTAATCTTATTTAAAATTAATTATAAATTTAAAGAGATTAAAATTATTTGTATATTTGTATAAACTTCATATTAGAGTCCAAATTTAAAATATATGAATTTAATTTTAATAAATACATAATGTTTATAAAAGTATCATTCTTAAAACATTATTGTCTCATCGCGGTAACTAATAATTACCATGGTAACATAATTTGACGCAAAGAAAATTTAATTTATAATAATTAAATAAATTAGTTAATTAAAAATTATTATTTTTATTCAATTAATAAAACATAAAAATAATATTGTATTATTATCACTTGTAACTCATAAAACCCCATTTTTCAAAAAAGTGTATTTTTAAGCATAAAATTTATGTGTAGGGTAAAATTATCCATGTCTTTGATTTTCAAAATATATAAGATTATTATAAAAAATTAATGTTATGTGGATTTAAATATAGATAAAAAAGCTAAAAATTCTTTTATTTTCACCATTTACATGTTGTAAAACATTACAATTCATAAGTAATAATTTACCAAGGATCTATAGGTTTATTTTCTCCAAACACTAGCCTCATAATAATATTATTTTATAAAACTCATGATCATTTATCATTAAAGGAACTGTAATAAGCAATATTTTCTAAATATAATTATTATGAATCGTCCACAAAACCTAGGGAATGAAAGTATAATAAATGGGAGGGCTTAAATTCTTAGTAAGGGGTGAACAAACATTTCATCAAGGTTGAGTTCATATGAATAACTCTTAACCAATGCATTAGTGGGCATAAGAACTTAAAGCCACATTAGATAAGCTTGTAAATTTAATATATATATATATATATATATAATGGATAAAAATAGTTTATCATAAACCATGAATCATGAGCTTATAAGATTATAATGAATAAAAACCCCTTACTATGGAACAAACAATAACATAGGTAAATATTACCTTCTTGAGAAACACCATCATTGATCATGCATATGAGATACTAAAATGCAATCATGAATACATAACTCATGAGATATAAATATTATCCAATTAATTAGAGGGTGATATAAGACCCTCCCATCATTCATCTATACTTACGTGCACCATAAAAAATCAATCACTTTCCACATCATAAAGAACCCATGGAAATAAAATCAGATCCTAAAAAAAACTAAATAGAAATCGTTTAATTTTTATAATGAGACTATGGAAATAAAATGGAATTCATAAAACATCCAAATATAAATCATTCAATTTTCAGGGAAACCCCATGAAAATAAAATGGTATTTATAAAATATAAAACACTATAAAATAAAACCATTAATTAAATCATTTTATATAAAAAACATGATCACTGAAAATAATAACAAATTAAAACAAAAATATAGGGTGAAACATGAAACAAAACTATATAGGAGATCGATAATTTAAAGATATTGAAAAAAAATTATAAGAAGAGATTTATTTTAAAAAAAATTATTCATTGTTATAAAATTCATTGTTACATGTCTATTTTATAAAATCCTCCATTTTTTATAAAAAATATGAAAAAAACCTTTCATGGAATTGAATTTAGATAAGAAAATATATTTCATAGATATAAAATGAGAATATCATTTGAAATTAAATCTTTAGTGAACATAGGGGAAAGAAATCAATAAGAAAGTATGTAACTAAAACGAATAATATTGAGTTACTATTACCATTAAAAAATCATAGTTTATGAAGTTAGAAACTTTTTAAAAAGGTATTTATTAGGTAAAAATATAAATCCCCATAAGTAAATAGAAAATACTCCATAATAAAATAATAGGGTATAATTTAAAAAATTATTTGTAATACACTAAAAATGAACAATTATTACTCAGTGAATGCGAGTTGAGTTAACAAAACCCCTTAAAAATTAGGATAATTTAAATAAAAATCACTTTAAAGATAATGATATTTAAACTGAACGTAAATTACCTTGAATAAAGTAAATATCATGATATAACATCTCAATTAGTTAGGATATACACCTATTAATAGAAATTAATATCATAATACAAAAACTATACTTAGGAGAGTAATTTGAGATGAAATACCCTTACTGTAACACTCCTATATTTTATGATATATTTATCTTCAAATATGTTTAACTTTCTTGATAGTTTGTGAAACATATAACCCTGAGTCTAAATGAACCGTCATATATAATACCACTATAAAATAGATATTAAATTTGTTTAATGAATATAATTAACCAATTTTTTAAAAAATTAAGTTTATAGGTTTTATATAAAGAAAATATATTGATTAATGATTAGTTAATTTTATGTAAAATCATTATATTCTCGAAAAATATATTTCCCTTAAAAATAAGTATTATTTAATTTTGTGAGAAAATAATATAAATAATTTATAGCACTTTAAGAAAATTTATATTAAAAAATCAAATTCATTTTTGAATCTATCATTTCAAAATTATAATTCAGTGAATTTAAGAGAATTTCCTAAAAACATTAATTTTTCTGATGAATTGAAAAAGTACTGAATTTTATTGAAAATTATATTTTCCATTAATGAATTTTAAAAGTAAAATTTTGCTTAAAAATGGTTTAAATAGTAATATTAGTTAATTTATATTACTAAAAATTAATTTAATCTCATTGGAAATAATTTTAGGTTGAATTTTGGTATAAAAACGTTTTAGACTTGTGAAAACATTTTTAGTAGAAAAATGTTTTTCGATGCTTTTTTATGTTTAAGTTTAAATTAAAATATTCCTATTATACTAATTTAATTTTAAAAAAATAGATTATATATTCTAAATTATAATTTTAAAACTTGGTAATGAGTCCATTTTTACATTTTTCATGTTGAATAGTAAAATTAGTAAAAACATTGTCACCATGGTAATTGTAAAATCGAGTTTACCAATGGTTTAAAACAAAGTATAATGATATTTTTGTAAATTAAACTTGTAAAAATCCTATTTTATGGAAATATTTAAACCTCATACTATCCAAAATTTAAATATATATCCATTTCGAAACATTTTTCTTGAGCATGACTTTATTAAATTTTAATCTTTTAAGAAATTCCAAGTGTTCCCTCCCCCCAACATATAAAAGAACACATGTGCCTTCTATTATTTACACAACATTATTCCTTTTCTATTGAACATAACTTGTAAATTTTTCCCCTAAACTTTTATAGGCACAAATTATAGGTTCTTCTTTCCTTAAAATACCAAAAAATGGTTCTTAAGAGTAGATTTAAAGGAGGCTTATAGAAGAAGAGGTAATCATCTTACCTGAACTCTTTTAATTTATTTATTGTTTTAAATCTTCTAAATATATGGTATTGATCATAAAGTATTAACATCAAAATCATTATTTTATTAATTTTTTTATGATTATGTAACCACTAATATCAACCCTTTATTTCATGAAATGATAAGTGAAAGTATCGCTTGTGTATATCTTGGGACTACCACCTCCATGCAGTGATATAATTTATTTTCCATCACCATATTTCATGGATGGGTATTATAATATTTTTAATGTTTCTAAATAATATTTATGAAATACTTATTCTTATGTAATAAGAATATAATATATATATTCTTACCTTCCAATCAGTTGGAAAACTACAATGTCGCTCATGTGTACATTTGAACTACCACCTCCACAAAGCGATGCCATTCATTTTTCAATTCAGATTTACATGGATGGTAATAAGGATAGATTTAAGAAATTTTTATGAGATATATAATATAATAATTACTATGTAAATGTGAATTATTATTTAACTTTCTTTCATTCCATCCATTAAAAAGTTAAAACAACTTTCATGTGTACATACAACCTACCATCTCAGTGAAAGGTGTAATTAATTTTTCTATCTCTAAATTTTATGTATGACTTTAAATATATATATAATGAATATATATTATATTTATATAATTATTAAAACTTTTTTTTATTATTAAGTCATGATAAAAGTACAAGAAATAGAACAACCAAATTAAAATTCTCATGAAAAATGAAACAGTTAACACCTAAAAATGACGATTTTAAAAAGGAATTATTAATAAATGGGTGAAAAAGTGATATAAGTGGATCATATATGATATTATAATTATTTAAATGACTCTATTATAGAATTTTAGTAAATTTATATTTATTATAATGGATTTTATAGTTCTTTATAAGCAAGTCTCACTTGAGGTAATAGCTTCATGTTACAACCCATTATTTATTCTGATTATTTATGATCAAGTTTACGATGATGCAATTATAGGACCTATATCTCAATGATGTCATTAATTATCTTATACTATGGATTTTTATCGATATCACATTTTTTCGTTTTCATTATACTCTCTTTAATATGTCAAGATATTGAAAGAATATTTTAAGTAAAACTGACCTTATTTCTCTCTTTGGCCTGAAATAATTTTTCTTCCATGTAAATTCATTATAAAATGTTTTTACTATTCTCCTATGATTTTAAAAATTCATTTTTAACCATTTTTTATTTTAAAAAAATCTTTAAAAGGAATATTATTATAATTTTTATAATGATTTACTTTTGACTTTTTGGAAAACAAATGTGAAAGGAATCATTGTTTTAACATACATGACAAGATCAAAATATATTTCCATCTGGAAAACCCAATTATTTAAATATTTCTTCACAAATTTACATGTATATTTTAAATAAATATGTTTCAATTAATATTTTGGAATGTTTTAGAATTTAAATAAGTGATTTCTAAGTGAAAATGTCATTTTCTAGAAGAAATGTTCCAGTAATATTTTGAAGGCCTTTTCATCAATGATAACATCTATTGATGTTAATTATTATTTACTTGGTATATGATCCAATGATATCATACACTTTAATTCTTTAAATGTATTAAAATTATGGTGTTTTAAGGATGATTCTATGAAACCCATTTCTTTTACATGAGTTAATTAAGTTATGGAGAGAAATTTTTGAAACCCATTTTTTTCAATGGGTTATGAAATGATATTATGATGAGATGTTTATAAATCCTTTATTATTTCTATAGGTTATTTAAAATTAATGTTTTATGATCTTATGGCACACATATATATTTTCTCGATTATGTGATGGGAAACCCCAGAATTATATCACCCTCTAATGCACTGAGTAATAATGGATATCTCATGAGATAATAAGGATTGGAGTGGGGAGTGAACCCAACTTAGAAATGGACTTTTTACACTATGATATTCTTCGGATTAAACCTTGACTAAAGCTATGATTGAATGGGGAGTGAACCTAATCTACTATGATAGTCAGGGAAGTGACCCTTGACTAAGGAAATAAATTTCCAGGCATATAGGTATTCCATAAACTTATGTTTTATGCTAATGTTATGCTCTTGAAACTCATATAATTTGATTCCTTTATGATTCATGTCTTATAAACTGCCATTATTTATACCATGACTGAATATTATGGTTTATTATAAGTAGGGTTTTGTATTAAAATGTTACGATCATGTTCTCATACCATTATTCTCTTGTTACATTTAGGTGATCATTGATATCTTCATTATTTTCCCTTACTGATCATTAGAGATTTCCCTTTATTATGATTACTTTCTTTAGGTTATAAATATTTTTTTAAGTAAGATGTCATAAGCCCACCCACTAGGATCAATCCTATGTTGGGATTTATCCATGATTAACATGACAATCCCCACTTTAATAAGCTAGGGGCTGTCGACTAACACATAATAGGAATATCAGAGAAATGGATGGCCTTAGCCTAACTACCTATAATCAGAGATACAAATATCTCTATACAAAAATACAGAGATATAATAAAATACTAGAACATATAGAGTGTAAAATATGAATGAAAAAAACATCTAAGAAATACATCAAAGCACATCAATGTAATGTAAAATATATAAAATGGAAAAATACACGACCAACTAGAAATGAGGTCTCTACCTATAAACAATTAGAAAAAGGGAAAGACATAAGAGATCCTAGATCATAGTATCTAAGGATGACCACCAATCATGGTCAGAACCATGAACTGATATGCTTCAAAAAAAGTAGGTCCACCAAAGTCACCACATATTTACTTGTCGTCAACATAAGACATGACATGAGAGGGTAAAGTCCATTAAGGTGTGAATATATACATACCCTGTAGGAAACACTGGAAGCTAAGAATGGGAAATAATAGAAATAAATATATTAAGCTCAACCCATAAAGAAAGAGGGTAAAGTAACCCATCATTAGATAGGCTTAGAAGAAAACCAAGAGAAGAGAGAAAGGAGATATCAATATCCACGACTGGACTAGAATGTAAGGTCTCCTCATAGATTTAATGGTCTCATCTCTAATTCTAAAAGAATCCATGTTACCACATAAGATATAGAGTGTAGGGACAACTTCTTGATAATTCATTTCACAATCAAGGGATTATTTTTTCCTACCAATGTATCTTGTCTAACCTCTAAAGAATATAGAGGTCCTACACCTCGATGTTGTGTAGCTATGATGAGGGAGAACTACTCCAATGGTGGACCCACACATCACCAAAGCTCAATGATAGGGATTCAACTATACAGATAGAGGACCCGAACCCTCTATAATGTTGGGGAGTTCCACCTTCATATTTATAAATGTTATGGTGGAACCACATGATAGAGATATAGGGGTCTACCGAACCTAGTAACACTCTGATGATCATACCCAAACTCTACCACCTGATAAGAATTTATAAAAGTAGCAACCCACTAACACCACCTAACATCATATATTTGATTCCAAAATGAAGGCCACTATCATGTACCACATGGAAAAATACTCAATATAGGCTACATATGGGCCCAAATCCAAGCATTAAAGAAGTAGATACAAATGGTATAAGGTTATAAGGAGAGTTTATAACGTGTATGGATACAACACATGATGTGTCCCATGAATCCAAACACTTTTCAGGTCTCATTGCTATAATCAATTTGTAAAACTAAAGTACATGATGTGTACATAGGGTCACATGGTATGTGAATCCACTTAGAAACATAGACATTTCAACACTTGGAGATGAATTTTCCAGCCATGAGACACTACACAACATGTAGATTAGGTCACATAGTATATATAATTACCCAATTTTCTTGAAATGCAAACATGATACACAGATCAGGTAGCCATTTACATATACATGGTGTGCACCTTAGGGTACAACATGTTTGACCATATGGGGCCCTAGGTGTGTGCATTCAGAACATGTTTTGGTTTTCTAGATAGGATCAGATGACATGTGATCCTAGCCACATGGAATGTGATATTTAACTCATCCAAAACCCTAGCAATCAAAATATCCAAGACTACATGGAATGTCTTTCTCCATTTTACATTGTGTGTAGTCGTGGATTTCATAGAAAGTGAATTAGTCCATTGGATGGATGCTAGATCTACTATTCCCACCACAACCTCCCCTACTTTACTTAACTAAAATGTATGAATATGACGGGGAAGACCCAGATTATTTATTTATAGCTTTTGATTGCTAGAAATTGGGTCTCCAATCCTCTAAGTTATAGCCATCATGATTCTCATCTCCATACAGAAGACCGATCCATGATTGTATCACCTACATCTCAAAACACACCTCAACCAATCCTCAAAACACTGATATGCATGTCATTAATGCATCCACCAATAGTACGGGTGTTTGATTACACTCAAATCTATCCTGGAAATGAAAAATCTATGACCCCGTGGGCTAATAATGAATAATGTGAATAATGGTGGTGGAAAATTCACAAGGTAAAAGTGAAAAAGATCATTTTCCAATACAATCACAGTAAAATATCATAAATTTCATAAAAAAAATTAAATAAAGGAACACCAATTATAAATAACCATGTTTAAGAATTCAATTTAAATCCAGGCTCATGCGAAGAATGACTATCACTGGAAAAAAAAAGTTGATCTAAAATCCTTTCTTTTTAAATAAATCAAGGGAATAAATCCATGAAATAAAATTCCATAACTCATGAATGAATTGATCTCTGGTGTAAAACGTATCCTATAATGGAGAAGATTATGATATCTTAATATTCATTGTTTGTCTCATGATTCTCTATAATCACATGCTTTCGATCCATGCTCCTGAGTCTCCAACACCAATAGAGAATCCCCCTCCTCCACTATAATCACCCTGGGTTATGTTCATAATATTATTGATTCAATACAATGATGTATAAATAGATAGGTAACTATGTTTATGTTATTAAAGAAATTAATCAGATTAATTATTTAATTCAGTTAATGTACCTGCCAATGGTTTACCTCAAAAAAACTCCCAACACCAACCTACTTTAGGTCACACATGGCGTAAACCCCATTTTATGGAAATAATTATTGTCTTAGATTTCCTATCCATGGTATTGATCAATGGAGAACCATTTAATTCCTAAAATATGCATGTGCATGATTTAAAATATCTTAATATTATTAATATATTAATTCTGGTGTCCTGTGATAGAATAACACATAACGGACTCTGAGGAAAAATCCAGAGATATATATAGAGGTATTCAAAGAACCAAACAAATGAAAAATTATTTTTTAAATTCTTTAATCCTTCAAGTATTTTCACCACAAAAATCACAAGCTGTAAAAAATAGTGGGTGTACTGAGACCACATCTGATTCTTATGCTACCAGTAGAACTCATATATGCTTCCGTTCTACCAAAGAACTCAAACCATATGGATGGTCCATCTACGATAAATCCAATTTTTTCAGTCCTCAAATTCCACTAGTTACTCAAAAAAGTTGGCTCCAACCTCAATTTCTAGAACACTACAGTCAATAACAAGCTAATGGTCAATCACATATCTAAATATCCATGATACAAGGAAGACATCGTGCACTTAGTCTCCCAATGAGGGTAAGGCCAAGCAGAAGGAAACCTCACCAACAATCACAAAAAATCATAAGGACTTAAGAACCATGAGGAAAAGTTTACCCCCAACCAAAACTCTATAATCTACACAATGGATAAAATATCAAAAATATATGTTATACCTGATAGAACTCCAAATTTCTATGACATCGATCAATAAAATATTTTTCTATCGACATAAGGCTACCCACCAATGCTCACAGATCACCTGAACCCTTCACTGACTTTTCCTATGCCATTATTATCCCAACAACGGAGGTCCCTACAATATTGATATAGAACAAGGGTGGCATGCAGGGTCTCCCATATAGTTCCTCACATAGTGTCATATCATTAGTGGAGTGATATATACTATTAAAAGAAAACTCCACCAAAGGAAAGTAATCCACACAGCTCCAGCCAAAAAACCAACACACTAGCCCATATAATATTTTTTCAAAACATGGATAGTCTTATTATACTATCCATATTTCGAAGGTTGAAATTCTAGTCTCATCCATTATTGGATCCTGAAATACTATTGAAAACCCTCTACAACCATCATGTGAACTAATAATCATTGTTGGAGACAATCATCGTGGGTACCCATGAAGTTGGATGATCTCCTTCATGTAAAACCACTCCAAACTCTCAAATTAGCTCTAACCCCAATTGGAAAGAAATCATGTCGACATGGTAAGTCTATCAAAAATTTATTAGATTGTATCATTACCTCTCACTAAACATGGAATCCTTGCCCCAAAATCTATCGGTATTCCATCCCAAATACATTAAGAAAACTTATGAGGTTGAGTTAGACCTACTTGATCCTATCATCCATCATTTAACTTCTAACGTGAGAGACAATTAGAAAAAAACATGGAAATTATTTTCCTTATAACATCCCAAAAAAACTTCCACTGAAGGTGTTTATAAATCCTTTCTACATAGGAATTTATATCCAAGGAAGAGGTATTAAACTCCATCATTACCTCCTTACTCAATGTGACTGGAGATATTGTTCATCCCTAAAAAAGGATGATGGTCTCCCCTCTTTTAGAAAACCCATCTGGTGCATCTCTTAAGGATATCTAGTCATGTAAAACATCATAGTTGACATCTAACAACTGATCATCTCTCATACGATGAACAAGTGATGGATTCACTACAATCTATTAAAGATAAGATACACCCTCTCCTCTACTAGGGTCAGATTAAATAAGGCCAACTTCTTAGACACATCCTCTATCAAGAGAGTATGGAAATTAATACTAAGGGAACTTTTTAAGAACATTTAATAGTACCCCACCAAACCAAGAAAACATCTCACCTTCAACATGATATTGGGTAATTACCAGGAAATCACTACATCAATATTTTCTAGATCTATAGTTACACCATAGTTAGGTATGAACTACTCTAGAAAGTGAACATGGAAGATCCAAAACAAACACTTCAAGAGTTTATTATAAATATGGTGCTCA
Organism: Viscum album; assembly: GCA_963277665.1. Lineage (NCBI taxonomy): Eukaryota > Viridiplantae > Streptophyta > Magnoliopsida > Santalales > Viscaceae > Viscum > Viscum album. Next base: position 1,260,707,460 of record OY728122.1, read on the forward strand.
TAGATCAGGTCTAAACCCTTCCTAAAATGATATATATTATTCTCCTTTGACCTAGAGTGTATGAATATGTCATTGATAAACAAAACTATGAATTAATTCAAGTATGGAAGGAAGATTCAGTTCATAAGAGCCATTAACAGATCAAGGTAATTATTAACACTAAAAGGAACCACTAGGAACTCATAATGTCCACAGAAATACCAGAACTCCATCTTCAAAATATGATCCTCATAAATATTCAACTCATGGAAATTAGACCTGAGATAGATCTTTGAAAACCAACTCACACCTTTCAAATGGTCAAAATGGTTACAAAGCCTCTATAAGAGGTACGTTTCTTGATAGTTTTCTAATTCAAGTGATGATTAACAACTAAAGTCATCATTCTCTCTTACAAAATTTCCATGAACAATTATGAAGTTTTTAAGGGGGGAAAATGAGTCTGAAAAATAACCCTTCTCTTAAAGGACTTAAAATTTCACCCTCATAATCAATAGCTCATTAGTGGAAATATCATATTCCATATAATATATTGGTGTAGTCCCAGGGAGAGATTATATGAAAAAGTAAAACTCTTTACCACTTGGATACATTTCAAAAACATCATATGGGCTCATTGCTGTAACATAAATATCCATGAGAATATCGCTTCTCCCAAAATCTATCCACACTTATAGATGTGATATTTCATAATTGAAAATCCCTTATTAGGAATCATTAGATATGAAGCTCATGCTAAAGTTTGTACTGGAATCTCTAACTCTGAAACAAGGGAAGTGGAAAGAATGGAGTGACATGTTCCTTCATCTAGATAAATTGTTGAAGTAAAGAGTTGTTCTGTAGATCACTCTAGTGACTTTATGTCATATGATTCCACTTCCTAAGCACATCCTTCCACTTGTACACCATTTCCCTACAATAAGGGTATGTAACAACACCATATCACATTCATGGAATCTTCAAACATAAACATCAAATGGAATTATCCACCACACCTCAACACGATCACCATTAAGTAGTACTAACTCACCCGGATGGCTTTAAATCAAATCACAAGAGAAAGAATCTTGGTGGGGGAAGCATCCCTCTTACATGTATTCTCAAAGATGCATCACATATTACAAATATATAAATAACACATAGAACAAGGATTTAGTGCTAAAGTAATAGAACTAATGTATAAGTAAAATGTACATAAATCATACCTTATACTATGTCCAGAGTCCATGGATTGGAAGCCTATACTATCTATATTTTAGCATGATGTGTTGGGAATTTATGATAATAATGACCTCTATCATTATAGTTATAAAATAACTCATTCTAGGAATATCTAAGTCTCCTAAAAGTCTTCTAAGTCAAATAAACTTCAATATTATTGATTCCACCATGTGATTTCAACATTATAGATCCCTACATCTAAGTCTGAGAATTAGTATTCCTCGTACACCATGAACGTCATGGATAATGCTTGTTATCCAATGAATATTTCTTATATCAATGATGTCCACTATTTACTCTATATTCCCAATTCTCCCTTACTAAGATGTTATACAAATCGTGATCTCAGTTAAGTAGCTCCTAAACCCGAATTGGTGGAATTGTAGAGGGATACATATCATTGTGGAATAGGATCTTAAACTCTGCCCAAGAGTGTGTTTCATCATTATACACATTAGTAACAAAACACCACCTATATCTTGATAGCCCATAAAAGAGGCTAGTTGAAAACATGACCATCGGTTTAGGTTTCAGCTTTATTAAATAGAAAAATCAAACTAAAGAATCCATCCAAACATCTTCCATCTGAGGGTCTATCACACCTAAGAATTTTTATGTCTCATAGTCCTCAAATTCTAGAAACATGATCAGTATATGATCATAGTAATCCTAGAAAATGGGAATAAAGGTGGTTACACATGATTTGAGTCATAAAACCATCCCACTGAAAGTGGTTCCTCTTATTGTTCAATTATTGGAAATTTTTCTCACTACTCATATGGAAAAAACTCATCTCAAAATGGATCCTAAAATAGAGCCTAGTTACTATTTTGACTATCATGGAGACACTAAATTGGGATATACAAAATAAATATATCATCTTCATGAACATGTATCTATATCCTTGATACCTATTGTTAGGGATAAAACCCAAAAGATGAAAAGATGTACCATAGTTAGATGTGAATATCCGGGGAGTAGACTCAATAAGGACAAGAAAGTCAAAATATATCATCTTGTATGGTGTATGAACCATTTGTTAAACTACAACTAATTTATCAGAATACCAAGTTGACAAGAAGGTAGTTAGATTCTTGTTGAATTGATATATCAGCGACAACACCATCACTGGGTTCCCTGGCCTGAGAGTTGAACATGATACTATCATATATCACTTCAATAAGTTTCCAAACCAAACCTCACATCACATAAAACCAAAAACACTGACCCAAATGTAGAATGAGATTTGACACCAATATTTCAAGACCTGACCCATCAGTTCCCCTCCTTGGTTGATTGTAAGCTGAGAGGGACAACCCAATCTCTCCTTTAATATGCTAAAGGCTAGTGACTAGCACTGAGTAGGAATATCCTTGAAATGGGATGCCTTATCCTAAGTACCAATATCCACAAACAAAAACATATCCATGAAATAGTGTAATGATATAATAAAAGACAGAAACATCAAGAGTGTAAACCATGAATACGACAACCTATAGGAAATACATAAATATACAACAACATAAATTTATAGATATGAAGGGGAAAAATAAACACCTAACTGGAAATGAGTTCTGAACATGATAAAAAGTAGAAAAAGAAAAAGAATAGAGAGATCTTATCTCACAATCTCCAAGTCCATCCACCGAACATGGTTAAAAACAAGAACTACTATGATCCACTAAAAATAGGTTCACCAAGGTCATCATGGATCTTACATTTATCTGTAAAGGACAAAAAATGTGCAGTAAAAACAAATTAAGGGGTGAGTATAAACATACCTAGTAGGATGCCTTAAAAACCATGAATTTTAATAATAAGAAATAAAAAAATTCAACTCAAACCATATAGTATAAGGGTAAAGAAACCCAACATCACTTGTTCTCAAAATAAATTGAAGAAAAGAGATAAATTATATAACTATCTCTATAATTATCCAATAATGTAGAGTTTTCTTGTAGCTCCAAAGGACCCATAATTAATGCCAAAACAACCTGCATTCCCACAAAAGATATGGATTAGAGGGTCCTCTAATAACTACTATATTCCCCAGTCAATGGAGAACTATATCCTACCCATATAGCTCATGTAAGCTCTCAAGAATATGAATGTACCACACCTCACTACTGTGTAGTATAGTTGTGGGGGTACTACTCCAAAGGAGGACCCACACATCATTGGAGCTTAATGATGAGGAGTCTAATCCAAAAATAGAGGAATCACACCCTCTATAATATGGGGGATTTCTGTATCTACCTGTATAATGGATATGGGGACCTACACACTAGAGAGATATGGGATTACCAACCCTAGTAACTGATAAGATGAAATCATATCTACTTTTTCCTGTCATTTAGTTAAGGATTTTTAATGATTTATTTGATAATACACCTGGTATGTGCTGAATTTTTCCAAAAATGGGATTTTTAAGTTTCAAAAGTGAAAATGAAGAAAAATAAAAAAATTGTCCTATTACACATCACGAAACCTCCTTACATGACATGTACTAGTATTCCACAGCCTGCTGAAAGTCGTGAAGCAAGTCATGAAAAAATTCATGAAGATTTAAAGTGAAGAATACATTACACATCATGAGGGGGAAATACACTTTTTGAACCCTTTGAATTTATAATCCACTCTGAAGATATAGATGGATAGAAGGAATGCATCATGAATCTGGGATACACAATGTGATAGTAGTCAAATATTCAAATCTTGGATGAGATATGTGCAAGATACACTAAGATTAAAATTATGTGGATATATACCTGGATCATGCATTACACGATGTGAATCCCATTGCAAAAATTTTATGTTTTAACCTATAAATAAAGTGGTAGTGCAGTGGACTTGAGAGAGCTTCCAGAGTATAAGAATTTTGTGTTTTTCATTCGCTTTGAGTTCCCTTTTCCTCTCTCTCTTCTAAACTCAAATTTCTTAGTCTCTTTTCGTTATTTTGTTTTAATTCAAGCATCGTGGATTGTTTTTCATCATCACCTTCGTTCCTTTTTGAATCATTTCCTTCATTCATCACCAATCATTAGTTAAATCATGTTGAATCCATTTCTATTTAAATCAACTAGTTTGATTGCGATTTATGACTGTTAATCCCGATTGCATGATCATTACATTAATAATCTAAATCATTGCATGTGTGTTAACTATTTAAAATTGATTGTTCTTAGTATGTTGAGAATAATGTTAATTCTCAATTTCCTTGTATTCAATCCTACAATGATTGGATAAACCACTTAGGGTATGGATCGAGAGTAGGGGCATCTAAATTTAAAAAATCCTCAATTCTAAACATGGTAACCTTAAGGATTAGTAATTAGGATACATAATCTTTGTCAATCCAGTTCATTCAAACATCTCTGATCATAGGGTTTTTTAGTGAATGACCATATCCTGATTAGAGTATATTATGCTATTACCAATAGCCTAAATAGAATTTTTCTTTATAATCCAAGCTTAATGCATCTAGATTGTCAATATGACCCAATCAATGAATAGTTAGCTCTTCGGTATACCTAGTTGATTTGATCATAGTCAAATAGAGACTTCTGATTTCTTTATAGCCTATGATTTATTATCTTACCAAGTTAGAATTAAGATCACCTTTTCTATAGGTACTCAAAAATTGATCCTGACCCCTCTATTATTCTTGAAACAATCCATAAACTCTCTAGATTTATCATTCTTAAACTAAACCAAATAGAAAGGACTCCTACACCAAAAGGTACCAATACATAGGTTGCTAGTGCCATCTTTCTTTCCCCATGGGATCAACCCCAGACTTTTACTATAATATTCCCTAATAGCAAGTGAGGTTTGGGAAAACAATACAATTATAATCTGACTGCAACCCGTGTGAACTCAACAACATGTGTGGGCACATCAGTAACACTACAACATTCACACCCAAACACTACTACTAGATAAGAGTTATTTAAAGAATAATCCCACTAAGTCACCTCATGTAGTATCTATTATTCTAATTCTAAGGAAACCGTCATGCCCTATGTGGAAAATTACCCAATATAGGGTAATTATGGTCCCAAATATTTTCTCTAAAGAAAGATATAAATAAGGTAAAAAGGTTTTTAGGGGAGTAAATGGCATTTCCTGATACTATACATGGTTCATACGATGAATCGAAACAATTTCCATGTCTCATAACTATAATCAACATGTAAGACCAAAGTATATAGTGTGTACGTAGGGTCACATGACATGTGAATACACCTAGACACTTGGGAATTTTCTCCCTTGGAAATGGATTGTCTTGCCATGTGAATCTAAACATCATATAGATTAGGTAACAGAACATGTATAATTACATGGGGTATTGGAAATGTATAAAATATATATGTATCAGGTATCCCTATATATATACATGGATTTTCCCTTAGGTTACACGACGTGTTTGACCACACAGGGTCCTGGGAGTGTGCCTTTGGCATATATCTTGGATTTCTAGATAGGATCACACAATGTGTGGGATTGACCACACTATTTGTGATATTTAACTCAAAGAAACCCTAGCCTCCATGATAACCCAAAATAGATGATTTTTGTTATGCTGGGGTTATACAATGTATAGTTGGAGATTTCATATAATGTAATGTCTTCCTATTTATAAATTCAATATCTGCTGTTTTCACCACAATCTCCATATTTTGATTCACCAAAATGGAAAAATAAAAAGGTTAATGTTTTCAATTATTGATTTTCAGCCTTCAGTGGATGGAAATTGAATACCATACCTTTAAATCCATATTTTCCAGGCATCCTTTCATTGTATGGAAGACCAATACATGATTACATCTACTTCACCCCATAACATGCCTCGATCCATCTTCCAAAAAACTAATCTCCTTGTCATTCAGGCATCCACCATGATTTTAGGTTTTTGATTGGGCTTGAATACAGCCTGAAAATTTCATATTGTTGACCCCATGGTCCAATGATTAAGAACACAAATAATGATGGGGGAAATCCACATGAATGAATTGAACAAAATTATTGGTCAATATGATCCCAATAAATGATCGTAAATTATGTAAACAAGGATGAAATTATGGAATAGATGTTACAAATAACTAGGTTCATGAATTCAATCCAAATCAGAGCTCATGGGAAGAATGAAAATTCTAGGAAGAAAAAAGAAGATCTAAAATCCATGATTTTTAATTTAATCAGGGGAAAAATCCATGAAATAAGATTCACTAACTCAATAACAGATCTATCATTGGTGAATAACACATCCTCTATTAATATTTTTAATATATCAATTCCAAGGTCCTATGAAACCCAAACATAATGTCAAATTTGAGGAAAAAATCCAGAGACATATTGAAATACTCAAAGGACTAAAACAATGAAACTATAATCAATATATATGATATTTGTAAGAATATTTCTAGTTATGAAGAACTTAGTGGGAGATTATATTGATTTCCTATGAACCAGTTGTTTGTGTATCCAAGTATCGAAAACATTTAATCTATATGATTGTGGCATGGATCATAATGTTATGAAATTAATATTCATCTATTAAGATGTAATATATATGTATGAAATGTATACATCACTATGGTTATTATCATAGAAAGGATTAGTTACCTTTTTAAACTATTATGATAAAAAATTTGTGAGAATCCTTAGGATAATCATATATATAGGATAATTTCCTAGGTTATGGTAAATAAAGGAGTGTAGGTTTCCAAGAAAAACATCTTTTTCTTCAGAATATAAGTGGATATGGTATTTGAACATATAAATATACAGTAATAACTCCAAAAATAGTTTTTTTATTATATCTTGACCATCATTTGAGTGACCGGTGAGTGTTCCCTTATTGGGAGCTCAGTTTGACACTCTATATGGATATTTTTAGGTTAATTATCATTTTCATTATGAAAAATTATGAATGATTTTAATAGATGATGAGAATGTATGGCCTAGGTTAAACCTATTGTGTCATAAGAATAAAATAATGGGTATTTATTTAGACATCATATAAATTATTTTCATTAATTATGTGGTTTCTCCCTATGATTATTATTTCTCACACTTTAATTTTTGGTTTTAGTCAATGGATAGAACCTGAAGGAACTGTTTTAATGATGAATGTGGTGGAAAATGAAATAAATTTCCACCATTGCTACAAAATTTATGGAAGCTAGAATGAAAAATATTTTTGATAAGATTATGAAACCATCTCATTCTATGAATCATGATAATATTTGTAATAAGTTAATGTGAGAACAACATTCTATTGAGTCCTTTATGAGGCAACATCAACATTTATTTAGTTATCCTTTCGATCCAATAGTTAATGAGTGATGTACCAGTACCATTAAAAATATGTTTTTTATCCTATAGTGTTTATAATAATAAAATTTTATCTTAATTTTTGATCATTTGGATGGTGTATCAGATCAATGTTGGACTCTTACTAAGAACATGATGCAACATGATAAAATTTACTCCAAGGAGTTGGATGAGATTAAGAGCTTATTATTCAATAAGTACTTTCCTCATATATTCATATGAAAATGGAGAAGGAATTAATTCAGATAATTTAGAAGGATGAAGAAACAATTAGTACCTATGAGGAAAATTTTAAAAGACTTGTGGGGTACACTTCTAGTATTTCCATACAATCTGAAATTAAGATTGATTGATTCTTTGGTGGATTAAAACTAATATTTTGAATGGAATTATCTATATGATAATTCATTATCTAGGAATAAATCATTCAATGTGATATCAATGTGGATATTAATATTTGAGTTACCCATAAATATCATGGTTTTGATAATCAAAGAAACATGGAATTCAAAGGAGACTTTAAAAACCATGGAGAGAATAAGAAGAGATTTCCTTTATGATCATAGTGTTGAAGGAAACATTGAGGAAATTATCTTAAGAATACTGATAAATGTTTTATGTCTGGAAAAAAAGTACATTAGGAAATTGGATTCCAAAGTAGTGGAAAGAACAAGATAGCTAATGATAGAGAAAAAGAACCAAAGAATGAACCACCCACACCCCAATGTTTCAAATAAAAGGCATATAGAAATTATACTAACCAGTGGTTAGATACAAAGGTTAATGATAATGATCATTATTGAAAACTGATGTAGACGCAAGATAAAAGTTAATCTTATGTGATCATAGTTTCCAATATGTGTTATGATAAAAAAGAAGTGAAATGTATACTTACCGTCCACTTTAGAACTACTAGTATCTTATTTGATTCCTGATATACCTGATATTTTATATATGAAGAATTTATTAATTGTGTCACAGTACAAACCTAACAATTATATTTTGAATTTGTAGTGAAAAATTCTAATTATATGATGATTTTATATCAAGAATATGATTCCTTTCCTATTGATGTTTGAGGGAATTTGTTTCATGTAAATCTATTTATTCCCCCTATAGTTGAATTTGATGTTATCTAGGTAGAGTTTTAAATATAACTCAGACTTGGGGTTACACTAATTTCAGTAACTCTACAAAGAATATTTCTGATTGTGTTACATGAATAAAAGAAGTAACTATTAGTAAATATTGATATGGGATTTATTCATCTAGGTGAATAAATATGGGGTGAACATGTTATTTTTTTATGAGTAAAAATGGTTTGATCTGAATCTATATTGATTATCAAGAATTGAATAAGATCACTATCTAAAACAAGTATTATTCCACATGATATTGAGGAATTTTCTGTTCAACTATCTGAAGCTAAACACTTTTCCAAGATTTACCTTCATTTTAAATATCAACAATTGAGGTTCAAGAAGGAGGATATACCCCTGAAATCATTATTTATCGGGTATGGAAATTAAAAATATATAGTTACTACATTTGGTCTTATAAATTCCCCCACTTTATTTATAGATTTAATGAATAAAGTCTTTAGGGATTAAATTGATCTGTTTTTGGTAGTCTTAATAGATGATATTTTTATATATTCATAGAGAAATTATGTATATGAAGATCACTTGAGGATTGTACTGAAGAACAAAAGTTAGTAGAATCTCTATGAAAAATTTACCAAGTGTGAATTATGGCTAAAAAAGTTTCATTTTTGGGTCTAATAGTCTCAAGTGATTTTAAATCTATGGATCCATCAAAGATATAAGTTATCAAATATTATCCTAGACCAACTACCATGATTGAGATATATACATTTCTTGGTTTATCGAGATATTATCAATAATTTTTAGATAATTTCTCATGTATTTATATTCTACTCAACTAGTTAACAAGGAAGGGATCAAAGTTCCTTTGGAAAGATGAATATAAGGAATATTTCAAGTAACAAAAGAGAAAGTTAGTTAGTGAACATGTTCTTACACTACACTAAAGTGGTGAAGGGTTTTTTATCTGTAGTGATGAAACAAATAAGGGGTTAAGATTCTTCCTCATGAAAAATTATGTGGTTATAACTTATACCTCATGAAAATTGATGGTCGATGATAATAATTAACCAAATAATGATTTTGAGTTGGCTAGGGTAACCTTCGAATTAATGTTATGGAGGAATAATTTTAATAGAGAATGATATGGAATATATACTGATTATAAATGTTTAAAGTATATAACCACTCAGAAAGAGCTAAATATGTGCCGGATAAGATGGTTGGAGTTGACTAAAGAAATGATTTCTCAAAAAATTATGACCCTTAGAAAGTGAAAAAGTTAGAAAATGTATCGAGTCTAAAATATCATTCTTTATTATCTATGATGAGGATCAAAAATATATCCAATATTTATAGATTCACAAATGATGGATTAAGAAATCTTAATAGAAGGGGAGAAATCATATCGTGATCAAATGAGTGTTGAAACATATTTCCATGTAATGATTAAAGTGGAATAGAGGGAATATTTAAAGTTGAAAAAGAAGGTATGAAATGTTCCTGAGTTCAAGATTTATTGTGATGTAATGATAAGGTTTAAAAACCATGTATGTATTTTGTCCATACTACATTTGATGAAGCAGTTATTGGATTAATCTCATAGTTCATAATTATCTACTAAACCTGTAAGTATGATGATATATAGAGATCTGAAAGAGTATTTCTAGTGGGATAACATGAAGATAGATATTACAGTGTATGCATATTGATGCTTGGTATGTCTTCATGTTAAGGCTGAGAGATATAATTCAAAAGGGATGTTATAACCATCACCCATACCAAAATGTAAATGCGAAAATATCAACTTTTATTTCCCCATTTCACTCCCCAAAACATCTAAAGGATGTAATACTATTTTCGTTGTAGTAAATCACCTTATAAATTCATCATAATTCATTGCTATCAAATAATATTTTTATCTTGGTCATCTTCTATAAAATAAATTATGAAGTGGTAAGGTTTCATGGAGTGGCACATTCTATTATATCTGATCAAGATATAAGGCTTTCCTTTATGTTCTAAAAAAGTCGTCAACAAGATATGGATTTAAAGTTGGGTTTCAGTACTTCTTATTATCCTCATATTGATATTTAGTCTGATATAACCATCCAAACAATAGAGGATATTATGAGGTCTTCTTCTATGGATTTTAAAGGTAGTTGGGATTAACACCTTCCTCTAGTCCCATTCTATAACAGAAATAAATTTCACCTAAGAATTTAGATGGGTACATAATAATCACTTTATGTAAATTAGTATATAAATCTAACATGATGGGATGATTTTTTAGAAATAAGGATTTTTGGACTTGATATAGAAAAGTAAATGGTATAAAAAGTCAGATTCATTTAGCAGTACATAAAGGTATCTCACTGTTCCTTCAATGGCTTGAAGGCCTTTATTTTTTATTGATTTTGATAATCCACCTTTCAGGGGGTGAGGTGGAACCCTTACAAGTACCATAGGTGTAAGTATTACATGGCCCATAAGCCTTAGAGGAATTCATTTCCCCTAGGCTTCAAGCATTACATACAACCCTGACTAACTACTTGGAACTGCTCCTCCCCAGTATCTTCATCATGAAATCAGCTCTCCAACTTTGGATGGCTATTCAGCTAGGCTTTCTCATGCATGTATAGGCTTGTCCTAGTAGTAGGTGCCATACACTCTTATTCTTGAAATCTGTTTATCTTCTGCTATGGTGAAAGCTCCTTGCTCATCCTCCTTCTGGAGCTTGTTCTTTATAGGTTGTCTGGTTTCCATTTTCACTTAAGGTGGCCCGAATGCCTTACTGACCTGAAGTCCTGGGTGGCCTGAAGGCCTTAAAGGACTCAGGGACCAAATCAGTGGCCCAAAGTCCCAAACCAGACAACCTACAAGGGGGGTTGAACATAACATACTAATATATAATGATATATTTCTCTTTAAATAAGTTTTACTTTTTCAATAGCTTGCGAAATACAAAACCCCATGTCTAAATGAACTATAATACAGTATAACATTATAATATAACTGTTAAATTGAAGGAATGAATATTAATAATAACATTTTAAAAAATATGTGATTAATGCTTTTAGATAAGTTAAATATATTTATAAATAAGTACTCATTTTTTATTAAAATTATTCTTTTGAAATACATTTTACTCAAAATTGTTATTTTTCATTTTGAGTGAAAATAATATAGTTAATTTACCAAAAACTAATAAAATATATTTGTAAAAATAAACATAATATTTTAAATCAGTATGTTTTAATTATCTTATAGTGAATTTATGATAATTTTTTAAAAAGATTGATTTTTGATGAATAGTGAAAATATTGATTTTTATTGAAAATTGTCTTTTTCTCATCATTTATAAAGATACATTTTTTAAAATGGTTTTAAAATAGTAATTGGTTCTTTTATATAATTAATAATCCAATAAAACTCATTAGAATTAATTTTATATTTGATTTTGGTATACAAAAGTTTTAGACTTGCGAAAACCTTTTTTATGGAAAACTAATTTTTGTCATGTTTTATAGGTTTCATTTTAAATTATCTTCTAAAAATTATATGAATTTAATTTGATAAAATATATTCATTATTTTGAATTATCTTTTACCAATTTTTTAATGAAGCCATTTTATTTTTTGGTTATGATTTACAGTAAAACAATAAAATTTAATCATTACTATAAAGGTTAAAATAGTTTTATCAAGGGTTTAAACCAAAATATTAGGGTATTTTTTCCAATTAAACGTGTATAAATCCTATTATATTTAAGTATTTTAACCCCATACTATTAAAAATTTAAATATATTCCTATTTGGAATCATTTGTCTTGAGTATGTCTTTATTATTTTTTATCTTTTAAGAAATTTCAAGTGTTTCCTCTCACCCACTTAAAAGAGGACACCAATCTTGTATCTTATTTATACCAAATTCAGCAGTAAATATTTACTAATAACTTCCCAATTTTACTAAAAACTTTCATATACATGAATTATATGTGATTTTATTCTTAAAAAACATTCAAGGGGTCCTTAGGAGAGGATCTAAAGGGGGCCTACTGAAAAAGAGGCAATCATCTTACCCAAACTATTTCAATTTATTTATTCTTCTAACTTCTCTAAATCTATGGTATTAATTATAAAATAATAACTTATGTATTATAAATATACTAAAATTTTATTATTATTATGTAAAAACCAATATAAACCCTATATTTTATCAAATGGGAAGTGAAATTATTTTTCATGCATACATGTGGACAACCGCCTCCACGTAGCGATACAATTCATTTTACAACAAATTATTTCAGAGATGATTATTATGATGGGTTTATTTTTTATATATTATATTTAGGATATAACCCTACTTATTATTATTAATATCACATCTACCATCTTAATGTCTAATCCATTGGAAAATGATAGTGTCGCTCATGTGTATGTGTGGACTACCACCACCACAAACCGATGCAATTTTCTTTTATATTACACTTTATATAAATGATAATAAGGATAGATTTAATGAATATATACTATATATATGATATAATAATGATTATTAAATGGGTATTTATTGTTTAGCTTTCTTTCGTTCCATTATTTGAAAAGTGAAAACAACGTTCATGCTTACGTATGACCTACCGTCTCCATGAATGGTGTAATTCATTTTTCTATCTCTATATTTTATGGATGAATATAAATATATATTTTATGAATAAATATTATATTTTTATGATGATTAAAAATATATTTATTATATATCCATGATAAAATTACAATTATCAAAACTAATGAAATGAAATTCTTATGAAAAATGAAATAACTAACACCTAGAAACAATGATTTTAATAAGGAATTATTAAAAAAAAGTTATTAAAATGTTATAAGTGAAACATATATGATATTATATAAATATAAATAATTTTAGTATATAATTATAAAAAAATTTAATTTAATATATGTTATGTTATAGTGAGTTTTAGTAGAACTTGAGGAAAAAGATTTATATTATAATCTCATTATTTAACAAGATTGATTATGATCATATTTCTAAGGATGAAATTTTATAACCAATCTCTCAAGGATCCAATGAATTTTATTATCCTATTTTTATTTCTTGAGATTAAATGTTTTCCATTAATTTTCCTCTATTTAATAACTTATGAGACCAAATGAATGTTTTTATGGAAAGCAAACTTTATTTCTCTCTTCGGTTGAAAATCCATTTTCTTCCAATGTCCATATTTTCTAAAAATGTTTTCAGTATTATTTTTTTACTATTATTATATGATTATTTAAATTTATTTTTACCCATGTTTTAATTTTTACAAAATGTTTTAAAAATAATATTCTTATCATTTTATAAATGAGGTATTTTTTTAACTTTTATCTATAAATGTTAAATAAATATTAGTTTTAATGCATGTGACATGAGTGGAATTTCCTATCATCATGACCACTCAATTATTTAAAGCTTCCTTTAAAAATTTCAAATGTTAATTTTTTTAATTTTTTCCTTAATTTTTAGGACATTTTAGATTTTAAATAAGTGATTCTAAAGTGGAAACTGCATTTTACTCAAGAAATGTTCTAGATATATTTTAAAGGAATTCTAATCTATGATATCATACTTTGATGTTACTTATGATTAACTATTAGTATTAACCAATGATACCATTTACTTTAATTATTTTGTTGTCTTATGATGATGATGATTTAAGGATGATTAAACAAAACTCATTTTCTTCCGATGGGATAATTAATCAATAATGAAACCTTTTTTAAACTTGTTTCTTTTCGATGGGTTATGCTATGATGTCATGATGAAATGTTTATGAAACTTTTTTCATTTCCATATTTTAGGAAATGATGAATGTTTTATGATTATATGGAATACATATGTATGATTTTCATATTGTGATGGGTGGGCCTAAAATTACATAACTATCCAATACATTCGGTAAAGATCAATATCTCATGAGATAATACAGATTGTATTATAGAGTGAACCCTGTTCAGTAAGGTAAATTTTCCTCTATAATAGTCTTGGTAGTGAACCTTGACTTAGGATATAATGGAATGGGGAATGAACTAAACTCTCTATGATAATAGTGGTAGTGATCCTTGACTAAGGAAATGATTTTACATGCTTATGTATATGACAAAAACTTATGTCATATGCCAATGTTATGATATCATGGTTCATATTAGTTTGTGCCTTTACAATTAATGTCTTATGAACTACTAATATTTATTCCTTGAATCAATATTATGATATATGATATACAATGTATGGGTTTCAACTATTAAGATCAAGTTATTATACCCTTATTCTCATGTTATATTTATGCAATAATTTGTATCTCCCTTTTCTAACCTTACTGAGCATCTAAGATCACCCTTTCTTATGTTTCCTTTCTGCATGTCATGAAGAATTCTTTTTGGTATGATATGTTTCAGAAGGATGCTAGTTTTGAAGATATTAGGGAGAGATGACATAAATCTATTATGAATAATTTGTTTATGTATCTATATTTACAATTAAACTAAACCTATACTATTATTGTATGAATGGTAATGTTATGTAATAAATATTCATATATAAGATATAATATATCTAGATATGAAATGTATGGGTTTCCATAGCTAGATTGTATTACACAATACTAAACCATGATCTAACCTCCGATATGGTGAACAGAAATATATTAATCAATTATATCAAAACCCTAAAATAAACATACCACCATTTTTATAATTATTTTATAACTACATATTACAAATATATTAAATGATTATAGTTTATTTTCATCATCGACTGTTAGAACATTCTGTTACATTTTTCATATAAACTACCTGAAGATGAGATCAATAATCATTAAGTGGTTTCATGTTAATAATTCCCATATCACTAAATATAGAGTAATATTATTTTTTCAAAAATTACTTATGTTCCATTTTCATTTTGTGAAATCCATGAATACTTATTTTGGAAACAAAAATCATGATGACCAAGTTTTCGATTTGTTTATTGATAAAAGGGAAATATATTTATATATATAAAGTATTAAAAATTCCATTAAATAATAAATAAATCAAATTAAATATATCAATATTACATAAAATTACCATTATATAACATCCCATAATCCCATAATCACTTATGAAATAATTGATATAACATCGTTTACATAAGTTTTAAAAGAGACCCAAATGGTAATCTGTTATAATGATTTAATGAGTAAGAATATATATTTAGATAATTATAATTTTATATATAAATAAGATTTAATATGGCATTAAAATTATATTTCCACATTAAATTCATTCTAGTAACTATCAATGATGGGAGGTTATGATAAATAAAATTCATCATTTGTAGAGCTGGTAGTTCGCACGTACGCACAGTTAATGATCAAATTTCTAAATGAATGGACACAAATTTATCATATGAAAGATAATAATTTTATAATTTTATTTTTGAAAAAGAGAATTTTTTTATTAATTTAATAAATACTTGATATGATCCTTGGGAGTCAGTGATGAAAAATGAATAACATCACTTCATAGAGGCGGTAGTCTGCATGTATGCACAATCCATTCTATTTTGTTTTCTTAGTGGATTAAAATTATTGAATATATTTTTTCCAATAAATATAATTAAATTTCATATTAATAATGATAAAAAATTCATTTAATTAATATGGTTATTGATAATTTAGGAAAAAAATCCGTAAAATAAATGTCTAAGTGAAAGTAATACTCATGTTGGAAGTTTGAATTTTCACTTACAAAACTCCTTGGAAACAAAGGCCTTAAGAAAATTAAAGGTGGGAAAATCGTACGGAAATGGTATAAGGTTTGAGGAGAATTAAAATTCAATATTATAAACATGAAATTAGAAGGATATGTGAGTCTTGAAGTGGTGTTAGTGTTACATTTTTTTGTAAGTTAAGTAAAGAGTAGTTTTTTAAATACCCATTGAATTTCATTAATGTTTTTTGAGTATTAAAGGATAAGATCATATAAATTTGAAAAATGAAGAAATATGATGATATTTGGTTGACCCAAACCTCAAAAATCCATTTATAAACATCTTTTTAACCTATTTTGGCCTTTTCACCTAAGGAAATGACTTTTTACCATTTTTACTTTTTATGAGGGTGAATAATTTTTAACTAGAGAAATTAATTTTAATGAACCAACGGAAAATTGAAATAATTAAAAAATTTGAATCTTTTGGTCATGGTGTTTCAATTTTTTTAAATGATGTATCATTATGTGTTTAGTGAGTTTTGATGAACTAGTGATGCTTGGAAAATTGTTATGAATTCACTTGATGACATTGGATGTCATGCTCAAGAATTTTTTGTGTGAAGATTGTTGGATGGATCTTAATGTTAAAGAAACATTTTAACGATACATTATTTATTTCAGTTCTAGATAATAAAAATTGAATGAATACCTTGCAATATCAATTATTTCATGATGATCTGAATAGTGCTATGAAAAAATATAATCCCATATTTTACATAAGGAGATTTGATGCACAATTTTTGACGGATATATTTTAGGATGGATTAATGTTTAATATGTAAATATTTCTAAGCCTAAATTTTTAAGGTTGGACTTATTAAGAAATATGTGCCAACCATATAATCCCACAAGGTTTATCCCTAAACCACATTTAGTGGGACCCATGGGTCAACCTCCATGGGAGATCATACCAAATGAGGCTGCACTTGGTGGTTGAGGAATGGGTAGGCCTATGTAAAAGGATCAAAGGAGAGCATTCCTGGAGGTGAAGATGTGCCCATATATAAGGCCTTCATGGTTCCAATTGTCTTGCATAGGTGAGGTGTGGCCTATAAATATTAGGTGCCTAGTGTGACAGGTGCTGATCCCCCATAGCTATCTTGAACAGTGAGAGGACACATGATTATTGATAAATTGCTACCTGTACCAACAAGATAATTTATGTGGGAAAACCACATGGTTGCATACTATTCCTCCATCATTAGAATTATGGAAAAAACTCAGGTTGTTGAATGAAATTGATCTAATCTGTTTAATTATCCTGAGAAATTTTCTTCAACCTTCAGACTATCAATGAACCGATGCATGCTAGAGGAAACTAACAATCACTATAATCCTTTATTCTAGACATCATTGAATATCATTACAAAGGGATGCCGTATTTAGTATCAATATGAATTCATGAATTCATTCTATGTCTTGAATTCCTATAAAGAGTTCAAAGAATGAACTACTATCGAATCAAAAAAAATTTACAGTTGAAAGTTCATGCGTTTTAAATTGATGGATATGTTCAAATATATACATGAGGAGCATGTCTTTAGAGACTAAATGTTAAGAGAAATGAAAACTCATGTAATATGAAAAACCATGAAATATTACATAAGACTAATTGAGTATGTCAGAAGATATGGGGTTTAAAATATTGGGATATGATGATATTTTTTGTTCATTAATGACATTCCTCAACATATAATTATTCTCATATCTATGTTAGTTGATATATTCATATAAAATTGGAGGCATACCTATGATAGAGGATTATTATGATTTTTAGAGATCTTACTTTTTTTTGGATAATAATAGAGCATTCACGAAACAATGTTTTGTGAGAAGGTCTCCCTGAAGATTATTAGCCATCATGAAGGAGAAGACATATGAAAGCCTCTTAAAATTTATTACTTATACTCAAGTCTCCCATGAATAATATAATAGGATCACTATTGCTATTGTCTTTGAGCATTAACCTAATTTGAAGGATCACTATTAATTGTGTGATCTACTATGATATACCCTACACATGAGTTTATAACCTTGCACAAAGATAACCAAATCTTGAGTATCACTTGGGAATTCACTTTGCATGAATTAGATTTTGAGTTATTATATAGGTTTGTGAAGGGTAATCATGTATGAAGAAGGATGTACAGTGAATAAAAAACATCAATTTCTTATATGAGACAATTTTCATATATCATTATACACAAAGAAACAATCAAGTGATAGTACATACATGATTTCATGCACATGTCAAGACATAAGTGTATATAGCTGATGGATTTAGAATAAACAATACCATACTTTATGTTGTTTGGATATTAACTTATCTAATAATGTGTACAAATTATTCATCACTTGTAATAACTAAATATTTATAGTTAAAATAAAAACCATGAAACAACCAAAGGTAGATATTTGAAAGGAGTAATATTTGGATAAACATAGTAAATATCCTTATGTGATTTTCATTGTCTTGAATTTTTTTCATACAGGTGAAGTGGGACTTCCAATAACAAGAGATTAAATCTTTAATGAGTCATAGAGGTTTAATTAAATTAGAAATATTCATAAAAAGTAACTACTAATTCACTCCTCCAAGTGGATCTGGCATGAGTCTCTATAAGTTGTATAGTAGGAAACCATGTTACCCTCACTTTATAATCTTTTAAAGTATACTATAGAGATTTATAATTCTTTAAATAGTAGAGAAGTTATATATTTTGATGAAAATACTTGTCATGGGAGGAATAATTGAATGCTACCATATCTGAAATCACATGGATCAGAATTAAGTGATGTTGTAACTGTTGTATATCCAAAAATTTCAAGAGGCGGTTCCATGAATTTTGAAGATAGGATAAATATTAAGGTTGATTTGAATGAAAGAAATGATATACTATCATCTTTATTGGACTAATTATACAATAAGGTGATGGGACTAATGGAAACTGAGGAAACATGGGACAAACTAGAAAATATGAATGAAGAAAACAACCAAATCAAGGAAGAAAAATTACAAATCTGGAGGGCCAAATTTACATATGTAAGAATAATGGAGGATGAAAATGTTGATCAATATTTCACAATGGTAATTGTGATTTCTGGACATATAAAAGGATTTGGTGACAAATTAGCTAATTCAATTGTGGTAAAGAAATTAATAATAAATGTTCCTGATAGATTTTATGAAAATATTTCATCCTTGGATGAAATATAAGATATATATCTTGATGATTCTTAAAATACTCTCCTGAATTATGAGATGGTAAAATATCTAGTTTTTATGAAAAATGGAAAATAAGAGATAAATTTAAAATCTATGATCATGATAAATATCACATAGGAAGAACTGATTGAACCCCAATGTGGTTTTGATAAATATGGTGAGAGTTATGAGAATCATAATAAAATCATATATCTCATATCCAAAAATCATAGAAGATGAAAATAGAAGTAAAAAAGGAAAATCTCATAATTAAATGTTTTATTTGTCATGGTATTGGAAATTTTTATGTATATTTTCATAAAAAATAAATATATTGAATCAGATAGTGAATAACAATAATAAAAATCACATTGTAAGTCCAAATGAAAATAAGGTAAAAGATATAAAAAATTTAATGAAAAATTACAAGTCTTTTGGAAAGAAAAATAGATGCACGTTGAACAAATATATTGAATATAGTTAATCCAAAAAAAATATGAATTAGAGGATGAATTACATAGAAAAACAATATCTTTATGTGACATATTAAAATAAATTTTAATACTTCCAACAATGAATAAGAAGAAGAAAATGAGGCTTATATGATTAACATGATGAAAACAAATTTGGAAGTCTATTTGGAAAGAAACAATGGGATCAAGAAGGAAGTTAATGTATCTAATATGGAATTTTATAGATTGAAGAAAGTTGAAGACGAGTACATTTAGGAGATTAATGCTCTCAAGGTAAAATTGGATGAGAAAGAAATAATTATAAGTGCATCAGAGAAAAATATTACTACTCTAGGGGAAGATCTTCAAATTTATGAGACAATATTCAACATGGATGAGAAGAAACATGCAATGGTGAATATTTATTTTGTAAAATATGTTTAATGAGAGGATAAATTATCTCATAATCTCTTAGAAAAGTTTTAGTAATTATTAGGTAAACTCTCAACCTGTTAAATCTGTAAATATTAAATTTTTATAACTTAATATTGTAGGATTCAAGTGATTTATTAGGAAAAAATTAGATGAAAAAAACACTAAGAGGATCTTTTCCTTAGCTGGGGTGATAAAGAATTTCTAGAAGAAGAAAGGTTCAATGAAACCTATCAAAAGGAAGAATAGTCATTTTTCAAAATCAGAAGATGGATTTCAATGATAGACTCAATATTTTTTAATAGGTGAAAATTTAGGGGCTAATGCTTGTGTTTTGGAACTTGTGGACAAAAATAACTTGTATTATAGTATAATATGTATCTCCTTGTGAATAAAAACGGTATAATCTGTTGAGGGGTCCCTTAGATAGTTGGATAAATATAAATATTTGAATAAAAATGAATAATGAAAATTCTAATGTAGTTTTTGACCAAAATATGTTTGAAGGACTTGAGGAATGGTCTGGAAGATGTGAATATCAAGGTCACAATGCTGAAGAGTGTTTGAATATTCTTTCTCATAAATAGCAAATAAAATCCAAAATATGAGAGGATTCAATATAAAATAAAGACATAAAAATCATTAGTTGTGGACTTTTCATTTAAGTAAATAAAAAGGGTTATACCCTAGATTCTTTATAGTGGTTATTCTTAACTTATGATAAGAGGGTCCATGATTATAAAAAATATTGAAAAACATGATAGAGGTGCTATGACCTTAGGAAATTTGAGCTTGCTAAAAATTAAGGGAGTTGGATTTTATGAAATTGAACATTCCAAACAAAAGTTATAGGAGGTTTTATTTTTTCCATGGCTCAAACATAATTTATTGAGTGTTTTTCAATAATGTGTTGATGTAAAAGAAGTAATATTCAATATGAATAGTTGTCTTCTAAAAATAATTCTTTCCTGAAAAATTGACATGAAAGGAGAAATAATTGGTGGAATTTATTTCATGATGGAGAGACCAGTAATTCATGGTATCGCAGTGAAAAAGAAGAAAAAATATATGGCATAGAATTCTTGGAAATATCACTCAAAATAATTTGAGAAAGATATCTAGAGAGAATGTGGTTATATATTTTCCTAATTTAATATTAGATAATGATCAAGTTTGTACAACCTATTAGAAAGGGAAAATAGTTCAAGGTAAACCCAAGTGAGTGTATAAAAAATCAACAATGTATCTAAAGTTAATTCATTCATATTTTAGTGGAACTATGATATATCAATCTACAAAAGGTGAATTTTATTTTATCACATTCATTTATGATTTCAAAATAATGATGAGAGTGTTATTTTTAAATCACAAGTTATAGGAATATTATATGTTTAACATTTATAATAGATAATTTTAAAGATATATTGGTATTGACATCAAGAAATCAAGAAATGTCATTGGTAAGGAATACACTGGAATTGGTTTTGAATCTTATCTAAAAAAATATGGAATAATAAATTGATATAGCATACCCTACATATCACAACTGAATGGTTTTTTTGAAATAATGAACTAAAGCATTGTGGAAATAGATAGAAATATTCTTGCTGAGTTTGATTGATCATAGTTATTTTCAAGGGAAGCAGTGTGTACTACTATATATTGCAAACCCAATTTTTTATAGAATAAATTTAAATCAAACTTCACATAAAATTTTGTATAAGAAAAATCAGATAGATAAATAATTCTGAGTCATTGGGAGTTATTGCATCATCAAAATCAAGGGAAAAAATATAAGGAAATTTGATGAGAATGTTACAGAAAATTTATTTCATGGATATCTATATAATGGGAAAGTATATAGATGATGTAATAAGATACTTCACAAAATATATGACTGTTATGATTCCAAAATCATTGAAACATAATCCTTATATCATGATTCATTTGTAATAACATTTTAAGAAGATGAAATTAACAACAAGAAGGTCCCTAAACAGGTTAGTGAAAAACAACCTCAAGTTAAACCCTATATAGGAAGTGGTGATTTAGATTAGGGAGATAATTAAAATGAAATTTCTGAAACTTAAAACCAAAATTACTGATGATTAAATAAAAATGTGGAAATAGATAATATCATTAGAGAAAAATATGTACCTTTTTACACTAGAAGAAGGTTGAGGTTTGTAAATCAAACATCACTTATCTCTCAAATTGATCCTAGATCAATAAGAGATGCTTTTGAACATTAATATTGGATTGAGTATATGAATGAATAGATAGTTGAAATCGAAAATAATTCCCTATGGTGTCTTCATCCGATACCTAATTATAAAAATATCATTGGAACTAAGTGGGTTTAAAGAAACAAACTAGATGAATAGGGGAAGTTTTTTAGTAATAAATCTAGTATTTTATGCAGGGGATACTCAAAAGTAGTTGGTGTTTAATTTTAAGAGACATTTCCTCTAGTTTCAAGGTTGATGTATATTATAATGTTCATTGCTATTATAGCCTAAAAGAAATATAACATTTATCAAATAGATGTCAAATCATCCTTATAAAATGGTGATCTTGAATAAGAGGTTTATATTGAGAAACTTGACGGATTTTTCATTAAAAAAAGGACATAATAGTATGAAAATTGAATAAGTCCCTTTATAGATTAAAACTACCCCTAAGGATATTATTTTAAAACCTATAAAACTCCATGAAGGAGCTAAAAATTTTCAACAGAAATAGGAAAGATACTTATATATCAAAGAAATGAAGATAGATATGCTTATTGTGATTGTATATATTGATGATATCATTTTTATAGGTGATCATGAAAATGATTACCAATTGTTTTTAAAACCAAATGAAATGGAAGTTTGAGATGTCCATTATTTTCAAGATGAGATACTTCTTTGGATTACAAATCTTGGAAAAATAAATTTTTAATTTCTTATTGCCAAAAAAGTAGTCTAGAGAACTACTGAATAAATTTTAAATGGAAGAATAAATGCCTATGTCTAACCCCATTCAAGTGGGTCTAAATATTTCCAAGGATGAAAATAGTGACACTATTAATAAAAGATAATTTATAAGACTTATTAATAGTCTAATTTATCTCACAACTTCCAGACTAGTTATTGTAAATGATCTAAGTATTCATGATAGATATCAGAAAAATCCAATGGATTAACATATTATGTCTATAGAAATATTTCTTAGATATATCATTGGAAATATGAAATATAGGACACATTAAAATAAAGTAAAGAAATTAAAATTTTCCAGGTTTATAGATTTTGACTGGGTGGGTGAATGTGATGATAAAAGGTCCACCTCTTGTGGAAATTTCTTATTGGGAGATAGTTAAGTGTGATGACCCTGAAAGAAATATAACTCAGTCTCACTAAGTACAATGGAGGCTGAATATGTTAATTATAAGGACCTGACCATAAAAAATACATAATCGAGTAAATTCATTTTAAATTCACTTTCTTACATTCCCTGAGATTTTTCGGTTTAGAGTTTTAAAAAGTTAGGGAATAATTCATTCACATAAACCCATAATCATAAAAAGTTGGTAATAATAAAATAGTATCCATTTATTCCACAATACAATATTTTTTAATAAAAACATGAAATTTTTTCATGAAAAGTATTCACAACATTCATCTGGGATTATCCTTTTCTCTTAACCATCCTCAAATCCTATGATATTTTTTAAAAATTCATATGAGAGAAGAAATCTTTTTAAGGGACATTAAAACAAGGGTAAGAACCATTAGTCCATGAATACTTATAATGATATGATTTTTTTTCATAAAGACATACTTCTCACCCAATATAAATCTCGTAGTTAATTTGTGAAAACATGATATTTCCATAAAACATAGAAAAAATAAATAAAACCATAAAGGTAACTTTGGGTATTACTTACATTATATTGTATCCATAATATCTACCACATGATTTTTAACCCTCATAGATACCTTATAATGTAACCCTCATGGCTATCTTACAATGTAACCCTCACAGCTACCTTGTGGTTTAACCATCACAGTTACACTTAGAGTAACCATATGGTTGACCTCCAACATAAACAAACCCAATGCATTGGAGGGAGATATAGGTCCCACCATTCATAATAAAAAATTCCCTTAAACCATAAAATAATCATAAAATAAGAATACTTTCATAAGAACATTCCTTTTGAATTTTGAAAAAATAGAAATTCAAAAGAGTATTTTCAAAGAAAAGTACCTTACAAATATCATATAATTGAAGTGAAAATTTATAAAAAAATTGGAATATGTGCATATAATATAAAATTAACATAATAAAATATAATATAATCAAAATTAATTTCACAAATAATATTAGTACCACAAAATCAATGAAGTATAAGGTTACCCCAAAGAATAAAATTTGGGTTAATAATTCCCTTACACCGGGTTTTCCTTAATTCAAATGTGTTCAAATATTCTGTATAATGTTTTAAACAGAATTATTAATATATTAAAGAACCGTATTAAAATTTATAATTACTTATATGATATTCTTATAACATCTATCCACTAATTTACCAATAATATTTTGTCATTTTCATTGTTTTGGGTGCATTTATTTCATTATTTCCATGGTTGGTTCATTTTGGATTTTCTTGATGAATTTAAGAAATACCCTAGAAGTGGGATGAAATGGTGTTAATATGTTTTCATAATTTTAAATTATACCATATATCATTTTTTTATGATATAAGGATGAGTCATTAGATAAAACATTATTGAAAATGATTTAATTTATTTTGGCAGTTTTTACAATCATCCTGAACCTACATCATTTTATTCATTATCATGTTTATATATCTAGTCTATAACATTAAATAAATTATAAAACGTATAATAAAATAATATATAACCATAATAATTATTTTATGACCTGCCATGAAGGCGCTAACAAAAAATTATTGTGTATCATCCATGATGGTGGTAAATCGACACATCATAGATAATGTTCTCATTTTTATAACAAAAGGGAGAAGAGAATAAGTTTAATGATGAACTTTTTCAAAAACATGATACAATTATTGTATATATAAGATAATATAGTTATAATTACACTTGGATAAGGTTTGGTGGAGAGAGTATAAGAAAATAAAAATAATTGAAAATAAAAGAAAAGAAAATAAAATAAAATAAAAGAGGATTTTATCTCTTGAATTCTCCTCCTTGAGAACCCCCTTAAGGCCCATGTTTTAGGCCTTTTGGTGAGAAAAAAAGGTATTTAACGTGGGGAAGAGTCTTGGGAATGGAATTTGTTAGAAATTAAACAATATACAAGGCTTTGAGGAGTGAGGAGAAGAAGTGGTGAGGGATTGTATTTATATTGGAGGAGAGGGATTTTTTTTCTCATTATTATATTCACTAGTTTATTATTTTGGCCCAATACTATGAATAGTTTGAGAATTATCACTAAATATATGAAAATAATGAATTAGGATTCGAGATCAGGGTTCTTACAACAACGCTGACTCAAGGAATAGTGTATTTTACTTATAATGTATATATACCGTAAATTACTATATTTTATTATTCACAAAAAATTCAAGTATTTTAGAAAAATAATAGAAATTCACCCTAAAATTTTTTAGATGTGTATAATTAAAAAATGAATTCAATATTTTAAAAGTAATTTTCTAAATATGATAAATTTTAATTTTAATTAAAATCATCATTTATCAAAAAAAATACATGTTTTAAAATTATAACTGATTTTATGACACTTTGAAAAATTATTTAAGGCCTCATAAAATTATATTATAATTATAAGACGATAAAATATTTATTTATATATCTATTTGATGAAAATATATTTTCGTTTAGATCATTATATTAATTATAAAATTTTAATTAAATATTTATGACTGGAAAAAAATATAAACACTTAATTTATCATTTCCAAAACATTAATTTACTTATTCCATGATATAAATATATCAAGATTACACTTATAAGATAAATAAATTTTATTTATACTCTCATAGGTAAGGTTACAATTTTGTTATTATATATTCATTAATTATAAATACCACTTATTTTATTATATATTTATAATGAAATTAACTATTTAATTCCAAAATGAAAATAAATTATTATATAAGTACCTAGGTCGTTACATTCTCCCCACCTTCTAGAAATTGCATCCTCAAAATTTGACTTATTAAAAAAGTTGGGATACCTTTACCTCATATAATTTTTAGATTCCCATATTTCTTCTTCAACTATGTGGTTTCTATACAGAACCTTAAACTGGAGAATTACCTTATTCCACAATACTAGCTCTCTACGATCAAGAATATGGATAGGATTCTCTACATAATAAAGGTTCTCTTCAATATGAACTACTTATGGGCTCAAAACATGAGATGAATCTGGAGTATACTTTCTCGACATCGAAATATTAAAAACATTCTAAGATAAAATCATAGGCAAAGCTACTAAGTAGGTGACTGGTCCAACTTTCTTTAGGATTTCATAAGTTCTAATGAACTGTGGAGTTATCTTTCATTTTTTACCAAAACACTTAACATTTTTCATGGTGATATTATAATAAAAATATGATCATATACCTCAAAATAAAAGTCTTTCCTCGAGTTATCTTCATAACTTTTCTTCATACTCTGATTTATCCACATGTGTTACTAGATCATCTTCACTTTATCAGCCACTTTCTATACTAATCCTATTCCCATGAACTTCCTTTCCCCAACTTCATCCCAAAATGCATGAGTTCAAAACTTCTTTCTATATAATGCCTCAAAAGGTTCCATATGTATACCGGAATGAAAACTGTTATTATAAGAAAACTCAAGTAAATAAATATATTGATCCCAACATCCTTGGTAATCTATTGAACAAGCTCAAAGTATGTCCTCCAAGGTATGAATTGTTCCCATGATCTATCCATCATATTGGGGATGAAAATTAGTAAAAAAATTAAATTACAATCCCAATTACTTTCGAATGCCTTTCCAAAAGTTAGAAATGAACTTGAGATCTTGGTCTGAAATAATGGATAGAGGAACTCCATGTAACAAAAAAAATATTTTTGTGGGGCATAGTTGGGAATGATAATCCAAATACATAGTATCTTGAATAGGGAGGAAATTTAACGATTTAGTTAGTTGGTCAACAATAACCCAAATCACATTATAACCTCCAAATATCTTTGGTAGTCCCACCATGAAGTCCATGGATATATTTTCTCATTTCCACTCTGGCATTGGAAAAGGCTGAAGAATCTACTTTGGTGGTTTTTCTCTACTTTAACCTGTTGAAATGTAAAAAATTTCATGGTAAAATCAATAATATCTCTTTTCATTCCATCCCACCAGTAATACTATAGAAGGTCTTTGTACATCTTAGTACTACCAGGATGAACTAAAAATGAAGAACTATGAGCTTCACAAAACAATTATTTCTTCAATTGGGAATCACAAGGCACACATAATATCTCCCTAAATCTTAAAACACAATCTTTGTCAATGTTAAATTCTAGAAAATTACCCCTTTTAATAAATTCTCCCTATTTCTATAACTCAAATTCTTCCTTCTGTGCTTTCTTAATTCTATCTGATAGAGACAGCTACACTGAAACTTGAAACAAAACATAGGAATTTCATACACCAATAACTTCCAATCCAAAATTCATCAAATCATTAATCAAGGGTTCATGTTCTAAATGTAACATAATTAATGTATCTTTATGTTTTTGACTCAAGGAATCCACTAGTTTTTTTCTTCTACAGGATGGTAATTGATCATGTAATCATACTTATTTATTAGTTCAAGCCATCTTTTCCACCTCATGTTCAATTCATTCTATGTAAATATATACTTGAAACTTTTATGGTCAGTATATATTTCATATTTGGATTTGTATAAATGATACCTTCAAATTTTATAAGAAAAAACCACAGCTACAAATTCCAAATCATGTGTGAGATAATTTAATTCGTGAGATTCTATTTGTCTTGAAGAATAAGCAATAACATGATCATTCTGTATTAGAATGCAATAAATTACCTTCAAAGAATCATCATTGTAGATGAAAAAGTCTCCCTTTTTGGATGATAGGGCCAAAACTAGATTATTCACCAATTTCTTCTTTAGTTCCTAAAAAAACATAACATTCTTCTATCTAAATAAATTTAACCCCTTTTCATTTTAACTTAGTTAGCAGGATTGATAACTGTGCAATTTGTTTAAAAAACTGTTTGTAATAGCCTTCTAATGCATGAAAATTATGAATCTCTATAATATTTGTAGGTCTTGTCCACTCATCAACCACTTTTTTTTGGTGAGATCAATTATTATTCTATCCTTATTTACAATGTTCCCATGAAAAGAAATCTATTGAAACCAAAAGTCACATTTTCTAAATTTTCTATATTACTTATTTTCTTTGAGATTTTTCAATAGAATCCTTAAATGTATTTCATGATTCTCCTAACTTTTTCAAAAGATCAAAATATCATCAATAAAAACAACAATAAAATTATCTAAATATTCATGGAATATTCTATTCATAAGAACCATGAATATCATATGGGCATTTGTCAAACAAAAGGTCATAACAAAAATCTCATAATTCCTATATCTAGTATGAAATGCTATTTTATGGATTTCATCCTCCATCACCTTTAGCTGATTGTACCCAAATGTCATGTTAATCTTTGAAAAATACTGAGCTCCCTGGAGCTGATCAAACAAGTCATAGATATGAGGAAATGAATAATTATTCTTAAAAGTAATGTTATTCAAAGATTTATGATTAATTAAAAGTCTCATGGAACCATCCTAATTTTTAATGAAAAAATAGGAGCACCCCATGGTGAAGTGCTAGGATGAATTAAACCTTTATCAAGTCACTCATGTAACTGATTTTTCAAAATTTCCACTTGATCTATTCAATAAGGGGGTTTTGAAATTAGATTTTGATCAAGAACTAATTCGATTGTAAATTCAAATTCCTAATCATGTATAACACTAGGTAACTCAACAAGAAAAACATCAAGGTATTCATTTAACACTAGAACATCATTTATCTAAGTAGTTCCTCTGTTTTCAACAATATGAGAAATATAACATTCATTTCCATATTTTAATAGTTTCTCATCTTCTTAATATGTTATCAATGGTATGGGTTAATTCTTGTATAAAAATTGAAACCCTTTTTAAAAAAAATCTTTTATCTCTATAATCAATCTTAACATGATAAACAGAAAGCCAATTATTTCTGACACTTTCATCAGGGTGCATGTCCGTCCATTTTTGAGGACGCGTAGCTGTTGCACTACATTCCTACTTTCCAAAGGCAGGCGGCATCCATTTTTTATTCAGGGACGTTTACTCCTTGATCTAAATGGGATGATGGGATTTCAGTTATTCCTTCAATGGATTCCTCCTCGGAACTCATCACTTAGTTCGGGTCTCCCTTAAAGATTAAGATGTTGTTCATGAATCTCCTCCCCAGTGCCATATCTTTGTGGACACCAGTTAATTACACTACTTCTGGCAGGACATTCCATGGGGTCTCGACATGGTAGCAACCTTCGGTCGGAGTATATGACAACATCAGGCATGTCTGGGCATCTTTGGATGCGTGGACATTGGGGAACCTGTATTATTCCTCATAAGAGGGCATCTCAAGGGTGCAGAACCCGAGGCATCCCACATCAAATGTGGGGAATCGTATTCCATAGGCATGTATATAAGGTTTTCCTCAGCTTCCCTTGTTTATCATAGGGTATGCATCAATTTTAACGTCTAGAAGAGATGGTTACACCAAAGGCGTGTCTTCTGAGGTTTTCCTCAGGTATCTCATGTTTATCATGAGGTAGGCCGTGAGTTTAATGTCTTGTGGAGATGGAATGAGGGTGATCAGAATGTCCCATATAGATGAATCAGATTAGTATATCCATAGGAGGGAACATCTGGAAGATTGATGGATCAGAACGCCCAAAGAGGATGGATCCGAGGTGCTGAACCCCATGGAGGGGAGATGTCACACCGTAATGGATGATCTGAACACCACTAAGGGAGGATCAGAGAGAGTGTACCTCAAAATGAGAGACACCAAGGATTACTATTGGCTGGGATTGAACCTTTGGGAGGCTTCCTATGTACCCTGTGTAGATGATAGGGATCAAAACCCACGTAGTTCGAAGGGATGATGAATCGGGGTGTACACAAAGGACAACGACCCGAAGACATACTGGGGCTTACGCGTGAATTGCGGCCCAAGTACTACTAGGAGCAACGAGGAGTTGGATGACATTATCCCACCGGGATGTGGTGGCCCAGGTGAGAATCAAGATAGATGATGGAGAGTTGAATGGAGTGGAGGGGGAATAAGATGGGACCGTCTTGATGGTGATGATAGTGTTGGTCTTGAGCCTCGAAGAGACTACCTACGTATCCCTGTGGCAAGGAATCAAAGTCTGCATAGTTCAGTGGGATGATGGGACACATGAGGAGGCAGCCCGTGAGAATGGATGCATGGATGGGACCCGGAGGAAGTAGAACCTTCAGGTTGGGGAATGATCTTCCCAGAACACATGGGATCGAGGGATAGATGAGGATGAGATATGGGTGCTGGGTTTGAACCTCATGAAGGCTTCCTACATATCCCCATGGCAGGGAATCAAAGTCTGCGTAGTTTATCTAATGCTGACTTACCATCAATTGGGGACTTAAATGGATTACCACTGAATGAGGTTGACAGCGGCTTACCACTGAATGGGGGAACAACGACTTACTGCTGATTGAGGTCCACAGTTTAACATCATGCAGGATGGGGGTGAATCTACGTGAAGGGGGTCGGAGCGACCGGGTGTTGGGCTTGATCCTCAGGGAGTCTTCTTACGTACATTTCCTTGTAAAGGATCAAAGAACACATAGTTCAATAGGGTCGGTAAACTAACGTGAAGGAGGACTTGGGGTCCAATGGGTTGTGGGAATGAACCTCGTGGAGGCTTCCTACGTACCCTACCTTGTCAAAGATCATAGACCACGTAGTTCAAGTTGGGTGTGGGGATTACACTAAACGTTACCCAAGGTGTTGGTGAACTGGTGTGAAGGGGGTTGGAGAAACCAACGGATGGTGGGCATGAACCTTAGGGAGGCTTCCTACGTACCTTGCCTTAGCAAGGATCAAAGACCATGTAGTTCAGGTGGCATGGGGATTACACTCTAGGCTACCCAGGTGGTGGGCTTGAACCTCGTGGAGGCTTCCTACACACCTTGCCTTAGTAAGGATCAAAGACCGCATAGTTTAGGTATGGGTGTGGGGCTTAAACTCTAGGATGCCCAAGGTGTTGGTGAACCGACGTGAAGGGGATCGGAGTGACCAATGGGTGGTGGGCTTGAACCTCATGGAGGCTTCCTACTTACCTTGCCTTAGTAAGGATCAAAGAACATGTAGTTAAAGTGGTGTGTGGGGATTACACTCTAGGCTACCCAACTGGTGGGCTTGAACATCATGGAGTCTTCCTACGTACCTTGCCTTAGTAAGGATCAAAGGCCACATAGTTCAGTTTGGGTGTGGGGCTTACACTCTAGGGTGCCCGGGTGTTGGTGAATCGACGCGAAGGAGGTTGGAATGACCGGGGTTGTGGGATTGAACCTTGTGGAGGCTTCCTATGTACCTTGACTTAGCAAGGATCAAAGACCACATAGTTCAGATGACATTGGGCTTAAAATCTAGGCTTCACAGGTGTTGGTGAACTGACGTGAAGGAGGTCAGAATGACTGGGGTTGTGGGCTTGAACCTCATGGAGGATTCTTACATACCTTGCCTTAGCAAGGATCAAAGACCATGTAGTTCATATGGCATGGGGCTCACACTCTAGGATTCCCATAGAGGATGTCATTGTTGATGCTTACTACTCTAAGCCCATGTGAGTCATGCTTGGTGTGAGAAGCAAGAGACATTAAGGACCTGACGATCACAGCACAAAGGTGCATCCATGAAGGGTGGTAAATGGGGATTACACAAGGAAGCTGCCCGGGTGCCGCTATGGAGCGACAATGGTGGATGGGGCTTACGCAAGGAAGCTACCCAGGTGCCACTATGAAGCGAAAATGGTGGTGGGGGATTACACAAGGATGTTGTCCGGGTGCCACTATGGAGTGGTAGTGGTGAGAGAGTCTTACGCAAGGAAGCTACCCGGATACTACTATGGAGTGGCAATGGGGGATGGGGATTACACAAGGAAGCTGCCCGAGTGCCGCTATTGAGCGGCAATGGTGGATGGGGCTTACGCAAGGAAGCTGCCCGAGTGCCGCTATGGAGCGGTAATGGTGGATGGGGATTACACAAGAAAGATGCTCATGTGATATAATGGAGCGGAAATGGTGGATGAGGCTTATGCAAAAAAGCTACCTGGGTGCCACTATAGAATGACAATGGTGAATGGGGATTACACAAGGAACCTTCCTGGGTCCGCTATGGTGCGATAATGGGGGATGGGGCTTATGCAATGATGTTTCTCGAGTGTCACTTTGGAGCGGAAATGGTGCATGGGGCTTATGAAAGGAAACTACCCGGGTGCCACTATGGAGTGGAAATGGTGGATGGGGCTTACGCAAGGAAGCTGCCCAGGTGCCGCTATGGAGTGGAAATGGTGGAAGGGGATTACGCAAGGAAGCTACCCGGGTGCCGCTATGGAGTGGAAACGGTGAATGTGGATTACGCAAGGAAGCTTCACAGGTGCCGCTATGGAGCAGCAATGGTGAATGGGGCTTACACAAGGAAGCTGCTCGGGTGCCGCTATGGAGCGACAATAGTGGATGGGTCTTAGAAAAGGAAGTTGCTCGGGTGCTGCTATGGAGCAACATTAGTGGATGGGGCTTACTCAAAGAAGCAGCTCGGGTGTCTCTATGGAGCAGCAATGGTGAATGGGGCTTACGCAAGGAAGCTGCCCGGGTGCCGCTATGGAGCGACAATGGTGGATGGGGATTACGCAAGAAAGTTTCCCAGGTGCCATTATGGAGTGGCATTGGTGGATGGGGATTATGCAAGGATGTTTCTTGGGTGCCACTATGGAGTGGCACAGGTGGATGTGGCTTATGCAAGGAAGCTGTCCAGGTGCAGCTATGGAGCGGCAATGGTGGATGGGGCTTACGCAAGGATGTTGCCCAGGTGCCGCTATAGAGTGGCACCAGTGGATGGGGCTTATGAAAAGAAGCTGACCAGGTGTCGTTATGGAGTGGCGATGGTGACTAGGGATTACACAAGGTAGTTGACCAGGTGCCCCTATGGAGCGATGATGGTCACTGGGGCTTACACAAGGTAGCTTCCCGGGTGTCGTTATGGAGCGGCAATGGTGAATGGGGATTACGCAAGGAAGCTGTCTGAGTGCCGCTATGGAGCGGCAATGGTTGATGGGTATTATGCAAGGAAGCTGCCCGAATGTCTTCCTCATGTCTAGCCATGAGGGTATCCCAACCCACTGGTGGGTTGAGGCCTTCGCCTTTGTGCTAGTGCTCAAGAGGGATAATGCCAAGGTGTTGGAATCAATCAGAACAAAGGGAGATGAAAAGTGTGAATCACATGCCCGACATTCGGAATGTGGTGAGGGTGGTATGACGATGGAGGATAACTATTGTTCATTTTTGAAACACAACATCCATATCGCGTAAGCCTGAAATGGGGACAAACAAATTAGGGTCAACTATTGAACATGTTCGAAACACATGAACTAATTCAAAGTGTCATCCAAAGTCTTCCGGGTTGTTGGCCCAGGACGGTAGGTGAGCGGATGCGGCATGGGACCAGGCTGTTAGGGGGTCCCTTCAGAAATCAAAGTGGATGAAGATCCGAATGAAGGACACGCAAAGCGTGAGTTGGAGTGACAGAATGTTTGAATAGATTCCAACGCTCTTGAAATTACACCACTGTAATCATGACATTAGGCATATTTTTCTAGGAGCATAAGGTATATTTTTTTGGAGAAAGAGGCATCCTATGTTTGGCACATAGGGTGTACTACAGTTTATAGTCATATAGATAGGACTATTAGCATCTTATGCTTGGAGCATAAGGAATCTCCTATTTGGAGCAAGAGGCATCCTATTATTTGTCAAATAGTGAGTAATACAATTTATAGTCATATATATAGGAATATTATCATCTTATGCTTTAAGCATAAGGCATATCTCATATTGAGTTAGAGGCATCCTATTTTTGGAACATAGGGTGTTCTACCATTTATAGTCATGTAGGGAGGACTTTTGGCATCTTATGCTTGGCGCACAAGGCATCCCTTATATTGAGTAAGAGGAATCCTATACTTTTCATATAGGGTTCACTACAAAGTCATATAGATAGGACTATTAGGCATAAGGTGCCTAGAAATGGTTGGTGTAGGGACTTACGCAAGGGTGGCCATTTCTGGTTCAACCTAGAATATAAGCCTAGTGATGGGGTTTGGATGAGTTATTTGAGGAATGGTTCGACTCGATGTACTCGGGGAATTGATGATGAGAATCTCAACTCACGACATGGGAAATGAACCAAGAGGAATATGCCAACTCAAAGTGTTTCATGGTGTGTGGAGGAGTATCTCAAATCATTCTATTACATAGGTGGAACATGGGTGCGCATAAGGGTGCAATGGAAAATCCCGAAATCACTGCCTGAAATTTTCGTAGAGTAAAGGGGCTCATGGAGAATGGGGTATCACAGAGTATGGACTCATGAATCATGGACTTGTGGAGCAACATCGCGAAGGAAGCTACTCGTGGACCATGGACTCGCGGAGCCGCTTCGCGAAGGAAGCTGCTTACAGAGCATGGGCTCGTGGAGCTGCTTAACGATGGAAAGTGGAGCTTCGCGAACTGGGAGATCGGTTTCCCAAGGGGCGGAGTCACCGTCTGGTGAAGGGGGGTGAACTAGGTATTTATAACAAGGGGATCTGTGAATCAGAGCTCGCTTGGCATGAAGACGGAGCTTTCTCCACGGTAGGTTCGTGAACGTCAAAGGTATTCGCCGAGTCATCCCACCTCCTTGCTTTGTAGTGGGTCACGGACGTCAAATGGTTTCGCAGAGCTATCCCACCTCCTTGCTTCGTGGCAGGTCTTCACAGTGGGTCGCGAACGTCAAAGGGCTTCATGGAGCCGTCCCACCTCCTTACTTCGTGGCGGGTTGCGAACATCAAAGGGGTTTACAGAGCCATCCCACCTCCTTGCTTCGCGATGGGGCTCCGTGATCTTGGAGGGGGGCTTCGCGAATGGGCTTCATGAACCAGTTTTCCATCCCAACTTCAAATGTCCATAACTCCTAATCTGTAACTCCGTTCAGGCCCTACAACCTACCAAATCGAAGCTTGAGAAATGGGCTATGATCTTGGATCTTGTATGGAATAATTTTAAAAATTTTGGGGATGCGTTTTCCTGTTCCAACACCAATCCATACCCATAATAACATCAAACTCTACTAAGGAAAAAACAAGGTTTACAGGTAATGTATTTCCATAGAAAACAAAAAGAAGATTCTTATAATGTCTTTTTGCTAAAATATTTCCGTTTTTTACCATAAGTTCTAATCTCATTTCCTAAGGTTAAATTTCCAATTTACCTGAAATTTTCTTAGAAATATAGGAATGTGTAGACCCCATGTCAAACAAGACTTTATAAAAATATGAGTAAACAAAGAAAGTACATGATACCACTTCATTGAATAGCCTCACATCTACCGAGAGGGTGGAAAATGATATCACTGCACCTTTCTTCTTATAATCTGTCTGCATTCAATCATTCAAATCTTTCTTTGGGTAGGTATTTTCATAATGCCCTGTCTCACCACATTTAAATCACTTTAAAATTTTCTTATCAGAATTAAACATACCATCACTAATATCTTTTTCATTTCAATATAACGTTATATGTCCAAACTTACGACATTGAAAATACTTCTGGAATTTGTTAAGGCATTCCCCAGAGTGATTTTTACCAAACTTCCCACAAATTAGAAATAAAATTTTCTAGCATTCAGATTTCTTTGATTGACTATTACCCGTCACTTTCCATATAGACATCTTATTATTATTGTTTTCAAAGTAGACATGATTATCAAAAAACTCCATTTTTTCCCTATCATCACATTGAACAAGTTTCTCATAACTTTTGAATCCATAGGAGGCTAAATCCCTTTGGTATATTTCCTTCAATCTTGAGTAAAAATTATTGATTTTACTATCAAGATCTCAAATAAGATTTGGAGAATACCATTCTAATCAGTTGAAGTTTTCTTTATACATAGCTAGAGAGTCTTCATCCTTTTGTTTCTATTCAATTAATTTATTTTCCACCCTAAGTTGAACCACCTTAGGAAAACATTTTTCTTGTAAAATACTTTTAATTTTATCCCATTCCAAGGCATCAATCTCCTCACTATATCTAATATTCTTAACCATTCACCACCACTAGTCAGCTTTACCTTTAAAACAAGAAATATAAAGACTAATATTTTAATTATATGAATAACCCATTACATCTAATATCATTCCAGGGATTTAGTCCACCCTTAACTACCACTGGGTTAGAAGATCCACTGAAAGCAGGAGGGTGTTCCCTCATAAAATGCTCCATTATCATCGTGTTACTTTTTGGTATCTCTTATTGTTATCTTGTATGTATTCCACTTCTATTTATAGCCTACATAAACTGAGCCATTACTATCACAAACAGTTCAGTTCCAATTCCAACCATTCCAGGTTGAAGATTCAAAAAGATATAATCCTCTCAGTGTCTTCTTACTTTAGGTTCCCTATTTCTTATGTATAAATCCATTTTCAATTGAAATATATTAGATGAAGCAATGTGGTAATATTCAAATACTATATAATTTAAAATTAACCATAATGTAAAAAATAATTTATGGTATTATATTAATATCATCTTAACCCCTAAATTTATCTAAATCATGCTTCGATACCAACTATAAGGGCCCAACCTTAATCATTACATAATCTAATAAATTCTTATAGAATTCACTTCCTTAAATTCCCTTAGATCGTCTCAGATTAGAGTTTTAGAAAATTAGGACATAATTCATACATATAAACCCATAAGCATAAAAAGTGGGTACTACTAAAATAGTATCCAGTTTTTCAATAATACAATTGTTTTTAATAAAATCATGAAATATTTTCATGAAACTTTTTCACAATAGTCATCTTATCTTCTCTATTCCTCTTACCCATCCTTAAACCTTGTGAAAAAAATATTATTTGGGATGAGCACAAAAATCTCAGAAATTGAAATAAAAAAAGGATATAAACCATTATTATATGAATTATTATAGAAAAATGAAATCATTTTCACAAAGTCATACTTCTCACACAATAAGTATCATATAGTTACTTTGTGAAAACATGAGATTTCCATAAACCATAGAAAATATAAATAATTCCATAAAGGTAACCCTGGATTCCACCATATGATTTTAAACCCTCATTGATACCTTATAATGTAACCCTCACCGCTACCTTACAATGTTACCTTCACGGCTACCTTATGGTGTAACCATTGTAGTTGCACTTGGAGTAACCATACGGTAAGCCTCCAACATAAACATACCCAATGAATTGGAGGGAGATATAGGTCCCAAAATTCATTCTAAAAAATTCCCAAGAACCTAAAATAATCATAAAATAATAATACTTGCATAAAAACATTCCTTTGGAATTTTTTAAAATAGAAATTTCAAAGAGGATTTTTAAATAAAAGTCATTACAAATATCATATTATTGAAGTGGGAATTGATAAAAAGAATGGATTATGAGTATAAAATTTAAATATACATAATAAAACACAATATAATCAAAATTAATTTCACAAATAATCTTAGTACCACATAATCAATGAAGTAGAAGGTTAACGCAAAGAATGGAAATTGGGTTATGAATTCCCTTACCTCGAGTTCATATTACTTAAAACATGTTAAAATCTACTGTATAATGGTTTAAAAAGGGTTAATAATATATTAATTAACCATATTAATATTTATAATTACTTATATTATATTCTTATAACATCTTTCCACCAATTTACTAATAATATTTTGTTATTTTCATGGTTTATGTGGTTGGTTCGTCATGGATTTTATTGTCAAATGGTAGAAAATCTCTAGAAGTGGAATTAACTGGTGTAAATATGATTCCATAATTTTAAATGATACCATATATCATTTTTTTCTGACATGAGGATGAATCATTAGATAAAACATTAATTAAAAGGATTTAATTTATTTTGGTGGTTTTTACGATCATCACGAACCTATATCATTTTATTTGATATCATGTTTATATATTGCTTCCAGGATATTAAATAACATAAAATATGTAAAATATAGTATTATTTAACCATAATAGTGTTTTTATTTCCAGTATTGATTGTGCTAATGAAAAATGAATGTGTATCATCCATGATGGTGGTAAATCAATACATCTCGAAGGATGATGTCATTTATAGAATAAATGAGAGAGGATACAAAATTTGACGATAAATTATTTCCTAAACATGATAATATTCCAGTATATAGAAGATAATAGAGTTTTAATACCACCTATAGAAAGAGATGTGAAGAGAGTATATGAAAATAAAATAAAATTTAAGATGACTTTACCTCTTGAATTATCCTCCTTAGGAACCTCCTTAAGGACCTTGGTTTTAGCCTTTCGGTGAGAAAATCTGGTATTGTATGTGGGAAAGTGTCTTGGGAATGGAATTGGGAAGAAATTAAACAATATATAAGGATTTGAGCAATGATTAGAGGAGATGGTGAGGTGTGATATTTATAGTGGAGGAGAGGGGTGTTTTCTCGTTACAATATTCATTAGATTATTATTTTGGATGAAGAATATGAATAGTTTCATAATTATAACTAAATATATTAAAACAATTAAGGACGATTTGAGATTATGGTTCTAACATTAGTGATCACTCAAGGAATAGTGTGTTTAACTTATAAAGTATATATACTTTAAATTATCGTATTTTACTATTCACAAAGAATTAAAGTATTTTAGAAAAATAACAAAAAAAATTCCTAAACATTTATTGATATGTAGAATTAAAAAACGAAATCCATTTTTCTGAAAATATTTTTATAAATATGATGAAGTAAATTTTTAATTAAAATAATCATTTATTCAAAGAAAATACCAGTTTTAACTTTATAATTTATTTTATAACACTTTAAAAAATTAATTAAGGTGTCATAAAATTATATTGTAATCGTAAGACAACAAAATATTTATTTATGAATCTATTTTATGAAAATATATTTTCTTTTAAATTATTATATTTATTATATAATTTTAATTAAATATTTATGACTTAAAAAATACCAATATTTAATTTATCTTTCAAAAACCATTTATTTACTTAATTCGTGATATAAATATATCCTTATTTCACTTATATGGTATATGAGTTTTATTTATAATCTTAGAGCAGAGGCTGCTATTTTGTCAGTATATATTCATTAATTATAAATACCACTTATTTCATTATACATTTATAATGAATTTTACTATTTAAATAAAAAATGAAAACAAATTATTAGATAAGTACATGGGTCGTTACATTAATCTAACTAGTTCTTAAAAACAAATAATTTGGTTGATGGAATTTCATGAACCAATTCAGGAAGCCATCTAACCCGACATCTGACCTAGTCCAAGACATAGACCTAAGGTAATTCCCATTCCCAACAGGCTGGAAAATAGTAATGGACATCAATGTAATCACTATGGGAGAGATTTCCCCAAACAAACTTGGAACAAATAAATAAACTGATCACACATTATAACCAACAATAATTGAATCTCACTATATATAAAAACTAAGAAGATGAAAATAAAAACATAAAATTAATACAAAACTAAGACCAAACCATTATAACATGGTCTCTATGTGACCTCTTAATCACCACAAATCACAAGAATGACCTACTCTAAAGCAAAACAAAACCAAAATCTAGAACCTGAAACCTGAACCTGAAAAATAGCTCAGGTCTACCGAAGTCGAGTGTCACAAGTAGGGTGTGATCTTAAATAGCACAGTGGGTAATCAATACAGAGTCCATGCATTTCATTTCTTGAAATAGTCCACAAATACAGGTTTGAAATACATTTAGAAAATAGGATTTTATAAAATTTCAAGTAAGTAAACATTTCTTTCCACAAATTTTATTTTTTAAAAAACACACATCTTTTCGTTTCAAAAATGGTTTCAATTTCCACAACCCATTTCAAAACAAAAACCCAAATAAAAAACCAAACTAGATAACAATAATAGGGTTGTATAGAAAGTGATGAAACCAAAAACAGGCTTAAAATAGTTGTTCTAATATCTAATAAGTATCATAACAAATAAAACTTACAGATATATAATCCTGATCACCGAATAAACATATCTTGAGGAAATATTTAGACGTACTCAAATAGGACTCACCTACCGAAATATGGTGAATATCCATATTCAATAACCAACTTGCCTCTCTAAACTATCCAATCTAATAGAATATCCCACCTTGCCCCATCAATTAACATGGTTACCGACCCATTTAACTGGGGTCTACAAGAAACCGTCACTCAACCCTATAGATAAGAACCATGAGATAATAATAATAATAACACTTTAAGAAACATTGTATAGAAAACATAAACCACAATGTTCTCATTCCTGATCCACTAGTGGGGAATACATCCCAAGTTCAAGTGGATTCAGTACCATTGAATTCCCATGCACATTCCACTAGACATGACTGCATCCCAAGGTCTAGTGGTATCAAATATAGGCAAGCATCATAATACACATGAATATTCATTTCTTTACAAGTTCTAACTGAGAAATCACATTATTCATGTTTCAAAACTACTTTCCCAAGCATTAAAAATTACCAGCTAAATCTTCACGCAACCAAAGATTTCAATCCATTTTTTAAAACATTCCAATAAACCCTTTATTCAATACGTCACCTCAGTTCCAAAATCAATTTCTAAAACATTATAAAGTTTTAATTGGTCATTTAAATCAATTCACATCAAAATCAACACTTCTAGGAGAACATAAAATAACATCTTTTCCTTTAGCATTTATAATCTAAATACATTTACAAGCAATTTACAAGTCAATATAAATCACCACTTTCACATGCACAATGCCAAATAGTCCTTTACATTTTAAGTCTAAACCATTTCCAAGAGATGGTGAAAACATGCATAACACAAAATATGTCAAACATAAATTTATTACAATTACTCACCAATGCATATCCCAAAGTTCCAAATGATCCATGTTTCAACAACACATTTAAAATAATAGTTAATACTCACCCAAATCCTGAAGTCCATTTTGAACTCATTACAAAACACTTTCACAACTCATAAAACCCATTTGGAAAACACAAATTGAAAAGCACACTTGAGATCCAAAAATTTTCCATGTGTGAATCCCCTTTTAAGTTCTTACACACACCAAAACCATTCTTAAACATGATTTACACCACTTACAGAATTTAGAGAATGCATTTAAGAAACACCACATGGAATCTCATGTGTAAAAAACCATTTTCTTTATAAAACCAATATAAAAAACACTGAACATTCATGTAACTTTGAAAACAAATTTATCAATTTTTTATACAATCCATTGAGCACATTATAAAGCACAAAAATGTGTCATACATGAAAGAACAACCAATTTATTTTTGAAAACCATTTCCCAAACTGTGCACACTTTAAAAAATTTTGAAAACACCATGTTCAAAGAATCATCACTTAATTTTAAAGAAAAACAACAAGCCACACATATTATTAATATCATAAAAGTCAT
This sequence comes from Viscum album, assembly GCA_963277665.1. Classification (NCBI taxonomy): domain Eukaryota; kingdom Viridiplantae; phylum Streptophyta; class Magnoliopsida; order Santalales; family Viscaceae; genus Viscum; species Viscum album. The sequence goes on from OY728122.1 coordinate 1,260,749,922, forward strand.
AATTTTACTCATATGACATCCAACTCAAAGTCTAACCACATTAAAAAAAACATAGTTAAGGGAAAACATCACCCAAAGCACTAAATTTCACTTCAAAAACCCAATTGGAATTTTATCAAACACCTTTCATGTGTTTAATATAGTCATAATTAAATAAACTCATTGGAAGACAATTTTACACCCATTTTACATCATGAAAACATCAATGAAATCATTACAATGAATCTTGAGCACTAAAATCACATTTATCCACCACTGAGGAAAGCTCAAAAATAAAATGGAATATGATGGAATGGAAATGGATGGAATGACCTACCTCAATAATGTAAGAACACAACTAAATTTTTGGAGAAGGAAGAACTAAGGCTGAGAGATAATCTGCACACCCTAACATGAAAGAAAACAACCCACACATCATCTCATGCCTCTGGGGTTTGACCAAGAGCGAACCCCCACTAAGAAAATCCATGAAACCAAGAGGGGAGTAAGATAAAGGGGTAAATTCACCAAAAGTTCAAATAAACACACCTGGGAACCTTTAAGGGGATTTTAAAAATGGATGTAGGTCAAGAGGGGAGGAGCTTGGAGAGCCCTCCAATGTTCCTAGGTCAAGAATGGGAGGAGAAACCAAAAATAGGGTTAAAAACCCAAAGGGGAAAAAGAGGATATTTATATTTTTAATTATCTTGGTAAGTTTTATGGTTTGGCCACATGGATTTCCAAACCATGCATATGTTACTGGAGAAGAATCCACCCTACATAGACTGGTTACATGGTTTCCCAAATCATATTTCAACCATGCCAAACACCACTTCCCAAATCCAAAACCACACTACACTCTTGTGGTATAGTTTCACTAACCGTGCATAGGTTGTGCTCTATGTCCCAGGCACTGAACCTCAAGATTCCTAGTTTCCAGGGAAAATCCACACAATTTCACCTAACCATGTGATAACTATGCGCCACCTTCTTCCAATCCCAAAAACTCCACATTTCGACAAAAACTCACCAAAAAGATTCCAAAACTCAAAAATTTAAACCAAGACACAACCAAAACATCAAACAGGAGATCTAATATCAAGAAAATAATAAAATAAAATAATTTCCAAGGTAGGGTGTGACAATTCTCCCCATGAAAAAACTTTCTACCCCCATAAATTCATCCAACTGAAAGATTAAAAAACTCTATTCCAATCCCCATCAAAACAAAAAAAACACATACCTCTGGGTGAAATTTATCTTTACAAGTCATACCTGACTATTTATAGAGGATACCACAAAATATAGAAAAATGGGAGAACATTACAGGGTTCTCCCCACCACAAGAACTGGAGTAATACCACCTACATTAAGAATGCCCAACACCATCACCCTAGGGTTACCAGCATGGGAACTCCCAATATGAGTAAACCCATTTTTTTGGAACAAGATAAAAAAGCCACTACCATAACTATAAATTATAAACATAAACCAAACACCCAACATAATCATAAACCCTAAAAAAAGTAATTCAAACCACGAAGAAAATCCAAAAACCAGCTATAATCATCAATCTCTACAAGCAAATATATCTACAAAAAAATCACAACTGAAAACTAAAATATATTTATAAATGATAACCACTAAAAGATCCAAATCCAAAGAACAAAATGGTTTTTCATGAAATAGGACCACCAATACTCTTAAAAATATAATATAAACTCTCAACACTAATTAAACCATAACTGTAAGCTTAAACTATTTCCACTCCAATATTGGAGACAACAATTGTGCTATGTTTCCTGCAACCCTAGTGATTTCATGACTACGCTCAAGATTAACTTAGAGAGATATGGCTAGAGAACTAATGTTTGAAGCATCCACTTACTCATAGTTAGGCACTAACATCCTCCGATCATGAATACTTATTTGGGAAATTCTTCTTACAAAACTTCTCCAGATGACCCAAATGGCCACAACAATGACATGCCTTTAGAGGATTACGAAAGGACAACTTCGAATGCCCAAAATGACTGCACTAAAAACAAATAAGTGAATGGCATGAAGAACTGGGAGATAAAAACAATGAAAGAGGCTTCTTAGGAATAGGTTCATTTGGTATACACCTCTCTCTAGATGGGAAACCTTCACGAGTGCTGAGAAGAATTAATTCATCGACCGCCATGGATTACACCCCGAAATCCAACTCATCTAAAAATGCCTCAACATGCAACTTCTTAGAATGAAGACCATTGGAGAATAGGGATCACTCCATGATATATAGATCAAGAACCCAAATAAATATAGTTCCCTTTAAATGATCATGTAATGTTACCACAGGATAAAAGGAAACCAACTCCTTGAAGTGGTCAACATAGGCCTTCACTATCCACTAGCCTTGATGAATACCCAATATCTCTTCCACTATTTCACCTTCACCTTATCTTGTATGAACCATTGGATGAAAGTGGTATGAAAACAACCCACTTGATCCCAACTTGCATCGATGATAAGGAAATCACCCTCCATTGGTACAAATATGGAACCTAAAACAAACCCATAAAAGGACACACTCTCACAGCTTCAAGAGTTCCCAATGATCTAAAGATACTATCAAATTCCTCAATCTATTCCACCATCTTAGATGGACTTTGAACACCACAAAAGTTAGGCAATAACATATAAAAACCAGAAACTAGAAAAAACCCACTAGAAATTTTGGGGACCTTTCTGGGTGACATATTCTGAAAAACACAAGAGACACAAAACCAAAATCAATTTTATCCTGAAGTGTAGCCAAAATACCATACTAGGAAAAAATAATCAGCTCACATGCCAATCTTTGAAACAAAACCAAAATACTCTTTCCAAAGATCATAATTTCATTTCAATTTTCAAAACTTCCTTCTTCCAAGGGCACTTTACAAATATCCAAATTGATTTTTCAAAAAATAGGGACCCACTTTTTAATGAATAATCAACCCCAAAATAATTTTCCTCCTTCAAAACCCTCTTTGGAAAAAACCAAACCAAAAAATTGATTTCAAACATTTACCCATGGAATCCTATGAACCTTCAAATATATTTCCATCCCATATCTTCTTATATCAACCATGTAAAAATTCCAACATGCACTTTATACACATTACCACACATATGTGAGAATTTATAAAGAATACGAAGGGCTACACATTCTATTTCATCATAAATCCTAATAATTCACTAAATTTTCAATTCACTTTTCCTACAAATTTTCCCATTTTTTCATAATTATAAATCACTTCCTATTTATAAACCCATTTCACTTTTCAATATGAAACCACTAGAAAGAAATCATTTCCATTTCAAAAAACAATTTCATTTCAAAATCCCACTCACACCAATGAAAAATAAAACAAAACTCAACTCATATAAAACTACTGGTGTGAGATACTAGTGGCCATACCTAACCCAATGACATAGTTAGTGGGTTATTCCGCAAGTAAGCATCAATAACAAAGAGTACCTTGAACTACATACTCAGACTCGACATGGGTCACTACTCCATGTAAGATAAAAACATAACACATGCTTACCTCAATTGTCATTCCTTATCCACTCAAACCAAAAACCAAAACAAAAGACTCAAAACATAGACTATGCCAAGATACTCATTGATCAGAATGAGAAAGGGTTCATGAAATCCTTCTTATACATACAAACTAAATCTATATAGTCATAATCTCCAACTACCTAACACCCAAAAAACAAGGGCCTCCTGTGATACAATTTTTTCATGAACCATGAATGGATGACATCCATCCCAAAACCCAACCTAGTCCAAGACATGGCCCGAAGGAAATTCTAGATCCCCATGATCTATAAAATAGTATCAGGCATAAAATTAATCACAATGAGAATAATTTTTTTCAAAAATACCCGGATCAAATAAAAAAAACTAAGCGTGCAACATAACCAACAATAACTGAATCTCAATACATATACAAATTAATTCAAATATAACTGCTGAAAAGAAAAACATGAAATAAATAAAAAATAGAGACAAAACCACACTAAAATTTTCTCCACAAGACCAATTGGTCCCCACCAACCACATGAGAAACGGTCTCTAAAAGAAAACTAAACTTGAAGTTAGAACCTGAAACCTGAACCTGCAAAACAGCTTGTGTATACTAACGCTGAGTAGAACAAGTAGGGTGTGAGATTAAACTACTCAATGGGTATTCATTACGAATTCTATACATTTATATCCCCAAAATAATCCACAAACACTATTTTGAAATACATTTAGAAAATTGTCTTTAAATCCTTTTTAGCAAGTAACATAGCTCTCCTCAAATTTCCTTTTTAAAATAACACACATAACTTTCCTTCTCAAAAATAGTTTCACTTTAAAAAACCCATTTTAAATCCAAAACCCAAATACCAAACCAGAAAAGATAACCATAAAGGGGCTATAGAGAAATTGAGGAAAGCAATAACTGACATAAAATAGCAGTGCTAATATCCAATAAGTGCAAAAACAAACAAAACATATAGATAGATAATCATGAGAATATCCTGAACATTTCTAGTGGTAATCCCTGGACTTATTTAGTCCATAATAACCTGAAAACCAATGGTACATCTCTATTTTCAATAACCAATTGGCCACCCTAAACTTTCTAATCCAATGGCATGTCCCACCTAGTCCCATCAAGTCAAGAGGGAACCAACCCATATAATTGGGCTCAAAAAGAAACAATCACTCATCTCTCTAGATGATTACCAAGAATCTCGTGGTAATAGTAATAATAACACTTGGTGAATCATGGTATAGAAACCATAACCCATAGAAGTCTGGTGCACGAACCACTAGAGAGGAATGCATCCCAATATCTAGTGGAATCAATACCACAACATTATTGTGCATGAGACACTATATGGGAACACATCCCAAGGCCTATTGGTCTCAAATATAGATAATAATCACAACACACATAAAGATCAATTCCTTTCACTAGTTCCAACTGGGTTGTCACATTATTCAAGTTTAAAAAAAAATTCCCAAGCATTACAAAATACCATTTGGGTTTTCATGCTACCCAATATTTTAATCCATTTTTCAAAACATGCCAAGATTCCCCTCAACCCATGTGTCACCTGAGTTCCAAAATAAATTTCCAAAACATTATAAAGTTCCAATCGAGCATTTACATCACTTCACATCAAAATCAATACTTCAAGGAAAACACAAACTGCAAATAGAGACTTTAGAATTTCTAATCCAAATACATTTACAAGCCATTTACAAGTTAATATAAAGAACCACTTTCAAATTCATTTTGGAAAATAGTCATTTAAATTTCAATTATAAACCATTTCTAAGTGAAGGTGAAAACATACACAACACAAAAGTTTCCAAAAATGACATTATGTCAATTACTCAACAAATCATTTACCAAAGTGCCAAACAAGCCAAGATTTCAAGAACACATTTGAAACCATAGTTAAAAATCACTCAAAGAACCAAGGCCATTTTTATCTCATTACACAACACTTACACAATTCATAAAATCTAGTTGGAAAAAAATAATAGGTAAAGCACACTTGAAATCCTACCTTTTCACATGGGTGAAGCCCCTTTAAAATTCTTACACACACCAAACCCATTCCGAAACATGCTTTTCACCACTTAAAAAATTCATACACATATTTAAGGAAAATATCATGAAATATCATGTGCAAAAAACCCATTTTCTTTATAAAATAAAATTCCAAGTCATTTTTCCTTCAAGCATCTTTAAAAACACATTTCTAACTTTCCATAAAATCCATTGAGAATATTACAAATCACAACCATGAGGTGCAATCGAAAGAAAATCCAATTTATTTTGGAAAACAATTTCCTAACCCATGAACACATCAAACCATTTTTAAAACACCATTATTAAAGAAGCATCTCTTTCTTTTAAATCGACATAACAAGCCACACATAAGATTCATATCATAAAAGTCACAATTTTACATATATAAAATCCGACTAAAAATCCAACCACACTACCAAAACATCGTTAAAAAATCACCAAAATCAACAAATTTCACATTAAAAACTCAATTGGAATTTTATCAAACGCTTTTCATGCGTTAAACATAAGCATAATTAAAGAAACCATTTAAAAAACCATTTCACACCCATTTTCCATCATAAAAACACAAAAAAAACATGCCAATGCATCTAAAGTAAGAAAATAACATTTATAAATCACTTAGGAAATATCAAGCATTAAATGGAATGTTCCAGATATGAAATGGATACAAAAACCTACCTCAATGGTGTTAGAACACAACCAAACTTCTATAAACTGAAGAACCAATCTTGAGAGACAATGTTTACAGCCTATTATCAAGAAAAACAACCCACACATCATCCCTTGCCACTAGGGTTTGGCCAAGAGAGAACCCTCACCAAGAAAAACCAAGAAACCTTGAGAAAAGATATACAAGAGGGTGAAATTGTTCAAAAATCAAAATAAACTCCCATAGTAACCATAAAGGGGATTCAAAAATTGAAGAGGGTAAGAGGGGAGAATATTGGAGAGCCCTCTCATGTACTGAGGTTGAGTAAGGGAGGAGAAACCTAAAATAGTGTTGAAACATTGAAGGGGAAAAGTGGAATTTCACATTGTTAATGATCTGGGAAATTTGTACGGTTTGGCTCCATGGTGTTTCAAATTGTGAACTAACCATGAATAGAATAATGGAGAAGAAGGAACCCCATATAGGCTGGCCGCATGGTTTCGGAAACTGTGTGCCAACCGTTCCAATTGCTACTTACCAAATCTAGAACCACACCACATGCTTGATGAATAGTTTCCCTAGCCGTGTATATGTTGTGTTCCATTCCCTAGACAATGAACCTCAAGTCACATGTTTTTATATGAAAATATGTATACTTTACCCTAATTGAGTTCTAACCGTTCACCACTTATTTCCAAGCCCAAAACTCCACTTTCCAACAAAAACTCACCTGAAAGCTTCCAAAACTCAAAACATCAAATCAGGACTCAACCTAAACTTCAAGAAAAGGATCCAATATCAAGAAAATAATAAAATAAAATAATTTCCATGTTTGGGATGTGATAAGAACAATTAGATTATTTAATGGTTAAAATTGAAAAACCTCTCAAAATTTAATATGATAATCAAATTTCAACACATCTATATAAAAATCATGTAAAAATTAAATATCAAATCATATTGACATCAAATTTCATTTTTCCAAGGAGAAGGTCGTAAATGGAGACATTACATTGTAATCTATTCCAAATCGATATCAATTGGAAGATATCTTCACTAAAGAACTTTCTAAGGACAAAATTTAGACACTAAAGATGAACATGGGTGTTAATCCCATTCCGAGTCATTGAAATCTACTGGTTGAGATCCCCACAAGACTTTGGTTTCTATTGTAAGAAAGGGGGTGTAATGGGATGAGAAAATGGGGGAGTTCTTTTGGAAATACCTTAAGTGATAATTGAGAATTTCTAAGCATGATTTTAGATGAATAGTTGTTTATATACATCATAGATAACTTTGGTTATATCTATCTTATTTTATACACCAGGTTATCTACATTTACTTAGAATTGATTAACTAAAGAATCATTTTTATGAAAATCATGTGTGATCATACCTATCTATAAAAGAACTACATATTTTCATATAAGGGAGAAGAACTTATTTTTAGAACAAAAAAGAGATGAAAATACCCCCACATACCCTTTGAATTTGATTCCCAATAAGGGGGATAAAATTTGAACAAACATATTGACTATAAAACATGTGAAGATATATTGGTGAAAAAATATAAAGGGGTGATTTTTAAAACCAGGGTTTCATTTATTGTCAATGAATCGTCAATATGTGTTTGGAGAGTTTAGATAAAGCAGTGATGCTTGGAAAATTATTATGAATTAACTTGATGCCATTGGATTTCATGCTCAAGAAATTTTCCATGTTAATTATATTGATTGTTGGACTGATATTAATTTTAAAAGACTTATGTTGAGGTCACATTTTTTATTTCAATGTTATAGAATAAGAATTATCACAATACCATGAAATATGCTTTATTACATGAAGTTGAGAATAATTCATTGCAAATATATATTCCCATATTTTGTATAAGAAGATTTCATGAGGAATTTTTAATGGATTTATTTGAGGGTGTATTTATGTTTAATACTTAGATATCTCTAAGTATTATTTTTTAATGGTTTCTTTATTAAAAATAATGTCCAACCATAGAAGTCCTAAGGGGCTATCCCTTAAACACATTTAGGGGGTCTTGAGGGTCAACCCCATGGTAGAGACTACTAAAGGAGGCCTCCCATGGAAGAATAAGTATGAGTGGGATTTTTTATTAGTCTCAGAAGAGATCACACCTATAAACACAAATGGTATCTTTAATCAGGGCCACAGGGTGTCAGATTTCTTGGGTAGGTGAGGTGAGACCTATGAGGCATTGGTGCATATTGTGATGGGTGTTGATCCCCTATATACATTTTAAATGGTTATTGGACATGAGATTAATGATAAAACATATCGTAGGAAAATAGGATAATAAATGTGGGATAAGAGATATGACACATATTATTCCTACATAATTAAAATTATGGACAAAACATGGGCTGTCAGATGTGATTGATCCCCACCGTCAGATCATCCCGGGAGATCTTATTCAACCTATAGACCATCGACAGACCAACACACACTGTGAGACCCTGAGATTTAAGGATATATATACTCTTTTTAATTTTTTTGATGTATTGTATTATACGTTACAACAATATTAGTTTGTGCTATACTTAACATCATGTTAGCTTGCAGTATATGCAACACTATACTTGGCTTGTGTTACACACAAGAGAAACCTTCATCGATAACTTCTGTTGTGCACAAAAATGAGCTTCACTAAACAACGATATATTACTAAAATATTATTAATGGGATATAAAGTATATATTATGAATAATATTAACAAAATTTTTAATTTTATATAACATTAAAATTCATCTTATTTATTTTCTATAACTTGATATAAGGGAAAAGGCATTTTTTGATAAAAAAAATTTCTTTTCAAAAAATGCTGTTTTGCCGCCTTTTTATGGAGCACCCATTTTAAATCTAATTTTTGACACTTTTATAAGTTAAATTTTAAAAAATAAACTTATTCTTTGGAATTGGGATATAAAATTTTACATTGAATTATTTTTTGATATTTTTCTTATAACCTTCATATTTTGATTAATAGTAAAAATACGCTAAATTTTAATTGAAAACAAATTTTTTCATTGAAATAATTTATATGGTTAAATTATATTTTTAATGGTTTTAAAGTATAAATATAATATATTTTTATAAGTTAATACAACTTAATTCATTTTCATTAATTTTACATTGAATTCATATGTTAAAACATTTAAATGTTTTAACTTTTAAAGAAAAACCATTTTTTTAATTCCAACAACAAGATTAATTTTAAATTAATTACTGCAACTTCTATGTTTTGGATTTTGAAAAATGGATTCTATATTTTGAATAATAAGGTCCAAATTAAGTAAATATTTCCCTTTTATTTTTTCATAATAGGAACAATAACTAAGGTAATTTTTATTTACCATAGTTAAAGGTGAATCGGGTAATTAAAGGTAAACATAATATTCAAAAATTACTTAAACTCCTATGAAAATACAATTAGATGAATAAATTTGTCCATTATCATCTATGGTTAAAAATGTAATCACTTAATGACCAATTTTCCATAAATATGACATGAATATGAAAAACATTAAAGAATGTAAAAAAATGTCACACTCTCATTTTATATAAGTATATTAATTTTAATTTAGGGATTACTAGGGATTAAAATCGACTATAGGTAGTATATGGAAATATAATAGAATATAATACATCACATAAATTTATTTATAATTTTTAGAGATTGAATAATTATCATTAATTATGACTCAATAGTGATGTGGAAATTATTTTATTAATAGAAATATCAAATAAATGATATTAAAATTATTAAAATAAATCTAATTTGAGTGAATTAATGTAATCAAATAATTTTATGGATGACTTTGACATGTTATTTATGGATTAAAGGAGTTTATTCAGAAATATTTATATGTTATTAAATTTTTTAAAAGTCAACTAATTAATAGTGTCAAAATTGACACTATTGACATTTTAAAATAAATAATATTTTAATTAATTATATAAAATTCATAAAAATATAAAATTAAGAAAAATAATTCGGGTGAAGTTAAATATGTCACTAATAGTCCCTTTATATCTCATTTTTAATTTTAGAGTGACTATATTAACCCTTAGTAATAAAAAGACATGTTGTCATTATAAGAGTTCAAGGAATTAATTAAGGGTAAATAAAAATTATAAGGTTTAAAATAAAACCCAAAGTAATTCAATTTCTTTTCTTCTTATACATGCTATTTATATGTTTATTACATACTAAAGTAATTGATACATTATATTATACATTATGATATTTTATTATAATTATTATACAACATTATACCTCTTTTTATCCATCCTACAAATAACAATATCACCACGCGTGCGTGCGTACGACTTACTGTCTCCACACCATGGTGTAATTTGTATTTCAAAAATAATTTATTAGGATGTGTATAATGATTATTATAATGGATTTAAGTAATGAATATAACATGATAATGATTCTGAATAATTAATATACCATCCAATTACATACCATTTAACTATCAACAGAATGATATCGTCGCTCGTGCGTACATACGGCCTACCGTCTCCACGACGCAGTGTGATTCATTCTCCACATTAACAATTAAAATATGTAATAAAATTTATATGATGAGTAAAAATAATAATTATGAACATAATTTCATGAATAAAATACATCCTATTCACAAAAAACATGACTTACACTACAAAACAGGAATGGGAAAACAAAGCAGTTAACACCTTAAATAATGGTAATATTGATATAATATTAACAAAATGTTATAATAGGATGATATATGATATCATAAATATGGATATATTCCTGGTATAATTTAATGACTTGATTTAACCATTATACAGGAGGTGACCACACCCTTCACTAAAGAAAATTACAAGGTAAGGGATTATTTTGTCTCACTTTTATTTCTGTGGGACATATGCCTTATACATGATTTAATTCTTTTGTGTGGTGTTTATGTTACCCATGAATGTTTTTATTATTATTATTAAGGTTATTATATTTAAATATGTATTTATATTTCTTTATTTTATTATTCATGTGATTTGACTGATTATAAATTGGTATGGGATAATTTTTCAATTTCATTTTTATCTGATATTGTTTATACGTAAGTATTTACTAGGGATATATTTATCATCCGTGTATATGTTTCCTAAAAAAATTCATAAAGTTTTTACTATTATTATATTTATGTTTAGAGTCATTTTTATTAATTTTTTGACTTTTACTACATGATATGGAAGTAATCTTTCTTTTTTTACTGTACGAGGTATTTTTTGACTTTTTTCTGACAAAAGTACAAGGGGAATGTTTTTTTAACTTATACAGCATGAATGGATTTGTACGGTTTCATGAAACCTTATTTACATGAATCTTCCTCTACTCTATTTAATGTTTATTTTCAACTAAATTATTTTCTTTTAAAATTGCACAGAATTTTGATAAATGAAAACATTTTTGAAGAAGAAAGGATATTTTCCTCTTGAACTAAGTTCAAGTGTTTTATAAAAATTATTTTCCATCTAAGATGATTATCTTAAATAGGGTTATATTTATATCCCTATTATTAATATGATTTTACTGTTTTAATGATGGAATTATATTTTTGTTGATTATGTTATGATGTAATGATATTTAAGAAACCCATTTTATTTATTGGGTTATTCTATGATGATTGATTTATATTTTGTGGCACATGTAAGAATGATTTCATTATAAGATGGGTTGGAACTATATCACCCACCAATACATTGGGTAAATATTTATATCTCATGATATAGACATGACTAGAATGTAAAGTAAATCTGGTTCAGTAATACAGGGTTGGAACGATAAGTAAATATGGTTCACTAATACATCGTTGGAATGACATGTAAACCTAGTTCAGTAATGGAATTTGTCCACTATAATGGTCTTGGAAAAAATTACTTGGATACTAAGGAAATAATATTATATTATTATTAGTTTTCTGGAATTACATGTTTTATTCCAATGATATTTTGTCATGGTTAATGTTCCTCTATGATCAATGCCTTATGTACTTCAAATATTTATTTCATGTCTCAAGATTTTGATATTTAAAATTTAAATTCAAATGTTTATGGTTTGTTTTATATTATCCATATTTATCCTTACTGAGAATTTGATCTCACCCTTTTTATGTTTTCCTTTCTCCAAGATATAAGGAAATTTTTTAGGTAGTAAAATGAAAGGGAAATATATTTATTGGAGATGTTGAAGATCTTTCAAGAAGTTAAAAGATTATGTTCCAAAGCTTCCAAAGGCACTAAGCTAATAAAATATTGGGTGTTGGTTTGTGCCATGTATTAATTATTCCTCAATAGAAATTTAATGTCCATGTAAATCATGCATGGGTCATTATAGTTGGTATCGGAGAAAAGGTTTAGTTAACATTTGGAAACTAGGATGCGAAACTTTTAGCGAGATCCCTATAGATATTTCTAAGGTATGTCTAGGGATGTACCTAAGGGTAATTCTAAATATTGGTTATAGTACTTGAATTATGTTAATGATAAATAATATCCTAGGATTAAACCTATGATGTTAGATATTGAAAGTACTGCCCCTTGATTATGTTGTTTTTCTAGTATGATTTTTTCCTATCACACTATTATTTTTGGGTTTTAGGCAATGGATGGAACCTAAAGAAACCAAGTTAATGCTGGATGCGATGGTTAATGAAATGATTTTCCTCTTGAACAACCAAATGTTATTGGAGCTCAAATAAATAATCTTGTTTCTGTGACCACAAATCCTGTTAGGCTTCCAAATGACCAAAGGTGGGAACAACGTTCTCTTGAATATTTCCTAAGGAAGCATCCGCCTTATTTTATTGGAATGACCGATAAAATAGTTGTAGAGAAATGGATTTGTACTATTGAAAAGATATTTTTATTTCTCCATTGTTCAGAATGTGAAAAGGTTAAGTTGGACACTTGTTGCTTGTAAGGTAAAGCTAATCTATGGTGTAACATTATCAAAAATATGAGGCAACAAGATAAAATTGACTACATTGATTGGGATGAGTTTAAAAACTTATTTTTCAATATGTACCTTACTTATATTCTTCTTACAAAAAGGGAGATTACAACTTCTCATCTATTTCATGATTATGATAAGAAAATAAGGATAAAATTCAAAGGAAACTATAAAAATTTCGGATACAAGAAGATTAGATTTTCTTTATGCACAAAGTGTTGAAGGACACATGGAGGAAACAATCTTAAGGGGACTGACTAATGTTTTTTGTGTGGGAAAGAAGGTCATCAAGAATTTTACTACTAAAGTAATGGGAATAAATATAAATCTCGAAAGATTGCACCTCCCACAAATTAGGGTTATAAGTGCAAGGAAATGGGGCATTATGCTAACCAATGCCCAAATACAAGGGTTATGGATGATTATCGACATAAACAACCTCTTAAGGCCAAATACAAAGGAAAATCACATGTGATCACTATTAGTGATGTTGAGTACGACAATGAAGTTGTGGAATGATTAAGAATTTATGTAATAGGATTCAAAAATATTGTTGTTGATTCTAATTTATAGTATTATGGAATATCATAATATATATGTATTGGTCCATTATGGTATTCCATAATTATATGGTACCGATAACCCTAAAAAGTGATTAAAATATTTTTATAAAGAATATGATATGCACATAATGAAGGGATAAGGATATAATGAGATGTTTGATAGTATTAATGAGCCCATAAATGATAAAAGAACAAAGTGATATCATGGTTTGATTATATATAATTTTTTGTATTTTTGATGTGTGGAAATAGTTAATTTTGAAAGAATACATGTTTTCACACAGGTTCTATGGTAATTCATGTTGTTATCATGTTTCAAGAGAATACATGATTAACGTATTCACATGTTTGGAATATGATGACCAAGAACTGCCAAATGAGATATGGGAGACAAATATTAAGTATATTTAATTCATATCTTTCTATAGTTTTATATTTTTAGTTTTTTGAAGGATTGTAATGTTATCCATTTATGTATAATATAAGTTATATTCTGGTTGAAGTTCTTTAGATTAATGTATAATCTCATTGTAGGTGGACTTATGCATATTTGATAACCTGTTTTATTCTTTTTGTTGAGACAGATAGAATGACCTATCATACTATCACATGATCAGATAACACTTCAAGAATGAAAAGAATCAATATCATTTATTTAAATAAGAGATGAAGTGGAAATTGTTTAGGGAATGATCAACAGTAAGATTGCACTGTAATCAAGAAAGTATTTTTTCTCAAGCAAAAATTCATCAACTTTATGAAAAGGATCTCGAATCCAAAAAAATTATCCTAGTACATTCTTATACAATGAATCAGATGGTCCCTTAAATCATAACATATTTATGGATTTATGGTAGTTAACATTCTCTAAACCTTATTCTCTATCATTATCTATCAAAACTTAATTGTTATATTTATCTTCCATATCCATGTTTTCACTTTTCACTTATGTTATCCTAGGTGGAAACTCAGTGATGAGTTAATTTGGGTATCCATTATGTTTCTAAATTCCCTTTTCAAAATGAATTTTTAGTATTCCTTTTCATAATGTGGGTTTCCATGAAAGAAACTTTAAATTAGTAAATCATTTATAACCCTAATGAATTTTGAGGGCGAAATTCATTTTAAGGGGGGTAGAATGTGACACCCTGAGATTTTATGATATATATATTCTTTTTAATTTATTTGATATATTGTTTTGTACACTACACCATGATTAGTTTTCACTATACACAACACTATATTATATTTCAGTATATGCAACACTATACTTGTCTTGTTTTACACACAAGATCGACCTTCTTCAATAGCTTGCATTATATGCAATACTGAGTTTCACTAAACAATGATATATTATTAAAATATTATTAATGGGATATAAACTTGCAGTTATGAATAGTATTAATCAAATATTGAAATTTATATATCATAATAAATCAACTTATGTATTTTCTAATGCATGATATAAGAACAAATTCATTTTTTCAGATAAAAGAAGTTTTTTTTAAAATGTAGTTTTTCCTCCTTTTGATGGAGCACCCCTTTTAAATCTAGTTTTGAAACTTTTACAAGTTCAATTATAAAAAACTTCTTATTTTTAATTGGGATATAAAATTTTACTTTGGATGAATTTTTGATATTTTTCTGATAACTTTCATATTTTGATGAATAGTTAAAATTCGCTAAATTTTAATTGAAAACAAACTTTTTTCATTGAAATAATTTATATGGTTAAATTATATTATTTAATTTTTTTAAAATATAAATAGAATATATTTTTATATTTTAATATAATATAAGTCATTTTCATTAATTTTACATTGAATTCATATGTAAAAACATTTCAATGTTTTAACTTTTAAACAAAACCCTGTTTTTTTTCACTATGACAACGAGATTAAATTTAAATTAATTACAACAACTTCTATGTTTTGAATTTAAAAAAATTGATTCAATATTTTGAATCATAAGGTCCAAATTATGTAAACAGGTCCCTTGTATTTTTTCATAATAGGAATAGTAACTATGGTAATTTTTATTTACCACAGTTGAAGGTGAATAGGGTAATTAAAGGTAAAAATAATATTATAAAATTACCTTAACACATGTAAAAATCCTATTTTAATGAATAAATTATACCCTTATCATCTATGGTTATAAATTGAATCACCTAATAACCATTTTACCATGAATATGACAAGAAAATAAAAAACTTAATAAATGTGACAAAATGTCACACTCTCATCTTATATAAGTATATTAATTTTAATTTAAGGGTTATTAGGGAATAAAATCTACTATAGGTAGTCTTTGGAAATATAACAGAATTACCTACATCATATAAATTTATTTATAAATTTTATATATTGAATAATTATCATTAATGATGACTCAATAGTGATGCATAAATTATTTTATTAATAGAAATATCAAATAAATGATATTAAAATTATTAAAATAAAAATAATTTGATTGAATTAATGCCATAAATTAATTTTATGGATGAATTTTACATGTTATTTATAGTTTAAAGAAATTTTTGGAACATAACTCTATGTTATGATATTTTTAAAAAGTCTACTAATGAATAGTGTCAAAATTGACACTATTTATATTTTAACATAAATAGTATTTTATTAAATTATATAAAATTCATAAAAAGATAAACCTTGGGAAAATAATTGGGGTGAAGTTAAATGTGTCACCAATAGTCCATTTATGGCTCACATTGAATTTTGCAGTGACTGTATTAACCCTTAGTAATAAAAAGACATGTTTTCATGGTAAGAGTTAAAGGAATTAATTCAGGGTAAATCAAAATTATAGGGTTTAAAATAATACCAAAACATGTCCAAAAAATTATTGGATGAATAATATTCAATAATCATCACAATATGATCTATGTTGAGTTGTTTAATGGACACTTGTACATGAAAATAAATTATAATTTTTTTAAATCAAACATAGCTACAAAATATTACTATCTTGTATTTTAATATATTTTATGTGTCCACATAGGGCCAACATCAAGCCATAAATTAATGTAAATTTATATTTTTATATAAATGAAACCATTTTAATTATTTAAATTTATCTTTAAATTTGATATGTTATATAATTAGATTAAAAGTCTCTCCAATTCTAAAACTACATTTATTAAATTAACATAAAAATAGAATAAATGATATTAATTATATTAATTTAGTTATATTTTGGATTAGTTAATGTGTCTAAAAAAATTCCAATATCTATAAGATATATTATAGATGTTTGAAAGCATTATATCATAATTCACACTTTGGGTTATTGTATTTTACATTAAATTAAATGAATAGTATTAAATTTGGTAATAATAATATCATCTTGAATTAATTTATTATTAAATTCTTTAAAAGTAAAAAAAATGTTAAATAATCACAAGGGGGTAATATATGTTCGAACATGTATTATAAATTTCATTTATGGACCATTTTTAATTATTTAGATCTAGAATAGTCATATTATATTTTAATATTTTGAGAGTTTCCTAAAGTGCCCCTATCCTCTCTTATAAAAAGGCATATGTTCCCACATTTCCTAACATATCATTTAGCCTTATATCATGAGAAAACCATGCACAATTCTCCTATAAATTTTTTGGTTTACTTATGTAGGTCCTGGTTTTCCAAAAATTCCACCCCTAGTGTCCCTAAGAAAAGATCCAAAGGAAGTCCAACTAAGAAGAGGTATTAGATTTACCAATTCAATTCAATTTATTTTCTCCTTCTACTCCCTATTTTGATTCCATAATAAATTAATTAATAAATTATATTTCACATACTGAGATTTTATTATAATTATGGTACAACCTTATACCAATTTTTATCTATCCTACAAATAACAATATCACCATGCGTGCGTATGTACGACTTACCGTCTCCAAGTCATGGTGTAATTTATTATTCTAAAATAATTTATTAGGATCGGTATAATGATTGTTATAATGGATTAAAATAATTAATATAACATTATAATTATTATTTATAATTAATATACCATCCAATTACATACCATTTAACCATCAAAAGAATGATATTTTCACTCGTGCATATGTACGGTCTACCATCTCCACGAAGAGGTGAGATTCGTTCTCTACACTAAGAATTCAAGAATGATTATAAAATGTATACGATTAGTGAAAATAATAATTATGAACATAATTTCATGAATGAAATACATCATATTCATAACAAAAATTACTTACATGAAAAAACAGGAATAGAAAAAGGAAGCAGTTAACACCTGAAACAATGGTAATATTGAAAAACTATTAACAAAATGATATAATAGGATCATATATGATATCATAAATATAGATATGGTTCTAGTATAATTTAATAACATTATCTAACCATTATATAGGAGGATACCACACCCTTGACTAATGAAAATTACAAGGTAATGGTTTATTTTGTCTCTCTTTTGTTTTTTGTGGGACATATACCTTATACACGATCTAATTCTTTTGTGTGGTGTTTATGTTACCCATGAATTTTTTTTATTATTATAAATTTTATGATATTTACATATGTATATATATTTCTTTATTTTAGGAAGCATACAATTCAATAGATTATAAATTGGTAAGGGGTACTTTTGGAGTCTCATTTTTAATTGATATTGTTTATACGTAAGTATTTAGTGGGGATATATTTATCATCAAATGTCCATGTTTCGTAAAAATGTTCTCATAACATGTTTAATATTCTTATATGTATTTCTAGAGTCATTTTTACCCATTTTTTACTTTTACTACATGGTATAAAAGGAATATTTCTTTTTTTTCATATGAGGTACTTTTTGACTTTTCTGAAAAGAGTATGAGAAGAATGTTTTTTAACTTATATATCATGAATGTTTTTTACAGTTTTATGATGCCTTATTTCCAAAAAGCTTCCTATACAATATTTAAATATTATTTTAAACTAATTTTCTTTCTTATAAAATTTTGCATCATTTTGAGAAAAAAAAATTTGAAGAAGAAAGGATATTTTCTTCAAGAGCTAAGTTCAAGTGTTTTATAAAAATTATTTTCCATATAAGATGACACTCTTAAATAGTGTAATGTTTCTATACATATTATTTCTATGATTTTATTTTTTTAATTATGGAATGATATATTTTATTGATTATGTTATGATGGAATGATATTTAAGAAAAACATTTTAATTATTGGGTTATGCTATGATGAATGATTTATGTTTTGTGGAACATGTAAGAATTATTTCATTAGGATATGGGTGGGACCTATATCTCTCTCCAATTCACTGGGTAAAGATTTATATATCATGATATAGAAATGACAGGAATGGAAAGTTAATACATTTTAGTAATATAGGGCTAGAACTCGAAGTAAATCTAGTTCAGTAATATTTGGTTGGAACGACATGTAAACCTAGTTCAGTAAAGGACTTTGTCCACTATGATGGTGTTGGAAAAAATTCCTTATATACTACGGAAATCATATTATGTGCTTATTAGTTTTCCACAATTATATGTTTTATGACAATGTTATTCTATCATGGTTAGTGCTCCTTTATGATCCATGCCTTACATACTACCAAGATTTTTTTATGTCTCAATATTTTGATTTTATACTTTATGTTCTTGTTTTTAAGTCCAAATGTTTATGGTTTGTTTTAAGTTCTCCATGTTTACCCATACTGAGCATTTAAGCTCACCCTTTTTATGTTTTCTTTTCCCCATGATCTAAAGAACGTTTTTAGGAAGGAAAACAAAAGGGGAAGATCTTTGTGGGAGATGTTGAATATATTTCCCCAAGTTAGAAGATTATGTTGCCAATTTTCCGAAGTCACATAACTAATTTGGTCTTGGGTGTTAGTTTGTGTCATGTATTAAGTATTCCTCAAAAGAAACGTGTTTTCCATGTACATCATGCATGGTTCGTTATACACACTTGATGAATCTAGCTATCACTATCATCCTTGATTATGGTCATTCTTTAAGTTCAATATGAAGAGATGAGTCATTTAGGATCAAACCAAAATCATGCATGCAATCTACATCTTTCATTCATGCATAGAGTTTAAAGAATGATATACTGCTGAATTAAAATGAAGTTGCATTTTGTAGATCATGTTTTCACTATTGATAAATGATTTTAATGATATTCAAGGGTAATGTAAATTCATGGCATGCATGTGATGAAAATAATGAACTCACATAAGATGATATTCCAAGAAATGTGGCATAATAATAATTGAGGATGCTGAAAGCTATGGGGTTCAAAATAATGAGATACACTGAGGTTTTCAGCTTATTGATAGTATTCTGCGACATGTAATTTTTATCATATCAAAGGAAGTTAATAGACACCTATGAAAGGAGAGGTCATCCAGATAGATGATTATTCCAATATTGAGAGATCTTTTTTCAGGATAAAAATATAATTTGAACAAATATTTTCATGAGAATCAGTTTACATGAATATTATTATCTTTCATGAAGGATAATACATCCATGATCCACTTTACATATTTTCTTTCACTAAATATCTCACAAATAATCAAATAGACTCAAAATTCCATTCAGTTTTGAGAATTCCCCTAACACAAAGGATCACTTGTACTTGTGTGAACTACTATGAGATACAGTGCAATTGAGATTATAAATTTTCATAATGAACACAAAATCTTTTTTAGAATTTTAGGATTATATTTTTTGTGAAGAAGGTTGTGAGTTCTCATATAGTTTCATGAAGGAGGATGTGGCACGAGGAAAGTAGTACAGTATATAATGTACAACTCTGGATTATATGATATAGAATTCCTATATTACTGAAAAAAAGAAAAACAAATAAGAGATAGTGCATGAATTCGTGCATGATTGTGTCAAGATAGTAGTGTAAAGAACTAATTTCTTCATTATAAAAAATGTCATCCTTTTGGAGTGTTGATATTACCTATCAAAGATTATGTCAAAATTATTCAGTACCTATAATCACTACAAATTAATAATGATAATAAAATCCATGAAACAACCAAAGTTTAATCATGGAAAGAAGTAAGATTTTTTTGAACCATATAAAAATCAGTATGCATTTTTCATTATCTTCCTCCAATGGCCCAAAGGCCTTCATTTTTTATTAATTTTTGATAATCCACCTTTCAAGCGGTGAGGTGGAACCCTTCCATGGACCATAGGCATAAGTATTCCATGGCATGTTAGAGGAATTAATTACCTATAGGATTCTAACATTACATACAACCCAGACTAACTACTTCGAACTGCTCCTCCCCAACATCTTCTTCATGAAATCAGTTATCCACCTTCTTATGGCTATTCAGTCAGGCTTTCTCATGCATTCACAGACTTTTCCCAATGGTAGGTGTCATACCCTATCATTCTTGAAATCCATTTAGCTTTTACTATGATGAAATCTCATTGTACATCCTCATTCTGGAGTTTGTTCCTTGTAGGTTGTCTAGTTTTCATCTTCCCTTAAGGTGGTCTAAAGGTCTTAAGGTGGCCCAAAGACCTTGAGGTGGCCTGAATTCCTTACTGACCTGAAGGCCTGGGTGGCCCGAAGGCCTTAAAGGACTTAGGGACCAAATTGGTGGCCCGAAGGCCCAAACAGAGGAATATTCACGGCTTCTATAGTGCCAAACATCACCTGCTACAGTTCCCACTACAGTGCCTGCTACAACGCTTCTACAGTTCCCGCTACAGTTTTTCTACAGTACCGGAAATTATTCCTCCGCCTAGATTTGATCTCAGGTCTCCTAGATTCACTTAAGGATACCTCACCAACTATGATGAGGATCATGTGCATGTTTTTAATTATCTTCATTTGTTTGCATAAAGGTGAAGTGATACTTCAAATAATGTGAGATTGAGGCTTTAAAATGTCACATTGGTTGACTTAAATGGAGAATTTGTAAAATATAACAATTGATTCACCCCTATATATGGACCTATCCTAGGTCTCTACAAAACCTTGTTATCTAAAATTTTAAAACAATTTTTTATATAATATTTACTATGGTGTAAAATGATAATTTTTTAATAAATTCAAGTAATCACATAAAAAAGTTTTTTTCAAAGTGTGTTTTTAATATTAAAATCAATATACAAGGATCGGTTATCATTATAACTAATTTACATGTAATATGTTGATTTATTATAAAAATAAAAGGCATGAGTTTTTATATGAAATAAAAAACATAGTTTCTCTATAAAGTTTTTTGATTCAAAATAAAAGGTTGAATGTTTTTTTTAAATTAAAATTACATTTTAAATTAGTTATAAAAATGTTGTACATAGGTTTACCAAGTTCAAAGAATATTTTGAAATGAATAATGTTATTTGATAAATACTATCTTGATTAATTAAAAGGGTTTTTTAGTCTTTTAGGTCGAGCTTATATGACGATAAAATAACAAAAATAGTAATTTTGGTAAAAAAAATATATTTCAAAAATAATAACCATCCTTTTTAGAAAAGTATAAAAATTACATTTTGTTATGTTAAATTTAAAGATGATATTTATTTTTTAAAATAAAAATTATAATGTTTTAAATTATATTTTAAAATAAAATATAAAATATAAGGAAAAACTCTTTTGAAGATAATATTTTTCAATAATAAAACATATTAATTATTTATCTTGTTAAGGTAATAGTATTTAATTGTTTACTATCTTAGAGTTTATCATAGATTTATTAATAATATTATTCTAATATATTTTGATTTTTTTTACATTGTTTGTAACATATAATGATCGTTATCTAACATAAAATTTGTTTTATAATGTCTAGAATTTTAGGTTATTACATTCTGCCCCCTTAAAAGAATTTTGAACATAAAATTTTATTACATGGAAGAGAATAATTGAGGGTACTTTTCTCTCATCAAATCCTAAGGTTTCCACCAAGCTTCCTTAAACATGTCATTTCACCAAAGGAAATTGGCCAAATGAGTGGTATTGTTCCTTAACACCTTGTTTATGTGATCTAGGATCTCCACTGCTTGTTCCTCTTATAACATATCATGGTCCAAATTCATGAATTATGATATTAGAACTTGTTAAAGATCTAGTATTATCTTTCAAAAAAGAGATACATGAAAAAAAAATAGTGTACTTGGGAAATGATTGGAGGGTGTGATAGGTGCTAATATATATCCATGAAATGATTAAGGATCCCGAAGGAACCAAATACCTAGGGATCAACTTACCTTTTTCCCAAATCTCATAATGTTCATCCAAGGAGATATTTGGAAGAACACCCTCTCACTAAATTCAATATCTATATATCATTAATGGATATCTACATAACCCTTATTTCAAATTTTTTCTACTTTCATGTTCCACTGAATGGTTTAAACCTTCTAAAAAATTTATGTGACAATGTTAAGACCTAAAGACTTTCTCCCTCTCAATTCATCCCAATATGTTAAAGTCTTATGTCTATTCCCTTACAAAGCCTCATATGGTTCCATATAAATGTTATAATATAATTTTTTTTTAAAATAATTATTTTATGGGAGGTATTGATTCCAAAATCCTTTAAAATTCATAAAATAATATCTCATCATATATTCTAGAGTTTTAATGGTACTCACAGATGGACTATCTATCTGAGGATGATATGAAATACTAAAACTAAGCTCCATCTCTAAATATTTTTTATGAAGTAATGAACTCAGATTTTTTTGGTGTGTTATGATTTAATTTTTTCCAATAATAATGTTTTTTATTATATTTATTGATTGGTATTAGTTTTGGAGTTTTTGGTTGTTTTATAGTGTTTTACAGTATTTTCTGAAGGTGCATAGATTGAACACAATTTGTACAAACCATGATCATTCTCTAGGAAACCACATACTATATGGTAGTAACATTGAGGTGGCACATGGTTAAGGTGTACATTTTAAATAAATGTTTTCCCAAATATTGCGGGTGCCCATGTGAGGAAAATGGGTCATATGGTTTGTGAAAAATTATATAAACCATGTTCTCGAACCTTGTGCATGTGGATTTAATGTTACAAAAATACCCTTAAATAGTCTTTTGTGTTTCTGTTTTGACCTATTATTATTGATATAGGAATCCGTCTAAATTCATGAGACTCATATGGCCTTATTTGATTAATTTCACCCCTAATCTATTAATCCATATGTTTTTTATTTTATAATTAAACTTTTAAGGGGTAAGTGTGAACCCTAAAAAAACAACACCATATTCAACCCATCAATAAAATTACAAGATAAAAAATTCAAAATTCTAATCAAACAACACTACAAACAAACCTTGATCTAAGAACTGCTATTGTCGCCTTTCAAAAATCCATAACATTCAAATTTTAAAATTCATCACCCATATCATCAAGAGTAAACCCATCGTGAAAGTCATCCTACAGCTGAAAAAACCCTCTTCAGACATCAACATCACCATTGTCGTCCATCACCACTATCATCACTGGCTCCACTATCTGTGTCATCATCACCACTCAAAGTTGGCGTTACACTGGCATCATTGTCTCCATCTCCACATCGCCAGTGAGAACCGAAAAACAAAAGATTCCAGAATATATATAAATCAAAATTCAAAAAACATCTGAAAACACACACATGTAACCTAAAGGGATCTCTGGCTATGTTCATGCATGTCATTCGAAGACCCTTTTCCAGCCTTCATCAACATGATATTTCTGTTGACGTCACCATCGTTTACCAAATCCACTAAGGTTGATAACCGGAATAAAATAATGAATAAACCTTCACCGTCATTATCGCCAAAACACCAACAATGTTTCCAAGATCCATCACCATACAATATCACCACCAAATGAAAAAACATCTTCTCACAAAACAAAACAAATTTGAAACAAAAAATGGTCATCATTGAAGTATTCTTGCCAAGACACATACTAGAATAAACACTAAACCTGATAATCATAAAAAAATAAGACCTCCATAGCTCAGGAGGAAGCCAATATTGGAAGCGCATGTTGGAAAACTATCAACCAATAAGAATACACTTCCCAAAACATCCATGAAACCATTGTGGAAGACCAACATAGAGAGAAACGAAGGAATCAGAAGCCAGAGTAGTGATATAAATAGGATAGGGCCTCACCAAAGAAGCTCAACCTCAACTGATCCAATAACCAAAACTATAGGATCCACCACCAAAATCAACCCTGATAAACCCACACAACTCATCCCACACATTCCAAATACCCCTGATAAAATGGCACAACAAACTAAAGTGGGGTTGGAAATGCGGTAATCAGGAGGATAGAGCAGGGTAAGAACAAACGAAGGATTAAAATGGGGGAAAAGACACTAAAGGGGTCAATCAGGAACAATGAAGTAGGGGAAAACATAAATAAATCAAGGATCGAGTAGGACCATGGAAAGTGAGAAAAGGGGAGGGATAAGGAAGGAGGTAGGAAAGGGGGAAGACGAAGCTGAAAGCAGCGCACCGTCCTCCCCTTCCAAGTCACCACTGACGAACCCTAGTGAAGGGTGGTGAGGGAGATAATACACTCTAAAAAGATTTATTTTGAGTAATAAAAGTGGTATAATGATAAAGAGTTGAGGTATGTGATGAAAAAACTATGTTCTTTAATTTTCTTCTTGATCTACCGTAATTACATTAAAAAGAATTATAGATCCAAAATTTCATTACTCAATAATTAAATTACTATTCTATATAACTATGAATTCATTGGATCATGTCTATAATGGTGGTAGATTTTATGTTTCATCAGCATCCCCTAGATCAGAGTTAGATCTCTCATGAATAGTGGATGAATCCATGTGAGTTTCTATAGATCGATCATCTTTAGAATCTCTTCTTCTTGAATCTCATAATGGATAAATTTTCCATAGATGGATTTATAGTGGATCAATGTTCATTGATCCTACCCAATGTTTTATTATAGATTTTATAAGTAATTAATGATATATTATTAAAATGATAATGAATCCATTTAATTCATGCCCACTTATCTGATAAACCAAAAAAATAGTTACATTAAAGTACACCATGAGGTATGTGATTCTAGAAAAAACCGATTCTTGGTGAGGAATCTCCTCATGTCTCTTTTATAAACCTCTTATTGATAAAATGGAACCTGAGATGAAGCATTCTTGACATGCGAGATAGTTCCCCATGGGTGTAAAACATGATTCAGACTTTAATCATTTGATAAATATTTGATTACTTCATCAATGATCTTGAGGTAGGAAGTTCCTTAGCATTTTATGTTCTTTTATACTCTTGTTTCCTTATTGTGATACTTATTTGGCATAACATCCATGAAGTTTCTTGGTAGTGATCACATGTGGGTGTGTGTATAGTCATGAGACCTATTTATTATGCCTAATGTAATAAGTATGATGATTTTTCTTATTTCTATGTTAGATATTTATCACATGTTTATATATATTACTAGTTATTCTTAGGAATCCATGATATTATTTTCTATTGTATTCTCTACCCTATTATGTGTAATTACTATGAATTTGTAGGTATTGTTCTTGGTACTTGGAATATATATATATTAATGATATGATTATCCCTTAGAGGAGGGAGTGTAAACTTAACATGAAATGAAGATGATGAAGGACCTGATCACAAGATAAGGGTATCCTGATTCCATGAGAATACTGAGTAGCTTGTTTACACAAATTCCTAGTGGATGATGAATAGCATATACACTTGGTACCTAGTAGATTCCAAGTAAAATTTTTACTTAATGCCCAGTGGATTATGGGATTCATGTAAACTCAATGTATAAAAAATTAAAAGTATCATATTCACTTGATACTTAGTGTTTTCCTAGTAGCATGTACACTCATTGCCTTGAGGATTCTGAGTAACTTGTTTATCAGACTTGTTGTTAGTTCTGGATCACTTCCAACGTTTTTTTATTATCTTTGAGACATGGAGATAATGTAGGTATGGATCAGGTTTATGGATTATTTGTTAGCACAAATAACCTCTAAATTTTAATATTTATTCTTGCATGCAGAATTATTTTTATCATAATATAAACCTGCAATACCTTTTTATACTTTTTAAGGATGGATTTTTGGTGTTATTTTTTGTTTTATTACTCACACCCTAAATGTGAATCTCGATACATGTGAAGACATCAAGAATAGGGATCTAAGTAATGGAAAAAGTCCTACCAAAAAATGGAATTTATAACCTCCTTACTATTAGGTAGCCTCTTAAATACATGGAGTAGTGCATAAGGTATTGTGAATTTCTATATACAACCTGGTTGTTTGGGTTGGGGAATTAAAAAATGGTATCAAAGGAAAATATCCTTTCAATAATTTTGACTAACCAAGGAAATGGTAGAAAGGAGACAGTATGTGCGGGACTTGGGTAGGGTAGTTTCCATATACCTGGATATCTCATGTTTAATGTACCTCTAAGTCACCATTGATGGGATTGATGTTACAATTTTATGGGATTTAGGTGTTTTCATACATCATGAGTAGGCATGTATGATAAAATTCTACATATATACCTATTGTATGTTGCATACTAGTTCTTCAATTAAATTACTTGTCTTTCACTATCTATTTGGGGTATACTTGTATTCTTTGTTGATTGATATGTCTATTTTACACTACTGTTGTGATATATCTATACTGGAATTGGGTATTTGAACTTGAGAGTACTATTATGTTTTTTATTTATATGACTGTGAAAAATGTGATAGTTTGGAGGACTGTGGGTAGTACTAGGAGGGACTCACCATTTTTATGGGTAGTCTCAATTGGGGACCATTATGTGATCTCATTCATTGGTTAGGATATATCTTAATATTTTTAGGCATTTAATCATTCAATTAAAATTTCAAAAAAAGGCCACTGCAATGGAGACTCTTGGGTCCACTAGTGGACATTAACTTGGATTCTCTCACTAGATATGACAACCTCATTCCATAGTTGATTTTTAATGATGGTGTAACAGAGAAAACTCCTTCAAAAACTTTTATTGTAAAAGAATTTGTACCATCTTAGTCATGAGTCCTTTATTTTATTCTTTCCTAGGGTGGAGGGGCACTAAAATCCATGGTCAAATATTCCATTGACTCTTAGCTCTAGTATCCACTATCCTTTTGGAGAATAAGTGTACCACATGCTATATAGAAATAAGTAAAAATAATCAAGGGTGTCTTTGGATTCATTGAGGCACTGAAGGATAGAAATGTGAATCTAGATCAGTTATGCTACTAGGACCCAGTAGAAGATTGTACGGTGTGATGGGATAGACTATAAGATAAGAGTTACTTACCTGGGAGACCTCCAAGTACATATTATTTAAGGAATTATTTCCAAATATACTAAATCTATACCAAGAAAAGGATTTCATGGATCTACAAAATGGTCCCATGAAAATGTCTACATACTCCACATATTTCACTAAACATATTTTTTTCACTCCAATCTTTGAACAAATAAATTCTTATAATGCCATGAAGTTTGAAATTAGTTTTCTTCTTGAAATTAAAAGGAAACATATGAGTTATGACCTAACAATATAGCTAAAGGACTTATGCATGATCTTGACTGTTGATAAGGGTCTAGAGGAGGATCAAGAAATTAGTCTTATTCAACCCTAGAGTGTTCAGGCTAGTGGACCTCCTATCACTGCTTCGAGTGCCTCTTCTAGTAGTAGGAACAGGAAGGCCATGAATGTTCCACATGGTAGTGGTATGCAGGTGGACCAGAGTATGGATTCTTTAACCCCATAAAGAGTATTACTATAGTTTTAAACTATAGGAAGGTCCCATAATATCATAGGGTCTGTAAAAAATGTACAAGAAAGTTTTAGTAGTTTGGAAGGATGGGGAATCTCTGATAGTTTTTCTCCAGATCATTGAGGTTTGGTTTCGATATGGATTGAGAAAAACACTGTCAAGTTAAAAAAAATATATAGTTGGGGTCTTCAACATTAGGATTATAATATGAAAACATAGATGAGTTAGATACCTCATATATAGGTTCATTAATTTGAGGTTGGTAAAGTATATGTATTAGATAAGACTCAAGAAGATGGCAGTGAGGGACCTTTTAGTGTTTGAGGTACGATTTGGATCACTTCTACATTGTCTAATACTTTGTTTGGTACAAGTGCTTCACATTCCTTTGTATCTTCACATGTTCTTACTCGAATTGACTTACCATTCAAGTTATCCTTTGATTTTATTTCCCTTGATACATTGTAGGTAACATAGGTGGACTATATTTATAGGTACACTGTGTCATATAGTCATTATCAGTTATGGTCATCTCTAGATCTTTATTATTTTTTAGATGATTTTCCTTGATGTGATTCTTTTCAAGGATTGGATGACCATATTTTGAGCCCACATTGATTGCAATCAGATATAGTTATCATTTACAACACCTAAGGGAGAGACTATTGTCATGACCAATGAGAGGGAGTTCGGAGTAGGTATAGTGGGTCCAGAAATGGTTAATCTTGGGATGAATAAGGTGCATATTGTAGGCCTAGCAATTTTAGTAGGAATAGTGGTATCCCCATAATCTTTTCTTTAAGTTGTGCATATCTATTAGGATGTATTTTTATATTACATTACATGTCATCCCCTGATATAATATTTTAGGTTAAGATAGAACTCATGCTAGGTGGGAAACCCATTTATATTCCCCCTTATCATATAGAACTAACTGGGTTGAAAGTGATTAAAGTACAACTTGAGGATATAGAACATAATTATTTTATCAAACTGAGTACATCACCATGGGTTGAACCTGTCATTCTCACCAAGAAGGTGGAATATATTATTTACTATACACATATTACTAAAAGATGAATCAGGTGACTGTGAAGAATAAGCACCCTTTAACTAGGATCAATTTTCTCTATTATTAGCTATGGGGAGCTCGGTGGTTCTCTAATATCAATATATGATTAGGATATCAACAATTTTGGTTTAGAGACGATGAAATTTTTTTATATTGAATTTAAGAGAAATCATGAGCTATATGAGTAATTTTTTATGCCATTTGGATTGATGAATTTTCTTGCGGTGTCCAAGGATCCCATGAATATGATCCTACACCTATATCTTGACTCATTATTCATAGTGTTAATTGATGACATCCTCATTTACTCATGGAAACTGTAGTAATATGATAGAAAACTTGAGATATTCTTGAGTACACATCAATCACATTTGATTTATTCCTAGCTATGGAATTGAGAATTTTTTATTTATAAGGTGAAATTCCAAGGTCATTTGGTTTCTAAGATAGGTATATTTGTAAACCCAAATAAATTAGAGGAAAATAATTCTTAGAAATGTCCACAAAATTTGTTTTACATCCTGAATTTCAGGTTTTATCAATATACTAAATATGTTTTATCTAGGACATCTCTTATTTAACAGTATCCATTACATCTCTAACAAAGAAAGGAGTGAGGTTTCAGTGGTTAGATCAATGTGATGAGTCTTTTCATTAGATTTAGAGGAGTTTTACTACAACTATGTTATTGATTCTTCTTGATCTTGGGAATATATGTTTTATAAATTTTGTTGCATCAAGAGTTGATTTGGGGGAAGCATTGATACAAATTGAGTGTGTGGTAGCTTATGGATCACATCAGTTATGAATCCATGGGAAGAAAAATCCTACCCATGACATGGATCTGGAAACTATTGTCCATACTATGAAGTTTTGGGGACATTATCTCTTCATATAGAGGTTTTTTATTGATATAGACCATAATATTCTCAGCTATATATTCACATAGCAGGATCTAAATTTGAGAAAGAGGTGTTGGGTAAAGTACCTGTATACATTCTAATTTAATATGGACTATGAAATAGGTAAAGGTAATGTATTCATGAATTGTATTTAATATAATATATAGATATATAAATATCTTGGTGAATGGACTTTAGAGTAATAGTGTCACCTAATGAACATTTTGGCTGATTAGAGGATGTATGCTTTCACAGACAAGTGGTCGATGACATGTACACTATTAGTGATCACCTATTCATTAGTATTATTGGTAAAGGATAGTCATGAATCTAATACAAAGTGTTTTATTATATGGTAACATGTATTAGGTGGTAACCCAATACCTAGGTGGTCATTGGATAGTGGGGATGTGATCCTAGAACATAGGACAGTTGTATTTGATGCTCAAATTAAGGAACAACTGATGAGATAATTCATTACATTTAAGTGGGTGGTTTATCCAAAATTCACAAATATGTACCATGAATTTAGGTACCAGTTTTTGTGGTATAGAAGAAGATGGATATTTCAAGATTCATTTACTAATTCCTTACCTACTAGAGGATAAAGGTCAAGAATCAGCATCTTGGTGGGTTTCTCCATCCACTTCCTCTACCCAAGTGGAAGTGGGAAGATCTCGTGATGGACTTTATGAAAGGTTTACCTATAACTTTGAGGATCCATGGTTCTATTTTGGTGATTTTGGATTAAGTAATTAATTTTTCACATTTCATACCGTTCTGTGAGTCTTACTATGTAGATGAGATGAGAAATCTATTTATTCTTGAGATTGTATATTCAAATGAATTTATCTTGAGAATTATACCTAAAATAGAAACACATATTATGTCATGGTTTTTTAAGTTTTTTAAAATTTCCATAGGGACTCATTTGGGATTTATTAACCTGTATTATACCTAGATAGGTGGATCATCGGAGCATATGATTTGAATATTGTAGGATACACTGTTTACTTGTATAATGGATTTTGGTGGAGCATGGGATGATCACCTAGACTTGTTTGAGTTTGCATACAATAATATTTATTATTATTTGATTCAGATGGAACCATATGAGGATCTTTGTGGTTTTTCCACTCATTTATCACTTTTTTGGAACAAGGTTGGTGAGCCCGTAGTTGTAGGGTTCAATATGGAGAAAACGTCATCCAAGAGAGTGAAAATAATTTAGAAGAGGTTTATCATGGATGAGATTAGGATAAAGTCCTATACCAACCATAGGATGTGATCATTGGAGTTTTATATAGGTGAATAGGTTTTGATAAGAGTGACTCATTAGTTAGGCCACTAACATTTGAGGAAGTAAGGGAAGCCAACGTTGTACTATGTTGGAGCCTTTAAGTTAACTGAGTGAATTGGAATAATGAAATACCATATGGGTCTTCCTTATCACTGACGAGTTATGCATGATGTGTCTCATATTTAGAGGTCCATTCATGATCTGATGTATTTCATTTAATGTGAGGATGTTGAGATAGATACCAAAACATGGTAAATAGAGCACCTGGTGGAGATTGTAGACCTGAGTGAGAAGGTATTTTGAGGGAGGAATATGATTGGGATTAGTTTCCCAAGTTGTTTGAATTGGATTCCTAGTTATTCTTATTAATGATCAGAAGTATTTAGAAGGTTATAATTAAAAGAACCTCATATTTTTCAGGTTTTTTATGATATAATTTCATCCTTTAATATTTTTTTGAGGTATGAATATATTCGTATGAGTTTCAAGTGTTTCCATTGTTTTTTAGAGAGTTTTAGAGGACCTTTGAAGTTGAAAATTTTGACCAATGTTTATCCAAACTGTGATAATTCTATAGGTGTCAATATCAATTAGGGTGTCGAATGATTAAGGTGAACGTTTTGACAAACTATACGCCCCCTTTGAAAGAACATGTGACACCATCTAGTGAAAAAAAACATGGTTAGAGCATATTTTGAAAAACCATACACTCAATATATGTGAGTATCTAGGTGAGGTGGAATTGATTGCATGATTTACACATTGGTTTCCCAACTGCAAGCTCAAAAAATGTTCTCTTAAATTTAATGATCCAAAAACCCCCTTTAGTAGGCATTTATGATCAGTTTTGATAGGCTCTTCTTTTTATAAGAATCCCTCTTGAATCCTGAGACTCATATGGCACACATTAAGTAATTTCTCATCACTAAAGGATGGTTATAGAAGATCCAAGATGGTTAATGATTAGGGAATGAGGTATGTGACATAAAAACCTCTATTCATTGATTTTTATCTTGATCTACCCTATTTCCCTTGAAAAAAAACACATATCTAGCATGTTGATTCTTAATATATGGATTATTATTAAATTTAACAATGATTTCATTAGATAATTTCTAGAATGGTGGAATATTCTACATGTCAATGACATCCACATGATCAGAGATAGATCTCCCAATAATGGTGGATGAATATGGGTGACTTTTCATAGATAAATCATTATGACACTCTCTTCTTCTTGAATATCATCTTGAATATATTTTTATTTATTTTTTATGACAAATCAAAGTTTATTTATTATACTCAAGGTTATATTATATATGTTATGAGGAATTTATGATACATTCTTGAATCAATAGTGGTTATAATGAATTGATGTCCTCTTCTCTAAAAGACTTCATAAATTGTTCTATTGATGGAATCCATGATGTTTTTTATTCTATAACCACCCTTCTTGACATGTAATCCCCTAATGTCATTTTTCTAAAAATATTCATGAAAAACTAGAACCTAACATAGTCACCCTTAACATGAGAGATATTTGTATTTGGGTGTGAAAATTGATTTGGGATTTTATCCTTTGATGAATCTTGGTGAACTTAATCAACAAGATTGATGTTTTATGTTCCGTACCATTTTAGGTTATTATATACTATTTTTTTCTTGATGTGACACTTTTTTGGAATATCTTTTATGAAATTTCTTTATAGAGATTGCATGTGTGTGTGTGCAGTTATGAGACTTATTTGTGAATCTTGATGCCATAAGTATTCTTATATATATTTTCTCCATGTTATATTTTGATCACATGTTTATGTACATTTATAATTATTATCATAATTCCATTCTTTACATAGATATTCTATGCTCTACCCTATTATGTGTAATTTTAATTCCTTTGGAGTTATTTTTCTTGGTACTCAGAATAAATGGACCATCATGATATGGTTATCCTTTAGATATGGAGTGTCTGCATAAAATGAGATGATGAAAATGATGTACTTAAGCATGTGGTTGGTGTATCTCAATGCATTTTGAAAATTGAGTAACAAGCTTACTTGTGTCCTATTGGATGCTGAGTATCATATACATTCGATGCCTAGTCGATTCCAAGTAGCGTGTTTAATTGATGCCTAGTGGATGAAAAGTATCATGTACACATGATTCCTAGTGAATTCTAATTATTTTGTTCACTTGATTCCCGGTGGTTACCTAGTAGTATGTATAATCGATTCCTTCAGGATTCTAGGTAACAAGTTCACTAGACTTATGGCTGGTTCTTTATCAATTTTGACATATTATAATTTTCCTCCTAGTATGGATAAGATGTAGGTGTGGTTAGGGCTTGTGGTAGATTGGTTAAGACATCACGGATTGAAATTTTACTATTTATGATTGCTTTCACATTTATTGTTATCATAGAATACACCTATTTTACTTGTTCTCACTTTTTAAGGTTGTATTTGTGGTGTACAATAAGTTTTTCTTACTCAGACCATTCACGATCATCTCAATGTGCATGAATACCTCATAATTAGAGATTCATGTAATGGAAATGGGCCCATGGTAGATACCTATGTTGTGCAACTTAGATCATATAGTGGAATCAAAGACTCTAGATGAATTCAATAGTGTTTTACTTATTTTTTTACTTTCTTAGACTTTGCTTTTGTTTTCCACATTGGTATTGTATTGTATTTATTTATATAAAATGTGTTCCATCTATTGTTACATTATGATACTTTATCTTATTCCTTGATATTGTAGGTTTCTTTTATTTTTTAATTATTTTTTTGTGTATGGGTATGATTACTATAGGTAATAGTATCCCCACTTACTGGATTCAAAACCTCACTGCTAGTTAGTATCCTCTTGCATACAGGGAGGCACACATGAGGTATTATGGATCTCTAGATCAAACCTGGTGTTTTAGGTGGTGGCGTTAATACTTCTCTAGAACCTCACGGTAAACCTTAGATCTCGATCAGATATAATGGAGAGTGGTATATATATATTGTAGATTTTTTCAATGGATTGTTCTTCTTTGATGAAAATAAATTGAAATGACTTTTCAAGGTGATTAAAAAAAACCCAAATAATATTATGGACAATATAAATTTTGGGAATTCCTACAATGAAATCCATGGTGATTATTTCCCATTTCCAAAATATTATTGGTAATGGTTACAACATACCCTTAGACTAATGTCATTCAATAATTAATTTCTGGTATAGCAAGGATCAAGATATGTATTTTATAATTTATATCTTAATATTATCGAACATTATGTTTTGACTCATATCATTATTAGTCTTTGTTATTCATAGATAAATAGAGAATTATAAGCTCATAGAATCATCAAAAATATCCATCTTCAGTTCTAGTCTTGTTAAGAAACATATTCAGGTTCCAAACCTTATAACTCCAATTTATCAAATTTGAACTATTGAATATTCATTACCTTCTTCTGTATCTATACATTATCTTTCTATGATTAATTGATATTAAAATGAGTAGATGGTTGAGAAATCACATTGGAAATATGGTATTTCTCCCATTATCTTTTGAATTTACTGTTAATCCTTTATAAATCAATGAATATTGGGTCTATTTTAAGTCTCACAATAGAGAATGTAGCATGATCATTCCTATTTAAATTATCAGCCACCTTGTTTTCCTACCATGGGTGTTAATTTATTCACCAATAATAGTCTTTTATCAATTCAAACCATCTCCATTGGAACATATTTAACTCTTTCAATGTGAATATACATTTCAAACTCATGTGGTTAATATAAATATCACACTTTTTAGCATAAAGATAATTCTACTAAATTTTTAATATAAGGATCACTACCTCTATCCCCAAATCATGTATTAGGTAATTTTGTTCACGAGTATTTAATTATTATGAGAAATAAGAAATTACCTTTCCATCATTCACGAGGATGCATCCCAAGACCTTCATTAAGGAATCATTGTATATTACAAACCCTTCCCACTGAATGGTAATATGAGTACAAATACTATGACCACTCATTTGATTATTTTCTTAAAACATTTTCCACATTTATCTATCCAAATTAACTTCACTCCCTTCTATGTTAACGTGATTAGTGGATTCAATATTTTTGAGAAATTTCTTACTATTCATTGATAGTATCCCACTTAACAAGGAAAACTATGGATCACGGTTACTATGGTTGTTCTGAGCCATTGTCTAATAAATTATTTTTTTAGGGAACAATAGATACGACCTTACCGGTGAATACATTACCCAAGAATGATATCTTTCATATAAATAATTTACATTTTCAGAATTTGTTATAAAACTTATCATTTCTTAAGGAAATCAACACAATATAAAAATAATATTATTGTTATTCTATAATGTTTTATTATATAAATATATAATCTATAAATAAGACCACAAAATGATCATAGGTAGCCTATAATGATGTAATTCATTAGATCCATGATGATGGAAGGGAGATTAGTAAATTTGAATGTAATCAATTATATATACTAAAGTTGGGTTTCTTCTACTTATGTGTTGCCCAAATGAGTGGCCACGTCACCTAAAAATTCTTACCTCCTACCTCCATTATCTTGATTCCATCGTATGTGGTCCCATTATCCCCCACACTACCACCGATCTTGCCTCTCTATTAGGGTTTCCCTACCTCATTCTCCACCCATGGTAACCCTCACCAGTTATCGCGCTTCAGGATGCCAATATATCTTCCTCCTAATATATTACACTTTAAAATCCTCTTCGCCTAGGTTTTGGGCTCTCTACTTCAACACGCACATTCAACCAGTTGATCTTTATCACCTACGATGACTGTTGACTCCTTCTTCTCCTACAACTAGCCACACAACTTTCTCACCTCTGGATCCCACTATCTTCTTCTCATAAAGCAACCCATCATTCAATCTTCCTCGCCTACACAACTCGTTGTTTCCATTAACACCCACAAACAATCCCTATATTCCTAAACTATGGCTCATGTGATAATTTTCTACTCCTAAAAAACACCACCTCCAATTTTCTCACTTCAATTCACACGATCACCTCTAACTTGCAAATAGGGTCCCTTATATTAGTGTCCACTATAGATTTATGCAGTAAAAACATATACAAACTGAAAATACACTTCTTACATGCAATTAAATTTTACTATAACTATATAAACAATGTGTCTTCCCAGTTGTTATCCCCATGTAAAACATTGGATATCTATTTCAGGTGAAATTTCTTCACACATATGTACTAGTCACCCAATTACACATGTAAGAGGTCTTTTCTACATGCAACAACTTCTGATTGCATCAACGGTACAACAATTTATTTAATAAAAAATATTTAATAGGTAAAACAATATGCATTTTCTCTTACTTCCACACACACTAGTTTTTCAAGTTATAGAAAATAACTAACAAATTTCCAAACTTGTTTAGATAATATCTCTTTTAATGATTCAGTATAAACATATAAATAATAAGCATTCATTATATTGCATGATTTAGCTACTGGTCAATACAGTTACAAAAAATATATCCATGTTTCCTAAAATTATTAGTGAGTTACCAATTTGCCTTCTCCTTAAATATTTTATTCAATCAACTCACACATAAACACACTATGGTTTCCTTCTAAACCTTTACAATTCAACAAAAATAAAACCAATACGAAGATTAATTCACTATCAATATCTAGAGATGAAAGGTTGCAAAGAAGACTATGTATGAGAGAATGACAAAACAGTTGACAGTACTGTATTAAGTATAATCTAAATTACTCTAACTTTTTCAATGTTTTAATAAATTTTTTACTAATTTAGAAGTTTCTACATGTATAGGAAATTCACCTTTAGACCGTGCTCACCCCTCTTCTACTACAACAGATGAAGCACTAAAAATTACTTCCATCTCGAACAAAGGAGCACATATACCATTGTCACCTTTATCTAAAAATGATGAGTTCAATTTCAATTTACCAAAATTTTCAAATAGAATGTATATATTACTTTGAAATACCAATGACTAATTAACTTAATCTACTATTTAATTCACAGTTCCTCATGAATTTGGAACTAATTCACCAATATCTATTAGAACAAGAAAGATAAAAGGTTGTAAATATTGTAATAAAGATACTTAAAATTATTATACCTTTTTCATTATTCCAATACATTTGTTTACTTTATTACAAGTTACTACATGAATTGGTAATTTACCTTTGGATTATACTTTACCTGTGTTCAACTAAAACATATGAACAACTAAAAATAAATTGCACCACTAAATGAAGAGAATGCATAACATTTTCACCTTTATCTAACAATGGAAAGTTCCATTATAATTTTATAGTTTTTTGAATTAGATTACTTATTTTAATATGATGTACAAGTCATTGATTAAATAGATCATCTATTTAATTCACATTGCCTCATGAATGTGCAGCTTCATCAATAATATATGACAAAATTAGAAAGAGAAAAGAGAGAACATAAACCAATGCAGAATATGATGTCCCCTTTGGTAAGGATGACATCAATGTATTCTTATGAACAATATTCAGGATATATATCCCTTCTTTTAAATAATCAACTATTTCTTCATTACTTATGATAGATTTAAAGAATGAAGAAAATATCCTCACTTACTCATCACCTTCCTCCTCATCAGAGTAAGAATGAGTCAAGCCTTTACACATTTATCCCTTTTCATTCAATGTAATTTCTTGCATACTTTTCTTACAATAGATATGGTTTTTCTACTGAAACTACTGGAAACCAATGTAATTTTTTTAGCACAGGTTTGATATAAACTATTTTCATGCTTTATTATTTATTTGAATAAATATAAACATATTCATGATTTGGGTATTAAGTTGTAATTTCAATGAAGGTTCTACCCAACTGCCAGAGGGGTCATGTACAATGACTCATGTCTTGTCAGGAAGACATGTTGAGAGACATGGTGAAAGATATCCTATAGCACAATTTTCAGGTATGTGTATGTACACATTGAATTTTAAAAATGTACAATTATTTCTCTTGTATTATCATTATAAATTTAGTAAATTCTACTACATAAAGAACACAAATACTTCAAATAGAGGATAATAAAGGTTACTGTATTATATTTACCTATCATTATACTATAATTCCAATCATTATGATTTTCTGAAATTAATTATTCCTTTTTAATAACACCTTTTATTTGATCATTATTCACCTAAAACATATTTGAATTGTGGACATACTTCTAAGGTATGTCAATATTGTGGTTTAAACTTCTGGTTTTATGAGAGAAATAATAAATACAACAGCAAAGAAAACCCATGATTTGATCTATGTTGCTCGCTGGGTAAAATTGGTTTAAACTTACTACCATCATTTCCTCAATACTTTAGAACATTGATCTTCAATCATAACTCCAAATCGTCAAGATCATTCCAAGAACATATGAATATTTACAATTATATGTTTTTATTCACCTACATGGGTGGTAATTTTGATAGGTCACTCAATAATGGTTGAGATCAAAATATATTCAGATTGAATGGCAAAAACTTCCATCGCATAAGTAGTTAGGGTCCTACTGAGGGAGAACCACCAATGTTTTCCCAATTGTATGTGTACGATACTGATAATGAGTCTCACAACAGGGTTTGGAATATCAGGTAAAATTTACACTAACAAGTAATAACCTTAGTGAATAAAATATGTTCACTTCATTTTAATTTTAATTTATTTTGAAGCTATGATGAAACAAATGAAAACCCATCTATTGATTTTAATATTTTTGAGAACCTAAAACAAATTATTCAAGAAACAAATACTTTAACTTGTCATTTGAGAAGTGCAAGGGATGTTCTCGATCATTATAAAATTACCAATTTAAATCTACGACTACATAAGAGAAGATAAACAGATGCAACGACATACAACTTGGGTACTACTTTTGAGATCACTATACTTATTGTGGGTGACATTGAAGATCTCAATTGTAAAAGAGATATTATCATTCACAGAAAAAGTGGGGATTTGTATCATTTTTATGAAATAAATACCTTGTATATTCTGTTACAATATCCACTAATTTTCACACATGGTCAAGATGGATATGTTGACAACATATTTTATCATCCTTTATCTTTCATTACAAGTACAATGTTTCAAAAAATTTCAATGTGAAAGTACTTATCCTATCACATGCAATTCTATTTCAATGATTCATCAACATTACTACATCCAAGAATGATTCTTCAATAATTTTTTTCCATTCTTATAGATTGATAGAGTCTAAAAGACTTTCCTTCATTCACATCAATCAAAATTGCTTGAGTGTTGAATTGTACAATTCATTGCAAGATTATTATTTTCTAGGTGATCATGATGGGTATTCATGTGGGAATTGAATCATTTTACCTTCTACATTTATTGGTGGTCCAAGGTATATGATTCAGACTTACCAATATGCTATGTAAATATGTAATTGGGAAGGATATCCAGATTTGTTTTTAATGTTTACATGAAATCCACAGTGGACTGACATTAGTAGATTTGTTACACATAACAATCATAGTCCATCAGACTTACCCCACATAGTATCAAGAATTTTCAATATTAAGGTTGATCAATTAGTGAAATATTTACAAGAAGGATGTTTCTTTGGGAATTTATGAGCATATTACTAACTTTATAGCTACAACTCTTCAAGTTTTACACTTTCTTATTTAATGGATATTTTATTCATCTATGTTATTAAAATCAATATTTTCCATGTAGTTGTTCATAAAGTGGAGTTTCAAAAATGTGTCTTGACTCATGTATACATTTTTTTGTTTCTTATTAGAGAAAACAAAATTAGTAATCCATCATGCATTGACAAATTTTTTTTACTGATGTTCCAAATAAAGATATCTTCCAAAATCTTCTTGAAGCTGTTAAAAATTTTATGATACATGGAAATTGTGGTGATGCTAATCATAGCTCACCATGTATGAATAATGGAAAATGTACTAAATATTTTCCAAAAATATTTATTTCTAACACAATAGTTTATAATGATGGGTATGTTGTATACTGGCGATGAAATAATGGAAGCACGATCATGAAAAATGGTGTTCCTTTAGATAATCGATTTGTTGTACCATATAATCATATATTTATATTAAAGTATCAGTCTTATCTCAATATTGAATTTTTCAATCAGTCAAGTTTTTTCAAATATCTATTTAAGTATTTTCGCAAAGGTCATGATCGTGTTACAACAACATTGTATCATACTAAAAGTAGAGAGCTATCAGAAAAGAATGTAGGTGTGATTAAGATGCATTATGATTGCCGGTACATCTCTCCTCACGAAGCTTCATGGAGGATATATTCTTATGATATCCACCATAGATATCCTCTATTAAAAAGGTTTCATTTCCATTTACTAGAAAAAATAGTTTACCTATAGTGACAACAATAATATTGAAGATATCTTGAGTAAGAGAAACATTTCCAAAAACATTCATAAGCCATGGTTTGAAGGTAACGTCTCTTACGAGGAAGGTAAAAGTCTAAAATATACAGAATTTCCAACAATATTTGTATTCCACCATTGAGAAAAAAAAATTCCAAGAATTCAGGGGTTTTGTATTGGTAGGCTTTACTATGTGCCGGCAACAACTGGAAAACTATATTACTTGTGGTTAATGCTCACAAAGATTAGAGGAGAAACTTAATATGATAATATTAAAACTATGAAGAACATTACTCATTGTACTTTCCAGGAGGTGTTTTCTACATTGGTACTACTTTATAATGACAAGGAATTTATTGAAACAATAAAATAGGTCTCAACTTGGACTATGGGACACACTCTGCACCAACTATTTTCCAATATGTTTTTCTCAGACTACATATCTCATCTAAACATTATGTGGAATGAAAAATATAACATCCTAAGTGAATACATTCTTTATGCACAATAATAGAGGCTACAAAATGTAAGGTAGATAATTTTACAATTTTATTGAATTGATAGATAAACTCTCTTCCTTGACATAAATATAGCTCTCCAATTTATTATAAATTAAAAACTACTCTAAAAATATAGGTTGAGTTAATTTTAATTATCTGTTAAGGATATAATAGGTCTATGTAAATATGAATTTCATATTTGGAGGACCACAAAATATAGGGTGTTGAATAACATTTTGAACTACAATACTATATATCAAATTATTCATATACTACCTTAAATATTCAGAATACAAATTAATGATTAACATTAAATTATAATTTTTTTTAATATTAAATCGGATAATTTTAATTTGGCAATAATTGATTAATTCAGTTCTTTTTAAAATCATAAGGTTATCAGGTTATTCGTGGGATTTTAGCCTATTTAATTACTGAATAATAACTTCAATCTCTCTAATGTGTTAATTCTCTATCTTCTTACCTATGAATTAGTTAATTTTCTCAATGGTAATTACTGTAGTAAACTATTCTAATATTACTATAACACTATCTCTAAATTTTTTAGATTTGACACTCACTAATCATCAAAGAAAAATGTATGTTATACATGAAATAGAAATCATTCTACAAAGAAATGGTAGATCTCTTCATTCTTATCCTCTAATGAAAGTTCCAAATTCTAAAATTGATTCTCAACGAAATCAGTTAGTTGCAAATGAACTAAATTATAATAGAAAAAGCCTTCAGAATGAGTATTTAACTTTGAAGACTAAGATTACTGCTGAATAGAAAGAGGTGCTGACTATCATTATGTCTTCATTAACTTTAGGTGTTGGTGGTTTCTTTTTTCTTTCATGGAAATGGAGGCAGAGGTAAGACTTTTATTTTGAAGGCATTGACATATCTACTGTGGTCAAAAGATAATATCATTCTAGCAGTTGCATCCAATGGAATTGTGTCATTACTCCATCTTGGTGGGAGGACAACACATTCTAAATTTTGAATTCTTGTACTAATTTCTGATAACTCTATTTTCAAAATTCAGCAAGGGTGTGATGTTTCATATCTTCTATAGTTAAAAAAGATTATTATTTTGGATGAGGAACCTATGATTCATAAGTACTGTTTCGAATCTCTTGATCTTACTTTGAAAGATATAATGTTATTAAAAAGTGAAAACACTTCAAACATACCATTCGGTGGTATAATGGTTGTGTTTGGTGGGGATTTCATAAAAATACTACTAGTGGTACTAGGTGGTGATATAAATGATATAGTTTTTTCAAGTATAGAATCATCATACTTGTGGAAATATTTTCATGTTCTAACATTGAAAAAGAATGTGAGATAACATTCCAATTCTTCCACTAATTTAGGTGAAGTACATGACTTTGATAAATGGAATTTAGATATTGTTGAAGGTTTCATTAGAGAGCCTAATGATGGTGAAACCATCATTAAAATTCCTTTATAATATCTTCTTTCTTTCACTACAGATCTAATTTCTATAATTGTTGAACACACTTAACCTAATTTCAAGGGTAACTATGATAATATCAATTATCTTAAAGATCGTTCCATCTTAGCTTCAACTCATGATATTATTCAATAAGTAAATGAGTACATGATGCCTCTAGCATGTTCTGAAGGAAAAGATTACTTCAGCTTAGATTCAGTTTTCAATATAGGTTATAATACATATAGGCTAGAAAACATCTACACATTTGATATTTTAAACAGTATTAATGTTTCTGTGATGCATTCCCACAAAATCACACTCAAAATTGGGGTCCCATCATGTTGCTTAGAAATTTATCTCATTTTATTGGACTATGTAATGGAACTCACTTTATTGTTATAGACTAGGGTTACCATGTCATCAGAGCCCAAATTTTATGTTGTTGTAATTATTGATATCTTGTATTACTTCCAAGAATAAATATGACACACTATGATTGTTGATGGACTTTAAATTTCAAAGAAGACAATATCCTTTGATTGTTTCATATTCTATATTTATTAACAAAAGTCAAGGACAATCAATGTCTTCTATTGGGTTATATCTTTAAAATCTTGTTTTCTATCATGGAAAACTATAAGTTTTTTTATTTAGAGTCACATCACTAATAGATATGAAAATAGCACATGGAGATAACAATCCCATAGTCTGTGATTCCATGCAAAAAATATTTTCTACAAGGAAATATTTGATAAATTGTGTTATGTATCATTTAAATTTAAATGTTTAAATTTAAAATTTGTTTACTAATTTAGTTATCTATGATTTCTAGATTTTAATTTCTTTCTAAATATGATTTCTTTGTACTCAAATTCAAACAGTACATATTTTCAAACATGTTGTGATCAATTACCCCTTTGAATAAGATTACACTTGAGGCTGATGAAACATTGAAGATACATGTAATTTAAATATGTGGTTCAACTCATTGTCTAGGTACTCCAATGACATCATTTCCATTGATTTGATTCTTATATATCAACAAGTGAGTTAACTTTGAAAATTAAATTTTGTTTTTTTCAATTGTAGTATTATATCTTTCATCTCAGTATACAATAACATTGTCACTTGATATGTATTTTTTTCGATTTTACACATTCTTTGAAAAATAAATCTATAGGGAAAAAAGATTCAATATACTATTAATACTCATCAAATTATCTCTAAATAAAAATAGTTGTTACATGAATAATTATGCTATTTTATACAAAATTTCCAAATAACTGCAAACCAATGCGGTTACTTGGGAACTAAACATGTTTGTCGCATATTGTTCACATCAAAAATGCATGTTCAGCCATGTGATTCATAACTTCCATATTTCTGTTTCAATTTTACTTCTTTTGAATACATAAATCAGAGAAGGGTTCCA
Organism: Viscum album; assembly: GCA_963277665.1. NCBI lineage: Eukaryota > Viridiplantae > Streptophyta > Magnoliopsida > Santalales > Viscaceae > Viscum > Viscum album. Next base: position 1,260,794,689 of record OY728122.1, read on the forward strand.
GAGGAAAATTTAATAGGTACAATTTATTAAAAGTTTTCATAATAGTTTATTACTGTTTTTTCGAGTGACCATTACAACATACTAAAACATAATGAATCTTCTGAATAGTTTTTCATTAATTTATAATCATTCACTATTACAATCATATTTACCATATTTAAAAATATTTAGAATAACTATTTATTTGAAATAAATCAATGTTTTATTTTGTAACATTTTGTTCATTCTTCTATATTTTAGAAATAATTGGACATTTACGTTACTCACATCCTCTTAAATATATGGTTAATTGCAATTTCAAGATGCAATTGTATTAGATAATGAAATATGGTTGATTATGTCTTTTTAGTTAATGTGACTAGAAATTTACATTAAAAATTAATTCTTATTTATTTTGGTACATAGGGTTACAAGTGAACTAATGTTTATTGTGTGATTATAAAAATCATATGTCATGTTACTTGGAAGAAAATATTGGGTCATCTACTTTTTTAATATTATATCTTTTCAAAGTGAATAAATTGAACAGTATGCTTTCTAATAACACAATTCCTTATTTCCATTTCTATTACTTATTTCTTTTATAAATTATAAAACACTACTCCCTCTAATTTTATGATCTGTTATAGTCACAACTAGCATTAATGTTGTAAAAATTCTTTTCAACCTTGATATTATAGACGTATAAAATTTCAGAAACATGTGCTATAAATGATAAATTTACCTTTGAATTTCTAATATCTTATTCAATGTGAACCATATCATTAATGTATAGATTATCTTCTTTATATAGACTTGTATTTTGAAATAATTATATGTGGGTTGATAATGGAATCAGAGTTTTGTAGTCTAGCACTAACATACTCCATTACTTCTTCTAGATCAATTATTTATTGGGATAATAAAAAAATAATTTTTGAAGTCAAAAAATGTCAAGTGGTTTGTAATATATCATCAAATTAGAAATTTATTTATACACTATTATGTATTATAGAAACCTGTACTAATGTATTATAAATAGTAATTAATGTATTATAAATATTCCATAGCCTAAAAAGTGCTTAATTTCAGCCACGATATAAAAAATATCAAAGCACCCACAACTGGTTCTATGAATCATGCCACTCTTTCGTGATGAATGTGAAAAATGTTGATGGAAAAATTTGGTGAAACAATTGCAAAAAATATCCAAATTTCACTTCTCCAAGGTTATTATCTATTATTTTCCTTAAACACTTATTAGTGAGTGAATATTTTGATATTATTGAATTATATTATTTATTATAAATCACTTAGTAATCAAATTTATAAATCCAACAGGTTTAGAGTGTAGCTACTTGCGACTAATATCACCAACTCATTTTTAGTAGTTCCATTTTACAAACAAGTCTTGCAATTTGTAAGTAAAATAACTACATAGTTGATAGATTTTTTGATACAGGTATAACTATATACCTTATTATATGATGAAAAAACATTTTCGGTTTATTTAACATAACATTTTTTTTATTTTTAAATTAGGATAATGATAAGTACGTTTTTCCTATGGGTTTAAATGTTTTCAAATCAAAAAAAGTTTTGTTGTCAATTGAAATATCAACTTTCAATATTCAAAATCATCACCATTGAACTGAAGAAAACACATACAAGGTTATATTCATTAGAAATAATGAAAACTAAATCAGTAATTTCAATGAAATCTTTGCAGAAAATCAGGTACTATATATTACATATTAAAAAATTCATTTATTTTGATAAACTGAAAAGTGTTACTATTATTATAAATTTTATAAAGGATCATCGGAGTAGTGGTTGTTCAAGAGTTAGTAGTGGGATTTAAAAAAATTAGGTACAATATTTTCCATTATATTCATTTTATTTTCCCTACAAGTAAATCAAACCTTATTGGAATTTTTCTTGTATCATTCCGTTTTAGGATCATCACAATATAGGATCTTTTTGACTCAGTGTAAACATTGACACAGGATTTGAAATATTGTCAACAGATTTATCAAAAATTCAAGTAAACATATGTTATCTTCCATACATGTTGTTTAAATTATAATAAAATATGTACAAACATATGCATTCTTACATGTTATTTTTTTAAAATATTTAAATAATACGATTCTTTTCATCTTCTGAATTATATATTTCTAACATCAATTTATTTTATTCTGTGATTATAGTTACAATGACAACTACAATTTCTTTTATGTATATTATATATGTATAAAAAATATTGGATGACTTTTTCAGTGATGATATTATGGAGAGAATTCATCATTTATCTCTGAATAGTGTGGGTAGAACAAGCTACAAAAAACTAGATATCCAAAGGAAGGAAAAATTTAAAGACAACACTAAAAATATTGACTGATATTTTTTGCTGATATGAAAGGTAATACTAAAAATTGATTCTTTCTTTTTTTTATAAGTTTTATGATTAAATAATCACTTTAACAATTGTATTAGTCTTTGTAGTTTACATTAGCATATAATTAAATCTATTTACCCTATTCTCTAATTTTCCATTTACCATGGCATATGCATGACATATGTTCTATGTACTTCAATTCAATTCTGAACCACATTTTTCCTAGGGTCATATGTGTATAGTCCTTCATCTTTGGAAACTATTTTCTACTTCCTGATATATTTCATATTTCTACTCATTTTCTAGAAAAATAAGTAAATACATGAACATAATCAGATGTTGTGATAATTATTCTGGATATGTTTTAATAATGATAGAAAAATAATTCATATTTTGGGGCATATATAATGACATGCATGAGAAATATATATTTTTGTTATATTTTATTACTAATAAACCATATTTTATAGATATTTTAGAAAATAGGTTCAATAATTGTCCAGTAAATATTGGTTGTACTCCATATTTTCTTATTGTAATATTAGGTTCACTGTACGCAACATTATTGTCTACATATTTGCAGTACAATTTTAGAGTTATATTCTATAACAATATTTTAATTTTTCATTATATTAAATGTAGTAAATATTAATTTAGGATTTCATTCCTCCATTCAATGTGATATGGGTTACTATAACTTTATTTCTAGAGATATATAACTTCATGGAACATAAAAGTTGTGAAGGAATGCTTGAGCAGCATATCATTTTCTTTTGTATAAGTCATTACTTTCTTCTACCTATACTGTATATAAATTTTCATTCATGTATTTCAAAACTGAACCATGTTCTATTTCGAAGATTATTAACCCTATAAACTAAAGTCTATATTTCTTGCTTTTCATTTGTTAAAATTCCCTTTTGAATGTGTACTTGAGCCTTCCACATTATTCATATTATCTACATAGTATTATATTAGGGATGTTGAAAAATAAATGCATATATATGTATAGAATATATGGATCATAATTTTCCTACCACTATGAGAAGTGGATTGTGTTTTTTTATTGAGAAGTGACTCATTTATTTGAACATTGGATTATATCACTATGTGAATGCACGGTCGAGTACTAGTTATTATTAAATAATAGTATACATCCATATTTTAGAAATTTTTCTATGAAATTTCCTCAAATTTAAACCTTAACCAATGATATCAACATCGAAATCTAATCATGGAGATGTATAGACCTCCTTTGAGTTGAATGGAAATTTCATCAATACTAGGTAACATATATTTATTCTTAATTTTGATCTTGTTAAGCTCATGATAATAAATGAAAAATTTCATATATCCATATTTCATCATAATAAATACGACTAGTGCTTCTCATGATGAAGCTATGAGGATGAAAAAACCCTTTCCCTAATTCTCCATTAGTTGCTTCTTTAATTACATTATATAAAATCACATTACATACATTATGGTATTTTTATCCCTTTTTTATCATATTTTTTCATTTATTGTTTTGGGTTGATTTGGGTGTATGTTGGAGTTTCTTTAGTTTTTTGGTATTCTGCATGATTGAGACATATTTAGTGGAAACCATATGGATTATCCCATGAAATTGTGTTCATTTTCTTGAAGTTTAAAATAGAGATAATATGGTTTTTGAAAACCATGCATCCGAAACCTCAAACTACGGGGCATGAGACTATGGTTTGTGTATGGTTGGAGGGTTGTTTATCAAAACATGTGGAAAAACTATAAAATCTTTTCTAGTAGCCCAGGTTGGGGCACATAGTTTGCCAAAATGTGAGGAAAAACCATGAAACTCTCTCTAGTATCTTAGTGAGGGGTGAATAGTTTTTCAAACTATATGCCACATTGTGAGAATTTAATTCTCCCAATTTTTTTAATTTTATTATCAATACCCCCTTTTTAAATTCGAAATAACCCCTAGTTAAACTGAATTCAATCCTTTATTCCTTGTAGGACATCTATAGGCCATTATGACTCTCCCATCCTTGATTATTCATTGATTTAAGTGTCTGTTGACATGTTGGATCTCTTCTAGTAAGTATAATTGCAATTTGATAATGGATTCTAGTTTCCTCCTTTACCTACATATTCATGAGTGGTGTATACTCATGCAATTGATGGATATAGATCTTGACTTAAGAAATAGTGATTTTGGGATTCTCCTTTGATTATTCTTACCATAATTTCTCTATTGGTGGATCCCATATGGTTGATGTTGATATTTGTTGAGATATGTGGTTTCATTGGAAAAATATTTATTAATTTAAATATTTGATCCTTGTTTAATTTAAATTGGGTTTTTTATTAATTTGTAATTCATGAATTGAGTCTCTTGAAAAATAATTTGAAACGGAATGGTGTGAGTGGTGAAATCCCTTCAAAAATGGATTGTGAATTTAATTATTATTTAAGGAAATATGATTTTGATTCAAAAATAATTATTTGAAATAGCATTTATTTGTCATGAAATGTAAGGAAATGTTTTATGATCTTAAATGAGTTATTTTGAAATAAAAGAAATGGGTTTTCGACAGAAATTTTTTTTATTGGTTTTTGAAATGAAAGGCATGTTTTGAAACATGAACATGGGGCTATTTGAAATTATTATTTGAAATAATTGATTGAATTGAATGATATCCCCAAAAACAATTGATTTAACTTGATGCACATGGTATCCTAGGTAGCTTGGTGGATAGAACACATGGATTAATGATGGAAATGCTAACTAAAATATCTTAATGGAAGGAAGTTTGTTCTTTTATATTGTCTCATATTCCCCCTAGGCTTGGGATCTAATGAGTGTGTGAACACATATAGTTGTATTTCATTATGATTTGTGAAAATCCTTGTACTATTCTAACCCCTGGTCTCTTAACTATGGATCTATGATTGAAAATTATTATACATGATGGTAAAAGATTTAAATGATTTAATCATGTATGTTTTGAAAGAAATTATTATTTATATCTATTTTTATAATGATCCTTAAAACTATTTGATTTGATTAAAATGAACTTTGAAACCAATTTTATATTATCCATTGAAAAAAAATTAAAGCATATTTTGATATAAAATGTGAAATGATTTCCATTCCAAGTTTTATCTAAAATTATATTTTGTTGATTATTTGTTATAGATTGATTTTGAAATGACTAGTGATATTCAATGAGGCTTATTTCTAACTCCCTAAAATTGCCTTTATGAATTTTTAGTTTTTATTCTGTTATGTCCAGGAAATGGAAAATCACTACTTTATGTCAGTGTTTATTCTTAGTAGCATGACTTTGGTGATTGCGATGAGTAGTGGAATGTGTGATCCAATTGTTTCAAAAATATTTATGGGATGATGTATTGATTGTTTTACCTAATTATTTTGGTTGATGTTCCATTTTAAGATTTGTAGCAATTTAATTTTTGTATTTTTATATAATGGGGATTTTGTTTTAATACATACTATTTTATAATTTATATCAAAAACATTATCTCTTTCACTTTATTTTTTTTTAAATCACTCCCTCTTGATTGTATTGAGTCTAAGGTGCTAGTCGCCAACCCATGGGCATGAGTAATGATCATCAGTCCATGTAGAAATTTATTCAGGTATTATTTGGGTTGTTTATCTCATTTCGATCATGAAAAATTAGAGTTAGATATGTTTGAGTCATTTCTTAATGTTGGTCACAGTTTGGGATATCTCTTTAGAAAATTGGCATGATTTTAAAACTAATCGGGTATATCATGAGAGTTTTCTTGGTTAGATATCATCAGAACAAGCCTTATATTAACATGGACTATCGAAAAAAAAGTGTCCTTAAAGAATTTTTTGATATAATCTAGACTTTTTCAAAATATTTTTTGTGTGATTTTTTTCTTTATTGAATTCTTATTTTTAATGTTAATGATATCATGTATCTTGATCGACGTATTATTATTTATCTATTGATGCTTTATTTTAACATTCCCATATAAATATATGTGAACAGACCTCAATAGGGATCTACTGATGAGAAATGAAAAATAAAAACCCCACTATATCAAGACATTGTTGAGGTTATTGTGTGACTGATCCAAGCTCTGGGATATGTAGATGCATCATCCCATGTTTAGGCTATAAAGGTTGTATCCATGAGGGATGGTAGTAGAGATCATGACTAGGATATTATTTATCTAAAACCACTATCTTTCAAGGGAACTAATGATCCTATAGAGGTAGGGTGATTGTTGAACAAGGTTGAGAATCTATTTTAGTTTTTGAATATTCCGGATTCAATTAGGGTAAAATATATTATCATAAAACGTAAAGGGACTATCATAAGGTATTGGGATTCAATATTTTTTGTTGGGAATAATTTTTTCATGGAGTGGAAATAATTCAATTTTTTTGGAACAATTATACTCTGAATCTATGGTGCTGTTTATGTTGATGGATTTCCTTAAAGTTTATTAAGTTGGTTAGATAGTGAATTAGAATGACAGCTATTTGTTTGAGCTTGTTAATTTCTCACCTTATGTTTTATCAAATGATAAGTTGAAATATCAGAGGTTTGGGATGGGTCTTCAATAAGATATATGATCTTGCATTTTCTTAGTGAATCCCACCTCATAACTTAATGTAATTTTTAGAGATTTTATGTTGAAACTCAACTTTCCTAGTAAGTCAGGTTTAATGAGAGTTCCTCCTACTCACAGTGGTATTTTTGGTGTTCACTTTAATGGGAATATAAAGTAGGATGAGTCTTGTAGAGGAAACCATGGTGGTGGATATCTATAGTAGACTTGTTCTAAATCCTCTATAATATATGGTAAATGACCATAGACTTATTTTCAGTGTGGAAAATATGGGAACTAAAATTATATTTCAGGGAGGCACAAAATATTTTTGCCTCATATAGACTATTAAGTCACTTATATAGATTTTCCATCTATTTATTTCTCTACACAGTTGTATGAGCTCAATATTACTAGTAGGATATATGATACATTCACATGTTTCAATAATTACGGTGTTCCAACCATAGACACCAGGAATAAAGATAATTCACAATTTGGATGAGTCTCTAGTGGAAGCTAATGTGGGTTATATGATAGTAAGATATTAAATAACCATTGCTTCATCATTAGTTTATGCTTTATTTGATACCAGAGCCTCTTATTCTATCATATCAACCCATATTAGTTAATTTTTTAACCATCCTATGGATCTAGTTCCCTATGCTATGGAGATTTCTATGCCACTCGGGATGAAGAAAAAGTAGAGTCTGTGATACCCATCTTTCAATTTTTAATAATCAAAAGTAATGATTTTTTGGGATGTTTTAGTTCTGTATATGAAACCTTTAGATGTCATTCTTCAGATGGATTGGACGATTTATCATAGATATCGTATAGACTTTTATTTTCAGTGGTTCACCATTACTACCTACTATGGGGTGTACCATGTTTTTTGGGAGAATGAGACCTAAATTTGATTCATGTAAGAACTCCTCTTTTGAGGTTTTGTAGCATGATATCCATGATTTATTTTTAGCATGAGAAGTAATCTTTCAGTGATGATGTTCATCTTGTATCCATTTAGTTTCTCGATATCTTTCCATCTAGATTTTAAATTTTTTCACCATCTTGGGTGGTAGAGTTTTTTTTCGACATGACAATAGGTTTCGTATTACAATATGCAACCAGTTGAACCAAAGGAGTTAGAGAATTAGATGGATGAAATGTTTCCAAGGGCTTCATTTGACATAGTCTTCCACTTTGGTCAGTGTTAGAGATTTTTTCCATGAAATATGACGGGAACCTTCACCTTTTATTGAATACTGAAATCTCAATCAGGTCATGGTCTAGAAAAATTATTTATTACTTCATATTGATGATTTGTTAAACTAGTTAAAGTGGGAAAAGTGGTTATCAAATATTAACCTTTGGTCATGTTATCACCATCTTAGGATCAAGGAGTATGATATCCCTAAGACCACATTCAAGAGTAGGAATGGACACTACGAGTATCTTATTATACCTTTTGGTCTGGCCAATTTTCTTGATATTTTTTATAGAATTTATGAATATAATTTTACATAAGTACCTCAATTATTTCATTATAGTATTTTTAGATGACATATTGGTTTACTCTAAAATCGAGGATCATCACAACTGTCACTTGAGGGAATTTATGGACATCTGAAGTAATCATACACATTATTCTAATAATTCTAAATTCTTCAACTAGATTCATGATGTAATGTTATTAGAACATGTTGTTTCAAAATAGGTTATTTCAATTGGTACTGATAAGGTGAAATTTATTATTATATTGGTGAAACTAATAAACATTTTTGACATTTGGAGAATGTTGGGCTTGCATGGGTATTATCAATATTTTATAATAGATTTTTGAATGTTGTATTTTTTGTTGACCTCTCTTAAATGGAAGGGAGTATTGTAAATTTGGGATTCAAAATGTTATACTTATTTTGATGAGTTGACATTTTCTTTTACATCAACACCAATGTTGACTATTTAAGGGTTTGGGTGGGGCTATGCGGTTTTCTATGATTCAACCGATTTTGGTTTTGGTTACATTCTCATACTAGTTGATATTTTGGTGGCTTTTGGTTCTCATTATCTTTGACGTTATGAGAAGAACTATCCCACACATTATCTAGAACTCATAGTTGTGATGTATTATATAAATATTTTGTCACATTACCTTTTTGGTGAAAGGTTTACCATCTATAATGATCATAAATTCTTGAGTTATATCTTCTCACAAAAATATTTGAATGTTTGAAGGAGGCACTAGGTGGAATACCTTTAATACTTTGATTTTAAAATTTAAAACACCCCAAGAAATAGTAATGTCACTTCTAATTCCTTCAACGTGAAACATCCATCCTAGATGTTGAAAGAATCATATAAGTAATGGAATATTAATTCCCTCTTTACTCGTTTGAAGTTTAGAGTCCAAGAGATGAGAATGAGGTTGTTTTGATGAGTTTTTAGTTGAAATATTATCTTCTCAAGTTGATTATCTAGGGAAAAAATTATGAGTTATGGGGAATTAAGGATTATTTATATGGTGGGGATACCACAAAATAATGGTATCCATATTTTTAGGGTATCCTTTTTTTAAGAACTAGTTTTTTATTCTGTTACCTATGAGGAAAACTATGATGGGGGATTTTCTTCATTCCCAGTGGGAGGTAAACCCTAGAACCTTGATGTTTTTTATGACATTAGTTGATTTTTTTGATAGCTAGGTATGAAATAATAAATTTATTATGTTTTTCTAATTGTTATTTTTGTCAGTAGATTAATCCCAAGAATCATAAGCCTTTATGTCTTCTTTATCCACTTCAAATATGGACTTGGATGTGGTATTTGGTATTGATGGAATTTTTGGGTGGGTTACTATATACACCTCAAGGAAATAATGTGATTTGGGTGGGGATTGAATTATTAAAAAAATGATTTAAATTTATTCCCATTCATGATACCACCAAGGTCGAGGAAAACTAAAATATTTATGTGCATGAGATCATCATATTTCCTAGAGTTACATATGCTATAGTTTCTAATAGGGATCCCCAATTCACATCTTGTTTTTGGTGTAACGCCACAACCCTAGTTACCCTGATTCGGTGTATTATTACATAACATTGGCATGATCAAAATAGATCATGTCTTGAAAGACCAATTAGTTTAGTATCCTTAGAAGTAATAGATACATACATAAGTTTTACATTACATTATGAAATGAAAAATAACAACATTGGGCCCCCTTTGAACACACTCATATCCCTTATTCTATCCCTGAAGTTCAATCATAATATAGTTCTTCACATATTGGGAAAACTAAAACATAGAAAGGGGTGAGCTCAGATTCTTAGTAAGCATAAAAATATAGCGAAAAATTTCATAAATAAGCATAAATATTTAAGGCACTATATAAGAATAAAACACAAGCCTTTTAAACTTAAACACCATTTTAATATAGAAAATATAAATCAAATAATGTCATTTATTTTTTCACATGGATATTATACTAGTTTCATAATCACATGTAATATCAATAGCTAATTTCGTAATGATGGAATGCATAATTTTGGACATCATAACCACATAGTCAAAGCCTAATGCTAAGACTACAAATAAGATTATGTCAAGGCTTTATGCCAAGACACTAGTTTGTCTCATGATAACTACTGATGCATTGAGGAGATATTTCAGGCTCCACCCATCACTTACTAATTCCAATTCATTCCTCATATGAAAAGTTTGAAACATAATCTAAACATTTGTATTAAAACTAGCATACAAAATGTCAATATTTTGACCACAAACCATGAATGGTATAAAAATAGCACATCCAAAGTCAAACTTAACTCATTATATACAATATGGAATATTGTATTATAATAAATTAACCTCAATCGAGAATAATGAAGGATATTGACATAGATGAAAATAATCATCAAAACTATTTGAAAGAAATATCCCCCTTTTTCTTGAAAACATTTAAAAGTCTCACTATTTATCCAGAAACCATTTAAAATAGATTTTTGAATCAAAGTGTCCCATAGAAATTTGAAACTATTAAAAGTAATTTTAATTTAAAAAAAATAATTTCTATATAAATAAATCCTTAAAACCATTTTTAATACGTGGACATTAATGAGAAATATTTAGAAGAATAAAATTTTAAAACATTTAAAATGATATTTTAGTTAAATTTCCTGACCAAATGAGAGACGCTTGAGTAAAAATAATTGAGGTAATAAAATCATAATAATATCATGAGAATACTGGTATTCATGATTTACTATGTCAAAGTATAGTACATACACCATATAAAAGTGAATTGGTGCATAACAACAAATAAGTCTCAATGGGATGTAAGTTGAGATGAAATACTTTATAAAGACTATATCCTTAAGTTAATGATAAATCAATGAAATAATTATGTGTCAAAAATATAAATACACACAATTTGATTGGATATCCAGTTTAACTCAATCATAGTATATTCCTACATATTCTTGTAAAAATAACACCAATGACTTGGATGTTTAACTCAAGGAATGGAAGTTGAGTTAAGATTACTCTTATCAAGTTCATATTGACGACTTGAGAACTTATAAATTGAGTGATTATGTGTATAAAAATTATATGCCCAAAAAGGGGAGTGTAAATCACTACATAAATAAATAAATAGTTATTTCACACATAGTCTTGGAGTAAAATAATCAACGAAGTTTTTGTAAAACTGAATGAGTGCAAAATGAAATTTGAAATTCCCTTACTGATTTGGTAACTTACAAAACATAAATCCCATGAAATAAGGATCATACAATGAAGCTGTAAATATGCATAAATTAAATTATATTACACAAATATTACAACCATGGGCAGTACATACACCACACAAAATGAAATAGTGGCAAATATAGCATGAATCACACGAGAATAAAAGTGAGATGAAAACCCCTTACCACGTTGTAATAAATCAAGTATTATGACCAAAAGTTAATAAAAATGAAATGAATCACATACTACCATGAATATAAATATAATCATGATAATATATATCAAATGGAAGTAAACAATACACCAAATGTAATAAATAAGTGCTGAATAATGGAAATATTGCAAAATTAAAAGTGAGAAAAAAACCCCTTACCATGTTGAAATGAATTGAGTTGTATGAACAAAAGTTAATAACAAAAAAATTAATCACATAATACCATGAATATAAATATAATCATGTTAATATATATCAAATATAAGTACACAATACCCTAGGTGCAATAAATAAGTGGTGAACAATTGAAATCTCACGAAATTAAAAGTGAGATAAGAAACCCCTTACCACATTGTAATCAATTGAGTCATATGAAAAAACTTTAATAACCACCAAATTAATAAAATAATACCATGAATATAAATAGAATCATGATAATATATATCAAATGACAGTACAAAATACACCACTTGCAATAAATAAGTGGTGAACAATGGAAATCTCACGAAATTAAAAGTGAGAAAAGAAACCCCTTACCTGGTACTTTTCCTCAGTATAGGGTAGGTTAACCTCATGTATAATGGTGAAATAATTTTTATTAAATTATAAAATAATGAAATACATAAATATGATATCATATATGATCCTTTGATATTGCTTTGTTAATGATATTTTAGTAGTATCATTGTTTTGGGTATTAACTGATTCATTTTCCTTTATATGTTTTGTTACGTAAGTCATGTTTTTTATGTATAGGATGTATTTGATTTATATAAAGAATGAAATTATGTTCTTAAACATTATTTTTAAATAATCAAATGAAAATTATTCTTGAATGGTTACGATGGGGAAAGAATCTTATCGCGTTTGAGGATACGGTAATCCGTACGTACGCACGAGCGACAATATCATTCAATTGATTGTAAAATAGTATGTAATTGGATGGTATATCATATATACAGAACCATTAAAATGTTATATTTATTATTTTCATCAATGTTACTCATTATTATACCCATCCAAATAATGAAGTGTTGAATAACAAACTACCCCACGACGTGGAGACGGTAAGTCGTACGTACGCACATATGGTGAATTTGTCATTCATAGGATGGATAGAATAAGGAATATGGTTGTACCATATTTATAATAACATCACATTATGTAGAAGGTACTGGAGTTAGTATTTTGGTATGGAAACAACAAATAAAGAGGAAGTGTAAGAAGAAATGAACTTTGGAATAGGTGGTGAAATTATTTCCTCTTCTTCGGGTGCTTCCTTTTGATTTGATCAAAATTGCTCCTTAGGTTGGATTTATGATCAAAGTAAGGCCTATATGTTTAAGTGAGGGTTTTTGGGAGGATATATAAGAAGGGTTTGTCTGATCCAAATGTCTTTGGAGGTTTGAAATTATGATAAGGGAAAGTACCCTTTTATAAGAGAGGTGAGGGTCACTTTAGGAAAAGATTGAAATATTATTTTATTATTTAATCATTTTTAGTTTATAATGGATCCAAATGGATTTATTTCGAGTATAAGGTGCGTATGGTTCAAGATAAATTCAACCAATAGTTTTTAGATAAGTTTAAATCACCATATTAACCTTATCGTTTAGATTTAACTCTTAGTTAATTAGTTTAACTTTTACCATGTCTTCTTTTATTCTTACACTATATGGTTAATAAACATACTATAAACTTCCAAGAGAACCACAAGTGGTTAATTAATGATATATATATCATTATATAAGTCTTTTGGCCGAACCTTATATTTTTAGTAATATCATATCATTTAATAATATAATATTTGTTTTAAAAACCCATTTATGACAATTTTGACACTATTTAGTATTTGGTTTTTTTGAAAGTCATAAAAGCTTGTTTACTTCGAAAATAAATTCATTGAATCAACCTTAACATGTAATATTAACATATAAAATTCTTGGAATTCATAAAAAGTTTCAATTTACATTTATTTTTATAATTATAATATCAATTATTTTAATCTTTCATTAATAAGGTAATTACTGCATCATAATTGTGTAATAAATAAATTTAATTATTTAATGTCTTAAAATTATAAATAAAATACCATTATGTATGAAATTTTTTTAAATTTATAATTAATATTTATATTTTAATTTATCTTATGTATAGACCTATATTAAAAAAAAATTAGTTATGAAAATTTGAATTTAACACTTTTAACTCTTCTTTATATAAAATAATAATAAAGGGCCTAATCTAATCCAAGTGGACCAAATAGGATAATATTTTATTCATAAGGTTGATTTTTGTCTAAAAAAACTTATCCAATAGAATTATCCAATAGAATTATTACATGTTTTAGGGTAATTATAATATCAATTTTACCTTTAATTACCCTATTTACTTTTAACCGTGGTAAATAAAAGTCAAAAGTTACTATTCACCAAAAATTATTTTCATCTTATTGAACCACACTTTACTTACTAATAACAACCTTGTATGTTAGATTTTCAAAATTCAATTCACCGAAGTGGTAAAATTTCATTTAAATGAAAAAGTCAGTTTTTTAACTACTACTTAGTGTTTTCAATATTCATGAAAAATAGAAGTTTTATCAGAAAAATACCAAAATTTAGCCAAAGTAAATTTTGATTTCCCGGTTCTAAAGAAGAATTTTATTTTGTCAAATAGAACATATAAAAGTGTCAAATATTTTATTTATAAAGGGTTCGCCAATAAAAGGCGGAAAAATTTGATTTTTTTGAAAAATACTTCTCTTATCTAAAAAATTGAATTTGTCCTTATATTATGTCCAATAAACACAAAAGATGAATGTTATGATTATATGGGATATATATAAAATTCCAAATGTGGTTATTACTATTCATAACTGCTTTCTAAACGACTAGTTTGATAGGTCGTGGTGCGCTTGAACTTGGTGTTGCGTACATCACACAATATTGTATTATTCAAAAAGAAGCATACTGTGGAAGCTTGGGGTGTTACATTATTCCCTCCTTTTAGGAATTGCATCCTCTAAATTTTAAAATTAAGCTTGGGAAATTCATTAAAAGTCCCACATCATAAAAAGAGACATTAAAACTATCACTTTAAAATAAAGAAAGAGAAGTTCAAATGTCACCTGAGATAACCCATAATAGGATTCCATGTAGGAAAACATGGATATGGAAGATAAATTAAGTGTCAACTTCTGATGGAGAGTGATATAAAGCATTATCATGAGAAATTTAACAACAAGAAAACCACAAACTTTTGATGGGTTAAACGATCATTAGTTTCCCAGTAGGAAAAGTAAACGGACAACGTTTTTTGTTTTACATTCCATTTCATAAATTTGAGGAATTTATTTATGAGATTGACTAAGAACTTAAAGAAATATACTTACTTTTTAAGTAGGGTTTCATCCTTTAATTAATTTCTACCACTAAATCATATTTTCTCTAAACGATGTGTATTTTAGATGAATTGGTCACACCTGATGCGCTAGAATCAACTTCTAGAGAATCACATAATCCAAAAAGGATGAACTATATATTTCCCTGGTCTTTAGAGATTAACCAAAACCAACTGGTTTGTACAAGATCAGATGATACCTAAAATGGATAACCTTTATAGAATGAAATACTAACATTCATTTCCAAAATTGAATAAACAATACCCAAAGTTCAATAAATACCATTCAATAAACAATTGTCCTTAAAATCCATCAATATAATCCAAACTAAGATTGAAACCCAAAAATCAAAAGAATTTAAAGTATTTATTTCTTTGAAGCCATGTGAGGTTTCCCACTTTATCCTTAAAAGTGGGCTTATCCAAAATAAATAAAAATTGAGGCCTTTAGGCCATTCATTCAAAATAATTTCATCACATAGTCTTTCTTAGTAAATCTTAACATTTATCTCCAAATACCATCAACTACTCTTAATGTCTCATACAGAAGTATAATTAACCAAATCACATATTCTCTATGATAGGTTAATCATTTATATTAATGACCTGAATCTCTATAAAAAAACATAGATTCTTCCAAAAAAATTCCACCATTACTCCTCAAATAAAATTCTATAGTATTATTTTTTCCTTAGGCATATAGTGTTCCCAACAGAGCGTACGTATTCCAAAATAACATTTATCACATAATTACCAAATCATTTTCCTATATTAAGGATATCCTTTTGATAAAATATAAGATCCCAAATAAACTTATTATTGATCAATAAAATCATTTAACTAAAAATAATTAGTCACACTATCCAGGGACTTCACACAGTCCCCTGGTAGGTGATAAATCCCAATCGCACTTTGGTTGTGGGTTCGATTTCCAATGCATTGTTCGACGCGACGGGTTGTCACGCGGTCTTCATGTTGTCCTTTTTCAAACACTATATTTTGTAACATTTCCAAAATGATATAAATTCCTCAAAATAACCATAACATAATTTAATCACAAATGTTTTCTCATACCTCACTTTTTCATACCAAAATTTAAAAACCTATAATTACCTCAAATTGAAGGATCATATATACCCAAATTGTTCTTTATAACTATATCCAAAAAAACAAAAGACAATTCTTCCTCAAATAGTATTTTCACATAAAAAACTGCATGGTAACACATACAAGAGAATAGTCTTCCAAAGTAATCCGATAAACAAAGATCATTAATACCTTTAAACATTTCACCATCCATTTATTTCCACATAACTTCTTTCTTGACCTAGAGGTTATCCTATAGAATAGGGCATTGACTTGAGTAATTAAAAGGTCCCTTACATTTATGACAAATTACTATAATTAGATTCTTAGAATCATTTTTATTTTCTTCCATAGTACTCTTTATTTTTCCTCAGAAACTCTTTACTTTATATCCTTATTTCCCACACATAAAGCATTTCTTTGTTCCATTATGATTCTTCCGAGGTGTCTCCTTCAAAATTTCTAGAATGATGGAAATTGAGCTTTCTTTTCTCCATAGTCTCCACTATTGGATATCTTATCATTCTCCGCCATTCTCTTCTTTGTTGAGTTTGGGTGTTGGTTAATGTATATATTGTTGATCATATTTTTTGGAAATATATTTCGACATGAACATGATAACTTTTATGCTTATCAACATTCCATTTAGTTGTTTATTTCCATCATTGTTCCCACCTTCTAAATCATGTTCAATGTTACTATAACTTCCTTGGAATCCAGCTGTTGACTAACACAATAAAGCATAGTGGGAGTCATAAAATCATTTAGAGAATATCAAGACACATTATTTTCAATCTAAAACACCTTAGGATTAAACAAGGTTATTTATTCTCATCTTATATTAAAATATTTCAAATTGGTTTGTAAAGAAAATGTGAATTATCCTAAGCATATACCCCAGGAGTGTCGTAACCAAGAGTTTAGCAAGGCCCATTGTCATGTAGTAGGATACCCCAGTTCATGCCCAAATCTCATTGTCAGAGTTTTCACTCCTGGGTACATTTCTCCCAGAGTCACCTCTACCTGCTCGTATCTAGGCAGGGATGTATTTCTTGGAAAACCCACATAATATTTACATTACCAAAAAATTTGGATGTTCTTCTATACTAATCCTCAAAGTCTATCTTAGGGATCTGTTTCCTAATCAGAGTTTTTTCTAAATCTAGCTTCCAAGGTTTCTACTAAACATCCTATGATACCAACTGTAACGTCCTGACCCTAGTTACTCAGAGTCGGTGTATTATTACATAACATTCACATGATCACAATAGATCAAGTTTCGAAAGGCTGATTATTTTTGTAGCCTTGGAAGTACTAGATACATATATAAATTTTACATTACATTATGAAATGAAAAACAACAACATTTTACCCCCTTTGAACACACTCATATCCATTATCCTATCCGTATAGGTAAATAATAATATACTTCTTCACATCCTGGGAAAAATAAAATGTAGAAAGGGGTGATCTCAGATGCTCAGTAAGGATAATAATATAGTGGAAACTTTCATAAATAAGCATAAACATTAAAGGTAGTGTATGAGACTAAAACACAAGACTTTTAAACTTAAACATTAGTGTAATATGGAAAATATAAATCAAATAATTCTATTTACATTTCATATGTATATTCTACTAGTCGAATAATCCCATGTAATATCAATAGCTAATTTCATAATTATGGAATGCATAATGTTGGACATCATAACCACATAGTCAAATCCTCATGCTAAGACTACAAATAATATTTTCTCAAGGTCTTATGCCAAGACACTAGTTTGTCTCATGAGACCTACAGATTCATCGAGAAGCTATAGGAGGCTCCACCTGTCACTTATTAATTTCAATGAATTCCACATATGAAAAGTTTAAAACATAATCTAAATATTCGTATTAAAACTAGCATACGAAATGTCAATATTTTAACCACAAACCATGTATGGTATAAAAATAGAACATCCACGGTCAAAAAAAATCATTAAATAAAATATGGAATATTTTATTATAATAAATTAACCTCAATCGAGAATAATGAAGGATATTGACATAGATGAAAATAATCATCAAAACTATTTGAGAAAAATATCTCTGGTTTTCTTTAAAACATTTAAAAGTCTTGTTATTTATTAAGAAACCATTTAAAATGGATTTTTGAATCAAAGTGTCCCATACCAATTTGAAACTTTAAAAAGGAATTTTAATTTTTAAACATTAGTTTCAATATAAATAAATCCTTAAAACCATTTTTAAAACATGGAATTTAATGAGAAAGATTTAGAAGAATTTTTTTTTAAAACACTTAAAATGATATTTTAGTTAGAGTTCCTAACCAAATAAGAGATTCTTGAATACAAATAATTGTGGTAATAAAAACTTTATAATATAATTAGAATAAATATATTCATTATATACTATGTCAAAGTACATTATATACACCTTAAAGTAGTGAATTGGCGCATAACAACAAAGAAGTCTCAATGGAAGGTAAGTTGAGATGAAATACCCTATAAAGACCATATCCTTAAGTTAAGGATAAATAAATGACATAATTATGTGTGAAAAATATAAATAAACTAAATATTATTGGATATTCATTGTAAATCAATTAGAGGACATTCACACATATTCTTGTAAAAACAACACCAATGACTTGGATGTTAAACTCAATGAATGGAAATTGAGTTAAGATTACTCCTATCAAATTGATATTGATGACTTTATAATTTATAAATGGTGTGATTATGTCTATTAAATGTATATCCATACAAAGGGGGGTGTAAATTACTACATAAATAAATAAATAGTGATTTCACACATAATCTTGGAGTAAAATAATCAATAAAGTTTTTGTAAAACCGAATGAGTGGAAATTAAGATTTTAAATTCCCTTACCAATTTGGTAACTTTTGAAACATACAACCCATGAAAGAAGGATCATACAATAAATATGTAAATACCCATAAATTAAATTATATTACACAAATAATACAACCATGATAAGTACAAACACCACACAGAAGGAAATAGTGGCAAATATACCATGAATCTCATGAGAATAAAAGTGAGATGAAAACCCCTTACCACATTGTAATCAATCGAGTCATACGAAAAAATGTTAATAACCAAAAAATTAATAACAGAATAACATGAATATAATTATAATCATGATAATATTTGTCAAATGGTAGTACACAATACACCATATGCAATAAATAAGTGGTGAACAATGGAAATCTCACGAAATTAAAAGTGAGATAAGAAACCCCTTACCACGTAGTAATCAATCGAGTCATATGAACAAAAGTTAATTAATACCAAATTAATAACATAATACCACTAATATAAATATAATAATGATAATATATATCAAATGGTAGTACACAATACACCACATGCAATAAATAAGTGGTGAACAATGGAAATCTCATGAAATTAATAGTGAGATAACAAACCCCTTACCATGTTGTAATCAATCGATTATTATGAAAAAAAGTTAATAACCACAAAATGAATCACAGAATACAATGAATATAAATAGAATCATGATAATATATATCAAATTGAAGTACACAATACACAACATGCAATAAATATGTGTTGAACAATGGAAATCTCACACAATTAAAAGGGAGATAAAATCCCCCTTACCTTGTAATATTCCTTAGTATGGGGTAAGTTAACCTCCTTTATAATGGTAAAATAATTGTAATTAAATTATACTAGAACCAAATACATAAATATGATGTCATATATGATCTTCTAATTTTTCATTGTTAATGATATTTCAGTAGTATCATTATTTTGGGTGTTAGCTGATTCATTTTCCATTATATGTTTTGTTACATAAGTCATGTTTGTTATGTATAGGATGTATTTGATTCATATAAATAATGACATTATATTCTTAAAAATTATTTTTAAATCATCAAAGTAAAATTATTCTTGAATGGTTACGATGGGGAATGAATCTTATCACTTTTGTAGAGATGGTAATCCGTATGTACGCATGAGCGACAATATCATTAAATTGATGGTAAAATCGTATGTAATTGGATGGTATATCATATATAAAGAATAATTAACATGTTTTATTTATTATTTAAATAAATTTTACTCATTATTATACCCATCCAAATAATCAAGTGTTGAATAACATATTACACCAAAACGAGGAGATGGTAAGTCGTACGTATGCACGTATGGTGATTTTGTCATTCATAGGATGGATAGAATAATGTATATGGTTGTACCATGTTTATAATAACATAATAGTATGTATAAGGTACTGGAGTTATTATTTTGGTTTGGAAACAATAAATAAAGAGGAAGTGTAAGAACAAAAGAACTTTGAAAGAGGTAGTGAAATTATTACCTCTTCTTTGGGTGCTTCCTTTTGATTTGATCAAAAGGGATCCTTAGGATTACTTTCTGATCAATATAAGGACTCTAGGATTAAGTGAGGGTATTTGGGAGGATATTCTATCAGGGTTTGGCTAAGAAAAATTGCTTTTTAGTTGTGAAATTAATAGAATTTAAAGTACCCAATTATAAGAGAGGCGAGGGTCACCTTAGGAAAAGCTTGAAATATTATTTTATTATATAGTCATTTTCGGTTTATAATGGCTCCAAATGGATTTATTCATAGAATAAAGTGGGTATGGGTATAAATAACTTCAACTAATACGTTTTAGACAAGTTTAGGTCACCGTATTAACCTTATCCTTTAGATTTAACTCTTCGATTATTAGTTTAACTTTTACCATGTATTCTTGTATTCTTACACTATATGGTTAATAAACTTATGATAAACTACCAAGAGAACCTCAAGTGGTTCATTAATTATATATATATATATATATATATATATATCTTTATCTAAGTCCTTTGGATGAACCTTATTTTTTTAGGAATATTATATCATTTAATAATATAATATTTGTTTTAAAAACTCACTTATGTAAATTTTGACACTATTTTGTATTTGGTTTTTGTGAAAGTCAAAACAACATGATTACTTAGAAAAAAATCATTTTATCAACCATAAAATTTCATATTAATCTATAAAATTAGTTTAATGCATCAAATTTATTAATTTAAATTTATTTGGATATTTATAATATCAATTATTTTAATCATTCATTCATAAAGTAATTAATTCATCATCATTGTGTCATAAATAAATTTAATTATTTAATGTCTAAAAATTATAAATAAAATACCATGATGTAGTAAATCATTTTATATTTATAATGAATATTTATATTATAAATTATCTAATGTATAACCCTATATCAAAAATTATTTAGTTATGAATATTGGAATTTAACACTTTTAACTCTTCTTTAAAAATAATAACAATAAATGCCCTAATATAATCCATGTGGACCAAAGAGGGTCATATTTTATTCGTAAGGTTTATTTTGGTCGAAAAAAGCATATTCAATATAATTAGGACTCGTTTTAGGGTAATTATAATTTCATTTTTACCTTTAATTACCCTATTTACTTTTAACCGTGGTAAATAAAAGTCAAAAGATACTATTCACCAAAAATAAGTTTCATCTTATTGAACCAAATTTTACTTACTAATAAAAACTATTTATTTTGGATTTTAGGAGTTCAATTCACGTAAGTGATAAAATTTCATTTAAATGAAAATGTTGTTTTTGGAACCACTACTTAGTGTTTTCACTATTCATCAAAAATTGAAGTTTGGTAAAAAAAAACCAAAAATTCAGTCAAAGTAAATTTTGAGGTCTTGGTTATAAATAAGAATTTTATTTTGTCAAATATATCATATGAAAGTTTCAAATATTTTATTTAGAAAGGGTTAACCATTAAAAGGCGGAAAACTACATTTTTTAAATAATACTACTTTTATATGAAAAATTGAATTTGTCCTTATATTATGTCTAAGAAACACAAAAGGTGAATGTTAAAATTATATGGGATATATATAAAATTAAAATTGTGGTTATTACTATTCAAAACCGATTTCTAAATGGCTAGTTTGATAGGTCGTGGTGCGCTTGAACTATGTGTTGCGTACATTGCACGCTATTGTATTATTCAAAGAGAAGCGTATCATGGAAGCTTGGGGTGTTACATTTAGAGAGTCCTCTAGTAGGCAGTGAGATCCTTGATAAAGTTGTTAATAACATAAAATCCTTAGATATATGGTTAGATGTAATTAGATATATAGATTTTTGATGACATGCTCTATTCTTATGCTCTTGAATTTGGAGCATCTTGGGTTTTCAATTTTGGGCTGATTGAGTTTTCATATAATAATAGATATCATTCATCCGTAAAGATGGAAGAAATTAAGGCCTTATATGACTAACCATTTAGATATAAACATGGTTGGTTGGATATTGGTTCAACATCCCCAGTTGGGCCTAGTTTGGTTTAGTAGATGATATAAAATATTATGTTTATTCATCAGAGAATTGTAATGAAAAAAGTAGTTCAAAATCCTATTTTGATCTTCATCGATGTCCTTTGAAGTTTTCATTTGATGACCTAGTTTTTTTAGAGTTTTTAGGTTGGGTCATTGATGGATAGAAAAATTAAGAATGCTACAACTGAGATATTTAGAACCAGTTGATATTTTTGGGAAGGCTTTTAAGGTGGATTAAAATTTGGGTTTTCCCTCTTATATGACATCGATCCATAAAATGTTTCACATGTCACAAATAAAAAAGTATCTCTCTAACTGATACCATGTATGTAGTAGGAATAACCATGATTTATATACAAGTTTATCCATGACTGAGTAGCTTGTTCTAATTGAAAATTCTCAGATAAATCTTATCTATTGAAAGTATATCCCCTTGGTTCAAGTGTATTGGCAGCATAGTTCTGATTTTCATGAGACATGGGAGTATGAGGATTTGATGAGAGACCAATATCCTAACCTATTACTGGATTAGTCTTCATGATAGGATTTCTTGGAGCCAAAGGTATTTATGGTGGGGAGATTTTAACAACTCATTACTATATTTAAGGTACTTTTATCCCTTTCTTTTGATCATCTTTTGTTTAGATCAATCCCTATGTTGATTTGGGTTACTTTTAGATATTTTTTAATGTTTTTGGTATTATGAATGGTTGGAAAATGGTTAGGGAAAGCCATCCAGGACAATCCAAGAATAAGTTTACCTTGTCTTGGAGTTCCAAAGGAGGGAGCATGATTTGGCGTATAGTTAGTGAAAACTATGCAACCTACCCCTCAAACTTTTCCACATGGTATAGTGGGGTATACAAAGTTGGTGCCTATTTTGTCAAACTACGTGAAAAAATGATGATAATACTCCCATAATCCTAGGTGGGTGTGAATTGTTGGTGCATGGTTTTTGAAACCATACAGATATCCCATGAAACTCCCTCCAATAGCCTAGTAAGTGGCATCGGGTTAGTGCATTGTTTTTGAAACCACGAGGCCAAACTGTGTGATGAGAATTTAATTTTATGATTTTTTTAACGTAATTCTTTTGAACCCAATTTTAAATTCTAAACCTCCCCTAGTCAAACCTAATTTGATCCTTAGGTCCCCGGAGGATCTCTAT
The DNA here is from genome assembly GCA_963277665.1 of Viscum album. Taxonomy (NCBI): domain Eukaryota; kingdom Viridiplantae; phylum Streptophyta; class Magnoliopsida; order Santalales; family Viscaceae; genus Viscum; species Viscum album. The sequence goes on from OY728122.1 coordinate 1,260,818,681, forward strand.
ATGATATTTTTTCTCTCCCTACCATGATTATTCATGGTTTGAAGTTTAATTTGATGTGTTATATCTATTCATGTATGTTTTATCTCAATTTGATAATGAATTATATTTTCCTCCTTTATCTCCTTATTTTAGGGTGGTGAATCATAATATTTTTTATATATCGAGGTTCTTACTTGATAAATTATGATTTTAGGATTCTGTTTCAATTATTCTTTATATCAATTCTCCATTGGCGGATCCCTTGTGGGTTTTTTATCTTAATTAAAGTAGGTGGTTTCAAAAGATAATATCTATCAATTAAAACATTTGATTCTTGTTTAATTAAAATTATATTTCTAATTGATTTCTAAATATTTAATTGAGTCTCCTAAAAAATTATTCAAAATGGAATGGTGTGCATGATGAAATCCCTTTGTAAATTGATTTTGAAATTAAGTGTGATTTCCAAAAATATAATTTTGATTCAAAAATAATGATTTAAAAAATGATTCTGATGTGATGAAAAGGAAAGAAATGTTTTATTATTTAAATAAGGTGTTTTGAAATTAAATAAATGATTTTCTGATAAAATCATTTATTTGGGTTTTTAAGTGAAAGAAAAGTTCTGAAACATGAACATGGAGCCATTTTAAATGATTATTTGAAATGATTGACTAAATTGAATGATATATCTATAAATATTTGATTTACCATGAAGTAAATGGGACACTATGAAGTTAAGAGGTAATAACACACATATTAAAGATTATAACAATATCTAAACCATCTTGACGGCAGTGAATTTATTTATTGGGATTATCTATTATTCCTCCTAGGTTGAGGATCTAGGGATTGTGTCCACACCATGTTCCATTTTTCACTTTTATGTGTGAGAATCCCAATGATAATCTAACCTTAGGTATATTAACCATGGTTCTATGGTTCAAAATGATTATATATGCTAATTATTGAATGAAAATATTTACTCATGTCTGTTTTTATAGAAATGAATATTCATGCATGTTTTGGTAAATATTATTATAACTACTTGATTTGAGGGAAATAAAATTTGAAATCTATTTTATATTATCAATTGAAATGTTTTGTAGAGAATATTTTTATAAGAGCTGTGAAAATATTTCAATGTGATGGTTTATCTAAAATTGAGAAAAGTTGGTTTATTTTTTATAGATTAATTATGAAAATATTATTGGGATCCTATAAGGCACCCTACCTTTGCCACCATCAATTTATATATTTTCATATTAAAAGACCAGGATTGGGAAACAAACTGCTTATAGGATGTTGAAGTTCTTTGTTTGTGGGACTTGGGTATTTGAGGTGACTGGTGGAACATGTGATCCCCTTATTACATAGAGTTTTATGATATGTTTTACTAATGGTTTTATCATATGAACTGGTCAACATACCATTTTCAGTCTTTTATATGTTTACTTTGGGAATTTTTCTATATTGATTAGTTTTTGGAATACTGACTATTTATCATTTTATATCAGATACTTTGTCTCTTTGAGTTTCTACTTCGTAAAAATCATTCCATACTAATTTTATTAAGGCCTATGTGTTATTCACCAATCCATGTGGATTGGGAACACTCATCAGGCCATGTAAGAATTGATTTAGGTAACATTTAGGTGGGTTATTCGGGTTGCCTCATAACACTCTAATTCAATATAATCCAATATTTAGGGATCCTTTATGAAAGGAAATGATCCAAGGATAGGTTTTATTCAAAACATAACCTTACTCTATGGTGGAATATAATGACCATAGAAGAAATTACTCATGAATAATTAGTATTTTTTTCTTAATAACTCCATAAGTTTCAATCTATATTATCCATGGTTATTTACCATCTAGGTTTTTGTTAACCATTCTGGTAAAAATATTAACTAAATCCTTCATAATGGTTCATCAAAGATAATATGAATAAACCAAATAATATCCCCTGGGAGAGTCTAGCTAAGTGTATAGTTAGGCCTCTTTTTCATGAACTATGTTATAGTTTATTTAATAAAAATAATTCCCTCTTCTATTTTAATATCCCTTAATATAAATTTCTTAGAGCTTGGATCCACTTTTTAGTATCTAGAAAGGGATGTATTTTCTTGAAAATAAATACAAACTCATCATTACTAAAACTTTAGGTCATTATCTATAACAACTAGGTCCTGCTAACAGTAAAGACTCCCCCACTTAACAAGGACATTGTGTCCTAGCCCACCATAAACCACTAGTTTCCTTACAAACATGTGGTCCCCTACATGGGTTCCACCCACATTCCCAAAAAATGATCAGACTAATGAATGTACCCCTAGGAAAACACTTGACCATTACCTGATTCAGTCTCATGTAGTCTATGCACAACCTTAGACCACCATCCACCTTCTTCACAAACAAAAGAGGAGCACCTCACGGTGACACACTTGGCCGAAAAAAATCCTTCTTCATCAGATCATCAATCTGGATCCGCAACTCCCGAAACTCATAAGGTGTCATCCTATAGGGAGCCATCGAAATCGGACGGGCACTAGGTTGCAAGTCTATCCTGAACTCAACATCACGTTGAGGGGGCAGAGTTTCCACCTCTTCAGGTAAGACGTCCATAAACTCACTGACGATTCATGGGAATTACACCATTTCTGCATCCACCGACTCCACTGGTAGCTCAGCCAGCAAGGAGAGGAGGGGTTCCCCTCACTTGCTGCTTCCCTGGAAACTCTGCTCGCCAATGAAAATCACCCGCAGCCGCCCATGTCTGAAAACAAAACCCTTCCTCGAAAGCAGTCAATGTCGGAACATATAGATAAAAACCAATCAATGCCTAGGATGACATTATATGGATGTATCTTCAACAGTAGAAGATCCCTGACTAACTGATCTGGCCCTATCATCAGTCTGCATCTTTGAAAAAAATACAACAAGTCGGTCAGACCTCCGACTGGTGTGCTCAACACTAGGGGCACCGGAAGTCTCTCAGCGTCTAAACCCAGAGTATGGGCCTGGAAGTCTCTCAGTGTCTAAACCCAAAGAATGGGCCAGACTGGGTGTAAAAAAGGAGTGACAATCTCCTGTATCCAACAAGGCATACGCAAGGGTACTAAAAAACCTGATCGTTCCTCGAACGACCTCTGGCCCTGCTCGAACTGCTGCCTCTATGGTGTGCAACTGACCATGCCCAGCTCCTCTACCTCTCGGCTGTCGGCCACCTCCCCGAACACACTCGGGTCGAGGTCCATGAGGAGCGCCCTGAGATCGGCCTCCTCCTACAATGTCTGCCCTCAACGGAGTGGGAGCCCACTTCCCCTGCTGCTGCTGCTGAAAGGGCCTAGTTGGGAACTGTTGCTGCTGAGGTGGGTGCTGGACCTGCCCACCCCCACCATACTATTCTCTGTCTGAGAACTTTTTTCAAAGGTGCCTATGGCTGCCACAGATGAAGCACCACGGTCCCGGGCCTGAAGGGAAAGGGCAAGGACCGAGATATTAGAACTGGAACTGTTGCAGCCTGCTCCCTGCTGGTCGGAACCTAGAGGGCCCTGATGCAGGAGGCCTACTGCTGAAATCCTTCCCCTTTGACTAGAACAACTGGATTCCCTCTCATGACACACCTCCCATCGTGTGCATCCACTCCACCACTTCAGCCTTCTTCTACATATCTAAGTATGTTGTCAGGGTGAAAAGAGTAACAGCGTACTGAAGAGAAGGTCGGAGTGCCTCCTCTAAACATCTCACCTGAGACTCCTCATCTGGAAAGTGGTCCGGAGTGAAGAGAAGGAGATCCTGGAATGTGATTCCAAACTCTCTCATTAACATACTCCCCTGCTAGAGGGAGTGTATTTCCTGCCTCTTCTCATCCTTCATCATGGAAGAGAGGAATTCCGCCCGTAACTCCTTCTCAAAGTCAGTCAATGTCACCTCAGCCTCCCTCTTCTCCCCAAGATAAAGCATCCATGACTAACGCGCTGCTCCATGCATCTGGTTGACGTCCAGAGGAACCCAGTACTCCATCGGAGCCTGAATCAGGCTGAAATCTATCACTAGTTCCTTGATCCATCTCTCCATCTCTATATCCGAGGTGCTGCCCTCGTACTTTTAGAGGGTCTATCGCTGAAAGGATCGAAGCGTCTTCTACCACTAATAATCCTCCTCCTCTCGCTCGGTGCTCTTCCAATTGGCTAAGTCAACCTCCTGGGCCTCGATCGCTTGTACTAGTCAAGGTTGTCTCCAAGGTGCCATAGCTGCAAGGTAAACAAGGAATGCCTAAGCCCGAGTAGTGTAGAATATTGTTCTTAAAATTTCTTAGACTTTTTTATTTATTTTGAATTCCCAAGACACCCATGAAACATAAGAACACAAGTCATTATGATGCATGTAACTTTCCTAGGGTCTCTAAGCTGCAATCAGTGTAGCCTCACTTGGTTGTTCAGTAGGTCCAATGTCCTTGCATCAGATCACGAGGGGCCCTAAAATCTCATGCCCTAGCTAGTCTTCCCTGGCCTAATTCATGCACCAAGGTCACCCAACATTATTTCCCTACCACCCCATGTAATACTCAATGTTCCTAACTCCATACTCCATCATACCTCCCAACCCTACCTCTGATACCATTCAGTCACAACCCACCTTCACCAAAAGGAGGGAAGGGACATCAGATTTCCAGGCCCTTCCTTCTTTAATTTGAAGGAGAGATAATGACCCCCAAAACCCGCCTTCAATAGGTCCTGGAGTGGATACCGGCACCAAGGGTATCGAATCTCACACAAAATGGAAGGAATTACCCTTTTTATTTTTTATAGGGTCGAGAGATAAGATAGAAACCCCAAAAATACCAAATTTGAAAGTAAAGGTAAAGCCAAAAATAACCAGTTCCTATATGCATGTTCAATAGTAAATGATACAAGCCACAAAACTCCAAAGGTAAAGTACCAAGAAAAAGGAAAATGACAACAGAAAATGCCCCAAGGTCTAAGCTAGTACGGTCCCACATGATCCCTGAAGTCCTCCTCGAAACCTGAAAGTAGTTTTATATATGTAGGGTGAGCATACAAGTATACTCAGTAGGGAAACCAAAAGCTCTCGTGCACAAGTGGAAAGGCATTCTAATGCCCTGTGAGAAAAGAGAAAACTAAAACATATAGCAGGGTAAACTATTGACCCAAGCCTCACCAAGGCACACTCCCCAAATAATGCATGTCAAGTAAAGTATAGTAATAGAACATCGATATTTGGGTGCCTCGCGCCACTTTCCCACAGGTTATTGAAGACATCCTACGCATCAAACCAATCCCACCATTCTCACCACCGTCCCACTGCTAAACCCCGCCCACACACACCTGGGCCACAACCTCACCGCAATCCCACTGCCAAAACCCGCCCGCACACACCTGGGCTACAACCTCACCGCAGTCCCACAGCCAAACCCTGCCCGCACACACCTGGGCCACAACCACCGTGCGTAACCACACCTGCAAACACCTAGGTCGGAACAACTACTTCCATGCCCGAAGACACCTGGGCCACATCCCGAAGACACTTGGGAAACAACCTACCCGTAGACACCTAGGCCAACCACCACAACTACCCTACTTGAAGATTCTTGGGCTAATAATGGACTTCATGTCATCACAGCCTACCCGAAGAGTCTTGGGCTATTCGGAAAAGGGATCAGAAAGGAGCTAATAACCCGCCACTCATAGGAGTGTTGAGAAAAACACCCTCCCCAGGAAATGTGGTGTTCGACACTAAGTGATCAACTTCGGTGGGGCACAAATATGAAACATAAAAGCTATAGATATATGTATAGGTAACAAACACTCATCTTAACCTAGGGGTTCTGAAACCTATGTACAAACACCCTTGTTACTATTCTTTCACAAAAGAAGCCACGACACTCACGACCAAGTCACAACTCATCCCAAAAACCAATTTCCCATTTAAAACATTCTTGTTTTCATGTTTAAGTGATCCCATTTAGGTGAATTCTAGACTACCGGGAAACTAACAGGAATAAACACAAGCCATGAAAAGAGAAACAACCAAACAACAATTTAAGCATTCACACCCAGTTTTCTTATAAAGTTACAGCAACAAGAAGGGGATTAGTGAGATCCCTCAACGTATTGGAACCAAAGAAAACCTCCAAAAAGGGATAAGTGAGATCCCTGGAAGTACTGGAAACAATCAAACCCCAAGACACATCCCCATGTCCCCAAAACCAGGAACCCACGATTTTTCAACAATAGAGGATCCCACCCTAGTTCGTGTCATAGTAGAGCAACCACAAATCTTCAGATTCACAACCAACATCCGTACCACAACGGAGGATCCCATCCTCACCCTCATAACCCCATAAGAAATGAAACAGTACAACACGCCTACTACCCAAACAAAGGAGAGAAACATCCAGGTTCAACACATCATTAATTAGGTTCTTTTCTCTGTTTGTTAATCGAGGTGATCACATAGGGATTCTTGTTTTATTGAACGTCCATTTAACCAGCCGAGTTTAAGTGATTAACCAAATTCCATGTTAAGTCATTTAATCTTCACAGAAGACATGGTTCATTAGTGCGCAAGGAAAGACCACCAACGACCATGATTTTCAGTGAGAATAGGCCTCCACAATTCAAAACACATATCAACATAAAAGAGTACAGCAGAACATCGATCACAACCCCCTTCAGTCTTTAAAGGTCTGTTCATTATCTTCATTAAGTTTGGTTTCATCAATTCCCACAGAGAAAAAGGAATACCCACCCCGCATGATACATAGAAAAAAGAGGTGAAGGAAAAATACCTACTTTATTGATCAAGGATCGAGGTTTTTCTCCATGCGCCAAGAACAGGGGATGCATAACTTGCAGGGGATGAATTCCGTGGACACCAAGGGGTGTAGAAAGCTCCAGCAGAGGCACACCATAGTCCAAGGGAAGAAGGGACTCTAGGCACACCAGGGGGAAGAACGAAGCCGACCAAAGGAAGAAGAGGAAAAAGAAATTCCCGTGCGATATATAGATAAGATCCCGTTGTTACGGGATATGGGAATTTTGAACTCCTGGAAAGTCGGATAATGGTTTCCCACGTGGTTTAGTAGTTATGTGCAATGGCATTAAGTTGTAATTTAATATCTTCCATTAGGGAGGTTTCTCAGGATTTTTAGGAATTAATTATGGGATTTAAATGACCACGAAAGGGGTAAAATAATTAATTTACGTCAAAAATTACGTTTCGGGAGTGGGAATGGAAAAAAAAGAAAACATAGGGCAGGGTGAGGACACGGTGTCACCGTCACGGTGCCACTGTTTTGGTGGAGTGTTATTTTTTCAAAGTAATGGGCCAGGAGGGTCTGGGCCATTACAATGGGGAATGAAAAAAGAAGAAAGGGGTGAGCTAAAATGCTCATTAAAGGGTGAATAAACCTTTCATCAAGTAATATTTCATAAGAATAAGTAAAAACATGATCATAATAGAAATATCATAACATCATGAGTGATTACAATAAAAAATAAGTTATCTTCGAAGAACATGGTATATGAACTTAGATCCACAAAATAAAAACATGGAAATATAATATCTATTATATTTGTTAGAAGCATTTAATATAAAGCATGAATCATTAGAGCATAATATCATAACAAATAACATCCCTTTACTATGGCCAAAACATTAACATAGGGAATAATTACATTAATAAGCCACATCATCAGTGTCTGTGCTTATGAGAAAATAAAATGTACTCATGAATATGTATCTAATGTTGTATAACTCTTAACTGATGTATTGTAGAGAAATATAAGACCCCACCCATCATTCACCAATACTTACTTCTTCCACATAAAATTCATCCACTTTTCACATCATAAATAACCTAAGTAAATTAAATGGTTTTCACAAAGCATAAAATGGAAATAATTAAATTTTCATAAAGAACCCATGCAAATAAAAAAAAATTCATAAAACATCCAAATATAAATCATTCAATTTTCATAAATAACCCATGGAAATAAAATAGGTTTCATAAAATATCCAAATGTTATAAAATAACATCATAAATTAAATCATTTGATATTGAAAACATTATCACCAAAAATAATCACATAATAATAGAAAAATATATGGTGAAACATGAATCATAAATCCATTAGAGATATATCATTTGAATATGATAAAAATTAAATGATAATAAATATTTTTTGAAAAACAAATTATTCATAATTGTGAAATTGATAATGACGGGTCTATTTTACAATAATATTTTTTGTTTAAATAAAAGGTGAAAGGAATCCCTGTCATGGAAATAGATATGGATGAAAGACTATTTTTCCATAAAAATAAAAATATAAAATCTTTTAAAATTGAAAATTTAGTGAACATAATGATAAATAAATCAAGAAGAATGTGTATAACATAAAGGATGAATTTTGAGTTGCCAAGTCTCCTATGGAAAACATAGTTCATGAAGTAAGAAACTTTTGAAAAACTGTTTTATGGGGTAAAAAATTAAATATACATAATTCAAGAGAAAATAACACCTAAAAAAGTAATAGGTAATAGTTTTACAACTTATATGAAATACGTTTAGGAAGTATAATTAAAACTCAATGATTTCAAATTGAGTTTTCAAAAACCCCTACAACATGAAGAGATTTTAAGTAAAAATATCTTAAAAGAGATATATTTTTAAATTAATTTTAATTTAACATGAATAAAAGGTATTTCATGACATAATTTCTCAATTAGCTGTCATATACACTTTTGAAAGTAAATTATGTTTATAATACCAAACATGTCTTAAAGAGTGGAATTTGAGAGGAAAAGCCATTACCTTGTGCTTCCACTTATTCCAACATGCTCTAACCTACTATATAATGAACATAACTATCTTATTCACTTATATCATAGGAATAATAAATACATTAAACACTTTTAATAATTATTTAACAACTATATATTACAAATATATTCACGTATTATAGTTTATTTTCATTATCAAGTGTTAGGACACTTAGTTTCATGTTTTGTATAAACATCATGATGAAGGGATAGATTCTCAATAATTGGTTTAAATTTCATAATTCCAATTCCATTAATTATATAATAACATATTTTTTTCAATAATTAATTATGTACCATTTTCATTGGGTGGAATACTTGAACATGACTTGTGAAAATGGAAATCAGGATGAACTAGTTTTTGACGTGTTTAATGATCGAAAGGTGACATATTAATAAATATTTAAAAAATTTACAACAAAATTTGATAATAATTAAAACATATTAAATGTATCATTATTAAATTAAATTAATTTTACCTAACATCCCATTATCATTTATTTCACAACTATTATTTTATTTTATTTACCTAGGTGGTAAAACCGACCCAAATGGAAACATGTTATAATGATTTAATGAGTATGGGGATGCATTTAGATAAATATTATGTGACATATATAGAAGTTTAAACATTAAATAAACATCATATATTCTTATTAAATCCATTCTAGGTACCATATATAATGGGAACTGGTGAAAATTTGAATTCATCGTTCATGGAGGTTGTTGTCACACAAACGCACGATTAACAATCCCATTTTTCAATGAATGGATATAATGATGGTATATAAAAAATTATCATTTAAAAAATTTATTTTTGACAAATAAAAATATATTCATTAAATCTACCCTTGATACCATCGATGGGAGGCAGTGATGAAAAATGAAAACCATCACTTTTTAGAGGTTGTAGTCTGTATGTACACACAATCCATGTTGTTTTATATTAATAATGGATAGAAAGTATAAAATAATTGTTTTACAATAAATATAATGAAATATAAGAAAAATAATGATATTTATTTCAATATATTATTATTTTTAAGAATGATTTTGTAAGGGGGAGAGTAAAATAAATGGGTAAGTGAAAGTAATACTCATGTTGTAATATTTAGTTTTCTCTTAGAAATATCATTATAAATGAAGACCTTAAGAAAACTAAGAATGATCAAAATATTATTGAAGTGTGGGAGGGTTATATTAGGATAAAATATTGATATTTTCAACATGAAATTATATGGATAGGTGAGTCTTGATGTGGTCGAATTGTTACATTTTTATAAGTGAAGAGAAGGTTAATTTTGGAAATACCCATTGAATTTAAATAACATTATTTCATTATTAAAGGGTCAAGGGATTCATAAATGGACAGAGGAAATGGGGTGATATTTTTTTATCCAAACCATAATCGTCCATTAAAAATCATGTTTTAATCATTTTTGAGCTTTTCACCTTAGTAAAAAACTTTTTAGAATTTTTACTTTTTACCGGGTAACTAATTTTTATCCTTAGTAATTTATTTTAATGATAAAAAATTAAAATTTAACTTACTAAATAATTTGAACCATTTTATTTAAAATTTTAAAATAATTTAATTATATAAAATATCAATATGGGTAAAAAATAATTTTAAAATAAATGTTCATAATCATGTAAAAACCGTTTTTGATAAATCATATTTGTAATATTAAAATCTATGTATAAGGTAAAATTCCAATGGTTACTGATTTACATGGAATAGATTGATTTATTATAAATAAATTAAAAATTATGATTCCTTCAAATAAATCCTAAAATAAATTTCACCTTAAAAATTCTTGATTCAACGAAAAGATCAAAAATAATTTTTTAATTAATGTAACATTTTACTTTCGTTCTAAAACAATTGGACATAGGTTTTCCAAGTTAAAAGAATATTTTAAATTGAAAAATGTTAATCCTTAAATAAATAATTTAAAATTTAAATTTATTTTTATACTTCTAGTTCATTCTTACATAATGCTGAATTCAAAAAAATAATAATTTATCTAAAAACCAATTTTTTGACTAAAAATAAAACTTTTCTGAAAATAATGAAAATTTAATTTTGGTAAATTGAATTAAAAAACATTATTTATTTAATTAAATTAAAATTCTTAAATTTTAAAATTTATCTTTTAATTAAAATATAAAATATAATGGAATCCATTATAAGGAATAACTTTTTTTAATAATAAAAACTATTAATTTTTGTCTTCCAAAGGTAAATGTTTGAAAATTTTACCACATTGAAGTATGTTCTAGATTTATTAATTATGTTATTATAATATGTTACATTTTTTTACATTGGTTATAGAGTTAAATGAAATAAATATAACACGACATCAATATTAAATGGTCAATAATCTCGGGTTGTTGCATTCGGAGAACGCCAAAACAAAATTTTGCTAAAATTCCATTAAATTAAAAGAAGAGGCCAAAAATAGTTTCATTTGTTATAAAATATTACATAAGATCATAAAATGTTAAACTAGGTTTTATAATATTTCAAAATATATAATTTTACTCATTAGACACTTACATGATAAAAAAAGGTTTTATAGACTTTGAGGTCTTTCTTATATAAAAATTATGATAGTTTTTGGGGAAAAATTAACTTTTGATATTCACATAAAAAAACATTTTATAAAAATCCAAAACATTGACCCTAAAATAATTTTGAAATTATAAATATAAGAATTATGTTTATTTTATTAAATTAAAATTATAAGAAATATATATTTAACATTCAAATTAAAATAAAAAATATAAGGATAAACTACTTTTATGGAGTTTTAAAACATTATGTGTTCTTATTTTAATTTCATATAAATTTAAAAATTAAATTATTATAATATATTAGTTCATGTGTAATCATATTTTAAAAGTGTTCCATTTAATCTATTATGATAAAATCTTCAATACATAACAAAACTGTTCTTTGAAAAAAATATAAATAGTACTTTTATACTAAATATACTTTAACAAATACAATTAAAATTAATTATTTATATTATAAAATTTTAATTTATCACACCATTGATATTAAAATATTTTTTTGAATTTTATATATACATCATATCATATCTTAATAGTAATATTATTTATATTTATACATAACAAACACAGATATATTTATATATATATATATATAATATTTTAATATCATAATTTTATTTCATTAGGAGTTTTATTATTTTAAATATAAAAGTATTCCAACCAATTATTTATGAAATTAGATGCTAGGTAAGGTGCTTATAGATTAACTACCTCAAGAACTATATAATATCCATGATAAGATAACCTAATCCAACGAATAAAAAAGCCATGAGAAACTTCCTCAAGCTTGTAACAACACATTCTTCATCAAGACATCAATTGTGACCCACTAAAACCATGAAAAACACAAATGAATTCATCTAGAGAGAAATTATGATAAGAAAAAAATGATGGGAATTAGAAAGTTACCTCAAATCATTGGAGGAACCAATCATCATAAATCAAGTTGTTTATGTGTGACACCATAAGTTTTTAGAAATAAAATTATTTTCATAAACTATATGATTACAATTCTTGAAAAAATATTTTTTAAAATTAATTTAAATAGATTATGTAACAAGTCATACAATATAGGGATTAAACTATTGAAAATATATTATATCATTAAAAAATTATACAAAAAATCACATGAAACTAAACATTATATGCCATTGTTGATTACATCTATTAAAACTATAAAAAAAAATTGAAAAATAAATTGAAAAGAATAATATTTTTAGAACTAAAGTCTCCCCAATGACCACCATCAATTTTAATAATAACAGTTAGTATAAAAAAATAAAAATGGGAATGAAACCCATGAAAGGATAAATCATGTTGTGAGATTTGAAATAAAGACTTTGAAAATGGGAAGTGTGAATGGAATAATTTTAGTGAGGTTATATATATTGGAATTAAATATGGACATTGATATGTAAACATTTCAAATATGGTAATTAAAAAAGGGTCATGGAAAATATGGTCTGTAGATATGGTTCTTGGATATATATATCAAAAAGGAACTCATAACTCGTTTATTGTTAATAAAAATTAATTTTTAAATAAATACTATAATTGGGAATAAAAATGGAAGTGTTTCACAAATATTTTCCAATATTCCCAATTATTTTTTATTTAATGTTACATCTAGTAGAACATAAAATAAAATAGAATGAACTCAGAAGAGAAATTTGATATTAATATAAATGGAATAATTACAAGATTAAAATGGATTTTGAACCCAATAATTTACTTGTTGTTTGAGTGTTATAAATCTTAACTTTCCACTGGTGCATGTTCTTCCTATTGAAGAAGAACCTAAATTTACTATGATTTTTTATCCCCTTTAATGTGTTAATTTATATGATAATTAAATGCAAGAATAAATTTTCATAAATTAATAATATTCAAGTCTAGTAATTAATGTGTTTCTTGAATAACTAGGATATAAATAATGATTGGTGGTATCCATGTATTATGATATTTGATATTATGTTTTCTTCTTATTATAGTAATATGTGTAGATTAATTATGATATGATACTATTATAGTATTAGAAAAATCTATTTATATGATCCCAAAAATAAAATATTTGTTAAATAACATCAATTGTGGTAATTAATTGGTTGTGTGTTAATATATAAATTATGGGGAGTTTAAATAGAATATATTTGGTTGAATAATTATGAAACTATGTAGATGGTTGGAATTTAATGTGTGGTAATTGTTTACTTAAAGGAATGATGGATAAAATTAAAGTTATTCATGGGAAAATGATGATTATTTAATATGATTGAATTAATGAATAAATAAATAAAATCAATAAGGTTTTGAATTGCTAATTAATGAGGGTAAAAATGATAAGGATTTGGGAAATAATTCTTGGGTGAACTCATTTTCCTTGGATATTTGAATTTTCAAATAATTTTTTATGTATTGTAAAAAATATTATTCGATATATGGTTATAATATTATTATTCTATGTTATGGGGGGTTCTGTGGGGGAATATTGTGGATAAAGGAATGATATTGTGAAAATTGCATTTATGGGATTTGATGGATCAAAGTAGGTATGATCATGCCTGGTGTGGGAGTGGAATGTTGTGTTCTCTATGATGGTATGAAGATGGTATGGTAATTATATATGGTGGGGGTCATTCATGGTAGGGGAGGGAATAAGGATTTGGCTCCAAATATTCATGATTTCCTACTATGATTGTGTTGATGTGGCTATATGGTTGTAGGTGGGGTATATACATAGAAGGAGGAGGGAACAAGGTAGATGACCTTTATGTTTACATTACTAAAACAACTTAATGTTTAAAAGTGGATATGTGACTTATGAATGGTGAGTGAATATGTGGATTATGGATGGAAGTTGGATATATAGTTTATCATTTTTATCTTATGATCTATCAATCTCTCATACACGATCAGTTGGTGAGGGGAGTTCCTATAGAATCATTACTAGTTTAAGTTATAAAAAACCTTGAACTGAAAAATATGAGAAGATATTAATTTTTACTAGGCCCAAGATATTTAGTATTGTGTTGATAGTTTTTGGGATTGTGTTTTTGATTTTATTATTGATGATGGTTTTAAAAAAGATGATATTTTGGATTGGTTATTGAACTGTGTACTGGATAACATGGGATGTAATCCCATGACTGTTGTGATTTTTTAGCATGTTTTGAGAGTGGAAAATAATTTTGTAGATTATAATCCTATTGTATTATTGGTAATAAAGGTACTTTTATTTTACACCTTAACTATATTTCTTGGTTATTTTCCCCATGATTACTCTTGTATATTTATAACAAATTAATGCGTATTTTTCTAGAAGGATGATCCTACTGAATACTACCAAGTGATCACCCCATAATATATTTATTATTATTTTTTGGGTATATTACTGGAGTTTGGATCCTATTTTTAGGTATTTTGGATAGAGTAATTATATATATTAGAGATTTAGAGTTTTTATTATATGTATTTTCTTGAAATGTACATTTGTCATGTTAGTATCATTTTATGTCGTGGAATGTTTTTTTATTTTTGAAATAGAATTTCTTGGTGTTATTAATTTGATCTCCCCTCATTTACCAACTGAAATTCATGGACGATTGTCGCCTATCAACCGGTCAAGCTTCTGGTTCTCTGCTAATGCGTATAGCAGCACTCGGGTCGAATCCTTGGCGATGGTACTTCGTAATAGTCGATTGTTTTTAGTTGATTGTATTTTGATTAGAGGGGTTTGTTTTCAGAGCATAATTGAAATTTTTAATGGATGATGTTTAATTTAAGAAGTTGATAAATATTGGGGTGAGTTCATCATTAGGGAGTTAATCATGTGATATCCTTGAGCTTTGCTTTATATTGCATTAAATTAACACCCACATCAAAAGTTGATGTTGATTGGAATTCCCAAGTGTTAAGACTTTAATCCAAGCCTTAACTTTACTTAGGGTTCTAATATCAATTAGTGCTTGATTTTGGAAGAGTATTTATGGTTCCAATAATCCATGGAAACCAGACGTTGAACATAATATGTCAATAATCCATGACATGTTAAGTCCAACATACACAATGTTAAATTAAAGAATACACATCGAGCAAAAACTCTCAATCACTTAACATACCTAATTTATAACTCACACCAATAAGATATTTACTCAGCCATTTAAATTATTAGTAATCAGGTCTATTATGTTTAAGGTGATGAATTACAAAGAGAAGAAAAAGAAAGGGATAAGAAAAGAGTTGTGCGCAGAACACACACACAAACGATGATGAGAGTAAAAACAAACCGGACTTTTTATTTAATAATAAAGTAAAATAAGTTGATGGATTTCAGATTGATTTAAAATACAATAAGAAAATTAATATTGAACTACATAAGGTGGATGAGAATAAGAAATTAATAAGAAGAAAATTGAATTAAAACAAAATTACAAAGACAAACACTTGCAAAATTACAACGAAGAAAAATGAAAAAGTAAATGAAAACAAAGAGAGGAGGAAGGGATTATCAAGTGAAAACTTGAGTTTTCCAGATCCTACCAAGACTTTTTCAGGGCCTTGGTACTTCCAATCAATCCTCTTTTTCTCTAAAATGCCAACCCCTCTCAAGGAGAGAAGGGGAGAGTATTTATAGCCCAAGGAGTGAACTGTTTGCATTCCCAATATGTCCCTCCCCTTGTATTGCCAATTTGGCTATTCAGACAACCGAATATCCAAATATCTCCTTCTTCACAGTTGTAGATAATAAAGTTTTCCGACCACTGTCAAACTGTGGAGGAATTTGGACAAGTGGAGCCAAAGTTATGGTGGTTTTATTAAGCAAAGGTTAACGGTCCATTTCTATCTATGCTTTTTCGATGGCCAAAATGTGAATTGATTTTGGAATAGGAAGATGCCTTCAAATATGAATGAATTCTTAAAAAAAGTCAGAAAAATATATATCCTATTTAACACTGAAACATATAAGCTCTATTTTATGCTTACATCATGAGATATGTCATGAATACTATACTGATTTTATTTTTCGGCCAGAATGGTGTGCTGGACTTCAAAGCTCCATTTGGGCCCCTTTTACTTGAATTTGGGCCTTGAAATTTTTATCCAAAATGACATGTAATGTCCCCCAAATTATGGTGTAGAGTTAATGTTTTTGGAATTATGGATTGAGCCCATCAAATCAATCTTCAAGGCTGGTCCAGTTTGTTCACAGATTCTTTGGTCTTAATTGTGAGGAACATATAACCCTTCAGATGGCAGAATTGGATCATGGAACCTTCTAATGAAATGTTGTATATTGAATGTAGAATCATAGAAAATAATAAACAAACAATTTGGATCAGTATAGTGATAGTTATTATACAAACATTAAACTAACTCGATTGGACTACTTCTAAAAATGCTCAAAAATTATACTTAATATTAAAACATTAATATTTCACCCAAATTATGCACATTTCATATAACATCAGTAAAGAGAGAATATAATAATTTATGAAAATATTAATAACATCACCAACCCTAATTCATCTTATGGGAATAATTAAATATATTTTGAGTTAGATACCCTCGATGATATGACCCAACCTATGGTTTATTAAAGGTGGTCTTTTATGTTTAGTGTTCCTCTTCCTTTCTAGGCCAGGATGTGTACTAGGGGTGGTTTGTGATACCCTTGTGAAAGGATGAGGGTTTTCATGATATGAACTCTAGGATGAATCTTCTGATGTCTCAAGTAATACATCTAAAATCTCAATTGACTCTTCGGAAGTGGACTATTCCCTTACCACTTTTCTAGATACACACTTTCAAAAAAGGAATATTTATTTATTGCACGACTTCCAGAAGAAATCATTATGAACCTTAAAATTTGTATAAATAATCCTTAAGAAAATTCAATTTTTCTATTTTCAATTAATTATAGTTATATCATAATTTGTGGTTTCACATCATGACATCTTTATTATAGAAATAACTCCTCCAAATAATTTAAAGACTCTCTAAGCCTACTTCACATGGAACTAAAATATCAGAATAGAAAGAATTATCTAAATGTAATTATAAAACTCTTTCAATTTTTTCTCAATAATATCAACACCGTTACCAAACGTTTATCATAAAAATCCAACACTAACTCCGTCACCAATAGTTTAGCATAACAAATCCATCACCTGTTTTCAATATATCATATATTATCTAATAATAAATCCTTAATTAGGTACTAATAGTACCCCTTGTGGTGATTTTATCCAGAATAATCCTTTAAATATTTAATGAATTTATATTCTTATGAATTTACAACATTTTTATTCCACATTTCAATGTTTTTCACATTCATATGTAATATAATATGAAATTTTCTTCACGATTCCACATTCTTATACCTAATGTTTCATTTTATGTTTAAATTCATATTTTATGATTCATTATTTATGATTAATTTTTATTAGGTATTATTTATTTTATTATTTTAATATACCTTGATTATATTATAATACCCATATTCTCTTTATATTCTCTCTTTGGTCATTAATTGATATCACCTATGTTCAACCATTTCTAGGAATCTTATCTCCTACTTTTTTATATTCCTATTCCCCTATTAATGAAGGAGATTATTTTATAATTAATATAGATGGGAATTATGTGAGTATATTAGTGGTGGGATATATTAGTGAGTTTTTTTAAAATATGTTTTTTATTAATCTAATCACTAAATAAAATAAACCTATATGTTATTGGGTGTTATTTACTCTGATATTAAATGATTATTCATAAAAAATGATTGAATGTGTATGATTTTGATGATTAGTTCTTCTTTTTTAGTATCAAAGGAGGGTTTAGTAAATTTGTATTGATTATGTTGTGGATAATATGAGGTTGATAACTAAATAAACCTAGTTTGTAGAAGGATTGCGTACTATAGGTTGAAACAATGGTGATATATGTTCAACTAATAATACTATAGGTTGAAATGAATGTTTCATGGGTTGGGGTATAATTAGATTGATTTTATTAACATATAATTTATTCCAGTACTTATTATTTTTAACACTCACACAAGCCATTTTTATTTTAGTAAACAATTAATACTAGAATAAAATAGTGATAGGTACACTAACAATATTTTTTTGAACATAAAATTTATTATTTCATTATAGATCAACCCACTCCTTCATATCTGGAAAATATTATAGGCGTATTATTTAAACACCCCAATGATTATATATTAAATTATTAACAGAAAAACATAGTGGAATGATAATTGTATCCTAATTTTGAAACTCATCGTCAATAGATGTTTTTGGAATTGTGATTCAAGAAATTCATAATTTCCCTTTACTAACATTTGATATTATTTTGGGAATGTATTTTCTCTATATTGAATGATCCCATATTAATTATTATAATAAGTAAATTACATTTCATATACTAAATAATCCTATTAGGATCTATTCATTCATGTCCAACTATAAACCCCGTACTATAATTACATCATATATAATGGTCTTTATATTCAATAATGATGGGTTTTTATCAAATGGTTCGGATGAAACTAAATATTAATTATATTATGATTATGAATAAATAAATTGATGTTTTTACTAAAAAAGTTCCTAGTTATACACTATACCATGATTTTGAGTTTTCCATAGAATTTATACCTAGAAAAATAACCATATCAAAGAATCCTTGATGAATTTACTAAAATAAAATAGAGGAATTGAAAAAGGAACTCAAATAAAATATAGATAATTGTGTTATAAACCAAAATGTTTCACCATGTGGTTCATCCTTACTATTTTTTACAAATAAATATAGATCAATGAATCTCTAAATTTATTCTCATTAACATAATAATATCATGACCTAGAATAAGAATTATCTACCCATAATTTATGAATTATTACAACAACTATAAGTGAATTAATTTTTCTGAAATATTTACCTTTAATAAGGATATAATCAATTATGTGTAAAAAGAGAGGAAATACCTAATAATACCATCCATAATAGATATATAATCTATGATTTCATAGTGATTACATTCTAATTAGCAAATTATATTTCCATCTTCATAAATCGTTGGAATAATGTCTTAAAATATCACTTTAATAAAAAAAATTATTATCTTTATAGATGATATTCTAATATATTCCAATATCAAGGAAGTGAATGAATATTATGTGAGGATTGTGTATAAGTCCTTCAAAAATAATAAATTTTTTCTATATTAATTATATATTGATTATTACAATAGAAAGTATCATTCTGAGGCCATGTAGTCAAAATTGAGGGTTTATCTATTGATCTTTAAAATAAAATAGTGATTTTGGAATGGCCTATACTACACACTATAACATAGTTATATAGATTTTATAGATAAATAGAATACCAATGATTCTTTGTGGGAAATTTCTCATGAATATCAATTCCACAAATCATGTTCACTTTGAAGGGAAAGAAGTTCCTCTATACAAAAGACTATGATGATTATTTAAGGAGATTAGGTAAAGGTTGGTTACTACACTTTTATAATAACTGCCTCATAGTGGATAAGGTTTCCTAATATACACATTTTTTTGAGAAGGGTTGGGATTCCATTATAGGCAAAATGACATGATAGTGTCTTCTTACACATGTCAATTATAGGTTTTTGGTAAAATTACAAAATTTAAATTTTGGATCTAGTGGTGGTAATATTTTAGTAAATAATATTGATTAATTATATCTATGTTAAAAAAATATAAATATATAATGATAATAATATCATAATGCATATATTCACATAAAAAGGGTTATACATACACGATAGGATATGGATTAACCAGATCTAAGACTATGGGTACTTAGTATATTAATACCCTAGGAAATAAAAAAAGTGTATTATTCTCTAATTATAGAGAATTATGCTAATTTATTAATGATATGTATTAAAAGTTATATATTACACATTTATTTTAAATTATAGACCAACCAATCAAAATAGAAGGGGAAAATTCTTATCATTCCAAATAGACTGCTCAAATTTCAATCAATGTAATGTTAAAGAGAGCATAAAAGGAGGATATAAAACTATAAAATAAATTAGGTAACATTCTATAATTCAATAAATACACATATAAAATTATACTATTTGAAAGGAAAATATGTGTTCCTTCAATAAATTATTTGGGTAAGTTAGTGTTGGATGATGCAAATAGATCATCAATCTCTATCCATATTTGAATAATATACAAAATATATATCACAAGAGTTTTTTCTAATATATAGAATAAATAGGTATATTACAGATTATATAAATTGATGCTTGGTATTCTAGAAAGATAAGGAAGAATAACAAAAGTATTAAGAGTTGATGAAACCATTATAAATACCGGTTTGGAAAAGGGAGAATATCACCATGGATTTTTTTGTAGTCCATCCTATAAATTATAAAGTACATACTTCCATTTGGGTCTTAGTTGATCCTATAGGAAGTTAATGAATTTTATTTATATTCAAGAATATTTTTCATTTGAAAAAATTAATAATATATTTGTAAAGGAAGTAGTAAGGCTATATGAAGTTCCACTCTCAATTGTGTCTGACTAAGATTGAAGGTTTACCTCAAGAGTATAGAGAATTATACATCAAGAATTTGATGTAGATATAAAATTGAATATTTCTTATCATCCTTAAAATTATGTTTATCCTTAAAGGGGAACTTAAAATAAAATATATATACTAATATCATATATAATTAATTTCAGAGGATGGGATCAACATCATTATAGGGTAAAATTCTTATACAAAAATACTACTATTATAGTAATATAACTGAACCATGTTTGGATTTGTATGGGAAAAGATGTTGAACTTCAATATATTGGGATGATTATAGAAAGAATAAGATTTTTGGGGAAGAACTTTCTCAACAAATATAATATAAGATTAAAAAAATTAGGACAAATTAAAATAGAAAAAAAATGATAGAAGATTTATATAATTAATAATGGTGATATTTTTAAATTAGAGTTATAGGTAAGGTATGCCTTCCAATATAACCTTGTAAGAGGGAAATGAGAGTCAATTAAAAGGTAATAGTTAGTACTAGATACTTTTTCACAATTGAAATCCCTAATTAGGTGGGAATGGTATCATATCTCTTTACACTTCCACCAACCCTCCTAGAAGTTCATGAAGTGCTCCAGGTATCACTTTTGAGGATATACATACCCAACCATTTCATATTATCTAAAATAAGAGTTAGTAAAACTAGAATATAATCTCTCTTATGAGGAATAATGAATAGAAAGTTTGGATTTTAGAGATAAATTACTCATAAATAAGACTACTCACAAGGTTAATATTCTCTATAAGAATCATAATTTTTAGGAATATACATGGGAACCTAATGATATAATGATGAAAAATTACCCACATTATTTTTCATGAGAGTAACAAAAATTTAAAGAGATAAATTCATTAAAGAGGTTAGAAAGTAACACCCCTTGATTTTAGTATAAATTTCATGTTAAATAAACCATATGTGTTTGATAACTTGACATATACACAACACACCTAACTGAAGAAAAAATTATTTATTTCATTATAGTATAATATTATAATACAATATGAAATAAATTATGGGATATATAAAGGAAATATAATTTCTAAAATTTCAAATGGAATAAAATTATCATAAAAAACTACTATAAAGAATAAATTCCCATCACCATGGTCTTCTATAAAGATCATACGATTGATGATTACTATAAAATGTATAAAATATGATATAAATATAATAAACATATTGGGAATGAAATTAGTGAATAATATGATGATATTTTTTATGCATATAAGGTTATAGAGGATTTTAATATATAAATTATATATGGTTATCATTTATATGGTCATTGTATATATAACCATTGGTTATAGGGTAACTGAATATACTTTTATAATATAGGTATATTGAAGTTTTTAATTATAACTAATAAATTAAAAATGATTTAATTCATCTATAATATTAGTATTGAATAAAATAAAAATATAAATTAAATTAAATATATTTAGTGTTAAGATATATATATTTTCTATTTCATATAATTGTTATTATTACTATTATTTTAAAGAAATATTTTGATTTTTTTATAAAATATGGGCTCGATTTTAATACAAATGAATTGATAAAATTTAATAGTTAGAATATATATTATAGGATATCATAATTTACCAAAACCTCTATTTCTAATTTCAGAATTATTTAATGTGTTCTAAGATGTTTAACAATAATATTGGGGTGAGGGGAGGGTCCAAGTTAGTTATTATGGGATATCATTCCATTTAGGTTTCGTTTTGGTATGATGTTATATGTTTCAACCTGACAATGTGTCACAGCTTGGGGACTATAACATGGGATTCCTATACTACATTTGACGGATTGGATGTATTATCCCTATGTGATAGGATTTGGTTATGGAATGAAGGCTCCTAAACTAAATTCTTTGCAGTGTGTGGAGCCCTTATGTTTCTGTGAACCTTTGTGTATGGATTTATTTGACAAACATATTGAGTTCTCCATTTTTATAGATATGAAATGGTGTATTTATATTTTAATTAATCATTATTAATGTATATATAAATTACATAACTATTTCAGAATACTTAAATCATAATACAAACAGACCCCCAAATACCATATTAGTTTAATGCCTTTGGAAACTTGAAAAAATAAACATTGGTACCTAAGTAAACTACATTATCACCCAATAGTTTCTTCATGATTAGAAACCTTCTTAGAAAAATCATTATTAATTCATATCTTTATAACCTGGGAAAGGAAACATAAAAAGGGGTGAGATCAGATGATCAGTAAGGGTAAACAATAGAGACGTATAAGAATAAACATGGGTATATGGGTATGATAATGTGATCATAACATTAGATGACCATACCCTGCATATAATAATATTATAAACATGAATCATGGAATAAAGCTTGATAGTTCATAAGACATGAATAATAAGTAAATAATGTATCCATGAAAGCATAACATAGGAATTAAACATTGAATTGTGGAAACCACATAATAATATAATAACCCTATGTCAAGTCTACCTACCAAGACCTTCGTAATGTGTTATTATTGGGATAATCACCCATGTAACTACTTCGGTAATGGAATTCCCTCTCATGTACCCTCTTTTTTAGGCTTGGGATGTCCTCCCCCATACCCTCTTGTTTCAGGCATGGGATTTCTTCTTGTGTTCCCTCTTTTTTCAGTCTTGGGATGTCCTCTCATGTACTCTCTTATTTTGGGCTTCGGATGTCCTCTCGCATAACCATTGAGCTCATAAAAAAATTCATTACCCAATGCATTGCAGGGTGATATAGGTCCCACCCATCTCATAATTAAATTATACATACATGTTCAACAAAACCATAAAAAATCATATCATAATCCATAAAATGAAATGGGTGTCATAAACATGAAATCATACCTTAAACTATGGAAAAAGAAACAGGTTTAATAAAAATTTCATTAAATCATAACCTAAGAAAATAAGTAGGTTTCATAGACATATAACCGATGAAATAGAAACACATTTCATAAATATCATTCCATAAAATGTAAACGATTCATAGAAATAATATGAATGTAAACATTGAATAATTTTCCTATAAAGGCATGAGTAACACTAACATATGTTATCATAGATGGGAAATAATTTTGAAAGATCTTCTAAAAATACTTCATAAATAAATTATCCTTTCTCCTTTAAAAAATTATTCTTAAAAAATGAAACCTTTTGAAAAGAATTTTATGAAAATAAACATCAAAACATATAAATGAAGCATTTAAAACATTTTGAAATCCCTTTTCCTTGTAAAACATGTAGAGTAACTTGAAAACCTTTCAAAAACATTTAGTTTAAAATTTATTTTAAAAACATATTCTTAAAAATTAACCTATTAAACAAGCAAAAAAATATTCAATGGAATGATGGAAGGTAAATCTGTACAAGTCATACGAGGTCAAAAGAACATTCCTTTTTCATGGTAAAAATGTTAAAAAAAACCTTATTTTGAAAGAGTAATAAGATTACATTAAAATAATTGGTAAAATACAAGAAGGTTAAAATTTTATTTTAATGATAATAGGATATTAAAATAATATTATTTGAATCACTTTTTTGGAAAGCATGGTTTTGAAGGAATATAGATTTTTTATTGAAGAGATAGGTAAGGTCATATTTTCTTAATAACATTATCTTAATTATATTAAGTACCAAATAGTGGGGAAAATGTTACTAATACATGAATACATCAAGAATAACCAGATTAGAATAAAATTCATGAGTTTTCTTGAATTATGGATCATAAAATTTCATTAATGAAATCATGATCATAAAGAATCTTGATAAACGATGAGATTGTTTCAATAAACCCTTACCACATCGTAACTTTTAATCATACTCCCCATGTGCTAAAATGAAATTAAATGGATATTTAAAATATCATGAAAAAAATCGATTGATGTTAAAAAATTCCAAAGGTATTTTATACACTTCATATAAAAATATAGGTTTATAACATGACATTTGTCTCAAAAGAAGTAAAATTGAGAGAAAATTACTTTACTGATTTGGTAACTTTTGAAACATAAACCCCAGGATATAAATATCATAAAATGGTTATGTAAATACCCATATATTTAATTATAATAGTAATATAATACATTTATGGGAAGTATATACACCACAAAAATGAAGTTAGTGTTGAATAAGGCATGTATCTCACAGAAATAAAGAGTGAGAAGAAATTATCTTACCTTGAGTTCGACTTATCTTGTGTGTATTTATATTCCTGAATAATATAATTATGTTAATTAATTAATTTTTTCAGATCCTTTTTCATGTTTATTATTACTTTTACTTCACTTATTACCAAGTTGTATACAACTTCATAAACAATTAAGTTTAAGTCGGGTGTTTTGACCAAATGAAGTTCAAGTCTTAAAAATGAATTTGGTTGGTTGACTATTGTCAAAGGGTCATTATATAAAAATATAAAGAATAATAATCATGAAATAATTATCATATTTATATATTAATTATAATTTTATAACCAATCATTAAATATGGTTGTAAAAAATGAATCAATGTTACAATCATGGAGACAGTAGGTCGTATGTACGCATGAGTAACTTTCTCATTTCTCAATGATCATTATGATAAGAAGATAAGTAACATTAATATTTCAAGAATTATAATAATATCTTAAATATCATATCATATACACTTATATATATAATTCTTGTTATGTAAATGGAATCACATCGTGTTGAGGAGGCGGTAGTCCACATGTTTATGAACGACGTATCACTATATAAGAGTGTGAAAGGATAATAAATAAAATGGTATATAATATATTTTGAGAAGTAAATTATATCATTAATATAATATATATGTCATGTATGTAACATATTTTTAATTAAAATAATCATTTATGAATTCCATGTATTGCGTGAAAAAATCGCATCGCTTTGAGTGGGTGATAGTCCACACTTCCTAAAACAAAATTATTGTATTTATACCAAATGGAAATTATAAATATATGTGTTGTAAAAGGATTACCGAAGATTAAGGACATAATAAATATAATATATAAAATATTTAAATAGATTTTCCATCATAATTTCCACCTTGATAGGCAATAAAATAAAAATGGACAATCATCATTTCTTGAGGATGTAGTTTGCCATACACGTAAACAATACGTTTGTTACCCATTAGATGGAAGTGTGTGAAAGTGTAGGTCTAAACCTTAGCATAAAAAAACCAAGTATATCTAGGATAATTTTTTTATACAATAATCTAATAATAAAAGTTTAGGTGGTGGATAATGGAAATAACATAAAAGAACTTCATGAAGAATGTTACCTCTTATTTGGGTAACTCTTTTTGGTTTGCACCAAAGAACTTCCTTGGATTGATTTCATCCCAAAGTTAGGATTCAATGAGGAAGAGAGGTATTTTGGGGAGCTATTTGGGTAGATATTTTTCTGGAAAAAGTGTCTTGAGATGTGTGAGGAAGTGGGAGGAGATGTGGCCTTTTATAGTGGATGAGGAGTGGCACTCTTGTAATATTTTGGGAAAAAAACATCGCCTATGTTTTTTTAATTAAATTGGATAAAATAATGGTAAAATTTAGATAAAAGAGAGTATATGAATTCAATATTTCCAGAAAATTTATTTTTGAAAAGTTTATAGGTTATATTAGGCCTTAAGATTAGGGTTTAGTCACTTGTTAAGCATAATTTCATCTTAATCTTTATAATTAATTTTAATTACATTCACTAATATTTCTGATCAAAAAATAATATTACCTTATTAGAAATTATAAATTATGATGATTAAAAATATTTAATCCATTTTTCCAAATTCCAATTACAGAAGTGGAAGAAATTAATTTAAATTTAATCTTGCAGACGGGTCGACAAAATGGGTTTTTAAAGTAAAAAACTTCAAAAGCTTTCTAGGTTTTTATACCCAATTTAAATGTGACATTGATTCTAATGAACTATATTGGATAAATTGAAAAACATTTATCTAATTAAAATTAAAATTAATTGAAAATATAATTTAAACTTATAAATAAATTAGATGAAAAAAGCATTTTTGAGTTAAATTTTAATATTTTTCAATATTCATTAAAAATGAAACTTCACAGAAAAATACTAAAACTTCACCCTAACCTAATTTTTATTTTTCACTTTAAAAAATGAAGTTTATTTTGGCATATAAATTTATAAAATTTTGAAAATTTATATTTAAAATAGGTTTTCCATCAAAAGGCGGTAAAAGTGCCATGATAAAAATATAGGTTTTTATGTGTAATATCAGGCTTGTTCTTATCTTAGGTCTATAAAATCTATTGGATGAAAATAAAAAAAATATTTTTTTTAATATATAATATATATAATACATTAATATTACTCAATAAATTTAATTAATTTAATTTCTTAGTATTAACCAACTTTGTGATAATAAAAATAGTTTTCTATAAAAATATTCCATTTATATTCAATTGGTTCTTATTTTCATTGTAACTAATGAATTCATTTTATATTTTGGTAAACCCAAGGTTTTAATATGTTTTTTAATCCTATTCATATATTCTAACTTAATGTCTAGGTTAAGTATAAATATATTAAATAATAATATTTTAATAAAATATTATTGTTTGGTAAAACTTGGTCTTGCGTGTTATGAAATCCATTAAGGAAAGTCAGTCTTATGTGTATCACAAGCTAGCCTTAGTGTTTCGTATAGAGAATAATAACCTTTATATTTCATATAGTGTAAGCATTTCATTGCTTATAATTAAATACAAATATAGTTCTTTAATATATATATAATATCTATCTTCAGTGTTTCGCGAAATGAAAAATATGAAAAAGAATAAATTATTTTTTAAAAAAATCACAAACTCTCATTGTGTTACATTCTACCCCCCTTAAAATCACTTTATCCCTCAAAATTCTTCTAGGTTATCAAAGGATGAATAATTGAACATTTCATTCATAGAAACACACATAATAAAAATGAATATTAAAACCTTTATTAAAAAGGAAAATTTGGAACTGTAATGGTTACGTAAAGTAACATATTACCAGGATTCCTCATAAGAGAACATAGTTTGGGAGTGATGATTTGACATGGAGAAAAACCATAATATATATAGGTAGTTATTGGGATCATAAATCACAAACAAGTGAATGATAAAAGAAAATTTGAGAGCCTCAAAGTCATTAATCTTTGATAATTTAAAAGGCAATCAGTTCAACAAAAATTAAGGTATTAGGACATCATATTTTTTTATCATTGTCCTTCAATTTAGTAATTATTTTATTGAACAAGAATATAAAGAAATATACTTACTTTATATATTTGTATGAAAAAAATGCATTCTTTGGTTGTTATTTTATCTATTTCTAATTCATCCATTACTTCATGAAATGGATGTCCAGAAATTAAATTTTATCTGTGAAGTACTAAAATAAAATTTTATCAAATCTTAATGCCCATAAAATAATAAAAAGTTCAACTATTTGTCTCTAACTATTCTTAAAAATCCATATGGTTAATACATTAATCTCTAAACATAAAAAGTAATACTACTAGTTCATAATTAATATTTATTCATCAAAAATAATTACACATTAACTAGGACATCACGTAGGCCAGTGGTAGGCGTGAAACCCTTATCGCCCTTTGGTCATGGGATCAAGACTCACGGTCTTTTCGGACATGATGGGTTGTCATCCATCATAAAATATGTCCTTTTTTAGGAATAAATTATTATAATTTCCAAAATAAATATGTTACATGCCCTTTAAATGAGTTTAATCACTAGAAATCCTTCTAACTTAAGGATTTCAATACAAACTCACTATATAAATACTTCATCTAAAGTTTAAATTAAACATTCCATAACTGATTAACCATATAACCCTTAAAAAAGATGAAAATAAAAAACATTATAAAGAAATTAAAAAAAATCATCTTAACATTGATCCCGTATATATCAAAAATCAGTTCTTGGTTGTCACATTCCAAATATGTGACTACCCTCATCATATATTCTCTTAAAACATGGTAATAACCAAAATTACCATAAATAATTTTGGAAAACATGAATGATTCCTTATTCACAAGGTTACTGAATATATTCATTATATCCAATAAGTTGTAATCTTCATCCAGGATGACATAGACCACTTTTTCAACCAATCAATAATCAAGTCTAGGGTAATCAATGCTATACAATTTACTTTATCCAAATCAATTATCTCTTTATCCATGAGAAATACAATTTTCTCAACTTCTTGATCACATTAAGGGTTACCTTCCCTTAATAAAAATATCACTTTTCTAAGTCTTTATCACCATTAAACATATCATTTTAAATTCATAAGTAAAAATTATACTAAAAATACTTATATATTTCATGATTCATATGACATAATCTTTGAATTCCAAAACATAAGTACTTCATTCATCTAATTTTATTCTTAAACCATTACTTAGGATTCATAAACATATTCCTTAATACCTTTTTTCTATAATATGAAATATGGATCATTTCGTAAGGTTTATAAACATCAATCATATCATACTTCATATGATTAATGTAAAAAATACTGGAAGAAAAACACATACCTTTCACATGTATTTTGCGGTCTCTTGGTCTTCAGAAGTATAACCAATACTCATACCACCTTCTTTATTATCTTTGTGAGATTTCCACTTGTGAAATAAATTTTCATAATTCACATACTTTCCAAATATAAAACATTAAATTCTAACCATATTCCTTCTAGTTCTCTCCTTTTACTAAAACCAAAATGCATGGGGTGATCAATACATATCATAGAAAAAACCACATAATGATGAAAAATTACTTATATGTTGTAAAAATAATAACACCTAACTTTTAATAAATGACACCTTAAGTTTATCCTTGATTATCAATAGTCATATTATATTTAAATCCTTCATAATGGTCCATTAATATTTTGTGAATTTCTAAATCATATCCCCCCAAGAGTGTCAAACCAGGTGTGCAGTAAGGCCTGTTATCATGTACTAGAGTACCTTGAGTCTGGACTAGGAGATATTGTCAATTTCTTTATTCCTAGGCACATATATGTTATATCCACATCCACTTTTAGTATCCATAAAGAGTTGTATTTATATGAAACCACTCACTCTGTCCTTTATAAAAATTCCAGGACATTTTGGAATACTTTTCCTTATCCTTAGACTTATACATAGACAAGTACATAGAGTTATCACTAAGGTCTTCTCATAATAGTTTATAAAGGTTAAATAAACCTTTGATCAGATACAAACTATAAATATCCAATATTAACATAAATATAAATTGCATAAATATTTTGGAATATTTAAAACATAATACAAACAATTTCCCAAAGACCATATTAGTTGAGTGCCTTTGGAAAGTTGGACACATAAAAACTGGTACATAGTTGAACTACATTATCTCCCACTGGGTTCTTCATGACTATAACCCTTCTTAGACACATCATACTTAATACATATCTTCCTAACATGGGAATGGAAACATAAAAAGGGGTGATTTTAGATATTTGGTAAAGGTAAACAAGGCATACATATAATCATAAACAAGAGTATAGGGGTTTGAGAATGTGATCATAAAATTATATGCTCATCCCCTAAATATCATAAAATTATAAAAATTAATCATGGAATAAATTTTTAGAGTTCATACGACATGAATTATAAAGAAATAAAGAACACAATCCACGAAATCATAACATAGGAATAAAACATGGAATTGTGGCAAACACATAGTCATATTATAAACCAATGAAAAGATTATCTACCAAGACCTTCATAACATGTTAATATTGGGATAATAATATATGTACCTACTTAATGAATGGTATTACCTTCCATGTAACCACTTTTTTTAGGATAGGGATGTCCTATTGTGTACCCTCTTGTTTCGGGCTTGGGATATCCTCCCACATGCCCTCTTATTTTGGGCAAGGGATGTCCTCCTATGTACCCTCTTATTTTGGGCTTGGGATGTCCTCCCATGTAACATTTTATCTCATGAAACATTTATAATAACCCAATTAATTGGAGTGAGATAGAGGTCCCACCCATCTCATAATAAAATCATACATACTTGTTCCAGAAAATCATAAACAATCATATCATAACCCATTAAATTAAAGGGTTGTCATAAACATGAAATCTTAAATTAATCTATGGAAAAATAAATAGGATTCATAATAATTTAATAAAATAATAACCCATGAAAATAAGTGGGTTTCATAGATATATAACTCTTCAAAGAGAAACATATTTCATAAATATCATGCTATAAAATACAAACCATTCAGATAAATAATTTGTATGGAAACATTAAATCATTTCCATATAAAGGCATGAGTAACACCAACAGATGTTGTCTTAGATGTGAAATAATTATGAATAAAATAAAAACAGTTCATGAGGAAATTAACCTCTCCGCTTTAAAATTTTTAAAACATAAAGACTTTTGAAAACCATTATCATGAAAATAAAATTGAAAACTTATAAAGGAAGCATTGAAAAAAATTTGAAATCCTTTTTCCATGGAAACAATTATAGAGGAGCTGGAAAACCTTTTGAAAAATAAATTATTTAAAAATATATTTTAAAAACATTTTCTTAAAAATTATCTTTTTAAACATAAAAAGGAAGCATCAATGAAATGATAGTGGGTAAATTTATACATTCTGTACGAGGTAAAAATAAAATTCCTTTTTCATAGTAAAAAATATTAGAAAAACTTCATTGTTTAGAAATTCATAATAATATTACTTTGAAAACATTAGAAAAATATAAAAAGGTTAATAATTTATTTTAATGATTATATGAGATTAGAAAAAATATTCATGGAATCCCTTTTTGGAAAGAATGGTTTTCAAGGAACACATATTTCCAACAGATGAGAGAGGAAATGTCATATTTTCTTAAAACAAATTATTAATTATCTAAATTACCAAAGTGATAAAAAAATGTTACTAATACATGAATAAATTATGACTAAAAATAGTATAATAAATTTCATTAGTGTTCTTTAATGATGGATCATAATATTTCATTAATGAAATCGTGATCATAAACATTCTCAATAAATGATGAGATTATTTCAATAAACTCTTACTATAAGGTAACTTTGAATAATACTACCCATGTAGGAAAATTAAATTACATGGAGCTTTAAAATATCATGAAAAAATAGACTCTTGTTATAACATTTTAAATTTAGTTTATACACCTCATATAAAAATATATGCGTATAACATGGAATGTGTCTCAAATAAGGAAATTTGAGACAAAGTTACAATACTGATCTAGTAACTTTTGACACTTAAACCCTATGACATAAAGATCATAAAATGGTTATGTAAATACCCATAGATTTAAATATATGGGGAATATAATACATTTATGGTCAATATATACAACACATGAAAGAATTGAACAGTGAATAGGGCATGTATCTCTTGAAAATAAAAAGTGAGATGAAATTCTATAACCTTGAGTCTGACTTATATCATGTATCTTTATATTTCTGCATAATAAACTTATCTTAGTTAATTAATATATTAATAAAACTTTTAAAATTTATTATTAATTTTATTTACTTATTATCATTTTGTATTCAACTATTTAATAATTATGTTTATGTCTGGTGTTTTGACCAAATTCAGTTCATGTGTTAAAAATGATATTCATTGGTTGAATATGGTTAAAAGGGTCATTACATAAACATATAAAAAAAATAATTAGGAAATAATTATCATATTTATATATTAATTATACTTTTAAAATCAATCATTAAATATGGTTGTGAAAAATGAATCAATGTCACAATCATAGAGATGATAGGTTGTACGTACGCATGAGTAATGTTCCCATTTCCAATGATCATTATGGAAAGAAGGTAAGTAATATTAATCTTTAAATAAATATAATTATATCATAAATACCATATAATGTATACTTATATGTATAATTCTTGTTATCTAAAATTAATCACATCGTGTCTAGGAGGCGGTATTCCACATGTCCATGAACGACGTTACCACTTTTTAAGTGTGTGAAAGGTTTATAGAAAAAAAAGTATATATTATATTTCAAGAAATGTAATTATGTCATGAATATAATATAAATGTTATTTATGTCACATATTTTCAATTAAAACTATACTTTATTCATTTTATGTATCGTGTGAATGAATCACATTGCTTTGAGGGGGTGGTAGTCCACACTTCCTCAAATGAAATTACTAAACTTACATAAAATGGAAATTATAAAGATATGTGGTGTAAAAGGATTGAAGAATAATAAAGACAAAATAAAAATATATATAATATATTTAAACATAGTTTATATCATAATTTCTGCCATGATAGGTGGTAAATAAAAAATGAACAATCATTGTTTCGTGAGGCGGTAGTTCACCATACATGTAAACAGTATGTTTGTTACCCATTAGATGTAATTGTGTTTAAGTGTACATAAAACCCATAGAATAAAAACATAATAGTATATTGAGGATAATGTTTTTTCTATAAAATCATGGAAAAATAAGGGTTGATGGGGTGGATAATGGAAATAACATAAAAGAAATTGAGGAAGAATGTTACCTCTTATTCTAGTAAATTCTTTAGGTTTTCACCTAAGGGCTTCCTTATATTGATTTATTCCAAAAGTGAGGATTCAAGTAGGAAATGAGGGATTTTTTGGAGTTATTTTGGAAGATTTTATTCAAGAAAATTTGTCTTGAGAGGTGTAATGAAGTGGGAGGATAAGGGGCTTTTATAGTAGGGGAGGAGTGGCACTCTTGTAATATTTTGGAAAAGGGAAACCCCACCAACGTTTATTTGTTGAAATTGGACCCAATATTGGTATAATGTAGATAAATGTTGGTATAAGGTATAAATATTTCTATATAATGACTTTTGGATAAGTTTCTAGGTTATATTTTTTCTTATGTTTAGGGTTTAGTCCCTTGTTAAGCTTAATTTCATCTTAATCATTATAATTAATTTCAATGACCTTCACTAATATTTTTGGTAAAAAACTATATTTATATTATTAGACATTATAAATTATTCTAATTAAAAATATGGAATATATTTTTCCAAATTCCATTCATAGAATTGGCATAAACTAATTTAAATTTAATCGCACAGATGGGACAACAAAGCATGTTTTTAAAATAAAAACGTTCAAAAGTTCACTAGGTTTTTATTACCAATTTCAATGTGAAATTGATTCAAATGAACGAAATTTGATAAATTTGATAAATTTATAAATCATTATCTAGTTAAAATTTAAAATCAATTAAAAATATAATTTATCATAATAAATAAATTATATGAAAAAATCATTTTTGAGTTAAATTTCAATATTTTAAACCATTCATTAAAAAATGAAACCTTAAAGAAAAATACCAAAAATTAAAGATAAATTAATTTTTATGTTTTATTTCAAAAATTAAGTTTATTTTGACATATAAAATTCATAAAAATTTAAAAATATATATTTAAAAAAAGGTTCTTTATCCAAAGGTTGTAAAAGTACCTTAATAAAAATATAGGTTTTTATGTATAATATTGGGCTTGTTTTTATCTTAGGTATATAAAATATATTAAATGAATATCAAAAACATTTTATTGAATATATAATATATATTACATTAATATTACTCAATAATTTTAATTAATTTAATTTATTAGGATAAAACAACTTTTTGAGAATAAAAATAGTTTTTACAATAATATTCCATTTATATTCAATTGGTTCTTATATTAATTGCAACTAATAAATTAATTTAATATTTGTATAAACCATAGTTTTTAATATGTTAGTTAATATTATTTATATCCTCTAACATAATGGATAGGTTACGTCTAAATATATTAAATAATTAAAATTTAATAATATATTTTGGTTTAGTAAAACTCGATCATCCGTGTTCCACAAGCCATCAAGAAATGTTAGTCTTGCATGTAACATAAGATTACCTCAGTGTTCCATATAGAGAAAGGTATCCTTTATATTTCATGTAGTGCATGATTAACTTGGAATTTCATAGAACACAATCCAAAAAGTATGCTTTAATATATATTAAAGAATTATTTTCAATGTTGGGTGAAATGAAAAATATCAAAAGAGTAAATTAATTCGAAAAACAATTAACAAAATCTCAAGTTGTTAAATATTTCATTCAATGAAAACCTTTAGATCAGGTTCCATGGTTCAACCTTACAAGGTTTCATTGTACCATGGTGTGTAGGTAATGCCATTAACTAGTTTAGGGGTTAGTCAGGATGAGGTAGAATTTTGAGAATAGTGTCATGATTTCTAGGGGTTGAATATTATAATGTAACATAATTATCCATTATTTGAACTAACTAGTTTTAGTAAAAGGAAATATCATTGACCATTAGAGAAAATAGATCTTCATGAGAGTATTGGGCTACAAAATTCATAATCTAGACTCATTATGGTGTGAAAAATCAATGTCACGCAATAACACTATACATTCCATATTTTTGTAGAAAACCATGGTTCCACATGAATTCATTAAATTTCCTCATTATATTCTAAAAAATAATGATATTTTGGAATAATTTTGGATGAACTTTAAAATGAATGATTAATCCTTTGGCCTTTTCTTTAAAAAATATATATAATGAATCCAAGGTAACTATTTTTCATTATTTATTCTCTTTGTTCTTAAATTCATTCATTCCATGAAATTCCTTTTCAATCCTACCCATTCCATGAGTTCCTTATCAATGGTTTTTAGAGGATTCATGGTAAAAATTTTCACATGGTTCTATGGAATCATTGTTAGGTTTCATGTTTGTATTCTTCATCAAATATCTCATTCATTTTCAGTGATTATTGATTATTTCTATCTAGGTAGGGTATTCATTATATATAATATATATATTATGTGTAAATGTGGTATTAATATTAATTTTATTATAATGAGTAAATAATTGAGATTGACCCAAGGAAGATAATAAACTGTAATTAACTAAATGAAAGGGGAATGAGTAGATTGATATGAAATTATGTTATTCATTATCCTACCACCTCATGATATTTCATAGATAGTGTGGTGATATATTACTAAGACTATATATGATTACTTTGAATACCTTACTTGACTAAAACTGATTAAACATATTATGGATGGGAAGAAATAAATGGAAATGAATGATACATTCATTGAAGTTATCCTTAGTTATTTGAAATACTTAACTTGATAAAGCATACGTTTGGACACATTTTTTATATAATATCCATTACCACCCATTGAGGGTAAATTAGGTTTCACTGATTAATAACACTTACTCATAAATTATTAATTTAATTAATATTGTAAATTATGGTGATGATTACTAGAATTAATAGTATTGGATGACTACATTAAGTAATTATTTCCAATTATCTTGAAAAAATAGACTCAATTGATATAGATTGATCATAAATATGTGTTCTATAATAATTATTATTTAACTTAATTTTTATATATTTAAAATATGGAGACTTTATTTGGGTTTATATGGAACATGATTTTGTGGTTTTATATATTTAGGGTGGGATTATTTGAAGTTATAATGGTAGTGTCTTTGTCTTTTTTATGGTGGGATGATATTTATCGTTATGAAAAGTTTTTAGAACATTTTTTGGACAGTTATATAGAACTAGGGGCCCTTAAAGGTTACTATTATTATTGATTATAAGAGAATTATTATTTTTTGGTATATCCTTTCATGAAGTCAGTTATGTTGTGACTTAGTGTCCGGTATTATGTAATGGTAGCAAGTTGATGAATTAACTGAGTAGATATTGTACTAGATATGTGAAATGGTCATGTCAGGTGGGGCTATCCAAGACCATGCAGGTTTGAGCCCATGTGGGTTTGTCCGTAAAGGACCGCATATAATGCGAACAAAAAACATCAAGCCCGCCCTACCCCACATAAGCCCGTGGGTATCCTGCAGTCTTCC
Organism: Viscum album; assembly: GCA_963277665.1. Lineage (NCBI taxonomy): Eukaryota > Viridiplantae > Streptophyta > Magnoliopsida > Santalales > Viscaceae > Viscum > Viscum album. Next base: position 1,260,855,711 of record OY728122.1, read on the forward strand.
TCACATTTAAAAGGAATATACTACTTATAATCATTTAAATATTTTAATTTTTTCTCATTCATAAGGGTATTTGACGGGAGAAGTATGGATTGATAGTATATAGAGTTTTAAAGGTTATGATGGAATATTTTTATGTGGGTTAATGGTGGTGTGTGGAAACACTGATATAGTAGCAAGGTGTGGTGATGCAAAGTAGGTGAGTGATCGATGAGGGGTGATGAATGATGATATTGGTTGTGGGGTGATGAAAATGGATGGACCTAGGAATAAATGACTCTCTAAATAATGACCAGTTTTAGAGGAGGCTATTAAGCTTCCCATGATCTCGTTTCCTGTTTTCATAATAAAAAAATTAAATTAAATAATAAAAAAATTAAATTGACCCAAAAAATATTATAATTATAATAAATCCTTTAAAATTGAAACCATGTTCTAGGGATATAAGTTCCATTTTTGGAGAGGTACAATGACACACCTTGTGAATATGGTTAATAATTACTATATAAATAATATAATATCATATTAAAATAATAAATATAGACGTACTAAAAATTAATGTGTGAATGAATGGTGAATTAGTATGACCATTATGGTGAGAAATCAAATATCATGATTTAATAATTATTTTTTATTAAAAAAACTAAAATTTTGAAGAAGCATATATTACAAAAAAAAAATATTTTTTAAATCAAGCTTGCATGTAAGCCCACACCTATGTAGGCTCAAACCATTTTGGCCCAAACCCACACGGGCTCAACCCACATTGGTCTAGGATCTTAACGGCCAAAATTTTTAGGCCCAACCCACCCCACATCTGTCCCATACCCGTGAAACCTATGGTTCGTGGGCCCATTTTACATTGCTAGATTATACTTAGCATATTTGATGATGATTTATTAAATGTTTAAAATGGAAGGTTCATGAACTAGAATTGTAATAATGAATTATAGAACACTGAATTTAGATGATTAATATAAAAATTGATCCATAATTTGTAATGGGATATTATAAAATGATTGGTATTTTATTAATAGTTGAATATTTTTCATAGTAATGAACCATGAGGATAGTGATCATAGAATGGTTTAGTTTCCAAATTCCAAATGATTAAAAATTGGTTTTCATATGGAATCTTAGTTATAGTTTGAGTCTTATGTTGGATGGTTTCCCCTATAATGGTTTTGTACTATAATATTTATTATGTTATTATTTTTATTGTGATCAATATTTTGAGTTGGATAACATGACAGATTCCTATAATTGGAATTATTGGCGTCTTCCCCACTTACATGTTGTATAAGATATAGATTGTGGTCTACTCCATAATACACTCTCTCTTCCTAGTGTATTATTTATATAAGCATATCTAAGATAGGTTGCATTATGGTTATAATATATATATATATATATACTCATACAGGCTGTAGTGGTTTGAGGATTGTGAGATACATGTATTTTAAGGTTGTAGTGGCCTAATTTTATAGTGTATACATGTATATAGGCTTAAATGGATTATATTTTTTACCTTTTATTTATATATGGGTTTTTACTAGATTAAGGTATAGTGTGTAAATACACAGGCCATAATAGCTCATGATTTTACTATGTGATTACGGGGATGTGATGGTGATGTGACTATGACATTGTGGATGTGATGATTTTTCATTTAAGTGAGTTATGACCTATATAGGGTATGGGAGTAGTAGGACATAAGACATGGGGTGTAAAGGCCTGAATCTGCATTGATCAATCCCTTGGAATGTTCTGAGTCTTGCGGAGCTTGGACGAGGCTCAGAGGAAGTATGGAGTAGTTCAGTTTCTTGAGGCTGGATATAAAGAATGTTTTCACATTGTGAAGAGTTAAATAATGTGAAATTGGAATTCACGTCTGGTAATATTTTGGGGTTTGAAAAATAAAATAAAATTGAAAGGTGATGGCTTTTTTGGAAGAAACTAACATCGAGGCATTACACAACGTGAAATCAAATTACACGTCATGTAATACCCTAATGTTGTAATGTTTTAAGTGTTTTTTCAGCAGTTTGGGATGTCAAACCCTTTAACTGCATCTTCCCTCTCTCTCACCTAGGTGGCCCAATAGTCCCCTCCATAGGGTTTTGGATACCCCTTCGACGGGAATCGATATCGGGCATCCATCTTCGATATATAGTGACCCGGCTTGATCCAAGGTGTGTTTCCTTCACTTTCTAGTGATTAATTTTAATTTGATCTTTTTTTCCTCACATTATTCTTCCCATTATATGGTGTTTGCTTACCCATAGTTCTAATGTGGTTTCATTCAGTTATTGTTGATTTGGTGGTGCCACAGCGTCCCTCGATGGATGTAGTTATTACTGGAGGGGTGATCATAGATCCATTGTGTGGTGAGTTCTTGTGTGAAGAACGTTGATAACCTTTTTAGGTAGAGGATTAATTTATTCTCTGTTTATTTACATGAAATTATATATTTGGCATGATTTATCCCCTTAGATCGTAATGAAATTGACCTGATAATTATTTGAATCGGATCAAATAATTGATGTCGATCTGATGGAGTTTTTGTTTTTGTATTGTGATAATGGTTTGCCTCTTGTTTTTCTAGATAGTGTGATATCTATGCCTTTCTTATTTTAGCATGTTTTACTTTATGTAAATTGGTAAATAACAGAAATCCAAAACCAATTGATAATTAATTGGCCAATGGAATTAAAGAGGTATGTTTAATGAATCCAGTTGTTACTATTGCAATTTGATGATAATAAAATTAATGAAAGTGTGCATGTATAATTTAATTGGTTAATGAACTTGAAACATGTTGATTCTTATTCACAAAAAGAGTTAAAGTCATGTTGAATTAATAATTTTATTAATTTTTGATAGCTGTGATAGCATGTTTCATAGGTTTCCCATAGTTGGAACATGTGACAATGAATCTGTTAATTCAATATTGAATAATAACTTGTTGTGTGATAAAATATAATTCCTTTGTAGGGATTTATTTATTCATTTGCTGGTAAAGTTTGAGTTTCTTATGATTTTTATCCATGTGATATCATTGGGTGTAAAGGCTAGATGCCTTGCTTTAGGGATGAGAATTCATTCTTATGTTTGTCTTCTGCTTATTGTGATATGTCGTGAGCTAGGCATGGGTGAGCCTATAAGACTATTATGGTGTGAGGGATAGGGAGTCCCGAAGGTGATTTGATCCGAGGATGGTTTACCCTAGAGGTATGTTGTGGTATGAGGGGCAGGGAGACCGGGTTTTTGTGGCATTAGTTGAAACATGGAGGGGAGAAATGTATCATTATATGAAAATGGGTGTTGGGGAGGACACCAGATATGATGGAATGGGTTGAAGATGGGATTACCCATTGATATGAAAGATGGATGCTTGTTGAATCTATTGTTTGGTTGGTGGCCAAGTTGTTTGTTTAAATTATTTCATTTCTCCACTTCTTGAGTTATATGGATGTGTTTGGTTACTCTCTTTTCTTGGGAGGTGAAGACACATAGGGTTTTCCATGTGCTTTCTATGTTTATCTCCTCATGGTTAGAAAAGTCTACTCTCCTACTATAGGAGGTTAAGACTCTATGGGTAGTTCATATACTCACTAGGTTGATCCCATTATCTTTAGGGAGCTTAGAATACTTTCCTAGTTCACCTGGTTATATGGAAAGTAATTTTGTTAATAAATGAATAAATGTTTAACCCATGGGGTGGGGGCTTGTTGCGATGCAATGCTAAGGTTGTAATTTTGAGAACCCATGGGCTCCGTTTTCTTATTCCTGGAGGGAACATATCTTTTTTGAGATGCTTATGAAATGTAATGTGGAAAATGATAATGGTTATTTAATGGTTTTGAATTAATTAATGTAAAGTAAAACTGATGAAAAGGGATAATATAGTTTAATGTAGCTCTTTAAATGGTTGTGTGGTTATAGGATTTGTGATCTAAGTATTGGAAGCTGAGAGTCTGAGAGACGTTAGCTACAGTTGTGTTTGAGACTAGGATATTCCCTTAGTATGGTTTTGATCTATATTATATCATATAATTTTTGTGTTTCTATATTCTACTCTACCCGTTCGGTTAGGTAAACTGAAACCCTATGGATTTTTTTCCCTAAGGGGTGTTTTCCCCAAAATCCTAGTGGGAGGATGGATGGATGACTACCCCCTTTGGCCTTACTCTCTTCTCTTGGTAGTTACCTGTGTGGGTGTTCACAGATGTTAGTTTTCCCCATATATTTATTTATAGGGATGTAATGGATTGTGGTTATTTAAAACACATATATTCTAGATATAGTTTATAAGGACTACTATAGGTATAACGTGTATAGTTTGTGATGGCTTGATGATCCTTACTCAGTGTATGGGTTGTGATAGCTTGAGGTATAATACATGATGTATGATACACGTTATTCGAGATATGGTGGATCCTAAAAACTATCTGGTTACTTATGGTTATGTGGACATGGTGGTTTGTTGCAGGAGGTGCATGTTGTGGTGATTTTCCGAGGTGTATGTAGGCTAGCCTTTTTTAGAGAGATTCTCAGGACGTGTGATATTGGGGAAGATAAAAAAATAGTGGGGAAGTGGTAGTAGGGTAACTTTTATATTCTTTATTATATTATATTCTATTGTATGCAGTACGTGGTGAGAGTATCCATGGTGAGGTTGGGAACTTAGTATACTTGTTTAGGTGATGAGTTCGTTTCACTTATTGTTCACAGTGATTTAGTATGCCTTCTTTTCCTTTTTTCATGAGAGGATCTGGGGAGGATCCTACTGAGTTTGATTTTATACTCAACCTACATATATACACACTAATTTTTAGTTCAATTGGATTAGGTTAGAGATCAGGTCAGTTACTACTAACTTGTGTTCACCGGAGCTATTTGGGATTCATGGTTGTTGTTGTCTTTACTTTCTTTTGGTACTTTTCGTTTTCCCTTTTAGTTTTAGTAGTTCTTGCGTGAAATTAAATTTATGTACTGGGATTTTCTTTTATATTGTATTTTGAGTAGAATTTATTTGGTTTCGAACTTATCTCTCTCTTCTACATGTGTTTCTTTTAGAGGGTAATGCCTTATATGTACATGTTTCTTAGACCCTCGATGCTAGTCACCAACCCAAGGCCTACTGGAGGTAGGACTCAAGGGTCACTATCTCTCTTATCCCAATGTTGTCCCAAGAGGTGTACAACTTGTCGGGAGGGGATTGTGATAGAGTGGTATCAAAGGTTATGTTGAGGGATATGATTGAGTTTGGAATTAGGAATAGATGAGGCTACATGTGTTGTTAGGGAAATGATGTCAGCTAAGTTTATAAAGCATTGTAAACCCAAGATACTAACTAAGACATAGGTATTTAGGGCCCCTGTGATCAGATTCATGAACCTTTAATCTTATCATATCTACTAAAAGTGGTGATACTAGATGTTGGGTAGAGATCTTAGAAAGGATCTAGCATCATTATTATTTGCACATATGTTTGAATGGGTATAACTAGGGATGGGTGAACCTAAAATGAATAAAATAAAAATAATTAATTAATGTTAAAGTCTTCCATATTCTAGGTTTATGGGATCTAACTATTTTTTATTTTGCAAGTATTGCTTCAATTTGACATCCTTTTTAGGTTCGCACAAAATATATTTAGAAAGTTGTACCAAAAGATCATGGAAAAGTATATATTGATGTTGATAAAACTTGGAGAAGGACACTCTGAGAGTTTCAGTTCTAGAGTTGTTAGTGATAGGAGGGATCTATTTCAGATTCAGTCATGGTATACTGGTTGGAGGAGGTTGATATAGCCTTCAGTTCTATCTATGTTTATAAGGAGAACTGGTTGTCGTTAGCTTTGACGATGTTGTGTGGGGAAGGGAGGAAATGTTGGTTCTTTTTTCTCATGGATTGCAAGGAGTTTGTAGTCTCTTGGGAGGAGTTATGAGACCAGTTCAAAGCCAAGTTTCTTTCTTCGACTATAAAGGTGACCAGTCACCAGGAGCTTCTTACCCTTCAGTAGGGGTGCTCCAGTGTGCGAGAGTTTGTAATCCACTCTAGGAACATTTTGCAATATTCTTCGTACCTATTGTCATATAAGGAGGCCAGTGTGAGGCATTTTGAGGGTGCTTTGCATCCAATGATCAAGTGCCAGGTCATCCCATTTATAATGAATACATATCTCAAGGTACTAGAAATAGAAGAGGTCATTGAGAGGATATTGTCCAGAATGATATCATCATGATAGGGGAGTGCTCAGGATTCCTCATGAAGCCGAGTTGTGGTCTAGGGTTCCCAATTGTGAGGATAAAAGAGATTCCAATTAGATGAGAGTAGGTCCTAAACATCAATGTATCATTTCTCTAGGGGTGGAGGCTCTTAGACCTATGCCAAGGGATCAGGAACATTTTTTTCTTATGGGGGATGAGGTCATCAATGTTGAGAGTTCCCGACAATTCTGAGTAGTTAGTTTTCGCTAGTTTTTTTGCTTCAAGTTCCTCATTTGTGGTAGCTCCAACCAAGGTAGAAGCAATAGGTTTCCCCATTTTGGGATCACTAGAGAACAGATGGGCATATAGATGAAAGCATTAGAACACTCCATGTCCGCATAGATCAGAGTGTGGCTATAGAGGTGGTCGTCAACATGTTCATAGAGGCATTAGAGTAATTCATTTTCAGCTTCCTACTTTAGCGTTGTCAGCGTTAGGTGAGCCAGACATCATTCGAGGTACCCTTCGCTTGTTTTCTACTTGGGTGCATGCTTTGTTTGATCCAGGAGTGACACACTCATTCATATCACCCTCCCTTTTCGATTATTTGGTACTTGAGGTAAAGAGGCTTCCAGTTCCTTTGGTGTTGACTACACCAGTTGGAGGTCATGCTAAATTTTCTGAATTATGTAGAAACTGTGAGCTAGTGTTGGGGAAGAACCGCTCTTGGGGAGATTTCTTATGTTTATGAATAAAACCATATGAAATCATCCTTATCATGGATTTATTATGTTCAGTATAGGCTATCATAGATTTCTTCAGGATTCTGGTTGTGTTCTTCGATGTTTATAGAGAACCAGTAGTGTTTATTGGTGAGTGATGCCCTCAGTTGGGTTAGAGTTGTGTTTTTTCCTTATCATCCTTGACATCTTGGATGAAATTGAGTTCTTCATAGGTTCAGCAATCTTTGTTTCCCAGGGTCATAGAAGAGTACCCTCAAATTTTCACACCCCGACCTATCTATTATTTTATTTTATTATTTTCTTTGGATTTTGAAATTTTTACCGAGGTTCGGGTTAAATCTCGAACCAAATTTTTGAGTTTTGTCAAAAAGCACACGTTTTGTAGTTGACGTCGCTGAGCACCTAGGTGAAGTGTGTTTTGGAATCCCCGCGCGGCTTTGTCCATGCAATAGAACACTACTCCTATCTTTGGAAAATTAAAATGAATAATTTTTTTAATTTATTGCATTAGTTAAAATTTTCATGGATGCTAATAATTTTAATTATTATTATTAAAATGAAATGAGTATTTTTTTATCAAATTTATTTTTATAGTTATAACTATTATTATTATTATTTAAAACTTTCCTTAATATTTATATAATTATTTAAAATGTTATTAATTTTATTACCATTAAGAATGAAGAAATCGTTAATAAATAATTTTAACATTATATTTTTATTAGTAAAGAATTGTTGTTAGGATCATTATTTTTAACATTTTTATATTTGTTTTATTATTATTATGAGCATCATTTTTATTATAATTGTCATTATTATTATTATTATTATTATTATTATTATTATTCTAGATTAAAGTTTTTATTTTTATTATGATGATTATTATTAATGTTATTATTAAGGAGGATTTACTATTATTATTATCTTTATCATCTCTATTTATTGGTGAATTTTAGTTTATTTTTAGTTTATTTTTATTTATTTTATTTCTTTTACTTCCTTTTTATTTCCATTTTTACCCACTCTTCCTCTCCCTTCTCTCTCTCTCTGTCATGACCCCCCTATTTCCCTAATCTCTTGCACCGCCAACCCCCCCCCCCTGTTCCTCTCATCTCCCTCTCCGCACTAGCCGCCTCCTGCCCTGCGTTGGTGCTGCACTAACCTCTCGCTTGCCTCCCTGCCTTACAACTGCCCCCCTCTAACTATCTCAGCATGTCCCCTTACTCCCCCAATGCCACCCACTCCACCGTGCTGACTCCCTACTTTATCCACAACATAGTCGGCTGCTCAACCCAAGCGCTATGCCACCCCCTCAGTCTTGTCGGCTCCATGCTTCAGCCACAACACCACATGATCAACCCCGCGCCCTCTAGCCACCGCGCACCTGCTATCTTCATTCCCTCCAATCTCCTTTTTGCTCTGACCAAAGATGCCCTGAAACCACCATCTACACCCAGCCTCCTCTACCACCCTCTACCCTTACCAATTCCTTACTTCATCCAACCAACAGTAGTGGACCCCTCTCCTTCCCTTTGTGCGCAACACACCTTCAACCCCTCCTCTAGAAGCAACCTTGCCAGCACATTTCCCTTTGACCACACATCTCACTGGTGCCTTCTCCGCCGGTAGTGTTTTTCCCCTTCAGTAGCTATCTTATTCTTGCTTTGTGTTTAATGTGATCCCATGGTTAGGTTTTAATTTTTTTTTTGTTTGGGGTCTATTTATTAAATTTTGAATTCAATATTATTGTGTGATGTTGATATTGGCTTCCCATAGGTGCGGTTGCGGTGCGAACTAGGTTTCGCACCGGCTTCGGGAGGGTCATCCGTGGTCGAGGTAGGATCCGTCGCTTTGACCCTTTAAATTTAGTATCACTTTGATTTCTTGTATTATGATCATTATCATTATTATTATTTTCAACTTAATTGGTATTAATTATTACTATTTTTGATTTCTAGAATAATATTTATGGGAGGAGTTATTTTGTTCTGGTAGAAAAACATTGTTTGGATAATTATTTTACATGTTTAAGTGATTTGGCATGTTTTTTTATTAATAAGATTGGTGTGAAGTTTATCTTTTAAAGGAACTTAGTTTTAATTTTTTATTTTGTAGCCTAATCTTGTGAAATAAGGTGCGTTTTAATGGAAGCGAGTTGTGTGTTGTTTAATAGTTTTTATTAAATTCTGCAGTTTTTTATTTTAACTATGCAAGTGGTGCACATTCTGATATGGTGTGTTGTGAGTGCTCGTTTAATTATAAAAAGTTTTTTTGAAATGATTCTAGGTGTGTAAAGTTGTGGTTACTCTTTGTAATTTGTTTATAAATTTTAAAGTGGATTATTAAGTAGTATATATGGTGCGAAGTATGTTTTGAAAACATGTCGAGGTGGTTTCTACACCATTTGTTCATTTGGATTGTCTTAAGTTGGTGTTTCTGTGTTTTTAGTTGTTTGTGTAGTTGTTGCAGCGTGTCGGTGTGGAAAACCATGATACTACGATCATCGTCTTGTGCGTGCTTGCACGCCTTTGTGAGGTGTGTTGCATCGTCGTGTTCAAGATGCAAATTGAGGAGGTCCCAAACTGCACTCGCATTTAAATTCAGAATTTATTAATTTCTTGATATTTTATAAATTTTAATAAATGGGAAATATTATAATATAATTAATTTTTAAATGATTATTTGGTGTAAAAAGAGACGTTTATTTTATATACGACACTTGAAATATTTTCCTGATGAACGAACACCCAGTAGTGAAAGCATGCACGTTCATCCTTTAAACATAATTCACGGAATTTCAAATGTAGTTTTGGTTTATTGATAAATGATTTATTTTGAAGCATGAACAAGTGTTTTGGTTCTCTTGAGAAATGAGGATTTTCTTTAAAATTGGTGAAGGCCCGTTTGGTACTTTAATAAAATAAATTATTTAGGAAAACTCTCTTTGGGGTGACTTAGGGGTGATCTTTGGTGTACATTGACTTCATGAGTTGTGTGTGATGTTTGTGCTTCATGATTGACTTTGTTGACTCACCCCTTTCCTTTTTATTATACATGTTGACATGGGAACCTGGCATAGTAAGTTAATCTTCTGAAAATGATTTCCACACTAGTTTAGATTATGCACTAGCTAGTGGCCCTCAATAAAGATTATACTCTACTAGGGGATTGAGCCCTTCGATTAGGTCAGGTAGGGAAACACTGAGTGTTTGGGAATTATGATGTCATTGAGAGTAGGCATACCTTTAGGATGAGTCACACATATAGTACGTTTTGGATTGTTCACAAGCTCCAAGGTTTTACCCATGTTTATTTTAGTGCTTATTTGTATGTGGTGGACAATTAAGAGGTCTAGTTCATTTGCTAGCCCTAGTGTGCCACTTTTTCCATTGCCCTTAGTCTGTGTGGTGTGTTGTGTGTGCTTTTCCTTTTGACTAAAAACTAAAATTTGGATTTCTCAATTGTTCGCAAAAATGTTTTAAAATGTAATGCACATGTTTCTTTCAAACATTAAACTTGTTTTTTAAATTAAATAGGGAAATGGACCGTTACATGTTTTAGAAATGAAATTTTCTATATGGAAACCCATATTTTATATAATTTAGTACAAACATAGAATTGATAAATTCTTTATTTAATGGTATGTTCATTTGGAATAGAATTAGTCGTGTCTACCTACTATGTTTTAATACTCAAGCCTATAGTGTTTTCTTGTTTTTTGTTTCTGTTACAGGTTCAACATGATTTTTCTTTTCATGGGAAAGAGTTGGTTGTGGTTTGGAGAGAGACTCTCGAAGTTACAAGGATTTTTTCCATGGTTAGGTTTTTTTGTGTTATTCTACCTTCTTTTCTCTACTTTACTTTTTTACTTATTTTCACTGGGCAATATCATTCCCAATTGTCCTCTATTGATGCCCTAGTGCTTATCGCCAGCCCAGGAGGATCAGGAATGCCTCTCGGGGCCATGTCGCAGACCAGCTCAGGTGACCAGTTCAGGGTAGACCCAGGTTGGTTTGTGACACAAATCCTTCCAAAGGAGGTTTTAGCATTACCCCATTGATGAAAGATCGAGTTTAGGATCTAACTATAGCCATGCGTGTCTCCTATCTTGACATCTCTGTATAGGATGGCACTTTCTAAGTCGCAAGAACTACATATACATCTCGATGTTCTATTCTGGTGTGGTTTTGTTCATCCAAGTGTGTCACTGTGGGGTGAACCCATTTTTTGTAGATGATGATGGTAGTTTGTGGTTGTGTATCGATTATCGTTGCTTGAACCAAGTGACAATGAAGAACCACTATCCTATTCCGTAGATTTAGGATTTATTTGATCAGATGAAGGTCACAAGTTGGTTCTCAAATATCTATTTTTAGTCTGGATATCATCAAATGATTATAAAGGATGAGGATATTTTGAATACTTCTTTCTATTGTCGTCATAGGCATTATGAGTTCATTGTGATGTCATTAGGTGTAAGAATGCTCCTACTGGGTTGAAGGGGTCAATGAAAACCATGTTCCATGAGTTCCTGGATAATTTTGTGGTGTCTTTAATCAAAGAAATTCTTATGTACTCCACATCTGAGGAGGAGCATACAAAGCATATTCATTCAATTTTGGGATTTCTTCGTCGTCAGGAGATGTTTAGGAAGTTACTGAAGTGTGATTTTTGGGCTTGAGAATTCCATTTCATGGGGAATGTTATATCCCAATAGGGAGTATTAATGGAAATATCGATGATAGAAGTAGTTGTGTCTGGAGAATCCCCCAAGATGGTGGTAGAGGTCTAAAGTTTCCTTGGTCTTCCAGGATATTATACGAGGCTCGTATCTGATTTCTCTCGTGTTGCGAATCCTATGACAGTGTTAACTAGAAAGGATCATGTTTTCTTGTGGACTGATCAGTGTCAAGAATCTTTTGAGTATCTGAATGAGAAGATGGTCAGTTTTCCTGATCTTTGTTTTCGATGTGGGGTTCAACTTGAATTTTTCTATGAAACTTCATATCTTGGGTTAGGCTATGTTCTGATGTAACAGATATCAATTGTGTAACACCCCAAGGATTTATAAATAAATTTAATACTGAATGCATAAAACAATGAGTCTCTACAAAACAACACTGTGTTATAAACAAGCTAATAAACATTTATTTTCCACTCCTATGATCTGAATTTTAAAAATATGACATACATGTTTACTTTTAGGATGATTTTTGGAGTCTGATAGAACAAACATAATTTTTTTTGAATAGTAATTTACCCTTATGAATAGTAACTTGACCCTTATGAATAGTAATGCACACTTATGAATAGTAAATTGACCCTTATAAATAGTAAAATACTTTTATGAATAGTAACTTAACCCTTATGAATAGTAATGCACCCTTAAAAATAGTAACTTGACCCTTATAAATAGTAACCCCACCAATATAAGTAAAAGTAGAATTTAGGAACCTTATAAATGAGAGTGAGTATTTTAAAAAATAATAATTAAGTGTTGGTATGTTTATGAGAAATAAACAATGAATTATAATTTTATAATTAATAGATTAATTTAAAAAATAATTCATTTTCATAAAATATATTCATGAATCAATATTTTGTTTTCATGTGATTATGAGATAATTTTATGAGACCCTAGTAAATTTTTTAAAATGTCATAAAATCATTTATAATATTAAAATTGGTATTTTTCTAGTAAATGGTTATTTTAATTAAAATTTAAATTTCTCATATTTAGAAAGTTATTTTATTAAAATGGAGTTCCTTTTTTATTCTACACGTTGAAAAATGGTTTGGTTGAATTTATGGGATCATTATGAAATTATTTAATTTGTGTTGGATAGTAAAAAATACAGGTTTTTATAAAACACGACATTTTTCGTGACATCGTCATGAAATTATTATAATATAAAAATTTATTTAAACTATGTAATAACTAAATAATTACATTTAAAGTGAAATATTGTATATAATTAATTTAGAACGTGAAAAGTATATTTTTTCATGATAAGTATTAAAATCATTGTCAATGTCGACGTAGTGACTGCGTAATGCTGACAAAGTCAAAATTGGTAATTTATATAATAATTGAGTGCTAAAAATTACTTTCAAGAATTATTTATTAATTATTATGTATTATTTATCTCTTCTATTTTTAATTTCTAATTTTAGTGTTATATAACATGAGTATTATACAAATGTCTGTGCAATGGATGTGCATGGAAAGAAAAGTCAAAATAAAAAATTTAAGAAGATGTCTTGTTATGTATAAGAGTGAATATACAAAATAAATAAATCCACAATTTTATTCTGAACCTAATTAATTTATCTTTATAATAGTATTTTATTTTCAATTTTTATATATGAACTAATAAACATTAATTCTTATGCAATGCTGATACAGCGATTGTGTAAGCATAAGTAAAATAAATAAAATGTTTTTAATTAAACATATAATAATTATTAAATGGCCCATATTTTAGATAAAATATTTTATATGTTCATTTTTATAATATTATCAAGTTTTGACTCAAATTTGGTATATTTTGGACCCACATGAAACACTTTAAATCCTTTATAATATTTTATTTCAAAATGAAATCAAGTTGTCACATTATAGTTTTAAATTTTAATAATATTGTTATATGATATTTTCCAGAGTTTTTATTCAAAAAATAATATTATTTTGAAATCTAATGAAATTATATTTATCATTTAATTTTATATTTAATTTTTAGACAAAAAATAAATACCATAATGGCTTCCACAAAGATGATGCAGTATTAATTGAATTAATGAATAAATAAAATAAATGATAATAAAAATAATAAAATAAATATAATTTTATATTATTAATCTAGTTAAGGGTTTCCTTAGATGAATATGACATTTATATGATATAATATAAAATTTTATTCTATTTTTAATCTTTTTTTTCGATTTTTTAAAGTCATATATATGAATAGTTTTTATCTTGACAAAATTGTTTTTTATGAATAAAATATCATATTAAATTATTTAAAAATACAAATTTTTTTGAAAAGTCTAAAAATGATAATTTTTCTTCAACAAGGTAACCCTCTTTAGTTTTAGGTATTTTTGGACTCTTAAACCCTATAATATAATTATTATATTTTAATAATTTTAGTGATTCCTAAGTTACCCCTCACCTCACTTATAAAAGGAGGTTCCTTCCGTCACAAAATTCATAACCATAAGCCTTATTTTTAGGCCAATATCAACCAAATTCCATACTTATCATCCCTTTACACATTATAGCACTTACTATCTCACTAAAACACCACTTACACGATCCTTAAGGTGGTTTCAAAAGAGAAATATTCAAAAGGTAAGATTTCTTCTTCTACTCTTTTAAATTATTTCTCACTTATACCTTATCCCAACCTTTTATAAAATTATTCATGAAAACTCCATTACCTTATATTTACTTTAATGTTGTTATGATAATGGAATATTCCATCATCATCTCTTCTTTTCCCTCATTTTATACTATTAATGAGAACATTATCCGAGATTTGTGAATTATCATATTCAATGAAGGCGGGTTTTCAATTTCCATAACTATCTTCAAAACTGGTCATGAAACCTTTATAATGGTTAAAAAAGATCATAATGTATTTATTTAATCTTATTTAAATTTTTTTAATCCTTACAAACTCATTATTTAAAATAATAATACAAAACAAGATCATTATGCACAAAAGCGACAAGTTAATCCAAGCATTTACCATTAACTTTTATCTAATGAGTCATCCTCATAGAATATAACCAATATCATTATAAGATAATTTATGTCTCTATAATGTCACTAATAATATATATTAATAATTTTGTATGTCTAACCACATTTCAAACGAACATCAATTCATGAATTCAAGTAAACTGGTCATGAAAACCAACGAAGAACATGCTTCCAAAACAATAAAATTGAACTTCTTAAACCCATCAAAAAGGAAAAGAATGAACATAATATGGTTAAATTAAATAAATTAAATGTATATTAAGTTATTTAATTATTAATTAATCAATAAAAATTTTATTATTCCGGTCATTAAGATCAAGTTGAGAACACCTTCACACTTAAGGTAAGAGGTTTCCTCGTCTCACTTCCATTTTTGTGAGATATTCATTATTTTATACTATTACTTGTGTATGGTGTATGCATGCTGCCCATTTATGTATCATATCATGAATCTATTTATTTTCATTGTACTCAATTTATCATTTAAATATTATTAATTTTGGGGAATACGAACTGATTGATTACAAAGTGGTAAGTATTTTCTTCCTGAACCTCCATTTTCTTTCGGGTTGCACTTATTCTCTATTCACCACAATGAAATTCTTATTTATTATTTTTTAATCCTAATAAATTATTTTTTAATTTTATATATATTTTTACCAATCATAATCCTTCTTTATTTTATGGGTAGTTAAATGTTTTAAAATAATCTTTCAAAAATTCTTCCGAAATGCAACCCCGATTCAAGGAACTTCTAGAATTTTTACATATTTTGAAGTTCAATATATAATATGTTTTATGCCATATTTATATTTCTAAAATCATAAATCTTAACATTAAAAAACTATGTTGGTTTATTTTTGGTTTTTTGAAAGTAAACATGCCTTTCCTCTTTAAAATCCTTTAATATTTTCCTTGAACCGCACTAAAGTGTTTTATTTCCAAAGATTCCTTAAAAACTAATTTAAAATGATTTCACCTCAATAAGACTTTATTTAATCCTAAAATATAATTTCAATGAACTTTTTATTTACTTTCTTGGATATAACAGTTTACAATCTGGTTTTTTATAAAATACAAATTATTTTCTATACGAACTCTTTTTCCCAAAGTAAAAAAGGATTTTTCTCATCTCACTTCAAATTTTATGTGGTAAATGCCTTATTCTTAACTTATTCCATGCATGTTTTTCATGTAATGACCTTTTTCATATCATACAATTAGTCTCCTTATTCTCATGAAATTATAATAGATTATTAATTGAATTTTTCAAGGTGGTATTGGACACTTTGGATTGTTTAAGGATTATTTCCTCAAGAATTTCTCAATGGTCTCTTTTAAAAGTATCTTTATTTATGTCAACATCATTTGATGAATATTTAACTTCATAGAGGTATATATATTATGATACCATCTATAATATATTGTTGAATGGATTCCTATTAGTTTGAATGTGGATGTGCTATCTTAAAACCATTCACCAAATTTACTCTGAATGGTTAGTAATTATGCTTAATGTTCAGGGGAAGTTATTTACATTTCATATGTTAGTTTAAATATGAATGTATATGTTTCTTATGTTTATCTCCAATCATATGAGGAAAAAATTGGACTTATTATATGAAGGTTTGGTCCCGCTATATCCCTTATATTCATTGGTAGGTCTCATGAGACAAATAGATATGGACAAGGTCACGACCTTGACCATTTGGAGATATGGTTTTGACAGATCCCTAAATCATTTTTAGACATCTTGGTAGAGTCCTTAACAGTATGTTTTAGAATGTCTGGAATATGCATTTCACTCATTATTAAGTAATAAATTCATATTTCATGTGGTTATTCGACTAATAGAATACCCATGATTATGTTTTATTATGAAGATGTTTACTTAGCTCGTATTCCTACCATATTATGTTCAAGTTAATTTTTAAATTATTGTTTTTTCAATTATTCATCATGCCTAATTTTTATGTTTATGTCTTATTCCACTGTAATGTTTTCCCTTACTGAGCGTTTGAGCTAACCCCTTTTTTATGTTTCATTTTATTAGGACATTAAAAAGTTTGTTATATTTGACCTGCAAGGATAAACCTAGATTTGTGGATGTTCCCAATAAAACTAATATTTTTTATTTATTTTCATGTTTTAATGTTGAACCTATGTATGTATCTAAATTTACAAAAATACTAAACTACTTGGTCATTTATTATTTTATTTCTTGTAATCATACCAATGTATTAAAATAATGCACCAACTCCAGGATTCTGGGGTTGGGGCCTTATAGTTGGTATCAATGGAAGTTTTGTAGAAAACATGGAAGATATATTTATAAAACATAGATTATATAAAAAAAACCCCTAAGATAGACTTGAAGATAAACATACAAGAACATCCTAGAATTTTGGTAAGGAATAGATTATTTTGATCTTCCTTAAAAACAATTCCCTATATGGATACTACAAGTCGACATGATTCTGGAACAGATTTACCTAGGAGTAACAACTCTGACAAGGTTTTTTGGCCTTGACCTAGGGTAACCTGGTATACGACAACGGGCCTTACTGCACATCTATTTTGACACTCTTGGGGTATATGCTTAGGATAATTCCCATTTTTTTCTTACATACCATAATGAAGGTTTTATTTTTCTAAAGTAACCAATGTATATAGTTCTAGGATTTACGATGCATAGATTTATTATCTATGTTATACCATGTTTAGAGTTATAGAAATTTCCTAATTTTATGAGAAAATATATCATATGGAATTGATTAGAAATGATGCCTATTAGAAGTAATGAGAACATCACCAATGCATGCGATGAAAGTAGTAAGAAGGATCTATCTCTTAAGGTCTTAAGCCATCGTCTCAAAGGAATATAGTCTCCCATGTTTCCTCATAATATGAAGAAATAGTATCATGTGATAAGCACATGAGCCTTAGCCCAGTTGGTGAGGACTCCTTAAGTGCATCCAGGAGACCTGAGATCAAATCCAGGTAAAGGCTAATTTCTGGTACTGTAGCATATACTGTAGCAGTTACTATAGTAGGTACTGTAGCAGGAAATGTGTAGAACTGTAGTAGGTACTATAGTGGGAACTGTAGTAGGCACTGTTTGGCATTGTAGCAGCTGGGAATATTCCCCCATTTGGGCCTTTGGGTCACCGATTTAGTCCCCGAGTCCTTTAAGGCCTTTGGACCACCCATGCCTTTAGGTCAGTTAGGCCTTTGGGCCACCTCAAGGCCTTTAGGCCACCATAAGTGAAGATGAAAACCATACAACCTACAGAGGAACAAACTTTATAAGGAGGAGGAGTAAGGAACATTCACCATAGAAAAAAGATAAACAGATTACAAGAATGAGAGGGTATGTCACCTGCCATTGGGACAATCCTGTGCATGCACGGGAAAGCCTAGCCGAACAGCCGTGCAAAGGTAGAGAGCTGATTTCACGATGAAGATGCTGAGGATGAGTAATTCCAAGTAGTTAGTATGGGTTGTATGTAATGTTTGAAGCCTATCAGAAATGAATTCCTCTACGGCCTACAGGCTATGTAATACTTATTCCTACAGGCCTTGTAAGGGTTCCACCTCACCCCTTAAAATGTGGATTATCAAAAATCAATAAAAAATTAAGGCCTTCGGGCCATTGGAGGAGTATCATGTGTTAAAAAGGTATGTAAAGAATTCACTAAGTCCTATGGATTTTAAGGGAAGTAAAAGAAGAAGAGGAAGGTAGCGAGAAATATAGATAAAGGGAAGAAGAGAAAGAAGGTTTTTCTCACATGTGATGACTTTGGAAAGAATCGACCTGGTAAATCCTTGAAGGGAATGGGTGCTTGTTATAAGTGTGGAGAAAAAGGACACCAATTTCATGATTGCAAGGGTAAGAAAAATGTTTCCAATGTATAATGCTTCATCTACAAGTATATGTGACACTATCCGAATCAATGTCCCAAGGGTCAAAAGAATATACCCAAAATGATGATTCTGGATAATGACCAAGTTATGATGCTTCCACATATGAAGTAGAATGATTAATATACCTAGTCAAGAATCATTTCATTTGAATATTTTATCACCAATGTACTTGTTATAAGAATTATGGAATATATGAGGATTTTACTATAATATTTTTCATTAGTGATTTGAAACCATAAGTTGAATGGTAGCGAGAAAAGATATTCAGTGTAAAGTTATACTTTTTGGAAAATGCAATATTAAAAAAGGACAACCCTTATTATATTTATAATGACAAAAATATTCACATGTTTAGAATGTGAAATTTTAGGGTTTCTTCATGTTTATTAAAGGTAAATAAGATAGCAGATGCATTAAAGAGGATAGATCATGGAGTTCTAATCAAAATGAGGTTTTCTAAGGACTCCGTGTACATGGATCTAGCAAGGATGTATATGAGAATGATTTTGAAGTATTATATCATGATCTTTTGGAAAGTTAAACCATTTTTGAAATGGTTTAAGTTGATCATTGTATTAGGGTTTAGAGTTTAATCCCACTACATGATGGTTTGATTATTCTTCCATGACCATGTTGTCCAATTAGAGTGCGTTATTTTATAGTAACTGATGCATTTCATTTTCCTCCTATAAAGAGGATATTTTAACCACATGTGGGTTTTCCACAAGGTAATTTTCAAGTATCCACCATTAACCTTCAAAATTCAATTTCAAAATTTTGAGGATGAATGTTTTGTGAGGGGATAATGTAACACCCCAAGTATTTACAAATAAATTTAATATTGAATACATAAAACACTGAGCCTCTACAAAACAAAACTTTGTTATAATCGAGCCAATAAACATAATTTTTTCACTTCTATAATTTTAATTTTGAAAATCTTACATACACGGTTGCGTTCAGGGTGATTTTTAGAGTATGATAGATCATACTTAATTTTTGGTGAATAGTAACTTACCCATATGAATAGTAACTTGACCCTTATTAATAGTAATGCACCCTTATGAATAGTAACTTGAAACTTATGAATAGTAACACACCATTATAAATAGTAACTTGACCCTTATGAATATTAATCTCAATAATATAAGTAAAAATAGAAATTATGCACCTTATAAATGAGAGTTAATTTTTTTAAAATTAATAATTAAGCGTCGATATTTTTATAAGCAATAAATAATGAATTACAATTTTATAATTAATAGATTAATTTAAAATATAATTCTTTTTCATAAAATTTATTCATGAATCAATATTTTTTTTCCTATGATTATTAGATAATTTTATGAGACCCTATTTAAATTTTCGAAATGCCATAAAATCAATTATAATATTAAAATTTTTATTTTTCGAGTAAATGATAATTTTAATTAAAAATTAAATTTCTCATATTTAGAAAATTATTTTCTTAAAATGGAGTTCCTTTTTTGGATTCTACATGTCTAAAAATGTATTGAATGAATTTTTGGGATTTTTATGAAATAGTTTAATTTTTCTTGAAATATAAAAAATACAGTTTTTAAAAAATACGGCATTTTTCGTGACATCTACATGAAATTATTACGATATAAAAATTTATTTAAACTATGTAATAACTAAATAATTACATTAAAAGTATAATATTGTACATAATTAATTAAGAATATTAAAATTATATCTTTTCATGATAAGTATTAAAACCATTTTTAATGTCGACGCAGTTCCTGTGTAGCACTGACAAAGTCAAAATAGGTAATTTATATAATAACTGAGTGCTAAAAATTATTTTCATGTATTATTTATTAAATATTATTAATTATTTATCTCTTTAATTTTAATTTCTAATTTTAGTGTTATATAACATGATTATTATCCAAATGTATGTGCAATGCCTGTGTAGAGCACGAAAAGACAAAATAACAAATTTAAGAAGACGTCTTGTTATGTATAAAATTGAATTTACATAATAAATAAATTCATAATTTTATTTTAAACCTAATTAATTTATCTTTATTATATTATATTATTTTCAATTTTTATATATGAAATAATTAACATTAATTCTTATGCAACGTCGATTCAGTGCTTGTGAAAGCATAAGAAAAATAAATAAAATGTTTTTAATTAAAATTATAAGAATTATTAAATGAACCATATTTTTTATAAAACATTTTATATAATCATTTTTAGACTATTTTCTAGTTTTTATTTGAATTTTGGATACTTTGGACCCACATGAATCACTTTTAATCCATTATAATATTTTATTTCAAAAGGTAATCAAGTTTTCACATTATATTTTTGAATTTTAATAATATTGTTATTTGATATTTTCCAGAAGTTTTTTCCAAAGAAGAATAGTAATTGGAAATATAATTAAATTATCTTTCTCATGGAATTTTATTTTTAATTTTTAGAAAAAAATAAATACAACAATGGTTTCCATAAAGATGATGCAGTATTAATTGGATTGATGAGTAAATCAAATAAATGATATTAAAAATAATAAAATATATATATTTTTATATTTTTAAGCTAATTTAGGGTTCCCTAGATTGATATAACATTTATATGATATAATATAAAATTTTATTCGATTTTTAAACTTTTTTTTGATTTCTTTAAAGTCATAGATATGAATAGATGTTATCTTGACACATTTTTTCAGGAATAAAATATTATATTAAATTATTTAAAAATATTAAATTTTTTTAACAAGTCCAAAAATTATAATATTACTTATAAAATGTAATCCCAATTTATTTTTAGGTTTTTGGGAGTCTTAAACCCTGTAATATATTTATTATATTATAATAAGTTTGGTGATTCCTAAGTTACCCCTAGCCTCACTTATGAAAGGAGGTTCCTTCCTTCACAAATTTCATAACCATAAGCTTTCTTGTTTAGAAAACCTCTAAAAAATTCCGTCCTACTCATCCCTTGACACATTCTAATGCTTCATGTCTCACAAAAATACCACTTCCAGGAGCCTTAAGGTGGTTTCAAAAGAGAAGTATTCAAGAGGTAAGATTTTTTCTTATTCTGTTTTATATTATTTCTCACTTATACCATATCACTACATATTGTCCAATTATTCATGAAAAATATACAATATTATATGTACTAGAATCCTATTATGATACTAGAATATTCCATCATCATGCCTTATTTTCCCTCCTTTTATACTATAAATGAGAACATCATCTAAGATGTGTTAATTATCATGTTCAAGGAAGATAGGTTTTCAATTTGAATTACTGTCTTCAAGATTGGTCATGCAACCATTATAATTATTGAAACAAATTATAATATAATTATTTTATCTTATTTAATGTTCTTTAATCATTACACGCTCATTATATAAAATAATAATGCAAAACAAAGTCATTGTGCACAAAACCGCCAAGTTAATCCAAGAATTTATCATTAAATTTTATCTAATGAGTCATCCTCATGAAATATAATCAAGATAATTATAAGATAATTTATTTCTATTTAATGTCACTAATAATATATATGAACAATTCTGGATGTTTTACCACATTTCAAATGAACTTTTCTTAATGAATACAAGTAAACTGATCATGAAAACCAAAAGAATAAAATGCTTCAAAACAATAAAATTGAACCTCTTAAAACCTTAAAAAATGTCATTAATGAACCTAATATGTTTGAATTAAATCAATTAAATGTAGAGTAGGTTCTAGAGTTATTAATTAATGAACCCAAATTTTATTATTCAGGTCATTAAGATCAAGTGGAGAACACCTTCGGACTTAAGGTAAGGGGTTTCCTCGTCTCACTTCCATTTTTGTGAAATATTCTTTATTCACTACTTTTAATTGTGTATGGTGTATGCATACTAACCATTGATGTATCATCTAATTAATAACTTTATTTTCATGGTATTAAATGTATTATTTTATGATTATTAATTTGCGGTCATATGAATCGACTGATTACAAAGTGGTAAGTATTTTTTACCTGAACCTCCATTTTCTTTCGAGTTGATCTTATTCTCTATTAACCTCAATTAAATTATTATTTATTCTTATTTAATCCCCATAAATTATTATTTTTAGTTTATATATATGTGTACCAATCATAATCCTTCTTTATTTTATGGGGAGTTACATGTTTTAAAAGAATCTTTCAAAAATTCGTTTGAAATGCAAGACAGATTAAAGGAACTTCTCGAATTCTTACATATTTTGAAGTTCACTCTATAATATGTTTTATTCCATATGTATATTTCTAAAATAAAAAATTTTAACATGAAAAATTTATTTTGGTTCATTTCTATTTTTATGAAAGAAAACGTACCTTTTCACTTTAAAATCCTTTAATATTTTCCTTAAATAGCACTACAATGTTTTATTTCTAAACCTTCCTTAAAAACACTTTTTAAATGATTTCACCTCAATTATACTTTATTTAAGCCTAAAGTATAATTTAAATAACCTTTCCTTTTATTTTATGGTATATAAATGTTTACAATCTTACTTCATGGCAAATACAAATGATTTTCTAAAAGAACTCTTCCTTTTAATGTAAAAAATGATTTTTATCATCTTGCTTTAACTTTTATGTGGTACATTTCTTTTTCACCACTTATGTCATGTGTGTGGTGTATGTACTGACCTTTTTTATATCATATCAATATTCTCCTTATTCTCATGAAATTCTAAGGTATTATTATTTGAATGCTTCAAGGTGGTGTGGGACACTTTGGAATGTTTAGAGATTATTTCCACAAGAATTTCTCAATGGTCTCTTTTAAAAGTATCTTTATTTATATCAACATCATTTGATTAATATTTTATTTCATAGAGTTTTATATCTTATGATATAATCTATAATATTTCGTTGAAGTTTTTTTATTAGTTCGAATGTGGATGTGCTATCTTAAAACCATTCACCAAATTTACTCTGAATGGTTAGTGTTTATGCTTAATGTTTGGGAAAAGTTTTTTACATTTCATATGTTAGTTTGAATATTAATTTATATGTTGTTTATGTTTATCCCCATTCATATGATTAATTCATTGGACTTATTATGTGATGGGTGGGGCCCACTATAGCCCCTCAATGCATCAGTAGGTCTCATGAGACAACTAGATATGGACTTGGTTGAGGCCTTGCCCATTTTGAGATATGGTTTTGTCCAAGCCCTTAATCATTTTTAGACATCTTCGATGAGGCCTTGATGGTATGTTTTAGAATGACCTGAATATGCATTTCCCTCATTATAAAGCTATAAATTCAGAGTTCATGTGGTTATTCGACTGGTAGAATACCCATGATTATGTTTTATTATGGAGATATTTACTTTGCTCGTATTCTTATGATATTTTGTTCAAGTTCATTTTTAAAGGCATGTGTTTTCAATTATTCATCATGCCTAATTTTTATGTTTATGTTTTCTTCCACTGTAATGTTTACCCTTACTGGGCGTTTGAACTCATCCCTTTCTTATGTTTCATTTTCTTAGGACATGAAGAAGTTTATTATGTTTGACCTGTAAGGATAACTTTAGAGTTGTGGGTGTTCCCAATAAAACTTATATGTTGTATTTCTTTTCAAGTTGTAATTTTGAACCTATGTATGTATCTATCTTTACAAAACTATTAATCTACTCAGCCCTTCAGGATTTGATTCCTTTTAATCATGACAATGTATTAAAATAATGAACCAACTCCAGGCTTCTAGGTTTGAGACATTACAAGTTGTTTCTTATAGTTCTTAGTAGTTACATCCCCACAAATGTAACTATTACATCCATGATCATGAGTTTTCGTAGGTGGTGTTTTCCCTGATGTTGTGGAGGCATTACCTCATCCGTGATCGTTTTCTGGTCTTCACCAATCATAATATACTAAGGTGTGTTTTCTCCCATCATTAATTGAACTTGTTTTAACATCAGTGGATGGAGTATTTATAGGATTATGACTTCGATATTTCCTATAATCCTAGGAAGTAGGATTTTGTAGTTGATGTGCTGAGTAGGAAGTATCATAGTGATGCAGTGCAGAAATCAAGTGATTATTGGAGAGGGACAGAAGAAAATTCGACATTTCATTTAAATATGGGAGAAGTAGTAGAAGATGTTGTCTTTTATAGATGATGGTGCATTAATCTCTAGTGCGGTAGGTAGAGGAGTCATAGTTGGGAGATACTAATTTGGAGGTATTGAGAGACCGATTTGTTTATGGTGAGTCCCTTGAGGGTTTTTATGAGGATGAAAAACACCAAGTGTTGTTTTGAGGAAGGATTTATTTTTCTTCTTGATGCATGAGATGGTTCTTAGAGAGTGCCATAGTTCACCTTTGTTAGTACATCCCGGATTTACAAATACATACCAAGCTTTGAGAGGTCAGTTTTAGTGGGCTGGGTTGAAGCATGTTGTTACAAGGTTCATGTATCGATGTTTAGTATTCCATAAGCTGAAGGTCGAGCAACATGTTCCCGATGGTTTTCTATAGCCGTTAGATGTTCCTTAGTAGAAGTGGGAGGAAATATCGATGGAATTTGTTACCATTTTACCTCAAGCTCATGGAGTCAATGATGATCTATGGTTGGTAGTGGATCATTTTATTAAATCATCACACATTATAGAAATGAAGGAGTTGATCACAATAGAGATTTTATCGAGGCAGTATTTGGAGGAGGTGGTGATACTCTATTGGGTACCGAGGATGATCATTTCCGATCAAGATTATCATTTTACCTTTAGGGTGTAGAGAGGTCTCTAGCATGATTTTGGTTCTTAGTTATGCCTTAGAACTAATTTGCATCCATATATTGATGGTCAGAAGGAGAAGAACATATAAACCCTTGAATACATGTCGCACTCTTATGTCCTAGATTTTGGAGGTTCATGGATGAGGTACCTACCCTTAGTAGAGTTTTATTAAAAAAATAGTTTTCACTCCACTATCGATATGGAAACATTTGAATACTTGTATGAACAAACTTTAAATTATCCATTGTGCTGGAATGAGGTTGGAGAGTCAGCTATTCTCACGCTGGAACTAGTATAGAATACGATAGAGATGGTTCAGGTGATTTACAAGAGGATGAAGGTTGTGAAGGTTCATCAAAAATCCTATGTCCATCATAGGAGGAGACCTACGGATTTCAAGGTTGGGGATCATGTGTTTCTAAAGGTGACTCCCCATCATGGGTAGTAAAGTTTTTCTCATAAGAGTAAGATTTCTGCCCGATTTGTTGGTCCTTTCAAGGTGTTGACTCATGTCGGAGCCATGGTGTATTAGATAGCGGTTCCCCCATAGATGAGTTAGATACCTGATGTTTTTCACATGTAACATATCCATTGTTATCTTAATGATGACTATCACATAATTTATTGGGTCTAGATCAAAGTTGACAATGATGTGGCCTTTGAGGAGCAGCTTGTGGAGATCCAAGACCACCAAGATTAGGTGTTTCATAGGTGTGATATCACATTGGTTCATGTCTTATGGCAACACGATGGAATGGAGGAGAGCCTGAGAACATGAGTCATAGATACTCACTCACTACCCTGAGCTATTTGATGTTTAGATCTTCTATTTTAATTTTTTTTGTTTTATGGTTGTAGACATTTCCTAGTTGTGAGATGGATTTCTATTTTTCTTATTGTGGATATCTATCTTTTGAGATGTATCTCCCCTCAGAGAGTGTTTAAGAGATGGTTATGGTTTTTCTGTGGTTTTTCACTTGTTCCTATAGTTATGTGGTTGATATCCCATGGTGGAAAGAACCTTGAGAGGAATATCACAGGGTGACTGCTCTGATGACCCCATTTTTTTGTTTCCTCTAAGGTTTGGTTTTGGACTCTTGAGGATGAGAATGTTTTGAGAGGTATCTAATGTAAGGTACTTGATTCATGTGGATCCACACCTTTTCATTTTCCTGAGGCTTGCGGGGCTGAGAGGAGGCTCGGAGGAAGTATCGAGTACTTCAGTTTCTAGAGGCTCTAATTGGGGAAGTATTTTCAATCTTAAAAAGTTACATGACTTGAAAGTGTGATTCACGTCATGAAATATTTCAGATTTTGAAAAATAAAATAAAATCAAAAGATGATATTTTTTCATTGTAAACCTACCTTATGTTATTACACTACATGAAAGGGGATTACACATCATGTAATCCCCTAATGTTGTAATGTTTTCAGTGTTTTTTAGCCACTCGGGTTGTCAAAACCTATCGATGTATCTTCCCACTCTCTCATCCCAGGTGACCCGGATGTCCCCTCCTTTGTGTTTTATAGACCCCTTCAACATGAATTGATCTTGGGCTTCCATCTTTGATTTGTGGTGACCCAACTTAATCCAAGGTGTGTCCTTCCTTTACTTTCTAGAGATTTATTCCGGTTTGATCTCATTTTCCTCATGTTATTCTCAGTGGACTATGGTGGTTTCTTATCCATGGTTCTAATGGGGTTTCTCTCAGTTTTTTTGGAGGTGGTGGTGTTGTAATGTCCCCATATGGATGAATTTCTTATGTTAGGGGTGATTAAAGATCTGTTGCATGGTTCATTCTCATTCAAAGAATGTCGACAAAATTTTGACATAGGGGATTCAATTATTATCTATTTAATTACATAAAATATTATAGTTATCATGATTTATACCGTTGAATAATAATGAAATTGACCTAATAATAATTTGAACCGGATTAAATAATTGATATTGATCACATGGTGATGTTTTTGTTGTAAAATTATTGCGGTTTGTCTCTTATTTTTCCAGATATTGTGATATCTTTGCCTTTATTGGTTTAGCATGTTTTTTATTGATTGAAACTGTTAAGGAACATAAATTGGGAATTAATTGATAATTAATTGGTTAAAGGAATTAAAGAGGCATGTTTAATGAATCTGGTTGTTTCTATTGTAATTTGATGATAATCAAATTGATGCCAATGTGCATGTTTAATTGAATTGGTTAATGAACTTGAAGCATATTGATCCTTGTTGATAAAAGTAATTAAAGGTATGTTGAATTAATTGTTTAATTAATTTATGATACTTGTGGTATCTTGTTGCTTTGGTTGCCCGTAGTTCAAACCTATGATAATGAATCAGTTAATTCAAGATAGAATAAGAACCAGTTATATGATAAAATATAATGCCTTTGTAGGGCCAGAGTATCTAGTTTTCTTATAAATTCCATGTGGCTTGTGATTTAGAGTTTTGATATCACATTATGTGTTAAGGATAGATGCCTTTCTTTAGGACCAAGATCTTGTTACTATATTTTTTATCCTTCTTGTGATGTGAAGTGAGCCTAGGATGGATGATCCTAGAGTGATATTGTGGTATAATAGGTGGGGAGTCCAGGATGTGACATGATCCTTAGATGGCTGATCCTGGAGGGTTGTTGTGATTTGAGGGGTAGGGAGGCCCAATTTTTGTGGTAGCAGTTGACACATGGAGTGGAAAGATGTATCGGTATATGCTTATGGGTGTTAAGGAGAACACTAGAGATGATAGAATGGGTTGAATCTATGTTTAATCATTGATATTAAATCTGAATGATTGTTGAATGTTTTTTTTGGCTGGAGGATAGGTTTTTTATTTAACTACTTTCCTTTCCCCACTACTTAAGGAAGATAGATGTGTGTGTTTAAACTTTTTACATGGGAGGAAAAGATGTGTGAGGTATGCCATGTTCTTTCTATATTTATCTCCTCATGGTTGGACTTGAATACTCTCCTACTATAGGTGGGGAAGACTCAATGGGTAGTTCATCAATTCACTATGTTGAGCCCCTTGTGTTTGGGGATCTTAGAATGTTTTCCTAGAGCACCTAGTGATATGGAAAGTAATGTTGTTAATAAACTAATAAATTTTTAACCCATGGGGTTGGAGCTCTCTAGGATGAAATGCTGAGGTTGTAATTTTGAGAAGCTGTGGGCCTAGTTTTCTTATGCCTAGAGAGAATAGACCTTTGTTGAGATGATGAAGAAATGTAATGTGGAAAATGATAATGGTTAATTAATAATTAATAATTAATTAACGTAAAGTGAAACTGATAAAAAGGAATAATATAATTTAATGTATCTCTTTAAATGGTTGTGTGATTATATGATATCTACTCTTAACATTGCCAGCCAGGATTCTAAGAGAAATTAGCTACATTTGTGCTTCAGACTAGGATATTCCCTTAATGATGTTGTGAACTATATTATATCATGTAAATTTTGTGTTTCTATATGCTAATCCACACTGTCAGTTTGTGAAACTGATACCCTGAGGATTATGAGCCCTGGGAGGGGTTTTACCCAACATCCTAGTGGGAGGATGGATGGTTAACTACCCCCTTTGTCCCTATTCTCTTCTTTTGGTAGTTATTTGTGCTGGTGTACACGGTGGTTAGTTTTCCCAATATATGTGTGTAGAGTGATGTAATGGCTTGTGGTTATTTCACACACATATATTCTGGATATAGTTTCTAAGAATTACTATAGGTATAACATGTATAGGATCTGATGGCTTGAGGATCCTTACTCGGTGTATGGGATGTGATGGCTTGAGGTATAATACCTGATATAGGATACATGTTATGCGAGTTGTAGTGGCTCCCAAAAACTACCTTGATAATTTTGGTTATATGGAAGTGGTGGTGTATTACACAAGGTTCATGTTGTGGTGCTTCTTGCAAGTGTCTTCATGCCAGCCTTTTGGAGAGAGATTCTTAGGGCGTGCAACATTCGGGAAGAGAAACAAACTAAGGGGAAAGTGGTAGTGGGGTATGCTTGATATTCCTTATTATATTATATGCTCTTGTATTTGATACATGGTGATAGTATCCATGGGGAGGCTAGGAACATAGTATACCTATTTAGGTGACGAGTTAGTTTCACTTGTTATTCACAATGATTTATAATTCTTTCTTTACCTTTTGCACGAGAGGCTCTAGGGAGGATCCTACTAAGTATACTTTTATACTCACTCAATGTATATATAAAATAGTTATCAGGTAAATTGGATCAGGTTGGAGATCAGGCTAGTTACTACTTTCTTGTGGTTGTAGGATCTATTTGGGATTCATGGTCACGACCATCTTTACTTTCCTTTGGTATTTGAATTTTTCCCTTTCAGTTTTAGTAGTTCTTTCATGAAATTACGTTTATGTTCTTGGATTTTATTTTATATTGCAGTATGATCAGGTGTTGGTTGGTGTTGATCTTATCTCTCTCTTCTTCATGTGTTTCTTTTAGAGGTAAATGCCTCACATCTACATGTTTATTATAACCTCACTACGAGTCTCCATCTCGAGGACTACTGGAGGTGGGACTCAGGGGTCACTATCTCTCTTCTCCAATGTCATCCTAGGATGGGTACACCTTGTGGGGAGGGGGTCATGACATGGGGGTTAGGGTGACTAGTTGTATGTGAAAGTGGAATATTGGCACCTTTATTATGTATACACTTTGATATAATATTACATTTCACTATGTGTTACTTAGTGAGATATCCTTGATAAGAATGGGTATATAATTTACCTTATTTAAGTAATTTTTTGGCATTTTTGTAACACCCCAAGCTTCCACGATACAATTCTCTTTGAATAATACAGTAGCGTGTGTTATACGCAACTTTGAGATTCTAACACACCGCGACAAATCAAAGTAGCCATTATGGATAGTAATACCCACTTTTTGAAATTTTATAAATTTTATCTCTCAAAATGGACTTCATTTTTGGATTCCGAATATCGAAATTAGCTTAGGGTGAAATTTCGGTACTTTTTGGATAACTTTTATATTTTAGTGAATAGTGAAAATTACTAATTTTTAATTAAAAACAACTTTTTTAATCAAAATAATTAATAGTGATAAATTATGAATTTGGGTGATTTTAAATTATATTTAGAATATATTTTTACCATTTAATACAATGTTGGTCATCAGACATAATTTCACATTTAAACCAGACATAAACTAGTGTCAATCTTTTAATAGTTATTATCTCTTAAAAACACGCGTTTTGTTTTAACAACGGGAATTAATTTTAAATTAATTTATGCCACTTCTATGTTTTGAATTTAGAAAAATGGATTCCATATTTATAATCAGGAGGTACAAATTGTGTAAATAGGTAACTTTTATTTTTAGACATTTTGAATGATTACTTCGGTTAATATTTTATTTAGCATGGTTAAAGGATAAATCCGGTAAATAAGGGTAAGAAAATAATATTATAATAAAACTAAATTATCCTAAAACGTGTCCTAACCCTATTGGTCGATACATTTATGACCATGGGAATCTTTGGGTCGATTTTGGGACCCCATTGAGCCACTTGTAGGTGATAAAGACACTTTATATTAATTAAGATAATGTAAATGCAAAAAGGACATAAGCATACATATTTTTGAAAAACAATTTTTACATAGGGTTATATATGTTGTATTTTATACTATAAATATTCATTATGAAGATAATATGATTTCCTACATAATTTTATTTTATATATAATTTTTATACATTGAATACTTAAATTTATTTTTGACACAATAATGCAGTATTTTCCTTAATAATAAAAGAATCAAATAATTGGTATTATAAAAGTTAAAATAAATATAATTTGAAGGTTTTGATGACATACACGAATTTAATTGGTTAATATTACATGTTATTATTTCTTAAATGAATTTTATTCGAATTAATAAAGTTTTTAAGACTTTAGAAAAAATCACTTATTAAATATTTTCAAAATTGACATAAATGAGTTTTTAAAAACAAATATTACATTATTAATTGATATTCTATTCCTAAAAATCTATGTTTCTGAAAAAGGACTTATATCATGATGTGTGTATCATTAATGGACCACTTGTGGGTCTCTTGGATGTATATAGTATGTTTATTAACTATATAATATAAAAATACAAAGTGACATGGTAAATGTCAAACTAATTAACTAAGAGTTAAAACAAAAAGATAAGGTTAATATAATGACTCAAACCTGTATAAAATCTATTGTTTGAAAGGATTTATACCCAACCCACCTTATACTTTGAATAGTACACTTTGGAGCCATTATAAACAGAATATTAATTTATTATAAATTTATACATTAAGTTTTTTCTAAAGATCCCCTCCACCCCCTTATAAAAGGACACCACTTCTTACCAATTATTCACACCTTCAAAGCCTTTTGGTATGGCCATCCCCTGCCCATATATTCTCTCAAATTCCATAAATTAAACATAGAGCCCTTAGTTTGATCAGAAAGCCAACCTAAGGAGCCCCTTTGATCAAATCAAAAGGAAGAACCCGAAAAAGAGGTAATGTTTTCACCACCCACTTTCAAGTTCCATTCTTCTTCAACTTCCTTTTTATTTGTTATTTCCATTCTAAAATAATAACACCAGTATATTCTATATAATTTGATGTTATTATAAATATGGTACAACCATATTCATTATTCTATCCATCCTTTCAATGACAAGTCACCATACGTGCGTACGTACGGCTTACCGTCTCCACGTCGTGGTGTAATTGTTATTCAACACATTATTATTTGGATGGGTATAATAATGATGTTTAATTCATTTAAATAATAAATATAATATGATAATGATTCTTTATATATGATTTTCCATT
This sequence comes from Viscum album, assembly GCA_963277665.1. Classification (NCBI taxonomy): domain Eukaryota; kingdom Viridiplantae; phylum Streptophyta; class Magnoliopsida; order Santalales; family Viscaceae; genus Viscum; species Viscum album. The sequence continues at coordinate 1,260,888,011 of OY728122.1, forward strand.
CAATTATATATTATTTTATTATCAAAAGAATGATATTGTCGCTTGTGCGTACGTACGGACTACCGTTTCCATGAATGCGATGGGATTCATTTTCCATCGTATCCATTGAAGAATAATTTTCATTTTATGGTTAAAAATAATGTATAAATACTTGATATCATTCTGGATATTAATAAGATACAACCTATCCATAACAAACACAGCTTACGCAACAAATCATATAAAGGAAAACGAGTGAGTTAACACCCGAAACGATGATAATACTAAGATATTATTAACAAATCAATGTTAAAATATCATATATGATATCATATTAATGTATATGATTATTGTATAATTTAATAACAATTATTTAACCATTATATAGGAGGTTAACCTACCCTAAACCAAGGAAAATTTCATGGTAAGTGTTTATTTCACAATCTCTTCATTATCCGAGGTTGTTTATATGTAATTATCTACTAGGACCTCTTTATCATCCACATCCATGTTTCTTAAAAATGTATTTCAAAACATTATTACAATTTTATAGACTATGTGTTAAAGTAATTTATAACCTTTTTGACTTTTTTATAAGATGTTTATAAAGGAATATTTTTGTCGTTTTTCAAACAATATCCATTTTAACCTTTTCGAAAAAATTAAGGTAAGAATGCCTTTTTTTAACTTATGTGGAGGGTGCAGCTATTTTCTACCATTATAAACTTGTCGAAGCTTCCCTTACAATCTTATAATAATATTTTCAAATTAAATGTTTTGTTTTTTAATTATGTGACTCTTATATTATTTCAAAATAGAAAGATATATTTCTCTAAAAAGGGTTTTGATTTCATCTATGTCAACATCCTTTGATGGATTTTACGTTTTTTTGGAGTTGATTTTTTATGATACAAAACTTCCATATTGTATTGAAGGTTATTTTATATGTTTGACTTTGGATGTACTATTTTTATACCATTCATGATTTATGGTTAAATTATTGACATTTCATATGCTAGTTTTAATACGAATGTTTATGATATGTTTAAACATTTTCATATGAGGAATGTATTGGACTTAGTAAGTGACGGGTGGAGCCCACTATAGCTCCTCGATGCATCGGTAGGTCTCATGAGACAACATGACGTGGAATTGGATGAGGCCCTTTCCCAATTTGATTTATGGTCTTGGATGAGGCCTTAATCATTTTTAGACGTCTTGGTCGAGGCCTTGAAAAAATGATTTAGAATGTCTGGCATTATACATTCCCTCATTATGTAAATAATATTGATTTTTCATGTGGTAATTCGACTAGTATAATACCCTTGATTATGTTTTATTATCGCATTATTTACTCAGCTCATATTCTTTCAATAAAATTATTCTTGTTTATTATTGTTAAAGGCATGTGGTTTCCATTATTTACCATGCTTAATATTTATGTCATTTTCCGCTGTATTACAAACCCTTATGGAGCGTTTGATCTCACCCCTTTATTATGTTTCATTTTCCCAGGATATGAAGAAGTTAGTAATGAGTGACCTGCATGCATAATCTGGGAGGCTTGGATATTTCTAATGAAATATATTTGTGTTGTATTTCTCTTAAAGCTGTAAAGTTGAAATTATGTATGATTCTTGTTTCCAATAATAGTAAACTGATCGGTCTTTCGAGACATTATTTCCTTGGGATCATGATAATGTTATGTAATAATGCACTGACTCTGGGTAACTAGGGTCGGGGGGGTAGTTGGTATCAGATAAATTTTAGTACAAACCTTGGAAACTAAATTTAGATAAACTCTGATTAGAGCACATAGCCCTAAGATAGACTTTGAGGATTAGTATAGAAGAACTTCATAGAATTTGGTTATTGTAGAGATTTTGTGAGTTTTCCAAGAAATACATCCCTGTTTGGATACGATCAGGTAGAGGCAGCTCTAGCACATATGTACATAGGGGTAAAACCCGAAAACACCACTTTGAGCTAGACTCGAACGAGAACTGGTGCATGACAATGGGCCTTGCTGCACTCTTGGTTACAACACTCCCGTAGGATATGCTTAGGATAATTCTCATTTTCATTACAAACCATTATGAAGGGTTTATAAGTATATACTTCCTCCAAGAAAACATTTTTTATGATTATGGATTATATCCATAAATAGTTCAATTTATGTTAAATGTTTTAAAAGTATGGAATTATGTATTTTGATTCATAAACTGATCTAGTTTATACCATTTTTTAGAAATAGATCCTATTGGAAGGAATGGAGACCATATCAATGCACACACTCCATGTAGGGATTTCCCTCCTACTCAAGATAATTATTGTGGAGCTGCTGATGCAACTGGTACTGATCAGCTAATCACCATACTGGGACAACTCACTTAGGTTATGAATAATAACTTTACCTGTATGGATCACCCAGATCCACAGCATGGAGGATCAATGTTAGATTGCTACATGAGGCAACAACCACCGACATTCAATAGGAGTAAAAATCCATTAGTGGCTGAGCAATGGATAAATTACTTAGAGAAAATATTTCATGCCTTGGGGAGTAGTGAAATGGAAAAAGTTATCATGGAAGTTTATCGCCTCACTGGAGATGTTGATCAATGGTGGTCATTGATTCAAAACACAAAGGAAGATGATGAAGTATCAAATATGTAATAGAGGGAGTTAAAAGATATTTTATTAGAAAAATACTTTCCTTGTGACCATCGAGTAGATATGGAAAGGAAATTTATGATTTTGAGACCAAAGGAGGATGATAATGTCACAAAGTATGAGGCTAACTTTACCAGGTTAGCAAGGTATGTTGAAAATTATATACGTAACCCAAGAAGTAAGGTTGATTGTTTCTTTGATGGGTTAAAACCATTTCTACGATGAGAATTAGTATCACAATCCTTCTCATCATATGAAGATATTGTCTCGTGTACTATTAAGAAAGAAAATGAATTCTCTATGCCTTATGACTTTAAATCAAAGCAAGAGAAGAAGAGATCTGTTGAACACTCTGGGAATGGAAATAAGGGAAGAAGGGAAGAATTGAATTTCCACCCTGTGATAATTGCGGAAGGAAGCACCCTAGTGCCTGTCTAAAAGGAAATGGAGTATGCTATAAATGTGGACAGAAAGGTCATCTAGCTGGTGATTGTAAAGGAAAGAAAAACACTACCAATGTTCAATGCTACAATTGCAGAGAGATGGGACATTATGCAAATGAATGTCCTAAGAGTCAGGAAAACTTACCTCATAAAAGGCCAAATGAATCAAGTCTAAGATTATTAAATCACTAATGTTGAGGTTGAAGCCCCGAAAGACGTCTTGGCGGGTAATTTAATGGTTTCCTCAAGTTTAGAAGATGCATTATTTTATTCTGGATCATCGCATTGTTTCATATCTTCCCAATTTTCTAAGAAAATTAGATATTTTTAATTTTCTTTAACAAGGGAGTTGTCAATCAAAACTCCTAAAGGAAGTATCATTGCTACAAAGTTTTGTGAATCAGTTCCCATTAGAGCATATAAATGGTCTTTATCTGCTGATCTCAACTTCATAACTATGAATGAGTTTGATATAATCCTCAGTATGGATTGGATTTCGGACCATGATGCAAATATTTATTTTAATAAGAAGGAGGTTATGATTTTTGATGATGATGATAATGAACACCTTATCTTTAAAGCAGAATCATCACCACTTGATTCTTATCTAGATCCACCCCCAGTAGCTCAACTAAAATCAATTATCAGGGAGGAAGAGAATGAAATAACTGTGGGTGAGAAAAGGAATGTTCAAATAGAGGATGTACCTATTGTGAAAGAATACGTAGATGTTTTTACAGATGATTAACCTGGACATCCTCCAGAATGAGAAATTGAGTTTTCCATTGATTTAATCCTTGGTCCATGGCCCATATCGAAGACAAATTAAAGAATGGACACTGTGGAGTTAGTTGAACTATAGAAAAAAACTATAGGAATTGAGTAATAAGGGATTTATTTTCCCTAGTGTTTCTCCATGGGGATCCCCTGTCCTTTTTGTTAAGAAGAAAGATGGATCTATGAGTTTGTGCATTGACTACAGGGAGATCAATGCTATAACAATAAAGAACAAGTATCCCCTACCTCACATTGATGATTTATTTGACCAACTGCATGGAGCTCAATACTTTTAAAACATTGACCTTCGATCTAGATACCATCAGTTGTGTGTGAGGAAGGAAGACATTCCGAAGACAGCATTTCGAACCAGGTACGGGCATTACGAGTTTACAGTAATGTCTTTTGGGCTGACTAATGCACCCTCTGTTTTCATGGATCTAATGAACAGAGTTTTCAAGGATTATCTTGATGAATTTTTAGTGGTATTTATTGATGATATCTTGGTATACTCCAAAATCTACAAAGATCATGAAAATCACTTGCGTATTATATTGAAGACTCTGAGAAGACATGAATTATATGGGAAGTTTATCAAGTGCGAATTCTAGCTTCAAGAGATTTCTTTTCTTGGCCATATTGTCTCTAAATATGGAATATTTGTTGATCCTTCTAAGACAAGAGCAATCCAAGAATGGCCAGCCCCGATGATTATGACTGAGGTACACATTTTTATAGGTTTAGCACATTATTATCGACGTTTTGTCCAGAATTTTTCACGATTGGCTAACCCATTAACAAAGCTCACACGTAATGGGGTTAAATTTGTTTGGAAAAAAGATTGTGAAGAATTTTTTGAATAATTGAAGAGAAGATTAGTCAATGCTCCTATATTGACTCTCCCATCGGGGAATGATGGGTTCGTTATATATATTGATGCATTGAAGAAAGGACTTGGTTGTGTCCTTATTCAGAATGATATAGTTATTGTCTATGCATCACGACAGCTAAAACATCATGAGAAAAACAATCCTACTAATTAACTTGAGTTAGTTTTTGTAATATTTTCTTTGAAGATTTGGAGACACTATCTCTATGGTGAAAATGTGATATTTATACTGATCACAAGAGTTTGAAGTATATTTTCTCAAAGAAAGAACTCAACATGAGTCAAAGGAGATGGCTTGAACTACTCAAGGATTATGATTGCATGATACACTACCACCTGGTGAAGGAAAATAAGGTGGAAGATGCTTTGAGTAGAAAGGATCATGGAGTTTTGAACAAGATGAGAGTTGAAAAGGATCCTATATACATGGATCTAGTAAAGATGGATATGGGAATCACCATGTAAGGTGGAACATAAATGCTTTTTAAAATGTTTTCTAAACCATCTTTACTAGAAAAGATAAAGAGTTATTAGACCAATGATAAAGAGTTTCAAAATATGGTTAAAGCTGTGAATGATGGGAGATTGAGTGACTTTGTGTATGAAGATGGAATTTTGAAATTTGGGAGGAGACATTGTGTTTCCAATATACCTGATCTAAAAAGGTAATTGTTGGATGATGCTCATAGTTCCAATTTCTCTATACACCCTGGGAGCACTAAAATGTATAGAGATTTTAAGGAACATTTTTGGTGGGACAACATGAAGAGGGAGATTTCTTATTTTGTGTCAAGATGTATTGTATGTCAACAAGTGAAAGCTGGAAGAAAACAGCCTGGAGGAGACATGCAACCTATTCCCATACCTGAGTGGAAATGGGATAATATCACGATGGACTTTGTCATGGGACTACCAAAGACTCCTAGAAGGAACGATGCAATATGGTTCATTGTTGATCGTCTTACCAATTCAACACATTTTCTTGCTATAAGGGAAGATTTAAAACTTGAACGTCTAGAAAGACTATATATTAATAAAGTTGTGAGACATCATGTAGTACCCCTATCAATTGTTTCGGATTGTGATCCCCATTTTACATCAAGATTCTGGAAAATTATTCAGAAAGCCCTGGATACTGAACTTTGTTTGAGCACTGCTTACCACCCTCAAACAAATGGACAATCAGAAAGGACTATTCAGACCTTAGAAGACATGTTGAGATCTTTCTCACTTGACTTTTAGGGTATGTGGGGTCAATATTTACCTCTGGTAGAATTTTACTATAACAATAGCTTCCATTCGAGTATTCAGATGGCACCATATGAAGCATTATACAGAAAGATATGTCGCACACCAACCTGTTTGGATAATGTTGGTGAAAGAAAACTTGTAGGCCCATAACTGGTGGAGGAAACGATGTAAAAGATAAAGGTAATCCAAAATCACATCAAAGCAGCTCAAAGTAAGTAGAAGAGCTATGTCAATAACTGAATGAAGGATTTGGAATTTCAGGTAGGAGATCATGTTTTCTTGAAGGTATCTCCATGGAAGGGAGTTATACATTTTTCAAGAAAGGTAAATTGAGTCTCAGGTACATAGGACCTTTCGAAATTCTAGAACGAATTGGGGTTGTAGCTTACCGGTTGGAAATGCCGCCAAGCCTCTCCAAAGTTCATGATGTATTCCATGTATCACTGTTGAGAAAATACATGCCTGACCCAACGCATGTACTCACCTATGAGGAATTAGAACTAGAACTAGATCTGTCTTATTGCGAAGTGTCCATCGGGATTCTTGATACAAGAGAACAACTGCTAAGAAACTGGACAACTCATCTGGTTAAAGTTTTATGGAGAAACCATAAGATGGAAGAGGCAACATGGGAACCCGAGGAACTTATGATGAAGAACCACCTGAGTCTTTTTATGCAGTAGTATTCTAGAAATTTCGAGGACGAAATTATTTGAAGGAGGGGATAATGTAACATGCCAAGCTTCCACAATACGATTCTCTTTAAATAATACAGTAGTGTGTGTTGTACGCAACTTCGAGAATCTAACACACCACGACCAATCAAAGTAGCCATTATGAATAGTAATACCAACTTTTTTAAATTTTATAAATTTTATCTCTCAAAATGGACTTCATTTTTGAATTTCTAATATTGAAATTATCCTAGGGTGAAATTTTGGTACTTTTCGGATAACTTTTATATTTTGGTGAATAGTGAAAATTACTAAATTTTAATTAAAAACAACTTTTCTAATCAAAATAATTAATAGTGATAAATTATGAATTTGAGTGGTTTTAAAGTATATTTGGAATAAATTTTTACCATTTAATACAATTTTGTTCATTGGACATAATTTCACATTTAAACCAGACATAAACTAGTATCAATCTTTTGATAGTTATTATCTCTTAAAAACACGTGTTTTGTTTTAACAACGGGAATTAATTTTAAATTAATTTCTTCCACTTCTGTGTTTTGAATTTAGAAAAATAGATTCCATATTTAGAATCATGAGGTCCAAAATTTGTAAATACACAACTTTTATTTTTTAGACATTTTGAATAATTACTTCGGTACATATTTTATATACTATGGTAAAAGGATAAATCCGGTAAATAAGGGTAAAAAAATTATATTATAATAATAATAAATTATCCTAAAACATGTCCTAACCCTATTGGTTGATACATGTCCAAACATGGGCATCTTTGGGTCGATTTTGGGACCCCATGGAGCCACTTGTGGTTGATAAGGACACTTTATATTAATTAAGTTAAAGTAAATGAAAAATGACATAAGCATATATATTTTAGAAAAACAATTTTCACATAGGGTTATATATGTTATATTTTTTACTATAAGTATTCATTAGAAATATAAAAAGATTTAATACATAATGGTATTTTAATCATAATATTTAGACATTGAATACTTAAATTTATTTATGACAGAATAATGCAGTATTTTCCTTAATTATAAAATAATCAAATAATTGGAATTATAAAAGTTAAAATAAATATATTTTGAAAGTTTTGATGACATAAAAGAATTTTATTGGTTAATATTACATTTTAGGATTTATTAAATGAATTTTATTCTAATTAATAAAGTTTTTAAGACTTTAGAAAAAATAAATTATTAAATATTGTCAAAGTTGACATAAATGGGTTTTTAAAACAAATATTATATTATTAATTTATATTCTATTTTTAAAAATCTAAGGTTCGGAAAAAGGACTTATATAATGATATTTTTATCATTAATGGACCACTTTGGGGTCTCTTGTATGTATATAGTATGTTTACTAACTATATAATATAAAAATACAAAGTGACATGGTAAATGTCAAACTAATTAACTAAGAGTTAGAACTAAAAGATATGGTTAATATAATGACCCAAACCAGTATAAAATATATTTTTTGAGAGTATTTATACCCATACCCACATTATAATTTTAATAATACACTTTTTATCCATTATAAACGGAATATGAATTTATTATAAATTAATACTTTAAGTTTTTCCTAAAGAGACCCTCCACCCCCTTATAAAAGGACACCACTTATAACCAATTCTTCACACCTTCAGAGCCTTTTGGTTAGGCCAAACCCATGCCAAATATACTCTCAACTTCCCTCAATTCATCATAGAGTCTTTTTTTTATCATAAAGCCAACCTAAGGAGCCCTTTTTATCAAATCAAATGGAAGAACCCGAAGAAGAGGTAATGTTTTCACCACCCTCTTTCAAGTTCCTTTCTTCTTCAAATTCTTCTTTATTTGTTATTTCCATTATAAAAGACTAACTCCAGTATATTTTATGTACTGTGATGATATTATAAATATGGTACAACCATATTCATTATTCTATCCATCCTTTGAATTACATGTCACCAAAAGTGCGTACGTACGGCTTACCGTCTTCATGTCGTGGTTTAATTGTTATTCAATACACAATTATTTGGATGGGTATAATAATGATGTTTAATTCATGTAAATAAAAAATATAACATGATAATGGTTCTTTATATATGATGTACCATCTAATTAAATATTATTTTAATATCAAAATAATGATATTGTCGCTCCTGCGTATGTACGGACTACCGTCTCCACGAACGCGATGAGATTCATTCCCCATCGTATCCATTCAAGAATAATTTTCATTTTATGGGTAAAAATAATGTTTAAAGACTTAATATACTTCTGTATATGAATAATATACAACCTATCCATAACAAATACGGCTTACGTAACAAATCATATAAGGAAAACGAGTGAGTTAACACCCGAAACGATGATAATACTAAGATATTATTAACAAATCAATGTTAAAAGATCATATATGATATTATATTAATGTATATGATTCTTGTATAATTTAATAACAATTATTTCACCATTATAAAGGAGGTTAACCTACCCTAAACCAAAGAAAATTACAAGGTAAGAGTTTATTTCACAATCTCTTCATTATCTGAGGTTTTTTATACGTAATTATCTAATGGGACCTCTTTATCATCCACATCCATGTTTCTTAAAAATGTATTTCAAAAAATTATTACTATTTTATAAACTATGGGTTAAATTCATTTATACCCTTGTTAAATTTTTATAAGATTTTTATAAATGAATCTTTCCGTCATTTTCCAAACAATGTCCTTTTTAACCTTTTCAACAAAATTAAGGTAAGAATGTATTTTTAACTTATACGGTGGGTGCAGCTATTTTCTACCATTATAAACTTGTCGAAGATTCCCTTACAATCTTATAAAGAAAATTTTCAAAGTAAATGTTTTATTTTATAATTATGTGACTCTTAAATGATTTCAAAATAGAAAGAGATATTTCTATAAAAAGGGTTTTGATTTTATCTATGTCAACATACTTTGACGGATTTTAAGTTTATTTGGAGTTGATTTATTATTATACAAAACTTCCATATTGTATTGAAGGTTTTGTGATATTTTTGACTGTGGATGTTCTATTTTTATACCATTCAGGATTTATGGTTAAATTATTGATATTTAGTATGCTAGTTTTAATACGAATGTTTATGATATGTTTAAACCATTTCATATGAGGAATGTATTAGACTTAGTATGTGATGGGTGGATCCCACTATAGCTCCTTGATGCATCGGTAGGTCTAATGAGACAACTAGATGTGGAATTGGCCGAGGCCCTTTCCCAATTTGATTTATGGTTTTGGCCGAGGCCTTAATCATTTTTAGAGGTCTTGGCCGAGGCCTTGACAAAATGTTTCAGAATGTCCGGCATTATACATTCCCTCATTATAGAAATAATATGTATGGTTCATGTGGTCATTCGACTAGTATAATACCCATGATTATGTTTTATTATCGCATTATTTACTCTGCTAATATTCTTGCCATAAAATTATTCTTGTTTATTATTGGTAAAGGCATGTGGTTTCAATTATTTCCCATGCTTAATATTTATGTCATTTTCCACTGTATTACTTAACCTTACTGAGCATTTGAGCTCACCCCTTTCTTATGTTTTATTTTCCCAGGATATGAAGAAGTTAGTTATGAGTGACCTGTAGGCATAATCTAGGAGGCTTGGATGTTTCTAATGAAATATATTTGTGTTGTATTTATCTACAAGCTGTAAAGTTGAACTTATGTATGAATCTTGTTTCCAATAATACTAAATTTATCGGTCTTTCGAGACATGATTTCCTTGTGATTATGCCAATGTTATGTAATAATGCACCAACTCTAGATAACTAGGGTCAAGGGGTTACATTTGTATTTAGTCACCATGGATTTAGGACGAGTCTTCCATATTTTCATGAGAATTTTTAGGGAGAATCTGACAAATTATACCTATAACATCATTTATATATATATATTTATATATTCGGGTATTTAGAAGGGAGTTTTTGTTCAATTTATGCCTTATTAGATTGTGGTGGTTGTTCAAGGGTTACTAATGTTTGTGGTCTCTACTGTAGGAATCACTCAAGGTATTTTCTCCATTTTAGTATTGTATTACCTGATTTTAAAATTATTAGGTTGGTTTTATTCATCATTGAGAAGTTTATTAATGAATTCTTATATATTACTAGGAATTGTGATGGTTATGCCTCTAATATGTGCATGTTATATACCCTCGATGCTAGTCACCAACTTGTGTGCTATTGGAGGTAGGATTTTGGGGTCATGTTAGTCATTAATGTGGGTCTAGGGTTTATAGTGAGGGAGGTTCATAAATAAGTGGTTTTTGATATTTTTCTTGAGAGTTGGGATGGTGTTTTTTTGAAGATGTCGAGGTGGATTTCATGGGTTTTAAAGGAAACCATATTATTTGAACATAGTAGATGATATAAGAAAGAGTGACTTGACAATAAAAACGTGATTAGGAACCCCTTTGATCTGATGTAGAGACCTTATGTTTTCTGATTTTATTAAGATAAGTGATACTACTTGAAACATATAGACTGATGTCTAGTTCATGAGTCATTATTATCTATACCTTTGAATGAATATAAAAGATATTTTGAATTTGGATGATTCATAATAACTTACTCTAATAGATTCATTGTTATGGGATTGTGAATTCCATAATTTCTTTATATTGAAGTTATGTATCCTAGAAGAAATCCTTTCTAGGGTCATGGTATGGAATCTCAAAAGGATATGCTAGAATATCACATGATATTTGAGGTTAATGAAGATAACGCATGGAGAAAGATGATTCATGAGCCCTTATGTCAATTCATGAAGAATTATGAGGCCCCTATTTCTAATAAAGAGACATAGGCATTTTTGGTTGAGGTTAAGATCACTTTTTTTTCAATGCTAGGAAGGATAACTAGTTTGGATCTCAATATATTGTGAGGGGATTTTCATTAGATGTGGTTTTATTACTTAGTGATTGGGAGAAATCAAAATATAATATTATTTTTATGTAGATTGTTTAGGTTCACCTATATATTCATATTGTTCCATTAAATGGGGAAATAATAAAAATTTTGTTGGGTCGTAGAGGATGTCAAGAGGGGGGGTGAATTGCCTTTTCAAAAATAATTAACAATTTAAAACAATTATCAATGCAGCGGAAATAAAAAAGGCAAGACACAATTTGATAACGGAGTTCGGCTTAATTCCCAAGCCTACGTCTCCGCTCCCAACTCAACCGTTGAGAGATTTATAGATCAGCTTGCTTTTTAATGGTTGTAGCAAGAAACCCACTAGCCGTTTTAAGGTAGGCTAGAACACCTTCGTACAGCTTGCTTTTTTATTATGGTTGTAGCAAGAAACCCAATTAAAAGAAAGAATGGAAATGAGAGGTTTGTTTTAATCCAAACCCAATGAAGAACTAAACAAGTAAAATAATACAAACACAGGAAGCCTTGAGCGCCAAAACTGTGAGAGCAGCTGATGGAGAGGGAGCTCAAGCTTCAAGGATGGAAATGGATCACAAGAGGCCTTGGAGATTTGTCGTTAGAGCGTCAAGACATCAAAATATGTTTCGGTTGTGTTCCCAGCATCCATGGTTCTCTATTTATAAGAGAAATACCCATAAACACTTCAATATAGCCGTTGGAGGGCTTCCGGAGCCGTTGGGGGTCAAAAGAACAAGTCTGGTCAAAGCCCAACGGCTAGTTTAACTGGGCACACCGGCTGGCCGGTGGTGTCTCACCGGCTGGCTGGTGGTCCACCGGTTGACCGGTGCTGAGCTCCCGGCTGACCGGTGGTCCAGACAGAGCAGGCTTTCTGTCTGGGTTCCTCCGGCTGGCCGGTGGTCATACACCGGTTGGCCGGTGTCACCAGGCAGTGGGCAAGCCTACTGCCTGGGTCCTCCTGCTGGCCGGTGGGCAAGAACCGGTTGGCCGGTGCCCATACCGGCTGGCCGGTGATCTAGCACCGGCTGACCGGTGGATCTGGCAGAAAGCAATGCTTCTGCCAGAGACCACCGACTGGCCGGTGGAAATACACCGGTTGGCCGGTGGACTCAGAGATTCCTCTATCAGCCTTCTTGGGCCAACTCCTGGGCAACCTTTTTCCTATCATCAAAACACTTGAAAACAAGTTAGAACATGATGAGAGTGATTGTGATCATTAAAATCCAAGAGAGAGATGGGTACAACAATCTCCCCCTATTTTGATGATCACAATCACAAAAGAGAAAGCTTTAAAAAGGATATGCCAATTGAAAACTTAACTAAACAATTTTGGACATGAAAATATATTAGAGATCATTTAAAAAATAAATTGAAGAGATGTACCATGTATTGAAAATGATCTTAATCTAAAGAGAATAAGTCATTTTGAAATTGTAACCATAGGTTATTTTTTAAAAGGAACAAAATCAATAACTTACCGGTTTTTAAAAAAAATTGAACTTTAAAAAAAACACTTTAATCAATTGAAATATGAAACTAGTAAACAGAGAAATATGAAACTAGTAAACAGAGAAATTTCTCCCCCTTTGGGATTATCAAAATAGGAGGGAAACAGAAAAAAAAAATGAGAAGAAATTAGATAACCAAAAAAAAGAGTTAAACATTTAATAGTGCTCATTGACGAATCATTCCTAACTCCCCCTTAATAAAATCAAAACGTTCAACCGGGAGCGATTTGGTAAAAATATCAGCTAATTGGAAATCAGTAGAAATTAAGTCCAAAGTGATATCCCCTTTTTGAAAATGGTCACGAAGGAAATGATGCCTTAAGTCTATATGCTTTGTTCTAGAGTGTTGTATTGGATTCTTAGAAATACTAATGGCACTAGTGTTGTCACACCGAATAGGGACATGATCGTAGGAAAGGCCATAATCCAAGAGAGTGTGCTGCATCTAAATAATTTGGGCACAACAATTCCCAGCGGCTACGTACTCGGCCTCGGCAGTAGAAAGAGCAACACAGTTTTTCTTCTTGCTACTCCACGATACAAGGGACTTGCCTAGCAGATGAGAGGTTCCACTAGTACTCTTTCGATCTAATTGACATCCGCCAAAATCAGCATCCAAATATGAAGAAAGTTCTAAAGAAGTATTAGAAGGATAAAATAAACCAATGTTTTTGGATCCTCTTAAATACCTAAAAATCCTTTTGACCAATTTAAAATGAGATTCTTTGGGATTGGCTTGAAAACGAGCACAAAGGCAAACACTGAACATGATGTCAGGACGGGTCGCAGTTAGGTAAAGTAGACTCCCGATCATACTCCTATAAAGCTTGTTATCAACCGGTTTCCCGACTTCATCTAACGTAAGCTTACAGGAAGTACTCATGGGGGAACTAATTTCCTTTACTTGATCCATACCAAAACGACTTAAGAGCTCGTTTGTGTATTTGCCTTGGCTTAGAAAAATACCTTTTGAATTTTGAAATATTTGAAAACCGAGAAAAATTTTCAATTCCCCCATAAAGCTCATTTCAAATTATTTTCTCATTAAATCTGAAAAATCAGTACAAAGTGATTCTTTGGTAGAACCTAAGATAACATCATCGACGTAGATTTGGATGATTAAAAGATCTTTTGAAGTGTGTTTTAAAAAGAGGGTACAATCAGCTTGACCCATTTTAAAATCATTTTCTAAAAGGAATTTTGTTAACCGCTCATACCAAGCCCGAGGGGCTTGCTTTAAGCCATATAGAGCCTTGGTTAATTTAAAAACATGATTTGGAAATTTTGGATCTTCAAAACTGGGAGGTTGTTCAACAAAGATTTTTTCTGAAATAAAACCATTTAAAAAGGCGCTTTTAACATCCATTTGAAAAAGTTTGAAATTTAAGTGGGCGGCGAAAGCCAACAAGATCCTAATAGATTCCAATCTAGCAACGGGTGAAAAGGTTTCACCATAATCAATTCCTTCTTCTTGATTATATCCCTTAGCTACTAGGCGAGCCTTGTTCCGGGTTATATTTCCTTGATCATCAAGTTTGTTCCTAAAAACCCATTTAGTGCCAATAATTGGATGATCATTGGGTCTTTCAACAAGAGTCCAAAAATCATTTCTAGAGAATTGATTTAGTTCATATTGCATTTCAAGAACCCAATTCTCATCATTAATGGTATCATTAATGGTTTGAGGCTCTAGGTGAGAAATGAAGGCTTGATGTTCAACCTCGTTGAGGATTGATCTTCTAGTTCGAGTACCGGCTTGAAGATCACCTATAACATTTTCTAATGGATGGTCTCTAGAAGGTTTCCAAACCTTAGGCAAGGTGGAAGGCAAAGAAGGTGAAGAAGGTTCATGATCATCATCCTCCTTGAGAGGAGAAGAGGAATCATTTAATTCAAGTTTATCAAGCTTATCTTCAACATCTTCAATGACCGGATGGGGTTTTGGAAGATTTTCATCAAACTTGACATGAGATGATTCTTCGATGGTTTTTGAACATTTGTTGAAGACACGATAGGCTTTGCTTGAGTTGGAGTACCCAAGAAAAATACCTTCATCGGATTTGACATCAAATTTCCCAAGGTGATCTTTTGTGTTAAGGATAAAGCATTTACAACCAAACACTTTAAAATAACCAACTTTGGGCAATTTTCCTTTCCAAAGTTCATAGGGGGTTTTCTTAAGAAGGGGTCTTACAAGGACTCTATTGATAGTATAACAAGAAGTGTTAACTGCCTCAGCCCAGAAATATTGAGGGAGGTCTAATTCACTAAGGAGGGTTCGAGCAATTTCTTGGAGAGTTCGGTTTCTCCTTTCAACCACTCCATTTTGTTGTGGAGTCCTAGGGGCAGAGAAGGTGTGATTATATCCTTGAGAGGAACACAATTCATCGAATTCTTTGTTCTCGAATTCACCTCCATGGTCACTACGGAGCGATATAATTTTATACCCTTTTTCATTTTCTACTTTCCTAGATAATTTCAAAAAGGTTCTACAAGCATCATTTTTATGAGCTAAAAAGAAAACCCAAGTGAAACAAGAAAAGTCATCTACTAGGACAAAGGTATAGGATTTTCCACCTAGACTTGCTACAGGGGTAGGACCAAAAAGATCAAGATGTAGGAGCTCAAGAGATTTTGAAGTGGACACTTCCTTCTTAGATTTGAAAGAAGACTTGTGTTTCTTGCCAAGTTGGCATGGCTCACAAATCAAATCTTTCTTAAACTTAAGTTTAGGAAGGT
Source organism: Viscum album (assembly GCA_963277665.1). Taxonomy (NCBI): domain Eukaryota; kingdom Viridiplantae; phylum Streptophyta; class Magnoliopsida; order Santalales; family Viscaceae; genus Viscum; species Viscum album. Next base: position 1,260,903,905 of record OY728122.1, read on the forward strand.
CACGGATGAGCTTGTTCTTATTAAGCTTTAGAAGTGAATGAGAGCTACAATGCCCCAACCTTCTATGCCAAAGCCAAGACTCATTTTCAAGAGCACTTAAACATTTAACATTTTGGCTAGCTAAAGACTTTAAATCAATAATGTAAACATTTTGAAAACGGGAAGCAGAAAATATCAATTTGTTTTGAAAATCAAACACATTGCATAAATCATTTTGAAAATTCACCGAAAAACCACTATCACAAAGTTGACTAATGCTAATTAGATTATGATTTAAACCTTTAACAAATAAAACATCTTTAATTAAAGAGTTGCTACCAAATCCAATGGTACCTATTCCGACGATCTTGCTTTTTGAATTGTCACCGAAGGTGACGTATCCTCCATCGAATTCTTCAAGGGAGTTGAACTCGGAGGGATCACCACACATGTGCCTCGAGCATCCGCTGTCGAGATACCACGATCCTTTCGAAGTCCTACTTCTTTGGCGTTTATCCTACAAAATCAAGAGAGAATAGATTTTGGTACCCATATAAGTTTGGGTCCGGAAAGATTAGCCAAAAGAGACTTTTGAACCCATATTTTTCTAGAGGGTTGCCATCTAAAATACTCATCCGAGTAGGTAATGGTTTTGGGGCTTCTATACCTTGCATTTTTACAATCACATTCATAAATCATGTGCCCGGTCTTTTTACAATAATTACAAAATTTATATTGAGAGCTCCCCCTTACAAAAGTAGTGGGTGCTCTAGAAGAAGTGGCTTGTTTGTTAAAGCCAAGTCCATGTGTTGTTCTAGCCGAACGCTGAGAACCTAGTAATTTGGTCAAATTTTGTTCACCTTGGGTGAACTTGTCAAGAGACTCCCTTAGATCTTTAATGGTTGAATTCAAAGAATCAACATTTGGAATATCTTGGATCTTAAGGGTAAGTTCCTCATTCTTTTTGAGAAGTTGTTCTTTTTCAGAAATGAGAATTTTATTTTTCTTTTTCAAAGCCATAAATTTAGAGGTAAGTTCGTGAAAACCTTCCTCTAATTGATCTCTCGCATTTTGTAGATCTTCATAGGACATGTCATTATTGAAAGAGGAAGATGAGGAAGAGGAGTCGGAAGAATATACCTCATCAAATTCCATTAGGCATTTTCCACCTTCATTGCTTGAGTCGCTTGAAGACATGGAGTCATCACTTGCACTCCATGTAGATGCTTTGAAAGCCTTCTTGTTTTTCTTTTATTTTACCCTTTTCTTGAAAATGGAGCACTCCGGTTTGATGTGTCCTTTCTTTCCACATTCAAAGCATGTAACTTCATTCTCCGCTTTGGGATCTTCCTTTCGTGCCCTTCGAAAGTTCTTCTTTTTCTTCATGAATTTGCTCATTTTTCTTGCTAGTTGAGCAATCTCGGATTCGCTATCAGCGGAGGAGCTTTCTTCCTTTTCTTTGAAAGCAATGTTCTTTTTCTCCTTGAAGGTTTTACCTTCTTTATCAGCTTGCCTCTTCATGGTGATCTCGTAGGTCATGAGTGATCCAATGAGCTCTTCAACCGGTATTTTCTTGACATCTTTTTCTTCTTGAATTGCGGTCACCTTTGGTGCCCATGAGCTTGGTAGGACCCAAAGAATCTTCTTGACCATCATTTCTGCAGAAACATCCTCACCAAGAGATTTTCTTCCATTGCAAATGTCAGTAAAATGAGTAAACATTTTAGTAATTGATTCGTGTGGGTGCATGGTGAAACTTTCAAAATCTTGGCGATACATGTCTAATCTAGTGTCTTTGACTTTGTTAGTGCCCTCATGGGTTACTTCTAAAAGTTTCCAAATTTCATAAGAAGAGGAGCAAGTAGAAACACGGTTTAATTCATTACGGTCTAGCCCACAATGAAGAGCATTCATGGCTTTGCCATCAAGCTCAAAATTGGCAATGTCTTCGGGGGTCCATTTGGACTCATCCTTGTTAGATAAAGTATAGCCTTGCATTACAATCATATAGATAGGATAACCAATGCTTCTAAGAAAATTAATCATGCGAGTTTTCCAATAAGTGTAATCGGTTCCATCAAAGAATGGAGCCCGAGTCATAGAATACCCTTCAGGAGCATGCGAGGAATTAGCCATCACTAAGGATCTTAAGTTTGTAACCGGTTAAGGTATTACACAAACTCACCCTCTGATACCAAATGTTGGGTTGTAGAGGATGGCAAGATGGGGGGGGGGTGAATTGCCTTTTCAAAAATAATTAACAATTTAAAACAATTATCAATGCAGCAGAAATAAAAAAGGCAAGACACAATTTGATAACAGAGTTCGGCTTAATTCCCAAGCCTATGCCTCCGCTCCCAACTCAACTGTTGAGAGATTTATACGTCAGCTTGCTTTTTAATGGTTGTAGCAAGAAACCCACTAGCCGTTTTAAGGTAGGCTTGAACACCTTCGTACAGCTTGCTTTTTTATTATGGTTGTAGCAAGAAACCCAATTAAAAGAAAGAATGGAAATGAGAGGTTTGTTTTAATCCAAACCCAATGAAGAACTAAACAAGTAAAATAATACAAACACAGGAAGCCTTGAGCGCCAAAACTGTGAGAGCAGCTGATGGAGAGGGAGCTCAAGCTTCAAGGATGGCAATGGATCACAAGAGGCCTTGGAGATTTGTCGTTAGAGCGTCAAGACATCAAAATATGTTTCGGTTGTGTTCCAGGCATCCATGGTTCTCTATTTATAGGAGAAATACCCATAAACACTTCAATATAGCCGTTGGAGGGCTTCCGGAGCCGTTGGGGGTCAAAAGAACAAGTCTGGTCAAAGCCCAATGGCTAGTTTGACTGGGCACACCGGCTGGCCGGTGGTGTCTCACCGGCTGGCTGGTGGTCCACCGGCTGACCGGTGCTGAGCTCCCGGCTGACCGGTGGTCCAGACAGAGCATGCTTTCTGTCTGGGTTCCACCGGCTGGCCGGTGGTCATACACCGGTTGGCCGGTGTCACCAGGCAGTGGGCAAGCCTACTGCCTGGGTCCTCCTGCTGGCCGGTGGGCAATAACTGGTTGGCCGGTGCCCATACCGGCTGGCCGGTGATCTAGCACCGGCTGACTGGTGGATTTGGCAGAAAGCAATGCTTCTGCCAGAGACCACCGACTGGCCGGTGGAAATACACCGGTTGGCCGGTGGACTCAGAGAGTCCTCTATCAGCCTTCTTGGGCCAACTCCTGGGCAACCTTTTTCCTAGCATCAAAACACTTGAAAACAAGTTAGAACACAATGAGAGTGATTGTGATCATTAAAATCCAAGAGAGAGAGGGGTACAACAATTTTGTGTATCAGTGATCCTATATGTGAATCTATTTATTACTTATCCATGATTTATGTACAAGGTTCCCTAAGGGACATTATAATATGTGTTGTTATTCATCCCTTCATATGATAAATGCAATGGAAATAATGAATGATGGGTGCTTCCCAAATTATATAAATCCTTGATGCACCAATAGGTCTAATGTGAAAAATTATATTTAGTAATTTGGAGTATTATTACCTATTTATGTATGATTTCTTATTATAAGGCATTGAAGGTAAGATTTAGATTCCTATAATTATGAATCCCATCACCATGAAAGAATTTTTTGTTGTCCATATGATTATTTTTATTTATGTTATCCATTAATTTATTTTATGCTCATGAGATCTGATATTATTATCCATGTATTTATTTATTGGATAAGTTATGATCACAACTCCATTTTTTATGTAAAAAAATTATATTATTTATTTCATACTTATGTGTGAAATCATTCAATGTACGCCCCCTTACTTAGAATTTGATTTCGCCCCATTATATTGGGATACAATGAATGTTAATATGTGTAACCTATGGAATTTAAAAGAGAAATAATAAAGGTTTAATGTATTAAAATGATGTATCTTATCTTTTAATTGTAATGTATCATTAATTGATGTGTCTAGTTTCAGGGGACTACTAAACTATTGGATCATTTTTATTTTGATATTTTTATTCTACAAAAATATAATATAATGACCTTTATCTCTAGGGTACTAGTGTTGGGGTGTAATGGTTGGAATCTAAGAATGTTTAACAGAGACTTTAAAGACTATAATTGGAAGAATGGTGTTATAAAACACATTTTGTCACACCCCAACCTGACACTTTATTTTTTTTAATTATTTTGGGTCTCACTTTTGAGATGATGGTTTAGCCGATTTTATTTTAAAACAAATTTGGGTTCATATACGGGTGTGCGGCCATACATGAAACCATGTGTAGTGCCCAACATTAATAATATAACGTTTTATTATTAAATTTATTATTACATGAGTGCACGAATGTACCTACGACCATGCTCACATCAGTGTGTGGTGTCCTGACCTAATAATTAATGTAACTATTTTCTTGAAACTGGTTTTATCATTTTAGTTTTATTATTCATATTATTGTTATTTAAGTTAATATTTCAATTAGGTTATCTATTTTTAAGTCATTGTTATAATTATAAATTTATTAAAATTAATGTTTTTATTAAAATTGTTAATTATTATTATTAATATCATTAGTGTAAATATATGCTTTAATTAGTATAATTATGAAATTATTAACATTTTATTATTATTATTATTATTGTATTCTTTATTTTATTTATATATTTTTCTTATGTTTCATTTCCTTTCTCTCTTTATTTCTTTTTTCCCACATTTTCTTTTTCACCCCCTCTTCCCATCACCCCATTCTTTCCCCCCTAACCCTACCTGCACCCACACTCTCCCCCCTCTCCTTCACCTACCAACTGCACATCCCCTTGCTCTCTTCTTCTGGAAGTCTAGACTGGCACCCCTCCTCCCTTCTAGCTTTCCCCAGCCCCCGGCACACTGCCTCACGATGCCCCGGCTCCTCACACCACTCCCCTCAACTAGAACCCCTTCTCCTGTTCAGCTAAACCTCTGGTGGAACCTCTTCTCTAAAGTGTCACACCTCCAGAATCCCCTCATTCTTCTCGGCCAGCCTTCCTCTCCCTCATCGTAGGTGCATGCTACACTGGTGGGTTTTTTCTTCCATTTTTTTGTGTTGTGGGGTTAGTGTTCCATGTTTTCTATGTTCCAATTATGATATGTTTGGTTCAATTCTTGAATTAGGACATATCTATGTTTGGTTGCAGTGAGATTAAAGTACGGTGGACTTTGTGCACAAATTCTGTGGTGTTGGTCTATACTGAGGTTGGTGTTTCCATGTATAATTATTACTTGATGAATTAATTTTCTTATTAAATTAATTTAGCATGTTTATTACTTAGTTTTTTTAGTGAAAATTTTATTTTACTTGAGATTTAATATTTATTTATTTATTTATTATGTTTAGATGTGTGTTTATATGCTATGAGTTTGATTATTTTTGTGTAAATCCCATGTAGAGCGATTTAACACTTTTTTAGAAACTATGTTGTTACTTTATTATGTTACACAAGGGCTGAAAATTCTATTTTGACATATAAGTGGTGTGAGTTTGGCATTAGAAGATGGTTTTGGGTGGGATTTTGTGTTCAAAGTCTTGTGATACCATTTAGAGTTATTTCATAATGTTTTTTAAGTGGTTTATTAAATCTTATAAAGTGTGTGAGACATATTTGAATATTGTTTTGGTGTGTGTATGTTTTAGAAAGTGGGGTTTAGTAAGAAAATGGAGTATGTGTGTGTCTATTCCTTGTTGTGAATTTCTCAACATGTATTGTAAATTCTTTTAGAAGATGGAAAGTATGTTTTAATGACTCTTGGATGTACGTTTGGTTTTAAACTTTCTTTTCCTACTCGAAATTGAGTGTATTATTGGTGAACACCCTTGACGTGTTATTTTGAAATATTTTATAGATTTTGTAAGTGTTTAATTATTTTATTAAATTATATGTGTAGTGTGTTGGACCTCTCTACGATGGTTTTGGGGGGGTGAGCGTCGATGATTCCTACATGTACAAGCATAGGGTAAGGCATATGTGTGTGTGTGTGTGTGCCCTCTTTGTGCATATTCTATCATGGCATGGGGAGTATGTGAAATGCAGCAAGGGGTGTGTGTTTGTCTATATATATATATATATATATATATATATATATATATATATATATATATATTCATGTGCATGTATATGCCAAGGGTTGGTTCGAGTGGTCGTCGATAAATAGTGTCATGCCTGAGGTAGGTCCCCCACTGCACTTGCCTTTATATTTAGAATTTATTAATTTCTTGTTATTTAATTATTTTTCAATAAATGGTAAATAATATAAGATAATTATTTTTAGAATAAATGTTCATTGTGAAAGATAGTGGTTCTATTTTTTTTGAATTACCTGAAAGTGTTTCTTCCAAATGTGCATAATTAGTGTTGATAAAATGCTCGGTTGTCCTTTGTAAATAAATTTCGTTTCTTTTAAAGAGTGGCATGGGTTGCAAATGTGTTTGGCTTTCTAAAATGGATTTATTGAAATATGTTGGTGTCTAGTGAATGGATAAGGCCCATTTGGAACTTTAATGAAATAAATCATTTTTTAAACTCTCTTTGGGGTGAATAAGGGGTGATCATGCTGTGTAGGTGGATTGTGTGAGTTTTTGTGTGTGATGTTCAAACGTTGTGGTTGGTTACTTGATTGACATTGTTGACTCACCCCATTTTTATTACACATGTTGACATGGGAACCTGTCATAGTAAGTGACTCTTCTGAGAAGGATTGTTGCACTAGCTTAGAATATGAACTGGCTAGTGGCCCTTAGTACGGACATTGCTCTGCTAGGGGATTGGGCCCCTCTGTTATTCCAGGTAGGGAAACATCGAGAATTTGGGCATTATGACGTCATCGAGAGTAGGAATTCCTTCAGGATGAGTCACATGTATAGTACATTCTGAATTGTTCATGATATCCTAGGTTCGGCCCAAGTTTTCTTTGGCACTTATTTGTATGTGGTGGACTATTGAGGGGCCTAGTTTAATTGTTGGTTCTTATTTTCCACTTTTCCATTGCCCTTATTGTGTGTTGTGTGTGTGTATGGTTTTCCTCTTATTTAACTACAAAAATTTGGATTTTAAATTGTTCGCATAACTGTTTTTAAAATGTAATTCATTTTGATCCTTCAAACCTTAATCTTGATTTTAAATTTAAAAGGGAAGTGGGCTATTAATTTCATTAGAAATGATAGTGTGGGTGAAAAATTTTATTTTATATAATTTAGTTCAAAACTGAATATTAGTAAAATTATTTATTTAATGGAAGTGCTTTGGGAACATATTGTTTCGTATGCCTACTGAGTTTCACTACTCATGCCTATAGTGTTTTCTTGTTTTTAGTTTCTGTTTCCGGTCAGACACAAGATTGTTCACCTTGGTCGATGTTTGGCCATGAGTTGGAGAGTGACCTACAAGGTCACTCGAAGATAGTGGTTGTCCTGTCCAGTTAGTTTTTTCTTCTTTAGTTCTTGTTTAGTCTCTTTATTTTGTTTATTTATTCTGAGTTTCTCTTTATTATTTTGTATGATTTTATTTATTTTTATTGGGAGAAACCATTCCCATCATTTATGTTGATTCCCTGGCACTTGTTACTGGACTGGGAGGATAGGGAACACCTCTCGGGCCTTGCCGCGGATCGGCTCGAATGACAGATTCAGGGTTGACCCGGGTTGGTTCATGAAAAAAAACGTATCAAAGGGGTGTTTTGTTCTTATTATTTGGGGTGTCAGGTAGATCGGAGATAGTATTATTGGTAATAGAGTGGTAGGTGTGGGAAGAGTATTGCGAACTCTTGCTCATTCCAATCCTCTAGTAACTAGGGGTGGTTTGATATTTAAGTTTTTGGCTTTGGTCTGTGTGGATGGGGGATGACAGTAGGAGTAAACTACTACTGCGCATGGTCTCACATGGAGTAGCAACCCATGTGATGCCCGAGTGTATGGTTTGATACTCCTAGTGGTTGGATCTTTCCTAGGTAATGGTATTCTAAACCATGTAGTCGGGTCTTGCCCGATCACTATTTCTTCGTCCAGGTGAATTAGTGTTGGTGATGTTTTGGTTCAGTTTTTTTAGCACGAAGGAGTTTTAAAGGAAAGCAGACTTTGGGGTTGCTCTTATTTTCTTTTGATGTTAGTTTTACTTGATTCTTGGGGTGAGTTTCTTTTGAACCTTGTTTCTAGAATTTGGCATTTGATTTATCTAAGTCAAATTTCTAAAATAATGTCTTAGGTTATTTGAATTTGAAGTGGGTTATTTTGGAAATGTAATTTATTTTGAAAATTTATCATGAATTTTGGAGATGGTTTTGTAGAAAGGTATTTTTGAAATTTTGGGAATGTTTTGTTTTGAACGTGGAAGATATTGGTTTTGTCCAGTGGTATTCCTATGGGTGCTCACGTGTGCATGTGGACATGATTAATGGATAGTTGGTGGATCATGTGGCTGAGTGGCATGAGAATGGTAATTTCTTAGCTCAAGTATTGCATCTCTTGAATATTGTTCTCAGAGGTCTCGAGTGGCCCTATTGATCCCTATGTTATGGGTCAGGGTGTTCCAGGTTGTATTTGTTTTTGGAGGTGTATTCCTTGTTGTTGGTTATGTTTCCTGGTGATTCTAGTTTTTAGATCTTTGAGTTTTAGGGTATGGGTGTTTTGAATGTTGGGGCTTCGGTAGATTAATGTTTTGTTTTAAGTGTCTTCATGGTCTTGCATGGAAACCTTGGTTGACCTAGTCTTTTGGGAATTTCTGGGGGTAGAAAGTGTCATGGTGGGGAGAATTGTCACACCTCGACCTAACAATTTATTTTATTTTAATTATTTTGGGTCTCACTTTTGAGCTGCTGGTTGAGCCTGTTTTATTTTAAAACAAATATAGGTTCATATACGGGTGTGTGGCCGCACCCGTGACTGTGTGTTGTGCCCAACCTTAATAATAGAATGTTTTATTATTAAATTTATTATTACATGGGTGCACGACTTTACTTGCAACCCTGCACGTGTCTGTGTGAAGTATCCAGACCCAATAATTACTGAAACTATTTTCTTATGACTGGTTTTATCATTTTAGTTTTATGATTAGTATTATTTTTATTTAAGTTAATATTTAAATTAGCTTATATTTTTTTAATTCATTTTTATAATTATAAATTTATTAACTTTAATGTTTTTATTAAAATTTCTAATTATTTTTATTACTATTATTAGTGAAAATATATTATTAAATTAGTACAACTATGAAATTTTTAACATGTTATTATTATTATTATTACAATTATATTCTTTATTTTATTTATTTATTTTTCTTTGGTTTCATTTCCTTTCTCTATTTTTTCTTTTTTCCCTCATTCTCTTCCTCACCCCCTCTTCATGTTGCCCCATTATTTCCCCCTAAACCTACTTGCACTCGCACTCACCCCCTTCTCCTTCACCTGCGAACTGAACCTCCCCTTGCTCTCTTCTTCTATCGGTCCAGACTGGCACCCCTCCTCCATTCCAGCTCGCCTTGGCACCTGGAGCTCCGCCTCACAACACCCCCACTCCTTGCACCACTCCCCTCAGCTAGAGCCCCATCTCCTGTTCGGTCGAACCTCCGGCGACACCTCTTTTCCGGCATAGTGCACCTTTAGATGCCCCTCATTCTTCTGGGCCAGCCTTCCCCTCCCTCGTTCTAGGTGCGTGCTACACCGGTTGGTGTTTTCTTCTATATGGCAATATTGTAGGGTTAGGGTTCCATGTTTTTTTAAGGTCCAATTGTGATATTTTTTGTTTGATTCTTGAATTAGGACATATTTGAGTTTGGTTGCAATGCGATTGTAGTGCAGTGTAATTTGTGCACCAATTTTGTGGTGTTGTTCTATACTAAGGTTGGTGTTTACACATATAACCATTACATGACAAATTAATTTTCTTATTTAATTAATTTATCATGTTTATTACTTAAATTTTTATTGGTGAAAATTTTATTTTACTTGAGATTTAATATTTATTTATTTATTTTGATGTGTTGTAGTGTGTTTATATGTTGTGAGTTTGATTATTTTTATGAAAAACCCATGTCAAGAAGTTTATCTCTATTTTATAAACTATGATGTTAGTTTATTATGTTGCACAAGGGATGTGAATTCTGTTTTGACAGGGAAGTGGTGTGTGTTTGGCCATAGAAGATGATTTTTGGTGGGATTTTGTGTTCAAAGTCTTATGATACCACTTGGATTTATTTCAAAAAAAAATTAGTGGTTTATTAAAAATTATAATGTGTGTGAGACATGTTTGGATATTTTTTTTGGTGTGTGTATGTTTTCAAAAGTGGGGTTGAATATGAAAATAGAGCTTGTGTGTGTGTGTGCCTTGTTGTGCATTTCTCAATATGTATTTTAAATTCTTTTAAAAGATGGAAAGTATGTTTTAATGTCTCTTGGTTGTACATTTGGTTTTAAAGTGTCTTTTCCTACTTGAAATTGAGTATATTATTGTTGAAAACCCTTGACATGTTTGTTGGAATACTCATGTTTTAATCATGTTTTAATGATCATAAATCCTATACATCCTATTTAATCTATTTCAAGTAGTGTGTAAAGATGGTTGATTTCTGTATTATTTACATAAATTTTCTCAAGATCTTAATTTCTATAAATCAGGTTTAATTATTGTTAAATATATTTAACTTTGGTCTATAATTATTTATTTCATGATTGGATAAGTCTAATTCATTCTGTGAATATTACTGCTTAAGTTTAAATACAGATATCTGGATAAGTCTGAGAAATCGTGAGTCTGCCACAGGTTCTGGTTTTTCTGAAAAAGGACCAGACACCACGACCCAGACATTGTGACCTAGACACCATGACCCAGAAACCGTGACTGAGACACCGTGACCTAGACACCGTCACCCAGACACCGTGACCCAGACACCGTGACCCAGACACTGTGACCAGACACTGTTCGAAGTTTGGAAAAGGACCATACATCGTGATCCTAACACCGTATATGTGCTACCAGTTCATGAACTCTATACAACTATGCCATAATGAGCATCTCACCACTCAAAGTAAAATAAGAATACATTGTTTCATGGTGACACCATTTCCAGACAGAATGTGACACCTTTTCATAATCTATTTTTTCATTTTCAATTTTATTTCTAACGGTCATATTTGAGTCTTTTAAATGCAATGATATAATTAATATTTCTTTGTAGACATGTCACCTAATAGTACGAGGTTCGAGGTGTAGAATACATGCATCATTTCCGCTTCAACACATGCACTCCAAGAATAAAAATAAAAGTGTGGCCCTGAAACAAAAAGGTGGTAGAGAAGAAGAATTGAGAGCATTCTTACAAAAGGAACTGACACAAGAAATAAGATACATCTGAAGAACACACGAAGCATTCATGAATCCAAAATCTGGGATACTATAGATCAGAGACAAGAACAAATTCGAAATAAAAAGTTCACGAAGATCACAAGACAAATCTAACTAGAAACTAGAGCATCAGACTTGCGATACTCTATTTCTCACAAGAGGACTCAATTCTTGCATCTGCTTCATCATAGAAGTCCAAAGGTGTATAGAATAACACTCAGATCACATCTAACCTTATCTCATCATCTTTGTTCTATTGTGTACTATTTTTAGATTTTGAGTAGTGTGTGTGTATCTTTATTAAAACACATACTGCCTCCTACACTAAACTGAAGGATACAAGATATCCTTCCTCTCATATCTTTTTTCACTTGTTTATTCCCATGGATAAGTTTGGAAGTGGTAATTGTGTGACATGGTAGTTTATACCCATGAAAAACTATAGAAGAGGTCTTCTAACCCTGATAGTCTTGTGTACGGTTGTTTACCCCGATCCAGGGTGTGGATCAAGTTTATTAATATAAACCGCTTAGTGGTAGGTGATCACCATGTGGAGTGGATTAGGTCTCAGCTTGAAACTGAACCACTTGTTTTATTTCTGCTATGTTGTTTAATTTAGTTTTCTCTGTTTTACTTTATAATTCAAAAATAAATAGATTTACTTTAATAGTTAATCTTGGAAAGAAGTTATTATTTTTTTGTTATATTAGAATAGCATCAAAAGTAATATTAATAACTGATATTAAGATTACTGAGAATTAATCAATCTTTTGAGAAGTTATTTAAATAGTCAAACTTTCATAACCATATTACTTTGATTAATTGGGATATATTTATTTTTATTGGGGAACCTTTTCAGAAAACTTTTTAAACAGAAATTTTTATAGATACTCAATTCACCCCCCCTCTTGAGTATTCTACTCCGACCAACAGTGTTATTTTGAAATATTTTATATATTTTTTAAGTGTTTAATTTTTTTATTAAATTATATGTGTATTGTGTTGGACCTCACTGTGATGGTTTTAGGCGGTGGGTGTCGAGGATTCCTACATGTACATGCATAGGGTAAGGCATATATATGCCCTCTTTGTGAATATTACCTCATGGAACAGGGATTATGTGCAATGCAACAAGGGGTGTATGTATGTATGTATATATATATATATATATATATATATTTCTAAATGCATGTGTATGCATGTGCCAAGGGTTGGTTTGAGTGGTCTTCGACAAATAACATCATGTTTGAGTTAGGTCCCCCACTACACTTACCTTTATATTTATAATTTATTAATTTCTTTTTATTTCATTAGTTTTAAATAAAAGTTAAATTAGGTTAGATAATTATTTTTAGAATAAATGTTCATTGTGAATGATAGTGGTTCTCTCTTGTGTTTGAATTACCTGAAATTGTTTCTTTCAAATGTGTGTAATTAGTGTTGATAAAATACATGGATGGCCTTTATAAGTTAATTGTGTTTCTTTTAAAGACTTTATTGGGTTTCTAAGGTGTTTGGATTTCTAAAATAGATTTATCGAAATAGGTTGGCGTTGATTGGTTGGTTAAGGCCCATTTGGAACTTTAAAGAAATCAAATATTTTGAAAACTCTCTTTGGGGTGACTCAGTGGTGATCTTTCTGTGTAGGTGGATTGTGTGAGTTGTTGTGTGTGATGTTTTTGCATTGTGGTTGGTTACTTGACTGGTATTGTTGACTCACCCCCTTTTTATTTCATGTGCTGACATGGGAAACTGACATAGTAATTGAATCTTCTAAGAATGATTGATGTACTAGTTTAGAATATGCACTGGCTTGTGACCCTTAGTACAGACTTTGCTCTTCTAGGGGATTGGGCCCCTTGGTTAGGCCAGGTAGGGAAACACCAAGTGTTTGGGAGTTATGATTTCATTGATAGTAGGCATGCCTTCAAGATGAGTCTTACATATATTATGTTATGGATTTTTCATGAGCTCCTAGGTTCATCCCATGTTTTCTTTAGAACTTATTTTTATGCGGTGGATGATTGGGGGGCCTAGTTTGGTTTTTAGCCCCTATTTTCCACTTTTCCATTGCCCTTATTGAGTGTTGTGTGTGTTTATGGTTTTAATCTTATTTAAGAACACAAATTTGGATTTTAAATTGATTGCATAACTATTTCTAAAATGTAATGCATATTGATCCTTCAAACCTTAAACATGATTTTAAATTGAAAAGGGAAGTGGACTGTTACTTGATTTGTAAATGATAGTGTAGGTGAAAACTCATATTTTATATAATATATTTCAAACCTGAAAATTAGTAAAATTATTTATTTAATTGTAGTGCTTTGGGAACAGATTTTTGGGCATGCCTACTGAGTTTTAATACTCATGCCTATAGTGTTTTCTTGTTTTTTGTTTCTATGACAGGTCCGATATGAGCTTTTTTTCCTTGGACGACGTTCGGTTGTGAGTTGGAGAGTCACCCGTGGGGTCACATAAAGATAATGGTTGTCCCATCCAGTTAGTTTTTTTATTTAGTTCTTATTTAGTGGCTTTATTTGGTTTATTTATTCTGATTTTCTCTTTATTATTTACTCTGCATTTATTTATTTTTATTGGGAGAAACTATTCCCGTCGTTTTTTTCGATGCCTTGGTGCTTGTCGCTAGCCCGGGAGGATCGGGAAATCCTCTTTGGCCTTGTTGTAGACCGGCTCCGATGATCGGTTCAAGGTTGACCCGAGTTGGTTCGTGACACATCACTACCACTACATTTTAGGATATTTTAGATTTACTTAATGATTACATGACATGAATTTCAAATAACAAAATAGTAATTATATACAATTATTTATAATTCATAATTATAAACATGACTTAATTATGTTTATTATATTTTTTGGAAATGACAACTAATTTAAGGAACATAAACCATGTCAAGGCACATAATCAGTGATGACATTTCCTTCATAATCAAATCATTGATTCTGGGGTAGTAGTTGAAAAAATTATGAATATATTTCTGAAGTTAACTTAGGAAATGAAAAAGAAAGTTACCTATATAGAAAAACATAGTGCACCTCATTATGGTGTAACCACATTAGATTGATTAATGAGACAATAATATCCAACTTTAAATGGGACCAGTAACACATTAGAAGTAGGGAAATTTATCATGTCTTTAGAAAATATATTAATTGATTTGGGTTGTATTTAATGGGATAAGTTTATCATGGTTATATACTGTCTAATTGGGATGGTGATCATTAGTGATATTTGATTCAAAACACCTTAAAGGTGGAAGAGATTGAAAGCAAGGAATAGAATAATATTAAAATGATAATCTTATGGGGGAAATCCTCATGATAAAATATTTGACATTGAAAGATAATTTTTTAAAATAAGAAAAAATAAAGGGAACTATATTTCAAAATATGTGTCTAAATTCAAAATTTCATCATGAAATGCTATGAATTATGCACTAAATCCTAAAAGAAATATCGATTAAATATTTTATGAACTAATGGAAATACGGAATAAACAAATGTGAAATTATTTAATTTAAATGATACGGGTAACTATTAAAATAAATACTCTAAGCTTTTGGGGATTGAACCCTAGAGGAATAAAAAGGGGAAAGGTCGAGCCTATACTACCACAACAACAGAATTCAAGGTCCCGAGTGATGTCATAATAAGTATCTTGGTCATAAACTCAAATCTATTTAATGAATTATTTAATTTTAGATCAAAAAACTCATTCATATATTGGATGTTTCATAAGAACACTTAATCATCCCATGATACATTATGTAATTAGTATTCAATTAAAAATCCAAGTGGATGTGGTATAAAAAATGGTGTATCTCTATTTAAATGAATAGATGTTGCTTAGTTGTAAGCCTGGTTATTATTTCAATGGTTTACTTTTATATAATTATTTAAAGAGATCTATATTTAGATATTAATACTAAAATATTTTTTAGAAGGATATTATAATATATGATTCCTAAATACAATCACTCATTTTTAAAGTAGAGACTTCATTTCCAGATCTATGTTACAATACAACCTCCATTTGATCCTCTTAAAAAATTCTTACAGAACATGATTTAATGAATGAAAATGATATCATTATAATTCAGTATCTATCCATTTTTAGGAATTTTACTGATTTATTTCCTATGTAACTAATTGGATGTCCTCATGATCTTGAGGTTGAATGATTTGTTCATCACATCCCTATTGTAAATCCCATATCTAAGCCTCCTTATAAAATTACTGATGTGTAATTAAAGAAAAAACTACAAGAGTTATGTGATAAGGGATTCATAGTCCCTATTGTTTCACCCCAGGGGGAACCAATATTATTTTTGAAAAATGATGGATCTATGAAGTTTTTTATCGATTATAGAGAAATCAATGACATTTATATAGAGAAAAATATCATTTAATTTGAATTTATGATCTATTTTATATGCTATAAGGGGATCAATACTTATGGAAGATTGATCTCTTTTTGGTTATTATCAATTAAATTTCAAGAAGGATGATGTAATAATGAATAATTTTCATATAAGGTATTCTCCTTGTGATTTCACATTAATCCCATATGGGTTAACTAATACACCATCAATTTTCATGGATTTTATGAACAAAGTATTCAAGGATTATTAGGAAAAATTGATTATTTCTTTTATTGAGGATATCTTGATATAGTCTAATACCTATAAGGAATATATGAACAATTTAGGAATTAGTATTTTAACTATGATTAAGAATGAGAAGTATGTGAGATTTAGTAAGTGTAAATTTTGGATTCTATATGTTTCTTTTAATGTCCATAGTATCTATAATGATGGTATATAATTTGACCCCCCATAGAAAAAGTTTTTAAATAATGGACCACATTTATAAATATTACTAAGATAGGTATTTTCCTTAGCATAGAAAGTTACTATTAATGATTTGATGAAAACATAACATAATTAATTGAACTATTATCCATTATGACAAGTAAAGGGATCAAATTCACATGGTAATTGTAATGTAAGGAATTTTTTGAAGAACTAATTTATAGGTTGAACAATTAACAAGAATTGAAATTAGTATAAGTAAATGAAATATCTTTTATTTATAGTGATGCACTAGGGAAAGGAATAGGTTATATCCTTATGAAAAATAACAGAGTAGTTTATATGCATCAGGGAAATTAAAAATCCATTTAAAAAACTATAAAATTATTTTTCATGAGTTGGATTCTCTAATATTTTTATTAAAAATATAGATAAAATATATATTGAAAGATTTGGTATATATATAGTTTACAAGGTTTCAATTATGTATTCAAGCATAAATTTCTCAGCCTAAGACAAAGGAGATGGATAGAACTAATCTATAAATTTGACTGTGAAATATATTGCTACATGGGAAGGAAAATAGGGTGGTTAATGTATTTAGTAAGATTCATCATGGAGTTCTATCTATGATGATTTTGGATAAAGATAAAATATTGATGGATTTAGTAATTTTGGTTATAGAAATTCTTAAGGAAGGGGGAATATAATTCCTTTTTGAAGAAAATTTCTATGAATTTTTACTAGAGAAGATAAAGAACAATCAAAAGGATAACAAGAATTTAAAAAATAATATTAAATCCATGGAATATAGGAGATTAACATACTTCATCTATTTAAATGGTGTGTAATTATTTTGAAAGAGAAAAACTATATTGTTAGTACTTGAGATAGAGATGGAATTTCTTGATGAATCTCATATCTTGATTTATTCCACACACCCTAGTTGTATCAAGATATAAAGTAATATAAGGGAGGACTTATAGTTTTAATACATGAAGTGAAAAATTAATGAGTATGTGTCATGATTCTTTATATCCCAAAATGTAAAAACTAGGAGACAACCCCCAAGGGGTGTAATATAACCCCTCATTACAACAATGTGCTAGTAGAACAATATTGAAATGGACATTGTTATAATATTACTTGATAAATATCATAAGAATGATGATAATTTGGTCACTTTGTATTGATTCTCCAAGTATGCACACTTCATAATAATAATGTAGAATCTATCCCTTGAATGCATTTCATGACTCAGTGTCAATGAAATTTTGAGGAATCATAGTTCATCTATATAAATTATATTTAATCATAAACCAAATTTCACATATAAAATTTAGATGACTCTTATAATGTCATTGAAAACATAGATACACTTGATCGCCACTTACCATCCTCAAAATTATGGGTAGTCTAAGAGAACAATTAAAACATTATAGGATATACTTATTCCAAGCTCAGATGACTTCCAGGGACATGGGGCCAATACCCACTTCTATGGGAAATTTAATATAACAATAGATTATGTTCAAATATAAAAATGACAACTTATGATACCTTCTATGGGAAGATATTATGCACTCAACCTTCTTGGATGATGTTAGGGAAATTATGCTAGTTTTTTTGAAACTCATTGAGGAGACAACTTAAAAATGCAAGTTGTATAGAATCATTTCAATATTAATTAGATTATGTAAAAAATATATCCTGGTAATTAGTGGAAGGATGTGAAATTCTATTTATATGATCATTTCTTCTAAAAAGTATCCCCAAGGAAGGGATTCATAAGTTTTAGTAAGAATGGGAATCTATTTCCAGGAAATATTGGGCCTTCTAAGATTTTAGCGAGAATTAAATTCAAGGATTCTCATTTTGTTTTTCCACTAAACCTCTCTATAGTGAATGGATTCATCCATGTTTCACTGTTAGGGAAGTACCTGAAAGAAATTACCAATATAATCATCACTACGGAAATAAATCTTGAACCTATCATGATAAATATTTAAAAATATTCCTAGATTCACGACACGAGAGAGCACGTATTGATAAATTGGACTACGTTACTTGTGAAATTACTCTAAAGGAATCAAAATATTGAGGAAGAAGAATAAGAAACTAATTAATAAATTATGAAGAAATACTCCAATTTATTACATGTTAAAATATATCACAAATTTGAAGGATTAAATTATATAATGATATGAGATTGTAAGAATCGAGATTCTTATATTCCAAGAAAACACTATATTGTTAAAACTATTGCACAATGAAAATTATATTAACTTATCAATATGGTATAATAGAAATAGGTTCATTAAAAAATTATATTTAAAATTAATAATTTAAAATTTATAATTTAAATCAATTTAGGATTTTGAATATAAAAATTAGCTTAAAGTGAATCTTTGAGTTTTTTTATCATTTTTTTCAATAAATTATTCTTTTAAGTGTTTTATATCCAAATATAAATAAATTTATTTTATTTTCTTTAAATAATTAATATAATATTATTTTTATGGATGCAAAAAAAATATTAACAATAATTAAATTAGTAATTAAAAGGAAATAAATATAAATATACTTAATGTATAAAAATACATTTTCTATATTGCTATAATTATTTCCTACATCTTATGTTTTAATTTAAAAGTTAATATTATCATATTTAGAAACTTATTTATATCCAATTGAATCCAATTTCAGAATTTGAACATGAAAAGTTTGTAAGAAGGTTCATATTTTTTTTGTAAAATAAAAATCATTATAGTAAATATTTAATCAAGGTTATTAGGGGTAAAAGAGATAAATTTAAGTGGATCAAAATTTTAATGATTTAAATGATACATAAACCTTATATAAGACCTTTTTTGGTAGTAAATTATATTAAACTTGTCTCTTCAACAAATGTTTATATAACCCCCTAAATCTCATGTGGTTTCATCTTTACCCATAACATAAATTTAGTTTCTAGGGAAATGTACCTTATTCTCACATATAAAAGGAGCTCACTTCTACCCATTTTTTAATCCCTATACACTCAAAATGTATTTGGAATTAGTTACCTCTCATTTTACCTCTTAGAGTCTTTTTAAAGAATTTAAAATGTTCTTGTTATTTCTTCTCCTTATTTAATAAGTTACATTGCATATAAGTATTTATAATCCTCATATTTCCTTTTGAATAAAATATTTTTTTATTATAAAATCATTTAATATTTTATTTCATGTGCTAAAATTCAATTTAGTCAATGTTATTATCATATATTTGATATATTTTTATTGAAATATTAATTATTTAATTTCAGTATATCTTTTTCCCAGTCTGATATTATGTCTAAGGGATCCTAACCTCTTATCACAATTAGTTTTTTAAAATCTATCTATTTCCACTTGATTTCATTGAGAAACGTTATTATGTGTCATTGATATAAATTTTATATCCTATAATTAATGATATATCACTATTACTTCACATTTTACTACCTTCATAATAAATCATAATGTTTAAACATTTCGTATCAAGAAATCATTCAATTTTTTAATTAAAATATATTACAGTTTCCTATAAATAAAATTTCTTTTCGGGTTAAAAAATGGTATGAAAACTATGGAACATATAAAACTATGAGTAATAACCTCTATAAAGGTTGGTTGTGTATTAACTCATCCTTCACTCACTATAAAACTATTGGGCCTAACTATACACATAGTTTGACACTCTCATGGGATATGTTTTGGATCAATCATGTGCTCCTTATAAACCATAATGAGGAATTATTACTTATTGATATACCTACACCATGTAAGTACTCTTAACTACTACCATTTTATCATTCCCTTGATAGGATTTCTTTATAATACATTGTGAATATCCTACTGCTTCTAAGTCGATTGTGGTTTATTTACATAGATAGCAATATGCTTCCATTGAATGAGTAATTAATGAAGTTTTGTATATACTTGCTTCAATATTGAAAACAATTCATTATATAAGAATTATTTATCTATCAAGTTATTTAGGGAACATTATTATATTTTTTTTTATTCCTCCCTTCAAATAAGGATAGAATTGGACATAATTAGGGGAAAGTGGGGCCCAGAATTAGATAGAACCTTAATGCATCAGTAAGACTCATGATACTAACTATCTTGGGTAATTGGGTGTATTTTTTACCCATGTATGTATAATTTTATAGAATTCAGGATTGATGGTTTGATTAGGATTTCTGGAATTATGCATTCCATCCCTATGATATTTGTTTTTGATATCCATGTGAATTTTTTTATTATGTTATGTGTGGATATATTATGACCATTTGTTGAATTATTATCTTTTTTTATTCAATATATATTTTTTATTCCATGTTAATGATATAATTTTTTTTATACTAACACTTACAGATTATATAATCTCATACATTCATATTTTTTGTATTTCCTCAGGAAACTATAAAGTTTTTTATGTGTGACGTATGGAATTTCATGGATAAATAAAAACATTTTCATGTATTCAAAAATGTATCTTAATTTGTACTGTAGTAAAAAAATTTATTCGTGTATTTAGTTTCATGAGACCACTATAATGAGGGATTATATGCAATTTGATATATGTATTCTATAAAATTTTAAAAAATAAAAACTGGATCCAGGAAACTAGAATCAGGGTGTTAAAGTTCCACCATGTAAGAATTTGGGATTTAGTTTAAGAATATCCTATATTGATCTTTAGAATTTTTTTTCAGATAATGTGGCTAGAGTGAGGTATTTTAAGGAGGCATTGAAACTGGTTATATTATGTCAAGTTAACCCAATCACATTACAAAAGTTCCTTGAGTTGTGGTTACTATGACTATGTTGGATCAAACCAAATATTTATATGAATAAGGCCTTAAATACATTATGAGGAGGAGATCTATGAGAATAGGCTCTCAGTTTTCTATTAAGTTAAAAGTGCATACATTAGGTTGTCTAACTTAGCTTCTTTTATATCATTTAAACCTCAAGGGTAGTTATTAAACCTCCACAAAGAGATAATATGTTATTTTCTTTTATTATAGAGGTCATGTCCATTAGATAAATGAGTGTATAACCTTCCTTATAGATCTGGTATCCCACTTATAATTTATTTGTTATAGTATTATGATCTAATATATCATTAATAGTTTGGTACTCAAGGATTTAGTTACTAGGGAAGAAACTATGTGGGTAGAGAACAACCCTAGGTTTCCCCTCATCCTCAGGGACATATAACAAATCACAAACATGGATATAGTTGACATTAGGCTATGAATGGTCATATATATAAATATGGTTAAATAAATGTTCTATATTTTCCTACACTAGGTGATCCATGCATGATGTGAGGTATAATTTCTTTTTTTTATACCTAGGTTTATGAGTTATTTGATTTAGTAGGAATACAATCCATTGATTATCCCGTCTTAGTCTATACTTCAGTACATATGGTTGATAGAATTATAATTACCATACTATTGACAATTCCAGTTGAAGATAAATTATCTTATATGATTTATATAGAGGTCATTATCTAAGGCTAAGGAAAAACATGTCTTCAAGTGATTTATTATTCTTGTGTTTACAACCATATGATTTCATTCCTGGTACATATTAGTTGTATTGGGTGTAATCTATCATTCAATACTTTTGGAGGAGTGTTATATTTTTTTATAAATATATATGGAATTTTGTGATTATATGTGAGTGGAACTATCAAATGGGTTGAAGATATTATTGACTCTTATCTTCTTTGATGACCATGATAACACTTACTTTATTGAAGGATAATCTTATAGTGTTTCCATGGGTCGTAGAAAAGTATCATGATGTTTTTTTAAGTTATTATGACACTATCCCCTCAATGTGTGATATATTTTGAGATAGAGGTATAGCCAGGAGACTCTCTAATATCAATGTGTATGTATAGGATGATGATTTAAAATTTTAAAGAATAATTGATTTAGATTGATTGTATTTTGTAGAGGGGATTTATTTAACCAAGTGTGTCACCTTTGGGTGTTTTGGTTGTATTCAAAAAGAAATAAAATGGATGTCTATGAATTTTTATTTAATATAATTTCATGAATAAGGTGGTAGTGGAATACCATTATCCCCTTCCATAGATTGATGATCTATTTTATCAGCTAAAGGGGGCTAGTTTGTTCTTAAATATCAATTTATGTCTAAGATATCATTAGATGTAGGTGGAAAATGAGGTTATTAAAAAGATTTCCTTTATGTTTCATTATTGACACTATGTGTTTGTGGTACTTTACTTTAATATAATTAATGTTCTATCCATATTAATGGGACAGATAAAGTCTATCTTTAGTGACTTCCATGACTAGTTATAGGTAATTCTCATAGATAACACCTTTTGGTATTTTAATTCTATGGAAGTGTATACATAAAATATATGATCCATTTTAGAGGTTCTGTATCATCATCATCATCAATTTTGGGTAGTTACTTATGTTTATGTTATGGACCCATGGGATGAATTTCATATGGAATTTATTGTCTCAGTGAGGAGTAGTTATAAAATTTTTATAGGTCTAGCTGGTTGTTTATTGGGAATCCCTGATGAATTTTTTAGAGTTTTAGAGATTATCTATCTCTGAGACTATTAAAATAGTTTTTTATATTAATTGTATATGATTGTGATTCCTTTAAAATAATTGAACAATAAGGATAAGGATTTTATGTGGAATAACTTGTTTTAGGTGGTTTTTTAGATATTTAGGAGAATTTAGTCAGTGTTCATGTTCTATATTCTCTAGGTGAAGGAGTTCCACTTTTGGATTTCCATTATGACTTGCACTTTGAAATGCGTTTTTTAGGATAAAATTGAGAGAAGTTATATCTTATGGGTCTTCATAGTTATGACCCCATGAACATGAATTATCTACACTTGATCTTTATCTTGGTAAATTTGTGTTTTCATTGATGTTGTGGAGATACTATCTCATCGCTGAGAACTTTTTTACCCCTAGCTTGGTCGAGGGGCTCCAAAGGGGCCTCATGTGTGCCTCCTCATACACAAGAGGCTAACAACTAGTGGTAAGGGAATAAATGACATAATGGGGTGTATATGACCTCAGCAATAGATAACCATTAGGGTACACATATATTAATGGAAGCAACAATTAGAGTAATCAATGGAAATAATGCCAAAGAAATATCACAATAAATATCAAACCATGATATATATAATAACATATTACAGAAAATATAATTGGTAAATATATCCTTAAAATTTTATATTTATATAAAATAATCAAGTGACAATAATAAATAAAGGAGCATCACTAAAAAATGATCCTGAAGTTTATCTCAACATCTCCTCGACCAACCAACTCCTTCCTTACAATAACCTTATGTTAGTACTATGCCCACATTTGATAACCCCAACCCTAAATTATACACAATTACTAAGATTCCAGTATAGAGTATGAGTATAAACCTAGTAGGACCCCACTAATGTTTCCTTCAAACAAGTGAATAAGTCATGTAAAAGTTCATGAAATGATGGAAAATAAATATATAATTAAACACATAACCCACTAGGTAATTTTGTTCTTACCAGGAAATAATAAACATTGAGCCTACCTACTTTGGGACATATTTTGAGAGAATAGATATTGGAATTACAAGAACACACATACCATAGCCTCTAGATATCACATAATCCATGGCCCCATCAAGCACCCTGACCCATCCTTGTGTACTCGGGGAGGTGTATCAAGTCACATAGACCAATACTTTAAGGTTATGTGGAGGCCAATCAAAAACATTGACTGATCCTCATAGACTTAGGGAAATCCGCATTCAATCACAATATCCTATCCTCACAAACTATGGGGAGGCCTCAGTGAATAACACATCCTTATCCCTACAGACTATAGGGATGCCATAGTCAAACACATTGGACCATCTCCATGTAATATATGGATTCCATATTCAAGAACACCATCCCATAGTCACGGATTCCAGGGAGGCCATATGCAATCACCACATATTAACATTACATTCCCAAGGTCACACAATAAGGGAATCACCAAAAAAACATAACTCGGGCCGACGCCTCACCCATGATGACTTCCATCATCATAATAAACCAAAAATTATCACTAATGGTAATCCTCCTAATACACATTAATAAAGGAAATATCCATTGTGATTATCCCACATTATCTCCTTAACCCAAGTATCTTTATACCTTGTCTCCTATTCCATTTCCAAACCCAAATGAGACATTCAATACCAAAAAACCCAAGTAAAAACCCCTACTATTTTAACCTGGTATAAGTCTCATGGTCATCAATTCAATGCACCCATTCAAAGGGATTCACTACCTAAATCCCTAATTCATTTAGCCAACTCTTCTAAAACTGAATTGAGCTTGAGCAAAATATTTAAATCTTGTCCACATAGTCATTTGAGAACTCCACCTATAATGAACCTACAACATTGATACAGACCTCACATGCTAACTTTAACAACAAAAGTAGCAGTCTAAAAGGGATACACAAAGAACCACATAGAAATCAAGGAATATTAATTAGCATAAATTTCATATCACGATAATGAAATCCTATATCAAGATTTATGGATCCTAATCAATAAGAATCTATAAAAAAATAAAGATAGACACATTGGTTCTAAGATATCATCCATAAAATTATCAGATTGTTGTTCTTAAAAGAAGTAACAAAGAGAAACAAGAATCCAAGGATAATATGGGGTACGAATTATGGTAAAGACCTCGTACCTAGGTGCCTAAATATGGTTCCTTACTTTATTACATTAGTATTATTAAAAGTAATAAAATCCATAAGTACTAATTAGAATAGTAGTTTTGGAAATCAGATTACATACATGAACTTTACATTACAAATTTAAAGGAAAAACAACATAGAAAATCCATTGGTAGCACCCAAGAACTCTAAGACTAACATTGCAATTCATTCATAATATACCTCTCGAAATCCTGGGGAAAAGAAACATATGAAAGGGGTGATCTTAGATACTCAGTAAGGGTATGAAATACAGCGGAAGCTATAACATTAAAAATAATAAATGATGAATAAATAAAAACATATACTAATAAAACATAATCTTGAGTATAATATGGTAAGAATAAACTCTAAATAAATAATTCCATATAAATAATCACATGAAACTTCACCATGGATATTCTACTAGTCAAATAATCACTTGTTTTATAAATTAATAATATCATAAAGAGGAAATTCATATTCCATCCATTATAAACCTGTATTTAAGGCCTCAACCAAGACTTATAAAAATAAATGGGTAAGGCCTCATGAAAAAAAAAATTTGTTTTGTTTCATGAGACCTACCAATGCATCGAGGGACTATAGAGGGTCCCTCCGAACACATACTAAGTCGAATACATTCTTGATATGTAAAATAAAATGATATATTCAAATAAACGTGTCCCATACCACTTTGAAGTATCATTTATGAAATTAATCTAATAAAATCATTGATAAATTATTGAGGAAAAAATCTTTAAACATTCCAAAGTGCCCCATACCACCTTGAAACATTTAAATCACAATCCCTTTGAACATTAAATGAAACATGGAATATAATGATAATAATATAATTCATGATATAATATATCAAAGGAAGGTATATACACCACACTCAATTAAATAGAGTTGAACAAGGCATATATCTCATATAAGTAAAAGTGAGATAAAAAACCCTTTTTTACTTTGGAAAGAAGAGTGCATTTAGAAAATAATTTTTATTTGAAATAAAATAAAATTTTAAAAATTTATATCCCAGAAAAGAAAAGGTAAGGAGAATGAAATTATATTTTAGGCATAAATTATGTCCCACTAATTTGAAATCATGTAAAAAGAGTTTTTAAGAAACTTTAGAAATAAAATATTTTAGTGCAGTTTAAGGAAAATATTAAAGAGATTTTAAAGCAGAAAGGTGTGTTTGTTTTCATAAAACCATAAATGAAACAAGATAATTTTTCATGATAAAAAATTTGAATTTAAAAAATTAATTATTTCTTAAAACATATTATACAGTTCAATTGAAAATGGGAAATAATTGTGAAATTTCCCTTTAATCGGGACTGCTTATCCATAAGAATTGAGAAGGGAACCTTTTAAAACATTTATTATCCCATAAAATAATGATGAAACAATATGGATATATTATTTTTGAATATATATATATAAATAATTTATAATAATTATATAAAAATAATTAAGAATTACATTGGTGAATAGAGAAAGAATGCATGACACAAATGAAAACAGAGATTTAGGAATAAAACCCTTACAAAGATCGTATCATTAGAGTGAGGATAAATTAATGACATAATTATGTGTAAAAAATATAAATCCAAAAAACATAATTAGATATAAATTATAAATCCATCATATTTCATTCACACATATTCTTTTAAAACATAACCAATGATATAGATGTTTAACTCAATGAATGAAAATTGAGTGAAGATATCCCTTACCTCAGGTTCAACTTCCTTAAAATTTGTTCAAAGCTCTTGTATAATGGTTTGGATAGTGTCATTAATTAATTATAGAACTAAAATCATGTTTATAATACCTTACATAATCTTCTTATAATATTTTCTATCAATTTATTAATAATATTTTGTTATTTACAATCTTTTGGGTGTGTTATTTTTATTGTTCCCTAAGTCAGTTTATTATAGTATTTCTTGTAAAAAATAAATAATAATATATAATTGATAACATATATATATATATATATATGTTTAGGTCATTTAAAACAATTACATGTTAATTGAAACTTCCCATTATTGCGGTAAAGTGAAATGAAAACTCATCGTCCACAAAGGCGGTTAATTGACACACCACAGACGACGATTTCGTTATTTAAGAATAAAAGAATAAAATAAAAGCTTTTATAATTCATATAACATAAAAAAACATAATTATATTTTATATATAATATTTTAATTTCCATGAATCATTGGATAGGAGTTCAGGATATGGTAGAAGTGAAAATTAATTTAAAAGAGAAGAAAAAAGAATCTTACCTCTTGAATCTTTTCTCCTTGAGAATATCCTTGGACTCCTGGAAGTGGTATTTTTGATAGACCAAAAGAAATTTAATATAGAAATGGATGAGGATAATTGAATTTTTAAGATTATATTTGAGAAATAAATCTCAAGTTGATGAATATTTTTGAAGGAAGGAGCCTCCTTTTATAAGTGAGGTGAGGGGTAACTTAGGAATTACTCAAATTACTAAAATATAATAAATCTATTATAGGGTTTAAGACTACAAAAAATGCCTAAAAACTAAATTTTATTTCATTTTAGAAGGAATATTATAATTTTTGTACTTTTTCAATAAGTTTTTAATTTTTAAATAATTTAATAAAATATTTTATTCATTGGGAATATTTTTTTCAAAATAAAAACTATTAATAACTATGACTTTCAAAACAACAAAACAAAGTTTCAAATTCAAATAAATATTTTTATTATATCATAGAAACATTATATTCATCTAGGGAAAACATGTATTAGATTAGAAACCTAAAATGACATTTATTTTGTTATTTTTAATATCATTAATTTGATATATTCATTAATTAAATTAATATTGCATCGTCTTTGTGAAAGCCATTGTGGTATTACTTTCTTGTCTAAATTTTAAAAATAAAATTATATGAGAAATATAAATTTATTTTATTTCCAAATAATATTATTTTTCTCATAAAACTTCTAGAATACCTCATATTAAAATATTATTCATATTAAAAACTATAATATAACAACTTGACTTCCTTTTGAAATAAAATATTATGAAGGCTTTAAAGTGATCCATGTGGGTCAAAAATTTCCCATATTAGAATAAAAACATGATAATGGTTGCTAAATTCTTATATAAAAAGTTATATCCAAAATAAGTGTCATTTAATAATTCATATAATTTTAATTACAAATAGTTTGTTTATTTTTCTTGTTTTTGCTCAAGCATTGCATCATCATTGCATAATCATTAATGTTAATTATTTCATATGTAAAAATTAAAAATAAATTAATATCAATAAAATAATAAATTAGGTTTAAAATAAAATTCTATTTTCACTAATTATGTACATTTACTCAAATACATAACAAGACAACTTCTTAAATTTGTTATTTTGTCTTTTCTTGCCCTTCCCAATCATTGCACAAACATTTAGATAAGATAAATATTATATAACTATAAAATTATAAATTATAATTAAGAAATCCATTATACAAAATAATTAATAAAAATATTGTTAAAATGATTTTTAACTCCTAACTATTATTTTTAAAGAACCAAATTGGCTTTGTCAGCACAGCGCAAACATTGTGTCGACAATGACAATAGTTCTTTTATACGTATCAAGAAAAATATAATTTATAAGTTATAAATTATTTCAATAAAAAAATTCTCTTATAATACCATTATTTATTTATTCCATAAGTTTAATAAATTTTATATCATAAATATCCCTTGACGTTGTCACAAAAACAATGTCGTATTTTCTTAAAAACTAGATGTTTATCTATTCACTAAAAAATCAACTATTTTAGAAAAATCCCAAAAATTCACCCTAACCATTTTTTTACATTTAGAATTCAAAAAGTAACTTTATTTTATTAAAATAATTTTCTAAATTTTATAATTTAAAATTATAATTAAAAACATCATTTTCTCAAAAAATACAAATTTTAAAACTATAACTGATTTTATGACACTTAAAAAAATTAACTAAGGTCTCATAAAATTATATTATAATCATAAGAAATCAAAATATTAACTTATGATTGTATTTTAAGAAAATAAATTTTCGTTTGAATCATTATATTAATTATTAATTTTTAAATAAAATTTTATGTTTTATAAAAATATTAAAACTTAATTAATAATTTCTTTTAAAATTATTTATTTATATTATTATATAATTATATTATAATTTAATTTATAAGAGTCATAAATTTTATCTATACTTTCATGGGTGAGGTTACTATTCATTTGGTTAGTTTACTATTTATAAGGGTCATATTACTATTCATAAGGGTGACATTACTATTCAAAAGGGTCAAGTTACTATTCATAAAAAAATTAAGTTGATTATATCAGAATCTCAATATCTTACTAATCACAACTATGTATGTCCGTTTTTTTAAATTCAAATCACATAAGTGGAAAAATTATCATTAATGGATAGATTATATCTATCTTGTTAAAATAATCATAATAACAAAGTGTTGTTTCATAGAAACTTGGTGTTATGTGCATTACATTCTATATTAAATTTATTTTTAAATCATTAGTGTGATACACTCTCCTCTCTATCAAAAAATTGCATCCTCACAATTTTAAATTTCACTTCAAAAAAGAAAAAAAGGATGATGATAGAAAATACTTTTGTGTAAAAGCCACATCGAAAGAGAAGGTACTTGGATAACATTTTTTTATTTCAAGATTCCTTCCCTAAAGTTAATAAACTATTTCACTCTATAATAATGTAAGGAAATATGAGTACTTTATAAATTTCTATAAACACAATCTTTTCCTTTGGTTGTGCCTTTAACTAATCCTACTTAATTTCATGGCACAAGTTGTATCATAGAGTATAATAATATTTAAAACCATTGACAAAGATCAAATTCAACCATTTAATAAATGGTTATTTTTTAAAAAATATCACTATCCAACACTTTAGAAATAAGGTCACTGAATTTCCATAGTGAACTTATTAAGCAACATGAAGTGGCTCTTAATCATCACATACAAATATGTGAGTACATTATCTTTTTAATAGCTTGAAGAATTTTGATAACTTGAATTGCCATAAAACCTTATTTAATACATTCATACTTCCTTATTCCTTATGAAAAAATATTAGAATTTGGATATATTTATTTAGTCCAAAATGATTTAGACTCTACCACTTTGTTGATAATCCATTAATTATATCTAAGACAGTAAGTCCTATAAAATTTACATTATCCAAATTAATCATATCTTTGTTCTGAAATCGATTTCTCAAAACCAGGAACAAATTAAGGGTTTTCTTTCCATCAGCAATATATTTTTTCAAAAGTTTAAATTTCTACTAAGTCACTTTTCTTTGGTACCATTCATTATACAACTTGAAATGAAAAATGAAATAGTATTGTAGTACAATAATTATAAATTTCATAATTCTTATAACCAGTACATCATTGTTTAAAATTCACAAAAGACATAATTCTTGAATCTAAACATAAGAAAATTAAACATTCTTTTTCATCTGTGGTAGTAGCCTGATCTTAAACACGGTCCATTTTCTCATTTTAGTGTATACTCCTTTGATGCATGGGACATTGATTTGCATAGTTTCCAATCTCCTTACAGTTGAATAATTATACATTAAAAAACTTTTTATTACCCTTGTAATTAAAATAATGGTTTCCCTTCTCTCTAAACTTGTCGTAAACTTCTCTTTCTTTTAAGCATATACCAAGGTGTTTCCTTCCATAATTATCACATGTGGGAAAATACTTTTTTCCATTATTCCCTTTATCTATCCTTTTCCCAGTTATACTCTTCTTCTCTTTCTTCCATTAGAATCCATAATACTTAAAAACTTTTTCTTATTCTTGATAGTAATAATACTATCTCCTCATATGATGATAATGTTTTAGCAACTAATTCCCTTTAAAATACTGGCTTAAATCCAACAAAGAAACAATCATTCTTACTCGTTGTATTTTGTGGATTGATGTAGATCCAATTCATTATAATAGGATCCATTTATAAAACATTTCATACACTATATTATATCATAACATTATGAAACATAATTTATAATCCCAATACTAGTGAAATATATAATATAAATTGAAAAAATTATGCGTACCTAATCTCATAATCATAAACATGGTTTCTTTGAAGAAATGTTTACATTTAAAAATATCATAATAGTTTTTAATGAAAATGTGAATTATTCTCAGTATATCCCCTAGGAGTGTCAAAACAAGTGTGCAGTAAGGTCTGTTGTCATGTACCAGGTTACCCCAAGTTAGGCCGAAGACACCTTATTAGAGTTATTACCCCTAGGTATATCTGTTCCAGAACTATATCCACTTGTAGTATCCATACAGGGATGTATTTCAAGAAATAATCACATAATATATAATTTACCATAATTTTATGATGTTATTATATTATTATCCTCAAAGTATATCTTAGGGTTATGCTCCCTAATCTATGTTTTCTAAATATAATTTACAAGGTTTACACTAAACTTTCTACGATACCAATTATAAAGACCCCAACCCCAATAGCTTGGAGCTGGTGCCTTAATCTATTACATTGGTATGATTACAATGAATCACATACTTAAGGACCAATTAGTTTATCATCTTTGGAAAATGGATTACATACATGAACTTTAAATTACAAATTTAAAGGAAAAAAACATAGAAACTACATTGATAACAACCAAGAACTCTTAGATTAACCATGTAAGTTATTC
Source organism: Viscum album (assembly GCA_963277665.1). NCBI lineage: Eukaryota > Viridiplantae > Streptophyta > Magnoliopsida > Santalales > Viscaceae > Viscum > Viscum album. The sequence goes on from OY728122.1 coordinate 1,260,935,654, forward strand.
ATGATATAACTCTTATAATCATGGGGAGAAGAAAAATGTGAAATGGGTAAGATCATATTCTCAGTAAGGATAATAAATAAAATGGAAACTATAACAAAAACAATAAGTCATGATGAATAAATAATAACACATGCCATTAAAATATAATCTTGAGTATAATATGGAGAGAATAAAACTGAATAAATAATTATAAATAAATAATCACATGAAACCTCACCTTGGATATTAAACTAGAAAAATAATCACATGATTTATCAATTAATAATATCATAATTTTGGAATTAATATTATATACATCATAAACTTGTAGTCAAGGTCCCGTCCAAGACTTCTAAAAATAAATGATTATGTCCTCTACCAAAATCCTTTTCTGTTTTATCTTAAGAGATCTATCGATGCATCAAGGGGATATAGTGGGATATTTCCATCACATACTAAGTACAATGAATTCCTTATATTTCAAATAAAATCATATATTAAAATAAAATTTTCCCATACCACTTTGAAGTATCATAGAAAAAAATACTCTAAAAAAATAATTGAGAAGGAAAATAATCTTTAAACATTCCAAAGTGTCTCATACAACCTTGAAACATTTAAATCATAATCCCTTTGAAAATTAAATGAAACATGGAATATATTAATAATAATATAATTTATGATATAATATATCAAAGGGAATTATATAAACCACACGTAAGGAAATAATGTTGATCAAGGCATATATCTCATTGAAATAAAAGTGAGACGATAAAAACACTTTTTTACTTTGGAAAGAAGATTTCTTTTGTAAAATCATTTGTATGTGTAATAAAATAAGATTTTAAACATGTATATCCAAGAAAATAAAAGTTAAGTACATTTAAATTATATTTAAGGCATAAATGATGTCCCACTGAATTGAAATCATATAAAATGATTTTTTAAGAAACTTTAGAAATAAAACATTTTAGTTTTTTTTAAGGAAAATTTTAAAGATTTTAAAGTGGAAAGGAATTTTTGTTTGAATAAAACCATAAATTAACCAAGATAAAATTTTAGGATAAAATTTTGGATTTTATAAAATTAATCCTGTCTTAAAACATATTATATAGTGCACTTGAAAATGGGTAAGAATTCAAGAAGTTCCCTTTAATCGGGATTTCCTATCAGAAAGAATTGAGAAGGCAACATTGTAAAAAAATTATTATCTGATAAAATAATGATGAAATGATCTAGATATATGATTTTGGAACATATATATATATAATTTAGAATAATTATATAAAAATAATGAAGGATTGCATTGGAGTATAGAGAGATAAATCATGACCCGAATGAAAACGGAGGTTCAGGAAGAAAACTCTTACAAAGATCGTATCTTTAGAGTGAGGATAAATAAATGGCTTAATTATATGTGAAAAATATAAATCCAAAAAATATATTTAGATATACATTATGACACAATAATAGGCCATTCACACATATTATTGACCAATGAAAAATATTTTTAAATCAATGAATGGAAATTGAGTTAAGATATCCCTTACCTCAGGTTCCACTTCCTTAAAATTTGTTCAAACCCCCTGTATAATAGTTTAAAAAAGGTTATTAATTTATTTAAGAGCTAAAATAATTTTTATAATACCTTATATAATCTTATTATAATCTTTTCCATCCATTTATTAACAATATTTTTTTTATTTCCATTATTTCAGGTGTGTTCATTTCATGGTTCCCAAAGTCGGGTTTTTATGGTCTTTCATGTAAAAAAGAAATAGTAATCCATAATTAATAACATATATATAGGTTAATTTAAATAATAACATGTGAATTAAAATTTTCATGATTTTGGTAAAGTGAAACGAAAACTCATCGTCCACAAAGGTGGTGAATTGACACACCACAGACGGTGATTTCGTTATTTAAGAATAAAAGAAGAAAATAAGAAATTTTATGATTTATATACCATAAATACAAAATAATTATAGTATATATATGATATTGGAATTATCATGAATCATTTTATTGGATACGAGTATAAGGTATAATTGAAAAAGAATTTAAAAGGGAAGAAAAAGGAATCATACCTCTTGAATCTTTTTCTACTTCAGAACCTCATTAGGCTCTTGGAAGTGGTATTATTGATAGACTAGAAGCAATTAAATGTTTCAAGGTATTATTAGAAGGGAATTTTTCAGAGTATAGTTGAGAAATAAGGCTCAAGGTGATGAATATTTTTGAAGGAAGGAACCTCCTTTTATAAGTGAGGTGAGGTATAACTTAGGAATTACTCAAATTATTAAAATATAATAAATATATTATGGTGTTTAAGACTTAAAAAAGTCCTAAAAAATAATTTTTATTATTTTTTCGAAGGAATATTATAATTTTTGGTCTTTTTCAATAATTATTTTTATTTTTAAATAATTTAATAAAATATTTTATTCAGGGGGAATATTTTTTGTCAAAATAAAAAGTATTCATAACTATGACCATAAACACATCAAAAAAATTTCAAATTCAAATAATTTTCTTATATCATAAACACATCATATTTATATAAAAACATGAATTATATTAAAAACCCCAAATTAAATTTATTTTGTTATTTCTAATATCATTAATTTGATTTATTCATTAATTAAATTAATATTTCATCATCTTTGGGAAATCCATTATGGTATTTATTTGTTGTATAAAAATTAAAAATGAAATTATATGATAAATATGATATTATCTTTCAAAATACTATTATTGTTTGAAAAAAACTTTTGGAAAACCTCTTATTAAAATTTTATACAAATTAAAAACTATAATGTGACAAGTTGATTTCCTTTTGAAATAAAATATTATAAAGTCTTTAAAGTGATTCATGTGGGTAAAAAATTTTCCAAGTTAGAATAAAAAATTATAATGGTAGAAAATTGATTATATAAATATTTTTAGTAGAAATATGGGTCATTTAATAATTCTAATAATTTTAATTAAAAACACTTTATTTTTATTATTCTTGCACAAGCACTGCATTAACATTGCATAAGAATTAATGTTAATTATTTCATATATAAAAATTAAAAAAATTACTATCATAAAAATAAATAAATTAGTTTCAATATAAAATTATATATTATTTCATTATATATATTTAATTATATACATAAGAAGACAACTTCTTAAATTTTTTATTTTTTCTTTTCTTTCCCTACGCAAGTATTGCACATACATTTGGATAAGATTAATATGATATAACTATAAAATTTGAAATTATCAGCCTAAAGAATCCAATATAAATAATAATTAATAATAAGGTCATGAAAATAATTTTGATCTCTTAATTATTATTTTTAAGGACCCAAATTTCCTTTGTCAGTGCGGCACATGCACTGCATCGACAATGATAATGGTTCTTTTATTCATATAAAGAAAAATATAAATTATATGCTATGAATTATTTATATAAAAAAATTCTATTATAACATTATTATTTAATTATTCCACAAGTTTAATTAATTTTATATCATAAATATCTCCTAATTCTATCACAAATAAATACCGTATTTTCTTAAAAACCGTTTGTTTTACTATTCACTAAAAATTCAACTATTTCATAAGAATACCAAAAATTCATCTTAAACATTTTTTGATGTGTAAAATTAATAAATTAACTATATTTTATGAAAATAATTTTATAAATATTATAATATAAAATTTTAATAAAAAACATCATTTTCTCGAAAAATACAAAATTTAAAATCATAACCGATTTTATGATACTTTGAAAAATTAACCAAGGTCTCATAAAATTATCATATAATAATAAGACAAAAAAATATTAACTTATGGTTATATTTTATAAAAATACATTTTCTTTTGAATTATTATATTAATTATCAAATTTTAAATAAATATTTATGTTTTATAAAATTACTAATACTTAATTAATAATTTCTAAAATAATTATTTACTTATACTATGATATAATTATATCATACTTTCATTTATAACATGCATAAATTTTATTTATACTTTTTTTTTGTGAGGTTTCTATTCATTTGGCTGGTTTACTATTCCTAAGGGTCATATTATTATTCATAAGGGTAACATTACTATTCAAAAGGGTCAAGTTGCTATTCATCAAAAAATTAAGTTGATCCTATCAAACTCTAAATATCTAACTAATCACAATTGTGTATGTCTATTTTTTGAAAGTTAAATCACTGAAGTAGAAAAATTATTTTTAATGGCTAGGTTATATCTATCTGGTTTAAATAATTTTAATAACTTAGTGTTGTTTCACAAAGACTCGGTGTTGTGCGCATTACATTCTATATTAAATTTATTTGTAAATAATTTGGGTGTTACATTCTCTCCTATATCGATAAATTGCATACTCTCAATTTTAAAATTCATTTCTAAAAATAAAAAAGGATTAATACTGGAAAATACCTTTGTGGAAAACACAGATCAGAAGAGAAGGTACCAAGATAACATTTTTTTATTCAAGATCTTTTCCCTAAAGTTGAGAAATTATTTCAATCCATAATAATGTAAGGAAATATGAGTACTTGATACATTTCTATAAACACAATATTATCCTTCGGTTGTTCCTTTAACTAATCAAACTTCATTTCATGGAACAAGTTGTATCGTAGGGTATAATAATCTCTAAAACCTTTTCCAAATATCAAATTCAACAATTTCATAAATGGTTAATTTTTCAAAAATATCATGATCCAACACTTTGGAAATAAGTTACTGAATTTCCATAGTGAACTTATTAAGAAACATGAAGTGGCTCTTAATCATCACATACAAACATGTGAGTACATTCTCCTTGTAATATCTTGAAGCATGGTATTAACTTGAATTACCATAAAAGCTTATTGAATATGTTCATGCTTCCTTTTTTCCTTATATAAAACATAGGAATCTGGATATATTATTTAACTCAAAAATGTTGTAGACTCTACCACATTGTTGACAATCCATTAATTAGATCCAAGACAGTAATTGTTACCCAATTTATGTTGTCCAAATTAATCATCTCTTTATTCAAAAATCGATATCTCAAGATCAAAAACATATTAGGGGTTTAATTTACCACAACCATATATTTTTTCAAAATTTTAACTACCTACTGAGTCACTTTTCCTTAGTACCATTCATTATGATATCTCAAATCCTTAATGAAATTATATTGAAATACAATCCTTATATATTTTATAATTATTATAACTTGTAAATAATTGATTAAAATACTCAAAATACATAATTATTGAATCTAAAAAATAATAACATTAATCATTTCTTTTCATCCATGGTAGTAGCATGATCTTGACCATGGTTCATTTTCTTCTTTTGGGGTATATTCCTTTGATGCATGGGATATTGATATGTGTAGTGTCCAATATCTTTGAAATTTATGCATTGTACATTGGAAAAAAAATTCTTACCCTTGAAATCACAAGAATGGCGGAATTTTTGTCCACACTTATAGAAAACTCCCATTTCTTTTATGAAAATACCAAGGTGTTTCCTTCCAGTTTTCCTCTTCTTCTCTTTCTTCCTTCTGAATCCATAATACTAAAAAAATATTTCTCCTTATTTCTAGGACATGACATTATCTACTCATATGACGAGAATGTTTCAGCAACTAGTTCCCTTCAAAATATTGGCTTAAATCCATCAAAGAAATGATCATTATTACTATTTGGATTAGGTTCATTGATGTGGTTCCCATTCCATCTAGTAGGAACCATTTATAAAAATAAATTATACATTAGATCAGATTATAACCTTATAAAACATAATGTATAATCCCAATACTAGTGAAATACTGAACATAAATTGAAATTTTTATGCATAGATAATCTCATAATCATAAACATGGTTTCTTTAAGGACATGTTTACATTTTAATCCTTCATAATGGTTTGTAAATAAATTGTGAAACATAGTAAGAATATCCCCTTGGAGTGTCAAACTAGGTGCAAAGTAATTCCTGTTTTCATGTACCAGGTTATCCTGAGTCGGGCCTAGGACACATTTTTGGAGTTGTTACCCCGAGGTACATATGTCCCAAAACCACATCCACTTGTAGTATCCAAATATGGATGTATTGCTAGGAAGAATCACATAATCTCTACTTCACCAAAATTTTATGATATTCTTATATATTTATCCTCAAATTATATGTTTGAGTCATTCTCCCTAATTAATGTTTTCTAAACCTAGTTTCCGAGGTTTCTACTAAACTTTATCTGATACCAACTGTAAAGATCCCAACCCCTACAGCTTATAGCTGATGCCTTACTTTATTAAATTAGTATGATTACAAGTAATCTCATAACAAATGACCAATAAGTTCATAAGTTTTGGAAATATGATTACATTCTTGAACTTTACATTACAAAATGAAAGTAACAAAAACATAGAACCTCTATTAATAACACCCAAGAACTCATAGATTAACCCTGAAAGTCATTCATAATATACCGCTAAAAATACTAGGGAAAAGAAACATATGAAATGGGTGAGCTCAGATGCCTAGTAAGGGTAATAAATATAGAGGAATCTATAACATAAACAATAAGGCATGATAAATAAATTATAAAACATGCCATTAAAACATAATATTGTGCATAATATGGTAGGAATAAAATATGAATAAATAATTCCATATAAATAATCGCATTAAACTTCACTATGGATATTCAAATAGACGAATAATCACATGATTTATTAATTACTAATGTCATAATGAGGGTATTCATATTCTAAATTTCATAAACCTGTAGTCAAGGCCTCAACCAAGACTTCTTAAAATAAATGGTTACGGCCTTATCCAAAATCCATTTCTATTTTCTCTTAGGAGGCCTACCAATTCATTAAGGGGATATAGTAGGCACCACCCATCACATACTAAGTCTAATTCATTCCTCATATACCAAATAAAATTATATATTCAAATCAAATTGTATCATACCAATTTTAAGTATCATAGATGAAATTACTCTAATAAAATCATTGAGATATTCTTGAGGAAATTGACTCTTTAAACATTCCAAAGTGTCCCATACCACCTTGAAACATTTAAATCATAGTCCCTTTCAACATTAAATGGATCATTGAATATAATGATAATAGTATAATTCAAGATATAATATATTAAATGGAATTATATACACCACACATAAGGAAATAGTATTGAACAATATATAAATCTCATATAAGTAAAAGTGAGATGATAAAAACCCTTTTATTACTTTGGAAAGAAGAGTTATTTTGAAAAATCAATTGTATTTGTCATAAAATAAGATATTAAACATTTATATCCCAAAAAATAAAAGGTAAATACATTAAAATTATATTTTAGGTATAAATTATGTCCCGCTGAAGTGAAATATTGTAAAAATAATTTTTTAAAAATCATAGAAATAAATCATTTTAGTGTGGTTAAAGGAAAATATTAAAGATATTTCAAAAATGAAAGGTGTGTTTGTTTCCAAAAAACAAGAAATAAAAGAAGATAATTTTGTGTGATAAAATTTTTGATTTTAGAGAAATAATTATGAATGAAAACAGATTATATAGTGCATCTGAAAATGGGTAAGAATTCAAGAATTTCCCTTTAATCAGGATTGCTTATCAGGAAGAATTGAGAAGGGAAAATTCTAAAAAAATTATTCTGCCATAAAATAATATTTAACTGATTTGGATATATGATTTTAGAACATATATATATATATATATAATTTTGAATAATTATATAAAAATAATGAAGAATGGAAATGTTGTATAGAGAAAGAAATCAAGACCCAAATGAAAATAGAGGTTCAGGAAGAAAACCCTTACAAAGATTGTATCATTAGAGTGCAGATAAATAATGAAATAATTATGTGTGAAAAATATAAATCCACAAAATATAATTATATATATATTATAAAACAATAATATTTCATTCACACATATTCTTGGAAAAATATAACCAATGACATATAAGTTTAACTCAACGAATGGAAATTGAATTAAGATATCACTTACATCAGGTATGAATTCCTTCAATTTTTTTAAAAACTCATGTATAATGGTTTTAATAGTGTTATTAATTAATTATATAACTAAAATCTTGTTTATAATACCTTTTATAATCTTTATATAACATTTTCCATCCATTTATTAACAATATTTTGTTATTTACATTATTTCATGAGTGTTCTTTTCATGATTCCCAAAGTCGGCTTATTATGGTCCACTTTACCAAAAAGAAATAATAATCCAGAATTGATAATATATATATAGTTAATTTAAAACAATTACATGTTAATTAAAACTTCCCATGATTGTGGTAAAGTGAGATGAAAACTCATCGTACACAAAGGCGGTGAATTGGCATACTATAGACGACGATTTCGTTATTGAAGAATAAAAGAAGAAAATAAGACATTTTATGATTTATATACCATCAAAAAAAATATTATATATATGATACTGTAATTTTCATTAATAATTTTATAAGAGGTGAGGATATGGTAGAAGTGAAAAGGAATTTAAAAGAGAAGAAAAATGAATCTTACCTCTTTAATATTTTCTCCTTGAGAACCTCCTTAGGCTCTTAGAAGTGGTATTTTTGAGAGATAATAAGAAATTAAATATTGAAATTGATGAGGATAAGAGAATTTGGAAGAGTATAGTCGAGTAAGAAGGCTCAAGGTGATGAATATTTGTGAAGGAAGGATCCTCCTCTTATAAGTGAGGTGAGTGGTAACTTAGGAATTACTCAAATTATTAAAATATAATAAATCTGTTATAGAGTTTAAGACTTCCAAAAAGGGATAAAAAATAAATATGATTACATTGTATAAGGAATATTATAATCTTTTTTGAATTTTTAAATAATTTTGTGTTTTTTAAATAATTTGATAAAATATTTTATTCTTGAAAAATAATTTTTGTCAAAATAAAAACTATTCATTACTATGAATTTAAACACATCAAAAAAAGTTTCAAATTAGATTAAATTTCTCTTATTATATCATAGACATATAATATTAATCTTTGAAAAACATTAATTTCCTTAAAAACCTCAAATTACATTTATTGTTTTATTTTAAATATTATTAATTTGATTTATTCATTAATTAAATTAATATTGTATCATCTTTGTGAAAGCCATTATGGTATTTATTTTTAGTCTAAAAATTAGAAAAATTATATGTGAAATATAATTTTATTATATTTCTAAATAATATTCTTGTTCAAATAAAACATTTGGAAAAACTTTTATTAAAAAATTATACAAATTAAAAAATATAATGTGACAATTTTACTTCCTTTTGAAATAAAATATTATAAAGGATATAAAGTGATTCATGTGTGTCCAAATTGTTCCAAATTAAAATAAAAACATGGTAATGGTATAAAATTAATTATATAAAAGTTTTAGAAAAAATATGGTTCATTTAGTAATTCTTATAATTTTAATTAAAAACACTTTTTTTATTTCTCTTATTCTTGCACAAGCACTACATCAGTGTTTCATAAATATTAATGTCAATTATTTCATATATAAAAATTAAAAATAAATTACTATCATAAAAATAAATAAAGTAGGTTCAAAATAAAATTCTATATTATTTCTTTATGTATACCCAATCATATACATAAGAAGACAGCTTCTTAAATTTGATATTTTTTCTTTTCTTGCCCTATGTAAGCATTGCACAGACATTTGGATAATATTAATATTATATAACTATAATATTATAAATTACGGTCCTAAAACATCCATTATACATAATAATTAATAAAAAGTACATGAAAATAATTTTTAGCTATTAATTATTATTTTTATGGATGCAAATTGGATTTTTCAGCATGGCGCATGCATTGTGTCGATAATGAAAATGGTTATTTTATACTTATCAAGAAAAATATAATTTATATGTTCTGAATTATTTATATAAAAAAATCCTTTATAACAAAATTATTTATTTATTTCAAAAGTTTAATTAATTTTATATCATAAATATATCTTGACATTGTCACAAAAAATACCGTATTTTCTTAAAAACTTTATATTTTACTATTCACTAAAAATTCAACTATTTTAGAAAAATCCCAAAAAATCATTCTAACCATTGTTTATGTGTATAATTCATTAATGGACTCTATTTTATGAAAATAATTTTCTAAATATGAGAGTTTAAAATTTTAATTAAAAACATCATTTCTTGAAAAATATAAATTTTAAAATTATAACTGATTTTATGACACTTTCAAAAATTAACTAATATATCATAAAATTATCTTATAATAATAAGAAATTAAAATATTAACTTATGATTCTATTTTATGGAAAAAATCTTTTGAATCATTTTATTAATTATTAAATTTTAAATATACATATATTTTTTATAAAAATACTACTACTTAATTAATAATTTTAGAAACAATTACTTACTTCTATTATGATATAATTATATTATATATTTATTTATAATATCCATAAATTATATTTATAATTTTGGGTGTGGTTTCTATTTATTTGTATGGTTTACTATTCATAAGGGTTATATTACTATTCGTAAGGGTAACATTGCTATTCAAAAGGGTGAAGTTAATATTCATCAAAAAATTAAGTTAATCCTATTAGACTCTATATATCTTACTAATGACAACCACATAGGTCCTTTTTTTCTAAATTCAAATTATAGAAGAGGAAAAATTATGTTTAATGGATTGGTTATAACTATCTTGTTTAAATAATTATAATAACAAAGTGTTGTTTCACAAAGACTCAGTGTTGTGTGTGTTATATTATATATTAAATTTATTTGTAAATCATTGGGCTATTACACATATTGATATAAGAAATCTTAATAAAAAAACATCTGACAATAGTAGGATACGATGTGGGGGTCCAAAATATTCATGGAGGAGCCATATGGCTACCTGGTTTGTGTGAGGATTAGGTGAGAGGAGAGTGGAGGAATAAGGGGGTTTTATGGGGAAATTATGACCCTTATTCTTAAATAAATCACTTTTAAGGATTTCAGAATATGAAAACAGAGTTCATACTATAATCTATCGAGTACATAACCCATGGAATCCATGTGTGATATTTCATAGTATAAAGGACTCGTTATAGCTGTGAAAACCTTCATGCAACTTTCTATAAACTACAAGTCCATCTCATTCCACCTGAACCCACTCCCATGTTCTTTCAACACCTCCAATAGTAAAAAAGACCTATTTACACAGGTCTAGGGAAAAAATAACACCATAACACACCTCAAAAATATATTTTAATTACAAACATTAATATCCATAACTCTTGTAACCCTAAGCCAATGTTTGAATTATTTCATTAGAATAGATATAAAGGATCTAACCCCATTGGACTAAGCAGTTTAGCAGTCTTAGAGAACCATATATATACATGACACCCATTTTACATTGGTAATATAATATAAAACATAACATAAGAAAATTATCTGAATCCTTGAAAATCATTCATAGATTTCATCTTTATATCTTGGGGAAGGGAAAAAGGGGAGAGCTCAAATTCTTAGTAAGGGTGAGTAAAATGGAAGCTATTTTGGGTAAAAAAGTTATAATAAATATAGAAAGGTAAATAACTGAAAATACATTCCATTTAATTAATAACTTGAGCATAAAATTTATCCATGGATAAAATCAATACTAAAATATCATGGATAATAACAAACGAATTCTCAAATAAATAAATATTTAACATTGAATCCCATTATATAATAGATCATGGTATCTATACCATAAAAAACTATGCCAATAATGTTTAATTTATTGTTAGGTATACACTAAAAACCCATTTAATTTGGCCAACTTATTTCTCAATTAACATGTGGCGATGCATTGAGGCGATATATAATTATATTCCCCACCCTTTAGTGCATGAAAAATTCATTCCTCAAATATTTAATGATCAATTTAACTCATAAATTATATTAGTTACCAGAAAATGTACATATTTAATAAAGAATACAAAATATCAATATTTCCCCAGTCAATCAATTATGTTTCAAAGTAAAACACCATATATTGAAATGGTATATGGTTTATGAAATAATCATGACCATGAAATAAATAATATGGATATTTAAGAGGAATGTAATGAATAATGATCATAGGAAAGTTAATGTTTCCATAGAATGTTAATGACCACAAAGTTAATAAGATATAATAGGTGACCATCAATTCATTAGAAATATAGGTTTTGTATTAAAATAATTTATTTTAGATAAATAAATAAAATGTAAGAGAAATATTAAAATCAAATTTCATTAAACAAATTTCTTTGTCAAACATTGAAAAAATTGTAGAAAAAGATAAATATCATAAAATGGTTATGGAGATGGTAAAGTATGTCAATATTTTATACATTAAAAAACATTAATTTTTAATTTTTTTTAAGGAAATTCCAAAATCAAACTTTTATAAAACATTAAAAATATTCCTTTTAAACATTTTAAAAATTACAAGATTACATAAAACATCATCTAATTAAATAAAAATGACTTTTGTAAAATAGTTTTGAAAAATATGGACATAGAATAAAAATGTACCTGATCAAAAAATAAATAAGATTTATTTTTCGTTTAAATGATTATTTTGTTTATTAAATCACCAAAGAGGGGAAAATATGGAGTAAAATAACAAAACTACTTAAATATCAAGATTATGAGAAAATAAATGGAGTTGAAAAATAGTATATTATAATATTTCATCAACATAAATATTTAAATTCCTAAAAAATGAGACTGAAAAATAAATCTTTTCCACTTTGGTTACTTTTAAATTATAACCTATGGAAATAATAAACATGAATAGAAATATTAGTCATTATTACTAAATACTTATTCATATTAAATATATCAAACGGGTAGTATATACACCACAAAAAGAAAATAAAATAGCTGCATAATTATAAATATGTCTTAATGGAGTGGAAATTAAGACAAAACCCCTTACACCATGCTTCCCTTTTGTTAAAAATTATTTAACCTCTTGTATAATGGTATTATAAATATTATAAAAAATTTTATAAAACTATATTCATATTTAAAATATTATATATGATCCTCTTATAACATCGTATCCTTGGTATGCTAATAATATTTCATTGTTATCATTGATTGATGTGTTAGTTGCTTCATTTTCTCATGCAATTTTTTTATGGATGTTTAAGTTATTGTGAATCGGAGATAGTTACATCATATCCAAAATTGTAGTATCCTGCCCTAAGTTCCATTGATCCAACCCTTGAGACGGTGGGCAACATGAACTCAATTTCATCTCCCCAAATTCCAAATGATGCCAACTAGCAGCGACCACCTAGGGTGTGTATGTGGGGAAACTATTCCCTCATAGATCGAGTATGCACAACGATAAACAAAGAATAAGAAATGGTGGAAATGATAAATATAACATACTATAATGGAAATAAACCATGCAATAGAAACTAATAACTGGAAGGCACAGATATCCAATAATAAATAAAAAAATGATGATGTCATGTCATGAGTCTATAAAAAATGAGAATGTATGATAAATAGGGGTACAAGCATATTTTTCATGCTATAAAACCTACAAAAGATCAAAAAACTACTATAGAAATATCTCAAGCATAGGCTTAATCCCCTTCTCCCAAAGCTCAATCCTAGATAAAAAGGCAATCAAACATCAGAAGTAGTATTCTTCCTTTTATATATACCTACGAGCATAATGACTAATCATATATTAAACGGTGCCCGAGCGGAGTGTGAGATATAAATCTCAGTAGTTTGGAACCCATTGTTTCTATACCTTTCCATTTCTTATTGTAATTAGATAATAGTGTGCCAATATAATAAAAGCAGAGCAATAAATAAATAAGAATGTAAACCTTGTTTGGGTTCCCATGTGGACACCTATTTCATACCACCTAAATCAGCATAAAATGGGAGTCAAAATAGGGGTATCTAAGAAATGCGGAAAATGTATGCAATGGACCAAGTAAATATGATAAACCATGAAAGTCATACCCCAAATCCTATGCTTTAGCTTATGTTATAGTCCATATGTCACCACTAAAGTGTTCTATTGAAGCAAGGTAGAAACATTACAATATCATTATCTAATATAAATAAATTCTATAAGTATAGCTCATGAAATTAACCACTGTAATCAATTAATGTAATTCAAACAATCTATAAAATCTAGTGGTGGAGTCTCATGCCCATTCAAGATGATCAAAAAATAATTCCAAGTATTATTATGGGAACATATGATAATCCAATACCACAGAGTCTGTCCAAGGAAATCCATATAGATTCCCTTGTATCACTATGAGGCATGGTAACATATAAGTCCATCCTAGTTATCTCACATTGGGGATAAAGTATCACCTAAGTCATGGTGTAGCCATCATTCCAAATGTTCTTACCACAATTTCTCCCATATGTAATCGATATCACTTAGGATTATAATAAACTCCCTGAGCATCCCTTTCCTAGAAATCCAAAGCATCAACCCTAGGCCAAACAATGATGAGTCTATCCTGGGTCCTTAATACACAACCCATTTTTTCTCCCGATCTACATCAAGTAAACCAATTTTATAAGGCACATCACAATGAAAACATCAAAATACATCTCAAGGAAATGTAAATCTATAACCACATGCCAACAATTTTCATCTCAATACCATGTTATTTCCATTTAACCAAGCTATATAATTTGAGGTAAATTACAATGTAACATTTCATATATCAAGGGAAGAAGAATTAAAAAAGAGGAAGCATGGTATGAGGTATAATATACAAGGAATAATCTTTAAACAATTTCATGTCATCACATGAAAATAAATTGGACAAGATAACAAGCCTACAAAGGCATTTCATATAGTTCAATCCACTAAACAAGGGAATAAGAAGAAATCAATTTACATAATCAATGAAATATGAGTAAGGCATATGGAATCAACATGCCTCTATTTACAAGTCATCCATGACATTCCAATATCTCAAGCTATCAAGATTTCGAAAGTATCACCTTCCATTTGAACCATTTAAATGGCTCAAGAAAAGAGCACCTAACACGGCAAGACACTTGGAATGATATAAGATAATAAATTGAACATGGTATAAAGATTAAAAAATTATCATAAGACATAAATATTTCCAATATGAATCAACCATCATGATAAATCATAAATAATTCATATGGAATAGGTATAATCATTGGGCTAATAGTAACCACATATGTCAACAAGCATAAAAAATGGTATTTGTATTTACACATGGAGATAAACAATAAGAATCATGAATATAAATTTTCAAAGGGACCCATTATATGATTCAACTCCCATATTAAACTATTTATCAATTTAAAACACCAAACTTAGGTGAAACCCCAATCAAGGCATAAAGAAACTTAATCCATTTTTTTGGCACACCCAAAGTGGTGGGTGAAGTCCAAGAGAACACACTGAACATGGGTTTTACCATTTGGTATGGACTCAACAGACATGGAAATAGAAGTAAATCATTTTAATATGTGATAATAAGATTCTCCGTAAGGTTCTAATGGGTGGAACAATGACACAATGTCTAAAAACAAATTAAATCGATGGAAAAAATAGTAGACTCTCTACATCATAGTCATATTACTCCACCCTTTGGTAGAAATAATTTATTCAACCTAGAATGAGAGAAATGAAGAGATTTATAAAACCCCCCAAAATCAGGAAAATATCCATCACATGACGATAACACAATGAGAAGCGGAGGAACCATGAAATAGGTGAGTGCAGATGATTGAGAGTACTGTGAGGTGTCTATTTCTTCCAACTATGAAAGAAATAGATGAGATTTGATGGGTGAAATATCAAAACACCATTGAGGAGGATAGAAATGACATGTATTCCTAGTGAAAGGAGAAACCCAAGTGGAGAGAGGAGGGAGGAAGAAAATGGGTTAAATATATTTTTTCAAAATTAACCACAGAGAAGGGGTCACACAGTTGGCCAAACCATGCGCCAACCATGCAGCATGTTCGGCTTCACTGGGGCACCTCACATGGTTAGGTTCGTGGTTTGACAGATTTTTTGACAATCATGCATTTCCCCACTGATCAAGACCTGCAACTAGACACATGTCCTTGTGCCCAGGAAACACAGTTTGGAAAACTGTGTGGACCTGCCTTTTATCCATTTTCAGTGTTCTAGGATTCAAATAGGCCCTATAAACCCCATGGACCTCCTTTAACCTCTTAGGTTTCTAGTTAAGGGATATCATAAGGAATTAAACAAAAATAATAATAGCACATACCCTTGGATAAAGCCGATATGTTACAACCTCCACTCCTTAAAACAACTCATCCTCGAGTTTCCCTTCTAAGGGTGGTACGGTGTCATCTAAAAAGAGTTCCAGCCACTACGCATGTACCTCAACCTCTTTCCCCCAAGTCTTGTCCTCAACATGTCCATGTTGTTGTAGTACTTGGACCATAGGAACTAACCTACCTAAAAAAACCTTTATTCTATGATCAATGATATTAATTGGACACTCCTAAAAAGATGCATCTACCTCAATCTCGATATCATTGGGATCAAATGAATGAGATGGGTTTGGATGTTATTGTCGAAGATGAGATATGTGGAAGACATATCACATTGCATAATAACTCTAAGTAAATAGAGAATTTTTGGCCACCAACTCATCTATCTCCACTATCTCGAGTGTCCCAACATACATTAGTGACAAATTTCCATATCCACTGATTCATTTATGAACCAATCAAGGTGACATGCGTAGAAAGACTCAATATCCCACCTCTAAATCTACAGGTATGTGGTGAAGATTGGTATCAAACTTATTCCTAGACTGATCGATATCCATACACTTCTGAATTAGCTAAACATGCTCTGAAGTCTCCTAAAAAAGATATGGACCTAATAGATCTACCTAACTTGGCTCAATCTAGGATATAAGTGAATGAAACAGTCTACTATAGAGGGCCTCATAAGAAGCCATATGAGTCAATTCTTGAAATATGTTATTGTAGAAAAACTCAACTAGAGGAATATGCTTTTCCGTGGAGCCTCTAAAATCAAGGATACATGCCCTAAAAATATCTTCTAGCACTTTAATTGTCCTCTTTGATTGACCATCTATTTGAGGGTGATATGAAGTACTCTAAAGAACCTGTGAACCCAGTGCCTTATGCAACCCTTTCCAGAATCGCAATGTGAACTGAGAATACCAATCCAAAACAAAATAATGGGGTACACAATGATGTCACATTGTCTTCTGTATATAAATTCTACCTAAATCATCAACATAGTAGGTCTCCTGAATTATAAATAAGTGAGAGACTTTGGAACAATGACTGACAATCACCTATACCACATCACTGACTCGATGATATCTCTGTAATTCTATCAAAAAAACCATGGAAACATTGTTCCATTTATACTTTGGAATAGATAGAGGTTTTAGAATTCTAGAAGGTTGTTGGTTATCTACCTTCACCTGCTGACAGGTGGAGCACTGAGTGATGAATCCTTCTATCTGTATCTTCATACCTAGCCACCAATACAGACGATTCATGTCCCTATACATTTTGGTAAGCCCAATATGAACTTCCCAAATAGAGGCATGTGATTCCCTCATCATCTATTCTTATATATTAGAAGGTACCCAAACATAGCCATGGTAGATAATGGTCTGACTGCTATCAAAAACCCAACCAAGTAGTAGGTTCTCTCCTACGATGCTCTCCCTCGGAACAAGGCCCTCATAATCTGATAATTGATGCATCTGAACCTATCCCAAAAGAAAGGATTTCACTACCATAGTTGTAATGAATCACTACCCTTTATCTTCCTGAACCTCTATATGAAACTCAGAAAACAAATTCATCATCTTCCACTCACTGCTTTCCACTTTAACAACTTGTGTCTATGTATTCCATATCAATGCATCGGCCATGACATTAACTTTACTAGGTGTATAAGAATGATCAAAGTTAAATGAATTCAGGTATTCCACCCACTTACACTGCCTCATATTCAAGTCTCGCTGAGTGGAGAAATATTAAATCTTTTATGATTTGTGTAAAAAATGAATCTCTCACTCAATAGATAATGCATCCAACATCAAAGAGCATGAACCATAGATTATATATCAAGATCATTAATAGGATAGTTCAACTCATGAGGCCTCAGCTGGCTGGATCTATAAGTTACAACTCGATCACCTTACATCATAACTGAACCCATCCCGAATCCTGAAGCATCATAATAGACTATATAACTTCTTCCGATATCAAGAATAATTAGAATCATATCCGAATTGAGTCTTCCTTTTAACTCTTAAAGATCATTCTCACATTCTTCAAAACATAGGATCTACAGACCCTTCTTAGTCAGGGTCATAAGAGGTGAAGATACGCTGGATAAGTCCTAAATAAAATGCCTATAATATTAAGAAATTCCCAATAAGCTGTGTATATCAAACACATTATTTGGATGATCCTACAAAACCATAGTGTTCACCTTCTCTGGGTCAATAGATACACCTGCCTATGATATTATTTGACCCAATAAGTGAAGCTCACTAATCCAAAAGTTGAATTTACTAAGCTTTACATATATTTGGTTCTCTCTCAATGTACTCAACAAGATATCAAGATGGGTTGGATGGTCATGTATGGTACACAAGTACACCAAGATGTCTTCTATGATGACTACCATAAATGAATATAGATACGGGTGTAAAACTCGATTCATCAAATCCATGAAGACAATCAGCATGTTCATTATAATAAAAACATAAACAAGTACTTGTACAATCTATATCTACTCCAAAGTGTTTCATGTGGTATATCTAGTTGTATCACATTAACCTGAAGATAGATCAAACTCAGATCGATCTTAGAGAAAATATTTTCACCTCAGAGCTAGTTGATGAGGTAATATATACATGGTAATGGATAATAGTTCTTCAAAATATGCTGATTCAACTGCCTATAATCCACACACAATTGCAAGGTACCATATGATTTCTTAATAAAATAATGGGTGAACCCCATGGTGATGTTATGGGTCTAATAGAACCCTTAGCCTCAAGATATTTAAGATTATTCTTAGGTTCCTGGAGCTATGTCAGTTCTATATGATATTAAGGAATGGACACTAGTTCCAAACCTAACACTAATTATATGGTTAAATCAACTTATCTATCAGGAGGTAATCCTGAAAAATCATTTGAGAATATTTCCCTGAAACAATCCACAACCAGAGGGAATTCCAAAAGATGAATTCTCTATTTCCTCACAAATAGACTCGCTAATTGAGTTGTCACTCTTCCATGCCCAGTATACTTGGGTCTAGCACAATTTGACTAGATATTCCATTATCTTTTTTGTTTATAATAATTTCCATTGGTTGATGTAAAAGACACTCAATGGAAATAGAAATCCACTTGGGAAAGATAAAGCATAAGACAGTCCATATCGAGAATGACGTCTAAGTTGACCATCTTGAAGACGAAGAAGTTCTAGAAGAAACGATACCCTCTGATCTCAAGGAGGAACACCTAAAACTGAAATATTCAATATGTTATATTCCCTAGAAGAGTAGAGAGAGACATAATTCTGTATAAGTACTCAATAGTAAGACCATGGATTTCCTCACATGCAACATATATGAAAATGTGTGATGCACCTATATGGAAAAGGGTGTGAAACAAAGTAGAGGTCACCAAAATAGAACCTCTAAATATAGATATCCCTGGACTCTACTCCTCTAGAACTAGTTGCACTGTATATATATGGATTTAACCCCATCCCTGAGATACTTTCTAACTAGCCTAAGAAAATCCACTCTACTGACGATGATGATCTGAAGCCTGACTGCATCGACCACATCCATTTCTACCTTAACCTGATCATCCAGTGGAGGACCAACTTCCAGCATGACATGGAATCAATGATCCTATACATGATAGAGTCATTGGTTCATATCCCCTTCCAATGGATTCTAGTGGAAAATAATGGAAAAAGCGCTTTATATAACCCATCCAACCATAAGCTCAACATTCCATCAGGTTCTTTGTGCACTGAGGCTTTTGTGGCCTATCCTGCCAGGTTGGTGATGTACTATAGAACTATCGGTAAAATTCACCTAGCAAGAACTATCCCCATGTGCACCCTCAAGTTGATGTGTAATGTCCCGGCTCGGCGCACCAACGACCCGGTGGCCGGACCGGTTAACACATGGCCTCAAGTGCGTCTCCCTGTACGCCAGAGGCTGCCAACTAGCAGCAAGGGTCTTGGGAGGTGATAGCGGGGAGACTATACCCTCTTATCAGAGTTGCACAGTGGTATCATCAGAGGTAAACACAATAAATAGTGGAAGTAGTGTAAAGAGTGAACAAAAGTAGCAGAAGACAATTAGTAATCATTTTATAAAAGGTGGCCAAATCCAGTTTTCACAGAACAGGGATGATGATACAGATATAGAAAGCAGTAAACAATACAACATGCTTTCAATACAATACAAATTAAATAATAAAATACTGAAAGGCCCATTGGCAATATCCTAAGAATCATGTGTTCCCACTCGATCATTTTCTCCTAACTCCAGGTACAAACAACACAACACACAACCTAGGTCATGTAACCAAGAAAGGTCTACATAGGTACCCCAGTGAAATGGCGGCCCGAGTAGGGTGTGAGATATAAATCTCAGTAGGCAGGCACCACCGGTGTCTAACCCAATCCAGACAGTGAATATTAATTAAACAGTAAGTAGGTGTAACAGGGTTTAATAAATAGAATAACATATAATAACAACACCCATCCAGGTTTCTCAAAGGAAACCTGACGGCTATACCAGCTTCGGATCGTTGCAAGGATATCATTCTGATCATTCCACAACAGTTACATATGTAAATATTTATAAAATATGGCATGGGGTAAGCATGCCTCCCACCCATCAGCTGAAGATAGTAGGCATGAGGTAAGAATTCTTCTCGTCCCTATTATATAATGGCAACAAGATAATAATTCCTCTCATTCCTAGAAGATACTGACAAGGGGTAAGAATGCCTCCCTTCCATACATGTATAGAGAATAGAGGGAACGAGGTAATAATGCCTCTCGTCCCTAGTATACAATGGCAATGAGGTAAGAATGACTCTTGTTCCTAGAAGATATTGTAAAGGGGTAAGAATGCCACCCTTCCATACACGTATAGAGAATAGCAAGAATGAGGTAAGAATGCCTCTCGTACCTAGTATACAATGACAACAAGGTAATAATTCCTCCCATTCCTTGAAGATACTGGCAAAGGGTAAGAATGCCTCCCTTCCATCACATTAATAATACGGGCATGGGGTATAACTGCCTCCCATCCAAACACATAAATCCTCACTAGAAGTCAACTTGCATGGGGTAAGAATGCCTCCCTTCCAGACATGTATTTATCACTAGATGGCCTCATCACGTGCTCACCTTTATTATCATTCATTATGTGGCATCAACATGTGAACACTCACAATACACATGTGTCTATAGTATACTGCTTATGGAATTACCTCATAAGCATTCAATTAATCATACCACATACACATAAGAAAACACATTCACGTTCATACAAAAGTACTTAAGGCAGACCATCTCAAGTATCATTACCACATCATTTATCACATTCATCACATTTATACTTAAGGAAACCCCTCTTAAGTATCCATATCAATACATTAACATATTCATCACATTTGGTAAAAGGTACATGAGGCCACCCACTCATGTACGGTATTGGATAACCCCCAATTCATTATTCATTCCTTTTATATCATTTCAAAGACATAGAGGGGTTTACAAAGCATAAAGAGGTGCTATGGACTACCCCTCCTAGGTAAGTCCCATTCACTAGACCCATTCCATTAACATAATCTGTTCTTATTCAATTATCCTAAGGCATGGTCTTACCACTTTAATCCATTTCATTCAAGTTTAACCATTTCATCCAAAGAGCACAACTGCCATGATTTAACCATTTGGTACAATTCAGAGGAAACATGACATCATCAATTATCACCAAAGCATAACAAGAATTTAGCAGGAAAGCATAAGAATCTACTTCCTACTTTTATCTTGAAGACAGTGCACCTTTGATCGAGGGGTTTTCTTATTAAATTGTTAGTTTAGTGACCAAGAAAACATTTTAATCTTGTCCCTGCAATTCACACTCTTTGCACAGATAAATTTAATTGAAACTAAACTTGAATAATTAAAATACTAAAACAATGTAGTATTAAACTCTTTAAATGCCTCACTTTAAATTAAAGGGAAAGGAGAGGGACCCTAAATCAAGGTGGATCCATCCTTCCACTCTGGTTCATGGCACTTTCTAACTAAGAGCCGCCTATGCTCTGGCAACCCGAAACCAACCCGAACCCGCAATTCACTAGGAAAAACAAAATATGAACCTTAAATCAACTAAAGACACTAATTATATGCTACGAAAACCAAAAAACAGGTAAAACCCTTACCTTGGGATCAAATCGGCAGATCAAAATCACCACAATCCGCCTCACCTTCAGCGGCAGACACCAAATCTCACCTAAAGGAGTCCCAAAGGACCCTTCACGTCAACCTCTAAGAAGAGAAACAAAGAATAATGCGAAATCAAAAACTCATCCTAACCCTAGGGTTCGGCCGAATGAAAAATAGGGCAGGGGGAAGCCCTAAAATCAGCCAAGCAGGGAGGAGGAAGGAGGGAGGAGCTTACCATGGAAATTATAGGAAGAATCACCAAGGAAAATGGAGGAGAGGAGGTCCGGTCGAGGGAGGGCATGTGTGAGGCCTACGGCTCCAAGGGGGAGGGGTTCGTGCGAGTTCTCTGAGGAAGAGGGGAGAGGTTCTCTTTAGTTTAAGTTTTTATTTTAAATTCATTTTAAATATTTTAAAAACCCAAAACAGGGCACGACGCACGGCTTGGGCCGCACGGTTTGGAAAACCATGCGCCAACCGTGCATCCCTCAATGGACACCCAAGACACCCCGCACGGGCTGGCCGCACGGTTTGGGGAAACCATGCATTGGCCGTGTGGACTCCTCTACCTCCCTAATTGAAGCCGCATGGTTTGGGCCGCACAGTTTGGGAAACCATGCACCAACCGTGCACCTTATATTGTCTCTTAAAAACCAACTGTCTTCGGTTCCAAAGCCTGGTCTTAGATTCAACATGATCAGCAATTGAAAAAGTTCAATTTCCCCCACCTTTTAACCTGGTTCAAAATGCAGGTCATTAAAACCTTCCCACCTTAGAACTTTTCATCCCCGAGAAGCCATCGGGAACAACACACACCTCACTCGACCTACAAGGGTCATGAAGCGTCATTAAAACGATTGTGTTACACTTCCAAACGTCCCATGCATCAATGAAGATCCACTTAATCACATGACACTTAAGTCGTCAACACCCGATCCAACACTTGTTTCCCAACCGAAACACCCAGACGACTCTTACTCGAGCCCGTCAGCTCAAAGACACGATCACATCGTCGTCTCGTCAAGAAACCAGTCAAAGGTACTTCCCACCTTATATTTTTAATGTTAAGCGATCAAAACTCAAACTACAGCTCCACCACCTTTGGAACTATATTTCAAAAGCACTCCCCCAAGCATTCCAACGATGCACCTAGCGTGATTTGGAAATGATCAAACTGTCACTTCCCCATCGACCTCAAAACCCAAGCGAAAAAGAGTCAAGCCACTCCAGCTAACTATTAAAGAAGACACACGGCTTAGACGACTGACATTTTATAAGCTTAACTGTGATGCCATTTTTTGAGGCATCACGTATTTACCATGAGAACATTCACCGAAGCTCATGTAGGTTCTGGGCACTACGGAAGCACGTTGGTGGGATTTCCCACATTTAATTTTCGCGTTAAAAAACGTTCAATCTGATATCCATCATGATATAAAACACCGGATCTTCAGAATAGAACGAAGAACAAAAAAGAAAAGGCGAGTCCCAGAACCATTGAGATCGGATCATCATATAAGTGTTATAATTAATTTAATTAATTCCCCAGAATTACCTCGGTGGAAATCTTTCTTTGTTGATGTGTCCAGTCACGATTCGATGATCTGTCATTGCGTCTTAGAATCCAAGTGTAGGATATCTCTAGAGGTGATCCACACATGTGCCACGTATCTCCGGACATCACCGAAGGTATCTCCGGGTGCTAGCATAGAAGAACCTTCACTTGCGATGTCCACCTTCAATCCCCTTGATCTCTCAGTCTTGAGAGCGTTCTCGGAGGAAGGAGTTATTTCAATCATGAAATAATTCTTCAGAATTGTTGTGCACAATGATTATCTTGTGGAAAAGTGTTGGGGTTGTGAGGATATTTATAATCAGGTTTGAGGTTATAGAGTTATGACAATAAATAAATGCGTTACACATTTTATTTATTTCATTAACTCTTATTGAAAACCCCCATGTCGAATTTCTAATTCCATGACATGTGCCTATGCTGATTATAATAAATATCATTTAATAAAAAAATATTATATCCTCAAAATCCCAACTAGAAAAACTACACGGCGTGTAATCATTAATACACGTCGTATACTCATTTTCCATAAAACTACATGATGTATATATTTAATATACACGGTGTGTACTTTTATTTTCATTTATTTCCTCCACCACATTTATTAGACCTTGAGTAAGTGCTATTTATTTCTTAAATAAATGTAACTGCATTACTCGCTAATAAATATATTATTTCACCCACAATATATTATCTCGAATAACTAGTGTCTAAATAAATGTGATCAGGTATCCTCAAATAATTATTAAACCATAGTCGGGAATAATCTTTATTTAACTTGTTCAATTAATATTTAACTGAGATACATGGACACACTTAGTGTGTGACCCTCTAGACCTTTTTCTCAGTGTCATTAGGCGGACCATGCCTAAAGTCCAAGGTTAGCGTCTAGAAACACACCAAGGAACCCATAAAGAATGAAGTTAATGCTGAAATGACATGTCACCTTGTACGAATGCTTACCGTGTAATATAATCCCTTTTTCTCGATATCTCTAATCAAGCGGGTTGCATGCTAGTGCCATCAATCCATGTTCTCGATTATTCTTTCTTTGACTTCCCATATTTGAACTCGCCCATACCTTACCATGGCCATGGATTTATTTAGGCTATATCAATACCATCAAAGGGCCTAATATATCTACTTCTGTTATGGAACAGAAGGGACAAATCCTGTCTCGCATCATCTATTAATGAAGTATTAATCATGACACACCCAACATATCCTTCCTCGCTATGAACAGTGTGTCATCACAGATTTCATCAATACATCTAAGTGCACGAGTTGTAATACTCATTAATAATAATCTTAAAGTCCAAGGACCAATACACACATCCGTAGATACGAACATCCAATGAAACTATGAAATGTAGATTTCCTACAGGTGGGCCTCGTTCTCATAATATCCTCCTAGATATTACCAAGGGAGAACACCATGAGAAGGTGCATCAAAGTTTTATGAGTCCTCACCCCTATTGACTTTTATTATTTGTGCCCCTCAAATAATATCATCTGGCCATAGAACATATATTCAAGAACATTGTTATGGAACTTCTGGGTTCTCATCATAGCAGGGATCCGCTATGACCCTTTAATGCAACAACTACCCTTAGGAATCATCACATGAATTGTCACGCAGAAGAACAATCAAGATGCGATAAGGCTTTAATTAATGAATAAAGTACAATGTAGTTGGTTCTAGTCCAACAACTACAATAGACTCCCACTTGGACTAGAGCCAACTGCTAACAACATTTAACTCGCTAGCTCTCACATGATATTCATGGTTCTGCTGAGATAGGAATTTAGTCATGGGGTCTGCCATGTTCTCTTTCGTGGACACTCTACTCACTGCAACTTCACCCCTTTGATAGAAATCCCTCATGAGGTGATACTTCCGGAGTATTTGATTTTTCCGTTGGTGTGACATTGGTTCTTTTTCAAGAGCCATCGTTGTAGTATTATCACAATACAATGTAATGGGATATTTACTGCTAGTAACCACATCAAGCTCCCTGACAAAGTTTTGAATCCATACGGATTCCTTGGCAGCATCAAAAGCCGCTATATATTTAGACTACTCTGTAGAATCAGCGAAAACTGGCTGCTTTGAACTCTTCCAGCTCACAACTCCTCCATTGAGAGAGAAAACATATCCAGATAGTGACTTCAGATCGTTCTGATCTGTCTAAAAACCAGCATCAGCATACCCTATGATGACAAGCTCCTCATCTCCTCCATACACCAGGAACAAATCCTTAGTTCTTCTCAGATACATAAGGATATTCTTAACAGCAGTCTAATGTTGTTCTCCTGGATCTGCTTGATATCTTCCTACCATGCTCATTGCATATGCAACATCAAGCCTGGTACATAACATGGCATACATGATGGATCCTATAGCCGAAGCGTATGGGATCTTACTCATTCTATCTTCCTATTGTTGTGTCTGAGGACACATTTTCTTAGAAAGATATAGGCCATGTGACACAGGAACTAATCCCCTCTTGGATTGTTCCATACTAAATATCTTTAGTATCTGGTCAATGTATGTACCCTATCTTAGTCCAAGTAGTCTCTTGGATCTATCATGAATGATCTTGATCCCTAGAATGTAGGCTGCTTCTCCTAATTCCTTCATGGAGAAACACTTGTTCAACTAGTCCTTAACTGATTGTAAGATTGTTACATCATTTCCAATAAGTAATATGTCATCAGCATATACCACTAGGATAATGATCGATTTCCCATTACACCGCTTATAAACACATGGCTCACATTTTCTCTTAATGTAACCAAATTCCATTATGGCTTCATCAAATCAAATGTTCCATGACCTGGATGCTTGCTTTAATCCATAAATGGAATTCTGCAACTTGTAAACCCATTTGGCTACACCTGGTGTCACAACCCTTCTGGTTGTGTCATATAGACATCTTCCTAAAGGTTCCCGTTAAGGAATTTTGTTTTGACATCCATTTTCCAAATCTCGTAGTCATGGTAAGCTACTATGGAAAGTATGATTCTTATGGATTTAAACATGGCAACTGGTGAAAAGTTTTCATCATAGTCAATTCCTTGATGCTATCTAAATCCTTTAGCCACTAGCCTTGCTTTATAGGTGCTAACTTGACCTTCTATGTCTAGTCTTCTCTTGAATACCCATTTTCATCCAACATGCTTTAAATTAATTGGCTCATCGACTAGAACCCAAAATTGGTTCTGAAACATGGAATCCATCTCATAAATCATAGCTTCTATCCATCTTGTAGCTTCTGAGCTTTTTACTACTTCTTTGTAGGAGATTGGTTCATCGTTATCCAACAATAATGATTCACCATCCTCAGTGACTAGGAAACTAAATCTCTCTGGTTCCCTTACCTCTCTTGAGATCCTATGCAGTACTTGTGTTTTTGGAACCTCTTTCACAGGGACCTATGGAACTTGTTCCTTTACCAACTCTTGTGTGTCTTTAGCATTAACTTCGTTTAAGTAAATCTTACTCCCACTATCCTTTTTGAGGATGTGATCCCTCTCAAGAAAGAAGGCTTGTCTAGAAACAATCACTTTCTTGTCATGAGGGTTATATAGGTAATATCCTTTCATTTCCTTAGGATATCCTATAAAGATACACTTCGTGCCCCGGGGTTCTATTTTGTTTCCTGAGAAGGCCTTAAAAAACTCCTTGCATCCCCATACACATGTATGCGACAAAATGGGTTTCCTCCTTTCACTAACACCATTCCACTGTGTTGTATAAGGAGGAGTGAGCTGAGAAAGAATCCTAGACTCCCGTAGAAGATCGATGAACTCTTGGTTCAGATATTCTCCACCTCGATCCGATCAAAGCTTCTTTATCTTCTTACCAAGATGATTCTCTACTTCATTCTTGAATTCCTTAAATTTCTCTAAGGACTCTGACTTATACCTCATTAAGTAGACATATCCATATATACTCAAATCATCAGTAAAAGTAATGAAGTAAGAATATCTACCTCTAGCTTCTACTGGAAATGGTCCACACACATCAGTGTGTACCAATCCTAGAAGCTCTGTGGCCCTTTCACCTTGTCCACCAAAAGGCAGCTTGGTCATTTTTCCTTGTAAACAGGAATGACATCTATCAAGTGGTTTTATCTCAGTAGATTCTAAATAACCATCTTGTCATAGCTTTTTCAAGCGCTTCTCGTTTACATGACCGATTAGGTGATGCCACAACTGGGTGATGTATTAGTCTTGTGAGTTTGTTTCGTTATCGATTGCCAACACTTGGTTTTCATAATTTAATACATACAAACCATTATTTAAATGTGCCATACCATAACATATGTTATTCTTATAAAAGAGACAACCCTTTTTTCCAAACATGAAAATAAATCCATCCATATCCAAACAAGATACAAAAATTATGTTCTTGGTAACATTAGGAACATAATAACAGTTATGTAAAACCAAAATGATTCCAGTCGGCAATGAGAGGTGATAATCGCCAATAGCCAACGCAGCCAGCTTTGCGCCAATGGCAGCTCAAAGATCCACCTCTCCTCTGGAAATCTTTTTAAATCTACTTGGTTCATGTATTTGACTACAGATGTGATCCCCACAAGTTGTATCTAATACCCAATGTGTATAAATGGAAAGATTACACTCGATAATGAATTCACCTTTAGCATCCCCATGCTTCTAGGTGCAGTTCATATTCCAGTGTCCCTGTTTTCCACATGCAAAACACATCGCCTCCCATTCCTTGCCCTGCCTCTGGATCTTCCCCTTCTTAGAGGGATGGTGCTCGGGGGATTTAGACCATTTATAAGTCTTTGGCCCTTTTTCATTGGCCTTGTTTTTCTTTTTCACCATAAGGACTGTGGGTTTGTCACGCCCCATGTCCTTGTCTAGTAGAAAAATCAAGGTCAGAAGCTCTGATAGACTCTTCTCATTACTGCTCATGTAATAATTGACAATGAAGCTAGAGAAGTTCTTGGGCAGTGATGATAGGATGAGATCTATACACAACTCATCCGGGAATTTAATCCCTAAGATGTCCAGGAGTTCAATGTAGCTAATAATCTTGACTACATGAGGCCCATCTGGTGTATAATCTCCAAGCATATTTGTAAACAAAGCATTGGAGATCTCATATCTCTCTTGTCTCGCCTTCTCTTCGTAGAGATCATTAAGGTGAGAAATCATTCTATACGCGTCCATGTTTTCAGGTCACTTCAAGAGCTCATTAGACATGGAAGATAGCATGAAACACTGGACATTTGTGGCATCATCCATGTGTTTTTCATATAGAGATATTTCCTCATCACTAGCCTCTTTCCCAGGTGCAACTGGAATAGGCTCTTCTAGCACATAAAATTTCCTTTCGTGGCGAAGGATGACGCATAAACGCCTCTACCACTCTTGGAAATTGGTTCCAGTGAGAAGGTTTTACTTCTCAAGTATGGTACGCAATGATATGTTTGAATTCATTTTCTTGTCATTTCTACAAATTAATATGAGCAAAGGTTTAGTATTTATTACAAAAAATGATACAAATAAATAAATTAATACTTATTAGTCTCCCACTATTTTATCGAAATCCAATAGCCCTCACCATTGAATTCGGAATATTCTGTTGCCTGAATATTCTAGTGGTAAGGATCCATATTGACCTTAGAATTACCCCAACTAGGGTTGGTCAAGAAACTTGAAGGGTTTTTATGTAGGCATTCCAAATGCCAACTGCATTTAACTCGCAGCTCCTTGATCCGCTAAGTGGACTCCCCAATCCTGAAATCCTTTTATTTTGGATTTCCTCAAACTTTTCCTCTTGGACACACCAAGTCCTACTGTAGTAGTCAACCCTTGATGCGAACCAAGGTAAGTCAACCTAAAACCTTGAATTATAATTCCCTGATAATTTAAATCACCCCAACTAGGGTTGGTCAAGAACTTTGAACTATGGTTCGATTCTAACCATGATTAAGGAAGGCTATATCAACTTAATATTTCATTGAGGGATTTTATCTTTATATTTAAATTTCCAATTTATTATCTTTTATTACATGCTTGTTAATATTAAGTGGGATATACTTAAGTGATTAACCATGTCTAAGATAATATTTACGCATAATCCGGTTTTATTTTAGTTCCATCTTGCATGCCTGTTTAATTAATTAATTGTTTGATCATGACAACACACCCACAATAAATAAACCATGCGACAAACAGAAATAAAATAAATGGTATGATCATGAGATTGTTCTATTGCTTAGTTTATCTAGAGGTTGATAAACTAACCCAAGACCTAGGGGAGAGACACCTTGAACCTTGTGGGTTCATTTTTACAGCTTTCCACCTGTCCACCCTTGTATCTCCTTGGATTGGTTTCACCTTGGCTCATGACTTGAGCCACCTCCACTAGCTTGGGAGCTCCATCCATTACATATGCATTTATCTCACATGTAGGTGAGGGGTACAAAGGGGGTTTTACATAAAATAATCCATGCGCATGCAAGCCCTGCATATTAATGAAGAGATGTCTCATATGCCAACAAATTTATTTTAAATAAATAAATTAAAAGAAACCATTCACATACATAGGTCTCGATCTAGCTCATGATCATCCATACATGAAACAATATTTACGCATAAATAAAACTAGAATTAAATTATTTAATCGTTCTTGTTTAAGATAAATCATGCTTGAATTAATTAATTAAATTAAATTAATCAATCCTTTTATCTTAAACCCTCTTTCTGAATTTCCTTGAGATTCTCATCCATCATAATATTAAATAAATAAATTCATTTAAAACTATCCTTGTACGTAACTTGTACCTTGGAGGAAACCCGGTGAATTCTCGTTCATTGCGTAATTTGAACGAGTACACGACATGTAGTTCTGACTACACAGCATGTACTTTTGTTCACCATACATCTGAAGTACACAGTCGGGGACATGGCGTGTTAATGTACTTCAGAAATTTTCGGAGTACACAGCGTGTTCAGTGGGACACAGGACGTGTCGTTTCCACGTTACACGGTTTCCATCCAGGCAAGCCGTGTACGGGGTACACGGTCCAACCCTAACCCAAAGGGACTACACACCGTGTTCATTGGACCACACATCGTATAATCTGAAAACTGTGCACCACCTGTTCCTAGTCAACACACGGTGTCATTAATGACTTTGATAGAATCCAATACACGGCCTGATTTGGCGGATCAGTCTGATGCATGAATCTAGACTACACAACATGTACTTCCGAATACACGTCGTGTATTCTGGTGTTGTACGGCCAGAAACGTTTGGCTCCTCCGGATGAGTTCCTCTATTTTATTTTAATCAAAATTAAAAGATTTTTTTTTCTGTGAGGTGAATGAGAAACGATGGAGGAGGAACAGATATTGAGATTAATATTTCCAGAATGATTAAACTTGAATTTAAACAACTAAATTATTAAATGCATAAAACATCAATGAAAACTATATAATTATAATTAACGATATGACCCCTATGATACCACTTGTAGGTTCCGGGCGTAGCAGAAGCACGTTGGTGGGATTGCCCAACTTTACTTTTAGCGTTAAACAGTGTTCAATCCAAGATCCGTCACAATATAAAATGAAGGATCTTCGGAATAGAACAATGAATGAAAAAGAAAAGAAGAGTCTCAGAACCATTGAGATAGGATCATCATATGTTCGTTATAATTAATTTAACTAATTCAAAAGAATTACATCGGTGGAATTCTTTCTTTGTTGATGTGTCTGGTCACGATTCGATGATCCATCGTTGTGTCATAGAATCCAAGTGTAGGATTCCCCTAGTAGTGATCCACACATGTTCCATGTATATTCGGACGTCGCCAATGGTATCTCCGGGTGCTAGAGTAGAAGAACCTTCGCTTGCGATGTCCGCCTTCGACCGCCTTGATCTCTCGGTCTTGAGAGTGTTCTCAGAGGAAGGAGTTCTTTAGATCTTGAAATAATTCTTCAGAATTGTTGTGCACAACAATTATCTTGTGGAAAAGTGTTGGGGTTGTAAGGATATTTATAATCGTGTTTGAGGTTATAGGGTTATGACAATAAATAAACGCGTTACACATTTTATTTATTTCATTAACTCTTATTGAGAACCCCTAATTGAATCAATTTTATATCCCTTTATCATATTATTATATTATGTTATGGTAAAACTTCGTTTGAAATGATGTGGTAGAAAGCACCGTGTGACTTGAATGAAGGACATGTGAACAATATTATATCCTCAAAATCCCAACTGGAAAAACTACATGGTGTGTAATCATTAATTCACAGTGTATACTCGTTTTCCATAAAACTACATGATGTGTATATTTAATATACATGACGTGTACTTTTATTTTCCTTTATTTCCTCCACCACATTTATTAGACCTTGAGTAATGTATATTTATTTCTTAAATAAATTTAACTGCATTAATCGCTAATAAACATATTATTTCACCCACAATATATTAAATCAAATAACTAGTGTCGAAATAAATTTGATCAGGCATACTTAAATAATTATTAAACCACAGTCAGGAATAATCTTTATTTAACTTGTTAAACTAATATTTAACTAAGATACATGGACACACTTAGTGTGTGACCCTCTAGGCCTCTTTCTCAGTGGCATTAGGCAGAGCCTGCCTATAGTTCAAGGTTAGCTTCTAGAAACACGCCAAGGAACCCATATAGAAAGAAGTTAATGCCGCAATGACATGTCACCTCATACTAACGCTTACCGTGTAATATAATCCCTTTTTCTCAATATCACTAATCAAGCGGGTTTCATGCTAGTGCCATCAACCCATGTGCTCGATTATTCTTTCTTTGACTTCCTGGAATTGAACTCGCCCATACCTTACCATGGCCATGGATTTATTTATGCTATATAAATTCCATAAAAGGGCCTGAGATATCTACTTTTTTATGGAACATAAGGGAAAAATCATTTATCGCATTATCTATTAATACAGTATTACTCATGATGCACCCAACGTATCCTACCTCGCTGCGAACAGTGTGTCGTCACAGTTTTCATCAATACATCTAAGTGCACAAGTTGTAATACCCCTTAATAATAATCTTAAAGTCTAAGGACCAATACACACATCCGCAGATAGGAACATCCAATGACACTATGAAATGTGGATTTCTTACTGGCGGGCCTCGTTCTTATAATATCCTCCTCGATATTACCAAGGACACACACCATAAGAAGGTGCCTCAAAGTTTTATAAGTCTCCACACATAATGACATGTATTATTTGTGCCCCTAAATAATATCATTCGGACATAGAACATATATTCAAGAACATTGTTATGGCACTTCTGGGTTCTCATCATAGTAGGGATCCACTATGAACCTTTAATGCAACAACTGTCCTTAGGACATTATCACATGAATTGTCACGCGGAAGAATAATCAAGATGTGATAAGGATTTTATTAATGAATAAAGTAAAAAGTTGTTGGTTCTAGGCCACCAACTCCAACAGCTCATACCCAACTTCTGGTGACGTCCCTAAGATCAAACAATGTGGGTAACCATGCATACCGCATGAAACGCCAAAAGAGAACAACCAAAAAAGCTCAACAACTTTTAAAAACATTAGCGCGGCATAAGACTGATGCTCTCTTAGTGCATCTAGGATGAAATCAAGATAGGGGACATGCTCGTCACATAACAAAGTACACTAAGAGGATTTAAAAAAAAGAATATTCTAGTTAGTCATACCCAAAAACTAGAAAGGAGAACAGTCGAACCACCCCTGGTCGACTCTAAAGAAGAAATTCGACTTCACCTGCCGACACAACAAGATTTCAAAACTGATCACAATGCCTTTTTCCAGCACAAGGCATTATATGATCATTCACGATTTACCACCGAAGTCCTCCACGACCAATGGTTTTTCTTAAAAGGGGTTTCATACACTGCCAACCAAATCAAAGTCATACTGCCGAGCAAGCATCGAAACATTACGACACCTACAAGCCTCAAAGGCATTCAAACAAACCCAAACATTCCCAAATGGTCCTTCTTGATGTGTTCCTTCTACCCAGAAGAATACACTTCACTAAACCGACATGAATCTTCCCATCATAGAGGTGTTAGTGTCACCAAAAGAAGAAAACACCACCTGCTCATAAGCGAACTAGTTCATAATGATTAAGCGGATGTGTGTCTCTCCTTCGAGCCGTGATCACCACGTCGAAACGCATAACAAAACCAAAGCAACAATAATGGCGTGTCAACCACCCAAGTCTTCCAAAAATCATCCCAAGCATTGGGAAAATTTGATTCTCAAATTCTCAGGTCACTCTATCACGGAGATGACCCAAGACCATACATAGTAGCACAAGAGATTTAATCGAAAGTTGTATCACCTTATAGGACTGTTCACATGGGCGATGACTTACCAATCATCCATTACTTAAGGAGTCAAACAACCAACAAGAAACCAACCATGACTGAGGAATGTCTATAGAGCATTACTCGATGCTCAAACCCACAACGAGATCAAAGGAAGAATGATCACCCGTCTGAACAAGGGTGTCATTGAAAACCAAAAGTCCTACGAGAGACTACGACACCCGAATGGCACCCAACGTCAGAAAGCTCACCGCACAAGCAAGACACTGAAACATTAAGGGTTCTAACTACCGTAGGCTAGCCCCCACGTAAAATAGGCATCTGCCCAAGCACTTGGTCATGCCCAACAGAAGTCATCAGGCTCAAGCCTAGCATTCAAGTCATTTTCCAAAAGAAAACAAATGCCCATGGAAAACACCTACGGTTCCATCTCGAGGCACTCATAAGAAAGAGTTAACTTACCCTCACATGAGGTTTCAATAGAGGACACCACTACATGTTCCTTTTCTAAGACCTTTATATTTAATCATGTTCATTCTTTTAATCACTTTAAAAGACTCAATTAAAAACTTCAAGTAACCTTTCAAAACCAAAAAATAACTAGGCACTTGATCATTTTTAACAAAAGCTCAAAGAAAAGCAGGCAAGTCTCAAAAAAATCCCTTTTAACAACAAAAAATTTATTAGACATCCCATCTCTCTTCAAGAAATTTATCATAATAAATTCTTTTTAAACAAAACTAGTGACCTACAAGGTTCCCAACAATCCAATTCACATTAGATCAAAACCAGACATCTTTTACACAAATAAGCATTTTGAAAAGCATGCTGCCATCACAATCATTATGGGTTTCCATTTTAAAACTCATGAGGCGCCCATACACTCCATGGGTTGAAAATTGGATCCCAACTGAGAAAACAAAACAAATTTCAGAATTTAACATGCTCAAAACAATCATCGAGTCATACGGGTGGCCATCTACCAATCTGTAAAGCACCCATACACTTTAAAGTTTGGCATTTGGATCCCTTTAATCAAAACCAATCTCATTTTACCATTTGACTTTAGCATCCCCTTTTTCTCGAAATTCAATCACACGGGTTACCTTTTCCCACCTATAAGGCGCCCATACACCCTACAAATGAAAATTGGATCCCGTCATAATTGAAATCATTTAATTTGGTCAAAGCAACCAATTCCATATTAACTGAACCTAGCATGTTATTGAAGGTAGTAACACAGAAACATGCTATATCGCAGAAGCATGGAATAACTACCACAACACCTATCACAATAAGAGGCATCAACTAATGTATCCTAGATGGCATCGAATAATGCATGGCATATGATTTCTAACAAAGTGCCTATATGATGCATTAAATGACATACCCTCATATCATTGGGTTACAACAGAAATGGAACCCACAATTGCATCAACAGTATCAACATAAACTATGTGTGTCACCCAATGGGGAAATAAAATCAACCGTAATAATAAAAATAATTAAAATAACAATTTCATTTGAGGCAATTTGGCTTTTCCCTATAAATGGGTTAGCTACTCTCGAGCATAGCTTATTACCAAATTCAATCTCCTTCCTATCCCCGTCTAGTGTCGCTAAATAGTAAAACAAACCAGAAAAAAAAAAAAGAAACCCCTCTCATACCACTTTGTAACATCCCGGCCCGGCTCACCAACCACCCGGTGACCGGACCAGACGCCACAAGGCCTCAAGCGCGTCTCCCCGTATGCCAGAGGCTACCGACTAGAAGTGAGGGTCTCAGGAGGTGAAAGTGGGGAGACAATACCCTCTTATCAGAGTTGCATAACGGTATCATTAGAGGTAAACAAAATAAATAGTTGAAGTAGTGTAAAGCGAGAACAAAAGAAGCGGAAGACAATTAGTAATCATTTTATAAAAGGTGGCCAAAGCCAATTGTCACAGTACACAGATGATGATACAGATATGGAAAGAAGTAAACAATACAAAATGCTTTCAATACAATACAAATAAAATAAGAAAAGAATGAAAGGCCCATCGGTGATCTCCTAAGCATCCCGAGATCCCGCTCGATCCTTTTCTCCTAACTCCAGGCACAAACAGCACATCACACAACCTAGGTCCGGCAACCAAGAAACGTCTACTCGGGTACCCCAATGCAATGGCGGCCTGAGTAGGGTGTGAGATATAAATCTAAGTAGGTTTGCACCACCGGTGTCTAACCCAATCCATATAGTGTATATTAATTAAACAGTAAGTAGGTGTAGCATAGTTTAATAAACAGAACAACATAGAATAACAACACCCGTCTAGGTTTCTCAAAGGAAACCTGATGGCTATACCAGCTTCAGCTCGTTGACGGGATATCATTCTGATCATGCCACTATAGTTACATATGTAAATATTTATAGAAGATGGATTGGGGTAAGCATGCCTCCCACCCATCAGCTGAATATAGTGGGCACGAGGTAAGAATGCTTCTTATCCCTTGTATATAATGGTAACGAGATACAAATTCCTCTCGTTCCTAGAAGATACTAGAAAGGGGTAATAATGCCTCCCTTCCATACACGTATAGAGAATAGCGGGAATGAGGTATGAATACCTCTCATCCCTAGTATACAATGGAAACGAGGTAAGAATTCCTCTCATTCATAGAATATACTCGCAAGGGGTAAGAATTACTCCCTTCCATAGACATATAGAGAATAGCAGGCATGAGGTAAGAATGCCTCTCATCCCTAGTATACAATGGAAATAAGCTAAGAATGCCTCTCGTTCCTAGAAGATACTGGAAAGGGGTAAGAATTCCTCCCTTCCATCACATTCATAATACTGGCATGGGGTATAACTGCCTCCCATCCAAACATGTAAATCATCACTAGAAGTCAACTGGAAAGGGGTAAGAATGCCTCCCTTACAGACATGTATTTATCACTATGTGGCCTCAGCACATGCTCACCTTTATTATCATTCATTATGTGGCATAAGCATGTGTACACTCACAATACAAACAAGTCTATAGTATACTGCTTAGGGAATTACCTCATAAGCATTCAATGAATCATACCACATGCACATGAGCAAACACATTCACATTCATACAAAAGTACTTAAGGCAAACCATCTCAAGTATCATTACCACATCATTTATCACATTCATCACATTTATACTTAAGGAAACCCCTATTAAGTATCCATATCAAGACATTAACATATTCTTCACATTTGGTATAAGGTACATGAGGCAACCCACTCATGTACGGTATTGGCTAACCCCCAAATCATTCGTCATTCCTTTTATATCATTTCAAAGATATACATGGGTTTACAAAGAATAATGAGGTGATATAGACTACCCCTCATAAGTAAGTCCCATTCACTAGACCCATTCTGTTAACATAAGTCGTGCTTATTCCATTATCCTAAGGCATGGTCTTACCACCCTAATCCATTTCATTCAAGTTTAACCATTTCATCTAAAGAGCACCACTATCATGATTTAACCATTTGGTACAATTTAGAGGAAACATGACATCATCAATTATCACCAAAGCATAACAAGAATTTAGTAGGCAAGCATAAGAATCTACTTCCTACTTTTATCTTGAAGACAGCACACCTCTGATCGAGGGGTTTTGTTATTAAATCGTTAGTTTAGTGACCAAGCAACCATTTTAATCTTGTCCCTGCAATTCACACACTTTTCACAGAAGAATTTAATTGAAACTAAACTTGAATAATTAAAATACTAAAACAATGTAGTATTAAACTCTTTAAATTCCTCACTTTAAATTAAAGGGAAAGGAGAGGGACCCTACCTGAAGGTGGATCCATCCATCCACTCCGCCTCTTGGCACTTTCTAACTAAGAGTCTCCTATGCTCCGGCAACCCGAAACCAACCCGAACCTGAAACGCACTAGGAAAAACACACTATGAACCTTAAAACAACCAAAGAAACTAATTGGAATCTACAAAAACCAAAAATGGTCAAAACCCTTACCTCGGAATCAAACCGGCAGATCGAAATCACTGCAATCCACCTCGCCTTTAGCGGCAGACACCAAATCTCATCCAAAGGAGTCCCAACGGACCCTTCGCATCAACCTAGAACAAGAGAAACAAAGAAGAAAGAGAAATCAAAAACTCATCCTAACCCTAGGGTTCGACCAAATGAAAAATAGGGCAAGGGGAAGCCCTAAAATCTTCCAAGTAGGGAGGAGGAAGGAAGGAGGAGCTTACCATGGAGATTATAGGAAGAATCACCCAGGAAAATGGAGGAGAGGAGGTCCGGGTGAGAGAGGGCTCGTGTGAGTCCAGCGGCTCCAAGGGGGAGGGGTTCGTGTGGGTTTTGTGAGGAAGATGGGAGAGGTTCTCTTTAGTTTAAGTTTTTATTTTAAATTAATTTTAAATATCTTAAAAACCCAAAATAGGGCACAACACACAGCTTGGGCATCACAGTTTGGCAAACCGTGCACCAACCGTGCATCCCTCACTGGACACCCAAGACACCCTGCACAGGCTGGCCGCACGGTTTGGGGAAACCGTGTGCAGGCCGTGCAGACTCCTCTGCCTCCCTGATTTAAGCCGCACAGTTTGGGAAACCATGCACCAACTGTGCGCCTTCTATTGTCGCTTAAAAAATAGTCGTCTTTCGTTCCAAAGCCCAGTCTTAGATTAGACATGCTCTGCAATTGAAAAAGTTCAATTTCCCCCACTTTTTAACCCAGTTCAAAATGTGGGTCATTAGATGATGCTTCCTACTATCTAAAGAACCATCACCTGGTCTCAAAACTGAATTTCCCTGGCATACAGGACGATCTTCTCTGAGTTTCCATTTTATAATTAGGGTCTAGTTGACTATCTCTTCAATAGTCATCAACTGAAATACATTCACCTGCAAGTAGAAAACATATCCAAAACCATCCTCTAAGAACCTAATATGGTCAATTAGTTACCATTCAGAGATGGAGAAAAACTTTGAAGCTTAGTGAAATGAGAAGAATACTCAAGCACTATCATAGATCCTTACTAAAGATGAAATAACTCATTGGATCGATCCACTCTCAAATTCTATAGAAATATGAGATCAAAGTAATATGTTTAGAATTAATCCCATATCAGGCCTTAGTAACGCTTTGACTGAGATACGACATCCTACCAACCCTTAGAGGAGTCACACAACCTATAGGATGAAATATTGACCCTCTAATTTTGAGGTGTCTCAAGAGGGTTGAAGATGAATATCATAGCTTATATCCATGAATCAGTAGCATGAGGACCATCATACCTTGAGAAGGTGGCAGTATGCTACTAATTAAAGTCCCATGTAAACTCTTACGTAGTTTGGGTAGGCCTGGGAGCTCCCTGAAGTGGCTGGATAATCCTGAGAAAACTATCCCCAAACTGAGAATTGGTGCCCAATGAAAGATCTGCAGGAGGTGGATCTGGTGTCACTGTGGGAGGGATCACAGTTGGCTTATGGATCACTACTTCCAAAGTGTTCTCATTACCAATCTCTTGGCATACAACATGAAGAATTCATGGTGTAATAGCTATACAATTTCCAAATGCACACCTGAAAAAATATTTATAACAGATGAGGGAAATAGAAAAAGAAGGGAAGGTGCATGGCCTCTTTAAAACATGGTATATCATATGAGAAATGTGATAAAAGGCACATATAAAGCCTCCCAGAGCATAAAAAACTAACAAATCACTCCTATATTCCGTTCTAGATAAAGAGATAAGACCTTAGAAGATCACTAGAAACACGACCTATAGCCTCTATCCAAGTTAAGTTAAAGGTCTCCTATTTCCCCTTTAAGGTGACCTTTTCATTTTAACAAATAATGTTCATTTTAAATTTTATTTAAGTATTTAGTTAACCTTCTCATTTGGATGAGTTAGGTTGATCACAATCCCAATTCATAAGGGCCCATACACCTCATGAGTTGAAAGTGGCATCCACTTAAACTAAACAATAACATAACCCTACAAGGAAAATTTGGCACACTAATATCTTTATAAAAAATAGGCACTGTATAGAATTATGAATAATCACATGAAAGTAGGAAATGAAAACTGAAAGTAGATGTGGCATGGAATAATGCATGTAAATCCATTTTGTTATAGTGCATAGTATGATGCATGTAATGTAATTCCCTCATTTAATTAGGCTAATTTAATATAAACCATCAT
Organism: Viscum album; assembly: GCA_963277665.1. Classification (NCBI taxonomy): domain Eukaryota; kingdom Viridiplantae; phylum Streptophyta; class Magnoliopsida; order Santalales; family Viscaceae; genus Viscum; species Viscum album. The sequence continues at coordinate 1,260,976,381 of OY728122.1, forward strand.
CTCAACAATATCAATATCATTAATAGCACAAATTAGAGGCATCACCTAATAGTGAAATCATATCAACCATCAATGATATAATCAATAACTGCAATTCCCCACCCATAAAATTTGGGTCTCCCCTATACATGGTTTAGCTACATCCAAGCATAAGTTTAAGCCCAAATCCCTATATCATAGTATCTTTTCTAAACAAAAATAGTAATATAAAGGAGAAAATAGTCTATGATACCACTCTGTAGCATCCTACCCCATGTGCCACTGAACCGGTCCCCGAGATTGTGGGGCACATGTCCTCATGCCCATCTCACCGAACACCAGAGGTTTCCAACTAGTAGCAAGGGCCTAGGTTGTGTCTTTGGGGAGACCATGACTTCATAGCTTGAGACGATTAAAAAATAATAAGAAATTGGTAGAATAATAAATATAATAGACTGTAATAGAAATAAACCATGTAACAAAATCTAATAACTGAAGAAAGATGATAATAAATAAAAGATAAAAAAAATGATGATCAAATTTCATGAGTCTATAAAAATGAGAGTGCAGTGGAAATAGGGGTACAAGCATATGCTGTGTGCTATCAAAAACTAAAAAAGATCCCAAAACTGCGACAATAGTATCTCGAGCATAGGTTCAATCCTATTCACCCAAAGCTCCATCCTAGACAACAAGGAAATCAAATATCATAAGTAGTGCACTTCCCTTCATCCATACCTATGAGAATAAAGTCTACTCAGGTACCAAACTGTACCTGAGTAGGGTATGAGATATAAATCTCCGAAGGTCGACACCCACAATATCTAGACCTTTAAATTTCATGTTGTAAATATATAACAGTGTTCTAATATAAAAAAAGTGGAGAAATAAATAAATAAGCATGTAAAACTTAATCCTGGTTCCCATGTGGACACCCTTCCCATACCCCCTACATCATCCTAAGATGGGAGTCTAAATAATGGTACCTGATAGAGTCATAAAATGTATACAATGGCCCAAGTAAATAGGAAATACCAAGAAAAGAATACCCCCAAGCTTCTGATTTGGCGTGGGGTATACTCCACATGTCACAACTCAAGTGTTCTAGTATATCATGGAAGAAAAATCACAATAACATTCTCTAATATATATATATATATAGTCAAAAAGTATAGCACATGAAATTAACCACTATAATCAATAAATGAAATTCAAACAATCCATAAAATCCCACAGTGGAGTCCCGCACCCATCCAAGGTGATCTAAAAATAATATCAAGTATCAAAAAATGAACATCCAATAATCTAATACCAGTGATTTTGTCCAAGGTGATCCATATGGAGTCCCTTTTGTCACTACGAGGAATAATAACTTCTGAGTCTGTCACATGTTTCTCATGTAGGGGACTAAGTATCACCTTAGGCATGGTGTCTCCATCTTTACAAAAGTACCATACATAGTTTCTCCCCTAGGGAAACAGTATCACTTAGTAGTATAATGAACCACCTGAGCATCCCTTCCCTAGAAAGCTAAAGCATCACCCCCAGGTCCTAACTGATCGAGCAGGATGAGTCCATCCATGAGTCCTTAATATAGAACACATATTCTCTACCATCCCGCATCAAGTGAACCAATTAGCTAAAGAATATCACAAGTCAAACATCAACATACATCTCAATGAAATGTAAGTCTGTAACCACATGCCAATAATTCTCAACTCAAAACCACATGCTTTCCATTTAACTAAGCTTTGAAATTCAAGACAAATAATAATGGAATATTTCATATAAAAATCCAAGAAGTATTAAACAAGAGAAAGAAGTCTATTATGAATAAACTACAAGGCATAGGCTTTGAAAAATTTCTTTTCATCGCATGAAAATTAGTAGCACAAGCTGAAAATCTTACCAAGGAATTTCATATACTTCAAACCAATAAAAAAGGAAATAATAATAAATAAATTTGTATATGAAATGAAATATTAGTAAGGTATATGGAATCAAAATGCATCCATTTACATTTCATACATGAAATTATAATAACTTAAGATGTCAAGCTTGACTAAGTATCACCTTCCATTTGAGCCATTTAAATGGCTCATGAAAAGAGCACCAAACAAGGAAAGTCACATGGAATAATATAAGGTGAGTAATTTCACATGGTATAAAGATTAAGAATTTAAAATAAGACATAAATATTTACAATATGAAGAAACCATCTTGAGAAATCATAAATAAGGACTATAGAATAGGCCTACTCATTTTACTGATAGCAATAACATTTTTCTACATGAATAAAAAATTGAATTTTTATTTACACATGGGGATAAACATTAAGAATCATGCATATTCACTATCAAAGGGACACATTACATGGTCCAAATCCCATATTAAACCATTAATCAATTTAAAACACTAACCCAAGGTGAAACCCCACTCAAGGAATAAAGAAACTTAGGCAATTTTGGTTGGAACACCCAAAGTGGTGGCTGAAGTCACGGTGAACACCTGAAACATGGGTTTCTCCACAAGGTATGGTCTCAACAAACACGAAAAGATAAGCCAATTTTTTAATATGTGATAAAAATATTTTTTGGAAGGTTATGACGAGTGACACAATGGAACAATGTCTAAAAATAAATGAAATTGATGGGAAAAAGAGTAAACACCATACCTCATGGTCTTAGTACTCCACATATTCGATAACACGTCTTGATTCAACCTAAAATGGGAGAAATCAAGAAATTTATAAAAACCCCAAAAATAGGGAAATGATTCATCACATGAAGATAGCACAATGAGAAGGGGATGAAGAAATAAATAGGTGAGTGCAGATGAGAGAGAATACTGAGAGGAGACAGTAGCTTCTGATGATGAAGGAAATTGATTATATTTGAGGGGTATAGGTTAAAAACCCCATTGAGAAGAGGAACACCATGCATGCCTGGGGGGAGGAGAAACCAGAGTGGAGAGAGGAGGGAGTAAAATTGATTGAGAAAATTTTTCCAAAATTTCCCACACAACAGGGGTCACATGGTTTTTCCACACATTTGGCCAAACCATGCGCCAACCATACAACAAGTTCTACTTTACTGGGGCACCTCACATAGTTAGGAACACAGTTTGACCAACCAAACATAAACTGTGCTTTTTTGCACTATCCTAGTCTTGAAACTGTCCGCATGGTTTGGAAAACCATGCATCCCAACCCTTTTCACCATTTTCGATGATTCGAGCTTTAAATGATCCTTGGACTCCCCTAGACCTCCTTTAAACTATTAGGATTCCAATTAAGGGTCATCTTTAGGAAATTAACAAAATATTTTAATGGTTCGTACCTTTGGATAAATACGGGATGTTAAGAAAAATATATTAATGTTATAAATATCATATTTATTCATTATACATGTTTTTATAAAAAAATTAAATTTGTACATGGAAAATGAATCACATTGCTTCGTGGAGACAGTAGTTTATACTTACGAATAATAAATTTTGTCATTTACTCCACCAATGTCCTGAAGGCCTTTATTTTTTTATTGATTTTTGATAATACACCTTTCAAGGGGTGAGGTGGAACCCTTACAATGCCTGTAGGTGTAAGTATTACATGGCCCAATAGGAATTAGAGGAATTCATTTCCTGTAGGCTTCATACATTACATACAACCCAGACTAACTACTTGGAACTGCTCCTCCTAGCATCTTCATTGTGAAATCAGCTCTCCACATTTGCATGGCTATTCATCTAGGTTATCCCATGCATGTACAAGCTTGTCCCGATGGTAGGTGCCATACCCTCTCATTATTTCAATCCATATAGCTTCTGATATGGTGAAAGCTCCATACTCATCCTCCTATAGAGCTTGTTCCTTGTAGGTTGACTATCGATGTGTGTTGGTGATGGAAAATTAATTACATCAGTTTTGTAAGGTAGTAGTCCACCGTACACATGAGCAACGAATTCTATTCCCATTTTATATATAAGATGATGGATGAATATGATTCCATCAAAATAGTAACATATAATTATATGGTAGTTACTTCTATTATTATATTGTAATTATTAATGTTTAATTGATGGTGGTAAAAGAAGAAGTAAAAAAGAAAGAGCTTAGTGAAAATGATTAACATCACTTAGAAAATCCTCCTTCTTATCTCATATTAAGACCATTAGGGTTGGTATTTTGGAAATACTAGAAACTATATAATTTGGATAAGTATTTTTGGGAGATATTTGGTCTTACTTTTCTCAATCTAAATTTCATAATAGATGTAAATAAGTGAGTGGAAGAGTTTCCCTTTTATAATTAAGGTGTGTGGTACACTTGTAATTTTTAAAAGTTTTAAAATAATTTTAAGGTAATTTCTTGATAAAATTGCTCCAAAATATCTCATATTAAATGGTGATATGTTTAAAGTTTAAATTCCAAAAAAATGGAGTTTCAACTAGTAATTTGGTCATTTTAACCCTTATCTTTTTATATTAACCCCACGATAAACAGGTTTTAACCTTAATTATGGTGAAATTTGTTACTATTTTTATTATTCATTATGAAAAAAAGTTAAATTGGTAATATTAAAAAATTTGGACATAATGAATCGAAATATATAATCCATTTTCTGAAATTCAATTCAAATAAAATAAAAATTTTAATTTAAAAATAAACTCGCAAAACATGTTTAAAAACTATTTTTCAAGAAATTTATTTTCAAGCATATGATGATATTAAATTAACTATATGACTAGTGAATATAATTATATGGATTTAAATTCAAATTTTTTATATATAATCTATAAATTTCACTTATGTATTTCATCATTAAATATTATTTTAATTAATTAAAATGGAAATACATTATTCTTTAAAAAAAATTCCTGAAAAATATACCTTTTACCTTAAAATTATATTATCTTTACTTATATAAAATTTATAGTCAATAAATATTTAAATATACATATAATAAAAATTTATTATAAATAAATATATTAATAGTTAAATATTACCTTTTCAATTATTCATAAAACCTTATTTTTATGGGAAAATTTCCTAAACTCATTTTAGGGTTACTTTTACCAATTAAGTTCAAAATCAATATTCATACTCTCCAATTTTAAATTTTGTGCCATGAATTATTAAAATTTGTATTCAATTATATATTTTTTAAAATAGATTGCTAACTTACTATAATTGAATCACAGCTGTTAAATTATTCCCTCAAAAAATTTCATCAATGAAATTTTCTTGGATATCACTTTCTAAAAAAAGAAGGGTGGTTTTTCTTAATAAAATCATATGGTTCCCATATTTTTTCTTCCATTTTATGATCTTTCCAAAGTACTATTACAAGTAAATTTGTTCAATTCCTCTATAATTTCTCTCTAGCTTCATGAATATAGATGATCTCTTCATAGTAAGATATATCGAGTTCCAATTCAATTTCTTCCAAGTTGAGCACATGAGTTGGGTCTGGTATGTACTTTCTTAAAAATGATATATGAAAAAAATCATGTAATTAAGATATAATTTTTGTAATTTAAAAATAGTAATCCAGAAATCCAATTATTTATAGAATTTCTAAAGTTTTGATGTACCAATGGCTCAATTTCCCTTTCATACCAAACCTTATAACACCCTTCCATGGAGATTCTTTCAAAAAAACATGATCTCCCACTTAGAACATTATATATTTCCTATAGTTATTGAAATTTATCATTTTTCTACTTTGATCTACTTTAATATGAGTTTGAGTAGTATTTAAATTGTTTATTGTATCCATAACATCTTTTAGTTCTGCAAGATTCCTTTCACCAACTTCATTCTAAAAAGATAAAGTATGACATCTCTTGCAAGATAATGCTTCATATAGCACCATTTTAATACTTGAATGGAGACTATTTTTGTAGTTAAAATATAAAAAATGTAAATAATGATCCCACATACCATTAAATTCAAGGGATCAAGGCCTAAACATATCTTCTAATTTTTGAATACTCCTTTCATGCTGACTATATTTTTAAGGATGATAGGCAGTGATCAAATGAAGCTCAACATCAAGAACCTCCAAAATATTTTCTAGAATTTAGATGTAAATCATGGATCTAAATTAGACAAAAATGAAATAGTTGAACCATGAATTCCTAAAAATTCAATAATATAGACCTGTCCTAGTCACTCAAGAGGTAAATATTCTCCCATAGAAAAGAAATGTGTAGATTTGGTAAGGTGGTCAATAATATCCCATATTGCATAATTATTTCTAGGATTATTCAATAATATAGTGAAAAAGTTCAAAATAATTTCATCCCATTTCCAAATATTAATTTTTGGTGGTTTGTTTAATACTATAGGTTGTTGTATCATATCCTTCACCAAATGAAATACTAAGAAACTTGATATAAAATCAAAAATTTCTCACATCATATTATCCCACCAAAAGCTATCCCTCAAATCCCTATAAATCTTAATTATAATTGGGTGAATTGAGAAATTCAAGCTATAATAATCATCAAATAATTCCAATCTCATATTAGGTATATATAGAACACATGGCCTCTTTCCAAATTTCATAACTCCATCTTCATATACAAATTCTAATAATTTCCCATCATTCATGGCTTTGATTTTATTTTGATAATTATCATCATTAGGTTGAGAAATTTTTATATTTTCAATTAAATATAGTTTGGAAATATTTTAAAAAAGTATTTATTCCTTCCATTACTTAATAATTCTCATATGCATCTTTACTAGATCAATGAACATTGGATCCCTATCAATCCTCATATTATTTGGAACTTTGTGATCATTCCTAATTAGTGCATATAATACCTTATTTTCCTTCCATTGGTTTTAGTGTATTAATAAATCATAATCCTTGAGTATCTTGGACTATCACCATTTCCTCATATTTGGATCTTTCTATGAAAATATGTATTTTAGGGTCTTAGGATCTGTGCATATCTCACATCTTTTAAGATATAAATAATGTATCCATACCTTCAATGGAAAGATTACAACTTCCAATTCAAGATCATGGGTTGGATAGTTCTTTTCATGAATATTTTACTACATTGATGGATAGATAATAAATTTACCATTCTATATAAGTACACAACCATTCCCTTCTATGATGAATCACTATATTTCAAAATTCCATCATTTAGTCACGATAGATTCAAAATATATTAATTTAACAATTATATATTTAATTGTTAAAAATATTAATCACATTTCATTATCCATGTGAATTTAATAACTTTAAATAGGGTTAATGGGCCATCCAATCAGGTAAAATTTTAAAAAAACCACTAGTAATAACCTTCTAAATCAATGAAACTATGTACCTCACATATGTTTATTAGTGTAAGATATTATTTTACTACCTTTTTATTCATAGGATCTATTATGATTATATCATTGGGGACAATATAGCAATGAAAAGACACTTTTTTAAGGAAAAAATCAAACTTTTTAAATTTCTCATATAAATTGTTTCTTTTAAGGGTATCATTAATGATTTTCAAGGGATTCTCATGGTAATCATTTATTTTATAAAACACCATTATATCATCAATAAATACTAAAACTATCATCAAGATATTTCATGAATACTCTTCTCATTAGATCCTTAAAAAATAGTATGTATTAGTTAATCCAAATGGCATTATTGTAAACTCATAATTTCCACGCCTCATTTGAAATGATGTCTTTGGAATATCTTCATTTTTTACACATAATTAATGATACCCATAATGAAGGTCACTTTTAAAATATATTTTTCTTCCTGAAGTTGATTAATAATTCATTGATCTTAGGAAGAGGTTACTTTTTCTTTATCATGATAGAATTGATTTTCCAATAATAAATGCATATACTCATAGATCCATATTTCATATTATTGAAAAGAATAGGGGGTCACCAAGGTGAAACACTAGGGATTATAAATCCCTTATCACACAACTTCTATACTTTTTTCTTCAATTATACTAATTCAACAGTGTTCATTCTATAGGGATACATTGATATTAGTATTTAATAATTAATTAAATGAATGAGAATGTCAAATTCATGCTTTGGTAGATGTCTAGGTAATTAATTAGGAAATATATCAATGTATTCTTGTACAATAGCTAAATACTCAATTTTAAGATTACCTTTCCCATTTGTAGGTTGTATTAGTACTTCTTCTAAAAGAATCTCATTTTTAAGAGATACTATGGGTGGATCTATACAGGAACTAGAGAATATTTTTACCTATCTAAAGATAAGAAAATCCATATCATCATCACCAATTGTAATTTCTTAATCTTTAAAATAAATTTTGTGTATTATATTTTTAAATAAATTTCATACCAAGGATTATATGAAAGTCAACCATAGGTATAATAATATATTCTGCAAATAGGTCATGTTTATGTTTCATAATGGGAACCAACTAAAACATCCTTGTTGTAGAGAAATTTCCACTATGATTTTTAACTGGAAACAACCTTATTAATGTTCTAAGGAAATATATAATTATTTGGGAAAACATTGAAGATATAAAATAGTGAAATGATCTAAGATCAAATAAACCATTGCCTAAATTCTAGGATATGACTAAAGTACATTCCCCCACATCTTTAGGAACATCAAACTCACCTGTAGTGATCACATAATCTTGAGATTCACCCTTTATCTTGTTTTTTAGTAAGTTCCCTTAACACTTGGGAAATTGGTTTGAATAATCTCACATAATTTTACAATTAAATCATTGTATAGTAGTGTTCCATTTCATTCCCTTACATTCATTATCTATAAGACCCTTATCTCTAAACTTGTAAAAAACTCCCACACCTTTCAATAATTTTCCAAGGTGTCCCCCCCTTAATTTTCACATGAAGTAAATTGATTCATTTTCATTAACATTTTTTAAACGTCCCTTTTTTATTGGTGTTAGTTCGACCATTTATTTTGTATATTTCCCTTGAATATGTAGGATCAATAAAATTACTTCTCTATTTCGATGTATAATAAAACAATTTCAACATATGATGAAAATGTTTTAGAAACCAGTTCCTTTCACAGAATTGGCTTAATCCCTTCAAAGAAATGGTCAATTACACTTTCTGTATTATGTATGTAATTGGTATAATACCTAGCTAGTCTTATAATTGTAACCTCATACTCCACAAAACATTCTTCTTCCTTTTCTTTGAAGTGAGGAAATTCCTATTCATTTTAGTTATTTCTTCATGAGGGAAATATTTGTCGAATAATATTTCATTAATTTCTCTCTATTCCATGTGTTATATTTATTATAACTCTATAGAATTCTGTATTAGTTACCATCACTAATAATTATCACATTTGAGAGGATATACTTATTGTATAACCTATTCCCTTTCATCACATACCATTTCAAGAAATATCTTTTCAAGGGACTTAATCCATTTCTGATCTACCATTGGATTAATTGTTCTACTATGAGATATTGGTTTCTATCACATTAAGTGATCCAATATAGGTATAACACATTGTAGAAAATCATGATTATCCATATTTGTATGTTTATTAGTAATAACCTTGTCAAGATTCCCTAATATGGATATGATCTAATTAGCTGTGAAACCTGTTTTATTGTATTTATCAGTAGGAAAATTTCAACATTGGCCATGAGTATTGATACGATTATTTCTACAGGGGACCATTTCTAAACAATTACATCTAAAAAATTAATTTATAATGAATTTTAAATCATATTATATAATTATAAATCTTGTGTAACACTTAATATAAATTATTATTTTTACGTATTCTTAATATAAGGATCATAAACATCATTTCTTTGGGGACATCATTCAATAATAAAAATATTTTCAAAATTTTTTTACTAGTATGTATTGAAAATTCAATTTAACCCAATAATATCTCTTGGGAGTGTCAAACCTGGTGTGGAATAAGGTCCCATTAACCATGCACTAGAATTATGGAAGAGATATACTTGAACAACTCTTTTTGGGGTTATTACCCCTTGATGCATATATATTAAAACCACATGTACTTATAGTAACCATACATAGATTTATTTCAAGGAAAACTACATAATATCTACCTTAACAAAAAATTTATGATATTATTCCACAATTTGAATTATATGCAGATTCCATCATAGGATTATGTTACCTAATATATGATTTCCAAAATCTTATTGATCAGGTTTAAACCAAACCTTCCATTGATACCAAATATAACAAGCCCAACTCTAGTAACCCATAGCATGTGACTAAATTATTTCATTTGAATAGATAAAGGCTATTTAATCCTAAAGAACTGTTAAGTGTAGTAGACTTGGAGAAGTAGATATATAAATGATACCTATTTTACATTGTTAATAGAATATAAAAAATAACAAAAGAAAATTATTTAAATCCTTGAAAATCATTAAAATATTTCATATTCATATCCTTTAGAAAGAAAAAAATAATTGTTATATCAAATTCAGTTTAAGGGTGAGTAAAATAGATTCAATTATGTTCAAATAAGGGATAAATAATATGTAAAGGTAAATAACTGAAAACACTTTCCATTTAATCAATAACTTGAGCATGAAATGCATCAATGCATAATATCAATGAAAAAATATCATGGATAATAAAAAATAAATTTTTAATAAATTAAATTCATAATATTATATGTCATGATCTTAAACATCATTGTATCTATGAAGTCAAAACCTTATGGAAATACTATTTAATTTATGGGGTGGTATATAACAAAAAACATTTAATTTGAAAAAATAATTTGTCTTATAATGCCAATTGATGCATAGAGGGAATATATAATTATGGATCCTACCCTTTAATACATTTCCAATTCATTCCTCAAATAATAAATAATAAATTTAATTCATAAATGAAATTTATTATCATTAAATTTTCATATTGAATAAATAATATGTAATATCAATATTTCCTCACTCAATCAAATAACTTTCAATGTAAAACATTGTATATAGAATTCTATATAGTTTTGGAAATAATCATATACATGATATAAAGAATATAGTGATTTAATTGGAATTTAATATTCAATCATCATAAAAATTCATCAGATACATCTTTATAATAATTTTTGAAATTTGGACATGTAAAATGAATCACATCGCTTCATGGAGATAGTAGGCCATATATAAACAAAAATATTGTTATCATTTTCATAATGGGTGAAATTTTAAGTAATTAGATGATATATTAAATTTCAAGAAATAATATTTTTTTATAAGTATAATATATTTTCATTGGTTCTATCAATATGACTATCCATGTGATTCGATGATGAAAAACAAATTACATCGTTTCGCAAGGTAGAATTCTATTATATACACGAGAGTAATCGGTTTCCCCCATTTTATGGGAAAATAGATGGATAAATGTTATAATATTAACATAATAACATCTTAGTATATGTTAGATAACAGTGTTATTATATTGGAATTATTATAATATAATTGAATGTGTTAAAAGAAGATGTAATGAGAAAGAGCTTAGTGAATTCGATTTTCATATCTTAGATAAACATTATTTGTATCTATTATTAATATCCCTAGGGATAGTATTTAGGGAATAAAATCAGATCTATAATGTGGATATGAATGTTGGGGATTGAATTTGGTAGGTATTGGTGAAGTTACCCAATCAAGATCCAAGTATCACTGAGATGGGGAGGGGTGAATCAGTGATATCTTTTTCTTTTATGTTTCCTTTATTTTTTAAACAACCTTTGCCTCATGTTAAAGAGTTATTTCTTTGCTGAACACACACAACCATAGGAACACAATATTTATAAGGTTCACTACTCAACAAGATGAGTTACGTCCTTGGTATGGTACGGAAATAATCCAGTACCACACAATCCACTAGAAAAAATCCTTTAATGTGGAATACAATAATTAGGATATACCCTTACACTCGTGTAGCACTTGGATGAAAATACTCAAGTGTGTGTGCACCCTCTTAGCACAAATAGGTCAATACATTGTTTTAGTGCTTCTTTACAATTCAACAAGTGTGTTATCTGAAGTATAACTCTTCACTTTCCTACCCATAAGTTGGTGAGAACTCCCACACGCACAACTAAATACGTGCGAAGACCCAAAAATATTACATGAAGCCTTTAGGGTATCTTTCACATAATTCAAATGCCTTACGTGTAAAAATTCATTTTAGTGCAGAAAACCTATTTTGCACAACTTTCTTTTCCAGTGAATCTTTTGACTTTTTCGCGTAACATCCCTTTTTCGTGCAACTTCTTACTTTTTCACGCAACACACTTAGCGTATATTTTTACATGCTTCAAAGCTCAGTATTTCTCTAATTGTCGAGCCTTAATAAATGAGAGGGGGTCACCTCATATTTATATATATTTTTGGCCATGTGCAAAAAAATATTATTCCATGTGTAAAACTCTTTTCATGCATGTAAAAACTCTTTCACACAACATCATATTTTGCACACTTTCTTGAGTTTTTCATCTTCTTAATTCCTTATCCATTTTTCTCCATTCTGATCTCAAAACACCCCTTGTGCACATAATTCTAAATAGTGTTCCATATTGCATGAAAAACCAATCTTTCACATAGTATCATTTTCCGTACATTTTGCCCAATTTTTTGATCACTCCATGCCTTTTCCAAAATTTGATGTTCTAATCATGAAACATAAATTGTACGCAACTATTCAAACCCCCTTGAATTTATCGTGAAACATTCTCTACTAAAAACACATGTCTTCATCTTCCGATTTTCGGGCCTAAAAATTTTGCAAACATTGGAGAATAGTGCCACCATCAATATATGCTTCATCCTTAACCTCCATGCTTCTTTTCTATGATTTGGATTCTTCAACCACTCTTCTTATTTCATCATAAACCCCACTATCATGATATATATCTTGTGATATATCAGCTTTAGCATCGTCGGAGTTTCCATGGAAAGTACTATAACTTCCCTATCTTCCACCAAAATATTTCCATCTAATCAAAATTTTATATGAATGGCAGCAATTTTACTCCCCCTTTCCTTCATAAGGCTTTCATCATAAGTTCTCCTAACTTATGATATTTGTGAAATAAAAATCATCAATGCATCGTCTGATTTAACCAAGGCTTTTACAAAGTGAATTGATTTATCCTATTTGACAACAAAAGACAACACTATGCAAAAGAAAAATCTTCAAGATTCTTTCTCCATCCAACTTGGTTCCAAAAATTGGTCAAGATAAATGGATTAATAGGTATAAATAAATTAAGGGGCTAGGTTCCCTTTTATAATTGAGGTTGGTGGCACACTTGTAATTTTTCAGAGTTTTAAAACAATTTCAAGTCACTTTCTTGAATAAATCACTCCAAAATAGATCATATTAGATGCTAATAAGGTTAAAGTATAAATAAAACCAACCAATGGGGTTTTAGTTATTATTTATTTTTTTAACCCTAATATTTTTGGGTTGACCCCTAGTAAACCCATTCTAACCTTAACTGTGGTGACAAAGTTTTACCATTTTTATTTAGAATATGAAAAAAATATATAAGTGATATTATTTCCAAATATATACATTCTGATTTAAAATATGAAATCCATATTATCAAAATCAATTCATATAAGTGGTATAATCTAATTTAATAATAATGCAACAAAACATGTCGAAAAACAGTTTTTCAAGAAATACATTTTTCAATCATAAAATGGTATTACATTAACTATACTACTAGTAGTAATCAATATATGTATTAAAATTCATATAGTTAGATATATAATCTAAAGATTAAATTTAAGTAATTTATCTGTAAATATTATTTTGATAAATTAAAATGGAAATACATTATGATTTAAAAAAAATAGATTCATGAAAAATATCTCTTTTTTACTTGAAAATAATCATATCATTATTTCAATCAAATAAATACTAAATAAATGGTTATTTCTACATAATATAACATTTTAATATAAATAACTAGAGGAATTTTTTAATAATAAATTTCAATTATTTATAGAATATTTTTTTAGGGGTGTGATGTCCTGTCCCAGAAGCCACTAAATGGGTTCCTCAAGTCAGTGGGCCATATGGCTTCATGTATGCCTCCGAATATGCCAAAGGCTACCGAATAGTAGCGAGGGCCTAGGTTGTGTATGTGGAAATACTATTCCATCGTGTGAATTGGGTCATAGTGGATATAATAATAATAAATGAATAATAATATCATAAGTATAATAAATAATAGAACTCATAGTAGAAGTAATCAGAATCATCCATTAAATATAATCAACTCAAAAACTAAATAGTATCAGATTAAAAATCTGATGATGTAATTTCATGTTTCTACAAAAATAGAAAATAGGTATACATGTCATCGGGAAATAAATTTTATACAAAAGATTCAAAAATAATCCAAAAAATATCAAAGAATCTCAAGCAATAGTTCAATCATTTGCTACCAAGCTCCTTCCTAAGAAAGAAAGTCTGGTGACCAAGGTGGGATGCTTCCCCTTTTCCATACCTACAATAATATATTCTACCCAAGTATGAATGATAACCCAAATAGGGTGTGAGATAAATCTTAGTAATCCACAACCAATGGTGTCTATATAATCCATTATGTGAAAATAAACTAAAATAGTGTGAAAGTATATATATAATTAAAGCAATGAAAAAATAACTCATACCCACTTTATCCTTAAATGGTAATGTCTCTAAACATGGGATCATTTAATTAATTAATTTATGTTTATTTTATATAGATAATTCATGTGAGGTGTAAAAAAAACTGACAATATATCATGATAATAAATAAAGAAAATCTAAGGTGAAATCAAGGCATCCTTGACCTCAAAGTTCAGCCAACTCATAGTAGTAACTCATGCAGTCTTAAAATAAAGGGGATCTAAGTGTAATCCAAGTGGCATCACCAAAGGAATTTTATTGTAAATGATTTTAATTCATTCCAAGGATCTCATACAAGGTTTTTAGAACTCATATCTTCTTTTCAAGTATGGATCTTGTTTTCTAGTTGTTTTGGGGAAAAAATAAGAAAAGAGGATTTTCTAAGTATATGTCATGTACCTTTCTTGCCGCATACTGCTGCGTTTTGACCATGTAATGGCTGAGTACATGGCTATGTGGTGACATATCAAACCCATTTATTCAAGTTCCAGTTGAGTCTTCTACATAGCGTGTAGTGTTAATGAACATGCTATGTACTTTTATTTTTATTTGATATATCATAGTGGGGTCACGTCTCATGTCTGGAAACACCTTCTTCTTCATGTGTTTCATACAGGAGAACTCTGGAACAATTGATGGAGTTTGAACCCCTGATTCTCCATATGAGCTCTGATTGAGACATCATAAGGTGCATTGGAATCCCACCAGTGAGTTCTAAAACCCTCTTGAGCCCTTCTTCCTAATTCATCCTCTATTGTGAGATATTCAAAGTTGGGCGTTTTTTTCACCTTTTTGTAGATCTATGCTGATCTAGGCCAATTTAAGGGCCGATGTTCAAGTATATCAATCGTACGACATCAAGGTAGGTGATTTGTGCCTTTCATTGTTTGTATTTGGATTATATCTGATAAAAGTTCTATATACCCACATTTTGGGTATCAGATGATTTTTGGAATTAAACCATGTTATTACCTACTTTGGTTTATTTGTTTGATAAAGTGTTGTTTCATATGCATAAGGTTAGATACCTTGTCTAAGGAACACCCTATGTGTGTGTTCCCCTTGATTGATTGTTTATGGCCATTTTTTGTATGTTTCCTTTGAGGCATACCTTATTTTCCATGCCTTGTTTGATTTGGATGGAGTTTGATTGATTATATGAAATTCCTATTATATGAATCCTGAATGATTATCCATATAGTAGTTGAATATTATATGAGCTGCTTTGATATGATATGCACACTATTTTCCCAATAGACCGTGAGAGCCTTGGACCGAGAAGACTGAGGGGACTTCTAGATTGTTTTCTTTGATATGATATGCATGCTATTTCTTTTCCAATGGACCATAAGAGCATTGGACTAGGAATAATGAGGGGACTTCCAGAATATTTACATAGGATCATGAGAGCCTTGGTGTAGAACTTTTACCAAAGGGGTTAGATCGTGAGATATTTCCCAGAGGGCCATTATTTATTGAATTGATGTTATGTGGGACCAAGGGGGTAAATTGTGAGATATTTACTAGATTGTCATTTATGAATAGTTGAATGATTGTGACACGTCTTCCAAGCCAAAGAAAAAAGCTTGGATTTGGTCTTACTTGATTGTTTAGATGGTCTTATGATATGCCTATTTTGGTTAATTTACACGGGGGATATAGATATTAGGCTAGATCCCCGGGTTACATGATTTAACAGATGAATAATAAATGTTAAATGAATTTAATTGAAAACTGTAGGATTGTTTAATTTTGATTAATTCCTAGTTTTTTTCTTCTTTCTTCTATATTACCTTATATATATATATATTCATTAACAGTTAGACACAAATATTTTAGTGGTTCCCTATTGGGATTCATCTCACACCCTATTTGGGTTATGCTTTTGGACCAAAACAGATTATATGATTTTAGGTATTGACAAGGGAAATCACCATTCTTCATTGGGTACTTGATTATTTTTGGAGCTGGAGATCATGGTACCAATCTTAGGCTTGTGATGATATTAGAGTTTACTTGATTTTCCTTTGTATTGGATTGTATTTTATTTCTATATTTGGGACCTATTTTGGATGCTTTCCTAGATAGATATGACATGCATAATTTATATATACAAATGATTTGGTTGTTTCATTACTGTCATTCTTCCACTGTTTACTTCAATTGTATGGTATTACTACTCTCACTATTTTTTTCCTAATTCCACTATGTATACTCTGCCAATGAGGGAATAGTTTCCCCACTATCAGACCTTGGCCCTCTTTTCTAGTCATCAACATCTGGTGTTTAGAGAAATGTGCTTGAGGTCATGTGACCAACCAGGTATGAGGCACCCTAGGTGGCACCTGGATCCATGATGTTACAAAGTTAAACATAGGCTAAGCATGATTGGGGCTGATGGGGTGAATTCATGGCGTTGTGTGTCTCAATACATCAAACCGGATTCATGGAGTGTATCCAAGGCACCCTAATAATATGAAAATGATATCAAGTGAATAGTCAGTACTACGTTGAGGCATTCACATACTAAGACAAAGACCAAGTTCCAAGGTTGGTATGTCCCCTAGAAACAGGCTTAATGAATCGTAATGGAGTCCTCTGAGTGCTCAAGGAATTCACTTATGATTCTAAGGTTGTCTCAAGTATGACCATTTCTATAAAGATAAAAAATTTCATATGAAATAGTTGTCTTATACATAATTCATTATTAATTTAGGTTTATGTAACACTCGTGAATTTTTATAAGTCAATTGGTTTATTCCATTACCTTTCTTTACTGTGACAAGGTAAAATAAGGACATAAAACCATTTATTACCTTTATTCCATATTCAATTATTTTTTTCATTATTTTACAATTCATGAGCATGACAAGGAAATATGAGGATATAAAACCATATAAAATTTCATTATAATTAACTATTAAAAGTGATAACTATAAATGTACTTTCCATTTAACATTTTAAAGGTTCATTAATTAATTGGAACGCATACCTTAGAAGGTTCAAGTGATAAATATACATGTGATTTCCATTTAACATAAATAAGGATCCATTAATTATAAAAAAAATTCTTAAATTATGAAGTTCAATTCATAACACACCCGAACGGTGGTTCAAATAGTCATAATAAAGCATCTAAATGAAAAATAGAGAGAACTCCATACTTCGGGTGGTTGGAGTTGAGATCATAACCTCCAACGACATGATGAAAATGTATAGTAAGGGGTATATAATATGATCACAATAATTATAACAAAATCATATGGATTTTAAGAATCTTTTCCTGGTGAAGCTGGTGTGTGAACAACATCAACGGTTTAGGAAACAGAGAGAGTTTTAGGGATTAGTCATAGCCCAACTACCTCAATCCTATAACACACTCTTCATCTAATATCAACACGTATTTTGGAATGGTTTGGAAGAAAATGGAAGAATGGATCAATGCCTTGAAAATAGGGCATGTGGTCCTGTATCAAAATAGCATCATCGAGGGGAAGTTAAATGACAAATTGAGCATACACACTAAAGCACTTACTAAGAGGAATCAAACACAATGATCGGATCTCAAATCAATGTCTGGATGGAGGAGCAATCAATGAACCTAGATTGAAGGGAGTTTGAGAGTTCCAACATGAGGAAAGGTATACCACATATCCAATGGATGAAAAAAATGATAGGGCTAAGGATATAACTCATTAAAAGAATTTTGTTCATTTTACCCAAAAATTAATGGTCCCCATGGTTTGGACACATTGTTGGCTAAACCGTGTGCCAACCATGAACACCTCACTACCTCATGATTTAACTCACACAGTTTGACTACATGGTTTGATAAAATGTGCACCAACCATGTTTTATGAATCTACTAAAAAGAATAGACAATCTGAATGGCCATGTGTCCTAGAGAACATGGTTTGGGAAATATGTGTGCCCTATGTAAGAACCCAGTTTTTCAATCAGGTATGGATCCTTTAAATTTAGGTCTAAATCATTACTTTGGACCTAATATTGATTTATAATGAGTTATTAAAGGTTCATAAGGAGTCTGGGTCTTGTTCGAATCCCATAACCTATCTTTTTGGGGGAAAATGGCTTGGCCCATGGTTTAGAGTAAACCGTATATAATTCTGTATGGTTTGCCTAACTGTGCGGATAGTGTTTTCCCAAATAGAGACACCCTGCATGGTTGGCACATAGCCGTGTGGACTAACCATGTGAATTCATATTTTTTAGGTACTCATTCATATCTTGAACATAGTTTGATCAAACTGTGTAGCTAAACCATTCAGGCATATCTGTCTCACATGGTTTGCGCATGGTTTGACAAACCGTGTGCACAAACCATGCGCAGGATAATTTTCTAGGTAAATTTCTAGTTTTTTCAGTAATGATTTGTTAATCCACTTCCTTCCTCCCTAATTTGAGAACTAGTGGGATTAACCCATTTTCCTCCCATTTTGGAGATTTGTGATGGCCAAAGCTAGGGATCAAGAGATATCCTTCATCTGGTATCTGCTAGAGCTTTTGTTCATCACGTTGGATGTGCAACGGTAAGTACTCAAGTCCTCTTTAGTTGTTATTCTTATCTTTTTCTCTCTAACTAGATATCGTCATGTGATAATTTTTCACCTTTTTTTAGATCTACTCCAATCTAAGGAAAATTAAGGACTGATACCAGAGGAGAAGGATCGCACAACCCTAAGGGGGTGGTCTATAACATATCCCTAAAGTTCATTGATTTTGTAATGTTCGTGTGGGGCATGTCGATTTCATCGAAAGACGTTTATTAAATTTACATTACATGAATATAGTTGATAGAATCATATGGTTATTCTCTTTCCAAATTTGTGATTAGTTGTTAGTAGTTACACCTACAACTCAATCTGCCCCATGTCGAAGGTTATGCCATATTTTGGTTCTAATTTTTTTGACACATTTGAGCCACCGTTCGGGTGTGCCTTTTCTTGACCTTTATAAATGTGAGATTTAAAAAAAATGGATTGTTAGTAAGGATAATTTAATAATGTCATGTACCATGTATGCTCACCACTTAACCCGCCTAAGGTAAGTTCTTCCAAATGATAATTAAATGTGAAATGAGAAATGGTAAGTGTACCAAGTATATAACTTGGCCTTAAAAATGAGATTAAATAAATTTTACATGTCTGTAGCACCCCTTTCCTATTAATGAAAGGTATAAGAGTGAACCTCTCTAATTCAATATTCCTTAATGGTTAATTAATACTAGATTAAATGGTTGTAATGCTACTTGTCCTATCCACACTAATGGAAGACAAGACTTGGACCAATAAATAAATGGTTTCAACTCTACTTGACCTATACACACTAATGGAAGGAAAGACTCTAACCAAATGAATTATTACATGATTAAAATATCAAATAGGAATTGACTGACTCGATATCTCCTTGGATTCTAAGAGGAGAATACCCTGGGTCTCAGGAACCCCATTCCATTTAAAGGATGCGGTTTTCTTAGGTTGATACCCACCTAGACTCTAGTTCTTTTCTACTCATTATATGCCTAATATACTACTATAGGGTCCTTTACATTATTATAGGATACCTCAGATACACTCCTTGGATCCAGCATTGACTAGTAGGTTCCATGGTGAAATCCCATCAGGCCCTATCTCTTCTTAGACCCATTTTACCTTGGATGATCACCTTGGAATCGGTAGGTTCCTTATTGTGGAATGCCTCAGATTACGCTCCTTGGATTAAACTATCACCTCTTATCTAGACTTAGATACTTCTGAGTTAGAATTCCTTGAGATCTACATTACCTTGGTTATTACCCTAGAACTCCTTAACTTGATATAATTTTCAAGTTTCCTTGTTATGTCATGGGACCTTCACTACCTATACTATCGTGAGGTGGTGTAAGTGAAGGATATGCCTCACATGAACTATTAACATTAAATTGTAATTGCTTAATTAATGAACTGGTTACATGTTTAGACTCCAACTGAGGGATGAAGAAGGTACTTGGGTATTTAGTTATAATGTACTTCTTTATTTTCGTATATATGCATGCCTGCACACTGCTATATTTTATTTCATGGGCCATATGTTATAGACACCATTGGTGGTGTCCCATTGAGATTTATCTCACACCCTCTATGAGCGTCGTTTGGTACCCAATGTATATTACATGGTTGCAGGTATTGACAAAGGGAAGAATACATATTCCAACACTTGACTGCTTACTGATTAGGATCGATCTTGATAGCAGATGACTGAGTTAGATTTTAGGATGCTTGGAGTAGTCTTTGTTTTCTTTTACCTTTTGGAACATTTTATTCCTATTGTCTTTTATCCATGTTTTTCTATTTTTCTAGTGACATGACATTACATCATCACTTTTCTGGTTGATATATTTATTGTTATTCTCATTTATCCATTGCATCAGTTTGATTCCTCTATTTATTTATATTTATTTCATTGTTTACTATTATTTATATTCTTTCCAAAATGATACACTCTTATAATGAGGGTATAGTCTTCTGATAGACAAACCCTAGTCCTGTGATTCTAGTCAGAAGCCTCTAGAATTTGGGAAGATGTGCTTGAGGCCATGTGGCCCACCGGGCTCAGGGAACCCATTAAGTGGAATCCAAGTCCTAATCATCACAAATTAGTATCAGAGGTGTTTTCTTTTCTTGTTTTACTATTTGGGTTAGTAGATTGGAGAATAGGAATTCTTGGGACTTGGTTATAATCCATGCTTGGGTGTCTCAAACACTTGTTTGGGGTAAAATCCAAGTTACCCATAATGCAATTGTTGTTCCATTTGCATATTATAGTTGATATTAATTCACCATTGGGTGACACACATGTTGTGTGGTATTTTTGATTATTACTCTTTTGAGAATTTATTTCATCCTTAGCTCAATGATATAAGGTCAAGGAGAATTGTTACATGTATCATTATAGGCACCTAGAGTTCACATTTCATGAATATTTTCATGCCATATAGATGCATTTTGCTGCTTTGTATTGCTAGATATTCTTTTGATTGTTTATTGATGTCATGATAGCTTACTTTTACTTGTATTATTTTGGCTTTGATTGAGTGATTTCATTTCTCAATTCATGAGGTTTATGGGACCTCATGGGTTGGGATGAGTAATTTACCAAGTCAAGCCATTATACTATAAATAAATGGGTGTTGTTTCTGGTGATAGGTGTATGGGAATTGATTCATCGGAAATGGCTATCCATTATAATGTGATTCCTGAAATCTAAAATGAATTGGTTTCAAATCCTTATCCCACCTCGTCATTTCTATGAAAGGTAAAGGATTGAACCTAGAAATTAACTTCAAAATGACATAAAACTTATACTTGAGAACTTACCGATACCTGACCATCTAAGCGGGTAGTTTGGGTAGTATTACTTGGGTAGTGAGTTTTCTTTCATTAGAATTATATTATTAATTCTACCTTATGATTATAATCTTGTTCTGAGGCATGTGTTTGGCATTTGTAGACCAATTCTACCATGACACCCTCGTGTTGTTCTCTAGGAAGGTGGTGACAAACATGCTCTAGACATGGTGGGCCTTGAGCCTCCAGTCCTACCTCCAGAAGTTCCACTTGAGGCACCACCTGTTGTACTTAATTTGGATATTGATGCTCAAGTCTATGATAGTTTCTTATATCTGATGCAGTCTATGAAAGGTGCTTCATGGGTTGCACCTATGATGGTTGATCTGACCCGTGAGTTCCAATTACATCATACTCCTACTTTTTCAGGGGATGGAAGTTCTCATGTTGCTAAGTCTTGGCTAGAGGTTATGCTATATATATTTGAGAATATATAAATTACTCCAGGGAGGAGAGTCAAGATTTCTACATACATGCTTTAGGATTCAGCTAAGTGTTGGTGGGATGTTGTTACCAAGGTTGGTCATCATCAGGGCATGTTATGGGTTGATTTCTAGATAGACTTCTATGATTAGTTCGTTCCTCAGGCACTGAGAGATGATAAAGATATAAATTTCATGCATCTCGATTAGGTTTTTATGTTGGTTATGGAATATTCAGCACGTTTCACTGATTTACAATGTTGTTCACCTCTTTTAACCGGTGATGAAGTTATGTGTGATAGACATTTTGAGGATGGGATCCAATAGGCCATTTGAACCTAGGTGAATGTATTTTTCCTTCCTAAATTTTATGAAATATTTGATTAGGCCCTTATCACTAAGTTTAACCTAAGGGATGGAACAAGTATCAGGTTTAATGTATCAGTGTCGCGTCAGGCAAATAGTTTTTCAGATGGCAGGAAATGTTCCATTGCGGTTTTTCGTTAGGGCAATGGCAGACAGAGTATTCAGTTTGATAGCTCTTTTTTGTGTCATTAGTGTGTAAGATCGGGGAATACGAAGCCCCAATGTGATAGAGACCCTATGAAGTGTCGAGCTTGCATCTGTATGAGTCATCTTTAGTATTTCTGCAAGACCTTTCCACTAGCTTCAAGTAGAAAAGAATCAGCATCAGCTCCACTTACAGGATCAAGTTATTTTGCATCGCCTTAGGTGGGGAGTTGTAATAGCACTAGTAGGTCTAGACAAGGATGAGTTCGTGGTCATGGTAGTCCAACCCCTGATCACCAGAAATTCCAGCAGAGCAATCATAATCGTGGTAGTCCATCTATTTCACAGGGTCATGTATCAGGTCAGTTTCATTCTTTACAACCGATATCTGAGGATCAGGTTGAGGGACCATCTACATTATGAGGTACTATTCAATTAGCCTCCACTATTGTCTCTAATTTGTTTGATACAGGTTATTCAAACTATTTTATTTCTATATCTATTGTGTAAAGTATCAGACTAGAGATAAAGTATCATTATGGAGTAATGACCCTCGACACACCACTAGGAATACAGAGAGAGGGCATACACTAGTGCAGGGACTATCCCCTAGAGTTTGGAAGTTACCCTTTATTGTGGAATCTCTTTGTTCTCGAGATGAAAGGATTCGATGTCATTCTCGGTATGGACTATTTACTCCTATATCATGCCTTTGTAGACTGCTATCACTGCAAGGTCTCTTTTACATCACCAGAAGGAAATAGTTATCTTTTCAAAGGTGAGTGGGATGTCTAGGTTGGGATAGATGGATTGAAACATCATGGGCTAGGTGGAGTGACCAACCAGATTTAAAAACTTTTCATAGAGGATTAGGGTTTGTTTCAAACTGATTTCCCTCAAGTAGTTGATCATTTCAGGGAAGTCATTCCTGATGAATTTTCTAACTTACCTCCTAAGAGAGAGGAAGAGTTTACAATTGATCTTGTTCTAGGAGTAGCTCCAGTGTCCATTACTCTATACGGGAAGGTACCTATTGAGCTTCAGGATCTCAAGTGGCAGATATAGGACCTAGAGGACAAAAGATTTATACGGCCTAATACATCCTCTTGGGGTTCACCCGTGCTTTTTGCCAAGAAGGCATACGGAACTCTTCATTTATGTGTGGATTACAGAAGTTTGAACTAACTTATGGTCAATAATTGGTATCCACTTCCTCAAATAGATGATCTCTTTGAACAACTCTGATGATAAAAGGTGTTCTCTAAGATTGACCTAAGATTAGGCTATCATCAGGTGCAGGTCAGACCATCAAACATACCTCCTACAACTTTCTGTAGCAGGTGTGGTCTATATGAGTGTCTTTTTATGTCATCCAGTCTTACAAATGCACCTTCCATTTTCATGGATTTGATTAATAGGTTGTTCCACCCCTATTTGGACTCTTTTGTCTTGGTATTTGTGGATGAAATCTTGTTGTATTCTTGCACTCATAACGACCATGCCAAACATCTTGAGATCATTCTGAGCACAATGAGAGAGAATCAAATTTATGACACGCTTTCTAAATGTGGCTTTGGGATCAATAATTTCCACTTATTGGGTCATATTATTTCAGAATTAGGAGTATATATTAACCTTGAAAAGGTTACTGCTATAGTTTCCTAGAAGCATCCCAAAAATGTGTTTGATATTGAGAGTTTCTTAAGGCTCACTGGATATTACAGGAATTTCGTATAGTACTTTTCTCATCTTTCTTCACCTCTTACTAGACTTACAAAGAAGGGTGTCAATTTCTTGTGGTCAGAAGCATGCGAGAAATCCTTTCGGAAACTGAAAGGAAGGCTTGTCTCAGCACTAATTCTGATTCTTCTAGAACCTAGTAAAGGTTATATCATCTTCTACAGTGCATCATGAATTGTCCTAGGAGCATTGTATTCTATAATGCTGAAGACAAAGTCTTTGCATATGAATCTCAATAGTTGAGGCCTCATAAGAGGAATTACATAACATACAACCTTGAGCTAGCAGCATTTATCCATGCCTTACTTTTCTAGACACATTATCTATTGGGTGAGTGCTTTGTAGTGTATATAGATCACAAGAGCCTCAAGTATATCTTTTCTCAGCATGACTTGAACCTCAGATATCAGAGATGGGTCAAATATCTTCAATCCTTTGATTTTGAGCTTACTTATACACCTGGAAAGGGTAATGTGGTCATTGATGCATTAATTCAGAAAACTCAAACGTTGGTTGTACATGAATCCAGTGATGAATGGAAGTTAATGTTTCTCTTTTCTTAACTTCATATAGAGTTTCATGATAGTCATGAGAAGTCTTACCTCTCAACCTTAACAATTACCTCTTCCATCCTTGAGAAGTTGAAGAGTAGGCTATTTTCAATTCCTGAAGGTTTGGTTCTCTATGAGAGTATATCAAGAGATAACCCACCTCTAGATTGGTTTGGGGATAGAGACGATGTATTGTGTCTATGTGTACATATCTAGGTTCTTGAAAATATGACATAGGAGTTGATGAAAGTGTCCCACACTTCTCAGTGGGTAGTTCATCCAAGAATATTGAAGATGCATCAAGATATGTGACACCAATATTGGTGTCCTAGAATGAAACATCTGATTGTAGGTTTCATCACTAGGTGTTCCACCTACCAGCAGGTGAAGGAGGAGCACTAGAGACCTGTAGTCTTGTTTCAACCACTTCCAATCCTAGAATGGAAATGGGAAGATGTTTCTATAGATTTTGTAGTAAGCTTACCTAGGTCACCGAGGAGTAGTGATTCTATCTGGGTAGTCATTGACCGACTAAATAAGTCATCCCAATTCATTCCTATACATGATATTTTCTCAGTTGATGAGTTGAGAAGACTATATGTCTATGAGATAATATGAATACACGAGGTTCCAAGTACTATCATTTTAGATAGGGATGCCCGTTTCACTTCACGGTTCTAGAAAGGATTTCCAAAATCTATGGGGACTCAGTTGATTCTAAGCATATCTTTTCACCGTCAGACCGATGGAAAATCGGAATAGAAAATATAGGTTCTATAGGATATGCTCTGATCATGTGTCCTTGATTTCAGAGGTTCTTGGGATAAGCATATCCCTCTCGTCGATTTTGCTTATAATAACAATTTTCATGCGACAATTCATATGGATCCTTTTGAGGCCTTATATTTTAGGTCATGTTGTTCACCCTTGTGTTGTCTAGAGGTAGGTGAGGTAGCCCTACTAGGTCCTCATCTCATTCAGGAGACTTCAGAACAGGTTTAGCTTATCAGGAAGTGTATGACTACTGCTCAGTCTAGATAGAAATCTTATGTTGATCTTTGTTGACAAAAACTTCAATTCAAGGTAGGGGATAATGTTTTACTTCAGGTATTTCCAAGGTTAGGGCATAAATGGTTAAGTAAGTAGGGAAAGTTTTCACCTCATTATGTCGGGCCATTTGAAATTCTAGAGAGAGTTAGGCTGATAGCCTATTGGTTGGTATTACCTCAGAGGTATCGTGCCATGCACGAAATCTTTCATGTCTCACAACTTCTTCAATATCATGTTGACTTTTCTCATACTTTTTATCCCAAGGAATTTTAGGTATATGTCGATGCAACCTTTGAGTAATATCTATTATGTATCACTGACTGAAGCATGAAGCCTCTCTGATGAATGTTTGTCCCTATCGTATGGGTGCTATGGAAGCATGGGTGATTATAGGATGAGACTTGGGAGATGGGAGACAATGTACAAGTCCAGTGGATAGGTTTGTTCTCAAATAGCATTTTTTTACCCTTGGAAGGAGAACTTGGGGGTGATTTCTTTTAATGGGGGTGACTGTAAGAACCTAGTTTTTCACTCATGTATGGATCCTTTAAATTTCAGTATAAATATTTATTTTGGACCTAATATGGATGCCTAATGAGTTACTAAAGGTTTATAGGGTGTCAGGGGACTTTTAGGAGCTCAAAACCCATCTCTTTGGGGAAAATTGGATTAGCGCATGATTTAGAGTAAACCATGAATATGGTGTTTTTCGGATAGATCCACCTCACGCGGTTGGAACATGGCTATGTAGACTAACCGTGTGAATGCCCATTTTTTTCAGGTACCCTTGTATAGATTACACATGGTTTTATCAAAACGTGCTGCCAAACCATTTATAAAAATCTGTATCCCACGGTTTGGGCATGGTTTTACAAATCGTGTGGACAAACCATGCACAAGCTAATTTTCTGGGTAAATTTCCCGTTTTCCCTTAATGATCTATTAATCCTTCTCTTTCCTCCCTAATCCAAAAACTAAATGTATTAACCACTTTTCCTCTCATTTTGGATCTTTTTGAAGGCCAAATCTAGGGTTTAAGAGTTCTACTTCATCCATCATTCAATTAAGCTTCTTTTCATCACATTGGATGCGTAGTAGTAAGTACTCAAGCCCTATTTAGCCATTCTTCTTCTCTTTTTCTATTGACCTAGATATCTCCATGTGAGAATTATTCACCTTTTCTTAGATCTAATTCAATTTGAGTACAATCAAGGGTTGATACTAGAGGAGAAGGATCGTACAACTCTAAGGTGGGTGGTCTATAACTTATCCCTAAAGTTGTTTGAATTTGGAATGTTCGTGTGGGGCCTGCCAATGTTGGTCTAAATCTTTAATTTGTACCTATTATGGATTCCTAATGAGTTAGTAATGGTTACTAGGGTGTCTGGGGATATTTTGGAGCCCGGAACCCATCTTTTTGGGGAAAACTAGCTTGGCACATGGTTTAAAGTAAACAATGCGGAATTATGAACTATTTGTCTAACTGTGCAGATGGTGTTTTCCAAACAGATCCACCCCTTACGGTTGGCACATGTCCGTGCAGACTAACCATGTGAATGCACCTTTTTTCTTGGTACTTGTGCATGTATTGCACTTGGTTTGATCAAACAGTGCAGACAAACTGTTTGGGCAGAGCCGTCTCACATGGTTTGTGCACGGTTCGACAAACAGTGTGGACTATCTGTGCATGGGCTAATTTTCTGGGTAAATTTCTCATATTTTCCTTAATGATCTATTAATCCTCCTCCTTCCTCTTTAATCCAAGAACCAATAGTATTAACCAATTTTTCTCTCTAATTGAATATTCATTAATGTTTAATTAAGACTTGATTAAATGGTCAAAATGCAACTTGGATTATCCACACAAATGGATGACAATTCTTGGACCAATAAATAAATGGTTGCAACTCTACTTGACCTATCAAAACTAATGGAATGAAATACTTGAACCAAATGAATTATTAAATGATTACAATATCAAATAGGAATGGACTGACTCGATCTCACCTTGGATTCTAAGAGGAGATTACCCTGGGTCTTAGGAACCCCATTCCGATTCAAGGACGTAGTTTTCTTAGGTTTATACCCACCTAGACTTTGCTTCTTGTCTATTCCTCAGAATCCCGTTATAATACCATATGGTCCTTTACATTATTACAGGATACCTCGGATACACTCCTTGGATCCAGCATGGACTAGTTGGTGCCTGGTGAAAGCCCATCGAGCCCTATATTTTCTTAGCCCCATTTTACATTGGGTGATCATCTTGTACTTGGTAGGCACATTATTGTGGAATGCCTTGGATTATGCTCCTTATATTACACTCTAACCCCTTAGCAATACTCGGATACTATTAAGTTATCATTTCGTGAGATCTACATTACCTTGGTTATTACCCTGGAACTCCCTCACTGGATATCATTTTTAGGTTCCCTTGTTACATCTTGGGACCTTAATTACTTATACTATATTGAGGTGGTGTCAGTGTTGGATATGCCTCATGTGACCTTTTAACATTAAATGGTAATTTCTTAATTAATGAATTGGTTACATGTTAAAATACCAGCTGAGGGTGGAAGTAGGTACTTCGGTATTTAGTTATAATGTAATACTTTATTTACTTATATATACATGCATGCACACTACTATATTCCATTTCACGAGCCGAATTTATTAGACACTATTGTTGGTGGCCCACTAATATTTATCTCACACCCTCTCCAAGTGTCGTTTGCTACCCGAAGTTGATTACATGGTTGTAGGTATTGACAAAGGGAATCATACAACTTCTAACACTTGATTACTTACAGATTAGGATGGAGCTCGATATCAGATGACTGAGTTGCATCACGAGATTCTTGGAGTAGTCTTTGTTTTATTTTACCTTGTGGAACATTTAATGCCTATTACCTTGTATCCATGTTTTCTATTTTTCTAGTGACATGACATTATATCATCACTTTTCCAGTTGATAAAGTTGTTGTTATTCTCGTTTATCTATTGCATCATTTTTCTTCTGCTGTTTATTTATATTGCTTCTGTTGTTTACTATTATTTATATTCCTTCCTCTATTTACTATTATTTATATTACTTCTAGTTTGATAAACTCTGTTAATGATGGAATAGTCTTCCCACAGACACACCCTAGGCCCTTACTACAAGTCGGAAGCCTCTGGTATTTGGGAAGATGTTCTTAAGGCCATGTGGCCCACCGGGATCGGGGCACCCATTAAGTGACATCCGGGTTCAGGTCATAACACCCTTATTTTCCCTATAAAATTTCCAACATGGTTAGGAGAGACTTTGTGATCTCTTCTTCATGGTTTCTAATAAGATTTCATCCCATTTATTTCTTCCATTGGATGAGGTTCCGAGCTCTAAACAGGCCCTAGAAACCCCTGAAACATTCATGACCTCATTAGGTATCCAAAATAGTTCCAAAACAAAGAACTAGATTAGAATTTAAAATATTTGTGCCTTATAGAAAAACCAAATTCTTAAAGTCTTCCCAAATTAATAGGACTCATCCCTAAGTTCTCTTCTAAGGGAGAAAAAAAAATTCTAAGAACAATACCAACCACTGAGTATGTATAGCAGCCTCCCGCTCCGAAGTCTCATCATGTACACAGTCGTGCTACCATTAAGCCTATACTAAAGGGACATACCAGCCTTAGAGATTTTTCGTGATATGTTAAATGATTTGTATGTAATATACCTCAAACAAAGCATCAACATCTGACTCAATATCCTCTGGATGAAAAGTATGAGATGGGTTGACATATTAATGATGAAGCTATGAAACATGGAAGATGTTGTCCATGTCATGGTACCTTTGAGGTAATAGAAAATGATAGAATATCAGCCTGACTCTATCCAGATTCTCAAATGTCCTGAAAAAACATGATTAAATCTTACCTTGCCTTCATATCCATCTATAACCAATTCTTTGTGATACCCATAAGAAAACACAATCCTTAACCTCAAACTCTAGAGGTCATTGGTGATTATCGACATACAATTTTTTTCTATAATGAGCATTAGAAATATTCTTCTTGATCACATAAACTTTCTTTGAATCTTCTTGAACGAGATAAGGACTAGGTAGCACTACATATCCTTCCTCTAACTAGTATAAGGGTGAACGAAACAACCTACCATATAAGGCCTCATACGAAGCCATTCAAATCTTCTCATGAAAATTATTTTTGTAAGTGAAATAGACTATAGGGTTATTGTTCTCCTAAGATATACCAAAATAATGGATTTATGATTGGTAATTTCCTCTAACATCGGTATTATCCATTCTAACCAGCCATCTATCTAAGGGTGAAAAACTATGATCAGAAACAGCAGTGTATCCATAGCGATCTATTACCCCTACTAGAACCTCAAATTGAAATAAGAATCGCTATATGAAAGATGGTACGAGGGACAAAGTGTAGCTATATAATCTCATATACATATAGTATTTATATATCATTAACTGAGTAAGTCTCTCAGATAGGAAAGAGGTGGTTTACTTTAGTCAATCGATCCATGACTACCCAAACCACGTCGCTACCTCAAGGAGACCTCAGTAACCAATTAAAAAAAATCCATATCAACATCTTCCCAATTCCATTCCGAGATTAGAAGTAGTTTTAATAATGAAAAAAGTCATCGGTGTTCCACCTTCACCTGCTAACAGTTGGAACTCCTAGTAATAAAACCTTCTATTTGAAATTTCATCCTAATACACCAATAACGGCGATGCATATCATGATACATATGGAATATAGTTGGATGAGTTGTCCACTGAGAAGAGTGAGACTCTAACATTAGTTCCTTTTTAATATCTATAAGATCCTAAAGACACCCAGGTATACATAGGATGTCATCTCTATCAACAGATCAATCCAAAGGAGGGTCCTCAAAATAAATACTTCCCTAGATAACCAAACCTTCGGGATCTGAAAACTATACTTTCTTTACCCAATAAAAGAGTTAAGAGGTAACTATAAAGGTAGAAATAAAATATTGATAATTACTCCCATGAAAATCCATATGTAGCTCAGAAAATAGGGCCATCAATTTTCATTCATCACTGGCTTCCTACATGGCTTGTGCCTGAGTTTTCCAACTCAGAACATCCACTACTACATTACCTTTTCTAGGAGAATGGGAAATATAAATGTCAAAAAACTATAGGTATTAAACCCATATTCACTGTCTAAGATTCAATTAGTGCTGCATAAATATTTATTTGAGGCTCTTGTAGTATTTATACACCTCAAAGAACACACCAATCAGATAGTTTCTTCAATAGTGTAAAGCATAAAAAATGATATAATATTGAGGTCCTATATCAAGTAATTATGATCATGAGGTCTTAACTGGAGAGAATCATATGTAATGACTCTATTCTATAGCATCAAAAATATACCCAGTATGTTGTCTGAGGCATCACAGAAAATTGTATAGTCTCTTCCAGGATCTGGTAGAATCATAATCAGTGTCAAATTAAGTCTTCCTTTCATCTCTTGGAAGGACTACGTGCATGATTCAAACCATAATAACTTCACACCCTTCTTTGTAATAATATTAATAGGTGAAGAAAGGCGTGAGAAGTCATGTATGAAATTCCTATAATATTAAGCTAGACCCAAGTAACTTTTTATATCAAACACATTATTGGGATTCTCCCAAGACACAATAGTATTAACCTTCTATGGGTCAACTGATACCCTTGATTCTAAGATAAAATGACCCAATAAGTGATCTCTTTAAATATTGAAGTGTCACTTGGAAATCTTGGCATAAATATGATTCTCTCTCAGTGTATTCAAAATGACCTCAAGATGTCTATCATAGTAACTATGAGTATGATAATACACCTAGATGTCATTCACAAAAACCATGACAACATAATATGGATAGGGATTAAAAACACTATTATTCAAGGATATTAAATTGAAGGAACATTCAGAAGACCAAACAACATAATGAGATACTCAAGAATTCCATACTTGCTATGAAAATATGTAAAAGGTATGTCTACAGGATTGACTCACACTTGATGATAACCCGATCATTGGTTGATCATTGATAATACCCTAGATCCTTGTAGTTGGTCAAATAAATCATCTATTCAAGAAGTAGATATCAGTTCTTAACTATAATTTTTTTCAACCATCGGTAATCCACACATATTCTAATGGTCTGATCCATCTTTCTGGTGAAAATAATGGGTGAACCCCATAATGAAGTATTGGGTCTGATAAATCCTTTAGACTCTAGATCATCGAACTGACTCTTTATATCCTATATCTCATTAGGTTCCATCCTTTATGGAGGAAAAAATATTGGGGCAACACCTATAACAATATCAATTTTATTATCTACCTCTCTCTTAGGTGGTAATCCATAAAAATCTTCTAGAAAAACATCCTAGAAATAATCTACAATGAGAGGATATTATATCTGATTCAAACCCTGATTCTCTATGAAAAGACTAGCCATCTGGGCAGTCACTCTACCTATCCCACTATGATTTGATCCAGGTCTACTGACTAGTAAATCCCACTCACCCTTTTGAAGATAACTTTCTCCCTTTTGTGATTTAAATTAAACTATATGAAGATATTAGTCCACATAGCCGTGATATAGAACCAACCAATACATTCTTAGAATGACATCGAAACCTTTCATCTTGAGTGTGAGGAGGTACCATAAGAATTGATAACTTCCTACTTCAAGGGGTAGTCTCTGCACAAGCATATGCCCATTGACGGTACTCCCAATAGTGTATCCTGGGTCATCACTCCATCGAAGTACTAAATTTCCATCCCAAGACCTTCCACAGTCAGTAAGAAAATAAAGGATTGAGAAGAACCTATATAAAATAAGGATTATATAATAGTATAGGCTTTAAGTATAGTACCTCTTATTATAGAAGGTCCTTCATTCTAATCCTCAGGTATCAGCTGTAAAGCATGAAACTAGCCTAATCTATGGCCCTGTGCTACAACTAGACTACCCTGGGTAGGTCCGCTCAGCTGGTGCTTATAATAAGAAGTCTAGATACCATGACTACGACCTCATCCTTAGCTTGTCCTATTGGTTCTACTCCAAATCCATGCCTAACGTGGTGTAACTAATACTTCTCTTAAAGGTGGAGCTGGTATGGATCCTCTTCCACTAGAAGTATGTGGAAAAGTCGAACATAACCTTTGAGAATGTCCCATACGACTACAATCATGGAACTCAAGAGGGTCTTTATCACACTAAGGCTTCAGATGCCCCAACTTTCTACACTAATGGAATATAATGGATCGACCAATTAAGATACTCTAGCCACCACTACTCTGATGAGAATTATCAACTCTATGCTTCCTACTATCAGATCAACTACTACCCTATATCACCACTGAACCATTGTGTTTGGTACTATTGGTTTCTCTCAGGTTGCACTTAGTGATATGATCCTAATTAATGATCTCAAAAAATGTATGTAGGTGAAATAAATTCAACTATCAGTGGATGACATACTTAATCCCATCCTCCAAATGTCACACTCGTGATAACTCATCACTAGATAGAAGTGGTGAAAAGTGTTTCAAATAAATAAATCATGAGTAATAGTCCATAATAGACATAATAACCTACTCCAGATGCATGAACTCTCTGGCTTGGTTAGCTCACAACATCTGAGGGAAAAATTAATTATAGAAGGTGGTCTGAATGTAATCCTAGACTGCGCCCTAATGACAACTGGCCTGAGTAATCACATCCCACTAGTACTTGGCCAAATCAAACTAAATATAGGTCAAAATCTTGATGATCCTCCATGGAGGCATCTCCAAATGCTATAAGACAGAAAGAGTGGACTCTATCCAATACTTAGTAGCATGAGGACCACCCCCCCCCCCAAGATGGGAGGAGGATGCTGTTGGAACTCACAAGTCAGATCAGCCATAGTAGGTGAAGGTCATGGATCACCCTAAATGAACTACATTAGACATGGGAAACTATCTAAAAATAAGTAGAAATACCCTGTTCAAGGATAACAGGGGTTGCCTCAGGTGGCACTACTAGAGGTTTCACTAGTGGATCAGGGACCATCACCTTTGGAGCATGATTGTCACCACCATCTTATCACATGACTGAAGGATTTTGTGGTTTCATAACTCTAAAAATTCCAAGAACATGCCTTAAAACATGATTTTATGTAGATAATGGAACTAGTGGAATAAGATTAGGATTATAAGGGTCCACTAGCTAAGATATTTCCCCAACCGCCCACTTAAAAGGACTGGGTATTGGTAAGTGTTCAAGTTTAATTTACAGGGGTTCTAGTAGGTGAAGGGTCCATTTCACTTTGCCCAATCATTTACTAGAAACCATTTCATTTATTAATTCAATATTTTACATTTTAATTTTTGTATATTATTATATACATATAAAAAGGTTTGATTAAATGGAACATCATTCCCAACTAATAAAGGCACATACACTTTATAACTGAAAGAGACACCCATTTATTGTTAATTCATCCCCATAAATTAGGGTCTCATAATATAATGAGTAATATACGATGGATCAACTCAAATAACTACCCATTTCAATTCACAAGGGCTCATACACCTCATAAATTGAAACTGGTAGTCTCCCAATCACAGCCAAATCCCATCTCATGTAACCAAGGTACAAAGCTTACTTGGGTAGAAGCAAGGTATTTAAGATGAAAATTTCAACCTATATTGGAAAAAACAATTTATATTGATGTTGAAACATTAAATAACCAAGTCACTTACCCTGTAGAATATGTTAGTAGAACATGAATATATACAACAATCATGGATAAAACAATAATCACAGAACAAATATGCAATGAAAGTAGTGGAATTCACCTATTTAGCATGGAATATGAATTACATGTGAATTCTAGGTGCCTGTATTGATGCATGTAACAATGATATGTGTCGTACTAGACCATAGTAAATATCCAAGAAGCAAATCAAATACCACAACTCATTTGAATCCCCCAATAGTGAAAGTATATCAAATGTGATAAGAAAAAATAGAACAATAATTTTCCATTCCCATGAAACAAGGTATTTACCCCTAACATGGGTTAGCTACTCCCAGGAAATGATTATAACAAAGTCCCAACAAGTCCCTAATATTCTATCTATATTTATGAAACAAAAAAGATATATGAAATGAATAAAACCCCTCTGTTACCGCTTTGCGACGTCCCTAGGTGAAATCCACTAAATAGGTTCCCCGAGCCAGTGGGCCGCATGGCTTTAAGTGTGCCTCCTCATATGCCAGAGGTTATAGACTAGAAATGAGGACCTAGACTATGTCTATGGTAATATTCTTCCATCATATCAGAGCACAGAAAATAAATATAATAATAACATAAGAATAATAAAAGTGAAATAAAAATAAATAATAGAACCGGTAGTGTAAGTAAGCAGAATCATCCATAAAATATAATTAACTCAAAAGCTTAACAATATCAGAGAAAAAAGTTAATGATGTAATTCCATGTCTTTAAAAAACTAGAAAATAGGTATACATGGAAGAAGGAAAAAATTCTATATAAAATAATAAAATAGAATCCAAAAACTATCTGAGCATCTCAAGCATTGGATCGGTCATCTACTACCAAGCTCCATCTAAAGCAAGCAAGGAAGGTGTCCAAGGTGGGATTCTTCCCCTTGTATATGCCTGCGATCATATAATCTTTTTGGGAACCAACAATTTCCTAGATAGGGTTTGAGATAAATCTTATTAGGCCACCACCAATAGTGACTATACAATCCAGTCTGTGAATATAATCTGAAACATTTTGATGGTATATGTATAAAAGTAAAGCAGGACAAATAAATAACTCACACCTGCTTCAGCCTCAACTGGTAATGTCTCTGGACATGAGATCTTTTAACTAATTCATTTATGTTCAGTTTATATAGATAAGTCATGTGTGGTGTAAACATCACTAACAATATATGATGAAAATGAGTAAAGTGGATCCAAGGTGAAACTAATATATCCTTGACCTTAGGGGTCGGACAACTCATAGTAGTAACTCATACAATCTAGAAATAAATTGGATTGAGTGTAATATAAGGATCATAACCCAAGTAATCTCATTGTAAATTATTCTAATAGAGGCCAATGATCTCATCCATGGTAAACACGGGCTAAGCATGACTGGGATCAATGGGCTGAATCCATGGCATTGTGTGTTCGAAGACATCAAGCTGGATCCAAGGAGTGTATCTAGGGAATGCTAATAATCATGATATGATATCAGGTGAATCATTAGTACTATGCTAGGGAATTCATATACTAAGAAAAAGATCAAGTTCCAAGGTGGGTACCTCCCTTTCCAAATGGCTTAAGGAATCAGAATGGCATCCTCTGAGTGCTCCAGGCATTCCCCCAAGAATCCATGGTTGGATCATGTGTTACCATTCCTATAATGATAAAAAGGACCATATGCAATAGTCAACTTAATCATAATTCAATATTAATTTAGGGACATGTTACACTAATTCCTTTTTACAAGTTAATTGGTTCATTCTATTACCTTTTATTAATGTGAAAAGGTATAACAAGGACATAACAAAATTTATTAACATGATTCCATATTCAATAATTTGGTTCATTCCTTTACCTTTCCTAAGAATGAAAAGGTAGGCTAAGGACAAGCAACCATATGTAATTATATTATAATTAACTAGGCCAAGTGATATCTATAAATATACTTTACATTTAATATTTTAAGGGTTCATTAATTAATCAGAACACTTAACTTTGAAGAATGATGTGATTAATATTCATGTGCTATCTATTTAGAAAATAAAGATCCATTAATTATATAAGTACACTTACCTTATCATGGTCAAGTCAAAGCACACCCAAACGGTGGTACAAATAGTCATAACAAATCCTCTAAAGGAAAAAGAGAGAGTACTCCCTACTGGTGGTGGTTTGAATTGAGGTCATAACCTTCAACGACATGAATAAATTGTGTAGAAAGGGCTCTCGAAGATGAGAATAATGATTATTATAAAATCATATGAATTTTAAAGCATCTCTTAGTGAAACTGGCGTGCACACAATGAAAAAACTTTATGAAACAATGAGACTTTGATGAATAAGTCATAGACCGTATACCTTGATCCTATAACACTGTCCTCATCTAGTAATGGTCCTTATTTTGGCCTTGTTTGAAAGAAAAAATAAGAACATATCAATGCCCAGAAAATAGGGCATATGAGTCTCCATCAAAATAGATTCATCTAGAGGAAGAAAAATGACATACTTAGCCTAAGGACTGAAGCACTTATAGAGAGAAATCCAACGCGATTATCAGATCTCAAATCAGAGTCGAGATAGGGAAGTAATCGAAGAACCTAGCTTGAAGGTAGTTTGAGAGATCCTACATAAAGAAAGGGAGGCTTCCAATATATTAAAGGAGAAAATGAAGGTAGGGGTAAGGATATAACTCATTAAGGTAATTTTGGTAATTTTACACTATGGAAAAAATAGGTTTTCGAGACAGGCTATTTGCGACAGGAATTAATCCCGTTGTAAAAGGTTTGGCGCGGTTTGCGCGGCAAACCGCGGGAAGGTCATTTGCGACGGGGGAATACCCCCCATCGCAAATAGTTCGTCAGTCCGCGGGTATTTGCGACGGGTCCCGTCGCAAATACCCAGTGGCGGTAAATAGGTTTTTGCGACGGGATGTTCTCTTGTCGCAAATAGTGTGTCGGCAAGTACCTTTTGCGACAGGTCTCATCACAAATACTCTTTTAATTGCCGACCGTAATTAATGCGGGCAAAGGTTTTTGCAACGGGTCCTATCGCAACTAATCTAACCTATATATACCTCCATCTGTTTTTTCAAATCCACCTCTCATTTCTTACTCTCTCTCTCTCTAAACTCAATTTTCAGAGAGAAAATTTGGTTTATTTAGTTTTTTTTCACAAAAAAAGTTGTGAAGCCATCTACATCAATAGGAGATCAAGTTTAAAGGTATTTATATTTTCTTTAATTTAGTATTTATTTCATTTTTTTGATGTTAATTTTAATTATTTTTTATTTGTTATAATTAAATTAGATTTAAATTGTTTGGTTATCAGTATTTATTTGTAATAATAAATTGAAATTAGTAGTACTAATTTTTAATAAATAGTAATCATTAGTAATAAATAGTAATAATTAGTAATAATTAGTGTTAAACAGTAATAATTAGTAATAAAAAAAATAATTAGTAATAAATAGGACTAATTAGTAATAAATAGGAAAAATTAGCAATAAATAGGAATAATTAGTAATAAATAGGAATAATTAGTAATAAATAGTAATAATTAGTATTAAATTGTAAAAATTAGAAATAAATAGGAATAATTAGGAATAAATAGGTAAAGTTAGCAATAAATAGTAATAAATATAAATAAATAGTAATAAATAGCAATAATTAGGAATAAATAGTAATAAATAGTAATAAATAGAAATAAATAGTAATAATTATAAATAAATAGTAATAAATAGGAATAATTAGTAATAAATAGGAATAATTAGTAATAAATTGGAATAATTAGTAATAAATAAGAATAATTAGTAATAAATAGGAATAATTAGTAATAAATAGGAATAATTAGGAATAATTAGTAATAATTAGGAATAATTAGGAATAAATAGAAATAAATAGCAATAAATAGCAATAAATAGCAATAATTAGTAATAAATAGAAATAATTATTAATAAATAGCAATAATTAGTAATAAATAGCAATAATTATTAATAATTAGCAATAATTAGTAATAAATAGCAATAATTAGTAATAAATAGGAATAAATAGTAATAAATAGCAATAATTAGAAATAAATATGAATAATTAGGAATAATTAGTAATAAATAGAAATAAATAGTAATAATTATAAATAAATAGTAATAAATAGGAATAATTAATAATAAATATAAATAATTAGTAATAAATAGAAATAATTAGTAATAAATAGGAATAATTAGTAATAAATAGGAATAAATATGAATAATTAGTAATAAATAGGAATAATTAAGAATAATTAGTAATAAATAGAAATAATTAGTAATAAATAGCAATAATTATGAATAATTAGGAATAATTAGTAGTAAATAGAAATAATTAGTGATAAATAGCAATAATTAGTAATAATTAGCAGGAATTAGTAATAAATAGCAATAATTAGTAATAAATAGGAATAATTCTTAATAAATGGTATAAATAGTAATAATTCGCAATAAATATGAATAATTAGCAATAAATAAGAATAATTAACAATAAATAGAAATAATTAGTAATAAATAGGGATAATTAGAAATAATTAGAAAAAATAGGAATAATTAGAAATAAAAAAAGAATAATTAGAAATAATTATCAATGAATAGGAATAATTAGTAATAAATTGGAATAATTAGAAATAATTTGAAATAAATAGAATTAATTAGTAATAAATAGAAATAGTTAGTATTAATTAGCAATAAATACGAATAAATATGAATAATTATGAATAAATATGAATAATTAGTAATAATTAGAAATAATTAAGAAAAAAATTAGGAATAATTATGAATAATTAGTAATAAATAGTAATAAATAGTAATAAATAAGAATAACTAGAAATAATTGGGAATAAATATTAAAAAATATGAGGAAATAAGAATAAATAGGAATAATTAGTAATAATTAGGAATAATTAGGAATAATTAGTAATAATTAGTAATAATTAGGAATAATTAGGAATAATATCAATTGTAATAAATTGTAATAACTTGTAATAAATTGGCATAATTTCTGGTGGATTGACGGTAATCCTTTTACTCAATAACTCTTCTTCTTTCAACTTTCACTGACTCAAAAAATTATGAAAAGTATGCTTCTATGTATGAAAATTCAATATCGTATGCACGAGTTTGAATATGCATTCGTAGGACCAAATATTTCATAATGTTTTCAGACAGTGATAGTTGTAAGAAGATGATT
This sequence comes from Viscum album, assembly GCA_963277665.1. NCBI lineage: Eukaryota > Viridiplantae > Streptophyta > Magnoliopsida > Santalales > Viscaceae > Viscum > Viscum album. Next base: position 1,261,016,767 of record OY728122.1, read on the forward strand.
CATCGACGAAAGTGGGGCTCTTTTGTCTGACAGCTCATTTACTTGCACGAGAATGAATATGTGTAACTCCGAGTAGATTCTTCATTGTTATTTCAGTGTGAGAAAGATGCATGTAAATGATCTGTTCGAAAAAAGAGTAGTTGTCAATCCACTGGAAATTGTGTCGCCCAAAATTAATGGAAATTATTAAGAAGTAGTTTTAATTATGTCTCTTCTTTTTTCATATAGTCTTTATATAATTTCAAATTATTCAAAAACAGTTATATTTTTATATTTTGTAGAAATATATGGAACAAGGAAATCAACATTGGTCATTATTAGATGATCTCTATTGGATAAATCAGTGTAGAAATCCGAACGGTTCTAGTTTAAATCCTGTATATATTGAGGGTGTTGAAGATTTCTTATCATTTGCATCATGAAAACCAGAATATGTTTCAGAAGGCACAATTAAGGGTCCTTGTAAAAAATGTGCTCTGAGAAAGTTTGACACATTTGAGAAGGTTGGGGGACATCTCTTGTTGTTTGGTTTTCAACCAGATTATGTTTTTTAGTATCAACATAGTGAACTCAGTTCTAGAGAAGATACTAATAACTTGATTCATGATCCATCACAGTTTCAAAATTTAGTACATGATGTTGCAGGTACATCTGTTCAACAAACTGAAACTCAAAATGATATCGATTTAACTAATGAGTTGGTACTATCTGAATTTTATGAGTTGTTGAGGTCTGCTGAGTATGCATTATATCTTGGTAGCAAGATAAGAAAATTAGAAGAAATTACAAAATTTATGGATATTAAATAAGATAATGAAATGTTAAAAAACTGTTTTAATCAGATAATTTCTTTAGTTAAAACACTGTTACCTAAAGTAAATGTGATGCCTATAAATATTTATGAGAGAAAGAGGTTGGTTCGTTATCTGGGCCTTAGTTATTAGAAGATTCATGCATGTGAAAATGATTGCATCTTATATTCTGGTGAAAACGAGCCACTGGATAGTTGTCCCACATGTGGACAATCTAGGTATAATGAAGCTCAACCAGGTAAGTCTGGATCGATTCCTGTAAAATAGTTGAGATATTTTCCCCATACACCCAGGCTGCAACATTTATTTATGTCTCAGAACACAAATTCAATGATTTCACGGCACAGAACCAATATTTCAACAGATAAAATATTGAATCATCCATCTGATGGTGATTCATGGAATCCTTTTGATTGTCTACATCCTTCTTTTTCTTTAGAAGCCCTAAATGTGCGATTAGGTCTTTCTAATAATGGTTTCTGTCTTTTTGGTTCTTATGGTAGTTAGTATTCATGTTGGACTATCTTTATAACTCCGTACAATTTACCTCCATGGATGTTGATGAAGGAGCCCTATATCTTTTTGACCTTATTAATCCTAGGACATCCAAAAAAGAATATTGATATTTATCTAAAACCATTGATTGATGAGTTAAATTCATTGTGGAGTAATGGTGTTAGTACATATGATTTTGCTACGAAAAAAAATTTCATATTAAAAGCTACATTGATGTGGACGATTAGTGACTTTCTGACATATGGAATGTTATCTGGATGGAGTACACATGGTCTAAAATCATGTCCTTACTGTATGAAAGACAAGAAATCCTTTATGCTTGTCAATGGAAGAAAACCTTTCTATTTTGATTGTCAACGTAGATTTATTTCAACTGATCATCCTTTTAGAAGGAAAAAATCTCATTTCAGAAAAGGCACAATTGAAAGGGATGAACCTAAAAAAATGATTTTAGGTACAGAGTTAAAATCAATTGTATTTTCATCACCTCCCATCACATTTAGGCCAACAGTAAACTAACAAAAAATTCATAGCTTTGGAAAAAAAATATAATTGTATAAAAAGGATCATTTTTGGGGATTTTCCATATTGGTCTGATTTGTTGGTCCACCACATGTTGGATTTCATACATATTAAGAAGAACTGTTTTGATAATTTATTTCATATAGCTTTGGATACACTAGGTAAGACCAAAGATACTATAAAATCATGATTAGATCTTTCCCAAATTCATAGGCGACTAAAACATGAACTATTTGGAAATGTCAGATTACAGAGGTTAATGAAGCCAAAATCAGTATATACACTATCCAAAGATAGCCTCATATTATTTTATCAGTGGATTGTAGATTTGAGACTTCCCAATTGTTATGCTTCCAATTTGGGCAGATGTGTTAAGAATGGTCATACTACCAGATTAAAAAGTCATGATTGTCATATTATAATGGAAATACTTGTACCGATTGGATTCAAAGGTTTGTTGAATTATTTGATATGGGATTCGATAACAGACATATCATATTTTTTTGAGACATTTGTGCAGTGACAATAGACTATGATGTGCTAAAGAAACTGGAAGAAGATGTTGTTGTAATTATATGTAAACTGGAAAAAATCTTTCCGCCAGCTTTATTTGACTCAATGGAACATATGATATTAAATTTTCCACATGAAGCTAAATGTATAGATATAGTACAGTTTTGATGGATGTACCCATTTCAGAGATGCATGTATAAATTGAAGAAAAAAGTACGCAACAAAGCATCAGTTGAAGGTGCAATTGCTGAAGCTTATTTGTAAGAGGAAATTGCTTTTTTCTGCTCCCACTATTTTGAATCTGAATATCCCTCAAAACACAACTCCATGGGTTGGAATGAGGGAAATGTTAATGATGAAATGGACAATCAATTATCAATTTTAATCAGCAAGATCTTGGCTTCGGTGGAGTTCAAGAATGATGTCTTTCAGATGATGAACATCACAGAGCTCATACATATGTTCTGCTCAACTGTAAAGAAATGACATCATTTGTACTCTAAGTGCTTCTATCACTTATTCTATAATTCATGTTACAGTATATAAACTTATTTTTTTTAGGTTATATGATAATCATATCAATAAAAAACTTCCACAAATTACTGCAGCTTCTCTTGAAGAATGAAGAAAAAAAATCTTAATGGTTTCAAAAACTGGTAACATAAATTATTGATGGTTTAATATCAATTTATTTTACTATTTATTATATTGATAATTTTTTTTCAAATTTTCAGGTGTCTCAACATGTTGATGAAATTGATAAGTGATTGTGTATATTGAGTAACCCACAATCCAAAATGGTTAAATCTTATAATGCATATGTGGTGAATGGTTTTCGATTTGATACACGTATATATGGGGAATAAAAAACAATGAATAGTGGAGTTTGTTTGAGAGGATCGTATCATAGAGAAATTGAATTTGACTTTTACAGCATTCTGGATGAAATTATCAAGTTTTGTTATCTAGGACAAAATTACATAACAATGTTCAAATGTCAGTTATGGGATACTGAGAGAGGCTTGTGTGTTAATCCAAATCATGGAATCATCAATATTAAATATAAAATTTTTCTTGTAGTAAATGAATCGTTTTTACCAGATCAATAGGAACATCAAATTTATTATGCAAAGTGATGTGCTACTTCAAGAGACCTGAGTGATTGGTGGAGCATAATAAAAATGAAAAGTTGGGAAAATAAGTTTACTCAAACTGAATGTGGTTCTGCTGAAGTGGAAGGAATTGAAATTTTTCAAGAGACTACTCAAAATCCATCTTTTTCACAAAGAGACGTGAATATCGATGATGACACCCCACAATTAAGGGTAGATGGTGACGAAGATGTTATTGATGTTACAAATGAATTTAAAATGATAAGAGATGATGAAACTGAAACTCATATGGATATTGATGATGTTAAGGAGGAAAATGAAGATTTTGACATCGTAAGATATGAAGATGATGATGAAGGTGAACATTGACCTAGTTAAATTCTGGTTATAATCATAACTAATATATATCTATATATAATAGTTATTTTCAATTATCTGCTAACAACAATCATTTTGTGTTTCAGATGGAACCTGATCGATTTCGTGAGTTACAGGGGGCTGAGCTACCTTTGGATGAGGGGGATTTGGGATCATTTGACCCTTAGCCTACTGGTGGTTCAGGGGGTATGCGGAGGGGGCACAGTCATGCGTGACTAATGATTCCTGACTCTATCCCCGAGCGATGCCCACATATTGTCTTCGATCCATGCACATAGAGGTATAGTAAACTGTATATTTTAGTTAGCTTTTATTAATTTATTTATATATATACTAATTGTTTGATTATTTATTCTTTTTTCATAGTTTTGTGCATGTTTCTGTTGGACAGGGGAGCACTATCTTGCACAATTATTTTTCTCAGCCATGGATCACATGGGAAGAGATTATCGTTGATGTGCAACTCGGCATGTTCAATCATTGGATGGTACATAAATAAATAATATTTATTTTGAAATTTATTTTATTAATAACTTTATATTATAAATTATTTATAGGTTTTATGGTATCCTATCAATGATATCATGCATGAATCTATCCACGCAGCATTGGAGGCATCTATACGTGACTGTTTCTGTTAGTTTTTGCACAATTTGAGAAGGACAACCATTAAGAAAGTAGGGGTGACAGATTTTGATGATTCGTGTAAAGCCCATCGACCAGAGTACATTTCATCTAACATTTTCGATGGATTATGTTTACACTAGTTGAGTGGTGGATTACAGAGGAGGTATTCGATGGGTCAGCAGAACCGGGGGAGATAGGAGGTGACACATCGAGCTGGTAGTGGAACATTCAGTATGCATAGAGAGCATCTGGTAAGTATATTTTCAAAATATTTTATATAACTTTAAATATAAATAGTTTATTTTATATTTTTATAGGAAGTTGAGAATCCTGATATTTCGGAGTACGACGTTTATCGGAGGATGTACAGGGATCCAGCCAATAGAGATATTAGAGGTGATCGCCAGCGTCAGATTGTGGTTAGTATTATTTTTTTCAGTTTGATAATTAACTGCATATAATAATTTTACAATTTTCATTTCAATTTGGAATTGAAGGATTCATATGAGGTTGCGACCTCTTAAACACAGGCTGGGAGTCAGGACGAGGCAACTAATCGGACTAGTGCCCACCATTTCGATGAGGCGGCATGGATGCAGGTGAGTCAGTATGGATTTGAGAAGGGTCGAGTAGTTGGAATCAACTCTCATGTGACTCTTAGTACTTATTATGGTACCAGTGCAATGTCGGGGTATAGCTCGAGAGGAGCTCGTGGAGAGGCATCATCTTCTGCCTCACAATATCAGGAGTAGTTGCGAACTCAGGCTGAGCTTATAGAGAGTTTGCAGAAGCAGCACGAAGAGATGCGTCAGCAGCAGTAGTAGCAGCAACATCACGATGAGGAGATGTGTCGATGGCAGCAGCAACATCACAAGCAGATGGACTACATGCACCGTCTGACTCGTAGTTTAGGGATGGAGTTTCTTCCACCATCTCCTACAAATTATCTACCTCCTCAGAAGACAACCCCCTCAGTGATATTTTTTATGTTAAAAACATTTGAATTCAATATTTGTTGTAATATGAACAATTTTTAGTTTTTGGCTTTTATACTGGTTTGAATATTGCATAATTAATTTTTTTTTATTTTTAATATTTTATTATTTATTATTACTATTATATTTTTTAGTGTTTGTTTATTTTACTACTAATAATAATAATATTTTATGAGTTTTTTATATTTTTTGTGAATATTGAGAATTTCAATATTTTTTATTATTTTAATAATATTAATATTATTTTTTCATTTATCATAATTTTGTTAAATATATTTTTTTAGTATTATATTTTTTAATGTTTTTTTATTTTAAAATAATAATAATAATAATATTTTATGAATTTTTAATAATTTTTTTAGAATATTGAGAATTTTAATATCTTTTATTATTATTTTTTAGTAATTTTAATATTATTTTTTCAGTAATTATAATTTAAATAAATATAAATTTTTTGTTATTATTTGCGACAGGATCTTTTGTGACGGGATCTAATCGTAAATAGTTTAAAAATATATTTTTAAATAGTATTTGCGACATGCCCTTGGTACCCTCGCAAATACTATTTGTGACGGTTTTTTATTATTTTAATAATATTACTATTATTTTTTAATTAATCATAATTTTATTAAATATATTTTTTAAGTATTATATTTTTTAATGTTTCTTTATTTTACAAATAATAATAATAATAATAATATTTTATGAATTTTTTATATTTTTTTGAGAATATTGAGAATTTTAATATTTTTTAATTTTTATTATTTTAATAATATTAATATTATTTTTCATTAATTATAATTTAAATAAATATATATTATTTTAATTTTGGTTATTAGTTGCTACCGGATCTTTTGCGATGGGATCCCGTCGCAAATAGTTTAAAAATATATTTTTAAATAGTTTTTACGATGGGCCCTTGGTACCGTCGCAAATACTATTTGTGATGGGTCCATCACAAAAAATTTATTTATATATAATGTATATAATCTGAGAGTTATTTACGATGAGGAACTCCCCCGTCGCAAAAAATGTTTTTTGCGACACCATTTTCTACAACAAACTCTTTATGATGGAACCCCGTCGCTAAATATTATTTGCGACGAGATCCCATTGCAAATAGCACAAATTCCAGTGGTGTTACCCAAAAATTAATGGGTTGAATGATTTGGCTACACATTTGGCTAAATAGTGCACCAACCATGCGCACCTCACTTCCTCAATATGGAACCCACATGGTTTGTGAAAACATATGACAACTGTGTTGTATGCCTATTCTGAAAAGTGAAAAAAAAAACTCATGGTTTTGCAGACCTAGGTGCATGGTTAGTGAAATCCATACGCCCTGCTTTCCCTTCTGAAATTCCCCACACGGTTAGGAGAAACTGTGTAGGTAGGGCTACACGATTTCATCTAACTGTGCGACCTAGTTATTTGTTCCACCGGTTGGGGTTCCGTGTTTTGAACAAGATTTGGGTATCCCTCAAAGCCTCTCGGACCTCATTAGGCATCCAGAATAGGTCCAAAACAAAGAAATTATACTAAAATTTAAAGGAATTGTACCTTATTGAAAAATTAGGTTCTTGTAAATGGAAAATTTCAAAAAAAATTATTTTAGGATTATTTTGACCAAGTTCTAAATCAATAATAATCCTATTAAATTAGAATATTTTATCTAGAAATATTAAAATGTTCATTTTATTATAGTTTTTTTAAAATAGAATATACTCATAATATAATATAATCCCATTTGTTACAAAAACTCCCCCTCTAAGGACTTTCCATCCATGAGTAGTGTCTGTAGGGGTCTCTCCTGAACAACCTGTCCTCCAGGATCAATTATAACATCACGAATTTTTATGAATTATTATTTTTTCAAATAAATTAATTTTATTTCATGGTTTGCATTACATGAAATAGAAATTAATTATTACGTTACATGTGATGTGGCTGTTTTTTTAACACACTTTGCCACATATTTTTTTTGTATTTTATTTTATTTTTATTATTAAAATAATGATTTATTATGAGAATTTGTATTTTGTTGACTATTTCATTTATTTTAAATAATTTTAAATTAATTAAATAAATCCATTTTAACTATTTATTTATTTATTATTATTTTTTAAAATTATAATTTTTCATTTTGAAAATTCTTTCAGTTTTTTCATTTTTATGGTTTTCAAAATAAACATTTAATTTATTCTATTTTTTCATTAATTGTTTATTTAATTTATCAATATTCATTTTTAGGTAATATTTTTATTTAATTGTTTTATTTATTTCATTTTATTTTTTCGTTTTTTTGTAATTAATTTATTTTATTCATTTTATTTTTCACATAATTCATAAATTTTATTTTTTTTCAAAGTTATAATTTTGAAATCAATAATTTTTTTGTTTTAATTTTTTTATTTGTTTTATTTCAATTATTTTTCAAAATAATAATATTTAATTTTGGAATGCCATATTTTTCAAATTCAATTATTATCCATACTTAAAAATATAAAGTATTTAAATTTTTTCAACATGTTTTTTGGTTAATTATTCAATTTCATTCATTATTTTTTTCATTTTTATTTCAAAGAATTAATTTTTAGGATTTTAATTTAAATAAATTAACTCTTTCATTCTTTTTTTGTAATTAATTAATTTGTTTTATTAATATTTTATCTTAATTTAACACGTAATTAATTTACTCTTTGTTTATTCATTTATTGTTAACATAAATTTTTATTATCTTAATCTTATTCCTTTTTATGTTATTTTTGCTTAATTTTTCTAACTTATTTAATTTATTTTGTTGAGGTTCATTCTTCCACGGCTAGGCACCCTACTGACCCACTGCCATAGTAGATAATGGTGCATCTACCGGAAAAATATTGTGCTACACCCACTACTGGAAAAAAGAACGATGACTCAACCCACTGTTGGACTGCACCCACTATCACGTTGACCCACCATTTCCCTCAACTCACTCCTAATGGGGGTCACCGCCATGGGGAGTATCAACCAGTGGGAAGCACCGCCAATGGGATCCATCAAAATTAAGACACACCTTTAGAATAATTAACCCTCTACCAACCTTGAGTCACTACCAGACCACCCTTTTCTAACTTTCTCTAAATCATCCACTACTCGTGTTATCCACCATTGAAGGTTCAAGCTGCCGCCTCCAAATACAAGATGAGTCGCAATCATTATGTAGAAGAACAAAAAGATTTAGGGGCCCACGATGTAAGCCGGTAGGCCGGGGAATTTAAAATTTTTGTCGGCGGATCGACGATACTTGTCAACTCTGACAATCCGAGCCTCGGTGAGGTCCGAGGATCACACATAAATTGTAAAGGGCACAAAATTGAATTGAAAACATACCCATTTCAAATTCAAAGGTGTGCTCGACTGAAACTCTTCACGGGCGATCTCTACTTGAAGAATTCATAGTAGGATCCCTCTATATCGTCCATATGCACTTCGAAAATCCAATGGAATGCCGATAATCGAATTCTGGGTGCTAGCACGGAGATCCAAAAATGCTTACGATGTCTCGATGATCACCGCATCGAGATTCCTTCGATGCTTGAGGGAGATCTTGATTTGAACTCTTGGATCAACCACTTCACTCTCTAGGAAGCGGGAGTAGAGAGATGCTCTCAATTTTCATTCCATGAAAGTGAATGAATAGTGAATGACCACCCATGAGAGAGAGCCTCCTCTATTATTTATAGTGGAGTTGATAAATACCTGGTTGGGTTCCCAGACCCCCGTTTATTTCAATGTCCACTAAATAAATAATTTTTACAAACTAAACTATGCCAATATTATTTATTATTTTATCACATAATTGTAATATATATATATAATATATTACGTGATAAAAAACGATCCATTCAACTTGACTCATTGTCCCACTTAATACTAAACAAACCTTAAATATTAAAATATTATTTGTTCAATTAATATTTTCCCATATTTACTAAACATGTTAATACATTAAATAAATTCAATCCCAAATATTCATAACTTGAATTTTAATGAGTTTATTTAATTCTTCTGGTGATCGATACTTTGGACAACACTCGGACCCCTTGGTGGGGCCCACTATGTTCATATACCTATTCAAATGGATATAGAGGATTCATGAATATACTATTTTGTGTGACCCTCTAGGACCTTATCTGAATAGTAGTGAATAAAATCCACAGACCAAGAGCAGATTCTAGCAACCCATCATGTCCCCTAAAGAGATAAGGATTGTCATAACAACGACAACCAACCTACAAAGATTGACTATGTATTATAATCTATTTGTCATTAAATATATCATAAAGCAGGACACACACTTGTGTCATCATTCTTTTCTTGCATTATTATTTTTTGATCTATCCAGATAGATTTTCCTTTGTACTTCTTTGGCCAAAGACTTATAAAGGTAAAACCATCCTGATCAACTAGGCCTAAGATATACAGCTTCTTAAACTTAGAAGAAAAAAATCATTTCTTGACCATTCAACCAATGTCATAACACCAACGATGCACCCAACAGAAGATGCCTTGCCACTATTTCAATACCATGGTTTTTTCCTTGCATCAAAGTACGCAATCAAATGATATACATTAGTAATAATCTCAAGTCAGGAGACCAATACACATGTCCGTAGATAGGAATTACCAATGACACCCAAAACATGTAGTGTTCTTATTGGTGGGTCTGTCCTCATGATATCACTATTAGATATCACCAAGTGAGAACTTAATTAGAAGAAGTCTCAAAGGTTATAATCCCCCAAAACTTGATAGTCAAACATCTACTGTGTCTGATCAGTAAGATGTATCTAGACTATAGAACACATATTTAAGATTAATGTCATTGTATCTCGAGGTTCTCATTATAGTCTGGGATTTGTTATAGCCTTTCGATATGAAAATTAATATTTGGAAATTACCATTATAATAGTGGATGAAAAACATTCCACACTATAATCGTAGGATGGAATCATTCATAACTAACAGTACACTTGATACGGTAATCAAAAGTACTGCATAGTTGGGTCTTGGGCACCCACTATTTCAACACTCCCACATGAACTAGATCCATCCTTTTAACCAAACTTATTAGCTACTCAAATGATGAAAATCATGTTTTTTTTATGAGTAATGGCTTTAACTGCTGGTTCTTCCATGTTTTCTCCATGTGGCGTATCTGTTGTATGCGACCCCATATCCTTGAGTAAAACATCTTAAGATAAGGTATCCTTGATTATATCACTTTTTTCCATTTTCATAACTAGAAAACTTAGCTAGTAATAATATCATAATTCAAATTATGATAATACTTTTCTCACTAGGTGAAATTCCAAGAACTGGAACAAGTTGTTGCATTTAACTACTTCTTAGCTGCCTTAGAAGCTGCAACGTACTCGGTATTTGTAGGTATGGCTACCACTGGCTTTTATGATCTTGACTCACTCACCACCTTTTCCTAACTATGATATTAGATCAAATTTATTTAAGGATTACTAGTTTATGTCCCACTATAACTAGTATACCTTCTTATCCATATACCAGGTACATGTCATTTGTACTCACCGAAGTACAAAATGATAGTTATGACTGCATCACTTGCAGTTCTCCTGGAAATAATTGATATATGCCTACTATAAAGTATATTATAGCAATATCAATTATTGTACATATTATGGAATATGTTATTGATCCATCCCTGAAGTGTATGGAAATCAACTCACAACTTTAATCTCATCCATGTTCCAAACATGTTAACCTAAAGAGATTAAGCCATGTGACATTAAAAACAATTCTGAATGTCAATTGTTCCAACATGTATTTTTTAGAACAATGTCACTTTATGTATGATTGACTAGGACCAAGCAACCATGAGATCTACTTCGATAGATCCAGTTCCCTAGAACTTAGGTTGCTACTTTATGTCAATGATTGGATAAATAATTTTAACCTGGTCTTATCTAACAGTAAGACCAATAAAGGTTTTCCATATGTTTCCAAACATATTTCTCTTGGAAAACATTGGTGCTCCCACTAACCTTTGGTAGACAAAAATCAAATATTAATTTAAAATGAATACTCTAATATCTTTTTCTTACATTAATCTAGAACTAGATTTTAGTAACTTGTAACCTTCATTGGCATTTTATGGTGTCATCATCCCTTTCTAGTTGCGTCGAATAGACACCTTCCAAGAAAGATGTTCTTGACATCCAATGACCAATGTAATGATCATAGAAGTTAGCTATGATAAGTAAAATTCTAATGGATTTAGGCATACCAACTTGGTATAACCAATCGAGCCTTATTGGTTCCAATCTTGTACCATCCATATATCATCACATTTGAATACCCAACACAATATTTAATTTATAAGCCACTTTTCAACTTGATACATGGAATCCATTACTGAATTTTAATTAGTCTTTTCAATATTAGCTTATTTCCATGTACTTCTTACCTGTAGGAATTATTATTCTTAATTAATAATTTATCACTAGCCATGGTGAATATAAAACCATAAACCTGGTTTCATCCTTCTTACACAGTATGTGTCACTAGAACATGCCTATTCCACATGTACTTGTGGAACTTATTCCTATGTCAACCATTTGTGTGTCTCAACCATTAACTAAGCCCAAGTCAATCTTAATCCCAGTATCTCTAATAGATATGTAGTCTAATAATTGACTACAACTTTTCTATCTTAAGGATTTATGTTATATCTTAAGCAACTTTTAGGATATTTACTTCAGATTCACAATGTGTTTTAATTGATGCATATTTTTTTTTAAATCCCAACAAATGATTTGCATCTAAACACGTCGTATGAAATAATGGATTTTCATAATACTATGACTCATATGATATCCATTTTTCATTTTTAGTTGGAATATTGGTTATGGGATTTCTCCATTATTTGAAAAACACATCTCGAAATATAACGGATGTTTCTGCAACTTGCAACATTGATACTCTATACATCATTACTCTGATTTATAAAATGGGTGTTTAGGAATTTCTCCACGCTACATGTTTGTTTATCAATGTTTAATATGTAAGACTTTATCATAGATCCTCCTTATGAACATCAATATTGTGATGTAGATAAGGTAAAATGCGTTTAGTAATTACTCCATGCTACATTATCATGATCGATGAATGCTTGGTCAAGATATTCTTTGACATAACGATCTGAAGTAACTCATATCTTTTTACCAGACATATGATTCACTATTACATTCCTTAATAGCTTAAAATAATCTTATGAAGTATATTTACCACTTGATTTCCTTTGGAATAGTTCACACTCTCTTGTTGAACTAACCTAGAATCTTTGGGGCATACCATTATTTCTAAAGGTTTTTTTGTCTAAACTAACGACGTCTATAATATCATAGGTGTTTAGTTGTGATGATCCTAAATATAATACTAGGTATATTCTTAATGTCCACTTTTAGTTTTACTTTACAAATAATTATATTTCCATGACTGGGTATGTCTTACATTTTATATTCATCATGTATTGCCTTTGATTCAAGTATACCTAAACTATTTGTTGAATATGTTACCACAAACAACATTATTTCCCAAAACATGTAATAATGTATCATTATGGCAAAATGGGAACATGAGATAAATTTTTTGGTTATACTCAACAACTTGTTCAATTTGAATCAATCATTTGGAAATTAGAAGTTATTTGTTTCTCACCGCTAACTTAGGAATCACCCTTTCTCGACTGCTTGGAGAAGATAATTTACTTCTTATAATGTTATTATACTTACTTGGTTAATATATGTAAATACACATATGTTATTGGCATATTGTATTCAATACCCAAGAAGTATGTTAGAAACATTGATTTATATTGATGAATATACCTGAACGAGAAGCGGGTACTTGCTTCTAGTATTTCATTCTATTTCATTTTTAAACTTCCATAAATTTATTTCAATATGTGATGAAAATAAACTCCTGTTAAATAAACAACCTGTTTTATTTGAAGGACATGATGAAGGTTCCTTTAGAATAACATTCCATAGGCCTTTTCCCCTTGTCTTTCAATATATTCTCCATAAGAAAAAAGATGGTGTTATCTTTAATATTCTTATTACTTGGTGAATGTTACCTTAAAGGTAATTAAGTTCTTACTCTATATCATTCATTTGTATCCTTAAAAAAAACTAGTGTAATTAGGTGTAAAAGGTAAAAGAATGGGATGACATGAAAGATTGTGATTTATCTTTCACTTTACACAAACCAAGTGCAATCATCGCATTCAAAACTTGCTTCTCTTTATCCTCAAAAACTTCATGGAGACGAGACTACATGTAACATCATCCATGTCATGATGTAGCAATTGAAACTAACATCAGACTTTGATGATATCATTATGAAATAACCATCATCTGCTTGATTCATTAGTCTCCTGTAAGCAGTTTTACACCCTCACTTACTGAGGTGGCTTAACAGGTTGGGACATAGGAACCTTGAATTTCTAATATAGTAGTAATGTGTGCAAGCGCCTATAATACACTTCGGAAATTCATGCTTAGTTTAGACATAAACTTTTTCTAATAATTATCACAATTTTGTTGTGGTATTACTTTCAATTTTCTATAAAAATAAAGTTTAGCAGATTGTACTTTTATGATGATTACCGAATGTGACATTATCGATTAATTTAATCATTAAATATCTCCCACAGATTTTTTGAATTCTAGGAACCCTCTGTACTAGAATAAGAATACTCTATCGTTTGAGTATTCTAGTGGAAAGGATCCTTGAACCTCTCTCATAGTATACAAGTTATGGCTACGTTGCTACTCAGAGGGTCCAAGGTAGGCTTTTGGCTAGCCAACCGCATTAACTTTCGGTTTATTGATCTGTTTTGTGATGTCCCAAATTCTAAAAATCATAACCTGATTTACTGAACGCTTGACTCTAAAATTACAACAATCTAGATATGACTATTTAATTGCTATAATTTTAGTTAATTCAACCCTCCACCCTAATAATAACTCCCCGGTAGTAAGAGGCACCCTCATCTTTGGCTGACCGGAACCCCGAACACCCAGTTTTGTTCAAACTTGAATGATGGAAGGCTGTTGTGACTTAATATTTCTTTGAGGGTTTTATGTGTTTTTCTCTCGATGAATGTAATCCATTTTTATTAAACTTGTTCATCTATATTGTCATACTCACAACTAAACTTTAATAGAAAAACATACACCACTTCTTTATGAATTTCATTATCTATTATTTTTTGTATTTTTCTACTGTTCTAAAATGAAAAAAATAATAGATAAATGTATAAAGGTAAAATACTACCCGACTGGTCTTGAGAATCTAAACGACCTAGGGAAATTATACCTGAGTTGAAGCTTGACTCTTGACGCATCTTTCCCTCGTCTTGTATGTTCGTTTCGCTTCTGGAACATCACCTTGTCTTAGCGGGGTCCATGTCACGTCTTGGAGTAGCACCTCTTCTTGGCGAGATCCACGTCATGTCTTGGAGTATCGCCTCGTTTCGGGATCCACGTCACGTGTCACATCATCTTCGTCTGAAGTACAAAAATACTCATGTGCGGGTGAGTGGGGCTAGGGGTATAATTGTATTCCATATAAAATTGGGTGCGCAGGCCCTTATACATTTTAACCAAAAATAAGATGATGCACAGACCGTCTATTTAATTAATTACAATCATTGCACACAGTTAAATAATTAATTAAATAAAATCAACATACACGAGTCAGTGCTCAAGACCAGTAAACGGGTAAAATGTGTGATAAAATTAAAATGCATTAAATAAGTACGAGGGTTATTTAATTAAATTAAATGAATTAAATAATTCAAATAATTTAGTTAATTATCGGTCTGCTAATTAATTTAAATTTTTTATGACAAAATTAAATTAATTTATATCTCTTGGTATTAAAATAATTAACCAAAATTAATTTTAATTAATTTAATCTAGATACTAAGATTAAATTATTTAATCTAATTTATTCTGATTAATTTAATTAGTCGGTCCCTAAAACATGACTCTATAGGGCTGTGTAGGTCATGGCCAAAACTACGCAGGGTCCTAAGAGGTCGTGGAGGGTCAAACTGGGTCAGAATGATCCGTCCAAACCGGTTCTGGGTTGGGAAGATCGAGCCGGATCGTTTCAGGGCCAATTTTGCCCTGTGGAAAAACTTGTAGACAAAAAGGATACAAGTGGTGGTGGTGGTGGTGCAACGCTTAGGCGAGCTGACAGGGTGGCGGCACTACCGCATGCTGGTTCTAATCCGGTGAAGGGTGGTTGTCGGGTCACCGGGTGGGAAGGAGGAGGTCGCAGGATGCGGACCAATGGGAAGGCTCTCTGCAGCGGTTGACAGTGGAGGAGGGCGGAAGCCATGCCGCGCCACTGTGGGAGGCCGGTGAGGACGACACCCAGGGTGGCGCACCGTTGAGGGCAGCCGGCAGAGAGTAGTGCTGGGAGGCGAGTCGGGCGAACGCGGGAGGGTTCCAGCGCAAGGCTGCGAGGGTTGCCAGCGCTTGGATGGGGCGTCCATCCATGGTGGAGGCTGAACGCGGTCGGGACGTGGAGACACACGGGAACACCATGTGGATTTGGGGGAGGTCGGGATGGCCGACTACGAATTAGGAGGAGGGACGGCGGGATCTGGCCTGGTAGGCGACGCGCCGGTGAGCAGGGCCAAGAGGCGAGTTGGGCAGCGGTCCGGTACCGGGATGTTGCAGCCTTGCGTTCCTGGCATGGATAGGAATACGGACCGACATGGGGTCCTCCACAAACCCCCTTTTCCAATTAGCTTTTTTTGATTTTTCCTTTGATTCCCCCCCCCCATAGATTTTATTATTATTATTATTTATTCTCTAAGACATCTTTTGAAGTCTTCCTCCCCCTCCCCATTTTTTAAGTCACGGTGTTCCCAAAAAAAATGAACGCTAAATATTAGCCTTTAATAATAATAATAATTATTATACTAATAATTATAATAATAATAATAAAATAATTATTATTATAATAATTATAAAACAATTATTATAATTCTTAATTTCTGATGATAATTATTATCATTAAATAATAATAATTATCATCCTTGTTTAGGTTTTAGGCAAAACCAAAACAATACTGAAGATCGAAAATGATTGGAAAAATTAATACCGGTGATTAAATGCAAATTCGATCTAATCTGAAAATTTAAAATGGTCGTAACTTGGCCGTTCGAGATCAGATCAGCGTGCGGTTTGAACTGATGATACCGTTTTTTAACCCTCTACTTAATTTCATTTAAATTAATTTTATTTGGATCGAAAAATCTATGTGATCCCTCTGATATCATTGAAAGGTTTCAGGGCCAAAAACAGAAGCTGGTGGGTCGGAGATTTTAAAATTTTCATCAGCGGATCGACGGTACTTGTCGATGCCGACGATCTGAGCCCCAGTGAGATCTGAGGATCTCACGTAAATTGTAAAGAGCACAAAATTAAATTGAAAACATACCCGTTTCAAATTCGAAGGCGTGCTCGACTACAACTCCTTGCTGGCAATCACTGCTTGAAGAACCCATAACAGGATCCCTCTAGATCATCTACAAGTGCTTCAAAAATCCACTAAAACAATGATCGTCTAATTCTAGGTGCTGGTGCGGATATCTGACGACACTTTCGACACCTCGATGTTCACCGCATTGAGATGCCTTCAATTCTTGAGGGATATTTTGATCTAAACTCTTGGATCAACTACTTCTCTCTCTAGGAAGTAGGAGGAGAGAGATGCTCTCAATTTTCATTCCATGAATGTGAATGAATAGTGAAGGGACACCCATGAGAGAGAGCCTCCTCTATTTATAGTGGAGTTTATAAATACCCGGTTGGGTTCCCCGACCCCTGTTTATTTCAATGTCCACTAAATAAATAATTTTTATGAACTAAACTATGCCAATATTATTTATTATTTTATCACATACTTGTAATATATATAAAATATATTCCATGATAAAAACCAAGTCAATTAACTCGACTCGTTGTCCCTCTTAATATTAAACGAAACTCGAATATTAAAATAATATTCGTTTGATTAATAACATCCCATATTTACTAAATTTGTAAATACATTAAATAAATTCAGTCCCAAATATTTATAACTTGAATATTAGTGAATTTATTTAATTCTTTTGGTGATCGATACTTTGGACAACACTCGGACCCCGTGGTGGGGCCCACTATGTCCATATACCTATTCAACTGAATAGGGCGGATTCATGAATACGCTATTGTGTGTGACCCTCTAAGCCCTTATCTCGATAGTAGTAAATAAAATCTACAGACTAAGAGAAAAGTCTAGAAAACCATCATGGCCTTTAAAGAGATAAGTATTGTTATAGGAACAACAACCAACATATGAACAATGATTGTGTACTATAATCTCTTTTTCATTAAATATCTCATAAACAAGGACACACACTTGTGTCACCATCCTTTTCTTGCTTTATTATTTGTTGATATATCCAAATAGATTTGCCTTTGTACTACTTTGGCCAAAGACTTAAAAAGGTAGAACCATCCCGATCAACCAGGCCTCAGATATAAAACTTCTTGAACTTGGAAGCGATAAATCCTTTCTTGACCATTCAACCAACGTCATATCACCAAAGACACACCCAACCCAAGCTAACTTGCAATGATTTCAATACCATGGTTTTTTACTTGCATCAAAGTACACAATAAAATAATATACATTGGTAATGGTCTTAAGTCATGAGACAAATACATATGTTCGTAGATAAGAACGATCAATGACACCCAAAACATGTGGAGTTCCTATTGGCGGGTTTGCCCTCATGATCTCACTACTAGAGATCACCAAGTGTGAAATTCATGAGAAGAAGTTCCAATGCTTTTGAGCTCGTAGCACCTGATAGTCAAACATCTACTATTTCTGATCAGTAAGATGTATCTAGACTATAGAACATATATATAATATTAATGTAATAGTATCTCAAGGTTCTCAATATATCCTGAGATCTTCTATAACCTTTCAATATGACAATTAATCTTTGGACATTTCCATTATAATAGTGGACGCATAAAAACTGTATTGGTAAGATGGCATCATGCATAACTAACTATACACATGATATGTTAATGAAAAGTGCTACATAGTTGGGTCTAGGGAACTCACTATTACAACAAGAACCACCGACTTGGCCACCAAATGTTGAAAATGAAGAACCACAAAATAGTCTGATTTGTTCTAGATCAGAATATTAGAAACACATAGACCTATAAATTGAACCCTCACCCGATATTGAAATCAGAAAAACAAAAACTTCAAAACAACAGATCTGAAATGAAGCCACTCCTTTCCCATCACTACTACCCCTTTACCCACTTGAAACTAGACCCGCCTCTGGAACTAGAATTCATACGAAGTCAAGCTGCCATCAAGCCCTGTCGAAACCTCATCATTGCTAGATGTTGAATCTATCAGACATAGTTTTCACCATCCTCCAGCACCACCTCACACCACTGGCCATCCGAAGTAGCCATCCCCTATGGAGGTTTCTAAGGGAAGCCAAGGCCCAACCAAGTTGCTCCCCTCTTAAAAATGAAGACCCCCGCCCCCATGGCACAAATAAGGAGACTAAGAAATATAAAATATAAAATAATAAAATAATTAAATAAAAAATATTTAAAACCAAAAATAGAATCAACATAATTACTATAATAATAATAAAAAAATAAATATAAATAGACTAATAATAGTAACTATAAATAAATAAATAATATGTATATATATATATATCTAATAATATTAGTAATAATGATAATAATAGGTTTTTATAAATATTTTAATAAGTTTATTTTATGCTTGTAAATTTTTTTATATTTCTATAAGTGATGATATTAATATATAATAGTTACATTTTAATGAACTATATAATGCTGTATTTTTCTATATTTTCTTGAAGAGAAAACTTAGTGGTTGCATTAGGTGATCACAGATGAAGAAATGATGTGAAAATGTGAGGGGAAGAAAGGTTGTTGCAAGAGGGAGGGTGCACTCACTTGGAATTCACCCGAAGCTGGTGACGAGCGTCTAAAAGCATGCCATGTGGATTGTTGTTGTTGACTGTTACATTGTTTTATCACAAAATTTATATTTTAGTTTTTTGAATAATAGGAGGGTTCCTCCTCTATGTTATGAAACCCCTGGACACAAGAACTATTACAACACTTAGAGATGAGAACCCCTCCTATATTCTTCTTCTACCTGTTTTCAATGTTCTGATTATTTTTTTCTATTTGTGTAAATATCATTATTTGTCTTTTTTTTGAATAGTGATGTTTTTTTGTTTATACTATTCATTTTGTGATCTTGAATCTCCAGAAATAGGAAACTAATTCATAGGGTTTGATTCAGATAGTGAAACCCGACTCTACTTGGAGATCCAAGCTTCACTACGATCATCACTTCTTCTTTATCTTAACAGAATATGACTGTGAATTAGGGTGTATGGGAGTG
Organism: Viscum album; assembly: GCA_963277665.1. NCBI lineage: Eukaryota > Viridiplantae > Streptophyta > Magnoliopsida > Santalales > Viscaceae > Viscum > Viscum album. The sequence goes on from OY728122.1 coordinate 1,261,036,804, forward strand.
CACTCTTTTATAGGAATTCTATTCTACTATCTCAAATCGTTTATTATCACCTTCATCTCTCATTTTATTGACTGAGAAATTGAGTTGGGTTATTTGGTCTGACATTCTCAGAAGGATCATTCTGGCTTGTGAGATTTCCTAGCCAGAATGAGTTAGTTGAGGGATTCCTTTTGCAATCTAAAGGAATTCTTGAGAACTAAAGAAATTATGTGTTTCACTATTCATTTTTTAGGTGGGAGAGGTGTGGGATCTAATTCTTCAGTCATGCATTGAATAAGGATGATATTAGTTGATTTTATTCTGAAGTTGATCTATGAAGGGTAGTTGAGTGTGGATCCACATGGATCTAGCCTTGTTCTCACTAACTTTTCATCACTATCATTTTTTCCTCTGTTGGCCTTTTTTTTATTACTATTTCACAACCCTATGTGTGTTTCTCATCCCTGTAACATGATGTTTCAATCAATTGTTTTCAAAATTAATAAGCATAAAAATATTTTTAGAAAGACTACAAGAAAAATGGACATTGCTTCTTTGAGAGAGACCTTAAGGTTATCCATTGTGCTATATCGTGGGATTTATAAATGTATCTTTTACCATCCTCATGAAACATATGAAATCAAATATTGGTGCCATTGCTATGGAAGAAACATTTTCTTAAGTAGATTTTTCCAAATTTTCTCCTTTTTTGGAAAAAAACAAATAATTTTTCAAACACAATGCCATAGTGATGAAATGTAACATTTCTTATAAATTTTCAATTTTTGATATGATTCAAAATATTGAATAGGATATTTCTATATTTTGTTGATGGTTAAAAGAACGTAAACATAGAGGGATTTCTGACGATGAAACAACTTATTCTCATAAAATCATGCAAATGATGAAACAAGCTATGGATAATATAAAATACAGCCTTGAAGATAAGGAAGAACTCTAGAAACCCACTGAAGTCACAAATTTTTGAAAGTATCTGAGAAGGAAGGGTAAATAAAATAGTAGAAAGAAGAAGTTGGAACTACCTATTATTGATTTTTATTTTCCCCTAGAGTCAAGGTGGGAAATTCCAGAATCACCATTTAGAGATTCATTCATTGGCTTTCAAGAGATGGAGCATGAAAAAAATCATGATGCTGGACAATTTTTTATGAAAATTATTTCCCTAATTTTCATATTAATTATTTTTATTGCATTGACTTGTCTAATGATTTTATAATGATTCAACTTGTGGAGACAACACAATAAATCCCCTATTTTTCCTTGGAAGACTCACAAAATGAGATGATGTATATTGAAGAGAGACTTGAGGAGGTTGACTACCTCACTCCTGACCCGACCATACTTCTGGGTTCACTATTCAATCATGAATAGGAACAAGCTACACTGATTCAGGGAGTTGAAATTTTTATATAAGCATTCATATTTTTATTTGACCTTGATTTTTTTTAAGGTGATATTAATTATATTACTCCCATTGTTGTAATTGAGGATGTATTTCCCCTTTTTGATTACTTGATTCAAGAGGAAATTCAAGATAGACCCGAAGAGGAACTACTAGAACCCCCAATTATGGATGAAAATTCCTTTTTGGGAGATAATATTGAAGAATAGTTGTAGAGTTGTGCACAGGGTCAAAAAAGGATGATGATACATTTTTTTCAAAGAATATTTTGTTGATTGGATTGAACCAGAGGAAATTCACATCCAAGAGTTGTATTATTATAACTTGTTCACTCCCAACCTCAAGAAGAAGAAGGAGGTTAGTACCCCTACATATTATTTTCCCCTATATCACTCCATTAGGGGTACTCAAATGAAGCTATATATGTGGTAATACACTAATGGCACTACTATGAAGTTTGAATAAATATACTATGGTGGTTCCCAAGAAAGATTCCACAACCACTATTAGCCTAGGTTGATCCAAATGTTTTCCAACTGTGTACAGTCAAAATATAGTACCCATTGGGGGGTTATCCAAAGATTTTCCTTTATGATTTCTTGTCTTAGTTTCTCAATTCCTCTTGGTTTAATTTGTGTGGTTTTTCTTTATAGGACATTAATCAGACATTTATTCCACATGGTGGTCAGTCAAGGTCAAAGGGAGAAACACACCACAGTTTAGAAGATCAAAAATTCCTAACTCAAACCTAGTTACATTTAAATTTGATATTTGAATCATGAAGTATAATGTTAATTTGTTTACATTTTTATGGATTGTAACTGGGTATCCATGGATCATGAAAAATGTAAACAAATGGAGACCACATGCGGCTGAGAAAAAAATGAGAGGCTTCCACACTGAGGAGAGTACTGTTTTTAATCCTTCAATTTTTGATTTCCACATTCATATTACATGTTTTTAGAAATTAAGTGCGGGGGAGTCCCCCTGATTTTTTTAAACCACTATATCTGTTCTTGAATTCTAGTGAGTTGAAAATTGAGATGAGCTACACTGTGAAACCTGATTGTACCCATTGCCTCCACTTTCATTCAACTACTTCTTTACAACAACATTCATCATTCTACTATTTCAAAAACATTAATAAAATAATTTGAATATTTATTAAAACCAATAGCAAGAAATTTTCAATAGTTTATACATTATATTATGGAGGTGCCTGATAGGGGTTCATGTTTACATGTTTTTGTTGTGTATTATTATTTTTTGTGTGTCAAAGAGAATTATGAATAGTCCGGAAATACCTTCACAATTCTTTAATTATTTATTTCCCATATGATTTTAAATTAAATGTATCTACCACTCTAAGATTCAACAATGAGAACATTGTAGAGTTTTAAATGTGGATTTGTGAGGTTTTTTTCTATTCTTTCTGTGATAAGTTGCACTTAAATTCTAGACACATCAAATTCCCCTTAGATTTTTTTTTCAAAAAAATTCTAGAGGGTAAAAACATACTGGTTTTTGAGAGTTGAACTAATTCTAAAATTTTTGGGATTTATGATTGCTGAGTAGAGTTTCACACTGTTATTATCGATATAAAATTTAGGAATTGAGAAAGGAAGTGATATAGGACAAATATTTGTGAAATTATCATCATAAGTTTAGGAAATGAGAATTTGAACTTGATCCTAAGGGACTCACCTTCTTGAAAGTAATAACTTTAAGGAGCCAACTCATATGGTAATCATATAATTCCTTTTAAAATGGAGTAAAATGGGAAAATGAGATCTCACGGTAGGAAAATAATACTTTAGGTACTTGGTTTTGTGTGTAACCCTTTTGTACCCATCAATAAGTGTTTTTTCATAGTCTTTTTCACACATACATGACTGGGTAAAAAAAAGTGACTAGTAGTCAAAAATGAGTTCATTAAGGTGAGTGGAATTTTGAACCCAGACAAAGAAAAGGACAATTGAATTGTATGGAAATAAATTGAGTTGTATCTATAAAATTGATAAAAACAATCTGATCTTTGATTTTTAGGAACCTATGAGAAAGTGAAAATTAAAGGTTCTTTTTGTTAAAATTTTATTACCACTTATATTTAACATGTCATCCGTCTTAGAATTGGAACATGTAATTAGAATTGAAATAGGTCAGTAGGTGACTTCATATAGGAGGCATGACATCTTTAACAATGAATGAGTATGCGTGCCCTTGATTTCCAGTGTGTTCTTAATTTAAACAGGACCTTCTATGTATAGTTCATTAGAAAAGCTTGATGCTCCTCTGGTTCTTTCCCTCTATTTAAAAGTCTATAAATTCTCATTTTGAATTGAATGTGACATGTCATATCTTCTATTTTATAAAGACAAAAGAATTCATTTGTTTGAAGACAAATATATATTTATGTGGGGGGGGGGGTTGATATGATTGTTTTATAATACTTTTCCACATCCATTTTTTTATTTTATTGTATTTTATTATTAAAATAATGGGTTTTGTTTTATAATTATCAATTGTTTCTTTTTTTTTAAATTGTTAAAAAATGTTTTTTGTGAACATATGTATTGTGTTGATTATTTTTCTCATTTTGAAGAATTTAAAATTAATTAATCAATTCTGTTTTAACTATTTATTTATTTATTTATTATTTTGTTTTTTTAAGTATAATTTTTCATTCTTATAATTCTTTCAATTTTTCATTTTTTTAATGTTTTTCAAAATAATTATTTCATTTATTCCATTTTTTGATTAATTCTTTATTTAACAAATTAATCTTCATTTTTACTTAATCATTTTGTTTAATTGTTTTATTTATTTAATTTAATTTGTTTTTTTCATTATTAATTTATGTAATTAATTTATTTTGTTCTTTTTATTTTTCAATTAATTCATACTTTTAATTATAAAATAAATAATTTTGTTCTTTTAATTTTTAAACTATTATATTTCAATTTTTTTTTTAAAAAATAAATTTTAATTTTTGAATGTCGTTTTTTGTTGTTCAAATTCAATTGTTGTTCATGCTTAAATATTTTAAGTATTTAAATTTTTTATGAACATTCCATTTTGTTAATTATGCCTTTTTTCATTTGTATTTAAAAGAAATAATTTTCAATGTTCCTAATTTAAATAAATTAACTCTTTCATATTTTATGTTTGGTAATTAAATAATTTTTTTGTATTAATATTTAATCTTAAATTTACACATAATTAATTGATTATTTATTTATTCACTTATAGTTAACTTAAATTATTGTTGTTTTAATTTTATTCATTTTAAAATTATTTAGTTTAGTTTTTCTAACTTATTTAATTTATTTTTGTTGAAGTTTATTCTACAACCGCCATTGTTTTTTTTCAATTTTTTAAATATCTATTTTGTATCTCTGTTTTGTATTTTAATGCTGACATTTTGTTTTTTATCCACTTCAGGTTGTGATCTAAAATATCTATAAATGATTAACTAATTCTCAATTCTTGATTCAGGTACTGAAACCTGGTGCTTCCTGGAGGTCCGAGCTTCATTGCGATCATAACTTATTCTTCACCTTAACATATTATGACTGTGAATTAGGGTGTGTGGGAGCATACTATTTGAGAAGAATGGTTTGATACTGTCTCACCACATTTATTTTCCCCTTCCTCTCTCATTTTCTTGACCAAACAATTGCGTTGGGTTGTGTGATCTGACAATCTCTGCAAGATCATTTAGCTTGTGTGATTTCCTAGTCAGAATGAGTTGGTTGAGGGATTCATTTTGTAATATCAAGGAATTCTCGAGGATTGAAGAAATTATATGTTTCAGTGTTCATTTTTAGGTGATATAGGTGTGCGATCCAAGTTGTTGGTCATACATTGAGTCGTAATGAGAGTTTTTGATTTAATTCTTAAGTAGATCTACAAAGGGTAGTTGAGGGTGGATCCACCTTGATTTAGCCTTGTTCCCTGTGATTTTTCTTCTTTGTAATTTTTTTTTCTATTGGTATTTTTTTCATTTCTATTTCACCACATCCCATGTGCTTTTCATCAATGTTTCATGCCTTTTTAATCTGCTGTTTTCAAAATTTAAAAAAAAAATATTTTTATAATGACCACTAAGGCACTCGACACTCCTTTTGTGAGAGCGACCCCAAGGTTATCCAATGTTCTATATCATGAGTTTCATAAATTTATCTTTGACCATCCTCATGAAAAGGATGATGTCATCATGAAAGACTGGGTTATGTTACACTACATGCTACACATGTTCAATTTGCGTGACACACGACACCAAGTTTTAATAAAACCCAGACATATAATTAATATAGTCATTTAAACTCGATCTTTATAACCTAGACGTTAGACCAATAAAAATGAAAATTATTAAATAAATTTTAAATATTAATTATAATTTTTATTTCATAAAGGAAACTTATTGATAATAAAATATATAATTTTTGGTAAAGTCTTTATATGTTTTGAAAATATTATTTTCTCAAAAAATGCTTTTATGACTTTTTGTGAACAATTATAAAATTAAATTTTGGAACTTTTAGAAAATAAACATCAAAAAATAAACTTCATTTCTTAATTCATAATGTCAAAAATATCTTAGGGTTGGTTTTTGGGATTTTTTTGAAATGTTTTATTTTTGGATGAATAGTGAAAAATACTGAATTTTAATTGAAAACTACATTTTTATTATTTATTTTATTTGTTAAATCATATTTTAATTTGGTATAAATTTATATTTTGTTAAATTATACATCAATTAATCCTATTTAGGTCATTGGAATCAATTTCATATTAAAGTTGAATATAAAAACTTTGTAAACTTATGATCTTTTTTGCTTTAAAACCCCGCTTTCTCGACATGTATGCAGGATTAATTTTAAATTATTTTTTTCAACTTATTTGTTTGGAATTTAGAAAAATTAAATCCATATTTGGAATAATAATATTTTATAATGTCCAATATGGTCAAATTAATTGTTTACCATAGTGATTGGTGAAAAAAATTAAAATTAATTACAATGATTAAGGTAAAAACAAGTTTCCTTGGTGATTTAACTTTGAATATAAGGTGTAAAAAAGAACCAAACTTCTCCAAAACCTATTATATGGTACTATTTATACCTTATCATGTCTATAGTTAAAATTTTATCCATTTTGGACACTTTTATTCATATGAAACACGTGTGTGGAATTCTCTCTTTCAAAAATTTACAAGAATGCCACTCCTCCTCAACTATAAAGGGCACTAAATCTCAACCCTTATTCAAAAAATAAAAAACTATTTGTTTGGAAAATACCTACACAAGTCACCTCCTAAATACCCTAATCTCATCTTAGAATCCTTACTTTAGTTATGAATCCAACCAAGGAATTCCTCTGGTGCAAACCAAAAGGATATACTTGAAGAAGAGGTAACATTCATCAAAGAATGTTTTGTTTTATTTCTTTCTAAAACACCTTAAATTATTTTTATATCATGAATATATAATAACATATATATCTTATATATAATTATATATTATTATTCTAAGGATATTACTTCCAACCACATGCACTTCCATCAAATGGGTCACAAAATCATCATTCATGTGTATGACGGACTACCGCCTCGCGATCCAATGTCATTTTTTTCAATTAATACCTTTAAAGGTTAGTTATAATGATGGAAATAGTATTTATATATTATATTTAATATTTTTATGATGTTATTATGATTCTATAATTATTATATAACACATACCTTTGTGATTTCTGTTTTTTTTTGGAATATGATAACGTCGTTCATGTGTATGACGGACTACCGCAACACGAAGTGATGTGATTCATTCATGATTTACATGAAATGTATTAATCATAGTACATGGACTATTATGTTGGTAAATTATAACTTTCCACCCTAGTTATGCATGAAACGGAAATTCATCATGTTATATATGCTTATATCAGGAGCAAAACAACCAGGTAACAATATTGATGTTTATTTGGATCCTTTGATCAAGGATTTGAAGTTATTGTGGGATTCATGTGTTATGTTGTATGATGATTATAAAAGTGAATACTTTACGTTGAGAGTGATGTTTTATGGGACAATAAATTATTTCCTTGGTTATGGAAATTTTTCAGGCTATGGCATTAAAGGAACTCAAGTGTGTCCCATGTGTGAAGAAGATACAAAATAAATTAGGTTGAAACATTCATCAAAATATGTGTTTCTATGACATCATAGATTTCTACCTCGTCGGCATAAGTATTGATCTTGGACGACATCATTCAATGGAAGTTTAGAACAACTCACATCATCGTCTCCACTAACAGGTGATCAGCTATTTTAGAAAGTAAAATACGTGAACACTATTTTTGGTAAACCATTTTTGAAAAACCTTATGAAAATCGGTTGGAAAAAAGATCATTTTTTTTTGAATTACCATACTAGAATTGTTTGTACATCCTAATTTTTCTTGATGTGATGCATGTGGAAAAAAAAGTATGTGACCGTGTTATTGGAACATTGCTAAATGCCCATGGAAAAACAATGGATGGAATTAAGGCAAGGTTGGACATGGTTGACATGGGAATATGAGAAGAGTTGGCTCCCGTGAAGGGTGAAAATTGAATTTTTCTTCCTCCAACTGCTTATACTCTTTATAGGGAGGAGAGATACCAGTTTTGAAAATTCTTCAATGATATAATGGTTCTAGAGGGGTATTCATCAAATATCAAGAACATTGTGTCAATGAATTATTTGAAGTTAAAAGGTTTGAAATCACATGACTGCCATGTTTTGATGAAAGATCTAATTCCTATGGATTTACTTTTCATTTTTCCCAAGAATTTTCATCATATGTTAACCAAACTTTGTTTCTTTTTCAAAGCTATATGTAGAAAAGTTTTAGACCCAGCAAAATTGCTAGCTAGGTAAAATGAAATTGTCAGGATATTATGTGAATTAGAAATGTTCTTCCCGCCAACATTCTTTGATATGATGTTTCATTTGATGATTCACATGGTGAGAGATATTCAACATTGTGGTCCTGTGCAATATAAATGGATGTATCCTTTTGAACGGTATATGAATATTTTTAAAGGGTATGTCAAAAATCGAATTCGGCCAGAGGGTTGTATAGTAGAGTGATATATTGTTGAGGAAGCCATTGAATTTTGTACCGAATACCTATCTGATGTGGAAAGCATCAGTCTCCCAAAATCTCATCACACTGGATGCATTAAGGGTGAGGGAATTTCTGGAAGAGATGTTGTGACCCTCAACATTACAGATCGGGAGCAGGCCCACCTTTATGTTTTTCATAATAGTTGGGAGGTTGCTCCGTATATTGAAACTCACAAAGAAATTCTTAGGCAGTTGAATCCATCAAGGGCAGAAAAAATGGTTATCAAATACACATAATCACCAGTTTATAGGATAGTTTCAAGGCCATATTTTTAAGCAGTTGTATAAAAATATGAATTCAATTTCAGAACAACTTTGATGGCTAACTGTTGGACCAAGTGTGTATGTATTATCTTACAGTGGTTATGTAATTAATGGTTATACATTCTATATAAATGAACATGATGAAGATAGTACCATGAAAAATAGTGGAGTTACACTGGTGGCTGAAGAAATTCATGTTACTAGTAGTAAGGACAGAAATCCAATTTATGCAAATATGTCATACTTTGGCATTATCAAACTAATATGGGAGTTTCATTATACGACATTCCAATTGACGATTTTTCAATGAAAATGGGTTGATAACAACAGTTGTGTTAAAATAGATGAATGGGGATTTGTGAAAGTTGATTTTAGTAAAGAAGGGTACAAAGAAGAATAGTTTATAATGGCATCACAACTGGTAAAAGTTTTTTATGTTCTAGATCCCACAAACCGAAAGTGGTTGATTATTCTATTAGCGTCCAAAACTACTAAAGGTTCCGATGAAAATTCAGTTGAGGACGACCCTTTCAGTGGTACGTCACAATCATTTCATAGAAATCCCAATGTATATGATGTTTTTATGTTAGAGGAGACCACAATGAAGGGATTTGGATAATCGATAGAGGTGTAAAATCCCATCATCATTTTAAAAAAAGAAAGAGAGTTCAATAAACAAGTTATATATTTTTTGTAATACAGATCCTGTTATCTCATGTTATTATCTTATCATTACTGCATTTATGTAATATAAATTAACTATTCAACCACTTTTGTAGATAATGACTTCTGCACATTTTGGTGCTCCTAACCTTGAGGTTGAACAAGTCTCTCAAGCTGCTGCTGTGGCTGCTGCTGCGGCTATTGCCGAGGCTGCTGCTGCTCCTACTGCTGCTCCTACTGCTCCTGCTGCAGTGGCTCGTGCGGATCCTGCTCCTCCTAGTGTTGAGGTCCAACAACCATCAGCACATGGCATTGCTACTATTTAAGATGAACATATAGATGATGTTGATATCGATGAAATGGTTGGGAATGAAGGATCGACGTCACAGAAAACACAGGTGCGTCGTAGTTTGATGGTGTTAGCCAAAGTTCTTAAGGTGAAAAGAAAAGGCCTCAAATTTGATGTTGGATGGAATGCATGAGGCCAACATGTGAATCCAAACAAGGCTATGTTTAGTAGTTACATTGGAGTTGTCACTCAGAAATGCGTGCCGATTGACATAGATTCATGACATCATGTTGTGTCCAGGCGGAAGGCTGTGATCTGGGAGAAATTACACTAACATTATGAATATATTTCTTTAATTTACTAGAAAATAAAATAATGAAACAATTTATTACTCTTCTCAATCTCATGAAGAATACATTTATAATAGATGATTTACACAAGGATTATGTACTAAGGCTTGTATGAAGGATTAATCAAGGTTTTCGGACTGTTTTAACAATATGTCACGTGAAAGTTTCCAAAGGTAAAATAAACCCGCACCCACCCATTGTCTACGCTCACCTGATATCCCAAGAATCATGGGATGAATTTATTGGCCACCATGGGGATGAGAAGTTTCAGGTACATTGTGGGTGATAATAGGTTGTTTGAGGATACGTGTATTCATCACTTTAATTGTCAATATTTCATTTATGAAATAGAAACTCTGTAAAGAAAATAAGGAACGTACATCAAAACCAATATACCCCTATCGTAAAGCAAGGATGGGGTACACTTCACTAGAAAAGAAAATGGTATGTATTTTAAATTTACAGTAATATTGTTAGGTTCCAACATACAACATCATAATTATCTTTCTATGTTTATATGTAGATTGATGAGTCGAAAACCAAATACACTTCCATCCCACATATTGTGCTTTGGATGGAGGCACGTGTGAATAAGGAAGGAAAGCTAATAGATGAGAACACACAAAAATTTTGGGAAATTTGTGTAAGTATGACATGATGATAAAAAGGTTTCTTTTAAATTGCTATTACATAAAAATAATTAGTTATTTTCCTATATCCGATAGTCACAGGAATTAGCTACTTCTATAGTGGATGCAGACCTATTATCAATGGATTTGAAGCAGCCAGAAAAATACGGTCGTGTTAGGGGTGCGGGGTTTGGGCTGACACCCCGAGTATATTTTGAGAAGAAGAAAAAATAGATGATAGAGATGAAACATTTAAACAAATGAGTGAAAAACTAGAAACCCTTGATGAATGATTGCAATGGCAGGGAGAGTTGATAGCAACTTTTATGGGTGGGAAGCAAGGAGAAGACACAAATCAAGAACAACCAGCGCGTGAAGATCCCGCCCCACACCCACTAGCTTTGAGGCAAGTCATTCCCCTCAAAGAGCTGTCTTAGCTGTGGTAATAAATAATCTAATAATTGTTCCCATGAAATTTGAATCATACAAACACTAATACTTTTCCTATACTGATCTTCTACAGGGTGATAATGATTGTGATTTATATCTGTCAACACCCACCTATCACCTTTTAGTGAGGGATATAGTGTTCAAATCCCAGATGACACGCTGCATAATAGACCACTTCTGAAAGATAATCTGAAAGTGATGATTACTGTAGCTCATGAGCCAAATGCAGAGCTACCTATTCCACTTGATGACGATGATATTTATACAGTAAAAAAGGCTATTGGGACATTCATTGCATGGTCATCACAACTTGTAAGAGTAAATGTGACCAAAGAGGTATTTATTTCCTTTTTTTTCAGTCTAAACCTTTAACAATTAATGAAAAAAGGGTATGAACCAATGAATGTTATTATAGATGGAGAAAGGGAAGGGGGTGAAAAACGTCAGCTCAAAACCATCTAAAGGATCGACCAACCGATCCCAAGGAGCTACTGAAAGCACAATAACACCACCTATTCTCTATCCACATTTAGTAGCATTTAAGACTCATGTGGATATGAAGCTAAGAGGTGGTAGTAGTCATATAGTGGTTTTGGAAGATAATATATACGGTGTGGAAAGTCAAGATTTCATTGCTGCTGAACATGTAAATGAGATCCTTGAAAATGGTTGGCTAGGCGTCAGAGTTGTAAATATATATATGAGGTGCGTTTCTGTGAATTGATTTTCTAAAAGCTGATCTATTGTGAAAATTATGACTAAATTCATTATATATTGTTGAAAGATGTATATATGAAAAAAAGTTGAAGGGATTTTCCCATGAGCCAAAATTTGGACTCGTTAGTCCTCATACCACATCATTACATCTAACGAAAATAGAGCCATCAAAAAAGAATGAAATATTGAATGACTTTCTGAAAACATTTGAAAGAAATATTACAGATGACAAACTCTTATTAATACCAACCATGCAGGGGTAAAACTCTATGATTAAATCATATCAATTATATTTTGACTTCTTTTATTACTTATTCCTTTTTGTGTTTTTAGGCAACATTGGATTCTAATTGTGGTGAACTTGGATACTCCAAAGATTTATTTTCTGGATTCAAAGCAAGGATATCCATCAAACCGACCACACATGATAGAGTTTGTGAATCTGTAATACACTACATCCTACGTTTTAGGTATAAAAATCAAGTAATATAATTTATATTATCTTTAACTGAGGATTCTATTATGATAGGGCAGTGTATCATTATCATCTAAAAAAAGGAATGAGGACATGAGCTAAGTATAAGGAGGCGAGCAAGTACTATGTCTCGACAAATATCTGGGTATATATAATAAAATTTCACTATCCAAACACATATCAACACAAGTTACTTATTCTCCTAATGATCAATTTTTTACAGTGTCCAAAACAAACAAAAGATAATGATTTCGGTTATTATGTTTGTAAATTTATTAAAGAGATCGTTTTTCATCAACAAACAAGCATCCCTAAAGAGGTATTTTTAAAAACAACTACTGGTTCATTTAATTTATTTATTAATTATTTATTTTTATATTTTGTAGTACTGCTCTGACTGATGAAAAGCCTCATACTCTCAAGATGATATAGATATGTTCAGAAACAAGTGTGCTTCATACCTGATGAAAGATTGTACACAAATAACATTAAGATCTGACTTGGGGACATGTACAATTGGAGGTCATTTTTGAGAGGGGTTTAGGGGATCAAAAGATGACACATTATTGTATGTAAATGTTCATAGGAATATTTTAATTGTTATTAAATAAATCATCCTTTCTCTAATGAGTCAATTTCCCATTTTAACAGATGATATGCACCAACAACATGCAAGAATGATGAACCACTCAAAAGGTCTCTCTTTTGTTTAAAATGGACAAATTTTTAAGTGAAAACAAAAAATGACCAAAGGAAATCTGACCAAATGCATTAGGATTGTGTTGATCCTTTAAGAGAATGATCCAAGGGTGCATTGGGGACATGCACGAGTCATCCCCACCTCAATACGAGGCACGGTGTGGCCGGTACCACTCAAAGGGTCTCTCCTGTATTTAAAATGGACAAATTTTTAAGTGAAAACAACAACTGAACTACAGAAATCTGACCAAAATCATTCAGATTGTGTTGATACGTTAAGAGAATGATCCACGAGAGCGTTGGGGACGTGAACAAGTCATCCCCACCTCAATTCGAGCACAGTGTGGCCGATACCACTCAAAGGGTCTCTCTTTTGTTTAAAATGGACAAACTTTTAACGGAGAACAACAACTGGACTAAGGAAATCCGACCAAACGCATTCAGATTGTGTTGATACTTTAAGAGAATGATCCACGGGTGCATTGGAGATGTGTACGAGTCATCCCCGCCTCAATCTGAGGCACGGTGTGGCTGGTACCACTCAAAGGGTCTCTCTTCTGTTTAAAATGGACAAATTTTTAAGTCAAAACAACAATTGACCTGCGAAAATCCAACCAAACGCATTAATATTGTCTTGATACTTTAAGAGAATGATCAACGGGTCCTTTGTGATGGGTAAGAGTAATCCCCGCCTCAATCCGAGGCACGGTGTGACCGGTACCACTCAACGGGTATCTCTTTTGTTTAAAATGGACAAAGTTTTAAGTGAAAACAACAACTGACCTACAGAAATCCAACCAAATGCATTTGGATTGTATTTATAATTTAGGAGAATGATCCAAGGGTTTTTTTTATGTACATGAGTCATCCTCGCCTCAATCTGAGTCACGGTGTGTCCGATACCACTCAAAGGGTCTCTCTTTTGTTTAAAATGGAAAATTTTTTAAGTGAAAATAACAACTGATGTATAGAAATCCAACCAAACGCATTCAGATTATATTGATCCTTTATTAGAATGATCCACAAGTCCTTTTTGATGTGAAAAAGTCATCCCCACATCAATCCGAGGCACGGTGTGGCCAGTACCACTCAAAGGGTCTCTCTTTTGTTTAAAATGGACAAAGTTTTAAGTGAAAACAACAACTGACCTACAGAAATATAACCAAAGACATTTTTATTGTGTTGATCCTTTAAGATAATGATCAAAGGGTGTGTTGGAGACGTGTAAGAGTCATCCCCACCTCTATTCGAGGCACGGTGTGGCCGGTATCACTCAAAGGGTCTCTCTTTTGTTTAAAATGGACAAATTTTTCAGTGAAAACAACAACTGACCTACAGAAATCTGACCAAATGCATTCGGATTGTATTGATCCTTTAGGAGAATGATCCACGTGTTCTTTGTGACGTGTAAAAGTCATCCCAACATAAATCTGAGGCACGGTGAGACCGATATCACTCAAACAGTCTCTCTTTTGTTTAAATTGGACGCAATTTTAAGTGAAAACAACAACTAACCTATGGAAATCTGACAAAATGCATTTTGATTGTATTGAACCTTTAGGAGAAAAATCCACAGGTCCTTTTTGATGTGAATGAGTCATTCCTGCCTCAATCCGAGGCATGGTGTGGCCGGTACCACTCAAAGGGTCTCTCTTTTGTTTAAATTGGAAACATTTTTAAGTGAAAACAACAACACACCTACAAAAATCTGAACAAAATCATTTGGATTGTATTGATATTTTAAGAGAATGATCTAAAGGTCATTTTTGATGTGTAAGAGTCATCCCCTCCACAATCCAAGGCACTGTGTGGCTGATACCACTCAATGGGTCTCTCTTTTGTTTAAAATGGACATATTTTTAAGTGAAAACAACAACTGACCTACGGAAATTGAACCAAACACATTACAATTGTATTGATCCTTTAGGATAATGATCCAAGGTTCCTTTTTGATGTATAAGAGTCATCCCCGCCTCTATCCGAGGCACGGTGTGGCCAGTATCACTCAAAGGGTCTCTCTTTTGTTTAAAATTGACACTATTTTAAGTGAAAACAACAACTGACCTACGGAAATCCAAACAAATGCATTCATATTGTATTTATCCTTTAGGAGAACGATCCAGGAGACTTTTGTGAAGTATATAAGTCAGCCCCGCATCAGTCCGAGTCACGGTGTGGCCGGTATCACTCAAAGGGTCTCTCTTTTGTTTAAATTGGACACAATTTTAAGTGAAAACAACAACTGACCTATGGAAATCTGAACAAACACATTAGGATTGTATTGATCCTTTAGAATAATTATATAAGGGTCCTTTTTGATGTGTAAGAGTCATACTTGACTCAATCCGAGACACGGTGTGTCTGGTATCACTCGAAGGGTCTCTCTTTTGTTTAAAATGGACAAATTTTTAAGTGAAAACAACAACTGACCTACCTAATTCTGACCAAACGCAATCATATTGTCTTGATAATTTATGATAATGATCCATGGGTCCTTTGTGAAATGTAAGAGTCATACCCTCCTCAATCCTAGGAACGGGGTGGCCGGTACCACTCAAAGGGTCTCTCTTTTGTTTAAAATGGACAAATTTTTAAGTGAAAACAACAACTGACCTAGATAAATCCAACCAAACGCATTAATATTGTCTTAATCCTTTAGGAGAAGGATCCAAAGTTCATTTTTGACATGTACGAGTCATCCCCACCTCAATTAGAGGCACGGTGTGGCCGGTACCACTCAAAGGGTCTCTCTTTTTTTAAAATGGACAAATTTTTAAGTGAAAACAACAACTGACCTACCTAATTCTGACCAAACGCAATAATATTGTCTTGATAATTTATGAGAATGATCCATGGGTACTTTGTGACATGTAAGAGTCATACCCTCCTCAATCCTAGGAACGGGGTGGCCGGTACCACTCAAAGGGTCTCTCTTTTGTTTAAAATGGACAAATTTTTAAGTGAAAACAACAACTGACCTAGAGAAATCCAACCAAACGCATTAAGATTGTCTTAATCATTTAGTAGAAGGATACGAAGGTCATTTGTGACATGTACGAGTCATCCCCGCCTCAATTAGAGGCACAGTGTGTCCGGTACCACTCAAAGGGTCTCTCTTTTTTTAAAATGGACAAATTTTTAAGTGAAAACAACAACTGACCTACGGAAATCCGACCAAATGAATTCATATTGTGTTTATACTTTAATAGAATGATCGATGGGTGTTTTGGGGACATGTAAGAGTCATCCCCGCCTCAATCTAAGGCATGGTGTGGCCGGTATCACTCAAAGGGTCTCTCTTTTGTTTAAAATGGACAAAATTTTAAGTGAAAACAACAACTGACCTACGGAAATCTGACCAAACACATTCAGATTGTATTTATCCTTTTGGAGAATGATCCACGGGTTTTTTGTGACGTGTAAGAGTCATCCCCGCCTCAATCCGAGGCATGGTGTGGCCGGTATCACTCAAAGAGTCTCTTTTGTTTAAAATGGACACCATTTTAAGTGAAAACAGCAACTGACCTACGGAAATCTGACCAAACGCATTCGGATTGTATTGATACTTTAGGATAATGATCCATGTGTCCTTTGTGATGTGTATAAGTCATCCCCGCATCAATCCAAGGCACAATGTGGTCGGTATCACTCAAAGTGTCTCTCTTTTATTTAAATTGGAGACAATTTTAAGTGAAAACAACAACTGACCTACGGAAATCTGACCAAACGCATTCGGATTGTCTCGATCCTTTATGAGAACAATACATGGGTCTTTTGTGACATGTAAGATTAAACCCCACCAACCCCATAGACTGCCCCCACCCCCCTGGACACCAACCCACCCCCTGGGCACCCCCACCCCTCTGGACACCCCACCCCCTGGAAAGCCCCCTCAACCCCTAGACACCCCCACCCCCTGGACACGCCCATGGACAACCCCCCCACCTCGAACAGCCCCCCCAGACACCCCCACCCCCTGGAAAACCCCCACCCCCCTGGACGACACCCCCACCCCTCCTTGACACCACCGCACCACCTGCATACACCCACCCCCCTGGACACCCCCACCCATAGAAGACCACCCCCACCCTCCTAGATACCATCCCACCCCCTTGGATAGCCCCACCAACCCCTGGAAACCCCTCATACATCCCCCCACCCCCTAGAAAGCCCCCCGACACCCTGGACACTAGCCCACCCCCATGGACACCCCATAGACAACCCCCCCCCCCCCACCTGGACACCCCCCTCCTTGTACACCACCCACACCCCTTAGACAGTCCTACCAACACCCTGGACCACCCCCACCCCCTGGACACCCCCACACCCCTGTACACCCCAATCCCCCTGGACTCCCCCATCTCACCCTTTTAGACACCACCCCACCCCCCTTGGACAACCCCACCAACCCCCCGGACCGCCCCCACCCCCCGGACACCCCACCCACCCCATGGAAAGCCCCCCAACACCCTGGACACCAGCCCACCCCCCTGGACACCCCCCTGGACAGCCCCCCTCACCTAGACACCCCCCTCCTAGACACCACCCCACCACCTAGACACCCCAACCCCCCTGAACACCACCACACTCCTTGGACATCCCCCCAACCTCCTGGACCGCCCCCACCCCCCTGGACACCACCATCCCCCCGGACACCCCCTACCCCCCCTGGACAGCACCTGAAACCCCAGAACAAACCCCCAACCCCTTTAATTCTGAATATAATTCTTTATGTATTTAATTAACTTATGAATTATGTGTTAATGGTGTATGAGTATACTTGGTGTAATTAGCTTAAGATTTATGTGTTAATTTTGTATGGGTATACTTATTGAGATGCTGAATTATTTGCAGCTGCTGTTTGGGTGTGCTGCTGTAGAAATTGTTTTTGCAGCAGACATAGAATTTATCAGCGCTCTTTTAGTGCTGATAAACTGATCCTTTGTCAGTCCTTTTTTAGCGATGATAAATGTACATTTTCAGCACTTTTTTAGTGCTGATAAAGGATTCCTTTATCAGTGCTAAAAAATTTCTGATAAAGGGGACCCCCCTTTATCAGTGATGAGCTTTACAACAATTTTTTAGGGCTGATAAATCCCATTTTGAGCATTAATAAAGCCCGTTTTTGTAGTAGTGCAAGGTGAAAGATTCACTATGTAGAAAGGACCCAACAATTCTATCATTGATGATAATTGAAAATGATCCAATATTTTTAGATTTGATGAAGATGGACATGGGAATCATAAATAAGGGAACATCATCAATCCTTTCACAAATGATTTCTCAACTGTCTCTTTTAGAAAGGTTAATGGACTATCCAAAGGATAATGTGATAATTCAAAGAAATTGGAAACTATCAAAAAAGGGAAATGCTCAGAGTTTAATGTCAATGAAGAAGGAATTGTGATATTTGGGTCAAGACTATGTGTTCCATCATATCCAGAGTCAAAGAACGGACTTTTGGATGATGCACATAGTTCAAATTTCTCAATTCATCTAGGAAACAAAAATATGCATTGAGATCTCCGAGATAATTATTGGTGGGATAACACGAAGAAGGAGATCAATGACTATACATCAAAGTGCCTGGTATGTTAGCAAGTGAAGGCTCAAGGGAAGACGTCTAAGGGTATAATGTAACCAATACCCATACCTTCATGGAAATGGGTGAAAATCACCATGGATTTTGTCACCGGACTTTCGAAGACATCCAAAGTAAACAATGCTATTTGGGTTATTGTGTATTTTCTTATAAAGACTACACACTTCATTGAAATTCGAGAGGATTTCTCATTAGATTAATTGGCATGGAAATATATTAGTGAAGTGGTAAGGCTACATGGAGTACCCCTTTTTATTGTATCTGACTGAGATCCAAGATTCAACTCGATGTTTTGGAAGATACTTCAACATGCTCTAAATATTGATCTGAACTTAAGTATGTCTTATCATCCTCAAACTGATGACCAATCTGAGTGGACAATCCAAACACTTGAGGACATGTTGAGAGTGTGCTCAATGGACTTAAACGGAGGATGATATCAACAACTTACTCTAGTTGAGTTTTCTTGCAATAACAATTTCCAGTAAATCATCCAAATGAATCCTTATTGAGACCTTTGTGTGGAACACTTGAATGTTGGGATGAATTTGGGGAGCAAAAACTCCTATGTCCAAAAATGGTCGAAGAAATGGTGGAGAATGTTAAGACCATACATCAGCACATAAAAGCTACCCAGAGTCAACAAAAGAGCTATGAAAATAATCATCGATGAGACCTAGAGTTTTATTTCAGTTACAAGGTATTCCTCTGCTAATCACCTTGGAAGAGAGTTATGAGATTTGGGATGAAGGTAAATCTTAGTCCTAGGTACATCAACCCTTTTGAGATCCTTGAACTCATTGGAGTAGTGACCTATCAACTAGCACTCCCACCGAACCTATCTCAAGTACATGATGTATTCCCTATATCTCTCTTGATGAAGTACATACCTGACCCATTGCATGTACTCAATCTAGAGGTGGTACCGTTGGGGAATGACCTCTCCTATGATGAGAAGCATATTAATATATTAGATTATAGGGAAAAAGTTCTACGAAATAAGACAATACCCCTCATCAAGGTGTTTTGGAGAAACCATAAGTTTGAAGAATCAATGTGGGAATCATAGGGGGTGATGAAACCGAGTTACCCTCATCTGTTTTAGTGTGGGAAAATGAAATTTCTAGGGAAATATTTCTTAAGGGGAGAAGATTGTAATGAACCATGATTTTTTAATGAAAATTCATCTTGATCTAATTTAATGTCTTATTATATAAAATTTTTATATAAAACATCTTCACTTTCTTGGTTTTATGTTTTTAGATTTCAAAATACCATTAAGAATTGTTACCATTGCTAATATGGCTGTTGAATAGTGATCAATTTATTTGTATAAATATAGGGCTTTTTAAAATCCAATTTACTCAGACAAAGGAAGCGATTGCCTCATCCAGTAGAATTGCTTTATACGAATCCTATTTTTTAGAGCTCGGAATGGAGGTGGCATCATTGGGCTTCGCTCTTGACCAAGCCCAAGACGAGCTTCAATACGTTAATCTTGAACTAAACTAGCTATGTGATAAGTGGAAGTTGATAGAGACTACCACCCAGGCGATGCTATCCGAGCCACGCCAAGAGTCTATCACCATCATGCACCTTACCCTTAGTTCTTATGCATGTGTTATAAGGGGTTATGTAACAAGACCCGATCACTATGATTATATGCATTATTTTTTTATAGAATAAAGAATATACAATCATTTTATTATTGTTACTTTACAAATGGGTTTTAAAACAAAAATAGTATTTTTAGTTAATATTCAATTAAAAAATCTATTTTGATGAATTAATGGATGTTTTTGAATAAAATAACATTTTAATAAAATATTATTACTAAATTACTTTCTATTAAATATAAATTATCATTTAATTCTTATGAATACAATTGTAATTTTTATAAGGTTTGAAAGCTATTTTTGTCAAAACACATGAATTTTCTAAAAATGTCCATTTTCATTTTAAATGTAAAAATTAAAATATTTAGAAAATTATTTATATAAAATGAATATTATTTTTTGAATTAGTACATCAAAATTATCCAATAGTTAATTTTTCATAATTTTCTAAGACAATTGATTTTTTTGGGAAAAAATTAAATACCGTTAAATTATACAATGTGTTTATGACATCATAATGACCCAATAGTGATGTAATAAAATAATATAAATGAGGTTTTCAGACAATATATGTTTTACCATTAAAATAATGTAATTTTAAGTTTTTTATATTTATTTTACAATGCTTTAGTGGACCCTCCAAGGCTTATAAAATATTTTATCCTTTCAAAATGTTTTCCTTGAGAGTGTGACTCACCTCCAGATAATCAAGACAAATATTTTAATAAGTTCAACCATTTTACATATAAAATAAATTTTTCCAATCCCATTTGGCAAAAACCATTGGAAAAAACTAGGGTTTGGTTTCTGGTTTTGATTAGTTTAATGTATAGTGTCTAAAACCTAAATAATTAAGAATTCCCTCTCTTTTCCTATATAAACCCACCCAATATCCCACTTCTCTTCACTAAAAAACTATATAACATGTCTGTAACATGAAATAATATTTATAAAATCCTCTCAAGTCGCCCCAATCTTCCACGAAACCTCTATCAAGCCCATCCCAAGCCTTTGGGATCCAACTTCCAAGTAAGGGATTTCTTCCTTTATCATTATTGTCCAAGTTTCTTTATGTTGTTATTCCATTTTATTTTCAATTAAAATTATTTTGGTATGATTTATCACCTCCAAAATACTTCCCTATTTATGTTTTAATGGTGAGATAACTCTTTATCTCTCATTAAAATCTCCCATGTACACCTGTTACCATGCCAAAATTTCATAAGAGTTATTCCATTTCTCCTATTTCTTCAGGTTTCTTTATTATGTTACACCTTCTATATCCAAAATTCCATATGTTGGGACATGTATATATATTACCCTCTTAATTTATATTTCATTTAAATATGTTGAGATACACCTTTATCTCTCATCAACAATTTTTAGTAATTTTTATGTCACACTATTTTGCTGCTGAAATTGCACTATGATTTTTCAAGCCAAAATCATTGTGTAGTGAATACCATACCTATGTCTCTATCAAGGATATTCACCTTTATACTCTGATAAATATTGAATTTTACTTACATGTATGTATTCCACATTCCGTAGTCATGGAATAACATATGATGTTGAATGATTCCATGTTATATGATCCATGTGGCACACTTATGTATGAAATGAAATGATTAATAAGGGTGCACCCTGATAGTGTTCCAATGCATTGGTTAAAGATTAGTATTATGATAAATCAATTGAAATGAGGTATTATTCATGCTAATAAAAGTGAAACGAGGTTTTACTCATGATCCATGTGTAATGATCCTTGACTCAAGTTAATATCATGTAAAATATTATTGCACACATTTCCATGTTATGATAATCATGATATATCATGCCTTTATGTTCATGTTTTTCTTGTGCTCCATTGATATGACTATTTCATAACATGTATTATATTCTTCATGTTATGCCTTTTTTACTCCCTTATTGGTCTTTATATCTAACCCTTTTCTTATGCATGTCCTCATGTTATCCCATGCAATGCTAAGTACGAAGTAATGTTGTGGCAATACAAAAGAAGTTTTCAATAAAGATGTTGTTTTTTATGTTATATGTTGTTATTTAATGTTATTAAGCCCAAAATACTCTATACCTCTCAATCTTCTATATTTTATCAAGTGAAGATTTTATGTAATAAATATTAATTATGTGTGAAATAAAGATCAGGGTTGTTATAGTTGGTATCAAAGGATATGTTTATTAATTCTTGGGATTAGGATTAGAAAACCATAGTGAAAGCCTTAGGGATAGACTAAGTATACGAAAAAAATACCTAAATTTTGGTGAGTATTGAGTAAGTGGTTTATCAAAATAATACATCCCTTTCTGGATACGAGTAGGTAGATGCAGCTCTAGAATAGATGTATCCTGGGGTAAAAAACAAAAACACCACTTTGATCTAGAATTGAACGAGAATTGGTGCATGAAAACAGGCCTTGATTCACTCCTGTTTATGACACACCTAGGGTATATGCCTTGGTAAATTCATAATATTAGTACAAACCATTATTAGGGGAATAAAAAAATTACCCCTATGAATATATGTTGGGAAGTTGATCATGGATAACATATACTGAAGCCTATAAATTCATATGTTAATGAAATAAAAGTAATTTATAAGTCATCCATTTTTTTCAATGTAGTAAGCTTTATGTGTTACCCAAAATTTCATTTTATTCCTTCCAATGGATGGTAATAAGAGGGCTTGAGCTAAAAACCAATGTGAAGATCAAAGTGACAACTGTTCTAACGAGATGCCCAATCCAATGGGAGAGAGAATCATGAAATTTGTCATGATAATATATCAGTTAACTAATATTTTTGAAAGAAATATGGGTCAAGAGGAACATTCACCCCCCCACAAGAATGAAAAATTCGCAATCGAGAGATTCATGAGACAAAGGCCTCATACATTTAATGGATCATCTAATCCCTCAATCTCTGAACTATGGATCAAATCCATTGAGAGGATCTTGCACATCCTTTAATGTTCTAAATAAGAGAAGGTACTTCTTGATGCCTATTGTATGGAGGGTAAAGATGATCAATGGTGGAAATTGATCAAAAATACAAAGCATGAGGAGGATATTGAGGTGTTGAAATGGAAGGATTTTGGGAAAGTGTTTTTCGAAAAATATTTTCCTCTCACCCTCCAACTTTAGATGGAAAAGGATTTCCTTTCCCTTAAGAAAAAAGATGACGAATCCATTGGAGCTTATGAGGAAAACATCACAAGGATTGCACAATATTCCTTCGACTTTGTGGTTACCCCCGAATTCAAGGTTGAACACTTCTTTGGCGGGCTAAAACCTCTCCTACATAAAGCCCTAGTGATATGTGATTTCGAGAGCTAGGAAGTAATTTTCGAATGTGCCCTCAAAGATGAAATGGATATTTGAGAATATTAGGGGTATCATGGGGATAAGAAGTGAAAGGTGGACTTAAATTATGGTGGTCCAATGGATAAATCCAATGGTTCTAAAAAAATCTAGCAACCCACTTGCCAATGGTTCTAAAAGAAGAACCCTAGAAATTGCTTGGAGGGGACATGGAAATGCTTTAGGTGTGAAAGAGAAGGGAACCTGGCCATTAACTATCAACAAGAAAAACCCATGGCTGTGATAGAGGATAATACCACTCTGTTCGACCCTCAACGCATTGTTTATTGCTTCAAATGCAAAGAACTAGGGAAATTTCAAACTAGTTCCCTAAGTCAAGGTTTTTTTTGAGGCAACCGACAATATCCAAGGCAGAAAGGGTGAGATTTTACCATCACTTCCACCTAAGTGAACCCCAATAACAAAGTGGTGATAGGTAAACTTGTTATTCATTCAATAATAGTTAACATACTTTTTTATTCTTGTTCTACACATTATGTTATATCTTTAAAGTTTAGTAGAAAAATCCTAACACCACTATAAATCATGGAAGTAAAGATTCCGGTGAGAACCTAATGTGGGGAAATCATGGAAACCCATAAATATAACTCCTCCCCTGACATAGTTTGTGGATTGAACTTCCCAAATAACCTTTTCATACTTACTTTGGTGGAATTTTATGCAATTCTTGGAATTGATTGGCTTTCCTTATATAGATCCAACCTAAATTTCCATGATAGGGAAATCAATCTCTATATGGCGAATTGACCCCCTATTTGGTACAAGTGCTAGGAGGAGGATGAATCTAATTTAGAACCATCATATCAAGCTTTGATATTACTTCCCTATGATAATGTGTATCTTAATCAAATGATTGAGTATAAGAATCCATCCTTGAAGACATGATTATTGTGAGGGAATTCACAGAAGTGTTTCTCGAGGAATTTCCTGGTCTTCCTCTTAGAAGAGATGTTGAATTTTCGATTAATATTATACCTGGGGAATTTCCAATATCCAAGACTCCATATAGAATGGATGTTGTGAAGCTTGAGGAGATTAAGAAACAACTATAAGAGAATATGGTGAAAGTGTTTATACACCCATGTGCTTCACCATGAGGTGCACCAGTCCAGTTCGTCAAGAAGAAGGACGGGTCAATGTGCCTTTACATTGATTATACTGAGCTCAACAAAATCACGATCAAGATAAAGTATCCTCTACCCCAAATTGATGAATTGTTTGATCAGCTATGTGGAGCACAATAATTCTCGAAGGTGGATCTGTGGTCGAGATATTATCAAGTAAGGGTGAAGAAGGAGGATATTCTCGGGACTACTATTCATATAAGATACAGGCACTATGAATTCATAGTAATGCCTTTTGGACTCAATAATTTTCCAAAAATCTTCATGGACTTGATGAATAGAGTCTTTAGAGATTACCTTGAAAATTTTGTGGTAGTATTTATAGATGATATTCTAATATACTCCAAAACCAAGGAGGATAATCTAAACACTGTACTAGGGACATTACAAAAGGATAATATCTATGAAAAGTACAACAAGTGTGTGTTCTGGTTGAAGGAGGTCTCATTCTTTGGTCTTATCATCACAATCAATGTGATATCTGTTGATCCCTCTAAGATAACTATAATGGAGGGATTGACTAGGCCAAAATCAGTGAAAGATATCCATAGTTTCCTCGAGTTAGCTGGATATTATCAATGATTTGTGATAAATTTCTCAGGATTTTCAAACCCTCTTACCAAGATAACTCAAAATGGAGTCATGTTTTCTTAGAGTGATGAATGTGAAGATATCTTTAAGGAGTTGAAAAGGGGTATTATCACTGCGCTTGTGCCCACACTAAACACAAGTGGAGAACTTTTTGTGGTATTTAGTGATGCTTTGAAGAAGGGACTGGATTGTTTGTTGATAAAAAATGACAGTCATTCCATATACATCAAGGTAATTGATAGTTCATTAGAAAAACTATCCAACACATGAAATGGAGTTGGCTGTAGTAATCTTTGCTTTGAAAATTTAGCAAAATTACCTTTTTGGGGAGAAGTGTGAAAAAAATATGAATCAAAAAAGTCTAAAGTATATATTCACATAGAAAGAGTTGAACATGCACCAATGAAGATGGTTAGAGCTAATCAAAGACTATGACTGCTCAATCCATTACCTCCCTGGGAAAGAGAACAAGGTGGTAGATGCTCTATGTAGAAAGGACCCTAGAATTATATCATTAATGAGAAGTGAAAAGGATAAAATCTGCTTAGATTTAATGAATATGGGCACGAGAATAATAAATAAGGGAACATCATTAATCCTTTTTAAAATGATTTCTCAACCGTATCTTTTGGAAAGGTAAAAGGATGATCAAAATGATGTTGTGAGAATTCAGAAGAAAGTGGAAAATATCAGAAAAGGAAATCCCTAGAGTTCAATGTTAATGTAGAAGGAATTGTGAGATTTGGGTCAAGACTATTTCACTAGTACAATCATGACCTTTAGAGGCCACCAAAAGTCGTCGCTAATGGTTTATAGAGGCCGCATAGTGTCCGCCAAACGACGGCCACCTAGCGTCCGCCAAACGGCGGCCGCTTTCGGCCCGTCGCTGTTGCTATCAGCGACCACCATTTGGTGGACACTGTAGGAAATCTAGAATGGGATACAATGGAAGCCAAATGGCGGCTACTATAGGAAGCGATGGAATCACCTACAATAGCCGCTTTAGATTTTTAATTTTTTTTAAAAAATATCAATAACATGGTAAAATATACCCACATAAATCTCATCATTCATATTCCAAGCTTCATATCCATCATCAAATATAATTTCATAACAAAATTTAATAACATAATTAGTACCAAATAAAACCTATAAACAAATAACTGAAACAAATTAACATATTTCAATTCAAACTTACTATAACAGATCAAAAGTATTTGATTTTCAAAATATATTCATAATTTTGAATACCATTTTAAATAGTTAAAATCATTAATTATATGGTTCTAATTAGATTTTTGCACTATGATTTCAAGTCAATCCGATGTTGTGCGCTATGAATTTGGCCGTTAAACGCCCGTTTTGGCCGTTTATCACACCAGAACTGCGTTCTCGGTCACCACCGGCAGGCGACACCTCCGATTGACGTGCTGTCTATGCGACCACGTCACAATTCACTCACCCATTGTTTTCATCTGATATCAGGCCATTCCGACATTGTTCTGCCCATATGGACCACCCACACGCGTTTTTGAAGCGCACCGAACACTTAAAAACGCATATTGAGCCGTACAGTGCAAACCACATGTCCGATTGATGTTCCGTATCCTCGTACACATCGAGAATGAAAATTATATTGTTTCCCTATGATTTTATGTCAATCCTATGTTGTCCACTATGAATTTTACCATTAAACGCCCATTTTGGCCGTTTATAACACTAGAACTGCATCCTAGGTCACTACGGGCACACAAAACCTCCGATTGATGTGCCGTCTATGAGACCAATTCAAAATTCACTCACCCATTGTTTTTGTTTGATTTCCGGACATTCAGACTTCATTCGGCCTGTTTGGACACCCCACGCGCATTTATGAAGCACGCCCAACATTTTAAAAAAATACATATTAAGCCGTACCATGAAAAACACATGTCCGATTGACGTGTCGTCTATGAGACAACTTCAAAATTCTCTCACCTGTTGTTTTCATCTAATTTCAGGCCATTACGACATCTTTCGGCCCATTTGGACCCCCCATGCGCATTTAGGAAGCGTGCCCAACACATAAAAAATTCATATTCAGTTGTACCGCATAAACCACACGTCCGATTGATGTGAAGTCTTCTCGTACACTTCAAAAATAATAATTATATAGTTTTATTGTGATTTTAGGTCAATTTGATGTCATCCTCTATGAATTTGACCATTAAATGCCCGTTTTGGCCGTTTATGACACCAGAACTGCATTCTCTGTCACTAAGGGCACACGGCACCTTCGATTGATGTGATGTCTACGCGACCGCTTTAAAATTCACTCAATCTTTCTTTTAATTTGATTTAAATCCATTTCGTCTTCATTCGGCCGGTTTGGACCCACCCCCCCACATGCATTTCTGAAGCGTGCCAAACACTTAAAAAACGCATATTGATTCGTACCGCACAAAACACACATCTGATTGATGTTCCGTCTCCTAGTACACATCAATAATAATAATTAGATCATTTAACTATGATTTCAGGTCAATCCGATGTCGTTCGATATGAATTTGACCATTACATGCCCGTTTTGGCCGTTTGTGACACCAGAAGTGCGTTCTCGGTCACTGTGGGTACACGACACCTCTGATTGGTGTTCCATCTACTCCGCCACTTAAAAATTCACTCACCCATTTTTTTCGTCTGATTTCAGGTCATTCCGACTTCATTCTGCCCATTTGGACCCCCCCACGTGCGTTTTTGAAGCGTGCCCAACACTTAAAAAACGCATATTGAGCCGTACCGTGAAAACCGCATGTCCGATTGACATGCCGTCTCCTCGTACACATCATGAATAATAATTAGATTGTGGACCTATTATTTCAGGTCAATCCAATGTCTTCCTCTATGAATATGACCGTTAAACACCCGTTTTGGCCGTTTATGACACCAGAACTACGTTCTCGGTCACCACGGGCACACTGCACCTTCGATTGACGTGTCGTCTACTCGAACACTTCAAAATTCACTCACACATTGTTTTTATCTGATTTCATGCCATTAATACTTTGTTCATCCTTTTTGGACCCCCCCACACGCGTTTTTGAAGCGCGCCCAACACTTAAAAAAACGCAGATTGAGCTGTACCGTGAAAACCGCACGCCCGATTGACATGCCATCTGCACGAACACTTCCAATTCACTCACCCGTTGTTGTCATCTGATTTTAGGCCATTTTGACATTGTTATGCCTATTTGGAACCCCCCCACGTACGTTTATGAAGCCCACCCAACACTTAAAAATTGCATATTG
The DNA here is from genome assembly GCA_963277665.1 of Viscum album. Classification (NCBI taxonomy): domain Eukaryota; kingdom Viridiplantae; phylum Streptophyta; class Magnoliopsida; order Santalales; family Viscaceae; genus Viscum; species Viscum album. Next base: position 1,261,065,535 of record OY728122.1, read on the forward strand.
CGCCGTACCGTGCAAACTGCACTTCCGATTGACGTGTCGTCTCCTCGTACAAATCATGAATAATAATTATATTATTTCCCCATGATTTCCGGTCAATACGATGTCTTACTCTATGAATATGACCGTTAAATGCCCATTTGGGCCGTTTCTGACACCAGAACTGCGTTCTCATTCACAGCGGGCACACGACACCTCTGATTGACATTCCGTTTACGCGACCACTTCACAATTCACTCACCCATTCTTGTTGTCTGATTTCAGGACATTCTGACTTAGTTCAGCTCATTTGGACCCCCCATGTGCGTTTATGAAGCACGCCCAACACTTAAAAAACATATATTGAGCCATACCACGCAAACCGCACGTCCGATTGACGTGTCGTCTCCTCGTACACATCACAAATAATAATTAAATTGTTGTCCTGTGATTTTAGATCAATTAGATGTCGTCCGCTATAAATTTGACCGTTAAAAGTCCGTTTTGGCCGTTTATGACACCAGAAGTGCGCTCTCGATCACCGCGGACAGACGACATCTCCGATTGACGTGCCATCTGTGTGACCACTTCACAATTCCATCACCCGTTGTAGTAGTATTATTTCTGGCCATTCAGACATTGTTCGGCCCATTTGGATCCCCCCATGTGCATTTATAAAGCGCTCCCTAAACTTAAAAAACACATATTGAGCCGTACCATGCAAAACACATGTCTGATTGACGTTCTGTCTCCTCATATAAATCCAGAATAATAATTAGATCGTTTCCCTATGATTTCAGGCCAATCCGATGTCGTCTGCTATGAATTTGACCATTGAACACCCGTTTTGGCCGTTTATGACACCAGAACTGTGTTCTTGATCACCGAGGGCACACGAGACCTCCGATTGACGTTCCATCTATGCGACCACTTCACAATTCACTCGACCGTTCTTTTCGTCTGATTTCAAGCCATTCCGACTTCGTTCGGCTAGTTTTGACCCCCCCACACCTTTATGAAGCGCACCTAACACATAAAAAATGCATATTGAGCCTTACTTTGAAAAATGAACGTCCTATTGAAGTTCTATCTCCTCATACACATCACAAATAATAATTATATTGTTTCCCTGTGATTTCAGGTGAATCTGATGTCTTCCGCTATGAATTTGACCGTTAAACGCCCGTTTTGGCCGTTTATGACCCCAGAAGTGCGTTCTCGGTCACCACTGGCACATGGCACCTCCAATTGATGTTACGTCTACTCGAACACTTCACAATTCACTCACACATTGTTTTCGTCTGATTTCAAGCCATTCCGACTTCGTTCGGCCCATTTGGACCCCCACACGCCTTTATGAAGCGTGCCCAACACATAAAAAACATATATTGAGTAATATCATGAAAAACGCATGTATGATTGATGTGTCGTCTTCTCGTACACATAAATAATAATAATTATATTGTTTACATATTATTTCAGTTCAATCCGATGTCTTCCGCTATGAATTTGATCGTTAAACACCCGTTTTGGCCATTTGTGACACCCGAACTACGTTCTCGGTAACTGCAGGCACACGACACCTCTGATTGATGTGACGTCTATGAAAACACTTACCAATTCATTCACACATTCTTTTTTTCTGATTTTAGGCCATTCCGACATCATTAAACTGGTTTGGACCCCCCCACGCGTGTTTCTGAAGCGCACCCAACACTTAAAAACACATATTAAGCCGTATCACGCAAACTATAGATGAGATTGACGTTTTGTATCCTCGTACATGTCAGGAATAATAATTAGATTGTTTCCCTATGAGTTCAGGTCAATCCGATATGAATTTGACCGTTAAACACCCGTTTTGGCCATTAATGACACTAGAAGTGCGTTTTCAGTCACCGCGGGCACACGACACCTCCGATTGACGTGCCGTCTGCTCAACCACTTCACAATTCACTCACCCATTGTTGGCGTCTGATTTTAAGCCATCCCAACTTCGTTCTACCAATTTGGACCACCACGCGCATTTATGAAGTGTGCCCAACACTTAAAAAATGCATATTGAGCCGTACCGCGCAACCCCCACATCCGATTGACATGCTGTCTCCTCGTACAAGTCATGCAAAATAACTAGATCTTTTCCCTATTATTTCAGGTCAATCCAATGTCATCCTCTATGAATTGGACTATTAAACACCCGTTTTGGCCGTTTATGACACCGGAACTTCATTCTCAGTCACCGCGGGCACACGACACCGCCGATTAAAATGACATCTGCTCGACCACTTCACAATTCACTCACCCGCTGCTGTCTGATTTCTGGCCATTCTGACTTTGTTCGGCCTGTTTTGACCCCCACACTCATTTATGATGCGCGCCCAACACTTAATAAAATGCATATTGATCCGTACTGCGCAAACCACACGTCCGATTGACGTGCCGTCTACAAGACCACTTTACAATTCACTCACCCATTATTGTCGTCTGATTTCAGGCCATTCCGAAATCGTTCTTCCCATTTGGACCCCCCAACGCGTGTTTATGAAGCGCGCCCAATAATTAAAAAATGCATATTGAGCCATACCATGAAAACCTCATGTCCGATTGGCGTTCCGTCTCTTCGTACACATCACTTATAATAATTAGATTGTTTACCTATGTTTTTTGGTCAATCTGATGTCTTCTGCTATGAATTTGATCGTTAAACACCCGTTTTGGCTATTTATGACACCAGAACTGCATTCTCGATCACCGCGAGCACACAACACCTCCGATTGACATGTCGTCTGTGCGGAAACTTCACAATTCACTCACCCGTTCTAGTCGTCTGATTTTAGGCCATTCCGACTTTGTTCATCCCATTTGGACCCCCCCAACATGCATTTATGAAGCACACCCAACACTTAAAAAATGCATATTGAGCCGTACCAACAAAAGAACAACCAACACCACTATTTTGTATCGCTCGGTTCATGCCAACATCGCTAATATGAAATCAGAATCCATTAGCATCCAAAGACTTGTAGCGATGAGCAGTAATAAATGGACTATTAGCTAGTTGGTTGAGTTCTTCGCTCACATGATGGGTTAAATCACGTAACTTTTGAATCTGAAAATTTCACATATATAGTTTAATGGATAAAGGATTGTGAAAATACAACTAAGTTACACTATAAAAATATTAAATCAATTATACGTACATGATTCTTGAACCACTCATGAAATGTGTTGAAATGATGTTTTTGGATTTGATAGTCTGTTGCATGGGGCCTTTCATGTTTCAACTCACCGATATGCATCCTAAATCACAACACAATATAAGGTAAGCAATAAAATAAATATAGAAAAAATACACATCAACTATGAAACTTACTCTATCAATGGCATAACTGATGGAGTGTTGAATAACACATATCGATGAGATTGAACCCACTCGTCATTCCACATATCAAACTTTATTCCTTCTCTAATTGGACCCTCGTCATTCTTGGAGGGTTTATCTATTTTTGTTTCAACCTCATAAATATATGAAGCACATAAATTAGTACACTCATACATTAAATATCCCTTGGAAATTGAGCCTTTCAGATGAGCTTTGTTACGCACATACTGTTTCAATGTATTTAAGTATCGATCTATTGGATACATCCACCTGAATTGCATGGGACCACCAAAAATGATTCACTAGTTAAATGCATGGTCAAGTGAACCATTAAATCAAAACAAGACAGAGAAAATTGTTTTTTTAGGTGACATAGTTCAAGTACAATCTTATCTTGTAGCTTTTTCAAATCACTCATGCGATGATTCCTAGAACATAGCTGTCTGAAAAAATTAGAAACTCCAATCAATAGCTCAACAACCTGGGCAGGTAAACAATCATGAATTTCTATAGGAATTAACTGTTGACACAGAATATGATTATCATGACTTATCAAACCCTATAATGTCATGCTTGTCATATTCACATTCTTTGAAATATTAGAGCAATAACCATCTAGCACCTTAAAGATCTTCAAAATTGATAGAAATGTTTGGTTCTCTTTTTTACTCATTGTGTACTATGTAGCAGGCATGTATGCCTGATTACCTTCACCCAGCTATAAATGTAAAGGTTTTCTCAATCCCATTTCTTGTAAATCATGTTGAGCATTATCACTGTCCTTTGATTTCCCCTTGACGCCTAAAATGGTGCACAATATATTATCACATACATTTTTTTCAATGTGCATCATATCCAAATTATGTCTTAAAATATTATATTTCCAATAAGGCAATTTAAAAAAAAAATACTCAGTTTCTTCCAATTATGAATTCGCTGTCTATTTTCAGCAGGAATATAAGGCAATGCACGAACCAATAAATCTTGAAAATCATACATTGTACGGATGTTTTCTTGATCAAGTTGTGAACAAATTTCAACCCCAGATAGTTTTTTTGTGGTGATGGGTCATGCTCTCTATTCCCATAAAACGATACTTGGTCTTTTTTGAACCTGTTCAATGGAGGAAGAAAGCGTCTGTGACCAAGATATGCCCACTTTCTACAGTGATTAATCCATATATATTTCTTACTCTTATTACAACAAGGGAAAGAAAATTTTCCTTTTGTACTCTAACCTGATAAGTTTGCATACACTGGGAAATCATTAATTGTCCATAACAAAGTGTCCCGAAGTCTAAACATTTAAGTAGCAGCCGAGTCAAAAGTCATTACACCATCATCACAAAATTCTTACAGCTTATCAATCAATGGTTTAATATAAAAATTGATTTTATCTCCAGGTCCTCTCGATCCATCAATTATAATTGGCAATAAAAAATGGTTTCTTCATACATACCCATGGGGAAATGTTTTATGGAACCAACACCACTGGCCATGTACTATGTGTCACACCAACCATGGACCTAAATGGGTTAAAACCATCTGCTTCCAAACCCAGTCAAATATTACGATCATCTCGGGAAAAGTCTGGGTGTCTTTGATCAAACTCTTTCCATGCCAAAGTATCTTCTGGGTGAGTTAATTTATCAACCTATTTCTTTCTCTCTGAATTCCAAGTCATACATTTAGAAATTTTAGTAGAAAAGAAGAATCTCTTCAGTCTCCATTTCAGTGGGAGATAACACATATGTTTAGCGGCAACTTGTTTCCCTTGATTCAAGACTCTCCCAGGAAGAATATGACTACCTGGATTAATATCATTGCTCTTCCACCAGGATGTATAGAAAATAGTACAAATATTTAATTACACATTCTCATTTCTGAACAACATACAATTATTGTGACACACATCATTTGTATCATATGTAAAACCAAGATCATCGGTCAAATTGCGAGCTCGATAGAATGACTCCAGAATCTTCGTTCCTACAGGGAGTACCTTCTTCAACAATACCAACAACATGTCGAATGAGGTGTCTTACCACTGGTTCAAGGCCTTAAGGTGTAACAATTAAACGATGAACGACCGTTTACTAAATTTAGTGCATCCAGGATATAATTCAGTACGCACATCATCAATAATTTCAAAGAATTTCAATGCTTCTCCATCTACATAAGAACATGGATTACTCAATCCAACATCGTCATTTACGACATTACTATCTTCAGGTTGAAACTGACGCATCATATCATTGAGCTTTATATTCATCAGATCAACTGTTCTCGAATCAAAATTCATATGAATAATTTCTGAGCGATGACATGAAACAAAATCTTCTCTATGATGTGTCCATGAATTATAGTTTTTCAAAAATCCATTCAAAAAAAATGTTCTCTCACACTATCTGATTTGAAGAGATATCTATTTGCACATTTTCTGCATGGACAACTAATCATATCGCTTGGAAATATGTTGGTGAAATCCATAAATTGATTAATCCCCTAATAATATTCAGCTGAAAACCTATCTTGCATATCAATATAGCTCCTATATATATCTGTATTTAATAGAAATAAAAAGTGAAATATCTTATTTAAATTCTAAAAAATGGAAATCATTAAAATTTAAAAACCAAATTTGAAGGATAAAAAATATTACCTGTAGAGGACTTGACCACGGGTAACGGGGTGTGACTCGATTGAGGATCCATGACGGCGCAACGACTTGAAGACAGGGGTTCGATGGCTAGACTCGAAAGGGGCAGAACCATTGGACGAAGCGTGGGAGGGTTCTACATGGCAGGGAACAATAGACCGGGAAGGTCAAACGGAGGCAGGAAGACATTCTGGAGGGATGCAGTGGGGTCAGGAGGGGATGATAGCTATGGGACTGTACGAAGGTGCAACGCAGAGGCAGGGGGTGGGGGTTGTGGGGTCCCGAGGGTGTCGTGGTCACGGGGGGTGCAGCGTGGAGGCAAGGAAGTGGGAGTTTCTGGGGTTGCGGGTGGTGCAACAAGGAGGCAAGGGGGTGGGGGTCGTCGGGGGTCGGGGTCACTGGGGGTTGCCGGGGTCGCCGGGAATCGTCTGGGGTCGGTGGTCGCCAGGGGTTGACGTCGCCTGAGGTCGGGGTTCAGGGTCACCAGGGGTTGGGGAGGGGTCGCTGGGGGTCGAGGAGGGGTCGCTGGGGGTCGGGGTCGTCAGGGGTCGGGGTCGATGGGGGTCGGGGTCACCGGGTCGCGGGGTCGGTGTCGCCGGGGTTCGGGGTCACGGGGATGGGGAGGGGAGGGTCACGGGGTCGGGGAGGGGAAAATGGGTTCGCGGGGTTGGGGAGGGAAAATTAGGGTTTTTGGTGTATTAAAAAGTAGTAACCGCCATTTGGAGGCCGCTGTTGATAGTATTAGCGGCCGCCAAATGGCGGACCCTATAAGTCCCCCACCTCGAAAGCTAAAAATTATAGTAGTGTCTATTCCATAAAATCCAGATTTAAAGAAAGAAATTTTGGTTGATGCACACATTTCAAATTTCTCCATTCATCAAGGAAACATAAATATGTATTGAGATATCCAAGAGAATTATTGGTGGGAAAACATGAAGAAGGAGATCACTGAGTATACCTCAAAGTGCCTGGTATGTTAGTAAGTGAAGGCTGAGAGGAAAAATTCTAAGGGAATGATGAAACCATTACCCATAACTTTATGAAATGGGATAAGATCACCATGGACTTTGTCACCAGAATTCTGAAGAAATCCAAAGGAAACAATTCTATCTGGGTTGTTGTGGATCATCCTAAAAAGAATGCACACTTCATTGAAATACAAGAGGATTTCGCATTGGATCCACTAGAATGAAAATATAATAGAGAAGTGGTAAGGATGCATGTAGTACCACTTTCTATTGTATCCGATCAAGATCCAATATTCACCCATATGTTTTGGAAGTGTCTTCAACATGATCTGAATACTGAGCTGAACTTTAGTATGGATTATCATCCTCAAACTGATGGCCAATATGAGCAGACTATACAAACACTTGAGGACATGTTGAGAGAATTCTCAATGGACTTCAAAGGAGGATGAGATCAAAATATTTCTCTTTTTGAGTTCCCTTACAATAAGAGTTTCCACACAAGCATCCAAATGTCTCCTTATAAATCCATTTATAGGAAGAGGTGGAGAACACCGACATGTTGGGATGAAGTTAGGGAGAGAAAACTCAAAAGTCCATAAATGGTTGAAGAAATGTTGGAGAAGGTTAAGATCATCCATCACTACATTAAAGATGTTAAGAGTCAACAAAAGATCTTTACTGATTGTAACGACCCGAAATTTTGAATAAATCTTGTTTCCTAATTTCATGTGTTATTTTTTATACTCAAAAAAATGTTTTATTTGATAAACATGATTATAAATAAAATGAGACCATTGGTTTTTGAGTGTTATATGACCATCGGTCAATATGATCACTGTGAACAAAATGTTTCGATTATTGTCTCTAAATACAAGTAATCTTGGTTAATTATTATAGAAAGAAGATTTGATGGCCTCACCTAGTAGCCTTGGGCCGATCGAAGCCCATCTAACAGAGATTGGGAAGGAGGTAGCACCATTGGGCTTTGCTCTGGACCAAATCCAAGCCGAACTTCATCATGTGAAGCTAGAACGGAACCGCCTTCGCGAGAAGTTCAAACTGATAGAAATTACTACTCGGGCAATGTTGACTGAGCCGCCCCAAAATTCTATCACCCTAGCACACCTTACTCTTAGGTCCTATGCTGGTATTATAAGGGGTTATGTAACGAGACCGTAATTGCCTTGTGTAATCCTTTTTTTTAAATAAAAATTTGGATTTCTTCTTATGATGATGTTTATGAATTTTCAAATGACCGGATAAATATTGTATGCATATTTTTGATGAATTTTAGAAAAAGGATATTTTAAAAATGGTTGTGTAAACCTTAAATAATTAAAAATGTGTAATGATTTTCCAAAAATGGTCTTCTACAATTATGTTCAGTACGAAATTTAGAGTCTAATAAGATCAACTTGATTTTTGATGAATAGTAAATTATGAATAGTGATTTTATGATTAGGATTAGTAATATGACCAAATGGATTAGTAATCTCACTTAAAGAAAGTTTTAAAATAATCTAGGCACCTTGATTAAGTAATGTGATTCAATAAAATAGTTAAATAACGGTTTCATTAATTATTATTCAAGTATTAGTTTTTTCGGGTGAATAGTGTTTTTTAATTAAAAATTTAATTAAAAATAATTAGAAAATTATTTTTATAAAAATGACTTTATTTTTGAACTCAGAGCATCGATATTATGTTATGGTAATTTTTGGGGTTTTTTCTGAAAAAATGAATTTTCGATGAATAGTGTTTTTATTTAAAAATTAAATTAAAAATATTTAGAAAATTATTTTATAAAATGTAGTTCATATTTGTAATCAGAGCGTTGATATTTGGTTAAGGTGAAATTTTGGGATTATTCTGAGAAAGTTGAATTTTCGATGAATAGTGAAAATACAGTTTTTAAGTTACGGGTGTTTAATGACATCATTAAATGATGTATTAAGTTTGTAATCAATATGTTCGAATTATGAATAGTGAGATAAGGTATGAGGTGTCCCAAGTGGCCAATACCATGGGAAAATACCATGGGCAAGCCCATGGTTTTGCCAAAACCACTAATGAGGTGTCCCTTTGCCATTAATGCCTTGTCCCCTCACTTTCCCTATAAATACCAAGCCATCCTCTCATCCATTCGACTCCCCACTCTTCCCCAACGAAGTTCTGGTCTCATTACCTCCCAAGGAGTCCTCCCAAGGTGCCCCCAAGCCCTCAAGGTCCCAACCTTTGAGGTTTAAGAGTTACATTTTAAGGTAAGGGATCCGACCCCTCTCTTTCTTTTCAAGTGATATCTTTTATGTCATTCCTTTTATGCTCCAAGTCCTTATTTTGGAGGATGTTCTTTTATACTCCTCTTACTGCCCTTTTTATGTTCATATGATGAAAGACCCCCTCTTACTCTCATTATTTCGTTTTAAGAAAGTTTAAGTGGTGCCGTTAGGCTGCCGAATTTTCAAGGGATTCATTCACCTCTCTCTTTTTCAAAGTTCTACTTTCATGTCAAGTCTTTCAAGTTCATTTTTATTATGTTGGGGTATGATCTATATGTTTATCATACCGGTCTTTTATGATCACATGATGAGAGACCCCATTTGATCTCTTCAATTCAGTATTTTGATGTCTTAAGTGGCGCCGTTAGGCTGCTGAATGTTTAAGTGGTTCTTCACCCTTCTCGTTTTGAAGTTCTACTTTCATGTTAATTCTTTCAAGTTCCTTTCTATTATGTTGGGGTATGATCTCTATATCTATCATACTGGACTCTTATTTTCATATGATGAGAGACCCTATTTGACCTTGTCAATTCAATTTTGTTGAAGTTTAAGTGATGCCGTTAGGCTGCCGAATTTTCACAAGAGAAATCTTGTTTTGTTTTCTTCCTTTCATGTTCTTCATTTCATATGGTATATTTTCAAATTTCATTACCATGTTATTAAATCCCTTATATTTTGTCCCTCTACTGTTTGATGGGTCATTTATGAATGTTTGACCCATGTCCCCTCTCTTCTCAATGTTTTCTAAAACCTTGTAACATAGCCGTTATGCTGCAGAATTTTCCCCTCAAAATGCCTCTCTCTTTTCTCAAAAATTATTTTATGTTATAAAGTGAATACTCAAAGCTCTTATTTCTACAAGGGTATTCGCATATATATCAAAATGTTCCATTTTAAATTCTGGGATTTACATACATGAGACCCGCTTCCCTTTCCGTGGGTTTAAAGTGCCGTAAAGATCATGTCATTAAAGCAGTTTTTAAAATGTTATGATTATGAAATGAAACCCATTTATTTTATGCTATATGGGTTATTTATGAAATGTTTGATGATGATATATGTGGCTCACATGATAATAAAGGCAAATTTAAGGGTGCGCCCTGATAGCGCTCCAATGCATTGGGTAAAGACTTAATCTCTAGAGATGACCATTTTAACGACGCCTTGGTGAATAACCTTGGTAATTTTTAACGACACCTTGGGGATGGACCTTGGTGAAACGAAACGATTGTCAATATTAAATGCTGCAGCCACATCTTCAAGTTATGAAAAATGTTGTTTTTATTATGAAATGCCTCATGATTTATTTCTCATGCCTTAAAGTCCTTTTCATGTCCTTATTGAAGTATATCCAGTTCACATGTAAAATGTTCCTCTTGTTTCCCTTACTAGGACTTCTGCTCACCCTTTCTTTTGATGTATGTCCCCAGGTTATGAGATGCATAATGAACATAGGATGAACTAAAGGAGAAGCCTTTCAAGTGTTTAAGAAGAATGTTTTATGTTTTTTTTATGTATTTTGTTCCTGGTTTCCAAGACACTAGACCTTAAAGATCCTCAGTTATGTGTAATGTAATGAAAGTTTATGTTATAAAATGGCGGGATGCTATAGTTGGTATCAAAGGATGGTTTAGTTATTTGTGGAAATTAGGATATGAAAACTCTAGGAGGAACCCTATATAAAAGTTTAATATAGGAAATCTTCCTGGTATTTTGGTGAGTATTGAGTAAGGGGTTGCCAAGCAAATACATCCCTGTCTGGATACGAGCAGGTAGAGGTGGCTCTGGCACAGATGTACATAGGGGTAAAACCCGAAAACACCGATTTGAGCTAGACTCGAACGGGAACTGGTACACGACAACGGGCCTTTCTGCACTCTTGGTTACGACACTCCCGGGGTATATGCTTTGGTAAATTCATAAGCTTGGTATGAACCATTATTAAAGGAACAAAGATAAAATAAAATAAAGATTCACATAAGAATATATGATCATGGATAACCTAGATGGGAACCTAGGGGATCACAAGTTAGTGTATACTTTTCTTCTAAAAGTTATCCTTATATGCTTTAAGTTCCTTTTCATGATTATTGGTTAAGTATTTAAGCCTCTAATTATACTTTATCTTCTTAGTTAATGGTGGGAAATGGAATAACGTGTCCCAACAACCAATGTGATAGGAAATGTGACAATTTCCGTATTAATATGTCAGAGATGATTAGGGGATTAAAAGATGATTATTATTTTGGAAGGCGTTCACTATTTTGGGGACCCTATATGATCGAGGTAAATAGATTACTATAGTATTTTCATTGAGGAGTAAGGTTGACTTATATTTTGAAGAATTGATGAATTTAAGGTGGACTTATAGTAATTTAGGTTACTTTTGGGAATGATTAACCTATCTTGGGTAAAATATGTTTAGGTTAGCTACTTTTGTTATAAGATGTTAGGAGTGGTTGATTTTGTCTGGAGATGAACAATGAAGTTGTTTTGGAAGACTATGTTATCAAATCCTTCTTGTATTTGGGTTTCAATATTAGTTTGGTTTATTTTGAAGAATTTTAAGGACCGTTATTTATGGAGTGGTCTATGATGAACGTTGGGTAGTACCATGGAACTTTGAAGATTTAAAAGTAGGTTCTATTCCTATGGGATTCTTTCTTTTTGAAGAGTTGTTTTACCTTAACCTTTCTGTTTTTGGGATAATGTTTAAAGATAGAAGAAATAGATAGTTAATATTTTGTAGATTATGTGATTCTATAGAAGATGATTCTTGTGCTTTTATGAGACCAAGTGTTTTTGAATTCTCATCATTTGGCGAAAAGATTAGTGTTGGTAGGGACTTGTTAAAGGATGAAACTCTACTTGAAGGTAGGTATATTTTCTTATGTTTTTGTTCTATGTAGTAAATGAAATCCTCAAAATTATGAAAAGAAACGTAAAACAAAAATGTTGTTGGTTTACGTTTCCTACTAGGTAATCAAAGACCGTTTACACACATCATAAGTTTGGGATTTTCTCATGGTTAACTTTCTCCTAATCATGTTCTCTATCACTCTCTCTCAGAACTGACCCTTTGTTTTTTTTCCTCCATGTCCATGTTTTCCTACATGGAACCCGAGTGTGGGTTAACTCAGGTGGCCTTTGTACTTCCTTTTCTTTCTTTCAAAGTAATGGTGTTACTGACTCTTTTTCCGATGTGGGACTTTCAATGAAATTTCAAAACCCAATTTAAAAAAATTGCGAGGACGCAATTTCTTAAGGGGGGAAGATTGTAACGACCCGAAATTTGAATAAATCTTGTTTCCTAATTTCATGTGTTATTTTTTATACTAAAAAAAATGTTTTATTTGATAAACATGATTATAAATAAAATGAGACCATTGGTTTTTGAGTGTTATATGACCATCGGTCAATATGACCACTGTGAACAAAATGTTTCGATTATTGTCTCTAAATACAAGTAATCTTGGTTAATTATTATAGAAAGAAGATTTTATGGCCTCACCTAGTAGCCTTGGGCCGATCGAAGCCCATCTAACAGAGATTGGGAAGGAGGTAGCACCATTGGGCTTTGATCTGGACCAAATCCAAGCCGAACTTCATCATGTGAAGCTAGAACGGAATCGCCTTCGCGAGAAGTTCAAACTGATAGAAATTACTACTCGGGCAATGTTGACTGAGCCGCCCCAAAATTCTATCACCCTAGCACACCTTACTCTTAGGTCCTATGCTGGTATTATAAGGGGTTATGTAACGAGACCGTAATTGCCTTGTGTAATCCTTTTTTTTAAATAAAAATTTGGATTTCTTCTTATGATGATGTTTATGAATTTTCAAATGACCGGATAAATATTGTATGCATATTTTTGATGAATTTTAGAAAAAGGATATTTTAAAAATGGTTGTGTAAACCTTAAATAATTAAAAATGTGTAATGATTTTCGAAAAATGGTCTTCTACAATTATGTTCAGTATGAAATTTAGAGTCTAATAAGATCAACTTGATTTTTGATGAATAGTAAATTATGAATAGTGATTTTATGATTAGGATTAGTAATATGACCAAATGGATTAGTAATCTCACTTAAAGAAAGTTTTAAAATAATCTAGGCACCTTGATTAAGTAATGTGATTCAATAAAATAGTTAAATAACGGTTTCATTAATTATTATTCAAGTATTAGTTTTTTCGGGTGAATAGTGTTTTTTAATTAAAAATTTAATTAAAAATAATTAGAAAATTATTTTTATAAAAATGACTTTATTTTTGAACTCAGAGCATCGATATTATGTTATGGTAATTTTTGGGGTTTTTTCTGAAAAAATGAATTTTCAATGAATAGTGTTTTTATTTAAAAATTAAATTAAAAATATTTAGAAAATTATTTTATAAAATGGAGCTCATATTTGTAATCAGAGCGTTGATATTTGGTTAAGGTGAAATTTTGGGATTATTCTGAGAAAGTTGAATTTTCGATGAATAGTGAAAATACAGTTTTTAAGTTACAGGTGTTTAATGACATAATTAAATGATGTATTAAGTTTGTAATCAATATGTTCGAATTATGAATAGTGAGATAAGGTATGAGGTGTCCCAAGTGGCCAATACCATGGGCAAATACCATGGGCAAGCCCATGGTTTTGCCAAAACCACTAATGAGGTGTCCCTTTGCCATTAATGCCTTGTCCCCTCACTTTCCCTATAAACACCAAGCCATCCTCTCATCCATTCGACTCCCCACTCTTCCCCAACAAAGTTCTGGTCTCATTACCTCCCAAGGAGTCCTCCCAAGGTGCCCCCAAGCCCTCAAGGTCCCAACCATTGAGGTTTAAGAGTTACATTTTAAGGTAAGGGATCCGACCCCTCTCTTTCTTTTCAAGTGATATCTTTTATGTCATTCCTTTTATGCTCCATGTCCTTATTTTGGAGGATGTTATTTTATACTCCTCTTACTTCCCTTTTTATGTTCATATGATGAAAGACCCCCTCTTACTCTCATTATTTCGTTTTAAGAAAGTTTAAGTGGCGCCGTTAGGCTGCCGAATTTTCAAGGGATTCATTCACCTCTCTCTTTTTCAAAGTTCTACTTTCATGTCAAGTCTTTCAAGTTCATTTTTATTATGTTGGGGTATGATCTCTATATTTATCATACCAGTCTTTTATGATCACATGATGAGAGACCCCATTTGATCTCTTCAATTCAGTATTTTGATGTCTTAAGTGGCGCCGTTAGGCTGCAGAATTTTTAAGTGGTTCTTCACCCTTCTCGTTTTGAAGTTCTACTTTCATGACAATTCTTTCAAGTTCCTTTCTATTATGTTGGGGTATGATCTCTATATCTATCATACTGGACTCTTATGTTCATATGATGAGAGACCCTATTTGACCTTGTCAATTCAATTTTGTTGAAGTTTAAGTGATGCCGTTAGGCTGCCGAATTTTCACAAGAGAAATCTTGTTTTGTTTTCTTCCTTTCATGTTCTTCATTTCATATGGTATATTTTCAAATTTCATTACCATGTTCTTAAATCCCTTATATTTTGTCCCTCTACTGTTTGATGGGTCATTTATGAATGTTTTACCCATGTCCCCTCTCTTCTCAATTTTTTCTAAAACCTTGTAACATAGCCGTTATGCTGCAGAATTTTCCCCTCAAAATGCCTCTCTCTTTTCTCAAAAATTATTTTATGTTATAAAGTGAATACTCAAAGCTATTATTTCTACAAGGGTATTCACATATATATCAAAATGTTCCATTTTAAATTCTGGGATTTACATACATGAGACCCGCTTCCCTTTCCGTGGGTTTAAAGTGCCGTAAAGATCATGTCATTAAAGCAGTTTTTAAAATGTTATGATTATGAAATGAAACCCATTTATTTTATGCTATATGGGTTATTTATGAAATGTTTGATGATGATATATGTGGCTCACATGATAATAAAGTCAAATTTAAGGGTGCGCCCTGATAGCGCTCCAATGCATTGGGTAAAGACTTAATCTCTAGAGATGACCATTTTAACGACGCCTTGGTGAATAACCTTGATAATTTTTAACGACACCTTGGGGATGGACCTTGGTGAAACGAAACGATTGTCAATATTAAATGTTGCAGCCACATCTTCAAGTTATGAAAAATGTTGTTTTTATTATGAAATGCCTCATGATTTATTTCTCATGCCTTAAAGTCCTTTTCATGTCCTTATTGAAGTATATCCAGTTCAAATGTAAAATGTTCCTCTTGTTTCCCTTACTGGGCCTTCTGCTCACCCTTTCTTTTGATGTATGTCCCCAGGTTATGAGATGCATAATGAACATAGTATGAACTAAAGGAGAAGCCTTTCAAGTGTTTAAGAGGAATGTTTTATGTTTTTTTTATGTATTTTGTTCCTGGTTTCCAAGACACTAGACCTTAAAGATCCTCGGTTATGTGTAATGTAATGAAAGTTTATGTTATAAAATGGCGGGATGCTATACTGATAATCATTGAAGAGACCTATAGTTTGATTTCACATGCATGGTATTTCTCTGAATGTCACTATGGAAGAGAGTTATGAGATTTGGGAAGAAGGGAAATCATAGTCCAAGGTACATCAACCCTTTTGAGATCCTTGATCACATTGAAGTAGTGGACTATCAACTAGCACTCCCACCGAACCTATCTCAAGTACATGATGTATTCCATGTATCACTCTTGTGGAAGTATATACCTGACCCATCACATGTACTCAATCCAGAGGTGGTACCCTTGGTGAATGACCTCTCTTATGAAGAGAATCTGGTGAAGATCTTAGATCGTAGGGAAAAAGTTCTACTAAATAAGACAATGCCCCTCATCAAGGTGTTGTGGTAAAACCACAAGTTTGAAGAAGGAATGCATGAATCATAGGAGGTGATGAAGTAGAGTTACCCTCATCCATTTTAGTGTGGGAAAATGAAATTTCTAGGGTGAAATTTCTTAAGAGGGGAGATTGTAACGACCCAAGATTTTTTTAATGAAAACTCCTCTTGATCTAATTTAATGTCTTATTAAGTAAAATGGTTATATAAAACATATACACTTTCTTGGTTTTATGTTTTTGGAATTCAAAATACCATTAAGAATTTTTACCTTTGCTAATATAGTCGTTGAATATTGATCAATTTATTTATATAAATATTGGGATTTAACATATCAAATTTACTCAGAAAAAGGAAGTGATGGACTCATTCAGTAGAATAGATTCATACGATGCCCATTTGTTAGAGCTTGGAAAGGAGGTGGAATCATTGGGATTTGATCTTGAACAAGCCCAATCTGAGCTTCAACACATTAAGACTTAACTGAACCGGTTATCGTAGAAGTGGAAGTTTGTAGAGACTACCACCCGAGCAATGTTATCTGAGCCACGCCAAGAGTCTATCACCATCACACACCTTAACCTGAGGTCTTATACAGGTTTTATAAGGGGTTATGTAACAAGAACCTATCACTATGATTATGTGAATTAGTTTTTTATAGAATAAAGAATATACATTCATTTTTTTATTGTTACTTTATAAATGGGTTTTAAAACACAAATAATGTTTTTAGTTAATATTCAATTAACAAGTCTATTTTGATGAATTAATAGATTTTTTAAATTAAAAAATCTTTTAATAAAATATAATTACTTAATGACTTTTTATTAAATTCAAATTATTCTATAATTTTTATGAATATAATTTTAATTTTTATTAAGGTTTGAAAGCTGTTTTTTTCTAAACCCATGAATTTTCGATAAATTCCTGTTTTTATTTTAAATGTAAAAATTCAAATATTTAGAAAATTATTTATTTAAAATGAATATTATTTTTTTAATTAGGACATCAAAATTATCCAATGGTGAATTTTTTTATAATTTTCTGAGATAGATGAATTTTTGGGTAAGAATTAAATACTGTTTAATTATATAATGTGTTTTATGACATCATAATGACCCAATAGTGAAGAAATTAAATACTATAAATAGGTAGTTCTGAAAATATATGTTTTAACATTAAAATAACTTGGTTTAATGTTTGATTGATTTATTTTACAAAGCATTAGTGGACCCTCCAAGGCTTATAAAATATTTTAAAATTTAAATTTTTTCATTGGGAGTGTGACTACCCTCCACATAAACAAGACAAATATTTTAAGTAGTTCAGCCAATGGAATTGTAAAATAATATTTTCCAATACCCTTTGGCATAAACAATTGGAAAAAACCACAGGTTGGTTTGTGGTTTTGATTAGTTTAATGTGTAGTGTCCAAAACCTAAATAATAAAGAATTCCCTGTTTTTTCCTATATAAACACACCCAAGCTCCCACTTATCTTCACTAAAAAACATTGGATCACGTCCCTACCCTATCCTCCTCTCTCTAAAATCCTCCCAAGGCTCCCCAATATCTCAGGAATCATCTCTCAAGCCCCTCCCAAGCTATTGGGATCACACTTCCAAGTAAGGGATTTCTTCCTTTCTTAATTTTGTCTAAGTTTCTTTATGTTGTTATCCCATTTTATTTTAAATTAAAAATTTAGGGGTATGATTTAGAACCTCCCCCATACTTACCTAATTATTTCTTAATTAGGATATGCCTCTTTCTCTCTCGTTAATCTTTCACATGTTCACATGTTACCATATCGAAATTTCATAAGAGTTATTCCATTTATCCTCTTTCTTCAGGTTTCTTTATTATGTTTCACCTTATATTTTCAAAATTCCATATGTTGGGATATATATATATATATATATATATATATTACCCCCTTACTTTCCATTTAATGTAAATACTATTAGATACCCCTTTCTCTCTCATCAATTTTTTTTATGAATTTTTATGTCACACCGTTATGCTGCCAAAATTGCACCGTGATTTTCCAAGCCAAAATCATTGTGTAGTGGATACCATATCCATGTATAAATCAAGGTTATTCACATTTATTCGCATATAAATATTTAATGGAACTTACATGTATGTTTTCTACATTCTTTAATTGTGGAATAAATTATGATATTGAATGATTCCATGTTATATGGTCTATGTTGCACACTTATGCATGAAATGAAATGATTAAGAAGGGTATGCTCTGATAGTGCTCCAACGAATTAGGTAAATATTAGTATCATGATACATCATGTGAAATTAGGGTTTACTAATTATAATTCAAGTTCAATGAGGGTTTACTAATGCTCCATGTGCAATGTGCCTTGGCTCATGCTAATATCATGTTAAATGTTGTTGCCACATTTCCATATTTTGATAATCATGATATATCATGCATTTATGTTAATGTTTCTCTTATGATCCATTGATATGCCTATTTCCTAATTATTATATTCTATATGTTATTATTTTTTTACTCCCTTACTGAGATTTATAGCTCACCCTTTTCTTATGCATGTCCTCAGGTTATCCAATACAATTCTATGTATGAAGGAATGTTGTGGTCATGTAAAAGTAGTTTTCAATAAAGATGTTGTGTTTTATGTTCTATTTTGTTTTTTGATGTTCCAATGTTCCAAATAAACTAGACCTCTCTATCTTCTATCTTGTATTAAGTTAATATTTTATGTAATAAATCATGTTTATGTGTGTAATAAATAGCGGGGTTTTTATATGGAGATTTCAGATGACCAAGGAGTTGAGATTTTTGAATATAATTAATAAATATGATGATCATTCAATCTTAAGTTCATTATAGATTTCACTCAATAAATAGATTTTAGGGAGGGTTTTATCAGCCCGTCACACAAAGATGTTGTAAAAATTTCATATATATGTATTGAGTTTAAAAAAATCTCTGAAAATTTATAAAACATTAAATAGATCTAAAAAATTATCATATATGATATATTAAATAAGAACATATATATAGTGTTTGTAAAAACATGAAAAAAATAATGATATAGTAATTAAAATGGTTAATTACATGATCTCATGCATGCCATTTTTTTGGGAGGCTATTGAAAAGAAGTGGCTGCCTCATAAATAATTAAGGAGACTATAACTCCAAGATTAGATAAATAAAAATAATAATTGATGTATAAACAATAATATCTATCCTCATAAATGAGAATATGTTAACATTACAATTAAAAATAATGAACAATATATAACCCATTATCTATCAAACTGAGTGATATGTATTTTAGATAAGAATACATACATAACTATGACCCCTTATGGGAGGATTATATAGAAAAAGGTCCAAAATAAACCAAAAATAAATAAAAATATGTAAACAAAACCAAGTCCCTAATATTGGACTGGTCCAATCTCGTATTTAGTATATCAACAATCCCAATCAACCATCAATCATAGGGATATTTCTACTTTACTAATTTGCAACCATGAATTATGCTTGCGTACCCCTAGTGGCTCACATAGTTTGTAAGTACAACTCATTAGGCCACCACCAAGGGTGCCCCTAAAACTATTCATTCTCATTAAAGTGCTTTCTAATGTTCTATAATTAATTACTACATATAAAAAAAATCACTATCCATCCTCAGGTTCTTTGGTGACATAGAATAAGGACCATACCTACTTTATAAAATATTATATTTTTTAAATTAGAAGGCATAACCACAAAGGGGTAACCATTTCCTAACCCAAAACCATTATAATATCACCAAGGGAGAAGCAACTATAATCCCATAACCATTATAATATCACCTGGGGGGAACCACATCATACACCTGAGCCATTATAATATAAGCAAGAGGGAACCAAATCTAACCCAGAACATTTATAATATTAATAAGGGGGAACCGCTTCCAGCCTAGGAATCCAAAAAATATAACCCAAGGAGAACCGTGTCCGAACCTAGAACCATTATATTCATTATTATATATTTACCCTAACCTAATAATTTCAAAATTAACTAAAATTTAACGACTTATAAATCATTATGCTTAACAAAATACAATACCTTATAAATAATAATAATTTTCTTTTGGGGAACCCCACCTGTTTCCATCTAAATTAGTATTTTCTAAAAAACAATGCACAAATTCATTGGTGGATAATGGAATAGGGTAAAATTATTCAATGTAATGGTAACGGTATTTGGAATTTGTTTTCATAATAGATCTAAACATAAAACATTTAATTTAATGTTAGTTCAGGTATATATTTGTTCGTTTCCACTGTATATAATATACACATATAAAAAATTGTAAATTTATGTATAATGTATGGAGAACCAACCTCATTATCCTAGTTGGATTATCAATTATTATCACTATCTAATTCAAGATTAAATGGGATAAATAGATAAATATAGAAGAAAAAATTAAATAGGGATTATGTGAACATAACTATTATCAATAATTAAAAATTGCATAAGATAGTGAGAAAAATCAATTTGGGGTGATAGATAGGACTATGTATATCACCTAGAAAAAATTGTGCTTGAAACTATTCAAAAATGAAGAAGATATCACCTATTGTTGAAACGAGGATCAAGAGGACTACTCTTGGAAAGTGCTACATATACAAGTTTAAATACATGCCAATTCCACTTTTATAATTTTATTTAACATTTAATTAGTATTCCTAAGAAATTGGTGATAAATTCCATATTTTTCTAATTCATTGAATTCAATATATTCATTTTTAGATCCATTTTATGGTTATTTCATCAAAATTATTATTTTTTATTCTTCTTTATATTATCATATTCCAATGTTTTATGGTTAGTGGATGGAGGAATTGGATTTCTATAACTTCCCAACCGGGGAGTCACTAAAAGGTGACCCAAACCAGTGAGTCCCATGGCCTTAGTCATTCATCCCCTTATGCAAGAGGCTACCGACTAGCAGTGATGGTCTAAATTTGAAAAGTGTGGAGACCATACCCTCATGGTATGATTAACACAGTTGTATCATACGTGAATAAAAAAGTGGAATCATAATATAAATCAAGAAAAAATATAACATTCTAAAGAACATAATAATAAAAAATCCAAAAGTAGAGCCACATACAAAATGATTATCATGCCATGTCTCTAGAAAATTGGAAATAAATACATGGAAAGTAGAATCAAGTTAAATACATGTATCAAAAGTCAAAAAAATATCTATCTGGAATCACGAGAATAACTTGGTCATGAGATCCCTTTTTCCTAAGAAATGATCAAATCAAGCATCATTAAGTGGGTGATTTCCCTTTTCCCTACCTATATCGATGATGTTTTTTAGTGTACCAAAAAACAGCCCGAGAAGGGTATGAGATAATTTTCAGTAGTCTATCATCAAATGTTTCTATAACATGCCCATTCTATGTATAAACAGTGAATCATTTTGCATTATATCACCAGTAAAATAGTAATAAAATTAATGTTTCAATATTAAAAGTGATCTTTTCTAGCCAATAATTTCTCCCTATGAATAATAATCTAGAACCCATAATCATGAACACATTTATGTCATGATAAATTATGATCAATAACCTATTCTATGTAATCATGCATGAGGCATGAAAGGTTCAGATCCAAGGTATAAATGACCATGGAATCCTCATCGAGTCCATAGAGAATTTCAATGGAAACTCAGTAATGACTTGGGTGGATCCCAAGGATTATGTCCAATGAGCATGTACAAGTTCAGTCCAAGCAAGATAGATCTATGAAGTAGTAATATTCTTGGAATCCAAAGTAAAATGGATCCAAGGAGTAGAAATTTATATGGAATCCTATAGATTTTAGATACTAGGAGTAGAAATGTAAAAGGCATCCACTACCATATTCATGATCCGTGGAGAAGAAATTTCCATTGAATGAAATCAAATATTAATCCAAGGGGTAGAAATATCCATGGAATCCCCTATAATTATCAATTAATCTTATAATTTCATAAACCATCCATTATCATTCACATACAATGAGTTCATCAAACCCTCAACATATTTTCTCATTTAAAAATTCCTCCATTTAATAATATTCACATGAAAAGGAGGAATAAAACTTCTCCTATAACTCATTTTATTCTCATAAATATAAGGGTGGGATCCAAACACCCCATGTGTGGTCTAATTAAATTAAAAGGTAATAACACACCCCATACATGGATCATGTTGATTTGGATGATTACCAACCATATAATGTTGATATTTGTACAATGAAAATATTTTATAATCAAATTAATCAAGGAATTTAATTATTTTTAGGGGAAATTAATGATGGTATAAGGTGTATTATGGAAACAACAATGTATATAAAACCCCAAAATTTATGGGAAATGTATAAAACAAAAACCATATACCTGTTGTAGAACACTCATCCGGTATTGTCTCCTAAATTGATCTATATTGGAAAAAATTGAGAAATGAATAAACACATGGGAAATACGTAATTTTAGATTGCACCTAAATAACTCTATTGATTTGAAGAAAAATGATGAATGAGAAAAGATCAAATAAAAACTTAATGATTTATATCCAATGAGATGAATGATGTTTGAATCAGATTCTAGATCATGAAATAGGATCCCAGGCTACCTAAAAGGATTAAAAATAGCTCCCAAAAGACAATGATCTTATTCACTACAAGAACGGGAAAAAGGGTTTAAAAATTTAAATCCACAGGGGAAAAAAGGTCACTTCCATATTTTTAACATGGACACATGGGTTTTTAATATGAAAAAAACCATGTGCCAACCGCACACCCCTTAATTTCATAATAGGGAACTCACACAATTCATGTGCACATTTTGGGAAATTTTATGAAAACCATGCTACATGCCGATGCTAAAAACTATAGAGGTTCTAAAATGGATGTTAGACCCTTGGTGAAATGTTAAATAAAATTGTGTGACCATTTATGCACATTTTCCAACCCCTCATGGTTAGTAGTAACCCTATGTCTTTAGTTGCATAGTTTATTCTAACTATGCTGCCCAACTTATTTTCTACAAAAGTTGAGAATTGGGTTCAAAACAGGCCCTGAACATCCTCGAAACTCCAATGTTCTCATTTAAAATTCTCATTAGGTTAAAACCATGCAATTAAATTGGAATTTGAAATATTAGTACTTCCAAGAAAAATCCGGGATCTGAAAATCATCACCACTTAATGAAATTAGTCCCCAAATTTCACTTCAAATTTTGGTCAGTCATCCTTTGAGAAAAATTCTAACCAGTGAGCATTTTTTTTGGCCTCCATCTCACAATTCAGGTCCTGTACATGTCCATGCTTCCATATCACTTATACTAGAAGAACTTACCAGACTTAGAGAGCCTTCATGTCTGGATCAACAATATGTATTGGATTTTCCTCGAAGAAAGAATCTATATATAACTCATCCTAATCTGGATGAAGAGTCTGAGATTGGTCTGGGTGATAATGATATAGCTAAGATACTTGGAAGATGTTATTTGTTGCTCAGTACCATTGAGGTAACTGAAATATATAGACTATGAACCTAACTCTCTCCATAATCTCAAATGGCCTGAGATATCAGAGAAACATATTACACTTTCTTTGAATTCTTCTATGCACCAACCTCTGTTAGATACACAAAAGACTCGATCACAGACCTCGAACTCCAAAGTTCATCAAAGATGATTAGAAAAAGATTTTTGTCTAAACTATTTAGTAGAAATCATCTTTCTGATCAATAGAAATTTCTTCTAAGTCTCCTAAATGAGAAGAGGTTCAATAAATGCTACCTCTCTTACCTATAACTACCATAGAGGAGATTAGCATAGTTTACCATAAAAATAATCATAAGCAACCATGTGTGTAGTCTCCTGATGGATAAATTTTTTGATGAATTAAACCAGGGGTATATACCTCTCCAAGAGCCCCCAAAATCGAGGATACAAGTTCTAAAAATATCCTCTCAAAAATGTATGGTGTACTCTGACTAGACATTGGTCTGATGGTGGTATTCTATGATCAGAAGAAACTATGTACCCAATTCCCTATGTAATCCTTATCAAAACCAAGAGGTAAATAGAGAGTCCCTATCTGATACAATGGTGTGAGGAACCCCATGAAGTTGCATAATCTAATTGAAATAAAGTCTCTCAAGATCATCTACAATGAAGGTTTCCCTAATCGGTAGGAAAAGGGAGACCATCATGAGCCTATCCATAATAACCCACACAATGTCACTTCCTCGAGGAGACCATGGAAACCCAATCAAGAAATCCATTAGAACATCACCCCATATCCACTCAAGAATAGAAAACTACTATAAAATTCCTGATGGTCACTAGTGTTCTACCTTCACTTGGTGATAGGTGAGTAATCTATTAACAAAACTAGCTACCTATGATTTCAAACTTCACCAAACGTATTGACAGCATAAGTTAGGATACATCTTGGTAACATTTAGATGTACTTCCCACACCTAGGAATGGAACTCATCATATTTATGTTTATATATACTAGAACCCAAACATGACCATGTATGCAATAATTTTATCCTCACTGAGGGTCCAATAAAGAGGTGGGTTCTCACCTTCTATGCTCTATTGTAGGATTATTCCGTAAAAATTTTATAACTATCTCATCATCAATCTATCCATAACAGTGTAAATGATAACTTTGGATGAGAAACATGTCTTCCTAACACTATCCATAACTTCTAAGTCACCTTATGAAAATAAGAGCATAATCTTCCACTTTCTAATAGCTTCTTAAATCGATTTTATGTGAGTCCTCATACTCAGTGAATTGGAATCTACATTCCCATTTCTCGGCATATAAGTTAGATCAATGTCAAAATACTATAGATATTCCACTTCATTTCCTAAGGTTCAAGTCATGCTATGTAAATATGAACTTGAGAATTTTGTGGTCTATGTACACAAAAAAATTCCCTCCCCATAAATAATTCCTACAACCACATAAAGAAAGTTCTTGAGTGTCTAACTAAAGAACATGTGTCAGTTAGTTCCTCTAATGTGGTCTCATCTGATGACACATGTATGCCTGGACTCACTACTCCTACATTAGAACTACTCCTAGACAAATATCATATGCATCACAATATATAGTATATCTTATGACTAGCTCTGATAGAATTAGGACTAATGCTAAAGATAATATCTCTTTAATCTTTTGAAAAGATATATCACATACATATGACCATACAAACTTTAACTCCTTCGTATTCGAGCCTGAAAGAGGTGCATATAAGTATGAGAAGTCCTATATGAAACTCCTATAATATCCTTCCAGTTCTAAGAAACTTAGTATGTAAAAGGAATTCTTCTACTATTCCTTGGAAACTAAAGCTCCCACATTCTATTGGTCAACAAATACTCCTATCTATGTGATAATATAACCCAAGAAGTGAATATTATCAATCCATAAGTGTCACTTTATAATATTATCATATAACTGATTCTATCTTAGTGTATCCAAAAAATTATTTTGATATTTGGAATGGTTTTTTCGATTGTGATAATACAAAAAGATATATTCCATGAATAAAGTGAAAATAAATCTAGATAAGGATTAAAAACCTGGTTCACCAGTTACATGAAAATTTCTGGTGCATTCTTATGACTGAACAAAATTACCACATACTCATATAGACCATACCATCTACAAAAAGCTGTGTGATGTATGTTTGAAGGCCAAACATGTACTTGGGGATATTCTGACCACATATATATTTCTGACACAACCCATAACCCTTATATATAGTCGAAGAGATTATATATCCCCAATAATGGATACTAGTTATTAACCATCATCTGGTATAATGTTTGATAATACAAAAAATGAGGGTTCTATACACCTTTTTCACAAAAAGGACCAGTGAACCCCATAATGAAGTACTAGTTCATATAAAACCCTTATATTCAAAGCCTTCTAGCTACCTCTTGATATCATGTAACTAAAAAGTATCCATTAATTAATGAGTAAAGTATAATATTGTTTCTCTTGGCACAAGATCGACAAGGAACTCAACCTCTATCTCATGAGTTAAATAAGAAAAGTCATCCGAGAAGACATCCCTAAAACTAACTACCAATAGAGGTAAATATGAATAATGAAATACCCAATCAACCATATATAAACTAAAAATATCAGTAGATATACAACCCTACCCATTATTTTTAGGACCTTATATACCTTCTTGGACATCCCATTAACCTCTTTCTCGATAGTCGTATAGGTCTCTATCGCACTAAATTATTATATTTTTTCCATCTCCCATATTGATGACTGAAGATAGAACTACCATCAACCAAAATATGACTAGTATCCCTCTTATTAGAATCCTAAAAAAAGCGCTTGCTACCACCTATCAAAAAATCATGTGGTCTGGAGGTTTAAATTTTGTTACTTACACCCCCATATTTCTTATGGTTCCATTTTGTAATCAGTTATTGATTCACTATCATAGTAATATTAGTCAACCAAAACATGTTTACCTATAATGGAACAACATTCTTGAGACCTTCCTTAAATAATATTTCCCTTGATGTATTATCATCAAGGTAAATAGGTGAAAGTAATTAAATCTCTTTAAAGCATGATGAATACTTCGTAACAGTCATCACACCATGATCTAGAGGAAAAAACACATGGGCCCATTCATACCTCAGGGTATAATGAAATATGAAATCATTAAACATGGATTTGGAATCCCTCCAAACCATATCTCAATGTGTATTAGCCTAGTTCAAAACATCTGACCACCACTTAGCTTCTCCCAAAAGAATATATGTCATGAGTGTCACTCTCATCTTAGAAGTTATCTTGATATGATCAAAAATTGATAGAACACTCTCAATCCACAGCTCAACATCCTGTGGAGCTCTATCCACTAAAAATGTGGGAAGATTCTACTACAGGAACACACGTGTCAGCTCTTCCATGGAAAAGGACGGTTGTAAGGCTCCCTGACTGTTATGTATAAAGTGTAAGAAAACCTAATAAAATTGTACATCATCAACCATATCCATTAAAACTAAAGGTTCCACATGTGGAAACACTAGAGGTTATAATAGAGGCTCAAGGCCCACCACCTCTTGAGTATACTCTTTTCCACCCTCCTAGAGCATGACTGTAGGCTTTCAGGGTGTCATGTCTCTAAAAATATCAATACACGCCTCAAAAAAGAATCTCGTAAAAACTAAATCATAGATAAAAGGACAGGATAGGTCAATGCCTTCATAAAAAATATTCACTCCCTTATTTCTACTCATAAATCCATGAATGTATAATAGGATATACTATAAAAGTTTCAATAGACACAACATGTTGTCCACTCAAAAGCTAGATCTAGGTGTGTTAGCCAAATTAGTTTGAAAACCCTAAGGGGGGGGGGGGGGGGGTGAATCAGGTTATGATAGGTTAAAACTCCCACCCCTTCAGATATTTCTTCTTTGTTTAACAAAAAAATATTCCCTATATTTCGTGTTTTTTTTTACATTTTTTCAAAAAAATATTTTTTAAAATACCACCAATGTTAAAATAATTTATTTTTTACCCCCCAAAGGTGGCACCTAGTGTGCCGCCTTTGGGGGTTTTTCCACCCAGGGAAAGGCGGCACACGATGTGCCACTTTTTCCCAAAAACTAACTGCAAAGGCGGAACACCAGGTGCCGCCTTCGCATAAATTCTTTTTTTAAAATTTTTTATTTTTATTTATATTTTTTTGTTTTGTTTTGTTTTATATATATATACATATATATTTATATATATATATATATAAAACAAAACTTTTCAGCAGAATTTTTCTGCTATTTAATATCTAGCGGTTCTGCCATTACAGCAGTCTGGATTCTGACTGATACCCTCACCCAGGACTAACTTTTATAAGAGGGTTTGCCCTGAAAACAATAATGCATTTCCGATGTGGGATTTTGGTTCTCCTTTTCCTGCACAATACATTCAACGTTTCCGATGTGTGATTCTGTTTCAAGTATGCGACTTTGAAAGACTATAAAACATAAACTATAAGACCAATATAAATGAAACTTTAAACACTGATTAAACATATAAGAAATAGTTGAAAACAAAAATAATTTCATAAAAAATGTTGATACAGATTAATTTATAAGCTTTCAAAACCACCTACTTGAAACTTAAACATATTTCAAGTACGTGAATTTAAAAGCATATAAAAGATAAACTATAACACCAATACAAATGAAACTTTAAACATTGATTAAACATATAAGAAATAGTTGAAAACAAAAATAATTTCATAAAAAATGTTGATCAAAAACAATTTATAAGCTTTCAAAACCATCAACATGAAACTTAAAAATGTTTCAAGTTCCCAACTTTGAAAGACTATAAAACATAAACTATAAGACCAATAGAAATGAAGCATTAAACATTGATTAAAAATATAAGAAATAGTTGAAAACAAAAAAAACTTCCTAAAAAATGTCCATAAAAATTAATTTATAATCTTTCAAAACCGTCTACTTAAAACTTAAAAATGTTTCAAGTATGCGAATTTGAAAGACTATAAAACATAAAATATAAGAACAACATAAATGAGACATTAAACATTGATTAAAAAATTACTACATATAACTTTGAAAAATAAACATTGCTACATATAGCGTTGAAAAAGAAACAATATTTAGTTAACATATGATGAAATTTCTTGGAAAAAATGCAACGTAAATCTGTAGGAATTAGATTTTTTATCAAAACATGATAGTCATGTGAATTGAATCCTTTTAAATTCATATAATTCATTTACACAATGTTATTGATATTTGATGAATACCCCTCTAAAACCTTTACATCATTGAACAAGTTGAAAAACAAATATATCTCTCCTCCCTAGAAAGAGTATAAACAGCATGAGGAAGAAACATTGGATTTTCACCCTTCACAGGAGCCAACTCTTCTCGTATTCCCATGTCAACCATGTCTAACCTTGCCTCAATTCCATCCTTTGTTTTTTCAGGGGAATTTAGCAATGTTCATATAACACTGTCACATACATTTTTTTACACATGCATCACATCAAGAAAATGTCTGACATACAAAACAATTCCAGTGTGGTAATTAAAAAAAACTGATCTCTTTTTTCAACTGATTTTTGTAAGGTTTTTCGAAAATGGTTTACCAAAAAGAGTGTTCAAATATTTTACTTTATCAAACAGTTGATCACCTGTTAGTGGAGATGATGTTGCATGTTGTTCTGAACATTCATTGAATGATGTTGTCCAAGATCGGTACTTATGCTGATGAGGTAGAAATCTACGATGTCCTAGAAACACAGATTTAGATGAATGTTTCTACCTAATTGATTCTTTATTTTCTTCACACATGGGACACCCTTGAGTTATTTTAATGCTATAGCCCGAAAAATTTTCATAAGAAGGGAAATCATTTATTGTCTCATACAACATCACTCTTAACATGAATTATTCACTTTTATAAGCATCATACATCATAACACTTGAATCCCAAAATAACATCAAATCCACAATCAAAGGAGCCAGATAAACATCAATATCATTACCTGGTTATTTTGGTCCTGATATAAGCATAGATAACATGATGAATTTCCGCTTCATGCATAACCAGGGTGGAAAGTTATAATTTACCAACATAACAGACCATGTACTATGAGTGCTGGAGAGTCATCCAGATGATATAATTTCCCATCATTATTTCTTTTAGCTTCATATGCCCAGCTTGGGAGATCATTTTCTTCTGGGAGCATGTCATTCAAGAGAGCAAGTAGTTCCGTAAAACTGATATCACTCCATCCATTTCATACTTTCAATTTATACAACATCAGTATAGTTGACAATGCTAAATATTTAGTGTAACCAACATACAATGACGTCTTTTCACAACTCTTTAACTTCTCAAACAATTTTTCGAAATCACGGAGTTTATCTTCAATTTTCTTTATCATTTCCTCAATATGATCATCATCATCATTGACATCTATAATCACATCCTCCATATGGTCTTCTTCATTATCCATATTTGTATTCATATCGGATTATACATAAAACATAGTTTTATCCCAGCCAGTAACTATATTCTCTTTTTCTCCATATTTATTCCAACATTTATAACTCCGATCTATTCCGTGACATATAAAATGTTCTTCCAAATCCTATGGAGTAAGTAGTCTAGAATAACAACAATGTAAACATGGACAATGGATTTGAGAAGGATCCTTTTCGTGATCCTTTGAAAACATTATGAACTCTTTCACTCTGTTCTCATACACTATTGTCAAACGATTATATCCATCAAATCATTATTCATCTCCATCCTATTTGAATCTCAAATATTAGTATTTATGGTTCAAATATACAAAACAAGACTTCCAAATATAGTAGAAGAGAACCACTTCCTTACAAAAATAGAGATTAATTGAGCCTAACCATTTCTAATAATGATTTGGAAATCAATAGAACCAGGATAGACCCCCCATCAAAATCAACACAGTTTCCAAACACAAAGTGGTTCGTGGGGATAATCACTTGTGTCATAGATGGTAAAACTCACACGTCATCATCCTCTATGACTCATCCTCCTCTATTGGGTCAACCCTTCTATGGTCAACTAGTCCATCATTTTATACCTCCCAAACCTAAAATACATATGGATGAAAACCAGTAGCCAACTTTATTTGTAAAGAAAGGATTGTCATAATCTCTATAATATGGAATTCAGAAAATATAATTACTTTAGATTCATTATAGTTTCCTCAAATCACCCTAGTCCAAACACAAGAATAATCAAGAATGATAAATCTACCACTCCTAGGTCTCTTCCCTACATTCAATATAATCATGCCTAATATTTTTGGTAAGATCAAGTTACTTACTTTAAATCACAGGGGGGGGGGTAATCACTTGTGTCATAGATGGTCTCCCATGTTATTCCATATGAAAATTTTAACAAATATTATTTACCTATCATCCCATTCTATCCCCATTAGTGTCTAATTCCAAACTCCATCTTAAGTGTAATATCAAATGAGTATATATTAATAAATTACCCTACATCCACTTCCCCACTAATATGGTCATTCTCACAATCTAATGGAATATTTATTATACTTAAACCCCTTCTATATAATCCCATAACCATATATCCACACATACACATGTCACAAACACATAAAAAACCATATCCACATAACAACCACACATCACATCCAAATCACAGTGTGATATCGTGAACATGAAGGACATAAAAATCATACTCTCCTCCTACAATGAACAACCCCCACTTTGTATCCACACCAAATACACATAATCATGTAAAAAAGAATATATATACACCAAAACCTAAAATCATTATAGGTCGTATATGTACACCCACTGTGATCCATTACAATGCATATTAAGTGTGAAGGGGGAAAGGGAATAGGGAGTGGTTCTATATGTGTTCCCTATATAATCTAGATATTGAGAAAAACACTCAGAACCAAAGTACCCATATGGATTTCAATCAGGTTTCTCGACTCAAGTGGTGGTGTGTAAGAAATAATAAGAAAATATAATAAGTATATAGTCACACATAAATCTTTCCTTAGGGTTTACACTAAACTAACACTCCAAACACCATCGTCAACCATTGTCTTGTTACTACCACCCTCTTATAACCAATTCCATTATAATGACACAAATAATCCCCAACAAATCACATAAGAATCCATATCAACATTACCAACTTCTTATTTCATTTAACATTATAATTTCTTGGATTTTTATTACCATATGCATTTCAATTGTTAACCATTTTAATGTAAAAACAATAATTAAATCACTACCCACTATAATCCATTCATTAATAATTAATAAGATTTATTCTATCATTAACCATTTATTAAAAATATGGAACTACGGTTTTATCAGTGCTAAAAAATCGCTCATAAATCCTTCCTGTATCAGCGCTAACATTTTAGCATTGATACATGCCTTATTTATCAGCACTTTTTTTGCATTGATAATGGGGCTTTTTATGAGCGCTTTTTAGTGATGATAAAGATTACCCTGCATCAGTGCTAAAATTTTAGCACTGATACATGGATTCTTTATCATCAGTTTTTTCTTAGCGGTGATATAAAGTGGTGCTTCCCTTGCCCATTTTTTGTAGTAGTGATAGCTTTGTCAAATGCTTCCCATTTACATGAATGAGATGGTGATTCCACAACTGGGTGTTGTATGAGTCAGTTGAGTTTGTTTCTTTATCGATTTTCAACACTTGGTTTTCATAATTTAATACATACAAATTGTTATTTAAATGTGTCATATCATAACATACGTTGTTCTTATAAAAGAAACAACCATTATTTACAAACTTGAAAATAAATCCATCCATATCGAAACATGATACATAAATTATGTTCTTGGTAACACTAGGTATATAATAATAGTTATGTAAAACCAGAAGCATTCCAGTTGGCAATGAGAGATGGTAATCGCCAATGGCCAACACAGCCAGCCCCGCGCCATTGGCAGCTCGAAGATCCACCACTCCTCTAGAAATATTCCTAAATATACTTATTTACAAAATTTGAATAAAAATTTGATCCCTAAATGATATATTTCTTATATGTTTAATCAATGTTTAACATTTCATTTGTATTGGTCTTATAGTTTATGTTTTATAGTCTTTCAAAGTCGGGAACTTGAAACATTTTTGAGTTTCAAGTTGATGGTTTTGAAAGCTTATAAATTATTTTTGGTCAAAATTTTTAATGAAATTATTTTTTTTCCAACTATTTCTTATATGTTTAATCAATGTTAAAAGATTAATTTATATTGGTGTTATAGTTTATCTTTTATAAGCTTTCAAAGTCACGTACTTGAAATATGTTTAAGTTTCAAGTAGGTGGTTTTGAAAGCTTATAAATTAATTTGTATCAACATTTTTTATGAAATTATTTTTGTTTTCAACTATTTCTTATAAGTTTAATGAGTGTTTAAAGTTTCATTTATATTGGTCTTATAATTTATGTTTTACAGTCTTTCAAAGTCACGTACTTGAAACAGAATCACACATCGGAAACGCAGAATGTACTGCGCAGGAAAAGAAGAACCAGAATCCCACATCGGAAATGCAGTTTGATTTTCAGGGCAAACCCCCTTATAAAAGGGAGTCCTGGGTGAGGGTATCAGTCAGAATCCAGATTGCTGTAATGGAAGAACCGCTGGATATTAAATAGCAGAAAAATTATGCTGAAAAGTTTTGTTATATATATATATAAAACAAAACAAAACAAAAATAAAAATAAAAATTTTAAAAAAAATATTTATGCAAAGGCGACACCTGGTGTGCAGCCTTTGTGGTTAGTTTTTGGGCAAAGGCGGAACATCGTGTGCCGCCTTTCCCTGGGCTCACTACCAAATTATACGGTCTGGGCTAGATTACTTATATGCCTAGGATCACCACCTTCACAATTTTTATGGTCATCTCACTTCTTTTCCCAAAGGTTATGACCTAAGTCTTTTTCTTTGCCACACTACCAATGGAAATGATCACCTTCTTACTCTTTATTTTCTAACAACTCTGAAAGGGATCCACACACAATTTGCAAACTTATTTCTCCCATCAATTTCAGGAATGAAAAAATCTACAATTATAGGTATATGATCTGTTGAAGTTATGATTTTACACATACTATTACATTGTAGAAATTTACTTTGTGAACAATCTTTGTCCCTTGACAAACTACCTTGAATCCTTCAGGAACTATGTTACCCCACATGGAATGAGTGCCTCACGAACCAACTCTTCTTTTTTAGAACATCCATGCTTTGTATATGGACTCTTCTTCCATGGACTACCTCTCCTTCCACATACAGACTCTTCTTCAAGATCCATTTTACTTTTTCGGATAAAGTGACCCACAAACCCTTTCATGAACTATACCCATGAACTACCTTATTCTCAGAAATTATATCCTATGAACTACTTTAACCTTTGCAGAATTCTCCCTCATGAACTAATTCACATTGTAGAATCCTCCCTGATGAACCAATTTTGATTTTACTAAATTTCATCCTTGAGAGATGATATTCTCTAATGATATTCACTATGAGTAATGATGTGATTAGGGGTATTTATATATCCAAATAGATCTAAAAATCCCACTAATCTAATTTAATAAAAACATAGATGTAGTATAGCCTTCACCACATACTATGCTATGCGGTCCACACAGTGCACTTTTTGAACAAGGCAGTCGATGTCTTCCACGAATGAAAAACCATTGTGACTCATCAAATTACTACCTATTTCTGAAAATGTCAAGAAACACATGAACTTAAAGCCTATTGTGAGCTGATTTGGCTATGTTTTCCATATACCACACTTTACGGTCTGTGTAGCATTGCTATGTGGAAATCCTTCCATTGATATTTTTTCCTTTGATGTTCCACAAAATTCCTTTATAGTCCACAAATTTTTCTTCATGATCTGCAAATCAGGGATCACTTTGCAGAAAACCTTTATTTTCCAAAAAAAAACTACTGATTTTTATGCCTAAAAATTTATCAAACACTAAGAAATTGTGCCACCTTAAAAACCTTCTTTGGAAAAATAA
The DNA here is from genome assembly GCA_963277665.1 of Viscum album. Taxonomy (NCBI): domain Eukaryota; kingdom Viridiplantae; phylum Streptophyta; class Magnoliopsida; order Santalales; family Viscaceae; genus Viscum; species Viscum album. The sequence goes on from OY728122.1 coordinate 1,261,100,325, forward strand.
ACCATTATTTTTTTGGTTGTTTTCCTTTTTCAACAAAAAATACACCACAAAAATAATTAAACGATACTTTGAGGGATTTGTTCCAATTAATCTCTCCCTTTGAGTTTGTAGAAAACTATTATCAATTTGATATATTGTTAAAGATTCATCCATCACAATCCAACATTTACTTATTTTGATTAAGATAGTGATAAAATATGTACTCAAAATAAACTCTAATACCACATGATCCATGCTCAACATGAGAAACATGGTTATGATGAAAAGTTCATTAATTAATCACTTCCTTCCTAAACCTCCAAAACCACTCAACTCCTTTCACTAAAAACCTCATCTATCTAGATATATATCCTTTAATAAATCAACTTTAGCATCTTAATATTTACAACCACCCTACTTAACTACTCCACCTCATATTCTCACTTATCTTGATTAATAAATTTTCTCACCTTTTATAGACACAATTCCCCCCCTTATCAACAAACCCAAAGGTCACTAAATTATGATCTGAAATAGGGTAAAGAACTCAGATCGGAACATTAAGGAAAACACACCATGCCTCGAGGAGAGGGGGTCCCACATCCAAAATTTTTTATATAAATGAAGTCAATTTAACTCCCAGAGCCAATAGATTCCTTTTGAATACTTCTTTGGGTTAGGCCTTTTTCAAAAAGTCTTAAAACTATCGTTCTATAGGAATGTACATCAACTTAACATGCCCTTAATCCACCTTCCCCTTAATAAAAAGATAATTTATTTCAATGTTCATTTTAATTTAGTGATTTACTAGTTTTTTATGAGATTTATAGAAATTGAATTATCGTAATGGATTCCAATCAGAGACTTCACTTCAACTCCCATATCATCAAGATGCTGCTTCAGCCACAATAACATTGTGCACTCTTGAGTTTCCACAATATACTCAACTACTAGGATACTCAATGAAATGAAATATTATTTACTTCTTAGCTAATAATTACACAATCCACCAAGATATAATGCACCACTTAACATAGTAACACTCTATTTGATGTGTATACTAATGTCATCAATTCTTCCTTCCATAACTTCTTTGTAAGGACTTTATTAATGAAATTCATTCTAGCCATGCTGTTGATAATTCGATTTCTTCTCTCAATTACTCCTTTTTTCATATGAAGTCTTTACTTTTGAAACTTTGTGCCTTATCCATGTTTGTCAAGTTTATCCTCTAATTAGCTATTTGTGAACATTGTTCCAATATATGTTCGAATCTTCTAGATTGATGGACCAAACATCTTCCCAACTTCCCTTTGATATGTTTTTATGCAACCTAACACCTCATATTTGTGAGTTATGACTATAACCCAATCCATTCTGCTAAAATCATCAATGAATAGATCATAATATCTCCTCCCATAAATAAATCTTGTAGAAATTGGTCAGCGCACATCAATATGCAATAACTCAAGAAATTTTTGACCTTTTCTATTTTTTATTATATGCATTTTGAATGATGTTAATTTTTTGAAAGACATCACACATATGGGTATGATCATGTGATAATATAGGTAGGTATCGAGCAACATCATATTTTACTAGATCTTCCAATAACATTTAGATTAAATGACCAAGAGGTTTATTCCATAACTTGTTTTGTTCTTCCTTGAAAAAAAAACATAAATCTTCTTCTCCACTTATATGGTAGAGATTCCCTTTTGTATGTTTTACATGTACAACAACTACACTGTATTTTTCCTTGATGAAAAATAATGTATTTGAAAAACTTATGGCATGTTCCATGTCACAATGTTAACTAATACTATGAAGGTTATGACTAAGACCTCCAAAAAACATGACATCAAAATGTCTCATATCTCTCCCCACAAAATTGGATTTTTCTACACTAATAATGTTCCAGGATTCATTATTACCAAATATTACGATACCTTCCTTACCATCCCTTATTCTAATAACTATATCCTTATTTACTATCATATGATAAGTGCATCCACTATCAATGATCCATATTCTTATGGTATATGATTCTTTAAAATCAATCTATGTAACCACTTATTTTTTCATCTTTTTTCCTTTTGATCCCTGTTTTTGATTTCATGCCCGATATTGATTGATAATCTTGATCTTCCTCAGAGTATGATGGAAATGCTTCATCTTGTGGGGATGAAAAATGATTTTTTTATTTTCATATCATTTGAGGATACATTTAGCTGCTTCTTATGACCTTATTCAGTCTTCATTATCACACTCCTCTATATTATTGATGTACAATATCATATGATGTGTTTGATTACTCTACACATGAAAAAATGAGCATTAAATGATATCCTAGAATATTGAGATTTATATGGTTTCCTCTGTTTCTCTTATTCCTTTCGATAAGTCTTGGATATGGAACACACATTTTTTGAATTTCCCATCATTCCACAGTAATAACACTATATGCATGATGCATTATTATATGTCACTTTGACACCACTGGTTGTTCCTTGGGTTATATGAATGTTCTAATTCTGATCTATTCCCAAATCAATCTTAAAATGTTGAGTTTGTGCTTGTGGTCTGAATTCAACCATTACTAATTTCTATTTTTGATCAAGCACTATACCATTACTATCAGTTGGATTTGACTATTTCTTTTTTTTTTCCATTGAACATATATGCCCCACTTTTATCTTTTCTGATGCATGTGTGGTCTTCTTTCCTAATGTCATACTGAGAGTTATGAGTTTTTAATAATCCTTTACACTTCATCACATATTGATTAAATCCTCTTCATGTTCATCAATACATTTTATTTGATCATTTCCTATTTTATTCAAACTATTAATTTCCCTTTTTTGTTTTTCAATTTTGAGATTGTTCTGAATAACCTTTTCTTAGGTCTCTGGAATTAGAGACTTCGTTTTTTCAATTTCATCATTTCTCTCAGACTTCTATTCTTCTTAGTACAACATATAGTGTTTAAAATCATGAACCATTTTGATGGATTTATTCATCTAGGCTCTCCAAACATCTATCTCTTTAGTTGAAAATTTTAATTTGACCTGAAGGTCAACTATTCCTTTAATTTCTCCTTCTTCACTGTCACTTTCTTCCCTATTTTTTTGGAATTTTTTAGAACTTCCACCATAACATATAGTTCTTGATCCTTACAGTCATCTAACACTTTTACCTTAGATTCTTCTGAACTATCATCTTCTTTCTACAAATAATTATTCTTTTTGAATAAATTTATCTTAATGTAATTATTTACTTTTATCTAGGATGAGGACTTATTCATGGTAAATTCAACTTTATCCTCTTCATCTTCTTGAATCTTCTTGGGGAATCGTGATGTAAAATGTCCAATCATTCCACATCAAAAGTATGGAAGTGGGATTTTCCCTTTGATCTTTCCTCTTACTCTTTGTAGATTTTAGGAGAGAAATGACATGACATTATCCACATTTCCCTCCCCTGACTATCTTTAATAGTGAGCTTCTTCATGGCCTTGAATCTTCTTGGGGAATCTTGCTACGAAATGTCCAATCATTCCACAAAAAAAGTATGCAAGTTGGATTTTCCCTTTGATATTTCCTCTTACACTTTGTAGATTTTAAGAGAGAAATGACATGAAATTATCCACATTTCCCTCCTCATGACTATCTTTAATAGTGAGCTTCTTCATGGCCTTGAATGTAAATTATTTGTACCTCTTCTTTTCTATAACATCATTATAATAATTTCTCATTTCATATGACACAAGAGTACTATGCATGTTATCCAATGTCATCTCCTTTATATCGTTATCTCCCAATAAAAAACCATCAGATTAAATTGAGGTGGTTTTTTTTATCAATTTGTACTTAACAATAATTATATCATCAATAATTTCTCTGAGACCGCACATGTCTTCTATAATAACATTCACTCAATCTAAGAATGTATCAATAAACTCATTAGGTTACATTCTCATATAATCATACTTGTTCCATAGAATATATAATATTTCTTTATATGACTTTTGAGTCACCCACATAAATATTAATCAATTTTTTCAACATAACATGTGATAAATTACAAGAAATCACCTTTGTATTTATTACATTGGATAGGGATCCCCCTAAAACATTAATTACTTTAGTTTTAGAATCCAATTCCCTCTGTTCATCATTTGATAAAGCACCACTATTGATAATAGCTGAAATTTCATGAATATATTCTTTAAAGTATCCATTTATAATGAACAAAAGAAGTGTTTAATCTGATTCATCCATAATTCAATTATTTTCCATCAAATATAGGAATCCCATTTTGATTGAAAACATTCATTTATTCCATTGAGAGAGAACCACTGACTTTCAAAAATTACATTTGATACTAATTATTATCCCAATTATCTTAACTAGGGGGTGAATAAGGGAAGGATAGATTAAAACTCCCACCTCTCCTGATATTGTTTCATCATTAAACAAAACACTCATTTCGCTCTTTTCCATAGTAAAGTATGAACAGAATTGGAATCCTGCACGAGGCACAACAATTTTACTTGGTTCAACCTCATTGGGATATGTATAATGATCTTACAAAGATTATGTTTTGATGTATCGAATCCATTAAGGATGACTACCAAATTATAATGTTTGTGATAAATCAATTCTATATGCCAGATCACTACCTTTACAATGTTTAGGGTCTGCTCACTACTTTTCCAAGGGTCACTCACTAAGTCTATTTTTATAGGAAACTATTGGTGGAAAGGATCACCTTCTTCCTCTTCATTTTCTCAATACTCTAGAAGGGATCCACACACAGTTTGTGGACTTGTAGGTCACTTCATTTTTTTGAATGAATACATCCTCAATTGTACGTAGATGTTCTATTGATGTTCCACTTTTCCACATACTATTAGTTTATAGAGATTTTATTCACAAACTTTTTTAGTCCCTTAAAAAACAACAATTAATCATCCATGAACTATGTTTCACCACGTGGGGTGAGTGCTTCACATACAACATCTTATTCCACAAACCATCCTTACTTCAGGGGCGATCACTTCTTCCATGGAAAACCTCTCCTTCCTTGGACCTCCTCTACTTTGTGACCTATTTTCCATTGTGAGAAATAGATCCTTGCAAACCCTTTCATGAACTATCCACACAAACTACCTACTTTATGAAAATTATCTCCCATGAAAAATTTCATCATTTGTGGAATTATCCCCCGCGAACCACTTCACTGTGCGGAATCCTCCCCCACGAACAACATTAGACTTTGCTGAATTTATTCCTTGAGAGATGATATTCTCTTATAAAATTTTATATGAATAAGGATTTTATTAGGATCCTTTATAAGGGAAAATTTATATAAAATCCCACTAGTTTAATTTACACAAAACATTGATGTGCTACAACCTTCACTACATACTGAGAATGTTATGCAGTTCTAAAACTCAACTCTCTATTAAGATATTGATGAATAATTCTAAAAAACATCATGGTTAACCACAGATCTCGATCAGATACAATTGAATATGGAACCCTATGTAACCTTAAAACTTACTTAATATATATTATGGGAAGCTGCTAAAGATATAAGTCTTCTCGAATAATGATGAAATGTGCTAACATTGAAATGTGATGTCCTACAACCCATGTAACACTATTTCCTTTAGACGTTTTTGAGAGTCTAATGAAAACAACCTTGGTGATATTTTCTCATTTCCATTATGGAATGGGTAATGGATGTAACATACAATTAGAAATTTTACTCTCTCACATAACTTTTACACATACCATGAACTGAGATACAAATTTAGTGATATCATTAGTCATTCCATATCACCATAAATACTACTTAAAATCTCTACACATCTTCATACTTCCTGGATGAATAGAGAATAAATAACTATACTATTACTATAAAAAATACTTATCCAACTCTTATATGGATGTAATACATACATGGTTCCTAAAACATATCATTTCATCATGAACAATGTTAAAATGAGGAACATTTATAATTTTATTACAGCTCTACAAATTAATTATTTTGCTTTTTAATCTTTACTTTGATAGATGGTTCAAAATTCAGTTGAGAAAGATAATATTTCTCCCCCCTTAAGTATTTACTGACCTATTCGTTGAAAATATAGAAATATTGGATCTATTATGACCCTTTTCATGGATAATCAAGCATAATCCTTTTATCTTAAGGAATCATCCACCCTCTTCTTTTTTCCAGGATGGTAATGTAATAAAAAATCACAATATTTAATCAATTCTTAAGGTCTTCTATGGCACATATTCAAGTCCATATATGTTAATATATAAATTAATATTTCTCTATTGTTATATATATTTCAATGTATTATACATACATATAATGAATCCATATCTTTAATTCAATAAATGTCTATTTTGACTCCAAATCATGATTTGGGTAACTTTTCCCCTAAAGATTTAATTGTTATGAGGTATAAGATATAACTATGCAATTTTTTGTAAGAAAAAAAATCCTAATATATTATTTTATGACCCACTATATATTACAATCCCTTCTATACTATAGGATAATGTAACAACATGTGCATTAAATAATCTTCCCATCATGTTCCTTGAAAGCTTCCTCACACTCATCAACCAAAAGGAACTTGGCTCCACTCAGAGTTAACATAGTGATTCTATTATAAATGCATGATAAGTTCTCCAAAAAACATTGATAATATCCCACTAAACTAAGAAAACCACCAATCGCATCCCCTTTAATTATTCCGAGACAACACTCAATGGATTCCTTCATTGAAAATTCTACCCATACAACCTCTCATGGGATTATATGACCACCAAATGAAACTTTTTACGACCAAAATTTACACTTTGTAAATTTTTCTTATATTTTATCCTTATTTAGGGTTATTATTTGAATTATCAAGTGATTTTAATTCTCTTCATTAATTTTTAAATAGTAAGGAATATCATCTATAAATACGTTCACTAATTTATTAAGGTAATATCTAAATAATATATTAATAAAATCCATAAAAACATTGGAGTTATTAGTAAGGATGAATGGAATCATAATATATTCATAGTTTACATACATTTCAGGGAATACTATCGTTGCTATATTCTCCTTTCTAGCCCTCAATTAATGATATCCAGAATGAAGGTCCATCTTGGAAAAGTATTTATCTCCACATAGTTGATTAGATAGGTCATAAATATAGGGTAGAGGATACTTATTCTTAATCATGATCTTATTCAACTCCTGATCATCAATGAAGAGTCAAGTCAATCCATCTGTATTTAAAAAAAGAATAGGTGTATCCCAAGGGGACATAGTTGGCCAAATGGACCCCATTTTAGGGTTCCCCCTAAGTCTCATTTTAAATTCTTGAAACTCAATCAGGTAAATTCTATAGGGATTCACTATAACTAGTCTGGCACTAGGTTTGAGTTTATTTATAAATTAACTACACATTTTTATGGGAGGCTACAAAACTCTTCTAGAAAGACATAAAAATGCATATAGAAAATTGGTATACCATCAATGTTGGGTTTCACCCCAACCATCTTGATAAAAACCAATCTTGATTAGGAATTAAAACCCAAATAAAGGCTGTGATTTCCCTTAGAAGTTCATATTTATCATTTCCCTAATAGATGATCATTAGTTGGTTTGGAATACAAAATGTGACTTTACTTAATTGAAAATTTATATGGGATTTATATAGATAAATCATATATATTACAAAGACAACATCAAATTCAACTACATTAAGAATGAAAATATTTATAAGAAGCACATTATCATAATATTCAACTAGAGAAGAATCATATACATGAGATGTGATCATTATACCATCAAGGGGTTTCAATTCTTATTCTACATCAAATATTGTTTTGGAATCTTCACACCCTTAAAAAATTCTTCAATATTAAGGAATGTTTATAACTAATTAAAAATAAGGCATTAGTATTTTTATAGTATTTGGTAAGTGTAACATTCACCGTGTCATTATCACACCCCTCATTAGAAACAATGATCACATGAGATGTCTCTTTGTATCTTGGATCAAGAGGGTACTAACATCAATCACCATCATTAACATTAAAATTTGGTAAATATTTTTAATAATTCACATACTCCTTGAATTTTAATAACTGGAGTCCGTGTGGTTATTTTTTTGGTTCTTTGTCACCATTTTTATCAATAGCTAACTTCTTCCCATCATTCTGGTATTTAATTTCTTGATGACCATTCCTTCCACACACAAAACATTAGCAAGTTCCCTTAACACCTTCTTCTTTATGTTTCTTCAAACACATTAAGCATAAATTAAAGATCTTATTCTTCTCTCCACTGTTTTTATAATTTACTTTGAATTAAAATTTCCCCTTTTTATCAAAACCATGAGATTGAGATGTAACTTCAACCTCTATTTCCACCTTGATAGAACATAATAATATCTCATCATATCTAAAAATGTGTCTTGTGGATAATGACCATCAGAAAATTATTTTTATGATAGTAAATAATGGATCAAACCTAAATTCATATTAGATGGTAATATCAGTAGAGTACATCAAAAGTATTATAAAATATTCCTCATAAGTAGAATCAAATTGAACATACATTTTATTTAGCTTATGGAAACCATTATCTATCATCATTAAAATAATAAAATTAATGTACTTATTAAAAAATATATTCTTTATCTCATCTCAATCATTGGAGTAAATTTTATCAAGTTCTCTTAAACCCTTGATGAGAGTCCACCATCGATCTGCTTCAACTTCTAAATGATAGATATCCAAAATTAATTTTTAATGTTTCGAAAATTGGAGAATGGAAAATACCTTCTCAATGGTACTAATCCATTTCTTAGAAACTATTGGATCAGTGGATCCATTGAGGCTGGTGTAAGTTTCCTTATGAAGGAATCAACCGAATGTTGTTCCTTCTTCTACTCGTTTTGATGTTCAGTGTGACTCATGGCTTGAGAATGTTGTGTGAGGATGTAAATGAGATTTTTCACTTTAGATTCCATTACATTTTACTAAATAGGGGTAAAACCATTGAATTGTTTTTCACACTCAACATTAACAAGGTTATTTCATGATCCATCCATGGACCAAAACCAAAACGTATAGTGTAAGAAACAATTCTCATAGTGGGGATCCGTATAATCATAAAAATTACTTATAGGATGTCTAAAACATGAAAAATTATTTTTAATCTTTGACACCATATGATTATCCTATGTCATTCATAGTCATCATCTTATTAAACTGTTGAATATGGTTTATAAAGAGTTTGTGAATTTAATAATTATATCACCTATTAGTTTCAAACTAGGTGTGTAACAAGGCCCGTTTTCATGCCCTAGGTGATAATCAAATATATATCAATTCATTATTTTACAAGTTATTTACCCCTATGAACCTATGTTCTAGAGCCATATCCACTTGTATAATCCATACATGGATGTAATTTCGTGTAAACCAATGACTATAATTTACCAAAATTTATATAGATTTTCATGTACACTAATTTATCCTTTGACATATCCTTATAGATCTCACTGAAGAATATCATCATATTTTAAAAAGGATTATAAAACCCATCCCTTAATACCATCTATAGCGACCCCGTATTTTCATACAATGATGTTACATCTATTTAAATGATAATTCATTACATAATACAAAAAATATGCTTGAGGTGTGTAAAGGTATAACACCTTTGGAAAAATGGATACAAAAATAACTGATTCATATGTGAAATACGCCATATCCAACAATTTTATTGATAAATATCACCCTTATTTAAAATATTATACATAATATATTTCTTCATAGCCTAAGAAAAGTAAACATAAGAAAGAGAGATCTCAAATGATCCGTAAGGGTAAATAATGGAGATATGTAAGAATAACATGAACATAATCGTATGAGAACATGAGCATAACATTTTTTAACAAGAAACTTCATATCAAAGATTATAATCTTGAGTCATGGTATAAATAGTAAAACATTATAATATATGAATAATTAGTAAGTCAAAGAACATGATCCAGGAAATAATAACATTTTTATAAGGCTTAGATATTTTGTATACACATAATCATAGAAAATAATTTCCATAATACTAAAGTCCCAATGCCAAAGATATCATAGTAGAATGTGTTCACGCCCCCAAACCATCATATTAGTCATGGTTTACTCCCAGGATCATAATAATGTACAAATCCCCCTACTAAACCTAGTTCAGTTTATATTCTAGTTCTTTCTATATCCTGAGATAAAAATAATTCCCCAATGCATTGGATTGAGATATTGGTGCCAACCATAAAAAAATAGAAAAAATAGATATTTGTTCTACAAGATCATAAGAAATTCATCATATCATAACCCATGAAATTAAATAAACATTTCATCATATCATAAACTAATGAGAAGAGATAGGTTTAATAATAATTTTATGTTTACATCAAAGAATAACCCATGAAAGGAAGTGGGTATCATAACTCATGGTATAACACATGGAAGAGAAACATATTTCATAAAAATAATTCCATCATAAACATAATTCATTTTGATAAATAATATTAATGGCTTACTTGGATTATATCCCGAGTTACGAATACGTAAAATTAGAAAATGTAATATTATATGGAAAATGAATTTTAAATTTCATTTAAAAAATTTCATAAGGAATAGAACTTTACTTTGAAAATCACTTTTTAAAACTAATAATTTATAAATAATTTTGGAAATATTTTTCTTTCAAAATTAATATTTAAACTTATAGAATAAGTTTTAAAAATCATCTAATAGATTTCTTAAGGAAAATATAGATTCTACTTTGGAAAAGAAATATTTTAATATAAAAAAATTTTAAAATTATTTTCATTGAAAATAAATATAAAAATTAGAAAATAATCTTGAAATAAAATAATGTTCTTGATAGTGGTAAATTCTGTTGATTCTGCAAAATTTAAAATTAGGATTCCTTTTAAATTTTTAGTAAAATCCAAATGGACATTGTTCAGAAAACTAAATGAAGATTCCTTGGATTTTTTATAAAAAGTAAATAAAGTGTAAAAAATTATTTAAAAAAGAATTTGAATATTGTTAAAATAATTTTCAAAAAACATTTTTTTGGATGAAAAATGTGTTTTTGAACAAAGACAGAAATAAAGATGATTTTTATTTAAAAATAATATTTTGAAGTCTTGATTATATAAACAGAGAAAAATTAGGGGAAACCAGGTATTCCCCAGAAATAACTATAGTAAAATAAAATACATGTGTTTCTTAAGATATAGATCATAATTTTCATCATTATAAGCATAATCCTTAGCAATCTTGATAAATGATGAGATTGAAACATTAAACCCTTTTCACATTGGTAACTTTTAATCATAAACTTCATAAACGAAATATTAAATGAGATATAAAATATAATTAGAATAAATAAATTTATGAAAATAAATTTCAAAGTGTAATTTATATAATAGATATAAAATAAGATAAGTTCATAACATAAAATATGTCATAAGGAAGAAAAATTGATAAATAAAATCTCATACGTTTGGTAAAATTTTAACTATAAACCCCATAAAATAAAGATCCAAAAATTGATATGTAAATTTTAAAAAAATAGGTTAATCCCCATAAAATTAATTCTTGGTAATTATATACACAATCCAAAAGATACATGTCCTGAATATGGGATGGGTCTCATATAAAGTAAAAAGTGAGACAGAAATCCCTTACCTTAAGTCTCATCTTTTATTGTACATATTAACAAATCCTATATAAAAAATATATGTTTATTATAAATATATTACAGAAAAATATGTGCATATATATTTATCATACAACATATTATTTAATTATGCCATTTTATTTCCTTTTTATTAACAATTTCATGTTAAATTCACCCCTCGGGCAATAAGCGTACTATTTTTTAAGTATGTTTTGATTTTTATTTTTGGTAATATTAATTTGGATATAGTTATATAATCTTATGAAGGATAAAAATGAGATAAATACCTTATATATTTAGTAGACAAGAGTTTTTAGTGATCCATAAATGTTATAGATTGAAAATGAAATACACTATTCATGGAGAGGGTAGGCTGTATATATGCATGAAAGCTGTTTCCATATTTCGGATGGTTTAAAATAATGAATGTTAAATAATATAATACCATAAAAGAATAATTTATATTTTATAAATATCAAACATACTCATGAAAACCATCATTATTACCTTATTTGAAAAGTGTAAATGAATCACATCATATTGCAAGGCGGTAGTCCACCGTATACAAGAGTGCCACAATCAGATTCCCACAAAATGACATGTATGAAGGTCTATATGATATAGAAATTATGTAAGTATAATAAAATAATAAATATTATATATATCATAATTTAATCCACCATTATATCCATCCATGATAGGTGGTGAATGAATAAGAATAATATCAGTTCGCGAGGCGGTTGTACACCATACAAATGTATAATGATTTTGGATCCCATTTGATGGAATACAAGATGGTTTTAGTTCATAAAATTAATGTACCAAAATAAATTTATATTTATTATATTTATTTTTTTATATAGTCATGTATTAATAATAATTAAATGCGGTGCATTAAGAAATAATAATAAAATCTTGATTACAAATGTTACCTCTTCTATGGAAGACTTCTTTTGGTTTTCACCAAAAGAATTCCTAGCATGGATCTATGATAATAATAAGGATTTCAGGATGGGTGGAGGTTATTAATTATGTGATTTGGATAGGTATTTTAATACCCAAATGGTTTTGTATATGTGAAGATGAGAGGATAAGGGGTGACCTTTTATTAGTGAGGTGACTAGCAGACTTATAATTTTTTGAAAATAAAAATACGGAACCACATTCTTATTATGTAAAAAGGATAAAAAATGGAAAATTGAAAATAATAGAATATATAAGGAATAAAATTTCTATTAAATGGTTTTTTTTTTAAATTTTTTTCTCATTTTTAACCCTTATTTGTTTTTATTTTAACACCCACATAAACACATTTTTACCTTAAATGTTTTAAATTATTTGTACATGTTTTACAGTTCATTAAGGTAAAAAATAATATTCAACTTATTTTATAGTTTAAATTATAATTAATAAAAATATATAATCCATTTTTAAAAATTAAATTAATAGTATTGGAAAATTTTAATTTAAAATTAATCATGGAGTCATGATGAGAAAGAAGGTTACCAAAGTGAAAATGTTCTAATGTTTCAAAAGTTATTATTGTAAAAATTAAGTATTTAAAATTTTAAATATAAATAAATTGGTCTAATTGATATATAATTGAAGTAATGTTACTTTTAATCCCATTTTAAAAAAATGAACCTCATACATTCATTAAACAAAAAGGTAGTTTTCAATAAAAACCATTATTTTTAACTATTCACAAAAAAATTATTCATTACTTTAAAATCCAAAAAAACCACACTACGATAATTATATCATGATGATTTAATTTTTTTTATTTTATAAAATTAGTTTTCTATAAGTGTAAAAAATTAATTTTATTTTTTCTCATGAAGAGAAGTAGAAACATTTATTGAGAAAATCATATTATGGAAACATATTAAGAGTTAACTAGAAATGAAGTAATTTTTTTATAAAACTTTTTTCTTTATATAAAACCATTATAATTAATATTTAAAGATTAATTATTATTATTTATATCACTATTTATAATATCTAGGTAATAATGGTCATTTTTAAATAATAATATTAATACTTTTTTATGGTTTGTTAAAACTATAGGTTGCGTGTGACACAAGCTATCAATGGAATAATAATTTTTTAAAATAAAACTCATAGAAAATAAATTCAATATCTAGGATTTGAAGATTATTATCGTATGGGTATCATTAAGAAGTATAGATGAGGAGGAGTAATTGTCTGTAAATTTAGTGGATTGGGTCACTACTTGGCCCTCAGGGACATTAAAAATTTTACAAACACCAAAACATATAATAATATATACTATATGTGTCTATCTGAGCAGATTTTACATGAGATATATAAAATACTATCTTTTCTTGGACTTTACCAAATTACATAACAACCACATCACACATAATATATATATATATGTATATCTTGAATAAATTTTTTATTAAGAAAAATCACATGTTACAAATGACACCATAGTTATTACATAGTGATAGGAAAATATTCAAAACGTAATATACATCGACCATATATAGTATTATAAAATGTATATGTACTGGTCAATCACTTAGGGAAATTTTAGAATGTGATACATATTTATGATTTATCAAAATAAATTTACAAGGGCCCCTAACTTAGCTTACTTCTACTTAAGGCACACATAAAGATAACCATACTCAATATGTGAGAGTCACATCACATATGTATGGGTTTGGGTATTAATTTTTTTCAAAAATTCCATACACAAAGTTCATTGGGATTGGAAATCAGAACAATCATAATAAGTCCATACATGATGGTTGATATGCCCCATACATAAGGTCTATTCCCCTATATGAAAGGGTAAAACCATAGATTCATTTTTGACAAGAGAATATGAAAGAGTAAAGGTGTCCCATACATATGAGAAACCCCCAATATATAATATTAAATATATAGACTAATTTCCATAAAGGTATGTGTAAGGGTCATCCTACCCCATAAGTGATGTTTAGGGATTTTCCATGTAATATAAAAGACTATATTTATGGGTAATTTCTCACTATGAATAAAAATCCTAAACATTACTATATTTTCTGCAATGTAATGTTTAATGTAAAAAAACATGAATATAAGGGTCATTATATACATATACATTTTCCCAAGAATTATCTAAATCCTAAAGGTAACGTATAAATTCATTCTAAAACACCACAAGGACCTTTTTCCCTTCTCAATCATACCGACTACTGAAAAATATAAGAAAACTAGGCCCTAAAATATGAACATCCAAAAACTAAATCCCTAATTTATTATATGACTTTCAACACCTCTATTGTATATAATTATACATATAAAATCAATAATTAAATGTAGAAACCATTCCTGAGCACTCAGTCATACATAATCCCCTTAAAATGTATTTCATGAGACATTACTCTAGATAGTAAACATTACTTCTTAAAAACTACTATACAATGTGTAGTCTAAATAAACATAATTAAAGATTTTATTTAAAACTAAGAATTATTTTTTTTGAATTTGTATTTTATAAAGAGGATTTATTATATGGATTAAAATTTTCAATATTATCATAGGGTGAATTTAATTTATATGGTAGAAATGTTTTTGATTTTTAGGTGAATAGTGAAAAATATAGTTTCAATAATTTTTTTAAAAATATATAAGCAAGCCTTATAAGTTTATAATACCTTCAAATTGATATAATTTAATATGTAAAACTTTTTATTTAAAAAATAATATGTTTGGTATAAGAAACATACTATTATAGTTTTAATGTACAATCCATAATTTCCAATAAATCATTTTTCGGCTTTTATTTTTATTAAATATTATTTTAGTAAAATTAGTAGTAATATTTCATTATATATCACATATATTTTTTATAAACCAATTTAAATCATGAAAACAGATTCCTTTATTATTTTACCATGTACATAAATTTTATGCTTCAAAATACACTTTTTTAAAAATTATTTTTTACTCATTACATGTGAAAATAATAAAATAATTTATTATTACATATAGAAAATGAATCATATAAAATAATTGTTTATTTTGAATTAGAATTTTCAAATTAATTAACAGGTGAAATTTCTATTTTCTGTTTAAAAATATTCTTCTAAGTTAAATATTAGTTACCTTGGAAAAACCGTTGATTTTTTAAGAATAATATATTTTAATTATTATGTGTTTTAGAAGGATATATTTTAAAATTTGGTCTCTAATGTGAATTATATAGATATAAAAAATATAATTAACACTCATTTAGAGGATAATTATTGATAAATAATACTAATAAATACATAAAATTAAAACATCATCCTTTTATAAAAATTGGTTTTCAACACATTATATATTTTTAACTAAAAGTTGGTTTTAACATATTATAAAGTTGTATTAGGTTAAATAGAGCCCAAAATCCAATTCAATGCATCTAAATTATTATAAAAGTGTAATATTATTTTTCATATTGACAAAATAATAACCAAGTTTAATATTTAATCGACATTAACAACTCTTAAAATGGGAAATCTAATGTGGAACGAATTGTACTAAATTAATTTGATATATCAAGCTTCTAGAATAGATTTCTTAGGTGGGATATTTAGACCTACATGTCTCATCAAAATTTCTCCACCTAACTCAGCTAGCTCAATAAAAAATTATAACCCCTATGTGATAGCATTCAAACCCCTTACCTAACTTTAGTTTACATGGAAAATCCCATCTTTCTCACATATCATTGGCAATCAAACCCACCGATTTATTCATATCTCTCCTCAATAAAGGTAGTGATCCTAAAGTTCCCTTACTTAAACCTATAAAAAAACATATCGAGGAGATCCTATGGTTTTATGGTGTCCTCCCATGATTTAGGAATATACATATAAATGAAAGGGTTTATAATCCTTATCTTTATATTTTAATTGAAAATAATTTGATATAATACCTTCCCACATATTTCATGGATTGAAATATCTGGGTATTATCTCCCATTTGGTATATTTTCTAAAGACATACTACTTATACCCTCTCATTATAACATTTTATATACCATAATTATGCCCAAATAAGGGTAATCATTGCACCCATTACAATTTCAATTAAAAACCATTATTACAATGTTATAATAATTTTAATTCAATGTAATCATAACCAATTTATTATATTGAAAATGATATTTTCTCTCAACTACTACCATCTTTTGATATCCCAACTCTTTGAAATTACACTTAGAAACTACATTATCTTTCTTTCTTTGATATGTGTACTTCATATTACACTATGACTACCCCATAGCTTCAATATTTTTCTGTATTGTTTAACTATGCACATTTTTCATTTGATAGATTATGTCTATATTATCCAATATATTGAATTGGAAGGTATTTCCATTATTTATGTTAGTATCTCAATATGAATGTTTATTTATTCACACAGAATTATTTTTAACTATTATATTGATATTAATATCTTTTATATGGTCAATACATTGATCTTAAAGGATTCATAGGAGGGTCCCGATATTATATAGCCCCTCTATTCATAAATAACCCATGAGGTGTGCAGCTGGTTGGATTCTATAGTGATTGGGTGTTGTGATTACTAGTTTATGAATGAGTTCGATGTGAATGGTGGTAGTGGTTTGTTTGAATGGTTTGACCTCGAATGTGAGAAATCATTACACCCAAACTCGTCTACATTGATCAGGCTTCAGAGGAGGATCTAGAGATGGCAGTTCATCTTTGTAGAGATTTTCAGACTTGGTTGTTTGAGAAGGTATGGCATCAGCTGTCAGACCGGGCCTGTGATTTGACACAGGACACTTGCTCGATGAATTGCCTTGCAATGGTGGAAAGCTTTATTTTGTTTAATTGATGGGAGGGGTAGATCCATGTTTCTAGTCTTCTAGTAATATTTATTTTTTCCTTCACAAATTATTTTTCTATTTTTATGGTGTCTTTTGGGTTCCCCCTTCATCCCTTAGAAGGGGGATTTATCAATAATAAAAAAATTAAAGGCCTTAGAGCCTTTGTATGGATGGTCTGTTGAGAAAAAAGTGTTATATATTTAGTATTTTATTACCCAATGAATACATAATATCACTAAATTGACTACACTTTCACTATCATTCATTAATGTCGACTTAATTATCCTCTTATATAAATCCTATGGGTCACGATGGATGCCATGAAATAAATTTGTCTTGAAGACTGAAATGAAAGGCTAGACATTATAATTCATATGAATAGTACCACAACTATAATATCCCACTATAGTACTTGAAATAACACCCACACTACTATAATACTACAAAACTACTATAGTACTAAGGAAATCATTTCAATACTATTTTTTGTACTCAGGTATTTAGTGTAGGATTATGTGGTGCTTAACAGTAAAAAAACCCCAATGACCCTTATAAATGTCCTTGAGTCCAATATTTGGGTAGAAATATATTCGTTCCAAATTATATCTAATACATAAAAAGAAAAAAAAATGAAATATTACACTTAATGATGAATATACTAGAATAAGAATATTTTTATTTATTATTGTTCATGTCATTTAAATTTTACTTTCAGTGAAATTTCTTTTCACCTGAAAGGAAAATAGCTACCAATTATATACAATCTTATTTGATCATTAGTTTTGTAAAATAATGTAGTATTGTTTTTGGTGCCATCAAATATTTAGTTATTAATTAAACTGTTCCATTTTATATCATTTCCATAAGAATAGAATATTTATGTATTTTATTTCATATCATAATGGAAAATTTTTCAAAAATATATTGAATAAAAATATCCATATTCATCATTTTATAAATTTCAATTAAATTTATTTGTTAGGTGATAAAAATAAAAGAATAAGTAATATTGAAATTTCCTTATTCTATTTGAAGCCCAACTCTATAAATTGATTTATCTACTTTATCAACTTGAGAAAATGATATCTAGAATGGATTCCATCATTAAACACCCATGTTCTTAGTGTAATGAGAAAATCATATTTTTCTTCAATTTTTCAATGTAAACTTATTATATAATATATAAAGAGATATAAATTTACATGATCTCTTGTTTCTTTTTCAAATCACAAGAAATAATTGCCAATTATAATGCATGATTCAAATGAAACATCCATGTATATATTTAATGTGTTATTTACACCTTTAATGGATTCATGAGGAATCACATAAGGTATTAGGTATCCAATACTTATATTAACATATCCACTAAGATCTTTTAACTGTCAGTGATGAGATGAGGGTTCTACCCCAAGGTAGCCATTATCATTACAAGTTCTAGTGGCAAGTTCAAAGAAGGAATAAAGATAAATTGGTTAAATTAACCACTAGAGGCCTATATTAAGTATAAAATACTATATAAAAAATATAACCCACACATGATATAAAAATACATGTAAATATAAACTATAATTTAATGAATGTGTGTAAAAATAGATACAAAATATTACCACTCATTATAAATATTGACTGGTAAAAACTATATGATAAAAATAAATTGAAAAATAGATATAAATAAAGTATCACCTCATTTTATAGACCCTTGAGAAGAGACAATATGTGCCATTATTTATAAAGGCATCATGTTAAGGGTCAATAAATAGTAACCACCATCACTGAGTTTCGTTGGAACTCACTAAACATATACTTCTCAAAAAAGGTCCCTCTCTACAAACATGATCATGTATATTAGTTGTTAAATTTACACTAACACAAAACATGCGTGGTTACAAGGATCATCTAGGGGTGAGAATAAATATACCATGTAGGATGACCATAAATAATAATGATCGATTAAACAAGAATTTGGATCAAAACCCCTGAAAAAACAAGTATCAAGATTGAATGAAAAAACCCATATATGATTTATAGGAAAAGAAACATAGGAACATTGTGATTTCTCATATCACTATATCAGAGGTAAAACTAATGGAAAAAATCACATTATATAATTATCCATGGCCTAAAGGTAAGCAAAATAGATATTATGTCTAAATTCTATAGCCCATATATAATTTACACCTCACTGGTGATTAATGGTTATAGGAAGAATAAACTCAACAAAATTAATTCAACTTCTAATTGTGCAAGTGTAGTAGGAATCAAAGAACATTAATGTATCTAATAACCAATACAATCATGCACCTAAGAATATCCACAGCTATACTCTAACACTATGATGTAGGAATGTGTCTTGCCAATGTAATGTACATCAACCAACACAACTCACCACTAGAGATTCTTAACATCGACAATGAATTAAGTGTACCATGCACACAACAAAACCAAATTCACTAATAATGTCTCACACATTTCATATAAACATCATCCCTTGTAAGTAGTAATAATGGTGGAAATGTACTCTATTGTAGGAGACCTTAATCAAGAGGGTCATCAATGCTTATTAAGACATGTTCAATAACATGTGTACTATTCACTGTATAAGAGTATTACCAACTACATGAGTGGAGAAAACATACCTCATACAGATGAGAAAGTAACCTACTATACAATATAAATATATAACCCATACCCTTAAAACTTGTATGCTCCAAGAATGTTACCAATCTGATGGATTAGGTAGATGTTCACCCACATACATCATAGTCTCTATGAAGAAAAAAAATACAACATTAATTATTACACAAATATAATTAGGAATATATATGTATCATAATTTTATATATGGAAAATAAATGTCATATGACTACTCGACTATTTGAAACTAAAACCAAGTATAAAATATTGGAACAATATTTCATCTTTCTAAGTATATGGAATGTTTATAAGGATACATGGTGTATAGATTAACTCAAGTAGATTAGTATTATACTACTGTCTCTTTGATTATGTGAATACATGTTAAATTTAATGCCCTAAGGGGTACATGGTGTGTGGTTCTTATTGGTATACTTGGAAATGTAATATTAGAAGATCCAATTTCATTTATCATGTACAATACATGTAGTTCACAAGGAAAATGGTACATAAATTTTAATCATATGTATGGTGATATAAATTCAAAATACTCTCTTGTTGACTAGGATACATAACATGTATTGGTGATGTACAAGGTGTGTTGGTCCCATAATGTAGATATGGATTTTATGTAGAGTAATTGACCCGATCCTTATCCTTGAGATACTTAACAGTTTACCATGAGTCAAATGAAATGTGAAATTATTGAGACACTCAGTCTACTGGTACAGAACATATAAACTGGACTCACATTACATTTGATCTTTAAAATACTACATCTATTGATTCCAATTAAAATGAGAATTCATAGAATAGGTTTGTTTAATATCCATGCCATGTTTCATTAACCACAACACATAATCTGAAATTTTAAACATATATGGTGTGTTCATAATAAAACTCATCCAATAGTTAAAAAATTTACAGAATACTGAAAACATCACCTTCTATTCTGAAATATTTCTTTCACCTAATTATCTAGCCACAACTACATGATCAGATGATCCCAACACTATTGAGGGTTTCATATCATCTTCCTGATTATTTTTTGGAATCATTTTTCATCCATCCATGGCTGAATCTTCATTTCTTAGTACTATGCTCAAAACCCAAGACATTTCAATATCATGATCCCAAACCCATTTCATCATCATTAATTTATTTCAGCAATATAAAATCATGACTAACCACAGTACAAATAATAATTATGAAACATCATAGGACAGTGGTTTATAGAAACATACAACCAACCAAAAAAATATTCACAATCATGTTCTTTAGAAAATATAGAAAGATGAAAAAAAATATTTTATAAGTGATTGTTTCAGTTCCCATCCATCATTATTCATCATAAATCATTTACATTCATTATCAATCTTAATGTAATGATCCCTATAACTTAAATAAATTATAACAAAAATAACAATTTTACGATTATTATTTCATATAAACATAACATGAATAATATGAAAACATAATAAAAATCTATTAGTCAAGTAATAATATTAAAATTATAAATTTATGTATCATTATTATTCAAATAAGAACATCGGATGACTAAATATTTGTCTGGAATAATCTTTTAATTAAAATAGTAAAAGAAAAATATTTAAAAAAATCTATTCATAAGAGAATCTCATAAAAATTATTTAATAAAAATTAATTTTTCAGCATTATAAATATCCATTCCATTATTTTTTTATTGAATTAATTAAATTTAAATCTCATTAATTCCCTATTAAATGTCAATTTATTCATTTAATAATTTAAATCAAATTTATAATAATAAAAATTGTTCAAAAAATCCATGTAATTCATTAACAAAACATTAACTAAATAATAAAATTTTGACCATTTTAACTTATTTCTTAACAAAATTTTCACATCCATAAATGTATGTAATGTGTTTCATAATGGTAATAATTTCAAATAAAAAATAAAAAATAAATATCTCATGACCCATCCCAGTGGGGCCCGTGCCACGACTCCCCAAGCCCGCCTCCAATAGGCCAGGGGTTGGGGACTATCATCGAGTAGGCATATCACTAACATGGGAGGCATTGCCTAAGTACAAGTACACTCACACACATATCCAAGAAAAAAATTGTTGAAATGTAAAAACTACTAAGGAACAAAATTCATGTGTACAACTAAAACCAAACAACAGAGCACAACAGAAGTAAAGTGTAGGAAGTAAAACTAGGCTATAATACAAGTACACAAAAACAAGAGTCGACAAACTACAAAGTCCAACCAATAAACATAAAGAGTTATGAGACTACTGCTCAGGGTCGTAGGAACACCTTGGCCTGTAGGGAACTTAGAAAGCCCAGTCCGATCTAGGTCCACCTTGGAATTCGTCAAAGGGCTACTCGTCTGCACAAGACATGACACGTGCAGGTAGATCCCATGCAGTAGTGAGTATAAAAACACTCAGCAGAGGACCTCAAAAACCACAAATCAATACAAAATGTAAAGTTATAATCAGTAGTAGATAGAATATGTCTACTAAACATATATGAAGAGAAACAAAATCTAGATATACAAAAAACTCAGACCCAAAGTCTAGAGAAAAGTCATACAACTGTATACTGCTGCTCAAGATTCAGTTCAAAGGTTCCACTGAGCACTCATTTGGGAGAACTCACTCTACGATTCTGATGGTCCTAATGACATTCGTCCGATAAATACTATTCATCAGGAAAGGTAATGAGAGATAGATACACTAATTCCGGGAGAACAAAATCTTGAGTGGTAAAATATCATGATACATAGATGAGGGTTATTTCTAGGGCATTGGAGGATACTGCGACTCATCCAGATTTACCTGCTAAGTAGTGGATCAGTGTCTTGTGGGAATAGTCACATGGATACCTAACTCTACCTAGGGTCAAGAACGGATAGAGGATCACACTGCAGGCCACTCGGAGGGATACCTGACTCTATCTCGTAAATTCTTGCTAAAGGGATCATAATCTTCTGAATAGAAACGATACCTGAACTTCATAGGAATGAAAAAAAGGGGAACTAACCCAAACAAAACTTTTTCAAGAAAAGGGTGAAAAAAATATCAAACCATGTACTGAGAATTACACGGAGTTTAGAAAAGTTACAAGCTGTGTCTTCTGACCCCAGGTACATCCCATGTACGACATCCCCTATCGCAAGGCTTGTTGTGTAAAATGCAATGACACAGTGTGTAGAAAGGACCACATGCCGTTTCAAAGTATCGGGGGGGGGGGGGGGGTATTCTCCTTGTACACTGGCCATGTGACCATACACTACCTAAACCCATGTATGCCAACACATATAATCAGAACACGGGGTGACCCGTGTTTCTGGCCTTGTATGGCCATGTGGTGAAGTACATAGAGTATACTCCACCTTGTGTCCATGTACTATTCGAGATACACGTTGAGCCCCATGTAAGGTTCCACACACCATGTGATAGTGTTATAACTCTGTGTCTACACTTCCTATCAGCCAGGACTCCATCCACCAATTGGTGGGGTCCACCCGCCATGTCTTCCCGGAGGCACGTCGTGTTCTTCATCACGTGCAGCGTGCAAGACCTAGCCACCAACAACGGTCCACATGGTTTGTTCATCAGGACACACACCATATGTTCCAGAAATTTTTAGAATCGTGAACTTGCTCCTCCGTGCCTTGGGTACTCCTCTGGCCATCGATCCGGCGATCTGATTGCAAACAAACTCAAAATTCAAGGTCACCCTGCCATTTCATCAATGTTTTGAGAGTTTTTGGGAATTTTATAATCCCCGAAAACGCATTTCGATCATCGTCACGAAGAATAGTTGAAGAAATATTTCTCCTGAACTTGGTCAATGCGTCTACCACAATCACCGTTGTACCTCTATTGAGTCTTCATGATGTAGGATCTTCAATTTTGGATCTTTGCATTGCGAAACAGACACACAGCGATCCGATTTTCATAACCCCAGGAAGAATTTGAAGAACACATGGTCAAGAGGAGGAAAAAATCAATAAACAAAAGAGGAATACACCTCCATCGTTGTTTGTCACTGAGTTTACTCTATCCTGTTAGTAGGATTAAATAGAGAGAATCGAAACATGGATTTTAACATCGTGAATTAATCCCCAAAATCAACCCAATAAAAACCCTCCTACAAGAACGCACGATCTGCGGATCAACCAGTTTATGGGTTGATCTGCGTTCAACATTTAATCTAAGAATGGGAAAAAGAATAATCGAAATAAAAACCCCTACCTCGAGAATGGATCGATTCACGATAATGGAAATCTTCTTCCATCATCATCGAGATCCTCCAACACCATTGGTGCAATAATTCACACTTTTGATTGATGTTGTTTGTTGCCGAGTGGACTCTGTAAAGTTCCAAGAAGTTCTCTCAATTTCGCCCCACGTCTAACATTATATTAACCCATTAAAAGGAGGGAACGTGTTTAATGAGTCAACATTTCTATTTCTGAGTCATTATAGCATGGCATTAATTATCGAAACAGCTTCCCCTTCATTACACTACAAAGATTGTTTCCAAATAAAATAAAATAATCTTCTTGAATTATTTTATTTTATTTTACTAAAAACATCCAAAAATTAACTTTTTCCCTCGACTCACGTAGGTCAAGGTTAGGCCCATTATTAGGTAAAGTCGTCTTCTCAAACACAACGGTGCCCTCAGATTTTTGATTCGGGCATCCATTTGGAATGTGCCACAACTGCACACACCCACCAAATCACTAAACATAAACCATTACAGGCTCACTGAGCCTTGAAATCGCACGCTGTTGAAACTTATGGTCTTGAAATAATTCCATATAATATTAAAAAAAATCATAGACATTACATTCTCTCCATCTTAGGGATTTTCATCCTTGAAAATCCAAAACAATAGCTACTAAAAATGATGTGGGTATTGGGAATGGATCTGAGCCTCCCTCTCCCACATGATGTCTTAAAGATTCTCGTACTACCATCTAACGCACACCAAGGGAATCGATCTCCCTCGAAAGATCCCCTCCTTCCGATCGTTGATCTCTACTCATTACTCAACAAAGTTCGCTCCAACCTCGATGTCCATCTCACCCACTCGATGATTTGCTATGGGTCATGCACATACCTCCATATCCACGATATGTGGAAAACAATATGCACTCGGTGAAACTATGGTGGTAGATCTAGGTGGTACACCACCTCGCCAACTCTGTTTTGTATCTGGAAAGGTCTGATGAACCTCAGAGATATCTTGCCTCCCTGACCAAATCTCTATAACCCTCATTGATGTGAGACCCGAAGGAAGATATGATCTCCCTCCTAGAACTGCAGAGGTCTTTTTCACTTGTCTGCATAAGACTTCTTCCATATTTTTGAATTCTGCATCCACTTCTGGATGATCTGCACCTTCTCGGTGGTAGCTTGCACCAACTCAGGACCCATGAGCGCTGACTCTCCAGGGTCAGTCCAGTAAAGCGGTGACCAGAAGGGTCACCCATATAAGGCCTCAAACAGTGCCATGAGAATGGTGGAGTGGTAGATGTTAATTTATGAAAACTCCACCAGTGGTAAGTGGTCCTCCCAACCGTGACCAAAGTCCAAGATACAAACCCACAAAATATCCTCTAGAACCTGAATGGTCCTTTCCATATGATCATCTGTCTGAGGATGGAACATTATGCTCAAGTATAGCTGAGTCCCAAAATCCTCATGACATCCCTTCTAGAAACAAGATGTGAAACGAGCATCAGGATATGAGACTATTTTCAAAGGGATTCCATGAAGCTGAACAATCTCCTACATGTAGAGGCGTCCCAAGATCTCTACAGAACTCTACTCCCTGATTTCTAGTAAGTGGGCCGACTTGGTGAGTCATTCAACGATCACCTAGATGGAATCATGTCCCATGTAATTCATTTGTATTCCCATTAATAAGTCCATTTATATCCCATCCCACTTACACTAAGGTACCTCCAAGGGGTGAGCTAACCCTACTAGAACCTGGGGCTCAGCCTTCACTTGCTAGCATATAAGGCACCAAGAAACTAACTACACTCCTTCTGCATGACTGACCACCAAAAAAAATGTCGGAGATCTTGGTACATCTTTTCCATGCTAGGGTGTACTACCAAGGGGGATTTATGAAACTCCCTCAGTACCTCCTCTCACAATTCCACTGGTACAATAGTGTGTCCTTTGAAAAGAAAAACATGCTCCCCACCTTGAGAATATCCGTTAGGAGCATATCCTATGGATAACTGAGCATGTAAAGCCTCACAGTCTATATCACCAATATTTTCCTCCCTAAATCATTGTAAGAGTGGAGGGGTGACAACTGTTGACTGAATATAAGCTTCATCATCTATATCCATGAAGTATAACTGTAACGAGGCTAACTGTTCCATCCCCTTAGTCAACAGCTGCGAGATCGATTTCCCGTTAAGAGAATCTTCCACCTTGTTCCCCTTCCCAGGAGTATAGATGATCTCAAAAGAATTGTCCTAGAAGAACTATAGCCAATGCCTATGTCTCATATTCAAATCCTTATACGAGAAGATGTATTTGAGGCTCTTGTGGTCAAATTAGATGATAAATTGCTCACCTATAAGGTAGTGTCACCACATCTTCAATGCGAATAACACCACTACCAACTCGAGATCATGGGACACATAGTTATTCTAATGTGGCATAAGCTGGTGTGAACCATAAGCCATAATTGCCTGTCTCTGCATCAGGACACAACCAAGTCCAGTCCCTGATACAGTTTAGAAAACTACATGCTCGATACAATCCTCTCGAAATATAAAAATCAAGTCACTCATCAAACACTGTCTCAACTACTCAAAATCCTTCATGAACATTTGCGTCTAAAATAAGGGTTTCCCCTTCCTCATCAAGGCTATCATCAGTGATGATATCTGAGAGAAATCATGAATGAATCTTTAGTAATATCCTGCCAACCCAAGGAAGCTTTATACCTGTGTCATGATCCAAGGTGGTTCCCATGAAAACACTGAATCCACCTTGGATGGGTCCACAGCTAATACATCTACTGAGATGACATGTCCCAAAAAGTGGTCCTCTTGAATCCATAACCGACACTTCGAAAACTTCCCATAAAGCTGGTGCTCTCGAAGTACATCTAGAACCATCCATAGTTGTCTTGCATGATCCTCTTCTAATGTCAAGTACACAAGGAAGTCATCGATGAATACCACTATGAACCGGTCTAAATATGGCTGGAAGATTCAGTTTATAACTCCCATGAACACTATAGGGACATTTATCATGCCGAAAGGCATCACCAAGTACTCAAAGTGATAGTAGCAGCATCTAAAAGCTGTCTTTGGTATATTATTGTCCCGTACTTGTAACTAGTGGTAACCTAATCAAAGGTGAACCTTTGAGAACCACTTTTCCACTTTTAGCTGACTGAATAGGTCATCTATCCTCAGTAGTGGATACTTGTTCTTCACTATCACCTGGTTTAGGTGCCAGCAATCCATGCAAAACCTCAAACTCCCATATGCCTTCTTGGAAAACAAAATTAGGGCCACACAGGGTGAAACAATGGGTCTTATGAAACCCTTTCACTGCAAATCCTCCAACTGCACCCTCATATCAAGAAGCTCTACAGGATACATTTGATATGTTGGTGAAGAAATCAGTGTTTTCCCAGGGTGTAATTCGATTTAAAAGTTGATCTCCCTGCGGGGTGGTAGTTCTGGAACATTTTCGGGAAAGACATCATCGTACTCTACCCCTACTACTATGAACTGGAAGCTCACAACATCTAGTACTCTGAGGGTATGGCAAGCCAACTCATGAGTGATTAGATGCACCCTCCTATGAATGAGCCCATTCAAGGCTGCCTGAGTCTCCTTCTTTACTGAAAAAGAAAAACCTCATACC
Organism: Viscum album; assembly: GCA_963277665.1. NCBI lineage: Eukaryota > Viridiplantae > Streptophyta > Magnoliopsida > Santalales > Viscaceae > Viscum > Viscum album. Next base: position 1,261,128,479 of record OY728122.1, read on the forward strand.
ATCACTACAGACACACTGCACTCTTCACCTAAAGCAGTCAATCTAGGCATGGAATGAAGATAGACAATACATACCGAGAATGACGTCGTAAGGCCTCAACTCTTCCAACAAGAGGTTCCAACTGAAACTCTTGCCTCCAAGTGTAATATCACACTATTTAAAAAGGTTTGTGATCATCGAGTCTCCTCCCATAGGTGTCTCCATGTGTAAGGGTCGATTCAACGACTCTACCAGAATCTCAAGGTTTCACACATGACATGGGGTGAGGAAGGAATGACTAGAACTTGTGTCTATAAGTGTAACAGAGAAGGTATAAAAGACACATATCGTATCTCATATCATCCCTGGAGTCTCTAGGTTTTACACCTCAACCGCATGCAGCTATCCTAGCCCCTATTCCCCAACTCCCAAAGCCTGGTGCAGACCTCCTTGGGGTGGTGGTGGAAGTAGGTCAAAGAGTCTCCCACCACCTACTACTCTCTGTACTTATTTTCCATGTCTGTTTCCTTATGATTCTTTCTTCTCCACTCTCTGAATCTGCCTCGATGGTCCATCCACCACTTCTCTATCAGAAGCTTGACGGGTTGGACAATATCTAGTGAGATGTCCCTTACCGTCTCACAAGTAACATCACCTCTCTCTAGGCTGACTGGATCTAGCCTGAGAGACCTGGACTTTCGATCCCCTATCCTGGATCCTCATGTGACATCTCCCACATCATGATCCCTATGCCTGACATTAGATTCTTGCTGCCGAGGTCTTCGCACCTGTCTGCCTGCTGCTGACTGCCGTCGGCTGTCTTTGCACTGCCAAGAAGCTCTCAATCACATAGGCCTGCTCGAGAAGTTCAGCATAAGTCGAAATTTATAGAGGCACGAAACTATCTTAGATGTCCCATCATAGAACTTTCTCTAAGGACCGAGCTCTAAAGTACAGATCCATGACCATATCTATCGAGTACCTGGCGAGGTTGGTTAAGCTCGATGAATAGTCAGATATCATCAGACTACCCTACTGGAGCTGGAGAAGCTCATGGATACGAATTGTTCTCTGTGTAACCAGAGATAACACCTCACAGAAGAGTCACTCGAACTCCGTCCATGAACGAATCTCATATTCTTTAGTCTGTGTGGTCAGACTCCACCGTCGTCCTACTGAACAATGAATAAGTCTTGCTCCTAGGATCACCATCTATTCCGTTGGTTTCCTCACTAGATGGAAAACTCTGTTCAGCGCCTCAAGCTAGTCCTCCACTGCCTGAGGGTCGGGCTCACCTCAGAGCCTAAGGGTTCTCTATCTCTATAACTCATGGAGCGATCTTAGCCTGCACCCCTCGTTTGTCGGTACTGTAGGTACCAAAGGATGCTCCACTGGTTGTGGGATAGAAGGTGCACCAACTGGAGGTAACGCCTGGGGAACTGGTCCCTATATCAAAACCTCATCAATGAGGGGGTTATCCTCGTGATCGAGTTTTTGAATCCTAGTGGGAATGCATCACAGAGGAACACTATAAGGAAACAAGATGTACCATGTTTAATGAGTATATCTAAATTGCTGACACAATGGACATGGAAAAAAAAACCCATTCCAATATGATGCATGTAACATTATTTTACTTCCCCACAACAAGTATTTTCATGTACCGAGTCAAAAAGCAAGTTATCAGAATCCTGCTGTATAGATACGTTGGCTGCCTGTACCAACATTGGACTCTCTAGCCTGAAATCCCAGCTCGAAACACTTAACATTGATTACCAAAACCGATATTAGAGACTCTTGGTCCTAAGGTAGAACCAAACCCCTCTAATACCACTCTACCATGACCCATCCTAGTGGGGCCCATGTCGTGACTCCCCTAGCTCGCCTAAAATATGCTAGGGGTAGGTGACTAGCATCGAGTAGGCATACCACTAACATGGAAGGAATTTCCTAATTACCTATACAAAAATTCACATCTCCAATCCCACAAATGATTAAATTAAAAAACCATTAAGGAACAAAATGCATGCATACAACTAAACCCAACCAATAGAGTATAACAGATGTAAATTTCATAAAGTAAAACTAGGCTAGAATAAATGCCCACAAAAACAAGAGTGTGAAAACTAAAAAGTCAACCTGTAAGAACAAAGAGGAACTAAGACTATTTCTCATGGCTGTAGGAACACCTCATCTTGTAGGGAGCTCAGAAATCCCGGTTTGGTTTTGGTCTTACTTAGAATCCATCAAAAGGCTGCTCGTCTGCAGAAGACACGACACGTGTGGAAAAAGCCCGTGAAGGGGTGAGTATAACAATACTCAGTAGAGGCAAGAAAAAATTGAAATAAATACACAAAGTAAAGGTATAGTCAGCTCTAAAAAGTATATTTCTACCGAACATATAGCAATGGAAACACAATCTAGATATACTCAAAACTCAGACACAAATTCTAAAGACAAGTCACACAACCACATACTACTACTAGGGATTCAGTTCAAAGGTTCCATGAAGAATTCATATTGGAGAACTCACTCCATGAGTCTGATGGTCCGGATGATGTCCATCCAAGAAATATTGTTCATCAGGAAAGGTCATGAGTGATCGATAGACTCATTCCAAGAGAACAAATTCTTAAGTTGGAAAAGATCATGATACACAGATGAGGATCACTGTCAGGTCCTTGGCTGATAATGCGACTCATCCAGATTCAACTTCTATGTATAGGATCAATGTCCTATGAGAATAGTCACATTGATACCTGACTCTACCTAGGGTCAAGAATGGATAGAGGATCTCGCTCTGGGCCTCTTGGAGAGATACATGACTCTATCTCGGAAATTATTGCTGAAGGGATCACACTCTTGTGAATAAAAATGATACCCGACCTTCAGAGGATTGAGAAAAAGGGGCACTAACCCAAATGAAACCTATCCAAGAAATGGTGGACAAGAAGATCAAGCCATGTACTAAGAAGTACATGATGTGTAGAAGTTTCACACTCCATGTCTTCTAACCTCGGGTATTGGCCTTGCACAATGGACCATGTCATAAGGATTGCCAGGTAAAATGCAACTACACGATGTGTAAAAAGGATAACACCCCATGTTAATGTATATGGGGTCCGCTCTGTGTATGATGACCTTATGCCCATACATGACCTCAACCAGTGTATGCCAACTTGTGTAATCTGAACACGGGGTGATCTGCATTACTGGCCTCATATGGATGTGTGGTGGAGTACATGGCACGTACTCAACCCCGTGTCCATGTATCATCCGAGATACACACTGAGCCCCATGTAAGGACCCACACACCATGTGATAGTGTTCACACGCCATGTCTACACTTCCTATCCCTTGGGACTCCAGCCAATGCTGGGTGGGGTCCACATACCATGTCTCTGAGGAGGCACACTATGTTCTTCATTGCGTGCATCACACAAACCTTAGATTCCACCACTGGTCCACACAGCACATTCATCGGGATACACGCCGTGTGTTCTGGAAATTTCCAGAATCACGAATGTGTGCCGCCACACCTCGGGCACTTCTCCAATCTTTGATATTGCTATCTGATCACAGAAAAATTCCAGATCCAAGGTTTCCCTACCATTCCATCGATGTTTCGGGAGGTTTTAGGTATTCGACCGGCCCCGAAAACTCATTTCGATCATCTACATGATGAATGGTCGAAAAATAATTTCTATCGAACTGGTTCGATTCGTCTTCCGCCATCGCCATCTCACCTCTATTGAGTCGTCATGGTGTCAAATCTACAATTTGGGTTCATTACATTGCAAAAAATATGCGTAACGATCCAATGTTCATAAACCCACAAAGAACATGAAGAATACAGGTTTAAGAGGAGGTACAAAATGAATAAACAAAAGAGTAATGCACCACCCCATCGTTCGTCACGGTGTTGATTCTCTCCCGTTAGAAAGATTAAACAAAGAAAATAGAAACATGGATATTAATATCGTGAATTAATACCCAAAATCAACCCAATAAAAACCCCCTGTAAGAAATAACGATATATGGATCAACCTATTTGTGGGTTGATCTGCATTTGACATTTAATCAAGAATGGGAAAAAGAAGAATTGAAATAACAACCCCTACCTCGCGAATGGATCGATCATTGATGAAGGAAATCTACTGTCGTCGTCATCGAAATACTCCAACTCCATTGGTGCAACGATACACACTTTTGATCGATGTAGTTTATCGTTAAGTGGACTCTCTAAAGCTCCAAGAAGTTCTCTCAATTTCTCCCCACGTCTAACATTCAATTAACCCATTAAAGGAAGGAATGCATTTGAGCATTTCGTCACACTACGACATTAATGAGTCAAAATTTCTATTTCTAAGTCATTATGGTGTGACATTAATTATTGAATGAGATGCCCCATCATTGCATTGCAACAAATGTTTCCAAATAAAATAAAATAAACATTTCAAATTACTGTATTTTATTTTTCTAAAAACATCATAAAATTAACTTTTTCCCGCAACCCACACCGGTCGAGGTTAGACCCGTTATTAGGTAATGACTTCGTCCCAGATGAAATGGTGCCCAAAATTTTTTAATCTGGGAATCCGTTTGGAATCTACCACAACCGTGCACACCCACCAACTCACTTAAATTAAAAAAGTTCAAACCACCATTCTGAGCTCATCAAGCCTCAGAATTGCACGTCGTCAAAATGTCGGGTCTCAAAATATTTCCATATAATATTTAAAAATAATATAAAGAAAATCTGAGAAATTAAAAAATCCAGTAAATAATTTAATATATGATTATTTAAAGGGTTATATTTCAAGGTACCATCATGTAATATTTTTAATTTGATCATGTGGAGAAGTGGGTTGAATTACATGAAAAATGAGTTTTAGAGAAATAATGATATGTCCTTCCTCAATGATTTTTTGATGCTTTAATAAATCTCTTTCTTATTTCGTGATCATAATTTTCATGATTCATTTTCATTTACACCATGTTAATAATGGTCCTTCATAAAGAAGTAGTTGTTGAATTTATTTTGTCCTTTGATTGTTCTTCTAGAAAAGAAAAAAAGGAACACAGGATAATATTTATTCCTTCTAAGGATGAATATTCATTTTGTTGTGGATTTATTCCCATTATAACGACTTTAAATTATTTCTCCTTTTAATTCCATGTGAAACCACATAAAAAAACTTATTCTATCATTCTATTTAATTAACCTAATTATATGTATTTAAATCTGCCAAAAACTTATTTTCTCAATACTATTCCAATATTCCATGTTACTACCATCATGAAATTGCAATGTCACATCACAACTTAGTGGTCATTAAAAATTCAACATTAACCATTCCCAGGTAAAAATAATTCATTATTTTATTTGGATAACATTGTCATTAAATTAATATTCAAAAATTACTCAGACCACAAATCAACACCTAAGAACATATAATTTATCCTCCATATGAAATAAACATTGTTCCAAGAATAATTAGGGTGTCATAACATTCATACAAGCACTTGTATTAGTGATATTAACATTTATACTCATGGAATAATTTTTTAGTTATTATTAAATTTCAATATTTCCAAGGAAATCATTTTACAGAAAAACATTATCAAAATTTACAATGTAGTTATGAACCACGTTTTTGGACCATTGTAATAACAAAAAAATATGTCATTTACTATGGTGATGTTACAATTTTACCCTCATTAGAGAAATAATAATACAAAACTCAAAAATGGAAAAGTCCTGAGTAGGCATTAATTTGGGTCATTATGTCCTCCTCACCATTAAAACTATTCCACATTGAAAATAGAAAAAAATCATTATAATACCCTAGAGTGATCACCAAAATAATATAATTGAAAGATAAACTATCCCTATATGGAATTAGTCTACCTTTGGTGGTTTGGGCTCTATAAGAACTTAGATACAACCATACATGTAAGGAAAATACATTTTCCCTATAAACACCATCAATGTCATTCTCTGAGACAACACTACACATCTAAACTACTAACTCATGCTTATTCGAAATCATTTACATATTATACATATATAATCACATAATTTAATCCTAAATAACACTAAACACCCATTAATTTTTCATAACTCAAAGGTCATATAACCATATATGTTATATTGAAACCATAAACCTATGAAATCCCTCACAAAAGGGTTCCTTTATAAGAATTCTTATTATTATATATTTACATGCCTTACCTTTGAAAAAAATTCTATATGACTTTCGTAGTGGGACAAACCATTGGTATAAAAATCCTCTACTAAACATGACATGAATAATCTACCCATTTTTCCAAAGATAATCAAAGTAATCTATTTTAAAGAGTTTAATATATATTTTAATCATCTCTAACTAATAATTATTATGATGTAATTAGAGGAGAGGAAAAAGAGGACAATGCCACATTCATTGCAAAACGAAACAAAAAACACCACATATTTATATCAAATCCAAGAATAGGATCCCATCCCCTATTGTAATTTTTTCATTTTTCAGGAATATTATTGATGTATACCTTATTAGATATCACTAATCTTTAGTATCAATGAAACTATATAGAAGCATCCTTCATTTTATAAATATAAATAATAAAAATTGTGTTCAATAAAATACTTATGGGTTCTACCTATCATGAACTATGCTACAAAAGGGATGAGAAATGATCAATATAACCATCAATATAATTATGATTGGAACAATGGGATAAAAACTATCAGTTGGAGAAAGTTTGTGATGTTATCCCTACCTTCTACAACAACTTATTAAGTCATTAAAATTGAAGATCAAGCTAAACTAGACCATTAAAATTATTCCAATACTCTGATCCACAGTCAATCAAAATATGGGTAGAGGCCATAATTATAAATCATTGGTGAGAAATTCCTAGCTCTCCCTTTGAGATTCTACTACACCACGACTGGATTTATATGCTCATCCTCCACAAACTGAACATAGAATTATGTAACTTGTAATCATCCACTATACTATTGATGCACCATTTTGATCACCATAACCACTATAATATTAATATTTAGTTAATACAATCATTATTCCTTGAATGCATGTTATTACATACTTTGGTCCATTGGTGATGGTCAACCATTAGTCTCTATATGGGAAGTATCCATATTTTTTTTCACATTCACTGGACACAAATCCTCCATAACAAACCAATCTCAAATAATCTAATTTTACAACATGATATATATTCACATATAACATCCTAATATTTGGACTCCCTATTTATCGATAAACCCCCTCTAAACACATGTCACATCACCCTCTAAAATCCATGTCACTCACTATAATTAAAATATGTACTCTATACTTTATAAACATAATAATTCTGGTTCACATCACTACAATGACAAAATACTATTTATGATATCTTCTGACACTCAAGGAAAACACTGTACATCAAAAGGCATGACTAACATAATTCTATCATCTATAGAGACCCTCTAGCTAACATGGGTTCATCCCGGAGTTCAACAAGAATAGATAAATCCAAAAAAAGGAATGGGATGAATATATCATGGATAAATATATGATCACATGTATATATATTTAGAGTACATGAATTATACCCTATATTTCATTGGACATAATTATTTCATATACATTTTGTGTGTGAATGAATTTAAAAATATTCCTATAAGTACACTATTCTTTGAAATGATATATCGTATTGGTCTTGCCATGAGTTGATAAATTGATTTCCCAGTACTAACATAATTCCTTCCATCAACACCTTAGCCGAAACTACCTCTTTTGTATTCCATTTTCCCAATATCCTGAGGTTCTTTACAGTTATTATAATATTCAATATGGGGAACATTCCATAGAACCTAATTTTTTATATTTATGGATATTCTTACCTATTCCAAAATCGATATTGAAAATCCTATAAGAAACACACGAAAGTTAATTCTTACTCACATAATCTAGTGCTAGTGGGGGTGTGTAATAGAAAAACCATAGTCTCAATCCACCACCTAAAACATTATCGAAAATTACCGAGATCAAATAAATTCACTATGAACCTTGTAAAAAGTCAAGTCATATAGTAAATTTATTCAATGTATAACTAGACTTGGTTAGGATAATATATCATGGGTCCTAGATCAACCCTAAAAGGGTTAAAGTAATATATATAGTGGGGTATTCCTTTTTGTTTGATGGAGAAAAAAACCATCCACTAAGAAATCAATGTGATTGGAAAATAACTCAAGAATGAATCAATATCTGATTAATGGGTGTTTGAGTAAGACCAAAGGTTTTTGTCACTAACTCCTACATTCCCTCAAGTAGAGTTGGGTTATGTTCATTTCTGAGTCATTGAAAAATCTATTAATGGAATCATCATTTCATAAACAATATATTGGTGGTGTCATTAGACCCAATTTGGACTACTATTAACTTATACAAGTAGGTCTACAATAAGAAAAATCTAAATATAATCCACATCTATATGTAGAAATGGATATCACTCAACCAAGCCTTAAACTAAATTACTCATTACAGTAATTATTTTTTGGGGAGTGTCTCAAGAATAGAAAAATGTCATAAAATAATACTATAATATAAAAACCACATATTTTCTGACAGATTCATCTATATAATGGGAAGAAACTATGATAATGAAAAAATATTTGGGTAAGTTGAATATAAAGACATGGAGAATCATAACTTACTATTAGATGATGTGTTGACCTCAATTTTTATTCCCCACAATTGATGCCTTATGGTTTTGAGATGATAAAAAAGTTATCATATTCAAGGGGATTTGATACATAAAGAATCACACAAACAATATGTTTATTGTTAGATTAATAAAACAAAAAATCATATAATATCATTGCATAGACTTATAATTTAAAAATCACTAGATTACTAACACTAAACTATATCTTTAGGACTGTGTTTTACTAATTTATTTGAGTGAACTTATTTTTTCATCTTTCATTGTTTATTTTTCATGTCGTACAAGTCATATTTATCCTATTTCCATAGATTATCTCTTCTTTATGATGTAATTACATCATTGAAATATCCAAGGGTAGGTAGTTCATTGAAGAACCTTTTTGTTTTGAAATTAGTAGCCAAACCAAAAAGAAAACATGAGTGAAAAAATTGTAATATTATGAATCGTTGAACCACAAGTTGTTTAACTCTATAAACTATACATTCTAAAGAAATATAATAAAATCATAGAATTTAAATCACTAATAAAACATTATAGAGTAAGACATTGTCTAATTATAGAAATTTATATTGATTACCTCATCTCAGCTTTGTGAATGTCTAACATGAGAAAGGAATCTTAGGTACCTTGTCCACTATAGAACCTAGAATAATCTAACTATCTCACTCCAATCACATTAACATATATCCATTGAAGCAAAAGTAATAGGGGATAGATAAACCACTTTATTCCACCTCAATCAAGAAGGAAACTAACCCATATTGATGAATTATACCCTTATATGTGTTGTGTGAATTATAAAAGAGGGTTTTAAACACCTTTATTTGAGGAAAAATAAACTACCTCTACAAGAGGATTACATACTCCATTATATACATGAAGGATCCACACTCTAGAGAAAAATATGCTTTAAGAGGCTTAATAACCCTAGGAAATCTCTAGTCATCTACTTACATATCTCATCAACTCTATGAACATATAAAGAACTTGAATCAATGAATATAAGCCTCATATTATGTGTATATATTTACTATCATTTTCTATATGGAAAATTTCATAAAATATAATACTCACATATCGAAAACTACCACATTTTTTGAAACATAAGAAGAATGATACATTCTTTCCAATACATGGAATGTAGAGTATGATAGATAGTATGTAGGTACAATATGATAACCTGGTCATGTACTATTTTTAGTCAACTCATGTGAAGACAACTTACAAGATTTACCCTAAGGGGTTGATGATAGGTGGGTCATCATAATAGTCATGGTTGTCTACTTTTGACCGAGTTGGAATCATGTATCTATTACATGTCAATGTTTTATTACACTGTATTTAGTCCACATAACTGGTGTTATATATTATATATTAGTATATACATATATGGAACATAAAAATACTCTAATATAGATCAAAATAGAAGTTTTTTATTGGTGATATACATGTCCATTTGGTCCTCCTATATTGACTAGAAATGTATAAAGGGTATACACCAAGATAAATGATAGGTAAATATGTGATGTTTAACCCAGAGTCAAATTGTATGTGATTATCTGTATTACATGCATACATATTTTGAGTGAAAAAACAAGTCACATATAACTAATCATGGAGATACATTTCATGGGACATTAACTACATTACAAATAGTGAATTTATAGGCATATATTTACTGTGATAGGATATTACATGTCATGCAAACAAAAATTACCTGGAAGAATAAAAACATCTTTTTCTAAAAAAAATATTGTTCCCACCTCAGACTCTATTAATTTACTCTTGTTATGATAGATCTTTGAAACCTTGGAAATTATCATCACATCTCACTAGGTGATTTTTAGACTCCATTTATTTTCCATTCATTTTTAATTCCCCGTTCTTGAAAATAATTCTTGAAACCCTTAGTGATAGAATCTATGTAATCTCTATTCTATGTCATCAAACATTCATAATTTTAGAATGGAAAAATAATGAATGAACTATTTAATAATGATGTGTATAAATAATCCATGTATGCTGGTTGGATGAAAATTCTAGCCACTCAAAACTAGTTTCACAATAACAGAAAATCGTAGAATATTGTGAAACAAGGGAAAAATTAAATAAGAAACATATACAATTTTCACCCTTTATTATTCATAACCATTCATTGTTTTTCATCACCATTCATTTTATGATAGAAACCATACTATAATGATAATAATAATTAAAATATTAATCTTACAAATAATATATGATGTAAAGATCACATGAATAATTTGTTAATAAGGAATAAAATATCCATTAGTCATTCCATAAAAGTAATATTATGTATATAAATATTATAATTATTAATTAGATACTAACTTTGTATAAATAAACATATTTCTAGGAAAATATATTACTGAAAAATAATAACATAATAAAATTTTTCAATAAAATCCACAATAAAAGATCATCAATATAATCTATCAAAATTTATTATTTTTGGATAGTTAAATTATTTATTCCTTTATTGTATTATTGAAGGAAATAATATTCCACATGAATAATTAATGATTCCACATCAAATTATTTTTTAAATCATTTAACATTAAATTACAACAATAATTGTATATAAATTAATTCCATGTTTAATGATGAATTAATATTAACCTAATATTAAATTTTCCATCATTTTAATTCCATATTTCTAATATTTTCAAGTCCCCGGATGTTGTTATGTTTATTTACACAATTTTTATAATTTACCATAAGAGTGTAAATGGATATCTATTAAATAATAAAAAAAATTCATTTTACAAAGGTTTTTGATCAAGATACCACTATAGAATTTGTGTCATCTGATCATAAGTAGGGGAAGATTCAATCACCGGAATAATGAGTTGATTGCTCAATAAATCTCCTCGTAGATTAATGATAAATTTTTTTCATGTCTAATCGTCATTTTATCCATTTATATAATATTTTTTTGATAAGAACCCACTGAATTTATTTCATCCTTCAATTATTCTTTTACCAATGGAAGTGGTGGATGTAGGATTTGATTCTTCCCACTATGAAAAATAATGTAAGTAGGGGTATAATTTCATCTATTATGACTTTCTATTATTTTTATAATGAATTCCATGTATACATTCTTAATAAAACATCCATTACCTTTCTATTTCACAATATTAAACATTAGAAGTCATCAATCACAAAAATATATCTACGTATAATTTTTCAATGTTTCATATCACCACCATAATGTCATATAAATTTCATGTCACCAAAATGTAGCCATTCCATATAAGGCCCCAGCCTTAAACCTTACTTAATCTTGAGTTATTACAAGATTACACATTGAGGATCTTTTCGGGTTTAGAGTATTAGAGAATTAGATCATAAAACTTGCATTACATTCCACATATAAACAAAGTGGTTACATAAAGATAGTATTCTTCTTTCCCATCAATAGAAACATATTTAAAATAAAACATGGATTAATTCTTGACACTTCCTTGACACTATCATCATATCATGTACCTTTCCCTTGACCTGTGAAAAACATTTCAAAAAAAACACGGGATGAGCATAAAAAGCTCAGTATGGGTTATAAAAATATGGAAAGGAAACATAAGTTCATATATACATAAGAATGAAATCATACATTACCCATAAAACATAATCACTTTAACATACCTCATCAAATCATGAATAAATCATAGAAATCATAAGACATAAAGGTAACTTGAGGCATTCATAACATTCTTACGTAGGGAGTAACCCTCTTCTTTACGTTTGGAATACCCATCACAATATATTACCTAAATCTCTTCGGAGAAACCTTACCATTACACTCCTTCACGTTACCCAATGCATTGGAGAGCTATATCGGGCTCACCCGCCCTTAGTTTATCATAGAACCACCCGTCTTCATAATAATGCCCAAGAACCTCAACATAATCGTATCACATAAAACATGCATAAAGGAAACATAACATTTTCACCTTTCAATCACAAGATATCAATACAACACATTGATATAAAAACATTATGAAAACCATTTTCAATACCAAAATAAAAGAAAAGTAAAACATGGTATTTATTTTTCTTTTAAAAAGAAGGTATGGCTTGTAGAGGAAGCTGAAACTCAATTAATGGTCACGGCGGCGGAGAAGTCGTTGTCGCCGCATACGTACGACAAAAACATTCCCTTTTGTCGTTTAGTAAAACTCTTCGTATAAAAAAGATTCCTTTTGGATAAATGTAAAAGTCAAAGGGGTTTATACACCGTATAAAATAAGGTTGTGTATAAAACAAAATATGCCTCAATGAAAGGAGATTGAGACGAAGTCCCATACCTCGGGTCCGACTTGACTCGATCGTTATTCAATGTACTGGATAATAAACTTGAGTTAATTTCTACTTTCTTAAGAACCCTTTTTCAAGTTCATTATTCCTTTTATATCACTTATTTCCAAGTCATTAACACTATGTAATTATTTAAGTTAATAACGGTCATTTTAACGATCATTGGTACTTGAGTAAAAAATAAACCCTTTATAATTACAAGTTGTTAATGTATCCATTATATCCATAATTATAATCATGATGTATATATCATATATATCCAGTATATACATGTATTTATATTATTACATAATCATTTATAGGTAATAAATGAAATGCACCGTTCATGGAGACGGTAAGCCATACGTACGCATGAACGCTACTTTCATTTCTATTTCGTATTTTATAGAATGGAATCATAATGATATAAAGGTATATTATAATTCCAGTATAATATCATATATAATATCATAGTTCCATCCTTTATATGTCCCACATATGGTATTTAATGAATCAAATCACTTTGAGGGGGCGGTAGTCCGCACTTCCTTAAATGAAGATATCGCGTTTACCCATAATGGAAACCATAAAGGTATGACCAAAATGAAAAATAAATAAGCTTAAGGAAAACATAAACATATAATAAATCATATATAAATATAGTGACATCTTAATGGACACCTTTGATGGTGTTAAAAGAATGTTGAACAATCATCGTTTCGGGAGGCAGAAATTCGCCATCCACGGAAACAGTATATTCTTTAACCATTAGATGTAGGTCTGTGTAAGTTTATCTCGAATACTTATTATAAAAACATCCTAGTATATTGAGTATACAGGATTTGTTACAAAAAAAAATGAATAAAAAGAGTTTAGGGGGTTGGAGAAGCAAAATCAAATAAAAGGACTCAAAAGAAGACATTACCTTAAAATCGGGTAACTCTCTTAGATTTGAGCTCAAAGGCTTCCTTGGGAAGACTTCTGCCCAAAGTGAGGCTTCAAGGAGTAATAGAAGGATGTGGAGTGAAAACCTGGGTAGGGGTTGGCCAAGCCAAAGGCTTTGGGAGTGTGGGTAAGGAGGTAGAGGTGGGGGTCTTTTATAAGAGGAGAGGAGGGGCACTCTTGGAAGGTAAAGAAAAGTCACTTTATTATAAAATGGTATTCGTATTTAAGAGGTCCCACATTGAAGTTTTTCGAGGATAAGGTGATAAGGGTTCTAAATCCACCCATAAAATAGGTTTTGGCCATGTGTAGGTCTTAGATTTTACATTATCATTCCATTTTATTTAAATCGTTAAATAATGAGGTCATCGATGCATCATCATGATGTCATAAATAATTTAATTTATTTAAAGTATAAAAATTATAAAAAAATTACTATGATGTAGGAAATCGTTTTAGATTTCCAATGACTATTTATAATCAAAAATCTGATCTTTATAACCCCATGTAAAAATTGTTTTAGTAAAACATTTATTGTTTGTGTCATTTTTACTTTTACATTAAATAAAAAGTTATTTATGTCATTTCCCAACCAAAGTGGCTCCATGGGGTCCCCAAGTTGACCCATGGATTTTCTTGGTCGGCCATGACACATCCAATGAGGGTAGGACATGTTTCAAGCTCATCTCATTTTATTAAAGCATTATTTTTACCTTAAACTACACTAATTACCTCTAATCGCGATTAAGAACTTAAGAGTTACTATTCACCAAAAAATTATTTTAATCTCATTGAACCACATTTTACTTCTTAATGACAACCATGTATGTTGGATTTTTGAAATTCAAAACACAGAAGTGGTAAAATTTCATTTAAATGAAAAATCAGTTTTTATAAGTACCACTTAGTGGTTTCACTATTCATCAAAAATTGAAGTTTTTCAGAAAAATACCAAAAATTCACCCTAAGCTATATTTGATATTACAAATTCTAAAATGAAGTCTATTTTAAAAAATTCAAAACATATAAGTCACATTAATTAATTTAATAATTAATTCCCACTGTTAGAGCAAATAGCGTGTTTTTATGAAATAATAAGTATCAAAAGATTGACACTAGTTTAAGTCTGATTTCAAAGTGAAATTGATTCCAATGACCACCATTGTATTAAATGGTAAAAATATATTATAATTTCACTTCAAAACCAATTCAAAAGATAATTTAATCATATAAATAAATTAGATTAAAAATAAGTTTTGATGTAAAATGCAGAATTTTTCACTATTCATTAAGAAATGAATATTGTCTGCAAAATACCAAAAATTCACACAAAGTAAATTTTGATGTCCCAATCATAAAGAATAAGTTTATTTTGACAAAGATAGCTTATAAAATTGTCAAAAGATAGATTTAAAAATGGTTTTCCATCAAAAGATAGTAAACCAATCTTTTAAAAATATTAGTGTATTCCATGCTTAAGATTGGATTTATTTTCATTTTAAGCCTCTAAAACACTATCTCATTCATTAATAGACATAGATAAAATATATATTACTCATTACTTACTTGGGATGTTACATCCTTCCCCCCTTTTGAAAATTGCATCCCCGCAATTTGTTTACTTATCGAATAAATGAGGGTACTTATCCCTCATTGCATTTTCAAATTCCCATGTTGCCTCTTCCATCATGTGGTTTTTCCACAAAACCTTTACCTGATTAATCACCTTATTCCATAACACTTTCTCCCTATGGTCAAGAATCTGGACCGATTGTTCCTCATAAGATAGGTTCTCTTCCAGCTGAACTACCTCTGGACTCAAAACATGAGATGGATCTGGCATATACTTTCTCAACATCAAAACGTGAAAAACAGTGTGTACCTGAGATAAACTCGGAGGTAAAGCCACCCGGTATGCAACTGATCCAACTCTCTCCAAAATTTCATATGGTCCAATTAACCTTGTACTCAACTTTCCTTTCTTACCAAATCTCATCACACTTTTCTAAGGAGAAACCTTGAGAAAAACATGATCACCTACCTCTAAAGATAGATCCTTCCTCCAGTTATCCGCATAACTCTTCTGCCTGCTCTGAGCTGTTCTCATGTTCTTCTGAATCAGCTGAACTTTTTCTACCATCTCTTATACCAATTCTGGTCCCATCAACTTTCTTTCACCCACTTCATCCCAGAAAGCTGGAGTTCGACACTGCTTCCCATATAATGCCTGAAATGGTGCCATCTGTATACTGGAATGAAAACTGTTATTATATGAAAATTAAACCAAAGAAAGATGTTGGTCCCAACTTCCCTGATAATCCATAGAGCAAGAATGTAGCATATCCTCCAATGTCTGAATTGTTCGTTCTGACTGCCCATCTGATTGAGGATGAAAATCTGTACTAAAATTTAATTCAGTACCCAACGACTTCTGAAGGACTTTCCAAAAGATAGAAGTGAACCTGGGATCACGATCAGATACAATGGAGAGGGGAACTCCATGTAACCTGACTATCTCTTTAAGATACAAACGGGAAAGTTGATCTAGGGAAAAAGTATCTCATATATCAAGGAAATGAGTAGATTTAGTCAAGCGATCAACAATAACCCAGATTTCATTATTACCTTGAGATGTCTTTGGTAATCCCACAACAAAGTGCATGGATATATTCTCCCATTTCCACTCTGGCACTCGTAAAGGATGAAGCATCCCTTTCGGTAACTGATGCTCTACTTTAACCTGTTGACATGTCAAACACTTCACAGTAAAATCAGCAATATCTCTTTTCATTCCATCCCACCAGTAATACTCCCACAGATCTCTATACATCTTAGTACTGCCAGGATGAACTGAAAACGGAGAACTATGTGCTTCAATTAACAACTCTCTCTTCAACTGTGAATCACAAGGCACACACAATCTCTTCACAAATATCAAAACGCAAACATTATCAATGTTGAATTCAGGAAACTTACCTTTCTGAACCAGCTCTACCTATTTCTGCAACTCACTGTCTTGCTTCTGTGCTTGCTTGATTCTATCTGATAGAGATGATCTCACTGATACCTGAAACAAAACAGAAGAACTTCCTGAACAAACAACTTCTATGCCAAATTTCATCAAATCCTTAATCAAAGGATCATGTTCCAAACGCAACATGGTTAATGAAGCATTACTTTTTCGACTCAAAGCATCAGCCACTTTATTTGCTTTTCCCAGATGGTAATGAATTGTACAATCATAATCCTTGATTAATTCTAGACATCTCCTTTGTCTCATATTCAACTCTTTCTGAGTGAATATATACTTTAAACCTTTTTGATCAGTATATATTTCACACTTTACTCCATACAAATGATGCCTCCAAATTTTTAAAGCAAAAACAACAGCAGCTAATTCCAAATCATGTGTAGGGTAATTTACCTCATGAGTTTTCAACTGACGTGAAGCATAAGCAATTACCTGATCATTCTGCATTAGGACACAACCAAGTCCTTTCAATGAAGCGTCACTATATATAACAAACTCACCATTCCTGGAAGGTAGTGCCAAAACTGGAGCATTCACCAATCTTCTTTTCAATTCATGAAAACAATCATCACATTATTTTGTCCAGATAAACATAACACCATTCTGAGTTAGCTTAGTCATTGGACTAGATAACCGTGAAAAATTTCTAACAAACCTTCGGTAATAGCCTGACAAACCAAAGAAACTACGAATCTCTGTTACATTTGTGGGTCTTGGCCATTCTTCAACAACCTTTGTTTTTGCAGGATCACCAGTTATCCCATCTTTAGAAACAATGTGACCAAGGAAAGAAATTTGTTGAAACCAAAACTCACACTTGCTGAATTTCCCATAAAATTTATTTTCTTTCAAGGTTTGCAAACTAACCCTTAAATGTCTTTCATGATCTTATTTACTTTTAGAAAACACCAAAATATAATCAATGAAAAAAACCACAAACTTATCCAAGAACTCATGGAAAATTATATTCATTATGTCCATGAATACAGCAAGTGCACTGGTTAGCCCAAAAGGCATTTCTATAAATTCATAATGGCCATATCTTGTAAGAAATGCAGTCTTCGGAACATCTGCTTCCTTTACCTTCAGATGATGGTACCCTGATCTCAGGTCAATCTTTGAAAAATACTGAGCTCCCTGGAGCTGATCAAAAAAATCATCGATATGAGGCAAAGGATATTTGTTCTTAACACTGATGTTCTTCAAGGCTCTATAATCAATGCAAAGTCTCATAGAACCATCTTTATTTTTAACAAATAAAACTGGAGCACCCCATGGTGATGTGCTAGGTCAAATGAAACCTTTTCTAATAAATCTTACAATTGCTCCTTTAACTCTAAAAGTTAAATTTGATCCATTCGATAAGGGGGTTTTGAAATTGGCTTAGCATCAGGAACTAAGTCAACAGTAAACTCAACTTCCCGATCTAGTATTATTCCAGGCAACTCATCAGGAAAGACATCAAGATACTCATTTACCACTGGCACATCATTAATATGAACAGTTCCTTTATTTTCAACGATGTGTGCAAGGTAACATTCATTTCCATCTTTTACAAGTTTCTTGGCCTCTTGATAAGTTATCAACAGTAAGGGTTCATTCTTGTACACAATCTGAAATTCTTTCTGAAAAGAAACTTCTTTAGCTCTACATTCAATCTTAGCATGGTAAATAGAGAGCCAATCCATACCCAGGATAACATCAAACTCTACTAGATGTAGAAAAATAAGGTTTGCAAGTAGGTTCTTTCCACAGATAAGGATAAGAAGATTCTTATAAATTCTTTTTGCCTCAACATTTCCCCCAGGTGTTTTTACCAAAAAGTTCAGGAGTCATTTCTTGAGATGGTATTCCCATTTTACTAGAAAAGGTTTCAGAGATGAAAGAATGTGTAGACCCCGAATCAAACAACACACTGGCATAATCTGAAAAAACAAACAAAGTACCTGATACAACTTCATTTGATGGCCCGACATCTGCTGAAGTAGTTGCAAAGGATTTCACCACCCCTTTATTCTTGTAGTATAACTGCTTCCCATCACCCAAGCTCTTTGTCGGACACTCGTTTGCATAGTGACCCATCTCATTGCACTTATAACATTTTTCTAACTGTAAATCAAATTTGGTCTTACCATCACCCTGATCTTTTCCAGTGCAATCACGAGCCTTATGTCCCATCTTACCACATCAGTAGCACTTTCCAGAATTCTAAAGACATTCCCCAGCATGCCTTTTTCCACATTTATCACAAACTGGAAACTTAGTTTTCTTACTGTCAGACTTTTTTTGAAGAATTATTACCTTTCTCCTGCCATCTCGGCCTCTTATTTTGTTGGTTGTTATAGAACACTTGATCATTGGAAAACTCCATTTCCACCTTCTCAGCACATCGAACAGGCTTTTCATAACTTTTAAACTCACGAGAAGCTAATGCCCTTCGATATTTTGTCTTTAATCCTAAGTAAAAACGATTGATTTTACTATCAAGGTCTCGGATAAAATTTGGAGCATACCTTGCCAATCGAGTGAACCTTTATTCATAGACAACCACTGAGTCTTCCTCTTGCCTCAATTCCAAGAATTGCTTTTCCATCCTAAGTCGAATAGCCTTAGGAAAATACTTCTAAAGAAACATACCTTTGAATTCATCCCAGTCGAGAGCATCAATCTCATCAGTGTCCCTGATATTTTTAACCATCGACCACCACTGATCTGCTTCACCCTCCAAACTATAAATAGCAAGACTAACCTTTTGATTGTCTGAACACCCCATGACATAAAAAATCTTCTCCAGTGCTTTAATCCACCCTTCAGCTAGCACAGGGTCAGATGATCCTCTGAATGAAGGGGGATGTTGCCTCATGAAATGTTCCACCACTGACATGTTTCTCTGCGGTTGATCTGGCTGATCTCGTGTATGGATACCACTGCCATTTATCGCTTGAGTCAACTGCGACATTACTGCAACAAACCGTTCAGTTCCAATTCCGACCATCTCAGGATGCTGATTCGGAAGGTTATTTCCTTCTGCATTCCTTCCTAGCACTGCTTCCCTGTTTCCTCTGCGGAAAACCATTCGGAACAAACATGTCTATGATGAAGCAACATGGTAATCTTCAAATACTATATCACTTAAATTTTACCATAAAAAAAATATTTTTGGATAATCATTTAATAGAATTCTAACTCCTAAAGTTATCTAAACTGACCTTTGATACCAACTATAAGGCCCCAGCCTTAAACCTTACTTAATCTTGAGTTATTACAAGATTACACATTGAGGATATTTTCAGGTTTAGAGTTTTAGAGAATTATATCATAAAACTTGAATTACATTCCACAATACACAAAGTGGTTACATAAAGATAGTATTCTTCTTTCCCATCAATGGAAACATATTTAAAATAAAACATGGATTCATTCTTGACACATCCTTGACACTATCATCATATCATGTACCTTTCCCTTGACCTGTGAAAAATATTTCAAAAAAAAACTTGGGATGAGCATAAAAAGCTCAGTATGGGTTATAAAAATATGGAAAGGAAACATAAGTTCATATATATATAAGAATGAAATCATAAATTACCCATAAAACATAATCACTTTAACATACCTCATCAAATCATGAATAAATCATAGAAATAATAAGACATAAAGGTAACTTGAGGCATTCATAACATTCTTACGTAGGGAGTAACCATCTTGGTTACGTTTGGAATACCCATCACAGTATATTCCCTAAATCTCTTCGAAGAAACCTTAACGTTACACTCCTTTGTGTTACCCAATGCATTGGAGAGCTATATCAGGCTCACCCGCCCTTAGTTTATCACGAAACCACCCGTCTTCATAATAATGACCAAGAACCACAACATAATCGTATCACATAAAACATGCATAAAGGAAACATAACATTTCCACCATTCAATCACAAGATATCAATACAACACATTGATATAAAAACATTATGAAAACCATTTTCAATACCAAAATAAAAGAAAAGTAAAACATGGTATTTATTTTTCTTTTAAAAAGAAAGTATGGCTTGTAGAGGAAGCCGAAACTCAAATAATGGTCACGGCGGCGGAGAAGTCGTTGTCACCGCATACGTACGACAAAAACATTCCATTTTGTCGTTTAGTAAAATGCTTCGTATAAAAAAGATTACTTTTGGATAAACTTAAAAGTCAAAGGGGTTTATACACCGTATAAAAGAAGTTTGTGTATAAAACAAAATATGCCTCAATGAAAGGAGATTGAGACGAAGTCCCATACCTCGTGTCCGACTTGACTCGATCATTCTTTAATGTCTTGAATAATAAACATGAGTTAATTTTACTTGCTTAAGAACCCTTTTTAAAGTTCATTATTCCTTTTATATCACTTATTTCCATGTCATTAACACTATGTAATTATTTAAGTTAATAACGGTCGTTTTAACGATCATTGGTACTTGAGTCAAAAATAAACCCTTTATAATTACAAGTTGTTCATGTATCTATTATATCCATAATTATAATCATGATGTATATATCATATATATCCAGTATATACATGCATTTATAATATTACATAATCATTTAGAGGTAAGAAATGAAATGCACCGTTCATGGAGACGGTAAGCCGTACGTTCGCATGAACGCTACTTTCATTTCTATTTCATATTTTATAGAATGGAATCATAATTATATAAAGGTATATTATAATTCCAGTATAATATCATATATAATATCATATTTCCATCCTTTATATGTCCCACATATGGTATTTAACGAATCAAATCACTTTGAGGGGGCGGTTGTCCGCACTTCCTTAAATGAAGATATCACGTTTACCCATAATGTAAACCATAAAGGTATGCCCAAAATGAAAAATACAGAAGCTTAAGGAAAACATAAACATATTATATATCATATATAAATATAGTGACATCTTAATGGACACCTTTGTAGGTGTTAAACGAATTTTGAACAATCGTCATTTTGGGAGGCAGAAATTCGCCATCCACGGAAACAATATGTTCTTTAACCATTAGATGTAGGTGTGTGTAAGTGTAGCTCTAATAATTATTATAAAAACATCCTAGTATATTTAGTATATTGGGGTTGTTACAAAAGAAAAGAATAAAAAGATTTTAGGGGGTTGGAGAAGAAAAATCAAACAAAAGGACTCAAAAGAAGACATTACCTTAAAATCGGGTAACTCTCTTAGATTTGAGATCAAAGGCTTCCTTGGAAAGACTTCTGCCAAAAGTGATGCTTCAAGGAGTAAGAGAGGGATGTGGAGAGACAAAATGGGCAGGGTTTGGACGAGCCAAAGGCATTGGGAGTGTGGGTAAGGAGGTAGAGGTGGGGGGCCTTTTATAAGAGGAGAGGAGGGGCACTCTTGGAAGGTAAAGAAAAGTCACTTTATTTTAAAATGGAATTCGGATTTAAGAGGTCCCAAATTGAAGTTTTTCGAGGATAAGGTGATAAGGGTTCAAAATCCACCCATCCAACATGTTTTGGCCATGTGTAGGTCTTATATTTTACATTATCATTCCATTTTATTTAAATCGTTAAATAATGAGGTCATCGCTGCATCATCATGATGTCATAAATAATTTAATTTATTTAAAGTATACAAATTATAAAAAAAATACTATGATGTAGGAAATCGTTTTATCTTTCCAATTAATATTTATAATCAAAAATATGATCTTTATAACCCCATGTAAAAATTGTTTTAGTAAAACATCTAATGTTTGTGTCATTTTTACTTTTACATTAAATAAAAAGTTATTTATGTCATTTCCCAACCAAAGTGGCTCCATGGGGTCCCCAAGTTGACCCACGGATTTTATTGGTCGTCCATGACATATCCAATGAGGGTAGGACATGTTTCAATCTCATCTCATTTTATTAAAGCATTATTTTTACCTTAAACTACACTAATTACCTCTAATCGCGATTAAGAACTTAAGAGTTACTATTCCCCAAAAAATTATTTTAATCTCATTGAACCACATTTTAATTATTAATGACAAACATGTATGTTGGATTTTTGAAATTAAAAACACAGAAGTGGTAAAATTTCATTTAAATGAAAAATCAGTTTTTATAAGTACCACTTAGTGGTTTCACTATTTATCAAAAATTGAAGTATTTCAGAAAAATAACAAAAATTCACCCTAAGATATATTTTATATTCCGAATTCAAAAATGAAGTCTATTTTACAAAATTCAAAACATATAAGTCACATTAATTAATTTAATAATTAATTCCCACTGTTAGAGCAAATAGCGTGTTTTTATGAAACAATAAGTATCAAAAGATTGACACTAGTTTAAGTCTGATTTCAAAGTGAAATTGATTCCAATGACCAACATTGGATTAAATGGTAAAAATATATTCTAATTTCAGTTAAAAAACAATTCCAAATATAATCTAATCATATAAATAAATTAGATTAAAAAGTAGTTTTGATGTAAAATGCAGTATTTTTCACTATTCACTAAAAAATGAACATTGTCTGAAAAATACCAAAAATTCACACAAAGTAAATTTTGATGTCCCAATCATAAAGAATAAGTTTATTTTGACAAACATAGCTTATAAAATTGTCAAAATATAGATTTAAAAATGGTTTTCCATCAAAAGGCAGTAAAACAATCTTTTAAAAATATTAGTGTATTCCATGCTTAAGATTGGATTTATTTTCATTTTAAGCCTCTAAAACACTATCTAATTCATTAATAGACATAGATAAAAATATATATTACTCATTACTTACTTGGGATGTTACATACTTCCCCCCTTTTGAAAATTGTGTCCCCGCAATTTATTTACTTATCAAATAAATGGGGGTACTTATCCCTCATTGCATTTTCAGATTCCCATGTTGCCTCTTCCATCATGTGGTTTTTCCACAAAACCTTTACCTGATTAATCACATTATTCCGTAAAACTTGCTCCCTGTGGTCAAGAATCAGGACCTGTTGTTCCTCATAAGATAGGTTCTCTTCCAGCTGAACTACCACTAGACTCAAAATATGAGATAGATATGGCATATACTTTCTCAAAATCGAAACGTGAAAAACATTGTGTACCTGAGATAAACTTAGAGGTAAAGCCACCCGGTATGCAACTGATCCAACTCTCTCCAGAATTTCATATGGTCCAATGAACCTTGGACTCAGATTTCCTTTCTTACCAAATCTCATCACAATTTTCCAAGGAGAATCCTTGAGAAAAACATGATCACCTACCTCGAAAGATAGATCCTTCCTCTGGTTATCCGCATAACTCTTCTGCCTGCTCTGAGCTGTTCTCATGTGATTCTGAATAATCTGAACTTTTTCTACCATCTCTTCTACCAATTCTGGTCCCATCAACTTCCTTTCACCCACTTCATCCTAGAAAGCTGGAGTTTGACACCGCTTCCCATATAATGCCTGAAATGGTGCCATCTGTATACTGGAATGAAAACTGTTATTATATGAAAATTCAACCAAAGAAAGATGTTGGTCCCAACTTCACTGATAATCCATAAAGCAAGAATGTAGCATATCCTCCAATGTTTGAATTGTTCGTTCTGACTGCCCATCTGATTGAGGATGAAAAGCTATACTAAAATTTAATTCAGTACCCAAAAACTTCTGAAGGCCTTTCCAAAAGTTAGAAGTGAACCTGGGATCACGATCAGATACAATGGAGAGGGGAACTCCATGTAACCTGACTATCTCTTTAAGATACAAAAGGGAAAGTTGATCTAGGGAAAAAGTATCTCGTATAGCAAGGAAATGAGCAGATTTAGTCAAGCGGTCAACAATAACCCAGATTGCATTATTACCTCGAGATGTCTTCGGTAATCCCACAAAAAAGTCCATGGATATATTCTCCCATTTCCACTCTGGCACTGGTAAAGGCTGAAGCATCCCTTTCGGTAACTGCCGTTCTGCTTTAACCTGTTGACATGTCAAACACTTCACAGTAAAATCAGCAATATCTCTTTTCATTCCATCCCACCAGTAATACTCCCGCAGATCTCTGTACATCTTAGTACTGCCAGGATGAACTGAAAACGGAGAACTATGAGCTTCACATAACAACTCTCTCTTCAACTATGAATCACAAGGCACACACAATCTCTTCCCAAATCTCAAAACCCAAACATTATCAATGTTGAATTCAGGTAACTTACCTTTCTGAACCAGCTCTACCTTTTTCTGCAACTCACTGTCTTGCTTCTGTGCTTGCTTGATTCTATCTGATAGAGATGATCTCACTGATACTTGAAACAAAATAGAAGAAATTCCTGCACAAACAACTTCTATGCCAAATTTCATCAAATCCTTAATCAAAGGATCATGTTCCAAATGCAACATGGTAAATGAAGCATTACTTTTTCGACTCAAAGCATCAGCCACTTTATTTTCTTTTCCCAGATGGTAATGAATTGTACAATCATAATCCTTGATTAATTCTATCCATCTCCTTTGTCTCATGTTCAACTCTTTCTAAGTGAATATATACTTTAATCTTTTGTGATCAGTATATATTTCACACTTTACTCCATACAAATGATGCCTCCAAATTTTTAAAGCAAAAACAACAATAGCTAATTCCAAATCATGTGTAGGGTAATTTACCTCATGAGTTTTCAACTGACGTGAAGCATAAGCAATTACCTGATCATTCTGCATTAGGACACAACCAAGTCCTTTCAATGAAGCGTCACTGTATATAACAAACTCACCATTCCAGGAAGGTAGTGCCAAAACTGGAGCATTCACCAATATTCTTTTCAATTATTGAAAACAATCATCACATTCATTTGTCTAGATAAACTTAACACCCTTCCGAGTTGGCTTAGTCATTGGACTAGATAAACGTGAAAAATTTCTAACAAACCTTCGGTAATAGCCTGCCAAACCGAGGAAACTACAAATCTCTATTACATTTGTGGGTCTTGGCCATTCTTCAACAACCTTTGTTTCTGCAGGATCAACAGTTATCCCATATTTAGAAACAATGTGACCAAGGAAAGAAATTTTTTGCAACCAAAACTCACACTTGATGAATTTCTCATATAATTTATTTTCTTTCAAGGTTTGAAAAATAACCCTTAAATGTCTTTCATGCTCTTCTTTACTTTTAGAAAACACCAAAATATCATCAATGAAAACAACCACAAACTTATCCAAGAACTCATGGAAAATTCTATTCATTAAGTCCATGAATACAGTAGGTACATTGGTTAGCCCAAAAGGCATTACTAAAAATTCATAATGGCCATATCTTATACGAAATGCAGTCTTCGGAACATCTGCTTCCTTTACCTTCAGCTGATGGTACCCCGATCTCAGGTCAATCTTTGAAAAATACTGAGCTCCCTGGAGCTGATCAAACAAATCATCGATATGAGGCAAAGGATATTTGTTCTTAACAGTGATGTTATTCAAGTCTCTATAATCAATGCAAAGTCTAATAGAACCATCTTTCTTTTTAAAAATAAAACAAGAGCACCCCATGGTGACGTGCTAGGTCGAATGAAGCATTTATCTAATAAATCTTGCAATTTATTCTTTAACTCTAAAAGTTCAATTTGAGCCATTCGATAAGGGGGTTTTGAAATTGGCTTAGCATCAGGAACTAAGTCAACAGTAAACTCAACTTACCGATCTGGTATTATTCCAGGAAACTCATCAAGAAAGACATCAGGATACTCATTTACCATTGGAACATCATTAATCTGAACAGTTCCTTTATTTTCAACAATGTGTGAAAGGTAACATTCATTTCCATCTTTTACAAGTTTCTTGGTCTGTTGATAAGTTATCAACAGTAAGGGTTCATTCTTGTACACAAACTGAAATTCTTTCTAAAAAGAAACTTCTTTATCTCTACAGTCAATCTTAGCATGGTAAATAAAGAGCCAGTCCATACCCAGGATAACAACAAACTCTACTAGAGGTAGAACAATAAGGTTTGCAGGTAAGTTCTTTCCACAGATAAGGATAGGAAGATTCTTATTAATTCTTTTTTCCTCAACATTTCCCCCAGGTGTTTTTACCAAATGTTCAGGAGTCATTTCTTGAGATGGTATTCCCATTTTACTAGAAAATGTTTCAGAGATGAAAGAATGTGTAGACCCCGAATCAAACAACACACTGGCATAATCTGAAAAAACAAACAAAGTACCTGATACAACTTCATTTGATGGCCCGACATCTGCTGAAGTAGTTGCAAAGGATTTCACCACCCCTTTCTTCTTGTAGTCTAACTGGTTCCCATCACCCAAGCTCTTTGTCAGACACTCGTTTGCATAGTGACCCATCTCATTACACTTATAACATTTTACTAACTGTAAATCAAATTTGGTCTTACCATCACCCTGATCTTTTCCAGTGCAATCACAAGCCTTATGTCCTATCTTACCACATCAGTAGCACTTTCCAGAATTCAGAAGACATTCCCCAGCATGCCTTTTTCCACATTTATCACAAACTGGAAACTTAGTTTTCTTACAGTCAGACTTTTTTTGAAGAATTATTACCATTATCATGCCACCTCGGTCTCTTCTTCTGTTGGTTGTTATAGAACACTTGATCATCGAAAAACTCCATTTCCACCTTCTCAGCACATCGAACAAGCTTTTCATAACTTTCAAACTCATGAGAAGCTAATTCCCTTCGATATTTTGACTTTAATCCTGAGTAAAAATGATTGATTTTACTATCAAGGTCTCGGATAAAATTTGGAGCATACCTTGCCAATCGAGTGAACCATTCTTCATAGACAGCCACTGAGTCTTCCTCTTACCTAAATTCCAAGAATTTCTTTTCCATCCTAAGTCAAACAACCTTAGGAAAGTACTTCTCAAGAAACATACCTTTGAATTCATCCCAGTCGAGAGCATCAATCTCATCAGCATCCCTGATATTTTTAACCATCGACCACCACTTATCTGCTTCACCCTCCAAACGATAAATAGCAAGACTAACCTTTTGATTGTCTGAACACCCCATGACATTAAAAATCTTCTCCAGTGCTTTAATCCACCCTTCAGCTTGCACAGGGTCAGATGATCCTCTGAATGATGGGGGATGTTGCCTCATGAAATGTTCCACCACTGACATGTTCCTCTGCGGTTGATCTGGCTGATCTCGTGTATCGATACCACCGCCATTTATCGCTTGAGTCAAATGCACCATTACTGCAACAAACTGTTCAGTTCCAATTCCGACCATCTCAGGATGCTGATTCGGAAGGTTATTTCCTTCTGCATGCCTTCCTAGCACTGCTTCCCTGTTTCCTCTGCGGAAAACCATTCTGAATAAAAATGTCTTTGATGAATGAACATGGTAATCTTCAAATACTATATCACTTCAATTTTACCATAAAAAAAATATTTTTGGATAATCATTTAATAGAATTCTAACTCCTAAAGTTATCTAAACCGACCTTTGATACCAACTATAAGGCCCCACCTTAAACCTTACTTAATCTTGAGTTATTACAAGATTACACATTGAGGATCTTTTCAGGTTTAGAGTTTTAGAGAATTAGATCATAAAACTTTCATTACATTCCACATATAAACAAAGTGGTTACATAAAGATAGTATTCTTCTTTCCCATCAATGGAAACATATTTAAAATAAAACATGGATTCATTCTTGACACTTCCTTGACACTATCATCATATCATGTACCTTTCCCTTGACCTGTGAAAAACATTTCAAAAAAAACTTGGGATGAGCATAAAAAGCTCAGTATGGGTTATAAAAATATGGAAAGGAAACATAAGTTCATATATACATAAGAATGAAATCATACATTACCCATAAAACATAATCACTTTAACATACCTCATCAAATCATGAATAAATCATAGAAATCATAAGACATAAAGGTAACTTGAGGAATTCATAACATTCTTACGTAGGGAGTAACCCTCTTGGTTACCTTTGGAATACCCATCACAGTATATTCCCTAAATCTCTTCGGAGAAACCTTAAAGTTACACTCCTTCGCGTTACCCAATGCATTTGAGAGCTATATCGGGCTCACCCGCCCTTAGTTTATCACGGAACCACCCGTCTTCATAATAATTCCCAAGAACCTCAACATAATCGTATCACATAAAACATGCATAAAGGAAACATAACATTTCCACCTTTCAATCACAAGATATCAATACAACACATTGATATAAAAAAATTATTAAAACCATTTTCAATACCAAAATAAAATAAAAGTAAAACATGGTATTTATTTGTCTTTTAAAAAGAAGGTATGGCTTGTAGAGGAAGCTGAAACTCAAATAATGGTCACGACGGCGGAGAAGTCATTGTCGCCGCATACGTACGACAAAAACATTCCCTTTTGTCGTTTAGTAAAATGCTTCGTATTAAAAAGATTCCTTTTGGATAAACATAAAAGTCAAAGGGGTTTATACACCGTATAAAAGAAGGTTGTGTATAAAACAAAATATGCCTCAATGAAAGAAGATTGATACGAAGTCCCATACCTCGGGTCCGAATTGACTCGATCATTCTTTAATATCCTGAATAATAAACTTGAGTTAATTTCTACTTGCTTAAGAACCCTTTTTCAAGTTCATCATTTCTTTTATATCACTTATTTCCATGTCATTAACACTATGTAATTATTTAAGTTAATAACGGTCGTTTTAACGATCATTGGTACTTGAGTATAAAATAAACCCTTTATAATTACAAGTTGTTCATGTATCCATTATATCCAGAATTATAATCATGATGTATATATCATATATATCCAGTATATACATGCATTTATAATATTACATAATCATTTAGAGGTAATAAATGAAATGCACCGTTAATGGAGATGGTAAGCCGTACGTACGCATGAACGCTACTTTCATTTCTATTTCGTATTTTATAGAATGGAATCATAATGATATAAAGGTATATTATAATTCCAGTATAATATCATATATAATATCATAGTTCCATCCTTTATATGTCCCACATATGGTATTTAACGAATCAAATCACTTTGAGGGGGCGGTAGTCCGCACTTCCTTAAATGAAGATATCGCATTTACCCATAATGGGAATCATAAAGGTATGACCAAAATGAAAAATACAGAAGCTTAAGGAAAACATAAACATATTATATATCATATATAAATATAGTGTCATCTTAATGTCCACCTTTGAAGGTGTTAAAATAATGTTGAACAATCATCGTTTCGGGAGGCAGAAATTCGCCATCCACGGAAACAGTATGTTCTTTAACCATTAGATGTAGGAGTGTGTAAGTGTAGCTCTAATACTTATTATAAAAACATCCTAGTATATTGAGGATACTGGATTTGTTACAAAAGAAAATAATAAAAATAGTTTAGGGGGTTGTAGAAGCAAAATCAAATAAAACGACTCAAAAGAAGACATTACCTTAAAATCGGGTAACTCTCTTAGATTTGAGATCAAAGGCTTCCTTGGGAAGACTTCTACCCAAAGTGAGCCTTCAAGGAGTAATAGAGGGATGTGTAGAGCCAAAATGGGAAGGGGTTGACCGAGCCAAAGGCTTTGGGAGTGTGAGTAAGGAGGTAGAGATGGGGGCCTTTTATAAGAGGAGAGGAGGGGCACTCTTGGAAGGTAAAAAAAGTCACTTTATTTTAAAATGGTATTCAGATTTAAGAGGTCCCACATTGAATTTTTTCGAGGATAAGGTGATAAGGGTTCGGAATCCACCCATCCAATAGGTTTTTTCCATGTGTAGGTCTTAGATTTTACATTATCATTCCATTTTATTTAAATCGTTAAATAATGAGTTCATCGCTGCATCATCATGATGTCATAAATAATTTAATTTATTTAAACTCTAAAAATTATAAAAAAATACTATGATGTAGGAAATCTTTTTATCTTTCCAATGAATATTTATAATCAAAAATATGATCTTTATAACCCCATGTAAAATATTTTTTAGTAAAACATCTAATGTTTGTGTCATTTTTACTTTTACATTAAATAAAACGTTATTTATGTCATTTCCCAACCAAAGTGGATCCATGGGGTCCCCAAGTTTACCCATGGATTGTATTGTTAGGCCATGACACATCCAATGAGGGTAGGACATGTGTCACACTCATCTCATTTTATTAAAGCATTATTTTGACCTTAAACTACACTAATTACCTCTAATCGCGATTAAGAACTTAAGAGTTACTATTCACCAAAAAATTATTTTAATCTCATTGAACCACATTTTACTTCTTAATGAAAACCATGTATGTTGTATTTTTGAAATTCAAAACACAGAAGTGGTAAAAGTTCATTTAAACGAAAAATCAGTTTTTATAAGTACCACTTAGTGGTTTCACTATTCATCAAAAATTGAAGTTTTTTCAGAAAAATACCAAAAATTCACCCAAAGATATATTTTATATTATGAATTAAAAAATGAAGTCTATTTTACAAAATTCAAAACATATAAGTCACATTAATTAATTTAATAATTAATTCCCACTGTCAGAGCAAATAGCGTGTTTTTATGAAACAATAAGTATCAAAAGATTGACACTAGTTTAAGTCCGATTTCAAAGTGAAATTGATTCCAATGACCACCATTGGATTAAATGGTAAAAATATATTCTAATTTCACTTCAAAACCAATTCAAAAGATAATCTATTCATATAAATAAATTAGATTAAAAAGCTATTTTGATGTAAAATGCCATATTTTTCACTATTCATTAAAAAATGAACATTGTCTGAAAAATACCAAAAATTCACACAAAGTAAATTTTGATGTCACAATCATAAAGAATAAGTTTATTTTGACAAACATAGCTTATAAAATTGTCAAAATATAGATTTAAAAATGGTTTTCCATCAAAAGGCAGTAAAATAATCTTTTAAAAATATTAGTGTATTCCATTCTTAAGATTGGATTTATTTTCATTTTAATCCTCTAAAACACTATCTAATTCATTAATAGACATAGATAAAAATATCTATTACTCATTACTTACTTGGGATGTTACATTCCAATTCAACATTAACCATTTCCAAATAAAAAAATTATTTATTTATATTGGATAACATGGTTAATTTATTTATGACCCAAAATTTACCCAATTCATAGCTCAAAACCTGAGAATATAACCACTACCATGATTAGGAGGAAAACCTCATTTCAAACAGATTCGTAGTTTCTAAATTTTATTCTAATAACCCATTTATGAGAAATTAATATTCATGATCACTAATTAAATATTTATATATTAATAAATATTAATTATTCTATTGAAATGTTATTGATGAAATAAATAATAAAATGTAACCAATGTGAAAACACCATTTTCTGAGAATAATGGAAAAATCATATCGTTTTTTATAGGTACATGTACTGTATGGAAAATAAATATTTATTATTTTTAGAGACTAGGGACTCAAAATATAAAAAAGATAAATTTCTTGATTAGGTTAAAATATATTTCACCATAAAGACATTACATTTCATTGATATATTAATATAATATGCAAGAAACTATACTTCACAAGGAATTTTATTCTATTAAATATTTGTTCATATTCCCAGATTGATCAGAATGATTTATCAGTATTACATTCCATTTATCTAGAAAACTAATATGTATCCTATTAATACTTATATAATGAATTCCAATTACATAATTTTTTTATTTATTAATTAAAATAACTCCCACTATTTTATTCAATTCATAAAATCCATTAACAATTAGATTCAAATTATCCATTTGATTTTTTATTTCAGTGGGATGGATCCTTGTACCTATATTCATAGATAAATCTATAAACTATACAATAATCCAAGTGTATATGGTATAAATTTTCCAAGATGGAAACAATAACTCTAATCTCAATGATATGTTACGTAGAATCTCATTTCCAAGGAATCCTTAACATGAATTCAATAAATAAATACAGATAAAATGGGATTATAATATCTAAGATTACTTATTTGTTTTCAGTTTTGATAATGTATACCCTTTAATATGTCTAGAAATTCTTTATAGAAGAATTCACCATCAATTGTGGCTGATGAGAACCCAACAATATCATCCCATTCTAACATATTTGATGAAAGGAATATATGACATAAAATTCGATTTGAGATATTCTCTTCTTTTTTTAAATTATTCAGTGAATGAAATCTAATTTTATTCATTTTCTTCTTACTATGTGATCACACTAAAATCATTAACCACAAAAAATATAAGACATTAATAAAATATTTATTCATTTTATCTATTCATTGGTCCTAAATATTCCTTTTTGAGTATATTAATGAATATAGATTCAACAAAAAAATTATTTATTAATCTCAAAATCAATAAATCCATGATCATATGTTTTTATCTAATATTTGATTTATTAAGTGGATGGTTGAAAAATTAACTCCCTATGGGAATTATATGTGTCGTGTAATTAATTTAATTGAGGACCCCAATCATCTCATGTGAATCACATTATTTTCAGTTTAAAGATAATTTATTTATAAAAACATCCCATATGGTATATCTTCATAAAATATATTATATAATCAAGTGATATTGAAGGGAACATATGATACAGAAATTAATTTTTATAATCAAATGTGGACAGGCATGACCTACATAGTAATATCAATTTTTATTATACAAAAATTCACTAAATATTTGGCGGAGAATAAGTGTATTCCCATTAAAATCAATGGAAAAAACTAATTCTAAAAAAAATTATAAATATTTCCATGATTCTTTTCCCTACAAAGAATCACAAGTAATTACTCTATATATGGGAAATTAATTAACTATTGACACATGAGATTTTGGTAGCAATGAATTATTAATCAAATAAAATCATTTTCATTTATTTTACTCTATTGAGAAGTCCTATAGTCATTCCCCATAATTTTTTTTTAAAAAATAATATTGATTCTGAATATTCATAATATAATTGAAGAACACATACTAATGTAGAGATAATAGTTTAATGCTCTCATGAACAATATTTTTACCATGGTAGTAAAATTATTTCATTCCCATCTAAGTGGAAAAATAAAAATTTATTATCAATAAATATATCTAGGGATACACTTAGGGTAAACTATAAAAAATAAATAGATTCAACTGAGCCTAATAAATTGTTTACTACTACAATTCATGTAAACTCACGAGAATCATTATCTAGTTTGAAAACTCAAGTTGACTGTAATAACCAACCCTCATCAAAAGTATTATCAGTATTTGGATCAACATTATTCTTATCCTAAATATTTATCATCTTTTTTAAACCCAATATTATCTTTTGATATAGAGTATAATTTTCAACATATACCTCAACTAAGACACATTTCACTGTAGTAGAAGTGATACCCGTTTTTAAATAAGGCTCTACATATAAACAACTTCATGAATCCAATAAGCATCACTTCCTACTATGTCCTATATTTTTTTCTATAAATATGTCATCCCCCTTGAAGTATAGGGAATTCAAAATTTTAATCAGACTCATCTATATTAAAATATTTACATGGTCTCTATCATGAGGGACCAAATTAGAGTACGAATTATGGGACAACAACTCTTGATATGGTTAGTGAACATATGTTTAAGTTTTATCCTTTACATACATCAGTCATGATTGATATTCAAGGCATCACCAATAATGTAGTGTTATCTTATCCTCTCAATTATCATTTAAAATATCATTAATATTTGATATAAACCATCCATGATCTCTATTAAAGTATTTGGTTCCATAAAATTTTAATTGATCTCAAATAAACAAAAATTCTTGATAGTTTAGAAAACTTATAACCATTAAACTTATCGATGTAAATTAGTTTCTAGGAACCCATTGTATTATAGAAATTCCATTCCATGAGTGAATGTATAACATGATAATTAAATAAATATATTACAATCAATATCATCATGTTCATGATAAGAGGTTCGATATATATGTCTATCATTGAAATAATATGTTCTTCACACAATATAATAGTAGGTTTAAAAATTATTTGGGGATAATTTTTATAGAATTTAAAATCCAAATTAAATTAATCAGAACATAAATTTTAGTAAAAAATTATGGAATCATAATCAATATACAAGGATAAAAAAATAAATAAAAACCAATAGTTAATGAGAAAGAACCAATTCAACACATTTCACTAAAATATTTCAATATATAAAAAAATACGCATAATGTTCTAAAAAAACATTCACAAAAATATTTTTAATACATTCAATATATACTAAATCTATAATGGAAATAATTGACAATAAAAAATACCTAAATAATCAATTTTATAAAATTTTTCTAGATGAAAAGATTGAATGACTGGATAAAAGTAAATAAGATCATAAATTTGAAGATATAAGTGTTTATATTCCTAGGTACAATGGAATATTTAATATTTTTGAGCTTTATAAACCTGATTTGAGCATGAAAGAGACATAAAACAATATACTATCAAAGATCCCAATCGATTATGATATGTATAGAAATAATTGGAGTTTAAGGGAATATTTGTAAAAATTTCTCAAACTTTTTAAATTTTTTTGAGGCTTATAGAAACCTGAATGTTGAAATCACCAACACTATCTCTCTTTAAAATATTGAACCAAAATTTATACCAAGAATAATATTATTTTAATCATTATATGGAAACAAAAACAACATAAGTGTTTTATACTAAACGAATGGTTCAAGTAGGGTTGATGTGTCCACCATAGATTAAGGTTATCACATTAAAATCACCAATAATTGATGGAAGGTGATTTAACTTCCTTTGAAACTCTCCTTAAACTCGTAAAAATTAAAAAATTAGAGAAGATTCCAATATTTTTAAATTAAAAAATAAAAAAATAATAATTTCATTTCATACATCCATTCATCAATTAAATTAATTAAATAAAATTTCCAAACAAGCATTGATTTGTTTAAACTCATGTTTAGTCAATAAAAACTGACATTTAGAAACAAAATAACTCATTTTATTTATTATGAAATGTATTATATAACCCTTATGGATTGGTATATAGGATAAGTGGTTCGATCCAATTAGATATCTATGCCTAGATTAGTTCTCTCATTAGGGAATGTGGAATTTATATCATTCAATATTAAGGTGTATAATGTTTTTAAGAAATTATATGAAAAAATTAATTCCTACCTATCATGGGAGTTATCCACCCCTTTAATTCAAGGTTCCCGATGTAACTGAGATTCATTTGTAGTTATCAAGACTCTTCAAAAATTCAATTTCAATATTTTTTATGTTTTTAAAAAATTGTATTATGTCATGTATGTCATGTAAATGACTATACTCCACAATTTAGCATGTGATTATAGATGTTTCAAAATTCAAATCTTTCCTGATTATTTATTAATCATCAGATAACCAATTATTACTCATTTTACCCCATAATCTAAATTCAATTTTTTATGCCACCATATCAAACATGTATTTTAAAATGTTAGTAAATTTTATTAAAATTGTCAATTAAAATGGTGTACAATTTTCATAATACCACATTTTTGAGATCATAAGTAGTGTAACTGTTCATGTGTTTTTATTTTAGAATATTTAGTACATGATCAATATCATAATGTAATATTCAACCTACAAATAACTCAATGGACAATGTGGATCCTATAAAATGTACATAATCATGAAAAAAATTCTAATTGGTTAATGTAATATGTTATTTAATCGAATCTATCCTGATGTACATTCATAATATCTTAATCACCATAGGTCAGTGGTATAAGGGGAGAACCCATTTAAATTATCTACCATTGAACCATCACTATCTTTTCAATGTTTATTAATTCTCATGTGATATCATGTAATAATGGAGGGCCTCCAAAAACTCCTTTATCCTTGGGATATCATGTTATTTAATTATGAAATTGGATTAATCCATTATTGATATTCCCATTTATTTTATACTATTTCTAATGAGAATGGATGAAAGGTGAGATAATTCATGTTATATAACATATTAAATTATTTTTGGGTATAAATTAATTTTTATAAATTGGTTTGAACTCATTAAGATTATACTTTATTTATTTAAAAGTGTTGACCATATATCCCATCTATTTATATAATGAATGTGTTAGGAATCTCATCATATAAATCAGGAATACTTAATCACCCCTATTGACACTCATAGAAGTCAAGTGTAAAAATAATGTCCTTTAAGACTACTTATTCCAAAAAAATGTTTTAAAAACCATGAATAAATAATATTCATTGGATTTTTCATACTTATTCACATTTTACATTTATATATTTTTAAATAAAATTATAAATTAAATCAATACTTATTAGTCTATATTTTTATAATATATAAGTGTTTTTTATTTAATTATTCTTGACCATTCACACATAAATATTCAACAACCCATTTAAATGGGCCCCATTTTACCCAAGGCATAATTTCATATGAATTAGATGAACATTTGGATACAATTTTTCTGAAAGCATCTAGGCCCTTATCACAATTGAAGAATGTTATACTCACAATCCAAGATGGGTATCTAGAAAAAAATCTTATCCCCTAAAGAAATATGTAGAATTCTCATAGTTGATAACCCCATAAAAATATATACTATAAAATATAATCTCTTTGTTCAGTGATATTTTATAAATTGGGGTATATACATTGTGTCATTAAACATTAATGATTTTTTAACTTTTAATATATATGTTTGACGGAATTTCATTTATCTACCATGTATATTTATTTTTTCACAACACTACTATCTTAGTAAATTTCCACTAATATCTTCTTCTTATAATCAAAAGAGGCAAATCCAATCTCCATCACATAATAAATTCCTTACAAAAAATGATACATCAAACCCAAGATACCTCACAAAAAATATAAATTTCATATTTTCATTCTTTTAAAATATTAAGTGTTTGAATTATACAAATTTATAATAATCTCAAGTTGAGATACCAAGAAAGCTTTCCACAGATAAGAACATCCAATCATAAACCAAATATACTGTGTTCTAATTTTTGGATAAGTCATCATGATATCCTCTAATCAATATCACCTTGTATGAAATTTATAAAAAGAGGGCTTAATGATTATGAGACCCTGACATATGATAGTCATAACTATTTTATGTCATCAAAATAATTTATCTTGGCCATAAGACATATGTTAAGGATGTCTATTCAGATACAATAATGTTCACATTATATATGGGAACAACTAAAATCTTTTGATATGGAAAATAATATAATGAAATTACCATTTAAACAGTATATGAAAAATTATATTATTATTATGGTAATATCAAATCAATTATAGCCATTTTATATATGAAATGGTAATCTAGTATCAATACTAAATATGGGTCCATGGAACCAAATATCACAAAAAAATACATGTGAATATAATCTTATTTATTATTAAATTAATAGTAGTAAGTATTTCAATTCATTATATATGAAATAATAATATTTTAATGTGTTAATTATTTACTATTGTTTTGATATAAATATGGATTTGAGTTGGCTTGATTAGCTTAATAGAAATTTTTCAATATAATTTTATTGTATTATACATATTTTAAGTTTCATTACTATATTTATATACAAGTATATTAGTTTTTATTATAGATAATGTATTGATACATATCATTTAATTTATTAAGGATGTGATTATATATGAATTCACATAGAGAAAATTTATATGGTGTAGGTAATGCACAATTTAATGGTACATCAGTTTCATACTAAAGGGTATAAAAAATTTGATAACGATATTAGGTTAGGGGGATAATCATTACTCTAGTGTAAATGAGAATCACTGAAGTTATTTTCATTTCCTATTAATATAGGTAGTAATTTTTCTATTCCAAATGTATTTTAATTCATCATTTATCTATGATATATTGCAATAAAATTATTTGAATCATTAGATAGAAATATTTTTTTATATACTAATATTGTAATTGAAATAGGTTATTCCTATTAGAGTTATTATTAGAGAGTGATACAATAGTTTTTTATATTTTCAATTAGATTTGGTGTTTGAATACTAAATCCATTGATTTGTTCCACCAAAAAATTATTATGTTCATAAAATAAACTAAAGAACATAATTTTTTTATTTTAATATCTTCTATATTTTCATATAGTATAATAAAAATTTTCAATAAAATTCATCCAAGAAGGATCCTAAAAAATTGGAAATAGATCTTCATTATAAAAATGTTACACATTCAATATAATGATTGGTTAAAAAGATTCTTCATATAATATAATGTTATGATTTTTTATTTAATATAGTTAAAATATTTAAAAAGTTAAAAAAAACTTTTTTATTCAGTGGAATGGTAAAACATTTGTTAGAAATAAAAAATTCATCTTGTTTTAATGTAACTCTTGAATAGGTTTTTGAATATATATTATTAACCCATAATGGTCAATTGTTAGTTCAATCGATAGAATGAAACCAATGGTGTTTTTTTATTACACACATCTCCTCATGTTTTATATAATATAACCATTTTAAAAAATATTTAATTTTTATTAATTGAAAAGATGTTTGAAAATGATATTTTTATGTTTAAATGTTACTATAAATTGAAAAGATAATGGAATTTTTTTATATTGTGTGATTAATTTTGACTCAATAAGTATTAAGATGTTAATATTATAGTTTTTGTTGTTATATGAAAAAGAAGATCACCATGTACGTGAAATTTTATCATGTTAGAGAAATAATTTAATTAAATTTTAGTTTTTCTAGGGAAATAGAAAATAATATAGTTTAACCATTTTCCAATGTTTTCTTAACATAGTAAAATATGTTTATTTCCTTCTTTAAAAAATTTGAAATTAGTGAGAGTATCATTTGATGGATTTAATGAATAAGAAAAATCATTATAAATATACAAAGGGACTGGAAAGGGAACATGTCATCATCAATAGATTGTTTTCATGATTTCTGGTTTTCACAATTTTTATCTCAATCATTTCCATTTACTACTATAGTAAATAGATACCAATGACATAATTAAATGGAAAAAATATATTTTTTATATATCTCTTTATTTTAAATATATAAACAGAATATTTAATTTGGATTTCATACGGAATTTTCTTTAACCCTCCTCTAAGACTAAGTTTTAATTGGTCAGATAATATTATTCCACAAGCTCAATGTCTAAATAATTTAATAAAAATGTAATTAGAGATTAATAGGGTTACCAATGAAGAATAATGGAAATATATTTGTTTTGATCTTGAAAAAATTGATAACACAATTTACAAGAATTTTTTATCCCCCTTTTCCAAGGTGAAGATAAAAATAATCAGTTTCTGATTATTCTTCCAAGAAAACTTTCAGGCTCTCAATGTGAGTAATATTCAATTATCAATATTTTATTTATTTATATTTGTAACATTTTTCCCCTAATAGTATTGAGAATCTAGGGGATCATTACTTAGCCTTAAGAAATATCCACAAGGTGCCAACATCAGGAAATAAATGTTGAGGGATTCATGAATGGTGGGGGTTGATTTTCCCTTTGAAAAGAAAACAACCAACCAAATGTTCAATTTTTCAAAAAAACTACATGATGCATGTTAACAATGTATACTAGTGAAAAAAATAAAAAATATACAAATAAAAAATCAGAGTACCAAGCTGAAGACTGATTCAATAACACATGACACAATGACATATATCCACAGATCCACACCAAACTCCATACTCTACACCACAGGACTGAAAAATAATTATTATCTACCACTAAAGAGATTATATTATTTACCTTTACATGAGCTCCACAATATGACATTTTCAAAATCACTAAAGTGAAAAAGGAGAGGGTGAGTAATAAAACTCATCTGGAATTCCCCAAATTACTTCCCTACTAATGCCACTAGGATAGGACATGTTAGAAAAATTATATAAAAAACTTATATGAAACCATTAAATTAGTTCAAAAATTTCCAACAATCCAAAAACATCCTTACAATAAAATTACCCAAATCAATACATTTATAAGTGAAGAAAAAAAGAGTCATTAACCATTTTCCCATTTCATATTTTCATAACCAATTTCATTCTACATGACCCATTACATTCACATTAACCACATAGACAACTCAACCACCCATGTTTGATGTTCCATTGATAGTGGAAATTCACGTCCATAGCCCAAACAATTTTTATTATTGTAGTTCAAAACCACATTCCAACCCTTGGATGCTGGTTCTTCATGATCACTAACTATCCCCATTTCAACTCATGCTTAACCATTTAATCAAAGACTTTTTAAATAAACTATTATCATACATTCAAATAAAATTATCCCTTTTTTATTGAAAACACCATAAGCCTACATCAATTACAAAAAACATTTTAACCTATCAATTCAAAAACCATTTCCAACGTCCACGCCAAAAAAATTCAATAAAATAAAATTATTATTAAAAACCATTTCAAAATCCATTTTCATAAATCAAGCCAAGAAACTGATTTTAAAGTCATAATTTTAAAATCTAACAATGAATCATATAGCACAATGACATAGAAATTTCCCCAAAATTCACAAATTAAAACCCAAGTGGTCTCAAACATGTTTTTCTCATCCAATTTAAAATCAATTTTAAGAAAAACAATTATTTTGATATAAAGACATCTAGTTTTAGAAAGTGGAGTTGAGAGTGAAACCACCTACCTCAAGGGTTTTTTTGAGAAAATGATCAACAATACAAATGTTCATAAAATTTGGGTGAAAACTCTACAAAACCACTTTAGATCCCTTACCTTAACATAAAAATTTCTAAATATAACCATTATTAAAAAAATCACCCTAGGTATGTCCGCCAGAGAAGTAGATCTAAGAAAATAGGATAGAGAGAAGAGTAGATCAGAGAAAAAAAATTAATCGACCATGAAAAGAGATTTTCCAAGGAGTATTAGGCTTCAATCCACCCTGAAAACTCTTTGGATTTCTTTGGGAATGAGTGGGAGAGGTTCCTTAACCTTGGAGAGAAGGGAATCCAGAGTGAGGTTCGAAATTGGGCTCAAATGGGGTGTTTAGGGTTAACATTGTGTGACATCCATTATTTAAAAACACACTTTTAAAACCATGCATAGTTAGTCAACATTTTTTGAAAAACTATGCACAAACTATTCCCTAGCCACTCCCTAAAGGGGAACTTTACATAGTTCGATTGCATAGTTGGATAAATTGTACACCAACTATTAAAAATCATACTTTCTCATGCTTCATGGTTACATAAGGTGGCCACATGTTTTTTTATAACATTCTCCAACCCTATACCTTCCCATAGCCCATTGCACCAATATGCATAGTTTCCTGATGAAGTTGCATGGTTTTCACAAACCATTCTCAAACTGTGAACCATTATAAAATCATAAAAACATTCCCAATAACCCTACAATCTCTCCCAAACCTTACTCCACCACTTTAAAAATATAAAATATCATAAAAATGGTTACATACTTCAAATTGAGGGTGATAAATTCTCCACACCATTGGCATTATCATCACTAGAATGTTGAAAACCATCGTTTCCTGAAAGGGCTCTAGCCATTGCTTGACCATATCTTTCTCTAATTCTAATGTCTCTTCTGGAATCTGACCATGTTTCCACAAAACCTATACTAGGCTGATTATTTTCCCTTGAAATAATTTTTCTTTCCTATCCAAAATTATCACTA
This sequence comes from Viscum album, assembly GCA_963277665.1. Classification (NCBI taxonomy): domain Eukaryota; kingdom Viridiplantae; phylum Streptophyta; class Magnoliopsida; order Santalales; family Viscaceae; genus Viscum; species Viscum album. The sequence continues at coordinate 1,261,171,230 of OY728122.1, forward strand.
GCACTTGCACCAATGAAGCATCTGACTCTAGTTCAACATGATCCAATAGAATCACATGGTCAGGACCTGGGTGATATTTCTTAAACTGGGATACATGAAATACATTATGCATTTCATTGATCAATGGGTGAAATTCCAACCAATATTCCACCTCTCTAACCCTCTCACGTGTCTAAAAAAGGCCCAATATATCTCTAAGATAACTTGACTTTCTTTCCAAATCAAAGATGTCCATGACTAAGAGAGATTATCAAGAACACATGATTACCCACGACAGATGACAAAAATCATCGATGATGACCACATATGATTTATGAATACTTTGAGCCATCTACATTATTTTACTGATCAACTTAATCTTATCCATAGTTTCTTAGACAAGGATCATCGCAACCATCAAAGTCTCACCTTTTTTCTACCCAACAGAGAGTATAACAACACATACACCCATACAACGCTTCAAATAGATCCATATGTATCAAGGCTTGGCAAATGTTATTATATGAGAACTACACTAATCATAAGTGATCTTCCCATGAGACACTAATATACATCAAACAATACAGTAACATGTCTTCCAACATCTGTATCATCCTCACGAAGTTCCCATTTAATTTGGAATGATAAAAAATACTCATAGTTAGATAAGCTCCAAGGGTGTGTTGCATGTATTTCTAGAAATGATATGCAAACCTATGATCTCTATCTGATATAATAAAATCATGTACAACATGAATCTTTTCCACATCACTGATATAGATTTTGGAAAGACCCTCCACTTTATATGACTCATTAATTGGGATGAAATGAGAATTTTTTTTGAACTGATCCACTATCACCCATATGACATTGTGTTTCCAAACCATTATTAGGATAACTATAACAAAATAAATATCTATCTGCTCCCATTTCCACATAGGCATAGGAAATGAATTCAACATACCTTCTGGTCGTTGATGCTCTACCTTGACTTGCTGACAAGTCTAGCATCAAGATACAAATTCAGCTACAATCCTTTTCATAAAATCCCACCAGAACTGCACTTTCAACACCTTATAAATTTTCCAAATTCTAGGTTAAACGTCCCATTGCGAATGATATTATTCCCTATGATGTTATTTTCGACAAGCCATTGGTACAAACATATAATTATGAAACCATAAAACTAAATTTACATCTAGTTTCCATCCATTAATGGTCACCCTACCATTGAGTTTCATACTCAAATCCATACATATTGAATCAGAAGTCCACAACTCCCTAACCAATTAAACTAAATAAAGAACCATTGAATATGGAAAGAAAACAACTACATCACCTTAGTCTTCATATTCCAAACACATGTTGTTTATGACTAACATAAACTACCACTGATCTAAAGATTATTTTTCCACATGAGTATATGACTTCTTACTTAATACATATGCCACTAAATTTCCTTTACACAGTGTGTACATCAAGTCAAAGTAAAACATTTGGAGATACTCTATCCATCTAATTTTTTTCTAATTCTGATCTATTTTTTTGAAATTCTTTTTCAAGATTTTTTGATTAATAAGAACCATGAAATTATTACTAATGAGAAGGTGATAACATGTTTTCAAAGCATTAATTACAACATCCAATTCCAAATCATGATCAGGTTAGTTCCTCTAATATAACATCAAATTCCATGAGCCATATGCCATAACTTGGTCCCATTTCATGAGAACACAACGCAACCCTAATCCGAATGCATTACAGTACACCACTAACCCTTTCGCTGGTTCTAAAAAAACCATGATTGGTGCTGATGTAAGGAGACCCTTAAGCTCTTTAAAAGACATATGAAATTTCTCATTCCACTAAAATGGAACATTCTACCTCGTTATAGCTATCATCAATGATGCTAGTCAAGAGATGTCATGAATGAATCAATGGAAATGATCAGCTAGACCAAGGAAAATCTTTATTCCAAAAGGATTCATTGGAATTTTCCAAGAAATAACTAAATCTATCTTCAATGGATCCACTAAAACACCTATCTCAGAAATCACATTGATGAGTAAACTTAGCACTTGTGTCCAAAAATCACACTTTTATAATATAGAATATAACTAATGGTCTCTCATGATTCGTAACACTATTATTATGTGTTTATCATGCTCATATATGGTCTTAGAATTCACCAATATATCATCCACAAACACCACTACAAGTGAATCTAAGAACCTCGAAAATATCCAATTCATCAATTCTATGAAGACCACTGGTGTTTTTTTAAGATCTAATGGCATCATCACATTATATTAATGGACATATCTACTCCCAAAATCAATTATCAGAATACCCTCCTTCCAAACCCATAACTGTTGATATCGGATCGCAAGTCAATTTTGGAAAACCGCTGAGATCCCATTCACTGATCCTACAGATCATCAATGTATGGAAGGGGATAATTATTCTTAATAGTAACATTATTATGAATATGATAATCCAAAAATAATTAGAGAGTTATATCAACCTTTTTAACAAACAAGGATGGTGCTTCTAATAGATATGTACTAGGATGGATGAACCCTTCGTTTTATAGCTCTTAAAACTGTACATTCAATTCCCTCAATTCATCTGGTTTTATTTGGTAAGACCGAAGTGAGATAGGACTGGTTTTGGGGGGATAAAAATTATAAACTCCACTTTCTTTATTGGTGGAAACCTTGATAAATCTTTAGGAAAGTCATCTATAAACTGATCAACAACTACCAAAAAACTATCACTCCCAAAATATTCCATTTATGATAATGAAATAGACACTAACTTATATGAGATCATCCTGATTTCTAGTGCCAAGAATCACATTTCACACACAATTACTTTTTTCTCTCCTATAATGTGATTTTCAATGCCTTCATCAATCATGAAAATATCTATTTATTCCAAAAATTCTATGTGGGACTTAAAATTTTTCAACCAATCCATACTAAGGACTATATCAAAAAAATACATCTCATGCATGGAAAAGTACAATATCAACTCAATATCATTGATAGTTATATGACATGATCTACACATAAAGGCTCGACACTCACTTTGAACCAAAGGAGTTTGATGTTTCAAAGATGAAATCAACATTTCCACATTTCAACACAACAAATAAAAAATATAAGAAGTAACGAACAAATGAGACACACCCATATCAAAAAATGATTACATAAATTTAGAATTCAATATAATCATACATTGCACCATTAATGGTCTTGGTTGTTCAATCACAATACTCATCTCAGCACAAAATACCTTCTTACTAACCAAAATTATCTCTTTATTACCCTATTGAAACTTCCCTTACTATGGAATCACGTTGTTCCTAGAATAAAAATTATTAACATTAGTCTACAGATGGGGGGTGTGTTGCTGCCTTTGTCTTATTGAGGCATAAGATGCTCGAAACCCCTACGAAGTATCATGAACACCAAAACTCTGAGAAATGTGAATATAATACTGAAGATGCCCAAATATGGTTGAAATTATGGTTCCATACATTCTCAAATTATGTGGCTTAGATAGACTCATTTGAAACACCCCAACATTCTCTTAGGTTTTGGAGGAACACTTTCCAATATGGCTGACTAATTCTGACCTATACTCTCATCTTGTGAATAAGTGTCCCTCTTCCACTTTCTCCCCACATTAGATTTACTGCCATTTTCCATGGGTATAAACATACCTCCTCCACTCGTAGCTCCAAAGATTTGTAATTTAGCCACTGTTTACCTATTTACCTTCTTTGTATAATCCATTATACAGAGTACCAAAATCTATGAACAGATTTCCTACCTCAGTCCAGATTAAAAAATGTCCCCCTTTAGCATTGTACTAACAGAAACCTTTGGTGAAAACAAGACTAACTTCATGAATTTAGCAACATATTACATCACTGAATGGTTCTTCTATTTCAAACTAAAAAGATACATTTTTCACATAATTTTAAATGTGTGAGGGTAGAATTTTTTATCAAACAATTCCTCAAAATCCTCCCATGTCATATGTGGGTCCATCCGAGACAAGACCACTATCTCCCACCACTGAGATATAAGATCTTCCAACATGCCTGATGCTAATTTTACTTTAAAGTCTATTAATGGTCCTAGTAAATCAAATATTTGATTCATCTTATTCATCCATGGATCATCCTTTTAATTTTTTGAATCATCCCGAAATATGGGTGGATTGTTCTTATAAATTTTAACCGAATGGTCCACATTACTTGTTCATCCCATTTATTCTATTATCCAAATCCCTAGAGCCTTGCACTATGTTCTGAACCAACAACTGGTTCACATGGGGTTCTAGTGCAACCATGTTTTCATTTTCATCCTCCTATTGTTCTAAAATGCCTACATGTTTTTATTTTATTTTGTACAAAAACCGACATAAGTTTCTGTAACACCCCAGGTAAATAAGGAATATGACATTTTCACATTTATCCATATTTGTGAATAAAATATTAATATAACTTTAAAGGTTACGCAATGATCAATGGCATACCCAAAACGCAACAACGAGTTTCTTGGTAATCTTACGTTGCACTCTAATAATAAAATAATATTATTTTAAATGGTAGTTAACGCCAAGATGTTGTGATGGCGGGAATGAATAGAACTAACTAAAGAATTATTATATATGTTTGTCAAATAATTTTACTTTTTACAATAAATGTTAGAGGATTAAAAATGCGAATGAATCCAATTTTAAGCGTAAACATTCTAATATTCTTTAAAAGGTCGATTAACCACCTTTTGATGGCGAACCTCTTTTAAATCCACTTTTTGACAATTGCATGTGTTATATATGACAAAATAAAATTCTTCTTTAGAATCAGGACATCAAAATTTACTTTGTGTAAATTTTTGTTATTTTTCCGAAAAAGTTCAATTTTTAATGAATAGTGAAAAATGTTGTATTTTAATTCAAAACCTCTTTTTAATCTAAATTATTTATATGATTAGATTATCTTTTGAATTGGGTTTAAAGTGAAATTAGAATATATTTTTACCATTTAATCCAATAGTGGTCATTGGAATTAATTTCTCTTGGAAATCAGACTTAAACTAGTGTCAATCTTTTGATACATTTTGTTTCATAAAAACACGCTATTTGTTTTGACAGTGGGAATTTATTATTAAATTAATTAATGAAACTTATATGTTTTGAATTTTTTAAAATAGACATCATTTTTGAATTCGGAATATCAAATATAGCTTAGGGTGAATTTTTGGTAATTTTCTGAAAAACTTCAATTTTTGATGAATAGTGAAACCACTAAGGGGTACTTATAAAAACTGATTTTTCGTTTAAATGAAAATATTTCCATCTTTGTGTTTTGAATTTCAAAAATCCAACATACATGGTTGTCATTAAGAAGTAAAATGTGATTCAATGGGATTATAATAATTTTTTGGTGAATAGTAACTTATTAAGTTTTTTAATCGCGATTAGAGGAAATTAGTGTAGTTTAAGGTAAGAATAATGTTTTAATAAACTGAAATGACCTAGAAACATGTACTACCCTCATTGGATGTGTCATGGCCGACCAAGACAATCCCTGGGTCAACTTGGAGACCCCATGGAGCCACTTTGGTTGGAAAATGACATAAATACCTTTTTATTTAATGTTAAAGTAAAAATGACACAAACATGAAATGTTTTACTAAAATAATTTTTACATGGGGTTATACAAGTCATATTTTCGACTATAAATAGTAATTGTAAATCTAAAAATATTTCCTACATCATAATATTTGTTTTATAATTTTTAGATATTAAATAAATTAAATTATTTATGACATCATGATGATGCAGCGATGACCTCATTATTTAACGATTTAAATAAAATGAAACGATAATGTAAAGTATAAGACCTACACATGTACAAAACCTATTGTATTTGTGGATTTCGAACCCTTATCACCTTATCCTTGAAACACATCAATGTGGGACCATTAAAATCTGAAACTCATTCTAAAATAAAGTAGCATTTCTTTACACTCCAAGAGTGCCCCTCCTCTCCTCTTATAAAAGGCCCCCACCTCTACCTCCTTACCCACACTTCCAAAGCCTTTGGATCGGCCAAACCCTACCCATTTTGTCTCTAACAATCCCTCTCTAACTCCTTGAAGCATCACTTTGGGCAGAAGTATTCCCAAGGAAGCCTTTGAGCACAAACCAAAGGGAGTTACCCGATTTTAAGGTAATGTCTTCACTTGTGTCCTTTTGTTTTATTTTGTTTCTCCAACCCCCTAAAATCTTTTTATTCATTTTGTTTGTAACAAATATAGTATCTTAAATATACTAGGATGTTGTTATAGGAATTATTCGAGCTACACTTACACACACCTCCATCTAATGGTTAAAGAACATACTGTTTCTGTGGATGGCGAATTTCGGCCTCACGAAACGATGATTGTTCAACGCTCATATAACACCTTCAAAGGTGGTCATTAAGATGTAAATATATTTATATATGATATATAATATGTTTATGTTTTCCTTAAGCTTATTTATTTTTCATTTATGTCATACCTTTATGGTTTCCATTATGGGTAAACGCGATATCTTCATTTTAGGAAGTGCGGTCTACCACCCCCTCAAAGTGATTTGATTCGTTAATGCCATATGTGGGGAATATAAAGGATGTATTTAAAGTTATTATATATGATGTTATACTGGAATTATAATATAACTTTATATCATTATTATTTTCTTTTCATTAAAGTATGATATAGAAATGAAAGTAGCATTCATGCGTACGTACGACTTACCGTCTCCATGAACGGTGCATTTCATTTCTTATCTCCAAATGTTATGTACTATTATAAGTACATATATATAATGGATATATATGTAATATATTACATCTAAATTATGGATATCATTCTGGAATTATAATATATATATATCTCATTTTGTTTTAATTCCATTAATATGACAAAAAATGAAAGTAGCATTCATGAGTACGTACGACCTACAGTCTCCATGAACAGTGCTTTTAATTTATTATCTCCAAATGATATGGAATAGTATAAAATGAATATATAATAGATATATATGATATTTAAAACATAAATGCTATTCTGGAGATGATGTACCTATAACTACATGGAAAATTCTTTTCCAACAAGTTCAATTTTTACTCATGTACTGAACATCGACAAAAATTTCTGATATGAACTCACTTTTTTAACCAATTATTATAACATTATAATATGTGATATGAACTGAATAATAATATTTAAAGGAGGTCCTTAAGCAATTATAAATTGACCAAATTTTATTATTCAGGAATATAAAGAAACAAACAAGACAAGTTGGACTTGAGGTAAGGGATCTGACTCCTCTCTTTCTTTTAAAGCACACTCTTTTATGTCATTCCTTTTAAAGCTCATATTTCTTGTTATTGGGATATTCTTTTATATTACTCTTACTGTAATTTTTATGTTCATATGATGAGAGACCCTATTCTCTCTCATCAAACCATTTTGGAAGTTTTGAGTGGCGCCGTTAGGCTGCCGAATTTTCGTAAGAGATCCAACCTATCTCTTTCTTTTTAAGTACTCTCCTTTATGTCACTTCTTTTAAGCTCCTATTTTTTATGGTAGGGGATGTTATTTTATATTCCTCTTTCTGTAAACTTTATGTTGATATGATTAGATACCCTATTTCCTCTCATCAATCCATTTTGGAAGTTTTAAGTGGCGCTGTTAGGCTGCCGAGTTTTCATAAGGGATTTTTCATCTCACTTTTATTCCAGTGAGATTTATGCTACATTTGCCACAATTTCCTTTGTGTGGTGTATGTACTGCCCATTATTTTACTCATTGTGTAATATAATTTCATTTATGAGTTTTAACATCAATGTTTTATTGTCTTTATTTCACGGGGCGTATGTTTCGAAAGATACCCATGTCGGTAAGGGAACCTTTCACCCTCCTCTTTTTAAAAGACTTCTTTTGTTATGTATTTTAATTTAAATACTATTATGTCCATGTGATGAGATATCCTTTTTATCTCTCATAAACTCATTTTCTGAATTTTGTAGTGACACCATTAGGCTGTCAAATTTTTGCAAGGGAACTTCTTAACCCAAATTTGATTCTTTGGGATGAACTTGTACTCCATGAATATGTCGTTCTATGAATATGTTTGAATAACCTCTGATTGTTTTACAATTAATATCCACTTATATTTCGTGTATTCATTTATCACACATAATTATGTAATTGATTTATCCTTAATCCAAGGATACCATCTTTGTAAGGGACTTCGTCTCAATCTCCATTCATTGAGGCATATTTTGTTTTATACACAACCTAGTCTTATACGGTGTATAAACCCCTTTGAAATTTATGTTTTTCCAAAAAGGAATCTTTTTTATACAAATCGTTTTACTAAACGACAAAAGGGAATGTTTTTGTCGTACGTATGCGGCGACAACGACTTCTCCGCTGCCGTGACCATTATTTGAGTTTCGGCTTCCTCTACAAGCCATACCTTCTTTTTAAAAGAAAAATAAATACCATGTTTTACTTTTCTTTTATTTTGGTATTGAAAATGGTTTTCATAAGGGTTTTATATCAATGTGTTTTATTGATATCTTGTGATTGAAATGTGGAAATGTTATGTTTCCTTTATGCATGTTTTATGTGATACAATTATGTTATGGTTCTTGGGAATTATTATGAAGATAGGTGGTTCCGTGATAAACTAAGGGCGGGTGAGCCCGATATAGCTCTCCAATGAATTGGGTAACGCGATGGAGTGAAACGTTAAGGTTTCTCCGAAGAGATTTAGGGAATATACTGTGGTGGGTATTCCAAACGTAACCAAGAGGGTTACTCCCTATGTAAGAATGTTATGAATGCCTCAAGTTACATTTATGTCTTATGATTTATATGATTTATTCATGATTTGATGAGGTATGTTAAAGTGCTTATGTTTTATGAGTAAAGTTTGATTTCATTGATTATTATGTGTACATGTACTCATGTTTCCTTTCCATATATTTTTATATCCCTTACTAAGCTTTTTATGCCCATCCCAAGTTTTTGAATTTTTTTTCATAGGTCAAGGGAAAGGTACCTGATATGATGATAGTTTTAAAGAAGTGTCACGAAAGAATCCATGTTTTATTTTAAATATGTTTTCGTTGATGGGAAAAAATGAATACTATATTTTATTTAACCACTTTATTTAAATTTGGAATGTAATGCAAGTTTATGATCTAATTCTCTAAAACTCTAAACCTGAAAAGATCCTCAATGTGTAATCTTGTATTAATTCAAGATTAAGTAAGGTTTAAGGCCGGGGCCTTATAGTTGGTATTAGAGGTTGGTTTAGATAACTTTAGAGGTTAGGGTATTCTTTAAGCATAAGTGACATTACCATAATGGTTAGGACTTCAAAAAGAGTCATAGTTTTTAGATAAAGTGAATGAGTAAGTATATCTTCCTCCTTAGTACATGATGGTTTTGTTGATATACTCACACCGACATTTCTGTTTTTAGTGAATGGATGGATCTAGCAGGCACCAAAGTGATAATAGGTTTGAAGGAAACTGTAGTGGTTATCTGATTAAGAGACTAGATGAAATGGGGGATTCAATGAGGAAACTCGTGGTTGTTCTAAAACAACTATCAAGGAGTCATGATCAACCACTTGAACCTTGGTATGTTCTGTAATGCATCATGTACAAGATGACCAATCGATGTGGAAGTTCAGGTAATAATTATAAAGGTAACCATTAGAGTTTATATGATCCTTACTTTTGAGGTAATTATGGGTTATTATATGTTATGATGGAAAATGAAAGGCATGAGATAAAATTGAGGTTAAAATATGTTAAGATTATTTTGTAAGATTTTATCTTGTTTTGGGGAATGTTTTAAGAATTATATAGTTTTGGAAAAAGGACAACACGTAGACTGTGTCACAACCCGTCGTGTCGGACAAAGCTACGGGAATCGAACCCATAACCAAAGTGCGACTGGTATTTATCGCCTACCACTAGACTACATGAAGTCCCTAGTTATATTGACTAATTATTTTTAGTTAGATGGTTTTATGAATTAAGATTAATCTGATTTTGGGTTATCTATGGAAATTTATTAACCTATCATGAAGGATATGTGATTAGATTAATTAATTTTCAATACGAGACTTTAGGAGCAACTGATGTTGTTTGGAGATAAATGTTACGATTTAACTTGGATGACTATGTGACTAAATCCTTCAAATATTTGGGTTTCAATCTTAGTTTGGTTTACTTTGAAGTATTTTATGGACAATTTGTTTATCGAATGGTCCTAGTTGAACTTTGGGTTTTGTTGGAAAATTTTTGGAGATTAAGAATAGATTTTCTTTTTATAAAGGGTTATCCTTTTCTGGATTATTTGATCCTGTACTAACAATTTTGGTTTTAGTTTTGGTTAAAGTATAAAGGCATGGGAAGTATATAGTTCTCTTTTGTGGATTAGGTGATTCTCTAGAAGTTGATTATAGTACTCTTAATGTGAACAAGTCTTCCTAAATACTCGTCTTTTGGGGAAATTATGAGTTTGTGTAAGGAATCTAGTAAAAGTTGAAAGTCAACATGAGAAGTAAGTATGTTTCCTTAAGATCAAAAATAAATTCCTCAATGAAGAGTAACTTAAAACAAGAATGTTGTCTGTCAACTTTTCCTACTGGGGAATCGAATATCGTTTAACCCATCACAAGTTTGTGATTTTCTTATGGTTAAATTTCTTCTAGACATGTTTACTATCACTCTCCATCAGAACATGACCCTTTGTTTTTCCCTCCATGTCCATATTTTCATACTTGGAATCCTAGTATGGGTTAACTCGGGTGACCTTTGTACATATTTTTCTTTATTTTAAAGTGATTGTTTTACTGACTCTTGTTCCGATGTGGGATTTTCAATGAAGTTTCCAAGCCCAATTTTAAATATTGCGAGGACACAATTCCAAAAGGGGGGAAGGATGTAACACCCCAGGTAAATAAAGAATATGAAATTTTCACATTTATCCATATTTGTGAATAAAATATTAATATAACTTTAAAGGGGACGCTATGCTCAATGGCGTACCCAACACGCAACAATGAGTTTCTTGGGAATCTTACGTTGCACTCTAATAATAAAATAATATTATTTTAAATGGTAGTTAACACCTAGCTGTTGTGATGGCGAGAATGAATAAAACTAACTACAAAATGAGTATTTACATCAATGTTGTATTGTCCTTTTTTCACGAGGCGTATGTTTCGAAAGATACCCATGTCGGTAAGGGAACCTTTCACCCTCCTCTTTTTAAAAGACTTCTTTTGTTATGTCTTTTAATTTACATACTATTATTTCCATGTGATGAGATACCCTTTTTATTTATCATCAACTCATTTTCTGAATTTTGTAGTGATGCCGTTAGGCTGTCAAATTTTTGCAAGGGAACTTCTTAACCAAAATTTGATTCTTTGGGATAAACTTTTACTCCTTGAATATGTCATTCTATGAATATGTGTGAATAACCTCTGATTGTTTTACACTTAATATACACTTATATTTCATGTATTCATTTGTCACACATAATTATGTAATTGATTTATCCTGAATTCAAGGATACCGTCTTTGTAAAGGACTTCGTCTCAATCTCCATTCATTGAGGCATATTTTTTTATACACAACCTTATTTTATATGGTGTATAAACCCCTTTTACTTTTACATTTATCCAAAAAGGAATATTTTTTATACGAAACATTTTACTAAATGACAAAAGGGAATGTTTTTGTCGTACATATGCGGCGACAATGACTTCTCCGCCGCTGTGACCATTATTTGAGTTTCGGCTTCCTCTACAAGCCATACCTTCTTTTTAAAAGAAAAATAAATACCATGTTTTACTTTTCTTTTATTTTGGCATTGAAAATGGTTTTCATAAGGTTTTTTTATATCAATGTGTTTTATTGATATCTTGTGATTGAAATGTGGAAATGTTATGTTTCCTTTATGCATGTTTTATGTGATATGAGTATGTTATGGTTTTTGGGCATTGTTATGAAGACGAGTGGTTCTGTGATAAACTAAGGGCAGGTGAGCTCGATATAGCTCTCCAATGCATTGGGTAACGTGAAGGAGTGAAACGTTAAGGTTTCTCCGAAGAGATTTAGGGAATATACTATGGTGGGTATTCCAAACGTAACCAAGAGGGTTACTCCCTACGTAAGAATGTTATAAATGCCTCAAGTTACCTTTATGTCTTATGATTTCTATGATTTATTCATGATTTGATGAGGTATGTTAAAGTGCTTATGTTTTATGAGTAAAGTATGATTTCATTGATTCTTATGTGTACATGTACTCATGTTTCCTTTCCATATATTATTATATCCCTTATTGAGCTTTTTATGCTCATCCCAAGTTTTTGAAATGTTTTTCACAGGTCAAGGGAAAGGTACATGATATGATGATAGTGTCAAGGAAGTGTCAAGAAAGAATCCATGTTTTATTTTAAATATGTTTCCGTTGATGGGAAAAAATGAATACTATCTTTTATGTAACCACTTTATTTAAATGTGTAATGTAATGCAAGTTTATGATCTAATTCTATAAAACTCTAAACCTGAAAAGATCCTCAATGTGTAATCTTTTATTAACTCAAGATTAAGTAAGGTTTAAGGCCCGGGCCATATAGTTTCAATTTATAGAAATTGGATTAATTAAAATTTTAAATTCAATCACATTGCAAATATCACAACCATGATTTCCAAAAATTAACATTTCCATGTTCAATGAGTTTTTAAAAATCCATGCTATTTTTGAAAATCCAAATGTATCCACATCCTCAAAGACTAGAACTATGCTCTGAACTAGCTACTTGTTCACCTAGGGTTCTGGTGCAATAATGTTTTTAGCCGCAACCTATGATTGGTATCTACAGTGCCCACTTGGTTTCATTTCATTTAGTACAATAACCTCCATAATTATCAATTTATAAAAACATATTGATTAAAATTTCAAATTCAATCACATTTCAAATATAAAAACCATGCTTTCTAAAATATCACATTTCCATGTTAAATGATTTTTGAAAAATCAATGATGTTTTTGGAAATCCACCCTTTTTAAAAATACCAAAACCATTATCATTTAAAAATTGAACATTTGAAAATAATTTCTATAATTTTTCAGAAATAAACTTATTTATAACACAATATAAATCATTACTCTAAAAAAGATATGATATCCTAGTGGGAAGTCAACTCCACCATTCATGCCATGACCATCTCATTAGCTAAACCCATGATAATGAGATCACAATCCTATTAGTGTCTCAAAACACTTATGTACCCAACTCCCTGGTAACTTGAAGTTCATCATAAAAAGGTTAGCTACATATTTTCATATTATAAATTTCAAGATCTGACAATCCTACTCCTTACTACCATCCCATATCAAGGAATAAACTAAGAATGAATTACAACTCTGGTACAGATAATAAATGGAAAGGGACTGAACAAATTGATACCACATGTAACATGTAACATCCCGAATAGGCTTACCCATGAAAAGGTAGCCAAACCAATCTTCACATGCCCTCAAGTGTGTCACCCCATACGCTAGAGGCTACCAACTAGCAGCGAGGGTTTATGGATATTCAGCGGGAAGACTATACCCTCATATTCAAAGTGCACAGTGGTGAAAAATAATAAACTATGAAAATAGAGGAAACTAATATAAATAAATAGTCAATTGAATAATGAAATTGACCAATTCTAGTTTATAAAATGCATGCATGTCATGGTGATACATACCAGAAAGAGGTATACAAAACAATATGATTAACATTTCAATAAATAAATAAGGAAAATACTCAAAGCCGCATGGGATATCTCTATGAGAATCCTGAGCTCCTTCTCAGTCCTTTTCTAATAACTCCAAAGTACATGTAAATAGCCACATGCAATAGTCCAGAGTCCTACAAACAAGAAAGTCTACTTTGGTACCCTAGAATAATGGTGGCCCAAATAGTGTGTGAGATATAAATCTCAGTAGGCCGGGTCCACCAGTTTCTAGATCAATCTAGACAATGCAATTAAATTAAACAACGCGCGAGTATATCGATGTAATAATAGAATTGAATAAATAACCAACAACCCGTCTAGGTTCCTAAGGGAAACCTGACAACGATACCCGCTTCAGACCACAACTGTTATGTCTAATCATGTCAATTATGTATATATATAGTAACACTAAATATATATATATATATACAAAAAAGAAATATCTTCTTAGCATCCACCTATATGAACCAAGCTCATACCAACACCAAATGGACATATACCTAGGATACCATTTTTGGCTAGAAAAATATATAATGCACATACATTCATAACTCGGGGAAGTGCTCATGGTGTTTCCCATGGTCCAAACTCGAAGATCTCTCATAGTCTCCAGGAAACCAACATGGAATCTCACACGGTCTTCATACCCTGGGTTCTCATGGTCCTTTGGAATAAAATGATGGATGGATCAATACGTAACACAAAGACATCCACCACTAAGAGTAGAACACACAGTCTATCCCACAACTCAACTCCATGCGATCTCATGATATATATAGGATCAACACAAAAACATACATATTATTTCACCCTAAGGGCTCTCACTATCCCCTGTCTCCCCCACCTATACATGGAGTAACCATTCAAGACATATAATACATGGAGAATTTAACCTCTCATGCATTTAATTAGCCCATTTAAGTTACATCTAAACAAGCATATTCACATTTAAACATAAGGTAAACCATCTTAAGTATTTAAATTAAAATATTTGAATGGGCATCCAATTCAACTAAAAAACAAGAGGCAAGGGACTCTCATTCATCGAATTTTCCATACACAAATCCATTAGATAACTTTACAATTAACTTGGTACAAAAATACCATTAATTAATTCATCAATTAATTTATCAACAACATAATTTTTATGTCATAACTAATTTTCTAGAATTAATTATCTCATTATAAATATCAACTCTCTATATTCAATTCCAAAATTAAATATTTATATCATAATATCTAAGGCACGTAATTAATTCAGAATTAATTATCTCAACATAGCCAATATTAATATCTCACAATTAATTCCCTGATTAATTATCTCAATTACAATTCTCAATGCACTTAGTTAATTAAAAATTAATTATCTCAACTTAGACAATTCAATATCTCATAATTAATTCCCCCAATTAATTATCTCAATTAAAATGCTCAAGCATATAATTAATTCACAATTAATTATCTCAACTTAGCCAATTTGATATCTCATAATTAATCCCTTGATTAATTATCTCAATTAAAATTCTCAAATAACATAATTAATTGATAATTAATTATCTCAACTTATCCAGTTTTATATCTCATAAATAATCCCCTGATTAATTATCTCAATTACAAAACTCAAAAAAAAAATTATTCATAATTAATTATCTCAACATTTCCTATTTAATATCTCAGAATTAATCCATCGATTAATTATCTCAATTTAAATTCTCAAAGAACATAATTAATTCACAATTAATTAAGTAAACGTATTCAATTTAATATCTCATTATTAATCCCCTAATTAATTATCTCAATTACAATTCTCAAATCAAATAATTAATTCACAATTAATTATCACTACATAATCAATTTTATATCTCAAAATTAATCCCTTTATTAATTATCGCAATTAAAAATCTCAAAACACAAAATTAATCCAAAATTAAATATCTCAAATTAGCCAAATTAATTACTAATAATTAATACATTGATTAATTATCATATCAATGTTCATAATTAATTCATAATTAATTATCTCAACATAACAAAATTAATTAATCATAATTAATTGACCAATTAATTATCTCAATTAAAATTCTAAAGAAATTAAATAATTTGTAATTAATTATCTCATCTTAAAATTTTTTAGATCTCATAATTAATCTTCCAATTAATTATCATCTCAAAGAACTTAATTAACTCATAAATAATTATCTCATCTTGAAGAATTTATTATCTCATAATTAATCTTCGGATTATTATTATCTCAATTATAATATCAAAAGTACATAATTAATTAATTATTAATTATCACAACTTATCTCGCCTAATACTCATAATTACCACTTAACCCAAGGGTGTTAATATGCAAGGTCAAAAATAAAAAACAAATACCACCAAGCTAAAAGAATATATCAATCTAAAAATTATGATTTTAGCTCGAAGTCATATCACCTCTGTTGGAGGGGTTTTATTTCAAAAACATGATTTTGTAATCGAAAAAATCATTTTATACCAATTAGAAAATTTCTCTAATATTGCATTTGAATTTATCAAAAGCATTATATTAATAATAACTGTATTTTTCTAAATAAAATAAATGTTGAGGACCCTACCTCAAGGAATTAATTGGGCCAATGCTTTCTAACTCAAACCTCAATTAGCCCGCGAACACACACTTCCACAATATTGCACGTGCGTAATAGTAATTGGTCGCATCACCATACAATGATAACTAAATCCCAAAAGTAGTGAGACGAGAACAAACGAACCTCAAATTAATTCACCGCAACTTAAATAAACCATATGTATCTAATTTAATAACTGAAAAACCAATAACTAGGTTTATAGCCTTAACCAAAAATGATTGCGGTGAACAAAATCAAGCCCAACAACCATGCCTTTAGCTGCAGTTGTCGAAATACAACCCAATGGGCCCCGAGACATCATCTACACCAAAAAGGATCAGAAGAAACAATAAATCTAGGTTAATCTCAAACCTAGGGTTTTAACCCAATGGAACTCCGGCTAAGGAGAGCCGAGATGGCCAATGTGATAAACAAAACATGCAGAGTAGGACTTACCATGATGAGATAGAAAATTTCCATGAAGACTCTAGGAGGAGATAACCACATGAAAGATGGAGCTCGAGAGGAGGGTGGTGCACCACCCAAGGGTGCTGCACCATGGGTGAGTCGCTCCCCCTGTAGGAGGAGGGAGCAGTGCATCTCCCTCTTATTTTACCTTAAATAAATTAAAATTATGAATTAAAATATAATAATTAATATAATAATAATAATAATAATAATAAAAACTATAATAATAATATTATTACCCTTTAATATTATACCCTTTGATAAACACCAGAATCCCATTTACACATTATTTAATTAAATTCTTCTTCAACTAAAAATGATTTATCCAAATCATGATATTTAACTAAATTCTATCAACATTCAACATAATTAAATTATAACCCCTGTTTCTCATCAATTAGTTTTATTTTTCTTAACCTTGAATTTAATTAAATAAAACCCTAATTTCACATCATTTAATTAAATTCTATTTAACTCATTTTAATAAAATAAAACTCTCCATCTCACCTCATTTAATTTAATTACTCAATCTTAAATTAATTAAATAAAATTTCCATAATAATAACCATTAGTATTTTTATCAGTTAATAAAAAACCTCTTTGATAAAACCCAAAAATCCCTACTTATACATAATTTAATTAAATTCTTATAAATTTTTTTAATTAAACTAAATTAACACTTCACATCATTTAAATAAATTTTATTTAACTTAATTTAATTAATTTTTTTTGATCTCACTTAATTTAATTAGATTCCTCAACCTCAATTTAATTAATTAATATATTCATAATAACGACCATTATTTTTATTATTATCATTTAATAAAATGATTCTTTGATAAAACCCAAAACTCCCCAATTACACATCATTTAATTAAATTATTCACCAATTAATTTAATTAAATAAATTCTCCAAGACATCATTACATAATTAAATTATCTTAATACAATTTAATTAAATAACCCCCCATTTTTTGATCAAATAATTAAATTCATCTTAACCTTGAATCTAATAAGATAAAACTCTTACTCCACATTTAACACATCATTTTACTAAATTCATTTGCAAACAAATTTAATTAAATAATTTTTCTAACTCATTATTATTTAATTAAATTCTCTCAACATAATTTAATTAAAATCCCTAACACCTCATTAATTATCATCTAATTAATTTTTTTCCAACTGAATTTAATTAAATAATCTCTTTAATTTATATTATTTAATTAAATTATCTAAACACAATTTAATTAAATTAGAACTTCTATTTCACATTAATCAATTAAATTCCCCTTTTCCATGAATTTCATAAATAGAAATCCCAACTCCTCATTTACACATTATTTAAATTTTACCTTTTGGTATTTCCCATCTTCGATAACCCCAAATCCTCATTTACCATTCATTTAATTAAATTCCTTTCACCTCAATTTAATTTAATAAAGACTCTGACTCATCATAATTTGAAATAAATTTAATTATTCTCATCTTAATTTAATTAAATAAATTCTCCACATGAACATAATTTAATTAAATTCTCTCATGTTTAATTTAATTAAAAGAAACCCCAACAACTCATTTAAATAAATTCCTTTCAACTACGAATTTAATTAAATTAATTTAACCCAAAAACTCAAAAACTTTTTCAACTGTATGGTTTGACTTGCACAGTTTGATATACTGTGTGCAGACCATGTGTATACTACTGGACACCTTCTTTATTATACATGGCTAACTTACATAGTTTTGACTAACTGTACGCAGCCCGTGCGATTGTCACTGCCTGGTACAGTTCTCTCAAAACCCATCCTTCCATCCGAGAAATTCATCGAGACTTTACCCAAGCCCCTTATCATTATTTTAAAAGAACCCAACTCAAAAAACCTCTTTCTAATGCTTGGTTTAAAAAAAAGAACCATCTAGTAAATAAAAAAATTTAAAAAAACATTTGTATTTTAGCCCTGTAAAAAAAATGGGACTTTGTAATTTACCCTCTGTAAAAACTTCTCATCCCCAAGAAGCCTTGAGGAGGTACAACAACATTAGGAAACCCACCATGGT
The DNA here is from genome assembly GCA_963277665.1 of Viscum album. NCBI lineage: Eukaryota > Viridiplantae > Streptophyta > Magnoliopsida > Santalales > Viscaceae > Viscum > Viscum album. The sequence continues at coordinate 1,261,190,244 of OY728122.1, forward strand.
CAAGAAGTCTCATTTGAACAATACTGTTGCATTCCCAAATGCCAAATTCACCTTTAATGCGTCCGTACACCTAAATACTGGCATTTGGTTCCCATTTATCTCATCAAATTTCTATTTAACCTTTTGAAATTACCAATCCTTTTTTTAATTGTTTGAAAACATGTGTCAATATTTTCCCAGTTACATGTATCCCATAAACATTACAACTGAAACTGTGTCCCATTATAAATGCAAAAAATAAAATTTCCACTCATGCACCCATTTACATATCAAAACATCTCTAGATTCTTTTCATAAGCAGTAACACAACAACATGTTATAACACAGAAGTCTGGAACAACAACAAAACATGTTAACAAATAGGTATCATGGCATATAAACACCTAATCTTGTTATATCTATCACCGAATCATGAAATCTAAATGGGTATGCTAAAGCAAATCCAAACATGGCATTTCAAGTCACACAAAGAAAATTAGAAGGCGTCATACTAATGAAACTACATGTCATGTCATATACATGGAATGTGAATCCTTAAGTGCCTAAGATGATGCATGTAATGGAATTTCCTTTCCACATCAGGATAAGGAAAATTTTCAAAATTCTCAAATCAATAAGCTGTGGAAAATACACCAGTCGCTTGTGGTGAAATCAAATAAACTGTAACCACGAACAATAAAAACATCAATTCCCATCTGTGACCACTTGGTCATTTCCCATACATGGGGTGATTAGTTTCAGTCTTGGATATTAACCAAGTTTTGACACTTTTGTAGTATCAGGTCTACCATCCCAAAATATAATGACAAAGGGAAAAAAGAAAGAAAACATAAAGCCCTTTAATACCACTTTTTAATGTCCCGACCCAGCTTACCCTTGATCCAGAATCTGGACCAGTCATCATATGACCTCAAGTGTGTCTCCTCGTATGCCAGAGGATGCCGACTAGCAATAGGGGTATATGGATAGTCCACAGAAAAAATATATCATCATATTCAATGTGCACCGGGGTAACAAATAATAAACCCAGACAATAGTGGAAAAAACAATAATGAAATAGTAAACTGAATAAAAATAGTTTCCAAAGGTAGTTTATATAATGCATGAATGTCATTGTGATACATATATGAAAGCGGTAAAAAAAACAACATGCTTTAAATTTCAATACATAAATAATAAAAATATTCAAATCTAGAATGGTGATCTCCATGAGTATCCTAAGATAATTCTTGCTTCTTTTCTCCTAACTCTCAAGTAAAAGTAAATAACCAAAAGAAAGAGTCCATAGTCTTGCAAACAAGAAAGTCTACTCAGGTACCCTATTACAATGGCATCCCGAATAGGGTGTGAGATGTAAATCTAAGTAGGTCAAGACCATCGGTTTCTTGCTCAATCTAGACAATGAAATAAAATTTATCAGCATGCAAGTATATCTAAGAAATAAAATAATTGAATAATTAACCAAAACTCATCCAGGATCATAAGGGACACTTGACGATGACACCTACTTCATCCCATGGCTGGTATGTCTGATCATGTTAATTAATTATATATATAGTAAAAGTATATATATATATATAGATAGATATGATTAACATTCTCCTATATAAACCAAGTGTGTTCTAATGCCACATAGACATATACACAGGATACTATTTATGTATAAAAAAAGACATGATGCAAATACATTCATAACCAGGGGAAGAACTCACGATCTTTCTCCTAGTCCAAACTCCAAGAGATATCATAGTCTCATGGAAATCGATATGGAAGCCCACACAATCTTCCTTCCCTATGATCTCATGTTACTTTAGAAAACAATGTTGGATGGATTGGGGAGTAACACATAGACATCCATCACCATGTTTAGCACACACAGTCTCCATCACCAAGTTTATCCCCTGGCTCAACTCCATGAGCTCTCACAGTCTCTAGAGGACCAGCACAAAAACTAACATATTCTTTCTCCCCATGGGATCTCATGGTTCCTTATATCTCCTACCTATACAAGGCTTAATCATTCAAAACATATAATGAATGAAGTATTTAAACTCTCTTTAATTTCATTAACCCCTTTCAATTAAATATAACAAGCATATTAACATTTATAATTAAGGAAAACCATCTTATGTATTTCAATTAAAATATTTGAATGTGCTTCACATTAAACTAATAAACATGAGGCAAGTGCCTATCATTCCTCTTATTGTCCATACTCAAATCCATTTTCTATCTCAACAATTAACTCGGTACACAAATCCCGTTAATTAATTCATCAATCCAATAATCAAAAACACAATTTATATCTCATTATTAATTTTATGGAATTAATTATCTCATTATAAATCTCAACTCTACATATTCAATTCCACAATTAAATATCTAGATCATAGTATCAAAGGAAAATAATTAATTCACAATTAATTATCTCCACATAGCCTAATTTTATATCTCATAATTAATCCTATGATTAATTATCTCAATTATAATTCTCATATCACATAATTAATTAACAATTAATTATCTTAACTTATCTAATTCAATATCTCATAATTAATTCCCCTGATTAACTACCTCAATTAAATTTCTCAAAGCACATAATTAATTCCCAATTAATTATCTCAACATAGCCAATTTAATATATCATAATTAATCCTCTGATTAATTATCTCAATTACAATTCTCAATGCTCATAATTAATTCACAATTAATTATCTCAACTTATCCAATTTTATATTTCATAATTAATCCCGTGATTAATTATCTCAATTAAAAATCGCAATACACAAAATTAATTCACAATTAATTATCTGAACTTAGATAATTTAATATCTCATAATTAATCCCCCAATTAATCATCTCAATTACAATTCTCAAATCACATAATTAATTCAAAAATTAATTATCTCAACTTAGACAATTTAATATCTCAAAATTAATCCCCCGATTAATGATCTCAATTAAAATTATCATAGAACTTAATTATTTAAAAAATAATTATCTCAATTTAGCTAATTTTATATCTAATAATTAATCCCCCTTTTAATTATCTCAATTAAACATCTCAAAACTCAAAATTAATTTACAATTAATTATCTCAAGTTAGCGATATTAATTACTCATTATTAATCCCTCAATTATTTATATTCTCAAAGAATGTAATTAATTAATAATGAATTATCAATACTTAAACGAAATTAATTACTCCTAAATAATCACCTGATTAATTATCTCAATTACAATTCTCAAAGAAAATAACTAATTTGTAATTAATTATCTCATGTTAACCAATTTAATATCTCATAAATAATATTCCTATAAACTATCATCTCAAAGAACTTATGTAATTTATAATTAATTATCTCAACTTAACAAATTTAATATCTCATAATTAATCTTCTGATTAATATTATCTCAATTAAAATTTCAGAGGATATAATTAATTCACAATTAATTACCGCAACATATCCTGCTTAATATTCATAATTACCACTTAACCCAAGTGCATCAACATGTAAGGTAGGGAATATAAAAACACATATCAACAAGCTAAAAGAGCATATCAATCTAAATATTATTTTCATAGCTCAAAGATAGCGCACCTTTTTCAGATGTGTTTTATTAAAAGACATGATTTTGTAATCTAACAAATATTTTTATACCAATAAGCAGTTTGCTTCAATATTGTAGTGAACTTTATCAAAAAAATTAGATTAAAAAACTATATTTTTCCAAATAATATCTAAGTTGAGGACCCTACGCCAAGGAATTAGGTAGTTCAATGCTTTCTAACTCAAACCGTAATGCCCTCGTGCACACGTACTTCCACAATATTGTGCGCATGTACTATGAATTGGTCACATCACCCTATAATGATAACTGGCACCCAAAATTTGTGCGACGAGGACCAATAAACCTCCAAATAATTCACCGCAACTAAAATACACCATAGGAATCTAATTTAAAGGGTGAGAAACCAATCATCAGGTTTACGGCCTTACCTGAAAATGATGGCAGTGAACTAAATCTTGCCGAACCACATTGCCTTTGGTGGTAGCTATCGAAATACAACCCAACGGGTCTCAAGACATCTTCTACACCATCTAGGATTGGAAGAAACAAAAAATATTGGTTAATCATGAACCTAGGGTTTCGACCCAATGGAACCCAATTGAAGGAGAGTTGAGACAACCAATGTGAAGAATGAAACATGAAAAGAAGGACGTACCTTGATAAGATAGACAACTTCCATAAAGTCTCTTGGAGGAGAGAGCCACGCGAAGAGGGAGCCGGAGAGTAGTGTTGTGTGCCATCCATGGGTGCTGCACAATGGGTGTGTCGTGCCCCCTGTTGGAGGAGGGAGAGGTGCGCCTCCCTCTTGTTTCCTCCCTTAAATTGATTAAAATTATAATTTAATATATAAGAATTAATATAATAATAATAATAATAATAACCATCATATTATTATTATTACCCTATAATATTATACCCCTTTGATAAACACCAAACTTCCCTTTACACATTATTTAATTAAATTCTACTCAACTGAAAATGAATTCTTCAACTCTTTCTATTTAATTAAATTCTCTCAAAATTCTACTTAATTAAATTAAAACACCCATTTCTCATCAATTAATTAATTTTTTCTTAACCTTGGATTTAATTAAATAAAACCCCCATTTCATAGTATTTAATTAAATTCCATTTAACTCAATTTAATTAAACAAAACTCTCCATCTCACATCATTTAATTAAATTCCACAACCGAAATTTAATTAAACAAAGCCTCCATAATAATAACCATTAGTGTTATTATAATTTAATAAAATTCCTCTTCAATAAAACCCAAAACTCCACATTTAAACATCATTTAATTAAATTCTTCTCAAAATTTTAATTAAATAAAGCCCACACTTCTCATCATTTAATTCAATTTCATTTAAATTTATTTAATAAAAAAAATCCATCTCACCTCATTTAATTAGATTCATCAACCTCAATTTAAATAAATGAAAACGTCATAATAATAACAATTATTATTATTATTATCATTTAATAAAACACTTCTTTAATAAAACCTAAAATTCCCCAATTAAAAATCATTTAATTAAATTATTATCTATAAAATTTAATTAAATAAATTATCCAACATATCATTGTTTAATTAAATTATCTTAATAAAATTGAACTTCATAAAACCCCCCTTTTTCATCAAATAATAAAATTCATCTTAAAAGTGAATTTAATTATATAAAACTCGTACTCCACATTTAACAAATCATTTAACTAAATTCATTTCTAACCAAGTTTAATTAAATAAATTTTACAACTCAATATTATTTAATTAAATTCTCTCAACATAATTTAAGTAAAAAACCCATAACACCTCATTATTCAATAATTTATTACATTTTTTCGAACTGAATTTAATTAAATAATTTTTCCAATTCATTCTATTTAATTATATTATCTAAACAAAATTTAATTAAATTAAAAACTATAACTCATCAACTAAATTTAGTTAAATTCTCTCAACCTCAATTTAGTTAAATAATAAACCGCCATTTCATAATGACTAATTAAAATTTTCTTAACCAGGAATTAAATTAAATAAAACCTCCATTTCATATTAATTAATTAAATTCCTCTTTACCTTGAATTTAATTAAATGAAACCTCAAATTTTTATTTACACATCATTTTAAATTTACCATTTAATGTTTACCTTATTTGATAACCCCAACTCCTCATTTACCAGTTATTTAATTAAATTCATCTCTTCTCAATTTAATTAAATATAGACTCTAGATAATCATATTTAAAAATAAATTTAATTATTTTCATATAAATTTAAATAAATTACTTATAAATTTAAACATCATTTAATTAAATTCTCTCAAGTTTAATTTAATTAAAAGAAACACCCAACAATTCATTTAATTAAATTCCTTTCAACCATGAATTTAATTAAACTAATTTAACCTGAATATCAAAACTCAGTAGAATATATGGTTTGAATTTCACGGTCTAACAGATAGTGCATTAACTATGTGTCTAATACTGGAGACCTGATTTATTATGAAATTTTGACCCACATGGTTTTGACCAACTGTGCGCAGCCTGTACAAATGCAACTACCAGGCCCAGTTCTCCCGAAACCCATCCTGCGATCCCAGAAACTCCTCTAGCCTTTACCCAAGCACATTATCAAGTCTTTAAAAGAACCCAAATCAAAAAAAATATTCTTGAAGCTTGGTTTTAAGAAAAATAACCATGAGGTAAATGAAAAAGTTCAAAAACATTCTTATTTTAGCCTGGACTAAAAACATGAGACTTTGCATAACATTCCGTCCATCCATATTGGCTTTAGAATGAAGTGAAAAATTACCTGGCCTAACGAGACATCCCCAAGGTGATAAAGGCTGGAAATAAATTCTAAGGTATTCATGAAAAGTTGGGTAAAATTTTACCTTAGAAAAGACAGCAACCAACCAAGCATTCCTTTCCCAAAATAACTATATGATTCATGTTAACAACGTATTAAATTTCAACCTCATACAGACGAAAGCAATGAAAAACCATACCAATTACAAATTAGAGTACCAATTAGAAGGGTAACAAGTCAATAAAATACATAATGACATAACTCCATTGATCCACACCATGTTTAATGATCCACACCACAAGACTACCAAATTATCATGATATACTTGTATAGAGAAAATATGCATTAAATTTTCCTATATCCTGGATTACAAAATATGAAAAAGCACAAAGATCTAATGAAGTGGTGATTAATGAAACTCATTATGCTTCCCCCAAATGACATACCTACTCATGGCACTAGTATAGAACAAGTTATCATAGTTATATATATAACTTATATAAATGATTTAAAATTGTTCAACAATTTCAAACAGGGATAAAAAATAATTACCAATACATTTTTACCCAAATAAACACATTTACGAGGGAATAAACAAAACAATTCATTAACAGTTTTCCCATTACATATTGGTATAACCCATTTCATTCCACATAACCCATTACATACACCTCAAACAGACACACAACTTAATATCCCAAGCTTGGTGTTCCATGAACAGTGGACCATCATATCCATAACCCGTCCTCATTTTTATTATGGTACCTCACTACCATATTTCAACCCATGCACGATGGTGCTTCAAGACCTCAAACCATCCCCATTTCAACTCATTCTTACCCGTTTAATCCAAACCATGCCAAATCAACTATTTTAACTATTCATTTAAAATTATCAATTTTTTATTGAAAACAATCATAATCCAACATTCATGACAACTACATTTTAACGAAAAAATTCCAAAACCATTTCTATTATCGATGCCGAAAACCAATTCCAAAAAAACTACATTATTATTCAGTACCCTTTCAAAATCCATTTTTATAAATAAAGACAAGAAACTAATTTTAAAATCATCATTTTGAAGTCCAACATTGATGCATATTGCACCAAAATATATAAATTTCTCCAAGAATTAACAAATCATAAAAAGGGGTTTCAACTTAACATTACACATCAATTTCATAATCAATTTCATGAATTTCTTTAATCAATTATTCTATTTAAAGAAAGAGTAGTATATAGTGAAGATACATACCTTTAGAGTTTTGGATAACATGACCAATGAAACATACTCTCAACAAATCATGGTGAGAACTCCAAAAATCCACCTTATATCCCTTACCATGACATAAAAAAGCTCAAATATAACCATTATTGGAAACAACAACCCTATATCTATCTACTATGGAAGTAGATCTTAGAAAGTGGGAGAGTTAAAATAGAAGATATATGGAAAACTAATAATTTACAAAGAAAATTGACTTTCCTTTGAAGATTCAGCTTCAAACCACTAGGAAAACCCTTTAGATCACTTCTGAAATGAGTAGGAGTGGTTCTATATCCTTGGAGAGAAGGACATCCCGAGTGATGGTCAAAATTTTGATCAAATGCGGTGTTTAGAAATAAAATCATGTGGGATCACTTTTTTTAAACCCACTTTTTAAACCATACATGGTTAATCAACACAATTATGAAAATTGTGTGCTAACCATTCCCTAGACACTACCACAAGGGAGAACCTCTCAAGGTTGGCATAGATTGTTAGATAAACCATACACCAACAGTGAAAAATCTGAATTTCTCAATTTTCATGGTTTACTGTTGTGTCCACATAGTGTTTCAAACAGTGCACCAACCATGCGCCATACCATAACCAACAGTATCAACTTGTATGATCTCCAAGATAATTTTCACTATTTTTATTAACCATGCTCAAACTATGCACAATAATAAAAGCACAAAAACACTCCAAATAACATTCAAAACTCTACCAAACCTTACCCAATGACATTGAACACATAAAAAGGTATACAAAATGTTTACAAACCTGAAACCAGGGGTGATACAATATTTCAATTCCAAATATCTTTTTACAAATTATAATTTAATGAAATCAATATTACTAGTATAATATTTTTTATGATGATGTAATTATCATCACAAACATTTTTCTATTCTTTAAAAAAAATATAACTCGTTTTGTGCATATGTGATGATTACTTCTACTAAGAATGACATATTTCATTTTTTTATCACTAACTCACATTGATGTATATAAGATTGTATTTGATGAATAAATATTATATTTATTATTTAATAAGTTTTATTGAAAGATAAATCATTATATTATTTCCTCCTTTTCCATTTGTTACAAATAGAAATTTCTCTCATTCGTATTGGTAGACTTTGACCTCTATGTATTAAATGTTTCATTTTCTTCAACAACTTACATGGATGGTTCTAAAAATTTACTTGATTACTATGAAGGATATTAAGAAGAAATTTATTTATTTAATATATTTTTTAAAGGATGAAACAAAAATAAAATATCCTTATAACATAATCTATTGATATATGAAAATTACCTAAAATAATCACTTAATCGATTTCATATACAAAAACCATAGCTTAAAAAACACATGTAATGATATTGGAACTTTATAAATAAAAATGGAACTCATATTACCTTGAATAATTTTTGAATGGTGTAATGTTTCTCTATATACATGAAACATTATCATCATTACAAAACATGTACGAAAGGATAGAAATTATTTACATTCAATGGTGAAAATATAATATAAATAGATTATATATGAGTACTATATTACTATTAATTAATTTTATAATTTTTTGAAGAAAAGGATTAATACAGTTTTGATTATTATACTGGATGTGAAATTATTTCTGACCAATAGTGAATACAAGTTGAGGGTCTCTAATCTCAAAATTTTCTTCTTTGAGACATGATTCATATTATGCGACTATTTTATTATATATACTTTTTTACTACCTTTTTGATAGATTATATAATTATTTTCATTATATTAATTTAATTTGGTGTTACATATAAAACTAATTATTTCAAGATAATTCATAAATAAACTATGTAGAAGTACAATTTCAAGCATACATTTTAGACAACTTAAATTGATAAATTGGTTAAATTTTTTAAAAAAATTCATTGATACTCATTGGTTTATATATTAATTTAATGGATTAATAGATAATAACATTAAAAAATGAAGGATAATCAATACTGTGACATAAAACTCTAATAACTAACTGAATATTAATTTTTTTTATTCAAACACTTTTGAGAAAAAAATGAGAAACCATACAAGACTTTTTGAATTAAAACAACCAATCCACCCTGATACAAAATTTTAAGGACAAACAACATCAAGAAAACCAATAAGAGACCCTACACAACATGAAAAACAATAATATTAGTTTCTTTTTACTCCTTTCTATCGGAAAACTATCCCGTGCATGAATTCATGGGCCTGAATCTGATGGAAAAGCCATTCCCTCAAAAATCATTCAATTCCGAAGCAAAGAACAAAAGAAAACCCTCAGATCTAAACCAGATATGGAGCAACCCCTTGTGTGACAGATGCAGTCACCCTAAAATCATGAACCACAAGGCCATAAGGAATCATAATTCTATGAAAACATTCTACCAATTCAATGCCACTAACCTAAAGTTTCATAAAACTAGTTTCAACTCTTCCATTCATACTGGAAAATACTTGAAAAACCATTCAACCATCCTTGACACTCTACTATTGACTGAATCAAAAAACCTAAAAAAAATCACAGCCATCATTGATACCATGCTACCACAACAACGCTTTAAGAGACCATTCACAAACCATATTTCTATATACACACCACAAACCAACATCACATCTAAATAACACTACAAGAAACTAAAAATCACAGACTTGGGAATGAAGAAAACATACCGCAAACCTAAACCGCAAACCCACTGCCCCCTTCAAGCCCATAAATAGTGAACAGATCCATGCAACACAACCAGACATGCATAATTGTTGTGGAATCCCCACTGTAGCAACACAAAACTCAAACCTAGGACCATCACTATGCCGCCTGAGAGACCTATCCAACTCAAAGGGTAGGGTGTGAGGAAGGCCAACATTCAATGAAATCACCGAGTTGTTTGATACGACACCGCCATAGGGAATTCCAAATTCCATGAACCCACTAGTCTAAAGAATCTACGAGAATTCGAGCCGCAGTGGGGAAGAATAAGACGACAATGGGGGGGAAACCTACTATAGAGCTCCTTACAGGCGTATCATCCTAAAACCCTAATAACGATTCTAGAAAATGAATGATGCTCATATTCATAGCATGAATAACATTACTATCTAAAATAATGATATATTTAGTAGAAAATAATTTAGGGAGAGAATAATAAAAACACATCGAATGATAGATCTTTTCAAACTATGAAGAAGAGTTAAAAGAATATTTTAAAGACCAATTTATCATATTCTTTACGATTTCTATTCAGTTTGACCCTGGATCTTCATTATTAACTTATAAAAATTCATTTAAAATTTTTCAATGATAAAATTCCAACCCTTGATGTATCTATGACTATAAATATGATTGTTCGACTAGTAATTAAGGAATGAGATCATACATGGATGAAATTGTAGGATGTAAGCTACATCTATGTCAATGAAACATTTAGAATTATTATTTTACTACCCTAATGACCTGCATGAGGGGGTGGAAGTTTGTTTTGGATAATTATAATGAATGGTTATTTATTTTTTAAGTCATTTTATTTTAGAAATCAATTAATTTTAGTATTGTCTACATAAATCATATTTCAGTTCCCTTGTTCACTTTAATCATTAATTTACATTATGTCATCAATGAGGGAGAGATAAATTTAATGAATTTTTGAGTGTACAACCCTCACCATAACCATTCAGGGGATTTTAATCTATTTATAAACATTATTTCAGATCATATATCCAATGAAAATCCTGATTTACCTAGAAAGTTGAGAAAATGATTGTTTTGAGGTTAATGAGTGTCTACCATGACTATTTGATTGATGTAGGACTGATTCTATCAATGCAAGTTTTATAGTTAATTATTTTATTCATTAATTCACCATGAACACGAATATCCAATTTCCAATGTTTTCATATTTCTTGAGTATCAAAATCAAACACCACTCTCTCATTAATGTTTTATGTACATTATGTTTTATTTCATGAATCACAAGTAATTACTATTAGATTTTCACATTCTTCAACAAACTTCATTATGTCAAACAGAGACTTATAGTTGTTATATTATATATTAGTTTATTGATTTGTTTGTTTCATGTTTTTTACAATTATAAATTCATTACCCTTCATTGAATTAATGGTGCACTTTGATAGTATCATGTTTTTAGCATCTTTTTTAGGGAAAATATAATGTGGTTACTTTATTTTGATAGATTATATCATGTACTTTCTCACTAATTTATATTCATAATTTTTTCATAGTTTTTTCTTTTATATTTTTGTAGTACTTTTATAATCATCATTTTTATTATTATTATAGGGGAAGAAATAATCATTACCAAACCTGCTATATATTAATTACATTTTATAAATATATATCATCATATAGGAGAACCTTGAGAAAAGATCCAAAGCTATCATGAAATGAAAATCATGAAATTTTACCTGAGAGATAATTAGGGAAAGCTCTATGAACTAATTTTTTTTTTCAAATATATATGTTAATGTTGGGATATAATGATATAGGATACTAAGGGTGGTAGAGGAGATCCAAGGGAGGAGTCCCATGATAATGAAAACATTGAGGAGATGACTGAGAGAGATACTAAGTTTGAATCCAAACCTATGTTAATCCTTATTTATAAAGTTGGATTTGTCTATTTAAAAGACACCATCACCACTGAAGTCCTAGATGAAAATTAATAATCCTTATAAAAATAGAAATTTAAGTTTTTCCATGCATGGAAAGACTGATAAATCCATTAACAACATCCAGGGAAGTCCATATATGGGTTTCCTCATCAACAACATATTTCGAATCCAAATAATGAAAGAAAAGTCGAAATAAATGGAAAGAAAGTAAAATGTGAGACTAATATAGGGAAGTAAAATGGGATTAAAACTATATTTATAATGTAATTTTATGATAATATGTGAGTATAGAAAGAATATTTATATGATAGGGAACAAATTTTAATCTTCACTGAGTATGTGTATTTTGAATGAGAACAAACCACAAAAGTAATAAAGGATTATGAAATTAAGGAGAAAGCCAGGGAACAAGAATATATCATTGAATAATTTTAACCAAAACTACCAATAGTTTAAAAATAATAAGAGTTCCAAAAATTATTTATATAATTTTTACTCTTTCTCTAAAGAGTCATGCTATCAAGATTTTAGTCACCTCAAAAGAGTACCAAGATGATTTCAATGAGGATAAAGAGTAGAACTAAACTGTATTTACATTAAATTCATAACTATAAAAATCTATGTTATATTTATTATACAACATACCCATCAGCTAATGACGGTAATGGTCAAGAAAACTGACCATGAAAAACAATAGATTCTAGTAGGTAACCAATGTTGTTTATTTTGTTCAATGACTTTAGACTTTGTTTATTTTTTAGGAATCAATTTTTTTATATTAGGAATTTAATTTCAATTAAACTTATAATTTTAAAATTTATTGAATTTACATTGTAATTTTATGTTTTGTTTTCTTTTGTATGGTCATATTGAAGTCCCAAGGCTAGTATCAATAGGAGAGTGTGGTTCAAACTAAATATGCTGCATGTGATACATGTTGTGAAAGTATGTGCATGTTAGAAATTGTAAAATAACTTTACCCAAGTATAAAATCATCAGATTACATATATGTGAACCCATTATACCATAAAATTAATGGATTAATAGTTTTAGCACTATTTTATTTTATACCCCACTAAATTCCTTTAATTTTTTGAGTTTATAATTTATAATGCATCCCATACACTTGTTTTTTTGTGAATAAACTGATCTATGAGACAAAGAAAACCTAGGATATCCATCTTGATATGTATTATTTTTAATTGTAAATAGGATTTAATGAGTAGTATGGTGATTTAATAAATAGGGATATGAAAGGGAAATGGATTTGAGAATTCAGGATTTAGAGAGATTAATTAATTTTTGAAAATTAATCCTTCTTATAATGGAAATGATTTGAATTTAAGGAATTTGTGTTTTTAAGATATTATTAGTGTTTATTCCTTTATTAATTGACTCTATTATTATGTTACTATTCTAGATATAATTATAAGGAAAAAATTTATATTATTTTATGGGTATATTTTTTTAGAGACCCAAACATTTATCTTTCTAAAACAATCTTTTTATATTGTCGAAGTTTTGAATGTAAAAATTCCCATATAAAATTATTGTTGAATATTTTGATACTCCCTTTATCCATGAAACATACCCTTTCTTTTATCCTTCTTTAATCTCATAGAATTCATGAATAACCATAAAAGGGAAATTTCACATTACAAGATAATCATATCCTTTCCTAACACAGTCTTAGTGTCTTACATGATGTTTTTTAACTCAAATGTGGTAGTTGGGTTGTAAATGTTGGGTGGGATGATTAAAATTGTAAATATGATATTTTGAGTGTTTATAGGATATTGGGGAAAAGGTTTGTGATGTTATTTAATTAATTATTTTTATTTTATACACCTATTGAAAAACAATATAACAAAAAGAGAAATATATTGTGTCTTTGGAATGTCAACATCACAATTTAAGGACAAATGATCATTATCATTTTGGGTTGGGTGGGGGATGTTATACCTTTATAATGTTTAAAATTAAAAAAAGAATAAAATAACTAGTGGTTTTATATCTATTATTGTAATTAATTACTTCACGACCTTTTTGAGTATGGAGGAAAAGGGTTGATGTTATTTGTAATGCAAGTATCCCCATTGAGTAACTTTTGATATAATATCTTATTAATTATATATTATCCTCCATTTATAACATTAATTATTTTTTTGTCGTATACATACCTACCCTAAAGCCTTATAGTCATTTGTAACTTAAGTTTAACCCCTTATGAATAATTTTGATGTTTTTATTATTGGGACGGATATTTGAGATTCATTAGACACCTCTAATATAGAGCATGACTCATGGTTTGAGAAAAAATCCATTTTAATTTGTACCATGAGTGATTATAGAGTGGAATTAGTGTGATTTAGTATAAAATATTCAAGCACGTTGATAATTAATTGAGAAATATGTGATGAATAATAGAGAAACCGTGTAACTTTAAATTATAGAATATAAAATACATCATTGACTTGTTTCATTTTAAAGTGACATGTTAAAGAAATTTTCCTATGGGATGCATGAAAAATTTATACCCTATTGAGAATAATTTAATTTTTTTGACATTGAGATTTGAATATTGGAATGACGACATTACTTTTTGAAATATAATTATATTTCATACATGAGGACAAGATGAATTCATATATGGGGGGACTTATTAAGTCTATTTTATTCATAATGTTTTCCTAACATAAATTTATAAATCATATTAATAAATAATTTTTTTTCTTGATACTAATATTTTATATGTAAATGTTAGGGAAAACATTTTGAATTTAATTTATGTAAAAAGGAAAAATGATATCACAACATGAAGCATAATGAACGCTGTTGGGAAGGAAAAAAAAGTGGGCATAATGAAATTCTTGTCATGATGATAATATTTATGGAATTAATATCATTATGATTTCACATAGTAATATGTTAATGAGAAAAGGTATTATATTGTGCATCTTGAAAATTATTATTGTGAAACCTCTTGTCACGCCACGAACTCAAGTCAATAGTAACTTTTGAAATAAAATTTTTCAGGATATTAATGAATTTTAATTTAGTTTGAATAAAAATATTGAGACTTTTCTTTTATATAATAAATAAAATATATTTTTTGATCATAGGTTGAACCATGATGTAACTATTCCTATAATTATGAGAGGCCAACAACTACATGGGGGATAAAATCAAATGGGATGGCATTTTAGGGATGGAAGAAGATACTGGGAGATTACAATAAAGGGTGATTTATTTGGTTAATGAATTTTAAAATTTTAACGCTTTTAATGTGGGTTATTGTGGTATATTTCATAATTTAGTTTTTTTTCTTATCCGTAATCAAGAAAAAATATTATGTGATCAGTGAGTGAGAGGAAATTTTAAAGCATTTACTAGTGGGTGACAGTCCCCATGTCCATTAGTTGGTGTTTTCACTATGTTTAAACATGGTTTCAGTTATCCATTACTCTAAAAAACATAATATTCCATGAACATTGAGAATATGGATTTTTTTTGGGTAGAGATTGTCTAATATGACCATTTAATTGAGTTAGATATGATTATAACAACTCATATTTTTTTTCTAATTCAACACTTTTTTGATTAATTTATCATGAACTAAGAATATCAATTACATAACATGATTTCATATTTCTTGAACAGCCCAATCAAACAACTTTATCTCTTTTAAAATTTAATTAGTATTGGTTTAATTCTTCATAGAACATGTTATTACAATTATATTATCATATTCTCCACCTCATTCTAATAAGATTGACCCTAATTGTACAATTTATATAATACTTAGTTTTTTCGTTCATTTTTTGATTCATGTTTTATAAATTTATTAATTTTGTATCCCCATTGGAATTAGTGATTACCTCAAATGATATCCTTACCAAATACATAAGGGGTTTTCGCTTCACACTTTTCCTTCATCAAAACATATGTAATGTTCACCCATGATTTTTTGTGGTGCATACACTACGCATGTTTATCTTTATATCATACATATAATTATATTCAACATATTGTAATTAATATCTATGGTTTTCTCAATCAAATTTTATTGATTTAAGTGTTACTATATCCAAAATGTGTTTTTGTTAAATTAACTACCATTCATTGAGTCATAAACATTATTCTTGTACTCTATTATTATATATTTTATTTATTCCACACTGAGGGTTTAATTTATTGTATATTAACTTATTATCAATTGAAAATGAAAATTTTAAATCAATTCTTTCTCCTTGGTGAATTTCATTTACATAAAATTATATCACTATTAAGAAGAACTATCATTATATTTGAAGACTATTTTTCTTCTATATTCATATTATTTCAACTATTCATTATCTCTTATTATATTTATATTTATCTTTACATATTTATAAAAATAATATTTATTTTAGTAATTATGATGAGGGTTTCATTAATGGTATTTGAAAATATTAATGGGTTTTCCATCCCTGATCATATGTTCTTAATTAAACCTCTAATTTCATCTGAAAACCTATAATTTAATTTTCATGCCTCTATTATTGATATTTATTCCTAAATATTGTTCGAATTTTTTTATCATTATGACATATGAATTTTTTTTTGAAAGTGTATAATAAAATTTCTTATGATAATATGAAATTTATTATATAAAAACTCCTTTTTGGATTCCCCTTCCATTTTCTTCTATTTGAAAAATATCTATCTACTCTAGATATTTTCTTAAATAACCCTCTAAATTCACATGAGAAATAATTATTTTTGATAAATGATTTTTTGGTATCGATTGACCTTACCCATGATGCATTTTATGCATTACCACATAAAATAGTTATGAAACCCATATGATTTCCCTGGGTTATTCATGGTATACAACATGAATAATTTTTCAGGTGTATGGAATATCATTATGTGGTTTGTGAATTCTATTATTACATTAATATTCACTTAGATTTTTTTTCTATTTCATGAGTTAATTATTGAGTGTAGGGATGTGAAATATTGAAAAACTATGTTATGGGTGACAAAAAAATTAATCCTGAACCCACAATGTTATGGGAGATAGGGATGTAAATTTTTAACCAAATATATTATGAGATACTAGTTTGTAAGATCATGAACCACTATATTAAGGGATATATGGATGAAAAATTTTGGACTCACTATTCTATAAGAGAAAGTAATGTGAATCCCTGACCCACTACGTTATGTTATTTATGGATGTGAATTTAATGAAAAATATTTTATGGTATATTGGAATGTTAATACCAAACCCACAATGTTATGCAAGACATGGGAAAGAATTAATGACCCACTAAGTTGTGGGAGATTGGGAGAATGTTACTTACCCAAAACATTATGATTTCAAGTTCTTATGTTTATTCCATATTTCTATTTTATATGATTTTGATATTCTCAATGGAACATTATTGTTCTATTATGGTTCCACAACCATATTCCATGGTATATGTTTGACCATTTAATATTATAGAGTCATCTCTTATTTTTTTAATATCCATTTCAATATGATATTTCACCCATGGTCATTTTTTCCTTCTGCTTATGCTATAAACCCTTTTTAATAGATGATACATTTTCCCCTTCCAAGTATTTGACCTCAACCCTATCTAATGTATCCATTCCATATGTAATGAAGATGATAATAACCTTAGAAATAGTTAGAAGAAAATTTGGAATTCTATAATTATATATTTGTGTTATCAAATTTTTTAATGTGGCTAATATCGAAAGACACAATCCCCTTAGGTTTCTATATTATGTGATTATTATGAGATTTAATGTTTATATTCAGGATATATATATATATATAACTTGATTTATCACACTTTGTATCAATGATCATATGTAATGTATGCTTTTATAGTAATGAACCTAGGAGTTTCCGTCTATGGAAACTCAAATGATATAGAAGCTAAAACTTCATGGTAGCCTTAATATGAAAAACATTATCTTTCATTAATAAAAAATGGCTTCAAATAGTTTGTAAATCTATGAAACTAGTTAAATAAAAATTCATTTTTCGAAAGACTCCATACTCATATCATCTCTATGACTATCTTCTACTGATAAATTAGGAAGTCTATTCTTTTCCTTCACTACATTTTGTTAAATTCTTAATGCTTTCCCAAAATATCAATATATTTATTTAATAAATTTTAATAAATTTGATGGAAAATAAAAACATTATGTTTTCCTAAGATCTATATATTTATATTTATTTATTGAATTTCCACCCTAATAGACTAATGGTCTATAATTGTTTTAGTCAATTTTTTGTTTCTCATGGGTAACCATACATAAAATTTACAAAATATTCTTCTATATTTGTGGCACAAAATTCTTTATTCCCTTAGAAATATTTACCATAGAATCACAAGACCAAGTAAACATTCATTCTAAATAATTTTACATTGGTTTTGAATGTTTTTAATAGTTCATACCAAATGTATGTTTTTCCTATTAATTATGTGTTTCCCTAAAAAAACTACACACATCCCCCTTAAATTATACCTAATCCTAGAAAATAATATTATGGGTCCTCTATATATACTTAAAATAACAAGAAATCATGAGAGGGTTCCTCACCCCATGTCAAGGTCAACATGATATGATTGATCCACTATAGACAGGTCCATATCATTATCCTTAGGGATCTAAAAAATGGCCAGACGTAATTTTTATTTACACTTGTAGAAAAAAACATTACCTTATTATTTTCCAATTCCATTATCTCTATTATTATCTTCCATTTAATCAAATATAGGTATAAAATCTAAATCAAAGTCCCCACCAACTAGTAATAGAATAGTTATTTCCATATGAAATAGAAGATTCCTTTCACTAGAGTGAAACTATTTGGCAACCCTTACATCCTACAATTGAAAAAAACTATAATTATCATATTAAAGACATGTTTTTTAAAGATTAAAACTACACAATGAAGAATATAAAAAATGGACCTCCTTTTCACCCTTATGGGATATAGACCATCAAAGACATTTAATTTAATTAGGATATCAGTCACCATAGAGGGATATATCTATTTAATTTACCTCTTGAATTCTATCAAAGAATACATATCATGGTTAATTTTATTATTTTTGTCTCTTATGTTTCTTTCTTTAAAAAGTTTATTAATTTCCATTACTTTTTAGGGTTCAAAATTTTGAAAATTCCCTAAATCTAAATTAATATTAGATATTTTATATCTATATTTAAAATTCTTGTTCCCTAAAATAATCCCCCCACCATTGATGGAACATTTGTGCCTTATAGATCCTATTTACATAGTATATCACATTTTGGTGACATAAAAACATCATTAAAACATTGACCTATTACCACCAATACAATAGAAATCTAGTTAATACAAAAAAACAAACACACTTATAATAATAACTTCAAGTTCCCATGTTAATTACATGATTGAAAAAATTAAACCCAAGAATAATAGATGATTAGATATTTATATAAATATTATTGGTGGAATCAAATATATAAATATTTCGTTAGTGGTTTAGAAAATATACATCCCTGAAATTGTGATGGCCAACTAGATGACTCATTGAATTAGTTCAACAATATGGGCATAGGTATCGACCAACTATATTCACTAAAAGTTTGATAATCAATAGGTTTCAAAAATGTAGAGGAAATCCATGAAAACATACCAATAGAGAAGTGGTATGAGGGTCACACATCTTGTGAAATTTAATAGACCATCTAATAAGGGAGAATCAAGATCTGTTGATGGATCTCAAGGCTTTGGACCAATCAATAATTATGCCTTCCTTAGATGTGAGATGATTTTTCTAAGAGTCCAACATGCCAAAGATCGAGAGATCCTATAAACACCATTATGAGGGAAAGAACCTATAAAATGATTCACTTGATGGTCAATGACATTAGAAATAGGATAACCTATTTTTTACATTTTTATTTATTCTTTTTATAAACTCTTTGTTTTAGACACCCCGTCTATGAGTATTCAATTACCTTGACATTGGTAGAATCAAAAATCATGTATGATTCCATTTTAGAACAATAATAAATTATGTGAAATCATAGTCAATACGACAAATTAATAAATCCTATGATAAATATGTATTTATTTTATGGATTTATATTAATCATAATTTTATAAATGAATTTATGTAACTGATCAACTCAAAAAAGATTAGATTTATTTAACTATATTTTTTCCATATATGATGTGGTTTTATTTAATTGTTACATTGATTTATTTTAAAATATTAATATGATAAAAGGATATTATTTTTGGATTAAAAATATTAAATATATCTTAGGGTGTATTTTTGATATTTTTATAGAAAACTTTATTTTCGACTGAATTTTGAATAATAGTTATTTTTCCTAAACCGTCATTTATTTTTTAATATAATGTATTTGAAAAGTCACATTATATAATGGATGTGGGTTTAAATTAATATAATATCAATTTTATAAAAATAATACAAATAATTTATATGAATCAACAATACATTATATTTTTCTATATGTTTATTTTTATACAGAAAAACATAGTTTTCTAAAAAAAAGTTTTTCCTTGAGTTTTATGAAATTATATTAATACTCATTTCTATCTCTTATAAAAATTGAATCTTAAAAATTGAATTTTACATTTCAAATTCAGTGTATAAAATTTAGTAATTTTACCATTATCATTACTTATCATTATAACAATAACCTTGGTAAATCATTATCACTTCAGTAGAGGCTAAAAGGGTAATAAAAAACAAGTAATGTTTTTTTTTAATTTCAATAAGTTGATACATTACAATAATATATGTCCAAAGATTAATACTAAAGTAATTAATCATAAATATATGAAATAGAAAGGTTTATAAATGTATTTTCTTCTACTAAGACTTATTAAGTACCTTTAATTAAAGTGGTTAAAGGTATAAATATTTTAGATTATTTCTTTTACTTTCTTGAGTTGAGATATATGAATTTGTTCATATTGATGAAATTTGAGTGTAAAATGGGAATGTAATTTCTGAAAATGATGTTTTAAATCTTCTAAAAAATTCATGGGGGTTTTATAAAAGAATTGATAATTTCTTAAAATATTCCTATTATCATATGTGTAAAGTTTTTTTCTAACAAACCAAGTTATATTTTCCATTGTAGAGTTTTATGTTATTTTTGGTATGGACTTTTTTTTAATTTATCAAGACAAGATGGAATGAATGGTTAATGAAGTTATATTTTAGAATGAGTTTTCATTTTTATATTAGAATTAATTTCTAACTTTGATAACATATAAAAAATTGGAGAAATTAATTAAATATAGAAGTGAAATTTATTTTTCATATATTTATAAAATGAACCAAAATGTTCAAATTGATAATGTGCCAATATTAAATGAACATTTTTTTGTAATTTTGAATTAATTTTTGGGTTTTATTGTTGATTTAGATTTAGTTTTTATTCTTGTCTGAGTTTCTAATTATATTCCAATTTGGCAACCTCCATATCAAATTATATCTATTGATTTATTATATTTACAAAACTAGATATTATAATTACATGATAATTGTTTCATCCACCATATAATAACACCCTTGGGATCCCATAAATTTTTTATTAAAAAAGGATAGTTCTTTGTTAATTTTCATTGATTATTGGGCACTAAATAACATCACTTTTAAAATTATATATTTTTCACCTTATATCAATGACTTGATTGATCAGTTTTAGGGTCCACAATATTTTTCAATGTTTGATCTATAGTATGGGTATCATTAAATTAATATGAAGGATGATGAAATTAAATATAATTTTTTCCTTAATAGGTTTAGTAATTATGATTTTTTGGTTATTCTATTAGAGGTGACAAATGCACCCATTATATTTATAGATCTAATGAATAGAGTGTTCCATGAGTATTTGCGATTTTTTTCAATGATATTATGGTATACTCTCAAAATCTATGTTGATCGTATGAAACATCTATAGAATTTTTCACATACATTAAAAGAGAAAATATTTTTTTGAAATTTAGTAAATGTGAATTCCGGGAACATCACATTTCATTCCTTAAGAATATTGTTTCTAAATATGGAATAACTGATGATCCTCCTAAAACTATAGTGGCCTCTAATTTAAAAAGTATAGTAAATTTAAAAGTGATTTTTAGTTTTAAAGGATTATTGGGTTACAATTAATGGTTTATTAAAAAATTTCTTAGTTATCTATCCTACAAAATGTTTTCACGATAATTATTAAAATACTAGTAGAAATAGAAATGTAACAAATTTTTATACGAATTGAATAGAAAATTATTTAATTATCCAAATTAATTCATTATAATAATCAATGTTAATATTTTATTTATAGTGATACTTATTTTAATAGGCTTGGTTGTGTATTTATATAGAACTATAGGGTTATCACATATACATCCCATCAATTGAAACCCCATGATAAGAATTATCCTAGAGATCACATTGACATAGATATAATATTTTTTATTATTAATATATATAAGAATAAACTATATCTGCTAAAATATTGAATATATGTTGATCATAAAAGATTAAAGTATTAATTTTTCAAAACCCAACTGACTGGGGCTTGACTGTCCTACAGAAGGCCGAATCGTAACCACCCAAGTCCTGCCTCCATAGGTAAGGGGTTGAAAAACGTGCTGAAATGAATTACTAATATTGGAGGCCATTTAAAAATATGAATGTTTGAATGTATTTAATCACCTTTATATATATGTGATGGGGAATAATAATAAAATAATTAAACATCTAGAGTACCATGAATTTAATAAAATCTACGGAAATTCAAAATTTTCTAATAGTGCAATCTTGAAAGATAAGGGGAAACATAAATTCTAAACCAACATAAATTTACCAACATGAATGTATTTGGGAAAGATATATTGAGTGGTCCTGGCTCCAAATATCCATGCCCATGACATAATATGTGGTAAAATGCAACCAGGAATCCCTATGGCCCTCTATAATCACCACCAACCTATCGATCATCAATATAAGAGGTGACATATGTGGGGATATCCCATGCATGGGTGATTATATACATATCTAGTATGTTTCCCAAAAATTGGTGGTGGTAAATTGTAGACTTAACAGATGAATTCAGGTAAACCTCAAAGAAATAGAGAAATAAATCCCAACAAATATATATATATATATACACTCATAATTGAAACCCAGATAGGAGATAAAGGGGATATCCATATCCAACCGCAACCATGGTACCAAAGTTCCTACACTGAATCCCAACATCTCTCATTTTTGTTAGAAGATGAAACAGTGCGAAGGACCCACACCTCACCACTATGCTATATATTATAAGGGCCTAAATATCCATATAGAGGACCCATTCCCTAGTGCATCAGGGTATTACCACTTAGTAAATATATCAAGGCCCCACACCATAGTCCATAAGTTGTACTACTCACTTGGTTGAGGACCCACACACTATTCTCTAAGGGGGTATCACTCAGTAGATATATAGATGAACCATTCTCCAGTCCTTTAGTGGTAACTCTTAGTTGATAGATAGAGGACCCATTCCCAAGTCCTCTAGGGGCATACCACTCTCGGATGGTCTTGTACATTCTCTACCATTATAGAGAATGTCCTAAAGCGTAATCACATTTTTAATGTCTCACATTGTATCTCAAATTACACTAAAAATGAATCCATGAGGTTCTATGTAGAAAAAAACATCATAAACTATTCACGGTATAAAATCCGAGTCCAAACAATGGATATATGAGAGGTAGAAGTTGTAGAGGGAAATACATATCTTGTAAGGGCTCTACACTTCATGTGGGAACACTCATATTACTGGAAATTTCCTCAACAGTACATGACTCGCAAGCTTGGTAGTACTACATTGCATGTAGTGGTACTATACCGTGTGTCTAAACCACCAAGACCTGGCCCATGATAACATATCCATGTCTATCCAGATGTGCCCATGTACCAAGTTGTTTACCATTATATGGAGTGTGTCTAGCAAGGTTAATGTTAGTACACTCTTAGAGTACATGCCAAGATACAATCCTTGATTCATAAGGCCTGTAGGGGTCCCACATGGTGTGTGATAGTTAACCCACTTGGATACCCTAGTTGTTTTGGCTAGGGGTCTACACATAGTGTTTTCTTAAGATTACAAGACATGTAATAATTTTTTTATAGAATCTGTGGAATTATAATGCAGTTATAGATTCAGAATTTCCATTATAATTACAACCATTTGAACACCTGAAATTGATGGAAAACTCCTCCAACTATCTATTCTGGCCCTCATTTTGGTGAAAATTAAAATCTAGTTCTCCTACATGAATCTTGTACATTGCTGATGCGTCTCCCCTACCACTTCCATCTAGGCCTTGGTTTTGGGATCCATGAAGCAATATCCACATCCTAAAATCCGACCCTAATCATCCTCAAATTGCTAATCCATTCATCTCACTCTAATCCATCATGAATATATGGGTTTGATTATCATGAAATCTACATAGAAAAGTCTAATTGTAACCCTTTGGGAAACACTGAAAACATGAATAAAGATGGGGGGAACAACATAAAAAAGGTGATCAACATCATTGGAATTTCTTTCATCAAATGATTTCAAGTGGAGAAATCCAAGGTAAGAAAAATAAAATAAAAAGAAGGTAAATATAAATAAATATTTTTAGGGATCATTTGAAGATTGAAAAACACAAAAAAATATTTTATAATTAAAAAAAATCTAATTTAATTTAAAAAGGGTGGAAATTAAAAAAAACTCACACTTTTTACCATGATATTGGATTTTCATTTTTTAATAACACAATTTATATCAATGGATAAGAACCTTTTCATTTTTTGTGCCTCGATTCACCTTGATCTGGCTATTGATCATCATCCAATACGAATCCCCTAATGAAGAATGGTGGGAAATCCTCTCAATGATCATAGTATCTAATCTTGTAGATTCTGTATATCTATTTATTAACATAGGTTAAAAATAATTAAATAAATAATTTATTTTAAATAAACACACTCACCAATATATGTTTCTAACATAAATCCCATACTGACCCCCATTTGGTCACTCCTCAGCACTACAGATTCAACTCTGGTCTAAAAATTTCAGTCAAATGTTTAGGAGATATACCATTATTTATGAAAAATTGAATGTGTGTTATAAAATATATTTAATATTTTTATAAAATTATTCCCAAGATCACCAGGCCTCGGAATCACATGGTGTGTTAATTCCTTGCTCTGAAAGTATTTAGTTATTTATTTCAATGTCTTATAATAAACCAATATATTTTTCAGCTACTTGTAAGACCTATCATGAAAGCTCCTGTGCTACCACAAAATATGAACCAAGGGAATGGTATACCAATAGAGGATCCCCCCTAGATGATCCTTGATCTCCAATAGATTCTATGAAATGGTGTCTATATGCAATATTTTTTTCTCTCCCCAATCAAAAATGTGCCTAGGGTCGGGTTTTTATATACTTAGTTATGGTACGTGGAAGATGTCATGTACCCACTTCAACTGTGGGAGTAAGGTGAGGGGGTATGAAACCTCACCAAACCTCTATATAATCTAAACTGAAATGATGAACATTAAGGATAGATTTCCTCCTACAATTAATCTCCACACTCCTCATATGGAGTGACTCTCGAGAATCTTTGGTCTCTCTACTCAATCTATAAAGGCCAATGAAATCTATATTCACATGATTTCATCCTTCTAAAAGATATATTCATCTTCTTAGGGATCTACTAGACCTTCTCCATCGTCACCTCCACCATAGAGCCTTGAAAGGTTCCATGATGATACAATTGTGATAGATATTATTATAAGAAAACTATACCAAAGTTAAGTTATCCTCCCAACTCTGGAAAAAGGAAAAAACACAATACCTTAGAATATTTTACAACACATAGATAATTCAATTAGTCTACCCATCCATATATGGGTGAAAAGTTATTCTCGTACTTAACTAGGTCCTAAATTTCTCTTGTAGGACTCTCCAAAACTGTGATGTGAACCGTGAATCATGTTGATAGAAAATATTCGATGGCACCTGATGATAGTGTACAATCTTCTACACATATAATTGGCCCAAACTCACCCTCAAAATTTGCTCCATGATATAGAGGAATTGTGTCAACATTGAAATTAAATAAATGATCACCCATATGAAATCATGGATTCTTTCCACCATTAGAATGGTGATAATGATGTCACTATATATTACAACCCGTTTCCTCTATAGAATCTCAAGAGGTCGAATAAAAATTGAAGAACTTAGTTATTAGCCTTCATTTACTAATATGTGAGGAAAGAAAGAGACAAAATCACACATGATTTATCTTATTCAAGACCACCAAAATAGAAAATGAAGGTTGATGTACATATTTCTTACATAACGATGGGCAACCAATGAAGAACTGTGAACCTCCCTCACCAACTCCTATTTTATCTTGACTAGAACAACTATTCATTCCTGAAAAAGGATGATGTGATTCCCTCCTTTGTAGAATCCATATAGTGAATCACTTGAGGATATATGCTCACACCAGAAATCACAATCAACATCACCCAACTAAAAATCCCTCACACACTTGATAATTGGACACTACTACAAATATGGATTTTATCAGCGCAAGAAAAGTTCAATAATATCTCTAAAAAAGTACTGTTAATCGAGGTGAAGATAAGGGGGTCCCTTTTATCAATGCCAAAAAAAGTGTTGATAAAATGGGTCCTTTATCATCACTTTTCATAGCACTGATAAAAGGAACATTTTATCAGCGCTTTTAAAAAGTGATGATAAAAGTCAAAAAAATAAAAAAATAAAAAAGAATATATAATTCGGGGGCTGCTTTTAACAGCCCTTGACCCCCTTTATCATTGCTAGGTGGACCATTCCCACATGCTGGACCACTCCCGTGCACTGCCCTTGCCCGCGCATCCAACACATGCCCCCCGCGCACACCTCCTTGCTTCCACCAGAACTCGATCCCGCGACCTCCCCCTTGGGTGCCTCCACCTTTACCACTAAGCAATTTCGTTTTTTTATTTAATGATATATCTATTTATATATATATATATAGTGATGTTTATTTTTATTTTAATATAGATTCATATTAATATAAATATATTTAGTTATATTAAAACATATATATTTATTCATATATTAATATATATATATATATATATATTTATATATATTTTGTTATATTTATTCGTATAATAATATAGATTCATATTAAAATAAATATATTTAGTTATATTAATACATATATATTTATTCATATATTAGTATATATATATATATATATTTATTCGTATATTAATTTATATTTATATTTATATATATATATATATATATATTTAGTTATATCTTTTTATCTATATATTTAATTTTATAATAATATATATATATATAAGATTAGTTGTAAATACATTTATCAAATATGTTTTTTATGTGTGTTTATAAATAAATAAATAAATAAATACATACATACATACATACATATATACAACACACACACAGACACAAACAGACACACATAAACACACACACACACACACATATATTTATGAATAAATACATATATATGTGTATTTGAAAAGCCATAGAATGTTAAAACTACCATAAATTCTTAACCAGATGCCTTTTTCAACTCCACAACTTTTCAAATCGAAGAAAATGAAACAATATTCGATATGATATGTGGTACAGGCCTAAAAGACATTTGGATCAGAAGTTATAATTGTTTGAATATTAATAAATCGGGGTATCCCGACTAAAAACTCGGTTTTGGTGGCCTTATGGGCCTTTTTTGGCCTCGTGAAATGTGATAGAATCTTTACTCAGGTCACTAGCATGTAGAGCTCTTCACATGTTTCGATTTGATATGGTGTAGAGATCAAATGGACACTTGGATCAAAATTTATGGTCGTTTGATGTTTAAATTTAATTTTCAACTTATTTTAGATATTTTATTATTATTTTTGATGTTTTGTGTATTCAAATTGTTAATAAATGATTTTTAATTCATGATAATTAGAAAATTATTAATTAATTATATTTTTTTAAATATTTTATTTCAATTTTCACTAAATTTATTATATATTAAATGTAATAGTCTATTTATACTTATCTAAAACATATTTAAAAAATATATATTATATTTATATCAATATAAATATACTTATATAACAATATATTATTTTTCATGATTTTTTTTGAAACATAAAATTTATTAGCACTAGGAAAAAGCGCTGATAAAGCCCCCCTTTACCAGAGCTACTAAAAGAAGCGTTGATAAAGGGGTCCCCTTTAACAGTGCTAAAAAAGCACTGATAAAGGGGGTGGGGCATTATCCACGCCTTTTTTAGCATTGATAAAGGCCCCTGTTTATCAGCACTTTTTTTAGCACTGATAAAAGGGTAGTTCATCCCTTTCTCGTATTTGTAGTAGTGGGAGGAGTCAACACCATAAATTTTAGGATACTGTAACATACTCTAAAGCCAAGGTTAGCTACATGGAAGCCAACTGATCAGATGTATCATTCTCCTCAAAATAATGAGACTTAATACTATGGGAATTTTCCACCACATTCCCTTTCCATAGAATATAGACTATCTTAAATACATAGTATAATTAGAACTAAAACTAGATATACTCTCATTGGTTTATGTGTCTTTATTTGAATACGTACCAGAGAATTTAATGGTTTGAGTAAACAAAAAATTTCTCACCAAGAAGGCAGTTCCTCCACATCCTCAGGGAAATTACCACCTCTGAATACTCCAATTCACGAGTCATGTAGTTCTTCTTGTGGGCTCTCAACTTTCCCAACCAATATGTGTTAAATTACTTCCATTTAATCAATAAAAATCTAATACTAGCTCAAGAGGAATACCAATATACTATGTACTTCATGCCCTCATTCACTAGTCTCAAAATATGATAACTTTTCATCCTCAACCTTAACTTATCAAAGTCTCTCTAAAACTACATTGTATAGGTATACATATAACTGTTATATGTCAGGGTTGTCAAAGTGGTTAAATTCCTAGAGAATTTCACCATGAACCAACTTTAGTACCTCACTAGAATAAGAAAACTACGCACCTCTAACACACTTTCAAGTGGATACAAAGTAAGAAATACATCAATATTAACTAGGTCTAAAACAAATCCATGATCATAAATAACAAGCCCTATAAATTTAACATCATGGATCTGGATCTGGAACTTCAAGAGCTTACAATATAGCTGGTGCTCCAGAAGCATGACTAGGACCATCCTTAAGTTCTCTTCATGCTCTTCCAATGACACAAAGATGATGAGTATGTCATCAATGAATAAGATACAAAATCATTCTATGTATGGATATAATATATTGTCAATTAGAGTGATCAATTTTTTAGTGGAATCCAATATAGAAAAATGAATAAATAAGAACTCAAAGTGTCTGTAGTGATATTAGAATGTCAGCCTTGAAATACAATCCTCACAAACTCTCAATTGGTGTTTCATGAACCTAAGATAAATCTTAGAGAATCATATAACACCTTGAAATATATCAAAAATATCTTCAATCCTCAGCAATGAGGACTTTTTCATTATTAGGGCCTATTTTAGGTGACGATAATAAAAAAATACATAATCTCATGTCCTCCTTTTTCACAAACGATATTGAAGCTACCCATGAGGCACACTGGGCCTGAAAAAACCCTTCTCCTAATGTTCCTCCCTCTATAACCTCATCTCTTTAAGATTATTTGGGGACATATGATATTTCCTAGAAAAAATAATATTGTTAACAGGGTACAAGTAGATCCAAAAATCCCTCTATTAGAGGAAGTCTCAAAACATCATCCAGAAAGACATGCATATAATCCTCAAAAACTAAAGGAACCTAGATTCTGGATGAGAAGGATGTTGCAGGGATATACTCACCAAATGATTTGTAATTGGTTGTATCTTTCTACTTAAAAAACATAGTCACTCTACCATGAGATATCTCTTTCCCACCAAAGGAGATTCCTCCTTTATATATCTAATGGAATCTTAGTTGTATGTGGTAATAGATATTATAGGATTTAACCTTAGAAAACCAGTCCATACCAAATAAAACATCATGAGGCCCCATATTTATGACCAAGAGTTCCCATGAAAAAATCTATACCCAAATAAACATATCATAGTACTAAAAGATAAATGATATCGATGAAGTTTTCCCAGTAGGAACCTCATGGAAATCTTATATGATAAATTCCCAACTAGGATCACCAAATATTCCACTAGGAGTAAGGAGATGAAGGAATGGATCACACATATTTCAACTTGTACTGAAGAAATAACATAATAAACAATGACCATACACCTTATCATCTCATGAGATATAGGTTCAAAAGCCTTCATATCCTACAACTTCTCATGCCCCCAACTTCTAGTACCCTATGCCTACAAAGTGGTACATGGGGGTACTGGTGGGAGGTGCTCATAGAATTTTTCACCACTAGAAAAGCTTTCTATAAGTTCCCCACATACTCCTCCACCATCTCCCCTCCTTAATGTACACCCTATCCACCCTTAAGAGATCCATGATCATGGTACTATCTTTTCCATGGAGGTCCATCCACTATTTGTCTACACTCATCAGCATTCCAGGTTATGAAATCATGTTCTATATGACCTCTCATATCACATGAATAGTAACATCCTTCTCTAGGATCCCCTATTCCTATATCTCTTTACTCTTCCATGTGACCGAATTCCTGAGTCAGGCTTTCAGGGGATATCCTATACTGAGATCCTATCAACTGGCGCATGCTAGCTGAAATAGATGTATGAGACCTATAACACCCACTGTCATCTCTTACTTCATGGAGTCACATGAATAAGAATATATCAATAACCAGTTCCCACTCTAACATTCCAACATATAATGGAATGAGGAGGGGTACCACACTAAAATGGATGTTTTTGTGTAGATGCTGCTCACACCACTACGTATGAATGTAGCCATTCTGAATCATTTTGAGGGAGTACTACATAAGGTTTTTGAACCTTTAATCATACTCATAAAATATCATACCTCCATACTGAAACTCTAAAATACCCCAAATAATGATAGAGTGTAAGAATAATGGGTAATACTCTTCACGAAACAACAATTAAAGTAAGACCATGATAGTTTGAACTCATCCAAAATATACATGACTAAACTCCACCAATTTCCTACATATTTGTGGAAATTGGTTGATTTTATCATAACCATATGACATGTTATGGTATAAAACCTTTTTGAAAACATAGATCACTATCTCAAGAAAATCATTTGCTGTTTGGGGATCTGTCTCACTACGGAACCTCAGTGGCCTTTGGTACTAAAAATCTTTGTGTTCACAAAGCCTGTGTGCATTCTCATCCAGATATACTAGTATAATAAACTACATGATAGGTGGGGGTCATGCATCCTACCCACATGGAGGAAATATCAAGCATGATGGCTCCTTAACTAAGGCCTCATCACTAATTAGATCATCTCCATAGTCCTGAATTGGTAACCAGGATGCCCATCTTCACAAAGGAATCCTGAAAACGTAAACAAGACGTACCAAGATCAGATTATAATATATATTTATAGAGATGAATCAATAAGGATAGGAAAACGATTCAATATTATATGATGAATGCACCAAAGTTACTTAACTAATGTTTGTGTACTCCATGTTAACAAAAATGTAGTCATATTTCTGGTGAATGGATATATTGGATACCACAACAATATTGGGTTTCACATATTAAGAGTCATAGTCAAGACACATTGACAATATTTCCATAATTTCCTAATGTTTCCTTATAAGGGAAAAAACTCCAAAGGCTATCCTATGTTCATACCAACTTTGATAAAAAATAATTCAAGACTCGAACCTCCCAAGCCTTCTGGTTAGTGGAAGGGCAAGCTAAAACTAATACAATCCCACCTCCATAGGTTAGGGGCTAGTGAAAACATTGAATGGAATAAATAAAATAGGACGAATTTTCTTAATTTTCATATACGCAGACACTGAATCATCACCATAAAGAAGTTCATAAGAATTAAAATAAAAGGAAGAAACATATAGATTAGAAACCATTAATGTAATAAACTCTAGTGCATTATAAAAGAGTGAGATAGTGAATTTTGAAATATAAAGTGGGAGAATGCACATCAAACTAGTATAGATGTCCCATCTAGAAAATATATTGAAAAGAAATGATGAGATAGCCGTGATCCAGATCTACAACACTGACCACCATACATAGTTAATTGCTCTTGGGTATAAGTGTTCTTCTCTATAATCACCACCAACCTATTTTTTCATTTTCATAAGACACAACACATTCTAGTAAATCCCATATAGGGGTGAGTATTTATAGACCTAGTAGGAAATCCCAAAATCTAGATGGGGATAAATAGTATACATGATTGAATAAGTCTTCTAAACCCTAAATAATGTGGGAAAATTAATCTCAAAAACCATAGATATATATTATCATAAAAGAAACCCACATGAGAGAGAAAGGGGATCACCATACCACATCATAGACTATGTATAAACTATACCAATAGTTCCATAGTTCAAACATCGATTAATAGTATATCGTGTATCTGTCTGAAGAAATGAAAATATGGAGGAACCATACCTTGCCACTCTACCCCTCATTAAAGGGGGAATAATCTCTAGGAATAAGGCTAACACCCTAGTGTTTGATTTGGGTACCACTTAGTAAATATATAGAGGATCCACACCCAAGTCTATTAGGGGGTACTACTCAGTAGGTAGGGGTGTCAATCCCTAGTCCATTAGGGGGAACCACTCAATTGGTAGAGGACCGAGACCATAGTTTATCAGGGGGTACCACTCAGCTGACAGATACACAACCCTTGATCGAGTCCCTCAGGGGTTACAACTTGAAAGATAAATAGATGACCAATTCCCGAGGCTATAAGGGGTACCACTTTATGATGATCCTATCCAATCACTATTGTTGTTGAGAACCTCCAAAAAAAGCATAATGCTTGGAGAATCTCCCATTTTATGTCAAAATCCAACACGAAGGATTCCATTACATTCTATAGGGAAAAAAACTCATTATAAGATAATATCAAGCTAATGTCTCAGTCCATAAAAAGTAGATACGAGAGGTGTATGTTATAGAGGGAATTATACAATGTATAAGGGGTCCACATGACATCTGGACCCAATCCGCTATTTGAATTTGTTCTTGACAGTGCACAGATCACTAGCCATGTGGTACTACAAGGCATTTAAGTGTATAAAACAACATTTCTCAACCACCCAAAGCCTGCATGTGTTCTATTTGATGGGTTCATCAAGTCCTACTCATATACGTGGCATCGTGTTAGTACATGGGGTTTTCTTGGTCATCTATTTGTCTATGTACTCCACGAGTACATGTAGGGCCTCCACCACTAAGTCAAAGGGCTTGTGGGGTTCTCACATATTGTGTAATATTTAACCAAAACAGAAATCCTAGACATGGAGACCAAGGGTCTACACACATTATGTGCATCCAACTACATAATACATAGTCCTGTTTTGCACCAAATCTATAGAATCCTAACATGGTTCATGATTTGGAAATATCACTACAATTCTTATGGTATCACTACTCAAAATTGGTTGAAAACTCAACCATCCTTCTATTTCGGACCTCTACTAATCAATAATTGGATTCTGACTCTCCTACATGAATCTTGACCACCACTGACACATCTCTTGGGCAACTACCGTATCGACATTTGATCCTGAATCCATGAATCCATCACCCACATCCCTTAATCTATCCTTATTAATCCTAAAATCAGAAATATATTCATTTAACATGAATAAGTCATTAATCCAAGGGTTCAATTAGGCTCAAACCTGCCGAAAAAAGTTGAACAACAACCATATATGAAAATAATGAAGAACGGAAAGAACGATGGGTAGAAAAGAACCAAGAAAGGTGATAAACAATTTTTTCCAAGTGTTCATAGAAAAATATTTCTTGTGGTGAAATATATGGTGATATATACAACAAAATGGGAATATAATTTGAATTAAGAATTTTCAAGGCTCATGTGATGGTTAGAAAATAGTAAAATTCCATGAAGTTAGCTAAAACATTCTTGATTAATACAAAGAGGGTGGAAATAAAACAAAAAAAATCCCTTAATTTATATTGGATCATTCATTGGTGGAAAATGAGTTTTCTAACGGTGGATATGTGATGTTTTATTCATAGTATCTCGAATCACCTTGATTCAGTTATAGATCATTGACTAATCTCAATCCACCAATGAAGAATAATGAAAACTCCTCTCAATGATCCTAAGGTTATGGGGATAAAACTGGTGATTCTACATAGATACTTATATAATATGTAAAATTTTTAGGGTTATTTTATTAAAAATAAATAAAATAATTATTTATTTTAATTAAACATACCAGCCAATGGATGCATTTTGTGGAAAAGACACACTAACCAAAATTAGGTCATGACTAGGGTAAAAGCAATGTTCCAGATTCAATCATGGTACTAGTATTTTGATATGATACTCTTTTTAAGAGATATATAAATATTTCTTAAAAACACTATGTGAATTATATAAATAATTTTTAATATTTTTTTGAAATTAACTTTATACACTCTAAGCCTCAGAGTCATCTGTCATCTCAGAACCTAGATCTAAAAATATTTAGTAACATATTTAAATATATTTCAATGAAATAATAGGGTCTCTACAATATTCACTCAAAATTCTTTAAAAATTAGGTTGAGAAAATGGCTAGAACTAATTATGGATTATGATATCACAATATAGAATCATCTTTGTAAAGACAATAATGTAGTTGATAATTTTTTTTTGAAAAATATAATGCATAAATTATAGGTTACTTTTGGAACATGGTCCATTAGTTAATTATTTAAAAAATGTTTGTCTAGAATGTTTCTATACGTAATATAATTTTCTTTTAATTCTGATATCAATTCAATCAGGTTTATCAGATATAATTAAGAAATATTTGAAAGAATATTATGGTTTGCTTGAAATAGAGTATTTGGTGAAAATGGTTTGATATCTATGTTTGATTTGGATAGGTTACAAGTTATATAAATTATAATGTAGTTATGCATTTCAATTAATTATTATTTAATGGAGGAATTGTGTAGTGAAAGACATTCCACTCCATTTTCTGTTTATCCTGACATCACAAATATGTACAGATACCTTTGGGAATATGTTTGTTGGGAATATATGAAGAAGGGTGTAACTAATTTTTACCATGAATTTATTGACTTATTATTGGGACATGGAATAAAATACACTTAATGATACTCTTTATAATTTTATAGATAATGAATAGGAATGGGATAACATATCCATGGATTTGTTTTGGGATTACCAAATATAAATCAAGGTAATAGTATGATTTGGTTTATTGCTGATCATGTGACTAAATATGTGCATTTTTTTAAAATTATAGAAAATATACCACTGAAACATCTTGAAAAAATTATCTTAAGTAGATATTATGGTTACATAGAGTCACCATTCCCAATGAATCACATCATGATTCTTGGTTTATTTACAATTTTTTTAAAGGATATCATAAGTAGATGGGTACTGAAGTGAATTTAATTACAGCTATTCATTCTTAATATGATGGATAATTTGAGCATAAAATATAAACATTATAGTATATTCAATATTATTTCTCATTATAATATATATGAATTAGAATAAGTATATTACATTAGTAATTTTTTTAAAAAATTGAATTTTTCATTCAATTATATAGATGTATCAATTTGAGACATTATATATAAAACATTTTCAATCTCCATTATGCTAGAGAAAAAATGGTGATATGAAATTGATGGATATATGATTAGTAGAAGAGATGATTTAGAAAGTAAATATGATTCATCACCACATAATGTAAGTATAAATACAATAATAATGTTATGTAGTTTTTAGAAATAAAGCTCTCTTATTTGAGGTAGGAGATAATGTTTTTATTAATTCATCTCCATGACAATCTATAATAAATTTTGGAAAGGAGTTAAAGTTAAGTCAATTTTTTATTAACCTATATAATATTATCTAAAACGTTAGATCTATTACTTAAATAGTATCTTTACATTCAAGGTTACCTCATTTACATAATGTGTTTCATATTTCATCTTTAAAAAAGTGCATACATGATACATCTCATGTTTTGATCCCTAAAGTGGTATAATTAGAGAAGAAACATTAATACGATGAAAATAAAATTAAAATATTAGATTAAGAAGAGAAATTACATTGAAATAAGATGATTAAAAATTTTATGGTTTTATGTAAGAATCATATGATTGAGGAAGCAACATGGAATTAGAAAATGTAATTTTAGGGAAATACCCTCACTTGTTTATAAAATAAATAAAATCATGAGGAAAAAATTTCATAAGTGGGATTTAATGTGATGAAATAGGTAATACAATAAATAAATAAATATTATTATTTATAATTATTTATTTTATTGATTCATATGAATCATATTTTTGTAAATGAATGTAAAATTTTTCAATCGAAAACAGATTTTTTTCCATGTATTACAGGGTTTTATTTAAAAGTATAATTTATTTATTTTAAAATATTAATTTCATAAAAATTAATTAATTTTTTGATTTAAAATATATAATAAAATAGAGGATTAATTTTTTTTGATTTTTATGAAATGAAATATTTTTAAATGAATATTGAAAACTCCTGATTTTTGAAAAACTATGATTTATTTTTATTTAATAAATTAATTTAAAATCAAAATTAAATTAGGGGTTTTTATTTAAATTAAAATAATTTATATATTATTATATATTATCTAAATACTAACATATTAATTAATATTTTATTTTATTTTGGTATAATTTCATTTTGATGCTAAACAATTTAATTTTCTGAAAACTAATTTTCATTGTGTTTTTTTCACTAAAATTAAATGTAATATCCGCAAAATAAAAATCCAAAAATTGAAATATGGATCCCATATCTAGAATAAGGAAACTAAATTTATTAATATGTTCAATTTCACTTTTCTTCATTATGAATATTAATCATGGTAAATGTTTGTCACCTCGGTAAAGGTTAAAAGGTGCAATGTTGTTGTTAAAGTGAAAATAGAGCGTTGAGTAAAAAAATGATAGAAATTATTATTGGTTGAATGAATTTTTATTAATAACATGTTATAGTATAATTTGGATATTTTTTGAGTCACTTTCCCATGATTATTACTTTATATTATATAAAAACATGAAAAAGTTTCCCAAGTGTCACTCCCATCACTTATAAAAGGGAATCGTCTCTCCTCATTTCATCACACACATTGAGATATTATTCTTGACCATTACATAACCAAATAAATTCTGAATATACCTACCTAAATCCTATAGTTTATTTTATTCTAAAAATACCAATCCCTGAGGATGAGGTATAAGTCCCGACCAAAAAGTTTGATGTTTATTTATTCTTCTGCATCTAAAAAAATTAACCACAATTAGATAACATTATTATAAAAA
The DNA here is from genome assembly GCA_963277665.1 of Viscum album. Taxonomy (NCBI): domain Eukaryota; kingdom Viridiplantae; phylum Streptophyta; class Magnoliopsida; order Santalales; family Viscaceae; genus Viscum; species Viscum album. Next base: position 1,261,228,229 of record OY728122.1, read on the forward strand.
ACACTATGGATTATTATTATTATATAAATGGAACTACTATTTTCTATCACTTTTCAATATTTTGGTAAATGAAAACATTTCTAATGTGTATGTGTGGACTACCACCTACATACAGTGATTTATTTCATTTTCCATCACCACCATACATAGATTGTTATAAAAGGCAGTTAATAAATATGTAATAATTTTTTTAAAATTAATATTATTATATTAATAGATTATATTACTTACCTTTCTACATATTCTAACTATTAGAAAAAGATTATGACGATCATGCGTACACGTGGAATACAACCTCTATGGTGCAACATGACTCATTTTTGTCACTACATCACATGGTTGGTCATAAGGTTAGATATAATGAATAAATATGGATTTTTAATTATATTAATTATTATATAATAGAAAAATATTGTCTAATTTATTTATTTTCCACACAACCTAAAATTTAAAATGTAATTCTTGTGTGCGTAAGAAGTATCACCTTCATGAAGAGACATAATTAAGTTTCAATGTCCACCTTGCATGGTTGGTTTTAAAAGTGTATTAAATATATAAATATTGTAATTATAACATTTTTATGATTTTGGAGTTAATATGACCAATACCCCTTTGAATGTATATAGGAACCAATGTTTTTTGAGGTTATAAAGTGAACAACCCCAAAAAATCCAATGTAAACTTATTAATTTTAATAAAAAATATGTCTTGGAAATGACTCAAATAAAAAGAGTAATAAAAATGAAATTGACATGAAAATATAAGTTATGTATATATAAAGATAGTATAATTTTATTATTTATTAGTTAAATAATGTTTGAATATATACAAAATATAATGTAATGTTATTTATTTTAAAAATAATATTTTAAAATACTCCCTTCCAAACCATTTAATTTAATGTCATGTTTCTTTTAGTTATTTAAAGAACATTCATATTCATTCAAAAAAGTTTGATAAAATTTAATTTTTTTAATTTCATTAAATAATTTTAGAAAGGAATATTTTCATTATTTTTCATAAGTTTTAATATCATAATTTTTACAAAATTGATAAGAGAATATTTTTAACATAAACGAATTGAACACACATTTTTGCCATCATAGAAACTATTCGTTATCAATATTCCAGTACAAGTTATAATTTTTATTTTCAATAAATATCAATCTCTCAAATTTATCGGAATTGTGTGTTTTCAAAATATTTTACAAGAAAAAGAAACTATTTCTAATTTCTATGAGATAACTGTAATCATTAGTTATTATAGTCTTGAAATTATCATTCAAATGGGTTTTACAATTAATGTAAAATATTTATGAGTTTTTTTTAATTATATGGTTATATTATTTATTTTATGAATGATAGAAGAGCTTGAAATAGAATTGAATACACTTGATTCTAATATATCTCTCCAATTCATTAAGTAATGTGATAAAGTTTATTGATATTTAGTTACTCTTTAGTGATATGGAAAGTGTCTTATTATATGATTCAATTATAAATATTATTTTAAGGAAGAATGTAATGATAATCTATCAGGGTACCATCAGGATATTATTTTCATTATTTATAATGGAAATAATACAATTTAAAATGGTAATAAAAAGATATTATGTATTTAATGAAATATTATTTATTTTTTAAAAGGTAAAATGGTCATTTTCATGTAGGGTTATTCCTGAGTTTTCAGATTTTCCATTGAAAATAGATGTTTTTTATTTTTCCTATATGATTTTATATGATTTTTCTATGAAATTAATTGGTCAATTTACATTTACTTCATTGAAAATTAAATTGGTAATTATGGTTTAATGTCTATTATGAAAAGTAGAATTTCCTTAATGTTATTTGGTTTACAAATGGACTGATGAGTTTATATTATTTTATAAATATTTGAGGGATTTTTTCTCATCACATATTTTCCATTTATTTTTCATAGGGATTATAAATGAGTATAAATGTTATGAAATTCCTGTATCCTTTTATGAGAGTTATATTGAATGATGTACGTGTGTGTTTATAAATAGCATTTTTTTTCAAGGCATAAGAAATGAGTTTTAGGGGAAATTAATGCTACTTTGAAATTTACACATTATTATGAATTTTTTTATATAATTCTCTAAAATTTTATACTAAAAACATCATTAAAATTTAATAATGATAAAACCCTATTATAAATCATTTATTTATATATTGAATAATTTACATGTGGTTATAACTTCATCTGTTTCATGGATACCAAATATAGATTCCATTGAATTCACTTTTCTCATACTTTATTAAAATATTATTATTAATATTAATAAAAATGGTCTACCATGAAACTATATTTAAATAAAATGTGTAGTTTTCATGAAATACATCTCATTTTGTGATGTATACTAATTTTTATGAAACAAAAGGGATTATTATTTTTAAATAGTATCCAAATTTTCTATCTTTTAAATATATTAATATTTTATTTCATTTATAATTTTTCTAAATAAATCTATAATAAAAATATGTTTTTTTACATAGAGATTCCATTTTTTTTGTTGAACATGGTGCGAATTTATCATATAAAATTACATGATTCTATAAATAAAATTTATATTCTCCACCAGTGTTTTAAGTCCCATTATATTTTATGAACCTCTTTAATGAATATCATGAATCTTTATTCATCCTTATCATATATCTATTAAATATCCTCAATTACTAAATTTTTTATTTGATATTTATAATAAATTTGATCTATGTAAATAAATAATTATCAACGATTATTTTATTATATCTATACCTCGTCTTCTTAATCATAAGATCGAAAATATTTTCATGAATATTATCCAACTTATTAGAGGTTTTAATCCCTAATTTAATGCGGGAACTATTATTTATATTACCATTCTAGGATAAAGAATGAATAGAATTCGATTCAATCATAATCAAGTGCACATAAAAAATAGCCCACCATTTAGTATTATTTTTCATGTACCTATGTCTTGCATAAATATGAATTCATTTCAATAACCCATTATTTTCATTAAAACTAAAATTACATGTTTTTTTAAAAAACTCTTATATTAAACAATTTACTCCATATTCGCATTAAATTAGTTATTCTATAGCTACCAAAACTTATTATACATAAATATTAAATCCAAACATATGAATATTTAGTACATATCATAATAATCCACACTAGAATCATTTTGTTATATTGACTCTAGAAACATGGATATATAAAACATAGTTCATAAGTGAACTACATTATCTCCCATTATGTTTTTCAAAACTAGAACCATTCTTAGCCATATCACACATAATAAATTTCTTCATAACAAAGGAAAATGATATATAACAAAGGGTAATCAGAGATGCTCATAAATGGTAATAAATAGAGATATCAACATAATATGAGAATAATGATATGGGAAAAAGGGAATAAGATTTGAGAAAAGAACATACACTACTTATCAGTGATCATAAATGTGAGTCATAACATAAATTGTGGAATATAATTAGACATGAATAAGAAATAAATAAATGAAAATTGGTTATGAGTTCATAAGATTTTCATAATACATAGTGTTTTTGAAAATACATAATCATAAAAAAGATTATGTCAATGTTAACCTATAAGAAATTCATAAAATGTTAGGATGGGGATATCAAATTTGTACTTGTTCTATGATTGGAAATAACTCCCATGTACTATAATTTCAATCTTGGGATAACATCCCGCATACCCTCTACGATCATAGAATATAAATAAATAGTCAATACATTAGAGGGAGAGATAGGTCCCACCCATCAAATATTCCATACACATTTTTTAACACAGTTATAAAACATTCAATATATTAGAACTCAAGATAATAAATGGGTTTCATAAACATTTAATCATAGAATAACCTATGATAAAGAAATAAGTATCATAAAACTTTTTTCATCATAAATAAAAATCATCCATAGAATGAATAAGAATAGTAACATTAGTTTATATACCTAATAAACCATAGTTAAAATCAAAGGATGTCATATTTGATTGAAAATGATTTTGAAAAGGCAGTAGGACCAATTTATAAGGAAAATGACTTTGTTTTAAATATAACTTCAAAAAAATTAATAAAACATTTTAGGAATAATTTTCGTTGAATATATAATATTAAACTTATAAAGGAATCTCTAAAAAATTGAGTGTTCATAACTGTTGTAAATTTCATACTTGTTAAAATAAATATGCATATAATATTTCTTAGTAAATGATAATTGGGACTTGTTTTTAAAATGAAATGAAGAATATTTTTAATTATTTCTTGTCAAAATTTATAAAAGGGTAAAAATACATTTAATAAATCAAAAAGGTACATTATAACATTTTTAAAAGTATTTTTAGAAATCGTGGATATGAATGACAAATGGGATTTGGCCGAAGAGAGAAATAAATTTGGGTATATTTAAAAACATTATTATGGAATCATGAGTTAAAAAAGAGAGGAAAAAGTGGGGGAAAAATTATTCTCAGGAAATAAATATGGGATAAGAAAGTTCATGAGATTAATAGGATAAATATCATTATAATTCATCATAGGAAGTATAAACATAAATAGTCTCGATAACCAATGATACCAGATCATAAAACCCTCACCACTTTTATTACAATGAACCATAAACCAATTAAAGAAATAAAATTAAATGAATCCTAAAATATATTTAGAATAATTAAATTCATAAAATTTCATTTCAAATGGTATATATATTAAAATAAAAAAAATATAGGTGCCTAAGATGAAGTATGTTAGAAAGAAAATAATTTGAGACAAAAATCCCTTACCACTTTTGTAATTCATTGAATCATAATACTCAATAAATAATAACATAAAATTGAAATTTAAAAATCATGAAAATTATGATATTCTTGATTTCAAAATCCAAAGGTGAAGTATATAACCCAAACAAATGAAAGGTGTCATGAATTTGGCATAAGTCTTCCGAAAACAAGTGAGAGTTAAAATCTCATACCTTAAGTGTCGATATCCTTCATACACATTTAAACCTCATTTATAAAAAAAATAATACTATAATAAACATATTATAAAACCATAATTATAAATATATATATCATAGCACATATTATTAACTTATGACATTTTATTACCTTTTTATTAACAATTCAATGCATAAATTATGTTTCAGGATTTAAATGATTTGTTTCTATAGTATGTTTTGATATATTATATTTAGTTCCATTAATTTGATCACAATTTCATTATATTCAGAAATTTATCCATGATATAAATATTATATATATTCTACATATATATATATATATATATTTATTTATATTAATCTATAAATGTTAAATATAGAAAATGAAATACACTGTCATGGGGATGGTGGGTCGTATGTTTGTATGAACTCTGTTTCCATTTTCACGGTAGGTGAAATAAATTAAATATAAATAATATATTACTTGTAAATAAATTATTTTATTTCATACATCACATATATTAATTAAATTTACCCTAATTACCTTCCATGAATTTGATTTTTGAGAAATGAATCACAATGACTAGAGAGGAGGTGTTTTATCAAACACAGGAACAACATTTTTGTTTCCACTATGGAATGGAAAGTAATAAGTTATATGAGATATATTAATTATATAAGTATAATTATGTTACATATAGATTATATATTTATTTATTATATCCTTTTTATCATCCATGAAAAAAAATGAAAAATACATCACTTTGGTTTGAGATGCAATAGTCCACCGTACAGAGAACCGACAATATTATTTTCCAAAGAGTTGTGATTTATGAAGGTATAGGAGGAATTACAATTCTAGAGGAATAATAATATATTAATTATAATATTTAAAATTTAAATTTATCTTTATATCTATCTGTGAGTGGTGGGGATGGAAAATGAAAAACAACGGTTCATGAGGTGATAGTTTTCCATACACACAATTTATGGAATCATTCCCAATTTAATATAGGAGGAGATATATAAATGTTATGACATTAAAATAATAAAATATCATTATATGGAAGATATTTGTGTTATTTTATCATCAAATATTTTAAATTTTTGATTATTTATGTTAATAATTAAAACAAAAATACATAGTTCAAAACACTACATATTCTACAGAAAAACTCATTACGCTTAACATAAATCCTAGATAAATTATAGTTATGATCTCATGAAGGAATATAATATTCTAGTAGGGAATTATTTAAGATATTCGGGATGGTATTTTCCAAAATAAAGGGTTCAAGAATTGGGAAGAGGATAGGAGAGGTGGTGCCCTTTTATAAGTGGGACACATGACACACATGTAATTTTTTAAAAGAATAAAGTGTAACCACATTTCAGACATTCCAAAATTCTCTAAAATAGTCCATTCATGAATATAAGAGTTTATAGGGTTTAAAAATTTCCATAAAATTGGAATAATTCATTTTTAATGATCACTTAATCACTTTTTATTTTAGATTTACCCCTTGGTAAACCCGTTTTGACCAAAACCCCTGTAATTAATCTTCTCTTTCTTAATTTTCATTATAGTCAAAAATTAAGTTGAAATTATTATATAATATTAAATACTATTATTCAAATTTATGTAATATATTTTCATATATTCCGTTGATAGATATCGAAAAATTTAATTTAATATTAATCCCAAAGAGATGATAAAATTGTTTTTTTCTAAAAAGAAAATTTTGAATAGTTTAAAATGTTTTTATGCCATAATTCAATATTAATTTTATTAAAATTATAAAAATAGGATTAAAAAATATATAATGTAACTAATTTTAATTTCAAAATGATTTCAAAATTAAAATAACCCCATATATTCTTTAAATGAAAAGTGAATTTTCAATTAAAACTATTATTTTCCCTTATTATTAAAGAATTATTCTTTTATAAAAGATACTATAAATTCACCTCAAGATAATATTGGAATTTATATTTAAAAAATGAATTATATTTTAACAAACAAATTTTTAATTTTTTTAATTTTTTCATAACAAACAATTTTTTCGAAATAATATTATTTTTGAAATATATAAAGACTTCACAAAAAAATAAGTATCTTTTTATCAATATTTTTTCTTTATATAAAACCACTATTATTAATATTTAATTTTTTAATCCTATCCATGTCACATATTCTAAATTCTGGGTAATAATTGTCATGTTTAAATAATAATATTGATAGCTTTTCATGGTTCATTAATACTATTTGCTGCATGTAACAAAAGCTATCAAAGAGAATAAATTTATTCTAGAAAAAATATTTTATAAAATATTGGGTTGTTATATTATATTTCCCTTAAGATAAATTTTTACATTGAAATTTAACACATTGGAAAAAAATGTTGATACTTTAGTCTCAATACATCTCTATGTTCCCACGTGTCTCACTTAAGCTAGTGGTTTCTCAAAAAAAATTAACCAGGTTAATGGAATTATTTCACAAGTTATTCTACATCAAATCCATATTCACCACAAGTTGTCCCTTATAAGAAGGATCATTCTCAATCATTAAGACCTTTGAGATTAGTATATGTGAAAGATTAAATATATAATTCATGAGGAGAGATACATGGAACACATCATAACCCTCAGAGATGTTCGGTGGAAACAGTAATCAATTGGACCCAATCTTAATACAATCAAATATTTAAAGAGGGCCAAAAAATGTCATTTTTCTTTATTATTTACAGGGATAAATTTTTAGAAACACATTTTCACTAACATCAATTTATTTTCATTACATCACTGATTTCCAGTATAAGTTTTCTAATGAATTTTTTCCCCTTATGTGTTTCAGGTTAGCTCTAATATTTTCTATCATTTCAACAACAAAATATGATCCTAATATAATTATTTCTCTATCTTCATCCTAGTACATTGGTGTTAAACAAAATATTTCCCATAAATTTCTCCATAAGGATCCATCTAATTTCCCATGTAAAATCTATTGTTGAATTACTACTAAACTAGTGGAAGGTGTGGATCCCAACCACCTTTAAAATCCATAGAATAAGATCTTTGAATATCCAATAGGGTTTTAATTATTCTATCATTATGAACATCTACCCGAGGATTATACATAGGCATGAAAATCAACTATTTATCAAGATATTGCTGATGACTTTACTAAAATATTGTGGTAAACCATATATCTTGATCAGATATAATGAAATGTGGTAATCCATGAAAACATACCACATCCTTAATGTATACTTATGAAATAATATCAAGAAAATAGTGTTATCTAATTCAAAGAAGAATGATAAATTAATTATGTGATATAATATAAACCAAAACCACAAATCATTAATTCATTATTTTATTTAGATGTTTTGGGGAGTCCCAAGAAAAAATCTATGGTGATGTTTTCCCATCTACATTCAGGTATGTATAATGGATGGAGAAACTCTTTAAATAATTTCCTATTAGACATAACTTTTTTACATAACAAACACTGAGATACATACATTGAAATAATTATATTCATGTTATAAAACCAAAATTACTCCTTCACATAGGTTAGTGGTTTATGTTATATCCTTATCAACCTCCAGTTGTTTGTTCAAGAACATTGACCTTATAAGATACAATGGGGTTTCAACCAACATGTGGGTTTTCTATTTTTTTGAAAACTATATTTTTATAATTAATATAACATTTGGAAATTTTAATAACCCATAATTCCCTTACCATTAAACATAATTTAATCCATAATGGTTTCCAATACCTTTCATCTTATGTTCACAAAATTTAAATTTATTCCTCATCAAATAAAATTTTAACTAAATCATAGCCAATGGGTTGTATTTTTGTAAATTTTTCCCAAAAAATCTATAAAACTGAAAAATTCAATCACATAAAACCTAAAAATGGGATTATAATACTTTAAACTCATAATCATACTTCAACTCATAAACCCATTATGGTGTCCATGATTCTTAATTCAATCATAAATGGAATCATATACACATCAAAAATATAATTCACCCATTTTTAATTATATATTGTATTATCATAGAAAACATAATTTCCATTGAAATAAGGGATTCATCCTTTAACTTACAGAAAGTCAAATTTTATTTAATTACCCCAAAATTAACATAGAGGGATATAATCAATGCATAGATTCACATCGAGTTCCACTACGTAATGAACAAGAATATATTAACATGGATCCTTTATATACAATAAAACATGTAATTACAAACTAAAAATTTAAGGATATGTGTTCTTTAATTATAATGATTCACATTATCCATTATGATTTCATAAGATTTCCCTTTTCCCTCTCTCTTTAGAGTTTATTATGGCTTATAAGACCCATTATCCCTTGGATTGGGGCATTGATTTTTATAGTTCCCAGAATCCTTACACTTGAAGCACTAGAGTGTGGGTGGTACATTTAGTGGACATTTATCTATATTTGAATCATTAGCTAACTTCATCTCATCACATCAATAATCAATAACTCAATGATAATATTTTACACAAATAAAAAAAGTTATGTTACCTTCAAGAAAATTTAATTTCTGTTTAATTAAGCCCTTTGATCATGAAAGAAGGCCCATCTTCATTTATCCTTGATTTTTTAAAGTTTTCCTTAAATTACAAGTTTCATATCTTATCAAAATAATGTGATTTATGGGTCTCTCAAATAAAAATTTCCACATTGAAAACACAAAAATGGTGTCATCATCGCTATCGATGTCCCTTACGGATAATTCCCGTCAGGGACAAGGTTTTATGACATTTAAGAATCGATCAACATTATATTAAGGTAGGATGATAATTCCAGAAGAGTATCTCCCAATCCTTGTAAAATTTGCCTCATATGTTCCAAAATATCCACTATCCTTCAACTTTAGCCGTAGGAATTACTTATCCATTTTTATAAGAATAATATTATGTAATTTCTTATTTGAAAATAATAACTTAATCTCATCCCACTCTATGTATTCAATTTTATTGTGTTTAATAATATTCTCAATAATAGTCCATGATTGATAAGATTATACTTCAAAATGATAAATGACCAATGTTATTTTTTTTGTACAAAACCCCAGATAAATGAAAATTTATTTACATTGGTAGGGATCAATTTCTTGAAAATAACTATACCACCAAAACCACTAATATAATGTGGATGTTTTCTCACAAAGTAATAAATAAAACATTGTTCCATACTTTTCCTTTTTTGAATCACAAAATGATTTATAGCCTAAGAAATTATTGCAATTATAGTTCAAGACTTTTCATTAAAGATCCCATAACATATTTGTTATCAGGTGGAAAATAATTTTATTTTCCATTTCAGTCAACTTTAACACAGTTCCTTTATGATCCATCAATTGAGTAAAACAAAAAATCACAGTATAATAAAAACTAATCACAGTGGGATGCCACATAATCATATAAATACCTTATTGTATGTCTAAATTATGACACATTATTTTAAATCAATGACAAATTAGGTTTGTTCTAGGTAACTGATGGTCATTATTAAAATCCATCATGATGGTTATTAATGTGTTTATAAATTTCCATAACATATCCCCCAGTAGTGTTAGGAGAGTTTCACAGTAAGGCCCATTTTCATATAGCAAGTAACAGTCGATTCATGACTGCTAAGAATTTTATAGTGTTATTACTCCTAGGTACATTTGTGATAGAACCATGTACACTTTTATTATCTTAATAGGGATGAAATTTCTTATAAATAATTCAATCTTTTAATTGAAAAAAATTCATGGAAATTTTCCTATACATTGACTCATACATATGGTTCTTACTAAATGTTTCTTATTCTAGTTTACAAAGGTTTAAGTAAATTATCCTATAATACCAACTCTATAAGACCAAAATATGTCATATAGAAATATCACATCACAATTGAAGAATATTCATTACATATCAAAACCATCCACAAATGGATATGTTTAGGACTACTGCATTTGGAAACTTAGACACCTAAAATAAAACTTACATAAGTGAACTACATCATATCCCACAATGTTATTAATAATTAAAACACTTCATAGATATATTATACATTAATATCGATCATTATATCATCAGGAGAGGAAACCAAATAAATAGTGAGATCAGATTATTAATAAGGGTAATTAAGGGAGATATCTTCAAAACATGATCATAATGGTATGAGATCATGAGAATAAAATTTGGAAAAAATAACACCATGTATATCCTAGACTATAAACATGAGTCATGGAATAAATATTGGTAGTTTATAAGACCTGGAAAATTAATGAATTATAGAACATTATCCATGATAGCATAACATTGAGACAAGTAATAGAGTTTTATAAAAAACATAAGAATAAAAAAAATTACTTCAAGGATACCCACCCTGACATTATTTACATGTTAGAAAAGGGATAACTACCATCATGCCTTCTTAGAGATTTTTATGACCTCATGTGTAGCATCATTATAATTTTATTATAAAATTTTATGTACCCTGTCATCTCATAAAACATTAATCATTACCCAATTCATTGGAGGGAGATATAGGTCCCACCCCCTAACATAATCCCCACATTTTTTAAATATATATCATATAACCTTCATTATTTTATAATTCATGAAAATAAATGGGTTTCATAAATATTTCATCATTGGAAAACCCATATCATAAAAACCAGTTTCATAAACCTTTTTTCAACATAAAAAACAATTTATAAAAAGAATAATAATTATATTATTTGATCATATGTATTGGAAGGCATAATTAATATTATATTATGTTGTATTAGGTGTAAAATGATTTTTCAAAATACATGTGGAGCAATTATTGTTGAATATAACCTTTCTAATAAAATAACTTTTTGAAACAAAAAATTCAAAAAACAATTTTAAATAATTTTTTGTATATAAAAATTGTAATATATAAAGTATGATTTAAAACAATTAGAGTTCATGGAAGTGGAAAACACCATACATGTTAAATTAGTGATTCTTTTCCTAGTTTTAGTAAAATAAAAAGATAATTTCTTTGAAAAAGACTTTAATATTGCTTTTATTTTTTAAAAAAATTAAAACAGGGTAAAATTGACTTCAATAAATTTTTAAAGAAGATTAAAACATTGTTAAGAACATTTTTTTGGAGAAATTGTATATGTTTCTTAATGAAGAGAGAAAAAAAGTCGGTTTTATTTGAAAAAATTATATTGGAATCAGGATTTTATAAATGGAGGAAAATTAAGGGATGCATATATTCTTAATAAATAACTCTCTTATAATAAATTTAAAAAGTGTATTGAGAGATAGATCATAATATTTTATAATAGGATGCATAAATATAAACAATCTTTATAAAAGATAAGGTTCTATTGTAAAACCCATACCACTTTGGTAACATTGAATTATAATCCCCATGAGGGAAGAATATAAAATTAAATATAATATATCATTAGAATAATTATATCCATGATATTATATATTAAATGGGGTTTATATAAACCTCATAAAAGAATATTGGTTCATAACATAACATATGTACCCAAGAAGAAAATTTTAGACAAAAATATTTTACCACTTTGATAATCCTTTAAACCATGACCCCAATAAATAGTAGTATCAAATTAGATATAAAATATCACAAAAATTATTAGATAAATGATATAAAATGTAAATCAGTTTGTGTATACAACATACAAAATAAATGAGTGAGGAAATTTTAATAAGTCTTTGAAAAATGAATGTGAGACTAGAAATCCATTACCTTAAGTCTTGAATTCCAAACTACATGTTAAATCCTCCTACATAATAAATATATGTTTTTTATAAATCTATTTTAGAAAAATAATTATCTATTTCATACCATAAATGATTTAATTATGACTATTTAATACTCATTTACTAAATATTCAATGTTAAAATCATGTTTCAAGCAATAACTACTTTGTTTCTCATTTTTGTTTTGATTTTTAATTTTCAGTACTCTTTCTTTGATCGTGGATATGTAATATCAATCAATTTTACCATGATATTAATATAATATATATTAATTATATATTTATTTATAGGAATCTATAATAGTTATAGATAGAAAATGAGTTACGCCGTTCATGGAAACAGTAGGTCGTACGTATATATAAACACGGTTTCCATTTCATTGATGTATGAATTGAAATAAGGTTAAATAATATATTAACATTACATAACTTCTATTATTACATATATATCACATATAATCAATAAAGTTTTCCTAATTACCTTCCATGAAAAATGTTAATGAAAAATGAATCACATCGGTCAGTGACGCAGTAGTCCGCCATACACATGAACAATGTTATCATCTCCCCTCAACAAAATTAAAATTAAGAAGGTATATGTGATATAATAATTCAATAAGTATATAATTATGTATAAAAAAAATTTATTTTCATTAAATATATCCTTCTTACAATCAAGGTAAAAATTAAATTAAAAACAGATCACATCAATTTATAAGGTCGTAGTTTGGTGTGCACACAAGAGAAGTTATTGTTTTCCAATGGGTTGGAAGGAAATTAGGTAGATGTGGTTTTATAATTTTAGTGGTATAATAATTTCATATAAGGAACATATAATCATGAAATAAATAATTATATCCATTTGTGTGACGTGTTAATGGAAAATTAATAACATTAGTCCACAAGAGAATTTCTTTCATGGATGGAAATTCAAACGATAGCTCCAAACCCCTAGATGGAAAAAATACATCAGAGGAGGACAGGACGGAGTCCGGAAGATAACCCTGAGTAGTTGAATGGAATGAGGGAGGAACCACTCATTACATTGTAGAAATTGGGAAATTCCTAAAGGTACACTATGTTAGAAAAACCATAGGGGCATGACCCGCATTCTGTGGGACCAACATCGTTTTCAGTTAACCCTTTAACTAGAATATCGAGTATAGCCCTAGGATGAAAACATGTGTCCTATTATATTTCTAGCTGTAAGAAAATTTCTTCATTCTAGTATTTCCATTAAAATTTTTAGATGGGTTTTACCTTGTATTTTGTGAGATGGATCAAATTCGGCTCCATTCAGCTATGACGATAGTGGTGAACCCCACAAATCTAACACTACAATGACAACGATGAAGTGAGCTAATCTGACAAAATATTTTTGGAATCCATCGAGTACGATAGGGGTGATGACTCAACCAAAGGTAGTATCACATTTTCTCCAAGTATCATCCAACCAAAGGTATGGGTTTTATTCTTCGAGAACCGCCTGATATCGATGATGCATCATATCATTTTTCAATAGTCTTTTTGGTACATAATAGGCAGTAATGGCCAAAGAAGGTGGCATAACTTAGTTAATTTTTGTTGAAATATATACCTGAAAATTTTTATTCCATTTTTTTGTTACTATTACATATTTAACAATTTTTTCTAATGATAAGTTTTCTATAAATGTTGTATGTCTATCATCTTTAATTCAAAAAACTCTAACTTCTACATTTTTTAATCACCCAAAATGGTGAGAACTGAGGGAAAATATAGTATTTTCAACTATAATCATGATTGTACCATGGGGATTTATATGAATTTTTCTTCTAAATGTTCCACATTTTCAAATGTTTTATGTTTTGAAAGGATTTTTTTATTGTTCCCTATTGAAGGTTCCACTTGGACTTAAACTGGATGTTTCAGTGGAATGTCCATTGATGTTCCACTACAAGTTCCACTGGAACATCCATTGCAGGTTCAACTAGAGGTTCCAATAGGACCTTCACCAAAACCGACAAATTCCAATGTAGGTATGTGGAAGTTACATTGGAACTAAAATTCAATGTTACAGTAGATGTTCCCGTGGAAGTTCCATTTAAACTTCTATTGGATGTTTCAGTGGAACTTCAATTGGAACCTCCAGTGGATTCCAATGGATGTTCCACTATAGGTTCTAGTATTACTTTTAGTCATATTAAACCATCCAAACATATAGTTTAATTTATGGAATCCACCAAAAAATATTCATAGTGAAATATTACATGATTCAGAAGTGTATTTTGTTTCAATTTTATAACACTATAACTTCTACTAGAGGTTCTATTTAAAAATCCACTTGAATCTATTCAAAAAAATTGTAATGAAAATCTCCCTTAATTAAAATAATTGATGTATTATTTTCCACTAGAAATTCATGTGGAACTCCCAGTGGAATATTTGTATTGAAATATTACATGATTAATAAGTGAATTTTCTGTCATTTTATACCACTTGAACTTCTATTAGATGTTACCCTATAACATCCACATGAATATATCCTACCAAATTATATTAAAATTATGAATTGTGTAAAAAATTAAAGTTTTATCCAAGTGGAATATCCAGTGGAGATTACAGTGGAATTTTCATTGAGAGTTCTAGTTCAACTTCCACTCATATTCAACCTACCAACCCTATATTGTAATTTGTGGGATCACAAAAAAAATATTTTTTAGTGAAATATTATATGGTTTATAGGTAAATTTTTGTGCCATTTTATACCATTGGAAGTTACACTAGAGGTTCCACCAGAACTTCCACTGGTTATTTACCAATGTGAGTTCCAATGGAACTCTCAGTGGAAATTCCTACAGAACTTCCAATGGAACATTTTGTTGAACTTCAAATGGAACATCAATTAGAACTTAAAGTGGAACTTACAATGTAATTTTTAGAGAAACTCATAGTGGAACTCCCATTGGATCTTCTATTGGAACTTCTACTGAAATTTATACTTATTCCACCTTCTATACTATATTTTTTTTTGAATTCCCCCAAATGGTAGTGAAATTTTTATAGGAATGAATATGAAATTATTATATTATTTTAAGTCCTATTGTATGTTTTTTTATTCCTATTAGAGGTCTTAATTTAAATTTTTAGGTGTTCATTTTTGGTCTAATTTTATATCATTACAAATAATTTTACAAGAAATAAAAGAACAATGGAAGGAAGGGCATAAAAATTATTTTCACAATACTCCATTTTGGAATTCATTTCAAGTATCCATATCCTATACTATATATGCATAGGTTGTAAAAAATATGTCAATTTTATTTTTTTATGTATTTCATATCTATGTTCCGTTAATATGTGATTTCTGATTTGGTGGAGTGGAAAGACATTTCTCAGAATATGATATATAATGGATCCTTGGAATAACACAAGGTCGATCAGAAATATTGTACTTGTACACGTTCAAACCAACCAAGTCATCATTGTATGTAAGGATATTTCAAATAGGTGTGATGTTTTTGACATAGAAGGCAATGAAATGAGCTCTTTTGGAAGTAGTAAATGGAACAAAAGAAGTCGATCATCTTGAAACGACCTCACTGCCATGTTTATACATATGTGAGAATATTGTTTTCCCTATATAGGTTCTTACTTTAGATGGTGTGTTATCAAATATATGGATACTGAGAGAGACATGGGAACACTAAGGTTGTCTCGTGAAATCCACCCACTGTTGATGAGATCAATTAAATAATTCAACAACCACCATGTAAATATTATGGGGGAGATTATCGAATTATTTTTAAGGATTAATATTTATTTTAAAATCAATTTATAATTTAATATTCATATTATTGTTTTTATTGTAGTATTGCTATTGCGAAGAAATTGGAATAGTTAAAAAAATGAAAAAGAGGCCAATCCACCATTCAAAAATTGGAGCATGTCTAATTTTTATGTTTCTGTAAAAAAACTAATGATTTATCATATAATGACCCATAAATTACATAAATTGATATTAATTCATAATTAAAGTTAATTTATTACAACATATAACAAAACCATGAAAGGACCTCATTGGTATAATGTCTTTAGAAACTGGGAAACATAAACAACACTTTCATAAATCATATATATTATCTCATACTATTTCTTCATAACTAGACTCATTTTTAGCATATCATACTTAATACCCTTCTTCCTAACATGGATAAAATAAACATATTAAATGGTGAGCTCCAATGATAAGTAAGGTCAATAAAAGTAAATATCAATCATATCATATTAATAAGAACATAATATTTGAAAATATTATCCAACATATAATTGATCATAATATCAAGTCATGGGATAAATCATAAAAGAGAAATGTAATCCCAATAGTCATAACATAATACATGAAATTTTGTGTCATACACACATAAGCATAGAAAATCATTTCATATTAGTCAAGTTGCATTTCCAATACAATCATAGAGGAAAAAAGTCCATTACTGATCTGAGTTCACTCTTCATTTTTGCCCTCTATTACTGAACCAGATTTACCTTCCATTCTAGCCATGTCTACATCATGAGATATAAATATTTAACCAATACATTGGAGTGAGTTTTAGGCCCCACTAATCTCATAATGAAACCATTATTACGCATTCCACATAAATATAAAAACATTCACAATCGCATAACCCTTGAAATAAAATGGGTTTCTTAAACATCAATCCATCATAACATAATCCATAAAAGGATTTCATAAACATAATTCCATAATTTAAACAATAAAATCAGTGTAATAAAAGGGATAGAAACATAAAACTATGTAATCTTATATCGAAAATAATTTTGATAATACTCTTGAGCATCATTCTTGAGGAAAATATCATTTCTCTTTGAAAAACATTTTCCTTCCTCAAAATATCACACAATTTTAGAAGAAATAATTTTATGTGAATATAAAATTTTAAGAATGTAGGGTAATAGTCAAGGAAATGAATAATTATGAATGCATAAAAATCCATTCATGTTGTACATGTTAAAGAACATTCTTCTCATACTTTTGTTGGAAAAGTAAAAAAGTACCTCATACCGAAAACGACAAAAGATTCCATTCATAACATTAAGTAAAAATTTACCAATGGGTGAGATTGAATTTTAACAATGATAGATGTATTTAAATAATATTTTGATATAAATATTTAGGAAACATGGTTGTGGATGATAATTATACCCACGTAACTAATTACTCACAAACAATCTTGGATAAAAATGAGATTTGTGAAGTTATCCCTTAACTTAGGTCTGATATGATTCATATGTATCTTGATATACTTTATAATGATTTAAAAAATGTTACAGATTTATTCTAGAATAATAATCATTTTTATGATATAATTTATGATCATATTTTCATCTCTTTGTCAGAAAAATTTCATTATTTCTCGTTATTCGGGTATTAACCACTTTATGTTATTATGAATGTTCTGTTGGAGATGTTCTTATTACTCTTTTAGGTTATAGTTATATCATTTAATGAATGGTATTAGTGTATTTTATGTCATATTTGTTAATTCTATTCATTTATATAATCGTGGTTAAATGAATATTATGTAGAACAAATCACATCACACCGTGGAGACGATAAGCCGTACGTACACGCGAGTGACGATATCATTCCCATAATTGTTGAATGTTATTGAAGTGGATGGTGTAGAATATCTCATCATTAGTATATGTTTATAGTAATAATATATATTTTTTATTTCCACCATTATGCCCATCCATGTAAGGTGGTGGTGAAAAACAGATCACACCACGGTGTGGAGACGGTTAGCCATGTATACACATGTGCTGTGATTTCATTTTTGTAGGATGGATAAATTGTGAAATAGGGTCGTTTCATATTTAGAATAACATATCCATATATGAGTGATACTTATGTTATTACTTTATAATGATATGACTAATGAATATGAAGTAGAAGAATAAATAAATTTGAATGAATCGGTAGAAGAGATTACCTCTTGCTCGACGTGCCTCCTTTAAATTTCCTCTTAGGGCACTTGAGTTGGTATTTGAAGAAGAAAAAAAACCACTAGAATGAATATAGGGAATTTTATAAGGAAACATTGAAGGGGGTGGCTAAGATTTAAGGCTCAAAATGAAGTGAATATGTGAGAGAGGAGGTGCCCTTTTATAATTGGGGTGAGGGGCACTTTTGGAAACCTCAAAACTATTAATTTATAATAAAATAAAACCCTTTATAAAATACTACAAAAAGTACCAATTTAGAAGATGAGATGAGATATTGTTGTAATATCATCCACAAAAAATTTTAGATATGTGTTTATATAAATTTAAGCATTACCATTTTAATTAACACTTAGTTATTCTATGTACTTTTAGTTGTTGTAATAACATTAAAAATATTTAATGGTTCTAAATATTTTTTTCTATGGTGTTAATTTATAATAAATGGTTATTTTATAAAATTTTAGACAATATAATTATCAGTTTTTATTTTTAAATATTTATATGATTTTTAAATGATGTAATTTTTTTTAAAAATGTAAATAGTGTCAGTTTTGACACATATGATTTATTTGACATTAAATAATATTAAAACAGAAGATAAATTAGAAATAAATATTTAATACACTCCTAACATTTCATATAACATATAAAATTCGTTGATCATAATAATTAGTTCATATGATATTTTGATTAATATTTTAAAACCATTTATTTGATATTTCTATTCATAAAATAATTTCTACTTAACTATTGTGTCATCATTAATGGTAATAATCTAATCTCAAAAAATTATAAAAAAATTCCTATTGTGTGGGTAATTCATTTATCTTTCAAGAGAATA
The DNA here is from genome assembly GCA_963277665.1 of Viscum album. Lineage (NCBI taxonomy): Eukaryota > Viridiplantae > Streptophyta > Magnoliopsida > Santalales > Viscaceae > Viscum > Viscum album. The sequence continues at coordinate 1,261,247,864 of OY728122.1, forward strand.
CCTATAGTTGATTTTATCTTCTAGGTATCCATGTATTAAAATTAATATATTTATATAAAATGAGATTGTGACATTTTGTCACATTCATTAGTTTTTGTTACAATCATGTCATATTCATAGGTAAGTGGAAATAAAGTGATTATATTTCAAAAAATAGGTGATAAGGATCAAATTTAGTAATCCAGTATGATTTATATAGGTTTTGAGGCAATTTTATTATATTTTTTTACCATTAATTACCTGATTTTCCTTTAACCAGGGAAATAAAAATAATTACCAAATTTACTTTTCATAGTGGCCAAAAATAAAAGTATCCTATTAACTTAATTTGGACCTAAGTATTCCAATTATGGGATCCATTTTTTGAAATTTAAAACATAGAAGTTGCAGTGATTAATTTAAAATTAATCCTATTGTTGAGAAAACGAGTTATAAAAGTTAAAACATTGGAAAAGATTGAAATGTTTTTACCTATGAATTCAATATAAAATTAATGCTAATGACATAAATTATATTTAATGATAAAATGTATTCTATTTATACTTTAAAACAATTCAATATTATACTTTAACCATATAAATTATCTTGATGTAAAAAAATTTTTAATTAAAATTTAGCTTAATTTTACTATTCATCCAAAAATGAAAGTTCTCAAAAAAATATCAGAAATTTTTCAAAGTAAAATTTTATATCCCTATTAAAAATAAAATTTTTGTGTTATCATATATAAATTATTAATGTGTAAAAATATTAATTTAAAATGGGTTATCCATTCAATGGTGTAAAAATAAAAAATAAAATAAAATTTTTTATACATCAAATAGTGTTTTATTCATACCTTATGACTAAAATATCCAAAGGATGAAGATCAAAAATATTTTATTTCATTACCAAAATTAATTCACTAAAGAATAAAAATATCTTACTTTTTTATATTTTTAATAAATAATTGATATCCAAATAACTCACAATATATTTTTCATAAGTTAGTTATAATTATTCCTGCTAACCTAATGGCTAGTCTATAACCATAATTTTATAACAATGGTATCTCGGGGTTTATTTAAACTCATGATTGCGTGAAAAAAAAGTTAATGGAGAATAAAAAATTATTTAAAGAAAATATTTCATAAAAACATCAGGTGTTACATCCTACCCCCCTTAAACTAAATTTCCCCCTCAAAATTTTTCACTTGGAAACATACAGATGAGGATACCTCTCCCTCACCATATCCTCACGTTCCTAAGTAGCATCTTCAAATTTGTGGTACATACATAAAACATTAACCAAGAGAGTGGTATTTTTTCCTTAAAACTTTATCACTATGATCCAGAATCTCTATTAGTTATTCTTCATAATAAAGATCTTGCTCTAGCTATATGAGTTATGAGCATAGTACATGTGAAAGATTGGGTATGTACTTTCTGAGGAGAGATACATGGAACACATCATGAAATTGAGAGAGATTCAGTGGAAGAAAAAATCAGTAAGCTACCTTCCCAACATTATCCATAATTTCAAAAGGGATGATATACCTAGGGCTCAGCTCACCCTTATTTTAAAATCTCATTACTCACTTATAGGGAGTTATTCTTAGGAACACCTTATCACACACTTCAAACTATAGGTCTTTTCTTCAGCTGTCAGCATAACTTTTTTTCTTCAATCATTGAGCTGCTCTTATGTGTTGTTGAATTGATCTACCCATTTCTGTCATTTCATCAATAAGATCTGGTCCAAATAGCTTTCTTTCCCAACTTCATCCCAAAATTTTGGAGTTATATACTTCTTTCCATAGAGGAATTCATAAGGAGCCATATGAATACTGGAGTGAAAGCTATTATTTTAAGAAAATTCCACCAGTGGTAGGTGTTGATCCCAACCACCTATTAAATCTATAGATAAATCTATCAATAGATCTTCAGGAGTTTTAATTGTCCTCTCAGAATGACTGTCTATCTGAGGATGATAAGCAATGATAAAACGTAACTTTGTATCCCGACCACGATGAATACTTCGCCAGAACATCGAGGTAAACCTCGGATCCCAATCAGATATAATGGAATGTGGTACACCATTAAATCTTTCCACTTCCTTCACATATATTTGAGAAATATGATTAATAAATAAATCCTCTCTAATAGAAATGAAGTGTGCCGACTTCGTAAGAAGATCAATAATAACCCATATATCATTATTTCATTTGGATGTTTTGGAAGTCTGATAACAATGTCCATAGTGATGTATTTCCATTTCCATTTTGGCATTGGTAATGGTTGGAACATCCCCTTAGGCTTATTTCTCTCATCCTTAACTTTCTGAATAAACAAGTATCAAGAGACATATTCATCGATATCTCTTTTCATGCCATCCAACTAGAAGAACTCTTTTAGATCCCTTTTCATCTTTCTACCTATAGGGTGAATAGAGAATAAAGAACTATGATCCTCATTCAATAGCTCCTTCTTTAATTCTAGTATGTAAGGAATACAAACCCGGTTCTTGAACCTTATTATTTCAACAAAATCAAGGTTGAATTCAAGAAAATTTCTCACCTTATTTTGTTGCTCTACATATTTCTTATATGAATCCTTAATCTTTACTTCTATTTATCGTTGAACAATTATTTGATAAAGATATGATTCCCCATTTCATTAAAATTTCATGATCCATCCACTGAAAATTCATAAATATTGGATCTTTTGGGATCCTCATCCAGGATAGGCTATCATGGTCTTGCCGACTTAATGCATCCGCCCCCTGTTTTCTTTCCCAGGATAGTGATGTATTGAGAAGTCAAAATCATTAATCAACTCAAACCATCTTCTTCAGCACATATTTATCTCCCTTTGTGTGAAAATATAATTTAAACTTTTATGATCAGTATAAATATCACACATTTTACCATAAAGATAATGCCTCCATATCTTTAATGAAAATATTACAGAAACTAACTCCAAATCATGAGTTGGGTGATTTTACTCATGGATATTCAACTACATTTAGGCATAATCTATCACCATATCATTTTTCATGATAACACACCCCAAACCCTTCTTGGATGCATCACTGTAGATCACAAACCTTTCTCCACTACAATGTAGTGTGAGAATAGGTGCACTAGCTGACCTTATTTTTAACTCTTTTAAATTCTATTCATATTATTCTGTCTAAATGAACTTAACTCCTTTCTGAGTCCACATACTGATTAGATTAGATAGCCATGAAAAATATTTCAAAGAAATTAAATAATATCAAGCCAAACCAAGAAAACATCGGATATCAGTTTCTATTGTTGGTCTCAACCATCTTTCAATATCCCTTATTTTCAATAGATCCACAAATATTCCCTCTCTTGAGATTATGTTTCCCAAAAATGAAACATTCAGAATCCAAAATTCATACTTGGAAAATTTGGAATAAAGCATCTACTTTCTCAGGGTCTTTAGTAAAATTATCAAGTGATCTTAATGTTCTTACTTACTCTTTCTATAGACAATAATATCATCGATAAAGACTACCAAAATATAATCAAGATAGTCTCTAAAGACTCAATTCCTTAAATCTATGAATATAATGGTGGAATTAGTAAGACCAAAAGGCATCACTATAAATTCATAGTTTCCAAACCTTGTACGGAATTTTGTCTTTGTTATATCCTTTTTTTGACACTTAATTGATGATATCCTAAATGGAGATCAATCATGGAAAATTATTGAGCTCTTCATAGTTGGTAAAATAAGTTATCAATGTGTGTAAGAGGATATTTGTTCATGATAATGATCTTGTTATGTTCTCGGTAATCAATGTTGAGGCTCATTGATCCATCTTTCTTCTTAAAAAATATAACACATGCTCCCTATGGTGACACACTAGGGAGTATGAATATTTTATCAAAATTACCTAGAGTTTCATATTCAATTCCTATAAATCAGTTGGGGACATTCTCTAAGGTGTCTTTAAAATAAGCATATCACCCGTTATAAGTTCTATTGAAAACTCAGCTTTATGTATTGGTGGACGACCTAGACATTCCTTCAGAAAGACATGATCAAACTCCCATACAATGAGGGTATTCTTAACCATTAGTTTCTCCCTAACCATTTGAGATAAATAACCTTCATTTATTGGAATCCAGACCCATAAGATAGATGAAATTTCTACTGGAAGGTTATATTTATCCTTGCATCGATAGAGCAACATAGATTGATCTGTAATATGAAATGTGACTTCCCATCCTTATAAATTGATATGAGATTCATATAGATAAAGCCAATCCATTCCAAGAATCACATCAAATTCCACTATTGGAAGGATCTAATGATTTTCAGGAAGCACTATCCCACAAAATTCAACTGGAGAAAAATTATATACTTTTGATACAACTATTGTTCCATTATAAGTTTTAAAAACTAACTGAACATCTAATTTTTGAGGTAATATGGCAATACCCTTAGATAATTATTCAGAAATAAAAGAGTTTTTGGATCTGGAATCAAATAAAACATTTTCTACTTTAGAGTGGATAGAAAGTGTACCTTTCCCCACTTATTTATCATACTCCACATCTCCAATAGTGATTTCATGTGAAATTCCTTTATTTTTGACCTTAAGAGTTTGTTGACATCGATCATCATAAATAACCCTTGGATTAGGGAATTTATTGGCATAAATTCCCCATTTCTTTGTACCTGTAACATTGAAGTGTAGGAGGTGCATTCTATATAGCCTTCCCTTTTTTCACATCATTAGAAATTTTTTTCCCATCACTTCAGCATTCAATTTCCTGATTAACTTCTTTTACACACATAAATCATTGAATAGTCCCTTAAAGAAAATTCCCTCCCTATTTCTTTCCACACATTGAGCATATGGGAAAACTCATATTCTTTTCAGTGTGGTCTTTACATTTTTCTATGAATTCCATTTTCTCTACTTATCAAACCCCCACTGGGTTACTCTAATATCTATCTCATCCTTGAGAGAACATCAAAAAATTTCCTCATAGTTATTGATTTCCCTTTTGGCTAATTTTATATGGAGACTTTGTTTATTCCATTAAATAATTGATCAATTTTACTCTTAGGATGGATAACAATTCCTGAAGTGCACCTTGCAAGTCTTGTAAAATTTTATTCATCAGTACCAATAGATTAATCATCATTTTTATTAAGGTAAAGGAACTAATTCTCCATATTTGTTCAAAGAATATGAGGAATGTAATTATTGAAAAGTAAGTTCTTGAACTTATCCCATTCCATGGATTCAATTTAATCTTTTTGCCTCATATTCTTAATAAGATTCCACAATTGATCAGATTCACCATCCAAACGATATACTATGAAGATGACTTTATCATGTTCAAAACATTGTATAACTAAAATTATCTTTTTAGTGGTACCGATCCATTGTTCAGCCACTAATGGATTAAAGGATCCACTGAATAATGGTGGAAGTTGTCCCATGAAGGACTCAATAGAATGTTGTTCTCTCCTTTGCTCATTTGGAAGTCCAACATGATTCATAAAATAAGAAATTTGTGTGAGAATGGCTACAATATTTTTCATTCCAGTTCCCATAACATTTTTTTTCTTATGGGTACAATCATTGAAATTCCCATTGCATTCATCATTTACATCGTTCCTTCATGTTCTAGTCATTGACTAAAAGCAATAAGAATAGTTTAATAAAAAATAATCACAATAGGTAAACAAAATAATCAAGAATGAAATTTCAATTAATGACACATTGGGTTTTATCTTAGGTTATTCACAGTCATTACTAAAACACTAGGATTTTATCCTATACTTATACATATCCTTAGGGTTCATACTAATGATTTCTTATCCTAGTTTCCAAAGGTTTACTATACCTTTCCTCTAATACCCACTATAATGACCCATACATTACATATATTGATATTACATAGGAATATATGTAAATTAATTACAACATATAACAAAACCTTGAGAGGACCATATAGGTATAATGTCTTTATAAACTCGGAAACATAAACAACTGGTTCATAAAACATCTACATTGTCTCTTGTTCATTTATTCATAACTAGTATCCTTTTTGGAGTATCTTACTTAATAACCTTCTTCCAGACTTGGGGAAAATAAATTTATGAAAGGGTGATCTAAAATTCTATGTAAGGGTAAACAAAGGAAATATCAGTCACATCATATTCATAAAAACATAATATTTGAAAATCTTATCATATATATAAAAGATCATAATATCATGTGATAGGATAAATCATAAAAGTGCAATGTAAACCAAATAGTGATAACATATGACCTGAAATTTTGTGGAATACACACATAAGAATAGAAAAACATTTAATATTAATTAAGGCTCATTTCCAAGACCATCATAGAGGACAAATTCCATTACTGAACCAAGTTTACTCCTCATTGTAGCCCTGTATTACTAAATTGGATTTACTTGTCGTTCCATCCATGTCTATATCAGGAGGTATAAATCCTCACCCAATACATTGGAGGGGGATATAGGTCCCACCCATCTCATAATGAAACCATTAATATATGTGCTATAAAAACATAAAAACATTCACTATAGAATAACCCATGAAATAAAATGGGTTTCTTAAAAATCAATCCATCATTACCTAATACATAAATGGATTTCCTAAAAATAATTCCATCATTTACCCAATAAAATCAAAGTAATAATCTGGATAAAAAAAATAAAATTGTGTAATATTTGATGGAAAATAATTTTGATAAAATACTTAAGCTTTATTCCTAAGGAAATTATCATTTCTTTTTCAAAAATGTTTTCCTTCATCAAAATATCACACAATTTTAGAAGAAATAATTTTATTTTAAAATAAAAATATAATCCTGTAAGGTAACCTTCAAGGAAATAAATCAGTATTTAAGCGTAAAAATTTGTTCATTCCCTAGAAGTTAAAAAAAAATCTTCTCATGCATTTATCAGAAAATTCAAAAAGTACCTCGTACCGAAAACAACAAAAGATATCATTCATTCTATTTAGTAAAAATTTACCAATGGGTAAAATTGACTTTTAAAAATTATATAATGATATAAATAATATTTTTAAATACATAATTAGGAATCATGGATGTGGATGATAATTATACCCCAGTAACTACTTATTATTGAACAATCTCAGATAAAAACGAGAATTGTAAAGTTATCCCTTACCTTATTTCCAATATGCTTTATATGTATCCATAACTCTTGTATAATGATTTAAATAATTTTAATGATTTATTGTAGAATCATAATAATTTTTATTATAACATTTCTGATCATATTTGCAACCATTTGTTAGTAACATTTCATTATTACTCGTTATCTGGGTATTAACTACTTTATGTTCTTATGCGTGTTTTGTTGAATAAGTTCTTATTCTACTTTTTAGTTTATAGTTATATCATTTAAATAATGTTATTATTATAATATATATATATATGTGTGTATATATATATATTCATTCAATGTCATTATATAATCGTGGTTTAATGAAGATTATATAGTCTGAATCACATCGCACTGTGGATACGGTAAGCCGTACGTACGCACGAGTGACGATATAATTCATATAATTTTTGAATGGTATTGACATGGATGGTGTATAATATCTTAGAATTATAATCATGTTATAATAATAATATATATTTATTAGTTATACCATTATACCCATCCATGTAAGGTGGTGGTGAAAAATAGATTACACCACGACGTGGAGACGACAAGTCATACGTACGCATGCGTGGTGATTTTGTATTTCATAGGATTGTTAGAAGGTTAAATAGGGTTGTTTCATATTTATAATAACATATATGTATTTTAGTGATACCTATGTAATTACTTTTTAATTAAATAACTAATGAAGAGGAAGTATAATAAGAAATAAATTTGAACGAATCGGTAGAAGAGATTACCCTTTCCTCGACGTGCCTCCTTTAAATTTCTTCTAAGGCCACTATAGTTTTTCTTTGAAGAAGACCAGAACCTCTAGAATGAAAATAGGTAATTTTATAAGGAATCATGGTAGGGTTGTCCAAGAATTAAGGCTCAAAATGAAGTGAATAGGTGAGGGAGGTGGTGCCCTTTTATAACTGAGGTGAGGGGCACTTTAAGAAACCTCAAAACTATTAATTTATAGTAGAATCAAACCCCAAATAAAATCCTAAAAAAATGTACCAATTTAGAAAATTATATGAGATTGGGTTTTAATACCATCAACCAATAAATTTTAGACATGTTTTTATGTCAATATAATCATTATCATTTTAAATAACACTTACTTATTCTATGTAATTTTAATTATTGTAATAACATTCTAAATTTTTAATGGTTATAAATATATACATACGTGGTGTTAGTTGAAAAGATATGGATATTTTATAATCATTTAGACCTTATAACTATCAATTTTTATGTGTTATGCATTTTTATAATTTTTATATAATTTAATAAAATGTTATTTTTATAAAATGTCAATCGTATCAATTTTTACACTATTCATTAATTTGACTTTAAATAATATCCAAAGAGAATATAAATTCAAAAAAATATTTAATACACTCTCAACATGTAATAGTAAATTATAAAATTCAAGGATCACATTAATTAGTTCATATGATATTTTGTTTAATATTTTCGAAACCATTTATTTGATATTTCTATTAATAAAATAATTTCTACATCACTATTGTGTCATTATTAATGGTTCATTTTTAATCTCTAAAAATTATAAATAAATTTCTATAATGTAGTAAATTGTTTTATATTTCCATAGAATATATTTAGTCAATTTTATCTTCTATTTATCGATATATTAAAATTAATATACTTATATAAAATGAGATTTTGACATTTTATCACAGTCATTAGTTTTTATTACAATCACGCCATAATCATAGGTAAGTGGCCATAAAGTGATTAAATATCGAAAATAGATCTTAAGGGTCGAATTTAGTCATCAAATAGGATTTTTAAATGTGATAAAGTAATTTTATAATATTATTTTTACCCTTAATTACCCTATTTACCTTTAACCAATGTAATACAAATAATTAACTATGTTACATTTCATATTTCATAAAAATAAAAGTTTCATATTAACATAATTTGGATCTAATTATTAAAATATGGAATCCATTTTTCAAAAGTGAAAACTCAGAAGTTGTAGTAATTAATTTAAAATGAATCCTATTGTTGAGAAAATGAGTTTTAAAAGCTAAAACATTGAAAAAGATTGAAATGTGTTTACCTATGAATTCAGAATAAAATAAATAATAATAAAATAAATTATATGGAATTATAAAAATATATTATATTTATACTTTAAAACAATTAAATATTATAATTTAACCATATAAATTATCTCGCTGAAAAAATTGTTTTAAATTAAAAGTTTGCATATTTTAACTATTCATCAAAACATAAAAGTTATCAGAAAAATATCAAAAAAATTTCCAAAGTAAATTTTTATATCTGACTTCAAAATAAAAAATTTGTGTTGTCATATAGAAGTTATTAATGTGAAAAAATATTAATTTAAAATGGTTTCAGAATTCAAAGTGTAAAAAATAAAAAAAATAAAAAAGGTTTTAACACATCAAATAATGTTTTATTCATACCATAGGACAAAAATATCAATTTGATGAAGATAAAAAATATTTTATTTCATTACAAAAATTATGTAACCCAAAAATACAAATATATAATTGATTTATATTTTTAATAAATTATCGATAGCCCAAGAATTTACAATGAATTTTCATAAGTTAGTTATAATTATTCTCTCTAACCTAACGACTATAATATAATGGAAATTTTATAATAAGGGAATATCATGATTCATTTAAACTCAAAATTACATGAAAATAAATCTTATAACGAGTAAAAAATTATTTAAATAAAAATATTTCATAAAATCATCTGGGTGTTACACATAAAGTTGTAGCTAGTGAGGTAATTGTACCAATTAAAATATAAATGTAATGGTTTTATAAATCATGAATATTTTAAAAACACAAATATTTTAAAAAAAGAAGAAATTTATGAAGAACCAAGAATTATTTAGAAAATTTCTTTTGGCCAGTAGAAATATGTGGAACCCAAGGAAGACAAAATAATAGTTCTTGCAAAAGAAAATTCAGCCCTGAAAAGAAAACTACATAAAATGGAAGAAATAGATAGAAAACATGTAGAAAAAAAAATTATGACTGAATATTTTGGTATGTGATAATGAAATAATGTGGGAAAAATAAGATAAGGTATCATTTATGGTGATAAAATGAGTCAATATATAAAGGTGGAAGCCCGGATAGTGGGTACAAATGATGCTGGGATGCAGGAGGATCCTGCTGAAAATACCACAAGATGAAGTTGATGAACTGAGCCTATATATGAAACATTGTTTCACTAAATACCTTGCATATAGTTGGAGTGAGACATTATATAGAAGACAGAGTTTCATTATAGAAATACTTCTACTAGAATAAACATAACTAGTTATACAACCAAGTTAAATGGATCTGACATCAAATTAAAATTGAAATGGTTTGGAGGTTTTTAAACATTTATACAGCCAACATTAATGGATATTAGGGGGAAATAAATTAGAATTTTGTTAGGTTTTTAAATAGTTATACCTCCCACTTTAATGGTGGTTTGTTTTTATTGGTATCAATATTTCATTATTGGGTTTTTCCATTAAAATTGTTTTTGGTAATTCCAATGATTTATAATTATTGTTTGTAGTTGCAATGATTTATATTTTGTGTTGGTAATTGAAATGGTTTATAATTGGTGTTGTAAATTGAAATGCATTATAAATGTTTTTGGTAATTGGAATGGTTTATATTCGGTGTTGGTAATTTAAAAGGATTACAACAGGTGTCGGTAATTGCAATGGTTTATAATTTGTGTTCGTAATTGCAATGGTTTATATTTGGTGTTGGTAATTGAAATCGTTTATATTTGGTGTCTATAATTGAAATGTTTTATAATTAGTGTTGGTAATTGGAAGGGTTTATAATTGGTGTTGGTAATTGAAATGGTTTATATTTGGTGTTGGTAATTTCGATGGTTTATATTAGGTTTTGGTAATTATAGTGGTTTATAATTTTTTATGGAAATTGAAATGGTTTATATTTGGTGTTGGTAATTGAAATGGTTTATATTTGGTGTTGGTAATTGAAATGGTTTATATTTGGTGTTTTTCATTACATTGGTTAATAATTTGTGTTTGTAATTGAAAGGGACTTTATTTGGTGTTGGTAATTTTAATGGTTTGTATTTGGTGTTGGTAATTGAAATGGTTTCTATTTTGTGTTGGTAATTTCAGTGGTTTATAATTTGTGTTGGTAATTAAAATGGTTTACATTTGGTGTTGGAAGTTGAAATGGTTTATATTTGGTGTTGGCCATTCAAATGGTTTATATTTTTTTTATTTAATGGAAGTGGTTTATATTTGGTGTTATTAATTGCAATTTTTTATATTTGGATTTGGTAATTTTAATGGTTCATATTTGTTTTTAGAAATTACTATGGGTTAAATTTGGTTTTTGGTAATAGTAATTGGTAAATACTGGGTAAAATTTTCTATGGGGTAAATTTGGGTTTTCTAATAACAATGGATTATATTAGGTAAAATTTGGTTTTGGAAATATCTATGTGTCATATTTGGATCTGGAAATTTCTAGGGTGAAATATTTTCTTCAGAGGGGATTTATTTGGTTTCATTGATATATTTGTGATGTTAATTTCTTATCTAGGATAAGAAATGTTTTGAGATGTCAATGGTTGATCACATGAGTAGAATTACAATTTTAGGAGATGAAAATTCAATTATTTTACCCATTAAGTAGGTCCTTCCACTTTAAGAACTTTATGTTGCAGTATAAATCTAAAAAAACATGGTTTTATAGTATTACAAACTACTTGAAAGATCAATAAATATCTCATTAGTTTAACAAATAGTATACTAAAAAGTTAGTTACTGTTTCTAAAAATTATATTATGGATTAAGTACATTTAGACCATAGGGAGTACCCAAATAATAACGATATGAGTAACCAATCAAAAATTTAACTGGGTGATTAATTTTTTATATACATTCAGATGTGATGGTCATTTTGGATAAAAAAGGATTGTAAGTATAAAATAGGTAATGATAAACATTGACAATGGGTGAATAATTGTTTATATAATTTATTTAGAACTTTTATTCCCTTATTTTTATTCAAAAATACTTTATTGAAGAATTTATGAAATGTAAAATATAGGAGGAAACTCAAACATTTTTATACCTCACTTTTGAGGTTCAAGATGCACTCTCTTTTAAAAATAACCTATAAATAGCACTTTGTAGTGTTTTATACATGGATTCTTTTTAACCCATATTTCATAAGGGGACATGTGTAACAACCCAAACTTTCATCAATGCAGTTTCTCCCTTCTTGTAGTAATGTCAAAATCACATTAGTAGACACAATTCAACATCATGCTTAAATGAAATACTATGTGATCTTTAAACATAAATTTTCCACTTTTGTGTTTTGAATTTCAAAAATCGGACATACACGATTGTTAAAAGTAAGATATCAGGAGTCCAACAGGTAAAACATAATTTTTGGTGACTAGTAACATACATTATGAATAGTAATTTTACCTTTATGAATAGTAATATGACCCTTATTAATATTAAATCGGCTAAGTGAATACAAACTTTACCAATGATTGTATTAATAATAGTTATCCATCCAAAAATTGACAATATGATATAATAGTGTTTGTATTTTTGTATGTCTTGAATATTTAAGGATTTAATTAATAATTTAAAAGAAAATTTATTTTCATAAAATGTATTCATAAACTAGTATCTAGATTTATTATGATTATATGATAATTTTATGAGGCCTTAATTACTTTTTCATCCTATTATAAAAGAAGTTTTTGTTTTCAAAATTTGTATTTATCAAGTAAATTATGATTTTAATTAAAAATTGAATTAATCATGTTCAGAAAATTATTTTCATTAAATGGAATTTATTTTTTAATTTTATACATTGAAAAATGGTTCGGGTGAATTTATTGGATTTTCCTAAAATACATGAATTTTTGGTGAAAAGTAAAACATTATAATTTAAAAAACATGTTAATAAATGAACATCTACCTCGTTCTTGAGTCATGGATTATGTAAATGGACATTGGTTCTAACTCAAATTCACATATTACTATTTTTAGTCACAATAATCCTCACTATTTCTTGTGTAGTGGAGAAATAATATATTAATGAACATAATATTGAGAAAACCCCTCTTCCCTCCACTATAAATATCACACCTCACAACCTCATTTCCTCGCACCTCTCATGCCTTGTTCCTATTCAAAATTGTTCTCATATCTCTTCCCAAGATCCCCCCAGGACCATCATCCATTTGTATAAAAAATACCAAAACCTCTACCCTAAAGAGGCTATGAAAGAAGATATATTCAAGAGGTAATTTCTCTCTATCTTTTCTTTGAAATTCCTTTCAAATTTCATTTGTTTTCTTCTCTTATCCTCAACATATCTTAACCAAATGTTATGATAACTCTATTATTATTGGTATAATGGTATTATATGATGTTAATGGATTATTATTCATTATACCACTCCCTCTCTCTCATTTTTTTATAAAAATGAAATCTTTGCCCGTGATTTGTTAATTTACCCACATCACGGGTGATGCACTTGAATTTTACTTAAAATACATCAAGGATGTCAAAAAAACCATTTAAGGGTTGAAGAAAGACTCTAATATTTATGTTATAACCCCATTTATGTTCTATAAACAACAATTATACATAATATTAAATGATAAAACAAAACTGGTTTGTCCTAATCCCAAAAACCGTCCAAATTAACCTAAAACGATCATCATTAAATTTTAACTAATGATTCATCCACATGGTATATAACATAATTTATTACAAGATAATTTAAAATCCTGGAAGATAATTAATAACATTTAATATTAGTTATATTTTTTTATCCATATTCTTCATGAACATCCATTCATGTGTACAAGTGAACCGTTCATGAAAACTAAGAAAGAGAACACCCAAAACAATGAATTTAAACTCTATAACTAATTGAAAATCCCATAAAAGAACATCATAAAACCATAATTAATCCTTTTAATGTATAAAAGGTTCTATAATAGTTAATTAATTAATATAATTTCATTATTCATGACATCAAAGTGAATAAATACTTTGGAAACAAGGTGAGTGGAATTCTCAGACCCAACTTTATTTCTTCGGGTTTTCCCTCTTTCGCTCCATTTTCAGTATGGTTAATCCTTAAAAATAATTTATTTATCACTAAATAACTGAAAATAGGATATAAATGGTTTCCATTGGTGTTTATGTCAAAAATATTTTGTTTTCCAAAAGAACCATTCTTTAAAAAACACACCATTTACTTCTCACTCAAGGTTGATGATTCTTGTATTAAATATAATATTCCATATTTTAATTGGAAAACAATTTTTTTTTTGAATTTACACTAATTAAATGAAATAAATTAACTTCAATGGTTTACTATATGTTCAATATTGAAATATGTTCTATGTGTCATGCATGATAATGTAAATTTTGTGATGTAACAGGTGCACCCAGATTTATATAACATAATGTTAATTTTATGATGTGATGGTTGCACCTGTAATTATATATCACACCAATTAATTGGGTAATGTGAATAATCTCATGAGTAAATTTAATTATACATTATCATGATGCAATATTTCTTCACTACTATGTGTGGTAGTTGACCACTTCGACATGATGATTCATTTTTATGCATTTCCACATTCCATGTCTTTTCTTAATGTTTCATCTCATTATTATGATCCTATGACTATGTTATGATGATAAAGATAATTCTTATCCCATCATATATTATTTCATGATATTATATATCCTCTTACTAGGATTGTATCTCATCTCTTTTTGATGTATATCCACAGATGACTACTTGTATTAATGAGACTTCAAGGGCCAATATTAAGTTAGAGAATAAGGAATTAAATTAATATTTATGTTTATGTTGAAAAAGTAATGATTGGTCCTAGTTTAACCAAAAAACTAAACCTTTGGAACCTATTTGTGTAAGGATTTTATGTTTTTTATCGTTACAATGATGAAAAATTAATGTATGAAAAGTAGGTTCACTATTGTTGGTATAAGAGGCATAGTTCAGTTAATTTGGGAATTAGGATTAGGGAACCTTAGTGAAAAACCTGGTATGTGACCAAGTATATGTAATCACACAAGAAGATTTACTAAACAAAGGGATCCTATAAGATATTCTTTTAGTGTTAATTTCATAATAGAATGTATTTTTTATTCAAGACATGTTGAAATATGTTTGTTAAAACCTTTTTTATTTTAGAAAATTAGTTGGAACCAGGAGAAACAATATGAACAACCCATGAGAGGGACAATGAAATGAATTTTTTAATGAAATACCCAATTCATTGAGATGTGGAGTTAAAAAATTCCTGGCCATACTTACCCAATTTTCTCATGTTTTGAATAATAACCTGAATAATTTAGACTTTCCTCTTTCACCTGTGAGGGATAAACTGGCTATCAATTATTTTATACAGAAATAACCACTAACGATTAGTGGATCTTCTGATCCACTAGTTGCAGAACAATGGGTCAACTCGATGGAGAAAATCTTTTAAGTGGTTCATTATTCTAAGACGAATAAGGTGACTCTTTCCATTTATCGTCTCAATGGAGAGGCTAACCAATGGTGTGATTTTATTAAGAACACCAAACTAAGAGATGAAATTGAATAGATGGAGTGGGAAGACTTTAAGATAATTTCTATTAACAAGAATTTCTCACAATCACTTCATACAAAGATGAAGAGATAATTCCTAGAGCTAAATCAAAATGATGGAGAATATCTCAAGGTCTATTAAGTGAATTTCAAAATTCTTTCAAGTTATGATTTGGGATTTGTTATCAATAATGAAAGAAAAAATTGATTGCTTTTTTTCTGGATTAAAACCACACCATCAGAAGGCTCATCAAATGTGATACATTGGGAGTTATGAAGAAGTTTTTCGCTGTGATCTCACAGTACAGATGGTGTATGGAGAATGGTTCCAAGGCTATGGTGATAAGAAACAAAATATGGAGTTTCATTCCAAATGATCAAATGAGAAAGGCGGAAAGAAAACTCAACCACCCTCATGTAATATATGTTGGAAAAGCCTCATTGGAATTGCCTCAAACGGACAGGGAAATGATTAAAGTATGAGATATAAGGCCACCAAGATCAAGAGTGTAGAAAATACATGAGAATGTTGGAGAATGTGGTGAAGGAAAGGAGAGCACCACCCATGGTCCTATGCTAAAAATTTAGGGAGAAAGGTAACTATACAAGCCAGTGCACTAATCCTTGAGCCCTTGAGGGTAATTATTGTCATGAGCCACCAAATCCAAAGAATAAAGGGAAGGATTATGCCATTACTACTATACAAGTTGAGAAAGAAAATTAAGTCATACAAGGAACACTTCCTATATACTAAATAACAGAAAAAGTATTATTTTATTTTGGATCTATGAACTCCTCAATATCTCTCATGTTTTCTAGAACTATTGAATCAAAGCCTTCAAAACTTGAAGTCGATATATCAGTAAACACACCAAGTGGTGAAATCATTGCAACCAAAGTGTTGTAATATTTTCATGTTGGCATATGTTTGAATATTCTTCCAGAAAATCTCATGATACTTCCCTTGCTGGATTTTGATGATATAATGTGAATGGATTGTCTCTCATTATAAAGAACACATATCAACTATCAGGAAAAGGAAATATCATTTCCTATTTTGAACCGTCCCATGATCTTATAAAAATTCAAGGAATATCATGAATCTCCTTTGAAAAATCCTTCTACATTGTGGGTGTTGATTCCTTGTGAAGAGGCATACCTCACCAAAATTGTTGAGTTTAAGGAAAGTGTCAAACTAGCAGAATTTCCCTCTATGAGGGAATATGGTGATTAGTTTCTCAAAGAGTTACTCAGACTTATCCTAGATCATGAGGTAGTGTTATCCACATAACTCATACCCGGAGCTACTCCAATATCAATGTGTCCTTATTGGATAGATCCTATCAAACTGGAGGAGTTAAAGAAGCATATGCAAGAGAATAGGGTTCACACAACCTAGTGCATCACCTTGGGGTGTTCCAGTGATCTTTGTGAAGATTAATGATAGAACAATACGCTTGTGTATTAATTATCAGTAACTCAACAAGATCACCATAAAGAAAATGTATCCTCTTCCAAGTATTGATGACTTGTCGATCAGGTAAGAGGAGCTCAGTACTTCACAATGGTGGATATTCATTTTGGATATCATCTTCTAAAGTTGAAGAAAGAATATATTCAAAATAAAACATTCTAAACAAGGTATGGGCACTATGAGTTTCTAGTGATGCCATTCAAACATACTAATGCCCGTGAAATCATCATGTATTTGATGAATAGAGTCTTTAGTCATTACCTAGAAATTTTTTTGGTAGTGTTTATAGATGATATTATCATTTAATCCAAGAGTAAGGAGGAACATGTAGAATATGTAAGACTTCTATTGGTGACATTTAGAAAGGAGAAGTTGTATGAAATGTTTAGAAAGTGTGAATTTTGGATAAAGAAAGTCACATTCTTGTGTCATTGATCACAATTGACGAAATTTCTATGGACCCTTATAAAACAATGGTGATTAAGGAATGGACTAGACCCTCTAGTGTCACAGAAATCCATAGTTTTATTGGACTAGTTAGGTGCTTCCGATGTTTTGTGAAAAAGTTGTCACAATTTTCAAGCCCACTAGCTATGTTAACAAGGAATGGGGTAAAGATTGTTTGGACGGAAGAATTTTAGGAGAGCTTCAAAGATCTAAAGAGAAGGATGATCACTCCACCTATACTCACATTATTGAAAAGTGGAGAATATTTTGTGATATATATTGATGCTTGGAAGAATTTATTGGGTTGTGTACTCATTAAAAATGATAATGTGATAGCCTACGCCTCACACTAGTTGGAGATCCCTGAGAAGAATTACTAGATGCATGATCTGGATCTAGCAGATGATATTTTTTCCTTGAAAATATTGAGGCACTACCTTTATGATGAGAAGTGGGACATATATAGTGATCAGAAGAGTTTAATGTATATATTTCTGAAAAATGAGCTAAACATGCATCAAAGGAGATGGATAAATCTAATAAATGACTAGGATTTATATATTCATTATCATCATGAAAAGGCGAACAGGGTAGCTAGATCTCTATGAAGAAAAGAATTAGCTACTCTATACATGATGTATATTGAGAAAGGCCTTATCTTCATGGATATACAATGGATTTATTTGGAAATCATAACGGTATGGTATACATCCCACCATTCCCAAATGATTTCCCAACTGTATATCAAATAGAAGATTAAGAAGGCATAAATAGATGACCTGGAGTTACAAAATAAGGTGAATGTAGTTATGGAATAGAAGATTCAAGAGTTCCATATCGATGATGATGAAGTGATTCGGTTTGGAATGAAGATTTGTGTGACTTCATCACCTGAGATAAAGAAGGATCTATTTGAAAATCCACATTACTCAAATTTGTCTATCCATCCTGGTAGCACCAAGATGTACCAAAATCTTCTAGAACAATTCCTTTGGGATAAAATGAAGAAAGAGACAATCGAATATATCTCAAGGTTCTTGATGTGTTAGAAAATTAATAAAATGTGACAAAAGTCCAATGGGATGATGTAACCATTTCCTAAAACAATGTGAAAATAGGAGAATTTCACTATGGACATTCTCATGGGTCTCCCGAAGACATCCAAATGAAATGACGTGATATGGGTTGTGGTAGACCAACTCACCATGATTTACCACTTTATCACTATTCGGGTATACCTCCCTCATAAAAAACATACAATGATATATTTTAAAGAAGTGGTGAGACTACATGGGGTTCCACTCTTGATTGTCTCTGATCATAATCAATGTTTCACATCAAAATTTAGTAGGAGTCTCTTACATGTGTTGAGTACTTAATTAAATTTCAGCACAACCTATCACCCCAAACCGATGGAAAATTTGAAAGGACTATTCTGATGCTCAAAAATATGCTAAGAGCCTTATCTTTAGAATTAAAAGGTGCAAGGGATCAACATCTCCCATTAGTTGAGATTTCATATAACAATATCTTCTACTCGAGTATTTAGATGGCTCCATATGAAGATCTATATGTATAAAGATGTAGAACTCCAACATGTTGGGATGAAGTAGGAAAAATAATGCTACTTGGACCTGATCTAGCATAATAGATGAAAAAGAAGGTTCAAGTAATCCAGAAACATATCAAAGGTGCATAGAGTCTACAAAAGAGCTATGATGACAACCATCGAAGGGACTTAGAGTTCGACATTGGAGATAAATCCTTCCTTCAGATATCTCCATTGAAGAGAGTTAGGTGGTTTGGATAGAATGGGAAGCTAAGCCCAAGGTACATTAGGCCATTTGAGATCCTTGACTGCATAGGAGCTGTGGCCTATCATCTTGCAATTCCACAAAATATTTCTCAAATTAATGATGTGTTTCACATATCACTCTTATGTATGTACATACCAGATCCCTCACATGTATTGAACTCTGAGATGGAACAATTGGAAGTTAATATATCTTATGAAGAGCATATAGTAAATATTCTTGACTATAAATATACAATTCTACACAAAAATTCATCCCACCTTGTCAAAGTGTTGTGGAGGAACCATATGTATGAAGAAGACACCTGGGAACCAAATGATGCAATGAAGGATAATTACCAGAAACTGTTTATGTAAAACTAAATTTTGAGGGTGAAATTTCTAAAGGGGGGAAGAATGTAACGACCCAAAAATTTATCATTGAAATTTATCCCTTCTTATAGTAATGTAAAATTAAAATTAGGAATCAAAATTCTAAATAATTCTTAAATAAACTACTATGTGACCTTTAACCTTTCCACTTCCGTGTTTTGAATTTCGAAAATTTGATATATACAATTGCCATCGGTAAGATGTTTGGAGTCATATAGGAAAAACATATTTTTTGGTGAATAATAACATACCCTTATGAATAGAAATGTTACCCATATGAAATGTAAATAGGCCAAGTGAATAGTAACTTTACCAATGATAGTATAAATAAGATTTATCCATCTTATAAGTGAATATATGATATAATAGTTTTGGTATTTTTCAAGTCATGAATATTTAATGATTTATTAAATAATTTAAAATAAAATTTATTTTCATAAAATATATTAATTAACAAGTATTTAGATGTATTATAATTATATGATAATTTTATGATACCTTAATTAATTTTGCAAAGTGTTATAAAAACAATCTTTAATTTTAAAAAATTTACTTTTCATGTAAATTATGACTTTAATTAAAAATAAAATTAATCATATTTCAAAAATTATTTTAATGAAATTGAGTTTTTTTTAACCTTAAAAAATGGTTAAGATTAATTTTTGGGATCTTTCAAAAATAAATGAATTTTTTGGTGAATAGTAAATTTTGACAATTTACAAAATATGCTAAATGAATGAATTTTTGCATCATGATTGAGTCATGGATAATGTAAATGACCATTGGTTAGAACTCACGTGAACATATTACAATTTTTAGTAACAAAAATACTCAATATTTCATGTCTTGTTGAGAAATAATAAATTAATGAAAATAATATTGAGAAAACCCCACTCCCCTCCATTATAAATATCGCCCTGCAAAAACTCAATATCTCACACCTCTAAAGCCTTGTGACTACTTTAAATTATTCCCAAATATCTTACCAATATATTACACCATTTCCAACAGACCTTTTCTCATAGAAGGACCTAAACCAATTCCTTAAATAGGCTCTCAAAGAAGATATATTCAAGAGGTAATCTCTCTCCCCCTCCCTCTCTTTCTTTGAAATTCCTTTCATTTTTCATTTCTATTCTTCTATTATCCTAAAATTATCTTATCTAGAAATAATGATAACTCCAGTATGATTTATATATTGGTATGATATCATGTTAATGGAGTATTATTCATTATACGCCTCCCTCACTCTCTTTGTTTATTAAAATGGAAGCGTTTCTCGTGATGTGTTAATTTACCTACATCATGGGAAATGCACTTCCATTTTCCTTAAAATAATTCAAGGATATAAAAAAACCATTAAATGGTTGAACAAAATTTTGTAATATTTATGTTTTAACCTGTTTTATGATCTTGAAACATCTTTTATTCACAATACTAAACGATAAAACAAAACATGTTTGTTGTGATCCAAAAACAACCCAAATTAACCTAAAATGACTATCATTAAATTTTAACTAATGATTCATCCACATGGTATATAACATTATTAATTAAAAGTTCATATAAAATATAGTAATATCATTAATAACATGTAATATCAGTTCTTGATATTTATCCATGTTCGATAAAAACTTCCATTCATGTGTGTGAACCGTTCATGAAAAATAAGAAAAAGAACACTCCCAAACAATGAATTTAAACTCTATAGCTCATCCAAAAGCCCATAAAAGAACATAATGAAACATTAATGAATATGTTTTAAATATAAAATGTTCTTGAATAGTTAATTATTGAATATAATTTCATTATCTAGGACATTTATGTGAAGAAAGCATTCAGACACAAGGCATGGGGAATTTTTGAACCCAACTTTCTTTCGTCGGGGGTTCCCTCTTTCACTCCATTTTTGGTATGGTTATTAGATAAAAATAATTTATTCATCATTATATAACTATTTTTTGGATTTAAATGCATTCCACTAGAGTTTATGTCAAACATAATGTTTTCCAAAAGAAATTGTTTTTAAAAAATACACCTTTTACTTCTCACTCAAGGTTGATGATTGTTGTATCTAGAATGATATTCCCTCTTTCTTTTGGGAACCCAATGTTTTTGAAGGTATGATTTTTAAATTAAACCCATAAAATTACATGGGTTACTATATGTTTAACATTAATATATTATCAATGTGGCTTGCATAATAATGTAAATGTTGAGATGCGATGGGTGCCCCCAGAATTATACATCGCAATGTAAATGTTATGATTTGATGGGTGTTCTCAGAATTATATAATGCTCCAACACATTGGGTAATGTGAATAACCTCTTGAGTAAAGATAATTATGCATGAACATGATGATAGATTTTTTCACAACTATATGTGGCAGTTGACCAGTAAGACATGATGTTTCATTTTTATGCATTTTCACATTC
The DNA here is from genome assembly GCA_963277665.1 of Viscum album. Taxonomy (NCBI): domain Eukaryota; kingdom Viridiplantae; phylum Streptophyta; class Magnoliopsida; order Santalales; family Viscaceae; genus Viscum; species Viscum album. The sequence goes on from OY728122.1 coordinate 1,261,270,253, forward strand.
CAAGTCTTTTCATAATGTTTCCTCTCAAAATTATGATCCTATGCCTATGTTATGATGATAATGATTATTCTCATCCCATGTTATATTGTTTAATTATATCTTCTATCCTATTTCATGGATTTTATCTCACCCCTTTTTGATGAATATCTTTATGTGACTACTTGTAACAAGGATAATTCAATGGATAATAAGAAGCAAGTGAAGAAGGAATTAAATAACTATTTATGTTTATTTTATAAAAGTTATGTTTATTCCTAGTTTACCCAAGAAACTAAACCTTTTAATCCTCTTTGTGTAGTCATTTTATGTTGTTTATCATTAAAATTATGTAAAAGTAGTGTATGAAAATTAGGGTCACTATAACATGTTAGATTTGGGCCTCATGAGACATCTATTTGAATAATTACAACTATTGTGATGGAATATAATGAAAAGGACCATAGTGTTTCATATTTAGTAACAATAGTTATATCTATATCAATGAGGCTTATAACCTTCCTTTTAGATACACCATTTTTTTGAGTGGTGTGAACTTGATACATGTCTTCCTAGTTAATTCAAAAATGAAATTGATGAAATAATTTTCTCCAAATGGTGATTTCCTTTCCATTTTAAATAATAATTAGTTTGTATCAACTCTAATGGATTCTTGACTTCTATATAAAATACATTTTGATTTTTTCTAACCATATATCCTTTTTAAAAGTTATTAAAACTACACTAGTTTCACATTTCATGATGGAAATGTTTCTCATAGCCTCTTGATTGATCAAATTTATCATTTTGTATTATTCATGATAGAAAAATATTTAATTCCATAAGTTATTTTCATCATGAAGGCTCATGAAAAAGTTTGATATTGTCTCTCTCAGTTTTGGGTCCTTTAAAATAATGATCTATAATATAATCATACTCATCTTTATTCTTCATTTTTCTACTGATGATTATTTTATTTTGTTACAAATAAAATCAATTCATTTAATATATATTGATATTCACCACATATCACAGAATCTTCTCCTATAGATTCAAAAAAAATTCTTCTCAATGTTATTTTAAGGATATTTAGGATATAAACTATACTTCAGTTGATGTTATTCTCTTCCCCTTGATATATACTCTCTACCTAGATACTGAAGAGACATAGTATAATAGAAATTCTATACTTTTCCACAAATAACACAACTACAATGATATTTCCCCTAAAAAAATTCATCCTTACTAGAAATTTTATATCTATATAGAATTGTGTAAATGATCATTTTCATTGCTGTATTTAGTTTTTTTTAGAAAAAATTCTTGTCTGATCCTTCTTTTTATATCAAATATAATCATGTATATTATCTCAAAAAACTTATTTGTCCAAATATGTTCATATTTTTAATTTTATTTTCGATTTATGGTTAATACATATTATTTTTTATATTTTGAGAGTTCCTAGATTCCTATAGGGAAGGACTTTAAGTATATTTCTAAACCTCATTCCTTCAATCAATAAATGATGTATTTTTATTAATACATCATTCACCATACATTCTCCTCCCTTTTCTCTAATTAAAACCGATATTGAAATATAAAATATTTTTCGTCTATAAATGCTCCTATCAGGTCATTAAAAATTGAAAAACAACTTTCATCACTTTCATAGACGCAAACAACAAAAATACATACATCAAATTTATAATTTTTTTAAATGGAATCCCAATCCAAATTCAATTCAACTGATAGTGGTCTATGAAATATTTCAGCATATAAATTCTTTAGTTCAGTCATTATAATTTGAAAAACAATTGCCGTCACTTTCAATGTTTCATACTATATAAATACATACAAAACACTTAAATTTTTTATAAATGGAATCCCAATTTAAATCCATTACAAACATTAGTGGACATTGACATATGGCAGCCTATAAATGCTTCAATTCAGTCATTAAAATTTTAAAAAAAACTTCTGTCACTTTTATAGTTTCTTACATCACAAATACATATGGAACATTTACAATTTGTTGAAATGGTATCCCAACCAAAATCCATTACAATAGATAGTAGACTATGAGATATTGTAGCCTATAAATTCTTCAATTCAGTCATTACAATTTGAAAAACAACTACCATCACTATCATAGTTTCATATTACACAAATACATATATCCCATTTATAATTTATTGAATTGGTATCCCAATCCCAGTCCATTACAACTGAGAGTGGAATATGAAATATTTTATCCTGTAAATTCTTGAATTTAGTCATTAAAATTTGAAAAATAACAGCCATCACTTTCATTGTTTTATAAAAAAGAAATACATACAACAAATTTACAATTTACTGAACTGGTATCCAAATCCCAATACATTACAACTGATAGTGGACTATGAAATATTAAAACCTATAAATGCTTCTGTTAAGTCATTATAATTTGAAAAACAACTTCCCAATAGTGTACTCTACACTACTTAGCCTCTTCCAATGCTATAAACTTATACCTCCAATGTTGAGATTCCAAATCCTTTGATAAGACTTCTTAAAAAAGAAAAAACACAACTACAAAAATTATAGAAAATAATGCTAATAAAAAATTACATTTGAAATTATTTTTTTAACTGAAACAATAAATTATGTGCTTCCTTTATCTAAAATTCCATTCATACAATGATTAATGCTATTATATACCACATTAACAATAGAAAAATTATATAGTAAATGAAATACATTGTAAAATTAAATCATACTATCATCATAGAAGTAGTGTTTTTTTATTGAACCTTGTCCCCTTACAGAAACAATTATCTAATTTTTTTATTATATCTCTCCCTTTCCTATTTGGATTCTTTTTAAAAGAATAATTTTTTAAAATTCCATCTGAACTATGACAACTATTAACTCTATCTGATGATGTATTTATAATGGTCACTATTTTGAAAAATTACTAAAATTAGAAAAGGCAATTACATAACCCACATTTTTATCACATGAAATATAAATTAACCTCATTCCCATTCATGTTAAATATTCTTAATATTTTTATATAACTGATTTTATATCAGTAAGTATTTCAATATAAGATCCTTTGAACATCACAATATTTCTTGCAAATCGGGTCCATCTCCCCCAAAATATATTTTTCTAGTATTAATCTCATATCAAGTCACTCAAAGAATTTTAAACCAAGATAACAAAGATAACTAACTAACTAAAACTTTGTACAAGAACATTCAATATCTTCATTGGAAGCTTCATATGATACACATAATTGATCTCCACAACAAACCATTCCAATAAAATAAATGAATTGAACCCAAATATAAATACTTGATATAAGAAATAAAGGACCAATAATTTTATATTCATGTTGAAATAAATCAAATTTCTTGGGTGAATATCTAGTTGAAACCTGACACATCAATGCATTATCAGGGAAAATATCATGAGGATAATTATCCCACATCACAAATTCTGCCTTTGATTCACGATACTGATTTTTCTACAACAATCGCTCAAATTGATTTAAGAATTCAACAACACACAACTTGTGATGAACATAATATTTAGTAAATCCATAAAAAATTTCACTTAATTGAGTGTTGAAAATAAAAAATGGTAAAACATCATTAAAAAATCAATGCACCCAATTTTCTCAAAATACGAATACATCATCTAACAAATGAAAATTTCCACCCCCATATTCTGATCTAAAGGGGGACCACTATTGATTAAACTGATTTGAATCATGGTATTTTAGAATACACTTCTTAAATCAAGTTAAAAAACAAGATCCATTTTCATCCAATTATCTTAATGCTTAATTCCATTTTTCATCAAATGCTATGAATAAAGGCAATGTAGAGTTCCCACTAAAACTTCACAAATGGATTTTCCCATCGCCGCATCCTCATCAGTAAAAATAGTTTATGGTCACTCCATGTGATGTACCTATAATTATTTTTGAAACATCCATGAAAATGAATTCGTGGTTTCATCATAAAATAATGCCATGCCAAAAAGACAATTTACAGATGATGATTGAACCCCACAAAGACACCTAATGGCCTAAACTCTTTATTAGTTCCTAAAGAGGTGTCAAAAACAACAACATCTCAAAAAACCCATAATATGTCATCATTTTTTGATCAAACTAGAAAATATTACTAATTTCCCCATTCACATCAAACTACATTATATAGGAAAATGATTGATTATCCTAACATTATTTTTCTAGGTACTCTAACATGCAACATGAATCAACATGGAGGAAATATCTTTCCCATTTAGACCTTAAAATTCTCAACTAATCAACATTCATGTACCCAATAACTTCACAACCCCCTTAAATAGCTACCTCCAAGGAGAAATAATCGTTTGGTTTAACACTTGATTAAGCATTCACATCTAACAGAGTTGCATGTTCTTCTGTTATTTTTCTTTTGAACATCATGATATGAAATGATTCAGGGATATGTAAGGGATGGATAATCTCTTCAATAATTATATTACATGTATATGGACCAAAAGACAGTAAACTAACCCCTATTCTAGCTAGGAGACCAATACATGTCACAGCCCGGGGAAATTTCCCCATGCTATTATGTGTTCAACCTTCCTATGGCCTTCTCTACTACATGAAAAAGGGCTCGATGTGAAAATTTATTTACCCTTTATCCTTTTATTAAAGTATTATCATCATACATTAAACCCATTTAATCCCACAAAAATGTCATAAAAATTCTACACTTCATTAGGTGACTAAAACTTCATCCATACAACTAGTTTAATATAAGCTGCTACAACATCAATATCAACACCGTTGAAACAACCTGCAATAAAAAATATATGATCAAGGAATGTACTTTAATATTATAAAATGAGTTAATAAATTTAAAAATTTATAAACTATATGAATAACAATGTAACTAGAGGACATATAATTACAAATATATATATATATATAATAAAATTATATTTCTCAAATTATATGTAAAACTGTTTATAACATATATTAAATATATGTTCCCAAGGACGATCCTGTGGAAGTTCCTGTGGATGTTCCAGTGAATGTTCTTGTAGAAGTTCCACACTATGGCAAAATTTATATTTATAAAACTAATATTATTGTTAAATACAATTAAAATAAATATAAATATCAAATGTTACACATAATTATTATAAAAATGATTTAATTTAATATTTAAAATTGTATAGGCAATTTTAAATCGAATTAATTTTTCACAACTCAATGGATGTTCCAGTGGGTCTTCTAGTGGGACTTATAGTGGGAGTTCCAATGGGAGTTGCAGTGGGACTTCCAATTGCACTTCTAGTGAAAATTCCACTGGAACTTCCACTTAATCTTCTAGTGGAACCTAGAGCAGTGGATGTGGAACTTACTTCTAGGGAAAAAACTTCCACTACAAAAAATTAATAGAAGTTCCAAAAAGTAGAAAAAATGTATATTTATTTCAGAAAAACAACCACCAAAAACATCATCAAATAATATTGGATAAAAGTTTCACAAAACTAACAGTAAAAAAATAAAATATAATTATCAATACCTCAGTATACTATTTTGTATAAAAAGTAATTCCATAATTACCAAAAATAGTAACATCACTTCAAATATAATCTGCAATACATTCATCACTATAATTTATAAAAATAAATAAAATAAAAATAGAAAACCATTCCACAACTTTAACAAATCACAAAGCTTCAAAACCCAATGATGAACCCATTGAAAATGACTCAATCCCTTAGACCACAAACAAGCATGAAAAACTTTACTGGTGATACCCAATGAATGAAAATAAAAAACCATGTTGTGATGGAAACCCAATACAATGAATCCCAACGAAAATGAAAAACACTCACCCAATCCTTACTCAAAATCATTCAAAGAATGGACATTGAAAAAATCGCATTGCACCTTTGCCATAATCCATTTGAGAACATCTGTTGAGAAAATTTCGGTCCCTACACAATGTGTTATTTTGTACATATCTCATCTTCTAAGAGACTAAATTCCATCTAGAAAATTAAAACAGGATCACACCTCCTGAAAAAATGAACACATTTCCTCATCTTAGCTCATGACTGGAGCATCATGTGAAAATGGAAACTAGAGACATTAAATTTTGCATTTTGAGAGCTGAGATACATTCTCCCTCACTTCACATGAATAACACTATAATAGACAAGTGCAACAGATGTACCTATTTTAGGACACTACCCAATAATCAATTTTACCTAAAAGGGGTGTATAATAATCCTAAAGAACCTCTATTTTATTATTGGGCCCTAATAGAAACATTCTGAGCTCGTATTTCGTTATAAATAGTATTTTGAGTTTCACTGACACCCTTTCCCTAAAAATCCCATGCAATCACTATGAGTTCCTAAATCCAAATACCATTATAAAATTCATCCATATCTCTAATATGATTTTATCATGACCCTCAAACACTAGGAATCCCTCCAAGGTGTATAATAAATATGATATTCACCCTGAGTCCCACCTCCAAAAGCCCCCATGTTGGAGATCAACCTGGAGGGTATAAAACAAGAAATTGGGGGAAATTACTATCTTAAATCCCAAGAAAAAACAAATAGATCCAAAAATACACACCATACAATTAATAAATATCATATCCTATAATAACCACAATTCATGAAAATGTCATATAAATTAAAATCTCAGAAATGATGTACCAAAATAATTTTTTTGGAAACAAAACAACAAAAAAATCTAATATTTGAGAAAGAAAAGAATAGAAAAATCTCTAAACTCAATATGGAAACCAAAAAATATTATATATATATTTGTGAATATGTGTATTTATAGTGTGATCATCCGTATGAACACTCATAAAAATGTGGTAGAAGAATATGACTTAATCTATGAATAAATAAAAGAACTATCAAGAACCTATCCAGACAACTTCCAGCCATCCCTACCAAGGCTCTCCCAAATAGTACATATTCATGTATAACAATTTAATAAAAAATTAATAAGTTAAATGTCACCCCAAATCCACTTCCCTACTTTTTTTCACTCTAACACCACAAAAACAATTGTCATTCCCTCACAATACTGTCAAATGTTGTTTCAAAGAACACTACATCTCATATAATCACTCAATATCACTTAAAACTTCACCATTATAATACTCATGACATATCTACATAAATTTTCCATTGGATAACCATTTAACAACCTCATAATAGATTTATATCAAATCCAAAAAAGCATATCCACCATATTATGAATTTTGAACATGAAGGAAATCAACTTTTTACCCTTGTAAAACTATGAATGAGCCTTAATATATACCATTAAACAATTCAAATAAAATATGTAAAATGAGTTATCATAGCCTTTATATCACCTAAAAGGGAGAGTGGGCCAGGGGGATTAGTCATCTATACATCCCCAAAAAAATCAAGATTTTGGGGAAAAAACCAAAACCCAAAACATATGGGCTTAGGTAAGGTTATAAAACCCATCTGGGATGCATATGAAATTAAAATTAAAATAAATATATAATACAACCACACATAGGCCATCCCTAGAGGGTTCACATTAGTACAACACTACCACACCCATCACATCGGCCATACAGTCACTACTATATGCCCTATCACTTCTAATTCATATTCCAAAATAAAACACTATATTCCAAACAGTATTCCAAGGAAATAATTTCACAATTTCTAATTTAATCATATTATTTAATCATTTATATACTTACATCTTACCATCCATGTTAATAAATTATTCCATTTAATTCTATATTTAGTGGAAAGGAATTTATTAGACATTTACGATATTTATCCCAACTATTAAACTTATATTTCATTTTTTAACATGTCATTCATATATCTTAGTTCATTCAATTCTGGAACACACCCATTACTAAATTCATCATTAAAAATCATTTTATTGTTCTACAGTGTAACAATAAAACATCCCACATAACACAACCAAAAACCACATAAACAATATAATTTCACACGTCGACAACCTCTACAAGATTTCACCAAACCATTCTTATCTATATTTACAAACTCATTTTATTTTTTAACCACATAAAAAATCCATGACTACACTTTATTACACATTGTAATGACCAAAATCATCTATATAAATCACCAAACAATATCCCTATCATTAACAATAATATTCACCACACTAATAATAAAATTACTAATTATAAAAAACTAAAAAATCTAGGAACATGAAACATCTGTATTTCCCCATTTAAATCCTGATTTGATTTCAATTTAGTACTTCTTACGCTTTAAACATTATTTTAATTTTATATTATTCACAAACAGTTCATTATTTTTATTACGTGGTTAATCGTTTATGAACTACGATAACATCAGTTCATTCATATCATAGAATATACATAAAACAGTAACAAAAATATTAACAATATCTATATAAAATATCCATAATCATTAGAAATATAAAGTAATTATATAACCATATGGGGTTTACCCTATTCCCCACTATTTAATTTTTTGATTTTTTTATCTTCATTAGGTATATATCTCCATCCAATATAAGTATGAAAAGGTAGGAAACTACTAAAATTTAATAACAATTAATGTAGAGTTCACTAATCCTTAACATCAACCAATTCTCTATAAACATTACATATGAATAACTTGAGGATGTGATGATGACATTGGAGGGATCACTTAAGAGGATATTAGACTCAATAAAACAGAAACATACCCATTTACTATGATTCATGGTTGGTCAATAAACTAAAAAATACCACAACCTCCTCTAGATAAAGAAAAAGGATAAACTCATAAAAGGATAAAAAATGTTTCATTAACCTTTGATAAACACCGATCAATCTCAAGAATACATTGTAAAAATAAAATCAAGGATAAATCAAATACCTACATTGATTCACCTCAGCTTAGTTGGGTATATGATGAAATAGAGGAAAATAGATTCATTTAGATGTTCTGGAAAATTTATCTCATCACTGGAATTTAAGGCATCATGACATGAATGGTAATCATCACTCAATGAATAAATAAAATAAAAATTCCCTATGAAATCCATTATGGGATCTACTCCAATTCTGTATATAAATTTATATTAAAATATTTAACTTGATACATTCATGGAAGGGTCTCATGATGACTAGGGAACAATAGACTAACATAACCCGAAATATTTCCATTAATATCATTCTTTAGATCCATATTTGATGACAATTATGGTCACACCACAGATTCCATTCTTGTAAAATATACAAAACTCCTCACGGAATTCACTAACTATGATAAAAACCCCTATGTCATAACTAGATAAATGAAAAATGGGAAAATCAGAAGAGTCAATAGAATTCTATAGACTATTCGTATTTTTTCATAAGTCACTTATTTGGATGTTTAATAATTGTTTTACTTTACCAAAATCCTGTAAAAAACATACACATTCTGAGCAATAAAATTGTTTAATGATTGACCCTACTCCCTCAAAACCACACATAATCAACTCTCAAGGGCTATACTCATGAGATATAATAACTCCTTCAAACTGCAATATAGAAACTATAGTTCTACCCCTCTACTACAATAATCCCTTATTTCTATGATTAATATGGCTATATCACGATCTCTTCTCCGAGATAGAATATTATTCCAACCTCCACCTATCATTATCAAACCATATCCTTGATAAATACAATAATGAATTCACAAAATATAATGTGCATGATAGTTCTAAGATATTATAAAAGTGGTGGATTTTGATGACAATCTTCGATTTTCAATGATATAATTTTAATTATAAAAATATTCAATCTTTGGTATATTTGTACTTGGATTAGATTGGTGGTATTGATTTATTTTCCTAATAAATAAAGGGTGATTCCACCCATACATGTTGTAGATACATTTGGTTCTAGATTACAAATTTTAGCTAAATGGAGTTAGCCTTTTGGGGTCACAATTATCATCATTGTAAGAAAATATTGCTTTCTAGGGGGTAGGTCATGACATAATTTACAAAGTTCTATATTATTTAAGGGTTATTGTTGGATAATATATGAATTTCTGAAAGGATCTTTATTGGGATAAGAGGATGGATTCACAAAATTAATTGGAAATGGGATGAATTTTGTTAGTGATTTTCTCTTTGGGAACGTAGGTTAATATATAGCTGAAGAGGAGATATTTATTTAGGTAACTTAATGAATTAAATAATATTTTATGATTAAGACCTAAAATATCAGACTTCATGGATATAATTAATATTATTCAGTTATAAATATTTGTGATTCTATTTTTATAAAAAACATTAAACATAAAATTTAATTATTTTCAGAAATAAAAGAATCATTTCACATAAAATAAGCATTAAATTGAATAAATTTTCTATTTATGAAATTAGAAACCAATATTATTTTATTTTATACTGAAATTATTTTTTTGGAACATTTTTAAATTATCAACCTAATTTTGGGTTGATAAAAACATTCTATATTTTATTTGTTGATAATTGAAATAATATTCTATCATAACACTTATATTATTTAAAAAAATATTTTTCAAAGTAACTCAAAAATTAATGGTTTTCATCAAATTATAAAAAAAAATCTAGCTTATTTTGTATTGGATGTTTTAAAAACGAAATTTCAATTTTAGAATAATTCTCTACCATATGTAATTTTATCATTAATATATTAGTATAAAAATTAATGTGTTTCACAAACTATATTAAAATATATAATATTAAATAAGAAACAAATGTTTTTTAGTAAAATAAATTTATTAATATTTTAATAGAATTAAATTTTTTTTATTTAATTATTTTACTCACACTAAATATTAATTACTATCCAGTATAAAATTTAAAAAGTCATGTAATGATTTTAAAGATCAGGTAACTATTCTAATGGGTATGTTAATATTACAAAGGTCATATTAACTTTATAAATAACAAAAATAACCCTTATTTAATTGATTAATAATTCCAATAGTATTCTTTCAGGGTCCCATAAGACATTTAAAAATTCATATGACATTATTAATGATATAGATTTTTTAGAATTTTTTTATTTCACATTTATTATATTTTATAGATAACTCTAAACTCTAGGTTTTTGAATTCTAATTATGTAATTTTATTTTTTTTTCAGTATAGTTATAATTTATTTAATTTTTTGAATGTATTTTTCCTTTACTTTAAATAATAATTAAATTAATTGATCATTATTTAACTATGTGTTGCATTAAATTTATTTGTGGTACAATCTTATACTTTAATTCATTATGTGTATTTAAATATATAAATAATCATGGAATAAAATATTTATTAGTCAAACATTTATATATTACTTATTAAAATCATCAAAAGAACAATAAATAATTTATTTTTTAAAGATTAATATTAAGGGTATTTTTTTAAAAAAAAACCTACAAACAATATTTTGTTAGTAAAAAATATGAAACATGATCTGTCAAAACACACCATTATTAGGAACCCCAATTGTCATACATGCATATTTTATGATATATTTCTCTTTAAATATATTTTTTTCTTCAATATCATTGTTTACACACAACACCATTTTTGAAAGAATTGTGATATATTATAATCATATTGTCCTTCACTATAATAATTGTCACCTCTCTATTCAATTATTTGGTACTAATATGGTCAAATATATTTTGAAAATTATTTTATAAATGTTTATAATATTAATTAATTAGATTTTAATTTTTCAGATATTTGAATAAACACATTTGATGGTGAATGTTATGATCTTCTAAAAAATCTTTCTTATGCGCACAGTGAGTTTTTTTATAAATTAAAATAAAATATATCGATGAATAATTTTAATGATTTATTTTTATAATATATTAAATAAAATATTGTACCATTCATCAAATAGTATTTACATGGATAATAATGAAGGTGAACCGTGTTTTAAGATAAATAATTAATATTTCCAAAAATATTTTTGTTGGGTTTTTCAAAGTTATTATAAAATGTGTTTCAACCACTTGTAGATACTAATTTATATTATAATATATCACAAAATTGGAATCATAAAAATTAAAATAATTTATTAAAGTCATCTTGTTTTTTAATAGTTATTAGTAAAAATAGAAAACTTGCGGTACCACGGTTCAGTTTAAGACGAGTTTATTGGCGATTATACTAATATATAATGTTTAAATATAAATAAATGGTGTAACTTTATTGGATGATTTATTTTCTAACTAATAATTCCTATACTATAATTTATATCTTTTTGGGGAGACATTACTTTGCTGATACATTATTATATTTTAATATGCTAAAAAATTCAAAGCGAGTGCTCTCCCACACTTATAAAAGGATACAACCTATCATATATTACTCACACTTCATGAGACACTTAAATTAGAAAATAAATACCCCAATAACTTTAGAAAATCCATCCATATGTCATTTTTATTATGTTTTTATCAGAATTCAATCCATTCAAGGCAAATTGGGGATACCAAATGAGGTTTCTCGACCAAGAGGTAAAACTATTAACCAAGTACTTTGAGTTTTATTTAATCAACTAACTCCAAAACATTTATGGTATAAATTGTAAAATAATGAAATAAATATCTTAAAATATAATTAAAGTTTATTATAATCAAATATCAACCACATTTCATCTATATTCCTTCAAATGGGAAATCAAAATTTCGCTTGTGCTTACGTGTGGGCCACCACCACCACGTAGTGATATGATAAGTTTTATATCAAAATCATTCTTGGTTGGTTATTATGGTAGATTTAATATTTATAAATTATATTTAGTAAATAACTTTTCATCTTTTATTATATTATATTTTATACTCTCTAACCATTCCATTCATTCGAAAAATGATAACGGCTCATGTGCATACTTGTGCACTACAACGTCCATACAATGTCGCGATTCATTTTTTCATCACCACATTATTTAAATAGTTAAAAAAGGTTATATGATTAATAAATGTGATAATTTTTAATTATTAATGTTAATTTTATTAAGAAACCATGACCACTATGCACGTATGAGAACAATCAAACCGAAGCATGCATATAAAACATACATGTTTTGACACTGATATTCGTTTTAATTATGAAAACATTAATAATTGATAATTTTAAATTATAAAGAAATTATATATATTAATTTATGTGTATAAATGTTTATATAATAAATTTATCATAAATACTTATTTATTATATAGAGTATTTTGATGGATACCAAGCAAGACCTAACTTGAGGTAAGTGATTTATGTTTTAATATCATCTTAATCAGGATTGTGGATGGTAAAAATTACACTATTGGAAATTATATGGGTATTTTCATTAAAATAATTATATTTTCATATCCTATAGTAATATTAATAGTATTTATGTATTATTTTGATTTTTTTATCTTCGGTACATTAACCGTTCCATATAATATTTTTAATTGAAATTCAATATTGTTTACTATTTGGTCGAAGAAAACATTCATCCATGTCCACAATAATTTTTTTTTATGAATGTTATTAACAATACATAAAATGTTTTAAAAATTATACCTTCACTATTGTTTAAATTTTATTACAATGGGTTCATAGGAATCCAGTTCAAAAAATTTCTTTCCAAATAAGTAATATTTTCCCTCTTTTCAAATATCTGAAAGGAATATTTTATTTTATCATATATAACAATAATGTATTCTCCTATAATCATTACCATTATATTATTTTAATTATTCTTTACGATATTCCTTTTTTTTTCAATGAATAAGTTTTTCTCAATACTAGTGTAATTTTAGTTAAAACATTTTTACATTAAAAGGATACTTTCTCAAATTTTCAAAGAAATGTATAAAATATATTATAATGATTTATTTCGCCTATGTAAACATAATTTATAGTTTTTTATACCTCACTAGGGATATGGTATTATGATACCATCCTCTTGATTTCACTCTATGTCTTATGTTGATGATAATTTAAGGTTGATTTTATAAAACTCATTTTATTTAAACCTATTAATTAATTTATGACTAATCCATTATGAAGCCCATTTATTTTACATGGGTTTTGATATGATGAATTAATGAAATGTTTATGAAAACTTATTCTATTCCAAGTATTTCAATATATGGATTTTTTGAATGTTTTATGAACCTATGGATCAGATATATATGATTTTCAATATCTAACTTCTAGTTCCTGAATTATATATCTCCCCAATGAATTGAGAAAGGATTGATATATCATGATACAATAAGGTATATAATTTGGAGTAAACCTTGTTTATTAAGGGACTTAGTCCTATATAATAGTCCTGATAGTTAATCATGACTAAGGAAATTAAGTATTGGAGTGAACCCAATACACTATGATATCACTATAAGTGATCATTCACTAACATTGTGTATTCCAAATTATTATGTATTGTGCTTATGATATTATCTCATGAATAATTATTGATTATTAATTATTCTATACCCTTATAACTTATGAATTTTCTTACAGAAAAGCCTTATTCCATGATTTATGATTGATGATAGTTTACTGATTATGTATGATTATCATATGTTTGATAATTTTGTCATACCACTATGATTATACTTTATATTATTATATTCATTCATTGATATCTCTTTTGTTTACCCACAATTATCATCAATTTTAGCCTTTCATACAATTTATTTCCCATGATTTGAAGAAATGTTTTATGTATATTATATCTAAGAATCCTACTTTGTGATGAGGTCTTTGTGGTACATGTTAAATATCACTCATGAAGTATGATGATTAATGTATCCATTCTCCATATATATTAAACAAAAATATTTTTGGGGAATTTTTTGTTATTAAATGTATTGAATATTCAACTAAAAAAATTTAATACATATGTATGTAATGGTTGTTTTAACTCAGTTTTTATAAGAGTAATGTTTAGATAACTATTAGAGATTGGGATTAGATAAATTTTCTGAAAACATTGGGTATTAGTCAAGGTATATGATAACATACTGATGCTTTCCGAAAGTCATGTGTGTTGGGTTTTCATAGAAAGCATATCCTTATATGGATATTGGAATGTGGATATGGTTTTGGAAAATGAAAACCTAGGAGAAAAAACTATGAATATGGTTGATTAGGTATTAATTCGATCATTATCAATGCAATATCAATGGATCTAAAACTACATAGTTGGCTAGATAGTTATAGGGGTTATTCTAAGTTTAAATAAATTTTCTATTTAACATTTTAAAGGTTTGAATTGTTGATTAGAATCAATAAACTACTTTGAACATAAGGATCCATTGATTGAAAATAAACTATTATTTGGTTTTTGATTTAATATGAATTAATTTTCATGATTACGAGATTAATCACTAAAATTAATATTTATCACACTATGCATTTGGTCTTAGTCAGTTTCAAGAATAAAGAAGAATCACATTTGTACTAAATGTTATTGTAGATACAATGAATATCCTTATATGAAACTAATTTAAACAAGAGATGTGATGATAATTCATGTTGTTATGATTACAAAAATATTTCAAGATATAAACAATAATAAATCATATTTATCTTTCAAATAGACTAATAGAGGAACAACTCACTATTGAGTCTTTTAAATGGATACATCCACCTTCATTTAGTGGTCCCTCTGTTACATTAATTCCTATGTAATAGCCTAGTACCATTGAAATTTAAATTTTTATTACCTAATTATCAAAAAAATAATTCAATTCCTTAGAAGTATATCATTTGAAAGGTGAAGAAAAACAACGGTGGAGTACTATAAAGATATGAAGAAAGAGGAGGAAATGGACACCAGGATATGGGATGTATTTAAGAGTGTATTTTGTTGATAATTTTTTTGAGAACTCATCACATGAAAATGGAAAGGGAATTTCTATAAATTAAGTAGAAGGATGATAAATTCATTAGTAAATATGATTAAAATTTCAAAATAATTTCAAGGTTTGTGACTGCTTTGATTATTGATTATGAGGTCAAAGCTGACCAATTTTATAATATCATGATTCCAAACCTGAATAAGGTATTAATTATAAGATTCTTTAATTACTTTTAGAATCTTTTTCAATGTGATTTCAAGATGGAATTTAAAATTAGAGACTCTAGGTGTTATTTTTTATTTTGGGGGAAAAGAGAAAATGAAATTTCAAGGAAATTATAATAATATAATCCCTATAAGAATGAAAATTAATTTTAATTATTTCCCAAAGTGTGGAAGGAAGTATAGTTGAAATTTACTTATAGGGCCTAGAATTTTTTTTAATAATTGTTATGAAGGCCATCAAGAAAAGGAATGATGAAGTTTTTTGAAGAGGATCATCAATGAAACGAATAGAGAGAAAGATCAAATGGTTATACCACCCACAATACAATGTTATAGTTTCAAGGAGAACATAAATTACACCAATAAGTTAATGAATCAAAGGTTTAATGATCAAAATCATCATCAGAAACCCCATTTGACTAGAGACAAAGGGAATGATCATGTGATAATAATTACTAAATTGGGTTATGTCCCGAACCAGTCTGGGATTCCATCCAATCCGACACCCAACCTAGCCTATTTAATACCCCAAAGGGAACTATCGATCCCCACTAAATTGAAACTAGTGCCTAGGAATTAAGTATACCTTTTCGAAATTATTTAACTAATTAGAATCAACTATGAAAATCGAAAATAATTGCAACACAACATTACCATCAATATTAACATAAGAAAAATAGAAAAAAAATATTAACATGAGTTTAAAATTTATCATTTACAATGAAAAACCTATACATCTAAGAAGGGTATATGACCAACTTGAGAACTATCCTCCATGATACATGTGTGTAAATCCCCTCATGTCTCCTCTATAAGAACCTCCAATATAATAAATCATTAGAACAACAAACCACCATCGCCACCAAAAAAATGAAATTCCTTTACCTGGGTCAAACATAACAAGGTATACATACACCCGAGGTTTTATGTAGGGTGTGATACAACATTCCTAGTAGTATAACACAACAATATTTTCCATAAAATTACATTAAGAGACAAATTAACATGATATATTTTAATAAAAATAAAGATAAAAATTTAGAAGAAATACTCTTTGAAATAAAACGGAAAATAAATGAAACACTAGTTAAACAGTAAGAATAGAGTGACCACCATAATAAATTCATATTGTACTAGGGTAATATGGGTCTTAGAATCATCATACTCCCAGTGATCACATCTCCTAGAAATGAAGGTACTTCTTGAGCCACTAATTTCTATCAAATTAATTTTTATTTATTTTTGTTACATAATACTTTTGTGAGACCAAGCCTCAACCCTAATGATATTCCATAAATACTAAACCTACTATTCCCACCTAGATACCCAGTATTTAATTGTTCTTAATTCTTTTTCCTAAACCAAGTGATACTCCTCATTACACTATTAAATTCTCAACAATCAATAACAAATTTTAAAAACGAACATTTATATAGAGACAATTATCATCAAATATTTAACACACCCGAAAACCAATGGATAACACCTTTTACACCACCAAGACAATTTATAAAACCATTTAGGAACAAAATAAAGAATTATAATATCATTAAATATTTCCAATTTTTGGAACCACTAACCTCTTCGTTGAAAACATTATATATACGAGGGGAAACCACCAAAAAAATTAAGGAGAATCCCTAAGGAAGCTCGAGAACACCATAACCATCAATAATTATCCAAAATAATCATGATAGAATGAAACCAAGCTTAAAACCATTAATAGAGAAAAAGATACAAATAGTGAAAGAATAAGACACTATGAAAAGTAATAATATAGAAGATGACATGCTTCCTTGAATATTCCAAGAGAAATCACCCACAAAAATAAATCCCATGGGAGGAAAGGAAGGGAGGGAGGTGAACCTGGGAATTTATTGGATAAATGGGGTGAGTTAGGATTTAAATGGGGTTAAAATAGAGGATAGTAAATACTTTAATTTCATGATTTTAAATATTTGGAAGGCCATACAGTTTGGTTGCATGATCTACCAGACCTTGCACCAACTTTGTGCACTTCTATCCAATGGGAAATGAGGTTGCACAGTTTCCTATGGGGAAACACACCCATGAACCTAGCCATACAACTCTAATAGAACCATTATTTTTAGAGCATAGTTATCCCTATAGAGCTTCACAACAATGCAAGTCTCTACTAACCATGTTCCAACCATGAGTCTCCTTATACCCATCCTAAAAACTACCAATATTCTCAAAAACTCCCTATAACTAAATGTAATATTAATATAAAAAAATAAAAAATAATATACATCCAATTAATACCATAGATTTTACAATTCTCCCCCATGAAAATATTCCACCATTAAAATGTAAAACCAATTTGTGATCTGAGAAAAAATATTGATATTTCTCTTCCAAATAAGAGAATCTATACCATATACTGTCTTCTTTATTTCTATTCTACCAAAGGATCCAACCAAACTATATGAGTTCCCCCCAAAGAACATTCACTTGGGAATCCACAATTTTCAATGGTTTCTCAACCATATAGAAATTGGATTCCAGTTCCAACTCTTCCTTATTCATCATGTGACAAGGGTTAGTATTATACTTCTTCAATTATGAGATATGGAACACATCGTGAATCATGTTTATCTAAGATGGTAAATCTAGATGGTATTACACCTTATTGATTAATTTTATAATTTCAAAAGGTCTTATATAATAGAGTGTTGGATTCCCTTTCATACCAAGATAATAGTGGCCAAAAAATGGTTAAGCATTAGAAACATTTAATAACCCACTATGAGTTCCAAGGATTAGTTCTGCTGACCAGTATAAGAATTATGGTGACTCTGTGTTCTCAATATCTACTTCCACATTAATAAATCATTTTCAAAAATATCCCAAAAAAGGATCATTCCTTATAATTAAGTCTCACCAACTTCTTTCATACACAATGTTGCATGACATTGTCGAACATAATGCACCTCAGATGATTACATTTTAATTGAGCAGCGGAAACTGCTATAATACAAAAATTCCAATAATCCCAAATGGTTATCTCATGATCCATTGAAAACCATCCCATAAGGACCAAACACGTATTCCAAAACCTTCTAAAATCATATTCTCCCACTCCGTATAACAATCAATTTGAGTACATGATTCCGTATTGAGTTTGATTTATGACCCATTCACATTTTTATGTAGTTCCCAAAATTTAGTAGTAAAATGGGGTCCCTATTTGAAATGTTATCTGACACACACCATGAAGTCTCAATATCTTCTAAATATACAACTGGTCCATCACATCCACTTTGGTTAGATCCCTAATTGGAATGAAATAGGTTGAGTTGGTTAGACTTTCAATAACCACCTAAATGGAATTCCCCCCATAGTGTGTATGAGGAAATAATATAGTGGAATCCATATCGACCACATCCTACATCTAGGTTGGAATAGGGAGTTTATGAAGAAAACCTATGGGATTTTGGTGCACATACCTAACATGGTGACAAGTATTACATCGAGACACAAAGTCATCCACATCATGTCTCATACCAGACCACTAAAATATGCAACGCATATTGAAATACATCTTTGTGGTCCCAGGATGTGTAAAACTGTGATATTGGTTGGTTTAATGAATTATTATAATATTAAATGATAACAACACAATAAATTAGACCTTTAAATAGAAAATTCCACCAGATTATATATACCACTCGCTGGGAAACTCCTCCTCATTTAACATATTCATGGAATATTGGGGAAACTCATAATTAGGCATATCTTGTCGAATTAGCTCCATAAGAGAGGGTTTCAATTGGATACTATCCTATAATGTTCATACCCTATGATCTTTGGTTTCCAAATGCCTCTGTGAGAAAATCCTCATCAATATAAATGCATCATTGGACTCCTACATAGCCTTAAACAACATGTTCTAGCTAAGGGCATCAGGTACCATGTTTTATTTTCTTAGGGTGTATATGATATCAAAGTCAAATCCTTGAAGACTCTTATCCCATTAGTGCTTCCACATGTTTAATTAGTTTTAGGTGAAAATGTTGGCCAAACTCTTATGGTTTTGTTAAACCACAAATTTCTCCCAAAATAGATAGTGAAACCATGTCTTCAAAGCATGCATCACCACTTCCAATTTTAGATCATGGTTTGGAAGATTTTTTTCATGTGTCCAAATTTTTTGATATATATATGCCACCTCATGGAAATTCTATATTAAAAACACCAAAGACCTCTACCTTAATTATCACTATAAACCTTTTATCCCTTTATAGATTCTAGTAGGATCAAAACATGGGAAGTGATCAAACAATTCTTAATCTCCCCTAAATATTATTGGCATACTAGGATCAATTATAACATTTCCCCTTATTCAGTAAGTGTGATCATGAGTGAATAATGTAGAGGGAAATCCCTAAAAATTAATATATAATATCATTCTAGGCCTAAAAATATCATGATCATATAAGAATTTCTCGGTTACTCCCATGAAATTATTTCTTTGTTCTTTTTGGGGACTACTGGTACTCCAAGATCCAAAATCATGTGGCCCAACAACATGAATTATCAAATGAGTAAATTTCACCTGGAGTGTTTAACATAGATAAAGTGAATTAAAAGAGTGATTATCAGAACTCTCACTTGTGTAACATGCTATTCTTAGGTCTGAGAGTTGACTAATATGTCATCCATAAACACCATAACAAATGAATCAAGGTATTAATGAATAACCTCATTCATAAAATTCAGTAAATCCACTATATTAATTTTCAACCCTAATTAAATGACAAAATAATCAATGTTTTCTTAATTTCTTCATAGGGATGTCTTCATAACATTCTCCTCTAAAACCCTGACTGGTTGATACCCGGAGTGCCATAATATCTTTGAAAACCATTAATCCCCATCAAGAAGATAAAATAAGTAATAAATAGAGGGAAATGTTTAAATGTTATTAATAGTAACCCTATTAAAATTCCAATTTCCTATTCACAGCGGATCATATCAACTGTAATTTTTAGAAAAAAACACATGGGAAGACCATGGTGATATGATTAGGTGAATGAATTCTTAGGATTCAAAATAATCTAGTTATATATTTTATTCGCACAAATAGATGGGGCGATATGTTCTTATATAAAAAATGATCATTAAAAACAACCTTGTTTTCCTTTCAACCCATATACTCAAAATTCCCATCTTGGAAAATTGAGTCATAATAGCTATACTTAGGACCTTCTAATATTAATGATGCACATTTTTCCTTGGCCACTTATGGTGTATAATGAAACCCAACAATACTTTCAAAATTTTCAATCCAATCCTCAACCGCAAATGGGTTTTTCCCCCTAGAAGGAAGGAAGATCTTTCATGAGGAACGCAAGAGCAATGACCCTTTATAGACCTATTTTAATTTCCTTAGCATGATCTAGATCAAATCCCTTTTCCTGATCCAATGCTCTAACAACCTAAAACACTACTCCCACTATCTTCTATTCCACCGGTGAAAATAAATTCAATTAGACCTATTCTATTGGATGTGTAGTAATTATCTAAGGAGGTATTATGATAAAATAATTAACAAGGCCAGAGAAATTATAATTCAAACACCTAAAAAAATTTCAGTAGTTACAAGATTTTAACATTCCTACAAATAAAAATTAAATTATAACTAGAACAAAAACAAAATCTACCACTCCAACCCATCATGAAATACTTGTAGAGTTTGAATCTAATGAAACAGTCCTAAAAGAGGATTTATCACAAATACCAATCACTCATTGGTGAGAAAAAGACTATCACGAGGTGTGTTGGAAAAACACCACACTCGAAACTAGAACCTAAATCACTAATAGTCATATATCCTTTATATTTAGAATCTCATAAAAAACACAAAGAAAGGGAAAAACCTACTCTGATACTATTTTGACACAAACCAGTTTGGGATTCCATCCGACTCAACACTTGACCCAACTAGTGGAATGGGAAAAATGGCATTATAGATCACCACAAGTTGGAATCTAGTGCATGGGAATCGAGTATAACTTTTGGGAAAAATTTATATCATAATAATAAACTATAGAAATCCATAATAATTTTGACTCCATATAACCAATAATAATAACATGAGACCAATGGAAAATTTATAGGCATGATTTTAACATTTAAAATTTAAAAAAACAAAAACAAACTAGAGGGGTAGGTTGACCAACTAGCCAATAAGCCTCCATGAAACATGTGGGTCAACTCTCTCATTCCACCTCAACCAAGACCTTCCCATGAAGAAATAATCGATGTCTATAACCCCCATCACCACCGTGTAAATAATTTCCCTTAAATTGTTCAAATATAACAATTTATACATCCAATGAGGGTATGTATAGGGTGTGATCCAATAATACAAATATAATACCACCTATAGTGATTCAATGAAATGAAATTAACAAAAAAATTAACATGATAGTTTTTTAGATAAATAATGATTTAATTTTAGATTAAACATGCTTTGAAATAAGAGTGGACTGAAATGCCACCAAATTTGAATGGTATGAACTGAATGAGGATCACATGAAATCCCTATGATTGTATGGTTAATGGGGTTTGAGGATCCTCATACTCTTGGTGATCACATATACTAGATGGGAAGGTCCTTCTCAGGTGACCAATCCCAATCACATAACTGTTTAGTTAGTGTTGTTATATAAATCTGTTAGGGGGACCGAGCCTCATCCATTTTGGCTTACCTAATGTATTAGACCTATTAAACCCACAATGATACCATGTATTCCACTTTTCTCAATTCCATATCATACACCAAGTGACACTCCTTATTATATAATCATAATGTCAATTATCAATAATACATTTTACAAACAACCATTTACATGGGGATAACAGTCATCAAACATTTAATAGGAACCAAAACCCATGGAAGCCACCTTTTCCACCACCTAAATAATTTATAAAACATTTTTGGAACTAAAAAATTAATTATAAAATAATAAAATAATTATGAGTAATGGAACTAGTAATGAACATTATTTCTTCAAGATGATTTTTTTGAGAAGGAATTTGAATTTTTTCTTTCAGGTGGTTGTAAAAAGGTAAAATTGTCTTTATCACCTAGAAAATGATCTCGGAAAATTTTTCAGACAACTCCTTTGATTCATAAATATTGTTTTCCCTACGACAGAAGCTTGGTAGAAATCCAAGCCGTTCAAATTTTAGCGGAATAATTAATAATTAATAGTTAATAAATAAAATATTAAATTATTTCCTAGGTTTATTTGGCCATAAATTATGAATAGGCATTTGTATTGAAATTTTTCTTCATCATTGTTTCCATAATAGGGAGTTTATCCAAGGTGAGGCATAAAATAGAGTTGGGCATCGGTGTAAACTCGATCCCTGTTTGTTTTCTTCATTTTAGTTTGTTTCATTTTATTTTCTCTCATTTCCTCCTCTATATACTTCAGGATTCTCCTATGGCTCCTCCCACACTGCTTAGCTGAGATATAAAAAATGGACAGGGAGAAAGAGAGAGAGAGAGATTTATGGGAGGGAAAAGGGGTACTCCCACAAAGCTCTCAACATGATTGATTGACATCCAAAAGCTATGGATCGCAAAATCGAACGAAGTGATAGCGGTTTCTACACAAAGGTTGGCCTTTTAATCTTTCAACATATAAACCCATAGTTTTGTTGTTTTCTAAATTTAATTCCCTATTATGCTTATAAGTTCCCCTTAGTAGCCGGATCTATTTTTCAGGGATGAAAATATGGGTTTTGGGAGATCCGAGGGTTTTCCATTCAAGGAAAAAGACAACACAACGTGTAGTCTAGGGTGACCCACCAAGTGTTCTTTCCATTTGGGTAATATTAATTTTAAGTAGTAAAAATTATGTATAGGGTTGTACACACTATGTAATGATACTCAGCCATGTAGCCAAGTACCCAGCCAGGGTTATCTATATATGGGTATATAGTTGTGTAGAGTATATAGCCAAACACCATATGGGTTTCATGCTGTGTACAAACGACACATCCTCTTCAAGTATCTGGATAAACTTGAAAATGACATAAGTAGAAACCTTGTGTAGGGTAAACACCATGTTCCATCCCTACACATTGTGTTCTAGGGGTATTTTCATGCCCAGATTGTCAAGGGTACACGCCCATGTGGGGCTGGGAGGTTACACATCTTGTATGATCTTCACATGTCGTATACTCCTCCTTTGGTTCAATTTGAGGGTCTTTTCCTATTTTAGCCCCCAGATGTAGTTTTGGAAATAATACTATTTCATTATGAGTAGTTTTCTACATAGATCTTCATGGTGGAACCCATGGAACGATATGAGGACTCCTAGTGGAATTTTGGGGGCATCTACCTAAATTGGGATATTCCTCTTCCAGTAATTGAATGCAATCACTTCTTGAGGGAGAGACTTAAAGATGAATTATTTGTTGTGTGTTTGGACTCACCTATTTTTGATCGTAAATTGGGATGGTCTATGATCCATATCTCATGTCTGATGCCTTAGTGGCTTATCCTTTGAAGATGTCTCCCTTGAGATATATTCTCTTCAGCTATAGGGTGTCATGGGAACATTTGTTATTGAAGATCCATTATAGGATTCATTCATTTATAGTTCTACGTAGTGTATCCCATGTTGGTTAAATATATCTTCTATATCGATGATAAGGATCCCCTATGGGATTATTTTTCTTATATGCTTATCTCGGGAGTCCCTTATAGGATCCCCATACCTATGTATTGTTTTGAGAATCCCTTGTAGGATGCCTCAATATTGATTATAGTTTGTGGATCCAATATTGGATTCCTCATTTACCTTTTTAGATAAGGATCCCAGGAAGGATGTATTCACTTGAGTTTACACGTCTTATATCCCAATTCAGATTTCTATTCAGTGTTGGACATGAGGGACCTAGTGGGTGCCCCCTTTTTTGACCTACCCTGAGTTGAACTTCCGGTTTGGGTAGTCATGGTGTTTGGGTGTCACCAAACAATCCATGCTAAACAGGTAAGACCTTGTGGTTGTGGCAGTAGTGTTGGTTTGGGAGATCTAGACACCCTCACTCATTATTTATATTTTTGACATCATTATTACTAATGCCGTGATTTTTACCTCAGGTTCTTCTTGATTGGTGGAAGTTGATCCTGACATGCAGAATCTTTCATTTTGTTAGGATGGTAAAATGTTCTTACAAGGATTTTATATGATTGTTGGGTACCCATAAATGATTTCATGGGATCTAGATTCTAATCCATATTATTTTTGATATTTACTGGTATACCTAGAGGTACTACTTGGGATATGGCTATTGTGTCTGGATGTATATATTTTTTGTGAAATATTTTTATTTGGATGTCTATAGGTGTTTCCTAGTATCTAGCTGTTGATATTTATGTGTTTAATTGTATTCTGTGAATGATACTTGAATTCCATATTGTAGGAATGACTTAGAAGAATTCACAGGCTAGTGATATATGATGAGGATGATTACTCTCCCATCAATCTAGGAATGGGGTCCTAGGAATCCTAGTAGATTATGATCTTATGATTGGTGGGGATGATTAGGATCCCCTCATCCTATGATAATAATTATTACAATTTTCCTAATCAGTTATGAGACTTGAGCGGTGTATCATGATGTATCACCAGTGAGTTCTCATTATAGAGGAATGGAAACCCAAGTCTCATGATAGGCTATGCTCTTCCGAGTGGTGGGGATGATTATGATCATCCCTACATATGATCTGAAAGATTTCACTCTTCCGTATTAGTTATGAGACTCAAGGGGTGTTTCATGGCATCTCAACGATGAGTTATCTATAAATATTACATAAGTTTCAGACCCTAATGGTTTATTGATGATCTGAATGACGTGACTGCCTATGGATGAAGACCTAGGGCTTAGACATTAGACTGGATTTATAGTCATGGGTTGCATAGCAACTGAATTAGTGTCCTTTTACAGGATGTCATGATCTACTCCCTGGAATCTTTATTTACATGATTGACCTTCGTTAAATGGTATCCTTGTTAGGGGTTAGAGGAAATCACAGGTGCTCCCAAGTGTGGGATGATAATTCCCATGTGGTGGCATAGATTGCTCAGATATATTTTCTGCATTGGACAAAGTGGGTACATGTATATTGGGATTACAGACCCAAATATCAACTTAATGATACAAAACTTGAGTGACATTAAGTCTATCTCAATTCCCTAGCATAGGATGCCCAGACGATTGGGATTACCCACCCATGGATTTAATGTAACACCCCAACCCCAGTTACCCAGAGTCAATGAATTATTACATAACAATGGAATGATACAAGGAATCATGTCTTGAAATACTGATCAATTTAGTATCCTTGGAAGTACTAGATACATTCATAAGTTTTACATTACATCATGAAATAAAAACATCAACAAAATTTTTCCCCTTTTAAACACACATATATCCTCAGACTATCCTTACAGGTGAACCATAAAATACTACGTCACATCTAAGAAAAAATAAAACATAGAAAGGGGTGATCTCAGATGCTCAGTAAGGATAAAAATATAGCATAAAATTTCAGAAATAAGCATAAACATTTAAGGTAGTGTATAAGACTAAAACCAAATCTTTTTAAACTTAAACTTCAACATAATATGAAAAAAGATAAAATCAGATAATTACATTTACTTAATCACATGGATATTTTACTAGTCGAATAATCACATGCAACATCAATAGCCACTTTCATAATGATAAAATGCATAATTCCAAACTTCATAACCACAAAGTCATGGCCTTGTTCCATGACTACAAATTAGATTTTGTCAAGGACTTATGACAAGAAACTAGTTTTCTCATGAGACCTACCAATGAATTAAGGAGCTATATTGGGCACCACCCATCACTTACTAAGTCCAATGCATTCCTCATATGAAAAGGTTTAAACCTAACATAAACATTCGTATTAAAACTAGCATACAAAATGTCAATACATTATCCATAAACCATGAATGGTGTAAAAATAACCCATCCATAGTCAAACATATCACAAAACCTTCAATAAAATATGGTTGTTTTTTATCATAATAAATCAACAACAAACAATCTTAAAATCCATTAAAGGATGTTGACATAGATATAATCAAAACTTTTTTAAAGAAATAAATCATTCTATTTTGAAATAATTTAAAAGTCATATAATTGAAAAGGAAAAACTTTATTTGGAATATATTATTATAAGTTTATATGGGATGATTCCATTATGATATAATGGAGGAAAATAACAACCCCCACCATATAAGTTAAAAAAATACATTCTTACCTTAATTGTGTTGAAAAGGTCGTAATGTACCTTGTTTAGAAAATGACTGAAAGATTTCTTTCAAAACATATATGGAAAAATAAGGTTATAAATGACTTTAAACCATATAATATTAAATATTAAAAATGGTTTGAATTACATTTTTATGATAACATGGATTTGGATGATATAGAGTTCCCAATAGATACTTACGTAAAAACAACCTCAGATAATAAAGAGATAGTGAAATTAACCACAACCTTGTACTATTTCTTAGTTGATGGTATGATAACCTCCTGTATAATAGTTAAAAAATTGTTATTAAATTATAAAATAACAATATACATAAATATGATATCATATATGATCATCTAATATTTCATTGTTAATAGTATTTCAGTAGTATCATCATTTCAGGTGTTGACTGATCTGTTTTATATTATATTCTCGGTTACGTAAGCTATGTTTTTTATGTATAGGAATTATTTTATTCATATACAAAATGATATTATATTCTTATACAATATTTTTAATCATAAAATGAAAATTATTCTTGAATGATTAAGATACGGAATGAATCTCATCGCGTTCGTGGAGATAGTAATCTGTACGTACGCACGAGAAACAATATCATTATATTGGTGATGACATAGTATGTAATTGGATGGTATATCATATATATAGAATCATTAAAATTTTATATTTATTATTTAAATTAGTTGTACTCATTATTATACCCATCCAAATAATGAAGTGTTTGAGTAACCAACTACTCCATGACGTGGAGACGGTAAGCCGTATGTACGCACGTATGGTGACTTTGTCATTCATTTGAAGGATATAATAATGAAAATGGTTGTACCATTTTTATAATAGCATAATAGTATATAGAAGATACTGGAGTTATTATTTTAAAATGGAAACAAAAAAGAATGAGTATGTGGATGAAGAAAATAATTTGAAAGAGTGTGGTGAAATTATTACCTCTTCTTTGGGTGTTTCCTTTTGAGTTGATCAAAAGGGATCCTAAGGTTGGATTTATGATCAAACTATGGAATCTAGGATGAATTGAAGGAAATTGGGTGGATTTTTGGGTATGGTTTGGATGAAATAAATGGATTTGGAGGTGTGATTTTGAGAGAAGGGGAAGTACCCTTTTATAAGAGAGGTGAGGGTCACCGTAGGAAAAGATTAAAATACTATTTTATAATGAAAACAATTTCGGTTTTTAATGTCTCCAAAATGATTTATTTCGAGGATAAGATGGGTAAGGGTCAAAAAAATCTCATCTAATAGTGTTTAGATATGTTGGGGTCACCATATTAACCTTATGTTTTGGATTTAACTCTCAGTTAAATAGTTTAAGTTTAACCATGTATTCTTGTATTATTATAATAATTGGTTAATAAACATACTATAAAATTACAAGAGAACATAAAGTGGTTCATTAATGATATAAATATAATTATATAAGTTCTTTGGCCAATCCTTATATTTTTAGGACAATTTTATAATTTAATAATATAATATTTGTTTTAAAAACTCATTTATGTCAATTTTGACACTATTTAGTATTTGGATTTTGTGAAAGTCATCAAAACATGATTAATTCAATAAAAATACATTTAATAAAATACAAAATGTTATATTAACCTATAAAATTCGTGTATGGCATAATAACATTGAAATTATATTTATTTTAATATTTATAATTCCATTTATTTGATTCGTTCATTAATAAGGTAATTAATCTCTCACCATTGTGTCATAAATAAATATAATTATTTAAAGTCTAAAAATTATATATAAAATAATATTATTTAGGAAATATGTTTATATTTCTAATTAGTATTTATAGTCTAAAATATAAATTATATGACCCCATTTAAATATTGTTTTACTAAAAGATATATGTTTTTGTCATTTTTTTCTTTACTTTAAATTAATTAATATAAAGTGTCACAATCAATCTAAAGTGGCTTTATGGGGTCCCAAAATCAACCCTAGGATGCCCATGGTTGGACATGTATCAACCAAAATAAATAGGACCCATTTTAGGGTAATTTAATATTATTATAATATTATTTTTTATCCTTATTTACCGGATTTTCCCTTTAAGCATGGTAAAAAAATGTTTACTGAAGTAATTGTTCATATTGTTTAAAAATAAAAGATACATATTTACACAATTTGGACCTATTTATTCCAAATATTGAATCCATTTTCCAAATTCAAAACACATAAGTGAAAGAAAATAATTTAAAATAAATTCGAGTTGTCAAAACAAAAAAAGTGTTTTTATGAAATAATAACTATCAAAAGATTGGCACTTGTTTATGTTCAATATAAATGTGAAATTACATACAATGGACTAAATTATATTAAATGATAAAAATATAATATAATGATACTTTAAAACCACTCAAATTTATAATTTAACACTATAAATTGTTTTGATTAAAAAAGTTGTTTTTAGTTAATTTTTTTTTATTTTTCACTATTCATCAAAAATTGAAAGTTTTTAGAAAATTACCAAAAATTCATCCTAAGCTAATTTTGATATTATGAATTAAAAAATAAAGTACATTTTGAAAAATAAAATTTATAAAATTTCAAAAAGTGGTTATTACTATTTATAACAGCTAGTTTGATTGGTCGTGGTTTGTTAAAACTCAAAGTCGCGTACAATGCAAGCCACTGCATTATTCAAAGGGAAACGTAACATGGAAGATTGAGGTGTTACATTCTATGCACCTTAAAATAATTTCATCCTCTAAATTTCTAGAATATTACTGCATAAAAAGATTCAGGTAGTTCTTCATAATAAGTTACTTGGGTTCCCACGTTGCCTCTTCCATCTTATGGTTTCTCCATAGAACTTTTACAAGATGAGTCATCCGGTTTCTCAGCACTTGTTCTCTGGTATCAAGAATTTTGATAGGCTCTTCACAATAAGACATATCATGTTCCAGTTCAATTTCCTTGTAGGTGATTACATGCATTGGGTCAGGCATGTTGTTTCTCAACAGTGCTACATGGAACACATCATGAACGTTGGAGAGACTAGGAGGCATTTCCAAATGACAAGCTACAACTCCAATTCATTATATAATTTCAAAAGGTCTGATGTACTTGAGACTCAATTTACCCTACTTACTAAAATGTATAACACCCTTCCATGGATATAACTTCAAGAAAACATAATCTCTTACTTGAAATTCCAAATCTTTCCTTCTGTTATCAGCATAACTCTTTTTCCTACATTGAGCTGCTTTGATGTGGGTTTGGATAATCATCACTTTTTCCATTGTTTCCTTAACATGCTCTGGGCTTACGAGTTTTCATTCACCAACATCATCCCAAAAAGATGGTGTGTGACATCTCTTTCCATATAATGCTTCATATGGTGCCATATGAATACTTTAATGAAAGCTATTATTATAGGATAATTATACCATAGGTAAATATTGATCCCATATACCTTGATATTCATGTGAGAAATATATCAACACATATTCTTAGGTTTGAATAGTTCATTCTGATTGTCCATTGGTTTGAGGGTGCTAGGCAGTACTCAAACAAAGTTCAATATCAAGGGATTTTTGAAGACTTTTAAAGAATCTTGATGTAAAATAGGGATCACAATCAGAAACAATCGATAGTTGTACTCCATGAAGTCTTACAACTTCATTAACATATAATCATTCCATACGTTAAAGTGGTAAATCTTCTCTTATAGTAATAAAATGTTCTATCTTGGTAAGACGATCAACAGTGACCCATATTGCATCATTCCATCTAGGAGTCTTTGGTAACCCCATGAAATAGTCCATCATGATATTATCCCATTTCCACTTAGGTATGGGAAGAGGTTGCATGACTCCTCCAGGTTGTTTCCTTCCAGCTTTCACTTATTGACAAACTATACATCTTGACACAAAATTAGCAATCTCCATCTTCATGTTTTCCAATCAAAAATGTTCTTTCAATTATCTATACATCTTGGTGCTCCCAGGGTGTATAGAGAAATTGGAGCAATGAGCATCATCCGAAAATTAAATTTTTATAACAGGTATGTTAGAAACACAAAGTCTCTTCCCAAATTTCAAAATTCCATCTTCATATATGAAGTCACTCAATCTCCCATCATTCATAGATTTAGTCTTCTTTTTAAACTCCTCATCATCAGTCTGAGAATTATTTATCCTTTATAGTAAAGATTGTTTGGAAACCCTTTAAAAAATTATTGATGTTTCATCTTCCATGGTAATTCAAATATCCATCTTTACTAGAACCCTAAAAATATGATCCCTTTCAACTCTCATCTTCTTTCTACTCAAAGCACATTCCACCTTATTTTCCTTCCCCGGGTGGTAGTTTATTGCACAATCATAATCCTAGAGTAGTTAAAGCCATCATCTTTGACTCATGTTGAGTTATATTTGTGATAAAATATACTTCAAACTCTTTTCATATGTATAAATCTCACATTTTCCACCATAGAGATAGTGTCTCCATATTTTCAGATCAAAGATTATTATTGTTAACTTATGATCATGAGTAGTATATTTTTTCTCATGAATTTTTAGCTGCCGTTATGCATAGGCAATAAATCTATCATTTTGCATAAGGACACAACCAAGTCCTTTCTATGAAGCATCACTATAAATAACAAACCCATCATTCCCCAATGGTAGAGTCCAGATAGGACCATTAATTAATATTTACTTCAGTTCTTCATAACATTCTTCAAACTCTTTTGTACAAACAAATTTAACACCTTTACGAGTGAGCTTTGTTAATGGGTTAGCCAATCAGGAAAAATTCCAGAAAAAACACCGATAATAACCTGCTAAACCAATAAATCTATGTACCTCAGTTATACTCATTGATGCTGGCCATTCTTGGATTTCCATGGTCTTTGAATGATCAATAGAGATTTCATCCTTAGAGACAATATGGCCATGAAAAGAAATCTTCAGAAGCCTGAATTCACACTTGCTAAATTTCCCATAAAATTCATTTCTTTTAAGAGTCCTTAGGATAATTCACAAGTGATTTTAATGATCTTTGTATATTTTTTATTATACCAAAATATCATCAATAAATACTACTACAACAACATCAATATATTCCTTGAAAACACTATTCGTTCGATCCACAAAGATAGATGGTGAATTAGTCAATCCAAAAGGAATTACATTAAACTCGTAATGCCCATACCTGGTTTGCAATGTTGTTTTCAGAATTTCTTCCTTCCTCAAACACAACTGATGATATCCAGATCGAATTTCAATCTCTGAAAAATACTGAGCTCTATGAAGTTGGTTGAATAAATCATTAATGCAAGGTAGGGGATACTTGTTCTTTACTGTTATAGCATTGATCTCTTTATAGTCAATTCAAAACCTCATAGATCCATCTTTCTTCTTAACAAAATGAACAGAAGTTCCCCATGGAGAAACAATAGGGGGAATAAATCCTATATTACTCAATTCCTCTAGTTTTATATTTAGTTCCTCTAATTCCACAATGGCCATTCTATAAGGGGTCTTCGATATGGGCCTTGAATCAGGAATTAAATCAATGGAAAACTCAATTTCTCACTCTGGAGGATGTCCAGGTAAATCCTCTAGAAACACATCAACATATTATTGAAAAATAGGTACATCCTCTATTTGAACATTCTTTTCCCCGCCCATTGTTATTTTATTCTATTCATCCCCAAAAATTGAATATAGTAGAGCTACAGGGGGTGGATCTAGATAATAATGAGGTGGTGACATTTTCGCTCTAAAGATAAGGTACTCATTATCATCATCGAAAACTGTATCATCCTTCTTCATACAATAAAATTTTGCATCATGGTTTGAAATCCAATCCATTCAGAGTATTATATAAAATTAAATCATGGGTATAATGACGAGATCATCAGATAAAGAACATTTATATGCCCTAATGGGAATTAATTCACAATACCATGTTGCAATGATACTTCCATTAGGTTTTTTGACTGAAAATTCCCTTATTAAGTAAAATTTAAAATATATAATTTTCTTAGCAAACTGGGAAGATTTGAAACAATGTGATGATCCAGAATCAAATAAAGCATTGGATAAACTTGAGTAAACCATTAAATTACCTACCAACACATCTTTTAGAGCTTCAACCTCAATAGTAATGATCACATAATATTGGCCTTACTCCCTTGGCCTTTTATGAGGTATGTTCCCCCGGTTCTTAAGACATTAATTTTCATAATGCCCCTTTTCTCGAAAATTATAGAATTTAATATTGACATCCTCTTTCTTCCCCTTACAATCATGAGCTTGGTGTCCTTTTTCACCGCACTTGTAACAGACTCCCATTCCCTTCAAGAAAGTATCGGGGTGTTTCTTCCCACATTTATCATAGGATGGATAATCAACTTTTCCGTTCTTCCCCTTATTTCCATTTCCAGAGTGTTCAACATATCTCTTCTTCTCTAGCTTTTCTTTGAAGTTGTAAGACTTATATAATTCCTTTGATGTCTTGATAGCGCATGAGAAAATATCGTCGTATGATGAGAAGGATTTGAGACTAATGATTGACAGAGAAATGGATTTATACCATCAAATAATCGATCAATCTTACTCCTTGGGTTACGTATATAATCTTCTTGAAGCCTTGCTAACCTTGTAAAGTTAGCCTCATACTTTGCAACATTCTCTCCTCCTTTTTCCTCAGACTCAGAAAGTGTCTTTCCATATCCACTAGATGGTCAAGAGGTAAGTATTTTTCTACGAAAATATCTTTAAACTCCCTCTATTCCATGTTTGATACTTCTACATCTCCCATTGTGTTTTGGATTAATGACTACTATTGATCTGCATCTCCTGTGAGGCGATAAACGTCCATGACAACTTTTTCCCATTCGCTAATCCCCAAAGCGTGAAATATTTTCTCTAAGGAACTTCTCCATTGCTCAGCAACTAATGTATTTTTACTCTCATTGAATTTTGGTGGTTTTTGCCTCATGAAGTGGTCTAACATTGATCCTCTATGTTTTTGATCAGGGTGCTCCATACGGGTAATGTAATTATTCATAACCTGAGTGAGTTGTCTCAGTATGGTGATAATATGATCAGCACTAGTTGCATCACCAGCTCCACTAGAATTTTCTTGAGTAGGAAGGAAATCCCTACATGGATTACATGGGTTGATACGGTTTCCATTCCTACCACTATGAACCATTTCTAAACAATGGCATACACTAGATTAGTTTATGAATCACAATTCATAATTCCAAACTTGTAAAATAGTTAACATAAATTGAACAGTTTAAGGATATAATCCATAATCATAAAAATGTTTTCTTTGAGGATGTATATACTCACAAAACCTTCATAATGGTTTGTAAAGAAAATGAGAATTATCCTAAGCATATCCCCAGGGAGTGTTGAAACCAAGAGTGCAGTAAGGCCCGTTGTTGTGCACCAATTCCCATTAGAGTCTAGCTCAAAGTGGTGTTTTCATGTTTTACCCCTAGGTACATCTGTGCCAGAGCTGCCTCTACCTGCTCATATCTAGGAAGGGATGTATTTCTTGGGAAACTCACAAAATCTCTACATTACGAAAATTCTAGGAAGTTCATCTATACTAATCCTAAAATTCTATCTTAGGGTAATGTTATCTAATCAGAGTTTTTCTAAATCTAGCTTCAAAGGTTTGTACTAAACTTACTCTATTACCAACTGTAAAACCCCGAACCCAGTTACCTAGAGTCGGTGCATTATTACATAACATTAGCATAATAGAAGGAATCATGTCCTGAAATACCGATCAGTTTAGTATCCATGGATGTACTAGATACATTCATATATTTTACATTATATCATGAGATAAAAACATCAAAAACATTTTTCCCCTCCTGAAAACACTTATATCCTTATTCTATACTTGTAGGTCAACCATAAATTACTTCTTCACAGCATGGGAAAAATAAAATAGAGAAAGGGGTGAACTCAGATTCTCAGTAAGGATAAAAATATAGCTGAAACTTTTATAAATAAGCACAAACATTTAAGGCAATGTATAAGACTAAAAAAAGACTTTTAAACATAAAATTAAGCATGATATGGCCAAGATAAAATCAAATAATTCAATTTAATTGATCACATGGATATTCTAAAAGTCGAATAATCACATGCAATATCAATAGACACTTTCATAATTATATAATGCATAATTCCAAACTTCATAACCACATAGTCAAGGCCTTGTGATAAGACTAAAAATAAAATTTTGTCAAGGCCTTGTTACATGAATCTAGTTTATCTCATAAAACCTACCGATGCATTAAAGAGTTATAGAAAGCTCCCCCATCACTTACTATGTCCAATTCATTCCTCATTCAAAATGGTTTAAACATAATATAAACATTCATATGAAAACCAACATATGAAATTTCATTACCTTATCCATAAACCATGAATGGTGTAAAAATAATACATCCACAGTCAAACATATAAAAAACCTTCAATATAATTTGGATGTTTTGTTTTATAATAAAAAAACTTCAAACCAAATTAAAATCCATCAAAGGATGTTGGCATAGATGAAATCAAATTGTTTTAAAGAAATATCACTTTCTATTATGAAATAATTTAAAATTCATATAATTATAAAAGAAAAAATGTATTTTGAAAATATTCTTAAAAGCATATATGGGAACTTTGATGATGATATAATGGTATAAAATAGCCACACCCACCATATAAGTTAAAAAAAATACATTTTTACCCTAATTTTGTCGAAAAGGTTACAAAGTACCTTGTTTGGAAAACAACTGAAAGATTCCTTTCAAAACATAAATGGTCAAATAAGGGTATAAAAGACTTTAATAAATATTATAGTAAATATTAAAAATGATTTGAAATAATTTTTTATGAAAACATGGATGTGGATAATAAAGAGGTTCCAGTGGATACTTACATAAAAAACCCCTCGGATAATAAAGAGATTGTGAAATTAACACTTACCTTGTACTTTTCCTTAGTCGATTATATGTTAACCTCTTGAATAATAGTTAATTTTTTTTATTAAATTATACAATAACTATATACATAAATATGATATCATATATGATCTTCTAATATTGCTTTGTTAAAATTATTTCAGTAGTATCATCGTTTCGGGTGTTGACTGATCCGTTTTCCTTTATATGCTTAGTTATGTAAGCCATGTTTGTTTTGGATAGAATTTATTTTATTCATATCTAGAATGATATTCAGTTCTTAAAAAAAAGAATTTAATCATGAAATAAAACTTATTCTTGAATGATTATGTTGTAAAATGAATCTCATCGAATTCGTTGAGATGGTAATCCCTTTTTACGCAAGAGAGAAAATATCATTATATTGATGTTGAAATCATATTTAATTCGATGGTATATCATATAAACTGAATAATTAACTTGTTATATTTATTATTTACATAAGTTATACTAATTATTATACCCATACAAATAAAGAAGTGTTTGAATAATATACTACACCACTATGTAGAGACAGTAAGCCGTACATACACATGTAAGGTGACATTGTCATTCATATGATGGATAATATAATAAATATGGATGTACCATTTTTATAATAACATCACAGAATATATAAGATACTTGAGTTATTATTTTATAATGGAAACAATAATGAAAGAGGAAGTGGAAGAAGAAATGAACTTGAAAGAGGGTGGTAAAATTATTATCTCTTCTTCACGTGTTTCCTTTTCAGTTGATCAAAATGGCTCTTTAGGTTGGATTTATGATCAAAATAAGGAATATAGGTTGAATTGAGGGAAATTGTGAGGATATTTGGGCAGGGGTTGGCCAAGCCAAACGAATTTGGAGTTGTGATTTTGAGAGAATGAGAAGTTCCCTTTTATAAGAGAGGTGAGGGGCACCTTAGGAAAAGATTGAAAAATTATTTTATAACAAAATCTTTTTCGGTTTCTAATGGATCCAAAATGATTTATTTTGAGGATAAGGTGGGTATGGGTTGAACAAATCTCAACCAATAGGTTTTATATAGGGTTGGGTCACCATATTAACTTTATCATTTAGATTTAACTCTTAGTTAAATAGTTTAACTTTTACCTTGTATTCTTGTATTATTATAATAATTGGTTAATAAACATACTATAAAATTACAGGAGAACCGAAAGTGGTTCATTAATGATATAACTATCATTATATAAGTTCTTTGGCATATCCTCAGACTTTTAAGACTATTATATAATTTAATAATATAATATTTGTTGTAAAGACACATTTATGTCAATTTTGACACTATTTAGTATTTTGTTTTTTGTGAAAGTCATAAAACATGATTAATTCGAAAAAAATACATTTAATAAACTATAAAATTTCATAATCACCTAAAAAATTCATATATGTCCTAAAAACGATGAAATTATATTTATTTTAAAATTTATAAAAGCATTTATTGGATTCATTCATTAATAAGGTAATTACTGCATCACCATTATGTCATAAATAAATTTAATTATTTAATATCTAAAAATTATATATAAAATAAATATTTTTATGAAATATTTTTATCCTTATAATGAGTTTTTATCATCGAAAATATAAATTATATAACCCCATTTAAAAACTGTTTTACAAAAAGATATATGTTTTTGTCATTTTTGTCTTAACTTTAAATTAATTAATATAAAGTGTCATTATCACTCTCAAGTGGCTTCATGGGGTCCCAAAATAGACCCAATGGTTCCCATGGTTGGACATGTATCAGAAAATAGGAATAGGACACATGTGAGGGTAATTTAATATAATTATAATATTATTTTTTACACTTATTTACCGGATTTACCCTTTTACCATGTTAAAAAAAATATTTACCGAAGTAATTATTCATAACGTCTAAAAAAAAAAGTTACCTATTTACACAATTTGGAACTCCTAATTCCAAATATGGAATCCATTTTTCCAAATTCAAAACACATAAGTGGAAGAAATTAATTTAAAATTAATTCTCATTGTTAAAGCAAAAAAGGGTGTTTTTAAGAAATAATAATTATCAAAAGATTGACACTTATTTATGTCCAGTTTAAATGTAAAATTACAAAAAATGACCTAAATTATATTAAATGAAAAAAATATAATCTATTGATACTTTAAAACCACACAAATTTATAGTTTAAGACTATAAATTATTTTGATTAAAAAAGTTTTTTTTTTATCAAAAATTATAATTTTTCACTATTCATAAAAAATAGATTGTATTCAGAAAAGTACCAAAAAATAAGCCTAAGATAATTTTGATATTATAAATTAAAAAATGAAGTCCATTTTGAAATATAAAATTTATAAAATTTCAAAAAGAGGTTATTACTATTTATAACAGCTAGTTTGATTGGTCGTGGTGTGTTAAAACTCCATGTTGCTTACAATGAAAGCTACCACGGAATCTTGGGGTGTTACATTGACTATTGTTGGGTTCATGTTATTTACCTCACATACAAGTGAATATTAATATTTATGTATATATGTATAGGTGTGGTAATATACATGTATACATATACAAATATAGATATCCAAGGTTACACTTTCCCAATTGAAAGGTATTACGAACCCTGGTTTCGACTGGGGTTTTATGTTATTGGTGTCACCTTTTTTAGTTGTGTTTAATCTAGGTGGGGAACATTACTTTCACATACACTTATATAAACACATTTATAGGTTTCTTATTAGGGTGGCCTGCTGACATTATTTTTAACCCCTGAATGTGCACCTTGGTATATGGGTATACTTTATGTATGATTTTTATGTTGATAACAAGTTACATGGAGGATAGG
This sequence comes from Viscum album, assembly GCA_963277665.1. NCBI lineage: Eukaryota > Viridiplantae > Streptophyta > Magnoliopsida > Santalales > Viscaceae > Viscum > Viscum album. The sequence continues at coordinate 1,261,309,520 of OY728122.1, forward strand.
GTTGAGGCCCATATTTACTTGTTCAAGTAGAGCTACTCATGTGAGTTATTATGATTAGGTTATTTTAGTTTGATAATGTCTAAATATCAGGCATTTGGATTGGATTGAAGGTCATAGTATATCCCTATAGTATTACTTTTAGTTTCATTTTAACTCCTATATCTATATGGTCAGACCAGTGGTTGACCAGTGTTATATTGTACGACATATCTATTCAGGATTTTACAAAATTTCATTTATTATTTCTACATATTCCATTTTAGTTTATTTTCATCTTCCACACTATGTTTACTATATTACTGTTTATGATACTTAGTTATTTTCAAAGTCTCCTACTTTGATATGAGGGAAAATTCTCCCCACTGTCGTAGTCATAGCCCTCGCTACTTGTAAGAAACCTCTGGTGTATGGGGATGCATGATTGAGCCCTTGTAACCCACCTGATCAGAGAACTGATCTAGTGGAATCCGGGTTGGACGTTACAAAGTTCTATCAGATGAGGTTTATTTTTTAGTTCATTACTATTTGGGATATAATAGACATGATTATTAGAAATGTGTTTGAACATATTATGGATACTGGATTGGTGCATCGAGAACACTTCTTTTTGTATGAATTACTTTTTTCCAAGGGTTGGGATTGTTGTTATGATCTATGATATTATAGTTGTATATGATTTTAGCTATGATAGAAGCACATTTAATGCGTATGTTAGGAATTACATTATATATATTTGAATCTATCCCATTGGAAAGAGGCCATGGACATATTTTTACACTAGGATGATAAAGGAAAGAAGTGGCTCATGCATCATATTTGGCATGTAGGATTCACATCATTTAGGCCTTCTGGTGTGAAATTTTACTGAGGATATATATCTATTTAGTTGGAACTACTCACTTGAATATATATTTCATTTTGATGTAAGGTTATGTGGGTCTACATTGAGGCATTTTTTTGTGTGCCTGATGACTCAATCCTTGTGCATAGGAGGTGTATTGAACCTTGTTGGTTGATATTGCTTGTGATTTCCTTTTTTTGTACCCATTTTGGGTGTTTTTTCAGGTCTATGGTTATATATATGGATCACTGAGTATGATACCAATGGATACCATGACAATACTCATGAACTAGACCTCCATGAGGTATTTCCGTATACAGATTCTCAAAGAGTGTCCGTTCATCTTCCCTTAAGTATTTGCATCATGACCTCCAGAGAGGAATTCCTTACGAGGATTATTGATGAGAATAAAAGCCCTTGGAGGTCATGATTTTATCTTTGACCCTCGTAGGTCATTGTGAACATTAGATTATTTCAGAGGATTTGAAATTTTTGGCTAGGTGGTTACACCCTGTGACCCAGATGCGATGCATGTTCTCTAGGGCTAGGTGGGAGACCTAGAGGCCCTTACTTTGACTCAAAACCATGTTGGTAGACATTCATTTTTTTCTAGGGTATCCATCATGAGAGGTTGGACAGGGTTTTATGGTGTCTCATAAGGAAATGTGCTTGGTTTCATGCTCACTTTTTGGATCAATGAATGATAGGGTCTTGGGCTTTGTGTTATAGGCATGTTGATGCCTTCATCTTTTGACTAAGCACAATGGGTGATTATTTTCAATACTCACATTGATGGGCCATAATATTTGGGTTCTTGGCCTAGTTGACCCATGTTTTCAATATTTCTATTGAAGTAGGAGTTTTGGTTGACACTTGTGACTAGAATGGTGCCGAGTGACAGGTGGTCATGGAAAAAATCATGGAATATGTGAGGTGCTCCATTTTGAAGAGGACTTCCAAGGGAACTTAGGGCTTAATGAGACCGTATTATTGTGTATCTTGTAATAATAACATTGCAATGTAAAAATCAATATAGTATGTGTCGGGTGATAATAATACATGCTAGTTTTGTGTGGTATCGTTTGGATCTATGCCAGTGAGTGGATAGGTGCGAGCTAAGGACTGATGATATTACAGATACCATGGGCTTGGATCCTTGATGTTGTGCTGGAATGTCCCTCCATTGTAGAGGTGACATCATGAAATAAATGGGGCACTATAAGATAGTTTTACCCTAGAAAAATCATTTCCATGTTTTTATAGGATGGGTGTGTGGCTCGGAGGGACCTGTACGTTTTCCTTGGTGGAATATTAGTGTACTCCAATTGGAGATGATCATGCTCTATCTTGATTCATATTGAGTATACTGAGAGACATTCAGCCCTCTGTCAAGATCCTATTACTTTATAAATGTCCTTATCTAGTTTATTGGGAACCTTTGGAGGTTGCACTCTAGGAGTGATGTAAGACAAGCCATATGGTGGGGTGTGAATCATTGCGAATTTGATGGTGGTGCCCCTCATTTTTTGTAAGAACCTAGTTTTTTACTTCGGTAAGGATCAAAAAAATTATGACCAATATCTATAATTTTGACCTAATATGGATTTATAATGAGTTAGAAATTGTCTCAGGGGTTTCCGGGACATGTTCACAGCCCATAACCCATCATTTTGGGGAAACATGACATGTCACATGATTATTGCATGGTTAGCACATGGTTTGCCTCACCATGTGGATGGTCGATTTCCAAATAGAACCACTTCTCATGGTTTTTTAATTACTGTGTGGCCTAACCCTGATATGTGACCTTATTCCAAAGTAATTGTTCATCGTTTTCACAAGGATAGTCAAACTGTGCAGACAAACCGTTCATAGGCCATTCTCTAGGAAAAATGTATATCTTTTCCTAAATGATCTAATTAGATCCTTCCTCCTTCCCTAATCCAAGAACCAGTGAGATAAACATATTTATCTCAAAATTATGAGGTATCTATATAACTAATGTAGGAATCAATATATATCCTTAATATGGGATCCATTCGAGCTTCCGTTCATCACATTGGATGCACAATGGTAAGTCCTCTAGTCTGTTTGAACGTTTCCTCCTCTCTATTTCTCTCGACCTAGTTATCGGGGTATGAGAGTTTTCTCCTTTTCATAGATCTAGCATAATATGAGCCAAATCAGGGTCAAATACTATAGTAGGAGGTTCGTAGAATCCTAATGTTGGTGTTCTATAACACATCCCTCAAGTTCATTGATTTTGGAATTGTTGTGTTGGGACCACAAATTTCATCAGGTGTTGTTAATAGAATTTATATGCCCTGATTATAATAATTTGAACCATATGGTTATGATCCTTCAAAATATGTGTTTATTTATTAATGGTTATGTCCATAAATCCTTTCATCCCATGTAGGATTCTATTCCATAATTGGGTTTTTAGTGTTTTGACACATTTGAGAAATCATTCAGGTATGACTTTTCTTGACCTTCATAAGGGTAAGTGTTTCTATATTAAATGGATTTTTTATAATGATAAAATTATATTGAAATGTGCCATGTATGCTCACGATTTTAAATACCTATGTTATGTTCTTCAGTTGATTAATAAATGTGAAATGGAAATTGGGATGCATACTGAGAATATGACATAACCGGAATAAATGTGAATTATTGATAGGTTGAATGTCTGAAGCACCCATTACCGAATTAACAGAAGGTAGTATAATGAACCTTAATTATTGAATATTATTTAAATGTAAATAATAATGGTTTCTTGCTACTTTTCCTTGACACACTAATTAAAGGTAATTCTTGAACGAAATGAACATATTGAATAATTATGACTTGATAAAATGGTTGCATGCTACTTGATCTTATTACACTAATGAAGGGAATGTCTTCAACCAATTGTGGCATGATACATGACCTTATCACACTAATTAATGTTAAGGATTGAACCAAATGAAATATTACATGACATCATAATAAAATAATAATGGCCTGACTCGAGCTCTATATGGATTTTGATTATAGAGTGGCATGTGCAGTCGGGAACCCCATTGTAATTCAAGAACAAGAATCTATTAGGATGATACCCACCTAGATCCCAATCCTTATCTATACTTGGATTCTTGGAATGAAACCATTAGACCCATCCACATTATTGAAGTATGCCTTGGATACACTCCTTGGATCCAATATTGACAAGTATGTTCCATGGTTACAGCCCATAGGGCCCTATGTATACCTAGCCCCATTTTACCTTAGTTGATAACCTTGGATTCTGTTGGCATCATATTGTGGAATTAAATGGAATATTCCCTTTGAATTACACTCTTATCCTTATCCATCATACAATTACTACTGAGTTGGTGACCCTTTATGTCTATGTTTCCATGGTTATTAACTTATAACTTCAATATTAAATGTCATTAAAGTTTACAATATTATAACATGGAAGTTTCACTGTTGTTAATATGTGACTTATTTATAAACTAGTAATAATACATTAATGGACAGTTTATGTTTCAGACACCGCACAAGGGCTGAAGTCGGTACTAGTGTATTTAGTTACATTATGCTTCTTTTCTTTATATATGCATGCTTTCACACTATTACATTTCCATTAAATGTGATGGATGTTATATAAACCTTTGATGGCGGCCCACTGAGATTTATCTCACACCCTATCTAGACACTGTTTGGTAAATAGATTAGATTATATGGTTGCAGGTTTTGACCAAGGGAATCATAAGACTTTAAACACTAGATTTGTGGTTGTTTAGTATAGATCTTGATAATAGATGATCGAGTTGGAGCTCTGGATGCTGAGGATAGTCTTTTGATTTCATTTATACTTTCTTTGGAACATGTTATGCCTGCTATCTTGTATCCAGGTTTTCCAATTTTCTAGTGACATGACAAAACATCAGTTATTGAATGCTATTCTAGTTATTTCAGATATTGTTACAATTGTCTATATTTTTCTAGTATGCCTAATATTTACTTGTATTTCCTCCTCTATTTACCTATGTTACATTCATCTGCTATGATACACTTTGGTAAATAGGGAATAGTATCCCCATGAACACACCCTAGGTCCCAGTTACTAGTAGGCATCCACTGGTGTTCAAGGTGATGGACTTGAGGCCTTGTGGACCACCGGGCATGGGTCACTGGTTTTGTGGAATCCGAGTCCAAAACATCACAAAGTGGTATCACCAGAGTTTACATTCTTACTTTTCTATTTTGAGATAATATATTAGATATTAGGAATGCTTGGGACTTGGTAATAAGTTATGCATGGGAATCTTGAACCCATGTTCGATATAAAAACCATGTTTCTTAAATTATAATTGATGTTCAACTTTTTTCTTATGATGTTTGATATTATTTAACTATTAGGTAATGAATATGTTGTGTGGTGTTTTTTATTATTACTCTGATCGAGTATTTTCTTTCATCCTTGGCCCGATGATATTACGGCAAGGTGAATTGTTACATGCATCATTATTGGAACCTAGAATTCACTTGTCATGCATATTTCCGTGCCATATAGGTGAATTTCATTGTTTTGTATTGCTTGACATGCATGTGATTATTGAGTGATGTTTTGATAGTTAAATTATGTTTGTATCACTCTAGGTTGATATTGAGTGATTTCCTGTATCAATTCATGTGGTGTGTGGGCCCTCATGGGTTGGGATGAGTAATTTACAAAGTCGAGCCATTATTCTCTAAGTAAATGGGTGTTGTTCTCCGTGATAGGTGTATGGTAACTAACTCAATGGGAAAGACAATCCATTATAAAGTAAAAATATGGATTTTAAAATGAAATGGTTACACATCCTAATCCGAACTTATCATTTTTATGAACTGTAAAGGATTGAAACTATTGATTGAATGTAAAATAAAATAAAACTTTTACTCGAGAATGTACCAATACCTGTCCATATAAGCAAGTAGTATAAATAGTATACCTTTCATAGTGTACTTTCTTAAATTCATCTTCCATTAGTGATTCTATATTTCTTCATAAGCCTGTTCTAAGGTGTGTGATTGGCTATTGAAGACCAATGACACCATGGAATCGTTGTATCATATGCTAGGTGGGTGGAAACGACCATGCTCTAGACATGGTGGGCCTTGATCCACCAGCCTTACCTACAAATGAAACACTCAATGCACAACCTATTATTCCTAATCTGAACATTGATGCCCATGTTCATGATAATTTCTTATGTATGATGTAGTCCTGGCATGGTGCCCCATGAGATGCACCTACGATGGCTGATTTGACTCATGAGTTCTAGCAGAAACATCCTCCTACTTTATAAGGATATGGAAATACATAGGCTACTAAGCCTTAGCTAGAAGCCATCCTATCTATATTTGAGCATATGGGAACACGTCCAGAGTAGAGAGTCAAGCTTACCATATAAATGCTTCGAGATTTTCCCAGGTGCTGGTGGGGTGTGATTACCCAAGCTGGTCATCATCAGAGAATGTTATGGTCTGATTTCTAGACTACCTTCTATGATCAATTTTTTCCTTAGATGTTGAGAGATGACAGAGACAGAGAGTTCACGCATCTCAAGAAGGGTTCTATGCTTTTCATAGATTATTCTGCATGTTTCATGGTGTAAAAACTATTTTAATTGATTCTAGATGGTGATGAGATTTCATGTGGTAGATGTTTCAAGGATGGAAACGAGTATTCCATCCATTCATAGGCGAATTTCATTCACCTTCCTAACATTTATTAAATTTTAAATCAAGATCTTATCAATGAGAGAAACCTATGGGATGTAAATAGCACCTGACATAGAGGACCAGTGTCATGTCATGCTAGTGGTTCTTAGGGTGTTAGGAAGTGTTCCCTCGAGGTTTTTTGTTAGGGAAGTGAAAACCAGATTGTTTGTTTTGATAGTTATAAAGTGTGTCATCAGTGGGGAATATGGGGAAATTTTAATCCTCAATGTGATAGAGACCATCTAGAGTGTCAAGATTTTGGATGTATGGGGAATCTTCAACATTTTTGTAGGACCTTTCCACCATCATCAATTGGAAAGGGATCCACACCAACTCCACCTTCTGGAGCGAGTACTTTTACATCATGTAAGGTGGGATCTTGGACTTTTACTAGTAGGCCGGGATGCGGTAGAGTTCATGGTTTTGGTAGCCAGACCCCTGATCACCAGCAACACAAATAGAGAAGTTATGATTATGGTAGTCCATCTATTACACAAGTCCAAGGATCAAGATAGTTGAATTCCATACAACTGATATATAAAGATCAGGTTGCGGGACCATCTATAGTATGTGGTACTACTCTAGTATCCTCTTCTATAGTATCTTGATTAATTGATATAGGTTCTTAAAACTCCTTTATCTTTGTATCTATCATGGAAATTACTAAACTAGAGATACACTATTACTTTAGTGTAATGACCCTATATATGCCATTAGGGGTACAAACAGAGTGTATACGCCAGTGTAGGGACTGTCCTCTTGAGGTTTAAATTTACTTTTTCGTATGGAACCTCATTTTTTCAAGATGATGGGATTCAATGTCATAATCAGGATGGATTGGTTGGTTCAGTATCATGGTTTTGAAGACTGCTATCATTATAGGTTATCTTTTACATTACTAAAGGGGAGAAGTTATCTACAAAAGGGTGTGTGGGATGCCTAGGATAGTAGATATTGACTAGGGTATCATGGGCTAGGTGAATTGTACACCCATATTGAAAATATATTCATGGAGGATTAGGGTTTTCACAGAACAAATTTCCCCCCCAGAAGTGGATCATTTCAAAGATGTATTTACTGAAAATTTTTATGGATTATATCTTGAAAGAGATGTATTGTTTAAAATTGAGATTGTTCTAGGAGCTTCTCTAGTGATCACTCCTCTATACAGGATGGAACCAACAGAGCTTCAAGAAATCAAGCAGCAGTTAGAAGATTTAGGGGGAAAATGTTTTATATAACCTAGTAGATCCTCTTGGGGTTCGACCAAGCTTTTTCCCCAGAAGTAGGATAGAACCTTACATCTATGCATGGATTAAAAACTATTGAACCAAATTATTTTCAAGAACCATTACCCACTTCCTTGAATAGATGATCAATTTGACTAGCTCTGGGGAGAAAAATCTTTCACCAAGATCTACCTGAAATCAGGTTATCAACAGGTACAAGTCAGGCCAACAGATATACCTTGTATAGATTTCAATAACATGTATGGTTTTTATGAATACCTTGTTATGATGTCCGGTCTTACGAATGTGCCTACCATTTTTATGGATCAAATGAATAGGATGTTCAGACCCTATCTGGATTCTTTTTTCATGGTCTTTGTGCATGAAATCTCAGTTTGTTCACGCACTCTTATAGACCATGCCCAACATTTTGAGATTGTTCTATTTATATTGAGATATCATCATCTTTATGACAATCTTTCCATGTTATACATATGGATAAGAAAATTTTCCTTCTTAGGTCATATAATATATGAATTTGGAGTATCTATTGACCTAGAAAAGGTTAGTGCTCTAGTTTCATAGTAGCATTCAAAGAACGTTTTTTACATATGGAGTTTCTTGGGGATAACTTGATATTATAGGTTCTTTATACAAGAATTCTCAGGTCCCTATTCACCTCTTACTATTCATAAAAATAAGGGTTTCAAGTTCATATGGTCAGAATAATGTTAGAAATCCATTCCAGATATGAAAGGGAGTTTTGTATCAGCACCCATTCTGACTCTTCCAGAGCTAGGTATAGGTCATACCATCTTTTTTGAGGCATTAGGCATCAACCTAGGAATTTTAATGATGTATGAGGACATATTCATTGTGTATGTAACCCTATAGTTGAGGCCTCATGAGAGGAATTACCCAAAGCACAACCTTGAGCCAGTAGCAGTTTTCCATGCCTTACATTGCTGGGGACATTATCTATTGGCTGGGCACATTGTGGTGTAAAAGGACTAAAAGAGCCTCAAATATATATTTTCATAGTGTGACATGACCCTAATACAACATAGACTGGTCAAATATCTTCAATACATTGATTTTGAGCTTACCTATAAACCTAGATAGGGAAATGTAGTTGTAGATTCACTGAGTCATAAATCTCAAGAATAGACCGTATGAGAAGCTTGTAATGAATGGAAGTTAATGGTCTTATTTTATGAGAAGTATCTATAGTTTCATGATAGTCATGAGTAGTATTATCTCTCACCCTTGACAGTTATCACTCCCCACATTGAGAAATAGAACAATAGATTGTTTTAAAATCTGGAACGGTTGGTACTCTATGATAGTATATCAGGAGATAACCCACCATTGAATTAGTATATGGATAGAGATGAAATCCTACATATCAATGGATGTGTTTTGGGTTCCTACAGACATGAGAGACGAGTAGATGAAAGAGTCTCATCCCTCTCAATGGTCAGTTCATCCAGGCATCTCAAAGATGTATCTAAACATACGATGCCAGTATTGGAGTCCAGGAAGAAAATGTTAGATAACATGCTTTATCACTAGGTTTTACACCTATCAGTATGTAAAGGCAGAGATATAGATACCTACAGTCCTCTTACAACCACTTCTAGTCCTAGAATGGAAATGGGAAGATACTTCCAGGGATTTTGTAGTCGTCTTACCAATGTCATAGAGGGATTGCAATTCCATATGGATAGTCATTGTCTGACTAACAAAATCAACCTCCTTCATTCATATTTTAGAATATTTCTCATATGATGAGCTGAGAATATTGTATTTACATCAGATCATAAGACTACACATCATTCCTCGTACTATCATTTTAGATCATGTTTCTAATTTCACATCATGGTTCTCACAGGGTTTGTAAAAGGCTTTGAGAACATAAGTGATTCTAAAAACAACTTTTCACCCAAAGACTGATTGATAATTAGAATAGACAATATTTTTCCTAGAGGATATGATTCGAGCATGTGTCATTGATTTTAAAAGTTCGTGGGAGAAAAAAATCCCTCTCATTGATTTCTCCTATAATAACAACATTCAGAAGACAACTCAGAAGGCTCTATTTGAGGCCTTATATGTTAGGTCATACTATTCACCCCTGTGTAGGGTAAAGGAAGGTGAGGCATCCCTACTAGTTCCTCATCTCATTTAGGTGACTTTAGAGAAGGTTCATCTGAGGAGACTTTTTATGACTACAACCCATTCTAGAAAGAAATTTGTTAGGCCCTAGTTGTGTTTTGGATGTTTTTGTTTTCAATCTATTGGTATACTGAATAAGAAAAGGATGTTGAGAAAGATGATGAATGGGAATTTGGATTAAAAGGTATTGAATGAAATAAGTTTTGTGGGTGATTAGTTTTTCTTGGAAAGAAGAAATGAATTATGAATCATTTTTTTCAGAAAATATTTAATTGGTTTCAAAACAATCATACTGATATTTGTTTTAAAAAGAATCAAGCTCATGTTTTGTAAATAATCAGACTCACTATGAAATTAAATTGTAATGAGAAGAATCTATTTCGAAATAATTATTTTTAATCAGACTCCCCATGGGTCTGACTAAATGTGAAAACATCTTGTTGGAGTAAATGGTTATTAGATTCACTCTGAATATATTGAGTAAGAAGTGTTTTTTTCTAGAGAATCGGGGTCAGAGTGATGAAAATTTTTTATTGTGTGACTACAATTTTATAATTGGGACAATGCTTTACTGATTTTTATTTCATATAAATAAAATGTTGAATTATGAACTTTTGATGAAATATTTATTGAATAAATAGAGATTGAAAGATATGTTTCCAATAGAAAATGGATCATATATAGATTTATCATATCTTCTTTAAATATTAAAAAACATTATGTAGACTGATTGCCAAAATAGTTGCTTCCAAGTGAAAGATGAGGAAGAGGAGGTGTGAATGAAAAGTTATGTCACTCAAGTATAATGCCAATGAAAGGTGGTGATGATGGAATGTGGTGCCAATGAAGAGTGGTGTCGATGGAAATTGGTTTCAATGAAGAGTGTTTCCAATGGAATGTAGCGTTGATGAAAAGTGGTGTCGATGAAAAGTGGTGTTGGTTCCAATGACAATGTGGTATTGATTGAAATAGTAATATCGATTTGAAAGGAGGTGTTGTTTTAAAAGGAGGTACTATTTTAAAAAGGTGGTGTTTTTTAACATGGTGTTATTTTAAAACATGGTTCTATTTTAAAACATGGTTATTTTTTAATAGGTGGTGTTTTTTTCGAAAAAAGTTGTGCTGATTGAAAAAGCAGTGCTAACAGAAAAGGAAACACCGATTGAAGAGTAAGAAATAGTGCTGATTGTTTTTCAAAATGATCATATTCAGGTGGAAGAAGAAATGATCATATCTAGAATGATCATACCTAGTATGATAATATACAAACAAATTATATTCATAAAAGATAATACATGGGTTGATAAGAAAAGAATTATATTTTAATGAATTGAATGTTTATATACCTTCCAATTCAAGTCTTACAATCCAAAAGATGTTCTCAAATTAATTTAAAAGTCATGAAGGATGTCATGATTAGAGAAAATGTTTCTCAATGTAGTGATGTATTCAATTGGGTCAAGAGATATTGCATCAGAGATGAATTTAATAGTAAAAAAAGTTGAATGTTCTATCAAGGGGGATCCATTCTTTTAAATAAATTAATGAATCTCTAGAGTTTAAGTCAATTTATTCATGTTCAATTTGAATTGGTATAGAGCATTTTTATGAAGAAATCTATTTTATGAAATCAAAATCAAAAATAAAAATCAAACTTATCAATTGTAATTGTATTGAAAATTGAATTGGGAGTATAGATAAGAAGAGGTGAAGAATGTATGTGTTTCAAGAAAAAATGAGTAGCGTTGAGGAAGTCATAATTTCTCCAATATTTCATAACAAATTCCGATTTGGGTGAATTTAGGTGAGTATGAAAGTGTTTTGGGATTCCCAACTAAACATATTTTGGGTCACCTATAAAAGGGAGGAAGTTTGTCGTACATAAATGACGAAGAATTACTATTCACACCAGTAAAGAGAGAAGATCCGAGTATCTAGAGAGAAAAGGAAGTATTTTTATCGATATTTTATTAATGATGTTCTAACAGGGATGTGAAAGAGAATAGATAATATTGTGACAATTGTATTCGGATGATCATTGTAGTCATAATTTTTCATACTCAATGGATCATCGTATTTATCTTGACAATTATATTCAGAAAATGATGGTATCTGAATGCATTAATCAGAATGGGATTTTCTGAATTGGGTATTTCCATATTGATGATTTCTAGAATATAGAGGTATCATACTGAGTTGTATCATACTCAAGTATTGAAGTGTTACAGATTAATTTTTATTCTATTCTATTAGGAAAATCATATTTAAAGAATTGTATTGGAAGAATCGTACTTGGAGAATCGGACTGGGAAAATAAAACCCAAAAAAATTAGGCTGAATTTTCTGAAACAAATTCTAAGAGGTTCTTACCTATCTTTAGGGTATGAAATTGATGAATTGTATTTCAATTTAATACACTTGTTTAATTGAAAGGAAGCACAGGTAACACAAGTTGTTAAAAAAGCATTTTATTACCCTATTTGTGCTAAGAGGGTACACACACACTATTGGATTGTTTTTAGAGTGCTACATGAGTGAAAGGGAATACACTACTCATTTTAATCCATGGATTTTTCTCTACTGGATTGTATTTTATTGTATTGTCTCCAAACCATACGAAGAACATGGCTATTCATATTTAATAGTGAAACACATAAATACCTATGTTCTTTTGGATGTGTGTTTGTTTTGTTTTAGGATGGGAATAGAATCATTAATAGGATGTGATAGTTATTTCAATTTAAGGGAAATATTAAAGAAATAGAGTATCACTGATTCTCCCCTCCTACTGTTAGTGATACAATACACTGACTAGGCACATACAAGTTGTATCAGGGGAGAAGATTCCATTTGCTATTGTTTTCTTATTGAGACTTTGAACTGTGTTAATGGAAAAGGTATTCCGGTATTTGATGGAAAGAATTATCATATCTAGTAGGATAGAATATTGTCTTATCTTATGTCAATAAGTTATGGTGTTCTTGAAACTAGAACAGTTGGGTTTCCCTCAATTGATTATAAAGGTCCATATACACCTATTTATTAGAAGAATATTGAGAATTATAGATAACCGAAGGATGCTATATACTCATCAACTTCTGAAAGTGAATTATTGAGAGTGAAAGTGTTTCCAAAACCAAAGATATTTGGGAAAAATTAAAAAACATATATGAATAAAATTCAAAAGTTATGAAGGAAAACATCAAATATAGAGATTAAAGTATGTAGACATGAATATTGGTGTGCATCAATCTTTTGGTGATTTCATTACAAGGGTGAATGATATTGGGAGTAATATCAGATGTCATGGTGAAAATCTAGATTACTCTAAAGATTTTGAGAATCCTAAATGACAAATGCAATGAAAAATTTTCTTCATTAGAAAATAGTGATGCTAAATATGAAATATCAATTAAGTATGGTATTAGGAATACATTTATCACAATATTGAATGATGAAGTTTTTAGAAGTAGTATTTCTAAAGAAGAAGAAACTCAACTTGATATTCATTTGAAAGAAGAATTGAGACAATGTCTATGAAATATTAGAAGGCTTGAAAAGGAAAACTAATTGTTGGAAGATGAATGTTCTTCAATGAGAAATCAAGAATGTTTCTCTGATGGGAATGAAATGATGTTGAAATATGTGGACAATTTGAATAAGTAACATGAAGATGAAAATAATCATAATCAGAATTTGGAGGAGAAGATGAATGCAAAAGAAGAAGAGTTGGAACTTGTCCAACAAAAACTTTCCAAAGTTGAGTTGAGAAATACAAGATTCCCAAAATCTATCATGGAAGTTGGTGAATGTTCTCATAATTAGAAAACATAGATGGTTTAACAAATGTTACCTTCATAGGGTGAGAAGAAGAATGGAATGGTTTTTGAAAGAATGAATGCTGGAAAAGTTATCTATGTGGCCAAAGTGAATAATTCAGATTATACAAAACATCCTAAGTTAGAAAATGTTTTATCTAGATCTAGAAAAGCTTCAAATGCATCTGATTCTATTAAGGATATAAAGAAGAATAATAATATTATTTATAAGTGAAATTTTTATTTATCATAAAATAAATAAAATAAGGTTAATGAGAAATATAATTACAATTCCAATCAGTATGGTGGTTTTAGAGGAAAATACTCTTTCTATTGGTATTGCTTGTATTGTAGGGGATTCAGACACACAACAAGTATGTGTTGTTATTACCAAAAAAATTTATATTATCCCACTAGATATATAGGTTATAGATTTAGGGGGAGTAAATCTCCTCAATGAAAGATGTATGAAAATATTATTTTGATGAAATCTAAAAATAATGAAGTAAATATTGAAAATAGGTTTCAAAAACTGAAAAATATTTGTGAAATATGTGATCAACAAGGAAAACATGAAAAACGATTCCCTTCTTTTTGGCAGAAAAAAAAACTTTTAAGAAAATATCATCATCCAAATTCTATGGATGTTAACAAAAGATGGATTTTCTATCTCTGAAAATAAAGTGTTATTAACTGTCTGAATAGAAAACATTGAATAGTCAATGAAATTGGAAGAAGAAAAAATGAAAGTGAAAGAAGAGTGGAATAAATAAGTATATAAAGATAAAATAAATGTTGACAAAAAGGTATCAATATATTGTAGATATGAGAAATAAGGGCATGATACCAAAAGTTGATCAACTATCTTTCTCGAAAAAAAGAGAGGAATGGAGAACATATTATAAAACTATTGTATAAAATATTTTACCAATGATGAACAAAAGTCAACATCCTCATCAGAAGATACTACAAATTATAAGAATGTTAGCAGAGATGGATGAACAGAAGGAATAAAGCAAGACCAATGAAAAATGTATGAAAAGGAATAAAAAATAATGATTGAGAGAGGTCTCTCATTCAAATTTATATTTCCATAGAACAATTGAGGTTCCTCCATATTCCCAAAATAATATTTTAGTTGTGCTAACTTATAGTGAATTGAAGGTGTGAAAATAAGAATGATGGAATTAATGAGTCTCTTACTATTCTTGAAAATGAAAGTAATGAGGTTGTAAAGAATATTATGTTTTAAAAAGTTGTGTTTTTTATACACCTGATCTTTCTGAAGTGTTAGTTGAGATGGGAGAATGTTACTTTTATCATAAAATAATTCTTTCAAGAATTTCCCCAATAATGCGAATGTTGGAAGAAACATGAAAAGGTATTACATGAAGGTTATAATATGGAAAAAATTGATCACCATGATTATACAATCTTGTTTTTTACATCAGGTTCACCCACATAAACCTAGAGTTGTTTAGTTAAAGGTTATTTGTTAATAAACTCATGTGATACATAGGTTGAAGAAAATTTACAACCACTTGAAATGGAGATAATTTCTCAATAAGGGAGAAACTTATCATGATGGGATCCTTGAATTTGATTATCAATAAGGAGGAGAGATAAGGGAAATAGGGTTAGATAAAAGAAATAGGGAGATCATGAAAGGAATGGAGAGAATAAAAAAGTAAGAAAAGTATCATGTTGTTGATGTGATTGAAGTGGGTGTCGAAAATAAGTACAAAGGGGGATTTTTTTAGGCCCTACTTGTGTTTTGGTGGTATTTTTTGTCAATTAATTGATATATTGAAGAAGTAAAATATGTTCTAAAATATGATGAATGGGTATACTGATTGAAGGGGATTGAACGACAGAAGTTTTTTGGGTGATCGGTTTGGATGGGAAAGAAGAAAAGAATTCTGAACCATTTTGTTTTTAGAAAATATTGAATTGTTTTTAAAAAAATGTATCAATTTATTTTTTTAAATGAATTAGACTCATGTTTTTTAATGAATTAGACTCACATTGAAATTCCATCATAATGAGAAGAAACTATTTTTAAAGAAGTGTTTCTGATTGGACTCACCTCAGGTCCTATTGAAAGTGTAATCATATAAATAGAAGTAAATGGTCATTAGATTCACTCTGAATAGATTAGAATGAAGTGTTTGTTTTGCAGTAGAATCGGGGTTATTGTGACTATGATGTTTTAATTGTGTGCCTATGAAGTTTTAATTGTGAAGATACTTTACTGATTTGTATTTCAAATATATCATAAGTTTAATTGAGAACCTGTGATGCAATATTGATAGATGAAAGGGAGAGTGAAATATATGATTCCAATTGGAAATGGATCATATCTAGATTTATGTTATCCAATTGGAAAAGAAAAAAGAAGTGATGCATATTATTTTCCAAAATAATCGCATCCGGGTGAAAGAAGTGGAAGAGGCGGTGACAATGAAAATTAGTGTCACATAAGTGTAATGTCTATGAAAAGTGGTTCCAATGGAAAGTGGTTCTGATGAAGAACAGTGTCAATAAAGAGTGGAGCCGATGGAAAGTAGTGCTACTGAAAAGTGGAGCCAGTGAAAAGTGGTTTTGGTGTTGATGAAAATGTGGGATTGATTTAAAAAAAGATATCGATTGGAAAGGAGGATCTGTTTTAAATGGATGATTTGTTATAAAAGGTGGGATTGTTTTAAAAGGTGGTGTTATTTTAAAACAAGGTGTTGATTAAAAAAATGGTGTGGTTTTAAGACATGGTGATGTTTTAAAATGTGGTTCTATTTTGAAAATGTGGTTCTGATTGAAAAGGTGGTGCAGATTGAAAAGGTGGTTCCGATTAAAAAGGTCGTGCTGATTGAAGAGTAAGAAATTGTGTGGATTCTTTTTAAAATGATCTTATCCAGTTGGAAGAATAAATGATCATATCTGGAATGGTTATAACTAGGATGATCATATCCAGAATAATTGAATTAAAAAAAGATCATACTTGGGATGGGGAAAACATAATGTAGCTGGAATGAATAGAATGTTACGATACATTCCAATTGAGGGATGAAAATGCTAAGTATGTTCTCAAATAAATTTAAAAGTCATGAAGGAAGTCATGATTCAAGAACAAGTTTCTCTATGTAGTGATGTTTTCAATTAGTTCAAGAGCTATCACATCAATGTTGAATTGGTGAAGAAAAGAAGATGAATGTTCTATCAAGGGGGATCCTATCATTTCAAATAATGATTGCATATCTAGAGTATAATTATTTTTCATCAGGTTCCATTTGAATTGGTAAATAGCATTGTTATGAATAAATTGGTTTTAGGGAATGAGAATCAACAAATGAAGTTAGACTTATCAATTTTAATCATACTGTCAATTGAAATGGGAATCTTGAGAAGATGAGGTAAATAATGTATAAGTTTCAAGAAAAATCAAGAAGCATTTTAGAAGTCATATTTTCTACAAGATTTGAAGAAGAATTTTTGTTTGGGTGAATTTAGGTGAGCGGGAAATTGTTTTTGGATTCCAGCCTAAACCTATTTTTGGCCACCTATAAATGAAGAAAGTACATTTTACATTAATTATGGATTGGTATTGTTCATTGTAGCAGAGAGAGAAGATTTTAGTTTCTACCGAGAAGAGGAAGTATTCATATTGATCTCGTATTGAATATGTTGTGATAGAGAAGTGAAAGAGAAGAGACCGGATTATAGTGATTATATTTGGATGATCATCATACTCAAAATTTATCGTACTCGGTGGATAATTATATTGATCTTGTCAATTGTATATAGATGATATTGGTATCATGATGAATTAATTGAAACATGATTTTCAATACTTTGTATTTATGTATAGAAGATTTAAATAATGAGAAATTATCATAATGAGTTATATCTTATTCAGGGACTGAAGTGGTTTGAATTAAATTTTATTTTATTATATCAGGAAAATCGGATTTGAAGAATTGTATTAGAAGAATCATACTAAGAGAATAAGACTTGGAAAATTGGACCAAGAAAAATCAGACTGAGTTTTCCCAAACAATGTTTAAGAGGTTCTTACATTTCAACTGGGTATGAAATTGATGAATTATATTTAAATTGAATATAATTATTGAATTTAAAGGAAGCATAGGTTACATGAGTTGTTAAAAAATCATTGTATTACCCTATTTGAGCTAATATGGTGCACACACACATTTGGATTATCTTTAAAGTGATACACAAGTGAAAAAGCATATACTCCTATTTGAAATCTAGGGATTTTTTTCTAGTTGACTATACGGTGTTGGATTTTCTCTAAACCACACCAAGGATTTATCTATTTGTATTGAATAGAGAACCTTGAAAATACCTATGTTCCTGGGGATGTGTGTTTGTTTTGTTTTTAATAGGTAATTGAATATTTAAAAGGAGGAAAAATTTGATTCAATTGAAAGGAAACATTAAGGGAAAAGAGTATCACTAGTTCACCCCTCCCCCTATCAATGATACAATACATGAACTGGGAACATACAAAATCTTATGTAGATCACCATTGATGACCTCTTGAGTTCAAGTCTAGGGATCATTTTTTTGGGTATCTCCCAGGATTGGGAATATATAGTTACAAAAGCACGGAAAGTTACTGCCTAGTTATGTAGGGAATTTTGAAATTCTAGAGAGAGTCAAGCCAGTAGAATATAAGATTCTATTACCAAAGTGGTAATATTCCATGCATGAAAACTTTTATGTTTCATAGATTTACCAATATCATTATGAACCATATCATAATTTTGATCCTGAAGAAGTTGAGTTAGATTCTTGTGCTACCTATGAGGAGTAACCATTATGCATCATTGACCGGATCACGGAGGCTCTCTGAGGATGGTTTGTCCCTCTAGTACGGGTGCTATGGCATCATGGATGGGTATAATATTAGAATTGGGAGAGGTAAGATGATATATGTTTTCAGTGGCTAGATACGTTCTTAGATTGTGTTTCTACACCATTTGAAGGTGAAGTCAAGGACGCATTCTTTTATGGGTGAAAGACTGTAAGAACCTTGTTTTTCAATCAGGTATGAATCATCAAAATTCCAGTCTACATCTTTAATTTTAACCTAATAAGGATGCATAATGATTTAGAAATGGTATCAATGGTGTCTAGGGAATGTTAGAAGAACAGAACCCATCTTTTTTTGGAAATAAGACATGTTTCACTATTAGCACAAGGTTGGCACATGGTTTGCCTAACCATGAGGATGGTCGATTTTAGGATAGAACCATTTCACATGGTTTACACATAGCTGCACAACCTAACCGTGCAAACTTCCCTTATTCGTAGGTAACTATGCATGGTTTGCGCACAGTTTTTCAAACCATGCATACAAATCATGCCCAAGACAATTTTCAGTGTAAAATGTCTAATTTTCCCTTAATGGTATAATTTGACCCCTCCTCTTCCCCTAATCTAAGAAAAAAAGGATTAACCTATTCTTCTCTCTATTTGGATTTTTTGAATACCTAATGTAAGAATAAAGAGATCTCCTTCATCCAATATTTTTTTGAACTTTCATTAATCAAGTTGGATGTGAAATGGTAAGTCCTTGAGTCTATTTGAACCATTACTCTTCTCTCTTTTTCTCAACCTAGTTATCGAGGTACGATAATTTTATCCTTTTATTAGATCTACTCTGATCTGAGCCAATTAAGGGACAATATTTGAGGAGGAGATTCATACAAGCCTAAGGTGGGTGGTCTATAACTCATCCCTCAAGTTTGTTGAATTTGGAATTGGCCTGTGGGGCCCCCCAGTCTTATCGGGTGCCGTTAATAGAATTTATATTCCATGATTATACTCATTAGAACCATATGGTTATTCTCTTCCATGTATGTGAATAGTTTTTAGTGCTTATTCCCACAAATCCATTATTCCTATATAGGTTGTTAGGGAATAATTGGGGTCCTATCCTTTTGACACGTTTGAGCCACCGTTTAGGTGTGACTTTGCTTGAACTTCCTAAGGGTAAGTGTTTCGGAATTAAATTTCTTATATATATTGATAATTTTATAATGGGGAGTACCATGCATGCTCACCACATGACCCTTGTAATGTATGTGGTTCAATTGATAATTAAATGTGAAATGGAAATTGGAAACTATATTAAGAATATGACTTGACCATATTAAATGGGAATGATTGATAGGTTCCGTGTCTGTAGAATCCCTTACCTAATTAATGGAGGGTAGAAGAATGAACCTTAATGATTGAATATCATTTAAATGGAATTAATAAAGGTTCCATGCTATTTTTCCATATCATACTATGGAAAGGTAAGGCTAGGATCAAATAGACTTATTGATTAATAATGACTTGATTAAAAAGTTGAAACTACTTTATCTTATCACACTAATGAATGGAAAGGTTTGAACTAAATGAAATATTACGTGACTTCATAATCAAATAGGAATTGTCTGTCTCAAGCTCATCTTGGATTCTGATTGGATAATTCTTTGAGCACATGGGAACCCCATTCCTATTCAAGGATACATCTTGCTCAGGTTGAGACCCACAAGGATCCAAATCCTTTTTAGTTATTGGATTCCGGTATGACACCATAGGATCCCTCTATATTATTAAAGGATGCATTGGAAACAATCCTTGGATCTATAATTGACAAGTAGGATCCATGGTTACAACCCATATTTTCTTATCTCTATAAATCCCAATTTTACATTGGTCAATCACCTTGGATTTGTTAAGAATCTTATTATGACATACCTTGGAATATACTCCTTGAATTAGACTCTTATCCTTAACTAGGATATAGTTACTATCGATTTGATGACTCTTAAGGTAAATTTTTCCTTGTTCATTACCTTGGAACTTCATTATTAAATGTCATGAAAGGTTTTATTTTCATAACTTGGAACCTTCACTTTTATAAACATGTGACTTATATATAAACTGGTAATAATACCTTCATAGACTGGTTTGGTTTCATACACCCTACGAGGGATGAAGCAGGTACTTGGGTATTTAGTTATATTGTACCGCTTTACATTATATATGCATGCTTTCACATTGTTAACTTTTCATTACACGGGCCAGATTTTATATACACCATTGGTGGTGGCCCACTAAGATTTATCTCACAACCTATTCAGGAATTATTTGGTACCCAATGTAGATTCCATCATTACAGGTGTTGATAAAGAAAAGAATATGACTTCAAACACCTGATTTCTTGTTGTTTAGTATGGATCTTGATAGCAGATGACTGAGCCAGAACTCAGGATGCTTGGGATAGTCTTCTATTTTCCTTTATAATTTTATGGAACATGTTATTACATCTTTCTTGTATCCATGTTTTCCATTATTATAGTTACATGATATATCATCAGTTATTGAAAGCTATTCTAGTTATTTTAGTTTTTGTTACTGTGGTCCCTCTTTTTACGGTGTGACTTATATTTAATTAGATTTATTATATTATTTACCTATGTTACATTGATTCATTGTGCTACAATTTGGTAATGAGGGAATAGTATCCCCATAGACACACCCTAGGCCTTCGCTACAAATCTACAGCTTCCATCAATCGGGGAGATGCACTTGAGGCCATGTGGCCCACTAGGATCGGGGCACTAGTTTAGAGGAATCCAGTTCCGGGAAGTCACATTTTTAGTTAAAATTTACTGATTGAAGTGGGATATTTGGATTAAAGGTTTCTTTTAGGATGATGATATGGGTATTCTTATGGTTGTGAGTACCAAATTGGTTGTTTTTAATTATCTTCCATGTAGAAGGAAATTGTTGATGGTAAAAGGCTAGTCATTAGACTATCCAAATAGCTTGGTTATTCATATGATTCAGTTGAGAGAAATGTTGTGGGTATTTTTACCATACTCTTAAGGGATGAGAATGTTTATCTTAGGGAGTCTCTATAGAACTGTGTTTCAATAGACTAATTTTTTTAGAGGGAATTTGAATTTTTTCTTTCAAATGCTTGTAAAGGTGTAAAATGGTATTTCCCCTAGAAATTGATCTCATGTAATTATTATGACCATTCCTTTAGTATTAGAATATTATTTTTATCCTAGTACATGAGTTGGTTAGATATCTGTACCATTTAAATTTTAGTATAATAATTAATAATTAATATATATTAAATTAAATATTAAATTATTTGCACAGGTTCCTTAGTCCATATAATTTGAAAGGATTTTTGGATTGAGACTTTTTCTCTACTATTGAGTATGGAACTAGGTGTTTACACTAGGAAATACATAAACTCGAGTAGGGCATCAGGGCCGACCCAGACCCCTTTTTCTTTTCTTTTTCATTTCTTCTTTTTCTTTCTTTTTCTTTTCTTTTATCTCCCTTCCTCCTACTTCTCACACACACTTCTCCTGGAGATAATACTACATCACTCAACTGAAAGTTGAAAGAGGGGGAGGGAGAAAATATATAGTGAGGGAGAAAGATAGATAAGGGAATAGGGGTACCATCGTGGAGCTATCGATAAGCCAGATTAACGTGCGACCACCATGGACCATAAAATCGAATGAAGTGATGGTGGTTTCTACCAAAAGGTAGGCCTTTTATGTTTTTCCCATATAAACCTATTGATTTTATTTTTTCTAAATTTAAATCCCTTTTCTTCTTCTAGGTGGCCCCTAGTGGTCAGATTTGTTGTTTTGGGGTGAAAAAGTGTGTTTTGGGTGATACAAGGGTTTTCTATTTGGGACAACTAGGTAGCATGACGTGTAGTATAGGGTGATAAGCCATGTGTTCTCCATTTCCAGGGAAGATAATGTTTATGGAGTACACACTATGTACATGGGTGTACACATTTTATACTGGTACTCATTCATGTAGCTGAGTATCTGGCTAGGGTTACCTGTGTTTGGGTACATGGTCATGTAGAGTATGCATCCAAAACTCGTGTGGGTGCAACGCCATGTATAAATTACACAACCTGGCTATATATCTGTCTATTCTAGATGAGGGACATGAAAAGGAACCCTGTGTAGGGTACATGTCATGTTCCCTCCCTACATGTTGTGTTCCTGGGGGAACTTACATGCCAAGGATTATGGGGGTACACGCCCTTGTGGGGCTATCAGGGTATATTCCGTTTATGATCCGTACACATTGTGCCCTCCTACTTTGGTAAAATGTGAGAGTCTTTTCATTTTTTATGCCCCTAAAATATTTTTTTACATAAATGTAGTCCATTCTGAGTATTTTTACATTATGATCATGATGGTTAAACTTCTAGAGTGATCTGAGGACTCTTATTGGGTGTTTTGGGTATTCTACCTAAATAGATATGTTTATCCTCTAGTAATCAAATCTAGTCTTCTCATGGGGGAGAGAGTTGAATGTGACTAATAGGTTGGGTGTTTGAACCATCCTAGTTGATATCATGATATGAGATGGTCTATGAGCCATCTATCGTGACTGAGGCATTAGTTGATTATCCATTGAGGACGTATCCCATGTGATATGTACCCTTCTCGCCTAAGATGTCATGAGAATAGAGGTTATCAAGGATCCCTTGTAGGATTCCTTTATTTTTGTTTTGACCTATATGATCCTGTGTTGGCCACCTCTATCTTCTATCTAGCCAATAAAGATCAAATGTGGGATTCCATTACTTATATGCTAATCTAGGGATTCCCTTATATGATCCATGTAACTATGGATTTTTTTGAGGATCCTATGTAGCATGCATCAATCTTTCTTATAGTTTGGGGATCTCATGTAGGATTCTACCTTTACCTTTTCATGTTAGGATTCTAAGTAGGATGTATTCTCTTGTGTTTACACCTCGAGTATCCCATGTAGGATGCCTCTTCAGTTATTTAAATGGGGGACCTAGTGGGTGCCCAATTGTTATACCTACCCAGAGTTGTGTGTCGGGCATGGTTAGTGATGGTGTTCAGGTGTCACCTTAGAATCCATGATGAATTGGTAATTCCTTCTATAAGGCCCCATCTATAAATGTTACATAATCTGGAGTTTTAGTCAATAATTTACATTATTTCACATTGAGGATTTTTTTATGTTTATAGTTTTAGAAAATTTGTCCTTGACTATTACATAAAACTCAAATATTATTATGTAGACACTTCTATAACCTATCCAATTTCTTCACAAAGTAAAAAATTAAAAAATTAAACATGAATTATTTTTCTAGATAAAAATATACATAAAATTTATCTTGACAGACTCGTTTATCTTACCCATACTTATACCCCATAAAAAATTTTAAAACCTAGAATGATAAAAAGAATATCAGTAAGATTAATAAAAAACAAAATATCTCTTACTCCATGAATATTTAAAACCCATGAAAACCTTTTCACAAAATAATACTTTTCACCCATAAAACATAAAAACATTAGATTACCTGATGAAATCATAATATTCCTATAAAACTCCATAGAAATAAAAAATCATAAAGGTAACTTGTGGTAACCATATCATACTTACATATTAGTTTCCATAGTTACATAAGGATTAACCTTCATGGTTTCATTTGGAATACCCATCATAGTATATTTCCTAAATCTCTTAGGAGAAACCTAGAAGGTTAACTCCATCTCATTACCTAATGAATTGGATATCAATCATGGGCTCAACTTACCTCATTTTATCATGGAACCAGTAGTATACATAAAGAATTTTCAGTAACCATAAAATAATCATAACACATAAAACAAGCATAAAAAAAATTCCACATTGAAATCACATTTAATCTTTATAATTTGCACATTCAAAAATGAAAAAAATTACATTAAAATGAAATGGTAAACATGTAAACTAAAAATACATACAATATAGAAACACAAAATAAAGAAATTAAATTTACGGAATATATGTAAAAAATATTCCAAGATATTGAAATAATAAATCTATTTTAAAAATACAATTAATACATTTTAAAAAAATATTTTTGAATAAAAGTGTCCCATAAAACATTGATTTATTTTAATGTAATTAACTTTTATAAATATTAATTTACATATAAATAAATCCACAAAACCATTTTGAAAACATTAAAACTAATGATAAATATTTAAAAGAATAAATATTTAAAAAATTTGAAATGATGTTTTAGTTAAAGAGTCCCGTACAAATTGAGAAACACATGAATAAAAATAATTAAATAATAACAATAAATAATAAATTAAATATCTTTATAATATAATAATTCATAATATCAAGTTTCAAAATAGTTTTATATTCACTTTATAGGATAATAAATATGCCTAAAATTAATATATGCATCAATGAGTGAAGATTGAGATGAAGTCCCTTACCTTGAGTTCGAATCATAATATACATTCTTTATCTTACTCAATAATAAACATAGGTTACTATATACTTGATTTATGACCCTTTTCAAGTTTATTATTTCCTCTATATTTCTTATTTCTATGTTATAATAAAATTATTTATATTCATATTAGATGTTTTGTTGACATTCAGTAATAGAGTTGAAAATGAACTTGGTATGATGTCAATAGTCAATGTGGTTAGAATTACATATTCTCTGGAGTAATATTCATGACATAATGATAAAATTTATAAATTTATTATATTTCTAAATAAAAACACTAATATTTATTATTAAAGATTAACAATGTTATTTTTATAGAGATAGTAGGTCTAACGTACGCATGAGTAACATTTTTCATTTTTAATTGATCCTTACAGAATGAAGGAAAATATTATTAGTATTTATAGAATGATTATAATATCATTAATAATGTATTAATAATTTACTTATATATATATTATTAGTGTTATTTGGTGATTAAAAATTAATCACATTGCTTCGTGGATGTGATAGAGTACACACACGCACGAATGACAACATTATTTTAATGTGCCTGGAAAGTGAGAAATTAATTGATACATTATTATATTATATTTATAAATGTGTCATTATTATCATATATAAACATTTATTCCATAATTATAACCATTCTTGATATACGGTAGTGAAAAAATATATATTGGTTCGTGATGCGGTAGTCCACTGTACACACAAATGAAAAGCTCATTCCCCATTTGATGGATTTAGAGATAGATTAAGGAGGTGATACTAACATAATAAAATAGTAGTATGTTGATAATATTGTAATTATTATTTTAACATTTTGGAATGATATTTTAAAGATGAAGTATAAATTAAATATAAATTCTTAATTAAAAAATTTACCTTTCCATTGGATAGTCACAATTCTTAACACCTTAAAACCTCTAAGGAGGGTGTTCTTCCTAAAATAAAGCCTCTAGAACGTGGTTAGATATTATTTTAAGGGTTTTATCAAGGTCATGGATGAACTAAAAGGTCATTTATGTGTATGTAATTGATATGAAGTGTTATTGTATGAATGAGTATGATGAAATTAGATTCCATATATACAATAATGGTGATATTATAGAAAAGATGTATCTTCAAATAAGGAAACATATATTCATCAAGATGGTTGATGAATAAAAAAGAAATACTGATTTTAATTTAAGAGACATACCATTGGAATTATTTCTTTATTGGTAAAAAGATTTACTTATTGGTGATCTTTGTATTAGATTTTGCTGCACTCCGTTGCTTTTCTTTTAAGACCCATGGGATTTCATGTGTTTCTGGCTGGCCTATCTATCTATAGAGCCTCACAAGACTATTTGAATGAAAAAACTAAGTTTTAGCTCAGAATTCTGATCACTATTCAATTTTGGATACCCTCCAGATCTAATGCATATTGGTTGAATTATATAGTTTAATGTTTCCCATGGATGATGTTGGATGGTGGTTGTTTTTTTTCTTCATTGCCTTTGTTTTATCTGTATTTGTTGATGTATTTTTAGTAGAGGAATAAATTTATCTCTCATTGATTTTTTTGTGCTTTATTCTATTCTTCTTCCAACTGATCTTTTATTAATGAGTGTATCTCATGCTTTAGGAACATGCCTGCTGAATACTGGGGGCGAGTTGATGTAGATTCTTGGAGACTTCATCTATTTGGCTACAGTTTTTATACAATTAATGGGTATTTTTCCCCTAGTGGAATTTATACTTGTCGTTCTGAAAATGGATAATTTATTTCATGCCACATCTCTTTATGGAGGATGTAATTGACAAGTTGATGAAATGGAATTTTAGTCATGTTACATGAAATTCAAGATTTTGTTTGTTTTTCTTGGAAATATCATCTTGTATTTCCCTAAATCACATATTGGTGAAATCTATTTACACATAATGTTTTCATTTTAACTTTTTCATTTAATAAATTTCTTTGGGGCATGAATTGGGGGATTAATTCCTATCATCACTTTTTAAAAAATCTTAACATTTTATCAAGTAATTTACATTTTGACTATTAAAATAATGACCATAACATGACAAATGACTAATGAATGAGTCATTAATGACATTTTGAGACTTATAGAAACAATTTGGCTAAATCATTAATTTTTATCAACTTTATAACATTTAATAAAATATTTTATAATTTAAATTTTTAATTATGTCAATTTTGAAAGTATTCATTATTTGACTTTTTTGAAAATACTACAAACTTGATTCCATAAAAAATCTACATTAGATCAAATATAATATTTCAATTTCACCTAGTATATTTTTGGATGGAAGTAAATATTTCATATTATATTTATTTTAATATTATTAATATAATTCATTTGATTCTTACTTTAAAAAATCTATTACTCTTTCATCATTTTTTCATAATTAAATGTAATTATTTAATGTATAAAAATTATAAATAAATTATCATGATGTATATGATCATTTCATATTTCAATTGACTATTTATAGTCATATTTATCGTCTATATAACCCCATGTTAAAAATTAATTACTTACTAAAAATATGTGTATGACATTTTTAACTTATCTTTATATAAAATATAATAAATATCATATTCTTAACCAAGTGGATTGAAAAGGTTATAATTTTGGCATAAGGTTAGTTTATTTCAAAACCCACCCATCCATGGAAATTTGGACATGTGTCAAGGTAATATTATAATACTATAATATTATTTTTACATTTAATTACCCAATTTACCCTTAACCGTGTTAAACAAAATTCAAAATTTACTACCCGCCAAAAATTAATTTGATCCTATTAGATAAAATTTTTCATATATATTACAACCATGTATATCTATTTCTAAAAATTCAATTCATAGATGTTGTTAAATTAGGTTTAACACTAATTCCACGGATGTGGCGAGAGGGTGGGTAAATGAAACGTTCAAAATTTCACTAAGTGTTCATATCTAATTTCAATAAAAACATTTCCAATTATGTAAGTTGAATTAAATGGAAAAAATATATTTTGTCTTTAAAACTAATTAAATTTATAATATAAATAAATAAATTAGTTGAAAAATTATTTTTGAACTAAAATACAATGTTTTGTGCTATTCATTAAAATATGAAAGTAATCAAAAAATTCCCAAAAATCAACCAAATTAAATATTGATGTCCCAGATCCAAATATAAAGTTTATTCAATCAAATATAAGTTATAAAATTTTAAAAAACAAGATTTAAAATTGATTTTACATCAAAATGTGATGTTAATTCTTTTTTTGAAAAATACTCATTTTATACATAAATTTTAATTTGATCTTATAACATGTCTATAAAAAAGAATGTGAATTTACAACATTAAACTAAATATATTTCATATATATTTTATTATTATAATCCTAATTGAGTGATTTATTTACTTATTGGTATAAAATGCACTAGTGAACATTTAAATAATTTTCCGGAAAAAAATTTCATTTTGTTAATTGGTCACCAAATAATTAATTACATACACATTTGTAAACCATATATTGATAATTTAGTTAATCATATTAATTATCATAATTCAAATGACTATGTTATAACTATAACATTTAAATAACATTATTTAATTATTCGTTTAAGCTTGATGAGTCATATTAAGTTTCTTATTGATTATAGTGTTTCTTTTTAAAAGCTCGGGATGTTACATTCTCCCCCAATTAATAAATTTCCTCCTCCCAAATTGAACTTGAGATATAAAACTTGGGGATTTACTTTTAATATTACCATTATTAAAAACCCACATTTAAAAAATGATAAATGAAACATCAACATTAAAATAAGAAAAGGGAAGTACGATGGTCACCAGAGATTTCACATACTAGGGTTCCATGGATATGAAAAGGAATATCTATCCATTTCTAATGGATAGTGAAAGAAAACATGATCATGAGAAATATAACAACAAAAAAACTATAAATTTGATATGGGTTAAATGATATTTTATTTCATAGTAAGAAATTTAAATAAAAATGTCTTCATTTTATTATCATTTTCATTGAGTTTTTGAATTCATTTACTACCTACACTAAGATCATAAGGAAATACACATAGTTGACATGTAAGTTTTTCCCCATTATTAATTTCCACCACAAATGCACATTTTTCTCCAAATTATGAGTATTCAAGATGATTTTTTCTTACAAAAATAAACTTCTAGAGAATCACATAATCCAAAAAGATTACCTATCAATTTCTCATGTCGTGAAACATTAAGCAAAACCAAAATGTTTAGGATCTGATAATATAATTATCCAAAATAAATAAAATTTTATATTATTAAAAACTACTTCAATATACAAAATTCAATTGTGAAACCCAATGTTAAACATAGACCATTCAAAAAATATATTCCCTAAAAATTCTTAAAAATAATCCAAACTAAGATTGAAAAAAAATTTAGAAGTATTTTATCACATTGTCTTCCAAAATAAATTTTAATATTTATCACCAAATTAAATCAACCACTATTAATCTCTAATATAAAAAGTAATTAACCTAACCACATATTATCCATTAAAGGTTAATCATTTCCATATATAACTAAATTCCACATATGACCACAATAAAAAGCATAAATTCTTCCAAAATATAATTAACCATTTCACCTCAAAAAAATACCATATTATTTAATTTACCTTGATCATATTGGATTCCTAAAATAGTGAATGTCTTCCAAAATAATATTTATCACTTAATACACAAATAATTTTCCAATATAATGTATGTCCATTTGATAAAACATAAGTTCCCAAAATCAACTTATTCTTATTCCACTAACCCGTTTTACTAAAAAGAAAACGTGATATTAACTAGGGAATTAACATATACTAGTGTAAGGTGATGAAGCCTTTTATCCCTCTGGTAGTGGTTTCAATTACCATAGCCTTGTCCGACGCGATGAGTTTTCACCCATCCTATGGGTTTCCCCTTTTTCTAATACTATATAGTTCTTATAAAATTTCAAAAATATGAAAAATAATCCTAAAAAAACTATATCTTGTTCTAAGAAAAAAGGATGTCTTATACCTCTCATATGTTTCCCAAATCATAAATATCACATTACATTATGTCATGAAGTATTATATATATATTGAAATTTTTTATTTCACATATATATAATTTAATTGCACAATTACAAAAAGGAATAATATTATACTTTGATATTAGTGCTCACATGGTTTTATCGACATTTTGTTCATGTGGACAGAAGGTCAATACAATGCAACAATGATTTAAATATTCTTCAAAGTTAGTTTCTTCCTTTTTCCATATGAATATTTTACAACTGGGTTTGTATTGGTGTTCATATACATATTGTTTTGCAAAATAATCTTGTATGTCATATAATTTCAAAACATAATAAACAACTTGATTTTTTAAAAAATTTAGACCAATTTTGTTTTAAAAAATTAAATCAAGTGACCTTTTAAAATACCAAAATATGTGCTAAAATAGTACTAGTTAAAAATTTATATAAATAGGTTATGCAAGGGTATCCTTATTTAGAATATTTTTCAAAATTTTAATAAGCTTCAAAATCTAGTGATAAAGAAAAAAATATGAAAATGATTTGATAATATTTACCTTTTTTTTAAAATATAATAATGTTGAAAAATTAAGATTTATTTAAAAAACCCCATTATCCATGATGGTATCGAGGTATATAGGAGGTGTATGATATCCCATACAACTATTTTCAAGAGAGTTGTATTTTAGAAAAAGTATCATAATCATCTGTACAAGACTTTGTAACAATTATTGCTAGAAAGTCATCCAGAAAAGACCGGAATGTTGTTTGAGATCCTACCCCTTTCATTTGTAACCAACATTTATCAATAATAAAAAGTTATATGAAAATGATTTAACCAAAATAATATACATAGAGACTTACCATATGTTTATCCAAAACTCATAATCCCTAAATTTTTCTAACACTTCCCTTTGATACCAATTATAAGGAACCATCCTTAAACATTACATAATCTTGAGTTTTAGTTAATAATTTTACTTCCTTCACATTGAGGATAATTTCATGTTTATAGTATTAGATAATTATTCCATTACTATTACCGAAAAACATAAATATTACAAAGCAGACAGTTATACTCAATATCCTTTTTTCACAAAGTAAAAATTCTAAAATAAAACATGAATTATTTTTCAAGATAAAAATATTCGTAAAATTCATCTTAACATCTTACTTTATCTTACCCATCCTTACAACCAATGTAATTTTTTTAAAACTCTATATGACCAAAAAAAACTCAGAAAGGGGCTTAAAATAAGGAAAGATTCCACTAGGCCATGAATATTTTAAACACATGAAAAGAATTTAAAAAAAAAATACTTTTCACCCAAAAAAAAACCTTCATCATTCCTCATAAAAGAATAATATTCCCTTATCAATAAATAGAAATCATAAATCATAATGGTAAATTTTGGAATCCATATCACACTTACATTATAGCTTTCATAGCCACATATAAAGTAACCTTCATGGTTGCATTCAGAATAGCCCTCACAGTATACTCCCTATATATAATGGGATAAACCCAACAGGATAACTCCATTACATTACCAAATTCATTAGAGAGCTATAACAGGATCATTATCGCTTAGTTTATCATGTAACCATCACTATAGATAAACAATACCCAAGAACTGTAACATAATTTAACACAAAAAACAAGCATAAAAGAAAAATAAAATTTCAACACTAAAATCAAATTTCATCCATACATGTCTTGCATTCATAAATTAGAAAACATTATTTTAAAATAAAATGGAAAACATTTAAAGTAAATATCAATACAATATAATGACATGAATGTGATAAATTCCATTCATGGTGTATATGTAAAAAACATTCCAAATTATTGAAATAATCTATCCATTTATAAAACAAAATTTAAAAATTTAAAAATAATATTTTTATATCTATGTGTTCCATAAAACATTGAATATTTTGAAATTAATTAAGATTTTAAAACATTAATGTTCATATAAATAAATCCTTAAAACCATTTTGAAAACATGGGAACTAATGAGAAATATTTAGTAGAATAAATCTTTAAAACATTTAAAATGATGTTTTAGTTAGAGTCTCATATCCCTTGAGAAACACATGAACAAAAACCATTAAAGGATAAAATTATATAAAACCTTAAATATCATGAGAATATATTAATTCATGATAGAATGTTTAAAAATGGGTTTATATAAATCTTATAACATAATAAAGTGGAATAACATCATGATATAACTCAATGAATGGAGATTGAGACAATGTCCCATACCACGAGTATGACTCATCTCATGCATTATTTATATTATTGAATAATAAACATAGTTTAATTCATACTTTCTTGATAACCTTTTTTATTTTTTATTACTCTCATTATATAACTTGTTTCTGTGTTATAATAATATTATTTAAGTTCATATAAGATGTTTTGTTGATATTCAGTACTTGAGTCGAAAATGAACTCGGTATGATGTCAACAGTCCATGTGGTCATAAGTCCATCATCTCCAAAATAATATTCAGGAAATAATGATCAAATTTATATATTAATTATAATTTTAAATCAAACCATTAATTGTGATTTTGAAAAATCAACAACTTCATATTCAAGGAGATGGTAGACCGTACATAATCATGAGTATCATTTTTTATTCATTTATCATTAAGGAAAGAAGGAAAATATTATTTTACCTCAACAGAATTATTATAGTATAATTAATCTCATACCAATCATTTAAATACACTTATAGATAATATTAAAGTGATGTGGTGATTAAAAGCGAATCAAATCATGTTGTGGAGGAGATAGTTCACACGTATGCATGAACAACGTTGTTATTTTTATGTAAATGGAAAGTAAGAACTTATGAGATTTATTATTCTATTATAATGATAAATATGTCAATATTAACATATATAATCATTTATTCAGTCATTATAACTAGTCTTCAGATATGGTAGTGAAAAACTATCTAAATTGGTTCGCAAGGTGGTAGTATTCCGTACATATGAATGAAAAGTTAATTTACCATTTGATGGAATTGGAGAAGAATTTAGGTGATGATATTAATATAATAAAATATTATTAAATTGAGGATATTTTAATTATTATTTCATCACAATGGAATAAGATTTTATGGGAGATAAAGAAGAAACATAATAGAATTTCTTAATTAAAAACATTACCTTTCCTTTAGATAATCACATTTCTTAACACCTGAACACCTCTAAAGAGGGTCATCTACCTATAATAAGGCCTCTAGAATGTATGGAGGCATTATATAAAGAATTTTTCCAGGCCTTGGATGATCCAAAATGTATTTATATTTTAATTAATAAATTATAAGAGTTTCTTTTTATAAAAGAGGAGAGAGGCAACCTTGGAAACACCAAAAATTTTAAATTAATATAAATTAATTTTTAACTCCCAATGACACCAAATTATGTTATTTGGAATATTATATGAGGATGGTTTGAAATCCTATCAACAAATATTTTTTATAAATGTATTGAATTTATTTTAAACCTTATCTATTTTATTTTATCCCTTTTCAACTCTTATTGTTTTACCAAGTAATTTACAATTTGAGAGTTAAAATAATTACCATAACATGAGAAATTTCAAATGAACGATTCATAAACAAATTTGGAGTTTTTTCTAAACAATTTGGCTGAAGCCTATATTTTTAGAAATTTTATATCATTTAATAAAATATTTTACATATTAAAATATGAATTCTGTAAGTTTTGAAACAATTAATTATTTTATTTTTTAAAAAATAATATAAACATTATTAATTCAAAAATACTACTTGAAATCATTTATAACATGTCAAATTAGTCCATACATTTTTTTAATGACCTAAAATATTTCAAATTATATATATTTTATAATTTTTAATATTATTTATTTGATTTTTCATTTAATAAATGTATTATTGCATCCTTATTGTATCCTAATTAAATTTACTTTTTTTATTGTATAAAAATTATCAATTAATAATAATTATTTACGTAAACATTTTATATTTCCAATTCCTATTTATAGTTTAATTAATTTTTTATATAACCCTATATTAAAAATTATTTACTTATTATAAATATGAGTATGACATTTTTAACTTATCTGTCTATAAAATATAATAAATTCCATTTTCATACCAAAGTTGCATAAAAAGGATATAATTTCAGCTTATGGTTGATTTAGGTCAAATCCCACTAATCCGATAAAATCATAACATGTTTTTGGGTTATTTTATAACATTATAATAATATTTTTACCTTTAATTACCCGATTTACCCTCAATCATGGTAAATAAAATAAAAAAGTTACAATTCACCAAAAAATAATTTGATCCTATTTGATCAATATTTTCATACTTATTGCAAAAATTGTATGTTAATTTTTGAAAAATCAATTCACAAAAGTAGTTGCATTAAGTTGTACACTAATCTCACTGATGTGGAAAAAAGGCCGGTAAAAGAGATGTTCAAACATTCAATTAGTGTTTATATATAATTTCAATATAAAAAATATCACAATGACCTAAATTAGATTAAATTATTAAAATATAATCTAATTATACTTAAAATCCAATTAAATGTATAATCGAAAATGATAAAATATTTGAAAAAATATTATTGAACTAAAATGATGTATTTTTAACTATTAACTAAAATATGAAATTTATCAGAAAAATACCCAAACTTAAACCAATTGAAAAATTGATATCCTAAATCCAAAGATAAATTTTATTCTGTCAAATAGAACTTGTGAAAATATCAAATATATATTTTTAAAATAGGTTCTCCATCAAAATGTGGTAAAAATGAATTTTTTGAAAATTACTCCTTTAATGTATATAATTCAATTTGATCTTATAACATTCCAATACAAATATAAGGTGATTTTACTACATTAAAATAAATATATTTCATATATATTTCATTAATATAATCCAACATGAGTGATTTTTTAACTTATTGGTATAAAGTCCACTTTAGAACATTTAAATAGTTTTTCAGAAAAAATATTTCCTTTTATTAATTGGTCTGCAAAAAATTATTTATATATACATGTGTAAACCATATTATCATAATTTAATTAATATTGGTCATTGCATCCATTCTAATGGATTAGTTATAATGATACAATTTAAATAACATTATTTAGTTGTTCCTTTAAGGGTGATGTAGCGTATTATGTATGTTATTGATCATAGTGTTTCTTAAAAAAACACAAGATGTTACATTCTCTACCTTTAATAAATTTTGTCCTTGCAATATGATTATGAAATAGAAAACTAGGCATTTTACATTTAAAATTACTCTTATTGAAACCCCACATTGGAAAAAGGATAAATGAAACATCCACTTTAAAATAAGTAAAAGGAAGTATTAATGTCACCTAAGATAACACATACTAGGGTTCTATGTTGGAAAACATGGATATGGATGAAAAAAACTAACTATTAGGTTCTGATAGAGAGTGAGAGAAAACAAGGTCAACAAAATGTCAGCAATAAAAAAACTAAAAATTTGTAATGGGTTTAAGGGTCATTGATTTCGTAGTAGGAAAATTAAATTGAAATATTTTTTAAGATAATTTTCATAGATTTGTGGAATTAATTTATATATAGAATAAGATCATAAGGAAATATACTTACTTGATAAGTAATATTTCATCCTTTAATCAATTTTCACCAATAACTCATCTTTTTCTAAAAATGAATAATATTCAAGATGTATTTTTTTTGATGCATGAATCAACATCTAGAGAATCACATAATCCAAAAAAGTTAATCTATCTATTTCTCATATTGTAAAACATTATCCAAAACAGAAATGGTTAGGATAATATTATATAATTCTTCAAAATGAATAATACTTTTTATGAAGAAAAACTACTTCAATCTCCAAAATTCCTCCGTGAAACCTAATTTTCAACATATACCATTCAAAAAATATATCCCCATAAAATTAAACAAAATAATCCATACTATGATTTAAATATAAAATTCCAATTGATTTTATCACATAGACTTCAATGATAAATTTTTACATTTATCTAAAAATAACATCAACCACCCATAATGACTTATACGAAAAATTCATTAACCAAATCACGTACTCTCCTTGATAGGTTAATCATTTCTATAAAAAACCTAATTCCCCATAAGTCCATAATTAAATCATAGATTCTTCCAAAATATAATTAACCCATAAATCCTTAAAAAAATAATAGTATACTATTTACCTTGAATATACAGGATTACCAAAATAGTTAACGTCTTCCAAAATAATATTTATCACATAATCCAAAAATCATTTTCCAACAATAATTATATCTACTGTATAAAATAAAAGATCCTAAAATCAACTTATTCTGATTCCATCAACTCGTTTATCTACTAAAAAGGTTATATTAACTAGGAACTTCACATAGGCTAGTGGTAGGTGATAAAGAATGGTCACCCTATGGTTGTGGGTTGGATTCCCACAACATTGTCTGATGTAATGGGTTGTCACCCATCCTGCGAGATTTCCCAGTTTCTAAAGCTATATTATTCTTATAACATTTCCAAAATATGAAAAAATATTGAAAATTAACTATAACATGTTTTAACCTAAAAGGCTATCTTATACCTCTGATTTGTTTCCCAAATCATAATTACAAAAATATCTAAAGTTAGGAAGTCTTATATATATATACATTTTTTTATTTCACCTCCACATGATTTAATAAGACAATTCAAAAAAAGAAACATTATCATAACATTATCATGGTGTCTGCCTTGTTTTATCCTCATTTTTTTCACATGGATCGAAGGTCCATGCATTTCAAAAATTATTTATAGATTCTTCAAAATCACATGCTTCTTTTTTCCAAATACACCTAGTACAACAAGGGTGGTATGGGTGATCATAATGAAATAGTTTTTGAAAGTAATCATATATGACATATAATTTCAAAACATTATATAAGACTTGATTTTTAAAAAGAAATTTGACCGAGTCTATTTTGAATATTTTAATCAAGGGTCCATTTAAAATACAATAAGTATGTGCTAAAATAATAAAAGTTAAAATGTTAATATAAATAGGCTATGTAAGAGTATCATTCTTTATAATCTTTTACAAATTCATTATATGATTCAAAATCTTGGGATAAGAAAAAATATATGAAAATTCCTTGATAATATTTACCCTTTTTAAAAATATATTAATATTGAGAAGATTATATTTGATTAAAAACAACCCCTGATCCACAATGGTATCAAGGTATAGAGGAGGTGTTTGATATCTCATTCAACCTTTTTCAAGATATTTGTATATTAAAAAATGTTCCAGAATCATCAGGGCATGTATTTCTAATAATTATTGCAATCGAGTCATCCAAAAGATATTGGAATGTTGTTTGAGATACTCATCATTCCAATTTAATTGGGATTACTCAATTTAAAAAAGTTTTGTAAAAATGATTTTACTAAAATAATACACATAAAAACTTACCATATGTTTATCCAAGACTCATAATCCCTAAAGTTGTCTGAAATTTTCCTTTGAAACCAACTGTAAGGACCCTTTCTAAAACATTACATAATCATATGTTTATTCTTGAATTTACATTATTTCACATTTTAGATCTTTTTATGTGTATATATTTGGATAATTAATCCATAACTATTACATAACAACTCAAATATTACATATTGGGCACTTCTACTCACTATCCTATTTTTTCACAAAGTAATTCATTTTAAAATTAAACATGAATTCTTTTTCTTGATAGAAATATATATAACATTCATCTTGACATCCTCCATTATCTTACCCATCCTTATACCATGTAGAAAAATAAGTAGTAGTTGGTATTAGCAAAAAAATCTCAATAAGTACCATAAAATAAGGAAGGTATCCATTAGCTGATGTATATTTTATACTCATGAAAATTTTCTCACAAAATCTTACTTTCACCTATGAAACATTTACCCTTTAGCATACCTCATTAAATCAAAAGATTCATGTAATCCTAAATATAAATCATAAATCCTAAAGATACATTATGGCATCCATATTAGATTTACATTTCTTCTTCCACAACTATATATGGAGTAACCTCCATTCTTACATTTGGAATATCTATCGTAGTATATTCCCAAAATCTCTTAGGAGAAACCCAACAGGTTGACCCTTTCACATTACCTAATTCATTGGAGAGATATCATGGGCTCACCCACAGTTTTTTTTATCAAGGAACCATTAATTTACATAATCAATTTCCAATAACCATAACATAATCATGACATATAAAACAAGCATAAAGAGAAAAAAAAACATTTCCACTTGGAAATAACATATCATCATTACAAACCACACATTTTTAAATGAAAACCCATTATTTTAGAATATAATTGTAATATTGTAATGTAAAAAATCAATAAAATAAGGGGACATGAAAGAGAACAATTCCATTCATGGTGTATATGAAAAAACATTCCAAGTAATTAAAATAAACAATCCATTTTTTAAAAATTATTAAATCATTTTAGAAGATGATTTTTTTAATAATATTGTCATACACCATTTTGAATTTTTTGAGATGAATTATCATTTTGAAAATTTCATTTCTGTGTAAATAAATCCTTAAAACCAATTTGAAATCATGGACACTAATGAGAAATGTTTAGAACAAAAAATCTTTAAAGCATTTAAAATGATATCTTAGTTAAAGAGTTATTTTCCACATGAGAATAAAATGAATATAAAATAATTAATTAATAGAATTAAATAAAATTTAAATATCATGATAATATATTAATTCAATATATGATTTGACAATGTTTTTTATATACACCTTATAGGATTATAATGGTGCATAACTTCATGATATGACTCAATGAAAGGAGAATGAGATGAAGTCCCTAATCTCGACTCCGACTCGCCTTGTACATTATTTAACTTCTAGAATAATAAACATAGGTTAATTTATAGTTAGTTAAAATCCTTATACATTTCTATCCCATTTATATCACTTATTTTTGTGTTATAATGAAATTTTCTAATTTCAAATCCGGCATTTTGTCGATATTAAGTAGTTAAGTCGAAAATGAACATCGTATGATGTCAATAGTCCATGTGGTAAAATGACCATTGTAATCAAAATAATATTAATCAAATAATTATTACATTTATATATTAATTATACTTTTAAATCAAACAATTAATTATGATTATGAAAAATGAGCAACATTACATTCAAGAAGATGGTAGGTCGTATGTACTCATGAGTAACATTTTCCATTTTCCATTTATCAATATAGAAAAAAGGTAAATATTATATCATATTTACATAATTATAATAATATCATTAATATAATATTTATCATTTAAATATTTTTATATATATTTTCTAATAGATGTGGTGATAAAAAACAAATCACATTGCTTTGTGGAGGTGATAGTTTACACATATGTATGAACGATGTTATCATTTTTATGTCTAAGCAAAGTAAGAAAATTATCAACATATTATTCTTTAAAAATTATAAATATGCCGTGATTATCATATATAAACATTTATTACATAATAATTACCTATCTTTCGAGATGGTAGTGAAAAGAAAACTATATTAGTTTACGAGGCGGTAGTCCACCGTACACATAGACGAAAAGTTCATTTCCCATTTGATAGAATTAGAGAAGGATTTGGATAATTATATTATACTAAGAACTTGTAATTATATTGAGTATACTGTAATTATTATTTAATAATTTTGGAATAAAATTTTATGGAAGATGAAGAAGAAATAAAATAGAAATACTTAATTAAAAAGGTTACATTTCCTTTAGATAATCATATTTCTTTACACCTTAACACCTCTGTGGAGGGTGTTATGCATAATATAATTCCTATATAATGTGGGGAGGTTTTACCTGAAGGGGTTTGGGATGGGATTTTTTGAACTAAAATGTCATTGAAGTGTAATGAATAGAGAAGAAGTGTGCCATTTTATAGGATAGGAGACGGGAACCCTTGGAACCCCTTAAAATATTAAATTAATATAAATTAAATTTTTACACCCAATGAAAAAAAATTAATTTTGTAAGAAGATATTAGTTGGATGTTTCTAAATCCTCTCAACTAATAATTTTTTGAAATTTCGGGATTTTATTTTAATCCTTTTCTTTTTGTTCTAACCCATTTTAACTCTTATAATATTATCAATTAATTAACAGTTAGAGAGTTGAACTAAATTTCATAACATACCAATGACCAATTAATTAGTAATTAATAAAATTTATAGACATAACTCAACTATTTGGATGTATATAATATTTTTATAATTTTTTATAACCTTTAATAAAATATTATATATTTTAAAAAATGAATTATATCAATTTTGACACAATCCATTATTTGACTTCTTAAAAAATCATAACAACTTGATCCCTTAGAAAGAAATAATTTACCAAATCTATAGTATTCCAATTTCATCCAAAAAATTCATGGATGGCATCAAATATATGAAATTATGTTTATTTTTTATGTTATTAATATCATTTTTTTGATTCATCCTTTAATAAATATATTCGTTCATTATCATTGTATCATAATTAAATATAATTATTCATTGTTTAATAATTATAAATAAAATATCATGATGTTGATAAAAAATTTATATTTCTAATGACTACTGATAGTTGAATTTATCTTCTATATAACTCTATATTAAAAGTGATTTATTTATTAGAAATATGAGTATGAAATTTGTAACATATCTTTGTAAAAAATATAATAAATGTGATATTCTTACCCAATTGGAATTAAAAGGTTATAATTTTAGACTAAGGTTGAGTTAGTTTGAAACCCACCCATCCAATGAAATTAGGACAAGTATAAGGGTAATTTTATAATATTATAATATTATTTTTACCTTTAATTAGACGATTTACCCAAACCATGGTAAATTAAAAAAAGATACATTTCAGAAAAAATTAATTTTCTCAAATTTGAAATCATTTTTGATAATAATTAAATACATGTATGTTATTTTCTGTAAATTCAATTCATAGAAGTGGTCAAATTAGGTTTTACACTATTCCAGATGATGTGGCGGGAAGGCAGTTAAAAGAGACGTTCAAAATTTCAATAATAATTCATATATAATATCAATAAAAAGATTATTTCAAATGACCTATATAGGATTATATGATAAAAATATAATCTAATTATACTTTAAAACCAGTTATAAGTATAATAACAATAAATAAATTAGACATAAAATTAGTTTTCAACTAAATTGTAGTATTTTTCACTGTTTATTAAAATATGAGTTTTATCTGAAAAATACCAAATATTATACCAAAGTAAATTTTGATATCCTTAATCAAAATATGAAGTTTATTGTATCAAATATATGTTATAAAAGTGTCAAAAAACTAGATAATAACTGGTTCTCCATCAATATGTGGTAAAGATGGCATTTTTTTAAAATATTTTTTATGCATAAAATTGAATTTGATATTATATTGTGTTTATAAAAATAGAATGTGAATTTAAAAAATTAATTTAAATATATTTCATATATATTTCATTACTATAATATAACATCAGTGATTCTTTAACTTCATGATATAAAACACAGTACTGAAAAATTTAAATAGTTTTTTTAGAAAAACAATTTCTTTTGTCAATCGGCCACCAAATAATTAATTATATACCCATGTGTAAACCACATTCTTATAATTCTGTATTAATTTTCATTCCCATCATTCTCACGACAAGGTTCTAATGGTATCATTTAAATAAAAATATATAACTTTTCATTTAAGCTTGATGTGGCGCATTAGGTATGCTACTGATCATAGTGTTTCTTTTAAAAAAAACTCAGGATGATACACCTTGGGGCTGTGGAAATGGTTTTGGGTTGGTCATTAGGGTCACTGAAACTCATTTTTTATATATTTTACATGGTTATTTATGATACAACAATGTTTAACATATGTGATTCTTGGTTAGTGGTTGTTGAGATTGACATGAGGAGTCTTTATTACTTTTGGGATGCCCAAACATTTTTCTTGGGATACGTTATGCTTGTTGGGATGACCGAACATGCTTTCCTAGGATCCATGTTTCGAGACTTGTAATTTTTGGTATTTAATAGTATACCTAAGGTACTACCTTGGACGTGGATGTTGATCCAGGATGCATATAATTTTTGTGAATTTGTTTCTTGGGATGTCCATAGGTGTTTAATAGTATCGGGTTGTCAGTCCTTATGTGTTGAATTTTATGCTATGAGTGATACTTGGATTCCAAATGTCATGACTACCTATGGACTGAGACCTTGAGCTCAGACATTTGACTAGATTTATAGGCAAGGGTATCATGGTGACTGACTTAGTTACCTTTTATATGATTTCTAGAAGTACTACCTAGAATCATTATTTTTGGAATGACTGTTGGTTTATGTTATCATTGATAGTGATTAGAGAAAAATACTAGTGAACCTAAGTGTAGGAAGAGTATCCCCCTGCGGGGATGTAACTTTCTCTGATATATTTCCGGTGTTGGCCGAAGAGGGTACATGTGAATAGGGATTACAAACCTAGAGATCAACTAAATGACACACGACTTGAGTGACATGGCATCCAGATCAATTCCCTTGAAAAGGATGTCCAAGTATTCAAAATTACAGAGCTAAGGATCGACTATTGTTGGTTACATGTTATTACATTCACATACAAGTGAATATTCATATTTATGTATATATATATATGTATGGTACAATACTTGTATATGTATATATATATATATATATGAAAATACGTTGTGGCACTTTTCTAGTTGAATGGGATTATGGACCCTAGGTTTGACTATGGCTTCAATTTATTTGTTTAACAACTTTTTAGTTGTTTTTATCTAGGATGAGAATGTTTGTTTTTTAAACACTTATAATAGCACATTTATAGGTTTCTTTTTAGTGTGTCCTTCTGACATTAGTTCTCACCCCTGCACATGAAATTTGGTGTACATATAGACCTGATGTCTTCTTTTAATGTTGAGCATGAGTTGCTTGGTGGATAGGAATGAGACCCAATGTTACATGTTTATGAGGAGCTGCTTGTGTGAGTTATTCTAATCCAGCTACTGTTGTTCGACATTTTATAGAGACTTGGTACGTGGTTTATATCAGAGTTAGTAGTAAAGACCTATATTTTTTTCATTTAGTTTCTTTTCTACTGTTGAATTTTTCTGATTGTCCTAGTGTGTGACCAATGTTTTATTATATGACATAGTTGTTCAGGATGTTACAAAATTTCATTTATAATTAAAACATATTTCATTTTAGATTATTTACTACTTAAACAATATTTTTACATTACAAATTTGTATGATACATAGTTAATTAATGTTTCTTTCGTACTCTTTTATTAGGTAATAGTCTCCCATCAATAACACCCTAGGCCCTCTGTAATTCCCTGACCCCAGTTACCCAGAGTCGATTCATTATTACATAACATTGACATGATCACAAAAGATAAAATCTCGAAAGACCGATTAGTTTAGTAGCCTTAGAATCGCTAGATATATTCATAACTCATTCATTATATCATAAAGTAAAAAAGAACTACAACAAAATCTTGTCTTCATATCCCCTCAAACATTCCCTGCAGGTTATTCATAAATTAATTCTTCACTTCCTGGAAAAAATTTAAAACATTGAAAGGGGTGAGCTGAGATGCTCAGTAAGGATAAAAATATAGCAGAAACATTCATAAATAAACATAAATATGTAAGTTAATGCATAACTAAAACTAAATCCTTTTAAACTTGAACTTAGACATAATATGGAAAAGATAAAATGAAAAATTTCATTTACTTCTTCACGTGGATATTCTACTAGTTGAATAATCAAATGCAATATCAATAATCACTTTCATAATGATGGAAACGCATAATTCCGAACATTAATTTCTGTTTCAAGGCCTCTTACCAAGAACTAATGGATAAATGTAACTAGAACCCAACCTCGAGAGCCTCTGTAATCGGAATCCATCCTGGAGAGCCTCTGTAACCAGACTCCAACCCGGAGTGCCTATAATAACCGGACACCAACCCGGAGTGACTCTAATAACCGGACACCAACCCAGAGTGCCTCTAATAACCGGACACCAACCCGGAGTGCCACTAATAACCAGACACCAACCGAGATGGTCTGATGTAACCGGACCCCAACCCGGAGGGCTTACTTTTACCTGTCCCCAACCCAGAACATAATATTCTAACATATTCATCTTAATAAGAGGATGAAATATAAAATAAACACTCATATTAAAACTAGCATACCAAATTCCAAAACATTAATCATAAACCATTAATGTCATAAAAATAAATCATCCATAGTCAAACATATCACAAAACCTTAAATACAATATGGAAGATTTGTATCATAATAAATCAACCTCAAACAAGTGTAAGATTTATCAAAGGATTTTTGACATAGATC
The DNA here is from genome assembly GCA_963277665.1 of Viscum album. Lineage (NCBI taxonomy): Eukaryota > Viridiplantae > Streptophyta > Magnoliopsida > Santalales > Viscaceae > Viscum > Viscum album. Next base: position 1,261,354,262 of record OY728122.1, read on the forward strand.
AAATCAAAACTATTTTAGAGAAAAAATCACTTATTTTGAAAACATTTAAAAGTCACATAATTATAAAATAAAACATTTACTTTGAAAATATTCTTATAAGATTCTAAAGGAAGCTTCAAAGATTTTATAATGGTGGAAAATAGCCACACCCACCTTCTAAGTTAAAAAAAGATATTCTTACCTTAATTCTGTCGAAAAGGATTAAAAAGACCTGGTTTGGAAAATGACAGAAATATTCCTTTATAAACTTCTTGTAAAAAGTCAAACAAGGGTATAAATGACTTTAACCCATATTCTGTAAAATAGTAAGAATGTTTTGAAATACATATTTAAGAAACATGGCTGTGGATGATAAAGAGGTCCTAGTAGATAATTATGTATAAACAACCTTGAATAATGAAGAGATTATGAAATAAACCCTTACTAATTTGGTAACTTACGAAACATACAACCCATGAAAGAGGTATCATACAATGAATATGTAAATACACATAAATTAAAGGGTATTACACAATGAATACAATTATGGGTAGTACATACACCACACGAATGGTAATAGTGGAAATATGGAATGAATCACTCGGGAATAAGGAGTGAGATGAAAACCCCTTACCTGGTACTTTTCCTTGGTCAAGGGTAGGTTAACCTCTTTTAATTTGGGTAACTCCATTTGGTTTGAACCAAAAAGGACTCTTGAAGTGCCTTATACCTAAGGTAAGGCATCTAAGAGGAGACAATGGATATAGGGAGCTTAATTGGGTAGAGGTTGGAGGAGCCAAAAGACTTGAGAGGTGTGAGGAATTGGTTAGAAGTGGTGTCTTTTTGTAAGGGAGAGGAGGGGCTCTTTAGAAAAAACATAATGTATTATTTCATAATAAATTCATATTTGGTTTATAATGGCTTAAAAGTGGTTTATTCAAATTATAATCTGTGTATGGTTCTAAATTCTTTCAACCAATATATTTTAGAGAGGTTTGGGTCATTATTTTAACCTTATCTTTTAGTTTTAACTCTTAGTTAATTAGTTTGACATATACCATGTCACTTTGTATTTTCATATTATATAGTTTATAAACTTACTATATACATCCATGCGACCCCCAAGTGGTCCATCAATGATACAACTATCATGATATAAGTCCTTTGGCCAAGCCTTAGATTTCTAAAAATTTAATATCAATTAATAATATAATATTTGTTTTAAAAACCCTTTTATGTCAATTTTGACTCTATTTGGAATTTGATTTTTGTGAAACTCATAACAAAAAGATTACTTCTAAAAAACTTTATTAAATCAATACTAACATGTCATATTAACCTATAAAATTATTGTAATTCATAAAAAGTCTCAAATTACATTTATTTGGATATTTATAATATCATTTATTTTATTATTTAATTAATTGGGTAATTACTGCATCACCATTGTGTCATAAATAAATTAAATTATTTAATGTCTAAAAATTATAAATAAAATAAAATTATGTAGGAAATATTTTAATCTTTATAATTAATATTTATAATAGAATTTATCTTATGTATAAAACTATATAAAAATGTTTTAGTAATTAAACATTGATTTTAACTCTTATTAACTCTTTTTTGAATTAAATAATAATAAATGTCTTAATCTAATCCAAGTTGACCTAAATGATAATATTTTATTGATAAGGTTGTTTTTTGTCGAGATACACTTTTCCAATAGAATTAGGACATGTGTTAGGGTAATATTAATATCATTTTTACCCTAAATTACCCTATTTACTTTTAACCATGGTAAAAAAAAGTAAAAAGTTACTTTTAACCAAAATTTATTTTTATCTTATTGAACCACATTTTACTCCTTGATATAAACTGTGTCTCTTCTATTTTTGAAATTACACTCACAGAAGCGGTAAAATTAAGTTTTACGTGAATTTCCAAATTCTCCTAGGAGGTGGGTAAAAGAGGGTGAAAAGTTCAATAAAATTTTTACACATCTAAAATTATTATGAACCGACTCAAATGAATTACAATGAAATTATATAACTATTATGTATCTATTTTGACATAAACTAATTTAAATAAAATAAATAATTATTTAAAAAAATCGGTTTTAACCAATAACTTAGTGTTTTTCACTATTCATCCAAAATTGATGTTTCTCAGAAAAATACCAAAAATATGGCCTAAGCTATATTTGGTATTATGAATTCAAAAATGATGTCTATTTTACCAGATTACAAAAATATAAGTTTCATTAATTAATATAAATTAATTCCCACTATCAAAACAAATAGCGTGTTTTTAAGAAATAATAACTATCAAAAGATTGACACTTACTTATGTCCAGTTTAAAAGTGAAATTATGTACAATGACCAACATTACATTAAATGGTAAAAATATATTATAAATATTCATTAAAACCACTCAAATTCATAATTTATCACTCTTAATTATTTCGATTAAAAAAGTTGTTTTTAATTAAAATTTAGTAATTTTCACTATTCATCAAAATATGAAAGTTATCTGAAAAGTACCAAAATTTTACCCTAAGATAATTTAGATATTCCGAATCCAAAAATGAAGACAATTTTGAAAGAAAAAATTTATAAAATTTCAAAAAGTGGGTGTTACTATTCCTAACTGCTATTTTGATTGGTCACGGTGTGTTAGAATCTCGAAGTTGCGTACAATGCAAGATATTGCATTATTCAAAGGGAAATGTACCGTGGAAGCTTGGGGTGTTACATTCTCCCCTCCTTAAATATATTTCTTCCTCACAATTTGAAAATTTTCTTCAAAAATAAAAGGATGAAAATAGAAAATACCTTTGTGGAAAACCCATATCGGAAATAGGGTTAATAAAAATATGACTTTAAAAGAAAGAAAGAGAAGTAAAAAGGTCACCCAAGATAGCCCATACTAGGATTCAATGAAAACATGGATATGGAGGAGAAATTAATCATTATGGTCTTATGGAGAGTTGTAGAAAACATGATTCGGAGAAAGTTAACTACAAGAAAATCACAAACTTGTGATTGGTTAAACGGTGTTTGATTCCCCAGTAAGAAAAGTTAACTGACAAATTTTTTGTTGTAAGTTACCTTTCATAAAGTTGAGGAATTTATTTAGGAGATTTACTAAGAACGTAAGGAAATATACCTACTTGTCATGTAAACTTTCCTTCTTTAATAAATTTTTACAACAAACCCGTCTTTCACTCCCAAAGTTAATAGAACTCAAAAATAGTCTATTTATCCTAATCGTATCGGGTTCCAAATATAATGAATTTATAATTCACATATCAGACCCTTTAAAAAAAGAAACTACATTATACCATCCAAGAACTTCATGTAGTCCAGTGGTAGGCGATAAATCCCAATTGCACTATGTTTGTGGGTTTGATTCCCACAGCTTTGTCTGACATGATGGGTTTTCACACGGTCTGCGTGTTGTCCTTTTTATAAATATCCTAAAATAACTTTAAAAATAGTATCCAATTTAAAATATAATCCATTCCATCCTTTATACTTATCCAAAATACTTCGATAAACTCTCAGTCCAAAACTTATATGAAAGGTAATCATAATGTATATCCTTTTTACCCCGTAATAGCATGTGAATACCTTCATCATGTATTCTTTTAAAACACTGAAACATCCTGAATTACCATAAAACCGTATTGATTACATTCATTCTCCCTTATTCCTTATAAAATACTAGATATACTTCATCCATCCAAAAATGTTGCAAACTCCAACAATGATGGAATATACAAATCATTAATCAGTTTCAAGGTAGTCAATAATATCCAATATAATTTACCCAAATCAACCATATATTATTCCAAAATTAGTACCTCAATATTAGGACTATATTAAGGTTTATCTTTCCTTAAACCACATAATTTCCAAAAAGTTTAACTCTCTTTAGAGTCACTTTTCTTAGTACCATAAAATCACAAATCCTCAATGAAATAGTACTGCAGTACAATCCTTATTTATTTCCAGTACATCATTGATACAACATTTCAATGAAATAATTCCAAAATAACAACACAAGAACACTAGTCATTCCTCTTCATCTATGGTAGTATCATAACTTTACTATTATCCTATAACATCATTTGCTGCATAGTCTGATGACTAGGACATTGGTTCATGTAATGTCAAAACTCCTTGAAGATGAATCATTTTACATTTGAAACCCTTTTCTTACCCTTGCAGTCACTTACATGGTGTCCTTTTTCTCCACACTTATAACATACTCCCATTCCCTTCAAGAAATTTCCAAAGTGATTCTTTCCACAGTTATCACATATGGGAAAATCATTCTTTACCTTCTTCCCTTTATCTGTCCTTCTCTCTACCATCCATTCCTTCTCTAGCTTCCCTTCAAATCCATATAACTCTGATAATTCTTTACTTATCTTATCAACACATGATACTATTTCTTCATATGATGATAATATGTGTGAGACTATTTCGTTTTAAATTCTGGCTTAAGAACATGAAATATATGATCTTTCTTACTCTTTGGATCATGCGTATTGCTGGAGTTCTCATTCCTTTTACTAGGAACCATTTCTAAACAATGGCATACACTAGATTAGTTTATGAATAGAAATACTTAATCCCAAACTTGTAAAACACTTCACATAAATTAAACAGTTTATGGATATAATCAATAATCATAAAAATGTCTTATTATAGGAAGTATACTCTAAAAAACCCTTCATAATGGTTTGTAATGAAAATGAGAATTATCCTTAGCATATCCCCCAGGAGTGTCGTAACCAAGAGTGCAGCAAGGCTCGTTGTCGTTCACTAGTTCTCGTTCGAGTCTAGCTCAAAGCGGTGTTTTCAAGTTTTACCCCTAGGTACATCTCTGATAGAGCCGCCTCTACCTGTTCGTATCCAGAGAGGGATGTATTGCTCAGAAAACTCACAAAATCTATACAATATCAAAATTCTAGGAAGTTATTCTATACTAATCCTCAATGTTTATCTTAGTTCTATGTACTGTAATTAGAGTTTATCTAAATCTATCTTCAAAGGTTTGTACTAAACTTCCTCTGATACCAACTGTAATGCCCTAACCCCAGTTACCTAGATTCGGTGCATTATTACATAACATTGGCATGATCACAAAAGATCAAATCTTGAAAGAATGATTAGTTTAGTAGCCTTAGAATCACTAGATATATTCATAAGTCTTTCATTTCATCACAAAGTGAAAATAACTACAACAACATCTTGTCTTCATATCCCCTCATACATTCCCTGCAGGTCATTCATAAATTACTTCTTCACATCCTGGGAAAAATTTAAAACATTGAAAGGGGTGAGCTCAGATGCTCAGTAAGGATAACAATATAGCAGAAACATTCATAAATAAGCATAAACATTTAAGGCAATGTATAAATAAAACAAAATCCTTTTAAACTTGAACTTCTACATGATATGGAAAAGATAAAATGAAATAATTCCATTTACTTTTTCACATGGATATTATACAACTCGAATAATCACATGCAATATCGATAACCACTTTCATAATGATGGAAATGCATAATGCCGAACTTTAATTTATGTGTCAAGGCCTCGTGCCAAGACAGAAGGGATGACTATAACCAGAACCCAACCCAGAGAGCCTCTGTAACTGGACTCTATCCTAGAGAGCCTATGTAACTAGACTCCAACCCAGAGTGCCTCTAATAACCGGACACCACCCCGGAGTGCCTCTAATAACCGAACACCAACTCGGAGTGCCTCTAATAACCGTACACCAACCCGGAACGCCTCTAATAACCGGACACCAACCCGTAGGGTCTGCTGTAACTGGACCCCAACCTGGAGGGCTTACTTTTACCAGTCCCCAACCCAGAACATACTAGTCGAACACATTTATCTTAAGAAGAGTATAAAACATAACATAAACATTCATATTAATACTAGCATACGAAATGCCAAAACATTAATCATAAACCATTAATGGCATAAAAATAACTCATCCATAGTCAAACATATCACAAAACCTTAAATAAAATATGGAAGATTTGAATCATAATAAATCAACTTCAAACAAGAGTAAAATTTATCAAAGGATGTTGACATAGATGAAATCAAAAACTATTTGAGAGAAAAATCTCTTATTTTGAAATCATTTAAAAGTCACATAATTATAAAAGAAAACATTTACTTTGAAAATATTCTTATAAGCATGTAAGGGAAGCTTAAAAGAATTTATAATGGAAAAAAATAGCCGCACCCACCGTATAAGTTAAAAAAATACATTCTTACCTTAATTCTGTAGAAAAGGTTAAAAAAGACCTTGTTTGGAAAACAACAGAAAGATCCCTTTATAATCTTCTTATAAAAAGTCAAACATGGGTATGAATGACTTTAACCCATATTCTAAAAAATAGTAAGAATGTTTTGAAATACATTTTTAAGAAACATGGATGTGGATGATAAAGAGGTCCCAATAGATAATTACTTATAAACAACCTCAGATAATGAAAATATTGTAAAATAAACCCTTACCAATTTGGTAACTTACGAAACATACAACCCATGAAAGAGGTATCATACAATGAATATGTAAATACACACAAATTAAAGTGTATTACAGAAAGAATACAATTATGGGAAGTACATACACCACACAACAGGTAATAGTGGCAATATGACATGAATCTCAAGGGAATAAGGAGTGAGATGAAAACCCCTTACCTAGTACTTTTCCTTTGTCGAGGGTAGGTTAACCTCCTTTAATTTGGGTAACTCCCTTTGGTTTGAACCAAAAAGAACTCTTGAAGTGCCTTCTACCTAATGTAAGGATTCTAGGAGGAAAAGAGGGATATATAGAGCTTAATTGGGCAGAGGATGGACGAGCCAAAAGGCTTGAGATTTGTGAGGAATTGTTTAGAAGTTGTGTCCTTTTATAAGGGGGAGGAGGTGCTCTTTAGAAAAAACTTAAAGTATTATTTCACAATAAATTAATATTCGGTTTCTAATGGCTCAAAAAGTGGATTATTCAATTGATAAGGTGATTATGGGTCTAAATTCGTTCAACTAATATATTTTAGATAGGTTTGGGTCATTATTTTAACCTTATCTTTTAGTTTTAACTCTAAGTTAATTAGTTTGACATTTACCATGTCACTTTTTATTCTTATATTATATAGTTAATAAACATACTATATATATCCAAGAGACCCCCAAGTGGTCCATTAATGATACAAATATCATGATATAAGTCCTTTGGCCGAACCTTATATTTTTAGGAATTTAATATCAATTAATAAAATAATATTTTTTTTAAAAACTCTTTTATGTCAATTTTGACACTATTTGGAATTTGATTTTTGTGAAATTCATAATAGCATGATTACTTCGAAAACACTTAATTAAATCAATACTAACATGACATATTAACATATAAAATTAGTGGAATTCATAAAAAAGTCTCAAATTACATTTATTTTGATATTTATAATATCACCTATTTTATTATTTAATTAATTAGGTAATTACTGCATCACCATTGTGTCATAAATAAATTAATTTATTTAATGTCTAAATATTATGAATAAAATACACTTATTTATGAAATCTTTTTATAATTCTAATGAATATTTATAATCGAATTTATCTTATGTATAACCCTCTATTAAAAATGTTTTAGTAATTAAACTTTGATTTTTATTCTTTTAAATCTTCTTTGAATTAAATAATAATAAATGTCCTAATATAATTCAAGTGGACCTAAATGATAATATTTTATTCTTAAGGTTTTTTTGGTCGATATTAACTTGTCCAATAGAATTAGGACCTGTGTTAGGGTAATATTAATATCATTTTTACCCTTTATTACTTATTTACTTTTAACTGTGGTAAATAAAAGTAAAAAGTTACTATTCACCAAAAAATATTTTTATTTTATTGAACCACATTTTACCCCTTGATATTAACTGTGTCTCTCAGATTTTCTAAATTCCACTCACAGAAGTGGTAAAATTAAGTTTTACGTGATTTTGCAAATTATCCTAGGAGGTGGGTAAAAGATGGTGAAAAGTTCAATAAGATTTTTATATAAATAAAATTATTATAATATGACTCCAATGAATTAAAATTAACTTATATAAGTATTATGTATCTATTTTGACATAAATTAATTTAAAAAATATAATTAATTATTTAAATAAAAAATCGGTTTTAACCAATAACTGAGTATTTTTCACTATTCATAAAAAATTGATGTTTCTCAGAAAAATACCAAAAATTCAGCCTAAGCTATATTTGATATTATGAATTCAAAAATTATGTCTATTTTAACAAATTAAAAACATATAAGTTTCATTAATTAATTTAAATTAATTCTCATTGTCAAAACAAATAGCGTGTTTTTAAGAAATAATAACTATCAAAAGATTGACACTTACTTATGTCCAGTTTAAATGTGAAATTATGTCCAATGACCAAAATTGTATTAAATGGTAAAAATATATTATAAATATACTTTAAAACCACTCAAATTCATAATTTATCACTATTAATTATTTAGATTAAAAAATTTGTTTTTAATTAAATTTTAGTAATTTCAATATTCATCAAAATATGAAAGTTATCCGAAAAGTACCAAAATTTCACACTAAGCTAATTTCGATATTCTGAATCCAAAAATGAAGTCAATTTTGAAAGATAAAATTTATAAAATTCCAAAAAGTGGGTATTAATATTCATAATGAAAATTTTGATTGGTCATAGTGTGTTAGAATCTTGAAGTTGCGTACAATGCAAGCTATTGCATTATTCAAAGGGAAACCTACCGTGGAAGCTTGGGGTGTTACAACCTCACAAATAGTCAGTAACATATGGAATATGTGGTGGCACAATTGTGTCCATGTAACCTACCAGCTCTGAGTGCCTATTTAGGGATATCTTGGATGGGACTTTAGAGAATCAACTACATATTCATTGAGGACATCAGAAATCTGAGTAGAAACCACCAACCACACCAACAAGAGACCCTAATGAGGCAAGAGTAAAACAAAAAAAATCAAGATTTAACCTAAATAATTAGATATGAACTGAAACTAGTTCAAACCCATTTCTTAAGAAATATAACTCAATAGAGAAATATGAATATATAATAAAAATAGATGAAAAAAGAAGAGTATAATATTTCTTGATGGTAACATGAAAATTCCAAGAAAAATAACCGTTAAAAATAGATCCCAATGGAGGATTGGAAAGGTAGGAGGTTCTCCTTTGAATGGGAAGGCTATATGTGGTGAGTTAAGGGAAATTTGTGCATAAAATAATCATGGAGAGGAAGTGTAATTTCATGATTTTTAACAATCTGGTATGCAAAACATTTGGCTACACAGTCTTCCATACACTGCTCCAACCTTGTGAAAGCTCTATAAAATAGGGAAATGTGGCTGCATAGTTTTCAGGGAAGGGAAGGCGCCTATGAACATATCTATGTGTCTCAAATAATTCCACCTTCCTGGTTGCATGGGTAGCCCTATAGAGTCGCATGCCTGTCCGTTAGGCCGTGCAGCCTGGATAGTGATACTGTCTATGGAGCATTGTTTTCACATCAATGGAATAAAAATTTTACTAACCACACAAAAACAACTCATCTCCTACTTTCCAACTAAATAATCACGAATTTTATCAAAAAATCATAGGAGAGAAATATAATAAACAATACGACCCAAAATAAAATAGAAAAAAACTCAAAATAACACCATATGAGTGATGAGTCATGATAATGAAGTGGTAAATCGTACACTTATCATCATTTTTAGAACAAATAATTTAATATTTCACTCATGCTCTACCGAGTCTTATATATCCCATAAATTTTACAATTGAATCACTCTACCACCTCACTGAATAATTTTTTTATAAGTAAAAAATATTTATGGTTTGATGATTTCATCTCATGTCCATTGTTCATCATTGAATGTTTTTTTTGAAATTTACTTCTAATAATTCTTATAATTATATCTCTTGTTCAATTTTATGTGACTTTGGGCATATATTTTGTCTCTTTATATTGATACAATACCAATCTATAAGAAAGGGAAATCATATTGGATATTCTAAGTCAACCGATGACTATATTATGATGAAGATATGGATACGAACAAATAATAGAAGTTACTTACATTATATGGGTCTTATAACCAACTAATGAGGTGTATTTATTTCAAATTGTTTGGATAAACTCAATAGTAGTTATATAAATATTTTTCAGGTTTATCATGATGTATTTCTAGATATAATTATTAGTCTTCCCCTAAATTGTGAAGTTGAGATTTCAATCAAACTAATATATGGTACTATATAAATTTCAACACTACATATATAAAAGAATCAATTGAGTTATAAAAATTAAAGAATAAACTATAGTATAATCAAGATAAGGGATTAATGTTCTATAGTGTGTCACTATGGGTTGTACATGTTCTTTTTTTGACAAGAATGATGTATGAATGAATCTTTATATTAATTATTGAGAACATAAAAATATACTATCAATTACTTGTATCTTCTACCCCATATTGATGAATTTTTTATTCAAAATCATGTAGATCAGTACATTATAAAAATGACCTTCATTCAGTATATCAACAATTAAGGGTCTGAAAGGATTATATATCCATGACAAACTTCTGTATGTGGTTTAGTCATTATTAATTTTTAGTGATTATTGTGGAATTTTTCAATGCCCTAATATCTTCATAGAACTAATGAATTTTGTATTTCAAGGTTACCTTTATAAATTTTAGGTACCCTTTATAGATAATATTCATATATTTTAAAAGTGAAAGGATGAACATGACGATCATTTGATTATTGTAGTGAAGACCCTGAGGAAAGTGGATTTTTATACTAAATTTATTAACTGTGAATTGTTTCTATATAAAGTTTCATTCATTGGTCATATAATATCAGGATAGTTTATATTGGGAGATCCTTCAATGATGTCTGTCATTTATAAATATATCATTAAAAAATTATTAAAACGATTTATAGTTTTCATTGGTTGGATGGATACAACAGATTATTTGTGTAGGATTTCTCATGGATATATAGTAAAATAAAAATTGAAGATTGGAAGGGATCCTAGTTCCTTTAGAAAAATGGATGTGGTGAGAATTTCTTAGAGATAAAAATACAATTGTCTAGTGAACCTATAATTATACTACCATGTAATTGAAAATGTTTTGTAATATTTAGGGATTCTTCAATGAATGGAATAGGATGTGTCATCATGTATCATGATATATATATAGCTTATTCCTCCCTAAAATTTATAATTTATGAGTAAATTACCCAACCCATGATTTTATGTTAGTTTTTTTAAATTTTTCATGGTGTTTTTGGAGGCATTATCCTTACAATTAATGAAGTTAAATTTATAATGATCATATAATATTGAAGAACAAATTCCTATCGAAAGAATTGAATATGATTCAAATGTGATGGTCATAGTTAGTAACACATTATGAATAGTCAATATACTACCAATATATAAATGAGAACAAGGGGGTTGTTTCTCTAACTCAAAAATCCCATATTAGTCTGTCCATGATGTAGATTTAAAGCTATATAATATTTATAGATTTATAGAAAAAATATTTAATTATTTAGGAATGGAGAAAATTAATATATCTTTAGATGAATATTCAACCATTCATCCTTGGGTAGACTAAACAAGAGTATATGAAGGATGTGGAATTATAGAATAAGCTGATAAATTTCTAGAGTTAAACTATGATTGTAATGGAATGATATGTTTTAAGAGTCGAGTATAGGTCACATCAATACATTAATTAATGAATATGAATTTGGATAAATCTCATAGTTCATAATTATTTATTCATCCTAAAATTACGAAGGTTTATACATATATGAAATATTATTTTTTGTAAAATAACATAAAAAGGAATATTATATAGTATTAATTTAAATTCTATGTTTGTTAATAAGTTATTTCTGAGTGAAATAATTCTATGTTGATGTTTTAACCATTACCCATATTATAATTCTAATGGGAAAAAATTACAATTGATTTATTCATTAGACTCCTAAAAAATATGAATATAATATGTATATTTGGTTTTAGTCAATCAAGATACAATGTTATCAAACATCATTAACCTTAGAGAATATTTCTATCTTTGTCAAATTTCTAGAGTGTAAAGTAAGGAAGTGGTAATATTGCATGGATAAGAACCTGCAAATTTCTTTTATTAGGATATGATGTTTTCCATGACATTATTGAGAATACTTAAGTGGGATTTAGATATATAGTTTAGGTTTGGAACTAAATATCATCCTCCAAAATATGGTCAAACTTAGAGGGAAATTAAACACCTAGAATATTTATTGAAATCATGTTCTATAGATTTTAAAAGAGGTTGTGATCCACACTTTCCTATGGTATACATTTCTTACAATAATAGATTTCATTCTAGAATTGAAATGGATAATTATGAATACATATATGGTGGGATGTACATAAATCAGATGTATTGGAATGAAGTTAAACAAAAAAAGGCTATTGTGACCCGAGCTAGCTGGGGAAATGGCAGTGAATATATGATCTATTTAGTAGAACACAAGGACCACTCTGAGTTGAATAATTTTTTTGGAGATTATCATAATTGAGATCAAGAGTTTGAAATTTTTAAGAAGGTATTGGTAAAAATTTATCCATGGAAATTTTTTAATATATTTTAAAATAAGTGTAAAATATTCTCATGATATATCAATTTCATTTAAATGATAGACTATATAATGAAAATTTATTATATCATGGTACATCCTCTAAATCTTCCTCAAGAACATGATTTTTTTCTTGTATATATAATATTATGGTACATAATAGAACATTAAAATAAACTCAAATCCTATGTCCATATCACAGGAGTATGATCCTTATTTTTATATAAAGTGGTGGAGATCCTAGATCGAATAGTGAGTGTCCCAAAAAATAGGACCCCTCAACAAGTCAATGTATTGTGGCTAAATTATATATTTAGGGAAGCCATATGGAGACCCAAAGAAAAGATTATGAAGAAGTACACCCAATTTTTTTAATCATAGTAGATGATTTTTGAGTGAAATAATAATATAAGTGGGTATAATTTGACAACTTCATAGTGAATAACATATTTAACTTTTAATAATTTTTTATTTATTTTCGTGTAATATTTAGTCACAATATTGAGTTTAAATGGACATCAATGCATAGTTAAAATAATATTATGTAATGTGATAGTTATTTCAATGATGATGGACTATTTAGTATGAATAAAAATAACTAAATGATGATATTTTTTTTCGCATATTTATAAAATGAATTCATTATTTTATTAATTGGTTTTAAATTAAAATAAAATAATTTGAACGTAGAAGATATTTTTTTCTAAAAAACTATTTTTATATTCCTAAGGTATTTTAATTCTAATAAATTATCAAAATATATTTTGATAAATTATTTTAATGATATTTTTAGATAATATATTCAATTATATATTTTAACAGCCATTTAATAATTTTCACATGGGATTTGATGAATTTAAAATCAGTTTTATGCTTAAAAATGTATTTTGATAAAAATAGTTTTCTTGTTTTTTGATGAGTTATATTAAAACTAGTTTTAAAAAATTATAGAAATTTAAATTTTAGAAGAGGTTAAGTATTGGAATCTATATTGATAATATAATTTAATAATGTATAAATAATTATTGTTCAAAATAAATTGTAAAAATACTTAAAATTTGTTAACACGGTTATGGTTAAAATGACCTTACTAAGGGTGGGGAATTAAACTAAGAGATAATATCCAAAATATCAAAAAATAAATAATTAATTTTGATTAGAGGCTGACATTTCACCTTTTACTTTATCTCTTATAATATTTTTAATTTTTTAGCCACTTGATTTGAGAGTCACTTTATTACATTTTAATATTCTAATAAATTTGAAGCTCTCCAACCCTTGTAAAATGATAACACCTATCCCTCCTTATAAAATATAATATTCCATATATATCAATCAATCCCAAACATAGTAATTTCAAAAAACCCCTAAAAAATTCCTCTAGTTATTTTTTAGACATAATACCATCCTTTCAATATTTATAGTGTAATACCAATGAGATTTCATAATTAATAGGTTTAACTCTTAAGTGAGTATATTATATTTTATTTCCTCATATTCCACAAATAAATATATTACCTCCAATGTAAAATCATAATTTAAAAATATTAAGTTTATTGGATTGTCATTATTTTGATGGATCAACCATTTCCAACCTCCTCTCAATATAATAGAAAATGAATGTGTCACTCATGTGTATGTTTGGACTACGACTCCACACAAGAATATGAATCAATTTCAATATCCATCACTCATAGTTTGTTATAATGAATGATTTAATGTTAATATATTATATTTTTTATTTTATTAGGGTTATTTAATTATAGGACATTATCTAACTTCTTACATTTTTGTATATTGGAAATTGATAACGTATCTCCTTCATACGCATGGACTAACACCTCTATGAAATGATTTGATTATATTTTCATCTAATATTTATATTAATGACAATAAATATTTATATTATGAATAAATATGATACCTATTTCAGGATAAATTGAATTTATATGATGAAACCATTACCATGGTTCATGTACTAGAACTATGGAATAAAAACATGCATGGAATGCAAACCTTTTTTAACAGAAATATTATTATCAATAAAGAAAATCATAATAAAAGTATAATTAGAAGTAATAATTCATTGAATAATAGTATTTTATGTATGCATATTGTTTTTGAAAATATTTATAATAAATATATATGTATTACAATTGATATTTTAATATATATAAGGAATGATAAAACTTGAGGCAATGGATTTATGATTCTGTATTATTTTAATCAGGACTGTGTATGCTTGAATTTCCATTAGAGGAAATAATATGTATATTTTCCTAAAATCAATTAATTTTTGTATCACATATATATATATATATATGTTTTATTTATTATTACCATTTTACACTCTTTGTTACTTAAAATTATCGAGAAAATGTTTTAAGGAAAATATAACCTTATTTTCCCTTTTGCCGATAAAAATTTTCATCCATGCCCATATCCTAAAAATTATTTAATAATTGTTTATAACTATACACCAAATGTTTTAAAAAGTTATTTTTTACCACATTTAAAATTATTTACAAAATTTTACAAATAAATAATTTTATAGAATCCATTTTTCTAAAGAGACATTTTTTTGATATTTTTACAAAGGTTTGAGGGGAACGTTTTCCTTTAATTTATACAACATGAAAGAATTTTCCTAATTTCATGACCATTTAATTATTTGAAGCATACATTATATGTTTACATGGTTATTTTCAATGATATATAATTTTCATTATTCTAGTAATTTTTGTATAAAATGTCACCAAATGAAAAGGATATTACCTTAGGTTTTCTATGAATTGGTGAAATGTTCAATTAAATGTATTTTTTATTAAGTTCCATATTATTTAAGGATTATTATGATTCACTGGTGATATGATCATATGATAAAAATGAATTTAATTTTATATATGGATAATGATAATCACAATTTAATGATAATTTTATGAAACTAGTTTCTTTCCTAAAGTTTAATTGTGTTATAATGAATCTTTTGTGAAACATAATTTTTAATATATGGGTTATTTTCTAATGAAATGATTAAATAAATATGAAATATATTTCTTATCAATAAGTTATGATATAATTATATGAATAATATTTAAGGACCGTATGGATAACATATGTATGTTTTTTTATTTTATGGGTGGTCCCAAAATTACATAGCATTACAGTTCATCTGGTAATGATGAATATATAATGAGCTATTAAGGACTAGAATGGGTAGTAAACCCAATTTAGTAAGGGACTCATTCCACTATGAAAATATTAGGAGATTACCATAAAAATTGAAGAGATGTAATAGAGAGTGAACCCGATCTAATATGATATCCTTAGTTGTGAGCCTCGACTACAAAGATAATTTTAGTTTTTTATTTGTATTACATAATATGTTTTCTTATGATAATGATATGATATCATATATCTTGATTTATGGTTGATCATTTTTCGAAAAAATGACATAATTAATTTTTAATGAAAAATTATTATTCCATGATTTATGGTTGATGATATTTGAATGTTTGGTTATCATTATTTTATGTTATGATCATGTTAACATTCAATTATGATAATCTTATACACACTTATGATCATTGATAGATATATTTTATGTTTACCATTACTGAGTTTATAATATCACCCATTCTTATGTATTATTTCCCTTTTATATGATGAATATTTTTTATTAGGGTATGTATATGAAGTGTACTATTTCTGACGATATTTGTGGGACATGTTTGAGATCTTTCATAAAAGAAAGTGATTTATGAATCAAGTCTCAAAGGAATCTAATAATTTATATTTTTGGTATGTGTTTTTTGTGAGACATATTGAATATTAATATAAAATTATGCATATATGTGTATTAAATTCGTGGGTCTCATAATAATATGGGATTATAGTGAATATTATAGTTAACGATAACGAAGTCCTCCAACATGCCATGTGTTTGTAACCAACATCTAGAGTATAATCAAACCTAAATGTGATAAATTACCCTTATAATCCTTAGAACATAAGATAAACCACCTAGCACCTCCATGTAATATAAAATAACCCAACCAATAATATTGGAATATTTCATACATAAACAATGTATGTTAAATAATGTACCAAAATACAGCTCCAATTGAAGTGACTAAAACACCAATCCGGACCTCTAATAGCTAGTATAGGCTATATTAATCACCAAATATCTCGTGGAAACCTATAAAAACTATTTAAATATATTATGGTTATCATACATGTACAATCATTATTATCCACTAAAAAAAGCTACGGTATATATAGAATAAGTATAACAATGCCTCATTGTGAAAAAATGCATCTACGGAAGGAAATGTATCACCCATCCACACTATGGACCACTCCCCAAACATTTCATTCAAGTATACTAATGTATTATCAAAATAATATATATTACGAAGGTTCCTTGAATCCACTTCTCCACTGATATGGGAAGTCTCATTCCCCAATGTAATGAATGCTAAAATTTATACGTTTAATATCATCCTATCCACACATCCAAATACCTTGTCATTTCTATAATAACCATTGCACAAATGACATATCAATACACCATGTACCATATTCACATGAAATAATCATCATAAAAAGGTAATTTCAATGTAAAGGGAATGAACATAAAGACCTCTTTCATCCTTCAATGTCCCCTATATTGAAACAACAGTACTTCAAAAACCATGCCAACTGGTATATATATATATAAAATAACTAATATCCATTGTTTCCAATATATTTATATTTCTAATTCATTAAAACTTGAAATCCAAAATTACATCTGATTTTACATAATGGAAGATAGAGAAACTGACCATAGTTTGTCATTTCCACATGGATGTTTGGGTAAACCATTGGATCCCGAAAGAATATGAGGTCCAATATGTTTGAAAATATTATATGGTCTTGTGTAATAAATATTTAGAAAATATAATATTTAAAATGATCATAAAAACTAATCCTATTCTCCCAACCTGATAGACGTGATGACCTTAGTGAACCATAAGACGAACAAGCCTCAGTGGCCCAACTGACGAGCAGACCTCATTCACCCAACATATGTGAGGAACTCACTAGCCCAGAAGAGGTGTGGACCATAGTGGCCTAGTAGATGAGCGGACCTCTATGGCCCATCATACATACAGAGCTCAGTGGCCACGAAGACATGCAGACCTTTGTAGCCTAGTAGACAAGAGGACCTCAGTGGCCCAATAAACCATTGTTACGCATCGTAGATGAGCCTGTCGGCATTACAAGATGTTCAGCAATATGACTGAATGCATTTCTTTATATACTTTAGGTTATACCTATATGAGCTGACTCAAGAGATTGTAGAATCGAAATAATGATGTAGATTGCTCAATTTACAAGAGGGGGGGGGGGTGAATTTTATACTTTAAAAATTCCTTTGGAACCTTTAATGTTAGTTTTGAATAACAATTTTTTCCTTAAGTAAAGGAAAGGGATAAGTTTAAAAAAGTTAAACTAAGCAAATTTATAACACCTCTAACATTAAATGAAAACTTGGAAAGAGATTCTGAAAATAAGTTCCAGAAATATGATTCTGGAAATTGAAACTTAACAAAAGATTACAAAATTAGATTCTACCTTAAAGTGTATAGAATCTAAATGAAATAGAGTACAAGTAAGGAAGTATAAGAAAGTTATACCTTCCTTATAATACAAAATTCAGCAGAAATAAACAAGTATAAAAACCACAAGTAACAATATATAAGTCTTTTAACCCAAAGAGAAGGGTATCCAAAAACCTTGGATAAAGGTCCCTTGATTTATACTTTCAAGCAAGTCTGTCTTACCCACACTAGTGTAAGCCCTCGATACGAATATTGGAGTGTCTCTGTCTTGCTATCCCCACAAGCCCTCAACTTCAAGGTAGTTGGAAACCTCTGTCTTCCTCAGCAAGGAAGCCCTCGAACTTCAAGGTAGTTGGCACCTCTGTCTTCTTATCCCAGGAATTCCTCGAATGTAATCACTATCATTTAGAGTCGCACGAAGCAAAAAATTGAACGATCGGTTCGGTACGCACAAGGCATGAAAAGCTTTCTCTCTCTAGAAATCACCTTAGCAGCGTGTGGTCTCTAGATTGATAAACTTTATTCTCTATATTGATCTCTTTCAAATGAGCTCCTATTTATAGGTAAGGTAGGCCTCCTTCCCAATGGTCATATTTTCCTTAAAAATTGGAGCGACCTGTACACGTGTCACTTAACCAACGATTAGTTTATAACAGAATAGACGACATCGTTTTATAACATAACCAATGTAACATGATGTATGACATTGTTTTAAAATCTTACTCAAAAGTTCGGAGTGAAGGTTTGGAGTGTAAACAAAAATTCAAAGAGTATACAAATTATAAAAGTGTAAGAAAAAAAAGTTCAGAGTCTAACCAAAAATAATTTTTGGAGTATAAATAAATTCGGAGTGTATAAAAAAAATATGACCAGATTTTTTTTAATAGGTGAATTCGGAATGAGAATTCGGAATGAGAATTCGGAATGAGAATTCGGAATGAGAATTCCTCATTAGAATTCGGAATGAGAATTACTCATTATAATTCATAATGAGAATTCCTCATCAGAGTTCGTAATGATAATTCGTCATCAGATATCGTAATGAGAATTCATCATCAGAATTCGTAATGAGAATTCATCATTAGAATTCGTAATGAGAATTCATTGTTGAACTTCATAAGGATTCGTATCCTGAATCTGGAGTAGAACATAGTCAGAGTTTGTATCCAGAGTTCGGAATGAAACTTTATCACATTTCTCATTCGGGATTTTAGAGTGAAGCTTTATTACAGTTCTTATCCAGAATTCGGATCGTAAAAACTAAATACTTCATATCAAAGTTTCAAACAATTCCGAGAAAATAGAAATGAATCCAAATCTCATAATTAAGAAAAATCTGGATGAAAATATGATAAGGATAATTTTTCTTACAAAATTAATTTTCCTTATAAAAGAAATTTTCCTTATAAAATCGATTTTTCTAATGATAAGGTGTTTGTAATTTTCAAAACAAGAAGTGTAACGCCCCGACCCCAGCTACCCAGAGTCGGTGCATTATTTACATAACATTGGCATGATCACAAGAAAGATCAAATCTCGAAAGACCGATTGGTTTAGTAGCCTTGGAAACACTAGATATATTCATAAGTTTTACATCACATCATAAAATGAAAAACTACTACAACAACATAATGTCTCCATAATCCACACTACTATCCCCTCATAATATCCCTGCAGGTCATTCATAATTTACTTCTTCACATCCTGGGGAAAAATAAAACATAGAAAAGGGGTGAGCTCAAATGCCCAGTAAGGATAACAATATAGCTGAAACTTTCATAAATAAGAATAAACATTTAAGGCAATGCATTACTAAAACAAAAGCCTTTTAAAATTGAACTTCAACATGGTATGGCAAAAGTAAAATGAAATAATGCCATTTACTTATTCACATGGATATTCTACTAATCGAATAATCACATGCAAAAATCAATAACCACTTTCATAATGTTGGAATGCATAATGCCAGACTATCATAACCACATAGCCAAGGCCTCGTGCCAAGGCTACAAATAAGATTTTGTCAAGGCCTTGTGCCAAGACACTAGTTTGTCTCATGAGACCTACCGATGCATCGAGGAGCTATAGCGGGCTCCACCCGTCACTTATTAAGTCCAATGCATTCCCATATGAAAAGGTTTAAACATAACATAAACATTCGTATTAAAACTAGCATACGAAATGTCAATACTTTCACAATAAACTATGAATGGTATAAAAATAGCACATCCACAGTCAAACATATCACAAAACCTTCAATACAATATAGAAGTTTTGTATCATAATAAATCAACTTCAAATAATCTTAAAATCCATCAAAGGATGTTGACATAGATGAAATCAAAATTCTTTTAAAAGAAATATCTCCTTTTATTTTGAAATCATTTAAGATCCATATAAAATAAAACATTTTCTTTGAAAATATTCTTATAAGCTTGTATGGGAAGCTTCGACGATTTTATAACGGCGGAAAATAACCGCACCCGCCGTATAAGTTAAAAAAAACATTCTTACCTCAATTCTGTCGAAAAGGTTAAAAAGGACCTTGTTTTGAAAACGACGGAAAGATTCCTTTATAAACCTCTTATAAAAAGTCAAACAAGGGTATAAATGACTTTAACCCATATTCTTGTAAATAGTAAAAATGTTTTGAAATACATTTCGAAGAAACATGGATGTGGATGATAAAGAGATCCCAGTAGATTATTACGTATAATACAACCTCGGATAATGAAGAGATTGTGAAATAACCCTTACCTTGTACTTTTCCTTGTTTGTGGTAGGTTAACCTCCTGTATAATGGTGAAATAATTGTTATGAAATTATACAAGAATCATATACATTAATATGATATCATATATGATCTTTTAATATTGATTTGATGATAATATCTTAGTATTATCGTTGTTTCGGGTGTTAACTTACTTGTTTTCTTTCATATGTTTTGTTACGTAAGAAATGTTTGTAAAGGATAGGTTGTATATTATTCATATCCAGAATGATATCAAGTCCTTAAACATCATTTTTAAATCATAAAATGATAATTACGCTTTAATGGTTACGATGGAGAATGAATCTCATCGCGTTCGTGGAGACGGTAGTCCGTACGTACGCACGAGCGACAATATCATTCTTTTGATATTAAAATAATATATAAATGGATGGTATATCATATATACAGAATCATTAACATGTTATATTTATTATTTACATGAGTTACACATCATTATTATACCCATCCAAATAATATTATATTGAATAACAATTACACCACGACGTGGAGACGGTAAGCCGTACGTACGCACGTATGGTGACATGTTATTCAAAGGGTGGATAGAATACTGAATATGATTGTACCATATTTATAATAACATCACAGTATATGTGAGATACTGGAGTTATTATTTCAGAATGGTAAGAACAAAGGAAGAAGAAGTGGAAGAAGAAATGAACTTAGAAAAGGGTGGTGAGATCATTACCTCTTCTTCGGGTTCTTCCTTTTGATTTGATCAAAAGGGCTCCTTAGGTTGGCTTTCTGATCAAACTAAGGCCTCTAGGTTGTATTGAGGGATGTTGGGAGAGTATTTGGGCAGAGTTTGGCCGAACCAAAAGGCTTTAGAGGTGTGAAGAAATGAGAAGGAGGAGTGCCCTTTTATAAGAGGGGTGAGGGGCACCTTTGGAAAAGCTAGAAATATTAATTTATAATAAATTCATATTCGGTTTCTAAAGGCTCCAAAGTTGACTATTCAAAGGATGAGGTGGGGATAGGTCGAAAACAACTCATCCAATAGAATTTAGACAGGTTTGGGTACTTATATTAACCTTATCTTTAAGTATTAACTCTAAGTTAATTAGTTTCACTTTTACAATGTCTCTTTGTATTTTTATATAATATGGTTAATAAACTTACTATATACATCCAAGCGACCCCCAGGTGGTCCATTAATGATTAACCTATCATAATATAAGTCTCTTGGCCGAACCTTAGATTTTTAGGAATTTAATATCAATTAATAATATAATATTTGTTTTAAGAACTCTTTTATGTCAATTTTGACACTATTCAATAGTTGATTTTTGTGAAACTCATAACAGATTGATTACTTCGAACAAAGTCCATTAAATCAATCCTAATATATCATATTAGCCTAGAAAATTAGTTTAATTCATTAAAAGTTTCATATTATATTTATTTGGGTATTTATAATATCAATTATTTTAATTTTTCACTATTATATTAATTACTGCATCATCATTGTGTCATAAATAAAATAACTTATTTATTGTCTAAAAATTATAAATAAAATATCATTATGTAGGAAATCTTTTTATCTTTCTAATGAATATTTATAATCGAAAAAACATGTATAACCCTATGTAAAAATTGTTCTTCTAAAAGATATATGCTTGTGTCATTTTTGTATTCATTTTAACTTAATTAAAATAAAGTGTCATTATCACTTACAAGTGGATCCATGGGGTCCCAAAATTGACACAAAGATGCCCATGGTCGACCATGTATCAACCAATAGGGTTAAGACACGTTTTAGGGTAATTTTTTATTATTATAATATTATTTTTTTTAACCCTTATTTACCGGATTTACCCTTTAACCATGGTAAATAAAATATTTACCGCAGTAATTATTCAAAATGTCTAAAAATAAAAGTTACCTATTTACACAATTTGAACATCCTGATTCCAAATATGGAATCCATTTTCCTAAATTCAAAACACAGAAGTGGCAGAAATTAATTTAAAATTAATTCCCGCTGTCAAAACAAAAAGCGTGTTTTTAAGAGATAATAACTATCAAAAGATTGACACTTGTTTATGTTCGGTTTAATTGTAAAATTATGTCCAATGATAAACATTAAATTGAATGGTAAAAATATATTCTAAATATACTTTAAAACCACTCAAATTCATAATTTATCACTATTAATTATTTTGATTAAAAAAGTTGTTTTTAATTAAAATTTAGAAATTTTCACTATTCATCAAAATATGAAAGTTATCCGAAATGTACCAAAATTTCACCCTAGGCTAATTTTGATATTCCGAATCCAAAAATGAAGTCCATTCTGAAATATAGAATATATATGATTTCAAAAATTAGGTATTACTATTCACAACGGCTAGTTTAATTAGTTGTGGTGTGTGTTAGAACTCGAGGTTGCGTACAACACACGCTATCGCATTATTCAAAGGGAAACGTACCGTAGAAGCTTGGGGTGTTACATTCTCCCCTCCTTCAAATAATTGCGTCCTCGCAATTTCTAGGGTATTACTGCATAAAAAGACTCGGGTGGTTCTTCATCATAAGTTCCTCGGGTTCCCACGTTGCCTCTTCCATCTTATGATTTCTCCACAAAACTTTTACCAGACGCGTCGTCCGGTTTCTCAGTACTTGTTCTCTTGTATCAAGAATCCTGACGGGCTCTTCACAATAGGAAAGATCGGGTTCCAGTTCTAATTCCTCATAGGTGAGTACATGCGTTGGGTCAGGCATGTATTTCCTCAACAGAGATACGTGGAACACATCGTGAACTTTGGAGAGACTTGGCGGCATTGCCAATCGGTAAGCTACAACCCCAATTCGTTCTAGAATTTCGAAAGGTCCGATGTACCTGGGACTCAATTTACCTTTCTTACCAAAACGTATGACTCCCTTCCACGGAGATACCTTTAGGAAAACATGATCACCAACTTGAAATTCCAAATCCTTCCTTCGATTATCGGCATAGCTCTTCTGCCTACTTTGAGCTGCTTTGATGTGATTTTGGATTACCTTTACCTTTTCCATCGTTTCCTCCACCAGTTCTAGACCTACAAGTTTTCTTTCACCGACGTCATCCCAACAGGTTGGTGTACGACATCTCTTTCCGTATAACGCTTCATATGGTGCCATCTGAATACTCGAATGGAAGCTATTGTTATAGGAAAATTCTACTAGTGGTAAATATTGATCCCACATACCCTGAAAATCAAGTGAGCAAGATCTCAACATGTCTTCTAAGGTCTGAATAGTCCGTTCTGATTGTCCGTCTGTCTAAGGGTGGTAAGCAGTGCTCAAATGAAGTTCAGTATCCAGGGATTTCTGAAGACTTTTCCAAAATCTTGAAGTAAAACGGGGATCACGATCAGAAACAATCGATAGGGGTACTCCATGAAGTCTCACAACTTCATTAATATATAGTCTTGCTAGACGTTCCAGGGGTAGATATTCTCTTATAGCAAGAAAATGTGCTGACTTGGTAAGACGATCAACAATAACCCATATTGCATCGTTCCTTCTAGGAGTCTTTGGTAGCCCCATGACAATGTCCATCGTAATATTGTCCCATTTCCACTCCGGTATGGGAAGAGGTTGCATGACTCCTCCAGGTTGTTGCCTTCCAGCTTTCACTTGTTGACAAACCATACATCTTGACACAAAATCAGCAATCTCCCTCTTCATGTTGTCCCACCAAAAATGTTCCTTCAAATCTCTATACATTTTGGTGCTCCCAGGGTGTATAGAGAAATTGGAACTATGAGCATCATCCAACAATTCCCTTTTCAGATCAGGTAAATCGGGAACAAAAAGTCTCTTCCCGAATTTCAAAATTCCATCTTCATACACAAAGTCTCTCAATCTCCCATCATTCACAGCTTTAATCTTCTTTTGGAATTCTTCATCATCGGTCTGAGAACTCTTAATCCTTTCTAGTAAAGATGGTTTGGCAACCATTTGAAAAAGCATTGATGTTTCACCTTCCCTGGTTATTCCCATGTCCATCTTCACTAGCTCCATGAAAATTGGATCCCTTTCAATTCTCATATTGTTCAAAACTCCATGGTCTTTTCTACTCAAAGCATCTGCCACCTTGTTTGCCTTCCCTGGGTGGTATTGTATCGTACAATCATAATCCTTGAGTAATTCAAGCCATCTCCTTTGCCTCATGTTGAGTTCTTTTTGTGAGAAAATATACTTCAAACTCTTGTGATCAGTATAAATCTCACATTTTTCACCATAGAGGTAGTGCCTCCATATTTTCAAAGCAAAGATCACTGCTGCTAACTCGAGATCATGAGTAGGATAGTTTTGTTCATGAATTTTCAACTGTCGTGATGCATAGGCAATAACTCTATCATTCTGCATAAGGACACAACCAAGTCCTTTCTTTGATGCATCACTATAAATAACGAACCCATCATTCCCTGATGGTAGAGTCAATATAGGAGCATTGACTAATCTTCTCTTCAGTTCTTCGAAACATTATTCACACTCTTTTGTCCAAACAAATTTAACCCCTTTACGTGTGAGCTTCGTTAATGGGTTAGCCAATCGGGCAAAATTCTGGACGAAATGTCGATAATAACCTGCCAAACCAATAAAACTACGTACCTCAGTTATATTCGTAGGTGCTGGCCATTCTTGGATTGCCTTGGTCTTAGAAGGATCAACAGAGATTCCATCTTTAGAGACAATATGGCCAAGAAAAGAAATCTTCTGAAGCCAGAATTCACACTTGCTAAACTTTCCATATAATTCATGCCTCCTCAGAGTCTTCAAGATAATGCGCAAGTGATTTTCATGATCTTTGTAGGTTTTGGAGTATACCAAGATATCATCAATAAATACCACCACAAATTCATCGAGATAGTCCTTGAAAACTCTATTCATCAGATCCATGAATACAGAGGGTGCATTAGTCAATCCAAACGGCATTACAGTAAACTCGTAATGCCCGTACCTGGTTCGAAATGCTGTCTTCAGAATGTCTTCCTTCTTCACACACAACTGATGGTATCCAGATCGAAGGTCAATCTTTGAAAAGTATTGAGCTCCATGCAGTTGGTCAAATAAATCATCAATACGAGGTAGGGGATACTTGTTCTTTATCGTTATAGCATTGATCTCCCTGTAGTCGATACATAACCTCATAGATCCATCTTTCTTTTTAACAAAAAGAACAGGGGCTCCCCATGGAGAAACACTAGGGCGAATAAATCCCTTATTACTCAATTCCTCTAGTTGTTTCTTTAGTTCGACTAGCTCTACAGTGGCCATTCTATAAGGGGTCTTCGATATAGGCCTTGATCCAGGAATTAAATCAATGGAAAACTCTACTTCTCGTTCTGGAGGATGTCCAGGTAAATCTTCCGGAAATACATCTACAAAATCTTTCACAACAGGTACATCCTCTATTTGAACATTCCTTTCCTCACCGACAGTTATTTCATTCTCTTCCTCCCCGATAATTGAATTAAGTTGAGCTACAGGGGGTGGATCTAAATAAGAATTAGGTGGTGACGATTCTGCTCTAAAAATAAGGTGCTCCTTATCATTATCATCAAGAATCGTAACCTCTTTCTTCTTACAATAAATCTTCGCATCATAGTCCGAAAGCCAGTCCATACCGAGGATTATATCAAACTCAATCATAGGTATGACGATGAAATCAGCAGATAAAGAAAATTTATGTGCTCTAATGGGGACTGATTCACAAAACTTTGTTGCAACGTTACTTCCCTTAGGAGTTTTAACTGACAACTCCCTTATTAAATCAAATTGGAAATATCTAATTTTCTTAGCAAACTGGGAAGATATGAAACAATGCGATGATACAGAATCAAATAATGCATTTGCTAAACTTGAGGAAACCATTAAATTACCTGCCACCACGTCTTTCGGAGTTTCTACCTCAGCAGTAGTGATAGCATAAGCCTGGCCTTGATCCCTTGGCCTTTTCTGAGGTAAGTTCTCCTGACTCTTAGGGCATGCATTTGCATAATGCCCAATCTCCCTGCAATTGTAGCACTGAACGTTGGTAGCTTCCTTCTTCCCCTTGCAATCATGAGCTTGGTGGCCTTTTTCACCACACTTGTAACAGACTCCCATTCCCTTCAAGCAAGTACCAGGATGTTTCTTCCCGCATTTACCACAAGATGGATATTCAACCTTTCCCTTCTTCCCCTTATTTCCATTCCCAGATTGATCAGCAGGTCTCTTCTTCTCTTGCTTTGCTTTAAAGTCATAAGACTTAGAGAATTCCTTTTCGGTCTTGATGGCACATGAGACAATGTCTTCGTACGATGAAAAGGATTGTGAGACTAATGCTCGACGGAGAAATGGTTTTAACCCATCAAAGAAACGATCAATCTTACTTCTTGGGTTGCGTATATAATCTCCAGCATACCTCGCTAACCTTGTAAAGTTAGCCTCATACTTTGTGACATTCTCATCCTCCTTTTGTCTTAGACTCAGAAATTGCCTTTCCATATCTGCTCGATGGTCGCGAGGGAAGTATTTTTCTAAAAACAGATCTTTGAACTCCCTCCATTCCATGTTTGATACTTCATCATCTTCCTTCATGTTTTGAATCAATGACCACCATTGATCAGCATCTCCAGTGAGGCGGTAAACTGCCATGGTAACTTTTTCCCTTTCACTACTCCCCAAAGCCTGAAATATTTTCTCTAGGGAAAATATCCATTGCTCAGCTACTAAGGGATTTGTACTTCCATTGAACGTTGGTGGTTGTTGTCTCATGAATCGATCTAACATTGATCCTCCACGCTGCGGATCAGGGTGCTCCATACGGGTAAGGTTATTATTCATAACCTGAGTAAGTTGTCCCAGTACGGTGATTAGCTGATCAGCACCAGTTGCATCACCAGCCCCACTATAATTATCTTGAGCAGGAGGGCAATCCCTACATGGAGTGCTTGCATTGATACGGTTTCCATTTCTTCCACTAGGCGCCATTTCTAAACAATGGCATAAACTAGATCAGTTTATGAATCAAAATACATAATCCCATACTTATAAAACACTTAACATAAATTGAACTATCTATGGATATAATCCATAATCATAAATATGTTTTCTTTGAGGAAGTATATACTCATAAACCCTTCATAATGATTTGTAAAGAAAGTGAGAGTTATCCTAAGCATATCCCCCGGGAGTGTCGTAACCAAGAGTGCAGCAAGGCCCGTTGTCGTGCACCAGTTCCCGTTCGAGTCTAGCTCAAAGCGGTGTTTTCGGGTTTTACCCCTAGGTACATCTGTGCCAGAGCCGCCTCTACCTGCTCGTATCCAGACAGGGATGTATTGCTCGGAAAACTCACAAATCTCTACAATACCAAAATTCTAGGAAGTTCTTCTATACTAATCCTCAAAGTTCATCTTAGGTCTACGTGCTCTAATCAGAGTTTATCTAAATCTAGTTTCCAAGGTTTGTACTAAACTTCCTCTGATACCAACTGTAACTCCCCGACCCCAGCTACCCAGAGTCGGTGCATTATTTACATAACATTGGCATGATCACAAGAAAGATCAAATCTCGAAAGACCGATTGGTTTAGTAGCCTTGGAAACACTAGATATATTCATAAGTTTTACATCACATCATAAAATGAAAAACTACTACAACAACATAATGTCTCCATAATCCACACTACTATCCCCTCATAATATCCCTGCAGGTCATTCATAATTTACTTCTTCACATCCTGGGGAAAAATAAAACATAGAAAAGGGGTGAGCTCAAATGCCCAGTAAGGATAACAATATAGCTGAAACTTTCATAAATAAGAATAAACATTTAAGGCAATGCATTACTAAAACAAAAGCCTTTTAAAATTGAACTTCAACATGGTATGGCAAAAGTAAAATGAAATAATTCCATTTACTTATTCACATGGATATTCTACTAATCGAATAATCACATGCAAAAATCAATAACCACTTTCATAATGTTGGAATGCATAATGCCAGACTATCATAACCACATAGCCAAGGCCTCGTGCCAAGGCTACAAATAAGATTTTGTCAAGGCCTTGTGCCAAGACACTAGTTTGTCTCATGAGACCTACCGATGCATCGAGGAGCTATAGCGGGCTCCACCCGTCACTTATTAAGTCCAATGCATTCCCATATGAAAAGGTTTAAACATAACATAAACATTCGTATTAAAACTAGCATACGAAATGTCAATACTTTCACAATAAACTATGAATGGTATAAAAATAGCACATCCACAGTCAAACATATCACAAAACCTTCAATACAATATAGAAGTTTTGTATCATAATAAATCAACTTCAAATAATCTTAAAATCCATCAAAGGATGTTGACATAGATGAAATCAAAATTCTTTTAAAAGAAATATCTCCTTTTATTTTGAAATCATTTAAGATCCATATAAAATAAAACATTTTCTTTGAAAATATTCTTATAAGCTTGTATGGGAAGCTTCGACGATTTTATAACGGCGGAAAATAACCGCACCCGCCGTATAAGTTAAAAAAAACATTCTTACCTCAATTCTGTCGAAAAGGTTAAAAAGGACCTTGTTTTGAAAACGACGGAAAGATTCCTTTATAAACCTCTTATAAAAAGTCAAACAAGGGTATAAATGACTTTAACCCATATTCTTGTAAATAGTAAAAATGTTTTGAAATACATTTCGAAGAAACATGGATGTGGATGATAAAGAGATCCCAGTAGATTATTACGTATAATACAACCTCGGATAATGAAGAGATTGTGAAATAACCCTTACCTTGTACTTTTCCTTGGTTGTGGTAGGTTAACCTCCTGTATAATGGTGAAATAATTGTTATTAAATTATACAAGAATCATATACATTAATATGATATCATATATGATCTTTTAATATTGATTTGATAATAATATCTTAGTATTATCGTTGTTTCGGGTGTTAACTTACTTGTTTTCTTTCATATGTTTTGTTACGTAAGAAATGTTTGTAAAGGATAGGTTGTATATTATTCATATCCAGAATGATATCAAGTCCTTAAACATCATTTTTAAATCATAAAATGATAATTACGCTTTAATGGTTACGATGGAGAATGAATCTCATCGCGTTCGTGGAGACGGTAGTCCGTACGTACGCACGAGCGACAATATCATTCTTTTGATATTAAAATAATATATAAATGGATGGTATATCATATATACAGAATCATTAACATGTTATATTTATTATTTACATGAGTTACACATCATTATTATACCCATCCAAATAATATTATATTGAATAACAATTACACCACGACGTGGAGACGGTAAGCCGTACGTACGCACGTATGGTGACATGTTATTCAAAGGGTGGATAGAATACTGAATATGATTGTACCATATTTATAATAACATCACAGTATATGTGAGATACTGGAGTTATTATTTCAGAATGGTAAGAACAAAGGAAGAAGAAGTGGAAGAAGAAATGAACTTAGAAAAGGGTGGTGAGATCATTACCTCTTCTTCGGGTTCTTCCTTTTGATTTGATCAAAAGGGCTCCTTAGGTTGGCTTTCTGATCAAACTAAGGCCTCTAGGTTGTATTGAGGGATGTTGGGAGAGTATTTGGGCAGAGTTTGGCCGAACCAAAAGGCTTTAGAGGTGTGAAGAAATGAGAAGGAGGAGTGCCCTTTTATAAGAGGGGTGAGGGGCACCTTTGGAAAAGCTAGAAATATTAATTTATAATAAATTCATATTCGGTTTCTAAAGGCTCCAAAGTTGACTATTCAAAGGATGAGGTGGGGATAGGTCGAAAACAACTCATCCAATAGAATTTAGACAGGTTTGGGTACTTATATTAACCTTATCTTTAAGTATTAACTCTAAGTTAATTAGTTTCACTTTTACAATGTCTCTTTGTATTTTTATATAATATGGTTAATAAACTTACTATATACATACAAGCGACCCCCAGGTGGTCCATTAATGATTAACCTATCATAATATAAGTCTCTTGGCCGAACCTTAGATTTTTAGGAATTTAATATCAATTAATAATATAATATTTGTTTTAAGAACTCTTTTATGTCAATTTTGACACTATTCAATAGTTGATTTTTGTGAAACTCATAACAGATTGATTACTTCGAACAAAGTCCATTAAATCAATCCTAATATATCATATTAGCCTAGAAAATTAGTTTAATTCATTAAAAGTTTCATATTATATTTATTTGGGTATTTATAATATCAATTATTTTAATTTTTCACTATTATATTAATTACTGCATCATCATTGTGTCATAAATAAAATAACTTATTTATTGTCTAAAAATTATAAATAAAATATCATTATATAGGAAATCTTTTTATCTTTCTAATGAATATTTATAATCGAAAAAACATGTATAACCCTATGTAAAAATTGTTCTTCTAAAAGATATATGCTTGTGTCATTTTTGTATTCATTTTAACTTAATTAAAATAAAGTGTCATTATCACTTACAAGTGGATCCATGGGGTCCCAAAATTGACACAAAGATGCCCATGGTCGACCATGTATCAACCAATAGGGTTAAGACACGTTTTAGGGTAATTTTGTATTATTATAATATTATTTTTTTTAACCCTTATTTACCGGATTTACCCTTTAACCATGGTAAATAAAATATTTACCGCAGTAATTATTCAAAATGTCTAAAAATAAAAGTTACCTATTTACACAATTTGAACATCCTGATTCCAAATATGGAATCCATTTTCCTAAATTCAAAACACAGAAGTGGCAGAAATTAATTTAAAATTAATTCCCGCTGTCAAAACAAAAAGCGTGTTTTTAAGAAATAATAACTATCAAAAGATTGACACTTGTTTATGTTCGGTTTAATTGTAAAATTATGTCCAATGGTAAACATTAAATTGAATGGTAAAAATATATTCTAAATATACTTTAAAACCACTCAAATTAATAATTTATCACTATTAATTATTTTGATTAAAAAAGTTGTTTTTAATTAAAATTTAGAAATTTTCACTATTCATCAAAATATGAAAGTTATCCGAAATGTACCAAAATTTCACCCTAGGCTAATTTTGATATTCCGAATCCAAAAATGAAGTCCATTCTGAAATATAGAATATATATGATTTCAAAAATTAGGTATTACTATTCACAACGGCTAGTTTAATTAGTTGTGGTGTGTGTTAGAACTCGAGGTTGCGTACAACACACGCTATCGCATTATTCAAAGGGAAACGTACCGTAGAATCTTGGGGTGTTACAAGAAGGAATGGAAAAGTCATAAGGAAAACCTTATTGACTCAACAGAGACTCTCTTGACTATACTTAATAGAGGCTAGAATTTGTGTACATCTTTGGTAGTCTACTTTGGGTATTTATTTGTTGTAATTTTTTGTGGTTTGGAGACCCTACTGAGTATTGTTTAACTCACCCATGAAGTGTATTCGCCCACACATGTCATGTATTCTGAAGATGATAGATGCTTTGTGAGAGCCCATAGTGCACTGGGGCTATGTGGTGGTTATAGTGACCCGACAGACGAGATGTTCATCTGCAACATCAAACAACTATTTCTATAACTACCCATCTGGTTGCATTTTAAACAGAGGATTTACAGAGACATGTACATTTACTTTTTAGTTGGTCTTGTATTCTGGACCCATTTAACTTTAGTTTTCTACTTTCATACCATGTATTTGATTACATAGTGTATTGAAGTTGTAGTGTCTGTGGCGTAGAGTATTGTGCATGTGGACATATACTTAGGAAAATTTCTCCCATGTTTTTGCTGAAGCCTAATTGGTGGTAGTCGTCGGCCCCTGACCTATGGGAGGGGGGATTGGGGTAGTCACAGAACAGGCCTCGTGGGATGGGTTGTGGGAAAAGTGACCAAGAAAAACATATCTTGAATCATAGAGATACATAAGATAAGGTAAATATTAATTCACAAGATCTTTTATGGATATTGGATAAGCGGATGTTAAGAGCATAATTTTCAATGATTTTTGGGGTTTTATTATCTTATGAATATTTTTGGGAATTTTTCTATTTTAGGATTACAATGATAAGTATTAGAGAGAACAAATCATTATAACATTGTATGAACTATGAATGATATTGGTTAAACTAAGAGTGATATAGGTGTAATAGATTATGATACATGTTTATTTTTATGAATTTTAGGCTACTATGATTGTTTTATAATTTTGGACATATTGAGGTAAAATTTCCCTTTTGTAATTTATGATAATTCTATTATAATGATCATCACTCAATTTATTTATTTTGGTTTTCCAATTTTTTGAATCATGAAGGTACATTTTTAACCAAGGATCCCATGTATAGTAAAAAAATAAAAATAAACTAACTAAAGGGATAAAGGATGAAGTGAGAAATATTGTGATTATACCAAACTACCTATCAAGTGTTCTAATTAACTACATGAACATAGTTGAAATCCTAATCACACCAAAGAAGAGAAGGATGAAATTGAATAGAAATTTTGGTGACTAAAATGATGAAGATAATATGATTCAATTTATTATATGTAAAAAATGTTGAATGAAGCATGAAAAAATATAATTAAATTTGAAGGTAAATTATATATGTTTAGATATGATAATAATTATACTCGTTATTTTTAGGTATAGGGGGAATATATAAAAATCTATTTTGTAACTACAATAGAGTTTGACATTATGTGTACCAATCTAATGTACAATTTGGGAAACATCCACCAATACCATGTGGACAAGTAAAGGCCTATTAAAAAATGGAGAATGATGTAGCTAGTGAATCTTCACTATAGATTGGGTAGTGACTTATGTGATGTCATTTTTTACAATCTACTAGATTTTAAGTTATAAATATAAACCACAAGTGGTATGACTATTATATAAATCATTTTTAATATGCTTGGAAAGTTATTCCTGATGCATCTACATCTTCCTCTATTAGTATAATTCTATTCAAAATTTTGAGTGGGTTATCTCTCTCAATAAAATTCATAATACAATTTTTCATGTAGGTAAATCTCTTTCCACATCCTAAATAATCCAATGATCGTCTAACTATTTTTATATAATTATAAGTTCCCTACAGAAATTTACCAATTATTTTGCATAAAATTGAGAGGGATAAATTTATGTATGGGAGAGAATTTAAGACCCTAAACTATCATTATGTAATTACATTTAAATAAGTCAATATGTTTAATAGCTTTCACCATGGTCAAAAATGAACTAAAAAATGATGTCATGTTTAGTCCATTAGAACAAAGCTGTTGAATTAGTAGAAATTAGTTGGAGTATGCCCTATATGGAATATATATATAGAAATAAAATACATACTACATATAATATGAATGAAATCAAATTTGGTTTAGCTAAAATGACTAATACTATAATTTTCTTCATAGAAATTAAATTTTCTAAATATTTTCTTTTTATGTGATATGCATTTAAATTTCACAAATCTTCTTATTAATGGTGATCAAATACATCTTATAGGAGTAAATTTTTTAACACTAATATAATTAATAAATACTAGTTAATATGAAAGGAAATGGTTAATATTCTAAAAAACATATTTTCCTATATAAATAGTTTTCATTATATCTCGCATTTTAATATAAAAGTTAAATTTGTAAATGTCAGAATTTATATTTTAAAAATGAAATTTTTTGGATACATAATATTAATATTTTTTTATGATTAACATTTGGGATTTTTTTGGAAATACTGATTTTTAGTTGAATAGTACAAAATAACGTTTTTACAAATGACTTGATTTTTATGAAATTATTATCATAAAACTATTAATTTTCAATTAATGAAACATTTTTTATAAAACAATTATATATTATAAGTGAATATAAAATTTTATTAATTTTTAAACCTATATTCAATACTATTTTACTTTTTTTATTATTATTTAGAAAATATTCATAATAAACTACACCAATAAAATTTAAAATTTTAATTTTTCAAACTTTTAGAAATTTAATAAAATAAAATGGATTAATAATTTAATATCAGTGTGTATAAATAATTTAATAGTGGATGATTTCTTTTTTAGGCATAATGATATGTTACCTTAGGTAAAAAACTAATCATCACGATAAAGTCTAAAATGGTAAAAGTAAAATCTCATTGAAAAAAGGGGATACAAAAAATTAAAACATGTCTATAATTTAGTTAATGAGGTGTGTCTCATCCTTAAATCTTTCACACAAAATTATTTATCTATATTGGAGTCACATATCATAATATGGGCTTAACATTGATGGATTATTTTTAAAATTTACACAAACACAATCCTTTTTTACTTATAAAATGATCTCTCCTATCATTAAATCCACTCACACACTAAACCACTCAGTTAGAAAATAATTATATGAAATACTACAATTAAATTTCTTATACTCCTTCATATTGTTCTATTCTTTTCAAAATACGAACCCCTAAGGATTATTTCCCATCTTAATAGTGATAATCCATGGAGTGGGGTATTAAGTTATAACATCTCCATTATCAATTATATTTCCTTGTGTGAAAATATTATTTCTAAGATTTCATTACAATATAATAAAATGATATCATCAATGTGATTATATTTATTTTATGTAATTATAATTATGGTATAATCCCTAACCACCATTCCCATTTCCATTAAGAAAAACTAAATCACCATTCATGAGTGGTGAGGAAAACCTACTCCACAATGCTATATGTTTGGTTTTACTTCACCTCTATAAAAGGATGGTCCAAAAAGGGAATATAATATATATTTCAGATATTTGGGAAGTATCTTATATTCTGATGAAAAAAAATCATATTACCTCTTCCTCCAATATTATGAAAATCGAATCGTCATCCATGTGTATTAAGTATTAATACCTTTACAGGATGATGTATTTTTGTTTTCATTAAAGAATTTAATATATGGATATGTGGATAGATTTGCGGATAAATATAATATTTATGATATCATTAATGTTATGCTATGAAATATTTTAGACCCTAGTAATGACATGATCAACAAACAATTACTGTTAACTAAATCTTTTAAAATGAGTGTACTAATAAGAAAATAATCTCTAAATTCTATGTAAATCCTTTATATAAATTTCATCCTCCATTTACATAATTAAAATTTTGAAATATCAAAATAATAAAACTAAAAAATATTATTATTTTTATGGTATAATGGTATTACAAACTAAACCATCTCATAATCATCCATTAAATATGGCATGTTCATGATTGGGTTAGTTTAACCTCAAACATAAACAATACTATACATTTATATAATGGATGGTATACTCAATGGAGGTTTTTTACTTCTACATATGATATTGAATTAGAAATTTTATTACACATGATTAATACTATAATGAAGGCTCATAAAATAGTCAAATAATGAGTTTGAGTCAATAATGAGGAAAAGGGTGAATGGTAAAACCTATATTTTGAAAACAAATATAGAATCTTCACCCAAGAATTGGTGGATGAGTGAAACCTATATTGGTTGATGATTTGAATTTAAAATATTTAAAAGGTACCATAGATTATTCTACTTTGGCTTAGAATCAATTTTATTCAAGGGGTTACCTTAATCAAAACATGATTAAGTTTAATGGAATTTACCAAAAAATACTTCAAAATCTGTCAATTACTTATGATAAAAGTCATTGATTTTACTTGAACCAAAAATACATATTATTATAGATGTATATATTAGTCTATATTCATAAATTAAAACCTTTAGAGAGAAAAATTAATTGTTGTAATTTATCATCACTCAATTTATTTATATTGTATTATATACCCTCCTTTATAATTCCCTAGACAAGGTCCATGAAAAATGACGATGTTAAATTTATTTCATTATATAATTCTAGACTAATTATATTACCCAATTTCTGATTAATGATTTATTTTTATTCATCCTCACTTCTCTATTAATTAATAACCTCTAGAAGATTATCAACGAATAGTAAAAATATAATTGTACATGTCTGATAGAAGAATAAAATAAAAAAACAAAGAAACATAAATCTTCAAGGAAACATGATTTAAAAAAAAATAACATACTTGAAAATAAACATATCACAATGAAAGGTAAATCAGAATTGAAAATAAAACGTGTTTAGAAGAAAAAATGAATGTGGAAATTGCATCAGACATCAAAATAAAAGTGAAAAAATAAATCAATGTTGAAATAGATGTTGAATGAATTATTACTAATAATTTCAATGAACTAGGATATATATAGGCCTACATGGTTCATGACGTGAATGATAATTCACCTCATGAGTTGGAATGATAACCTTATAATGTGAGGATGTTATAGAATTTTCTTATGTGGACTCTTATTTTATGTAGTGATTCAAAAAATACAAATATAAATGGATTTATCCTTCCATGATTCATAGCACATGACATACATTTAAATTTTTAGAGTCTTTAGCAGGAGTTAACTAGTAGGAAATGTCAAAGATGACGGTATAGTGAATTTAGTTCTCGTAATGACTTTTCCTGATAATTTATATTCACAAATTTAATTTCATTTATGTAATATACTAGGTACCAAATATCATTTCTTCATTTTTTATTTTAATTTCACAATGTTAATGGATGAAATATGATGTGATTCATCTAAAATTCCATATTTTAATCACATTTTAAAAAAATTATTATTATTTCATATTATCTTAAAGAATCATGTAAAAATAAATGAATCCCACTATAAATGGTAAAATAAATTTAATAAATTCAGAAAAAATTATATAAAAATTCAACACATCAAAGCATTCCACACATGAACAGTTTCCCATACTCAAGAAAAAGTATCTCAATAAATATCTCAAAGAAAAAAATTCCCAAAAAGAAACAATCATTAAATAAAATTAAAATGGTATCAATTACTAAAAAAAGTGTTATGTCTCAATGTTTAGTCATGAAAAGAATACTAGTTAGAACTAATTGTCTAGTCTTTCAGTTAAATGCCTCCCTCCTGTGAGTATTATTTCTTAACTTCTCATTTGGTGACTATGCTTATATTATGATTTGACTCACCATGAATTCTTAATCACATCTATTAAGTTATAAATTAAATGGAATCATGTTAATAATTCGAAAACCAAATGCTAGACATGAGATATAATCAAATCTAAAATCTATTCCACATAATGAAAAATATCATAATTAATTAAGAGGGATTATAATTATGCATCCAATGCCTATGAGGCTGATACAAGGTATGAATTAATGTTTAAATAATAGTAAATCAAAAAGAGGTGGATAAACACTAAAATAAATTTCATTATACTCAAAGGTATATTCTCGATTAAAAAATTCTCCCTAAAGTGACATCTAGAACAATAACCACCAATACCATAAAGTAAATATAAAAAAATAAGTAAGAATAATGGTTAATGACCCTATCTTGTTTCTTTTATTTTTCTAAAGATTTACTTAAGAAAATTCCATTATATACTAAATATCCTCATATGATTTTTAGTTCACCAGTTTGGTAATTGTGATTTATGACCTAAAAGGAAAAGAAATATAGTATTTTCTTATATTTTTTAAAACAAGATGGAGAAACAATAAAATAAAAAGGATAATACATCATGAATATTCTCTAATAACCTTGAAAAAAACCTATATTCTATTCCCAAGAAAAAAATTCATTTTTGTCAAAAACTATCCATACCCACAATTATTCAAGTGAATATCCTGAAAAAAACAGAGTCATGTGTGGAGGATAAAATATATATCTAATATGGATCTTCTATAAAAGGTCATCCATGTAATAAACATGAAATAGAGGACTACTTCCAAAGATGGTATCATGATATAAGGGATCTATATAAGTATAAATTAATTCATTTAAAAGTAAATATTTTCAAGAAAATATTTTAGAAGTTATCAATACAAGTTCTGATATGTTTATAAACCCCATATATCACTTAATAAAAAATCTATGATAATAAAAAAAATGTTGGTTTAGAATTATTTTGGGAATATAAATAATTTAAAAAAGGGAAATCAATCAATTCATGGATTGAATTTAATAGTTGAATAATTAATTTTTTTAGATATTTATAATTATAAATAAAATTCCCAACACAATTATTATTTAAGAAATATAAGAAGGAAAAATAAATTAAATCTAAAAAAATTTAAACTAAAACTTCAACTTTTACATATATATTTAAATTAATGTTTCATGAAAAATCATGTAATCAATGGAAAATCTCTCCAAGACTAATAAGAATAATAAATAAACCAAATAAATCTCATGAAATGTCCCCCATAATTAAAATTAACAATTAAACCATTATTCCATTATCATGGGAGAAATTAAAAGTTTAGCATAACAATGATGGAATACTAAATAGATTTAATAGAAAAAAGAGCTCCCTAAAAGAAAAAATTTCTATTGGTGAATGAGTAGATCATGTCTAATATCATGTACATAATAAAAATAATGAAACATAAGTCATGAAATTTTATAATGGTGAGATAAAAAATAAATATATAGGAATGAAAATTGGTAAATAGAGGTGAAATATAAAATTGTCTAAAATTATTTTATTACATGATATTTATTTCAATGTTGATTTCGAAAGCTATAAAATGATAAAAAAATCCAATCCAGGATAAGAAAAAAATAAAAAAAACACTTGATAAGAAAAATTATGGGTTGCCTTTCAACAATAATGAAGATTAATGTCTTCATATTATTGAATGGATAAGGTCATTTAGCAAGGTCCATTATCTTAGACATGTGATGTCTTATTCCATAACTAGAGGCAATATCTACAAACTCTAGAGTATTCTTTGGGTGTTGTGTATGGGAGATATGTGCCTTGTAAAAGTTTTCATAGAGAAGAAAAAACATATGACTATATCTATTGGGTTGATAATATAAATAAACATAGGTAATATTGTTGTATTAGATTCCCTATTTACATGTTTAATGAAAATTATTCATGAGAATAAATTCATGTTATCAAGGCCTGAGAGGAAACAAATCATTTTGAAGAACATGTAAAAAGGATTCCATGATTTTTTTCCAAAATATGATATCATATTCATTTTAATAAAATATTTTTATAAAATATAGAATAAGTGATACAACAAAAATGATCAAATTATATAATAATAATGTGAAATACAAGATGAAGGACAAACTGTAATTCCCTGACCCTAATTACCTAGAGTCGGTGCATTATTACATTACATTTTCATGATATAAGGAATCATGTTCTGAAAGACCATTCAGTTTAGTAGCCTTTAAAGTATTAGATACATTCATAAGTTTTATATTACATCATGAAATAAAAATGTCATGAACCCCTCCCACCAAAGATTCCCCTCCTGAGTTGGAAATGGTGAATGGGAGATAATGACCTATGAGTCCCACCCTCTGTAGGCCCCAGAGTGGTGACTAGCACCAAGGGTTTGAGTTTTCACAAATATGGGAGGCATTTCCCTTTTTATTATTTAAGATCGTGAAATAGGATGAGTCAATCACCAAAAGAAAAAAGAACAAGTAAATGAAAATAAACCCCAACTAATCCCACATACCTGTTTAAACAATTCTGAAACAAGGTATAAGTATAAGAAATCTCAAAAGTACAATTCCAAAAGAAACTAGAGTATAGAAAACTACAACAACTCCAACTGTCCCGACTAGTAGGGTCCCGTACGGTCCTGGAAGTCCTCATGGAAACCTGAAAGTAAACATAGGGTGAGCATACAACTATACTCAGTAGGGAAACCTAAAGCTCTTGTGCACAGGTGGGGGGACATCCTAATGTCCTATGAGAACAACAGAAAAAACCAAATCCTTGCAAGGAATTCTATCCACCCAACCTCACCAGCCACGCTCAACAAAAACAAAAAATAACAGGTTGTAGTATATAAGAACAAGATTATTGGGTACCCCGCACCATTCCCCCCCCCCACCCCACTAGCTAGCTGCACTTCCTAACGGCGAACGTCCTGACGCTACCACACTCTTCCCACCCGCACACACCTGGGCCACACAAAACACAACAACATCCCCATCCGAACACACCTAGGCCTCACAAACCACAATAATATCCCTACCCAAACACACCTGGGCCTCATCCCGACTATTCTTGGGAACAGTAAACCTGCCTGAAGAGTCTTGGGCTGAGAATCGCACCAATCGAAACCTACCCAAAGAGTCTTGGGTGTAAGGTCGCCTCAAGCCATTACAGCCTATGAAAGAAGGAGCAGAAAGGAGTTAGTAACTAAGGGGAAAACACCCTCTCCCACGAAATGGGAGTGTTCGGAACTAAGTACTCAACATGGGTGGGGTGCGACAAAACACAAATATACAGATGCATATATGTATACAAAACACACAACCCAACCTATGGATTATAAAAAGTGAAACTGAGCATGTGCCTCGACACTTCTACTATGAATCATGAATAAAACAAAAAATACCAAACCCATTTATGCTTTCATGTTTCAACAGTATTAGTTTATTCATTCCTTAACTACTTGGCAATTATCAAACCAAATCAAGCGTTCTGTAGAACAAAACCCTGCCAACCACAAATCAAGTTAGATAGAACACAAGCAACACAAAACCAACCTTTTTATCATCAATCAATCCTCATTTATTGTTTCCGTGTTTAATTCATTATCATTCCCCACAGTTCATTTATCAACTTTCCACTTTGTTATAATATCACAACCTATTACTACAGCCCTGCTTCCACTATAACCACCTCTCCACAATTGTATCACAAAACAAGGAGTGTGCCACATCATTTCCCCTTTAAAAACATTTACCGTTGACCTGCTTCCCATCATATTGGTAATAACCCAGGATTCACCCCCCCCTTCACACACCACGTAACCAAACCAACACCCACATGTTCATTATTCCAATTTGTTCAACCGGGGTGGTCACATAAGGGTTCCAGATATTAATTTAATCAGCCAACTTTATGTGATTAATCAAATTACACATTCCACAAAGTTTCCATCCACAAAACGGTCTTGAAATATAGGGAAACATTTAATCGTGCAAGTAAAGGCCCCCAAAGACCGTGATTTTCGGTAGTCATAAGCCTATTCAATTCAAAACATAACAATAGGATAAACAAAGATAAAAATAACAACTTTACAATACCTATTCTTTAAGCCCGTTATTATCTTCATTAAACTGGTTCAACTATGTCTCATGAAAGCATGAGGACACCCATCCTGCATGATGCAAAAATTAGAGAGATGAAGGTAAGATCCCTACCTCAATAGGTTCTCATCGCAACGGTCCCCCAGATCAACTTTAGAAGACGTCCATCGACGTCCGTCGCTTCAGTCAAAACCTGGCAAAAACCTCCTCAGGAGGATGCTGGGAAGGAAAGGCCGAAGGGAAGACAACAGATCCAAGCTCAGATGTTCCGCCTCATTGTTACGATCTCGTGGCCGCTGAAGGATCGTAAATCGGATCTCGGACGAATAAGTTATGGACGAAAGGAACTTTGGAGTCTACCAGGAGAGCTCTGCTCAAAGGAATGGGGATGAGAGGAATGGTTTGAAA
This sequence comes from Viscum album, assembly GCA_963277665.1. NCBI lineage: Eukaryota > Viridiplantae > Streptophyta > Magnoliopsida > Santalales > Viscaceae > Viscum > Viscum album. Next base: position 1,261,396,974 of record OY728122.1, read on the forward strand.
TGGAGGTGAGGACCCCTCCTTTTATAGGTGAGAAAACAAAAGTACACGGCGTATAGTTCCTAGTACACAGCGTGTACTCGTACATTCCACACGGTCGCCATGCGGCATCCAACATGACATTCAACGTGGCACACGGTCGTTGACTGGTCAACACACAGTTTGAGGGTAACGTGTACGCAGGGAGAAACTACACAGCATGTGGGATGGGCTACATGGCATGTACTTATTTATTTCATGCAACAAGGACATGGCTTCAACACGACACATGGTCGTTGACTGGTCAACACATGGTTTGAGGGTAACACGTACGCGGGGAGAAACTACACCGCGTATAGGATGGGATACATGACATGTACTTATTTATTTCATGCGGAAAGGACACAGATTCAACACAGGGTATACCTGGCAAAGTGGTACGTGGAGTGTACCCACACTACATGGCGTATAGTTACAAAAAATTCTGAAAAGTGTGGGAAAAGTCCATTCTACCCTCCAGAACACTTCATGACCTTATTTTTGACAAAGGAAAGGCAGGAGAGGTCCGGGCCATTACACCATATACCTCTTAAAACATGCTTTTCCCCATGAATTCAAAAACCAACCCAGAGGAACCCAACAAGATACCTCTTAGGGATCTTGTTATAACAGGAACCCAACCAAAAACCCTAATCTTATGTGTTAGGAATTCTTTCCCCTATGTCGAGATATTATTCGATTTAGGGGGCACTAACTCCCCTACATGGTTTTAATCACATCCGTATTAATGTGTCTCGATTATGAATTGGGTCTTCCCACTTCCATATTTTAGGATTTTTCAACTTACACTGCCCCCAACACCATACAAGCAACCCACTGCCCGAACACATGTCTTGGGGAATTCCTTCTCCAATGTCGAGATATTATCCTCTTTAGGCAGCCCTGACTCACCTGCACGGGTTTAATCGCATCCGTATTAATGAATCTACATTAAGAATTGGGTCTTCCCACTTCCATATTTTAGGATTTTTTCAACTTACACTACTCCAACAACGTATAACCAACACACTTCCCAAACACATGGCTTGGGGAATTCCTTCTACTATGTCGATATAGTATCCACTTTAGGCGGCACTAACTCGCCTGCATTGGTTTAATCGCATCCACATTAATGCATCTCGATTAAGGATCATGTTTTTCCCTTTCCCCACACATCTGGACATGTTATACCCCTCTAGAGAACAATGAAACAAAACGTCTCACAACTGACAAGACAAGAATTCCATATATCAAGGGTACAGAGCATAACATAAAAACAAAGCTCAGAAGAACAAAGAAAAACAAAAGTCAAAACAACTCTGGGTACTGAGTGTGCATCTGAGACTCACGCTCCCAAGTGTTCTCCTCGAGGCCGCAATGCCTCCACAACACACAAACCAAGGCGATGGTTCGTCCACAGATCACCTTCTCTTCATGATCCTCGATTCTGACAGGTTGTTCCTCGAATGTCGCGTTGTCTCCCATATCTAACTCTCCTTAATCGATAACGTGAGAGTCATCGTGTAAGTACCGACGAAGCTGTGAGACGTCGCATACGTCATGAACCTTCTCCAACTGAGGTGGTAGGGCCAGCTGATATGCCACCTCACCGAATCGCCTCAGTACCTCGAAAGGTCCGATGAACCTAGGCGAGATCTAACTCCCCTTCCAAAACCTCTGCTGCCCCTGTCGAGGGGAAACCTTCAAGAACACATGATCTCTCACCTCAAACTCGAAGGGCCTCCTCCTACGATCAGCATAAGACTTCTGTTGGTCCTGAGCCGCTTTCATCCTCTCACGCACAATCTGAACTTTCTTTGTGGTGCTTTGTACTACCTCTGGCCCAAGAGCACCTGTCTCAAAAACCTCTACCCATCAAATGGGTGAACAACATGGTCTTCCATACAAACTCTCAAATGGTGCAATGCCAATAGTATAGTGGAAGCTGTTTTTGTCGGCAAACTCTACTAAAGGAAAGTGTTTCACCCATGATCCTCTGAAATCCAGAACGCATGCCCGCAGCATGTCCTCCAACGTCTGGATAGTCCGCTATGTCTTCCCATCGGTCTGGGGGTGGAAAGTAGTGCTAAGGCATAGATGGGTGCCAAAAGCATGTTGTAACCCCCTCCAGACTTGTGAGGTAAACCGAGTATGCAGATCTGAGATAATAGTCTTCGGAACTCCATGAAAACAAACTACCTCATCTATGTACCTCTGTGCTAAGGTACTCACGAGGCCTGACTCCTTAATTTGTAAGAAGTGAGCTGATTTATTCAATCGACCCACCACTACCCAGATAGCATCATAACCACCCTGATCTCTGGGTAGTCCTGTGATGAAGTCCATTGAGATGTCATCCCACTTCCATTCGAGGACATCTAAAGGATGAAACAAACCACTGGGAACATGGTGTTCATCCTTTACTTGCTGAAACACTAGGCACTTAGCCACAAACTCCGCCACTGCCTGTTTCACCCCGGGCCACCAAAACTGTTCACTTAGGCCTCGGTACATTTTTGAAACTCTCAGATATACCTCCAAGGCTGAGCTATGGAAATCGAAGAGAACTCCCTCACACATCACCTCCATAACAAACAACCTTTCATGAAAAAGCATCCGATGTTGGTTGTCCTATGAACATCATTCTGGAGTGCTTCCCTGATCGATATGATCCCACATTACTTCCGTCTCGTAGTCTTACCATTAAGACTCTTCCACCTTAGGCAACAAGGAGGACTGCACCATCATCTGAAACAAACAGCCTCTAACAGCCTCTACCCTTTCATCCAAGTGCAAGGCATCCAAGTCTCCCATTGCTTTCCAAGCATCAGAGGATTCCCAAACCACTTCTTTATGTGACTTCCTGCTCAGGGAATCAGCCACAACGTTGCCCTTACATTCAGTGTAAGAGATCTATAAGTCATAGTCTTGGAGAAACTCAACCCATCTCTGCTGCCGTAAGTTCATGTCATGCTAGGAGAAGATAAAACGTAAGATCTTATGATCTGAGAAGACCACAAAGTGCTCCCCAAGGAGGTAATGTCACCACAACTTTAGAGAGAACACTACTACTGCAAGCTCTAGGTCATGGGTGGAATAGTTATGCTCATGAGGCCGCAACTGCCTAGACCCATAACAGATCAAACCCTTCTTCTACATCAGTGCGCACCCCAAACCAAGGCCAGAAGCATCACAAAACACCTCATACAACAACCCTTCCTCTGGAAAACTGAGTACTGGAGCACTGAACAACTTCTCCTTCACGTAGTCGAAAGCTTGTCGGCACTGCTCGCTCCATAGGAAGACCTGGTTCTTCCTAGTCAAAGATTTCAATGGAGCAACAACTTGATAGAAGTCCGAAACGAACCTCCTATAATAACATGCCAACCCCAGGAAACTACGAACTTGTCACGAACCATCCTCAGGGCCCATGCCGTGACTACCCCAAGCCAGCCTCCCATAATCCTGGGGCTAGAGACTAACACCAAAGGCGTAAATCCCAATAAAAGGGAAGGCATTGCCTTTATATAAGTAAACAACACATCAGAGTACACATAGTGAAGTAAAGACTAGGTAAACTCAATAAAAAAGTAAGTGCTAGAAAGCAAATGGGCTAGTATACAAACCCAACTGGAGGTACATTACAACAATAAAAGAAAGTACAACATCTAAAAAGTAAACAACAACCATCAAGTCGTCCTTTGGAAATCCCACATGAAGGGTGGGTACACATAGTCTCGTCGGTACCTCGGGTCTATCTATATGCTCTGTGTACATCCCGCCAGGTGGTACACCTCCAGGTACCCTCCTACTCTATAAGACTCTACCTCGATCAGTGTTGTCTGTCATCTGCATCCAACACAACATAGTGCAGGCATATCCCATGCAAGGGTGAGTATACGATACTCAGTAGGGACCCCGAGACCCCCGAAGGTCTCCCAGAATCCACAAGTGATAAAACACAAAAAAAGATACAAACACAAAGTATCAACCAACTCTACTTTGGTATATGCCCATACATATACCTAATTCATCAATTCCAGTTCGGCTCTAACTCATGAGCCCGAGTACAACCCAGTCCACACAGAAAAGATCAACCCAGTCCACATAGGAAAGCAAGTCAATCATATAGATGTTAATGATTGAATGTCACGACTCATCTCACATAGGTATACTGCTCACGAAGAGGGGTGGAGATGATAGATGTAGCATCTGAGTCATCTCCCCTGCCGAACCCACATGGGATCCAAGTATAGAAGTCATCGTTGCCAAACCCACGTAGGATCATAGGACAGTAACCATCACTGCTGAACCCACACAGGATCCAAGTACAGTCATCCTCACTGCCGAACCCACACAGGATCCAAGTACAGTTGTCCTCGCTGCCGAACCCACGTAGGATCCAAGTACATTCGTCATCGTCGTCGCAGTCGCAGCCAGCTCTAGGGTTCCCGCACACAGAACGCTCAATTCCGTGAGGGTCCGCTCCACGAGCCAAGGGGGTCAATACATCAACTTTCACGAAGTCCAGATTTTATGTATCACTATGTTCTGTCTCGTCAATAGGAACTCAACATGACAGATGGAACGTCAATCGGACGCCCGGTCTGAGAGATATTGACTTTTTCGTCAGAGGGGCTCGGTTGGTTTCTAAGCCAAAACCAACCAATCCGTACACCACCTGGGTCGAACCCTCAAATGGAGTAAGCCAAAAGAACCGTCTCACTAAGAGAAATTCAACGTAATAGATGGAAAGTCATTCGGACGTCCGGTCCTTAAGTTATAAGTGTTTCCACTCCAAGGGCCCGGTTAGTTTCGAGTTCGAACCGACTCGGACATACCCAAACATCACAGTTTCCTCAAGTGTAATATACTGAAATGACCGTCTCGTTCCAATTACTCCTACGCAACTAATGGTGCGTCGATCGGAGGTCCGAAGCTCATGTTATGAGCAAAATACAAAAAATGGTCCGAAGTGGGGGGTCTGGGCCCGGCCCGACCCGGCCGAACCCCCCTGGGTGGCCCGAACTGGGTCGACCTAACCCAGGTTTGGGTCCAGCCTGGTAGGGAACGGCCGGCCAGGCCCTCGTGGCCTGCAGCTGGCCCGACCCGCGTGGCCTGCGGCTGGCCCGGCCCGCGTGGCCTGCGGCTGGCCTGGCCCACGTGGCTTGCGGCCTGGCTCTGAAGCCGGCCGCGGCTTGGCCTTTGGCCGAGCGGGATGCCAAGGGGGCGCGACACCCTGTTTCCGGAAACATCAGACCCAATGTGGTCCGCCCTAGAAACAGGTCGGGGGGGGGGGGGGTTAGACCCCCCCGGTTTTCCGGGTAACGGGTGGCCTTTATGGCCGGCCGGTTGTGAGTCACTGCGGGACCCAGATGGGGTCCCGCCTCCAGGAGATGTTGGCGGCTGCCGCCCTTGCTGTTCTGCCGCGACTCATCTCACCGGCGCGACGCGATGGCGTTGCGCCCCTCTGCTGTGGCCTACACTTAGCCACGGCCTTCTTCGGCCTCACCAGCACGGCGCGACGGCACCACACGTGGGGCAACGACACCATGCCGCCTTCACATCAAACATCAATGATGATCAACAAGGAAAAGGGGAGGAGAATCGGATGTGTTTGTGCGGTCTGATCTCCTCCCGATATGACGATATCAAGCGGCCAATACTTAAGAAATTAGGAACAATGATTAAAACTTGATCAATAATAACCCCTACTTCATGCCGTGATCTGCGGAGAGGTGGAATCATTCATTGTCGTCAGAAGGTGACATCGATGTGCGCCCGAGGAGGAAGTGGTGTCTCCTCTTTATGTCACGGAGAGAAGAAGAGGATTGCGCTTCATTGATCATCGTGGATTCGGTGCACTACATCGAGGAGGTGTCATTCTTCGTGGAGAGGATGACGTTCTTCAACGATGGAGGAGCTTCCTTCTTACTTCATACAAGGCTCTCTTCCCAAATTCCTACACAACAAGCCAACCAAAAATAAAATAAGGTCACCCCTTATTTTAATTGATTATTCCATCAAATTCAAACTTTAAGAATTCAAAACACTCATTAACTAATTGATGTGGTTCAATTAATTGTTTAATGTGTGTTGGAAAGAGTTAAGAGGGAGATAGAGAGAAGGTGGAAGGGTTACACATTTAATTCTAAGGGGGTTAAGGGGTTATGGAAAGTTAAAAGGTAGGGGCTCGTGTGGGCCCCACCTTACATTTATCCTCACATGGGTAGTTAGAATGCTAGTGGGTCCCACCCTAACTCCCCCATGTAGGAAAAAACCACCTTAGAAAAAGAAATAAAATCCATACCACAAATTTATTCACTTTTCATTTAATCCACATTTTTTTAACATCTCCTCCTGAGCAAATGCATCATCGGTAAAGGTCCTCTTAAGCAATTACTGACGCTGCGATTTCATCGGTGCCCTCAGATTTCAATTCCCATCACCGGTTCAAAAGATAGAAAAACCCGCTCGTTCGTTCACTGTGTAAAGACCCGTAAATTTCAAGGAATTTTTTTTTTAATTTTCTTTGGAATTTTACAAGAGCGCAATTTCTAACAGAACCTGATTCCGAGGCCCGGTGGGCCCAGAATCATTTTTTGAAGTTTGGCTCAGGTACGTTCAGTGAACGGACAAGCGGGTTTTTCTAACTTTTGAACCGGTGCCCGGAATTGAATTCTGAGGGCACCGATAAAATCGCAGCACCAGTATTTGCTTAGAAACGCCTCTTCCGGAGTTGCGTTTGCTCGGGTGTGGTTTTTAATTTTTGGGCTTAAAGTTAAGAAATAAAATAAATTGTTTGACAAACTTTATTTTATTTCACTTAAGCCACTTGAAGCCACTTGAAAGCCACTTAAACTGTGTTAAAATGGATAGGGTGCTATCCAGAAATATCCTACCCTCTTGGTAGGATATTTGCGAGGTGGGGCCCGCACGAGCCCCGCCGTTTCTTTTCCGCTAAGTAACGCACCCGTGAAAACCCGTCATTATGAAAGTCAACTGACGCGTTTTCTTAAAATTTTAACGCACCATTTAATTGGGCGGTTTATTTCGTGAATTAATTGGGCAGTTTCTTTCGTTGAATTAATTCGAAGAATTAATGGGTCGTTACTTAACTCTTTATCGTTTGTTGGCTTAATAATAAAATAATACCAACAATACATTTTGGAGGATTACACGTTGAGAGGCTTGAAAGGATTCTTGTGCCCTCATCCTCCTACGCGAAGAACGCGAAGAACGCGAAGAACGCGAAGAACGCGAAGAACGCGAAGAACGCCGTCACCCTCGGAGTTTGACGATGCCTCATCCGAGACGTTCTTCCCCGCCCCGATCTCTGATCTCCAACTGCTTGAGGTAAGAGATCTCAGGTTTCTTTTATTAAATCCCCTTTGTGGTTTTTAACAAAACACGAATTTAATTATTTATAATTAAATCTGTTGTTTATTGGTCCGTTGAGTTCGTCGACGCAACGCCGGATTCCGCGACGACGCGACGCCCTTCTGCGACGACGCGACACCCTTCTGCGACGACGCGACGATCCCCTCCTTCCATGATGAACAATTCCGCGAAGAACGCGTGCGACGACTTGACGAGGTAGGGGTTGTTGTGAATTCTTATATTCCCGTGAACATTTATTTAAAATTAAAGAACCTGTTTCGTATGAACAATTTTATCTAATTAAAATTGTTGGTTCTTGTGTTGAATAATTTTCTCCCGTTGTTTTTATCTAACGCGGAGGGTGCTGGCCAAATGAACACGGCCCAACAACCCTCTTTCGTTCTTCGTTGTTGTGAGAATTTGGCGGGCGACGAAAAATCGGGACGCAAGGGCGTTTTGACGATCCCGCAGGGGAGAACAGAACCCGGGTGGAACAACAGCGCAGACGGGAAGGAAAACAGACCACCGGAGCAACTCCGGTGGCCCGCGGAAGCGGCGGCGGCCAGCGGACCCACGACCGCGTGGGTCCAGCTCACCTGCATGGGACGCGGCTGAAGTCGCGTCTGTTTGTCCAGCGCAGCCCCTTCGAGGGCCGCGACATCTCCAAGCCGTGGGGGTGGCGCCCCGCAGCGTCCAGCTGCTCGGCCGCCCGGCCAGGCCGCGCCCTGGCCGGCCCGGATCAGGTCGGGCCGAGTCGGCCCTGGCCCGAACCCCCCATCTTCGGACCATTTTCGGTCTTTTGCCAGTAACTTGAGCTACGAGCCTCCAAACAATGCGCCGTCAGTGGAAACGCGATCCTTGGATCGAGACGGTCGTTTCGGTATATCTCACTCGAGGTTTCGGAATACTTTAGGTTCGGCCGGGTTGGTTCGTACACGAAACCAACCGGGCCCTCGGAGCAGAAACACTCAAATCTTGAGCTACGAACGTCTGATTGACGTGCTGTCAGCTTTGGTGGATTCCTCTAAGTGGAACAAATCTTTTGGCTCACTCTACCCGAGGTTTGGACACAGGTGGAGTACGGTCGGGTTGGTTTTTCCTTAAAAACCAACCGGGCCCCTGGGACGAAAAGTCCAATAACTCACAGACCGGGCGTCCGATTGACGTGCCATCTGCGACGTTGAGTTCCTGTTGATGATACAGAACTTCTGGATACATCAACTTCGAACTTTGTGTCAGTTGATGTATCAGCCTCTCAGCTCGTGGAGCGGACCCTCCCGAACGATCTTGCTGTATGTGGGAACCCTAGTGCTGGCTGCGACTGCTACTTCGACAATGACGACCGTGCAGAGATCCTCAGTGGACTACGACGACGACTGTGCAGAGATCCTCAGTGGACTGCGACGACGACTGTGCAGAGATCCTCAGTGGACTGTGACGACTACTACACTCAGCGATCCTACGTGGATTAGTGCTACAGGTCCTGTGTGGGCCCGATCCTGTGTGGGTCCGATCCTGTGTGGGTCAGCGCTCAGCGGTTCTGTGTGAGCCAGCGCCTACAGGTCCTGTGTGGGCCCGATCCTGTGTGGGTCTTTGCGGTGGTTAGTACCTATCGATCCTTTGTGGGTCTGACGACTTAGATGGATCAGTGATCATCTTTATCGTCATTCGAAGAAGTATACCTGTGTGAGCTGAATCCTGTGTTACTCTCCTTTGTGGATTGTGTTGAGCTATCCTATGTGGATTTACTATTTACTCTCCTTTGTGGATTATGTTGAGCTATCCTGTGTGGATTTACTGTTTACTCTGCTTTGTGGATTGTGTTGAGCTATCCTATGTGGATTACTGTTTACTCTCCTTTGTGGATTGTGTTGTGATATCCTGTGTGGGTATACGTTTTGCTTCCTGTGTGGACTGGGTTGTGCTTGGGCTCAGACGTTGGAGCCGAACGGGAATTGATGACTTAGGTATATGTATGGGAATATACCTAAGCCGTGTCAGATGTTACTTCGTGATTGTATATTTCGTTTGTGGATTTTACTTTGTGGATTCTGGGAGACCTTCGGGAGTCTCGGGGTCCATACTGAGTAGCTTATACTCACCCCTACACGGGCTATGCCCGCACTTTGTGGTGTTGGTTACAGACGACGGACATCACTGATCGTGGTGGAGGCATGCGGAGCAGGACGACACCTGGAGGAGGACCACTGGGCGGGACGTACTCGGAGCGGACGGCTGGACCGAGGAGCTGTGGAGGCTATCTGTACCCACCCTTCAGGTGGGACCTTCAGAGGACGGCTCGACGCTGCAGCTTTTCTTTTCAGTTGCTGTTTTTCCCTTTCAGTTGTACTTTACAGTTGGTCTTGTATTTCCGGCCACTTTTACTTTCCGCACAGCTTGTTACAGTTTTTACTTAGTGTTTACTTTTCCACTTGCTTACTCTGTGGGGCTTGTTTACTATTCAAAGGCAATGACTTCCCTTTTTCTGGGATTTATGCCTTGGTGCTAGTCGCCAGCCCCTGGCCTATGGAAGGCGGGCTTGGGGTAGTCACGGAACGGGCCCCGAGGACGGGTCGTGACAAATTGGTATCAAAGGTGGTGGGTTCTACCGCAGACTCTGATCTTTCTTCTATGAGAAGCAATAGTGTTTAACGTATTGAGTGCAGTTATCAGTCCAGGGAGTCCAGTGTTGGTGCGGTGGCCGACGTATCCGTACACCAGGACCCTGACTTCTGATTTCTGACTTAATGCATGAAAACTTTGATTGCATGTGTGTTTCAAGTTTTCTTTGTGATTACTTTTGTCAGATCACCAGGTATACTGTTCTGACCGTGGTGCACTTGTTTCCTTTTCAGGATGGCCCGAAGACAGCATCCAGCTAGGGTTCCAAGAGTAGAGTGCGACGACAGCCCGCCGAGTGACGAGGCCTCGGTATATGGCCCGTTGATAGCAGAGGCACCGGCGGTACCTTTACCCACCGAGCCCCTGATGCTTCCAGCACGGACCGCTGACGATGCACGTCGCCTCGGAGCTCTGCACGAGTTCCAGTGCCAGCGACCACGCAGGTTTCGTGGGGAGACGGACCCCCAGGCAGCCGAGGACTGGCTGGAGGCGGTCGTTCAAGTTTTCAGTCTAGTGAGGACACCAGCAGACCTCATGGTGATCCTCGCGGCGAGCCTACTGCACGCAGTAGCAGGACGATGGTGGAGCTTGATTCTCCAGGTGCACGATGAGGCCTCTCTTATCTGGATGGACTTCAAGAGCCTCTTCCGCTTAGAGTTCGTCCTGGACACCCTCCGTGTGGTGCGCATTCAGGAGCTTCTTCAGCTACAGCAGGGCAGCTTGACCATCACCCAGTACGCGGTGAGGTTCACCGATCTTTCTTGCTACTCGACCGACATGGTACGGGACCCCTTCTTCCGGGCCCGAACCTTCGAGTAGGGATTGAGACATGAGATCAGGGCATCACTGATCTCCCTCAGCATCCCAACCCAGGTAGGAGTGCTAGAGCGAGCCCATCTGATCGAGAGATTTCTTGCAGAGTCCACAGCGAGACCTACCACAGGGCGGCAGGTAGCGTAGTCTTCGGCAGCAGGTAGCCGACAGATGACTCAGGGTTCCAGGCAGACCAGACCTTCCGGTAGACAACCTCGGGACACTGGCTCAGCAGTGCGGTGCACACAGCGCAGAGCCAGTCTTCCGAGGGGCAGGTAGTGCTATGCATGCGGAGGGCAGGGCCACATGTCTCGTGACTTCCCGACCCGCCATACCGAGGAGCAGCAGACGGTGGAGGGGCCACCCAGGTAGAGGCAGAGGGTCGACCGTGGCGGTCCGCAGGGAGGAGGCAGACGAGGCAGAGGAGCTGGCTGAGCAGCAGGTGGTGGACGACACTTTGAGTCTCTTCCCCCACCACCACCAGGAGGTCCGCCCCGACCATAGGGAGCTGGCGGGCAGAGACAGGCACAGCTCCAGGTAGTGGAGGGCTACGACCACGGAGTGCCAGAGATGATTCGAGGTACGATCTGTGTCTATTCCACCCTTGCTGCAGTTCTTATAGACACAAGAGCGAGTCACTCTTTCATAGTCGCTGCCCTTGTTCGGTGCTCGGAGATTCTGACAGAGCCGTTGGCTCGATCCTTACGGCTAAAGACCCCTACAGGAGTAGACTTGACGATTACACATTGGTTCCGGTAGTGTGAGCTTACTCTAGGAGGCGAGAGCTTTGGTTGGGATCTTCTTGTAGCGGCGTCGAGGCCTTACCACATCATCTTGGGCATGGATTTGTTATCTATAGTCCATGCTCAGATTGACTGTTTTAGGCGCAAGGTGCGATGTGTGCGCACCGACGGGAGTAGGTTCACCTTAACCGGCGATAAGGGAACCTTTGCAGCACAGGATGGACTCTCGCAGAGGAGGGGACAGCCCATCACTCATCAGTTGGCTAGCCTCATCCTTGGAGCAGTTGACGTGCGGAGTCCTAGTTTTCCTGTAGTGGTGGATCAGTATGCAGATGTCTTCCCTGATGACGTTCCAGGGCTACCTCCTCGCAGAGAGGTAGAATTTTATATTTATCTGTACCCCGGGACAGCCCTGATATCCACTCCAGCATATTGGATGGCCCCCGCTGAGCTTCGAGAGCTGCGGGTATAGTTGGAGGACTTGCAGGGCAAGGGGTTCATCCGACCCAGTGTTTCACCATGGGCTTCCCATATTGTTTTCCAAGAAGGCAGACGGGGGCTTGCGATTGTGTGTCTATTATCGTCCCCTGAACCAGGTGATAGTGAGAAACAAGTATCCGCTACCGAGGATTGATGACCTCTTCGATCAGCTCAAGGGAGCTCGGTGGTTCTCGAAGATAGACCTCAGGTCAGGATATCATCAGCTCAGAGTTCGAGACAAGGACGTGTAGAAGATGGACTTCAGGTGTCGGTATGGCCACTATGAGTTCTTGGTTATGCCTTTCGGCGTAACCAACACTCCAGCAATGTTCATGAGCCTCATGAACAAGATCTTCCAGCCATACCTCGATCGATTTGTTGTGCTCTTCATCGACGATATTTTGGTGTACTCGACCATGGAGGAGGAGCACACCTACCACTTGCGGGTTGTACTAGACACACTCTGAGAGCACCAGATTTATGGAAAGCTCTCGAAGTGCCAGTTCTAGTTACGTGAGGTCCACTTCTTGGGGTACGTCATTTCTGAGGTGGGAGTTGCATTGGATCCTGTGAAGATCGAAGCAGTGCTAGCTTGGGAGCCACCCAGGAGCGTGATGGAGGTGCGGAGTTTCTTGGGTCTAGCCAGATACTATCGGAGATTTGTGCTGGACTTATCTAGAGTTGCGGCACCACTCTCAGCTTTGAATAATAAGGGGAAACCCTTTGTGTGGTCAGACAGATGTCAGCAGAGCTTTCAAGAGCTGAGGCAGAGATTGACCAGCGCACCTATCTTGAGGTTGCCTGAGGAGGGAGTTGGATACGTAGTCTACTGCGATGCATCAGGGACCGGACTTGGGTGTGTCCTAATGTAGGAGCGGGCCGTGATTGCCTATGTATCACGTCAGTTGAGGCCGCATGAGAAGAACTATGCTACCCATGACCTGGAGTTAGCAGCAGTGGTCTTTGCACTGAAGACATGGCAGCACTATCTGATGGACGAACGCTTTATAGTCTTTTCTGACCACCAGAGTCTCAGGTACATCTTCTCTCAGAAAGACCTGAACCTGAGACAGCGGCGATGGATCGAGTTCCTCCAGGACTATGACTTTGAGATAGTCTATACTCCTGGGAAGGGGAACGTAGTAGCCGATGACCTCAGCAGGAGGACGAGCATTCAGCTACTTGAGGAGGCGACATAGAAGCTAGCCGCCTTGCAGATATCCTTCATGGATAGATATGGAGCAGCCTTCCTTCAGTCTCTCACAGTCACCCCTCCACTACTGCAGCGGGTCAGAGAGGCACAACGTGAGGACACTGACTGTGAGGCATGGCGTGCGCAGTTATCCTCAGGATAGGCACCTGATGGCTTCTCCTTTGGAGAAGAGCACGACATTCTTTTTCAGAGGATGTACCTTGGTACCAGTCTCTCTACGATAGGAGGTGATGAGAGAGTTTCACACTTCTCCTTTGGTGGTACATCCTAGAGTGGCGAAGATGTACCAGGATCTCAGAAGACAACACTGGTGGCCGGGCATCAAGAAGGCTATGGCAGAGTTTTTTTCTCGATGCCTCACCTGCCAGCAGGTGAAGGCAGAGCATCAGGTACCAGCAGGCTTGGTACAGCCTTTGGAGGTCCCGGAGTGGAAGTGGGATGGGATATCTATGGACTTCGTGACTGGACTTCCACGCACTTCCAGAGGTAACGACTCCATTTGGGTGATTGTTGACCGACTCACCAAGTCGGTACACTTCTTGCCCATTAGAGAGCAGGGCTCAGTGGAGAGCTTGGGGCGTCTCTACGTTCAGGAGTTTGTACGGCTTCACGGTGTGCCATCGACTATCGTCTCCGATCGAGACACTCGTTTTACTTCCCGGCTTTGGAAGGGGTTGCAGGAGGCGTTCGGGACACAGTTACGTCTGAGCACCGCCTTTCACCCTCATACGGATGGTCAGACGGAGAGGACCGTTCAGACTCTCGAGGACATGCTCTGAGCATGTGTCCTCGACTTTGGTCGCAGCTGGGAGGACCACATACCCTTGGTGGAGTTCGCGTACAACAACAGCTACCACTCCACCATCGGGATGGCACCATACGAGGCGTTGTACGACAGACCTTGCAGATCTCCTTTGTGCTGGACAGACCCTGGGGAGTCAGCACTCGTGGGACCAGAGATGGTCCGGGCCATGACAGAGAAGGTCCAGGTCATCCAGGAGAGGATGAGGACAGCTCAGAGCCGGCAGAAGTCATATCCTGACAGGAGGCGGAGGCCACTAGAGTTCGAGGATGGCGACCACGTCTTCTTGCGGGTCTCACCTCGACGTGGTTTACGGAGATTTGGCCAAGGCGGCAAGTTGTCTCCACGCTTCATTGGACCATTCCAGGTCATCAGCAGGATTGGCGAGGTGGCTTATCGCCTGGCTCTGCCACCTCAGTTGCATCGGGTGCACGACGTCTTCCACGTATCTCAGCTGAGGACATACGTGCACGACCCGACACACATCATTGACCATGGGGAGCTAGACGTGGATGATGGAGCGACTTTTAAGGAGGTCCCGGTGGAGATAGAGGATCGGCAGGAGCGGTTCCTACATGGGCGATCTATTCCTCTTGTGCGCATCAGATGGCAGCACGGGAAACTCCAGGAGAGCACTTGGGAGCGGGAGGCTCAGATGCGTGCTCAGTACCCACATTTGTTTCCCTAGTTTATGATGTATCTTTACGGGGACGTAAAGCCCTGAGGTGGGAGTAATGTAAAGACCCATAAATTTCAAGGAATTTTTTTTCTTAATTTTCTTTGTAATTTTACAAGAGCGCAGTTTCTGACGGCACCTTATTCCGAGGCCCGGTGTGCCCGGAATCATTTTTTGAAGTTTGGATCGGGTACGTTCAGTGAACGGACGAGCGGGTTTTTCTAACTTTTGAACCGGTGCCCGGAATCGAATTCTGAGGGCACCGATGAAATTGCAGTGCCGGTATTTGCTTAGAAATGCCTCTTCCGGAGTTGCATTTGCTCATGTGTGGTTTTTAATTTTTGGGCTTAAAGTTAAGAAATAAAATAAATTGTTCGACAAACTTTATTTTATTTCACTTAAGCCACTTGAAGCCACTTGAAGCCACTTGAAAGCCACTTAAACTGAGTTAAAACGGATAGGGTGCTATCCAGAAATATCTTACCCTCTTGGTAGGATATTTGCGAGGTGGGGCCCGCATGAGCCTCGCCGTTTCTTTTCCACTAAGTAACGTACCTGCGAAAACCCGTCATTATGAAAGTCAACTGACGCGTTTTCTTAAATTCTTAATGCACCATTTAATTGGGTGGTTTATTTCGTGAATTAATTGGGCAGTTTCTTTCGTTTAATTAATTCTACGAATTAATGGGACGTTACTTAACTCTTTTTTGTTTGTTGGCGTAATAATAAAATAAGACCAGTAAGACATTTTGGAGGATTACACATTGAGAGGCTAGATAGGATTCTTGTGCCTTCATCCTCCTACGCGAAGAACGCGAAGAACGCGAAGAACACGAAGAATGTCGTCACCCTCGGAGTTTGACGACGCTTCATCCAACACGTTCTTCCACGCCCCGATCTCCGATCTCCAACTGCTTGAGGTAAGAGATCTCGGGTTTCTTTTTTTAAATCCCCTTTGTGGTTTTTAACAAAACACAGATTTAATTATTTATAATTAAATCTGTTGTTTCTTGGTCCATTGAGTTCGTCGACGCAACGCCGGATTCCCCGATGACGTGACTCCCTTCCGCGATGACGCGACACCCTTCGACGACGACGCGACGATCCCCTCCTTCCGCGGCAAACAATTTCGCGAAGAACGTGTGCGACGACTTGATGTGGTAGGGGTTGTTGTGAATTATTATATTCCTGTGAACGTTTCATTAAAAATAAAGAACCTGTTTCGTAGGAAAAATTTTATCTTATTAAAACTGTTGGTTCTTGTGTTGAACAATTTTCTCCCGTTGTTTTTATCTAACGCGGAGGGTGCGGGCCAAACGAACATGGCCCGACAACCCTCCGCCGTTCTTCGTTGTTGTGCGAATTTGGCGGGCGACGGGAAATTGTGACTCAAGGGCGTTTTGACGATCCCGCAGTGGAGAACGGAACCCAGGAGGAAGAACAGCGCAGACAGGAAGGAAAACGGACAACCGGAGCAACTCCGGTGGCCCGCGGAAGCGGCCGGCGGCGGCGGCGCCCCGACGCGCTGCCGGATGGGGCTGCTGCGGCTGAAGCCACAGCGGCGGCGGCCAGCGGACCCACGGCCGCACGGGTCCAGCTCGCCTGCACGGGACGTGGCGGAAGCCGAATCCATTTGTCCAGCGCGGCCCCTTCGAGGGCCGCCCCATCTCCAAGCCGCGAGGGCGGCGCCCCGCGACGTCCAGCTGCTCGGCCGTTCGGCCGAGCCGAGCCTGGCCGGTCCGACCAGCCGGGCCGCGCCCTAGCCGTCCCGGACCGGGTCCGGCCAGGTCAGACCGGGTCTTGTCGACCCGATGCGGCCGACCCAGTGGGGTCGGGCAGGGTCGGCCCGGGCCCGAACCCCCCCGTCTTCGGACCGTTTTCGGTCTTTTGCCTGTAACATGATCTACAGGACTCCGAACGACACACCGTCAGTGGAAACACGATCCTTGGATCAAGACGGCCGTTTCGGTATATCACACTCGAGGTTTCAGAATACTTTGGGTTCAGCCGGGTTGGTTCGTACACGAAACCAACCGGGCCCTCGGAGCGGAAACACCCATATCTTGAGCTACGGACGTCTGATTGATGTGCCGTCATCTTTGGTGGATTCCTCTAAGTGGGACGGATCTTTTGGTTCACTCCTCCCGAGGTTTGGATGCATGTGGAGTACGGGTCGGGTTAGTTTTTCCTTAAAAACCAACCGGGCCCCTGGGACAAAAAAGCCAATAACTCTCAGACCGGGCGTCCGATTGACGCGCCGTCTGGGACGTCGAGTTCCTGTTGATGATACAGAACATTTAGATACATCAACTTCGGACTTTGTGTCAGTTGATGTATCAGCCTCTTGGCTCGTGGTGCGGACCCTCCCGAACGAGCTTGCTGTGTGCGGGAACCCTAGTGCTGGCTGCGACTGCTACTTCGACAGCGACGACCGTGCAGAGATCCTTAGTGGACTGCGACGATGACTGTGTAGAGATCCTCAGTGGACTGTGACGACTACTGCACTCAGCGATCCTACATGGATCAGTGCCATAGGTCCTGTGTGGGCCCGATCCTGTGTGGGTCCGATCCTATGTGGGTCAGCGCTCAGCGGTTCTGTGTGAGCCAGCACCTACAGGTCCTGTGTGGACCCGATCCTGTGTGGGTCTTTGCGCGGGTTAGTACCTATCGATCCTTTGTGGGTCCGACGACTTAGATGGATCAGTGATCATCTTTATCGTCATCCGAAGAAGTATACCTGTGTGAGCTGAATCCTGTGTTACTCTCCTTTGTGGATTGTGTTGAGCTATACTGTGTGGATTTACTGTTTACTCTCCTTTGTGGATTGTGTTGAGCTATCCTATGTGGATTTACTGTTTACTCTCCTTTGTGGATTGGGTTGAGCTATCCTATGTGGATTACTGTTTACTCTCCTTTGTGGATTTTTTTGTGCTATCATGTGTGGGTATACGTTTTTCTTCTTGTGTGGTCTGGGTTGTGCTTGGGCTCGGACGTTGGAGCCGAACGGGAATTGATGACTTAGGTATATGTATGGGCATATACCTAAGCCATTTCGGATGTTACTTCATGATTGTATCTTTCCTTTGTGGATTTTCCTTTGTGGATTCTGGGAGACCTTCTGGAGTCTCGGGGTCCCTACTGAGTAGCTTATACTCAACCCTGCATGGGCTATGCCCGCACATTGTGGTGTTGGTTGCAGACGAAGGACAACACTGATCGTGGTGGAGGCATGCGGAGCAGGATGGTACCTGGAGGAGGACCACTGGGCGGGACGTACTCGGAGCGGACGGCTGGACTGAGGAGTTTTGGAGACTATCTGTACCCACCCTTCAGGTGGGACCTTTAGAGGACGGCCCGACGCTGCAGCTTTTCTTTTCAGTTGCTGTTTTTCCCTTTCAGTTGTACTTTACAGTTGGGCTTGTATTTCCGGCCCCTTTTACTTTCAGCACAGCTTGTTACAGTTTTTACTTAGTGTTTACTTTTCCGCTTGCTTACTCTGTGGTGCTTGTTTATTATTCAAAGGCAATGCCTTCCCTTTTTCTGGGATTTATGCCTTGGTGCTAGTCGCCAGCCCCTGGCCTATGGAAGGCGGGCTTGGGGTAGTCACGGCATGGGCCCCGAGGACGGGTCGTGACACACTGAATATACCCAAGCTAAACTTCAAAAATTGATTCCGGGCACACCGGGCCTCGAAATCAAGTGTCGTCAGAAACTGCGTACTCGTAAAATCCCAAAGAATTTAAGAGAAAAATTTCCTTGAAATTTACAGGTTTTTACATTACACCTAGCTTTGGAATTTACGTCCCCGTAAAGCTACATCATAAACTAGGGAAAAAATTGATGGTATTGTGAACGCATCTGAGCCTCCCACTCCCATGTGCTCTCTTGGAGGTTCACGTGCTGCCAACGAATGCGTACTAGAGGAATCGACCGTCCACATAGGAACCACTCCTGTTGATCCTCGATCTCCACCGGGACTTCCGCAATAGTCGGCATGTCATCGATATCCATCTCCCCATGATCAATGATATATGTCGGGTCATGCACATATGTCCTCAGCTAAGATACATGGAGGACGTCGTGAACCCGGTGCAACGGAGGTGGAAGGGACACGCGATAAGCCACCTCGCCTATCCTGCTAAGATCCTGGAATGGTCCGATGAAGCATGAAGATAACTTTCCACCCCGGAAAAATCTTTGTAATCCACATCGACGTGAGACCCGTAAGAAAACGTGGTCGCCATCCTTGAACTCCAATGGTCTCCGCGTCCTATCAGCATAGGAATTATGTCTGTTCTGTGCAGTCGTCATCCACTCCTGCATGATCTACACCTTCTCCGGCGTGGCCTGGACCATCTTTGGTCTTACAAGTGCTGACTCCCCAGGGTTTGTCCAACATAGAGGTGAGATACATGGTTGGCTATACAGTGCCTCGTATGGTGCCATCCTGATGGTAGAGTGGTAGCTGTTGTTGTACAAAACCTCCACCAAGGGTAGGTGATCCTCCCGGCTGCGACCAAAGTCAAGGATGCATGCACGGAGCATGTCCTCGAGTTTCTGAATGGTCCTCTCCATCTGCCCATCCTTTTGAGGATGAAAGGTGGTGTCCAGGCATAGATACATCCCAAATTCCTCCTGAAACCCCTTCCAAATCCAGGAGGTAAAGCGAGCATCTCAATCAGAGACGATAGATGATGGCACACCATGAAGCCGTACGATCTCCTGAACGTATAGGCGTCCCAAGCTCTCCACTGAGACATTCTCTATGATAGGTAGGAAGTGGGCCGACTTGGTGAGTCAGTAGACAATCACCCAGTTGGAGTTGTGTCCTCTGGAAGTACGTGGAATTCCCGTCACGAAATCCATGGATATCCCATCCCACTTCCACTCCGAGACCTCTAAGGGATGCACCAAGCCTGCCAGTACCTGGTGCTCCGCCTTCACCTACTGGCAGGTGAGGCATCATGAAACGAACTCTGCCACATCCTTCTTCATACCTGCCCACCAGTGCTGTCGTCTTAGTTCCTGGTACATCTTCGCTACTCTTGGATGTACCACAAAAGGGGAAGTGTGAAACTCCCTCAGCACCTCCTCCTGTAATGCAACTGGTACCATGGTACTTCCCCTAAAGAGGATGACATGCTCTTCTCCTTCAGAAAATCCAATAGGCGCCTGCCCTGTGAGAATCTGAGTACATCGCGTCTCATAGTCAACATCCCCATGATGTGCGTCTCTGACCCGCTGAAGAAGTGGAGGAGTGAATGTGAGGGACCGTAGGAAGGCAGACCAATCTCTATCCACGAAGGATATCTGCAACGCGGCTAACTGCTACGTCGCCTCTCTAAGTAGTTGAATGCCTGACCTCCTGCTGAGAGAATTAGCTAATACGTTCCCCTTCGCAGGACTATAGACTATCTCAAAGTCATAGTCCTAGAGGAACTCGAGCCATCTCCGTTGTCTCAGGTTTAGGTACTTCTGCGAGAAGATGTACCTGAGACTCTGGTGGTCAGAGTAGACTGTAAAGTGCTCACCCATCATATAGTGCCGCCACATCATCAAGGCGAATACCACTGCTACTAACTCCAGGTCATGGGTAGCATAGTTCTGCACGTGCTGCCTCAACTGTCGTGATCCATAGGCGATCACTACCCGATACAGCATCAGGACACACCCGAGTCTAGTTCCTGATGCATCGCAATAAACTATGTACCCCACGCCCTCCTCCGGCAGCCTCAATATGGGCGCATAGTTCAGTATCTATCTCAGCTCTTGGAAGCTCTGCTGACATCTATCTGACCACACAATGGGTTTCCCCTTCTTCGTCAAAGCTAAAACCGGTGTTGTAACTCTGGATAAGTTTATCAAAAATCTCCGATAGTACCCATCCAGACTTAGGAAACTCCGCACCTCTGTCATGCTTCTGGGTGGCTCCCAAGCTAGTACTTCCTCGATCTTCACAGGATCCACTGCAACTCCCACCTCAGAGATGACCTACCCCAAGAAGTGGACCTCTAGAATCCAGAACTAACATTTCGAGAGATTACCATAAATCTTGTGCTCTCAGAGTGTGTCCAGTACAACACGCAAGTGGTAGGCGTGATCCTCCTCAGTGGTCGAGTAAATCAGTATGTCTTCGATGAAGACTACAACAAATCGATCGAGGTAAGGTTGGAAGATCCTATTCATGAGACTCATGAACACTGCTGGAGTGTTGGTTATGCTGAAAGGAATAACCAAGAACTCATAGTGGCCATACCTACACCTGAAGGACGTCTTCTACACATCCTCGTCTCGAACTCTGAGCTGATGAGAGCCTGACCTGGGGTCTATCTTCGAGAACCATCATGCTCCCTTGATCTGATCAAAGAGGTCGTCTATCCTCGAGAGTGGATACTTGTTCTTTATGGTCACCTGATTAAGGTGACGGTAGTCAACACATAGTCTTAACCTCCCATCCGCCTTCTTGGTGATTAAAATCAGAGAAGCCCAGGGTGAAACACTGGGTCAGATGAATCCCTTTCCGTGCAAATCCTCCAACTGTACCTGCAGCTTACGAAGCTCGGCGGGAGCCATCCGATATGCTGGAGTAGACATCGGGGCTATCTCGGGGTACATGTCAATATAGAAGTCTACCTCTCTGTGAGGAGGTATTCCTTGAATGTCATCAGGGAAAACGTCCGCATACTGATCCACCACAACAGGAAAACTCGGACTCCGCACATCAACCACTCCGAGGATGAGACTAGCCAACTGCTGTGTGATCGGCTACCCTCTCCTATGCGTAAGCCTGTCTTGCACTTCAAAGGCTCCCTTCTCGCTGGTGAAGGTGAACCTCCTTCCATATGTGCGGACACACCGAACTTTGCACCTAATACAGTCAATCTGGGAATAGACTGTAGATAACCAGTCCATACCCAAGATGACGTCATAAGGCCTCGACGCCGCTACAAGAAGATCCCAGCCAAAGATCTCACCTCCTAGAGTAAGTTCACACTACTGGAACAAGTGTGTAATCGTCGAGTTTTCTCCCTTACGAGTCTCTAGCCATAAGGATCGATCCAACAGCTCTATCAAAATCTCTGAGCTCCGAACAATGGCAGCGACAATGAACGAATGACTCGCTCCTGTGTCTATAAGAACTGCAGCAAGGGTGGAGTAGAAACAGATAGTACCTCGAATCATCTCAGGTGCACCGTGGTCGTAAGCCTCCATGGCCTAAAGCTGAGCCTGACTCTATCCGCCAACTCCCTGTGGTTGGGGTGGGCCTCCTGGTAGTGGTGGTGGTAGCGCCTCGAAGCGTCGTCCACCACCTGCTGCTCGGCCAGCTCCTCTGCCACATCCATCATCTCCCTGAGGACCACCATGGTCAAACCTCTACCTCTGCCTGGGTCGTCCCTCAACCGTCTGTTTCTCCTCTGCATGGTGGGTTGGGCATTAATGAGCCATGTGGACCTGCCCGCTGCATGCATAGCACTACCTGCCTCTCGTATGACTCGCTCTGCTGCGTGTGCCCCACACATCCGAACCAGTATCCTGAGGTCGCCCACCTGATGGCCTGGTCCGCTTGGACCTCTGCCACATCTGTCTACTGCCAGCTGTAGAAGACTCCACTACCTGTCGCCTTGCGGTAGGCCTCGCTGCTGGCATAGGCTCAGCAAGGATTCTCTCCACAAGAAGGGCTCGCTATAGTACTGCTTCCTATGTTGGAATGCTGTGGGAGATCATCGAATCCCTGATCTCATGCCTCAGTCCTTGCTCGAAGGTCCGGGCTCGGAAGAATGGGTCCCGTAGCATGTCCAAGACATAGCACGAGAGGTCGGTAAACCTTGCCGAGTACTGGGCTACTGTCATGCTGCCCTGCCGCAGTTGTAGTAACTCCTTGATGTGCACCGCACAGAGGGTAGCTGGAACAAAATCCGAGCAGAAGAGGCTCTCGAAGTCCTTACAAAGTAGACATGCCCCATCGTGTACCTGGGGCATCAGGCTCCACTATCTACCTGCTGCTACGTGCAGGAGACTCTCCACAAGGATTAGCATAATATATGTTGGTGTCCCTACCAATCTGATGTCTCGGACGATAGCCTCCAGCCAATCCTTGGCTACCTGAGAGTCCGTCTCTCCACGGAACCTGGGTGGCCTCAATCACTAAAACTCATGCAACGCACTCAGGCGGTGTGTACTCTCCGCTGCTGGGGCCGGTTGTATCGGTGGACCAGCGGGTAGAGGTAACGACGGTGCCTCCACTGTAATGATGCCCTGCACCGAGGCCTTGTCTCTCGGTGGGCTGCCATCTCGCAAAAAGCTCATAACCCTAGCTGGCTGCCTTCATGGGGCCATCCTGAAAAGTAATAGCTGTGCCATAGTTAGTACAATATACCTTGTGAGCTGACACAAAGTAATCACAATGAAAACTTTTGAAACACACATGAAATCAGTGTTTTCAAGCACTGAGTCGGAAATCAAATGTCAAGGTCCTTGTGTATAGATACGTCGGACGCCGCACCAACACTAGACTCCCTTGACTAAAAACCACACTCAGTACTCTTAACACTATTTCTTTAAAGAAGAAATTATCAAAGTCCTGAGTTTTGCGGTAGAATTGACTCCCCTAATACCAATTTTTCACGACCTATCCTCGGGGCCCGTGCCGTGACTACCCCAAGATCTCCTCCCATAGGCCAGGGGCTGGCGACTAGCAACAAAGGAATAAATCCCAATAAAATGGAATGCATTTCCTTTATATTAGTAAACAACACAACATAGTACACAAGCTGAAGTAAACAATAAGTAAACTGAGAACAAAATTAAGTGTTGGAATGTAAATGGACCATTAAAAAAACCCAACTTGAGGTATAGTACAAGAGTAAAAGAAAGTACAACAGATGAAAAGTAAATAGAAACCACCGAGTTGTCCTCCGGAAATCCCACCTGAAGGGTGGGTACAGATAGTCTCGTCGGTACCTCTGGTATATCCGTCCGCTCCGTGTATGTCCCACCAAGTGGTCCACCTCTAGGTACCGTCCCGCTACACAAGACTCTACCTCGATCAGTGTTGTATGTCGTCTACATCCAACACAATGTAGTGCGGGCATAGCCCGTGTAGGGGTGAGTATACTATACTCATTAGGGACCCCGGGACCCACAAAGGTCTCCCAGAGTCCACAAAGAATAAACCACAAAGGAATGATACAAACACAAAGTATCAACCAACTCTACTTAGGTATATGCCCATAAAAATACCTAAGTCATCAATTCCAGTTCGGCTCCAACTCACGAGGCTAATTACAACCTAGTCCAAACAGAAAAGCACAACCTAGTCCACAAAGTAAAGAAAGTCAATTATATCGATGTTAATGATTTACAGTCAAGACTCATATCACATAGGTATACTACTCATGAAGAGGGGTGGAGATGATAGATGTAGCCTCTGAATCATCTCCCCTGCCGAACCCACGTAGGATCGAAGTACAGAAGTCATCGTTGGCGAACCCACGTAGGATCCTAGTACAATAACCATCGCTGCAGAACCCGCGTAGGATCCAAGTACAGTCATCCTCGCTACCAAACCCACGTAGGATCCATGTATAGTCGTCCTCGCTACCGAACCCACGTACGATTCATGTACAGTCATCATCGTCGTCGCAGTCGCAGCCAGCTCTAGGGTTCCCACACACAACACACTTGATTCCAGGAGGGTCTGCTCCACGAGCCAAGGGGGTTGATACATCAACTATCACGATTTCCAGATTTTATGTATCACAATGTTCTGTCTCGTCAATAGGAACTCAAAATGACAGACGACGCGTCAATCAGATGCCCGGTCTGAGAGATATTGGCTTTTCCGTCCCAAGGGACCAGTTGGTTTTTAAGCTAAATCCAACTTGACTGTACCCCAGCTACATACAAACCTCAAGTGGAGTAATCAAAAATAACCTTCTCACTATGAGGAATTTAGCATAATTGACGGCACGTCATTCGGACGTCCGGTGCTTATTTTATAAGTGTTTCCGCTCCAAGGGCCCGGTTAGTTTCGGGTTCGAACCAACCTGGCTTTACCCAAACTTTGCCAAAACCTCGAGTCTAATATACTGAAACGACCTCCACATTCCAAGGATTCCAACTCAACTAATGGTGCATCGATCTAAGGTTCGCAGCTCAAGTTATGAGCAAAAGACCGAAAATGTTCCGAAGTGTGGGGTCTGGGCCCGACCCGACCCGGCGCAACTCCCCTGGGTCGGCCCGAACCAAGTCAACCCGACCCGGTTCCGGGTCCAGACCGGCGGGGTGTAGCCGGCCTGACCCACATGGCCTACGGCTGGCCCGGCATGTGGCTGGCCCGGACCGTGTGGCCTGCATCCCGGATTGGAAGTCGGCCGTGGCTCGGCCGCTAGCCGAGCGGGAAGCCAAGGGGGTGTGGCCCCCTGTTTCCGGAAACAACGGACCTGGTGGGGTCCGCCCTAGAAACAGGTTGGGGGGGGTGTTACACTTCCCTAGTTTTCTAGGTAATGGCCGGCTGGTTGTGAGCTGCCTCGGGACCCAGATGGGGTCCCGCCTCCTGGAGAAGCCGGCGGCCGGCTCAGCCGGCCACCCCTACTGGTCCACCGCGGCTCATCTCACCGGCGCAGCATGACGGTGCCGCGCCCCTCCTCCATGGCCTGCTCTTGGCCATAGCCTTCTTTGGCCTCACCGGTGTGGTGCGATGGCACCGCCCACCTCCACCGTGGCCCGCTCTGGCTATGGTCCTCTTCGTCCCTGTGTGGTGCAACGACACCACGCCGCCTTCACCTCAAACATCAACTATGATCAACAAGGAGAAGGGGAGGAGAATCAGCCATGTTTGTGCGGTCTGATCTCCTCCCATTATGATGATATCAAGTGGCCAATACCTAAGAAACAATGAACGATGATTAAAACTTGATCAATAATAACACATACCTCGTGACGTGATCTGCGAAACGGTGGCATCATTCATTGTCATCGGAAGGTGAAGTCGAAGTGCGCCCGAGGAGGAAGCGACATCTCCTATTTTTGTCACGGAGAGAAGAAGAGGATTGCACGTCATTGATCTTCGTGGATTCAGTGCTCTACGTCGAAGAGGTGTCATTCTTCATGGAGAGGATGACATTCTTCAATGATGAAGGAGCTTCTTTCTTCCTTCACACAAGGATCTCTTCCCAAATTACCTCACAACAATCCAACCAAAATTCAAATAAGGTCACCCCTTATTTTAATTTTTTATTCCATGCATTTCAAAATGTAAAAATTCAAAGCACTCATTAACTAATTGAAGTGGTTCAATTAATTGTTTAATGTGTGTATGCAAGAGTTAAGAGGGAGAGAGAGAGAGAAGGTGGGAGGTTTACACATTTAATTCCAAGGAGGTTAAGGGGTTATGGAAAGAGAAAAGGTTGGGGCTCGTGTGGGCCCCAACTTACATTTATCCTCACATGCGTAGTTAGGATAATATTGGGTCCCACACTAACTCCCCCATGTAGGATAACACCACCATAGAAAAAGAAAAAAAAATTTCACCACAAAATTTTTCACTTTTCATTTAATCGACATTTTTTTAACATATCCTCCCGAGAAAACACATATTTGGTAAAGGTACTCTTAAGAAATTACCGGCACTGCGGTTTCATCGGTGCCCTGAGATTTCAATTCCGAGCACCGGTTCAAATGATTGA
Organism: Viscum album; assembly: GCA_963277665.1. NCBI lineage: Eukaryota > Viridiplantae > Streptophyta > Magnoliopsida > Santalales > Viscaceae > Viscum > Viscum album. The sequence goes on from OY728122.1 coordinate 1,261,423,405, forward strand.
AAAACCTGCTCATTCTTTCACTAAATGTACTTGAGCTAAACTTCGGAAATTGATTCCGGGAACACCGGGCCTCGGAATGAAGTGCCGTTAGAAACTGCATACTCGTAAAGTTCCAAATAATTTAAGAAAAATATTTCCTTGAAATTTATGGGTTTTTATAGAACTTATGCCACGCACTTGGGTGTCGGCCAAGAAAAAACTACCTCTACCTTCGACGGGTCCACTGACACTCCGTGCTGAGACACCATGTGCCCAAGGAAGTGTACTTGTTGCGTCAAGAACTTACACTTTGACAATTTACCATAAAGATGGTGGTGTCGAAGGACTTCCAAGACGGCCTTGAGATGCTCAATATGCTCCTCCTCTGATGTTGAGTAGATTAGGATGTCATCGATAAACACAATGACGAACTGGTCCATAAACTCTCGGAAGACAAAGTTCATAAGTCCCATGAACACAAATGGTGCATTCGAAACTCCAAACGACATCACTAAAAACTCGAAGTGTCCATACCCACACCTAAAAGATGTCTTTGAGATGTCATTGTCCTTTAACCTCAGCTAATGATATCCATATCGTAGATCAATAATAGAAAACCAACCAGCTCCCCTAAGCTGGTCGAAGAGATCATCTATCCTTGGAAGGGGGTAACAGTTCTTGACTGTTACCTGATTCAACCTTCGGTAATCTATGCATATATTGAAACCAGCATCTGCCTTCATTACGAACAAGACTGGAGCACCCCATGGAAACACACTGGGTCGAAAAAAACCCTTCTCCATTAGATTTTCAATTTGAATCCGTAATTCCAGCAACTCTGAAGGTACTATCCGATAAGGGGCCATCGATATTGGACGGACACAAGGCTGTAAGTCTATCCCAAACTCAACGTCATGTCAGGGGGGGGGGTAGAGTCACAACCTCCCCGGAAAAAACATCAAGCAACTCCCCAACAACCTCTGGAATATCCATCATCTCTATATCAACTTAAACCTCTGATAACCCACCTGACAAGGAAAGGGGAGGCTTCACATGCCAGCTTCCCACCTGATAGCTCCTCTTGCCAACAAAAGCTACATGTTTCCCATCCACGTCGAAGAACACGACTCTTCTTCAGAAGCAGTCGATAAAGGAACTAACAAAAAATAGCCAGTCGATGCCTAGGATTACATCGTATGGCTGCATCTATAGAAAAAGAAGAATCCCACTAGATCGATGCGGTCCCAACGTCAGCCCACATCCCCGGAAAACACAAGATAAGTTGGTCTGACCTCCAACTAGTGTACTCAGCACCAGGTGTATGGAAAGTCTCTCTATGTCTAGACCCAAATCATGGGATAGATCGGGTGCAAAAAAAAGAGTGTGAAGCTCCTAAATAAAACAAAGCAGAAATGAGAGTGCTGAACAAACAAATTGTACCTCACACCACCTCTTGTCCTGCCGGTGATGACAACTCTACTGCATGCAACTGTCCACACCCAGCTCCTCTGTCTCTCTGATGTCGACCACCTCCCCGACCATTCCCTGTTCAAGGTACCTGAGGAGAACCCTGAGTTCGGCCTCATCCTGCAAAGTCTGCCCTTGGAAGAGCAGGGTCCTGCTACTGCTGGAAGGGCCTCGCCGACAACTGGTGTTGCTGAGTCGGGTGCTAAACCTGTCCACCTCCACCATACTGAGCTCGGGTCGGTCACCGAATCTGAATGTTCCCAAAAACTCCGCAAGAGAAACACTTCGGTCATGGGCTCATGAAAAAGAAACGAGGACCCAAAGATCTGAATTGGAACTGCTGGGGCATGCTCCCTACTGGCCTGAAATCTAGAAGGTACTATTGTAGGACAACTGCTACTGACTGCCTTACCCTTCGACGAACCCGGCTGGATCCCCTCCTGTGGAGCACCTCCCTGCGAGTGCATCCTCTCTACAACCTATGCCTTTTTCTTTACTTACAAGTACGTCGGAAGGGTGAAGGGGGTGACAGCATACTGGAGCAAAAGATTAAGCTCCTCCTCCAAAAGTCTCACCCGAGACTCTTCATCCGGAAAGAGGTCCAGAGAAAAGCATAGGAGACCCTTGAACTTGATCCCCAATTCTTGTACTGACATACTCACCTGCTGGAGGGTGAGTAACTCATGCCTCTTCTCTGCCTTGATCATGGAAGAAAGTAATTCCTCTCAGAACTCCTTCTCAATGTCACCCACAGAACCTTTTCCTTTGACCTCTCCCTGAGGTAGAGCGTCCACCACTGATGCGCCGCACCTCTCAGCTGACTGACTGCTAGGGGAACCCAGTACTCCCTCGAAGCATGAATAAAAGTAAAAGAGATCCCTAGATCCTCAATCCACCCCTCCATATCCATATCTGAAGTACTACCCTCGTAATTCTTGAGGGTTTTTCGCTGGAAAGAACCGAGATTCTTATACCACTGATCATTATCCTCCTCTCGATCAATCCTCAACTGATCGACCGCCTGAATTTGCTGGGCCTCACCTGTCAGTGTCACTCGGGGAAGATGTCCAGGTGTCATAGCTGTACATTAAACAAATATTGCCTAAGCCCAAGTAGCAAGGAAATTTCTCAAGGTTTCATTTTATCACTTTATTTCAATTTCATTCCTAGAACACCCAAATCAAGTAAAACACAAACATGATTATGCATGTACCTTCCCTAGGGTCTCTACCCTGCAATCAATGATGTATCACTTGGTCATTCTGTAGGCTCAGAGTCCTTGCATCAGATCACCGAGGGTGATAAAATCCCGTATCCTAGTCGGTCTTCCCTGGCCTATGTCATGCACCAAGATCACCTAACACGGTTTCCCTACCATACCATGCAATCCTTACTGTGCCTAACTCCAGACTTCATCCTATCTCTCAACCTCCCTCTGATACCATTCTATCATGACCCCCTCCCACTAAAGATGCCCCTCCTGAGCTGGAAATGGTGAAAGGGAGATAATGACCCCCGAGTCCCGCCACCTAGTAGGCCCCGGAGTGGCGACTAGCTCCACGGGTATTAGTTTTTACAAATATGGGATGAATTAACCTTTTTATTATTTACGATTGGGAAATAGGATGAGTCAAACACCAAAAGAAAAAGGAAAAAGTAAATTAAAAAAACCCCCAACCAATCCCACATGCATGTTTAAACAATTCTGAAACAAGGTACAAGTACAAGAAAACTCAAAAGTACAATACCAAAAGAAACAAGAGTACAGAAAAATACAACAACTCCAACTGTCCCGACTATTAGGGTCCCGCATGACCCTGGTAGTCTTCATGGAATCCAAAAATTAAATGTAGGGTGAGCATACAAGTATACTCATTAGGGAAACCAAAATCTCTCGTGCACAGGTGGGGGGACATCCTAATGTCCCGTGAGAACAACAGAAGAAACCAAAACCTATCATGGAATTATATCCACCCAACCTCACCAGCCACGCTCACCAAAAAACGCAAAACAACAGGTAGTATTATATAAGAACAAGAGTATTGGGTACCCCACAACATTCCCCCCCCACTAGCTGTCTACTCTTCCTAACGACGAACGTCCGGACGCTACCACACTCTTCCCACCCGCACACACCTGGGCCTCAGAAACCACAATCACATCCCCGCCCAAACACACCTAAGACTCACAAACCAAAATCACATCCCCGCACGAACACACCTAGGCCTAACAAACCACAAACACATCCCCTCTAGAACACACCTGGCCCTCATCCCAAAGATTCTTGGGAATAGTAAACCTACCCGAAGAGTCTTGGGCTGAGAATCACACCAATCAAAACCTACCTGAAGAGTCTTGGGTGTAAGGTCGCCTCAATCCATTACAGCCTATGGAAGAAGGTGAAGGAAGGAGCTAGTAACTAAGGGTAAAACATCCTCTCCCATGAAATGGGAGTGTTCAGAACTAAGTGCTCAACATGGGTGGGGTACGACAAAATACAAAGATACAGATACATATATGTATACCAAACCCACATCCCAACCTATGGCTTCTAAACAGATAAATTGATCACGTTCCTTGGCACTGCTACTAGGAAGCATGCATTTAACAAACAATCCCAACCCCATTTAGGTTTTCATGTTTCAACAGTATTAGTTTATTCGTTTTTTAACTACTGGGAAATTATCAAACCAGATCAAGCGTTTCGTAGAACAAAACCCTGCCAACCACAAATCAAGTTAGATAGAACACATGCAACACAAAACCACCCTTTTTATCATCAATCAATCCTCATTGATTGTTCCCATGTTGAATTCATTATCATTCCACATAGTTCATTTATCAACTTTCCACTTTATTATAATATCACAACACATTACTACAGCCCTGCTGCCACTATAACCACCTCTCCACAACCGTATCACAAAATAAGGCTCGTACCACATCATTTCCCCTTTAAAAACATTTACCGTAACCCCACTTCCCATCATATTCATAATAACCCAAGATTCACCCCCCCTTTCACACACCACATAACCAAACCAACACCCACATGTTCATTATTCAAATTTTTTCAACCGGGGTGATCATAGAAGGGTTCCAGATATTCATTTAATCATCCAACTTCACGTGATTAATCAAATTCCACATTCCACAAAGTCTCCATCCACAAAACGGTCTAGAATGATAGGGAAACATTTAATTGCACAAGGAAAGGCCCCCAAAGACCGTGATTTTTAGTAGGCATAAGTCTATTCAATTCGCAACATAACAATAGGATAAAAAAAGATAATCATAACAACTTTCCCATCCCTGTTCTTTAAGACAGTTATTATCTTCATTAAACTGGTTCAAATATGTCTCGTGAAAGTAAGAGGACACCCATACCGCATGATTCAAAAATTAGAGAGATGAAGGTAAGATCCCTACCTCAATAGGTTCTGATCACAACGCTCCCCCAGATCAACTTTAGAAGACGCCTGTCAGTGTCCGTCGCTTCTGTCAAAACATGGAAAAAACCTACATGGATAGAAGCTGGGAAGTAAAGGCTTAAGGGAAGACAACAGATCCTAGCTCAAGAGTTTTTCCTCATCGTTACGATATTGTGGATGCTGACGAATCGTAAATCGGAGCTCAGACAACGAAGTTATGGAAGAAAAGAGCTTTGGAGTCTCTCGGGAGAGCTTTGCTCGAAGGAATGGGGAGGAGTGGAATTGTATGAAAAGGAGGAGAGGAACCCTCCTTTTATAGGCGAGAAAACTAAATTACACGGCATGTACATCCTACTACACGACATGTACTTGGCCATTCCACACGGTCGCCACGCAGCTTCCAACACAGCATTCAACACGACACGCAGCCGTTGACTGGTCAACACACGGTTTGAGGGTAAAACGTACGCGGGGAGAAACTACACGACGTGTAGGATGGGCTACACAGCATGTACTTATTTATTTCACATGGTAAGGACATGGCTTCTACACCGCACACGGCCGTTGACTGGTCAACACACGGTTTGAGGGTAATGCGTATGCGGGGAGAAACTACATGGTGTGAAGGATGGGATACATGGTGTTTACTTATTTATTTCATGCGGCAATGACACAACTTCAAAACGGGGTATACTCAGAAAGGTGGTATATAGCGTGTACCCACACTACATGGTGTGTAGTTACAATAAATTCTGAAAAGTGTGGGAAAAGTCCATTATATCCTCCAGAACACTTCATGACCTTCTTTTCGACAAAGGAAAGGACGGAGAGGTCCAAGCCATTATAAAGAACATAAACAACATTTTTTACCCTTTTCGACACACTTATATCCTTATCCTATCATTACAGGTCAACCATAAAATACTTCTTCACATCCTGAGAAAAATAAAACATAGAAAGGGGTGAGCTCAGATTCTCAATAAGGATAACAATATAGCGGAATCTTTTATAAATAAGCATAAACATTTAAGGAAATGTATAAGACTAAAACAAATGATTTTTAAACTTAAGATTCAGCATAATATTGAAAAGATAAAATCAAATAATTCCATTTACTTAATCAAATTGATATTCTACTAGTCTAATAATCACATGCAATACCAATAACCACTTTCATAATGATGGAATGCATAATGCCATACTTCATAAAAACATAGTCAAGGCCTTGTGCCAAGACTAAAAATAAGATTTTGTCAAGGCCTTGTGACAAGAAACTAGTTTGTCTCATGAGACCTACCGATACATCAAGGATCTATATTGAGATCCACCAGTCACATACTATGTCCAATGCATTCATCTTATGAAAAGGTTTAAACATAACATAAAAATTCGTATTAAAACTAGAATATGAAATGTCAAAACATTATCCATAAACCATAAATGGTGTAAAAATAACAAATCCATAGTCAAACATATCACAAAACCTTCAATACAATATGGATGTTTTGTATCATAATAAATCAACTTTAAAAAAACTTAAAATCCATTAAAGGATGTTGAAATAGATGAAATTAGAACATTTTTAGAGAAAATTATCTTTCTATTTTGAAATCATTTAATATTCATATAATTATAAAATGAAACATTTTTTGAAAATATTCTTATATACATATATGTGAAGTTTTTACGATGATATAACTGGAAAAAATAGCCACACCTTCCGTATAAGTTAAAAAACATTCTTACCTTAATTTTGTAGAAAAGGTTAGAAAGTACCTTATTTGGAAAACAACAGAAAGATTCATTTCAACACAAATAAGGTCAAATAAGGTTTTAAATGACTTTAAACCATTGTATATTAAATAGTAAAATGTTTTGAATTACATTTTTAAGAAAACACAGATGTGGATGAAAAAGAGGTCTCAGTAGATACTTACACAAAAACAACCACGGATAATAAAGAGATTGTGAAATTAACCCTTATAATGTACTTTCCATTAATAGATGGTATGATAACCTCCTATATAATATTTAACACATTTTTATAAAATTATTAAATAACTATATACATATTTATGATATCATATATGATCCTCTAATATTGCTTTGTTAAAAATATTTCAATAGTATCATAGTTTCAGGTGTTGACTGATCTGTTTTCCTTTATATGCTCAGTTATGTAAGACATGTTGGTTATGGATATGATGTATTTTATTCATATACCGAATTATATTAAGTTATTAAACATTATTTTTAATAATAAAATGGAAATTATTCTTGAATTATTACGATGGGGAATGAATCTCATTGCGTTCGTGGTGATGACCTCCGTACGTACACACGAGTGACAGTATCATTATATTGATGGTGAAATTGTATGTAATTGAAGGTTATATCATATATAAATAATAATTATAATGTTATATTTATTATTTACATATATTATACTCATTATTATACCCATAATAATAATTAAGTGTTTGAATAACAAACTACCCCATGACGTGGAGACAGTAAGCCGTACGTATGCACGTATGGTGACTTTGTCATTCATATGATGGATAGAATAATGAATATTATTATAAATTTTTTATAATAACATCAAATTAAATTTAATATACTGGATTTATTATTTTATAATGCAAGAAATAGTGAAAGGGTAAGTGGAAGAAGAAAAGAACTTGAAAGAGGGTTGTGAAATTACTACCTCTTCTTCGGGTGTTTCCTTTTGAGTTGATCAAAAGGGCTCTATAGGTTGGATTTATGATTAATCTAAGGACTCTAGGTTGAATTTATGGAAAGTAGGATGATATTTGGGAAGGTTTTGTTCGAGCCAAATGGCTTTGGAGGTGTAATTTCGAGAGATGGTGAAGTGCCCTTTTATAAGAGAGGTGAGGGGCACCTTAGGAAAAGATTGAAATATTATTTTATAATAAAATATTATTTTGTTTCTAATGGATCCAAAATTATTTATATAGAATATATAGTGTTTATGGGTCGAAAACCTCTCAACCAATAGGTTTTATAAAGGTTTGGGTCACCTTATTAACCTTATCTTTTAGATTTAACTCTTAGTTAAATAATTTAACTTCTACCATGTATTCTTGTATTATTATAATAATTGGTTAATAAACATACTATTAAATGCAAATATAACCTAAAATGGTTCACTAATGATATACCTATCATTATATAAGTTCTATGGTAGAACCATATATTTTCAAGACTATTATAGAATTTAATAATATACTATTTGTTTTAAAAACTAATTTATGTCAATTTTGAAACTATTTAGTATTTGTTTTTTTTTGAAAGTCATAAAAACTTTATTACATCAATGAAATTACATTTAATCAACTATAACAGTTCATATTCACCTAAAAAATTCGTGGATGTTGTAAAACATTGAAATTATATTTATTTTAATATTTATAATACCATTTATTTGATTGTTTAATTAATAAAGTAATTACTACATCACCATTATGTCATAAATAAATTTAATTATTTAATGTGTAAATATTATAAATAATAAAAAAATTATGTTTTAAATCCTTTTATCTTTCTAATTAGTATTTATAGCCAAAATGATAACTTATATAACCCCATTTAAAAATTGTTTTACTAAAAGATACATGTTTATGTCATTTTTGTCTTTACTTAAAATTAATTAATATGAAGTGTCATTGTCACACTCAAGTGGATCCATAGGGTCCCAAAATCGACCCAAGGATTCCCATGGTTGGAAATGTATCAACCAATATGAATAAGACACATGTTAGGGTAGTTTAATATTTTTATAATATTATTTTTTACCCTTATTTGCAGGATTTACCATTTAACCATGGTAAGTAAAATATTTATCGAAGTAATTATTCATAATTATTAAACATAAAAGTTATCTATTTACACAATTTGGAACTCCTGATTCCAAATATGGAATCCATTTTTCCAAATTCAAAATACAAAAGTGACAGAAATTAATTTAAATTTAATTTCCGTTGTCAAAACAAAAAAGCATGTTTTTATGAAATAATAACTATCAAAATATTGACACTTGCTTATGTCCAGTTTAAATGTGAAATTACATGTAATGACCTAAATTATATTAAATGATAAAAATATAATATAATGATACTTTAAAACCACTCAAGTGTATAATTTAACACTATAAATTAATTTGATAAAAAAAGTTTTTTTTAATTAAAATTTTGAATTTTTCACTATTCATAAAAGATTGAATGTTTTCAGAAAAGTACCAAAAATTCACCATAAGATAATTTCAATATTATGAATTCAATAAATGAAGTCCATTTTGAAAAATAAAATTTATAAAATTTCAAAAACTGGTTATTACTATTTATAACAGCAATTTGATTGGTTGTGGTGTGTTAAAACTCCATATTGCGTACAACGCAAGCTAATGAATTATTCAAAGGTAAACATACCATGGAAGCTTGATGTGTTACATTATCCCCTCCTTAAAATAATGTTTTCCTCAAAATTTCAAGAATATTACTTCATAAAAATATTTGGGTGATTCTTCATTATAAGTTACTTGGGTTCCCACGTTGCCTCTTCCATCTTATGGTTTCTCCATTGATCTTTTACCAGATGAGTCGTTCAGTTTCTCAGAACATGTTCTCTGGTATCATGAATATTGACAGGCTCTTCCCAATAAGACAGATCAGGTTCCAGTTCAATTTCCTCATAGGTGAGTACATGCGTTGGGTCAGACATGTATTTTCTCAATAGTGATACATGGAACACATCATGAACTTTGGAGTGACTTGGAGGCATTGTCAAATGATAAGCTATAACTCCAATTAGTTATAGAATTTCAGAAGGTTAGATGTACCTGGGACTCAATTTACCCTTCTTATTGAAATGTATAACTCCCTTCCATTGAGATACCTTAAAGAAAACAAGATCTTCTACCTAAAATTCCAAATCCTTCCTTCGATTATTAGCATAGATCTTTTTCCTACTTTGAGCTGCTTTGATGTGGGTTTGGGTAATCTTCACATTTTTTATTGTTTCCTCAACAACTTTAGGACCTAGGAGTTTACATTCACTAGAATTATCCCAAAAAGTTGTTGTGCGACATCTCTTTCTATATAATGCTTTATTTGGTGCAATCCGAATACTTGAATGGAAGCTATTATTGTAGGAAATTTCTACTAGAGGTAAATATTGATCCCACATACCTTGAAAGTTAGGTTAGAATGATCTCAACTTGTCTTCTATTGTTTGAATAGTCTGTTTTATTTTTCCATCAGTTTGAGGGTGGTAGGCAGTGCTTAAATGAAGTTTAGTATCCAGGGCTTTCTGAATACTTTTATAGAATCATGATATAAAACTAGGATAATGATCAGAAAGAATCGATAGGGGTACTCCTGAAGTCTTAAAAATTCATTAATATATAGTCTTGACATATGTTATAGTGTTAAATATTCTCTTATAGAAAGAAAATGTGCAGACTTGGTAAGATGATCAACAATGAACCATATTGCATCATTCCTTCTAGGAGTATTTGGAAGCCCCATGAAAAAGTCCATCGTAATATTATCCCATTTCCACTCAGGTATTGGAAGAGGTTGCATGACTCCTCCAGGCTATTGCCTTCCAGCTTTCAATTCTTGAAAAACCATACAACTTGACACAAAATCAGCAATCTCACTATTCATGTTGTCCCACCAAAAATGTTCATTCAAATCTCTATATATATTGGTGCTCTTAGGGTGTATAGAGAAATTAGAGCAATGAGCACCATCCTCCAATTCCCTTTTTAGATCAGTTATTCTAGGAACACAAAGTCTCCTATTAAATTTCAAAATTCTATCTTCATATATAAATTCACTCAATCTCCCATCATTCAAAGCTTTAATATTCTTTTGAAACTCCTCAACATCAGTCTGAGATTTCTTTATCATTTCTAGTAAAGATGGTTTGGAAACCATAAAAGTATTGATGTTTCACCTTTTATGGTTATTCCCATGTCTATCTTTACTAGATCCATTAAAATAGTACCCCTTTTAACTCTCATCTTGTTCAAAACTCCATGATTGTTTTTACTCAGAGCATCTGCCACCATATTTTCCTTCTTCGGGTGGCAGTGTATCGTGAAATCATAATCCTTGAGTAGTTCAAGCCATCATCTTTGCCTCATGTTTAGTTTATTCTGTGAGAAAATATACTTCAAACTCTTGTTATCAGTATAAATCTCAAATTTATCACTATAGAGATAGTGTCTCCGTATCTTCATGGAAAATATTACAAATTCTAACTCAAGATCATGAGTAGGATAGTTTTTCTCATGAATTTTTAGCGGTCATGATGCATATGTAATAACTCTATCATTCTGCATAATACATAACCAATTACTTTCATTGAAGCGCCACTATAAATAAGAACCCAATCATTCCCTGATTGTAGATTCAATACAGAAGCATTAACTAATCTTCTCTTCAGTTCATCAAAACATTCTTCACACTCTTTTTTCCAAACAAATTTAAACCCTTTAAAAGTGAGCTTGGTTAATGGGTTAGCCAATCAAGAAACATTCCAAACAAAACTCCAATAATAACCGACTAACCCAAAAAAACTACATTCCTCAGTTATACTCTTCGGTGCTAGACATTTTTTGATTTCTATGGTCTTTGAAAGATCAACACAGATTCCAGCCTTAGAGGAAATATGGCCAAGAAAGGAAATCTCCTGAAGCCAGAATTCACACTTGCTAAATTTCCATATTATTCATTTATTCTAAGAGTCCTTAGGATAATTCTCAAGTGATTTTCATGATCTTTTTATCTTTTTAGTATACCAAAATATCATCAATAAATACCACTAAAAAGTGACCAATATATTCCTTGAAAAATCTATTCATTAGATCCATGAAGACAAAGGGTGCATTAGTAAATCCAAAAGGCATTACTGTAAACTCGTAATGCCCGTACCTGTTTCTAAATGCTGTTTTAAGAATGTCTTCCTTCTTCACACACAACTAATGGTATCCAAATCAAAGGCCAATCTTTGAAAAATATTGAGCTACATGAAGTTAGTCTAAAAATCATCAATGCGAGGTAGAGATACTTGTTCTTGATTGATATAGCATTGATCTCCCTGTAGTCAATGCACAACCTCATAGATCCTTCTTTCTTATTAACAAAAAGAACAGGGGCTCCCCCTGTAGAAACACTTGGGCCAATAAATCCATTATTACTCAATACCTCTTGTTTTTTCTTTAGTTACACTAATTACACAGTGGCTATTCTATAAGTGGTCTTCGATATGGGCATTGAATCATGAATTAAATAAATAGAAAACTCCATTTGTCGTTCCGGAGGATGTCCAGGTAAATCCTCTGGAAACACATCAACATATTGTTTCACAATAGGTATGTCCTCTATTTGGCCATTCTTTTCTTCACCCATAGTTATTTCATTGTCTTCCTCCCTGATAATTGAATTTAGTAGAGATATTGGGGGTGGATCTAGATAACAATTAGGTGGTGCCAATTCTGCTCTAAAGATATGGTACTCTTTATCATCATAAAAAATTCTAACCTCCTTCTTCTTATAATAAATTTTTGCATCATGGTCCAAAATCCAATCCATATTGAAGATTATATCAAATTCAATCATGGGAATGATGATGAGATCATCCCATAAAGAACATGTATATTCCCTAATTGTAACTGATTCAAAAAACATTGTTGCGATGACGATTCCCTTAGGGTTTTTGACTGAAAAATCCCTTAAAGTCAATTGAAAATATCAAATTTTCTAAGAAAATTGGGAAGATATGAAACAATGTGAGGATCTAGAATCAAATAATGCATTGGATAAACTTGAGGAAACCAATAAATTAATTTCCACCACATTTTTTGGAGCTTCAACCTTAGCAGTAGTGATCGCATAATTATGTCCTTTCTCCCATGTCCTTTTCTAATGTAAGTTACCTTTGTGATTAGGACATTCATTTTCATAATTCCCCTTTTCTATACAATTTTAGCATTAAAAATTGATATCCTCTTTCTTCCCCTAGATATCATGAGCATGGTGGACTTTTTCACCACACTTTTAACATACTCACAATCCCTCCCAGAAAGTACTGGGGTGTTTCTTCCCACATTTACAGCAGGATGGATTTTAAACTTTTCCCTTCTTCCCATTATTTCAATTTCTAGAGTGTTCATGAGATCTCTTCTTCTCTTGATTTTCTTTGAAGTCGTAAGACATAGAGAATTCCTTTTCTGTCTTGATAGTGCACGAAACAATATCTTCATATGATGAGAATGATTGTGAGACTAATGATCGACAGAGAAATGGATTTAACCCCTCAAAGAATCAATAAATATTACTACTTTGGTTACATATATAATGTGATTCAAGCCTTGCTAACATTCCAATGTTAGCTTCATACTTAGCGACATTTTCATCCTCCTTTTGCCTCAGACTTGGAAATTGTCTTTCCATATCTTCTAGATGGTCACAAGGAAAGTATTTTTCTAAGAAAATCTCTTTAAACTCCCTAAATTCCATGTTTGATATTTCATTTTCTTCCTCTGTGTTTTGGATTAATGACCACCATTGATCTGCATCTCCTGTGAGGTGATAAACTGCCATGGAAAATGTTTCCCTTTCGCTACTCCCCAAAGCATGCTATATTTTATCTAATGAACTTATCCATTGCTCAAATACTAATGGATTTGTTCTCCCATTAAATGTTGGTGGTTGTTACCTCATGAAGCTGTCTAACATTGATCCTTCATGTTGTGGATCAAGGTTCTCCATACGGGTAAGGTTATTATTCATAACCTGAGTAAGTTGTCCCTGTATCGTGATAAGATGATCAGAACTAGTTGCATCACCAGAACCACTATAATTATCTTGAGTCAGAGGGAAATCCCTACATGGATTATGTGGGTTTATATGGTCTCCATTCCTTCCACTAGGTGCCATTTCTAAACAATGGCATAAACTAGATTAGTTTATTAATCGCAATACATAATTCCAAACTTGTAAGTAAATTAACATAAATTGAATAGTTTATGGATATAATCCATAATCATAAAAATGTTTTCTTTGAGGAAGTATATACTCATAAACCCTTAATAATGGTTTTTAATGAAAATTAAAATTATCCTAAGAATATCCCACTGGAGTTTCGTAACTAAGAGTGCAACAAGGACAATTGTCATGAACCAGTTCCCGTTCGAGTCTAGCTCAAACCGGTGTTTTCAGGTTTTACCCCTAGGTACATCTATGCTAGTGCCACCTCTACCAGCTCATATCTAGTCAGGGATTTATTTCTTAGAAAACTCGCAAAATCTCTACATTACCAAAATTCTAGGATGTTCTTCTATACTAATCATCAAAGTCTATCTTAGGGTAATGTTCTCTAAACGAAGTTTTTATAAATCTAGCTTCCAAGGTTTGTAATAAACTTTCTATGATACCAACTGTAACACCCTGGCCCCAGTTACCTAGAGTCGGTGCATTATTACATAACATTGGCACGATACAAGGAATCATGTACTAAAATACTGATTTGTTTAGTATCCTTGGTAGCACTAGATACATTCATAAGTTATACATTACATCAGGAAATAAAAACATCAACAACATTTTGTCCCCTTTTGAACACACTTATATTCATATCCTGTCCTTGTAGGTCAACTATAAAATACTTATTCACATCCTCAATGAAATAAAAAATAGAATGGCGTGAGCTCAGATGCACAATAAGGATAACAATACTATGGAAACATTCATAAATAAGCATAAATATTTAAGTAAATGTATAATACTAAAATAAAAGCATTTTAAATGAAAAAATCTGCATAATATAGAAAAGATAAACTCAAATAATTTCATTTACATTATAACATATATATTCTACTAGTCAAAAAATCACATGCAATACCAATATCCACTTTCATAATAATGGGATGTATAATGCCAAACTTCAAAACCACATAGTCAAGGCTATGTAACAAGAATACATATAACATTTAGTCAAGGCCATGCTCCAAGTAACTAGTTTGTCTCATGAGACCTACCGATGAATCGAGGATCTATAGTAGGCTCCACCCATCACTTAGTTACTCCAATGCATTTCACAAATGAAAAGGTTTAAACATAACATAAACATTCGTATTAAAACTACCATACGAAATGTCAAAACTTTATTAATAAACCATGAATGGGGTAAAAATACTACATCCACAGTCAAACATATCACAAATCCTTCAATATAATATGGATGTTTTGTATAACAATAAATAAACTTCAGACCAGCTTAAAATTCATCAAATGATGATGACATAGATGAAATCAAAACTTTTTTTGAGAAATATCTCTTTCTATTTTGAAATCATTTAAATATAATATAATTATAAAATAAAACATCTATTTTGAAAATAATCTTATAATATTATATGGGATGCTTTGATAGTAATATAATGGCGGAAAAAATCCTCACCCGCCGTATAAGTTAAAAAAAGACATTCTTACCTTAATTTTGTCGAAAAGGTCATAAAGTACCTTGTTTGGAAAATGACGTAAAGATTACCTTCAAAACATATATGATCAAATAAGGGTATAAATGACATTGAAACATAGAATATTAAATAGTAAAAATGTTTTGAATTACATTTTTAATAAAACATGGATGTGGATAATAAAGATGTCTCAGTAGATACTTACGTAAAAACAACCTCAGATAATAAAGAGATTTTGGAATTAACCCTTACCTTTTACTTTTTCTTAGTATATGGTATGTTAACCTCCTGTATAAGAGTTAGAAAATTGTTATTAAATTATACAATAACTATATACATAAATATGATATCATATAGGATCCTCTAATATTGCTTTGTTAATAATATTTCATTAGTATCATCATTTTGGGTGTTGACTGATCCGTTTTCCTTTATATGATCAGTTACGCAAGACATGTTTGTTATGAATATTATGTATTTTATTCATATCCATAATGATATAAAGTTCTCAAAAATTATTTTAAATCATTTAATGAAAATTATTATTGAATTCTTATTATGGGAAATGAAGCTCATCGCGTTCGTGGATACAGTAATCCGTACGTACGCACGAGTGACAATATCAGTATATTGATGGTAAAATCGTATGTAATTGTTTGGTATATCATATATACAGAATCATTAAAATGTTATATTTTTTATTTAAATCATCTATAATCATTATTATACCCATCCAAATAATGAAGTGTTTGAATAACAAACTACACCATAACTCGGAGATGGTAAACCGTACGTACACACGTATGGTTACTTTGTCATTCATATGATGGATAGAATAATGAATACGGTTGTACAATTTTTATAATAACATCACAATATATAGAAGATACAAGATTTATTATTTTAGAACGTAAACAACATAGACAGAAGAAGTGGAAGAATAAAATAACTTGAAAGAGGGTGGTGAAATTATTACCTCTTCTTTGGGTGTTTCCATTTGAGTTGACCAAAAGGGCTCTATAGGTTGGTTTATGATCAAACTAAGGCCTCTAGGTTGATCTTAGGTAAATTGGGAAGATATTTGGGTAGGATTTGGCTGATCCAAATGGCTTTGGTGATGCAATTTTGAGATAAGGGGATGTTCCCTTTTATTAGAGAGGTGAGGGGAACCTTAAGAAAAGATTGAAATATTATTTTATAATAAAATACTTTTAGGTTTATAAATGCTCCAAAATGATTTATTTATATGATAAGTTGGTTATGGGTCTATGAATGCTCAAAAAATAGGTTTTATATTAGTTTTTGTCAGCATATTAACCTTATCCTTCAGATTTAAATCTTATTTAAAATGTTTAACTTTTACCAATTATTCTTGTATTATTATAATAATTGGTTAATAAACATACAATAAAATTCCAAGAGAACCTAAATTGGTTAATTAATTATATAAGTATCATTATATAAGTTCTTTTGAAGAACTTTAAATTTTTATCATGATTATATAATTTAATAATATAATATTTGTTTTAAAAACTCATTTATGTCAATTTTGACACTATTTAGTATTTGGTTTTTCTAAAATTCGTCACAACTTGGTTACATCTACAAAATACATTTAATCAACTATATAATATCATATTCACCATAAAAATTTGTGTATATCATAAAAAAATTGAAATTATATTTATTTTAATATTTAAAATATCATTTATTTGATTATTTCATTAATAAGGTAATTACTGCATCACGATTGTGTCATTAATAAATTGAATTATTTAATGTCAAAAAATTATGAATAAAATAAAATTATGTAGGAAATATTTTCATCTTTCTAATGAGTATTTATAGTATAATTTATAACTTATATAACCAAATTTAAAATTTTTTTTACTAAAAGATATATGTTTATGTCATTTTGTCTTTACATTAAATTAATTAATATAAAGAATCATTATCACACTCAAGTGGCTCCATGGGGTCCCAAAATCAACCTAAGTATGGCCATGGTTGGAAATGTATCAACTAATAGGGATAAGACACATGCTATTGTAATTTAATAATATTATAATATTATTTTTACTCTTATTTACCAGATTTACCCTTTAACCATGGTGAATAAAATATTTACCGAATTAATTATTCATAATGTCTAAAAATAAAGGTTACCTATTTAAACAATTTGGACCTCATGATTCCAAATATTGAATCCATTTTTCCAAATTCAAAACACATAAGTGGAAGAAATTAATTTAAAATTAATTTTAGTTGTAAAAAAAGTGTGTCTTTAAGAAATAATAACTATCAAAAGATTGACACTTGTTTATGTCCAGTTTAAATGTGAAATTATATACAATGAACTAAATTATATTAAATGAAAAAATATAATCTAATGATAATTTAAAACCACTCAAATGTATAATTTAACACTATAAATTATTTTGATTAAAAAAGTGGTTTTTAATTAAAATTTTGTATTTTCACAATTCATCAAAAATTGAATATTTTCAGAAAAGAACCCAAAATTAACCCAAAGATAATTTTGATATTATGAATTAAAAAATGAAGTCTACATTGAAAAATAAAAATTATAAAATTTCAAAAACTGGGTATTACTATTTATAACAGTTAGTTTGATTGGCCGTGGTGTGTTAAATCTCCATGTTGCGTACAACGCAAGCTACTGCATTATTCAAAGGGAAGTGTACCATGGAAACTTGGAGAGTTACAAAAACTATGAAATTAGAGTATTATCCCTATGTATGGGATGATGTGAATTCTGTAATAAGTCATAGTCTGCAATGACACTCATAAAAAATGGATCGACATCAAGGGTGGGAGAAGGCTATAAGGAATCAAAATTTTACTCTAGGTAAAGGAATATGTTGGTCTATGATAATGATGAATGTGAATATATTTTGAGTTCATAGAACTAGGATCTATGAAAGGGACCTTTTGTGGGGTCTCAGGTATGGGTCCCTTTCCCTGATGAGTTTAAAGAGACATAAAGTCATATTGGGTGGTAGGATAAAAAATATTTCGATGAAAATACAATAGGTGGGTAGTAGGATCTTGGGATCCTAGAAAATGCATTGAAATTGATCCAATATATTTTGAATAGGGTTTATGGTGATGAGAATAAATGGTGGTAGGTAGATTCTTCATAGGTGGTGATGAGGTGGATGGAAGCACAAGATTCTCTATGAAAGGAATGACATTGTGATGGAAGATAACCCCTTGATTCCACAGTAAAAAATAGAGATCTCACCTGAAGTAACATAACCAATAAATGAGTGTATAATGAGGTGCTTACAATTGGGGTTTCAAGGAAATTGTGGGACTATTGGAAGATGGAGGACCCTCACAGGCTGATGATGCATCTAACATTTGATCCTCATCTTAATTATTGGAATATTCTTCTACCAACTCATACTATTTCCCAATTACTTAATGTTTTCCCATCATATACATTATTAACAAATCTATTGAATTAATGATTCACAAAAATTATAAGGGATGATAGGAGTAAAATTCCATTAGAGGATTCATCAGATGTGTAATGAATGTTCCACCCATTTGTGTTCCACAAGACTTTTGTACCTAGAATTAATAGAATTGCACAAACTGTTAACATAAGTTTACCCTAGGATAACCCATAGAAGTTTAAATAAGTAATAGCTACCAATGGATAGTGTTTCCCTTGGAATATACTCATTAAATCCATGCATAGTCAACCACATGATGAATAATATTCATAGCCACACTGAATTTCTTTATAATCTCTTTCTTATGTAGATAGCAAAAGTTGGTTTGGTCCTGGGATATTATTATCCATTTATTCATTATGTTCCAATTAATAAATTCTATCTATAATTCATCATATGAGGGAGAATTTTTTAAATCAGAAGATTATATTCCCAAGCCAATGCTAATGTATCACAGTTGTAAATCCAATTATTTTCTACCCAGTCACACGGAAACATAGATTGAATCCAGTGTGATTTTTGAGAATAACTCCCTGAAAATTTATCAAATTTTCTCCTCTATGATCTTTATGATCTAATTTAGATTAATCGGTTTTTGGGCTGCCTACACTTCCTCCGCAAAAAAGATATTTTACATAAATATCAAATCAAATGTGTTGTTACATGGTATGGGACTAGCTTTAGGGTGTGCAAGGAAGATTTATTGCTATGGGTATTTAATCTATTTTTGAGATTGATGAGTGGTGTTTGGGAATCTTATTAATATTGATGTGGGTTGTGTGAGGCTAAGGATGAGGCATATGGTTTTATAGAATGGTTGGATGAAGGAGAATTGGGTAATCATGCAAGATATTTTGTATAAGGTGGTTTTTTTAGTTTGGAAGCCTTCCTAGCTGGGTGTTAAGGAGGTGTCCTCTTAGAACCATGTATAGTATGAAACATGTAGTTAAATGAGGATGGATCAAAAAATTTAATTATCGATGAGATGAGAGGATAATATGGATTGATGAGTGAAGATAGCTAGGAAGTATATTAGAGGAGTAGAATGAAATGATAAAAAACAAGAGGGAAAGAGGAACTAATTCTATTAGAAAGGGATCAGGGTCATATAATTTAATAATGAATAAAATTCATGACGTGAGTTTCTAATTCACTATATGAATTATTGGTTATTAATTTTAAAATATATATTAACACTAATTATAGGAATATTGTGGTCATTTCCACAGTTGGGATATTAATATGATTTCTCTTCTATGTTTTACTAACAACCACACTTCTCCTAATGTAAAAGTCCCTGATCATACGAAAACAAAATTAAAATAAAGAAACATATTGAGGATTCATACCAGTTAGCACATCATTTAATGTGTAGATCAAGAAAGACCCTTTTAAATATTCAAGTGAATTTTATGCATAGGATGCATGCCTCTTGGTAGCGTACTATGTGTGATTTATTTTTTGTTTATTTTCATTAAATATTGGATCTAATCCTCTAAAAATTTCCACCTCTCCATAAGGAAAAAATTAACTACATCACAAGGTCCTGATCATCAAGACATGAATTTTCCTAGTAATAATATAATTTGTGAGTTCAACAGGATAACCATATATCATTGTATTTATATCCTTAAAATTTATATTTATTTAAATTTCATTGTTTTCTCTTAGTAGGTATTTGAATTTTCAGGGGAATTTCTTCTCAACTCTTCCAAATAATTGATTTGGAAAAATTATGTCTATCATGTATGCTTTACGTACATTTTAATTTATGATGTCCCAAAATGACTGGTTCTCTAATTACACTTGTAGTTGTATTGATTTTCCATTAATTAGATAGAATGTGGTCTTTACAATGTGTTTTTAGAATGTGATATTATATAACTAGAGTGCATCAGCATTCTTAGCACTGCATAATTTTCAAATTTCATTGACCATTTTTTCAAGAAACTACACAATTTCCAAATTTGAGAGTTCCACTTCATAGTTATATTGTGGGTGAAAAAGGGTTTTAGTGTTTATATTTCCCTATAAATCTCAAGAATCCTATTTATATAATATTTTTTTGAAATGTTCTCCATTATCCCTAATGAGAAACTAGGGAATTTGAAACCGTGAAATGATATTTTTCATCAAAATTTCATTACAACATTAGTCATATTGAGTGATATATCTTCATCCATGACCCATTTGGACAAAATTTCAAAAGGACTATAATTTATGCATTTCTAAATGATTTTGGCAATGGGCTAATAATTTCAATGACCAAAACATTATACACATCAACCTAAAGACTGGGGTTTGGTGGAATCCCATTCCTTATTCTAATTTATCATGATATTTGGAAATGATCTCAAATTTAATAAAAGTCTCATGAATAATGATGTATTGTGGGACACCAAATTCCTCTTTGGAGTATCTTGGATAAAGTATTACTAAGCTAGTTATGTCCCCAAGTAGGAGATATATGGAGAAATTCAATCATTTTATACATTTAATTTTCCATTATACATCATAAAATATGTTTATCACCACATTTATTGAAAAATATTGGTTCATACCAATATTATTATGATTAATGATCAAGTATCATATTTTGTTGATGGTATAAAAGGTTGGGTTAATGTGTTCCAGTGCTGAGGTAATTTCTCATATCATCAAATCATGGTTGATCTTGTAAGTCCAAATTGAAATGATTTTAATCAAGGAAGTATTCTTGAATATCCAATTCCACATATTATTTGTTAGTTAAAAATTTTAGACTCTATATATGGTCAACCAAAATGGTCATTGAACCATTTGAATCCTTCATCATAATATCTATTTTTTTCTAGAAGGATCCACCTAGTCAATCTTGGTATGGTTTCATTTTTAGTAAAAATATATTTTAGGGCTATATGGATGGTACATATAATGAAACCTGAGAGCATAGGGATTAGCCTAAATTTATCACATTTAAATGACACTACAAACATTTCATTTTTGTAACTGTGTAATTTATATTCACATCATTATGAGTATGACTTGAATAGTATATATGTTTTAAAATATTTCCAATTCTTTATCCTACAAGTTCTCTGATATAAAATTCACTCATACCACATATTAACTGTAAGTATTATTCAAATTAATGTGATATAATAATTGGGACTATCAAAATATTTTGAATCATAGTGTTGGAAGAATTTCTAAAATCATCAATAACCCTAAATGTAACTTCCAAAACTAAGTGCTGTGTCAACAGTTGGTCCATCAGGGTGAAGTTTTCAGTAAATTGATGATAGAATCCTGAATGACTAGGGAAACTCTTAATACCATTCAATGTGGTTGGTTATAAAAATTACATAATAATACATATTTCTATTGGATAAACTTATATGTCATATTTGAAAATTTTAACTTTTAATGATGCTGCATTATAAAATAAAATGGCATTTTTTCTTGTTGAGAATTTAAAAATCATCCTCAAAATTATTTGGTATGTGATGCTTATTTTGAAAACTAGTATAAAAATTCTTCTATACATTGAAAATTCAACCACGTTTTTTTTTAAATTCTTCTTCCTTTCCATGTAATATGTGTGATATACATCTCATAAATTTCCCTAATGCAATACAAATTCCAGAATACATCATTTTCTATCAAAAATTTCATTATGAACACATGAATATTTCATTAGAATGAAATTTTTCATCAAGTAGTATTTTATTATATCTGAAATTTCCTTACAAAAAAATAATAAAACTCCTTCCAAACTAATATAACGGACATTTTATCCATGGATGGTAGTAGAGAGTTATATTTTATGGTGTATGTGTTAAACTTTTGGTAGTTTAAAAAAACACACCATCTAATGATTTATAAGATGGAATCTATTAAACCTAATTATTCATCACTATTGTCAAACAACGTTTTTTGGTAATACATGAAGCAAGATAATCCATTTTCTATCAAAAATTGAAAATATGATGTTGTTATGAAGTATCTATAAGGTATCTTTCTTAAAAACTTCATCCATTTATGGAGTGATAATTATTTTAGGTTTTTTTGATTCGTTTCACTACCTATTTTATTATGATTTTATGAATGAAAATCATGGAGCTAATTATTTTGATTCCAACCACACCCCATCCCATAAAGGGTTTTATATTCATATAAAAAATATATATATTTTCTTCTTGTTCAAAAATTAGTTTATATTTTATGACAATAAGAATGAAAATAATGTGTCTCAGAAAAGGAATAGTTAGGTTCACATTGGATCCATTTTAATTATAACACCATTGGAATGATAATAGATGGTGAAAAATCATGGTATGAGTATCTTTTAGAGGGTTTAAAGTTTTTTATTATCGTGTAATCGGTATTATCTTCTTCCTTGTGAATACATTTATTTTTATTGTATAACATTTTATCCATGGGAACCATTATATCATCTTATTATTATTGCTTTAATTTATGTAATTTAATTTTATTTTCAATTTCATCTAAATTATCCCTAAAAAGGATTGATAGTTCATTGAATATACACATTTTTAGTAGATTTGATTTAGAAAAAAACAAATTTATCTTATCCAACTTTAAAAATGAACCATCCTTCATTTAGAATAGTTCAAAGCTTTACAATTGCAAGAAATGGCTTTCCAGGGATAATGGGAACCTTGATTTATTACACTATATCATGAATGTAGAATTCAGTGTGAAAATTTAATTTAAAAATATCACAAGAAAATATTAAAAAATTCCATAAGGGATATCACTAAAAAATCCTCACAATTTAATGAAAATAAAATAATCATGGGTTAATTATTTGCTAATCTATTAAAAATGTTCATTGACATGAAAATAAAAAATTCACTAAGATGACACAAAACCTTAATGAAATTGAAAATTCCATTAGTTCATATCATGGAGAAACATTAGAGAAATATATATTTTTGTGGATGTTTATTGTGAATTTTTTTTATCATTACTCAGTAAGGGATATGACTCCCAACCCTTCTATTTTTCTTATTTTAAGGATTCTATTATTAATAATATATCATAAAATTACATTTATAAAAATTTTATTGGAGGGAATATTGATATGAAAATTTTTAATCAAATACAAGAACTTCTTATAATGACCATTCATCTTTCCTTGATGAAACATATATAAAAATATAACCAGGGTCTAGTACGGTGAGCATTCCACACTTTTGCCTTATTTTCATTAATTCTTTGATAGTGATTGATATTTTTCTTCTTTTTTACATCTTTTTTATGAATATGTTCCATTTCATTTTTATGTACCTTTTTCTTCATCTTATTTATCTATTATATCATCAACTACCTCATCATTGTTTCAAAACATCTCCCCATATTGTGTCTCACCATTATGAGATTTTTTATTCCTTATCTTGTATCAACTTTTGAAACTATATCCTTGGCTTGAACTCAACCACAACTCTTCATATTAACTTAAATGTTACCCATTTTTTGATCTAATAGAGTTTTAGAAAGTTTTCTGAAATGATGAAAAATGTTACGGAGGGAAGATCTATATATTTTCATTTTTTTTTTCAATGAACATCCATTTATAGCCTAATTAATTAAATATAGATTACAAATTATTTATATTTTATTGGTGTGGATCGGGAGGTTTTCGACATCTTTATGGGTGTGGATGTTGGAAATACTTATGAGACAAAATTTTTTGTGATCATTAAGGATGAAATAGTTGGAGTAATTTGGGGGATAAAGGATGAGGTGGAAATCTAGAAAGCTTTTGAGGTCTTAACTAATCCTATATAGTTCTTTTTGGTAGGTATGTTTATTACCCAGTTTTTTATGTTCAATTTGAAATCATTTATAGTATGGTTATTGATATTATTAGGATAATTGAACATAAATTATATAATTACAATCCTGAGGTGTTTTTTGATCCAACCCTCTATAAAACTCTTGATAAGGGTGTGTGCCTCCACACATTTATAAATATTTTCCTTCCATGATAGTAGTTGTATGGGTTTCTTTTTGCCTTTGGAACTCAGATGTTTCTAATTTATTTCAAATAGATTTTACTTGAGATATGAGGTGGGTAGTTTATTCTATTGTATGGATCCCTTATCTTGGTGGTCCTAAATAAATTTTCCAATGCCTAGAATTATGGAAAATATAATTGAGGATATCCCAACTAACTTATGATGTTTTCATAATCAG
The DNA here is from genome assembly GCA_963277665.1 of Viscum album. Lineage (NCBI taxonomy): Eukaryota > Viridiplantae > Streptophyta > Magnoliopsida > Santalales > Viscaceae > Viscum > Viscum album. The sequence goes on from OY728122.1 coordinate 1,261,448,472, forward strand.
GACATAATTATAGGAGGTATATTCCATGACTCTCACTATGCGTTTTGATCCATAGTAGAATGTTTGGAGTCTAATCCTAAACTAATCCCATTGTGTAGACACATTATTAATAATTCAATGAATAGTTACCAAGACACCAAGACATATTCAAAGTAACTCAGAAAAATATGAAAAATATCTTCATAATTCCTACATTCTTGTAGTTGGAAATGTTTTATCTGAATATTTTGTATTAGGTAGATTGTAACTTGTAGAACTGGCTCATGGAATATGAAACTTCATGCAGTCCTTATCTTGGTCTCTTAATGAATATAAATACACCTTGTGTCTCATTTAATTAGTAGTTACACCAAAATATCTAAATGTATAACAATATTATAGAATATTTAAAAGGTTATCATGTGGGTAATTGCACTGGTGTCCACTAAATTGACCCTTATTTTGAAATATTTGGATAAAGATGGGTCTAATTTAAAAATTATTCACTTATATAGGATGGAGAATGACGATACTCACAACATAATCAATGGATAGAAAATTGAAATCCATAATGGTGATCTCTGGCTATAGTGGTCATAATCCATATGGATTTCATTGTGATAGTAGAGCATGGAATGTATTAGGAGGGGTGGGGTAACATGATTATCTATATTTATATGACATCACTCAAAAAGTATCCTTTATATTTCAAGAAAAAAATCAACTAGTTCATGAGAGTCTCATATCCTATAATGACGTGTGGGGCCATTTCTATTTCATTAAAAATATATCATAGTAGACACACAAACTTGTGTTGAGGGATGAATGAGAAAGGGCATGAAGAAGTTCTAGATTCATTTAGGAGGTATGTTGTGCCTCACTATAATAAACACCAAAATTTAGCTTTCATAAATGATATCATTGAATTCTTCAATTGATAATAAATTAGAATATTATTATACAATTTTAACACTACTATAATGGCCTATAGAATTGTGGGGGAATATATTCGAGTCCAAAGTGATGGAAATTTAGTTTGGTGACACCATGATTTTTTTCCTAAAGTATAGTCTTCATACAATAATGGGTGAATAAACTATACTTTTAAAATTTTAAAATAAAAAAATTATTAAGAATGGTCTCGAAATCAATTTTACTGAGTTTATTCAAGGGATGCACTTAATCTAATCCTTTTTAGTTCTAGAATAATTGCCTATAATTTTTTCCAAATTATGTTAACTGATTTTTGATCAAATTAATTGATTATACCTTAACCCATAACCACTCTTTGGTCTATAAGTAATTATAAATATATGTGATTTTAGTCCCACATTAAGAGAAAAAATGTATTTATGTAATTTTCCATCATTAAATTTATTCCAATTAAATTATTTTTTATCGTCTATAATTCCTATGATTAGGTTAATTATAAAGGATGAGATGATTTTGACTACTTAATTTGATTCTTCACTGATTTAATTGCCCATGTTCAGATTTATTAATTTTTTATATTATTCCTTCATTACTCTTAATTCCTAAACTAGAGAAAATTATCCATGAAAGTTAAAAAGGAATATTTTCATATATAATTGAAATAATATGAATTTGAAAATATCACATTATGAATCATTATATAATATGATTAAAAAATTACATGAAAATAGAGAAAACATAATATGACAACATTAAAAAATTAAAAAATCATTTTCGAGGACAATGGAATGTAGTAAATGCCTCAAACATAAAAAAAACAATGGGAAAATAGAGAAAATTGTAAAACATTGGCGAAATTAATTCTTTCTAAAAAATTTAATGTTCCTAGATATTTATAGTATGAAAATGTTTATGATGTGGAATTCAATTCAAGTAGAAAGTTTTCATATGATCCTTTTGGTGGGAGGTACTCATTATATTTCACATCATGAACGCTTCCTTATGTCATGAATGGAAATGTAAAATCATAATATCACAAGTCATCCTCTATTAAAAGCATATAACTGGACATGAAATGTATGTATTCTTCAAAGAGAGATAATAAGGGGACAATTTTCTAGAGGTTTACATGGTTAATTTCATTCCAGTTAGGTGTTTTCTTGATTTCATGGATTTTTTTCTCGAATGAGGTTTACATCTTAGTCTAGGGTCCTTTCAATAATTAATCATATATATCTTCAAATTTATATGTTTTGAATTGAATATTGAATACATGAATTGTATATAATTTCATTTTTAATTAATAATTTCCCCAATTAATTTATTTCCATTTATAGATATGGAATAAATGAAAATTAAGCCATCATTACAAAAAAGATAAAAGAAATTTCATAAATTCAGCCTAAAAATTATTAATAGGTTCAACAAATCAATGGATGATAGGGAAAAATATTTAATAGTACAATATAAAATATATATGTGTTTCAATACATTTTTTTCATGTAATGTTATATCAATATTTATCTCATGAATTGAGAAATCACCCTTCGTTCATTAAGAATCACCGAAACATGCTCACAACCAATTTTATCATCTTAGATCATAACCAAAACATCCATGAAATGAAGTTATGGATTTAAAATTTATCATAGAAAAAATATTATAGTACCTTAATTCCTCTATATATAATATAATTTTGGGGAATATATATTCCAACATTTCTCTTACAAAACACGTTCAATGAGATAAATATTATATACACATAGTGTTGAAAATAAGAAAAAGACTAAATAATATCTTATATATATATATAATAATTATATGAAATTAGAATTAATAGATATATTTTTAAATAGTTTTATAGGTTATCTAATTAATCAATGAAATTTAATTATTAAGTATTTTTGGTACGAGTGATGAACGAATCAGGACCGAGTTAAAGGGATTTCATCTCGAATATATATATCTTAGAGATGTAGGGTTTTATACCCAAAATTTCATTTATATAGAATTTATAGAGCCGATTTTAGATATCATATCATTAATTATATTTCAATATTTTTATATTAGGTTTAATTAAATTCCATCTCTTTGGAGAATTTTTATTAAAAGGTTACTCAAAATGTGAGGGTTCATTATCTCAAACATTAATTCATTGAGACTTGTCTATATTATGGAACATGTTTCATTAATAAGGTGTATTAAACTCCCATGGATATATATTATATATTTTTCTTTTTTCATGGGAAATTCTAATGCTAATCAATTCCTTAATCATTGAACATCTTTTGAATCAGTTGTTACACATGTTGTATGGAATCCTTGTAACTACATTTTCATTCACTGAGAAATGAACTTTTTTCTTGTAAATATAGAACATAAGATGAGTGAATTATATCCATTTATTATACAATATCTTATTTTCTCTCTTAAAAATACTTCTTAATTCATGGAGTATGTTTCTTTTAAGGGAAAGTGATAAATTAAGAATTATTTCATTGAGTTATATTGTTTCATCAAGTACTTATTTTTTCCATTGCAAGGTTAGACCTAGTTATTTTATTATATTTTAATTTCTATAAATATATCTAAAAACAAGATATTTTGATATAAATGAATGTTTTTTCACTCTTCATGCAATGTGTGTTTTTATCAAAGGTATATCGAAAATATGAAACATGGGTTTTCAATTCACTTTCATATATGTTTTTTCTTCCTCTCATAAATTTTCAGTACATATTATATGTATTTTAAAGGATCTATTATTGGAGATTTTTTTGAATGGAAATTTTTTTCATTAGGATTCGCTTAATATTTTCAAAAGTTACATTTAAAAGTGAAATATAAAATTGTACATTACATCAAAGTAAAATATATGTTCTAAAATCTATTTTAAATTTCTTATTTTATTTTCTTAATAATTAAGAAAATTATTCACCCTATTATGGTTTATGTTTCATGATTTATCCGAAAATATATATATATATATATATATATATCATTTAGGGGATCTAAATTATGATATCAAACAATTATATTTGTTCTCCCTTCTATGTGATATCATTTGAAGCATTCCATTGTGAGGCTTTATATCTTTTATGTCAACACTATTTTTGTTTAATTTTTTCAATTTGTATGTACTATTTGAATAGTTTATAATCATTTTATTTAATCATTTTCTTAACTTTTTACAAAATACCCTCTACCATGTGAATATATTATTTAAAAAATACACATTGGAGTATGTTCACCTCTAAATAATATTAATGTTTTGGTTGGGGAAGTACTGATATTATTATAGATTATTAACTTCTTTTAGAGGTTTATTATGTATTAAAATACCCTATTTTTAGCTATATGGATTGCGATATTATTATTCAACCAATGATTCTATAGTGAATGGAATTAAATGACCATTTGATTATTATAGTGAAAGCATTTCACAAAATCATGTTACAAGCGTGGCCTAGAATTGTATAGCTAATTGATGCATCAATATATCTTATAAGACAAAACAAAAATGGTTTGTCTATATATCTCCCAATATTAGTATAATTTCCTTGACCAAGGCCTTTGAAACATGTTTTTGATGTCTGAAAATATGTATTCCATCAGTATGATAATAGTAATAATTTTAATCATTAGTTAAAATTTTTTAATGGATATTGATGGATCTCAATTTCTATTTTTTATTTATATTCTATATTTCTTTAATGTTATTTATGAAATTATCATTTTCAAATCGATTTAGTTATATTAATCCATTCATTAACATCTGACCTCACCCCTTCTTATGTTTTTCATTCCATATATTATGAAAAAAATTATTAGACATGATACATCTAGAAGGATGGAATTGAAGAAACATTTTTTGTGAGGTATTTATGATTTGTTATAGATTAATTTTCTTCTCATGTACTTATTTTTTATCAGTTAACAATATTTCCTAACTTTATGAAGCTCGAAAGCTAAAAATATCATTGAAATGTAATATATTATTTAATATATATTAATTTTTATATTATGGATAGTCACATATCGATTATTAAACTATGTATCAAAATGATTATGTTAGGGTTGTATATATGTCCTAAGATCAAGGGTTTCAAGTTTGGGGTGTTACAAATATATTACAATGTGATGGGTGGGAGCAGAATTGAATAGCCCCCTAACGAGTTGGGTGGTGTTTTTGTCATATGAAATTCCATTTATGGTGAATAGGAAATAAGAAAAAAACATTACGTTATATTTTATTGGACACAATCCTTGATTTGTTTTAATTATGTCCTTTTTATGTTTTTTTCCACATTATTATAGATCTAGGATCTTATTATCACCCATATTTATACAATTAATCTATGTGATTATATGAATGATCATCCAATTTTATAATATCATCTAATTTATATTAATAAATATGTTTTAATTCCTTTTCATGTTTGATTCATTACAGATTTTTTATCTATCCCTTTTGAATATGTTATGTCCATAGGTTATCCAAAAATATTGTAGAAGTTTGAATGGATTTAGGAGAACATTATAGAGACTGAAATAATGATATGTTTTTTTATTTTTATTTATACATTTTATGTATCCATTCTCTCAACGATTACTTGCCTCTTGTTTTATTATTTTTCTTCTATGTATCATTTATATAAAAATCATGTAATAATATGTGTTTGCGTATTCATTAGTTGTTGTTAGTATTATAGAATGTTATAGTTTATTACGTGGGTGGGGGTGGGTCAGATTTCAGAACCATATAAGAAATAAACCCTGAATAAATAATATTTAAACATATAAAATTAATTTTTATGAATAACCCATCATTTATGAGTTATTCATTATTTTTTTGTTGTTTACATTTTATATTTTTTTAATTTATTTATTCTAATAAATAATATTACTTTTTTTTAGTAATATGACTATATCAACAATCAGTTTAGAAGTTAGTGAAACAATTTCCCTATTGATATTGCTAATATGAAGGGAGAAGGAGTTCAGAACCTCATTATGGTGATTGAAGAACATTCTTAAATTATCATTATTAACATGACTAAAGTTGAATTACCTCCTTTACCAAAAATTGTATAAGTTTTTAATTATATTTTATAGAAAAAATATCTCTAAATTTATGTGGATATTTTATCAGCTAATTATGGATCAAAAAATTAATTCAATTGAGGGGATAATTATTTTCCTCTAATTGTACAAGTAAGATATATTTATATTGACCATTTAACACTTGGAGAAGTTGATTAGTGGTGGACACTGATCAAGGATATGAATCTCCAGGAAGAAATAAAATCAATTGGTTTGTATTAATTGAAGAAAATATTATTCAATAATAATTTTTTAACCTCTCAATTTATAAATGGAAGTCTTACCTGGACTCAAGTAGTGGGACGAAGAATCAATAATTTTATATGAATAAAATTTTACTAGGATTTAATTTTAAACCAATAGATTTGTCATAGACCTAATATGTTTATATTTTAGTACTTTTTAGAGGAATAAATACATGTATATGAGATCATTTATAAATATAGTGCTTTGATATCTATGTGGAAATATTCATTTGTTTAAACAACTACAAGATAGTGAGTATTGATTCTCATTAGAATCATGGGGATGGTTATAAAAATATTATAATAGAGTTCAATTATGAAGGACAAAAAAATAAAACTCGTAGAGGTATGAGATAATTTTTTTTCCCTATCATTGGTGTCAGAAGATGCATTCCAGAATCATTATCAAGTGAATAAAGAGATTCCACAAATGTGGAACTAAGAGGAATAAAGCTATTTAATGTAAAAGGGATATGAGGATTACATATAATAATAATAATTAAAAATTAATATCAAATTCATCCTCTATATATGGTCTATTATTTCTGTTGGAACCGGGCATGCAGCGGAAGCCCCAAACAGGTGGGTTTTTAAAACATTTCCACCAACAGTCAATGTAAACTTGTTGAAGTCGGAGAATAGTAGCCCCGTCTTATCCGAGGGAAACATGTGGATGATTTTAAGAACAAACATAAACCGTAAAATACCTGGTTTAGATCTAAAGTCATGCACGACGTCTGCTCGTCGTTGGTGATCGCTGCTCGAAGAATTCAAAGCTTAATTTCTATAGATCGTCCACATGAGCTTCAAGGAATCCGCGGGAGCGCTGTTCGTCGTAGTCTGGGTGCTAGCGCAGAATACCAACGATGGCTTTGACATTCCAATGATCACTACATCACTTCGCTAGCGATTCCCGAGAGAGAGATCCATCCGAGCTCCTTGGATCTAGAGAATCTCTCCCTAGAGTGTGGGAGAGAGGAGAGGAGAGAGAAGCTCCATGAATAGTATTTGGTAAAATCCCGTCCTCTTCTATTTATAGTGCATAATTAAAATACCTGGTATCACCTCGCTGGCCTCAAATACTTAACGCACTATCAACGACATTTTACGACAACTTTTCGGAGTCATAAATATTATTATCACTCACATGTAATATATTAAAATATATTACATGATAATAATTAGGTCCTCATCCCGACTCATCGCTCCCGTCAATATTAATTGAACCTTGAACAATTTAATATTCATTAATAAATATTTTTTCATGTATTTACTAAAACTCATAAATACATTTAATAAATAAATTCAATATTCATTATTCTAAACTCTAATAATATGAATTTATTTATTACATTGGTGATAGTTTAACTCTGGACAAATACCAGACCCCTGTGGCAGGGCCTACCATGTCCAAAACTCCTATTCAACTGAATAGGAAAGATTCTCTAATACGCTATTTTGTGTGACCCTCTAGGCCCTTATTTCGACAGCTGTGAATAGTATTCACAGACCAAGAGTGGGATCTAGCAACCCATCATGGACTCTGAAGAAAAAAGGATTGTCACAGCAGCGACAACCAACCTACGAACACACACTGTGTAATATAATCTCTTTGTCCATAATATCTCTTAAAGCATGACACACTCACGTGTCATCACCCTTTTCTTGCTTTATAGTTTGTTGATTTAATTGGATGGATTTACCCTTGACTTCCATGGCCAGGGTCTTATAAAGGTACTACCATCCATATCAACATGGCCTGAGATATATTACTTCCATAACCCAGAAGAAAAAAATCCTTTCTTGAACATTCAACCAATGTCATGCCACCAACGATGCACCTGACACAAACTACCTCGCCACAACTTCATGGCCATGGTTTTCATCTTGCATCAAAGTACGCAGTCAAATAACATACATTGGTAATGATCTCAAGTCAGGATACCATTACACATGATCGTAGATAGGAATGTCCAATGACAACCAAACCATGTGAAGTTCCTATTAGCCGATCAGTCCTCATGATCTCACTACTAGAGATCACCAAGTGCGAACTTTATGAGAATAAGTCTCAATGCTTATGAGCCCCCGACACCTTATGGTCAGACATCTACTATGTCCAATTAGTAAGATGTATCTAGACCATTGAACATATATTTAAGGTTAATGTCATAGTATCTAGAGGTTCTCATTATATCCTGGGAACTTCTATAACCTTTCAATACGATAATTAATCTTTGGACATTACCTTTTCAATAGTGGACGTAGAAAATTCCACACTATAATGGTAAGATGATTGTAACAACCTGAGATTTTATTGGAATTATTCATTTTAATTTCTTTTATATCTTATGTTGTATGCTACACAATGATTATCTAGCGCTGTACGCAACACTATATTAGCTTGCAGTATACGCAACACTATTCTTGGATTATGCTAGACTCAATTTAAAGTTCGTTTGATAACAGTCATTCAATGCAACATTGAGTGTATATATATATATATATTCAATGTATAAATGAAATATGGTTGGATTCTGTTATAAAAAACAACGAAGGAGTCTTTCACAACATGCAACCCTGACTTGGCTTGCATTACACGCAATCGCGACCTTCTTCAATAGCGTGTGTAGTACACAATACCAGGTTTTACTAAACAACAATATATTATTATAACAATATAAACTAGCCCTAATGAATATTATTAACTGAATTTTGAATTTTATAACATTATAATTCATCCAACGCATTTTCTAGAACATGGTATGAAAATAAAATAAATATTTCGGGTAAAATAAGTATTTTTCAAAAAATGCAGTTTTGCCGCCTTTTGATGGCGCACCCAAATTAAATTTAGTTTTTGACATGTTTATATGTTCAATTTTACAAAATAAAATTATTATTTGGAATCAGGATATCAAATTATACCTTGGATAAATGTTTTATATTATTCTGATAAATTTCATATTTTAATGAATAGTAAAAACACGCTATATTTTAATAAAAATAACTTTTCCATTGTAATAATATATGAGGTTAAATTATAATATTGAATGGTTTTAATGTATAAAAAGAATATTTTTTTACCATTTAATGTAATGTATTTCATTAGCATTGATTTTACATTGAATTCGTAGGTTAAATCAATTCAATCTTTTGCAATTTTTTAAACAAAAACCCGTTTTCTTTCGACAACGGGATTAATTTTAATTTAATTTCTGCTACTTCTGTGTATTGAATTTGGAAAAATGGATTCCATATTTAGAATCAGTGGGTCCAAATTATATTAATATACTACGTTTTATTTTTGGGCATTATGAATAGTAACTACGGTAAATTTTATTTATCATAGTAAAAAGTAAATCGGGTAATTAAGGGTAAATATAATATTATAAAATTTCCCTATCACTTGTCTTAATACAGTTGGATGATTATATTTCGTCCTAATTCATATTTGGGTCGAAATGGAATCCATTAGAACTCACTTGGAGGTGATTAAGACCTTTATTTTATTTTATTTAAAGGAAACTGAAATATGTCTCACTCAAACTATAAAAATTAAGGTATTTTTAATATAAGGTTATATAGAATATAAATTCGGTTATAAATACTAATTTGAAAGCTAAAATGTTTTTCTTTATCATGGTAATTCATTTGTAATTTTTAGGAGTTATTTAATTACCTTATTAGCTTATACATTAATGATGCAGAAATTATTTATTTAGTAAAAAATCAATAATATTGTTTTTATTGAAATAGTAATACATATTAAAGGCCTCACAAACCTGACCAAAACTTATTGGTAGTGTATATATACACCATAAGAATCCAATTACCCAATATATGACCATTTGGAGTCTTATAAATGTGATTATGACACTTATATTATTTTATTTTATATGATGTCAATGTTTTCACCTTCAAAATTTAATAAATATAACATTTTAGAATTTGGGTTTATTAGAAGATAAATCTGACTAAATGTATTATTATGAAATATATAATATTTATATTCATGCTAGTATTTTATTTTTAATTTTTATGCAACAAATAAGTATATTTAATAATTATACAAAAATGTTGTAGTAATTATTTTATTAAGAGAAATATCAAATAAATGGTCTTACAAATAGTTAAATAAATATTATATGAACTATTTAATGTTCTCCACTAATTTTCTAGAGTACTATGACATTTTATGACCCTATTAAATATTTTATTTCTAATATATTATCTATGTGGATTTTATTTAAATTCAAATAAATGAATAGTGTCAAAATTGACACTATTGTTATTTTATAAAAATAACATATTATTAAATTGTTTGAAAACCAAAAAAATATTTAAAAATTATAAATTGAAATTTATATAGTCTAAAATGTCATAAAATATCTAATTATGGATATTTCACAGCACATAAGTAATTATTTATAACAATTTTAAATTTATAATCTTATTACCACAAATAAAATTAATAAGATTAAATAAGAATAAATCAAGTTTATAATGTTTAAAATAAATTCCCTACATGTCTAAATTTTATTGGTTGATGATATTACAACCTTATCTCATCTAATATTAGAATATGAGTAATTTTTGGAGGTTTTTAAGTGGGGTTATATTTATTATAAATTAATAATTTTAAGATTTCCAAAGGTACCCCTCTCCTCCCTTATAAAAAGGGAACCCCTTCCCACTTCTCTTTACACCCTTTTGAGCCTTGAATCTCAATAAAACCCTTCATATTACTTTTCTAAACCTCTGTAGTTATATCATATAGGTTATGGTCTTCTCAAAATACCAACCCTAGTTCCCTAAGAATAAGTTTAAAGGAGGTGTGTCGAAGAAGAGGTAATCTCTTCAACCGATTCTTTCAAGCTTCATTCTTCTTCAAATTCTTCTTATTTAGTTGTTTAATTATAAATTAATAAAATAAGTATCACTAATATAATGATATTTTATTATAAATATTAATAAAACCCATTTCACCTTCTATCCATCCTATAGAAAACGAAATCACCGCACGTGGGTACGTACAGAATACCGTCTCCACACTGTGGTGAAATCTGTTTTTCCAAAACCTCCTTACATTGATGGGTATAATGGTATAAATAATAACTATACATAGTTATTATAACATCATAAACATTCTTATATATTGTATCATTCACTTCAATTCCATTCAATAAATATGGGAACGATATCATCGCTCATGCGTACGTACGGATTACCGTCTCCACGATGCGATGAGATTCGTTTTCCATGTTAACCATTCATGAATGATTATAAAGTATATATAATAAGTAATAATGAAATATATGAAATAATAATGATACTATATTTATGTATATATATTTTTATTGAATCTACTTATTTCCATTCAATTCAATAAAGAAACAAAAACAACGTTCATTCGTACGTAAGGCCTACCATCTCCATGAACGGTGTATTTCATTCCATATATCGATATATCATATATATATGTATATTATGAATATATATTACATATAAATCATGAATTACATTCTGGAATTAATTAAATCATGATATAAGTAATAATATCAAGAACAACAAGTCCAAACATGTACGATAAATAAAATGATTTTACCCAAAACGCTGCTTTAACGTGGAACTTACAAAAGAACGGGTAACAAAAAAGTCATAAGTGAACCATATATGATATCATAAAAATGAATATGATTATGTAATAAGTCAATGACATTATTTAAATCATTATACAGGAAGTTCGGATACGTATAAAGCATATCAGACCTAAGGTAAGTGATAACTTTTCCAATCTCATTTTTATCCGAGATTGTTTATTTGTAAGTATTTACTGGTTTATATTTATCATCCAAGTCCTTGTTTTCTAAAAATGGTTTCATGTATGTTTAAAGACCTTTTTACCCATTTTTGACTTTTACTACATGGTATGTAAGGAATCATTCATTTACGAGGTACTTTTTGACTTTTCTGGCAAAAGTACGAGAAGAATGTTTTTTTAACTTATACGGCAGGAATGGATTTTTACGGTTTCATGACGCCTTATTTTCAAGAAGCTTACTCTACCATATTTCATGATTATTTTCAAAAAAATCTTTTCTTTTAAAATTTCATGGCATTTTGTGAAAAGAAAATGATTTTCAATAAGAAAGGATATTTTCCTCAAGAATTTATTTCAAGTGTTTTATCAAAACCATTTTCCATCTATGATGACATTATTTCATATGTGAATGTTTCAAGCATAATGTCTCTTTGATTTACATGGTTTAACTTCTCTTATGATGAAATGATATCCATTTGTTTTATATGGATTATGTTATGATGTGATGATGTTTATGAAACCCATTTTATTCTTTGGGTTATGATAAATGATGTATGATTTATGATTTTGTGGCACAAATAAGAATGGTTTCATTATGAGATGGGTGGGACCTATATGTACCTCCAATGCATTGGGTAATGATTTACATCTCATGAGATAGGCATGACCAGAACGGTAAGTTAATCTGGTTCAGTAATACAGGACTGGAACGAGGAGTGAACTCAATTCAGAAAGGGACTTTGTCCACTAAGATGGTCTTGGCAGCAATGCCTTGGCTAAAATGGAAATCATATCATGTGCTTAATGGTTTCCACAATCACATGTTTTATTCCCATTATATTTTATCATGATTAATGTTTATTTATGATCCATTCCTTATGTACTGCCATGTTTTATGTCATTGCCCACGATTTTGATGTTTAGACATTATGTTCATGTTTTTAAGTTCAAATGTATATTATTTGTTTTATTTTATCCATACATACCCTTACTGAGCATTTGAGCTCACCCTTTATATGTTTTCTTCTCTACAGGATTTAAAGAAAGATTTTCGGTAAAGAAACCAAAAGAGGAAGATCTTTATAGGATATGTTGAAGATCTTTCACCATGATTAGAAGATTACGTTCCGAGTTTCCAAAGACACTAAACTATTACAGTCCTTATGTGTCTGTTTTTTTTATTTATAAAGTATTCCACAAAAGTAATGTAATGTCCATGTATGTTAAGCTTTGGGTCTCTACAGTTGGTATCATAGGAAATGTTTAGTTAACCTTTGGAAACTAGAATGAGAAAACTTTAGTGATATCCCTAGAGATATTTCTAAGGTATGTCTAGGGATGTCCATAATGTTAAGTATAAGTATAGGTTATAGTCCTATAATTACGGTAACGATCTTATAATTAAACATAAGTTGTTAGATATTTAAGGTAATCCCCTTTATTATGTTGTTTTACCTAGCATGATTTTTTCCTCTAACACTATTCTTTTTGGGTTTTAGAAAATGACAGGAAATAGGAAGATTCATGATAATGGATGATACGATGGACAATGGAATGATATTGTTCATGAGAATCCAAATGAAATTGGATATGGAAGTCCACATATCATTATTATTCCTAATCAGCAATCTCATAAGATGATCAATAATATCAACTTTGTTAAGGTTCTCAACTTTGCTAATAAGAGAAAGATGGATTTTCATAATGATCATAGAGGAAAGAAAGTTCAATTTCCCCCATGTGAATCATGTGGGAAGAGGAATCAAGGAGAATGTTTCAATGGAACTGGAAGATGTTTTGGGTGCAGAAAAGAAGGACACAAATCCAGTAAGTGCAAAGGAAAAGGTTCAGTTAACACCATGGAGAAGGATAATGATATTACTACGACATCAACAATGATTAGATGTATTAAATGTGGAATGTATGGGCATTATTCAAACCAATTCCCTAAGGGAAAATCTCATGAAGAGAATTAGCATGGTCATATGGGTAGAATTTATTTGGATGATAATGAAGAGACTACAAATGAAATATGAGATGAAAGAAATGATGAAGCTCATTCAGTGGTTTAAGAAGTTAGTGGAATGATTGTATGTTTATCAAGAACAATGTATGGTAATATGGAATAAAGAATCATTTAAGGATTGTTACACTATTGTTTTTCATGAAGTATTTGAAAATATATGTTGAATGGTACTGGTAACCATGAAAGGTTATTCAGATATTTTTGGAAAGAAGATGATATGAACATAATGAAGGGATAAGGAGAAAATAATATGTTTGATAGTATTCATGAGCTAATGGCTGATAAAAGTACAATGTGATTTCATGATTTGATTATACAGATTTTATTTGGGATTTTGGTATGTGGAAAGAGTTAGCTTTTGCAGAATTCATGTTTTCACTATGGTTCTATGGTAATTCATGTTTCAAAATAATACATGATTAAGGTATTCACATGTTTGGAATGTGACCAAAAAGATATATGGTATAAATGATTATATTCACGTGCTTGTTATATAATCATTTTCTTTATACTATGATATTGGACATATTTATTTTGGATAAGCTTAAATATTGGAATGGATTATGTTGGATACAAGTTAGTATTTTTTAAGTCTAGAACTTTTTCTATGGAATGTCACAATGATGTAATTTTAGAAAAAGGACAACCTGCAGGATGGGCGACAACCCGTCGCGTCGGACACGGCTGTGGGAATTGAACCCAAAACTGAAGTGTGACTGGCCTTTATCACATACCACTGGTCTACATGAAGTCCCTCGTTAGTAGAAACTAGTTTTATTTTATTAAGCGGTATGATAAATGAAGTATAAGTTCATTTTTGGAATTGTATATGATTAACCTCACCATAGATATACTAATGTATATTTGATAACTTTTTCTAACCTTTTGTTTGAAACAAATGGAATAACCCATCATTCTATCGCATGATCTTCTAACACTTCACGAATAAAAAATTCAACGTTATTTATTTAAGAGATGAAGTGGAAATTGTTCAAGTCACGAACAATAGTGAGATGGTACCAAAATCATGCAAGTATTTATTTTAATTTATAAACTTTAGGGAAATGATCTTGTAATCCAAAAAATGTTGTCCTAGTGCCCTCATATCCAATGAATCAGATGGTACCTTAGATCATCACAAATTTATGGCTTTGTGATTGATGGATTTTTCATAGCCATGTTCTCTACCACTCTCCATCAGCACTTGATGGTTAGATTTCCCTTCTATATCTATATTTTCACCTATGTTTTCCTATGTGGAAACCCAATGCTGAATTACTTTGGGTGACCATTATGATTCTAACTTCCCTTTTTAAAATAAGGTACTTGTATTCCTTTTTACAATGTGGGTTTCTATGAAAGAAACTTTCAAGTAGTAAACCATTTATAACCCCGAAGAATTTTGAGGGCGAAATTCATTTTAAGGGGGGTAGAATCTAACAACCCGAGATTTTATGAGAATTATTCATTTTAATTTCCTTGATGTCTTGTGTTGAATGCTACACAATGATTATCTTGCACTATATGCAACACCGTATTAGCTTGCAGTATACACAACACTATTCTTGGATTGTGTTACACACAATTTCAAGTTCGTTTGATAATATTCATCCTATGCAACATTGAGTGTATATATATATATATATATTCAATGTATAAATGAAATATGGTTGGATTTTGTTATACCAAACAACAAAAGAGTCTTTCACAAAATGCAACCCTGACTTGGCTTTCATTACACGCAATCACGACCTTCCTCGATAGCGTGTGTAGTACGCAATATCTAGTTTCACTAAACAACGATATATTATTATAATAATATAAACTAGCCATTACGAATAGTGTTAACTGAATTTTGAATTTTATAACATTATAATTCATCCTACACATTTTCTAGAACATGGTATGAGAATAAAATAATTTTTTCGGGTAAAAAAAGTATTTTTAAAAAAATGCAGTTTTGCTGCATTTTGATGGAGCACCCAGATTAAATTTAGTTTTTGACATGTTTATAGGTTCAATTTGAAAAAATAAAATTATTATTTGGAATCAGGATATAAAATTTTACCTTGGATAAATTTTTTATATTATTCTGATAACTTTCATATTTTAATGAATAGTAAAAACACGCTATATTTTAATTAAAAACAACTTTTTTCATCGTAATAATTTATGAGGTTAAATTATAATATTGAATGGTTTTAAAGTATAAATAGAATATATTTTTACCATTTAATGTAATTTATGTCATTAGCATTTATTTTACATTGAATTCATATGTTAAATCAATTCAATCTTTTGCAATGTTTTAATCAAAAACTCATTTTCTTTCAACAACAGGATTAATTTTAATTTAATTTCTGCAACTTCTGTGTATTTAATTTAGAAAAATGGTTTTCAAATTTGGAATTAGTGGGTACAAATTATATTAATAGACTACTTTTTATTTTTGGGCATTATGAATAGTAACTATGGTAAATTTTATTTATCATAGTAAAATGTAAATCGGGTAATTAAGTGTAAATATAATATTATAAAATTACCGTAACACTTGTCTTAATACAATTGGATGATTATATTTCGTCCTAAGTCATATTTGTTTCGAAATGGAATCCATTAGAACCCACTTGGAGGTGATTAATACTTTTAGTTTATTTTATTTAAAGGAAAGTGGAATATGTCTCACTCAAACTATAAAAATTAAGGTATTTTTAATATAAGGTTATACAGAATATAAATCCGGTTATAAATACTCATTTGAAAGATAAAATGTTTTTATTTATCATGGTAATTTATTTGTAATTTTTAAGAGTTATTTATTTACCTTATTAGCTTATACATTAATGATGCAGAAATTAGTTATTTAGTAAAAAAATCAATAATATTGTTTTTATTTAAATAGTAATTAATATTAAAGGGCTCAAAAACATGAGAAAAACTTATTGGTAGTGTATATATACACCATAAGAATCCAATTACCCAATATATTACCGTTTGGAGTCTTATAAAAGTGATTATGACACTTATATTATTTTATCTTATATGATGTCAATGTTTTCACCTTCATAATTTAATAAATATAACATTTTAGAATTTGGGTTTTTTAGAAGATAAATCTATCTAAATGTATTCTTATGAAATATATAAGATTTATATTCATCCTAGTATTTTATTTTTACTTTTTATGCAACATATAAGTATATTTAATAATTATACAAAAATGTTGTATTAATTATTTTATTAAGAGAAATGTCAAATAAATGGTTTTACAAATAGTAAAATAAATATTATATGAACTATTTAATGTTATACACTAATTTAATAGATTACTATGACATGTTAAGAACCTATTAAATATTTTAGTTTGAATATATCCTCTATGTGGATTTTATTTAAATTCAAATAAATGAATAGTTTCAAAATTGACACTATTTATTATTTTATAAAAATAACATATTATTAAATTGTTTGAAAATCACAAAAATATTTAAAAATTATAAATTGAAATTTATATAGTCTAAAATGTCATAAATTATCTAATTATGGATATTTAACAGCACATATGTAATTATTTATAACAATTTAAAATTTAGAATCTTATTACTACAAATAAAATTTAATAGATTATATAAGGATAAATAAAGTTGATAATGTTTACAATAAATGCCCTAAATGTCTAAATTTTATTGTTTGATGATATTACAAACTTATCTCATCTAATGTTCGAATATGACTCATTTTTGATGGTTTTTAAGTGGGGTTAGATTTATTATAAATTAATAATTTTGAGATTTCCAA
This sequence comes from Viscum album, assembly GCA_963277665.1. NCBI lineage: Eukaryota > Viridiplantae > Streptophyta > Magnoliopsida > Santalales > Viscaceae > Viscum > Viscum album. The sequence continues at coordinate 1,261,466,380 of OY728122.1, forward strand.
AGGTGCCCCTCTCCTTCCTTATAAAAAGGGAACCCCTTCCCACTTCTCTTAACACCCTTTTGAGCCTTTAAGCTCGGAAAAACCCTACCAATTCCTCTTCTAAACCTCTCTAGTTATATCATATAGGTTCCAGTCTTCTCAAAAGACCAACCCTAGTGCCCTAAGAAGAAGTTTAAAGGAGGTGCGTTGAAGAAGAGGTAATCTCTTCAACCGATTCTTTCAAGCTTCCTTCTTCTTCAACTTATTATTCTTTAGTTGTTTCTGTATAAATTAATAAAATAAGTATCACTAATATAATTATATGTTATTATAAATATGAAACAAACCCATTATACCTTCTATCCATCCTACGGAAAATGAAATCACCGTGCGTGGGTATGTACGGAATACCTTCTCCACACCGTGGTGAAATCTAATTTTCCATCACCACCTTATGTGGATGGGTATAATGGTGTAAAGAATAACTATACATAGTTATTATAAAATCATACTTATTCTTATATAATGTATCATCCACTCCAATTCCATTCAATAAATATGGGAACGATATCATCGCTCGTGCGTACGTACGGATTACCGTCTCCACAGCGTGATTTGATTCATTTTCCATGTTATCCATTTATGAATGATTATAAAGTATATAGAATAAGTAATCATGAAATATATGACATAATAATGATACTATATTTATGTATATATATATGTATGTCATCTACTTAATTCCATTCAATTCAATAAGGAAACGAAAACAGCGTTCATTCGTACGTACGGCCTACCGTCTCCATGAACGGTGTATTTCATTCCATTTATTGATTTATCAAATATATATGTATATTATGAATATATATTACATATAAATCATGTTTTTAATTCTGAAATTAAGTAAATCAGGATATAAGTAATAATATCAAGAACAACAAGTCCAAACATGTATGATAAATAAAACGATTTAACCCAAAATGCTGTTTTAACGCGGAACTTACAAAAGAACGGGTAATATGAAAGTCATAAGTTAACCATATATGATATCATAACAATGAATAAGATTCTGTAATAAGTCAATGAAATTATTTAAATCATTATACAGGAGGTTCAGATATGTATGAAGCATATCTGACCTGAGGTAAGGGATAACTTTTCCAATCTCGTTTTTATCCGAGATTGTTTATTTGTGAGTATTTACTGGGGTTATATTTATCATCCATGTCACTATTTTGTAAAAATGGTTTCATGTATGTTTAAAGTCCTTTTTACCCATTTTTTACTTTTACTACATGGTATGTAAAGAATCATTCTTTTACGAGGTACTTTTTGACTTTTCTATCAAAAGTACGAGAAGAATGTTTTTTTAACTTATACGGCACGAACGGATTTTTACAGTTTCATAATACCTTATTTTAAAGAAGCATACTCTACAATATTTCATGATTATTTTCAACAAAATCCTTTTCTTTTAAAATTTCATGGCATTTTGTGAAAAGAAAATAATTTTTAATAAGAAAGGATATTTTCCTCAAGAATTTATTTCAAGTGTTTTATAAAAACCATTTTCCATCTAAGATGACATTATTTCATATGTTAATGTTTCAAGTATAATGTCTATATGATTTACATGTTTTAACTTCTCTTATGATTAAATGACATCCATTTGTTTTATATGGATTATGTTATGATGGGATGAAGTTTATGAAACCCATTTTATTCTTTGGGTTATGATAAATGATGTATTATTTATGATTTTGTGGCACACATAAGAATGGTTTCATTATGAGATGGGTGGGTACTATATCTCCCTACAATTCATTGGGTAAAGATTTATATCTCATGGTATAGACATGGCCAGAACGGTAAGTTAATCCAGCTCAGTAATACAGGACTGGAATGAAGAGTGAACTCGATTCAGAATGGGACTTGTCCACTAAGATGGTCTTGGCAGCAATGCCTTGGATAGTATGGAAATAATATCATGTGCTTAATGGTTTCCACAATCACATGTTTTATTAACATTCTATTTTATCATTATTAATGTTTATTTATGATCTATGCCTTATGTACTGCCATGTTTTATGTCATTGCCGAAGATTTTGATGTTAAAACATTATGTTCATGTTTTTATGTTCAAATGTATATGATTTGTTTTATTTTATCCATACTTACCCTTAATGAGCATTTGAGATCACACTTTATATGTTTTCTTCTCGCCAAGATTTAAAGAAAGGTTTTAGGTAAGAAAACCAAAATGGGAAGATCTTTATAGGAGATGTTGAAGATCTTTCACCACGATTAGATGATTACGTTTCGAGTTTCCAAAGACACTAAAATATTACGGTCGTTATGTGTCTGTTTTTGTTATTTATATAGTATTCTACAAAAGTAATGTAATGTCCATATATGTCAAGCTTTGGGTCTCTACAGTTGGTATCAGAGGAAAGGTTTAGTTAACCTTTGTAAACTAGGATGCGAAAAATTTAGTGAGATTCCTAGATATATTTCTAAGGTATATCTAGGGATGTCCCTAAGGTTAAGTATAAGTATAATTTATAGTCCTATAATTACGGTAATGATCTTTGAATTAATCCTAAGATGTTAGATATTGAAGGTAATCCCCCTTTATTATGTTGTTTTACCTAGCATGATTTTTTCCTCTAACACTATTCATTTTGGGTTTTAGAAAATGACTAGAAATAGGAAGATTCACGATAATGGTGGATACGATAGACAATGGAATGATAGTATTCATGAGAAACCAAATGAAATTGGATCTGGAAGTCCACATATCATTATTATTCCTAATCAGAAATCTCATAAGATGATCAATAATCTCAACTTTGTTAAGCTTCCCGAATCAGCTAATAAGATAATGATGGAGTTTCATAATGATCATAGAGGAAAGGACGTTCAATTTACCCCATGTGAATCATGTGGGAAGAGGCATCAAGGAGAATTTTTCAAAGGAACTGGAAGATGTTTTGGGTGTAGAAATGAAGGACACAAATCCAGTAAGTGCAAAGGAAAAGGTTCAGTTAACACCATGGAGAAGGATAATGGTATTTCTACGACATCAACAATGATTAGATGTTTTAAATTTGGAATGTATGGGAATTATGAAAACCAATTCCCTAAGGGAAAATCTCATGAAGAGAATAAGCATGGTCATGTGGGTATTATTTATTTGGATGATTATGAAGAAACTACAAATGAAATATGAGATGAATGAAATGATGAAGCTCAGTCAGTGGTTTAAGAAGTTAGTGGAATGATTGTATGTTTACCAAGAACAATGTATGGTACTATGGAATAAATAATCATATATGGATTGTTACACTATTGTTTTTACTAAAGTATTTGAAATTATATGTTGAATGGTACTGGTAGCCATGAAATTTTATTTAGATATTTTTGGAAAGAAGATGATATGTGCATAATGAAATGATAATGAGAAAATAATATGTTTGATAGTATTCATGAGCTCATGGCTGATAAAAGGACAATGTGATATCATGATTTGAGTATATATATTTTATTTGGGATTTTGGTATGTGGAAAGAGTTAACTTTTGACAGAATTCATGTTTTCGGTAAGGTTCTATGGTAATTCATGTTTCAAAAGAATACATGATTAAGGTATTCACATTTTCGGAATGTGACCAACAAGATATATCGTATAAATGATGGTATTCACCTGCTTGTTATATAATAATTTTCTTTATACTATGATATTGGACATATGTATTTTGGATAAGCCTAAATATTGGAATGGATTATGTTGGACACAAGTTAGTATTGTTTAAGTCTAGAATGTTTTTCGATGGAATGTCATAATGATATAATTTTAGAAAAAGGACAACCTGCAGGATAGGCGACAACCTATTGCGTTGGACAAGACTGTGGGAATCGAAGCCACAACTTAAGTGCGACTGGCCTTTATCGCATACCACTGGCCTCCAGGAAGTCCCTGGTTAGTAGAAACTATTTTTATTTTATTAAGCTGTTTGATAGATGAAGTATAAGTTAATTTTTGGAATCATATATGACTAACCTCACCATAAATGGACTTATGTATATTTGATATCTTTTTCTAACCTTTTGTTTGAAATAGATGGAATGACCCATCATTCTATCGCATGATCTGATAATACTTCACGAATAACAAATTCAACTTCATTTCTTTAAGAGATGAAGCAGAAATTGTTCAAGGCACAAACAACAGTGAGATGGTACCAAAATCATGTAAGTATTTCTTTTAATTCATCAACTTTAGGGAAATGATCTTGAAAAACAAAATTTTTTTGTCCTAGTGCCCTTATATCCGATGAATGAGATGGTACCTTAGATCATCAGAAATTTATGGCTTTGTGATTGATGGATTTTTCATAGCCGTGTTCTCTACCACTCTCCATCAGCACATGATGGTAAGATTTCTCTTCCATATCCATATTTTCACCTATGTTGTCCTATGTGAAAACCCAATGATGAGTTACTTTTGGTGACCATTATGATTCTAACTTCCCTTTTTAAAATAAGGTACTAGTATTCCTTTTTACGATGTGGGTTTCTATGAAAGAAACTTTTAAGAAGTAAACCATTTATAACCCCAACAAATTTCGAGGGAGAAATACTTTTTAAGGGCGGTAGAATGTAACAACCCGAGATTTTATGAGAATTATTCATTTTAATTTCTTTTATGTCTTGTGTTGTATTCTACACAATGATTATCTTGAGCTATATGCAACACCATATTAGATTGCAGTATATGCGACACTATTCTTGGATTGTGTTACACCCAATTTCATGTTCATTTGATAATAGTCATTATATGCAACATTGAGTGTGTATATATATATATATTAAATGTATAAATGAAATATTGTTGGATTATGTTATACAAAACAATGAAGGAGACTTTCACAACACGCAACCCTAACTTGGCTTTCATTACACGCAATCACGACCTTCCTCGATAGCGTGTGTGTTACACAATACCGGGTTTCACTAAACAACGATATATTATAATAATAATATAAACTATCTATTATGAATAGTATTAACTGAATTTTGAATTTTATAACATTATAATTCATCCTACACATTTTCTAGAACATGGTATGAGAATAAAATAAATGTTTCGGATAAAATAAGTATTTTTCAAAAAATGCAGTTTTGCCGCCTTTTGATGGTGCACCCACATTAAATTTTGTTTTTGAAATGTTTATATGTTTAATTTTACAAAATAAAATTATTATTTGGAATCAGGATATCAAATTTTACCTTGGATAAATTTTTTATATTATTCTGACAACTATCATATTTTAATGAATAGTAAAAACACGCTATATTTTAATTAAAAACAACTTTTTTCATCGTAATAATTTATGAGGTCAAATTATAATATTGAATGGTTTTAAAGTATAAATAGAATATATTTTTACCATTTAATGTAATTTATGTCGTTATCATTGATTTTACATTGAATCCGTAGGATAAATCAATTCAATCTTTTGCAATGTCTTAAACAAAAACCCGTTTTCTATCGACAATGAGATTAATTTTAATTTAATTTATGCAACTTCTTTGTATTGAATTTGGAAAGATGGATTCCATATGTGGAATCAGTGGGTCCAAATTATATAAATAGACTAATTTTTATTTTTGAGCATTATGAATAGTAACTACGGTAATTTTATTTATCATAGTAAAAGGTAAATCAGTTAATTAATGGTAAAAATAATATTATAAAATTACCCTAACACTTGTATTAATACATTTGGATGATTATATTTTGTCCTAAGTCATATTTTGGTCGAAATTGAATCCATTAGAACCCACTTGGAGGTGATTAAGACCTTTAGTTTATTTTATTTATAGGAAAGTGAAATATGTCTCACTCAAACTATAAAAATTAAAGTATTTTAAATATAAATTTATACGGAATATAAATTAGGTTATAAATACTCATTTGAAATATTAAATGTTTTTATTTATCATAGTAATTTATTTGTAATTTTTAAGAGTTATTTAATTACCTTATTATCTTATACATTAATGAAGCAGAAATTATTTATTCGGTAAAAAAATCAATAATATTGTTTTTATTGAAATATTAATACATATTAAAGGGCTCAAAAAACCTGACCAAAACTTATTGGTAGTGTATATATACACCATAAGAATCCAATTACCCAATATATGACCGTTTGGAGTCTTATAAAAGTGATTATGACACTTATATTATTTTATTTTATATGATGTCTAGGTTTTCACCTTCATAATTTAATAAATATAACATTTTAGAATTTGGGTGTTTTAGAAGAAAAATCTGAATAAATGTATTTTTTTAAATATATATGATTTATATTCATCCTAGTATTTTATTTTTAATTTTTATGCAACATATAAGTATATTTAATGATTATACAAAAATATTGTATTAATTATTTTTTTAAGAGAAATATCAAATAAATGGTTTTACAAATAGTAAAATAAATATTATATGAACTATTTAATGTTATCCACTAATTTTATAGAGTAATATGTCATGTTAGGAACCTATTAAATATTTTATTTCGAATATATCCTCTGTGTGAATTTTATTTAAATTCAAATAAATGAATAGTGCCAAAATTCACACTATTGTTATTTTATAAAAATAACATATTATTAAGTTGTTTGAAAATCAAAAAAATATTTAAAAATTATAAATTGAAATTTATATAGTCTAAAATGTCATAAATTATCTAATTACGGTTATTTTACAACACATAATTAATTATTTATAACAATTTAAAATTTAGAATCTTATTACCACAAATATAATTTAATAGATTAAATAAGGATAAATCAAGTTTATAATGTTTAAAATAAATTCTCTACATGTCTAAATTTTATTGGTTGATGATATTACAGACTTATCTCATCTAAGATTCGAATATGACTAATTTTTGAAGGTTTTTAAGTGGGGTTAGATTTATTATAAATTAATAAGTTTTAGATTTCCAAAAGTGCCCTTATTCTCCCTTATAAAAAGGGAACCCCTTCCCACTTCTCTTAACAACCTTTTGAGCCTTGAAGCTCGGAAAAACCCTGAAAATGCCTCTTCTAAACCCTTCTAGTTATATCATATAAGTTATGTTCTTCTCAAATGACCAACCCTAGTGCCCTAAGAAGATGTTTAAAGGAGGTGCATCGAAGTAGTGGTAATCTCTTCAACCGATTCTTTCAATCATCTTTCTTCTTCAACTTCTTATTCTTTAGTTGTTTCAATATAAATTAATAAAATCAGTACCACTAATATACTGATATGTTATTATAAATATTCAACAAACCCATTTCACCTTCTATCCATCCTACGGAAAACGAAATCACCGCGCGTGGGTACGTACGGAATATCGTCTCCACGTCGTGGTGATATCTGTTTTTCCAACACCACCTTACTTGGATGGTTATAATGGTGTAAAGAATAAATATACATAGTTATTATAACATCATAATTATTCTTATATAATGTATCATCCACTCCAATTCCATTAAATAAATATGGGAACGATATCATCGCTCGTGTGTACGTATGGATTACCGTCTCCATGACGCGATGAGATTCATTTTACATGTTAACCATTCATGAAAGATTATAAAGTATATATAATAAGTAATCATGAAATATATGAAATAATAATTATACTGTATTTATGTATATATATATGTATGTCATCTACTTAATTCCATTCAATTCAATAAGGAAACGAAAACAACGTTCATTCATATGTATGACCTACCCTCTCTCTGAACGGTGTATTTCATTCCATTTATCGATATATCATATATATATGTATATTATGAATATATATTACATATAAATCATGTTTTAAATTCTGGAATTAAGTAAATTAGGATATAAGCAATAATATCAAGAACAACAAGTCCAAACATGTACGATAAATAAAACGATTTTACCCAAAACGTTGTTTTAATGTGGAACTTACAAAAGAACGGGTAATATAAAAGTCATAAGTGAACCATATATGATTTCATAACAATGAATATGATTCTGTACTAATTAAATGACATTATTTAAATCATTATACAGGAGGTTCAGATATGTACGAAGCATATCTGACCAAAGGTAAGGGATAGAATTTCCAATCTCGTTTTTATCCGAGATTGTTTATTTGTAAGTATTTACTGGGGTTATATTTATCATCCATGTCCCTGTTTTCTAAAAATGGTTTCATGTCTGTTTAAAGTCCTTTTTACCCATTTTGACTTTTTCTACATGGTATGTAAGGAATCATTCTTTTATGAGGTACTTTTTGACTTTTATGGCAAAAGAATGAGAAGAATGTTTTTTTAACTTATACGGCACGAACGGATTTTTACCGTTTCATAACGCCTAATTTTCAAGAACATTACACTACAAGATTACATGATTATTTTCAACAAAATCCTTTTCTTTTCAAATTTCATGGAATTTTGTGAAAATAAAATGATTTTTAATAAGAAAGGATATTTTCCTCAAGAATTTATTTCAAGTGTTTTATCAAAACCATTTTCCATCTAAGATGACATTATTTCATATGTGAATGTTTCAAGTATAATGTCTCTATGATTTACTTGGTTTTAATTATCTTATGATGAAATGATTTCCATTTATTTTATATGGATTATGTTATGATGGGATGAAGTTTATAAAACCCATTTTATTCTTTGGGTTATGATGAATGATGTATGATTTATGATTTTGTGGCACACATAAGAATGGTTTCATTATGAGATGGGTGGGACCTATATCTCCCTCCAATGCATTAGGTAAATATTTATATCTCATGAGATAGACATGGCCGGAACAGTAAGTTAATCCGGTTTAGTAATACAGGACTGGAACGAGGAGTGAACTCGATTAAGAAAGGGACTTTGTCCACTAAGATGGTCTTGGCAGCAATGCCTTGGCTACTATGGAAATCATATCATATGCTTAATGGTTTCCACAATCACATGTTTTATTACCATTATGTTTTATCATGATTAATGTTTATTTATGATCTATTCCTTATGTACTTCCATGTTTTATGTCATTGCCCAAGATTTTGATGTTTAAACATTATGTTCATGTTTTTATGTTCAAATGTATATGATTTGTTTTATTTTATCCATACTTACCCTTAATGAGCATTTGAGCTCACCATTTATATTTTTTCATCTCCCCAAGATTTAAAGAAAGTTTTTAGGTAAGAAAACCAAAAGGGGAATATCTTTATAGGAGATGTTGAAGATCATTCACCATGATTTGAAGATTACGTTCCAAATTTCCAAAGACACTAAACTATTACGTTCCTTGTGTGTCTGTTTTTGTTATTTATATAGTATTCCGCAAAAGTAATGTAATGTCCATGTATGTAAAGATTTGGGTCTCTACAGTTGGTATCATAGGAAAGGTTTAGTTAAGCTTTGGAAACTAGGATGCGAAAACTTTTGTGAGATCCGTAGAGATATTTCTAAGGTATGTCTAGGGATTTCCCTAAGGTTAAGTATAAGTATAGGTTATAGTCCTAGAATTATGGTAGAAATCTTAGAATTAAACCTAAGATGATAGATATTGATGGTAATCCCCCTTTATTATGTTTTTTTACCTAGCATGATGTTTTCCTCTAACACTATTCTTTTTGGGTTTTAGAAAATGACTGGAAATAGGATGATTCACGATAATGGAGGATATGATGGACAATGGAATGATATTATTCATGAGAAACCAAATGAAATTGGATTTGGAAGTCCACATATCATTATTATGCCTAATCAGAAATCTCATAATATGATCAATAATATCAACTTTGTTAAGCTTCCCGACTCAGCTAATAAGAGAAAGTTGTAGTTTCATAATGATCATAGAGGAAAGAAAGTTCAATTTCCCCCATGTGAATCATGTGGGAAGAGGCATTAAGGAAAATTTTTCAAAGGAACTGGAAGATGATTTGGGTGTAGAAAAGAAGGACACAAATCCAATAAGTGCAATGGAAAAGGTTCAGTTGACACCATGGAGAAGGATAATAGTATTGCTATGACATCAACAATGATTAGATGTTTTAAATGTGGAATGTATGGGCATTATGCAAACCAATTCCCTAAGGGAAAATCTCATTAAGAAAATTAGCTTGGTCATATGGGTAGTATTTATGTGGATGATGATGAAGAGACTACAAATGAAATATGTGATGAATGAAATGATGAAGCTCAGTCAGTGGTTTAAGAAGTTTGTGGAGTGATTGTATATTTATCAAGAACAATGTACGGTACTATGGAATAAAGAATCATATAAGGATTGTTACACTATTTTTTTCCTAAAGTATTTGAAATTATATGTTGAATGGTACTGGTAACCATGAAAGGTTTTTCAGATATTTTTTGAAAGAAGATGATATGTGCATAATGAATGGATAAGGAGAAAATAATATATTTGATAGTATTCATGAGCTCATGGATGATAAAAGGACAAAGTGATATCATGATTTGAGTATATAGATTTTATTTTGGATTTTGTTATGTGGAAAGAGTTAACTTTTGACAAAATTAATGTTTTCTCTAAGGTTCTATGGTAATTCATGTTTTAAAATAATACATGATTAAGGTATTCACATGTTTGGAATGTAACCAACAAGATATATCATATAAATGATGGTATTCACGGGATTGTTATATAATCATTTTCGTTATACTATGATATTGGACATATGTATTTTGGATAAGCCTAATGATTGGAATGGATTATGTTGGACACATGTTAGTATTGTTTAAGTCTAGAACCTTTTTTGATGGAATGGCATAATGATGTAATTTTAGAAAAAGAACAACCTGCAGGATAGGCGACAACCCGTCACGTCAGACACGATTGTGGGAATCGAACCCACAACTGAAGTGCGACTGGACTTTATTGCATACCATTGGCCTACAGGAAGTCCCCGATCAGTATAAACTAGTTTTATTTTATTAAGCGGTATGATAGATGAATTATAAGTTCATTTTTGGAATCATATACAATTAACCTCACCATAGATGGAATTATGTATATTTGATAACTTTTTCTAACATTTTGTTTGAAACAGATGGAATGACCCATCATTCTATCACATGATCTGCTAACACTTCACAAATAAAAAATTCAACTTCATTTCTTTAACAGATGAAGTGGAAATTGTTTAAGGCACGAACAACAGTGAGATGGTACCAAAATAATGTAAGTATTTCTTTTAATTCATCAACTATATGGAAATTATCTTGAAAAACAAGAAAATGTTGTCTTAGTGCCCTCATATCCGATGAATCAGATGATACCTTAGATCATCACAAATTTATGGCTTTGTGACTGATGGCTTTTTCATATCCATGTTCTCTACCACTCTCCATCATCACTTGATGGTTAGATTTCTCTTCCATATCCGTATTTTCACCTATGTTGTCCTATGTGGAAACCCAATGTTGAGATACTTTGGGTGACCGTAATGATTTTAACTTCCCTTTCTAAAATAAGGTAATATTATTCCTTTTAATGATGTGGGTTTCTATGAAAGAAACTTTCAAGTAGTAAACCATTTATAACCTCGACAAATTTCGAGGGTGAAATTCATTTTAAGGGGGGTGGAATGTAACAACCGAAGATTTTATAAGAATTATTCATTTTAATTTCATTGATGTATTGTGTTGTATGCTATACAATGATTATCTTGCACTATACGCAACACTGTATTAGCTTGCATTATACGCAACACTATTCTTGGATTGTGTTACACACAATTTCAAGTTCGTTTGATAATAGTCATTCTACGAAACATTGAGTGTATATATATATATTCAATATATAAATGAAAATATGGTTGGATTCTGTTATAAAAAACAACGAAGGAGTCTTTCACAACACGCAACCCTGACTTGGCTTGCATTACACGCAATCACGACCTTCCTCGATAGCGTGTGTAGTACATAATACCGGGTTTCACTAAACAACGATATATTATTATAATAATATAAACTATCCCTAATGAATATTATTAACTGAATTTTGAATTTTATAACATTATAATTCATCCTACACATTTTTTAGAACATGGTATGAGAATAAAATAAATTTTTCTGGTAAAATAAGTATTTTTCAAAAAATGTAGTTTTGCCTCCTTTTGATGGCGCATCCACATTAAATTTAGTTTTTGACATGTTTATATGTTAAATTTTACAAAATAAAAATATTCTTTTGAATCATGATATCAAATGTTACCTTGGATAAATTTTTTATATTATTCTGATAACTTTCATATTTTAATGAACAGTAAAAACACGCTATATTTTAATTAAAAATAAATTTTTTCATCATAATAATTTATGATGTTAAATTATAATATTGAATGGTTTTAAAGTATAAATAGAATATATTTTTACCTTTTAATATAATTTATGTCATTAGCATTGATTTTACATTGAATTCTTAGGATAAAACAATTCAATCTTTTGCAATGTTTTAAACAAAAACCCGTTTTCTTTCGACAACGGGATTAATTTTAATTTAATTTCTGCAACTTCTGTGTATTGAATTTGGAAAAATGGATTCCATATTTAGAATAAGTGGGTCCAAATTATATTAATATACTACTTTTTATTTTTGGGCATTATGAATAGTAACTACGGTAAATTTTATTTATCATAGTAAAAAGTAAATCGGGTAATTAAGGGTAAATATAATATTATACAATTTCCCTAACACTTGTATTAATACAGTTGGATGATTATATTTCTTCCTAATTCATATTTGGGACGAAATGGAATCCATTAGAACCCACTTGGAGGTGATTAAGACCTTTAGTTTATTTTATTTAAAGGAAAGTGAAATATGTCTCACTCAAACTATAAAAATTAAGGTATTTTTAATATAAGGTTATACAGAATATAAATTCGGTTATAAATACTCATTTGAAAGATAAAATGTTTTTATTTATCATGGTAATTCATTATTAATTTGTAATAGTTATTTAATTACCTTATTAGCTTATACATTAATGATGCAGAAATTATTTATTTAGTAAAAAAATCAATAATATTGTTTTTATTGAAATAGTAATACATATTAAAGGGCACAAAAATCTGACCAAAACTTATTGGTAGTGTATATATACACCATAAGAATCCAATTACCAAATATATGACCGTTTGGAGTCTTATAAATGTGATTATGACACTTATATTATTTTATTTTATATGATGTCAATGTTTTCACGTTCAAAATTTAATAAATATAACATTTTACAATTTGGGTATCTTAGAAGATAAATATGACTAAATGTATTATAATGAAAAATATAATACTTATATTCATCCTAGTATTTTATTTTTAGTTTTTATGCAACAAATAAGTATATTTAATAATTATACAAAAATGTTGTAGTAATTATTTTATTAAGAGAAATATCAAATAAATGGTTTTACAAATAGTTAAATAAATATTATATGAACTATTTAATGTTCTCCACTAATTTTCTAGAGTAATATGACATTTTAGGACCCTATTAAATATTCTATTTCGAATATATTATCTGTGTGGATTTTATTTAAATTCAAATAAATGAATAGTGTCAAAATTGACACTATTGTTATTTTATAAAAATAACATATTATTAAATTGTTTGAAAACCACAAAAATAATTAAAAATTAAAAATTGAAATTTATATAGTCTAAAATTTCATGAAATATCTAATTATGTATATTTCACAGCACATAAGTAATTATTTATAACAATTTAAAATTTATAATCTTATTACCACAAATAAAATTAATAAGATTAAATAAGGATAAATCAAGTTTATAATGTTTAAAATAAATTCCCTAAATGTCTAAATTTTATTGGTTGATGATATTACAACCTTATCTCATCTAATCTTTGAATATGAGTAATTTTTGGAGGTTTTTAAGTGGGGTTAGATTTATTATAAATTAATAATTTTAATATTTCCAAAGGTGCCCCTCTCCTCCCTTATAAAAAGGGAACCCCTTCCCACTTCTCTTTACACCATTTTGAGCCTTTAATCTCTATAAAACCCTGAATATTCCTCTTCTAAACCTCTGTAGTTATATCATATAGGTTTTGGTATTCTCAAAAGACCAACCCTAGTGCCCTAAGAATAAGTTTAAAGGAGGTGCGTCGAAGTAGAGGTAATCTCTTCAACCGATTGTTTCAAGGTTATTTCTTCTTCATCTTCTTCCTCTTTAGTTGTTTAATTATAAATTAATAAAATAAGTATCAATAATATACTTATATGTTATTATAAATATGAAACAAACCCATTTCACCTTCTATCCATCCTATGGAAAATGGAATCACCGCGCGTGCGTACATACAGAATATCGTCTCCACACCATGGTGAAATCTATTTTTCCAACACCACCTTACTTGGATGGGTATAATTTTGTAAAGAATAACTATACATAGTTATTATAACATCATAATGATTCTTATATAATGTATCATCCACTCCAATTCCATTCAATTAAGATGGGAACGATATCATCGCTCGTGCGTACGTACGGATTACCGTCTCCACGACGCGATGAGATTCATTTTCCATGTTAACCATTCATGAATGATTATAAAGTATATATAATAAGTAATCATGAAATATATGACATAATAATGACACTGGATTTATGTATATATATATGTATGTCATCTACTTAATTCCATTCAATTCAATAAGGAAATGAAAACAGCATTCATTCGTACGTACGACCTACCGTCTCCATAAACATTGTATTTCATTCCATTTATTGATCTATCATATATATATATATATATGTATATTCTGAATATATATTACATATAAATCATGTTTTACATTCTGGAATTATGTAAATCAGTATATAAGTAATAATATCAAGAACAACAAGTCCAAACATGCACGATAAATAAAACAATTTTAACCAAAACATTGCTTTAACGTGGAACTTACAAAAGAACGGGTAATATAAAAGTCATAAGTGAACCATATATGATATCATAACAATGAATATGATTCTATACTAAGTCAATGAAATTATTTAAATCATTATATAGGAGGTTCGGATACGTACGAAGCATATTGGACCTAAGGTAAGGGATAACTTTTCCAATCTCATTTTTATCCGAGATTGTTTATTTGTAAGTATTTACTGGGGCTATATTTATCATCCATGTCCCTGTTTTTTAATAATTTTTTCATGTATGTTAAAGTCCTTTTTACCCGTTTTGGACTTTTTCTACATGGTATGTAAGGAATCATTCTTTTAAGAGGTACTTTTTGACTTTTCTGGAAAAAGTACGAGAAGAATGTTTTTTTAACTTATACGGCACAAATGGATTTTTACGGTTTCATAATGCCTTATTATCAAGAAGATTACTCTACAATATTTCAGGATTATTTTCTACAAAATCATTTTCTTTTAAAATTGCATGGAATTTTGTTAAAAGAAAATGATTTTTAATAAGAAAGGATATTTTCCTCAAGAATTTATTTCAAGTGTTTTATCAAAACCATTTTCCATTTAAGATGACATTATTTCATATGTGAATGTTTCAAGTATAATGTCTCTATGATTTACATGGTTTCACTTCTCTTATGATGAAATGATATCCATTTGTTTTATATGGATTATGTTATGATGGGATGATGTTTATGAATCCAATTTTATTCTTTGGGTTATGATGAATGATGTATGATTTATGTTTTTGTGGCACACATAAGAATGGTTTCATTATGAGATGGGTGGGACCTATATCTCAATCCAATGCATTGGGTAAAGATTTATACCTCATTAGATAGTCATGGCTAGAATGGTAAGTTAATCTAGTTTAGTAATAAAGGACTGGAATGAGGAGTGAACTCGATTCAGAAAGGGACTTTTTCCACTAAGATGGTCTTGGTAGCAATGCCTTGGCTACTATGGAAATCATATCATGTGCTTAATGGTTTTCACAATCACATGTTTTATTACCATTCTATTTTATCGTGATTATTGTTTATTGATGATATGTGCCTTATGTACTACCATGTTTTATGTCATTTCCCAAGATTTATATGTTTAAACATTATGTTCATGTTTTTAAGTTCAAATGTATATGATTTGTTTTATTTTATCCATACTTACCCTAACTGAGCATTTGAGCTCAAACTTTATATTTTTTCTTATACCTAGTATTTAAAGAAAGGTTTTAGGTAAGAACACCAAAAGGGGAATATCTTTATAGGAGATGTTGAAGATCTTTCACCACAATTAGAAGAATATGTTCCGAGTTTCCAAAGACACTAAACTGTTACGGTCCTTGTGTGTCTGTTTTTGTTATTTATAATGTACTCTGCAATAGTAATGAAATGTCCATGTATGTCAAGCATTGGGTCTCTATAATGAAATCATGCGTAGTTTACTCTATACACAATATGGTGACCAAAAGCACATAATTGTTGGGTCTAGGGCTCCCACTATTTCAATAATTTCAACTAAAAGGAACTTGGAAACTATACATGTTAGTTTATTATGATATGGGTCATCAATGATAGTCATTGACATTATCCTTTAAGTCTAAGGGATAATAGATAAAATTTTTCTATCACTAAAACTATTTTAGATCTATAAAATGAAGTATTGATTGGTACACATTCTATTCATACATGAATTTATAATGAAAAGTTATACTCAATTTATTTTTGTTATTCACATATCAAGAATGTTTAGTATAAATATTCAAACATCATCTCAAGATAAGAATTTTTTGTCATATATGGAACTGAATGAATGTTTTTTTATAGATCCAACAAAATAAAGAAATATTGGAAAATTAATATACATATCCCAAATCATCATATGATTATATAAAATTTTATAGAGAATTATAAATATACTTTTCAAAATACTTCTTAAGATTGGTTTTTTCATATGGGTATGAATACCTAGATCAAATTATTTACATATAAGATATGATACTACATAAATTCAATATTAATTTAAGGGAATATGTGTGTGTGTGTGTGTTCTATGAAGAGTTTCCTAGTCTGCCTTACAATCAAAATGTTGTGTTCCAAATAGAATTTATAACTGGAGAACAACTCAAATAAAATAATAAGTACAAAATTTCTCCCATTAAACTGGGAAAAAATAAAAAGGAAACTATATGAGAATCAAAAAAATAGTTTTTTATTTTCATGTGCATCAATAAGGAAATAAAAAAACATTTTCATGATTCATGCGTCAACATGGGTTCATCAATCCTATTTATAAAAAATAAATGCCTTCCAATTCACCTCTTTACAGATTATCATAAAATCAGAAAGATCGAGATATATAAATTGTATATATTGACATCGATTGATAGGTTTCTCTATACAAAGGATTGACGGACTTCAATTGTTTTATTATAAATAATCCCCCTTTTAAATAAAGAAGGTGAAAACTCAAAAGACTTCATGGACATAAGACTAAATATGACTCGAAGGTCAAAGAGAGAGAAATCAGGCTGACAACATGAAACTGACCCTCCCAAGCATGTGATCTTGATGATGCTCTCCAGCATTGCAATGCTGTTTGGAAAGAAAGTGTCTTATGTCAAAGTACAGACCTAATCTGATGGCTGACACCAAACCCTCTCAAACATCCAAATCCATCAAGCTATGCAAAGATGAGTCACCGGCTCTGAATCCTCTTATGGGACCTGTTTCATGTGGTCTAGTACCAACAAGATAAATGACCATAAAACCATTAACTGTCATCCAATGATCACCATTAGAAAACAAATCAACACTGATGATCATTCTTGGATGCCAGACAATAGCTGAAAGAGCCCCGCCGCAATGATCCCATTAGCCACCCATTATTTCTGCATCAACAGGAAACTCAAAGAGGTAGGAGCTCCAACATGTGAGATTTCATTACAATGCCAAATAGGGATGGAAGACCAAGAAAACGCACCATATGAGTTCCACCGAAAAAGGAAGCAACGTTGACCTGCCCTAGAAATGCCGCTCTAGCTTGAAATAGGGTAGATCTGGATAGAGGAAAAGCCCACACCGAATGCCAATTCAAATGAACTCATGAGATCATGTGTGAGGGGAACCAAAAAGAACATAGGGAATGGTAGTATGAGAATGTTTTACTCCAATAGATCGACCATAGGCAACCGACAACTAAAAAACACAAATCCGAACTAGAATCCAATGCGAAAAAACCACACAATCAAAATAACCGAAAAAACTCAAACCAGGATACCTCCCCCTCCGAGCCTTTCTAGAGGTGACAAAGAACCACTCCAGAGGATTCAGAGGCTATCATTGAGTCTCTCCACCCCCACGCCATCCAAGAACTAGACAACCCGTAGCCGGAGACATAGCCAGAAGCTAACATGAAGCGGACGCTCCACCCCCAGGATACCTGAGATCGAGTTAAATTTTAGTGAAATGTATATTAGACTTATGAATAGTTAAACACCCATATGAATAGTAACCTACCTTATGAATAGTAATATAACCATTATGAATGGCAACCTTACACATGAAAGTGTAAATAAAATTAAGGCACCTCAAAAATGAAGATGAATATTTTACGTGTTGGTATTTTTCGATTAAAATATGATTTAAATTTAAAATTTTCTTTCTTATATTTATAAAATTATTTTTGAAAAATGGAGTTCATTTTTGGATTCTACACATCAAAAAATGTGTAGGGTGATTTTTTTGTGATTTTTCGGAAATACATGAATTTTTGTTGAATAGTAAAATACGATAAATTAAGAAAATTCCTAAATACATGATTTAGGCAGTCATGGATGATGTATTTATGTGATAATCACATTTGGTTTGATATCACATACACTTATTACCATTTTTGTTCATGTAACCATAACTATTTCTTGTCTTAGAAAAAAATAATAAACTAATGATTAAAATAATAAGAAAACTCTCCGCCCCTCCACTATATAACCACCCCTCACCCCTCTTCCTCCCAAACCAATAAAGCATCGATACTTACCTATGATCAGCCAAATACACATCCAAAGACGTCCCCCCATGTCAAAGACATTCTAGTCTCATCAAAAGTCCAAAAAAGGCCATAAAGAGATTCTCAAGGTGGAGTACTCAAGAGGTGGACCTCTTTTCATTTTTCATTCAACATCATTTACAAGTTCCATTATTTTGTTTATCTCTCTAAACCGACACTCATATAAATGCTATAATAATTCCATTACATTAAATAAACTGTAATTTTATTATTCTAATGGAATATTTCATCATCATCTCTTTCCCCCTACTCTTATACTAAAAAGGAAAACATCATCTTAGATGTGTTAATTTATCACATTCAAGGACGATGAGTTTTGAATTTCTATTACTATCTTTAGGAAATGTGATGAAATTATTATAATGGTTGAAATAGATCATAATATATTTATTTTATCTTGTGTAATGTTCTTGAATCCTTAAACACTCATTATATATAATAATAATACAAAACAAGTTTATTATGCACTAAACTGCCATGTTAATCCAAGCCTTTATCATTGACTTTATCAAATGAGTCATCCTCATGGTATATAACCAAAATAATTGTAAGATAAATTATATCTATTTAGTGTCCCTAATAATATATATTAACAATTATGGTTGTTTATCCACATTTCAAAAGAACTTCCATTCATGAATACAAGTAAACCGATCATGAAAATCAAGAACGAAAATGCTTCCAAAACAATAAAATTTAAACTCTTAAACCCATAAAAAAGGAAATTAATGAACCTAATAAGGATATTATAAATAAATTACTTGTATAATAGGTTTTTTACATATTAATTAATTAATTTAAATTATTTTATTAAGGACATTAAGATCAATCGAGATGAAATTAAAGCATAAGGTAAGGGGTTTCTCATCTCACTTTTGTTTCTATGAGATTTCCATTGTTCGCCACTTATGTGTTTCTATGAGATTTACATTGTTCGCCACTTATTTGTTGTATGACATGTTTGTTTATTTTCATTAGATATATAATATCATGATTCTATTTATATTCCTGGTATTCATTGATTCACTTAAATTTTATTAACAATATTGATTACAATGTTGTAAGGGACTTTGTTTCGGTTTTCATTTCATTGTGACTTACTTGCTATTGTACACTGAATCATTCTTATGTGGTCTACCTTCTGCCTCATTGGGAACGTAATATATTTTAAATTTTTATTATATTATATAATATTAGTCTTGTTTCAAGGATATTATTATTTTCTTAATCCATATACCCTTTTACATATGGTGTTTATTTGGAATGTTGTTTTAATTTTTAAATATTGATGAATTTGTATCCTGTACTATATAAAGATATTGCGAAGGAATAGTTTATATGTATTAAATAAATGTCTAAATAATTATTTTCACTTTCAATGATGGTTGGGGGCCACTATAATCCTTTTATTCATCGATAGGTCTCATGAGACAAGTCTATTAGTGACCTACCCTTCAAGTTTGTTTCCAAAATGGAATCAAACGGGTATCTACCCAGATACTTAACCCATTTTGTCAGTATATAGGTATCATGTGCTAGATACATGGTGTCCAATTTATATGAATTCTCCTTATTCATTTTTAGTTATTACTATTAATGAGGTTTTCACTAGGAAAAAATATATGGATGCAGTTTCATTCTCAGTTTATTAATAGAGTGTGTTTTCATTTATTAACATTGTCATATAGATAAAGAAAAAATGATTATGAATCACATATTGATTCATGATCCTATAGTATATAAAACTTACTAATAATTTTAGATCACCCCTTTCATTTTATCCTTCTAGTGGTTATGAAGAATAGATCATTAATTGAGTTTTCAAGAATTCAATTTATTATATTTTGTTTTGTATCATATTTTCATACCTTTGCAAATGTAATATGAGTTTCATATATGTATCTAGTTTCATCAAGACTACTAAATCGATCATTCCATTGAGATTTCATTCCATGTAATCCTTCCAACGTAATAAGTAATCCATCAGCTATCAGCTTGGGTGTTAGAGTTTTTATTAGAGGATGTTTAGTAGAAAACCTAGAAGCTGGATTTAGGAAACATAATTTAGAGGATATAACCCTAAGTTATACTTTGAAGATAATCATATAATAAAATCCTAGAATTTTGGTTACATAGCGATTATGTTGGTATCCAAATAAAATACATCACTATATGGATACGACAAGTGGACATGGATCTGGAATAGATGTACCTTTGAGTAACAACTCCAAAAAGGAGTTTCAGACTTGACCTGGGGTATCTAGGTACACGACAACGGGCCTTACTGCGCATCTTCTTTGACAACCCTAGAGGATATACTTAGGATAATACACATTTTCTTTGAAAACCACTATGATGGATTAAAAAGTAAATATAAACAATTATTATGAGTATGAGATTTTTTGTGCATAAATGAACAGATTATCACAAGTGTTTTTCTATTTAGAAATTATGAACCATAACCTAATTTAGTGTGTTCCATTGATTAGTGATATCAAAAAATGGATGAAGGGGAATCAATACCCATGAACAATGTAGGGATTTCACCACTAAACAAGTCAATATAGTCAGTGTTGGTTCAGATCATGAACATATTGGGAAAACTTTCTCAGGCTCAATCGAATAACTATGATACACCTATATTGGATTGTTTCATGTGGCATAAGTCCCCATTTTCTTGTGTAATTACTAATTTGGTGGTATTTGAGAAGTTGATGATGTCCCTTGAAAAGATATTTCTGGCATTATGAAGCAATAAAAATGAAATGGTAGTACTAGTAGTATATTGACTCAAGGGTGATGCTAATCAATGGTTGTACTTGATCCAGAATACCACAGAGGAAGAAGAAATAGAAGATATGGAATATATAACATTTAAAGAAATATTATTCCAAAAATATTTCCCTCACGAACAATGAACTAAAATGAAGATGAAATTCCTTAGCCCAAAGAAAAGGGAAGAAGAGCATGTTGAGGAGTATGAGGCTACCTTCACAAGATTAGTCAGGTTTGCTATCGATTTTATATGTGACTCAAAAGATAAGATTGATCATTTATTTGAAGGCCTTAAGCCAAGCCTACAAAGGGAAATGGATTCTAAAAAATTTTCATTATACGATAAAATTGTATTAAATTCCATCAAAACAGAGAAGAAATTTTCAAGATCCAATTTTTTCAAGGGTAAGAAAGATAAGATGATGAATTTTAATTACCATGGAAATGATTAAGCACAAATACGGATGAAGGGAATGAAACAATTTCCATTATGCCAAAAATTTAGAAAGAATCATCTTGGTAAATGCTTGAAAGGCATGGGGATACTATATAAGTGTGGAGAAAAGGGTCAAAGATCTACTGAATGAAGGGGAAGAGACAATTCAATGAGGTTCAATGCTATAATTGTAGAGATATGGGACACTTTTCTAATGAGGGTCTGAAGTTCCAACAAAACTTGCCTTAGAAAAGGCCATGAGAGCAAGGAAAATCATATGCAATTACAACCACAATCATAAAAGTTCACAATGATGTAGTGGATGGTACATTAATTGTTTATGAAAACATATCCAATGATTTATTTGATTTTGGATCATCAAATTCATTTATATCTTCCCAGTTTTCAACAAAAATTAAACATGTCCAATTTTATTTAATAAAGGATTAGTTAGTCAAAAATACTAGTGGATGTATAATTGCAACAAAGATGTGTTGATCAATCTACCTTATGAAACATAAATGTGTTTCCGTTGCTAACCTTATCAACAAACTAATTATTGACTTTGATATAATTATCTGTATGAATTAGATGTCAAATTGTGATGCGATGATCTATTATAAAAAGAAGGAAGTTTCAAATTTGGAGAATGGTGTAGAACCCCTTATCTTTAGAGAAGAACCCTCACCATTTTATTCTTATCTAGATCCACCCCCGGTAGCTATACTGAATGAAATTTTTTGAGAGGAATGGAACTAAATATCTATGAGAAAGGAAATAAATTTTAAAATAGATGTACTTATTATGTAAGAATTCATTGATGCATTTCCAGAGGATTTACCTGGACAACCCCTATTGTAGGATGTTGAGTTCTCCATTGATTTAATTCATGGTGAAAGACCTATATAAAAGTCTCCCTATAGAATGGACACTGTGGAATTCATGGAGATAAATAAAAAACTAGGGGAATTGAGGGACAAAGGATTTATTTGACCCAGTGTTTCTCTATGGGGAGACCTTGTCCTATTTTCCAAGATGAAAGATAGTTCCATGAGGCTATGGATTGATAATAGGGAAATCAATGCAATTACAATAATGACGAAGTATCCTTTGCCAAGAATTGATGATATATTTTACCACCTTCATGGAGCCCTGTTTTTTTTTTCAAAGATTGAACTTTGATCTGGACATCATCAGATGTGTGTGAGGAAGGAAGAAATTCCAAATACAACATTTCGAACCAGTTATGGGAACTACGAGATTACAGTAATACCTTTTTGACTGACTAATGCAACCCCTATTTTCATATATATATTGAACAGAGTTTTCAAGGAATATATTGATGACATTGTTGTGGTATTTATTAATGATATCCCAATATACTATATAATCTATAAAGACCATGAGAATCAATTGCATATTATTCTGAAAACTCTTAGAAGAAATGAATTATATGGGATGTTTAGGGAGTGTGAATTTTATATTCAACAATTTTTTTTTCTTGGACATATTGTCTCTTTGTATGGAAACATAGTTGATCTTGTGAATAAAAAGGAAATATAATAATGGCACATGCCAATGAACATAACCGAGGTACATAGTTTTGTTGGAATAGTAGGTTATTATCAGTATTTGATTCAAATTTTTTCCTAATTGTATCAAATTCTAACCAAGATCAAACTTAATGTGGTTAAGTTTATATAGATGAAATAATGTAAATAATTATTAAAAGAATTGAAATGAATATTGGTTAATGCTCTAATTTTGAGTCTTCCATATGAAATGATGGATTTATGATATACAGTGATGCATCAAATAATGGGATAGGTTGTGTCCTTATGAAAAATGATAATGGTATTTCTTATGTATCAAGGCAGTTGAAGACTCAAGATCAAAATTACCCAACACATGATGTTGAGTTAGCATCTGTAATCATTGCTCTAAAAATATAGAGACATTATCTCTATGGTAAAGGATGCAAGATATATATGGATCACAAGAGTTTGGAATACATTTTTACAAAGAAATAACTAAACATGACCCAAATGGTATGGATTGAGTTACTCAAATATTATGATTGTTCAGTACACTACCACCCAGAGAAGTAAAATAAGATGTCAGATGCATTAAGCAGAAAAGATCATGGACTTCTATTCCAAATGTGGATTAAGAGAGATCTTATATTCTTGGATCTACTAAAGATGGATATGGTAATTTTTAAAGAAGTGGAAAAATATTTCCTATTTCACATGATTAATAAAACATATTTACTAGAGAATATAAAATTATCTCAATCTGATGATGAGAAACTACAAAAAAAAATTTATGTTATTAAAGATGGAAGGTTGGAAAACTTCTTGTATAAGGATAGAGTTCCGAAATTTGGGGAGAGGTTATACATTCCCTCAATACCTAGGATAAAATCACACTGTTAGATTATTCCCATAGCTCAAATTATATATACACCATTGTATCACTAAAATGTAAATAGATATGAAGGAATAATTTTGGTGAGATAACATGAAGCGCGAAGTTGCTGACTATATGTCATAGTGTCTAGATTGTAAACATGTGAAAGTCGAGAGAAAACATCATAAAGGGATCATGTAACATCTACCTATTCATATGTGGAAGGTTGATGACATTATGATGGATTTTGTTATAGGACTACTAAGGACACCTATAAAGAATGATGCAATATGGTAATTTTTGATCAACTCACAAAATTCACACATTTCCATGATTTAAGAGAGGATTTACCACTTGAGTGCCTGGAAAGACATTATATTAAGGATGTTGTAAGATTTCATAGTGCACCTCTATTGATTGTGTCTGATTGAGATCCGTAATTAACATTAAAATTCTAGAAAAGTCTCCAAAGAGTATTGGATACTAAGCTTCATATGAGTACTTCCTATCACCACAAATATCCAGATATTCTGGAAGGACCATTTAAATGTGGGAAGACATGTTGAGATCATGCTCTCTTAACTTACAAGTCAAGTGGTATCAATACATTAGTTTTATGGAATTTTCCTACAATAATATATTCCATTCTAGCATTCTAATGGCTCCATATGAAGCATTATATGGTTAGAGGTGTCGAACTCCAATATGTTGAGATGAAGTTGGCGAGAGGAAACTTATAGGCCCAAAACATATCAAAGAGACTAAAACATAGATAATGAAAATTCTTCCCCATATTAAAGTATCCCAATGTAGGAAAAAGAGTTATAATAACAACTGAAGAATGGATTTGGAATTTCAAGTAAGAGATCGTGTCTTTATAAAAGTATCTCTGTTGAAGGATGTCTTAAGGTTCAGTAAAAAGGGAAATTGAGCCCCAAGTACATCAAACCATTTGAATAAAGACCCGTAATTTACACCAATTGATATCACTTGATAATTTATGTAAATTAATTACAAAATATAATAGGACCATGACATGACTGTATAGGTATAGTGTCTTTAGAAATTAGGAAACAAAAACAACGGGTTCATAAAACATCTATACTATCAATCATTTATTTGTTAATAACTAGAATAATTTTTGGCATATCTTACATAATACCCATATTACTGACCTATGTAAAGGAAATAGATAAAAGGCTAATCTCAAATTCTCTATATGGTCAAAAAAGGGTATATCAATCGTATCATATTTATAAGAACATGACATTTGAAAATCTTATCCTATATTTAAAAGATCATACTATCATGTCATAGAATAAATCATAAAAGTGAAATGTAATACAAATAGACAAAACAAAAGTAATGAAATTTTGTAACATACACAAATAATAATATTAAATCATTTCATATTAGTCATGTCTCATTTTCAGGACCATCATAGTAGATAATATCCATTACTGAACCGATTCCACTCCTCATTCCATCCCTGTATTACTGAACTACATTGACTTTCCATTCCAATAATGTCTATCTCATGAGATATAAATCATTACCCAATTCATTTGTGGGAGATATAGGTCCACCCATCTCATAATGAAACCATCTTACATGTGCCACAAAAACAAAAAAACGTTCACTCTTTCGTAACCCATGAAATAAAATGGTTTTCCTAAACATAAATCCATCATAACATAATCCATAAATGGATTTCCTAAAAATAATTTCATAAATTAAAAAATCAAATAAAAGTAATTATAGGGAAATAATAATAAAATTATGTAATCTTATATGGAAAATAAATTTGATAAAACACTTGATCTTCATTCTTGATGAAAATATCTTTTCCTTTTCAGAAATGTTTTCCTCTTTCAAAATATCTCACAATTTTAAAAGGAATAATTTTATGTGAAAATATCCTTGTATGCTTGTAGGGGTATCATCCAGGAAATAAATCATTATGAAAGTGTAAAAATTTGTTCATTCCATATATGTTAAAAAAAATTCTTCTCGTATTTTTTTCCAGAAATGTCAAAAAGTACATCGCACCAAAAGAAAAAAAATATTTCATTCATTACATTTAGTAAAAATTTACCAATGGGTAAAATTGAATTTTAAAAATTATAGAAGTATATAGTAAGTATTTTGAAATACATATTTAAGAAATGTGTATGTGGATTATAATAATACCCCAGTAACTACTTACTAATAAAAAATCTCAGATAAAAACAAGATTTGTAAAGTTTTTACTTACCTTAGGTCTGATATCCTTCATATGTAACTTAACCACATATATAATTATTTAAATAATTTTAATAATTTATTAATGAATCATAATAATTTTTATTATAACATTAATGATCGTATTTTCATCCTTTTGTTAGTAACATTTCATTGTTACTCATTATTAGGGTATTAACTTCTTTATGTTATTATGCATGTTTTTTCAGATACATTATTATTTTTATTTTTAGGTAGATTTTATTTCATTTAAATCATGGAATTATTACAATATATAACATATTTATTCATTTAATTCATTTATATATTCATGTTTTAATGATGATTTTTAGAATGAATCACATCGCACTGTGGAGATGGTAAGTCATACATACGTATGAGCGATGATATCATTCCAATAATTTTTGGATGGTATTGAAGGGGATAGTGTATAGTTTCATAGAATTAGTTTCATGTCATAATAAAAATATATAGTTATTATTCACACCATTATACCCATCAATGTAAGGTGGCGGTGAAAAACAGATTACACAACAGAGTGGAGGTGATAAGCTATATATACGCACACGTGGTGATTTCGTATTTTGTAGGATGTATAGAATGTGAAATAGGGTTGATTAATATTAATGATAACATATAATTATATTAGTTATACTGATGTTATTTATTTATAATGAAATAACTAATGAAGAGTAAGTAGAAGAAAAAAGATATTTGAAAGAATCGACAAAAGAGATTACCTCTTCCTCGGTGCATCCTTTAAATTTTCTCTTAGGGCACTAGAGATGGTCCATGAAGAAGACTAGAAAATATATAATGAAAATAGGGAATTTGATAAGGAAAACCATCAGGGGTGGATAAGATTGAAGACTAAAAATGAAGTGAAGAGGTGAGGTAAGAGGTGACCTTTTATAATTGAGTAGAGAGGCACTTTTGGAAACCTGAAAACTATTAATTAATAAGAAAATAAAAACCCACTTAAAATCATAAAAAAGTCCTCATTAAGAATATTATACGAGTTATGGTTGTATTATCATAAACCAATAAATTTTAGACAGGATTTTATGTCAATTTAAGCATTATAATTTTAATTAACACTTTTTTATTTTATGTAACTATAATTGTTGTAATAACATTCTATATTTATAATAGTTATAAACATTTAATTATGTGCTGTTAATTGACTATAAATTGATATTTTATGAAAAATTAGACCTTATAATTATCACATTTTAGTTTTTAAATATTTTTATGATTATTAAAAAATTTAATAAAATGGAATTTTAATAAATTGTTAATAGTGTCAAGTTGGACACTATTAATTAATTTGAAATTAAATTAAATTATAAAAAATATAAATTACGAATTTTTTTATACACTCTTAATATGTCATATTACCCTATAAAATTCTTTGATCACATTAATTAGTTCATATGATATTTATTGTAATATTTTTAAAACTATTTATTTGATATTTCTATTAATAAAATAATTTCTACATCTCTATAGTGTCATCATTAATAGTGAATATTAAATCTATAAGAATTATAAATAAATTTCTATTATTTAGGTAATTATTTTATATTTCTATAGACTATATATAGTCGATTTTATCTCCTTGTTGTCCATATATTTAAATAAATATATTTATATAAAATGGGATTGTGACATTTTATCACATTCATTAGTTTTTATTACATTCATGTCATATTCATAGGTAAGTGGCCATAAAATGATTTAATTTGGAATAATATATGATAATGGTCTAATTTTTCCATTCAATATTATTTTTATAGTAATTAAGGTAATTCTATAAAATTATTTTTACCCTTAATTACCTGATTTACTTTTAACCATGGTAATAAAAATAATTTCTAAAGTTACTATTCATAATTCCCAAAAATAAAAGTAGCATATTAACATAATTTGGATCTATTGATTCCAAATATGGAATACATTTTTCAAAATTCAAAACATAGAATTTTCAGTAATTAATTTAAAATTATTCTTATTGTTGAGAAAATAGGTTTAAAAAGTTAAAACATTGGAAAAGATTGAAATGTTTTTACATATCAATTTAATATAAAATTATTTCTAATGACTAAATTAGATTTAATGAGAAATATATAATCTATTTGTAATTTCAAATAATTAAATATAATAATTTAACCATATAAATTATCTCGATGAAATAAGTTTTTTAATTTAAATTTAGCATATTTTTACTATTCATCAAAACAGGAAAGTTATCAGGAAAATATCTGAAATTTATCCAAAGTAAAATTTTATATCCCGACTCCAAATAACATGTTTGTTTTTTCATATAGAGATAATTAATGTGTAAAAATATTAATTTAAAATGGGTTCATCATTCAAAGGTGTAAAAAAAGGTTTTTACAAATAAAATATGGTTTCATTTTAACATATCACAAAAATATCCATTGGAAGAAGATAAAAAATATTTTATCTCATTACCAAAATTAATTCACTCAAAAATAAAAAAAATCTAATTTAATTATATTTTTAACAAATAATTTATAGCCAAAGAATTCATAATTCATTTTCATAATTTAGTTATAATTATTGTTGATAACCTATTAGCTAGGATATAATAGTAATTTTATAATATGTGCATATTATAGTTCGTTTAAACTCACAATTTAATGGAAAGAATGCTAATGAACAATAAAAAATTATTTAAAGAAAATATTTCATTAAAACGTCTAGGTTTTATATTTCGATATTCTGGAAAGAATTGGAGATATAGTTTATCGTTGAGCAATGCTACCATGTCTTCCCAAAGTATATAATGTGTTCCACATGTCATTTTTAAAGAAATAAATTCCATACCCAATGCATGTACCTACATAAAAATAAATAGACCAGGAACATGATTTGTCATACTTTGAAGAGCCTGCCGAGATTCTTCACATAAGTGAACATGTATTGAGAAATTGGAAAGCTCGACTAGTAAAGGTTCTCTGGAGAAACCATAATGAAATAGGGAGAAACATTGGAAACTAAGGATGGTATGATGAGATACCACCCAATTTTTTTAGGGAGCAATATACATGAAAAATTTTGAGGTTGAAATCTCTAAAGGAGGGTAGAATATAACACCCCAAACATTTTTTGGAAAGTTTCACTTAAATAATTTATATTCATTATATAGGGTATATTGTATAAATTACTGAGTATCTTTATAAAACCACTTTTTTATTTATTTTATATAGTCATAAACTTTCCATTTTACATAATTTTTCCCCTTCAATGTTTTGAATTTCGAAAAATAGACATGCACAGTTGCGATTAAGGTTATAATTGATGTCTCATAGAATCAAGTTAATTTTATAGGAATAGTAACATACCCATATGAATAGTAACATACCCTTTTGAATAGTAACCTACCCTTATGATTCGTTATATGACCCTTATGAATGGTATCCTTACCCATGAATGTGTAAATAAAATTTAGGCACCTTAAAAATGAAGATGAATATTTTAAGTGTTGGTATTTTTTGAAAGAATGATGATTTAAATTAAAAATTACAATTATCAAATTTAGAAAATTATTTTTTAACAATGGAGTTCATTTTTAGATTCTACATGTTGAAAAATTATGAGGGTGAATTTTTGGTTTTTTTTCTGAAATACTTGTTTTTTTATGAATTGTAAAATTCAATAAATTATGATAAATGCTAAATACTTGATTTATCAAGTCATGGATGATTTCCTACACTGGTAAGTACTCATGGTTCGAACTCACCTGAAAATATTAGTATTTTTTATCCTAGAACCATCACTATATCTTTTCTTAGGTAAAAATAATAAACCAATGATTAAAATATTAAGAAAACCGTCCTCCCCTCCAATATATAAACCATACCTCACCCCCTCTTCCATCCACACCACTCAATATTTTATCCTTACATATGTTCTTTAACATACACTTCCAATGCTCTCCCCCCATGTCTAAGACCTTCTAGTCTTACCAAGAGGCAATAAAAATGCCTTAAGGAGATTCTCAAGTAGTACTCAAGAGGTGAACCTCTCTTCCTTTTTCTTTATACATCTTTTACAAGTTCCATTATTTTGTTGCTCTCTCATCCCAACTGCATATAAAAATTATATATTAATTATAGTACCTTACATGAATTGTTATTTTATTATTTTAATACAATATTTTATCTTCATCTCTCTTTCCCCCTCCTCTTATAATAAAATCGAAAACACCGTCTGAGATGCGTTAATTTATCACATTCGAGGATGACAGGTTTTTAATTTCTATTACTATCTTCATGACTGGTCATGAAGCATCTATAATTTTATAAATAGATCATAATATTTTTATTTTTATCTTATTTAATGTTCTGTAATACTTACACACTCATTATATAAAATAATAATACAAAACAAGATAATTTTGCACAAAACCGCCAAGTTAATCCAAGCGTTTATCATTAACATTAATCTAATGATTCATCCTCATTTTATATAACCTAAATTTTTATAAGATCATTTATATATAATTATTTTCACTAATAATATATATAAACAATTATGGATGTTTATCCATATTTCAAACTAACTTCCATTCATGAATACAAGTAAACCCATCATGGAAATCAAGAAAGAAAATGCAACCAACACAATAAAATAGAACCTCTTAAACCCATCAAAAAAGAAATTAATTAACCTAAAAAAGTTCTAATAAAAAAATTAAATGTATATTATGTTCTTTAATTATTAATTATAGAAGCTAAATTTTATTATTCAGGGCATTAAGATCAATCAAGAATGTATTTGTGCATAAGGTAAGGGGTTTCTCAGCTCACTTTTATTTCTGGGATATTTACATTGTTCACCACTTATTTATTATATGTGGTGTATGTTAAAAGACAGTAGATATATAATATCATGATTCTCTTTATATTCATGGTAGTTAGTGATTTCCTAGATTATTATTAACTCAATTGTTTACAATGTTGTAATTGACTTTGTTTCAGTTTCAATTTCATTGTGATTTACTTGGTATTGTGCACCAAATAATTCTTATGTGGTGTAACTAATACCCCTTTGAGATCATTTTCAATTTCAAATTGTAAATATATTATATAACCATACTCTGGTTTCATGGATTTGATTATTTTCATAATCTGTATCCCCTTTTACGTATGTTGTTTACTTGGAATATTATTTTAACTATGGAAATGTGGATGAATCAGTATCCTCTACTAAATAAGGATATTGAAAATGAAAATTGTACTTGTATTAAATGAATGTATAAAGAATTATTTGGACTTTTAGTGATGGAATGGGCCCACTAAATCCCCTTGATGCATCTACAAGTCTTATTAGACAAGTTAGTTGGTGACAAACCCTTCAGTTTGTTTCTAATACATAATCAGATGGGTATCTACTAACAGTCTTAAACCATTTCGATGGTATAATTATATCATGTTCCAAATACATGAATTACAATTAATAATATTTCTATTTATTCATTTTTAGTTATCAATATCCATGAGTTTTTCACTATGAAAAAACTCTATGGATGTATTTTCATTATTAGTTTATTAATAGTGTGTTTTTTCATTTATTTACCAAGACGTATTGATGAAGTAAAATTTATTATGATTCGCTTATTGATTCATGCTTATGATATATGTAAACCAAAATGATCATTTGATCTCACCCATTTTATTTGTTTTCCTTCCCCGTGTTATGAAGAAGAGATCATTTATTGGGTTTTCAAGGATGCAAATTATTAACTTTTGTTATGTATCATATTTTGTTACCTTTCCCAATGTAATATAAGTTACACGTATGAATCTAGTTTCTTCAAGACTACTAAAATAATCGTTCCTTCAGGATTTCATTCATTATAATCATTCAAATCTAATAATTAATGTATTGGCCCCATGATTCTGTGGTCATAGCATTACAGATGACCTAAATAATATTTTGTGGCCTTTATAGATTATATTCTCATATTCTCTAAAAACATTGAAAAATATATAGAAAATATGAGTGTTTTAAAAACATTGAGAAAAAAATTATATCCAAAGTATTGTAAATGTGAGTTTTATGTGGATAAATTGTCACTAATGAGGAATATTATGGTAACAAAGGGGATATTTATGGATCCATAAAATATAATGGTTATTTATTAATTATATAGAACAAAATTTATATAGGAGATCCATAGTTTCCCCAAATTTTTTAACTGTTGATGATTTTTGAAGACATTCTCATGATTTAAAAACCCACAAATCAAGGATTAATGATTTTCTAGAATAATGGTTTTGAAAAGAGATTCATGGAGTTTAAGAATAGTCTAATAACTACAGTTTCACTTAAAATACCCTCAAATGGGGAACATTTTGTGATATACATAATTTTGTCAATGATAGTTCTGAGTTTTTTACTCAAGAAAAACGATAATGTAACTGCATATTCTTCAATATAGTTGAAGGTTCATGATAAAAAATAACCAATTCCAGATTTGTAGTTAGTATCGTCAATATTTTGAATAATTATTTGGAGAAAATATCTCTATAGAGAGAAGTGTGGACAATCTACATATCATATGTTCCTGATGTATATATTCACACATAAAGAGCTCAACATGCACCAATTATGATTGATGAAGCTAATCTAGGACTACGACTCCTCAATCCACTTCCACACTTTGAAGTAAAAGAAAATAGAAGATTATGTATATAGAAATGATCATGTAGCCTTAACCATGAGAAGGATTGAGAAGTTTTCAATATTCATAGGCAAACAATGTACAAACATGGGAATCATAAATGAAGGAACCACATATATACATAAAAAAAATAATTGACTAACTATCTATTCTGGGGGAGATAAACAATGCTCCAAAGTAGGATGTTTACTTGAAAATGGAGTTTAATGCAACAATGAAGGTAAAATCCATATAATTAAAAACTTATATAGATAATTCTATGAAATTTGGGACTTATTATGCATAGAATCAATTCTTGATATAAGGAAATGCCTATTATATGAGGGTCATTATATAATATTGTTTATACTCCTCAAGAGCTCAAAGATATATAATGAACTTTGAGATCACTTGTAGAGAAAAAAATATGAATAAGGTGACTGGTAAATATATATCAAGGTTTTTAATTGTACAACATGTGAATATAGAAATGAAAATGTACCATTGTAAAATCCAACCGTTAGAACAACCAAAATTGAAAACTGAGAAGATCACAATGGATTTTTTTTATGACTCATCAAGAGACATCAAATAGAAATAATTTCATTTGAATTTTTGTTGACAATATTATTGGGAATGATCACATTATTTCAATTTGAAAATTCATTCACTCAATCAAATTTCAATGTTTTATATGAAATAATAATTGAGGTTACATATAATTCCAAATTTAATTTTATATTATTGTGTTTAAATTCCCACCTATATTTTCAGGAAAACCCTTTAACAAGGATTGAATATATAGTTAATCTCTATTGTTTATTATTACCCCTAGAATAGTGAGATATACAAATGGACAATCCAAACACTTTAATATATATTGAC
The DNA here is from genome assembly GCA_963277665.1 of Viscum album. Taxonomy (NCBI): domain Eukaryota; kingdom Viridiplantae; phylum Streptophyta; class Magnoliopsida; order Santalales; family Viscaceae; genus Viscum; species Viscum album. The sequence goes on from OY728122.1 coordinate 1,261,500,870, forward strand.
AACCTACTATATGATCATCAATGAAGGTAGGTATCGTCTTCATCTTCAATTCTAGTTCTCATACAATAATAACTTCACTTTATCATTTAGATGATTCGTTATGAATCACTCTATTATAATAAATAAATATTCCCAAATTATTAGGTATAAGAAAGGGAACATAATATATTAGGACAAAAAATCTTTAGTGAGATTATGGATTGGTTCAAATTCATTCAATGACATGTTATATGCACACAAAATCAAACAATTTATGATTACAATCATCGATGAGACCTATATTTTTAGGTTTGAAAAAAATTATTCAATTATACATTCTCATAGAAGAGATCCCTAAAATTTGGGAATATGTGAAATCTAATACATAGATATATTTCCCCCTATGAGATTCGTGATCGCATAAAATATGTGGTCTATAAACTATGATCCCCACCAAATGTTTCTGAAGTCCATGAGATGTTCCTCATATGTTTCTTGTAGAAGTATATAAAATATCTAATATATATACTAATTATATGGGAGGTATAGTATGAGGGTGATCTCTCTTATGAGTAGAAACTGATGATGAGCTTAAACTACAGAGACATAGTTAAACATAACAAGAAAAAAACATGAAAAAGTACATTGGTGAAACCATAAGTATTTATAAGGTACATTATATCCCTATTATTAAATGAAATAAAATTATTGTTATTTGTATTCATATTATAGAAAATTTCATGTATTAAATTTCTATCATGGTTAAGAATATAATTACCTAGAATTATAAATATATATTTTTTCTTTTTAATAAAAATGTATCATATTTTTCAATATAGAATATTATAGAACTCATGCACCAAAAAAGGAAAACAAATTATTATTCTAATTTAGAACAATACATTTTATGATAAATATACTTATTAAAATTTACAATAATATAATGTATAAATACATACTAAAAAAAATAAAACATGAATTGAAAAATTAGTATAATCTTGGTCTCATAGAATAATCACAAACATGAATAATAATTCAAAGGAAAAACAAATCATTGGTAATTTAATAAATTTTATTATAAATATTAATACAACCCTAATAGAAATTAAATTGAATGGAAAAGAAAATAATTAACATTAATCTATATAAAGTATAAAGAAATATTATATATTTTAAATATTACCCTTATTATAGTAATTATTCTATTTGAAAAAGTGTAATGGCCATTAAAATAGTTGCCTGATTGTTGGACTAGAATTATTTTTGGACTTTGATGAAATAAATCTATAATAAATTTATCATACCAGGAGATTACATGAGAGGGGAGGAGTGCAATCGGGTTTGAACTTTTTATACTGCATCATGTAACCATATTGGATGTAATATTTTAAACCACTCAGATTTTTAATGAACAATCAATGTACAAAAATACTGAAATAAAATAGAACACAAATTTTTTTACATGGTTGACCACCAAGGGCCAGTGCAATGAGCTTACATGGATGTTGCTTCCATCACAAAATAATCCACTAATGTAACTCTAGTTTTTATGGATTATAATTTTTCAGTAATAGTCACTCCATTCCAAGCATACTACCGTTAAATTATTAATGGACGATGCACAATATCTATCAGATCACATCTATTGACATCTCCTTTCTCACTGTATTTGTTTATGTTTTCCTTAGTTTAATGACATGAATGACATTGAAATTATCAACAAAGTATGTAATTAAAGCCAAAATATTATTATATGATAATCTTCTTGAACATTTGAATAGTTTTGGTTAATATTACCACTATAATCTACTTTAACTTCCATAGAATCATTGTTCTTCACATAATCAAGATGCATAACCTGATAGTGTTATTGGGTGCAATAGACCCTAAGTGTGTATCTCCATTGCAAGACTAGCTGATGCATAACCTAAATTATGAGAATATGAATAAAATACTATAGTCTATTTCACCATTATTAGACTATCTCTTAATAAATTGATATGTGCGAATTCAGTAAAATATCACTTCACTAGTTATGTGATTAGTTAACTAAGGCATAAGAAGTCTTTTCATAAAGACTAGTTTCATGACCAAGTCTGTAAACAACCTCTATAACTATCCACATCTATATTTCCACTAAATTTATAATTAGTTATTACTTAAATTATTTTAGGGATTTATATTTTCAAAAAACCTCATAAAAAAGCTTCATGACATGTGAACCAATCTATAAAAATAATCTGCATCTTTGACTGGATCAACCATATAAAAATGAAAAAACCTGATCTCATAATGCTTATCAGTACATATGATTATGTGACATAATTTGTGTGACCATCATCACATGTTATCCATTTAAAATAGTTAAACATTGTTTTCTAATCCCTCTTCCTTTAACAACATTTCATTCCTTATGCAAGTAGCATGATTTTAATCACTTGGCTGTTGTCACATGATTCCTTCCCCATTACATGATACTCTTTATTTGACAAAAATATGTACACTATCTAAACACATAATGTGATCACTTAATTTTGAACCCATTAAAGCAGATTATCTCATTTCTATCATTAGTTCCTTTATATTCATCACATGGATACATCACAAGATCCCTTTGAGCTAATGTTCTCAATATCCATCTTCTTCACAACCATCAACTTCCATTAGTATAACCTATAAGGATCATACCAGAATTAAATTTATACAAACCAAGAATCAAATTTAAATCAGGACCCAACTAGGTTTTAAAATAAATTATTTCATAATACAATTAAATATAATGTTTTAATAGGATAAAATTAATATTTTACAAAAATAATCTAAAATATTATTTTTAGAAACCATATTTTTATATTTCCATTAAAATGTAGTTTCGTATTATATTTAAAACCTAAAATAAATATTTACATTAACCAAAATTCTTTAACAAAATATATTTATTTTAATAGAAAATATAATATAATCTTATGTAATCATTTCTAATTTTATTTGGGGTTATAAATTTGAATAAATAATTAAAATTAGATTTTTTTCAATAGTAATGTATTTTAAATATAAATTAAATCTATCATATATAGACAATTATTTTCTTAAATTGGAATTAATATTTCCAATCATGATTTTGAAATTTCCCATGGGTATGATTTATATTTTTTTTTGTGGAAATAAAAAATACTATAAAATGGTGATATATGATGAAATAGAGTAAATATTACAATATATATATATGTAATCATGTATAAATATATAAAAGTTTTTTACCTTTGAAGAAAAGCATTAAAAATCATTTTAATTAATTAAGTGATGTAATGCGGTAGTAAGGGGTTTATTATGGAACTTACGATAATGGAAGAGTAAATTATTCAACACATTATTTGATGAAATTCCACTCAGAACACTTATAAATACTACCCTCCTCCAAGCATTATATTCCCCTTATAAACCACATTATATTCCCAAAATATATCAATATACCTTAATAACACATTCATACACATCCTATATGTTCTATTATTATTAAAATACCAATCTATGAACTCTTATGTGTAGTTAAAGCGAGCCACCACCAAGTGTTAATTTATTATTTCTATTTCTCACTCCTCTAAATCATATCTCATTATTCATCCAACATACTATTTATAATTATAATAATGATGAATTCCATAATATAATTAAAAAAATAATTCCACATTAATATGATTTAAACCATCATATAATTAAAAAAAACCATTGTAACAGTTTTTTTGACACTCTTCTTTTTAGGGTTTGTTTTTAACGACCTATATAGAAGATATAATATTTTTTACTAATTACTAACACAGTTTGTTTTAAATGATTATATAATGAATAAATTCATTATTTAGAACCTTATTATTATTTTAAATATCATATATCTATTCTCAAAATTTCTTTGAACGCGATTAACATGGCATGGTAGTTTTAGAGAACTTGACTAGAAGAGGCCAAAAGGATGACGCAAGAAAATATTATTTAATAAATGAATTACATATGAAAAATAATTGGTATTAAGAAATTATTAATAATTTTAAAAAATTCAAATAAGTTATTTAATAAATTTGATTTTATTTTTCTAGATTTTAGATCCATGTACCATGCGATTCTGGGCCCGAGGTAAGGGAACTCTTAATCCACCCCCATTTATTTTGGGTTATAAATTCTATATATTTTAATATAATTACCTCAATATTATTCATATTTAACTATTATATATTATAAATATATATGTTCCATACATATATACCTTTTTTTATTCCCATTATTTTATAGGGATATATATGTCTCCCTTGTTCCCCTCTAATTGTTTTCATAATGAAAACCCAATTTAAATGGAACATTTCTATTCGTTAATCAATTCAATGAATAAATATTTTAAATTATTTTATCCATCATGATTTCCCAATATAATATATATTTTATCGATATTATATTATATTTATTTTATGGTATTGGGGAAAACACTATGTGTTTATATTCTCTAAAGCTTTATATTCATTCTATAAAATATAATTTAAATGGTTCATTTCTATAACTTCATCCCAAATCTTCTATTATAAATTTTCTTAAAAAAAAATCTTTATTCAAGATGTATGACTCTTTAGTAAATTATGAACTTCCAAAATGATCCAATTCCATATTTTCATGAGAATATTCAAGATATATCAATTATAAATTCTTTTTAACTTGATTATGTAATCTATTTCCTTCATTTTTTGTCATGATTATGCATTATGTATGATTTTTTTCTTTTTTTGGAACACATATTAATGTATATGTTATGATTTGATGGCTGGGAATAAAATTATAAATCCCAAAAATTAGTTCTTTAGTTTTTCCATCTCATAAGATACTAATTATATTGTACGAGAAATAAGGAACATAAACTATGTTGTGTGGTCTTGGAATTGGGTTCTATCATATGCTTATAATGTATTGTTTTATATTGCTATAAGATTCATATGATGTTATCATCTTGTAATATTAATTCAATATTTCCATTATTTTGTGTGATTATATATACAGTCATCCTCTTTTATGATATCATGTTATGTCTCGTGAGTCAAATTGTTTCCTTCCTTATAATGTTTATTCCCTTACTGGGCTTTATAGATCACACATTTACTTATGTATACCCTAAGGAATTCAATTCAATATCTAATGTTCAAGGGAATTTATGAGAATATTATGGAGATTGAAATAAATAAATAGTTTTGAAAATTTTATTGATTTTTATGTATCCTATGTCATATATATACACTAACTTTAGATATCATAATTGTGATTTCATGATAATTTTGTTAAAAATAATGTAATAATTTGTGAATGAAACTTGGGTTGATATAAACATGAACTAATAATGGATATATTGGAATACTGAGATCATGAGTATCATGAAAATGTAGGTTAATTTATAACATTGAATGATATATACTCAATGAAATGGTTACAAAAGTGGAACCTGGATGAAGTATATAATATATATTCACTTTTCACCCACATCATATGATATAAATAACACTTAAATTTTTTCAAAAACTAGTTATAACCAATAAATGAATCAAAAAGTAAATTAATATTGGGATGAATAATGGCACTTGTACATTACATACATAAACTATTAGTAGTCTATGAATAGTCATAAACTATCATTCATCTTCATATATAATAGAATTGGAGGACATAAAAGAGACCACATGTGTAACACCCCAACATTTGTAACCTAGAGTCATATTTTATTTTATTAATTTAAAAAAAAATACAAAGATCATATGAACTAAAATTTTAGTAGAATTCAGAAACACGCTACATAATTGAATATTATATTAAATTAAAAACTAATGATTCAAGATATAATAAAACAAATACATTATAATTTATCCTTGAAATTATTTAAGCCATATTTATGAATCCAATTTATTTCATGGGTAAATGGTAAACAGTATAATGTGGTGATATTAGATGGTCATTAAGTTATATTTTATAGAGGAATATATCATACATAAACCCGGTGTAACGTCCCTGCCCCGGGCGCCACTCAACAGGTGCCCCGAAACCAGTTTGCCACGTGACCTCAAGCGCATTTCCCCAAACGCCAAAGGCTTCTGACTAGCAGTGAGGGTACAGGTCTGATAGTGGGGAAACTATGCCATCATTTGTAAAAGTGTAGCATAACAGAATTGAAAGAAAATATACAACAAACAGCAGAAGTAGTAAACCATACACAACTGAAATACACAACAACAGTGGATATATCCAACAACGTATAGAAAATGATGCTACAAGTCTCAAGTTCTAAGAAAACAGCGAGAAAATGTTATACATCGATACAGTAAAACAAAATAAAGGGTACAACAAAACAAGAAAAACAGCTGGTAGCGGCATCGCGAGCCTAGGCTCGGTCCCATGCCCTCCTACTCCACAACAATAGTCAAGTACCTGTATAGGGACTCTTACCCCAATCTATACCTTCAGAAACATAATTTGTTTGGTCCAAAAAGCATGACCCAAACAGGGTGTGAGAAATATATCTCAGTAGGCACCCACCAATGGCCCGTTCACAACTGTGTGTAAAACACGCAATAATAGTGTGCAGTCGTAAAATGAAATAGTGCAAGCAGTACTCCAAAGTAACTAACTACCAGCAATATTTCCATTTTATTTTTCATTTAATCCATTTAATTAAATAACATTTTTTGCTCAGCATCACCAAGCCCTCAGAGATAATAGAACCTTTCCCTCAGGCTAATATAGTAAACCACGCCCTCAGGCTTCCTCTCAAGCTATACAAAATCTCTCCCTCAGGCATTTCCCTCAGGTGTATTAAAATTCTAGCCCTCAGGCATACGATGTGTCACCCTCAAGAACAGAAGTCAAGCCATCAAACACGAAAGGTTTCCCTCATGTGAAATAGGATGCTGCCCTCAGGCTAATATAGTCATGCCCTCAGGCTAGTACAGTCACACCCTCAGGATAATCACAACAATACCCTCAGGCTAAACAAGTAACCAGGCCATGCCCAATATGTAAATAAGCAGTAAACAAGTAATTACCCTCGATGAAATTCTACATTTACTACTTTAAAGGCACACCCTCGGGTATCCTGGCCAAACAACTAAAGCGTGGAACACACCCCTGGGGTGGTCCCAGATCCAAGAAACATTCCCAACCAGTATTTTAATATCATATATAAATCACCTATTCAATTATAGGTGTTCATTATATCAATGGCCTTAGCCACATGACACCCCAACATGGGATCATGGCACTAAAATGCACAAAACACACGACAGTTGGAAAAACAAACACCATGACACCTACCTTATACGCCAACAAGAGTTACACATGAATGCCAATCCAGGAAACGACCAAAAACGACGTAGATATGATCAAGAATATAAACCGTTCAACCACAAATAACTCTCCAACAAGAAAGAATTGGTATGAACTACACCAGGAGGAGGAAGAACTCACCCTTTAGGTTCTAGGGAGATCGACGGTGCAGAAATCAGATTCCCGACAGGCGCTCGGCGGATCTCCGAAGCTCCGGCCTCCCTCTACCACTCCTCCTTCCCGTTCTAAGCCTTCCCTGTGAACAGGGGAGGCTACTGCCAATTTAAGAGAAAAAACAAAGTACACGGTGTGTACTTCCTTCATTTAACTATTCCCCTAGCAGTACCGTTATACTGTTCATCCGTCGACATTAGTACACGACATGTACTCCCGACTACATGGCTTGTACTATCGCGCAACTGGCGGCTGCTCCACCGCCCTACTATTTTGGCATGCCGAATGACTACACGGCGTATAAAGGACCACTACACGACGTGTAGTTTGTTCCTACACCCTTCATCTCCGACATTGCTACACGCCCCGTGTACTCATCCCAACACGACCAAAAGTACACAGCGTGTGGAAAAAGTACACGACGTGTAGTGCCAAAATATAGGATTTTTCACCATTTTCCATATTTTCTCAAAAAACACTTAAGGAAAAGAGAAAAGAAGAACCCCGTACCTCATAAATAAGAACCGAGTTCTTACAAACTTCCCCCCTTATAGCAATTCGTCCCCAAATTTCCCTTCCATGAGTGGGGAAGATATAGCCGTGAACCACTCCGGCCACTGAGCACGTACATTGGTCTCCCGCACCCAGGTTTTGTCCTGCACTCGGCCATGCTGCGATAGCACCCGTACGAGAAGAACTAACCGGCCTCGGAGAACCTTCGTGCTCTTTTCAATGATACGAATTGGATGCTCCTCAAAGGACGCATCTGCTTCCAGCTCAACCTCCTCAGGATGAAAGACGTGAGACGGGTCTGAATGATAGCGGCGCAACTGAGACATGTGGAAGACGTCGTGCATGGCTCTGTACCGCTGCGGTAACCACAACCGATAGGCAACCAGCCCGCCTCTCTCCATAATCTCGAATGGCCCCATAGACCTCGGTGAAAGCTTACCCTATCTCTTGATCCACTTGTTTCCCATCTCGGAAAAACAAGTCAAAAGACATGATCCCTTACCACAAACTCCAAAGGTCATCTGTGGCTATCAACATAAGATTTCTGACGAGACAGTGCGGTAGCCATCCTCTTTTGAATCAACTGGACCTGCTCAGATGTCTTCAGTATGAGCTATGGTCCTAGTATAGCTGTCTCACCTGCCTCTAACCAGCACAACGGTGATCAGCATGGCCTACCATATAAATCCTCGTATGGTGCCATCTAAATAGTCTCCTGGAATCTATTGTTATTGTAAAACTTGAATAAGGGTATATTCTTCTCCCAAGATCCCCCAAAGTCTAGGACTCATGCTCGCAACATGTCCTCTAGCACCTATATCGTACGCTCCGACTAGCCATCAGTCTGAGGGTGGTAAGTAGTGCTCAGAAGCACCTATGTACCCAGCGCCCTCTGAAAAATATTCCAGAAATGAGATGTATAGAGGGAGTCCCTATCAGAAACAATAGAATTATAAACCCCATGAAGAAGAATGATCTATCAGATATACAGCCTTCTGATCTCATCAACACCGAAGGTCTCCTTGATCAGCAAGAAATGAGCAACCTTTGTGAGTCTGTCCACAACATCCCACGTGACGTCATTGCCACGAGGTGACCTCGGTAAAACCATCATGAAATCCATCGCGAAATCATCCAATTTACACTCCGGGATGGGTAACTGCTACAACAGTCCAGCTGGCCGCTGGTGCTCCGCCTTCACCTGCTGACAGGTGGAACACCTCGTAACAGACCCAGCCACATCTCTCTTCATACCCGGCCACCAGTACTGATGTCTCAAGTCACAGTACATCTTGGTAACCCCAGGATGAACTACCCAAGCCGAATCATGAAACACCTGCATCATCTCCTTGTGTATATCGCATGGAACCCACACTTGTCCATGGAAACTTATTACCTCATCATCGCCTACCGTCCACCTAGGAGAAGGGTCCCCACTTGCCACCGACTCCTGCAAAACTAGGCATTCTGAATCCGATAGATGTCTCATCGTCACTCTTTCCAAGAGTGTAGATGTCACAACTAAAGATGAAAGATAAGTGTTCCCCTGACTGTCATGTAGCTACATAGGCATCTCAGAGAACAAATCCATGAGCTTCCACTCACTACAGGCCTCCTACACTGCATGTATCTGAGTCTTCTTGCTCAGTGCATCAGCTACAACATTACCTTTACCAGGTGTATAGGCAAGATCAAAATTGAAGGACTATAGGTACTCAACCCACCTTCTCTGCCTCAAATTCAGGTCACGCTTAGTAAAGATATACTTGAGAATTTTTTGGTCGGTGAAAACCACGAAATGCTCTCCCAATAGATAATGCCTCCAACAGCGCAACACATGAACTACTGTAGCTAACTCGAGATCAGGAATCGGGTAATTCCTCTCATGTGGCCTCAACTACCGAGACCCGTACGCAACAACTCGGTCGCCCTGCATCAACACTGCTCCTAGCCCAACCCCTGATGCATCACAGTAAACTGTATAGCTCTTCCCCTGCTCTAGGAGTATCAGGATCGATGCTGATGTCAACCTTTCCTTCAGGTCCTGAAAAGCTGCCTCGCAAGATTTTGACCAATCAAACTCCACACCCTTCTTAGTCAGACCCATCAATGGTGATGCTAATTTAGAGAAGTCTTGTATGAAGCATCGGTAGTTACCATCCAAACCTAAGAAACACTGTATCTCAAACACATTCTTAGGCTGCTCCCAGGAAACTACTGCTCTCACATTCTCTGGGTCTACTACAACTCCTACCTCTGAGATAATATGACCCAGGAAGTGAATCTGGTCCATCCAAAAGTGGAACTTCGAGACCTTAGCATATAGATGACGCTCTCTCAGTGTACTCAATACGATCTCAAGAATGGGGGCATGGTCGTGTCGAGTGTGAGAGTGCACCAAGATGTCATCCACGAATAATACCACAAATGAATCAAGATACGGATGGAACACACGATTCATCAGAGCCATGAGAACTTTTAGCGTGTTCGTGAGTCCGAACGGTATAACCAAGTACTTGCACAGACTATATCTGCTCAGAAAAGCCATAAGTTTTATATCTGATGGTCTCACGTGCAGTTGATGATATCTAGATCTCAAGTCAATCTTTGAGAACACTCATGCTCCATGAAGCTGATCAAAAATATCATCAATCCTCGGAAAAGGATATCAGTTCTTGACCGTCAACTGGTTCATCTTCTGATAATCCACACAGAGTCAAAGGGTATTGTCCACCTTCTTCACAAAAAGAACCGGAAAACCCCACTGAGAAGTACTGGGTCAGATAAAGGCCTTTGCATGCAACTCCACCAACTGTCTCTTGAGTTCCTATAACTCAGGTGTAGCACTCTTATAAGGAGGAATGGACACCAGTGCTGCTCCTGGCACAAGCTCGATAAATAAATCCACCTCTCGCATCGAAGGTAGACATGAAAAGTCATCCAGGAAGACATCCTTGAAATGATCAACAAATGGAGGGAAATCCTTCTGAAAAGTCCCCTGGTCATCCAGATATAAGCTCGTAATCTGGGTCGTGACTCCACCTCGCCCATGATGCTCTGGTCCATCTTGACTCACCAGAACATCCCATTCACCCTTGTATAGAAACTCTCCTTCCTCTGGTGATGTGAAACTCACCCTGTGACTATAGCAGTCTAAAGAGGCTTAGAAGGGAACCAAACAGTCCATCCCGAGAATGACATCATAGCTTGTCATCTCTAAGACATAGAGGTCCCATAGAAAGTGACACCCACCAACCTCAAGGGGGAACTCCTTGCACTGACGCACACCAACCGTTCTAGTCCCCAATGGAGTGTCTAGCATCATGGGATCAGAAGAAGAAGAAACACCGAGCTGAAGGATCTCCACAACGGGTAAAGATATGATACTATGTGAAGCACCCGTATCAAAAAGAACTAAAGATAAGACAGAAGCTACTAGAATAGTACCTTTGACTGAAGAAGGTCTGGGATCCTGCTCCTGTTGTGTATGCTGCACTGCATATTCCTGCCCAGTGTCACGGCCCTGCGACACAGCCTGGCTACCCTGAGCTATCCCGCCCTGTTGCCTCTGAGATCCTGGTGTCTGGCTACCACAGCCACGACCACCATCTCTTCCTGCACGCCCTGACGTATTCCAGTTCCCTGACTGGTAAGAAGCCACTAGTCCTACTCCCGCATGCGGAGTCTGCACATAACCCCTCTCACTAGACACTAGTGAATACGCCCTGCAAAAGTGTTGCAGATGACACATCTTGCCGCAAGCTCGACACTCCACTGGGTATCATGGACACTGAGGTCTCTTGTTCCCATATCTACCACACATGTAGCACCTGATCAGAAAACCTGAAGAAGCTGTCTGGATAGTACTTCCACCCTAAGAGAAGTCCATCTATCTTTTCCTCTTGCCAGTAGAAATAGTACCAGTAACTGGTGTTGAAACGCCCTAGCCCACACCACTAGATTCCCACTGGTTCCTCTCTGTAATCAGTGCCTGATTCACAATAGCATGTACTGAAGGCAACCTGAAAACATTCACATGCGCTCGGATGTCATAACGAAGACCATCATCAAATCGTCTGCCCTTAACGTCTCATCACCCACCAACATGGGTTTAAAACACTGAAGCTCTCTGAAACGAGCAGAATAGTCGATCACTGACATAGCACCCTACTACAGATTCATGAACTCTCGAGCTCTATATGCTCTCAGCGTCTTCGGGAAGAAAAATTCGTAGAAAACTTCCTAAAAATCTTCCCACACCATGTCTCTATGATGCTCTGACTGGGTGGTAACATCCCAACATCTCTTGACGGAATCACACATCATGTAAGTCGCGAGCATGACCCTCCACCCTGGAGGCGTCTTGAGATGCACGAAAATAGTCTGACTTGACCCCATCCAAGACTCCGCAGCCTGTGATCCTCCATCCCCTGAAAAAGTGGGCGGATGCTACTGCTGGAATATACGCTTCAGCTCGGCCATAGATGTAGCAGCCTGCGGTGCTCCCTGAAAGGTCTGCATGAACTGCATAAAACCACCACGGAATTGCGCCTCCGCGCCTGTCTCAGGTATAGCGGCTAGCACCGCATCTGGATCTACTGGTGGATCCCCTGGTAGCCCATGGCCCACCATCTCCTGAGTATAGTCATCACCGCTCTCCTGGAAAACAACGCGTGGTCGTCTATGCGGCATGACACTACAAGGCCAATAGCATGCCTTAAATTCAGGATTATTAAGTTTGGAAGTGAAGGAACCACAATGGAACAAGAGGAAGAATGCATTTCAAAATTTTCATAACAAGACTACACAGCGTGTACTATTACTACACGGTGTGTACTTGACTTCCCTTCCCCTTCCTGGGTCCTTCAACACGGCTAAGCCACACAACACCCATTGAACAAAACTACATGGCATGTATATAATCTACACGGCACGTATGGTGTTATTTTCCAACTGCCCATGTTGTTTGTGACACGGCCGACTACTCGGCTTGAAACTACACGACGTGTTACACCCACACGGTGTGTACTTCACCTTGTCTCCCTAGAAACACGGCTAAAACCACACGATCTTTCCACGGACAAGACTACAGGGCGTGTCCCACATGTACACGACGTGTCCAAGGAGAGGTGACACTGGCACATGTTGTTAGTTACACGGACGAGTCCCCAGGTCACACTACACGGCATGTCAGTCATTCACATGGCGTGTTCTGTACAGGATTTCATCGACCCGTGTTCTTAGTTACACGGCCAGACTCTAGGTCAACACTACACAGCGGGTACAAAAGCTACACGAAGTGTTTTACCAAAGCCTTTCCCTACCTCGTGTCACCGCCAAAAGGTTTGTGACACGGGAAGAGACTACACGGTGTGTACTCTGGGTACACGGCGTGTAATCAAAAAGTATACTTTTCTTCCCGAACAGAAGAACATATGCAGCATGTATACGATTCTACATGGCGTGTATTCTGGGTTTCCAGACAGTATGCCTCAAAAACTTCTCTAGAACCCAGGAAATACTGAAACCAACACCTAAGTGTCAAATTCTGATCCGCAAGGGCCCGTACTTTCCACGAATCGATGTTTGACATCTTATATGTGTCATAACCAAATAAAAAAACTAATGATCCACCAAATTCTGGTCAATGGGGGCCCATACTCCCCAAAAACCAAATCTTGGCGACCATTCTATAAACAGACTCAAATAAAATTACCCTATCACATAGCAGGTATTTTATCCGAGCAGCTATCACAACAACATGCTTTTCTAGCACAACAACTATCACAACAACATGAAATTTCCAATGCACCTACATGGCATAGAAACTATGCATGCAATGTGATTTCTGGCTTGTGCCTATATGATTCATGAGACGACATACCCTCATCTCATAGGGTTGCAAATAAATAGAACCCATAGATAAATTATAAATAGCACAATCTCAAGTGCATCACCCAACAATGAAATCAAATAAATCGCAAAACTTGAAAAATCAAAAGAATTGCAACACACAAGGTAGACTGGATATTCGTTGTACATGGATTAGCTATGCTCGAGCATAGCTTATTACCAACTACTATTCGTCTTAACCCAGACTACAGATCCAAATCATAAGTCGTAGAAAAGAACCCCTCTGATACCACTTTGTAACGCCTCGGCCCTGGGCTGCACTCAACGGGTGCCCCGAAACCGGTTCACCACATGACCTCAAACACATTTCCCCAAACGCCAAAGGCTGCCGACTAGCAGCGAGGGACCAGGTCTGATAGTGGGGAAACTATGCCCTCATTTGTCAAAGTGTAGCACAACGGAATTGAAATAAAACATACAACAAACAGCGGAAGCAGTAAACCATACACAAATGAAATGGACAACAATAGTGGATAAAACCAACAGTGTATAGAAAATTGATTCTACATGTCTCAAGTTCTATGAAAATAGCCAGAACATGTTATACATCGATAAAGTACAACAAAATACAGGGTACATCAAAACAAGATAAACAGCTGGTAGCGACATCGCGAGACTAGGCTTGGTCCCATGCCCTCCTACTCCACAACAACAGTCAAGTACCTATATAGGGACTCTTGCCCCTATCTATACCTGTAGAAACGTAATCTGTTTGGGCTGAAAAGAATGACCCAAACAGGATGTGAGATATATATCTCAGTAGGCACCCACCAAAGGCCCGTGCCCAACTGCGTGTAAAACATGCAACAATAGTGTGCAATATTAAAATGAAATAGTGTACAAAGTACTCAAAAGTAACTAACTACAAATTATATTCCCATTTTATTATTCATTTAATACATTTAATTAAATAACATCTTTTGCTCAGTAGCACCAATCCCTCAGGTATAACAGAACCTTTCCCTCAGGCTAATATAGTAAACCACACCCTCAGGCTTTCCCTCAGACTACACAGAATATCTCCCTCAGGCATTTCCCTTAGGCGTATCATAATTCCTTCCCTCATGCATACTAAGTGTTTCCCTCAGGCACAAAAGTCAAGCCCTCAGGCACGAAAGGTTTCCCTCAGGAGAAATACGATGTTGCCCTCAGGCTAATATAGTCACGCACTCAGGCTAGTACAGTCATGACCTCAGGCTAATCACAACAATGCCCTCAGACTAATTAGGTAACCGGGCCATGACCAACATGTAAATATGCAGTAAACAAAAAATTCCTCTCAAGGAAATTCTACATTTACTACTTTAAAGGCATACCCTAGGGTATCCTGGCCAAATGTTTAAACAGTGGAACATACCCCCATGGTTGTCCCTGATCCAAGCAACGATCACAACCAGTATTTTAATATCATATTTAAATCACATATTCAATTCTAGGTGTTTAATATAGAAATGTCCTCAGCCACACGACACCCCAACATGGTTTCATGGCACAAAAATGCACAAAACACATGACAGTTGGAAAAAAACACCAAGCCACCTACATTATACGGAAACGAGTGTTATACACGAACGTCGATCCATGAAATGCCCAAAAATGACGTAGATCTGACAAAGAAGATAAACCGTTCAACCAAAAATAACTCCCCAACAGGAAAGAATTGGTAAGAACTACACCAAGAGGAGGAAGAACTCACCCTTGCAGTTCTAGGGAGATCGACGGTGCAGAAATCGGATTCCCGACGGGCGCTCGGCGGATCTCCGAAGCTCCGGCCTCCCTCTCCTGCTCCTCCTTCCCGTTCTAAGCCTTCCATATGAACAGGGGAGGCTACTACTGATTTAAGCGAAAAAAACAAAGTACACGGTGTGTGCTTCTGAGTACACGATGTGTACTTCTAAGTACACGGCATGTACTCCCTTCATTTAACTGTTCCCCTGGCGGTACCGCCATACTGTTCATCCATCGACATGAGTACATCGCATGTACTTCCGACTACACGGCATGTACTATTGCCCAGCTGGCGGCTGCTCCTCCGCCCTACTGTTTTGGCATGCCGACTGACTACAAGGTGTGTAAAGGACCACTACACGACGTGTAGCCCGTTCCTACACCATTCGTCACCAACATGGCTACACACCCTGTGTACTAATCCCAACACGGCCAAAAGTACACGGCGTGTGGAAAAAGTACACGACGTGTAGTGCCAAAATTTAGGATTTTTTTCCCATTTTTTCATATTTTCTCAAAAACACTTAAGGAAAAGAAAAAAGAAGAAGCCCATACCTCAAAAATAAGAACCGGATTCTTACACCTGGAATCAATAATATGTTGAGAATAAATAAATATTCTATAATTTATAACACAAATAGGTTACATAATAATATACAGGTGTATAGATAAAAATAATTGTTCTTATAGTAATGAAATTCATAATTAATGACATCATAAACATACCCTCAGATCTATGTTCCAATAAAACATTAATAATATGGTATTGATTATACAATATACTCAACTAGTTTATCACATGAGTCCTACTGATGCATCAAAGGGAAATATAATCCTAGACCCCACCTATAACATAATAAATCCAATTCATCAATCATCTGAAGGGAATGTTCAAACAACATATAAAATAACATTTTTTATGTATCCTCATATATATTCATGATGAATAAATCAATTGTTCTCGATTTATAAATAAGGTCTACAAGAAATATTAATATGTCATCTACAATAAAACAATATGGAAATCATGGGAATATCCCACCATAATAAAAAAAACAATATGATATTCAATATGTAATAGAATGTAACCTTACTAATGTAATATAAAGGTAGTATTTATGTGTATGTTCATGTTCTAGTGATATTAATTGAAAATAATCATTTTAGAGATCTTTATTTTCCTAAAATTACTATTACATCATTTTTATGAAAATCAACATAAAATAACTACACAATAAGGATCCAAAAGTTTAATAACATAGAAGAATTCGGACCATGAATAAAATTTACAAAATAAAACATCAAAATTTATTTAATTCATTTTCCATAGCTTCTTATTGCCCCTTGCATTCTCCTTTGTACATGTAATCACCGGAGGATATATATCAAAAGTGGTTGAGCTAAAATCCCACTAAGAGAATAGATAATAAGATGAAACAATATAACATTGGGTGATTATTAACATAACATCATCATCATAACTTAATCATGGGATCATAAACCTGGTCGGATGTGTTAAGAAAAGTCTTGGAATGTGGCAATGCATAAAAATGAAACATCATATCCTAGTTGTCAACTACCACACATAGTTGTAAAAAATATGATCTTGTTCAAGAATATTTAACTTTTCTAATTATATTCATCACATTACACAATGAATTTGAGTTCTATTTTATTTTGGGTGCACCCATCACATCATTACATTTACATTATGCAATATAATTGTGAGTGCACCCATCACATCATAAAATTTACATTATCATGAATGACACATAGACAATATATCCAACATGAACATAAAATAAAACATGGAAATTAATGGGTTTCATTTCATAATAATACATTCACAAAAAAATTGTTTTCCAAAATAAATAGGGAAAAAATACTTGAATCATCATCCTTTAGTGAAGAAGAAACAATATTGAGAAGTAAAAAAGTGTGTTTTTAGAGAATTGTTATATCCGAAAACATTGTGTTTTTCATAAACTCAAGTATAAATAATAAATATCCAAGAAAATGTAATATATTTATAAAGAAATTATATTTATCTAATATCCTTACTTAAAAGGGGTGAAAGAGGGAAAACCCAAAGAAAGAGAGTTGGGTTTGAGAATTCCCCTTACCTTGTGACTGAAATCTTTCTCCATATTAATGTCTTGTATACCCAAATTTAATTCATAAATTAAAAATATGTTACCTTTAATACAATTATTTGATTCATTATAGTCTTATTAATTTAATTCATTAGATTTTGAATGAGTAATAGAATTTTATTTCATCGTTAAAGAGAAATCATTTTCTTTGTTTTAATGATTGGTTCACTTGTATAAATAAATGGAAGTTTGGGTAAAATGTTGATAAATAACAAGAATTGTTATTATATGTTATTAATGATCATAAATAATTTATAATGATCTAATAAATAAATTTTTTATATACCATGAGGATGAATCATTTGATAAACGTTAATGATGATCGTTTTATGTTAATTTTGGCAGTTTTTCCATCACAATGAACTCCTTTTGTTCTATCATTTAGTATTATGTTTAAATGTTACGTCAAGAAAATAAAAAGGGTTAAAAAATATTATTTATATATGTTTCAACCATTATAATTATTTTATTAATAACCTTTAAGGTGATAATGTAAAATGAAAGTGAATCTCCCATGATGTCGGTAAATTGACACAACACGAGCGATGATTTAATTTTTAGAATAAAAGAGTGAGAGGGATGAGTTTAATTATGGATATTACACTAAGATTATATAACTTATTTATATATAATGTAATGGATTTATCATTCCATTTGGATTTAGGGACGTTTGGAGAGAATAATAAATGAAATGAAATTTAATGGAAATTAAAAGAAAAAGAAAGAGGTATTACCTATTGAAATCTCCTCTTAAGATCCTTCTTAATGAACCTAGGATTTGTGTTTTGATGATACCAAGATTTCCTGGATGTGGGGGAGGGGATATTGATGAGATTTGGGTATAATTTTAGTATGGATCAATTCTTGAGAGGTGTGAGGAGAAGAGGCTGTGATAATAGACGAGAGGAATGTTTTCTTATTATTTAATTCATTAGTTTTTTATATTCCTCAAGTCAAAAATAGTGTTTATTATTTAGAAAAAATAAATAAAATAGATAATTTTATTTAGAAAAAATGGGTATTACATCATATATGACTCAATTAAAAGTGTATTTATCTTATAATGTATATGTACCGTAAATGACAGTATTTCACTATTCATCGAAAATTCACGAAATTTCGAAAAATCCCCAAAATTCACCTTAAAAATTATTAGACATATAGAATTAAAAAACGAACTCCATTTTATGAAAATAATTTCCTATGTATTATTATTTTATTTTTTAATTAAAACAATCATTAACTTGGAATATAAGGATTTTGAAATTTTAACTGATTTTATAAGAATTTAAAAAATTATTTAAGTTCTCATAAAATTATATTAAAATAATAAGAAAAATAAATAAATATAGATATATATATATATTATGAAAATAAATTTTGATTAAAATTATTAAATTAATCATAAAATTATAATTTAATATTTATGACTTATAAAAATACCAACATTAATTTATAATTTTTAAAACATATATTTACATAGAATATGATATAATACCACCATATATTTATTTATAAGATGCGTAAATTTCAATAATACTTACATTGGTAGAGGATACTATTCATTTATCCAGTTTACTATTTATAAGGCTCATATTACTATCTTTAAGGTAAAGTTTCTATTTCACATGTATTGGTTCCTAAACTTATAGAAATAATTATTATTTCGTTAATTATTCATTTATAAAGCTTTTATTATTTCCTATAAGTTGTTTTATGTTATTTATAGTATTTTAAATTTCAATAAGAAGGGAATAAATCCATTGATAAATTTTTGGGTTATTAAATTCTTCCTCCATTTTGAAATTTCTCCCTCGAAATTTCATTTTACCTAAACAGGTGATGGTACCTCTCCATCATCACCTCCTCCATTTCCCAAGATTCTTCTACATACTTATGGTTCCTCTAAAACACTTTGAAAAATTGGGTTGTATTATTGCATAGAACCTTATCTTTCTGGTCCATAATCTTTATTGGCTGCTTCTCATAAGAGATATCGTCTTCCAGCTATAGCACCTATGAGTTCAGTACATGTGAGGAATCTCTTATATACTACCTCAAGAGTGATATATGGAACACATCATGAATATTATCCTTATTAAGTGAAAGTGGAATATGATAGGCTTAAACTCTTATAAAACAATGGATCTCAAAGGGTGTGATGTACTTTTGGCTTAGCTCCCCTTTCATTCCAAACCATATGAACTTGTTCCATGGTAATATTTGAAGGAAGGATTTATCTCCAACACAGTACTCCAAGTCCCTTCGATGGTTGTCAGCATAGATGTTTTTCCATCTACGAGCAGCATTGATATGTTTCTATATGGATTGAACATTTTATATAATATCCTACAAATAATCCTATATTTATTTCAAAAAATTCAACACAATAGGTTGGAGTTCTACCTCACTTTCTATACATATCTTCAAACAGAGCCATCTGAATACTCGAGTGGAAGGTATTGTTGTATAAGAACTCAAAAAATGATATATTTTGGTCCAATACATATTTTAATTATTAATATAATTCTCTTAGGTTATATTTGAGTTACTAAATATTCTTTTTCGAATGGCCATCAGGTTGGGGGTGATAGGCTATTCTGAAACTTTACTCAGTACTCAAAGCATGTTGAAGACTCCTAAAGAATTTCAATGTGAAACTATGATAAAAATTATAGAAAATAGGGAGTGTAAATACCTAATGTTTGAAAAATTCCATCAAATATATCTTTTCATGTTTTTCAATCAATATATATTCCCGAATAGAAATAATGTGGCCAGTCATAGGGAGTCAATCCCCCATTACTCATATCTCATTTTTTCCTGTCTTCGAGAGACCCTTGAAAAAGTACATAGTGACATTCTCCCATTTCCATATGGGTATAAGAAATGGTTTCATCATCCCTTTGATTTTATGTCCCTCAGATTTAACTTTCTGACATCACAATCACCTAAGATATACTCAGGAATCTCGTTCATTATGTTGTGCCACCAGAATTGTTCTCAGAGATCACGGTACATCTTGGTACTCTCGAGATGGATAGAGAATGTAGAGCTATGTGAGTATTCCAATAGATCCTTATTTATCCCAGGTTATTAAGGCACATAGAGACTCATTTCAATCAAAATTAAACCATTATCATCAATATGGAACTCTTAAAGATTCCCTTCCATTACTACGTTCACATTCTTTTGTAACTCTAGATCATAACTTTGTGCTTCCTTAATATTCTCTTGGATATATAGTTGGGAAGTATTTTGGAAAAGGTGGAATTTATTCCATACCATTATGATTTCCATATCCATCATTTTTATGTCCAAGAAGACATGGTCTCCCTCAATCTTCCACATAAACAGAGTAGAAATTTCTTTTTCTATTAGAGCATCAGCTACCTTGTTCGCCATTTTGGGATGATAGTGAATGGATAAATCATAGACATAGTTTAGATATAACCATATCCTCTAAATCATTTTATGATTATTTTGTCTGAATATATAATTTATTATCTTGTGAAAAGTTTATACATAAAACTTCTCAACATAGAGGTATTGGCACCATATTTTCAAGGAAAAAATAAAAAAATTTATCTCTAGATCATGTGTTGTGTAGTTATGTTCATGGATCTTCAACTTCCATGAGGAGTAGGCTATCACATTATCATTTTTCATCAATACAGATCTCAATAATTTCATGGAAGAATCAAAATATATCATAAACTATTCTCCACTTTTTAGTAATCTGAGTATATAAGCAGTGATGAGCCTCTTTATTTGATTATTGTGGCTTTCCTCACATTCTTCCATACATACATGTCACACAATGAATTTGGTCTCCATCAAACCAGTAACCCTAACTAGGCCATGGAAAGGCCCTAAGGGTGTTCCTAGTAAACATTGGATGGAAAAACTTCCAAGTTATCAGAAAATGAAATTTGGGAATGATTTACCCATGTTTATGAACACAAAACAACAAACAAATCCAATAAACCAAGTTTGGATTTTTCAAACAAAAAAATCATTTACAAAAATTCAAAACTGAATTAAATAATATAGAACAATAATCAAAGACTATAACAAAGTGAAAATGTCATAAGGACATCCCATGAAACTCCTCATGGTAAGAGGCACCACCCTCAAGCCATATCCATGACACTGCACCATGAAGGGATGATAGAAACCCAAACTATTTGAACTAATAGATTTACCCAAAACTGTGACAAAATAACCCAATCTACATAAACAAAATGGTGTAAGTAGGGTGTGGGAAAAACCCCATTAGGATTCCACCAATAAAATATTCCATGTTATAAACATTCAAAGATGAAAATCTTGCAAGTTTTCATAAAAAAGAAATGCTAATAAGAATCTTAAAGAGAAGCAACTTTAAATAAAAACAGTTTTCAAGTAGGATATATTAAAGAATGAACAAAATAAAATAAAATTCCAAAGATAATGAATTTTCTAGAAAAAAACCATATGACGATGGTAAAAATAATGTATCTGTTGAGCACTATCAATGGGGAATCAAACATAGGCACTAACTCACTGTGGGTCCCAAGTACCTCGTACTCGGTTAAAGTAACCATACAAATATCTGTTCTCATGAAAACATGCCACTAGTATGGATAGTACCCATAAACTAATGGTCCCACATCATAATCACCATAACTGTTTTGTTATTGTTGTCACAGTCAAACTTTCTACGTGAAACTGGGGCCAAATCCCACGTGATCACTAACATACTAGTACACATTAACCCTCCAAGATACCCGAGTTTTTCCTCTTGTGTTAAAAAAATGTTCCACAGGCCAAGAAATACAATTTTAACCTGAAATTATCACTTCTAAGTCACACACACAAAATATCCCACACAAATTTAACATGATCCCCTTTTTAATTCAAATTCATTATGGAAATCATACTCACACAAAAACAGAAAACAACACACTTCACCACTATTTTACACTTCAAAAAATCCTTTAATTTTTTATATAAAACCATTAAAAGATAGTAAAAAACACATTAAATCATTATAACATTAAAATAGACCATTTTAATAGTACACACCTACCAAGACAGTTTGGAAACATAGTTTCACCTCTTACATAAATCAAGAAACCATTTAAAACCTTCGAAAACAATTCCAAGGAGTGCAACCATGATTTGCACATAAAATCCTTCTTAAACCCCTATTTTAAGAAAAAAATTATACCAATATCACATTAAATCAGAATTTTCATCCGTAACATCATTTAATAAATCTATTCACTGAGTCATAAAACAACCCCAATGAACACAACAAGGGATACACACCAAAATGTTTCATTTCTGCACAAAAATTCCACATAAAAATCAAACGATTAACAAATGAAACCAAATATAATTTTTTCACAAAAAATGGAAGAGTATCTTTATTAAAATATAAATCATGAAAAGATAACTCATCCAATAATTATTACACATTGAATCACCTACAATTTGTGCAAAAACTCCAAACTGTTGTGCAAAACCTCAATCACACCATCACTGCACCACAATGAAGTGAAATCAAGCCATAATCCAGAATATTTCACCAAAATGACACAAAATAAAACCCTAGTAAAAAAACTAGCTGTTATACATTTTATAACCTCTATAAAAGTGGAAGAAACCATATGACAATGGGAGGAAGATGAGTGCAAAACCACTTGAGATATCTTTAATATAATTCCCCGAATACACCAGTATCTCAATTTACAAAGATAAAAAAACGAATGTGAGGTTATAATAATTATGAAGAGATAATTTATGAACTATAATGGAGGGAAAGGAGTGAAAAATTAAGGAGTTATGAAGGAGAACAACTACCACTTCAAATCTATATGATTTGAGAATGATTGAGAAGCTCTGCCATAATCCGCAATAGAAATGAGCTAAAAAGAGTGATAAAAGAATATGGAGGTGCATCTATAGTTTATGTATTAGAGTGGGAGGATGAATAACTAAAAATGAGTAAAAAATAATATTAAAATAAATAAACAAATTTTTTTTAAAAAAAACTGGAAATGGGGTTATAGGCTGGCCAAATTACTTAAATAAAAACCCAATTCCACCATGATTATGGATTCCTAGAGGGTCAAAATTGACATGGTGGGGTTAATAGGTTAGGTGAGGCCATTTTTAAAGTTTAATGGGTGGAAAATGTTGAAAAATGAAAGATATATAAAAAAATTGGTTTTTGAATTTGGAAATGGGCTCACGGTTTGGCCTAAATCATGAAAACTCACCCTTTCCTCCAAAAATGTTTGGGAAACCCCCACAAAAAAGAAAGAATGTAAATTGAATGAAAAATACATTTAAAATAAGTCATATATGTTACAATTCTCTCCACTATAAATCTTTCCTCCCTTAGAAATCCACAACAAGTCTAAAATCAAAAACTAAACCCAATTAATAGGCCCAAATGGACTCTTTTACCATGTTTTCCATGCCCCCAAAACGCAATGATATCTCCAATTTACCAATAAAGGAAGGAATAATATCATGAACCAAAACATACCCCTCTTTCCCGAAATGATCAAGCTTATTCAAACTTCATCCCAAAACAAAACACCTCATACACTATCTGAACAAGACTCAAACAACATATCTAGAATGAACAACAAAAACGAAAGAGGTCACAACAGTCTTGTTTCAACAAAACCATTTGGCACACTCCAATACCTAAATTTACTCAAGGAGGTATTAGATAGATAAATAAATCTGAATGAGACTACCTATTGTCATAAAAACACTTGGGATAAAACCAAGTTTCTAATATGGGGAGGCTCAAACAGACTCCCCACCATAAGGGGAACTTAATTTGTTTTTTTCGTGATAGAATTGGGACATTTACATGGGGAGGCCTGAATGTACTATGTGAATAAGGGTTATAATTTCATTATAATTTTCCAAAACAATATAAATGAGACTCGTAGTGGGTCTCCCAAGCACGAGAACCAACCATCTTAACTGACCAGCACAAGTCAGCATGAAAAACACCAAAATTTAAAGAGTTGGCGCGACTACACAGTTTGGGAAACCATGAACTAAACGTGTGAAGCATTATTTCCAAATGGAAATCTTTGAACAATTACTTGGGCCAAGACACACAGCCATGCCGAGACCATGAATTTACTACTATCTCTTATCGAAAAGTTTCCTAGGATGGTGCACGATTACTACTAATCTTGCGCAGACCGTGCTCTTTAATATTCTTAACCCAAATTCTATCCTTTTCTCTAAAAATTGGATTGAATCCCTAGTGAAAAAAACATTAACTCATGGTATAACATGGAAAAGAGGTCCCCCACCTCTACCAATGAACGAGAATAACTAGAAAAAGGCAACAACACAACAGGTTTAAACTATTCACATCTTTCATTCTGATGATGGGAATTAGAACAAAATTTTTTTAATGACCCTTGAATTTCGCTGACTAAATTCCAGCTTCACTCCAGGACCTATGGCTGGAGCTTAGATGATTGAAGAATCTTCATCCATATAGCTAGGCTAGGAGAGACCCCCCTGAATGGAACTTTTTATTTTGGTGCCAGAAACAACTACACTATGATCCCTGATGGTTTCAACGAGACACAACACACTCCAAACTCACTTTACCAAAACATGAAATTTTTCTCAAACAAGAGCTTAGAAGATACACACACACCAACCCCTGTATCATTGGAAGATAAATGGAAAGAGGAAAGGACATATGCAAACACCTTCATCTAAACAGAGGATATAATGATTTTTTGAAGGGAGGCACACATCCGAAAAAACATAGTCTCTCTAAAGATTGCACAACCTTCACTTTTTCAGTCAAACAAGCACATGACATCGCTAGTTGTCACTAAAAAAGACCCTTGCAACCGATTAAATCAATATATGGATAAAGACCTTATGATGAGTCCCAAATAACACATGATTCATTTCAAATGTCATTATATGCCTCTCTTGACCATATTCCCCACACTGGTGGTTTAACATGAACCCTCATTTCAGAGAGACTGAGGAATGACCAGAGGCCCTCTTTGACAGCATTTTACACTGACAACCCGAACTGCTCTCAAATTTGGTGACTCAGGTAACATAAGGAACTAAGGTATATTTCAACCTTTCATGACCAATATCCCAAAAAAATAGGATCTACAAAACCAATAAAGTTAATGGTGTAGACTCAACCTTAAAATCATGATAAAAATACTCCTTTCATTGATCAATTGGAGGAATTTACAATGGAGAAGAAATATGGGTTGAACTTCAGTCATGCATTAAATCTTTAATGGGTCGTACCCTATCCAAGGAGAAAACCTAAGGACCCAAATAAGCTATTCCATTGGTCAACAAAAATATCATCAGTTAGAACCAAACACATGAGGGATCCACCACAAGGCCCTCCTAAACATTTCATAGAAGCGACCACTAACCAGCCCTTCTACTAAACATACCGACCAACGACAAACAAAATAACATCATTCAATAAAGACTGTTTATTAAACTCCAAACATCCTAAAAAACCACAATTCCCAAAAAACATAATACATAATATCCAAACCAGTCACCAAGACAACATTTTTTCCTTTAAAAGAATTCACTTTGTTGAAAATAAACAGGTTTGTGGTTAGCATTCCCACCAATGGTATTCTATGGGCCTCACACATGCTTGTTTCCATGCCACACTGAAAACCCTCCTCACATCCATCCTGAAACTCATCCATTCATTCCATTGACCATCTATCATCCCATATAAACCAATGCATGTGGTCACACATAGAAACACAAAATGTGAAAACCAAAATTCCTTTCAATTTTTAAAACCAAAACATTCAACTTTCACTTCCATTTTTTCCAAAACTACTAACCACATAATAAAAACCTAATTTAAATCTTGAAAAACATTTCATAAAGAGTTAATTATTCAAATAAAAATAAAATTTCAAGATATTCATTAATTTCAAAAAATTTCTACCCGTTTTAAAAAACTCCCAGTTTTTTGAAAAAAAACTCCCTTTCATCAAAACCCATCAATTTAAAACCCCCTATCTTGTTATTAAAACAAGATTCTTATGATTCATAAAACTTTTCAAATTCAAACTAGTTACCCAATCAAAATTTATCTTACAATACCACACATAAATTCCCAAAACACTTCATTCAACTCACAAAACTTGTTAATAATTCAGCATTGTCTACTTGGAATAGATTTTCAGAACCCACTCTCACATAATTCATACTTTTAAAAGAGGGGTAAACACACCAATTAACTTCTCAAAATAGTTTGGAAAATTAATTTCCACTATTTTAGATTTCAAGACACTTTATCTTTAATGAAAAATAATTTCATAGAAGTTCACATTTCATAAATCAAGTATTATTTATAATTTTAAAACCAAGATTCCATGATTCCAAAAAAAAGGACACAAGACAATTCTAGAGGAAACTAGTTTTGGTAGTTGACTTGGACATGTGTTTGGAGGCCATACACCAATCACCAAACAATCACAGGGATAGTTCTAGGACAGTATCCCCACCTCCACACATATTTTTAGTCCCTACATGCTCACTGAGACCATTGAACCAACTCTCTATTCGTTTCCGCAATCATCGATGACCCATGAAAACAAAAGGACTCTGATAAAAACTGACCTCCCGTGGTGACATGAATTCCTTCACGAGGTGTACTAGCCAGACACCCAATTCATAATTATAATTTTATGTCCTGACATCCTGAACTCATGACAATCCTGAATCTTTCCCAAATAACATGGCCAAAGAGAGAGAACCTAACACCCCACTCTGATACCATTTTCTCAGGAACTGAATATCATCAGCATAAAAACGTACTCCTGACCTAGACCGTGGCAAGGCCTGAAGGGCGTTCTTATAACACCCCAAGAATTTAAAAATAGATTAATTATAGAATACATGGATCACTGAGTCTCTAAAAACACAGCTTTTTTATAACAAATCCAAGTAAACATATGTTTTTCACTTCAATGATGTGAATCTCAAAAATCTGACCTACACAGTTGTGATGTGTAAGTTATTTGGAGTCTGATAAGAAAAACTTAATTTTTGGTGAATAGTAACATACCATTTTGAATGGTAACATAACCTTATGAATACTGATATAACCTAATGAATTGTAACCTTAACTATGATAGTATATAAATATTTTTCAATTTTGGGTATGGTATACCTATGTTTTGGAATAGGTAAATAAATGTTTTAAAACTATTTTTTAGAATAAATTATGATGTTAATTAAATATTAAATTACTAATAATTGGAAAATAATTTTTGAAAAATTGAATTCATTTTTAGATTTTACATGTAAAAAAATGGTGTGGGTGAATTTTGGGGAATTTTTTGAAAAACACGAAATTTTTATGAATAGAGAAATACTGTAAAATACCATATATACAAATTATCAGTTAAATACACTATTTATGACATTACAAGTGATGTAAGCCCACTTGGTTCGAAATCACATGAATTTATCACTTTTCGTGTTCATGGAATCATAACTATTTCTGGTCTTGATGGAAATTAATAAACTAATGATTAAAAAATTATGAAAACTCTCCTGTCATCCACTATAAAAATCCCCTCTCACTCCCTCTTCTATATACTTCTCTCAAGCCACGTTCCTTCTCAAAATAATATCCAAATATACTCCCAACCTCCTATCCCACGTTCATAATTCATTGTTCTCATAAAAATGCCATAACATCTATCTTAAAGAGGCTCTAAAAGAAGTTTGGTTCAAGAGGCAAATTCCTCTTTTCAATTCATTGTCTTTCCTTTCTTGTTCATTTGTTTTCTTTTTCTATTATTACATATAATTATACAAATGTTGGGATGACTAAAGTACTATAAATGTACTGTAATTTTGTCATGTTAGTGGAATAAGTTATCACACCTCTTCCTTTTACCGTCTTTTATACTAGTAGCGGGAACAACATCTCAGATGTGTCTATTTACCACATTCAAGGACGATGGGATTTTAATTTCAATTATTATTCTCAATTATGGTCATGAAACCATTATTGTTATGGTTGAAAAATATTATTATATATGTAATATACCAAATCTAATATTCTTTAATCCCTTTGTAAAAATTTTATTTTCTTATAAAGAAAAATGAGTTCGTTGAAATCAAACCCCCTAAATTAACCGAAATAGATATCATTAGTGTTCTATATAATAATTCAGCCTCATTCCATGTAATTTTTTTTTATAAATGACTGATAACACATATATATGAGTATAAATACCTTTTTAATTCAATTATGGAGATTTAATTCCATTCCACATGAACTAAGAACAAGTGAACCGATTATGAAAATAAAGAAAACAAACACTACAGAACGACAAAATTCAATATAATATCATATCAAGAAGGGCATAAATGAACTAAATAGAATTATGATAAACTAAATAAATGTATAATAGGTACTGAAATAAGTTATTAATAATTATAATTTCAGGTTCCATGACCTTACATTCAAGAGCGGAACACATTCAGACTTAAGATAAGGGGTTTCTTGATCTAACATCCATTTTTGTGAGGTTTCATGTACTCACTAATAATACTTGTGTATGGTGTATGTATAATGACCATTGATGTAAAATATCATGAATATATTTATTTTCATGTTATTAAATGTATGATTTTTATATAATTAATTTTGGGGCATATGAATCGATTGACTACAAAGTGGTAAGGGTTTTTCCACCCAAACCACCATTTTATTCGGGTTACTTTGATTGTCTAATTACCAGAATGAAACTCTTGTGTATTATTAATTACTCCTCATAAATTCTATGTGGGTGTTATATATATCCTGACCCACTAGATTTATTCCTTATTTTATGGGTAGTTATGTGTTTTAAAAGGAACATTCAAAATTTCTTCCAAAATACAAACCCGATTCAAGGGATATTTTCAAATTCTTACCCGTTTTCAAGTGTACTCAAAAATCAGTTTTAAGCCACCATTCGTTTTATAAAAACAATCATTTTGTCATGGAAAATGATCTTGGATTATTTCTAGTTTTAAGATAACAAATGTTTTTTTCAACTTTAAAATTCTATTTAATACATTCCACAAATTACTCTGAAATGTTTTATTTATAAATAATCCTAAGAACTCTTTTTACATGGTTTCACTTATGTGGGACATCATTTATTCCTATAATATAATTTCAATGTCCTATAATTTTATTTTATCAGATATTCATGTTTAAAATATGATTTCATGGAAAATATAAATGATTTTCCAATAGAAATCTTCTTTCAAAAGTAAAAGGTATTTTTCTCATCTCTCATTAACTTTTATGAGATATATGACTTGTTCACTACATATTTATTTATTGTGATGTATGTACTTCCCTTTGTTATATCATATAGAGGGTCTAATTTTTCTCATGATATTCTAAGGGATTATGATATGAATGTCTGAAGGTGGTATGTGACACTTTGTAATGTTTAAGGATTATTTCCTCAAGAATTTTTCAGGGGTCTCATTTATAAATATATTCGTCTATCTCAATGTACATTATTGAATTTTGTACTTAATTGAGGTTTATCTATTATGATATCATCTATAATATGTTTTTGAAGGGTTTCTAGTTATTCTGAATATGGATGTTCTATTTGGATATCATTCACCATAGTATTCCGAATTGTTTGTGCTAATATTCAATGATTGGGGATTGTTATGTACATTTCATATCTTAGATTCAAATATGAATGTATATATCCATTATGTTCACCACTTTCATTTGAGGATTGAATTGGAGAAATTAAGTGTCAGGTGGGGCTCACTATATCCCCACATTGCATCGGTAGGTCTCATTAGTCAAACTAGGGTCTTGGCACAAGGCCTTCACAAAATGATTATTTATGGTATTGGAACGAGGCCTCGACAATATGGTTATGTTGTCCCACATTATTCCTTCCTTCATTATGAAAATATAATTTATGGTTCATGTGGTCATCGAATAATACAATTCCCATGATTATATTTTATTATGGATTACTTAATCAGTTCTTATTCCTGCCATAACGTGTTCATGTTTTTGTTAAAGGAACATGTTTTTTTATGTTCAACATGCCTAATTTTTATGTTATGATATCTTCTGATATATTTCTTACCCATACTGAGCATTTTATCTCTCCCTTTTCATTCGTTTTTCCTTCCCCAGGTTAAGAATAAGAGATCATTTATAGAGTTTTCAAGGATGTAGTTTATTAGATTTTATTGTGTATCATATTTTTTTTATTTTAAAGATGTAAATGGGTTCCATGTATATATCTAGTTTCTTCAAGACTAATAAACTAATCAGACCTTCAAGATGCTTATTCCTTGTTTATATACTAATGTAATCAAATAAGGAACTGACTCCAGGAAACTGGGGTTAGGTCCTTACAGTTGGTATAAAAGGATGTTTAGTAGA
This sequence comes from Viscum album, assembly GCA_963277665.1. Lineage (NCBI taxonomy): Eukaryota > Viridiplantae > Streptophyta > Magnoliopsida > Santalales > Viscaceae > Viscum > Viscum album. Next base: position 1,261,532,157 of record OY728122.1, read on the forward strand.
AACTTGGGAAACTAGATTTACAAAATGAAGATTAGGGAAGAGTCCCTAAGGCAGCAATTGAGGATAAAAATACAAGAATGTCCTGGTGTTTTGGTAAGGAATAGATTTTGTGCATCATTCATGTAGTAAATCCCCATATTTATATGAGCAGTTAGAGGTGGCTCTGTCACATATGTATCTAGGGGTAAAACCCGAAAAAACCACGTTGAGCTAGTCTCGGCCGGGAAGAGGTGCACGAAAATGGGCCTTGCTGCACTCTTAGTTACGAAACTCTAGGTGGGGGGGGGGTATTATTAGTATAATTCACATTTTATTTACCCACCATTTTGAAGGATTTATTACCCCAATGTAACCAATGTATATGGTTCTTGAATTTATTATGCATAAAATAATGTTATATGTTATACCATGTTTAGAGTTATAGAGTGTTCATAATTTTATGAGTTAATATATAATATGGAATTGATTATAAATGGATCCTATTAGAAGGAATGAGAACTTCACTAATGCGTGTGATTTGAAGAGTAATAAGGACCATATCCCTAATGGTCTTAAGCCATATTTTCAAAGGAATATTGTCTCTCATGTATCCTCATCATTTGAGAAAATAATATCATGTGTTAACACGGTATTTAAATACATCTATGAGTCCAATGGATTTGAAGGGAAGAAAAATAATAAGAGGATGGCAGACAAATATTGGGATAAAGGGATGAAGGGAAAGAAGAGTTTTCCCACATGTGATAACTGTGGAAAGAATCACCATGGTGATGTTTTTAAGGGAATGGGTGTTTGCTATATGTGTGGAGAAAAATGACACATTGTTCATGATTTCAAGAGAAAGGAAATGGTTTCCAATGTACAATAAATCAACTACAAGGAGATGTGAAACTGTGTGAATCAATGTCCCAAGCATCAAAGGAATATAAACCAAATGATGATTTTGAATAATGATCAAGTTATGATGTGAAAACATATGAAGTAGAATGATTAATATTCCAAGTAAATAATGTTTTCATTTCAATATTTTGTCTGCAATGTACTGTTTATATGAATTGTGGATTTTACTATGGTACTAATTCATTAAGGATTTTAGGTCTTGTGATGATGGGTATAAAGGAAAAGTGATTCAATTAAAAGTTAAAATTTTCAAAAAAAATGATTGGGGGGACGAAAACCCTTAATATATATCTGATGTTAAGATAATAATGAAGAAATGATTGATTCGGATAAGTACTAACTACCCTGGAATAGAATTTTGACTTATTGATAAGTGGTGTATGCTATCATTGTTGGAGTTTACTGAACTTTTGGGTTTAAGGAATATATTCAATAACATGTATCTTACTTAAAGAATAAGGAAGAATGAATGTTTCCAATATGGTTTTTACAGTAATTCAAGTTATTACCATATTTCAAGAGGATACATGATGAATTTATTCACCCATTTTGAATGTGAAACTTAGAACTACATCTTATTGATTAAGGGTTAACGATAATTTCATCATGGGAATTTATATGGCTTCATGATAATGTGTTGAAAAAATATATTTTAGAATTTTTTAAACTATTTATGAAATGGTTTAAGTTAATCATTGTATGAGATTTTAAAGGATAATGTATCACTTCATCAAACAGCGTAACACAAGCTATGTGATGAGGTATAGATAGCTAAACTATAATAAAAGGTTGATTTTATAAGTAAAAATGTAAATTTATACTCTTATAGAGTGGAATAATTCCTCGAATTAAAGAAAATAGTCTTACATAAAATGTTTTAATATTATCATAATCATTAATAATATCGATGAATTTAGTAGTAATCAACATTCTTCTAAACATGTCCTCTATCATGTTCTATTAAAACTTCATAGTTAAAATTTTCCTCCATTTCCAGTTTTTTTACTTCCAACGAATGTAACCTCATTCAAATGAATACTTTTTGGGGTAACCACCTTATCTCCATTAACATTTTTAAGAGGATATTTTTTTAACCCTATCCTGATGTGGGTTTCCATAAGGTAATTTTCAAGTATCAACCGTTAACTTTTGAAGACCAATTTCAAATTTTGGGGATGAAATATTGTAAGGAAGGGATAATGTAACACCCCAAGAATTTAAAATTAGATTTATTATAGATTGCATGGATCACTGAGTCTCAAAAAACACCACTTTGTTCAAACTAATCCAATTAAACATATGATTGTCACTTTTTTGGTGTGAATCTTGAAAATCTGACAAACACAGTTGTGACGATTAAGTTATTTGGTGTCTGATAAGAAGAACCAAATTTTTTGGGGAATAGTAACCTAACCATATAAATAATAACATACCGTAATGAATAGTGATATACCCTAATGAATATGAACCTTACATATGATAGTATATAAATAATATTCATGTTGGAGTACGATGTACCTATGTTTTGGAATAAGTAAATAAATGTTTTAAAACTGTTTTAGAATAAATTATTATATTAATTATATGTTAAATTAATAATTTTTAGAAAATTATTTTTGAAAACTATACTTCATTTTTGGATTCTAAATGTTGAAAAATGGTTAGGGTGATGTTTTGGGATTTTTTTAAAATACATGAATTTTTTATGAATAGTGAAATATGGTAATATACCATATATACAAATTATCAGTTATATACACTATTTATGACATAAAAAGTGATGTAAGAACACTAGGTTAGAAGAAAAATGCATTTATCACTATTCTTGGTCATAGAATCCTCACAATTTCTGGTCTGGAGGGAAATTAATAATCTAATGATTACAAAATTATGAAAACTCTTCTCTCCTCCATTATAAAACCTCTTCTCACTCCCTCTTCTCTTCACTCCTCTCTAGCCTTTTTCATTCTCCAAATTCTGTTCAAATATCCCCCCAACCACCTCTACCACGTCTAGAAACCATTGGTCTCATAAAAAGACCAAAACCTCTCCCTTAAAGAGGCTCTCAAGTATGTTTTGTTCAAGAGGTAAATTCCTCTTTTTAATTCATTGTCTTTCCTTTCAAGTTCATTTTTTTCTTTTTGTATTATTACATATCCTTATCGAAATGATGTGATAACTCCAGTAACATACTTGTATAGAAATGTTGACATGATTGTGGAATAAGTTATCAACATCTCTTCCTTTTACCTTATTTTATACTAGTAGCGAGAACACCATCTGAGATGTGTCAATTTACCATAGTCAAGGACGATGGGATTTAGATTTATATTATCATTCACAATTCTGGTCATGAAACCATTCTTGTTATAGTTGAAACAGATTATTATATATTTAATATACCCTATGTAAGGATCTGTAATACCTTTTGATGAATTTTATTAATTTATAATGAAAAATTATTTTGTTGAAATCAAAACCCACAAATTAAATGAAATAGTTATCATTAATGTTCTATATAATAATTCATCCTAATGTCATGTAACAAGATTATATAAATGAACACTAACACCTATATATTATCATAAATATTATTTATATTCAATTCTAGATATTTACATCCATTCCACATGACCAAAGAACAAGTAAACTGATTATGAAAATGTAGAAAATGAACACTATAGAATGATGAAATTCAATATAATAACATATAAAGAAGGGAATAAATGAACTAAAAAGAATTATGATAACCAAAATAAATGTCTAATTGGTTCTGAAATAATTTATTAAGAAGTATAATTTGATATTCCAGGAACATAAGTTCAAGAACAGAACACATTCCGACTTAAGGTAAGGGGTTTCTTTATCTCACTTCCATTTTTTCTGAGGTTTCCCGTATACACTACTAATACTTGTGTATGGTATATGTATAATGACCATTGTTTTAACATGTCATTAATATATTTATTTTCATGTTATTCAATGTATCATTTTAATATTATTAATTTTGGGGCATACGAATTGATTGACTACACAATGGTAAGGGTTTTTCCACCCGAACCTCTATTTTCATTCGGATTAGTTTTATTGTCTAATTACCTTAATGATACTTTTGTTTATTTTTATGAAATCCTAATAAATTCTGTGTGGGTTATATATATATGTTCACCAGCTAGAATCATTACTTATTTTATGGATAGTTACATGTTTTAAAAGGAACTTTCAAAATTGTTTCCAAAAAACAAACCCGATTCAAGGGATATTTTCAAATTCTTACCTGTTTTTGAGTGTACTCAGAAATATGTTTTTAGCCACCATTAGTTTTATAAAAACACTCATTTTACCATGAAAAATGATCCTGTATCATTTCTTTATTTATGATTACAAAAGTTCCATTCCACATTAACATTCTCTTTAATACTTTCCTTAAAATGCTCTAAATGTTTTTTATAAAGAATCATAAGAACTCTTTTCACATGGTTTCACATCAGTGGGACATCATTTTGGCCTAAAATAAAATTTAAATGACCTAGAATTTTATTTTATGGGATATTCATGTTTAAAATATGATTTCATGGAAAATATAAATGATTTTTCAATAGGAATCTTCTTCCAAAATTAAAAAGGATTTTTTCTCATCTCTCATTATCTTTTATGAGATATATGCATTGTTCACAATGTATTTATTTCTTGTGGTGTATGTACTGCCATTTGGTCTATCATATAGAGAGTCTTCTTTTTCTCATGATATTCTAAGGGATTATGATTTGAATGTTTCAAGGTGGTATGGGACACTTTGTAATGTTTAAGGTTTATTTCCTCAAGAATTTGTTGACGACCTCATTTATAAATATATTCATCTATTTCAAAATCCATTGTTGAATGTTATACTTAATTGAGGTCTAGTAATTAAGATATCATCTAAAATATGTTGTTCAACAGTTTCTAGTTATTCTGACTATGGATATTCTATTTTGATATCATTCACCACATTATTCCAAATGGTTAGTGTGTATATTAAATGTTTGGGGAATGTTATTTACATTTCATATGTTATTTTCAATATGAATGTATATGTTTATTATGTTCAATCCTTTAATATGAGGAATTAATTGGACATATTAAGTGTCGGGTGGATCCTATTATATCCCCTCTATGCATCGGTAGGTCTAATGAGGCAAGCTGCTGTCAGGGAACAAGGCCCTGACAAAATGATTATTTATGGTCGTGGCAGGAGGCCTGGATGGTATGGTTATGTTTTCCTGCATCATAAATTCCCTCATTATTAAAATAAAATTTATGGTTCATGTTTTCATTCAACTAGTAGAATACCCATGATTATGTTTTATTATGGCAGTACTTACTCAAATATTATTCCTACCATAATGTGTTCATGTTTTTGTTAAAGGAACTCGTTTTTATGTATTCAACATGTTGAATGTTTATGTTATGATATATTCCACTGTATTGCTTACCCATACTGTGCATTTAAGCCCACACCTTTCATTTGTTTCTCCTTTCATAGGTTATGAAGAAGATATCATTTATTGTGTTTTTAGGGATTCAGTTTATTAGATATTTTTATGTATCATATTTTGTTTCATTTGAAAATGTAAAATGGGTAACATGTATGAATCTAGTTTCTTCATGGCTACTAAACTGATCGGTCCTTCATGATTATTATTAATTGTTTATATACCAATGTAATAAAATAATGCACTAGATCCGGGAAACTAGGGATGGGTCTGTACAATTATAGACCCCACAGGCTGGCACAAGTTCCCAGGAATCAAAAAATAAAATTTGGGTATGATTAACTCGAGTTAATAAACATAAAACAATAAACGAATCCAATAAACCAAATCTAGATTTTTCAAACCAAAAAATCTTTTACAAAAAAAATCAGAATTGAATTAAATAATCTAGAACAATGATCAAAGACTATGAAAATAGAACAATGTCAAAAGGAAAACCCTAGAACCTCCTCATGGAAAGAGGCATCTACCTCAATCCATCTCCACGACACTGCACCAAGAAGGACTGATAGAAACCTAAACCATTGGCACTAAAAGCTTCCCCCAAACTTAAAGAGACCCAAAGGTTGATGTACATGGACATTAAATTACTTTTTCAGAATACTTAATACATAACAAAAACCAACACACAAGGACCGTAATAGTTTATTGTCTTTGGAAACTTGGAACATAATATTTTAATCATGGTGAAAGATCTTCAACATCTCCCATAAAGATCATCCCATTGTGTTTTTTACCTAAAACCCTTCTTTATATTCTGAGGAAAAGAAAACATATAAATTGTGAGATCAAATTCTTAGTAAGGGTAAGCATGGGGAAAATAAAACAAACCATATTCATTTTAACTTCAAAACATGAACATAATATTTAGAGATCAAAATCTTGAGCAACGACATAATACATGGCAGTACGTAGGGCATAGATCATAATAGATCATCAATCATGATAAAATATCATGGGAATAAAACATGTAATTATGGAAAACCATTAATCACATGATATGATTTCCATAGTATCCAAGGCATTGCTTCCAAGACCATATTAGTGGACATAGTCTCATTGTGAATCGAGTTCACTCCTCGTTCCAGTCCGGTAACACTAAACCATATTAAATTACCATTCCTTCCATGTATATCTCATGAGATATAAATATTTACCCAATTAATTTGAGGGAGTTATAGGTCCCACCCATCTCATAACTAAATTATTCTTACTTGTGACACAAAATCAACATAAATCATTCATCATAACCTAATGAATAAAATGTGTTTCATAAACATCATCCCATCATAACAGAATCCATATAAAACAAATGGATATCATTTCATTATAAGAAAAGTGAAACCATGTAAATCATAGTGACATTATACTTGACACATACACATATGAAATAATTTCATCTTATATGGAAAATGGTTTTGATATAACACTTGAAATTAATTCTTGAAGAAAATATCCTTTCTTCTTCAAAATCATTTCCTTTTCACAAAATTCCATGCAATTTTAAAAGAAAATGATTTTTTTTGAAAATAGTAATTAAATATTGTAGAGTAAGATTCATGAAAATAAGGCATTATGAAATCGTTAAAATCCATTCATACCATATGAGTTAAAAAAATATTCTTCTCGTACTTTTGCTGGAAAAGTCAAAAAGTATCTCATACTGAAAATGACAAAAGATTCCTTTCGTATATTTTACTAAAAATTGACCAACATGTAAAATTGGATTTAAAAAATTGTAGAAGGATATAAATAATATTACATATTGAGGAAACATGGATGTGGATGACAAATATGCCCCAGTAAATACCGAAGTATAAACAATCTCAGATAAAAATTGAGATTACGAGATTTTCCCTTACATTATGTCTGATATGCTTAGTATGTACCCAAAAAAACTTTATAATGATTAAAATAATGTAATTTACTTATTATAGAATCATATTCATTGTTATGATATCATATATGGTTCACTTATGACTTTATATTACCCGTTCTTTTGTGATTTCCGTGTTAATGCAGCGTTTTGGGTAAAATCGTTTCATTTATCATACGTGTTTCGACATGTTGTTCTTGATATTATTACGTATATCCTGATTTAAATAATTCCAGAATTTAAAACATTATTTATATATAATATATATTCAGTATATAAATATATATGATAGATCGATAAATGGAATGAAATACACCGTTCATGGAGACGGTAGGTCGTACGTATGCATGAACATTGTTTTCGTTTACTTATTTAATTAAATGGAATTAAGTAAATGAAACATATATGTACATAAATCTAGTATCATTATTAATTAATAGAATTCATTATTATTTATTATATATACATTATAATCATACTTGAATGGTTAATCATGGAAAATGAATCTCATTGCGTTCGTGGAGATGGTAGTCCATACATATGCACGAGCGATGATATCATTCCCATGATCATGGAATTGTATTGAAGTGTATGTATAATATTTCAGAATCAATATCACATTAAAATAATCATATATAGTTACTTATTTACACCATTATAACCATCCAAGTAAGGTGGTGGTGAAAACCAGATTACACCACGGTGTGGAGACCGAATTCCGTATGTACACACGCGCGGTGATTTCATTTTCCATAGGATGGATAGAAGATGAAATAGGGTTGTTTATTATTTATAATAACATATAAGTATATGAGTGATACTTATGTTATTAATTTATTATGAAACAAGTAATGAAGAAGAAGTAGAAGAAAAAATTAATTGGAAAGAATCGGTAAAGGATATTACCTCTTCTTTGACGCGCCTCTTCTTAACCTCCTCCTAAGCCACTAGATTTGGTCTTTTGAGGAGACCAGAACCACTATACTGTTTATAGGGAAGTTGAGAAGCGAAATAGGCAGTTTTTGACCGATCCTGAAGGCTCAAAATTGTGTAACGAGAAGAGGGATGAGGTGCCCTTTTATAAGCGATCAGAGGGGCACCTTTGGAAACCTCAAAAATATTAATTTATAATAAATTCAAACCCCACATAAAAACTTCAAAAATGACTCAAATAAGAACATAGATGAGATAGGGTTGTAATATCATTAACCAATAAAATTTAGACATGTTGGTAATTTATTTTAAACATTATCAACTTGATTTATCCTTATTTAATCTATTTAATTTTATTTTTCGTTATAAGATTCTAAATTTTAAATTTTTATAAATAATTAATTATGTGTTGTGAATTTCACATAATTGGATTATTTATGGCATTTTAGACCATATAAATCTTAATTTATAATTGTTAAATATTTTTGTGATTTTTAAACAATTTTATATTATGTTATTTTTATAAAATAACAATAGTGTCAATTTTGACACTATTCATTTATTTGAATTTAAATAAAATCCACAAAGAAGATATGTTCGAAATACAAGCTTTAATAGATTCATAACATGTCATATTTATCTATAAAATCAGTGGATCACATTAAATAGTTCATATATAATTTATTTTAATATTTTTAAAACCATTTATTTGATATTTCAATCAATAAAATAATTTCAACATCACTATTGTGTCACCTTTAATGATAATTATTTAATCCATAAAAATTATAAATAAATTCACATTATGTATATAATTTTATTATCTTTCTGTATACTATTCATGTTTGAAGTTTCATGATGTTTATCAATAATATAATTGTATGATTTAAGAGAGTGACATGTTGTCACTTTCTTTGGTTTTAATAATAATTAAATTATTTTCATGGTCCAAAGTCCATAAAATTAATCTATTACGACCCTTAGATTATATGGGTAGACTTTTAGTCATCCAATAGAATTTAGTAAGGTGTTATGGTAATTTTATATTCCTATTTGTACCCTTAATTACCGGATTTACCTTTAACTGTATTAAATAAAAATTACCATAGTTACTATTCATAATATCAAAAAAAAGTAACCTTTTAACATAATTTAGACCCACTAAATTCAAATATTGAATCCATTTTTCAAAATTCAAAACAATAATGTTTCAGTAATTAATTTGAAATTAATCCCGTTGATAAGAAAACAAGATTTAAAAGTTAAAATATTGACAAAGATTAAAATGTTTTTACCTATGAATTCAATGTAAAATTAATGGTAAGGACATAAATTATATTAAATTGTAAAAATATATTCTATTTATACTTTAAAAAAATTAAATATTATAATTTAAACATTTAATTATTGCGATGAAAAAAGTTGTTTTTAATTAAAATATTGTGTGTTTTTAATATTCATTAAAATATGAAATTTATCAGAATAATAGGAAAAATTTATCCAAATTTAAGTTTTATATACTGATTCCAAATAAAAATTCTATTTTGTCTAATTGAAGTTATAAACATGTAAACAACTAGATTTAAAGTGGGAGCGCCATCAAAAGGCGGCAAAAGTGCATTTTTTTTAAAATAATTATTTTACTCGAAAAATTTATTTTGTTCACATAACATGTTTTAGAAAAATTGTAAGATGAATAATAATGTTATAAAATTCAAAATTTAGTTAATAATATTTATTATGGCTTGTCTATAATAATATTGTAACAATATATCGTGGTTTAGTGAAACCCAGTATTACATACTATACAAGTTATCGAGGAAGGTCACGAGTGTGTGTAACGCCAGCCAAGAATAGTGTATGAGTATAATATAAGCTAATATGGTGTTGCGTATAGAAAAAGCTAATTTTTGTGTAACGTATAACACAAGACATCAATGAAATTAAAATAATATTTTTCATAAAATCTCGGGGTGTTACATTCTACCCCCCTTAAAATAAATTTCTCCCTCAAAATTCGTCGGGGTTATAAATGGTTTACTACTTGAAAGTTTATTTAATAGAAACACCCATCGTAAAAAGGAATACCAAAACTGAACTTCAAAAACTAAATTATGAAACGTAACGGTTACCCAAATTAACTAATCACTGGGTTTCCACATAGGAGAACATAGATGAAAATATGGATATGGAAGAGAAATCTAACCATCATGTTCTAATGGAGAGTGGAAGAGAACATGGCTATGAAAAAGACTACAATCACAATGCCAGAAATTTGTGATGATCTATGGTACCATCTGATTCATCGGATATGAGGACATTAGGACAACATTTTTGGTTTTCCAGATCATTTCCATAAAGTTGAATATTAATTAAAAGAAATACTTAATTTATTTTGGTATAATATAACTATTGTTTGTTCCTTGAACAATTTATACATCATCTCTTAAAGAAATTAAGTTGAATTTGTCTTCCATGAAGTGTTAGCAGATCATGCGATAAAATGATTGGTCATTCCATTTGTTTCAAACAAAAGGTTAGAAAAAGTAATCAAATATACATAAGTCTATCTATGGTTAGTTTAATCGTATATGATTCCAAAAATGGACTTATAATTCATCTATCAGAACACTTAATATAAAAAAACTAGTTTATACTAACCAGGGACTTCCGGTAGGCTAGTGGTAGGTGATAAAGGCATGTTGCACTTCAAATGTGGGTTCGATTCCCACAGCCTTGTCTGATGCGACGGGTTGTCGCCCGTCCAGTAGTTTTTCCTTTTTCTAAAACTACTTTATTATAACATTCCATCAATAATATCAAAAAAATTTCTAGCCTTAAATAATACTAACTTATGTCCAGCATAATCCATTCCAATCTTTAGGCTTATCCAAAATACTTCTGTCCAAGCTCATAGTATAAAGAAAACAATTACTAAAAATGTCATCTGTCAAGCATGTGAATACCATCATTTATCCCCCATATATCATACGATATATATTTTTGGTGAAATTACAAACATTTTAATACCTTAATAATGTATTCTCATATAAAATGAATACCCATTGAACATTAGTGAAAACATAAATGCTGTCAAAATTTATCACTTTCCACATACAAAAATCCCAAAATTTCTATATACTCAAACCGTGATATAACTTTGTCCCAATATCAGTCATGAGATCATTTCATTTTTTCTGTATCCAGTAATTATTAGAATATCATCTTATTTCCAAAAATATTTCTATTAATTTTCATGATTACTGGTACCATATAACTATTGAAAACCAATACGTAGATATTCCAAAATTCCACGATACCATAAATGAGATTCCATGATACTATTTTGAAATCCCATTACATAAACACTTAATCATTACACAACATCATTGTCATACTCAAAATCACAAATAGTGATCGTATGTGACTTCCCATTATCCTTTTCCTTAAGAGGTTTCTCACGTTGATCATCATTAACCCCTGGATTAGGGCATTTATTATCATAATGCCCCATTTCCTTGCACTTGAAGCATAGAAGTGTTGGTGCTGCGTTCTTTATAGTCTTTTATTTATTCACACCATTAGCAATACTTTTTTCCATTACATTGACACTCAGATACTCGATGAACTTCTTTTCCACACTTAAAATATTTTCTATCCCCTTTAAGACAATCTCCACCATGCTTCTTTACACACTTTGAGAATAAAGAAACATTCATCTTATTTTCAAAATTATTCTAAGATTTCTCCTTGAACTCCATATTTCGTTTCTTGTCAAAACCATGAGATGGATATGTAACAACAGCTTCTATTTCTACCTTGATAGCACATCACACAATTTCTTCATAGCTACTGAAGTCTCTTATAGCTAATTCCCTTAGATGAATTTGTTTTAATCCACTGAATAATCGATCAACTTTACTTTCAAGGTGGATGATAAAGCTTGATGCATACCTTGCAAGCCTTGTAAAATTTGCCTCGTATATACCAGCAGATTCATCATCCTTTTGCTTAATCTTAGGGAAGTCCTTTTCCAACTTTGTTCAAAGAATATGAGGGAAGTACTTATTGAAAAACATGTTCTTGAACTCGTCTCATTCCATGTATTCAATCTCATCTTGGGGCCTCGTATTCTTAACTACAGTACACCATTGATCTGCTTCACCTTCTAAATGGTAAATAGCAAGAATGACTTTTTCATGTTCCGAATAGTGATGTATAGAAAATATCTTTTCAGTGGTACTGATCCATTGTTTAGCAACAAGTGGATCAGAAGACCCACTGAAAGAAGGTGGATGTTGCCTCATAAAGGACTCAATAGAATATTGTTCCCTTATTTTCTCATTTGGATGTCCAGAATGATTCATAGCTTGTTTAAGTATAGAAAATTAGATTTTTCACTTCATCTCCCATAACATTGGTTTGTTACGGAGGACAATCATTGCATTTCCCATTACATTGACCAACACGGTTCTTTCGGGTTCCAGCCATCGTCTAAAAGCCAAAAAGAATTTGTGTGAGGCAAAAATCAGGCTAGGGAAAACAACATAATAAAGGGGTAGTACCTTCAATATATAACATCTTAGGGTTAATTATAAGATTGGTACTATAATTATTGGACTATAACCTATACTTATACTTAACCTTAGGGACATCCCAAGACATACATTAGAAATATATCTAGGGATCTCACTAAAGTTTTCGCTTCCTAGTTTCCAAAGGTTAACTAAAACTTTCCTCTGATACAAACTATAGAGACCTAAAACATGACATACATGGTCATTACATTAATTTTTTGGAATAATTAATACGTAATAAAAACCGACACACAATGACCATAATAGTTTAGTGTCTTTGGAAACTCAGAACATAATATTTTAATCATGGTGAACGATCATCAACATCTCCCATAAAGATCTTCCCCTTTTGTTTTCTTACCAAAAACATTTCTTTATATCATGGGGAAAATAAAACATATAAAGGATGATCTCAAATGCTCAGTAAGGGTAAGCATGGAGAAAATAAAACAAACCATATAAATTTTAACTTCAAAACATGAACATAATATTTAAACATCAAAATCTTGATCAATGACATAAAACATGGCCGTACATAGGGCATAGATCATAATGGATCATAAATAATGATAAAATAGCATGGGAATAAAACATGTAATTGTGGAAAACCATTAATAACATGATATGATTTCCATAGTATCCAAGGCATTGCTTCCAAGACCATCTTAGTGGACAACGTCCCTTTCTGAATCGAGTTCACTCCTCGTTCCAGTCCTATAACACTGAACCGGATTAACTTACTATTCCCGTCATGTCTATCTCATGAGATATAAATCTTTACCCAATGTATTGGAGGGAGATATAGATCCCACCCATCTCATAATGAAACCATTCTTACTTGTACCACAAAATAAACATAAATCATTTACCATAACCCAATGAATAAAATGGGTTTCAAAAACATCATCCCATTATAACATAATCCATACAAAACAAATGGATATCATTTCATCATAAGAAAAGTGAAACTATGTAAATAATAGAGACATTATACTTGAAACATAAACATTTGAAATAATTTCAACTTAAATGGAAAATGGTTTTGGTAAAACACTAGAAATGAATTTTGGGGGAAAATATCCTTTCTTCGTCAAAATCATTTTCTTTTCACAAAATGCCATGAAATTTTAAAAGAAAAAGAATTTTTTTGAGAATACTAATTAAATCATGTAGACTAAGATTCATTAAAATAAGGCGTTATGAAACCATAAAAATCTGTTCATGCCGTATGTGTTAAAAAACATTCTTCTCATACTTTTTCCGGAAAAGTCAAAAGGTATCTCATACTGAAAACAACAAAAGATTCCTTTCGTATATTTTACTAAAACATAACCAATAGGTAAAATTGGATTTAAAAAATTGTAGAAGGATATAAATAATATTACATATTTAGGAAACATGGATGAGGATGATAAATATGCCCCAGTAAATACCGAAGTATACACAATCTTGGATAAAAATTGAGATTGTGAGATTTTCCCTTACCTTATGTCTGAAATGCTTTGTATGTATCCTAACCTCCTATATAATGATTTAAATAATCTCATTGACTTATTAAAGAATCATATTCATTTTTATGATATCATATATGGTTCACTTATGACATTATATTACCCTTTCTTTTGTAAATTCAATGTTAAAGCAGCGTTTTGGGCAAAATCGTTTCATTTATCGTACGTGTTTCGACATGTTCTTCTTGATATTATTACTTATATACTGATTTTATTAAATCCAGAATTTAAAACATGATTTATATATAATATATATTCCATATATAAATATATATGATAGACCGATAAATGGAATTAAATACACCTTTCATAGAGACGGTAGGTCGTACGTACGCATGAACGCTGTTTTCATTTCCTTATTGAATTAAATGGAATTCAGTAAATGAAACATATATGTAAATAAATAAATTATCATTATTATGTAATATCTTTCATGATTATTTATTTTATATAATTTATAATCATACTTTAATTGTTAATCATGGAAAATGAATCTCATTGTGTTCGTGGAGATGGTAGTCCGTATGTACGCACAAACGATGATATCATTCCCATGATCGTGGAATTGTATTTAACTATTTGTATAATATTTCAGAATCAATATCAATCTAAAATAATCCTATATAGATATTTATTTACACTATTATACCCATCCAAGTAAGGTGGTGGTGGAAAACATATTACACCACAGCGTGGAGACGGTATTCCATACGTACGCACGCGCGGTGATTTCTTTTTCCGTAGGATGGATGGAATATGTAATAGGGTTGTTTCATATTTATAATAGAATATAAGTATATGGGTTATTCTTATGTTATTAATTTATTATGAAACAAATAAATAAGAAGAAGTAGTAGAAGAAAAAAATTAGAAAGAATCGTTAAAGGATATTACCTCTTCTTTGTCGCGGCTCCTCTTAACCTCATCTTAAGGCACTAGAGTTGGTCTTTTGAGGAGACTAGAACCTCTATAATTTTTATAGGGATGTTTAGAATGGAAATGGTCCGGGTTTGGCCAAGCATGAAGGCTCAAAATTGTGTAAAGACAAGAGGGAGGAGGTTCCCTTTTATAAGGGAGGAGAGGGGCATCTTTGGAAACCTCAAAAATATTAATTTATAATAAATTCAAACCCTACTTAAAAACTTCCAAAATGACTCAAATCCAAACTTATATGAGATAGGGTTGTAATATCATCAACCAATAAAATTTATACATGTTGGTAATTTATTTTAAACATTATCAACTTGATTTATCCTTATTTAATCTATTTAATTATATTTGTGGTTATAAGATTATAAATTTTAAATTGTTATAAATAAATACTTATGTGTTTTGAATTTTCCATAATTGGATTATTTATAACATTTTAGAACATATAAATTTGAATTTATAATTGTTAAATATTTTTGGTATTTTTAAACAATTTTATATTTTGTTATTTTTATAAAATAACAATAGTGTCAATTTTAACCCTATTCATTTCTTTGGATTTAAATTAAATCCAAAAAGAAGATATGTTTGAAATAAAGGCTTTAATAGATTCATAACATGTCATATTTCTCTATAAAGTTAGTTGATCACATTAAATAGTTCAAATAATATTTATTTTATATTTTTAAAACCATTTATTTGATATTTCAATCAATAAAATAATTTCAACATCAATATTGTGTCACATTTAATGATAATTATTTAATCCCTAAAAATTCTAAATAAATTTACTTGATGTAGATAATTTTATTATATTTCTAGAGACTATTCATGTTCGAAGTTTCATGAAGTGTATCACTAAATTAAAATTATTATACTTATAAGATATAAGAGAGTGACATGTTGTCACTTTCATTGGTTTTAATAATAATTAAATTATTTTCAGGGTCAAAAGTCCCTACAATTAATCTATTCCGACCCTTAGGTGATATGGGTCGACTTTTAGTCATCCAATAGAATTTTGGCAGGTGTTAGGGTAAATTTATAATCTTATTTTTACCATTAATTACCCGATTTACCTTTAAGTACAGTAAATAAAAATGACCCTAGTTACTATTCATAATAAAAAAAAAATAAAAGTAACATTTTAACATAATTTGGAACCACTTAATTCAAATATGGAATCCATTTTTCAAAATTCAAAACACAGAAGTTGTAGTAATTAATTTAAAATTAATCCCATTGTTAAGAAAACGGGGTTTAAAAGTTAAAACATTGCCAAAGATTAAAATGTTTTTACCTATGAATTCAATTTAAAATTAATGGTGAGGACATAAATTATGTTAAACGGTAAAAATATATTCTATTTATACTTTAAAACCATTCAATATTATAATTTAACCATATAAATTATTGCGATGAAAAAATTTGTTTTTAATTAAAATATAGCGCGTTTTTACTATTCATTAAAATATTAAAGTTATCAGAATTATATGAAAATTTTATCCAAAATAAATTTTTATATCCTGATTCCAAAGAAGAATTTTATTTTGTCAAATTGGACTTATAAACCTGTCAAAAACCAGATTTAAAGTGGTTGCACCATCAAAAGGCGGCAAAACTGCATTATTTGAAAAATACTTATTTTACTCGAAAATTTTATTTTGTTCACATAACATGATTTAGAAAATGTGTAAGATGAATAATAATCTTATAAAATTAAATATGTAGTTAATATTATTCATTACAGCTTGTCCATAATAATATTATAACAATATATCATTGTTTAGTGAAACCCGATATTGCGTACTACAAACGCTATCGAGAAAGGTCGCGATTGTGTGTAACACAAGCCAAGAATAGTGTTTGCGTATAATATAAGCTAATACGGTGTTGCATATAGCAAAATCTAATTTTGGTGTAACGTACAACACAAGACATCAATGAAATTAAAAGAATATTTTTCATAAAATCTCAGGGTGTTACAAAACTTGTGACAAAATAACCAAATCTAATCACACCCAATGTTTTGAGTAGGGTGTGAACCAAATCCCAGTTGTATTCCACCACTAAAATATTCCAATTGATAAACATTCAATGTTGAAAATTTTGCAATTTTTCTTAAACATGAAATGCAAATAAAATTTTTAAACAGATGAAACTTTAAATAAAAACTGTTTCCAAGTGGGCTAATTTAATGAATCAACACTTTTAAATAGAATACCAAATATACTGAATTTTATAGAAAAACATAATATATTCCTACTGTAAGCATAAATTATCTAATGAGAACTAGCAATGGAAAACAACTGTATTCACTTGCTCGTTGTGGGTCCCAGACACCTCGTACTCATTGAAAATAACCATACAAATATATGTTCTCAGGACCACGAGCCACTAGTAGGGATCATACCCATAATCGTAGGGTCCCCCAACATCATTATTATAAATTTTTAGTTAGTGTTGTCATCATCAAACTTGTAATGTGAAAATGGGGCCAAACCCCATAGGATCATTAGCATACCAGTACACGTCATCCCACACAGATACCTGGTTATTCCCTATTGTGCTCAAAAAGTTACACAATCCATGAAATACAATTGGCACATGAAAATACCCCTTCAAATTCACACAACCACCAAACAGACCACATACATGTCACATGATCCCCTTTTTCATTGAAATTCATTTTGGAAATCCTACTTATATTAAAACAACCCACAACACAATCCACCTCTCTTTACCACATCAACAAATCCTTTAAAATATTTTATAAAATACTTCAAAGATCGTAAAAATCAAATCAAAACCCTTTCACATTAAAATATAAAATTTCAAAATTAAACTCCTACCAAAATAGTTGGGCAGCATAGTTCCACATGTTATATAAATCAAGAAATCATTTAAAACCTTCACAAAAAAATTCCCATGAGTGTAACCATGTTTCTCACATAAAATATTTCAAAATACACTCTTTGAACACCAAAATCAAACCAATATCACATAAAACCCTAATTGGAAGCCATATCATCATTTAATAATACTATTCCATGACTCAAAAAACAACCCCAATGAACAGAAAATGGGTTACACAAACAAAATATTCAATTTTTCACAAAATGCATCTTAAAAACCAACCGCTTAACAAATGTAGCCAAATATAAAATTTTCACCAAACACAGTGGAAGAGAATCATACAAAAATATAAATCAAGAAAAACTAACTCATAAAATAATGCTTACACATGGAATCATATACCATTTGTTCCAACAACTCCAAACCATTGTACGAAACGTCAATCACACAACTACCGCACCACTAGGTAGTGAAATCAAGCCCAAATACAAAATAATTCACCAAAAAGGAAAAAAATCAAATCCTAGGTATATACCCTAATTTCCGGACATTTTATAACCTTAACAATAGTGTATGAAACCCTAAGAAAAATAGAGTAACATGAGAAGAAACCCACTTACTTGAGATATCAAGAATAAAACGCCCCAAATACACCATTAGATGAATTTAATAACATCCAAAAATGAAATTTGTTGTTGAATATGGGTGAGGAGGGCGTGTAGGAACCATAATGTGGGAAAAAGTTTTAAAAATGAAGGATTTATGAAGGAAACAAATTACCTATTCAAATATAGATGATTTAAGAAAGATTGAATATTTTCTCCTTAATCCGTGATGGAAATGAGATTTATAGAGTGATAAATTAAGATGGGGCATGCCTGGGGATGTTTTCATCAAGTGATATGTGGAATCACTGAAATATAAAAAATGAGTAAGATACTAAATTAATTTTTTTTAAACTAGAAATGGGCTTACAGGATGACCCAATTTCTAAAATAAAAACCAACATCCACCTTGATTATGGATTCCTAGAGGGTCCAAATTGATATGGTGGTATTAATAGGTTATGTGAGGCCATTTATCATGTGGAATGAGTGAAAAATGTTGAACAATTAAAGTGTTTTATAAGAAACAAAATTGGTTTTTGAATATGAAAATGAGATAACAATTTGGCCAAAATCATGAAAACTCACACTTTCCTCCAAAAATGTGTGGGAAACCTACAAAAAAATGGGAATTAAATGAAAAAAGAATAAAATAAATCATGGATACGAAAATTATCTCCACCATAAATCATTCCACCAACAGAAATCCAAAACAAGGCTAAAATCAAAAACCAAACCCAACTGATAGGCCAAAATGGACTCCTTTGCCAAGTTTTTCCCACCCCCAAAATGCTACAATATCTCTAGTTTGTCAATCAATAAATGAATAATATCATGAACCAAAACATAAACCACTTTCCAAAAATGATCAAGAACATTCAAACAATATCCCAAAACAAAACACCTCAATCACTTTCCGAACAAGACCCAAGTAACTTACCTGGAATGATCAATGAAAACAAATGAGGGATCAACAGTTTCAATTAAAAAAAACTATTGGGAGTAATCTAATACCAATGTTTAATCATGGAGGAAGTTGATGGTTAAATTAATCTGAACAGGACTACATATTTCTAGACCAAAACTAGGTACAAAACTATGTTACTGATACAGGGATGCAGAAACAGAATCCCCACCATAAGGGGCAACACAATTTGTTTATTTTTTCATTATGGAATTGGGAAACTAAAAGTGGGAGGCCTTAATGGACTCCCAAAAAAAGGGGTATACTTTTTTTAGTACCCCCTATTTTTGTTATATAACCCCTTTCCTCATGTTTTTCCAAATGGTGTGTCTTTGATCGGGTTTCCATAAAATAGAAAATTTCCATAAAAGAGGGAGTTCTTAAAAAATTGAGAGTTCCATAAAATAGATAGTTTCTATAAGATATATATTTTCCATAAAATAGAGATATTTTATAATATATGGAGTTTCTATAATGTTGGGTGTTTCCATAATGTTTGTCGTTTCCATACAGTGGGATGATTCCATAAAGTGGGGTGTTTCGATGAAGTGGGTTATTTCCATAAAGTGGGGTGTTTCCATAAAGTGGGAAGTTTCTATAATAAAATTGTTTCCATAAAACAGGTAAAGGAGAAAAATTGGAGAGTTTTGGGGTTTTATAAGAATTTTTGGGACCAAAAGGAAGGTCACAAGATCCATACATAGTTGACAAAAACCTTGTGGTCAAAGCTTGCGTAGAGGTCAAATCTAGATCCTATTTTTTTAGGAGCTTAATTGTTTTTTGATATATATATATATATAACTACAAAACGACCCTATTTTTAGATTAATCTCCCAATAAGGCTGTAGAACCCTCCCCACATGAGTTGGATCCAACCTAAAGCCTTCCCATGGTGATTTCAAGCCTGATTGATTGGGAAAGTGCCAATCTTCTTGGTTCTTCTCTGTTTTCTGAAAACTCCACCTTCTCTCCTTCACTTTTTCATTGATCTACTCCTCATGTGGGTAGATATAAGATTCATAACATCATTTAAGTACAAATATGGTGTTTATCATGATAGAGGAAGAGATCTAAGATGCTTTCTTAGAATCCTGTTCCGATTCTTGAGGTATGTCACCATTCGTTCCTAATTTGTCACATTGTCTTAGATCCGCTTAGATCTACATATTATATCTCCATTATTCTTAGATATGAACCTATATTTGGTAGATATACATTTTTTAATTTCAATTAATTCAATATTGAGTTGTGATCTTACTAGGATAAGAGAACTATGGCCATTCTTGGAGAATCGACTCGTCTTCTTGTGTATTCTTCATCTGTTGTCAAGTTTCATCAAAAAAATCAAGGTAGGTGGCTTCAATATCATCTACCCTTGATATAATTTATTTTATTAGTTTCAAATTAGTTTATTTGAATGGTATTTATTGTGAAAATCATGGAGTAAAGTTTCTTCAATGATGGTTTATTTTTTTAGTGAAATCGTAAAATTTTGGTGAATTATTGTTCAATATTATTTGGCCTCTTGAATTTAAAATGATGATTTTAAATTTTTGACTTTCAAGAATTTTTTAATTGTTTTATGAAAATTTGGTATTCAATAAAAAATGCGTTTTTATTGATGAATTTTGGGCATGATCGTTAGTCATATTGGTGTGTGAGTCCATATTGTATTTATAGGGCTCAGTTGAAATATGACCTTATGCTTAGTTCAAAAGGTTAAATGGAACATGGGATATAAATATCATATTTCATATACATGGCATGGATGAAATATGACATTGTTCACGGTTCTAAAGCGTTAATGTAACATGGTAACATTTAACTTGTAACAACTCGGTAGATCGATGAGAAACTGCTCATGAGTATGGAACTATCCTAACGTAGCATGCATGGTTGATTTCATGGCTTTGTGGAATGGTTGGGGATGCCAATAAATGGATTTTTTGAAATTATTTTAAATCTTTTTTATTTTTTTTCTATAAAAATATCTTTCTGGAAAAATTGGGTTTACTTGCATTTGAATGCTTTTAGTAATGAATGGTTTTGGAAAGTTTATATTTTGTTATAAACTGTTTTTGAGAAATTGTTTTATATAAATTGATTTATATAATTGTTTATAACTTTTCTATCCTAGTGGTGAGAGTAGGTATTTCATTGTGGAAAACCTACTGTGTTTTATAGTCACCTCTTCTTTGTCACTTTGGTTCTTTTGCAGATGCTATATTCTGGGACAATAGAAAAAGTAATATTTCACACGTGTTTATCACTACCTCATGATGTATGGGCTATTCAGAGATTGTGGAACTTGGAGCTTATGGATCATGGAGTCTTAAGGTATTTAGAGAGTCTTGTGTAGTTTATCCACTATGTACTTTGATACTTGGCTATTCTTCCCATGTTGGTTACTTTGATGTGGTTTCGAAATACATGAAGTTGTTGAGTTGTATTTCATTCATTCATGCATCATATAGTGAATGTTTGGTTATGGTTAGATAGTTTATTTCCTAAAGGGTAAATCATCCCCCACATGTATTTGAAACCCTTCAGAATTTCTTTCCATCCTCTAGCATCTCGGGGATGTCGCTTAAGTCCAAATAACAATTCATTGTACTCCAAAGCCAATGAGAATTGTCAGTTCATTACAAATGGTTCTCTTTTATAATATTCTAGTCTAAGGAATAGACAATAAGGGATTTCATCTCCAAGACCATGAATACTAATGACTACTTATTAGAAAAGGACTGTACTAGATGATAACATTTATATCCCAAAGGAAGGACCAAACTAATACATTATAAAGGAATGACTTCCCACTAGGAGTGCATACATCATTTCAATGAATGATTCATGTTGTGAAATAAATGTTAATTGGTTATCAAATTGATGATTTTGAAATATAGAATTCTTATCATATTTTGAAAATAGTTTAATTTTCAAAGTCATGTGAAGTGTTTTCAAAAATGGTTGAACATGGGAAAAGGTTATTTTGGAAAGAAATGTTGTGATAGTTGATGTGATAGAATTTGAAATGATAATACAACAGTTGCCAGAGAGTTAGACTAATGGTTTTTTTATTAGTTTAGAAAATAGAAAATAGTAGGCATCATCGAAACCAACCTGAAGAAGCTACGGAGAATGTGGTTTCACTAGAAAAATGTGTGAACCAAGTGCTGGTACAGATTACTCTCCATGATTTTCAATCTGTGGACATAGGGAACTGGAGGAATGATCCATGACACATGGATTATTTAATCTAGTTCACGAAGTAAAATCCAACTAATTTATGGGGGTGATTATGAAATTGGGAAGGCAGAGGTGTGGCTATATATGATGAATCATATCTTCAACTTCATCGGCACACTGTTAGAGCTAAAGGTAATGCTAAGGATGTATATTCTCGAGGATCTAGCATGTCAGTGGTTGGATTTATCGGTGTAGGAAGAATTGGATGAAGGCAATACAAGGGAGAATTTTGAGGAATTGTTCAACAAACAATTCTATCCTAACATGTTCAAGATCTAGAAAATGATAAACTTCATTATCCTAAAACAAGAGAGTCTCTTTGTTATAGAGTATGCAGATAAGTTCATGAACTTAGTTCACTTTGCACCAGAAGTTGTAGAAGGTGCCTCTTAGAAGGAACACATCTTCGAATCAGGGCTACGATAGGAGATTCGATCAATGATAGAAGTACTTTGTATTATAGATTATACAAAGATGGGGAACAGAGTGATTGTAACTGAACGTGATATCTTGGGATCTATGGGAGGAGGCATGATGATACCTATAGGAAATGATGGGAACTCAACCACTAGGAACAAGCAAAGTGTGATTTTTGGATACAGGATGCCCGATTTCATGGCCATGTAATTCTAGAGAAAGGCATTTCTATTGATCTGGAAATGATAGAAGTCATTATCTATTGGAAACCACTGAAAAATGTTTTCGAGATACAATTTTTTGTTGGTCTAGTTGGTTACTACCGACACTTTGTGCATGATTTATCATGACTAGATTCACCAATGAATGTCCTAACAAATAATAATTCTATATTCCAATAGAAAGAGGAATGTTAGAAGTCTTTACAGGAATTGAAAGTTCATCTTACATCAACATAAGTCTTGATCTTTCCAGAATCAGGAAAGAGGTATGTGGTGAATTGTGATGCTTTAGGATCAGGGTTGGGTTGTGATCACATGAAAATAGATCATGTGGTTGCTTATGGATCAAGACAGTTTAAGGGGCATGATAAGAATTACACAAAAAAATTATTTGGAGTTAGTTGTAGTCGTCCATGCATTGAAAACATGGAGACGTTATCTCTTTGGTGAGAAATTTAATGTGTTTATGGATCAAAAAATCATGAAACACATTTTCTCATAGCAAGATTTGAATATGAGGAAAAGGAGATGAATGGAGTTTCTCCAAATGTTTGACTTTGACTTTATGAACATAGTAGGGAAAATAAATTCAGTGGAGGATGAATTGAGTAGAAAGTCATATGCTCAAATGGAAAAAGAAGCTTCAGACGAATGGCAATTGATTTCATTCTTAGCCGATGTGAATGTGGAATGTGAAGACTAAGGTGATGTTGCAGTTTTCATTTCATCTATGCTTATTCCTTATTTATTAAAAATGATCAAAGAGGAACAAACATCTGATATAGAATGTCTGGTTGTAAGTTTAAAACTCAATGGTGGGGAGACCATTGAGGTCTATAAACATAATGGGGGTTCAGTTTTGTGTTTTAGAGATCATATGGTTGTATCGATGGTTTTTCAATAACAACTCCTTCATGCATACCA
Organism: Viscum album; assembly: GCA_963277665.1. Classification (NCBI taxonomy): domain Eukaryota; kingdom Viridiplantae; phylum Streptophyta; class Magnoliopsida; order Santalales; family Viscaceae; genus Viscum; species Viscum album. The sequence goes on from OY728122.1 coordinate 1,261,556,652, forward strand.
CCATTCGAGATGAGATGTACATCCAAGTACACAGAAGATTTTAAGGAGTTGAAGGTTCAATTTTGGTGGAGCGACATGAAAAGGAAGGTGGTTGAGTACGTCTTGAGGTGCTTAACATGTCATTTGGATAAATCAGAGTTTCATAGACCATCTAGTATGTTACAATCATTTCCCATACCAATGTTTAAATGGTATCATATAACAATAGATTTTGTTACAGGTCATCCATGAATGGTCCAAAAACACAATTCCATTTGGTTGATAGTGTATCGTCTAACCAAGCCAGCCTATTTTATCCCTATTAGTGAAACTCATAAGGTAGAGGATCATTCAAATATCTATATCCATGAATTGGTAAAGTGTAATGGCGTGCCAATGTAAATAGTCATATATTGAGATCCGAGGTTCATGTATCATTTCTAGAAATCTGTACAGCAATCCCTTGGGACCTAGTTGACTATGATCACGATGTACCATCCTTAGATGGATGGGAAATCTGAGCACATGATGCAAACGTAGGAAGACATGTTGCAGGCTTATGTAATGGATTTTGGTGGCTCATGGGAGCAACATATACCCTTAGTGGAGTTCTCATACAATAACATCTACCAAGCCTCGATACACATGGCTTAGTTTGAAGAATTCTATGGGCATCCTTGTCATTCTCCACTATGCTATCCAGAAACGGTGGAAACATCACTAGTGCGGAAAATCCATGTCCCTAAAAAACAGAGAAGATTCATTTGATTATAAATAGGATGGATACAGATCAAAGTTGTCAAAAATCATATGTAGCTCACCGTAGAAGACCGTTTTCATTCATTGTGGGTGATCATGTCTTCTTGAGGATCTCTCCAAGTACTGGACATTGTCATTTTGGGAAGCAAGGAAAGTTATCTCCAAGATACTTTGTCCCTTTTGAGATACTAGAATGGGTTGGTGAGGTGGCATATCGGTTGGATTTACCACCATGGTTTGGGTTGGTGCATAACATATTCTATGTATTTCAGTTTAAAAAGTATCACCCTGATCCTGACCATGCGATCAGATGGTATCACGTTGACCTAGAACCAGATGCATCATTTGTACATATCCTAATGTGGATCATGGATAGACAAGAGAAAGTCTTGTGTGGGAAAATCATTGGACTAATTATGGTATTATGGAAACATTGTCAGATTCAGGAAGAGACATGGGAACATGAGAAGGAAATGAAAGAGTAATTGCTGAAACTATTTTTGGCCAGGGAGGGTTTTCTACTTTCTGAGGATGAAATGACTAATGGGTGGGAGAATGTAGTACCCCTGGTTTCGGGTACATAACCCCTTTCCTCATGTCATTTTAAATGGTGTGTCTTTGATTGGGTGTCTATAAAATAGAAAGTTTCCTTAAAATAGAGAGTTTCCATAAAATATAGGGAGTTTCCATAAAATAGAGAATTTCTATAATACAGAGAGTTTCAATAATGTTGGGTGTTTCCATAATGTTGGTTGTTTCAATAATATGGGTTGTTTCCATAAAGTGTGGGTGTTTTCATAAAGTGGGTTGTTTCCATAATGTGGGGTGTTCCATAAAGTGGGATGTTTCCATAAAAAATGTGTTTCCAATATAATGGTATAGGTGAAGTATGGGAGTGATTGGGGGTTTTATAAGGTGTTTTGGGACCAAAAGGCAGGTTGCACGATCCATACACCATTGGCCCAAACCTATTGGTCAAAACATTCCCCAATGTCAAATCTAGATCTTATTTTCTACGAGCTGACTCATTTTCCACTATTTATATCTTTTTGGCTTCAAAGGACCCTATTTCGAGATTACTCTCCCTAGAAGTCTGTAGAACCCTCCACACACAAGTTGGATCTAACCTAGAGCATTCCCTTGGTGATTTCAAGCCCGATTCTTGGGGTAAGTGCCGATCTTCTTGGTTATTTTCCATTTTCAGCAAACTCCTCCTTCTCTGTTTATCATTTTTTAGATCTATTCCTCATATGGAAAGATATATGTTTGTTAATGTCAAGTAATTCTAAATATTGTGTTGTTCATGATAGATGAATAGATCTAAGCTTCTTTCTTCGAATCTTGATCCGATTCTTGAGGTATGTCACCATTCATTCCAGATTTGTCACTTTTTCTTTGATCTTCTTAGATCTAATTCTCCGATCGCCATTATTTCTCAGATCTGAACCCATAGTGGGTATATATACGTTTTTTATGAAAATTAATTCAATTTTGATTCATGAGCTTTCTAGGATTATAGAACTAAGGCCTTTCTTGGAGAATCGACCCGTGTTATTGTGCGTTCTTCATCTATTGTCATGTTTCATCAAAACCTTCAAGGTAGGTGGATTCAATATCATATCATCTTGTTAAAATTGATTTTATTAGTTTCAAATTGGGTTATTTTAATCAGATTTATTCTGAAAATTCTTGAACAAATCTTCTTCGGTGATGATTTTTGATCTTAGTGATATTTTGAAATCTTGGTTACTTATTGTGCAATGTGATTTACCCTGTCAAAAGTAAAATGATGATATTGAATTATTTATTTTATTTAATTGTTAAATGGGTTGATTAAAACATTTTTTTTAAAAAATGGTGTTTTTATTGAAAATGTGTTTTGGTATGATCGTTGGTCAAATTGGTGTGTGATTTCATATTTCATTTCTGGGGTTTTGTTGAAATATGACCTTGTGCTCAGTGCCAAAGGCTAAATTCCACATGATTTATAAATTTCATATTTCATATAAGAGTCTTGGTTGAAATATTACCTTTTTCTCAATTCCTAAGGGTTAATGTAACATTGGAAATAATTACCTTGTGATGACTTGGTAAATAGATGAGAAACCACTCAGGAGTATGAAACTATCATAACGTAGCATGCATGGTTGGTTTCATGGGTTTTTGGAATGTTTTGGTATGCCTAGAAAATGTTATTATGAAATTATTTTAAATCTTTTTTAGTTTTTTTTTTCAAAAAATATCTTGCCGGAAAAATTGGGTTCACATGCACTTGTATGCTTTTTGTAATTAATGGTTTTGGAAAATTGATTATATTTAGTTATAAACTATTTGGGAAATAAATTATAGAATATTTATTATATAAATTTTCAAAATCTTATATCCTAGTGGCATGAGTAGAGATGTCATTGGGGAAAACCTACTAAGTTTTATACTCACCCCCGCTTTGGAATATTGGTGCTTTTGCAAATGTAGTCTTCTGGGACAAGGGAAAATTAAATATTTTATACGTGTTTAGAACTACCTCTTGATGTTTGGTAAGATCAGATATTTTGGAGCTTAGAGATTGAGGAGCATTGACAATTGAGGTCTTTGGAGTGTCTTGTATAGTTTATATACTATGTACTTTGATACTTGGTTATTCTTCCTTTGTTTCTTACTTTGATGTGGTTTTGAGATACATGAAGTTGTTGAGTTTTATTTCATTCATTCATGAATCATATAGTAAATTTTTGGTTAAGTATGGTTGGTTTATTGGTTTATTTCTTAAATGGAAAATCTTCCCCCACATGTATTTGAAACCATTCATCATTTATTTCCAGCCTTTGGCATCTTGGGGATGTCTGTTAAGGCATAGTAATGACTCATTGTACACTCATGCCAATGAGAATTTTCATGGCATTACTCTTTCATTAAAATTTTCCAAAAGACCATTCATGATACTCATAGTGGGTCTCCCAAACATGAGAACCAGCCATCATAACTGACCAGCATAGGGTGGAATGAAAAGACCCCAAAATTGAAATAGTTGGCATAACCACAAAGTTAGTCTGCATAGTTTGGGAAACCATTCGCTAACCCTGTGAAACCTTCTGTCCAAAAGAGAATATTTTCCCAATTACATGGACCAAGGCACACATCCATTCAAAGACCATGTAGTAACAAATTTCTCTTATCACATAGTTTCCTAGGTCGGTGCATGGTTACTAATAATAGTGCTCTTCAATCTTCTTAGCCCAAATTTTATCCTTTTCTCTAAAAATTCAATGGAATCCCAAGTGAAAATAACATGAACTCTAGCTATAACAATGAAATGTGGTCCTCCCTCTTCTACCATAGAATAGGAACAATTGGAACAAGAAGATGAAACTAGTGTTTTAAACTATTACTATCAGTCATAAAAAGGATGGTAATTAGACAAAAACATTTACTGACCATGGCATTTCCCTACCTATAAGCAATCATTACTCTGGATCCTATGGATGGGGCTCAGATGATCGAAACATCTTCGGCCCCACAGTCAGGCCTTGGGTAACCCCTAAAAATAACCTCTTCATTCGATGCCACAAAAAAATACATTGTGATCCTAGATGGGTTCAACAAGACACAACACACTCCAAACTCACTTTACCAAAACCATACATTTTTCTGAAACAAGAGATTAGAAGATGAACACACATCACCCATTGTTTCATTGGATGAAAAATTGAAAGAGGGATGAACATATGAAAAAACCATCTTCTAAATAGAGGATGTTATGATTTTCTGAAGGGAGTCACACTTTCAACAAAATAGAGACTCAAAGAAGATTGCTGAACCTTCACTTTTACAGTCAAATGAGAACATGACATCACCAGGTGTCACAAAACATGACCCTTATGACTGATAGAAACAATATATGGATTGAGACCTTGTTATGAGTACCCAACATCACACGATTTCTTAAGAATGGCCATTTATGGCTCTATTGACTATATTCCCCACATAGGTGTTTTAACATGAACCCTTATTTCAGAGAGACTTATGAAAGACCCAAATACCCTCTTAGACAAAATTTTACACCGATAACCCTAGACCACTCCCACCTTTGGAGACTCAGGTAACATAAGGAACTAAGGTCTCTTTCAACCTTCCATGACCACTCTCCCACTACAAGAGGATCCAAAAAACCATGAAATGAAATGGTGCAGACATAACCTCCAAAGCTCGAGAAAATGACTCATTGTGTTAATCAATTGGAGAACTTCCCAATGGACAAGAAATATTTTCATTAATTATGTTTTGTATTAAATATTTATGCTGGAATACCCAATCAAATGAGAGAACCCAAGGACCCGTCCAATCTGGTCCATTGGTAAAAAAAATCACTTGTCAGAACCAAACACAGGTGGGGTGCCACCACAATGGCCTCCAGAACTTTTCTCAAAAGAGACCACTAACTTTCCCTTTAACCCAACATACCCACCAAACACAAACCCAAAACATCATTCAAAAAAGACGAGTTATTGATCTCAAAACATCCCACAACAACAAGATTTCCAAAAACACATAATACACACCACCCAAACCACTCATCAAGAGATCATGTTTTCCTTTAAAAGATGTCACTTCATTGAAAATAAACGGGTCGGTGGTTAGTGAACCCACCAATGGTATCCTATGGGCCTCAAACATGCATGTTTCCATGCCACACCAGGCACCCTCCTCATATCCATCCCAAAACACATCCATTCATGCTATTAACCATCCTTCATCTTTTATAACCCAATTCATGTGGTCTCTCATGGATATACCAATGGATAAAGCCAAAATTTCTTCCACTTTTCAAAACTGAATCATTCAACAGAGACTTCCCTTTTTCCAAAACCCACTAACCAAAGAATAAAAACATAATTTACATCTTACAAAACATTTCATAAATCCCCTATCATTTAAATTAAAACTCAATTTTAATCCTTAAATTAATTTCAATACTTTTCATCCCATTTCAAAACACACCTTGTTTTATTAAAAAAATATCCCTTTCATCAACACCCATCCATTAAACACCCCATCTCTTCTTATTTAAACAATATTACAAGGATTAAAAAAACATCTCAATTGATTACTAGTTACCAAATAAAAATTCATCTTAAAACCCGACACATAAATTCCCAAAACACTTCATTAAACTAAAAAAACATGTCAATAATTCAGCAATGTCTATTTGTAATAGATTTTTAAAACCCACTCAAACATAATTCATACTTTTAAAAGAGGTGCAAACACACCACTTGCAATTTCAAAATAGTTCAGAAAATTAATTTCCACCATTTTAGAAATCAATTCGCTTCATATTTACTGTAAAATAATTTCCTAAATGTTCACATTTCTTAAATCAAGTCTTATTTATTATTTTAAAACCATGATTCCTAGATTCCAAAAACCAAAGGATAGAAGATAATGCGAGTGGATTCTAGTTTTTGTGGGTGACTTCAAAATATGGATTTCACCTATAAAAAAAATAAATTAACCATCATAGAGAGTGTTCTAGGAAAATATACCTACCGCCACATGGCTTGCTAGGCCGTGTGATCTCACTGAGACCATTAACCGAACTCTTTTTTTAATTTTCCCAATCATTGATGACCCATGGAAACAAAAGGACTCGGATAAAACCAGACTTCCCCTGGTGAGTTGAATCCCATCATGATGTGGGCTTTCTAGGCACCAACTCATTATCAGAATTTCATGTTCTGAAAAATATATCTCTAGACTATCCTGAATCTTCCCAAATAACATGACCCAGTAGAGTGAACCTCACCCCATGCTCTGATACCATTTTTTAACAAACCGAATCATGTTTCCATCAGAATCAGCACCAAACCTAGACCATGGTAAGGTCCAAAGGGTGTTCTCGATCCCTATGGGATAGCATAAGTGCCCAAGTATTGAAAAATGATATTTAGGAATGATTTACTAGAGTTTATATACATAAAACAACAAACTAGTCCAATATATCAAATCTGGATTTGTTAAACCAAAGCATCCTTTACAAAATAAATTATAATTGAATTACAAAATCTAAAATAGAACTGAAAGACTAAAACAAAGGAACAATGTCAAAAGGACATCCCAAGATCCTCCTCATGGAAAGAGGCACCACCCTCAAGCCATCTTAATGACACTACACCAAGGAGGACCGATAAAAAATAGAACTAGTGGCTCTAAAAGATTTTCCAAACTTGCGAAAAATAACCAAATCTAATTACACCCAAATGTGTAAGTAGGTTGTGATCCAAATACCTTTAGTATCCCATGACTAAAATATTCCATGTGATAAACATTCAAAGTGTAAAATCCTGGATGTTTTCAAAAACATGAAATGGTAAAATAAATTATAATGAGATGAAACTTTAAATAAAAATAGTTTTTAAGTGGGATACTATAAAGAATAAAAAAATTTAAATATAATACCAAATGTACTTAATTTTTCAGCCAAATATACTGCATGTTGATGGTAAGAATAATGTATCTAATGAGCACTAGCTCACTGTGGGTCCAAGCTACCTCGTGCACAATTTAATGTAACCAAACAAATATCTGTTCACGTGCACACGATCCACTAGTAGGGGCATACACAATACCTAGTGGTCCCCCAACATCATCATCATCATAGTTTAGTTAGTGTTTTCATCTTGAAACATTATACATAAAACAAGGGCCAACACGCACGAGATCACTAGCATACTAGTACACGTCCACCCACATAGATACCTGATTTTCCCTCTTGTGATCAAACAAGTTTTACAAGACATTAAATTCAATTTGAACATAAAAATACCACTTCCAAGTCACAGAAACACCAAAAAACCCACACACAAGTCACATGATCCCCTTGTTCATACAAATTCATTTTGAAAAACGTACTCACACCCAAACAACCCACAACACATTTCACCTCTCTTTCACACTTCATCAAGTCCTTTAAAAAAATTTATAAAACCATTCCAAGAAACTACACATCATATAAAATCCCCTTCACATTAAAATATACCATTTATAAAGTACACTCCTTCCAAAATAGTTTGGAAACATAGTTTCATGTCTTATATAAATCAAGAAACCATTTAAAACTATCCCAAAATAATTCCAAAGAGTGTAACCATGTTTTGGACATAATCCTTCTAAAACCCCTATTTGAAGACAAAAATTATACCAATATCACATAAAACAATATTTTTCATCCATAACATCATTTAATAAAACTATTAATTGAATCCTAAAACAACCCCAATTATCTCAACATGGGATACACCCAACAAATATTCATTTTTTCCAAAAATGCAAATTAAAAAACCACCACTTAACAAATACTATCAAATATAGTTTCCAAACCCTAAAAAAGGAATAGAATTATGCTAAAAATATAAATCAAGAGAAACTAACTCATTCAATAATTATTACACATGGAATCACATACCATTTTTTCTAAAATATCCAAATCGTAGTGCAAAACTTCAATCACACAAATTCCACACCACAAGGAAGTGAAATCAAGACCTAATCCAACAAATTTAACCAAAATGACCCAAAATCAAAACCTAGGCATGGAACCTTACTGCATCAAATTTTAGAACCTCATGAAATGCTGAAAACCCCTATGAAAATGGGGTAAATTAGAAGAAACCCTCATACATGAGATATCTTGAATAAAACACCCCAAATATTCTGATAGATGAATTTTAAAACAGCCAAAAATTCATGCGAGGTTCGAATAAGTGTGATGATGTCATTTAGGAATTTTATTATTGGAAAATGAGTAAAAATGATGGAGTTATGAAGGAAACAAATTAACTATTCAAAGATGGATGATTTCAGAATAATTGCGAAGTTTCTCCCTAATCCGCGATGGAAATGATCTCCAAAGAGTGAGACATGAATATAGGATCACGCCTAGGGATTTTGTCTTCTATCAGGAGGTTGAATCACTGAAAAAGAGTAATAAATGAATAATATATTAAATAATTTGTTTTAAAAAAATTGGAAATGGGCTTATAGGCAGGCCCGATTCCTTAAATATAAACCCAAATCCACAATGAGTATGGATTCATAGAGGGTCCAAATTGATATTGTGGTGTTAATAGGATTGGGTAGGCCATGTTGGAAGTGTAATGGGGGAAATTGTTTAAAAAATGAAAGAGTTATAAAAGAAACAAAATTGGTTTTTGAATCTAGAAATGGGCTCATGGTTTGGCCCAAATCATGAAAACTCACCTTTTCCTAAAAAAAACTGAATGGGAAACCCCCACCACACAACAAGAATGAGAATTAAATGAAAAATAAATTTAAAATAAGTTATGGATGTGACAATACATACATTAACCCTTTCCTAGTTAGCTTAGTTATCATGATTGACAATCATGATAAATTTTGGACAAAACATCAATTGTACCCTACTAATCCATGAAAACTACAAATTTCTGTGACACTAGATTTTCTAGTCCATTACTTAATTGGATTTTTTTAAGGTTCTATAAAAATTCCCATAAATTTTGATCACATGTCCCATGAATGTGACTTTTTACATACTGAAGTCACACTTTCTAAAATTGTTGTACAAATTCTCCAACCATAAGATCACCAACACAAGAATTAGATATTCTTTATATTTTTCCTTACTCTACGAGTATATAGGAATATCATAGATAAAAACATCCAATTTTTCTGAGATAATTTCTAATGAATTTATTCATAAAATCCATGAATATTTATCGAGAATTTGTATGTCTGAAGGGAATCACCAGAAACTCATAGTGACCATACCTTGTGTGGAAGTCTTTTGAATATCTTCCTTCTCCAGATTTAGCTAGTGATATCCAGAATGAATATCCTCCTTTTAGAAGTATTGATCTTCTTGTAACTAATATAACTAGTCATCAATCCTTGTAAAATGATACTTTTTCTTTATGGAGATCTTTTTGAGTTCCTGATAACTGATACACAACTTTATTGATCCATCCTTCTTCTTGAAAGAGAGCACCGGTGCACCCCAATATGAGTCACTAGGGTGTATGAAAACATTGTCCAAATTCTCTTTTAGCCACTAATTTAACTCCTATAGTTCGATAAGAGCCTTCCTATAGTTACAGTTTGAGATAGGATTATGTATGATTTTGAGTTCTATTGAGAACTCTGCCTCACAATCCGAGGGATGTTTGGGTAACTCTTTTGTAAATACATCACTATATTCCCTCACGATGGGAATTTAACCTAGGCTGTTAAATTCCTTTGAATCAATGATTTGGGTGAGTTATGCTTCTTAAAATGGAATCAACACCAACTCCATTTTAGGATTTTCAAAAGAAGATTCATGATATTCCTAGAATTTGTAAAGGAGCATGTATTGTTCAGAATATGAAAAGATATTTCCTTTTCCAAATAGTTTTTATGTTCTCCATATAACAAGATAAAATCCATCCCTAGTATAGTGTCCAATTACACCAAGGGATGTATTATGTGATTTGAAGGAAGTATCTTTCCATATACACCAGTAAGAGAAGAGTCCAACACTTGGATTTAAATGACTACACCATTACGTGTTTTTACTGATATCTCAACATCAAGGTTTTGGGGCCTCAATTAAATAGTTCATGAAAACATGAATGATATTATGGAATGAATATAATGAGAATCAAATAATATTTCTTCCATTCATATGTGAATATGATTTTTACATTATACATGTTCATATTCTCAATCCATTTCAATAATAGTGATGGAATAAGACGTCCTTTGATCAATTTTCATTGGTGGCTAATGGAACGGATTACCCATGAGAACATGAGGTTTAGTGCACTATCTTGCATTCTTCCCTTGATCCCTATAGTTGTAGCATTGGACCATAGATGGTGATCTACTTTCCTCCACCACTTTATCCCTCTTCACCATTTCTTTTCATCATTAATGGTCTTGGTGGACTTCTCTCCCATAATTGAAGCACTTACTTGTACCTTTGAGGTAGTTCCAATGATGATTCTTCCCACAATTGTTTCATTCATGTGGTTGAGTTTTCTTTCCACCTTTCTAATGAGAAACTCTATATTAAAACTACATAATTCATATATTATCACCATATAAATGTTAATATTCTCCGAACTCCATCTCCAATTTGGGATCAAATCTAACAACATCTTCATAACTCCCAAATTCATGAATTTCAAGAGTTGTTCGGTGGTGTGGTTTTAAAACACTAAATAATCTCTCAATTTTTTTATCATTTTTTATAACAAAACTAAAAGAATGCCTTGAAATACATGTAAAATTTTCATTGTATGTTGTTATATATTTACCTTTTTTTGATTTATCTCTTTGAATTATCTCTCCATATTTTTATAAAGTTATCTATAGAAATACTTATGGAGAAACATTATCTTAATGTCCTCCCACTCAAGATATTCAATTTCATCAGTCACCTTGGCGTTCTTAATAAAATCCCACCATTGATTGACCTCTCTATATAGATGATAAACATGAAGTTTCACATTTGTTATCTAATAATAGCGAACTACAGAAAATATATTCTCCATTGAGTTTACCCACTATTCTGTGAAAAGCAGATTAGAAGACCCAGTGAATGTTGGAGGTTATTGTCGCATAAAACACTCTATATCTATTTTATCCCTCTTAGGATAAGGATGATGTTACACATTATTTAGGTTTCAGTCCAAAACATAAAATAGATCGTTAAGAATTAGCCTGAAATATTGAAGTCCACTTCCCATGGAAATGGATATTTCATTCGAGAAATCACAACATTGTCCCTTGCATGTGTTGTTGGCATGGTTTCACCTAGTTCCCATCATTATCTAAAATTGAAATGGATAGAAGAAAACATAATTCCACATGTAATGAGTAACTAATATATTCCTTTGTTAGTTTATGTCTAAAGGTATATATTATGGGATCCCTATGTTTGTTATTTTTGTAAACAAAGCATGTTGGATCTGTTCATAGTCTCTTACTAAGGGTTTTCACTATGGTTATCTAATAAGAATTCCCAAATTAACTAAACTATCATCTGATACAATCTATAGTGACACTTGTTTTTCCTAAATTAATATTACATCCTATTAAATATAATAAACATAATGTCATTACCCAATGTGGATCCAATTTTTTAAGGTCTTGGGAAAATCAATATGATACATATTATTTACAAAATAAAACATAAACATTTATTTAATTCTTTCTTCTCTATATTTTTATTGGAACTTGAATTCTCCATAGTACCTGTAATCACTTGAGGATATGCGTCAAAAAATGGGTGATCTAAAAGCCCAGTAAGAGGATAGATAAGAACAGGAAACAGTATAAAATGGTGTGTTTATTAACATTACATCATTATCATAATATCATCATGGGATCATAGTCATTATAGGATGCATCAAGAAAAGTATTAGAAGGTGGAAATTCAAGAAAATGAAACATCATATCTTAGTGTTCAACTAACACACATTGTTTTGAACAAAGATAACATCATGTTCACACATATTTTACTTTACTCATGAAATTCACCACATTACCCAATGAATTAGAGTGATATACAATTTCGGGTGCACCTTTCATGACATAACATTTACATTGTACTTTATAATTCTAGGTACACCAATCACATCATAACATTTACATTATCATGCATTCCACATAGAAAAAATATCGATATTGAAGATAAAATAACCCATAGAAAGGAAAGGGTTTAATTTCATAAGAATACATTCTTAATAATTTGGATTCAAATATTAATATGGAGTAACATACTTGCATCAACAACCTTGGGTGAAGAAGAAAAAATCATGAGAAGTAAAATATGGTTTTTTTGAGAGTAGAGTTATTTTGGAAAACATTGTTCTTACCATAAACTCATGTAGATAACATTTATAACATAGAAAAGGTATTACAAGGATAAATAAATTTTATTTTAGGAATATCCATACCAAAAATCGGGTGAAACCAGGAAAACCTAAGGAAAACGAGCGGAGTTTAAGAATTCCTCTTACAATGTTTCTAAAATATTTCTTCACATTAATGTCATTTATAATCACATGAAATTCAAAAATTACAAATAAAAAGTATTTTTTAATTGTATTTGATTCATTTTTGTTTTAATATGTTCTTTTATCATTTTTTCTATTTGTTATAAAATCTAATTTCATCGTTCAGGAGCATTCATTTTCCTAGTTTTCATGATTGGTTCACTTGAAGACATGAATGGAAGTTTTTGTAAAATGTGGATAAATAACCAGGATTATTATTTTATTTTATTAATGAAATTAAATAATATTAAATGATATTATAAAGAATTTTTTTATATACCATGAGGAATAATCATTAGATAAACGTTATTGATGATTGTTTTAGGTTAATTTTGGTGGTTTTTCGATCACAATAAACTCGTTCGATTTTATCATTTAGTACTATGTGTATATGTTACATCAAGAACATCATAAGGGTTATAAAATAAAATTAAAAAATATTTTTCAACCATTATAACTGTTTTATTAATATAATTTTAGGTGTTAAATTAAAAGGAATGTGCATCACCCACGATGTCATTAAATTGACACATCACGGATGGCGATTTATATTTTTGAATAAAATAGTGAGAGAGAAGAGTTTAATGATTTATATTTCATAAAAATTATATAATTAAAGTATATGTGAGGTAAATAAGCTATAATTACATTTTTATGACTATATGTGATGAGATAATAAGAAAAGAAATGAAATTGAATGGAAATTAAAAGAAAAAGTGACAGGATTTACCTCATGAATTATCCTCTTGAGATCCTCCTCAACGAACAAAGTCTTGGTATTATTAAGATAAATGATCTCATAGAAGTGGGGTATGAGATAAGGAATATTTCTTTGAATAATTTTAGGTGAGTATCAAATCTTGAGAGGTGTGAGGAGAATAGGGAGCGAGGGTGGTATTTATAGGGGAGAAGATGGGTGTTTTTTTAATATTTATTTCATTGACTTATTATTTTTCTCCAGACAAAAAATAGTGCTGATTATTGAGACTAAATAATGTAATTATATCACGTGTGTTCAAACCAATGTTACTTACATCAGCTATAACTCAATGTATATTCTATTTATCATATTAATTATATATACTGTAAATTACAGTATTTCACTATTCAAAAAAATTCAAGTAATTCTAAAAAATCCCAGAAACAAACCATAAACATTTTTCATTATGCAGGAATGAAAAAATAACTTCATCTTATGAAAATAATTTTCTAAATATGAGTAAATTAATTTTTAATTAAATCAACATTTACATAAAAAATATAGATTTTAAAATTATAAATGATTTTATAACACTTTGAAAAATTACTTATCATCTCATAAAATTATCTTCAAATCATAGAAATGAATATATTAATTTATGAATAAATTTTATGAAAAAAAATATTCTTTTAAATTATTAAATTAATCATACAATATTAATTAGATATTTCTAACTTATAAAAATACCAAAACATAATTAATAATTTTTAGAACATTTATTTACTAATAATATGATATAATTATACCATAAATTTATTTATAAGATCCCTAAAATTCCTTTATACTTTTAAGGTAGAGGATACTATAAATTGTTTTGGTTTACTATTCATATGGTTTATATTACTATTCATAAGGCCATGTTACAATTTAATCTATATTGGTTCCTTAACTTCTAGTAATACTTATTATTTTATTTATTATTCATTGGTAAAGCTTTTATTATGGTCTCTAAGTGATGTTATGTAATTTATATTATATGAAATTACTACAATAAGTGAAAACTTTCATTTGTAAAAGTTTTGGTCTTTACAATCATTCATTATGGTTCATAAAGATATTTGGAATTATCAAAATGTTATCCCCCTGCATTGTTAAACTTGGAGTGTAGTTAGGCTCCCTTTTCTTAAATTGAGTTAATATTGAGTTAATAACCAACCAAAAGTGTTTAGGGATATTAACCCAAGTTTTATCAAATCTAGAACCTACAACAACACATTTGTATCAAGACGGGGGTTTCATTGCTAGAAAACCACACCAATAATAATTTAACAAATCTATAGAATGTTTTATTGCTATAGGGGTGTTTGAGAATTATTAAAACATAATATGGTAGTATAAATAGAGTTAAATCACTGATAAAATAATACTTAATTGAGATCAATAGATCATAATAATATTTTTCCTCAAATAATAATGTTAATTTTAGGATTGAAAAAGAAACAGATAGAAGATGTTAAGAACACTAACATTTAAAGAGTGTTTCTTAAGGCATGATAAGAACAACCAGAAAACATAATAACAAAATGGTGAGACTCTTTAGAAGTGAAATGAGTGAAATTTTATTCTCAATTTATTTGAACTAGAGAGAAATGGGTGAATAGATGGGTACTTATACATGTGTAGTGTGTATTATTGGGTTAAAATATTTATTTTATTTGTATCTATGTCTACTAGTTTGGGGTCACATTAATTTCCACTAAAATGGTTGGATTATTATTGAAATAAAGAGGGATATTTGAAATTTAAATCAATCCCAATATAAATAAAAACATGAAACAACTCAATTAAATGAAGAGAAAAATAATTTTTTTGGATAAAATTTAATTTGGGTTTAAAATTCCAAATATGTGTTTTTAAATTGAACATAATATCTTTAAATTTATTATTTTACTCCTAAAAAACAATTATCATCAATACAAGGATTCATAAATTTTTATTCTATTCTAACATCATAATGATGTCATTGGAATTATAGAATTCATAAAAGTTGTACTTTTAATATTGAAAATAAATTCTAATTATTTAGAAAATAACGATATTAAAAAAACTATATTTTTTTTGAAAACTACATATTAAATTCTATTTTACAAAAATAATTCTCCATATATTTGAAATTTAATTACTATTTAAAAACATTCATGTATTTCAAAATTATGGATTTTGTACCAAAAATTATAAAACTCTTATTCTAGTAAAACTAATTGTTATTCTAAGAAATATGTGTTTAATTATCACTCATTAATTAAAATAATAATTTTTTAATTAATAATTTTTAATTATAATTTATTTATGAATTTTATTGGATAATTGAATAAATAATGGTTACATTACATTACATAATTCTTGTGTTTTATATTATATCATCACCTATAAAAAATTATATCATTTTTTATATTGGCTGAATATATAAATATAATATATTAGAGTAAATAAACCTTATTAAATTATAAGGGTCCCTTGTTTCTTACTCCAAAATTATATTCCTCCCAATAACATTCACTATGTTGGTGTTATGATTTTGAAAAGCATTTATCTACTGTCATTAACTTGGAAATTCCCTTCATTATTTGATAGGTTTTTCCAATGATCCATTTCCTTAGTGTTTGTTACACATTATGGGTTTAAATTTTACTTGAATAACATTAATATAAGAATAATCCATTAAATAAAGGGAGGTTGGTTGGAAAAGTTACTAGAACAGAGAAAACTGTGATTCTCTGTTAACTATTAATAGGTCTAATTGACCTTATACATTTTGTCCCTTTCATAGAAGAAATTATATATCCCATCAATGGTAATAATTTTGAGAATAAATAATCCCCTACCATGTATTCCAAGTCCTTCCATTGATTACTAGTATATATTTCATGCCTACATTCCGTTTTTATAATATTATTATAGATGGCTTACACATTCCCATTTTTTCCACGACATGTTCTGGACCCTGTAACCCCCATTTTTTAGAATATAATTATTAAATTTGATAATGATATTTATTCCCTTACAATTCCTCATTTGTTCTGTTTGTATACTTGAGTGGAATCTATTATTACAGCTAAATTCTTCTAGAAATAGGTTATAGTGCCATGTTCCAAGGATATAAAGTGAGAATGCCCTCAGTATGTCATTTAATGTTCAGAAAGTCATTCCATGTTCTCCATTATTTTGATTATGATAAGTATTTATTTAACATACCCCTATTGTTGAGATACCTCTGATGAATCATCTGAAATTTCAATCTAAAATGAGGGGTATGATCAGATATAATTGATAATGGTGAACCATGGCGTCTCACTAATTTCGTGGTATTTATTCTTCCAATTAATTCAAGGGTTATATCCCAAATTATTATTTGTAAATTTCAAGGCATGATTGGGTGATTGAGAACCAACCATAGAACATAATTCTTCTAAGATGTCATAGGATTCCTTGTAGAAAAGAATATTATGATGTCGTCCAAAATCTACAATTCTAATGGTGAGGTTTTATCCCAACTTCTGGTAGTTTTCTCGCAAGATATCTTTTTGGTATATGAGTTATCTTGAAAAAAATTTCTAATATAAAACATCATTTTTTATTACCAATGGAGATCCCTTAGATAACTACAAATATTAGGGATACTAGGGTGTATATAGAAACTCTAGCTATGAGCATCGTCCATCCATTCACTCTTCATCTCTACTCTATATTGTATATTTAGTCTCTTCCAAAAATAACCATTCCACTATCATAAATTTAGTCCATAAATATCACATCTATACTGTCATTAATCATCTTTGGTAACCCCTTTTCATATTATTACATATTTTTTATTTTCACTACTAATGGTTTTTAGAAATTAATTGGGAAACCAATAATGTTTCCACTTCTATGATAATTTCCATATCCACATTTACAAAATACTTAATTATTAGATCCTTTTCCATTATCACAATTGATAGGACTCTGTGATCGTTCCTAGTCAATTCAATCACAATATTTTTTGTCATTCCATAGTGCTAGTGTATTGAATAGTCGTACAATAGTTTTACCCATCCCATCTGTCTCATGTTTTTCTCTCTTTATGTGAGTATATACCAGAACATTATGTAATTTGTATATTTTAAATATCTCTACTCATAATTACAACTCATTAATATTTTCAATGTAAGGATTATAGATTCAAGTTCAATATCATGATTTTTATAGTTTTTAAGGTGTATTTAATTAACTTTATTCACAACCAAAAAGTATACCATTTTTTATAAAGAAACACCTTGTTCCTTCCTTAAGTGCATCACTATATATATAAAATATTTATTTGATAATAATAAGTTAAATTAAATTCATTGATAAATATCTTCATTAGTTCTTCAAATCATTCTTCACATTCCTTTGAAAAGTCAAATTTAATCCCTTTACATGAAAACATGGGTAATGTGTCAGACAATCTGGAAAAAGGATACAAAACCGCATATAATAACATTCAATATCATGAATGGTATATATATTAGTAATATTTATTTTCATTTTACATCATTAAGAACATTTTTCTTTTCATATTTAACCAATATTATGTCCTTGGAGAAAATATGGCTAAAAAAGAATCATGTTTATGCAAGATTTGATTCATATAAAAATTTCCCATATACCTATTTATTCATTGAATTATCAACGATTATATTTTAATGGAATTCAGGATCTTTATTTCACATATAGTATAACATGATATAGTAAATAAATCCATAAATAATTATCAATATACTCCATGAATAGTCTATTCATTAAATACATTTACCCAGAGGGTGTATTTATCAACCCAAATGGTATTTTTTGGAATTTATAAAACTCATACCAAGTAAATGAATTCATATTTGGTGTATTAACCTTATATAATTTTTATAGATGATAACTAAAAGGTTGATGAATATTTGGGAAGAATTCATCCCTTTATGGTTTATCAAATAGATCATCTTTGTGAGGTAAAGGATACATGGTCATTATATTAATTGGTATTAATTCCCTATAATCTATTGAAAAAATCATAAAGGCATCATTTTTTTAAATGTAAGACTTGTTCTATCTATTTTGAAACACTTGGGAAAATGAATCCCTTATCAACAAAGTCATGTAGTTGTTTCTTTAATTCTTATAATTTAGCTTGATACATTCTATAGCGAGAATTAGAGATCAGATTTTAATTGGGGATAAAATCCAAATATGATTACACTCCATGGTCATGTGAATATACATATAATTCCTTAGGAAATACATTGGTATAATCCCTAAAAAATAATACATAATATATTCTAATGATATTAATATTATAAAAATTTTAATTAAGATGATATACAATTGGTTGTTCTATTAATTACTCAAGAAATGGTTTATATTCTCTAAAAATAACTGAATTTATCTATAATTAGAGTTTTTAATCTCATTACCATGATATTAAATTCTTATAATATACTTTAAGAGTAACTCATTCCCATGTTTCAGTCAGTGTTAAACAATAATATAAAAAATTTATATCTACGAGACGTCCATGAATATTAATAAATATTGATCAATAAAAAATCATTTCTATATGAATTACACAATGTGAATTAACTAAAAACCTATTTTAATAATTGGGTAGGATTCAAGGTTTTTATCAAAATTAATGGATATAAAAATGTTCATATATCCCATATCAAATATTTCACTATCTAGTAATGAGTTTATGATAAAATTAAATTCTATAACATCATTTCTAACAATAAATTCTACATATGTGATTTTATAGGCCCATACATTATCTCTTCACCTATTCTTGGGTTGATTCCATTTATTCTTACGGAATTGATTTTAATATTGTCTTGTCCCCACAAAATTGAATCATTGGGTATTATTAGATTATTTTTTCCCAGTCACTTTTGATCTTGATGGACCTTATCTCTATATTTATAACAAAATACCTAACCTTTTATGAAATCCCCTTATTAATTTATCGCACATTTAGTTCATGCGGAAAATTTTATCCATCCATTCCCATAATACACAAAATTCTTTTCCTGATATAATTCATCCACCAACTGCTTTTATTTCATTCCCCTGAAGTAGAATGAATTAGATAACTCATTCAAGGTATTGATTTAACTGGTCACTATTATCTCATATGATGAAAATTTATAAGTGACTAATTCTATTTGAACACATGGCATTAACCCATCAATAATGTGATCATCCTAGCATTATTGATTACGTACGTAGTCTGGTTCACGTCATATTATACATCTCATGTTATCCTCATACATAGAAATGTATTCATATTACTTTTCTCTAAAATTCATGAATTTTCATTCCATGTAATTGTGTTTCTCATGAAAAAATATTTCTGAATGAATTCCTTTTTAAAGGAATTCTATTACATTTTATCTATCTCTTATTCCTTATTGAATATTTGAACCAAAAACATCCATTTATGAACATATCCTTTTTGATGGATCGCAAACATGATATCATTATCTTATTCAATGCATCCCAATGTATGAAATAACTTCTATAGTGAATGTATCAAAATTCAATATCCTAATGGTTCATGTTTTCATAGAAGGATGGAGGTTGTTGTCTCACAGAGCATTCCAACATTATTAAACCATATTATAGGCAAACATGTTCTTCCATATACAAAAGGATATTGGTTTTAACATTAGTTAATGTAAATAATATTTGGGAAAGGTAATTGGTCATAACATTTGTTAACTTCCACATTGAAATGGTTTTTGTCTATGACCTATGTTAATTACAAATGTACATCATTTGTAAACAATAGAATACAAATAATTAGTTCATGAAAAAAATATGAATTATAAATTGTAGTATATAATACATATGATAATATAAAAAATTCAAGCTGTGAAATATATAAATATTTATATAATATCATAATGGTTAGTATAGGGTTATATTTTTAATAATTTCTTTTGATTCATGTTGGTAAGGATTTTATTAAAATTACTTCCATATGAACTATAACATCTCAAATCTAGTAAAATAGACATGATGGATTTTTTTTTCATCGGTACCAAATATATAGATCACATGATCCAATATATATATATATATATTATATTGAAACTAAATACGTAATTGAGAATAAATTGAACATAACACTATAGATTCTTCATATGAGAACAGAAAAAAATATAATTTCTCCTTGGAAGTGAATACATAAATCGAAGTAATCCTATTGGTTGCTAAGGAGAATATAAAAAATGTAAATGGATGATTTCAATGGATTAATAAGAGGTTTACTATAACATAAGCGATCGTAAATAAGAATTTAATCAATGATATTTCTTGAAAAAAAAAATTCCAAAACAAATATTTTATCCTTCGGTTAAATGACAATAAATAATTTCAAAGGAAATAATAAATGAACTCTTAGTAATAGAAATAATAATTTTAGACATTAAAAACATACCATCAAAGAATGATTCCTTGAAATTATAAAAAAATATTTAAGGATTATTCAAAATACCCAACTAGTTTTTCTCACGAGTCTTATTAATTCATTGAGAAGCTATATAATTCATTGTTCCAACCATTAAAAAGTAAGTCCAACACATCCACCATAAAAAAGAAATGCCTAAAAAAAATTCAAATCCCAATATCAAATAAGGAAGACCATTCATAGTCTTGAATAATAAATTAAAAATTTTCCTTATTGATTTATTATATGGAATATAATGATTTCCACATATAGTATAACAATATCAATATCTAGTTGAATATCACACCATCAAGTAAAATATAATACATTAAAATTATAATGTAATATATCCTTATAATAAGATTTATAATAAGGTATTAGTGAAGATTAATATATATTTTTAGTGATATCAACATGAAATAATCCTTTATTATGATTCATAAATAGATTTCTCATTGTCGAAATAATATCCAATGGGTGTGTTTATCCTAGTGGGATGTTTGGGTCTCCTGTCATGAAATGAGAAAATGGTGAGTTAATTCACAACCAACATTTTTAATGGTTATTATATCTAGGGGAATTATATTCAAAACCTATATCCTATATTTTATCCAAGATGGTATTATATATATAGGAAACCCCAAAATTATTAATTTACAAAAAATTTATTTTTTTATGGCTATTGAGATGATTGAGAAATATTACAACTAATAGAGGTAGTACAATGAGGGGGAATGATGTTCTATCATTTATAATATAATAATTAATTTATAATAATGATTCATAACAATATTTTACATTTCAAATAAAATTTATTGGATGGATTGAAAAAATACTGCTTAAAATTGGTTAAGAATCTTTACCTTTAAAGGTAGAATCATAAAGCATGATATTAGAATAATAGAAGCTTATAAACTCCTTGTAGAATCTTTTTAGAGGAAAAATGATAGTTAATTTATACCTAATATTTTTATGGATGTTAATGGGATAGTGGTTTGGTATGAATACATGAGGAGGATGTATTTTTGGGTTAAAATATTGATTATTTTGTTATTGAAACCCACTTCTTTTCAAGGGAATTATTTCCTAGAGAATGGGTTGGATTATTTTTTAAAATAAAGAAGGGTAGTATTATATTTAATTCAATATAAAACCAAAATTAACCTTCCTACTATTCCACAAAATTAAATGAACCAAGAACTAGTTATATAAAAAAAATGTTCTCTATGATCCAAAATGTCAAATATAAGCTTTTGAATTCAACCTAATATTTTCAAATTCATTATTTTTCACATTAAATATTTTTTTCATAAAAATATATTTATAAATTATTATTTCCTGAATTTATAATATATATTTCCTAAAAAATTTGGTATTCATAAAATATGTTATGTCCACTTTTCACCAAAAATATAAACTTCTTGAGATTAATAAAAAAACTCAACTTTATTAAATTTTGACATGTTTGCTACAAATTTAATGTCTGTTTTATGATAAAAATTATCCATAAATTTGGTACTTAATTATTATATAAATCACTAGTATATCTCAAAATTAATAATTTGGTTAATAAAATTTGAATACTCGTCTTTTAGAAAGTCTTATATTGTTATAAGTAATGTGTGTTTAATTCAGATTTAAAAATTAATATAAATATAAAATATTTAATAAATATTTACTAATTATTAATTTAATTCAATTTATTAGGCATGAAAATAAATAACATTAACATTACATTAGTTGAATCACGAGTCTTATACCCTGGGATAAAAAAACTATCCTCCATCAAGTCATAGATATTAATCCCAATCTATGATAACTCATAAGATGAAATAGTATTAAAAGACATAAATATAGGATGTACACATGGAATCAAATATATACCAAACACTATTACTCCTTGTGGGGCTGTGTCACAACATCATCAGGGAAATCATATTAAAACTCAACATAAGTATTAAAACACTTTCATCAAAATATCCACTAAACTCATTAATCACCCTAATATCATTGATAAAATAATATCTAAATTCACAGAACCCATATAATGGTATAGTTTTCAGAAAAACCTAGGAAATATCCTTTAAAATCATATAATTCAACTCTCTTATTCGATAAATTGTTGACTGTACACATAGACTATGCCAAGCCCATTATTAAAATGACCATATATGATTTTATCAATAGAAATATGAAATTCCACTATAGGTGTTGAAACACCATCATTAGATCAAAATATTTGGAAACACAATGATAACAAAACATCCCTCTAACTAGAGTAGGCCATTTTTATAAGGCCCCGGCCTTAAACCTTACTTAATATTAAATCAAATGAATAATTCACGTTGAGGATCTTTTCAGGTTTAGAGTTTTAGAGAATTATAACATAACTTTTACATCTCAAAAGATTAAAAAGTAGTCACTTCTACTAAGTCTCCATAATAAAAAAACTCTTAAAAAGAAACGTGTCTAGTTCCATGTTTTATATAGGATGACATTCCCTTGATCCTATCCTTGACCTTATTCCACATTAAGTCCTATGAAAACATTTCAAAAAAAACATGGGGTGAGCATACAAAGCTCAGTAAGGGATACAGAAAGAATGAAAACTGTTAGTTTTTCAAACATCAAGTAAACCATATATACACTATCAAAGTAATACCTTCACCTTCATGAAGTATTAAAGACTCTTCACTGAATAAAGTATCATTACTTACCTTTTTTTAACCAAAGGATTACCATAAAACCCATAAAAAGAACAAATAACATATATAAAGGTAACTTGGGACATAAAAATACTTAAGTGGAATAACCATACGGTCGAATTCCACACATATCACTTAATGGAATAGCCATATGGCCAATTTCCATACATACTTAATGGAATAGTCATACGGCCAACTTCCATACCCAATGCATTGGAAGTTATAACGTAACCACCCATCCTGGTATTCATGGCACCACCCGTCATATGGTTTATAATGTAACCACCTGTTAAAATGTCCAAGTACCAATATAAAATCATAAAACATAAAACCAATATAAAGTAAAGATAACATTTCCACATTTCAATCACAATATATCATAAATATATTGAAATAATATAATCCTTTATCAAAACCATTTTCAATACCATAATACATAAAAGAGTATATGGTATTTATTTTATTCTAAAAACATTACGGCTTGTTGAGAAAGCCAAAGACCAAATAATACACGTGGCGGCGGAAAAGGTCGTTGTCGCCGCGTACCTTGAAAGAAACATTCCTTTTTGTCGTTTTGTAAAATGCTTTGTAGAAAAAGATTCCTTTTGTATAAAAGTAAAAGTAAAAGGGGTTTATACACCGTATAAAAGAAAGTTGTGTATAAAACGAAAGGAGATTGAGACGAAGTCCCTTACCTTAGGTCCGACTTGACTCGATCGTTCTTTAACATCCTAAATAATAAACTTGAGTTAATTTCTACTAGATTAAGAACCTTTTTAAAGTTAATTATTCCTTTTATATCACTTATTTCCATGTTATAAACATTATGTAACCATTTATGTTAATAATGTTTGTTTTGTCAATATTTGGTTCTTAAGTCGAAAGTGGACTTCTTACAATTACATGTTGTTCATGTGTTCAAAGGTTCTTTATATCCAGAATGACATTCCTGATTTGGATATCATATATATCATATATATCCATCATATAAATTTATTTATAATATTACATAATCATTTAGAGGTAAGAAATGAAACGCACCGTTCATGGAGACGGTAAGTCGTACGTACGCATGAACGCTACATTCATTTCTTTGTCATATTAATGGAATTAAAACTAAATGAGAGGTATGTATATTTTAATTCCAGAATTGTATTCATAATTTAGATATATCATTAATTATATATATCCATTATATACATGTACTTTTAATAGTACATTACATTTGGGGATAAGAAATGAAATGCACCGTTAATGGAGACGGTAAGCCGTACGTACGCATGAACGCTACTTTCATTTCTATCTAATACTTTAATGGAAAGAAATAATAATTATATAGAGGTATATTATAATTCCAGTATAAAATCATATATAATAACTTTAAATCCATCCTTTACACGTCCCACATATGGCATTAACGAATCACATCACTTTGAGGGGGCGGTAGTCTGCACTTCCTTAAATGAAGATATTGTGTTTACCCATAATGGAAACCATGAAGGTATGCCAAAAATGAAAAATACAGAATCTTAAAGAAAACATAAACATATTATATATCATATATAAAAATAGTGACATCATAATGGCCACCTTTGAAGGTGTTAAATGAGTATTGAACAATCATCGGTTCGGGAGGCAGAATTTCGCCATCCACGGAAACCGTATGATATTTAACCATTTGATGTAGTTGTGTGAGATTGTAGCTCAAATAAATCTTATAACAACATCCTAGTATATTGAAGATACTGGTGTTGTTACAAAAAAAGTAAATAAAAAGAGTTTAGGGGGTTGGAGAAGCAAAATAAAACAAATGAACATGAGAGAATGAATTACCTTTAAAAGTGTAACTCCTTTTGATTTGAGCCTAAAGGCTTACATTGAAAGGATTATTCCCAAAGGGAATCATCTAGGATGAGGAGAGGGATTTGGAGAGAGTAAATAGGAAGGGGTTGTCCGAGCCAAAGGCTTGAGGAGTGTGTGAAATGAGGTAGAGGTGGGGGCCTTTTATAAGAGGAGAGGAGGGGCACTTTTGGAAAGTAATGAAATATTACTTTATTTGAAAATGTGTTTCGGTTTTAAAAGGTCCCACATTGATATAATTCGTGGATAAGGTGATAAGGGTTATAAATCCACTCATCCAATTGGTTTTGGACATGTTTAGTTCATAGATTTTACATTATATTTCCATTTTATTTAAATCGTCAAATAATGATGTCATCACTGCATCATTATTATGTCATAAATAATTTAATTTATTTAATGTCTAAAAATTATAAAAAAATACTATGATGTAGGAAATCTTTTTAGATTTCCAATGAATATTTATAATTAAAAATATGATCTTTTTAACCCCATATAAAAATTGTTTTTTGTAAAACATATTATGTTTGTGTCATTTTTACTTTTACATTAAATAAAAAGTTATTTATGTCATTTCCCAACCAAAGTGTCTCCATGGGGTCCCCAAGTTGACCCATGGCTTGTCTTGGTCGGCCATGACACATCCCATAAGGTTGGGACATGTGTCTAGGTCATTTCATATTATTAAAGCATTATTTATACCTTAAACTACCCTAATTACCACTAATCGCGATTAAGAACTTAATAAGTTACTATTCACCAAAAAATTATTATAATCTCATTGAACCACATTTTACTTCTTAATGACAACCATGTATGTCGGATTTTTGAAATTCAAAACACAATGATGGAAAATTTTCATTTAAACGGAAAATCAGTCTTTATAAGTACCACTCAGTGGTTTCACTATTCATAAAAAATTGATGTTTTTCAGAAAATTACCAAAAATTCACCCTAAGCTATATTTGATATTACGAATTCAAAAATGAAGTCTATTTTACAAAATTCAAAACATATAAGTCACATTAATTAATTTAATAATTAATTCCTGCTGTCAGAGCAAATAACGTGTTTTTATGAAACAATAAGTATCAAAAGATTGACACTAGTTTAAGTCCAATTTCAAAGTGAAATTGATTCCAACGACCACTATTGGATTTAATGGTAAAAATATTTTCTAATTTCACTTTAAAAAAAATTCAAAAGATAATATAATCATATAAATAAATTAGATTAAAAAGCAGTTTTGAATTAAAATACAACATTTTACACTATTCATAAAAAAATGAACTTTATCAGAAAGGTACCAAAAATTTACAAAAAGTAAATTTTGATGTCCCGATTCTAAAGGAGAGTTATATTTGGTCCAATAGAATTTATAAGATCGATCAAAACTATATTTAACGACGGTTCTCCGTCAAAAGGTGATAAGTGGACCTTTCGTGAAAATTAGGGTATAAATGCCTAAAATTGAACTCTTTCCATATTTTAAGCCTTTATCTTTTATTGGGTAAATGTAAAAACATTTAAAAACATATATAATCATATTTTAGTTATTTCTATCCATTCTCGCCAGTACTGTAACAGCCCAAGATTTTATGAAAACTATTCTTTTTAATTTTATTAATGTCTTGTGTTGTACACTACACCAAAAAGAGCTTGCACAACACGAATACTTGACTTGCCTTGCATTACACGCAATCACAACCTTCCTCGATAGCGTGTGTAGTACACAATACTGAGTTTCATGAAAAAACGATATGCTATTAAAATATTATTAAAACTAGCCGTTATGAATAGTAATAACCACTTTTTAAAATTTTTAAAATTTTATCTCTCAAAATGGACTTCATTTTTGGATTCGTAATATCGAAATTAGCTTAGGGTGAAATTTTGGTGATTTTCAGATAAATTTCATATTTTAATGAATAGTGAAAATTACTAAATTTTAATTAAAAACAAATTTTTCAATCGAAATAATTAATAGTGATAAATTATTAATTTGAGTGGTTTTAAAGTATATTTAGAATATATTTTTACAATTTAATACCATGTTGGTCATTGGTTGTAATTTCACATTTAAACCAGACATAATCAAGTGTCAATCTTTTGATAGATATTGTTTCTTAAAAACACGCTATTTGTTTTAACAGCGGGATTTAATTATAAAATTGATTAATGCAACTTCTATGTTATGAATTTGGTAAAATAGACTTCATTTTTGAATTCGGAATATGAAATATAGCTTAGGATGAAATTTTGGCATTGTTCTGAAAAACATCAATTTTTGATGAATAGGGAAACTACTAAGTGGTAGTAAAAAAACTAAATTTTGCATAAAACTTAATTTTACCGCATCTGTGAATGGAATTTCGAAAATCCGACAGACACGGTTGATATCAGTAAGTAAAATGTGGTTCAATGAGATAAAAATATTTTTTTTGGTGAATAGTAACTTTCTACTTTTTTTACCACGGTTAATAGTAAATAGGGTAACTAAGGGTAACTATGATATAACTATTACCCTAACACATGTCCTAATTCTATTGGATAAGTTTAATTCGACCAAAAACAAACTTAGGAATAAAATATGACCATTTAGGCCCACTTGGATTAGATTAGGACATTTATTATCAATTTATTTAAAGAAGGGTTAAAATAGTTAAAATCAAAGTTTAATATGTAAATCATTTTTAATATGGGGTTATACATAAGATATATTCGACTATAAATATTCATTAGAAAGCTAAAATTATTTCCTACATAATGGTATTTTATTTGTAATTGTTAGACATCAAATAATTTAATTTATTTATGACACAAAGATGATGCAGTAATTATCTTATTTATGAAATATTGACATAATTGATGTTATAAACACCAAAATAAATGTAATTTGAGACTTTTTATGAATTACACCAATTTTCTAGGTTACTATGATATATTAGTGTTGATTTAATAAACTTGTTTCTAACATATAATTCTGTTATGACTTTCACAAAAATCATATATCAAATTGTGTCAAAATTGACACAAAATAGTTTTTAAATCAAATATTATATAATTAATTTTTATTTTATTCCTAAAAATATACGGTTCGGCAAAATGACTTAGATAAGGATATATATATTACTAATAAACAATTTGGGGTTCTTTTGGCATGTTATAGTAAGTTTATTAACCATATAGTGTAAGAAAACAAAACGACACGGTAAAAGTTAAATTATTTAACTTAGAGTTTAATGTAATTGATAAGGTTAAAATAATAAACTAAACTTTTCTAAATCATATTGGTTGATAGGATTTCGACTCATACCCACTTTAGCTTCGAAATAAGACCCTTTGGAACCATTATAAACCGATTTTGACTTTAATATAAAATAATATTTTGAGATATTCCTAAGGTGCCCCTCTCCTCCCTTATAAAAGGGCACCTCCTCCCCCTCCTCCTCATACCAATTTGAGCACTCAAGCTCGGCCAACCCCTGCCAAAATTTCTTCTCCACTTCCCTAGAATAATCCTATAGGTCCTGGTCTTCTTCAAAGACCAATCTTAGTTCCTTAAGTGGAGGATTCAAAGAGGCATTCCAAAGAAGAGGAGGTTCGGACACATACGAAGCAAATCAGACCTAAGGTAAGGGAAATATCACAATCTCATTTTTATCCGAGATTGTTTATTCATAAGTATTTACTGGGGTGTATTTTATCATCCACATCCATGTTTCATCAATATGTAATATTATTTCCATCCACCTACAATTGTTTAAATCCCTTTTTACCCTTCGGTGAGTTTTTAGTAATAGGTATGAAAGGAATCTTTTGTCGTTTTTCGTACGAGGTACATTTTGACTTTTCCGAAAAAAGTACGAAGAATGTTTTTTTAACTTATACGGAATGAATGGATTTTTAAAACACTATTTACAAGAAGCATCCTTTACAAGTTTTCAAGTTTATTTTTAATCAACTTCTTTTAGTTTAAAGTTGTATGACATGTTAAGAAAAGAAAAGTGTTTTTGATGAAGAAATGATATTTTCCTCAAGAATGGAGTTCAAGTATTTTATCAAAATTATTTTCCATCTAAGATAATAAAAGGGTTCTGTTTTTATCCCTATTATTACACGGATTTGAATATGTTGGAAATATTTTTATGAATTCCTTTATCTTATATGAATTTTTTTATGATGTCATGTTGTTTAAGAATCCCATTTTTTATTACATGGGTTACGCTATGATGTATGGTTTATGATTATGTGGCACACATAAGAAAGGATTCATTATAAGATGGGTGGGACCTATATCTCCCTCCAATGAATTGGGTAAAGATTTTATATCTCATGAGATAGACATGGCTGGAACGGTAGGTTATACCGGTTCAGTGAAACAGGACTGGAACGAGGGTTACTCGATTCAGAAAGGGACTTTGTCCACTAAGATAGTCTTGGAAATGAGTCTTGACTAACAATAAATGATTTTCTATGATTATGTGTGTATGCCACAAAGTTTAATGTTTTAAGTTATGATTATTGTGATTACATTTCACTGCCATGATTTATCCCATGTTATGAAATTATGATCTCTTTTGCAGGTTGAGATTTCCAAAAGTTATGTGCTTGTGTATACGATGTGATTGATATTTCTTTTATTTACCCTTACTGAGCATTTGAGCTCACCATTTTTTGTTTTCTTATCCCCAGGATATAAAGAAAGGTTTTAGGTATAAAAAAAAGGAAGATCTTTATGGGAGATATTGAAGATCTTTCACCAGGATTAGAAGATTATATTCCGAGTTTCCAAAGACACTAAACTATTACGATCCATGAATGTGTGTTTTTGTTATGTACTAAGTATTCTGCAAATGTAATGTAATGTCAATGTACGTCAAGCTTAGGGTCTCTACAGTTGGTATCAGAGGAAAGGTTTAGTCAACCTTTGGAAACTAGGATGCGAAAACGTTAGTGAGATCCCTAGTGATATTTCTAAGGTATGTCTAGGGATGTCCCTAAGGTTAAGTATACGTATAGGTTATAGTACTAGAATTACGCTAACGATCGTAGAATTAAACCTAAGATGTTTGATATTTAAGGTACTCCCCCTTTATTATGTTATTTTCCCTAGCATGAATTTTTCCTCTCACACTATTCTTTTTGGGTTTTAGATGATGGCTGGAACCCGAAGGAACCGTGTTGATCAATGCAATGGACAATGCAATGATTTCCCTCCTGAACAAACAAATGTTATGGGAGATGGAGTGAAAAATCTTATTTCTATACTTACACAAGCTATGAATCATTCGGGACTTCCAAATGAGCAGAGAAGGGAATAATATTCTATTGAGTCCTTCATGATGCAACGTCCACCTTCTTTCAGTGGGTCTTCTGATCCACTTGTTGCTGAACAATGGATCAGTACCACTGAAAAGATATTTTCAGTTCTTCAATGTTCTGAGCATGATAAAGTCATCTTAGCAGTATATCGTTTGGAAGGTGAAGCTGATCAATGGTGGAATCTTATCAAGAATACGAGGCCAAGAGATGAAATTGAGTACATGGAATGGGACGAGTTCAAGAACTTGTTTTTCAGTAAGTACTTCCCTCGTATTCTTCGAACAAAGATGGAGAAAGAGTTTCTTGAACTGAAGCAAAGGGATGATGAATCTGTTGGTACCTATGAAGCATATTTTACAAGACTTGCAAGGTATGCTTCTGGCATTATCATCCAACCTGAAAGTAAAGTTGATCGATTTTTTAGTGGCTTAAAACCAAGTCTTTGAAGGGCATTCGCTATAAGAGACTTCTGTAGCTATGAAGAAATTGTGCATTGTGCTATCAAGGTAGAAATGGAAGTTGGTGTTACATATCCATCTCATGGTTTTGATAAGAAACGAAAGATGGAGTTCAAGGAGAAATCTCAGAATAATGGTGAAAAGAAGATGAATGTTTCCTTATGCACAGTGTGTGGAAAGAAGCATGGCGGAGATTGTATTAAAGGGACTAGAAAATGTTTTAAGTGTGGAAAAGAAGGTCATCGAGCAGCTGAGTGTCGAAGTAATGGAAAAAGGGGTTCTAATGATGTGAATAAAGAAAACACTACAGAGAACGCACCACCAACACTTCAATGCCTCAAGTGCAAGGAAATGAGGCATTATGCTAATAAATGCCCTAATACAAGGGTTAGTGATGATTGACATGAGCAACCGCTTAAGGCAAAGGACAAAGGGAAGTCACATGCGATCACCATTGGCGATGTTAAATATGATAACGATGTGGTGGAATGATTAAGTGTTTATGTAATGGGATTCCAAAATAATGTTGTATCATAAAGTATTTATGTATTGGTCTAATGTGGTATTCAAAGTGATTGAGATATTTTTGGAAATAAGATGATATGCGCATAATGAAGGGAAAACGAGAAAAGGAAATGTTTAACAGTATTCATGAGCTCATGATTGATATAAGGACTAAGTGATATCATGGTTTGAGTATATAGAATTTTGAGGATTTTGGTATGTGGAAAGTGTTAACTTTTAACTGCATTCAAGTTTTCACTAAGAGTATTCAAGAGAATACATGATTAAGGACTTTGAATGTTTGGAATGTGACCAACAAAACTTATCTTATGATATATGGGGTTCAACGATGGTATTAAATCTCTGGTAATCGTCTTCACTATGTTATGAGAGTGGACTGCAGTATTATGGATAAGCCTAAAGATTTTAATGGATTATGTTGGACATAAATTAGTATTGTTTAAGGATAGAAGTTTTTTCGATATTATTGATGGGATGTTATAGTAATATAGTTTTAGAAAAAGGACAACCTGCAGGACGGGCAACAGCCCATCGCTTCGGACAAGGCTGTAGGAATCGAACCCACAACTGAAGTGCGAATGGCCTTTATCGCCTACCACTGGCCTACAGGAAGTCCCTGTTTAGTAGAAACTAATTTTATTATATTAAGCAGTATGATATATGAAGTATAATTCCATTTTAGGAACCATATATGATTAATCTCACTATAGATCGACTTATGTATATAATTTTTGCTAACCTTTTGTTTGATGGAATGACCCATCATTCTATCACATGATCTGATAACACTTCACGAATAACAAATTCAACTTCATTTATTTAAGAGATGAAGTGGAAATTGTTCAAGGCACGAACAACAGTGAGATTGATCCAAAATAAAGTAAGTATTTATTCTAATTCAAATTTTTCAACTTTAGGGAAATGATCTTGAAAACCAAAAATGTTGTCCTAGTGCTCTTATATCTGATTAATCAGATGGTACCTTAGATCGTCACAAATTTATGGATTTGTGATTGTTGGCTTTTCCATAGCCATGTTCTCTACCACTATCTATCAGAACATGATGGATAGATTTCTCTTCCATATCCATATTTTCACCTATGTGGAAACCCAGTGATTAGTTTATTTGGGTAATCGTTACATTTCATACTTTAGTTTTTAAATCCAACTTTTGCTATTCCTTTTTACGATGTGGGTTTCTATTAATGAAACTTTTGAATAGTAAACTATTTATAACCCCGACGAATTTCGACGACGAAATTCATTTTAAGGGGGGTAGACTGTAACAGCCCAAGATTTTATGAAAACTATTCTTTTTATTTTTATTAATGTCTTGTGTTGTACGCTACACCAAAAAGAGCTTGCACAACACGCATACTTGACTTTCCTTGCATTACACGCAATCGCAACCTTCCTCGATAGCGTGTGTAGTACGCAAAACTGAGTTTCACAAAACAACGATATGCTATTAAAATATTATTAAAACTAGCCGTTATGAATAGTAACAACCACTTTTTAAAATTTTAAAAATTTTAGCTCTCAAAATGGACTTCATTTTTGGATTCCTAATATCGAAATTAGCTTAGGGTGAAATTTTGGTGATTTTCGGATAACTTTCATATTTTGATGAATAGTGAAAATTACTAAATTTTAATTAAAAACAACTTTTTCAATCAAAATAATTAATAGTGATAAATTATTAATTTGAGTGGTTTTAAAGTATATTTAGAATATATTTTTACAATTTAATACCATGTTGGTCATTGGTTATAATTTCACATTTAAACCAGACATAATCAAGTGTCAATCTTTTGATAGATATTGTTTTTTAAAAACACGCTATTTGTTTTAACAGCGAGATTTAATTATAAAATTAATTAATGCAACTTCTATGTTATGAATTTGATAAAATAGACTTCATTTTTGAATTCGGAATATGAAATATAGCTTAGGATAAAATTTTGGCATTGTTCTGAAAAACAACAATTTTTGATGAATAGTGAAACTACTAAGTGGTAGTTAAAAAACTAAATTTTGCATAAAACTTAATTTTACCGCTTCTGTGAATGGAATTTCGAAAATCCGACAGACACGGTTGATATCAGTAAGTAAAATGTGGTTCAGTGAGATAAAAATATTTTTTTTGGTGAATAGTAACTTTCTACTTTTTTTACCAAGGTTAATAGTAAATAGGGTAACTAAGGGTAAATATGATATAACTATTACCCTAACACATGTCCTAATTCTATTGGATAAGTTTAATTCGACCAAAAAAAAACTTAGGAATAAAATATGACCATTTAGGTCCACTTGGATTAGATTAGGACATTTATTATTAATTTATTTAAAGAAGGGTTAAAATAGTTAAAATCAAAGTTTAATAAGTAAATTATTTTTAATATGGGGTTATACATAAGATAAATTCGACTATAAATATTCATTAGAAATATAAAAAGATTTCCTAGATAATGGTATTTTATTTGTAATTTTTAGACATCAAATAATTTAATTTATTTATGACACAATGATGATGCAGTAATTATCTTATTTATGAAATATTGACATAATTGATGTTATAAACACCAAAATAAATGTAATTGGAGACTTTTTATAAATTCCACTAATTTTCTAGGTTACTATGATATATTAGTGTTGATTTAATAAACTTTTTTAGAACATATAATTCTGTTATGACTTTCACAAAAATCATATATCAAATAGTGTCAAAATTGACACAAAATAGTTTTTAAATCAAATATTATATAATTAATTATTATTTTATTCCTAAAAATCTAAGGTTCGGCCAAATGACTTAGATAATGATATATATATTAATAATAAACAATTTGGGGTTCGTTTGGCATGTTATAGTAAGTTTATTAACCATATAGTGTAAGAAAACAAAAAGACACGGTAAAAGTAAAATTATTTAA
Organism: Viscum album; assembly: GCA_963277665.1. Lineage (NCBI taxonomy): Eukaryota > Viridiplantae > Streptophyta > Magnoliopsida > Santalales > Viscaceae > Viscum > Viscum album. Next base: position 1,261,591,483 of record OY728122.1, read on the forward strand.
CTTAGAGTTAAATGTAATTGATAAGGTTAAAATAATAACCTAAACTTGTCTAAATCCTATTGGTTGATAGGATTTCGACCCATCCCCACTTTAGCTTCGAAATAAGACCCTTTGGAACCATTATAAACTGATTTTGACTTTAATATAAAATAATATTTTGAGATATTCCTAAGGTGCCCCTCTCCTCCCTTATAAAAGGGCACCTCCTCCCCCTCCTCCTCACACCAATTTGTGCACTCAAGCTCGGCCAACCCCTGCCAAAATTTCTTCTCCACTTCCCTAGAATAATCCTAGAGGTCCTGGTCTTCTTCAAAGACCAATCTTAGTTCCTTAAGTGGAGGATTCAAAGAGGCGTTCCAAAGAAGAGGAGGTTTGGACACATACGAAGCAAATCAGACCTATGGTAAGGGAAATATCACAATCTCATTTTTATCCAAGATTGTTTATTCGTAAGTATTTACTGGGGTGTATTTTATCATCCACATCCATGTTTCATCAATATGTAATATTATTTCCATCCACCTACAATTGTTTAAATCCCTTTTTACCCTTCGGTGTGTTTTTAGTAATAGGTATGAAAGGAATATTTTGTCGTTTTTCGTACGAGGTACTTTTTGACTTTTCCGACAAAAGTACGAAGAATGTTTTTTTAACTTATAAGGCATGAATGGATTTTTAAAACACTATTTACAAGAATCTTCCTTTAAAAGTTTTCAAGTTTATTTTTAATCAACTTCTTTTAGTTTGAAGTTGTATGACATGTTAAGAAAAGAAAAGTGTTTTTGAAAAAGAAATGATATTTTCCTCAAGAATGGAGTTCAAGTATTTTATCAAAATTATTTTCCATCTAAGATAATAAAAGGGTTCTGTTTTTATCCCTATTATTACATGGATTTGATTATGTTGGAAATATTTTTATGAATTCCTTTATCTTATATGAATTTTTTTTATGATGTCATGTTGTTTAAGAATCCCATTTTTTATTACATGGGTTACGCTATGATGTATGGTTTATGATTATGTGGCACACATAAGAAAGGATTCATTATAAGATGGGTGGGACCTATATCTCCCTCCAATGCATTGGGTAAAGATTTTATATCTCATGAGATAGACATGGCTGGAATGGTAGGTTATACCGGTTCAGTGAAACAGGACTGGAACGAGGGTTACTCGATTCAGAAACGGACTTTGTCCACTAAGATAGTCTTGGAAATGAGTCTTGACTAACAAGAAATTATTTTCTATGATTATGTGTGTATGCCTGTAACACCCCAAGCTTCTATGGTACGTTTCCCTTCGAATAATGCGATAGCGTGTGTTGTACGCAACCTCGAGTTCTAACACACACCACAACTAATTAAACTAGCCGTTGTGAATAGTAATACCTACTTTTTGAAATCATATATATTCAATATTTCAAAATGGACTTCATTTTTAGATTCGGAATATCAAAATTAGCCTAGGGTGAAATTTTGGTACATTTCGGATAACTTTCATATTTTGATGAATAGTGAAAATTTCTAAATTTTAATTAAAAACAACTTTTTTAATCAAAATAATTAATAGTGATAAATTGTGATTTTGAGTGGTTTTAATGTATATTTAGAATATATTTTTACCATTTAATATAATGTTGGTCATTGGACATAATTTTACAATTAAACCGAACATAAACAAGTGTCAATCTTTTGATAATTATTATCTCTTAAAAACACGCTTTTATTTTGACAGCGGGAATTAATTTTAAATTAATTTCTGCCACTTCTGTGTTTTGAATATAGTAAAATGGATTCCATATTTGGAATCAGGATTTCCAAATTATGTAAATAGGTATCTTTTATTTTTACACATTTTGAATAATTACTGCGGTAAATATTTTATTTACCATGGTAAAAGGGTAAATCCGGTAAATAAGGGTTAAAAAAAATAATATTATAATAATACAAAGTTACCCTAAAACGTGTCCTAACATTATTGGTGGACACATACCCGACCATGAGCATCCTTGGGCCAATTTGGGGACCCCTTGGAGCCACTTGTATGTGGTAGGGACACATTATATTAATAAAGTTAAAATAAAAATAAAAATGGCATAAGCTTACATCTTTTAGAAGAACAATTTTTACATAGGGTTATACATGTTGGATTTTCGATTATAAATATTAATTAGAAAGATAAAACGATTTCCTACATAATGATATTTTATTTATAATTTTTAGACATTAAATAATTTATTTAATTTATGACACAATGATGATGCAGTAATTACTATAATAGTGAAAAATTAAAATAATTGATATTATAAATACCCAAATAAATATAATATGAAACTTTTAATGAATTAAACTAATTTTATAGGATAATATGATATATTAGGATTGATTTAATTGACTTTGTTCGAAGTAATCAATCTGTTATGAGTTTCACAAAAATCAACTATTGAATAGTGTCAAAATTGACATAAAAGAGTTCTTAAAACAAATATTATATTATTAATTGATATTAAATTCCTAAAAATCTAAGGTTCGGCCAAGAGACTTATAGTATTATAGTTTAATTATTAATGAACCACATGGGGGTCGCTTGGATGTATATACTAAGTTTATTAACCATATTATATAAAAATACAAAGAGACATTGTAAAAGTGAAACTAATTAACTTAGAGTTAATACTTAAAGATAAGGTTAATATAAGTACCCAAACCTGTATAAATTCTATTGGATGAGTTGTTTTCGACCTATCCCCACCTCATCCTTTGAATAGTCAACTTTGGAGCCTTTGGAAACCGAATATTAATTTATTATAAATTAATATTTCTAGCTTTTCCAAAGATGCCCCTCACCCCTCTTATAAAAGGGCACTCCTCCTTCTCTTTTCCTCACACATCTCAAGCCACTTGGCTCGTCCAAACTCTTCCCAACTAAGCTCCCCACATCCCTCTCCTCCTCCTTGAAGCTTCCCCTTAGGCAGAAATCATTTCAATAAGTCCTTTGGTTCCAACCAAAGTGAGTTACCTAAATTAAAGGTAACATTTTCTCTTAAAGTATTTTCATTTATTTTGCTTCTCCAATCCCCAAAATCTTTTTATTTCCTTTCTTTTATAACAACTCCAGTATCCTAAATATACTAGGATGTTGTTATAAGAAGGATTCAAACTACACATACACACAACTCCATCTAATGGATGATGAACATAATGTTTCTGTGGATGGCAAACTAACGCCTCACGAAACGATGATTGTTAAAATACATCTTACCACCTCTCATGGTGGCCATTATGATGGCACTGTAATTAAATATGATATTAATGATATATATTTTATATATAAGCTTCTGTAATTCCATTTTATTTCATACCATTATTCGTTTCATGTTGTATATACATACGATAATTTCATTTGAGGAAGTGCGGACTACCGCCCCCTTAAAATGATATGACTCGTTCATACCACACATGGAACGTATAAAGGATGGTGTTAATGAACTTAAGTAACATATATACAATATTATATTATACAGGAATAGTAATATACCTATGTATCATTTGGATTTGATTCTTTTAAAATGAAAATTAAATGGAAGTAGCGTTCGTGCGTACGTACGGACTACCGTCTCCACGAACGCGATAAGATTCATTCTCCATCATATCCATTCAAGTATTATTCTCATTTTAGGGTTAAAAATAATGTTAATATCATTCTGATTATGAATAAGATATAATCTATCCATTACAAACATGTCTTACGTAACCAAACATTTAAGAAGAACGAATCGATTATCACCCGAAACGACGATAATACTAAGATATTATTAATAAAGCAATGTTAAAAGATCATATATGATATCATATTAATGTATATGATTCTTGTATAATTTAATAACAATTATTTCACCATTATACAGGAGGTTAACCTACCCCAACAAAGGAAAAGTACAAGGTAAGGGTTATTTCACAATCTCTTCTTTATCCGAGGTTGTTTATACGTAATAATCTACTGGGATCTCGTTATCATCCACATCCATGTTTCTTCAAAATGTATTTCAAAACATTTTTACTATTTACAAGAATATGGATTAAAGTCATTTATACCCTTGTTTGACTTTTTATAAGAGGTTTATAAAGGAATCTTTCCGTCGTTTTCAAAACAAGGTCCTTTTTAACCTTTTCGACAGAATTGAGGTAAGAATGTTTTTTTTAACTTATACGGCGGGTGCGGTTATTTTCCGCCGTTATAAAATCGTCGAAGCTTTCCATACAAGCTTATAAGAATATTTTCAAAGAAAATGTTTTATTTTATATGGATCTTAAATGATTTCAAAATAAAAGGAGATACTTCTTTAAAAAGAATTTTGATTTCATCTATGTCAACATCCTTTGATGGATTTTAAGATTATTCGAAGTTGATTTATTATGATACAAAACTTCTATATTGTATTGAAGGTTTTGTGATATGTTTGACTGTGGATGTGCTATTTTTATACCATTCATAGTTTATGGTGAAATTATTGACATTTCGTATGCTAGTTTTAATACGAATGTTTATGTTATGTTTAAACCTTTTCATATGGGAATGCATTGGACTTAATAAGTGACGGGTGGAGCCCGCTATAGCTCCTCGATGCATCGGTAGGTCTCATGAGACAAACTAGTGTCTTGGCACAAGGCCTTGACAAAATCTTATTTGTAGTCTTGGCACGAGGCCTTGGCTATGTGGTTATGATAGTCTGGCATTATGCATTCCAACATTATGAAAGTGGTTATTGATATTGCATGTGATTATTCGATTAGTAGAATATCCATGTGAACAAGTAAATGGCATTATTTCATTTTACTTTTGCCATACTATGTTGAAGTTCAATTTTAAAAGGCTTTTGTTTTAGTAATTCATTGCCTTAAATGTTTATGCTTATTTTGAATGTTCCGCTATATTGTTATCCTTACTGGGCATTTGAGCTCACCCCTTTTTTTATGTTTTATTTTTCCCAGGTAGTGAAGAAGTAAATTATGATTGACTTGCAGGGATATTATGGGTTTATAGTGTGGACGTTGGAAACATTATGTTGTTGTAGTAGTTTTTCATTTTATGATGTAATGTAAAACTTATGAATATATCTAATGTTTCCAAGGCTACTAAACTAATCGGTCTTTCGGGATTTGATCTTTCTGGTGATCATGCCAATGTTATGTAATAATGCACCGACTCTGGGTAGCTGGGGTCGGGGCGTTACAGTTGGTATCAGAGGAAGTTTAGTACAAACCTTGGAAACTAGATTTAGATAAACTCTGATTAGAGCACATAGACCTAAGATGAACTTTGAGGATTAGTATAGAAGAACTTCCTAGAATTTTGGTATTGTAGAGATTTTGTGAGTTTTCCGAGCAATACATCCCTGTCTGGATACGAGCAGGTAGAGGTGGCTCTAGCACAGATGTACCTAGGGGTAAAACCCGAAAATACCGCTTTGAGCTAGACTCGAACGGGAACTGGTGCACGACAACGGGCCTTGCTGCACTCTTGGTTACGACACTCTCGGGGGATATGCTTAGGATAACTCTCATTTTCTTTACAAATCATTATGAAGGGTTTATGAGTATATACTTCCTCAAAGAAAACATTTTTATGATTATGGATTATATCCATAAATAGTTCAATTTATGTTAAGTGTTTTATAAGTATGGGATTATGTATTTTGATTCATAAACTGATCTAGTTTATGCCATTGTTTAGAAATGGCGCCTAGTGGAAGAAATGGAAACCGTATCAATGCACGCACTCCATGTAGGGATTGCCCTCCTGCTCAAGATAATTATAGTGGGGCTGGTGATGCAACTGGTGCTGATCAACTAATCACCATACTGGGACAACTTACTCAGGTTATGAATAATAACCTTACCCGTATGGAGCACCCTGATCCGCAGCGTGGAGGATCAATGTTAGATCGATTCATGAGACAACAACCACCAACGTTCAATGGGAATACAAATCCCTTAGTAGCTGAGCAATGGATATTTTCCCTAGAGAAAATATTTCAGGCTTTGGGGAGCAGTGAAAGGGAAAAAGTTATCATGGCAGTTTACCGCCTCACTGGAGATGCTGATCAATGGTGGTCATTGATTCAAAATACGAAGGAAGATGATGAAGTATCAAATATGGAATGGAGGGAGTTCAAAGATCTGTTTTTAGAAAAATACTTTCCTCGCGACCATCGAGCAGATATGGAAAGACAATTTCTGAGTCTGAGACAAAAGGAGGATGAGAATGTCACAAAGTATGAGGCTAACTTTACAAGGTTAGCGAGGTACGCTGGTGATTATATTCTCAACCCAAGAAGTAAGATTGATCGTTTCTTTGATGGGTTAAAACCATTTCTCCGTTGAGCATTAGTCTCACAATCCTTTTCATCGTACGAAGACATTGTCTCATGTGCTATCAAGACCGAAAAGGAATTCTCTAAGTCTTATGACTTTAAAGCAAAGCAAGAGAAGAAGAGACCTGCTGATCAATCTGGGAATGGAAATAAGGGGAAGAAAGGAAAGGTTGAATATCCATCTTGTGGTAAATGCGGGAAGAAACATCCTGGTACTTGCTTGAAGGGAATGGGAGTCTGTTACAAGTGTGGTGAAAAAGGCCACCAAGCTCGTGATTGCAAGGGGAAGAAGGAAGCTACCAACGTTCAGTGCTACAATTGCAGGGAGATGGGGAATTATGCAAATGCATGTCCTAAGCGTCAGGATAACTTACCTCAGAAAAGGCCAAGGGATCAAGGCCAGGCTTATGCTATCACTACTGCTGAGGTAGAAGCTCCGAAAGATGTGGTGGCAGGTAATTTAATGGTTTCCTCAAGTTTAGCAAATGCATTATTTGATTCTGGATCATCGCATTGTTTCATATCTTCCCAGTTTGCTAAGAAAATTAGATATTTCCAATTTGATTTAATAAGGGAGTTGTCAGTTAAAACTCCTAAGGGAAGTATCGTTGCAACAAAGTTTTGTGAATCAGTCCCCATTAGAGCACATAAATTTTCTTTATCTGCTGACCTCATCGTCATACCTATGATTGAGTTTGATATAATCCTCGGTATGGACTGGCTTTCGGACTATGATGCGAAGATTTATTGTAAGAAGAAAGAGGTTACGATTCTTGATGATAATGATAAGGAGTACCTTATTTTTAGAGCAGAATTGTCACCACCTAATTCTTATTTAGATCCACCCCCAGTAGCTCAACTTAATTCAATTATTGGGGAGGAAGAGAATGAAATAACTGTCGGTGAGGAAAGGAATGTTCAAATAGAGGATGTACCTGTTGTGAAAGAATTTGTAGATGTATTTCCGGAAGATTTACCTGGACATCCTCCAGAACGAGAAGTTGAGTTTTCCATTGATTTGATTCCTGGATCAAGGCCTATATCGAAGACCCCTTATAGAATGGCCACTGTAGAGTTAGTCGAACTAAAGAAACAACTAGAGGAATTGAGTAATAAGGGATTTATTCGCCCTAGTGTTTCTCCATGGGGAGCCCCTGTTCTTTTTGTTAAAAAGAAAGATGGATCTATGAGGTTATGTATCGACTACAGGGAGATCAATGCTATAACGATAAAGAACAAGTATCCCCTACCTCGTATTGATGATTTATTTGACCAACTGCATGGAGCTCAATACTTTCCAAAGATTGACCTTCGATCTGGATACCATAAGTTGTGTGTAAAGAAGGAAGACATTCCGAAGACAGCATTTCGAACCAGGTACGGGCATTACGAGTTTACTGTAATGCCGTTTGGATTGACTAATGCACCCTCTGTATTCATGGATCTGATGAATAGAGTTTTCAAGGAGTATCTCGATGAATTTGTGGTGGTATTTATTGATGATATCTTGGTATACTCCAAAACCTACGAAGATCATGAATATCACTTGCGCATTATCTTGAAGACTCTGAGGAGGCATGAATTATATGGAAAGTTTAGCAGTGTGAATTCTGGCTTCAGGAGATTTCTTTTCTTGGCCATATTGTCTCTAAAGATGGAATCTCTGTTGATCCTTCTAAGACCAAAGCAATCCAAGAATGGCCAGCACCTACGAGTATAACTGAGGTACGTAGTTTTATTGGCTTGGCAGGTTATTATCGACGTTTCATCCAGAATTTTGCCCGATTGGCTAACCAATTAACGAGGCTCACACGTAAAGGGGTTAAATTTGTTTGGACAAAAGAATGTGAAGAATGTTTCGAAGAATTGAAGAAAAGATTAGTCAATGCTCCTATATTGACTCTACCATCGGGGAATGATGGGTTCGTTATTTATAGTGATGCATCAAAGAAAGGACTTGGTTGTGTCCTTATGCAGAATGATAGAGTTATTGCCTATGCATCACGACAGTTGAAAATTCATGAACAAAACTATCCTACTCATGATCTTGAGTTAGCAGCTGTGATCTTTGCTTTGAAGATATGGAGGCACTACCTCTATGGTGAAAAATGTGAGATTTATACTGATCACAAGAGTTTGAAGTATATTTTCTCACAAAAAGAACTCAACATGAGGCAAAGGAGATGGCTTGAATTACTCAAGGATTATGATTGCACGATATACTACCACCCGGGGAAAGCAAACAAAGTAGCAGATGCTTTGAGCAGAAAAGACCATGGAGTTCTGAACATGATGAAAATTGAAAGGGATCCAATTTTCATGGATCTAGAGAAGATGGACATGGGAATAACCAGGGAAGGTGAAACATCAATGCTTTTTCAAATGGTTGCCAAACCATATTTACTAGAAAGGATTAAGAGTTCCCAAACCGATGATGACGAATTTCAGAAGAAGATTAAAGCTGTGAATGATGGGAGATTGAGAGACTTTGTGTATGAAGATGGACTTTTGAAATTCGGGAAGAGACTTTGTGTTCCCGATATACCTGATCTAAAAAGGGAATTGCTGGATGATGCTCATAGTTCCAATTTCTCTATACACCCTGGGAGCACCAAAATGTATAGAGATTTGAAGGAACATTTTTGGTGGGACAACATGAAGAGGGAGATTGCTGATTTTGTGTCAAGATGTATGGTTTGTCAACAAGTGAAAGCTGGAAGGCAACAGCCTGGAGGAGTCATGCAACCTCTTCCCATACCGGAGTGGAAATGAGACAATATTACGATGGACTTTGTCATGGGGCTACCAAAGACTCCTAGAAGGAACGATGCAATATGGGTTATTGTTGATCGTCTTACCAAGTCAGCACATTTTCTTGCTATAAGAGAAGATCTACCCCTGGAACGTCTAGCAAGACTATACATTAATGAAGTTGTGAGACTTCATGGAGTACCCCTATCGATTGTTTCTAATCGTGATCCCCGTTTTACTTCAAGATTCTGGAAAAGTCTTCAGAAATCCCTGGATACTGAACTTCATTTGAGCACTGCTTACCACCCTCAGACAGACGGACAATCAGAACGGACTATTCAAACCTTAGAAGACATGTTGAGATCTTGCTCACTTGATTTTCAGGGTATGTGGGATCAATATTTACCACTGGTAGAATTTTCCTATAACAATAGCTTCCATTCAAGTATTCAGATGGCACCATATGAAGCATTATATGGAAAGAGATGTCGTACACCAACCTGTTGGGATGACGTTGGTGAAAGAAAACTTGTAGGCCCAGAACTGGTGGAGGAAACGGTGGAAAAGGTGAAAGTAATCCAAAATCACATCAAAGCAGCTCAAAGTAGGCAGAAGAGATATGCCGATAATCGAAGGAAGGATTTGGAATTTCAAGTCGGTGATCATGTTTTCCTGAAGGTATCTCCGTGGAAGGGAGTCATACGTTTTGGTAAGAAAGGCAAATTGAGTCCCAGGTACATCGGACCTTTCGAAATTCTAGAACGAATTGGGGCTGTAGCTTACCGATTGGCAATGCCGCCAAGTCTCTCCAAAGTTCACGATGTGTTCCACATATCTCTGTTGAGAAAATACATGCCTGACCCAACGCATGTACTCACCTATGAGGAATTAGAACTGGAACCCGATCTGTCTTATTGCGAAGAGCCCGTCAGGATTCTTGATACAAGAGAACAAGTACTGAGAAACCGGACGACGCGTCTGGTAAAAGTTTTGTGGAGAAACCATAAGATGGAAGAGGCAACGTGGGAACCCGAGGAACTTATGATAAAGAACCACCCGAGTCTTTTTATGCAGTAATACCCTAGAAATTGCGAGGATGCAATTATTTGAAGGAGGGGAGAATGTAACACCCCAAGCTTCTATGGTACGTTTCCCTTCGAATAATGCGATAGCGTGTGTTGTACGCAACCTCGAGTTCTAACACACACCACAACTAATTAAACTAGCCGTTGTGAATAGTAATACCTACTTTTTGAAATCATATATATTCAATATTTCAAAATGGACTTCATTTTTAGATTCGGAATATCAAAATTAGCCTAGGGTGAAATTTTGGTACATTTCGGATAACTTTCATATTTTGATGAATAGTGAAAATTTCTAAATTTTAATTAAAAACAACTTTTTTAATCAAAATAATTAATAGTGATAAATTGTGATTTTGAGTGGTTTTAAAGTATATTTAGAATATATTTTTACCATTTAATATAATGTTGGTCATTGGAAATAATTTTACAATTAAACCGAACATAAACAAGTGTCAATCTTTTGATAATTATTATCTCTTAAAAAACACGCTTTTGTTTTGACAGCGGGAATTAATTTTAAATTAATTTCTGCCACTTCTGTGTTTTGAATTTAGGAAAATGGATTCCATATTTGGAATCAGGATGTCCAAATTATGTAAATAGGTTACTTTTATTTTTACACATTTTGAATAATTACTGCGGTAAATATTTTATTTACCATGGTAAAAGGGTAAATCCGGTAAATAAGGGTTAAAAAAATAATATTATAATAATACAAAGTTACCCTAAAACGTGTCCTAACATTATTGGTGGACACATACCCGACCATGAGCATCCTTGGGTCAATTTGGGGACCCCTTGGAGCCACTTGTATGTGGTAGGGACACATTATATTAATAAAGTTAAAATAAAAATAAAAATGGCATAAGCTTACATCTTTTAGAAGAACAATTTTTACATAGGGTTATACATGTTGGATTTTCGATTATAAATATTCATTAGAAAGCTAAAAAGATTTCATACATAATGATATTTTATTTATAAATTTTAGACATTAAATAATTTATTTAATTTATGACACAATGATGATGCAGTAATTACTATAATAGTGAAAAATTAAAATAATTGATATTATAAATACCCAAATAAATATAATATGAAACTTTTAATGAATTAAACTAATTTTCTAGGATAATATGATATATTAGGATTGATTTAATTGACTTTGTTCGAAGTAATCAATCTGTTATGAGTTTCACAAAAATCAACTATTGAATAGTGTCAAAATTGACATAAAAGAGTTCTTAAAACAAATATTATATTATTAATTGATATTAAATTCTTAAAAATCTAAGGTTCGGCCAAGAGACTTATATTATTATAGGTTAATTATTAATGAACCACTTGGGGGTCTCTTGGATGTATATAGTAAGTTTATTAACCATATTATATAAAAATACAAAGAGACATTGTAAAAGTGAAACTAATTAACTTAGAGTTAATACTTAAAGATAAGGTTAATATAAGTACCCAAACCTGTATAAATTCTATTGGATGAGTTGTTTTCGACCTATCCCCACCTCATCCTTTGAATAGTCAACTTTGGAGCCTTTGGAAACCGAATATGAATTTATTATAAATTAATATTTCTAGCTTTTCCAAAGGTGCCCCTCACCCCTCTTATAAAAGGGCACTCCTCCTTCTCTTTTACTCACACCTCTCAAGCCACTTGGATCGTCCAAACTCTGCCCAACTAAGCTCCCCACATCCCTCTCCTCCTCCTTGAAGCTTCCACTTAGGCAGAAAGCATTTCAAGAAGTCCTTTGGTTCCAACCAAAGTGAGTTACCTAAATTAAAGGTAACATTTTCTCTTAAAGTATTTTCATTTATTTTTCTTCTCCAACCCCCAAAATCTTTTTATTTCATTTCTTTTGTAACAACACCAGTATCCTAAATATACTAGGATGTTGTTATAAGATGGATTCAAACTACACATACACACAACTCCATCTAATGGATGATGAACATAATGTTTCTGTGGATGGAAAACTAACGCCTCACGAAACGATGATTGTTCAAATACATCTTACCACCTCTCATGGTGGCCATTATGATGGAACTGTAATTAAATATGATATTAATGATATATATTTTATATATAAGCTTCTGTAATTCCATTTTATTTCATACCATTATTCGTTTCATGTTGTATATACATACGATAATTTCATTTGAGGAAGTGCGGACTACCGCCCCCTTAAAATGATATGACTCGTTCATACCACACATGGAACGTATAAAGGATGGTGTTAATGAACTTAAGTAACATATATAAAATATTATATTATACAGGAATAGTAATATACCTATGTATCATTTGGATTTGATTCTTTTAAAATGAAAATTAAATGGAAGTAGCGTTCGTGCGTACGTACGGACTACCGTCTCCACGAACGCAATAAGATTCATTCTCCATCATATCCATTCAAGTATTATTCTCATTTTAGGGTTAAAAATAATGTTAATATCATTCTGATTATGAATAAGATATAATCTATCCATTACAAACATGTCTTACGTAACCAAACATTTAAGAAGAACAAATCGATTATCACCCGAAACGACGATAATACTAAGATATTATTAATAAAGCAATGTTAAAAGATCATATATGATATCATATTAATGTATATGATTCTTGTATAATTTAATAACAATTATTTCACCATTATACAGGAGGTTAACCTACCCCAACAAAGGAAAAGTACAAGGTAAGGGTTATTTCACAATCTCTTCTTTATCCGAGGTTGTTTATACTTAATAATCTACTGGGATCTCGTTATCATCCACATCCATGTTTCTTCAAAATGTATTTCAAAACATTTTTACTATTTACAAGAATATGGGTTAAAGTCATTTATACCCTTGTTTGACTTTTTATAAGAGGTTTATAAAGGAATCTTTCTGTCATTTTCAAAACAAGGTCCTTTTTAACCTTTTCGACAGAATTGAGGTAAGAATGTTTTTTTTAACTTATACGGCGGGTGCGGTTATTTTCCGCCGTTATAAAATCGTCGAAGCTTTCCATACAAGCTTATAAGAATATTTTCAAAGAAAATGTTTTATTTTATATGGATCTTAAATGATTTCAAAATAAAAGGAGATACTTCTTTAAAAAGAATTTTGATTTCATCTATGTCAACATCCTTTGATGGATTTTAAGATTATTCGAAGTTGATTTATTATGATACAAAACTTCTATATTGTATTGAAGGTTTTGTGATATTTTTGACTGTGGATGTGCTATTTTTATACCATTCATAGTTTATGGTGAAATTATTGACATTTCGTATGCTAGTTTTAATACGAATGTTTATGTTATGTTTAAACCTTTTCATATGGGAATGCATTGGACTTAATAAGTGATGGGTGGAGCCCGCTATAGCTCCTCGATGCATCGGTAGGTCTCATGAGACAAACTAGTGTCTTGGCACAAGGCCTTGACAAAATCTTATTTGTAGTCTTGGCACGAGGCCTTGGCTATGTGGTTATGATAGTCTGGCATTATGCATTCCAACATTATGAAAGTGGTTATTGATATTGCATGTGATTATTCGATTAGTAGAATATCCATGTGAACAAGTAAATGGCATTATTTCATTTTACTTTTGCCATACTATGTTGAAGTTCAATTTTAAAAGGCTTTTGTTTTAGTAATTCATTGTCTTAAATGTTTATGCTTATTTTGAATGTTCCGCTATATTGTTATCCTTACTGGGCATTTGAGCTCACCCCTTTTTTTATGTTTTATTTTTCCCAGGTAGTGAAGAAGTAAATTATGATTGACTTGCAGGGATATTATGGTTTTATAGTGTGGACGTTGGAAACATTATGTTGTTGTAGTAGTTTTTCATTTTATGATGTAATGTAAAACTTATGAATATATCTAGTGTTTCCAAGGCTACTAAACTAATCGGTCTTTCGGGATTTTATCTTTCTTGTGATCATGCCAATGTTATGTAATAATGCACCAACTCTGGGTAGCTGGGGTCGGGGCGTTACAATGCCACAAAGTTTAATGTTTAAAGTTATGATTATTGTGATTACATTTCACTGCCATGATTTATCCCATGTTATGAAATTATGATCTCTTTTGCAGGTTAAGATTTCCAAATGTTATGTGCTTGTGTATACGATGTGATTGATATTTATTTTGTTTACCCTTACTGAGCATTTGAGCTCACCCTTGTATGTTTTATTTTCCCCAGGATTTAAAGAAAGGTTTTAGGTATAAAAAAAAGGAAGATCTTTATGGGAGATATTGAAGATCTTTCACCAGGATTAGAAGATTATATTCCGAGTTTCCAAAGACACTAAACTATTACGATCCTTGCGTGTGTGTTTTTGTTATGTACTAAGTATTCCGCAAATGTAATGTAATGTCAATGTACGTCAAGCTTCGGGTCTCTACAAGTACAACGGCTACTCGTTAACTAACATTTAAAATAATATTATTTTATTACTTGTGTGCAACGTAAGTTTTCAAAGAAACTCATCGTTGTGTACCGAGTACGCTATCGAACGTAGAAACCCATTTTAATTAAAATTAATATTTAATTCGTAAATATTAATAAATATGAAAATTCTTTATTCATTATTTACCTGGGATGTTAAATCCTTCCCCCCTTTTGGGAATTGCGTCCTCGCAATTTTATTCACTTATCAAAATAAGTGGGGGTATTTATCCCTCACAGCATTTTCAGATTCCCATGTTGCCTCTTCAATCACATGGTTTTTCCACAAAACCTTTACCTGATGAATCACCTTATTCCGTAACACCTGCTCCCTGTGGTCAAGAATCTGGACCGGTTGTTCCTCATAGGATAGGTTCTCTTCCAGCTGAACTACCTCTAGACTCAAAACATGAGATGGATCTGGCATATACTTTCTCAACATTGAAACATGAAAAAAATTGTGTACCTGAGATAAACTTGGAGGTAAAGCCACCCGGTATGAAACTGATCCAACTCTCTCCAGAATTTCATATGGTCCAATAAACCTTGGACTCATCTTTTCTTTCTTACCAAATCTCATCACACTTTTCTAAGGAGAAACCTTGAGAAAAACATGATCACCTACCTCGAAAGATAGATCCTTCCTCTGGTTATCCGCATAACTCTTCTGCCTGCTCTGATCTGTTCTCATGTGCTTCTGAATCAACTGAACTTTTTCTGCCATCTCTTCTACCAATTCTGGTCCCATCAGCTTCCTTTCACCCAATTCATTCCAAAATGCTGGAGTTCGACACCGCTTCCCATATAATGCCTCAAATGGTGTCATCTGTATACTGGAATGAAAACTGTTATTATATGAAAACTCAACCAAAGAAAGATGTTGGTCCCAACTTCCCTGATAATCCAAAGAATAAGCTCGTAGCATATCCTCCAATGTATGGATTGTTCATTCTGACTGCCCATCTGATTGAGGATGAAAAGCTGTACTAAAATTTAATTCAGTACCCAACGACTTCTGAAGGCCTTTCCAAAAGTTAGAAGTAAACCTGAGATCACGATCCGATACAATGGAGAGAGGAACTCCATGTAACCTGACTATCTCTTTAAGATACAAATGGGAAAGTTGATCTAGGGAAAAAGTATCTCATATAGAAAGGAAATGAGCAGATTTGGTCAAGCGATCAACAATAACCCAGATTGCATTATTACCTCGAGATGTCCTCGGTAATCCCACAATAAAGTCCATGGATATGTTTTCCCATTTCCACTCTGGCACTGGTAAAGGCTGAAGCATCCATTTCGGTAACTGCCGCTCTGCTTTAACCTGTTGACATGTCAAACACTTCACAGTAAAATCAACAATATCTCTTTTCATTCCATCCCACCAGTAATACTCCCGCAGATCTCTGTACATCTTAGTACTGCCAGGACGAACTGAAAACGGGGAACTATAACAACTCATTCTTCAACTGTGAATCACAAGGCACACATAACCTCTTCCCAAACCTCAAAACACAAACACAAACTTATCCAAGAACTCATGGAAAATTTTATTCATAAGGTCCATGAATACAGCAGGTGCATTGGTTAACCCAAAAGGCATAACTAAAAATTCATAATGGACATATCTAGTACGGAACGCAGTCTTCAGAATGTTTTCTTTTTTTACTTTCAACTGATGGTACCCCGACCTCAAGTCAATCTTCGAAAAATACTGAGCTCCCTGGAGCTGATACCACTTCATTCGATGGCCCAACATCTGTTGAAGTTGTTGCAAAGGATTTCACCACCCCTTTCTGCTTGTTGTTTGGCTGCATTCCCCCAGTTGAGTTCTTCGTTGGACACTCATTTGCATAATGACCCATTTCATTACACTTAAAACATCTTACCGTTGGCTTTTCATTTCCTGCTTGATCATCTTCCTTACAGTTACGAGCAATATGTCCAGACTTACCACACCGAAAGAACTTACCAGACTTGGATAAACATTCTCCAGGATGCATTTTACCACACTTCTCACAGGATGGATATTTGGTTTTCTTACCTCCTTGCTTCTTTGATGAATTCTTCCCCTTTTCCTGCCAACTAGACCTCTTATTCTGTTGTTTGTCATAGAACACCTGATCATCGGTAAACTCCATTTCCACCTTCTCCGCACATCGAACAAGTTTTTCATAACTTTTGAACTCACGAGAAGCTAAAGCCCTTCGATACATTGTCTTTAACCCTGAGTAAAAACGGTTTATTTTACTATCAAGATCTCGTATGAAGTTTGGAGCATACCTTGCCAATCGAGTGAACTTTTCTTCATAAGCAGCCACTGAATCATCCTCCTACCTCAATTCTAGGAACAGTTTTTCCATCCTAAGACGAACCACCTTAGGAAAATATTTCTCAAGAAACATACCTTTAAATTCGTCCCAGTGAAGATCCTGAATCTCATCACTATCCCTTATATTTTTCACCATCGACCACCACTGATCAGCTTCACCTTCAAAACGGTAAACAGCAAGACTAACCTTTTGATGTTCTGAACACCTCATGACATAAAAAATCTTCTCCAGTGCTTTAATCCACCCTTCAACTTGCACAGGGTCAGATGATCCTCTGAATGATGGGGGATGTTGCCTCATGAAATGTTCCACCACTGACATGGTCCTCTGCGGTTGATCTGGCTGATCTCGTGCATGGATACCACCACCATTTATAGCCTGAGTCAACTGTGCCATTACTGCAACAAACTGTTCAGTTCCGATTCCGACCATCTCAGGTTGCTGATTTGGAAGGTTATCTTCCTCCTGATGTCGTCCCAACATAGCTGCTTTGTTTCCTCTGCGGAAAACCATTCTGAACGCAGAAATATCTTAGGCGAAGCAACATGGTAATCCGTAAATGCTATATCATTTCAATCATATTATAATTTAACACTTTTCTAACTCCTAAAGTTGTCTAAACCGACCTCTAATACCAACTATAAGGCCCCGACCTTAAACCTTACATAATATTGAATCAAATGAATAATTCATGGTGAGGATCTTTTCAGGTTTAGAGTTTTAGAGAATTAGAACATAACTATTACATCTCAAAAGATTACAAAGTAGTCACTTCTACTATGTTTCCATAATAAAAAAAACTCTTAAAAAGAAACGTGTCTAGTTCCATGTTTTATATAGGATGACATTCCCTTGATCCCATCCTTGACCTTATTCCACATTAAGTCCTGTGAAAACATTTCAAAAAAAAACTTGGGGTGAGCATACAAAGCTCAGTAAGGGATACAGAAAGAATGAAAACTGTTAGTTTTTCAAACATCAAGTAAACCATATATACTCTATCAAAGTAATACCTTCACCTTCATGAAGTAGTAAAAACTCCTCACTGAATAAAGTATCATTACTTACCTTTTTGTAACCAAAGGATTAGCATAAAACCCATAAAAAGAACACATAACATATATAAAGGTATCTTGGGACATAAACATACTTAAGTGTAATAACCATACGGTCGACTTCCACACATATCACTTAATGGAATAGCCATACGGCCAATTTCCATACATACTTAATGGAATAGCCATACGGCCGACTTCCAAACCCATGAATTGGAGGTTATAACGTAACCACCCGTCCTGGTATTCACAGCACCACCCGTCATATGGTTTATAACGTATCCACCCGTTAAAATGTCCAAGTACCAATATAAAATCATGAAACATTAAACCAATATAAAGGAAAGATAACATTTCCACATATCAATGACAATATATCATAAATATATTGACATAATAGAATCCTTTATCAAAACCATTTTCAATACCAAAATACATAAAAGAATATATGGTATTTATTTTATTCTAAAAACATTACGGCTTGTTGAGAAAGCCAAAGACCAAATAATACTCGCGGCGGCGGAAAAGGTCGTTGTTGCCGCGTACGTTGAAAGAAACATTCCTTTTTGTAATTTTGTAAAATGCTTCATAGAAAAAGATTCCTTTTGTATAAAAGTAAAATTAAAAGTGGCTTATACACCGTATAAAAGAAGGTTGTGTATAAAACGAAATATGCCTCAATGAAAGGAGATTGAGACGAAGTCCCTTACCTTGGGTCCCACTTGACTCGATCATTCTTTAACGTCATGAATAATAAAATTGAGTTAATTTCTACTTGATTAAGAACCGTTTTAAAGTTCATTATTCCTTTTATATCACTTATTTCCATGTTATAAACATTATGTAACCATTTAAGTTAATAATGTTTGTTTTGTCAATATTTGGTTCTTAAGTCAAAAGTGGACTTCTTACAATTACATGTTGTTCGTGTGTTCAAAGGTTCTTTATATCCAGAATGACATTCCTGATTTGGATATCATATATATCATATATATCCATCATATAAATTTATTTATAATATTACATAATCATTTAGAGGTAAGAAATGAAATGCACTGTTCATGGAGACGGTAAGCCGTACGTACGCATAAACGCTACTTTCATTTATTTTTCATATTAATGGAATTAAAACTAAATGAGAGGTATGTATATTTTAATTCCAGAATTTTATTCATAATTTAAATATATAATTAATTATATATATCCATTATATACATGTACTTTTAATAGTACATTACATTTGGGGATAAGAAATGAAATGCACCGTTCATGGAGACGGTAAGCCGTACGTACGCATGAACGCTACTTTCATTTCTATCTCATAATTTAATGAAAATAAATAATAATGATATAGAGGTATATTATAATTCCAGTATAACATCATATATAATAACTTTAAATCCATCCTTTACACGTCCCACATATGGCATTAACGAATCACATCACTTTGAGGGGGCGGTAGTCCGCACTTCCTTAAATGAAGATATCGTGTTTACCCATAATGGAAACCATGAAGGTATGCCAAAAATGAAAAATACAGAAGCTTAAAGAAAACATAAACATATTATATATCATATATAAAAATAGTGACATCATAATGGCCACCTTTGAAGGTGTTAAATGAGTATTGAACAATCATCGTTTCCGGAGGCAGAATTTCGCCATCCACGGAAACAGTATGTTCTTTAACCATTTTATGTATTTGTGTGAGAGTGTAGCTCAAATAAATATTATAACAACATCCTAGTATATTTAAGATACTGGTGTTGTTACAAAAGAAGTAAATAAAAAGAGTTTAGGGGGTTGGAGAAGCAAAATAAAACAAATGAACATGAGAGAATGAATTACCTTTAAAAGTGTAACTCCTTTTGATTTGAGCCTAAAGGCTTCCTTTGAAAAGCTTCTGCCCAAAGAGAATCCTCTAGGATGAGGAGAGGGATGTGGAGAGAGTAAATGGGCAGGGGTTGTCTGAGCCAAAGGCTTGAGGAGTGTGTGAAATGAGTTAGAGGTGGGGGCCTTTTATAAGAGGAGAGGAGGGGCACTTTTGGAAAGTAAAGAAATATTACTTTATTTGAAAATGTGTTTCGGTTTTAAAAGGTCCCACATTGTTATAATTCGTGGATAAGGTGATAAGGGTTCGAAATAAACTCATACAATTTGTTTTGGACATGTGTAGTTCATAGATTTTACATTATCTTTCCATTTTATTTAAATCGTCAAATAATGATGTCATCGCTGCATCATTATTATGTCATAAATAATTTAATTTATATAATGTCTAAAAATTATAAAAAAAATAAAATGATGTAGAGAATCTTTTTAGATTTCCAATGACTATTTATAATCAAAAATATGATCTTTATAACCCCATGTAAAAATTGTTTTTGTAAAACATATTATGTTTGTGTCATTTTTACTTTTACATTAAATAAAAAGTTATTTATGTCATTTCCCAACCAAAGTGTCTCCATGGGGTCCCCAAGTTGACCCATGGCTTGTCTTGGTCGGCCATGACACAAACAATAAGGTTGGGACATGTGTCTAGGTCATTTCATATTATTAAATCATTATTTATACCTTAAACTACCCTAATTACCACTAATCGCGATTAAGAACTTAATAAGTTAATATTCACCAAAAAATTATTATAATCTCATTGAACCACATTTTACTTCTTAATTAAAACCATTTATGTCGGATTTTTGAAATTCAAAACACAATGATGGAAAATTTTCATTTAAATGGAAAATTAGTCTTTATAAGTACCACTTAGTGGTTTCACTATTCATCAAAAATTGAAGTTTTTCAGAAAATTACCAAAAATTCACCCTAAGCTATATTTGATATTAAGAATTCAAAAATGAAGTCTATTTTACAAAATTCAAAATATATAAGTCACATTAATTAATTTAATAATTAATTCCCGCTGTCAGAGCAAATAGCGTGTTTTTATGAATCAATAAGTATCAAAAGATTGACACTAGTTTAAGTCCAATTTCATAGTGAAATTGATTCCAACGACCACTATTTTATTTAATGGTAAAAATATTTTCTAATTTCACTTTAAAACCAATTCAAAAGATAATCTAATCATAAAAATAAATTAGATTAAAAAGCAGTTTTGAATTAAAATACAACATTTTACACTATTCCTAAAAAAATGAACTTTATCAGAAAGGTACCAAAAATTTACAAAAAGTAAATTTTGATGTCCCAATTCTAAAGAAGAGTTATATTTGGTCCAATAGAATTTATAAGATCGATCAAAACTATATTTAATGACGGTTCTCCGTCAAAAAGTGATAAGTGGACCTTTCGTGAAAATTAGGGTATAAATGCCTAAAATTGAACTCTTTCCGTATTTTAAGCCTTTATCTTTTATTGGGTAAATGTAAAAACATTTAAAAACATATATAATCATATTTTAGTTATTTCTATCCATTCCCACCAGTACAACGGCTACTCATTAACTAACATTTAAAATAATATTATTTTATTACTTGTGTGCAACGTAAGTTTTCAAAGAAACTCATCATTGTGTACCGAGTACGCTATCGAACGTAGAAACCCATTTTAAGATGATGATAAGAGACTAAATAAAATAATGTTGTGATCAATAATTAATAATTATGAAAATTTAAGATGGTGATAAGAGACTAAAACCACACATGATCTCTGCCTATACTAGTTTTAGTAATTCTATGGTAAAAAACATGATATTTCTAACTCCTTTACCACACAATCCTTACTAGAAGACAATTCCATTACTAACCCCAAATCTTATATATATGTTGGTAGGGTGATTCATGGGGATTTAATTTACATATTCCATCTACCGTCTATTGATCTAAATCCTACAACCCGTACAATTAATATGGACCTAGTGGAATGTTATTCTTAATTTATCAGTGGATGTTGACCACCTATGTCACGTTGATAGCTGATAATGTCCATGCACTTGATCATGTGTTTTTTATAACCACCAAAATAAAATCACATTAAATCATACCTCTAACTATTTCATGTTTTATAAAACCTCTAGAGAAGATTGAATTTTATTAAAAATAATAAATCCATATAAATCAAAACCCTAAAAACCCTATTTTTAACACACTATTATTTCAAAAAAGAAAATTTTGTTTGATAGAATATACGACATGAATCACTGATCCTAAAGAACACGTGAAATATAATTATTTAAACATTATACTTATAACTTTGTCGATAAATTTTTATATAAAAATATGATAAAATAAATTATGGAATATATATTTCGTTACTATTACATATAACTATATTGATAGATTCTTAGTAAATAATCACTCCCTTTTTAGTAAAGTCTATTTATTCATCAAAAATTATTTTCCATAATAAATAATTTTTAGTTATTTTTGGATAAAATATTATAAATAATTTCAAAAACATTTATTAATTTTATTTTATAGAAATAACATAATTTTTTAAATCATAATGTCAAAATTAGTTGATAGTTAAATTTTGACATTTTATGAAAACATTGATTTTTCATCGAATAGTGAAAAATAATGATTTCTATAAAATATTCAATTATTCTCATTGGATGGTTAATATTATATTTTTAATTTTAACATAAATTAATATAATAATTATTTAGTTATAAATAATCTAATTAATTACCCAATAATTATCATTATATTTGATCTTGGAATAAAAACTCATGTAGACATAAAAAAGGAATCTTTCAGAAAAAACATTTTTTTTCACACCCTATGGGATAATTATAAAATAATTTTCTAAAAATTTTATAGATTTAATTTATTAAAATTTATTCCTTATTTTAAATCTAAAAAATTATTATTTTTTAATAAGTTCAAATTAATATTTGGTCTTAATGAATTTTATAAATATTACAATTATTTCACAATGGAAAAATGATAATTATGGTTATCTTAGTTGAATACTATGTTATATCGCCACATTTATTAATCATTAATATTATTAGATGAATGAATTTCTACACCTATCACATTTGTATCAATATTTTTTTTATAGGACACTTTTACCTGAAAGTGACCTTTATAGTATTTTAGGTATTAAAAAATACAAAATCTCATCCTCTTTCTTTTAAATATCTATTATGTGTTCACAAATGGAAAAATAAAACAAGTTGTAAATGAATATTAATGGGTATATAGAGAATAATAAAATTATTTTGTTATGTTTATTAATTTATATGGATTTTAATTTTATAATTTCATTATTTATAATCCAATGCTAACAAAGTATTTTTATAATTAAAAAGATAATAAAATAACCGAATTTAAAAATATTAAAATAAGTACAATTTGAATGAATTGTTGTATCAAACAATAATTTTAGGCTAATATAACATACTTTGTTTGTGTTAATGGTTTGTATTTTTATTTACACACAAGTAATTTATTTTATTATAGTTAAATTAAATGAATTGTGTAAAACCTGACATTGTTGATAATTTATTAAAAAAATTATTTTTTAAAGGATATAAAATTCCTAAAAATATACATTTATTAATGTAAATGTGATTTTATTGTTAAAATGAAAAACATTCAATTTATGGTATATTTTTCCTTTTATAGTGACATTCTGGACCCCTAAGGTGTAACTTCTAAACTTTTCTCAAAGTTAAGGATTGTTAGTTTCCTATTTAATTCTCTTTTTGGCCATATAAATGTTTCTTAATATTGTTGTGGAGATTGTACGATGTCTGGGTCTGGTTCGGAGCCCAAAGAATAGAATTATTAATAAGTGGATTGGGAATCCTGGTTAAGAGAAACTGTAATGCCCAGCACATACAGATTATCTAACTGTTTGGCTTGAGGAAGTAGGGAACATAGCTCCATATAGTTTTTTAGAAATTGTGTGCAGTGGAATGCACACCAATTAATCCTGTATTAGAAAAGTTTAAAATTTATTTTTCATAGGTTTCACATGGTAAACCAAATTTTACACCTATCCTATGTGAGGGTCCTCCTTTGTAAGTTGCAGAGCCGAAAAATGAAGCATAATTTGGCCTACCGTGCAACCGAACCATGCACCTCTATTATTATTTTTGAATTTAAAAATTTTCTCTTATCAAATTAAATAAATCATCCATATCTTTTCAAACTCATTTTTCTCTAGAATCCATGATTGAAGATCTTTCTTCCCAATTTTGAAGGTTTTTTGATTCCTACCATATTTTCCTTCACCGTGAGATGTGTTGTAAAATTTTTATGTAATATCTATGATCCTATTTATTTTATTTTATATATCTCTTAAAATTAGTTGTGATATTTAAGTGTGACCACTTTTTCCCCATTTTTGGGACATTGGACAATTTATTTTATATCTCTTATTTTATCTCGATTCAAGGGTAAAAAATAGATTAGTGTTATTCTATGAGTCCAAGGTAGGTGGTCTAGTTCATTCCAACTAGTTCCATATCTTTTATATCATGCACGATTGTTTGACAAACTAGACCCTTTGGGTGATGCCACTAAGATATTTAATAAGTTAATCTACATGGTTTCTCATGTCAATCATGACATTAGACATCAGATAAAACCATATTTTTGTTGTTCAACCTATTTTAAGCCACCCATTGGGTGTCCCCACATTAAAATGATGATTTTCATTTCCCTTGAGATGTTAACCACCATGTGTTTGTGTTGCTCTTGTAATAATGTTCTTAATTAATTTATTGGAATAAGATGAATTGTAGGCCATTATTTATGAACATTTTAGTTTATGATTATTAAATATTCCCTATGCCATTGTCTTTGGGTTATGAATTATCATATTATGCCTTATTCTTGGTGCATAATTCCTTTTTCCATGATTGCATGACTGGATAAAATGCTTGGCTTAACCTGTTAGAATATGATATTGAAATTCTATAATACATAATGGAATTGTATATTCCATGCCTTACTGGCCTGTGGGCATGGAGAGTGCAAGGATCCCCACATAAGGATGTCATAGATGGAATCCCAATGGTATATTTTTGAATATGTTTGACATGCCAGGAGTAACCCCAGGCTTTCCCTGGATGGGATTTCCAGGTGGATTTTTTGTAATCTTGAGTAAAACTAGTTCCCAATGGGTGAAACAATAGATGTGGTAATTGGAATGATGGTTATTCCTTGCGTCATGTGATACTCGGTCCGATATGTGTGATTCGTAGGAAGGTCTTAGAGGTTACCATTTCGTGAGTGATATGAGGGACACCGTTATGGGTGGCCTTGGATGAACTCTGTGGTATTTGTTATGTGAGAGGCTCCTACAGCAACCCTTGGTATGCCTTATGGATCCCCATGGAAGGGATTGGGATGTCATACTGGATTTGGAGGATTCGTTGATTGTATTACATGTGGTGAATTTTTATTATTAGTGTTTGAAAATTCATTAATGATTTCATAGGGGTGTGACCACCCAACAAAATTACAAGCTTGGTGTCAACCCACATATGTTCTCTTATTTATATAGTTAACCTTATTTTCTTACATTACTTTTACATCATTTGGATGATAAAAAACATAAAATTATTATATAAATAGGGTAAAAAGGTGTAGTGTGTTGGGAAAACAAGGAACAAACTTAACTTTTACAACATAAACATAAAAATTTATTTCATTCCTTATTCTCTAGATTCTTATTGGACCTTGAATTCCCCTTTGTACAAGTAGTCACTAGAGGATATACAAAAAAAATGGTGATATAAAAACCAATAAGATGATGGATAAGATCACTAAACAAAATAACATGGGTTGATCATAATCATTATCATTATAATATTATCATAATATTATAATCATTAGAGGAAACATTAAGAAAACAATTGGAATTTGGAAATACATAAAAATGGAACATCATGTCTTAGTGGTCAACTACCAAACATAGTTTTGAAAAAAAAATCATCATATTAATGAATAATTCACATTAATCATTAGGTTCTTCAAATTACCCAATGCATTGGAGCACTATATTATTCTGGGTGCACCCATAACATGAAAACATTTACATTGCGCTATATAATTAAGGGCGCACTCTTTGCTTCATAAAATTTACAATATCTAGCATGCCACATAGAAATATATCAATCCTGAACATAAATAACCCATGGAAAGGAATGAGTTTAATTTTATGAGAAATCATTCTGAAACATTGGGTTACCTAAATAATGTGGGAATAACATACTTTTTATAAGAATCATTAACTATGAGTTGCAAGTAAATGGTTTTTTTGAATGATGAGTTATTTTGGATACCAATATGCTTTTAATAAATAGATGTTGAAAAAAGTAATATCACCAAAATATTATATAAGGATGAAGAAATAATTTTTATGGAATAACCTTGCTGAAAATGGTGTGAAAGAGAGAAA
Organism: Viscum album; assembly: GCA_963277665.1. NCBI lineage: Eukaryota > Viridiplantae > Streptophyta > Magnoliopsida > Santalales > Viscaceae > Viscum > Viscum album. Next base: position 1,261,617,919 of record OY728122.1, read on the forward strand.
ACCCTAAGAAAGAATGTTGGGTTCAAGAATTTTCCTTACCTTGTGTCTAAATGATTTATTCTCTTTAATATACAATATAATGATATTACATTCATTAATTAATAATTAAATAACCTTTTATACATGAAATATATTTATTATTGTTTTATTAAACTATTTTATAGTTATTTAGATGATTTATAGAGTTCAAATTAATTGATTGAGAGTGTTCTTTTTCATAGTTTCCGTGAATGGTTCACTTGTATACATGAATGGATGTTCGTGTAGAACATGGTTAAACATATAGAAATAATATTAGATGTTTTTATTGATATTACAAGTGTTTAAATGATATTGTAATGAATTATGTTATAAACCATGTGGGTGAATCATTAGTTAAAAATTTCATGATGATCATTTTAGGTTAATTTGGGCGGTTTTTCGATCAAAACAGACATGTTTTGTTTTATCATTTAGTATTATGCATAAAATTTGTTTCCAAATACTACTACAAATATTTCCATTATCAGTGCTATAAAAGGTCATTAACATCACTGAAAAAGTGCTCTTAATTGAGGTGAAGATAAAGGGGGGGGTCCCTTTTATTATTGCTCAGAAAAGTGATAATAAATTCCCCTTTTATCTGTGCAAATTGTTTTTAATAAAAGTCTCTTTTATCAGGGATTTAAAGAAAGTTATGATACAAGAAAAAGAAATTAAAAAAACTAAAAAATATTTCTTTATTTCAGTGAGGGGCTTTGACAGCGCCCCATCCCCTAGCACCGAAGCCCGTATGCCCTAGCCACACCACAGGCCATTAAACGCTCCCCTACCCCCTTTAATAGTTCTAGAACTTATTACCCACCCACACTCCTCCCATGGCTTCCTCAACATTCAAACTTGGGACCCCTCACATGCAAGCCTAACACTTTTTTACTACTCCATTTCACTTTGCTCTTAATTTATTAATATATATATATATATATTTATAGTTATTCGTAAATAAATAAATAAATATATATATAGTTACATTAATATATATATATATATACACATATATATATAATAATATTTATATATTTATTTATGTATTGTTATATATTTATATCTATTTATATATTTATTTGCATATTAATATTTATTTATAATATTGGATATAAATACATTTATGAAATATGTTTTTATTTTTTGTGTATAAATAAATAAATAAATACTTATATACAACATGGACACAGAAACAGATATATATATATATATATTATGTGTATCTATAAGTTTAATTATACATATTTATAAATATATTTACAAATATAATATTTTAATATGTATATACATATGTTTAGAATATATAGATAATATATATTAGTTTTTCAATACAGTCGCACATAAATACACACCCACACATTATATAGTTATTTTAATATTCATATATTTCTATTTTAAATAAAATGGATAATAGTTTCTTATTTATATAGGGCTTATATATTGGTAAATATATTTTTAATTTAAATATGTTTAATTATTTATTTATAAAATTAAATTTTTTATGTGTGAATATATATAAAATATGTATATTCTGTTATATATTTGATTATAAATTTCTGTACATTCAAAAAAATGATAAAATATTTAAAGAAATAACATGAATATGAATGTAATCCATTGAAATAAATTCAATACGTACTAAAAAAGGGCAAAATTCCCCCCGTAAAAGAGGTTTAAATTCCATCTAATGTTAAAAAATCAGGGTATCCCGACTAAAAACTTAGTTTTAGGGGTTTCAATGCACGAAAGATCAATGTGGAAGAATATATTCATACTAGTAAAAAGCTATCTACCCACTTTTAAGACTTAATATGGGATGATCAGAGCATAAAGGACGAATCACTTCATTGGGGATTATATCGGGTATGTAGTTCTAATAATATTAGTCTTGTTTTCAATGATTTTGTCATATCCTTTAGTGTTGGCTAATCTTTGGATTTGATTATACTTGTTTGGTTTCTCCCTTTTCTGCAAAAGTGTTTTTTAATAAAAAAATTAATTCTCAGGTCAAAGGAATTCTAGGCCTTTTGGCCTCGAAAAATGTGAGAGAAGGTTCCCATAGATCACTAGCACGTAGAGCTCATTGTAGTCATCCATTTGACATACTGCAGAGCTCAAACAGACACTCAAATAAAAAGTTATTGTTATTTGATGTTTTAGTAACATTTTCAAATTATTTTAGATATTTTGTTATTTGTTTTTTTATTTTTTGTGTCTTAAAATTTTTATTAAATGATTATTAGTCAGTGAAAATTTGAAAATTCTTAATTAATAATATTTTTTAAATATTTCAAAACCATTTTCTCAAAACTTCTTATATAATATTTAAAAAATATATATTATATTTAAAACAATACAAATAAAATTATATATCAATATATTATTTTTCATGAAAAATTATTTTTATGAAATATACACTTTATCAATTCTTGGAAAAAAGCACTGATAACCCCCCCTTATCAGCACTACTAAAAAAGCTCTGATAATGATGGCCCCTTTATCAGCACTTTTTTAGCACTGATATAGGGTGGCACGACATAAACCCTATTTTGTGGTAGTGAAAGGTGTTACAAAATAAATATTTTAATCTGTTTTAAAATATTTAATGGTTTTATTGACATCCTTGAAGGAGTGTAAGTAAAATGGATATGAATCACCCATGATGTAGTTATATTAACACATCACGGAAACAAATTCATTTTTTAAAACAATGAGGTAGAGGGAGGATTATAATGAATAATATTCCATTAACATGAGACAATACCATTATATCAATCACAATGGAGTTAACATGATATTTTTATAAGATAATTATATGATAAGAGAAGAAATGAAATGAAATTTGAAAGGATTTTGAAAGAAAGCGAGAGAGAAATTACCTCTAGAATAAATCTTCTTTGAGAGCCTCTTTAGGGGAGAGATTTTGGTATTTTTATGATACCAAGGCCTTATTAAAATGGGGGAGGATCTTGGTAAGATATTTTAGTATAATTTTTTTAGGAAAAATTCCTGTGATGTGTGAGTAAATGAGGTTGTGAGGGGTGGTATTTATAGTGGATTGGAGAGGGGTTTTCTCAATATTATATTCACTAATTTATTATTTCTCCACATGATAAGCAATAGTGAGGAATATTAAAACTAAAAATAGTAATAAGTGCACGTTATTTATAACCAATTCCCATTTACATTATCCCCGACTCAAGCATGAAGCATAAACTCATTTATTTACCATATTTTTTAAATTGTTGAATTTCACTACTCACCAAAATTTCAAGTATTTTAGAAAAATACAAAAAATTAACCTTAACCGTTTTTAGATGTTTATAATTAAAAAATGAACTCCATTTTATAAAAATAATGTTCTACCAATGATTAATTTAATTTTTAATTAAAATCTCACTTTACTTGAAAAATAAAATATAAAAAATCAAAAACATATTTTCTAACACTCTAAAAAATTAATTAAGGTCTCGTTATATTATCATATAATCATAACACAAATAAATACTATTTTATGAATAAATTTTATGAAAATAAGTTTTCTTTCATATTATTATATTAATAGTTATATATTCAGAGCTTACAAAAATACCAACACTTTAATATAATTATATCATATTGTCTATTATAAGATTGATAAATTTTATTTATACAATCATTGTTTTGTTTCATAGTCACATGGATGATTTAACATTCATAAGGGTCATATTAATTGTCATAAGGGTAACATTACTATTTATAAGGGTATGTTACTATTCCAAAAAAATTATGTTTGCCCTATCAGACACCAAACATCTTACTGATCGCAGCTGGGTATATTATTTTTTTTCATTTAAAATCACGGAAGTGGAAAATTTATGTTTAAAGAGCACATAGTAGTTCATTTAATCATGATGTGGCATTGTGTTTCCAAATTTGATTTTATGTGATTATGAAATTACAACCAGAAGGAGAAAATTGCATTGACAAATGTTTCGGTTGTTACATTCTTCCGACATTTTGAAAATTTTACCTAGCTGTTTTGTTTTACATAAAATGATGATGGTAATTATACATCATCACATCCTCCAGTTCCTAAGTTGCTTCTTCATACTTATGGTTCTTTTAAAACACTTTTACAAGGTGGGTTGTCTTTTTTTTTGTAGAACCTTATCTATCAGGTCTAGAATCATTACTCGATGCTCCTCATAAGAGAGATCACCTTCCAGTTGTATAACCTACGAGTTCAGTACATGTGTGGATTTGGTATGTACTTCCTTAGGAGTGATACATGAGACACATCATGAACTAGATCCATATTCATTGGAAGTAAAAACTGATAGTCCACAACTCTTTTATGGACCAGTATTTCAAAGAGGCCAATGTAACTTGGGATTAGCTTCCCTTTCGTTCTAAATCGCAAGACTCTCTTCCATGGAGATATCTGAAAGAAGGCATTATCTCTAACATTGAACTCTATGTCACATTCTATGGTTATTAGCATAACTCCTTTTCCCACTATGAGAAGCTTTGATATGATTCCAGATGACATGAATCTTCCCTTTCATCTCTTGTGCAAGATCGGGTCCAAGTATCTTTCTTTCTCCAAATTCATCCCAATAGGATGGAGTTCTACATCACCTTTCATACATAGCTTCATATAGAGCCATATGAATACTCGAGTGGAAGCTATTTTTGTATGAGAACTCAACCAATGAGATATGCTGATCTCATCCACCTTTTAATTATAGAGAGCAGGCTCTTAGAATATCTTCAAGTGTCAAAATAGTACTTTTAGATTGGCCATCAGTTTGGGGTGATAGGCCATGATAAAATTTAATTTAGTACTTAAAGTATATTGGATACTCCTGTAGAATTTATATGTGAACCTTGGATCATGATCAGAGATAATCAAGAGTGTAACCCCATAGAGTCTCACAACTTCTTTCACATATATCATTGAATGTTTTTCAAGAGAGATATCATCCCAAATAGCGATAAAGTGGGCAATCTAGGTGAGATGGTCCAACAAAAACCATATCTCATTATTTTTTTGGATTTCTTCAGGAGACACATGCCAATTTCTATAGTGGAACTCTCCCATTTCCACTTGGGTATGAGCAATGGTTTCATAATCACTTTAGTCTTTTCTCTCACTTCTTTAACTTATGTACATGTCAATCACCTTGAGATATATTCTACAATATCATTAATCATGTTATCCCACTGAAAGTGTTCTTGAAGATCTTTTTACATCTTGATGCCCCCATGATGGATAGGAAAAGTTGAGCTATGTGAATTCTCTAATAGATCCTTATTTATCCCCAGTGATGAAGGCACACAAATCCATGTTCCAAACTAAATCACTCCATAATCGTGGATATGGAAATCCTACAACATCTCATCCTTTACTAGATTGACCATATTTCGTAACTCCATATCATCCCTTTATGCCTCCTTAATCTTCTCTTTGATGAATGGTTAGGAAATAAATTGGGCAGGTTGGATGTATTCCCTACCCCTATGATTTCCAAATCCATCATTTGTATATCCATAAAGATAGTGTCTTTCTCAATCCTCATCAAGTATAGAGTAACAAGTTCTTTTCTACATAGATCATCAACTACCTTATTTGCCTTTCTGGGAATATAGTGAATAGAGAAATCATAGTCTATTATTAGATCTAACCGTCCCCTTTGACACATTTGAGCTCCTTTTGTGATAATATATACTTTAAACTCTTGTGATCAGTATATATGTCACACTTCTCAACATAGAGGTAGTGCCGCCATATTTTCATGGAGAATAATTATAGTTGCAAGCTCGAGATCATGTGTTGGGTAGTTCTACTCATGGATCTTCAACTATTGTGAAGTGAAGTCTATCACATTATCTTTTTTTATGAGTACAAAAATAATAATTTCTTTAAGGAATCACTATATATCACAAAAAAATTCTCACCTTTTCAGTAATGTGAGTACAAGTGCACTGATCGGCCTTCTCATTAGCTCCTTGAAGATTTCCTCATATTCATCCATCAAAACATAATTTACCTCTTTCCTTGTTATCTTAGTTAGAATGGATTGATAGTTGTGATAAATTTCTCACAAAATGTCGGTAGTACCCATCTATTCTAAAAACACTACATATTTCCATGACAGTATAGGGTTTGAGCCATTCCACAATCACCTTTATTTTTGAAGGGTCCGCAAAAATTTCTACACTTGTGATCACATGTCCCAAGAACATGAATTTCTTGATCCAAAAGTCACACTTGATGAAAATCATATTCAAATTCTCCTTTTTCAATGTTTCCAATAGAATTTTTATATGTTCTTTATATTCTTCGTTTCTCTTGAAGTAGATGAGAATATCATCAATAAACACTACCATTATATTAGGTAATGTCAAAAAATTGTATTCATATTATCTATGAAGATTGCAGGGGAATTTGTAAGCCCAACGTACATCACCAGAAAATCATAGTTCCCATACCTTGTATGGAAGGAGTTCTTAGGAATATCTTCCTTCTTCACCTTTAACTGATCATATCCATAATGAAGATCCACTATTGAGAAGCACTAATCACCTCTTATAAGAATAAACAATTCATTAATCCTAGGAAGAGGATACTTTTTCATAATGGTTATATTGTTTACTTCCCGATAATCTCTACATAATCAAATTGTTCCATCCCTCTTCACCACAAAGATCATTGGCACACCCCTAGGGGAAGTAGTAGGTAATATAAACCCTTTTCCAAATTCTCTTGTATCTTCTAGTTTATCTCCTCTAGTTTGACAGGATCCTTCCAATAGTAAAACATTGAGATATGAGTAGATTCATGAATGAGTTCTATGGAGAACTCTACCTCATGATATGGGGTAATTCCGGGTAATTCTTGGAGAAATACATCACCTTATTCCCTCAGGATTGGAATTTCTGCTAGGTTGAAACATTCCTTTGACTCAACCATTTGATCAATGTATTTCTCATCATATGGAATCAACACCCACACCATTGAAGTATTTTTCCAAGAGATTATTTATCTTATTTGATTTTATAGATGACCATGGGATGGTTTAGAATTTGAAAAGTTGTTTCCTTTTTTTGATGGTTGATATGTTCTCTAAATAATGAGATCTAATCCATTCCAATTATAGATTCATAATCCTCCAAGGTAATTATCATAAGATTCACTAGAAGAATCTTCCGACATACTCAAACAGTACGAATGTCCAATAAATGTGTTTTAATGATTTAACAACATAATATTTATACAGATATCTCTACTTCATGGTTTCAGGAATTTGATTCAATAGTGTTAGCAAACTTGCAAGATATAATGAAATGAATAGAACTAGACTCAAATAAGAATTTTTACATTAATGAGTGAATATGAAGTGTACCTTTTATGACTTAATTTTATAGCTCAACTTATGTAGTACTTATGGAATAAGACATACCTAGCTCCTTAGCTTTTGTGGCTGATGATGCAGATTACCCTAGAGGGCTTGAGGTTTAGTGCACTGGCTTACATAGTTCTATTGCTGCCTACAGTTGTTGCATTGGACCATAGGTGGTGATCTCCATCCCTACACCACATTATCCTTCCTTCTCATGTGTTTTGGACACTCTTGATCTTGGTGGCCTTCTCTCCCACACATGATTCTTTTACCTATCCCTTTGAGGATATTCCCATGATGATTCTTCCCACATTTTTGACATGTCGGTGGTGAGTTTTCTTTCCACCCTTCTCATTAGATTCTCTAAAATTAAACTCAATATTTCATTTATTATCACAATATCCTTGGGACCATTCTATAAAATATATATACATTTTGAGAACACATTATAAAAAAGATTTATAACTCCAAATATCTTGAATCGAAAGACATTTCCAAAGGTGTAGTTTTAATGCAAAAAATAATTTATAATTTTCTCAATCATTACTGATAAAAAATCCCAAATCACACCTTTAAAACCTTTTGAAATTCACTTCATAGACCGTGAAATATTCTCCATCCTTTTTATTTTTCTCTATTAATTCTCCCTCTATCTCTTTATGTAGCATTTTTGGAAAATACTTGTTATGAAACATTATCTTAATGTCTTCCCCTCCATCTATTCAATTTAATCTCTTGACTTGGTGTTCTTAATAAAATTCCACCATTTTTTCAGCATCATTATCGAGAAGATAAATGGATATAGTCACTTCCTAAATCTTAGAATAGGGGATCACATAAAATATCATCTCTATTAAGTTGAACCACTATTTTGCAACTAGTGGATCATAAGACCCACTAAATTTCAGTCATCATTATCGCATAAAACACTTGATATCCAACTACTCTATTTTAGGTGAATTAGGACATTACACATTATTAAAAATACTATTTATAACCAGAAACAACTGGGTAATAATCACCATGATTTTTTTTAATTCCACCTCTCAAATCATTGGGGATGTCGTTCAGGTAATCAGTGCATTGTCCCTCACCTGGGTTGTTGGCCTAGGTTGTCTTTATTCCCACCATTTTCTAAAATAGTAAAGGTTAGAACAAACATAAGTCAACAATTTATGAATTAATAATTTATTCATATCTGAAATTAACACTAAAATCATATCCTATGGGATTCCTATGTTTATTAAATATTCTTTTTTTTATATATACTTAGTCTCATACTAGGTTTTTCACTAAGGTTCTTTAATCCTAATCACCAAATTAACTAAAGTGTGCCTCTGATAGCAATTATAGCAACCCTTCTTTTCTTACATTACTTTTACATAATATTAATTATAAAAAAAAAATCATTACATAAAGTGGATCCAAAGGTTTAGTGTCCTGGAAAAACTAGAACCAAACATCACTTTTAAAAAATAAACATAAAAATTTATTTAATTTATTCTTCTCTAGGTTCTTTTTTGTCCTTGAATTCTCCATAGTACAATTTTTCAGCATGGGATATATATCAAAAATGGGTGATCTAAAATCCAAGTAAGTGGATGGATAAGATAATGACAAAATATAACATGGGATGAGAATAATAATTATCATTATAACAAAAGAATATGATTATATTCATGAGAGGAAACATTAAGAAAAAACATCGAATATGGAAATTTGTAAAAAAGATTCTTTATGTCGAAGTGGTCAACTAACACAAATAGTTGTGATAAAACATATCATCAGGTTCATTCATAATACAATTTATCTATGAGGTTAATTACATTTCCCAATGTATTGGGGCACTATATCATTCTGGGCACACCTGTCACATCATAACATTTACATCACACTATATAATTTTTGGTTCACCCGTCATGTCATAACATTTACAACACCATTCATCCCACATAGAAAATATATCAATCATGAGAATAAATATCCCATGGAAAATAATGGGTTCTATCTCATAAGGATACAATCATAATCATTGGGTTCCCAAAATAAAAGGGGAATAACAAACTTGATATTAGAATCATCAACCCTGAGTTGGAATTAAAAGGTTTGTTTTGAACGAATGGTTTTTTTGAAGAACATTTTGTTTTTCATAAACAGTAGTATGAAACATTTAGTTCCTAGAAATATTATATAATTATGAATAAATTATATTTATGGAATAACCATAGTGAAAATGAGGTTGAAGAGAGAGAACTCGAAGAAAGAATGTTGTATTCGAGAATTCCTGTTACCTCATGTCTAAAGAATTTCTTCACTTAACTATCATGTATAATGACATTAGATTCATTAATTAAAAATTAAAGAACACATTATACATGAAAATGATTAATTATTGTTTTTTTATGTTTTTTTATGGACCTTTGGATGAGTTATATTGTTTAAATTCATTGTCTGGGAGGGTTCTTTTTCTTAGTTTTTAGGAATAGTTTAGTTGTACACATTAATGGATGTTCGTGTATAACATGGATAAACACACAGAACTAATATTACATATTATTAATGGTCTTATAGGAATTTAAATAATCTTGTAATGTATTATGTTATGTACCATGTGGATTAATCATTAGTTAAAAATTTAATGATTATCATTTTAGGATAATTTGGGTTGTTTTTGGGTCACAACAAACATGTTTTTTTTATCATTTATTATTATGCATAAAAGTTTTTTGTAGAACACAAAAGTGGTTAAGAAATAAATATTACAATCTATTTTCAACTATATAATGGTTTTATTTATATCCTTGACGGATTTGAAGGAAAATGGATTTCCATCGCCAATGATGTAGGTAAATAAACACATCACGAGAAACAATTTCATTTTTATAAAAAAAGAGAAAGATGGATGAGTATAATGAATAATATTCAAATAACATTATAGTAAAGCAGTATATCAACCATAAAATAGTAATCGTATCATTTTGATAAGAGAAGAATATAAAATAAATTTGAAAGGGATTTGAAAGATAGAGAGAGAAATTACCTCTTGAATATATCTTCTTTGAGAGCCAATTTAAGGGATTGGTTTGGAACTTTTTATGCGATCTAGGGATGTTCAACAAGGGGGAGGACCTTGGGAAGATATTTTAGTATAATTTGGAGTTGGAAAAGTCTTGATACGGGTGATGAAATGAGGTTTTGAGGGGTGGTATTTATTGTGGAGGGGGAGAGGTTTTCATAATATAATATTCATTAATTTATTATTTCTACACAAGATAAGAAATAGTGAGGATTAATGTGACTAAAATAGTAATATGTTAAGGGAATTTTGAAACAGTAACCATTTACATCATCCATGACTCATGCATGATGAATAAATTCATATATATAGCATATTTTATAAATTATCGAATACCACTCTTTACCAAGAAATAAAGTATTTTTTAAAAATCCCAAAAAATAACCCTAACCATTTTTTGACATTTAGAATTAAAAAATGTACTCTATTTTATGAAAATATTTTTCTAAACATTAATAATTTAATTTTTAATTAAAATTATACTTTACTTGAAAAATACAAATATTAATATTATAAAATCCTTTTCTACCACATTAAATAATTAATTGAGGTCTCATAAAATTATCATATAACCATAAGAAAAATAAATAATTTTCTATGAAAACATTTTATGAAAATAAATTTTGTTTTATATTATTAAATTAATCATTAAATTATTAGGGCATACAAAAATACAAACACTGTACTATAATTATATCATATTATCACTTATAAGGTGGATAAATTTTATTTATACTATAATTCATAATGTTCATATTCACTTGGCCAATTTACTATTAATAAGGGTCATATTACTCTTAATTAGGGTTACATTATTATTTATAAGGGTGTGTTATTATTCACCAAAATTTATGTTTGTCGTATCGAACTCCATACATCTTACTGGTCAAAAACGGGTATGTTAGATTTTTGAAATTCAAATCACAGAAGTGGAACATTTATGATTAAAGGCCACATAGTAGTTCATTTAAGGATGAGGTAGAACGATGTTTCCTAATGTTATTCTATGTGATTATGAAATTACTATATTAAGGGAGAAACATCAGTGTCAAAAGTTTTGGTTGTTTTAATTTATGATGACCCACCTATATCCCTTATTACATGTACATGTTACATGGATCATACATCAGTGTTAGGCTGACATGTGTATAATTTTCCAGGTATCCATTGATGAATCCAGATCAAACTATTCTTTATTTGTTTTTTATTTCTTACATTTACCCTTATTGGAACACTAATCATTTATATTCTATGAACTAGATTGTTCTAGTAAATAATTGTGGTGACCAGTTGGGAATATATCTCACACCATGCTTGGTCCACCATTGTTACCCAAGCATACATCATGATTGCATGTATTGTTAAATGGATGAAAATGGCATTAGATGATTGATTTTATTTTATATGATGGAGCATAGGATTTTACGATTGAGTATATACTCCTGATTATAATAGTAGCTATTGTTTTATTTTTTTTATTTTTGATACAATGTGTTATATGCCTACTTTCCTTATTCCATGTGTAGTGATTGTGTATAGTTACATGAAATCATGACAGTTATTATTGTATCTATTATTTATTGTTTTGTTTCTGATAGTTTTTATTTCTCTTGGATGATTTATATTTCTTATTATTATTATTCCACTACAGTCTGTTCCCTAGCTTATATTCTGTTATAGAGGGTTACTAGCCTGATTGGTATCCATAATTACATCTTATTCATTTCTAATTATGTAAATAGCATTATAAAAATTTCAAATATATGAGTTAATAGTATCAATATGGACACAAACATGGAAGTAACTTCTTTTTAGAAACCTCTAGTTTATGGGGAGCTTCCATTGAGTTCATGGAGCTAATCGTATCGGGGAACCATTACATAGAATCTGGGAAGGGGTCTTACAAGGTGGTACTAGACCTGGTTCATTATATTTTTATATAACATTTTGTGTTCTAGACTAGAGGCTATTATATTTTAATTTGGAAATTAGCCTATTCCTCCCTCTATTTATCCCACATATAGTTGAAACTCAAATTACCTAGGATGGGTAAATGTAGTTATTTGTTTTTCTTGTTACGGTTTCATGGATTCCACTATTTAGTGACACACTTTCCAATTGTTGTGGTCAATGATTGATATTATTATAATGGGAGATATTTTATTTAGTACCAATGTTATTAGAGACTATCAAATAATTCATTATACTAAGCACCTTAAGACCAAATTTTCATACATTATTCAATGTCGTAGTTGTCTTCATCACAATTTTCCGATCGCATAATATTTTTTGACATGATATATAAATATATATAGAAATGTGTTGACAATACTTGCAGTACTGAGGAAAAATAATTATAACATAATGTTTCTACCATATCCTAAGTTTTTTTCCTTCATAGGTTCAAGGGGAAACATTATAAAAACTAGTTATAGATTGTTGAGCAGTTTACAAATGGTTTAATTGGATGGAACATGTTATGGTGAGGAATAAGTTGACACCACATTCCAATTTATAAGATATGTTTTTCATTATAAATTATAAATTTTGATATATCTAATTTAAAAACATATGAAATTTAAATACATAAATTAATAAGATTATAAATTGAACATAACCTCTAGATTTAAATGGTCATTTGATAAGTGTAATATGAGACCCTATCCCTAACCCAACCACTATAGTGGGTCGTATTATGTGTCTATGTGATACCTATGGGAATTTTTCATACCACCTAGACTTGAAAACATGATAATTTAGAGGGTTATTCCATGTTATAGGGGGGATTTTTTTCATTTTCATTATGTTATTAATTTTCCAATTTGTTAAAATTTTGAATGGGGATTGTGTTTGGAGATTTTAGAGCAATGTCACTGCAACATCCTCATGTCATATACCAATAAAGTAATGATGAGAACACTCCAATAGTGGTCGTCCGTGACCATCCCATGACACAATTTATACTGCCACTTGAGACATCTCTTGAAGATCTTCCACTGGGAACTGACTCTCAGTTATGTGATAGTTTCTTCTCATTCAAGAAGTCTATTCAGGGCGCTCCTCAGGCAGCCCTTACTATGGTAGAGCTACCTTGGGATTTCCAGCAGAAAAATCCTCCCACCTTCTAAGGGATAGTAATCCTTAGGATACTGATTCATGTTGATAATTTATGTTATCAATCTTTTAAAATCATTATATACAACTAGATAATTTTGTAAAGCACAATACTTACGAGTTACGAGATTCCACCAAGTGCTGATGGCACATCATCTATTAGAAAGTGCTCCATCAGGGTATGGTTTGGTTGGATTTCCATTATATACTTCAATAACCAATTAATCACTTATAATATAGTATAAGACCACACCATAGAGTTTATGAATATTAATCTGGAAGCTATATCTTTTTTATAGTATTCAGATCAGTTCATCTAATTTCAACATTTCTCTCCGTCTCTAACAGGTGATGAGTTGATGAGTACAAGGTGATTTTTGGATAGAATTTTATAAAATATATGATAATAGGTTAATGTATTCAAGTTGAATATTATAATATATATATATATCAATCTAGGACCTTATTAAATAATTAGACCTTAGATAATGTAGTAATGTAATCCAAGGAGGTCTCATTCTGAGGTAGGGAGACAGTTCATCTGGCAGTATAATGCACTATTTTGAGGGTTCATATTGTGGAGGTTCTATAAAATTGACATGGACCAATAATAAGGTGGTGTGTCACCAATATGTAGGCTAGTGTATAAGAATCCTAAACTCATTTGGAACTCAATTAGGTTTCGGGAATTCAGTGGGATGGGTCACCTTCAGCACTTCTATTCTTTTCTTCCAGCTTCTAGTGATTGGGGATCTATGTCAAAACCACTATCAAGAACCAGATCCATGAATATTAATGATGTTGGGATATAGTCTTCTACCAGCTGATCATGTTGTGGTGCGCTGTTTGCGTCTGAGGTATTCAGGCTTCAATGTTTCTGTGTTAGAAGAGCAGACCTTCTTAGGCTAGTCAACATGCATCATAGGGCCACAGCTCGATCCATTACAATGACGCGAAAAACTAGAATATGAAAAGAAGTCCATGGAAATATTTTAAATGAGGTTATCTTCTGGAAGGATATATATGAGTTCCTACACTTATTTATATAGATGCATCTCACTTGTAACACCACATGATTTGGTGATATTTTTGTGAATTAATTTAATCTTTTTGATATTTATTATTTCACACCATAAGGATTATAGAATTTTTTATATGAAAGAACTATATTTTAATTGAATTATAGGATACACCAAGTTAATCAATCATTATACTCTACAATAAATTTTATTTGTTTTACACGCAACAACAACTTGGCTTCCATTTCACACAACACTGAGTTTCTTCAAAACAACATTTTAATATTATAAATATTTAAATAAGATAGTTCAAAGATAGACATTAAACTAAGCAATATGAATTTTAATAACAAATTTTTATATAATTATTACATATTCATAAAAAAATAAACAATTTTTGGAAAATTGATTATATTTTTTGAAAATAATTTTTTCTAAAATAGACAACTTTTTATGTCCTTCTATGAAAAATCATAAAATTAATTTTAGAAATTTAATTTGATAAAATACAAAGAATTTTAAAAATAATTATTTAAATATTATATTAGGGGTAATTTTATGGATTATTTAGAAAAAAATCATTTTTGGATGAATAGTGAAAACTATTAAAATTTTAATGCCAAACAAATTTTTCATATTTTATATTTATATAAGGAAATTAAATTTTAATTAAATTTTAAATTGTAATGAGATAAATTTTACATCAATTTTTTTTGATTGGGGTCATTAAAACCAAAATTAAATTTAAATTGGATATAAAAAAATTTCAATATTTTGATGTTTTTATTTTAAAAATCGCTTTGTTGTCCTGTCCATGGGGTAAAATTTAAATTAATATTTTCCACTTCTGTTATTATATTTTGGAAAAATGTATTTCTTATTTCTAATCCTAATATAATATAATTTCTAATATGTTAAACTTATTTTTAATAAAAATATTAGTCAAAGTGATTAATATTAATTATAGTGATTAAGAGAAAATTTAGCTTAATATAGGACTAAACCTTAAACATAAGGCCCAAAACAACATTGAAACATTTGCTAAAGACAATGGATGTTTATATATAGATCCAATCTTCTCTTGGATATAATTTTTACTATTATTGGACATAATTGACTTCAAAAAAAAGTATGTGGAATTTCATTTTAAAATCATTACAAGAATGACACTCCCCTTACACTATATAAAGGCACTCGCCCATCCTACTTATTAAAACCTATAAAGCCCTATATCACTACCAAAATACACCAAAATATCCTCCCCAAATCCCTACCTTTATCCCAGAATCCTTCCTTTTAGAGGATATCCAATCAATGAATCCCTTGGTTGAAAAGCAACAGGAGTTACCCAAAGAAGGGTAATATTCTTCCTCCAAATATTTTGTTTTATTTTCATTATCCACCACCAATAAATATATTATTTAATGATTATATAATAAAATAATTATTTTAAATATACTTATATATCATTATTAAAAGTTTTTTACCTACACTAGATAACACATCCATCTATTGGGTAGCAATCATATCGTTCGTGTGTACTGTGGGATACAACCTTGTGAGGTGATGTTGTTCATTATTCCATTACCATGTATCATGGGTGGGAATTATGATAGACATACTATGTTTATATTATATATAGGAAATTTATTATTTATATTTTCTTCTATAATTATTAAAGAAAATACATCTTCATGCTTTCCATTTTCTATGAATACTATACATTCATTTGTGGTTATACCATCTCCTCAACGCGATGTGATTCATTCACATATTACAAGTAATGTATTAAGGATGGGTATTGTAAAATTATATGATATGTATTACATAATAATTCAACTAGAATGATATTATATATATATATATATATACATATATGTCATTTACATTCTTTCATTCAATACCCAACAAATCAGACACAATGCCCATGCATTTGAACAACGTACGGTCTCCATGAACGATGCATTCCATGTCATATTTCTTTATTTAAAAGATTATTATATATATAATATAAATATATATGATATTCAAATAATGTTTTATATTTTTCAAATAATTATATTATTATCAAAGTAAGAGGATCAATAATAATAAGTCTAAATATTTATGAAAAATGAAGATAAAATTACATGAAATCTTACAGTACCATTAAATTGTTAATAAAAAATAAGTATAAAGTCATAATTAAATAATATATGGTATTAGATATAACAATATTATATAGTGTTGTATGTATAATAAATTATATTTTTTATATAGTAGGTTTGAATGTGTGTGACGAAAGTCAAGACATAAGGTACGGTGACTTCTCATCTTATGTTTATTTTTGTTAGATGTATGTTGTATTAATCAATAGTTTTTTTGGAGTGGTGTATCTAATTACCATGAATATATTAAATGATTACTCTTAAAATATTTATGGGTATTTACTTATCCATTTTAGGATATATCTTTTGTAGGGATTATGGTTCAAAAGTTACCAAATCGGTAAAGTAATTTATTCTCAATTTTTTTTCATTGAGTTACGTGTCATGTTATCCACCAATATTCATCTACGACGAGTATGAAAGAAACTTTTACATGTTATATCAAGAATATAATTCTTCTCAAGTTATTTTTTTTCATCTTTTAATGTTATTATTTCATTAGGATTAAGATTCAATGTTACCAAAGTGGTAACAATTGATTGGTAAAACCCCACAATTTATCAGTATTTTTTAGGATTAATCATCCATTGATAATATATTTTGATCCATCTCTGATGAAAAATAACGAATTTTATTATAATATATTTATTCAATATATATTGATTATAGTTTACAATTTTTCCACTATTTATTTACTTAACATAATTAATATACTATTTTTAATAAATTCCAACTTTATCTCAAACTTCTTTATGAAATATGTTTTCTATAAAAAAATGTTTTCTAAAAATGTTTCTAGGATAAATGTTCTATTATTATCCAATGATCATTATCTAAAATTTTTAACCAATTTTTTCCATAAAAAATGGTTCTAAAAAAGTAATCTTTTTTTTATTTTCTGATTAAGGACATTTTCTAAATGTATTTTGACACATAAGGAATTTTTGGAATGTATGTATTTATCTACCATCATGACCATCCTTCATTTTATTCATCATTTAAAAGTTTAATAGCTTCATTTTTAAGAAAAATATCTTTATTCATTTTTTTGTGATTTTTTTATAAGGTTTTCAAAAAATGTTCTATGTATGGAATGGGTATTATAGAATTTTTAGATCATCCCCTATATGTTTTCAAATAGTTATTTCCAAAAAATGGATTTCAATGTTTTCTATGATTCATTTATAAATTTTCATAGTTTTGTAAAATAAAAATCCTTTCATTATTTCTTTATAAGTTTTTAAAGTGTTCTCAATGAATATTGATTTCAAAATGTTTTCAAGATTCTTTTATAATTTCTCAAGGATAATGGTTTTCAAAACATTTTCAGCATTATTTTATAAGTACTCAAGGAAATTAATTTTCAAAAAAAGATCATGATTCATTAATATGTTTTCAAGTTAAGAGGTTTTATTTTTTTCAATATTCTTTTGTATGTTTTCAATGAAAATGGTCTTCCAAATATTTCTAGCATCTTTTATAAGTTCTCAATGAAAAAAGTTTCCAAAATGTTTTTAGGATTCATTAATACGTTTTAATGGGAAATGGATTTTTTTTATGATACATTTATAAATCCTCAATGTTATTTTCAACGAAAATTGTTTTCAAAATTTTTTATGTTTTAAAAATTATTTTGTTCAAATAAGGAATTATATTTTCATGACAAAATGATTTTAAGTGCTTTTTATTTGATAATATGTCCCTTATAAGATGAAATACCTTTTTGTTACTCATGCCTTATCAGGGATATTATCCTGGGTTCCCATTCATATAATTTCTCTGAATAGTTTATGTTTTGATGGAATTAGTAGTATGAAACCTGTTTCCCTTTCACATTTTATATATTTACGAAACCCATTTTTCATACTTGGGTTATATTATTTGTGAAACTACTTTCAAATTCATGGCTTATATGTTTATGAAACCCATTTCTATATCTAGAGTTATATATTTATGAAACACATTTCTATTCTGTGGGATAAATTCATATGAAATCCACTTATTTATATGGGTTATGATTTGATGAAATGATTATGAAACATGTATCTTTACCATTGGTTATGATATGTTGAAATGTTTATGATAACTATTTAATTTCATCGGTTATGATATAATTTTTTATGATCTGGTGGAAAAAATATGTATCATATAATTACGAGATGTGTGATACCCATATCTCCCCCAATGTATTTTGTGAATATTTAAATCTCTTGAGAAGGACATGGCTGGAGTAGGTAGTGAACTTAGTTCAATAAAGGACATTGATGCTAAGATGGTATTGGGAGTGAAACATGACTACTAAGATGATCATGGGAGTGAACCATGACTACAAACATAACATGTGTTGTGAACCCATACTATTAATATGTCATTGGAAATAAGTCTTAAATACAATGGAAATCATATTATATGCTTATGCTCCTTCTACAAATCCTATGTCTTGTGGATATTCTATTATGTCATAGATTAATATATTGATTCCCTTATGATTCAAGTCTTTTGAATATTGACTATTTATGCCAGGATTCATGTTTATAATCAATGATATATAGGTTAGGATGTTATAATGATATGATTAACTTCAAATACCCATATAATCATATTCTACTTATATATATCCAGTGATAACCTTTACTCAACATCTAATCTCTCCATTTTTTATGTTTTCATTACCCAGGTTATGAATAAGGGTATTAAGTAGGGGTACAAATGGGGAAGATCTATAAGGGTTGGAATATTATTCACTATGTTAGAAGAGTTTTTTCCATGTTTGAAAATTCACTAAACTATTATGGTCCTTAGGCATGTATTTTGGTACTATGTTGATTATTCAACTAAAATGATCTAATATCCATGTATTCTTAGTCTAATTTTCTATTGTTTGGAAAAAAGGAAAGGTTTAGTCATCCAATCGAAACTGGAATGTGAACCCATTTTTGAGATCCTTTGTATATTTCTAAAGACATTTCTAGGGATGTCTCTATGTATGTGAAAAATGTGTCATAGATATAAAATAACGTGTCATAATATACATATCCAAAAAGATATTTTTCATGATTATGTGGTTTTCCTTAATGATAAGTGTTTCTCAGACTAATATTTCTGATTTTAGTCAATGGTAAGAACTACATGGAATTGGGTTAATGTTTAATATGGTGGAAAATTTTGTCATGACCAGTAAAATGGGATTATCATAGTAGTGAAGGATATGGTGATTAGGCCAAATTAGTTTTCATTGAATATAATTAATAGTGTGCACCTAATCCAACTTATGGACTTGCAAATAAAGAGAAAGAATGAGTTTGTTAAGAGTTTATCTAATAGAAATAATGGAGGAATGAATATTTAGTTTCCTTTAATTTAGGAATGTAGAAATAATCACCAAAGTAAATTTATTATAAGAATAAGAAGATGTTTTGACTGTAGAAAATATGGTCACAAACCAGGTAACTCTACAGAAAAAATGAGGAGTTCTCTTAATATAATGGATTTGAATATTGTCCCCTAAAGATATCATCATTGATTAAATACATTAGGTGTGGAATTATTTGAAATTATAAAAATGTATATCCCATGTGGAAAGAAACTAAAGATAATTAGAAAGGTGGTATATGTAATGGTTACATTGCTGATGATTATGAGACTACATGTGAAATGGGAATAGAAAGCGGTATTAAGTAACTGAATGAGATAACCTTTTAATGTAATACAGAATAAGAATAATAATAAGAGCTTATATGTATTTGGATTCATGAATTATGTTTTATGAATGGTGAAATGTAAAAGGATTACTCAGAATATGTTTTTTTCTAATGATTTACAACAATATGTTGGATGGTTCCGATGGACAGGATATGTGACTTAATATTAAAGTGATATTCATGTGAATCAAAAGATTAATGTAAATATAACCCTGAATATGTTTCTAATTTTGATATAATGGTATTTTAATATTAATATACTGGATATGAATATGTTAGTTTTATGGTATTGATTACCTGGGAAATGATTAATGATTCGTTGACAATGTGGTTTACACTATCATTGATGAATTTTACAAAATTTTTGGGTTTATAAATTTAACCCATATACATTGGGATAAAAATCATGAATGTTTTCAATAAAGATATAGTGTAATTAAGGTTACTACCATCATTCCAAGACTTCATGATGATGTTATTCACAGGATTGGTATGTGACAAATAAGAGGTAACTGTTGATATATGGGGGATCAATGTTAACCAGATTTTAAATTTATTTACAATTATTTATAATGTTTTGTAAATTCATCATTCAGAAGGGTTATAAGGTTAAAAATTAATGGAATGGTTTATTTTAAACATCATTTGATGTTTTAGAGGTTAATGTATTATTTTTACATATATGGGTTTATGCATATTGGATTGATTGTGCCATCCTTTTGGTTGTGATAAAGACACATTGAATGACGTATCATTCTATTTATATTTCTCATGATCTGCTAACATTATAGGAAAACAAATTTACCTTTATTTCATATAACAATATATGATATAGAAATTAATCAAGGAAAAACAAATGTTGAGGTTTTCCTGAAATAATGTAATTATATCTTCTCACGAGAATTCCTTAACTTTAAGAAAGAGGGTCTTCAAAAAAATTTTTGTCATGTTATCATTATTTTTTATGATATAAATGACCTTTTCTGAATCCCCTTTGGGTTATGGATTTTGGATTGTTATTATTATCTTGAACATATTCTCTATCACTATCCATTAGAACTTAATAGTCAGTGTTCTCTTCTCTGTCCATGTTTTCACTTTCCGCCTATGGTCTCTTATGTGGAAAGCTAGTTATGAGTTACTTTGGATAACTGTTATGTTCCTAATGTTTCTATTTGAAAGGATGTTTTAGTATTTATTTTTATGGTGTGGGTTTCTAGTAATGTACCATTAAATTATTAAACTTTTGATATCTGAGATGAATTTAGAGGGATAAATTCAATTGGGGGGGGGGGGGGTAGAATGTAACACATCAAAATTTCATTAATTTTTTTTAAAATTATTTTAATCTATTTGATATTTTAAATTTCTAACAACACTATATAAATTTTTGTTTTATAAAATAACACTCTTTGGATTTCATTATATGCCTAACCATGTTATTATTTCATAATTATCCACACAGAACCCCAATATGGCTTGCATTACATGAAACACTATGTTTCTAAGAAACAACATATATTACATATAATTATTTAAACGAGATAGTTATAACATAAAAATTAAACATAGTAATATGAATATTAGTAATTTATTTATGGATATTACTTGTTACAGTTTTATATAATTGAAACATATTTATAACATAAGATGTAATAATTGGAAATGTCCTTAAATGATTGACAATACTATTTTCTCAAATGAAATTCTTTTTATTTCCATCTATAAACAATAATAAAATTCATTTTAGACACTTTTTGAAATTTAATTTTATAAAATAAATATCATTTTGGAATTCTGAACATCAAAAATTATCATAGGGTGAATTTTAGGTATTTTTCTAAAAAATATCAGTTTTGAATGAATAGTGAAAAATACTGAATTTTAATTCAAAATTGATTTTTCATATAATTTATTTATATAGTGAAATTATATAATAATTTCCATTTAAAGTGTATGAAGAAAAATTTTATATAATTTTATGAAATTTATGTAATTGGAACCAATTTAACAATGAAATTGAGTATAAAAAATATAAATTTTTGGAACATTTTTACTTTAAAAACATGATTTGTTGTCCCATATGTAGGATAAAATTTAAATTAATTTCATCCACTTATGAGATTAAAATTTGAAAAAATGAATTAAATATTTTGAATCATAATAATTTATAGTGTATAATTATTTCAAAATTGTTTTTTTAACAAAAATTTAAGTGAATGTGATTAAAATTTATTACAATGATTAAGAGAAAAATTGGCATGTCAAATGACTAAGCCTTAACCATAGGCCCGACATGACATATAAATTTTTCAAAGTCCATTTTATGTTCTTATTTACACTATATACTCCATATTATTGGATTTTTACTGTCATTGGAGCCACATGACATTTGAAATTGTGTGTGGAATTCCTATTATAAAAATTTACAAGAACACCACTCCTTATACAACATAAAAAAGTCACACACCCCACCAACTTTTTTAAACCTATCAAGAAAATTTACTTGAAAAAATTCAACAAATATAACCTCTATAAATCCCCATATTCATCCTATAGTGCTTCCTTTGGGTTGAAATCCAACCAAACAATCAGTTTGGTACAAACTAAGGGGAGTTATCCAAGGAAGACATAACATCCTTTCATATGCTCTTTTTTTATTTTATTTCTCCACCACCTAGAATATTATTATTTAATGATTATATAACATCATTAGAATCTTAAATATACTTATATGTTTTTATTATGTGGTTTATATATATAGTAACACACAAATCCATGTAATTGGTAATGAACATATTATTCATATATACAACGAACTATCACCTCACGAGACAATGTGGTAATTTTTTTACTTTACACCATATCATGGTTGGGAATTATGATGGAAATACTATTCTTAAAAGATATATATATATATATATGTATGTGTGATATATATGATTTTTTATTCTTCTTCTATTATTACATAAAATATACATTTTTTCCAATTTGTATATATATGATAACTTCATTTGTGGACGTGTGGATTATCGCCTCCTCAATGTGATGTGATTCATTCACACTTTACATAGAATTTATTAATGTGGTGTTTAGTAAACTTATATGATATACATGAAATAATAATTATACTATAGTGGTGTCATATATATTTATACATATATTTCATTTACATTCTTTTATTTAATACACTATAAAATGGAAACGATGTTCATGCAAACATACGACCTACCCTCTCCCAAAATTTTGTATTAAATTTCATATTTAAATATTTAATTTATTATAATAAATATTTATACACTGAATATATTTTATATTTATATATTTTTTTAAATTTTTTTAAAAAATTATATAATGTTCTAAGAAGATAATCCTTAATAATAAGTCAAAACACATATGTGAAACAATGCAAATATTACCTGAATCGTAAAATTAACGTAAAATTATCAATAAATAGATAATATATAGTCATAATAAAATAATATGTCATAACATATATAATAACAAGGTTCAATGATAGATGTATAATTAATATATATTTATTATACAGTATGTTTTAATGAGTACAATGAAATTCAAGACATAAGGTAAGGGGTTTTTTATCTCACTTTTATTTCTATTATATTTTTTCCATATTCACTACTTGTTTCTTTTGTGTGGTGTAAATACTACCCATGAATATATTCTATGATTATTATCCTTGAATTTATTTTTATTTACTTATCTATTTTATTATCTTTCTATCACGGGGCTTATGGTTCAAAAGTTACCAAATATGTAAAGTAACTATTTCTCAATTTTCCTTCTTAGAGACACATGCCATGTTTTGCATCTATATTTCTCTATGAGGTGTATACACTTTCGTTTGAAATGTTATATCAATAATATCACTATTTACATGACATTTTAATATTTATATAATGTTATTATTTAATTGATTCTATTATTCAATATTACCGAAGTGGTCACAAGTTATTTTTACAATCTCATTATTTATCAAGATTATTTATGATTAAGATTCCATTTATGAAATATTATTATCCATAGCTCAAGAAAAATCATGAATTTTCTTCACCTATGGATATTCACAATACATTCATGTGATGGTAGTATTTTTATACTCATTTACATGAGATTATTAAAAATGTTTTTAAGAAAATAAATAATTATCTCCCACTTTAGTCAGAAATAATTGTTCCCTAAAATCTATTTTTTCTAATTTTTTTGGAAATGTTTTTATTTTAATCTAGTATGATATTTAAATGAAATTTTGACCAATTTTACCATAAAAAATGTGTTTTAAAATGAATATTCATTTCATTTTATGATCAAGTAACTTTTCTAATTGTATTACTACGCAAATGGAATGTATGGAATGTAAACATTTATCCACAATCACAATCATCCCTCCTTTGAAGATTCCATTCAGTTTTTAAAATATAACTTTTGACCAAATTTTTTCCCTAATATCCTGTATATTTAGAGTTTTTAATTTTATTTTCAATGAAAATGGTTTTCAAAAATTGTTTAATGTATTAAAAGTGTTCTAATTATTTTAAGAGAATTATTTATATTATTTAAAAGGCTTATTTTCAAAGAAAATGATTTAAATGATTTAAGATGTTATTTTATAATTTTTCATAGAATTTTTAATGATATATGTTTTCAACATATTTTAAATATTTATTTATTTGATTTCAATTTGATTCTAATATAGAATTACTTCAAAATGATATCAAGAATATTTTATAATTTTTCAACAAAAATGGTTTTAAATTTTTTTTCAATATTATTTTATATGTTTTCAATGAGAATAGTTTTCATAATTGCTTCATGATTATTTTCAAAATTTTCAAGTAAAAAACTTTTCAAAATGATTTCAATATTCTTTTAT
This sequence comes from Viscum album, assembly GCA_963277665.1. Lineage (NCBI taxonomy): Eukaryota > Viridiplantae > Streptophyta > Magnoliopsida > Santalales > Viscaceae > Viscum > Viscum album. The sequence goes on from OY728122.1 coordinate 1,261,643,279, forward strand.
ACGTTTTAAAAAAATGGTTTCATATTATTTCAATATTATTTTATATGTTTTCAAGGAAAAAGTATTTCAAAAAGGTGTTCCACGATTTCTTTATATATTTTCAAAAATTTATTTTCGGAATGTTTTCATGATTATTTTATAATTTATAAAGGAAAAAGGTTTTCAAAAGGTTTTTTAGTATCCTTTATAACTATTACAGATCTTTTTCAATGTAAATGGGTTTTAAAATGTTTTATGCTTTAAAAATGTTTTTTTTCAAAGAAGAAAAAATATTTTCCACAATAAAATTTTTTAAATTATTTTTTAATAATTATGTTCCATAAATGATGAAATCCGTTGGAATTACTCATGCCTCATGGGGATATCATATAAGGTTATCTTTCATATTCTTTCACAAAATGGATTATATTTTGAGGACATGATGGTCAGAAAACCCATTCCCCCTCCATGAGTTATATGATTATGAAAACCATTTCTCATTAGTGGGTTATATGTTTATTAATCCTATTTCACTTCCAAGGGTTACATGTTTGTGAATCCTGTTTCTAGTTCACAAATTAAATTTTTATGAAACCAATTTCACTTTTATAGGATATAGGATTATAAAATATGATTCATTTCATGGGTTATGCTTTAAGGTTTTTATTATGAATCCTACATCTTTTTTATAGTTTATGATATGATTACATGTTTATGATACCCATTCCAATTCATAGGTTATGAAATGATTTCTTATGATCATGTGGAAAATGTATGTATGATTTCATTATGAGTTGGGTGGTACCAATATATCCTTCTATTGAATTTGTAAATATTTATATCACATTTCATAGACAAGGCTGGAATGGGGAGTGAAATTAGTTTAGTAATGGACATATTCCACTAAGATGGTCTTATGGGAGAACATTTACTACTAAGATGGTATGGGGACTAAATCCACCCCAATATGATGGCATTATAAAAAATACATTACTATAATGGGAATAATTTTATGATCTTATATATGTAACACATATTCTATGTTATATTCATTGGTAATGATTTCATGGATTATTCTCTTGATTCCCTTTTGGCCAGTTAATGCTTACATATCTGCTATATTTACCCTTACTAATCATCTAAGGTCACTCCTTTATTCTGATTCCTTACCCCATGTTATGAGGAAAGGATTTCAGTTGGAGTACTAATGAGGGAATTCTATAAAGGAGATGTTGAAGATCTTTCACCATGTTAGAAATTTTTTCCATGTTTCCAAAGACACTAAACAATTATGCTCCTCAAACATGTATTTTTGTATTGTGATAAATATTCTTAAAAAATGATTTAATGTCCATTTATATTAATCCTATGTTAATATATCACTCATTTATATCTATTATTATTTTGGAATGTTTGGTCTAATAAATATAGTACTTCTATGGAGTTTTTCACTTGAAACCCCACTAGGGGTCCAATCAGTATGTATACACAAGTGTGAAAAATTCCCCATTGATATAGGCGGTTACCTATACCTATAGAATTCATTAATACTTGTGATGAAATGATTCTAATTCATTCTTGGAATGGACTAGCTTGTGCCTTATCGTGCCCATGTGGATTTCAATCACTAAAAAATATCCTTTATATCACCTAAGGATAGAATATATATTCGTAATGGTGAATGGGAGATCCAGGATTGCAGAGTTGGACCTGATCATACTATGATAGGTAGAGTGATGATCCCAATTGTGAGTATCTTTTTGATTGATCAAGGAATGGATCTAGTAGAGTTCCCCAGTGTTGGATTATTTCAGCGATGAATTCCCTAATGATTTATCAAGCTTTCCTCTAGATACAAAGGTATAGTGATCCACTGAGATGGTTCCAGGTGTGGAACCAGTGCCTATACATCCCAATACGATGGAACCTACTAAGTTATATAGACTAAATATTAATTTGGAAGGAAAAGAGGAAAAAAGATTTATTGGACCCAACACATCTCCATGGGGATCACCGGTCCATTTCTTCAAGATAGAGGAAGAAACATTAGATTGTTTGTGGATTACCATTCATTGAAATAGATTATAGTGAAGAACCATTAAATATTTCCTCATATATAATACCTCATCAACAAAATTCATTGAGAGACATTTTTCATCAAGATTGATACGAGGTTGATCTACCACTAGGTTAATCTGATACCATCAGAAAATCCAAAAATAAGATTCTGAAGTAGGTATAGCTTGTACAATTATTCGATTATACTGTTCATCCCAAAGAACATGCCGACCATATTTATAACTATAATTAATCACGTTTTCTACAAATACATGGAATAAATTGAGTTAGTATTTATAAATGGAATCTTATTGTATTCTTTCACTAGAAAAGACCATCCCAACAACCTTGAAATTGTGTTGAACACACCAAAGGAGCCTAAAAATATGTGACAGTGAGTAAATGCCAATTATGGAACAGAGAGGTTCACAATTTGGGACATAACATTTTTTAAAATGGGTTATCTATTGACCCATAGATGGTGAGCATCATTGTATCCTAGAAAGACCCAAGATTGTGATTTAAATGCTCATTGTTTTCAGGAAATATTTCAATTTTAGGGGATTCATCCAAGATTTTTTCTATGTTGAAGTGCCCCTTACATTCCTGAGTATGAAGTGTGTGAACATAATTGGGTAAGAAGTATGTTAGAATTTTTTTAGAAGTTAAATGGAAGATAGAATTCAACTACAATTATTATTCTTACAGAATTTTCTAGAGGATATATTATTTACTGTGACACATGAAGAATTATTTAAATCTTGTATTGTTTTAAGGTGATTGGGTTGTGGTTTATGGGTCCCACCTGAAGATACCTCAATTGTGTAATTACAATACAAATGGCCATGAGCTATAAGTATTGGTTCATGCTCTATGTGGTTTGAGTAATAAGCTATTGATTGATCCATTAATTATTTACAAAAACCAAAAAAAAATATAAAATACATATCCACATAACAAGACATGAATCTGAGAAAGAAAAGGTGGGTAAAATAAATGCAGTCGATAGACATTAAGATTTCATAAACACTCAAAAATGAATATTTTAATGTCGATTCCACGAGCTAGAAGGCTCAGACACATTCTGTCTAGGAGGCCGACATTTGGTGGAAATTGATGTCTCTCTTTTTTTAATATCACTTGGAGGTTCTTAAATATCACAAAAAGCATATTTTATCAGCTATAGATGTGACATTCTCCCTTATGGAGTGGTCCCGGATGAGGAAACAATCAGATTCAGAGTGACTTATGTTGAATGAAAGAGTCATAGGTGTGACCCACCTCCGGGTTGGGTTATTGATGTGAATGAGACCCTATACTGTTATGGGCATGTTTGGGTGACTTTTGATATAAGGGATGAGCTAACATGAGAATCTCAAGCCTCCATTTTGGAATTTTATCCAAGTATAACCAATATGTACCATGATATACATCATCCATATTGGTGACATGGAATTAAGATTAACATTATAGGATTTATCACTCAGTGTTCGACATATCAGTGGGTAAAGGAAGAGAAACATCAACAAATTAGAATTCAACAAACTCTCTCCCATCCTAAGTGGGAATTGATTGAATTCACAATAAATTTCATGACATGAATGTTAGTATCCTCTTTATATAGCGATTTAGTATGGGTGATCATCGAAAGTTTTACTAAGGATCCACACTTTTTAATGATCTAAGAAACCATCTCGGTTAATGTTCTAGGAAGTCTTTATATATGGGAGATAGTGTTACTTCATAGTGTCACCTATTCTATTATCTTAGAGGGAGATAATTAATTTTCATCATGATTCTAGAAAGGTTTCTAGAATGCACTTAGTTTATAGGAATTCATTAGAACAATATATCCCTATCACACTGATTGGTAGTCTACATGGACAATACATGTGTTGGAGGATATGATTCAGGCATGAATCATTTATTTTGCGCATCATGGGAGAATAAAATCCCACTTGTAGTGTTACCAAAAAAAATTAGGAAACAATTAAAATGGATCCGTATGAGTCCCCTTAAGGGAGGCCATTATGTTCACCTCTATACTGGCTAAAGGCATTTTAGGGATCACAATTGGGTTCTCATCCCATTTAAGATACATTAGATAAAATGCACTAGATTCATATGTGTATGGATACAACTCTGTCCCAGAAGAAGTATTTTCTTTCCAATCATCATTGTAGAAATCTAGTGATCAAGGTGAGACAATAAATAATTATATGCGTATATCCAAGATTAGGTCATAGGATAATTCAAAGATAGGTAATGTCGTCTCCCTATTATGTCGGGACTTTCAAGTTAATGGAGAGAGTCAGGCTGGTAGATAATTGGTTGTAGTTACCCCAAAGGTAGTATGCCTTGAAATATGTTTTCACATATAGAATCTTCATTAGTATCATATTAAGAAATAAATTTCTATTGGCCTTGATGATATTGATCTAGAGGATGATGCATCCTTTGAGGAGCATATGATATGTATTATTGATAGGATCACAAAAGCTATTTAGGGAAGGATATCCCACTAGTTCAAGTGCCATGGTAGCATGACCATGTTTAAGATGACTCACAAGATCAAGGAACAAATATAAATCTTTAATGGCTGATATTCTTTAAATATTATGTTCTACCACTCTCAAAATAGAAACTGAGGGATTAATTGACTTTAGTAGGGGAGGTTGTAACATCTTGTTTTTTCTGAAAGGTACCAAATAATAATTTTGTCTTTAGTTCCATTATTTATCCCTTTTAATGTTTTATAATAGAGTCATGGTGGTTTTAGGTGTGTTTGTGGTTTTTCATATCCCATATACATGAATTTTTAATAATAAGAATGGGCTACATGTTTAGCAGAAACCAGAGTGCACAACCCTCAAAGTTTATCTAACGATGCAGATTGAGGTAGTTTGGATTAGTTCTCCTATAGTTTCTCTAAAAAAATGAAAAATAGCCCACATTCCCTTGTAAAATGTCTTAGAAAATTTATAAAGGTTTTTAATTGGGATATGAATTATTAACTAAACCATAAACTTAACCATGAAGCCAATCCATGAACCCCTATCAATGTGTGTAAAATTTGACTTTTTTTGTATTAATGAATTAAATACTCACCCCTCTCTTATCCATATTTTCTTTCTACAATCCATACCCAAATATCAAACTTCCTACATTGGAAGGGTTTTTGATACATACATAATTTTTCATCTTTTTCCTTCACCATCAGATACATCATAAATATTGAGGTATTATCTATGATCATCTTATTTATATACCATATTTGTCCCCTCATCTATTAAGATATTTATATGCAACCTAATTTTCCCCAGTTTTTGATTATTTTATGATTTCTTACTTATCTGTCTCTCTAGCTCGATTTAAGGGTCGAAAATGGATGATTGGTCTTCTATAAGGACAATATAGGTGGTATAGTTTAGTCTGAATTGTTTCATCACGTTTAATATTATGAATAGTTTTTCTCTTTGCTGGACCCTTCCAACAACACCACTAATATGTTATGTAAATTAATATAAAATCATTTTTTGTGTATTATGAACTTATCATACATAAAAAACTATATTTGGGTTGTTCTCCTTGTCTAAATCTACCCCTCGGTAGTTCCCACCCGAAACAACATATTTTCCCTTGTCTTGAGATTTTAACCACTATGTATCTGTGTTTCACTAGAAATAAATGACTTAATTAATGAATTAAAGTGAGTAGAATTATAGACCATGAGTTAGGCCATTTTTACTTGATTATTAGGATATATTACCTATGAATTTTCTGTATGGTATGGACTTATTTCATAATTCCTTATTATTGTTTCCTAATGCCTTATGTCGTGACTGTGGTCTTGGATTAAATTATGAGCATCGATTATTAGAATGTGATATTATAATTCATTAAGAGATTATGGAATTATATATTCAATTCCTTACATGATTATTGGGTCGGATAGAAGATGGGCCTCGACATAAGGAAGTTCAGGATGGACACTCTATTCTATGTATATACATTTCATTGATTCTCTTGGAGCGACCCTTGTATTTTTTTGGACCGGATGTCTTAGAAGATTGTTTATAATATTTAGTGGAACTAGTTAACTAGGGGAGGAACCAAGAAATGGATATTTGAACATTTGTATATTCCATGCCTTGGGTGATACTTAGAGACCTAAGTGAGATACCTAAGATGAGATTAGAGGTTACCATTCAATGAGTGATTCAAGGGGTGTCGTTATTGGCATTCTTGGATAGAATTAGTGCAATGTTTTATTTTGGAGGCTCCTATTTTAACCGTTACGATGACTTATGGATTGATAAAGAAATTCTTAAGAATTCATACTAGATTTTAAAAATTCATCATTTTGATTAACTATGATTCCTTTTTATTATTAAAGTATGAAAATGCACGAATAATGTAATGGGGGTGTTATCTGCTAGCCAAATCAAAATATTATTATCAACACACATTTGTTTTCGTAATTATAACGAACCACACATACAAATTTTTTACTTGTACATATTCCCTTGGACTAAAAATTCACCTTAAGCTAATGTAGGTATAATTGGATAAGTATCCATTTAGGAATCCAGATCACGATGATTTTATTTATCTATTATTTCTCACATTTATTATTATTGGAACACTGTTCATTTTATATTTCATTAACTAGATTGATCTCAAAACCATTATTGGTGGCATTATAGGAATATATTTCACACCATTCACCATTGGTACCCAAGTAGACTTCATGATTGTAGGTATAAAAAATAGAAAGAAGTTTTCTTCAGATGCTTGATTGACTTTTTAGGATAGAGTATTGTAGTTAACGAATGATCATATTCTTATGATGCTAGTAACATCTATATTTTGGTAATTTTTTATTTTTTATACCACATGGAAAATTACTGTATTCCCAATTCCTTGGGTTCTCATTGAGAGTAGTTACATGACATAATCATCAATATTTTTGAATATATCATTTACTTTTCATTATCTGGTAATTATTTATTTATATTGGATGATTTATATTTGTTATTGTTATTATTCTTATTTTTTCTATTTCCTTTTAATGATTATATTTTGATGGATTATTGGGCTGGTTGGTATTTGTTATTACCTAATCCACTATTCCTATTTCTTACTTACCGTTGGGTCCCACTGTAATATATAAGCGAATAGTCTCCCCACAGACATACCCTAGGCTCTCACTACTAGTCAGTATCCTCTAGTGTACAAGGAGGTTCACTTGAGTTGTTATGTTTAAATTTCTCATGGCACTAATAAGTGACATATAGAGAGAGATACTACGTTAAAAATAGAAACATCATTATCTTAGTAATTTTCAAAAACATTATTAACACTGGTTAAAAAAATATAATAGTTAAAACATAAAAAGGTTGAAAGTTTATTAGATGTGATTATTTCAATTGAAAATCATCCTAGATTAGAATCATATAAATTTTGACACATTTTTATATAAAAAATAATTTATATTTATTTAAATCTTTATTAAATTCAATGATTCCCACCCCCTCTTATAAAAGAAAACCCCATATATTCTATTCTTCACACATCATGTAAATTTTGGATCTACCAATACCATACTAAATACATTTTTTAAATACCTCCCCTTGTTTTAGAAGCCTTGGTTTTATAGTAATCCATCCTACGAATTCTTTTAGTGTAATCCTGATGAGATTGTTCTAACTGGAAGTATATTTAATAATCAAGTGTTTTCATTTTATTTGTATCTATACCTCTAACGAACATTCATAAAATGTGATGAAATTATAACACCTGTGCCTTCGATATAATAAAACATTTATAGGTTAATCAAGTGACCTATATCCATCTAAACTTCTATAAAATGGGAACTGACACCATCATTCCTGTGTATAGTGGACAACCTCCCAATGTATAGATTTAATTTTTTTCCATCACCGACTCTAAATGATGGTTATATTGAAATATTTAAAGTATTTATATAATAAACATTAAATATAATCTTTGGAAGGTAGCATATCATTTATTTTATTAAAATTTCATTCACTGATAAATGATAATGCCATTCATGCATAAATATAAACTACAGCCTCCCCAAAAAAATTTGATTAATTTTTAATCACTAAATCACATTGAATATAAATAAGTATATTTGAAGGAAAAAATATTATTTATGATATGACGATAATCTTGGAATGAAAAAATAGTACTTACATCTATCCTATAATTTCATGAAAAATTGAAATAGTACTCATGAATATATATGGCCTACCAGATTTATCATTATAACATACTTCCTTTCTCACAACCATATTTGATGATTGGTTTTAGATGTGTAATTGACATAAAAATGAAAAATATGTCTTTATTATCATTGTAATGTTATTTATTAAAGAATCCGTTAACCATAGTAACTATACTAAAGTCATTTCACACATATGATCAGAATGAAATCAAAACAACTTGCATGAATATAATTGAATATGTAATGGATTATTAAAAGGTAAAAGCAATAATGAACAATAAAAATATTCTAAATAATATAAATAAATATCATATGATTATTATTTAGGATGAATTATAAATTAAGTTATGTTTAAGTGTTAATGTAAGAGAAATTCTATTAAAAATAATTTTTATTGTTTCCCTTAAAACACGTTTTCTTCTATACACACGTTTTTATTAATGTTTCAATAAAATCTTTCTTATGTCGAAGTAGTTTCAGATGGTTCATTTTTTATAATAAATTAATTTGATTATAAATCCTTTAAAATGAATATTTGTAATATTTTTAAGGGACACCATCCTTTACGGACTCATTTGAAATAATTTAAAGATGTTATTTTAAGAAAATTCCATATACATACTCATAAAAATATTTTACAGATGTATTCACATAGAAATAAATTAATTATAGAGGATATTTTTTGTAGAATTTTTCTTGATTTAAAAGGATATGAAAATTAATATATCTATTAATTTTATACTGAAGGCTTTCACTTTCATTATAAAATAGAAAAAGAAATGCTCTATTTTAACTTATATGAACACAATGACTTATCCAATTTCTATATATGTTATTTTACGTTTGGTATCCATTATAAACATAAATTTTTTCCTCAAATAAATCCAATAATTCCCTTTTTATGTAAATTTATATTTTAAAAATGGGTTTCTAAAAATAGAAATGGTATTTTGATATCCAAAATAGTTTTTTATATGGGTTCAAAAGTGTTTTCAAATGGATTTATGAGGAAAAGGTGAAAGAATAAAATTATTTATTCATGATATATTACTTAGACATTGTTTATAACAATTATAAAGATTAAAATAGCTCTTTTTGGTATGTGATATTGATATAACTTAAAAAGGGGTTGTTCCAAGACAGTGCATCAATGCACCAGGTAATGATTATATTCTCTAAGGAAATATATTGGATTTCAACCAAATGGTAATTCCAATTGTAATTGATACTATAAAATATCTATAAATATATTGTACAAAGTCACCTACATGACATTTCTATGCATTTATATGAGTTTCAAAGGAATCTATTTTTTAGAAGGTAAGCATAAGATTAGTAGTTTTAAATTATTATTATTCCTTTTATGTTAGAAAACTATATGTTTGGGATAGTGTGTTTGAAGGGTTATAATATTTTCTATGAAAACCTCATGGTTATTATTATTCTTTTATCTTTTCTTATAATGATTTTATGAAAATAATTTTCAAGTAAAAACAATTTATTTTGAACTAATAGTTAAAATGAAAACACTTTTTAGTATCTCATGGTTTTAAAATAAACTATAGAGTTTTTTTATTTATCAATCATGTACATTACATGGAATTTTTTCTCATACAATGTTTCAATGAAATTCATAGGGTATAAAAATGGGTAAGTAAAATGGTGAAATAATTATGAATGTCATATTGATTTTTCATGAATAATATAACATGTTATTTATAAAACATTGAATTTGTGGGAGAAATAGACACTGATATGAATTATCCACCATCTAGAACTAGTTTTTTATGTATGAGTTATGAAATAATTATATGGAACTATAAACTATAATAATACTTAGGTATATAAGTAAATGTATTCTTGAGTAAAAACATAAAATCATGTTATGTTTAATTATGTTTCCATATAACCACTTCTATGCTCATTTATCCACAACACGTCCTACCATGATTTACAAATTCATCCCCAATCGAGATGAATAAGAAATATATGGAATCCTCTCAATCACAACAACATTAGTAATAACCTCTATATAAATAGTTAATTTATATTGGGTAATAGGATGATATATATTTATACAAAATTCTTGTATATAATTTCAGGTTTAGCCTACTTGTTTGGGAAATGATCAGAGACATATTTAAGACGACAGAAAATGGAATCCCAATCACACACACATCCATTATGTTTGGATAGATATAATGTAAATATTATCACCTAGATTCCACCATTATTTTATAATAAAACTATACATGTAATTACATTAGAATTCAATCCCATGAAACTATTTACACGCCCAGTATTACAAGAAACAAAACGCATCTTGATATGAAACTCCATTATACTACCTCATTGATAAAGTTATTTGATTCACATTCTATATATAGATCAAAAAATAGAATTCTCCATTTCCAATAAATTGTGTTCTATCTCATAATCGAAAAAATTACTCTCCTTATTCACTAAATTTTGGTGTTTTTTTCACAACTTCTCCCCCTAAGGAATATCTTGTTCTATTTAGTCAACAATTCTATAATTGACCAGTCATTCATACTGCACCTCATCAACCCGATATAAATGATAATGGAAACCAGTTTCCATCTCTAATTATTAAAAAAAATCATAAACATGGATACATGTAATTTTACTTTATATAATTGTACTAATTTCATTTTTTTCACCAAATTCAAAAAATAAAACTATGTTGAAAATTATTGGATGCATGTAACTCTCATAGGTCTATATCTCAAAATCAAGATAATGATACCTAGTGTACCAATGATTTTATGGACCTTGAATCAAATCACAAGTGGACATAACTTATTTTGTCCATGTTAGTGTCCTTTAAAACACAAAAATATATGTTTTACTGATGCCATTTTCTTAACAAACCCATGTAGTCCATACAAGTTCCCAATTCCCATATACATGCTAATTTTTTACTATATCTATTAAAAAATATTTATGACCAAAATCCTCCAATAGGAACCTATTATGGACCAAAATTAAAGATGGGTGTGACGCATGAAACACACATACAAAAAACCATTGTTTTGAAACTAACATTCAGGGTATAATTATGAAATAATGTGTGGTATTACCCTTTTATAGTAAGGAATGAAAAATAATATTAATAAAATTAGATATAATATAATTAATCCCAATACAAAATTTAAGTAAATATTAAACATAAACAACATACCAAAATTATAATATTAAAATTAATCACATGTTTCAATGACAATACCACTAATCTCGACCTATTCATGCTAGTGTTTTCCAGATCAATAAGAAAATCCCTATAAGAGTCTAATAAAACAAATTAATATATATATAGGTGAGAATAAAAGTAAATTGAATAGTAATCCCTCTAAAATTAATTTTTAAATTTTTTATCAAGAATAATAATTCCTTAGTGAATAGAAACCAAAATTAATATATGAGTATTGGACACAACATGACTCCGAAAGGCCCTTTCTAAGTTGGTAGTAAACCAAGTGTTACACCACAATCACACCTCAAATAATTCTAGGGATGGTGAGTATACCAGGTTGGAATATGTCATAGAATGTAAGGCCTTATAAAATATCAATTTTTAATAAATACATAACTCTTTGTTATAATATGACTAATAATACTTTCAAAATATTTATATAAAGCTAAAAATATATATAATAGATTTATTATGTTATAGATAAAATAGATTAAGTTAAATAATAAAAAATTCATAATGATAAATTGGAATTATATATTCGAAGTATCCAACAAGTATTTTTTATGTAACCTGTACGTAGAGAACATATCAATATATATTTAAATATGAATTCCATATAATACTATCAAATCATTGAACCAATATAATACACGAACATTGGGTGATGAAGGGTTACCACAACATTTCATATTTTTATAATACATATCATCCCCATGAAAAATATGAACACATATGACTGATAAATTAATTTCACATACACAATACAAGTGGGAAAAACCCATGCATGGGTGTGTATAAACATACTAGGTAGGATACATTGAACTGATAGAGGAAATATGAACAAAAAACTCAACCCAAATTCACATATATTAGGATGTTACCATGGAAGGATAATTGAAAAAACCTAAATATGATTAAAAGTTGAAAGATACATGGGGTTAAAGTGGAATTTATTATCTGAGTTCCAACACATAGATATCCATTCAGATCATCTCACCTACAATACCTAATGGTCAGCTCTAATCATCTGACATGTGAGTTTTATATCATGGAAATACAAATGTCCTATATAGGTTGAAGTTGATATTCTAGATATATTTTTAAAATTAATATAAAATGTGGGGTTCCTATAGAGTCAAAAGTCTCAAATAATATGATATTTTTGTTCATACATTCACACAACCACTAGAAACAATAAAGTATGACATGAAGCTCACCATTGAATGAGTGTTAGTCGAAGGGGTTACAGATTCTATTGACAAAAAACAATAAAATAACCATTTTAAAATACCTCAAGGAAAACCACACTAAGAATAGATGATTTCCTAGATAGAAATAAACCCAACATCCATAGCTACACATGATATTAGAAATCCCATGTTAATATACAGAGAACCATATTGTGGGTACATCACCTCACTAAGGGAAATGTATCTATTAAAGGTAGGGACACTAGTCCCAAAGAAACACCCATTCTTAATGTATAAAAAAATGTTAATGTAAGGATCTCTATGAAATATGTAATATGGGTGACCCATGCCTCTCTATATATTAGATAATGGGTGAGGGACAACTCTTCAGCCTATGGCCCCTCTGATCATCATGTCTAAACCCTACCATTGATCTTATAGAGATAAAATAAAATACATCATATCATAACTCACAAACATCCTTATATGAACACCTAGATTATTACATTATCATTTACATTAAAAATTTGTTAATAACAGCAATTTACTCATCTGAAATGAACACTAGTGATTAAATATAAAAAAATCAATGCACAAACATGATATTGGTTCTTCTTTCAACCTCTTGAAGCACCATGTGGTCCCATAGATAGGGGACATAACCCCAAGATAATGATAATATAGATCCCACACAAATGGGTTTGTCGTAGCCACGCACTCCACATGCACCGACCTTGGCCAAGACAGGAGGACCACAAACTGTTCACCTACTTATGGTATGTATCTCACATGGGATAGTTTTATACATTTCATACAACCTAATCTGGTTGTTTGGGATACACCTACTGACCCCATGTGGTTATAATTATTGGCTAACTTTCCTTCCACATGGTTAGGGGTAATCTTTATAATCCTAAAGGGGTTAGAAAACTAGGGTATAATATGAAACAACCCCTTCCAATTCACAACTATCACCAATTTAACATGAAAATAACATTATTCACTTGACATCAACATCATTGGTAACCACCACCACCACAGTTTGAAACCATTATAGATACCCTACTGGCTTTTATTACTTATCTCTCAATAACACACATGAATACTAGCCCATACTGCCTCATGTTCTATTCCGGAAAATAATTCCCCTCATAGAGCCTAAATATATATCCCCCCATTCATCATTACCTACACCTGAGGCATGTTTATATAATCCAATCCATGTTGGTGGAAAAACAAGCATGGTAGAAGAAATCTAGTGGCGACCTATGATTTAATTAACTATAAATTTAATCTCTAAAAATAAAAAAAAGTATTCATAATAAAACTCTCATATATTTATTTCCACTATTTTCATTTTAAGGAATAATAATAAAAATATATATACCATGGATAAATAGGATAATCCATGAGAAAAATGAAAACAATGAACCCCACCATGATGCAAAAACACAATCACTTCATCTATATTAAATTCAGGGTTCCTTTTATCAAATTTTTCCTCCAATCACATGATCTATATGAAAATATTCACCTCTAATTACCCTCTCCATTTTGGTTTCAATTTTGGATAAACATATTTTTGATGGTTTTGGATGAATAAATATTGGGGAATAGTTTTAGGAATAAAATTTTATACATTAAATAATCAAAATTATTTTTCATTAAATTTTCAAATATTGACACCTCAAAAATGAAACTCCAAAGAAAAGAAAATTTATAGAACAATAATTGTTAACCCACTATTCAAGGCACATTGGTTGTGTCAGATTCTCCATTTTGGAATTTTTTTAAGGAAATTCATAATTTATAAAAATGTCATTGTGATCTAAAAATAATATTTTTAAACATAATCTAATATTATTAGGTCTCACTTATACAGGAAATTTCATTTCTAATAAACCACGATGAAAATCCCAAAAACCTATAATCAATTAGAAAAGTATGTAATTTTTTGGGTTTTACTATAGTGTAAATTATTTAATTTAGCTACAAGTGTAGTCTCAAGAATCTGAAACTCAATATTAATATATTTATACTTTGGGAATAACCTGGGTCTCTATATTCTCCAAAAAATACAATTTTGTTTTTGTTGAAAATGAAGAAAACTTGTGATCCTTAGCCTGGGAACTCACAAGATTACCTTGTGAGGAAAACTACCACTTCCTAAAACACATTTTATACCTATTAAGGATGATTATCATTGAAATAATACCACTAAATCACAAGTAATGGGAAAATTTTATACTTTTATGAATAATTAAATCGCTTAAAGTATCTCATAGTATGAACTATATGAAAACATGTATCCACTGTAAGAGAGACATGTTGATACCCTACTCCAAAAATAATTTTTTTATCTAAAAGGTCATCATATTAAATAGAAAAGAATATATCCATAAAAATATTCAATAAAATTGTTCTTCTACATCAATATTTGAGGTGGAATATTTTTTCTCACTAGTTTTTATGAGTTTCCAAGAAGTCTATCTTATTAAAACAACCTATACCTAATGAATTCAACAATTAAGCACTTCACAATTATTTCATATTGACACTAATAGACATTATATATAACATAATCCGTGGGTCAAACCCATATTCCCCATAAAATCAATTACTTGTAAGGCATGGGAATAATTGTCCCTTCCTCCAAGAAGAGTATATACAAGGTATTTATTTCCTAAATCACCCTGTAACCACCTTCAAGAATCCTTAATCATTTTCCTAATATCCTACAGGAACACACTATCTTTAGGTGATATACTAGTTTCATTGTATTAATTCTATATCAAAAGTTATTGAATTATAATTAGGATACTAAAAAGAACAAAAAGTACTCAAAAGAACCCATATTCTCATTGGGATTCCAATTCCACTATAATCTGAGTAGAATGGTATTGAACTTTAAGATGAAATTATTTTTTTATCCCTAGACCCAAGAACAATATGCACCTAACTAAATCAATAAAAAATCACAACGACCCAGTGAATGCTCCTCCTCCACCACCAAGAAATTGTATCGATGTGATTGGTAAAAGAAGAAATATCAAATTGAAATACCATACTATGTGTTACATAGCACCAGGGAGGTCCCCAAATCAGATATCCATTATAATAAAAAAATATGATTATTGAGGGAAAATAACTATCCTTATAGGGATGTTTTTTATAGACTCCCCAACTCTAGGAAAATAATCTAGAAGTATCACTTTACCACATATATTCATATAGGATCACACAGTCTATATCTCCACCATATGCCTTCTACATAAAAGGAATGATTTTTGGTCCACCAGCATCGATCGATGGTGGGAATCATATTTATCTATAAGAAATAACCATCACCCCAAAAAAGGTTTAATTGTCCTCCACTATCATTTGGACATAATGAAATTAACTAGAAGCATAAACTACCATGTTGTATTTGTGGCAGTATGATCACATCAGCCAATATGGAAATTATTAAAAGAAGACCAATACAACTCACAAAATCTTGATCACACATTGTGAGAGTTTAATAAATAACTAGTCTTTACCTACACCTAGGGTATATCCCTGGACACCAAATATGAATTGTTTTTAGTCAATATTATTTGGATACAATCTATTGATCCCTAAATGTTGCATTAATGCTAATTATTCCACATTATAATATTTGAACATAATCCATGAAATTAAAATTGGTGCACACAATAGCCTATCAACAATGGTATAACATGGTTCCCCCATAAAAAGAATCTATTGAATTCAAAAAATTAAAATTAAGTGAATTTATCATCTATAAACATAACAAATAAATCCATACAAACCATAAAATATATAGAAAAATTAACCTTCAATAATGTTTTGGTATACTCTCAACAGAAATAGGGAGATTACTCTCAATGAAATAAATGGAAAATTTCATTTTTAAGGATCATAATGCAATCTATTATTGTATCATATTGGATAGTTAAATCATCACAATGTTTCAACTCACTAAATCCATCACAAAATACAATGATATAAAATAAATAGAATAGGGTGAGTGATAGATTCTTACCATTATAGGAAACACTATTGATAAAAAGTTTATTGATAGAGGTGTACCAGTAATCTCCAACTCCAAAACCTTTAGTGATGGAAGAAATACACATTCTTGTATAATAAAATATGAGGGTTCCCAAAAAAAAGTACCCAAAGAATACTTTTATTTAAACCACTAGAACATATCCATAACCATATATGAAGAACATATTTATATTGATCAAACCATTATCACCTGATTATTAAAAAGAACTATATGATGATGTTGATTTATAGGAGATGGTCTAAGAATCATCCTTCTCCATCCACTCTTATGCCACCAACTTCATAGTTGAAACTGATTCTTACAAGGACACTACCTCCAACAAGAAAATATATGGACATAAAAGAATATTTGATGTGGTGATCCATAGACAACTCCACTTTGACTATCCTATGGTAAAATTTTGACTCCTCAAAAAAAGTAGTGGGAATATCTAATAATAATCCCTAATCAATCAATGCATTTCTAGGGTCATCAGATATAAATAATGTTTAATGAAAAACAAATTATTGACAAATCCTTCTATATATTCTTCATCTGAACCATTAACGTGAGTTATCCCATCATGAGAATCTCATAAGGAACACTAAAAGGGGTTTATAGCCATGATGTGTGCACATACGTGGTTGGGACACTATATGAAGGTTTCTGTATCCTTAGAAAAAACTCCATCATCGATAAGATATCCATCACTTCACATAGTATATTAGTCCCATCCCATGTTCATGAGAATGTTTGAAAAAATGTATTAATATTACGTATATTATAATTAATAAATTAGTAAAACACAATCTTGAAGACATCCAATATATATTGGAATGCGATTCTCAATTATCGATTGATCCAATATCAACAAATTAGTATGATCAATTATCAGAATGCACAATGAAAATCTAACTGTGAGTTGTATCAACCATGTTAGTGATAACTATTATCCCCTATATAAAAATTTTCATGACTATGTGGAATGTTTATAGGAACTACTTCATATCATTGGGATAGAATATAATTTAAATATTAATTCAAACAATTCCCTCTATCGCCTATGAAATAATAATATAGAAAATATTAATCATTAGATGAAACAAAAAATTTGAGTGGCACAAAAAGATCAGGTATAGCACATAACATTGTAGGAATAACATAACAAAAAGGTAGTCTATTTCCCTATAACCATTAGAGATTACTGTACTCCACAATATCATATGGTGAAACCCACACCCTATAATCAACATAGTTCCTAGTAGATCTAACACCCTGATATCAACACTATTCCATGATGGGTTTCCAAACCATTATAGACAATCCCTTTATCCACATATTATTTATATGGCGTGTGCCTAATAATCCATATAGAACAATTATGGATTTCATAAATTATACTATAATCACGCCGTAAAATTGATCTAATCTATATCCAAATTTGTTCTTAAATGTAAATCACCCTTGAATCCTACATATCTATATATATACTTATTTATCTTTGAATCCTTTGATGGATAATCCCATACCACAACTGAAATCATTTCCCTAAGTGTAATCTATATTGACATTTCACAATGATATCTCATAATATATGATATTACACCATGACACCCTCAATGAAATAATCATTATATGATGCATTAACATGCTTGATTATAATCAAAAATGATATTTAATAGCTATGGGTTGACTATTGGGTTATTTGAGTTATTGATTAATGAGACAATTGTCTCTATAGATATTATAGTATCGCTAATTTTATTTCCAAACCAATTAACTCAATTTGTACTGACCCTTAATTCTATCAATGTAAATTTACTTCTAAAAAATATTTCATATAGTATAATCACATAAAATCAAATTAAAAATATACAACAAACATTATAAATGTAGTATTAATGAAATAAAATTCTTTTTTAGAAGTTAAGGAACACATACCAATGAAATAGTTACTTGAACTTTGGAATAGTTTTACAACCCTTATAAATAGTAATCCAGACCAAAAAATAGAATCCTTATACATTACAGTATAAATAAAATTTATCCATCTTATAATTGATAATATGATATAATTATATCATCATATTAAAAAATTAAATTTTTACAAATTATTAATTAAGTGTTGATATTTTTGTAAGTATTAAATATGTAATTATAAGTTAATAATTAATTTAATAAAATAAACCAAAATTTATTTTCATAAAATATAATAATAAATTTATATTTTTTTCTTATGATTATAAAATAATTTTATAATACCTTAATTAAATCTTCAATGTGTTAGAAAAGATGTTTTAATTTTATATTTTTTTCCTAGGAAATGATGATATTAATTAAAAATTAATTTTATAATATTTTAAAAGTTATTTTCATAAAATGGAGTTTATTAGTGAATTCTATATGTCAAAAAACAGTCAGGGGTATTATTTGGGAATTTTTTTTGAAATACAAGACTTTTTGGAGAATAATAAAATATAGTAATTTATGATATATATTCATTATAAGTAAAATACAATATTACCTCAAACATGGATGACGTAAAAATCATAGGTTAAAATTAACATGATCTAATTACAGTATTTAGTGTCAAATATCAACACTATTTCTTGTTTTGGGATTAATAATAAATTAATGCATTAAATATTTAGAAAACACCCCTCTCCCCCACTATAAATACCACCCATCCCCATCTCTTCTCCTCAAACCTCTCAAGCCATTAGACTTGTTTAAATTCTACTAAAATATCTGCTCAATAACCTACCAATTAATAATATATTGTATTCTTTACACAATACCAAAACCAAGCCCTCTACAGAGGTTCTCAAGAAGAAGGAATCAAGAGGTAAAACCCTCTTCTATTTTCTATCAATTTCTTTTCAAGGTCATTCATTTTATTAACATCTACTCACATTCCCTTGTCTGAGTGGAATGAAAACTCTAGTAGTTAAATATACTAGAATTTTGTCTGGTATATTGAATAATTATTCATCAAATCTCTTTTCCTCTCTCTTTTATTTTAAGAATGAATGCATTATCTGTGAGGTGACAATTTACCATCTTCATGGATGACATGCTTTCATTTTTAAATTAAACCTTCAAGGATAGCCATGAAAAAAAATTATGGTTGAAATAGATTATATTATTTTTATTAAAACCTATTTAATGTTCTGTAAATACTAGATATACATGATATTTAGTAATATAACAAAACTATTTTGTGATGATAAAAAACTAAATTAATCTAAATGATTATTATTAATGGTTCTTATAATAAATCATCCTCAGTTAATGAAAAAAATGATAATTTATATTTATATAATTTCATTAATAATATATAGGATCATTTATATAAAACTATCATCATATTACAAGATTTTTCATACACACATACAAGTAAACCGATCATGAAAACTAAGGAAACAAACGCTCTTGAACAGTAGAATTGAATTTCATAACACAAAAAATGTATATAAATGCCATTAATAAAACTATAATAAATCAAATACAGGTATATAAGGTTCTGAATTAATTAATTAATAGATTTATATGGATTATTATGGACATTAAGATTATATAGATGATCATTTCAGACATAAGGTAAGTGATTCTACCTGAACCCCCATTTTTTTGGTTACTCTTTCTCTATCTTTACCCAAAGGTAATGATTCTTTGTGTTATATAAACATATTCTAAAATCAATGCATAAGTTTAAAAATAATATATCTAGATCAAATAATACCTTTTTGATGGTTTAATATGTGTTTTTGAATGTTTCCCTTTTATGTTCTTCCTATTTGTAATCCTTATTCAAGGGAACCTCCCATCTTTTTACCCATTTTCAGGTGCAATCAATAATCCATTTCAAGCCATCATTATTTTTATAAAATCAATTATTTCATCATGAAAATCATCTTATTTCATTTCTTATTTTACAAAATCATCCGTTCCTTTTCCTCTTTAAAAAATAATTATGATTTCCTTTAAACCGCACCTAGGTGGATATTTTATAATATTTATTAAAGTCAATTTTATCTGGTTAACACTTAATTTTGACATTAATTACCATCGTATTATTCTATTTTCTCTTATGAATGTCCATGTATGTTTTAAATCCATTATTTTTGGGATACCCTTATAATATTCTAATTTTTTATGCCTTATGATATGATTATGATACCAATTTCATTTTAGGGGTCACCATTATATTTATTCTTCATGTGGCATGTGTATTCAGGAACATGTTATAATGGGTGCACCAAATTAGAACTCCAATGCATTGGGTATTGTTTTATCTCTTGAGACATCATGTTGTGACTGGAAGTGCACCTGATTCCTTTATCATACTTTTTCCACCATGTTATATAGTATTGGAAGTTATCATTGACTCATGTTTATGTTATATTATATGTTGTTGAAAAATTCATATGATGACATGATTTTATGATCCCATGTTATACATGTTATAATTACGAATGTTTATTCATGTTCCATGTCTTTAAATTATCATGTTATTCATTTTAACCCTTGTTCTTTGTTTATTCTTATGCTTATTTCCTTACTAGGATTTTTATCTCATCCCTTTTGTTCATGTATTTTCCAGGATATCTTATGCAGATGTATGAGCTCAATGGAATATAACAGCTCATTAAAAATAATAAATAAAAGAATTATTAATTTTGGGTATCACGATGTTTAATTATGTATCTAATCATTTAATGAATTTAAAATTTATGATCCTTGGATTATAATTGTTGGATAATTTTACATTAATATGTATAAAAGGATAGGGTATCTATCATTAGTATAAGAGGAAAGGACTTGTTTTTAAGAGATAAGGAATATATAGTTTTAGTAAAAATCCTTG
Source organism: Viscum album (assembly GCA_963277665.1). Classification (NCBI taxonomy): domain Eukaryota; kingdom Viridiplantae; phylum Streptophyta; class Magnoliopsida; order Santalales; family Viscaceae; genus Viscum; species Viscum album. The sequence continues at coordinate 1,261,664,891 of OY728122.1, forward strand.
GCATATGACTTTTTTTGAGAAAACATCCATAAAATTTGGTCACTATAGAGTAAGTGGTTTATCAAGAAAATACATATCTTTCAGATTACTACAAGTGGAAATGGTTATTGAATAGATATAACTAGGATTAACAACTCAGGAAAGGTGTTCCGGTCCAAAATCAGGGTAACCACGTACACAAAAATGTGCCTTATTGATTACCTGGTTGGACTCTCACGAGGGATATTCTTTAGTAAATTCAAAATCTCATTATGAAACATTATTAAGGGAACACAATAATTCCCCATAAGAATATATTTTTAGAAACAAATCATTGATAACCAAGATTAAATCCTATGGAATCAAAAGTTATTATATACATTTCTTTTACAAGTTTATCCTCTTATTTTTAATTTTTTATGATTAATATACAAGTATTCATGCACCGTATTTTGGTTCATTACTTTAAACAGATAATGGTGGGTAATAGAAGAACATTTTCCAACAATCAGCGTGATAAGAAATGTGACAGTTACCCAATAGAAATGCCAAATATGAAGGGAATGGGATCTTAAAACATAATTCCATTACTTTCTCAACCATCGCATGTTACGAATAGTTACCCGAATCATGTGGAACACCCCCTCCTAGTAATGAGAATTTTGATTTTGAATTATTTTTGTGGAAAAGGGCTCCCATGTTTAGTGGATCTTCCCATCCTATACTCATAGAACAATGGATTATCTTCCATTGAAGATATTCTATGTCCTCCAGTTCTCTAAAGAAGAAAATGTTTGGCTGGTAGTTTATCGTTTTGATGGGGAAGCTGATCAGTGGTGGCCATTGATGAAAGAAAACAACATTAGATGATGAAATTGATTCTTTGGAATTGAAGGATTTCAAGAATAATATTTTTCTATAAATATTTTCCATGATCGCCCATCTCAAGATAGAAATGGAATTCCTCAAACTAAAGAAAAATGATGATGATTATATTGGGAGGTATGAAAAAAACTTCACAACACTTGCAAGATAAAACTCTATATTTTTTACGAAAACTGCAAGAAATATGGATCAGTTCTATAGAGAAATAAATCTGATTTTATGAAATGAATTGTAAATTCATGACATCTATAGGCATGATAAGATTGTTTTTTGTTCCATTAATGTTGAAATAGATATTTTAGACTCTCTAGGGTCTCATGGGGATGGTGATAGAAAGTGGAAAATGGAGTTTAATTTGGGTGTTAAATCCCATGAAGGAAATAAGTCCCAAAATCCCACATAACAATACTGTGGGATGAAGTAATGTGGAAACAGTTTAAAGAGAACCAATATATACTTAAAATGTAGAAGATAAGTGCATATAGCTAATAACTACAAAAGGGAAATGAAGAATATCAATAATGTGGAGGAATAAAGCAAGGTTCATATCTACATTCAGCTAGTAGAGTAGTGATTCAACTACATGGATCATTGGAATTTTTTAAACCAATTCCCAAAGGCAACGATTTTCAGAGGAAATCAACAAAATCATCTAAGGTAGAAGGGAGAGGTATATTCTCACACTATTAATATGGTGGATCTGAAAAATAAAATGTTGATAGGTATGCTGGTTATTCATTCAAGAATAGGGAATGTACTATTTCATTCTGGTTCTAATAATTCCTTAATATCTCATAAGATTATAACAACTATTCAAACAGAACCTCAAAATATGGAGGATGAGTTATCTGTGAGAATAATGAATGGAGATATTATTTCTTCTAAATTTTATAACTCTTCCCTATTTATTTATTAGGGACAGAACCTCGCAAAAATATATTCTCATACTCCTAATCATAGTGTTTGATGTTATATTTTCCATAGATTTGGTATCTTTATACAAATCCAACATTACCTATTGGGAAAGAGAGACCACTCTTCACATCCCAAAGAGTCCTCTAAATATGTACATGTGTATAGAGGAGTATGAATCTACTATAGAATAATAATCTCATGTGTGGATATTGTTTCTTTATGAGAAATCATATATAGCTCAAATGATTGAAAAAAGGAGAAATTCATTCTCAAATACATTCCCATTGTGGGGTATTACACTGATATAATCCATTAAGAGTTTCCTGGTCTTCCTCCAGATCGATATTTTGAGTTCTAAATTGACCTTATTCATGGATCTGTACTTATATCAAAGACTCCATATAGAATGGCCTCCATTGAGATGAAATAACAGAAGTAGCAGTTATAGGAGAATTTGGATAAGGGTTTTATATGCCCCAGGGCTTCACTATGGTCTACATCAGTAGTCTTAATCAAGAAGAAGTATGTATCATTTCACCCATGTATTGATTATCATGAGTTCTATGAAATCATGATAAAGAAAAATTATCCCATTCCATGGATAGATTACATGTTTGATTAGCTATGTGGGGCCAGTTATTTCACTATGGTGGACCTTCAGTTGGACCACTTTGAGCCCTGGTAAACCCTCACCTTCTAGTCTTCCTGGTTCTACCACTCATGCACCTTCCTTTGTTCTGAAGACGCTCGAGTTGGGGGGTGACAGGAAGGGTAAGGGCATCATTACTGTGGTTACAGGGAGTGTCGTCCATTCCTATGCCAATGTTGTTCGTGGTGTGGTTGTTAACCCTACTGGGAGTGACCCAGCTCTACAGAGTTCCCCCATGACTGATGCTATTGTTGGAACATCTGGGGATCAAGTGCTAGCTATTTCTATGACCCACTCCACATTTGAGGTGGGGATGATCGATTCCATGGGGGTTCAGGTTGAACTGGATGCCCCTGCGGTCACCCACAACCGGTTTGATATGCTTTAGGTGACAAGCAGACAAAAATAGAGACAATATTGAGAGGGAAGGAAAGGGAGTTTTCCAACCTGTTTGTTTCCTCGTTGGTCATTAGCAGACATGAGGTGACAGGCAGACTGGGTAGGATGCGTACTCGCTCCATCAGCAGCCAATCAGGTATCGTATCTGAGGATTCAGTTCTTGATTTTGAGAGAGAAAGGGATGTTTATGAAGGTATGTATGATGATGATTTTTGGGTTTAACTTTTTTCTCATGGCTTGTCGACTCCATGTGTGTGTCCATTGGTTAATCACTTTTTCCTTAAATGTGTTTGTATAATAAAAATTTAATTTATTTTCAGTCAGTCAAAGGTTAGGAAGAAAGACATTCCCAATATTTCCATTCAAATAAGGTATGGACACTGTAAGTTCATTTTTATGCCCTTCCAACATAGTAATAATCCACAATTATCATATAATTAGTGAATATATTCTTTATAGATTAACATGACTAATTTGTGGTTGTGTTTATTGATGATATTCTGATATTCTCCCAGAGTAAGTACGAACATGAGGAGAATCTGAATACTATTTGAAGACTTTACGAAGGGAGAAACTATATGAAATATACAAAAAATGTGGGTTCTGGATGAAGAAATATAATTCATTGGGAATGTTTTCACTGTAAATGGAATATCTTTAGACCCTTATATGAAAAATGAAATTGAATAGTGGCCCAGGCCATCATCTATAAGAGAGATCCGTATTTTCCAAGTTATATAAAGGTATGACCAATGATTTGTGAACAAATTATGATGATTTTATAACCCACTAACCAATTTGACTTTAAAGGGAGAAATATTTTTTTTGAATTGGTGAATGTGAAGTCTGCTTCAAGGAGTTGAAAAATAGGTTCATCACTACATTAGTTCTCACACTACTAACAAGTGGGAAAGATTTTATGGCATAAAACAATACCTCAATGAATGTATTATACTCTGTACTGAAGAAAAATGTTAATGGATTATATCCTATACCTCAAGGAAGTTGATAATACATGATAAAACCTATCTCATACTTGATCTGGAGTTGGTAGCTATGCTCTTTATATTGAAAATCTGGTGGCATTATCTCTATGGGGGAGAAGAGTGACATATATACTGATAACAAGATTATCCAATATATATTCACATAGAAAGAGATTAATATACACAAGTGATGATAGTTAGATCTTAATAAGGATTATTACTGCTCACTCCACTACCATCCTTATAATGTAAACAATGTAGAATATGACCTATGTAGAATAGATCCTATGTCATTATCAATGATAAGAATTGAGAATGATTTAGTCTTCATTGAATTGGAAAGTGTGGACATATGAATCATTAAGGAAGGAACATCAGAAATCCTTTCTCAATTTATTTCTCAACCATCCCTCATGGAGAAAATAATGTATGCTCAATGAAATGATGTGGAAATTCCAAAGAAGGTGGAAGCTATGAGAAAAGGAAAATCCTCATAGTTCAAAATGGATGAGGAAGGAGTCATGAAATTTTGTTCATGACTATTTGTACTATCAAATCCATAGATATAGAAGGATATTCGAAATAATGATCACATCTCAACCATATCTATTCCACTAGGGAACCCAAAGATGTATCGTGATCTTTGAGGGAAATATTCGTGAAAAAATATGAAAAAATTTATCTCTGAATATACGTCAATGTTCCTGGTACGTGAGTAAGTGAATGCCAAAATGAAAAGGTCTAAGGTGATAGTGTATCCACTACCCATACCAACAATTAAATGGGAGAACATTACCGTGGAATTTTCCACTATACATCCAAGGAAATCCATATGAAACAATGCTATATGGTATTATTTTGATAATCTTACAAAGACCACTCAATTTATCTCAATCCGATATGAATTCTCACTAGATAATATTCCAGAGATATACATCATATAAGTGGCAAGACTGCAAGGATTACCACTATCGATAATATTTTATCGAGATCATAGATTCACCTTAATGTTTTGGGATAGCCACGAACATGCTATAAAAAATTATTTGAACATCAGTATGACCTATCATCCTCAAACATATAACCAATTTGAGGAAACTATTCTCACACTTGAATACATATTGAGAGCTTGTTCCATGGACTTATAAGGAGGATGGGACAAATATCATCCAATACCCATATTCTCCTAAAAAGATAGTTCCATTTTGGAATCCAAATAGATCCATATGAATCCCTTTATGGAAAAATAATATAACACTGACATTCTGGGATTAAGTCTATTAATTTAATTATACAACACCTAAAATGGTTGAAGAAATGGTGGACAAGGTGAAAAACATTTAGTAGCACATCAAGGCATTCAAAAGTAATAAAAATACCTATGAAAACAATCGTCGATGATACATTGTGTTTAAGGTTAGAGACATTGTATTCCTCTAAATGTCTCTATGTAAGAGGACCATGAGATTTGGGATGAAAGGGAAGCTATTTCATAGGTACCTCATCCCCATTATGATTCATGATCATTTCAGAGAAGTGGAATATCAACTAGCACTTAGACCAAACATGTATGGAGTACATGATGTATTCCAAGTATCCATCTTGAGGATATACATACCAGATCCTTCAAATGTACTAAATCCAGAGGTGTTACCATTGGAAACTGATCTCTCATATGAGGAGGAGCAAGTGAGAATCTTGGATCATAGAGATATTATTCTATGAAATATTACTAATCACCTAAACTAGTAATATAGAGGAACCATAAGTATGAAGAGGAAATAAGGGAAACATATAAAGTGATGAAGGAGAAGTACCCACACATGTTTTCAACAATGAAATGTAAAACAAAATTTCATGGGAGAAATTTTATAATGGATGAAGAATATAACATCATCAATTATATCAATGTAAATTCCTTTCAAATAACTATTTAAAATAATATAATCAAATAAAGTCATATTAATAACACAATACACACTTTCTTAATGAATTATTAATTAAATAAATGGAACGTTTATAAGTTAATGAACATATATTGATGAAATAGTAACATGACCATTGGAATAGTTTTGTAACCCTTATGAATAGTAAACTATAAAATAGATTAGTAACCTCACCCATGAATGTATAAATAAAATTTATCCATCTTAAAAGTTTCAATATGATATAATTATATCATTCTATAAGTAAATAATAATTTAAAAATTATTATTTAAATGTTGTAATTTATGAAAGTCAAAAACATTTAATTATAATTTATGTTTAATTTAATAAACTAAAATAAAATTTATTTTCAGAAAATATTTTAATTATTTAATATATGGTTTTCTTGTGATAATAAGATAATTTTATGATACCCTAATTATGTTTTCAATGTGTTAGGAAAACTATTTTAAATTTAAAAATTTTATATTCCTAATAAATGAAGATTTAAATCAAAAAATGAATGTATCATATTTAGAAAATTATTTTCATAAAATGGAGTTCAGTTTTTAATTCCACATTTCAAAAATTGGTTAGAGTGAATTTTAGGGTTTTTTTGAAATATATGAATTTTCAGTGAATAGTAAAATGTAGTAATTTACATTATATATAAATTATAATTTAAACAAACTATTCCATGATTTAGGGATGATTTATTTAACATTGGTTTGAGATTAAATTATCTAATTACTGTATTAAGTCTCAATAATCAATACTATTTCTTTTATTTGGAAAAATAGTAAACAAATGAATTAAAAAAATTTGAAAACACCCCTCTACTCCACTATAAATACCACCCCTCCCACCACATCTACTCACACATATAAAGACTTTGTACTTTTCACAATTATACTCAAATATATTCCCATTACCCTAAACAATTTATATGATCATTTTTCTTAATAAAAGTCAAAAATGTATCTTCATATGGAGGTTCTAAAGAAGGAATCAAGAGGTAAAACCCTCTTCCGTTTTCCTTCAATTTTTTTTCAAGTTATTTTATTTTCAAATCTTCTCCTCATATCCCATTATAAAAGTTTCCTGAAAAATATATTATATTATATATATTATAATTATTTATTTTTTATGGAATAATTCTTCATCAAATATATTCTCTGCTCTCTTTTATTTTAGGAATGAAAACATTTCCCGTGAAGTGACGATTTACCACCTTCACGGACGACCTTCTTTCATGTTTCACTTAATCCTTAAGGGATAGTCATGGAACCATTTTTATGGTTTAAATAGATTATATTATATATATTAAATCCTATTTAATTTTCTATAACTAGTATATATACTTAATATGTTTTAATATAACAAAACTAATTTATGATGGTCAAAAGATACTATATTTATCTAAACGGTTATCATAAATGATTTATCTAATGAATCTTCCTCACTAATGAATAAATGGTATTTTAATGTTATATAATTTCATTAATAACATATTATTTCATATCTATAAAACTACCATCATTAAACATTATTTTCCTTACAGATATACTAGTAAACCAATCATGAAAACCAACGAAACTAACACTTCTAAATGATGAAATTGAATCTCAAAACCCCTCACACTGGACGTAAATTAAAATAATAAAAATATAATAAATCATATAATGTTATAAAAAGTTCTTAATTAATTAATTAATTGCTTTTGTTTTATTATTCAGGACATTAAGATCATGTGGATAATTGTTTCAGACATAAGGTAAGGGATTCTACTTGAACCCCCATTTTCCTCCGGGTTACACTTTCTATCTCTTTACCCCAATGTAATGCCTTTTTATTTTTATATAAATATCCTAAATTATATTTATATTATCCAAAATCATTTAACTATATCATATCATCGATCTTAGATGGGGTAATACATTTTTTTGAAGGGTTCTATTATCAATTCTTCTCGTTATAAAATACCTATTAAAGGGAACCTCCCAATTTATTACCCATTTTAAATTACACTCCAAAATATATTTTAATCCATAATTGTTTTTCTAAAATAAGTAATTTTATCATAAAACTCACCTTATTTAATTTCTGGATTTATAAAAACAACTGTTAATTTTATTTTTTAAATAATCATTATCATTTTCCATTAAACCACACTTCGAGGGCTCATTTCTATGGTTTCTCAAAAACCCTTTTCACATGTTTAAACTTAAATTTGACCTGAGCTATCATTTTCTATTCATATGTTCTCTTATTAATGTCCATGTATGTTTTAAATCCATTTATTCATAGACACCCTTATGATATACCAATTTTTTATTCATTATGATATGATTATGATACTCACTTCTTTCTGTGGGTAACCATTAGGTTTATTCTTCATGTGGAACACATATTAATAATAATGTAGTTATGGGTGATCCAATATTGCATTAAAATATATTTGGTAATTTTTATTCTCATGAGACATCATGTTGCTATAAGTAATGGACCTATTTCCATTATGGGAAATATTCCACCTTGTTATATTGTCTTGACATTTATCCTTGAAAGATATTTATATCATGTTATATGTTGTTTCAACATTCCAATTATGCCATGAATATTTTTTAACATGTCATACATGTCATAATTCCTTGTTATTATTAATTTTCAATGCCTCTACATCACCATGTTATTCATTTTAACCCATTTTCTGTTTTTATTCCTCTGCCTATTCACTTACTGGGATTTTTAGATCACCCCTTCAATTCCTGTATTCCCCATGATATCCTATGCAGATGTATGAGCGCAATTGAAGTCAAGAGATAATTATAGAGAAAAAATAAAATACATTTTTTGGGTTTCATGATGATTATTTATGTACCTACTCTTCCAAATATACTAGTCTTTAAGACAACTACATTTTAATTGTTGGTTAATTATTCATTAATATGTATAAAATGCTAGGGTCTCTATACATTATGATCATTATACTAATTATCCAAACCATATGTCACATGAATGAAAAATATAAATAGTGTTTTAAATATGAAATTTCTCTGATAACACTACAATATGACCAAACCTGTTGGGGCTCTTTCTGATTTAGAACTATGTTGAGTATACAACCCTAATATCAAATTTAATAATATACGACCTAATGATTAATGTCATTTCGGAACATCTCCTGGTATGAGATGCATTAAAATATTTTAATCTACAATAGATAGAAATATCCTCTTTATAATTTAACTAAAAATACCGATAAAATATATAAAAATTGATATATAGAAAACTTATACAAGAGATATAATCTAAGACTATTAGTAAATCCAGTACAAATGTCATAAATTAAATGAGATATGTTAGACACCAAAAAATAAAATATGAAAAAGAGAATACACAATTATGATAAAGACTGCACATTATGTTGACTAACGACACTAATTACAAAATCTAATTTTATGTTTCTGGACCAATATTCTCTAATAACACAACATCCTTCAAGGTTACCATGATGAATCAGCTTCGACATGGAATACCCCCCTCCAAATTCATTTTTTATATTTTCTAAAAGCCACTTCAAGGGTAAGTGGTAACCAAACATCACAAGATACAAAAAACAGCACCACAACCCCCCAAACACTCCAAAATCAAGAGATCCCGCTTAACCACGCCACCAAAAGGGAAATCAAATTCAAATTTCAAAAACAAAAGCATGTTATCAGACCACATTCTAGCAGCAGTTCTAATAATGAGTTGATCCAATAACCACGTCGAGATATTCTATAAAATAAATTAAAACAATGACCAAGTTAATATGAAGTAACTAAGCAATTAAATATAAATAAAATGAGGTATTCTATAAAATAAAAATACATGTGGACTCAAAGAGGCCCCATTCGAGCTTTTTTTAAACATATAATGATTTATTTCCATTATATCATCTCTAATAATTAAAGATTTTTCCAAAAATATCACAAGAGAGTATTAATGCTCAGAGTACCAAAATATCATCACAGTATGAATTCAATAACCAAACTTTTTATTGCATCATAATGGAAACCCAAGGGTGAGTTAAGAGACACATATCACATAATATGTGGTCTACCTATCCATCTATCCAAAAAGCCATTGGAAACCCAAAACAAGGTCCCATTCCTCACTATGTATTGATCATAAAGAAAGGTGTCACTACATCCTATCATCTGTGACTAACAATTCAATAAAAATTAAAAAACAATAGGTAAACATCCACTACTTGATAATGTTAGTAAAGGGATAACTAATTCCTAATTTCACAACCACTCATTCTATAATCAAACTAGCATCACATCACATAAAAATATAGTAGTGGGAATGATACTAATTGAGTGAGAATCATTTATTGAGGGGGAGGGGAGGTAACATACACTTTAGAAAGACACAACCACCATTTAATACATAATATATGGATAAATTTATAACTATTGTATTATATGGGGATCCAAGACTCCTTGGATAGTTGAAAATAGATGAAGGAGAAAACCTACACCCTTGACTTCTTAGATCACCATTCTCATACCATGACATATATCCAATTTAGATAAAATTAATATATGCCTACATCACCTTATATATATCCTAATATGTACAAGAGGAATATTATAGTATTATCTATATGGATTAATTATCAAGAGAATGTATTTACTTATTTTAAATGATGAAATCAATTTTATTTAAAAATAACATAACATGTATGTGATATAGGACCGTATAGTAGCCTATGGGCTTGAAACATGGTGTTTTTGTAACGTAGTGTGCATGCATTTTGTACAAAGGCATCCAAGAATGTGGTTGTAATTCCCACATATATATGGAATCCATGTACATCATTTAATCCCACAAGAGTTATTATCCACTCCCTTGCCTTGATCATGTATTAAAGGTTATTCAAGATTTTATCACATGTTCCTACATGGGGAGGTGGTTTGTATATTTTTTTAGGATGAAAATTCTTCATATCACACTTTTTTTTAGCTAAGTGGGGTTATGGTCTTTCGATTTCTGACCTTCCTCATAGCAGGAAAATCACCATTCTATCACAAGAGGATTTAGTGTCTTAGGGGAGAGACCTAACTACAAAGGTTCTTATTCACTAGTAGTAGAAAGGCCTCACACCCACATCATCATACAACCTCATAGAACATCATGGTTGGCCAGCACTTCTACCAATGGTTTCCACAACATAGCAATCAACATGTTGCCCAAATTGTCATGCCACTATATGTATCACCTCCAACCACCAACACTTCATGTATTCTTAAAACTAGGGAATCCCCTAGTCGATCCCTTAGGAAAACCACCTCCCTTTTCCATCACCTCTAGAAATGGATCTTGGCCTCTAGAAATGATAAAGAGATGTGTGGATCTACCTTGGGAGAAGAAATCGTAAGGCTACCCCAAATGAAATTTCTAACAATTTTGTCACCCAAACCCAGACAATAGATTAGGGATAATGATTATAACCCTAAAATCAATTATATGAGAGGTTAATTTGATTATGAATAATCCAAATATATCTTTCATGGAATCAACATAAATATATAATGAAATAGAAAAAAATCCATCTGTGATCGGTAAATAAATGATGGTTTATCAATGTCAAAGTACGAATTTCATTCATTGATTTTATCTTCGATGAGCTCTATAAAAAAGGAAACCCTTCCATATTCCTCTAACTATAAATACAATGGTATATTTTAAATAACAACATTAGATAGTTGTTAAGATGTATTAATAGGTAAATAAGAGTTACCTCTAATCATCTATAGGCAGTGTAATAAAATTAATTTCACATTTAATTTTCCACAGGGGATGGATCAAACTCAAAAAATCAATAAAAACATAAATTACAGTGACCTTATACTTAAACAAACACTCTATAAAAAATTTAACTATGAAAGTTTCCATATGATGATTAAATTTGATAAAAAATCAAAATTGAATAAAAATATGAATGAGTACAAAAAAATATTTTTATACTTAATACATTTTTAATAGGGATATTTCACTCTGAAAATTTCATTCCTTTTATACCTGAGAGTAAACACCACAATTTAGAATTAGTGAGGTTATGAAATTATTTGTATGGGGGAATGTTCAAAATTAAATTTTCATTTTACCCATGAGAAGGTCATAAGTCTATGAAACTCAAAATTAATATATGACCAATTCTATAAAACCATATGTCACTGCATATTCTTGGTTAACTATCACCCAATATCATCAGGGCTCACTCACCGATCAATAGATAAATATGTTCAAAAATAGTATCAAAATTATATATCTCAATATGAAACCCCATATCAACATTCCCATAAATCTGGAAACTCTATCACCCCAATGACATGTGCTATGTGCATCGACCCATTTTGTATCCATATATATATATATATATACATTACTATATTCCACATCACATCCATAACCACATATAAAAAAATTCATAATAATTCACCAAATTATGGACAGACATCTCATCCCGATCATAGTATGGTAACCCAAACATTAAGGAAAACAACTTCATTCCCTCCTCTTTTTATATAGATACCCCACTATGTTACAACATCAAAACTAAAATCTCTGATATCGAGTATATAAATATCATAACCCTAGGAAAATACATCTCATATATATATATATACCTTGGCCCTCAAGACTATAATATCATACAATTTATAAATGGGTACTAGGAATATTAAGAAGTTAAAAATATGGTCCCTTTATGACTTGTCCTGGGTAAATCATTTGTAACCAAAAACCATAAAGATTTTGGTATGGTTTTCCAAGTATAGTGTTATTTGTAGGAAACATAAAGCTAAAATTTCATTTATAATAGTCATAACTAGGAACTAACTAATCAATTACATAGAAATAATATTACACTCACCTAAAACATCCATCGCATTGATAAAGTTACTTTCAAATAATGGATATTATCAGTATACCAAAATGTGTCATATTTTTTAAAAAAGGACAACCATAACAGTATTATTGACATCCCTTTCCATAATTTTATTATTTCATTACGTAATAATTTTTACCAAACACAATATATTTATGTAACTATATAAATTAAAACTACTCCTTATCATATTAAAACATTCATTATACCATAAATTTATTTCTTCATATCCTGTATGTCTAATATTTAATTTAAAAGTATTCATTAAACCTATTTTTTCTTAATTTAATTTTTTATTCGACATTCTCATTTATTCCATATTTTTTATCATTCATTTAACAACCCATAAATTACTATTTTAGGAACATTAACGTTATTGATTTGATTCATTCAATCCCAATTCCATTCGATCAGGAAATAATAAAATATTCCCAAATCCACCAATATAATAACCCTAATAACGAGTACATTTTCTATTGTAAAAACCACAATGACCCTCGTATTTCTTCATTAACGGACCATATCACTAAAAACATAACCATATAACTACCTATAAACCAACACCACAGTAATATCCAAAGCTCAACATCCTAAACCAATCATTATATAAAATCATATACCTAAAATCCAAAAATATAGTCTTCACATAAAATAGAATACCGAGAATGAAAATGTAAAAAATTACAATAGGTAAGATATTTATTATCAGTAGTCAACATGGTTTAAATATCACAAGTATAAACGTCATAACTATAATTCTAATTTACTATTCCATATTTCCTTTAACATCATTACATGAATAAAATTAAAGGAATATTATTTAAAAATATTAAAAAAATAGGCCTCCATTGAAACAATAATTCTTCAAGGATTGTCCACATATTGACAATAAAATAAAATTTGATAAAACATTTTTGAATTACCAATTTCCCTTTGATATTTATTTATTTTTATTGATTATCATATATTTTCTATTTTATTACATTCACCCAATGGAATAATGAGAATTTTATTCCCAATATTTCTTATAAATAAGGATTGACATGTTCTGAATACCCTACCTCAAAGAATCTCTTGTAGCTATTATACAAGAATGAGTAGAATCTAATGGTAGTTCAATAAAATCAAAAGGAAAACCTGAATATTATATTCTCATGACATTCCCACTAAAAAAAGAAATATTTAATACAATATAAACCATGATATAATATAATAACAAAATATATATAACAAGGATATACTGAAATGAAGAAGAAATGAAATGGTTATGGATCAGAAGAAGACAATCTCCTAAAGTAGATTGATACAACTAATCAAATAATGGATAATGTTATAAAATAACACACCACTAGTTTGATAGGGTTTTAAGGGTGTAGGTATAGGAAATAATTAATGATAGAACATATATATATATATATATATATAACATAATGTTAAGGAACAATCCAGGTCTTTATCCCACAATTATGGTTTGACCCAGAAATCACTGTGCGATATTCCCAATTATTAGCTATCAAAATGCCATAAACCAATATATTTAATGATCTAGTGTCTTAACATAGGTTTAGATTCCAAAAAAAATGAACCCAATAGAAACAAAATATGATCCACACACATATCTCCTAAATCTCACCACATAAAATATAAAACAATGGTGTAGTAAAAGGAGCATCATAAAAATATATTTTGGATTGGTGGAACTGTAAAAAGAAACCACCAAGGACTTCATGGTACAATGAAAATATTTATGCTTTAATAGCCCTCATATTTTATTTAATCATGGGATTTCAAGTATGATTAAATAAGGGGTCCTCAAAAAAATAACTAAATAAGGAACTACATTCCATAATTGACACCCATCACACCATAAACGACCTTCCAATACGAGATAAAGAGACATTTAAATATCATGGAACCTTCTATATTCATAATAATATGAAAAATATCCACCCAAACTCATCACAAAGTGGGATAACATATAGTTGTATAACACCTTTCTCTTCCAAACTTATTGTGGAACATCCTGTCTAGCCATGTAACATTCCACCCCTTCAAATTAAATTTCAACTCCAACACGACAATAATTCCTGTATCATTCGTCCAACACCTCCAACACACTATGTATGAAAATTACCAACATGAAGATGTTTTATTTGTTTTATAATGGATATTATATTTATGAAATAACATCAAAAAAATTAATTCAGTTGATGGGTAACCCATACAAAGAAAATATAAAAATTATATATACCCTAATACAAAAATGTATAACAATACCGAGGTATTCCCCTAGAGAGGAATCCATTATTGATTCAAAATATTTTTCATTTCCACTAATGAACAATCATCATCATGATCTAAGATGAATGTTCTAAAAATTATTATCTTTTATTTTTGATAAAATAATAACAGAGTGAATCAAAACATTTTATTCAGTAACAATATTTAATAAATTATAAAAACATAATATACATGAGGATTGAAAAGGTTCATAATTCAGATTGAATATAATTATCCATGGTTTTTACTAGAAAACCTCAGACGATTTGATCTATGTGAATTTTCCTTCTTTTTATAATTATTTGTTTTTAATAATATTAAAATCCAATAAAATGTCTATAAAATTTATAATTTTATTCCTTATATTTAAATTATATTCTTTTGAAAATAAAGAATTTATATTGAAAGGGGGAGAGGAAAAGGGGATCTAAGCCTCGGAGCGGTGGATCCCTCCCTCCCTCTACGTTCTAGGGTTCCCCCTCGATGTGGATCCGAAGGAGGGAGGCCTCCCGCCTGCGTCTGGGATGACGTCGCATCCCCCTTCCATTTACTCGCATTTTCTTTTTTCTTTTTCAGTTATGGTTTTAAATGGTATTCGCGACAATGTTTTTCGCTTTGGATTTTTTTGATGGATTCTCGGAAGGGTTGTGCGGAACCACTCATTGTTGTTCCCTCCCCATCGATGGTTTCTTTTAATTCCTTATTTCACACATCTTGGACTCCGGAGAATGTGGTTTTGTGGTTCAGATCTGACCGGATCCACGCCTAGAGTGGCGTTTCTTGGATAGCTCGGCCCCAATCTTTTCATTGGCGATGCTACCTTGGTGTGACATTTTTCCATTCAATCCTGGGAGACGGTGGCTGATTTTGCGATCCTGGTATGCCTTCCTCTTTGGGTTTCATGGCTGGGATGTTAGTGGAGGTCTTGTGGATGGCTGTGGGGTTTTTCTTCAGCTTTGGTGTCTATGATGCTTTCAATGAGGGAGCAGTTGTGGTGGGTTGATGTTGTCCATGTGCCGACACTGGATTCGGCTGTTTTTATTTGCTTTATGTGAATAAGAAACTTCTAGATCTGCATTTCGTCCTTTTCAGTCTGTATCTTTCAGATTTGAAGGACGGGCTTCAAGGTTAGCCCCCCTGGCTTGGACGTATTTTTGTGTCGATGGTGATCTTTGGCGGCCTCTCCAGCATGAAGGTTCGATGACAGATTGATGGTGATGATTGTTTATTCCATTTCCCAATAGGAGGATCTGGTTTGGTTGTTTGGGTCGGTTCGCAGTTTGTTGTTTGGTCGAAGACGATGATTGTGGTGATTGATTTAAATCCTCGAAGATTATCTCCTTAGCTTCTACATTGGCCATGAGTTGTTTTAATGGTGAAGCTTTGAACTTGTGATTGCTTCATTCTGGGGAGCTTTGACAGTCTACCATGCTATGGTGGAGGTGTGCTTTAACGTTTCTGATTTTGGGAAGGAGTACTTCTGTGTAGTCATGCTCTAGGCTTCACCCCTTTTGTTGTTGATTTTGTTTTTGTTTTGATGTCCCGGAATTCCTGGTTTCCTCTTTACCTTTAAAAGAGGGCTTATCCAAAATCAATAAAAAATTGGCCTTCGGTCCATTCGGTCGAATAATTTATAATCATCAAACTTCATGAAAAATCATTATATTGTTATAAGTGGATATAAAATAAAATAATATTTTTAAAAAAAATTATGAAAATAATAATTAAAAATCATATAATGAAATATCTACACATTATTCCATCATCCAAAAATATGTACTGAAAAAAACTAAAGGCTTTATTCAACATATAATATGAATAATATCATTCCTACATTTTATTGAATATTCTCAACCCATTCCAATCATATATTTCCATCAATTTTCATATTCATTTTCTTATATTCGGAGAAATATAATTCTATATATCTTCCATAAATTGTAATATAAAAAAGGGTTTCATAATCAAATATATTCTATTCCACATTAACTCAAAATTCTAATAAATTCTCATCAGTAAGGTACGCTATATCGTTTTCCATGAATTTTAATGTTTCAATTAGAAATGAAACTCACTTTTAAAATACCATGTCATATAAAATAATTCTCAATCCTTAAATAATTACATAAATTTAAATAAACACTTTATGTTGTCAAGAACAATTGAAGAACAAGTAGAATTTTTTTTCATGTAATATAACAATCCATGTCACTAGATAAACCAATAATTTAATTCATCAGAAACCACAACATGATAGGATGAATGATGGAAATTTTTTCATTAAATTCTATAATCATTTTGATCAACATCCATATTTATTTGAAAAATTCAAAAAAACATCAAAATAGAAACATAATTATTTTATTCATCAGTAAATTTCTCAGTATTACTTAAACAATTACCATCACATAAATGTGTTTGAAAATATAATGACATATTAAAACCCATGATTATGAAGAATAAATCATAATGAGGTCACTAAACCATTTTTTCATAACTGAACATGGAACCATGTTCATTATAATTTTTATTTATCATATAATTCCATAAGAACAATTTCAATATCCAACAATGAATTTTCATATTTGGAAACATAAATTTTATCAAATTAAATAATGTGATGAGAAATCCCTATTGAATACAGAATCTTTTTAGAAATAATGATAATCATTATACATAATTTTTTATGGAATTCATAAGTTAGTTTATAGAAATTAAAAAAACATCTATTAAAAAATCACAATGACATTCTTATATTCCATCCCTCCAAATAGCATCAAACAACATAATCTACATAAATCATTTTAAATATTCAATCATCTTAAAAATGAAGATAAAATAGAATCTATATCAGTAATTTTGCTTTTGTGGAAATTCATTCTTGTTATTACAAAAAAATTATCATAAATCTACAATGTTTTAATGAATTAAAATTATTTAAATGTTGTTCTATGTATTTTGATTTCGATGATAAACATAGTGGTTGATATTTACAATAAAAATATTTCCAGGAATGAGAATTTGATTAATAAGCCATTGAAATGTTTAACCAGTCAAAAATTAAAATTCTTCTTTATTAGATAATTCTTATTATAAATAAAAAATTTATCCCCAAATAATTTTACTCTATTGATCATGGATTTAACCTCTTCTCACAAATATATTGAATAAATTGTAAAGTATTTGATTTGAGAAATTTCTATATTATAATTATTTTGAAATATTAAAATTATAAAAATACATTAAATATTTATTTTTTGTCATGAAATTTCCTACTCAAAGGTACTTATTACTATTGAATTCATTTTTGATGGTCAAATAAAAATATGGCGAATGTATCCCATTGAGAGGTATATGGTAGCACTGAATTATTATGTTGGTATTAAATATCATCATAAATAATTAATCAAAAATTGTTATTTTATGGATAATTGATGGCACTCTTGTGATTAATATCACATTAAATTTAAAATAAATTTATATAAATCTTTGAGGATTACATATAACCTAATTTTACAATGAAAATTAGGAAAATTATATTATTTAAAGTGATTTAAACATAAATATTATTTTTGGTTTTATGCTCAATAAATTTTACCAATGCTGATGTAATTAAATGAATAAAATATTACTTATTCTATTTTTATATTCAATCATATATTCTAAAAATATTTTTATATTTGTGGTATCATTTAATGATAATGAAATAGAACATGTCATGTTCCACCTATTATCTATTCCAAGAAGCACATTTCAACCCATTACATGTGCAGTTAAATACTTATATATATATATATATATATAATTAATTAAATATTTTTAAAATTATGTTAATAATGAAAAAAATTCTCATTTTATAGAAATATTTGAAATTTATGAACTATAAATATTCATGAATCTAATAACTGTATATTGAAAAATAAATTTAACAAACAAGATGAATGTTCATTAATTATATTATGGCATTACATGTATATATTTATTTATTTATAAATGGATTTCAATTTTTTATCAGAGTTGTTTATATTAATTGAGATATGAATAAAAAATTTCATTTATTAATTGAATGATATGTGTTATTGCAAAATACCATTAAATTACATCATTGATGTTATATAGGATGATTGGTAAAATTTAAATTACATTTTCTAACCAATATGATATAATTCATTGAAATTAATTCCAAAAATTGATTATATATTTTAGATAATAAGTAATTATTAGTTTAAAATTATTATATAATGATATTTTGGTGTTTTTAATATTTATATTAATTTGTAAAATGTTAAATAATTATATCATAAATTGAAACATATTTTATAATGAATTAAAATTTATGTTTGAATATCTATGACTAGATTTGAAACCAATAAGAGTATACAATGAAATATTTTAATGTGTTTAATTTATAGAAATAATTTAATGTGTTTAATGTTATTCATAGATATATATTCACTATATAATTAGAATTTTCATTTATCATTTGGATAGAGGGTAATACATCCATGTATAGTGATTAGTTATTTATATAAAAATATAGACAACTTTATTGTAAATATTTTTTTTGGATAATTCAAATTGATCTCCCATAACCATGTGTAGAGATGATGGTCGAATATATATATATATGGATTAATACATTTATTGGATATAGTTCAAAATAATTATTGTTGGATCTTGTGGGAAAATTGTTTACTGTTTAAATCTGTAATATTGGAAAAAGTGTGGACACCACAATAAATATAGTGACCGACACTTTTCATTCAAATATACTACATCATATTTTAGAATACATAATATAAATAATGATAATATAGTCTTATGTACTATATAGATTTAATATCTTTGGAAATATGTGTACATAAATAACTATTTCATAATCACTCTACATCATTTCCCATTATGTTCCTTATAACTAGCCAACTTCTTAGGCATAACATACATCAAAGCTTCCTCTATTCACTGATGTTTGGAAACAAAATACACGGTGAAATTAGATCCTAAATAAGGGTTATCCTAGTAGATATAAATTAATGATCATAGGTGTGGATAATACCTTCATAAGGAAATTAGAACATGATCTTCAAATTATAAAATCATACACATTAATTCCAAGGTCATAATCATAAAACGTTAAATAATGATTTATTAATGAAAAGAGATGAGATACTAGAGTGACGAATCTTTAATGTTTCATAATGAGCCATGAAAACATGTCACAAGTATAATACCAAAGTTTGTAGAGTAGACATAAGTGTGGAAAATAATTTCTTTAGTCAAGGTTCACTACCATGTCTATCATAGTGGATTGGGTCCACTACAAATTACATCATTTCCTTAATCAAGGTTCACCCCCAAGTATATGTTCATAGACATAGTCCCAAACTAAATTTGGTTCACTAGAAATTGAAGTCTATATTATTTCATTAGATATCCATATTTACCAAATGAATTTGATGGATATATACTTTTTTGACCTTGATTCACATATTGAAAATGTAATGACCAGACCTTATAAATTACATAATAATGAGTTTTGGTCAATAATTTTCTTCCATTCAAATTGAGGATCTTTTTTGGTTGAGATTTATTGAGAATAAGGACCTAATTCATACAAAACATTCCATATTCAAAAATTCTGGACACTACAAAAAGAATTTATAATTTTTTTTTCAATATAAAACTTTTTAAAACATTGATTCCTTTTCAAGATAAATCATTATTTTATTCAACTTGACATCCATAATTCTTAAACCCATACTTATACCGTTTGAAAAACATTTTAAAACTTGTGTTGAGAAAAAAAGGATCAGTTAGGGACATAAAAACATGGAATGAAACCATTAGTCCATTAAGACATTAAAAACAAGAAATCATTTTCACAAATTTATACTTTTTTACATAGAAAAATAAGATATGTATCTTTCCAAATGAAATCATAAGATTCATGTAAAAATCTATTGAAAAGATAAATCCTAAAGGCAACTTGTGATATCAATTACATATCAATCTTATAATTATTTTAGCTATCATAGCTACATTGTGAGTAACATTCATGGTTACATTTTTAATACCAACCCATTTTTATTCCCTTAATATCAATGGAGACACCCTACCGATTGACATCATCACAACAAAAAACAAATTGGAGAGACATAACGAGCTCACCCACCCTATTTTAATTATGGAACCAAACATGATCATAAATAGTTCCCATGAACCATAACATAAGCACAATACATAAATTAGGTAAAAAATAAAAATATCTTTTCAAATAACTTTACATTTTCACAAATCCGCAAACTCAAAAATGACTATTATTTTTTGAAAA
This sequence comes from Viscum album, assembly GCA_963277665.1. Lineage (NCBI taxonomy): Eukaryota > Viridiplantae > Streptophyta > Magnoliopsida > Santalales > Viscaceae > Viscum > Viscum album. The sequence continues at coordinate 1,261,686,184 of OY728122.1, forward strand.
ATGAAATTATAAACATGTAAAAGAATATTCAAAACATTAATTAAACATAAAAGTTTGAAAATAGTTTCCTTCCAGATAAGTTAAAAAACTTTCCCTTTAATATTTATTAATATAGTTTTAAAATGAACTCTAAATGAGGATCATTAAATTGAAGTCACTTACCACGAGTCAAACTCGTCAAATATAATATTAATCCACATGTATAATAAACAAATGTTAATTATTTAATTTATTGACAATATTTTAATGTTTATTCATCCTTTTATATCACATATCTTCATGGTATAACAATTACTATATTATTTAAGTTCACGTTGGTTGTTTTGTTGATATTTGGTATGTGAGTTAAAGGTGACATTAGAATGATGTTAATAGTAAAAGTGTTAATAATTACAAATTATATAGAATAATATTCATGGAATAAGAATAATTTTTATACACAAATTAAAATTTTAAATCAAGTGATTTATCCATGTTAATAAAAAATGAACAACTTTATAATCATGGAGATTGTTGGTCGTACATACACATGAGAAACGTTTCCAATTTTCAATAATCATTATTGAAATAAGGTAATTATAATTTTTACTTTCTCGAATAATAATAATATCATAATTATTGTATAAATATTTAAAATATACATATATATATCATCCATGTGATGCTGTGATGAATGAATCACATCACTTCATGGTTGTGATAATACACACATACGCATGAACAATATTATAATTTTTATCTGAATGGTATGGTATAAAAATAAATGATAAATGATTATTTAATTATTATAAATATTTCTTGAATATCAGATATCAAAATTCATTCCATCATTATAACTAGTCTAAAGAGATGGTTATGGAATGTGATTCATATCGGTTCTCGGGGTGGTAGTATTCCGTACAGATGATCAATTAATTATTTTCTAATTTGATGGAAATTGATATGGATTTAGATGAATATTTTTGTATTAGTATAGTAGAATATTAATGATTATGGTCAATATAATGTATTATACATGGAATAATTACAAGAGGGGGTGTTGATTTGTAGATTTATAAAACATTAGTTTGACAATAATTAAACAAAGAAATTCACAAGACCTATTTATGTTCATGATCAGATTTGGATTTGGTCTTTAGTCAAATTATAAGAGTTTTGTACTTAGTACAATTTTGATATATTATTTACCATAGATCATAATCACATATGATTAAATCAATACATAGTAAAATCTTAATCATAGTAGTTATAATTATATCATATTATACAAAAAATGTAAATAGTTATGTTTCTATAATAAAGTGTATTGAGTGGTAATAAAAGTAATATCATATTGATACATGAATTTATTTAATAATATTAATAAAATTTTAGACTAATCAAATATATTATGATAAAAAATCAAAAAAATTAATGATGAATATAAATATACCACTTTTTATAACATGCAATGTAAATAAAATACTTACTTGAAAACAAGTAATAACAATGAATATAACTATTTTAACCCAAATGAATAGGGTATAAAATAATTAAGGATAATAGTTCCCTTTTTTATACATACAATAATGTTTTTCCATCCTCATAAAGGAAATTCCTCGATATGATGATTGGCATATCTGTATTCTCATACTTAGTAGCCCCCGATATGATGGATTAGATTTTGTCAACCTATCCCCATGTGTCCTTAATAAATTTAATGGTTGGATTCTCTATATTTCTAACATAGGAGGCCCTTTATAGTATTCAAAAAATTGTATGCCAAAAGTTTCCAACATTCTAAAGGAAACAACCAAGATATGGATTCCTTTCAAAAAATGACTCTAGAAAATTACAAGTCTATGAACAAATTGTTCATGATTTTGATTATTTTAGCCTCTCTTGCACATCAGAAATTTCCGAAAATCATACACAATGTGTCAAATAAAAACCTTTAAAATGAATGGTTATTTATTGGGGATCTTCAAATGGTCATCTAGATCCTCCAATAGTCAAAATTTCTCCATGTTTTTAATAAGGAATTGGATAGATGACATTGATAGATCATATCATTCTGGCATAATAGAATGTCTGAAATCATATTAACTTTACACCATCAAATTGTAAAATATGTTCTATTATTATACAAAATAGTTTAATGTTTTCAAAATTTAAACTTTAGTCCATTTGATTGATTTCCTTACATATGAATTTATGATGATTTTTTATGAATGGGGATCCAATTTTTTTCTATTATTTAATCAGTCTGATTATAAAGTCTCTATTAGTACGAATGATAATATAGAATACCTTATAACTTATCTAATAAGGGGAGCCTAGTTTTTATCAGTTCAAAATTACTTAAGAGAATAGTAATGAAGAGTGTTTGTTTAAATTTATGAATACTTAAAACTTTTTCTATATATGATAAAAAATATATGTTTTCTATAAAAAATTTCAAAAAAATATAATAGACGGAAAAATTTTGCAATCAGATATTTCAGAAATAATTTTTAATTTCCAGTAAAAAAGGAATTGAAACATCATAATGGAAATTTTAACTCAACAATTATCCCCTTTGGGAAATAACAAACCACGAAGATTAAAAAAAGGCTTATAATAACATAAATCCATTATCTTTTTAAGTAGTTCTTATTTAGAATTGAAAATTGATGACTTATCTCCCCTATACTTAAAAACTCTTCTAAATATAATAGTGAATTCGACTAATTATCCCTTAGGATAAAAACTCAATCTAATTATTGTATTCTATTCTTTAAATCCATTTCTTACCTTTACTTAAAATAAATCCCACTTTCTATAAAATCCCCCTTGGTGATTTTCAAAAAGAAATGGGGAAAGTCTTTATATACCAGAAAAGGGTTAGAAAAAAATTGAATCAAAATAATTAAATGAATAATCATCCTAAAAATTATAAAAGATATATTTAACCAACCAGAATTCAGAAAAAATTCGAAAAATCATATTTTTATGAAGAGATCATTAATTTAAAATGTTTTTTCAAAATAAATACTAGTATTAGCTAAAAAGAAAAATATTTAAATCTTTTTTGTCATGTATTTCATAATATTAAATAACATATTGAACTCATTTATCTATTATTACAACACTACAATGATTTCATATTGATATTTAATTCTTTCTTCATGAATATAGAATATTTTATCTTGAGTCCAAATTTTTTTTGAAAAATCTTCATTCTGAATATTTATTATATTTATCTCATCTTTGAAAAAATTGATCATTGAAATCTATGGGATGATGTAATTCATTTTCCCATTGATATCTTTCATATCCTGAACCAACTATAAATTTAGTTTTTAAAATTCTCCCAAAACATCATGATATAATCCATTTTTTGGATAACACTTTGATGGATGTCACTAATTCATTCAAATCAGTCATCACATAAAAAAATTTACATCAAAATGTTTTAGTCTTTTATTTATGGGATGAGACCACATTTTCACTTCTCTTTTTAACTTTCTATGAGCCTCGTAAATTTATTTATGAGTTTATTACTCATCTTCATGTTTGATCACTTTTTCTATCAGATTGTTTACTGATTATTGTTTTTTATTGAGAGTATCTTGAATCATCTAGCACCGGGGCTCAATATTTTGAAAATATGGGATAGTCATTTCAATTATTTCTAATGTATGGCTAATATAATCAGTTCATTCTAAATAATTTTTCTTCACTTAATCAGAAGGGAATTGTGACTGGTTCAAGTATGAAATTTATTTTCCTTTCCAATATCACTTTTCATTGTCACTAATATTTAATATATTTCTCTAGTATATTATCCATCAGAAATTTGAAAAATATCATCATCATTATCATCATTTGTCTTATTATGATGATATTTATAGGCTTCAGTTTTTGAAATATGGTCCTTTTTATCTTTCTTTGATGAGGATTCAACTTCTTAAACTGATGTGGTATTTTTATTTTTAGAAAAATTATACATTGTATTTTGATTACCTATAGAAAGAAATTCAATTATAGAATATTGAGAAGTTATTAAGGAAATATTATCTTCTTTCCATTGTCTACATATAGAAGATCATTGACACTATGAATCATTAAGGTAGTGGACTCTACTAGGTCACGTATGATATGCGGATCTCTATAGTTTCTCCCATCTTTTTTATTTCATCATTATTCAGACATCTATTGAGTAAATTTTCACTGTTTCTTTTCATTTATTGTTTTAGGTGTTTCTCATTCCTATTTTTTCTAAAAAATCCTGATAAACATTATTCGTCTTCTTTTAATCGTATTTTTTTTGTTTCTTAGAACTTTCTGCTTCCAGAGTGGATTCAAATGATTTTCAATGAATTATTTTATTTTTTCCTTGATAAAATACATCAACCATTTGAGGGTATCATCACTAATTAAAATAATTTTTATATAATTCCTCATATAATTATTCTAAATATTTAAAATGATTATCAATTTAAGAAATAGATTTTTTAACACTACATGAAACATGATGATTGGATATTTTATGGAACTGGTATTCTATTTGATGATGTTGGGAATGATTTATATTATTAAATATGTCTTTCTCAAAGTTAAGTTGAAAATACATGATAAAAACATTAGATATAAAAAGGTTATCTTGAATCACATTTCATAGTATCATTAATCCTTTGATCCAAAAATGAAACAATTGATTATTTGTATTAAGATTATATACTTTCCTCAGAAATATTTTTATGATAATATTAGATATCCTCATATTTTACTTTATTAAAATATTTCTGAATATCATGAAGTATATGAGAGGGAAAAAATGATTCTCCATCTCTTGGTATTATAACAAAATTTTGGGATTTTTTAAATGCAATTGATACCATTTTCCATAAACAGTAAAATAATTCTTTCTTTCACATTATCTAGTATAAAATCCACTAATATATAAAATTAAATAACAGTATCATGAATTAGTGGATCCTGATCCTCATTAGGTTTAGAGACACATAAATATTTCTATCATTAAAGTTCTATGATTTTATTTAGAAGATAATAATTATTATTATAAGAGGTTTTCTCAACTGACCATTCTCTAAAGACAAACCATTCATCAAAATCCTCTACTATGACCATAATATTTTGAGATTTTTCTTGGGATTATGGCATTTAGACATGATGATTCGAGTTGGATTCTTTGGAATGTAGTATCACTTCAAATCAACGAGATTAATCTTGTAGATGTGGGAAAATTGGGTCCCCTATTTATGTAAGTGTTTTCATGCAACATTCCAACTTCCAAAATCAATCGAATGGTTGCATTCCAAAGTTTTAGATATGGCGGTTGTTATTGATCAAAAAAATATTATACAAAACAAATAAACTCTTGGGGTTTTTTGATAATAGAATAGAATTTTATTAGAAAACATTGAAGAAATAAACAATTTTTCTATGAAAAATAAAATAAATTTTAACAATAATAATGAAACTAAATAGTAATGAAATTGTAACGAAATTTAAATATGAGTAAATACCTATGGGATTTGGAATGACTTATCAGTATGCTAATGATATTCAGCTTGAATTTTTTAAACTATTTAGATTTTGAATGTTTTAACTTATAAAAATGATTTAGTGGTTTTTGACGGAAAAACCTAATTAGTTTTGAGAAGTAAATTTGGATATGATTTGAAATATAATTAGAAGAAAATTTTCTAATGTGTTTTTTTAGAAAAAATTAATCCTAAAAATTTGTGAAATATTATAAATCCAATAAATATTTTATGAATTGTGAATATAAAAATATTGAAAAACAATATATGCCTAAAAATAATTACATAAATGTTTTTAAGAGAACTAAGATATTTGAAAGGCAAAAAAATGTAATTACAACAATCATATGTACTCCCCCTATGAAAATGTGTACCTAAATGTACAGAGATTGTTAAATCATGAAATAGATATAAATAATCATTTTATATTTATAATTAATTGATTCTATTTAATCCATTAAAATATTTTGGAAGGATTGTGTTTTTGAAAAATATTATAATGTTGTTCTTTCATTTTGATGACTTGTAAAATGATATATCCTTCAAGTGCCTAATCCATAAGAATGTGATTCCCAATATCTACATGTTTTTCATGGGAGTGATTTGAATGGTTTTTACATAGATAAATGTAACATGTGTAATCACATAGTATTTGAGTTTTAGTAATACTCATGCCATATTTAGTGAGTGTTCATTTTAACCATAACACTTGAGCACAGAACATCTAGCTGCCACATATTCAACTCCAACTGTGGAATGTGATACTGAGTTTTTTTATTAAAAGTCCATTAAACTAATGAATCTCATAATAAATGAAACGATCCAAAATTAATTTTTCTATCCATTCTATTACCACAAAATTCAGCATCAAAAAAATATTTTAGCTAAAAAACATTTCCATTAGAATAGAAATGTGAAAAATCCATAATTCTATTTAGATAAATTTTTTAACTTCATTTAGATGGTATTACTTTTTATTTTCATGATATATTTTACATTTGAATACATAAACTATTATGTCGGGATGAATTTCTATTGAGTATAGCAGACTTCTAATCATGCATCCAACACTCATTTGATCAACTAGTAGAACAAATTCATCCAGATCATGAGTATTTTTGGTACTGATTTGAGTGATAAAAAATTTAATATCATTTTATACAATCATTTCATGAATATTTTTTATTTACTTATATTGAGATATATAAGTAGATTATAGTTTTTTTTATATTTGAAAACCAACAAAAATGTTAATTCACCCATCAGACTCATATCAATCTCATGAATCATATTATCCACCCAAAAATCAATTAAATATTTTTTAGTTGAACAGAATAAAATTTTATCAACATAGATTAAAAAATCATGATATTTTTTACCTAATTTTATTAAGAGTCTGATCTGTATCTCTATTAAAAAATTATTTTGTAACAATTATCTTGTTAACTTATCATACCAAGATCTCAGTGACTGTTAAAGCTCATATAATGAATTTCTATTTTTATAAATGTATTCAAGATGTTTTTTGCTTTCCAAACTAGGGGTTGGTTCAACATAATCTTCCTCCTAAACATATCTATTAGGAAAAGAACAATTCACATCCATTTGGAAACATTAGAAATTAAATAATGCTTCAAAGGCTAGTAGAATACAAATTTATTCTAATCCTGATACATGTGCATAATTTTCATCAAATTCTATTGCTTCTTATGGGTTATAACCTTAGGAGACATTTTTTTGTTTTTTATAATAATTATTCCATTTTTATCAAAAAAAATTATCAAAAATCATTTACTCTAATTATGGATGTTTTGTGAGGTCATTAAACCTAGGTCCAGAATTTTCTCTGTCATATTCATTTAGTTCATATTTCATTAATTTAATCTAATCCTCACTAATCAGAGAATATTTAGTATTTTCAGTTTCCAATTATGAAGGAAAATAAAAATATTATTTTTTCATTCCTTAAGGAGATTCCATATCTAACTAGTTGATTGACAACACCAATGATATTTTTGTAAGGATAATTCCTATGAAGAAATGAACTGGGTGTTTTTAAAACATTTTAATCATAAAAAATGAAAAATTTCCTTGAGAAAATACTTTAAAAACTATTTATTTGGTATTTCCTTATAATAGTAACATACCTATAGTGGTTGAGAATCGGTTTTAGAAAACACATCCAAGGATTTTAGTTGGGATTATTTGAATACAAAAGTGTCAATTTCATGAAATTAAACATGTATGTTTTCCTCAATAGTATAATAATTGTTATTAAAATCTATATATGTATCAGAAATAGTGGAATAACTTAAAAATACTCCTTTATTACTTTTAGGAGAAATTTTTTTACATTGTCTTTCATATTCAATACTAATACATAACATCCAAATACATTGAATGAGGGGAAATTTTATTTTCAACCTATCCACAACTCAGAATGGATTTTATTAATAATAGGTTGAATTAAAACTAAATTTACAGTATAATAATAAGTATTAATTGATTCAACCCTGAAATGTTTTGAAACTATGTATTCACTTAATATTGTTCATGTTTTTTTCTGATGAATAAGATTTCTTATTTCAACAAAAGTATTATTTAGAGGGTTTCATGGAGTTTAAAGGTTTTGTGTAATGCCATTTTTCTTGTAAAAAGTTTCAAAATTGGAGTTTCAAAATTCTCCCCCACGATCACTATGAAATGTATTCTTAGGAATGTTTTCTCCTTTTAAACTTTTTTAGATAAATTTTCAAATAAAGAAATGCTTAAATTTTTTGCTAGAAAATAGAACCATTTATATCTAGTGTAATCATCAAACAAAAAAGATGTATTATATGTTCCTCTAATACATCATGTTTGTGTAAGATCTAAAAAATCCATGAAAACTAACTATAAAGAAATAGTTCTGGAGACTTCACTAATATATTAACAGCACGATTTATGTTTTATACCATATTAAAAAGGGTAACACATTTTTAAAGAATCAAATATTTTCTCCGGAAGATCCATAAAAATAATTTTCATAGTCTACAAACACAATATTTTAATGTTATAGTGTTCTAATAGTATTTTCCTTAAACAAGATTGATTATTCATTATACTGTTGTAATGTATGTCTTACCTCCTAAGGTATTTTGAGTTATGCGTGTATGCATTCTCAGGCCCATGGGAAGAAAGAATAAATTCATCCATAGAGTTATATACAAAAAAATCAATTTTAAAATTCACTTGGTAACCTTCATCACATAATCGAAATATTTTTTTAATTTTGTTCTCAAGCCCTTTAATAAAGAAGATATTTCCAATTAAATATATTCAAGGAAGAATTATATTACCTATACTGATAATCACTCCTCGAGCATTATCACTAAACGTAACCTATCCACCAATCAACTTGATTATCCTTTTGATAAAGTCATTTTTTCTAGTAATGTGTATGAAACATTTAATATCTATATAGCATGTATTATTATTATTTTTACTACCATTATATTCCACAAAACAAAAAAATTATACTTTTGAATCCCAAACCTTTTGGGGGAAGAGATATACACAAGAATTTCTTTTTAATCTACATATGTTTTTAGAAATCATCTTCATAGAAACCAAGAGATTTAAATTTATTTAGGAAACAATTACTTTTCCAATGATCTATGTTTTGACACTTTGCGCAAAAGTAGAATTCATCATAACAATGTAATAGCAACTAAAAATTGTATTTATATGAGTATACAATATTCCAGAAATAGTACCATGAGGATTGATTTGTTTATAAATTTTATCAAAACATTACCGACCAAATGAATGTTTTGACCAAAAAATTCATAAAGAATTAAATTTGGATATTAGTTTGACAACTAAATCCTTTTCCTCTTGAGTAATAGATTAAAATACAGTTTTTCAAAAGAAGTTTATAATTTATCATTTTTGTAAACTACTTTTTCTAAATCTTTGGAATATTACATTTTTCAAAAATAGCTTTATCAGGATAATTATAAAGGTATGATACTAATTTTGTTTAAAATAATTATCCTTGAATATAACTTATCATGTTTTAATAATATTTCAATTTTTATTTTCTAATCATTCTAGAAAATGAGATAATTCATCGTATGAAGAAATTGTATTATCCTATGTTGAGGAATATTCTTTATCCTAATATTTTGAATATTTCTCATTATCAGAATGAGGAAAACTTTTAATCATCGATATTTTTTTATTGTTTTCAGTAGTGTGTACCATACCCATTAGATAACTATTTTCATTAGGGTATCTATCGAGAAGACCTATGTTCCTCAATCTAGAACATTGTTGATCAGATGAGTAATTTAACAAATCACCACTAATAAAACTATGTTAATAATATTTTTTAAGAAATTTCATCTTCATATACTTTTAAAACAATATTTGATGGCAATCATAATGTTTTTATTTTATATCCATCCTTTTAAAAAAATTTAAAAAATGTTTGACCTGCCAAACTTTTGTAAACTCATAACAAAAAATATTATAATTTTTTAATTCATTCCCATCCTTATTACTTTTCTAATATCGATAATGAAAATACTTTTTTCCAAATATATTGTTCATACTATTAGCACAATTCGTAACCTCACATTCAGAGTGTTAAAAATCACTTTAGTCAAATTTAATAATAACATTCTTTATAATGGAATATTGAAGAACATTTTCTAGAGTCTGAAATATAGTAGGAACTCTAGTAGTATTTAAATAAATTCCACAATTACTTTTATTAGATTTATCATCGTCACTCTTGATCTTAAATTCATATTATATTAGGGTTACAATTAGATCATCCTGATTAAGACAACTAAACTTTCTAGTTTCACAAACAATAGTTCTTTTTATTCCCATTAATTGGGTATGATGTCAATGATATTACCAACAATAATTTTGCCTTCTAATATATTTTCACCAATAGCTTGTAAACTATTAATAAAAATCACAAATCCTGGATAATTATTTGTAACATATTCTTCTGGTAAAAAACATAAATCGTGATAGCAAGATTTTAAAATAGCTCTTCTAGTTTCAATAAATGTTGATGATTTGAAGTGAATAACATCCAAAATTTTCCAAATACTATATAGTGATTCACATGAAAAAAATTTAATATATATTATTCTATGAACTGAGCATAAAAATTATTTTTGACACAAAAATTATGATTATACTATTTGTTTTATTTATTTTAATATATAGTAACATACTTATTAGGTATTTTGATAATCCTAGAAAGAACCACAAAATTATAAAATCCATCTTTGATTATGAAAGTATTCATCCTAACTCTCCACTACCTAGGGTCCTTACCATAAAATATTAGTGGTTTGTTGGGATTCATATTTTTTATGGATCTAATATCCATTCTCGTAATATATAAAAGGATAACATTTTTCCACAAATATAATATTGTTGTAAAATATATTTACCTTACAAAAATAAATTTTGTAAAAGGGTAAGAAATTATTTTAGCAGTGGAATCCTCTTATTAAACTAATTTTTGTATGAGAATATTTGATGTATATGAATTAAGAAGGAATATAAATATTATAGATGTAATAATAAAAAGGGGGTGAATTGTATATTTAAAGAAACATTAGTTTATATATTAATTAAACTAATAAATTAAAAAAAACACATTATAAAAATTACTAGATTCTATATTGGTCCTTAGTCTAATTTCACGATTATTGTAATTTGGTCAATTTCGATATGTTATTTACCATAGGTCTGAATAAAAAATTATTGAATATAAGTAGAGTATGATCCTAATCAAAGTATTTATTATTATATTAGAGTATAAATAAAATTTTATTTAGATAAAATTATATCTCAAAATCATATAAAATTGTAATCAAAGTAATATCAGATTCATAGATGAATCATTTAAATCATGTAATAAAATTGTATTATCTTCAATGATATTATGAGAAACAAGATTCAAAATGAAAGATGAAATTAAAAGTATCACTTTCTCTTATATTTAGTGTAAATAAAATAATTGTCTGAAAAAAGTAATGGAAATGTATATAACCTTTTTTACACAATGAAAAGTGTATTTAATAACTTAAGATAAAATATCCCATGTTTTATACTTTTAATAACATATGCATTTCCTCAGCAAGGAGAGCCATCGTTATGATAACCATCATTTATATATACTATTCCTCAATAGCCATCAATACGATGGATTGGTTTTTATCCCAATATCCCTATGCTCCCTTGATCTATATGATGATTATATTCTCTCAATTTCAAGCCAAAAAATCCCTTAATCGAATTCATTTTATGAGATGAAAAAAATATTTTCAAATATTATAAAAGAAACAACCCCGAAATAGATTCAACTAAAAAATTAGAAAATATGTGGAATAATCTATTTATGGATTGGATAATTTTTAGAGCTCTTTAACAACAATAATTTGAACAATGTATACACAATGTTTCATCTCCAAACAATTTAAATGACCAGGTATTTATTGGATAGATTGAAAGAGTCATATTAATCTTTTACCAATAATATTTTATATGTGTTTTTTCCAATGACTTGTACAAATGGCACTGAAAACTCATATCTTTCTAGGATAAGAGAATGTCTGATGACGTATTGAATTTACACCATCACTGTGTAAAAGATGTTCCATTACAATAGAATATAGTTTTTGTATTCATAATTTAAACATTATTTACTCAGATTGATTTATTTAAATATTTAATAATAATTATTTTTATGAATTTGGATCTGATTATTATCGATTTTTTACTAGTCTAATTATAAAGACTATATTAGTATAAAAGAAAATACCGAATGTCTTATAACTACTCTTATAATGGGACTCAGATTATTATTGGTTCCATACAGAATAAGATAATCCTTATAAATAAATTTATTACATAATATTGAATATGGTATAATTATTTATAAATATGAGAAAACATATATTTTTCCAACAAAAACATTCTTGAAATAATTTTTGATAGAAAAAAGTTAGTAATCAAGTATTTAAGAAATTTTTTTTGATTACCCAAATAAATTGAATGGAAATGTCATAAAGAACCTTTTGAGTAAAATATTATATTAACATCATACCATATTAGTATACATAGGATACTTGAGTTATTATTTTATAATGGTTGAAGAATATATTAAGTAAGTATAACATGAAATAAAATAACGACACTTAATAAAAATGATACCTCTTCCTTGGATGATCTCCAATGATTAAAATATTTAAATCTCTAAGGTGAGTGTTCTATATAAAAAAGGTTTCTAGAATATGGGGTAAGGGTTATAAGTAGTTATTTATTCAATTATGGGCCAAAAAAATAGTTTTTGAGGATTCACGAATATATATATGAATGGATTCCTATTTATAAGAGAGAGGTGTGGCACTCATGAAATTGTTCAAAATATAAAATTTATATAAATATAGTTTTAATTCAAAATGGAACAAAAGAGATTTATTTCGACAGTAGGATGAGGATAGATCTTAATTAATTAATCCAACAAAAATTACACAAGTTTTTTTATTTTTTTAAATCCTTATATTTTTTAACCATTTTAACTAGGAACATGAGATTTTTGAATTTAATGATTGAGGGTTCATATAGTTAACAAAAAATTCCAAATGAACAATTATTGATTCATTGATGATATTTAAATACTTATCTCATTAATTTTTCAAAAATGGAATTTTTTATAAATTTTATGTCATTTAATAAATTATTATTTAATTTAAAATATCGATACTTTCAATTTTGACACTAACCACTACTTTACATTTTAAAAATATCATAAAAAAAGATATATTCAAAAATATAATTATAAAACATCAATGAAATGTAAAATACATATAATTTTTTAATTAAATTTAAAATACACTGTTATATTTATTTTAAATATCAATTATTTGATATTTCCTTTAATAATATTTTTTGCATCATCATTATATATGAATTTAATTAAATTATTTAATATCTGAAATACTCAAATAAATTATCATTACATATATAAACATTTTATTATTAAAATTAGTATTTATTATTAAAAAAAATATCCTATAATATCCCTTATTAAAAATAATTCACTTGTTAACAATAAAAGTTTGACAAAATTGATTTTTATTGGAATATAATATTATAAATGGCATTATCTCATTCAAGTTTCTTCCAAAGGTTATAATTTCATTCAATGGATGATTTTGGACAAACAACACTCAACCAATGAAATTATGCCCTTTTTAGGTTATTTTTATAATATTTATAATATTAATGTTATCGTTAATTACCATATTAACCCTTAATTATTTTAACAAAAATAATTACCAAATTTAGAATTCCAAATGTACAAAAATAAAATTCTGATATTTAGTAAATTTGGGCCGTCTAATTCAAAATATTGAATCCATTTTTAAAAATTATAAACACATAAAATTCATAACCTAATTAAAATTAATTTGATTGATGGAATTAGAAAATTAGTTTTTTAAAGTAAAAACTGTTCAAAAGTTCAAAATATTTATATATTCAATTTCAAAATTAAATTAGATCCGCTAAACTAAATCTTATTATCTAATAAAAAAATTGAACTAATAATACTTTAAAACCAATTATAATTATAATTTCTAACTATAAATTATTTGAAATAAAAAAGATGTTTTCAATTAAAATGCAATATTTTTCACTATTCATAAAAAAATGAAACCTATTAAAAAAATATAAAAATAAAAAAAATGTAAATGATCACATTACACAATGAAGAAATTTTTTACCTTTTCTATTAAAATTATAATAATTTTAAAAATTGGATTTAAAACATGTGTTCCATAAATTGGTGATAAATGCACATTTTTAGAAAAATAATTCTATTATCTGTAAAATTGAATTTCTTCTTATATCATGTATATAAAACACACAATATAAATGGTAACAATTATAATAAATATTATATATATATATGTCTTCAATATAATCCATTAATAGTGATTTTAATACTTATTTGTATAATGTAAACTTGTGCCCATTTAATGAATTTTTCAAAAAATATTTCCTTTTATTATAATAAGCTTTTTATTTTCATTAATAATTAATTTTTCACCAATGAATTAATTATATACACATTTTTAACCCCTATTTTCATAATTTAGTTAACCATATTCATTATTTAATTTTTCATGACTATATGATAACAACCATATTAAATAATAATATATGGTTGTTCGTTTATCATCGATGTGGCATATAATGTATGCTATAAAATGGGGTATTTATATTTACAAAATCAGTAAGTTACGGTCTGCCCCATTTAATCAGTTAAGTCCCCATAATATTAAATTTAGATAAAAAACATGGGGTATTAATTTCCAAAATACCATTGTTGAAAACCCACATCAGGAAATGGATAAATGAGACTTTTAATTTTAAAAAAATAAATGGAAGCACAAAGGTCATCAGAGATATCACATACTAGGGTCCCATATAGAAAAACAAGGATATGGAAGATATAAATAACTATCAGTGTCTAATAGAGAGTGATATAGAAAATGATAAAAGGAATGATAAGAATCACAAAACCATTAATCCATGATGGGTAAAAATATTATTGATTTCTTATTAATAAAAGTAAAAGCAATAAAAATTCTGTTTTAAGATGATTTTAATAGTGTTGAGGAATTATTATACATCCTAGTCTAGGAACATAAGGAAATATTTTTACAGTAAAAGTAGAGTTTCATCCATTAATCAAATTCCACCAAAACACGTCTTTTTCTCCAATGATGAGTACTCAAGATGAATTTTTCAAACTTGATACGCTGTAATCAAATTTTAGAGAATCACATATCTACAATTGATTAACTATATTTTTCCCCAATAATGAAAAATTATAAAAAGACAAAATATTTAGGATATGGAAAATATATTTTCCCTAAAAGAATAAAACATTATCTGATGAATAACTACATTAATCTAAAAAATTCAACAGTAATACTTGACGTTCAACATAGATCATTCAATGAATAACTATCCCTAAAATTCCTAAAAAATATAGTAACTAATATTAAATCCAAAAAATATGAAGGATTTAATCATGTACTATTCCTAGATAAATTTTAACATTTATCTCTAAACAACATGAATTTCACATGATGGCTTTTACTAAAAAGTAATTTTCCTAATATTCGTCAAGAGAAGATAACCATTTCCATAAATTACACAAATCACCATAAATACACAATAAATTCATATATTGTTCCTAATTATAATTCATCATAGATTCCTAAAATAAAATTCCATATAATTTTATATAACTCACTCTTATATGATACACAAAAAAGAACACATATTTCAAAATAACATCAATCACAAAATCACCAAAACCATTTTCAAATCCAAAAGTTATCTATTTGATAAATAAAATTTTCACAAATTGATCTTATTTATCATCTATCAAATCATTTAACTAAAAAGTAAATGTCAAACTAATTGGGACATCTCATAACTAGTGGTAGAAGATGCTCCGTTGTCTCCCTATATTTGTGTGTTCAAAACTCGAGACCATACTAGATGCGATAAGTTGTCACCCATCAATTATGTTTGATTATTTAAAATGATATAATTATTATAACTTTACAAAAATAAGATAAAATCCTCAAATATAACCATAACATGTTTTGAACTCAATGGATACCTTGTACCTCTCATTTAGCAACTAAAAATGCAATATCCCACATTTTTCATAAAAGCAATAATCTAATAATCCCGAATGTTTATCAATACCATTATAACTATGTCCCAAAAAATTAAATGAGAAGGCATCCTAAAATTAAATTTCCACATAAAAAAGACAATGATTAAATATAATGAACAATAAAAAATACTTCAAATTTACTCTCCTCAATAAATGAGAATTACTACTTATAAACATTTCATCATCTTTAGATCTTACATAACTATTGAATTCCTTGTATGTAGACAACTTAATCATTCATAAATATTCATAATTGTTGAACCTTGATTTTTCACCATATTACTTAATACATAATTAATAAAAACAATAATTTTAATTATATCCAAAGAAAATGTTAAAATTTTTACCATGGAACAATCCATACCTTTCATATATCATTTTAATATTCCTAATATTCTAGTATAATAGCATTAGGAATTCTTAAATAGATATTTTGATGGTACTGCAGGTCACTTTTAAGTGCATTCCCCCTATGAAATTTATTTTCATAATGAACATACGTTCTATATCTAAAACATTCAATTGATAACATGTGAAGAAAGTATTTACCTTTAATGGAGTCAACTAAACACTTACTTTTTCCCTTATAATACTAATTATTTATTTCCTCCGTTGCCACATTTAAAACATCTTCCCATAACATTAAGAAATTTTCCATGTTTTTTCATTTCAAATAATTGAATCTTATGTCATTAAATATATTGTAATTTATAATTATTGTGACATTAACTTCTATAGGGATTAATTTATCTCATATATGATTCATTATAAAACTCAATAAGGTTCATGTTGTTAATCATTACCCCAGGTAGTTGGGTATTAATAATAACATAAATTCTCATTATATCTCCCATTTCATTCTTCTTCTTATTTATAGAACCAGAACAGTTTCCATCACATCCATTATTACAATGATTCTTGCTGGATCCATCTATTTACTAAAATAAAATTTTTTTTTGTTAGAAATAAAATCAAAACTTACCATTATATAAGTATGACACAAACTAAAATATCATTATTCATGTTATCTTAAACAAAAAAAACTTCTCTAAAAAGGATAGGAATATTAATTACAAGCTAATAATTATGGATATATACTAAGTGTAACTTATGATTATATGACACCCTAAACTCTAAGGTTATATAAACAATCCTTTGAAACTAGCTATAATGACGTAGACTTTTACATTACAAAATATATATTTTTAGTTAATAATTTACGTTCATTAAAATTGAGGATATTTTCAAGTTTATATTTTTTGATAATCATGTCATAATTGATATATAAAATCCATATTTATAAAAATTGGATGCTTCAAAAAAAATTTCTATTTTTTCCAATATATATTGTTTTAAATTAATTGGGGATTTCTTTTCAAGAAAAATCATTATTACATTCAATAGGACTTCCTTATTTTTCATACCCATATTTATACCATGTGAAAAACATTTTAAAACATTGGACTATAACAAAAATATTAGTAATAGAAAAAAAAGAAATGAAACAATTATCCTAGAATACATTAATCCCATTAAAACAATTTGAAAAAGGTATACTTTTTTCTTAGAAAACATAATCTCTTTAGATTATCTCATGAAATCATAAGATTCCTATAAAAATAAATTTCAAAATTAAATCATAGAGGTAAATAATGGTATCAATTCCATATCACTATTTCATTTATTGTATTTATCACTGCATCATAGGGATTAAACTCCATGGTTACATTTGGAATACAAAACACATTATATTACCTTAATATCTTAGTAAAAACCCTACCAATTAACTCTCTCTCATCAAACAATGCAATGGAGTTCTATAATGGGATCACCCCCTGTAGTTAATCACATAACCCCAAGTACTCATAAACATTAACTCTCAACCATAACATAATCACACCATAAAAATCATGTATAAAAAATCGTTTGAAACCACTTTTTATTTTTTCAATGTTGGGCTTCAAAAATGAAAACAAATTATTTGAAAATAAAAGAGTAAATTTTAATCAGAAGACTAAAAACATTAAAACAAAATAATCATGAGAAAATAAATTCATGACATATAAGTTAAAATATATTCATTTTGAAATTTTTAAAAATATTGAGAAACTGATATTTAATTGAGGGGTTTTAAATGGAAGTCTCTTACTGTAAGTTTGAATCATCACATACAGTAATTATCCTCATAGATAATAAACTTAGGTTAATTATTTTACTTCTTTAAATAATTTAAATGTTTGTTATTCCTTTTCAATGACTTATTATCATGTTATAACAATTACTCAACTATTTAGGGTCATGTTAGACATTTTAGTAATATTTGATACTTGAGTCCAAAATTACATTATTATGATGTCAACAGTCAAAGTGGTCATAATTAAATCATATAAAGAATAATATTCATCAATAAATAATCACTTTTATACATTAATTATACTTTTAAATCAATATATTTATATATGGTTATGAAAAATAAACACTGTTATAATCACAGAGATAGTAGGTGATACGTACGTATGAGTAATGCTTCTATTTTAAAATAATCAGTATTGAAAGAAGGTACTTATTTAATTATATTTACCTAATTATAATAATATAATCAGTATAATATTAATAATTTATATATACATATATATATATATCATTCATGTGATATGGTGATAAAAAATGAAATACATGACTTTGTGGAGGTGATAGTTCTCATGTAAGCATGAACGACAATATCATTTTTATTTCCACGGTATGGTAAGAACATAAGTTATATATTATAATTTAACAATTATAATAATATCATGAATATCTTATATCAAAATTAAATCAATCATTATAACAATTTTGAAGAGATGGTGATGGAAAAAAGAATTATATTGGTTGGAGAGGTTGTAGTCCATAGTACCCGTGAAGTATTAATTCATTTCCCATTTTATGGAAATAGAAATGGATTTAGGTGATTATTTTAATACAATAACATATCATTATATTTTAGAGATTAGTGTTAGTATTTCATCTTGGATTAAAAATATTTGATATATGGGGAATAATTAAAAATACCGAATAACATAATTAAAACAATATCACTTCATTAGATTATATCTGTTGATTAACACCTTAACCCCTATAAATAGAGTGTTTTAAAAAAAGACCAAATGTATGTGGGAAATTATTTTAAGAAGCAATTTGGGAATATATTTGTTGAACGAAATCAATTTTGAGGATTAAATAATATAGAATAATGGGATCCCTTTTATAAGTGAGGAGAGGGGCACTATTCGAATTCTTTAACCTTTAATATTATTTTTCTATTCCAAATGGACCCAAAGTAATTTATTTAAAATATAGTATTATTATGTATAAAAATACATTCATACAATTATAATTATACATGTGTTTATTATTTTAATTGATCATTAAATTTTTTAACCCTTTTAATTCTTAAAAATATGCTATTTAATATACACATTGAGGGATAATATAATTACATTAAAGTGTCAAAATACTGATAAATATGACATTTATGACATTTTAGGACTTATATAAATAATTCCTAAGATATTTATAGATTTATAAATTTCATATCATTTTATAAAATGTGATTTATTTTAAAATATAAATAATGTCATATTTGACACTATTAATTACTTGACATTCTGATAATTCCAAAATAACAAGTAAAATTAAAACCAATACTTTTATAATATAACTAACATGTTAGATAAATCTAAAAAAATCATGGATGAAATTAATCATCTAAAATTATATATAATTTAGTATTTTCGATATAATTGTTTTGTTATTTCCTCTAACTAAATAATTAATACATCATCAATTTGCTAGACTTTAATATAAATATTTTCCCTTTAAAACAGAAAAATAAATTTTTGTGATAAATGTAAAAAATTTCAATATATAAACACAATTTTTAGTCTAACATATCACTTATATAACCCCATATTAAAAATATTTCACCCGTTAAAGCCTTAAGTGTGAAAAAATTGACTTTGATTTAAATATAATATTTTAAACGCAATTTTCTCATCCAAGTGGATTAAAAAGGTTATAATTTCTTTAAAATGATTATTTTTTCTTAAACACTCATAAAATGAAGTTAGGATACTTTTTAGTGTACTTTAATGATGTTTATAATTTTGTTTTTTGGTTTACATACATAAATTACCTTTAACTATGCTAATACAAATAATTACTAATGTTATTATTCATAATGTTCAAAAGTAAAATAGTCCAATTTAATAAATTTTTACTTAATTATTTCAAATATTTAATCCATTTTTAAAAATTCTAATCATATAAATTAATGAAATTAACTATAATTTAAACTCATTGACAGAACAAGAAAAAATGTTTTTAATGTAAAAACGTTCAAAAGTTAATAATGTATTTAAATCCATTTTCAACATGGAATTGATTCCACTGGCCAAAATTGGATCAACTAATAAAAAGTTGATCTAATTATAAATTTAAACCAATTAAAAAAATTCATTTTTACTATAAATTATTTAGATGAAAAATCTATTTTGAAATAAAATGATTATTTTTTTACTATTCATCAAAAAATGAAGCATCTTAGAAAAATACAAAAATTATTACCAATATAAATTTTTATATTTCTATATAAAATATTATTTTTATTTTATATAATATAATTCATATAATATGTAATTTTTTGACCATAGTTACCTAGAGATGGGCATTATTTTATTATATTGGCATGATCATAAGAAATCAAATCTCGTATTACCGATCAGTTTAGTATCCTTGAAAACACTAGATGCAATAATATTTTTTACATTACATATTTAAATGAAAATAACATTATGTATCCTTTTAAAACAATAATATCTATTATATTATCCCTATAGGTTAGTCATAACAAAATTATTCACATCCTGGGGAAAAATAAAACATAAGAAAAGGGTGAGATCAAATGCTCCAAAAAGATAAACAATATGGAGGAAGATATCATAAATAAAAATAAATGTTTAAGGAAAGGTATAAAACTCAAACAGAAGCCTTTTAAATATAATATTCAGCATAATATGGAAATAATAAATCAAATAATTCCCATTATACATTTACATGGATATTGTAATTATCAACTAATATCATTAAATTTCCATAACTAGTCTCATAATGTGGAAAATTCATAATGTACGACATCATAACCATAGTGTCAAGGCCTTATTCCAAGACCATAAATTACCATACCATAAAATACTTATGCCAATACAGTGTTTTGACTCATCAGAGGAACATATGCATCAAGGGGCTATAGTGGGTACTACCCTTCATTTAATTAGTCCAACTCAATTTTCATATCAAAAATGTGAAACATAATATAAATATTCATATTAAAACTAGAACACAAAATGTTAATACGTTAACCAAAAAAAATTAGTTGTATAAAAATATGACATCCATAATCAAACATATCATAACACCTTAAATATAATATGGAAAATTGGGCCATAATAAATAAATCACAATCATGCATAAAATCCAACAATGGATGTTGGAATATATGAAAATAATCTAATGAATTCATTAAAAATCATTGTGAGAAATATCCAATTTTTTTACATTGAAATTATTTAAAAGAAGTATAATTATAAAAGAAAAATTCTTCTTATGAAAATAATTGTCTATGCCTTTAAAAGAAGCATGAAGATGTTATGACGTCATAGTGGCAGAAAATAGTCACTTGTGCCGAATATGTTAAAAAAATCCCATCCTTAATTTTTCGAAAATGTCATAAAGTACTTCATTTGGAAAATGACTAAAACATTCATTTCATAAAGCATTATAAAAATTTCAACATGGCTAAAAATTATTTTAAATAATTTTCAATAATATTGTGATATATATTTTACGAAACATGAACATTGATGATAAAGATGTCCTAGTAGATACTTGTGTATGAACAACATTAGATAATAATGAGAATATGAAATTAAGCCTGAACTTGTACAATCATTTAGTAGAGGTTAATTTAACATCCTTTATAATGATTAAAGTATGTTATTAAATCATAACAGAACCATATCCATATTTATAATAATATATATGATCATCTAATATAAATTTATTAATAATATTTGAGTATTATCATTGTTTCATGTGTTTACTATTTCATTTTTCTAAACATGTTTCGACGTGTATGTCATGTTTTTCATCCATATAATGAATTTTTTTTCATATAAATAATTATATTAAGATAGTAATTATTATTTATACTCATTATATAAATTTTATAATCATTCTATAATGGTTTATGTAGTGAATGAATTTCACTGTCCCATGGAGATGGTAGGCCGTATGTACGCACAAGTTGATGTATCATTCCCTTAATGGTCAAACAATAATTAATTAGATGGTATATTGATTATATAAAATCATTATAATTTTATATTTATTATCTATTTACATTATACTTATCATTTTACCCATCCAAATAAAGTAGTGTTGTATAAAAAATTACACCATTACATGGAGACGATATGTCGCATGTACGTACGCACGCATGGTGATTTTGTTATTTATTGGATGGATAAATTGAGGAAAAAGATTGTACCATAATAATAATAAAATATCATAATTTTTAGGATATTGTAATTATGTCTTTAGAATGGAAACAATATAGGAGGAGGAAGTAGAAGAAGAAAAGAAATAGAATGGAATATATAAAACAATTACCTCTTATTTGTGAGTCTCCTTTTGATTTGAACAAAAGGAATCCATATGCTAGATTTATGCGCAAATTATAGACTTTAGGATAATGTGAGGGTATTGGGGGGGATAATTAGGATGTGTTTTGCTAAGAAAAATGGTTTTTTAGGTGTCAATAAACGACGAGAGGTGCCCTTTTATAAAAGAGGGGAGGGGTACTTTTGAAAACTCCAAAACTATTAAGTTTTTATAAATTGAGTTGCACTTTTAAAAAGCTTTAATTGGAGTTATTTCAAGTATAAGATTAGGTTGGATTGAAATACTCCCATCCAATTATTTTTATACATGTTTATGCCACAAAAGTAATCTTATCTTTTGGGTTTAACCCTTAGTTAAAAAGTTTCACTCTAACCCTATCTACAAGTCTTTTTATACTATAGGGTTAATATAGTTGCAGTAAAATGTCAAAAAACCCCAAATTCGATCATTTATGATATCTTTAACATTATAAAATCTATATGTATAAAACTGATATTTTTTTGAATTTTATAACATTTAATTAAATATTATTTATTTTAACGTATTATTTCAGTAAATTTTGATACTATTCAATATTTTCATTTTTAAAAATATCAAACCCAAATGATAAATTCCCGAAAATACATAAAATAAATAAATTTCATGTATATGTTATCTATAAATTTTCATAGAAGTCATTAGTTAAGAAAAAAAATTTACTTTAATATTTTTAATATAATTTAATTTATTCTTCCTTTATTAATTATATTACTGTATCATTACTGGGTGACCATTTAATTTAATTATTTATTTACTAAAATTATAAATAAATTACCATTATTTAGAAAATAATTTTATATTTCAAATTAATATTTATATTCAACCATATAACTTATATATCATCATATTAAAAATGATATAGTTTTTAAAATTTAAATTTGACATTTTTAACCCTTCTTTAAATAAAATATTGAATATATATTAATCTAACAAAAGTGCCCTAAAAAGGATAATATTCTCTCCCTTAAGATGACTTTTTTCCAAAGAACTCATAAAATGGAATCATCACAAGTGTTTTGGTAATATTATATTATTATAATATTATTTTCACCTTTAATAAACTTATTTACCTTTAACAATGGTAAATAATTCAAAAGTTTCTATTCACTTAAAATTATTTTGATCCAATTAGACCAAAATTTACATACTAATTACAACCATTTATGTCCTTTTTTCTAAATTCAATTCATAGAAGATGTAAAATAACATTTAATGTTAATCCACAGATTTGGTTAGAAGGCTGGTAAAAGAGACGTTCAAAAGTTTATTAAAATTTATATATATATATATTTTATAAAAATGATTTCTATAACCTAATTTAGAGTAATATATTTATGATTTATCTATTTTTACATAAAAATAAATTTAATTTAATTTAATAATTTAAATAAAAAAGACTATTTTTTAACAATAATGAAGTATTATTCACTATTCATAAAAAAATTGAGACTCTATATAAAAATAAAAAAATGACCATAATATAATTATGATATTATGAATTAAAAATTGAATACCATATTGAAATATAATATTTATAGATATCATAATTCTAATAATAATATTCATAAGATTCTTTTAAACTGCTAGTTTGATATGTAATGGTGTGCTCGAACTCGATATTGTGTACAACACAAACTATTGAATTATTTAAAAATAAGTGTACCTTGGATGATTTGGGTGTCACATTCATCCATCCTTCAAATAATTTCATCCTCAATATTTTAGTAATGTCACTTCATAAAATTATTCGAGTGGTTCTTCATCATATGTTCCAGAGGGTCCCATATCACCTCTTCCATTTTATGGTTTCTCCAAAGAAATTTTACCAGAAAATTCATCCTATGTCTCAAAACTTGTTCTATCGTATCAAGAATCATGATAGGATATTCCCAATAAAATAGATTTATTTATAGTTCTAATTTTTCATAGGTGAGTACATTCATTTGGTATGGCATGTTTTTTCTTTAATAGTTATACTTGGAACGCATCGTGAACTTTAGAAAGACATTGAGGCATTTCCAAATAGTGATATAAAACTCAAATACTTTCAAGAATTTGAAAAGGTCTATTTTACCAAGGTCTTAATTTCCCCTTCTTACCAAATCATATAACCCCTTCCATGGAGATACCGTCATGAAAACCTGATCCCCTGCTTAAAATTTGAAATCCTTCTATTGGTTATCAGAATAAATCTTTTCCATAATTTGAGCTGTTTTGATATGGATTTGAATATTATTTACCTTTTCTATTGTATCCTAAAAATGTTCTAGGCCTTTGAGCTTTCATTCACCAACATTAACCCAACAAGTTAGTGTACAACATCTCTTTCCATATAACGCTTCATATGGTGCCATCAGAATACTTGAATCGAAGCTATTATTTTTGGAAAATTATAATATAGGTGAATAGTGATCCCATATTCCTTGAAATTCAAGTCATAAAGATCAAAAAATGCCTTCTAAGGTTTTAATTTTCCATTATGATTGTGCATCTGATTGAGGGTGGCAGGGAGTGCTCAAACGAAGCTTAGTATCTAGAGACATTAAGACACTTTTCCAGAAATGTGATGTAAAACATGACTCAAAATCAGAAACAATCAATAGTGGTACACCATGATGTCTAAATGAATCATTAATATATAGTTCTGTTAAACGTTTAGGTGTTAAATATTCTCTTAAAACATTAATATTTTCTGATTTGGTAAGATGAGCGACAATAACCCATATCAAATCATATCTTATATGAGTATTTGGTACCCCCAAGAAATATTCAATCCTAATATCAACACATTTCCACATTGTTATAGGAAGAGTATTCATGACACATCTTGGATTTTGTCTTCTAGCCTTCACCCATTGACAAATCACACATCTCCACAAATAATCTACAATCTCCCTCTTCATGTTGTCCCACCAAAAATGTAAATAAAAATATTTGTACATCTTAGTGGCACCAGGGTATATATAGAAATTGGATCTATGTGAATCATTCGATAATTGCGTATTTAGATTAGGTATAGTTGGAACACAAATATTCTTACCAAATTTCAAAATTCCATCTTCAAATATGAATCCAATAAGTATCCTATCATTCATAACCTTAATTTTATTTTGAAACTCCCCATCATCAGACTAAGAATTTTTTAGCCTTTTTAGTAAATAATGATGGAAACATTTGAAAAAGTATTGATTTTTATAATACCTTGATAACTACCATATCCATCATTATGAGATCAATGATCATTGGTTCCTTTTTAACTCTCTTTTCATTTATAACTCCATGGTCCGTTGTTATCAATGCATCTTCCACCATATTTTCCTTCCTTGGATGGTATTTTATTGTGAAATAATAATCCTAGTTTACCTCAGTCTAGCAACATTGATTCATGTTGTGTCATTTCTATGAGAAAATATATTTCAAACTATTATGACAAGTTTATATCTCACGTCATTTAATCTAGACATTGTGTATCCAAATATTTGGAGTAAATATTACTTCTACTAACTCAATATCATGTGTTAGGTAGTTTTGTTCAATGATTTTTAATTTACATGAAGCAAAAGTAATAACTCTATCATTCTGTATAAGGACAAAACCAATTCCATTCCTTGATGCATCACTATAAATCACAAACACATCATTCCTAGATGGAATTGTAATGATATGAGCATTAAATCATATTCTCTTTAAATCTTCAAAACATTAATCACACTCATTTTCCAAACGAAATTTACCGCTTTACATATGATCTTAGTTAATGGGTTTTCCAATCTGGAAAAATTCTTGGTGAAACACCTATAGTAACCTGCTAAACAAATAAAATTGTGTGCATATAATTTATTCATCAGTGTAAGCCGTTCATGGATTTCGTTTTCCTTTTCAGGATCAACATAAATTCTATCTTTAGAGATAATATATCCTATAAAATATATTTTCAAAATCCAAAATTCATATTTTCTAGACATTCCATATAGTTCATTTAATCATATATTATTTTTCACAATTCACAAAATTTTATCCTTGTCCATGTGTATATTTATGTATATGAATATATCATCAATACATATTATGAAATCATCTTCAAGATATTACGGTAACACTCTATTCATTAGATCCATGAAAATAGAGGGTGAATTAGTCCATCCAAATGGCATTACCATAAATTCAAAATGATCATACCACATTTAGAATTGTGTATATGGAATATATTCCCTTTTTATAGAAAATTTATGATATCCAGAATGAAGTTCTATCATTGAGGAATATTGAGCTTCTTGAAGATGATCAATCAAATCATCAAAGTAAAGAAGAATATACATGTTAATTTATTTAAAATAAGTGGTTTATTTATAGTCAATTTGTACCCTTATTGACCCATCATTCTTCTAAACAAAAAGAACTAGGTCCCCCCATGGAGAAACACTAGGTAGAATGAATAACTTATTACTCAAATTCTCTAGTTGTTTCTTCAGTTGTACTAATTCCACAATAGACATTATAAAATAGTATTTTATATTGGTCTTGCATGAGGGATTAAATAAATAGTGAACTCAACATCAAACTCTAGAAGATTTCTAGGTAAATCCTCTAGAAATAAATCAATATATTATCATATAATATATATATAATCAATATGAAAATTTATATCTTTATCCCTAAATATTATATCCTCTTCTTTCACAAAAATAATATTAGGTAGAATTCTCTGGGGAGGGATTTGATAAGAATCAGGTGATGATGTTTCTTCTCAAATGATTTTAGATTCTACATTTTACTCACAAATCACAACTTCCTTCTTAATTCTATAAATATTTGGAATCATATATTGATATCCAATCCATACAAAGGATTAAATAAAATTTAACAGTAGGTATGATGATAACCTTAGTAGATAAAGATAAATGATATTCTTTAATGAGAACTATCGGACACAACTTTATTGCAATGAGACATCCCTTAGGGTTTTTATTGATAACACCCATGTTAATTTGAATTGATAATATAAAATTTATAATGTAAATTGGGAAGATATAATGTAATATGAGCATCTAGAATCAATTAATAATTTGAATAAATGTAACAAAACAATTAATGTACGTTACACAAAATCATTGAGAACTTTAACCTCGCCAGTTGTGATAGTAAAATCTTTTACTTTCTCCCTTTTCCATTTATGGGGAACATTTCATTGATTCATAGGACAATAATTTTCATAATGTCCATTCTTATATAATTTTAGAACTAAATGTTTACAGCTTCTTTCTTACACTTGCAATCACAAGTTTGGTGGAATTTTTCTCCATATTTGTAACAAACTTCCATTCCCTTTAGGCATGTACCAGGGTGTTTCTTCTAATAAATACTATAGGGTTAAAATTCATCTTTTAACTTATTCCCCTTATTTAATTTTCCAGAGTTTTCAACATCCCTCTTATTATATTTTGTTACATTAAAGTCATAAGGTGTAGAGAATTCAATTTATGTCTTGATAGAACATTAGACTATATCTTCATACGGTCAGAAAGATTGTGAGACCAATTCACATCATAGGAATGGTTTTAACCCATCAAATAATTGATCAATATTTACTTCTTGGGTATTATATGTATTCTAAAACATGCCTTACCAACCTTGTGAAGTATGATTCATACTTTGGAACATTCTCATCATCCTTTTTCCTTAGACTCAGAAATTTCCCCTCCATATTCACTCATATATCATGAGGAAATTATTTTTATAATAAGGGTTCTTTAAATACCATCAATTCTATATTACTACCTCTATATCAACCTTCATGTTTGGAAATAATAAACACCAATTATATGTATATCCTAAAATATTATGGACTTCCCTAACAACTTTTTCCCTTTCATTTCTCCATAAAGTAAGAGTTATTTTTTATAAGGACATATCTACTTATCAGCAAAAAATGCAGTTATAGTACCATTTAATGTTGTAGGATATTGTCTCATGAAGTAGTTTGACATTGATCCTTCACGTTGTGGTAAGGCAGCTTCATATGGGTAAGGTTATTATTCATAACCAGAGATATTTGTCTCAGTATAGTTATAAGTTGTTTAGGAAAAATTGTATAACCAACTCCACTATTATTGTCTTTCATAGGATTAAAATCCTTACATGTATTACAGGCATTGATAAGGTTTCTATTTCTTCCACATGGCATCATTTCTAAAAAATATAATACACTAGATTAGGCTATGAATCATAATGGATATTTCCAAAATAATAAATTACTTAACCTAAATTAAAATAATTATTCATATCTAATTAAAAATCATTTAAATGTTTCTTTGGGGAAATATTTACTCAAACATCCTTCTTAAATTTTTGTAATAAAAATATTAATTACCATATGAATATCCCCGAGAGTTTCAAACCAGATGCATTGTAAGGCTCGTTGTTGTGTACCAGGTTACCCCGAGACAAGATCGAAACACCTTATCAATGTTATTACTCCTAGGAATATATATTACAAAGCTATACCTAGTTGTTTTATCCATACAAGGAGATATTTTAGAGGAATACCCAAAAAATATTTATTTTACCAATAATCTAGGATGTTCTTCTATACTTATACTCATATTTTATCTTAAGACAATGTTCCAAAATAAATATTTTTATAAATATAGATCCCAAGGATTGTAATAACTACCTTGGATAGCAACTTTAATGCCCTGAACCCAGTTACCTAGAGTTGGGACATTATATTATTAAATTGGAATGATCACATGAAATCAAATCCTGATGGGCCAGTCGGTTTAGTATCCTTTGATATTTTTTAAATAATAATAAGTTTTATATTACATCTTCAAATGGAAAAATCATAGTGACTCTTTTGAATACACTAAAATTCATTAGATTATCCATGCAAGTCAATCATAATATATTTCATCACTTCCTATAGGAAAATGAATCATAAGAAATGGGTGAGATTAGATGCAGTGTAAGGATATATAATATAATAGATGTAATTATATATTGGCATAAACATTTAAGGAAATGTATAAAACTGAAACAAAAGACATTGAAACATAATATTTAGCATAATATACAAAGAATAAATCCAATAATTATATTTAAATATTCACCTAGATATTCTAATAATATAATAATCACATTAAATATAAATAAGTAATCTGATTATGAAGAAATGCATAATACTGGACATCAAAACCGTACCGTCTAGGCCATATGCCAATAACATAAATAAACACACCGTTAAATCCACAATTCAATACAATATTTTTTATCAAGATACATTCTAATGGATCGAGGGGCTATAGGGGGCCCCACCCATCACTTACTAAGTCTAATTATTTCCTCATATGAAATGGGTGAAACGTAACATAAACGTTCATATTAAAACTAGCATATGAAATGTTAATCCTTTAACCAGAAACCATGAATAATATAAAAATATCACAACTATAGTAAAACATATCATAACACCTTCAATAAAATATGGAAGATTTTATCATGACAAATCAACCTCAATCAAACATAAAATCCAATAAAATATGTTGATATGGATGAAAATAATCCAATAAATTAGTTGAAACTCTTTGATAGAAATATCCATTTTTTACATTGAAATTATTTAAAATCCAAGTAATATTAAAAGAATTTTATTATGAAAATAACCTTATATTATTTTAAGGTATGTTTCTAAATCTTAAGGTTTCATAAAGGTGTAAAATAACAGCTCATTTTGTATAAGTTAAAAAAACATTCATTATTTAATTTGTCAAAAAGGACATAATGTACCACATTTGGAAAACTAATGAAAGATTCATTTCAAAAAAATTTATAAATAGGAAAACATGGGTAAAAATGAATTTAAACAATTTTCAATAATATTTTGGAATACATTTAATGAAACATGGACATGGATGATAATGATTTCCATGTAGATACATACATATAAATAACATCGGATAATAATGTGATTGTGAAATTAACACTTAACTTGTACATTCATTTAGATGACAGGGTATTAACCTCCTATATAGTGAATAATGTATGTTATTAAATTATTCTAGAACCATATCCATATTTTTGATATCATCTATTATCCTCTTATTTCATTTTTTTAATAACATTTCTATATTACCATTGTTTTGTGAGTTAATTTATTCATTTTCTTAGGCATGATTTGATATTAAATTCATGTTTGTGATCCATAAGATGTATTATATTCATATATGTAATGATATAACGATCATAATTATTATTTTTACTCAAAATATATATTTTGTAATTATTATTTAATGGTTAACATAAATATTGAATCTCAACGCGTCGTGGAGACGGTAGGCTGTACGTACGCTCGAGCAGCAATATCATCCCCTTAATGGTTAAATGGAATATAATTATATGGTATATTAATTATATAGAATAATTTTCAGGTTAAATTAATTATTTATATCCATTATACTCATTATTATACCCATCCAAATAAATTAGTGTTTAAAAACAAATTACATCATGGTGTGGAGATGTTAGGTCATGCATACACACTCATAGTGATATTATTATTTATCAGAATGATAAAAGGAGCAACATTTTTGTCCCATAGTCATAATAAAATTTCATCATGTAGATGATACTGGAGATATTATTTCAGTATTGAAATAACATAGGGGGAGTAAGTATGAGATTTAAATAAATTGAATGGAATTTATAAAACAATTACTTTTTATTTGAGAATCTCCTTCTAATTTTCACAAAAGGACTCCATATGATTGGTTTCTACCCAAATTATGGCCTCTAGGATTAGGTTAGGGAATTTTGGAGGAGAGGTGGGTAGGGGTTCACTGATCCAAATGGCTTTGGAAGAGTGAATAAAAGAGATGGAGAGATTCTCTTTTATAATATAGTGGAGGGGAACATTTCAAAAATCCAAAACTATTAATTTATTATAAATTGAGTTTTAGTTTCAAATTGATGAAAAGTGAGTTATTTATAGTGTAATATGAGTTTGTTCAGAAATACTCAAAACCAATGATTTTTAGTCATGTTTAGATCATAAAATTAATCTTAGAGTTTGAGATTAAACCATAGTTAAAGTGACTTACTCTTACTGTGTCTACATGTCTTTTTTAAGCTATAAGATTAATATAGTTATAATAAAATTCCAAAAAAAATCCAAGTTGGATAATTTATGACATATTTAGCATTATAATAGTCATTTTTTAGATCATGAGTTTTTTTTTGAATTTTATAAAATTTAATTAAATATTATTTATTTTAAAATATCATTTTTGTCAATTTTGATACTACTCAATATTTGCAATTTTAAAAATATCAAACCAGCATGATAACAAAAAACTAATACATCAAATATGGAACTAACAAGTTTATGTTTTATATAAATTTTATTATGTTATCAATTAAGTAAAATTATATTTATTTAAATATTTTTAATATCATTTAATTGATTCTTCTGTTAATAATTCCATTACTGCATCATTATTATGTCTCCATTTAATTTAATTATTGACTTGATAAAATTTGAAATAATTTCGCATTATGTAGATAATAATTTTATATGTATATATACTTTTCATAGACAAACATACCCCATATATATCCTCATATTAAAAAAGATATATTTATTAAAATTTGAATCTGACATTTATAACTATTCGTTAAATAAAATATAAAATTTTTATAAAATTACACAAGTGGCTTAAAAAGGATCATATTTTCTATATAAGGTTGGTTTTTGATAAAAAACCCTTATTCAATGAAATGATGATACATGTTAGGGTAATATTATATTATCATAATATTATTTTAAACATTAATTAACCTATTTACCTTTAACTTTGGTAAATAATAATCATAAGATACTATTCCGTCAAATAATTTTGATCATATTAGACCAAATATTTCAAAGTTATCACAACCATCTATTTCCTTTTTTATAATTTAAATTCACTGAAGTAGAAAATTTACATTTAAGGCTAATCTAGAAATAGCGCACTAGTGATTCCATTATCGGCATTGGAGTTTATAGAGGCAGAGAGCTTCTTTAATCTAACTTTGGTTTCAAGGTTTAGAAGCAAACGACCATCAATGGATGACCTTGACAGGTTCATCTTTGATTTTTGGGGGCTTCATGATCATGTGTTTTTCAGCCTGTTAGATAAGAAGAACATGATGATGTGATGTTCTTCGACAGAGGTCCTTGTTCATGCTCTGTCATTTCCTCCTAGGATGTGCGGTGACTGTAGTTTCCTTCTATCATGGTGTAGTTATGATTTATATCTAAATCACGACTCTCCTAAGGTTCTGATTTTAGTAAGTCTTCTTGATATGCCTCTTCCATTTCAGAATCTTGCTATTATGCGCATGTTAGGGAATGTGGTGGGTTGATTTCTCTGTGTTGATTCACTTACCACTACTATTTGTCATCTGATCAATCCACGAATGTGTGTTGTGGTCAATGCATTGAGAGAACTGGTTGAATATGTGTGGATAAAAGCCGGAGATAAGATATGGTGTAAACTACCATTTTTCTTTGATCAGTGTGTAGATTTATTCTCTTCTTGATGACGAAAAGGTCATACGAGCGACAAATGTATACGGGGTGGCCACCAGGGGAAGAATTTAGAGCTAGAGAGGAAGGAATGAGCTGACACGATTCAGTTCTAGCCTTTGGTATGATAGGGTGTTGAACCCTCAATGTCAGGAGTCTCATATCAGATCAATGAGGATTTGAGGAGTTGGTATAGGTGTAAAACAATAGTAGTGCGAGATGAAGTGACTCAAGCCAAAGGTGGGGATTCACGTGGAAAGAAAATTGTTCTTTGGATTAAGGGATTGGTGAATGATCCCAAGATCCCCATAAAGGATTGTTCCTCTACTTCAGGGGTCCTTATACAACAATTAGAAAGGCAGGGATCAGTTGGTGATGGTACACTAAATCACAACTATTTTGTATTCTTGGGAACCGAGGTGTTTACATAGGATCCAACCTATGATCCGAATGGAGGCACATTAGAAAGTGTGGAGTCCGAGGGGGATGTCAGAGCTGCTAAGGTTCAATAGGAGGGGAAGATCCCAAAGAGGATGAAGGGGGGGGGGGGGTGCAAGGACTATTCCCAATTTCCAAAATCGATGGAAACGCGGTTAGGTAAAAATAAAAATATTTGAGGTGTTAGCATGGAGGATATGTCTGCCATCCAACCATAAATGGTTGAAGATGTTGAAAAGGGCAAGGAGCCCCTTGACGACCACACAAATATGGTGCAGTGTCTTGTTCTGAGAGATACTAATATTCATACTAAGTTAATTAGAAGTGAAGAGGGACTCAAGGGTAACGAATCTGCGCATATGGTTGACAAAGGGGGAGATGACATTGGGAAGGATAAAGAAAATGTTAGTGGTATTTCCATACCATTATATAGTGATATTGTTCAAAAAGGTTAAAATAAGATTCTTGAATGTGAAGAAATTTTTCCAGCTGCTTCAGGGAGAAAGATGAGGAAGGATTATTCTTACCTTCCAAAACCAACAAAGACCTGGTCTTCTTCTAAGAGGTAAATAGGTGTTGTCCTCACTTTTAAAATAGATCATGTGGCCAATAAGACATTTCCAACACCACTTTAGTTGGGTTAACTGAAGTATACCAATCTCTTGTTGCAGTACAACCCAACTTCTGAGTGGAAATTCGACACTACAAAGGAGGATCCTTATGATAGATGTAGTGAAGGGTATGGTTGTTATGATATGTAGCTGATGATTGTGGTTTGTTTTGGTTTTGGGATCATGGTGTTTTCTACTAGTAAGTTTTGATGTCTTGTTTGGTTTATCACTTTTCCTTAAAAGTGTTTGTTGGTTTCTCACTCTTTCCTCAAAAGTGTTTGGAAAATAAAAAAATTTCATTTTTAGTTATAAAAATAACAAAAAAATTAGAATAAGCTAATTTTTATATTATGAATTAAAAAATGAAGTCTATTTGGAAAAATAATATTTTTAATTTCAAAATTCGATTAATACTATTAATAACTTCTTTTTAGAAAGCCAGTTTGATAGGTCATGGTTCCCTTGAACATGATATTTCATACAACACATGATATTGAATTATCTAAATGAATACATCTTGTGGAATCATTCACTGTTATAAATGTGCAAAAACTATATTAAAAACATGTATTCTATAAAATGTTGAAAAATATTCTTTTTTATAAAAATACTTCTTTTATCAGAAAAATTGAATTTATTCTTATATCTGGTCTAGAAAATGAATAATATAAATATTAAAAATTATAGTAAATATATTATATATATTTCAATAATATAATCCCGGAAGAGAGATTTTAATTTTAATTTTTATAAAAAAATACTTTTTTATATTTAAATAGTTTTTTAGAAAATCCATTTTGAAAAAAACCTTTTGTTTTCATTAATAATTAATTTGTCAAAAAATAATTAATTATATATATGTGTGAAACCCCAATTTTCAAATGATGTGGAGGATCCTTTTAAAACATTATAACATAAGTAAATGATATTCCACATTAATTAAGAAAATATTTTTAAAATGTTAAAAAAATATTGAATATATTGTAAGGATAAAGTGTTCATGGAAAAGAATATTCCTAACCAAAGTAAAAAACAAGGATTGTTTTCAAGAAAAATATTTTTTCCAAATCATGAGTACTTAAAGGGAGATAAATTATATAAAAATATAAAATATCACATAATAAATATATAATAATAAAATACATAGTATTATGTATTTATTATTAGTAAAAATTCATCATTAAGTAATTTAAAAATATACCATCCATGTAAAAATGAGATTATATCATAAAATCATTACCTATAGAAGGTATTACATAGTATGTTCTCTAATATCATGTATAAAAAACATAATTTTTTTTATAATTCTACATAACAACCATATTCATAAAAAGAATACCAAACAAGGATTACATATAAAATCTTATCACCCATTTATTAATAAATATTTATTATCATCTTTATTTCGGGTGTTAACTGCCTCATTTTTCATTTATACATTAGTTGTGAAATAATGGAATTTGAACATTGTTCATGGTTCGAAAAACCCCATAATTTTATTCATGATATAAATATCTCATATATTCATCATATATTTATATTTATAATAATTATATAAAGAGTTTATAAAAAATAAATAATGTTACTACATAGAGATGGTAGTCCATACGTATGCACGAGTGACATTTTAATTTTTAATGGATATAAAAAAAGAAAGGTAAATATTAATTGATCTTAAAATGATTATTATTATAACTTGTAAATAAATATTAACATTATATATATCATAATAAAAACCCATTAATAATTAATATTGATAATGAGTCATATCAATATATTGAGGTAGTAGTCCACATGTTGGATGACTGATAATTTCAACTCACATTAGAATGATAAGATGTAGTAAATGGAAACTAAATCATAATAAAAATATGATAGTATATTTATAGTACTTGATAAATTATTTTTTTAGTATTTAAATATTATAGAATATGTAGAAGAAGAAATAAAAATGAATGAGATTGGAAAAGATCTATACCTCTTCTTTGAGATTCCTCCTTTACCATACTACATAATACAATAATAATATTTTTTAATAAAAGAAAACAATCTCTGTGATGACGTAAAGATTCTAGGATGGATTTTTATAAGGGGTTTTCTAAATTATAAGTCTCAATGTATGTGAATAAGGGAGGATAAAAGGCTCTCTTTTACAGGGGACACGAGGGACACACATGAAATTTCATAAAAGATTTCAGTTATTTAAGGCTTCTTTCAAGGGAAAGATGCTAAAAATGTCTGCATAATAAAATATAGAATATGATATGTCAGAAATATTTTTAAAAAATTATAATTTTATAGGTTTTGGTTGAAATAAAAAACATATCTTAGGGAATGACACCACAGTAAATAAGTTTTAACCTTAACAGTGTTAACAAAATTTAAATATTTTTACATTTCACATTTAGAGTAAATTTAGATGAATACTTTTAATTATATTTATTATGAAAATTGAAAATATTTTTTTATTATATTAAATTTCTATAAGTGGAATAATTTAATTTTATTTAAGCATGAAAACAAAAATGAAATCTCATTTTCTAAATATTAATTTCTATGCGTTAAATTTTTTTACATTCATTCCATTCCTTTCATGAAATAATAAAATTAAAATTAAAATATTATTTTCATCAAATATTATATATAAATTTAATTATAACCATAAATAAAAAGTGATAAAATTATTTTATTATTAAGATAACCCATTACACTCATAAATACAATTTTTTTTATAAAAACTGGTTTTTTGCCGAAATATTAAATAAAATAAAAATATTGTATAATGATGATTAATATGTCATTAATTATATTATTTCTAATTAAGATAGATTTAGGTTAAATTATGAAATTAATAAAAATATTATTATATATTTACAATAAATTAAATGTTATTTAAGGCAACATTCTTTTTACTATTCACATTAAAATACATCTATTTAAAAAAATTCTAAAAAATTAACATAAAATAATATGGAAATTATGATATTAAAAATGATACAAATTTTCAATAATATTATTTTTAACAATGGAATAAAAAATTATAATGTTTTTGTTTGAAAATGTGATGAAGCCCTTTTTTGAAGAGAAGATTTTTTCATGACTAAAAAAACTTTACTGAATATTGAGTAATTAAATACTATGTTGTTAATATTAAGTAATATTTAATAAAATCATTAACATATATTTTTATAAGGGGTCGTTATCAATCATATATATCAATTTCAGATCACAATTATAATAGTTTATTAAACCGCGATTCAAATAGATCCGGGGTTGCATGAAAGGAAAGAAATAAATTATATAAGGTTTTATTTATAAAGAAATACATATAAATGTTATCGGTGACACATTATACAAATGATGAAGTTATTTTTTTCACTCAAAGTTCATTCCCTATGGTATAGAAATTAGGATAACAATACTTCATTACATCCTTGGGTTCCCATTAGCTTCCAAAATTTTTTTCCTCCAAGGAACATTATCCATCGGAATAGTCTTATTGCACATATCAATATCTCTATAATGAAATATTTATACTACATATTATTTATTGGATAGATCATGCCCCAATTGTGTATCATATTTGTTCATTACATGTGATGGATCAGGTGTGCACTTAATCATGAGTGGCACATGTAACAAATCATGAACAATAGATATGTTTAGTTGTAGTTCCAAAAGATATGTTATAGTCCCAAATCTATCAAGAATTTCAAAGGGACCAATATACCTACATATTGATATCAATTACTTATAAATTTAATAACCTTATTCTAGAGAACCATTTATAGGAAACAAATCTCACAAACATCGAATTCTATATCTCATGGATGATTCTATGTATAACCCTTATGTCATATTAGAGTGTAGCGAACTAACCCCATTATCCTTGAGCCAATGCCTTAATTTATTAAATAGACCTATATACAATATTAAAATACCATTGGAAAGAAATGTTTGGATAACATGGAAATATTATATATACATGATTCCCATTTTATATTGGGAATATAAAATGAAAATAATTCAAAGAATTGTAAAATTCTCTACAACCTTGAAAAATTATTCCATGAATTCATCATCATATATAGGGGAAAGGAAAAAAATAAGGGGGATTTAAAATGATCAGTAATTTTTATGTCTGGTGGAAGATATAATTAATCCATAAGCATAATTAACATGTAATTGTGAATAATTGATAACAACTATAATTAAATAACTATATTTAACATAATAAATTTGGAAAGAATAAAATATGATCATATAATTCCACATAAATAATCACATCTGATTGAAACATAACCATGGAAATTATTTCTAATTGATTAAAAAAATGTAATAATATTAATGATGGAATTCATAATGTTTTAATTTTAAACAATCAATATCTGTCCTCAAGATAGTCAATATCATGATATATTATCATGGTAGTTTATGTCTCTATGTTGAAAACCATCTGATTTGGCTAACAGATTCGTATAATAATACATCTGATGAATCCGGGTTCTTGTATTAACCAACTATTAACCCATGTATTTAACATCAAATTAATTCCTCATATATTGAAAAATCAATTTTAACAATAATTAATATACATTATCAAATATTTTTATTGATTAAAGGATATATATTTAGCAATATTTCCCAAATAAATCTTATAAAATTCAATTTAAAAACCATATATAAAAAGGAATATGGATTGTAAAAAATCATATCCTTTATAAAAGAATATGTATATGAAAAATAAATATATATTTTAAATAAAAATTCATTACAAGAATTTTTTTCCTTGATAATGTTAACAATCCCAAATGAATTGAGAATATATGACATCTTTTACCCCTTTGTGATTTTCAAGTCAAATCCAATTGGATAAGATCATTCAATGTGAAACATAACATAACATGATTTATGAATGAATCATGATATTATAGGTGTAGGTTGAAATATATAATCCACAAAAAAGTGATTTTTAGCCTAAAAATAAATAATTCTCAATGGAAGAAAAATTGAGAAAAAATATATTACCTTACATTTCCTTTTCATTGAACACTATTTTTCATCTTTTATAATTTTTTTAATAATGTTACTAAATAATACCAAAACCAAATTAATTATTCAAATATCAAATATAATCTATTTATAACTTTTTATCAATATTTTCTTGATGTTCAACATTATTTTCATAGTTTTGGTTGTTAATTACCTTGTTTTTTCGTGAATGTTTTGACATTTTATTTTTTGGCCCTCTAATTTAGATGATGATTTAATAATATAAAAAATAGAAACAATTATTTAAAAATCCTACTTATTCAGTATATATATTTTTAGATAAATCCAAAAAATTTTGTGATAAGTAGTAAAATACACCATCCATGGAGATGGTAGGCCGTACATACTCAAGAACATTTTTCCATATTCTTCACATATTGAAAATGATACAAATAAATTGATATATATATATATATATATTAAAATTTTAGTATAATAATTATTTCACCCTACTGGAATTCTTGGTAATTGCGACGGCCTATTTTTGATGGGATCCCGTCGCAAATAGGCTTTAGCGACGGGGCCCCGTCACAAATAGACCATTGCAGAAAACGATGTCGCAAATACAATTATATGCGACAGGCCCATCACAAAAATTCTTATTTGCAACGGGAAAAATCACCATCGCAAATACGTTTCTGATTATATGTATTATATATACATAATCGTTTTCAAGACGGGCCCGACACAAAAACTAATTGCGATGGGCTCTTGTCCCGGTGTAATATATATATAACATTCTGGGATGGGCCTGTCGCAACAAATTATTTGCGAAGTGCAAGTAGTTCTGTCGCAAATATGGTTTCAAAAATATTTAGTTAGACTATTTTCGATGGGGTCCCATCGTAAAAAGTCTCGTCTCAAATAATAAATTAATTTTTGAAAAATAAAATTTCATAAAATTATGAATAATGAAAAAATATTATTAATATTATTAAAACAATAAAAAATAAAAAATAAAAAATATTAAAACTTTCTATATTCACAAAAAAATATTAAAAACAATAAAATAAAAAAAATTAAATTTTGTAATATTTTCACCGATATAAATGACAAAAAATGTAAATAATTCATATTATTATGTTAAATTCAAATGTCTGTAACATAAAAAAAGCACGGGGGGGGGGGGTCATCTTCTGGAGGAGGTGGAGGAGATGAAGGAGCTGGTGGAGGAAACTCCATCCCTAAACTATGAGTCAGATGACACATTTACTCCATCTACTCGTGATGCTGATGCTACCATCGATGCATCTGATCATCGCAATGGTGCTCTTGCTACTGCTGCCGCCAACACATCTCTTCTTGCTGCTTCTGCAAAGTCTCTATATACTCAACCTGAGCTTGCAAATGCTCCTTATACTGTGAGCCAGAAGATGATTCCTTTCCACGAGCTCATCTCTAGTTGGACGCCGACATCGCAATAGTACCATAATAAGTACCAGGAGTCAAATGAGAGCTGATGCCAACTATGCTGCCCTTCTCAATGCCATACTAAGTCGCCTGCATCCATGCCACCTCATCTAAATGGTGAGCACTGGTCTGCTCAGCTGTCTCGTCATGACCCTCAGCCTATGTATGCGAGGTCGTAGCCTCATATGACTCCTTCAATTCCAATTTAAAATTTAAATTGTAAAAATATTATATGTAGTTAATTGATAAACTGAAAAAATAATACTAACCACAACCTGATGATGGCGATCACCTCTAATCTCTCTAGTGTATGGATCACTATACATCCTCCCATAAACGTCGAACTCTGTAATATTGGGATGCTCGACTGCCTATAGAAATATAAAATAAACTATTTATATTTAAAGTTATATAAAATATTTAATAAATATACTTACCATATTCTCTCTATGAAAAATGAATATACGGCTACTAGCTCGATGCGTCACCTCCTGCCTCCTCCGGTTTTGTCGTCCCACTGAATATCTCCTCTGAAATCCACCACCCAACTAGTGTAAACATAATCCATCCCAAACGTGATATGAAATGTACTCTGGTCGGTGGGCTCTACACGACTCATCATATTCGGTGACCCCTAATTTCTTAATGGCTGTCCTTCCCAAATTGTGAAAAAACTGACGGAAATGGTCACACATAGAAACCTACCATGCCACGTGGATAGCGTCACGCATGCTATCATCGATAGGATACCATAAATCCTAAAATAATATATAATATCGTGTTGTTAATAAAATAAATTTCAAAATAAATATTTTTTGTTTACATACCAACAAATGATAAACCATGTCGCGTGGCACATCAACGAGAATCTGTTCCCATGTGATCAATGGATGAGGAAAATAATTGCACAAGATAGCACCCCCTGTCCAATAGCTACATGCTCAAAACTGTGAAAAATGAATAAATAATCAAACTATTATTATATATATAAATAAATTAATGAAATATAACTAAAATAAATAGGTTACCATACCTTCGTGTGCATGGATTGAAACCAAGATGTGGACATCACTCGGGAATAGGGTCTGGAATCATCAGTCGTGTAAGACCGTGCCCCCTCCACGTACCCCCTGAACCACCAGTATGCTGAGGGTTAAATGATCCAAAATCCCCCTCATCCAATAGTAGGTGAGACTCCTGCAACTCGAGAAATATCTCAGTGTCCATCTGAAACACAAAATTATTTTTGTTAGGAGATAGTTGAAAATAACTATTATATATAGATATATATTAGTTATGATTATAATCAGAATTTAATTGTGTCAATGTTCATCTTCATCCTCTTCTCCATAGCTATCAGTGTCAATTTCTTCATCTTCCTTCTAAGCATCATCAATATCCATATAATTTTCAGTTTCAACATCTCTTGTCATTTTAAATTCATTTGTAACATCATTAACATCTTTATCACCATCGATCCTTAATTTTGGGGTGTCATCATCGATATTCAAGTCTCTTTGTGAATTAGATGGATTTTGAGCAGTATCTTGAAAAATTTCAATTCCTTCCTTCCACTTCATCAGAACCACATTCATTTTGAGTAAACTGATTTTCCCGAGATTTTATTTTTATTATGCTCCACCAATCGCTCAAGTCTCTTGAAGTAGCACAATACATTGAATAATAAATTTGATGTGCCTGTTGAGTGAGTAAAAATGGTTCATTTACTTCAAGAAGACTTTTTTATTTAATATCGATGATTCCATGAGTCAGATGAACATGAAAGCCTCTCTCAGTATCCAACCACCTACATTTAAACATTGTTATATAATTATGTCATAGATAACACAGCTCAACAATTTCATCCAAAATTCCATAAAATTCAACTTCAGTTTCTCTGTGATGTGATCCTCTCAAGAAAACTCCACTGTTCATTGTTTTTTTTGAA
Source organism: Viscum album (assembly GCA_963277665.1). Classification (NCBI taxonomy): domain Eukaryota; kingdom Viridiplantae; phylum Streptophyta; class Magnoliopsida; order Santalales; family Viscaceae; genus Viscum; species Viscum album. The sequence goes on from OY728122.1 coordinate 1,261,729,265, forward strand.
TCCCCCTATTAATGTGTATGAAATCGAAAACCATTCACTAAATATGCATTGTAAGATTTAACTGTTTTGGATGGTGGGTTACTCAACATACACATTCAATTATCAATTTTATCAGCATATTGAGACACATGAAAATTTGTAAAACAATTATCAATATAATAAATAATAAATGGAATTGATATTAAACCATCAATAATTTATGTTACCAGTTTTTGAAACCATTGAGAATTTTTTTGTCGGCGTTCTTTCATAGCAGCTGCTGTAATTTGTGGAAGTACTTTCTTGATATGATTATCATATAACCTAAAAATAAAATAATTTTAATTACTGTAACATAAATAATATAATAAGCGATACAAATACTCATAGGGAAAATGATGTCATTTCTTCATAGTTGAGCAGAACCTATTTATGTGCTCGGTGATGTTCATCATATGAAAGCCATCGTTCATGAACTCCACCGAAACCAAGATTTGGATAATTAAAAACTATTAATTTATTGTCCATTTCTTCATTAAAATTCCCCTCATTCCGCCCCATGCTATTCTATTTTGAGGTATATTGAGATTTAAAATAATCAGATACGAAAAAACAAATTTCCTCTTGCAAATAAGCTTCAACAATTAAGCCTTCAACTGATTCTTTGTTACGTATTTTTTCTTTAATTTCTGCATGCATCTCTAGAATGGGTACATCCATCGAAACTGTACCGGACCTCCACATTTCTATTCATTTGAAAAATGTAATATCAGATGTTCCATTGAGTCAAATAAAGCCGGTGGAAAGATTTTTTCTAGTATACATATTATTACAGAAACATCTTCTTCTAGTTTTCTTAGCACATCATAGTCTATTGTCGCTGCACAAATGTCTCGAAAAAAATATGATATGTCAGTTATTGAATCTCAAATCCTAGGATTCATCAAACCTCTGAATTCAATCGGCATATGTCTTTCCATTATAACATGACAATCATGACTTTTTAATCCAGTAATATCACCATTCTTAACACATCTTACCAAATTGGAATCATATCCATCTGTAAGTCTCAAATCTGTAATCCAATGACAAAATAATAAGATATTATCATGGGAAAGTTTCTAAGATTCTTTTGTCTTCATTAACCTCTGTGATTTGACATTTTCAAATAATTCATGTTCTGGTCGCCTGCAAATTTGGGCAAGATATAATCCTGCCTTTACAGTATCTTTGGTCTTACCTTGTGTATCCAAAACTGTATGAAATAAATTATCAAAACAATTCTTCTCAATATGAATAACATCCAACATGTGGAGAATCAACAAATTAGACTAATATAAGAGATCCCAAAAATGCTCCGTTTTATCCAATTAAGTTCTTTCTGAAAGCCATGAATTTTTTGTTGGTTTACTGTTGGTCCAAATGTGATGGGGGGTAAAGAAAATACAACTGATATTAACTCTATACCTGAGATCATATTTGGAGGATTATCCCTTTCAATTTTACCTTTTCTAAAATGATATTTGTTCCTCTGATAAGAATGATTGGTTGGAAGAAATCTACCCTGACAATCAAAATTGCAAGGTTTTTTTCCATTGACCAGCATAAAGGCTTTGTTTTCTTTCATACAGTATGGACATGATTTTGGACCATTGTACTCCAACCAGATAACATGACATATACTGAAAAGTCACTAATCGTCCACATCAATTCATATTTTATTCTGAAATTTTGTTTCGCATCAACATCATATATATTAACACCATCACTCCACAATTGAATTTAACTCATCAATCAATGGTTTAAAATAAACATAAATAATCATTTTCGGATGTCCTAAGATTAATAGAGTCAAAATGTTATAAGGCTCCTTCATCAACATCCATGGAGGAAAATTTCACGGAGTTATAAAGATAGTCCAACATGAATACGGACTACCATAAGAACCAAACAGACAAAAACATTCAGTAGAAAGACCCAGTCGCACGTTTCGGGCTTCTATAGCAAAAGACGGATGCAGACGGTAAACATGTTTCCATGAATCACCATTAGATGGATGATTCAAGCTTTTATCAGTTGAAATATTGGTTTTGTGCCATGACATCATTGACGCGGTGTTCAGAGACATAAATAAACGCTGCAACCTGGGTGTAATGGAGAAATATCTCAATTGTTTTACTGGAATCGATCTAGAATTCCCTGGTTGAGCTTCTTTATATCTCGATTGTCCATATGTGGAAAAATTATCCAATGACTCATTTTCTCTAGAATATAAGATTCAACCATTTTTACATTCATGGATCTTCTGATAACTATGGCCCAGATTACGAATCAGCCTCTTTCTCTCATAGTAATTTGCAGGAAACACATTTCCTTCAGGTAACAGTGTTTTAACCAAAGAAAATATCTAATCAAAATAGTTTTTTGAAATTGCAATATCTAATTTAATATCCATAAATTTTGAAACTGCTTTTAATTTTGTTATCTTACAACCAGGATATAATGCATCCTCAGAAGACCTCAACAACTCATAAAATTCAGATGGTGCCAACTGAGGAGTTAAATCAATATCATCGAGAATTTCGATTTGTTGCACAGATGGAACTGTAACATCATGTACTAAATTTTGAAACCGTGATGGATCCAGAATCAAGTTATTAGGATCTTCTCTAGAACTGCGTTCATCGTGTTGATACCAAAAAACATAATCTGGTGAAAACCAAACCGCAATAGATGTCCCCCAACCCTGTCAAATGTGTCAAATGTTCTCAGAGCAAATTTTTTACAAGGACACTTAATTGTACCTTCTGAAACATATTCTAGTTTTAAGGATGAAAATGCTAAGAAAGCTTATACACCATCAATATATACAGGATTTAAACCATAACCATTTGGATTTCTACGTGGATTTATCCAAGATCGATCATCTAATAATGACTGATGTCGACTTCCTTGTTCCATATTTTTCTACATAAAATATAAAATCTTCACTGTTTTTGTATAGTTTGAAATTATAAAAACACTATCTAAAAAAGAAGATAAATAATTACAACTACTTAATAATTATCATTAATTAAGGGCGACACAATTTCCAGTGGATTGACAGCTACTCTTTTTTCTGACAGCTCATTTAATTGCATATTTCTCACACTTATTATTGCTAATTATTCCTAATTATTCCTAATTATTGCTAATTATTACAAATTATTTCAAATTATTACTAATTGTTACTAATTATTAAAACTTATTACTAATTATTACAATTTATTACTAATTATTACTATTTTTTACTATTTATTACTAATTTAGCAGTACTTAGCAATACATAGAAAAAGGAAAACTACTTGAATAATGAAAGAAAATTTGGTAATCATCGTTGTGGAGATGATTACAAATTTTCCCTTCATTATCCAAGTAGATTTTGTTTACTAATTATTAGTAATAAAAAAATTATATTATTAATATTTACAAAAAACAATATTAATATTTTTAAAATAATAATAAAATTTATAAAATATTAAAATTGTCAATACTCAAAACAGACTTTGTTCTATTATTAACATGTTAAAATCTCAAATTTTCATCAATTTTCACGTCATGCGCAATAAAGAGTCTGTGTCAGTCATGTCCAATGTAAACTCTATAATTGTACATGCATAGTTGATCACCTAGCACGTCGTGTTGCAATGGGATGACCAAAGTAATGACATTCTCGTCTCTAAGAATCATCTCACATGACACTTTAGATAAATCATTCTTCCTTAATAATTTGAGAGGATATCATTATCTTTCCCTTAAATTTTCAAGGAAGATTGGTCTATGTAAAGGTTCATGTGAGATAATTCTTATAGGTAAGAAGGGAATGACTTGGTTTTTCGGATTACAACACTACTAGCGAGGTGATCAACCACACAAGGACAATTAAAGAGATTACATTGGATATGGCTGACACAAAATTTTTATTGCACATGACCTGACAATTGGTGAACCTTTGATATTTGAACATGTTAAGAATAGATAAAACCCTATTGAGAATATTGATTATTTTAAAATTTTATAATGTTTTTATTATTTTAATAATATTAATATTGTTTTTTCATAAATATTGATAATATAATTTTTTACTACTAATTATTTCTAATTATTTCTAATTATTGATAATTATATGTAATTATATGTAATTATATCTAATTATTACTAATTATTATTAATTATTACTAATTATTAGTAATTATTACTAATTATTAATAATTATTGCTAATTATTACTAATTATTACTAATTATTACTAATTATTACTAATTATTACTAATTATATCTAATTATTACTAATTATATCTAATTTTTACTAATTATATCTAATTATTCCTAATTATAGCTTATTATTCCTAATTATAGCTAATTATTACTAATTATTGCTAATTATTACTATTTGTAGCTAATTATTTCTAATTATTACTAATTAATTCTAATTATAGCTAATTATAGCTAATTATAGCAAATTATAGCAAATTATTTCTAATTATAGCTAATTATTGCTAGTTATAGCTAATTATTGAAAATTATAGCTAATTATATCTAATTATAGCTAATTATAGCTAATTATAGCTAATTATAGCTAATTATTACTAATTATAGCTAATTATTACTAATTATAGCTAATTATTACTAATTATAGCTAATTGTATAAATTTATAGCTAATTATTACTAATTATAGCTGTTTATTACTAACTATAGCTATTTATTACTAAATATAGCTAATTATTACTAATTATTCCTAATTATTTCTAATTATTACTAATTATTTCTAATTATTACTAATTATTTCTAACTATAACTAATTATTTCTAATTATATCTATTCACAGCTAATTATATTTAATTATAGCTAATTATAGCTAATTATAGCTAATTATAGCTAATTATATCTAATTATAGCTAATTATAGCTAATTATAGCTATTTATTAGTAATTATAGCTAATTATAGCTAATTATAGCTATTTGTTAGTAATTATTGCTAATTATTCCTAATTATTCCTAATTATTCCTAATTATTCATAATTATTCCTAATTATTCCTAATTGTTCCAAATAATTCCTAATTATAGCTATTTATTACTAATTATTCCTAATTGTTCGTAATTATAGCTAATTATATCTAATTATAGCTAATTATATCTATTTATTGCTAATTATATCAAATTATAGCTAATTATATCTATTTATTGCTAATTATTGCTAATTATTGCTAATTATAGCTTACTATAGCTAATTATAGCTAATTATTGCTAATTATTGCTAATTATTTCTAATTATTGCTAATTATTCCTAATTATTTCTAATTAATCCTAATTATTACTAATTATTTCTAATTATTAGTAATTATTATTAATTATTACTAATTATTACTATTTATTACTAATTGTTACTAATTGTTACTAATATTCACTAATTCTTACTAATTATGACTAGTTATTACTAATTATTACTAATTATTACTAATTATTACTAATTATTACTAATTCTTACAAATTATTAATTATTCATAATTATTACTAATTATAGAAAATTATTAATAATTATTACTAATTATTCCTAATTATTCCTAATTATTCCTAATTATATTTAATTATATCTATTTATTTCTAATTATATCTAATTATAGCTAATTATATCTATTTTATTGCTAATTATTGCTAATTATTGCTGATTATTGCTAATTATAGCTAATTATAGCTAATTATTTCTAATTATTGATAATTATTGCTAATTATTTCTAATTATTGCTAATTATTGCTAATTATGGCTAATTATTGCTTATTATTGCTAATTATTCTTAATTATTCATGATTATTACTAATTATTCTTAATTATTACTAATTATTCAAAAATTATTACTAATTATTACTAATTACTACTAATTATTACTAATTACTACTAATTATTACTAATTACTACTAATTATTACTAATTACTACTAATTATTACTAATTACTACTAATTATTACTAATTACTACTAATTATTACTAATTATTACTAATTATATCTATTTATTACTAATTATATCTATTTTTTACTAATTATATGTATTTATTACTAATTATATCAAATTATATCTAATTATAGTTATTTATAGCTAATTATAGCTAATTATAGCTAATTATAGCTAATTATAGCTAATTATAGCTAATTATTCTTAATTAATTACTAATTATAGCTAATTATTACTAATTATAGCTATTTATTTCTAATTATAGCTATTTATTACTAATTATAGCTATTTATTACTAATTATACCTATTTATTATTAATTATTGCTAATTATATCTAATTATTACTAATTATATCTAATTATTTCTAATTATATCTAATTATTTCTCATTATACCCATTATAACTAATTATTACTAATTATAGCTAATTATTACTAATTATATCTAATTATTACTAATTATATCTAATTATTACTAATTATATATAATTATTAGTAATTATATCTAATTATTACTAATTATATCCAATTATTACAAATTTTATCTAATTATTACTAATTATATCTAATTATATCAAATTATTACCTATTATATCTGATTATTACTAATTATATCTAATTATTCCTAATTATTAATAATTATATCTAATTATATCTAATTATTCATAATTATTACTAATTATATCCAGTTATTACTTATTATATCTAATTATTACTAATTATTCCTAATTATATCTAATTCTTCCTAATTATATCTATTTATTTCTAAATATAAATATTTATTCCTAATTATATCTATTTATTCCTAATTATATTTACTTATTTCTAATTATATCTATTTATTTCTAATTATATCTATTTATTGCTTATTATAACAATTTATTGCTAATTATATCTATTTATTGCCAATTATATCCAATTAAAATTAATTATAACTAATTATTTATAATTATAACTAACAATATCAATTTCTTAGTAAAACTAAATATAAATAAAAATCAATTGAAATCTAATTAATTAGAACTAATAAACTACAATTAAAATCAACATAAAAAATCCAATAAATATAAAAAAAATAAAATATAAATACATTAAACTTTGAGATTGTAAAAATATTGACGCCCTCTGATTGCTCTCATTTAAAAAATTTCAACTAAAAGAAAATTTCTCTTTGAAACTGAAAAATGAAGAGAGAGAGAGAGAGAGAGAGAGAGAAAGATTTGAATGATTTGAAAAAAACGGATGGGGGTATATATATGTTAGATTAGTTGCGACGAGATTATTAGTGACGGGATTCCCGTCGCAAATTATAGTATTTGCGACAGGGCCCATCGGAATTACCCTCGCCCGCATTAATTACAGTCGGTGGATAAAAGGTTAGTTGCGACGGGACACATCGCAAATTGTACCTGCTGACAGTCTTTTTGCGACGGAACGACATTCCATCGCAAAAAGTTATTGACCGTTGCTGGGTATTTGCGACGGGACCTGTCGCAAAAACACCTGTGCGGTTTGGCGCGCAAGTCGTGCCAAACTATTTGCGACGGAAGACGAAATACCATCGCAAATAATTGGTTATTTGCGACGGGCAACTTTCCCCGTTGAAAATAGCTTCCTGGACGGGTTATTTGCGACGAGAAGAAATCTCACCGCAAATAGTGATTTTTCCCATAGTGTCATATATACTCCATATTTTTAATGAAACCATCCTTAGTACATTCCTTTAAATCGTGGACGAATCACATTGCTTTGCAAGGTGGTAGTCCACTGTACACACGAACGATGTTATCGTATTCCAAAAAATGGAAAGAATGAATTTATGTTTTATATAATAAATAAATAGCCATTATAACATCATAAATATCATATATATAAAATATAAAATATAAATTAATCATTATTACAAACCTTTAAAGGAGGTAATGTATGAGTTAAAGATATAGGTTCATGAGGTGGAACTCCGCCGTACACACAAATGATGATTGGGTATCTCATTCGATGGAAGTGTGTGTGGTTGTAGGTTTTACTCTTAACATAAAAATCTATACTTATATGGAAGATAATGATGTTATTATATAATAATTATATAATAATAATTAAATGGGGTAAAGAAGAAAATAAAATAAAAATGTTTTTCAAAATAAATTACCCCTTCTTATGGTATCCTCCTTATGATTGAACTAATGCATTATATGTTGTATTTATGAAAAATCTATGTGTTATAAGATGCATAATGGTATGTTTGTGGGTGAATTTGGTAAGGTTTCTGTTGGTCGGTGTAGATGACTCAAGAGGGAGTGAATTGAGTATCTATAAAAATTTCTATTTAAAATTGGTTCTTTAAAATAGCATCCCCTATTAAAATAATAACTAAAGCACGTTTTTATTGAATTTATAAAAGTCGTGAAAGTTCAATTAGTTTCTCAAAAGAATGATTAGTTCTCAGTTTTTACAATATTAGATTAGAATAACTTTGATGCTAATTTGCTGATTCAAAACACTTTCTCTACTAAATATAAATGTTCAGTTTATTTTGATGTGAGAAATACATAATAGATAAAAATATTAGACAAGCAGCACAACAGATAAAAATAAGAGGTTGAGTCTCAGGCTAAGAATTAGTCTTCTTCACTTGGTGATTACCTCCCACCAAGAAATTTATATTAAAAAACTTTTGATCCTCACCCTAGATTGGGGTTCATAACATCACACAGGGTTGTCCATGTCACACATGACCTCTAATACAATTAATCCTGGGGGAAACAAACAAATAGATCACATATGATCTCTTCCACAGTTCAATGTGGGATACAAGAGTAAAAATGGATTGAGAGTGAGGATATTATGGTATCTTCCAACTATGCTCAGGAGACAGTGTGTGAGATACAAATATATCCACACACTACTCAAATAGAAACCAAAAGATCACAATAGTGTTATGAAAGAAAAATAGGGTTTAGAAATCTCTGTGTGTTGTGTAGTAAAGCTCTGGACTCAATGAATGTAAAGAAAATTGATATTCGAGACCTCTTCAGAAAGTTGGCTTCAGAACAGAGTGTCATAGTTTCTGTAATCATGCTTCCAGATGTGAAATGGTTCATCTCTTCTTTTGTGAGGATGTTCACCAAGATCTAGTAGGTTGTTTCTTGAAAAAATTCATGTGAGCTCAAGCATTGAGTTCCTCTATTTTCAATATTGTGTATTCGCTTTGTTTTTTTTTCAATGAGTTTTTTTCGAACTCACTTTTTAGGTTGAGGTTGAAGTCCTTTTAACATCATTATCTACTAGGCATGAAGACCTCGACACATGCATGTACCTCATATTTTCGACGGATTGTCCTATGAAAAACATTAAATAATGTCAGAAACATTACATTGTCTAAATTTGACCGTTAGAAATAAATTTTAATTAATAAGAATGAAACAGTTATTTTTCAGTATTGGTGAGTCGTTTTCATTGGTATGTCTTCTTCAGTATGATTGCATCGATCCGTCATCATCGGTGTTTCATCTTCGATGTGTCATATTTGGTGTGTCATCTTCGGTGTGTCGAGCATTGGTGTATCGAACAACAGTGTGTCAAACCTCGTTGTGTCGAACATCAGTGAGTCAAACACCGGTGGGTCGAACCTTGGTGTGTCGAACAATGGTGTGTCGAACATCAGTGTGTCGAACATCGGCTTGTCAAGCATCAGTGTGTCGAGCATCGGTGTGTCGACCATGAGTGTGGCCAACATCAGTGTTTCAATCATCGGTGTGTCGAATATCGGTGTGTCGAACATCGGTGTGTTGAACATTGGTGGGTCGAACATCATTTGGTTTCCCGGAAATCTAAAAAGCCTATGAAGAGTATGTCTTACAGAAATCATTACACGACTAAGTGACAACCTAAAATACTAGTATAAATACACTTGTAAACATATAGATTTATAAATATAAGTTATTTCTTTATTGAAGTATATTGTTCAAAGTGAAATAATTTATTTTCATGGATATATTTAAAGAACTGAAAGAGTAGAATCTATAAATTGACATTATTTGTGATTATGAACACTACCATATCATAGAGGGCCCAACAATCTACTGCATTTTGATAATCACTAATTATGGAATATATAAAAACAAAACGAATAAAAAATAAGTGGGCATAACATATATCACTGAAGAAGATTATGAAATCTAACTAAGTCATTACCTTGCTTGAGGTTTTAAAACAAATCTCCCCCTCAGTAAAAGGATTATGATGAGTATATGTCATGTGTACTATACCAGAAATTCTCCCCCTTAGACTAATAATGTATGCCTTATTCATTTTCTCCCCCTTTTGGGATTAGAAAAAAATAGAGTAGTAGAAAATAAGAGGGGGGATATCATCAAAGAAATACAATATAAAGATTTCCATTAAGATACATAAATGTACTAGACAAGAAAAAAAGATCAAATACCTTTAAAAAACAATCCATCACTATGGGATTTTCTTCTAAGGGTCTTTTACATTATCTGAAGGATCCAAAGGAGGTGGAGAATGTTTTGGTGTTTTAGAGGATATAGGTGGTCTGAAAATAACACCATGCAGGATAACACCTATAGGTACATTTTATGCAAGGCTATGCCTTACTTCTAACAACACACAACTGGGAGTTTGTTTTGTAATGACCGGTCGAATCTGGGAAAGAGCCTGAGAGTCATTAATTGGAGAAGGAGGCCAAGAGACTGTACCAATAGAAGCTGCAGGAGGGACCACAATGGCTTCATCCAGGACATTCTGATATAGCAAAAGAATATTGGTGAAATCATTAATGGTTTCACCACCATATTCCATAGCTTTATCGAAGTCATCTTTATTATCCATGAATAAATTTAGTAAAGGGGTAATCTCATTCAATTGAGTAACTTGCTTCTTTAAAGATTTGGTGACATGAGGTATTCTGAGATTCTTTGATAGAAACTTGAAGCTATTTACGAGGCCATGCTGGGTATAAATCATAGTAAAGTACTTATCCACCATTTATTTAATCTCTTTCTAACTAGCAGAGGTTTCATTGGTTCACTGCTTAACCATATTTTACATGAGGTCCGTATTTCGATGCACCATTTCAAGAGTTTCTTTTTCTGAAACACTATGAATACATTGGAGATCCTCTCTCATCACATCCTTGAGAGACTCCAAATCGGAAACAACACCTTTCCCACTTCTAGAACTGGATGGGCCAGTTAACATTTTTCCAAGCTCCACATTCATCTTCATCAGATCCACACTGAGTAGATGAGTCACCAAATTCCTACAAACTTCCAGAACACCACTGAAGGAGGTCCTAAAGTCAATGGTTAGATAACTTAACTCATTTATCATCTTTCTTACTTCTTCTCTCAGCTAAATATTGTGCCTAATAATGGTTTATGCTATGGTAACGAGACTTGGTTGAATCTCCTGAATCTCTATTCATGCAATCATCATTGCACCATCATAAAAAATGCCTATTAAAGTAGAGGATTCACTTCTGGATCCAAGCGAGGATAACATTGACTCACATATATCATTTTCAAATTGTTCCAAATCATCCTTATAGACATATTCACTGGTCCCGGTCTGTGCTACGGGCTCTACTACTCCAGGTGGGATTGGTGGAATAGGTGAAATAGTTTCTCGTTTTGCTTGGAATTTAGGAGCAGGAGGAGGAGGTACCCTCTCCTCATCTGAGTCATACTCCATACCGAAAATAATGTATTCGGGATAGTTTTTCCTCTCTCTAATATAGGTTTAGTCTCTTGTATCAATAGTATCATTCGTGACCCCTCATCCCTGAGGGTTAGGAACAACATCATCTTCATCAAAATTTTCATCTAGTCCACTAGCAATAACAACATTTCTGGGTATATGAATCAACTGAACATTAGGTTCTGCATGATCACCATCCACTTCAACTCCACCTAGAATATCCTTAATTTGAGGCACTTGATCCTCAGCTTCGTCCTCAGGGCCACCATCCATACGTTCATTTAATTCCTGAATGATTTATTGATTGTAATAATTAGGATGGGGTGATCTGTCCTCATGTTCAGAATCTCTATGACCAACAACCTCTTATTCAACATTCTCAACACGATCACCAGATCCATGTAAAAATTCCTCACTGGATCTATCCACCACTTGTTGTCCCACTTATAAAGAATCATATACATTCTCATCATTTCCTTCATCATCATCATCATCATCAGACACCTCATCTGAGTTACATACATACCCTTCAACTCCAGCACCCGCAATCTCTTCCTCATCCACATATTCTAATAAAGATTCTCTTGAGGGTAAGTCTTAAGTTGGACATGTAGTTCCTTAACACATATCTTTTTTAATTTTAGAAATATCAGGATCCATACTATCATCAAAAGGAGATCCTTCCTCCCTTGACACTTCACTCTCAACATCCCCATCAGAATAAAAAGGTTTTTCTCCTAGTTTGAGACCTGGATCAACTTGATCCTTTGGTCTAATAGGATGGCCAACTAGATTAAAATCCTCATACAACCTTTCCTCATCACCTACCCAGTATTAATTCCATGGGTTCTATATGATCTTCATCCTTTTAAAAATATCTTTTTGAATACAGTAACCACAACATGAATTTATTACTTCATATCTAACTTCCACACAACCTAATCTTTTTAACATGGTAGAGATCATCCTCAGATAGTATAAACATGTTTCCTTCTTGGATGGATTTATCAAATCAAACACATGCACCATTAGATACCTACACAGGTTCACTTTTATCTCATGTTTCAACATATAGATTAAGAATTCATCCTAATACTTCACAGTAGAGAAATCTCCCTTTCTTGGGAAGATATGTTGTTGAATAAACAAAAACAATAATTTTACATCTCATTCAAAATCACTTTCAAAAATCCTCCTAGATTATCCATTTCTACTCAGCTCCTTTAGAGCATTTTCATATGTGATCAAATCAGAGGAAGGTGGAAGATTACTCGAATAATCAGCATAGACACCTTCATGAGGAATCTCCAAGAACTCATCCCATTACATAGACAAAAAATATACTTCATTTCCCTTTACTACTGACTTTATTCCTGCTGCCTCAGCTTCATCCAGAGATATCAACAAATGTTGATAGAATTCATTCAGTGGTGGGGGATAACATGGTATTTCACTGTTAGCAAACTAGCTAAGCCACCCTTGAGATTCTAGTAATTTTAATTAAAACTATTTTCTCGAATGAAGCCACTCAGCAGACACTTCTTTTTCAAACCTAACCAATCTAATTTGTAAGATAAGTTTTTCATTCCCACTAGAGTCACCTTTATTATTCTTAGTAGTAGGTTATTTTCTTGGATCTTCAATAGTGTGCTATGTCGTTTCCATGTCGAGGCCTCAGATTCCAAAATAGTTGAGGATGAGGGTCGAGAGGTAGAGTGACAATGGATTGAAGGCTTTACGGTAGTGGGAAGGAGAAAGGTCGGGCTGGATTGAACTAAATATAACATTTATGGATTGGATACCATAAAACATAAAATTTAAACACAAAAAAATCATTCAAAACAATGTAGTTTAATTTAAAATAGATATAATTACAAATGAGTCCATAAAAACATTGATTTCACTGAAATGGTTTTTGAGATATGTTTCAATAGATCGGGTTCGGGAGATCCATTTCAAGAGATCTGTTTTAGGAGACCGGTTTTAGGAGATCAGTTTCAGGAGATCAGTTTCAGGAGATATATTTTTGGATATCAGTTTCAGGAGATCGATTTCAAGAGATTGGTATCAGGAGATCCGACTGATTTATCATTCCTAGTTCATGTATGATTTAATTCATTCTCTCAGAATGAAACGGTTTAGTGAATATATATCAATAAGATGATGTTCAGTCCCAATAAATTCAAGAGTTATATCTCGTTTTTGATAACGATCCCTCAAAAAGTGGTGTCTTACCTCAATATGCTTTGTTATAGAATGAAAAATTGGATTCTTAGAAATGTTAATAACATTTTTTTTCATAGTTTATGGGGATATGTTTTAATTAAAATCCATCTTCTAATAAGGTGTGTTTCATCCAGAAAAATTTTTCCCAACAACTACCAGTAATAATGTATTCTGCTTCAGTAGTTGATAATGCAATTGTATTTTTCTTTTTACTACACCATGTTATTATTGACATTCCCAAAAAGTGTCATGTTCTAATGGTACTCTTTATATCTAACATACATCCACCAAAATCAGCATCTGTATAGATATCTAAATCAAAAGGTTGTCCTTTAGGATAGAACATTCCTATGTTAGTTGTATATTTAATGTATTTGAAAATTCTTTGAACAGAATTTAAATGCATCTCTTTTGATTTTGTTTGAAATCTCAGACACATACACGCACTGAACATAATATCTGTCCTACTAGAAGTTATCCCTATCAAACTCCCAATCATTCCTCTATAAGAAGTCTGATCAACTGATATTCTTTTTCATAAAGATCTAACTTACATGTACAACTCATAGGGGTTTCACTACTCCTAGTGCTATCAAAGTCGCATCTTTTCAAAAGATATGGAGTGTACATACATTGATTTTAAATAATACCATCTTTATTTTGATGTATTTGAAATCCAAGAAAATATTTTTGATCACCCATTAAACTCATTTCAATCTCACATTGCATTATGTATGAAAACTCTTTACATAAAGAGTTCTTAGAAGAGCCAACGATAATATCATCTATATATATTTGGGATATTAAAACATCTTTAGAAATTATTTTTATAAATAATTTAGTATCCGTGAGTCCTTTTGTAAAGTCTTTAGAAATAAAAAAGTTACTCAACCTTTCATACTAAGCTCTTGGAGCTTGTTTCAAACCATATAATTTTTTCGATAATTTGAAACCGTGATTTGGAAAAAGTGGATTTGTAAAACCTGAGGGTTGTTAAAAAAACATCCTCAATTATATTACCATTTAATAATGCACTTTTGACATCCATTTGATAATGTTTAAAATCAACGTGTTCTACATAGGCAAGTTAGATCCTAATTCCCTCATGTCTAGCTACTAATGCAGAGGTCTCTAAATAATCATTTCTCTCTTCTTGAATATATCCTTGTGAAACTAGTCTATCTTTACTTATAATTATATTTCCACCTTAATCTACTTAATTTATAAACACCCATTTGGTTCCTTTGGTCTAAGTATCCTTCAGTCTATTTACATGTTTTAAAACATTATTTCATCCAAACTGATTATGTTCTTCTTGCAGGGCCATTACCCAAAATTCATCATTGTTTGCATCATTGATATTTTTAGGTTCATGAAATAATACGAAATCTAGATATTTAACCAAGTTTCTTAAGGAATCTCTCGTTTGTGTTCCACTATCTAAATCTCTAACAACATCATCTATGGGATGATTCTTAAGGGTCATTGTTGGTCTAGGGAAGGTAGGACATGATATTTCATATTGGTCAGTTTGATCTAGTTCACTATGGTTAGGATCTGGAGAATTTCTAGAACTGGATGTTTTCACATATTCCTTCATATGATGATTTGAGGTTATATCATTAATGTTGAGATTGAATATATCCTATTCAATATTTTCTAGTGACGTCTTGGGGTCATATGGATCTGATTCATCAAAAATGATGTGTACAGATTCCTCCACACATTTGGTTTTCTTATTAAAGACATTATAGGCTTTGCTTGATGTAGAATATCCCAGAAATATTCCTTCATCACTTTTGGAGTCAAATTTATCTAAATTATCTTTAGTGTTCAGAATATAAACTTTACATCTAAATACTTTAAAATAACCTACTTGGGGTTTCCTATTACTCCACAACTCGTAATGAGTTTTCTTAAGGATGGGTCTAATTAAGACTATGTTTATTATATAAAAATCAGTATTAAAAGCTTCATCCTAGAAATAAATGGGTAGATCATATTCATTAAGCATAGTCTGATCAATTTACTGTAAGGTTCTATTTGTTATTTCTACCACACCATTCTGTTGAGGTGTCCTAGGAGTAGAGAAGTTATGATTATAGCCATTTTGAGTAAAAAGCTTCAAAATCCTGATTTTCAAACTCACAGTCAGGACCACTTAAGGATTTAATCTTAAAACAACTGAATTTTATAAACACCTAACATACATGATAAAAATGTGAAAAAACATCACTTTTATGAACTAGAAAAAAGTTCCAGGCATACCTAGAGGAATCATCTACAATTACATAAACATAATTCTTCCCATTGAGACTTGAAACACTATATGGTTGAAACAAGTCCATGTGAACCAACTTGATAGTTTAAGAAGTAGTATCTTCTTTATTTGGTTTGAAAGAGATTTTATGTTGCTTTCCTTTTTGACAAGGATTAAAATCATAATTGTCTTGAAACACTAATTTGGGTAAGTCTCTAACTATGAATTTTCTAGTTAAATTTCTAAGAGAGTGTATGTTTCAATGTACTTTTCTTCTATGCCAGATCCAATACTCTCTGTGAAAGGGATTTATACAAGAGACATTATGTGAAGCTAGTGTGTGTAGATTTATAGCATATACATTATAATTTCTAAAAGCAGTAAATACTAAATTATTCTCAGCATAAAAAACAAGGCATGCATCGGTTTTAAATTTAACATTAAATCCATCATCACACAATTGAGATATGTTGAGCTGGTTATACTTTAATCCATCAACATATATACTTTAAAATTGAAATAGAGTTAGGGTTACCAATCTGGCCTAGGCTGATGATTTTTCATTTAACATTGTCACCAAATGTGACATATACTCCATCAATCTTGATAAGACTTTTAAATATTGAAAATACCCTATCATATTACTTGAACACCCACTGTCCATGTACCATATCGATTTATAGGAGCTCTTTAGGGAGTTTAGAAACAAACCAGTTTAACCAAGAAATGATTTGGTACCCATATTGTTTAGGGTCCACATACATTAGTAATATAAACTTTAGGTACCCACACCTGTCTTATGGGTTTACTATATACAAAATATACATTGTTTGAAAAATAAACACAGTTTGGTCTTGAAGAATTAAAAATAGTAAATGGATTTGTGGAACTGGAACTTGTTGTAAAGTTCATGTTTTTGAAAAAGGTAGCAGATTTAGCAGATTTGGTTATAAAACATGATTTGGAAAAATTCATTTTTCCTGGTTGATATCCTATTCCATAAGTATACTTAAGGGCTATTAGTTTTCCATTAATTTGAGTAAGAGTATTTTTCCAATTAGTAAAATTTTATAAGTCTGCCTTTAATTGCTCAGTAGACATTTTTTAATCATTATTATCCTTGAGCAGTTGATCATTTTTTTCCTTTTCATTTATAAGTTCAGAATTAGCAGTCACACTAAATGAATGCCATTTATTCAATGATTTATACTTATTTGTTAACACATTACATGTTTCTTCTATCATATTTTATTATTCAAATAATTCATCATTTGTCATATTCTCAGACTCACATTCAAAATAATAAGAATTATGTATAGAAGAGTCTTTGGTTACCTCAGTTGTGTTTGTCATAAAACACATATTAGCCATATCATCTTTCTTATTCTGTGAAGAGCCAGATTCACTTGATCTATTCTTGGAGGCACTCCAATTGGCCTTCATTGATTTATTATAAATTGTATCCTTATTTTCATACTTTTTCTTTTATATCATCTCTGGACTGCCATCCTTGACATGTCCTTTCTTTTTACATTCGTTGCAAATGACCTCTTCTAATTTATCATTTTTCATACAATCCTTTTTCTAATTGATCTTGTTATCATACATTCCATTATAATTGGGATTTTTGAAAAACTTATTTTTCATATTGAATTTTTAGAATCGCCTATCCAACTACGACATTTCATCATCATTATAAGAAGCTACTTCATCACTACTTGAGCTTTGAATAACAGCTTGATCTTTCCCCATGTATTTACTTTTAGAAGCATTTGTCTTGAAGGCTATAGAATTTCATTTTTGGTTCATCCCTTTCTGGATTTTCCTTTAATTCATCTTCATACATCATTTATTTTCCAATCAATCCCTTCACTTACATCTTATCAATATCACATGATTCTCTAGTAAACAAAGACGTTCGACGCCATCATTTTGGTAAGCATCACAAAATATTCATGATCTGCTCTACGACTGTTAATTCTCTTCCTAAGGAAATCATGGTATTCTCAATTTCATTGAAAATGAGATACATATCAGAAATATACTCATCATGATTCATTCCGAAGTTGTCCTATTTAATAGTATATGTATTTAATCACATTTATTTAACATTAGATGGTTTTTCATGTGAAATATATATTGTGTCCCAAATTTCATGTGCAGTTTTACAAGAAGATATACAGTTAAACTTTTCATCTCCTAGTGCACAATGCATCGCATTCATTGATTTGAAATTATTATTATAGGCTGTCATGGTAGATTCATCCCAAGTGTTTTGAGCAGTTTTACGAATTGCATATTTACTTTCAATAGTAGTCATGACTTCAAATCCCATGATTTCTAGATGTATTTTCATTTCAAGCATCCACTAAGAATAATTAGTTCCATTAAAAAATTTGGCTTATTGGTAGTATCCTCTTCTAGTCTATTTTCCATGATACTGAATTTAGTAGAATTAAAAAGGGATGAAAATTTAGAAATAATAGAAATTTTGAGAACATTGAAATACAACTATAATCACAGTTGAAACAATTTGAAAGACTAACAATTACTTTCCAAAAAATTCCTCTAATACCAAATTTTGGTCAGAGAAGATGACTCAAGAGGGGGTGAATTATGAATCTTTAAAAATTTATATTAAAATTTGGTTCTTTAAAATAGAATCCCAATATTATAGTAATAATCAATGTCAGATTGTAGTGAATTTATAAAAGTCATGAATGTTCAATTAGTTTCATAGAAGATTGATTAGTTATCTGTTTTACTAATCAAATATTAGAAAAAAATTTGAAGCTAATATACTGATTCAAAAAGATATAAATACTTTCTAAACTAACTATCAATGTTTAGTATATCTTAATTCGATAAATACATAACATATAAAAATATAACACAAACTACACAATAGATAAAAAAAGAGGTTCAGTCTCAAGATAAGACTTAGTCCTCTTCACTTAGTGATCTCCTGCTGCAAAGCAGTTTATATTATTAAACTTTTGTTCCACACCCTAGATCGGGGTTCACAATAGAAAAACAGGGATTTCCAGGTCACAGTTGACCTCTACAATAGTTATTCAAGGGAAAAAATAATAAAATGTTCACACAGGATATCTTCCACAGTTCTACGTGGGATATAAGAGTAAAAGTGATTGAGTGTGAGGATATTTTGGTATCATACCATTATGCTCTGGAGACAGTGTGTGTGATACAAACAGATATACACACTACTCAAATAGTAACCACATGATCAAAACAGTGTTATGAATGAAGAATTAGGTTTAGAAATCTCTATGTGTTATGCAGTAAAGCTCTGGACTCAATGAATGTAGAGAAAAATTATATTCGAATCCTCTTTTGAAAATTGGCTTTAGAATAGAGTGTCGCTGTTTTTGTAATCTTGCTTCTAGGTGTGAAAAGGTTCAACTCTTCTTTTTTGAGGATGCTCAGCAAGATTTAGTAGGTTGTTTCTTGTAAAACATGTTATGATCTCAAGCATCGAGTACCTCTATTTTCAATATTTTGTATTTGCTCAGTCGGTTTTTCTGTATGTTTTCTTCATGCACACTTTTTAGGTTTATGTTGAAATACTTTTATACCCCAAGGTCCAATAGTCATGAATATCTCCACATGTTCATGTACCATGTACTCTATATGTATTGTCCTATAGAAAACATTAAATAACTTCAGAAACATTAATTTTTCTAAATATGACCGTTAGAAGTAAATATGAATTTATAAAAATGAAATAGTTATTTATGACTATCAGTGAGTCATTTGCATCAGTCTGTCTTCTTTGGTCTATTAGTATCAGTCTGTCATCTTTAGTATGTCATGTTTAGTGTATCATCTTCAATGTTCCATCTTTGTTGTGTCGAACATTGGTGTGTCAAACTTGGGTTTGTCGAACATCTCTTTGTCGAACATCGGTTTGTCGAACGTCGTTGTGTTGAACTTCAGTGTGTCAAACATCAGGATGTCGAACATCAGTGTGTCGAACATTGGAGGGTCGATCATCGGTGTGTCGAAATAGGGTGTGTCGAACAGGGGTGTGTCGAACAGGGGTGTGTCGAACATCAGTGTGTCGAACATCGGTGTGTCAAACATCAGTGAGTTAAACATTGGTGTGTCAATCAACGGTGTGTTGAACATCGGTGTGTCGAACATAGGGGTGTCAAAATTTGGTGTGTGGAACATCGGTGTGTCCAACATTGTTTTGTTTCCAAGAAATCAAAAAATCCAATAAAGATTTTGTCTTATACTTAACATTACATGACTATGTGACATCCAAAAATACATGTCGAAATGCACTAGTAAACATATAGATTTATAAATAAATTCTATTAACTTATTAAAGTATATTGTGTAGTATGAAATAATTGATTTACTTAGAGATATTAAATGGAAAGAAATATCATAATCTATAGATTGAAATTATTTGTGATTATGAAAACTACCATACCATAGAGGGTCCAACAGTTTCATTGAACGAAATGGATTTGGAGGTCTGAATAATTCATGAAAGTGAATTCCCTTTTTTAAATGAGTTGTAATTGTATTTATTTGTAATCACAAAAAAGAAAACACAATTGGGAGGTCTCCCTTTTGACATGTGCCTCTTAAATTGAAAAATAATAGATATTTGTGATGAATTGGTAAATAAATTTTGAATGCACAGAAAATAAATTGATTTTTTATCACATAATTCCATAGTATTTATGTTTAATCATTTTTATCTTTGTAGTTTTGACAAAGGTAACTTGTATCATTTTATTCACCTATATAATTTATGAATTAATATTACCATAAAAACATATTTATGAGTAAATTTATAACAAATTATTTTAAATATTATGTTCAAATCATTATGGTGAAATCCAATTTTTGTTCAAAATCAATTTTAATATAAATGAATGTAATACACAATACCCCCATTTAACCTTAATGAAAATAATATATTTTTACTTTTTCTGATAATAATTTTTGTAAAAAACTATTTTTAATTTATTTGATAATATAAATTATTATAATTAAAAATATGGAATAACATTTTCCAAATTTTATTTATATACGTGGTATAATTTAATTAAAAATTAATCCTTCAGATGTGAAGAGAAACTGTTTATTTCTTATTGTTTTTTTAACAAACAATGTCATAGATTGGTAATGAAATTTATTACCCAAAAAAATTTATATCAAAAAATAAATTTAACAATACAAAATAAAGGTGTAATATGCTTAAACCATCAAGGAATTGATGGAAATACAGTCTCGAGTGACATAAAACCCCCTACAAACACACATTGCATCAAACCTATTTGAAATAGAATGCAGTCAGACTATAAGTCAAAATATCCCGAAAATAATGATTATCAATATGTAAATAAACACCTTATAATCATGGATTTTATATAGAAATAACTGAAATCCAAAGGTGATTCCCACTGCTCACTCATTAACAGGTTCAACACAGAATCATGTGAAATATCACTATAGAAAAAAACCCTATAATAATAGGTTGTTGATCTATAATACCAACACATAAATTTTTTTCTATAAAAAATATCAAGAAGATCCTATAAAACATAAATAAAATACCATAAAATCTAATCATCCAAAAAAATATACTCTAGGGAATAATATTTGTAAGTCAAGACTAAAGAGCGGGGGTCAAAGGTCCATCAAAGGAAATACATGAAAAATATACTATATAGACTTCAACATTGATTAAAACATAATAAGTCACCAGGATGATAAATTATTTAATATTTTAGTATCCATTCACATGATTCTAATAGCTATCCTATGACAAGTCAAAATCTGGGGGCACAACCGAACATTACCATTAAAATATCAGTTTCAATTAGTTTAAAGTGCTCAGAACCAGAGAAGTAACATCATCATGATTATCCTAGAAAGATATTTTATAAATAAAACTAATAAATTATCTTCGTTAATGAATAAGATGATCCATAATTCAATTTTTTATAATCTCCCAATATCATCAGACTCCTAATTATCACTCGAAAATTTTAACTCAAGTTTTTTCAACCAAGTAAACAAAGATCGATAAAAAACATTGAGAACCACTAGTGTAAAAATCATACCATCATTACCAACTCTAAATAAAATCTAAAAAAATAATTAATCATAGTAATCAAAATTAAAAATAGAAATATATGCATTATCATCTTAATATTAGTAAAACACATGACTTGTGTCACGTTTACAACGGATTAATCCCTACTACAATTCAACCAAAGAATCCACATGGAGCCATAAAAAAATATAATGGGAGTACTTTACATTGAATGAATATATTTTTAAAATTTTTATTTACTTTAAATTCTTCTACCATATTATAAATAAGTTGTTCTCTTATTTGTAGATAAGATTTAATGGCGACTTCACCATTATTATATTTTTGTAAACAACTACATATTATTCCTCCATCCAAGACATCATTTCCACCGCCAAATCCTCTAGAACCATATATTCATCATTCAATTCCATATCAAAATCATCATAAAAAATCCTTTTGAAAAACAGTAACTAGTAGTTTTTCTAGTAGGTTCGTCATCAATCAACTATGTGATTTTAAATCAAATATGGTCAAATGATTACAATGTATTAATATCTAAATTCAAAATTAAAATAATAGTAATGAAATAAAATGGATTAATATATGTATAATTTATCTAATTTTACATTAAATAAAACATAAAATTTTATTTAACTATTTAAATAAATTTGAGGAAAAATTAGTTTTCAAGTAAAGATTATTATTTATCACTATTCATAAATAATTGAAACTTCTCAAAAAAACACAAAACTTTTTAACATAAGATTATATTTTCATTACTATTTAAAATTTGAAGTTTATTATCTCAATTAAATTTTATAAAAGTTTAAAAAATTATTTTTAAACCATGTGGGACATTAAAATGTGGGAAAACTATATTTAGATAAATAAATCTTTATATGCATTAAATTTGATTTGTTCTAATCTTATGCCAACAAAATCTATTGGATTAATGTAACCAAATTTTCATTAATTTATAATATGTAAAATTAATTAACATAATTAACTAATAGTGTATAACTCATTTTATTTTAATTAAATAGTTTTTGAAAATAAAATTAGTTTTTTTATAATTTTTTTTCATTTATAGTCAATTTGGTTTTTATAATAATTTAAAATTAACTGGAAATTGATTAATTTAAAAAATATATTTTAATTGAGTTAGATAATACTATTCATAACTTCTAAATTAATTTCTAGGAGTTTATTATCATTTTATTGTAATAATAGTAAGAGTATAAAGGAAAACCCAATATTACGTGTTATGGAAGTGAACAAGAAAGTCATTCTTGTGTGTAACACAAGATAACATAGTGTAGTATGAATTTCAAGATATATCACTGATTGAATTTAATTAAAATTTTAAATATATAATAACTTTAATTCAGATTATATATTCCTTTCTATAATTTTTTTTGCATTTCATTCATGTTATAGAGTAAAAAATTATTCTTTTAGAATTTACAATGTGTTACATTATCTCCACCATAAATAAATCACATTTCAAAAATCTAGACATGATTTCACTATTAGAATATTAGAAATTTGAATTTAATAGTTATTAGAACCCCACATCTTAAAATATTTAACAAAATATTCTCTTTATAATAAATAAAAGGATTTGTGAAAGGCATATATAATAACACTTAATATGGTTTCTGATTAGAATAATATAGTTGGGAAATAAAAAAATAGATAAAAAAGGGAAAAATAAAACTCCTATATTGAGGGATAGTGATAGGGAATATTTTCGAGAGAATGTTTAATAACACCACTCCATAAAATATATGTGTGAGTAAGGTTATTTATATCATAAAAAATGAAGATAATAAGACACCATGTTTGTTTTAATACACATTTCCTAGAGTTGATGAATTATTACAACCTCCTAGAATATGCAAAAATATCCTTATATGATACATTTCTTAAACAAAATTATATCCTCTTTTTACGTGAAATATTTCAACTTTATCATTGAGAATTTGTTGCATCATATGGTGAAGAAATACAAAAATCTCTAAAACCTCATATAATGTTAAACATAAACCATTTTATAAATGGTTGGAATTTACTAATGATTATGATAAAAAACATTTGATCCATTTAAATGTATTTAATAGTATCCAATTTACCTTATCCATATCAATCAACTCATTAAATAATCATCATTATATCAACTTCAGGAAAATATTAGGGATTATCATTCCATAAATCATGTATTTTTCAACGATGTTCAACATGTCACCATATCATTTTCTTATTCATTGATACCATTAAACATATGATTTCAAATATTTTATGTAATATTACTACAATACAATAATTATGTATTTAATAATTTTAATGATTATATTATCACCCATTAAATTATTTTAAAACATATTTCTTGGATCCCAAGACACAATAACATTAATTATTCTAGATTGATTGTATTAATACCATAATATGGTCCACGATCCCTTGGATTCTTTTGGGGTATATTCCCATGAATTATAGAGAATTTATTTGCACCATTCACCATTTCACAATAGTTGTGAGATAAAATAGAATTAATATATTTCTTCCCCTATCATTCTTTTTCATGGTTACCATTTTATTTGAACTTATAATAGACCCATAATTCATTCATACATTTCATTGGGTGATTATTTCCACAGTTATCATATGTGGAGAAATCCACATTTCCCTTATTCCTTTTATTATTAATTTTTTATGAATCATCTTCTTATCTTTTATCCCATTTAATAATTTATACTAAGAGATGTCATTCATTGTTTGTGGAATTTCATGAATCTATGTCACTGTAAGAATTTTTTTTGAAACACCAACCCCTTCAGAGACTTTCATTAATCAATTTAATGAAATGTTCAATCAAGCATTCCCTTTTGAATATGAAAATTTTATCATACCTTGACAACCCTCTAAAGGTATCTATACATCCCAAAAAATAGGATTTTATTCTATAATTGTCTTAAAATTATATCATAGGGCTATTTTTCCGAATCTATGTTTTACGAAATTTTATTTCTAATGGTTTCCATTAATCTTTCTCTAATTATAACTATATTAACATGAACCTAGTTACTCATAGCCGGTGTCTTTCTTCATTAAAATGGAATAGATACAATAATCAAATCCCAAAGGAAAGAAAATTTTAACAGTCTTAGAAACCATATAAACAGAATTTTCCATTTTTATATTGGGAATAAAAAATGATATATAATACATAATAATGTAAAATTCATAACAATCATGAATACTCATTCCATGAATTCATCTTCAGGTCTTGGATTAAGGAAAAATATAAGGGTGATCTCAAATTATCAGTAAGAGTTAAGAAAAACAGAATCAATAATAAATAAAGGAATAACTTAATCATGGAAAGGTGAATAACATAGAACACATTCTATTAAATAACTATATACAAAATGATCAATACAGATTGAATAAAAGATGAAAAAATAATGCCGTATAAATAATCACTTGATCTTGAATGATGACCATATATATTATAACTAATAAAATAATAACATGGAATAACAATTATAACTGAATTCATAATTTTTGGCATCTCAAATGTCAAGAACTATCAAAAAAATAGGTATTATAACTATATAACCTCATGAATGATTTAGTATGTGGGTATAAATATGTCAGATTCGGCCAACTGATTCATCTCATAAGACTACTGATGCATCTTGGGGATTTAATTAATCAGTACCCAACCAACATAGTACATGTACAAAACATTCCTTATATATTTTTTATTCAATTAAAATTATAAAAAGTGTTCCTTAACAACTATTTGTATTAATTAGTGGATAGCAGTGTATCAATATTTCCACCATAAATCATATAACATTTAATGAAAACACAATATATATAAAAATATAATAAATTTTATGAAATTATAATGTCCATTATATAATAATTTGGATATCAGAGAAATATAATTTCAAATGAAAAATTATTAAATGAAAGTGAATGATTCAAGAAAAGTGAACCTTCACAAAAGGAATTGAGATTATATGATAATGTTTATCCCTTGGTAGTTTTTGAGTAAAATCATCATTGATGATATAATTAAATTCAAAACAAAAAATACCATTATTTAAGATATAATCAAGATACTACATGTTTATGTGGAAGTATAAACAATAAATAAATGACAATGTATTTATAAAAAAATTAGTCTAAATGGAATGAAAATTTAGATGAAATCAATCAACATGCACTCATATTTAGATGGAAACTCATTAAAATCTTCTATAATGGTTTTATGAATTATATAATCTTATAATAGACAAAAATTAATTTTAATAGTTTCATATTTGATCCTTTTATAACTTATTATCCGTTGTTTGTTCATAATATCACTTTATTCTCAATATTTTGGATGTTAATTACCGTGTTTTCATGTATGTTTTTACGTTTCATTTTTTATTTATATTGTTTAGATAAAAATTTTATCATATAATGAATTTAAATAAATATATGAAAATAATATATATTCAATATATATGTATTTTTATTATTTCAAAAATATTGGTAATTCGAAATTAAATACACCATTCATGGAAACAATAGGATATACCTATACATGAACACTTATTCCATTTTCTTTTCATATTAGAAGAAAGAAAACTAAATTATATATATATATATATTATGATTACGTTATAATATTTATTTCATGTATATCAAATATGTTTATTAAAAAACCTTTATACATTCTACGTAAATCATGAATGGATCGCATCACATCACGAAGAGGTAGTCCACCGTACACATGACTGATGTTATTTTATTCAAAATAATGTAAGAACTGAAAGAATGTGTTATTTAATAATTCAATAATATTAATAAAATCGTAAATATTTTATTTATACAATTGTAAAATATTAATCCATTTTTACTCCCAACATTGAATGGTGGTAATTTAAGAATGAATGATATCAGATCGTGAGGCAATAGTCCTCCAAACACACGAAGGTTGATTGTGTGTCGTATTTGATGGAAGATTGTGTGGTTGTAGCTCATAACAATAACATGAAAATATATAAATATATTTAATATAATGAGGTCATTATATTATAATGTTATAAAAATAATATTAGAAGGTGGAGGAGGAAATAAATAAAAATGATATTGTGAAAACATTACCACTTATTTGAGTATCTTCCATATGATTTAACTAATTCAATCCTATGTTGGATTTATTCAAAATATAACACTTCAAGGATTACTTACTGTACTTTGTAAAGTGAATTATTTAGTGCAATAATGATAAAAATGGATTGGAATGTGCGAGAAAGTGAGGAGAGTTAATTACCTTTTATAGTGTAGGAGTGTAATTACATTAAATACCAAAATGTAAACACAATTTGGAGGTATCCCTTATCTCATGATCCATTGAAATTGAAAAATAATGTAGGTAAGGGAATAATGTTTCTAAAAAAATCTCCAATAAAACAAAATATAAACATATTTATCAATGTACACTGTATTCTTTATATTCACTGAATTTTATCATTATTTTTTTACGAAGGTAACTTTTAAATTTTTATCTACCAAGGTAATTTACAAATTTTTATTATAATTTAAAGAATATTTATTATATAATTTATACCTGATAATTTAAAATCTTAATTCCATTTCTTTTAATAAAATATTATTCTTGATTCATATTAATGTTAATAAAAATGCATGTAATTTTCATAAAACCCCATTATAACATGAATCCCCATAATTAATTAAAACTATTCTCACTAATAATTTTGGTTAAAAATTAATTTGAACTTATTTTATTATATTAATTAAGTTTATTAAAAATATCAAATCCATTTTTCTAAATTCCATTTATAGAATTTTTAGAATTCAATTTAAAATTATTCTCGTAAACGAGATGTGAAATATGGTTTTTTTGATGTGAAAATGTTTAATAGGTTTGTAAGTTTTTTTATCAAAATTAAATATAATAATTATAATAATTATAATAATTAATATTATTTCATTAATTTATGATTAATTTATATATTTCTATTTTAAAACACATTGCATATATAACTTAAAATAAATAAATATATTAGATGAAAATTAGATTTTCAATTAAAATTCATTATTTTTCACTAATAATAATAAAATAAATATTTAAAAAAACACAAAAAACAAATCAAAAGATATTTTTTATAACATTTTTTAAAAAATGATATGTTTTTCAAATAAAATTTATAAAAGTGTCAAAATTTATTTTTAGACCATATGATATACTAAAATGAGGTAAAACTTCTTTTAGAAAAACTGCATACTCTTTTGTGTAAAATTATTTTTTTTATTATCTTATATCAATTAAATCTATTCAATTAATGTTAAACATGTTTATTTAATATATAATATATAAATTTCATTAGTATTAATCACTAATTTGGATTAATTTAATTGTTTAGAATAAAACTTCTTTGGTACATAAAAATAGTTTTTTATAAAAAAATCATATATTTTCAATATGTTTTTTATATTTATTTATAGCATACTTAGAAAAAATGAATTAAAAAAATATATTTTCATAAATTATTTAATCATTTTTATAACCTCCAATTTATTAAAATGGATTTAATTGAAATTTAATAATAATAATAATAATAATAATATCATTATGTAAAAATCATTCTTTTATGTAACACAAGTTATCAAAGAAAGTCATTCTTGTATGTAATGTATGATAAATCGGTGTTGTGTTAATTAAAATACAACATTATCATTAGTTAATCGATATTTTATTCACAATAATTCGTCCCAAAGAAATTTTTTCCCTTATTATTTAATATGAGGAGTGTATTCAATAGCTATGATAAATCTTTCATAATTTATTGATAATATCCAAAAAATCAACAAAACTATATATTTCAGTCCGAGGGGTAAGTTCGAATGAATTTTAATAACTTCCAAAATTTATTGATTCACAAATATACACCCACTTGAGATTATATAACCAAAAAATGAATATTTTTGTAGTGAAAATTTAATCTTGTTAATTTTTTCATAAAACAAATATTCATTACGTTCTTTAGTATAATCCCCACGTGATCTTCATTCTATTCATTATTGTTGTAATATATAATATTATAACTAATAAGGACTACCATAAAATGGAAAATAATAATATTTATAGGCTATATTAATTAAACACATGAATATAGAAGGATCATTAGTAAGAACAAATGAAAAAAATTACAAATTCATGATTTCCATACGGTGAATAAATTTTTTTGGGTTTGTCATCACATTTTATCATCAATTTGTTCTAACTAGATCATATAATAATTATGGAAAACTATTGAGATCCCGGTTTTTGATCAAAAAAATAATCAATATTGGGTATTTGATTCTTTTTATTATTAACTATCATGTCATGTTCATAATAATCTATATCTAGTTTCATTGATCCATCGTTCATCTAAAAAATATTGGTGTTCCCTATAGTGACGTACATTCCCAAATGATTCCCTTATCCAGACTCTCCAAGATATGTTTCTTCAATTCCATCATCTCAATATTGTACATTCCATATAATGTATTTGAAATAGGTGTATCACTATGAATCAATTATACTGATGACTCATATTCTTCATTTTGAGTAAGATAAGGAAAATAATTCCAAAATACAAAAAAAAACTCCAATATAGTTGCCATGTAATATATGTTGTTTTTTCTACTAACCAAATACGATAAATACCCATGTTAAATTGAAAATAAATACCATTTAGTATATATTATTTCTTTTTTAATTTCATATTTATCCTCAAATTTATAAAAAATCCTTAGTTTGTTTGGAATATAAAATCTAACATCCCTTACCTATCAATAGATATGGGTTTTACGTTTTGAAATCTAATAAATGATGAAACCAAATAATATTAAACTAAAGGATGAATAAAATGATTTTATTATAGCACATTCCAAAAAAACATAAATTGGTGATGCTTCATGGACCTGATATGTAATCATCACACCATTATATAATTTTTCTACAATTTGGACGTCTAATCATGGAGGATATAAAATAACCTTCCTTGAGATATTTCTTGACATAAATGAATTTACATATCAATGTACAAGTATTATAATTAACAATTTTTTATACCTATAATCACTTCCACCTCTTTATTCTTCCTTTAATCCATTGGTAACACTAAATGGGTTAACATGACCATTATGAACCATTAGTTGGAAAGGCAATCTTGAAAAATCATTCATAAAATGTCGAAATCATGACAAATTATATTTAATCTTTGAAACCATTGGTTTATCCTAGTTCATGATTGGTTATTGCCTATTAAAACCCTTCATAACGACTTTTAAATAGAATGTGAATAAATAATAGGATTTACCACATTAGTGTAAAACATAATGTTCTATAAGGGACAATTAACTATAGAACATCTTAATGTATGTGATATACTCATATAACTCTTTTCACATTTATTAACCCCTTATTATTCTACTCAAAATCCATGTCCACCTATAGTGTATAAACTATGTTTTGTTTTACTAAGGTAACTAAACTCATATCCTTACCAAAATATTGGATGTTCTTCTATACATTGGCTTATCCTTACGGTTCCCACTATAGTTTCCCCATATTCTTTTGTAATGGTTTTCCAATATTTTCCCCTAATTACAACTTCTTTTACCCATAATTTTCATATATATATATATTACATTATTTTACAAGAATATTTAATACATTTCACTATATTACAAGACTATGTACCCTTTATGTTAAGTGTCTTTAGAATAATGGATAAAAAAATAAACGATACATAATTGATAGATGTTATTTCTCATTATTTTCTTCACAAATACAACCCTTATAAGAAATAACATAATTAAAACCATTCATCCTAACTTAGGAAGGGATATATTATAACATCTATGAACAGATTATCAGAAAGTTTATCAATAAGAGATATTGTAATGCCCCGACCCATCTAAACCAGATATGAAGCATTACTATGTTCATTGGCATGGTTAAAAATAATGAAAATCTCAAAATAATGACAAGTTTATTATTCTTGAAGAAACTAGATAGATATATGTAACTCAAATTACATTGGAAATCGTTGCAAAATAAAATGCATAACAAAAACAAAAAAAATGCATACACAAGAACTCAATAAATGATATCCTCTTCATCATGTATTGAAAGTAAAAAATAAAATGGGTGAGCTCAAATTGTCAATAAGGGTTAAAAATAGTGGAATCATGAATCAATAATAACCTAATTGTAAACAATTTTACATAATCAATATGACATGGTGGATAAATGAAAAACTCATTCCATTAATAAATAGATAATGAAACTACATCCATATATTTTTTCACAGTAATAACCTCATTGATAGTAATAAATGAAAATGAATAAAGAGAATTATTATTAATTGGATGTCATATATCTAGAACATGATACCGTAATACCATAAAAATGGTTTAGTTCTATGGGTAGAAACCCATCTGATTTTTGGAAACAATCCCGAAGGGTTTGTCGCCAATTGATTTGTCTAACGAGACTTACTGATGCATCGAGGAGATATAGTGGGCCCCACCCACCACTTCATGAAAAAATAATTCGTTAAACATAGATTCAACACAAGATATATATGTCTTTACATTATCCATATACCATAGTGGATACAGATTCATCAATATTTCTACAGTAAAAACAACATTCAAAATATGTACTATATGTAAAATGATATACCACTTAGAAAATAATTATATTAATGATATGAGAATATCAAAATTTAAATGGAAGATAATTTTAATTAAAAAGTGATCTCAAATGGGTAGTAGGTACACAACATAAGAAAGAGTAGGTATACAATACTATGAAAGTCACAAGGAAGTGAAAATTGAGACAAAACTTGTTACCACATTGTAATAAATTGAGTCGTATGAATAAAAGTTAATAAACCTCAAATGAATAGTAGAATAACATGAATATAAATAGAATCATGATTATATACATGAAATTGTAGTAAAACTATACAGTATACTATAAATAAGAGGTAAACAATGGAAATCCCACTGAAATGAAAGATGGTTGAGAAAACCACTTACAAACATTTCGGCATGGTAATGCGTGTTCTTGAGGGGGATTAATGAGAGGTAAATAGGTATACAATTATTGATATATCATAATGGAAGAATTGGTGTGGTGATAAATCATAACCCCCACATTAGGAATTTTAAATAAAAGGGAACAACATAGGGGAAATGTTTGAACAAAAGTTAGAGAGAGAATCCCTTACATTATGTTTAAGGTGTTCTTGATTGTTCTTAACGACCTGAATAACTAAATTTATCTTCTTTAATTAATAATTAAAAAACCCCATCAACATGTAATTTATAATTTATAACCTTATTCGGTTCCACAATGGCCTTTTTGATGGATTTGATATATTCAATTTCATTGTTTTTGTAGCATTTCCTTCTTTGGTTTTCTTGATCCTTTACATGTATTCATGAATGAAAGAATATTTGAAATGGGATTAAACATCCCGAGTTTTTAATATATAATTTTATTGAAACTAAAGAGATAGAAATTATCTTATAATTATTCTGGTTATATACCATGAGGATGACTCATTTGATGATTTAATGTTATACACTTGGACTGGCATGGCGGTTTTGTGCACAATGAACATGTTTGGTATTATTATTCCATATTATGAGTGTTTACGGATTTAAAAACATTAAAAAAGATAAAATACATATATTTTGTTCTATTTTAACCATTTAAAAGGTTTCATTACCAGTACCGAATATTGTAATGCAAATTGAAAACCTTTCTTCTTGGAGTGTGATAAACTGACACATCTCGGACGATGTTTGCAATTATAGTCTAAAAGGAAGGGAAGAAAAGGGATTATGATGAAATATTCCATTATAATAATTAAAATCCAGTACATTTAAGGTACTAGAATTAACATGGAATTTGGATGAGGTTAGGTGAGAAGAGAGCAACAAAATAATAAAACTTGTAAAATAATTTGAAAGAAAAGAGAAGAGAGGTTCACCTCTTGAGTACTCCTCCTTGAGAAATTAAATAAGACCATTTTTTATGGACCATTGGTGAGACCAAAAGTTCATGGATGTGGGGAAACAGTTTTGGAAGAGTATTTGGCTGAATTTAGGAAAGGGTTGAAGCATGAGTGGTGTGGGAGGAAGAGGGGGTGAGCGGTGGTTTATATAGTGGATGGGAGAATAGATTTCTTAATATTACAATCATTAATTTATTATTTCCTCTCAAGATAAGAAATAGTGAGTATTCCATGTACAATAATAATAATATATGCATGTGAGTTTTATATTTGGGTTCTAACGTCATTAATGATGCTAGGAATAGTTAATTTAAATTATATTGTATATATATAGTAAATTAATTTATTTTACTATTCACCAAAAAATCATTTATTTCTGGAAAATCCCAAAAATTCACCCATACAATATTTCGACGTATAAAATCCAAAAATGAAGTCCACTTTAAAAAAAACCCAATAAATTATTAAATAATTATTTAATTAAAATCATTCTTTAATCGAAAAATATAAACACTTAAATTATTCATCATCATTTTAGGGTGCCTAAATTTATTTATACCTTAATAGGTGTGGATACCTTCCATTTGGGTCATATAAAAATTATAAGGGTATGTCACTATTCATAAGGGTTGGTTACTATTCACCTGAAATTATGTTAATTCTATCAGACTCAAAATATCATCCTAAACACAACTGTGTTTGTCAGATTTTCATAACTAAAAACACACAAGGGGAAAATTTAAGTTCAATGGCTTGGATATGATTATCTCCTAAATAAAGAAGTTATGTTTCAATGAATGTTAGTTATTTTTTAAATATAAGCTATGACTTGAATTTATTTGAGAAATACATACCATAATATTTTTGGTGTGCTATATTATTCCCTCCCTCAGAAATTTATTCCTCGAAATATTTCAATTATAAACCCCACCAAACAGATATGGGTGGTTCTTCTTTATAACATCCTCACATTCGCATGTTTCAAAATCCACATTATGGTTTTTCTAAAGTACCTTCACTAGTATAGTCATCCAATTTTTCAATACATATTCCCTTGTGTCTAGGATCCCGATAGGCTCTTCATAGTATGGAAAATCAGGTTCAAGTTCTATTTATTCATAGGTGTGTACATGCATTGGGTATGGCATGTATTTATTTAACAATGACATGTGGAACACATCATGAACATTGTGGAGACATGGAGGCATCACTAAATGGTAAGATAAATCTCTGATTCATTCCAAAATTTCATATGGTCCATTGTACCTAGGGCTCAATTTTCCCGTTCTTACTGAACCTTAAGACACCCATCCAGAGAGATACCTTTAGAAAGACATGATCTCCCACTTGGAATTCCAAATTATTTATATGTTTGTCAGTATAACTCTTCTGCCTAATTTAGGATAATTTAATATGGGCCTAGATTTTCTTCACCTTTATCGTGGTCTCTTCAATATGTTCTAGGACTATAAGTTTCTTCTCACCAACTTCATCCCAACAAGTTGGAGTTCGACACCTCTTTTTATATAATGCTTCATATGGGGCCATTTGAATACTATAATATAAAATATTATTGTAGTAAAATTAATCTAATGGAATGTGTTGATCCCACATACCTTGGAAGTCAAGAGAGCATGATCTCAGCATGTCTCCCAAAGTTTTAATTGTCCTTTCAGACTGTCTGTCGGTTTTGGGGTGATAAGCAGTACTTATACGAAGCTCAGTATTCAAATCCTTCTAGAGAATTTTCCATAATTTTGATGTAAACTGGGGATCTTGATCAGACATAATAGATATAGGTGAACCATGAGGTCTAACAACTTCATTAATATAATTTTTTTTTCCAGATTCTCAATTGGAAAATCATCTCTTATAAGAAGGAAATGTGCTGATTTTGTGAGATGATCAATAATTACCCATGTTGCATCATTCCTTCTAGGTGTCCCCAGTAGTCTGGGGACAAAATCCATTATAATATTATCCCACTTCCACATAGGAATAGGCATAGGTTTCATCACTCTTATGGAATGTGGTCTCTCTATATTCACATGTTGACAAATTAGACACCTTGACACGTAGTCAACAATTTCCCTCTTCATATTATCCCACAAAAAATATTCTTTCAGATCTATATATATATTTCTTCTACCTAGGTGTATTGATAAATTTGAGCTGTGAGAATCATCTAATAGTTCCCTTTTTAGATCAGGTACTGATGTAATGCATAACCTCTTCCCAAATTTCATAACGACTTCTTTAAACATGATGTCTACCAATCTCCCATCTTTGACAGGATAAATTTCCTTATGCAGATTCTCAACATCATATTGTGGGCTTTTTATCTTCTCTAATAAAGATGTTTTAGCAATAATTTTAATGAATAAGAATGTTTCCCCTTCCTTAAAAATTCCCATATCCATCATCAGTAGACCCATGGATATAGTATCTTTTTAAATCCTCATTTGGGTTAGGAGTCTATGATATTTCTTTCTTAATTCATCTGTTGCATTATTTTCCATTCCGAGTTTGTAGTGTATTAATAAATCGTAATGTTTGAGTAACATGAGCCATCTAATTTGCCTGATGTTATGTTCTATTAGAGTAAAAATGTATTTCAAACTCTTTTGGTCTATAAAAATCTCACATCTTTGTCCGTAGAGATAATATATCCATAGTTTCATAGAAAATATTACGGCTGCAAACTCAAAATCCTGAGTTGGAAAATTTTTCTCATGAGTCTTCAACTGTCTTGATGCATAATCAATAACATTATCATTTTTCATAAGGATTCAACCCAATCCAATCTTTGATTCATCATTGTATATCAGAAATCCTTCATTTCTAGATGGAAGAGTCAAAATTGGAACATTGACCAAGCTTTTTTTCAATTCTTCAAATCATTCTCTATATTCTTTCCTCCATACAAAATTAACCCTTTTACATGTGAACTTGGATAGCAGGTTAGCCAGTCGGGAGAAATTCTGAACAAAAGGCCGATAATAACCTACTAAGACAATAAAACTACGTACCTCAGTTATTTTTGTTAGTGTGGTCCATTAATAGATTGTTGTTGTATTCACAGGATCAACTAATATTCCATCATTAGAGACAATATGTCCAAGAAAAGAAACTAATGGAATCCAGAATTCGCACTTGCTAAACATCCCATATAATTCATTTACACTAAGTGTTTTTATAATAATCCACATGTGATTCTCATGGTCTTCATATCTTTTTTAGTATACCAGCATATTATTGATTAACATCACCAAATAGTTATCATGATATTCAATGAAAACTCTATTTTTTAAATCCATGAAAATAGAGCGTGCATTGGTCAGTCTAAAAGTAATCACTATATACTCGTAATGCCAATACTTGGCTCAAAATGTTGTCTTAGGAATATCTTCCTTCCTCACACACAGCTGAGGATATTCATATTGAAGTTTAATCTTCGAAAAGTATTGAGA
This sequence comes from Viscum album, assembly GCA_963277665.1. Lineage (NCBI taxonomy): Eukaryota > Viridiplantae > Streptophyta > Magnoliopsida > Santalales > Viscaceae > Viscum > Viscum album. The sequence goes on from OY728122.1 coordinate 1,261,766,090, forward strand.
TCCATGAATTCTATCAAATAAATCATCCATATGAGGTAGAGGAAACTTATTCTTTACTATAATAGCAATGATTTCCTTGTAATCAATGAATAGCCTCATGGATCCATCATTCTTCTTGAAAAATAAGACTAGGTCTCCCCAAAAATAAACACTAGGTCGAATAAATCATTTTTCACTCAACTCCTCTAGTTTTTTATTTATCTCAACTAACTCCAATGTGGCCATTCTATTAGGGGTCATTGAAATAGGTCTTGCACCCAGAATTAATTCAATATAATACTCAATTTCCCACTCTAGAGGATGTCTAGGCAATCCTCTATAAATATGTCAATGTATTCTTGCACTATATGCACATCACAAATCTGATGATTTATTTCCTCTCCCATAGATATTGGTTTATCATCCTCTCCAAGTATTACATTCAGTAGAGCTATTGTGGGTGGATCTTGAAAATAATCAGGTGGTGAGGTTTCTTCTCTAAAGATAATGGATTCTACACAATTTACAAAAATTTCAACATCCTTTTTCTTGTAATAAATCTTCACATCATAGTTTCAAAGCCAATTCATACCGAGTATTATATGAAATTTATTCATTGGTATGATGATATGGTTAGCTATTAAAGAGTGTTTATATGTCACAAGGGGGGCTAGATGACATACCTTTGTTGCAATGATGCATCCCCTCTGAGTTTTGAGTGATAACTCCTTTATTAAATCAAATTGGACATGTCTAATTTTCATGGAAAACTAGGAAGATATAAATTAATGTGATGATCCAGAATCAAATAAAATGTTGGCTAAGTTTGATGAAAAAATTTATGTACCTGCAAAAACATCATTAGGAAATTCAACTTACATGGTTATAATCACATAAGCTCTCCCTTGCTCTCTTGGCCTTTTCTGAGGCATGTTTCCTTGGCTCTTTGGACACTTATTTGCATATTGTCATATCTCTCTACAATTGTAGAATTGAACATCATCAAATTGTTTATTCCCCTTGCATTAATTAGATTGATAAACCTTTTCTCCATAGATATATCTAAACACCCATGCCTTTCATTCATTTCCTGAGATGATTATTTCCACAGTTCTCCCATAATGGGAATTTCTTCATTCCCTAATTCTACTTCAATGCCTCACCTTTCCCTTGGTTATCAGAGTACCATTTTATATCTTGGTTTCCTTATAAATAATTTTATCTAGAAAATTCCTTCACAATTTTGATGCTACTTGATACAATTTCATAATATGATGAAAATGCTTGAGAATCCAATTCCCTTTTTATAATTGGCTTAATACATTCAAAGAAATGATTAATCTTCTATACTAAGTCATATATGTAATCTATGACATACTTGTCTAGCCTTGTGAAGGTAGCCTCATACTCTACAACACTATCTTCTTACCTTTTCTTTGAGCAACGTAATTTCCTCTTCATTTCGGTTTTTTTCTCATGAGGGAAATATTTTTCGAAAAATATTTCCTTAAAAGTCCCCATTCCACATGTTATATTTCTTCTTCCTTCATGGTATTCGGAATCAAGGACCACCATTGATCAGCTTTTCCCTTGAGAAAATATACTGCCAATACTAGATTTTCATTTTCATTTCATCTTAATTCCATGAATATTTTTCATGGGACTTGATCCATTTCTCATCATACATTGGATTAGTAGTCCCACTAAAATATGGGGACTTCAGCCACATGAAATGATCCAACATAGGTGTGGAATGGTTATTTATTATAACCTAAGTATGTTGTTCTAATATGGTCATGATATGATCTTCTCCAACATCGAATGTGTTGACTTGCTCAGTGGAGAGATCCCTAAATTGCCCACAAGTATTTAATCCCCTTATTACATTAGAAAACATTTCTAAATATAGGTACACACTACATTAGGGTATGAATCATAATGTTTAATCTTAACTTAACAAAATATTTAGCATATATTGAGATCCAACACATGATTAATCCCATAATCAGAAAAATGGTATCTTTGAGGAATAATATACATTTTAATCCTTATTAATGACTTGTATAGAAAATAATAATTATCCAAAGAATGTCCCCTAGGAGTTTCGTAACGAAGAGGGTAGAAAGGCATGCTATTGTGTACCTGGATACCCTAGGTCAAGCCCGAAACTCCTTTTTGGTGCTTTCAATCTTAGGAACATCTGTGACATAGCCACCTCTACCTACTCGTATCTAGATAGATATATATTTTCTCTAACGATTCACATAATCAATTACTAACCAAAATAACAGGACATTATTGTATGTTTATCCTCAAATACTACCTTAGGACATTGTTCCCTTAAATACATTTTCAACTCTAGTTTCCATGTTTTCTACTAAACATCATTTGATACCAACTGTAACGTCCCGACCCCTGTAGACTAAAGACAATGCATTACTAAGTATATTAAAATGGTAAGAAGGAATGAAAATACTAAAGGAATGATCATTTTAGTATTCTTGAAGAAATTAGATACAAAGGTATAACTTATATTACATTAGAAAAGGTTACAAAATATAATACATATCTTAAACTAAAAACTGCATCCACAAAAACTCAATTAAAGATCTCCCTTTCATCACCTTTTGAAAGTAAACAATAAAAGGGGTGAGATAAAATTCTCAGTAATGGTTAAAAATAGTGGAATCTTGAATCAATAATAACTTAATTGTGAGAAATTTTATAGAATCAATATGGCATGGTGAATAAATGAAAAACTCACGCCATTTAAAAACTGAGAATGAAAACTGTATCCATAGATTTTTTCATAGTGAAATCGTCATAGATAGTAATAACTGATAATGAATAAAGAGAATTCTTATTAATTGGACATCATGTATTTGTCACATGATACCATAATACCATAAAAACAGTTTAGTACTGTGGGTAGAAACCCGTCTGATTTTTGAAAACACACTCGAAGGGTTTGTCGCCAACTAATTTGTTTCATGAGACCTATTGATTCATCGAGGGGATGTAGTGGGACCCAACATCCACTGTATGTCCAAATCATTCATTATATATATATATCCAATATAATATCAACATGTCTTTAAATTATCCGTATAAAAGAGAGGATACTGATTCAATAATATTTTTACATTCAAAACAACATTCAAAATAAATACCTTATGCAAAATGGTATACGACATAGACAATAATCATATCCATGATATGAGAATATGAAAATTTGAATGGAATATAATTTCAATTGGAAATTGATCTCAAATTGGTAGTAGGTACACCACATAATAATGAGTAGGTGCACAATTCTAAGCAAGTCACAATGAAGTTAAAATTGAGACAAAGCTCATTACCACATTGTAATCAATTGAGTCGCATGACCAAAAGTTATTAACAAACAAATGAATCACAGAATTCCGTGAATATAAATAGAATCATGATAATATATATTTAAAATTGATGTAAACCTATACCAAATATATGAAATAAGAGGCAAACAATGGAAATCCATAGAATTGAATTTGAGATGAGAAAACCCTTTAAAAACATTTCGGCATGGTAATGAGTTTTCTTGTGAGGGATTAATGAGAGGTAAAGGGTGCAAACATATTTATATAACATAACAGTATCATGGGGGAGGTGATAAAACATTCCCCAAATTAGGAATTTAAAATTAAAGGACACAACATAGGGGAAATTCTTGAACAAAACTAAGATAGAGGAACCCATACCTTATGCTTGAAGGTGTTCTTGATTTTTCTTAATGATATAAATAATCAAATTAATCCTCATTAATTAATAAGTATTGAACATCATAAACATTTAATTGATATTTTATAACCATTTTAGGTTCATTAATGGATTTTTTATGGGTTTAATAGATTCAATATTATTGTTTTGGTAGTATTTCCTTCTTTGGTTTTCATGATCTGTTTACTGGTATTCATGAATGGATGTTTGTTTTAAATGTGGCTAAAAATACATAATTGTTAATATATAATATTATTGAAATTAAAGAGATATAAATTATCTTATAATGATTCTGGAGATATACCATGTGGATGACTCATTCGATGAGTTAATGCTAAATGCATGGATTTGATTGGTTGTTTTGTGCACAATGAACATGTTTTGTATTAATTTTTCATATTTTGAGTGTGTAAGGATTTTAGAACATTAAACAAGATAAAATACCTAGATATTTATCTGGTTCAACCATTGAATAGGTTTCGTGACCATTAATGAATATAGTAATGAAAATTTAAAACCTATCTTCCTTGAGTGTGATAAATTGAAACATCTTAGATGGTGTTCGCATTTATAATATAAAAGGAAAGAAATTAAATAGATTATGATGAAATAATCAATTAGTATAAGGAAAATACAGTACATTTAACATACTAGAAATATCATAATATTTGGATGAGGTGAGGTGAGAATATAGAAACAAAATAATAAAACATATAAATGAATTTGAAAGAAAAGAGAAGAGAGGTTCACCTCTTGAGTACTCCTCCTTGAGAAATTCCTTAAAACCTTTGTTTTTGGCCTTTTGGTGAGACCCGCAGGACTTGGACGAGGGGAGAGGGTTTGGGTAGATTATTTTTAAGAATATAGGCAAGGATAGAATCTTGAGTGGTGTGGGAGGAAGGGGGGGCGTGGGGTGGTTAATATAGTGAAGGGAAGAAGAGTTTTCTTAATATTATAATAATTGATTTATTATTTTCTCTCAAGACAATAAATAGTGAGTATTCCCTGACCAATAATAGTACTATATACTTGTGAGTTCGAGATTTGGGTGCTTAAATCACTCATTATTCTAGGAATAGTTAATTTAAATTATAATATATTTATATGGTAAAGTAATGTACTTACTATTCACCAATGATTCATGTATTTTAAAAAAATCAAAACAATTCACCCAAACCATTTCTCAACATGTATAATCCAAAAAGAATGTCAATTTTATTAAAAAAATTCCTAAATATGATTAGTTAAATATTTAATTAAAATCATTATTTAATAGAAAAATATAAACACTTAAATTATTCATATTTTTTTTAATATGCCTAAATTTATTTATACAATCTTGGGTGTGGATACCATTCATAAGAGTAATTTTACTATTCAAAAGCGTATGTTACTATTCATAAGGGTAGGATACTATTCGCCAAAAATTATGTTAATTATATCAAACTCTAAATGTCATCCTGAACACAACTGTGTATGTTATATTTTCAAAATTCAAAACACACAAGTAGAAAATTTATGTTCAATGGCTAGGATATGTCTATCTTTTAAATAACCAAGTGTATTTTCAGATAAACTTAGTGCTTTATGAAATATAAGCTATGACATGAATATATTTAAGAGAAACATACCATAAAATGTATGGGGTGCTTCAGATATCAATCATTTATCATTAGTGATAAAAAGATAAGAATAATGGTAAAGGAACATGATTGTAAAACTTATAAAATCATACCCCTAAATTCAAAAATAATATTCATCAATCTTGGCATAATGTTTTACTAATCAATATATATAAAACATAAGGGTTCATAATCATCAATAATCAATCATGAGACATAAAATCATATAAAAATAATATCACATAAGTTTATATCATGCATAAAAAAAATTAAAATCATTTCCATAATCAATTCTAATTACGAATACTCTATTAGTGATTTGGTTTGATTCCAAATTCCATAATTTTCAAATTCCCAATTCATACCCAAGAATACTAAATTAGAAAAATTTCCTTCTAGCACTACACGAACAACCTATTAAAACCTTGATTATCAAATGAGATATCTTTCTTTACCGAATGCATTTATTTTATGTATAATTCCATGCCCAGTAGTCACATAATGAAAACCATACATATATATAGAACAAGATCATAAACAACCATCCTATACTCAACTCATAACCCTTGGAAAGGATAATGGTTTCTAAATAATTTAATTTTCTTTATTATAAACCATAATGGGAAGTAATAATGAAAGTAAAATTTGATCATCTATTCAATAAATCATATTAAACATAAAAAGATATTAATATAGGTATTTTTTTAAAATATTAGACTAACATTTCCTATGGAATTTACCATTTTATATAAAATCACATATTTATAATCTAAATTTTTCCAAAATATTTAGGAAACAATTTCTTTTAATTAAAATAATTATCCATGAAAAATATTAATTAAGTAAACTTGTATTCATGATGGCGGTAAGAGTCATCAATGTGATGTTTGTTAAAAAAAATTACCTTTACATTATTAGAAAAAATTCTAATGTACTTCATTTAGAAAATTATTAGTAGGTTAAATTTAATTGTACTTAATGAAATTAAAATTATAATAGGATAAATTTAAAAATTATTTGGAGAATATTAAAAAAAATATTTAATATATTATAAAATAAATATTGACCTGGAAGAAATGAATATATATTGAAGAAAAAAACAATGCCTTTTTTTCTTAAAAGAATATGAATTTTTTGTACCTAATTAGTGGATAATGATAGTAAAAATTAAATATGTAAATATAAAAATACATGATTGAAATTCATATAATTTTTAAGGGATATATCATATATTTTCATAATTTCAAAATTTAAGCATAAATAATCACGGTAATAATGATATTGTAATGTAATGAGCATACCTACGTCTTCCTTTCTTCATAATACATCTAAAATATTATATAATAAAGATAAATATATTACAATTATATAAATGAGAAATAATATTACTTTTAAAGCCTTACTTGGTCTTTATATAATACTATATCAATTGTTCATTAATAATATTTCATTATCATCAACATTTTCTGTGTTAACATCATATATTTTTAGATATGTTTTGTTTTAGTAATTATGGTCCATTAAAATTGATCATGTTTAATTAATATCAAAAAAATTTAATAATTATTTAAAAATTTTATATATTCACTCTATACTTATTTATAACCCCTCATAACAAGTGATCATAGAAAATGAATAACATTATTATATATAGGCGGTAGTCTGTACATACGTAGAAGTGATGTTTCATATTCTAATAGATGTAAAGAATGAAATTATAAAACAAATTATACATTATGAAATCATAATTATAACATATATACACATTAAATATATCATAATAACAACCCATGAATGATATGGGTTGAAAACTAGTCATATCGCATAGTGGTGGTAGGTGTCCAAACATACACAATTGTGATACATTCTTCTCCCACTATAGAAGAGGTGGAAAATGGATAAAATCTATTTATATTGATGATATTTGGTTCATCAGGTTTCAATGGATAAAATAGTTCTATTGGATGTAGGAGAATAAATAAAATTAAAAGGGTAAAGTTTAGTTGTATACCTCTTCATTGAGGGACCTCCTTTGGATTGATCATTAAGATTTGAATGTTTTTTCATAGATGAATTATAGAAGATATAGGATAATGGGAAGGATTATAGGATTGATTTTGAGTAGGTACTTTCTAAGCTAGGAGACTCAAATATTGTGAAGATGTGAAGTTAAGAGGTTCTGTTTTTGATGTGAGGGGAGGGGCGCTCATAGAATTTATTTACTGATTTTAATGATTTAAGGTCACATTCAAGAGAAATTGAATCAACATGGACATGGATTATAATTCAAGAGAAGATAATGTTGAAATATCTATAACCTATAATAATTTTATATGTCTCAGTAGAAATCCTTCCAGTATATCTTGGTTAAACTCCCCCAAAGAACCCTTTTTAACCTTAATCACAATAACAAAATTTTAGGGTTTTTACTAGTCACTATGACTAAACATTATGTGGAACCTATTAAATTATATTAATTACTATTATTAAAATTATGGAGTCGATTTTAAAATTTTTGGCTTCTATAATTTGTAAAATTTAATTTTAATTAAGGTGGTAAATCATATTAAAACCCCTTTTTTAAAATATGATTTTTTTCATAAAACATAATTAGAATCCATTCATTACCATCAATGTTAAAATATTATATTGAATAAAAAATCTCTAAATTTTATCAAAACAATCAATAAATTCTTAATAAATTACTTTATATATAACCTCATTGCGTTTATAAAATTAGGTTTTTAGACAAATGTGTTTTAAAGAACAAAACATAAATTAAATCAAAATGAAGAATATTGAAAATTGATTTTGTAAATAGTTATATTATTTATTATTAATCATCAAATATGGTATTCTAAGATAAAATGAAATATATAATGGGACATTTACATTAATATAAAAGACATCTTTTATAATGAATAATATTTACCACTATTCATTGAAAAATAAATATTTTTACAAAATTCATAAAAATTAATTCCAAGATAATATTGAAACTATAATTATAAATAAATATTCATTTATTAAGAATAAAATTTTAAAAATTTAATATATTAATTATAAACATTGTATGAAGAGATGGAATAAAACCTGATTTTGAAGGAAAAATTTTCAAACATAAAATGAAAGTACTGAAAAGTGAGTACTTATTTATTATTCATTAATTTTTTAAACAGATTGTAGGGAAGCCACTCATTTTTTTATTAAAATTAAACACAACTGTTTTTTGGGTAGGGGATCCAATTACATGAAATATATTTCCATTGTACATTAAATCCCATAACTTCATATACAAAAGACCAAGATCAATATCTTCAGGGAAGCCAATGCTTCCCTGACTCTTATAAAAATAATACCAACATCGAGGTCACTGCCCTTGTCACACATGGTCACACCTACTTCTACTGGAGGATATTTCACATGGAATGTTGAAACTATTTCAATCACTAAGGAAAAAAATCCTACCATCAAGGACAACGAATGATAAGGATTCTCTCCTATTTACATTTTCTTGATGAAGGTCCCTTCCATCAAAGAGGCCCACCCACTCAGCCATCATAGCACATTCTTCAAGGATCAATTTAGGTCCCTTCCATTACTAAGGATCGACCACCCAATCATCATAGCTTGATGCCTGTTTATACCACCATGTCTCTTGCCCAAAAAACCCCCACACCCCACTGAATGATATATAAACCCTAATTTGATCCTGGGATTGATTTTGTATTACAATGTTTCCCAATAACTTGGATAGAACAACAAGTATGTTATTATTCATTAATTAATAAAATATATTCAAAAACAAATACATTATACAAATTTAATATAAAGAGGTTTTTAATATTCATTGCTAACAATTTAATGTCTTATTCATAATGATTTACTATATGAGGGTTCATATAAACATGTTGTTGTGTGTAAGAAAAGATATCAAATACATAATGTTTTATAAGAAGGAATATATATTAAAAATATTGTGGTTTTACCTAAAAATAAATAGTTGTATCATTTTTAAATTATTTATATTTATTTATATTCATTTTTATATAATGGTTTTAGAAAAAATGATAAATATGAAGCAATAATAATTCAATAAAAAAAATTATGGGTTATGGAGATATTTGTAACTCTGATGACTTTCTAATATAAAATTATTACATCATCAAACACATTGATGAATCACATCATTGTTTTAAAAAAAATTGTGTAAAAAATGTTTATAAGAAATAGACCATTATAAATATATTGTTTCTTAAGAATTGATTTAATTGAAAATATACATGGTATATATTATAATTTTACTTCCTTATAATAAACCATTACATATACACAAAAATCCATTTTATAGTTCAAAAGTACGAATTTTAATGTCTTATTGAAAAACTATTTCAATTTAAATGTCAAATTTAAATTCAAAATTATTCTTTTAGTTGAAGAACCATGTCATTTTTTATAGAATTCACAATTTGGATTTTATAAATTTAATGAAAAATATTTCACATAAAATCTTAAGAGGAATTTAGACTATATTAAAATATTTTTTTATAGATGGGAAATATTATTATACTCTTAGAGCTCTATATAATATATTTAGTATTTTAATATAATTCTTTTATATTTAACATCAAATTTATTTATTATGTTTTAACATTTAAAAATTCAATTTAAAAAAAATATTTTTTATTATTTAATTAAATTTAAATAAATTTACACATGAATATTTTAATGTAAATATTTTATTTTCCATAAATATTTAAACTAATGAAAATTTTTCTAAGTGGACGTTACCAATTTTTTGAATTTATAATATATATATATTATTAGATTATAAGGTAAATTATTCAAATTATTAATATGATATTTTAAAATATTAATAAAATTTTAAGAATAAATTTTCATTGAGATTCATATATTTTTGTATAGATATGTTTCCATTATGGCCTTGTATAATATGTAAAAACAATATTCATATTTCTCTTATTAATTTAACAAACCCATATTTATATTTTGATAATATGTATCGAATAATGTTTTATTATAAATATTTTATAATTGCATTATTTATGACATGTGTATAAATTAACATATAATGTATAAATACATGAAATTATAAATTTTTTATTTATATGATTAAAATTAATTATTCTATAAAAAATGTTAATACAATGAATTCATTCATACATCCAATTATATTTTTATGAAACTTCTTATAAAATTCATACCATGAATAGTTTTTGTTACCTGTTAGATATAACATATGTTTTAGATAAAATCAAAAATTACTTTGGTTTAATTATTTATGAACATGATATTAAATTATGGTTATTATTTATACATATTTTTTCATAGGATTGTAATGTAATTGTTACAAACCAATAGTTTTTCTCAAATGATGGGTTTTGAGTGATATCATTGTGTGACCTCATTGAAATTCCTTATTTACCAAAGGTATGAAGCATGTGCTAATGAATAAAAATAAACTATTAGTAACTCTGTTTACCTCTAATATACATATACTATAAATGACTATTTCAAGTAGCTACAAATACATTTTTATTATAATCCATTATGAATAAGAATACATGTTGAAAATTGTATAGTATAAGAAATAATAGAAAATATGAAAATTAATTGGAATAAAATACTAATCAAAAATAAAAAGTGGTGCCTCCTAACCCATCCTATAATAATAAATCCATTTTAATTTATTATACATGGATTCCCAACTCTCCACTGATGAATAATGGAATAATTCATATTCTTGGATCCTAACATATCATATCCATGGAATGAATCGAATTATAAATCAATAGATTGAGATATATATATATATATATATTCCAATTATAGTTTTGTGTTTTTGTATGATAATTAAAGATATTTTTTAAATACAATGAATGTTAGGTGACAAACAAATCCATTATTGATAATATATTTGATCTTTACAAACAAGACCCCATGTAGTTTGAGTATGAAGTTTAACAACTAATTATTCATTAAAAATACAATCATATAAATATTTAATCTCAAATACACTTTTTTCAAAAATAATGGAAAAAAATAAAACATATTTAATGTCTTAAATAATTTTTTTCAAAACAATTCACTAACCAATTCATTCAAACTAGATTTTAAATTCAAATACGGAAAAAATACAAAAAATATTCTCACTTTTCCCAATTCCATAGTTAAATAAATAATTTTTTTTAAAACCACCATATAGATTCCCATAACTAGAAATATATATATGCAATGAGTAATCTAGAAAATCAATCCCAAAAATTTAATTTATTCTACAATGTTATTTTATATTAAACATATATCTATTAGTTGGAATGATTCATCACCTACCCAACTCCACAACATTTGTTATGTCATCACTCGCTTAAATTTCAAAATCCCAATCATATGGGTGGTATCGTATCCACTATTCCAATAGACCATTTCATTCCATGATACATTATCACTAATTCCATAATTTACAATTGAATAATATTGAATTTTAAAATAACATAATTCATGCCTAAAATCTCTTTTCCAATTTAACCCATATAAAATACTTTTTCTAACAGAAGTATTTTTTTAATCCCATTTTAATTAGGATTAAATTTGTAAAAAAATAAGTCAACCTAATTAGGTTTCCAAATTTTCCTTGATTTATAATAACTTATAAATTCATTGATTAATAATAATATTTTTATTTAAAATATTTATAGACACAAAACCATTAATGTTCAGGAAAACAATCTCCACTTACAAAAATATATTACCGAATAAAAATTATGATTTCATAAAAATATTTTCATTTCAAAAAATCAATAATAATTGGTAATTTATGGAAAATATATTATATTTTATTTGAAAATTAATTAAATCTATTTATATAGACACATAATTTAAATAATACCAATGATATAAATAATCATATATAAATAATGTGAAATTATAATTCAAGGAATAATATAAAATATTCTATATTTTATAATCCCCAATACCATATCTTATAGAGATAATGTGATAATATATGATAGAGAATGTATATATATATATTTAAAATTGATTTTTTTAGTCACATAATCCACATTGTAGAGCCGTTATAAAGATGAAGTGAATCTTTTGTAATCTCTACAGACACCAATAAATTTGAATAAGATATTTTTACAAAATCATTTTGTTTTTATAGGATATTCATGTTTTATAAAGAGTAATATAATTACATAACTATTCTAGCATGTAAATATTCCATATTCTCCCTATATATGAAATACACTATGAATTATTAACTACCTTCAAACCAAAAATTCAAAGATGAAATGAATTTTTTCTTCTAACCAAGTAGATAAACATGTATTCATAACTTACTATAAATAAACTCTATCAATTAAATTTTAAAGTTCATCCTAACTATTTAGGTAATTAACCATCATTAATGGAATCACTCCAATCTTATATAAAAATTATAATTTTTTATTAATTATGAACCCCTTGGTGAAAACTGCTTTCTAGAACTAATAATGTTCACAACATTCACGTTTTAGATTATATTACAAAATATTTCATAAAATATATTCAATTTAAAAAAATCACTATATATATATTCTTATATATTTGATTTATAATTCTCCCCATAATAGGAAAATTAATCACTTTAAATTCAAAGGGAAATTTCATTCTTAAAATTATTACACCATTACTATAACATCTCATCTTCATTCTTTTATATCACTTGTTAGATCATTACATGTTTCCATAATAACCAAAAAAAGGGAATCATCATAACTTAATGACTATTAACACTACAATACACAATTTTAATTAATCATTCAAAATAAGACAGATCAGGATCCCAAACATTTACTTCCAATTTAAGTAAATTTATAATGGTTATAATTCTTTAAATTTGAATCATGAAAATTGATATGAATCACTAAATAATGACATAGAATTGTTACCCTATAATAAACTTATCAAATTAAATCCCTAATTTTGAAATGGTGCATAGAACATGGAATTAATTTCCCTTCTTATAAATCAATTTATTTTAAAAATAATGGTTCCCTTTTAATAATACATATTTTCCGATGTCAAATATTATGAATTATTTTCACTGATAGTCAAAAAATATAATAAATCTAAGATAAAGACCATATGATTCTAGTGTTATTAATTTGATCTATCATCTCATTTAAAAATCCAAGGAAAATCACTGTCCTATCAAAAATACCATACCAATAAAAAAAATTCTTACTTGTTTTTTAATATTATAAATGAAATGGTTCTATAAGAACTGATGATTTATGATTGTTAAGATAAATACATTATATTAATAATGGATGTTTTTTCAAAAGATTAAATAATGTTCTAAACATTTTCCCCAATAATGTAATCAAGAATTAGAATAGAATATTCTATTTATCTATCCTCTTATATGTGATACAATATACACATCTTCAATTGTATCTCTAGGGATGTCTGTAGTTCAATATATATAGAAATTTTAAATCAAGGATGAATTTATAACATAATAGAATATGGAATTCTTAGATATCTTAATACATAATTTATGTTGTAAAACCATCAGTTAATAAATACATTTCTCATATATATAATATTCGAACAAATTTCAATAGTTGATCCTCCACTACATGAAACAAAATATATTATTAGGTACAATAATCCTTCTATATTTGGTTACCCTACAACATAATATATCTTTAATGATATTGTACTAATTATAATATAATAATATATTTTTACATGGAAAATAAACTTATGATATAGTTAAAAAATCCTGTCACACATATTATTATATTTTTTAAATATAAATATCAAAAAAATGAAACCTATGAATCTAGAGAACTAGTGTCATCGAGGGAAGTGGTTCATAAAACATCATCACAAATCTAAAATAAAATAACTTTATTTTACACTCCTTGATGTGATCATATATCGCATTGAGAATAATAAACTGTATAAGATAATTAGGGAATATAAAATCAAAAGTGGCGAGATATAATATATAATAATTTAATAAGCCTGAAAATAATGAGTAAAATATTAGTCAAATCAAATAAAATTATTTTAAAATATAAAATGATAACTAATAATCCTATGGATGCATCAAAAAAAGAGCATGTGATCCCAATATCATAGAATTATAGGAGTTTGGAAATAACATAACACACAAAATCATATGCATTTTCATAAGGATCAGAGCAAAAACAATATAACATGGTAGAAAGAGTCCCAAATGGATTATGTTTACTCCTTATTCAAATTAGTATGATATTAATATATATAAATATTACCCAAATAATTAGAGTGCTATACAAGAAAACTGACCATGGTGCGTTCATTAATCCTCCTTCCAAATTACAATTTCAAACTCATACTACACACAATGAAGTTGGAAAAAATATTCAAACCCCAGAGGAGGATAGTTAAATTATATAAGGGATTATTAAGTTATATAATAATAAAAATAAAACTAGAAAAAAAAGCTATAATTTTTTTTATTTTTGATAAATGAAAATAATCAAAGAAATAAGTAAAAATTAATATGATGAAATAAGAAATAGGTTGATAAATCATGATGTTAATTTCATGAATCAAAAGATAATTATAGAAGAATATCCAATAGTTATTTTAAAATAGTTTCTGTCTTTAATATAAAATAAACTAAATTGGTAATTGAAAGAATAACTATATTTTAGTCTATCACTAAGAGTATAATCCAGTAGAATGATGATTCCATTATCTCACCACTTCCAAGAATCATCCATGAATAAATGTTTTATGAAAATTTTCTGGAATTGATGTCACCCCAATATTATGATGTATGAAAATTCAATAGGGGGAACCATAATAAATTTTATAATCAGATTTGATCTCCCTAAAAGAATCTGACAGTAGAAGAAACAATCAAATGATTTAATAATTGAAACATTAAATTTAGTCCCCCGGATTAAAATTAGATATTCATTTTAAAATAAAGAAATAAGAATACGAAAGTCAAATTTATAAACAATTGAAGATAAATGAAAAAGGATAGATAATGATGTATCTCTGACATCATATTTGAAATTTTTTCCTTTGATTATGTACTACTCATGTTCCGCTAAAAAAAATCATGCTCCTAGTTCCATATCTTCCTTCAATAATCATTCACAATTTATTCATGTGACAAAAATATATTTATATAAATTTTATTATAAATTTTTAATTTAAGGTAAAATTTATCCGGCTAAAGGTTTCTCTATGTAATTTTATGACTATAAAATTTGGATATGGATAAACTTTTTATTGTTATGGTTTAGAAAATTGTGGTTGTAGGTAGACTATATCAATGATTTATTAAAACTATGGCTATATGTAAACATATAGCCTCTATAATATAAATCCATGGTGATAGGTTTCATGGGAAAACCCCAAAAAATACGAGATATTGGTAGGAAAGGGCCACTTACATTGTTTAGTAAACCATGGTCATAACCACCTATTTATATGGTTTAAAATGTGACCATATCCACCTATTTTCAAAATATAATGCATGGCCATGACCTCCTATTTACATGGATTAAACTATATCCATAGTCATGTATTTCAATGGATTGAAATAGTGGATATAACCACCACCTTTTTATTTTTTAAATGATTATTAATGATAATCATATATAACTATTTATATGTATATATGTATATTTATATATTAGAGATCAATGTAGTGGTAATTTCCAGGGAAAAATATTGAAATTGTCAGAGGATCAAATCATAGTGGAAGTATTTATATTTTAAGGGTATTGCTGTATTTTCAAACCAAGTTAATAGCTACCTAAGGCCACAGTACTAACTATAACCATAGAAACCTATTAAAATAATCAAATAGTGGATATAACCACCTATTTTAGTTCATCAAATCATGCCTATATCCACATATTTCCACTGTTTAAACCATGGAAATATCCACATATTACCACATGTCTAACTATCACTATAGAAACCTATTGACTTAGTGTAAACCATGGATATATCCACTTATTTCCACGATTGAAACTATGGTAACAGGTCAGAACTTATTGAAATGTCTATAGAGGCCACAGTTTAGAAAACAGTGGCCATAGGCTATGACCACATTTTTGGTCCATTTTTTCAAGGTTTCAAACCATGTAAATATTATGATTTTGTAGTTGGGTTTGTAGACTTTCCAATGGAAAAATTGATTTGGGTATTTCTTTCACCTGCACATGTCACATTAAAAAACACTCCAAATAAATTTTATCCATTTTTTTAAGTATTATAATTAATGTATTTCTCCATTTATTTTACTAAATTTTAATCATTATTCCTTAATCATTTGAATCCCAAACTTTTAAAGATCATATAATTGTGACTTCTGTCATCATGTCCTTCCAAAATAATCTTATAGTCATACTACACTAATGAAAAATGACATATTCAATCATAAATCAACACCATACTCTATTTCATCTCGTGAAAATTTTCCCAATACATGAAAAATATCTAATAACTATAAATCTCATAGCTTTCTTTTTTTTTTGATAATCAAACTACAAATTCCCTTTAGGTGAAGAAAAGAAATCAACTTTATCCTTGTTGAGATCTCAAGAGTCAAATACAATCCAAGATCTGTTGTAAAATTCTTTTAGTTTCTTATTCTATCCCACATGAATAACCATTAAGAACCATGGTATTACTAAGACCATTTTGAGCATGAGGGTTTAGAACCAACAATCGACTACAATTGTCTCATCAGAAGGTCATCAAACCCTAATAATTCAAAAAATAAGATTTTTTAAATATATAAAATTTTAGAGGTTTGAGGCATCTTTATCATCATCATATAAACCATCCAAAAAATTAAAATCCTAGAAAAAAACATTAACAATAATGAGGTCAATAATTGAAGGATGAATATTTCATTACCTCAACCAATCTTCGCATGGATTAGAGTCATCAAACCACAAAAAATAGCCTTTAGACTTAATAGAACCTAATTATTGGTTAAAAAGGTATATCTTTATATATCATTAGATATTTGGATCAAATCACCCAATATTTTTTGGATGTATTATATATTAATAGAAATGTCTTATTTTTATTTTTTATGGTTTTAATGAAATTTGATGAGGGATTGGGTATGATTAATGAACTTAGTCTTCTTCATTAATTGATCACCCTTCGCATAATAAAAAATATAGCCTCAAAATGATCTCCATGTGAAAGCGTTCAATAGGCTTTTATATGAGATATTTGGTCACCATGAAAATGAAAAATACACAGATGATCTTTATCATTAGAACCCGGTCGAACATAGAATCCCCAACTCCACTCATATTCATTGGTGGCAGCTTGGATGGTGTAGATGTTTTTTGGAATTCAATTTCAAATTGCCTCTTAGTTTGAGGGATTCATTAATAATTTTAAGATGAATATCATTTCTAACAAGCTCAGCACACCATATATGGTCACATGAGATAGATTGAAATCGAATATCCTCTTCTGCGATTCTTGGTTCCATTTGAACTAATTTCTCATATATCCATCATATGTGATGATATAGAGTTTGGATTGACCTCCATTTCAAATGAAAAACATTCTCCCTAGGATATACTAACATATATAATTATGTGAGTATGCGAATTCCCTTGTCTATGTGGTGGAAAAGATTAGCTATGTGAAAGCCCTATTGGAATTTGGCTATGTGTTTCTAATAAATGGTAAATACCTACAAGATTTTTGAGAAATTTGTTTATGTGTGAGAATTTAATAATTTAGTTATATGATTTTTTTCACCTAGAAGTATAACATGACACCATATATAACTAATAATATCATAAATGAATGAAATAACAAGGTATTAAAAATAATTATAATTTAAATTGAATATTTAATATGAAAATTTTAAATTAGAATTAGAAAATATTAAATGAACTGAATAAAAGTATAAAAATAAATTCATGTTTCATTAAATATAATTGATAATTAATTAATTGATAGAATAAAATTTAAAATAAATCATATTAGAAGATAAAAAATTCAATATTGAAATCATGTTAAAAAAATTTAATAATAAAATCCTAAAAATGAATTTTTTAATTTATAAAATTCATGATTAAAATAGATACACATAATATTTTTAAATAAATAAAATAGATTAATATAAAATATTTTTAGAATGGATAAAAAAATAATTTAAATAAATATATACACATAATTATCCTTGAATTCCTAAATATAATAATTTAACAAAAAAGAAAAAAAATAAAATTAACATTCTTAAAACATAATTCAGAATTAATTTCTCAAAAAAAGCCAACAGTTATATAAATTTAAAGTATAAACTTTTAAAAATTATTCTAAAAATTCCAAAGCAATGATTATTTTAAATCAGAATACAATGTTTTTATAAAAAATAAATAATTTCAAGAGAAAAGGATATTATTGGACCCTATTAAATAAATATAAAATCATAAAATGTTATCCTAGCGAATTGGGATATTCAAATATCAAAATTCATAAAAATGTCGACACAATTAATTAAAATGTTGATGATTGAAATGACATAGTTTGGAAAATTTTTATGTGGAATTGTTGGGTCAAAATTTGAAAATATAAATGATCAATTTGCAATACCCCTTCCCTCACATAAAATAAAAACCTTTCATCATTGCTAAATTTATAGGTCATTGAAAATAGTTTTTACTTCTTGGTTTAAAAATTATTTATTATAACTTATCAGTTAGAATTTATTGGTAATTTTTTTTTTATAATTTTCAACAATATTTCTACAAAAATTAGAATAAATAATTATATTAAAAGGGCCATTAATTAATTTCATACGGATTAGACAATATATATTCCATTATTCTCAGAATGTATTATGGAAATCATTGATTATACAAAATTTCAAAATTTTTGGCTATTAGAAAATGGATTAAAATAATTATTATGTGTATTTCCAATATTAAATAGTAAAGTAAGATATAAAACCCACATTAGAAAACATAAAAACACTCTTAACATATCTAAAAATTATGGAAAATTCCACCACAAATAATTTTTATCCCCAATATATGTGTAATAATTAAAAAAATATATAACATTTTGGGAAACATTCCCTATATTTAAAACATTTATATTGAATAAAAATAAATGACAAAACAACTGTGAATTTTTTTGTATTATTAACTTACATATCAAATAAAAAATATACTTAAATATTTCAAAAGACACTTGGTATGTACTTTAAATCCACTTCAGCGGTTAAAAAACATAAGCTAATAAATTGGGAATGAAAAGGTGAGATTAAGAAAGGATGATAATTTTTGGAAGAACCCACTCTGCCAATTGATTAAAATTTCATATAATATTAAAAAATGGGAAAATTCATATTTTTTTTCAATTAAAATAAAGACACAAAATAATGATATTTTTTATGGAACCACGGGTAACCTCATATGTAGTGCTAGATTTATATTCCTAATCGAATCTTCCCAAAAAAAATAATAAATTTGCTACTTAGGTGGGTGTAGTTTGTTTTACATAAAAAACCACATGTGTTTCCCTCATGATTATTTCCTTATAATCTGATTTCAATTAGATCCTAACCATATTGGGAGAAAATAAAATTCCCCAACATCAACCATAATTCACTTGAAGACAATTTTAACATATATGAAAGGTAGATTATTCAGTTTTTCACTAAAAATCCTATCTTTATCCACTATATAATTAAGGATATAAATTAACTATTTATCATTTAATTGATGTTATATAGGAATAAATTATTCTACAATGGTTTTCTAAGATCAATCAATATTTTTTTAGGAAAATGAACCATAATTTTAAAATAAAAATAGGTGAAAACATATGAGGTTTGAATTTTTGATGGAGGCAGAGGTTCTTAACATCCAATTTTAATATTTCATAAGATTTTTGATAAAATTTTAATTCCTAACCATATATTTTCGATAACATCTAAATCAATTTTATCACACTCAATTTCTAGATTAAAAAAAAATAGAGTGTTGATGTTTTGAAATTATTCAATAATGTTCACTCCAACCTCTAGGGAAACAAATCCACTTAGGATTTGTCAATAATTTCATTTATTGTCTTTAAAAAGTGAATTTTTATTCCAATACATGGTAATGAAATTAAATCCATTAAAGATCCATTTTGTGAAAAAAATTACTTTCTTGAATTTTCAAACATTCAACTTCAGTTATGGATTTTAGAAAACATTCATCATTTAGTGGCTAAAGTTATTTGGTCATTTGAACACATATTTCACATATCCAATTCATGTTCAATGTTCATTCATCATTTTTTGGAATTTTAACTTTATTTAATTCAAAAATCTTATTCACATTATATATCACATGTTTCAATAGGTCGTCATTTAATGACTCAAATGTTGAGAATTTATTTCTATCCTCTGTGGCCAATTCATCACAAATTTCTAACAAATTTTCATCATTATGATTCTCTAAAAATCCCTATATTAGTTTCTCCAAAATAAAAATTCCATCATTTAATCCATTCAAGTAAAAATATATCATCATTATTATATGAAATCTATTATTATAGAATTGGATCATGAAATCATTAAACATATTTCAGACATTATATAATGCATATTCATCTTCTTTAATGAATTTGGTAATCAAGAACCTAATGTTCTCATATATCTATTCAACTATTCTATTCGTGATTAAATAACAATGTTTTTATTTAACTAAATTGACACATTAAATATGCTTAGAAATTCACTATAGATATATAAGAATTGAAATATGTTGTTTTCATAGGCAACATATTATTTTTTCATTTTTTGATTTATTTATAATTTTTTTTCTAACCCTCAAACAATCACCAAATGACTTTTACAAAAATAATTACCATATTTTATTATAGTGAAATCAATTTTGCACTAAAAAAATTACAATTTATAACACCTACACAAGACTATGATAGTAGAATGATGGTTCAGAACCAAAGTGGTGTATGGTGAAATGATCTAAGGCCTTATTTTCTTCTACTCCACAAAATAATCAAACATGAATCCATTTTTAAATTTTTTTTATTTTTAATTTGAGAAAATGAACACAGAATGATTTAGAAAAGAAGAAAAAGATGGTCGAAAGGCATTAAAAAAATATGACCAGAACTCTATGGATTGAATGAAAATGCAGTAAGAATGGAAACTTTTCCGATTAAAATTGATTGTCCATTTAGGGAAAATTAGTTTATTGTAAAAAAAGTAGATTATTCTCTATCACCATGAGTATTATCCAGTGGAATCCTAATTCCCAAAGATCACCAAATCAAATACTGATCAAACAATGAATGTTTAGGGATGATTCACAAGAGTTGATCTCATTGATTGATTCTAATGAATTAAATTTCAATCAAAAGAATAAAAAAATTAATATCAGATTCAATCACACCAAAATAATAAATTATTAGATAAAATTAAATCAATTAGTAAAAACTGGACAATATTTTTTAATTCACCATGAAAATATTTATTTTCTCACTGTTAGATCAATAAACATGTAGGAGTAAATGAAATTAGGATATATAATAAGATAAAGGAAATATAGATCTAAATATTCATCCCTATGTCATATTCTAATTTCTCCCTTCAATAATGTACTACTCATGTTCTCTAATAGAATTTCCCTCCGTCAATTTTAAAGATCCCATCCGTCCACATCTATAATGTGTTCATGTGAAAAAATTGTTTTTTTCAATTTTTTATAATTCCATTTAAAATTGAAATATTTCATTAACATAATACTTATTAATTTTATTTAGTGATTATCTATGGGAATAATTACTTTTTGGAATTTTTTCACTGCTCATGTCACATTAAATAAATAGTCAAACTACTTTTATACTATGAAAACATTAATTTTCCATTGAAATATATCTCTAATTATTTTCATCAATTTTAATCATTATCCTTTAATAATTCAAATTCAATATTTTCAAAGATCACATGAAATATATTTGTGTCATCATCTCCTTCCAAAATAATCTTTTAGACCTACTCCACTATTTCATAGTGATATCATTAAAGATAACTCAATCCACCATATTTGTGAAAATCATATAATTATACCCCAAACATGCATAAATATCCACTACCAGGAATTATCATCCCTTTATCTTATTCAGAGCCTTATAACTCATCATCCTATAGGCTCAAGATCAGTAAAAAAAATTAATCTCAGTTGAGTCTACAAGATTCAAAAAAATTCCAAATCTGTTCTCACAGTATGAAAATGTTTAGTCCCCTGGAACATCAAGCACCATTACTATACACTATATTTTCATTGTCAAATCAATCCCAGGGGTTCAAAATCACATATCAACTACAATACTCTTAGAATAAAATGATCAATGTCCATTCATATAAAAAAATGATGTTCAATCCATAACATTATAGAGCATTGAGGCATTGCCTACATCTTCAATTCAAAGATAAAAAATGGAAATCCATGAAACCAACATCATTAATTATGAGTTAAATAATTTATCGGTGAATATTCCAATGTATCAACTGATTTTCACTCACATAATAGTTCTTACCATAAAAAATTCTTTCTTCAGACATAGTCAAACAGAATAATGGAATGCATAGTCCTATCATCATATTTCATCTTAAATTTATATCAAATCCTGCTATTATCCCTTGATTAGAATCTATATCAACATTCACATCTTATTTTTGATTTTATAATTTTTGATGATATTTAGTGAGATCTTATGTAAGATCAACAACCTCAGTCTTATTTGATCATAAATATCCCTTCTAGTCACACAACCGTGTTCATCATCATGATCGTTTGGCGAATGGATTGATTTGGTTTGTCATTGGGAGTCATTATAAAAATATGAATTTGAAATATAAATATGTTCTTAATTATTTTAACTATGGCATAGTTAGGTATAATTTTACAACTATTTTTAAATAGATGCAGATTGGAAAGTGTTATATTCATTTAAATTTGAATTTTGTACCAGTTAGTCCGGAGAGGGGTACCTCTATCAGCAATATGACAACATCATTTTGGGATACCTAACTATGCAACTCATAGAATTAGGAGAGATCTTGGGCTCAAATCTCCCCTTCCAAGAATCATGGTTCTCGTTGATCTCCTCATTTAGATTTCCATCATATGATATTATATTGAGTTTATATCAGCCTCCCTTCAATAAGACTAGATAATCTTCCCTAGATTTATCCACAAACCTAATAGATCAGGAACCATATTGTATTTTTCAATGTGGTCCCCCAAAAATGTGATATGTGAAATCCCTCTAGAAATACAGATATATTGGTATTCTGCTATGTGGTTCTCAATCATGATAAATAACAATTTGAATTCTAGGAAAATTATCTGAGTGAGTAAATTAATTAAATATGATATAATTTAAATTTATTATGTAAGAATAATTTCAAACAAAAGTAAATTAAATAATTTTAGTATTAGGAAAATAAATAATGAATTAAATTTAATAAAAATTTAATATATTTTTTTGGAAAATTATAAACTGAATATTAAAAATTCAATATAAACTGAATAAAATTATAAAAAAAATTAACTTTTTGTAGTTAATATTTGAAACCTATTCATTAAAATTTTAAATTTTAAATTCAAATATAGTTAAATAAATAAAATGAAATATTAAAAATTAAAATCAAGTTCTTATAATTTAACAAAAATAGTAACACAAAAATAAAGGTTTAAATTACTAAACACCATGATTAATATATATACAGTTATAACTGAACAAATTAAAATAAAATAAAAAATATATATAATGAAAGATGAAAATATGTAATTTAAACATAAAAATAAACAAAATTAACTATGAAATGACAAAATTAATAATTTAAAAACAATGAAAACAAAATATTAAAATTAACCATGTTATAACCTACTTCTGTATAAAATATATTAAAAACATTGATGTGGAAAATATGTTATCGAATAAGCCTACGTCTCACACCAATCATAAATTATTCATAGATATATTTTCCATATATGTGAATCAAACATAAGGCACAATAAAAATAAATTTCCAAGGAATATAATTTTTTACAGAGTATATCCAAAAATAAATATGAATTATTATTTTGAAGAGATTCCAAAGAGAATAAGGAATCTAATATTATTGAAATTAATACATGGATCAATATGAATAGGTATCAAATATTATTTTTTTTAGATTTTTTTTGGAAAATGGGTAGATATTTGGGTATTTAATTGGGAATAGAGTTATACAATTAAAATTATGTTTTATTGAATTGGTAAAAAGATGTAATATAATGAATATATATATAATTTTATATGAAACCATAGGTAAATGAAAAATGAGTAACCCTAAAAAAGTTTTCATTTCATAAATTCATAAATTGACAATACAATTATATGGGGTGTTATATGAAAACATTATAGGAAATAAAATTTCCCCTTAATCAGGGTGGACTTTAATGATTTAATTAAGAAATTAATGCAGGGAATATATAAACCCACAAAAATAAAAACATAATAATTCAATTAAATGTGTAAATGAAATATATAATGAATTTAGAAAAATTTAATAATGTTAAATATTTAGAGAATTCCATTTCGAGAGAAAAAAACATAGCTTATAAAATAGAAGGTGGTTTAGAGAGTTCCCTTACCATGGGTCCAGATTTTTTCTTTATTTTCAATTAATATACTAAATGGTCAAATTATATTTATTAAACGCATTATTGAAAGTCTAATTCAACTATATTTGATTTATTATAATGATTTTATGACATATTAGAGTCAAATAATTTATTTATTATATCAATATTCACCCTCATAAAGTCATTTCACTGATATATCCAAAGTCATATTAGTTAAATCTAATAAATTGAGTTCGTATTGTCATTTTCCATGACTTTATAAATGTGATGAAATGGAAAAATGATTTTCCAAAAGTTAACAATGTTCCATGTATCAAAACCCATCTATAAATTAGAATTATTTAGATTTTTTCTAACCTTGGTGAAATTACTTTGTTTTATTTTAATATAGTTGTATTTAACCATTCCATAATAAGAAGAAAATATAAAATATTTATTAAATTCAATGTTATCCATAATAATTTAAATAAAAAACCCTTTACGATAGTGACTAAATATGAAATTCTTCATTCATGGGGTTTTGAACCGATCAAAATTGAACAACATTTTCATTTTAGAAGTGATTTATGGGAAGTTAGGAATAAAATATTTCATTATGTTAAAAATATATCATTATATTTAGGATAATGATATTACAATATAAATTTGTATGGAATTACCATGGGTGGATAAAATAAGAATATAATTGAATGTCACTAAGTTAATAATTTTACCTCTTTCTTTAGGCGCCACCTCATGGATACCCCTTTAGGAAATTTAGAATGGCCATTTGGAAGGAAAAAAAATAATTATATCTAGTAAGTCATATACAGGAGAGATATTGAAATATATTGAAATATATTTTATAATTAGAAGGTTTGGTGATGGGTTGTATTTATAATTGAGGAGTTGGGTGTTTTTAATACAATATACAATATTTATTTTCCCCAAGAATGTTAATAGT
The DNA here is from genome assembly GCA_963277665.1 of Viscum album. Taxonomy (NCBI): domain Eukaryota; kingdom Viridiplantae; phylum Streptophyta; class Magnoliopsida; order Santalales; family Viscaceae; genus Viscum; species Viscum album. The sequence goes on from OY728122.1 coordinate 1,261,792,104, forward strand.
GAAGAATATTCATACTAAATAATTAATTTCTCCTTGTTAGGAATACTAAAATATAGATATTATGATCCAAAAATAACATCCATTTAATCAAAATAGTTTTAATAATTTAAAGAATTTCTAATTTATAAAAAAAATTATTAAATAAAAATTAATTTTAAAGAAATGATTGAATTTTTAAAAATTAGAAAAATTAATTATGGATTCATATAATCATATTTAAATCAATATATATTATCTACTGAAGCCATTTAATTAATCTGAAATTTTATTTTGTAATTTTAAATTTTTTCATAAAATTTTATTTTATCGTAGATAATTAATATATATTTTTTCAATAATATAATATTGGTTTCATTTTTTCAGACATTTATTTTATTATATTTATCAATTTTATTAAATTATATAATATGAAAACTAATTAATTGTTTTCAAAAATATTATTTTGAAATTACATTGGTATGTTTAATATTCCCAATTATAATATTATTATTATACCGATCGTATTACTATGCAAATAGTCACATAACTATACTGACAGTCAAATAATGGTGAAACTATAACGACCAGGTAATGGCCATATATAACATTAATATTTTGCCTTACTACCTATGTAAAATACACTATTATCATATATCATCATTCACTACTTCTCTTACAACTTTCACTAAATCCCTTATTAATTACTATCATATTCCTGATACACCTCTCTCTTTTTAGGGTCATTATGGATGGAGTGATCATTTGGGGAAAATTATTTCTTGTGGAGTATACATTAATGTTTTAATTATTCTATTTCATTTATCTCCCTATATTATTCTTATATGTTATAGTGACAATTATTTCATTATTAAAATTTTTTAAACGAAATGTAAATGTATTTCTATGTGAATCTATTGTAAAACATAATAAATCTTTTGTAGTGCATCATGAATTAATTTAGTAATAGACAATACATTCATGATGTAACATGTGTATCACATTTTGTCTATACCGAAATACCCAATCCACTATATGATTCAAATCCATGTGAAATTATACCATAATTGGATTATCTTCCAAAACAATACAACATTTTTATTGGGTGAGTTACTGTATTCTATTTCAATTAATTGACAAGTCCATTTACTTTTCCACAGTTTTCGATATTTCCAAAGGATTAATGTTGAAAATATTCTACCATCATATACAATCTTAAGAAGATACCAAATTATTAAAAAAAATTCTTTAAAATCTTTTGATTAAGAAACACTATTTTTTTTATAAAAATGGTATTTCGTCTATCTATTCATGTAATGAATCAATCCTATTGATTCCATGATATGTGGTACGTAATAATCCTTTTGGTGTCTCACCTTTATAAAAGTATATAGTAAAACATTACTTTATGGCATGAAAAATCATATTCCTAATTCAAATTCAATATAGTAAACTTTATAATAATCTATCCTATCATGAAGAATAAAACATATAGATTAATAAATTCACTTATTAATGTTTTAATGTTCTTCATTAAAAACAAACCCTAGTAATACATTACCCTATTATGGGTCAATCTGTTATTGGGAGATGGAATATTTGAAAAATCATGAATAAATCTTTATTAATACCTTGATCGGACTAGAACACTATGTAATTTAAATATGTACAATAATATTATCTAATTAATAATTTCTATATTTTTTTTCATGAATAACATGGATTCTATCGATATAAATATTGTAACAGTGATACTTTAATATATAAATCAAAAAATTATATTATTAAATTATTAATATACGTCATTCTTAGGAAATAAAAATAAAACCATCTTATTGTAAATCGATTTATTAACCACATTCATTGAGTACGTGAGGAATTTTTCAATAAAATTCATTAAAATCATTAAAGTATATATAAAAAATCCAATTCATAAGATATAAGGAAGGTACATATGGGTTAGTAACACAAAATCGAACGGATAAAACATAGAATGACTATATACCATTTATGAAGTATAAATATCCTTTTCATTAATTAAAAACACCAAATTTATATAATTTTGTCGTCATTAATATATTTTGAAAAAAATTCAATGAAAGTCATTAGAACTCCCATCCAAAATAGATCCCTTTATATTATTAGATTATCCATTGACATGCACAACACTCTAATTAGTCTCTTTAGAAAATATCATCCACAATATAAAATGGTGGATCAGTGAATTCACAATGGAATGAAGATATGATTAATCTTCTCAAACCAGTCATTTTTCTACTATAGTAAACCATCTCCTTGTAATTATTTTTAATTTTGTCTCTATAACTGGATAAAACTATATATTTCAATTGGAGAATATAAAATATTTTTAATTAATGTTTTCAATAATTCCTGTACAGTTCTATAAACAAGAAGAGGTTCTAGTTGAGAGATACCTTCCATTGATTATCCCCATCATGTAAGATCAATTGTATGTTGAATTTAACAATAATACATAATGGAATCCATTAAGAACAACATAATATTTTATTCCACAATGACCATCAGAAAACTAATCTATAATATGAAAAGGTTTATTCCTATAAATTTTTATTTCTTTTTCAATACTGTAATAAATATTACAAATAATCATAAAAAATTCCAAATATAATTGGTAAAGAAATAAATAAAATATCAACTAATTTAAATTTACTAAAATAAAATGAAATTAATTATCATTTAAATATATAATAATTTAATTAAATTATTATCATTCATATCATTATATGTAACTAATTCTCATTATGGCCCATCATGGATTAACATAGATAATGAAAAATAAATTCATTAGGACCTTATCGTAAAATCATTTTACCTAGTCTTCATAGAAATTATTTTATTAAAATAAAAAAATTTCTACACCTTCTGTTTAGAAAATTGTGAGTTTTAAATATACTATTCTTAATTAATAACCTGAAATAAAATGACTAAGAATAAAAATTATCCTCTTATATAATTATTGTAAAAACTATACTAAAGACCAAAATCGTGAGACACGAGTTAGGTCGGTTGAACGTCCCCTGATTGAACATTGATGGAAACTAAATCAATGGTATAAAAAATTTGTGGAATTATTTATATGAAAATAAATTATCCTAAATAAATAAATTCACATGAAAATAATAATTTTATTATAATCTATAATTAATAAAAAAAATTCTTATTTTTTTTAATTTTTACTAATCAAACCTTAAATGAAAAATAAAACCAAGAAACCTAATAAAATAATAAAAATGAAAATTTATGTTCCTAAACCAATAAAAATAACACCTTTTATATTTTTGACATCGATATATAATTATCCAAATGTTAATAATTATGTATTTTAATTTCATTCCTTAAAAAAATGATGACTATATATGTACAAGAAAACACATATAGGGATGACTGTAAATTTGTTGGGAGTCCACAATAAATATGATATTTTACTAAGTATATAAATTACCAATAATACAATTCCAAAAAGAAAACATTTTAAAAAAATTAATTTACAACATATACATTTTTATAAAAAAATTCAAATTTCCAATCAATTAAAAACCCATAATTAATATAAAATGAAAATATAATATATTCAATAATAATTCATTGTTTTCTTGTTTATAATTCATTGAAAATTATATTTTATGAAAAAATATAATATTATACAATATTTCTGAAAATCCACACCCAACATCCCTATTTCTAATAATCACCTCAGACTATAAATACTAGAAAAAAATAAATCCAATATATCCAATAAATCAATTAAATAATAGTTTAATATATTCCATGAATAAAAATTCACCCTCCAAGAGTTAAGATGTTAGGGGATTGATTATTCTATTCATGTCAAGTGGAAACCCATACATAGATCCTAATACTTATATCTTGGATAAAAAACATTGACCCCATATAAAGAGAAAATTGCTTAAATTAAAAATTCTCCTTATTTGACACTTTTCTAATTCAAAAAACTATAAATTTTAAAAAAACATCCATGGAACAATCCCTTTTATAAATTATCCTATCCAAGGGTTGATTTTTATTGAATGTTAATTATTTCAAATAAACAAATTTTTATTAATATAATATTTAAATCAAAATTTAATTTTACCCTATAAATCATCTTATAAATCAATCAAATAATAGTAAAATAATTTAATAAAAAAATCAATTCAATAAGTGTCTGATATTGTGCCATTAACTTTTAGGAGTTTTAGTCACACTTCAAAATCCTAATTTATATAAAAAACAATAATCCATATAAATAATGAAATATATATCATTAAAAAGAATAAATAATATAGACATAAAAAATATTATATAAAATATAATAAAAATTATCTCATCCACATATATAAATAGGTTTTACAAGTGAATCCCTAAATCCACTGTCTAATGTCACCCAAGAAGGATGAATCCATAAATATATATAAATAAGAACTATAAATAAATATATATTCACAAATATATTCTTATATGAAATCCCCATGGTTGGGTCTAGAATAAATAATTATAAAATATTATAGTGAATATGTATCACAACTTCTTTTCCTTTTTTTTGTGAAACCATTAATCCAAAATAATAATCTATCAAAATAATATTGATTTTAAAATAATCAATGGATGATCATGGAATTTCTAGGAAATATTTGATTAATGAATGGATAAATTTAATGTAATTTGATATTATTTTTCAAAAAATGGGTCTATATTATATTGTTTCATGGTATTAATTCATTACCCATAAACGATATAGCAAACCATGAATTCATGGGAGATATAAATGATATCCATTTATTGATATGAAAAATATAAATTCTTCTATACCTCTAAAACTAAACAACTTAGTTATTTTATGTGATTATAATAACATTTATATTTACTCTAAAACAATGAGAAATAATATTCTCACTTATATTTGGAGTCAAAAATATCATATAACCAAAACCCAATGGAAGACTCCCATTTTAGATATAATGGTTTAATAAATATTTATTATTTTTTATATTAATAAAAATTATTAAAAGTAATAAAAATAGTTTAAAAATCAATAAGAACACTAATAATAGGAAATTACAATAATAATGGCTATATTTAGTGTTAATATATTGGCATTGAGTCTTTTGTAATGACTTCACATGAGACTAGGAGTCTGGAAATTCTTCTTGAAAATTTGGGGTTGAAAAGAATCCACAACATTTTTACTCATTATTATGTATTGGTTTCATGTAATTTTAAAAAATTTAATAAAAAAGTTTAATATACATTATTCATGAGTTTTATTTAAATATATTTATATTTAATTGTTTTTTATTTTTTGGTTAGTAAAAAAAATCATGCCCATTATTATGACAATTTAGAGTCCATTAAAAAGAGGTGTATGTATGTATTATCTTGTATATAAAAATATTATTATGGATATCCTTAGTTTTATTTTATGATTTCATATGAAATAATATATTAGTCAAAATTATATATTAAACCATAAAGGTTATAATTTAAAACGAATTTATTTAAGAAAATACATTTGATATATTTGAGTACCGAGTTCTCCCTTTAAAAACCCATGGGTCAAATAGACTATGATTGATAAAAGTGTTCACATAAATATCAAATTTATAAGAGAAAAATGATTTAACGTTTATTTTTTAATGAATTATGTATATTTTAACAAAATATTTATATACTCAATATTTAAATATGTCATTATTTTTTTTGTAGAACATGAAACACATGGTTTTTAGGGGTTGATTATGGGCCAATTGATTCCATTGGAATTAGTTGGAATCATATATTTTTTGAATTTTAAATGATTAATGGGTGTTCCAATGTTTAGTATGTATATTTTTTTAGTGTTATGGTATTTTATTTATGGTTGGATGAATCTAGTTGGATGTTTTGAGATAGTAGGACTTGTTTCTCAGTTATGTGTTTTTCCTTGATGCAATATATGAGGTAATGGAAATGGATGATATGTTTGAAATTGAATATTCCATAATTTCAGGGGTGGATGAGTGGTTACTATTTGGGTTCTTGATGGGGTATCATGGCCATGTTTCTATGAAATTATGACATGATGTTGCAACTTGTCATGTGGAATTATTCAATGGCCTCAACCTTGAGATTTTTAGAACCTTCATAATATTAGTGTGAAGAAAATTTTTTAATGTCAGATTAGGTTTCATAGTGAAGGGATTTTGCTAAAGTATATTTATAATTCACTTTCTATTATCAATATAATTGTTTTATCGAATCCTTAGAAGTCAAATTCCATGTATCTACATTTTATAGTATTTTTATGCTATACTTGATATGTTACACTATGGTTTTGTTTAGGTAAAATTAGGTAGAATATGTGAAGGTGGGGTATTATTTCAGGGAATGGTTTTTTGTTCCAAAATGTTTTATAGTGTTTAACATAGAACCATGGAATCATTTTTTGGGTGTGTTTTTATAACTCTTTTTGGAACTATAAGCCTCATTAACTTTCAATTCATACACTTCCTTTTAAATGTAAGTGGGATTGAGTGTATGTATGGAGTTTTTTTGAAATACCCTCAACCTAAGGAGACCTATTGGGTAAATTTGGGTGATATATCACCACATATTTGATGTTATTGAGATAAAAATCATTTCAAAATCATCTGATAATGGAAAATATTGGATTTGGAATTACTAATTCCTCTATATTCATTATATTGAAATCTTAAAAGATCATGGATCTTATAAATTATTAATTTGGATATTTAAATGAAATTATAGTTTCCCTTTTTAGATAATTGAGAGACAAAATGTTCATGAATGTAATTTTCTTTGTTATGTAAATAAATTATTAAGATAACATGTACATAATTACATGTCCTTGCACTTAAATATGATTTTTTTAATTTCCTTAAATTGATAATTTATTATGACACATGGAATTACATCATTTTTATTGTATGAAATTTTATTCTATAAAATCTTTGTTCATTAAAATGGGTTTTTTAACTCAATGTGAAATTTCAATAGTTATTTTTAAATGAATAATTCCAAAGAGTTTTATAAAATAAAAAATAATTTAAATTATTTATTATGATTATGATGATTTCAAAATATATATTTGATAATCATTCAGTATTTAATATTGGGATGCATTTTTCAAGGAAACAGAAGACATGGATTTTTGTGAACACATTTTCTGTATGTGATATGAAATATTTATAAATCTATATGTTATATGACTAGGGGATTAGTGGTTCAACATGTGAATTGTTTTTTGTATGTATCCTTTTTGTGAGAATTGTATTGAAAATAATATATTTACAATGATAAGGATGTGTTTCTTATTTAGCAGGAGTAAAAACACTACATTTGACACTACATGGAAGGGTGATCTATGTATAGTGGTTAATACTAGATTTGTTGTAATGAAACACCCAAAAGATGTTTTTTTCTTAGAATATATAAGCTAACTACCTAATACAGTAAGATGAAATGTATTACATTTATAAAAATGAACATAAAATTTATTCACTAATTATTGGATATAAAAAAAGTGATTTCATTGAATTTTTGAGAAAAAATAATATAATGTTTCCCATTGTTGATTTTTGAATTACATAAAATTTGATTACCTACTTAGATATAAGAGCATAGATTTTACATAAATATGGTGAATGTTTTATTTCCTATGGTAGTTGGCTTGTTTCAATGAAATATTTTGGTGTTGATGTTATTTTAACATAAAACATTTGTTTTTCATTTTAAATCATTATATATCATCTAAAATTATGTAATTTATTAGTTAATCTGATAATTAAATTATTTATTATTATGATTAAATTTTTATTTAATTTTTATATATAGGAATCAGAGTTGGTGGGATATAGATTTTACACTAATGGGTCTTATAATCTTCCCATGTGTCTGTACATAAGTATATATGTAGGCTTTATTAGAATTTTTATTTTTAAATATTTTATATTTAAATAGTGGTAGTGTGATATTTTTCATTGTAGTGTTTATATATATATATTATTTTGCACATGGGTTCCTCCACTCATGGTTTGAGATCTGAGGTTGTTTTTTATTCATTACTTTATTGTTATATGTCTTAAAAATATTATTAAATTTTTTATTGATTCCACTACATACTAGTGATTTGGCTATATTGGATATCATAAATAATCTATCACATACTCAAGTATCATTTCATATGTGTTTTAAGTGATAATTGATTATTTTGTTTTTTTATGTCCCAAAAAACCATTCGATAAAATTTGAACATCATGGATAGTGGTAAAGAACCAATTGAACACTCAATCGAGAATCCATTATCAATATCCTTAGTTCTTGTTGTTATGATATTTTACCTTAGTTGAGTTACTATATAAATGAATTTTTAATTTTTATAGTAAAGAAAAAAGGGTATTCTTTCTTTAGACCACAAATATGAAAAGTTATAACAAACTAATTTATGGTGAACACCGAGTTATTAGGATATCTAGTCAATATAATGTGTAATGGAATCATGTTTTTTATAGATTTTATGCCTCAATCCTCCTACAAGTTTTTGGTGTTAAAAATTGTTCAAGAATCATGCAAGACATTGCTTCGGTAACATCATGGCTATGTAGGTAGAAAATGCATTACATTTTATAACAAAAATGAAAAGTTTTATTTTATAAAATGGAATTTACAGAGACTCCTCGATTTTTTACCTAACAATATGGATATCTAAAATTGTATCATTTTACATTCAATTTGGTCCTAAATGAAGGGATTAATGGACTAGAAAAAATTAGTTAATTGTTATAATGCTAGTTTTTTGTACTATGACTCTGATAAGATTATGATGTAATACTTAGGGATATATTCATTTACTATATGCTATAATATATAATAGATATCCAATATAATAAAATATATATTCTTCTATAAATTTTCCTTTGCACCATAAATTGGTGGTGGTGGATTGTTCCTTTTATGCAGGGATTTTAAAAGTGTCAAGACAATGATATTCCCTAGGATACTATTTGGGTTATAGTGTTTAGGGGTTGACCACTATTTCATTTATAGGGCATGTGGGATTCGATTAAATTCCACATTTCTTATAGAATATTAATTGTATCTTCACTTTATTTTAAACTCTAGACACATTGATAATCAAATTCATATAGTTTTCCATAGATGTACGACTAAGTGAATTTTAGTATTACATTTTTGAGTGTATATAATAGGAAATATTCTGTTGAATGATGTTTTAGAAGTAATTTAATTAAAAATACTTTTCCCCGATGTGTTAATGTTTCTAATGGATTATGGGTTTTTAGAACTTGACAATGGAGGAAATTTGGTGATAGACTATTCCTCTATGATAGTTTATCTTGTGGTATTGGTGTTGAAATTGTAAATAAAAAATTGAATGAAAACTTAGAGGTGTGATTTGAATATTAGATAAGATATTTGGTTATGTCTTATTTAATAAAAACACAGACATCGTAAGAGGTATTTATAATAGAAAATTTTTATAAAGAATGTGTGGTTTAATTGAGTAATTGAACTACATTTAATCATCAATAAGGTGGAGGGAAAGGTTAATTTATCTAGAGGAAGAGAAAGTGTGGCATTTAGGGGACATTAGTTGTAGATTTCTCGATATTATGTGGACCAACAATTTGCTTCTTATGTGATGAGGTAAAGAAGACACATTCAAAATATATGAATCAATTATTTTTATCACTATTGTGGAAAACTGGGCCACATAGAGTTGTTTTATAGTATATTTACTTGTTTTTTTAGTAATGGATCATCCATGAAAGTGTAGGGAATAATAGTGAATAGTGAGATATAAAAAAGTAGACATTATAACTCCTAGAAAGGTGGGAATTCTTCACAAATAAATATATGTTGGGACCATATAAGGATTAAGATATACTTTTTTCATATAGTAAGAGTATAAGGATAAAGCTGTATAAGGAGGGTCACCGATAGTGGATGCCACAACCGTCATTTCATTCACTTTTTAATATATTTCTTGGCACTGGTGTGTTGTAATATCTATTTCAATATGGGTAGAAAGATGAGAGTAACTAGTAGTTAATATATGTGGAATAAATGTTTCACAAAGAGATTAGAATGACACCTTGTGTTGTGATAAATTTTATCCCCAATTTGGTGTATTATAATGTAGAGCATATAAAATAAATGAAATTATTTGATGAGTATGGTAGATTAAGGTAGGATACCAATGGTAATTTGGATACCATTAAAAGTTAGTCCATTAGTATGAACATAGTTATTTTTATAAAGATAATGGTAATATCTATGAGCATTACTTGTTATACTTTTATGAATTTTAATTAATTATCCAAGATTTTACTTTAATTTTCTAATAAAATATAAAATTATTTTTATCATTAGACGTAGTGGTCATAGTTGAAGAGATATAAAGCTTATTGTTTTCCAATGGATTTATTTTCTAATGGGTAATGGTGGATTATCAATGACACACGAGATTATTGAATAATTTACTAGTTTTACATAGATATGGGTTGATAACTTAATGGAAATCCATATTTAGTTTTTGGAATCCACGTGAAATATTTTTTATTAATGTGTGATTATATACAAGATCATGATGTCTATACATTTCCAACCAATTCAGGATACAATCTCATTTATTGATCTCAATATCTTGTTTTTATCAATGATACTGATACATAGTAGTGTGTTGATTTCTATTATCTCTCTTTTAAGACCCAATTCGAATCATGAATCATGAGAGTAATCTAAAGACATATAGAAACCTAGTTGAGGATGAGCTTGAAAACCCACCCATGGATGAACGATATGTATAAACATGTTTTCTAGATTTTTATATATATACTTTGGGGTGCATCATTGAGTTTAGAAAATAACATGAGGATCATAATTCATTATTATAATGTTTTTAGAATAATAAATTTAAGAAATTGATTAGGATTAAACCATTTGATGCATTTTATGGGAAACCATATTGGTTCTTTTGTTATTGGGATGTTATAGATAACAATAGTGTTTTTGGGAACATATTTATTTAGTAAACCACATATCAGGTCACGTTGATCAATAAAAAAAGGCATTTTTAATATTTTTAGAATATTTATTATGTATATTTTATGAAACATCCTTTAATTATTTAGTTAAGAGACTCAATATATAAATTTTTCTCATATTATTGGGAATAAAAGGCCCTAAGGAAATGAAAAACTAATTAATTGATTTTTGAGATGCATTCTTTTTTTTTCAAGATGATTTTGGATGAGTTATATTGGTTTTATTTTCATCAAATTTATGTTAAAGTTTGTGAAATCTATAATGTAACCTAATTAAATAATTATATCCCTATAACCAATCATATTCAAGTATGTAATATGGTTGGGTTAGATTTATATTGTTAATATATATATATATATATTCAAGAATCAATTATGGGTTTAGGGTATAAGACAAATTTGGGGAGGAATACTCTATGGGTTTGGGTCATGTGCTAAAAAAATATGGTTAAGAGTATACCTGGGATGTGGATGATGAGATGTAGAATTTTTCTCTATATTTTATTACCAGATTGGAGACTCATTGAATTATTCATGATAAATAAACTATTGGTGGGGAGAATTGTAACACCATGGGGTTTGTGGATGAATATGGGCCTCATGTTTTCCTAGGATTCATTTTAAAAAGAATTTTTTTAGATTTTTAAGTCATAAGTTGAGTTCAAATCTTGTGTTTCTAGAGTTCCTTGATGTTCTTTATTTTATTATTATAATCGAAAGACAGCAGGACGTGGTTTTGAGTGACGTTGCAAAATTTCTCAGTATGAAGGGGACTGTCACACAATAATTTATGAGTTTGGGGACTTGGATTCATATTCTATAACTTATAATTACATAATTATTTATATTTTAATAAGATTCATTTTTATGTTTGGAAGTCAAAATCCTAGAAAATGGGTAATAAAACAATGGGGAGAGTGTGTGGGCTAGTGTGTGAATTTTTAACCTTTTCTTAGTCCCTTGATTATTAAGAGTTCCCTGAATGATATTATAATAAGAGACATTTCTATAAATGTCATGTATTTTGGTTTAAAATCATATATGACCCATCATGTTTTGGTGAAGTGTGTTTTGATGTTTATGAAAACGAAGAAAAAGTAAAATGTTCTATATTTTATGGAAAAATTAAACCAATTGTGTTTTTTAAGGTATTAATTTCTTAGAATCAGATAGAATGAGGGATGATGGGGTATTTTATCTTTGAAATAAACATTAAGAGATAATTCTTTCCTAGTTTCATTAAATACAATTGAATGTTATTTTTTCAGCGTTTTATTATGCACTCTATGAAGGGTGACCTCCATTTTCATGATGAAATGGGGTCATTTACATATGAAAAGAAATGGTCTCACGGTGGGGTCTGGAATTATCTTTTTATGTTCAAACTAACTTAACCCTAGGTGACCCAAGGGTGAATTTGGGTGGTTGATCAGATTCTCTTATATGATTTTAAACATTGAATAATTGGAATATCATTGTATCTTGTTCTTCCTTAGAAATGTATTCGTAAATTCAATTCATATAATTAAATTGGCATAGAATATGGTCATGGATCATTCAACCGAGGAATTTAGATCATTTAATTCAATTATAATGTCTCCCATGATATCAAATTGTGTGACATGATGTCTGGGCATGACATCATGGGTGTGAAGTGGAGGAATTATTGGGAGACATAGAGACATTTCATGTGTCCTCAAACATAAAAGTAAATTTGTTAATTTCATTTATTTTTCGATTATTTATGCTGAAAAAAATTAATATTGTTTGGATTATAGAATATTTATTTAATAAAAATATGTATCTTACGAAACATGGGTTTTAGCATGAAAATTATGAATTTCAATGGTTATTCTAAAGTAGTTAATTCTGTAGAGTCTTCTAAACATATAGGGAATTATTTTGAGTTACATATATTTAAATTAATATAATGGATTCCTTATATAATTTTATAATTTGAAGTATAGTTTTTTATGATATTTGGAAATATGTGAATGAACATTTTATGAGCATCAACTTGTCTATTATGGGATGTATTTAGAAATATCTCTGTAAAATACCAAGGGTATGGGAGGATTTATGTGTGTGTGTGTGGCAATAAAATTTCAGAGAGACCTATTTTTGAAAACATTATAGATTACTCCCTGATGATAAGGGTCATATATAGTGTGAGTAAAACCTATATGTGTCAATCCCCATGAATGGGTGGACTATGATGGTTTTTGACTTCAAAATTGACTAGAAGGAAACACTCAAGGAGAATAAGTTTTCCTTGATAGGGAAATATAACTCTTATTAGACATGTTCATAAAATACAATTAAATTTTTGAAAGGAAACTAGTATTGAATTTTTTTAGGTGCTATGAAACATGAAATGGAGTTTCTACAAAATTTATAACAAAACATGAAACATTGTCGGGTGAGTTCAGAATTCCATAAAAAGGAAATTGGATCTTGGATATTGAAATGTGGTAATTAATTATTTTTGAGCATATGTTTATCTCGCCTTTTCTTGCCATGTTGTTATGAAATAGGTTTTTTATTATTGGGAGTGTCATTTAAAAATAATCGATCCTAAGCTATGATGATTCCATTACAATATTTAAATTTTTTTAATTCTTGTGGTCTTTAAATTGTTTGTTGTTTTTATTAATAACATGGTTCATTGATATTATAAAAAATAACAATGTTTAATATTTGTATTTCACTCACCTCATGTTCTTACTCTTTCATTGACACATGTATTTTGTTTTTCCTGACATATATAATGGAATGGACTCAACAAAATTAGTCTCGACATATAGTAGTTAGACAAAAAAAACAACAACCATCCTTATTTTCATAGTTACTCACATAATTTAACTATATAGATATATATTTTTACCATCCATGTTATAATCATTTTTTAATTAATCCCATATAAAATGAAAATCCATTCTCTATCCATCAGCCACATTATGTCCACCTATTTCCCATCTATTTTGGGTTGTCAAATTTTTATTTAAACCTCATAATTCATTCAACTAAAACTAACCCCCTTTACTGATTCTATTGTTAATATCTATATAATCCATACCACTAGTGAATTATATCTCATCCACATTAAAATAAAAAAATAACCTCCTATTCAATCCCATAAAATATGATAATATAAACAAGTACCAAAACATCATTACTTCCTTCTACACAATTATTCATCCCACTACTGGTAAATCAATAGCATCAAACCAAATCAAACACATCCTCCCATTAAAACCATTGAAAGAACCTATTTCAAAATATTTATCAATTATGTACTTTCCTCAATAATATAAATATAAAATATTACAAACATCAGCAATAATAAAAAGTTTACCAATAATAATAACACCAAAATATCATAAGCAACTATTTTTCAACAATTCCTTTTCCATATAAAACAATAATTATTGGAACACCCAAAAAATTAATGAATTAACAATCTTCCAAATATCCATTACACAACTATATTTATGATACCAACCATTATGAAATGTGAATATAGTATAATTATTACATAAAAACAAATGTATATATCAAAACAACAGAAATATTTCTGGATGAATAAAATAACAACCACAAGATCTTAAGTTATATTAGTAATCTTGTAAAACTCACCCAAATCACCATCCCACTTCATGAAATTTTTTTGGTCAGTTCATTATATTATCTTTGTTAATAATTACTATCCTCACAAATAAATAAGAATCATTTTACCTTCATATCATAGAAAAAATTATTTTCCAAAATCCACTACAACAATCACAAATTCTCAAACCAATATGTTACATAAAAGGAAGAGGTTTTAGACTACAAAGCCCTAGTCGTGAAAGAGAAATATTAATAACCTAAAAAATAAACCCCATAATATAAAACAATGTCCCAAAATCCAACACAAAACAACATCCATATCCTCATGTAGAAAATAAATATTGAGTAAAACAATAAATGAGGAAAAGAAACTCAATATAAATAACAAATGATGAATCATTCAAATCTGACGATTGAATATTATTAATGGTGTTAAATGGTATCCTTGGGTGAACCTCGTGTTTCCTAATGATTAATAGAATTGAATGGAGTAAAGAGGAATTTTTTTTGTTTTTTAACTTATGAAAATAAAAAAAATTAAGTTAATCATGATAAAAAGGATCAAGGCATTGTTGTGATGATGGAAATTACTCCAAACCTATAGAAATCATAATCTGTATCCCCCTTATATACCCCATTAATCATGGGGAACACCATTATAAATTCATAAAATCAATGGTTGTTATGTCATGTATAATATCACAATGACATGACTCACTACTAGTATATCCCTCTAAATCATCTCTCTGTAGATTCAAAACTTGTAACCAATACCAAAACACAATGATTTATTTTTTAAATAAAATAAAAGAATCATAATGGAATTTAAAATTCATTTCTAAAGGCCTTCATGAATAATGTTAATATTTGATAAGCTTAATTTTTCATTTCATAATATTACATTTAATGAAAATTGACACATTTTACTTTTCAAAAATCCTCATCAAAACAGTACTTGTGATTACCAACAAGGTCACCCTAGAACAATAAATTATTTATTAAAATAGTGAAATCCTAAAATCTCACCACATTCACATCAATATGTGGTCCCCCACACACTATTTTATACTTTAATACAACACCAACATCTTTTATAGCTCTATATTCATGCCACAACTCCCAAGGTCATGTTGTTATATACTCTTACAAGCTAAAAACACTCATCTAACACTAAATTTCTTCCTATATAACTTTCAATACATCTCAAACACTTGAAAAACACAATAAAATAGGGAGGAAAGGTTATGGAAATAAATTGGATACCAGTCAAGTGACTCTCAACCACATAAATCAAAACTAATCCCAAAAGAAAACAATAACCACCTTATCCAATACACCCTAAGATATACCTCTCAAATAGAAGGACATCATCAACAAAAAATAATATTGTAATGAAAGAATTTTAATGAATCAAAAAAAATTATTTCATATTATGATGATTTTTTAACATATATCAGGTTACTAGGCTTGCATCTTTGATTTATGTGGCTTCATACATTCCTCGAAGTCATGATGCGTCAATGAACATCAACCAAATGACTAACAAGACCAAAAATAAACATATCTGGATATCTAGAATCTAAATTAAAAACTCCTTGAATTTAATGTAATAATATGTCTCTAAAATTCCACCATTATATGAAATGTGTTTCTTAGTGTACATATATATGAATATATGACACGTGGAAAACATCATAGAACTAGTCCAACTATGGGGGATGCTCCAACCAATAGACCACCTAACTAGTGAGCACAAGGCCCTTAAAAGGGCCAATTAAATATGGATTTATCTTAGTATAATAGCTACATTTCAATTTTAAATGATGAGGAGAAACCACGAATAAGAAAATGGCACCAATATAATACTTTTAGAGTTATAATCCTTTGACCATCCTAAGAAATATGATAGTCCATCTCAAACTTCATCCACTCTCAAATCATCTGAAATGTGTCTATCATTCTTGAGACAACATCTTTTTCACGTATTGATGATTGGCTAACATCAATCCAGAACTATGGAGATCTATAAGGTTTCACATATAATTCCTCAAATGAATCTATTGTAATTAATGTGTGATGGATATTATTGTAATAAACACAACAATAGTTAGGTTTTTTACCCAAAATCCAAAAAAATCCAAAACATCTGACTAAAATGAATCCTAATATTTTTGAATGGACCCCGCCCCATATACACATATTAATATAAATGGGATGAATTCTTATGAAATATATAATATGTAAAATCAGTCTGATGAAATCCCATGAATCATGATTTAAAAATTAGGATCCTAATCTAAAATAATTGATTGAAATAACCTTTGAGGCTTCACTATATTTCCTAAAAACCAACTCAATAGAACATCAAAAAGACCTAAAAATAAATTTACCATGAATTGTTATTATCTTTTTAACATCAGATGACCCAAAAGACATGACCATGCAAAATTGATATTATGTTTGATATTTTTTATTACGTGCTACAATAAACATAAACAAACTACATAATATTTGAAAAAAATTGACCAAAATAAAATAAACAGTAAGATGTTAAAATTTCAATAAACCAAGGTCGTGTGTTTGACCCATAATCTATTAAAAAATACAACATAGGCATTAAATATATCCTCTATATTTTGAATGGAAACCCCAATTACCCATCTATATAAAAATAGAACAAAAAATGATGGAAAATATAATATCTTAAATAATGTTGAAATACTCTCCAAAATCATGAGTTAAAATGAGGATTTTGATATAAAATTATAGTTTTAAGAAAAACCGACAATTCATAATATATCATCCAAACTGCATCTTAATATAACATCAACAACACAAGACTCTCTAATCACTAAGAAATGAGCATACGTTGTCAACCTATGAGGACACAAAATTATAGACCATTAAAAATTGATGTAATGTTTAAAAATTTACATTACATGATACTCTCTACAAATATAACCACAACATATAAGAAGATAAATATTGATAAAACCATACTAAAAATTATGAAGCTAAATCATTAGGATTTTAACATTTATAAGATAAATAATAAATACTATTCAATATTGAAAATGAATATTTTCAATAAAATCCATTGTATTTATATTATGAATATTCCTTTAAATGATAAATATTCTTATTGGAGATTGTAAATTTTATAAATATAATTTCTTAGACCATCATATCAAAATTTAAATTGAATGATATTTTGTGTTTTTTATGAAAATATTGACTTATAGTTAAAATTATATTTTTGAAAAATTTATAAATCTAAAAATTTTAACGTTACATTAGCATGTATTATATGTTTTAATGACCTTGTATTTTTTTTATTTTTGACACATTAAATGATCTCATAAATCCTATGTACATGTTTTTTATAAGTAAATTTTAATATTACATAAAATTTTTTTTTTCAGTTTTTCCTTATAATTATATGTTTCAAAGTGATATTCTTTTTTGGATTTCTTTCAATGACACATAACATTGTAAATAAATTTTTAATCTTAAAATTCACTTTATCTAATAAGTGTTTTTATATGTTGTGTGCATTTATTTTAATTAAAAAATCTAAATGCCTGGAAGTAGTATTTGTAAATATGATTATAAAATATTTAAAAGGTCCATTCAAGTAATTTAAATGTATTAACCTTAATATTTTTCATTAATATCAATTAATCTGTTTAAGAATAAATTTCTAAGGTAAAAGTAGATAATAGTAAAAGTTAAAAATGTAGAATGACATAAATTAAAAACACATAGATATCACTAAAGTATGTTTTTATATTATTTTATACCCACACCCAAATTTTCATCCATGTTTTCTGTATTTTAAGGTTATTGTCTCTTAAATAGTATGAGTTTACTATTATTAACGCAATGGTTACTTCAAAAACATCAAATATCTTCATTTATAAAAAGATAACAATTACAAAACATGTACACTCACATCTCGATTGAAATTATAGTTGAATGTATTAAAAATGGATCCTAATATAACACTCTCCCATGTCCACAAGAATCTATTCACCTTTATTATTATTAACTCCTTAGTTTTTATGTATTCATCCATGAAAAAATCCAAGATTATAACATGAGTATTAAGTTATTTTTGTCATCTATTTTTCTCAAATATATCTTAAATAAAATAAAAAAATAAAAAAAAATAAAAAGATAAATATCATTATTATTCTGAAATGAAAATATATTAATTGGAAAGAAAATCATTCAATCCTTTCCAGCAACTAAGAAAACAAAATAACATTGACCCTGCATATGTATGAGATATCACCACCCAAAAATGATATTGTTCAATTTTCATAGCATACATTAATTAATGATATCAATGTTGTATTTAAAGAATTATTTTTTTATAATGAATAGTTTATTTATTTGAAATAATAATTTATCATATATTATATTTGTTCCAAATCAATGGGATATTGGATCCCTAACCTTGCGTACATGGGGACTTTTTCCCCTTGGAACGATGAATTACCATTTTCACAACCACCATAATGGATTGTTTTGTATTATATTTGATGAGTATTAATGATACATATAAGTAATATAAATCATGAATATGGTTATTTATTTAAAAATATATATAATAATCATTATAATATTATATATCAATATCAATTAATAACTAAAATCTGTTTCTTCACTACTTTTGTCATAATGAAATATGATTAAATATCCCATTTAATGGAATTATATTATCATAGTTCTATGTTAAAAATAAACTCCTTTACCTTTCATTGTTCTAAAAATTTGATCATGGGGTGAAAAGGTATTATAAATAATGATTGTATATACTCTGTTCCAAAGGGATAAGATATTATCACCCATTGTAGAATAAAAATAACAATAATACAATTCATGATGTGAATTGTTGTTAATGAATTGGAAAAGTGATTTTTGTTACTAATTTATTGAAATAGGTAATTATGATATTTATCCTTACGATACAATAGGTTAACTATGTTTCTTGGAAATTAAGGGTAAAGTAATGGGATAGGGTAACTCATGCTTCTTCTATTGACTTATGAAAATTCTTATTAATTTACATCAACTATGTTAAATAAAAGTTCCATTTTAAATGATGTTACATTTTTTTCCTACAGAAAATGATTTCTCTATAATTAAATTTCAATGAATTGATTTATATGCACTTATTTTATTAAATAATGGAAAATATTTTAAGAGACCTGTAACTATATTTTTTATAGTGATGAATAGAAAATATTTTAAAAAATATATTTTCATTATTTTATTTTCATTATTTTCATAATATTTCTATCAAATAGTTTTATTTTTCTAGTTTATCCCTATATTTATTATATTTTTCATGTTATTTTGGGTTATCATGTTTTCAGTATCAAATTAATTAATTCCTAAGGTTGATATATAAAATTTTTATGTTTTTGGACACATTTTTTTAGCCATTGGATTCACTATGAAAATTTAATGATTTCTATTTGAATGTTTTATTAAACCTAGTTTATTTCCATGAGTTCTTTATTAAAATTGCATCACTTCCATTTTTAGGTTTTATGAAACTCACTATATTTCACTGGGTCCATTATGTAGTAAAAAAGTAAATATTTTTTAATAGGAACATGCCTATATTTAATAATAATGTCCCAAACCAATCCACCAGAGACTGCCTGGCCAGTGGAAGGCTAGGTGTGACAACCCCAAGACTATATATGAAAGGAATGGGTTTGGAGAAAAAATGATGATAATACATAACTAAAATGGTAGGCATTTAAATAATATAAAATTACACACATATGTAACCTTCTCTATGAAAATTTCATAGGCATATAAATAGAAATTGTAACAACTAGAGTTAAACTATGTAAGAAATAACCTTTTGGGTGTAAATCATTTTTCTACAGTATAAAGAAATGTTTAAAATGGATAAAGCCACACCCAACTAGAAAATAAGTCTGATTATATAATCCAAAGGAATATAGAATTACTAAGAGACCCCAACTCTTGATATCTTTGCCTTACCACCGAATTAGGTCAATGAACCTTAGAATCTATAAGCTCCACTAATTTCACGGCCATTCTAACTATCATTTAAATAAGACACAACTCATGTTGGAAAATAATTTAGCACGTTGGATTACCAAGAGATGAGAGGGGTTAATCAGGGTGCAAAATTTTTTATTTAATATGACATATCTAGTTCCCAAGTGAGTAAGAACTCATTAATCCTATATGATGGATTCGAGAAATAATCAAACATTTATATATAGAAATACAAAATGTCAGTTTTAACTAGTTCACCAGTAATGGAGAGTCGATGTACCATACAATGATAGTGTTTCAGTCATACAAAAATTAACTAATCTTCACTAGTGGTGGAATACAAGTGTTTAGACACAATCACTATATGATAGGAACACTTATATTACATCATTTTAGGGATAACACACAGCGTCCTTCAGAACACTTCATGTCGAATCCTTGTAGCCCATCAATTTGAGATAAGTCTAACTCAGTTTAATGAAATGAAGGTATCTTTAAAAGATTTTCATTTATGTATTTGTACCAATATAGAATGAGTCCCTCCTTTCATCAAATTCCAGAATTGACGCACTTTGAAATCCATATTTACAGAAAAACTAGTATTCAAAATTGCCTTTCAGGATGCTCCTCTGTGAAGCTTGCTACCTTTAAGAAGCACCCCTATCTTCCAAGAACAAACTGCCTTCAAGAATCTCACTAAGCCATCAAGGAATACCCCATAATCATGAAAAACAAATTATTAAAAATAATTGGCATCATCCAAGACATAATAACTCTTTTCACAATTCACAATCTAGTATTGAAATACGAATTTTTAGATATCCCTTTCCATTGAGATATCAATGAGATTCTATATTTCAACTGAATTGTTTATGAAAAATGAATAGGGTAATCCTTATAGTTATTATCATGACCATTTAGGATGTTCCACCACTTCCAACAACTTTTTTGGATCTTACAATGAAGTCTTCATAGTGCTCCTTCCTTAGCGATCCTCCACTCAAATTTGACATTGTTTTAGATATCACTATCTACACATCACGCAATAATGATGATCCACTTCTCATAACAATGGATACCACTTTATCCATTCACAATGCTCTACATTATCATGATATCATCCATGACTTCACAAAACTCATTCCATTACCATTTTAATTAAGTGTAGATTCCCAAAAAACAATTTGTGATGTTAGAATTTTCCTCTAGATTTTTACCACAATTATTTTGAAAACACTGGGAAATAACACAACATTAAATATTATATTTATATTGTATATTAAGACCTCATTACTTGAAAAATATATGATATTCCATGATATTTATAGAGCAAAAAGACAAACTAGACTAAATTTACAACAAAAAATAAACATGGTTCCAACAATCTCCCCATTTGGGTTTGTTGGAATTCTACAGCTAAATTTAATAAACCACCAGTAGATATTAGTATCTAAAATAGTTATTTCAGAAGGTGAAGAGCCCTGATAAAGTAATGAATACTCTCATTTCTTATTTTTCTTTTAGCATTAGATTCTAATCATGTTATAGAATCATTGCATGGTTTGTCAAAAAACCTTCTTACTTTCACATTGTCCATTGTGATACATTGAATTTATCTATTACGTTACATTAGAAATAAACCCAATGTTCTTGATTTTGACTTTTAGATCTCCAAAAATACTCCCCTAAATCATATCCCTCCCATAGAACTCGATCACATCCATTAATAGATTAAAATTGTTAGCATAACTAAGGAGAGGCGAACAACCATAATTGTAAAACCATGTGACTTTATAATATTTATAAATAGATTTAATTTTGTTCCTTTTATTTTTTTACACAACACCATGTAAAGATTACACTACACACTACAATGATTTGTCTTGTGTTACATACGATGCCTAATTTTAAAGAACTATAATATATGAATAAAATATTATTATAATATATAAACTAGGGGTTAAATTAGTGGTTATGAATTGTATTAAATTAAATTTGAGTTTTTAGATTCCATATATTTTTAAATTCATCTTATTAAATTTTTAGAAATTATATAGGAAGAAAATCAATTTTTTCGGATAAAAGAAGTATTTTTCATAAAATATAGTTTTAGAGCCTATTGATGGCACACCTAATTTAAATTAAATATTTGAAACATTTATATATTAAATTTTTAAAAAATAATATTCTTATTTATAATCACAAAAAAATTAGTGTGTAAAAATATTCTTAATTTTATGAAAAGTTTCATATTTTAATGAAAGGAAAAAAATACTATATTTTAAATCAAAACAGCCTTTTCTTATAAATTATTTATAATTTTATATTATGATTTTAATTTGTTTTAATGTAAAAGCAGTTTAATTTTATACCATTTAATATAATTCCTATTATTTGAAATTTTTTCAAATTAAAATTGGATATAAACACATGTCAATATCTATGATTACTTTTACAATTAAAAAATCCATTTTATCGTTCTGTCAATGAGAATTAATTTTAATTTAATGACTGAAACATATTTTTTTTGAATTTTTAATAATTGTTTCAATATTTGGAATAATAGGTTACATATTTTGAAAATAGTTCCCTCTTATTTTTGGACATTATGAACATTAACATTAGTAATTATTGTTATTTACCATGGTTAAATGGTTAATTGGGTAACGAAAGGGGAATATAATATTATAATAAAAAAAACTACCCTAATACATTTTCTAATCCTATGGGATGAGGTATGGGTGACCAATAAAACCCTTGGGATATAAATTCTTAATTTAGAATCCACTTTAGTGTGATTATGACACTTATAAAATTTAATTTAAAGTAAATGTAAATATGTTATAAATATGTATTTTCTTACTAATACAAATTTTATATAGGGTTATAAAAGAGAATCATAGACAATAAATAGTAATTATAATTCTAAAAATATTATGTAAATAATTTTTTTTTGTAATTTGTTATAATTGAATAATTAAATTTATATATGATACAATGCTGATGTAATAATAGATTTATTAATGAAAGAATCAAATAAATGATGTTATAAATGTTAAAATAAATAATTTTTTAAATATTTGAGGTTATCCAGGAATTTTATAGATTATAATGAAATTTTAGTATTGATTTATTTCATATTTATCGAAGGAATTAATTTGATAATATTTTTTTTAAAAGTCCAGTATGAATAGCATTAAATTTGATATAATTCATAACATAAAATATAAAATTGTTTATTAAAAGTTATGAAATAAAAAAAATATAAGATTGGAATAAATTATCATGATAATTCCTAAAACATCATAAATTACAATTTAATAAGTCATTTGACATGTTTTGGTAATAAAATTAACACACAAAATACAAGTAACAAGATATCTCAGTAAGATTAAAAATGGTAAAATAATTGTTTAACCAAAATGATAAGGATTAAGAAAATATTAAAAACACGTCTAATTTTAATTTTATTATAGTTATTCGACCCAAAACAACCTTATCATCAAAATAATTTTATTTTTAAACCATTTTTAATGTAATATTAATTTAAATTAATATAATATTTTAAGAGTTTCTTAAAGTGACCCTCACCTCTCTTATAAAAATTCACTTATCCTACTCTTTAATTGACACCTACGAATCCATTTGACTCAGAAAAATACTGCTCACACCAGCTCCCAACTTCCCTAAATTCATCATAGATGCCACATATTTCAAATAAATCCAACGTATTGAGTCCTTTTATGAAAATAAAAGGAAGAAACTTGAAAAAGAGGTAATTGTTTTGTCATCTCTTTTAATGTTATTTTCTTCTTCAAATTCTACTTTCTATGTTGTTTCCATACTAATGTAATAACTATACTATATAATACATTTTTAGAAGTTATTATAATTATTGGACAACCATATACAACCTTTTATCCATCATATGAATAATAATATCTCCATGGATGCATACGTAGGGCTTAAAATCTCCACATCATGGTGTAATATGTTATTGAAAAATACTTTATTAGGATGAGTATAGTGATGATTATAGTGGATTTAAATAATTAATATAAAATGATAATTATTATATGTAATTAAAATACCATCAAATTTTATACCATTTCACCATCATGTGAATGATACCATTGCTTGTGTGCACGTACGACCTACCATCTCCACGATGTGGAGAGATTAATTCTCCAAGTTAACCATTCATGAATCATTATAAAATTTATATGATGAGAAAAAATAATAATTATGAACATAATATCATCCTGGAGATGAATTAAAAACATCCTATTCATAAACAACATGTCATACACCACAAAATTATAAGGGGAAATGAAGGAGTTAACATCTAAAACAATGGTAATAATGAAATATTATAACCAAATGATAAAAGAGGGCCATATATGATATCGTAAATATAGATATGGTATTGGTATAAATTAATTACATTCTTTAATGATTATATATTAGTATAATGCACTCTTGAATAAATTAATTTATAATGTAAGGGTTAATTTTACAATCTATTTATTATCAATGATTGCTTATATGTAAGTATCTACTCATATATCCTAATCACCCATGTCCATGTTTCTTAAAATATTATTCAAAATATTATTGAAATTTTTTTAAATTCATTTTTAGCCTTGTTTTTCTTTTTACAAAATATTATTGAAGGAATCTTTTTTGACTTTTTCAAAATGAGGTACTTTATAATTTTTTTGAAAAATTATAGAAAGAATGTTTTTTTAGATT
The DNA here is from genome assembly GCA_963277665.1 of Viscum album. Taxonomy (NCBI): domain Eukaryota; kingdom Viridiplantae; phylum Streptophyta; class Magnoliopsida; order Santalales; family Viscaceae; genus Viscum; species Viscum album. The sequence continues at coordinate 1,261,817,588 of OY728122.1, forward strand.
ATATGACACAAGTGACTATTATCTGTCATTATAATGCCTTAATATTTTTAAGAACTCTTTACAATATTACAAGGATTTATTCAAATGATCCAATAAATAAAGAGCTTATTCCACATAATATGGCATGGAAATATAGATGGGCACCCTCAGGCTAGTGGCCATATGTTTTTTGTTGTTGTGAAAGGGATCATAGGTGCCTAGGTTCAGTGGTTCTTTTTCTACTTTTGTTCTTAGGTTTCCTTGTCTTTGGGGGGTGTTTTATTATTGGTGTACTATTTTCTTGATTTTTTTTCTGTATGGTTCCCACAACCCCACAATGTGGTTTCATATTGAAGATAAAAAAGGAATTTGGACAATGATAATTTCAAAAGAAATGTTTTATTTTATAATTTTGTGACTTCTAAATGATTGCAACGTATAAAGGGATATTTCCCTCTAAGAGTTTTAATTAATTTAATAATTTATGTTGTTCTATGTCAACATCCTTTGATGGATATTATGTTTATTTTAAATTGAATTATAATGATAAAATATTCTATATTGTATTTAAGTGTTTATGATATATTTTACTTCGAATGTGCTATGTTTATACCACTCATGGTTTATGTTTAAGGTTTTAACGTTCTGTATGGTAGTTTTAATACATATGTTAATGTTATGTTTTACCCTTTTCATAAGTGGAATTAATTGGACTTAGTAAGTGATGGATGTGAAATACTATAGCCCCTCAATTCATCATTAGGTCTTATAAGACAAACTAGTGTCATTTCACTTGGCCTTAATGTTATGGTAATATTTTTGGAATGAGGCCATTTCAGTATGAAATGATGTCTTGTATTATGAATTTCCTCGTTATGAGATTAGTAACTGATATTTTATATGATTAATAATATTGTATAATATACCTATGATTGTTTAGATGGAATGATTTGATTTATTCTTTCCATATTATGCTGAATACTATGTTTAAAAGGATTGTGTTTTATTTTTATTCATTTCTTTAAACGTTGATGCCTATATATGAAAGCTTATACTATATTTTTTGTCCTTACAAATCATTTTAGATCACCCCATTCTTATGTTTCATTTTCTCCTAGGATGCAATGATATATAATACGATTAAACTATAGGAATAGACTAATTGATATGAGAGTATTCAAAGGGGTAAAATGTTGGTTTTCAATTTATGATGTCTTGTTAAACATATGTTTGTATCTAGTATTTCCATGGTTATTTAACCGATTGGTCCTTCAGGATCTTATTTTCTTGTTATCATACCAATGTAATAAAATAATGCACCGACTTTGGGAAATTGGGGTCGAGGTGTAACAGTTTGAATCAGAGAATGTTTAGTACAAACTGTGGATACTAGATTTAGAAGAAATATGATTATGGAATATAACCCTAAGATAAACTTTGTGGATATGTATATAAGAACATCCAAGAATTTTGGTAACGTAGAGATTCTATTGGTAATCCTTGAAAATACATCACTATCTAAATAATACTAGTGGACACGGTTCTGCCACCGATGTACCTATGTGTAATAACTCTGAAAATGTGTTGTAGGCTTGACTCTAGGAAACCTTGTACATTACTATATGCTTTACTATGAACTATTATTGACACTCCTGGTGGATATTCATAAGATAAATCTTATTTTCATTACAAAACATTATAAATTATTTATGATTACATATGTACTCAAAGAAACCATGTTTATGATTATGGAATAGATATGCAAAATTTTTTCAATTTAGGTTAGGTATTTTACTATTTTGGAATTATTTATTATTATTCATAACCAAATCTAATGTATTACATTGTTTAGAAATGGAACCTAGTGGAAGAAATGGAAATCATAATAATGTATGTATTCTATGTAGGGATTTCCCTCCTATACAAGATAATGATAGTGGAGTTGGTGATACAACTGGTGTGGAACATGTTATTAGAATACTGGGACATCTAACTCTGGTTAGGAATAATAACCTTACCCATATAAAGCACTCTATTCCACAATGTGGAGGATCAATGTTAGACCACTTCGGGAGAAAATAACCTCCTACATTCAATGGGACTACAAATCCATTCAAGGAAAAACATTGGATAAGTTCTTATATAAAATAATTCATGCATTGGGATGTAATGAAATGGAGAATGTTGTCATGCTAGTTTATAGTCTCTAAAGAGATGTAGATAAATAGTGGTAATTAATTCAAAATTAGAAGGATGATGAATAATTACCAAATATAGAATAGAGATAATTTAATGAAATTTTACTAGAAAAATAATTTCTTTGTGAACAATGAGATAATATGGAAGGGTAATTTCTGAGTCTGATGCAAAAGGAGTATAAGAATGTTGAAACGTATGTGAATAACTTCACAAGGTTAGAAATTCATGTTGTAGATTACATAAGTAAACCAACAAGTAATATCGATCGATTCATTGATGGGTTAAAACAATTCCTTCAGTGAGAATTGGTCTCGCAATATTTCTCATCATACAGAGATATAGTATCATGTGAAATCAAGATTGAAAAAGAATTCTCTATGTCTTTTGACTTGAAAGTAAAGTAAGAGGAAAATATATTTGTAGAAAAAAAGATGGTTATGGGGGGAAAATGGAAATAATGATTTTACCATATGTGATAATTGAGTGAAGCAACATCATGGTAGTTGTATAAATGGAATGTGAGTTTTTTACACGTGTGGAGAGGAAGGTCACTACGCTTGTGATCAGAAGGGAATGATAGAAGACATAAACGTGCTATGCTATAATTGTAAATATATATTTCATTTTTCAATTGATTGTCCAAATTGTCAAATAAATATATCATATAAGAAGAAAATATATCAAGGTAAATCTTATATTGTTACTATTTTCTAAGTGGAATAATTAATATATTTTTATTAAAGAATTCTGTTATTATATTCTGGTTAAAAGAATAATGTGATATATAAGGATTTTAATGTATTATATCTTCTTCATGTATTTGGAACCAGGAATTATTTCACTAAGGTATTGTGGTTATAAAGGTATTTATCAATAAGATCTACATTACATTGTTTGAGAATTTGATTTTATGTTTGATTTTGGAAATTCATTGAAAGTTTTGTACTGTTAATTTCGACAGATGTATTTTGGAAAGATCTTAAGGTTGGAATGGTGTAAGTTGAACACTGGATATAATTGTTTGAGGATAAAAAATTCCATAATTTTGAACATATAATGGATATTTTTTTAATATTAAAAAATATTGTTTTAGAAAAAGGAAAACCCATAAGTTGGGCGACAACCGATCACGTCCAATAAGGCCACAAGACATGAAACCACAACCAAAGGGCAATAAGGCTTCATTCCCTACCACTAGCCTACGTGATATCCATGTTAAATTAAAATTCATTTATTTTATTTTAACAGCATGATCGAAAAAGTATAATATCTTTTTTGGATCCCTATATGATTAATATAAATCTATTTTTATTATCATTTGGAGAGAAAGGTGAGTTTGTGTTATAAATTTGTTAAAAGTGAAAACTATACTTATTTTGTATGTATTATTCATTATGTTATTAACAAATTAAGTAAATAACTTTTTCAACTATAGTTAAAATATCATAAAACAAAAAAAATTACTAGTACATTTATTTCGATGAACCATATGGTCCCTTAGATTGTCAATGACATATAGCATTGTGATTGTAATATTTTTCATAATCATGTTCTCCATCACTCTCTATCCGAACTTGATGGAAAGATTTTTATTCCGTGTTTGTATTTTACTACTTAGAACCCTAGTATGTTTTGTCTCTAGTTACCTTCATACTTTACTTTTTTGTTTTAAAATGTAGGTCACATTAATCAATTTTCTGATATGGGATTTCAATAAAGATATTTTGAAATGTCAAACCCCTAGTTTTTTATCCCGTGAATAAATTGCGAGGATGATATTTATTGAAAAAGGGGAGAATGTAACACCATGAGACATTATAATATTTCTAAATAAATTTAATTTTGCTTCAATGTTTCTTTCTATGAAACACCATGTTAATATTACCCAACACACTAAAATAAAGTTGGCTTACATTATAGGCATGGAACAGTTTAAACAAACAACAATATATTAATTAAAATTTCTTATAATATATAACCTTGCCGTTAAATTATATATTATGAATAGTATTTACCCCATTTTGAATTTTTATATTCCATATAATTTTAACATTCATCTTATTTAATTTTTAGACATGACATATGATCAAATTCATTTTTTTAATCAAAGAAGTTTTTTTCAGACAGTACAATTTTTCCACCGTTTCTTGGCGCACCCAATTAAAATTGAATATTTTAAAAAATTATTTATTAAATTTGAAGAAAATAAAATTCCTCTTTACAAAATGTAAAAATAAATTTAGTTTGAAAAAATATGTGTAAATTTCTCAAATTTTCTTATTTTAATCAATAGTGAAAAATACTTCATTTTAATTCAAAATTCCTTTCAATCTATGTTATTTACACTTTTATATTATCATTTAATTGGTTTTAAAGTATAATTATATTATATTTTTATACTTTAATATAATTAAGATCATTGGAATTATTTTCACATTAAAATTTGATATAAATACAAGTCAATCTTGGGATGATTTTTACTTTTAAGAAACCCATTTTATCATTTTTTCGACATGAATTAATTTGAAATTAATTACTGTAACCTATGTGATTTTAATATGTAAAAATGGATTCCATATTTTTAATCAGATGGACCAAATTATGTAAATAGGTACCTTTTATTTTTAGACATTATGAATAATATCTTTAGTAATTATTCTAATTTACCCCAATAAATTTGTATATCAGGTATAAATGGGTAACAAATAGTATAAAAATATAAAACTACCATAAAACATGTCCAATTAATATTTTATGAGTTATGCGTGACCAAATAAACCATTTCGATGGAATTTTTTCCTTTTGAAGCCACTTGGGTGTGACAATCACTCATATATAACTTTTAATTCAAAGTAAAAGAAAAATGTATTATAAACATATATCTTGTTAATAATTATTTTATATTGGATTATAAAAGTGATATATTAGACTATAAATAAAAATTATAAATATACAAATATTTTTTACATCATTGGAATTTATTTATAATTTTTAGGAATTAAATATCTGAATTTATTTAAGACACACTTATACTGCAATAATTGATTTATTAATGAAATAATCAGGAAAATGATTTTATAAATGTTAAAATAAATATTTTATGAAATATTTTATTTCATAAAATAATTTTAGGGATTACTACGACATTATATTATGGATTTAATATTCTTTCAATGTAATCATGTTTTAATGAATTTTTTAAAAAGTCTTGTATGAATAATGAAAGAATAAACATAATTGATAACATAAAATATAAACTAGTTTATTAAATGTTATCTAATTTATAAAAATATAATATTCAATCACATTATTATTATAATTAATAATATTTCCAAAATTACACTATTTTCTGGTCTTTTTCAATGTTATGGTAATTACATTAACACAATAATTATAAATAAGTAGTAATCACGATAAGATTAAAAAGGGATAAATAAGTGATAAACGAAAAATATCTGGATTAAAAAATGTTTAAAACTATATAATTTTAATTGGATTATTCTTATTTGACCTAAAAACATGTTTTATTCATAATAATTTATTTTCGGGCCATTTGGATCCCTAATGTAATTTATATTAATTTAATATTTTGAGTGATTCCTAAAGTGCCCCTCACCTCTCTTAAAAAATGGGAATTATCATTCTCATTTATTCACACCTCCAAATAAATTTGGATTGGAAAAAGACAACCCATTTCTACTAAAACCACACTTCACTTCATCATAGAGTCCACAATTTGGGATGAAATCCAAACTAACAATTCCTTTTGTGAAAATCAAAAATAGATACCTGAATAAGAGGTAATTGATTTATCACCTCTTTCAATTTTAATTTTTTATTCTACTTCATCCTTAAATGTTACTTCCATAATAAAGTAATAAATACAATATAATATAAATTGTATATGTTAATATAATTATGGGACAACCTAAATTTTTTATCCATCCTACAGAAAATAATATCCCCATATGCATGTGAGTATGGCTTACTGTCTCCACGCCATGGGGTAATTTTTTATTCAAAAATATTTTATTATGATTTTTATAACGACGAGTATAATTGATTTAAATAATGAATATAACATGATAATTATTATGCATAATTAATATACCATCCAATTCTAAAACATTTAACCATTTGGTGAATGATATTGTCTCTCTTGCATACATACACCCTACCGTCTCTATGAAGCGGAAAGATTCATTATCCACATTAACCATTAAATACTGATTATAAAATTTAAGAGTTGATTAAAAATGTTATTTATGATCTTAATATAATTTTTGATATGTCTAAAATACATCTTATTCATAACAAACATGACATAGAAGACAAAACAAAAAGGGTAAAATGAAGCAGTTAACAACTGAAACATTGGTAATACTGAAATATTATTAACAAAATGATAAAATAGGGTCATATATGAAATTATAAATATGGATATGGTACTAGTATAATTTAATAACATACTTTAACCATTATATATTAGGCTAACCCACTATCGACTAAAGGAAAGTATAGGGTAATGTTTAATTGGACAATTTCTTTATTATTCGAGATTGCTTATATATAAGTATATAATTGGATATAATTATCATCTAATTCCATGTTTTTTAAAATTTAATTAAAAATATTATTGAAAATTGTTTAAAGTAATTTTTAAACATTTTTTACTTTTTAAAAAACTTTTTTAATGTACTTGTTCCATTGTTTTCCAAACGAGGTACATCATAAAATTTTTGACAAATTAATGAAATAGTGTTTTTTAACTTATATGGAGCAAGAGGTTATTTTCTGCCATTTTGATGTGTTAAAATTATGAATAATTCCTTTCAAAATTATAAGCTTATTTTCAAAAGAAATGTTTTCTTTTATAATTTTGAATCATAGAAATGATTTCAAATAGTGTAGGGATATTTCCCTCAATGAGATTCAATGAATTTATTAAAATATTTTCACTATGTGAATATACTTTATTGGATTCTATGCTTATTTTAGGTTGAATTCTTATGATAAAATATTCCATATTGTATTCAAGGGTTTATTATATATTATACAATGGATGCACTACGTTTATAACATTCCTGGGTTATGGTTAAAGTATTAACAAATTATATGTTAGTTTTAATACATATGTTTATGTTAGGTTTCACCCTTTTAATAAGTGGAATGATTTGGACTTAGTAGGTGAGGGGTGAGAAACTCTATATCCCCCCGACGCATCAGTATGTCTCATAAGAAAAACTAGTGTCTTGGAACAAGACCTTGATGGTTAGGTAATGGTCTTCACATGAGGCCTTGACGGTATTGTTATGATGTATGGAATTATGATTCTCCTTATTATGAGATTAGTTTTTGATATTTAATGTGATTATTCGACTATAGAATAATGACATGAAATATTGAATAAAATTATTTGATTTATTATTTCCATATTATGCAAAATAATATTTTTTGAAGGATTGTGTTTCAATTTTATAACTTTCCGTAATAGTTTAAGCTCATTTATGATAGCTTCTTCTATATTGTTTATCCTTACTGAAAATATGAGCTCACCCCGTTATTATGTTTCAATTTTTCTTCATGATGTGAAGAATTATATTATGATTAACCTTCAAGGATTTTCTAAGGGATATTTGTGTTTTCAAAGGGGTTAATATGGTGTTTTTTATTTCAATATGTTATGTAAAACTTATGTTTTCGTCTAGTATTTATAAGGATACTAAATCAATTGGTCCTTTTAGATTTTATATTCTTGTGATCATACCAATGTAATAAAAAGGACCAACTCTAGGAACCTAGGGTTGGGGAATTACAGTAACATCCTCATGCACTAGATGGTTTTTGAACATTGAGGTTCAACTCATGTTTAGTGAACACTTGTGATGAAAATGAATTGTTCAGTATGTCATCTAAATGATCATCATCTCCAACATGATCTACTTTAATCATTACTTGTTTAAAATTTCCCTTGATAGAGTGATATCTGATTTTAATGTGTTTTGTAGGATAATTTTGTACATGATTCATTATAATATTAGTTGCACTATTTTTATCCCAGATGATCACCATTGGTTGTTCAACTCATCAAAAATATAAATCAGTGGTTACATTATCCATAATAGTTGAGTACAAGCCTTTCTAATAGAGATATACTCTTCTTCAGATGTTTTGAGAGAAGTGATTTCTAGTTTTTTACTCAACCACCCCACAAATTTCTTGCCAATAAATAATGCTTCTCCACATGGGGAATTTCTATCAACCAAATCTCTAGACCATTTTACATCATAAAATTATTATAGTTAATTATCTATTCCTGTATAAATTTATAGCCCACAATTTTGATTACCCTGAATGTACCTCAAGATTGTTTTAACAACCACCAAATGTTCTTCCTTTATAATGCTCTAAAAGCTCGCCTCTAATAATGATGAAAAAATAATTTCTTTTTATGTCGTAGTCATCTAATATAAGTTTCCAATGAGTCTCTTCTACATTTTGGGATCAATTGATGTCCCATACCCATGCTTTAAAAGTTTTCTACCAACCATAATAAGAGTTAACATTGGCATGGAGTCATCATTATTGAACATCTTAAGAAAATATCTTGCATACGTTTATTGAAAAATTGAAGTGTGTCCAATACTTTGAATAGAATTTATCCCCAAGAAGTATTTGAGATCAATAATCATTGAAATTTTAAATTCTGATATCATGTGATTGGATAATTAATCCACTGATCCACTCCTTCTTCCACCAAATATAATATCACCAATGTACACTAGTAAAATTAAATGATATTTCAGATAATTATTCACAATGATATTGAGCTACACCCCTCTTTTAAATGTGATATTCATAAGATATAAATCCAGATGATAATTCCATGCTCGTGGTGCCCACTTTAGACTATTCGTGAACCATTTTCAATCTACAAACCTTAATTTCATCATTAAAAATTTGAAAAACCACAGGTTGTTCAAAGTTTACCTATTCATCAAGAAAAACATTTAATAATTCATTTATGAAATCCATATAATAGACATTATATCTTCTTTGAATTCCCATAGAAAGAAAAAACCAGATCAACATCAGAATTTCTATTATAGAAAATGTTTCACCCGCATTAATTCCATTCGATTTGGAATATTTTCCATGTCAGCTGATTATGAAAGCTCGTGGGTTGAGAAAACATATAATTGATTCCATTTTTCATTAAATATCATTCTACGAAGAAGATAATAAATATTATTTGAATCTTTTTTTGGTATTCAATCTGAAATTCCCTTTCCAATGAAATGATGTTCAATCTATTTTTTGAATAATCATGTTTGATAATAATTGAAATAATTATTCTGCAAGCTTCTTAATAATAATTATTTTTTCACCCCAATTTTAGAAACATATCTCATAATTTTTATAATGGTGCATCTCATCAAGAATGAATTCCATGAAATTTTATTATTGAGAATAAACCAGAAAGGGTTTTCAACTTGTGATTGTTACCATTTTACAACATTCAAAACATTACCAAGGATGGTATTCATGAACACTTTTTCTCTATGATTCCATAAATAAGATCAATATATGATGGTACCTACATTATTATAATTTGATAGAATAGAACATCTCTATCATCATCAACGAAATGATAATCTGACATATATTTAATTGAATATCTAGTTGAGGAATCATTTAATGATGGTGACATCTTTAGCTTGGGAATCAAGAATTAATATTCCAATATTCTTCTCAGGATCTCCCCCTGAGAACATTATTCATCTTTAATTCCTTACATTATAAGGGAAAATACCTTACACAAAATTTTAGGAGAATAGTTTTTCACTTTCTTTCTTCGTAAATAAGAATTTTCCGATTGAGTTGATCTTTTCAAACATCTTTCATAATATGATCCAACCATCATGCATTCAAATTTGATCAATTTTTTAGATTTATTTTTTATGGAATGTATCTCTTCACAATCAATTCTGATTTGTGCCAATAAATTATCTTCTTAATAGCTATCATGGAAAATACATTATTACTCCTCTTAAGGACCCCTTCTTTCTCTGGTAGTATGGTTAAAATTCCTTTTGCAATCTGACCAGATTTCATACATCTCTCAGACAGAATATATTAGTCACATGATATTCATTTTGTTTGTAGACTCTCGTGGACATTTTATTTATCATGTGGGATCTTCTCTTTTACCTTTTCGCCACCCTTTAATAGTGTATCTGCATGTTTCCTTATTCATTCCAAATATTTTGTCCAAATAACTAACATTTCATTAATAAATCATGCAAGGTATTTGGATCATCCACATGGTTTCGTTTTAGTGTCAAAAATCTTAGATCTTATTTTAGATTCAATAACCATCAAATTCAAGGATTTAGAATTTAGGTTTTTCTCAGATTCCTTAATTGAGATCTTCTTAGGAGATTTGTTGTTCAAAATATTCTTTGATTTCTTCCTAAGGTAGATTATTCAAACATATACTTCTTTTTTGATCTTATTAACTTATCAAAAATGATTTCATGTCAAGATAAGAATGTACCTACCTTGTACCACTACCATTTCATACATTAGAGATGTTATAAAGCTTCCCAAATCTATAATCAGTATACTGATTCTTATAGATATGGGGATTTTTGTTTATATTCTGTGGATTTATCCCACATGAAGTAGGTTTCCATTAGGCTTCTTCATTTATTGGATTTTACCATAAAATCCAATGCACAATGGCCAAATATATTGCAGCACCAACATTAAAAAACAAACATTCATCACCCAATATCATCAGCATAAGGTTTTCAGATCATCTAAATGCTTGTTTATACTCTTCATGTTTAAGCTGATTCCTTACACCTTTCATATCCACTCTAATCATGGTGGTATGTTTATTATCAACTATATTTTTTATACATGTTTTGTATTTTTCATACGATGTGCACTATTTATGATAATAGGTTTAGAGACACTAAAACTAGTTAGTATAGACTATAATTATTTATTCTCAACTAATTGAGATAGATCCTCAAAAAATTTCATGATCTTATTATCACATTATGGAGGTATTTTAGCTTTAGATTCATCTAGTGAACATTTTGTATACCAGATTCAAAATATAAACATTCCATATTATAGATGATTTTTTAATATTCAATCATAATCATGTTTTCTTTGAAAGAATTCTTCTTTTTGACAATGTCTTCCTCATTTTGAATCATACTATTTTGAATCAAGGATTCATGACCTTTTTCTTCATGGATATTCCGTCCAAATTCAGACCATTTACAGCATAGCTATTATTCAATTTCTCTTTAAGCACAGAGATCTTTTCTTCAAATAGCATTTTGACTCCCTATTTCTCTTCAACTACATTGAAGTATTTCAAGGAACAAATTTCATGTTATTTATTTTTTCCCTTCAAAATCATCAAAATATCAGAAGATAATTAATAATTTAAGAGAATTTCAGTCTATGACCTTTTCCATAGCATCAGCTTCATCATCCAACTGGGTAATATCTTATTACCTACATTGAATGATTCAACACACAACAACAAATATATCTTTGGGAATATCATGATGAAAGTATCTTAATCACTAAATTGAAAATTCATGTGATTTTATATACTGATTAACATCACCACATTTCCTAGTATATTTATTTTGAGGACAACTGTCAATGGTTATAACACATATCTCGTAATCAATTGAAAATGATGATTTACAAGAGGGAGATCTATTTTCCTTTTCATTAGTGGAATCCTAAGCTACCTTCTTGTTACATTCCATTCCTAGTATGTCATTATTTTCCAAAAGTTATGGAGAATGAGATAGTACCTATTATTTAGATAATAGGGACTTCTTAAATTGTCTCTTATCTTTATTTTTCATTTTCATCATGGTCTGTGTGGATATAGAAATCATCTTAGAGATAACTAGAACATCATTGAAACTACATTTTATTATTAAAACAAGAAATAAACTCAAATATTCAATAGAGAATGTCTTTACATTAGAGTATCCAACATACATGAACCACTATCAGATACCACTTTTATGAACATTGTGCACCATGAGAGGGTAGGGGTGAATTAGAGTGTCAAATTTTTATTTTCATGTGATAGATCTTGTACCCATATTAGTAATAAATCATTAAACATGTATTATGTATTCGTGCAGTAATGTAATATTAATATGTGTGTAGAAAACACATCCATTTTACATGGTTGACCACAAAAGGATAGTCCAAAGAATATACATCGATAGTGTGTCGGTCATACCAAAATCCTCTAATCTTCCTTAGTTGGGGAACACATGATTCTAAACATAGTCACACTCTTCCAAGAACATTAATTTTTCAAGATATTAGGGATTACACAGTGCATCCATCATAATACTTTCAATGAATCCACATGGCTCTCTGAAAAAAATTCCTTCATAAAACCCACTGAGCCATCGCATATCCTCATCATCACAAATCCCTCATTACTCAAAATAATTGGCATCAGTCCTGATATATCAATGTTTTTCACTGTGAAAATGCTCTTATAGAAATCTAGACACACAGATATCCTATTCCATCATGAAATCTATGATATTTCATATTTTCGTTAAATTTTTCATTAAAAATGAATGTTGGTAGCATTATATTTATAGGCTCAGCCATCTACCACGCTCCACCACCTCTAACGCATTTTTAAGAGCTTTCAAAAAAATCATCACAATGATCCTTACGTGGTGATGATCTAGTAATATTTTATGTAGTCAAAATGATCAATGTCAACATATCAAAAAATCATCATGCTCCACTTCTCGTGATCATGGAGATCACTATCTCTATTCTCGACAGTCCACATATTCATGAATATTATCCTTGTCATTACCAAACATAATCCATTACCATTTTCCTGAAATGTAGATTATTGACAGGAAACTTTCATAATGATATCCTTTTACTCATGATTATGGACCCAAAAAAATTTAGCAAACACTGGGAAATAATGAAACGTTCAATAAAGTACTAAAATTGTGCTGTAAGATCACATTACTTGGAAATTACCAAATATTCCATGATGATGATTTACAACAAACAATACCCACACTCCATTTCGATCAATGAGCAGCCAAGGTTCCAATGAATTCCACTTAAGGGAGACTATATAATTACACAAAATTATGCCCAAGAAACTATAAATGGATTAATATAAAGATATAATTAATGTAAGATCAACCCATTGTAACACGGAAAAAAAATATTTATGTATATATTTTGACATAATGAAATACATAAGAGATAGAAAAGTGATCTTCATTTCATATAATTTCTAATGTTGATGAGTATTCTTGGAACTCCAATAGTCAATCTTTTATTACTAGAATCACACACTACCTCACAAGAATCATTGTGAGGGGGGAGGGAGGGTAGGCCTATCATCGTTTCTCTCTACAGCTGAGGGAGCCTCATATCTTATACGGGAACCACTCCCCCAAAAATATTAAAGATAAAAGAGAACCAAACTATATATATAGGACTCATTCCATGCTCTTTTGGAGTACTCACTCATACTATGTAAACAGTACATGGGACATGTGACCTTGTGTGACATTGGATTACCAACCCCAGTATCACTCTAACGATATTTCCCCGATCCTTATCATCATCATGTATGTCCTAAAGATTAAAAATACATGGAAATCCTCATATCATATATAATATATCAAAAATAAGTTCACCATCATGTTATATGTGGAAACAAACATAGGATAGGATACTCAAAAGAGAAAATATGTTTAAAAAAATGCATATGAGTGGAAGAAGTTTCTAGGAAAAATTCATGTTGTGTATGTTTTTCCACTTTGAACATGACCTCACATCACTTCATGGGAATTCCTTTCTGGGTACATGGATTGAAAATACATGCCATACCACATGGTGTGTATAAAGGGTTATATAGTATGTATATCAAATCGATGACTTGTGCATGTACACCTAGAAGACAGATAACTAGGCCATGCACAACCACACATCATGTCTGTCATAGGACCTGGTGTGTATAGAAACACTGGATCCTTGGTGTGTAAACTTAGAACATGGATTAGTTGCATATATATCTTCACATTTCATTTCCATTATTATACATGACATGTATATCCACATTGGGTCATGGGATTTGTGTATCCGTCACATGGCTTGGATACCTAGGAAGGGTTGTATGATGTTTTGTCCCATCTACATAGAATGTGATCCTTAATTCAGTCAAAAACCATAACCACCATGGAAACATAACAACATGACATGTTTTCATCTACTATAAATGATGTGTAGTATAGTTTTATAAGAATAATATACACTTCATACAGATTTCATATTGGTATTATCCACCTCAAATATCACCATTTGGTCAGTGGAAATTGAGTGTTAATTTTTGCAGACATCGATTACTCGCCTTTGGTGGATAGAAATCAGAAATCCAATCATATATAGACGAGCTTCATAGAATATCATGAACCTACCACCACCTTTAACCTCTTTTCATTCTAGATAAGTAAAGAATCACCTACAATTAATCCTGATACTACTATAAACATAATTTTCATTCATTTTTCAGAAAACCACTATAAATATATGGGTTTAAACACAATCAAACCTTCCTGATCAATGTTGAACCATGAATACATGGGCCAATGTTAAATAACATAATGAAAAATATGGATAAAGTCATAAAAATTAATTAAATCATTCAATTTTCAAGCATTCATAACGAATAATAACATAATCCTGGTAATCAAAGTGTGAAAGAATATAATAAAAAATAAATTACAGTCAATATTTCTATTTATTTATATACGACCATGTTAGAATTGAAAAATGTTTCAAATCAATGTAGATAAATAACCCATTCTCAATTAAATCAATAGTGTATCATTCAAAAATTATGTTCCCTATGTTGACATTTTTGCGATCATTCTGGGAGAATTTGTTCACTAGTGATGAAGAATATCATTTGGGTTCTCTACTTCTTGATCCACCTTGATACAGTCATCATTCATAATCCAATCCTGATTTTTAAATGTTGAATAAATATTATACACCTCTCATATCTTCATAGTTTAATGGATATAATTTTTTAATTTTTAAAAACAATATATTTATATATGTTTTTATTTATTTTATTTAATGAAAATCTATTAGTTAAATTATTTTATTATCATATGATCACACCAATATTCAGCTCCCTTTTAATGTAAAAAACTAACTACTAGTAGTCCTCACCTTGTGTAAAACCAACATTCTAAAATTAACCATGGTCTTGGATTTCCCATTTGAAGTCCCACATAATGTCAAAACCAAAACAAATCAAACTGATGCTCATGTGTGCATTAAAATATATTATTATGTATAATATATTAATTTTATTTTCCCAAAACACCTACAAAATATCCCAAATCTAAGCATAAATCCAGATATATACATACCGATATTCAAAGTAAAAATTAAATTAAAATAGACTCGTTACACCATCCCATTCATCAATGATTATTTCTCCATAAATCAAATTCTACACATTATGGTTGGGGTATTGTGCCTACATATGGCTCTATCACTCCCATGATCTCTCTTACAAGATCACATCCTTCCATAGCAGATGAAAAAGTTGAATGTTCTATCCCTATAGGATCCTCTCGCACCGATCCTTGAACACCACTGGGTACTCTACAATGGTGTTCCCAACATCAATGTTTATCTAATATGAGTCAATAATGTGTATATGTTAATGTATTTATCTCATTATCTATGATACCTAAAATATTTCTTGAACTATTTTTAATAATGGTGGGAAGGATAGGCATTACAGAACCACAACAACCATTTGTATGACCCCCCAATTTCCTAGTAAACCATGTGTATAACTTTCATCCCCATCCAAACATCTAAAATACACATCATTCGGAGACACTAAAGAAAATATGGTGTCCCTGATAGAACTACGAGGTATAATTATGTTTATGTTTTTAACATTTCAATTATCTTTAGGATGTACCTATACATTCACAGATCACCAACACTTTCTGCGTCATCTCTTGTACCATCTCTATCCCAACAAAACAATGCCTCACAAATCACCTTCAATCGAAAGTGAGACTTTTAGTGTCTCTAATATGGGGATTTTAAATGTTCCATAATGATAGAAGAGGTAAAATTGTTATTATAAGAAATATCTACCAATAACAAGGGATAATCCCATATCTAGAAGAATTATAACATTTATGATCTACAATTACCATCCAACAGCCATATAGTCTGCTTGGTCTATCAAACATTATGGGGATCAATTTTTTTTACTCATCCTCAATAGGTTCAAAAGGGATCCCACAAACCACTCCAAAATAGTGAGAAAATGAGTATCAGGGTTGGAGACTGTCATAGAGGGTACCCCATAAAGCCATATGGTCTCCAACATGTATAATTTCTCAAAAAAAACAAAATAGAGATATACTCCCTGAGGGATAAGAAGTTTTATGACCTCGAGTGTTTTTCAAAAATAACCTAGAAAACATTATTTACTCTCACTATCCATAGAATAATACTCACAATGAATATGAACATTCCATCTAATTTACTCTTCGAGATATCAAGTGGCTATTTCAAACCTTTGGTAACCTGGTTCTCAGTAATTATCTGACCCATCATAGCCACCAAAATAACCACTATAGATCCATGTACATAATTTCTACAATGTGTTGTATAGGTAATGTATATGTTTAAAATCTCCTTATTACCTCCTCATTAAACCTGACATGGACCACCACTCATCATCTAAAAAGGATGATGTGATACCCTCCGTCTAAAAATATATATGGGGAATATTTTGAGGATATCTAGTCACATTGAATATCACCATCAATTTCTCCAAATTGACCCCCAAAAAAATTGACTAATAAATGGATTAACCACAATATAATGTGGAAAAACTACACCCCTCTCCCCCATCAGGGTTATCCATAATTAAACCAACTTATTAGAAACCTCCTCCATCAAGTGAGAATGAGACATTATGCTAAGGGAATTTTCAAACACATTTTCCAGCCGATGAGTCGAGACTATATCATAGTCATAGTCCAATAGGAAAGCCAAAAAAATTTTTCCTCATGTTCATATATCATTGAGTGAAGTTATAAAGAAGATTATGATATTATAAGTTCACAAAAAATAGCTCACATAAATAATTTTCTCCCCACATATTTGGTAACACCCTGAGATTTTATGAAAAATATTCTTTTAATTTCATTGACATCTTCTGTTGTAAGCTACAATAAGATTGCCTTGCGCTATATGTAACACCGTATGAGCTTGCAGTATACACATCACTATTCTTGGATCATGTTACACACAATTTTGATAGTAGTTATTCTACCAAACATTGAGTGTATATATATATTCAATGTATAAATGAAATATGGATGGATTATGTTATACGAAACAATAGAGGAGTCTTGCACAACACGCAACCCTGACTTGAATTGCATTACACGCAATCACGACCTTCCTCGATAGCGTGTGTTGTACGCAATACCAGGTTTCAATAAACAACTATATATGGTTATAATATTATTATGAACTATCTGTTATGAATATTATCAACTACATTTTGAATTTTGTAACATTATTATTCATCTTACACATTTTTTAGAACATGGTATGAGAACAAAATCAATTTTTCGAGTAAAATAAGTATTTTTAAAAAAATGTAGTTTTGACGCCTTTTGATGGAACACCCACTTTAAATCTTGTTTTTGACATTTATATAAGTTAAATTTGTCAAAATAAAATTCTCTTTTCAAGTCATGATATAAAAATTTACTTTGGATAAAATGTTCATATTATTCTGATAACTTTCATATTTTAAATAATAGTAAAAACACGCTATATTTTAATTTAAAACAACTTTTTTCATCGCAATAATTTATATGGTTAGATTATCTTCTTAATTGGTTTTAAAGTGTAATTAGAATATATTTTTACCATTTAATCCAATGTTGTTCATTGGAATTAATTTTACTTTGAAATTGGATATAAACAAGTATCAATCTTTTGATTGTTTTTGTTTCTCAAAAAAATTCTATTTGTTTTGATAAGGGGAATGAAATTTAAAATTAATTAATGCCACTTATATGTTATGAATTTGGAAAAATAGACATCAATTTTGAATTTGGAATATCAAATAATTCTTTGGCAGAATTTTTGGTATTTTTCTGAAAAACTTCAATTTCTGATGAATAGTGAAACCACTTAGTGGTAGTTAAAAAACTGACTTTTTTTTAATTTAAATTAAATTTTACCACTTCTGTGAATTGAATTTCAAAAATCTGAGAGACACGGTTAATATCAAGGACTAAAATTTGGTTCAAAGAGATGAAAATAATTTTTGGTGAATAGTAACATTTTACTTTTATTTACCACGGTTAAAAGTAAATAGGATAATTAAGGTTACAAATGACATTATTATTACCCTAACACATGTACTAATTATATTGGATAAGTTTAATTCAACCGAAAACAACCTTAGGAATAAAATATGACCATTTAGGCCCACTTGGATTAGATTAGGACATTTAATATTAATTTATTTAAAGAAGGGTTAAAATAGTTAAAATCAATGTTTAATAAGTAAATAATTTTTAATATAAGGTTATACATAAGATAAATTAAAATATAAATATACATTAGAAAGATAAAAATATTTCTTACATAATGGTATTTTATTTATAATTTTTAGACATTAAATAATTTAATTTATTGTTGACACAAAGATGATGCAGTAATTATCTTATTAATGAAATATTGACATAATTGATGTTATAAATAACCAAATAAATGTAATTTGAGACTTTTTATGAATTCCACTAAATTTATAGGTTCATAAGACATTTTATTATTGATTTAATTAACTTTTATAGAACTAAGCTTTCTGTTATGATTTTCAAAAAAATCAATTACCAAATAGTTTCAAAATTGACATAAAATAGATTTTAAAACATATATTATATTATTAATTGTTATTTTATTCCTAAAAATATAAGGTTTGGAAAAATGACTTATATAAGGTTATATATATTAATAATAAAAAACTTGGGGTTCTCTTGGCTTGTTATAGTATGTTTATTAACCTTATAGTGTAAGAAAACAAGAAGACACGGTAAAAGTAAAATTATTTAACTTATGGTTAAATCTAAATTATAAGGTTAAAATAGAAACCAAAACTTGTATAAATTCTATTGTATGAGAGTATATAAACCCATCCCCACATTAGCTTCGAAATAAATCAATTTTAAGATATTAAAAACCGAATATGACTTTATAATAAAATAATATTTTTAGTTTTTCCAAAGGTCCCCCTCTCCTCCCTTATAAAAGGGCACCTCCTCCCTCTCTTCCTCACAACACTTTGAGCCTTCAAGCATGGCCAGACCCTGCCAAATTCTCTTCTAAACTTCCATATAAACTTCCTATAGGTTATCTTCTTCTTCAAAGACCAATTGTAGTGCCCTAAGAGGAGGTCTCAAAGAGGCTCTTCAAAGAAGAGGTAATGTCCGTTACTGATTCTTCCAACTTTATTTCTTATTTCACTTCTTCTTATTTAGTTGTTTCATTATGATGTAATAAAATCAGTATAAATCATATATACTGATATGTTATTATAAATATGAAACAACCCCATTTCAACTTCTGTCCTTCCTAAGTAAAATGAAATCACCGCGCGTGCATACGTACAGAATACTGTCTCCACGCCGTGGTGTAATCTGTTTTTCCAACACCACCTCACATGGATGGGTATAATGGTGTAAAGAATAAATATAAATAGTTATTATAACATCATACTGATTCAGATATATTTTATGATCCACTCCAATTCAATTCAATACTTATGGGAACGATATCATCGATCGTGCGTACGTACGGACTACCGTCTCCATGAGGCGATGAGATTCATTCTCAATGAGTAACCATTCATGAATGATTATAAAGTATATATAATAAGTAATCATGAAATATATGACATAATAATGATACTGTATTTATGTAAATATATATGTATGTCATCCAATTAATTCCATTCAATTCAATAAGGAAATGAAAACAACGTTCATGCGTACGTACGGCCTACCGTCTCCATGAATGGTGTATTTCATTCCTTTTATCGATCTAATATATATATATATATATGTATATGATGAATATCTATTATATATACATAATTTTCTACATTATGGAATCATGTAAATCAGGATATAAGTAATAATATAATGAACGACAAGTCGAAACACATACGATAAATGAAATGATATTACCCAAAATTCTGCTTTAACATGGAATTTACAAAAGAACGAGTAATATAAAGTCATAAGTGAAACATATATGATATTATAAAAATTAATATGATTCTGTAATAAGTCAATGATATTATTTAAATAATTATACAGGAGGTTCGGATACGTACGAAGCATATCAGACCTAAGGTAAGGGATAATTATTCCAATCTCATTCTTATCTGAGATTGTTTATTTGTAAGTATTTACTGGGGTTATGATTATTATCCATGTCCATATGATTCTCAAAATGTTTTCAAAAAATGTTTACTTTTCTTCCATGAATGTTTAAAGTCATTTTTACCCTTTTCTACTTTTACGAAATCGTATAGAAGGAATCTTTCTTTTGTTTACCATATGAGGTACTTTTTGACTTTTCCAACAAAAGTACGAGAAAAATGTTATTGATGACTTATACGGCGTGAAATAATTTTTATGGATTTATAAAGACTTATTTTCATGAAGCCTCCTCAAAAATATTTCATGACTATTTTAAACAAAATACTTTTAATTTAAAATTGCATGGAATTTTGTGAAACAAAAATGATTTTGAAGAATAAAGGATATTTTCCTCAATAATTCATTTCAAGTGTTTTATCAAAAAAATTTCCATCTAAGATGACATTAATTCATATGTATATGTTTCATGTATAATGTCTCTAGGATTTACATGGTTTCACTTTTCTTATGATGAAATATCCATTTGTCTTATATGGATTATGTGATGATGGATGATGTTAATGAAACCCATTTTATTAGTTGGGTTATGAGGAATGGTTTAAGTTTATTTTGTGGAAAAAGTAAGAATTATTTCATTATGAGAAGTCTGGGACCTATATCTCCCTCCAATTCATTGGGTAAAGATTTATATCTCATGAGATATACATGTCTGAAATGGTATGTCAATCTAGTTTAGTGTTACAGGACTGAAACGAGGATTGAAATCGATTCAGAAAGGGACTTTGTCCACTAAGATGGTCTTGGAAGCAATGCCTTCGCTAATATGGAAATCATATCATGTGCTTAATGGTTTTCCCAATTACATGTTTTATTCCCATTCTAATTTATCATGATTAATGTTTCTTCATGATCTATTCCTTATGTACTGCCATGTTTTATGTCATTGCTCAAGATTTTGATGTTTAGATTTTATGCTCATGTTTTTTATACATTCAAATCTCTAAGGATTGTTTTATGTTCTCTATGCTCACCCTTATTGAGAATTTGAGTTCACCCCTTTTATGTTTTCTTTTCCATAGGATAGAAAGAATGGTTTTAGGTAAGAAAAAAGGGGAAGATCTTTATGGGAGATATTGAAGATCTTTCACCATGATTAGAAGATTATATTCAGAGTTTCCAAAGACACTAAACTATTACTATCCTTGTGTGTCTGTTTTTGTTATGTATTAATTATTCTGCAAAAGTAATGTAATGTCCATGTATGTCAAGCTTCGGGTCTCTACAATTGGTATTAGAGGAAAGGTTTAGTCAACCTTTGGAAACTAGGATGCGAAAACTATAGTGAGATCCCTAGAGATATTTCTAAGGTATGTTTAGGGATGTCCCTAAGGTTAAGTATAAGTATAGGTTATAGTCCTAGAATTACGATAACGTTCTTTGATTTAATCCTAAGATGTTAGATATTTAAGGTACTCCCCCTTTATTATGTTGTTTTCCCTAGCATGATTTTTTCCTCTCACACTATTCTTTTTGGGTTTCAGATGATGTCAGGAACCCGAAAGAACTGTGTTGATCAATGCAATGGACAATGAAATGATTTTCCTCCTGAACAAACAAATGTTATGGGAGATGGAGTGGAAAATCTTATTGCTATAGTTACACAAGCTATGAATCATTCTGGACTTCCAAATGAGAAGAGAAGGGAACAATATTCTATTGAGTCCTTCATGAGGCAACATCCACCTACTTTGAGTGGGTCATCTGATCCACTTTTTGCTGAACAATGGATCGGTACCACTGAAAAGATATTTTCAATTCTTCAATGTTATGAACATGATAAATTCATCCTAGTATTATATCTTTTGGAAGGTGAAGCTGATCAATGGTGGAATCTTATCAAGAATACGAGTCCAAGAGTTGAAATTGAGTCCATGGAATGGGACGAGTTCAAGAACTTATTTTTCAATAAGTACTTCCCTCGTATTCTTCGAACAAAGACGGAGTATGAGTTCCTTGAACTAAATAAAAAGGATGATGAATCTATTGGTATATACAAAGCGAATTTTACAAGGCTTGTAAGGTATGCATCTGGCTTTATCATCCACCCTCAAAGTAAATTTGATCGATTCTTCAGTGGATTAAAACCAAGTCTTCGAAGGGCATTAGCTATAAGAGACTTTAGTAGTAATGAAAAAGTTGTATGTTGTCCTATCAAGGTAGAAATGAAAGTTGGTGTTACATATCAATCTCATAGTTTTTACAAGAAACAAAAGATGGAGTTGAAGGAGAAATCTCAGAATAATGGTGAAAAGAAGATGAATGTTTCCTTGTGCTCAAAGTGTGGAAAGAAGCATGGTGGAGATTGTTTTGAAGGGACTAAAAAATGTTTTAAGTGTGGAAAAGAAGGTCATCGAGTAGTTGAGTATCAAAGTAATGGAAAAAGGGTTACTAATGATAAAGAAATGACTGCAGAGAATGCACCACCAACACTTCAATGCTTCAAGAGCAATGAAATGGGGCATTATGCTAATCAATGCCCTAATCCAAGGGTTAGTGATGATTGACATGAGAAACCACTTAAGGAAAAGGACAAAGGGAAGTCACATGCGATCACTATTGGTGAAGTTGAATATGAAAACGATGTGGTGGAATAATTAAGTGTTTATGTAATGGGATTCCAAAATAATGTTGTATATAGTATCATGAAATATTGGAATATTTATGTATTGGTCTATTGTGGTTTTCAATAATTTTATGGTACCGGTAACCATGGAAAGTGATTGAGATATTTTTGGAAAAAGTTGATATGCACATAATGAAGGGATAAGGAGAAAATGAAAAGTTTGGCAGTATTCATGAGCTCATGACTGATATAAGGAAATAGTTATATCATGGTTTGAGTATATAGAATTTTGGGGTTTTGGTATGTGGAAAGAGATATCTTTTGACAGTATTCATGTTTTCAGTAAGATTCAATGGGTATTCATTTTTCAAGAAAATACATGATTAAGGACTTCTAATGTTTGGAATGTGACCAACAAGACATATCTTATGATATATGGGGATCAACGATGTTATTAGCATGCTTGTTATATGAAACCTTATGTAATCATTTTCACTATAATATAAGAGTGGACTACAGTATTATGGATAATCCTAAAGATTGGAATGGATTACATTGGACATAAGTTAGTATTGTTTAAGGATAAGAGTTTTTTCGATATTATTGATGGGATGTTATAGTAATGTAGTTTTAGAAAAAGGCCAACCTACAGGATGGGCGACAACCCATTGCCTCGGAAAAGGCTGTGGGAATCGAACCCACAACCGAAGTGCGACTGGCCTTTATCACCTACCACTGGCCTACAGGATGTCCCTGTTTAGTAGAAACGAGTTTTATAATATTAAGAAGTATGATATATGAAGTATAAGTCCATTTTAGGAACCATATATGATTAATCTCTCTATAGATGGACTTATGTATTTTTGATAAATTTTATAACCTTTTGTTTGAGACAGATGGAATGACCCATCATTATATCACATGATCTTCTAACACTTCACGAATGACAAATTCAACTTCATTTCTTTAAGTGATGAAGTGGAAATTGTCCAAAGAACGACCAAAAGTGAGACTATACCAAAATCACGAAAGTAAATCTTCTAATTCCAATTTCATCAACTTTAGGGAAATGATCGTGAAAACCATAAATGTTGTCCTAGTGCCCTTAGATCCAATGAATTAGATGGTACCTTAGATCATCACAAGTCTATGGCTTAGTGATTGATGGATTTTTCATAGCCATGTTCTCTACCACTCTCCATCAGAATATGATGGTTAGATTTTTCTTCCATATCTATATTTTCACCTATGTTCTCCTATATGGAAACCCAGTGATGAGTTTCTTTGGGTAATCGTTACATTTCATACTTTAGTTTTTAAAATTAAGTTTTAGTATTCCTTTTAACGATGTGGGTTTCTATAAATATTAAACTATTTATAACCCCGACGAATTTTGAGGGAGAAATTTATTTTAAGGGGGGTAGAATGTAACACCCCGAGATTTTATGAATCATATTGTCACGACCCGACCCTACCCGGGCTCGAGCCGCAACTACCACAAGCCTGCCTACATAGGCCAGGGGCTGGCGACTAGTGCCGAAGGCACAACAACTCGGGGAGGCCTTTGCCTAAGAACCTATACACACACACACAACACACTCAATGAAAAAGTGCAGAGTAAAAGAAAACAAAAGTAAAGAAAAAGGGAAACTGCTATAAATAAACCCCAAGAGTGCATCAACCACTAAATAGTACAGGGTACAAGCTAAAATGAAAAGGGGCAAAACACGCACCCAACCAAAAAATGTGCCACAACCCGGCAACATGTAAAACAAAAGAAACAGCTGACGGGTCTCCCACCTGAAACCCGGCCACGACCACCACACGTGGTCCAGGCTCCCAAGATCCTACACTCCACTGAAGTCACGCTCCACCTGTCTATCGTCTACAAGGTCACACCAAGTGTGGGAAAAGCCCAAGCAGGGGTGAGTATAAAAATACTCAGTAGGGTACCCCGAAAGCTCGAGGGAGAAACAAAGGAGGTACCAAAGGGTGAGCAGTAGAGCGAACATTGACAAGTAAAAGAGTACAACAGAGAGTGCAGTAAAGAGTCCAGATCAACCCAAAAAGAAGAAGGAAGGTAGACTCATCCAGACACCAGGAGCTGGAAACGGTGAGAAGACAAACTTCCCGTCGAGTCTTCTCTACCTATAGCAGGAGAGTAGACTTGTCCAACCACGAGAAGCTATACACGGAAATCATGTGGCATACCCCGCGCATCTTCGCCTTTCCAAGAAGGAGAGTAGCCAAAACCCAAGGAGTGGTTACCAGAACAAGGTATATACAAATCCTTATGCTCAGCAAGAAGCCCGAAAAACTTCGTAAGGGGATCTCCGTCCCGTAGCTCAGCTCAAGAAAATCATAGACCACAGTCCCAGAAGTAACCCCATCATTGATGCCTAGAATCCTGCACGTCTGCCCTGAACTGCAAGCCAAGGGGCCAAGTCACCGCCCCTTGATACTATCCGCTTTGGGCAGAACTGAATCGCCCGCACGGTTTTAGATCACGTTGCAAGAACGTGTCTCGGTGGGGAAAGCGCCCCTCGTACTTGAGAGTTCTAGGAAAGTCAAACCACACCTCATCACTGCCCTGTAGTCGATAGGTCTCCTCAAAGTCAAGCCGTTCCATCACCGACCCGTACAACCAAGGGTCCCGCTCTGGTAATCAGGGAGGGAAGCCACAGACTAGCCTAGTTGAGAGGACTGAGTCTAGAATGCTAACATGTGTCCCACTACCCAGCCTCGCTGGAGGATAATTCATAACCAAATATCAGGTGACCCACTGCCCAGCCCTGTTGGAGGGTAAACCCTAATACATCAACCAGAGACTCACTACCCAACCCTGCTGAAGGGTAAACCATAATAAGATACTGGGTGACCCACGTCCCAGTCCTACTGGAGGGTAAACCATAACACATCATCTGGAGACCCACTGCACAGCCCCGCTGGAGGGTAAACCTGGAATAAGTCGACAGACGACCCGCTGCCCAGCCTTGCTGGAGGGTAGACCTGGAACTAGATGACGAGTGACCCATTACCCAGCCCTGCTGGAGGGTAGACCCTAAGAGGTCATCGGGAGACCCACTGACCAGTCTCTGCTGGAGGGTAGACCCTAATAGCGTCGGGTGACCCACTGCCCAGTCTCTGCTGGAGGGTAAACCCTAAAAGTCAGTGAGCAACCCACTGCCCAGCCTTGTTGGAGTGTAAGCCAGAGGAAGTCGATGAGTAACCCACTGCCCAGCCCCACTGGAGGGTAAAACTCAGAACCGGTCTGCCATCTCTACAGGAGGGTACAACACTGACCGACCAAACACGGAGTGGGTGTCGCGTAACCACCCAACTCCAGAATAGCTCTCCCAAAAGAGGTGCAGTGTCTACCCCAGCACTAGGTGTCACTAGCACCGCTACTGGCCAATCCATCGAGAACGAAACCCGGGGGAGACCACTCAAACCTACTGGTCAACAAATGACCACAGATCCAGGGGAAGAGCTCCACCCTGCTGGTCAAACAAACACACAGAGAGACCCTCTATGCCGTGAGAGGTCCATGTACGCGAAGCAGAACATATCACGCAATTGGGGTCCACACGACGTGTGGCCCCAAGTCAAACCCCAACCAAGCGCAAAAACTGTCTCAGGTACGAACCACACGTACCCCCAAGCGCTCTCGTATACTCCCTTAGTATACCTCGTTCTAGCCCAAAGGTTATCGTGCCCATGGCACCCAGCGTCATCGCGAAGGCGTGACTTAACAACTCCACCTCAAAGGCCCAGGAATTGCCAACCACATCTTGTGAACCAACTATATCACTCTCCCAAGAGTGCACGATCACACGCCAAGGGTCCTCTACAACCAAGGTAGGACGAACCACCACCGAAGCACCTCTCATGCTCCACATTTAACAAGATCACACAAGAGGCTCCACACTGCCAAACAGATTGCACTGTTGTAATCCTCGTGGAAAAACATGAGAGATCGACTACTTACTCGCCTCCAACGGATATCCGACGAAAATGTCACTAACACCGCCTCACGTCCGAACGGCGTCCTGTGATCCCGAGCCTCAGCCCCAAAAACAGCCGGGCACATCGAACCATTGCGATCCCCTTAGGAAAACACGTCAAAAGCACTACTCACTTGACTGAAACGGATATCCGGAGAAAAAGGTGCATCCCGGCGCACTGCACACGAGCGGTGCCACGTGGGACCCATATCTCGGTCCCGAAACTCAACGAACGGATCGCACCCCTACGATCCTCTCGAAGAAGTACACGAAATGGACTACTTACTTGTCCAAAATGGTCGCCCGGGGACAAAGCTGGAAATCACCATCAACTCCCGAAATGGCCCTCGCGGGGCCCGCACCATCATGCGGAATTACATCGGGCGGACTGCACCAACACGTTGCCCTTGGAAAAACACCCAACATCGACTCCTCGCACGCCCCGAACGGACATCCTAGGAAAAAGTCGCTACTTGCTGCACACAGCTCAAAAGACGGGCCGTGGACCCCACGCCTCAAATCCGGCTTCAATGCCCGGAACCACCCTGGAAACCTCCTCCTCGATGTCTGGGGCCCAACTCCGCTGACGGCGCTCAAAACAGACGTCGGACGCGTCCGCGCCGCTCAAAACAAGAGTCTCGGGGATTACGCTCGTCCACTTAAGGACACGTCGCGCCTCCGAGACCCCTCGTTTTGGAAATTAAAAATTCCCAAAACCATCTCAAAAAGAAATTCTAGTCAATACAGATCCACTGCCGTAGACGGTACTCAAAACGGACACCCGTAGCAGGAATTACGGGTGTCCCAACATCGAGGGGGCAAGGCCCCTGGGGCTGGACCGGCCTGGGCCAGCCCGCGGCTTGGCCGCGCGGACCGGCAGTGGACCCGGTCCATCTCCCGGCCGACCGGCTGTGTCCGTTCTCCGTGCGACGACCCGCATGAAGCGGTTCGTGCTTCTTTCGCGGGGTCGCGCGCCGCGACCTCGGTTCCCCGTCGCGCTCCGGCGCTCCCCCGCGCCCCCGGCAAGCCCTGCCTCGCACCGCCGACAGACGCTTCGCCCCGCCGACAGACGCTGCGCCTCACTGTAGCCAGGTGCCCGTTGCCTGGAAGAGAGGCCGCCGCCACCAACGGAACCGCCTCGGCCTCCCCTCGGACCGCTGGAGCACCCAAACCGGCCGGGAAAATAATTCCAAAACCCGCAACCTTCGACGATCAACCCCGGGCTCCTCCGAGCTCGGATTTTGATTCTGAAACAAGCGATAGAAAGAGGAATAACTCTACTACGCATTTATGTGGTTTGTTTGAAAATCCAACAACAATTAGATGCTAAAATTTGGATCCAAAGGAGGTTCGGGAATAAAAACACAACAAAAGAAAACCTCCTACCTGCAGGGGCGTTGCCCGAAGTTTCACGGGCGATCCGCCGCCGCACCGTCTCCTTGCCGGAGTTCCCTCGCTGGAGTGTAGGAGGAGGAAGAGGGAGGCAGGGGATCCTGAGCTAGGGAGTGAACAAGGGAGGGGGAAGGGGTTTGGTTTAATTAGGAAAATAATTAATTAAAAACTTTAATTAATTAAAACTCCCAATTTAACCTGCATCCGAAACGCTTGACGGGGTTGAGGTTAAGCCTCCCATAGGCTAAGAACCACGCTATGAGCGCAACGGCGGTCTCGTAATTTTATTCTGAGACCCCGTTCAAAAGTTATTAAACGTAGCGCCCGAGGCCGCCAAATTATGAAAACGCCCCTGGGGCCATTTTTCCAAGACGGGTCGCACCTGCAAAAATTATACCCCTCCTGGGGTAAATGGAATGCTACAAACTCAACGATTCCCTCAATTTTCTAATACTAGCCACCGTTTAAGATATACTAGAATTTCTCCATTAAGCGAATAAATTAATTTATTAATTTATTCGTTTAACCTTCCGGAAGCGAGTGAGGGGTCCAAACATCCTGCACCGACATGTTTTATGTTGTTCCTATGGTAAACACCCCATTTCGGACACATCCGTACACTCAAATCTCAGATCCGGGACACCTTTTAAGAGTTATCCAATTTATTTGGCATTTCTAGTGTGAACGCATCGAAAATTTAATTTCGGCCACTCCGGGGCTCGGAATCACACACCGTCTGAAGGCGCTGCTCTGGAATATCATCAAGAATATTCCAAAGTCTTTCACAACAAAAACCGGGTTCTTACATCATTCCCTCCTTCAAGATTTTCATAATCGAAAAGAAACACTAGGGAGAAACCCTAGGTACGAAGCCCACAACCTGGCTTCCCCATACCCAGAAGAACCCACGCACAGCTCTGTGTTGCCGCACACAGACCAAAAGATTGATCCGTTCATGCAAGGTCGGCCCTTTCCGATGTCGTGCACCCACTCCAGACTTCGGGGTTAGGGCAAGGTGGTAGGGTACCTCGCTATCCGTTTGCACAGTCTCAAGCGGCCTGAAGGCCCTCGGGGGTAGATCACCTCCCCGGACGAACCTCTACATCGCACGCTGCGACTGGAATCACCGCCCGCACCTGAAACAAGGCCTGGTGATTCCCTCATTCGGAATATCCATATGGTGGAACACCCAAGGATATATGATCATGCAATACTCCACAACCGATGCTCTCTTACACGCTCGATGAACGATGGAGTCAACACCATCGACTAAAGGAAAAGGTCCCCCGCCTTTTTCCTTACCAACACAGGGTTGCACCCGACACCCTGCGTCACCCTGGTAACACCTCAAACAAGGAGCATGGAGAAAGCCCATCACACACAGAGCCTAACAATACTACTACAAAAAGTAGAAGACTCGCAAGGGGGTACCTCTCACCATCCCATGCTCTGCAGGATCATAGACATCCAAGCTCACAACTATCTGCGGTCCCAACTGTTAGCTCCTGGAGCCTGACGTGGACCGACTTGTGGTGGTGGGAAGACCTCGTAAAGTCATCCTCCACCACCAAATCCTCCCGCTCCTCTGCCAGCACCACCTCTCTGAGAACTACTCCGATCACGGCGCTGCCTCTGCCGTGGTGGTGCGCCTGCTGCCTGCTCGAAGCTCTCAGCAAATCGGGTCGGGTAGTCTCGTGTCAAGTGACCTCGCCCGTCACAAGCACAACACCAGCTCTCTCTGTGCTACACGGGTGCCCTCCGATGCCACTGTGGTGTATGACCATGGCCCGGGATCCACTCACAGAAGGGAATCCTCGGATGAGGGCCTGAGCCTTTTCACCACAGTGGTATACGACCACGTCTCTGAAACCGGCAGTGGGAAGGCCACCTGCATCGAGGTCCTGTCCTTCGGCGCCTGCTAGCTACGACAGACGTTCCGACTCCATCGCGCCCACTACCACTACCAACAGCAAAACATGACCGGAAGCCCTCTTTCACCAGCGCCTACTCTAGCACCCTGGCATATTTGGAAATTCCCAAGGGTACTATGAAAGCATGAATCTCTCGGCGAAGACCCTGCTCAAACTTCAGCGCTCGGAGGTTGTCGTCATGGACCATGTCCGGGTATAAGCGTGCACGGTCTGCAAAACTAGCTACGTACTCAACCACAGTCATCTCTCCATGCTGAAACTACAGGAACTCCTGAATCCGAATGGACCGCAAGAAGGAGGGGAAAAAATCCTCATGAAACAATAACTGAAAGTTGTCCAACGAAAGCGACGACTCGTCAAGAAACTGAGTCACCGAACTCCACCAACGCCAAGCTGTTCCACAAAAATGGGTGGCTGCCAAAGCCACTCTCTGATCTGTCGGCGACCGCACAAGACTGAAAAGCTGAACAACTGCCTCGAGCCAAACCTCTGCTGCCTGAGGGTCTGTCTCACCACTAAACCTTAGCGGTCTCTGCCGCTGGAACTAACGGAGCGCGCTCAACATGCGCTCATGCTCAGCCTGCTCTGCTGAAACTGCCTGCTGCTCAACAGGTGGGGGTGCTTCTACCAGCCCACCTGGAGAAAGGGGCTCGCATGATGGGTCCTGGACTATGACCTCGTAGCTCACAGGTTCGTCATCACGAACCAGAGCTGTTATCCTGGCTGGCTGTCTTTGTGGAGACATCCTGAAAATTTTCAAGGAGTGCCGCGGTCAGATGAGCATATATGTATATACCACAACAACAACGATGGGGAGCTGACTCAAGAAGGAACATCAAAGACTCGATCCTATGTGATGCACAAACCAAATGTTTCCTGCAACAAGTGTCTCAGAATGCCGAGTCGACAAGTGGGTTATCAAGGTCCTGGTGAATGGATACATCGGTCGCCACACCATCACTGGACTCCCTGGCCTGAGAGCCGCTCTCGAGACACATCAACAATGTTGCCCTATATCCCAACCAGTTCCTCTTTTAAGGACATCCGCACGATGTCCCATGGAACGAACCACCTCGGATACCACTTTGTCATGACCCGACCATACCCGGGCTCGAGCCACAACTACCCCAAGCCCGCCTCCATAGGATAGTGGCTGGCGACCATTGCTGAAGGCACAACAACTCATGGAGGCCTTTTCCTAAGCACCTCTATACACACTCACGTAGCACACTCAATGAAAAAGTGCAGAGTAAAAGAAAGGACAAGTAAAGAAAAAGAGAAACTGCTATAAATAAACCACAAGAGTGCATCGACCACTAAACAATACAGGGTACAAGCTGAAAAGAAAAGGGGCAAAACACGTGCCCAACCATAACAAGTTCCACAACCTGGAAAAATGTAAACCAAAAGAAACAGCTGATGGGTCTCCCAACTGGAACCCGGCCACGACCACCGCACGTGGTCCAAGCTCCCTAGCTCCCACGATCCACTGAAGTCACGCTCCACCTGTCTGTCATCTGCAAGGGTACTCCAAGTGCGGGCAAAGTCCAAGCAGGGGTGAGTATAAAAATACTCAGTAGGATACCCCGAAGGCTTGAGGGAGCAACAAAGGAGGTACCAAAGGGTGAGCAGTAGAGCGAACAGGGAGAAGTAAAAGAGTACAACAGAGAGTGCAGTACAGTGTCCAGCTCAACCCAACAAGAGGAAGGAAGGTAGACTCGTCCAGACAACAGGAGCTAGAAACTGTGAGAAGATGAACTTCTCATCGAGTCTTTGCTACCTATAGTAGGACAGTAGACTCGTCCAACCACGAGAAGCTAGACACGGAAAGCACATGGCATACCCCGCGTGTCTTCGCCTTTCCTGGAAGGAGAGTAGCTAAAACCCAAGGAGTGGGTACCGTAACAAGGTATATACATATCCTTATGCTCAGCGAGAAGCCAGAACAAAGTCGTAAGGGGATCTCCGTCCCGTAGCTCAGCCCAAGAAAAGAGTAGCCAACAGTCCCTGAAGTAACCCCATCACTGATGCCCAGCATCCCGCACGTCTACCCTGAACTGCAAGCCAAGGGGCCCAGTCACCGCCCCTTGATACTATCCTCTTTGGGCAGCACTAACTCGCCCACACAGTTTTAGATCGCGTCGCAAGAACGCGTCTCGGTGGGGAAAGCGCCCCTCATACTTGAGAGTTCTAGGAAAGTCAAACCACACCTCATCACAGCCCTGTAGTCAAGATGTCTCCTCCATGTCAAGTTGTTCCATCACCGACCCGTAAAACCAAGGGTCCCTCTCCGGTAATCAGGGAGGTAAGCCACAGACAAGCCTAGTCGAGAGGGATGAGTCTGGAATGCTAACAGGTGTCCCACTACCCAGCCTCGCTGGAGGGTAATTCATAACCAAATATCATGTGACCCAATACCCAGCCCTACTGAAGGGTAAACCTTAATACATCAACAGGCGACCCACTGCCCAGCCCCACTGGAGTCTAAACCATAATAAGATACATGGTGACCCACTGCCCAGCCCTGATAGAGGGTAAACCATAACACATCATCCGGCGACCCACTGCCCAGCCCCACTGTAGGGTAAACCTGGAATAAGTCGACAGGCGACCCACTGCCCAGCCTTGCTAGAGGGTAGACTTGGAACTAGATGACAGGTGACCCACTGCCTAGCCCTGCTGGAGGGTAGACCCTAAGAGGTCTTTAGGTGACCCACTGCCCAGTCTCTTATGGAGGGTAGACCCTAATAGCGTCAGGTGACCCACTGCCCAGTCTCTGCTGGAGGGTAAACCCTAGAAGTCAGTGAGAAACCCACTGCCCAGCCCTGTTGGAGGGTAAGCCCGAGGAAGTCGATGAGTAACCCACTGCCCATCCCCGCTGGAGGGTAAAACTCAGAACCGCTCTGCCATCTCTACAGGAGGGTACAACACTGGCCGACTGAACACGGAGTGGGTGTCGCGCAACCACCCAACTCCAGAACAGCTCTCCCAAAAGAGGTGCAGCATCTACCCCAGTACTGGGTGTCACTAGCACCTCTACCAGCCAATCCATCGCGAACGAAACCAGGGGGAGACCACTCAACCCTGCTGGTCAACAAACGAGCACAGAGCCAGGGGAAGAGCTCTACCCTGCTGGTCAAACAAACACACAGAGGGACCCTGTACGCCGCGAGGGGTCCAAGTACACGAAGCAGAACATAGCACGCACTTGGGGCCCACATGACGTGTGACCCCAAGTGAAACCCCAACCAAGCGCACAAACAGTCTCAGGTACGAACTACACATACCCCCATGTGCTCTCGTATACTCCCTGAGTATACCTTCTTCTAGCCCAAAGTTTATCGTGCTAACGGCACCCAACGTCAACGCGAAGGCGTGACGTAAAAACTCCACCTCAAATGCCCAGGCACGACCAACCACATCTTTTGAACCAACTATATCACTCTCTCAAGAGTGCATGATCACACGCCAATGGTCCGTTACAACCAAGGTAGGACTAACCACCACCGGAGCACCTCTCATGCTCCACATTTAACAAGATCGCGCAAGAGGCTTCGCACAGCCAAACAGATTGCACCGTTGTAATCCTCGTGGAAAAACACACTAGATCGACTACTTACTCTCCTCTAACGGATATCCGACGAAAAATTCACTAACACAGCCTCACGTCCGAACGGCATCCCGTGATCCCGAGCCTCGGCCCCGAAAACAGTCGGGTGCATCGCACCATTGCGATCCCCTCGGGAAAACACGTCAAAAGCACTACTCACTTGAATGCAATGGATATCCGGAGAAAAAGGTGCATCCCGCTGCACCGCACACGAGCGGTGCCACGTGGGACCCACATCCCGGTCCTGAAACTCAACGAACGGATCGCACCGCTGCGATCCTCTCGAAGAAGTACACGAAATGGACTATTTACTTGTCCAAAACGGTTGCCCGAGGACAAAGCTGGAAATCACATTCAACTCCTAAAATGGCCCTTGTGGGGCCCGCTCCATCGTATGGAATTACAACGGGCGGACTACGCGAACGCGTTGCCCTCGGAAAAACACCCAACATTGACTGCTCGCATGCCCCGAACGGACGTCCGAGGAAAAAGTCGCTACTAGCTGCACGCAGCTCAAAAGACGGGTCGTGGGCCCCACGCCTCAACTCTAGCTTCAATGCCCGGAACCACCCTAGAAACCTCTGCCTTGGTGTCAGGGGACCAACGCCGCTGACGGCACTCAAAACGGACGTCGGACGTGTCCGCGCCGCTCAAAACAAGAGTCTCGAGGATTACGCTCGTCCACTTAATGACACGTCGCGCCTCCGCGACCCCTCTTTTTTGGAATTAAAAATTCCTGAAACCATCTCAAAAGACCATCTCGTCAATACAGATCCACTGCCGTAGACGGTACTCAAAATGGACACTCGTAGAGGGAATTACGGGTGTTCGAACACCGAGGGGGCCATGCCCCTAGGGTGGGACCGGCCCGCGGCTTGGCCGCGCGGGCCGGCGGTGGACCCAGTCCACCGCTCAGCCGACTGGCTGTGTCCGGTCGCCGCACGAAGACCCGCACGACGCGGGTCGTGCTTCCTCCACGGGGTCGCGGGCCGCGACCCCGGTTCCCCTTTGCGCTCCGGCGCTCCCCCGCGCCCCTGGCGAGCCCTGCCTCGCACCGCCGACAGACGCCGCGCCCCGCTGACAGACGCCGCGCCTCGCTGCAGCTGTGTGCCCGACGCCTGGATGAGAGGCCTCCTCCGCCAAGGGAACTGCCGCTGCCTCGCCTCAGACCGTCGGAGCACCCAAACCGGCCGGGAAAATAATTCCAAAACCCGCAACCTTCGACAATCAACCCCGGGCTCCTCCGAGCTCGAATTTTGATTCCGAAACAAGCGATGGAAAGAGGAAGAACTCTACTATGCATTTATGTTGTTTGTTCGAAAATCCAACAACAATTTCGATGCTAACATTTGGATCCAAAGGAGGTTCGGTAATAAAAACACAACAAAAGAAAACCTCCTACCTGCAGGGGCGTTGCCCGAGGCTTCACGGGCGATCCGCCGCCACGCCGTCTCCTTTCCGGAGTTGCCTCGCTGGAGTGGAGGAGGAGGAAGAGGGAGGAAGGGGAGCATGCACCAGGGAGTGAACAAGGGATGGGGAAGGGGTTTGGTTTATGTAGGAAAATAATTAATTAAAAACATTAATTAATTAAAACTCCTAATTTAACCTGCGTCTGAAATGATTGACGTGGTCGAGGTTAAGCCTCCCCTAGGCTAAGAACCACGCTCTGAGCGCAACTGTGGTCTCAGAATTTTATTTAGAGACCCCATTCAAAAGTTATTAAACTTAGCGCCCGAGGCCGCCAAATTACGAAAACGCCCTTGGGGCCATTTTTCACAGACGGGCCGCGCCCGCAAAACATATACCCCTCCTAGGGTAAACGGCACGCTCCAAACTCAATTGTGCCCTTGGTTTTCTAATCCGAGCCACCGTTTAAGATATACTAGCATTTTGCCATTAAACGAATAAATTAATTAATTTATTTATCTGTTTAACCTTCTGAAAGCGAGCGAGGGGTCCAAAAATCCTGTGCCGACATGTTTTATGTCATTCCTAGGGTAAAAACCCCATTCCGGACCCATCCATACACTCAAATCTCTGATCCGGAACTCTGTTTAAGAGTTATCCCATTTATTTGGAGTTTCCAGTGTGAAAGCACTGAAAATTTAATTTCGGCCACTCCGGGGCTTGGAATCGCACGCCGTCTGAAGGCGCTGCTCTAGAATATCATCAAGAATATTCCAAAGTATTTCACAACAAAAACCGGGTTCTTACACATATTCTTTTAATTTCATTGATGTATTGTGTTGTAAGCTACAACAAGACTGCCTTGCGCTATACGCAACACCGTATGAGCTTGCAGTATACACCACACTATTATTGGATCATGTTACACACAATTTTGATTGTAGTTATTCTTCGAAATATTGAGTGTATATATATATTCAATGTATAAATGAAATATGGTTGGATTCTGTTATACAAGACAATGGTGGAGTCTTGGACAACACGCAACACTGACTTGGCTTGCATTACACGCAATCACGACCATCCTCGATAGCATGTGTTGTACGCAATACCAGGTTTCACTAAACAATGATATATGGTTATAATATTATTATGAACTATCCTTTATGAGTAGTATCAACTATATTTTGAATTTTATAACATTATTATTCATATAACACATTTTCTATAACATTGTATGAGAACAAAATCAATTTTTCGAGTAAAATAATTATTTTTCAAAAAATGTAGTTTTGCTGCCTTTTGATGGCACACCCACTTTAAATCTTTTTTTTTGACATTTCTATAAGTTAAATTTGACAAAATTAAATTCTTATTTGGAATCAGGATATAAAAATTTACTTTGGATAAAATTTTCATATTATTCTGATAACTTTCATATTTTAATGAATAGTAAAAACATGCTATATTTTAATTAAAAACAACTTCTTTCATTGAAATAATTTATATGGTTAGATTATATTTTTAATTGGTTTAGTAGTGTAATTAGAATATATTTTTACCATTTAATCAAATGTTATTCATTGGAATTAATTTTGACTTTGAAATTGGATATAAACAAGTATCAATCTTTTGATTATTTTTGTTTCTTAAAAACACGCTATTGGTTTTGATAACGAGAATTAAATTTAAAATTCATTAATGCCACTTATATGTTATGAATTTGAAAAAATAGACATCAATTTTGAATTCGGAATATCGAACAATTCTTAGGCTGAATATTTGGTATTTTTCTGAAAAACTTCAATTTTCGATGAAAAGTGAAACCACATAGTGGTAGTTGAAAAACTAACTTTTTTAATTTAAATTAAATTTTACCACTTCTGTGAATTTAATTTCAAAAATAAATGAGACACGGTTAACATAAAGGACTAAAATGTGGTTCAATGAGATGAAAATAATTTTTGGTGAATAGTAACTTTTTACTTTTATTTACCACGGTTAAAAGTAAATAGGATAATTTTGGGTAAAAATGATATTATTATTACCCTAACACATGTACTAATTCTATTGGATAAGTTCAATTCGTCCAAAAACAACCTTAGAAATAAAATATTACCATTTAGGACCACTTAGATTAGATTAGGACATTTAATATTAATTTATTTAAAGAAGGGTTACAATAGATAAAATCAATGTTTAATGAGTAAATGATTTTTAATATAGGGTTATACATAAGATAAATTCGACTATAAATATTTATTAGAAATATATAACTATTTCCTACATAATGGTATTTTATTTATAATTTTTAGACATTAAATAATTTAATTTATTTATGACACAAAGATGATACAGTAATTATCTTATTAATGAAATATTGGCATAATTGATGTTATAAATACCCAAATAAGTGTAATTTGAGACTTTTTATGAATTCAACTAATTTTATAGGTTAATATGACATGTTATTATTGATTTAATTAACATTGAATTATGTAATCATTCTGTTATTATTTTCACAAAAATTAATTACCAAATAGTGTCATAATTGAGATAAAATATTTGTTAAAACAAATATTATATTATTAATTGTTATTTTATTCCTAAAAATATAAGGTTCGGCCAAATGACTTATATAAAATTATATATATTAATAATAAACAACTTGGGGTTCTTTTGTCTTGTTATAGTAAGTTTATTAACCTTATAGTGTAAGAAAACAAGACGACACAGTAAAAGTAAAATTATTTATCTTAAGGCTAAATCTAAATGATAAGTTTAAAATAGAAACCTAAACTTGTCTAAATTCTATTGGATGAAAGGATTTAGACCCGTCCCTACAATATCTTATAAATAAATCAATTTGGAGCTATTAAAAACCGAATATGACTTTATAAAAAAATAATATTTTTAGTTTTTCCAAAGGTGCCCCTCTCCTCCCTTATAAAAGGGCACCCCCTCCCTCTCTTCCTCACACCACTTTGACCCTTCAATCTCGAAAAAACCCTACCAAATTCCATTATACACTTCTATAGAAACATCCTAGAGGTTCTGGTCTTCTTAAAAGTCTAATTTTAGTGCCCTAAGGGGAGGTCTCAAAGAGGCGCTTCCAAGAAGAGGTAATGTCCTTTACCGATTCTTTCAACTTTATTTCTTCTTCCACTTCTTCTTATTTAGTTGATTCATTATGAAGTAGTAACATCAGTATAACTCATATACTGATATTTTTTTATGAATATAAAATAATCCCATTTCACCTTCTATCCATCCTATGGAAAATGAAATCACCACGCATGCGTACGTACAGTATACCATCTCCACGCCGTGGTGTAATATGTTTTTCCAACACCACCTTACTTCGATGGGTATAATGGTGTAATGAATAAATATACATAGTTATTATAACATCATACTAATTCTGATATATTGTATCATCCACTCTAATTCAATTCAATAATTATGGGAACAATATCATCGCTCGTGCGTTCGTACGGACTACCGTCTCCACGACGCGATGAGATTCATTCTCAATGATTAACCATTCTTGAATGATTATAAAGTATATATAATAAGTAATCATGAAATATATGGAATAATAATTATACTTGATTTATGTATATATATATGTATTTCATTCAACTAATTCCATTCAATTCAATGATTAAACGAAAACAATGTTCATGCGTACGTACGGCCTACCATCTCCATGAATGGTGTATTTCATTCCTTTTATCGATCTATAATATATATATGTATATGATGAATATATATTATATATAAATCATTTTTTACATTCTGGAATTATTTAAATCATGATATAAGTAATAATATCGAGAACGACAAGTTGAAACACATACGATAAATGAAATGATTTTACCCAAAACGTTGTTTTAACATGGAATTTATAAAAATACAGGTAATATAAAGTCATAAGTGAAACATATATGATAACATAACAATGAATATGATTCTGTAATAAGTCAATGACATTATTTAAATCATTATACAGGAGGTTTGGATACATATGAATCATATCAGGCCTATGGTAAGGGATAATTATTCCAATCTCATTCTTATCCGAGATTGTTTATTTGTAAGTATTTACGAGGGTTATGATTATTATCCATGTCCATATGATTATCAAAATGTTTTCATAAAATGTTTACTTTTATTTCATGTATTTTTAAAGTCATTTTTACCCTTTTCTACTTTTACCACATCTTATGGAAGGAATCTTTCTTTTGTTTACCATACGAGGTACTTTTTGACTTTTCTGAAAAAAATACGAGAAAAATGAAATTTATAACTTATACGGCGTGAACGTATTTTTACAGTTTTATAAAGCATTATTTTCTTGAATCGTCCTCCAAAATATTTCATGACTATTTTCAACAAAATAATTTTCATTTAAAATTGCCTGGAATTTTGTGAAACGAAAATGATTTTGAAAAATAAAGGATATTTTCCTCAATAATTCATTTCATGTGTTTTATCAAAAACATTTTCCATCTAAGACGACACTACTTCATATGTGTATGTTTTATGTATAATTTCTCTATGATTTACATGGTTTCACTTTTCTTATGATGAAATATCCATTTGTTTTATATGGATTGTGTGATGATGGATGATGTTTATGAAACCCATTTTATTCATTGGGTTATGATGAATGTTTTAAGTTTATTTTGTGGCACAAGTAAGAATGATTTCATTATGAGAAGGGTAGGACCTATATCTACCTCCAATGCATTGGGTAAAGATTTATATTTCATGAGATATACATGGCTAAAATAGTAAGTTAATTCGGTTTAGTGTTACAGGACTGAAACGAGGAGTGAACTCGATTCAGAAAGGGACTTTGTCCACTAAGATGGTCTTGGCAGCAATGCCTTGGATACTATGGAAATCATATCATGTGCTTAATGGTTTCCACAATTACATGTGTTATTCCCATGCTAATTTATCATGATTAATGTTTCTTCATGATCTATGCCTTACGTACTTCCATGTTTTTTGTCATTGCTCAAGATTTTGATGTTTAGATTTTATGCTCATGTTTTTTTACATTCAAATGTATAAGGATTGTTTTATGTTCTGTATGCTTACCCTTACTGAGCATTTGAGCTCATCTCTTTTATGTTTTCTTTTCCCCAGGATATAAAGAAATGTTTTAGGTAAGAAAAAAAGGGGAAGATCATTATGGGAGATGTTGAAGATCTTTCACCACGATTAGAAGATTATATTCCAAGTTTCCAAGGACACTAAACTATTACGGTCCTTGTGTGTCTGTTTTTGTTATGTATTAATTATTCCGCAAAATTAATGAAATTCCCATGTATGTCAAGATTCGGTTATCTACATCTTCAGAGCAGAGACTACTACTTCTAACTCTTGATTGGGAGTAATGTCCCTCTATTATTGGGGTCTTAGGTTCCTCAACCCATATGCGATAACTTCCAACCTCTACATCAACAAAAAACCAAGCCCAACACTAAATCCATCTCAAAACACTATACACTACATGCCCACCTCTCGTAGTATCCACAAAAGAGCACATTCCAACCTCAACATCATCTACTATAAGGCTATCTAACACTGTTCGACCTTGATAAATAGATGAAATTTTCAAATCAAGGTAGTAAAATGGGAAATGATGCTCTAAAATTATACCTAAACCCACTAGGAATACCTCACCATGACATTAACAATCTGTATATCCAACACTTTCTTTTATGGTCCACATGAAACCACCACATCAAACATCACTTAGTCCATATCCAAACAATTATAAAAAATAACATTCCACAAAAGTGAACCCCATATATTATAATATAGAACATCAATAACAAACCATAAATATGGTGATCTCAAAGAAATTATAATATCATACTCATGTTCAATATGTGAGACTCCACTATCATAGGGTAAATGAGTAATTCATCAGTATAAAAAACAAATAATTTGTCCATTTATGAATGAACGGTCTAGTTCATAATTGCTATAAATAAAAAGGGAGAATTTTTCACAACAAAAGAATCAACATGAACCCATTTTTTATGTAGTTTCATCAAAATATCATATTTTAAATATATTCTATAAAAACATTTAACTGGTGTTAGCTAGACCTGAGAT
The DNA here is from genome assembly GCA_963277665.1 of Viscum album. Lineage (NCBI taxonomy): Eukaryota > Viridiplantae > Streptophyta > Magnoliopsida > Santalales > Viscaceae > Viscum > Viscum album. The sequence goes on from OY728122.1 coordinate 1,261,859,428, forward strand.
CAATCCTCGAGAATAATCTCACACCCCTCAACTGGTCTAAGAGGACCTCAATTTTTATCAAGGGGGTACTTATTATTAATATTTATCTAGTTCATGAAATGATAATAAATTAATGGAATAAATATATCATCCACATTCTTGATGAAAAACAAGGATCTTCATAGGGATACACTGGGTATAATTATTCCCTTTCCTTGAATGTGCTCAAATTTCACCATCAGCTCACAATGACAGATAACGTCCTTATGATATATTAAAGAAGATAACGTTTTAGTCCCATGGTGAAAGAAAATGAATAAGACCATCTTCTACCACAAAGGTAGTATTAGAATGTCCTTGAGATTGAATCCAAGAAATTCCTTACCAACTGATGGATCTAGATGCCTGAAGGGAGCACTATGGTAACAAAAAAACATGTCCACTGATGGGTGTTGGGTTATTTCTTCATCCAGTAATACCCACTCACATTTCAATGGGATATATAACTCTTAGAAAAAGAATAATATCCCATCAGTATGAAGTCATGAAGCTCATATATGATGATAGTCAATCTAGGCTTGAACCATAAAGAACCATTCCATTTCCAAGATATAATTTGAATGATTCATCATGAGAAATTGGGTAAACCCTAAGAAACTCCCTCTATAGAGGAATCACTCCATATAAAAACCTCATGTTATGTCTAATTTTAAAATTTTACAATAGGATGCTCTAACTCTCTTACAAGGGATAGGGATACAAATGAATGAATCACGTATGTCTCTACGAGTACTAGGACCAATGTTAAAAATCCACAAATTAATACCTCAAATCATCTCATATGCAGCTTGGTAATATCCCTCCATAGAATTATGTAGTCCACATCCTCAAAATCAATATTTATGATCCCAATGTGGACTCTGCAGTGGTACTAGTGGATGGTTCATATAGTGTAGGATTCCTCTAATACCTCCTCTCTCGGAAACTCCACCTACTCCTCTATCTACGTTATTTCTATTGGGCTTAACCAAACTGTTATATGTAGATTATTTATCACAATTTTGCCTATGACAAGATGTTCCATACACCATCTACCCATCCTAATAAACAAGATGGGTTATGTAGTCAAATTCTAAATGACCCCTCCCCACATATGTATATCATTACCCCTTTCCTAGATGAATGGTCCATTTACACGATCCTTGAGATATAGATATGTGTGTATACTTATTAAAATGATTATAACTAATCTATCAAGACCACAATGATTGAACCCCACTAGATACTATATATGTCTATTAAAGATTGTTCCCTCCACCAGCTCTATACAACTAGCATACCTCTAATGAGAAACTCTACGCCACCATAGCCTGATCTATCTAAGATACATAGTTTGTAAGGAACCATGAGACTACATTGGATTTAATGATTCCGTGGAGACCATAAATGCACATCAATGTCTAGAAGAATCAATCATGCACTATATATAAGGTGTAACATGTGATGTCATAGAAACTGACATTGTACACAGAAATAATAATGAAACACTATTGTAGCTTGACAAACTCATGAATACACACAGATCATGAGCACAATGTGTTGTACATATCAAGAAATATATGAAGGAAATATCACTATGAGAGCATCATATCATAATGGTATTATGTTATCAGATATAACCAGTTCTTTGTTTCTCCATGGAAATAAATTGCTGTCAATGAAACCATCTAATCAATCAGGGTTTGAAGTAGACTAAATATCTAACCCCCCCCCCTCAAAGCCAAACCTCAACTAACTGGTGGTCTGAATCTCAAGGGATTCTTAATGGTTTTTTATGATAGAAATCAGCGATTTGAATAAGATTAGGATCACCATAATCCTACCTTGTGGGAAGAATCTACAATTAGATAGGTATGTTTTCTTCTCCCTACACACAGAGAGGAAACACCATAGGATATGGCCCATAAATTGTTCTATCATCACTCATCATATCATTTTAAGAATCTGATGTCTCTATGGATCCTATAAATTATCAACATGTACCATGGTTAGATTAGTATATATATGTCTGGGGAGTTATATAAATAAGAATACTAAAAGGACATAGTCATAAATTTTATATGAACAACTATTTTCGACAAACAATGACTTGGTATTCTGAATCGACCACCAGGTATTCAATGTAATGGGGAATTGGCACATTAGAAACTGAACCAACACCAAGATATTTAGAAATAAAATTTTACTTGAGACACACTTACAACATTTCCATGATTCCCAATAAATCATCATAAAAAGGGGACTAGTCCAAAAATAGTCCCAAGGAATGAACTACAATAATACCAATCCCTCATGACTCAACCCACCGAGGCCAAAATGACATATGGAAGGCCATGTGAAACAACCCCAAGACCACCACTAATTGGATAAGGTACTGATAGATGTTATAATAAATAATTACTATGATTGGTGGCCTTTTACAATTCTACTAGTGCACACACACAAAACTATCACCATGAAAAGTGTACCGAAATATATTAGAAAATTACTATAGCCGTTGTAGTAAACAAAATGCATTAGAGAAGGTATAGGTAATACATTAGAGTTATATAGTATATATTCATGTTTAAAAGATAAAAATTCATTCCCAATCATAAAATAATCTTAAAACAAACAACATCTAGAAGAGAATAAATCATATATTTCTCTTATCCAAATGTTCAGGTATGGAAAAAACATTTTTTATACACCTAAAAATAACTATGAACCATCAATGTAACAATGAAACTCACTGCATCTTCATAAGACATGAAACATGAGGGAATAATCCATGTTGAGGAGAATATATACATACATATTAGAATTCCTCAAAAAACAAAAAGTGAGAAATAAAAGATACAATAGAGGTCATCTCATCCATATATAGAGGGAAACTAAAACAATAAATATGTTCTCATAAAGAAACCTAGTATATGTTGGAAGGGGATCTACATCTCACAACCCAAAAAAAATCTACGAATATTCCTAAAACACTGAAATGTTATCTTAAATTCCCAACATCATGAAAAAACTATTATGAATTTGTGTGGAGGTGATCAATCCACATCACTGTGCTCCTTAGCCAAGGGAGAATCAAATCTTATAGAGGGCCTACTTGCCTTCAGTGTTTGAGGATGGGGGATGAACACTTAGTAAATTGATTATTTTTTCCATACTGTGGAGGTGTACAGACTCTACCATTGTAAAGTGTACTGGGGACCCCCAACCAGGTGATATATGGGAGTATTGACAACAACACTACTACAATGATTCTACCATGATAATTTTCATCATTATTAATCTCTTAAAAAAGTTTGACTCTAGGAAAACATCCAATTGTATATTATATGTGACAATTACATACATAATCACATATTCAGAGGTGAAATACTCATGATATACAACACACTGACCAAAAAATGAGTCTCAAAGAGGGAAATACAAGAGGTAGATGTTTCTGTGAGAAATATATGATGTGTGTGAGGGTACACATGGTGTCTTTCCTTACCTAATTACTTGGAATATTCCCCTCTTTACATGGATTGGGAATACATGTAAATACCCAAAAATTAATTGTTGTAGTTTTCTTTATTATGTCATAAAACATGTACATAACTTAAAATATCTATTAAAAACATTAATAAAATAAATAAATAGTGATAAATTAGTTGGAAAATAGTCCAATAATAAATGAAAATATTTTCACGGGATAATAAATAAAAAATAAGATATTAATAATGGGATAATTAAATCTTCCCAATTCACTAGAATGAAAACCCCCATGAAAAATTCCATAGGAAAAAACATATTGTTAATAATATAATATTAACCTTGAAGATAAAAATATATATCCCTGACAATAATTATATGTAAATGAAGAATGGATGAAATAAGTGGTATTTATAAATGTTAATGGACATATATGACCGTTATAGATTTAACAATTGGAATATAAATATGACTATTAAGAATAGTAAGCTAGTAGTCAGAATAGTGACCTCACTTATGAAATTATAAAATAACAATCAATTACCATGTAAATAAGAATATATATATTTATATCCCAGTATAATTATATAATTGTTTTAAAAATGATAAGTTATATGTTCATTTTTTATAACCTAATTGTTTAATTTCAATTTTTTAATAAATATTATGATTTAATAAAAAATTTATTTTCATAATATAATATTATAAATTAATGTTACATTTTATTGATAAAATAAAATAATTTTATGTGACCTCAGTTAATTTTTCAAAGGGTTAAAAAATTCATAATAATACAAAAATTGGTATTTTTTTGAATAAATGATGATTTTATTCAAAATAAAGCTATCCAAATATAGAAAATTGTTTTCATAAAATTGATTAAAATTTTCAAATCTACACATCAAAATTTGTTTAGGGAGATATATTGGGTTTTTGAAAAATATTTGACTTTTTTTGAATAGTGAAATATGATATATTACGGTATTATACATTAAAATCCAAATACATGAAATTTTTAGTCATAGATGATATAAGAAAACATTGGTAAAAAATATCATTAACCATTTACTGTATTTATTCAAAATAATCAAGGCTATTGATTATCTTGATCCAAAATAACAAACCAATTATTATAATTATAAAAAGAACCCCTCTCATCCCCTATGAATACCACATCCCAGCACCCCTTATCAATACTTTATATAAGCATTGTAGCTTGACCAAATTTTACCCAATTCTCATCCCATGCCTCCTACCCATGTAAAATAGTAGTTGTTCTCAAAAATTACCAATTCCATGTTCCATAAGTGGTCCTTCAAGGATGTGATATAAAAGAGGTAACTTTCTCAGGCAATCAATTTTATATTCATTTCTTCGTTTACATTCTCTTCACCTACGTCATACATAAAATAATAATAACTATATTTTCACGTATGAACTACAATTTTATATTTCTAATGAAATATCCTTTATGCACCCCTCTATTGGTAAACTCTTTTTTAATGAAGAAAAATCATTGTACAAATTATTACGGTTTACCGCCAACATGGATAATGATTTTTTTTCCATTTTCACCATCAAATATGATCATAAAATGATTATTGTGGTTAGAAAATTGTAATATGTATATTCTAACTATTTTCATGTTTTGGAAATAATATATTTACATAATATTAAATAAAATTAAACTAGTTTTTGATGATCGAAATGCACATAAATAATCTAAACATTTATCATTAATATTTTATCAAATTATTCATCCCCATACCAGAAAATAGATTTATATAAGGGAACATTTAAAATTCAATAAGATCTTTAGTAACTTATAATTTCACTTCAAGATAATTATTCCCAATAGAAATCATTTTCTATAATTTTAAATAAGTAAACCGACCACGAAACCATGAAAGAGAATGATCTAAAAATGACGATATATAACATTATAAGTTATGAAATGGTCATGAATGAAACTAATACAACTATAATAAATAAATTAATTTTATAATAGGTTCATTGGTAAGGAATCTATCTGAACCACCATTTTTTCCTGCGAGACACACTTTCTCTCTATTTAATATAATTTATTTATTCTTTAATATTATATAATGCTCATATATTATGTTAATATGTTAAAAAACATTATATATCTCTATTCATCTTTATTTTATAGATAAATACATGTTTTATAAGGTTCCTTTCTCAATTCATCTTGATGAGAAAGCCTAATTAAAAGGAACTTCTCTATTTCTTACACATATTCATGTACACCCCCATAAACTATTTCTAGAAAAAAATTATCCTATAAAATCACTTATTTTTCATTAAAGAATATTTTAGTTTATTTTTATTTATTAAAAAATAATTTTTATTTTGTCCACTTAAAGACTCTTTAATATTTTCCCTTAAACAACATTAAAGTGCCTCATTTATAATGTTTCCTAAACACAATTTTCCTTGCACCCAAATAATTTGGACATAATTATTCATGATCAATTTTTATTTTTTTCTTATATATATTTTATAAATTATTTAATCACATATTTTATTAATAATATTGTGATAATCCCTTTGCTTTTGCCTTATGAAACGATTATGATAACCATTTTAATCAATGGCTAACACTTAGGTTTATTCCATATATTTATTTCTTTATTTGGAACACATATGCATGATGATTTTATGATATGTGTGCTAATACTAGGATCCAATGGATTGGGTAATCTTTTTGTCTCATGAGACATCATGTATGGGATTAGGGAGTAAACATGCTCCATTATGGGACATTGTCCACCTTGTGATACCATCTTGGATGCCATCCATGAATCATGTTTAGGTCATGTTAGGTGTTTCTTCAACATTCCTATATTTCAAAGATAATATGATACCATTTTTATAATGACATGCCACAACATATTTATTCATTTTCTATTAATTTTATGTTATTATGTTATGACTTTTGACACATGTACTATACTTATTTTACGCGATTATTCCCTTATTGGGATTTTAGATAATCTCCTCTATCTATATAATCCTCATGTTATCCTTATATGTTATAAGAGTAAAACATTAATTAAGATACCATTATAGGAAAAAATTAATGTTTATTTTAGTTCTTTATTTTCATTTTTAAAAATGATATACCAAGTATTCCAAATACACTACACTATTGGATCCTTAGTTTGAATTATGTTTATAATCTTGAAATATTATGTGTTTATTTATAGGCTCACTATTGTTGGAATCAAAGAAAAATATAGTTATTTGGGAGGACTATAACTAGAAAACATATATAAGAAAACAAAGGATAATTATATCTCCATGGATAACATATATTAAAATATATGGAAGCCTAAGATAGTATAAAATTTTCATGTCATTCTATCTATTTTCGTAGTTTCTTTATTATATTATCATTAGGTAATAAATTAAGCCCCATAATTTTATTTTATTTATTTTCATATTTAATGATGGGAAATAAGGGAATTTATTCCAACAATCAATGTGATAAGAAATGTGATGATGACCCTATAGAAAATCCAATTAGATGGGAACTATAACTCGGAACATCATGAAAGTACTATATCAACTGTCTCAAGCTATGAATAATAACATGAATCATGTGGAAGTAAATCCTTATTATAGAGACCCTTATTTCTCTTACATTACATTTACATCCTTTTCAATATAAATAACATAATATATTTAAAAAATCCTGGATCATGAGGTTTAGTTTCTTGTATAAATTAGGCATATAAATAACATTTATAAAATAAATGATAAATTTTTATTTATTTTATATTTATCTAGATTATTATTTCCCCTGACCGTGTTCTCCTTAGTAAATATATTCACTAGAGGATATACAAAAAAGGGGTGACATAAATTCCCAGTAAGAGGAATAATTAGAAACATGAAACATGAGTGACCATAAAAAATCATCATAATATAATAAAAGGATCATAATAAAATTTTTATATAAAAACATTAGATAAAGTCATGGAATGTTGAAATGAATAATAATGAAACATCGTGTCTTAGTGGTCAAATACCACACATAGTCGTAAGAAAGCTAGAATCATGTTTATGCATATTTCAATTTATATCATGAGATTTATCACGTTACCCAATGTATTGGAGAACTACATAATTAAAATCACACATATAACATCAATAAATTTACAAGCTCTATATAATTATAGGTGCACCTATCACATCATTACATTTACATTATCATGCATGCCACATAAAAGCCATAGAATGAAAAAGGCACATTTTCATAAATAATAAATTCATAAAATTTTAGGTTCCCAAATGGATGATGTAGTAACATAATTTGTATAATATTCATCAATCATGAGTGATGAATAAGAAATATCATGAGAAGGAAACAATGTATTTTTTGGAAAGAAGAGTTCATTTGGAAAATTAATTTATTTTTCCATAAAACAAAATTTGAAACATTTGGATCAAGAAAATAAAAAGTTAAAGGCAAATAAACTATATTTATGGATCCTTAATTCAACATAAATTCCTAAAATGTTGTTAAAGAAGGAAATCCCAAAGGAAGAGTGTTGGGTTTGAGAATCCCCTACTTTAAATTTGAATGATTTATTCACATTGATATCCTATATAATCAAATCAAATTAATTAATTTACAAATATAGAACCTTTTATAAATGATTAATATTCATTATTGTTTTATTAATTTCATTTATAGGATATTTATGAGTTATATAATTTTAATTCATCATTCGGGTGGTTCGTTTTCTTGGTTTCCATGATCGGATCAGTTGTATACCTATATGGAAGATCATGTAAAGTGGGTGTAATTAACTAGAATTAAAATTATATTCTATATATGATCTTAAAGAACATAAATTGGTATTATATAAATTTTTTTATATATAATGTTTGTGAATCATTAGTTAAATATTTCATGATAATAGTTTGGGTTAATTTTGGCAGTTTTCGATCACAAAGTACTCATTTTGTATTATATTTAGTATTACGAAAATTTGATATATACCTAAAATAAAAAGGATTATAAAATGAATTTTACAAAGTGGTTCAACCATTATATAGTTTTTACGTACATCCATGATGGAGAAATAAAATAATTAAAACTTTTCATCCTCAAAGGTGATATATCAACACCCCACAGATCACGGTATCATTTTTCGAATAAAATGGATGGGAGAAAGGGTTTTATGATAAACTAATACATTAACATAATAAAATTAAAATTTCTGTATTATAATAGTGTTATTATACATTTTTTATGGAATGTGAAGAGTGAATAAGAGAAGAAAAGAACATTAAATGAAAATTTAAGAAGAGGTATACGTATTTTACCTGTTGAATCATTCTCCTTCCGAACCTCCTTTGGGGATTGGTTTTGGAATTTTGTTAGGAAAAAATGATTCTAGAAATGGGGGGTGGGTATTGGGAAGATATGTTACCAAAATTAGGACATGTCTAAAATCTTGGTCAGTATGAGAAGTAGAGGTGGAGGGGGTGGTATTTATAGGGGAGGGGAGGGGTGTTTTCTCATTATATTATTCATTAGTTTATAATTTTTACTCAAGACTATGAATAGTGTTATAATTGTCACTAAATATATTAAATTAATTATGGTAATCTTGTGATTTTTTTCTGATATAACCAATGACTCAATACATATTCTATTTATCTTATAATGTATATATACCGAAAAAAACTATTTTTTTTCAATTCCCAAAAAATTCATGTATTTTAGAAAATTCCAGAAAAATCACCATAAACATTTTTTATGTGTATGATTCAAAAATGAACCCTGTTTTATGATAAAAAATTACTAACATAATAAATTTAATTTTTAATTAATATCTGCATTTAATTGAAATATACCAATTTTAAAAATATAAATTTTTTTATAACACAATGGAAAATTAAGTAAGGCCTCATAAACATTTATTATAATCCTAGGAAAAAAGATGTTAATTTATGAATCTATTTCAAGAAAATAATTTTTATTTTAAATCATTTTATAAATTATAAAATGTTAATTAAATATTTATGACTTATAAACATACGAATACTTAATTTATTATTGTAAAAGAATATATTTAATTATTACATGAAATAAATATATCATATTTTTTATTTATAGGGTATCTAAATTTTATTTATTCCTTCATAGGTGAGGTTACTATTCTATTTCACAAATTACTATTCATAACGGTAATATTACTCTTTCAAATGTCAAGTTACTATTTCATCAATATATGATCTTTAACCTCTAGAAATACCATTTATTTCCACTAATAATATTTTGGGTCATTACATTCTTCCCCCTTTATAAAATATCCTCTTAAAAATTTCATTTTACACAAACAGGTGAGGGTATTTTTCCTTCATCAATTCCTATAAATCTAACTTTGTCTATTCATCATTATGGTTCTTCCGTAGTACTTTGACCATTTGGGCAGTATTGTTGTGGAGAACATTATCTATATAGTCCAATGTCTTCACTATTTATTCCTCTTAAGAGATACCTTTCTCTAACTGTACCACTTATGTATTCAGTACATGTGAGGGATCTAGAATGTATACCCTTAATAGGGATACATTGAATAAATCATGTACATGGGTCATGGACATTGGATGTACTAGTTGATAGGCCATAACTAAAACATGATCATGGATCTTGAAGGTATTGATGTACCCTGGACTCAGTTTTCCATTCTTTCCAAATCTCATGGTCATCTTCCATGGTGATATGTGGAGGAATACAATGTCTATATCCATTAACTCTATGTCTCATTTATAATTATCTATATATCTTTTTTTGTCGATATTTGGTAGCAGTAATGTATTGCAAGATGGATTCCACATTCTCTTCTATTAATTTGACCATTTCAGGTCCTAGTAATTTATGTTCACCAACACAATCCCAGCCTGATGATGTTTTGCATACTTTCCCATAAAGGACATTATATTATTTCATTTGGATGCTCAAGGGGAAACTGTTATTGTAAAATAAGTCAGTAATATGTAGACGATGGTTCCATCCACCTTTTAACACCATATAACATTCCCATAACTTGTATTCCAATGATTATATAGTTCATTCAGATTGTATATTAGATTTAGGATGATATGATGCACCAAAGATCAACATAGTGTTTAGAGAATATTGAGTACTATTAATAACGTAGAGGTAAATCTCAAAACCCAATCAGATATGATTGATAGTGGTACTCCATGGAGCCTTACCACATCTCTGATGTATATCCATCTATATTGAAATACCGATAAGTCCTCACGAATTGTGATAATGTGATATATCTTATTAAGACTATCCACAACTACCCATATAGAATTATTTCATTTGCATGTATTCAGATGTCACGTGACAAATTCCATGGGTATGTTTTCCCATTTCCATTTTGGTATGGGTAATGGTTTCATCATTCCATTATAATTTTTCTTCTAGCCTTCACTTACTAAAATTGCTGACACATAGATGTAGATTCAGCAATCTCCTTATTCATTTTTTCCCACCAATAGTTCTCTCTGAGATATCAATACATCTTTTTTCTCCATTGGTGAATAGATATGGTTGAGGTGTGTGCATTAATAATAATTTACTACTTTTATATGGGAATGTATGGTGCACACATTCATCATCCAATTATTACAACTTCTACCTCATCAATTTTAAACTTTGAGGACTTCACATTTCTCATAGCTTTCATGTTTTCTCTTGAATGTCCACATCATATCTTTGAGAATAATTTATTTTATCCATATGGGATAGTTGAGAAATCATTTAACAAAGTATTGATGATGTTCCTTCCATAATTATTTCCATGTCCATCCTTTGAAAATCTATGAAGTTGGGATCCTTCAGAAATATCAACTTTGATAATGATGTTGGATCCTTTCTACTTAGAGCTTCTGCAACTTTATTTCCATACAAAGATGGTAGTGGATTGAGAAGGAAAAATCCTTGATGAGATCTAATGATATTTTTTAGATCCTATTAATCTCATTCTATGTGAATATATATTTTAGTCTATTTTGGTCAGTATACTTTTAACTCTTCCCCTCATATAGATAATGCCACCATATTTTCAATGTAATGATAATAGCCACCAACTCCTTACCATGGGTTTGATAGTTTTTCTAATGAGTTTTATACTACATTCAAGAAGTGGATATCACTATATATGATTTCATTATTTCAAATTTAATTCCCTTATTTTAAGAATCACTAAATACCATAAATAGTTCCCCCATTTATTGAAGTGTGAGTACTGGAGTGGTGATATACAACTTTTTCTTAACTATTTGAAATATTTTTCACATTCACTAGTCCTGAGAAACATTTCTCCCATCCAATTCATCTTGGATAGTGGTTTTGAAAATTATGATAACTTCTTCACATATTTCTGGTAATACCCTTATTGAATAAAGAAACTATAGATATCCAATACAGATGTTGGTCAGGGCCGCTCTTCGATTAACATTATCATTGAAGGGTTGAAATATATTTATTTGTTGGCCATTACATGCCCCAAAATTTATACTTTTCCATCCAGATCTCATATTTATTGTAATTTTATTAATGTTAATCTCTTCAAAATGTCTTTAACACAATATCCAAATGCTCTCCATGTTCCGCATAACGGTTAGACTATATCCGAATATCATCGATAAAGACTACAGAAATATTTGTCGAGGTAATCTAGATAGACTCTATTCATTAAGTCCATAAATATTATTGGAGTATTAGTGAGTCTAAAAGGCATCACTATGAACCCATAGATTCCATAACTTGTTCTAAAGGCAGTCTTGGGAATATCTTTCCTCCTCACCTTTAATTAGTGATATCCTAAAAATAGTTCCACTTTAGAGAAATATTTGGTCCCACACAGTTGATCAAACAAGTCATATATCCATGGAAGGGGGTACTTTTTCCTTATAATGATTTTTTTGGGCTCACAATAATCAATGATGTGATGCATTGATCCTTCCTTATTCATTACAAATAGGATTGGTAAACCCAATAGTGTGGCACTTGAGTGTATAAAACCCTTTTCTATATTCTATTATAACTACATCATTAGTTTCTCTAACTAAATACTTTCTATTATTTATGGTGTATATGATATTAGACGATATCCAAGAAAACTTTCAATTGAGAACTCAAACTCTTGGTCAGGAGAAAGGTAACTAAATTATTCCAAGAAAAAGTTGTTCTACTCCTCCAAAATGTGAATGTCTTCAATCAGGATTATTTCCATTATCTCAATCATTTGATCTAGATCTACTTTCTCATAAGGCTATAATATCAAAACATGATACGATGGATCAGAATAAGATTAAACTTCCTCCTTGCTGTTGTATATAATTAGAGGATAATTTATTATGTGAAGAGTGATCTCCCATTCTAGGCAGTTGATACGGCCTGTGTATATTAAATGCCAATTCATGACCAAAATAATGTCAAACTCCACCAAATGATGTAATAAAACATTTTTCTAGGAGTATTAATCTAGAAATATTAATCAAAGTGGAGTTATATAATTTTTTTGTCAGTAATTTCCCCATTTTATATTCTCATATATATCTCATCCTTAGGTGGTGTTTGAAATATTTTTGTAAACTTCCATGATATGAAATAATTCAGAGAGCTATGATCTAATAGTAAATTATCCATTCTTATATAAATTACCAGAGTACCCATCACCATATTATTTTAGGTCTTCACCTCAGTAGTAATGATAGAATAATCCTTCCATTATTCATTTGGATTTAGTGGTTGATAATGTAGATTACTCTAAAGGACTTGGGGCTTGGGGCATAGAATTGAATAGTTCCCTTTGTCCCTGTAGTTGAATCATTGAAACATGGTTGGTTTACTCTTTTCCTTTAACACATTTTCATATTTCTTCATGTCTCTTATACATTCAGGACCTTGGTGACCTTTAACTCTACACTTGTAGAATTTCTATATCACTTTGAGGCAATTCCCATGATTCTTCTTACCACATTTTAGACATGTGGGTATTTTAGTTTTTATTCCACATTTTCATCTGATCCTATATATTGAAACACAATCATTCATTTCATATCACTATATTCCTATGACCATTCTCCAAAATCCAACTCCAATTTGAGAGAATACCAAAAAAATTCTTCACAACTCCCAAAGTCTCAAATTTGTAGGGTTGTTCAAAGGTATATCTATAATCCCCTAAAATAACTATCAATATTTCTATTATTATTGATAACAATTTCCGAATCATTCCTTTTAAGAATTGTGAAATTTTCTTTGTAGGCCATGTCGTATTCCCCATAGATTTTCTTCACTCTATGAATTCCATCTCCTTATTTTTATGAAGCATTCAGGGAAAATACTTGTTATGAACAAATATTTTAATGTCTTCCCACTCCACCACTTTAATTTCCCCCTTTGGGTTGGTGTTCTTAATCAATGCCCACCATTGTACAGATACTCCATATAAATGATAAAAATCCGAGTCACCTTCTCAATATTAGATCAAAAATACATTAAAAAATCATCTCCATTAATTTGATGTACCACACTGACCCAGGAAGCACAAAGATAATTCACTATTTTAGTTCATTTACATGATTTCAAGGAATCAATTCCCGAAGAACTGATCAATTTAATAGTATTGGAAAATATAATACATACATGAACATTATATTAAAATTTAAAATATAATAAGAAACATAGATAATCCATTTAAAATTCCATTATTATCTAAGATTAACCCTATATATCAATCATAATACACTTCTAGTTATCCTTGGAAATTAAATCATAAGAAATGGGTGATCTCATATGCTCTTTATGGTTAAATAATTCAATTTAATCATTCACATGGACATTCTACTTGTCTAATAATTACTTGTAACATCAATAATGAATATCATACAGAGGGAATGCACAATGTTGGATATCATAACCAGACCCTAAAATCCATGTGAAAGTATCATATATAACCATACCTTCAAGGCCTTGTGTGAAGACACTAGTTTATTTCATGATACATGCCTCTTCATTGAGGGGATATAGTGGGAACCTCCCATCACTTACTATGTCCAATTCATTCTTCAAATGAAATGGGTGAAACAAAACATAAAAATTCATTTTAAAAATAGATAACGAAAAGTTAAAACATTAACCATAAACCATGAATGGTATAAAAAGAGAACATCCAGAAAAAAACATAACATAAAACCTTAAATATGTTGTGGTAAATTATATCATAAAAAATATACCTCAATTAAAAATAAAATCCAACAAATAATTTCTACATAGATCAAATAATGTAATAAAACCATTAAAACTCGTTGAGATAAATATCCCTTTTTCCATTGAAATAAATTAAATGTCATACAATTATAAAAGAAAACATTTATTTTAAAAAAAACATGTATTCATGTAAGTAAATATTTAAAATTTTAATGCAACATATGGGCAAAAAACAGTCGCTCACGTCGTATAAGTTAAAAATTAATTCTATCGTTAATTTTTTCAAAGAGGACATTATGTACCTCATTTTGAAAACTATAGTAACATTCCTTTAAAAAATTATAGTAAAATTAAATGATGGGTGAAAATTTCTTAACAAACATTGTCGATAATATTTCAGAATACATTTTAAGAAACATGGACATGGATGAAAAATATGTCCTAGTAGAAATATTTGTATAAATAACATTAGATAATAATGAGGTTGTGAAATTAACCATCAAATTATACATTAAATTAGTCAAGGGTAAGTTATCATCATGTATAATGGTTTAAAAAAGTTATTAAATTAAAATAGAATAATACTTCTGTTTATGATATCATATATGATCTGATTATATCATTTTATTTAAAATATTTTTGTATTACCATTGTTTCAGGTGCTAACTGCTTGGTTTTCCTTAGCATTGTTTGTTGGGTAAGTAATATTTTTAATGAATATGATATATTTTATTCATATTTAGAATTATATAAAATTAATAATTATTATTTTTACTCAACATATAAATTTTATAATCATTCATTAATATTTAACAAGGAAAATTAATCCCACTACATTGTGGAGACGGTAGGTCATATGTACGCACAAGCAGCTATATGATTACATTGATTGCTAAATGGTATGGAATTGGATGGAATATTAAGTATATAGATTAATTATAATTTTCTATTCATTATTTCTAACCATTATAATCCTAATTATTCCCATTCAAATAATGTAGTGTTCAATAACAAACTACACCACGTTGTGGAGACGGTAAGTCGTACGTACGAACACATGGTGATATTATAATTTGTAGGATTAATAAATAGAGGAATATAATTGTCCCATAATCATAATAACATAAAATAATTTAGATTATACTGGATTTATTACTTTATTATGGAAACAACAAAGTAAAAGTATGTACAAGGAGAAAATTAATTGAATGTAATTGGTAAAACAATTTCCTCTTCTTTGAGCACCTCCTTTTGATTTTAAGAGAGGTTCTATATTATGTTAGGGAAGTTGGGAGGAGAATTGGGTAGGTTTTGGATGAACCAAACAACTTTTTATGCATGAATAAAAGTGATGGAGAGGTTCTATATTATAAGAGAGGTAAGAGACACTTTAGGAAATTGTCAAAATATTAAATTAATGTAAATTAATATTATACCATAAATGGTTCCAATGTGAATTATTTAGAATATAAGATGAGAATGGGTCATTGTAATCTCAACCTATAAAAATTATACATGTTTTGACATTATTTAAGACCATATAATTTTAATTTATCATTATGAAATCTATAGAATTTTAATTATTTTAATAATATTCTAAATATTAAATATTTATAAATATTTCCTTACATTTAGTAAATATTACATAAATAAAAACTTTATTATATTTTACACCTTATAATTATAAATTTTTAATTTTTAAATATTTTTGTGATTTTTTTAATAATTTAGTAATATGTTATTTTTATAAAATATCAATAGTTTCAATTTTGACACTATTCAATTATTAGACTTTAAATAAAAACAAAACTTATATATATATTTGATCCAAACCATTTAAAATAACCCTAAAATTACATAAAAACCAATAATATTATTGTATCACATCAATTATGTCAAATGATATTTATTGAAATTTTTTTAATAATCCCTATTTGATATTTCTATTAAAAAAATTTTACTTCATTACTATTGTGTAATTATTTATGGTTATTATTTAGTATCTAAAAATTATAAATAAATAACTATGGTTAATATGATTATTTTATGTTTACATTTATTATTCATGATCAATTTTATCTTTAGGATATCTCTATATTAATATTACTAAACTTATAAGAAATGAGAGTGTCATACTTTGTCACATTCATTAATTTTAATAATATCTATGTCATGTTCAAGGAAAAGTGTCCATTAAGTGATTAAAAATCAATAATTATGATAAATATAACATTATAAAATTAATTTGGACCAATTATAGATTTTTATGAATTTTATATCATTTATTAAATTATTATTTATTTTAAAATCTCATTTAGGTCAATTTTGACACTATTTATTATTTGACTTTTTATAAAGTCATAACAACATTATACCTATGATAAAAGTACATTAAATCAACATGAATATGTAAATTTCATTCAAGAAATTTTGGTATGACATAAAATGCTTCAAATTATATTTATTGTAATAACACTAATATCATTTAATTTATTCACCCTTTATAAAATCAATTACTACATAAATATTATGTCACCATTTAATTTAATTATTTATTTCATAAAATAATAAATAAATTACCATAATGTAGATAATTAATTTTCTTTCTAATGAATATTTATATTATATTATATTCCTTATATAACCTCATATAAATATTTTACTTGTTAAAAACAAATGTATGCAAAAATTTTATTTTATTTAATTATAATATTATCAATAAATTAGAGTCAACCAAAGGACACCAAATGGTCCCAAAATCGAACCTAGGATTCTTTTGGTTGAAACACACTTACCTAAGGAAATTAGGACAAGATTCAGGGTAATTATGATATTATGTTTATCATTAATTACCGGATTTACCCTTAACGGTGGTAACAAAAAAATTCAAAAGATACTATTCATAATGCCAAAAATTAAAAGGAACATCTTAACTTAATTTGGACCCACTATTTCCAAATACGGAATCCATGTTTTAAAATTCAAAACATAGATGTTTTATAAACTAATTTAAAATTAATCCAATTACCGGAATGATAAACAAATTTTTAAACTCAAATCATTGAAAATGGTTGAAATGTTTTTACATCAAAATTCATAATATAATTAATGAAAATGACCTAAATTATATTAAATGATACAAATATATTATATTTTTTACTTTAAATCCATTTAAAAATATAATTTATCAACATAAATTATTTTCATGGAAAATTTGTTTCAAATTAGAATTTATTATATTTTTATTAACAATCAAAACAAAAAACTTATCAAAAAAATAGAAATAATATATCCAAATAATTGTTTATCCCAATTCCAATTAATAATATAATATTATTTAATAGAATATATAAATTTTTGTAAAACTATATTTAAAATGGGTGTTCCAACAAAAGGTGGAAAATATTAGTTTTTTTTGGAAAATACTTATTTTATCCAAAAAATGGAATCATTTAATATATCATGTCTAGAAAATAGATAGGGTGAATATTAAAATTATATGAAATATATAAAATTATATGAAATATATAAAATTAAATATTTGGTCAATAATATTCATAATTTATAATTTATCATCAATGTTATATATTATATTAAATAATAATAATTTTATTAACATATTATTGTTTAATAGAACAGGAACTTGAATGTAACACAAGACAACTCACTATTGTGTGTAGAAAAATATTAAAATAGTTTTGAATAAAAATAAATAAAGAAATAAAATTAAATTTGTTCAGAAATGAAAATATTTTATAGTTTTGGGGTGTTTTACTCTCCCATACATCAATAAATTGCATCCTGAGAATTTTGAAATTGGGTTTGGTAACTAATGATTGATTATTGATAATTACTTTATATGAATCCCACATCAGAACAATGGTCGATAAAACATCGACATTAAAATAAATATTTTGAAGTTCTAAGGTTAACATAGATAACACATACTAGGGTTCCATGTAGGAAAACAAGGATATGAAATGAAAATATAACCATTATATTCGGATAGAGAGTGACATAATATATGATTAAGATAAAGTAAAAAATCACAATGATAGAAGTCGGTGATGATCTAAGGGACCATTTGATTCATTAGAAGAAGTATTAGGATATCATTTTTGGTTTTAAGATTCATTCCCTTATAGTTTAATAATTAATTTATTTCATATACTAAGAACACAAGGAAGCATACTTACTCGAAAATCAGTGTTTTATCCTTTAACTAATTCTATTCTTGAAGTCATTATTCTATTAAAATGATAATAAAATTCAAAAATATTCTCTTTATCTTAATAATATAAGGTTATGAAAATTAACTTTTACCATTTATATAAATACAACTATTTTCTAATAATCAGTGAGTTCCCATAGGCCATTAGTAGAAGATATAGCATTATCGGACTTTAGTTATGGGTTCGATTCCTATATCCTTGTCTATCAGGATGGGTTGTCACCTAACTTCTGAGTTGTCCTTTTCTTAAAACTATATTATTAAAACATTAAAAAAAACTTAAGAAATTTCATTAACATTAATTAATTCTATGCAATGTCTTATTAAATTTATTCCAACCCTTAAACTTCTAAAAAATACTTCAATCCCAAATCGTTGTCCCAAAATTTATAATGAAGGTCACTAAATTTTTAAAATTAATATAAAAAAATGAACATCCTGTTTATAACATACTGAACATGTTAATTCCTTCATCATGTAGTCCCTTATAACATAGTAATACCTGAAATTACAATAAATTCTTATAGAATAAGATCATGAATCCTTATTCCTAATGTAAAACCTAGAACATTGGTTATACTCCTTAAATAAATTTTTTTTGTAAACTCCAACAATTAAGGAATAAAAAAATCATTAATTAGATCCATGGTAGTTAATAATATCTAATAAATTTTATCCAAATAAATCATCTCTTTATTCAAAAATCATTATCTCAGTATTATAAACATATTAAGAGTTAGGTTTCCCTCCACTGTATATATCCCAAAAAGCTTAACTTGCAATTGTGTCAGTTTAATTGGTACCATAAAATCTGAAATCCTTAATGAAATAGTACTATAGTTATTACTTATGTACCTCACAATTCTTATAACCAGTACATTGCTAATAAAATAATCAAATAAAATATTTCTTGAATAGGAATATTAATCATTCCTCTTCATCTTTGGATAAATAATAGCTTGATCATTATCGAATAACATTATCTATGATACATAACATCGAGGATTAGGACATTGATTCAAATATTGTCCAATATCCTTGAAGTTGAAGTAATTTACATTGGAGACCTTTTTCATACCATTGTAAACATAAACGAGGTGTCCTTTTTCTCCATATATATATATATCAAACTACAACTCACTTCAGGTATTTAGCAAGGTGATTCGTTCCATAGTTATCACATGTAGGAAAATACTTCTTTCCATTCATCCCTATACCCACATTTTTCTCTATCATTCTATTATTCTCTTGCTGCTATTAAAATCGATATGACTTATCTAATTATTTACATATCTTATTGACACATGATACAATTTCTTCATATGATTAGAATACATGGGATACTATCTCCCTTATAAATGTTGGACAAAGACAATAAAATATATGATATTTATTACTCTTTAGATCTTTTACATTGGTGTAGTTCTCATTCCTTTTTCTTAGTACCATTTATATAATATAGTATATACTGGATTAGCTTATAAAGTTATGTACATTGTAGAATTGAAAATTTGAAATAACACATAACATAAATTTCTGCATCATAAATCATGGAGTCATAATATTTTTTTTCTTTTGGCGTATCTTTTATTTTAAATATTTATTATAGTAGGTAAATAAAAGGTGAATTATCCAAATCATATCTTCCATGAGTGTAAATCTTTCTACATAGTAAGGCATGTTTTCATTTACCGGGTAACCCCATGTCAAGTTCGGAACATCTTGTTAGAGTTATTTCTCCTAAGTGCATATTTACTAGAACCATAATGACTTGTAGTGTCCATATAGGGATGTATTTTATATGACTACCCACATAAAATCTACATTAAAAAAATTGAGTGTGTTTCTCTATACATATCCTTAAATTATATCTTTGGGTTATGATACATAATCTATGTTTTCTAAATGAAATGTCCATGGTTGTTTCTATCCTTCTTGGATATCAACTGTACCACCTTGACCCCAAAAACATGGATTTGGTGCATTATATTAATACATTGGAATGATTTCATGGAATCATGTCCCAATGGACCAATTAGTTTAGAAATATTTGAAAATATATTACAAATAAGAACATTATATTACAATTCATAACATAATATGCACCATAGACAATTCTTTGAAATGACATTATTATCCTAGATTAAACCCACATATGAAACATAATAAATCTACTATAAATCTATGGAAATGAAACATAATAAATCAATGTTCTCATATTACTGGTAAGGTAAAACAATACAATAGAATATTTCTTCCATAACTGTAATCTTGTAAGAAAGTGTAAATCTGAAACACAAGACTTTTAAAACATAAACCATAACAGAATAATCAAAATTAAATAAAATAATTCTATTCCTAAATTAACATGGATATTCTACTAGTAGAGTAATCACATGTAATATCATGAAATAATATCATATTGAGGGAATCCATAATGTCGGATATCATAACCTTACAATCAAGGCCTCATACCAAGACCATAAATAAACATATCATCAAGGCCATATTCCACGATACTATTTTGTCTCGTGAGACCTACCGGTGCATCAAGGGGATAAAATTGGACCCACCTATCACTAACTAAATCCAATGCATTCCTCAAATGAAAATGGGAAACATAACATAGTCATTTTTATTAGAACTAGGATATGATATATTAATACATTAACCATAAACCATGAATGGTATAAAAATAAAAAATCATTAGTCAAACATATCATAAAACCATTAATAAAATATGGAATATTGAATCATAAAAAATCAACCATTATAAAGTATAAAATTAATCAAAGGATATCAACACTGAAAAAAATTATATAATAAAATCATTAACACTCTTTGAGAGAAATATCAATTTTTACACTAAAATTATATTAATGTAATTAAATTATAAAATAACACAGTTATTTTGAAGATAACCTTGTTATGTTTTAAATAATCCGTCAAAATAATTTTTGGAATCACAACATCATAAAACAGTCTCTAACACCATATAAGTAAAAACTCATTCCTTAATTTTTTAAAAAATTGATAAAGTAACTCAATTGAAAAAAGATGAAAATTTTCCTTTAAAAATTTTTTATAAAAGGTAAATCATGGATAAAAATGTCTATAAAAATTAATTGTTACTATTTTGAAATATATTTTATGAATCATGGATAGGGACAAAAAATATATCATAATAGATACTTTCATATAAACAAACACATATATTGATGAGGTTGTGAAATTATCCTTTAGCTTATACTTTCCTTTAGTCAAGGGTGTGTTAATCTCTTGTATACTTGTTAAAACATGTTATTAAATTAAACCAAAACAATATCCACATTTATTATGTCATATATGATGCTCTTATATCATATAGTTAAAAATATTTTAGTTTCACAAGTATTTCAGGTGTTTAGATACTTTGTTTTCATAAAAATGTTTTGTTGTGTAAGTCATGCTTATTATGAATAGGTTTTCTTTTATTCGTAGAAATAATTATATAAATTAAATAATAATTTTTTTACTCGTAATATAAATTTTATAATCATTCTTGAATGATTAATGTGGAAAAGGAATCCCACCACATCGTGGAGACGGTAGGATATATATACACACGAGCGACAATATCATTCCCTAGATGGTTAAACAGACTAAAATTTGATGGTATATTAATTATACTGAATAATTATCCTGATATATTCATTATTAATATCCATTTTACTCATCTATATATCCATCTAAATAATGTATTGCAGAATTATAAATTACAGCACGGTGTGGAGACAGTAAGACGTTTGTATGCACACATGGTGATACTATTATTTGTAGGAAGTATAAAAGGAGGAATACGGTTGTCCCATAATCATAATAATATTTCATAATTTAGATGATACTAGATTAATTATATTATAATTGAATCAACAAAGGAGGAAAAAGAAGAAGATGAAATGACTTCGAATGGAATTTCTAAAATAACTACCCATCCTTTTTGTATCCCCGATTGATTTGCATAATATGTCTCCATAGGATGGATTTATTCCAAAACAATGTCCTCGAATAAGAATTTATGGATGTTGGGGGACAATTTGGTAGGTTTCTTTTGAGAAAAAAGGCCTTAGAGGTCTGAATAAAAGATAAGTAGTGGTGCCCTTTCATAAGAGATGTAATGGGCACTTTTCAAAATTTTCAAAATAAAAAAGTAAAATAAATTAATTTTCATATATTAATTGATCAAAATGGAATTATATTGAATATAAAATTGGTATTGGTCAAAAAACTATCAACCAATAAAACTGGAACATGTTTTTATTTTATTTTAAAAATTATCATTTCAATTAATTCATATTTTATCTATTTAATTTTAATTGTGGTAATAATATTCGAAATATTAAATAGTTATAAATATTTACATATATGGTGTAAAATGACTAAAAAATTACACGTTTAGATATTTTAGACATTACAATTATCAGTTTATAATTTTTTAATAATTTTACTATTTATAATTAATTTAAAAAAATGTTATTTTTATAAAATATCAATATTTTAAAATAGGACACTATTCATTTATTTGAACTTAAATAAATTCCATAACATAATTTTAACATGATAAAACGATTTAATACACTCACAATATGTCATAATCACCTAGAAAAGTAGTCTATCAACTCAATTATGTCAAATTATATTTATTTTAATATATTTATAATCCTTTATATGATATTTCTTCTAAAAATATAATTACTTCATTACAATTTTCTAGTCGTTTATGGTTATTATTTAGTCTCTAAAAAGTATAAATAAATTTAAATGATGAATATAATGATTTAATATTAAATATTCTATTCATGATTGAGATTTTTTAGGATATCTCTATATTAAAATTATTGGACTTATCAGAAATGAGAGCCTGACACTTTATCAGATTATTCAACCATAATAATATAAATGTAGTTTTCGTAGACAAGTGTCCATTAAATTATTAAAAATAGATCATTATAATATATATGAAATTATCATATAAATTTCTTCAAATTATATATTTTTATAAATTTTATATCATTTAATTTGTTATTATTTATTTTAAAATCCCATTTATGTCCATTTGGACACTATTTTTTATTTAACTCTTTATAAATTTATAGAAATTTGATTACCTAGAAAACTCTATATTAACTAAACCTTAATATGTCAATGTCCTCCAAAAAATTTATATACAACATAAAATTTTTCAAATTATTTTTTTAATATTATTAATATAATTCAATGGATTCTTTATTTATTAAATCAATTAATTAAAAATCATTATGTCATAATATAATTTAATTAGTTAGTTTAAAAAATTATAAATAATTTACCATATCATATATAAGAATTTTTTTCTAATGAATATTTATATTCAACTATATGAATTACATAACCTCATATTAAAAATAATCTACTTGTTAAAAACAAAAGTATAAAAAAATTGGGTTTTCATTAAATATAATATTATAATTATATTAAAGACACCCAAGTGGCTCCATGTGGTCTCAAAATCAACGCAAGGATTTTTTTAGTTGAATCAAACTTACCCAATGAAATTATAAAAAATGTTAGTGCAACGTCCTAGATCCGGGTGCCTCCCAATGTGCCCCGAAACCTGGTTGGTCACATAACCTCAAGTGCATTTCCCCAAACCACCATAGGCTTCCAAATATCAAGGAGGAACAAGATCAGATAATGGGGAAGTTATTCCCTCATTAGAATAGTATAAATAGTGGAAAAAATATGAAACAAAAGTGTAATTATTAATACCACAAATGTAAACAGCAGAAGACTGAAACTAAATCCAATAGAAGCCAAAATATTTATATATGATGAATGGAATATGTATCTATGAAAATATGAAAACAAGTTATAATGATAGAAATAAATACAAGAACCAATGTAAAAAAAAGAAACAAGTCAACTCCTGCAGCATTGCAAGCCTCTGCTTAGTCACATGCTATCCATCTCCAATCACAATGAAGTACTTGATGAAGAAGGGCACATTCCAATATAAATACCTCCTATAATATAATATTCATGGGTCCAAAAGTATGTCCCAAATAGGGGGTGAGATGAAGCCAAGTAGGTAACCATCGATGGATCTATGCCTATCTTCCAGTGTGTGTATATATATAAGTTAATATGGAAAAATGAAGTAATAAACTACAAATTACTCAAAAGTAAACAATATTACAATTTTCAATTACATTCCTTTAACATTAATTATTCTTAAATTAAATCATGTAATCCTGGGATCTAGCTTAACATCTACATCCCCTTTGTAAAGAAACCAAAATATACATCTCATAAGACTCTCATGGTCCATTGGAAAAACTAATTTCATATCATAATAAGAAGTTCATGTAATCTATAACTACTACATGGATAATGATTCACTATTCAAATCACATGCATTTCATATAATCAAAAAAACTCCATCCTAATCAAACATGGCATGGAAAAGAAGGTACACCTCATAGGAAACCTGGAAAAAATGACTATAAACTATCAATCAAGAGAAATTCCCCCATGGGGAGTCCCATAAACAAGTTATCTAACAATATACATAAGAAAAAACCCTTTTTCAATCAATCATACCATAACAGGTGATAAATAGGGTTTAATTCTAAACCACGCAATACCCTGAATGTGGGTATGCATCACTTTTAGCATATAAAAACAAACATAATCGACTAAAGTCACAAACCACCTACCTTGATGTTGTACGATTGGTATACTTGAATATTGTCCCTTAAATCATCCTAGATCATCATAGATCTATATAATGGTGAAAAATTCCCAAACATGAATTACTCACAAGTGAGGAGGAATTTGGATGAAAGGATCTAGGGGACTTGAGAACGCTCCTGTTGGATTCTAATGCTCTCGAATGCATCTCAATCAGAGCTGAGATAGAGAATTGGGAGGGGTTTGATGATTTTTGGCCATTCCAAAACACTCCAGTACAAAACATAGGAAGAAGAGGGTGTTTCCAGACATGAGACGTGACCCTTCTCTAATATATCTAATAAAAACAAAAGTGCATAGAATGTTCATTAACACTCCAAAACGTGTATTAGCATTAACCTACAATTGACATAAATTATCTTCCAGGTCACCACATGAACATTTACTCGGTCGTTACATGGTCAAAACGCGTCTATACATAGAAAGATACATAGTGTGTACCCAAACGTACACATCTTGTAAATAGAAAAATCAAAATTTTTCATTTTTCATAAAAAATATCCTGAAATCATGATCCATACTTGAAATGAAGATCCAGTTTTTTACAAAAATCCCAGTAATAAAATTCACCCTCAAATTTCCCTTCCTAAGATGGTGAAGAATAATCTGCAAACAACTCCTGCCACTATGTCCACACATCATCCTCCTTCTCCAAAGTCTTTTCTAGCACTCTCATATGCTACCATAACACCAATAATAGAGGAAAAAATGTCTATGAGGAACCTTCATGTTGTGATCCACAATCTGAATAGGGTTCTCCTAGGAGGGATGAATCCGCCTCTAAATCAGCCTCCTTAGGTTAAAAAACACGAGAAGATTCATAAAACTAACACCGTAGCTAAGAAACATGAATGACTCCATTCATATTCTAGTACCTCTGAGGTTACTACAACTCATAGGGAAGCATCCCGACTCTCTCCAAAACCTCAAAAAACCTGACCCATCTCAATGAATAATTCCACTGTCTCTTAATCATCATGTGCCCCAACCTCAATATTAAACATAAGAACACCTAATATCTGACCTCGAACTCCAATGGTCATCTCCATAGATCAGCATTATATTTCTATAAATTCTATAAATTATCCATAATTTTAAGAATCAACTCCTCCTATTTAGTGGTATCCTAGTAAATATGAGGTCCCATCATAGGTATCTCTCTTACGTCCATCCAACATATATGTGATAGGCATGACCTACCATACAAATCCTTAAAATGTGGAATATAATTTTTTGGAAAGATATTTTTGTAGGAATATTTCACTAGGGTGACGTGTCTCTCGCAAGTGCCCCTAAAATCTAGGATGCATGATCCTTGAATTTCTTTCAAAACCGGAATCATACGTTTGGACTGACCATCTTTCCGGGGATGGTAAGTTGTACTAAGAAATAACTATGTACTCAATGATGTCTGCAGTCCCTGATTGACACGAAAAGTAAATCGGGCATCCCTGTCTAAAACAATAGAGTATAGAACTCCATGCAAACATACAATCTCTTAGATGTACAACTTTCCAAGCTCATCAACATAGAAGGTTTCCTTAATCAGCATGAAATGTGCAACCATCATAAGTCTGTCAACAAGAACTCATACATCATCATTTCTTCAAGGGGACCTCTGTAAACCCATCAATAAATCCTTCATGACATCTTTCCACATCCACTTGGGAATGATAACTATTGTAATAGCCCTTCTGGTCCCTAATGTTCCACCTTAACCTACTGATATGTAGAACATCTCATTTTAAATCCAGCTACCTCCCATTCCATTCTTGTCCACCAATACTGATGATATAGATCTCAAAACATATTGGTGACAATAGGATGAAATGACCTTACTGGGGCAGGAAAATATCAAAACAATTCCACAAGTATTTTTTATGACACCCATAAATCCCCATGAAAATGAAAAAGCTTATCCTCGCATGTGGTCCCACCAAGAGTAGGGTACTCGCCTGACATACTCTCCCTTATGAATAGGCCCTCAGAATTTGATAGCTTCAGTATTCTTACTTGATTCAGTAGTGTAGTGGTAACAACTATATTTGAAGGAAAAATATATCCCTATCTATTGTTCACCTCAAAACGCATGTCATAGAATAGATCCATAAGCTACCAAAAACTGTTGGCCTCCAGAACTTCCTGTATTTGATTCCTCCTACTCAACCCATCCTCCACCATGTTGCCTTTACTAGGCATGTTGGAATGCTCATAATCAAAATACTAAAGGTACTGAACACACCTTCACTGTCTGTAATTCATATCACTCTGAGTAATGATGTAATTGAGATAATTGTGCTCTATGTGCATCACAACATGATCTCCCAGAAGATAATTTCTCCATCAAAACGAAGCATGCATAGTTGTAGGTAACTAGAGATTCTGTGTAGGGTGGATCTTATCATGTGTACTCATCAACAGAGAACCATATAACATGAATTCATCTCCAAGCATAAGCACTTTTCATAGCCCAATACCTGATGCATCTTAGTAAACAATGTGACTCTTACCTATTTCTAGTAAAATCAGTATTGGTGCTGATGGAAATCTCCCCTTCAACTCATGAATGGTTGAATCAGAAGAATGTTTCCACAGGTACTTCATATCCTTCATAGTGTACCCTATTAGTGGCACTACAATGTGAGAAATGTCCTCTATAAAGTGTCTGTAGTAACTAGATAGCCCAATATAAATACATACCTCAAAGACAATCTTCCACTACTCCTCAGAAACTATCGCTCTCACCTTCTCTAGGTTTATGGATACTCCTGCCTTTGAGAGGATTTGACATAGGAAATGAATCTGGTCCATCCCAAAGTGCCAGTTTGTGATTTTAACACATAATCGATGCCATCTTAGTGTACATAATACGATCTCAAGATAGATGTCATGGTCATGTCGAGTGTGAGAGTACACAATGCTATCATCCCTGAAGACTAACAAAAAATAATCAATGTAAGGATGGAACACTCAGTTCATCAATTACTCAAAAACATTCAATTCATTCATTAGTCCGAATGACATAAGAAAATACTTTTATAAAAAATACTTACTTTGAAAGGCTATAAAAGTTATATATGATCTTCAAATGCACAATCGATGATATAAAAATCTCATGTCAATCATAGAGAACACCCGAGATCCTCGAAGCTGATCAAAGATATCATCAATCCTTGGTAAGTTATATCGGTTCTTAACCATCAACATGTCCAACATACGATAATCAACACAATGTATGAGGGTACCGTCCACCTACTTCACAAAAAAGACAAGAGATCCCAAAAAAGATGTAATGGGATGGATGAGAAACTTTTCCTAAAACTCCGCAAAATGCTTCTTGAGATCCTCTAACTCTAGTGCAGCCATCCTATAAGGATGAATGGACATCAGTGTCACTCCTAGAACATGAAAAATAGAGAAATATACCTCTCTCTTCAGAGGTAAACCGAAAAAGAAATCTAAAAATACATCTCTGAAATGATCCACCACTGGAGGAAAGTCAATCCATGAAGTTCTATAGTCATCTAGATATAAACTAGAAATATGAGCTATAATAACTCCCAAACCATAGTGGTCGCGTCGAGATCTACTCACCAAGACATCTCATTCACACTTGTGTATAAAAGATCCACCCTTTGGTGACGTGAAACTCACCCTATGGTGATAACAATCCACAATGTCCTGAAAGGAGACCAACTAGTCTATTCCAAAGAAAGACATCAAATCCTATCATCTATAATAAATATATGTCCCATAAGAAGTGAAACCCACCATCCTCATGAGGGAACTACTTTCACTGATTTATAATATCCATTATAATCCCAAAGTGAGTGTCTAGAGTCTTGAAAACATCAGAAGTAAGGATATAGAGGCCAAGCCTCTCCAAAACGACAACATATATAAAACTATGGGAAGCCCTATATCAAATAAAACAAAAGCTAAAAGTGAGGAAACTAGAATCGTAACTCTAACTGCAGAGTGTCCTGGAACCTCCTCATGTTGAATCTCCTCCATCACGAAATTTTTACCTATACTTCAGCTCCATGACCCTACCTTGATCCCCTTAGTTTATCTACCCTTTTGTTACTGGAAAACTATCATATGGGTACCACATCCAAGACAACCTCCAAGGATTGAAGGACCTGATAAACTCCAGTTCCCTAACTAATGAGGAACATGTAGACTCACTCCTGTACATGGAGTCACAATGGACCCCCTCTCACTAGATGATGGTGAGATCCTCCTATAAAAATGATGAAGATGAACCATCTTACGAGAAAATAGGCACTCAACTAGGTCTCTCAGGCACTGTGGACTTCTGTACCCAATTTTACCACATTGCCAGCACATCACCTAACTACATAAAGATATATCCCTGCTAATGGAATCACCAAGTGAAATCTTTATATGATACTTACATCTATTAGTCGAAGGAGAAACAACCCTGGAAGCTGAACTAACATAGATCACAGCTCAAAAATCCCTCAGATTTCACTTCATAATCAGTGCAAGGATTACAATATTAGTAAGTCATGTCAACCTAAAAACATTCACCTACAATATGATGTCTTACCTAAGACCATCCTCAAATCACCCAGCCAGTGATAACTCGTCACCCCTAGTATCGTTGTGCAATGCTAAAGATATGTAACATGAGAAGAGTTATCCATCATTGAAAGAGTTCCCTACTCCAAATACTTGAACACCCAATATTGGTCAGCCCTCAACATCTCGGGGTAGATATAATTATTTATGGTACTCGAAAATTCATCCCATGTCATATCCATATGATGTACCACCTGTGAAACAATCTCCGAAAATATCTTTGTAAAATCACATAGCAAGTAAGTTGTGAGATTCACCCTCATCTCAGGAGGTGTTTCTAAATGGATGAAGATAGAAAAAACAGCCTCCAACCATGACTCTATAGCCGGTGGTTCTCCATCCCCATAAAAGTGGGGGGATGATGCTACTAGAACACCCACATCAACTCTTCCTTAGTAGAGGATGGATGTGGGGCTCTCTAAAAAGTATTTATTACCATAATAAATCCTTCACAGAATTGTTCATAAACACATGTGTCCAGAATAAGAGTTGGTTCCAAATTGGAAAATGGGGGGATCTGTTGGTAGTCCATGATCTACCGTTTCTAGTGTTTGACCATCAACTTAAAGCTGATGGAAAACTAGAGGACATCATGGTGGCATGACTCTATAAGGTCAAGCTCACACCTCAGTGTGATATTAACGAAAACTGCAACTCAGAAGTGTATAAATAGATCAGGTGAAGGAAAGAATTCAGGTTTTTCAAAAGAGGGTTACATGGCATGAAGAACCACTACATTTTGTGTCCCCTTAAGCATTAACATGAGAATATACCACTACTAACATAGTTATGTAACTACTCATTCACACCAAATGCTTCTCTTGAGACACACCATGTAATGGAATATTACCTCCTTCTCAGGCACCTCAGCATGGCTAGTAATACATAGTTATGCTGGTGTAACACAAATCTTCATACACACTCTATAAATAGTGTGTACAACACAATTTCATCCACCCATGTTGTTAGTCACACAGACAGATACCCGGTCGACTTTGGCATAGTGTGTTCTCCAAATATGTTAAGTGTTCTACCCACAGTTTATTGATGCCATGTCTTTTCTCATGCCTTCAGTCACACAGTCAACAACTACACAACATGTGCATACGGTAAAAGACTTGTACTTAAGAAAATTCATTTCTTCTAGAATAGATGAACATATGATGTGTGTTCATTTCATCACACGCCATGTTTTCTAAGACAGTCAGACAGTAAGTATCGTAAACTTCTCTAGAACCTCAAAATCATAAAATTATTACAAGTCAATCCATTTTGAATCATTATTAAAATAATAAAATAATTAAATTAATTTTCAGACATGATCCACCAAATTTTGATCTATATGGGCCCATAACTCACTAGTTAGAGGATACAAACCTCCCCCTGATACCACATTGTAGTGACTTGTATCCATGTTCCACACAATATACCCCTAGCCTAGTTGGTCGCTTAACCCAAAGTGCATTGTCGTAAATGGAAGAGGTCGTCGACTAGAAGCGATGACCAAAGTCTAATAATGGGGAAACTATACCCACATTTAAAGAGTATACATAGATGAAAAACAAAAAAGGAAGCCAAATCGGATGCAGAAATACCAGAAATGTAAACAGAGGAATACTGAATGTAAATCCAACAGAAGCCATGATATTTATATATGATGCATGACATATGTATATAATAAAACAACCAAGTAATTCATATTTCTGGAAAACAATATAGGAACCAATGTAAAAACATAAACATGTAAACTCCAACTGCATTGTAGGCCTTAGCTTGGTCCCATGCACTCCAGCTCCAACCGCAATCACGTACCTAAGGATGAAGGGTTCTTGACCTTATCATTACCTACAATAATATAATATTTTTAAGTCCAAAACAATGACCCAAATAGGGTTTGCGAAGAATCCCAGTAGTGAACCACCAATGGATCTGGGCCTATCTTTCAGTGAATATATATATAATAATTAATATGAAAAATAAAGAAACAAACTAGGTAGTACTCCAAAGTAAATAATCCTATAGTTTTCAATTACATTCATTTAACATTTATTATTCATCCATTAAAACATTTAATAATGGGATCTATCCTAATCTATGTATCACCCGTATAAATTAACCAAAATATATATCTCATAATTCTTTCTAAAAAAAAAGTAAAAACATATCGAAGCTTGTGCTTTGGCTTGGAATATGTGTAACAATAATTCAATTATTCACAAACGACCCTCTAGGGAGCTCTCACTGTCTAACCCCTCTGGTCCAGCATAACATCAATTCATTAAAAACAACCCTCCATGAACATTATCATTGTCTATCCCCTTTGGTAGAAAAAACATCCATTCATTAAACAATTTTAAACAACCACCTAGGAAAGATCTCAGATCCTAATTCCATCGAATGTCTCTCATGGTCCTATGTAATTAAATATGGAATCCCCCTAAGTATTCTTAGTCCAAGGGTCTTATGGACCATTGGAAATATAATGAATTAATATGGATTTCCCCTCATTCTTCCTAGTCTAAGGATCTCAAAATCCATTGAAAAAACAGTGGGCCTATCATAAAAAGTAGCTCATGTAGCTATAACTACTGAATGGATATTCATTAACTATACAAATCACAAACATTACATATAATCAAACAAACTCGATCCTAATCAATATAGGCATGGAAAACATGGTATGCCTCACCTGAAACCTAGAACAAACATCCACAAATAATCAATCAAGGGAAGCAGACCCTTGGGGTGTCCCATAGACAAGGAATCTAACCTTACGTAGAATAAAAACACTTTCTCAATGAGTCGAACCATAATAGGTAATAAATATAGTTTAATTCTAAATCACACAATACCCCAAATTTGGATATGTGGCTCTATTAGAATATATAAACCAAGTCTACCAATGAAAATCACAAACCACCGACCTCTATGTCGTATGAATGATATACTTGAACGCCAGTCATTAAATCAGCCTGGATTGGAATAGATCTATAAAA
This sequence comes from Viscum album, assembly GCA_963277665.1. Lineage (NCBI taxonomy): Eukaryota > Viridiplantae > Streptophyta > Magnoliopsida > Santalales > Viscaceae > Viscum > Viscum album. Next base: position 1,261,892,807 of record OY728122.1, read on the forward strand.
CATTGAAAATATAACAACCTTGAATAAGTAACAGGAGAGGATGAATCAAGACTAAAGGATCTAAGAGTTTTGAGGACTAATCACTGGGATTCCAAATCACCTGATGTATCTCAATCAGAGCTCGGATATAGAATCCAGAGGGGTTCGAAGTTCGTCGGTCATCCCGCATCCCTCCTGTATGAAACATGTGACGAAGAAGGTGTTTTTAGATATGAGATTCGACCCCACTCCGATATATTAAAAAAAACAAAGGTACACAAAATGTTCATTAACACCACACACTGTGTAGTAGCCTTAAATGGAAAATGAATTATACGGTAAACATGGTCACCACATGGCCTTGTACTCACCCACTACATGGTCAAAATGCGGCTGTACGCAGCAAGCTAGGAAAATGGGGTGTACTCAGAAGTACAAGACATGTATATAGAATATCTTTTTTTTCTCTATTTTTTCTTAAAAAACAACCCAAAAACATGATCCATACCTGAAATGAAGATCCGAGTTCTAATGGTCAGCGTAATTATAATATTATGTTTACATTTAATTATGTGATTTACCCTTAATCGTATTAAAAAAATTACTATAGTTGCTATTAACATTGTCAAAAAATAAAAGGAACCTATTTACATAATTTGGGAAAACATATTCCAAATATGTAATCCATTTTTAAAAATCCAAAACATAAAAGTTTCTATATTTAATTAAAAATTAATCCTATTTTCGGAATGAAATTTTTTTTAATGATAAAAAATTGAAAAATAATGAAATGATATTGTATAAAAATTTAATTTAAAATTAATACAGATGACCATAATTATAATAAATGATAAAAATATATTCTACTTTTACATTAAGGCATTTGACATTATAATTTAACCACATAAATTATTTTCATTAGTAATTTTTTTTTCAATTAAATTTTTTATATTTTCAATATTTATTAAAACATAAAACTTATCAGATAAATATTAAAAATTCATCCAATTTAAATTTAAATATCCCACATCCTAAGAAAAAATTTATTTTTTGAAATAGTATATATAAATGTTTCTAAAATTGGATTTCAAATTTGTGGGCCATCAAAATGTCAAAAAATGCATTTTTGAAAAATACTTCATTTATAAAAAAATTGAATATTTTCATATATAATGTTTAGAAAATACATAAGATGAATTTTAATACTATATGGAATATATAAAATTAAAAATGAGATTAATATTATTAATAACCACAAATTTAACCTCTAGGTTATATATTATATTAAATAATAATCTTTTATTAATATATTATTGTTCTGTAGAACTCACTCTTGAATGTAACATAAGTAAACTCATTATTCATTGTAGCATAATCTGAACATAGTGTAGAGAAAAAATAAAGAAGGAAAAAATATTAAATTTAATCAGAAATGAAAATATTGTAATGTCTTGGGGTGTTTTAGTTGTCCCACTATTTCCTGACTATAGGATCATAAGATCAACTAAATGTTTATGGTTGTTTCGGTATAAAAGACTTGATAGTCAGTTTCTCTCTCATTGGTGAAGAGGGATATTCCACATTATTTATGTTATTTTTCACATCCTCACATATATTTATGTAATCATTGTCCTAAAATTTTGAACACCACCTTCCAAGGCATTTGGGATGTCATTCGACCAATCACTGCAATGTCCCTCACATGGGTTGTTTTCCTGGTTTCTCATGGTTCTCTCTAGATTCTAAAATAGATATGTTTACTAAAAAACATAAGTCAACAGTTTATGAGTAAATAGTTTATTGATTCGTTCAATTTAGTATAAAGGCTTATCTTTTTGGATCCATATGTTTAGAAGTTTATAAAACAAGTATTATTGGGTGATTAATTATACATAATATAATACTAAGTGTTTTCACTACGGTTCTACAATCCTAATTCCCAATTTAACTAAACCATGCTCTTCTATTAACTATTGCGATCCCACTTTGTATTACATTAAAATTACGTAAATTTAAAGATAAAAAACAAAATAGTGTTAAAAAATCCATAATCAATTGGTTTAGTTCTCGTTTAATTTAGCCTTATACATAAATTTTAAAAAATAAAAGATAATCATTTATTTAATTTTATATTCCTTATCTTTTTATTGTCCTTCGTGTTCAACATAGAAAAAATATTCACCTAAGAATATACAAAAAATATAGGATGGTATAAAAGCCTTATATGTGGAAGAATAAGAGACATGAAACATGGTTGATAATAATAATAATCATATTAATATTATAAACGGACCATGATCATAATCGTAATAGGAAACATAAGATAATTGAATGTAATATTTAGTGAATAAAAGTGAAACATCATGTCTTAGCGGTCAAATACCACACATATCTGTGAAAAAAGATAGAATCATGTTGACACATATTTCACTTAATCTCAAAATATTCATCACATTTCCCAATTCATTGGAGAATTATATAATTCGGATCTCACCTTTCATATCATAAAATTTACACAAGCTATATAATTCCGGTTGCACCCATCACATCATAACATTTTCATTATCATTCATGCCACATATAAACCTTAAAAAGGAATGTGTTTTCCTTCATAAATAATACATTAATGAACATTTTTGTTATCAAATAAAATAGTTGTTAACATTCCTTGTATAATAATCATCAATCTTGAGTGAAGAAAAAAAATTCATGATTAGTAAAAGATGTATTTTTTTGGAAATAAGAATAAATTTTCAAAAATCATTTCATTTTTTCATAATATTTGATTGAAATCATGAATATCCAATAATGAAAAAGGGTAGGATAAATAAATTACATTTTAGTAACATTAATTTAAAATCCATACAGAAAATGGAGCAAAGGATGAGAAACTAAAAGAAAGAGAGGTGTATTTGAAAATCCCTCTATATTAAGTCTGAATTCTTTATTCACTTTAATAATCCTTATAGTAAAATTAAATTCATTAATTTATAAATATAGAACCTTTAATACATTTATTTTTTATTATTTTATTATTAATTTCATTTATGGAATTTTATTTGAGTTATATAGTTTAATTTCATCATTCAAAATTATTAATTTTTTGTGTTTCCATGATCATTTCCCTGGTAAAAATATATGAAAGATAATGTAAAGTGGGTGTAAATATCTAGAATTGAAATTATATGATATTAATGATAATAATGTGGATAAATTCAAAATATATACCATTTTTTAATGAATGAGGATGAATCATTATAAAAATAGTTAATGATAATTGTTTGGTATAATTTTAGTGGTTTTTGAACACAACAAACTCATTTTGTTTTATCAATTAGTATTATGTAAATTTGTTAGTTAAAAAAATATATAATATATATTTTAAAATCAGTTTCAATAGTTATAATGGATTCAATATCATCAATTAATTCATTAATTAATATTAAAAAAACATTGTGCTCGAAGGTGATAAATAAACACCTCACAGATGACGGTGTCATTTTTTAGAAAAAAATTAATGGGAGAAGGGGTTTGATGATAGATTATTACATTATCATAAAAAATTATAGTATATGAAAGATAATTTATTTATCATACCATTTCTCTGGGGGTAGTGAGTAGATAATATGAAATGAAAAGAATATGAAAATAAAATAAATGTAAAGAAAGGGGGTTTACCTCCTGAATCCTCCTCCTTGAGATATACATAGGGGGTTTTATTTTTGAATTTTGTAGGAAAAAAATACTCCAGGACAGGGGGACGGTCTTGGGAAATTATTTGAGTTTAATTCGGAAATTTATGAAATCTTTAGAGGTGTGAGGATAATTTGTTGTTAGGGGTGGTATTTATAGGGGAGTATTTGAGTGTTTTCTCATTATTTTATTCATTAGTTTATTATTTTGGATCTTGAATGTGATTAGTTTGAAAATTATCCCTAAACATGTAAAAATAATAATTGGGTTTTCGAAATTATTGTCTTTACATCAGTGATTACTCAAGGAATAGTTTATTAAACTTAAAATGTATAAATACCAAAAAAAAATAATGTATTTTACTATTCAGCAAAAACTCATGAATTTTAGAACAATTACAAAAATTTAACCTGACTATTTTGTGATGTGTTGAATTATATTATCCACTCTTTTTTTAAAATATAATTTTCTAAATATTTGAAATTTAGATTTTAATTAAAATCATTATTTACATGAAAATTTCTGTTTTAAAATTTTAGATGATTTTATAACACCTGGAATAATTATGTAAGGTCTCATAAAATTTTCATATAATCATAGTATTGAAAAATGGAAATTTATTAATATGTTTTATGAAAATAAATTTTCTTTTAATTAGTTGTATCAATTATAAAATTTTAATTAAGTATTTATGGCTTAAAAAATACAAATACAAAATTTTTTGTGTTAGAAAATTTATTTACTTATTACATTAAATAAAAATATCATATTTTTATTCATAAGATATCTAAATTTTATTTAAACATTTATAGGTGAGGTTACTATATTATTGGCTAGATTGCTATTTATAAGGGTTATATTACTTTTCCAAAGTTCTAGTTATTATTTCATTCATGTAGGCTCATTAACTTCTATAAATACATTTTATTTCATACATTTGTCATTTATAAAAACATTATAATGTTCCATTTGAGATGTAATGTGACTTATACCATATAAAATAAATATAAGAAGGGAATTTCTGTTGATAAAATTTTGGGTCATTATAATTCCCCTGAGAAAGAGAATTTTCTGGTTAATTCTTAATGTGAAAAAGGCCATGTATTTATAGTTTATCTGGTGATCTACTATTTTTTGAATAATTTTCAAATTAATTGAGAGAATATTCTCTATCATTCAATTCTCAGAAGAAGGGAAAGTCATATATGCATTCAATCTTTTTTATGGGCAAGTTTTTCAGTGGTGGAAATTCATAAAAAACACGTCTTCTATTAATGAAATTGATTCCATGGATTGGGATGAATTAGAGAAAATAATTTTCGATATATATTTTTCCCAAAATATCTATATCAAGATAGAGACAAAGATCCTTGGTCTTAGAAAAAAGAAGATGAATCTATTAGGACGTGTGAACAAAACATTATAAGGCTTGCATGATATGGATATTTCTTTGAAAAGAACAGTAAATTTTTAGTGGATCAATTATTTAGTGGATTAACGTCGATTCTATAAAAATACTGGGCAATTTTAGACATTGATAACATAGGGGAGATTATCATATATGCCCTTATTGGTGAGATAGAGATTGGATACCATCATTGGACTCATGGGATTTTTCAAAAATGGGTAAATTAGTGTTTAACATGATAGTATTAACATTAAAATCACATCATGGAATAAAAAACCAACATCCCACAAGTCTAAACTATGTGGAGAAGCATCTTGGGAAATATCTAAATGTAATCAAGAGATGTTTCCAATGTGGAAGAGAGGGAAATTTGGATAATTATTTCTAAAATGATTTTTTGAAGTCAATTAATGTCGAAGAAGAAAAGTTAGTTTAATAAACAGTCAACCTGCAGTGAAGTGTTTATACATTAATGATCTCGTTATCTATAAGATTGGATTACCTAAGTGATGTATTTTAAGAGAAAATCAACATTAACAACCTCCAATGTTGTAATGAAGGGAATATTATATCACTATAACTAAAGTGGATCCCAAAAATGTTGTGGTGATAGGTACAGTAGTTATACATCCAAGAATATCAAACTTATTATTTTATTCAGGTCCATATAATTTTTTAACATCTTCCATGTTTTGTTGAGAAATTAAAGAACTGCCTCAAAATATGTCGGTTGAGTTATATATAAGAACAAATTATGGGGAGATTATTTCATCTAAATAATATAGCTCCTTCTAAATTAATTTTTTTTATTAAACTTATAACCAAATAATTTTTACTTTATTTTGTGAATATTGATGCTATTTTGCGCATGGATTGGCTCTGTTTATGCAAAGTCAACATCACCAATTGAGAAAGGATGATCACTCTTCACATCCAAGGATATCCCCAAATTCTATGCAAGTTCAAGGTGGAGGTTGAATATATTTTAGAATCATCATCTCAATTTTGGATATTATATCCTTATGAGAAATCATATCTAACTAAAATAATTTAGAAAATGAGAGGATCAAACTCAAAGACATACCCATTGTGAGGGACTGCAATAATGTTTTACCTATATATTTTTTGGGTCATACTCTTGACTAAGAGGATGAAATCCCATTTGATATCAAACCATGATATCTACACACATCAAAGACTCATTAGATGGTGGCCGGGATTGAGTTAGAGTAACTAAAGATGTTGTTACAAGATAATCAAGAAAAGCGTTTTATATTCATGAGTGGTTTATGTGGGGTGGGATAGAAAACATCATCAGGAAGGTTGGATCAATCACCGTAATATTGATTATCATGATAAAAAAAATCATGGTAAATAACAAGTATCCCCATCCATTTATAGATGACTAGTTTGATCAAATATGTGGGTCCAAGTATTACAATAGGGGGACTTTCGGTTAGGATATCTCCCATTAAATTTGAAGATAGAAGATATACCCTAACAATACTTTCAAATGAGGTATAGACATTATCAGTTCATAGTGTTTCCCATTGGACTGACTAATTCTTTAGAAATTTTCATGATCCTAATGAATATTGTCTTTTGAGATTACCTCAATAAACTTGTGGTAGCATTTATGTATGATATCATAAAATAATCAAAATTAATTTAGAAAAATTAGGAGAATTTTTACACTATGATAAAGGAATTGTAATAGTAGAAACTATATGAAAAGTACATTAATTGTGGGTTCTAGATGGTCAGAGTATCAATCATTGGTCTTGTTATCCACAATAAAAGAATATCTGCAGACCCATTTAATAAAAGGAAATTGAAGAGTGGCCTAGATTAGCATCTATAATGAGGATAAATAGATTCCTTGGTCTAGATAGTTATTATATACTAATTATGATGTAAAAATCATGGTTTTCAAAACCACAAACCATGATGACTCAGAAGGGGTGATGATTGTCTGGACAAATGATGTTTAAAACTTCTTAAATGAGTTGAAAAAGAGGTTTATCACTGCACCAGTAATGAGACTACCCATAGTTGGAGAATTCATTATGGTATATATCTACATCAATGTAGGGTATATGATGTGTACTTATGGAATATGAAAATTTTATAGTCTATGCCTCATGGATGGTGAATGTCCATGAGAAAAACTGTCCCATACATGAATTAGATCTTACAATATTGATATTGACATTGAAAATTTAGTGTCATTATCTACATGGGGAGAAGTTTGAGATAAATTCTGATCATAAGAGCCAAAAATATATATTCACATAGAAGGATCAAAATTTTCATTAGAAAAATAAGGTTAGATCTCATCAAGGAACATGAATTCTCAATAAACTATTGTCCTAGAAAAGTAAATAATGTGGAAGATGATCTATGTAGAAAGTATCCTATTACATTATCAATGATGAGAATTGGGATGAATACAATATTCTTAATCTTTTAATAGATAGAAATGGTAATCATAAAGGAATTTACATCATCATTACTCTCAAAAAAATGCTTAACCATACCTTTTATTGAAGATAATGGTTGCTCAATGAGATTATATCAATGTTTATAGAAATGTGGAATATATAAGAATGGGTAAATTCTCGATGTTCAGAATTTATAAGAAATGATTCATATGACTTGGTTCATGACTACATGTTCCATCACATCCAAAAATAAGGAGGTTTATTTTAAATTATTTACATAGATTGACCTTATCCATCCACTAAGTGGGATCAATTATTTAGTCTGTTCTATGAATGAACTAATTGTTGGAAACTATAAAGAACTAGGTAAGTAAATATGGATCAATGATTCTAATATGTTAGCAAGCGAGTTCTGAATGAAAAATGTCTGATGTGATAATGCACCCATTACCATCACCTACAAGGAAATGAGAAAAACACTATGGACATTTTCAATGGATTTTTGAATACATCCATAAGAAATAACACTATATTGCTCATTTTGGTTCATTATAAAGGGAAAAATCACATTGTATCAATTTTAGAGGACTTATCAGTTGACCCACATTCACATATGTACATCAATGAAGTGGTGGGGCGTCATAGAGTATCAATATCATGTATATCTGATATTGATATTTGATTTACCTGCCTATTATCGAAATGTGTCCATAGTTATATAAATACTATGATGAACATCAGAATGGCTTACCACCCCCATGAATATGGATAATCTAAGTGTAGTATTTCGACACTGGAAAAAATGTTGACATCATGCTCAGGGGATTTCAATGGAGGATGGGATCATCATCTTCCACATAAATTGTTCTCTTAAAAAATATTTTACACTCAATATTCCAAATTAATCCATATTAAGACCTTCATGGGATAAAATATTGAACACATAAATTATGTGATGTAGTTGGTGAACCTAAGCTATTGGGACAGAAAATGGTCGAGGGATTGGTAAAAACATTTGAGGACCATCTAGGAGCATATCCGATCTTTCCAAAGTACAATGAAGAGCTATGAATATCATTGTTAATGAGACATATAATTTGAGGTTTGTGATAAAGTATTCCTCTACATATCTCCTTATTAGAGGTTCAAAAGACTTGGGATGAAATGAAGGATATAACCTAGGTACATCGTTCTCTCCATGATTCTTGATCGAGTCAGAGCTATGTCCTATATAATTTCACTTCCACAAACAATATCTATAGTACATGATTTATTTCACATATCCCTCCTGATCATGTACATACCAGATCCCTCACATGTTCTGAAGTCATAGGTGGTAAAAATAGAAATGATCTATCTTTTTTGGAGAAACAAGTGATGATTTTTGACTATAAATATAGTGTTCTATGTAAGGACGCCACCCCATTGTCATAGTACTATTGAGAAACCATAAGTATGAAGAGGTAAAATGGGAACTGAGGGAGAGATGAATGAAAAATACCATCACTTATTTTCACTCTATATTATAATTCAATATTTCAAGGGTGACATTTCATAAAGGGGGAAGAGGGTAACAACCTCTAATTTTATCTGTGAAATTCTTCTTTTAGGTAAAAAACACATACAAAACCTGGAGATCCCAATAAAAAATTTATTATGATAAATGAAGAATGATAATTTAGTTAAAAAATAAAGAAATAATAATGGAAAATTTTATAGCAGGACAATTAATAGAAACTTTTATTATAATAATAGTAAAAATATGGTCTCTATTATCCAATAGAATGACTGCACTCATGAAAAAATACATATAAATAAAACATAATGTAAATATTACAATATTCATTTTAAAGGTGGAAATATATAACCTTGAGTGAAAATAGAAGTCAATGAAGAATAAATGAAATAAATGGAATTTATAGAAGACATGAAACCTAAATGACTAATTTAAATCCAATAATTGTAATAGAAATCTTATAGATTACAATAGAAATCATTCATTTATAATACTAACCTCACCTATGAATTTATCTAATAAACTTTTGGTATGTTATAAATAAAATATATATTTATTTATATCCTGGTATAAATAAAGAACTAGTTTATATATGATAAATTTTGTGCTGATATTTTTGTAAAACATAATTGTTTTTACAATTTTATTATTATAATATATATTCAAAAGAAAATTTATTCTCATAAATTATATTAATAAATTAATATTATGTTGTATTATAATTAAAATATAATTTTCCCATGCAGGAAGCTAGGGTTGTAGGGGGGTTTGGGTATGGGGCGCAGGTCGTAATGTCATGTCCCTAGACCATCATTTCATGTAGCATGCATATATAATGAATGTTTTTAAAAATATAAATCTGATTTTATGTGACCTAAATTACTTTTTAAATGTGTCAAAAAATCGATTATAATATTAAAATCAATATTTTTTTTAATACATGATGATTTTATTCAAAAATTAAATTTATAATAATTAAAAAAATATTTCCATTAAATTTATTCCATTTTTAAATCCACATGTTGAAAATTGATTTGGATGAATTTTTGGGTTTTTTCTAAAATAGTTGAATTTTCAGTGGGTAGATAAAAACGAAATTTTTCTATATTTAACATTAAAATACAAATAAATGAATTTTTGAGTTGTGGATAACTTAATTACCATTACTTCCAAATACCGTAAACCATTTACTATAATTATTCATGTGAATAAATACTATTTAATGTATTGTGCCAAAATAATAATGTAATGATTATAATAATTACAGACACCCTCTTCTACCCAAATAAATACCAACATAAAACACCCCATATTCTCACACCTTTTATGACTTCTAGTTTGTAAATATTTTACCCAATTACCTTAACAAGAACCTTCCCTATGTCCATGAATTTTTTCTCAATAAAATAACAATTACATGTTTTTAATGGTTTATTCAAGGATGTGACATTCAGGAGGTAACATTCTCATACCATCTCTTTCAATTTCATTTATTCTTATATGTTCTATTTACCTCATTCATCCAAATCCATAATAACTCAAGTATCATGTATATGTATGAATTTTATATTAATAATAGAATATCTGCCATCCACACCTTTTCTAATCTTCTTTTATTCAATGAAATGAAATTACTATCCAAATAATGGTGGTTTACAACACTATGGATAAAGATTTTTCAATTTCCATTATATCCTTCATGGATGATAATAAAACTATTATTTTAGTAAAAATGGGTTTTAATATTTTTATTAGAACACTTTCATGTTGTGTATCTAATATATAGGCATATTATTAAATAAAATGAAACTATTGTGTGATGATGAAAAACATCCAAAATAATCTAACAATTTTACATTAATTTTTTTTCAAATGATTCATCATCATACCAGAGAAAATGATATATATGGTAAATTTAATAATATTTAGGATAATAATTACAATATAATTATACTTATGAAAAATTATTCCCATTTTAGAAGAACTTCCAAAATTATATGCATGTTTTCCAACCCGAATCAGTGAAAAATAACGCTCTCACAATGATAAAATTAAAAAATATAACTTGACAAAATGTAAAAAATGAACTTATGGAAATTTTAATAGTTAAATAAAATATATAAAAGGATCAATACTAAGTGATTAATGAATATAAATTTATATTCCAGGTCATTATGTGCTACCATAGAAGACAATCACACATATAATTAGGGGTCTTTCTAGACCTCCATTTTTTCATTCCGGTTACACTTTATCTCTCTTTACCCCAATGTTTTTATTCATTCAAATTATATAATAGTCCTAAATAATGTGTATATTTTCCAAAAAGTGTGAAAATAGATAAATTCATCTTTTATTTATGGGTAAATACATGCTGTAAAAGACTCCCTTCTTAATTACTCTTGATAAACAAGCGCAATTTAAGGGAACCACTCTATTTCATAGCCATTTTCATTTAAACTCTATAAAATATATTAAGAAACAAATATTTTTATAAAATCAATACTTTTATCATAAGAAAATATTTTTGTTTATTTATTAATTTATACAAAAAATATGATTTTCTTTTCTTTGAAGACTCTTTAATCATTTCCATTAATCTGCACTAAAGTGGATCATTTCTAACATTTCCGAAAAATATTTTTTTTCATGTAAAAAATTTTATTGGACATAATTATTTATGATATTTTAAATTTTTACACCATGATTCCCCAAAAATGATTTATCCCCTTCATTTATGGATACCATTGTAATACACCCTTTTTTAATCCTTATGACATGATTTTGACAAACATTTATTTCCATGGATAACCATTATGTTTATTATATATGATTGATTCCTTATATGAATGAAATATACATGAAAATGTTATTATGGATTTTCCCAAATAATTATATAATGTATTAGGAATTTTTAAGACACATGAGATGACCTCTATGAGATTATGGAGTAATCCTAGTCCATAATTGGATATTGTCCACCATGTTATACCATCATGGATGTTAGCATTTACTCACGATATTGTGTTGTTTTGTGTTGCTTCCACATTACTATATTAACATAATATTATGATTCTATGATCTATATAATATAAATATACAATTTTATTCATGTCTAATTCCTTTAATGTTTTTATTTTATGCCTTATGACTCATGTACTATACTTCTATTTCATGATTATTAATTTTATTGGATTTTTAGCTCATCAAATTTTTATTTCTATTCCACAGTTAACTGATGCAGTTATCAGAGTTCAAATGGAGTAACATGTTCATTATAGAGATTAAATAAAATATTTTTTAATTATAATAGTGTCATGTTTTTTAATCATGTACCTAGTCTTCCAATGAAACTAGAACATTTGATCATTGGTTTGTATTATGATTAATATCAGATAATATTATATGAAAAGGATAGGGTAACTATAACACATCTCATACCACTGGGATTTTCAAAATTGGAAAATGGTGTGTATAAAAAATAGGCGTCCTAGGGGTTTACACCTTTTACACGGATCAGTTGGCCATGTAAAACCACACCTTGTGGCTTTCATATTACATGACCTATATTACCACCCAGGGTCTTAGGAATGTAAACCTAGAACATAGATCAATTGGAAATATAAATACCTGATCAATGTCTGTAAGGAGACATAGATTATAAGACCACCCATGGTCATAAGGTGTGTACAGATGGAACACTTCTTGGATTCCTAAGTTGGGTAGCACATCAAATGTGGTCAACCACGCGTCATGTGATCTTTACATTAACAAAAACCCTATAAGATGTGGAAACAAAAGAAATTGGTATGTGTTCATCCACAATATTTCCCATGAATTCTAGATTTTCATAGAATCTCAGATCCACTTCCTCTACATCTAACCACCAATTTGTCTACTCATAATTGAATTTTATTTTTTTCCATCGATTCCTAGCCTCTGGCGGTTGTATACCAGAAGTCCAATAACCCACTAATGAGTCATCATGAATCCTAAGTGCATCACTTATCTATTTTCCACTCCAGATCCCTTGTCTATAAAGAACACCCATGATCCGAATTGATACATCCCTGAATCACCATACTATTCAATTTTTATATAACTCGGATGAATCTAGGTGTTTGATTGTGCTATAAACCACCATAGTAATGTCAAATTTCAACCATGTGGACCATCAGTGAGGAACATGAATAAATTTGGGGAGAAATGAACAAGAAAACTTTAAACAATTCATTACTAAGATTTTTTAGATAATGATCGCATAAATTGAGTTATCCATTAATGAATACATAAAAAAATAATTATTAATAAAATATCTATATTTTCAAAATAGGCCCATACCAAAATGAAAAATTTCATAAATAAAAGTAGTCAATGATTCCAGGGTTTTTTAAATCATTTGAGAGGAAATACATATATTAGATTCCCTAACTTGATTTAGTATTAATAATTTTTTAATAATTTATTCTCATGTTTTGAATAAAACCCATTTTGTTCACTACCTTTCAATTATCCTCATTTCAATAATTATTTTTCCACTAATCCATATACAAAAATAAATAACATACATTTTCCTCTGCTCAAGTCCTTCCAGTTTTATGGTGCTAACACTAATAAATTTTATAATAGTATATTTATGATGGTTTATATTCAGTTCATTTTATATAAATAAATAATTTAAATTATTAATTTTAATAAATCCACATTCCAATGTTCACCTACCTCAGATCCACTATTGATGACTAATATTAACTCTATCCAAGGGTAAAACCTTCTTTATTGAATATATGGTGCTATGAAATTTCCCATCTATGTTCCAAAAAAATGATAAAAGTAAATAAACTTAAATGATATGTGCACATAAATTAACATATATTAATATATTTAATATATTAATTTTGGGATCCCTAGACAACCAAAAATCATTTCAATACAAAGGAATGTTCAATGTATTTATATTTTTATAAATATTCAATAGAAAAATACAATAAATATAGATTCATTAAAAAAATGGGTGGGTTCTTATATCACATCCACTATATTGGTAAATAGGATATTTCTCAGGAGATTTGTATTGGTGCATATATTTTCATTCACTCATAAGTATGAGTACTAATGTTGTTTGTGAAAAAGTTATACTTCCCTAGGTTTTTGGCTTTCACACATTAATGGGATATTATTCATTATTATATTATAATATAAATATTCCTAGTTTATTTTATGGGATTCTATTCTAGGTTAAATCTATTATGCCTCTATATTGATCTTTTTTAACTTAATTTTCTTATTCAAACTACATTGATGATCATTTATTGTTTATAGTTTGCACTCATAATGTTATGATATATCTCTTATTCTCATTTTTTTACTTATTCATTTGAACTCATATTTGTTAAATTGCTTATTAACCCCTTACTATGAATCCTTTCCCACCATGTTATTTTTTTTCATTCACCATATTATGAAGATGGGTTTTACTAATAATATATTTATAAGATGATATATCATGGCGAATTTATAGAGAAATAATTCCATGTTTGGTGAAATTGTATTATTTTGTAGCTTACCTTTAGATACACTAAACCAATAAATCCCTAGGATATTATTATTTTTTGAATGTAATATTTTACATCATAAGAATTACTTAAAATAAAGGAAACATTATTCTTGTCTACTATAGTTGGTATAATATAAAGGGTTTAGTAATTTTTAAACATGAGTTTGGATAAATTTTGTGAGAAGACTACATATAAGTCTAAGGGATATGTTTATGTATAAGGTGAAATATTAATTTTTTTAAAATTAGATGTTTTATGTCTTTACTAGAAAATACTAAAATTTATTGATATTAGAAAGGGGATACAAGGTTGGAATAGTATATCCCATGGTTAATTACCCTAAATAGGTTATGTTGGGATTTAACCCAATTGTGGCCCAGTGAACGAAAAAGAGGCCTAACTACACTACTATCTTGACACACCTATGGGATACACATTGGTTAATGCATGTTCTCTTTAATTAATTAAAATCATTTAATTAGTAATTATAATAAATAAAAAATTTATAAACATAATAGGATAAATTACTATGAATTATCTAGGTTGAATCCTTTAGAGTTTTAAATTTTGAGTAAAATCACTGTTTGTGGGTTATTTCTTATTCAATTATACTCCTCACATGTAACATGGTGTTTATTTCCAAATATAAATTATTCATGGAGGAATTTATAAGTAATTGAGTCTATTTATAATGGATATCAATAAATAGGAGGAATTAAATTAGAATTTAATTAATTATTTAGATAAGGGGTTTTCAACCATGGTGCTTCACATTGGGGAGAATAGGTCTTATTTGTTAATAATGGATACTGATGAATGTGAATTTTCCTTCAATATAATGAGATTAACAAATATTTGAATTATGAATAAATATATGTAAATCCATATCAATGACCTTTTCAATCATCAAATATGGGTTAAATACTTCTTGAATATTATCCTTATATATAGATATAATTTGTTATGTTTGAAAAGGGAAGATATTTCTAATGCATTTTTACAAATGATGTATTGAAACTATTATTTGATATTGATACATTTAGATTGACCAATTCCACTTGTATCTGTTTAGATATAATGAATTGGTTATTCATAGACTCCCAAGATTATTTTTGTGTTTTATTTATATTTAAAATTATTATAAAAACAAGAAATAACTAATTAAATAAATAATACTTTTTTATTATGTAGATGGCCTTTGGAAAGGATAAGTTGCATGTGAAACATAAACATATTGAATTATGGATACAAATTCTGTTGTTCTTGGTCTATATAATCACTTGCAATGGAATATATATAGATCCTAAAAAATATGTACTTATGAAGTATAAGACTCAACCAAGTAATTTAGATTTGTATTAGTTGGACAATATTGGCACTAAGAAAAAAATTCTCCAGAATAAAAAAACACTAACCTTTCTAAACATAACATACTAAACATCCATTATATGGAAGAGTGAAGAAAATGTTTTATGGAACTATAGAAGATATTAATAAAAACACAAGTACATACATTCAACTATAGTTTGGAATTGTTTTTAATGTAAAATGATTCTAGAATAAGGGATTGATACATGTCCTCATGAAAAATTATAATGTAATTTTTCATTCATTATGATAATTAAAAAATTAAGATGAAAATTATGTAATGAAATATCTTGAGCTAATATCGATGATATTTTATTTGAAGATTTGATGGAATTTCTCTATATAGAGTAATGTGATTATTATATTCAATATAAAAATTTGAAATATTTATTCATATAGAAGTATTAAAATATGATCATAAGTATGAGATTGAAACTAATAAAAGGCTATGAATTCACAATGGATTATAAAAATGTAAAGGATAACAAGGTGGCTATGTCTTTTATAGGAAATGTCATAATTCCTTATCATTGATGAGGTTTAAAAAAATACTCATGGTTTTAAAGGGATGAATCTCAATGTCATAAGGGATGTTGAGGAATTCAATATTTCCCAATTTCCTTCTTATCAAATCATTCATGTAATGATAAATGATGGCCAAACATATGATGGAGTGATATAATAACGGTTGTGTATACTCTGTTGTTCAACATTGATCAAAATGGGGTTTTATGATTTTGAACCCGAGCATATTCCCCATAAAAAAATAAACCAAATAGGGAAAATTTGTATTATTCTCACAGCTCATCATTCATTATTAATCAAATAAGAATGCAGTTTTATAGAGATTTAAATAAAAATATATGGTTGGATAATATAAAGTGATAAATTACCAAATATGTATCTCGACACTTAGAATTATATCTACATAAGTTTGGTTGATGTAATTATATGGGAATGTTGGAATCATTACCCATACAAGTATTAAAATGGTAGAACATCACATTGAATTTTATGATGACCCCAAAAACTTTAAATTTATATAAGGATATTTTGGTTGTAGCCAATTACATTATAAAATAATTTTTTTTGATATTAATAAATATTTCACTCATATAAAACTCTTAGAGACACAAATATGATAAGTGGTATGTCTAAATATCGTTACCCTCTAATTGAATGTGATCAATATCTACATATTACCATACAATTTGGAAATTTCTTAAAAAATCACCAGTGATAGTTTTGAGTTTCTTTGTATCTTGTCATCATTAGATATAGATTTTTAGTTTTATAGGACCTTTAGAACTCTAGAGAACATGTCAAATCCTGTTTTAAGGAATCCCACAGATTATAGGATGAAAAATACCCCTGAAAGAGTTATTATATGAGAATAGTTTCAATTTTAACATTTAGATAGAAATATATTAAGATCTATATGGGAATATATGTAGGACTCTAACATGCTGGGATGATATCGGAAAGAGGAAGCTGATAGGTATTGATATTTCCAATAAAATGATTCAGTGTGATCAAACCATTCAGTGGTATATATAATTATAACAAATAGAATTGATGATATATATAGTTAGTAATCTATGAGACATGGATATTGATAGTGGTGAAAAGGTATTCCTCTTGAAATCTCTATAAAAGTGGGTTAGGATATTTTGAATGAAATAGAAGATGATCTCGGGGAATATCATCTTATTTTAGATCCTCGATAACATTTAAGATGTAGCTTATCCCTCAACAGTCCCTCCTGAACTCTATTAAGTATATGAGGTGTTCCAAAAAAGTTTTTAAAAAATTACATACTTGAACATTGAAATTAAATAATCTTTGAATCTGTGAAACTGAAACTTGATCCCACAAATGAGGAATAACCAATGGTAATTATGAATCGAAGAGATATATAGTTCTGCATCAAGACCACTGATCAGATAGATGTTATATGGACAAATCATAAGTTTTATCAAGATACATATTAACCAAAGTCATAATGAGGATAAATTACATTCCATTCATTTTCTTTTATTTAATAATATTTCAAGGATTATATTTTTATATGGTGGTACAATATAATGACCCAAATTCTTGATCTTGTAAAACTATTTAAACGTTTGGCAATTTTTTCTACACCCAACTCTCAACATAAATGAATCCAAATGTATTAGAATAAAACCATTTATAAAGCAATGAAAATTACAAATATTGAAATGAATTAAATGATAATACCATTTAAAGATAAATAATTAAAATGAGTTAATATTGAAATAGGATATATTCAAAAAAATAAATTTTATTTATTTATGAATTTTTTTAAAAGATAAATTTCAAAATTTTGGAAATAGAATTTAAAAAATAATAATTTTTTTAAATCATTAAAATTTTTATTACGAATTATGATTTTTAAGTTTTATCAAAGAATTTTTATTTTTGGTTGAAATTATTTTTTGAAAATAATACTTTTATGAAATAATCATTATTCCATAATATCTTAAAATATTTAAAAATACAATTTAAGTAATAAAATTAGGATATTTAATTAATTCATTGATCTAATAAATCCTTTTTTCTTACATTTTAAAATTGTATTATAATTTTACAAGGATAAAAAATTATTTTTAGATATTTCTTCTATTTAGGGATTTATGTAAGATTTTTTTGGAAATATTTTAAAAAAACATACCTTTTATTTATGTTATTGTTAAGAAATTTGTTTCATTAAAAATTGAATATGTGATAATATTAACCCGTACTTGAATTTATAATCCTAATATTCAAAAAAAAAATTATGTGAGTTTAATTTAAAATTATCATTTGAATCCATTAATAAATTTATTTGTAAAAATAATTTCACAATTACTTTTGGATTAGAACTTATGACTTATATTAACCTCTTCCTCACTTACAAAATGTTGACCCACCCACCACATAACACTCTCCTATAATTGGATATTATTTTTAAAAATATAAACCATTTTACATAATAGATATCTCTACAATAACTATAAGCATTTTAAACCGTTATAATTACTATGGCCTTCAACTTTAGACATTTTTCTAGAACTAAAATCAACCATCTAAAAAGATTAATACTTTGTCTTGTTATTTTCTTTTACTCAAATCCTTAATAAATAATTGATAAAAAATTCAATATATTTAAATCAATATCATTAGTATGCTTAAATTTAATTATATTATTTTCAAAACATGTATCCAATCCTTCCCATCCTGTTAGAAAGGAAATAACATTGATCTTCTGTATATGCAGGATACCACTTCAACAAAGGGATTTTGTCAATATTTTGTATCCTATTATCTTATCTAGTTACAAGGTTAGATTTTATGAATTATAATTTTTTATGTATAATTTATGATTCTATAATGATAATTCATTATATTCTAGCTTTTTTCAATTAATTGAGAAATTTGATCATCAATTGTGCTTACATGTGGGATACATCCTCCATGAATGATGAATTCATTTTTTCACTACCCCAATCAAGTATGATTTTAGTTGAAATTCTATGATTAGTTATGATATTAAAAAGTAAAAGATATAATACTCATGGTTATTTATATGAAATACAATAAATAATGATCATTATATGATAATATGTCAATATTGGTAAATTGAACGAATCGAGTTCATCGATGTGTTCTTATTTATGAGACTTAAAAAAATAAAACATGCAATGGAATAATAACCATATAGGACTTGTAGTCTTATATTACAGTTACATTAATAGATATTATGTGATGATATTATGGATAAAATGGAATGTCGACACATATCTTATGAAAATAGTTCTAAATAGGAAAGAAAATAAATACCCATTGTTGAAAAATTATTATAACAGTTATTTACTAGAAAAAATTTTAAATAATGAAAAGTATAAATTAAAATGTAAAGGAATATTTTTCTAGAATGGGATACTAACATGTTTATCATTACAACATAATATTTTAATGATCTTATTTGGAATATAAGGGTAATGTTTAGGGATACAGTAACTCAAACGTCACCCATAAAGATATATGTCTTCGTATTTATTTTATTTGAATTATGAGAAATTAATATTTTATTTTAAAAGAATTTGTATTTTAATTTCTATGGAAGAACCTTTTTTGATTCAAATTTAGTAATATGAAATTTTTTCCAGACACTTATTTTTAATTTCACAACTATGGTGTTTTAATTAATATGTTCTCAAAAAAATGAATAGAAATCCCTTTAAAATTTTATTTTCATGATTATTTTTTTCATCCTGAAATAATATATCACTAATGTAGTTTTTTTTCTATCAACATAAACTTTCAATAAATTGTTGATTATTTTGGGTGATCAATTTTCCTATATAAATTATTTAATTGATTATATTATTTTAAAACATTTGGATGTTTGAGTAAACCCCATCTATTTCCATGGGTTCTTTATGAAAATTATATAATTTCCATTATGATTTTTTATGAAACAAATATTATTTTGATGGTTTATTTGTGATAAATAATTGATTTACATTGGGTTATTTTATGAAATCAATTTTTTTGCATGTATTTATTTATGTTGTGGAATATTAATTCATTTGTAATAGAATATGCTGGTATTGATAAATGATGGGTGGGGTCATATATTTCCCATATAATATGTTAGATAAGTGTCCATATCCTATTATATTGGTTTTCATGCATAAATTTTAGAATCATTGGAAAGAATGGTGTAGATGAGGTATTTGATGATTCTATTTTCTGTTGTTTGTCCCATAGTTTGAAACTATTACTCATTATGAGTTTATGCTTTCACGATTCAAGGATTATGTAAAATTATTTCAATCCATGTTATAGATAATATGTTTCTTTTTTGATCTTTTGTTATAATAAGTTCTCATTCCATGTAATTTTAATCTCACTTATATTTGTTGTTTATAATTAATTATTTTACGGTATTTATCTTTTTATATTTTTTATAAATATGGGTTTGATCTCATAACTGATTAAAATTTTATTCACCACATACTGATAATTTATGATGACTCCATTATTATGTTCTCATTTCCTATATAATGAGGTAGAGTCTAGTAGATGTGATTTCTAGAATATTTTCTGGTATAGTAACTTTATGGAGAAATTGACTATGGTTTCTTAAAATAAGCTTATTATGTTGCGAGTCTCCAATGGATATTTACTTATATATCCTTCTTATATATATTTTTGAAATGTAAAGTTTTAAAGAATACAAATTATTTGAAATAAAGAATTTTTATGATGGGTTACTGTGTAGCTAATCTACAAATACCAAAATTGCAACATACCCTCCTATGGATTTTGGTAGACCTTTGATGAAATAAATCATGATGTGTTCCCAATCCCACTAATGGAAAACTAATGGCAGTAAGAAAACTGAAAACCTAATATTTCACTTTTTCCAATATAGAGACTAATAACATCAAAATAAGGTATTTAATGGACTGCTTTATCCTAGAAAAGAAAATATGAATCATCTAGAAATGATATATCATATATATTTAAAGGTTCAATATTAAAAGTGTTCTATAAAACTCACAAATAATATTCTCAAACATCCCCATTAGAACAAACAATGTACCCAAGAACAATATCTGATATTTTTCATCCTATGAATATCTGGTAAGAGCATCACTATAAGATTTATGGTCTAACATAACCTCTACCTTAGAGTCTTCCCCATTGAGGATTTCTACCCCCTGTAATGAGTAATATTACACTTCCACTAGGTATAAAAATCCTTCACTATTGAACCACTCCACATCAAGAAATATCACTCTAAATTCTTCTATTACCCTCCAAACACTCCTAATGTTCGTAAAAACATATCTTCATAATATCCTATTAAACACATCAGAAAAAAATAAAATTTCTGTATGGTTTTAGATATTTCATTTCAAAAGTTCCTAAATAACTCATCTACCCCCATTGATACAGATTTATGTATTATTTATATAAATATTACTTTTGTCCATGTGGTCTAAAAAGACCACAAATCATAATCTTTTGAGGTAATTATTCCATACATTCTAGAAAAAACAATTTCCACAAACTCAATATTAGGGGTTTTGGATTTACTCATAGGAATGAAATTACTAAGATCAATATGAGATTAATTCGTTCTTCTAGATCAATAATCATACCAAATGAAGATGAAATGTGTCATAGAAAACATTGAAACACACTATCTCCTCCACAATCCAATGAATATAAAAACCAACCCACATCCCCCTTAAGTATTTGGACGAGTCTTAATAATAAATGATATATATAAAGTTATTTTTCTTTATATTAAATTCTATAAACATGGGCATAATCATAGAAATGTTAGAAATGATCCTTCAGTAATATCCCATGGGATTAGGAAAACTATGTAACTCTAAAACATTCTTTGGTTCTAAAAAAGTTATAATTTCCATTATCATCAAACAATATGTATATACTCCAAACTATGTCACCACATTAGAAAAAAATTAATTTTTTTATCGAAATATTACATTTATATAACATTATGCAGATTTTATAGTGTTGAAAAAATAAAAAAAATATGTTTTTCTCATAATGATCATCTTTTAAATTCTATTATATAATAATTTGGTCATTAGAAACAGAAATTATCTAATTTAAGAACACATAAATCATAGAGTTCAGGAGTCTTTTCAATATATTCAGGTATTTTATGATATTAATTGACATTACCATGAACAAAGAGTTCCTATAACATCCCTTCATGATACTTTTTGGTATAACCTTTCCATTCAACCACATTCTATGATACATGGATTGTATATCAATTCTCAAAAAACATGAAAATTTTAATATATTGAATGAATAATATATTCTCAAAATAAAATCATGGTTGCCGAGCATTACCTAATTTATCCATTGGTAGACAATAAAAAATAACATGGCCCAATCATCAATCATAGAGAATAAAAATGGATCACTATAATGTGATATATCGTGTTGGATGAAGCCCTTTTTCGTCAAAATATAAATCCATATCCTCAATGCCTAGAACTCACAATGTTTTTATATTATAAGGATCTATCAAGACAGGAGAGGCACCACACTGTGTCTCATTTCTGAACTTAATAACTCATTGGGGGGGGGGGTATTATCACATTTTCTTTGAGTAAAATAACTAGAAATTCATTGATTACTCATTGAAAATAAATTACATATTCCTCAATTGAATCCATTAAAATTTCTTTTTTGATAATAAATTTGGGGATCTAAATTCCAATATCTCAATTGATGATCCTATAATGGAAAAAATGACTCCAATTATCATTTAATTTCATATAACATAATTCTCCCCTTGAAATAATATATGACTACATGAGAGTATTATAACAATTCCATACTAAGGATGACATCATATGGATGTATCTATGGTTCAATTAAATACCATAAATGTTGATTCAAACCCATTACCAGTATACGACCCCATCACCCATCAATCATACCTGAAATAATAATGACTAGAATAGTCAACACCCAGGGAATTAGAATCCAATCCTACTTTGAATCCATAGGCATAGACCTAGTAAGGTGTAATGAATTAATATAATTATTATGAAAAAAGAATGAAGTATAAAACAATGAAAATAAATTGTTATTTCTCCACAAAATCCATAGAAAATCTACCATTGGAATATCCACAACTTGTAACTGAATATTTCTATCTCTTAGGCCTCTATTTACCTAATCATGTTACCTTAATGATCATGCTCAACCCTATTTATCTAAGGTACGAGAAAATAAAATATTTTCCTCTTCATGATACATATCTCATTGGAATCCTAAATCTTTTCTAGAAATACTAATAAGTCTTACTTTAAGGTAACCACATCTACGGATAATATGGAAATATACCACCTACATCGTGTTTGTTGCATTAAATAGTCAATCATTAAAATCATTTATGGATCTAATGTGCACAATAATATATTTGTTTAATGAATCCTTCGGATAAATCCCCTCATTCACCTCCATCTAGGCCCATTCTATTCAAGAACCCCTAATGAATCCCCTCCAAAAAAAATCCAGGCCCCATATAAATCCCCTCATTCACCTTCACCATCTTTTAAAAATTAAAATACATTTTAAATACAAATAGGGTATCTTAATAATGAAAAACAAGGCATAGTGAGTCATCCCATAATTAAACCAATGACTACCTATTAAGGAAAATATTTTGGGAATAGAGAAAAAGGTCATTAAATCAGATCTTTAGTGCTTTTATGTTTGGAGTCCCCTATTCAAAGGATAAAAACACAAACCTATTTATGATAATAAATGATTATGATAAGAACTCTATATGAATCATCCTATGAAAATCATCCCATCAATCCACTTCATCTTACCATGATCCAATATCAAAAATCTACAACTATAAAACTACCCATTTTATATGGATGAAAACCAATGGAAAACAGTAATGGAACCTAACATTGATCGAAATAAAGTATATTTTTTTTCTTCTTAAACTAATACTCCCTGTCTATATCAGAGACACTCACCTAGTAATTCACCATGAACTGACACTGGAACACATATATCATCATCCAAAAAGACTTAACTTCCTCAAAAAGGTTATCCTTAGGTTGGTTAATAAGATCATCCTACTAAACCACAACAACCTAAACAATGTAAAAATGATTAAGAGCATGTATCCATGAAAGAATAAATGGAAAATATTATAAAAAAAATTGATTCAATTTTTGTATCGTTTGATTATATCTAATAAACATCTCCCATTATCACCCCAATTCAATTACATGTTCTTTAAAGATTGATGCATGTACATTTCCTATGTTTCTTCCCAAAAATTAGTATTATAATTAATATGGATTTTTAATTAATTATGGTCCATCAGTTTTTTGATCATGGACCCTAATCATATATGTCCTAGAAGGTACCTCTTCATACATATAATTCTGTGTTTGAATAAATATATTTTAACTACCAAACCCATGAAATACACACTAGTGAATAACTAAAAATTCCATCATAAATATAAAAAATTTATTTGAATATATCCTATAATGACTCACCCAATATATTATCCCCTCTTGATTCTATAGTGGAGAAAAGTGTGACCACCATGACACATCACTAATAGGGCCTTGATGTACAACTGCATTCAAGTGTATGAAACATGAAAATGGAACACAGAACCCTCATATATATCTACAATAATGAAATGAAACTACTAATTAATTCCATATAATCACTAAAACCACAATTCCATTACAATAATTTTGCATGGAAATATCACATATAAATAAAACCCTAGAATAATATTAATAAATTATTTTTGTTTTTAAAGAATTTATGACAATAGATCCATACTCTATGATACTATTGTATATCTCAACCTATAAAACTAAGCCTAGAAAAATAAAAATTTAATTAATACATATACATGTGAGAATGAACTTATAACCTATAACATTTGAATTAACATCACTCATGAAAATATGAAATAATTATACTATGTTTTAGTTAATAAATATAACAATAAATAAGATCATTAGAGATGAACTATCACCCACCCTCACTTTATCTTACTCATTATTATTTTCTCAAATTTTAATAACTTTAAATTTGATGAAAATTTAAAAATGTAACTTCTGACAACATAAGAACAGGTTTCTTACTATCACACACTTATTTAAAACACCCCAGTTCCTAAAAATAATCAACAAATGTTCATTTGTACATCACATATATTGTCAATATCATACAACATATCACATCAGAATCATTATTATAATCACATATCCACCAAAAAATACTATACTCTGAAAACACATAAAAAAATTACATATATCCACTATGGTAGGTTATTAAGAACATTAATCACATCATGATTGTGCCCCAAACAAGATATGTATGTCCCCTAATAAATACTATCATCTGATCCCCATGAGTAAATCATCCATTATATTCATAACATAGTATTAATCCACTAAATCATGAATTTTTATACATATAATGAGCCATCATAGCCCATAACACACACTTTGAATGGAGTGAGAGAGAGAGGAATTAGTCATCCATTCATTCCTAGGACATCTAAGATGATAGGGGAAGCACATAGTACTAAAGAAATTTTTTCATTGATAATGTTATCAAACCTAAAGGGTTCTCAACTAAACAGATTGACACATCCATTTGGTTCACCACACTATCACCACCACATACTACAACCGATGTAAATTACCACACCCCAATAGGCTCCACATCTCCTATGAAATAACCATTCCACATTTAACAATTAATCAAATAATTAACCTTTTAAATTTCTACAATTACAAAAAATGTTATTGTAAAAACCTAAGTAATTATAATTTTTTTTTCATTAAGGGATTAAACAATTAAATTCATTATAAATTTATAATTAAATTAGTGCAATTTATCCAAAATTAATGAATCTATAGTAATATATTAGTAACATGACCTATGATAGTATAAATAAAATTTATCTATCTTATAATGGAAAATATTATATATTTATATCCTAGAATAAGTATATAAATGTTTTGAAAATGATACATTAATTGTTTATATTTTTGTGAAATAGAAATGTTTATTTACAATTTAAGAATTAAAATAATTAAGTAAAATAAATTTTATGTCCATAAAATAGTTTCAAAAATTGATATTTTGTGGTCTTATGATTTTATGATAACTTTACAAGACCTTGATTAATTTTTCAAAGTGTCATAAAATCAGTTTTAATTTTTAAATTAGTATTTTTTGAATAAATGATGATTTTAATTAAAAATTAATTTTCTCATATTTAGAAAATTATTTTCATCAAATTGAGTTCGTTTTTGAATAATTCAAGTTTAAAAATTGTTATGTTGAATTATTGGATGTTTTAAGAAATACTTGAAATTTTAGTTAATTGTAAAATATGGTAAAATATGGTATATATAAATTATATGATAAATAAACGATTAATAGAGTCATTTCTAATGTAATAAAAAAATTTAGACATCCCCTGCATTATTTTAATTTTTTAGTGATAATTCTCAAACTATTCCTGTCACGCCCGGACTTTATTGAGGTACAAGTTTAATTTTAAATTTTTATTTCATAAATTAATTACCAGTTTATTTAAATTATTTGTTTTTATCATGGGCTTAACCTAGTGCGGGTTGCCTGTTGTGGTAACGATGTGCGTGCGCGGGCCTTGTGCCACTCGGCGCATGGGCAGGGGATGGGCAAAGCCATGCAGCTTTGCCATTTCAATGCATGGTGCACGTTGCCCGGACGATTCAAATAACATATGTTAACTTCAGTTTTATTATTATTATGTGTATTATTATTATTATCGATACTATCATTATTATTATTATTGATATTGTAATTATTTTTATGCTTTTATTATTGTTAATATTATTAATATTGTTATGCTATGAGATTATTATTATTATTTCTTATTATTGTTATGTTATTATTATTATTATTACTACTATTAATGTTTTTATTTCTAATATTATTATGATATTAATATCACTATTATATTTTAATCATTATTATTTTGTTTAACTTTTATCCCCCCCGAAACCCTAGCCGCCACCCCCTTTTTATTTTTATTTTTATTTTTTTCCCTTTCTTTATTTTCTTTTCTTCCTCCCCATGCACCTCTTCTTTTTCTTCTTCATCCGGCAGCTCCTCTTCTCCTGCTCACCGCACCCTTCCTCCCCCTTTCTCCTTCTTTTCTCCTTCTTATCTTCCTTTCCTTCTTCTTCTCTTCTCACCGGTGGTCTCCCCCTCCCCTCATCTCCCTTCAAAGCTGCGTCCCGCACTGCGCCCCTATTGCACCCGCAGCGGACCAGCCACGCTGCACCGCGCCACAACTCTCCTCCCGCAGGACCAGCTCGACTCTGCCCCGGACTTCCTCTAACCTAGAACCGCTCCTCCCTATTCCCGGCCTCCTTCATGACTGCCCTCGCTATCCCCTCCCGAGCCGCCCTTGCTGCACCCCTGCTGCAGCCACCCGCACCCGCGCCCCCATGCCGCTCTCCTTCCTCCTCCGTCCAGCCAGCCTGCCCCCTGCCCGGTCTCCTTCCCCCTCCGCCCAGCCGGCGCGCCGCCTCCCCGCTCGGCCGCATTTCTTCGTTCCCGCGGCTCCCCACTCTTGTGCCCCCTGTTCGGCCACCCTCCTCCAACAATCCTCCGGTTTGTTCTTTTTTTTTTATTATTATTTTAACTTATCTAAGATATCAATGTTTTCTTTTGTATTATTATTAATATGTTAATTATTATATTATTACTATAATTATTATTCTTTTATTATTATTATGTCACTAATAATAATAATAATATATTATTATTATTATTGTTACTATTATCACATTATTTTTATGTTATTGTTTTTATTATAATATTGTCATTATTATTATATTATGGTTATTCTATGATTTTTATTATTATATTATTATCAATATTATTATTATATTAATATGCGATTATCATTATTATTATATTATGTTATTATTATTACTATTATTATTATGTTATTGTTATTATTATTATCATTATTATTATTATGTTAACATTATCATTGAACCTGTTGAACGATCTGCTGTTTTAGGACTATTTGACGGCGCAATACTGTGCGAACTTTACGCAACGAGAATTTCGCGCTGTTTCGCTTTCCCTTCCTATTTGAGGTAGGTGATTCCTCACTAAATTATCATCTGGCGATCTTTTGCGTGTTGGTTTAATTTTTTAGCACCCTGCTAATAAGTTTCCATGCTGAAAAATTAGTTCTGATTACTTTTTAAATGTGCATCTAATTTTCCAGTACTATATTTATGTTATGCAAGTCCATTTTTAGTGTGAAAACTTACTTTGGCTGTTTATTATTATTTGTAAACTGTGCAATGTGTGAGTTAGAAAGTGCAAATAACCCAGTTTGTGTTTTGGCGTGTCAGATTATGTTTTATTATATAAAGGGGTTTTGAGTGACTATTTATCCTTAAAAAATTTTTGCGAAATGTTTGAAAACTAATCAATAATTTTTATTCTTAGTGGTTTTCTTAATTAACAAAGTGATTTCATTAAGTTATGCGTCTAGTTTAATTTAAAGCGTAAGGACTGGGGTTTAATTTTTTTTATAAAAAAAAGGTTTTGGTGTGTGTGTGGTTTTCAAAGAGGGTATCTGTGTGTAGGTGACACGTTTGGCTCTAAGTGCTAATGATACATGTTATGTGAACTTCGATCTTTGGGTGAGCACAAGGAGGGAAGCCGGGGTATTAGGTGGGGAGACTAGGACAAGTGAGCTAGTGTTCCAGAGATGACCCGACCCGGTCTCACTGGCAGGTTTGACGATTGCAACACTAACTAAACATATGATATCTAAATTTCTTGGCCTTCTGAGCCATGTGTTCTGAGGGTCGTGGCTTTATAAGCCATGTGTTCTGAGGGTCGTGGCCACCTAAGCCACGTTTCACCGAGACACGACGTTCTAGGGTCCCTCATGCTCTAGTACCCTTTTTTGGGTTTTCCCATCTTTTGGTGCTACCGGTTACTTTTCATGCACAATGATACGTGATATGTCACTTGAATTTTACACTAATGTGTTTATCCTCAACTTTCTTTCCTTTAAATCGTTTTATAAAAACCATTTCTTTTGCACTTCTTTCTTTCTTTATTTAGCATTGCAAATGGTTTTCCTTTTTATAGTTGTGTTTAAAATCTTTTCTTGGTGATATCCTATTGGGCGATTGCTCACACCCTACTTACACCCTTGGGTGTAAGTAGATTTGTTTACTTCTGATATAGGTAAGGGTCTAGCTTTTGGGAGCAGTGGTTCAGGGTGTTAGCAGGCCTATCTACGTGGCATTTTGGTGGTTGATTAGGGGCGATGTCCTCACACTGGACGACAGTTCTTAGGTCGGTTTTTGGTCACCTTTTTTTTGTGTTGTTTGGGTTTTGAGTACTTGTGAACCAAAAACATGTTTGGTTAAATGCATGTTTGACTGTAACCTTCAATTTTTTTTGGTTTACTTTGGTTGGCTGCTTTATATTTGTTCATTCAGGTAAATCATTCCGAAAGTTTATTTTGATCCCCGGACACTTATGCCAGCCCATGGGGATCGGGAACGCCCTTCGGGCCTTGCTGCGGGCCGGGTCGGGCGTCGAGATGTTGGATACCCGATTCGGATCGTGACAAAATGGTATCAAAGGTAGGTTAGTTGGTGGTTTATGTTATCTGGGATGAGTTGGATTATATAGGAGTTGGGTCTGTCGGGGATCAGAATTCATGTTGCGAGTAGGGTGCCTGGCCAGCACGCCTCGTGACAGATACTGAGTCACCATGGGATGTCAGGGTGCTTGTTCGACTTCTTTTCTAGGTGGGACGTGCAGGCTGCAGATTATACGTGGACACCAGGCAAGAAAGTAGAGTTTTTTCACGAAGTCATTTTTTCATGTTTAGTTTATTGATGAATATTTATCTTGTAGGGGAAAAAATTATTTCCTTTTTATTGATGGTTTTCCTTCTTGATTGTTGCCATTTTTCAGTAAGATGCCTCCCCAAAGAGCTCCTATGCACCCACGGGAGGAAGCCGGAGAGAGTTCTCCCGCGCCGCTTGATCAGAGATTGGTAGAGGTGATGGTCTGAGCCGTTCTGTCTTTGGGACAAGGGGCGACTCTTGTCCCCGCCCCTATTCCAGCTAGAGGGGAAGAATTTGGATCCAGGAAGGATAGAGATCAATAGTTTCTGAGGAGCAAACCTCTTTTTTCTGGGGTGGTTCAGAACCTCAGGAGGCAGAGGAGTGGCTTGAAAAGATAGAACACATGTTCGATTTCCTTGACACACCAGAGGAAGTTAGGGTGATGTGTGCCTCGTTTCAACTAGAGGGATCCAGTCGAAAATGGTGGGAATCAGTGGTACAGGATGGGAAACATGAGCACATGAGCTGGAAAGATTTCAAGGGTATCTTCGAGGAGCAGTATTGTCTAGAGTTCATAGCCTATGCTAGATCTTGGGAGTTCATGGAGCTTTCGTAGGGGAATCAGACAGTGATGGAGTATGCGAATCGCTTTGCTGAATTGGTATGGTACGCACCTGAGATAGTTTCGAGTGAATTATTGAAATCTCGGAAGTTTGAGAAGGGCCTTCGACCAGAAATCCACTCCTAGGTTTTCTTATTCAAGCTGAAGACTTATGATAAGGTGGTCGATCGTGCTTGTATGGCCGAGATTTACCAGAAGGGAAAGTCGGGGTTTTTTGGATCAGTGTCAGGGCTTGGCAGTGGCAGATCATCTGAGAAGAAGAGGAAGTGTGATGAGCAATGGAAGAAGAGTGATGGCAGCTCAGGTCATCCTCCCAGACTGTTTTCATCTGGGGCTTCTGGTGCAGGGTCCATAGTGTGCCATCAGTGCAGAAGGGTAGGGCACATGCGACCTGTTTGTCCTTACCCTCCCAGACCATGCCATGGATGTGGAGTTGTGGGACATCTGCAGCGCTTCTGCAGGATTGCACGCCCATACCAGAGTGGGGCTGGATCGGTGGCTTCCAGAGGGGTATCAGTTCAGTTAGAGCCAACCAGAACGACATGATCTTGGTTCGGTGGCCATGGTGGTAGGACCGGATCATCTTTAGGGCAGATCCAAATAAGGCCAGAGCCGCAGGTGAGTGGTCATTCTCATGCAGGGACCAGGCAATTGCATGCTATGGATCAGGCACCAGCGAGGTCTGATGTAGGGCCTTCGAAGGTTCGATGTACTATTCTGGTTGCATCTTCTATAGCTGCAGTTTTATTTGATATGGGTGCTTCATTTTCTTTCATATCTGCTCATTTTGTGAATCTGTTGAACCTAACAACTGAGCTGTTATCATTTTCTATGGAGTTAGTAACACCGCTGGGGAAAAAGAGGGAGCAAGGCCTTAAGTGCCGATCGTGCGCACTCTCTGTTTCGGGAGTCGAGATGGAATGGGATTTCTTGGTCCTTGACATGGACCTATTTTATGTGATCCTCAGTATGGACTGGATGGTGCTCTTCCAGGCACATATTGATTGCACAGGGCGGCTTACCACGTGTAGTGGATGAGTTCCGAGAGGTCTTCCCAGATGATTTTTCTGGCTTACCCCCATAGCAGGATGTGGAGTTCTCGATTGAGTTGGTGCTAAGAACACAGCCTATATCTCTTCCCTCATATCGCATGGCCCCCACTGAATTGAGGGAATTAAAGATACAACTGGACGATTTGGAATCCAAAGGATTCATTCTCCCGAGAATCTCTCCTTGGGCCGCACTAGTTTTATTCATGAAGAAGGCCGATGGAACCCTTCGGTTGTGCATTGATTGCCAGAAATTGAACAAGTTAACCATCAATAATAAATACCATTTGCCTCAGATTGAATATTTGTTCGACCAGCTAAAGGGGGAAAAGTGGTTCTCCAAGATTGATTTGCGCTCGGGATACCACTAGCTCAGAGTGAGAGAAGCAGATATCCCGAAGACAGCTTTCCGAAGCAGGTACGGTCAATTTGAGTACTTGGTCATGCCTTTCGTTCTGACGAATGCTCCTGCAGTTTTCATGGAACTCATGAATAGGGTGTTCCACCAATATCTCGACTCATTTGTTATGGTATTCGTGGATGAAATCCCGGTTTATTCTGGACCTGAGGAGGAGCATGAGCATCACCTGCGCGTTGTTTTGGGCACTTTGCGGGATCACCACCTGTATGCCAAACTCTTGAAGTGCACTTTCTGGATCTGGTAAGTGAAGTTTCGGTGGCATTTCATCTCAGAACAAGGTTTTTCAGTGGATCCCAAAAAGATCAGGGAGGTTATGTCTTGGGAGCAGCCGAGAAATGTGTTTGAGATCAGTATTGTTTTGGGCTTGGCTGGTTATTACAGGCACTTTGTCAAGGATTTCTTGTGACTTGACTCCCCCATGACCGTACTCACCCAGAAAGGGGTGAAGTTTGAGTGGAGCCCATAGTGCCAAGCATCTTTTGAGGAATTGAAGCGGCGGTTAACCACTGCACCTGTTTTGACCTTACTAGAGTCAAGAAAGAGCTATGTGGTGTACTGTGATGCTTCAGGTACGGGCCTTGGATGTGTGCTCATGCAGGATGACCGTGTTGTGGTTTATGGTTCTCACCAACTCCGGTTGCATGAGAAGAACTATCTGACTCACAACTTAGAGTTGGCGGCGGTGATGCATGCTTTGAAGACGTGGTTCCACTATCTTTGTGGGGAGAAGTTTGTGGTCTATTCTGACCATAAAAGCATTGCCAATATTTTATTTCAGAAGGATCTAAATTTGAGGCAGTGCCGCTAGGTCGAGTACCTGCTGGGTTTTGATTTTGATATTGTCTATACCCCTGGCAAGGGTAATTTGGTAGCTGACGCTTTGATCAGAAAAGTACCAGTGTAGGCGTTGAGGAAGTCCAGCGATGAGTGGGCTTTGATGGGTCTCTTCGCCCAGATGCACTTGGAGAGCAGGGAGCACAGTAGAGGTACTTTCTTGGCTAGCATCGAGTTGACTCCTGCTCTTCTAGAGTTGATTCAGCGGAAGCAGCCTGGTGATTAGCTGTGTCAGCGATCTATGCAGTTTCTTCATGGTGGGGAGACTCCTTCTGTTTGGTCTTTGTCTTCCCAGAGGGTCCTATGCTTCAAGGGCCATGCTGTAGTGCCGTTGTCTCTGCGGAAGGTGGTGATGCAGGATAGCCACCAATATTAGTGGGTCGTCCATCCTGGTACCACCAAGATGTATTAAGATGTTCACCTTAAGTTCTGGTGGCCAGGTATGAGACATGACATATCCGTCTTTTTATCAAGATGCTATACTTGCCATTATGTAAAAGCAGAGCATCAAAGACCATCTGGCCTAATCCAGCCATTACCCATTCCTACCTGGAAGTGGGACGAGGTCTCCATGGACTTCATCATTGGATTGCCTCTTACACCTCGAGGGAGGAATGCTATCTGGGTAGTGATTGACCGCTTAACCAAGTCAGCTCACATTATTCCGATCAGAGATACAACGAAGGTGGAGGAACTGGGCCGCTTGTATGTTCATGAGGTGGTCAGAATTCATGGTGTGCCGTTGGTAGTTGTTTCTGATAGGGACCCACGCTTTACATCTCAATTTTTGGGAGGCCTCCAGAAGGCTTTGGGGTTGCAAATTAAGATGAGCACAGCATACCATCCTTAGACCGATGGCCAGACGGAGTGGGAGAATTAGATTCTGGAGGACATGCTCCGAGCCTGTGTGTTAGATTTTGGAGGCTCATGGGATAGCCATTTGGGAGTAGTCGAGTATTCTTATAAAAACAGTTACCAGTCTTCCATCAGAATGGCACCCTTTGAGGCGCTCTAGGGCCAGGATTGTCGGACTCCTCTGTGTTGGGCTGAGGTAGGAGAGGCCTTGCTCATGGGACCGAGTCTTGTTCAGGAGACGCCTGAGAAGGTCAAGCTGATTAGGTAGCGGTTGTTGACATCTCAGTGTCGCCACAAGTCTTATGCATATCAGAGGTGGCGAGATCTTGAGTTTTCAGTGGGGGACAGAGTGTTCCTGAAAGTGGCCCCTCGTTTGGGTCACCGTCGTTTGGGGAAGCAGGGGAAGCTAACACCGAGATATGTCAGACCTTTCGAGATTCATGAACGGATTGGCAAGGTGGCATACATATTATCTTTGACCTCGCAGTTGAAATAGATTCACGACGTATTTCATGTCTCCCAACTAAATAAGTACAACCCTGATCCGTCGCTTGTGCTGAATTGGGAGGAGATGGAGATAGAGTCCGACTTGTCTGTGGTTGAGCGACCAGTGCGTATAGTGGATTCTCAAGAAAAGGTGTTGTATGGAAAGTCCATTACTCTAGTCTGTGTTCTTTGGCAGCATGGGAATGATGAGCACGAGTCTTGGGTGCGGAAGTCATGGTTTGAGCCGGAGTACCCATTTCTATTCTCTGATCAGGATTTGAGCTGACTTTCTGACGGCAGAATGTTTTCAAGGTGGGAAGAATTGTCACGCCCGGACTTTATTGAGGTACAAGTTTAATTTAAAATTTTTATTTCATAAATTAAGTACCTGCTTATTTAAATTATTTGGTTGTATCATAGGCTGAACATGGTGTGGGTTGCCCGTTGTGGTAACGATGTGCGCGTGCGGGCCTTGCACCACTCGGTGCACGGGCAGGGTATGGGCAAAGCCATGCAGCTTTGCCATTTCAACACACGGTGCCCGTTGCACGGACGATTCAAATAACAGATGTTAACTTCAGTTTCATTATTATTATGTATATTATTATTATTATCGATACTATTTTTATTACTATTGATATTATTATAATTTTTATGCTTTTATTATTGATAATATTATTAATATTGTTATGCTATGCGATTATTATTATTATTTCTTATTATTGTTATGTTATTATTATTATTATTATTATTATTACTACTACTATTAATGTTTTTATTTCTAATATTATTATGATATTAATATAACAATTATATTGTAATCATTATTATTTTGTTTAACTTCCCCCCCTGAAACCCTAGCCACCACCCCCTTTTTATTTTTATTTTTATTTTTCTCCCTTTCTTTCTTTTCTTTTCTTCTTCCCCACGCACCTCTTCTTTTTCTTCTTCATCTGGCAGCTCCTCTTCTCCTAATCACCGCACCCTTCCTCCCCCTTTCTCCTTATTTTCTCCTTCTTCTCTTCCTTTCCTTCTTCTTATCTTCTCACCACCGGTCTCCCCCCTCCCCTCATCTCCCTTCAGAGCTGCGTCCCGCACTGCGCCCCTGTTGCACCCGCACCGGACCAGCCACGCCGCACTGTGCCGCAACTCTCCTCCCGCCGGACCAGCTCGGCTCCGCCCCGGACTGCCTCGCACCCAGCACCGCGCCTCCCTATTCCCGGCCTCCTCAGCGACTGCCCTCGCTATCTCCTCCCGAGCCGCCCCTACTGCACCCGTGCTGCAGCCACCCGCACCCGCGCCCCCCTGCCGCTCTCCTTCCTCCTCCGTCCAGCCAGCACGCCCCTTGCCCGGTCTCCTTCCCCCTCTGCCCAGCCGGCATGCCGCCTCCCCACTCGGCCACATTTCTCCGTTCCTGTGGCTCCCCACTCCTGCGCCCCCTGTTCAGCCACCCTCATCCAACAAACTGCCAGTTTGTTCTTCTTTTTTTTATTTTATTTTATTTTATTATTTTAACTTATCTAACAAGATATTAATGTTTTCTTTTTATTATTATTAATATGTTAATTATTATATTATTACTATAATTATTATTCTGTTATTATTATTATGTCAATAATAATAATAATATTATTATATTATTATTGTTACTATTAACACATTATTATTATGTTTTTGTTATTATTATAATATTGTCATTATTATTATATTATGGTTATTCTATTATTGTTATTATTATATTATTATCATTATTAATATTATATTAATATGCGATTATCATTATTATTATATTATGTTATTATTATTACTATTATTATTATGTTATTGTTATTATTATTATCATTATTATCATGTTAACAATATCAATGAACCTTTTGAACGATCTGCTGTTTTAGGACCTATTTGACCGAACAATACTGTGCGACCTTTACGCAATGAGAATTTCGTGCAGTGTCGCTTTCCGTTCCTATTTGAGGTAGGTGATTCCACACTCAATTATCATCAGGTGATCTTTTGTGTGTTGGTTTAATTTTTTTAGCACCCTGATAATTAGTTTCCATGCTGAAAAATCTAATCTGATTACTTTTTAAATGTGCATCTAATTTCCCAGTAGTATATTTATGTGATGCAAGTCCATTTTTAGTGTGAAAGCTTACTTTGGCTATTTATTATTATTTGTAAACTATGTAGTGTGTGAGTTAGAATGTGTGGATGACCTAGTTTGTGATTTGGCATGTCAGAATATGTTTTATTATATAAAGGGGTTTTGAGTGACTATTTAACCTTTAAAATGTTTTGTGACATGTTTGAAAACTGTTCAATAATTTTTTTTCTTATTGGTTTTCTTAATTAACAATGTGATTTCGTTTAGTTATGCTTCTAGTTTAATTTAAAGCGTAAGCAGTGTGGTTTAAGTTTTTTTATAAAAAAAATATTTGGTGTGTGTGTGGTTTTCAAAGAGGGTATATGTGTGCTGGTGACATGTTTGGCTCAAAGTGCTAATGAGACATGTTATGTGAACTTCGATCTTTGGGTGAGAACAAGGATGGATGTTAGGGTATTATGTGGGGAGACTAGGACTAGTGAGCTAGTGTTCCGGAGATGACCTGACCCGGTCTCACTGGCTGGTTTGACGATTGCAACACTAACTAAACATATGATATCTGAGGGTCGTGGCCTACTAAGCCACGTGTTCTAAGGGTCGTGGCCTTCTAAGCCACGTGTTCTGAGGGTCGTGGCCACCAAAGCCACCTTTCACCGAGACACGATGTTCTAGGGTCCCACATGCTCTAGTACCCTTTTGGGGCTTTCCCATCCTTTGTTGCTACCGGTTACTTTGCGTGCACAATGATACGTGATATGTCACCTGAACTTTACCCTAATGTGTTTATCCTGAACTGTCTTTCCTTTAAATCGTTTATGAAAACCATTTCTTTTTCACTTCTTTATTTCATTATTTAGCATTGAAAATGGTTTGCCTTTTTATAGTTGTGTGTGGAATCTTTTCTTGGTGATATCCTGCTGGGTGATTGCTCACACCCTACTTACACCCTTGGGTGTAAGTAGATTTGTTTACTTCTGATATAGGTAAGGGTCCAGCTTTTGGGAGCAGTGGTTCAGGGTGTTAGCAGGCCTATCTACGTGGCATTTTGGTGGAGGCTTAGGGGCGGTGTCCTCACACCAGACGACAGTTCTTAGGTCGGTTTTTGGTCTCCTTGTTTTTTTGTGTTGTTTGGGTTTTGAGTACTTGTGAACCATAAACTTGTTTGGTTAAATGCACCTTTGACTGTAACCTTCACTTTTGTTTGGTTTACTTTGGTTGGCTGCTTTATATTTGTTCATTCACGTAAATCGTTCCCAAAGTTTATTTTGATACCCGGGCACTTGTGCCAGCCCGTGGTGATCAGGAATGCCCTTAGGGCCTTTCCGCGGGCCGGGTTGGGGGTCGAGTTGATGGCGACACGATTCGGTTCGTGACAATTCCTTATCTAGAACAGAAATAATGATTGAATAAATATATTAATCGAAAAACACCCCTATCCTCCACTATAAATAGTACCCCTCTCCACTTTTTCAAGTCTCATCTAATTCCCTTGAATATTAATTAATTTATAACCAATTATATTACCATGTTTCTTCCCCATCTCCAAGACTAGTTTATATACCCAAAATCCCAAAACCAAGTTCCCTAAGGTGGTTCTCAATGTGAAGAATTTAACTTGTACAATAATTTTTCTATTTATATTATTTTCCTTTAAATTTCTTTTATTTTGATATTATTTTTTCACCACCCCCATCCAATTTATATGATAAATTAGATATTGTAAATATAATATAAGTTTTTTTGTTAATGGAATAACCATCATCAAACCTCTCATATTATTCTCTTTTACAAAAAAAGAAAACTTTGTCTGTGATGTACTGATTTACCGTCATCATCGATGATGTGTTTTTCGATTCCATTAATACAATAAATTCCAATATTAAGACCGTTATTATAGTTAAAAATAAATTTATTAGACATATTATATGTTATTTAATAATTTTGAACCAATATATAAACATGATATTGAATAAAATGAATGATGATCGTGATGGTCATAAAAAGAACAAAATAATTTACATCATTTTTATTAATGTTTTATCAAAAGATAATTCCTCATATAAAATAATATATATGGATTATTTTATAATTATGAAATTATATAAATACCATCTCATACCACATCTATAGGTTTTCTTCCATTCGACAAGAAATTCCATAATGAACCAACCATA
The DNA here is from genome assembly GCA_963277665.1 of Viscum album. Lineage (NCBI taxonomy): Eukaryota > Viridiplantae > Streptophyta > Magnoliopsida > Santalales > Viscaceae > Viscum > Viscum album. The sequence goes on from OY728122.1 coordinate 1,261,931,765, forward strand.
TAAACCATGAAATAAATGCACCAAAAATAATGAAAATAACAAGATATTATTAATAAATGGGTGTAAAGATGTTCTAAAAATATCATATATATAATTAAAAACATTAATATGATTCTCTTATATAATAATAAAACACTTTAAACCAATATACATTTTTTATGACATTTGATGTAAGAAGATCTTGGGGTAAGTGAATTTCCATTTAAAGTCATATTTAATATCTCTTTTTAAAAAACTAAAAAGGAATGTTTCATAATGAAAATATTATGGGTTAATGATAATATCTGGGTTCTTGGGAAATCTTTATGATGAATTTTGGGACCTATTTGTCCCTCTAAATCATTGGGTATGTTTATGCAGGATTTTGACTATAATGGTAACTCCAAGTGTAACTGTGATGGTTACACCATAATGTAGTCATGAGGGTTACATTTTAATGTAGAAATGTGGGTTAAAAATCATATGGTATATACAAGCATTAAAATATTTTTTATGTAATTACACATGAAACCTATATGGTTTTATTAATTTTTTCTTTGTTATATGAAAATCCCATGTTTCAAAAAATTAATTATTTAATACTTTATTGGTTAGAAGTATGTCGTTGTGAAAATGTTTTCATTTGTTTATAATAATTCATGGAAAAACTCTATACAATTTTTTATGTACCTTACTAATCATTTTGTGATTATAACATGTTTGAAAATGTTTTTCGAAGGTTTTAATGTTGGGTAAGAGAAAATAATAAGTCAATACGAATGTTGAGAAGCATTTTCACGAAATGATTCCATGTTGATTAAAAACAATCCTATATTGGAATAAAAGGGTAGTATTTTATTATTAAACACATTTTAGTCATGAGGATTGATAAGTATGAATTATATCTTAATTGTATAAAAGTATAAACCAGGAATATATTTGGGAATTCAATGAATTCAATTCTATAATAATTATCTATATTATGTAATGTTTATGAAAAAGATCTTATTATTACTATCAGATCATAGTTTAAATAACATTACATGTTAGGATGTTATTAATAGTGTAAATATAAATTATTTTTATCTTATACTTAAGTTGAAATGTTAATGAATTTTAAGATTACCATGTTTCTATATCTAAGATATGTTTATTCAGAATGGGTTTCCCTAGAAAGAATAAGAAGTTGGAGTAGGAAGGCACCGAGAGGAAGATATATTTTTTAATCCACGACCAAGAATTTTGGAAATAAGAAAAAATTAGTTTTTTATAGTAATATATTATTTGAATAAGGCTATATATGGAAGTGGAATCCCAACAAGAGAACAACTAGAACGACCACAAAGGAACATGATGATAGTTGAACATTTCATGATGGTAACAACCCTCTTACTTTTACTGGATCCTCTAACGCAATGGTGGATGAAGGGTTGAACTAATACCTTGAGAAAATATTTGATATCATGTGGTTTTTGAATTATTAGAATTTTAGTATTTATATTTATAGTTTTGATGGTGAATCCAATAATTTGTTTTTAATTGTCAAAACTATAAGGGATAGTGAGGAGAATGATTCCTTGGAATCAGCTGAATTTATGAATTTTCTCCTTTATAATTACCATACATAGGTTCTTATACATATGATGAAAAATAAATTCATAGTGTTGAAACAAAAGGAAGAATATTCTTTATATTGTATGATGAAAACTCTAGTTGATTGTCTTCGTATAATGGAAATCTTATTTGGGATCTCGATAGACAACTCAATCATTTTACATAGGATCGAAGACATGATATTGAAGGGAATTGGACTCCATTTAATTAAAATGTTATGAGAAACATGAATGATTTTTTGAGAGGGTAGAAATATAGTTTGTTGATGATCATGTGTACTTTGACATAAATCATAAGAAAAGGTCGACATGGAAGGAAATCAGTATAATTAAATCAATGAAATCTGAATGTAAGAAAATAGAGTTTCCATTTTGTGTAATGTGTGGTAAAATTCACCCAAGTAAATTAATTAAAAATCTATAGAGTGTTTTTGATGTGGTAAGTATGGACATATTCCCTGATATTACAATGAAAATGATCTTAAGATTAATTATGATAAGAAAACTGTAAATCATTTTAAATGTGAGGAGATGGGGAATTATTATAATACTATCCCAAAGAAAGATATGAATTATTGAATGCATCTATATTACAAGGAAAATGTTTTTGAAAAATTAATTGTGACTACATCATCAGATGTTGGGCCATCCAATAAAGTGGTATCAGGTACTTTGTTTATTTTCTCAGATTTTGATAATGCTTTTCTTGTTATAGGGTCAACACATTCATTTATCTCCGATTAATTTTTTAGTAAATTACAAATTTCACCAAATAAAATGAATCTAAAACTTATATATAAAACAAATGGGGAAAATATTCAAGAAAACGTTATTATAATAATCTTCCTATTGTCTTCAATGTAAAATAATTTCCTGAAAACCATGATGATTTTACATAGTAGAGTTTGATGTTAGTATGGGTATAGATTGGCTTTATGTTTATCATAATAAGGTTAATTGTAGAGCTATGTATGCTTTTTCTAGAATGAGTTTCAATTTGTATACAATACTATAACCTTGTAATTTATATCATATTACGAAGATTGGAAACTATTAAAAGATAGAAATTATAGTAATCTTGATCATATAGTTGAAGTAAATTTTCGATATTAATGATGTGTGAGTTGTAAATGAATACCTAGATGTTTTTCATGATGAGTTTCCTAGTGTTATGCCTGATTGGGTTGTTGAATATAATATTGACATAGTTCTTTATTCTAAGAAATTTTCAAAACCCCTTATTGAATGGCTATATTGGAACTCTTTGATTTGAAAATTTAGATATAGAAGTTTCTTGATAAAGGCTTAATTAATCCAAAAATATCACCACAAGATGCTCCTATTTTTTGTAGACAAGATAGAAGGTTCCTGGTGGATTTTGATTGATTATAGAGCATTGAATAACATTACTGCTATGAATAAGAATCCATTGCCACAAATTGATGAATTATTTTATCATATCCTTTGAACTCAATATTTTTTCTAAGTTTGACTTGTGATTCAGGTACCATCATATAAAGGTAAAGGTGGATAAAATCTCAAACGTTTTTTTCGTTATAGATATGGTCATCATGATATTTTTTTATTCACTTTGATTTGAAAAATTCCCCTACTATATTCAGGGATCTTATGAATACAATCTTTAGTGATTTTTTGTATAGGATTGTTATTTCTTTTAATAATGATATTTTGATATTATCAAAATGTTATTTTCATAATTAAAAACATTTTAGGACTTTCCTACAAACATTCAAAGAAAAGTGTTTATACCAAAAATTGAGAAAACCTGTTTTTTGGTTGCAACAGATTTTTTTCCATGGGATAATATTATATAAGGATAGAATAATAGTTGATCGCACTAGAAAAAAGTCATTGATGAATTTACGAGACCTAAAAATGTAGTAAATATTACTAGATTTCATAGATTAAAAGGATATTACCAACCATTTGTTAAAAATGTTTTCACAGTTATTCATCAGGCTAACTGAGTTATCACAAAAGGGGACAAATTTATTTAGACAAAAGAATTTGATGTTTGTTTTTAGGAACTATATAATAGATTGGAGAATGCAAAAAAATTTGTCACTACCTTCAAGAAATGGATACATTATCATATAGAGTGATTCTTATTTGAAGGGTATCATTTGAGTTATGATGCATAATGATTTGGTAATTACTTATTCTTCAAGACAATTGAATCCTTATGAGTTAAATTACACCACTTATAATAGGTAATTATATTTTTTGGTTTTATCATTAAAAATTCATAAAAACTGTTTATATTGATGACAATGTGAAATATATACTCACTATAAAAGTTTTTAGTATATATTTAATAAAATGGAATTGAACATGAGGCAAAGAAGGTGGCTTGGATTGATAAAAGGTTATGATTTCATGAACAATTATCATCCATGGAAGGAATAAAATGTGGAAGATTCCGTGGATCAAAAACACCACGATACACTAACCATGTTGTCTCTGGAACATAACCCCTTAATTATTGATTTAATGAATTTTGGATTGGAAGTTGATAGAACAAGAAATTCTTCTAGTTTGTTTCTTGTGTTAGTGTATTCATCTCTCCCAGACAGAATGACTCAAGAGTTGAAGGAGGATTTTTAGTTACATAAAAAGGTAGAATTGATTAAATATTTTATTTTTTTATAATTTAACATTAAAAGAGATTATGTTTTGAGATTCAAAAAGAGATTATGTGTTCCTTGTTACCTCTATATGAAGAAATAATTGTATTGTGAAGCTCATAAGTCTCCATTTCTAGTTCAGTTGGGCAGCAATAAGATGTATAAGGACCTTCAGAATTATCACTAGTGGGATAGAATTAAAAGAGATGTTTCATAATTTACAAAACAATATTTGATTTGTAAACAAGTTAAATCAGAGAAACAAATACCAAAGGGGGTGCTTAAGCCTTTTCTAGTTCCAGTGTTGAAATGGAAAAATTATATCCATGGATTTAATGGTGGTACTATAGAATATTTTGAGAGGGAAAAAATGTGATGTCGGTTATTGTTGACCGACTAACTAAATCTTCACATTTAATTCCTATTTAAGATACAATATAATTGGATTAGCATGATAGAATGTACATTTATGTTATTTTCAGGTTAAGTAGAGTCCCTCTTTTCATTGTATCATACTATGTTCGTAGGATTAGTTATAACTTTTGGAAGGGCCTTCATAAGATGTTGGATACAAAATTATATTCCAGCACAACATTTCATCCCCAATATGATTGATAGACCGAGAAAACAATTCAAACCCTAGAATATATGTTATGTTCTTGTTCAATGGTTTTCCAGTGAAGTTGGGATCAACATCATTCACTAGTAAAGTTTTCTTATAATAAATGCTTCCATTCCAGTATACAGATGGAACCATTAGAGTCATTTTATGGAAAATAGTGTCAAACTCTAAATTTATGGAATGAAGTCATGGAAAGGAACATAATGGGACAATAATTAGTAGAAGAGGTGGATGAGAAAGTGAATATTATTCAACAACACACGAGGTCAGCTCAGAGCAGGAAGATAGGATATGCAGATTATAGGAGGAGAAAATTTTATTTCAGGGTAGGTGATAATTCATTTCTCAGAGTTTCTCCATTGAAATGTGTGATGCATTTTGGTTAGAAGAGGAAATTGAGTACACAGATAATTCAAACCAATGAAATACTTGTAATAGACAGATCAATTGCCTAAATATTGTATTTTCCACCTATTTTGTCCCAAGTATAGAATGCATTTCATGTATAAATTTTAAGAAAGTATGTTCTATATTAATCACATGTTTTCATCCTAGATGTAGTCAAACTAAATGAAAACCTTTCTTATGAGGAAACACTATTTTCGCAATCTTGAATGTAGGGAGAAAGTATTTTGGTATTCAGTAATTCAATTGGTTATGGTTTTTGTTGGAGAAACCACATTTTTGGAGAGTAAATATGTGAAAATGAAAATTTAATGAGGGAATGGTATACGCACTTTTTTTAATGAGTGAATAAAAATTTTGAGGAAGCAATTTCCGTAAGGTGGGGAGAATATAAAAACCCAGGTACATATAAATTATTTATTCTCATTTTGGAATTATATAGTTAAATTCATCATAAAGGTATAATGAAATAACTTTTATTTACCAAAATTAAGTGATCCATACTAATAGAATAGTAAACTCTTTTATAAGAGAATAAATAAAATATATGTTTATTATATATGGGAATATGATAAATTTATATCATGGAATATGTATAAAAATATTTTGAAATTGATAAATTAAGTGTTGGTATCTTTTTGAAACAAAGATGTTTATTTATAATTATATAATCAATATAATAAATTAAAATAAAATTTAACTTCATAAAATAATGTCATAAATTAATATTTTATTTTTCTATAATTATATGATGATTTTAGGATACCCTGATTAAATTTTAAAAGTGTCATTAAATATTTTATAATTTTGAAATTATTATATTTCGAATAAATGATGATGTTAATTAAAGACAATTATCATATTTTGAAAATTATTTTCATAAAATAGTATTCATTTTTAAATTCTAAAAATAAAAAAATATTTAGGGTGAATTTTGTTGTAATGACATGCAAATACTCATTGGCTTGATAGTAAAAAGGGTCATTACTTGATGTTAAGCATCATACCCAAGACAAAAAAGGCTATAAATAAATGATGAATGGTTTCAATGAATAGTGGGGGACAATATTCCATACTAAAAATAATATATAAACTAACCAACCACAACCCATTGCACCTATATGATGCATGAACTAAATAATGACAATTAAAAAAATCTTTTATACTAAAGTGAGCCTAAAGAAAAGTTATACAGCGGAAGAAAACTAGAAATTAACCTAATAGTGTATGATAACTCAGCAAGACACCAAAATAACCAAAATAATCTAGGCTTCAATAGCTCCATGCTCAACCAAAACAATATAGTTCAGAAGCACAAAATGTAGTTCAAAAAAACTGCACAACCCATACTATTTCTCATGTCTTAGAAGATAACATATGAAAAAACAAAAAATTTCCAAATGAAGGGTGAGTATAAAACTCAGTAGTTATTCAAAAATGACTTCCCTATTCACACCACTAGAATATAGGTGTTAGAAACATTTATATAAAACATTTTACATAAAACAACTTCGAAAAACAATTTATTACTAAATATAAACACATCAAAAAATAGTTTATAGAAAAATATACACTAAAACAATTTGTACCAATTGTCAAAAAATATATACTCCTGTTAAACATTTAAATAACTCTTTAAAACACTTTTTGATAACTACATTGATAAATGAATAAACCCCACATAATAACTACCAAAAATTAATGCATCATTTTGATATATCTATTCCCATGATAATTTTCTCATTGATATAACAAGATTTCACACACTAATTATTTACCATGTCCTATTTTATCATTTAAACTAGGCACATGGTAATATTTCAACAATTCTCATTAATGAAATCTAATACAGACACCATGTATTCCAAAAACCAAAACCAATTTCATAAAATTTCACCCGTCTTTATAAAGACAATCATTTATTGAAAACATTCCAACCATCCAATTTCAAAACATTAATGAATTTAAAATTTCAATATATCTATTGAAAAAATTCTAAATAAATAAAATTTACAAATTCTATAAGATTTATAATTTAAAAATCCCCATTAAAAAACAATGGGTTTTCACAAGAAACCCCTAATTTCCATATTTTCTACCACTCATCACTATAGAGGGTTTAACAATTGTACAATAGAAAAAATAAAATTTAATTTTCATAAAAAACTAAATTTTAATTCCTTCCAATTATATCCAGAAAGGGTAGATGATATTGAATCCACCTTCAATGCTCTTTTCGATGAAAACCAACAACAAACAAAGAACAATCGATAATCTGGGTCAAGATTCCCTGAAACTAGCTAAGAGATCTTCCCCAATCATGAAAAAAACTAGACATAAACTTATTTTGCCTCATCAATCATATATATACCCATAGGGAGAATAGATATATGAAATGGAGATGAAAGGATGAGTGGGTTTATGAAACTGAGAAGAAAATGATGAAGAACATGAACTTACTTCTAGAATCTGCCATTCATTCACCAATGAACATGTTCAGATAACTTCTATATCAATGGGAGAACCTCCTGTGGAATTTAGTGGAGAAAAAAAATAATTTTAGGGGTGACTTGAGTTGAAACACATCATCTATAAGGAAAACCCCAATTTGATCCAAAATTAAAGGGAATTTGTTTTGGCTTCGCATGATTTGGCCACATGGTCTGGCCAAACCGTGTGCTGACCGTGCAACCCTTTTTTGAAAAAAACCCTCCAAAATTACACCAATGCCTACAAAAAAGTACCAAATAAATATTATACATAATAAAAGCATCATGGATGTGTTACATACCAGAAACAGGGGGTGTTACATTATCCCCACCATTGGTCTTTCTGTCCCAGGAATGATGAAAGCGATCACTACCCAAAATGTTTCTAACCATTCCTCTTTAATTTACTTCTCACATTCCCAAGACTTCTCCTAAATCTGACAATGATTCCAAGAAACCCATATCAACCAATTCTTTTCCAATGAAATAATTTATCTTTCCTATCCACATTTTGCACCGGGATATGTACCAATGAAGCATCCTACTCTAGATCAACATGATCATATATGATCACATGGTTAGGATCTAGTTGATAATTTTTCAACTAAGATACATGGAAGAAATTTTGCACTACAATGAACCATGGAAGCAGTTCCAAATAATATTCCAATGCTCCAATCAGTTCCATTATCTCGAAAGGCCCATTGTATCAGGGAGACAATTTTCCATGCTTCCCAAAATGACAATGTTGAAACCTTGGAGAGATCCTCAACAACACATGATCCGTCACTAAAAACTCCAATGATCTTTGGTGATGAACCACATATGATTTTTGTTCAGATCCATTTACATTCTCTTTCTAATCAAATGTATCTTCTTCGTGATTTCTCCTACAAGGTTTAGCCCAACTAATGATGTCTCACCTATTTCCACCCATCACAGTGGAGAATGAAAAGGATGCTCATAAAAAACATCGTAGGGGGCCATTTGTGTTGAACCCTAATAATTGTTATTGTATGAGAACTCCACCAATGGAATGTGCTCTTCCCATGAGTTACCAAAATCCATTAAAGAGGCCCAAAACATGTATTCCTTCATCTATTTCATCCTTTCAGTTTACCCATATTTCTGACGATGATTCACTGTACTCATAGTCAATTGTGTTCGAAGGAATTATTTATAAGATTTCCAAAAATGAGATGTGAAGCATAAATATCTATCTGATACTATCAAAACTCATATTCCATGCCGCTTTCCCACTTCTCGATCATAAATTTTGGATAGATCCTCTACCTTTTGATTTTTATGAATAGAGATGAGATAAGCCAACTTGGTGAGCCGATCCACTATCACCGATATAGAATCTTATTTACCGACCATTTATCAGTTAACTATAATAAAATCTATAGAAATATAATCCAATTTCCACACTAGAATAGGTAATGAGTACAATATACCCTCTTCCCACTGATGTTCGACCTTAACATGCTGATAAGTTTAGAACATTGAAACAAAATATGCCACTTATAACATCATAACATACCATCAAAAATTATACTTCACTGCATTATACATCTGTTGTAACCGTAGATGTAAAACCAATATCAAATATTGGTAGGCAAGAAGAAGTTTTTCCTGACAAGCGATAGGTATAACCATCCTATCGTTGAACCACAAAACTGATGTCATGTCAAGTTACCAGCCCCTAATGGTCTACCCACTATTAAGTTTTGAACTCCTATGAAAGCAATCAACATTGGATTTACGTGTCTATATAACTATTTTTTCTAAATCAAGAACTACTAAAACTGAGAGGAAAAAATCATCATCACCTTTGTTTTCACATTCCACAGGCATATCATCTAAGACTAGAAACAACTACCACCCCTCTAAAGCTCCATTTCCCAACAGAGCATAAGACTACCTACTGAATGCATTAGTATTCGAATTTCATTTACCCATGCTACACATCAATTCGATGTAAAACATCTTGAGATACTCCATCTAGCTCATTTCCCATAGATTAAAATCCCATTGTGAGAAAATGTTCTTCAAGATCTTGTGATTGATGAGTATAGTGAATTTATCACCGAAGAGATAGAAACAAATGTTTTTATTATATAGATGACCATAGATAACTCCAAATCTTATGTTGGGTAATTCTTCTCATGAACTCTCAACTGTACTGAACCATAAGCAACCACATGGTCCTTCTACATGAGAACACATCGCAACCCAGATCATAAAGTATCATAGTAGACCAAATATCCCTGTCATGGTTATGGAAAAACCATGATAGGTACTAATTTTATACACAGATTCATCTCTTGAAATGTCTTTTGGAATTATTCAATCCATTGGAAATGATATTTTTTCATTTTCAGCACTATCGCAACCATATCTAGCCATGTGAAGTCATGATGAACATGGAAATAATACTCAGCGAGACAAAGAAAGATTCATATCTCGAAAATGTTCTTCAGAGGCTTCATAGAGATAACTACATTAATATTTTCAAGATGAATCGAAAAACTTTTTTCAGAAGTCACATGGCCCAAAAAGAATACCTGTTGTATCGAAAAGTTTCACTTTGATAATTTGGAATACATATGGTGATCTCTCAAAATTCCCAACAATATTTCAAATTGTTCCTCATTATTATACCTAGTTCTTGGACACACCAATATTTCATCGATGAACACCACCACTAAAAAATTGAGATATCCAAGAAATAATTGATTCATTAATGCCATAAAGACTGCTGGTGCATTTTGTAGAGGGAATGGAACTATCACCTATTCATAATGGCCATATCTTCTCTTGAATGTTGTATTGGTAATATATTCCTTATTAACTCACAATTGATGATATCTTGAGAGCATGTCAATAATTGAGAATGACTAAGCTCACCAAAGTTGATCAAATAGAACCTAAATGTGTGGAATTGGATATCTATTCTTCATCTTTACCAGGTTCAACATGCGATAATCGATACACAAAAACAATGTTTCAACATATTTCATCACAAAAGACTTGTTCTTCCCATAGATATGTACACGGCCAAATAAATCCATTGCTCTCCAGCTCCCACAACTATAATATTATCCCTTATATTTCTATTGGTTCCATCCTATAAGATTGAGGTAGATATGGAAACTCCTTGGAAGGAGGTCAATCATAAACTCCACTTCCCTTATAGGTGGTAACCTAGAAAATATTTCATGAAACCCATCTTCGAATTGATCAAGTATTACTCGAAAAATATTATAATAAATCTATTCCATCAATTCCAAAGTCAATGGCACCAATTGGTAAGATATTGTTTTCCACTATTGGTGTAAATAAGATCATTTCACCATTCATTACAACCCTCTCTCCACTAAAGAGATGCTTGATTCCATCATCAGTCATGAAACTAAACATTCACCTATAACATTTAATGTGTTATATGACCACAATAAACCAATCCATTACTTGTTTTACATCAAATATATCCATATAAATAACTATGAAATCCCATTTTATGTCAGCTGCATCAACAGTTATAGAACATGGTCTACACATGAAGGCCAGGAATTCTCTTTCACCGAGAGGTGTTTATAGTTTTATCAAAGAAGGAATCAATCAAAGTTTCAAACTCAATAAATTATTTGTACGAGAAGAAATAAAATATTTTGATGCAACTGTATCATACAACTCTTGCATAAGGGTATAATTCAGAAGAATCATACCTTACACTGTAAATGGTCAAGCTTGATCATGTATAATCCCCTTCTCTACAACATATAACTACTTCATCTTGGAACCATGATATATGTTTCCCACCTGGGATTTACCTTGTTGAGGTGTCATGGTGTTCATATAATCTCCATGGATATCTTTACTATGTTGGAGGCTCAGATTCTGATGGCCTCGCCCTATCAAAGAATATGATTCCTACGACACTGGAGAAGTGTACCGAGAACCTGACCTTAGAGAACTACAACAATATCAAAGAATATGTCCAATTTTTTATAGTTTCAAATTTTTTGATGTTGTTTCATACAATCTATATTGATTTAGTGGAAAAAACCACACTAATAACACCATGATTGGACTTTTGTTTTAAGAGGAAGATTTACTTATTCAACCATTTGACTCTAATTCTCATCTCCACTATGGAAATAGTTTTAAATCATCATTTTGTTCCCAGAAGATCAGTTCCCACCATTTTCTATCAGTATGATCATTATACATCCTCCTATAGCTCTAGATAAATCACTCTCATCCACTGACACCATGTTTACTATCTCTATATAATCTCTGACAAAATGTACCAAAGTCCTCGATCGAATGTCCTGCCTGAGTCCCAACTCAAATAGACATGCCTTCTAGCTCACACATTATGGAACTTCTAGTGAATAGTGCACTAAATTAAATAATTTATAATCATATTTAATAACAAAGAGGCACTCCTACATCAATATAAAATATTATGTTGTTCAATCGATTCTGATAGTGTGAGGAAAGAATTGTTAGTTAAAAAATTCTATAAAATCTTACTAACTCAATCCCAAATCCAATCAAGATTGCACCACCAAATCCAACTACTGAGGTGTAAGATCATCCAGCTTATAAGTTTTCTTACTGAACTTCACGTTCTCCAGTGTTTTTATGAACTTGAAAATTCGATTCATTATGTTGTGCCAACCCTCTACCCTCTCTGGTTCCGAATCACCATGGATGATTGGTGGATTTACCTTCTGAAACAGGATGGAGTGGTCCACAAACAATGGATCCTCCCTTATGTTCCCTATTTCCATTTCCTGAAAATCATGGAATATACATTTCACTAGTTCTTGGTTCACTTGTGTCTGAGTTGTAGCAACATTTTCATTAGATTCCCCTGGTTTGTTTCAACACCCCCTACCAGGTGCCATTTTCTAAACAAACAACACATTCTGTAAGTCTCACTTTTCTATAAATTAATTGCCATGGAATGTCAAATTCAATAAAATCAATAACATAATATTATTTTAAAAATATAGATAATTTTTAAAACAAACCACTTATACTTTTTAAAATCATAACATTTTCAAAATACATCAACTATTTCCTTTTTAAAGTTTTTCATTTGAAAAAAATTCTTCGTTATTTTACCAAAAGGTAAAACCATGCTCCAAATCATATGTCATTACTCAAAATGAGATATGAAATGATTTATATAATTAATTCATCAACAATTAATGTAAATCTAGTCTCATTGTATAAATCCATGAAAATGAGACTCCAACATCCTATTAGTGTTTCAAAAACCCATATGTACCCAACTCCCTCGTAACATGACGTTCAACATGAAAAGGTTATATATGTATTTTTTTGATCAAAATTTAATTTCACAAAAATAATAATACTTTATATGGAGTACAACTAAGGAATAGATAAAAATTATTCCAACTCCATGACTAAGAGAACTCAAGACTACTTGTTCCACAGATAAGGGACCAAGATGATACCATTTTTAATGACCCAATAATTCTCATTTTCTTGAGAGTAAAATGGGTCATTACTGGGCCTTATGTGATATCTCCAAGATACCAAAGGCTGAAAATAAATTTTGAAGGGTTATAAATCCTATTGGGGTATGATTTACCCTTTTAAATATAATCTATAAACCAACCAACCTTAACCCACAACAGCTATATGACTCATGAACAAAATAATGGCAATTTAGAAAAAAAATTTATTCAAAAGTGAGACCAAACAGAATTTCTACGATGAAAGGAATCTAGAAATCAACATAATAGTGAATTATAACAAACAAATACACTATAATTACCAAAATACTCCCTGATCCAACAACTCTGTGCTCCACCACCATCAGATAACTCAGCAACTCAAGAAGTAGTGCTAAAAACCTGCTAGATCCTACTATTTCCCACATACTGGAAGATGACATCTACAAAATAACAAATGATTCAATGTATGGGTGACTATAAAACACATCAGTCATTCCCCAATTACATCAATACTCTCACAACTAAGACAATATAGTTATCACCATTTATATAAAATAGTTTAAATAAAATAATTTCTGAAAACAGTTTATAACTAAATATTAACATTTCGTAAAATAGTTTATAAATAAATATAAACTAAAAACCTATGAACCAATTTTCCAAAAAAAATATACCTTGTTTAATCATTGAAATAATTCTATAATTAAAATTATGTAAACTACTTTGTAAAACTAATAAACTCAACATAATAACAACTAAAAAAATTCTTGCATCATTATGATAGATCAATACTCGTGAGTGGTTTCTCATCGATCTACAAAGTCTTCAGAATTTATTTATATCCAAGGTTCCATTTAACCTTTTCCACTAGGACCATGTTAATATTTAAATCATTCTTAGTAATTCAATATGATATGCACACCAAGGCTTCTAGAAACCAAAACCAATTTCAACAATTTCACATGTTTCAATAAAAATGACCGTTTATTGAAAAAATTCCAACCATCCAATTTCAAAACATTAAAATATTAAAAAAACCCATATATCAATAGAACAAATTCTTTATAAATAAATTTTACAAAATTACATAATATCCAAAAATTAAAAATCCAAACTTAAAATAAAAAACTTGGGTTTTTCACAAAACCCCAAAATTTTCCATGTTTTCTACCAACCATCATAATGGGAGTTTAACAATTGTATAGTAGAAAAAACATAATTTTTTTCCTAAAAAAATAATTTTTAATGCATTAAAATCAATTCTAATAGGGGGATATGTGAGTGAATCAACATACCTCACTAGTTTCTGAAAAAACCAACAACAAATGATGAATGCTCAAGAATATGTATCACGATTCCAAGAAATATCCAAAGATATCCTCTCCTATCTAGAAATACACAATATATAACCTTATTTGGACACAATACAATTAAATCTATCATTAAAGTTGTATATATAAGAAAACTAGGTGAAATGAGGATTAGATATATGAAATTATAAAGAAAATGATAAAGAACAACCACTTACCACAAGAATTTTCCTTCGATTCACCACAGAAGGTGTTTGGATCGCTTCCATTATGATAGGAGTACCTCATATGGCCCTTGGGGGAGAAAACAAATTCATTTTAGGGTTTATTTGGGATGAAAAAAACAAAACATTATGGAAAAACAAAATTTTATCCACAAAGATATGGACTTTGTGTAGGCCTTGCATGGCTTGGCCACACAGTTTAGAAAAACCTTGTACTAAACATGCACCCCTTTTTCCCAAAACCCTCATAAATAACTACAACATCTCCCCAAAATCACCCAATAACCATTATACATAATAAAATAATTATGGAAGGGTTACATACTAGAAACCATGGGTGCTACATATTTTTTTTTAAAAAATACATGAATTTGGTATGAAAAAAAATACTATTTTTAAAGTGTATATATATATATATAATATGTAAAATACACTATACCTTGTGTAATTCATGATGTAATGAGAATAATAGAAAAATAAAATTCATTGTTTTAAAATTTTTATTCATAGTTACCAAACTAGTCGTAGTCTTGAGTCAAAATGATAAACTACATAATATAATAATGAGAAAAGACCCCTCTCCTCCTCTATAAATAACACCACTCACCACCCCTTATACTCACACCTCAATGCCTATTATATTGTTCAATTTCTACCAAATTATATTACCAATTCTCTTCACTATGTCAAAGACTAAATGGAATCACAAAATAGACAATACTGTGTTCCCTAAGGTGGTTCTCTAAGAGGATAATTCAAGAGGAAAATTCATATTTATTATTCATTTTTTCCTTTTAATTACTTTTATTTTATTATTCTCTCTTCACATCCTCTTATAAAACCTAAATGATAACTCTAGATTCATAAATATACTATAATTTTATTATTTCCATGGAATATCTTTCATCAAACCACTATTACTGGCCACTTATTCTAAAAAAGGAAAACATCATCCATGATTTTTCGATTTACCATCATCGTGGAAAATGGATTTTCATTTTCCATAAATGCATTCAAGGATGGTAATACCAACATCATTATGGTTAAATAAGTTTTTATTACAAATATAATATTTTTATTAATTTTTTGGAACCTATATATAATCATTATATTGAATAATATGATATAAGTTTGTGAGGGTTTTTATAACCTCCAAAAATAATCTAAATCATTTTCATCAAATGTATTATCAAAAGATTCACCATAACATGATGAAACAAAATGTTAAATGATATTATATAATTTTTTTATACATATCTATATAATTTAATTCCAATTTTTGAGTTTCTCATCCATTCAACAAGAAAATACATAATGAACAAACCAAGGAAACTATGAAATAAATGCACCTAAAACAATGAAAATAGAAAATATTATTAATAAATTGATAAAGAATATTTTATAATAAGATAATATAAGTAATTATAAATATAATTATGATTCTATATTATTTTAATCATTATCATTAAACCATTATACTGTAGGTTTGAGCATGCTTTAAGTAAGTAAAACCTGAGGTAAGGGAATTTGCTTTTAAAATCCACATTAATGTCTTTTTTAAAAAATTTCAAAAGGAGTGATTTTTTGATTCTTTTATTCATGTTTTATGATTATGTATTAGTTATTTGGTATAAAATATGATGAATGTTAAGACCTATATCTCCATCCAATGCATTGGGTTTTTTTATGTTGGGTGTTGATTGTAATGGTCATTCAATGTGTAACTACAATAGTTTCACCAAATGGTAGCCATGAGGGTTAAATTGTAAGGTAGTTATGAGGGATAAATATCATATTATATCCATTTGGGTTAAAATAATATGTTTTTTATTATCCATGTTACAATATGGTTTTATTTATGTTTTCTATGTTCTATGAAAATATCTTATTTGAAATAATTTAGTATATGATACTTTATGGATGAGAAGTATGTCTTTGGGAAAATAATTTCAAATGTTTCGTATTCATGGAATGACGCATTTTTTATTTTATTTCCATTACATAATTTTTTTTGCTCATCCCATGTTTTAAACTGTTTGACATACGACATAATTATGAGTATGAGAAAAGGAGAATCCAAGATGAATGATTTGAATATTTTTTAATGAAATGATTTCATGTTTTATTAAAAATAATATTAATTTTGAATAAATTGATACTATTTTAGTAATAATAAATTTTTTATGCTCATGGATGATAAGTATAAATTATTTCCAAAATTTGTAAAACATTAAACTAAAAATATCTTTTGGAATATCAGTAATTGAATTCTAAAAGAATTTTATTGACATATAATGTTTAAGGAATGGATACTGCAGTTATTTTAATTATGATGTTCAATTTCATATTTAATCAAAAACAATTATCTTTCTATCACCCATGTATGTTCCATATTTTACCCACCAATTTCAGTTATTTCCATTTCTTTTACATCTAATAATTCAATCAATATCATCGAACTCTACAGTATCATTTACAATGTTAATTAATTTATATTTCATACCACCAAGAAATTATATATCGTCCACCCAACTATAAACCATAAAATACAAAAAACACCCCATATCATATTCCAAATACTAAAACTAATACAACCCCATCACTTCATTCCAAAAAACAAGTCATTATACTTTCTTCCATCAATAACTACAACTCTCACTACCACATCTTCCTCATAATAACATTACAACCATAAGAAGCAACCACAATACACATCTCCCAACATATCCCTACTCTCAAACTAGAAAAAAATATCCAACTACAATATCAGAACTGTCATGCGGAATAAATTTTATAAAAATAAAAAACACCACCCATGTTTTAGTTACTAAAAACCTAAAAATCATTTAAAAAAACTGTACTCCCAACACATGGATATCACTACTAAATTCATTGTCTTAAAATGAATTTTTATTTTATCATCATTAAATGATTAACCTTTTATGAATGCTGATTACCAAATGTTAACCATTGCGACATAAAATTTAAATAACATAATAAGAAAATGGTTTTTAGATGTAATAGAGGAAAACCAGTAGATTTTGAGAAACATCAAGAAATATTTATAACTCATGTATGTCACCATCCCCCTCTAATTATATTTTTTTACATTGTTAATTATATTTGATTTATTAACCCACCCTTCCGACTAAATAAAATTAAAATCATATTACATTTTTATCAAAATCAAACAAAAGAGAGGGAAAAAATCCCATACCATAGTCAAAGATTCATAAAAAATGTTGTGACATGAAATTAAGTGATTCTATATGACATACCCCATACCATGAAATGGAAAACTAAAAAACCTAGAAATCCAAAAATAACATAAAATTAATAACCCAATCCACCTAAAAATATTTATCATATCCTTACTTAGATGAAAAAAAATAAAAAACCCAAGAATAAATAAAAGAGATCACACCACCAATCACGACCATTCAATCTCTGGATGTGAAGGGAAAATTCCCTACAATGCTATTATGATGTAATTTAAGGATAAAAAAACAGCTTCTTAAGACACAGGGTATAAAGACCCGTAAATTTCAAGGAAATTTTTTTCTTATATTCTTTGGGATTTTACGAGTACGCAGTTTCTGACGGTGATTGATTTTGAGGCCCAGTGTGCCTAGAATCAATTTTCGAAATTTAGCTCGGGTACATTCAGTGAACGAACGAGTGGGTTTTTCTAAATTTTGAACCGGTGCTCGGAATTTAAATCCAAGGGCACATGTGAATTTGCAGTACCGTGATTCTCTTAGTCTAAGATTAACTTCAACCGACAAGGGTAGGAGAAAAAAGATAATTTTTAGACTTTCAGAAGAAGAATTGAATACAATAAAATAACTATAAGTTATTTTATTCTTCTTATTTCTTCGTTGAGCGACAGTTGGAAAATTGCAGTGTTACTATGATCAATAAATGGGGGCCATTTAATGGCTCGTTCCTTTGGTTGTGTAACAGCAACGCCCATGTGTTTAATAGGTTCATTAATTTAGGTTCATTAATGAACCATAATAATTAACACAACATGAGGATTAATTATTTTATTAATAAAACCTTTGGAAAATGAATTAAAAAGCTGGGGGAGGAAGATCTGACGAAACACCAACAACGCTGGCCTCCAACGAAGAATGATGAAGATCTTTGGTTCCTCGAAGTTTAACGACACACCACCGAATCATCTACCCCGCTGCCAGAGAGAATACGCTGCTTCCTCCTCGACGCGCCCCGACGACACCTATGATCCTCTTATCCGCGACGTCGTGTACTGCGACGCTGACGATCATCTTCCTGGTTGAGGTAGGGGTTTTGGTTTATATTTATTTACGTGATATATACCCTTAGTATGACGTATAATTGTTTGGAGTTGTTTGAACCACTAACGCGGTGGGTGCGGACCAACGAACAAGTCCGAACCCACTGCTATTCTGATCTTGATGCGCGGAACGTTGGGCAACGATGAATGGGACCGCAACGGCGTTTGAAGGCCGTCGCAGTGAAGAGAGGGTACCGAGATGACCACAGGCGCAGACGGAAGCAAGAACGGACCACCAAAATGACTCTGGTGGCCCGCGGACATCACCGGCGGAGCGCGTCGTTGGTGTGGCGGTGCCGACGGCAGGAGGCGGCGGCTGGCACCAACCGGCTGCCCGGAGGCAATGGTAGCAGGCGGCCGGATCTCGCGGCCGCGTGGGTTCCGGAGGAGACGCATCGCCCGCCGCGTCCGTGGAGCGCAAAGGGAGGGGGGACTGTGTCCACCCCTGCTTGGCCCGCTGGCCGAGCCAGCGCACGCCCCGGCTGGGCCAGGGCGGGTCGCAAGGTCTGGGCCGGGCCATGCCCAACCGGGCTGGTCCACGCCCATCCGGGTCGGTCCACCCCCTACCGGGCCGGACCCGGACCCGGTTCGGGCCGATCCAGGGGGTTGCGCCGGGTCGTACCGGGCCCAGACCCCCCATTTCGGACCGCTTTTGGTATTTTGACCATAACTTCTACTACAGACCTCTGATCGATGCACTATCAGTTACGTATGAATCCATGGATCGAGACGGTTGTTTCGGTATATTACACTTGAGGTTTTGGAAAAGTTTTTTTACGACCGAGTTGGTTCGAACTCGAAACCAACTGGGCCCCTGGAGCTGAAACAATTATATCTCAAGGACCGGAAATCCAATTGACGTGTCGTCAATTGTGTTGGGATTATTTTGTTGAGATGGTACTTTGGGCTTACTATGCTTGCGGTTTGGACTCAACGAGAGTACGGTCGGGTTGGTTTTAGCTTAAAAACCAACCGGGCCCCTGGAACGGAAAAGCCAATAACTCTCAGACTGGGCGTCCGATTGACGCACCGTCTGTCGCATTGGGTTTCTATTGATGAGATGGAACATTGGGATACATCAACTCTGGACATTGAGATAGTTTATTTATCGAATATCTCTTTTGATCGAGGATCGGACCCTCCCGGAATCGAGCATTCTATGTACGGGAACCCTAGAGCTGACTGTGACTACGACGATGACGACTGCACTTGGATCCTCCATGGGTTCGATAGGGAGTACGACTGTACTTGGATCCTCCGTGGGTTCGGCAGCGACGACGATTGTATTGGAATCCTCTGTGGGTTCGATGACAAAGACTATTGTTCTTCTATCCTATGTGGGTCCAACAATATTTGACTCTGTACCTGTATCCTATGTGGGTCCGGCAGAGTAGTGCGTCATGTATCCTTTGTGGGTCCGAAATCTTAGTTGGTCTTGTTTCCTATGGGGGTCCGATAACTTAGAAGAATCAGTGGATACATTTGATCATCTCTATCACCTTACGAAGTGTATTCATGTGTGAGATGAGTCTTGATTTTCAATCATTATCATTTATGTGGTTGACTTTCTTTCCTGTGTGGATGGGGTTGTGCATTCCAGTGTGGACTGAGATGTGCTTTACATTGAGGATTGGGTTGTGCTTTTCTTTGTGGAATGGGGTGTGATTTCCCGTGTGGATCGGGTTGTGATTTTCTTTGTAGATTGGGTTATGCTTGGGTTGAAGAGCTCGACCCAAACTGTAACTGATGACTTAGGTATATGTATGGGCATATACCTAAGTGGAGTTGTTTGATACTTCGTGATTGTATATTTCCTTTGTGGTTTATCCTTCATGGATTCTGAGAGGCCTTCGGGGGTCTCGAGATCCCTACTGAGTATCATATACTCACCCCTCAGGGGCTATGCCTGCACCATGTTGTGTTGGATGTAGACAACGAACAACACTGATCGAGGTGGAGGCTTGTAGAGCAGGACGGTACCCGGAGGTGGACCACTTGGCGGTTCATTCACGGAGTGGACGGCCGGACCCAAGGAGTTATGGAGACTATCTGTACCCACCCTTCAGGTGGGAGTTCTGGAGGACTACTCGGTGCTACTATTTTAATTACTGTTGTTGTACTTTCCATTCAGTTGTACTGTATCTTCAGCTGGATTTCTATAATGGCCCACTTACTCTTTCAGCACTTACCTTGTACTCAGTTTGGTTAGTGTTTACATCACTTGCGACCTCTATGGTGTTTGTTTACTCTTTAAAGGCAATTCCTTCCCTTCTATTAGATTTACGCCTTTGGTGCTAGTCTCCAGCCCCTGGACTATGGAAGGCGGGCTTGGGTTAGTCACGATATGGGCCCCAAGGACGAGTCATGACAAATTGGTATCTGAGGAGTCGGTTCTACCACAGAACTCAGGACCCTGATAATTTCGTCTCTATGAAGCAATAATGTTTAGAGTAATGATTGTGGTTATCAATATAATGAGTACAGTGTTGGTGCGATGACCGTCATATCCATACACCAGGACCCTGACTTCTGATTTCTGACTCAGTGCATGAAAACATTGATTACATATGTGTTTCAAAAGTTTTCTTTGTGATTACATTGTGTCAGCCCACCAGGTATTCTGTATTAACTGTGGCGCACCTGTTTCTTTTTAGGATGACCCCCCGATGGTAGCCATCTAGGGTTCCGAGCTCTGTGCGAGATGGCAGCCCCCCGAGCGACGATGCCTGGGTACATGGCCCCATTACCACGGAGGAACTAGCGATACCTCTACCCGCAGAGCCACCGCTGCAACTAGCCCCAGCAGCGGAGAGTGCACGCCCCCAGAGTGCATTGCACGAGTTTTAGAGGCAAAGGCCAACCAGGTTCCGTGGAGAGATAGATCCTCAGGCTTCTGAGGATTGGTTGGAGGCTGTCGTCAGAGTCTTCAGATTGGTAGGGACACCAGCGGACCTCATGGTGATCCTTGTCGCGAGTCTATGGCATGTAGCAGCAGGTAGATGGTGGAGCCTGATGCTCCCAGTGCACAATGAGGCATCTCTTCTATGTACAGACTTTGAGAGCCTCTTTCTCTCGGTGTTTGTTCTAGCCACCCTCTGTACGGTGCGCATATAGGAGTTACTACAGCTGCGGCAGGGCAGCATGTCAGTAGCCCAGTACTCGGAGAGATTTACTAACCACTCACGCTACTCCACGGACATGGTACAAGACCCATTCTTCTAGGAACAGATCTTTGAGCAGGGGTTGAGGCATGAGATCAGAGCTTCGATGATTCCACTCAGCATCCCGATCCAGGAGGGGGTGCTAGAGCGAACCCTGCTAGTGGAGAGCTTTCTCGCTGAGCAGCCATCAGCAGCCAGACCCACCACAGGATGGCATTGAGCGGAGTCTTCTGCAGCTGAAAGTTGACAGATGACGCAGTGGTCCAAGCTGACTAGGCCGTCTGGTGGGTGACATCAGGACATGGGTTCAGCTGTGCGGGGCACAAGGCACAGAGCCAGTCTTATGAGGAGCAGGCAGTGTTATGCATGCGGCGGGCTGGGCCACATGGGTCGTGACTGCCCGACCCGCCATGAAAATGAGCAGAAGACCATGGAGGGACCTCCCAAGTAGAGGCAAGGTTCCGACCATGGTGGTCTGTAGGGAGCAGTCGGACGAGGCAGAGGAGCTGGCCGAGCAGCGGGTGGTGGACGATGCTTCGAGGCTCTACCACCACCACCCCTAGGAGGTCCACCCCGACCACAGGGAGCTGGCGGGCAGAGGTTGGCTCAGCTCCAGGCAGTAGAGGATTATGACCACAGCGGACCCAAGATGATTCAAGGTATTATCTGTGTCTACTCCACCCTTGCTGGAGTTCTTATAGACATAGGTGTGAGTCATTCTTTTATTGTCTTTGCCCTTGTTCGGAGCTCGAAGATTCCGACAGAGCTGTTGGCTCGATCCTTGCGGCTAGAGACTCCTACGGGAGAAAAATCTACGATTACACACTGGTTCTAGCTGTGTGAGCTTACTCTAGGAGGCGAGAGCTTCTACTGGGATCTTCTTGTAGCGGCATCGAGGCCTAACGACGTCATCTTCGGTATGGACTGGTTATCTACAGTCCATGCTCAGGTTGACTGTATTAGGCGCATGGTGCGGTGTGTCCACACAGATGGGACCATGTTAACCTTCACTGGCGAGAAGGTAACCTTCGCAGCACATGATGGACTCACGCAGAGGATGGGGCTGCAGATTACACATCAGTTGGCTAGTCTCATCCTTGAAGTAGTTGACGTGCAGAGTCTGAATTTTCCTATAGTGGTGGATCAGTATGTGGACATTTTTCCTGATGATGTTCCAGGACTACCTCCTTGAAGGGAGGTAGGTTCTATATAGACATGTACCATGGGACATCACCAATATCCACTAGAGCATATCGGATGGCTCCCGCCGAGATTCGTGAGCTGCGGGTACATCTGGAGGACTAACAGGAGAAAGGTTTCATCCGACCCAGTGTTTCACCCTGGGCTTCTCCGGTCCAATTCTCTAAGAAGGCAGATGGGGGATTGCGACTGTGTGTTAATTATCATCTCCTAAACTAGGAGACCATGAGGAACAAGTATCTGCTTCTGAGGATTGATGACCTCTTTGATCAGCTCAAGGGAGCACTTTGGTTCTCGAATATAGATCTCGTGTCATGCAATCATCAACTCCGAGTTTGGGATGAGGATTTCCAGAAGACGAACTTCATGTGTTGGTATGGCCACTATGAGTTCTTGGTCATTCCCTTTGGTGTGACCAATTCCCCAACAGTGTTCATGAGTCTCATGAATAGGATATTCCAACCCCACCTCGATCGGTTTGTCATAGTCTTCATTGATGACATTCTGATATACTCAACGATCGAGGAGGAGCATGCCTGCCACCTACACGTTATACTAGATACACTCTGAGAGAACCAGTTATATGGTAAGCTCTCCAAGTTCCAGTTTTGGATTCGAGGGGTTCACTTCTTCAGGCATGTCATCTCTAAGGCGGGAGTTGCAATGGATCCCATGAAGGTCGAAGCAGTACTTGCTTGGGAGCCACCCAGGAGCGTGATAGAGGTGCAGGGTTTCCTAGGTCTGGCTAGGAACTATTGGAGATTTTTTCCAGACTTCTCCAGAGTTGTAGCACCACTTTCAGCTTTTACTAAGAAGGGGAAACCCTTCGTGTGGTCAGATAGATATTATCAGAGCTTCCAGGAACTGAGATAGATATTGACTAGTGCACCCATCTTGAGGCTACTAGAAGAGGGCGTAGGGTACGTAGTTTACTGCAATGAATCAGGGAATGGACTCTGGTGTGTCCTAATGCAGGAGATATCAGTGATCACTTACGGTTCACGGCAGCTGTGGAAAAACGAGCATAACTATGCTACCCATGACCAGGAGTTAGCAGCAGTGGTCTTTGCCTTGAAGATGTGGTGGCACTATCTGATGGGTGAACGCTTTACAGTCTACTCTGACCACCAGAGTCTTAGTTACATCTTCTCGCAAAAGGACCTGAATATGAGATAGTGGCGATGACCTGAGTTCCACCTGGATTATGACATTGAGATATTCTATACTCATGGGAAGGGGAACGTAGTAGCTTATTCTCTCATCAGGAGGTCGGGCATCCAAGTACTTAGAGAGCTGACAGAGCAGCTAGTTGCGTTTCAGATATCCTTTGTGGATAGAGATGGGGCATCCTTTCTACAGTCCCTCATAGTCACTCCTCCACTACTTCAGTGGGTCAGAGAGGCACAATGTGGGGATGTGGACTGTGAGTCGTGACATGCACAGATGTCCTCTGGACAAGCACCTGATGGATTTTCTATAGGAGGATAGAACGCCATCCTTTTTAGGGGACGTACTATGGTACCAGTTTCATTGCAGGAGGAGGTGCTGAGGGAGTTCCACATTTCCCCTATAGCGGTACATCCTGGAGTAGCGAAGATGTATCAGGACCTCAGAAGATAGTACTGGTGGCTGGGTATGAAGAAGGTTGTGGAACAGTTCGTTTCTCGATGCCTCACCTGTCAGAAGGTGAAGGTGGAGCACCAGGTACCAGAAGGCTTGGTACAACCCTAGAGGTCCTGGAGAGGAAGTGGGACGGGATATCTATGAATTTCATGATGGGGGTTCCACGTACCTCCAGAGGACACGACTTCATATGGGTGATCGTAGACCGACTCACCAAGTCAGCCCACTTCCTACAAATCAGAGAGAATGGTTCAGTGGAGGGCTTGTGACGCCTATATGTTCAAGATATCATACAGATTCATGGTGTTCCATCATCTATCATCTCTGATCAAGATTTCCGCTTTACCTCCCGGCTCTGGAAGGGGTTGCAGGAGGAATTTGTGACGCAGCGACGCCTGACCCCCGCCATTCACCCTTAGACAGATGGTCGGAAGGAGAGGACCATTCGGACTCTTGAGGAAATGCTCTGTGCACGTGTCCTCGACTTTGGTCATAGCTGGGAGGATCACCTACCCTTGGTAGAGTTTGTGTACAACAATAGATACCACTCCCCCATCAGGATGACACCATATGAGGCCCTCTACGGCCGGCCTTGCTGATCACCTCTGTGCTGGACAGACCCTGGGGAGTCAACACTCGTAGGACCAGAGATAGTTTATGGTATGACAAAGAAGGTGCAGATCATCCAGGAGTGGATGAGGACTGTATAGAGCAGACAGAAGTCCTATGCTGACAGGAGGCGAAGACCACTGGAGTTCAAGGATACTGACCACGTTTTCTTATGGGTTTCACCACGATGTGGATTACAGAGATTTGGTAGGGCCAGCAAGTTATCTCCATGCTTCATTGGACCATTCCAGGTTCTCAGTAGGATATGCGAGGTGGCTAATCGCCTGGCTCTTCCACCTTAGTTGCACCGGGTGCACGACATCTTCCACATATCTTAGTTGAGTAGATACGTGCATGACCCGACGCATATCATTGATCATGGGGATCTTGACATCGATGACGGGGCGACTTTTTCGGAAGTCCTAGTGGAGATCGAGGATCAACAGGAGCAGCTCCTACGTGGGCGGTCGATTCCTGTAGTGCGCATCAGGTGGCAGCATGGGAACCACCGGGAGAGCACATGGGAGCGGGAGGCTCCGATGCGTGCTTAGTAACCTCATTTGTTTCCTAGTTTATGATGTAGCTTTACGGGGACGTGAAGCCTTGATGTGGGAGTAATGTAAAGACCCATAAATTTCAAGGAAATATTTTTCTCAAATTCATTGGGATTTTACGAGTACACAGTTTCTGACGATGCTTGATTCTGAGGTCAGGTGTGATTAATTTTTGATGTTTAGCTCGGGTACATTCAGTGAATTAACGAACGGGTTTTTTCTAACTTTTGAACCAGTGCTCGGAATTAAAATCTGAGGGCACCGATGAATTTGCAGCGTCGGGATTCACTTAGGCAAAGCTTAACTTTAACCGGCAAGGGTCGGACAAAAAAGATAAGTTTTTAGACTTTCAGAAGAATAATATTATATAATAAAATAAATATAAGTTATTTTATTCCTTTTCTTCCTCCGTTGAGCGACAGTTGGCGCATCGCAGTGTAACGACGATCAGTAAATGGGGGCCATTTAATGACTCGTCCCTTTGGTTGTGCAACAACAACTTTAGTGTGTTTAATAGGTTCATTAATTTACGTTCATTAATGAACCACAATAATGAACACAACGTGAGGATTAATTATTTTATTAATCAACCCTTTGGAAAATGAATTGAGAACCCGCGGGAGGAAGCTCTAATGAAACGCCAACGACGCCGGCCTCCAACGAAGAATGATGAAGAACGCCGGTTCCTCGGAGTTTGACGACACGCCACCAAATTGTCCTCCCCGCGGCCAGATAGGAGATGCCGCTTCTTCCTCGGCGCGCCCCGGTGATGCCAACGATCATCTTATCCGCGATGCCATGTACCGAGACGCTGATGATCGTCTTCCTGGTGGAGGTAGGGGTTTAGGTTTATATTTTTTATGTCATTTATACCCTCAACATGATGTATAATTCTATGGAGTTGTTTGATCCACTAACGAGGTGGGTGCAGACCAACGAAAAAGTCCGAACCCACCGCTATTCTGATCTTGATGCGCCAAACATTGGGTGATGATGAATGGGACCGAAACATTGTTTGAAGGCCATCGCAGTGAAGAGAGGGTCTCGAGATGACTGTAGGCACAGACGAGAGCAAGAACGGACCACCGGAATGACTCTGATGGCCCGCAGACATCACTGGCGGCGCCCCGGCATGCCGCCGGCAGGGGGCGCTGTGGCTAAAGCCGTGGAGGAATGCGATCGGATCCCGCGGCCACTCCGGATCTGGATTTGATGCGGTGCCCGCCGCATCCATGGAGTGAAAAGGGAGGGGGGACCATGTCCCCCCCTTCTCGGCCCGCTGGCCGAGCTAGCACACCGCCCGGCCGGGCCGGGGTGGGTAGCGTGGACCGGGCTGGTCTGCGCCGAGCCGGGCTAGACCGCACTCAGCTGGGTCGGGCCGTGCCCTACCAGGCTGGACCCGGACCTGGGTCGGGTCGACCCAGTTCGGGCCGACCCAGGGGTGTTGGGCCGGGTTGAATCGGGCCCAGACCCCCCATTTTGTACCGCTTTTGTTCTTTTTCCCATAACATGTTATACTGACCTCCAATCAATGATCTACTAGTTGCATGTGAATCCTTGGATTGAGACGGTCTTTTCGGTATATTACACTTGAGGTTTTGGCAATGTTTGGGTACGGCCGGGTAAGTTCGAACTCGAAACCAACCGGGCCCTTTGAGCAGAAACACTTATATCTCAAGGACCGGAAATCCGATTGACATGCCGTCAATTGGGTTGGGATTATTTTGTTGTGATGGTCCTTTTGGATTACTACGCCTGAGGTTTGGATGTAGTGGGAGTACGGTCAGGTTGATTTTAGTATTAAAACCAACTGGGCCCCTAGAACGGAAAAGACAATAACTATCAGACCGGGCATCCGATTGACGCACCGTCTATCACGTCGGGTTTCTTTTTATGAGACAGAATTTTGGGATACATCAACTATGGACTTTCTGATAGTTGATGTATCGAATCTATCTCTTTCTCGAGGAGTGGACCCTCCCGGAATTGAGCATGCTCTGTACAGGAACCCTAGAGCTTGCTGTGACTGCGACGATGATGACTGCACTTGGATCCTCCGTGGGTTCGGCAGCGAGGATGATTGTACATGGATCCTCCGTGGGTTCGGCAGTGACGACGACCGTACTAGAATCCTCCATGGGTTCGGCGGCGATGACTACTATTCTTGTATCCTCTGTGGGTCCGGCAGTATTTGACTCTGTACTTTAATCCTTTGTGGGTCCGGCAGAGTAGCTGGTCTTATATCCATTGTGGGTCCGACAGCATAGCTGGTCTTGTATCCTATGGGGGTCTGACAGCTTAGATGAATAAGTTGGTACATCTGATCATCTCTATCACCTTACGATGTGTATACCTATGTGGGCTGAGTCTTTATTTTCAATAATTATCATTGATATGGTTGACTTGATTTCCTGTGTGGATGGGGTCGTGCTTTCCTATGTGGACAGAGGTGTGCTTTCCTTTGTGGATTGTGTTGTGATTTCCTATGTGGATTAGTTTGTGCTTTCTTGTGTGGATCGGGGTGTGATTTCCTTTGTTTATTGGGTTTTGCTTGGGTTCGGGAGCTGGAGCCAAACTGTAACTGATTACTTAGGTATATGTATGGGCATATACCTAAGTGGAGTTGTTTGATACTTAGTGATTGTATGTTTCTTTGTGGTTTATCCTTCGTGGATTATGAGAGGCCTTCGTGGGTCTTGGGGTCCCTACTAAGTATCGTATACTCACCCCTACATGGTCTATGCCCGCACCATGTTGTGTTGGATGCAGACGACAAACAACACTGATCGAGGTGGAGGATTGTGGGGTAGGATGGTACCCAGAGGTGGACCACTTGGCAAGAAATACACGGAGCGGACGACCGGACCCAAGGAGTTGTGGAGAATATCTTTACCCACCCTTCATGTGGGAGTTCTAGAGGATGACTCGGTGCTACTGTTTTACTTACTACTGTTGTACTTTCCTTTCAGATGTACTGTATCTTCAGTTGGGTTTGTATACTGGCCCACTTACTCCTTCCGCACTTTCCTTGTTCTTAGATTTTATTATTGTTTACTTCACTTGCGTACTCTATGGTGTTTTTTTACTCTTTAAAGGCAATGCCTTCCAGACTTTGGGATTTACGCCTTTGGTGCTAGTCGCTAGCCCCTGTCCTATGGAAGGTGGGCTTGGGGTAATCACAGCACGGGCCCCGAGGACTGGTCATGAACTTTGTTGTGTCTATTTACTCTTTAAAGGAATTGCCTTCCCTTCTTTGGGATTTATGCCTTTGGTTCTAGTCGCCATCCCCCGGCCAATGGAAGGCGGGCATGGGGTAGTCACGGAACGGGCCCCAAGGATGGGTCGTGACACAGGGAAAATAAAAAACAATTAAAATAATTTTTTAGAGGTTATGAATTCTTAGGAATTCGATTAATTAATGGTTTTATGGTTAGTTAGTACATATTCTCTCCTTGATGAGATGAATTTCCTTATTCCTCTATAAATCACAATGTGCATCCCCAAGACCTATCCCTTTACTCACAATAGAAACCACATGAAATTAATAACATCAATGAATGTTAATGTTTTAAAAATATCACCATGTAATGAAACCAAACAAATTGATCCTTATAAATCTGTTTTCTTGATATTTTCACCATGTCTCTAGATATGTTCCATGATATCCACTTATGGAAACAAAAAAACATCCACAAGGTAATTATAAAACATGACTGATGACCATTATGATGTGATTTAATATTTTTTAGGTGTCTTAATTTTATGTATAATATTACATTATATTAAATTTTATCTTTTAAAATTTATAAAATTTCTCCATATAACCATACATTTTTGAACTAAAATGCATATCAATGGCCGAAATTCTACTCAGAAAGTAGATAAATCCTCAAATCTCGTAGCTTTCACCCTAATGCATGACCGTCCATCTATATAAATCTAAAAAGACTACACAACTCCAATATATTATATTTATGACTTTTTTCCAAGGAACCATATTTTAAATAGATAAATTCATTTCCAAGTTGAAAACTCAACAACAACCCCACAATCAATTATTCATCCTTCATCAGACTCCTTCAACACTCAAAACATGAATTATAATGAATCACAAAAGCCTAATACATTACCATTATAGACTTATATAGTCAATATATATTGGTATGTTAATTACATGGAGTAGACTAAGGCTAATAAAAGTTAATATTAGGCTATATACATCACTCAATGTTTTTTTTCCTAAAATGGTTTTATAATTTATTGTGATATGAATTTTGAATAGAATTAATAATAGTTTATTTGATATACTAAATACAACATGAATAACTAACCAGGGCATGAGAGTCCTAATATTTTTTTGATGATAATATAAGAGATTTAAATTGTAATCAATAGAATAATTTGTTTATAATATATATCATGGATAATTAAAAGAAATGTTAAATGTGATTAAGGAAAATAAAATTTCCAATTATTCAAATACTAGATATTGGGGGACATAATTTCCATAAATAAAAAATATGGTAAATAAATCATCATATAGGCTCCAAATTTGTTATTCATCATATATAAATCATTTCATTTATTTTAATGTGTATATGATACCAACAACTTGCTAATCATTTATTGTGATTCCAAATAAAAGAAAAAAATTAAAAAATTTGTTCATTATTATTAGATTCATAAATATTTAGATATGAAATAGCTTGAACTGTGTTTAAGGGGATGAAAAATATTAATATAATCATAATGTAATTTTAAATTATAATCATTTATATGTATTCTGATTTAATTCCTTCTTATGTTATAAAAGAAATCTATTTTAATACCATTTATACTATTAATAATGGAATTGGGTTTTTAATATAATATTTCTAATTGTATCCATTTAATAACATTGTGTTTAAGGAATTTATAAATGTCAAAAATATATGATATAAGAGTTTTATCAAAAATATATTTCAAAAAATAAGGAAAAAATTCACACCACCAATCTATTTAATATTTCAATAATAAAATATTTATTGTTATGGATATATTTTAAAAATAATAATGATAAATAATTATGAAGAGTTAATTTTTTAAATATTTCATCAAATAAAAAAATAATTTACATATATTTTTTCACACAAATATATTTTGGAATTGAATAAAATTTTAGTTGTTAGAGTGTGTATGATTGAACATAGAAATGTTAAATTAAAATAATTTATAAAACCCAATAAAATATTTAATATTGAAATAATTTTAGATATATTATTAAAGAAACATCATAATTTATTGCAATATAATTAAGATATTTCTATATGATCGTAGTGATATAGTAATGTTTTATACTGGTATTCTAATGGAAATATTGTATACAATATAGGGGAGTTTTTTCTATTTTAAAATTATATAATTAATAAAGACCAATAAAATAATACAGTAATAAAATTTAGTTTAAAATTAATTTTCATATTTTGAACATTATGATTATTATTGAAAAATAAAATCATAATTTCTTGAAAAATATCTCCATAGATGATATCTCATTAACGTAGTTTTGTGGGAACATTAATGGTGGCTTAGAAATATTACAAAACTATATATGAGATAAAACATGTTCAATAGAACAAATATAATGTAGTGTAAATAAGGTTTATTTGATCATGTATTGTTAAAAATATAAACTATTAATGTTTATGAATATTTTTAAAGAAAATAACATATTATAATTTGAAAATTATATAATTTTTTAGAAAAAGAATATATTTATTATCGATAAATATCATAGGATTTATATTTAATTTAATGATATCATAATTTACTAATTAATATATGACAATCATTTTTAATAAATTGATTTCCTTTATTTATATTTATGTGTTTTGATGACTTGTAATAATTAAAATGAATTATGAATACTAAAGATATAAATATTTTTTTCCATAAGGCCCAAAATTATTATTATGTCAAATATGAACCATTATAAACAATAAATTAAATTTCATATATTGTTTAATTTATATAATAAAGCATTTATGTTTAGTACTAAACCTATTTTTCTTGGTTTTATAAATTTTCATGGTTATTAAAAAATATTGATTCTACAAATTCTGACATTAATTTCATAAATACTCCTTGTGTTTGGTTTATATTCTATAAGATGGAATTTAATAACCTATATAAGAGGTAAGATATATTATCCATTAATATATAATGTTTTGTGAAGTTTATGGGCATATCTTGAAATGATAAACAATACATGCCTTAATATTTCTTTATACAACAACAGATGTTCTCACATATTTCAATGAATGAAATGATATGTGTTCTTATATCATTTTTATAATTACATGGAGAATAGAGAATATATGAGTAACTCCTCATTGTATTATTTTGATACAAAATAGTGAAACAATTATAGAATGATTTTTCATGATACATGAAAAAATTAATTTTCAAATATGTATCAAAGTTCATGTGTTTTATGGAGATCATGTTTCATATCCTTTAATATGGGGTGACATTGATTTGTTAACTGAGGATTCTTATTTTTAAAAAAAATTATGGATTATATAATAAGGTCTATTTGATTGATAAAAAGTCCATATAACTCCAAAAAATTTTATTTCCTCATGTGAGTATATTTTTTTAAAAATTTGTCTGTAATTTATTACTATCATTAATGATTTAGAAAAAGTTGTTTTTATAAAATTATAACAAAGGATTTTTTCAATATGATCTCCTAAATTTTTGTTCATTATATGTTGTATGAATAATTTTTAAATAGTAAATAAAACAGTACTCGGATTGTGATATTGGATAAATTATGAACTAGTGAAAAACTATTTTAATTAATGTAACTATATCATGATTTTTGTTAAATAATATCATGATATAGTGAATGTTAATATTTCATGGTTGTGTTCATGAATTTTTATGTTTTATGAGAATAAAAATGACTCAACTATTTATTTTATATAAATTATAGTGTATTATTTTTAAATATTATATCATTATAATAATTTGTTTAGAACATAAATATGATTTTATTATAATGAGTTTTAATATGTGATCAAAGACTTAAAAAAAATTTCTAGCCAAAGAACATCTATCGTGGGATACGATAGTGGATTAGGAATTTCTAGTCGTGTGTAATAATTTTATATTATTATATTATGATAGATTGTGAATCATTTTATGTTGATATTGGGTCCCGAAAATTCCGCAAGGGGGAACCCAATTATCCCAAGACATGGAAAATGACCAAACCGGTCCGTGTACCGGCTCCCACCAACAGTATACGGCCGGTTCGGTGAACCGCCCTCCCGCGGATGCTGTCATTCTCTAAATGGGGGCGGAGCGTCTATGCGGGCGCAAACCAGGAAGATCACCGGACGTCAGGCCGATCCTTCGCCGTGAAGCGCCCCCTCCGCAAACCTCGTCATTCGCGAAACAAAGGCAGAATCTGTATGCCACTGCGAACCATGTCGTTCGTGGTATAGGGAAGGAGTGGTGTACAGCCGCAGAGCAATTCTGCAAAACACGGATGTCGATTGACCGAGTCATCCACTGGTGTGGGTTCTTCATGGGCTTCCGCAAAGAGTGCCATGTTCCAATCAATGAACCCTCTTAGTGACTATATAAATATTCACCTAGGGGCACCAAGGGAGAAGAGGAAGGACGGGTGAAAACCTGTGGGGAGAAGCTAGAGGAATCACTCCCAACGGTGTTACACACCCATCCGCAGACCCCATATCATCTGCGGATGAAGTCTTCCACAGAGAGGAGAAACCATTCCACGAACCATATGTGGACAGCTCCTCCACGGCCAGCGTATAGCGGCCATTTCCTTAGCGGATAGTCCCTCTGCGACCACCACATCCATGGACTAGTGTCGTTCGTGAAATGGAGGTGGAACCCCTCTACGGGCGCGAAGTAGGACTGGCGCCAGCCCCTTTACAGACACCCTTTGCGGATGGCCATCTCATCCATGGACAACCTCCTTCGCGGACAACCTCCTCCACGAAAATCATCCTTCACGGAGATTCCCCTTCATGGACAACCTCTTTCGTGACCATCTCATCCATGGACACCCTTTGTGGACAACCATCTCCACCGCGGATAACACCCCTCGCGGCCAGTCCTTCATGGACAGATCCTCCTCCGCCAGTCCCTCGTGGATGGCACCTCGCAGCTAGCTCCTTCGCGGCCAGCCCCATGCGGAAGACCCCATGCACTCAATTGGTCCATACCGTTGGGGATGCACCCCTGCACCCCTACTCGGGGTCAGTGTTGGGCTGCGGTTATGGTGCTTCGGGACGGTTCCTTCACTAACGTCACTATCCCCCATGAAAAATGGGCACTCGTCGCACCGCAATCTTTTCGGGCCGGGTCAACAATATTTTCACATTGCACCCCTTATGGAGCCCCAACATTTGTCCTATAAATTCCATGAGTTGAGATACTCCTCTTGAATATCCAATAACCCCATTTCCTATCTTCTTTTTCTAGGTCCATCCAGAAAGGGCTGCCCTTGGGTAATTCCCACACCAACAATTTCTAGGTATCTCCTAACATGTCGTCCTGACCACATGATGTTAAACTATGTGGCCATCGTCCTTAACACATGACGTTAAACTATATGGACCTCATCCTATCCGTATGACGTTAAACTATACAGAAACAGTCCCGTCTACATGACTATAAACTGTATCATTCCCTATCATTCAATAATTGGATGCCTCTTTCTCCATGCATGAGATGCCTTATGCTATGTCTATAGTGGCATAACTTCAAGAGTGCTGGATTCCATTCAAACATTCCATCATTCCACCCCACTCTTTGTGTGTCCTTTATTCAGATCTCCTGCCTCATTCATGTTTGAAGGGACCCCCTAACGGCCTGGCCTCATGCCGCATCGTCTTACCTACCAACCTGTGGCAATGCCTCGGATGACTTTGGACAACACTTTGAGATAGGTCATGTGTTTCAAATATGTTCAGCAGTCGACCCTCATTTGTTCGTCCCCATTTCAGGCTAACATGACATGAATGCTATGTTTCGAACATGTTCAATAGTTATCCTCAATCACCATGACACCCTCATTGTGTTCTGAATGTCGGGCATGTAATTCACACATTTCATCTCCCTTTGTTCAGACTGATTCCAACACCCTTGGCGTTATCCCACTTGTGCACTTATGCGTAGGCGTTGACCACCATTATATTCCTCAACCCACCAATGGGTTGGGATGCCCTCATGTATATACATTAGGAAGACACCATGGACCTCCTCAGAGTGTAAGCCCCAATCCATCGCCCTGAGCATCCACCTAGGAGTAAGCCCCGACCTTCTGGGCGTCCTCAGAGTGTAAGCCCCAATCCATCGCTATAGGCATCCATCTGGGAGAAATATCTGACCTTCTAGGCCTCCTCAGAGTGTAAGCCCCAATCCATTGCCCCGAACGTCCATCTCGGATTAAGCCCCGAACATCTGGGCCTCCTTAGAGTGTAATCCCCAATACATCGCCACGGGCTTCCATCTCAGAGTAAGACCCGACCTTACGGGCTGCTCCACGCTTAATCCTGACTCCATTCCTCACAGACGCACCTTTCGTGACGTGATCGTCTGGTCCCTGCTGCCTCTTGTTTCTCACACCAAGCATGGATCACGTGGGCTTAGAGTAGGCATCAACCATGACATCCTCCTTTTTTCCTCCTTAGAGTGTAAGCCCCAATACATCATTCTGTGCTGCCTC
Organism: Viscum album; assembly: GCA_963277665.1. NCBI lineage: Eukaryota > Viridiplantae > Streptophyta > Magnoliopsida > Santalales > Viscaceae > Viscum > Viscum album. The sequence continues at coordinate 1,261,967,760 of OY728122.1, forward strand.
AGAGCGTGAGCCCCGACACCAATGCGAACTACCTGGACTTTGATCCTTACCTCCTAGGCAGGGTACATAGAAAGCCTCCATGAGGTTCAAGCCCACCACCCATCAGACCACCCTGTCTATCTTCACGTCAGATCCCCAACACCAATGCGAACTTCATGTACTTTGATCCATGTCTCCTAGATAGTGTAACGCCCTGACCCCAGCTACCCAGAGTCGGTGCATTACTTGGTAACATTGGCATGATCACAAAAGATCAAGTCTCGAAAGACCGATTAGTTTAGTATCCTTGGAAACACTAGATACATTCATAAATGTTACATTACATCACAATGTGAAAAACTATAATAACATAGTCTCTATAGTCCACACTTCTATCCTCTTTGGACTATCCCTGCAGGTCATTCATAAAATACTTCCTCACATCCTGGAAAATATTAAAACATTGAAAGGGGTGAGCTCAGATGCCCAGTAAGGATAACAATATTGTGGAAGATTTCATAAATGAACATTAACATTTAAGTCAATGTATAACTAAAATAAAAGCCTTTTTAAACTTGAACTTCAGTATAATATGGAAAAAATAAAATGAGATAATGCCATTTACTTCTTCACATGGATATTCTACTGGTCGAATAATCACATGCAATATCAATAACCACTTTCAAAATGAGGAAATGTATAATGCCAGACATTCTGAAAAATTTTGTCAAGGCCTCGGCCAAGACGTCTAACATGATTAAGGCCTCGGCCAAAACCATAAATCAAATTGGGAAAGGGCCTCGGCCAATTCCATGTCTAGTTGTCTCATGAGACCTACCGATGCATCGAGGAGCTATAGAGGGCTCCACCCGTCACTTATTAAGTCCAATACATTCCTCATATGAATTGGTTTAAACATATCATAAACCATAACATAATCGTATCACATAAAACATGCATAAAGGAAACATAACATTTCCACATTTCAATCACAAGATATCAATACAACACATTGATATAATAAAAATGATTTCAAAACCATTTTCAATACCAAAATAAAAGAAAGTTAAAACTTTGTATTTATTTTTCATCAAAAAAAAATGATGGCTTGTAGAGGAATCCGAAAATCAAATAATGGTCATGGAGGTGGAGAAGTCGTTGTCGCCGCATATGTAAGGAAAGAAAAACATTCCCTTTTTATATTTTAGTAAAACGCTTTGTATAAAAAGAATTCCTTTTGATTAAACGTAAAATGTCAAAGGGGTTTATACACTATACAAAAGAAATTTGTGTATAAAACAAAATATGCCTCAATGAATGGAGATTGAGACAAAGTCACTTAAAAAGATAATTTTTAAATAAAATATATCTATTATGTGTATTCACTATATGTACACATAAAGAAAGTATAAATACAATATACGACATAATAATATCATGACATAATTTGAAAGTAGGAGATTAACCCAAAGAATGGAAGTTGGGTTATGAAATTCCCTTACAACGATCATTTTTAAAATAAAATAAACCTATTATGTGTATTCACTATAAGTACACATAATGAAAGTACAAATACAATATAGGACATTATAATATCATGACATAATTTGAAAGTAGGAGATTAACCCAAAGAATAGAAATTGGGTTAAGAAGTTCCCTTACCTCGTGTCTGACTTGACTCAACCGTTATTTAACCTCCTGAATAATAAACTAGAGTTAATATATACCTTATTAAGAACCATTTTCAATTTCATTATCCTTATTATATCACTTTTTACAGTGATATGAACATTATGTAATTATTTAAGTTAATAACGGTCGTTTTTTCGATCTTTGGTACTTGAGTCAAAAATAAACTTCTTATAATTACAAGTTGTTCATGTGGTGAAATATCAATTATATCCAGAATTATATTCATGATTTAGATGTCATATATATCATATATAACCAGTATATACATTCATTTATAATTTTACATAACATTTTGAGGTAAGAAATTAAATGCACCGTTCATCGAGACGGTAAGCCGTACGTACGCATGAACGCTACTTTCATTTATATTTCGTATTTAATGGAATGAAATCATAATTATAAATGTATAATATAATTCCAGTATAATATAGTGTATAATACCATATACTCCATCCTTTATACATCCCACATATGACATTAACGATTCAAATCACTTTGAGGGGGCGGTAGTCCGCACTTCCTAAAATGAAATTATCGCGTTTTACCCATAATGGAAATCATAAAGTATGCCATAAATGAGAAATACAGAAGAATAAGTAAAACATAAATATATTATATATCATATATAAAAATAGTGACATCTTAATGTCCACCTTTGAAGGTGTTATATGAGTGTTGAACAATCATCGTTTCGTGAGGCAGAAATTCGCCATCCACAGAAACCGTATGTTCCTTAACCATTAGATGTAGGTGTGTGTATGTGTAGCTCGAATAATTCTTATAAAAACATCCTAGTATATTGAGTATACTGGATTTGTTACAAAAGAAATGAATAAAAAGAGTTTATGGGGTTGGAGAAGAAAAATAAAACAAAACAACATTAGAGAAGACATTACCTCAAAATCGGGTAACTCTTTTTGATTTGATCCAAAGGCTTCCTTGAGAAGAGTTCATCCCAAAGTGAGGCTTCTATGAGTAAGAGGGTGATGTTGGGAGAGTATTTGGGCAGAGGATGGCCGAGCCGAATGGCTTGAAGGTGTGAATAAGGTGGGAGAGGTGGGGTCCTTTTATAAGTGGAGAGGAGGGGCTCTTTTGGAAAGATTTTAATGTTACATTATTACACAATGCTTTTCGGATTCTAAAGGTCCCAAACTTGTATAATTCCAGTATAAGGTGATAAGGGTTCGAAATCGCCTCATCCAATTGGCTTTGGACAAATGTAAGCCTTGGATTTTACATTATCTTCTCATTTTATTTAAATCGTTAAATAATGAGGTTATCACTGCATCATAATGATGTCATAAATAATTTAATTTATTTAATGTCTAAAAATTATAAAAAAAATACTATGATGTAGTAAATCTTTTTATCTTTCTAATGAATATTTATAGTCAAAATTTGGACTTGTGTAACCCCACTTAAAAACTGTTTTAGTAAAACAACTCTTGTTTGTGTCAATTTAATTTTAACATTTAATAAATATATATTAATGTCATTTTCCAACTAAAGTGGCTCCATGGGGTCCCCAAGTTTACCCATGGATTGTCTTGGTCGTACATGACTCATCCAATAGGAGTAGTACAAGTGTCAAGCACATATCATATTATTAAAACATTGTTTTTACCTTAAACTACACTAATTACCTCTAATCGCGATTAAGAACTTAAAAGTTACTGTTCACCAAAAAATTATTTTAATCTCATTGAACCACATTTTACTTCTTAATGACAACCATGTATATCGGATTTTTGAAAATCAAATCACAGAAGTGGTAATATTTTATTTAAATGAAAAATCAGTTATTTGTCTACCACTTAGTGGTTTCACTATTCATCAAAAATTGAAGTTTTTCAGAACAAGGCCAAAATTTCACCCTAAGCTATAATTGATATTCCAAATTCAAAAATGATGTCTATTTTACAAAATTCCAAACATATAAGTTGCATTAATTAATTTTATAATTAATTCCCGCTGTTACAACAAATAGCGTGTTTTTAAGAAACAAATTATATCAAAAGATTGGCAATTGTTTATGTCCAATTTCAATGTTAAATTAATTCTAATGACCACCATTGGATAAAATGGTAAAAATATATTCTAATTATACTCTAAAACAACTCAATAGCATAATTTATCACTATAAATTATTCTGATTAAAAAATTTGTTTTAAGTATTTTTCACTATTCCTAAAAATTTTGAAGTTCTCAGAAAATTACAAAAAATTCAACATAGGCTAATTTCAATATTAGGAATACAAAAATGAAGTCCATTTTGAAATATAAAATTTCTATAATTTTAAAAAGTGGTTATTACTATTCATAACGGCTGCTTTGATTTGTCGCAGTGTTTTAGAACTCGAAGTTGCGTACAATGCAAGCTATTGCATTATTGAATGAGAAGCGTATCGTGGAAGATCGGGGTGTTACATTCTCCCCTCCTTCAATAAATTGCGTCCTCGCAATTTGAAATTTTTCTTTGAAAATAAAAGGTTGAAAAGAGAAAATACCTTTGTGGAAAACCCACATCAGAAATAAGATTAATAAAATCTAGCCTTAATAAGAGGTAAATGGAAATAAGAAAGTCACCACCAAATTATGATCTCGATAAGGAGAACATTGGTGGAAATTAGAGACATATAATTGGAGGAAAAACATAAATATTTATAGGGAGTGATTGAGGTCATCAATCACAATCAACTGTCAAATTGAGGGCCTCAAAGCCTTCAATCTATGTTGATTTAAAATATCATCAGTTCAACAAGACATAAGGTATTAGGATAACAAATTTTTTGTTTTAATATCCCTTTACTAAATTTTAAGAATTAATTAATTCATTGAATAAGATATAGGTATATATATATTTATGCTTGACAATTAGAGTTTCAACATTCAACTCATCTTTCACTCATAAGATAATAGAACTCAAAAATATTATACTTATCCTAATTGTATAAGGTTCCAAATGTTAACACAGACCATTTAGATTAGTAAAACTATTTTGTAAAAACCAGGGACTTCCTGTAGGCTAGTGGTAGGAAATAAAGGCCTGTCGCACTATGATTGTGGGTTCGATTCCTGCAGCTTTGTCCGACGCGACGGGTTACACCCCACCCTGCAGGTTGTCCTTTTCCTAAAACTATAGTATTATAATATTCCAAAAATAATCTTCATAAATTTTTTAACCTTAAAAAATACTATCCAAAGATCAACTTAATCCACTCCAACCATTATAGTTATCCAAAATACCTCTGTCCAGACTTTCTCTAAAAGGTCTCTTAATTCCAAAATCAATTTATCAGATTCCCCAAACAAAGTAATGTTTCCCTTATTGTCACATAATAAAAATATAATTACCTTCATCATATTAAAACCTTATTCAAATCAGCAAGTACTGCAGTACAATCCTTATATATATATATATCACATTATTCTAATAACCAAAATATAATCCATGAGTCCAAAAGCACCAATACATTAGTTATTCTGCTTCAACTGTAGTAACAGCATACGATTGTCCTTGATCCCTTGGCCTTTTTTGAGGTAAGTTTCCCTGATGCTTAGGACATTCATTTTCATAATGCCCCATTTCCATACAATTGTAGCATTCAACTTTGACAGCCTCTTTCTTTCCCTTGAAATCACGAGCCTGGTGACCCTTTTCTCCACATTTATAACAAACTCCCATTCCTTTTAGGCACGTACTAGGATGATTCTTCCCACAATTATCACATAATGGAAAATCCTTCTTTCCCTTTTTCCCTTTATCTATCTCTTGTTCCCCCGTTCTCTTCTTCTCTTTCTTTACTTTGTTGTCATAAGACTTAGAGAATTCCTTTTCTGTCTTGATAGCACACAAGACAATATCTTCGTATGATGAGAAGGATTGTGATACTAAAGCTCGACAGAGAAATGGTTTTAACCCATCAAAGAAACGATCAATCTTACTCCTTGGGTTACGTATATAATCGGCAGCATGCCTCGCCAACATTGTAAAGTTATCCTCATACTTTGTGACATTCTCATCCTCCTTCTGCATCAGACTCATAAATTGCCTTTCCATATCTGCTCTATGGTCACGAGGAAAGTATTTTTCTAAGAAAAGATCTTTGAACTCCCTCCATTCCATATTCGATACGTCATCATCTTCCTTTTTGTTTTGAATCAGCGACCACCACTGATCGGCATCTCCAGTGAGGCGGTAAACTGCCATGACAACCTTCTCCCTTTCACTACTCCCCAAGGCATGGAATATTTTCTCTAAGGAATGTATCCATTGCTCAGCTACTATAGGATTTGTACTCCCATTGAAGGTTGGTGGTTGTTGCCTCATGAAACGGTCTAGCATTGATCCTCCACGTTGCGGATCAGGGTGCTCTATACGAGTAAGGTTATTATTCATAACCTGAGTGAGTTGTCCCAGTATGGTAATAAGTTGATCAGCACCAGTTGTATCTCCAGATCCACAATAATTATCTTGAGCAGGAGGGAAATCCCTACACGGAGTTCGTGCATTGATACGGTTTCCATTCCTTCCACTAGGCGCCATTTCTAAACAATGGCATAAACTAGATTAGTTTATGAATCAAAATACATAATTCCATACTTGTAAAACACTTTACATAAATTGAACTATTTATGGATATAATCCATAATCATAAAAAGAAATGTTTTCTTTGAGGAAGTATATACTCATAACCCTTCATAGTGGTTTGTAAATAAAATGAGAATTATCCTAATAATATCCCCCGGGAGTGTCGTAACCAAGAGTGCGGCAAGGCCCGTTGTCATGCACCAGTTCCCGTTCGAGTCTAGCTCAAAGCGGTGTTTTCGGGTTTTACCCCTAGGTACATCTGTGCCAGAGCCGCCTCTACCTGCTCGTATCCAGACAGGGATGTATTGCTCGAAAAACTCACAACATCTCTACAATACCAAAATTCTAGGAAGTTCTTCTATACTAATCCTCAAAGTCTATCTTCGGGCTATGTGCTCTAATCAGAGTTTATCTTAATCTAGCTTCTAAGGTTAGTACTAAACTGCCTCTGATACCAACTGTAACGCCCTGACCCCAGCTACCCAGAGTTGATGCATTACTTCGTAACATTCGCATGATCACAAAAGATCAAGTCTCGAAAGACCGATTAGTTTAGTAGCCTTGGAAACACTAGATACATTCATAAATGTTACATTACATCACAAAGTGAAAAACTATAATAACATAGTCTCCATAGTCCACACTTCTATCCTCTTCGGACTTTCCCTGCAGGTCATTCATAAAATACTTCCTCACATCCTGGAAAATATTAAAACATTGAAAGGGGTGAGCTCAGATGCCCAGTAAGGATAACAATATTGTGGAAGCTTTCATAAATAAACATTAACATTTAAGGCAATGTATAACTAAAATAAAAGCCTTTTTAAACTTGAACTTCAGCATAATACGGAAAAAATAAAATGAGATAATCCCATTTACTTCTTCACATGGATATTCTACTGGTCGAATAATCACATGCACTATCAATAACCACTTTCATAATGAGGAAATGTATAATGCTAGACATTCTGAAACATTTTGTCAAGGCCTCGGCCAAGACGTCTAAAATGATTAAGGCCTCGGCCAAAACTATAAATCATATTGGGAAAGGGCCTCGGCTAATTCCACGTCTAGTTGTCTCATGAGACCTACTGATGCATCGAGGAGCTATAGCGGGCTCCACCCGTCACTTATTATGTCCAATACATTCCTCGTATGAATAGGTTTAAACATATCATAAACCATAACATAATCGTATCACATAAAACATGCATAAAGGAAACATAACATTTCCACATTTCAATCACAAGATATCAATACAACACATTGATATAATAAAAATGATTTCAAAACCATTTTCAATACCAAAATAAAAGAAGGTTAAAACTTTGTATTTATTTTTCATCAATGAAAAATGATGGCTTGTAGAGGAAGCCAAAAATCAAATAATGGTCATGGCGGCAGAGAAGTCGTTGTCGCCACATATGTACGGAAAGAAAAACATTCCCTTTTTGTCGTTTAGTAAAATGCTTGGTATAAAAAGAATTCCTTTTGAATAAACGTAAAATGTCAAAGGGGTTTATACACTGTACAAAAGAAATTTGTGTATAAAACAAAATATGCCTCAATGAATGGAGATTGAAACAAAGTCACTTAAAAAGATCATTTTTAAATAAAATATATCTATTATGTGTATTCACTATATGTACACATAAAGAAAGTATAAATACAATATACGACATAATAATATCATGACATAATTTGAAAGTAGGAGATTAACCCAAAGAATGGAAGTTGGGTTATGAAATTCCATTACAAAAATCATTTTTAAAATAAAATAAATCTATTATGTGATTTCACTATAGGTACACATAATGAAAGTACAAATACAATATAGGACATTATAATATCATGACATAATTTGAAAGTAGGAGATTAACCCAAAGAATAGAAATTGGGTTAAGAAGTTCCCTTACCTCGTGTCTGACTTGACTCAACCATTCTTTAACCTCCTGAATAATAAACTAGAGTTAATATATACCTTATTAAGAACCATTTTCAATTTAATTATCCTTATTATATCACTTTTTACAATGATATGAACATTATGTAATTATTTACGTTAATAACGGTCATTTTGTCGATCTTTGGTACTTGAGTCAAAAATAAACTTCTTATAATTACAAGTTGTTCATGTGGTGAAATATCCATTATATCCAGAATTATATTCATGATTTAGATGTCATATATATCATATATAACCAGTATATACATTCATTTATAATTTTACGTAACATTTAGAGGTAAGAAATGTAATGCACCGTTCATGGAGACGGTAAGCCGCACGTACGCATGAACGCTACTTTCATTTATATTTCATATTTAATGGAATGAAATCATAATTATAAATGTATAATATAATTCCAGTATAATATAGTGTATAATACCATTTACTCCATCCTTTATACATCCCAAATATGGCATTAACGATTCAAATCACTTTGAGGGGGCGGTAGTCCGCACTTCCTAAAATGAAATTATCGCGTTTTACCCATAATGGTAATCATAAAGTATGACATAAATGAGAAATACAGAAGCATAAGTAAAACATAAACATATTATATATCATATATAAAAATAGTGACATCTTAATGGCCACCTTTGAAGGTGTTATATGAGTGTTGAACAATCATCGTTTCGTGAGGCAGAAATTCGCCATCCACAGAAACCGTATGTTCTTTAACCATTAGATGTAGGTGTGTGTAAGTGTAGCTCGAATAATTATTATAAAAACATCCTAGTATATTGAGGATACTGGAGTTGTTACAAAAGAAATTAATAGAATGAGTTTAGGGGGTTGGAGAAGAAAAATAAAACAAAACAACATTAGAGAAGACATTACCTCAAAATCGGGTAACTCTTTTTGATTTGAGCCGAAGGATTCCTTGAGAAGAGTTATGCCCAAAGTGAGGCTTCTATGAGTAATAGGGGGATGTTGGTAGAGTATTTGGGAAGAGTTTGGCCGAGCCAAATGGCTTGAAGGTGTGAATAAGGTGGGAGAGGTGGGGGCCTTTTATAAGTGGAGAGGAGGGGCACTTTTGGAAAGATTGAAATGTTACATTATTACACAATGATTTTCGGATTATAAAGGTCCCACACTTGTATAATTCGAGTCTAAGGTGATAAGGGTTCGAAATATCCTCATCCAATAGGCTTTGGACAAGTGTAAGCCTTGGATTTTACACTATCTTCTCATTTTATTTAAATCGTTAAATAATGAGGTCATCACTGCATCATAATGATGTCATAAATAATTTAATTTATTTAATGTCTAAAAATTATAAAAAAAAATACTATGATGTAGGAAATCTGTTTATCTTTCTAATGAATATTTATAGTCAAAATTTGGACTTGTGTAACCCCACATAAAAACTGTTTTAGTAAAACAACTCTTGTTTGTGTCAATTTAATTTTAACATTAAATAAATATATATTAATGTCATTTTCCAACTAAAGTGGCTCCATGGGGTCCCCAAGTTGACCCATGGGTTGTCTCGGTCGGCCATGACTCATCCAATAGGAGTAGGACAAGTTTAAATCTCATATCATATTATTAAAACATTGTTTTTACCTTAAACTACACTAATTACCTCTAATCGCGATTAAGAACTTAAAAGTTACTATTCACCAAAAAATTATTTTAATCTCATTGTACCACATTTTACTTCTTAATGACAACCATGTATGTCGTATTTTTGAAAATCAAATCACCGAAGTGGTAATATTTTATTTAAACGAAAAATCAGTTATTTAACTACCACTTAGTGGTTTCACTAATCATCAAAAATTGAAGTTTTTCAGAACAAGGCCAAAATTTCACCCTAATCTATAATTGATATTCCGAATTCAAAAATGATGTCTATTTTACAAAATTCCAAACATATAAGTTTCATTAATTAATTTTATAATTAATTCCCGTTGTTACAACAAATAACGTGTTTTTAAGAAACAAATTATATCAAAAGATTGGCAATTGTTTATGTCCAATTTCAATGTTAAATTAATTCAAATGACCACCATTGGATAAAATGGTAAAACTATATTCCAATTATACTCTAAAACCACTCAATATTATAATTTATCACTATAAATTATTTTGATTAAAAAAGTTGTTTTTTGTATTTTTCACTATTCATAAAAATTTTGAATTTCTCAGAAAATTACAAAAAATTCAACATAGGCTAATTTCAATATTAGGAATACAAAAATGAAGTCCATTTTGAAATATAAAATTTCTATAATTTTAAAAAGTGGTTATTACTATTCATAACGACTGCTTTGATTTGTCGCGGTGTTTTAGAACTCGAAGTTGCGTACAATGCAAGCTATTGCATTATTGAATGAGAAGCGTATCGTGGAAGCTCGGGGTGTTACAGATAGGGTACGTAGGAAGCCTCCACAAAGTTCAATCCCAAAAACCGGTCGATCCGACTATTCTTCACGACGGTTCACCGCGCCACTCCTAGTACCACCTCCAAAAAGATCCGACTCTTCGGGGTCATTAATCCAACGAGGGATGGTAAACCTCTCGCATAATGGATTATGAACCCCTATGTCCAGTTGACCATTTCCCACTAGGGTTGAATCCGTGGATACTATGTTTGGGTATAAACCAAAGATTTGCGAACATATGAATACGTCTTAAATCTATAAGAGAGTCCCGAAACAGGGAATAATGTCCACCAAAAAATGGTGTGATGAGCCCGACTTCCCATCCTCTCGACCAATGTGAGTTCTTAAGTGTCTCTGGACAGACCATCTGGCGAACACCTGCCTTTGGAAATCAGGTCCTTCCATCATCCGATACAGAGCCATTGGGCGTTTGGAGGCCTGAAGGCCGAAACCAACGATACAGTTGACTACCTCCTCAATCCTTTCCTTTTATTATAATGGTTTGAAAGGTGATGATCAATAATTGTGTCCATCCATTAATTTTTCTTGAGGAGTTATATAACAAATGTATAAAAATAGATGATGTAGTATATTGGATATTTTTTAAGGATCTCCCTCACATTCAGGTGAAAAATAGATTTAGCTTTCTTCAAAACCCATGAGCTGTGTTCGTTATTTTTGTTTTTAAAGACATTGATTAGATCATACTATAAAAACATCTATTATTTATTTCTACATTATTTATACACTTTTTAACCTAGAACAATGTAATAAAAAAATATGTTATATAGAGATCACCAAGGAAATAATGGACCATTAATATTGTAATCTCATGAAGAGAATGTATATATTGTTTTCATTTCAACTTATTTATATGATAATTTAATCGAGAAAGATAAAATAACAGTGTTGTTTCTAATAATATTAGAATATAACAATTTCAATAAAATTAAAAAACAAACACACGAAAAATAATTTGTAGAATTTTGGAAGAAGATATTTAAAGGAATAGTGAGATCATTAAATGATAAAATATCAATTTTAATGATTAATAAATGATATTAATTACATTTTCAATAATTTATATTTATAATTGATGAATAATTATTTAATGTTTGGTCAAAATTTATTAAAATGTTCCCTTTTTACCCTCAATTTTGAATTTAAAATACATATTTTTTTTTTCAAAAGGTGTCATTTAATAGTTGTGGTATGAAATACCTACCCTCATTATTTATATTTTTTGACAACCATTTTTAAAGGTGAAAGGGGATCCCAAAAAAGCCATGGATAAATCACCATGAAAAGTAAATTACAAATATTCCATGTGTTGGTATGATTGGATTCAATTTTATTAATTTATTATATGTCTACATATTCATTTATATGTATCATCGTTATAAATATTCAAAATTATTTATAAATTAGTAAAATATAAATTTTCCATTATATGGATTTTGTTAATCTTTTACTTGATGTAGGTGCTTTATATAGGGATTTTATCATTATTCAATGTCACCTGTTTTTTCATCATTTTTTACAATATTTTTATTCAATATGTATAAGGGAATATCATTTAAATTTATTAATTTGTTTATATATAATGACACCCCCAAAGACTCACTTTGAGGGATCAGAATATTGTATGAGGTACATTAAATTATGCTCTACATGTTCTATTTGAAATAAGTTTGGAATATATCATTAAATATTTAGTATGTTCAATGATATTTATATGTTGATGGATTTTTTGACTGTACGGGGAAAAAATCTCCTATAAAAGGATATACATTTTTTCTAACACATATGTCTCAATACAATAGGTAAAAACAAAACAAAACATTTATTTTTTCAGTTTGTACTCTTTTAGTAAATGAAATATATTTCTTCCTATATCTATATACAATAAGATATCGTCATCATCAATATATTATTAAGACAGTGTGAAATACCATATGTTAGTGTTCCAATTATTTTATTATTTTATTATTTTATAATCTAAGATCCTGTGATTTTTTGGATCTTTTTATAACAAATATGGATGTTTTGTGGTGTTTCATGGTTTGTAGATGGATTGAATTAATAATGTTTCTACAATTTCTGGGGAGTTATAGATGTTATATAGATGGTTTCCATGGTTTTTCCATGGTTTGGAAAACCATGCTGGTTTTGTGTCTGTTCCAGTGACAACTGTAAGGTCAGCCACATGGTTTACCAAACCATGTGTCCAAACCATGTGATATACCTAATCCTCACTTATAAATAAAATTACCCCTAATCCCAATATAATTTTTATGAATCCCATATCATCTACCTTACCTCTCATTTATTCATATCCCTAGATCCCATGGTAGAGAACATCATTTATCCTCCCTTCATCTAGGATTTATCAAATCAGATTTTGAAAGGTTGTGAGGTAAATCCATCTATCTTTCTCAACATTCATATTATCCTTATATTTATTTTCTATTTATCTAATATCTATACTCGTCCTATAATCCAAAATCATTATTTGTTCTATATTTTGACATTGGGATAGTTTAAAAATTATATTTTTATTTTGTAGTTCAAGTATAGGGAGTTTTCATGATTATTTGTGTGTTCTCCCTGGAAGGTGGAACATTGAGACTTAATTATATACACTTTTTGTATGTGGTTCTATAAAATTACAATATTAGGAAAGTCATTGAATTATTGAGTATTATAAATTTATTTTTAATTATATATATATATATATATATCTGTGTGTCTGTGATGTGTTGGTGTAAAATGCAAATCATTTCTAGAGAAATTATAACATGTTGTAATTAATTTTTTATGGATTTCATGTTTCTATATTAAATTATATGTTTTCATCTGAAAATAATATTTTAAAATGTATATGGATTCATTTACATGGTTTTAATGGAGTCTTTTTGTCCTTTTTTGTTATTTTATATATTTTTAATGAAATTTGTCTTGTTTTTAAATAAGGTATTTGTAAATTAAGAACAATTTGAAATATAATGAAAAATAATTTCATTTAAATGATTTTATATTATTTCGTTAGAAAATAAATGAAATTTATTGAATATTTTAATATGAAGGCTATTTGGATCCTTATAAAATAAATAGGTCATTTTTCATGACACCATCATTGATTTAACCATATATTTGTTCCACCTTTTAAGATTTATTTATAACATATATTATAAATATAATTTTTGGGGACAGGTTTTTCTATATGAGTGTGTCATAGGTGAGGTGATAAAAAATTCAAATGTTTCATTAATTTAGTTATGTTGATTAAATTCTCTCCACTATATTTGTTTTGGCATTAGGAACCCAAGAGTCTAGGTGGGAGATCTTGATTAATATTACCCAAGTTCATACCCAAACTAATAAATTTACCCTAATATTTTTTACAATAGTGCTATTGGGGATTTCCTTCCTGATTAGACTGGTTTTGTATAATTGGGTGACTAGTGTATTGTTGGGTGCAATTTATGAAAGATGTTATTATGTTGTTTTATATAATTTTTAGGACCATATCATTATAGCTCCTAGGGTGTATCCCATTACACATGTGACATTATTCCACTATATTCTATGGTATCTACATCATATTCCCACCTTATACCATCATATTTATTTCCATCCTCACCCTGTTTATTTCTTATATTTGATACATTTCACTGATGTACTAGTGCATTTTTTCAATGATTTATTTTTTAAGGTTAGGTTTTCATTCAAAATGATTTGAAACTTGTTTCATAATTATGGGTTTGAAGAAAAAAAATTTATTCACACTTTATCAATAGAATTTCGTTTTGGGTATATTAAAATTTTTAAATATTATTTTTTATTGGATTCATAAAAAAATAAATGCCTCATTTTTTGGGATTTAACACTATTTCACATAGTTTAGATTTATATGTGATGCTATCAGTTTTTGAAGTTATATATTTTTTATAGTTTCAAATAAACCTTATTAAAATTTAAATGTAAATTTTATACAATATTTCAAAAGAGAAATCATGACATGATTATTTTAAATAATTTCATAGAATCAATGAAGATATCCAACATCACCCATTATATTACACTATTTATACACACCCAAGTGATCATATATGTCACCCATTATTTATATAGGTTAAATGTTCTATTTTGTCATGAATTCACATTTTATTGGGACAATGATGGGGTATTTGGGTGTGGAGATTAACCATAGGATGTGTGAAGATATATTGGTGATATTTTTTGGTTTGATTTCATTTTATTTTGGTCCATAATTACATTAGTTAATACATATATAAATCTATTTATATTTATTTTTTCTTCCGGGAATGTGTATTAAAAATTAACTTGTATGAAGTATTCATGTCTATGAAAATTTATTGAATAATTATTTCTGATAATCAATCATTTATATTTTTGGTTTATTTTTATTATTTTAGCTGATGCTTCCAAGATAGACAACGTATTTATTTTCAATGTCATACATTTAGAAAATTATCCTTTTTGAACTAAATCTAATATGATGATAAAATTTTCCTAAAAATTTATTCCATGATTCCTAAGAACAATATTCAAGCCAATTTGGATTTGTAAAGAACTTCAGGTTGTTTATTTAGTTGAGTTGAGTGAAAGGGTAGGTCATCCTTGGAAAATTTATTACAAATTGTGTTAGAAAATTATTTCTAGGAAAGGATATGTATTTTTTGGATTTACCTATTTCAATTTGGTTAGTATCATGGTAGTTTAGGAATTTTAATGTCGGGGCTCAATGGGGGTGTTTGGGGATGTGATTTTCAAGTTCCTCCCCTTGATAAACATTTATTCATGAAGATTTGATAGGTTTATTATTTTAAATTTATTTTATTCATTATGGTTCAATGCATTTTATTATGGGAATATTATATTTTATTTCCATATGAGTCAGTAATGTGATTTTCAGGGTCCCATTTATATTTTTGGTGGAAATAGAAGATAAAATGGGGCTACATAGTATGTTTGTATACTCTGTTTGGACTTGAAGAGCTCATGAATTTGATTCTATAATCATCACAGATCATATGGGATTTATATTTCATGGCATGTAAATCTAATTCACCAAACCATTAAAAACACTCCATTCATCAAGATTGTGTTGTCTTGATCCCTTTAATTTTTAGTTTTATTTAAAAGTGGATACCATCATTTAGAGAAGAATTAAGGAGAGTTATGATGAGATATTGTGTTGTCTAGAATTTTTTTTAAATTTTTGTTATTATGTTTTAGTTATTTCATTTAATTTTTTAATTTTTGTGGTTCCCCTTCTCTGAAAATGAAATACTCTTCCAAAACCTTCACCAAAAAACTTTTTTGAATGTGATTCACTTTAAAATTATTTCAATGGTTTAAATGTTTTTGAATAAATTATTTGATTTCAATATGTTTTTCAGATGTTTTTTTTAAATATTTTTTAAAAAAAACATGGATTTTTTTTAAAGAAAATTTTAACATGTGACAGTTTTTTGAAATAATATAATGAGATGATAGGGATTTTAATCTTATTGTAATTTGTAAAATGAATTTATTATGTTTTCAAAGTAGGATAGAGTCCCCTAAGAAGGTTCTATATTTCAATTTTATTATATAGTAATAAAATTATTACTTTAATATAAACTTTTATCTTCAAGGAAATAAGGTTTTTTGATGTGTGGTCAATTTAATTAGTTTTTTAAGAACATGTGTGTTTTATGTTTTTTTCACTTAGACGTGATGAGGAAATTTTAGTTTGAGTTGAGAGAAATAAATTAGTTTGATTAATGTCATGTATTTCTTAGTTTATGCAACCATGAAAGGGAAAAATATATAGAATTAGTACCACCAATGATGATCCTGATGGTTAATCCACACAATGACTCGAGAATATTGTTGTAAATAGAGTGGTGGACTCAGAACATCCTCTTATGATGTACAATATATGAGACAACTTGATATTGTATTCAACATAATTATATGGGGATAAATGATTTTATTAAGGGATACAGCTTACTGGATGGATTATGGGAAACGTCAATTAATATATGAGTCAAGAATATTCAGGGGCCACAACAATTGAGTTCTAGATTGTTTAACTGAAATGAGTATGGATAGATCTGCTTTTCCCTTCTCGGTTTCAAGCGAAGTGAATTTTAGATATTTTCAAATTTATATTCCTTAATTGACTGAACCAAGATGCAACTATAAATTTTTTTATTTGCATATTAACCACTAGGATTTAGGTTTGCAACCTCATAGGTCAATTTATTCGCACTATAAATTACGATCAAAGTGGTGATAATGGGGAGAATATAAAATTTAGTGGTGTCAATTTTTGTGGTCTATATATATAGAGAATTGAAAAAGAAACGGCATACACAATATAAGAAATAGAAAGAAATATAGGAATCATAAATAGAAAATATATGTTCTAAAAGAACAATCCCTAAGGCATAACATTTTTAGACAATACTTACATAGATGGTCATACAAGGAATAGATAAAATATCAAGGTTTCACATGGCTCACCATATCAATATATACATATAAATCATTTCAAAATTAAATGAAACTCCAAATGATGAATTGAACTTGGCATGGTCCCCTTCCATCTATACTATGTAACGAAAAATAGGACAATCACTATTGTCAAGGTTCGGATCTAGAAAATGTCTGTGATATGAAAATCCTAAACTTTACACATGTCCCATGGTAAGTCTAAACACATACCCCCACTTATATATATGGAATAAAACCCATGAATGTACATATATCTACCTCTAGTGAAGAATATTCATGGAATAGTACACAAGGAATCCCATTATGAATATCAAAACATATAAACACTCTGGTTCCACCTATAAGAATATCTCTGGAACCATTTTCACACAATCAAGTACCTAACATCCAACTAGAAAACCCATTAAAAAAATAACTATTACCTTTCACCACTATTTAAACGTATCAATCATCTCTAATATCATTGTCTTTAGGAATATATATATCTATCCTCTAATAAATACTCACCATCATCTCAAAATTCAATTCTCCAAGGGGTGGTGATATCAATCCTCCATGTATCATAGCCAAACAACCTCAAGCATCCCAGTCAGATTCATCTCAAACAATATGTTCTCATCACTATGAATGAATGGTCCCTCAAAATCCACATGTAATTATATGGTAAATAAGGAAATAAATAAATGTTTTCCAAAACCATCACCTAATACACATTGTCCTTCTTGGATTCCAAACACATGAGTTTCTAAAAACACATCGACATGAGTACTATCGATATACAAATGACTCTAACGACATTTAATCCAAAAAAGGTGAGTAAAATTAACCAAATATGATTATTCCACATCATCTTGAACCTCATTCTCCTATAAACATGTCAATAAATTTTGATAGTCAACCCCACCTCAAGTACTGAGGTTAATGCGCTGAACCTGAAACTCACATCGCCTCAATCAGTCAAAAATGCTTCCCCAACATGTGATAAACATCAATCATGTATCTATGGACTCACCAAACCTACAAAAACTATGTCACCTAAATATATTTGGTAAAATACACTTCAATACTCAATATATGGCGTTCATGTTCCCCTGGAAAAAAACTAAATTCAATATAAAAAATTCAATTCAAATAAATTTATACACCCTACCTAATCTACCCTAGATTTTCCAAGCCCCTTACCTATCTTGATAATGTGTAGCTTATATATATCATTACCACAATAATCTCATATATTCATTATAATAATTTAATATAGATACATTTAATTAATTAGGTTCTTTCTCAGTCGAATCACAAGGTTTATAGAGAGCGGACCACCAAAAAACCCACAAAAACATGGATAATGTAAATAACCACATAAATTTTACTCGTATGTGGTCACATATCATTTATCATCCTCTAACAAAAGAATAATAGGATGTAAACCATTTTTTATATCACCAACATGAAAATAAAAAAGGAAAATATGATGGATTTAGTGATTTGTTATGAGAGATTAATGATGAAAAGAAGATAGTGGATTCATGGTTTAACAAAGATGAGTCCATAGACCCTGTCCTACCGATGATCAGAGTCATATCAAGGTATTTATATCAAATCCTATGTTGAGGTAAGATATTATATCCTTGGATTAGTGTAAGGACACACATGGGAGGATAAAAGAGGGAGATAACTCTTAATGAAATAATGGGGGATAAGGTAATTTGAAACTTTTTAAAGAGTCGCATATATACTGCATGATTTGGAAAATCATTCACCAAATGTGTGGTGCCCACTATCAAAAAGGTGAACCTCTTTAAGACAGTCACATGGTTTGGTATCATAGTTTCACTAGACCATTTACCAATAATGTGCACCTACTACCTATGTGGAACTATTTGTGCATGCAAGGTAGTATGGTTTGACAAACTATGCATAGCCAATATTTTCCCTCTATAAAGCCTAAAACCACCCATATTATTGGTTGAAGGAGAATTCAAATTTAAATTTTACCATTCCGTAATGAAATTGGGGAACATGGTAGAGGCCACACGGTTAACAAAACCATGTGCTATCTATAGACCTTGGTTTTCTTCTTCCTAATACTGGGTTTTTTGAATTCTGTAGCTTTCTAGTCAAATAAATAACCTCAAGGAACAAAAAGAGCCAAAACAATTATCTAAAAAATGAAATTGATCATTCTAAATCATAGAATTATGTTATAAAGATCATGAAGGGGTTTTTATGAACACTAAATAGTAAAATATTCAAACATATTGGGGAATTTTTACATGAACAAAAGGCTAGGATGTTATAATATCTCCACCATAACATTTCTCACCCATCAGCTGTCAATAATTAACTAGGGATTGTATGAAAGATAACTATTTAATTTAAATAATCCTATTCCACTGTAGTCATTAATTCAAATCTCATCACCACAAAAGGTTATCTCCACCTTCAGAGTTACATATACAATTTCTCCCCAACTCAAAAAAGCATCCTCATGGTTAAATTGAACAACCCTGGACACAAAAGTGAACCAATGATGCACCAACATTGTTTCACCTCATCGGTTTCTCATGTTATACCCATGTAATATCTGAAACCCATCAATTTAAAAATCCCATTTGATTCCCATTGATCCTACTTCTCATGAAAAGACCAAAATAAACCCCCTATCATATATAGATGTGCATGTCCAAAAAAGTCCACATGCCTGTGAACCACATAAATAATTTTCATCACATCGATTCCCAGAAGCCTATGCATATCAAATAGATTCTTATCAAATAGATGACCATAACAAAATATTGTGCCAACTCCCCATAAATATATATATATATATATATATAGATAATGCACCAAATCAAATGGTGACCAGAAAACTAGAAACTGGTTTGACCAATAATCGGAACATATGCACCTTGGGCACCAAAATTAGCCAATGGAAAATGAATGGAAAACAGTAGTGAAACCCGTAATTTTGGAATACCCCACACATTTTCATCTCGCCTGCCTACTCTTCACCTAGAAGTCCCACTAAATTCACCCGTTCTGAATCCTAACAACCTAAGGCTTGGCCCCCTATAGAGAAACACTATCTATAGGGAACTGTTCCCTCATCTCTATTCCACTATCTCTACCATGACCTCCATATGTAGCTAAATCATATATACCAACTCTTGGCCCTACTCTCAGTTTGACCTTGGAAACCCATTTCTTTCTTGTCCCATAGTTTCTTTCTATCTGTGAAGGATTCCTCCTGGATCAAGCTACATTCCTGATCTAGCCTCATGCCCAAAAAAATTCGTTGTATCTCACACTAATTCTGAACATATAATGGATTCCCATAATAGATACACATCATTGTGGACCGACTCTATAGTGGCCTTCTTGAGTCTTTGGACAATCATCCCTATTGTGTCTTCACATGGTTCCACTTCCTGCAACCTAATGCAACACAGCTCAGCATACCCAATTCCATCACCTAGATTTTATATGATAAGTCCATCAAATTCCCCTTGTCTATTTGGGCCTGATTTTCTACCTATTAAAATGTGTCCATCCTAGGAATGCTCATTTGAACAATGATAGATCACCAAAATTCATCCTCAATTCAGTACAACCAGTCAATTTTATCACCCTTAATAGTATGTGAAAAATGAGACAAGTTGGTGAAATTAGCTACATATTCCTTGATAGATGTATCCCCCTGCTAGATATTCATAAAATAATCCAATTGATCCACCATTATCACATTTGGAAATATCATCTTGATGAACCTGGATTCAAAATCCTTTCATTCCAATCTCTCATTTCTTCCCAGATGAACCACTATGTCCCACTTTCACTATTCTTATCCTTGGAGTAGGTACATCACCATCTTCAACCTCTCACATAGGGTGTCTCATGATGTTTTAAGAATGTATATACTGACCTTATCAACATATCTATAGCATATGGTCCACCCACAACATAAAATTGTTGTGGGTGTTGACACTGGAATAAACTAGCCATGTTTTTCGTTGATAGCCCAACTCCCTGATCTCCCATATTGATACTCTATAAAACTCAATCAACGATTTCTATGAGATTCTCATCATTAAATGTTGTTAATCCTAACATATATATATATTTTTCCATTACATGAGATAGTACTTGTATCTCATTATCATAGAGACCCTATAGGGCCTCATGTTATGCACTCTCATGTGACACCATATCACCAACCTCTTGAAGCTCCATTGGGATCCATCTAGGTGCAATCTAAAAAATACCATAATAAAATTCAAAAATATAGGAAAATGTATATATTTATTCAAAAAATAGGGAGGGATGTAAAAGGAATTGAAATCTCACCACACAAACACATCCCTATCAACCCATTTCATAAGAAATCATGCCATTTAGCGCTTTACTATTGATATCAGGGTCATGTATCAAGAAACATCTATCATCATGGCCCCCTACCAATCATCATCATAGTAAGGTGTCACATATAGTCTGGACCCATGCACCCTCTTCATCCCATAATATGGTTAGTCATCACATACCATTTATCCTTGTTTGGTAGTAGAGTAGAGTTCCACCAAAGAGGTTATACAAGAAAACATTTCTTATCGTTTATATGTAAACATTAAATAGATTTCCCCCCATCATCATCTATGCCTTCCCTTATTTAGGTATGTCCCACATATCACATGAATATAGTATCACATAACTTCACATTTGAATCTCAATCTAACCACATTTCATGGTTTATTGAGTATAATGTCACCAAAGTCTGATAAGTAGGAAAAGATTGTTTATATTTGAAGTTGAAACATTAAACAACCCAACCCCAATTCTCGCATTCCATTTTCCTGATGAAATCCCTAGGAAAAATTAATCATATAATCTTAGAGGCCTATCCAGATGTATTAATAAACCTCCCATTCTATACAAGTCTAGGGGTCAAAATTCATAATAAGTATAACAATCACACCCTAGTGCACCACCCAAGGTGTAAATAAAATGAATAGTCAAAATAGAAAATAAGATAATCAATTTCTGATGTCTAGAAATAGGTTATGTCTCCCATGCATGTGGACATAGGAACCGTAAACAAGATCTTTGTACCTAGTCCCGACTACATCCTATTCCCTGGTCTACCACATCCCAAATAATAAGATAATATAAATAATGAAAACATTGCTTTGATTCCATTTATAGTCAAATAAACCCTTCTATAGAATTTAAGAGATGAAGGCATCCCTAATATATATTTCTATCACATTGAGTTGGATTCCATTTTAAATGATTTTCTATGTCTGTTAACCCCTGGGCCTTCAACTCACCCCCTATTCTCCAATGTATTTCAAGTAGAATAGATAGTTTAAGAGGTGATAGTGGGAAGAAAATATACTATGGTGTTGATAATAATAATGGTATATACATATATATAAATATATATAATCATATGATGGACCATACCAAGGAGAATAAATAATACAAAATAGAAGAATAATAGACCTATACAAGAGGTAACAAAAAACATGCCTAAAGGAATAACATTTGTAGAGAACACATTCATATAAAGAAATGAAAAAAATTTATAAATAATTAATTTTTCATGTGGGAGACCATATTAGTAAATAATTATAAATCATTTTTAAATAGAAGGAAAATCCATTTAGTGCATAGGATCCTCCATTGTACACTGCAATCCCTCCCATTCTAAGAAGCGTAGCATAATTAGAATAGTCTGGCTCCCAAAACCGAATCCTAAACTAATCTCAAAATCATAAACACTACAAACATCATGATGGGACAATGTATGATAAATTAATAATGATTATTAGGCAACCAAAAATATGTTCTTTTATTAAATACATGATAATGATGGTTTAAATAAATATAAATATAAATATTACATACACATTATATAAATTCTCTGCTACCCGAGTTCATAGTAGCCTCAGTGGAATGACCATTATATTTTGCCATTGTTGATATGTTTTAATGCATTCCCCTAGTTACATACATAGAATATAGCTTCAGTATACTTATATATCACTATAGTGGGGATGATTCTTGGCATAGTTTCGAAGGAAACCGATTTTATATATCATAAGTGTGAACCCTCTAGTTTACCCATTGAAATTTCACAATTATCTAGTTCCCATAATCATGAAATTGGAATCCTACTGGAAACCCTAATCAATAATTAACTTTTCCCTCAGACCTCATCTCAAAAGTCTATGTCATCTAGAATCTTTATATCCCAAGACACCTCAATATCTATCCTCTAATAAATAATCATTATTGTATTGATAGTTTTCACCCCTAGGTATGATGGTATCCATCCTCCAAACATCCTAGACCAACAAACACAATTATAATAGAGAATCTCATCCACCAACTAATGGACGCATCACCATTAACTAATGGTCCATCACTATCCATATGACTTTCTAAAGTGAGAACCGAAAAACATAACTAATAGTCAACACCATCACTTAATCCATATGGTCTATATTGGCCTCCACACACATGAGTGGTCAAACCCACAAAGATCTGAGTCGTATATATGAGAACATGCCTATAACAATTCTTAGACCAACCAACAATGTGTAGATACCACCAGACACACACATCATTCATCCCGATGTTTCACTAGTAAAATGTTTCTAAATCATGATAGTCAACAACACCTCAATAATCGAGAGCTATGAACATATCCTGATGATAACATCCAATCAATCTGACAACCTTGTCACCCATATATTTGATCAATGTCACCTACATATCTTGGAACTCACCCAACAAGACAAACTACATCCCCTCAATATTGTTGGTCAAAACCACCTTAAACCTCTATCCACTTCTATTATATTCCCATGAACTAATAAATTCAATATAAATAATTCAATTCTAGTAAACTTATATTCCTGACCCAAACTGACCAAGTTTTACAAGCCCCATACATGACATGACCATATTTTCTGGACCTAGAAAGATCCATTAGGAATCATTTATCATAATTAAATAGAATAATATGTAGGAATTTAATTAATTACTATCCCACTCATTTGAATCACATGGAATATATGTAGACCAACCCTAAAACAACTTAAAAACATGGAGATAGGTTGGTAACCACTAACTTGTACTCATTGGCGATCTCTCATCTGGAATAATTCACTAACACAATTTGAATTACACAAAAATGGAAATTTAGATGAATTACTAGAAGATAGGGAAAACTAAATCACATGGAATTTACACTTCATATAGAGGTTTAAATGATGAAATGGGGATAGTGGATTGAAATTACAACTGAGATGAATATATATTTAAAAAAAATAGAATATTGAAGTCTGATTGGGGGATTTGGATCAATAACTATGTGTAGGGAAGAGAAGAGCACCTTGTTGCTATAAAGGAAGGCCACAGATGAGATGAAAATAGAGGGAGATCCCTCATAAAAAACTCAAGAGAAAAAGATTATTTTGAATTTTTTTTGAAGTTCCACATGGTTTGGAAAAACAATTTCCAGCATTTTAGTTCCCAATATATAAAATGGCCACCACTTGAAATATATCACATGGTTTTTTATATTGGTTTTGATACACCGTGTGCCAACCATTTGTACCTACTACCTATGTGGGAATATTTGTATATCCTAGGAAGTAATGTTTTCCAAACTATGTGCTGACCATGGACACCCTATGAGGAATCCAACAACACTCCACATGACCAAATAAATGGTTCTCAGTTTTTAATCTAATAGTGCACCTTTTAAATTATGACACACTTTTGAGGCTGCATGACTAGAAAAACTGTGCACAGACTGTGCACCGTGGTCTTTTTCTCCCAAAGTATAGATTTTAAGAATTTAGTGCCTTTAAAACCCAAAAAGAAATCCTAAGGAACATTATAAGACCTAAAACCCAACTAAAAAATACCTTAGATAACTTAAAACCTTAGAATTAGGTTCCAAATATGATAAAGATCATTGATCTGACCACCAAAATATGAAAAATTAAAATGGTTAGGGGAATTTTGACCACCCCAAATACCTAATATGGTTCTATTCATTTAGTGGTTCTATCTTGATTACATGATGGTGGAGAAAATATAATTTTTTGGGTTCCATCATTATAGTAGACAAGTGGTGAACGTGATGTTTATAATTTGTTTATGTCAGGGTGCTTCCCTTCAGAATAAGTCACCATCGACTCATAAAATGTTTGTATCATAGTATGAGTATATTTTCTACCTCAAATACATTTTAGGGGTATTTATTTTTTTATTTCATAGGGTTTCAATAAAAAGAAAGAATATTTTGGGTGATTGGTGGTAGTTTATCATGGGGTTCTTGTTAACATGATCTTGTTTTTTATTAGCATCATTTTTAAGGATCATGGATCATATTTTTGGTTTCCATGAGTTGGGAAATAGAAGGATATATAATGTGTGGTTATTTTTTAGATAATTCATTATTTTATATTAAAAATAATGGACTTGTATATGGAAGGGTTGTAATTATATTTTTTCATAAGATCATTTTTTTTATTATAAAATAATTTATTGCAGAATCATGTTCCAATTACTGTTATGTTTATTACATATTTGTGATATATTATTTATTAAGGTTTTAGTGGTTATTTATGGTTAGATATTTAGGATGGGATTCATAATGGGTTGACTATGGGGATATTTTTTGTCTATCCCTGGGTAAATCGTGTATGCATTGTCTTTTAATATGAACCAAAGGATGGTTGATTTTTATGTGTGGGTTTTTTGGGATATGTAATGATGATGCCCAATGTTTTTATGAACAATTGTTAAAATAGATAAATTTTTATGATGAATTTTGTTTCATGATACACTACTAATCATCTATTATAAAATATACTATCTAAAGATTTATTTAATCACAACATCATCTAAGTTTGAGTTACACATAACGCTGAGTTTTAATAAAATAATTACATATTATTAATATAGTAATTTAAAAGTGACCAATATAACACAACCTCTAAATTTTTTAATGTGAAATGTAATAAATAATTTCTAAATGTAAGGTTTTATATAAATAAAAACATTTATAACAAAATACATAATTTTAAGCAAAGTCGTTATATGTTTTGAAAAATCTATTTTTCCAAAAAAAAACATTTTAGATATTTTTGAGAATAATAATTGAATTAATTATTGAAAATTATTTTATAAAATTAATTTCAAATTTTTATTCACAATGAAAAAATTATATGGGGGCGAATTTCTTAGATATTCCAGAAATATTTTGTTTTTTCATGAATAGTTAAAAATACAAAATTTTAATTAAAAACATCATTTTCATCTAATTTATTTATATTTTTAATTATATTTTAATATGTTTTGAATATAAATTTAGTTAATTTATATATCTATTAATCAAAATTATATAATTCCAATCAATTTAATATAGAAATAGAATATTACAACACTGTAAATTATTGATCATTTTCACATTGAAAACATTCTTTATCGCTGCGTCAGTGGGATTAATGTTAATTGTCTTTGCTACTAATGTTTCTTGAGTTGGGAAAAATGAATTCCATATTTTCAATCCTCATAAAATATAATGTTTAATATGTTCAATTATTTTTTATCATTGTGATCATTGAATGAAATTAAATTTAAATACATCGATTAATGTAAACACAAGTTTATGTGTTGTTGAAACATAGAATATATAGTATAAAAATGACCACAAACATATTAATATCCTATTGGATGGACATATCAAGACAGAATAATGTCTAATTATGTAATTATATTTTCTTTTGAGACTTTTTACCCCTAAAAAACGTTGTTTAAGTACTCTTATTCAAAAACTTATAAGAATGACACTCCTCCTCAACTATAAAAGAGAAATCAATACCCTCCCTTATCCATAAATTAAAAACTATATGTTCGAAAAAATACCAACCCAAATAATCCTAAAAATCATCTCCCATAACCATAGATTTCATACATTGGGAATAAATCCTAACAGGATTGGCCTTTGCTGTAAGGAAAAAGAAGATACTTAAAGAAAAGGTAACATTCATCAATAATTTTTTAATTTCTTCCTCAAATCCATGAAATTATTTTTATATCATGATTAAATTATATAAATAGTAAATTATATATAAGAATATGTTTTTATGCTATTTTTAGGACATAAAACCACCCAAAAATCCATATAATGTGTTAGGAAATAATCATTTGTTTGTATGAAGGACTACCATATAGAGAACTATGGTCATTCATTTTTCATTTCCACTATTAATGGGTGAAAATAATAATGTAAATAATGTATATATAAATATATGATTTATATTATTTTATTATAAATTATTAATTTTTATATCACACATAACATCATGCTTCTAATTTTGTGGGAGTACTGTAACGTCGTTCATGTGTACAACAGACTGCCGCCTTACGAATGGATTTGATTCATTCATTGTTTATATGGAATGTTTCAAGGATAGTTTAAATAAATTTATGTGATATATGTCACATAAAAATAAATATCTAATTATAATATATCATATAATTTTATTTCTTTCAATCCAAAAATAAAATCGAAATAGTTTTCACACATACGTACAATATACTGTCTCCATAAATGGTGTTGTTCAATTCCGCAATTTATCGTTTATAGATTATTATAAATATGTATATATAAAATATATATGATATTTATATCATGTTAATAATCTTGGATATTAGGATACATGATTCAATTATGTGAGTGAAATATACAGAAAACAAATGTTTTATGAAAAATGATGTTATTATTTCACAAACAAAAAACTAAAACATTAAATTGTCAAAAAATATGTAAAAAAGGTCATAGAAATTCATATATGGTATGATATATATTAATATTATTATTTAATATATTTATATTAAATTATACTTATTTACATGAGGTTTGATAGATTTTAAATGAAGTTAATACTTAAGGAAATGGAATTTTATCTCACTTTTATTTTCCAAGAGACACATGAAATGTACACTACATATTTCTTATTCGGGGTGTGTTTAAATAAAATACATGAATTTTATGATTAATAATAAGCGAATTAATTTTTTTTAAAATAAAATTTTGGATCTCTATTCCTAAGGATAATGTTTATAATGTTTCTAAAGCTGTTAGATGATTTTTCCTCAATTTTATTTCATTAGGATGTACGTAACAATATACTTTCTGAAGGTGTATATACATAAATTTGAAATATAATATATTGAATTTTTAATCCTAATTATATTACATGATTCATTTTATTTTATTATTTCATGGAGATTATGATTATATTTTATCAAAGTGGAAAATATTTAAGGTTCCAATATTATCATTTATTGATATTATTTAAAATTATAACTAAAATATTGATATATCAGGATCTACATCACATGAATTCCCATGAATTTGTATATCTTATGGTTACTCCTTATATAAACATTAAATGATACCATTTTAAAATTTGGGTACTTAAAATAATTATTGTAATGTGTTTAATAACATATGACATTATTTAAAATTTTAGTAAGAAATATGATTTCCTTAAAACCAATGATTTATAAAATGGTATTTAAAAATATTTCACTATTGTATTATGATTTTTAAAATATTTTCGTACACATTTTTATATCATTAAAAAAATTGTATGCAATCATCATGTCCTTTTCCAAAAACAAAATTCATTTTTCTTTTACCAATAATCTAAATAGAACATTAATTTTTACATGTATGACATAAACATAATATTCTATCATTAATTACAATTCAAAATAAAATATTTTCAAAATATTTTATGTTTTAAAATTAATTTTTCTTATGGAAAATGATATTTTCCTTACGAAATATTTAAATGATCATTTCAAAATTATTTTCAATCAAATTTGATATACATTGGTGTTACAAATGCCTTATTGGAAATATAATACAAGGGTACCATTCATATTATTTATCTAATTGTTTTTTAGATTGAATAATGTTTTCGAAAAAAATTTCTCTTATATGGGTTATATTATTATGTAACCCACCTCTGTTACCGAGTTTTGAAAAAAATGAAATTATAATAAAACCTTTCTCTTTTCCACATGTTATGATATTATGAAAATTTTATGATACCCATTTAATTTCAGGGGTCATGATTTGAAGAATGTTTATCATATTGTGGAACATATAAATATGTTTTTAAAAATGATATTTGTGGGACCTATATCTCATTCATATGAATTAGGTAAAGATTTATATATATTATGAGACAAGAAAGGATAGAATGGGGAGTGAACAAGATAATTTAATATAGGGCTGGAATAAGGAGATTACTTTGTATTATAATATAGTGGCAGAATGAGGAGTTAACCCAATACCGTAAAATACTTTTTCACTAAGAATGGACTTATTATTGAGCCTCAAAAAATATTAAATTGGTTTTATATGCTTATGTGTATGCCTCATACTCATGTCTTATGCCAATTTTATACCATCGGGATTCATGTTACTTGATTCTATTTTGATTCCTACCATGTAAACTAACAATCATTTTGATATGACTCTGGATTGTGATCTTTGATATGTATGGTATAGTTATAAAATTTTATTCTCATATTCTCATACCCATATTTTCATATTATATTTATTTATCTCCCTTTCATACCCTTACTAAGAATACAATCTCACTGTTAATTATGATTCATTTCCACATTTCAGGACAATGTGTATCATGTATAACCTATCCTTAATGGGATGTAGTTAAGAAGAAAATTATGGGATATAATTTTGGTATCTTATGTTCTAGTTTTTCTGTTTTTGGTATTCCAAATGATCAAAACTATTATATTTTCAAGAATTTATTATATGTAATGAAATAAAATTTATGAAAAAATGATGTAATTTATTTGTATATTAATCTCAGGTCATTATAGTTTGTAAAAAATGGAATATGATTAGGTAATAATTGGAATTTATGATGAGAAAACTATTGTAATATACCTATGCACATGACTATCTTCAAGTATAAGCCCGAGTCAAACTATAGGAAAATGTCTCAAATTTTTGGTAAATGGTAGAGTGAGTGGTTTTCATGAAATAAATAATTGTCTGGATACTACAAGTGGATCTATATCTATAACATATGTACATAGGGGTAACAACCATGTAACATTATATAGAGATATAATCTATCAAGAACCGATTCATTAAACTAGGCCTTAATTGACACCTGGTTTGATACTCCTATGGTATATTCATTGGGAACACAAAAAAATCCTTACAAACCAACATGAAGTATTTCAATAGATTTTCTATGCATTACATGGGTTAAACATAAGGTGTCATCGATTACAGAATTGGGTTTCAATATTTAGACATCTTATAAGTGTATTTCAGGAATATATGGTTCCCAATAATTATATTTGATTCTTATATTATTATTTTTTATTCAATGGATGGAACCTGAAGGAATCACATTAATGCTGAGTGTGATGAATAATTCAGCGATTGTCCTCCAAATAATCCAAAGATTATGTGTTCTGGAATGAAAATTCTAAATTATATGCTCTGATGGAGTTGAAATTTTCAACATTTTTATTTTAATTAAAAATATCTAATACCCATCAATTTTTTATAATTTGTGAAGTAGTATCATTTTTCTAATTTTGAAGAGTATTGAGCATGATTGTAAAAACACCATAATTCTATAATTTTAATAGTTTTTCATTAGTTTTTTCATGATATATTTTTATCTATTGGAAAAATTGTCTAAATTATTTTTTAGGAACCCTTATTATATTTTCATCATATCAACCAAATGGACCTATTTTTTTATCGATCATATGGGGGCCCAAAAAATTAATCAATTTATAAAATTGGGTTTTAGACATAATTGATACCCCTCCATGAAATGATGCATAACATAGAACAAATATGACCAAATGATGTGATTACATAAGTTAATGATGTTAGAATTAATTCTTCATCTCTATGATAAATATCATACTAAAATTTTGTTATTAATATGTTATTTGGGTGTGTTAAATTAGGGAAATATGAATAGTCACTCAAGGAATAAAATATTTTCCTTATAAATAAGCTATATAATTTTCACTTATCAAATGAAGCTCATATTTTATAGGGAGATATGTAAATCACATGAATAAAACATTTATAAAGAGTAAATAGCATGATTTGGTCCAAAATATGCTTAAGAGTGTGCATACATACTAGATAAAAATTATAGAAAGATGATTTCCATCCACTCCTCTTTTCCTTTATATTATCATCTCCACATTTATTTCAAGGATGGATATATTTATGGAGGGTGTTGTGGTATATAAAATATGATGTAGAATAATAGTTCACCTGATTATAATCAATGGGTGAAGGTCTAAAATCATTGTGGTGTTGGGATGTGGAGATCTAAGGATTCATCCCTTTTGAGTTTGTGTTTATTACTGTAAACTCATTTCTTTTTATTTATCATAGAAATTATTTTATTTAATAAATGTGGAATCATTATTTATGGTTTTTTATTTTCCCTAATTTTTGGATTTATTTTATCAATTTATTGTTCTTAAATAGATTTATTATTGTTTAAAATTCATTTGGTAATGTCTCCCCATTAAGAACAAAATGTTTTACTAGTTTTAATTTTTCAAAGGACTTTGGGAAAAAAATAATCATATTAGAGGTCTGTATATGGTTTATAGAAAAAATATGTGTATTCCATGAGGAAATTTGGTATAAATTGGATAATTTAATTTGAAGATTTATTTTCAAAATGATAGATGGAGTGTCTGATGATCAAGTTTTTCAACCACTACATTCTTTAGTTTGTTTCATTCAGTGTTGTATGCTTCTGATTTCTATGATCTAACATATATTCCACATTATATTCTAATTTTATATAATTTTATTATTATCACTCATTTACACCTCAATATTAATTCTAAAAGCAAATAAAAACAAATTAACATAGTAATGGTATGATAACATAATCTAAAACCTCCTCATGAGAAAAGCTCATTATCACCATTATTGTACATTAATTTGGTGTAAAATTATTGATTGGTGTTATGTGACTAAAAACCCTAGTACCAATGATGAGCCATTTATGGTGAGGTTTCCTATGTTATTTTTAATTTTTTTAGTTTCTACGATTTTAAAAACTAATTAAAATTTAAATCCCACAAAATTGGATTTTCATAGTGGCTAATTTTATAAATAAAAATATTATATATAATTTCAAATACATATCCATGATTATTTTTTAAAATATCATGTCCAAAAACATTATGTTGTCCTTCAAAAAAACAACCAAGAAAAAATAAGTAAGAAAAAAAAGAGATTATACCCATGAATTTAAATAATTAATGAACTAAAATCATAAATAGATTCTCAAAAAATGAAACATAATATACCAAATACATTTTATATTGTGGTACCTTTTGTGGGTGAGTTGAAAATTGATTTTAATTCTACCTTTTCAATTTTAATGGATGAAATTTTCACCAAGTCACAACTTCATGTGTATTTTCTGAATCAATTTCTTTTGTACAATTATTATGTTAACTTGGTGGAAAATGGAATATAATGTGAAGCGCGACCATTTAAAATTAAAAATTTAGAACCATTTTATGAATCCTTCGGAAAAGAAGAATAAAATCTTTATCCATTTAATTTTGAAGAGAATATAGATGATCCTATGTTTCTGCACACATTCAATAAAACTATTTTCATCTCCAAAATGGAGATAAATCCTGAGAATACATAGAGTGAATTATTTAATATTGATCCATATATTGCAGATTATATTGATATTAAATTGTTTACTTCTTCTCCCTATGCAGATTTAGTTCCCATTTTTTATGATGGGATTGATTTTCTGAGGAAATTGATATAAAGATTGAAATTCTGGAAATAATAGCATGTTTAGTTGACGATTATATTTTTACACAAATGGATTTTGGTAGGGAGCATATTTTCTAAGATGATGTAAATTTTGATGATGAAATTATAGATTAACCACATCCTCGAATTATATATCATCAGTTAGTCATGGTTTTCTATGAGGATAAAGTCATAGGAAATTACTATTACACATTGTTCCATCCTTCACTACATCAATGGAATATTATTGTCCTAGAGGGGAACTAAACATACCAGTTTTTTTGGAGCTTTTAGAAGATGTGGGAGAGAAAGAATATTTTAGAATATGTATCCTCATTCATGGGGATGAAACTACTCCCACATATAGATTGGGGTTGATTAGCTTGAACTACCTGACTAGGGGTAGGAAAAACCAATCACCCAAATTGTGTTTATAAGAAGTATCTTTTCCCTTCAAATTGTTTTAATTTTTCATTACTAAATATAAGTTAAATTTTGATTCTTGTTTTTCCCATTATGTATGTTTCGATGTTGTAATTTTAAGGATTCTATCTCAATGCTTATACTTATCAATAAACATCAGTTTGTGCCTTTCCTTTCCACTATATTTTCTCATGTATTATCTTCTATAATTACAATTATTATATAATCTATTCATAACAAGGACATTTTAAAAAATAAGTGAGGGGGGAGGAAAATTATAGGTACATTTTGATTTTCTGTTTTTTCTATTAAAATTAGGTGTGATTTATTTAAAATTTTATTTTAAAAAATGTAATATTCAATGTAATATCCTTTTTAAATTTTTTTATTGATATAAAACTGAATAGATTCATGGATGAAAACATAAATTATTTTTAAAAAGTTCTCTCTTTGGTATTCAATTTTATAAAATTCATGAAAATACCATTTAATTTGTTATTACATAAAATAAATGGTATCCAATGTTGGAAATAATTTTCGTATGAGTATTATAAACTATTTTGGAATCTTCATCGAATTCACCGACCTATTGAGTGAAAAAATAACATTTCATTTGACTAGAAATTTCTTTTTTTCTATGAAAACCCTTAATGTTTAAATTATTTGTGTTCAAAGAGATTGTGAAATTTTTTTCTTCCAATTTTTGCACAAATTTTCAAGAGATTCATTTTAATTTTGGCATCCGTTGTATATTTTATCTTCTTGATCCCTTAGTAGTAATGTATAGCCTATTATATAGCCAAATTATAATCCATTTTCACTATCCAACACACTATTGTAGTACATTTCATCAATATTATCAACCATAAGTATGGGTGGAAGATGACTTGTGGTGTGATACATAGTTTGGTTATTATTTGGGTGGAAATTCATATTTCGATGATTTTTTTCATGATAAATATATGTTACAATTAAATATATCTTCCAAGAGATCCAAAATATATAATTTTGGGCCTATCTAAATAATTTTAATTAAAAAAATTAAATTTTGAGAATAAATTATTGAACCATTGATGTTGATTTGTATAAGAATTGTAATATCCATTATATACACATTGAATTAAATTTTGTGATTACTTTATTCCATGAATAAATTTAAGAATACCATGCTTATGTGGAAACTTGAATCATGAAATGTTTCATCAACAGTGATCCATGCCATCTCTTTCTACCACAAAGTTTTTTATATTTAAATCCCACCAAAATAAAAGCATTAAAAACCCATTCCATTTCCACAATATGGATAAAACAATTGGATTTTGTTGGGAAGATATTTAGAAAATTTTCTAGACTATGGTGACCATTTCATTTGTTTCGGTGATTTTTTTTAAATCCAAAATCATGTATTAAGAGGAAAAAAGGTGAAGTATCAATTCATGTACATTGAGGAATGAATGAAATGGAAATTTTATAAATGATCATAATGGATAATTTGGAATTTATGCTGTTTAAGAGGCATAATAAGTTGGGTTCCCGGATTTTGAGCATGTGAATTTCATTGGAATATGTTTTGAATATTAATTGTAAATTTATTTTGAATACTAAACATTCCTATAGTTTAAGTGATAAGTGTGTGAGAATTAATAGAGTGGATATTTTAAATATTATTTATTATAATTATAATTATTCAAATCATATAATTTTTATTATTATTTCTAATTTCATCATTATTCTAATTTTAATGAGTTTTAAGCTAAATTGTTAAAATGCTTTAATTATGGAATTTCACTTGTATATTTTCAGTTTATTTTTTTGGAATAACATTTTATCTAATAATAAATTGTATAATTTTTTTTAGGAACCCTTTTATCCTTGGATTAATTTTTTCTAACTGTACAAAGTGGTGAATCGTCTATATGGAAGCCCAAAAAAATAATTAATATATAAAATCTGTTGTAGGATTGAATTGATGACTCTTCAGTAAATGAGTCATAACATGGTCCACATGAATTAATTCCACTAGAAAAAGTGAGAGTACTCAAATCATAATCTTCATGAGAAATTATAGTCTTGAATATGATCATAAACAAGTATTTCATCAGATGAAAATGGAGGAAGTTAAAGATCCATTTCAGACCAAAAATAGATTCATAGGTAATAGGCTATAATGATTTCAACACATGTAAAAAAAGAGGTAATATTTTATTTATATAAATAAAAAAATGTTACTAAAATAGGTATGAATTAAAAAAAATTATTTAACCTAGAAGAAGTGAAAATTCATGAATTCAGGCACGATACAGAATCTGGACCACAAACATTCACACCCTACCATTTACCTTTTTATTTTTATCACCCCTTTCATTTAAAGGATGTCTAGATTAGTGGAGGGTGATATACTATTGATAATAAGTTATAGAATATGAGTACTTCTAATAAAAATCAATTTGAATGGTCTAAAATCTATGACATGATGGGAAGATGAGATCCGAGGAATCATCTATTTTGATCATGTTTTCCTTATTATAAACAATTTTCTTTTGATTTTTCCAACTATTTTTTATCATTTAAGGGGGTATTGTACAAAAAAAATTCAATATTTTTTAATTTATTATGTTATCAAAAAATTATTTTAAAATATTTTTCTTGATGAATAATTATCTTTGGTTGAGGTCTCCAAATTGAGGTCAACAAGTTCAATAGTTTTAATTTCATAGAGGTATTTGGGTAATAATATCAAATTTGTAAGTGGGTGAAACCTCACATTTGAGGTATATATATTTATTATGGTCAATATTTGTTAATAAATTGAGGTCAAGAGATTTACATGGATTAATTTAATTGGATTTTATATTTTGACAATGATAATGGGAGTGTTTATGTATTAATGTTTTTCCACCACATCCTTTTTTAGTTTATTTCATTCCTTCCATGTTTCTTATGATTTTTAATCACAAATGTAGATTTTTTTATTATTATGATATTATATAATTTAAATTTTTTAACTCATTTAAATAAACACTTGTGATTTTTGTTTTTAATAAAAACAAACTAATAATGTGGAAGATTGATAACTTAGTCTCCAACCTCCTCATGAGAATACCCCATGGTCACTACTTTATGAAATTTTTTTATGGGAAATTTTTTATGGGATTTATGTGATAGAAAAACATAAAATAATTTTACCAAAAAAATTAGATATGAATCATAATTTAAATCCAAATGATAATGAGAGGAAACACCATTATATTAATTCCTTTATGTGGAAGAACACAAATTCATTCAGTAGATTGTATAATCTAGTAGTTTCTGAATAATGGATTAGTTCCACTACAAATATATTTTTCATTTTCTAGTGTTCTGAACATGATAAAGTCAAAAAATTTTCTACTATTTGAATTTGAACTATATCATCAATGGACTATTATCAATAATATGAGGCAATATGTTGAAATAGACTACATTGATGGGGGAAATTTCATTAATGTTTTTTTCAATATGTATGTTCATCATATTATTCATATAAAGATGGAGAAATATAACCTTGATCCAAGAAAAAAATATGACAAAACTATTGGGACCTCTATGGGAAATATTATAAGACATACGGGGTACAATTTTGGTATGCTCAGCCAACATGAATATAAGGTAAATATAATAATATTTTTCTTCATGAAAATTATCCAATGGGAGTTATACGTAATATAATTCATTATATTTTATTAGAGTGTTCTATGTGAAATCATGGTTGATATTTTCATTGGTGTTATGTATCAATATCATGGGTTTGACAAGAAAAAAAAGATGTATTTCTATACACTATCAAAAAAACAAGGATAAAAAAGACAAGATTTCTGTTAATCTCAATGTGTTAGATGAATCATAGAGGAAATTATTTTACGGATAATAATAAATACATTATTTTTTTTGAAGTGGTGGTCTTTATAAAATATATTTATGAATTGATAGGAATATGTTAGCAAATAATGAAAATATATATATTGTTTGACTAAATGTACATTCCCCCACTCCATTTCATCAAGAATAAGGAGAATGAGAAATATACTAACCTCTTCCCAAAACCAGGGGTTAATGATGATGAACAACATCAGTTATATAATTAGATGAGGTAAAATTGGAAATCTCATTAAATCACTATTTATGATGTGGGGTGTGATAACAACATGGTGAATGGTACACTTATAATCCACCCTATAAATACTAATGTCTTTTTTAAATCCTGATATAACCTTTCATTCAAAACAATATACTTTTCTAAGGGTATCAAGATTCCACCCAAACAAATAAATTTTTAATTTTCAGTGAAAACCCCTAATGGTATGATGATAGAATCTAATGTATATGATTTTATCTAGTTGATGCTGGTGGGACTGTGCTTCCATAAAATCTTATCATTGTTCCCCAGGTCAAATTTGATTTCATTATAGGCATGGAATTGTTTTATCTATCTAAATCCTATATAAATTTGTAGTTATGTCTGGTCATGTTTGAAATTCGAAAACAACATATTATCTTCTATTAATGTGATAATAAGTAAAATCTTCAGATGGATATCACATCCAATGTATGGGTCTTAATTATTACTCTTTGGGGGTGATTTATCTCACATGGTTAGAGTGAAAACTATAATCAATGATATTCTTGTTGTTTTAGAATTTTATGGTTCCATTAAAATGGGTTTTTTAGGCTTCACTAGAATGCGAAGTTGAGTAATCAATTTAACTCATACCTTGTTCCACAACAATTTCAAATACCTCCTTTTGAATGGCCCCTATTGAGTTAAATTAATTGATAAAGAAGCTCAAAAAAATGATAGGGGATTCATTAGTCCAACTGTGTCAGTTGGGGAGAAGCTGTATGTTTTCATATTAATAAAGATAGAACAATGATACTCTACGTTGACTATTGTGGGATGAAAAATATTACACTTATGAATAATTATCCTTTTCCCTGGAGTGATGATTTGATTGATCAACTATATTGGGATCCAAACATTTCCAAGATAATACTTAATTATGGATATCATTAGTTGAGTTCATCAAGGATGATATATCCAAGATGTAATTCAATACAAGGTATGGACACTATTAATATATAGTGATTCATTTTTATATTACTAATTCCATAAATATTTTAATTCATTTAATTAATATTGTGTTTATAGATTACATTGATCAGTTTGTCATATTCTTTATATTTGATATTTTTATCTACGCAAAGAGAAAGGAATTGAATTAATAATAATTGAAAATTGTACTAGATTCCAATGAAATGAGAAACTATATTAAAAAATTTCAATATGTAATTTTTTGATGCAAAAAGAGTCATTTTCTGGTCATATAGTCTCATTATAGGCTATCTGTATAGATCCATCAATAATCGTGGGTTTCGAATGATGGTCCAGAACAACCATTTTGATTGAGATCCAGAGTTTTATTTGTTTAACTGGATATTATTTATGGTTTGTAAATAATTTATTAGGACTATCAGAAACAGTCACCATTTTTACTTGAAAGGGATCGAGGTTCATCAGAACAGATGAATGTGAGGAAACTTTAAAGGAACTGAAGATAAGGATAGTTAGTGAACCTCTAAAAACATTACCATGTATTAGATAAGGGTGTTTAAATCTATATTTATGCATCCAAGAAGGGATTGGGTTGCGTTTTTATGTTGAATTACTTGGTTGTAGCTTATGAATCCCAAAAATTGATTATTCATGAACAAAATTACCCAACTTATGCATTGGAGTCAGATATGGTTATTTTTCAATTAAAACTATAGATGCCATATATTTTTATATGAAAGGGTGATATATAACTTAAAATAAAATTTTAAGTAAATATTTATAAATAATTGGATAAACATACACTAGAAAATATTATTAGAGATGGAAAATAAATATTATTTCTCAATAAAATATGATATTGGGAATGTGAAGAAGGCGGGATATTCATTGAGTCAAAAAGATCATACTAGATTATCCCTAAATAGGATCACTATAGATCCATTTTTCTATTTTCAACGGATGGATATATAAATCCTCAAATGAAAGGAAAATTATATCTTTATTATTTAAATGTTCAACCATCTATCAAAGAAAATATTAAAGGGGTGTGTAAGGATGATGTTAAGTAGACAAAGATGGTTATAAATTTTCATGAGATGGCCTTTATCATAATTGAATGATAAGGTTTAGGAATAATATATGTATTTATTCTATACCAAACATAAAAAAGGAATTATTAGAGGTAATTCATAGTTCATAATTTTCTATTCATCCATGAAGTAGGAATATTTATAAATATTTGAAAGAATACTATTGGTGGGATATTATGAAGAGAGATATCATGGAGTTTGAGTCTTGGTTCATGGTATGTATACAATATAAGGTAGAAAGAAAAACATTTATGGGGATGTTCCATATATTACCCATACCATAATGGAAATGGGAGACTATAGATTTTATCATTGGACTCCCAGAAACCTCAAAAGGGAATAATTCTATTTGGGTAGACTTTAGTCTGCATACTAAATCATCATAACTTATTAGTATCGTACATGACCTCTCTTTGCACTGAATTTCTAGGATATACATGAAGGGGGTGATAAGGAATCATGGAGTTCCATATTTCCTTTTATTTGATCGAGATCTAATGTTTAAATCAAGGTTTTCAAAATGTTTATTATAATCCCTTTATATAGAATTGAGTTTCTTCCCTACCTATCGTCCTCCTAAGGATGTTTAGTCTAAATGAAAAATTCAAACCCTATTGGATTTTTTGACATCAAGTTATATGGATTTAAAACGGTAGCGAGATCATCATATTACACTAGATTATATTTTGTAAAAAAATATCATTCACACAATCTAGAAGATGGATCCTTATAAATCCCTATATGTGATAGAATGTGTAGCTCAAACGTGGTGGAATGCAATTTGGGAAATAAATTTGATAGGACATGATATCTATTAAGATATGGAAGAGAACTTTAGATCCATTCAGAAATATGTCTAATGATGGAAAAGTCAATATTAAATTTATAATGAAAATAGTTGATGTGATTTATTATTGGATTTCTATGTAAATATGTTTCTAAATATTTTTCCATGAAACATGGTTATGAGACATAGAGAGAACAAGAAGCATATCCTTAGGTATATCGTTCCCTATGGTATTCTTGATAGTAATAAGATAGTAGCCTATTTGTAGGAACTTCCACAAAATTTATATAATGTCCATGATGTGTTCCATATATCAATCTTAAGGATATAAATAGTTATCCCTTCATATGTATTATACTCATAGTTTATATCACTAGAGTAATATCAATCTTGTGAACAATAATTGGTGGTGATCCTACTTCATATAGAGAATTTTCAATGAAAAAAACTGATCACCTAGTAAATGCCTTGGAAAAAAACACTAATTTAAGGATGATACATGGGATCATTAAAATATAAAGAGGCAGAATTATTAATAATTTTTTATTGGAGAGAGTATTATTGAGGGCGAAATTATTTTGTGGGGGGGGGGGGTATAATGTAACACCCAATGATTTTACTAACTATTTTTCAAATAAAATTAATTTATTTTGTAGAATGCATTCAATGCTACACTAATTTTCATTATTGTTATATGAAATAGCATATTTTCCATGAATTAAACACAACAATAGATTATCATTCATTATATACAACATAATGTCTTAACAAAATAAATGATATATTATTAATATAGTTTTACAAAAATGGTGGTTCTAACCAAGACATTAAACATTGTAAAATGAATAGAAATAAATAAAATTAAACATAAATGTTTTATATAAATAAAATATGTTTAAAAAAATAATTTATTTATTTAATGTATTTTATGTTTTAAATATACAATTTTCTCTAAAAACAACTTTTTATGTATTTTTTGAAAAATAATAAAATTAATTTTAAACAGAAATTAAAAATTAATTTAATTAAGTAGAAGGAATTAATTTATTTTTAATGTAAAAATTATTCATGGTTAATTTTTTTATATTTTTCTAAAATATTTCATTTATGAGGAATAGTGAAAAATACAGAATTTAAATTTAAATTTTCATTTCATGTAATTTATTTATATATTGATATTACAATTTTATCCAGTTTTAATGTAAATTTAGTTCAAATATTCATCTATTAGTCCAATTTATATAATTTGAATCAATTAAAAATTGTAATTGAATATAAAAACATCGTATTCTTATGATCATATTATCTTAAAAAATTCCTTTACTCATCATGTTTGACAGAGTAATTTTAAATTAATTGATTCAATTTATATGATTCGAAATTGGAAAAGTGGATTCCATATTTAGAACAATAATAATTTATAATGTCTAAAAAGGTAAACATAATTTATGACCAAAAATTTTAGGGAATGAATGTAAAACTAATTGCAATGATTGGGGTAAAACCAATTTTACCTTTTCATTAAAATTAGAGTATAATGTGTAAAAATGACCTTACACATGTCTAAAACCAATTTTATCTCTAAATTTCAGCCATATCATGTACAAGGTCATAAATTGATCTATTTTGGACACATTTGACATATTAAAACATGGTTGGAATAGTTTCTTTCAAATTTCTAAAATAATGCCACTCTTCCTTAACTATATAAGGCCACTCAATCTAATCCCATATTCACACCTTTAAAACTCTTTATTTCTGCAAATAACTACCAAATTTTCCTATAAAATCACCTCCCTTAATCCTTGATGTGTTAATTTGGGTATAAATACAGCCAAGGACTTTAGTTCAAACCAAATGAATATACCTGAAATTGAAATAACGTTCATCAAAAAACATTTTAGAATTATTCATTCCTCAGCAACATTTAATTCTTTTTATATATTGATTATATAACAACCATAGTATCATCAACATACTAAGAAGACATTATAATAATTTTATTCACCAAAAACAAATATTCAGTCCTAAAATGGGATTAAAATTATCTTTTATGTGTCTAGTGGACTGTAGCTTGAAAATCTAGTGACGTTGTTTTCTATTACCACTATTAATGGTTGCGAATAATGATAAAAATACTCTATATAGATGAGATTAATGATGATTCTGATATCATAAGGATTCAATAATTATTTTAAAACACATACAATTATGTTTTCCATTTTTTGGGAATATTATAACGTCATTCTTATATATGGTGGACTACCATATCATGGAGTGATGTGATTCATTCAGTCATTACATGAAATATGTCAAGGATGTGTTTAATTAACATTTTTTTATAAGATATGTTATAGGTAATATTGAAAATGGGATTCATAAAATCATATAATATATATGAAATAAAAATTATTATATAATTATAATATGTCTTATAATTTTTAGTCTTTAAATCTGACAAGAATATGGAATCAATATTCATGTATATATGCATCCAACCATCTCCATGTATAGTGTATTTCATCTACCATATATATATTTTATAGATTATTAAAAACACAAATATATATATAATATATAGTATTTATATAACATTTATTATTCTGTGTGTCATTAAATAATGATTAATGAATGTGAAATAAAAAAATAATAAATAATTTTTTTAGGAAAAACAGAGCAGTTATTACAAAAAAAAGTAACATTAACATGTAATAGTTTATTAAAGTGTAATAAAATGTAATATGGAAACAATATAATGTATGATATATATTAATATTATTGTATAATTTATTTATAATAAGAATATATTTATTATACAAATATTTTGAATTAATATGACATAATTGCATAGTAATGTTAAGGGGTTTCCATTTCACATTTATTTTATGTGATACACAAGTCTTGTTCACCACCTATTTCATGTTTTTCGTGTCTATAATTTAAATTTATGTAATTTATGATTCCTTTACATATAATTATTGTGATTTAAAAATTCATTTTAGGATATTTTATTATGGGGTTTACAGTTTAAAAGTAACCGAAGCAGTTATGTGATGTTTATCTAAATTTTCCACATTTGAGAATTTTGCTCATATATTATTTATAAATGGGTAAATATAGCCCTATTATGTGTGATATCGTTCATTTTTTCATCATCATGTTATTTGTTGTTTTATTTTATTTAATCCCATTATTTGTATTTTGATACAAACATAACAAAGGCATAAGGAATTTTTTTATTCTCATTATTTATTGGAATTATTTTAGATTAAGTATCAAATGTTGAAATAAATAATGTTCTACCAATAAATAATTCAACTATATATTTTTCTTCTCTAGTTATTCATGATATATTCAAGTAATGCTACAATTTTTCCACTCATCAGTAAATAAGATAATTTGGATAACATTTTCATTAAAATTTGAATTTATTTATCTCTTTAGTTGGAAAAATGTTTTCCATGAATACGCAATTCTCCAAAAAGGTTTTAAAAATGATGTACTAATATATTAGTATTTTAAAATAAATTTTTATCCATGTCTTACTTTTAATCAAAAAATATATAAGTAATATTTTGGTCATTTTCCAAAACAATTCTCAGTAGGAATTAACAAATAAAATAAAAATATCCTTCACTTTTACATGTATGAAATTAATAGAAAATTATGAGGTCATGAAAAATTATTGATCCAAACCAAAAATTGTGTGACTTCATGGTAATTTTAAACAAAAATGGATTCAAAAAAAATTTAGGTTTTAAAAATCCTTTTTAAAGATGAGAGAATATTTTACATAGAAAATGTTTAAAATAATCCATTTAAAACTATATTCTATCTATGATGAACTCCATTGGTATTACTAATTCCTTAAAAGTGATATGATAAAATTTAAGGATTATTATTGCTATATAAATGGATTATGATTTGGTGGAATGTTTTTTTGAAACCCATTTTTCATTCATATTTAATATGCTTATGGAACCCACCTATTTTCATGGGTTATGAAATGATGAAATGTTTAAGAAAACTATCTTTTTTACAAAATGCCATGATATGTTAAAATTTTTAAGATACCCATTTTATTTTATGGGTCTTTATATGATGAATGATTATGGTTTTTTAGTACACAAAATATGGTTTTCATTATGAGATGTGTTGGGAATATATTTAATTCTAATTAAATG
The DNA here is from genome assembly GCA_963277665.1 of Viscum album. Lineage (NCBI taxonomy): Eukaryota > Viridiplantae > Streptophyta > Magnoliopsida > Santalales > Viscaceae > Viscum > Viscum album. The sequence goes on from OY728122.1 coordinate 1,262,012,417, forward strand.
GGTAAATATTTATATATCTCATGAGATATAAACTTATAATAAGAGAGAAAACGAGGTAAAATATTTCATGGTAGGAATGAGGAGTAAACTCAGTGTAATTATATAGTGCTGGAACATGAATTAAACTAGGTATAGTAAAGTACATTGTCTTCTATGATGGCCTTCACAGTGATCCTTCACAAATATGTATATGATTTTCTATACTTATGTGTACTCCAGATATTCATGTCATAACCCAACGTTATGATCTCATGGATCATGTTATTTGATTTACAAATGGTTCGTGTCTAATAAACATAGAAAACATATTCCATGATTTATTATTTTGATTTATGATATGCATATTATAATATTAAAATGTTTTTCATATGTTCTCATAAAATTATGTTCATATTGTACCTACATATCTTTATTGTTTACCCTTAACCATCATGTGATATAAACATTTATTCTTTTTTCTATTCCCATGTTTTTATGATATTTGTTGTGAAATATATATATATATATATATATATATGAATGGTACTAGTTATGAGTAATTTAGTGGGAGATGATGTAGCTCACATATATAAAATTTTTAATATTTCAAGGATTCCTAAGGAACTTAACTATAATGGTAATCATTCATTTACTTATTTAATAAAATAAATATTACAAAAAAAATTTATATTTAAATTTTTGATTTGTAGGGTTCATTATGGGTATCCACTGATAGAGTTCCAAGATTACTGATGTGGAATGGTAGCACAAGGTTGGATCCATGATGCTTCTAGTTTTTGATTAATGGTAGTTTAATTCTTGGTACTCTTTGGTTAAAAGGTGATAAATGATTCAGTGATGTTTGTTTTTTTATAGAAACACTTATTGATCCCTCATAAGTTTTGGTTTTACAATAACATCATTATTTTCCTTAATTCAAATTGTCACGAGTTACTCTGGTGTGTTACTAAAAATTCATAAGAATTTTCATTTGATAATACTATGGGAGGTATAGCTCATGTAACCCTATTAAGGGAAATTAATTACTACTCACTCACACAATTACAACTCTATGATCTTTTTATGATGCCTTCCCAAATCCTAGAGGAAAACTATTTACACCAATGACATCTATATGATCGTAACCATGTCTACATGTGAAATTTTTTTTGACTAATGGTTCTTCATATTTATCAAATTAGTTATTGATGGTATAATATTTATCTATTATTTGGAAACTATTATGTTTATCACATTCTACATAAGTGTTATGTGTTATTGTATTTTATATTAGTCTCATAATAAGGCCTTCACCCATATCCTTATAATGGGAATATAAAAATGCATATTTAAATGCCACTTAATTCTTCATGATCATAAATTGAAAGACAAGTGGAAAGGACATCATTTATGTAGTTTATCATTATATAGAATAGATGACTAGGTGAGCGATTCCTAATTTTTTTACTATGGTACATTTATAAAGGAGGCCATTTTTATTCTTATAATTTTTATTAGTAAATAAATTAGTGATGGTATGGTTGGGTATTTCACTTACTTGTGGGAAAGTGATTCTCCATCATGTTAGGACAATAGGGAATAAAATTCTCTTCACCTATGATATTATTAGTCAACAATAGCCCGTCTCCTATTTAATCTATATCAAGTAACCATATACCAATTATTCTCTATATTTGACCTAAATAAGAACGTTTCAAGCCCCAAAAACATTACTTATATGCATTTAGGGTAAGAGGACCCTATTTTAGGATATGTTATATAATTAGTAGGATTCCCAAATATATGGGAACATAGAGAACTTTCTCGAAAAAATATATTTTAGAGACCCAAAAAAAGGAATATTAACTCAATTATTATATTATATATCCAATAACAGTATCTTGACTCAATCTATATATGTTCGAATTACACATGTATATAGATGAGATATACTAGGTTGGATTTATTACAAAGGTGAATTTATATCAGAAGGATCATTACATAAGGGTTTCATAGATATGATTAAGGGTTCACATGTGTGAGAAATAGGAAAAGGGGTTCACCATATTAGGGGTGCTTAGGTGTTAGACCTAGGAAACGTGATCCAGTGATGTAGGGGTTCCCATGTGGGTGGATTTATCAGTGGTGTTCCCCTTAGTTTGGGAACCCATGTTTTATACCTAGGTAGATGATTTATTCAAATAAGGGGTCCAATGTTTGAGACATAGTAAAAAAGAGTTCACATTGGAAGGTGATCAAGGTAAAGCATCACCCATAAAGTAAATTTTTGTGAAACATCTCATTATTTGTTTGACATGTATGAGGGTTCAAACAAGAATAGAGTACTAGGTGAAGAACCCACAAATATAGATAGCCATGGAGGGATAGTCAGGACGTAACATGAAAGGTTCTTTTATTCCCAAGTGGTTTTACCAAATGAGGGGGACTGGGTAAAATATATCCCAAGTTAGAGGAATGGTTCCCGACATGTTTTGATCAGGTTTTATTCAACTATGTGAGAGTTCAAATATTAGTCATGTCTGTCTATCAATTCATAGAGGGCTAGGATCATCTCTACTTGAATGGATCATTTCCACCTAGTTGATTCTCCCTAGTATAAGCCTGTACAAGTGTGACTAGGGAGAAGGATAATCGTGGTACAATTTCACTAGGATGAGTAGGGTTCATAGATCCTTATTTTGAAGTCCAAAATATGTATAGATAAGGTAGGTCCTACATCTCATGGTCATCCATACACAAGGTTATGTGTTTCAATAAATTTAGGAGACGTGGTTGTTTTTATAGACTATGGCGATGAAATGGGAATAGTAGAGTAATGTTCGCATGGTGGAAAACACATGAGATCTAGGTGCATGACATGGGAGGGAAGATATGGGTGACTAAAAGAGTTTGGACAAATAGATGAGTGTATGATCTGAACACATGATTTGAGGACATGTAGGATTTCACTTTGGAATTCACCATACATTAGAAGGATATAACTTTTTATCCATAGGTTTTTTAATCTCTAACTATAATCCAATCATATACTATTGAAAATTTTATATACCTTGAAATATTTTTATGATATAATTGTGGATTTTTATGGTATAAAATTTCATACATGATAACTGAAATGGTTTTTATTGATTTGACACTTTTTTCACCAGGGATTTGTAAAATCAATGTCCTACTCCTAGAATATGTTATCCCCAACACATTATTATATTGGGAAATATTATAATATAATATCTATCCCTCTATGTTTTGTTAGTCATGAAACACCTAGAGATCTTATTTTCATAATAAGTGGGAATAAAGATACTTATCTACTAAAAATACACTTATATTTTCTGAGTGGGGGCTAGGTAATTGATTCTATGTAAAAGTGTGGCTCAAAATTGATATTGATGCACAAATACCCCTTTTATTTGAATTTATTTTTAATGAAATGAATACAATTATAAGTCAATATAGGAAACTTTTATGGATTACTTGAACATCTGGTATGGGTATTCGAATGATGATTCACTTGAGAGAGGATGTTTACCATAAATATGACCTCAAATAAATGATTGTTAGAACCCATTAATGAATATTTACTCTAGGTTTTTTCATAAAAAATGTAAATAATAATCCCATGGATTATGATGTCTTTAAAATGAATAATCAACTTAATGATTTTTATTTTTACAATATGAATAATCATTCCACGAATTCTAATTGTCCAAGTATAGGATTGATAAAGGAGATCATGTCCCGAATTGGTCGAGAAAATTACTAAGATGGTAGTGTAAAGTTGAATTAAATATGTATTTTATATAAATGTCCAATATAGGATATCTGTATTTACCTACATATCATATGAAAATGGGTATTTTTCAAATCATAGTTCTTGAAATTATCCATACATGGATCTAGTTCCTATGAATGAGAATTCTGCCTCTTCTATGTATAGTTCAATTAGATAAAATATATTGTGGATGTGGATGAAAAACTAGAAAATAGGGAAAATTCATAATATCAAAGGATTAACACACTGAATGTTTTGGATAAAGGAATGCTAATATTGATAACATTGTATACATTTTACACAAAGCATTAAAGAAAATGATATATTTTAAACTAGAATAGATATTAGATGTATGAATATAAATAACCATATTTTGAATCCAATATGTATATGGGATTTATGTAATTAAAATTATTTAATTAATTAATAAGAAATAAGTAATCAATTTTCACTAAAGTAATTTTATGCATGAAATATATTCTTTCATCAAAAAATTAATTTTATTTCATTTTAAAATCATGAAAATTGTTACTAATTTTTACAAGTTGGAATAATTTTAGTTTACAAAATATATATAATATTCAAATGATATTTTAAATACTATGCTATATTTATTTATTTTTTATTTTTTCATCAAATATAGAAAAATAACTATTTTGTAAAAAAAATCATTTCCTTTAAAATAAAAGTACCATTATTTTTTGAAATTTTTCTAAAATTAAAACATTAAATTTTCATTTTTAAAAAATATAATTAATAAAATTAGAGTCATTATTATACTTTATATTTTTATATGTTAATGTTTGGTATAAAAACACTTATTTCTAAAAAAACCATTTTCTATGTTAGAAATGTGTTTCTGGAATAAAAAATTAAATTAATCTATACTTATTAATAGAATTAAAAAAATAAATAAATCATATATTAAATAATATACTTTAACATTCCTTTGGTAGTTCTTAAAATTAATGTAATGGATTTAAAATATGTTTTATTCTTAATAATAAATTTTTCTAAAACTTGTTTTCATTAAAGTTTACACGCGTTTTTAATATTAAAATATTCCAAATATAGATATTTAATAACATAAAAGGGATTCCATATTTTTAATAATAATATTTAATATAATTTAATATTTCCATAATTTTTTATAGTGATTAATAAAAGATGGAAATATTTGTTGATGTGGTTAAGATTCACACAGATTTGCAAGGGGTTAAACCAAGATAGAAGAGTTTAATTTCCACCAAAACATTTATATTTATTATTATATGAAGATAATTAAAATTTATATTATTATGATATCAAGTATTTTTTCATTTTGAACCAAATTTCAATTAATGGGAAAATTTATCATGAAATATTTTAGAAAATTCCACTTGTGTCCATCACATCACTTATAAAAAGGAATGCCTTCCTCTTTATTATTCACATAAGTTGAGATTTGTATCTAGTAAAATAAAAAATAAATTTTATTTTTTGAACTTATGATCTTAATCTCAGATATTATATTTTTATCCATTGAACATACCATAATTGATTAACATGTAATCTAAATGAGGTCTCTTAAAGAATATGTAAAAATCAAAACCAATATATTCCAATTTTATTCATTCTTATACCTTCCATAAACATTTTATATCCATAAAAAAATGATTAATAAATTATATTAAATAATATTATATTTATTTTATTTACACTACCATTTAATACCTATTATCAATCAAATATAAGATAATAGTATCACTCATGTGTACGTGTGGACCGCCAACTCTGCATAGTGATACAATTAATTTTCCATAACCATCACTAATTTTTGGTAATTATTAATTGATTAAGATTTATATATTGTACATAAGACATAATTATTCTTATTTAATTATAATATCGAAAATACCTTTATATCATCTCATAGATTTTTAAACGACAACATCTCTACTTCATAAGCGTGTACTACCACCTCCACGAAGATATGTGATTTGATTACCATTGTAACTATACATTAATAATAAAATTTATTAAAATTGTTTCAAATATATTTTATTTATGACATAATAATTAATCTAGAATTTTTACTTATCATTTAACATTTTTCTTTCTATTTAATGGTGGAAATATCACGGGTCTTTACATTAAAATTAACATCTCCACAAAGCGATTAAATTTATTTTTCATCACCAAAAAATATGAATTCTTATAAATATGTATATAATGAATATATTTGATATTTATATCATGATAATAATTCAGAATATTTAGTAACCATAATAAATTTTCGTTGACTATAACTATCATACGACAACAAACATAAAAAATTATGTAGGTAACACCCGAACTAAAGAATTCAATAGATAATTATGAATATATTCATGTAAAAATGATATAAGTGGATCATATAAAATATTATTTTTATTAATAAGTATATATGATATAAATATAGAAATTGTAAATTTATTATACATTATTTTAGAGAACATACAATGCAGAAAAGACCAAACATAAGGGTTTATTTTTATCATTTTCAAATTCATGAGACATGATTGAAATTGAACATAATTATTAAATACATTTGGTATCATAAATAAATAATGAATTTAATATTAAATATTAACTAAATTCATCTAGTTCAAGATACATATCATTTCATTTAATCACATAATCTTCAATTCAAAATATATTTATGTTTTTTGGGATTCATCTCAACATTTCTTTATTAGGACACATTTTAATATTATGAACTACTTTTTTTTATATATACTATATATAAATATCATGATTTTAGTTTTGAATACTCCAAGATTTAATTAATTTTATTTATAGAGATGTATTGTATTCCATATTCGGATGATTTTTTATATTAAAAAATTTATAATGCTATAACAGTTCATTGTATCAATTTTATTTCATTGAGACATGTTTTATATTAGATATAATTCTTATATTATTATTTATATATTTAAAAATTACTTTGTTTTATCATTATAATCTATATTTTCTTGATATTTCAAGTTTCTTTTGAATCTATTTCTTACATGTGGGTTATTATTCTAATGTCACCATAATGGTAATGGTTTTACATTACAAAATAATTGTTTCATTAGGGTTTATGCTTAAATTTCATGATGATGACATAACATCGTATATCAATAAAAATTAATATTATTTTTATTCTTAGATATATATATATATATATATTTCTTTTTTTAATTCCATTTTCCTCTCTATATGTACTAAATATAATGGAATATAGTTTTAGGAAAATCATCACTGTTTTACCATTCTGTTGAGATAGTTTCTTCCAAGTCAATATTTTATTTAAAATTATTTCATGGAATTTTTTATGATTATATAATTTATATTTAAACTAATTTATATCTATATTTTCGTTTATATTCAATGTTATAACATTTAAATTCTATTATTTTCCAATCAGGGTACTTTTTATATTTTTAAAGATAATGTGTATGTAATTTTTTTCTAATCTAAACTACATGAATTGATTTTCACACCATTTGGACAAATATTTTATTTAAAGATAAAATTATTATTTTAAATTATAATTTTTCAAATAACATTTTTTCATAATATTTTGGATGTCTTACATTCTAAGTAATTTGTTTTAAATAAAACCATTATTTTCCTCAAGAAATGTTATATGATATTTTAAGGGTATTTTTATCTATAAAAAATAATTTGATATTTTTTTGATTTAATAGAGAAATATTATAATTTTAAAATCAGTATTCATTCGTTTTTATGTTACATGATTATGAAGAAGAAGTTTTTATGAATCTCGATTCATTTCTATGGGTTCTGATATTGATGATGTGATAATTTTTTATAATCCTATAGTACACATATGTGTGGGCTTAATTATATGATGTGTGAGCCAATGTATATATATAAAAAAAATTATTTTGAAAATAAGGAAATCACATTAGATAATAATAACTATAATAGGGAGTGAAACCATTTTAATAAGGGATATTATCTAAAAAAATCTTATCTTAACTGTGAACCTCAAATACAGAATTTATTGATTGTAGAGGGTACCCAATCCATTATGATATTATTGGTAGTTTAACATGAAAAAAATGATTTTATATAAATATGTTTATTTAAAAATCATATTTCGCATGATTATTATTTTTCCTAATGGGTCATGGTATATTTTTTTTTGTTATCACAATTTTATATCTTATGTATTTTGATTCAAAATATGTTATCCCATGTTTCATGATTTATGTTGTTTGACTGATTGGGTATAAGTATTATATGTTTGGATAATGATTTCATACCATTATGATTATAATATTAAAACTGTTTTATCATTGATTGATATCTATTTTATTTACCGATATGGAGTATTTGAGGCCACCTTTTCTTATGTTTCCCTTCCACATGTTTTGAAGAAATGTATTAAGTATGGTATGCCTATTAAGGGTACTAGTTGTGAGGAAGATAATTTCTTATGGTGCAGATAGTTTTTTTCAATTACTTATTTATCCATGTTATCAAAGACACTAATGATTTTCAAATATATCTGGGATTTTAATAATTTATAAATAATATTTGTTGAATAGGACAAATTAAATATGCCTAAATTTTTTGGTCTCTAATTTTTCCATTAGGGAAAGGTTTATTATCTTTTGGATATTATGATTAGGAATAAATATGTAGTAACATTAGGATAAACTTTAGTATATGGCAGCGTTATTTTTTTTGATATTTTGGATATTATGTGGGTGTTCAAGAAATATAAAAATTTCAGAATACAATATTTTTAAATTATTTTTGTATAGGTTCATATAGGTGTAATAACCATGAAAACTATTGTTCACATATATATCATCCTTAATTATGGTAAAATTAGAACATGACCTTACCATAAACCTTGTATGACACTCATAACGTATATAATTAGATAAATTCACATTTTTATTATGATCCATTACGAAGTATTTGAATAGATTATAACCAGGGATGACTATTGAGAAACCTATTATGTTATATATTTAAAATAATATGTCATGATTTAGACATCCTATAAATGATTTTCTGTATTATAAGTTTCCTAAATAAAAATATTTTATCTCATAATATAACTATAGTGGTTTTTTTAATTGATGGAACTAATAGGAATTACATTAATGTTTAGTATTATTGAAAATTGAATGGTTTTAAAATAATAAATCAAATGAAATGGTATGTTGAATACAATACCATATGAATATATCTAATCATATGTATCATTATATTATTTAAAATTTAAACATGGTTTAGTTTTTGACTCACCTCATAAGGAAAAAATATAGTTTCATAAAGATAATGATTAAAATAAGATTCATCGACCCACATATCGAAAAGCATTTAATAACAATATAGAAATATTTATTAGAGTGATGAAAATGGGTTTTATCTGTCAAAAATTATGAAATTAGTGAATAATTTATTTTGTTAAAAACAATAATTCAGTGTGTGGAAATAGTTTTCATCTAAATGTACCATCAATAGTTAAATGTCTAATGTTTTGGGAACATTGGAATTATCCAAGTTGATTCCCACATCTACAGGATAATTACTTTTCCAAGGAGTGAAATACGTTATTTCAATCATTGAAGTGGATATATTAATGTGATTTTGTATTGGAATAAGACAATTATATTGCATAAGTGATTCATTAGTTAAATTATAGTTATAATAATAATAAAGAAAAATCTATGTATTGATCACAATAGTTATTATTTAATTTTTTGAAATCATACTTTTAATGTTAATGAAGAATATTAACATGATATTGTAGTAAGGTTATATTTTTGGATAGCAAATGATTGGGGGTTAATTAAACATTAATATGTGACTAATAATGAGGTAATAATTTTTTTGGGATTAATTGATTAATGAAATTAATAATGTTAATGGGATATTATTGTATTTATTGAAATTGATTTTCAATTTGATGAAAATTTGATTTATGATATATTTTATGATGTTTATTATAGATTTAGATTTAAATAATATGATATATTTTCTATGATATTATATGTTGATTAATAATTTGAGTTAATTTTTTTTGGAAGAATACATGATTTAATTGATGTTTTATTTTGATTCAGGTTATTTAGAGAAAATAATTTTCATATTTAACGAGATTAAATGATCACGATTTTCACAAGTTTGGTATGGGACATAACGAACTGCATCATGTTATTTTGGGAGTGATTTAGTTTTTATTTTTGGAATTATATTTTCCGTAATAAAAATTCATATGTATTTAATTAGGTAAGACATATTATAGTGGAACATTAAGGTTATTTATAAATGAAATGGTTTCATTTAAATGATGTGTAATATTATTATTGGATAACCGAACAATTTAGTATTATATCATATTTAGATTTATCCATATTGGATAACATATGCCAACCATGTTAGTTTTGGTAAATTTTTACAGACATATTGAATTACATTTAATTAATTTATTGATATTATTATCCATTGCATTAAAATTGTAGTTCCTTAGGTTTTAAAACAATTAATTTGTATTTTTCATTTCAGGGATTAAGAGATGAGATAAAAGTGGAAATAGATGAAATCATAACTAAAGGATGGAATTTATCTTATAAAATGGATTTCACTAAATTAAGTATGACTCCTCATATTCTATGGTATAATGATTCATCAACTCTAGGAAACAAGATCATTAAAATGAGTTTTTTTCCTATTAATATCTATTTATGAGGATTTGATGGTCATTTCAACCCCACATTGATTTATTGTTTTTTGGTGATTAAATTTCACATATAAATGTTCTATATTACTTTATGATATTTTCTAGAAACAATAATTTACCTCCATGTCCATATTTTCACTTCTAACAGATGTTTTAAATATATGAGAACCTGAAAATTAGTTATTTTGTGACACCTTTATGTTTCCCACTCTATCTTCTAATAGAAATTTTTTTAATATCTTGTATGATTCATGTTTAAAATAAATAGTTTTTATTAATATGTATTCTTTTATTTATTATATAAAAACTATGAGGACACAATATATTTAATGGTTATAGAATTTTACAACATTATTTTTTTAATTGAATAATATGTTAAATAACTATCCGAAACATGTAATACCGATCTAAAAAACATTCAAAATTTTATAAGTTGTTAATTAGTTCTATAAATTGTAATAATAACATTATTAAAAAACAATTCCAATTGTTTCAAATAAGTAAAATTTTTATATTAATAAAAAATAAATAAGTATGTGAGTTTCAATATTTTCATTTTGGGCATAAAATATTTGTTTTCTTCAAAATAATTTTATTGGATTATATGAGAACAAACATTATAATTAATTTATAAAAATCATATAAATTGTATTTTAAAATATGAATATAACGTTTTATATGAACATTTTAATATTATTATTTGTGGAATTAAGAGGATTTTTCTAAAAAGAATTATTTATCTTGGAATAGTGAAAATCGTAAATTTTGTACAAACTATCATTTATATTCTAGTAAAAAAAATTCATTTTTTTAATATTATAAAAAATAAACACTAAACCTATATAATTATAAATATTATAATTAATTACATAGGAATCATCAAAATTCATTATTTTTAGATGATGATAATTTGTGCGCTTAAAAAAACTTCTTTATAAAAAATAGTTTTTATACTCGCAATTTGAATTTATAATACAAAATTAGATTAACCAATATTGATATATTTGTTATTTAATTTTTCAATTATATATCATATAATTTATTTGAACTTTAATATAATTATTTATACAAGAAATATAAAAGAAATTAATATTGTTTCATGCTAAATTTTTTTTTAATCAACATATTTTTATTATGGGTAACATTCTTATTTAAAATTAAATTATTAAAATTATTAAAATTTATTCTAATAAAATGTATTCCATTTATTTAATAAACATAATATATATAATTTATTATTGTAAATACCATTTTCTTTATTGGACAATATATGAAGTAAAATTTTGTTTCCATGGTTATGTTTAAAACAAGTTAATTAGGATGATGAAACATAGAGATAGAGATACTATTTCCTCCCGTACCAGTATAAATATTATTTTATAAATGTATTTCAATAATATTATATACTAAATTAAAAAAATATCCCATATGGAGAATCATTCAAGTGAAAGTCACCCAATATCATTGAAATTTTTTATAAAATTCAATTATTGTCCCTCTCCTCACTTGTTGAAGGCAATATATCCCCCTATTATTAAATAAATTTGAGCTTTATATCTCATTCAATGTAAAATATATTACCCTAATATCCCTATTCTAGTGATTTTATTATTTTATTACCATATTATATAAGTTACAACATAATAAATGACCAAATAGTTTAATTCTCTTACTAAAAGAAGTATCCACATGTATATCACATTTCATTTGAAAACATAATAAACAAAACAAAGTGAGAGTAAATATTTGAAATCCTTAAACTTATCAAATATTGGTTCTTTATAACATGAGGAACGTAAACAATTTATGGCAGATCTTTGATTATCATTAAGGGATATGCACAACATAATATATCATGAGTAAATATGGATTAATAAATATTAAAATTTAAATTACTAAAAACATTTTTCATTTAATAAATAACATGAGCATGATGAATACTGTTGTAGGAATAAATAATTATAAAATAATTCCATATAAAAGATCACAAAGATTGAATTGTATCCATGTATTTTTTAAATATAAAAATATTCACATTTGAAGTAATAAGTTATATCCTAACGATGGAATGCATAATTGAAGGCCTCATAAATAAACATTAATAGACATATTCCTAGACATATTAGATAAATTTGTAATCCATTGAACATATACCCAGTGTAGTTCTTATAATGAGTCCTAATGATGTATCTAGGGGCTATAACGTGACATATACTTCAATTACTAGGTCCAATGTATCCATCATATAAAAGTGGTGGAATAAAATTAATTTAAAAATTCGTACTGAAAAAATATTGTATGAAATTTTAATACTTTAACAAATAATTAAACATAATCATAAACCTTATAGAGTAATATAGTCAATGGTACAAAAATATTGCATCTTTATTTTGGTGATCATAACCATCTTTAGAAATAAGTTGGAAGGAAAAATTATAATATTTCTATATTGGTTAATAAGTAAAATAATGGTCATTTTCATTGATGATTATAAATGTCATAAAATATCAGCAAAATTTTTAAGATTAAAATAAATATTATATTTTCGAAATACCTTTTTAAAAATAATAATTCATAAAATATTATTAAAAAAATAATTGAAAATAAAAATTTAAATATAAAAATTTATTATATAATTATATAATTTTCATGATATTGGTAAAATCCATTCATGATTTAAAAATTACAATTAAACATTCCATTTAATCATTTTGGTAAAGAAAGTCTATATTGGACCACTGAGAAAACCTTAATAATGTTTATTTTTAAAAATATTTTAAAAAATATAAAATACCATGTGAAATACTTTTAGGAATACCATTATGTTTATAAAAGAATATTTTGAAATCATTTAACAAAACATGGATCTACAAGAGAACAATTTTTCATTAAAAAGTGGGCACAATAACTATACTACCTGAAAAGAACATTTCTGATGTTTTATTAATAAATATGGGAAGAAAAGGAAATTAAAACTATAATCGATGTTCAAATCAAGTGTATAATAAAATATATGTGATTATTGAAAATTAGAGAACATGATTCCCACCCAGGGAAGGATGAAAATAATCTACCTCGAAAAGAATGGGGATTGTAACCAAAAAAACATTTACCACAATACTAACATCTCCTCATTTATCCCCATTGAAGAATGACATTAAAATAATCTCCAAATATATTTTGAATAATAATATTAATTATATAACATGTCTAAAGGATAATAAATATTCCACATAATAAGAGTTAACACCAAATCATAAAAATATGTCCCAATGAAAGTGAAATTGAAATGATTTACCCATAAAATGATCATATCAAGAATTGAGAATTAATAAATTGGTATACGATTTGTATAAAATGTATATAATTAAAATAAAGATTAAATATTGAATAAATTAATTTAGAAATCAATTAGCACATAGTAATAGAATTAAAAAGTCAGTGATAATGTGTTATAACCCAATAAAGGGAAATTTTATTAATGAACCCTTTACAACATGGTAACATTATTGTTTAAAAACCCCTTTGATAAAATAATATAAATTAAAATATAATATTTTAGGTATTGTGAATGATTCATGATATAACATGGAAAATGGTAGTATATAATCAATAGAAATTATACTTGGTGTGTAAAATTAAAATGTGCCATAATTAAATGAAATTATGATGAAACACCATACCCAAAGTATTAACTTCCTTCATACATGTTAAAACAATATGAATAATAAATATATGTGTATTATATATATATATATATATTTCATATCCATAATAATATATATCATACCATATAAGATTTACTTATAATGTTTTATAACATGTTTCTCAATAATCATTTTCTAAAATAATTATTTATCCTAATAAGTTGTCTATTTTACATTTTTTTCATTCAGTAGTTTTTTCATTGTACTATGATTAGGGTAAAATAATATACACAATCTAATTAATTATATTAACATAATATATATTCATTATATAAATATTAATATTAATTCAGTAACATTAGAGATCAAAAAATTGATCACCTGATTTATAGAGATAGTAAAATGTACTTATACTTGAATGTTGTTTCCATTATTCAATGGATGAAACTAATAAGGTTAGTATTAATTTAAAATTTAATTTAAAAATTTATTATCATTTTGTCCATATATATTGATAAAATATATCCTTATAATCCAAATGAAAAAATTACCACATCGCATTATGGTGGTTATAGTCCACATGCACGCACAAGTGGCATTATCATTTTCTAACAGAACGTCATGCGAGAAGGTATATATGATACTATAATTCCATAATAAAATTTATTACATTATTATCATAAATATTCATTATTTATAGCTTTATAACCATCAACGTGAATGGGTGATGAAAAACGAATTACCCCTTCATGGTGATGGTAAGCCACACATATATTAATGTTTTTTTAACATTTTTTAAGATGGAAAAGAAATGAATAATGGTATATACTAATCAAAATAAAATATTTTTTATTTTGATTTATTTAATTTTTATTGTTACAATAATATTATAATATTTAGAAGATGAAAGAAATGTTATGGACTCCATAAATATGATAACATAATCATTAGTATAATTCATTTTGATCTCCTATTAATGGATTTAAGGTAGGTAATTTTGATTGATAAGAACATATAGAACATGGATAATAATTTTGAGATGATATTTTTGCGGGGATCAGCTGATCTATATAGCTCATTGTGGGGTGAATAATTGAGAGAAGGGGTTTCTATTTATAATTGAGGGGAGGAACTTTTTGGAATTTTATATGGTATTGAATTTATATATTTTATATTTCTCCTCAAAATGTGATAATATTGATATAAGTAAATTAAATTATGATAATGTGTCTAAATCCTCAAATATAATTTTTTTACATGTTTACTAGGGTTTTCCCCGAAATAGTCTTGTTTCAACTCCCCATTAAACATTTTGACAATCACTATAGTATTAATGTTTTTCAGAATTTATGGGAGATGAATGTAAACATATAAAAATGACCAATAAATGGAAAATGGATTTTTTTTTCAACAAGAATCCAATAATGTTTTTAAAGGTAATAGTTTGATGTATTTTAAAAGATTTAATAAATAATTATTTATTATGAAAAATAATTAATGACATTATTGTCACTTTTTAATTAATTTGATTTTAAATGGATCAATATAAAGGGGTAATTTTAATATAATCCATTAAAACAACAATAAAAAATCATATCTCCATAGAAAAATAATTTTTCACATTTATTCATTCAAATTAAAAAATTTATTTAGTTTAAAATTATTTATTTTATTTTTTTGGTATTTAAATAAATCATGTGTCAGTGTTGTGAAACAATTTTAGGTAATTAGTTAAAAACAAAAAATTAAAGATAAAGAAACCTAATAATATTAAATCATATATAATTTTAAAGAATATATAAGACATTAAAATCCTTTATTTATCTTTATATATAAAATTAATGGTACTTAAACAAAGAGAATTCTTTTTTTTGACATTTCATTAAATAAAATATTATAACCATTAAAATCATAGAAAAAATGTAAGAAAAACCTCATATATTAAAATATCTTATGACTATATTTGACATAATTTCATCCCACTAAATTATGGTAATTTTTTGGGCCGTTTTGTATTCTTTATCATATTATTTTAATTCTTAATTAACTATTTCCCCTTACACTAATGCTAATTATTTTATATTATTTTTCTTCATAATGCATAAAATTAAAATCATTATATTTACGAAATTTTTTAATCCAAACTCCAAATATATAACCCAACATTCATGATTCAATTAATATAAGTAGTAGTAATTAATATAAAATCCAAAAAACAATGATTTGTTTTTTCCAAAAAATGATTTTTTTTGTTAGAAAAAGATTTTATATGAAATTAAATAAAAATATTTTCGATTATAAAATTAATTAGATTATTAATTTAATAAGATAAATAATTTTATTTTTAAATCATTTTAAAAAAATGGAACTTTTAAAAGTATTGAAACAAAAATAAATTTCTCAATAAATGATCACATATTTAATTATTCACTAGATAATAAATATATTAAAAAAACTCCAATATTTTCCTAAAAAGATAAATATTATATTATGATTTATAAAACTAATATATTTTCAAAATAAAATACATTTATTTCAAATAAAATAATTTTAATATTTTCTAATTTTAAAAAATAGAAAAATTACTTAAGAAAATGTATTCTTGAAGAAAAAAATAAAATTACTGAAATTAGAATAACTATATCATAATAATTAATCAACTTTTATTTTATTTTCTTTATAGTTAAAAATTATTTTAATTATATTTATATCCACAAATTGAATGTCTATGTATTAAAATATTTTAAATAATAATTTTTTCTAGTTTTTTAAGTTGATCATATCATGTTGTATATGATATTTTACATAATGTTGTTTTAAAATATCAAGGTGTCACATTACACTCCAATAAAATAATTTTGTCAT
This sequence comes from Viscum album, assembly GCA_963277665.1. Lineage (NCBI taxonomy): Eukaryota > Viridiplantae > Streptophyta > Magnoliopsida > Santalales > Viscaceae > Viscum > Viscum album. The sequence goes on from OY728122.1 coordinate 1,262,029,434, forward strand.
CAAAAATTTCAAATTTAATACACAAAAGAATGGTTTTCATTTGATTTTTTTTAGAAAATCGACATCATAAAAATGGTTAATAAATCATCATCTTAATGACTAGTAAAGGGAAGTATTAGGGTCACCACAAAACATGGTTTCTAAATAGAAAAACGTTAGTCCATATTCAAAATATGGATAAGGAAGAGGAACATAACATATATGTATTAAAAAAGAGTTATAGATAATATGGATATATATTGTTAATTACTAAGAACTAATAAATCTATGATATGTGAAATGATAATTAAATAATTTGAAATGATCCTAATAAGAAAATATTTTTTATGTTCATGATCATATTACTATAGTAGACGTATTCCATTTATATCTAAACAATAATTATTAGGCCTTTATGAATTGAGATTCTATTTACCATACTATATAATTCAATTTATTTTACTGAATATGATATAGAATTATAATTTTAGAGATTAGTGACATAACTCATACATAATAAAAACAATATTTCAAGTTGAACACTTAGGATCAATATGTATTTGTTATAAAATATAAATTGTTTAAAATAGTATTTGATATCCTTTAAGAAAATATCATCACAAAATTAATGTTGACATTAAAATTTCCAATACCCAACCATAAACCCACTGAAATACATTTAAACAATATGGTATGAGTATGAAAAATATTCGTATGGATATAAAGATAAGAAATTTATTATTATAATTTAAAAAAAGGAAACACATGAAATTTTTTCATTAATATCAATGTTCTTTCAGTAAATAAAATAGATCAACTACCCATAAAAATAAAATTACAATTAAAACCATTGAAACTGATAGCAAAAAAATATAAATTGTTTCTATAAATTTAGAGAATCAAATTCATAACTTGTTTTAATCTAATTTTGAAATAATAAGAGCATAGATAAATCTATAGGATAAACCCTCTACTATGTTCCTCATTTTGTAATAATAATAAAAAGTAATTATACCCAATTAATTTGGCTACTATAATGGGGATCACACAATGTATAAGTAATATTGGAATGAACCATTTTTCATGAAATATAATGGGGCTCAATACTTCACATAATTTATCTTAGGATCACGCTTTTTTCATGAGTAATAATGAGACCAACGTTTTTTATAAGATATATCAGTCACAATCTTTTGAAATATAAAATAATATTGTGTCATATCGTGAAAAAAAAAATTTAATTCTTGAAATTTTCATTATAAATCATTCTAGAAACTCCATGGAAATTTCATGTTATATACATTCATATATTCAAATACCAATTTCTTTTAAAAAGTTATTTATAATAAAAAAATATGAATATTGGGTAAAAGTGTATTTCCATGAGTAAAAAATGATTTCTATTAATGGAATAAAAATAATTAATAATGGTTAAGCCAATGTATAATGTCACTATCACCATATACGTAACATTGGATATTACTTTTATCTCTGTAAATAATGTAAAAACATTCAATAAAAATTCTGTTTGATATCATCTGAATGCAATTCCAAAGTTTCATAAACATTCTATTATAATTAATTTATCTATTTAAAAATATCCTCAAAATAATTTTAAAAAAATAGATATTGAATAAAGAGATTTAAAAGAGAAAACATAAAATAGTTTCTTTAAATAATATCCCATACACAAAACCATAAAACAAATATTTTTTTCAGAAAAATATAAAATAAATTGATATATGTTCAAAAATTTCCTTTTTTATACATTGAATAATAAATAATAATTTTTAGGAACCATTTTTAAGATAATGAATGTGAAATAGAGTTATTTTATCAATATTTCTTTAAGACATTTAAATTATATATATTTAGATAAAGTGTCCCTTTCATTGTGTACAAATAATGTCATGCATTCATTATATTACATAGTAAAAAACTTTTGTTAATTATTTATATTATTATATAAGTATTTCACTATTAATTTTCCTTTTATTTATTCTTTTCCCTTTGTATTAACAATTATTTTATATTTTTTCACATAAAAAGTTTTTAGTGTATTTGGATTATATGTAAAAATGGCATGGTTTGATTGAATATGGTAAAATAGGTCATTATTACATCATATATATAAAAATAATAATAGTATATTTCTCATATTTATACATAAATTATCTTTTTAAAATATAAAATTAATTATTTTTATTAAGAATAACGACATTTTGATCTTGGAGATGTTTGATTTCACGTATAGATGTGTAACATTACAATTTGTCGGGGTCATCATTGAAATATGGTTCAAATGTTTTTAACATTGATGAATGATAATCATATATTAAATATTATATTTTATCTTTATACATATTATTATCTATATTCCCTGTGATTTTGGGATAAAAAGATGATCACATCACTTCATGATGTCTATAGTCCACACATACGCACTAACGACATTATTCTTTCAGAGAATGAAAATTTTAATAGTGAAAGATATTTTATCATTTAGTAACAATAAATAGGTCATTATTATAATATATAAAAATTAAATACATCATAATAAATTGTTTTGATAGGTGATGATGGGAAATGAATTACATCAATTTCTGAGGCGGATGATCGAAAAACACATGAATAATGGTTTTGTTTTCCATTTTGTGGAAGATGAGTTTGATTTTGGTTATTCTATCAACTTAATAACATATAAGTGTATGTTAGATAATTATGTTTTTTATATAATCATGTTTAAGAAGATTTTATATAATTATAAAAATAAAAAACACAAAAATACTATCTTAAGAATGTTACATCTTCTTTGGACGACCATTATTGAATTATATATATAGCCTTTTGAGATTGGTTTTATGATAAAAAGAGCATATAGACCGTGAGTATTCAATTGTTTTATGATTTTTTAGGTATTTCCCCAACCAACATGCTTTATATGTGTGTAATGTGAATGATATTGGTAGCCTTTTATAAGTGGAGGAGTGGATGAACATTGATTTTTTGAAAAGAACAATTAATACCCATATTTTACACACGAAGATGTGAAACCAATGGATAATTATTAAATGGTAGATAAATATAATATGAAATATGTTAATAAAATAAATTTTTAACATGTTTTTTTTGTAATTCTATCACTTATATATTGAGTTTCACCCCCTCTGAACCCCTTATCTCCTTGACTATAATAAATGATTATTCTATATATACTATTCATTATGGGGAATTTTTTTTTGACCATATTAAATTATATAAATTATTATTATTAAAAATGTTGAATCAATTTTAAAAAATTCACTTCATAGAATTTTTTGAATTTAATTTTAAAATAATACACATAAATGTGATGAAAAAATAATTTTCCCTAAAATATATATATCAAGCATAAAATGATCATTTATTTACATTATAAATCACTACCATAATTATATAAGGTTAAATTAATATATATAGATAATTAATTTTTTAATTTCATTTGAATTGTTCCCCATTTGGGGTTAATTTAAATCATAAAATCTGATATTTAATGCGATTTAAAATATCTTTTAGAAAATATGTTTTTGATATAAAAATAAACTTATATGAAACCCAATATAAAGATGATTAAAAAGTAAGTGATTAGATCAAATATTAATAAATAATCCTTATGTTACATGAAATCAAAATACATTCATAATGGTATCTGAACATAAACAATTTATTGAAAAATATGGTTGTTTTTTCTAAAATATATATTTTTATCTACTCACTGAAAAATCAACATTTTTGGAAAAAATAGCTCCATGTTTTTTTTATATTATTATTTAAAAACTTAATTTAATTTTATAGTATACATTTTATAAAATATCTATAAATTAATTATATTATTTTCTCACCAAAATCAATAAAAATCAGTTTGGAAGAAGACATATTTTTAACAAAAAGGATTCCCTTACTAGATATTGAATGATTATTTATTGAGAATATATTCATATATGTATATCTATTAGGTTATATATATATTTAATAAATTCTTTATTCATATTCATACATACCAATTTATATGTTAGTTTCTAATAGTCATATATTTAGTAGGTCGTTTAAGCTATGTATTGTGTGTCATTTATGCTATCAAACCTAATGTTATTATTTTAAAATATTATGGTGTTGCATCCCCCCAAAATTAATAAATTATTCACTCAATTTTTTATCTTCAAATAAAAAATTAAGGGTTTTAAAATTTAGAATTTTATTTTTAAAATACCACACAATAAAAATGCTTAATAAAACATCCACATGAAAAGCGAGATAGGGAAATGTGAATGTCCTCTAGCATAACACATAAGTAGGATTCCATATTGAAAAAAATTATTTAAAAGTGAATAGATGGATATACATGGAAACAATAATTCCCACATATTTAGGGAGAGTGATAGAGATCATTTATTGAAAGTCTGTGATGATCATGACAAATTCAACAACCATTAAAATAGATACCAAAGAGGTGTGAGAGTGACTATCAATATCAATATAAATTATGGTAATAGGTTGAAGGTTTTTTCAAGATACTTTTAGAATATTTTTCGAAATTAATTTATGAAGTTTACTAAGAAGATAATAAAATATTGTTAATTGATATGTACAATTTCATCCTTTAGTCAAATTCCACCATATTCTCATATTTTCTCTAAAATATGAGTATTAAAGATGAAATTTTGAGTCCTTTAACATTAAAATCAACATCAAATATATCACATACTCCACAAAAATATATTCATTTTCTCTTTAGAAATTAACCAAAAAAATGATTAGCAAAATTTATGATATTTCAAAAAATAAAGAAACTGGAATATCATTAATCTATTAAATTGAATAGTAATACCAAAATATCAATTTAAATCATTCCATATAAAATATTCTTAAAACTATTCCAAATATTATTGAATATTATTCTAAAAAATATTATAATTAATTCGATCATATTCCATTAAAATAATATTAACATTTTTCAAAAAATAATATCAATCACTCTTAAAGTCACATACCAAAATTGATATTCCCAAATAATATAATATACATGGTATGATAATAAATTCCCTAAATAAATAACATAAAAAAGATACATTAAAATTTTATATTCATAAAAAATATAATTCATTCTTTTTTCATCAATTAAAATCCAAAAATAATCATCACACCTTAGTCATAAAGAATCCTAAAAAATAATATTATTCTTATACAAAAAATAATAATCACCTAAACTCTGAAATCACTTTTAATCCATTATTAACTATATTTATAAAAATATATTTTCCAAAAATCGAAGTGAACTTAATATAAAACATAATTTAAAAGGATGAAATGGCATAAAAATAATGAAATCAAATAGGTTAGTGGTAGGTATTTCACCCTCCCGAACTATCTATTTTTCATTGATTCACATTATATATGATAAATAAGAATAGTTTTGCATTTAATAACAAATATAATAATTTAATTAGTATAATTTTTTTTCATTTTGAATATTTGAGGAAAAATTGACAAAATTTCATCAACCTACTATCTTGTGTAACAATGAGTATCATGTCGGCTTCTTTATTTTACAAAATCAAGTGGTGATTGAATGGCATTTTGTGGTGGGGGTGGAATGACCATTTTTTTCAAACAAAACATTTAATTTTAACATTACTTCTATATAGTTTTTGACAATGTTTATTCATGGAAATAGAAACACCCAATGTATCCCTTATTAATGATGTTTTATGTACATCAAATCAAAATAAAGGTTACTATTGGGAAATGATTTCAAAATCAATTGAGTAATAACATTAGTCGAGTGGATGAGTTGTTGGTATTAATTAAGAACAGGGGGGGATTATTACATCCACTGGGTAACTCTTATTTATTTAATACAAGTTCAAGAATCCTTTATTAAATCCAAAATATATAATGGATTATCCTTATATTAAAAATAAATTTATAGATTATATTTGATTTAGAATCATTTATATATATTTTATTTTCTTTATCAATATATATATATATATATATATATATTAGGTCCTTCATAGATGGTATGCTTATTATATAAACTAGTTATTATTATGTTATTTATTATCATGTTACATAATTTAATTCATACATAAGTGATCATGTGAATTTATCATCACCCAGTAAGACATGAGTTGTTTTAGTATTGGGATCATTCAATGAGAAGGCATTTATATATATTCTTATTAAATAAATCCAACACCATTATTTTTGTTCCACATAAATAAGTCATTATTCCTTCTAATGTGTTGTTATAAGGACCAGACTGCTTAGTTTTATATCATGTGGAATGGATGTCTAGACAGAAGGTTCCTAGAAAAATATTATGTGAGACTAATACTAAAATATAACTGGGGGAAAGGAATTAATAATAAATCCCATTATAGATATTTCCCTACTTGGAATTTGGATGACTGAAAATTTGGGTGGATTTAAGGAGATGGGATGGAACATTAAGATGAATTTTTATATATACCATTTAGTAATTAATCAAAGATTATGTATTTTAGAAGGGTTAGGGATTAACCGTATATAAATGTAAAATTTTATTGCTTCATCATGAATATAACACATTTAATGTTTGTCAGGTGGGAGAATATAACCGTTATAGAGGATATTAACACCATTTTAGCACGTACACTAAACTGGAGGCCCAATTTAGTGTGTATGGTTAGGTATTATATGAAATAAGAGGCCCATGCTTGTGGTATTTTAGTATTCAAATTATTATATGACCACATACTTATAATACAATGTGATTAATGATTGGTGAGATAAATAATAGGATCTATAATATATGGTAGTCTCAAAAATATACTATGTTCACATGTATAAGATGTTGGGGATATTTAAGGAAAGGAATTTCAATAAAATAATGAAAAAGGGATTATTCTAGGAAGTATTCTCGTGGGTGTCTATTTTAATTGGTGAATACCCTTTTGAAAGCTTTGGAGGAATATTATTTATTAAACGATATATAAGGGAAAACAAAATAGTTCCCCCATTTCATAAAAAAGGGAGGTCAATGGAATTTATACAATAATAGGGGAACTCATTAGTGTGATAAGAAAAAATTGAAATAATTATGATTACAAAACATGTTTGGTAGGCTGATTAAGGGACTTATTGGTCCCAGGGAATAAAAAGTCAAATGGGTGGCATGATGGTGTTTCATTCACCAAGATCATGGAAATATGGAATCATTAGTGGATGTTTTTTTGTCTCCCTTATATAGAAGTCCCAAGGACAGGGGAGTCCTATCGACAATGGTGAAATAGAGGACTTAGAGCGTTTCTCATGTAGGGTGTACCTAGGTGGACTATAGGTACCTAATCTAGGAATGTTCTAGGAATGCTAACGGTTCTTCCCCAAGGTAAGGCCTATGTGAGCTAAATGTGCTTTGCTTTAGTAAGTCTTGGAAAATATGAGGTGATTCATGCTTGGTGTACCTGGGTAATTTAGAAATGTATCTTGTAGTTTGGACCTAGAATAGATGTTGGCACTTCACCTATGTAAGGCATATTTGAGCTAGATGTTCTTCAAATAGGGAAGACCTATGTGAGTTACAGTTTCATCATATTAGGTGGACCCATGCAACCTAGAGATGCCTCATGTATGGTGGACCTGGGGGAAATAGAGATTCTGTACAATGGGTGGACCTGGGGAAGACTAATATTTCACTTGCGAGAGGAATATCATTGGGAAAATATATCGGTAATGGACTTTACCTAATCTTGATAGGTCTCTTAGGGTTTTATAGGATGAGTGGTGGGGAAATTTTGAAATACATAAGGGCCGTTATCTTTAGTGATTATTTCTAGTTCATATATATGGTTCCTCTCAAGGATCATGGTATTATAGACCATTAGTTACCTCAAATGTAATGGATGTTTCGAATTTCTACTTATTTTATTGGCTCCGAGCAGTACCTTTGTTTTTCAATTACATAGGCGAGACACTTGGGAAAGAATAGCTTCAAGCATGCTCTTTATCTTCTATACATGTCAATTTATGATCACATTGTAACTCTTTATATTAAAAATATTTTACCCTAGCAAAAGGATAACATATTATAATTTTCATCCAATAGGTACCTTACATATGCCCCTCATGAACATATAGGATATTGATGTGTTGCCATATAGGTTGGCCCTGTATGAGCTTCTTAGCGTGCAGGTGGGTTCTCAGTGAGATCTACCTGGGTGAATTTCATGAATCCATTTTATACAATAACACATGAGTTATTTTCCCTTAATAAATTATTCCATATATAAAAAATTTGTATCATCAAATACCATCTCATGATTGTTTCCAATAGGAATAAGGTGATCTAATCCTTTGGTAGAGAGGAATATAGATGTTGATGAATACCTCACCCACTAATATACATGTGCCTTAATAACCTTAAATTATCTTTAATCATCACTACATACTTTATAAATGAAGTAGATATGGAAGATGGAGTAAATATGTTAACCCTATAGGATAGCCACACAAGTTATTCATGCTGGTAAACGATGTTAGTCATCCATACTAGTCATCCCACACAGGTGATCAATTTCGTAAAAATGAAGTCACCAATTTAGATTATTCTTCCTTCTGTTGACACATAAAATTATCTATCTCTCAACTATAATATTCCATGTATCCCGATCATGGAAATATTTCATGATTGTTTTTTCATGTATGTTTGTTATGCACAGTAAAAATATTACTAGAAAGATCCATATATGGAACAACATTGATTAGTGACCTATGCAAGTTCACTTCTATGAGTCTCAAGATTGAGGAAACTTGAGTGAGTGACATCTGTGAATCCACTTGGGAATGTGACATGTATGATGCAACTTGAGTGAGTGACTTGTTTGAGGTCACTCATTTTTTATATTTTATCATTTTTTAGTGAAAACAGAAAATCAAGTCATTACTTTTAATGAATGTATTAGTGTTTTATCTATTGATTTACAATGGATTTTTAATCTTTTTCTTACAAAAAAGATTCCATTTGTGTTATGTTACTTCTTGATATCCTGTATTCTGTTTACTATGAATGCATGATTCAACTCTTTTTGATATAGAAAAATAATTCAAGATGTAACAATGCGAGTACCCATAATGCGATAAACTATATCTTTATGATAATGAACTTATAAAAGATTCATTTATTGAATGGTTTAAGAGATTTTAATGAAATTACAGGTTCGAAGAGTACACCAATAGTTGGAATTAAAAATATCTCATTAATATGTATCTTCACTAATAAGGGAACAATAACCTATTTATGTGTCTTGCATTAGTGTTCCTAGATCTCAAGCCTCACAGCAAGGAGTCATAAACTCATTTATATCATTGATCTCCCATGATTCCATGAAAAATTAATCAATGGAATAATGGTGGATTTGGGCATATGTTTCATAGTGGGAACCAATCCAAAAAAAATGTGGGCGTAATGGGTGTGAAAAAATGTACATTATTTGAAATGGATCTAAATGAATTCGGAATTTATGAATATATTTTGGTTATCCAGACATATGTCTAAATAATATGGATATCAACCCTCAACTCTTAAGCTGATGGATCCCTCCGAAAATTACATTTCTTTAGACACAAATTGTATTGATTATTAGTTTATGGGACATCCATAACATCAAGGGAGGTCATGTTATTCATTAAATGTATGGTGAATTTTCCCATGTAAAACAAAATTGTATGACACTAAATCAATTCAATTTTTTTTCATATGACATATTATCTTTTTCCTGGACGGTGCTAAAAAAGATTCTCTCCCAAGTGGATATTTTCCTCAAATGACATGGATGAAGGCCTTCCTCAAGAAAAAAGTAGACGAACCTAGTTTCAAGCTCCCAATATTATGTCCTTCATTTGAGAATCAAATAATTCATAGTTAATTTTTTCCCACATTAGAGTGTGTAAAAAATAAACTCTGCGGTATAAAGTAAATTTTTGTGTCTCAATGTGATCCATACTCAATGTATTCCAATCAATGTGGTGAGAACCTTCCTACTATATGTCTATTAATCTAATGGAAATGTCTGTATGGAGATAATTCTTGAAGAATCATTGACAGAAAAAGGAATTCACATAGGGATATATGAAACTATTTTGGAAAAAATGGTTCTTATTCCATGTATTCAACTGTAAGGGCAAGTCGAATGTTTTAGGGCCATTTAACGTTTTTTGGGGATAGATTGATGTGTACTTTAGTTCATATGAAAGGATGTTCAGAGTCAAAGTCCCCAGAGGATGGTTTTACCTATTCATTATTGTTGTCTCTAGTATTCATCCATTTTCTCTAATGTATGGTGAATTTATGAAGAATCGAACCATGATAGGAGTATTTAACATTTTCTTATATAATCATATACTAACTAGAGTGTTCATTGACAATGGCTAGGGTGATGATAACTTGAGGTCATACATGATCATGATCCGAGATAGAGTGATGGAAACTTGAATAGATAGTGAGGTTATCTGTGAATTATATGCTCCCAATAGATTATCTGATCATTTCAAGTGTTTGAAATTGATGAATATACACCCCCTAACAAATGTTTGGTTTCAAAATAACCCAATTTTGGCAAAAAAATATAAATCCTCTTGGATATAGGAATATTATATGGATCAATTAGGACACATCCACCATGATAACCTATTTTGTTAGATGCTATGTATTTCAAAGCTTGGTTTTTATACTCATAATGGGAATTAAGAAATCGTGTCCCTAGAGTGGTAACCCCAATAACAGTTAGATGTGGTAAGCATGGTAGAAAGTCTCACCTAGGGGATGATAACATTAAATCTCTAAAGTCATCTAAAAATAAATTACATGATCAATATATCATTTTATAGTAAAAAAACACCTCTATCAATATAAAGGGATCCAATAGTTACTGGGAGGTGGATACCCATGATTTTGTATTCCATCCTCCCTTTAGATTAGAGTGGCCTAAAAGGTTAATAATGAAAAAATATTCCAGTTCATCCTCCTAAAAGGCCACATTTACGTATAATTGTGGGTGACCTGATGTAGTCAATGTGTAGAATAGAAGAATGAACAATATCATAGATTTATTGGTATTTCTTCATGATGTCATAAATATTAAATAGATTATGGATATTCGAGTTCCCTCTATTTTTTATCCTAACTACAATTATGCAGAGGTGGGCTAGTAAAATCGGTAGTTAGAGATATAAGTATATGTAACTGATGTATATATCACATCTACAAATTGATTAATCGGTATTCAAGATCATTGTTCTATTGAGGGAGTGGTTGAACAATCCCCTGATAAATGAGATGAATTTTTTGGTGCTGCTGATTTAATAATCATTCAATTTCCATTAAAAAATTAATCATTTTTATTAGAGGAGAAAATATTAAGTGGATACATGGAAATGCATAAAAAGGATTCATAAAAACAATCATCCCTAATATATAATTCAATTAGATCCCATGATGGGGTTGATGCGTATATCTCTAAGCGTGAATGGTTATCACCGAGAATGAGAATAATTGAAAATGAGATAGAATATTTGTAACACCCGAGACTTTTATGTTATATAAATCATCAAAGGAATATTTTTCTACACACAACACTTTCTTGTCTTTCTTTACACGAAATCGTGACCTTCCTCGATAGCTTGCGTCGTACGCAATACCGAGTTTCACTAAACAATGATATGCTAATAAAATATTATTAAAACTAGCCATTATGAATAGTAATAACCACTTTTTGAAATTTTATAAATTTTATTTTTTCAAAATGGACTTCATTTTTGGATTCGGAATATCGAAATTATCCTAGGGTTAAATTTCGGTATTTTTCAGAAAACTGTCAATTTTTTATGAATAGTGAAACCACTAGGTGGTAGTTAAAAAACTGAATTTTTCATAAAACATAATTTTACCGCTTCTCTGAGTGTAATTTTGAAAATCCGAGAGACACGGTTGATGTCAATAAGTAAAATGTAGTTCAATGAGTTGAAAACATTTTTTTGGTGAATAGTAACATTTTACTTTTTTTACCACGGTTAAATGTAAATATGGTAATTAAGGGTAAAATGATATTATTAATACCCTAACACATGTCCTAATTCTATTGGACAAGTTTAATTCGACCAAAAATAACCTTAGGAATAAAATATGACCAGTTAGGCCCACTTGGATTAGATTAGGACATTTATTATTAATTTATTTAAAGAAGGGTTAAAATAGTTAAAATCAAAGTCTAATAAGTAAATCATTTTTAATATGGGGTTATACATAAGATAAATTAGACTATAAATATTCATTAGAAAGATAAAAATATTTCTTACATAATGGTATTTTATTTGTAATTTTTAGACATTATATAGTTTAATGTATTTATGACACAAAGATGACGCAGTAATTATCTTATTAATGAAATATTGACATAATTGATGTTATAAACACCAAACTAAATGTAATTTGAGACTTTTTATGAATTCCAATAATTTTCTAGGTTAATATGACATGTTATTATTGATTTAATTAACTGTTTTCGAACGAATCATTCTGTTATAATTTTCACGAAAATCAATTACTAAATAGTGTCAAAATTGACATAAAATAGTTTTAAAAAAAAATATTATATTAGTGATTGTTATTTTATTCCTAAAAATCTACGGTTTGGCCAAATGACTTATATAAGGTTATATATATTAATAATAAACAACTTGGGATTCTTTTGGCTTCTTATAGTATGTTTATTAACCTTATAGTATTAGAACACAAGAAGACACGGTAAAATTAAAATTATTTAACTTAATGTTAAATCTAAATGATAAGGTTAAAATAGGAACCTAAACTTGTCTGAATTCTATTGGATGAGAGGATTTAGACACATCCCCACCTTATCTTATAAATAAATTAATTTGGAGCTATTCAAAACCGAATTTGGATTTATAATAAAATAATATTTTGTGTTCTTCCAAAAGTGCCCCTCTCCTCCCTTATAAAAGGGCACTTCCTCCCTCTCTTCCTCACACCACATTGAGCCTTCATGATCGACCAACCCCTGCCACTTTCTCTTCTCCACTTCCATATATACATCCTAGAGGTCCTGGTATTCTTCAAAGACCAATCTTAGTGCCCTAAAAGGAGGTCTCAAAGAAGCACTTCAAAGAAGAGGTAATGTCCGTTACCGATTCATTCATCTTTATTTATTCTTCCACTTCTTCTTCATTAGTTGTTTCATTATTAAGAAATGAAATCAGTATCACTCATATACTTATATGTTACTATACGTATGAAACAACCCTATTTCACCATCTATCCATCCTACGGAAAAAGAAATCATCGCGCGTGTGTATGTACGGAATACCGTCTCCACGCCGCAGTGTAATCTATTTTCCACCAACACATTACTTGGATGGGTATAATCGTGTAAATAATGACTATATATGACTATTGTAAAGTGATATTGATTCTAAAATAGTATACATACACTCCAATAAAATTCCATGATCATGGGAACGATTTAATCGCTCATGCGTACGTACGGAATACCGTCTCCACGATGTGATGCGACTCGTTCTACATGATTTTCATTGCATAATGATTACATAAATGAATTGAGTGAATAAATATGATATATATTACACTAATACCATTCTTTAAATGAGGTATCTATAAACTAAAAATAAAAATAAGAATTTATTCGATAACACATGCATATGAACAAAAAGTAATAAACACCCGAATAACAAGTAATAATGAAATATTACTAATAAGAAGCTATGAATATGACCATATATGATATCATAAAAATAAGTATGATTCTGTAATAAGTCAATAACATTATTTAAATCATTATACAGGAGGTTTGGACACGTACAAAGCATATGAGACCAAAGGTAAGGGAAATATCATAATCTAATTTTTATCCGAGATTGTTTATACATTAGTATTTACTGGGGTATATTTTATCATCCACATCCATGTTTCCTCAATATTTAATATTATTTCCATACAAATACAATTGTTTAAATACAATTTTACCCTTCGGTGATATTTTAGTAAAGGATATGATAGGAATATTTTGTCATTTTTCGTACGAGGTACTTTTTGACCTTTCTGACAAAAGTACGAAGAATGTTTTTTTCACTTATACGGCATGAATGGATTTTTAAAACATTATTTCCAAGAATATTCCTTTAAAATTTTCAAGTTTATTTGTAATCAACATCTTTGAGTTATAATTTAATGACATGTTATGAAAGTAAATGTTTTTTTGAAGAAGAATGGATATTTTCCTCAAGAATGGAGTTCAAGTGTTTTATAAAAATTATTTTCCATCTAAGATAATAAAGGGTTAGGTTTCTATCCCTATTATTACATTGATTTGATTATTTTGTGATGTAATTATATTTTTTATGAATTACTTTATCTTATATTAATTGTTTTATGATGTCACGATATTTAAGATTCCAATTTTTATAACATGGGTTATGCTATGATGTATGGTTTCTGATTTTGTGGCACACATAAGAATGGTATCATTATGAGATGGGTGGGACCTATATATCGCTCCAATGCATTGGGTAAAGATTTTATATCTCATGAGATAGACATGGATGGAACAGTAGATTATACCGGTTCAGTGAAACAGGACTGAAACGAGGAGTGAACTCGGTTCAGAAATGGACTTTGTCCACTAAGATAGTCTTGGCAATGAGTCTTGACAAATAAGAAATGATTCTCTATGATTATGTGTGTATGCCACAAAGTTTCATGTTTTCAGTTATGATTATTGGGATTACATTTCACTACTATGATTTATCCCATGTTATGAGATTATGATCTCTTTTGTAGGTTATGATTTTCAAAATTTATGTTCTTATGTATATGATGTGATGGATATTTCTTTTGTTTACCCTTCCTGAGCATTTGAGCTCACCCTTTTGTATGTTTTATTTCCCCAGGTCAGGAAGAAGGTTATTAAGTAGAATATGCCAAAAAGGGACTCTAGATGTGATGAAATAAATGGGAGGCAAATTAGATGCTTTATGAACCAGTTGTTTATGTTTTCCAGTTTCTAAAGACACTATAACTATACAGTCCTTTCATGGTTTTGTTATATGTTGTAATAAGTGTGCTTCAATTTTGATGTAATAACAATGTACGTAAAGTATGGGTCGTTATAATATTTTCCCTTACCACCTCATATATATAGGTTTCAGAAGACCAATAAGGGATCCTCACTAACTATAGTGATGAAATATAAGATGGAAAATAAATTTGATAAGTTTATGCATGATTATATTTAAGGTTCTGGGCGTAGAGGAAGCGCGTTGGTGGGTGTAGCCAACATTAATTTTAGTGTTAACAATGATAAATCCATGATCTATCATGATAATAAATCATTTGATCTTAGAAATAGAATGAAGAATGAAAAAGAAATAAGGGTATTCCTAGAACAATATATAGGATCATCATATGTTGGTTTTATTTAATTTAACTAATTGACTAGAATTACCCTGGTGAAATTATTTCTTTATTGATATTTCCGCTCACGATCCGAAGTGAACCGTCATTGCACTGTATAATACAAGTGTAGGATTTCTGTAGAGGTGATCCACACATGCTCCACGTATCTCGGGACGTCGCTGAAGGGATCTCCGGGCACTATCACGGAAGTGTCTTCGCATGCGATGTCCGCCTTCGATCTCCTTGACTCGGTGGAGGTGGATCTTTCTCTCATGTCTTGAGTGCGTTGTTGTTTGAAAAGGAATTCACTTAGGCTAGAGATCTTTTCCAAACACGTTGTGTACAATGGAAAAAAATGGCTAGGCTGATAAGAAATGTTTATAATAGGAATTTTTTATTAAATAAAATAATAAAATGAATTAATTACCCAAATGAATTTATTTATTTCATTTAATTCTTAGTAATACCCCATGTCTAATAATAATAGTTGACTATTATTATTACTTCACATGCATCTCACGAATTACATCTGATATTATTTAATTGAATAAATAATATTATTTCTCATAAATTCCCAGTAAAACTACATGGCATGTATATATTAATATACACAGCGTGTAATTTTATTTTCCAGTTTTCATAATTTCCTCATCCACATTTACTAGACCTTGAATAATGAGTATTAATTTCACAAATAAATATCCCTGAATTACTCACTAATAAATATATTATTTCACCAAAAATATATTCTCTTAAATAATTAGGGTCGAAATAAATGCAATTACGCATCCTTGAATAATTATTAAACCATAGTTAGGAATAATATTTATTAAACATGTTAAATTAATATTTAACTGAGATAATTGGACACACTTAGTGTGTGACACTCTCGGCCTCTCTCTCTTAGTGGAATTATGCAGATCCTACCAAATGTCCTAGGTTAGCATCTAGAAACAAGCTAAGCCACCCATAGAGACAGAAGTTAACTCCGCAATGACATGTCACCTCCTACCAATGCTTACCATGTAATGTAATACCTTTTTCCCGATATCTCAAATCAAGTTGGTTGCATGCTACTGTCATCAACCCTTGTGATCGATTATTCTTTCTTTGACTTTTTAGAATTGAACATGACCATTCCTCACTATGGCCATGGATTCATTTAAGCTATATAAATTCTATAAAAATTCCTAATATATCTACTTATGTTATGTAACAGAAGGGACAAGTCCTTTCATGAATTTTCTATTAATGCAATATCACTCATGACACACCCAACATATCCTACCTCGCTGCGAACTATGTGTAATCACAGATTTCGAATATACATCTATGTGTGCAATTTGTAATACCCATTAATAATAATCCTAAAGACTAAGGATCAATAACTACATCCACAGATAAGAACATCCAATGACACTATAAAATGTGGATTTCCTACTAGTGGGTCTCGTTCTCATAATATCATCCTGGATATTACAATGGCCGCACACCATGAGAAGGTTCCTCAATGTTTTATGATTCCACACCCCTAATGGCCAGTATTATTTTTGTCTATTAAATAACATCATCCAACATATAACATATATTCAAGAACAGTGATTTGGCACTTCATGTTTCTCATCATAGTCGGGATCTGCTATGACCCTTTAATGAAACAACCATCCTTGGGACATTATCACATGATTTTTCACACAGAAGAACAATCATGATGTAGTAAGGTATTTATTAATGAATAAAGTACAATGTAGTTTGTTCAAGGCCACCAACTCCAACAAACTCCCACTTCAACTAGAGCCAACTGCTAAAAACCTTTAACCCGCATGATTTCATGGGATATTCATGATTCTACTGAGATAATACATTAGTCATGGGGTCTACCACATTCTCTTCTATGGACACTCTGCTCACAGAAACTTCACCCCTTTGATAGAAATCCCTCAAGAGGTGATACTTCCGGAGTATGTGATTTGTCCGTTGATGTGACCATGGTTCTTTTGAATGATCCACCCCCATAGTATTATCACAATACAACATGATAGGATTTTTACTGCTAGGAACTACATCAAGCTACTAGAAAATTTTCAAAATCTAGATGGCTTCCTTGGAAAAATCAGAAGCCGCTATATATTCAGACTCCACTGTAGAATCGATGACAAATGGCTTCTTTGAACTCTTCCAGCTCACAGATTTTCCATTGTGATGGAAACAATATCTCGATTACATCTTCAGATCATTATGATCTATCTGAAAACCACCAACATCATAACCTCTGATGACAAGCTCCTTGTCTCCACCAAACACTAGTAACATGTCCTTATTTCTTCTTAGAAACATAAGGATAGTCATAATAGTAGTCTAATGATGTTCTCTTGGATCTTCTTGAAATATATCTACTGTGCTTAGTGAATAGGAAACATCAATCCTGGTATATAACAAGACATACATGATGGATCCTATAGACAAAGATTTTGGGATCTTACTCATTCTATCTTTCTCTAGTTCTGTCTGAGGACACATTTTCTTAAAAAGATGTTGCCATGTGACACTGGAACCATTCCCCTATTGGATTGTTCCATACGAAACCTCTTTAGTATCTGGTCAATGTATGCACCTTGACGTAGTCCATGCATCCTCTTGGATCAATCACAAATGATCCTAATCCCTAGAATGTTGGCTGCTTCACCTAAGTCCTTCATGGAGAAACACTTGGTCAACCATTCCTTATCTGACTGTAAGACTGGTACATTGTTTCCATTAAGAAATATTTCATCAACATATACTACTAGGATAACAATCACATTCCCATTAAACCGCTTATAAATACATGGCTCACATTGATACACAATGAAACAAAATTACTTTATGGCTTCATCAAATATAATGTTCCACCACCTTGATTCTTGCATTAATTAATAAATATATTTTTTCATGATGCAAACCCATTTTTCTTCCCCAGGTGTCCAAAACCCTTCTGTTTGTGTCATATACACATTTTCCTAAAAGTTCTCGTTAAGGTATGCTGTTTTGACATCCAATTTCCAAATCTCATAGTCATGGTATGCTGCTATTGAATGAATAATTCTTATAGATATAAACATGGAAACATGCGAGAAATTTTCATCATATTAAATTCAATGATGTTGTATGAATCCTTTAGCCACTAGCCTTGATTTATAGGTGTTGACAAGACCTTCCATGTCCTGTTTTTTCTTGAATATTTATTTGCATCCAAAATGCTTTACATCAACTGGCTCAACAACCAGAACCCAGACTTGGTTCTGATACATGGTATCTAGCTCATAATTCATAGATTCTATCCATCTTGCAGCTTCTAAGATTTTTTACTACTTCCTTGTAGGAGAGAGGTTCATCATGGTCCAACAATAATGATTCACCATCCTCAGTGACTAGAAAACAAAATCTCTCTAGTTCCGTTAACTCTCTTGAGCTCCTACGCAGTACTTGTATTTCTGTAACATCTTCCACGTAAACCTGTGGAACTTGTTCTTGTACCAACTCATGTGTATTTTGAGAATCAACATCATCTAATTCAATCATGATCCAACTATCATTTTGGTGTATGTGCTCCGTCTCAAGAAGTATGGCTTTTCTAGCGACAATCAGTTTCTGGTCTGAAAGGTTATATAGGTAATATCCTTCTGTTTCCATGGGATATCCTATAAAGATACACATCATCTCCCGAGGTGCTAGTTTGTTTCCTGATAAGGATATAAAAAATTCCTCGCATCCCCATACATGTTTGTGTGACAAAATGGGTTTCTTTCCATTCCATAACTCGGAGGGAATTCCATTTTCCTCCTTGGATGGTACTCGATTTAATGTGTATGATGTCGTTTGTAATGTATATCCCTAATAGGGTTATGAAAGATCTGCATGAGTCATCATAGACCTCACCATGTCCAATAATGTGTGGTTCCTACTTTCACTAACACCATTCCTTTGTGGTGTATAAGGAGCAGTTAGTTAAGATAGATTCTTAGACTCTTGTAGAAGATCTATGAACTCTCGGTTCAGATATTATCCACCTCGATCCAATCAAACCTTCCTTATCATCTTACCATGATGATTCTCTACTTTATTCTTGAATTCCTAAAATTTCTCTTAGGATTATGACTTATACCACCTTAAGTAGACATAGTCGTATCTACTCAAATCATTAGTAAATGTAGTGAAGTAAGAATATCCACTACTAGATTCCACTAGAAATGGTCCACAAACATCCTTGTACACCAATCCTAGAAGCTCTGTGGCCCTTTCACCCTATATAAAGATAGATGTCTTGGTGGTTTTTTCTTGAAAACAAGTGTAACATCTATAAAGTTGTTTTAGCTCATTAGAGTCTAAATATCTATCTAAGAAGAGCTCTGTCAAGCGCTTCTCCTTCACATGACCAAGACGGTGAGGCCAAAACTGGGTGATGTATGAGTCATGTTTGTTTCGGTATCGATTGCCAGTACTAGGTTATTGTAATTTAATACATAAAAACCATTATTTATATGCTCAATACTGTAACATACATTTTTATTTGAAAAGATACAACCCTTATTTCCAAAACTAAAAATAAATCCATCCATATCTAAAAAATATACATAAATTATGTTCTTGGTAACACTAGGTACCTAATAACAGTTATGTAAAACCATAAAGATCCTAGTTGGAAATGAGAGGTTTTGATCGCCACTGGCTAATGTAGCCAGCCTCATGCTATTGGTAGCTCGAAGATCCACTTCTCCTCTAGAAATCTTTCTAAATCTACTGGGTTTCGGTATTTGAATACAGATTTGATCACCACAAGCTATATCTAATACCCAATGTGTTGAAATGGGAAGATTACTGATTAGTCACTAAATGAGGGTAATATTAATTGTTAATATACATAATATTAATGTTCTTTTATATTCATAAACACCATTTTAGTGCATTTTGCACTTTTAACATCATTTCACATTGTGATTATAATTACTTCTTAAAATACACTATTATGTGGTACATTTTTTAACATCATTTAAAGTACCCAATGATTCATATGATTTTATAGAATATAATTATCCATATTTTAATTTTATATTTTGGAAAATTGATCTAAACGTAAATATTAACATGTTTCATTTAGGGATCAATGGATAATTCATGGAAGAAGATGGAGATATTTTGTAATGAAAGGAATAAATTACGGAGAAGTCCGATTGGACACCATCCCACTGATGAGACTGTGGGGACCATCACACAGGCCCAATGAATCCCAAAATTCGAGGGATTCTAGAAGAAATGTATAGTAACATATCACTCTGCATTATCCAATGCTAATTTGGCTTTTATGGTGTCCATTTAGGTGGCCCAAGTTGGAAATAAAATTCTGGGCCAGATTCTGTGGCCTAGAATCACATCCCACTAATCTGATCATATCTCTAAATATACAACTCCGAATGGGCCCATATTTTACAGGAGGTTAGGCGACATCTGGTTATACATTTTATTCTACTATGGGCCACTCTGATTTGGCAATCTAGAAGGTCATCAAAGTGCATCTACTCGGTGGATGAAAGTTGGCTACCACCCCGGGTCAAATGTGGAAAAGTCTCAGTTCCACAAGCTTTCCACCACCCTAGGCCTACCATAATCAAGTGGGATGCTTTGTACTATTGGATTCTTGACCCAAGACTTCCAAAATTCTTATTTAAGGCCATGGTGGTAGAGGAGAAGAGAATATTGGATGCTTTGTTCAATTGTAATTTTATGATTCAATTTTGTTGTCTCAAATTTGTCTTTCACATGTAAGTTGTTCAAATATCATAGGTTTATTAATAAAAGTTATTCTTATACTCTTATTATGTTTTTCTTTATATCACATTGATACTGTTGGATCATGGTGTGAATTTATTCACACCAAACCTTGTGAAATTATTCACACGACGGTGGAGTGATCATTTTATTTTTGTTGTTTTCGTTACTTCTCCATTTCCTCCCTCATGAGTCTACTTTCCATTTCCATTGAAACCATGGGATCAATGGAGGGATAACCCACTTATGTGTTGATCCAAGGGAGTAGCAAGGGGCTGGATTGGATATTATTTATCACCTCATTACTGTATAATCACTTCTTTAATTGAGATTTTTATTTGATGATTTTTAAACTCCATCATCCTTGTTGAACTTAAGGCCACACACTTCAAGTGCTAATACGAACCATTACCTTGAAGTGCTCAAAACATTGATCCTTAAAGTGTATAGGTGATTAGTATTAAAGGTTGTAGGCATTAAACTAGTAAGTGATGATGTTGTTTTATCTCCTTAAATGAACCCATCTCAAATATAAGAAATTGAAATCATTAAAAAGGAAATACGTCCAATCCACCCCGAGCGATAAACTAAGATCAACTCATTCTTTTAAATTGAATTCACATAATTATCTTAGAGTTATTTTCCACCCATATAAAATCAACCCAAGTTGGCCACTTCATATCCAAAAATAGTCCATAGAATGTACATGTCTATAGGTTACTTCTTAGGTATCTGAGGATTTGACAACCCAAGAAAAACTACAAGGACCGTCTTACCTTCTTCTCTTGGGTAAATTTGAGCGAGAATAAAATTTTGGCGCCGTTGTCAGGGACCCAAGTATGTAATCTAAACACCCATTATATTCTCCCCCATTTCTCCTTTTCTCATCCAAATTCTCTTGTCTTTTCCCTTTCTGGTTTTTTTTCTTTTGGTGCATGTCTGCCTACACCTGTTATCAATCAAACCGTCTAGTTAGGGTGGATAGTCCTGGGGTTGGGGAGTCAAGTACACCATGGGAACTCTTTCCATTAGATCCTAATCTTCCTAACACCCTCGAATCAAAAATTTATCCCATTTCAATGGAAGGTCATCAAAGAAACCAACTCATAAACCCGGGTGGGAACCAAAATGGAAACACAAATGAGGCAGCCCCAAACTTGGGGAATGCAATTGATCAAACCATGAATGACTACCACACACCTTCCTGGAGCAATACCCCCTCATGAATTAGAAAAAATTCCCTAGGAGATGCCAACTACATCTTTAAACCCCATGTCCTAAACCACCTTCCCACATTCCATGGAATTGAGTCCGAGATGACATGCCTACACATTAAGGACTTCAATGACATTGTAAAAACCATGTGTCCCCCAAATTAACTAGAATCAGAAAAGATAAGGCTATTTCCTTTTTCTTTAATGGATTGAGATAAAAATTGGCTAAACAATTTGAGACCATCATCCATTAACTCTTGAGAACAACTAAAAAGAGAATTCTACAAAAAATACTTTCCCCACCACAACACAATTGCACTTAAATAGAGTATCCAAAACTTTTTTGAAAAAGAGGGAGAGTCATTCTATGAAACATGGGAGAGGATTAAAGACACTCTAAACATGGTTCCACACCATTATATTTCTATTCCTGAACAAGTGAGAATTTTCTATGAAGGTTTGTGTATGGGGAATAAACAATTAATTGTCATGATGTGTAATGGAACCTTTAAAAAAAATCCACAAATGAGGCTTACGAGTATCTAGAAAGCCTTTCTGAACAAAACCAAACCTAGGGAACTTCACCTTATTGTAAAAATCCACAAAGAACTACTATAATTCATATAGTTAGGGAAGAGTGAAGCCTTAGGGATAAACTCGCAGCACTCTCTAAGAAGGTTGAAGAGATAGACCATAGGAAAGTCCATGATATCCAAATTGTTGACCCTGTTTTCACTATTTGTGACAAACATGACCATAAAACCGAAAACTTCCCATCCATTATATCCATCCAAGATGTTCTCTTAGGAGGACCCCATGCGGATGTAAATTCTTTGAACTTTCAAAAGCCTTAATACCAAAACACCTTCAACCCAAGGTATAACAACCACCCAGGATTCCACTGGAATGATAAACAACAACCTAGCCAACCACAAGGACAAAATCCTTACCCCCATCAGAACTACCAATCCCATAACTAGTTCCAAACCCAACCTATCCAATACCAACAGCCACTGGTCCATTTTCAACAAACCACCCCACTTCCAAAATATCCCCCCAGGATAAACCAATCTTCTCAACCATGAATCCAAACCATACCTGCCTACTCAAAGTACCTTAAGGACTTGTGTACTTTTAAAAGAAAATTTTCACATAAAAACCAAGTCATTTTGGCTACTAATGTGAGTACCACCATTCAAGGGACCATTCCTCCTATGCTAAAAGACCCAGGTTCCCCTTACATCAATGTTGAACTAGGAGAGAATATTTTTGTCAAGTCCTTGTCTGACCTATGTGCTAGTTTAAATCTCATCCCATATGTTGTGTACTACCAGATAGGCCTAGAAGAACTCCAACCCACATCTGTCACACTTCATCTTGCTGATCGTAGCATTAGGGTTCCAAAGGGGATTTTGAAGGACGTTCTGGTAAAGGTTCAAAACTTCATCTACCCTGCTGACTTCATTGTCTTTGAGAACTATCCAAACATAGGAAATAAGGAAAAAATCCCAATCATCCTTGGTATTCCTTTCCTTGCAACAATCAACTCTGTAATCCAAGATCGAAATGGGAACATGACCATCACCTTTGGGAAGATGAGTCTTGACTTGACAATCTATAATGAAAGCTCACAAAAAGGGGATGATGAGGAAATTCATGAGGTAAACATGATAGGAAACATTGATAATGAATCCATGGAACATCAAGGAATATTTGATGAAGGTTTAAGTCAGTATGAGATTGATTTCCTTTGTACATATGAAGGAAGTTTATCTCCTTAGATAGAATCATTTTCAAATTTCTCTTATGATGAAGTCTTAGGTCCAAAAATCAGTGAAACCTTTCAAGAAACCACTTTCATTGAGACCACTCCAAATTCCTTCCCTAAATATAAGAAATCCAATCTAGTAGCTGAAACTTCTACATGTGGGGAATCAACCCTATCTGAAACTCTAAAAAAAGAAATTGAACTTGATCTAATGTCCCAATCTTCTATTGAAATTCCAAACCAACCTGATCTTGAATTGAAGGAACTTCCCGATACACTCAAGTATTCTTTCCTAGGGGACAATAAAACACATCCTATTGTCATTTCTTCTTCTCTTGAATCCAATCATGAGAGGATGCTTCTAGATGTCCATAGCAAGCATAAGAAAGCCATTGGATGGACCCGTTCTGATATTCCTGAGATTAGCCCACTTATTGGGACTCATAGGATTGTTCTGGAATCTGATTCAATGCCATGTCGTCAACCTCAATGGATACTCAATCCTAATCTCATGGAGGTAGTAAGGAAAGAACATCTGAAATTGTTAAAAGCTGGTATCATATATCCCATAGCAGAGAGTGAATGGGTGAGACCAATCCAAGTGGTTTCAAAAAAGGCTGGAATCACAGTGATAACCAATGAGGATGGAGAGATTCTTCCAACAAGGGTGAGTAGTGGGTGGAGGGTCTGCATTGACTATAGGAAGCTAAACTCATTCCCCAATAAGGACCATTTCCCCTTACCATTCATTGACCAAGTCCTTGAGAGAGTGGCAGGTCATGTGTTATACTATTTCATAGATGGGTACTCAGGGTATAATCAAATTGAGGTCTCCCTAGAGGATCAAGGGAAGACTACATTCACATGTCCATTTGGAACCTTTTCTTTCAAATTCATGCCCTTCGGGTTATGCAATGCCCCTGGAACCTTCCAAAGGTGCATGATGGGAATCTTCTCAGACATTGTAGGGTATTTTCTAGAGGTCTTCATGGATGACTTATCTATGTTTGGGGATACATTTGAGGTATGTCTGAGAAATGTAGAGAGAGTCTTGTCAAGATGTTAAGAAAAGAATCTAGTCCAAAACTTGTAAAAATGTCCTTTTATTGTTAAATAGGGACTAGTTTTAGGCCATCTGGTCTTAGGTTGGGGGATTGAAGTTGATAAATCCAAGGTTGACATCATTCGTCACCATCCATTACCCAAAAATATCGTAAAAGTGAGGTCTTTATAAGTACATGCTCGTTTCTATAGAAGATTCATCAAGGACTTTAGTTCAATCTCTCGTCTCCTTTGTGCTCTCCTAGTAAAGGATGCACCATTTGTTTGGACAGAAAGCTATGAGGGTTTATTCTAAACCCTCAAATCCCTTATCACCTCACCCCCCATCAGGAAATATCCAAACTGGAACCTTCATTTCGAACTTATGTGTGATGCCAGTGACTTTTCTGTAGGAACTGTGTTAGGACAACGTTGTGAAAAAAATCCTTATGTCATTGCTTATGCAAGAAAATCCATAAATGATGCCCAAATCAACTACACCACCACTAAAAAGGATTTACATGCTATTGTGTTTTCCTTAGAGAAGTTTAGGTCCTACCTCTTAGGATCTCCCATCACTGTGTTCACTGACCATTCTGTACTAAAATACCTCTTCCAAAAACAAGATGATAAGGCTAGACTAATTAGGTGGGTCCTTCACTTACAAGAATCTGACCTCACAATCAAGGATAAATAGGGAGTTGAAAATGTTGTAGCTAATCACCTCTCTAGGATGTAATTCAAAGACAACTCAAATCACCTTTATGTGTCTGATTTGTTTCCTGATGAACTCCTATACTCTGTGAGTGACTGCCCTTGGTACGCTGACATAGCAAATTACTTAGTTACAATAGTCTTTCCAAAATTCATAGAGACTAAAGCTCTAAGGAAATTCCTTAATGATGTTAGAAACTATGTGTTTGATGATCCATAACTCTATAAGTTTTTCCCTGACCAAGTCATTAGGAGGTGTGTCCCAGAATCTGAACAAGAGTCCATCCTTAAATTTTGTCATAGTGAGGCATGTGGAGGTCACCTTTCCTATAAGAAAACATCTTCTAAGATTCTTCAATGTGGTCTCTTCTGGCCCACCCTCTCAAGGGACTCCTACGCCTTTTTTCAGAGTTGTCCTAGGTGTCAAAAAGTAGGGTCCATCACAAAAAGGAATCAAATTCCACTCACTCCCATCTTAGTGGTTGAAATCTTTGACTACTGGGGAATTGATTTCAGGGGTCCCCTACCTAACTCTAGGGGATACCTATACATACTATTAGCTGTTGATTATGTCTCAAAATGGGTTGAGGCCATTCCTACTAAGTCCAAAAATTATCAAGTTGTGATTCGATTTCTAAAAGAGCACATATTTTCTCGATTTGGAATTCCTAGGGATATAATCAGTGATCGAGGAACCCATTTATGCAACCTCCCATTCTCTTCACTCATGTCTAAGTATGGTATTTCTCATAAAGTATCCACTGCATACCATCCTCAAACTAATGGTCAAGATGTGTTAGCGAATAGGGAGATTAAGAAAATTCATGAAACAAATGTCAACCCCTCTAGGAATGATTGGTCTGAGAAACTCTTAGATGATCTTTGGGCCTATCAAAATGCATATAAAACCATGTTAGGAATGTCCCCATATAGGCTGGATTATGGAAAAGCATGCCATTTACCTGTTGAAGTTGATCATAAGGCCTTTTGGGAAATTAAGAAAATGGATTATAACCTCTCATTGGCCAGAACAAAAAGTAAATTAGATCTTAACAAACTGAAGGAACTAAGGATGGAGGCTTATGAAAATTAAAGGATCAATAAAGCTAGTGTTCAAGCCTACAAATCTAGGAATATCGAGGGAAAACATTTTGAACAGGGAAGACGTGTGCTCTTTTATAGTTCAAAACTTCATTTACACCCGATAAAGTTAAGGTCTAGATGGTTAGGACCTTTCATAGTGCATCATGTGTACCCCCATGGGGTAGTATAGATTCAAGATACCACAAGTGGTTATATTTTCATGGTCAATGGTCAAAGGATAAAACTATTCATTTAATCATTCAATAAACAAAAAATAGAGGTTGAGTTAACTGATCAAACCTATGAACCATGAAAAAATTGATATATTTAGGGTTCAAGTCAAGCTAATGATATAAACAAAGCGCTGCATGGGAGGAAACCCATGGTTTTCATGTTTCCAATAATTTCATTGTTTTAATCAACTTTATATTTTAAATAGGATTAATGAGACATTTTGATATTTCAAAATAAAAATAATAATAATAATAAATTGTTGAACTATTCTTATATAATAGGTATGGATGGGTACAAAAGGGGAGTGCCATATTAATCCGTGTCACGTGGTGTGATCCTTGAGTAATACCTTACCGAGAAATTTAAAAAGAAGACATTGTATCATCAGTTTAATTTACATTATTTTTAAGTTTTTTTAGGTTAAAAAATAAAAATACAAATAAATAAATAAAAATATAATAATAATAAAAAGTCCACATCGTAGGTCATGGGTAAAACCCTGTCACAACCTGTGAAGCCGCGGGGATTCGAACTCAGGACCTAAGGGAGACAGGGGTGCGCGCTTACCACTAACCTATGGCCTTTTGTGCTTCCTTATTCTGCAATTTTATATATATATACTTATATTTTACTTTCTTGATTATATAAATAAATATATATATATATATACTATTTTGTTTTGTTTGTTTGTTTTCCTTTTTCCACTAGGGAACTCTGCAAGCGACATGGATATCAAAGGACTAAATTGGAGTGGCAAGAATTTCAACTTCAACCACCAGGTGACTTCCTAACATGATCCTCATTTTCAATTTCCTTTTTGAACTTTCATTCTCTACCTCTACCTGCTTCAAAATTTTCTTTTATTTAAACACTGGGGACAGTGTTGTTTAAAGTTGAGGGGGAGATAAAATAAAAAAATTGCTTTTGTGAAAAAATTGAATGATTTGAAAAAACAATTTGTGTAAATGGAAGGGAAAATTCCTTTAACTTTGAACATGGTAATACACATTACACACTTTGAAACTGAATATCCAATAATTTAGCATGCCCTGATTCTGATTTTAATCCTTGTATAATTTCATGAGCATAGATTATGGAAAGTGTGGCTGTCCAATGTGATATTTCATTGTTTATATTTTCATCCAAATTTAATAAGATCAAAATGAACGTCCTTTGGATAGTGGGGTATTAGTTTGAGTTCATGGGGTCGCCTAAATAAATAGCATAGGTTTGGTGAACATTTTAGTTTAATTTTATTATTCAAAAAAATTTTAAAAAAAATTGCGCGTAGAGCAATGAAATGACCTAATGTGTGGCTTTCGGCACTTTGGGATCGTGACTCCATGGTTGTCTGGCCCAGAGTTAGTAATTTATCTCTATTTATGGTAATTTTAATTTTTTTTACTGAGTTACCTCGAGATGATGCCCGAGTATATGGGCAACACTTAGTGCCCTATGGTCTTTGAGCCTGAGATTCATCGGCAAAGTCTCACTACTGGGGTTGACTCTTTTGATTTAAATTTCAATTACCATGGAAAAATAGAAAAAACAAACAAAAAAAATAATACAAATTTTTTTTAATACTCATCTTAATATTGAAATGTGATTTCACCTAGCGCTTCCGTAATTTTCCCCTTGAATAAAGATTAACCCCCATGTCTATTGTGATGCACAACACATCCTCATACTTAATTGATATTGGAAGAAATATGGAAATGAATTTGAACAAAAGAATGGGCTTGGGATTGGGATCTACTTATGGAAATATCTTCTATTAAAATATTTTGATGGGTTTCATGATTGTTTGGTATATGGGTTTCTGGTGATCATTGTGTATTAAAATGTTTTTGGAAAAGGGAATTCGAATTTCAAATTGTTGAGATATATTTTTCTCGGGACTAGAAAAACTAAAGATGGGGGGTGTGATTAGTCACTAAATGAGGATAATATTCATTGTTAATATACATAATATTCATGTTCTTTTCTATTAATAAACACCATTTTAGTGCATTTTACACTTTTAACATCATTTCACATTATGATTGTAATTACTTCTTAAAATGCACTATTGTGTGGTACATTTTTTAACATCATTTAAAGTACCCAAAGATTCATTTAATTTTAAAGAATATAATTATCCATAATTTAATTTAATATTTTAGGAAATTAATCTACATGTAAATATTAACATGTTTTATATAGGGATCAATGGAGAATTAATGGAAGAAGATGGATATATTTTGTGATGAAAGGATGAAATTCTGAAGAAGTCAGATTGGGCACCATCTCACTGATGAGACTTTGGGGCCCAACATACAGTCCCAATGAATCCCAAATTTCGTGGTATTCTAGAATACATGTATTGGGGCAAATAACTCTTCATGATCCAATAATAATTGTGCCTCCATGGTGTCCATTTATGCGGCCCAAGTTAGAAATAAAATTCTGGGCCAGATTCTGCGGCCCCAAGAAAAACAGCCCACTAATCTGATCATATCTCCGAATATACAACTCCAAATGGGCCCAAAGTTTACAGGCGGTTAGGAGACCTCTGGGGATCCATTTTATACCACTATGGACCACTCTGATTTGGCAACCAATAATGTCATCAAATCACGTCTGTTCGGTGGATGAAAGCTGGATGCCACCTCGGGTCAAATGTGGAAAAGTTTAAGTTCTACAAGATTTCCACCACACTAGGCCTACCATAATCAAGTGGGATGCTTTGTACTGTTGGAGGCTCGAACCAAGGCTTCAAAAATGCCTATTTAAGGCTATGGTGGTGGAGGAGTAGAGAATATTGGATGCTTTGTTCAATTGAAATTTTATGCTGCAATTTTGTTGTCTCAAATTTTTCTTTCACATGTATGTTTTTCAATTCATTTTGTTTTCTTAATAAAAGATATTCTTCTACTATTATTATATTTTTATTCATATCAATTTGATACCGTTGGATCAAGGTGTGAATTTATTCACTCCAAACCATGTGAAATTATTCACACAACGGTGGAGTGATCATTTTATTTTTGTAGTTTTCATTACTTCTCCATTTCCTCCCTCATGAGTCTACTTTCTGCTTCCATTGAAACCATGAGATCAATGGAGGTCTAACTCATTTATGGGATGATCCAAGGGAGTATCAAGGGGATGGATTGGATGTTATTTATCACTTAATTAATGTATAATCACTTCTTTAATTGAGATTTTTATTTGATTGTTTTTAAACTCCATCGTCCTTGTTGAATTTAGGGCCACACACTTCAAGTGATAATACAAACATTTACCTTGAAGTGCTCAAAAAATTGATCCATCAAGTGTATAAGTGATTAGTATTAAAGGGTGTAGGCATTAAACCAGGATGTGATGATGTTTGTTTACCTCCTTAAATGAACCCATCTCAAATATAAGAATTTGACATCATTAAAAAAGAAATACGTCCAATCCACCCCGAGCGATAACCTAGGATCAACTCATTATTTTTAATTGAATTCACTTAAGTCTCTTAGAGTTCCTTTAAACCCATATAAAATCATCCCAATTTGTCCACTTCATAGCCAAAAACAGTCCATAAAATGTACGTGTCTATAGGTTACTTCTAAGGTCTCTGAGGATTCAACAACCCAAGCTAAACTACAAGGACTGTCTTACCTTCTTCTCTTGGGTAAATTTGAGCGAGAATCAAATTTTGGGGCTGTTTATGGGGACCCACGTAAGTAATATAAACACCCATTCTATTCTCCCCCATTTCGTTTTTTCTCATCCAAATTCTCTTATCTTGTCCCTTTCTCGTTTTTTTTTCTTTTGGCGCATGTCCGCCTACACCCGCGATCAATCAAACCGTCTAGTTAGGGTGGATAGTCCTGGGGTTGGGGAGTCATGTACACCAACGGGACTCTTTCCATTAGATATTAATCTTCCTAACACCCCCAAATCAAAAATTGATCCCATTTTAATGGAAGGTCTTCAACGAAACCAACTCATAAACCCGAGTGGGAACCAAAATGGAAACCCAAATGAGGCAGATCCAAACTTGGGGAATGCAATTGATCAAACCATGAATGACTACCTCACACCTTCCTGGACCAATGCCCCCTCATGCATTAGAAAAAATTCTCTCAGAGATGCCAACTACATCTTTAAACACCATGTCCTAAACCACCTTCCCACATTCCATGGAATGGAGTCTGAGATGCCATACCTGCACATTAAGGAGTTCAATGAAATTGTAGAAACCATGTGTCCCCCAAATTATCCAGAATCAGCTAAGATGAGGAAATTTCTTTTTCCTTTAATGGATTGAGCTAAAAATTAGCTAAAAAAATTGAGACCATCATTCATTAACTCTTGAGAACAACTACAAAGAGACTTCTACAAAAAATACTTTCCCCACCACAAAACAAATGCACTTAAAAAGAGTATCCAAAACATTTCTGAAAAGTAAGGAGAGTCATTCTATGAAACATGGGAGAGGTTCAAAGACACTCTAAACTTGGTTCCCCACCATGATTTTTCTATTCCTAAACATGTGAGAATTTTCTATGAAGGGTTGGGTCTGGGGAATAAAAAATTCATTGACATGATGTGTAATGGAACCTTTAAAAATAAAGCCCCAAATGATGCTTACGAGTATCTAGAAAGCCTTTCTGAACAAAACCAAAAATGGGGAACATCACCTTATTCTGAAAATACAAAAGAAATACTGGAATTCATACACATATAGAAGAGGAAATCCTTAGGGATAAACTCGCAGCACTCTCTAGGAAGGTTGAAGAGATAGACATCACGGAAGTCCATGAAATCCAAACAGTTGACCTTGTTTGCAAAATTTCTGACGAACATGACCATAAGACAGAAAACTGCCCAACCATTCCATCCATCAATGATGTTCTCTTAGGAGGACCCCCAGCGGATGTAAATTCTTTGAACTTTCAAAAGCCTCAATTCCAAAACACCTTCAACCCAAGGTATAACGAACACCCAGGCTTCTGCAGGAATGATAACCAACAATCTAGCAAACCACTGGGACAAAATCCTTACCCCCAGCAGAACTACCAATCTTATAACTAATTCCAAACCCAACCTATCCAATAACAACAGCCACCGATCCATTTTCAAAAAACCATCCCACTTTCAAAATATCCCCCCGGGATAAACCAATCTTCTGAACCACTAATCCAAACCATACCTGCCTACTCAAAGTACCTTAAGGACTTGTGTACTCTTAAAAGAAAATTTTTACCTAAAAACCAAGTCCTTTTGGATTCTAATGTGAGTACCACCATTCAAGGGACCATTCCACCTAAGCTGAAAGACCCAGGTTGCCCTTACATCAATGTTGAACTAGGAGAAAACAATGTTGTCAAGGCCTTGTTTGACCTATGTGCTAGTGTCAATCTCATCCCATATGCCGTGTACTGCCAGTTAGGCCTAGAAGAACTCCAACCCACATCTGTCACACTTCAGCTTGTTGATCATAGCATTAGGGTGGGGATTTTGAAGGATGTTCTAGTAAAGGTTCAAAACATCATCTACCCTGCTGATTTCATTGTCCTTAACAACCATCCAAACTTAGGAAATAAGTAACAAACCTCAATCATCCTTGGTCTTCCTTTCCTTGCAACAATCAACTCTGTTATCCGAGTTCGAAATGGGATCATGAACATCACCTTTGAGAACATGAGTCTTGACTTGAACATCTATAATTTAAGCTCACAAATAGGGGATGACGAGGACATTCATGAAGTAAACATGATAGGAAGCATTGATAATGAATCCATGAAACATCAAGGAATATTTGATGAAGGTTTAAGTCAGGATGAGATTGATATCCTTTGTTCATATGAAGGAAGTTTATCTCCTTGGATAGAATCATTTTTTAATTTCTCTTATGATGAAGTCTTAGGTCCAACAATCAGTGAAACCTTTCAAGAAACCACTTTCATGGAGTCCACTCCAAATTCCTTCCCTAAATCTGATCAGGCCAATCTAGTAGCTGAAACTTCTACATGTGGGGAATCAAACCTATCTGAAACTCTAAAAAAAGAAATTGAACTTGATCCAATGTCCCAATATTCTGTTGAAATTCCGAACCAACCTGATCTTGTATTGAAGGAACTTCCCGCTACACTTAAGTATTCTTTCATAGGGGACAATAAAACACATCCTATTGTCATTTCTTCTTCTCTTGAAGCCAATCATGAAAGGATGCTTCTAGATGTCCATAGGAAGCATAAGAAAGCCATTGGTTGGACCCTTTCTGATATTCCTAGGATTATCCCACTTATTGGGACTCATAGGATTGTTCTGGAATCTGATTCAAAGCCATGTCATCAACCTCAATGGAGACTCAATCATAATCTCATGGAGGTAGTAAGGAAAGAACTTCTGAAATTCTTAAAAGATGGTATCATATATCCTATAACTGAGAGTGAATGGGTGAGCCCAATCCATGCGGTTCCAAAAAAGGATGGAATCACAGTGATAACCAATGAGGATGGAGTGATTCTTCCAAAAAGAGTGAGTAGTGGATGGAGGGTCTGCATTTACTATAGGAAGCTAAACTCATTCACCAAGAAGGAACATTTCCCCTTACTATTCATTGACCAAGTCCTTGAGAGAGTGGCTGGTCATGTGTTCTACTGTTTCATAGATGGGTACTCATGGTATAATCAAATTGAGTTCTCCCTAGAGGATCATGGGTATACTACATTCACATTTCTATTTGGATCCTTTTCTTTCAAACGCATGCCCTTCGTGTTATGCAGTGCCCCTGGAACCTTCCAATGGTTCATGATGGGAATCTTCTCAGACATGGTAGGGTATTTTCTTGAGGTCTTCATGGATGACTTCTCTGTGTTTGGGGATACATTTGAGGGATGTCTGAGGAATGTAGAGAGACTCTTGTCAAGATGTGAAGAAAAGAATCTAGTCCGAAAGCGGGAAAAATTCCTTTTTATGGTTAATGAGGGACTAGTTTGAGGCCATCTGGTCTTAGGTAGGGGGACTGAAGTTGATAAAGCCATGGTTGACATCATTCGTCACCTTCAATCACCCAAAAATGTCAAGGAAGTGAGGTATTTCTTAGGACATGCTAGTTTATATATAAGATTCATCAAGGACTTTTGTTGCATCTCTCATCACCTTTGTGCTCTCCTAGTAAAGGATGCTCTATTTTTTTGGACAGAAAGCTGTGAGGGTTTATTCTCAACCCTCAAATCCTCTCTCACCTCAACCCCCATCATGAAATCTCCAAACTGGAACCTTCCTTTCGAACTTATGTGTGATTCCAGTGACATTGATGTAGGAGCTGTGTTAGGAAAACGTTGTGATAAAAATCATTATGTCATTTCTTATGCAAGAAAATTCGTAAATGATTCCCAAATGAACTACACAACCACTGAAAAGGAGTTACTTGCTATTGTGTTTTCCTTAGAGAAGTTTAGGTCCTACCTCTTAGGATCACCCATCACTATGTTCACTGACCATTCTGCACTAAAATACGTCATCCAAAAACAAGATTCTAAGGCTAGACTAATTAGGTGGGTCCTTATCTTACAAGAATGTGAACTCATATTCAAGGATAAAATGGATTTGAAAATTTTGTAGCTGATCACCTCTCTAGGATGTAATTCAAAGTCAACTGAAATCAACTTTCTATGTTTGATTCATTTCCTGATGAACACCTATACTCTATGAGTGACTTCCATTGGTATGCCGACATAGCCAATTTCGTATTTATAGGAGTCATTCCAAAATTCATAGGGACTCAAGCTAGAAGGAATTTCTTTTATGATGTTAGAAACTATGTGTTTGATGATCCATACATCTATAGGTTTTGACCTAACCAAGTAATTAGGAGGTGTGTCCCAGAATTTGAAAAAGAGTCCATCCTTAAATTCTATCATAGTGAGCCATGTGGAGGTAACTTTTCCTCTAAGAAAACATCTGCTAAGATTCTTCAATGTGGTCTCTTCTGGCCCACCCTATAAAGGGACTCCTACAACTTTTTTCAAAGCTGTCCTAGGTGTCAATAAGTAGGGTCCATCACAAAAAGGAATCAAATGCCACTCACTCCCATCTTAGTGGTTGAAATCTATTACTGCTGGGGAATTGATTTCATGGGTCCCTTCCCAAACTCTATGGGATACCTATACATACTCTTAGGTATTGATAATGTCTCAAAATGGGTTGAGGCCATTCCCACTAAGTCCAACAATCATCTTGTTGTGATTCGATTTCTAAAAGAGAACATATTTTCTTGATTTGGAATTCCTAGGGCTATAATCAGTGATCGAGGAACCCATTTCTGCAACCGCCCATTCTCTGTACTCATGTCTAAGTATGGTATTTATCATAAAGTGTCCACTGCATACCATCCTCAAACTAATGGTCAAGCTGTGTTAGCGAATAGGGAGATTAAGAAAATTCTTGAAACAAATGTCAACCCCTCTAGGAAAGATTTGTCTGAGAAACTCTTAAAAGCTCTTTGGGCCTATCGAACTGCAAACAAAACTATTTTAGGAATATCCCCATATAGGTTGGTTTATGGAAAAGCATTCCATTTACCTGTTGAAATTGAGCATAAGGCCTTTTGGGCAATTAAGAAAATGGATTATAACCTCTCATTGGCCGGAACAAAAAGGAAATTAGATCTCAACGAACTGGAGGAACTAAGGATGGAGGCTTATGAAAATTCAAGGATCAATAAAGATATAGTTCAGGCATACCAATCTAGGAATATCAAGGGAAAGCATTTTGAATAAGGAAAACATGTGCTCTTGTATAGTTCAAAACTTCATTTTTACCTGGGAAAGTTAATGTCTAGATGGTCAGGACCTTTCATAGTGCATCTTGTGTACCCCCATGGGGTAGTAGAGATTCATGATCCCACAAGTGGTTACATTTTCAAGGTCAATGGTCAAAGGTTAAAACCATTCATTGAATCATTCAATAAACAAGAAATAGAGGTTGAGTTAACTGAGCCAACCTATGAACCATGAAAAAATTGATAGATTTAGGGTTCAAGTCGAGCTAATGATGTTAAAAAAAGTGCTACATGGGAGGCAACCCATGGTTTTCAAGTTTCCAATAATTTCATTGTTTTAATCAACTTTATATTTTAAATATAATTAATGAGACATTTTGATATTACGAAATAAAAAAATAATAATAATAAAATGTTGAACTGTTCTTCTATAATTGGTATGGATGGGTACGAAAGGGGAGCGCCATATTCATCCATGTCACATAGTGTGATCTTTGAGTAATAGATTACCCAGAAATTTAAAAATAAGACATGGTATCATCAGTTTAATTTACTTTATTTTTATGTGTTTGTAGGTTAAAAAATAAAAATAAAAATAAATAACTAAAAATATAATAATAATAAAAAGTCCACATCGTAGGTCGTTGGGAAAACCCCACCACAACCGGTGAAGCCGCGGGGATTCGAACCTGGGACCTAAGGGAGACAGGGGTGCGTGCTTACCACTAACCTACGACCTTTTGTGCTTCCTCATTTTATAATTTTTTATATATATACTTATATTTTACTTTCTTTATTATATAAATAAATATATATATATATATATATACTATTTTGTTTTGTTTGTTTGTTTTCCTTTTTCTACTAGGGAACTCTGCAAGCGACATGGATATCAAAGGACTAAATTGGAGTGGCAAGAATTTCAACTTCAACCACCAGGTGACTTCATTACATGATCCTCATTTTCAATTTCCTTTTTGAACGTTCATTCTCTACCTCTACCCCCTTCTAAATATTCTTTTATTTAAACTCTGAGGACAATGTTGTTTTAAGTTGGGGGGGAGATAAAATAAAAAAAATCTTTTATGAAAAAAATGAATGATTTGAAAAAAAAATTTGTGTAAATGGAAGTAAAAAATTCCTTTAACTTTGAACATGGTAATACACATTGCACACTTTGAAACTCAATATCAAATAATTTAGCATGCCCTGATTCTGATTTTAATCCTTGTATAATTTCATGTGCATAGATTATGGAAAGTGTGGCTGTCCAATGTGATATTTCATTATTTATATTTTCATCCAAATTAAAAAATATCACAATGAACATCCTTTGGATAGTGGGGTATTAGTTTGAGTTCATTGGGTCCCCTAAATAAATATCATAGGTTTGGTGATCATTTTAGTTTAATTTGATTATTCAATAAAAAATTACAAAAAATTGCGCGTAGAGCAATGAAATGACCTAATGCGTGCCTTTTGGCACTTGGGGATCGTGACTCCATAGTTTTCTGGCCCAGAGTTTGTAATTTATCTCTATTTATGGTAATTTTAATTTGTTTTTGACTGAGTTAACTCGAGATTATGCCCGAGTATGTGGGCTTCACTTGGTACCCTAAGGTCTTTGAGCTTGAGATTCATCGGAAACGTCTCGCTACAAGGGTTGACTCTTTTGAGTGCAATTTCAATTACCATGGAAAAATTGCAAAAACAAAATAAACAAGAAAAAATTATACAATTTATTTTGAATACTCATCTTAATATTGAAATGTGATTCCACCTAGCTCTTCCGTAATTTTCCCCTTGAATAAAGATTAACCCCCATGTCTATTGTGATGCACAACACATCCTCATACTTAATTGATATTGGATGAAATATGACAATGAATTTGAACAAAGGAATGGTATTGGGATTGGGATCTACTTATGAAAATATTTTGTATTAAAATATTTTGATGGGTTTCATGATTTTTTGGTATATGGGTTTTTGGGGATCATTTTGTATCAAAATGTTTTTGGAAAAGGGAATTTGAATTTCATATTGTTGACATATATTTTCCTCGGGACTAGCAAAACACAAGTTGGGGGGTGTGATTAATCACTAAATGAGGATAAAATTAATTGTTAATATACATAATATTCATGTTATTTTTTATTCATAATCACAATTTTAGTGCATTTTACACTTTGAACATCATTTCACATTATGATTGTAATTACTTCTTAAAATGCACTATTATGTGGTACATTTTTTAACATCATTTAAAGTACCCCATGATTCATCTGATTTTAAAGAATAAAATTCCCATATTTTAATTTTATATTTTAGGAACTTTATCTACACTTATATATTAACATGTTTCATTTAGAGATCCATGGAGAATTAATAGAAGAAGATGGATATATTTTGTGATGAATGGAAGCAATTCTGAAGAGGTCAGATTGGACACCATCTCACTAATGAGACTTTGGGGCCCAAAATACAGTCACAATGAATCCCAAATTTCGTGGAATTCTAGAAGACATCTATTGGGACAAATCCCTCTTCATGATCAAATGATTATTCGGCCTCCATGGTGTCCATTTATGCGGCCCAAGTTAGAAATAAAATTCTGGGCCAGATTCTGCAGCCCAGAAAAACAGCCCACTAATCTGATCATATCTCCGAATATACAACTCCAAATGGGCCCAAAGTTTACAGGAGCTTAGGATACCTCTGGGGATCCATTTTATGACTCTATGAACCACTCTTATTTGGCCATCTAGAAGGTCATAAAAGCACATCTCTTTGGTGGATGAAAGTTGGCTTCCACCTCGGGTCAAATGTGGAAAAGTCTATGTTCCACAAGCTTTCCACCACACTAGGCCTACCAAAATCAAGTGGGATGCTTTGTACTGTTTGAGGATCGAACCAAGGCATACAAAATTCCTATTTAATGCATTGGTGGTGGATTATTATAGAATATTGGATACTTTGTTCAATTGTAATTTTATGCTGCAATTTTGTTGTCTCAAATTTGAATTTCACATGTAAGTTTTTCAAT
Organism: Viscum album; assembly: GCA_963277665.1. Classification (NCBI taxonomy): domain Eukaryota; kingdom Viridiplantae; phylum Streptophyta; class Magnoliopsida; order Santalales; family Viscaceae; genus Viscum; species Viscum album. Next base: position 1,262,068,585 of record OY728122.1, read on the forward strand.
TAACTTTGTTTTCTTAATAAAAGATCTTCTTCTACTATTATTCTATTGTTATTCATATAGTTTGATACCGATGGATCATGGTGGGAATTTATTCACACCAAACCTTGTGAAATTATTCACACAACGATGGAGTGATCATTTTATTTTTGTTGTTTTCTTTACTTCTCCATTTCCTCCCTCATGAGTCTACTTTCCGCTTCCATTGAAACCATGAGATCAATTGAGGGCTAACACAATTATGGGTTGATCCAAGGGAGTATCAAGGAGATTAATTGGATGTTATTTATCACCTAATTAATGTATAATCACTTCTTTAATTGAGATTTTTATTTGATGATTTTTAAACTCCATCGTCCTTGTTGAATTTAAGGCCACACACTTCAAGTGCTAATACGAACCTTTACCTTCAAGTGCTCACAACTTTGATCCTTCAAGTGTATAGGTGATTAGTATTAAATGGTGTAGGCATTAAACAAGTAAGTGATGATGTTGTTTTACCTCCTTAAATGAACCCATCTCAAATATAATAAATTGAAATCATGAAAAAAGAAATACCTCCAATCCACACCGAGCGATAACCTTGGATCAACTCATTCTTTTAAATTGAATTCACTTAAGTCTCTTAGAGTTCCTTTAAACCCATATAAACTCAACCCAAGTTGGCCACTTCATAGAAAAAAATATTCCATATAATGTACGTGTCTATAGGTTACTTCTTAGGTCTCTGAGGATTCGAAAACCAAAGCTAAACTACAAAGACCGTCTTACCTTCTTCTCTTGGGTAAATTTGAGAAAGAATCAATTACACTCCACAATGAATGCACCATTAGAGTCCCTATGCTTCGGGGTGTTGTTCCTCTTCTAGTGGCCTTTCATTCCACATGCAGAACATACCTCCTCCCATTGCTTTCCCTACCTTTGGATATTCCACTTCATGGTGGAACAATGCTCGCTGGCTTCAGCCTATTTAATAGTCATTGGCCCCTTAGCCTTCTCCTTCCTTTTCTTATTCACCATAAAGACTACGGTTTTTCATGCCCCATGTCTTTATCTACCTGGATAATTATAGGGAGATGTTATGATATATTCTTCTCATTGTTGCTCATGTTATAATTGACAATGAAGCTAGAGAAGGTCTTTGGCAGTGATTATATGAGGAGATCTGTACGCAACTCATCCAGGAAAATAATTTCTATGATGTCCATGTGTTCAATGTAGCTAATAAACATGACTACATGAGTCTCAACTAGAACATACTCTCCAAGAATAGTTGTAATCATAGCATTGAACATCTCATATGTCTCTTATCTCGGTTTCCCTTGATAGAGATACTTATGGTGAGACATCATGCAATATGCATCCATGCTTTCATGTTTCTTCATGATCTCATTAGACATGGCCTATAGCATGAAATATAGGACATCTATGGAATCATCCATGTGTTTCATATAGAGATATATTTCCTCATCAATGGACTCTTTTCCAAGAACAACTGGACTATGCTCCTCCAGTACATACAATTTCCTCTTGTGGCGAAGGATGACACGTAAATTCATTTGCCACTATTGGAAATTGGTACCGGTGAGAAGGTTTTCCTTCTCGTGTATGGTTCGCAATGATATGTTTGAAGTCATTTCCATTTCTACAAATTATGATGAGAAAAGGTTTAGTACATTATTATGATCAAACTGAGACAAATAAATAAATTAATACTTATTACTCTCCCAATTTTTTATCAAAATCCAATAGCCCTCACCATTGACATCAGAATATTTTGTTGCCTAAAAATTCTAGTGGAAAGGATACATATTTCCCATCGAATTACCCCAACAAGGGATGGTCATAAAACTTTATGGGTTGTATATAGGCATTCTAAAAGACAAATACATTAACTCGTAGCTCCTTGATCTGCTGATTGGACTCCCCAATCCTTAAATCCTTTTATTTTTTGGATTTCCACAACCTTTGCATCTTGGTCGCCTCAAGTCCTGTGGTGGCAGTCAACCCTTGATGAAAAATAATTTAATTCAACCCAAAACCATGAATTACAATTCCCCGATAATTTAAATCACCCCAACTAGGGTTGGTCAAGCACTTTGAACTATGGTACGATTCTAACCTAAATTTTGGAAGGTTGTACCGACTTCACATTTCATTTGTAGATTTTATCCTTATAGGTAAAATTATATTTTATTATCTTTGATTACATGGCTATTAATATTACATGGGATATACTTTAGTGATTAACCATGTCTAAGATAATATTTTATGCATAAGCAGGTCTTGTATTAGTTTCATCATGCATGTTTGTTTAATTCGTTAATTGTTTGATCGTGACAACACACACACAATAAATGAACCTTGCAATATCCAGAAATAAAATAAATGGTATGATCATGAACTTGTCTATTGGTTAGATTATATAGTTATGGATAAACTAACCCAAAACCTAGGGGAAAACCCCTTGAACCTTTTGGGTTCGTGTTTACAGATTTTCACTTGTCCACATATGTATCTCCTTGGATAGGTTTCACCGTGACTCATAACATGAGCCGCCTCCACTAGCTGGGGAGCTCCATCCATTGCATATGCTTTTATCTCACACACAGGTGAGGGGTAAGATGAGGTTTTTCATAAAATAAACCTTAGGCACGCAAGCCCTACATATTAATGAGAAGAAGGCTCACAGGAAAACAAATTTAATTTAAATAAATTAATTAAAAGAAACCATTCACATAAAAAGGTCTTGGTCTCCCTCATGATCATCCAAACATTCAATGATATTTATGCATAAATAAAACTAGCCTTCAATTAGTTAATTATTCTTGATTAACAAATGTCATGCTCAAATTAAGTAATTATATTTAATTAATCAATCCAATTATCTTAAAACCTTTTTTTAATTTCTTTGAGATTCTCATCCATCATAATTTTAAACAAATAAATTCAATTAAAATTATCTTTGTTCGTAACTTGTACTTTGGAGGCAACTAGGTGAATTCCCATTCAAAACTACGCAATGAGTAGAAATGAAAATTACAAATATGTTAAATTAAAAACATTTATATAAAACACTTATCACGTGTTGTACCTCATATTTATGCATAAACTATGGTACACATCTCAAGGGTTTGTATAATGTAAATCTAATTTTAATAAATCTTTATAATTTGGATAAGTTCATGGCATGTAGTTCCGACTACATGATGTGTACTTTTGTTCTCCTTCCATCTGAAGTACACGCCCTAGGATGTGGCATGTAGATGTACTTCAAATATTTTCAGAGTACATGGCATGTTATATGGGACACACGCTGTGTAGTATCCGCGTTATGCAGTTTCCAGTCGGGAAAGCCATGTACAAGGTACACAGTCCAACCTTAGACCGAATAGACTACATGCCGTGTTCAGTGGACCACATAGCGTGAAATCCATAAACGGTGTGGCACCAATTTCTGGTCAACACATGATGTCATTTATGGCATAAGAATATTCCAACACATGACTTGATATGGCAGACCAGTCTAATGCATTGAACTAAGACTACATGGCGTGTACCTCTGAATACATGCCCTGTATTCTAGTATTGTACAGCCAGGAACATTTGGAACCTTCAGATGAGATCCTCTATTTTCTTTTAAACAAAATTAATAGAAAAATTTATTTCTATAAGGTGAACAAGAAACGTGAGAGGATGAACAGATCTCAAGATTCTGATATTAAAGAATGATTAACATGAATTGAGACAACTAAATTTTTAAATGAGTAAATCACCAACGAAAAATATATATAATTATAACCAACTATATGACCCTTTGATACAACTAAAAGGTTCTAGGTGAAGAAAACGCTCATTGGTGGGTGTAACCAACTTTAATATTAATGTTTACAATGATCAATGTTAGATCTATCATGATAACAAAATACCAGATCGTCATTATAGAATGAATAACAGAAAAGAAATAATTGGTTTCCTAGAACCATAGATAGGATCATCATATGTTGGATAAAATTAATTTAATTAATTGACAATAATTACCTAGACAGAATTCGTTCTTCGTTGATTTTTCCGGTTATGATCCGATGTGATTTGTCATTGTGTCGTAGAATCCATGTGTAGGATTCCTATAGCAGTGATCCACACATTCTTCACGTATATATGGATGACATTGAAGGGATCTCTGAGTGCTATCATGAAATATACTTTTCTTGTGATGTCTGCCTTTGATCGCCTTTATCTGGTGGGGGTGGATATCTCTCTCGTAGCTTGAGAGCATTCTTGGGGGAAAAGGAATCCTCTCTTGTCCTGAGAGATTTTCCAAATCCACTATGCACAACCGCACAAAAAATGGCCAGGATAATGGTAAATATATATAATTTGTATTTTTAATTACATAGATTAATAAAATGAATAAACTAAATAAAATCATTTATATATTTCATTTAATTTTTAGTAATACCCCATGTCTAATAATAACAGTTGACTATTATTATTACATGACATGAATCCAGTGAATTACACCTAATATTATTTAATTATATAAAAAATATTATTTCTAAAAAATTCCTAGAAAAACTACATGGCACGTATATATTAATATACACGGTGTTTACTTTTATTTTTCATTTTTCTAAATTTTCTCCACCACATTTATTATACATTGAATAATGAGTATTTATTACTCAAATAAATATCACTGCATTACTCACTAATAAATATATAATTTTTCCAACAATATATATTCTCTTGAATAAATAGTCTCGAAATAAATGCTCTCAGGAATCCTTGAATAATTATTAAACCAGAGTCAGGAATAATATTTATTCAATATTTTAAATTAATATCTAACTAAGATACTTGGACACACTTAGTATGTGACCCTCTAGGACACTTTCTCAATGGAATTAGGTGCAGCCTTCCTAAAGACCAAGGTACCTTCTAGAAACACGACAAGGCACCCATAGAGAATGAAGTTAACACTACAACGACATGTCACATCCTACAAACATTTACCATGTAATGTAATACCTTTGTCTTGATATCTCGAATCAAGCGAGTTGCATGTGAGTTCCATCAACCCATGTGCTCAATTATTCATTATTTGAATTTCTATAATTGAACATGATCATTCCACACCATGGCCATGGATTTATTTCGGCTATATCGATTCCATCAAAGGGACTAAGATAACTACTTCTGTTATGGAATAGAAGGGACAAATATTTTCTTGTATTATCTATTAATGCAATATCACTTTTGACGCACCCAAAAAATCCTACCTCATTGTGAACTATGTTTCGTGATAGTTTTTTTCAATATATCTAAGTTTGCGAGTTGTAATACACATTAATAATAAACATAAAGACTAAGGTTCAATACACACATCCTTAGATAGGAACATCCAATGACACTATGAAATGTGGATTTCCTACTACCGGGTCTTGTTCTCATAATATCCTCCTGGATATTACAAAGGGCACACACCATGAGAAGGTGCCTCATAGATTTATGTTTCCTCACCCCTAATGGCATGGATTAATTGTGTCCCTCAAATAACATCATATGGCCATAGAAAATATATTCAAGAACAATGGTATGGAACTTTCGGGTTCTCATCAATGAAGGGATCCACTATGACACTTTAATGCAAATGCCATCCTTAGGACATTATCACATGAATTTTCATGCAGAAGAACAATCATGATGTGATAAGGTTTTTATTAACAAATTATTTACTATGTAGTTGTTTCTAGGCCACTAAATCCAACAAATTTTTCTTCAAAACAACATTTTTTAGATATGTTGAGTGACATAACAATATGACCATTCATTCCAATTTTAGGAACCTCTTCACTTTCCTCTCTCAATATGTCCTTCACTAATCCCACCAGAGTCAAATAATAAACTCTTTTTGGGGCACAATATCTTATTGAAATGTCCTCACTCCTGACATAAAAAGTTTCACAAGACTAGAATTCATGATTTCCTATCACTTAAGATGGAGGATAGAACCCCAGTGACTTGCAGTAGGCATAATTGGATATCATTTATCTATTACTAAATCTCCATTTTCATAATATTTCAGTACCATGAAATGTATTATAAAATGTCTTGGAAACCATTGTGGACCTTATAATTTTCGTACGAAAACACAATTGAAGACTCAAGTAATAAAAGGAGGGTGTTACTACCGATGTAAATGTAAGGGAATTGAAAATAATATAGTTTATTAATGATCCTGATGTCCTATGTCGCCACATCAGCGAGGCTTCCCAAGGGAATGTCAAATTAATTCATGAAACAAGAACTAATGATATAATAAATGAACTTATTCTTACACATATTAATATCTCATGATCAATATATAAATTTTAGGAAATCAATATGTCCTAGGGGATTTAAGATATTATTTTCACATTAGATAAAATTTCTTCGGATTTTATAATCATGACTATATATTGACACATATTTGTCTAAAGAAGATATTATTTAGGAAAATATTATGTAGGTTACAAAAAATCCACACACTTCTCAAAACAGAGGAGTTACTCATCCTTGTCCATTATATTGGGAAATAATAAGAGCTTAAATACCATGTATCCGAGAAACATGAATGGGGTACCTCTCATATGGAGGCCATTTCTTAGGATGTTAAATATTTAGGTATACGGGAGACTTCTAATTGAGTGGATGACCAAAAAATGGGTGAGTATTTTTAACTACTACGAATTTATCCAATACATTAATTTAGGATATTCCCCATGGATAATGAATAGTTCCTATTGTTTTCTAGTTCTATAAATGTCGATGGATGAACCTGAGGGGGCTACCTCTAAGCCTATTCATCCAGTAGTATATGGAAACAATTATGATTAATAACAATCATAAGAATAGGGTAACTCCTTGTGTGAATTAATCATAGGATATATATCTATTTCCAAAACAGGATGCTACTCTGACATGGGGACACATGTTTCCTTTCAGATGACATATTTTTACATTTGGAGATTCATTTGGAAATTAATCTTAGATATACGCCTAAGGGATTGACCAACTTGACTTGGTCCACACCCCAACCTATATTCCATTTATTGGATCAAAAAATTTTATTACCACCTGATCTATCATGTCGTAAATTCAATCATCCATCAATGGTAATATGTGAACAGATCATGGAAAGATAAGGCATACTTAGTGGGATAATTTGAATATCATAGATCCATTGTATCCCATGCAGTTCATATCCATGTCAATGTAGAAGAGGATATTCAGTGCTATATTGTTGAAAATTACCTCCATATGGTATGTAATCATTATGAATTATATGTTATGATGGGAGAGATTGTTCAAATACAATTTTTTTTGGATGTACATTGAGTAAGGATTATATTTTGATGATTGGATAAGGGTAAACATCATCATGCAATAGAATTCATCCCCATGTAACTGAAATACCATTATCAAATAGTAGATATTTAACAAGATTCACTTCATTATATCAAATCAAATTTCTTGGAACACCATTAACACATAGAGGATATACTCCATCATGTTGAAGCTCCTTCAAATCTTGATAAATTAATGTGAATTATTTTTCTCCATGATAATATAATTTTTTATTCAAACCTATTGAATAAATTTACATCAGAATAAAATCATTTAAATGATTGCCTGTGTGTTGATATATATAAATCCTAATGAATGGAACATTATAATAATAATAGTTTTTATTATATCTTATGAAATATAGAGAATAAAATTATTATTTTTGGGGCCTTAACATTATCCTCGAAGAATTTGTTCCTTTCCTATAAGAATTTATTTGTCCTAAAGGCACACCAATGTAGATGATGCTTTATGTCAAATATCTTTTACTAATTGGTGTAGGAGTAACAATCCCAAATCATGATTGAAGGCCACGAATTCCCTATCACCCCGATTTTCTAATGCAAAACATAGGTCATGATTTCTATATTTTCATGTAGTTAGATACATACATTGGGAATGAATATGGACCTTATTCAAAAATTATTTTCCATTATGATAATTTCAAGGAATGCAGATATAAAAGGATTTATTCCTAACAATGATAATTCCAAAATTTCACAAGCCCCTTTTGGGTCACTAATTATGGAGATCTAATTTGGGGCATAGTATGTATAGTAAAATAAAGGTACAAGTTGGATTCCAATTCCATGAATACCAATTCATAGTGGAAAACTAGGATTATTTGACTACCATTAAAGCCATAAATTATGGATCAATATAATGTGGTATATAGATACATATTGAGGGAAATATGGGTTTGAACCAATAATGGACTAGGTTCCCCCAATCGCTTTTTTATGTTGAATGTATCTTACAATTTTTACATAGGCATATTATGCTCGTGGGAGGGTAGAGGAAAGATTTTTTATTGTCAATATTCATGAATATAGAATTCATGAATCACAACACTGATTTTTTAACACATTTCCATTGGGATAATACATTCCATGAATTTGATTATTACATAGTTTGAACATAAAAATGGGATGATCTCCTAAACTCTCTAAGACCACATCGGTCATGATAATTATGATAAACCAAGTAGTTCGGTAGACTACCATAATTATGTGATATTTTCAATCATTTATTATCTTTGATGAAGACTACATGATTGATTATTGGGGTTTTCTGTCACATTTTATTATTATACATCTAAGTCTAATGGTTTTTATACTTTATAGTCACCATGATTTGGATAATGTAATGTGTATAATGAACATAATGGAGCATGAATAGATGAAAAGTTTGTCCATGTAGGTCTATACGTGGAAGGGGAGGTTATAAACGATGACATTGCATGATTTCAAATTTATTGAATTGTGGTGGGATATGAGTGCATGGGATGTCCAAAAACCATGTCTCTATTGTAGATATAGTTATGATGTTGTAAATGAATGTGGAGATAAATAATTTCCTCCTTTTTTTTGAAGGTCCATCTGGTTGATGGGTCATTTTGGGTAACTCATTATGCTTCGAGAATTTGAGGAGTATTATGAAAAGTGATAAAAATATGTAAATCAGATTAAGTAACTGTTATAACTAATAGAAAAAGTAGAATATTTTGATGAATTGAGTTCCCACCCCCTTGGAGTGGGACTAGTGAGTATAGTGTTTCTATGAATAAATGAGTTATTTAGAATGTAATGAGACAAAAAGTGTGTGGTTCTTAATATGGGCCTAACTCATATATATGGAAGGTTTTACATTTCTATGAACCATATTGAAATCTCCAGTAGGATTTCTTTTTGCATTAAGGAATGTGAATTTTAATTTTCTGGTGGATGGACACAAGAAATACTGTCAGGCATAACTCATTATCCCATTAAAGACATAATTAATCTACATGTATTTATTATGACGAATAAGTGTTGATGGTGTATTAGAATACCTACACCTTTATTACTGACCTTGCAGGTGATGACCAAATTGTTAAAAAAATTACATAGTGGAACCTGGATGTGAACCATAAGTTCAACATCACGAGACATGTAATTGTTATCTTGTGACAATGATACATATTCTTAATTTTATAGGCCATCCATCTAAGAACATTTATTTCATTTTCATTCGACAAATAATGCATTGATATTCTCTTGGTGTGAAGGGGGGAAGGTTTTAAGACATGTTCTATGTGTTACAGAATATGAGAAAACAATAGTAGATATGTCTGAAAGGGATGACCATATACCATATTCAATAAGTTACCACCCAAGAAATTATATTGGGAGTATAAACATAAAATAAATCTTCTCAAAAGGGATGGGAATGCCTCTGATTGAAAATCCATATTTGGGGGCATATTAGGTCATTATGTGCTTTATGTGTATCATGGATGGTTATTAAAAAGTTGTACTTTAGAGATGATCACTTTCATTATCGATATACTAGTGATGGAAAATAGATGAAATTTCACCAAGAGATTTTTATGTTTTAATAAATGAGTGTTACTGAGTATGAAGGGATCAATTAGGATATAATTGACCATGAACAAGTATATAATTCCATTCAAAACAGTAATTTTTTACTAGCATATAAGAGAGGGATTTCATTGTAGGACCTATGATATGAGACCCATGTATATCTATGTATATCATTGAGATTATAATCAGGCCACATATATTTCAATGATATATTTTCTACACTGATCGATCTCCTCTTTAGGGAGAGGTTATTTTTATCATATTATTGATAGACAAGGATATTGGATCTAGGAATCACTATATAACTCATTGTAATGAGAATCTAGCAACATGTAGTTCTTTATTTGAGATGTGGTGGGAAACGAAAAACAAGGATAGTGGTCCTCTTGAAATAGGGGAATAGAAATAAAAAAGTCAACCTCTTGACAGAGAAAAAATGATGCAGATTAATGTAATATGGTAATGTAATTTCATTATCTATTTAATGTCTTCTATTCAGGACCATGATAAACATTACCTGAAATGACACATCTCAATCATGGGGGGAGTCACACACCAAAATTCATAATCCCATTTGATCTATTCATGATATGAGAAAAAAGGAATGGAAAATGTACCTTTCACCAAACATAGGCAATTAAAATAAATGATTGTGGAATATTTATCACGAATAGGTTTGGCCAATATATAAGATATAGGTGCCTCTATGTATCTCATTAGAATGGGAATTGAGTCTTACAAAGTTCTGGGATCATCATATCATTGAATGATTGGGATGTAAATCATTAAGTTTAACATCATGTAAAAATGATGGATGTTACCAGACATGAAAAAGAAGGCATGAAGTCCCACCCTCATTATCTATTGATTAGGAAAATCATATCTTAAGTGGATTCCCATGTTTCTAAGATGAATCATCATTAGATGGTTTCCAAATACATCTTATTATTTATATGCAGGACAAGACTACATTTTAACATTATGTGTTGAATATATTGTCAAACATTTTAATGTCTTGTTACTAAGATGATATGGGTTATTCCCTTTTTTGTTTATGTGACTTAGACCTATATGTGTTATTTAGTTCTGTGTGGAAAGGATGAGGAGTGTCTTTTAGATTTATGTCATATGAATAGGAACAAATTTCATTAATTAAATGAAATATTTAACAAGAAATCTTACCTTTGTATCTGTCATTTTTAATTCCCCCATCATTTAGGACTAATGAGTAAGCTCCATTGGGAAAACCCATAATTATTATGTAAGGTCCTTCCAAAATTGGTTTAATATTTGAGAGTTTATTTCTACGTACCATTGCTGTTTTGTAAAAAAAATTATTCTCCTTGATTGAATGAACTTAGATGAAATGTAATATTGAAATATCATTCTATCTATTTTTGGTGAACCTCTAAACAGATTAAGGTATGCCACATCATCACATCGATTTGCTCAATATAATCCTATTATATATGTGATTTCCTATCATATAATTTATTTCCATTGATATCTCTTTAGAGTTAGGGAAATATTACCTCAATGGGTACTAATGTGTGAATTTTGTAGACTAACAAACATGAGATTGCCTAAGTAGGAGGGAAAATTATATTTTGGTGGGATGATAAGTCATAAAGGATCATGTTAGGCCAAAACATATATTCTTTATAAACGATTTTTCTAGATAATATTATAAAAAAATTTATTAAAAGATTATATATTTCCATTTTCTATATTATGGTATGTAGAATAATGGTTGGATTAAATATTTCACTAATGGTAATACTTCTTTTATTTTAATAAGAATTTTTTTGAATTTTTTTCTGTTAGTATTGTGTAAGGGACACAAAATCTAGTAATGATTTTCCCTTAAAAAATTGATGATAATATCTATCCCTAAATCCACATGAGGTACCACATCAACCAATTTGGATATGAATTCGTTAGCAAAGATTGTGATTTTGAACTATTAGGTGGTTGTTTGTGGATTAGACCCCACAACTTCTATTATGTATATGATAAATAAATAACTTTTTTTTTAATTTCAATAATATTTTGCTAGTATGGATTGATGTTTAATTAACATAGTCAAAATGAATCCTATATATGAATTTTTTGAAATCCTGCATAATTGAAGGTCATAAATACCCAATCATCTTGATATAGTGATAAACGTTTGTTACTAAGGGATTGGAACTCTATGTTAGATCATGAACTTCTTTTAAAGTGGAATTATAATCAACTATATCAATTCATTTAAGGAGAAATCCATCAATTATTTACATATAAAGAACCTTATAATTACATGGACACTCATATAGAGTGAAATTGACTACCCATAATAAGATATGTAATTTTATAATTATTTAATAGTAGGTAATAACTTTGGAGGTATTCGACAAATTTTTGTTCATTATTTTGAAGAATTACGTTGTTCTATGGAAGATTGAACCCTATAGATCTATTTTATTATTGTTTAAAAAAACAATGAACTTATTCTATGATGGGTGAGATTGAAGTCATTTTTTATATATATCTAGATCAGGATAGGACATAGAACTATTTACTGATGGATCAACCATTGAGTTTTATGATGGAGTTACATTAGTTTATTTTTTATTTTACAGTAATTATTCGATTGACTGTCAAACACAATTATGTAGGGGAATCATATCTTATTTTCTAATTGAATAATCAATTTTGATATTCTTAATCATAAACTCAGAGTGACCTTTGTTTCTTAGGTGATTCAAAATAATTGGTAAACCCAATTACATTCCTTTAATGAGGGCTTGGTATTCAACAACATTTCTAGAGCATCATTATTATTGTAGAAAGGAGTATGGTTGAACTAACATTTCTAGAGAAATTATTATGACTGTAGAAATGTCTTCGTTGAGATTTGAGTCTTAAATCATATTTCTGGTTGGTCTTCTAGATGAATCATCAATGAAAATTTCCCACAATTAGATATAGTCATGAATAGATACGATATCCTCATCACGAAGTTCAGTACGTAACAACACTTATTCCATAAAATAATTTTCTTCCATGAAATTTTATAAGGAATAACCTTTCATTCCCTTATTCATTCTAAACCAGATATTAAATTATTGGTGAATGACAACCCATCATGAAAATCAACGTGTGAACATGGTATTATTGAGGATATATTTTCATGTGTCATTACGAGATATCAAATGAACCTAATGGTTCCTCACATAATTCTTTAATTTCTAAAATACAAAATATATCCCAAAAATATCTTCTCGATAACATAATAATATGTCTTGGGGTAAGCATGGTAATATTGAGATAATATTTTTTTACAACTTGATCTATTTTTCTATATGAGGATGGCCCCCAAAAACCATTATAGGAATGTGACATATATATTGAGTTCCTTTCCTTCAATTGTATTCATTGGAATTGGTGGTATTATGTGATATTTCTTAATGTTGTTGATTTATTTTTTTGAGTCATAAGTCATTTGAAATATTCTAAAATTTGTCATCATCCTAATGATTGGAAAACCCATTCCTATAAAGAACGATATGAAGGGTCAAATGTTGGAACTATATCTCTATTGACATATAATCTCTTTGATGTTTTTAGGGGATGAAATACCTATTTTTATCGTTGTAATTTTAGGTTCAACATAAATTCAAAAATATAATACCATAAAACTATGATATGTCCTTATGGTAACACCAAAATAACATATCTTAGGGATAATCATCAAGCTGTGTTGTCACAGATTGCTACAAATGATCACTAAATTAGAAATTTGATCAACATGTTGCAATTATTTTACCACAAAATTAATAACATAACACTCAACAAATTTTCTCTAGAAGGGTTTAAATATTAGATTTATGGAATTTTGATATTTGTAACCTCCATTATTTAAACCAAAGGGACTCACCAGGTATGAGAATACACCCTAGGGGTTCTGATGGCAATTTATTCTTCAAATTAATTTACCATTAATATTTGGTTTTATAATAAATATCCATCCATGAAATAGAAGTATTGATTGAGAAAAAATTCATTGATTATATTTTTTTAATTGGGTACAGGAAGTCATCTTTTAGATAGGTCCATTTGAGGTCTTTAATTCATGTAAAACCCTATTCTACACATCATTTTTTATGACGATGATAATTTTGGAAATCCATTTTGGTAATAGTTATTGAAAATGAAGTTTTCATTGAGATTCTTTTAAATGTTGGGCTTGACCCAGGATGTATGAATTAGATGTGTCCTTATTGATTCCTTCATGTAATTGTTGTGATCTCCTATAAATCCTATGTGATGGGTAGCTATATTAGGATCAAGGCCTTTAATTATTATAAATTCATGGAAAGCATGTCCTAGTGAGGCTTTAAAAAGGTAGTGTAAATTTCATTCACATGAGGGTTCTTATCAAAATTGATCAACATTTGTCATTCATCCTCCTTTTAACATTGATTGATTTATCATAGTTCATTGAAAGGTGTGGAGATTCCTTCATAAAATGTTATAGGAGAATCTTTGAGGTCATCTTCCTCCCCCTCTTCATCTGTGTCCATGTTGAGATGGATGATAGAACAAGGGGAACCATTGAGTCTTGGGGGAGGTCATTAATTTTAGATCCATGTTCAACTATTATATAATTACATCAATATAGTTTCCCAATGATGTGGTGACCTCGTGATGTTTTTCGGATGAGTTTAAAATATTTTCATTTAACATGTCACCACAAATAAATAAATAAAACACTTCCTTAGCCTAGTTAGATTGAACTAGTGTTTCCAATATCATGATGAATGATGATATCATCTATAAATATGATTTTTTTCTTAGACCTGACTTATGGGAAACAAATAATCCTCACCATGGTATCTAAATGTGGTTTTTTGGTTCATTTACAAATAATTTGGGGTGACAAATCGATTGACATCATCATTTATGTGTTGGTTCCACTCGCTCTTGAAAAATACATTTTCGAGATATTTATAAAAAAGTAAAATAGTGATTTATCACCATGTAATGTTCAAATATTTCTATTACTGTTTTAATTTATTCAATAATGATATGATTAAGGGATTGAAAAATATTGGTGCAGTCCAGGACACCCTAGAAATTCATTGAATGCTTCATCATATTGGACAACATGGAACTAAATGTTTAATATATGATCTTAAAAATGATCTCTAAGCTTATTGAGGCTCAGGGGTCTGGATTTTATTTTCTCAGACCCATTTTAGTGTTAGAGTGGAAGGGGAACAATAAGTGTCATTATATCACAGTCAGTGAAGGGTTCTGACTGAAAGGATGATTTGGGTGGTTTCAGAGATGTATAATCCAAAATGGATTCCAGATTATACAATGATATCCTACCAAACATTCTAGGATAATGAGACTCTGGGACCCATTCCATTGAATCTTCTATAATGATTAGTAATAGAAGGGAATTTTTTAGGGTTTTGTGCTTTTACTACACTCCCTATATTCACTGAAGGGATCATCCATGTGTCTCAGCAGCATAAAAAGACTTAGAGGGGACATATCCCAGAATTTTTTTTATAATTACCTTGTCTCCCCCTAACTCCCTTGCCTCTTTGACATCTACCAATGGTTTTGTAATAAGGAATAGAGAATTAAATCTCTTAAGAAAGATCATAATAAGAGAATATAAAAAATATTTTAATGATGTCAATGGAACTAAAATATAATTATTCACATTATAAGGATTATATAGAGTGAGATAATCCATATAGTACCATTTGTCGAGGTAGCACACGTTGTACAATTTTGATGGGTGGTTCCCCATCTCTTGGGACCAAATTCATGAATCATAATATATTTATTGATTACATTTCATGATTGTATGTTCACCTTCATATAGTTTATTATTCTCTAGTATCCATGTTATCTCTTATACTACATGCCTTTGGAGTATCATATAACTTACAGAGTTGTTGGTGCCCTAATAGAAGTGAAATGATGCTTAATTTATTGTTTTAGCAGTTCTCATAGAATATCATTGGTCAAGTTTATCATTTTTCTTGTCACATAGTCACTAAAAATATGTGTGTTATTACTAGTAACTTTATTCCATTCATCTTATTTATTTGGAGTGGAGGTGAATCACAAGCTACATATACTAGTGACTTTTTCAACATTACTTTTTCCAAATCAATGCTATTTATATGTCATCTTTTACAAAAAAATATTATTGGATTGTGTGACCCAAAATTCTAGGTTATACTTATTAATATGGGGGTCCCTCAAGGGAAAATTACTCATCTCTCCTACTATATAGTACTTTAATAAAGTTATTTTCCAAGGCCTCTAAAAAGTTATAATGATGTTGATGCTCTGAGAAGGAATATTATCTATGCTATTGGTTCAATTTTCATAATTATTATCATACATTATTTCTTATATAAAGGAATTTTACTATGTATTTTTTCTCTTAAGAGGATTTGTCACTTGATAGGTTTAGGGATTTGGAGTTATAGTTGGTGTAGGGGATTGTTTAAAAGTAATCATTGTAGCTTCCACTATAACCATACTCTTCCCCTGATACTCCACCACATGATGTGATACATACTATGACATTAAAATAGAATCATCTAACCTTTATATTTCAATTATGAGTTCCCAAAATCTAGCTAGATACTTTACTAGGATAAGCTATGTTCATATTTTTCTTTGAAGATTCTAAATGAAATGACCTAAAAATACACATAATGATTTTTATATATCCAAAAGTAAGTTAAACTCTTCTACAATGAAATTAAATATGAAACCCTACCATTTTATGATTTTCAACATTTTTATTGATCAAAGTATCTTTTATTCTGTAAGAAATATTTAAATTGTAATAGGAATTGTTAGTTACTATATCTCCACCCCATGAATAATACTGCTGGTAGAATGTGATGCCAGGAGAATTTGGGTATTTCTAATGTCTATAAAATGAATTAAAACTTAAATACCATTAATTGTCAATGGTCCCCATCCTGGAGATACACTTTAACATGAAGTGTGTTAGATGATTCATATGATCACCTTCACAATTGAATGTTTTGACACTATGATTCCCAATGTTGGTGGGGAAAGAGTTACATCTATCCATTATGGGTATGGATTCCTCTCTGGTTGAATTTCCACACTTCACCCTTCAACAAATTCAAATCAAGGGGCCAGTTCCTCAATAGTGTCGTTGTATTGGGGATAAAAAACCATTGGGTAGATAACTGAATTGTATGAAAAGAAGGTTGGTCCAGCTGTGATGGTTCTGCTTGTACTCAAGGTGGTTAAACTAAATGAGATGTCCTATGTGGATGTATATGACCAATCTATAGTTTTTTACCAGATGGAGGAAACCCCTAATACCTTTCTGTTGTGATTTCCAAATATATTGGTTTTTGGTTCTCAATGTGGAGAAGATGATTTGACTCCATTTCAGTTATTGAGACTCACCCTACTTTTTGAGGTACATCATCTGTGAGGGAAATATGAGGCTATTCTTATAGAATATAACTAGTAGAGATTATACCTCAAATTACTTCAACAATAGTTTTTAACAAATTCTTATTTCCTTTGTCACACTACGAAAATCTCCCCTCCAATGCGAGAGGTTCAACCTATTTTGTGTAAGATGAGATACAACTACAATGTTACTATTTTACTTTTTAAATTCTCACTAAGGAGGTGGAAGTGGAGTAGTTTAAGGAGTCCCAAATTCATATTAAGACACTTATTTTAGGTTAAAATCCATTATTTAATCATTTTGGTGTGTACTTTATAACTAATAGAATGATCATCCTCATGTTCCTCCATACCATCATAATGTTATATATCATATTTAGGGTTACTGATAATGATGTTCACTGACTTATAAAACATTAAATCTATGAAATTAAAACAAAACTGCTTAAAGGATCAATTTTCTCGGTGATATCTACGAAAATAACTATAATTTACTTGTCTAATAATACCCTTGAGAGATTTCTATTGTTTGTTCCTGCCAATGAGAATTTTTATATCCTGTTGTCATCCTCTTGAAATATTTTGATACAAGGTTATCTAATGTAAATCTCTATTAAATTATTTTGTTCATCTTCCAAATGAGGTTGTTGGGTCATAAGATAGGATGAAATGAGATGACTCACAATACAGAGCTCCCTGTACAGTGGAAAAGACTGAAATCCATTGAGGAGGAGTTTGATGTTCCAATACCACTGTCCATACTATCTTGGGTCTCTTCTATTCCTTTTTAGAAATAGTTTATCCTTATATTTTCAGCCTCAAAGGATGTTTTAAAAATGCCACTATCCCTGTAGGTTGGGTTTCCTCTTGTATTACCATGGTTTTAGCTTACATGGATGATTCATTTATTTTATGGAGCTATGATCAAACATTAGTTTGTGGAATTTTATGATTTTATCCAAATTAATATTCCTCTAAATATATTTTAACATCCCAAATACTAGTTTCCCTTAATAACGAGGAATGCTCAATATTTTCATACTATTTATGAATGATTATTTCTATGGTTTTCTATCTTCTAGATAAACATCATCGAGATTAATTCATGGATGATATTTTATATGCATGCCATCTTGTTCAAGAAGTTCTTGTTTCTAAAATACGCCTTGATATAATGATGATACCTAATATTAAATTGGGTGGGATTTTCTGATTGTGGAGAGAGGTGAAATGAAACACTTCATGTTCACACAATCCAAGAATATGAACACATTACAAGTAATCAATAATCAGTTATTTCAAATCTTTTAGAGCATCAAGACATACACTCTGATGGTGTCCATTATGTTTTCCAAATATCGGGAGTTACATTCCTAGAATAGTCTATGGGTGGATTTTACAATGAATCTCTTCTACTAAAATTATGTGAAATGGTTATTATTTTTATAGGAAAACTATATTCTATTGAGTAATATTGGTACATAAATTTATTTTTATGTTATGAAAAAAATAAATCAACAAAATTCATCTAAATTATTTTATTGGGGAGTGGATAAAGGAGATAACATGAATGGTATATTTTATTTAGCCAATAATCTTCTCATAAATAATAATTCTTCATTGAATTCATCAAAAAGTTCCAAAACCTATTCTGATCAATGTGTAAATTTCCCCATTTTTTATTGTAAAAATTAGGGTTAAGAGAGATTTCCTCTATCATAATGATGGTTAGGATATCATAGGGGATTTAGTGAATGATCATTTCATTGGGTGGTCTTCTAATTTAGAATGTATAATGCTTGAAATAACAATGTAATAAGGTATTAATGGACTCGTTTTCCAAGGTGTCTCTTGATAGGAGTGCAACCTCATAGTTAATTTGTAAATTAGAGGATCTTACAAGTGAAATAATGTGTCTCTATTGGGAGGAAATTTATTAAAAATTCCATTATTGGGAGGAAAACAATCATGGGTAAACATCAAAATGTAATGAGAATTTCTATATTTCATACATTATCGATGTCTTCTCGAGAAAATTGTAGAAAATGGAGGTCCCTTTAGATATTTTATCTTCTGGATATGAGGATTTTTCCCACATCAATAATTAGAAGATTATGTATCAAGATCCATCATATTTTGGACTAGTAGTCTAAATTCGTGGTTTGATGTACATGGATGTCCTTCTGAAAAACTTAAAATAATGTTATGAGGAGTACTATAACATTATCAGCTTATATCAATATAAATTGTTAATGAAAAAGAAGGATCATGGGACATAGTAGGTAAGTATCTAAGGTATCAATATCACTAACATTGAGTATATGAGGATTGTAGAAAGGATCTTTATTTTATAATCACATTTAGTTAGGATAATATTTGGGTTGTCATTGCTAGGTGATAGGGGATTCCATATACGGAAACAAACTTTCATATATGGGGGAATTTTTGAGTAACTCATGTGTGGATGTTTTAATATTCTTCCAAATTTCATGAATTTTGGAACGGTTGTATTATAAGGGCTCTACCATAAATATTACCTAAACCAATTAATTGAACTATAATTTACATTATTAAATTCTCAATGATAATTTTGGTCAGGTGTATAATATAATTAGGTTACCATTCATACATGAAAACCCCGTATGAATAAAAGGTAGATGCTACTAAAATACAATCCATTTTTACATATTAAATTTCTTTTTATAAAACATAATTTCTTTACATGAAAAATTTTCACAACATTTTTCTAGTTGTATTATTTTCTCTTACCAATCATAAGACCATGTGAAAACATTTTAAAACATGTGATGGTAAAAAATTCATAGTATGGGGAAAATTTTTAAAGAGAAACTATTAGACCATCAATACTTATAATCATATGGAAAATATAATTCCTTCCTATAAATGTAATATATACTTTCTGAAAATAATAGGTTTCCATATATCAAATCAAACATCACAAAAATATTTAAGTAACATAGTGAAACATTTTCAAACCAAGCATACTTATGATTGTAAAAATCATGGCTATCATATTATTTTTAACCCTCATAGCTACCATACATTTTTACCCTCACAAGAACCTTATTATGAAACCATCATGACTACCTTAGGATGTAATCATCCTAGAATCACCATTTCGGTAAACTTCCATCTTAACCAATGCATTATAGGTATATCATGGAACCACCCCTCATTGATATATAGATTAATATCCCATCATAATAAACAATTCTCATGAACAAGAAAATAATTCTAAAGCCTGAACACTAACATCAAAAATAAATTCCTTAAGGAAAATAACTTAATTCTAGGGAATAATAAACACATAAAGAGGAAAACATTTAAAAATAATAATCTTGTAATCTTGAAAATATGAATTCGAAACTATAATTCTTAATGAATATGGGAGAAAACTCTCATGCCTTATAAAAAAGCATTATTGTTGAATTTTGTGAAAAGAGACGACAAATAAGATTTTAAAATGTAATGTCTCTTACCAGAGGACCAAATTTATTCAAAAGTGTTAAAACCTATCATGATTTATAATTTTTTAACAAGTGTTACTTGTTTATTATATAATTATATTCTTATTTATAATACATTATATGATATTATTATAACATAATTCCACCCATTTATTAATAATATTGGCTATTTTAGTTGTTTTGGGTGCATTCGTTTCATGGTTTCATGTTCAGTTCATTATATATTTTCAAGTCAAACGTATATAATACTCTAGAATAGAGAAATTATATATATTTATGTCATTTTAAATAGTTATTAGTAAATTTAAAATATTCGATGAATATTTTCATGAGAATAAAAAACTCATCGTTCAAAAAGGATGTAAATTGGGACAACAATAACAATTAATTCATTATTATGAATAAATGGTGAAAATAATAGTTTCTATTTTGGATATACCAAAAACATTAAAAATTTAATTATATATATGATACTGGAGGTATCATGAAATATTGGATATGAGGTAAGTATATGATATAAGTGAGAAATAAATTAAAAAAGAAGAATAAGGAATTTACATCTCAAATATTTCTCTGTGAGAACATCCTTAGACACTAAGAATTGGACTATTTGTTAAATTAGGAACACTAGAATGTGGAAAATGATGAGGTTAAATGAATTTTTAATATTATAGTCATGAAATATGGCTTAATATGATGAAATTTCATTGATGTAATGAGTCTTCTTTTACAATTGCGGTGAGTGGAAAATTTGGAATTACTTTCAGAATAAAAATATAATAAGTCTAATATAGTGTTAAAGAAATAAAAAAAGTCCTAAAAATAATATATGATCACATTTTCTACATAATATTTGTATATTTTTATTCATTCAATGTTGTTTTTATTTTTAATGAATTTAATTAAATATTATAATCCTGAAAAATAGTTGGTTTCAAATGAAACACTATTTCATTCTGTGAAATTAAAAACATTAAAAAATGATTAAATTTTATAAACTATTAGTTTTTATATATTATTTTCGTAATAGGTATCTAGATTATTTATATATTACCTCCAAAATCTCAAAATATATTTATTTTTTCATTTTCAATATCATTTATTTTCATTATTCCAATGAATTAAAAATTACTGAATCAATGTTGTAAAAGCCTTTTGGGTATTTATTTATTTCCAACAAATTTAAAAAAAATTAATTTAATAATATAAATATAATATATTTTAAAAAATATTTTTAGTTTAATAACTCTTTTGAAACCCCATATATTAAAATATTATACAATTTTAGAAGTATAGTTTGAACAATTTGAATTTATTTTAAATAAAATAATAAAATAGGCATTAATCTTATCCATATCCCCAAAAATTGTCATTAATTTTACTTTTGGAAAACTATGGTCGAGATATAATAAAAAATTAAGATTTATCCAAAAATTTGAGCAACATAATTGTTCATATAATTTTAATAAAATAATTTTATAGATTTTTTCCTATGATTACACATATACTGCATCAAAATTTCATAAGTATTAATATTTATTAATTCAATTATCAAAATTAGAAATAAATTACTATCATTAAAATAAATTAATTATATTCATTATAATTTTTTAAAAATTTTATTTATTTATATTTATATATATCAATATCATGAATTTTTTCTATTTTGTTAATAATAAATTTATCACCTTGTACAACCATTGCACATGCATTTGGATATATATTAAGTAATAAAACGCTAAAATTAGAAAATATATGCTAAAAATCAATAATAAATAATAATGAATAAAAATTTCTATAATGGACATTTTAAAACTCAATTAATAACTATAAGGTTCAGAAAGTGACTTTTCAAATGGAATGTAGTCCTTATATCAAAACTGACTAAGACATTTATATTAATCACGAAATATATTATAGTTTACATGTTCTCAATTAATATTTACAATATTAGTAATATAATTTTATTATTAAGTAATTACATAATTTAAATAAACTTTATATCCTAATTATGACATGACGATGTCACAAAAATATTGTATTTTAAAGAAACATTATTTTTTTACTTTTCACAAAATATTATACTTTTTCAAAAAATTATCAAATCTTTATACTATGATAATTTCACCATGTAGAATTATAAAATGAAATTATTCTTATCTAATTAAAATTCCATAATTATGAAATTAATTATTCAAATTTAATAATGTTTGAAATTAGTTTCATTAAATTATTTATACTAGAACTTATTTAATATATTGAATTTTCCATTTAATTTAATAATATTAAATTGAATATAGTTTAGTATATTTTTCACTGAGTTTTTAAATTCTCATATTTTTTAATATTCCTTCATTATAATTTATTCAATTATAAAACAAATCGGGATTACTTTTCCTCATAGAGTTATCATATTCCAAAGTTTCTTCTTCAACCATGTGGTTTCTCAACAAAATTTTAACCTTGTGAATTACCTTATTCCTCAATACATGCTCTCTATGGCCAAAAATATGAATTTGATTTTCCTCACTCGAAAGGTACCCTTCCCAGTGAATTACATTTACTCTAAAAATATAAGATGTTTCCGGAACAAACATTTTGATTACCAAAATTTGAAAAATAGAGTGTACCCAGGATAAACATAGAGGAAAGTCTACTCAGTAGTTAACTGGACCAATTTTATACAAAATTTTAAAAGGACCAATTAACCACAGACATAACATTCATTTAAAAAAAATGTAAAACACTTTTCCATGGTTATAATTTAAGGAAAACATTATCACCTACCTCGAAAGAAAGGTCTTTCCTCAAGTTATCAGTATAACATTTCTACCTACTCTGAGGTGTCCTCATATATTGCTAGACCATCATTACATTCTTAGAAAATTCCTCTACTAATTCCACTCCCATCTACTTCCATTCCATGAAATCATCACAAATTTATGGTGTTTCCAATACATTATATATAATCCTTCAAAATGTGACATATATATATATAGGTATGAAAATAATAATTATAAAAAACTTAACTTGAAAATGATATTGATCCAAACATTCATAGTAATCCCTCGAACAATATCGAAGCATATCCTACACAGTCCGAATTGTTCTCTCTGTATATCCATAATATTGAGGTTGAAAAGAAGTTTTGAATTGAAATATTTTTCCCCAAAACATCCAAATGGATTTCCAAAAGTTATAAGTGAACCTATAATAATGGTCAGATACAATTGAGATAGGATCTCCTTGTACCCTATCTATACAATTAAGATGCAACTGAGAATGTATGTCTAGAGAAAAGTATCTCAAATAGTAATAAAATTATTTTATTTTGTATGTCGATCAATAATAACACAAATCACATTTTTTCATCTTGATTTATTTAGTAGTCCCACCAAGAAATATTGGGATATATTTTCCCATTTCCACTCTGGTACTGAAATAGATAATGAAACCCATTTGTTATACATTTCTCTATATCAACTTGTTCAAAAGTCAAAATTTTCATGATCAAATCAAATATATATAATTTAATTTTATCCCACCACTAATACTCCTGAATTTCTCTATACATCTTAGTTATTCATAAATATAATGAAAATAGTTATCTATGGGCATCCTATAACAATTATTTCATTATATGTGAATCACAAGGCACACACAATCTCTTTCAAAATCATAGAGAACAATCATTGACAAAATTAAATTTAGGAAACATTACTTTCCTAACTAATTCAACATTTTTCAGTAATACTCCATATTCATTTATAGAATTAATAATTATGTATGATTTAAATGAATACACTAACACCTTAAAAAAGGGGAATTTTTTTCTCCCCTACTTCAAGAACAAAATTCATAAAATTATTAATGAAAGGGACATTATGTACATTTATATTGGTTAATAATTCATTATATTTTTGACTCAATGAATCCACAACATTGTTCACATTTCCTATATGGTAATTAATGCTTCCATAATAATCCATTATTAGATTCAAGCATAATTTAAATCGTATGTTCGAATACATCTATATTATTATATATATCAGACATTTATTATCATTATATATTACACATTTCCTCATATAAATGATGTCACCAAAATTTTAATGCTGAAAAAATGGCTGTTAATTCAATATCATGTGTATAATATTTTAGCTCATGAGGTTTAAATTTCCTTGAAGAAAAATAAATAACTTGATCATTATTAATTAGAACGCAACAACATACCATCATTAAAGCATCACTGTAAATTAAAAAATATCTATTTTTGGAATACCGTGTAAAAAATAGATCATTTAGAAATCTCATTTTTAGTCCCTAATAATAATCCTCACAATCCATTTTCTAAATAAATTTAAACAATTTTATTGTTAACATAGTTAGCATACTAGATACCCATGTGATATTTTTAATATACTTTCGGTGATATCCAGAAAATCCAAGAAAACTACAAATCTTAGTGAAATTTGTAGGACTTGTAAATTTACCTATTTCTTTTTATTTGGAGGGATCACCTGATATACCATCCTTTTTTAAAATATTCCCATGAAAATAAATATATTGTAATCGAAAATAACATTTTAAAAAATTCCCATATAATATATTTTAATTGAGAGTTTTTAGGACAACCTAATTATATTTTTCCTAATCCTCTTAACTGTTTTGATAAACAAAAATATTATCAATAAAAACAACCAAAAACATCTCTAAATACTCTTGGTAAATTATATTTATAAGATCCAAAAATACAATAGTTTACCTTTTCCAACAAAAGGTAATAGCATCAAACTCATAATTCTTACATCTAATACAAAATTCTTTTTTTGGGATTTCATCCTCCATCTTCTTTAGTTGATGGTACCCAAATCTCAATTTAATCTATGAAAAATATTGTGCTTCTAGGAGATGATCAAACAAGTCATTGATAAGAGGAAATGAATACTTATTTTTAAAATTAATATTATTTAATGATGTATAATCATTTTTAACTCTCATGCAACCATATTTATATCAATCATATAAAATTGGGGCACCCCATAGGGAAGTCCAAGGATAAATGACACCATTATCAAGAAACTCCCACAACATATTTTTCAATTATATAAGTTCAAATAAATCTATTTGATAAGGGGTTTTTGATATTGTCTTATCATCAATAACTACGTCGATGGTAAATTAAACATCCCAATCATGTATTAAACTAGGAAACCAATTAATTAAAACATTTAGGTGTTCCTTTACCACTTGTACATCATTGATTTGAGCAGTTCCATTATTATAAAATATATGAGAAGGTTAAACTTAATTTCCATATTTAATAGTTTCTCAGCATCCTAATATGTTTTTAATTATATTGGTTAAAACTAAAACTCTTTCTAAAAAATAACATCTTTAACTACGCAATCAACCTTATCATGGTAACGATAAATCCAATACAAAACCAAAAAAAACATAAAACATTAATATGGGTAAAAAAATGTTTTCATTTAATATCATTCAACATACAATATAATAAATATTAATATAATTCCTTTTTTGTTAATATTTTCCCATGTGTTTTATCAACAATTTCTGGTTTCATTTGTTGAGATAAAATATCCAATTCACCAAAAAATTCTTCAAAAATAATGGAATGTGTATAACACATATCAGATAAGTGATTTGAAAAATATGAGTAAATAAACAAATGTACCTAATTCCACATATTTGGATAACCCAACATCTATAAAAGTTTTTCAAAGGATTTCACTAGACCTTTCTACTGAAAGTATGGCTTATTCACACCATTTAGATCCTTCTCTTGGGAATATATGTGTATAATTATCAATATCAAAACCATTTAAACACATTATAGTTTTCATTTTAGAATTAAACAAAATATAGTTTTTATTAAAATAATTGGACATATGTCCAAACATAACACATTAGAAACACTTTCCAGATTTGTTAAGGCATTCCCCATAGTTCTTTTTAAGACACTTTTAAAAAAAAAAGTGAATTTTCTCACCTTCAGATTTTATTGATTGATTCATAACCATTTATTTCTGTATAGACCTTTTATATTTCCTGTTTTCCAAGTACATCCGATCATAAAAAACTCCATTTCTATCAGTTTAGCACATTGAATATATTTATCATCACTATAGATTTATGAAGAGGCCAATTACTTTAATTTTCTTAACATAAATCATCAGTAAAAATGATTTTTTTACTATCAAGAATATGAATTACATATAGGGAGTACTATTCCAATTCAATGAAATTTGATTCATACATGGACACTGGATCTTCTTATTTTTTCAATTCATCTTTTTTTTCTATTCTATGAAGAAAAACCTTTGGAAAATATTTTTCAATGAATATATTATTAAATTAGTCCAATTCCATGGCATCAATCTCTTACCTTTCCCTAATATTCAAGAACAATAAAAAGAACTGGTCAGCTTCACTATAAAAAAATAAATAGAAAGGCTATAATTTTTATTATCAGAACAAAAAAATATTAAAATATATTTTAAAGGTATTTAATTCAACTAATAGCCACCACTATCTTTGAAGATTCACTGAATATAGGAGGGTTTTTTCTCATAATTGTTTTTATTATCATTGTGTTCCTTTGTGGTATCTCTGGAGGTTCTCTTACATGGATTCCACCTATATTTTTAACCTACATAAACTGATCAATTGTGATTACAAACTTCATAGATCCAATTACTACCGTTATATGTAATTGATTCAAAGGTATTTCATTCTCTAACTTCCTTCTTACTACATATTCCTGATTTCTCCAATGTAAATCCATTCTGAACAGACATATCATAGAGGAATAAACATAATAATATTCAAATTATATATTATTTAAAATTAACATTATTGTAAAAATCAATTATTTTATTTTATTTTCATCTTCATATCCCATAAATTAATATAAAACATGTTTTATTCCAACTATAAGGACTCGATCATATACATTTCATGAAATAATTAATTCCAATAGAATTTACTTTCTTACAATCGCAAAGAAATTTTATGATTATAGTTTTAGATTACTAGGTCATCATTCATAGATAAAAACTCAAAATCAATAAAAGTGGGCAGCATTAAAATATTAACCATTATTTAATATTAAAAATGATTTTTACTAAAACATAAATTCATTTCAAGAAAATTCTTCTCAACATTCATCGTGGATTCATCTTTTCTTTTAAACATACTAAGACCCTGTGATATTTTTTTAGAAAATGGGATGAATTCAAAATGCTCATTAAGGGACTTAAAAAAGAAAGAGACAAACTATTAGTACATTGATACATATAAATATATGAAAAATATAGTTAATTCCCAAAAAAGTGTCATATAAATTGTGAAAACATCAATTTTCATTAAAACATATAAATCATAATAGAACCATCTAGGTTACTTGGGAAATTATTTTCTTACTATACATACTTATGATCATAACCAGCAGAACTACCATATGATTCATAACCCTCATGGATACTTTATAATATAACACTCACTATTACCTTACAAAGTAACCCTCACAGTTACCTTGAGATGTAACCAATGTAGTTACACTTGAATAACCATTATTGTTAACTTAATAAATACCCAATGCATTTGAAGGCTATCATAGTCCCATGAATATTTTTTACAATGGTACCACCTATTATCATATAATATTTCCAAGAACTTGAAAATAAATAAAAACTAGAATACAGGCATCATTAATACATTCCTTGAAGAAAATCACATAATTAAATGGAAGACTATGCACATACATAGGAAAAAACATTTATTGGAAAATAGTCATACACTATTGTAAATAATTTTTAAAACCCATATTGAATCATTAAATAAGTAAAAAATCTCATTACACATAAGAATAGAATTATTTTTTTATTTTTTAAAAAGAGAAAATAAAGAGGACCTTTAAAAAGAATGTCTCATACCTCTAGTTTGAAATTCGTCAAAAGTGATCAATCCTCATATATATTGCATTAAATAGATCTTATTATTTAGTATAGAATTATATTCATATTTATAATTCCTTATATGATATTCTAATAACATATTTCACCCATTTAATAATAATATTTTTTATTTTAACTGTTTTGGGGCATTCGTTTACTGGTTCCATGTTTGGTTCATGAATGATTTTATTGTCTAACAGAAATAATAATCTATAAGAGAGAACACACTCACACACACACACACACACATATATATATATAGAATTTTAAATAATTATATGTGAATTTCAATCTTTACATTATTGAGTTAATGGGAAATACAAACTCAACTTCAACGAAAAAACCGAATTGACACACCATGGATGAGGATTTCATTTTTGAGAAAAAAGGAGTAAATAACAGTACTGATGATGGATATATGATTAAAACAATACCATTAAACTATATATGTGATATTGAGCTTATCAGACAAGTTTATATTGGGGTTAGGATAAAGTGGAAGTGATAAAAGTATTTAAAAGAAAAGAAAAAGGAATATACCTATTGAATATTTATCCTTGATAACCAACTTAGGAAATTATAATTATTCTTTTTGTTAGAACAAGAATACTATAATTTTTCATGAGATGAAGAGAATGGAATATGATATAATACAGTGATGAAAAATGGCCTATGTTGATGAAATTTAGCGGAGTGAGCACCATTTTATAATTTACATGTGGGGAATATTAAGAATTATATAAAGTATTAAAATATAACAAGTCTAACAAAGGGGTACATACATATGACAGACCAAAAAATCATTGTATATCACATTTTCGATATAAAAATATCATAATTTTCCTTAATCAATTTTTTGTTGATTTTTACATAATTTACTGAAATATTATATTCATGAAAAATAATTGTTTTCAAATTAGAAACTATTCATAACTGTGACATTAAAAACATCAAACAATGATTAAAATTAAAAAATATATATTTTATTATATGTTATACCTATGTTATTAATATATATAATTCTTTTATAACCATAAAAGTTTCAAATTATTATAATTTTAGTATTTTTAATATCATTTATTTCTTTTTTCCATTAAAATAATAATTACTACATCATCTATATTAGATCATTAACGGTATTTATTTAAATAAACATTTAACTAAATATCCATTATTACTATAAATTTAAAATTCTACTAATTGTCAAATACCTCTTTTGAAAAAACATATAATAAAATATTATGCTAATTAAAAACTAATGTCAGCAACTTGAATTTCATTTAAATAAAATATTATAAATTTTCTAAATTGTGTCCATGGGATCCAAATGGTCATTAATTATTACATTGGAAAACCAAGGCCAATATATAATACTACAATAATATTTATCTAGGTTTTTTGGTCTTTCAATGGTTCTCATAATTTTAATTAAAAATATTTTATTGATTTTTCTCCTACAAACAATTTCACTTCATCAGCGTTATATAAGCATTAAAGTTAAATGTTTCAAATATAAAAATTAAAAATAAAATAATAGCTTAAAAATTAATTAATTATGTTTAATAAAATCTTTTATATTCATTCATTAAGTGTAGTTACTGATCTCCTAACCAATAAAACTTCATTAATTTTTTAACTTTACGTTATATACATTGTGAAATCATTGCGCATGAATATATATATGATTCTTATTATGTAACACTAAATATAGAAAATTTCATCCATAAAATCAATTTAACATAAAAATTAATAAAATAGTTCTGAAAATAATTTTTAGCACTCAATTATTGTTTATAAGTATCAGAAATTTACTTTGAAAATGTTGTGCATGCACTACGTTAGGACTAAAAATGACTTTCCTAATTATCAAGAAAAAAATTATAATTTACATATTAAGAACTATTTGTGTACAATATTTATATTATAATATCATAATTTAGTTATTATATATGTTTAATTAATTTTATATCCTAATTATTTCTCAGAGTTGTCATAAAAATTTTATTTTAAAGAAACTATATTTTTTAATATTCACTAAAAATTTAACTTCTTTACAAAATATTCAGTAATTCATTGGAATATTATCAAGACATGATATGTTAGAAAATTAAATTATTTTTTTCAAAATAAAACTCCAAAATTTTATAATTAATCATTTAAATATATCGATATAACAAATTAGTTTAATAAAAATATTTATTTTAAAAATTACATAACATAGTGAATTTAACTATTTAATTCAATAATAATAATATGAAAAAAATATTCTTTTTGTACTCTGGTTGTTACATATATGTATGATCTATTTTGGCCACTCGTATGTATATATAACATCCTTTTTGAATGGGGATGTGGGGCCGATATAGTTTTTATTGATCCTCAAATTTTTCAAATGAACCTCTTAGAAGGATCTAGGATAAGTTTCTACTCTAGAGTGACCCATGAATTATCTTTATGAGTCAAACCAATTGCAAGGAATGGGTTCTTTTCTCCCTGTAACCAATACCTCTACCATCAATATATCTTGGCAGTTTTGTATTATATGTGATGGGATTTTCGTCAACCCACTCATCGTTTTCAAGATATTTTAGGTTAATTTAGTGGATTGAATAGTTATATATGGCCAATCCATGGTCTGAGTAGTGTTGTTGGCCTACTCTTTTCCTCTTTTTCATATTGATATATCCATTAAATCATTTTTTATAAGTTTAGAGACATGGGTTTCCCCCTATTTTTAATGGGATTGACTGTATGGTTTCGATTATGGATTCTATTCTAGGCATGAAGGCTTTGTGGATGTGAGCATGTGTGTGCACCTAATAATAATTTTTCACCATATTAAACTAGTACGCTTCTATGGATGGAATATAGGTATGGTTTTGTTCCCTTTTTCATGATCACTACCCTTAGTGGGTTATCCTAGTTGGCCGTTTCAATGTGATCTAGGATGGAATCATGAGGGTAGAACCCTTATAATGATAAGGGTTAGAAATTGTGTGGTTATATTGGGGGAATTTCTGGTAGGAGAAGCTTAGTGAGACCATATTTTTGTTGGAATGCGACCATTAGAGACCAGTTAATCAAAATCCCTAATATATGGGATGATTTTTGGGGATTCTAAGGATAGACTCATAAAATGATTTGATATAATGATGGTTGTCATCTACTTATTTTCTAGTAACTTGAGTTTGGTGGATGGTTGGTAGGGATTCATTCATCATAGGGATTTATATGTGTCCACTATTATCTATAAAAAACTATTGGTATGTTACTCTCATACTTTTTCATTAGTGACTAAGCATTGAAGATTATAGGTTAGTGATAGTATAATACGATTTGATGATGATCCAGTAAGTGTGTTAGTAAATTCTTATATTCTGGGTGGTTTTTTGGATTACATTTGGTTTTAATGGAATTATAATGATACTTACTATACATATACAATTACCACAAATAAGAAAACCCAATTAGATAAGCATCCCAATAAATGAGCACATGCATAATTTTTTTTTCAGATCCATTTTGACCCAATTTAATGTTGTGAGACCTCCATGGGGTCATGAAATGTAGCCCAAAAATCATTTCTATCAAGGATTAATGTTTGGTACACCATTATTGTTTCATTCAAAATTGTTATTAAAAATCCCTAAAATATGTAATATTTCTTATTTAGTAACTGTATGTTTCATGTCAGGGTTTCCTTTTTTATTTTACATGAAAAATTAATATGGGTTTGAATGTTTTTTTGATGGTGGTGGCATATGCCTTCATTTTTGACAATAATTTTTTATTTCATATTCCTTACATGGTGTTTTATAAAGGGGTTAATTCATGGAACCATAAGCACCATATGATACCTTTATTCATGATGTTCCATTATTCTTCTTTTCATATGAATGTTCTTATTTGGGAATTGTTCAATGAAGACTTAGGGAATCATATTTCTTTATAGGATTGTACGTTGGGGTCATTACAACAATTTTTTAGGATTTATTTCATAATCTATGAATATATTTTAAATTGAAGAAATATTCTATGATTCTTTATTAAATAAAAAATATAGAATACTTCACCAATATATTATCAATACATTTATATATTGAATTTTCATTTTAACCATCTTTATATATATATGAATTTCTTCATCAATTGAGATATATGAATTTATTTCATGTCCTCAATCGATGGTAATATTTCTATACAGATAATATATTATTATATTGTTTATCATCATGATAATAGTTTTAAGACATGTTGAGTGGATCATTAGAATTAACCATATTTTTTGTAGGGAGGAGTTGTTCTCATGTTGATATTGGGCCCATGAGAAGGTATTTCTACATATACTTGTGTAAGGAAACAAAACCCATGATGTTCAGTGCCACAAAACAAGATACATAACAACTATCAATGGTCATATTAATTCAACCAGATTTTGATGTTTAATGTTGTTTAACAAGAATGTATAGATGGAAGGTTACTAGCCATGGATAGTATATTTCCTTCATGAAATGGATCTAGGGACCAATATGGGATATTACCCACTAGGATGGGTATGAACCTACTCTGAATATGGTTTAAATATGATTACTGTGAGTTTTTGATGTTGGGTTTGAACACCACAAAAATATTTCCATTATCTCATTTGGAATGGAATGAAAACTCATGATGTTTGAAAGGGAATGGGCTTGGAATTTTTTAGGACGCCCAGTTGATTTATTTATTATCGTTATGAAATTTTAAAAGATTGTCTCATGGTGAATATGTGATTTAAGAGTATGGTAACATGGTTTTGTTGTATAAAACTTGTAGGAGACTTATTTTTGTGATTATTATTGGGGATTATATCAAATACAAGGCACATATTCGTTGTATTTGATTATACTGATGAAAATACCAAAACATAAAAAACCCTAAGTGTGTTATTCTCAATGTGACAAACAATAAATAAATGAATATTTGGAAATGCAAACAATTTCCTTCGTCTGATTATTGATGTCAATGGGGATATGGAAAGTATGGAAATGCACAGTAATAATGACTTGTATATTACTTAAGGTGAGTTCCCATTAGGTGACTCTTTTTAAAGGGTGATACCATTTTTATAGGAGGGTTTAATGAATATAAATTAACCATTATGGAATTTGAAGTAAAAGGTGTCCCCCACATCCCAAAATATAGAGGTTCCTGGAAATGCCTCCATGATGTAGTTCCAAATTAATGACATAATGAAAAATTATAAGCATTCAAGGTTCCCTAACAATTTATTACGGTTTATATGGGACACATTTTTGAGGTAACACACAATGTAATGGGAGATATACTAGTGTATGGTTTCAATCATCTGGAAAATCTAGAAGCATTGGTCATGGTTTTTATTTGGTTTTTCATTTTTAGGAGAAAAATGGAGAGGGGAGCCCTTCTCTCAGTGGTGAAAGAGATGCCTCAAAGTATGGAATGCATAGGGTGGACCTCTATGAGATTGGGTTAAATCACTGTGGTATGTCCTAGGTGACCTGAAGGTTCTTTTCCTATGTAAGGCGTGGGGGAGATTATGGTGATTCTCCCTTGAAAGTCTTGCAAGAGCCAAAAAGCTTCACCAAGTCTGGACCTATGAAAGATTGTCATGCCTCAAACAGGTTGTACCTTGGTGAGTTAGAGTCACATATCCCAATAAAAAACTAGGTGGGATATTATTGATCTATTCATGTTAGAATAGAGTGATATAGATATGCCTCAAAAAAGGTGTACCTCAGAAAGCTAGAGATGCATCACAGAGGGCGGACTTAGGTTAGTTGGAGATGATAGACGCTTGGTGGACCTAGGCGAGATTAACATGCCACATATGAGATGAATATCCAGTGAAATAATGATTGTGAATGAGACATTATCTATTCTCAAATGATATCTTCAGGTGAATTTGGATGACTAAACTCTTGTTTTGATATATGTAAGGGCCTATGATCATTGTATTTTTTACTAAGGTTTTGGTTCCTCTAATGTATGTTGGAATTATAGACCATAGGGTGCACAATCCATTGGATTCTTCTCATACCATAATCATTGGTAGTCTTTTGGAACTGACTAATGATTTGGAGGACTTGCGAAATAAACTTGGTTGAGCATAGATTCTAGCAATATCATAATCTTCTGGTCATGTCAAATGAGGATACCAAGGGTCAAATTTATAGTAAAAATCCAAGACCCAAGGATTATGAGTTCATCCACATTATTTCATCATGAATGTATCATGCATAGGAATCTCATGCTGGTATTGTATGCTCAGGCTGTTCTATGTAGGATGGGCATGTACAAGCTTCAAGAGAAGAAGCTGGGTTTTACTTGTGACATACATGGGGGAATAATTTCACTATATTTCCCCACAACTGTAAGAGGTATTTTTTGCTAAATATTTTCATTCCAATGTCATAAAAATTGTGTAACAAAACATTCATAAAAATATAATGAATATTTTCAAAAATAATCTTAATTATCAAATATCATATGAACCCTAATGTTTATAATGATTTATAACATTTATCCAAAATGTATGAAGGTATACTTTGTGTTAAAAAATATGTACTTACAATTGAACCAAATAAAACATCTCAAAAAATATTATTAATCCCTCTAAGATGTCATCAAATAAAAACTAGATGGGGTGCTAATGAATTTGAACTGATAATCAACCTAATTCTCATAAAACCATGATTGTATATATAACTCTTAAGACAATATGTCATGAATGATATCTAATCTACAAATTTACATAAACAATGCTCTGATACTAATAACATCAATGTGTCAAAAAAAAATACATATTCTACTACCAATTTTACAGAATTTATTTTTGTTTACCTAATATATATTAGGTTTAAGATTTTGGATTATTAGGTTATAACTAATACATATCAAAACCATATATTTCAATGTTTATAATTCCTACCAGTATCCATTTTTCACGTAATTTAAATTTTTTAAGATATTATATTGTTTCATTCCATGATAAATCTTAATACCCTTCAACTTGACATCATCCTTTCCAATTCCCATACTTAATCCTTCGGAAAAACTATTAAAAGGTGTTGGATGATCATAAAAATAGCAATATGTGACAAAACAATATGAAATTTTTTAATTCAACAGAAAAAATAAACACCCATTATATGATTAAATTTATATAAATGATCATTGATTGAATGAAATAAATCATTTCTCCATGAAAATAATGCACATATTATTTTCAATAAGAACCTCTAAAACCCATATCAATAAAATAGAATCATTTTCTGGAAACATAGATCATCACATTCATAACCCATTTTTAAAACATGTATGAGATAAAATGAACTAGAAAATGCATAGGATACACCCTATGGTAACTCCTTAATTCTTAATTACAATGATATTAAATATTAAACAATGCATTGGAGATTTATAATTGGGCTCATCTATTATATAATTTATATTAGGTTCACCAATTTTTCAAGAGATATAGTGGGGATCAACCTTTCATATAAGCTATATCGGGCTCAGTAAATTTTTATGAGCTATAAAGGTGATCAAGCCTTCACATAGATATATCATGTTCACCCATTTCTCATATATATTTCCCACATTCCATATATTGAAACAAATACTATATTCCAGAAATTTTTATTACAAAATCATTTAAAAAAATTTCAAACATCTATAGAACATTGTTTTTGAGATATTAAAATACCATTTTATTTATAAAGAACCAATTTTAATAAAAATATACATACAGAAAGAGAAATTTATGTTTTAATTGATTAAATATTTTAATATTTTTAATTAATTCAAATATTAAATAAATGTTATGAGAGTGATAAAATTCAATGTCATCGTATTCATTGAAATAGAACATTTCTATTGTATTTTATAAAGAATGTAAAAACATATCCTAAATGTTTTCCATTATTAAAATATTTGAAGGGATTTAAAATAGGAATAAATTCCTCTATATAAATATTTTATATCTAAATAATAATATAAATAAAATAATTTTAAAAATATGCACATTTATAAAGATAAGATTAAATAAAAACAATAAAAACAATTTTTAAAATAATTTCTATTACTTAAATCCTTAAAATGATTCCTTTTTAGAATAATTAAATAATGGGAAATATGTTAAAAAATGAACATTGGGTTAAATTGATGAAAAATTAAGAATTTTATCCAATAATTTAGAAGAACATTGTCATTGAGGATAATGATTTTGAAAATTAACCATTAAAACATTTAAAACAAGGTTTTTAGTTTACATGTCCCTTACCTTGGGTCCAAATCATCTACTAAATTATTTAACATCCAAAATAATTTAATTAATTTAATTTATTATATTTTTAAAATCCATTTTAATTTTTATTGTTCCTCTTATTTTATCCCCTAACATTATACAAAGAGTTATTTAATCATTTAATTTCACTTCAATATTTTTGACGGTATTCAGATTAAATGTAAAAAATGACTATGACATCACGACTGTTGTAAAATATGTAATAACTAATTTTTTTAAAAATAATAATAATTACATATTTATCATATATATAAGTATATATAATAATTTTAAATCCAATCATGAAGTATTTTTCTGAAAAATGAACTGAGTTTTGATCATGGAGACAATGGGTCATAAAAACATCTAAGAAAAGTTTCCATTTTTTAGTGGTCATTATACAGAGAAGATATATAATATTTTGAATTAAAAAATTGGTAAAAAAATTATAAATAAATTATATTTATTTAAATATAATTATATAAACTATCTGTGTGATTTGGTGATGAAAGAAGAATCACATCGCTTCATAGAGGTGGTAGTACTGACCTAGGAATGAACGACATTATCCTTTTTCATAGAATCGAATGGTAAAAATTAATTGATTTATTATATTTTAATAATGTTAAATATCTTATATATATCATATATAAGTATAAACGACATTAATAAAATTATTCATGAGTGATGAAGTGGGAAAATTAATTCCATCGGCTTGTGTGGCGGTAGTCCACCATACACATGAATAGTGGATTCATATACAATTTTATAAAAGATATTGATTTAGGTTATACCATTAATATCGAATCATGTAAGTATATATTATATAATTAAGATATTATATAATCTATTTTTAAAATAATTTTTATGAGGAACATGAAAGACAAAAAATATGGGTTAAATATAAAACATCTTCTTCAAAACATGTCATTATGACTATTCATAAAGCCCATATAGATTAGTTTTCTGATAAAAAAAGAAATAAATACTTGGGGATGTAATTATGGAATTTATTTGGGTTTTAATTTAATGATATCAATGTAATTGTAAGTATAAATAGTAGATGAGCAGAGGTGGTAATTTATAAGTTAGGGAGAGGACAATGTTGGAATTTTTGAAAATAGAAAATATTACCCTTAATTTACACAATAGAGAGGAATTTAATTGGATAATTCTCAATAACTATATTATATAAGGATTAATTATTTCTGTAATATTTAATTAATTATTTTATTTAGGCTATTTTATCTCGTAATTTTTTAACCCTTGATAAAATCATCTCCATCTTAACCGCTATGAAATATTTTTACAGTATTCACTATTCACTATTTTAAAAAATTATATTTAAATTCTTATATAATATAATTTATATTAATTATAATTATTGAATTAATTTTATCATAATATTTTCATATAAATGTTATAATTTAATATAAAATATATCTCACATATTTGTTGAAAAAGATGATTTTGATTAAATATATTTTTCAAGTATAAGATGGTCTTATATTAACTCTAAAACTAGTAATCATCTATAAATATATTTAAATTCATATTTATAGATCATGTATATACATTATTTTAATTATTCTTCATTTGATCTTATTATAATTAAAAAAATGAGAAACATTATTCAATTTTAAATGGTTTTTATAAAAATTTGTTTTGAATCCCAAAAATAAAAATATAATAAAATTAATTATATAGATTAATAATATTTACTTAATTTACTCAAATAGTGGAGACCATGGAATACTCCATGGCTCTAGAAAATTATTATAATTAAAAGAGTTAAACAAGTGATCAATATAGATATAGGTTCAATGTAGCAAAATAGGCCACCAAAAAAAGAGAAGATACCCAACATTAAACCTCTATTTCTACCCCCCACCCCCATGAAATCCACCTCATCCTCTTGGAAGTCTTCCACTCCTATATTGCTTAGTGGTCTACCACTCAGTACCATGACCACCAACATCTTCATCCACATGATGATCCTTGGCTAGAGCATCTGTTATTGGAGAAATACTGTCTACACTGCCCCGTTGGACTTTTAAATCCCCACTTATGGATTTCCCACTCAACATGTCCTGTTTGGAATTGTGATCTAAAGAATATGGACTAAAAACAAGAGATATCAATGATTTATCACCTTTTTAGTCTCATATCTCCTTGTAGAGTTCATAAAAAGATATAGAATTAATCGACTCCAGTATGGATGAGAACATGGATTTTACAGAAGTATTAGCTTGTGTAACAACATGAGTCTTCTCACCCATATCATAACTCCAAATAGGTATAGAAATTGCATGAGAACATGCATGTGCTGGTCACATAAAGCAATCAGCCTTCCCAAATTCATTAACAGGAATTGCAGCCACCGAGAGCCTCGTATAATTATTAATAGCCAATGAAGCTGGTAATTCAATGCAATCAGCCTCCCCAGATTCATTACTAGGAAATGAACCCTCCAATAAATCAGGGTAATGTAGTATGAGTATCCACATTAATCTATGCAACAATATGCACAAAAACATCCATAGGAGTACCCTCATTTTTGTCAAAGTCATCAAGATCTTATACTTGCACATTACCAGCTTGCCCAGAATCATTAACAGTTGTCCCAGTCGAAGCAACCACTGATGAAATCCTATTATCCCCAGTAGTAGTAAAATTTGGAAAACCTGATCTCCAATTCCCCTTCGGGAGTAACTAAACTTCCTACAAAGTCACACAGTCGATATCAGTATCACTACAGGGTTTATCATTGGACACATCTACCAATTTCAAGAGGAAATATTTCCCTTGGTGTAAAACAAAATTAGATATTAGGGAATCCCCTGAAGAAAATAGTGGAACACCTACATTACCATCATCTTTACACATAGGAGGAGAGTGCCCAGATTTTGGAGCCACAACTTTAGAAAAAGAATCATCCCCCCTTCCATAACCTTTAAGAATAGAAACATTATAATTTAAAGGCCGAGTATCATCTTGAGGAGTAACATAGGCATCATTCCTTCCATCAAAAGGAATTTTTAATTAAATTTTTTCATCCATGTGTCTATCATCTACAATTAGTGAATTCCATCCAATGATGATTATTATCCTTAGAATGTCTAATGGATGAATAATTGAGGGACAATTTATGGATATATTCAAACTCAAAATCATGTTCATATTTAGGGTCACTAGAAATTATGCAAACAGTCTCAATAAAAGGCAATGATATATCAGATTCATTTAGTAGGCAAGCAGAATGACCATACCTGACTGA
This sequence comes from Viscum album, assembly GCA_963277665.1. Classification (NCBI taxonomy): domain Eukaryota; kingdom Viridiplantae; phylum Streptophyta; class Magnoliopsida; order Santalales; family Viscaceae; genus Viscum; species Viscum album. The sequence continues at coordinate 1,262,109,075 of OY728122.1, forward strand.
TCCAGTCCCCATATCAATCTTAATTAGAGAGCCAATAGACATGGAATCATCCCAAAGAATATTGTTACGCTGGAAGAACCAATTTAACCTTTTGATATGGATCTAGGATTGCACCATAATATACATGGAATGAGAAGGGTCTATCTAGGGATCCCAGTTATGAAACTAAAAGATCTATAGTTTTAGATTAATATATCCCTATATTCCATCCCCTTAATTTAATCTCATTAGACCGAATGATACAATGAAAGAAGTTCATCCTGATAGAAACAATATACAAATATATAAAAATCCAAAATTAGACTTGAAGTAACCTTAGGTCTTCAAACCTCTAGGATCTAAATGCTTGCGAGCTGAGCTAGGATATGATCTATTGTTTCCAAGCTTCAATTCATTCCCCAAAGAACCTAGTGTTTGATTCAAAAAATGAAAGCACACCATTTCTTGGAATCAGATTGTGAGCGGACAATTAACCATCTTGATAACCAGAGATGAATATGTCAATACTCTTAATCCATAAATCTAGCCCACTACAAAAACTATTGAATTTAAATGATTTTTTTTCCAAAATATAATATTTTATATTCACTTGAAAATCAATATTTTCCCAGCAATAAACAAAAGCACCTAATGTTTATTTTTTTATAATTTCATAAAAGATGTTTATTTAATAAAAAAAATAATTTTCCATAAATTAATAATAAAATTTTTCCCTTTAGAGAAATGAAAACTATTTTTGATGAAATCATATTTCAAATGAATGAATTTCATTATTAAATATTGATTTATTATTAAAGAGAATTAATTTATAAATTTATATTGAGTAGTTTTTAAGCTAAATATTTCCTAAAGATGTTACTAATATTTATAAACACCAATTAATTGTCTAGTTTATAGTATTTATATAATTTTCAGGTTGTCTAATCTTGGTGGTGTGTGTCGTATATGCTATTTAACATAATTTTATTCTTCTAATATATTTTGATGTTAACTTGAATAAAAACATAATGATGCATACCAACATGAGAATTATAATTTCATCCATTTAATAACTTTCACCACAATAACATCTTATTTTCCAATTGAGGAGTTTTCAATATGATTTTTTATGCATGAAGCAATAAAATAAACATATAATATATCATATAATCCACAAATGTATAACATGGCATTTCTACTCTTTTATACATTAACTAAATCACAAAATTTTAGAACAACTTAAGAGAATATAAAATTTGAATAAACCATCTTACGAATAATTACAACATTAATAACCAAAGCATATATAGTAATTACCAATGATTAACATTGATCATTTAATAAATAACTAGCCTCAAAATTGTTCAAAATATTTTAATCCTTGTTCAAATAAAAAAATAGAATGAATCGATCACGTATTCTTCCAAGATCAATATATCATCTATCATCAATAACAATTAGTCATTCATATTAGAAATTTATATTAGATAATCATGTTATATAAAATATATATTTATCATTCCCATAAATAACATGATTCACCATAAGGCCACATCAATATCAAATATGATCGAAAAAGATAATTCAAAAATTAATAAGAAAATAAATACCAATTTTAATAAATCAAAATCTAAATTAACAATCATCAAGGTTTACCTAAATCACATAGCAATAAAATCGAAAACCAATTTCATGGTTTCTAATACTATTTCATTTACATCATCAATATAAATAATTTCATAAGGTTTATCTTTATTTTAATAAAAGATACCCCAAAAATAATTCCTTACCACTAATTCAATTTTCTTGTTTATTAGTATCATTTAGTATATTAGTTTGAATCCATAAAGAAAATACTACTCAAGAACAATCCTAAAATGATTCATGATTATTATTACCAGAGTATCATTAGTATAACACTTCTAAAACAGAAGTATTAAATTATAATTCTCAAAGACATCATCCGTTGTACATTAATTATTATAATAGAATATGTAATTTTTTGGTCTTTGAGTTATCCATTTGGGTTAGATAATTCACTTACAAAATAATGCACATCTTCACCACACAAAATAATTTGATGTATAAATTGAACATAAAGACCAAATTTACATCCCTTTATCTTAATCTTCACATTTCTTCTATAATTTGTTGATTGAGCCAATTATTTTGAACACATTAAACATTTTTTCATTCAATTGATACATTATTTTGGGTGCCTCCTTTCACATTTCTGTATGATGGAATTTTATCATTATTTCCACCATATTCTCTACCACATAAGCTCATAGAAAACCCTATCCACAATTTATTTTGAGATCCTAATTATTGGTTTAGGTATTTCTATTTATTTATATATCCTTATATATTTTGTTTTGAAAAGGAAAATGGTCAATCCCTATTTTGAATATAAAATAATAATCCCACTTTGAAAACTAGGCATAGAGGAAACTCATACAAGTCAAAAAGTCATAGAAGATGACAAGAAACTTGAACCAAATTCCAATCAAGGTCCATAATTACGGAGGGGATAAAATCATTAAAATAAGAATCATAAAATGTCTCATTCCCCCTACTAGAAAATATATCATAGGAGTCATTTGATGATGATGTGTGACCCCCTGTTGAAATGTTGTGTCTTTTTGGTCAATAATATGTGAAAGAAAACCCCTTTAGCCCACACAAGAATATGAGAGGAGGACCTAAAGATAGGTGTTAGAAAAACAATCCCTCTTTCAAGCCTCCCACATAAGATATCACCAAGTAATTCACTAAAATTTCAACCATGTGAAATACAAAACCAGGTAAGAAACTGTATACATTTTCATTCTCAAATTTGGATTCTCATAATAACATCATTGTCCAGCACTATCGGTGGTAACTTGATTCCTCCATGTTCTAGACATTTAATAATACCAAATATAATTATATGAGAAAAAATAATCATAGTAGTAAACAAAAAAATCACTATATTTTAAAATTTTATATTATATAATCCAATATATAGATTTTTGAAAATTTCTAGCATATGTTTATGTTCCCTATTATTTTTTTTCCTTAATCCAGATTCCAATGTTTCAACTAAAATTTATTGGATACCAACTATAAAGACCCTGACCATTGTAACCTAAGGCTCGTTCTTACTTTATAATATTTTCGTAAGATACAATTGATCACATCCCAAAATAACTTATTGTTTAGTAGTCATGGTAAACTAGATAAATACTTGATTCTAAAAATATATTTGAAAACATAAAATTAAAATCCCTATGAATGTAAATATTACACATCCTTGAATTCATTTAAATAATACTTATTCTAATCATAGGGATTTGAGAAAAAATATGGGTGCGCTTAAATGCTTAGTAAGAGCTTAATATAGTGGAATCTATCATGATTAAATATTTAATAATTAATATGGTATATTAAATAATTGAAAACACATTCCATCTAAAAAATAACACGAACATGACAAATAATATGATATGAATAAATAATGATCAAATAATTCTATATAATTAATATCATGATAATCAAACATATCCATGTATATAATAACAATTAAATTAATCAAATCAAATCCAATAAGGAAATTCAAAATGTTATCCATTGTAAACTTACCACCAAGGCATCATGCTGAGAAATATTAAAAAAATGTGTAATGACTTATCCAAATACCCAAAATTGTAAGCCTAATGAGACCTTTTTATGGATCAGGTGGCTATAGTGGGCCCTTAATATTAAATACAAACTCTAACACAATAATCATATGAATGGGGTAAAAAATATCAATTTAAACATTCATATAGAAAAACTATCATAATTAATGTTAATAAATTCCCAATAAACCAAAAAAAAATCATAACATATCTGGTGTATTATAGTTTATTATATGAAAATAGAACAAACATAGAAAATATGATCACAAACCATCCATATAAATTACAGGGATGAATTTTTTACATGATATAACTTTTTATTCATATGTAAAATAATGGTTGTTTTCATTGATGAATTGAAATTCCATATAAAATTTATTAAAACATTATTTCGGAAAATAATTTATAGTCTTTGAAAATATATTTTAACGATTAATAATTCATATATTATATTTGAATTCATTTTCATTGAAAATATCCTTCAAAAAATGTGAAGGAATATTTAAGAAAAATTATGGACATGATGGTGGGAAAATCCATTAATTTTGTAAACATTATATATAAAAATTAGTTATATATATATATATAAAGAGGGGTTAAGGTGGACCATTAAGAAAATTTTAATAAATTTAAATTTTAAATCCTTAAAGAAGAAGGTTATGGACCATGTGAATTAGATTTATGAATAAAATTGTATAGAAAATAATTTATTGTAAAAAATTAGAATACATTATTATTAAAGATAAAGATTCTCAATCGAAAAGATGATAAAAGATTGATATCACTTACAAATAACTTTATAGATGTTTCATTTAAAATAATTTAGTGAATGGAAACAAAAAATGTGAAACACATTTATAATAATATTATAATAAAACATATGTTGGTTCAACCAAATGGGAGTATTTTACTTCCACCACAAAGAACCAACAACGATAATAATCTCAAAAATAAAATAGATTGTAATAGAAAACCATAATCGCTATTGTAACTTCTCAATCATAATAAAAATGAAATAATAATCTCAAATTATTTATGAAATATAGAAAATAAATATTTTTATTATATTACATGTTAGACAGGATGTATATACCACTCATAAAATGAGAAAGGTTTATATCATAAATATATTTACCTACGAAACAATATTTGAGTTGAATAACCCTTACATTGATCATTTCATTTAATTGAGAATGAATTAATGGATTTTTTATGTGTTTAAATTTAAATCCAAATTATACATGTATAAATACATAACAAACCAATGTAAAGAACAATTTAAACAAACTTATGTCCTAAAAAATTCAACAAAAAATATTTATAACCCAAGGAAATTAAATTGAGGGGAGAAACAATTTACCCCTTAATAACAATCATTTCACAAAATATAAGTATAATTAATTAAAAATGAAGGATAAAATAAAATGAAAAATTATGGATTTATGATAATAAATATTAAAAGGGAATTATAAGCACTATATAAATGAAATTAGTTTCATTACATTAAAATATTCCTCAATGAAAGGAAATCGAGAGGAAATCCCTCATCCCACGTCTTGAGATCCTTCTCACATGTTCAAATATCATGTATAATAAATATATTTTTATTATAAATATATTATAGAACATGATTATGTATGTAATTTCATATATTCTTTTCTTAAAACCTTTTATCACCCATTTAAATTCAATCTTTTGATAAAATCACCATTTTGGGTAACAACTTATTTTTTCATGTATATTTGGGATATTTAGTTTTTGTCGTTGTACTTATATATTCAATAAATAATATATAAAATGTTAATTATAATAAAAATATAATTTATATTTATTAAATACTTATTTAGATTAATCCAAAATTTTAGTGATAAACAAATGAATTTCAGCATTCATAGAGACGATATGTGGTATGTATGCATGAACGATGTTTATATTTTATTGAACAACGGAATGAAAGAAATTTAGATTTCAATAAATATTTCCAGAATTAATTTGATACCATCGATATGATATTTATTCATTAAATTCATCCTTATTACCCTTCATGAAAATTTCAAATAAAAAATGGATCACATTGCTTTGTAGATATGGAATTCCAAACGTACGAATGAACCACGTTATCAATTTCCATCATATTGGAAGGGAATAAGGGAAATATAATTTAATAATTACACAATAATATTTATTTAATAAAACTAATATATATTAATTATTCATATAATTATTACCATCGATGTGAAATGTTGATGAAAAAAGAACTACACCGCAACACGGAGATGGTAAGCCATACGTACGTATGAGTGATGTTTTAAATTTTTATTGTGTGAACAAATAGATGTAAAATGTTTATAACATAGAAATAATAGGATATAAACATATTTATGAAACATATATTATTATCTTGGAATTGGTAAAACACATTAATAGGATTAATAAGAATAAATAAAATTGATGGACTCAATAAAGATGATTACCTTATCCTTGGCTAAATTCATTTTGGTCTCATTATGATTGACTTATAATATGTCTTTTAAAATTATAATAACCTATAGAACATTTATATGGGAATTTATAGGTGAATTTTAAAGGTATTATTGAGATAAATGGATAAATATATTATAAATAATAGAGAAAATGGGTTCTCATTTATAATTTTCGGGGGGGGGGGTATATATTTGAAATATCTAAAAATATTACTTTAATATAAAATTTAATTAATGTATAAATGAGAAAATCAATTTAAATTTATGATAATATAACATTAATTTAAATAATTTCATCCCAAATAAATTATATGAGTATTACATATGTTTTTCCTATATCGTTTAGTTTTAACCCCATTACCCCTTTTAATGATTACAATAGTATTAATGTTACCCATTATATAATGTTACTAACTATTTCCAAGTGAGGAAAAACCCCAAAAATTTTCTTTTATATCTTAAACTATATACCATCAAATTTTCTAAATATATTCTATTTTATGAATTTTAAATCGTTTAATGGAATATTGATTTTTATAAAATATCATTAATGACATTTTTAACAATATTAATTTAATATGACATCAAATGAATAATTTAAAGGTTAATTTCCTGTATAATACTTTAATACATCCCTATTATCATTTATAAATATATAAAATTAATGAAAATAATTAAATGTTTATAATTATATTAGTTCCATTACATTTATAATTATTAAATTTGAATTTCAACTAATTGAATAAATTTACTATCAATGTTTTGATACTATTTATGGTAATTATTTGATCATATAATATATTAAATATATTTCTTTGAAAAAAAAATATTTATATCTCCTATGAGTAATTCGAATGAAACATCACCTATGTTTATCGTAATGTCATATATTTATAGTGAAAAAAAATTATTTTAATTAAATAAAATAACACAATGTTCAGAATAATATTAAAATAAAAAATCGGCCATATATTATAATTTAAGACCGGTAGTATGTTTTAAAAAATAAAACATTTTTAGGTTCATTTTCGTATCCTTGTAATTTTATTTTTAACAATAATTACCAGATTTATGGTTACTATGTGACAATTAATTTATTTGGATTTGTTTCACAGTGATCCAAAATAAAAGGGGAATATTTAAAAAATATAGACTTAGTAATTCAGTATGTAGAATTTATTTCTCGGGAATAAATTTAAAGAAGTTGTAAAAATTAATTTACAATAAAACACCAAATTTAAGTCTTTGAAAGTCCTCTGTAGAGAACCCAACCAGAATGGTAGGTATAGAAATAGCTGTTTGAATCTGCACAATCACATCACTTATATCGGGTCACACTAATCACTACATTGCCTAATTCCACAAAGGAATACATCAAGGCATTGATCATCTACACCAAAAATAACACGTGTGGGGGAATCCAGTACATGGGTGACTAAAACAATACCCAGTAGGGACCCCAAATCACAAAGTTAAACCGCATGGCAATACACAAACAAGACTATCAAATAGGAACATGAAGTGCAGCCTCTATAAAATATAGTGAAGAGAGTCACTAGAGTAACATCACCCAGGTATAAACTAAAGTATGAAATGAAAGACTATTATTAGTAAACACTTAACACCTTGTACTACTAAGGCAGTCAACCCTAATGAGTCACATTGGCCTTCTAAGGCACATAGACTAGCGCATCACATTGGCTTACTGGGGCACCTAGACTCTCATATCACATGGGTCTATGGGGTAACCTAGACTCATTCCTCACTTCTAGATGCTGGTGCACCTACACCCGCTCTATAGGTTCACCTAGTTTTGAAGCTAGACCTGCTCATCACATTTGCCTACTAGGCCACCTAAACCAGCTCATCATAGTCAGATCGTCGTAGCCAGTCATAGGATTTACTCTCATGGCATACTTGATTCTAGTAAAATCCATTCCTCAAGCTATCGATCAAATATCAACTTCCATTAATACCCACATAGAGTATATCAAAAGGAAAAATTTATTTCAATGGTCATAACACCATAAACAAATCTTCAATAAAACATTTAGTTTGAAAGTTATGAGCCTTTTTCTAAAAACGTGCCTGTCGAGTCCAGGCCTGGTCCGACTCGGTTCGGCTGACATGACCCGACCCTATTCAGACGACCCGACTCGACCCCATCCTACTGAACCGACCCAAGCTGGTTGGGTCTACGACAGCTCTGTATGACCTAGACTTTCCTATTGGGATGTAGGTCTAGCCCACTAGGCCACTTAGCGGACTGGTCATCATTTAGTCTGGTCCATTATGGAAAGCCGGTTTTTAGGTAGTCGAGCCACTCGAAAGACGGGTCCATCCCTTCGGGCAAACCGATTCTAGCGTGTCGGTTCTATCCAGTCAGGACATGGTGATTTTCATGTTCTTCTGAGCCCCCAGGCGGCGACGTTTCACATGTAGGTTCACTTCTTAGTCACCTCACATCTTTTTCATGGGGTCTAACAAGGTTCCATCTAGACTGTGGTACTTCGGGGTGTGGTACGACGGATGTTGAAGGCCCCCTTTGTAGTTGGTGCCGACAAGTGCTTCTGCAGGCCAACAGACTCTCTTCATTGGTCTGTTTTCTGATCAGTAAGTCCCAATGCTATCCTTAGGTCGCATCCTCAACTGTCGTGTGCTCCAAGCCATAATTCCATTGATTCGGTAGTTTTACATCTATCGAGACCTCCTTGAAAAGTTGTTTTGCAACCATATGGGGTCTGTCAGAAAAGAACATGAAGAGGGAGAGAGATCACTATAAAAAACCAAGGAAATGAATGTCGACATTTTTCTTTTGGCCTAAATTTTTTGTGTTAGAAAATATAAAGGCGAGACGTTAAAAAAAATTGAGACAATTTAATACCCTCTTCAATCCCATCATGTTAAAAATCACATTCCTATAATGATAATTGATCTTTGAGTCATTATTTTTATTTAATTGGCCCATGTTCAACATTTATAATGGAAGAATGGGGGAATGGTAAACAAATATAAATAAACCCTTACCCAGGTTTGGATTGATCGCTAAAGAAGGGTGAATCTTGAATCCTCATTCTTCAATCTACCAACATCTGATCCAAATTCATTCATTTATCTATCATCATTCTTTTTTCGTTCCCACATATCTTTCACTAAAAAATTCTCTCCAAGGCTTCTGAAAAACTTTCTAGATCCTACCCTAATCTAGTATCTATATTAATCAAGATAATGGAGGAAACACATTTTAGCGTTTCTGTTATGTTGAGTCACTGTGTCTTCACATTTCAGTTCCAAAATCATTATACAATTTCATTTTTGAAATGAAGCATCTAGCTCGACATTGCATTGTGGAGAATATTTTTTTAATAAAATATACATTCTTGAGTTTATTTCGTTTTTCCTTAAAACATTCAAAATTTATCATTTACCCTCAACCTGTGATAGTTGAGGTTAGGCCCTCCCTATGGAAAGAAGACCATGATGAACTAAAAGGTACTCTCGGATTTCCAATATAAGTTACCATTTATGAGTTATATAATTTGAATATAAAATAATTTCATTTAATTATTTTATTTGCAGTCACATCCCAAAAACTACTTTCCATAACTGACCTATGCTGGCCAATGTTAGGCTTCAATTAAGGATAACTCTCCATTAAAAACACAATAGAGGCCTCAAGTTGTCCATCAGAGACACCATTCATGAGTTATAACATTTGTAAAATAAAATAATTTTATTTAAAATTATTCCATTTTTGGGTTTTCCCAATTGAGGTCTCTAAGGACAAATGTTATGTCTTGCATAGGTTAAAACCACCATCCTGAAGGAAATGGAGCCCTCAGATTTATGATATGGGCACAGATTTAAGAGATATTCCACTTTTTGAGGAAAACTGCTTCGGATCCCTATTTAAAAACTGATTAATTTTTGACAGACCATTTCAGGCACATCGGGCATTGGAATCAAACGTTGTCTTAGCACCGAGTCATAGAAATTACCACAAAATTTTGTAAAAATAAAACATAGAAAATCAAGGACATTACATTCTCCCCACACGAAGTTTTTGCGTCCCCAAAATCTTAACAACGGGAGTCCCAAATGGATGAGTGTATGAGCACAAACCTGATCCTCCCACTCCCACATGCTCTCAGGGATATTCATGTACTTCAACCAAACATACACTAGAGGAATTGATCACCCATATAGGGTCATGTCCTATCGATCCTTGATCCCCACTGGAAAATTTTCAAAAGTTTCCCCATTTTCAACATCTTGTTTCCCTGGTCAATGACTTGTGATATGTCATGTACATATCTCCTCAATTGGGATACATGGAAGCTGTCGTCAAACAGTTCTAACTACGGAGGTAAAGCCATGTGGTATGCCACCTGGACTACTCTACGCAGTATTAGAAATGGTTTGATGAACCATGAAGATAACTTACAGTCCTGACCGAATAATTATATCTCAACATTATGTGAAACATCATCTTTACCAATGGTATAAAACAATTAGTAAAGGATGGACAACCGTTGGTATAAACTACACAAAAGGTTGTCCAAACCGGTGAGTCTTAAGCCATGGGGATAGATATATCCGAACAGTTCTATATGGACCACTGGGATATGTCTAAAAAATTGAGTATATAATAACAGTTCATTGAAACCATTGGAATAAATGTTTACAAATACATTAAAACCTTTGGTTATATCAAAAATCCTCTCTATACAAATGGTTTAAAAACTGTTGGTATAGATTTTTTCAACTGGTATCTCGCAAATTTTGGTAAATATCAATTAAATATACCTATACCAATGGTTTATAAATATTTGGTATATAATATTATTATTGGATTACATAAAACAGTGTGTATAAGTTCTATTTCTATAGATATTTAAACATTTTTTAACCATTTGCATAACCTTTATGTACCTAACACAGTGCATCTATAGCACTTCCACTATCATCTAATAGCAGGCTTGCCTTGCCTTTTCATAATTCATAAAAAATTACAAATAAATGTAGAATACATACAGAATTATGTTGGAATTCATAAAAAATTCATACAACACATAATTTATACAGATTTTTAAATACCTACAATTCTTTAATTAGTTATGCTCTACACACATACAATGTAAAAACAAAATTCATAAGGTAATTATAGCATGTATACACATATAACAAGTATACAAATAAAAAAAGTATACCCATAAACCATTAATACATATTTCAAATGTTAATTACATACATAATGAATTAAATATAGAATTCAGGTGGTTGGGGTGCTATTCAGGGGGTTGGGGTGGTTGTATAACGGGGTAGGGTTGACCTGGGGGTGGGGTTGTCCTATGGGATAGAGCGTGTCCAGGGGGGTGTCCATGGGGGTGGGGGTGTCTTTGGGGTGGGGGTGTCCAGGGGTGGATTGGTGTCCAGGGGGTGGGGCTGTGTCCAGGGGGTTGGGGGCCTTTCCATGCTGGTAGAGAGTGTCCATGGGGGTGGGGGTGTCCAGGGGGTGGGGGTGTCTAGGGGTGGGGTGGTGTCCAGGGGGTGGGGGCTATCTAGGGGGTGGGGTGGTGTCAAGGAGGGATGGGGGCCATCTAGGGGTTTTGGTGATGTCTATGGGTTTGGGGTATTTCCATAGGGGTGGGGGTGTCTTGGGGGGTGTCCAAGTGGTGGGGTGGTGTCTAGAGAGGTTGAGGCCGACTAGGGGGTTGGGGGGCTGTCAATGAGGGTGGGGATTGTCCATGTTGGTGGGGGTGTCCAGGTAGGGGTTTGGTGTCCAGGGGGTGGGGGTCATCCTGGGGGTTGGAGGGGGGAGGGGTTTCAGGGGGTAGGGGTGTCCAGGGGGAGGGCGGGCTATCCATGGGGGATGGGTGTCCAGGGGGTGGGGGTGTCCCAGGGGTTGGGGGTAGTCGTAGGGGGTCGGGGGTGTCAAGGGTTTTTTCAGGAGGTGGTGGTGGATGTCCAGGGGTGGGAAGGCTGTCCAAGGGGCTGGGGGGACTGGCTTGGGGTACAGGGTGTCAAGGGGGTGGGTGGGCTGTCCACGGGGGTGGCGGGGATATCCTGGGTATAGGGGGCATCCATAGGGGTGGGCGGGCTGTCCACGAGTGGGGGGGGGGGTGTCCACAGTGGTTCAGGGTGTCCACAGGGAATTGAGGGTGTCCATGGGGGGTTGGGGTGTCCATAGGGGGCGTGTCCACAGTGTTGGTGGGGCAGTCAAGGGGGTAGGGGGTCCTGGGGGTGGGTATGCTATCCACATGTTTGGGAGACGATAGATGGGGTACATGGTGTCTAGGGGGGTGGGTGGTGCTGGCCACGGCGGTACGGGGTGTCCTGGTTTGGGGGGGGGATAAGGGGTGTTCAGTGGGGGTGGGCGGGCTATACAAGGGGGTAGGATTGGGGGGGGGGGAGGCTGTCCACGGTGGTGGGGGCCTATCCATGGGTGGAGGGGGTGTCCAAGGGGGTGGGCGGCAGTCCATGGTGGTGGCGGGGCTGTCGAGAGTGTAGGCGGTGTCCAGGGTGTGGGTGGGTTGTCCATAGGGGTGGGAGGGCTATCCACGTGGGCGGGGAGGGTGTCTAGGGGTACGAGGTATCCAAGGGGTTGGGTGGGCTGTCTATGTGGGTGGCGGGGCCGTCCAAGGGTATGGGGTGTCCAGGTGGTGAGCAGGCCATCCACGGGGGTGGGAGGCTATCCATAGGGGTGGGGTGGCTATCTATGGGGTACAGTGTGTCCAGGGGCGGGCATGGCTATCCTAGGGGAACGGGGTGCCTAGGGGGTGGGTGGGCTGCCCAGAGGGGTGGCAGGGCTATCCAGGGGGTTGGGGGTGTCTAGGGGTGGTGGGTAGGCTATCCATGGTGGTGGGGACTGTCCACGGGGGGAGGGGATGTCCTGTTCAGTGGGAAGGTTGTCCACAGGTGTGGCGGGGCTATCTAGGGGGTACGGGGTGACCAGGGGGTGGGTGGGCAGGTCATGAGGATGGGGGCTATACTGGGGGTACAAAGTGTCCAGGGGTGTGGATGGGGCTATCTAGGAGGTATATGGTGTCCAGGGGATGGGTGGGCTATCCACGGGGGTGGCAGGGCTGTCCAAGGGGAAGTGGGTGTCTAGGTGGTGGGCAGGCTATCCACGGGGGTGGGGGATGTCCACATGGGAAGGGGGGTGTCCAGGGGGTGGGAGGGACGTCCATTTGGATTTTAAGGCTGTTGAGGGGGTTATGGGGTGTCCAGGGGGCGACCGGGCTGTCCATATGGGTGGGTGGGCTATCCATGGGGGTGGGGTCAGTCTAGGGGGGTCCGGGGTGTCCAGGTGGGGGTGGGGGTGTCTAGGGGGTATGAGGTGTCTAGGGGGTGGACGGGAATTCGATGTGGGGGGCGCGGTTGTCCAGGGGGGTGTCTTGGGGGGGGGGGGGGGTTGTCCATGGGGCATGGGCGGGGCTCTCCAGGTGGGTACGAGGTACCCAGGGGGTGGGCGAGATGTCCACAGGGGTGGCGAGGTTCTCTAGGGGGTATTGGGTGTCTAGGGGTGGGTGGGGTATCAATAGGGGTGTTGGGGCTATCCACGTGGGGGAGGGGCTTTCCAAGTGTTACATGGTGCCTAGGGTGGTGGGAGGTGCTGTACAGGGGGTACGGGGTGTTCGGTGGGGGGGGGGGGTCCACAGGGGTAGCAGGGCTGTCCAGGGGGATAGGGGTGTCCAGGGGGTGGGCGGGATGTCCACATGGGTGGGGGGTTGTCCATAGGGGTGGGGGCATTTGCATGGGGGAGGGGAGTCCAAGGGGGTGGGGAACTATCCATAGGGGTGCGGGGATGTCAAGGGGGTACGAGGTGTCCAGGAGGTGAGAGGGTTGTCCATGGGGGTGGGTGGTTGTCCACAATGGTGGGGGTGGCTATCTAGGGGGGTACAGGGTGTTTAGGGGGTGTGCGGGCCATCCACGGGGGTGTAGGGGTTGTTCGAAGGTGAAGGGGTGTCTAGGGGGGTTGGGAAAGCTGTCCATGGGGGTGGGGGATGTCCACAGGGGAATGTGGTGTCTAGGGGGTTGGCGGGTTGTCCAAAGGGGTGACGGGGTGATTGTGGGAGGTAGGGGGTTTCCACGGGGTGTGCGGGCTATCCACGGGGGTGGGGGAATTCCAGGGGGTACGGGGTGGCCCGGGGGTTGGTGGGGCTATCCAGGGGGTACGAGGTGTCCAGGGGTGGGCGGGATTTCCACGATGGTGGTGGGGTTGTCTTGGGGGGTAGGGGTGTCTTTGGGGTGGGTTGGCGTTCCATGGGGACGGGGCTATTTAGGGGGTACGGGGTGTCCAAGGGGGTGTGCGGGGCTCTCTAGGTTGGTACGGGGTGTCCCGGGGGTGGGAAGGTTGTCCACGGGGGTGGCGAGGCTATCTTGGTAGTAGGGGTGTCCCGGGGTTGGGTGGTCTATCCAAGGGGGTGTGGGGGATGTGCACAGGGGGGGGATGTTTAGGGGGGTGGGCGGTCTATCCACGTGGGAGCCGGGATGTCCTAAAGGGTATGAGGTGGGCAGGTTGTCCACCAGGGGATTTCTAAGGGGGTACTGGGGGTGTCCCGGTGGTGGTTGGGGTTGTCCGGTGGGGTACGGGGTGTCCCGGGGATAGAAGGGCTTCCTATGGGGGTGATAGGCTTTTCCAAGGAGGTAGTGGGTATCCAGGGGTGGGAGGGCTGTCCACAGGGATGGTAGGGCTTTCCAGGGGTGGGGTGAATCAGTTCTGGAAAATCATCAAGTCATGTTTTATTATTTACAGATAAAACAATAAAGATAATGTGACCTACCTAATCACACATATTTTCAGGCACAAAAAATAAAATAACATCAAAGGATAGTAATATCAACCAAAAATGTAATGGATCAGTCAATCCCTCATCACAATCACTATCATCATTAGCCTCACCCTCTTCCTCATTGTTATCCCAATCATCATCCCCGCCCTCCACAATTCCCTCCTCCTCACCCTCGTACTCTTCCCCGACCACCTCATCACCCTCCTCCTCCACCTCAGCCTCCTCCTCTCCCTCCACCACCTTCGTCTCGGTCTCCTCCTCACCATATTCTCAACCACCACTAGAACTACCACATTGTGCACCATATATAGAACACATCGACGACATATATTCATCACAAGTTGTGCTGGCCTCTGGTGGAAATATTGGACGTAAAACTTCCATTAGTTTCATAAATTTAGTGTTTTCCATAGCAGACTGTTTTTTTGTCTTTATGGCTTTTTTTCAGCCTTTTAGGCTTGTTTCTTAACATTCTACAATTCAGTGGAACTATAACACGTACTAGAGGAGGGCCAATACCTCTTCTTAACAATACTCATTCTAGGTCAGCAGCATACTCTACCAGGGTTCTCATCTCCCAACAATTGATGTAAGTGATCGTCGGGCCCAAAATTGTTAGGTTCATGGGAATCAAGGTCCTCTAAAGCATCCTATTAAAAATATTAATAGATTTTTCAATTACAAAATTGAGATAAAAATTTTCAATCTACATAGTAAAACTTACAATCTATTGTTGAGTTAGCTAATTAACCACAATTCTATCTTTCTTCCTTCTACTCAAGACAAATAGTTTTTCTTGAGGCACACATCCTTTTAAATTCAATTTATTCCTATAAAATGACATTTAATGTAGGAAACTATAATTAAAAAGGATAAAAATAAATAATTTCATAAATAAAATTATATGGAATCCTTAGCAATCGAATAAATTATGGAGGAAGCAATAGAAAGTGAAAGTCCTAAAAAAATTGTAAACTATCATACATACTGCCTCTCATGATATAGCATCGTAATACATCCCAATGTGTGGAGGTATTTTTAGCATCAATGTTTTTTATTTCATTTTAATGATTCCAAAATAAAATTCAATAATTTGTATTAACGAAAAACATGAAATGTTTCATTTAAGTACCTATAATCTGATTAATACATTAAAATGGCTACTCATCCAATGACTAATCATCTGTTGATACAGTTCTAATGGACAATCATCCCTGATATGGATATCCTCTAATCTATTCCAACTCTAGAATTCCAACCAATATACAACTCATTCTTATATACTCTCCCAAGATCACCTATATCTATTAGACATGCTGGTCGTGCACCCTCACCATTGAGGAAATTAAACTAAATCTTGCACCAAATTATCAATTCATATACATAAAAAAATAATATATTTCATTAAATAATACAGATTCCTTACCCATTTCTCTGCCCAAGCATTATCCTTGACTTCATTTGGAAACTGTCTCCATGAGAGCGGGCTGACATTAATGATGTCAGAGTATTGGCATGCATCGCCAAAAAACATCGAAATTGCTACCCTAAATTTTCAATCATTTGACAATCTTCATTGTAGTCCACCATCAACTGCGTGTGGCAGTTCCACACAGTATGCATGTTTATACTCCCCCGCCCCTTCCTCCAATCAGTTGATGTATCATTTATGAATGAAAAACAAATATTTGATCAATATATGTATTAATGAAAATAAATAATCAAGTAAAAATTAGTTAGGGTTGTATATGTATACCAGCGGTAGTCATATTAGTGGGCGCCACTGTATCTGCATAATTAGAAGGAACACCTTGTACCGGTGGAGTGGGTCCAAATGTATGCTCTGCTGGGAAAGACTCTGGTGGAGCATGTGTTGAAGAAGAGGGAATATAAAATCCCAAAGTGAATGAAGTAGAAGTAAAAGAAGATGATAGGGATGGCAGGCCGAATGCTGGATAGGGAGTGGGAATCATCATCGGATATGGTATATATTGGTGAGGAGGCTAATATGTAAAGTGTTGTGAATCCATGAGAGGCCTAAATATCTTTTGTGTCCAAAATGACACAACACGATAATAATGTTGGATGGATGGTATGTCAATGGGAGGGGCAGCATCGAATCTGGTACTCTGACCATATCATCTTGTTCTCGTACCACCCCTTCATACAATCACCCTGAGTACATGGACCAATATTAGGATTCTCATAAAATAAGTGTTTCCTAATATATGGATCATGAAAAAATGTTTAAAACCAAATTAATCACATGACATTATATTTTATTTAAATATATATTTGAAATAAAATACTCACTACCAAAACTAGTTGTGGAATGACCATCTCAGTCATGCGAAGATTGTTGTCCATCATCTGTTTCTGTCACCTCTCTTCAATTTGTTGAATTTTCTACATTTTAAAACAAATATGGAATTAATTATAAAGGATAAATAATGTGTAACCAAAAAAATAAATGAGAGGGAATATGGGGATTCATGGATAATTTTACTATCCATTGTTTTAGTTGAGCCTGAATAAATATATAATGAAGTAAATAAATCATATAAGATATAATAAGGAAATTTAATTTTTAGTAGGATAGTTATTTACTATGTTTCATCACTCTATTAAAATCATGGATCATTGATTCTTCAAGATTAATAATGGGTAAAGTAGTTGTTGAAATTAAGGAAAACATTAATTTCATTAGCCCAATTTGATAATGAAAGTTTGAATGCATGTTTTGAAGAATTATACAAACCATCATCTTCATTGCCTGGAAAAAATTTAAAGAGCAGTCTTAGAGTTATAATAATTTTATAAAAATCGCATTAGATGCATTGAAATGTTCACTATGTTAGAAATGTTGGTTTTGTAGGTTGGAATAATGATTAATTCCATATTAGAAAATGCAATTCAAATAAAATTCCAACAAATAAACATTGAAAATTCACATAATGGTCAAGTTGGATACAACATATTTGTAAACAATATTAAATCAATTTGAATAGTAACAGCCTTAACAACCCATGTTGAGGTAAACCAAAAGAACTGATAACATGAATGGATGATTTTATATATTTCCCATCACATCTTCAGGTTAACAGTCAACTCTGACAATTGATCTTTTAGAGTCATCGAAAGTAATAAATGGATGATTTCCTATGGAATTAAGGATACTGTCAATTCCATCATAAACATATATCATGGAATTACATCTATAATGACACTAAATTCAGGTTAAATATGGTCTTCGACATAATAAAACATGTTTCTCCATTGATTCTAATATATTTGGTTAATAGGTAGCAAGAGTGCAAGTCATATCAATTACTCAAAATTCAAAATCATCAATAAAAGTTCCATGCCTCATCATCGAATCAATACATTTTCATCTCATCATCGTGACTTGTCCATGAATATAATAATCTAATATTATTATTTTTTCAACTACAATATAATAATACGCATTTTCAAATCGCGGTCTACAATCTGATGCACTAGCATAATAGTCTATTGTGGCAGTAACCATAACACCATCATGTTGTGTTCTCATTTTATTTCCTCATTCAGTGATAATAAATCTATACCTATCGATAACAATTGATTTAGAGTCAAGATCCACATTATTAGGACCAAAAGTGAAAGTGCTTATTTCTTTAGAGATAGAGTCTGTTAGAAAAATCAATACCAGAAATATAAATTAATATTAAACTAAATTAAATATTGTTTTAATTATTTTAAACATTATTTTTAGTACATTAAATAATAAAAACATAGAAAACTCTTTTCTAAGAGAAGTATCCCCCCTCTAAAAAGATAAAGATGGATGATTTCTATTTATCATAAATTTATGTTCCATGTAGATAGAAATAGGAATAATATAACAGATATATATATATATATATATAAGATATACATATTCAATTTACTTACAAGATATAGTCATTGACCAAATCACAGATGAAAAAAAGATTTAATGTGCCATCTCCCGCACTTCAAGGCTTAATGTCATCAGTATATATGATCCAGGATTTCATCGTATTGGAGGAAGTGATGGAAAACTAGGATTAATTTTCTGTTACTATTCTACTTCATTTCTCATTGGTCTATTCATTCTTGTAGTAATATCATATAAATACATAGAGAAGAAATCCATACATTTTTTAGCAAAGCAACCATTCTTGATAGAACCTTTGGGATGATTCCTGTTACAGACATAAGAATTTAGTGTGAACATATTTCATTCAATTGGATATATCCAACGAAAATAAAAATGGTCCTCCGAGAAGAATTTTAGTTGGAATATGGTCAGTCAGATACAACAGACTTGTGAAAAATTATGGAAGAAATAATTTCTCTAACTCAAACAAAATTAATGGGGGCATCTACCAATGTTTTTTTACATGAAAGACATGGAAAAATTCTTAGCATAATGAACACTAAATAAAGGGCACAACCAAATAACATCCACCCAAAAATTATGGCCCAAAATAAGAATAATTTATATTGTAATAAAATCATGTAGAAGGATGTGATAATCATGAGTCATCAAATATTTTAGCTTCAACTCTCTTATTTTGACCCATTGAGATATTCAGATTGAATAGAAATAAAAAAAATTAATAGTCTCTAGGAATTCCAAAAATTTATTTTTTTCTGCAGGTGTCATCACTTAAGAAGGACATGAAACTTTCCATTTATTTTCACTAATATGCACAAGATTCAATTCGGGTATGATTACCCAAACCACCATTTCACACCAAGATAGTAAATCATCATTTTTTATTCCTTTAACATTTAGAAAAATCGAAATCAACATTTCACATGAGTTTTTTCAATGTGAATTATGTCTATGAAATGATGTTCCAAATTGGTTGTCTAATAAGGGAAATCAAAAAAGATACTTCTATTCTTCCAATTGTAATAGGTTTTATTAGAATTATTAGTTCTCTTTCCAGATTTCATTTGACCCTTACTAAATGACAATCTAAATTCATTTAATTCATTATGCACATCAGTTCCATACATACTCTAAGGTGGATCATCGGTCTCCATGGTATTTTCAAATCTTTGATGTTTATTTCAATATGGATAGTCCATTTTCAAGAATCATCGATGTCCCATAAAACTGAAACTACAAGGTTGTTTCATTCTTTTGGATCATCTATTCTTCATATAAATAGGACATGATAGCTTTCCCTTTGTTCTCCATACATTCATCACTACATAAGTAGAAAATTCATTTATTGTCCACATAAGCGCATCACGCATATGAAATATGAATTTGAAACATGCATCATATGTGAGCACACCCACATCCAAAATATGCTTCAACTATCTATTATTAAATGTTTCATATATAGGTCTATATCATTGCTGGGATCAGAAGGGCCCAATATGAGTATTCTCATGAAAGTGAAATGTTTTTTCATACACAACCATGGAGGAATATTATAAATGTGGAAAAAATTTTACCATGTGATGTGTGATGTAATCAACTTCCCAAACTGATTAATACCATCAAATTAACGACCCAACCTCACATTACGCACATCAACTTCAAAATTAGGATATCTATCATCAAATATCTACCATGAAAATCCATCTGCAGGGTGAACCAACCCATCATTAGTCTTCATTACCTTGGTATCATTCCATATCTTTTTTTCCATTTGACATGAAAATATTTTGGAGTTTGGGGATCAATAGAAAGTGCCACATTATATTCCTTGGCACACGATATGGTCTTCCATTAGCTTTTGGATTCTATTGGGATGTGCCATATTTTATAAAATCATTTCATTCTGCAGTTTCCTCCAAAAAAAATGAAATCTTTCAAGAAAGAATGAATTTTGATTCATGAAAATAGAAGATCCTAAACTAAAATCCATGACATATAGTGGTTTGAGGGAATATTTTCATCAGTTGGAAGTGAGTCCATCATGAATGTATGAACATAATTAGTGGGAGTATTAGAAATCCCATACATATTTTTCACATGGAACAATCTGATTAAAAATTCAAATTTTTTTATTTTACTGCATTATCGATATACTAGTGTTGTGGTAGCATCGTTCAATTTTTTCACCCTAAAAACATCATCATTTTCATTAGAAAGATCATGTGTTCTCATATAAAAATCTTCATAGGTTATAATCCTTTATTTTTCATGATGAATAATAAAATGAATCCAGTCATATAACAAATTCTCCATTCCAGTCCTCTCATTTGGATCATAAAAAATTTGAGATTTCATTTTCCACCCATTGTGATACCCCACAGAATGGTTTTCATGGTGACCATATTTGGTTGTGTGGTATTTGACTTCTTCACGGATTAACCAAGGTCTTCCAACACAATTGTAACAGGGTCAGTGTATTTGACCACTATATGAATCATTGTGAAATGAAAAATTGAAAAACAAATCTACAAATTGTTTTGAAAATCGATTGAGATCCGATTGGTTTCATACATCCAACTTCCACCCATTCTGTAAAAAAATTTCTAAGTCATTTTGTCAAAATCAATTCAATAATATTTATGTCTCATCAAGAATTTATTTAAGTAAATGAAAATTTCTCACTTTATATGAAACAATAAATGACACACTACTCTATATGAGAATCATAATATAAAAAAAATACTATATTTATAAAAAAATTATTTGAATAACTGTGTCTGAGTGTACAAGATCATGTACACATGTGGAGAGAATTATTCAGGAGATGAGTAAATTTTAGATCGAAGAAATTTTTTATTTTTGTAGATTATTTGACTACTCACATCCCTGCCCAAAGGGATGGGGGTGTCCAGGGGGTGGGGGTTTCCATGTGTGGGGGGATGTCCCAGGGGTGTCCGGCGGGATGGGGGGTGTCTGGGGGGATATCTAAGGTGGTATAGGGTGTCTATGGGGGTGGGCGGGTTGTCCATGGGGGTGGAGGGGATGTCGAGGGGGTCATGGTTGCCCAGGGGGTGGGGGATTTCTAGTGGTGGGGGTATATCTAGGGGAACACGGTGTCCATGGGGTGGGAGGGATTTACATAGGGGGTGGAAGGGTTGTACAGGGGGTACGATCTATTCTGGTGTGGGCAGGTTGTCCACGGGGGTGGTGGGGCTGTCCAGGGGTGTAAAGGGTTTCCAGGGGTTGGGTGAGTTGTCCACGGTGGTGGCCGGGGGTTATCCATGGGGTTGGGGTGTGTAGGGGGTGGGTGATCTATCCACAGTTGCGAGGTGGTTGTCCATGGGGTTGGGGGTGTCTAGGGGGTGGGTGGTCTTTCCACAGTGGTGGAAGGGGTGTCCAGGGGGTTGTGGAGTCCATGGGGTGGTGGGGCTGTCCAGCGGGTAGGGAGTGTCAAGGGGGGTGGGCTGGCTATCCATGAGGGGGGTGTTCAAGGGGTTAGGGGTTTCCAGGGGTGGGCAAGCTATCCATAGGGATGGTGGGGCTATTTTGGGGATTGGGTGTGTCCAGGGGGTGGGCGGACTATCCACACGGGCATAGGTCTATCCATGGAGTTAGTGGGGCTGTCCACGGGGGTGGCGGGACTTTCCAAGGGGTAGGGGAGTCCAGGGTGGGGTGTTGTCCAGGGGGTGGGGGCTGTCCCGAGGGTTGGGGGGGGGTCCATGAGGGTGGGTTTGTTTCCAGAGGGTGGGGGTGTCTGGGGATTTGGGTTATGTTTAGGGGCTTGGAGTGGTTGTCCAAGGCGGTAGGGGGAGTCCAGGGGGTTATCATGGGTGGGGGTGTCCAGGGGTTTGGCGCTGTATAGGGGGTGGTGGGTTGTCCAGGGTGTTGAGGGTGTTGTCCAATGGGGTATGGGGTGTCGAGGGGTGGGGGTGTCCAGGTTACATTGATAATCATGAAGCGCAATTTCAAAAACCTATTAACCTTAATTACCACTGGATATGGGTTCCTAACTCACCTGTCCAATAGAAACCTAACACCATATAATTATGAACAAATATTAAGAAAAATAAAACACTCTAAAATTGATTCATAATTCCATGAATAATATAAAAACAATATAATCCAAGAATGTTCACAACAAAACCTAAGCTGAACCTCCACAAACATCCAATACCATCAACTAGTGGTGAATAAATATGTTCACATGGCAATTCTATTTTCTTTCATGAGATATATATTAGAGGGTAAATAATATGTATGCATGAATAACATTTATGAGTTATATGATGGTTATACTCGTTTATTATTGGTGCCTTCTTAGGATAAAAAATTATAATGTACCATAATAATGCTTCATAAATACCTTTGAAAATTGTGACCTGAATTCCTAACACTCATTTTTAATTTAAAAATATATTAAAAGTGATTGACCAATCAACCTGATGGAGTAGGAATAAAAGATCATATAATAGAGTGAATTTTGGTTATATCACCATTCACACGTGAAAATGACCCCGAAGCCACTAATGTGGTTTAAGTGGAAGTTCTACTTCATTGAATTACTTATAGTTTCTGTATCATCATCATCATAAAGTTAGAGTGTGATATTTCAAAGACATTATTTAGGGGTACATTCATAACGCATGAGTATCTTATCTTTCTAATTTTGATAAAAAAATCTATAACTATATTTTTGTATAATAACAAAATAATGTCAATAGACCATAAATTTAAAATAAATCACTGTTAAAATAACTCAGTATCATATTTACCTATTCATTATCAATCATAATTATTCTATATAGAAAAATCACAACAAAATTGCAACCTAAAATGATTTATTTCTTGTGTTCATAAGGAGATCATAATACATAATACATTGCAGATAATTGGAACGAAAATATATAAAATATAAGAAGTAACACGTACCGATTTAAAATGGAAGACAAAAATTACTTGAATCATCGATATATGCTTGTTTTGAAATTAGAGTTAGCACCCACTAGAGTAGGTTGGGAATTAGGGTTCGAACCACAATCTAAAATGATATATTCTTTCTGTTCAAATGGGGATAATGATATAAACAATGGTGCACGAAAATGGAATGACAAAATCTATAATAAATGAACTCACACATACCGATTAAATGCGGAAGAACAAATCATTGGGGAACCAAACCTATTGTGTGGGGAATTAGGGTTCAGGTCGAGATTTAGGGACAAATCTTCGAGATCGTTGTGGTTTAGGGAAAAATATTCTTGATGGTGCATCAAGCTATCATTTTGGGAAATTCTTTTGAGATATCTAGAGTTCGAGATCCCCATAGGCATCAATAATAGTGTATTTTCTTTCCCAATGGGTTTGAAAAACCATTCGGTAAGTAATGTTATCCAAATAGTTTACAACCATTGGGAAAAAACTATTCAAAACTATACCCATCAGTTTGTTTAAACTATTGGGAAAACCTCTTACTCGGTATTATAACCAATGGTTTACTTAAACCATTGGAAAAACAAAAAAACCATAAGAATATACCAACGGTTCTATATAATAGTTGTTATAATGGCCTTTTTCCAACGTTTTTTTAAACCATTGGGAACATTATGTTGGTATATGTGGGATTTAACCCAGTGCACATCAATGAGAGAGTCTATGAAACACATGGGCTTCCTCCTTGAACTCTATGGATCTCTTCCTCCTATCAGAATAAGACTTATTATGGATTTTTGCAGTCATCATCTGCTCCTAGATAACCTAGACCTTCTCTGTTGTAACATGCACCATCAACAGTCATGTGAGCACCGACTCTATAGGGTCAGTCCACAAAGTGGAGACCTGTGAGTCCGCCCTTACAAGCCCTAGAATGGTTCCATTCATGATGGTGTAGTTGTATCTATTGTTGTATAAAAACTCCACTAGATATCAGTGATCCTCCCACCAACATCAAAAATTGAGGAAGCACATAGAATGTCCTCTTGGACTTGAGTTCTCCGCTTCGTTTAGTCATCTGTCTAAAGATGGAAAATCTCTTCTCAAGTGAATTTATGTCCCAAATGACCCCTATAATCCATTCCAGAACTGAGATGCCAAGAATGCTCCTCGATTTGATGATATCACTGATGGGACCCCATGGATTCAAACTATCTCATACACATCGATGTGTCCCAATCCCTCTACAATACTATGTTCTATAAAATCTATGAAGCGACTGACATGGTGATTTGGTCAATGATCACCTAGATGGTACCATGTCATCTGGAAATATTTTATAAATCCTCCACGAAGACTATCAATATCCTTTATCACTCCTTTCTTGGAACCCCATGGACGGAAAGAGAAACTGCTTCTAAGCATAGGGGAATGATATGGTGTGTTTAAAACCCACAAAAATGATTAATCAAGAGATGAACTCATATATCAATAGGTAATACCACCTTCAACATGTTCTTTCATCCCCTGTGTCTCCCTTAACACCCACGTGCGTATCTGATGCATCACATTTTTTAGGAATCCACTACTACTATTGTGGGGGAACTAAAAGGAATGATGTGATCCCCCCATTTCAAATACTTATCATGTGTATTCCCTATGGACAACATAGAACATAAATACCCAAAGTCAGTATCATGTATTTGTGGATCCCTAACTCACTTTAAGAGTGGAGTGGTAACGACCACTGATTAGAGGTGGGATACACATTCTTTTTCCACAATAGATAAATGTAATGTGGTAAAATAAATTTTTGCCTTTTTAGAAACTACAAATTGGATCTCCTTCATAGAGAATCTGCTTCCACGTTTCCCTAACAAGGAGTATATACTCTCTCCATGTCATAGTCTGGGATGAAATTTTAGAAAATGCATCTGTCTCAAATTTAGAACTTTTAAGAGACGATATACATGAGACTATTGTGGTCTGATTAAATCATAAACCACCTACCAATCAATTAGTTTCTCTAAATATTCAATGAAAATACTACCGTTGGAAACATAATATCATGGGATGTGTAGTTCTTCCCATGTGGTCTCAACTAATGAAATCCATATGCAATCATTGCTTTCCTATGATTCTAAACAAAACATTGTATGGTTCCGGATTCATCCTAGGGAACTACGTACACAACTCCCACCTCTAGAAAAATCAATATTGGGGCACTCGTCAAAATCTGTCTTAACTATTGAAAATATTTCTTCCACATTTATATCCAAGTGAAAGGTTTCTCACATCAATTGATTAATGTGTTAATAACCCCATCGGTAGTGGATAATCATTTTCCATGGTCACTTGGTTATAGTGCCAGTAATGGACACATAACATTGAACGTTTGATCTTGCTATTCCTTTCCATTACTATTCCCCATTTTCACCCTCATCTCGTAAAGCTCTATCAAAGTCATACGATATACTATTGTTGATATTGGGTCCATCTCGGGGTGTCGAAAAATATATATGTCTTTCTCCCAATGGGGATGTAAACCAGAAACATCATTAAGGGATACGTCCTCATACTCCACCACTACTATTGGGATCTGAAAACTTATGACATCCACTACCTTTAGTGAAAATCTAGAAAACATAAGAGTGATTGTATTCACCCTCATATGCCTGAGTATATCCCGTTCTTCCTTGGTTTCCATTTTTCCCCTAACAAATAAATCCCATTCCATTGATGTGGACAAACAACATCATTTTTCCAAGAACAATAAATTAGATCTTGAACTGTGGATGACCACTACATACCCAAACTATCATCATATGGCCTCGACATTGCCACCAAGAGGTTCCAGCCCAAAATCATACCTCAAGGGTCAGATCACACTATAAACATAAGTGTGATTATTGATTCTCCTCCCATAGGTATCTCCAAACGTAATAGTCAAGTCAACGGTTTAATAGGAAACCCTATGACTTCAAAAACATTTATGATAGGACAAATTTAATAGAACTTTATATTAAAATTGAAGCTCTTTGTAGACACAGAATGTAGCTCAAATCATTCCAAGAGCTCTTGGGTCATATGGCTTGACCGCATGTAGCTACCCCTTCCCAAATCCTCCGTCTCCTAGAGCCTGGTGTGGACCAAATTGTGGTTCTGGTTGTTACATATAAAAAATATAAAACCTAATGTTGATCCACCAACACCTCTCCCATGTCTTCTTCCCTACTTATTCATCTGTTTCTATTAATATCTCTACTTTGGTGGCCCATCCACCATTTCCATGTCAGGACCCTGACGGGTTGGACAAATTTCTTGCGAGATTCCCTTGTCAATCACATGAAATGTATTTCCTCTCCAAGATAACTAGACCCACCCTATGAGCCTTGGTATGTGGATCCTCTATCATCGTACCACCAATAAAAATGGCTCACACGTCCATGTCTATAAGACTAATGTTGGATTCCGGCATCCAAGGACTATTCTCCTGCTTTCCAACTAGTAAAATCGACTAGATGTTTCCACTCATTTAAGGTACAATCAACCACAATGTTTCGCTCTAGCACCCTAGAAAAAGTAGTAGTCCACAAATTAATATTGTTGGCATGGATATTCGTAAACAAACCTCTCTCAATGGTCCATACCTAAAGCCCTGGTCGAATCATATTCATAGTGTAGCTGGAAATATTGGTACACCTCGATGAATAATCCTCAATTGACATGTCATCTTTCGAAGCTATAGAATATGTTGGTCATGCATAGTATTATGAATTTATATAAATAACCCCTTATATGAAAGTGGTTCTAAATCTATTTTCATGGAAGTGTCACCTCATCATAAGATCACCTAATCTAAACCCCACCATCACCCTGTAGAGCCACATAGAAGGCTCACTGCCAAGACCACCATCTAATCTAATGATGTCCAGACTAGACAAAAAAAATTTCCAGAACTTCAATCCAATCCTTACATGCTTGTGAGTTGGGATAACCTATGTACCTGAAGGGTATCTATCGATGAAACTCATGAAGTGCACTCAACCAATGAATCCCATCCACAAGAACTATGAGTACCGTGTGCTACTCCACAAGTGGTGGTCTTGCTGGTACACCACCTAGTAGTGCTATCTCTGGTAAGAATAATTGTACAAATCTCATCACCCCACAGATCATCCTTGTGATACAGTGGGGGAATCATAGCTGGCTATTTATTTTGGAGCATCTTGAAATAAAACAAGATGTGCCATGATCAATAGTTTATACCTAGTGACATGACTCAAGATGGACATGGAATCCTGAACCTAATCTAATATGATTCATATACTATCATTTCTCCATGCAAATACTATTTTCAGGTATCAAGTCTAAAATTAGAATTAAGGGTCTTGAGGTATGGATATGTCAACTTTAGCCCCATCATTGGATTTGCTGACCTTATTGATGAACATAAAATAGTTGATATTGTTTCCCCATAAAAAACTCTTGGAATATGTGTTCATAAAGTTGAACTGACCCCCTCTAATACCACTATATGATGACCCATCCCCCGGGGCCCATGATGTGACAACCCCAAGCCCACCTCCCATAGGCTAGAGATGGATGATCCGAGCTGAGTAGGAGTATCAGAAACAATTGGAAGGAATTTTCCTATCTATATATACACACGAAAAAAACTCCAACCAATAGATGTTAGAAGGTGAATAAACTATGTAAACAATAAAATTTTATGAAAGTAGATAACTCAAGGTAAATGGATCCATAATATAGTGCAAAATGAATCAAAAAAACTAAATGTAAAAGTATATAAAACTTGTCTGTAGAAAACCCTACCTATAGGGAAGGTACAAACATAGATGTCTGATGCTGCAAAACTGCAACTCACCAATCAGGTAACTCTAATCACCATTTGGCCCCGATCAACCCAAGACTCCTTCAAAAAATAGATCACCTTCACAAGACACGACATGTGTGGGCGAAGACTACGCATGATTAAGTAGATAAATACATAGTAGGGACCCAAACCACAAAGGTACGTCACAATGAAATATATAAAGAAGTTTACCAAAGAGGTTCAAAAAGTGTAGCCTCTAATAAATATTGTAAAGAGTGTCACTAGAGTCAGCACGGAAAGGTACAAACTTTTGTATTAAAATAAATACTATATGTCATAAACATGATACAAATTGTACTCTTGAGGCACCGATACTCGAGAGTCACATAGGCCTATTGGGGAACCAAGACACACTCAACACTTATGCCTTCTTCAGGACCTAGAACAATCGTTAATTAAGCCTATTGGGGAACCTAGACCCACTCATGTCTTCATCCAATTGGGGATCCCAGACCTTCTTATCACATAGGCTTACTGGGGAACCTAGAACACTCCACACAGTCATCTCGTCATAACCTACCATATGATTTTCTCTCATAGAATGATTGATTCCATGAGAATATAATACTCAATCCATGGGTCAAATCTCAACATCCATGTCAATCCACATAGAATATATCCAAATGAACTCTTAGTTGTGAGGGTCCCAACTTTGTATGAAACTCATCAATCAAATGTGAAGTTAGTTATGAGTCTTTTTTTAAAAAAGGGGCCAGTCTAGTTTGGGCCTCATCCATCCCGACCCAGGTAGGTCCAGCTAGACTCATTGGACCTACTAGAACTAGCCCATGCTGGCATCCCAGATTCACCAAACTGGGCCACTCATCTGGCTGGTTCTCCACTTCAGCCTGACCCCCGCTTACGAAACAGTTCTCACCCAGCTGAGACACGACGATTACCACATACATTCCAGCCCACAGGGCACTGCATTTGACACAATAGTTTCCTAGGTAGCAGCCTTGAGACATTGCAACGGGGTATTTTGGAGGTCTATATAGATCTTGGTTCTACACCATGGGACATGGATGGATGTCGCGTCCATCCACACCATCAGTAGATGGATGCTGGTGGCCTCTAATCACTACCTGTGAAGCGCCCGCGACGTGCACTAGAGAGGGATTTTGTGGGCCACCAGACTCACTCTGGTGATCTATTTTCAAATTGGAAAGTCATGATATGATATTTGGGTATCCTACTCCACTATCATTTGGTTGAAGACATCCTAACATTGATATGGGGGTTCATCCACATTTGGATCCTCCCAGTATGAATCAGACGTGATAGTGGTCCCTTAGCAAGGAATGTATGGTGGGAGAGAGAACACCTTGAACACTCAAGGCAAAAAACATCATCATTTTTCTTGTGGCCTTTGTTTTTTGTGTTATAATAAATAATGGAGAGACTTAAAAAACATACATGATATAATCCCCTCTCAAATCCCTGTAAGTCAAATAAACCATTCCCGAAAGGGTGATCGATCCATGGGTCAATATTTTATTGAATTAACCTACAATTTTCATATAGAAAGGAAGAACATGGAATAGGTAAACACGTAGAAATAAATCCCTTACTGGGATCAGATAAATTTCTAATGATGGGTGAATTATACATTAGTCATTCATCAATCCAAAAACATCTGATCTGAATCCATTTGTTGACCACTCTTAGTTTTTAATTCCTTGCTTCTCGCAATTCTCCAAAGAATTTCCACATAGGCTTCAAAGAAAACTCTAGGATCCACCAATGATCCCATATCTCTATTAATCAACTTAATAGTGGAATCATATTTTAGTTTTTTTGTTACAGTAAGTCCCCACATCATTATCCTTGAATTGCAGCGTCGTTAGGCTTTTTCATTTATGAAATGAAATATCTAGATTGAAATTACCTTGCAAAGAAACATTTTTTAATAAAATAAACATTCTTATGTTTATTTGGTTATTCTTTAAAACATTAAAAAAATTATCTTTTACCCTCGACCAGCGCCGGTCAAGGTTAGGCCATGTCTAAGGAAAGCACAACCTCATGCACTCAACGGTACTCTATGATTTCCAATACGAGTTATTGTTTATGTGCTATAGGATTTGTAAATAAAATAATCATTGATTTATTTTTTTATATACGGTTACATCCCCAAAACTAAATTCTATAGTTGACCCACATCGGCCAATGTTAGGCCCCTCTAAGGAAAACACACCCTTAAGAACTCAATGGTGGTCTCCAATTTTCAATGCATGTCACCAATCATGATTTATAATGATTTAAAAGATTAAATAATTTTATTTATGGTTATACGGTTTTTGGGTTTCATATTGGAGGCCCGCGCCGACTATAATTAAGTCGCTCCTAGGGTAAACCCACTATCCTGAACGCAACGGTTCCCTCATATTTCTGATCTGAGAACCGTTTTATGATTTATTAACATTATTCAAAAAAACCACTCATGCACCCTATTTAAATACCTGTCATTTTTCTATAGACCATTCCGGTCACACCGGGCCTTTGACTTGCAATCCATCTCTACTCATGGTCTCGGAATTTTCCCTGAAATTTCCAAAAAATAAAACTGGGAATATACGAGTCATTAAAAATATAATAGAAGTAATTTATTTTTAAATAATTTTTATACAACATGGATCGTTTTAAATTTTTCTAAAAAAATCTCGTTTATAATAGAAGTTGTTATTTTTTTCTATTCCCTACAAAATCCATCTTTTCAAAAAATAAAAACCTTACACCATAATACAATTTTTATATGATGATATAAGAAATGATAATGTTTATTCGATATAGAATTTTTATGTGTTCCTATAATTAATTATAAAATTTTCTCAGAAAAATAATTATTTGTTTTACAGAAAACATATTTCTCAATAATAAAATATCATTACATAAAATTGAGTAGTTGTATTCTATGAATTAATCAATGAATTTTTATCTATAGAATCATTTATTTATAATTAATAACTCTTTAGATGATATTCATACCCTCTAATTAAATGACTGTATAATAAATGAAAATTTTAAATAATAATATTTCATTTTCTGTTTACGCTCGATGTCGTGTTTTGTATAAACTATTTAATATAGTTCTATTTAAAAATATCATCATGTTATAGAAAATACCAACATAATAAACTTACTATAATCCATCGATTAATATTATTTCTTCATGTATTTATCTAACACTAATCCATTAAGGATTAATGTGTAATCCAAAAGAGGTTTACCATAAAAGAGGTACAAATCATAACTTAGTAATTTTATTTTCACTTATTCTTACACCTTATCCAAACCTATTGTATCAATAAAAAAATTATTAATAAAGTATAATAAATATTTTTGATATATTATGATGATGATTAAAATATCATTCACAACCACTTTCTAGACAAATAGTTGATGAAAGTATGGCTCATGTGTATGTTTGCACTACCTCCTCCTTGTAGTGATATTAGTCATTTTCCATCACAATATTTCATGTATGGTGATTCTAACGGATTTAAAAAATATCTATTAGATTTATGATTTAATTATACATTTGGTATTATAATATAATATCTACCTTCATACATTCCGATCCATTGATAAACAATATTTTTCCTCTAGCATATGTGTGGAAAACCATGTCCAGGAAGTGATGTGATTTGATTATCATTTCAAAATTAGGTGGTTGGAAAAAAAGTACCAATTTTAGAATAATATATTATATTTATGGAATAATAAGGGTTCTTTAAATTTAATTTAACATTTATCTTACTTATAACTCCATCCAAAGAAAAGTGGAAATGCCCCTCATGTGTATGTATAGATTTCCATATAAACAAGGTAATGTAATTAATTTATTAGAACAAAATTATATTATATTTTTTAATTTTTTATATAATTAAAATTATTTAAATTTATATCATGATTAAAAATATGGATATTTTTGATCTATAATCAATGTGTTAGGACTATAATTGATGAACAAAAACATTCATGAAAATTTATGTTGCTAACCCAAAAATAACTAGTTTTATAGGGGATTATTAATAAAAATATGTTCTAATGATATAAGTGGATCATATATTATATTATATATATTAATATTTTTTAATCTGAAATATTTGTAAATATGAGTTTACCAAATAGGTGGTTAGAGTTCTTATAATGAAAGGAAAACTTGAGGTAAGGGTTTTGTTGTCTTATTTTAAATTTCTCGAGATCAATTTGAAAATTTTCACCATACTTTATTTTTTCTAGTGTGATTTATAACACAACATTGTATTAAAAACAAATGAAATTATTTAAATACTAATGAAATATGAAAAACTTTTTTTAAGGAGAGAGTAATAAATTATCCATTAAATCATAATTTTTCCACTTCTATGTTTTAGATTTCTAAAAATGGTCATCTATAATTGTGATCAAAATGTTATTTGGAGTCTAATGGAACCAAAGTTATCTTTACGGATTAGTAACATACCATTATGAATATTAATATGAATAGTTTTTTTATCATAATGAATAATAAATTTTAATATTATTTTATAATCTTAAGTCATTATGAAAATGCCGTCGTGATTAATTTTTCAAGGTGATGAAAATGGTGTTATATTTTTAAAATAATTACTTTTTTAATATCATATAATTAAATGAAAAAATTAAATTAATAGTATTGAGGAGAATATTTTAAAAAACGGGAGTTCAATTTTGAATTCAACATGTCGATAAATGGTTAGGGTGAATTTTTGTGATTTTTATGAAATTCTTAAAATTTTGAACAATAGTAAAATATGATAAATTACCATAAATGCTAAACACTTGTTTTAATGCATCATAGGTGGTTCTAGGCTGATGTAAGAACACATGGATAGAAATCAATTACACTTATTACTATTTTGGGACACATGATTCAATATTATTCATAGTCTTGAGAAAAAATATTGGCCAAATTATTTAAATAATGTAAATCCCCTCCTCTCCACCACTATAAATACCACCCTCACCCACGTCTTCCTCACAAACATCTAAAGCCTTCATAATTGCCTAATTTTTAACCAATAACCTTATCAAAGCTCATCCCCACATATAAGATCTTTTATTTTTACAAAAAATTTGAAACCGAAGGCCTTAAGAAGGATATCAAGGAGAATATATAAAGAGGTAAAATCCTCTTTCTTATTCTGGGGTTTTCTTTTAAATTACATTAATTTTCTTATACACTCTCATATTCACCTTATCCAAGAGTAATGAAAGCTCCATGTTCATATATATTCTATATGATATCATGTTTATGGAAAAAATTTACATAGCTTAATTCATCTACTCCCACTCTTATAAAGACACAATTCTTTCATTTACCAAAATTGTGGATGATGTGTTCATAATTTCAATTAATTTCATCAAAACTGTTTGTAAACCCATTTTGATGGTTGAAACAAAATTTAAATTGTATCATATAACCACTTTTATGTTCTAAAAAGAAGTTATATTTAAAAAATTAATTTTATATAATTAAGCATGATCATGATTATCGAGGAATTGCAAAAAATGATCTAAACAAATATCATTAATGTTTTAACAAACGATTCTTTATCAATTATTATAAAAAAAATATTTAGAGTATTACTATATATTCGTAACACATATGGATACTATTTTATCACAATTCTATAAATACATTTTCATAAGTAAAAAAATCAAATGAAAATTGGCTATGGAAGTCACGTAAAGAACACACTCGAAACAATGAATGAAACACAATACTAATAATTAATGGGGGAAATTATGTTATGAAATGATCATATAATGTGTTATAAACATGAAAATGTATCATTAATATACTAATAAAACTATTTAAAACCTTATAAAAGAGTTTTAAACAAGTTTGAAGTTAGCCCAACCTGACGTAAGAGAATTCTTAACCCAATTACCATTCTTTGGGGTAACATTTTACATTATTAATTGTTTGGTTTTATGATCATTTGATTGATGAATTTATTTATATTATGTTGTATGATCCGTATTTATAGTGTATACACATATTCATTTTTTTCCATTTTGTCTCATATCAATTATTTGTTATTTGTAAGTGACTTTTCATATAAAATCCTCTTATAAACTTATAATTTTAGAAAAATCAAAATTAATATTTTAATAAAAATATTATTTTTGAGGAATATGTTAAGGTTATTGGGAATTTTTTATGATTAAGTGTGGTCCCAATATGTCCCTACAATACATTGGTTATCAATAAGATGGAGGTCGACAGTATTGTTACTCCAAGTGTAACTGTGGTAGTTACTAAATAAGGTAGCTGTGAGAGCTACATTATACGTTAGTTGTGAGGGTTATAAAATATAAGGATGTCAAGAGGGTTAAAATATTGTATAATTAATTCCCCAATACAACTTTATGGTCATATCATTGTTAATTATGTTTTGTGAAAATCTCATGGAAATTACATTTTTCAGCAAGTATGTATATATGGGTTAAAAGTATGACTTTTTCTCACACAATGTTTTTAAATGATTTTCATAGGTTATAAGGATGTGTATGAAAAATAAGTAATCCGTGATAAATGTTATGAAAATTTGTCCAAGAAATCATGTTTTATTTTAAATGTTTTATATTTTGGAAGAAATAGATATTATTTTTCTAGTATCTGCTCTATATAAATGTGGAATGTTATGTATGTATTATATGAAAATTGACTAAAAATACAACTTTTAAAATATTCTCTTCATATAATGATATGATTTCTTGAATAAAATTCAAGATTATGTAATGTAATAAGTTTGTGTCCTTATAGTTGGTATCCGAGGATGGTTTAGATAAAATTACACGTTAGGATGATGTTAGTAGAATAACATAAATTAATTTTAATCTATGGTTAATTTAAAATGATATAGAATTTAAAGATTACAATGTTTCATTGACTAAGACATGTTTTTTCAGAATGGTTTTACATAGAAGAAATAATGTAACTGAATTGTGGAGGCATCGAGAGAACGATATCCTCCTAAATCTATAGCATGTGGTAGGGATTGGTACCAAGTAGTTTGTTACAGTAATGGATCTATTGACGTAGTTAATAAATGGTAGTGGAATCCATGAAATCTAACAACTAGAGGTACCACCCTGTATCATGATAATTT
The DNA here is from genome assembly GCA_963277665.1 of Viscum album. Lineage (NCBI taxonomy): Eukaryota > Viridiplantae > Streptophyta > Magnoliopsida > Santalales > Viscaceae > Viscum > Viscum album. Next base: position 1,262,144,860 of record OY728122.1, read on the forward strand.
TAGAACATTTTATGAGGCAATAACATCATACTTTCAGTGGATATTCTGACCCAGTAGCTACTGAAGGATGGATTAAAGCATTGGAAAAGATATTCAATGTTACATGATTTTTAGATAATAAAAATGGTAGGTTATGATATTTATCATTTTGAAGGTGGAGAAAATTTATGGTGGTCAATGATCAAGTATATTAGTGATAGATATTTGATTGATTCCATAGAGTGGGATGAATTTAAAAGTGATTTCCTTGAGATATATTTTCCTGAGGTGGTGTGACTTAAGATGGAGAATCAATTCCTTGAATTGATGGAAAAGGAAGAATATTTAGTGGTTGTGTATGAATAAAAATTCTCCTAACTGGCAAGGTATTCCCCATATCTTTTCCTGGATATTGATTGAGAGATAAACAACCATTACTTAGGATTGAATCAAATATATTGAATTGAATTTACCTCCCATGAATTCAAAAGTAATGTGAAACTATTCAAATGTAATGAGAGGGTATAAATGATGTTTTCTGATGATCATGTGCACATTGAAAATAAGTAGAATAATTTTTCCATATGGAATGTTATATTTAAAAATCAATCAAATAAATCTGATGGTAAAAAATTTCAGTTTCCACTTATTGAAATGTGTGGAAAAGAACCATGGGTGTAACACCCGAGACTTTTATGTTATATAAATCATCAAAGGAATCTTTTTCTACACAACACTTGCTTGTCTTTCTTTACACGCAATCACGACCTTCCTCGATAGCTTGCGTCGTACACAATACCGAGTTTCACTAAACAACGATATGCTATTAAAATATTATTAAAACTAGCCGTTATGAATATTAATAACCACTTTTTGAAATATTATAATTTTTATTTTTCAAAATGGACTTCATTTTTGGATTCGGAATATCGAAATTAGCCTAGGGTGAAATTTTGGTATTTTTCTGAAAACTTTCAATTTTTGATGATTAGTGAAACCACTAAGTGGTAGGTTAAAAACTGAATTTTGCATAAAACTTAATTTTACCGCTTCTGTGAATGGAATTTCAAAAATCCGACAGACACGGTTGATATCAGTAAATAAAATTTGGTTCAATGAGATAAAAATAATTTTTTGGTGAATAGTAACTTTTTACTTTTTTTATCGCGGTTAATAGTAAATAGGGTAACTAAGGGTAAATATGATATTAATATTACCCTAACACATGTCCTAATCCTATTGGAAAAGTTTATCTCGACCAAAAACAACCTTAAGTGTAAAATATTATCATTTAGTCCCACTTGGATTAGATTAGGACATTTATTATTATTTAATTCAAAGAAGAGTTAAAAGAGTTAAAATCAAAGTTTATTTACTAAAACATTTTTAATATAGGGTTATACATAAGATAAATTCGATTGTAAATATTCATTAGAAATATAAAAAGATTTCCTACATAATGACAGTTTATTTGTAATTTTTAGACATCAAATAATTTAATTTATTTATGGCACAAAGATGATGCAGTAATTATCTTATTAATGAAATATTGACATAATTGATATTATAAATACCAAAATAAATGTAATTTTAGACTTTTTATGAATTCCACTAATTTTCTAGGTTACTATGATATATTAGTGTTGATTTAATAAACTTTTTTCGAATATATAATTCTGTTATGACTTTCAAAAAAATCATATATAAAATAGTGTCAAAATTGACACTAAATAGTTTTTAAATCAAATATTATATTATTAATTGTTATTTTATTTCTAAAAATATAAGGTTCGGCAAAATGACTTAGATAAGGATATATATATTAATAATAAACAATTTGGGGTTCTTTTGGCATGTTATATTAATTGTATTAACCATATAGTGAAAAAAACAAAAAGACACGGTAAAAGTTAAATTATTTAACTTAGAGTTAAATCAAATTGATAAGGTTAAAATAATACCCTAAACATGTTTAAATCCTATTGGTTGATAGGATTTCGACCCATACCCACTTTAGCTTCGAAATAAGACCCTTTGGAACCATTATAAACCGATTTTGACTTTAATATAAAATAATATTTTGAGATATTCCTAAGGTGCCCCTCTCCTCCCTTATAAAAGGGAACCTCTTCCCCCTCCTCCTCACACCAATTTGAGCACTGAAGCTCGGCCACCCCTGCCAAAATCCCTTCTCCACTTCCCTATAATAATCCTAGAGGTCCTGGTCTTCTTCAAAGACCAATCTTAGTTCCCTAAGTGAAGGATTCAAAGAGGCGTTTCAAAGAAGAGGTAATATCCATTACCGATCTTTTCAATTTCTTTCTTCTTCAACTTCTTCTTCTTTAGTTGTTTCATGATAAAGTAATAACATCAGTATTACTTACATACTGATATTTTATTATAAATATGAAACAACTCTAATTAACCTTCTATCCATCCTACGGAAAAAGGAAATCACCGCGCGTGCGTACGTACGGAATACCGTCTCCACGCCGTGGTGTAATCTATTTTCCGCCACCACCTTAATTGGATGGGTATAATGGTTTAATGAGTAACTATATATGATTATTATAAATTGATATTGATACTGAAATAGTATACATACACTTCAATGCAATTCCACGACCATGGGAACGATATCATCGCTCGTGCGTACGTACGGACTACCGTCTCCACGACGCGATGAGATTCATTATCAATGATTAACCATTCATGATTGATTATAAAGTATATATAATAAGTTCTAACGAAATATATGACATAATAATGATACTAGAATTATTTATATTTATATGTATGTCATCTACTTAATTCCATTCAATTCAATAAGGAAACGAAAACAGCGTTCATGCGTACGTACGGACTACCGTCCCCATGAACGGTGTATTTCTTTCCATTTACTGATTTATTATATATGTATATTATGAATATATATATATAAATCATATTTTATATTCTCTAATTAAGTAATCATGATCTATGTAATCATAAGAATAATTACAAGTTAAAAACACGAACGACAAATGAGACGATTTTACCCAAAAAGCTACTTTAACATGAATTTACAAAAGAACGGGTAATATAAAGTCATAAGTGGACCATATATGATATAATAACAATTAATATGATTCTGGAATAAGTCAATAACATGATTTAAATCATTATACAGGAGGTTCGGAAACTTACAAAGCAAGTCGGACCTAAGGTAAGGGAATATATCACAATCTCACTTTTATCCGAGATTGTTTTTACTTTGGCAATTACTGGGGTGTATTTTATCATCCACATCCATGTTTCCTCAATATGTAATATTATTTCCATCCAACTACAATTGTTTAAATCCAATTTTACCCTTCGGTGAGTTTTTAGTAAAAAAATATGAAAGGAATCTTTTGACGTTTTTCATACGAGGTGCTTTTTGACTTTTCCGACAAAAGTACGAAGAATGTTTTTTTTAACTTATACGGAATGAATGGATTTCTAAAAAATTATTTCCAAGTAGCTTCTTTTACCAGTATTCAAGTTTATTTTTAATCAACTTCTTTTAGTTTAAAATTGTATGACATGTTAAGAAAGGAAAAGTTTTTTTGAAGTAGAAAGGATATTTTCCTCAAGAATGATGTTCAAGTATTTTATCAAAATTATTTTCCATCTAAGATAATAAAAGGGTTCATTTTTTATCCCTATTATTACATGGATTTGATTATGTTGGAAACATTTTTATGAATTCCTTTATCTTATATGAATTGTTTTATGATGTCATGTTGTTTAAGAATCCCTTTTTTATTACATGGGTTATGCGATGATGTATGATTTATGATTATGTGGCACACATAATAAAGGATTCATTATAAGATGGGTGGGACCTATATCTCCCTCCAATTAATTGGGTAAAGATTTTATATCTCATGAGATAGACAGGTCTGGAACGGTAGGTTATACCGGTTCAGTGAAACAGGACTGAAATGAGGGTTACTCGATTCAGAAATGGACTTTGTCCACTAAGATAGTCTTGGAAATGAGTCTTGACTAGCAAGAAATGATTCTCTATGATTATGTGTGAATGCCACAAAGTTTCATGTTTTAGGTTATGATTATTGTGATTACATTTCACTGCCATGATTTACCCCATGTTATGAAATTATGATCTCTTTTACAGGTTAAGATTTCCAAAAGTTATGTGCTTAAGAATATGATGTGGTTGATATTTCTTTTGTTTACCCTTACTGAGCATTTGAGCTCACCCTTTTATGTTTTCTTTTCCCCAGGATATAAAGAAAGGTTTTAGGTATTAAAAAAAAGGAAGATCTTTATGGGAGATTTTGAAGATCTTTCACCACGATTAGAAGATTATATTCCGAGTTTCCAAAGACACTAAACTATTACGATCCTTGTGTGTGTGTTTTTTGTTATGTAATAAGTATTCCGCAAAAGTAATGTAATTTTAATGTACGTCAAGATACGGGTCTCTACAGTTGGTATCAGAGGAAAGGTTTAGTCAACCTTTGGAAACTAGGATGCGAAAACGTTAGTGAGATCCCTAGAGATATTTCTAAGGTATGTCTAGGGATGTCCCTAAGGTTAAGTATACGTATAGGTTATAGTACTAGAATTATGCTAACGATCATAGAATTAAACCTAAGATGTTAGATATTGAAGGTAATCCCCCTTTATTATGTTGTTTTCCCTAGCATTATTTTTGCCTCTCACACTATTTTTTTGGGGGTTTTAGACGATGGCTGGAACCCGAAGGAACCGTGTTGATCAATGCAATTGACAATGCAATGATTTTCCTCATGAACAAACAAATGTTATGGGAGATGGAGTGCAAAATCTTATTGCTATCCTTACACAAGCTATGACTCATTCTGGACTTCCAAATGAGCAGAGAAAGGAACAGTATTCTATTGAGTCCTTCATGAGGCAACGTCCACCTTCTTTCAGTGGGTCTTCTGATCTACTTGTTGCTGAACAATGGATCAGTACCACTGAAAAGATATTTTCAGTTCTTCAATGTTCTAAGCATGATAAAGTCATCTTAGCAGTATATCGTTTGGAAGGTGAAGCTGATCAATGGTGGAATCTTATCAAAAATACGAGGCAAAGAGATGAAATTGAGTCCATGGAATGGGACGAGTTCAAGAACTTGTTTTTCAGTAAGTACTTCCCCCGTATTCTTCGAACAAAGATGGAAAAAGAGTTTCTTGAGCTGAAGCAGAAGGATGATGAATCTGTTGGTACATACGAAGCAAATTTTACAAGACTTGCAAGGTACGCTTCTGGTATTATCATCCAACCTGAAAGTAAAGTTGATCAATTTTTCAGTGGCTTAAAACCAAGTCTTCGAAGGGAATTGGCTATAAGAGACTTCAGTTGCTATGAAGAAATTGTTCGTTGTGCTATCAAGGTAGAAATGGAAGTTGGTGTTACATATCCATCTCACGGTTTTGACAAGAAACGAAAGATGGAGTTCAAGGAGAAATCTCAGAATAATGGTGAAAATAAGATGAATGTTTCCTTATGCACAAAGTGTGGAAAGAAGCATGGTGGATATTGTCTTAAAGGGACTAGAAAATGTTTTAAGTGTGGAAAAGAAGGTCATCGAGCAGCTGAGTGTCGAAGTAATGGAAAAAGGTTTTCTAGTGATGTGAATAAAGCAAACACTCCAGAGAATGCACCACCAACACTTCAAGGCTTCAAGTGCAAGGAAATGGGGCATTATGCTAATAAATGCCCTAATCCAAGGGTTAGTGATGATCAACATGAGAAACCACAGAAGGAAAAGGACAAAGGGAAGTCACATGCGATCACTATTGGCGATGTTGAATATGACAATGATGTGGTGGAATGATTAAGTGTTTATGTAATGGGATTCCAAAATAATGTCGTGTCCTGGAGTATTGGAATATTTATGTATTGGTCTAATGTGGTATTCAAAGTGATTGAGATATTATGCGCATAATGAAGGGAAAATGAGAAAATGAAATGTTTAACAGTATTCATGAGCTCATGATTGATATAAGGACTAAGTGATATCATGGTTTGAGTATATAGAATTTTGAGGATTTTGATATGTGGAAAGTGTTAACTTTTAACATCATTCATGTTTTCACTAAGTTTCAATGGGTATTCAAAAGAATACATGATTAAGGACATTGAATGTTTGGAATGTGACCAACAAAACATATCTTATGTTATATGGGGATCAACGATGGTATTAAATCTCTGGTAATCGTTTTCACTATGTTATGAGAGTGGACTGCAGTATTATGGATAAGCCTAAAGATTAGAGTGGATTATGTTGGACATAAGTTAGTATTATTTAAGGATAGAAGTTTTTTCGATATTATTGATGGGATGCTATAGTAATATAGTTTTAGAAAAAGGACAACCGGCAGGATGGGCGACATCCCATCGCTTCGGACAAGGCTGTGGGAATCGAACCCACAACCGAAGTGCGACTGGCCTTTATCGCCTACCACTGGCCTACAGGAAGTCCCTATTTAGTAGAAACTATTTTTATTATATTAAGAAATATGATATATGAAGTATAAGTCCATTTTAGGAATCATATATGATTAATATCACTATAGAATGACTTATGTATATTTAATAACTTTTTCTAACCATTTTGTTTGAGACAGATGGAATGACCCGTCATTCTATCACATGATCTGCTAACACTTCATGAATAACAAATTCAACTTCATTTATTTAAGAGATGAAGTGGAAATTTTTAAAGGCACGAACAACAGTGAGATTGTACAAAAATAAAGTAAGTATTTATTCTAATTGAAATTCTTTAACTTTATGGAAACGATCTTGAAAACCAAAAATGTTGTCCTAGTGCTCTTATATCTGATAAATCAGATGGTACCTTAGATCGTCACAAATCTATGGCTATGTGATTGTTGGCTATTTCATAGCCATGTTCTCTACCACTCTCCATCAGAACATGATGGTTAGATTTCTCTTCCATATCCATATTTTCACCTATGTGGAAACCCAGTGATTAGTTTATTTGGGTAACCGTTACGTTTCATACTTTTGTTTTTAAAGACAAGTTTTGGTATTCCATTTTACGATGTGGGTTTCTATTAATGAAACTTTTGAATAGTAAACTATTTATAACCCCGACAAATTTCGAGGGCGAAATTCTTTTTAAGTGGGGTAGAATGTAACACCCGAGACTTTTATGTTATATAAATCATCAAAGGAATCTTTTTCTAAACAACACTTGCTTGGCTTGCTTTACACGCAATCACGACCTTCCTCGGTAGATTGCGTCGTACGCAATACCGAGTTTCACTAAACAACGATATGCTATTAAAATATTATTAAAACTAGCCGTTATGAATAGTAATAACCAATTTTTGAAATTTTATAATTTTTTATTTTTCAAAATGGACTTCATTTTTGGATTCGGAATACCGAAATTAGCCTAGGGTGAAATTTTGGTATTTTTCGGAAAACTTTCAATTTTTGATGAATAGTGAAACCACTAAGTGGTAGGTTAAAAACTGAATTTTGCATAAAACATAATTTTACCGCTTCTGTGAATGGAATTTCAAAAATCCGACAGACACGGTTGATATCAGTATGTAAAATGTGGTTCAATGAGATAAAAATAATTTTTTGGTGAATAGTAACTTTTTACTTTTTTTACCGCGGTTAATAGTAAATAGGGTAACTAAGGGTAAATATGATATTAATATTACCCTAACACATGTCCTAATCCTATTGGACAAGTTTATCTCGACCAAAAACAACCTTAAGTGTAAAATATTATCATTTAGGCCCACTTGGATTAGATTAGGACATTTAATATTATTTAATTCCAAGAAGAGTTAAAAGAGTTAAAATCAAAGTTTATTTACTAAAACATTTGTAATATAGGGTTATACATAAGATAAATTAGATTGTAAATATTCATTAGAAAGCTAATAATATTTCCTACATAATGGTATTTTATTTGTAATTTTTAGACATCAAATAATTTAATTTATTTATGACACAATGATGATGCAGTAATTATCTTATTAATGAAATATTGACATAATTAATATTATAAATACAAAAATAAATGTAATTTTAGACTTTTTATGAATTCCACTAATTTTCTAGGTTACTATGATATATTAGTGTTGATTTAATCAACTTGGTTCGAACATATAATTCTGTTATGACTTTCACAAAAATCATATATCAAATAGTGTCAAAATTGACACTAAATAGTTTTTAAATCAAATATTATATTATTAATTGTTATTTTATTCCTAAAAATCTAAGGTTCGGCCAAATGACTTAGATAAGGGTATATATATTAATAATAAACTATTTGGGGTTCTTTTGGCATGTTATAGTAAGTGTATTAACCATATAGTGAAAGAAAACAAAAAGACACGGTAAAAGTTAAATTATTTCACTTAGAGTTAAATCTATTTGATAAGGTTACAATAATACCCTAAACTTGTCTAAATCCTATTGTTTGATAGGCTTTCGACCCATACCCACTTTATATTCGAAATAAGACCCTTTGGAACCATTATAAACCGATTTTGACTTTAATATAAAATAATATTTTGAGATATTCCTAAGGTGCCCCTCTCCTCCCTTATAAAAGGGCACCTCTTCCCCCTCCTCCTCACACCAATTTGAGCACTAAAGCTCGGCCAACCCCTGCCAAAATCCTTTCTCCACTTCCCTAGAATAATCCTAGAGGTCCTGGTCTTCTTCAAAGACCAATCTTAGTTCCCTAAGTGAAGGATTCAAAGAGGCGTTTCAAAGAAGAGGTAATATCCATTACCGATCTTTTCAATTTCTTTCTTCTTCAACTTCTTCTTCTTTAGTTGTTTCATGATAAAGTAATAACATAAGTATTAATTACATACTAATATGTCATTATAAATATGAAACAACTCTAATTAACCTTCTATCCATCCTACGGAAAAAGGAAATCACCTCGCGTTCGTACGTACGGAATACCGTCTCCACGCCGTGGTGTAATCTATTTTCCGCCACCACCTTAATTGGATGGGTATAATGGTTTAAAGAGTAACTATATATGATTATTAAAAATTGATATTGATACTGAAATAGTATACATACACTTCAACGCAATTCCACGACCATGGGAACAATATCATCGATCCTGCGTACGTACGGACTACCGTCTCCACGACGCGATGAGATTCATTCTCAATGATTAACCATTCATGAATGATTATAAATTATATATAATAAGTTCTAATGAAATATATGAAATCATAATTATACATGAATTATTTATATTTATATGTATGTCATCTACATAATTCCATTCAATTCAATAAGGAAACGAAAACAGCGTTCATGCGTACGTACGGACTACCGTCTCCATGAACGGTGTATTTCTTTCCATTTACTGATTTATTATATATGTATATTCTGAATATATATATATATAAATCATGTTTTATATTCTATAATTAAGTAATCATGATCTACTTAATCATATGAATAATTACAAGTTAAAAACACGAACGACAAATGAGACGATTTTACCCAAAAAGCTACTTTAACATGAATTTACAAAAGAACGGGTAATATAAAGTCATAAGTGGACAATATATGGTATAATAACAATGAATATGATTCTGGAATAAGTCAATAACATGATTTAAATCATTATACAGGAGGTTCGGAAACTTACAAAGCAAGTCGGACCTAAGGTAAGAGAATATATGACAATCTCACTTTTATCCGAGATTGTTTTTACTTTGGTAATTACTGGGGTGTATTTTATCATCCACATCCATGTTTCCTCAATATTTAATATTATTTCCATCCAAATACAATTGTTTATATCCAATTTTATCCTTCTGTGAGTTTTTAGTAAAAATGTTTGAAAGGAATCTTTTGACGTTTTTCATACGAGGTGCTTTTTGACTTTTCCGACAAAAGTACGAAGAATGTTTTTCTTAACTTATACGGAATGAATGGATTTCTAAAAAATTATTTCCAAGAAGCTTCCTTTACAAGTATTCAAGTTTATTTTTAATCAACTTCTTTTAGTTTAAAATTTAATGACATGTTAAGAAAGGAAAAGTGTTTTTGAAGTAGAAAGGATATTTTCCTCAAGAATGATGTTCAAATATTTTATCAAAATTATTTTCCATCTAAGATAATAAAAGGGTTCTGTTTTTATCCCTATTATTACATGGATTTGATTATGTTGGAAACATTTTTATGAATTCCTTTATCTAATATGAATTGTTTTATGATGTCATGTTGTTTAAGAATCCCATTTTTATTACATGGGTTATGCGATGATGTATGATTTATGATTATGTGGCACACATAAGAAAGGATTCATTATAAGATGGGTGGGACCTATATCTCCCTCCAATGCATTGGGTAAAGATTTTATATCTCATGAGATAGACAGGGCTGGAACGGTAGGTTATACCGGTTCAGTGAAACAGGACTGAAACGAGGGTTACTCGATTCAGAAAGGGACTTTGTCCACTAAGATAGTCTTGGCAATGAGTATTGACTAAAAAGAAATGATTCTATATGATTATGTGTGAATGACACAAATTTTCATGTTTTAAGTTATGATTATTGTGATTACATTTCACTGCCATGATTTACCCCATGTTATGAAATTATGATCTCTTTTGCAGGTTAAGATTTCCAAAAGTTATGTGCTTATGAATATGATGTGATTGATATTTCTTTTGTTTACCCTTACTGAGCATTTGAGCTCACCCTTTTATGTTTTCTTTTCCCCAGGATATAATGAAAGGTTTTAGGTATAAAAAAAGGAAGATCTTAATGGGAGATTTTGAAGATCTTTCACCACGATTAGAAGATTATATTCCGAGTTTCCAAAGACACTAAACTATTATGATCTTTGTGTGTGTGTTTTTTGTTATGTACTAAGTATTCCGAAATAGTATTGTAATGTCAATGTACATCAAGCTACAGGTCTCTACAATGGGGAATGGATTACCAAAACTAGGAAGAGTTTTCTATGTGTTAATTTTGGACATATGGAACAAAATTTTAATGAAAATGATCATAATACTAATCCAAATAAGAAAATTATTATTATTTTAAATGTGGTGAGATGTGTCATTATGAAAATATGTTCCCAATGAATGGTCTGAATTATGAAATGAAGCAAGACTATTGTAGAAAGGTGTAGTGAGATCCTTTGAATCTACATCAGTAGATGTCAGGCCATAAACTTAGCGGTATTAGACAATGTATTTTATTAATCATATTTTTCTAAAGACATGTTTTATATGGGGTCTAGACATTCATTTATTTCTGAGGAATTTTATGTTAAATTTGAAATAACACCATATCAAACAAGACAATTTTTTTTAAAAAAAATCCGGGTAATGTTATAGAAATAATGAATTTTAAGAATCTTCCTATAGTAATCTGGGGACAACCATTACCTGTAAACCTTATTGTTTTTACCATAGTAGATTTTGATATTTTTATGGGTATAGATTGGCTTTATATTTATCATGCTAATATAGATTGTAGAGATAAAGAAGTTATATTTGAAAAAATGATACAGTTTTTACGCCAGAAAGAACCCACATAATGATAACATATCATGAAGCTGAGAAGTGATTGATAGATGGAAATGAAATTAATCATTCTCATATTGTTGAAAAAAAGTAACAATTTTGATTAATGATGTGGTAGTGGTAAAGTAATACCTTGATGTATTCCCTGATGAGTTACCCAGTGTCATACCTGATCAGGAATTCGAATTCACAATTTGATTAGTTCATGATGATAATCCAATTTCAAAACCCCAATATCGAGTGGCTAAAATGGAACTTTTAGAGTTGAAAAACTAGTTTCTGGATTATCATACTAAATGCATCATTCATACTAGTACATCACCATGGGGTGCTATGGTTTTTTTGATTAAAAATAAAGGTGGTTCAATGAGGCATTCCATTGATTATAGAGGCATAAATAACTTCAATATTAAAGAAAATAGTATCATTTACCTCATATCGACAAATTTGTTATCAGATCTAGGGATATAATTACTTTACTATGATTGAATTTAGATCTAGATACCATTAACTAAAGGTAACAAACAATGGTATCTTGAAAACAACATTTCATAGTATATATGTGAATTATAAATTTTTTAATGCCCATTAGGTAAATTAATTCACCTTCTGTACTGTGGTATCTTATTTATAGAATATTTAATGAGTTCCTTGATATCATTCTAGTTGTGTTTATTGATGACATTTTGGTATTTTCTATTAGTAATGTGGAGGATGAAAAACATCCAAGGGTTGTTTTGAAAACATAATGGAAAATAAAATATATAGAAAATTCAGCATGTGTTGTTTTTTGATGCAATAGATTTACATTCAAGGGAACATAGTAAATAAGGATGGAATAATGGTTTATCCTTAAAAAAAGTGATTTATGGATGGACAAGTCCTAAAAATGTAACTGATATTTTTAGTTCCCATGGATTATCAGGTTATTACTGATTGTTTGTTAAAAACATTTCATGGTTATCTAGACCTCTAACTACATTAACACAAAACTTTGTTTAATTGTTCTGGGCACAAGAATGGGACAGTTTTCAGGAAATGAAGAAGCGATTGGTGAATGCTCCATTTTTCCTTGCATTCATAAAATAGTGAGTTTTTAACAACATTGATGCATCATTGAAGGACATGTTTGTGTTCTGATGTATAATAATCAGGTGATTTCTTATTCATTAAAAAACTAATACCTCATGAGTGAAATTATCTTATACATGATTTGGAATTGGCATGTTTGGTTTTTTTCATTGAAAATTTAGAGGCATCATTTATAAGGATCCAAATGTCAAATATATAATGACTATAAAAATGTGAAGTATATATTCACTCATATGGAATTAAACATGAGGCAGAGAAGGTGGATTTAATTGATAAAAGATTTTGATTGCACAATCAATTAACAACCAGTAAAATAAAACAAAGTTTCAGATTCCTTGACTTGAAATGAACACGCATTAATAACCATGTTAGGTTTGGAAGATGATCCTTTGATTAATAATTTGATGAGTTTTGGATTAGATGTTGATGGTGCAAGAAATACATATTTTTTGTATCATTTTTTTGTGTAGTCATCATTATCAGACAGAATTAAGCAACCACAGAGGGAAGACATGAGATACATAAATTGGTAGAATTTGTTAAAATTGGTAAGTATGCATAATTTATCCTGGATAATGACTATGTTTTGAGAATTTTAAAAATTGTGTGTTTTCTTGTGATTCCCAATTGAAGAATTTTTTTTTGAAGCTCATAGTTCTCCATTTTTTAGTTCATCTAGACAGTAATATGATGTTCAATGACCTTTAAGAGTATAACTGGTGTGATGTAATGAAAAGAGATATTGATGAATTTAATATGAAATGATTGATATGTTAACAGGTTAATGCAGAGCAGAAATTATTGAAGGGGATGCATTAACCATTAATAATTCTAGAATTTAAATGGGAAAACATATTCTAGGACTTTTCTATGGGACTACAAAATAATTTTTGATGTTACAATGAAATATTGGTTTTTTTGACTGATTGACTAACTAAATCTTCACATTTTATCCCTATTTGAGATTCAATGACTTTGGATTATCTTTCATGAATGTACCTCAATGTGATTTTTATGTTACATGGAGTGCCACATTCAATTGTATCTGAGCGGGATCCCAGGTTCACATATAACTTTTGGAATGGAATTCAGAAGGCATTTGGAATGTAATAAAATTTTAGTACAACTTTTCATCCTCAATCAGTTGGTATATAAGAAAAAATGGTTCAAGCATTTGGGTATTTTCTTCGAGCTTGTTCAATTAAATAATAGGGAAGTTTGGAACAACATCTTTCATTAGTTGAGTTTTCTTATAATAAAATTTTTTATTTCAGTATTCAGCTGGAACCTTGGGAGGAATTGTAAGGGAAGTAGTGTTGAACTATAGTTGCTGGGAAAAATTTGGATAATGGATGTTTATGGGACCAGAATTAGTAGAGGAAGTAGCTGAGAAAGTGATGATGATCTAGCAATACATGAAGACAGCTCAGAGTAGGAAAAATCTTTATGCATATAATTAGAGAGAGGAAATTTCTTTCATGGTAGGACATCATGTTTTTCATATAATATCACCATAAAAAAGTGTTATTCAATTTTTTAAGAATGGAAAGATACATACACGGTTCAATAGGCCTTATGATATTCTGGATAAAGTTAGACCAGTCACATACTGAGTAGTTTTGCCTTAGATTTTATCACGGGTACAAAATGATTTTTATGTTTCGATTTTGATGAAGTTTATAATAGATTTATCTCCCGTCCTGATCCTAGAAGTAGTTCTCATGGAAGAAAACCTTTCTTATGAAGAGAAACTAGTTCATATTATTGATATAAGGTTAAAATTATTATAGAATTCAGTAATCCCCATAGTATAGGTTTTTTCCCGAAACCACATAGTTGATGAAGCACATGGGAGTCTGAATATTCTATGAGGGAATGGTACCCTCACTTATTTTGTAAATAAATAAATGAAAATTTTTGTGGGGAAACAATTTCCATATGGTACATATAATGTAACAATCCAATGTTTTACAAATAAATGAAATTGATGAATTACTAAGACTACATGATGAAAACATTGTTTTAAGGATGTAGTTTTAATGTCTTCGTCGAAAAATAATTCTCTCGCTTTTAGGTTTTGAATTTTTAAAAACATCTATCTACAATTTTTTTATATTGTTATTTGGAGTCTTATGGAACCAACATGATTTTTGGGGAATATTAACATAACCTTATAAATTTTAATAAAAAATTATTATGACCCAAATGAATATTAAATTATATATTATTTTATTATCTGAAGAATTTAAGATAAGGAAATACTGAATGAATTTTCAAATAGATAAAAAATGACTTCTAGTTTTAAAATTGTTAATTTCTTAATAATGTATTATTTTATATAAAATATAAATTAATCATATTTAGAAAATTATTTTTAATAAATGGAGTTCTTTTTTAAATT
Source organism: Viscum album (assembly GCA_963277665.1). Lineage (NCBI taxonomy): Eukaryota > Viridiplantae > Streptophyta > Magnoliopsida > Santalales > Viscaceae > Viscum > Viscum album. The sequence goes on from OY728122.1 coordinate 1,262,159,917, forward strand.
TTAGACATGAAAAAAAGTTTGGGTTTATTTTTTGGAATTTTTCTAAAATTTTAGAATGTTTGATTAATTTAAAATATGATAAATTACAATAAATGCTAAATACATATTTTAATGAATCAAAGGTGATACAAATATGATTTATGTACACATGCTTCAAACTCACATGCTCTTATTATTATTTGGGTCATAGGAATCAAGACTATTTATATTCTTGATAAAAAATATTAAACTAATGATTAGAATAAAGTAAAACCCCTCCTCTCCACCATTATTAATACCTACCTCACCCATCCACCTCTCACACCTCTCAAGAGTTGAAAATTTCCTAAAATCATCACAATATCCTACCCAAGACTCATCCCCATGTCCAAGCCCCGCTGGTATCACGAAAAGGTAAAAACCAAAGGACCTAAGGAGGATCTCTAGTAGAAGAGACCAAGAGCTAAAAATACTCTTTTGTATTCTCGTGTTTTCTTTTCAATTCCATTTATTTTATTATACTCTCTTCTATTCCCCTTATACAAGATGCATGTAATCTACAGAATCGAATATATTCTGTATTTTATCATTTTTATGGAAAACAGTTCCTAATATTACATCATATCCACTTTCTCTTATAAAGACATCATTCTTAATGTGTCCTTTACAAAAATTGATGGTGATGTGTTTTCAGTTTCCATTACATCCATCAAAACTATTTGTAATACAATTTTGAGGGTTGGAACATAATTTAATTATTATTATGTAACATCTTTTATGTTCTGGAATGAACTAAAATGCATTAAATTAATTTTTATAATGAAAGAAGTTCATGATTATCGATGAACGACAAAAAAATGATCTAAAAAAATATAATTAATGTTTTATCTAATGATTCATCATAATATTTGATAAAAAATTTATTTATGGTATGACTATATATTCTGGAAACATTTTAATACCATTTTATACCACTTTTGGAATTTCATTTCCATACGTTAAGAAAATAAAATTCAAACTGGACATGAGAAATCATGTAATGAACTAACATAAAACAATGAAAGGAAACCAATTCTCATAATTTATGGGTGAAATGTTGTTAGTAAATAATCATATAAGGTTTTATAAACAATAAGACGTTTAACTAATCTAATAATAACACTCTTTGAACAATTATATCGAATGTTTAAATATGTCTGAAATAAGACAAACCTTAGGTAAGGCAATTCATAACACAATTTCAATTCTATGGATTCACCTTTTACATCATTAATTGTGTGGATTTAAGATCATTTGTGTGAAGTTTTTTTTAAATTATGTTTTATTATCATTATTTAAATTTTATAAAGAAATTCCATTAGTTCTATTGGTTCTCATATCAATTATATGTTATTTATATGTGACTTTTCAAATAAAATCCTCTTTAAAACATCCAGTTTTTCCAAATTTAAAGTGAATGTTCTTATACAAGTATTATTGTTGATGATTATTTTAATGTTATTGGGAATTGTTTAGGATAAGATGTGGGACCTATATCTCCCTCCAATTTAATGGGTATGTGTATGTTGGAGGTCAGTCATATGGTTACTCAAAGTGTAACTGCGATGGTAAAATAATAAGGTATCCATGCGGGATACACTATTATATATCTTGAGGGTCACAAATTATAATTTAACTAAGATGGTAAAAATATTTTTTATTTTTCCCCTAAACACCTTTATGGTTCTATTTATGTTCTTTATGTTTTGTGTAAATCTCATGTAAATCTCATGTTTCACAAAGTAATAATATATATTGGTGACCAGTATGTCTTTTTGAAAATGATTTCATAAATTCATGGAGTAATGTTTTCTTTTTCCTATTTTTTATTTCCCTAACATAGATTTTGTGCTCATACCATGTTTTTATATTATTTTCACCTATTATAACGATGTTTAAGACAACGATATAATCCATGAAAAATATTATGAATATTTCTCAAATAAATCATATTTTATTTGAAAGGTTTTATATTTTGGAAGAAATAGACACTATTTTTGTGGTATATACTCTATATAAATGTGGAATTTTATGTATGTTTTATATCCAAATTCTATAAATCATTAAAATTGAAAATATCCTCAACATGAAAAAATTGTTTTCATAACTAAAATTCAATATTATGTAATGTAATAAGGGTATGTACCTATATGATTACTACCTAATGAATGAATTTATAAATATTAATTAAATTCTTGTTATTTCAATAGCCAAGTGGTTTTATTCATTAACATGCAATTCAATTCAATAGATACTGAGTTTTTATAGGAATTATATAAATATCTCTTAATTGAGGCATCTTTAATGTTGTGAATGCACTTATATATATATAGTGTATATACTACAAAAAGTTGTTTTTTAATAAACCATTATTTAATTGAAGGAATTTATAAAACCATGTGATTATATTACGTGTAATTAATTCTTATTCAAAAAATTACTAAAACATCATGTGTTCTTCATCTCACCATTGTTTCCTAGAGGCATGATTTATGTTAGACAAAAATCATCATTATTAAAGAGTGTCTACTGACCCCTTGATATATTTTATCATTAGTATCCTTTTGTTAACTATATATAATGTTTATTTTTATTTTATTTCTTTCATGGTGCCAATGATTAAAATATTTACAAATCGGTAAGTGTTGGATGTTACAATCACTTTTTTCCAATATTTATTTTGCTTAAATTTTCTGATGATGATATTATATGATCAATCAACCACAAATATTATTTATTTTAAACTATTTATGTTATTTATAAGGATTTAAGGTTTTCTATTAATTTGTATTCCCTTAAATTACTCATGAAAATGAAATATTTGTTTTGGAAATATGACCCTATTTTTCTCTTTAGTCGGGAATTAATTATTCCATGTCTATATTTTCTTAAAAATATTTCCAATAATATTTTCACTTTTATCTAATGATTATTTCAAGTATTTTTTCTATATTTGATGTTCCATTCCACGTTTTTATGGAATCTCATACCATTATCCAAATAAGTTACTTATTTCTACTTAATATATATTTGAATGGAAATATTATTTTAACATAAACCCCATTATTGGATTTATCCTCCAACAACTAATATTAATTTATTTAAAATAATCTGTTATATATTTCATTTGATTATTTTCAATGAAATTAGCTTCTTTTATATTTTTGAAATTTTAAATTACTAAATAAGTGATATCGAATAATAGATTATCATTCTTAATAAACGTTCTGGGGATATTTTAAAGGTATTTTTATCTATAAAAAGACCATTTGTGATCCTTATGATTTAATGGTGACATGATCAAATGTCATGGTGTTAATTTTTTATTTGGATGGTTTATTTTAATGAGTATGAAATGTTTATGAAACTTATATCCTTTTAGGGGTTATTATTTGATGATATATTTAATTTCTTTTTAACTTATGTCACATATATGTATGGTTTTCATTTTTTGATTAGTGGGACATTAAGCATATATACATCTAATACCATGGTTAAATAATGAAATACAAATATATAATAAGTACAATAATAGGTAGTGATCCCAATTCACTATAGTAATTTTTCCAAAAAGATATTCATGGGAGGGAACCTTGAATAAGGATGTGATAGAATGGGAAGTAAACCAAATTCACTATGATATTATTGGTTGTGAACCTTGACTAAATAAATTATGTTCCATTCTTATGTGTATTCCAAAAACATATTACACATAATTATGATATTTCATTATGTCTAATGATGTATTTAGTTATTATTTTCACTCCTCTCTCTTGTGTAATTCCATTTACAACACAATATTCCCTGATTCATGAGTAAAAATAATTAATTTATTGGGATTTATTATATTAATAATATGAATATTTACTCAAACACTTTTAATTATCCTCTATTCACTTTTGATCATCGATTGGTATCACTTATGTTTAACCTATCATAGAGTTTGATCTCTCACATTATAGGCTAATCATTCCCCATGATATAAAGAAGGGGTTTATGTATGACATGTATAAGAAGTGTGATAGTCTTAAAGATCATAATTTTATATAGTTCAGAACAATAACGTTCCATCTTTTTTTGTATAAAAGTTTTCATAGTCACAATAACTTTATGGTTATGGAGGGAATCATATTTTAATAATATGAATTTCATAGTAATATGATGAAGTAATGTTGAATGAATTTTTTTGGTATCCTTAAAATGATAATGGAGTTGTAAAATATATCATTTAATATTTACATGGATCTGGATTTCATTTGAGAATATTGTTTTTAATATCATAATAAAAACTAATTAGTTTATGGGTAATGTAGTATAGGCCATACATGATTTAGTTTTCTGTCATGGAACATGGACTCGATACCCTTGGAATAAAATGGTTCTATGACATTTTTCTAAATACTATAGACCTAATCATAAAATATGGATTTTTTTTGTAGGGTTAAATAGAAGTTCTTACACTCTTTATATCTTTTAATTTATGGATTAACAATTTCTTAAGAAACATAAGGACATGATTAATGGAAAATATATCCCTTTTCTTAGGTCACCAATTTAGGGTTTTCAGAAATTATTTGATCCTTTTATATTTAAAAAATTAAATATTTAATCTAATATATTCTAGATGGATTTATATTTACTGGAGTGTCATCATTTTCCTAGGACCCTCCTTGTTGGTTTTCAACCATGTGAGTAAAATATATCATTCTGTTATTGTTTTTTGTTATATTAGTAAAAATAGTGTAGCTAAAAAAATATGGTTGGGAAAATTATATCAAAATATGTGGTGGCCTTCATAAAACACATTTGAAGAAAAACGTATATGAATGTCATCCCATTTTTATGAATGAAATGAAATATGGGGAATGTTTTACATAATTTACGGTAATCATTTATGGACCAAATGTCCTATATGAAAAAATCCAATAAGAATAGACAATATATTGATGAAGTTTATGTTCATATAGATTTACCAAATGTTTGGGAAGGTCTTTATACCACGCCTAAGGAAATTACTTACATTAATAATGTTACCAATATTAATGTGAACTACATTAAAAATGTGTTTCATTGATATTATGTTTATGAAAAATAAGAAATTATTTCATGAAGCTTATGTTCATGTTTATTGTATATTATTGTTTATAATGGTTCTTTATAAGTAGAATCTCAACTCTGGGATGTGGGATCTTGAAGTGGAATAAGAAACATAAGGGGTTTAGGACTCAATGGGATATTTACACCCATATATGAAAGAGAGAACTCAAATAAGATGTCACATTATTATTTAAAAGTTGATATGTTTCACAAATGTGCACCACTATGGGTATTTATATCCACTTAAATAGTTGGGTTTTGGGAAATGTAAATCAGAAGGGAATAATTCCTAAATGAATAGTATATGGGTACTAATTGTAGGTGGCTAGCCACTAGTATTTGATAATACTATTGAAACACCACTAAGAAATAGATCATGGGGTTAATGGGGAACATTCTTCTAAAACCAAACCATGAAATTGGGGCTAGTTGACATGTAAAAATAAAACTGGGTTATTCACAATTAATTCTTACTAGGGTCCTTTTAGAACATGAAAAATATGTAAAAATATTTCCAAAAAAGGTTATCCTTAAGGATTAATTGACAAATGGGATGGGATTCGATGATGAGTATATTGATTAAAGGAATTGTATTTTTTGTTCATATATTAATGGAATGATGAAGGTTCATTTAGAAGACTCTATTCATAAAGGGTTGGAGCACCCAAAAAGTTCACTCATTTGCTATGGAACAAGATTTAATGAAATAGGGGAAAAATGAAATTATGGAAAAGAAAATTACATAATTTGGTGAAATATTTAATTTGAATAAGTAGTTTATTAATGGAATACAATGTAAAAATAGAATAGATTATCCCCATATGAAGTTCATAAGGAATATATGATCTATTATGTCCTCAAACTGGTTGGGTATAATAATCCGAGTTGGTGTTTTTATTCGTACATAGATTAAACACCATGATTTTAGTGTCTTTTTCAATTCATGCCCTATCATTTCACTAAACCATAAAATGTAATGTCATATTGAGTTGAAACATTTCTTTTTCCCCACCCTCAATTTAGGGTATTCACCTTAATTAACCATTATGCCTCTTTTAGTTTCCGAGTTATGGTCTTAATATATAGACAATATAGAGATTGTGTTTATGTTCATACATTGTTTATCAAAGGGTGATATGGCATAAACAACTAGGAAATTTAAAATCCTAATGTGAATGAATAGAACAATACTAGTAAAGAGTACATCATGGAGAGGTGCCCACAATTTTATAATCATTGTTCACAGATTTAGTTTTTGGATAATAATATGATTGTGGATCATAATGCCACACCAAGTCTATGGATTGTTGAAATTGTTAATTATTTGTTTTTGGGAGTGCTCCAACTTAATCAAAATTTCTAGCAAATAATTCACTTTTAGTCAAATTTATATAGATATTTTAGGGATGAAATACTACTCATCTGCCCATGTATAGTAGGAGTAATTCTACCTTGCATAGTTGAGGATGTAGTAAATAATATTCTTGACTTTTTCACTCCTAACCAGCTGGGGGACATCACTAACCAGACTCACCTTCACAAATATTTTGCAATCATTATTTTTTATCCTCTTAATTATAAGGATTTCCAAAACTTTGTCAACCACTATGATAAATGTTAGGTGATTCTTAAATATTGGAACTAAGATGAAATTCTTCAACACGACATCCCCGAAGTCGAATTAATCAACATATATTATATTGAGTTCATGGGGCCATTTCCCCAATCATATGAGAATATATACATTTACATATGGCTAGATTATGTGTCTACACGGTTTGAAGATGCTTCCACATTTCAAATGTCATGGAAAAGTTGTCATTTACTTTATAAAGAAGAATTTTTTTTTTGTAGGTTTGGGGTTTATATGGTCATTATTAATGATAGGGCAACATTTTGATAATGAATTAATTAGAAATTTTCTAATAAATTATTAGGTGAATTATAACATGGGGACACAATAAAATCCTCAATCTAGTATCCAAGTAGAAGTATCCAGTTTAAAACATAAAAAACTCCTTCAAATGACTATGGGAGCATTGAGAAAATATTTTCCCATGAAGTATGATGATGCCATATGGGAATACAAGGCTTCTTTCGAGATGTTGTTGGGCATGTGCCCATTTTTTTGGTGTTTCGAATACTATTTTACAAACCTATGGAGGTTGATCTAATTTAATACTAGGTTGTTAATGCTTTAAATTATTATTTAATTTCCACTTATGATAAATGAAAAATTCTATTTTCCAAGCATGATTAAATTTGGAAAGTGGTATATGAAAAATAAAAGATTTCTAAGAGAGTACAAAAGCGGTTCATGACCGCATGATTTCCGAGAAATCATTCCATCATGGTGATCTGGTAGTATTATTTAACTAATTGTTATGAATTTTTATAATAAGGATCATCTCTGAGTGGTCAGGACATTTTGATGTGGTCAAAGTCGTCCACTATGGTGTGGTGGAGGTGTTTGGTGAAGAAAGGAAATCATTTAATGTTAATTGATGGAATCTAAAACCAAATATTCTAATATAGAACATGGTGGGAATAGTATCCATCATTATTATTCATAAATTCAATATCCTATAGAAATAAAAAATATTTTTTTCAAAATTCCCTTGGAAAAAAGTTCTTCCATTTTATAGGGATGCATTTCATTCAGATGAGGGGAACTTTTCAAATTTCTCAATAGAGAGCCTTATGCAGTGTTTTCCCATGGTAAAACATACCATCTACACTATCCATTCAAAATGGATAATCATTCATGTTGATTATCACATGTGTATCACATGGTTTTCCAACCATGAAGAAACTCTAACAACCCATGTGAATAGAGAAACACCTTCCAGTAACTCCATCATGGGTACCGCACAATTTAATAAACCATGAAATGAAACCCCCATGGCCTTTTAAATACATGAAATTTTTTAAAAAATAAAAATTCCACCATCTAATAGCCTAAAAACCATGTGACACCCCTCCACCCCACTATGTGTACAAATTCCCACTGAAGGGATTGTCTCTGATCCAACCTCAGTAGTTTCATTTTGGGCTAAAGCATCCCACAACCAATTCCGTGATCCATCTAGTTTGGATCCCTCCTTGGTATGGAATAGATTATATTATATTTTCTACTACTTCTTCTAAATGATCTAGGATGAGTCTATTTTCAATCATTCCGTGTTTGATGGATATTACTTTCTATGTCATAAATGGTGTGATTGAATGATATTTCATCATTCCACTTACTGCTACTATGATATTCATTCTTCACTAAATCTTTTATCCATATCAAGATAGTAGGTGGATCACTATTTATGGAATGGAGCATCTTTGGAACTAGGAAATCTCTCTCAAACAAATTTTTATCCCACTTTGACAGTTATCCACGAGATTGTTTCTATTCTAAATTACGTATTAATAATATCAATTGACTATCCTCCCCATTTATATCTTTATGGGGACCACCTTGTCCACCATACTATGTTCACAGGGGACTGTGATAGGTTGTAATCGTGGGGAAGGACTCCCACATATGGCACCCCATTGTTCAATGAATTATCATTCTTGGATGAAAAGTTTTTATTAGGGGTTGTAAAGACCAGAAAATTCCATGTATTTTTTTATATTGTTTGGGATTATTATGAGCTGGGAAATTTGACGGCATGAGATTCTGAGGCCCAGTGTGCCCGAAATTAATTTATGTCCTTTTTTTAAGATATATTTAGTAAATGCACGAGCGGAATTTTCTATCTTCTAAACCGTAGCTTGGATTACAAATGTGAGGGCGCCATTGACTCCGCAGTGCCGAGATTCGCTTAAGAGAAGATTCACTTAAACTGCAGTAGGTCGGGAGAAAAAGATAAATTTTGGACATTATAGAAAAATAAAAAAATTACATAACCAGCTATATTATTTCTTTTTCTCTAGCAGATGAGTGGTGGTGGTGGGGACCAGTGACTTGTCCAACCAATTTATGCTGTGACTCTCATTTTTTTTTTGAAATTTCATTGTTGAGGAATTACGATGTTCATTTATTAAATTATCCTCCTTAATTTCTTGGTGCGTTACTCAGATTTCCCCCTCCTTTTTAAATGGAGATCAGGGTGGGGTTTTGGTACTACTTCTTCAAGTGAGGAAACTCTGGCAATGTCCTGGGATGACATCAATTGACATGGGATAGATGCTCGGGTGGCAGTGATCCAGGAATGAATAACGCTGACGACTTTATCAAATGTGGATTCTCCACCCTCCATGACCACGAGACATCCATAAAATCTTGAGGTAGGTTTTTTGTTAATATTGTAAAATTCCTCTTTCCTCGTACTTGATTTATATGAAGAATGCAGATCAACTGAATAGAGGATTGATCCACGAATCCTTCATTAAACACAGGAGGATGATGCATGGTTACATGTCAGGAGTTATTTTTAAATTCATTATTTACTGTTAACACCCTCTTGTTAAAACGCTAACCATGAAGGTGCATGCCAATGAAAACATGCCCCAGAGCCTCTCCCAATCTTGTTGTTCATGTGATTCCCATCAGTGGTCGGGAAATGTGATGGAAAGGAAGAGATCGAGGTCACGCAATGGCGATGGTGACTTGAGATGCTCATAGGCATATACAACACCAAGAACGGACCACAAGAGCACTTCTGGTGGATCGACGAAAGAACAGCTAGTGATCCATGCCGACATCGGCCGGCGGTGGCTAGAGGAGGCCCACGGAAACCAGCCATAGGCAGGGGGGAAGGCGGTGTGCCATCACCTTCCATGGAGACCAGAGGTAGCCAACCTATGTTGACTAGGCGGGAGAAGGGCGTCACCCGCAGGCTCCACCGATGGCAGCAACCGAGGAAAAAGTGTCACGGTAGGAGGCTGTGACATGGAACTATGCCACTCCACCTCAGCTAGATATTAGTCAGCGCCTTGTCAAACTTTTGGACGTGATAGGGAAGCACCACACATGCCGAATGAAAGGGCCCCTCATCCGTGGGGACGGTCGGAGATAGCAGTCCACCTTCAGGCAGACTGGGCCGGACGCGGGTCTAACCAGTGGCCCAGCGCGCCAGCGCGGGGGGGGGGGGGGGATCCCCAACTAGTGGGCCACATGAACTTTGGCCCGGGCCTACGAACCTGCTATGCCGAACCTTAACGGGCTTGCCCCATGCGGGGTCAGGTAGACCTCAGGACCCATTGCATTGGGCTGGCCTTACTGAGTCAGACTGGGTCTAGACCAAACCGGCCCACAATTAAAGAAACTCTTGTAACTGGTATACTAGGTGTCCATTTGACAAGCCATCAGTGGTGTGATCATCCTTGTTTCACTGAAAAAAGTGTAACTAACAAACCATGAGTCTGATTGATGCGTCATCTGAGGCATAAGGACCATTGTGGTAGGGTGGTCCTTTGCAGATACTCTAAGTGAGTTTTGATGAAGTTTTACATGTTCCCTGGGTTGGACCAGACATTAATCCAACTGGGCCCTTTTTACAAGAGTGTTCATACCTCACAAACCGAGAATCTAATCGACGTTCCATCTGTCAGGTTGGGACCCCTATAGAGAGGTTGGTCCCTTTGTTATTCGTTTTTTGGGACTTTATACTAGATAAAAAATGAACGATGGAATGAGGATCAGGGTCTTCCGGATATAGGGTATCCTTCATGCTGGAATCTAGTGGTTGGTTGTGACATGAAGTTGAAGAGCAACCGATACGGGTTGGCATCAGAAAATCCCGAGTGGGATGATCTAGTTGTAGGTCAAATCATATGTACCATTGTACTAGCAGACAATATGGGACATCACCAGTGACCAATATGGGTCAGCACCAGTGACCAATACAGGTCAGCACCAGTAAGGAATACGGGTCATCACCAGAGACCAAAACTGGTCAGCACCAGTGACCAATACAGGTCTGCACTAGCGACCAATATGGGACAACATCTAGTGACCAATACGGGTCAGCATACAGTGACCTATATGGGTCATTAGTAGAGTTACTACAGATAGGATGATCCATCTTTACAACTTGTCATCCCTATCCCAGCAGCCTTGAAATTATACCGTTAGAGTGAACTATCTCTTTTACTTTGTGCTTCATGATTTAGATCACGCTTGTGATATTAACTTTGTGTTATTTCTTGTGATGTTTTCCATTTTGGATTATTGAGAGGCATTCATGGGTCTCGGGGTTCCCTATTGGTTTTTTATACTCACCCCTGAATGGGATATGCCTGTATGTGTGTGTCTGCTGTAGACTACTGACACTCTAAGGCATACTTTAGAGGTTCGAGACTTGGTGGATCTTGGTGGGATGAGAGTAGTCGAGATCCTCTTCATAAACTTCATACTTATAGCTAATAACCTCTATATGGTGATCCAGGTATTTTTTGACAACTATTTTTTTTCAGTTTTTAGGTATTTATTCTTGCCCAATGTTTTCAGTTAACAGTTGTACTTGTGGTGGTACCATACTCCCATGGTTATAACTTAGTTTTGTTGGTTTTTTACATCATTTTCCTTTTTCAGTGTTTACATATCTCTAAGGTAATGACTTTCTAATTTGGGAAAATCCTTTAGGTGCTTTTCACCAACCCCTAGCCTATAGAAAGCAAGCATGGGGTAGTCATGTCCGGGCCACATGGGACGGGTCATGATAAAGTGGTATTAGAGGGCGATCAAATTAATAGAATAACTATGAGTCTTAATTTAATAAAACAATGGTGTAAGGTGTCCTGATTTCAGTATTTGGTACACAGAGTCTAGTGTTGGTTCAACAACCAATGTATCCATACACCAGGACCTTGAATTCTATTTTCCTACATGGAACATGAAAACACCAGTTTCTACTGTTTTGAAAAGTATTCATGATATTTCTAGAGTCAGTTCACCTGGTATAACATATTGATCATGGAAAATCTATTTCTTATAGGATTCTTCCACAAAGAATTCTAGCCCGGATTCTGGTTAGATATTGTGACAATGGCCCATAGTGTAATGAGGAATTAGTACATGGGCCACTCACAGTGATGGAACTTTCAGGTGGTGTACCAGAAGCTCCACCACCCGTTGAATAGAAGATACTACCAATGGATCATGCATGTCGGTTGACCATGTTGCATGAGTTCCAGTGACAAAGGCCTCCATTTTTTCGAGGTGAGATGGACCCCCAGGTAGTAGAGGATAGTCCTGAGGCAGTTTTGTGTCTCTTTATCTTAGTAAAGACTCCCGCCGAGCTTATGAAGATGTTGGACACTAGCCTTCTTTTGGGCTCGGTAGGACAATGGTGGAGCACAATGCTCTAGGTGCATAAGGATATGAGCCTCACATGGCTGGAGTTTGTGATCCTTTTCAGGGCAGAGTTCATACCAGCGACACTAAACTTTGTGCGTATTCAAAGGTTGATCAATCTACAGAAGGGAATCCAGACTGTGGCTCAGTACTCAATGAGATTTAATAACCTCACATGATACTCCACCGACATTGTTCGAGAGCCTTGCTTCAGGGCCCGTACCATTGAGTAGGGGCTCCAACGAGAGATCAGAGCTGCAATAGTTTCTCTCCTTATCCAGATGAATACTATAGTGCTCGAGTGATCTCTTCTAATGGAGACATTACGTGCAGAGTAGGCACTGATAGTGAGATCCCCTATGTGATGATTAGTTGTAGATTCATCTGTAGATGGCATTAGGAAAATGATGTAGAAGCCTAAGTAGGCTAGACCTTATGGAGGGAGACCCCGGGATGAATTGTTAGAGGTGCGAGCCTCGAGAGGCCGATGGAGCCAACAAAGAGGCATGATATGTTTTTCTTGTAGGGGTAGGGTCACATAGCTCATGATTATCTGACTCCCTGCACAGATGATCAACAGAAAGTGGAAGGACAACCGAGGCAGCAGATGTGGAATGATAATGAGTGTCATCCAGGCGGCAGATGAGGCAGAGGAGTAGGACGTGCATCAGGAGGTGGTTGGGGTTACCAGGTACTACCACCACCCCCAGGCGGCCCCCCATGATATTTGGGAGCGGGTGAATGGGGACATGCCCAGTTATAGGCATTAGAGGCTATCGATCCTAACTTCCCAGAGATAATACAAGGTATGATGTGTATCTTCTCTAATTTAGCATCAGGGATTATTTACATAGGTGATATCCATTCCTTTATTGATATTGACTTAGTTTGGGAATCTGAGATTCTAGCTGAGCTATTAGCTCTATTTTTTCGTTTGGATACTCCTACACGAGGAGATTCAGTGGTCACACGCTGGTGCTGATTGTGTGATATTACTCTCATATGAGAGAGATTCAGATGGGATCTTCTAGTACTAGAGTTGATTCCCTACGACTCCCTTCTAGGCTTCGACTGGAAATCAGCAGTTCACACACAGGTTGACTACTTGAGATGTAATGTTCGATGTACACGAAGATTTGGAGTCTAGTTTTCCATTCTTGGTGAGAAGGAAAACTGAGTAGCACGAGATGGACATACGCTCAGGAGGGTACAACCAATTTCATATCATCTGGCCTGCATGAACTTCGACAAATTGGATGAGGCGAGTCCACTATTTACAACAGTGGTGGACGAGTATGAGGATGTATTTCTAGAAGCTATCCAAGGACTACCTTCTCATATAGTGGTAGAATTTAGCATTAAATTGTACCGAGGAAGATAACTGATATCTACACCAGCATATTGGAGGGCCCTAGTGGAGCTTAGTGAGTTGAGGGTACAATTGGAGGACTTACTGTGGAAGGGATTCAGAAGGCCCAATGTTTCTCCATGGGCATCACCAGTGTTGTTTTACAAGTAGGCAGACAAATGTTTGAGGCTATGCATAGACTTCCAGATGCTAAACCAAGTGAACCTGAGGAACAAGTACCCTCTACCAAGGATTGATGATTTGTTTGATGATTTTAAAGGAATGATGTGGTTTTCAAAGATAGATCTTAGATCAAGCTATCATCAAATCAGGATACGGGATGAGGATGCACCGAAGACAACCTTTAGATGTCGGTATGGCCATTATGAGTTATTTCTGATTCCTTTCAGTGTGACCAATGCTAAATAAGTGTTCCTAGGGCTCATGAACAGGATCTTTCAGCCATTCATCGATTTCTATCTGGTGGTTTTCAACGATGACATCTAGGTGTACTATGCGTCTAAGGAAGATAATGATGTACACATAAATATAGGTCTAGACACACTCTGGGAGCACAAGTTATTAGGGAATCTCTCGAAATGTGTGTTCTGGATATGAGAGGTTCACTTCTTAGGACATATCATCTCAGAGGATGTAGTTTCATTGGATCCAGCGAAGATCGATGTTGTACTTTCTTGGGATCCACCCAAGAGTTTTACTGAGGTGCAGAGCTTCCTTGGATTTGTAGGATACTATCATAGGTTCATGCCTGATTTCTCCAGAGTAGAAACACCTATGAATGTGTTGAAGAATAAGGTGGAACACTTCCTGTGGTCAGAGACATGCTAAAAAATCATTCAATAGATGAAGAAGAGCATGACCAGTGATCTCATCCTGAGGCATCCATATGATGGAATAGACAACATGGTTTACTATAATACATGATGTATCAGACCCGGTTCCATCCAGATGTCGGATGATGTGGTGATTGCTTATGGCTCACGACAGCTGAGGCCTCATGAGCAGAATTATGTGACTCACAACATTTATTTGGGAGCAGTAGACTTCACACTGAAGATGTGGTGAAACTACTTAATAGGCAATCGGTTCATTATTTACTCATACCATAAGAGTTTTAGATATATATTCACATAAAAATATCTTAATATGATACAACGACATTGGTTAGAGTTCCTACAGGTCTATGACTTTGAGAAGGTCTATACTCCTGGGAAGTGGAATGTAGTGGAAGATGCACTTAGCTGGAGATCGATTTTGCAGCTACTAAATGAGGCTTTAGAGCAATTATCCTCACTTTATATATCCTTCGTGGATAAGGATGAGATAGTCTAAAAATAATAGATGGTAGTTTCTCTCCAATCCATTAGCGAGTAAGGGAGGCACAACTCGGAGACATCAGCAATGAGACTACATGGCCTCAAATATCCTTAGTCCATGCAACTGAAAGATATTATAAAGGTGGGGAGCACGCTATCCTTTTCAGATGTAATATCGTTGTACCAGTGGTCCTATGAGAGGATGTGCTGAGGGAATTTCATGCATCCCCCTTGGTAGTACATCCAGGCATGATAAAGATGTGTCAGGACCTCTGATGTCAATACTGGTGGTCAGGGATGAAGAATTCTATAGCGGAGTTTGTTTCTAGAATTCTCACTTGCCATCAACTTAAGGCTGAGCACTAGGCACCAGCAGGCTTAACCCAACCCCATGAGATACTAGAGTGGAAGTGGGAAGGGACATCGATGGACATCGTGACGAGGATACCATGTATATACAGAGGGAATGATACCAATTGGGTGAACATTGACTGACTCACCAAGTCGGCCCCTTCCTTGCGATTCAAGATAAGGGTTCCGTAGAGAGCACGAGACATATCTACATTTAGGAGATCATGAAACTTCACGGGGCGCCTTCGATGATAGTCTAAGACCATGATACATGCTTCACATCCTAGTTGTGGAAAGGATTTCAGGAGGATTTTAGGACTCTGCTTTTCGTGAGCATAGCTTTTCACCCGCAATGAGATGGTCAGACTCAGTAAACCATCCACACCATGAAAGATAAGATTCATGAATGTGTCCTATATTGTGGTCATAGTTGGGAGGACCACCTACCCCTGGTGGAGTTCGCTTACAATGAAAAATATCACTCCTCCATTGGGATTCCCCCTTTTGAGGTTTTGAACGGATGACCTTATAGATCACCCCTGTGCTAGAAGGATCCAGGAGAGCTAGCAATCGTTGTCCCAGAGATAGTACATACTACCACGGAGAAGGTTCAGGTCATCTGAGAGTGGATGAAGACAGCATAGAGCCCACAAAATTTCTAAGTTGATAGGCGATAGAGACCACTTGAGTTACAGGAGGGGGACCACATATTCTTGTTATTCTCCCCTCGATGGATACTATAGAGATTTGGCCGAGGTGGCAAACTCTCATTGAGGTTTATCAGACCTTTCCTGAATATTTAGAGGATGGGCAAGGTTGCATACAGTTTGGCACTACCACCACTGTTGGAGAGGGTGAACGACATCTTCCATTTATCCTAGCTGAGGAAATATGTGCATGAACCATCTCACATCATCGACCATGGAGAGCTGGAGATTGACGATAGGGAGACTTTTGTAGAGTACCCGGTGCAGATAGAGGATCGACAGGAGTGGAACCATCATGGTCGATCGATACCTCTGGTGCGCGTTCTGAGGTAGCACAAGAATCTCCAGGAGACCATATGGGAGCGAGAGGCTCATATGTGTGACTGGTACCCCTCTTTTTTTGTGTATCCTTGATTGCCTTTTGGGGAAATAAATCCCTATGGTGGGGAGAATGTAAATACATGAAAATTCCATGTATTTTTGTAAAATTATTTGGGATTTTTATGAGTCTGCCAATATTGAAGGTGCATGATTCCGATGCCCTGTGTGCCTAGAATGAATTTTGGAAATTTTTTTAAGGTATGTTTGACGCACGCCTGTCATAGGGCATGGAAAAACAATTTTTTTCTAAGTTAAAATGTAGTAATGTGGTTGACATAGGATGTCTCCTGAAGAGGAGTGCACAAAAAATGGGTTGTCACTTTAAAACGGGGGTAAAAATGTTGTGAACAGAAATTTGAAATTCAAATGATTGAAAAACAATGTAATTAAAAGGGTAATTAGGTCGGGGTAGGTTTCCTAATTATATGTTTATCCTTGTTCAATTTAATTCGAACCTCTTCTTCTTAGTTGATTAAAGTGAGTTTCCACAATCGTTTCCTCTCACTTCCATGGTGAAATTGTTATTGTGAGAGAAAACCTTACCAAGATCTTAGTTTGGTCAACTCTCCTTCCATGTGTAAAATAGTTGTATTGAATATCCTTAATTGAAATGGGCAATACCTGATCGGGTTTTGTTTATCCCAAACAATCATGAACATTCACTACACCTTTTACACGTACTGACGATCATCGAGTACTTCACCACTAATTCCGGGTTTATTCCATCGTATATAAACCAGAAATTAGTGGAGGGAGATTATGATTATTTTACCAAGGCCAAAAATAAATAACGGAATTAATATTCAAGAACAATCGCACTTGATTATAAAATCCTCTATAATAAATTGAAAACAAATTTGAAGAAGAATGAAATTTATTCAATTGCGTCCAAGAACTCAAGCATTACAATGTAGAAAACCAACCCTTCCCCAATCACTACAAAAGTTTACCCCACCATGGTAAGGGTAATCGAGTTGAATAGGGAAGAAGAAGGCATTAAAAAACAATGAAAAAGAAAATAAATAAAAAAGAAAGCTGAAAAGTTCTCCTTCTTGGTGTCCCGAAAGGAATGGGGTGGAGAATGGATGCTTTGAGAGGGTGGAGCTCTCCTCCTTTTATAGCCAGAATGTTTCCCCGGAATGTAGACGCGTTTTGGCCCCATTAAATGTCATCTTCACGCATTGATCCCTTCTTTAATGTTGTTCATAATTCCCTTTTCCATGTCCCCTCAAACATCCAACAGATTTGGACATGTATTCCGAGAGTTATGGCCATTTTACTATGAGAATTTATTCTGTCCAGTCAGACTCTCCAAAACGAAATCCTCCAGATTATGGTGCTTTAATGACCCCATAAACGGCCAATTCACTCGGTTCATCCTTCATTAAAGATGCTCAAAAACCCGTTTCTCGTCCACACACCGAATTTCACTAGCTTTGGGCCCACAGTAGATGAGTTATGGATCCCACATCAAAACTAGGCAGAACTGAAAACAGTTTTCTTGAGCCAACTTGTGAGCTTCTTTTGAGCTTCCATATGGCCGATTCAGATTTTGGTCCAAATATATTAAATGAATCCCTTGATGTGTAGAATCTGGAAAATAACGAATTTTGAAATTTGGATCAGTGTAGATAATGTTATGGCCAAACTACCGAAATAATTTAAAACTGTTGAAAATCCAAAAATGGCCAATTTTTACTATTCGGCTCAAAATAACACCATTATCAAAAAAATGAAACAATTCATCTTAGAGGAACAATTTTGTGGGTTTAAAACAATGATATTCAATATAAATTAATTGAAAATATTTGATCTATCAATGTTCAACAAATGTGTGGGCATCATTTTCTATCATTTGAACTGGTGCTTGGATTAAAAATATGAATGCACTATTGAATTCATAGTTCCAAGATTTTCTTAAGGGAACATTCACTTAAACCGTAGTATGTCAAGAGAAAATCATAATTTTTCAGCATTACAAAAATAATAATAAAATAACTTAACAAGTTATTTTATTTCTTTTCCTCCAGTGTATGATTAGTGGTGGTGGGGACCAGTGACATGTCAAGATAATTAAAGGATTGACTCTCATTTTTTTGAAACCGCATTATTGAAAAATTAAGAGGTTCGTTTATTAAATGGACCTCATTAATTCCTCTTTGTGTTACTCTCCTTTTCCCCTCCCATTTATATGGAGGTCAAGGTTCCATTTTGGCATGAATTCATAAAGTTAGGAAACCCTGGAAAAGTCCTACGGCGATAGCCACTAATGGAGGATGGAGGCTCGCGCGGTAATGATTCGGGATTGGTGAACATAGAAGACTCCATCCAAATTGGATTCTCCTCCCACCATGACCGCATAACCTCCAGAGAATCTCAAGGTAGGGTTTTTATTTTTGATATTATAAAAGTCCTCCTTTCCTATTCTTGATTTATATGAAGAAAGAAGATCCACCAACCAATGGGTTGATCAGTGGAACATTCTTTAAACATAGGAGGTTGATTCAGGGTTACATGCCGAGAATTATTTCTAAATTCACTGTTTTTTGTAAACACCCCTTGTTAAAACACTAACGTAGAGGGCACATGAAAATCTGAATAAATCCTGGACCCTTTGCCGACCTCGTTGTTCCTGATTTTCCCATCCGCGACCATGCAATGTGAAGGAAAGGAAGAGATAGGGGTAACTCAGTGGCGATGGTGACTTGAGAGGCTTGTAGGCACAAAAGACACCCATAACAAAAAATCAGAGAACATATGGTGGCCCGCGGAATGAACCGTTGGTGCGCCATGTTGGTGGGGGCCGATAGTGGCTGGAGGAGGCCCATGGCTACTGGCCTTGGGTGGTGGGAAGGAGGCGTACCGTCGCGTGCTGTGGTGGCCTGAGGTGGCCAACCCAAGCCAACATAATTGTAGAAGGGCATCTCCTGGAGGTTTTTCCCATGGCAGTCACCACATCTAGCAGGTTGCAGAAGGAGTGGGCAGTGAGGCCCTACGTAGTGCTGCATCGACTAGAAACCAGTCACCCCCCCTGGCCGACCATTGCACGCGGTGGTGTAGCACCCCACTAGCTGGATGAAATGGTCCAATGACTCTAGAACCAGTTGGAGATAGTGGTCCACCTTTAGTTGGATTTGGGATGGATGTTGTCTAGTTGAACAGGCGGGACCCGCCATGCGGTTCGGGCTACACCCTCGGGCCAACGAGGCTGTGCAGGTGGGCCGAGCCCCACCCGACGGGTCAGACCAACCGTGGCCCTGGCCCGCGAACCATTTGGGCCAACCCGGATGGGATGAACCCAATAAACCGAGAAGAACCTTAAAGGTCCAGACTTAGGGTTGTCATGGAGACCCTAGGACCCGTTGCATCGGGTTGGCCTGACTGAGTCGGACCGGGCCTAGACACAACCAGACCCCAAAAAACGAAACGCCCGTAATTGACGAACCAGGTGTCCATTTGACATGTCATCAGTGGTGTTGGGACCCCTTTTGGGAAGTGGTTCCTTTGGCATATTCTGGCGGGCGTGACCAATGCGGGCCAGACCGAGGTGAGATCAACCTCATTTCACTAAAAATGGGTGTAACTAACAGACCGATCGTCTGATCGACACACCATTTGTGGCATAAGGACACTTGTGACAAGGAGGTACTTTAGAGATAGTATAAGTGATCTTTGATAGAGTATGACATGCAACATAGGTTGAATTAGACTTGAATCCTACCAGGCCCTTATTACAAAAGTGTCAATATCTCAAAGACCGGGCATCCGATCGATGCACCATCCGTCATGTTGGGACCCCTATGATGGGGTGGTCCCTTGGGTATTCTTTTTTCGGGACATACTATCAGTTAAAATATGACCGATGGATTTAGGAGAAGAATCTTTTGGAGATCTGGCGGGCTTGGTGCACGGATCCTGTGGCTGGCTGTGACATGAAGAAGAAGAAGAGCAACCAATATTGGTAAACATCAGAAACTCTAGAGTGGGATGATATAGCTGTGTGACTAATCATCCCTACCTCTGTACTAGTGTCCAATATGGTTTAGAACTAGTGACCAATAATGTTAAACACTAACAACCAATATCGGTCAGTACCATCGATCAATATGGGTCATCACCAGTGACCAATTCGGGTCAGCACCAGAGACCAATACGGGTCAGCACAAGCAAAAAATATTGGTCAGTATGAAGTGACCAATACAGGTTATCATAGAGTGACATATACAGTTCAAGAGTGTAGTTACTATGGATTGAATGATCTTTCATTACAACTATTCATCTCTATCCCAGCAACCATGATGTCATACCTTTAGAATAAGCTATCACTTTTTCTCTATGCATCATGATTTAGATCACGCATGTGGTATTAACTTTGTGGTATTTCATGTGATGTCTTCATTTGTGGATTACTGAGAGACCTTCGGTGATCTCGGGGTCCCCGTTAGAGTTGTTATACACACCCATGGACAGGATCCACCCCCATGTTTGTGTCTACTGTAGACTACTTGCTCTCCAAGGAAGACATTGGATGTTTTGGAAATGTTGGAGTTTGGTGTGACGGGAGCAATCGAGACCCATTTCTTCATCATTAGACTAACATCTACTGCACTCAAGGTAGAGCTCTAGGGATGATGCGATAGCTGTTTACTTTCTTTTCAGTTTCTAGGTCTTGTGTTCTGGCCCACTATTTTTAGTTATGTTGTACATGTGGTTGTACATTACTCCCATGGTTATTCCATACTTTAGTATGTTGTGTACTTCAGTTGACCTTTTTTAGTGTATAGAAATATTTAAGGTAATGCATTCCATGATCGTGAAATGACTTCAGGTGCTAGTCACCAATGCCTAGCCTATGTAATGCAAGCTTGGGGTAGTCACGTCTAGGACCCGTGGGACGATTCATGATAGGGGTTTTCTAGAGGACTGTTATAGGTGACACACATGAATATCAAATAGATATAAATGAATTTTTGAGAAATATGATTAGAATTCCTCATATATCTAGATTTATAATCCAATTTTTGAAATGAATAAACATTTTAAACAATGAATAATTTTTTTAATAATCATTCATAATAAATTTGTTTTAAAACTAAACATTTCTATGAATTAGTTTAAATTATAGAACCCATCCAAATGGAAATCAATTTATTTATAAATAGTGGTAATGTTTTTGAGTTATTTGGTGCTGAACTAGGGGTTATACATGGTATTAATTTCATGAACACTTGACTTTATCCCTAAATTCATCATGACTAGATATGAAAAATTGGGCCCAATTTTAATTCTATTATCACATCCCAATGGATACATTTTGAGATATGCAATGACATGAACAAATTTTTTTATGACCTTTATTTATTTTATAAAAAATTAAAGTCAGTGTGTTTGGGTGACCTATAAAATTGATTGCTCTCTATTTGGAGGAAATGAAATCGATTCTTAACCATCCCAAGTGATTAATAAGCTAGAAATAGATGTTAGACCATTCTTTTAATGAAAAAGAAAAATTTTAGTTTTAAACAACAAAAATTTAGGAATGAATATTTTGAGGTTTGGAATTAGGATTTCATTATTAGTTAATTACAATGACTGGTGGGACATGTAGAATTTTTATAGTAACCCATGTTCCTCTATTTAATGGGAAAATACATTGAGGTATGTTCGTGTATAGTTTGACTAACTATGTGGTCTAACCATGAAGATGTCAACAGGCCACCACCTACCTTCTATCATCCCCTCATACCCATAATAAGACCTAGGATATGGACCCCTCACCACACTATGACTGTTGGGGTGATTAATTAATTCTCCCTAGACTCTTTTGAAGTATGATCATCATTTACGAGAGAGACATCTTGGTAATGGGATGATCATGAAACCCATTCTTTTCAATTTATAGAGGATTTCTGTTTTGGTTGTTTTTTCATCTTTATTTTCTATATCAGTTGTAACAAAAAAAATTGTAAGAAGATATTTTTTCATCATTTATTTAATGTATACCTAATTCTATTCATGTGTTTTTCCTTTGGACAATATAGGTTTGTTGATAAATATTTTTCTTGTTTTTTTGAGGTTGTTTCATCTTTCTCTGATAAATTCCCCCGAAATATCTGTCTATATATCCTAAGAAACTCCGTATTAGGCCAGGAACATAATTTCTAGTGATTTTTAAGGAATTTGACACATGTAATCCCATGATCATTGGGATAACATTTCATTTTCATAGTGAATTATTTCATAATGTTTATGAAAAGAAATTATTAGCTAAATAAATTGATCTCTATTAACATAATCAGAACTCATCGGACCAAAGGAGTTATGTTACATTTAAAACCCAGAGTTGTGAGTTATTATAAAAAATAGAACATAATAAGAAAAATAATTCTTGGAAATCCTTACAAACACCCACATCCCCAACGTATTTATTCAATAAATTGAAAAAAACCAGTTTTTGCATTTTCCTATTTTAATGTAAACCATTAGCATATTTTAAGATTTAACCATCCAACCATCGAATTAAAACATCACAAACCTCATATATTAAATCTAAATTCAGAAACAATTCACTTAATTAATTATAATTCATGAAATAGAACACCTTAAATCTTCCCACGGATCGATCTTATACTAATGGTATACTAGTAATAAGCGTGGGTAATTCAATTGGGGCTGCCAAAAGTCAATCATCGATCAGAATGACACCAGATTTCCATTTTTTAGAATGCTCATTTCAAACAATCTGCATATGATCTGTTATGTGTTAACACGGATTTCAGTGTGAATATATTCCCATTAACTGATAATTTGATTCCCATGAACTATATTCAAGCCCAAGGGGATATGAAAGGCGTATCCATCTCGGTGGAGACCCATTTTAGTGTAACATGTTGGGGAATTGTGAGATGGTCCATTACACAGCGCCTGAGGCACCAAGTACTAACTGTTTAATCGAAAAAAATATTTTAAACAATAGTTTATTTTATAATTATTATTACATTTTTCTTATCTCTAAATGTTAATTTCTACATTAAAAAATTCTTAAATTATAAAAAGTATAATAAGTTTCAAAGAATGGAAAACTTTTTATAATTCAATTGAATTAAATTATAGTAATAACTGATTAATTAAAAAATATGGGATTTTACATTACATATGTCTAATTTTTTATGTGGTTCAAAGGATAAAAATTAAATTTTTAGATTTTCATGTCAATAATAGTTAAAACAATGTAAATTAAAATATATTCAAAATAAATTAGAGTTATCAAATTTAGGATTTTCTATCTACTATTCTCCACAAATAAAATATAAATCAGACCTATGGTAATTTAATTATGATACAGAGAGATATATAATTATAAAATATTATAAAATTATGAAATAATCAAAATAAGAAAATAGAGATTTTCGGTAACACTAGATATTATGCTACATTAAATAAAAATTATTAATAAAAAATTATTTAAAAACTATTTTCAAATAATTTATTTGAAATAATAAAGTACATTATAACAGAATTGTAAAAAGATAATATTTTAAAAAAAATTATTACAAAAAATATACAAAAATATTCAATATATTGTATTGACTAATGACTTATAATATAATTATACACACTTTTATATACATAAAAATAATATATGATTTCTTATTTTAGAATCAAAATAAATTTATTGTAAATACATAACTTCTATTATTTAATAAATAAATTTCAAATATAAACTAAATTATTTGTAAAAATTAAAATTAAATTTGAAAAAGGATATTAAATTAAATAATAAAAAATTGACATTTTCTTCATATATTGTAATTTTTTGGGAAAATTTAAAATATCGTATCAATATATAATATGTATTATGACAACATAATAAATTAAAAAAATTTAACAAGAAATATAACAGCTTTTTCAACTAAATATATGATTATTCATTAACAAATTATTTTGACGTAGAAAGAATTTTGTTTCCAAAAATATAAATATTAATTCATAACTAATGTATATTTTATTTATAAAAAACTATTTTTGAAAAAGAATCTTGTTCAGATAAAAATTATTATATTTTTAATGATATTATTTCATAAACAATTGAAAGCTGATCTCTCACACCAACATATCAATCATGATGGGAAAATACTGTGGGAATGCTAGTGGTTTTATTTTTTTGACTAAAATAATGTACAAGGACCATAGTTTGAATTTTAATAAACAATCCCCTACAATCATAATAAAAACCAAGCAATCCTCCCATTCCTCTTAATTCCAAAATTTGGGATCTTAGTTCCCATCTTTATTTCTCTCTCATAATTCTATCATTGCAGTTTTTGAGGAATTGAGGCACTCCTCTAAAGCTTAAAGAAGATACCCTTCATGTTAAGGGTTCATAATCCTCTTCATTTCCTTTTCAATTATAAATCCTTTTTATAATTACATTTTCAAGATAAAATATATATTTCCATAATAATTACATGCTATAGTCCTCCAATTGATATCAATTCAGTACGATATTTCTTACTCTCCATCATTATATCCTTTAAAAAATTCATTATTTTGCTAATATAAGGGTCCCTAATACCACATTATCATTTTTTATTTATTATTATATAATTTATAATCATTTAATTAAAAAAATTAAATTATACGTCACTTTTATGAATTCCATTTCATATTTTTAATGAGGGTCCATTTCTCCCTATTAGTATACAAAATTCTTTAAATATTTTAATACTAAAATATTAGGGAAAACATATTTTTTATATCTAAAACATCCAAAAAAATTATGTAATATGAAGGTTGTGGGGTTTCATAGAAATCATATTCTTGACTAGGAAATTCATGTAAATGAAGGATTTAGATTTGATGAACCTTGCAGTAATTACCCATATAATCATCTTAAAAGTTGTAAAAGTTTATTCAATAGATAAATAATAAATATATTTAACTACAAACATGGTTTGATAATTTCGTCGGATAAGGTTTGAATGACTTCCATAAAAATTATGAATCATAAAAACAAAAATTACTATAGTGTTAAAGAACAATTTTTATTGATATCCTTGAACATTTAATGTACCCTAAAATATTATATAACATAATTTCAATGAAAAAGTTTTTTTCAGTAGTATTATTAATATCCTATAGTTTTTGTGTTTTTTTGGATATTCACTTTGCTGTCTATATTATTCAATTGATTTGTGAAATAATGACATTCTATAAATATTTTATTTATATAAAGATACATAGGGATCATATAACCTCGATTGTATATATGGTTCCTTAGGGAATATAATGATATGTATTGTTTATAAATTCTCTTTATATGATTGATGAATTGGACAACTGTGGAGACATGTGATGCATAGAAATTTATAGCCCCTCAATGAATGGATTATTCTCATGATATATACATGTTGGGTGTTAGTTATAATAAATAACTATTTATGTATGATAGGATGATATATAGTCATGAAGGTATGTTTATGATTTATTAAATTAGGTATTCCAACAAAATTACCTAACATAGTCATATCGATTAATTTAGTATTTTTCATTTAATCCATTGATATATTGTAGTCCAAGTTTAATTTTTTGGTGATTTTTATTTACTCCTGCATACCATTGATACTATACTTAAGTATTTCAATGTATACTTCCAAATTTTTGTCCCACGATTTCAAAAATTTATAGTATTTATCATATCACCATGAATCTATGACGATTTTTTATGTGATTTATAGATTTTTAACGAAAATTTTAAAAAATCATCAATTCAATTGATGTACCTTGCATTTTCATTGAAATTTAATGTTTATATTTATTTTTAGTTTCATGAAACTACCAAACAATTAGATCCCATCAATTGGGATATAAATACTGTGTAATATTATACTCAAATTACTCCCATATTTAATTTATTGAAATTATGTTTAAATAGTTGGAATTAGTGAAATATTATTTTAACATATAGTAGCCAAATTATGAAGAACACGGTTAAAGAAAACACCTTTTTAAAATACCAGTAGGATATTATATCAATATTACAGGATTAAAAGACATAAATAAATATTATATTAACTATAATTATATATTATTATTAAGTATTAACTTTTTTAGTCATGAATGAATCAATTATATTCCATTATTTTGAAATGGTGCAAAATAAAAGGAATGGAATCCATCTCAGCACCCATATTCAATATAGGTATTTTATTTCTAGGAAATGTAATGAGACTAGTGATGGAGTATAGAATATTATAACTATAACAACATAATTAATGACTAATAATAATGACTATATGGAAAAAAATGTTTCTCAAAAATATTAAATAAGAATCTTAGATCGCTTAACGGGGTAAAAAACTCCATCCTAAAATGAAACAAAAAATATTATAGTTGCCGAATAATAAATCATATCCTTATTAATGGTATTAATTTTATTATGATGGATGAAAATGGAGAATTAAATCATATATAATTATTTTATAAGTGATCTTGATAATCAATGGTGTAATTTGATTCAAATCCATGAAAATAAATTGTAGATAAACAATTTCAAATGAATAGATTTTATGACTGTATTATCGCAAAATTTATTTCCTTTGGGGAAATATGTTGACATTGGAAGGAATGTAATGAATATAATACAAAAGGAATAAAATTATGTTGATGATTATGAGGTTAACATTACATGGTTATAATGAAATTCTATAGAGTATATACATTAAAATATATATAATGTTAGATTCATGGTTGGGTTGATGCTAATAATATATTGGGAATTACTCTGTCAATCATTTTTATGAAAAGAGGAGATAATTACAGGTCCCATAAAAATGAATTAATTTTCAATGAATTTAACTTTTTATGTAATCTAAGTGAAGATGATTTATGTTTAGAGTAATTGTGATTCTAATTTCATAATGGTAAATATAGGACTAGTTTAATTCAAAGCATTTGAAAACCAGGGGATGAAAATATAATGGGATTTCCTGAAGGGAATAAAAGTTTTCTATAAATTTTTAGATTAATTTTATCAATATCATTGTAAAGACCCGGAAATTTCAAGGAATTTTTTAAATGCCTTTGAATTTTACGAGTGTTTGGTTTCTGACGGCACTTGATTTTGAGGCCCCGTGTGCCTGGAATTAATTTCTAAAATTTTGTTCGTGTACGTTCAGTAAAAATACAAACGGGTTTTTCTATCTTTTGAACCAGTGCTCAAAATTGAAATCTGAGGACACCGATGAACTCGCAGCGCCGGTAATCGCTTAAGGGGACTTTTACCGCAGTTGTGTTTTATGCGGGATGAATGTTAATTTTATGGGTTTAATAATAAAGTTATATAAAATAGTTGTAAACAATTTTATTTATCTTGGGTAGTTAAATCTTATATGGGGAAGTTATTGGTGAAGCCCACACCTAGAAACCTCTCATGAGAGGATTTTTGTGAGTTGGGGCCCACACGATCCCTAACCTTTCATCTTCTCATATCTCCCCTCAACTCCATTAAACCCCCCTTGTTTAATTTTTGACAACTCCCCCTCATTGAATGAGATCTATTCACCTCCCTCTCTCTCTCTTTGATATTTTCCAACACATTTAAATTAATGAATTAAAACTCTTCAATTAATTAATTAAAGAGTTTGAATTTTGAATTAAATGTGTGAATAAAAATAATAGCCTTAGCTATTATTTTATTTTGGTGACATTCGTTGTGTTGAGAGGATTTTGGGAGAGCTCTTGAGATTTTGAAGAACACCGTCCATCCAACCAAGAACTGCCAAAGAACGATGATCACTTCCTTCGGTCTTTAGCTAAGAAAAAAGAGAAGGAGCCACCAGCAAGGAACGCCGACGATGCACCATCCTCAGCTCCTTCTACCCCGATGTCAACGATTTGACGTTGTCTCCCCGCGAAGCCGTTTTCCACGACGCTCGACTACCATGAACCTTATTTCAATGTAGGGGTAAGTTTTTATTTTTAATTGAGTAAAATTGTTCTTCATCCCTCGTTGAAACCAGGTTTTATCTCTGGACATTTGATACCACCTAATGCGGAGGATGCAGACCGAACAAACACGGCTCAACGACCCTCCGATTGTTCTAGGATACTTTGTCGGTGACAATGAGAGGCGACGGAGACAACCGAATTAGGCGGTCGTGCACCAGCCGCATGTGGAGGAACTGCGGCCTGCAACCACCGGCCGCTCGGCCGAAGATGAACAGGTCGGCTAAATCCGGCCGGATCGAAGGAAGACCGTGATGCCATATGGTTTGCCGTGATGTGGAGGACCGCAGCCTATGCTCTGTGGGCCACTTTTGCGGCGAACCGTTCAGCTCGGCGGCCAGCCTGGTGAAGGAGATGTGGCACCCGAAGGTGCCGCGCAGTAGGACCGTGACCCGCCCAAGCGGGCCGCCTTCGCCAGGAAGGCCAGCCAGCTTCGGCTAGCCAGTTGGGAGGGCGGCGCCACTCGGCGCCGCCGATTCAGGAAAGCGGGGGGCCGCCCCACCACTTGGACAGCTTGGCCCCTCCGGGCCGTGCGGGGCCTGGCCACGCCCCCCTCAGACCGGGACGCGCCGGGACGGACCGCCTCCCTAAGGCCGGTCCGCGCGATTTACTAGGCCGGTCCGACCCTCTGGCGGGTCGGACCAGCCATATTCAGGTTGACCCGACCAGTCGGCCAACTGGGCTTAATGGGCCAGGCCCGTTTCCACATAAACATGAATAACTATAAGACCGCACGTCTGATCAATGTGTTGTCTGCGGCACTGGGACACTTGCAACGAAGCAGTCCTTTTGCGATAATCTAAATGTGTTTTGGAAGTCTTTGGATAATGGATGGGGTTGGAATGAGCGTATTTCCAACCAAGCCCCTGGAATTGAAAAGCCAATATCTCTAAAACCGGGCGTCCGATTGATGCGCCATCTATCACGTCGGGTTCCTATTGAAGAGACGGAAATTCGGGATACATCTAATCTGGACTTTGTGACAGTTGATGTATAGACTCCTTGGCTCGAGGAGTGGACCCTCCCGGAATTGATCGTGCTGTGTGCGGGAACCCTAGAGCTGGCTGCGACTGCAATGACTACCGTACTGGAATCCTTTGTGGGTTCGGCAATGACGACTACCATACTAGAATCCTCCATGGGTTTAGTGAAGAGACTACCGTACTAGAATCCTCTATGGGTTTGACAGCGATGTCTAATGTTCTTGTATCCTACGTGGGTCTGATAGTTTGTCTTCTGTTCTTGTATCCTACATGGGTCCGACAGAGTAGCTGGTCTAGAATCATATGTGGGTCCGACATCATAGCTGGTCTAGTATCTTACATGGGTTTGAAAGATTAGATGAATCAGTGACTGCATCAGATCATCTTTATCACTTTCGAAAATATGTATACCTGTGTGAGCTGAGTCTTTATTTTCAATCATTATCATCGATGTGATTGACTAATTTCACTTGTGGACTGGGTTGTACTTGGGCTCGAGAGTTGGAGACAAACTGGGATTGATGAATTAGGTATATGTATGGGCATATACCTATGTAATGATGGTTGATACTTCGTGATTGTATCTTTTCATTGTGGTTTATCCTTCGTGGATTCTGGGAGAACTTCGGGGGTCTCAGGGTCCCTATTAACTATCGTTATACTCACCCCTGCATGGGTAATGCCTGCACAACATTGTGTTGGATGCAGACGACGGATATCGATGATCGTGGTAGAGTCTTGGGGGCTGGACGGTACCCAGAAGTAGACCACTTGGCAGGACGTACACGGAGCGGATGGACGGAACCGAGGCACCGAGGAGACCATCTGTACCCATCCTTTAGGTGGTATTCCCAATGGACGACTCAGTGGTTACTGCTTTAATATACTGATATTTTACTAGTCTTTCAGTTGTACTATACTCACTGTTGTGCTTGTATTTCCAGCCCCTTTCTTTTTAGCACTTACTTTTGTATACATTTTTTACATTATGCATAATTCTGTTGCGTACTTTGTGGTTTTGGTTTACTTTTATAAAGGCAATTCCTTCCCTTTTGTGGGATTTACGCCTTTTGTTCTAGTTACCAGCCCATGGCCTATGGAAGGCGGGTTTGGGGTAGTCACGACACGGGCCCTGAGGATAGGTCATGACAAATTAGTATCAGAGCAATCGGTTCTACCGCGGAACTCAGGACTCTGATCATTCCTTTCTGAGAAGCAATACTGTTAAGAGTATTGAGTGTGGATTTTAGTCTAGGGAGTCCAGTGTTGGTGCGACGGATGACGTATCCATACACCAGGACCATGTCCCCTGATTTCTGACTCAATGCACAAAAACACTATTTGCATTTGTGTTTCAAAAGTTATCATTGTGATTACGTTGTGTCAGCTCACCAGGTATACTCTTTGACCGTGGAACGCATATTTCTTTTTAGGATGGCCCCACGTAGGCAGCCATCTAGGGTTCTGAGTCGCGTATGAGATGGCATCCCTCCGAGTGAAGAGGCCTCGTTGCAGGGCCCCATCACAATAGAGGCACCAACGGTACCACTACCAGCCGAGCCACCGATACTACCAGCCCCAGAAGCAGAGAGTGCATGATTCCTGAGTGCGTTGCACAGGTTTCAGTGACAGAGGTCTCCCAGGTTCCGCAGAGTGATGGACCCACAGGCAGCAGAGGATTGGTAGGAGGCTATCGTTAGAGTCTTCAGATTGATAGGGACCCCTTTTGACCTTATGGTGATCATCCCATGAGTCTCTTTCACACAACAGCAGATAGATGGTGCAACATGATGCTCCAGGTTCACTATGAGTCTTCTCTACTTTAGACAGAATTCGAGAGTCTTTTCCGCTTGGAGTTTGTTCCAGCCACACTTCGTGTGGTTCAGATTCAGGAGTTACTTCACCTGTGGCAGGGCATCATGACAGTAGCTCAGTACTTAGCGAAGTATACTGAACTCTCACGCTACTCCACTGAGATGGTATGAGACCCATTCTTCAGGGCCCGGACCTTTGACCAGGGACTGAGGCATGAGATCAGGGCTTCGATGATCTCCCTCAGTATTCCGACACAGGCGGGAGTGCTAGAGAGAGCCCTTCTTGTGGAGAGATTTTTCGCTGAGCCAGCACCAGCAGTGAGACCCACCGTAGGGTGACACGTATCAGAGTCTTCTGTAGATGGAAGTATACAAATGTCGTAGAGGTCCAAGCAGACCAGGCCATCAGGAGAGCGACCTCAGGATACAGGTTCATTTGTACGGGGCACCGGAAATAGAGCCAGCTATACGAGGAGCAGGCAATGCTATTCATGCGGTGGGTAGGTTCACATGGCTCGAGACTGCCCGACCCACCATGAAGATGAGCAGAAGACAGTGGAGAGACCTCCCAGGCAGAGGCAGAGGTTCAACCGTGGTGGTTCATAGGGAACAGGAGGATGATGAAGAGGAGATGGCCGAGCAGCGGGTGGTGGACAATGTTTTGAGGCTCTACCACCACCAACACCAGGAGGTCCACCTTGACCACAGGGAGATGGCAGACATATGCAGGCTCAACTCCAGGCAGTCGAGGCATACGACCATGGTGCACCTGAGATGATTCGAGGTACTATCTAAGTTTACACCACCCTTTCTTCTGCACTTATAGACACAGGTGTGAGTCATTCTATTATTGTTGCTGCCCTTGTTGGGATCTCAGAGATTCCAACAGAGCCGTTGTCTTGATCCTTACGGCTAGAGACTCCTACGGGAGCAGACTTGATAATTACGCACTGGTGTCCGTAGTGTGAGCTTACTCTAGGAGGCGATATCTTCAGGTGGGATCTTCTTGTAGCGGCGTCGAGGCCTTGCAACGTCATCTTGGGTATCGATTGGTTGTCTGTAGTCCATTCTCAGATCGACTGCATTTTGCGCAAGGTGCGGTGTGTCCGCATGGATGGGAGCAGGTTCACCTTCACCGATGAGAAGGGAGCCTTGCAGCATAGGATGGACTTTTGAAGAGGAGAGGGTAGCTGATCACACATTTGTTGGCTAGTCTAATCCTTGGAGATGTTGATGTGCGGAGTCTGAGTTTTCCTATTCTGGTGGATCAATATGCGGACGTCTTTTCCGGATGATTTTCCAGGACTACGTCCTCATAGAGAGATAGACATCTACATAGACCTGTACCCCGGGACATCACCGATATCTACTCCAGCATATCTGATGGCTCCCACTGAGCTTCGGGAGTTGCGGGTACAGCTAGAGGACTTTTAGAGAAAGGGATTCATCTGACCCAGTGTTTTACCCTGGGATTCTCTAATTTTGTTCACCAAGAAGGTGGATGGGATCTTGATACTATGTGTTCACTACCATCACCTGAATCAAGTGAGCGTGAAGAACATGTACCCACTATCGAGGATTGATGACCTCTTTGATTAGCTCAAGGGAGAATGTTGGTTCTTGAAGATGGACCTCAGGTCAGGCTATCACCAGCTCAGAGTTTGAGATGAGGATGTGCAGAAGACAACCTTCAGGTGTCGGTATGGCCACTATGAGTTCTTGGTTATGCCCTTTGGTGTAACCAATGCACCCGATGTTTTTATGGGTCTCATTAACAGGATCTTCCAGCCTTACCTAGATTGTTTGGTCGTAGTCTTCATCGATGACATACTGATTTACATGACTGCTGAGGATGATCACGCCTACCACTCGCGGGTTGTACTGGATAAACTCCGAGAGCCCCAGCTTTATGGTAATCTCTTGAAGTGTCAGTTCTAGATATGAGAGGTACACTTCATGGGACACGACATCTCTGAGGCGGGAGTTGTAGTGGATCTAGCGATGATCGAGGTAGTGCTTTCTTAGGAGCCACACAAGAGCATGACAGAGTTACAGAGTTTCCTAGGTCTGGCTGGGTATTATCAGAGATTTGTGCCAGAATTTTCGAGATTTGAAGCACTGCTTTTAGCCTTGACGAAGAAGGGAAAACCCTTCATGTGGTTAGATAGATGTCCGCAGAGCTTTCAAGAGCTGAGGTAGAGATTGACCAGTGCGCCCATCTTGAGGATTCCAGAGAAGGGTGATGGGTATGTAGTATAATGTGATGCATCAAGGACCGGACTCGGGTGCATCCTAATACAAGAGCGAGTAGTGATCGCGTATGGTTCCGGGTAGTTGAGAAAGCACGAGCAGAACTATGCTATCCATGACCTAGAGTTAGCAGTAATTGTCTTCTCATTGAATATGTGGTGGCACTATCTGATGGGAGAGTGCTTTACAGTCCACTCTGACCACCAGAGTAACATATACATCTTTTCGTAGAAGCATCTGAACCTGAGACAGCGGTGATGGCTCGAGTTATTCCATGAATAGGAATTTGAGATAGTCTATTATCCTAGGAAGGGGAATGTTTTAGCTGATGCACTTAGCAAGAGATTAGGAATTCAGATGCTAGTAGAGGCGGCAGAGCAACTTGTCGCGTTGCAGATATCCTTTGTGGATAGATATGGAGCAGCCTTTCTGTAGTCTCTCATAGTCACTCCACCACAATTTTAGTGGGTCAGGAAGGAACAACGTGGGGATTTTGACTATGAGATGTGACATGCTCAGATTTCTTCAAGTCAGACCCCAGATAGATTTTCTGAAGGAGGAGAGAAAGTCATCCTCTTTAGGGGATGTACGATGGTATGAGTTTCACTATAAGAGGAAGTGTTAAGGGAGTTTCACACATCCCCTCTAGTGGAACATCTAGGAGTGGTGAAGATGTACCAGGACCTCATACGACAACACTGGTGGCCGGGAATGAAGAAGGTTGTAGTAGAGTTTGTTTCACGATGCCTCATATATCAGCAAGTGAAGGTGGAGCACCGGGTAATAGCAGGTTTGGTACAACCCTTAGAGGCCCCGAAGTGAAAGTGGGGTGGGATATCCATGGATTTCGTGATGTGGCTTCCACGTACTAATATAAGGAATGACTCTATCTGGGTGATCGTTGAATGACATACCAGGTCAGCCCACTTCCTTCCGATTAGAGAGCAGGGCTCAGTAGAGAGGTTGAGATGCCTCTACGTTCAGGAGATTGTATGGATTCAGGTGTGCCATCGTCTATCATTTTTGATTCACTTCTCGGCTATCGAAGGGGTTTTAGGAAGCTTTTGGGACACAGCTACGTCTGAGCACTGCCTTCCCTCCTCAGACGGATGTCCAGACAGAGGGGACCATTCAGACTCCTGAGGACATGATCTGTGCATGTGTCCTTGTCCTTGGTCGCAGCTGGGTGGATCACCTACCCATGGTGGATTTTGTGTACAATAACAGCTACCACTCTACCATCGGGATGACTCCGTATGAGGCATTGTACAACTAACCTTTCAGATCACCTCTATGCTGGACTGACCCTGGGGAGTTAGCACTCATAGGACCAGAGATGGTCCGGGCTATGACGGAGAAGGTGCAGATCATCCAGGAGCGGATGAAGACTACATAGAGCAGAAAGAAGTCATACGCTGATAGGAGACAGAGACCACAGGAGTTCGAGGACGGAGACCATGTTTTCTTACGGGTCTCACCACGACGAGGTCTACAGAGATTTGGTCGGGGTGGCAAGTTATCTCTAAGATTCATGAAAACATTCCAGGTCTTCAGTAGAGTAGGCGAGGTGGACTACCGCCTAGCCCTTCCACCTCAGTTTCACTGGGTGCATGACTTCTTTCACGTATCTCAGCTGAGGAGATACGTGCATTACCCAACCCACATCATCGATCACAAGGAGCTGGACATCGATGAAGGGGAGATATTTGTGGAGGTCCCAGTGGAGATTAATGATTGACCAGAGCGGGTCCTACATGGATGGATGATTCCTCTGGTGTGCATTTGCTGGCAGCACGGAAACCACCAAGAGAGCACTTGGGAGTGGGAGGCTCATATTGAAGCTCGGTAACCCCATTTGTTTCCCTAGTGTGTGTTTTAGCTTTATGGGGGCGTAAATCCCTGAGGTGGGAGTATTTTAAAGACCTAGAAATTTCAAGGAAAATTGTTATTTTTAAATACTTTAGAATTTTACGATTCTTCAGTTTCTGACGGCACTGGATTCTGAGTCCCGGTGTGCCCGGAAAAATTTCTGAAATTTCTTTGGGTACATTTTGTAAACGTACGTCCGGGTTTTTCAATTTTTGAACCGGTGCTCGGAATTGAAATCTGAGGACAGCGATGAAGTCTCAGCGCCGATATTCACTTAAGGGGACCTTTACCGCAGTTGTGTTTTATGCAGGTTGAATGTTAATTTTGGGGGTTTAATAAAAAGGTTAAATAAAATTGTTGGAAAATTTTTTATTTATCTTGGGTAGTTAAATCCTACATGGGGAAGTTATTGGTGGGGCCCAGACCCACATAACCTCTCATGAGTGGATATTTATGAGGTGGGACCCACACGAGCCCTAACCTTTCATCATCCGATAACTCCATTCAACTCCCTTAAACCCCCCTTGTTTAATTTTTGACAACTACCCCTTATTGAATGAGATATCTTCACGTCCCTTTCTCTCTCTTTGATATTTTCCAACACATTTTACTTAATGAATTCAAACTATTCTATTAATTAATTAATGATTTTCAAATTTCAATTACATGTCTGAATAAAAATAATAGCCTTAGCCATAATTTCATTTTGGGGGCATTCATTGTGTTGAGAGGATTTTGGGAGAGCTCTTGAGATTTTTAAGAACACCGTCCATCCAATGAAGAACCGCCGAAGAACGACGATCACTTCCTCCGATCCTCGGCTAAGCCAAAGGAGAAGGAGACACCCGCAAGGAATGCCGATGACACGCCATCCTCGGCTCCTTCTACCTTGATGTTAATGAATTGATGATGTCTCCCCACGACGCGGTTTTCCATGAAAATCAACTACCACAAAACATATTTCAAGTTAGGGGTTTGTTTTGATTTTTAAATGAATAAAATTGTTCTCCATCCCTTGTTGAAGAAATGTTTTATCTTTGTCCATTTGATACCACCTAAAACGGAGGGTGCGGGCCAAACGAACATGGACCAACAACCCTCCGATCATTCTTGGATACTTTGGTGGTGGCAACAAGAGGCGGAGGTGACGATCGAAGGTGGCGGCCCGCACATACCACGTGCGGAGGAACCGCGACCCGCAACCACGGGTCGCTCGGCCGAAGAAGAACCGGCCATCTAAAGCTGGTTAGGCCGAAGGAAGACCGCAGTGCCACAAGGGGCTCCGCACGGCAGAGGACCACAACCCATGCTTCATGGGCGAATTCAGCGGTGAACCGGCCAGCTTGTCGACCGGCCGGATGAAGGAGCCGCGACACCCGAAGGTTCCGTGCAGTAGTACCGCGGCCCGTCCGAGCGGGCCGCTTGTGCTAGGAAGGGATTCTGGCTTCGGAAGGGTTGGTCCTCGTGATTCAATGGTCCGGTACGACCCTCTACCAGGTCGGACCCGCCAAAACCGGGTTGAACCGACTTGTTGGCCCACTGGGCTTAACGGGCATGGCCAGTTTCCTCATAAACGTGAATAAATTTAAGACTGTGCATCTGATCGATGCGCCTTCTGCGGAACTGGGACCATTGCGATGAAGAGGTCCTTTTGTGACAATCTCTATGAGTTTTGGATGACTTTGGATTATGGACTGGTTTATAATGAGCATATCTTCAACCGGTCCCCGGAAACAGAAAAGCCAATATCTCTCAGATCAGGCTTACGATTGACGCACCGTCTATCATGTCGGGTTCCTTTTGACGAGACGGAACTTCGGGATACATCAAATTTGGACTTTATAACAGTTGATGTATCACCCCTTGGCACGAGTAGTGGACCCTCCCGGAGTCGACCGTGATGTGTGCGGGAACCCAAGAGCTGGCTGCGGCTGCAACGACTACCGTACTGGAATCCTCCATGGATTCAGCGATGAATACTTCCATACAAGAATCCTATGTGGGTTCGGCGATGATGACTACTATATAATAGTCCTCTGTGGGTTCAACGACGATGACTACTATTCTTCTATCCTACGTGGGTCTGACAGTTTGACTTCGGTTCTAGTATCCTACATGGGTCCGACAGAGTAGCTGGTCTAGTATCCTATGTGGGTATGACAGCTTAACTACTCTAGTTTCCTATGTGGGTCCGACAACGTAGATGAATCAGTGATTGCATCTGATCATAATTATCACTTTAAAAAAGATGTATACCTGCGTGAGTTGAGTCTTGATTTTCAATAATTATCATCGATGTGATTGACTTATTTCTGGTGTGGAATGGGTTGTACATGGGCTCGAGAGTTGGAGCCGAACTAGGATTAATGACTTAGGTATATGTATGAGTATATACCTAAGTAGATATGGTTGATACTTTGTGATTGTATTTTTTTATTGTGGTTTATACTTCGTGGATTCCGGGAGACCTTCGGGGGTCTCGAGGTCCCTACTGAGTATTGTTATACTCACCCCTGGATGGGAAATGCCCGCACTACGTTGTGTTCGATGCAGACGACAGAAATCGTTGATCGTGGTAGAGGCTTCGGAGCTGGATGGTACTCGGAGGTGGTCCACATGGCAGGACGTACACGAAGTGGACGGACGAACCCATGGTGCCGAGGAGACCATCTGTACCCACCCTTTATGTAGGATTCCTGGTGGACGACTCAGTGGTTGGTGATTTACATAACTTCTATTGTACTTGTCTTTCAGTTGTACTGTACTCTTTGTTGGGATTGTATTTCCGGCTCCTTCCTTTTCAGCACTTAATTTTGTATACAGTTGTACTTTGTGCTAACTTTTGTTGCATACTCTATGGTGTTGGTTTACTTTTATAAAGTAAATGCCTTCTAATTTTTTTTGGGATTTATGACTTTAGTTCTAGTCACTAGCCCCTGGCCTATGGAAGGCGGACTTGGGGTAGTCAGGGCACGGGCCCCGAGGACGGGTCATAAAAATAATGGAAAAAAGGCATAAATAAAACCAATAAAATCTAATTATTCAATAATAATGAAATGAGACACTTTTAAGATCATTTTATTTGGTGTTAAGAGAATATTCCCAATAAGAGGAGGGAGAATGGACAGGATTATCCAATTAAAATTGTATAATTTTATGCTCATAATGATGCGATAAAAGTTTCATTGATAATAATTTCAAAGTTAGATAATAAATTATTTCATTCATTATTTATGTTCCATCTTAAATCATTCATTATTTGTAAAATAATTGAGTCATACCCTGATGCATAAAAATAATGATTACTTAATACTCATAGTAAAAATATTATAGGTGAAAATAATTATTGGAATTTTCCTATTAAAATTTATCAAGGTTATTTAGTTTAAAACATAGTAATAATATTGTTGTTCAAAATTGATTTAATAAAAGGGAAATATTTGGACAATAAATATAAATCAAGAATTTATATTTTCGAAAAGGATGTTATAATCTCAAGGGATGGAATAGAATCAACTTTATTAGAAGAGGCATTGCTACTTAGGTCTTGTTTTAAACCACCTTTATTGAATCATTTTTATGTTAATATTTTCATAGATGAAACAAATAATTATTAGGATATCATAAGAATAATTCATATATCTATTTTATGGATTATATTAACGTATTTCCCATGTGAGTACATTAATTATTACCTAAAAATGAATTTAAATTCAGTATTGATCTTATACATTAGGAAAATCCCATATTTAAGACTGTCTATGGAATATCATAGGTGGAATTAGAGGAATTAATGAATGTACTTCATGTTTTGTGTGATACAGTTTTTATATACACTAGTGTTTCACCTAGGAGAGAAAAAAGATTCATTTTTGTAAAATGGGGTGGGTTTATGAGGTTGTTTATCAAAATGATACAAATCAATTCCATTAGAATAAATAAAAATTATCATTTATATAAGTTTTTTGTATTAGTTTGAACTATTTTCGTGGGATCTATAATTCATAATGATTGAACTCTATTCAGGTTATGGTCAATTCAAATCCACGATGGATTTTATTAAAAATAAAATTTTTTATTAAACTGGTAGGCATTACGAGTTCACATTAATTAATTTAATGTTATCATATGCACCCATAAAATTCATGGATATAATGAATAATGCATTAAATGAATAACATGATTAATGTTTTATCAATTTTCTTAATTATATCATGATATAATCTATGTTATTTGAATAATAATGATGTCTATTTATAAATATTCATCATGAATTTAAGGGATAAAGTACTATGTGGGAATACCAGAAAGTATTTTTTATAGATTTTACATAAATAAATTCTTGGATATATTTTCTCATAATGGTGTGTATCAAATAACCAAAAAAATGTTGTTATAGAATGACGCATAACATAAAATATAACTGAGATATAAGGTTTTCTAAGTTTAGAATGTTATTTTCAGTGGTTTGTTGAAAATATTTCCAAATTTTATAACATATTAAAAAAGATAACACATAAAGTGGTAAAATTTAAATTGAAATTTCACTATGATGAAATCATATATGAACTATATAATATATTTATCAATAGCCTTGTATTGATCGTACCAACAATAAAGGAATTAATTTTTATATATTTTGATGCATATAATAAAGGGATAGGATGTTCTATTATGAAATATGGTAGGGGTTTTTCTTATGAATTGAGGCAATTAATATACTAGGAAAAAAAATCCAATATGTGATCATGAGTTATAATATGTAATATTAATGTATAAAATAGAGTAGTATCATCCTTATACTAAAATATGCGACCATTATACCATTCCAAAGTATTAATTGATATATTCACTCACTAATACCTGATAATGAGAAATAGATAATGTCCTGAACAACACATAGACTGGGATTATGTAATACTATACCATCCTAGAAAGGTAAAAAATGTGTTTGATTCAATTTTTATTAAGGATATTGGATTTTCATCCATTATGAGTAGAGAAATGAAACGTATATCAAATGATTAAATAAAGTTTGATGTGCAAATTATTAAGTAAAAATGCATATATCATTTTCCAAATAATGTACCAATCATATATTCTATAAAAAAAATATTCACCAAAAGATTATATGGTTTTAAAATTGAACATGAAATCAATGAAAATTGTAGATTTAAAAAATTCATCTCTAAATAGAGTGTGTTGACGTTTAGATTTATGTTTTATATACAACTAGTATCAGATCTATAGAGGGAATAACTAGACGATTTTCATGCCTTAAAATTCAATATACAACCTGATTGTATAATGATGTATATGGATATAAAAAATAATATACGGTGAGAGAACCTGAGGAGGAAATTGAAGAAAATATGTCAAGTTTTTTAGTAATCTAATAATTGATTTCTAAAAGATAGCTTGTAATGGTTATAATCAATACTATCTTCATACTAATGTATAAGTGAAATAAAATCACAACATGCATTGTTACTAGACATCCTATGATATAAAAAGAATGAATTTTGTATGGTTAACTTTGGAGAATATCTGAAACACTATAGATTTTCTAGTGATAAGGGTATATCTACCCCTTTAATTTATTTCAGACTAATGGTAAACTATTATCTTTTAAATACACCATGGTAAAAAATTATCATTTAAATCTTTTAATGATCTTCATTTCACAGAAAAAATTTAGATATGTAATAAAAATGAATTGAACACTCATATAAATTTGAGCACATTATATAATCTCCAAACTGATGGGATGTGTTAGATTTGCATACAAATATTTGAGGACATATTAGGGAAACTCTCAGTTTACTTCCATGAAACATTATATGAATAAATACCCCTAGTTTGAGTCAAATACCTAAAAATAGAATCTATTCAATAAATAAAAATGATCCATATGAGTCTATATATTAAAAAATATTTCATACACAATGAAGTGGAATGATATTGGTTGATGGAGGAATGTTGGTAAAAAAAATTAGTAAGGAATTTAAATGGTGTGAGATATCTTTATGAATGCCAAGACATCTCATAATAAATAGAAAAACGATGATGTAAAATAGAATAAGGTCATATAATTTCATGTATGAGGATTTTAATTCATTATTGTATCCCATTATATGGGAGTAAAAGGTTTTTTAAAAATAATAAACTTTATCTGAGGTATACAATACCTTTTAAAATTCAAGTTATAATTAGTGCTTTGGATTAATATTTTTTACACAACAGAACCTCTCTAAACGAAATAGGCTCCATCATGCCTCCTTATTAGGGTTGTATATTTCAAAAAATACACATGTACCCACCTAATGAAATAGAGTTAGATACTAGTCGATCATATAATAAAATACATATCCATATTCTCAA
Organism: Viscum album; assembly: GCA_963277665.1. Lineage (NCBI taxonomy): Eukaryota > Viridiplantae > Streptophyta > Magnoliopsida > Santalales > Viscaceae > Viscum > Viscum album. Next base: position 1,262,201,753 of record OY728122.1, read on the forward strand.
CATTGTATAAAATATGTTAAAAAATCAAAAAACTAGAGAGATGAATGTTCATTGAAGGAATATTAATTTAAAATAATCGAGATGATATCTATAAGAAGCAATAGATAATAATTAATCAATATTTTTTATTCATCAATATAAGCAAAAAATTTAATGGATTACATTATTTATGGGAGTGAAAATAATACACAATATTCAAATTTAGTAAAAAACAATTTGTCAAAAAAATTGGGACAATGTAAATTCTATTATTTAATCATAATATTAAAAAAAATTATAGAAATAGTTTTCGGTTAGAAAAACATTATAAAAATAAAATTATTATTCAAATAAAGAGAATAAGATATAGGGGGGATCAGACATGAAGTCTCTTCCATAAACAAGAAATATAACAGAATTAACAAAGCTCATAAAATCGACAACTTGAATTCATAGTCATCATGATAATCATCTCCACAATTCTACTAGATAGAGTAACTATTCAAGGGGATAACGTGTCTGAATTTAATACATTGTTAGAAAATGTGAAGTCATGGTGGCCATTATTGGCATGAGAATGAAGTAATCACTTATATTCATTCTTTTCTTCCTAGGAGTATGTCATATTCCTTTTTCAACCAACATTATTCTCATAGATTAAATTTTATCATCATGAAATATTTATCAATTGGATCTTATCATATTTGTGGATCTATAATCCTTCTATATTGCTTGTAGAAATATTTTCACTAATTCTTATGAACTAATGTTAAATCAACCCCAATAGTCTCAGTGTTAGAAAAATCCCCTATTTCAAAATTTCCCAAGTGTTTTTATTTAATAATTATTATTCAAAAAGATAGAAAATTATTTTCATAGAATTTAATATAAATTTTAAATCAAGATATAAAAATTAAAAAATAGGAAAATTTTCATAATTTGTTAAGATAGTGAATTTTTTAAAAGAGTAAAATAATGTATGAATATATAGTATGTATTATGACATCACAATGACTAAAAAATATTAATATGTAATATGAAAGCTATATCTACCAAAAATAATCAGAATTACTAAATAAATTTCTTTTAAGGTAATTAAATTCGTTTTCCTAATCCAATGATAATTATCCAATACCTAACTTCAGTTTTTATGATTTTAAAAATAATTCTTTATGTGGAAGAATATTTCTGAAATAAAAAGTAACATATTATAATGGATACTGGTTCTCAAAATATATATATCCCAATATCAAGAGTTATATGTAAAATAACATGGGAAAAAATGATTGGAAAAACCAATAGAAACACAATTGTTTTTTTATTAATCTCATGATTAGGGTCAATTATTTAATATTAGTAAATTAATTCCTCACATTTACTAGAAATCATCACCCATCCTGCCATTATAATTTACTAAAAAAATTATTTTCACCTATGTAATTTATTATTCTCACTCTATTGTCTCTACATTGATGTTTTTAACAACCTAATATTTTAAAATGACAATGTGTTCGAAAGAATGTATTACACACATCATAGAGGTTAAAAACTAATAATAATAATATTTTATAATATTTATAAAACAGTTATTGAAAGAGATGATATGATTAGAAGTTATCCATTAATTTAAAATATATAAAATTAAAAAAATGTAATTTATAGGTAAAATATTTTGAAATAAGCACTCAATTTTTAGTAATCTTATTTTATTCTTTGATATACATTTTCTTCCAAAATATTTATACTTTTTGTGAAAAAAATATTTTGTTTAATTTCTAGAAGATTTAGAAATATTATTTTAGAAAAATAATATGATTTTTTAAATCATAAAAACAACATTATTTCAGGACCAATATTATGAATTTTTCTTGATAATATTAATTTTTTGTGAATAGTGAAATATACTGCTTTTTATTGAATATTCTATTTTTTCCATAATTTTAAAAGATACATTTTTTAAAATAAATTTGAAATTTAATTAAATATATTGTATTTTATATAACTAAAAAAATTATTTCTAATCAATTTTTTTGTTGAATTTTTTATAATGTCATTTTTATATAAGAAAGTATTTTTCTGAAAAACTATTTTTCATTCTGTTTTGTTTGTCTAATAAATTGTTTTATTCCACTTCTAAAAACTAAATAATACAAAAATGAATCCATATTTGGAATCATGATTTTTTAATTTTATATATAGTTATATTTATTATCATTATTTATGAATAATATCTGTAGGAATTTTTTATTACCCTAGTAATTATTACTCGGTATTAATAAGGTCGAAAATAATGTGATTAAAATTCAAATATTTTAAAATGCATTCTTTATTTAATTATATGACTCTATTTCATCTACAATCATCATGAAGATTAAAATATGTCCTTCATATTTAATTTGGGTTAGATATTGTAATTTCCAATATATAAGTAAATACTTATGTCAAAAATATCAATTTCATACATTTAACATCAATAATATTTTATCATAGGGATAAAATACATATATATATATATCATATTTTTTATTCTATAAAGGAATTATTTTTAATGGTAAATTATTTTTCTTTTTTATTTAATGAATAATTACCTTAAATTGTTACACAATAGTGATACGGTTCTTGTTTTAGTTGTATAAAAAATAATGTAAACGATTTTAAAAATAGTAAAAGTAATATTATTAGTGAGTTAATGTGTCCTTTGATTATTTATGATAAATATAATATATTCTAAATGTGATATATTTTTATATAATAATATCATTGCTTTCAAGTTTCTCTCAATTTCATGTTATGTGAATAGTTCTTAAAATGAAATTAATGTTACTTTAAGTGTAATATATTTTATGAAATAATAAAATAAATTATTATAACACTTTAAGAGGAATTTTTTTTGTAATGGTTTAAAATTTTCCCCCTTATCAATTTATGATCCAATTATTCCCTTATAAGAATAATTATAAACCATTTATATGAAAAAAAATTCCATAATTTTGATTTAAATGTTTTTACTAAATGGTTGAACCAAATGATAAGTTTAAAATGATATATAAACCAATAAATATTTTATTTAATGGCAATTTTAGTCCTATATATTCCTTATCATAGAATAAATTTCCTTTCTAACCATTTTTGAAGATGTAAACACATATTATATTGAAGTATTATATGTATTTCCAAAAATAACATTAATGATTTTTTATAATAAAAAATATATTATTAAATTATTTATTATTCATAAATATTATATATTCATCCAAGTAAATGTGATATATTTTGGAATATATTTCAGGATATTTTTATCTATGTATTTTTTTTGAACATTTTCATGACCCCTAATAGTTAGAATTATTGTTGTCATGAAAATTGACAACATGGTTAACTGATGCAATAAAACTAGACATGAGGGTGAAAAATATAAAAAAACAGAAAAATATTATTTGGAATATAAAAATTTACTAATAAAATTATTATATTATAAATAAATTAAATTGGATCCATTTTGTCAATAAAATTATCTTTTATTAATTCAACAATATTACTCATATATGTGTGTCCTCTCACCCCCTTTCAAATGGAAATCCCTTATATCTTATAATTACACATCATTAATAAATATTTCATGAACATAACCAACATAATTCTATTATAAATATCCATATCCATGAGTTATAAGATTTTCTTATTCTTAATAGTCCAAAAAAGTATCCTTAATGAGGGATCTAATGGAGGCTTACAAAAGAAGAGGTAATTGTATTATGTGGACAATTTTAATTTATTTATTACTCTAAATGAGATAGAAATATTAAATTAAAAATAAAATAATATAAAAAATATCCTCAATATACTAATTTTTAAAAATTATTTTTTATTATCTAATGTCCACAATATATTCAATCAAATGTGATTGGATATTATTACTTGTTCCAGCGTGTGGAAAACAACGTCTAAAAAGTGATACAAATCATTTTATTTCACCATCACAAATTGGAGATTATTATTACTATTTTAATGTTAAAATATGATATTTATGTCAGAATTATTCTTTTCTGTTTATAATATCATATCTTTATTTTTACCATATAATCTGTTGGAATACAATAACCTCGCTCATGCATACATATGAACTAACTCCCACTGGAAGTTATTAGATTTTTTTAATCTCTACATGGTTTTTTATAAGTATTTATTTAATGAAAATATATGATATATATGATCTAATAATAATTCTCTAATATTTAATTACATTTTACCTTTATTTTTTTTCTATCCATTGAAAATAGTATTCATCTTTCAAGCATACGTACAACATACTATCTCTAAGAATGGTGTAAATAATTTTTCTATATCTACCTTTATTGTATAGTTTTTAATAGGAATATAAAAAATATATAAGATTTTAATATCTTAAATAATACTACATAGATAATTTAACCTATATTAAGGTTCAACTACTAGAATATACCCAAAGACACTCTCTTGAAAAACTAAATAGCTAACACACATAAAAAATAAATTTGATAATTAATTATTATTAAATATTTATTGAAATATATTAGTAGATTATATGTTATGTTATATTTAAATAAATGATTTTTAATATAATAAAAAAATTATATATATTATATTAGAGTATAAATTTCATTTGATGAAATTCAAATATATTTTAATGGTTTTATGTTACCATTTCATTGTATACCACAATTACTTATAATTAAATTCGTGATGTAGAAATTTAATTATCTAACCCTAAATAATGAAACAAATTATATTCTACAAAATTTATTCATTAAACTTTTAGAGAATATTACTTTTTCCTCTGAATGATAAATTATTGAGAAAACTAATTTAAGAAAAATAGACATTAGTAATATTTTCATTCAAAATTATTTTTTCCTAAAAACACTAATTTACCAAAAAAACTCAAGAATATTTTATCTATTATAAAATTATATTTAAAGTAATTTTTTCCCATAAATTAATTTTTTTAAAATTTATTAAATAGAATCATTATTTTTTGATGAATTGGGTGCTATTTATTTTACCCACAATATGAAGTGGATCTTTTTTTCTACCTACCAAGGATGAATTGAATTTCATACCATTATAAAAATTCAATTAATTTTTTTTTCCGTTACAAAATTCCAATGTAATTTTTAATGAAAATATTTTCCATAATATTTGTGGAATTTTAACTTTATAAAATAGTTATTTCAAAATTAAAATGGTATTTTTCTAAATATATATTCAGATACTATTTTAAATTCATTATCATATATGTTGAAATACTTTGATGTTACTTATTATTTCTTATGGTAATGATATATAGATACCATCCTTATTATTTATATGTATGGTTTAATAATATGATAATGATATTTTTAGGAATAACATTTATTTCTCAGGGGTTATTTAATGTATATTTTTTGAAATTTTTATGAAATTTGTTTTCATTACATGAAATATGATATGAGATGAATATTTTATAATATTATCTCACAAATATGAATTGATTATGATTACATGATGGGTGGACCCAAAATTATATAGGATAACAATTCATTAGGTAATGATGGATATCTAATTAACTAATAAGGAATAGAATAAGCAAGGAACCCAAATAATTAAGGGAAAGATGAAACTATGATAGTATTCAGAGTGAGTCTTGACTGAGGATATGTTGGAATAGGGGTGAATCCAATCCAAAATGAAATTCTTTGAAATGATTCTTCCCTAAGAAAATGTTTTTTTATGATTACGTTTATGATTCAAAATTATTCCTTATTCCAATGTTATGCTCTCATTTTCCATGCTATTTGATTTTATTACGATTCATGTCTTATTAATTGTGAGGCTTTATACCATGATTTATTATTATGTTCTATGATATTTTTCTAGAGATTTCAAATGATTGGATCATTCTACCAAACCATTTTCCTCATGTTATAAATAATGGGTCATTGATATCTCTTATGATTACACCTATTAATAATTTTATCACATCATTTCTAATATTTATATTCCATAGGTTTTTAATAGAGGTTTTATGTATGATATGTATAAGAATGTTGATAGTTTTGAATAAAAAAATGAGATATAATATAGATCTCTTATGGAATTTTTTTATTTATACATGTATCCAATGAAAGTAAAACTATATTATTCTTAGGTAAATAATAATTTTATTTAATTTATATTAATCTATTATGATATAAAATCTATATATAAAAAGTGTGGGTAGTTATAGTTGGTGAAGATAAAGGATTGGTAACATTTGAAAACTAGGAGGAGAAAGGTTTTGTGGTAAACCTTATGAAAATATAATTAATAAGATAATTTCATATGTTATATTAGTGAAAGGACTGGGTTGTTATTGACAAATTATCATCTTATATATATTCTAAATTTACATGATTTTCGTATAGATTCATATAGGGGTCATAACACCGAATTATATTTTCCATGTATATCTTATCTTACATTCTAGTGCATAGTTAGTGTTCCATTTTCATAAATAAATTATTACACTCATAGAGGATATTATTTTAATGATTCAAATGTTCTTTATGAACTATTTAGAAGGATTTAAATATATGATGATCATGGGTGACCAATGTAAAACCTAATGTGTATAGATTTAAAATAATGATTCATAATTAAAAATTCATATAAGTTATTTCTATTGTTATATGATTCCGAAATATTAATATTGTTTCACAAAATATTTTTAGTCAATAAACAGAACCAGGTGGATTATTGGTAACTCAAAATGTTCGAAAAATGGAATTATTTTCCTCCTGAGAAACCAAATTAAGTGGTGGTTGAACGTGTGACCCTTTTTTTCCTAATAAACTATTTAATTATATGATTAACAATATCAAAATAAGATGAGTTTTCTAAGACACCTAAATTGAGAAAATTACGTTTTAGGAAGACAATAGAGGAATGCATATTTTTCTTCAACATGTCATTTATTGTGGATGAAACACTCAGGTATATATCTCATGGAAAAAAATGATGTTTTATGTGTGGAAAATTTGTTCATAGAGAAATAAATTTCCATTCAAACATGGATTGTTAGATAGATGGATATTAATTTCATAAAAAAGTCATAATTTATAGTTCTATGTCTTTTGTGTGGGGAATATGGGTATTATCAGATCCAAAACCAATATAAAAGAGTTAACTCTAACTCTAAGGAACTATGTTTTCCAAATTGTTAAAGAGTGAATATTGAAGTTTAAAGGTATTTATGTTCTACAATTATGTGTCGTAAGTTTAATATTAGATATATTAATGATATAATAAGAATTAATCATATAAAGATTATCCCATTCTTGTTAATTTATGTATATTAAATTTTATATTTAAAAGTACCGATAACCATGAAATTTAATTTATTGGTAATGTGATAATGTTTAGTCAGATAAACATATAATTTAATTTGATGTAGTGAATGGGAATGTAATAGTTACCCTTAAAATAATTAGTTAATCGATGAAAATGTGATTTAATTCATCTTTGATGATGTTTATTACATTTTTTGTTTTTAAAATATACAAAATAGTTAGTGATTTTATTTGAGGAATTTGGATTGTGTTAATTTTTCGATGGAGATGTGTTCCATATGGGGTTAAACTAATATTTATCGATGCCATCATAGATTTATATGATTAAGTAGGATCATAAGTTCAAATTAACGGACACAGCTTTTGGGGGTTTAAGTGAATATATTTTGAAGTTATATGAAATAATAACACGGTATTAGAAAAAATTCACTATTTATGATTAAATAATAATTTTGGATTATAAATGATTTTATTTTAAGTAAAGTTTTGTTTATTGGATGTGCGGAAACAATTAATCTTGATGGTCAAAAATTTATTCATTGATAATGATTTGTTTTGTGGTTTAGATAAGGATTAAATTTCAGGATTGTATCTAAATATTATTAATGATATTTTGGTAATAGTTACTACATTATAATATTATAAGGTGACTTATAATAGTTATGAATGATTTTTTTGAAGATGTTTTTTTTGAGATATATAATACCTTTAGGTATAATATATGATTTAATATGAATGATTATTTAGAAAGAATTAAATTAAATGTTTTGGTGTATAAGGTGAAGGGTATGAGATAACCATTGAAGTTATAAAATTATTTAATATTTAGGTTATTAATTTTAATTTTGATGAAGGGTTATTTATTAGTAAAATAATCTATGTGAAACAATTCATTTTATTGTGTAAAGTTTTAGGTATATTATATTATTTCTTAATACGAAGGGTTAAACAATTTTGATATTATCTTACATTTTTATAATCATTCCAGTTTTGGTTAATATTTAATTCCATGTGGAACTGATGATTATCCTTTTCATTATTATGTTTTCCATTACAGATTTATTTTAGTGATTTAGGCATAAAACATTCATATTTAGTACTCACTATTTAGAGAAAATGATGATATAATTGTTTAAATTTACTAAATAATGAAATTATACTTATCATGTATGTTTTTTTCATTATTTTTCTAGTCAATATGTTAATATATTCTTAAATATATTGAAAAGGGATCATGAATTTTTTTGTCATATTAAATTCAATTTTAATGAATTGATGGTCTTTTTAACTACTTATTGATTTATTATTTTTTGGTTACTAACATTCCCATTATCTTTTAATTTCTTAAAGTCAATGTTCTATTTAACTATAAATCCTAATTTGGACATTAAATTTACTTTCATGTCAATATTTTCACTTCCCCCTAATGTTATTCTATTTGGAATCCTAGTTTGGTGTTATCTTAGAATATGTTTCATATTTCTTTTTTCCTTTATTCAAGAGGATGTTTTAGGATCTATTTTAGGATGTGAGGTTTCAAAAAAAATTAAATTACCAACCCATTATTTCGGAGAACATGTTAACTTTTATTAAAATATTTTATTAATTTGAGAATAATGTAAAACTAAAATATTTTAAGGGAACACTATGATAGTTAGAATAAATATCACTTAACACTATTCTTAAAAAACTGTTGAATATTATTAATTTATGAAACTTATATCATAGTCATTGAAAATGATGGTTTTAGTAGAATTAAATAAATTATGAATATCACATAATGTTCATGGTCAATATTAAAATAATTAAAAATAATTTATATATAAGAACTCATTTTTTAGTAAAGCCATTTTATTTTTAAAAATATTTTTTATTCAAAATATTTTGTTATTTTATTTTTTATAGAATATTAGAAATTATATGTAATAGTTTGTTTTAAAAATATATTATTTTTTTCAATGAACATATTACAATTATAATATAGTGATTTTTTTTAATTTTTGGAATAGATTTACATTCTCGTGAATATTGAAAAATAAGGATTTATTTTTAAAACTATTTTTTAAATAATTTAAAATGTAATATTTTTTTAAAATGAATAAGAAGTTACATTTTTTATATTATATTTTTATATATTAAATTAGTCTCTCTAGAATAAATTTTCTGGTTGAATTTTGGATTAAAAATTTTCATACATAATAATAAATTTTCCATAAATACAATTTTTTGATTAATTTATTGTTTTTACATTAAATTAATCTATAATAGTTATAAAATAATAATATTGAAATCATTATACCGTATTTGGAGTCATAAAGTCCATTTTTTTTAAATATATTCTTTTAATTTAATAAAAAATAAATAGAATTTTCTAACATGGGTATATCTTTTTTTTTTGTAAAAGTGACTTTTCAATCAGTAAAACATTTTTCCAATAAAAAATCTCCTAACATTATATTGTTTCAAAAAAATTGATGATAAATGTTATTATGATAGATGAAATAGTTATATTGGAACTATAATAAGACCAACATATAATATATATATATTTCACAATGTTTATATATATAATAGTTAAATGTTTTTGATAATATTATAATCATTTTAATTTCCATTAATTATAATAACATTCCACAAATAATATCTATTTGAAGATTCTATTTTGAATAAACTATTATTCATGGATATTTTAAATTTTTTTAAGATTTATATATTATATTTATTAATTTTAAAATATATATAATATAATTATTATATTATTTAAAAAATAAATATAAAAAAATAATATATGATTATTTTTAAAGTCTACATATTGCTCCAAATGAAATGTTACAAATATCATTAATCATTTTTGAACACTAGAGATGTTTCATGAAAATATAAAGTGCAGAACATTGTTTCTTAATTCATGGTTAAAACTAGTAGCATAGTCTATACATGTATTAATCATCTACCACTCCACTGTGACATGCACCCCAATCTTGTTCCAGATTACAACAACACCACAATTGATAATTTTTTTCTAAATCATAGTCTTCTCATTACTGATTGAAACTAGATTCTCAATAATGGCCATGACCATGAACCCCAATGATGACCAAAAATAAAAGGATTTATTCATTCACCACTTATCATATAATTAAAAAATCACAAAAATATAGTGAACTATTTTCCCCATCTATCATAATAAAAAAATATATAGTTTTATTTCGATATAAATCCTTTATCCATATGAAATATGAGTTAATCAACACAAATTAATTCCAACAAAGAATATATTTCTAAATTAAAATAAGAAATTTGAATATGTAATTTATGTTTTCTTGTTAAATGATAATATGAAATTTGAAATAAAATATATGAGTGAAAAAATACTAATTGAATCCTCAACGAAATGAATGAAAATTCATACATTTGAAGTTTCAACATTTTGAAATGTGTACCATATAACAGGGGTTTTTAAATATTGAAATTCTGAAATTGGTATTGGATGAGGCATTTAATAATTTAAGGGGATTTTATTACTGTACTTTGGATATGGTTTCCATGTCTAGATGAATACATCTCCTGTACGAGTAACTTTTTTGAATCCACAAGAAAATATCATTTCCCAATATTCTGGGTGTTATGATTAACCATCCTAGATGAAAATCTAATATTTATGAAAAAACAAATGAATGTATTGGATGAAAGAGTGAAACTACAATATTATATAACATTGACTACTTTTTGAGATGAATAAAAATTTCTAGCCCTTCACTCACATAATTGACTATCAAGTGTTCTTCTCACACAAGAAAATTTATTTCTTCTTAATCAAATGAGATATAAAAATAACATGAATGGCCATTATACAACTCCATGGATAAAAATATATTTTAATTAATCTATAATGATAAAAAAATGATATATAAAATTATATTAAGAGGGGTAATATTTCATTAAGATAAATATTTTTGGCAACATTTGAAACTTGAATAATTCTTAATAAGCAAGAAAAATTAAATTTAAAAAATAAAATTAATATATTCTAATCAATGTAAATCTTTTATTTTCCTTGAATCTAAACACTACTTTTCATTGAAAAACAAAAAATATCCAGTAAATCAAAAATTCCATCACACAAGATAGTGTCAACAACTAACAAACAAAATTTTAATTTCATTGTTTTATGATTACAATAATTTTGTAATAGAATACATACATTATTTCATATTCAATAAAAATAAAAATAAATTAATAGAAATAAAATCCACTAATAATTTTAATTAACAAAATAATTTAATTAGGTAATTTATCGTCCTTTTATCAAAAAATTCCACTGACTTCACATCATCGTGAAACCATTTTCAAATAGATAATAGAAAAATATTAATTGATTCATTAGAGGAAAATGAAATCAATAGAACCTAAAAAATTAGAGTTAATCTAAAGAGAATCATGTTATATATGGTGATGTATAGAGAATCCACTGATCAAAATAAAAAAGAGTTTATCGCTTACTTGTTTTCATTATGATATAAAAAACATATCCTTATAATATTACCAAAAAACCAAATTATTAAGCATGATAATATAATAATTAATTTTAAAATTAAATATAACTAAGTAAAAATGTAATGGATTAGTTATGAAGTGAATTATTAATGATAATTATTGAATTTTTTTCCCCAATGTTCTAATGAACATTATAGAAAGATTAATAGAAAGTGTGATGAGTGTTCTGAACATGTTAAAAATCCCATCAATTATGAATTTCCAAAATTCCTAGATAGTGGCATAAATTCATCTTGGCGAATATTGAATTCATATTTTCTTCCTCAAAACACTCTCAATGATGGTTATAGACCACCTAATTTCCTGTCAGCCTCTATATGTGGAATGGTGTTGAACACAACATCACTTTTAATGTAGATAATCATGTCACTAACTTTTTATCCCTGATCAAATTAATTCTTTCAAACTAGTGAACTGATTCTAGGAATTAAAATCTCAACAATATCATTTACATTCCATTTCATTAGATTCTGGAAACTCACTCTCTAACTTTATAGATCAACTCAAATGGTTCACATCTAGGCCGATATTTAATATTCACGGCTGAGAACACTTCTACCCACCATTCATGTAGCATATCTTTTTTCACCAAATGTATATGACATTGTATTAATTAAAAAAATACAACTAAAAATTATTTTCATGCATTTATATTCCCTATTATTTCCACTACACATTCTCTTTCTTATACATTAATATAATAATTTACAAGGGATCTCAAATGAAAATCTTGAAATGACCAATAATGTCTCTTTGGAAGCCAAAATAGATTACTAATGTGTACTACCCAAAAAGCCAACAAAATTATACATTATTAATATTACCACACATAAAATAAAATGCAAGATATTGGATAGAAGAAATATTAACCAATATCAACAAAAAACTCATTTTATAATTAATTTTCCAAATTCTCAATCCAATAAGAAACATATTTAAATCATATTATTTCATACACAATAGATTTTAGAGAAAGATAAAATCACTCATTAATGTATCTCGGTGATATAAATATAATGAAGAATTTAGTTAAAATATATATATGAAAAACACTAAAAATTGACCATCAAGACTTCAAAATGTAGTAAAATTTTGATAAGTCACTATTGTCTTTTAAAATTGGATAGAAATGAATATCCTAGAGTATATTGTTAATTAGATTCTGTATAGTGTGCCAGGATTTTTGTAAACGTATTTTATATAATTTTTTTGAAAATTAATTACATTAAAAAATAATTCATGAGGATTATAAAGGTATAATACCTTTTGAATCTAGGAAACCAAAATAACTAGTCTAAAAGTGAGTTGTGACTTCTCCCACTCTGTTCAAAAAAACTGGGACCCTTCATAGGCATAACATACATAATAAAATTCATAATATCTTAGGGTATGTAAAAAAGATAAAGGGTTATCTCTGATACTCAGTATGGGAAAACATGGGAGATATCAACAATATATGACAAAATGTGAATTATAGTTCGATAAAAATGATTGGTAACCATACCTTGCATATCATGGATCAAAAATGTGAGTCATAGAATAGTTCAAGGGAGATAATAAGAAACGAATCATAATAAAATAAAAGTACATGACCCATTAGATAATAATATAGACATATTATATAAAATTGTGGAAGAAACATATGAATAGAAAATCATTTCCATAGTAGTTACGGATCATTTTTGAGGCTATCATATTGGAATAGGTTCAATTCCCAAACCATAAAAGTAGTTTCAGATCACTCATATTTTTATTAATGTTGACTGGGATCACACTCAAGTCCATTGTAAATATCATGGTTCACTGCCATGATTATCATAATGTATAATGTAACACAATGAACTAGGTTCACTTCCAATTTTATCCCTATTTATCTCATGAGATAATAATATTTATCTAATGCATCTAAGAGAGATATAGGTCCCACTCATCATGGTTATAACCTACCAATAATCATTGGTTATAAAAAAACATCCTTAACATAAATAAATCAAAAATATTTGTTAAACATATCTTAAAATATTCATTATAATTGACCCTATGAAAATAAATGGGCTTCCCAAACATTTCATCTTAATATAACTTGTGGGAAAGGTAAAATTTTTATAATCATTTCTTCATTTAATCAATCCAAAACTAGTGAAATGTAATCATATTTCAATAAAAATATCATATTCTAAAATAGGGAAAAGTTAGTGGGTTTCATATGTATTTATTAATGGTTTAACACAAAGTATAATATATATGTTTTATAAGAATCGTGTAACAACAATCTTAATGAATTCATAAAATGTATAAGGATGGTATGTGATAGGGTATTTTTTCAGTTATTTTAAATTTAATTTTAATGTCCTAAACCCCATAACATTGTTATTTGAATTTCAATTGTAACATTTTATGTTCATAGATTCTTTATGAGCATAATTGAAGAAATTTCATAATTTTGGATTTAAAATATTTTATTTTACTTAAGTTTTTCATCAATAAAATATTGTAAGACTAATAAATTTATGAAATTAAATTTTAATATCTAAAAAATTTATTAAGATTAATTTAATTATTCTTGACTAGGAGTTGAATCCAATATTTTGTGGCCCAAAATAATCTCACAATTTATTCCTCCAAATAAGTTCACCAGTCATTATATTTTTGAAATTAGGAATATATCTAATAAATGGACAATAAAATGGAGGAAAAATTCAACATTGAAACATATAAAATTTTGATGAATAACATTCATAACTGTAGCCCATCATGATTCATCCTATATCAAGGCCATAAAGGCATGTTAAATAAGATTTGTTAATTTCAAAAATCATACCAGCCCATAATAAAAATCATGAGTAAATGGGATCTTACTTCCTCTATAAAATGGAAATAAATAATAATTTTTATTTAAATTAGAAGGAAGTTTCTAAAAACTATTCATAATACTAATTTTAAAAATTATTTTATTATATGTGTTTACCATGGGTAAAAAATTTAAGAAAATTATGGATAAAATCTTTTTCACTTGTTTTGATAAGACAAATGGAAAATTATGATACCCTAAATCAAATTCAAAAACTATAAGTAAGATTCCCTGGGTGGAATGAAGTATAAAAATTTATTCTTAAGGATCATCCACTATATAGAATTATAGGTATTATAATTCTTTAGGTTTTCATTCTTTTCTTTTATTTTTGATTTCTTTTCCTATATAACACATGAATCATTTTTATTACAATATTTAACTTGTATTCTACTATCCCTTATTATCTTCCAAACCAAATCAAATTTTCTCACAATTTTATCATCACATCTTGATCTATTTGAACATTGTAATGGTAGGTGAATAACACTATTCATAGCCCTAGGGACGGTTTCGTGGTCTTCTAAATTGTTTTCTTTCAATCATCCATGTTTCAAATATATTTGTGGTGGATCTGAGAGTATTGAATGGTTAGGAGGTCATCCACCATGAAATTTTTCCCAATTAAATTCCATTTCATTCATTCTTTATTTTACCTCATTTCTCAAAGGGAAAACCCTAATATGGTAGATCTAGGGGTCCTTGAATGGAATAAAGGTCATACGGTAGAGATAGTCCATTTAGTATTTTCATTATCAGTTGAGGTTTAACCTATTTGACTACTGTAAGAGGTGATGTTTAGTAAATATAAGGTATGATAAAATCATGAAATCTATATATAAAATAAAATTAATTTACTAGTTATGATTTATCAAATTAATTATCAAATTAATTTTAAAAAAATAAATAATTTAAGAAACCTTGGGACTAACCTTATAACCAAGACCTCTGTTTCTAACACTCATTTTATTTTTCATCTACATGTTATGATACTTTTTTTCATTGGATAAAATTTTGAGAAAAAACCAGTATTTGAAATAAATAATAAAGTACTAAAAAATAATTAGATTAGGTGAATTAGAAATTAGTGATTGAAATACTTGTGACACTCCTCAAGTGAGATGACCCAATTTATCCTCAATGATGCATTAGAAAAATATAATTTTCAATTTCCATGGCCTAAAAAAGTTGTGCATAAAAACAGGGAATTATTACTAGGATTTCAAGTAACCTTTTGATCACATTAACTATTTTGGCATGCTATATAGTATTCATATATTTCAAAATTAGAATAACCATTAAAAAATATTTTTATATGATGCATAAAAACATACCATATCATTGTGCATAGAAAAATTACTCAAAGTTTCAAGATCATGAAACATACTATACTACGGAATTGATCTAATGAATGGATGATGATATTATGATAATTTTCAATAATAATAATAGATGAATTGAATAATAGATATAAAATGATGATTTAATCAGCATGGTTAATGAACTCCAAAATGAATTGAAAATATTCAAGTCCATGAATGATATTCCCATAGAGGAGCTAGTTTAATAGAAGTCCTCAATGAGGATTAGGCACAAGTCATAGATCATCAAAATACCAACATTATTAATAATAAAATTGAGGAGTACCCTAAAGGGATAACGATTGAAGATGATGACTCGTGCACTGATAAGAATTTTAGAAAATACATTAATAAATTTTGGAGTACTTAGGAACTAGATGTAATGAAATGAAAACATACCATCTATAAGATTGAACAATATATACCACAACAACTCACACTAGCCTTAGAAGAAGAAGAAACCACCAAAGTGGTGGAATTAAATGAAGCACTAGGTGAGGATGGTTACCTACCATATTCCAGTGATAATCAACTCCAATAGTCACATTAAATCAAATATAAATTTGAACCCAGACCTAATTGGGGAATTGGATTGTTCTAGAACTCAAAATCATTTTATTGTTTTGAAAATTAACTTCAAAAAAGTATTTTATTTTTTGATTTTTCTAAATCTTCTAACCCTTATTCTGCCCTAGGGGAACAAGGGAAAGATGATGAACCTATTTAGGAACACTTGGAGCTCCTAGAATAAATTAACCATTTACATGAGGGTGTACAAGTATAGATCCGAGATTCTCATTCAAAATAACAGGATACACACATAATCAAAATTTAAAAGGAATATTTCAAAATTAATTAATCAATATTAAATTTGTTCCAAATTAAATTACTTTATAAATCTCTCTTTTCTTACCCTTTTTTTTGTTTCACATCAACTAGAACCATTAGATAATGATTATGGGGTTCGAAAATGTGACACCAATTTTGAGGAGGGTCAATTCATCCAACTATCACCATGAAATACATACCTTATTACGAATTGGGAAAATTTGGTGTACAATATTCATGGAAATATCCTCAAAAATAAAAAATAAATGAATGCTGGGAAGAAAAAAATGCAGTGGTTGAAATTTGAGAAACTTCTACAACCATTGTAATAAGGAATACTGCTGGTACACACTATCTATAGGCTCTAAAAACATATATCCCAATTGGTATATCACTCCATGAATTATGCATTAAATTCATTTATTTTCATTCATTCAATGAATTAAAATTAAAATAAATAGAATTTG
This sequence comes from Viscum album, assembly GCA_963277665.1. Lineage (NCBI taxonomy): Eukaryota > Viridiplantae > Streptophyta > Magnoliopsida > Santalales > Viscaceae > Viscum > Viscum album. The sequence continues at coordinate 1,262,219,142 of OY728122.1, forward strand.
AATAATATAGAAAATATTAATTTCACCCTAATTATTTTTTTGAATCATTTTCTTGGAAATTATTCATACAGGTGTTTTTTTTAGTTTTTTATACTATCATAATGAAAAATATACATAGAGAATTATATTAAGGATGATACAATTTGAAACTCACATCATGAAATTAATTTACATTTGGGTCATGAAATGAGAATACACGTCATGGATGAAATTCAAATCATGAATTGATGATAATCATAGACTGTACCAATAAAAACCTAAAAAATCATATATAAGAATCATTGATAAATATAGTTTTATGTTTAATTCAATATCATTGGAATCCATATATTTTTTTGAAAATATTTTCATTAATTTTCAATGAAAATTCCATGCCCACTACTTGATTTATGGTTTAACATGATTGTTCTACGAAACATATTTTTATTATGATCCTCGTGATGAAATGTTTTAGAATTAAATGTAAATAATATTATATGATTAAAATGTGAAATTGAATAATAATATTAAGAAATAGATATTGAAGTAATGACTCATGATTTTAGGGAATAAGATGATTTTAAAAAATAAATTTCCCTTCCATTTTATTGCATTGATTTTATCGTATTTATTTAGATCTATTTTTTATTGTTTTATAATTCCATGAGTGATTGTGAAAAATTACATATAACATTATTGAGTGGATTTATGGAGAAAAATAAATCATATTTATATCTTGACCATACTTCTAGAGTGATCTTGGGGCTTAAACCATCTAGAAAATGCATAGGAACATGCAATGTTATGACTATGAAAAAACATTTTAAATTATTAAGGAATGTTTTATTTAGCCCATATACTTGAAACTACTATGAATATATATATTTTTTGTCCCATATAATCAATGAATAACCATAATAGAAATTATCCACAATATAAGACAATTTTATCCATTTCCACCCTACTCTATTTATATTTAATGATTTTTTATAGATTATGTATGGGGTTAAGGAAAGTATTTGTAAACAAGATATTTTTCATTAAATGGAAAAACTGTTGTGGTACTATATTAAGGGTATTGAAAAAGGTTTATGAATCGTTCAATGTACATTAATTTTTTCCTTCATGAAAGAAACAAATGGGGTTGACATAGTATAAAAAAAGATTCCCATTACCAGAATGATTATCTTGATCAAATATGGTTAGGCGGTGGATTTGAGATTTATTCTAATCATAAATTTTCAAAGAAATCACCAGGTTTCTCAAATAATTTTTTATAATTTATTTGATCATGACCATTATATTTATCTTGTGGAAAGTGTGAGTTCATACTTTTATGTAGAAAATGGCATTACACATTTTAATTTGATATCACGATTTATAATTTATATATAATCCTCCTCCATTGATCCTTTAATTTATAGACATCAATATTACAAAACATAATCCACAGATTCACCATAACCTTATATTCAAGGACCCCATGATTTTTTTAATGTTTCTTTACACGGTAGAGAACGCAGTTCCATTACCATCATATTTAACACTGGAATGAACTCGTGATAAGTGCATAAATTTACTATAATTTGTGTCAAGAGTGATGCTATAAAATAATCAATTATTAGTTAAATTATTAGGTGGGATGTTTTAGAATAATGAATTATGATTTATAAATGAATCTAAGGATAACACCCACTAGTTATCAATGAAAATAAAGTTAAAAAATGGGTTTATTTTTTAAGAGTGTAAAGTTTAATTTATATTTTATGTGTATCACAAATGGTTTAACCAAAATTAATAATAATTATATTTAATTTCATGGGAATTTTAATATTGATAACATGTTGTTCCCATGTTATTTATGTTAATATTACATGCTTGAGGACATGTGAGGTTTATGTGTGAGATAATTGGTAGACAAATTACTTTCAATTTTTTTAATATTAATTTCAATATTTTTAATCCCAAAAAAGTTTTATTTTAAGGTAAATTGACACATTTTATGGTCTTAGAATAATTTTGATCTTAATATCAATAATGGCATAATTTAGGATTTTAAATATTTTAATAAATACATGTTTTTGGGTTTTAATATTTTCAAAATAATTTAATTTATGAAATTAATTTTTGGTATGCATAAATAAATATTTTAATTTATTTAATTATTTTGGTCCAAGATAAAAATCCATCATTTAGATGACCAAAATAATCTTACAATTCAGTCTACAAAATCTTTACATAGATCTATATATTTTTTATGTTACACCTACATCTCTTAAATGAATAGAACAATAAAGCTATAATTTGACATTGATAAATATAAAATAATTGGGAAAAACATTTATTACCCTAGAACCACTAGATTATATAAATATAAAATACATAAATTAATGGGAAATCATATTTTGGAAATTTAATGATTATTCCAATTAACAATAATTTTTTTTGAATTAATAGGCAATATCATCTACTAACTGTGTTCGATAAAGCTGAAATTTGGTGGTCAGACTGAAAACACATATTTGAAAAAAAATATTTAAGAATAAATTTTTTAATTATGGAACTTAATGGGTCCACCATGTTAAATATTTTTTAGAAATGTTATGTATTAAAAATTTCACCCCTTTTACCAAATAAAATATATCCACCGTGATGCATTGAATCCTCTTACACGACACTAAATAAGAGGCCTTAAAAATAATCAATTAGTTCCTAATGAAATTCTTATATGCTATTATTTTTTGGTACCTCTAAATTTTTAATTCGTTTTTTTCAGTTTTTTCTTCTCCCAACATATTGTATATATCCTTTTTATTAATGTGTTTTCCATTTCATCTTCCACCCCTTTCCCTTTCCAAACCTAATTTCATTAGCACTCCCTTGTATATTTCAATCATGAAATTTTTTCACTTTTCAATGTAATGTGACTTAACTGAGGATGGGATGTAGTGGAGGATTCAAAGAATTATTAATTATTTTACATAATTTCAAAATTTTCGAAATATATTTGTTGAGATTTCCAATGAATAACACGATTTAGGTGGTCATCCACCATAAAAGTATTTACATTCCCATTAAATTTCATTAAATAATTATTTTTACCTCCATTATATTGGGAAAAACTTTCATACAATTAATATGGGGATTCATAAATGGATAAAATGACACATAGTGGAGCCATCCCATTTAGAAATTACTTTCTCAGTTGAGATGTTATCATGTTTTACTATAGGACAAGGACAGGTTTTGGTGCACACAATTAATTATAAAATCAACCACTCGATAAAAAAATGGAATTAATTTTTATAATGATGTTTCAACACAGTTATTAAAATATTTAATTAAATCAATAATTAAATAATAAATGAACTAAGATGAGAATCCCTAGAGCTAAGAAATTTCTTTTTGAACCTAATATTTTGTTTCATAATAATGTTAGTGTAACATAAATTTATTCCATTGTATTATTTTCAGATGCCAAAACCATTATTTTAAATAAATAAAATAACCCAAAAAAGAATTAGATTATGTGAATTAGTACTTTTTCCTTGAATGGACTGTGATGTTCCTTGAGGGAGAAAACCCTGGTCAGCCTCTATGCTGCATTAGAAAAATAAAAATCAATTTTTCTATAGCCTACGATAGGTACACATTAGTACACATGTATTGTATCTATGGTAACACATATATAATTTCAACATATATCATCATATATGTAAAATTATTTTGAGAGATCAATTACAACATTTCTTATAGAAAATAACATTTCCACTTAGAAAAGATTTTTTTAAAGCATAAAAATTTTCAAAATAATTTTTATTTAAAATAACCATGGATACATAAAATTATTAATTAAAAAACATTTAAAAAAATCCATATGAAATGTATCAATTTCATTTTGATTTTTTTGGAAACAAATAAATCATAAAATATTTTGTAAATAAATTTATTAAAAAAATAAATTAGACACTTAAAAACAAATATTTAAATGAATTAGTGGGTCATGATGGAAGAAAACATCTTTCATTCCATACATGTTAATACAATGATTCTTTTCCTATTTTTGGAAAAAATCCAAACCGGAATTGTTTCATGGGTAATTACATGAACATTTAATTATTTTTTTAGAAATAGTAAAAAATGTAAAAAAATGTTTTATAAACATATTGTAAAATTATTGAAAAGTTGAAAATGTTTTTTTGTAAAAATGGTTATGGAAGAAAAAACGGTTTTCGACTAAAAAGGTAAATATGGTTAATTTCTATTAAAAAACATCCTTTGAACAGATGCATACATAAATAGAGTAATATAAAGAAAAATCATTTATTTTCCTCAAAAACTATAATTTAATAATATTAATGTGTTTCTTAATAGATAGATCATAATATTTCATCATCATAAACCTATTCATATATAATCCCAATAAACGATGAGATTATATCATAAAACCATTACCATTTTGTTACCATTTAATCAAAATCCCTATAAAATAATAATATTAAATGAAATATATAATATTATTAGATTAAATAAATTTATGATATTAAAAAATATATACCTCATAAAAAATATATGTGCAAAACGTAACATATGTCTCAGAAAAAGAAAATTGAGACAAAAATCCATTACCACTTTGGAATTTTTGAACCGTAAACCCATTTAAAGAGATCATAAAATTGATATATAAATAAAAATAATTTTTAGGATAATAATTATGATTTACTTGACTAGTTTTTATGTACACCACATATAGAAAATAGGTGTTGAATATGGCATGTGACACACAGATATTAAAAGTGATATTGAAATCTCTCACCATAAGTCGTGACAAACATTGTACACGTTTAAACATCATGTGTAATAAATATATTTTTTAATTTATTAGATAGCCATAAATATATATATGATAGCATATATGATTATATTATGACATATTATTACACATTTATTAAAAATTCCATGTTAAAGTCACATTCCTGGAAAAACCTACTTTGTTTTTGTGTATGTTTTTATTTATTACATTTTTACTCTTACATTGATCAGGGTTCCATAATCAATATAATGTTTAAAATTATATATCATTAATATATATTAAGTATATTTTAATTTATTATAATATATATTACACAGTTATATATAACTAAATACCCCTTTCATGGAGAGATTATGTCATACATACGTAGGAATGATTTTCTATTTTTCTAAAAAATATAATGAATAAAAGAAATTAATATATTAACATTAAAATAAAATATTCATTTCATATATATCAAATATTTTCACTAAACTCAACCTTATTACAACCCATGTTTAGCTTAAACAAATCACATATTTTCACAAGGAAATAGTCCATTATACAAACGAGAGATGTTATCATAGTTCCACAGAATGGAAATTCGGAAGTTATTTATGATATAATAATCAGTGAAAATTAATAATAACATAAATATCATATATGAACCATTAATTCTTAATTATTTATACTCATTATTGGTTGTTATTGATACTGAATAACATTTGTTTGCATGGTTATCATTCATCATACACATGTGTGATGATTTCATATCCTATTTGAAGGAAGATGAGATTCATTTAGGAAATGAAAATAAAATAAAAATATATTATTATATGCAATAACCTATTTTTATATTAACATAATTGTTTAATAATAATTTAAGTAGGTGTATTATGAAATAAGAAAAAATTTAATTTTGGGGTGTTACATATTTTCTGGAAACCACTTTCGATTTTCCCAGAAAAGAATCTTAAGTCAGATTTATGAAAAAAAAATAATATTGGATGTTATGATGGATATAATAAATTTATTTGGGAATTTATTAGACAATATAATGGTATTTTGATTTTCATAGAGGAGGAAGATGTTGTGTCATGTTATAACTCAGTTGAGTGGCACACATTTAATTTTTTAAAAGCAAATGGTCTACACTTGTTTATTCATTGCACAAGGCTCTAATATAGACTATTCATGAAAATATAAGTAATATGGTAAATATATATATTTATAATGTGTTTTTAACATTTATTTTTTTATTTATTAGGCATATATATTTATTGTAAACCCCACAAAAAACATTTTTTTTGATAATCACTATAAATGCTTTTTAGTGTTATTACAATTCATTATGATAAAAAAATAAGTTAGAATTATTATATATTAAAAAATTATAATTTCTAAATTTATGGAATCTTTTTCTTTTATAAATTATATTCACATAAATAAGGAATTTTAATTTAAAATGAAACATTCTGACACGACGTGAATGAAGTTTCTCAATGAGAAAAGGTTTAAATGTTCAAAAGGTTTTTATATCGATAAATAGAGTAAAAATAATTATAATGAATGAAATTGGATTATTTAATATATAAATTAAGTAATTTTAATTTAAAAAAATTTATAAAAAAATATAAGTTATAAATTAATTAAATTAAATTGATGTTTTCAATAAAAATATGAATTTCTCGCTATTTACTAAAAAATTATAATTTTATGAAAAATACATAAAATTAAACAGAATTTTTTTAAATGATAAATTTAAAAAAGTTGTTTTATTTTCTAATATTAATTTTATTAATAGTTTCAATTTTTTTATTTTTCTAATAATCAATTTTTGATAAAATTGTATTTTTGAAATATATAAATTCTTTTCATGAAATAAAGTAATTTTTTATATTAAGATGTTTTATTTATATAAAACCATTATATATAATATTTAAACACAATATATTACTATTATTATTTCTAATTCTAACTATTATGTTATAATAGTTCTGTATATATAATAATATTAATAGTATATAGTGGTTTTTTGAAACACAGTTATTCATGTAAGTGAAGTGACCAATGAAATTTAATTTTTTACAAGTTAGTAAAAATTCCTAAAAACTCTTGTTGTTATATTATACCCACATAAAATATGTTTCAAATAATAATTCATCACTCTAATAAAAAAATGAGGATTCTACTACCTCACCATTTCCTCTAATTTAAACATAGAATCTTCAAACAGGTTATTTAACCTAAAAATTATGACCATACGAGTGATATTATTCCACAGATAATTTACCATATGATCCAAAATAATTATAGGTTTATCCCCATAAATAATATCAAGTTCTATTAGGGTAACTTATGAGTTCATTACAAGTGAATCATCCTGTTTTTTACTTCCTTAGTAGATATTCATGGAACATATCATGAGCTCAAAAGAGGTTTTGTGGATCCTATATGTGATAAGCTATTATACTGCTATGATGAATTATTTTGAATGGAATGATGTTCCTCGGTTATTTGTTTCGTTTATTTCCCAACATAAATCCCATATTCCAATGATATATTCTACGAAACAAAATATCACCTACATCAAATTTTAGATCAAGTTAGTGATTGTAATTATACATTTCTACCTAATCCAAGCTCCCTTGATATTTTGTTCAATGTTTCTAACCTTCTCTGTCACTTATAAAACTATCTCATGTCAAATAGATTTTTTTTCTCTAACTTTATTGTATTAAGTTGGAGATATAACATTATTTATAAATATTGATTCGTATTTATGCATTTGAATTCTCGTGTGGAAACTGTTGTGGAATGAAAAATCAACTTAGGGAAGGTGTTTCTCCCATTCACCCTTGAAATTATTAACACAAGATTCAACATATCATCAATGGTATGAATGTTTTCCTGGAATAACCATCTATTTAAGGATGATATGTTGTATCGAAACATAATTTCTAATTGAGATCTAATTGTAGACTCCACCTGAACTTCAAGTTAAACCATAGATCCCAACCAAACAAAATAGATTGTGGGGGTCCATGAAGATAGACCACTTATTTATTTATAATAAATAATATAAACAAGAGATAATAATTTCATTATAAAAATAAAATGTAATGAATATTTTTGGTGATCAACTATGACCCATCTATCTATAATCTCATTAGAAATTTTTATCAATCCAATGTGAAAATACATGGAGATGTTTTCCCATTACCATTATAATATATGTAATGTATGTAACATAGCATTAACATTTATCATTGAATCTTAACATGATGAAATAGAAATAACTAATATTGAAACATATAAATATCTATCTGTATGTTGTCCCAACATAAATAATAATTCATATAGGCATGTGGTATATGGAATACCCTTATATCCCTTTATTATGTGTTCAAGCCCTATAGCCTTAGTAGATGAAACCATTTGTTATTTGGGTTATGAGTTATATTTTTTCAAAAATTATAATAATAAAAACATTTAAAAATTAAAATAAACCATAATCAAATTAACATAAAGAATATGATAATCCCTAATGGTTAGCAATTCATTTAATCTAATTTCCCTTAAGAGTAAAGGAAATCTTCCTAAAAATAAAATTTTTGATAAAAATACATAACAAAAAGTTTATATTGACAAAAATGACTCCCAAAATATCCATAATAATTGTTAAATCTCATCACATAATACCATAGGAGGGGTTTTGAATACTATGAAGTTATGATAAAACATAATCTCATTGACTCTTGACTAAATCCATCACTCAAATATAAATCTTACGTAAAGATATATATGCTTCCCAAAATAACAAAATACTTATATTTTTAATGATTATTATAACGAAAATTCAATTGGTAGAAAAATATAAAGCATAATTCAACACTATAATCATATAGAAGAATCAACCATTTTACTTCAATGATTTTGTATAATATAGGTCGTTCCTTGGTTTAGGGGACAAACCTTTGTTTATGTCCTTAACATTGATATTTATTTATTTATTCACATATTAGTCATCAAATTATAAGGAAAATCATATCTATATGACCCTAATTTCAACCTATAATCATCATCCCCAATATTTGAGAAATTTTTCCAAGTTATTCATCCCAACTTCGTGAAATGTCTTATTCCATATATTATTTCCTCTATGTTCATTTCCACATGAACATTAATTAACTTCCATACTTCTTTTCTGTGAAAATTGAAGAATATCCCTGATGTTCACATTATTAATCTTGTATCATGGTAGCTTATTAGTAATAATCACAACATCCATTACTCCAGTTATCATTAAATTTGGTTGATCAAAGTCATAAAATATTCCATATGATTCAATGTTAACATGATTCCTTATGGTTCCATCCATTACATGAAACAAATATCCACTATTAGGGATTCAATAATCATATATGAAAACCACGTAATCATGAAAAATCATTTAAATAATTATAAATCTCTCCAAATTCTGTTCAATCAATAAAACCATAGTTTTAAATGATATCATTAATGTGTTGTATTCAAACACTTCGAAATGGTTCATAATGAGTTTTGAATTTCAAAACCATAACCACCATGAGTGTGAATCTAATTGTGACGAAAGGCCAATTGTAAAGCCCAAGATCAGGTTTTGTTCTACCCAATGTTCCCTTTTGGAGTTATCAACCCTAGTTACCACCGCATTAGAGAAAAACCCACTTGTTAAATCTAGAATGGGATTTAATTTCTTGGAATACACTTGTTATATCCTTTCGAAAGTACAGTGTGTTTTCATTACCTTGGCCCAATAATAATCATATAATGAAACATTCCCTTTGGTATCTCCATAATGTTATCTCATCCATGTTTTAAAAGGTAATAAATAGTCCATTAATACTAAATTTACCAATTTTGTATACATAGATATTAAAATATTTTTCTATGATATTTCCTCATATTACACCAAAAAAATTCCAAGTATAATAACTGTATCGTTACTTTGGAAAATTATACACTTGTATAAGGGGTCCATAAGTGTTCTACATTATCTACCACTATGTTCATCAATACTAGAACCCTTCGTAGAAATATCATATATTATTCGATTCTTCAAATAATATAGATAAATAAACATATGAATGGGCGATCTTATATTCTTAGCAAGGGTACATAATGGATATATCAATATAACAAGATCAGATCATTATGACAAAATGCAAAATAAAATATGAAAACTGAACCTATATATCATTCACCACAAACTTGAGTAATGACATAATTCATTATATTTTATAATACATGAATCATAAGTAAATCAATGAACATGTTCCATGTTATCATACTATTTACTAAAGAGTTGGAACTATGTCTTGATAATATGCATACAAAATCAAGTATTATTTCCAAAGCAATAATAGTGGAATAAATCCACTCCCCAAACCATCATAGTAGTGAAGGTCCATTCCCAGGACTATCAAAGTGTATTGGAATCAATATCTAAACCATAGTTGTACTCATGGGAGTGAACCATGAATGTAATAGTAGATGAAGTTCCCTACTAAACTTGTTTTACTCCTCATTATAGATCTATTTATCTCATGGCATACCAATCATTATCCATGTCATTTGAGAAAGATATATGTCCCACCCCTATTTTTTATAACATATACACAATCATTGGTTATAAGGTATCCATCGTCACACAATGAAAATTATACATATTTGATCCACATGATCATAAATCATTAAATATATCAGAACCCATGAAAACAAATGGATTTTAGGAAAATTATATCATAACATAACTGGTGTAAATGGATCATTTTTATAAACATTTTATAATTTCATTAAACTATAACCAATGGAAAAAGAATAGGGTAATATAATAATTATATCTAGGTATTACCCATGGAAAAAGAATTGGGTTTCATAATAATTTTATCAACATTTATCCCATGTAAATATATGTGGGTCTCATATCTATTATGTCACTATAAATGGAAATAATTCATATATACACCTCCATGTCAAAGTCACATTTTAGTTATTAACATATTGTTTTCATGTATGTTTTGATTTTTAATTTTTTTCTATTACATTTATCATGATTAAATAATATAAATAATTGTATCCATGAGAAAATTTTAATATATATTTAATATATATGGTTTTAGAGTAATCCATATTATTGAGAGATAGAATGTGGAATACACTGTTCATGGGGATAACAAGACATACTTATGAATTAATATTATTTTCATTTTATCAATGGATTGAAATAAAGAAATTTAAATAATATTTTATCATTAATTAATAATTTTAATATTATATATATCACATATATTTATTAAACGCATCCTTATTACCAATAATTTAAAGCATGAATGAATCATATAGTTTCAAGAGGTTGTAATCATTCGTAAACATGAGAAACATTATCATATTCCCATATAATGGAATGGATGATGGTATATGTGATATAATAATTTACAAAATTATAATAATATGATCAATATAATATAATATAGTTTAATACATCCTAATATCCTTTCCTGATAGGTGGTGATGGAAAATGAAAAAACACCGGTTTGCAAGGCATTGTCCCCCATACACATGAATGATGGTTTGGTATCCAATATGATAGAATACAAGATTATTGTAGGTAACTAAATAAACATAAAACAATATAAATATACTGTTTATAATTTAATTATTATATCAGTATATTTTAATAATAATATATGTATTTTGAGGAAGAAACTAAATAAAATTATTGGTTATGGGTGTTATATCTTTTTCATAAAATTTATTTTCATTTTCACCATAGGATTATTACGTTGTATTTATGAAAAAATTAAGGATATTAAGATGGGGATATGTAATTAAGGAAGTGATTTGGTTAGAAAATTTATAATCTAATTGTTTTAATATTTTCAAGGGGAGATAAGAAGGGGAAGCCTTTTATAAGTGACATGGATATGAAAATTGTAATTTTTTAAAGGAAAATGGTGTTTCCACATTTTTCTCATTCCACAATGATAAAATATGGAAAATTATTGAGCTATAAGAGATAATTTAAAAATTTAACCTTTTAATTGTGTTTTTATTTTTTTCATCAATTTTAACTATTATATTTTTATTTCAAGCCCCCCTGGTAATCAAATTTTTATCTTAACCATGGTAAATAGTTTTAATTTTCTTACTATTCATAATACTAAAAACATCAATTGAATGTATTATATAAAAAATGTGTTTATTTCAAAAACTGAATTCAAATTTTGAAAATCAATTAACATTTGTTGTAAAATTTAATTTAAATATAATTATATTAATATGATTGGAAAAGATTTTCCAAAAGAGAAAATTTTCAAAATTTTAAAATTGTTTGATATCAAAATGCAATTGGAAAATGAATAAAATCTATTAAATTTTTATAAATTGTATATAATTTTGGGAATAAAAATTTTGAAAAAATTTGAAACCAAATGCGTCCTTATAATTCATTAAATAAAAAGGTTTTTTTCAATAGAAAACTATTTTTTCATTATTCACGGAAAAATTAGTTTTTTCATAAAAAAATAATCCTATACTTATTTTCATATGTAGATTTAAAATATGAAGATTATTTTATAAATATATAATTCCAAAAATTTGAAAAAAAAATTTCATTATTGTTTAGAAAAAGAAATAACATACCATTTTTTGAGTAAATAGTATTTTCTAATCATGGGAATAATTTTATTAAATTTGTACCTTTTTTAATAATATTGTTTTTACGGATATACATACTATGAGAATATTCGAGGCAGATGTGGAATGTTTAGTGAAAATACAAGCCCCAACTTTCCCAAAATCCTATCAAGCATCTAATACCCAAGGCCCTCCCTCTTCGTGAACTATCAGAGCTCATGAATCTCTTATCTAATAAATCCATTTAGTGATCAAATAAATACACGGTAGTGTTCCTCCTTTAGTTGAATAGAAATTTTCACATGTGTGAATCCTTAATGATGGTCCTTAGAAATTTTCAAGGTTATTTGTGACCGCATAAATGATTGATGATATTCATTCATGAGTCTGACAGTTCCTCACAGTCATGAAAATGACTGATGATTTTCCTCTAATTGTTCAGTGGTGCTTCATGACCCCAAAAATGACAGAAAACATTTCTTTGTGAGTCTGACCACACTTCATGAATTTTGGAATGACTTACAGTTTCTTTATGAATCTGATGATGTCACTATCATTTTTGAATCCAAAAAATTATTCTTGAACCACTTTAAATATTTTTTAAATCCCTTTTCTATTAATAAATCAACTTTATGATATTTTAGGGACAATTACTTGACCATTCAGTTTGTAGATTTCTCCCGGTTCTTGACATCTCAATCATCATGGAACAAATAAAAAGGGATCATCCAAGGTATCCCATCTTCATGAAACCCACTTATATGTGTTCTTAAAATCCTTCACCTCATGTGGAGATGCCTTTCATGAAAGTTTATTCCCCATGAATAATGAAGGCCAAGAGATGCTCATGAGGCTTCACAAAGCATTCATCCATCACGAAGAACTCCTCTCCTATTCAAGGGCTCCATCTAGAAGTAGGGTCACCCTATTTCTAGAATCCTACATCTTCTTGAATCCCTTCACCTCTACGAAGAACCTATTCTGGGAAAGGAACCTCTCTGTGAGGTCATATGAATCTCAAAAACTCTATTCTGGGACCCTCCATGATTCCTACCATATGTTGAAACATCTTCATGGAGATTGAGTACCCATGTATCTAACACCAATTTTTGATCAATTCAGCTTACCCTTGAGTCCATATAAGACATTTTACACCAATTCCTATGGTCCCCTCCACTTCATCTGCGGACCGAGACTCCCACCAACATTTTTTTTCATTATAATTATGTTATTGCATGATGATTCTTAGCATAGGAATGGTGACATGGGCCTCATGATTGACCAGTCTTCCATATAATTTCACTATGTCATTTCCAATTCCATTCCTTACCTAGAGCCACATGTGAAAAGATCATTTATTCCCTTATGGAGTGGATTGAGTCCCTCACATTAAACCTACATGACATAATACTACGTAGCCCCTTCATCATAAAAACATTTTATTAAATAATGGATTTAAACTATCAAAAAAGATCATGGACCTATATGTACTAGTGCCATGGGATGGTCCCCAAACTACCTACCATAACATGGAATGAAATACTCCTCATGTAACATGAATTCATACACCCCACACCCTCTCTCATTGGTGATTCCTTCACAAAAACAGTACCAAGTCTACTACGTCCCCTTATTTCTCAAAAAAAGAATTAATAATGTGGGATTAGAGTTTAGTGTCGATCATAAAATCCACCAAGAACCCACTTTTTTTCGAATCATCCAAAGTGTAATCCCCATCAACAATAATTGATTGGGCTGCTTTTTATGTCTAATCAACAACCGCATGTTTGGTTGGCCCACCTATTTTGAATGATCCCTAAATCTAAAAACTACATGTGCTTTGATTCCTAAATAAATATGAAGTTTAGGAATCCTACCTAAGGCTCAAACCTAACATCCACATCCACTTGGATGTTCCCTTGGATAAATCCCTACTAAGAGCATGCCCATCATATGGATGACCACATATCTCAATGCGTATTACCCAGACATACTCTAATAAATAGAAATCATATTGTGAAAGGAATATTCCACACATAATCCACTAACCAACACACATTAACTCACATTTCATGAAATGAGTTTCCATACTATATAAATTTAAACCACATGGATCAGTCCTATCACGCGACAATAAACATTGACATAATTCAGTAAGGGTTTTGATCACTATTTCTTTAACAAGGTACATAGGATTCCTCCACGAGGATCAGTCTCGACCAATGGTAAACCAAGGTTCTCCATTCTAGGGATGCACTTCCCTAATCCCCCTTATAGGGTGTTTTTTTTTCTTATGTGGTGTGACATCTTTCCATTTTGGGAATCATCCCCAGATCCACCTCTATTAGGAATTCTGATCAATTCATTAGTAAACATTTTATGTCCTCCCTCTTTAGGATTTACATCCCTTATCCACCCCTAGTGGTGTTATGGTCGACCTTTATGTTTTTAAATCATCCCTTTTTGGGACACACATCCGGGATCCACCTCCATGGGGCCTCATGATCTATCCATCTATAAGCTTCTAGGTGTCATATCAACCTTCCTAGGGACAAACATCCTTGATCTAGCTCCATGGGGAGTCTGGATCAATAAATTATATATCCATGGGATGTTAATCTTGTTATGTAACACAAAATACATACCTCAATAAAATAAAGATATTACTAAGCTGAAGGATTTAGAAGATATGTATCGATGATGTTATCTTCTTCATGAAAAACATGAGATGATTGAGGTTAAATCCTTGGATGATATCCACCCAAGATTATATATATATATATATATATATTGATCAAAAAAGGTTGCCTTTGGTTCCATTCTGAACATACCTCAATCAGATGACATCTGTAGAAGAATAATATTAGTGACCAAAGTCTCCACCACCAATACATTCCCGGGATACCCATCATTACAGCTCTCCAGAACCACGTTTATCAACCTACCTAAAAGGAAACAATGTCAAGAAAAAAAGTGTAATTAATCACTGTCCAGAAATATATGGTACCTATAAGGAGTTCCCAAAAAATCATTTTACTCTTTGGAGTCTCAAACTTCGAAATGAGTTCTAAGGACGAATCAATGGAAGGAATAATTGACATCTCATCATCTTGTATCAATCTAGGAGATAAAATCGCTGTTGAAAGTGATGAGCACTTCCTTCCATGGAAGAGTAGTAATACAGGGAAACAAAGAAGCTAGTGTGTGCATCTTCCATTATACAGACACATGGTTATGCCCTAGGGAAGTCATCAGAAACAAAAAGTGTGAACCTATAATGAAACACTTCTCTTATACATGGGGTCTTGTATAATTTCATACAACAGAAAATTACAATGTCATCGTGTTAAGACATACATCACTAGGTACCTCATAGAAAATTATTGGCCACATATGAAACACAAAATAAATAGGGAATTTAATGTTGGTAATTGTTCCATATAGAACATTGTGAGCGAGGATACCCCTCCATATTAAGAATATTTGAGGACACTTGGGAACTGGTCTTCTATTTCATTATAGGTATACATATGGTTGAATCCACATGCTTTGATGGACCCCAACCATATAAAATCAACCACCCAATATCTACAAGATCTTGGGCATGAGATAATTTTATGGTGAAATCCCATACGAAACCACCTCTAAAATGAAATCCTATATGACTAGTGTTTCTGAGAACCCACACTCTGTCTCACCATTGGAAATCATCAAACAAAGGATGATAGAAACCCTTGTATGACTATGTGAGAAGGAAGAACTCATTCCCACAAGGGAAATGGTCTCTATGGTCTTGAAGGATATAGATCCCCAATTAACCAACCTCCCTAGGATCAAAAAGGGAGTAGTCACTCCTTGTTCCCATTGAAAACCAAATTAAGAGAGTCTCCTCAGAGTGATATAATGAATCTATCCCCTTTGATGAGAAGGTGAGGGATGTCAGAGTTTCCATGACCATGACTACCACTAGCAATCCTCTATGGAGGGCTCTATCCATTCCATTTCAGTATTATGATAATCTATTTATTCAATCCAATTAATCCATGAGCTAGGGTCTAGCTCCACTGGCCCTAATCCTGACCACCCTCTATCAACATCAAGTTAAAGCTAAGGTGAATACCCGATAAGGGGTATCATCATCCACAACATCAGTGGACTCCAAAACCATCAAATTCATCCTCCAATTCCATAAAATATATTATTAAAAATCAATATTCTCTCAATTGGGATCGATACCTTATTCACATAACATAAATGCCAGTTTTATGCTGTCAATTTCTGGTGGAAACAATAGTTGTTACAGGCCATCTCATGATGATTAGATAAAATTATGATGTCATCCTTATATCATGAAAACCCAAATCATATTTCCTCTCATCTCTCACAAATAAATGAGGTACACCCCATGCCCCCACTGATCATAGAAGATGTCCCCTTGCTTTATTGAAAATATGTACGGAGGACCTCATAGGTACATTTGATCCCCAACATGAAGGTACTCCCATTTCATAGCCAATCATCAGGAAAGTCCTCACTATGCCATTTCTAGATAAAATTGAGGACCTACATGCACTATAATCAATTAAGGTGGAGGTCCACCTGGTTTAATCAATAACCATTACTGTAGAGACCCGAAGCTTGACTTACATGGACTTTACATTACTTTTGCGGAATACTTAGTACATAACAAAAACACACACACAAGGACCGTAATTGTTTAGTGTCTTTGGAAACTCGGAATATAATCTTCTAATCGTGGTCAAAGATCTTCAACATCTCCCATAAAGATCTTCCTTTTTTTATACCTAAAACCATTCTTTATATCCTGTGGAAAAGAAAACATAAAAGGGTGAGCTCAAATGCTCAGTAAGGGTAATCAAAAGAAATATCAATCACATCATATACATAAGAACATAGCTTTTGGAAATCTTAACCTGCAAAAGAGCTCATAATATCATAACATGGGATAAATCATAGAAGTGAAATGTAATCCTAATAATCATTACATAAAACATGAAACGTTGTGGCATACACACATAATCATAGAAAATCATTTCTTGTTAGTCAAGACTCATTGCCAAGACTATCTTAGTGGACAAAGTCCCTTTCTGAATCGATTCACCCTCGTTCCAGTCCTGTTTCACTGAATCGGTATAACCTACCGTTCCAGCCATGTCTATCTCATGAGATATAAAATCTTTACCCAATGAATTGGAGGGAGATATAGGTACCACCCATCTCATAATGATACCATTATTATGTGTTCCACAAAATCATAAATCATACATCATTGCATAACCTATGTAATAAAAATGGGAATCTTAAACATCATGACATCATAAAACAATTCATATACGATAAAGGAATTCATGAAAATAATTCCATCAAAACATAACCAAATCAATGTAATAATATGGATAAAAATAGACCCTTTTATTAACATAGATGGAAAATAATTTTGATAAAACACTTGAACTCCATTCATGAGGAAAATATCCTTTCTTCTTAAATTTTTTTTTTCATTCTTAACATGTCATACAATTTTAAACTAAAACAAGTTGATTAAAAATAAACTTGAATTCTTGTAATGGAATATTCTTGGAAATAATGTTTTAAGAAAAATCCATTCATGCCGTATAAGTTAAAAAAACATTCTACTCGTACTTTTGTCGGAAAAGTCAAAAAGTACCTCGTACAAAAAACGAAAAAAGATTCCTTTCATATCTTTTACTAAAAACTCACCAAAGGGTAAAATTGGATTTAAACAATTGTAGGTGGATGGAAATAACATTACATATCGAGGAAACATGGATGTGGATGATAAAATACACCCCAGTAAATACCAAAGTATAAGCAATCTCGGATAAAAATGAGATTGTGATATTTCCCTTACCTTAGGTCTGACTTGCTTTGTACGTGTCCGAAACTCCTGTAAAATGATTTAAATCATGTTATTGACTTATTCCAGAATCATATTCATTGTTATTATATCATATATGGTCCACTTATGACTTTATATTACCCATTCTTTTGTAAATTCATGTTAAAGTAGCGTTTTGGGTAAAATCGTCTCATTTGTCGTTCGTGTTTTTAACTTGTAATTATTAATATGATTACTTGGATCATGATTAATTATATCCAGAATTTAAAACTTGATTTATATATAATAAATATATTCATAATATACATATATATAATATATTGATAAATGGAATGAAATACACCGTTCATGGAGATGGTAGTCCGTACGTACGCATGAACGCTGTTTCCGTTTCCTTATTGAATTGAATGGAATTAAGTAGATGACATACATATAAATATACATAAATCCAGTATCATTATTATGTCATATATTTCATTAGTACATATTATATATACTTTATAATCCTTCATGAATGGTTAATCATTGAGAATGAATCTCATCGCGTCGTGGAGACGGTAGTCCGTACGTACGCACGAGCGATGATATCGTTCCCATGGTCGTGGAATTGTGTTGAAGTGTATGTATACTATTTCAGTATCAATATAACTTTATAATTATCATATATAGTTACTCATTACACCATTATACCCATCCAATTATGGTAGTGGCGGAAAATAGATTACACCACGGCGTGGAGACGGTATTGCGTACGTACGCACGCGCGGTGATTTCATTTTCCGTAGGATGGATAGAAGGTTAATTAGATTTGTTTAATATTTATAATAACATATCAGTATATAAGAAATAATGATGTTATTACTTTATCATGAAACAACTAAAGAAGAATAAGTTGAAGAAGAAAGAAATTGAAAAAGATCGGTAATGGATATTACCTCTTTTTGACGCGCCTTTTCTTAACCTCCACTTAAAGAACTAAGGATGGTCTTTGAAGAATACCAAGACCACTATGATGATACTAGGGAAGTGGAGAAGATATTTTTTCAGGGGTTGTCCGAGCTTCAATGCTCAAATTGGTGTGAGGAGGAGAGGGAGGAGGTGCCCTTTTATAAGGGAGGAGAGGGGCATCTTAGGAAAATCTCAAAATATTATTTTAAATTAAGGTAAAATTCGGTTTATAATAGTTCTAAATGGTCTTATTTCGAAGATAAAGTGGGGATGGTTCTCAATACTCTTATACAATAAGAGTTAGACAAGTTTAGATTATTATTTTAACCTTATCAGTTAGATTTACCTCTAAGTGAAATAATTTAACTTTTACCGTGTCTTTTTGTTTTCTTACACTATATGGTAAATAAAGTTACTATATGAAGCCAAAAGAACCCCAAGTTGTTTATTATTAATATATCTATCCTTATCTAAGTCATTTGGCTGAACCTTAGATTTTTAGGAATTAAATAAAAATTAATAATATAATATTGGTTTTAAAAACTAATTTATGTCAATTTTGACACTGTTTGGTACATGATTTTTATGAAATTTCTAACAGAATGATAAGTTCAAACCAAGTTACTTAAAAAAACAATAACATTTCATATTAACATAAAAAATTAGTGTACATCATAAAAAGTCTCAAATTACATTTATTTGGGCATTTATAACATCAATTATGTTAATATTTTCTTAAAAAGGTAATTACTGAATCATCGTTGTGTCATAAATAAATTAAATTATTTAAAGTATGAAAATTAAAAATAAAATACCATTATGTATGAAATCGTTTTATCTTTCTAATGAATATTTATAGTCGAAATTATATTATGTATAACCCTATATTAAAAATGTTTTAGTAAATAAACTTTGATTTTAACTATTTTAACTCTTCTTTGAATTAAATAATAATAAATGTCCTAATCTAATCCATGTGGGCCTAAATGATAATATTTTACACTTAAGGTTGTTTTTGGTCGAGATACACTTGTATAATTGGATTAGGACATGTGTTAGGGTAATATTAATATCATTTTTACCCTTAATTACCCTATTTACCTTTAACCGTGGTAAATAAAAGTAAAAAGTTACTATTCACCAAAAATTATTTTCATCTCATTGAACCACATTTTACTTACTGACATCAACCATGTCTCTTGGATTTTTGAAATTCCATTCACAGAAGCGGTAAAATTAAGATTTATGAAAAAATTAATTTTTTTAACTACCACTTAGTAGTTTCACTATTCATCATAAATTGATGTTTTTCAGAACAATGCCAAAATTTCATCCAAAGCTATATTTAATATTCCGAATTCAAAAATGAAGTCTATTTTACCAAATTCATATCATAGAAGTTTCATTAATTAATTTTATATTTAAATCCTGCTGTAAAAACAAATAGCGTGTTTTTAAGAAACAATATCTATCAAAAGATTGACACTTGTTTATGTCTGGTTTAAATGTGAAATTACATCCAATGACCAAAATTGTATTAAATTGTAAAAATATATTCTAAATATACTTTAAAACCACTCAAATTAATAATTTATCACTATTAATTATTTCGATTGAAAAAGTTGTTTTTAACAAAAATTAGTAATTTTCACTATTCATCAAAATATGAAAGTTATCCGAAAAGTACCAAAATTTCATCTTAGGCTAAATTCGATACGACGAATCCAAAAATTATATCCATTTTGGGAGCTAAAATTTCTATAATTTTAAAACGTGGTTATTACTATTCATAACGGCTAGTTATAATAATATTTTAATAGCATATCGTTGTTTAGTGGAACTCGGTATTGCGTACTACACATGCTATCGAGAAAGGTCGCGATTGTGTGCAAGGAAAGTCAAGGATGTGTGTTGTGCAAGCTCCTTTTGGAGTAGCGTACAACACAAGGCATTAATAAAATTAAAAATAATATTTTTCATAAAATCTCGGGCTGTTACATTCTACCCCCCTTAAAATGAATTTCGCCCTCGAAATTCGTCGGGGTTATAAATGGTTTACTATTCAAAAGATTATTTAATATAAATTCACATCGTAAAAAGGAATACCAAAACTTGGCTTTAAAAACTAAAGTATGAAATGTAACTATTACCCAAATAAACTAATCACTGGGTTTCCACATAGGTGAAAATATGGATATGGAAGAGAAATCTAACCATCATATTCTGATGGAGAGTGGTAGAGAAGATAGCTATGGAAAAGCCAGTAATCACAAATCCATAAATTTGTGATGATCTAAGGTACCATCTGATTCATCAGGTATAAAATCAGTATGACAACATTTTTGGTTTTCAAGATCATTTCCCTAAAGATGAAAATTTGAATTAGAATAAATACTTACTTTATTTTGGTACAATCTCACTGTTGTTCATGCCTTGAACAATTTCCACTTAGTCTCTTAAATAAATGAAGTTGAATTTGTTATTCGTGAAGTGTTAGCAGATCTTGTGATAGAATGACGGGTCATTCCATCTGTCTCAAACAAAAGGGTAGCAAAAATTATATACATAAGTCGATCTATAGTGAGATTAATCATATATGGTTCCTAAAATGGACTTTTACATCATATATCATACAGCTTAATATAATAAAACTAGTTTCTACTAAACAGGTACTTCCTATAGGCCAGTGGTAGGCGATAAAGGCCAGTTTCACTTCGGTTGTGGGTTTGATTTCCACAGCCTTGTCCAACGCGATGGGATGTCGCTCGTCCTGCAGGTTATCCTTTTTCTAAAACTATATTACTATAACATCCCATCAATAATATCAAAAAACCTTCTATCCTTAAACAATACTAACTTACGTCCAACATAATCCATTCCAATCTTTAGGCTTATCCATAATACTACAGTCCACTCTCATAACATAGTGAAAATGATTACCAGAGATTTAACACCATCGTCAATCCCCATATATCATATGATATGTTTTGTTGGTCACATTCCAAAAATTCAAAGTCCTTAATCATGTATTCTCTTGATTACCTTAGTGAAAACATGAATGTAGTTAAAATTTAACACCTTCCACATACCAAAATCCTCAAAATTCTATATACTCAAACCATGATATCACTTAGTCCTTATATCAATCATGAGCTCATGAATACAGTTAAACATTTCATTTTCTCGTTTTCCCATCATTATGTTCATATCATCTTATTTCCAAAAAATATCTCAATCACTTTGAATACCACATTATACCAACACATAAATATTCCAATACTTTATGATACCACATTATTTTGGAATCCCATTACATAAACACTTAATCATTTCACAACATCATTGTCATATTCAACATCGCCAATAGTGATCGCATGTGACTTCCCTTTGTCCTTTTCCATAAGCGGTTTCTCATGTCGATCATCACTAACCCTTGGATTAGGGCATTTATTGGCATAATGTCCCATCTCCTAGCACTTGAAACATTAAAGTGTTTGTGGTGCGTTCTCTGCAGACTTTTCTTTATTCACATCATTAGAAACCCTTTTTCCATTACTTCGACACTCAGCTACTCGATGACCTTCTTTTCCACACTTAAAACATTTTCTAGTCCCTTTAAGACTATCTCCACCATGCTTCTTTCCACACATTGTGCATAAGGAAACATTCATCTTCTTTTCACCATTATTCTGAGATTTCTCCTTGAACTCCATCTTTCGTTTCTTGTCAAAACCATGAGATGGATATGTATCACCAAATTCCATTTCTACCTTGATAGCACAATGCACAATTTCTTCATAGCTACTGAAGTCTCTTATAGCTAATGCCCTTCGAAGACGTGGTTTTAAGCTACTGAAAAATCGATCAACTTTACTTTCAGGTTGGATGATAATGCCTAATGCATACCTTGCAAGTCTTGTAAAATTTTCTTCGTATATACCAACTGATTCATCATCCTTCTACTTTAGCTCAAGAAACTCCTTTTCCATCGTTGTTCGAAGAATACGAGGGAAGTACTTACTGAAAAAAAAGTTCTTGAACTCATCCCATTCCATGGACTCAATTTCATCTCTTGGCCTCTTATTCTTGATAAGATTCCACCATTGATCAGCTTCACCTTCCAAATGATATACTGCTAAGATGACTTTATCATGTTCAGAACATTGAAGAACTGAAAATATCTTTTCAGTAGTACTTATCCATTGTTCAGTAACAAGTGGATAAGAATACCCACTGAAAGAAGGTGGGCGTTTCCTCATGAAGGACTCAATAGAATATTGTTCCCTTCTTCGCTCATTTGGAAGTCCAGAATGATTCATAGCTTGTGTAAGTATAGAAATAAGATTTTGTACTCCATCTCCCATAACATTTGTTTGTTCAGGAGGACAATCATTGCATTGTCCATTGCATTGATCAACACGGTTCCTTCGGGTTCCAGCCAACGTCTAAAACCCAAAAAGAGTAGTGTTAGAGGCAGAAATCATGCTAGGGAAAACAACATAATAAAGGGGGTGTACCTTCAATATCTAACATCTTAGGTTTAATTCTATGATCTTTAGCATAATTCTAGTACTATAACCTATACGTATACTTAACCTTAGGGACATCCCTAGACATACCTTAGAAATATCTCTAGGGATCTCACTAACGTTTTCGCATCCTAGTTTCCAAGGGTTGACTAAACCTTTCCTCTGATACCAACTATAACGGTCTGGAATTACTTCCAGTGGACTATAATTGATACCTATCAGGGAACTCCATGGGTGGCTACACCCCCTGGGCGGGACACACCACCATCCCCAGTGGCATCCATTTCCTCATGAAGCCCTTGGGCGGAGAGCCATGCTTCGTCCAATGCTCACATGTGAGAGTTCCCAAGGATTGGATACATTCCTACCTCCTTTGCCTCTGATACCAACTGTAGAGACCCGAAGATTGACTTACATGTACTTTACATTACTTTTGCGGAATACTTTGTACATAACAAAAACACACACATAAGGACCTTAATAGTTTAGTGTCTTTGGAAACTCGGAATATAATCTTCTAATCGTGGTGAAAGATCTTCAACATCTCCCATAATGATCTTCCTTTTTTTATACCTAAAACCTTTCTTTATATCCCTGGGAAATGAAAACATAAAAGGGTGGGCTCAAATTCTCAGTAAGGGTAAACAAAATAAATATCAATCACATCATATACATAAGAACATAGCTTTTGGAAATCTTAACCTGCAAAAGAGCTCATAATATCATAACATGGGATAAATCATAGAAGTGAAATATAATCCCAATAATCATAACATAAAACATGAAACTTTGTGGCATACACACATAATCATAGAGAATCATTTCTTTTTAGTCAAGACTCATTGCCAAGACTGTCTTAGTGGACAAAGTCCCTTTCTGAATCGAGTCACCCTCGTTCCAGTCCTGTTTCACTGAACCGGTATAACCTACCGTTCCAGCCATGTCTATCTCATGAGATATAAAATATTTACCCAATGAATTGGAGGGAGATATATGTCCCACCCATCTCATAATGATACCATTCTTATGTGTGCCACAAAATCATAAATCATACATCATTGCATATCCCATGTAATAAAAAATGGGAATCATAAACATCATGACATCATAAAACAATTCATATACGATAAAGGAATTCCTAAAAATAATTCCATCACAACATAACCAAATCAATGTAATAATAGGGATAAAAACAGAACCCTTTATTATCTTAGATGGAAAATAATTTTGATAAAACACTTGAACTCCATTCTTGAGGAAAATATCCTTTCTTCTTAAAAAAACATTTTTCCTTTCTTAACATGTCATACAATTTTAATCTAAAAGAAGTTGATTAAAAATCATCTTGAAAACCTATAATGGAATCTTCTTGGAAATAATGTTTTAAAAAAATCAATTCATGTCGTATAAGTTAAAAAAACATTCTTCTCGTACTTTTGTCGGAAAAGTCAAAAAGTACCTCGTACAAAAAACGAAAAAAGATTCCTTTCATATCTTTTACTAAAAACTCACCAAAGTGTAAAATTGGATTTAAACATTTGTAGGTTGATGGAAATAACATTACATATTGAGGAAACATGGATGTGGATGATAAAATACACCCCAGTAAATACCAAAGTATAAGCAATCTCGGATAAAAAGAAGATTGTGATATTTCCCTTACCTTAGGTCCGACTTGCTTTGTACGTGTCCGAAACTCCTGTATAATGATTTAAATCATGTTATTGACTTATTCAAGAATCATATTCATTGTTATTATATCATATATGGTCCACTTATGACTTTATATTACCCGTTCTTTTGTAAATTCATGTTAAAGTAGCGTTTTGGGTAAAACCGTCTCATTTGTCGTTTTTTTGACTTGTAATTATTAATATGATTATTTGGATCATGATTACTTATATCCGGAATGTAAAACATGATTTATATATAATATATATATCCAGAATATACATATATATAATATATTGATAAATGGAATGAAATACACCGTTCATGGAGACGGTAGTCCATACGTATGCATGAACGCTGTTTTCGTTTCCTTATTGAATTGAATGGAATTAAGTAGATGACATACATATAAATATACATAAATCCAGTAACATTATTATGTCATATATTTCATTAGTACTTATTATATATACTTTATAATCATTCATGAATGGTTAATCATTGAGAATGAATCTCATCGCGTCGTGGAGACGGTAGTCCGTACGTACGCACGAGCGATGATATCGTTCCCATGGTCGTGGAATTGTGTTGAAGTGTATGTATAATATTTCAGTATCAATATCACTTTATAATAATCGTATATAGTTACTCATTACACCATTATACCCATCCAATTAAGTTGGTGGCGGAAAATAGATTACACCACGGCGTGGAGACGGTATTCCGTACGTACGCACGCGCGGTGATTTCATTTTCCGTAGGATGGATAGAAGGTTAATT
The DNA here is from genome assembly GCA_963277665.1 of Viscum album. Taxonomy (NCBI): domain Eukaryota; kingdom Viridiplantae; phylum Streptophyta; class Magnoliopsida; order Santalales; family Viscaceae; genus Viscum; species Viscum album. The sequence continues at coordinate 1,262,245,402 of OY728122.1, forward strand.
AGAGTTTTTTCATATTTATAATAACATATCAGTATATAAGAAATACTGATGTTATTACTTTATCATGAAACAACTAAATAAGAAGAAGTTGAAGAAGAAATAAATTCACAAAGATCGGTAATGGATATTACCTCTTTTTGACGCGCCTTTTCTTAACCTCCACTTAAAGAACTAAGGATGGTCTTTGAAGAATACCAGGACCTCAATGATGATACTAGTGAAGTGGAAAAGATATTTTGGCATGGGTTGGCCGAGCTTGAATGCTCAAATTGGTGTGAGGAGGAGAGGGAGGAGGTGCCCTTTTATAAGGGAGGAGAGGGGCATCTTAGGAAAATCTCAAAATATTTTTTTATATTAAGGTAAAATTCGGTTTATAATGGTTCTCAATGGACTTATTTCTAAGATAAAGTGGGGATGGGTCTAAATACTCTTATCCAATAGGATTTAGACAAGTTTAGATTATTATTTTAACCTTATCAATTAGATTTACCTCTAAGTGAAATAATTTAACTTTTACCGTGTCTTTTTGTTTTCTTACACTATATGGTTAATAATGTTACTATATGAAGCCAAAAGAACCCCAAGTTGTTTATTATTAATATATATATCTTTATCTAAGTCATTTGGCCGAACCTTAGATTTTTAGGAATTAAATAACAATTAATAATATAATATTTGATTTAAACACTCATTTTTGTCAATTTTGACACTATTTGGTTCATGATTTTTATGAAATTTCTAACAGAATGATAAGTTCAAACCAAGTTGCTTAAAATAACAATAACATGTCATATTAAAATATAAAATTAGTGTATGTCATAAAAAGTCTCAAATTACATTTATTTGGGCATTTATAACATCAATTATGTTAATATTTTCCAAATGAAGGTAATTACTGAATCATCGTTGTGTCATAAATAAATTAAATTATTTAAAGTATGAAAATTACAAATAAAATACCATTATGTAGGAAATAATTTTATCTTTCTAATGAATATTTATAGTCGAAATTATATTATGTATAACCCTATATTAAAAATGTTTTAGTAAATAAACATTGATTTTAACACTTTTAACTCTTCTTTGAATTAAATAATAATAAATTTCCTAATCTAATCCAAGTGGGCCTAAATGATAATATTTTACACTTAAGGTTGTTTTTGATCGAGATACACTTGTCCAATAGGATTAGGATATGTGTTAGGGTAATATTAATATCATTTTTACCCTTAATTACCCTATTTACCTTTAACCATGGTAAATAAAAGTAAAAAGTTACTATTCACCAAAAATTATTTTCATCTCATTGAACCACATTTTACTTACTGACATCAACCATGTCTCTTGAATTTTTGAAATTCCATTCACAGAAGCGGTAAAATTAAGATTTATGAAAAAATTAATTTTTTTAACTACCACTTAGTAGTTTCACTATTCATCAAAAAATTGATGTTTTTCAGAACAATGCCAAAATTTCATCCTAAGATATATTTCATATTCCGAAGTCAAAAATGAATTCAATTTTACCAAATTCATATCATAGAAGTTGCATTAATTAATTTTATATTTAAATCCCGCTGTTAAAACAAATAGCGTGTTTTTAAGAAACAATATCTATCAAAAGATTGACACTTCTTTATGTCTGGTTTAAATGTGAAATTACATCCAATGACCAAAATTGTATTAAATTGTAAAAATATATTCTAAATATACTTTAAAACCACTCAAATTAATAATTTATCACTATTAATTATTTCAATTGAAAAAGTTGTTTTTAACTAAAATTTATTAATTTTCACTATTCATCAAAATATGAAAGTTATCCAAAAAGTACCAAAATTTCATCTTAGGCTAAATTCGATACGACGAATCCAAAAATGATGTCCATTTTGAGAGCTAAAATTTTTATAATTTTAAAACGTGGTTATTACTATTCATAATGGCTAGTTATAATAATATTTTAATAGCATATCGTTGTTTAGTGAAACTCGGTATTGCGTACTACACATGCTATTGAGGAAGTTCGCGATTATGTGCAAGTAAAGTCAAGGATGTGTGTTGTTCAAGCTCCTTTTGGTGTAGCGTACAACACAAGGCATTAATAAAATTAAAAAGAATATTTTTCATAAAATCTCGGGCTGTTACATTCTACCCCCCTTAAAATGAATTTCGCCCCCGAAATTCGTCGGGGTTATAAATAGTTTACTATTCAAAAGATTCTTTAATATAAATCCACATCGTAAAAAGGAATACCAAAACATGGCTTTAAAAACTAAAGTATGAAATGTAACGATTACCCAAATAAACTAATCACTGGGTTTCCACATAGGAGAAAATATGGATATGGAAGAGAAATCTAACAATCATGTTCTGATGGAGAGTGGTAGAGAACATGGCTATGGAAAAGCCAGTAATCACAAATCAATAAATTTGTGACGATCTAAGGTACCATCTGATTCATCAGGTATAAGATCAGTAGGACAACATTTTTGGTTTTCAAGATCATTTCCCTAAAGTTGAAAATTTGAATTAGCATAAATACTTACTTTATTTTGGTATAATCTCACTGTTGTTCGTGCCTTGAACAATTTCCACTTCATCTCTTAAATAAATGTAGTGGAATTTGTTATTCAGGAAGTGTTATCAGATCATGTGATAGAATGACGGGTCATTCCATCTGTCTCAAACAAATGGTTAGCAAAATTTATATACATAAGTCGATCTATAGTGAGATTAATCATATATGGTTCCTAAAATGGACTTATACATCATATATCATACAGCTTAATATAATAAAACTAGTTTCTACTAAACAGGGACTTCCTATAGGCCAGTGGTAGGCGATAAAGGCCAGTCACACTTCGGTTGTGGGTTTTATTTCCACAACCTTGTCCAACACGATGGGCTGTCGCTCGTCCTACAGGTTGTCCTTTTTCTAAAACTATATTACTATAACATCCCATCAATAATATAAAAAAAACTTCTATCCTTAAACAATACTAACTTATGTCCAACATAATACATTCCAATCATTAGGCTTATCCATAATACTACAGTCCACACTCATAACATAGTGAAAATGATTACCAGAGATTTAACACCATCGTCAATCCCCATATATCATAAGATATGTTTTGTTGGTCACATTCCAAACATTCAAAGTCCTTAATCATGGATTATCTTGATTACCTTAGTGAAAAAATGAATGCAGTTAAAATTTAACACCTTCCACATACCAAAATCCTCAAAATTCTATATACTCAAACCATGATATCACTTAGTCCTTATATCAATCATGAGCACATGAATACTGTTAAACATTTCATTTTCTCGTTTTCCCTTCATTATGTGCATATCATCTTATTTCCAAAAAATATCTCAATCACTTTGAATACCACATTATACCAACAGATAAATATTCCAATACTTTATGATACCACATTATTTTGGAATCCCATTACATAAACACTTAATCATTTCACCACATCGTTGTCATATTCAACATCGCCAATAGTGATCGCATGTGACTTCCCTTTGTCCATTGCCTTAAGAGGTTTCTCATGTCGATCATCACTAACCCTTGGATTAGGGTATTTATTGGCATAATGTCCCATCTCCTTGCACTTGAAACATTGAAGTGTTTGTGGTACGTTCTCTGCAGTCTTTTCTTTATTCACATCATTAGAAACCCTTTTTCCATTAATTCGACACTCAGCTGCTCGATGACCTTCTTTTCCACACTTAAAACATTTTCTAGTCCCTTTAAGACAATCTCCACCATGCTTCTTTCCACACTTTGTGCATAAGGAAACATTCGTCTTCTTTTCACCATTATTCTGAGATTTCTCCTTGAACTCCATCTTTCGTTTCTTGTCAAAACCATGAGATAGATCTGTATCACCAACTTCCATTTCTACCTTGATAGCACAACGCACAATTTCTTCATAGCTACTGAAGTCTCTTATAGCTAATGCCCTTAGAAGACTTGGTTTTAAGCCACTGAAAAATAGATCAACTTTACTTTCAGGTTGGATGATAATGCCAGATGCATACCTTGCAAGTCTTGTAAAATTCGCTTCTTATATATCAACAGATTCATCATCCTTCTGCTTCAGCTCAAAAAACTCCTTTTCCATCTTTATTCGAAGAATATTAGGGAAGTACTTACTGAAAAACAAGTTCTTGAACTCGTCCCATTCCATGGACTCAATTTCATCTCTTGGCCTCTTATTCTTGATAAGATCCCACCATTGATCAGCTTCACCTTCCAACCGATATACTACTAAGATGACTTTATCATGTTCAGATCCTTGAAGAACTGAAAATATCTTTTCAGTAGTACTGATCCATTGTTCAGTAACAAGTGGATCAGAAGACCCAATGAAAGAAGGTGGGCGTTGCCTCATGAAGGACTCAATAAAATATCGTTCCCTTCTCTGCTCATTTGGAAGTCCAGAATGATTCATAGCTTGTGTAAGTATAGAAATAAGATTTTGCACTCCATCTCCCATAACATTTGTTTGTTCAGTTGTAAAATCATTGCATTTTCCATTGCATTGATCAACATGGTTTTTTCGGGTTCCAGCCATCGTCTAAAACCCAAAAAGAATAGTGTTAGAGGCAAAAATCATGCTAGGGAAAACAACATAATAAAGGGGGTGTACCTTAAATATATAACATCTTAGGTTTAATTATATGATCATTAGCATAATTATAGTACTATAACCTATACATATACTTAACCTTAGGGACATCCCTAGACATACCTTAGAAATATCTCTAGGGATCTCACTAACGTTTTCGCATCCTAGTTTCCAATGGTTGACTAAACCTTTCCTCTGATACCAACTATAACGGTCTGGAATTACTTCCAGTGGACTATAATTGATACCTATTAAGGCACTCCATGAGCTGCTACACCCCCTGGGTGGGACACACCACCATCCCCAGTGGCAGCCATTTCCTCATGAAGCCCTTGGGTGCAGAGCTATGCTTCGTCCAATGCTCACATGTGAGAGTTCCCAAGGATTGGATACATTCCTACCTCCTTTGCCTCTGATACCAACTATAGAGACCCGAAGCTTGACTTACATAGACTTTACATTACTTTTGTGGAATACTTAGTACATAACAAAAACACACACATAAGGACAGTAATAGTTTAGTGTCTTTGGATACTCAGAATATAATCTTCTAATCGTGGTGAAAGATCTTCAACATCTCCCATAAAGATCTTCCTTTTTTATACCTAAAACCTTTCTTTATATCCCGGGGAAATGAAAACATAAAAGGGTGAGCTCAAATTCTCAGTAAGGGTATACAAAAGAAATATCAATCACATCATATACATAAGAACATAGCTTTTGGAAATCTTAACCTGCAAAAGAGCTCATAATATCATAACATGGGATAAATCATAGAAGTGAAATATAATCCCAATAATCATAACATAAAACATGAAACTTTGTGGCATACACACATATTCATAGAGAATCATTTCTTTTTAATCAAGACTCATTGCCAAGACTATCTTAGTGGACAAAGGCCCTTTCTGAATCGAGTCACCCTCGTTCCAGTTCTGTTTCACTGAACCGGTATAACCTACCGTTCTAGCCATGTCTATCTCATGAGATATTAAATCTTTACCCAACGCATTGGAGGGAGATATATGTCCCACCCATCTCATAATGATACCATTCTAATGTGTGCCACAAAATCATAAATCATACATCATTGCATAACCCATGTAATAAAAATGGGAATCATAAACATCATGACATCATAAAACAATTCATATACGATAAAGGAATTCCTAAAAAAAATTCCATCACAATATAACAAAATCAATGTAATAATAGGGATAAAAACAGAACCCTTTATTATCTTAGATGGAAAATAATTTTGATAAAACACTTGAACTCCATTCTTGAGGAAAATATCCTTTCTTCTTAAAAAAACCTTTTTCCTTTCTTAACATGTCATACAATTTTAAACTAAAAGAAGTTGATTAAATATAAACATGAAAACTTGTAATGGAAGCTTCTTGGAAATAATGTTTTAAAAAAATCCATTCATGCCGTATAAGTTAAAAAAACATTCTTCTCATACTTTTGTCGGAAAAGTCAAAAAGTACCTCGTACAAAAAATAAAAAAACATTCCTTTCATATCTTTTACTAAAAACTCACCAAAGGGTAAAATTGGATTTAAACAATTGTAGGTGGATGGAAATAACATTACATATTGAGGAAACATGGATGTGGATGATAAAATACACCCCAGTAAATACCAAAGTATAAGCAATCTCGGATAAAAATGAGATTGTGATATTTCTCTTACCTTAGGTCTGACTTGCTTTGTACGTGTCCGAAACTACTGTATAATAATTTAAATCATGTTATTGACTTATTCAAGAATCATATTAATTTTTATTATATCATATATGGTCCACTTATGACTTTATATTACCCGTTCATTTGTAAATTCATGTTAAAGTAGCGTTTTGGGTAAAACCGTCTCATTTGTTGTTCGTGTTTTTCACTTGTAATTATTAATATGATTATTTTAATAATGATTACTTATATCCGGAATGTAAAACATGATTTATATATAATATATATATATTCAGAATATACATATATATAATATATTGATAAATGGAATGAAATACACCGTTCATGGAGACGGTAGTCTGTACGTACGCATGAACGCTGTTTTCGTTTCGTTATTGAATTGAATGGAATTAAGTAGATGACATACATATAAATATACAAAAATACAGTATCATTATTATGTAATATATTTCATTAGTACTTATTATATATACTTTATAATCATTCATTAATGGTTAATCATTGAGAATGAATCTCATCGCGTCGTGGAGACGGTAGTCCGTACGTATGCACGAGCGATGATATCATTCCCATGGTCATGGAATTGTGTTGAAGTGTCTGTATACTATTTCAGTATCAATATCACTTTATAATAATCATATATAGTTACTCATTACACCATTATACCCATCCAATTAAGGTGGTGGCGGAAAATACATTACACCACGGCGTGGAGACGGTATTCTGTACGTACGCACGCGCGGTGATTTCATTTTCCGTAGTATGGATAGAAGGTTAATTAGAGTTGTTTCATATTTATAATAACATATCAGTATATAAGAAATACTGATGTTATTAATTTATCATGAAACAACTAAATAAGAAGAAGTTGAAGAAGAAAGAAATTGAAAAAGATCGGTAATGGATATTACCTCTTTTTGACGCGCCTTTTCTTAACCTCCACTTAATGAACTAATGATGGTCTTTGAAGAAGACCAGGACCTCTACGATGATAATAGGGAAGTGTAGAAGATATTTTTTCAGGGGTTGGCCGAGCTTGAATGCTCAAATTGGTGTGAGGAGGAGAGGGAGGAGGTGCCCTTTTATAAGGGAGGAGAGGGGCATCTTAGGAAAATCTCAAAATATTATTTTATATTAAGGTAAAATTCGGTTTATAATGGTTCCAAATGGTCTTATTTCGAAGATAAATTGGGGATGGGTCGAAATAATCTTATACAATAGGATTTATACAAGTTTAAGTTATTATTTTAACCTTATCAATTAGATTTAACTCTAAGTTAAATAATTTAACTTTTACCGTGTCTTTATGGTTTCTTAAACTATATGGTTAATAAACATATAATATGAAGCCAAAATAACCCCAAGTTGTTTATTATTAACATATCTATCCTTATCTAAGTCATTTGGCCGAACCTTAGATTTTTAGGAATTAAATAACAATTAATAATATAATATTTGTTTTAAAAACTAATTTATGTCAATTTTGACACTATTTGGTACATGATTTTTATGAAATTTCTAATAGAATGATAAGTTCGAACCAAGTTACTTAAATCAACAATAACATGTCATATTAACCTATAAAATTATTTTAAGTCATAAAAAGTCTCAAATTACATTTATTTGGGCATTTATAACATCAATTATGTTAATATTTTCTTAAAAAGGTAATTACTGCATCATCGTTGTATCATAAATAAATTAAATTATTTAAAGTATAAAAATTACAAATAAAATACCATTATGTAGGAAATCTTTTTATATTTCTAATGAATATTTATAGTCGAAATTATATTATGTATAACCCTATATTAAAAATGTTTTAGTAAATAAACATTGATTTTAACTCTTTTAACTGTTCTTTGAATTAAATAATAATAAATGTCCTAATCTAATCCAAGTGGGCCTAAATGATAATATTTTACAATTAAGGTTGTTTTTGGTCGAGATACACTTGTCCAATAGGATTAGGACATGTGTTAGGGTAATATTAATATCATTTTTACCCTTAATTACCCTATTTACCTTTAACCGTGGTAAATAAAAGTAAAAGGTTACTATTCACCAAAAATTATTTTCATCTCATTGAACCACATTTTACTTACTGACATCAACCGTGTCTCTCGGATTTTTTAAATTCCATTCACAGAAGTGGTAAAATTAAGATTTATGAAAAAATTAATTTTTTTAACTACCACTTAGTAGTTTCACTATTCATCAAAAATTGATGATTTTCAGAACAATGCCAAAATTTCATCCTAAGATATATTTCATATTCCGAATTCAAAAATGAAGTCTATTTTTCCAAATTCATATCATAGAAGTTTCATTAATTAATTTTATAATTAAATCCCGCTGTTAAAACAAATAGCGTGTTTTTAAGAAACAATATCTATCAAAAGATTGACACTTGTTTATGTCTGGTTTAAATGTGAAATTACATCCAATGACCAAAATTGTATTAAATTGTAAAAATATATTCTAAAAATACTTTAAATCCACTCAAATTAATAATTTATCACTATTAATTATTTCGATTGAAAAAGATGTTTTTATCTAAAATTTAGTAATTTTCACTATTCATCAAAATATGAAAGTTATCCAAAAAAGTACCAAAATTTCACCTTAGGCTAAATTCGATACTACGAATCCAAAAATGAAGTCCATTTTGAGAGCTAAAATTTCTATAATTTTAAAACGTGGTTATTACTATTCATAACGGCTAGTTATAATAATATTTTAATAGCATATCATTGTTTTGTGAAACTCGGTATTGCGTACTACACACGCTATCGAGGAAGGTCGCGATTGAGTGCAAGGCAAGTCAAGGATGTGTGTTGTGCAAGCTCCTTTTGGTGTAGCATACAACACAAGGCATTAATAAAATTTAAAAGAATATTTTTCATAAAATCTCGGGCTGTAACAATTACAGAGGTCCTCCCCATTCTACCACCATCAGCCAACATGAAGGTCCTCCCAAGGTCACAACCCACCAGAGTAGTGGTCCTCCCAAATCCTTCTGTAATCAACATGGAGGCCCTCCCCATTTATCCACCATCCAATGATGTGGTCCTCCCAATGATTCCAATAGATCCATTCATTGTATTTCCACTGATCAAAATATTGGTCAACCCCATTCTCATTTCGATAAATGTCAATGTCATCATCACACCTCAACCTACCAGCATGGTGGTCTTCCTAGTTCCAATACAATCCGTCAACATAGAGCTCCTCCCCATGTACCCACTATCCAATGTGAAGGTACTCCCCACATCATCAATATCTAGAGTGTATGCTCACCCCACTCCTTCAGTAGTCGATGTGGAGGACCTCCCCACTCTAATAACATTAGGTATGGATGGCCTCCCAATATCCCAACTATCCAATGAGGAGGTCATACCCCTTTTACTACCCACAATAATTGAGGTACTCCCCATGGAAAACAATTACCATGCCCTAAAAAAACATCCTAGAGTATATAGATGAACAACCCCTAATAAAGGTGAAACCCATAGAAATTAAATGTCCCTGATGATCTCGTACATCCCTCATATTCCAAGGGGGATACTACTCATTGATTGAAAATTCACCGTAGACATCATCATCTGAGTATAGGGAATGAAATTATTTTGTGAAGATCATCATCCAAGATATTAAGATCCACATAATCCTCAAATCTCCCCATATGTACATGTTGGTGTATGAAGTTATGGCTCTCTTCTAGGTTCTCACATTGAAACCTTCTTTTTCATCCATAGTCTACCTTTACACAACTACCCAATATTAGGGGAGAGTTATTTGGATCTAGGATTACTCAATCAGATGTTGTGTTACTGGAAAATCCACGGATGTGTGTTGCTGCCAGTGCACATGATCCACCAGAAAACATCCAATCCTATAAGGACACCATGATATAGTTGGTAGAACCCTATATATATAACCCAACATTTATTGAATATGTAACCGACATAGGAGATCCTCTAGTATCCAACCATCCCCTACACTGATCAACATTAGTTCCACTAATTGTTTCTCATCCAACACTGATTGATGTCTCAGATGATCAAAATAATTAAACCAAATTTGAGAAAAAAATAATTTGAGAGACTCTAGTTGATGATAAGTTGTTGGTGGTATTTTTGTCAAATGAAACATCCAACATAAATATCCTAGAATCTCATACCGAGGACTGGGACAAGTGTCTTTTCTGGAACATCTGGTTAACACTTCACTACCTCCTTTATCACATATTTTTCTACCTAGGAAGCCATGATTTCTTGGATGGAATCAATTAGTTGTTTTGAATGGTTGATTTTTCTGCACTCCCAGAGTCTTAGCACTTTACAGTTTTAGCTAACACAAAAACCTCCAAAAAATGCTCCATGAACCTAATTTCTCTCCATAAAATCATAAATAATGTATGTATGCATGTGAAGATTAGGGGTTGGGGACAATATGAAGCTTTATAATTAAACCAAATCCTATGACAGTCTAACCCACCTATAAATATCAGGGATTTACCTATTACATTATTTATTGTAAACACTATCATCCCCATCCATCTAGAAAACCAAAACAATGGAGTCATTCATACAGATTTTGATGAAAATATCCCCCCTAGGTAAGTGTTGTACCAAAAAACCCTCCCATAGGTGTCCATTCTCAACTATAAAGAAGGTACTCTTCCTTAGCTATCCAACAACATTTTTTCCTTCCAATCAGAAAACCAAAAAAGGAAAAGAAAAATTTTATCCCATAGATTCATATATGGATTCTCTCATAAAATACGGATAGACCGATGTAGATGTTTTACTATGGTATCTATCAGAACACATGATTCTCTTGGTTTATTTCCTCGCATGTCATTTTCTAGATTATGGCAGTGCCCAAAGAGATATATTTCTCTTTTAATGGGTTATAAAATAGTAAAAATTATCTATTTTCACATATTCAATCGTGGAAATATTTCAACTAAAAATATATTAGAAGCATGTGTTAATGCCAGGAGACCTTGATATGAGTCAACGAACCCACCCGAGTAGCATGATCATCTAACTCAAGACCTAAATAAAGCTGCCCCATGAGCATCTGAGAATACATATTTAGTGTAAGAGGTCTTCAATGTATTGATGGTTATGAAACCTCTTCCTGATAGAGACTCCCGCCCAGAATATTTGATATCAACACTTACGGCTAAGCTAAAATCCATGAACACGTGATATGTGTTGAACACACTGGATTGAATGTCGTACAAGACATGGATACATGACTTGTGAGATCCCCCAAAATTAGAGATACTGCATTTTCTCCATTAAATGATATGGGTGATCCACTATATTATTCTCCCCACTTCATATAAAGGTGGAGTATAATGTTGCAAACCCAATAGTCACAAAAGGCCACTAAACTCTGAGATTTCATCCAAACATATGAAGTCCCTATATTCATTAGGTGTAGCCACATACCTATATATTCTATCACAAGCTTGTAAGAACTCCATATAAAATTAATCTACTAGTTCAACTCTACCTTGTGAAATAAAATCATTTTTGAGATCATCATTTTCAAGCAATGTTCTTATGATTGTGTTGTAGAATTCATTGTCTTATGGAATGTCCCCACATACTCACTTAATATGTCATTACCTCATGTGGTGTGGATGACAATGTGAAAGGGGAATTTGAAGTCATAGTGGGACACTACAATCATCACTCATAATATACCATCTAGTTTAGGCTATTTATCAAACAAGGCCCAGCTCCTAGAGGAAGCCTTACAAAATGTTAACCAGGCATGCTTGTTGCCTCTTACTATTCTCATGAGAAGGACCATATAGGTAGATATGTTCATCTCTATATGGGTAGTGGTCCTAAGATATTATCTCTATTATATAATTTTCTATCAGATCCTTTCATCATGTAGTATCCCCACAAGGCACTGCCTCACCCAACACAGAACCCTCTAGCACTGCCTCACCATGAGTAGTAGCAAATATGAGAGTATATGGCACTGATCACTCATCATGATCCAAACCATAATCATGGAGAGTCTTATATAGTTCCCCTATCTGAAAATAGGAACCATATATATTCATTTATGGATTCACATATTCCATGTATTTTCCCCAAATCACTAGAACATTGGATTCTGAAGATTCCAAATTACTTGAAGCAACATTAATCCAAGTGTACTGATCACCCCAACCATTTACTTTTCCACAAGATACATTGACATAACCTAAATAAATGATATATCTTCAAGTATTGTATCTAGTAAAAAGTTTCTAATGACTTGGTAAAATTGGGATATGTCCCATTACAAGTGGCACATATCTATGACAAGACCGACAATATATGCGAGAGTTTATGACGGTGGTAGTAGGTTTTCATCTATTGGAATCATAATTATGATGACTTATTGACCCACATATTATTTTCCAATTCCAATGGTGTCATCCTCACATGTTTAGAAAGGCTTTATCCTTCATAGGATTCCTCTTCTTCTCCACACACTACTTCTGTATCTATGTCACATCCTTCTAGGTCCCATAATAGAAGGAGATGATGGAACAATAGAAATAAATGTCCCCTACTAGTTTAAAATCCTTCCCTTAATCTTGGTGATATCATGTCACTTGAGTTGGGAATCAAAACCCAGACATCCAAGCATTAGAAAATACCTCTGATGATGAGAAAGAGCATGCCTATATGAGCCTTTTTTTAGTTAGTAGATCACATCACACTCCCAGATGATGATGAATTTCATGAAAATATTTTGGATTCATCTAAATTATGTCTCCAAAGGAATGGTTAATTTCATGAAAGTTGAAAGGATTCTCTGTTCAACACATCAAACCTAGTAATTCATGCCAACTGACCAGGAACATTACCCATGAACGAACTATGATCATCCACATCCTTATAGTGTTAGGCCTCATCAAAACTAAATTAAGAAGTTAGTGGTTTCTGGGGGTTAGATGATTAGTAGAACGATATTTCTATCACCATCTAGAACCCAGTGGAATATTCAGAAGTTCTTGTAATGCCTCCTGCCAAAGATCTTCCCCAAATTTGAATAAACACACATCTCATGAAGAATTATGTTGTTCCTAATCACCTTACCAGCATACCGGCAAGGCCTTCGATCATCAAGGTCATCAGATTTTCTAGGGAGTCCCATGAGGCCCCCACAAAAGCTTTGAAAATTCCCTACAATTTGAGATATAGGTATCTTTCTCAGAGACCTAATATAAGGAGGAGACCGAACAAGAAGAATTCCATGACCAAATATCATTCATCTAGGAGGATGTGGGAACCCTCATATAGGGGTGCATTCTTCCATTATTCTTCACAAGACAGTTCATAAAAATGGGAATTCATCACTAACTAGTTCACAAAGGTTCTATGATTAATATCATCCTGAAAATCATGCTTCCGAAGTTAGGACTAACAAAAGTAGATTTTAGTCCCTCTAACATAATGATTCTGGTTTATGATAAGACCGAACAGATACAATTTTTTCCATATTCAGTTGAACACATAGGAAAATGTATTTGTAGAAGGTTTTGATTTCATTTTTTTCTCATAGAATTATATATAAAACACATTTATGGTAGGCCTTGGATTCATCTATATACAGTGGTTTCTTCATCTTATCATCATCACCTCACATACTACATCAACAATCTAGTACGTGTATTTCATGGTGATGTATCAATATTCAACTATTGTGAATCCTGCTATCATTTTTTTGTCTATTACAAGAGATAACGTAATAAAGACAATACCAATGAGGTTTAGTGTGTGGGAAACATGACCATCCCATTGTAATTCATAGATGATGTTTTTTATCCTCCTGATTCATCACATGGAGTGAACAATTCTCGATATGGGATGTTTCTTTGTTTCATATGATAGAAAGGGATGTCTACTCCCTATATTGGATGAACATCCATTGATTACCTCAAAATCCAACACATGTTAGGCCTTGGTGATACCAAAATCTCCAACCCCAATGAGGTACTAATAGGTTCTATATATCGTTATCATTTCATAGCATTCCCAGCTATTTAACCATGTAGGGATGAATCAGCTAGAACTGACCCACCACTATTGATTTTACATCAATCAAATGCATTATAACTAAAGGCATAATGGTATTGACAAAAAATACTCCATCTCCATGTTTTCATAAGAGAAAGAACCCCTCTTAATAATTTTTTTATCTATCCAAGAATGAACCTATGCCCACCCTATATTAGTTGGCTTGGATGAACAATCTCATTCTACTGATTCTCAAACATCAGATTGTGAAGATCATTTAGAAGATGCTACTTTTTTATTTGAAGAGGCCTTCCCCACCACCATCAAATGTGTTGGTGTTGTTGAACCTCAATACTGATATAGATCCAAATAAAATAATAATAAGTGCAGCCATGCATCTGTAAGATAAGTATAATAATATGGATTCCATGAAGAAACCACATGATGTGTATTTCTAGTGTCATTATGCAATGCCTGGAAAAGATAGTCAGGTCGATGTCTATCCAATTGGTCACCTAATGAGATATATTGTTTTTATCTAGCCTCCCATAAAAATAACCCCCTCACATGGGTCCATGGTCATTGCCTTGGATGATAATCATTTAATAAAATAACATCAAGGAAGTCCAGTATCCCAAGTGGCTTTCCAAAAACATCTCATTTTAAAGAAGAATATGATGATATGAGTCTATATCAACTATTTGTACCCTAAAAACCAATTTCTAATGGGTTACATTCCTCTTCCAAGGATAGAGTTGTTGATAGATGCCACAACTGTGGCCTAGGAACTCTGTTTCATGGATGGATATTCTAGGAAGAATCAAATCTAGTTGACCCCCCAATGATGAAGAGTTTTTTGCCTCCAGGTTATCCCAATGTACCATTATTATCATGTAATTCCATTATTCATGAAGAATTAAGGATCCACATATCAGTAGTCCATTCCCCCACATCATCAAACAGATACTTGGGATGAAAGTGGAATGTTATATGGACAATTTTATGGTCAAATACCCATAGTGTCTAGACCATCACAAAGATATTTATAGTGTTTTTGAATTTCTCCACTCTTAAAATTTTATGACGATCCACTTGAAGATTATATTAAGGGTTACTTATGGGTTGTTTATAAAAATCCTTATTATAAATAGAGGAATTTATATCATCTGAGAGAAAATCCAGTCAATCATCCAAATGCCTCCCCACGAATATTTTGGGATATATAAGGCCTTCAATTAAAAAATAAAACATACATTGATTAGTCATAAACCTGATTGTCATGTATAATCCAATTTCAAGGATCATGATGAAAGGTTTCATATAAAAGTTGTATGTGGAGTTCCATACATCGTTCAAGGAAATATAATAGTATTGTCACGACCCGTCCTCGGGGCCCGTGCCATGACTACCCCAAGCCCGCCTTCCATAGGCCAGGGGCTGGCGACTAGCACCAAGGCGTAAATCCCGGTAAAAAGTGAAGGCATTGCCTTTGTAAAGTAAACAAGCACCACAGAGTAAGCAAGAGGAAAAGTAAACAATAAGTAAAACAGAGTACAACTGTACATGCAGAAAAGTAAATGGGCCAGTATACAAACCCAAACAGAAAGTAAAGTACAACTCGAAAGGGAAAACAGCAACTATAAAGTAAAATCCACTACACCGAGCTGTCCACTGGAAATCCCACCTGAAGGGTGGGTACAGATAGCTCCACTTCTCCTCGGGTCCCGCCGTCCCCTCCGAGCACGTTTTGCCCAGTGGTCCACCTCCTGGTACCTTCCTGCTCAGCAAGCCTCATCTACGATCAAAGTTGTCTGTCGTCTGCCACCAACACAACGTAGTGCGGGCATATCCCGTGCAGGGGTGAGTATAAGCTACTCAGTAAGGACCCCGAGACCCCTGAAGTTCTCCCAAAATCCACAAAGGATAAACCACAAAGGTAAGATACAATCACGGAGTAACAACCGACTATGCTTAGGTATATGCCCATACATATACCTAAGTCATCAATTCCAATATGCTCCAACCTCCGAGCCCAAGTACAACTCAGTCCACACAGGAAAGTATACGTATTCCACATAGGAAAGAAAAATGAAATCCACACAGGATAGCAGAACACATTCCACACAGGAAAGCAACAGGATTCAGCTCACACAGGTATACTTCTTCGGAAGACGATAGAGATGATCATTGATCCATCTAAGTCGTCGGACCCAAAAAGGATCGATAGGTACTAACCCCCGCAAAGACCCACACAGGATCGGACCCACACAGGATCTGTAGGCATTGGTTCACACAGGACCGCTGAGCGCAGACCCACACAGGATCGGACCCACATAGGATCGGGCCCACACAGGACCTGTAGCACTGATCCACGTAGGATCGCTGAGTTCTGTAGTCGTCGTCGTCGAATCCACCAAGGATCTCTGTACTGTCGTAGTCGCGGTCACAGTAGCAGTAGCAGTAGCAGTCACAGCCAGCTCTAGGGTTCCCGCACACAGCAAGCTCGTTCGGGAGGGTCCGCTCCACGAGCCAAGAGGCTGATACATCATCTGTCACAAAGTCCATAGTTGATGTATCCAAAAGTTCCGTATCGACAACAGGAACTCAACGCAACAGACGGCATGTCAATCGGATGCTCGGTCTGAGAGTTATTAACTTTTTCGTCCCAGGGGCCCAGTTAGTTTTTAAGGCAAAACCAACCCGACCGTACTCCACCTGCGTCCAAACCTCAGGCGGAGTATGCCAAAAGATCCGTCTCACAAAGAGGAACTCAAAAAAGCTAACGGCACGTCAATCGGACGTCCGTAGCTCAAGATATGAGTGTTTCCGCTCCGAGGGCCCGGTTGGTTTCGTGTACGAACCAACCCGGCCAAACTCAAAGTATTCGGAAACCCTAAGTGCGACATACCGAAAAGACTGTCTCAATCCAAGGATCACATCGCCACTGACGACGCGTCGTTTGGAGGTCCGTAGCCCAAGTTATGGGCATTTGAATCCAAACTGCTCGGTAACGGGGGTTTTGGCCCCGGACTGTCCCGGCCCGAGACCCCCCGGATGGCCCGAACCGGGTCGACCCAGCTCGGACAGGGTCGACACAGCCCGACCCGGCCCGGCGCGACCCGGCCCGGCGAGGCCCGGCCCGGCCCGGCGCGACCCGGCCCGGCGAGGCCCGGCCCGGCCCGGCGCAGCCCGGCCCGGCGCGCCGGTTCTGCGCAAGGCAACACGTTGGGCGCGCTGCTAGCTCGGCCGAAAGCCGAGCTGCTGGAAAAAAAGGGGGGTCGCCTGCACCCATTTGTGAAACCGGCCCCCCTCATTATGGGGGGCCAACTAAGCAGCCTGGGGGAATTTAATTCCCCCGGTTTCCACCCTTCCGGCCGGCCCGACTTGGCCGGCCGGCTTCTTCTCAACAGGACCGGCAAGGGCCGGTCCTCTTCCCTCTTCCGACACCGGCGGCCCGGCTGGCTGCCGGTCATCACGTTCCACTACGGCCCAAAACCGGTTGCGGCCTTCGGTGCCCGGCGCGGTGCGATGGCACCGCGCCCCTCCGCCGCGGCCCCGCTCCGGCCACGGCGCCTTCGGTTTCCTTCGACGCGGCGTGATGGCGTCGCGTCCATGAAAATCATTCCACGGCGCGGCGCGACGGCGCCGCGCAATAATTGTCATGTGATTTCCGCTTGGTGCGACGGCACCACGCCTTCTCGTACTATCCACAAGAAACATTCAAGAACAAGGAGGGGGGTTCGGCCTTGTTTGTGCGGTCCAGCCCCCCTCTCATTAGACGATAACACTTAATCATTTATCTTCAAAGATCGTCATGCTAGAACCAAGAACGAGAATAATTAAATAAAACAACAACAAACCCCTACCTCGGTTTCAAGTGCGGAGCACGTCAACAAACCGCGGAAGACTAGTGTCGCGGAAGTCGTGCGTCGTGGGATTCCGTTGACGTCAAGGTGCGTCCGAAGAGGTACGTCACTGGAGAAGCTTCGTAAGCTGACAGAGATAATCTGAGGAGGAAACGACATCTCCTTTCGTTGACACAGGAAGAAGATCAATGAAGC
This sequence comes from Viscum album, assembly GCA_963277665.1. Taxonomy (NCBI): domain Eukaryota; kingdom Viridiplantae; phylum Streptophyta; class Magnoliopsida; order Santalales; family Viscaceae; genus Viscum; species Viscum album. The sequence continues at coordinate 1,262,263,856 of OY728122.1, forward strand.
GGCGTCGTCGATCTTCGGAAACACACCGGCTACGAAGAAGGGAGAAGCGGCGTTCTTCGTCGGAGCTTGAGTGTTCTTCGTGTTCTTCGTCAAAGTTCAAGAAGGTGGAGAGAACCTCTCAAATTCTCTCAAGATGGCTAAGAAGACCAACCAAAATAAAATAAGCTATGGATTATTTTATTTACACAATTATCAACTTGAATTTTAAATGTTTCAAATTCAAACAACTCAACTCAATTAATTAACCAAGTTGTCAAGCTAATTAAAGAGGTGTTATAGGCAGTTTCAAAAGATGAGATGATGTGTTAGGGTTCATGTGGGCCCCACCACACTTAATCCTTTCAAGGGAGGTTAAGTGGATGTGGGTCCCACCCCTAACTCCCTTTGGGAGGAGTTAACCAACAAGTTAAAAATAAAATTTGTGTTCCACAATTTTATTTAACTTCTTCTAAAATCCCAAAAACTAACTCTCAAACCGCAATAAACGCAACCTCGGAAAAGATCTCCTTAAGCGAATATCGGCGTTACGAGTTCATCGGTGCCCTCGGAATTCGATTCCGTGCACCGGTTGAAAAGTTTGAAAATCCCACTCGTTTGTTCACTGAACGTACCCGAGCCAAACTTCTAAAAATGATTCCGGGCACTCCAGGCCTCGGAATCAGGTGCCGTCAGAAACCGCGCTCTTGTAAAATTCCAAAGAAAATTAAGAAAAAATTTCCCTTGAATTTTACGGGTCTTTACATTACTCCCACCTTAGGACTTTATGTCTCCATAAAGATACATCAAAAACTAGGGAAACAAATGACGGTACTGAGCATGCATCTGAGCCTCCCGCTCCCAAGTGCTCTCCTGGAGATTCCTGTGCTTCCATATGATGCGCACTAGAGGTATTGACCGTCCACGTAGGACCCGATCCTGTCGATCCTTGATCTCCACCGGGACCTCCATAAAAGTCTCCCCATTTTCAACGTCAAGCTCCCCATGATCAATGATGTGCGTCGGGTCGTGCACGTATCTCCTCAGCTGAGATGCGTGGAAGACTTCGTGCACCCGGTGCAACTGAGGTGGTAGAGCCAGGCGATAAGCCACCTCGCCAATCCTGCTGAGGACCTGGAAGGGTTCGATGAAGCGCAGAGATAACTTTCCACCTCGGCCAAATCTATGTATACCACGTCGAGGTGAGACCCGCAAGAAGACGTGGTCTCCATCCTCGAACTCTAGTGGCCTCCGCCTCCTGTCAGCATATGACTTCTGCCGGCTCTGAGCTGTCCTCATCCGCTCCTGGATGATCTGGACCTTCTCTGTCGTGGCCTGGACCATCTCCGGTCCCATAAGTGCTGACTCCCCAAGGTCTGTCCCGCACAAAGGAGATCTACAAGGTCGGCCGTACAACGCCTCGTACGGTGCCATCCCGATGGTGGAGTGGTAGTTGTTGTTGTACGCAAACTCCACCAAAGGTAGGTGGTCCTCCCAACTACGACCAAAGTCAAGGACACATGCACGGAGCATGTCCTCGAGAGTCCGAATGGTCCTCTCCGTCTGACCATCCGTCTGAGGGTGAAAGGCTGTGCTCAGACATAGCTGCGTCCCGAACGCCTCCTGCAACCCCTTCCAAAGCCGGGAAGTAAAGAGAGCATCTCTATCGGAGACGATAGATGATGGCACACCGTGAAGCCGTACAATCTCCAGAACGTAGAGACGTCCCAAGCTCTCCACTGAGCCCTGCTCTCAGATGGGTAAGAAGTGAGCCGACTTGGTGAGTCGGTCGACAATCACCCAGATGGAGTCGTGACCTCTGGAAGTGCGTAGAAGTCTAGTCACGAAGTCCATAGATATTCCATCCCACTTCCACTCCGGGACCTCCAAGGGCTGTACCAGGCCTGCTGGTACCTGATGCTCAGCCTTCACCTGCTGGCAGGTGAGGCATCGAGAAACAAACTCTGCCATAGCCTTCTTCATTCCTGGACACCAGTGCTGTCTTCTGAGATCCTAGTACATCTTCGCCACTACAAGATGTACCGCCAAAGGAGAAGTGTGAAACTCTCTCATCACATCCTCCCATAATGCGACTGGTACCATGGTACGTCCTCTGAAAAGGATGTCGTGCTCTGCTCCAAAGGAGAAACCATCAGGTGCCTGTCCTGAGGATATCTGTGCACGCCGTGTCTCATAGTCAGCGTCCTCATGCTGTGCCTCTCTGACCCGCTGCAGTAGTGGAGGGGTGACTGTGAGAGGCTGAAGAAAGGCTGCTACATATCTATCCACGAAGGATATCTGCAAAGAGGCTAGCTTCTTCGTCGCCTCCTCAAGTAGGTGAATGCTCGTCCTCCTACTGAGGGCATCGGCTACTACGTTCCCCTTCCCAGGGGTATAGAATATCTCAAAGTCATATTCCTGGAGGAACTCGAGCCCTCGCCGTTGTCTTAGGTTCAGGTCCTTCTGCGAGAAGATATACCTAAGACTCTGATGATCAGAAAAGACAGTAAAGCGTTCCCCCATCAGATAGTGTCGCCATGTCTTCAGAGCGAAGACCACTGCTGCTAACTCCAGGTCATGGGTAGCGTAGTTCTGCTCATGCGGCCTCAACTGTCGTGATCCATAGGCGATCACTGCCCGCTCCTACATCAGAACACATCTGATTCCGGTCCCTGATGCATCGCAGTAGACTACATGCCCTACTCCCTCCTCAGGCAACCTCAAGATAGGTGCGCTGGTCAAGCTCTGTCTCAGCTCTTGGAAGCTCTGCTGACATCTTTCTGACCATACGAAGGGTTTACCCTTCTTCGTCAAAGCTGTGAGTGGTGCCGCAACTCTAGAGAAGTCTGGCAGAAATCTCCAATAGTATCTGGCTAGTCCAAAGAAACTCCGAACCTCCGTCATGCTCCTGGGTGGCTCCCAAGCTAACACTGCCTCAATCTTCGCAGGATCCACTACAACTCCCGCCTCAGAGATGACGTGTCCCAAGAAGTGGACCTCACGTATCCAGAACTGGCACTTTGAGAGCTTACCATAAAGCTGGTGCTCTCGGAGTGTGTCTAGTACAACTCGCAAGTGATAGGCGTGCTCCTCCTCAGTCGTAGAGTAAATCAAAATGTCATCGATGAAGACCACGACAAATCGATCGAGGTATGGATGAAAGATCATATTCATGAGGGCCATGAACATTGCTGGAGAATTGGTTACGCCGAAAGGCATAACCAAGAACTCATAGTGGCCATACCGACATCTGAAGGGCGTCTTCTGCACGTCCTCGTCTCTGACTCTGAGCTGATTATATCCTGACCTAAGGTCTATCTTTGAGAACCACCGTGCTCTCTAGAGATGATCAAAGAGGTCATCAATCCTCGGTAGCGAATACATGTTCCTCACTGTCACCTGGTTCAGGCGGCGACAGTCAACACAAAGTCGCAAGCTCCTGTCCGCCTTCTTGGTGAACAAAATCGGGGAAGCCCAGGGTGAAACACTGGGTCGGATGAACCCCTTGCCCTGCAAGTCCTCCAACTGTACCCGTAGATCTCGAAGCTCGGCGGGGGCCATCCGATATGTTGGGGTCAATATTGGGGTTGTCCCGGGGTATAAGTCAATATAAAACTCCACCTCTCTACGAGGAGGTATCCCTGGAACGTCATCGGGAAAAACGTCCGCAAACTGATACACCACTATAGGAAAACCAGGACTCTGCACGTCAACTGCTCCTAGGATGAGGCTAGCCAACTGATGAGTGATGGGTTGTCCTCTCCTACGCGGAAGTCCATCCTGTGCTGCAAAGGCTCCCTTCTCACCGGTGAAGGTGAACCTACTCCCGTTGGTGCGTACACATCACACCTTGCGCCAAAAATAATCAATCTGTGCATGGACCATAGATATCAAATCCATGCCCAAGATTACGTCGTAAGGCCTAGACGCTGCTACAATAAGATCCCAGCCGAAGATCTTGCCTCCTAGAGTAATCTCACACTGCCGGCACCAGTGTGTAATCGTCGAGTCTGCTCCTGTAGGAGTCTCTAGCCGTAAGGATCGAGCCAACGGCTCTGTCGGAATCTTCGAGCTCCGAACAAGGACAGCGACTATGAAAGTGTGACTCGCTCCTATGTCTATAAGTACTACAGCAAGGGTGGAATAGACACAGATAGTACCTCGAATCATCTCGGGTGCGCCGTGGTTGTAGGCCTCCGCTGCTTGGAGCTGTGCCTCTCTCTGTCCGCCAGCTCCCTATGGTCGGGGTGGACCTCCTGATGGTGGTGGTGGTAGAGCCTCAAAGCGTCTCCCACCACCTCCTGCTCGGCCAGCTCCTCTGCCTCGTCTGCCTCCTCCCTGCGGACCGCCACGGTCGACCCTCTGCCTCTGCCTCGGTGGTCCCTCATCCATCTGCTGCTCCTCGGCACGGCGGGTCGGGCAGTCACGAGCCATGTGGCCCTGCCCGCCGCACGAGTAGCACTGTCTGCCCCTCGAAAGACTGGCTCCGCGCTGTGTGCCCCGCACTGCTGAGCCAATGTGCTGAGGTCGTCTGCCTGAGGTTATGGTATACCTGGAACCCGGAGTCATCCGTCGACTGCCTGCTGCAGATTACTCTGCCACGTGCCGCCCTGCGGTGGGTCTCGGCGCGGGTGTAGACTCAGCAAAGAAGCTCTCGATCAAAAGGGCCCGCTCCAGTACTCCTGTCTGAGTCGAAATGATGAGGGAGATCAGCGATGCCCTGATCTCATGTCTCAAACCCTGCTCAAAGGTCCGAGCCCGGAAGAATGGGTCCCGTACCATGTCGGTCAAGTAGCGCAGGAGATCAGTAAATGTCACCCAGTACTGAGCGACCGTCATGCTACCCTGCTGCAGCTGAAGAAGCTCTTGTATACGCACCGCACAGAGGGTTGCTGGGACGAACTCCGAACGGAAGAGGCTCTCAAAGTCCGTCCAAAGTAGAGATGCCTCATCGTGCACATGGATCATCAAGCTCCACCATCGTCCTGCTGCTGCGTGCAGTAGGCTCGCAGCGAGGATCACCATGAGGTCTGCTGGTGTCCTCACTAGCCTAAAAACCCATACCACTGCCTCTATCCAGTCCTCGGCTGCCTGGGGGTCCGTCTCCCCATGAAACCTGGGCGGTCGCTGGCGCTGAAACTCATGCAGTGTGCTAAGGCGACGTGCATCGTCAGCAGCCGGTGCTAGAAGTATCGGTGGCTCAGCAGGTAGAGCTTCCGTCGGTGCCACAGCTGACAAAGGGCCCTGCACCGAGGCCTCGTCGCTCGGTGGGCTGTTGTCACGCTCGACTCTCAGAACCCTAGATGGCTGCCATCGTGGGGACATCCTGAAAAGGAAACAGGTTCGCCACGGTCAAAACAGTATACCTGGTTAGCTGATACAAAGTAATCACAAAGAAAACTTGAAACACACACGCAATCAATGTTTTCATGCATTAAGTCGGAAATCAGAAGTCAGGGTCCTGGTGTACGGAGACATCGGCCGCCGAACCAACACTGGACTCCCTGGACTGATAACCACACTCAACACGCTAAACACTATTGCTTCACATAGAAAAGATCAGAGTTCGCGGTAGAACCGAACTCCTCTGATACCAATTTGTCATGACTCGGCCTCGGGGCCTGTGTCGTGACTACCCCAAGCCCGCCTTCCATAGGCCAGGGGCTAGCGACTAGCACCAAGGTGTAAATCCCGGTAAAAAGGGAAGGCATTGTCTTTGTAAAGTAAACAAGCACCACAGAGTAAGCAAGTGGAAAAGTAAACACTAAGTAAAATAGAGTACAACTGTAAGTGCAGAAAAGTATATGGGCCAGTATACCAACCCAAACAGAAAGTAAAGTACAACTTGAAAGGGAAAACAACAACTGTAAAGTAAATGCCGCTACACCGAGCTGTCCACTAGAAATCCCACCTGTAGGGTGGGTACAGATAGCTCCACTGCTCCTCGGGTCCTGTCGTCCGCTCCGAGCACATCTCGCCCAGTGGTCCACCTCCTGGTACTGTCCTGCTTAGCAAGCCTCAACTACGATCAACGATGTCCGTCGTCTGCAACCAACACAATGTAGTGCGGGCATAACCCGTGCAGGGGTGAGTATAAGCTACTCAGTAGGGACCCTGAGACCCCTAAAGGTCTCCCAAAATCCACAAAGGATAAACCACAAAGGTAAGATACAATCACGGAGTAACAACTGACACTGCTTAGGTATATGCCCATACATATACCTAAGTCATCAAATCCAATACGCTCCAACCTCTGAGCCCAAGTACAACTCAGTCCACACAGGAAAGTATACGTATTCCACACAGGAAAGCAAAACGAAATCCAAAAAAAGATAGCACAACACATTCCACACAGGAAAGCAACAGGATTCAGCTCAAACAGGTATACTTCTTTGGAAGACGATAGAGATGATCACTGATCCATCTAAGTCATCAGACCCACAAAGGATCGATAGGTACTAACCCCCACAAAAACCCACACAGGATCGGACCCACACAGGATCTGTAGGCGCTGGTTCACACAGGACCGCTGAGCGCAGACCCACACAGGATCGGACCCACACAGGATCGGGCCCACACAGGACCTGTAGCACTGATCCATGTAGGATCGCTGAGTGCTGTAGTCGTCGTCGTCGAATCCACCAAGGATCTCTGTACTGTCGTCGTCGCACTCACAGTAGCAGTAGCAGCAGCAGTCACAGCCAGCTCTAGGGTTCCCGCACACAGCAAGCTCATTCGGGAGGGTCCGCTCCACGAGCCGAGAGGCTGATACATCAACTGTCACAAAGTCCAGAGTTGATGTATCCAAAATTTCCGTATCGACAATAGGAACTCAACGCAACAGAAGGCGCGTCAATCGGACGCCCGGTCTGAGAGTTATTAGCTTTTTCATCCCAGGGGCCTGGTTAGTTTTTAAGGAAAAACCAACCCGACCGTACTCCACCTGCATCCAAACCTCGGGCGGAGTATGAAAAAAGATCTGTCTCACTAAGAGGAACTCAACAAAGCTGACGGCACGTCAATCGGACGTCCGTAGCTCAAGATATGAGCGTCTCCGCTCCGAGGGCCCGGTTGGTTTCGTGTACGAACCAACCCGGCCGAACTCAATGTATTCTGAAACCCTGAGTGCGATATACCGAAACGACTGTCTCGATCCAAGGATCGCATCACCGCTGACGACGCATTGTTTGGAGGTCCGTAGCCTGAGTTATGGGCATTTGAATCCAAACTGCTCGGTAATGGGGGTTTCGGGCCCGGGCCGTCCCGGCCCGAGACCCCCCGGATGGCCCGAACCGGGTCGACCCGCCCCGGACAGGGTCGACCCGGCCCGGCACGGCCCGGCTCGGCCCGGCCCGGCCTGGCTCGCCGGTTCGGTGCAAGGCAGCGCGTTGGGCGAGCTGCCAGCTCGGCCGAAAGCCGTGCTGCTAGGAAAAAAACGGGGGGTCGCCTGCCCCCCTTTGTGAAACCAGCCCCCCTCATTATGGGGGGCCAATTAAGCAGCCTGGGGGAATTTAATTCCCCCAGTTTCCACCCTTCCGGCCGGATGGCTTCTTCTCAATAGGACCGACAAGGGCCGATCCTCTGCCGTCTTTCGACACCGGCGACCTTCGTCGCCCAGCGCGGTGCGATGGCACCGCGCCCCTCCGCTGCGGCCCTGCTCCGGCTGCGGCACCTTCGGTTTCCTTCGACGCGGCGTGACGGCGTCGCGTCCATGAAAATCTTTCCACGGCGCGGCGCGACGGCGCCGCGCAATAACTGTCGTGTGATTCCCGCGTGGTGCGACGGCACCACGCCATCTCGTTCCATCCACAAGACACATTCAAGAACAAAGAGGGGGGGTTCAGCTGTGTTTGTGCGGTCTGGTCCCCCTCTCGTTAGACGATAACACTTAATCATTTATCTTCAATGATCTTCATGCTAAAAACAAGAATGAGAATAATTAAATAAAACAACAACAAACCCCTACCTCGGTTTCAAGTGCAGAGCACGTCAACAAACCGCAGAAGACTAGCGTCGCGGATGTCGTGTGTCGCGGGTTTCCGTTGACGTCGAGGTGCGTCCGAAGAGGTACGTCGCTGGAGAAGCTTTGTAAGCTGACGGAGATAATCCGAGGAGGAAATGGAGTCTCCTTTCATTGACACGGGAAGACGATCGAAGAAGCGGTGTCGTCGATCTTTGGAAACACACCGGCTACGATGAAGGGAGAAGCGGCGTTCTTCGTCGGAGCATGAGTGTTCTTCGTGTTCTTCGTCAAAGTTGAAGAAGGTGGAGAGAACCTCTCAAATTTTCTCAAGATGGATAAGGAGACCAACCAAAACAAAATATGCTAAGGCTTATTTTATTTACACAATTATCAACATGAATTTCAAAGGTTTGAAATTCAAACAAATCAACCCAATTAATTAACCAAGTTGTCAAGCTAATTAAAGAGGATTTATAGGGACTTTAAAAAGAGGAGAAGAAGTGTTAGGGTTCGTGTGGGCCCCACCACACTTAATCCTCTCAAGGGAGGTTAAGTGGATGTGGGTCCCACCCCTAACTCCCTTTGGGAGGAGTTAACCAACAAGTTAAAAATAAAATTTGTGTTCTACAATTTTATTTAACTTCTTCTAACATCCCAACAACTAAATCTCAACCCGCAATAAACACAACCTCGGAAAAGGTCCCCTTAAGTGAATATCGATGCTGCTAGTTCATTGGTGCCCTCGGAATTCGATTCCGGGCACCGGTTCAAATGTTAGAAAATCCCGCCCGTTCGTTCACTGAACGTACCCGAGCCAAACTTCAGAAAATGATTCCGGGCACTCTGGGCCTCGGAATCAGGTACCGTCAGAAACCGCGCTCTTGTAAAATTCCAGAGAAAATTAAGAAAAAATTTCCCTTGAATTTTATGGGTCTTTACAAGTATCCTTTACATCTTATGGTTTTGATGACACCCATATCAGGGATGCCTTTGGTCCTCTCTGCGACCACCCTTGAACAACACCTAGTAGTTATTCTCATGTAGAAGAACAATAAAGTTAGAGAAAAAAATTTATAATATCTAATTATTAATATCATTGAAATAGAATATAGATACTCCCCCACAGTGATGTGAAGCCTCCTTCTTGTTTTTTCAGGGACAAAGTTAAAATATTATCTACTAAAGCTTGATATTCAAGTAGTTCCCCATGTGGATCTGCAGAACTATGTCCCAAATATTCCCTTGATGATGTGAAAAATAGCATATTGAGTAGAGATTTATAAGTAGTTTTATATTAAATCAATTATGTAGAAAACCATCAAAGGTCAGGTGCTTCTTGACTTTGGAGCCACCCATCCATCCTAGGATGAATTCCCCTTTGATATTAATTTTCATGACATGTTTTTCCTTTCATGGACTAATCCATTCCATTCTTGTAGATTGAAATTGACAGTACATATTGGATCCCAACCGAAAGAAGTATTAATGACCCCATGATCAACTGGTTATGCTTATAGATATTCTACATTACCACGTAACAAGATGTCCATCTATACTCATTACTATTATAATAAGCATGCACCAAAAAAGGAAAAGTATCAGTATATCATTTCTGCTCTGGATTTGTCTGTCGATGTTGATGTCCCACACTATCTGTGATGGTATACTCTAAATTAATTATCAAATAGATTGATGGATACTATGTCATCAGTATTCTAGATCTTATGACCATACTGGAGCACCCTATCTAGATAATGGCACAATTACCTTCTCATCCTAATATGGCTCATGTACCCAAATAGTATAATGATCAGTCAAAAACATTCCTAGCCTAGCCGCCTCTCATATATATATAGGCCAGGATGACCTGTTCAATCATATATCACATTATTGATTCATTTCTCATATCATTCCAAATGATTAAAAAGGTAGAAGGTAAATCTGCTGACTACTAGTGAATCTAAAATTGAAACTACATGCCCCTTACAGGAGAAGAAACATATAATTATAAGACTTCATTCATAGAGTGCCTCCATCATGGAGGCATCCCATCATACTGAGCTAAGTGTTATTGAATTTGTCACTATGCTATAAAGTTCACCCTCCAAAATGGGCATAACCTTGAGGAAAATCTCTAATGATGTGGGTTTAATGTAATTATCCTCCATTTCAATCAAGGATATAAGAATATCTAGTAGATAAGTGAATTTAGTGCTGTTTCATGTGGTTCATATCAAGAGATATTGAAACTATCCCACCATATTTAGTGTTTGTCTTACATTAGCCACACTATAAGCCATGAATTTATTGATTTTTTCAAGAGGTTCCCCATGTTTCAGATTCATGAAAACTTTTCGCATTGACTATCAGATATCCTCTACACTACCATGTATTCTTGGAAATTTGTATTATGGGGACTTGATATTGTGGGAAAATATATACTAGAAAATGAATTCTAGTTCAGGTTCCATCGGTCTAAGAAATATTTATTCTCCATGAGAGTATAGGAAATTACTCTTAAAAAATAAATCATATGATCCATGATCAAATTCATGATCTCCCACATCATTAATTGGCTCTGATTTCCTCACGCCATTCTCATCAAAAACTGTACCAACTTTATGGATTCTAAGATGATGATTTTGTACTCCAAATATGACATCGGATCTAATCATTCTTCCCACTATCATGTGTAGGAAAATTGATAGATTGAGGAATCCAAAAATACTCTCCCTATCATTATTCAAAAGATAGTGGTCCAAAATTAGAAGTGTTATCTATAAAATCTCCTCAATTCACTTTTGTCCAATTTTAATACAACTTGAAATTCTTCCTATATAACTCCATATTACCTAGTATAAGGAAAATAAGTAGTCTTTTCCATTGATATTAAAAACCTGTCTATTTGAATCTCATTCAATGATTAGTATATGCTGATGGGAGGAATTCAATAAAGATGAGTTGGAATCCCTTTAAAAGAACAAGCAACTGGCCTTAAAAAATCTAGATAGGCACCACAAAAATATAATGAGTGTTTTCAACATGATATTTTAGCTCTTCTCTGCCTCCATAGTGACATTATACTATCCCTTAGAACACAAATGATATATGGAATGATGCCACCAAAATCGGTGCCCTCATGCGACGGAACACATATTAGTTAAAATTATATTCCAATGGTTGGTACTTTTTATCAATAAGGATGGTGAGCATTTCACTCCTCCCACCAATTCCATGTTCCTCAGGATGTGGTCCCCATAAAGGGGTTCCCTATGTCCAAATTCCATAACCCATTACTAATATTATATTTCCTATAATCGTGAAAATAAACTGTGTGTGAGTTCACCTAGTAATGTGTCATGTAGTGAAGGCATATTTGATCATCATTCACATCAGGTTACACATTTTGTTCCCCAAAAATCCCTTTTTTCTGGGATGCTCCCCTCACAAATCTAAACACTATGATATTAACATAAGAGTATATGTTTCAAACATAAAATATTAATCTAGGCACATGGTCCAAACTCTACGGACATTAACACATATCATATGGTATATACTACTTAATAATAAATTGGTTACAACAATTCCAAGAATCCTGAGTTTACATTATATGTGTTATTATCTATAGAATTTGTTGTGTGGTGATGGGATTACTTGGACCTCATTCACATCTGGTTTGTCAGAACACAATACTAAACACATCATCTTGAGACACTTCCCCCTCTATATTGATCCAAACTACATTACCATAAAATAAGGGCCAACATTTCAAGATCATTAATATAAATAGTTATCTTTGTATGAATGTAAATATCTTAAAAAAATATACATCCTATGGTCCCTATGGGAAAAAAATTAAATGTCAACACCAGGCCCAAGAATTATGACCTGAAACTATTTGTATCGTCAATAGTCATACTTGTATGAATTATATTTGAAAATCATTATTTCCTCACTGAATGATGATAAAATATGATTTCCTCATACAAAATCGGGGTACCTCTTAATAAGATATGATTTTTACCCCATCATATATCAGGATGCTTCATGCGATATGTTTGATATGATTAACCATGTCCTATTATCTAAACATGGGATGCTCATTATAACCCAGGGACACCTCATATTTCCAATCCAAAGAGGATCACTTCCACTAGTGTTGTTCACCTACCACACCGTGATCCAGAACGACATGTATCATGATTCCCGTCCTTTTGGGATATGTAGAGATGCTCATACATCTCATCTCAAGGCCACCTATGAAATTCGTAAACCCTTTAGCCCATTATACATGATTATGATGTCTGATCCCCTTTGGCTCTATCCACATCAATTATTCACCCAAATCTATATATGTACACTATGGACCATCTTTATTCCATGAAATAAGGCGCTAAATTGTTTTCTCCCCTTATTCTAGTTAATTCATTACATCCTTGAGCTATTTGATGTTACCCCCTAATACATGTGTAGTGAAGAGCCTCCATGGATCATTCACAAAGGGTTCTACCTCTTTAATGCCACATAATCATGTAGGAAACTTTTTTTCAATCTTTACATCATTCAATTAAATTGATTATCATAGTATAAAAATTCTCACACTAAATTATATTCAAATGATCCTCAAAGTATGTGGTGTGGTATTGGGCCACCATAACCCTCATTCAAATTCATTTTCAATCCATTGGGCTATATAAATGTGATAAAAAAATTCCCCTTGGTTTAGTCCCTATGACCTTAAACAAATAGTCTATGTCCATGAGTCTAGACATTAATCTTTTTTGTGAGTCTTCATTGAAATTGTGTTTTATGACATGGTCTTCCTTTGTCCACATTCACATTAGGTTATTGCTATCATTCCATGAACATCCATTTTGGAATAATTCCCCACTTGGTCCTCACTTCATGATGTTTAACTATTGTCTTTCCCTATACATTTTCATGATTCCTATTATGTAAATATACTGTTTACCACATATTAAATTCGGGTTCCTCTTTCGATATGTATGAGATGGTTCAAAAATGATATACGCTTCCCTGAATGAGGTATACTTGCAATAACCATGAGATGCCACACTTTTCTAGACCTTCTGATATTAAACCATCTCTTCCATCTCATGAAATATTTATAATATGATCCCCATACTCATAGGATATGTAGTAAGATATAGGATTTCCATCCTTGGGCTTCCATCTAGGTATAAGCACAATTCAGTTACCTTTTCCCATCAGTTGGTTGAGATTCCATCATAGCTGGATACGAGGAATTAAAATCCATAACACATGATGTTAAACTATACAATTACACCTAATAAATGTAGCATGCATCATATCTAAATATGATAATATTCAACACCCTAGTTTTAGAGAGTAACACGTTGTTAGAAATGGCCTTTTACCCCAATCTGTTTCAGGTCCATGTGTCATGAATTTAAACAATGTGTGAATCCACCTAGGAAAATGTGGTGTGGTATTAGGAATAATTGGTACTCATTCATGTTGGATTTATTAAACTTCCATAAAAAAAATATCTATGTGGACCCCCCTTTAAATAGAACTCTGTGACATTAAACTATGATCCCATGGTTCAGTCCTCATGACCATAAAATATGTCCATGATGTCTTATGAGAGTTTGGGGCAAAATTAGGTGGTCACTAAGGCCTATTCATTCATGTTGGGTAACATTTTGAGCACTTCACATATTCCCCTAAGACACACCACCTTGGTCAAATAATAATGAACATGAAATATTTGTAATAGTTCTAAACATTATGTCCTTAAACTATGATTCTTGGTCCATATAACATGAACTTAAACTATATACAACCTTTTCTAAATTCCATTTCTGAGTTTTTTGTCTCCCATAATGTTTCCCTACTCAACTCTCTATGTTGGTCAGGTATCATTCACATCAGCATCCTATGTCCTCATTTTCATGACACTAAATTGTAACTCTACCCAATTTAATGAACACGAGATTCCCTCCTAACATGATGTGGAAACAATTTGTAGCTCGGTGTGTATTCTCTATTTACTCCACATCATAGTCATGTTATGTTAAACTATGGTATGTTTCCTAATCCGATGATGTTTATGTATACAATTCATTTTCCTTAATGTATGAATTAAATTGTCAAGGTCAACATCCTCACCATATGATGTAAATATGTATGATCAACATCCTCAACATACTTTGTAAAATGTTGTGTTTATCATCCTCATTACACAATGATGAATCTCCAAGGTATATTAGTCCCTTGAAACCATTACATATAGTTTCATGCATCTACTAGATCATTCAATCTCTTGTCAATCATCAATAGATATGATTATTCCCCAAAAAGAGGAGATTACCTCTTTCATATTCATATTACCACACCAAAATACTATAATCTTGGGTGGAATTGTTAGAAGAGTGTTTAAATATATTTGAAAATTATATAGATTTATTTCTATAATTTTCATACCACTATTTGGGATCCTTATCCTCCTCCACAACATAGGGGATATGACAATAGACTGTTTTATAACCAAGGCTCACATACCATCTTGGGAAAACACCCTAAAAGATTTTGGAAGACGGTTTCTATGTTTAGAATTTGTTTAGTGGTTTACCATCATTTTTTTCCATTCGAGGCTAACAGATATAAATATAGTGTTTTGAGCATGGTTAGTAGTAATGATCCATCATTATTATACCATCCTCATGTTCTAGATTTTGGGAAATGTGATTCACACTTTCCCACATTATTAGTTAAGGACCTATTCAGTTCCCTTGGTACTATTCTTGTCATGTACTGGTGAACATTAGAAAAGAGATTATATTTTCTTGAGAACCTAATTCTCTAGCCATAACCTCTCTTGGCATGGACAATTATGGTTTCCAATCAGATATAGTAAACCTTGAGTGATCAATGAATTTCAATAAATCTCAAATAAAGCGAATCCACTAGGTCGTCCCTTGATTCTCATATCGGCCCTGACCCATGCGAGCTTTAGGGTTTGTTGTTAGTTGTCTCAGAAATATGATCAAATTAATGAAATAAGGAAAGGAAATTTGTTCAATCATAAAAATTAAGAAACCCAATGTTTCATAGGGTTATCCATATTTTTGAATCTCTCTTTTCATGATGTTCCCCTAGGGTTCAACCCAGGTGATCAAGCACTTGAACATAACTAGCCTATGCTGAGTGGCCTTGATGACCTAGATTCATAATGAAAAGTATACCTTTTCATCATTATCCATCGATCTGACATCATCATCTTTGTCCTTCTTCCAGTTTTAATCATCCATGAACATACCCTCCATAGGTATCACGTCTACTACCTTATCCACATCATCCACCAAGTGGTATTTAAAATCATTAATAATTTCAATTTTTTATACACAACCATCTCTATCCCTTGGGACACCCCATACATGTAAGAAATCTATCCCTCAGCCTTCTTATGTGGCTGGGAGCCCAAAACCTTTTATTTCCTTCAGGCCATGTCTACCTCCTTCCATTGCAATGCTTCCCACTTAATGTGTAAGTCATGGGCCTATGTATAGTGATTGCTGGATTCGACCCCCCGGTCCCCAGAACAACTATCCTATTGAAGATAGATACTATACATTTTTCTAGTTTGAATATCTAGATGTGAGTCTTGATGTTCCGCACATTCCTCCTTTCCTTGAGATAGATAGCTCATTTATTCTCAACAACAACTAGGCCAAATTCTTCAATTTTTTCAGGTGATGTTGAATTTTGTCATTGAAATACTAAAAATACAGTTTTCTTTGATCTTCTAGGTGAAGCTATTCAAATTTATGTGGAACAAGAAGTATCTCAAAGAATGGTTCCTCACTAGCTACTATTCCATTTGTTGAGGATCCAAGTTCATTTTGTGGTATCACTATGGTGGATTCCATTATTCATGCTACCATGGTTACCCCTATTGGTAAATTGACCTCATCCTCATCTCCCACATCTACCACTAGTGGGAATTAATGTTTAGGCATATCCAAATAATCCCCTAACTAATATATCTTTAAATGTACTCATCTCCCCTTCTTCTCCATCTTTAGCTCCAGATACTGCTTTTGTTGGAAGCTCATTGATCAAATTAGTCGCCACAACTCATTTAGCCAGCATATTTTGGACCATTCCATGACCCCTGCACCAAGGGTTTGGTCATAGTAGTCTCTTCTTATAGTGCATTTGTGTTTGGAATTACCTATGTAGCCTCCCCATCCATCTCCACCATGATATTATCCTATGAAATCGCCACCCTAGCCTTAGTGGTCATTCCCTCCATGGTAAGAGTTTATATTTTTTTTCCTGACACCCCATAAAGAAGAATCCCCATACTACCCCCATCATGGGTTGAGGTTACCTCACCCTATGAAGGAGGTACATCCTGGAATTCAACTTCTTAAGTTCCCCCCAATTCCCACATAAGAAAAGTTATGAATAGACACATAATTTCATGATTGAGTGTTTTTTGATATCATGATACGATAACTATTTTTACCTCCTAAAATTGTAAAACTAATACCCTATTGGGATTCAGTGGGATTGCCTCGCCGATGAGTCTTCTGATTCTTCACCTTCATCTGCTCTAGAAGATACATGACCTACAAGGGAAGATCTAGGGGATATAATGTGAAATAACCCATTAACATTATCATTTAAAGGATTCACAATACCCTGGGATTAAATTACATCATCATAATCTACCATGTATCGTGTCACTTCAACACTGGGAACATAGAAACCTTCCTCTACATGGCCCTTTCATGTGAGGAATAATCCATCCTTTTTTGTGATACAATAATTCCATATGAGGACTGGTTATCTTCTTGAGAATTAATCTTTACTCCTAAGTATTTGGATATTGGGAATAACTAGGAACAATTGAGAGAAGTACACATTTCCTTGTCCATTGAACATGCACCATCTATATCACCCCCAACAGATCCCCTTCTTCTAATTTTGTCATTCCTTAGAGTGTTATGGTGGGTACTACAGCTCATCATCCTAGACCTGTAGCTGATATGTTCCCTTGAACATATCAAACTGTTTCTACTATCTTTACCATAAGAAAATATCTACCCCCATGACACCATCCAACAATTATTTGTCCCCTTCCTCATTGTGAATGTGGGGGGGGGGGTCCCCAATTAGATCAAGTGATATCCCAGCTTATCCCTAGGATATAAACTCTCCCATCTCAGTTCAAAATTATTTCTTAGTCCATACACAATGGTGGGTTGTGGAAAACTGTTTTGAATCTTTCCATCCAACCACATAATCATATGTTTATGATACCTCAAAATGATGGGATCAAATTCATGCGTCATCTTGGATTACTCCTTCAGTGTTATCCTCTATAGGCATCTAAACTTTAAAACAAACATGATTTTATTTTAGGTTTCATGGATACAATAAAACTCTACTCTGGCCACCAGTACCCAATGTAAGATGATCTAAGGGTATGATCTATGGTCTATGGTCCCTATGCCACATCTATGACCACTCCCATTAGAAAGGGGAACTAATAAAATATGATGTTTCCTAACAACTCAACCATCTCCATTACATCCACCAGACCCAACTAGAATAGGAGAATTCCTATGATATTCAATATTGTCACCTGGAAGTTATTTTGTAGAGGAGAAATGGTTTTTGGGTACACATAACCTCCAATGTATGTGGTCACCCAACTATACAGAAATTCAAACATAACTCACATTCATAATAAAATCTTCCCTTTATGCATATGTCGATGTACCTGGTATAATTCTCCAGTTCTTGAATATCAATCATGTCACCCTACCCCACTGCTAGAATCTCGACCATTACGTTGGTTCTTGGATTCACCCCCATGTGCACATCCCTCACTTGGATAATCCACCCACAAATGGGTGATGTGAGGATTTCTGCGAGCATTATTATGAGTCATGCCTCTATCCAGACATTTTTTCTCCATAGCTACCACTGGATCCCCATCATATTATGCTAGTATAATCCATCCATTTCCATTTTTTTCCCTTAAAACACATGTGAGGTCTATTCAAAATCTTATCTATAGGATAATGTCCTTCTACTGGTCCTTTAACTGGTTCATTCAAGATATATTGGAAACCCTTGAATAAAGGGAATGTCCCTAATCCCCAAATTCTCATCACTAGTTCCATTCACTTGATCCTACAACTCATTCACTAAATTTAGTAGCTTCTCTTAGTCATACCACACATTATATTATAAGAGAAATTCATAAAAAATAACCCCCATGATCAGGATTCAAGTAATATGATGAAGGTCCTAGAGGATGATGTAGACCTCCCCATGGTGTAGATGAAATGTGTTCGTCCCTAGAGACCATTTACTCAGTCGCTCAGGCATGACCTTCTGTGGCTAGTAAAGATGGATCAAAGAACCCTAGGATGCGTTTTAAATTCCTCCCCACTTCATTATTACTTTGGATTTAGTACATGATGTACATTACTCTTAGGCACAACCCACTCATATGTATTGGTTCCACCCTTACCTAGATATCAATTATCATTATATCCCTTAAGAGGATCCCCCAAACCCTTCTTTATGAGCATATGTTACTAATTCTAGGATGCCTTATCCAACAAATTATATCAAATAATGTTTTTATGTGTTTGATTAGAAGTTACATTTTATGTAGTGCACAATTATTCTAGATATGGCCTATATCATCCTTATATGAATAGTATAGCCCAAATATTCCCTGGAACGAGTATGTTGTATCATCCAAACTCACCATCTGAATGAGGACATCATCTCTCTTTTTGAATCCATAAAATGATAGCCTCTTTCACAGATGTTATTTCCTTTAGGGATCTGTTCGTAGCACCATGAGTGTTTCATGTTCCAAGTCACTTCATATACACTCCCGGATCATTATGTTGTCAACCATGTATTATCATAAAGAAGAATATTCATTGAATTATTGATCTGCCTTTATACTACATATATCATAAATTTTTTATTCTAGTTCTTGATTGTTGTCTCCGTATCATGTTCATGGTGGTAGGTTCCATGTGAACTGGGTGGTAGGGATCACTTTGGGAAGATGAGGATCGTGGTGTGTGGTTTTTATTATATGTTTCACAAGGAAAAGGTATAGATATTTGATTCTCTAAAAAATAATTCACAAATCATGTTAGAAGTGATGAATATGTTCTGGAATAGAGGGGAATATACTTTATTTTTAATATGGTTTTATTCCATTAAAAACACTGTTATTTTAATTGTATGGCCAGTCTGGGGCTTTATGATCGCCTTTACACTAGAGACCATCTTAGATAAACATTATGAGTGAGAATTGTAAATGAAATTATTAAAAGGGAGTATTTTGAAAAATTTTACTTATTATACATCAAAATTCGACCCTCCTTCCACTTCTCAGATCCAATTCTATGGGGGGGGTGGACTTGTTGGAGTCAAAATACATATCATGATAATAGTTGAGTAAGGCGTGTCTGATTCAGTCCAAATCCAATCCAAAATGAATTTAAAAACTATTAAGTGTATTCTAAGTGAAACCCTACCAATATTTGAATGGCCAGTTCTCACTAAGATATAATATGAGATATCCCATTCGTGATCACATAAAATCATGATTGTGTTCCACTATGATTCCAAAGTCACATCATTAGAGCATTAATCATTGATTATGTTCATCCATGAGGCTGATGGAAATTCATGACCACATGAAAAAATGATGGTGTTCCTCCAGGAGTCTAATAGCACTTCACCACCACATGAATGATTGATGGTGTTCCCCCATAACACATATGGTTCTTTTCAGTTGTGATAACCATTGACAATGTTCATCAATGTGTTCGATCATGCTTCAAATCCATGAAATAATTGATGCTGTCTTTGTGATTCTAACTATTTCATTTCTATTCATGAACCCACAACATATTTATGAATTTCTTTTAATATTCACACAACCCCATACCAATAAATACTGCCAAATTATGATATTTATGGTATGATTACATGACCTTTATACATATTCATTTCTATCAATTTTAAAACATAAGGAGCATCATGAACCAATAAAAAATGTATAATCCAAGGATTCCAATATTAAAAAAAACCCTTGCATTTGTAGTTAAAATCCTCCACCCTTGGAGTAGTATCCTTTCATGAAGTCCTAAGTAGTTCAATAAGGATGTAGACCCTTTGAGGCTCATGAGGCTTCAAAAATATTTCATACTTCCCAGAGCACTCCTATAATGTATAAGGACTTCATCCTAATCCAGGGTCACCCTATGTTTTGAAGACTAACCCTTTGAAAAACCATGTCCTCGATGAAGCACATGAGCTTCATGAGCGACCTCTATGGGGGGAATTAAGTTTCACAAAACCACCCTCCAAAGACAATCTCAGATGTGTCACTTTGGTTGAAACCTATTCCCAAAGGTGGAGTGTTTAGTGCCCCCACACCAATCCGGGATTGATTTAACTTCACCTAGATTCTTTATTTGACATATGACACCCATTTCTGGGGTCCACCCCAAATCAAGAGTGGCATGAGACTACATCCTAACTTTTTATTCTCATTATAGGTTAGATAATTCTGATATGATCTTTTCATATTCCTGCTAACATGGAAATCATGATTCACCAATCCACCCATTTTTTATCCCATGTATTTCGAAATCCTTGCCCCACCATTAGTTTCATGAGAAATGGAAATGTAATACATTGAGTTTTGAGTTGGTCCACCACATCTGAACTACATGACATAAAAATTCTTAGACCATATTGTCTCAACACATGAAACTTATCTATTGCTTTACCATATGAAATATGAAAAATATGCTCCACATATTAGGAATAGGGGTTGGTCCCCACAAAACCTACCATCAAATGGAATTATATACTTCTCAGAGATATTACACATATAATTGTAACGATATGAACTTTTATAAATTAATTTCCCCTTGTGATTGAACCAAATGTATTATTATGTAATATGGTTATTGAAAAAAATAACATCGTCGGATTTATTATATTATATCAGATCTAAATGAGTATTAATAATAAGAACCATTGATAAAATAGTCATTGAGAAGTTATCACATGATTAGTATAAGTTTAGAATTTTAAAATAATCCATTTCACACAGACAAAGGAAGTGATATCCTCCACCATTAGGATCATACTCTATAAATCCCATTTACTAGAGATTTTAAGGGAGATAGAATCACTATTAATTCCCCTTTAACAAGACCAAGGTGAGGTCATATAATGTAAGCATGACTGAATCCCTTTATGTGATAACTTCAAGATCACCAAGATCATGAACCAAACCATGTATGTCAAACTTCCACATGAAAACCTCATCGTCATGCACTTTAATATTAGGGTGTTTGTGGGAGTATTAAAACGATATGTATCATGAACCTAGAGACATTAGTATTTAAATTATTTTTTATTGAATAGAGAATATATTTTTATCCCATTATAATTACTTTATAAATGAATTTAATTTTGATTAAATAAAACACAAATAGCATTTTTTGTTAATATTCAAATTTAAATAAGTAATTATATTAATAAATTAATGGTTATTTTTAAATAAATAATATTTAAAAAAATATTATTATAAAATAATGTTTTTAAATATTAATGATTATATAATTTTATGATGTCAAATGTAATTTTTGTAGGGGTCTGAAAACTATTATTCCAAAAAAAACCCAACATTTTTTTTATAAATGTTGATTTTATATAAAAATTTAAAATTAACATATATATATAATTATTTAGATAAAACTAATTTTATATTTTCAATCAAAAAATTTATGATATGAAATAGTTAATTTTCCATGATTTTTTGAGACAATTGAATTTTCCGGTAAATATTAAATACCGTATAAATATAAGTTTTGTATTGCGACATCATAATGATCCAAAAGTGATATAAAAAATAATATAAAATGTACTCATAAAATAATATTTTTTTATTTAAAATAAATATATTTTATGTTTATTTGATTAATTTTATAAATCCATTACAAATCAACAAAATCCATTATTATTTAAAATGTTTTAAAATTATTTAATTTAGTGTTTGACTCAATAGAACGTAATAAATGGAATTATTTTATTACATTATGCCATTTTACTTATAAAATATTGGTACCCATTTCTATTTGGTAGTCACAATGGGAAAAAGCAAGTTATGGTTTCATATTTTGGTTATTTTATTATATAGAGACCAAAATATCTTTTTGAAAAATAATAATCAAATCCCCACCGATTTCCTATATAAAAAACCAAATATCCCTTTTATATTCACTAAAAATAATTTAATCCCATCCTTAATCCACCGTACACTCAATATAATTTCCCATGGATCCACAAAACTCTTAAGAAGCTCCTCCGAAGCAATTGGAGTCACACTCAAATAAAGGATCCTCAACTTCTCTTCTCAAGAGATGCAGGAGATAGATATCCTGATATCTTAAATTCACCAAGTCCCCTATTCTTGGTATTAAGTCATGCTGAACAAATTTGAACAGAAATATGTTCTCTCCATCCATTTCAGCAGCCACCACTTGTCTTTGATTTCCATTATCGGTGAGCTCCTCTAGGGCAGTTGCATAATCAAATATATCACTAGTAGGTGGTATTGCTTTTGAGACATATCCTGATACACCTTCATGTGGTACCTTCAGAAATTCAACCCACACAATGGATGAAAAAGATATCTCCTTTCCATTCAAAAAAGAAGTCACTCGTTTCTCATCTTCTGAATTCTCAAAACTCACAACATCAGAAAATTGATTCACTAGATTCGGATATTAAGGGCAATTGTTGGTCAAAAAGCAATCTACCCACTTTTGTTCTTCCAGCACCTCGAGCACTAATGATTTTCTAGCCAACAACCATTCCACACACAACTTTTTTTCAGCCAAAATATCTCTATTTTGAAAATTAGGGTTCACTGGTCACCTCCCCGATGTTTTTCTACCAATACTACCACTTGCTTCTGGCTCGGACTTCTGCTTCATTGCATTCGGCTCATCAGTGTCTACTATGATGGTAGGAAGTTTGGTTCTTGCCATCTTTTGTTCGAGGGATTTAGGGTTTCCAAGATATTAGGGAGCTATGGTTTGAGTGTAAAGGAAATATTTTGTGGATTGAGAATTAACTAGGATGTAGTTTTATCAATTAGGAATCATAAAATAAATAACTAATATAATGTAAAAATGAAACAAATTCTGGTGGCAGACAGAAGTTTAAAATGGCACATACTCATCGGTAGGATTTATGGGTGAGAATTACTATCAGATATGTCCATCGATGAGGTATCACATCGGTGAGTTATTTTCGTCGATGAGGTTTTTACATCGGTGAGGTTTTTACATCGGTGAGGTTTTTACATCGGTGTGTTTTTTAAGTCGGTGAGGTTTTTACATCGGTGAGAATTTTACATTGGTGAGGTTTTGACATCGGTGAGGTTCTCACATCGGTGAGGTACCTACCGATCAAGGTTAATCATTCCTAACTCATGTCTAATGTAACTTAGCCTATCTGGACATAATGGTTTGGTGGAAATGTCAGCTAATTGATGTTCAGTACCTATAAATTCAGGAGTAATATAACCTTTTTGGTAATGATTTCTCAAAAAGTGGTGCCTTACATCAATTTGTTTGGTCCTAGAGTGAGATACAGGGTTCCTTGAAATTTTAATTGCACTAGTGTTATCATAGTTGATGAAAAGATGCTTAAAATCATACCCATAGTCCAAAAGAGTGTGTTTCATTGACAGAATTTGTGTACAGCAACTACCAGCAGCTATATACTTTGCATCGGCAGTGGACAAAGCTACATATTTCTGGTTTTTACTACACCATGATTTTAAGGATTTTCCCAATAAATGATATGTTCCAGATGTTCTTTTTCTATACTACTTGCAACAAGAAAAGTCAGCTTCTGAATAACTCATTAATTCAAAAGATTGTACTTTTGGGTAATACAAACCTAAATTTACAGTGTATTTAAGATACTTAAAAATCTTCTTAACTACAAGTAAATGCGATACTTTCAGATTAACTTCAAATCCTGCACACATACACACACTAAACATAATATCTGGTCGACTAGCAATAAAGTAAAGTAAGCTTCCAATCATACCTCTATAATTTTTCTGATCCACTGGTTTCCTAGTTTCATCTGCATCCAATTTATAAGAAGTACTCATAGGAGTATCATTTTCCTTAATACTATCCAAACCAAAATTCTTTAAAAGATCCTTTGTATATTTACATTGATTAAAAATAATACAATTTTCATTTTGAAAAACATGAAATCCAAAAAAATATTTGAGTTCTCCCATTAAACTCATTTCAAATTGATTTTTCATACTCTTTAAAAAATCATTACATAAGGAAAGTTTAGAAGAGCCAAAAATAATATCATCAACATAGATTTGTACTATCAAAACATCTTTATAAATAATTTAAATAAAAAGAGATGGATCAGCAATCCCCTTAGTAAAACTATTTGAAATAAGAAAATTTCTATATTTATCATACCAAGCCCTTCGAGCTTGTTTCAAACCATATAAAGCTAAAATATCTTGAAAACACAATTTGGAAAATGAGGACTAGTAAACCCAGGTGGTTGTTCAACAAAAATATATTCATTTATAAATCAATTTATAAAATCACTTTTAACATCCATTTGATATAACATGAAACTCAGATGAGCAGCATAGGCTTGTAAGATCATAATGGCTTCTTATCTAGCTACATGTGAAAAGGATTCCTCATAGTTTATACCTTCCTCTTGAATATACCCTTGTGAAACTAACCTATCTTTGTTTCTAACTATATTTCCTAATTCATCAACTTTGTTTCTAAAAACCCATTTAGTGCCTATTTTCAAAGTGTCCTTGCGTCTGTCAACTAATTCCCAGAATTTGTTTCTTTCAAATAGATTTAACTCTTATTTAAAATCCATTACCCGAAATCCATCATTGATTGCATCATTGACATTTTTAGGTTCTAGTTGTGAAAGAAAGGATTGATGTTCAACCTGATTTCTTAGAGAAGCTCTAGTCTGTGTTCCTCTATCAAGATTACCAACAATAGCATCCAAAGGATGATTCTTTAGATTCCTAGTTTATCTAGTAAAGGTAGGAAATGAAATTTCATGTTCATCTATAGGTTCGAGTTCAATAGAAGCAGATTCTATAATATGTCAAGAACTAGATGTTTTTACAATAGGTTCTTTAATTTTGTCATTAAGGTCCAGAATAGTCAAATATTCTTCAAGATTTTCAAGAGAAGGCTTAGGTTCATGTGGATCAGTTTCGTCAAACTTGATGTGAATAGATTCTTCCACGCATTTGGTTTTTTGCTAAAGACTCTATAGGCTTTGCTAGTTAAATAATAACCAAGAAAAATTAATTCATCACTTTTCGAAGAAAACTTGTCAAGATTATCCTTGGTATTGAGAATAATGACTTTGCAACCAAAAACTCTGAAATAACTAACTTTTGGTTTTCTATTGTTCCACAGTTCATTAGGAGTCATCTTAAGAACTAGTCAAATTAATACTCTGTTGATAATATAACCAGATGTATTCATAGCTTCAGCCCAAAAATAAATAAGCAGGTCATACTCATTAAGCATAGTTCTTGAAATTTATTGAAGGGTTCTATTTATTCTTTATACTACACTATTCTGTTGAGGTGTCCTAGGTGTAGAGAAATTGTGACTATAGCCATTGTGTGAGCAATAATATTCAAACTCATGATTTTCAAACTCATGGCCATGATCAATTCATAGGGTTTTAATCTTTAGTCCACTAAGGTTTTCTAAAGACTTGGAGTATTTAATAAAGAAAGAACAGGATTCACTTTTTTGAGCTAAGAAGTACACCCAAGTATATCTAGAAAAGTCATCTACTAACACATAGACATAGTGCTTCCCATTTAAACTAGGAACTCTAGAATGTCCAAACAAGTCCATGTGAACCAACTCGAGAGGTTGAGATGTTGAAACTTCATTCTTTGATTTAAAAGAAACATTATGTTGCTTTTCCTTTTGACAGGGACTAAAAAATTTGTATGAAGGGAATTCAATCTTAGGTAAGTCTTAAACTAAGTTCTTCCTAGTCAGTTTTCTAAGTGAATGAACGTTACAGTGTCCTAATTTTCTATTCCAAATCCATGATTCTTTATGAAAAGCATTTAAAGAGGTAATATTTTGTTTAGCTAAAGAATTTAAATCAACTGTATATACATTTTCATTTCTTAAAGCAGAAAATATTAAAAAAAAAATCAGTTTAAAACATTACAAGAATCATTTAAAAATTAATATTGAAACCATCATCACATAACTGAGAAATAATTAATATATTATATTTAATTCCATCAACAAATAAAACATCAGAAATTAAAATTGAATTAGTGTTACCGATCTAGCATAGGCCGATGATTTTTCCTTTGGAATTATCACCAAAGGTTACATAGCCTCCATTAACCTTTTTTAAGATTTTAAAACATGAATAATCTCTAGATATGTGCCTTGAACATCCATTATCCAAGTACCATATCTTATTTTGAGACTCTTCAAGCAGGTCTCCTACAAAACAGGTTTAAACAGAAAATGATTTTGGTACCCAGATTTTCTTGGGTCCAGACAGGTTAGCAATCAAAGCATTAGGTACCCAAATTTGTCTTATGGGTTTCAAATAATTTATATAATCAATTGATTTTTAAATATAAACTCTATTTGATCTATAACAATGTGAATAACTAGTTGAGGCATATGAATTTCACGAATTGGAACTAGCAAAATTTTGTCCAGATTTAGGAATAAATCTATTTTTGGTAAACTATCTCTATCCAGGCTGATAGCATATTCCAGTGGTATATTTTGGTGCCACATGTTTACCTAGAATTTTTTAAGTGTATCTTTTCAATTTGTGAATTTTTCCATACCCTTCCATAATTTCTCATTAGACAATTTCAGTTCAGTATTTTCCTTCAACAGTTGAGCATTCTTTTCCTTTTAATCTCAAGGGAAGATTTAACAGAGCTAGATATAGCACGATGTTTATTTAAGGCTCTATACTTGTTGTTATGTTCATTACAAGTCTCTTCTAGCATACTATAATATTCAAATAATTCATTACTAGACATATTTTCAGATTGAGAATCATATTAGAATCAACCCCAGAATAATATGAATTTAAAGCAGGAGGGTCCAGTGTTACCTCAGATGTGTTTGTCATAAAACACTTGTTAGATTTATGAGAATATTCATCCATAGCAGAATCAAAATCAGTTGAAGTGTCTTCTGAAGCACTCCAAGTTGCTTTTATTTCCTTATAGTGATGTTTCTTCTTGAACATCAATTTTGAGTAGTCTTCATTAATGTGACCTTTTCTTTTAAATTCATATCAAACAGCCTCATCACTCTTATCAGCTTTCTTACAATATTTCATCCAGTGTACTTTATTGTCATATTTACCTTTGTAGTTTGATTTTTAGAATAATTTCTTCTTTCTATTGAATTTCTTAAATCTTCTCGCTATTTGATCCATCTCAGCATCACTGCCAGAATCTGAACATTCACTTGTTGAACTTTCTGTAAGTGTGTGAATTTTCTCTTTATCCTTGATCTTTGTATTAGTAGATTTAAAATCCACTAACTTCCTCTTTGGTTCATCATCTTCTTCATTATTCACCTTGAGTTCTTCATCATACATCATAAGATTACCTATTAATTCTTTAACAGGCAGTGTGCTGATGTCGCAAGATTATCTAATGGAAAAAGAGGTGCCTCTCCATCTTTCTAGAAGACATCTTAATATTCTAATGATTTTTTATTTTGCATGAATAGCCTTACCAATACAGCTCATGGTGTTGACAATCTCATTGAACCTGAGATACATGTCAGAAATCGGTTCATCGGGCTTCATTTTATAATTATTATATTTAATAGTATAGGTTTTTAGCCTCATTTCTTTGACATTGGTTTTTCCCTCATGGAAAATAGCCCAAGTGTCCCATATTTCATAAATATTTTAACAAGAATAAATTCAATTGAATTCTTCATCTCTTAAAGCACATTATAGGGAATTCATAGCTTTACAGCTATTTTTGTAAGCTGTTTTAGTAGGTTCATCCCAAGTAGTGCTTTCAGTTCATGGAATCATATATTGAGTCTCTATAGTAGTCCAGATATCAAATCCCATACTTTCTGAGTGAATTTTCATTTTAAGCTTCGACTAGGAATATTTTTTACCATTAAATAACGGTGGTCGGTTGGTAGCAGCACCTTCTAGTCTATTGTCTATAACTAGATATTAGAAAATATATTCATTGAGATAAAATTTAGAACTAACAGAAATTTAAGGTCTGTAAAGATGAAACTAAAATCACAGTTGAGAAACAGAGTGTTTTGAAATCCTTTATTAATAAAAAAACCCCTGATACCAAATGTTGGTCGGAGTGGATACTGAAGAGGGGGGGGGGGGGGGGGGTGAATTGAGTTCCAATAAATAAATTTGTTAAAATTATTTCACTTAAAATCCACCTATTTAAAAATAAGTTATACTGTAGTAAATTTATATAGATTGTAAATGTTCAATTAGTTTCTCAAAGATTGATTGGGTCTTAGTTAATTTAATCAGAAAATTAAATTAACTTTTAAAACTAACTTACTAGATCACAATAAGTATAAACACTTGATAATTTTACTATCAAAGTAACTTTTAAAAAAAATTATTTCAATGTGAATACTAGAAAAACAAAAAATATGTAGAATAATTTAGAATTGAACTAAAATGCACAGAAGATGTGACCAAGATGTTCAGTCTCAAGCCGAGACTTAGTCCTCTCAAACAATTTATATTAATTGATCCACACCCTGGATCAGGGTAAACAACAGTGAAAACACTGTCTAGGTACAAATACATCTACCATAGTTCATCGTGGGAAAACAAACAATAGCTCACAAGCTTTCCGAGTCTTACTTGAGCTCTACCACTATCCACAGTGGGTTTAAAGGAAGTTATAGAGTTTGAATGAGGATTTATAAATCTTCCAGCTTAGCATAGGAGAAAATGTGTGTTAGAAATATACAGAGTATACACACTGCTTGAAATGTAAATAAATGAATCACTAAAATAATGGATAAGAGTTTAGATTTCTCTAGTGATGTGAAGTGCAGCTCTAGACTCTTTTGATTTATCAGAAATGCTTCTATGTCCTTCTCTGGTTTTTGTCTGAAAAACAGAGTGTCGTTTTCTTCCTTGGTTTTCAGGTTTATCTTATCAACTTGAGTGCATGGAGTGTTAGTTGTAGTTCTTCCCTCAAGATGCAGCTTGTTTTCTCCTCTAGAATGAGTGGCTTTGTGTATGTCCAGTGATCTTCCAGTATGAATGTATCTTTATCCTTTTGTGTGAATGCACCACTTTTCAATATTGTTCAACCCTTTGCTTTTACACCCTTCATGTGCCTTCTTAGTTCCTTGATTCTCTATGATCTTCCAGGTATTTGTCCTTCCTTTTATAGATTCATCTCTGGTAAAAAGAATGATTACATTTTTATGGGTACTAGGTATGGTTCCCTGACATGCCAGCAATACATATTAAATAACATTGATTGCCTTAAAATCACAAAATATAACCAGTGCTTTATTAAATATAATATATTGAGAGTATAGAGTTTTACTAGGCAGTCTCTCATTAGTAGCCTAATGTAGGTAGTAGTTGACTTTATGTAATAGTGACCTTCCATCGGTAGCTCTTTGATCATGTACCAGTAGGTAGCTGTTTGAACATGTATCAGTAGCTCTTGGTATCGGTATTTATTGGATCTTGTATCGGTATCTCTTGGTATCAGTAGCTATTTGATATTGTATCGGTAGCTCTATATATCGGTGACTTCATCTATCGGTAGACTTTGCTTCTATCGGTAGCTCATTTTGTATCGGTAGCTTCATATCGGTACACGTGCTTATATTAGTAGACTTTCTTATATCAGTAGACTTACTCATATCAGTAGACTTACTAATATCAGTAGACTTACTCTATCGGTAACTCAGTTTCTGTCGGTAGTTGTCTATATTAGTGGACTTGTACAAACCGGTAGCTCTGTGTATCAGTGATCTTAGCTTATCGGTGTCAATGTCTATCAGTAGACTAAGTAGCGGTACATTTGTATCAGTAGCTATAAGAAAAATAGCGACTAAATACTTATCTGTTTTATGCAAAACATATCCGATTGAGTTAGAATTAATTAAAAACCTATATTAACATAGATAAACATTGATTAACATACTTCAATGACTATTTAAATATTATTATCATCATTACAATATAATATCATAGATTAAAAGAATTAATATATATATAAACATTAATTTATGAATATATGTGAAAGCATAATTGGGATTATCAAAATAGGTGTGGTCAACAACCTCTTTAACATGGTAGAGGGAGACCCATTACAATGGTCTGTCAGGAGTCATACAGCACCTATAAATGTTATTTTTTTTATGGGTGTCCCTGGATTTATATAGAGCTCCAATTCATTGGTTAATGTGAAGAATATCATGAGGTAATGTCTCTTATTTATCATTCTACTGGGCTTTAGCTCACCTCTTTTTTATGTATATCCTTAGGTGAATAATTGTCTTGTGGATAACATGAGGGATAGTAAGAAGCATGAGAAGATGGAATTAGTAAAAATATTTATGTCTTATTATATAAAAATTAGGTATGCTCTTAATTTCCCTAATACACTAAACCATTGGATCCTTGTGGTGAAAATCATTTATGTATATTTTCATTAAAATGTTTTAATAGTTTTGAAAGAAATAGATGGGTTGCTATAAAGAGGTATCTTCATTTATTCAAATATGATTGATTAATTTCATGTGAGAAATTAATTTTTAACTGGGGTGTAATGTATTCAACAAAGATTTTATGTTCTTTTTATTTGTAAATAAATTTAACCTCTTTTATATGTAACTTATCATAGAAAACTCACCTCGAACGAAATACAAAATGTTATTATTTTATCATGACCATTACAAAATTGTCATTAAATAATAGGTAATAACTAATATTTACCACATAGTGAAATATGTAATTTTACAAGTTATTTGAAATGAATTAATTAAGTATTTTTGAAATTTCCTATTATTTTTAAAATGTTCATTTTATTCTTCAAATATATGTTTTCATCAGAAAAAACAAAATTTTATTACCTTAGGATGAATTTTTTAGAATTTCATAAAAACCTTAATTTTTCAACGAGTAGTGAAAATAATGATTTTTATGAAACACTCATTTCATTTATATTAAATATTAATTTTACGATTTTACATTTATAAAAAATTAAATTAAGTACCTTTTAAATAAATATAAATATAATAAAAAAATCATTATTCATTATTTTGGTATACGTATAATTTTTTGTTAAAAACACATTTTCCAAAACCCGGTTTTTCATTTCATTTTTACAGTTTAATTTTATAAGTAATTTTGAAAATTATATGTTATTAAATTTTAAAAAATTATTCAAAATTTTTAATCAGGAGGCCAAAACTTGTATATAATTTCCTTTTAATTTTTTTTCATAAAAAGTTACTTAGGTAAAAAATGTTTTCATAAAGTATACGGAAAATAATTTTGCGTGTTAATGTTAAAGTTTAAATGTTTAAAATACTTAGAAACAAAAAAATGGTTTTTGATTTGTCAATTGAAATTATCCAAAATTTAAAACATTAATTATCAACAAAATAATTTGGAATTAAGGCCACCCAAATTTTGTTGTCTTTATATATAAAATAATCATTATTTAATCATATAAACCCACCCCTCCTCAATACAAATCCTCATCATCAACATTATCCTC
This sequence comes from Viscum album, assembly GCA_963277665.1. NCBI lineage: Eukaryota > Viridiplantae > Streptophyta > Magnoliopsida > Santalales > Viscaceae > Viscum > Viscum album. The sequence goes on from OY728122.1 coordinate 1,262,295,718, forward strand.
ACTAAAATTTAATATCTAAAAATATCTTGCAACTATGAAACTCCATAAAATACCCATTTACATGGTCTTCTGGTCACACCTGATGATCAATACCATGTTACCCAAGGGGTCCTTCAAGTGGGTGATATTAAAGAGGTAACTTTTTCAAACGACCTCTCCCAATTTCTTTTATTTTTCTACCTTCCCTTCATGTCATTCATACCAGAAAGAATAATATCTTCTATATCATTTATATACTTGAATTTTATCTATTAGAATGTATTATATATATCTATTTTCTTATCTCATCTTAATCTTAGGAAAGAAACCATTGTCCAAATTTTTGTGGTTAACCATCTTCTAAAATTTTATCATTTTTACAATATCATTAAATTATTCTAAAAACAACATAATAGTTTGATTCTTGAAAATTAATATTTTAATATGTGTATATTAAACTATATCATATTTTTTGACTAATATATTGATATAATAATAAAAAAATATGATATTAGTTAGTTATAGTGACAAACCTGACAAAAATAAACTAAACATTAATTATTAAATTTTTATCTAATTAACCATCCATATAATAGAAATAAAAAATATATATGGGACTATTTAAAAATATGGAATTTCATGATTATGGTTTAATTTGACTTCTATATTTGTATTTTTATTTGATGTGAAAATCCATAATTATACATAAATGAACTAACCATGAAGACATAAAAAAATGCACCAGAAAAGATGAAAATAATAAAATATTAATAATTAAAGGGTGGTAAGAAGTTATAAAATATCATAAATGGTATTATAAATATGAAAAGGGTTATGAAATGAATTTATAACATTATTTAAACCTTTTTATTTGAGTTTAATTTAAAAAAATTAAAGTGAATTATATGGAAATGTTTTCTCATCTCACTTTCACATATATGATATATATGTCATATTAACTGCTTATTTAATTTGGGTGGTGTATATAATTAATTTTGATATGTTATATATGGAATTTTACTATATTCACGTCATTTAATGACTAATTTGATAAGTATATTTTTATGGGGAAAATGAGTCGATTGATTACAATGTAGAGGGGTATTTCTTATCATAATATCCACTCATTGTGATAAACTTGTACAACTTGGACTATTACTTATTATGATTATTCACAAGAATAATCATAGTTATATTTTTATTATTTTAAATTTTTTGTTTATTTATATCTGATACACATAGTGTATTCATTTTATTAATTCTTGCTTTAGTGATAGGATATTTAAAAGGGATTTTCTTTTACAAAAATATATATTTTTATGTTTTCCCTTAAAAATATATTTGCCTTCAATGTCTATATTTTAAAATTTTGTTTCAAATTATTTTTTTAATATTTAATTATGATTTTTAATGATCATTTTTACTCACAATTGCATTTTCAATGATTTGTTTAAAATAATTATTATTTTATTATCAAAATGAAGTTCACATAGACTTTTCTGACAAAATTACAGAAGGAATGATTTATACACTAAATAATTACATGGTTATTTTCAAATAATATATTTAATATTATAATTTCATGTCTATTTAAAAATAAGTGATTTTAGAATATGATATATTTGTTTTCCTAGACGTATTTTATGTGTTCTTTCAAAATTATTTTCCATATAATTTAACATTATATAATGACACTAATGATTTACTATATATTCCAGGATAATATCTTGGTAATTTTTTTGTTGGTTTATGTTTACGATGTAATGATATTTATAATTGTTTTATTTTCCAAGGATTATCATGTGAATAAACAATTATGAAACCCAATTTCTTATTATGGGTTTTGATATGATTTATGCTCTTCTCGAACACATATGTTTGGTATTCATTATGTTATTGTTGTTATGATCACTATGGGAAAAGGGCTTTTTCAGACGGGCTTTTTGCGATGGTTGGTTACCCCCATCGTGAATAACCAATTATTTGCGATGGGATTTCATCTCCTATCACAAAAGGTTTGGCCCGAATAACATGCCAAATCGCGCAAAGCCGCATGAGGTTTATTTGCGATGGTGAGATCCCACCATCGAAAATTCTTCAATATTTGTGATGGGGCCCGTCGCAAATGCCTGGTGGTGGTTAATAGCGTTTTGAGACAGGATTTCATCCTGTCGCAAATGGTGTGTCGACAGGAACTCTTTGCAATGAGACCCGTAGGAGATAACTTTTTAACCACTAACAGTAAATAATGCGAGCATAGGTATTTGCGACGTGATACCCGTCACACATAGTCTCGTTGCAAATAATCTATCTTATATATACTCCATCCATTTTCCTCTCAGTACTCTGAATTTTGAGATCATTTTCTCTATGAACTCTGAATTTAGAGTGAAATTTTTTTGTAAATTAATTTATTTGTTTACGCAGAAGTTGTGAAGCCATCAACATCGATAGAAAATCAAGATTAAATGTATTTATGTTTTATTTAATTTATTATTTATTTCATTTTTTTTATTTTTTTTATTTTTTATTTTTTATAATTAAATAAAATTTAAAAATCCCTAAATTGCAATTATTTGGGTATTTATAGCATCAATTATGTTAATATTTCATTAATAAGGTAATTACTGCATCATGATTGTGTCCTAAATAAATTAAATTATTTAATCTCTAAAAATTATAAATAAATACCATTATGTATAAATTTTTTTTGCTTTCTAATGAATATTTATAGTCAAATTTATCTAAGGTATAACCCTATATAAAAATGTTTTAGATATTAAACTTTGATTTTAACTCTTTTAATTTTTCTTTAAATAAAATAATAATAAGTGTACTAAAATAATCCAAGTGGACCTAAAGGGTAATATTTTATTCCTAAGGTTTTTTAGTCTAATTACACTTATCCAATAGAATTATTACATGTGTTAGGGTAATAATAATATCATTTTTACCCTTAATTACCCTATTTACTTATAACCGTGGTAAATAAAAGTAAAAAAGTTACTATTCACCAAAAATTATTTTTATCTTATTGAACCACATTTTACTCCTTGATATTGACTGTGTCTCTTTGATTTTATAAATTACAGTCACAGAAGCGGTAAAATTATGATTTATGTAAATTTTCAAATTCTCCTGGGAGGTGGGTAAAAGATGGTGAAAAGTTCAATAAAATTTATATATATATATATAATTATTATAAAATGGATCCAATGAATTACATTGAAATTATATAGGAATTATGTATCAATTTTTACCTAAAATAAATTTAAATAAAATAAATAATTATTAAAATAAAAATTCCATTTTTAAATAGTAACCCAGTGTTTTCACTATTCCTAAAAAATTGAATGTTTTCAGAAAAATACCAAAAATTCACCCTAGGATAATTTCGATATTCTGAATCCAAATATGAAGGCCATTTGGAAAGATAAAATTTATAAAATTTCATAAATTGGGTATTACTATTCATAATCGTCTAGTTTATATAATATTTTAATAACATGTCGTTGTTTAGTGAAACTCGGTATTGCGTACAACACATGCTATCATGGAAGGCCGTCATTGCTTGTAAATAAAGCGACGTGTGGGTTACGTTTAGTGTAAGATTTCCTTTGTTGTTATGTATAATATAATCCAACCATATTTCATTTATACATTGAATATATATATATATACACTAAATGTTACATATAATAACTTCTATAAAACGTACTTGAAATTTTGTTTAACACAATCCAAGAATAGTGTTGCATATACTGTAACTAATACAGTGTTGCGTATAGCACAAGATAATCTTGGTGTAGCATACAACACAAGACATCAAATAAATTAAAATGAATACTTCTCATAAAATCTCAGGGTGTTTCATTCTATCCCCCTTAAAATTAATTTCTCCCTCAAAATTCATCGGGGTTATAAATGGTTTTATAGTTGAAATTTTCTTTAATAGAAACCCACATCATAAAAAGGAAAACCAAAACATAACTTTAAAAACTATATTATGAAACGTAATGGTTACCCAAATTAACTAATCACTATGTTTCCACACAAGAGAACATAAGTGAAAATATGGATATGGGAGGGAAATCTAACCATCAATTTATGATGGAGAGTGGTAGAGGACATGTCTATTAAAAAGCCAAAAATCAGAAAGCCATAAATTTGTGATGATTTAAGGTACCATCTGATTCAATGGATATAAGAGCACTAGGTCAAATTTTTTGGTTTTCATGAACATTTCCCTAATTTTGAAGAATTTATGAATTAAAAGAAATACTTAATTGAGTTTGGTACAATCTCACTGTTGTTTGTTTCTTGAACAATTTCAACTTCATCTCCTAAATAAATGAAGTTGAATTTTTCATTCGTGAAGCATTAACAAATCATGTGATAGAACTATGGGTCATTCTATCTATCTCAAATAAAAGGTTAGAAAAAGTTATTAAATATACATAAGTCCATCTATGGTGAGATTAATCATATATGGTTCCAGAAATGGACTTATTCATCATCTATCATACCACTTAACAAAATAAAACTAGTTTCTACTAACCAGGGACATCCTATAGGCTAGTGGTAGGCAATAAAGGCCTGTCGCACTTCGGTTGTGGGTTAGATTCTCACAGCCTTGTCTGACGCGACGAGTTGTCACCCGTCTTACGTGTTATCCTTTTCCTAAAACAATAATATTATAACATTCAAAAAATAATATCAAAAAGTTCTATCCTTAAAAAATACTATATGATTTCTAACACAATATACTCTAATCTTTAGGCTTACCCAAACTCACAGTATAAGGAAAAATATTGATAGAGAGGTCATCTACCAAGAATGTAAATACCATCATTTATCCCCATATATCATAAGATATGTATTGTTGGTCACACTCAAAACATTTCAATTCCATAATCATGTATTCTCTTGAAAAATGAATACCCATTGAACCATAGTGAAAACATGAATGCTGTCAAAAGTTAACTCTTTCTACAGACCAAAATCCCAAAATTTCTACATACTCAAACCATTATATAACTCTGTCCTTATTCCAAACATTTCATTTTCTCCTTATCCCTTCATTATGATCATATCATCTTCATTCCAAAAATATTTTAATAACCATTCCAGGTTACTGGTACCATTCATCATATACTTTCCAAAACTCAAGGAAAGATAACAGTGTAACAATCCTTTGATTTTTCTTTATTCCATAGTACAATACATTATTCTTGATAAACTTACAATCATTCCACTACTATCTTAAACCATTGACTGAGCTTCCTCATTCCTTTCATCTCATATATCATTTGTAGTCTCTTAATCATCATCCACATAAATACTACCCATATGACCATGCTGATTCCCATCATGAGATTTTCCCTTAGAGAATTGGTTTTCATAATGCCCGTACATTCCACATTTAAAACATTTAACAATTTTTGATGTCTTAACAATAACATTATCCTTGTCCATGGTGTTAAATGATCCTTTCCCTATGCAATTACTAGATTTGTGTCCATTTTTTCCACACCCAGAGCATCTTCCAGTTCCTTTGAAACATTCTCCCTGATGCCTCTTACCACATGATTTACATGATGTAAATTGAACTTTCTTTCCACAATGATCATCATGAAACTCCATCTTTCTCTTATTAGCTGAGTCAGGAAACTTACAAAAGTTGATATTATTTATCATATTATGAGATTGTTGATTAGGTATAATAACGATGTTTGGACTTCCAAATCACATTTCATTTGGTTTCTCATGAAGAATATCATTCCATTGTCCATCATATCCTCTATTATTTTGAATCTTCCTGTTTCCAGCCATATTCTAAAACCAAAAAGAATAGTATGAGAGGAAAAACTCATACTAGAAAAAAAACAAAATCAAGGGGGAGTACCTTCAATCTATAACATCCTAGGTTTAATTCTATGACCGTTACCATATTCTAGGACTATAACCTATACTTATACTTAACCTTAGGCACATCTCTAGACATAGCTTATAAATATCTCTAGGGATTTCACTAATGTTTTCGCATCCTAGTTTCCAAAGGTTAACTAAACCTTTCCCCTGATACCAACTATAGCGGTCTAGAATTACTTCCAGTGGACTATAATTGATATCTATTAGGGAACTCCATGGGCGGCTACACCCCCTTGGAGGGACACACCACCATCCCTCGTGTCATCCATTTACTCATGAAGCCCATGGGCGGAGAGCCATGCTTCGTCCGACGCTCACATGTGAGAGTTACCAAGGATCAGATTCATTCCAACCTCTTTTGCCTCTGTTAACAACTGTAGAGACCCAAGATTTATGTACATAGACATTACAATACTTTTGAGGTATACTTAAAACAAAGACAAACACCCAAGGACCATAATAGTTTAGTGTATTTGGAAACTTGGAATATAAACTGCTAATTATGTTGAAAGATCTTCAACATCTCCCATAACGATCTTCCCCTTTTTTCATTACCTAAAACCTTTATTTTAATCATGGTGGAAAATAACACATAAAAAGGGTGATCTCAAATTCTCAGTATGGGTAAGCATGGTGAAAAATAATACAAACCATATACATTTGAACTTCAAAAACCTGAACATAATGTTTAAACATCAAGATCTTGAGAAATGAAATATTACATGGCAGTACGTAAGGTATAGATCATAATGGAACATAAATCATGGTAAAATAGCATGGGAATAAAACTTTTAAATGTGTAAAAACATTAAACAAATGATATGATTTCCATAGTATCCAAAGCATTTCTTCCAAAACCATCATAGTGGACAAAGTCCCTTACTGAACCGGGTTTACATGTCGTTCCAGCCCTGTATTACTGAACTATATTTACTTGTTGTTCCAGCCATGTATATCTCATGAGCTATAATTCTTTACACAATTCATTGGAGGGATATATAGGTCCCACACATCTCATATTGAAATCATTCTTACATGTTCCTGAAAACATTCATAAATCTTTCATTATAACCCAAAGAATAAAATGGGTTTCATAAACTTCATCACAACATAACATAATCCATATAAAAAAATGGATATAATTTCATCATAAGAATAATCAAACAATTTAAATAATAGATACATTAAACTTGAAACATAAACATACTAAATAATTTCATCTTAGATAGAAAATAGTTTTGATAAAACACTAGAAATGAATTCTTGAGCAAAACATCCTTTCTTCTTAAAAATAAATTTCTTTTCACAAAATGCCATTAAATTTTAAAATAAATGGTTTTTTTTGAAAATAATCATGAAATATTGTAGAGTAAGATTCATGAAAATACGGAGTTATGAAACCGTAAAAATCCATTCATGTCGTATAAGATAAAAAAACATTATCCTTGTACTTTTGTCGGAAAAGTCAAAATGTTCCTCGTGTGGAAAACAAAAGTAATATTCCATTCATAAAATGTGGTAATTTTAAAAATGGATTAAAAGGACTTTAAACATACATTAAATTTTTTTTATAAAACATGGGCATGGATGATAAAAATAACACTAGTAAATAATTACGAATAAACAATCTCGGATAAACATGAGATTGGAAAAGTTATCCCTTACCTTAGGTCCGATATTCTTTGTACGTTTCTGAACCTCCTGTATAATGATATAAATAATATCATTGACTTATTAAAGAATCATATTCATTGTTATGATATCACATATGGTTCACTTATGACTTTATATTACCCGTTCATTTGTAAATTCCATGTTAAAGCAGTGTTTTGGGTAAAATCCTTTTATTTATCGTACGTGTTTGGACTTGTTGTTGTTGATATTTTTATTACTTATATCATGATTTAATTACATCCATAATGAAAATCACGATTTATATATCATATATATTCAGTATATATATATATATAATAGATAGATAAATGAAATTAAATACACTGTTCATGGAGACGGTAGGCCATACGTACACATGAACGCTATTTTCCTTTCCTTATTTAATTGAATGGAATTAAGAAGATGACATATATATATATATATATATAAACAAATCCTGTAGTTTTATCATGTCATATATTTCATTATTATTCATTATTTATACTTTATAATCAATTTTGTGTGGTTAACATGTAGAATGAATGTCATCGCGCTGTGGAGACGGTAATCCATACGTACACACGAGCGATGATATTGTTCCCATAATTATTAAATGGAATTGGAGTGGATTATATAATATTTCAGAATCCGTATGATGTCATAATAACCATATATAGTTATTCTTTACACCATTATACCCATCCAAGTATGTTGGTGGTGGAAAACAGATTAAACCACGGCGTGGAGACAGTATTCCGTACGTACGCATGCGCGGTGATTTCATTTTCCGTAGGATGGATAAAAGGTGACTTGGGGTTGTTTCATATTTATAATAAAATATATGTATATTAGTTATAATGATGTTATTAATTTATGAAGAAACATATAATGAATAAGAAGTAGAAGAAGAAATAAATTGGTAAGAATCGGTAAAGGATATTACTTCTTCTTTTACGTGCCTCTTCTTAACCTCCTCACAAGGCATTAGAGTTGGTATTTTGAGGAGACCAAAACATATATAATGTTTCTAGGGATGTTGGGAAGGGAACTGGACAGGGGTTGTCCGAGCATGAAGTCTCACAGTTGTGTAAAGAGAAGAGGGAGGAGGTGCCCTTTTATAAGGGAGGAGAGGGGCAACTTAGAAAAAACTTATAATATTATTTTATATTAAGTCATACTTGGTTTATAATAGCTCAAATTTGATTTATTTCGAAGCTAAAGTGGAGATGCATCGAAATAATCTCAACCAATAGGTACTAGACAAGTTTATGTTACTATTGAAACCTTATCATTTAGATTTAACTCTAAGTTAAATAATATAACTTTTACCATGTCTTCTTGTTTTCTTACACTATATGGTTAATAAACATACTATAATAAGAAAAAAGAATCCCAAGTGGTTTATTATTAATATATATAACCTTGTATGAGTTATTTGGCCAAACCTTAGATTTTTAGGAATAGAATAACATTTAATAATATAATATTTGTTTTAAAAACTATTTTATTTCAATTTTGACACTATTTGGTAATTGGTTTTTGTGAAAGTCATAACATCATGATTAGTTCGAAAAAAGTTAATTAAATCAATAATAAGATGTCATATTAACCTAAAACATTATTGTAATTTATAAAAATCCTCAAATTACATTTCTTTGGGTATTTATAACATCAATTATGTTAATATTTCATTAATAAGTTATTTAATTCATCATCATTGTGTCATAAATAAATTTAATTATTTAATCTCTAAAAATTATAAATAAAATACCATTATGTAGGAAATATTTTTATCTTTATAGTGAATATTTATAGTCGAATTTATCTTATGTATAACCCTATATTAAAAATGTTTTAGCTATTAAACTTTGATTTTAACTCTTTTAACTCTTCTTTAAATAAAATAATAATAAGTCTCCTAATTTAATCCATGTGGACCTAAAGGGTAATATTTTATTCGTAAGGTTGTTTTTGGTCAAATTACACATATCTAATAGAATTAGGACATGTGTTAGGGTAATAATAATATCATTTTTTACCCTTAATTTCCCTATTTACTTTTAACCGTGGTATATAAAAGTAAAAAGTTACTATTCACCAAAAATTATTTTTATCTTATTGAACAACATTTTAACCTTTGATATTAACTGTGTCTCTCGGAATTTCGAAATTCCACTCACAGAAGCGGTAAAATTATGTTTTATGTAAATTTTCAAATTCTCCTAGGAGGTGGGTAAAAGACAGTGAAAAGTTCAATAAAATTTGTATATATCAAAAATTATTATAAAATGACTCTAATGAATTACATTGAAATTATATAGGAATTATGTATCAATTTTTATCTAAAATAAATTTAAATAAAATAAAAAATTATTTATATAAAATGTCGGTTCTTAAATAGTACCCCAGTGTTTTCACTATTAATCAAAAATTAAATGTTTTGAGAAAAAATACAAAAAATTCACCCTAGGCTAATTTTGATATTCCGAATCCAAAAATTAAGTCCATTTGGAAAAAGAAAATTTATAAAATTTCAAAAAGTGGGTATTACTATTCATAATCGGCTAGTTTATATAATATTTTAATAAAATATCATTGTTTACTGAAACTCGGTATTGCGTACAACACACGCTATCGTGGAAGGTCACGATTGCATGTAAAGCAAGCGAAGTCAGGGTTGAGTGTAGTGCAAGATTTCCTTTATTGTTTTGTATAATATAAACCAACCATATTTTATTTATACATTGAATATATATATATATATACACTCAATGATGCGTTGAATAACTTCTTTCAAACGAACATGAAATTTTGTGTAACACGATCCAAGAATAGTGTTGTGTATACTGCATGCTAATTCGGTATTGCGTATAGCGCAAGATAATCTTGGTGTATACAACACAAGACATCAAATAAATTAAAAAGAATACTTCTCAAAAAATCTCGAGGTGTTACACTTAATATCTACTAAAAAATTGTTCCATCCAGTATTATAATTCCTGATAACCAATATACTATTTTTCACAAAAAATTAGTTTATCTACATATTGTGAGCATATTAAGTATTATCGGTAATATATATTATTAAAAACTATCATGAAAAAGGATAAACAATCATAATAAAGATAATTGAATAAAAAATAAAACAATATCACCACCATAATTATAAAAAACTAGTTTCTCATGATCACTATGGATTAATCCCCATGTAACACATTGAAATAAATTATTATTTATCAATATCGTATATATACTGAATGTAGCCTACATCCACATATTCACTACATCGTTTCTCTCACTGCCCAATGGTTTTTTAATGTGATAATCCTTCCTATAATTCATTCAAAACCTCATGAAATCATATCAAATTAATTACTAATCCCATAGATTCATACATTTGATCAATACCATTTCCATGTCAATCCAAATATACTCCCAGAAGCCACTACATCACGGGTAGCTTCATTATACTTATAGACATCACAATTTATGTAAATACATATATGAAAAGGAAAACCCACCACATATAGATATAATTATGTGATACAACACAATCCATTATATCCCGTAGATAAATGTAATTCAAAATTATGAGATATCACCACTTTCAGGAGGACATCCTATAATTTTTTCCATTATATACTGAGATATAGCTACTCATCTATATCTAGAGGAGAGAGGGGTAGAGGGGGAAGTCATCAATCCATTCCCTCAACATAATACATATTACAACCCCAAAATATTTGAGGGTTAGTTTCCTTATATTCATTAGTGAGTTAGAGTATGAAATCAAGAAATATAGAAAAAAATCTCACACATCCACACAATATGAAACTACATTTCCTTGGAATCATTTTCCAATATATTTGAATTAGACCCTAGATACCATTTCAATGTTATAGATATCAAACCAAAATACATGAATCTAGATCATTATTAATTAATTAATTTTCCATAAATTAGTATTATTGCTTATTTAACTTCTAATATTAACACTTTAATCTTTTAAGACATGTTATTATTTCATTATTAAATAATAATATATTTTATCATGTTTTTTATCATCATCTAAGAACTAAATGAACCACCCCATTAATTTATTAGTTTATTTAACATTTTATAATCATCACTGAACTCTCTAGATTGAAATAAGATACCACTACAAATATTCCCTCATAGTGCATAACATAAAACTATATCCAGGTACTAGAAACTGTTTAGGTAAATATTGACTAGCCATCAAGACGTCATGAAAGAATCATAAAATTTCCATCCTATATATATATATATATATGAGAAATTCCATATCTTTAACAATCATATCCACTTTATACTCCACAGTAATTAAAATAGGATAATCTATCCTTCTACCATCAATATTGGCCATCACTAGGGAGAGGGCACCAAACCCATTACTCATTATAAGTTCATAACCACAAAAAACAAATCAATAAAAAAACCAACACCATAAGTCCCTAAAGAAAAAATACATTTAAAATATATTCCATCATATAATGGAAATGGATCTAAGTCCATGTATAATAGTTACTTATGCCTCTAAAAAAAGGAATGACATAATTTCTACTCAAAAAATTATTGACAAAAAAACAATTGAATAATTCCATTTTCAGTTAACTAGTTCATTTACACTAGTTTATATACTCCATGAAACCATATGTCAAATAACTATAAATATATAACAGTAAATATAATCATTAAATAAATAATTATTACCTATATTTATTCAATTCCAAAATCAAAATATGCGTCATCTTGAGCTTCTTTTATTTAATTTTTTATCATTTGAATTTTCATTTTATATATTTTGATGAAACATATAAATTTAAACAAAGAAATACTACCTAATTTTTTTTTCACAACCATATATATAAGAAAAAGTGTTTTGAAAAGTAATTTCTAATTCATAACACCCTAAACATTAATTTAATTATCCACAATAAATATTAATTACAATAACATGTGATAATTCTAATTCTAATAATTGAATTTATATATTACATAATCTTAACCTTTTATCCAATACATAATGATAAATATATAAAAAATAGTAGATTTTATTATGAAAACGTATTTCTAGGACATGTTATTAATTAAAATGTATAAATAAAAAATTTAATGAAATAATATTTGTTCTTTCCCTTAAAATTTCATGATTATTGAGAAAATTAGATGCGATTCCCTTTTAATATTACAATATTATTAAGGTAAATCTAGAGCATTAAAGTAAGGATATAATGCATGATTAATTCACACATTCATATAATGAATGGATAAGTAAAAAAATACAATTCCTTGATTAGAAGCTCAATATTTTCTATGAAAGAATGGGAAATCATGTATCATCCATTTCTGAATGAATCACTACCATAGACGAAGGAAACACTATATGTATTGTTGAATGATAACCAATATTAGGTATTACTCAATTTCCAATGTAAAAAAATAACTATCTAAAAAAATATTACCATAAAAACAAGAAAAAGCGAAATGAATAGGAGATAATAAGAGAGTGACGGTGGGTAATTTGATCCTATAAATTTCAATCAAGATGAAAAAATGTGATAGAACCTTAAAAAGTCTTAGATGGAGGGTGGTGAGAGGAATAGGGATTAACTATGGTTTAAGGGAGGGAGTAAAAATTAAAAAAAATAGAGGTATACCCCTCCATTTATAGTTGTATATTTGAATACTTTTTAATGGAGTTCTGAACTCTTTAAATTCCCATGGTGGCTCTAGTAAAATAGTTATCTTGTATTCAAGTTGTTTAAATTAATGTATATAGTCCATTAAAACTCCCATAATAACATTCTAACATATATCAAAAACTCAACCATGACATGTTATAACAAACCATGGCATTTTACCAACACTCTTTCAACCAATATTTCATTGTGGCCTCTTCCCTTTCCGATTTTCGATAGTTGTACTCACTAAGTGAAACACCTTAATTTCAATCCAAAAAATAGCCCTCAATACATTTATCATTCACATTTATGACAAGAAAAGTATTATGGATAATGACATGGTAAAAATAATTGATAAGTAGTTTAAATCATAGTGGTACACTAAATCTCCAAACAAATAATTCTATGAAAAAAATAAAAAAAACTAAGGGAAATATACCAACCCCATTATGATGAATCCATGTAGGTTTTAAAATAGCCATCAACTAAACAAAATCCTTTGTATGGTGACCCTATAAATGACTGTATCAACTCTTTACACCATTACAACACCACTAATACCATGGAAGAAACAAGATTAAGGGTTTATATATTTGGGAAATTGAACATTGACCATACCATAGAATAGATACAATGTAAACATAATATTTCAAAATAATGTTCACAATGAATTACAATGTAACATGTCCAGTAAAACAAAAAATATTAAAATAAATAAATAATTTTATTGCTGTAATGAAATAATTATATAATTTTTTATTTATTAATTATGACAAAGTGGCTTAAATAAAATAACATGTTTAATTTTTTTAACTATTTTACCGTCCCCTTGCATAACATAAAATTGAAATGTTCTATTCATGGAATAGAACATGTGAACAAGGTAATGTCAAGGAGTATGAAAATAATAAATTTTTAATTAATTCACTTAAAATTTGAAAATACGGTCCAATGGAAGAGAATGATAAAATGAATAAATTTCTATCCAATTTTCCCCATCATCCTCGAAAGCTAGAAGACCAGACACCAGATTTAACACATTTTCAGTATAAAATATCTCAACATCTGGGAGAATAATTAATTTACCATCTTTAATATAATAATATATTTTATATGGACTAGTTTTTATTCTCATTTGTGTATTCATCACCATTAAAAAATAATACTCGATAACATCATATGGTTTCCTTAATTATATAATATGTGATATCAGTGAGAAATTATTAGACATAAACATGAATAGTGTTTCCCACCCTAAATAAAGATGAGATGAGACAAAGAAATTTATCCTTGAGTGGTTCACATAATATCATAGCCACTCATGTTACATTGGATAGATAATGAAATAGTAATCAATTTGATACCAAGCCTCAGTGAAATCATGGTCACAGAAGCACAGTACATCCCCTTAACAACCCACATGAATGAATAAGGATTGTTGAAATCCTGGACCTTCATGAATTGGGTTAGGGGTGTTTCTTTATATAGAGAAGAAATAGAGGACATGATTTGGGGAAATGTAATATTGATATAAGTTGTAGTATGATTCATCTATTTATGGAAAATACCCTTTTAGGATACCCAAGTCACCCATGGTCTAGAAGAAAATTAAATGATTCCTCCTTAGGGTGGATTACTCAACAGAAATTGAACATCAAATCAATCATGGAAGAACTCATCGATTAAATAATAAAATTCATTAGTTCAAAATATAACCTAAAGTGATGGAAACTTGGGCCATTTCCATTCACTTTTAGTTAAAATATTCTATAGAAATTTAATGTCTGAGTTTTCAAAACACTTTCAAGTGGATGTGATTTTTAACCATATAAGTCCACTCCATGACCCTATGCCAAGACTCATATTTTATATATTGGATTCGATAACACCAAAAATTGTATTTGGACATAATTATCCCCATATTACTGGAATAAATAAAATATTTCAATACAAACATTGTCCTAAAATTTTATGTTTAGATCATTAGAGAAGTAGAAAATATCATAAACTAATTAGTCTCATATCTTTTGAGAATAATTTAAATGTTCATTCAACTATATAATAAAACATTAATTCCATATTAAATATTCAAAATCCCCCATAATTTACCAACTCAGTAAATTTAGATATAAATATCATGTGTAATGAATTTCCTCTCAATGTGAGGATATAGAAAAAAATAGGGTGATAACATTAATGCCTAGTAAGGGTAAACATAATTGAAAACAATTAATGATCATAAGTGACAATAAAATGAGCTTGAATAATATGGCCATAATAGATAATCAAAAATAGCACCACAAAATAATTAAACTAAAAGAATAACATAAACATGTAAAATAATAGACATTAAAACATCACATGTATTATGATAAATAGTTATTTAGTTATGAATCACATATTTTCATATAAATAATTCTATAACCCAATCCAATATTTCAAAATCATCCACATAATGATCATTCCATCAGGTTCCTATGTCTGATCAATAATTGTTCTACACAGGAATACACCAAAATGACAATAAAAGAATATCTCAAGATAAATATCAACGAAATGGGGTACAATATATAACCTATTCACATATATCACAAATCATTTCAAATGAATTCATCATTTGATAAATTTAATAAATACTGCATAATCAAATTTATCATAAATCAATCATATATAAATAACAAAATATTAAATGATAATAATTTTCATCATGTTAGTAAAAGATATATCATGTTCATATCTCTTCATGTGAAGGAAGGTGACTGGATAAATAATACATAATCATCATTATTGAGTAATCAAGAAACATTTGTGTCAAATTGAAAATTTTATAGACTTTGAATAGTTCCAAGATAAATAAATTAAATAGATTCCTATATATGTGCCCCACAATCTAACACCATAAAGAGGGAGGGTTTTGATGATTAGTTAATAATAACCCAAAAAATAAATATATTGAATATTTGTAAACACTGTTCAATCATATAAGCGAAATATTTTGTGTTTAAGGAAGAATGACACATTAGAAAAAATTATACCTATAACAGAAGATAATTTTGGAAAGGGAATGTCATTGATTGATTTCTATGAGTATAATAATCTAAAAGAAAATAGTATGATATAATTTTTAATATAATAAATTACCAATATGAATATAATAAAATAAGAAAAGTGGAAATATTAATAACCTTTTGATGAAGAAATATTGAGATGCGAAATACACTTCTGATAATGGAAATTTAAGAATAAAAAATATGATGGTGATATTATGGTAATAAAATATAAAGAAGTAAATGATATTCATTATAATTTTAGAATATATAGAAGGGAATACACTGTATTAAAAAAGATATTGTGTGAAATATCAAACATGTACCATGGAATTGACAATTACAACAAATAACACATACAGTTTTAGAAACATTCGAATCAAACTCTCTTAATGGATGTAATTTTTACAAAACACATAATATCGTGAATAATGATAGTATATTGATAAAAAATATTAATGTTTTATTAGTTAAACAATTCCATGGAAAAAATAGTGTATAATAAGAATCATTTCTCAATGGGTGAAAATTTGACACATGAAACCCTTTCATGTTGATTATTATCTAAATTGAAACACATGAAGGAGAAAGAGATTAAAGCTAAATGTAAAAATCCATTAATTATTAATAATTTTATAATATAAATAATACGAAATATATACACCATATAAGATTAAATTTATACACAACCAGAATATTGTATCATGAAATAGGAATTAATCCCAAGAAACAATTACCTTAATTCTTGATATCCAAAAAAGAACATGAATTTCCATTATAAAAATACAAAAATAATAATAACACATTTTAGACAATATTTATATCCATATTATTTTATAAAAATTATTAATAATTACTCAATACATATATATTTGTTATAATATATTTTAAATGTCAAATTTGTGTAATATTTAAAATTTTTAACTAGTTTCATAATAATAGTGTTTTTCATTATTCTTATAGAAAAGTTGAACATTCCTAGATTATGAAAGGAACTCGGATTTTTTACAATAATTTATAATTTTATGTATCATTTTATATGTACTTTCATTGATATTCCGGACGATGAAGATCACGATGATATTTTCAAGGAATTTTATAATTAGTAAATAATGATGTATTAATTAATCAATTAAATATTTATAATATCAATCTAAAATAAAGAATTCATTATTTAAGTATTAATTTCCAAAATAAAATATCCAAATATATCCTTGATATAAATTTATATCATTTTTCATTTAGGTGATTAAACAGTTAAATAATAATATACTATAATCATTCTGTGAGTATAGGAATGAAAGAAATTCATTTTTTATAATATAATTTCCAAAAAAAGAATAAAAAAATTTAATATATATTATTTCAGTTACCAATCATAATTGTGAATAGATATAACAATAAGGTTGATTAGAAGGGAAAATTATCACTTATAAAAAAATTTTGTTTCCAGTTTGTATATTTTCATTTAGAATAGTTTTATAATGATCACTTATATAAAATATTAATCATAGAATTCATAATTTATATTTGATTAAAATAAATAAATAAATAAATATAAAATATATTCACCAAAAAAATCTCTTTAACAACCCTAGATAGGTAGTGAGAAAAAACTGAATGTTTCATTCACGTAGGTGGACTTCTTCACACATGATTGAGCACAATTTTAATTATTTAATTGAATGAGAGTGTAATATAAAATTGTTATACCATAACTATAATAATGCTTAATTATATTAAGAATACTTATGAAATTATATTAAAATTATTAAAATGGTTTTCTATGTGGGCGGTTGAAAAGAATTATGAAAAGAATATATATTGAATGTAATACTTATGATAAGAATTTAGTTCTTAAATTGAATATTCCATAAGAAATAAAGTAATTTAAGAATTATATTGTGGATACGAACATAAAAACATTGAAAAGGTTTTTATAGAATGTAAATTTGTAATGTTTTAATGGGAATTTATATAACTGCCTCATATTTTAAACGAAAAACATTATTCTCAACTTTGTATGCGACACACAACATCGAGCTTAAATAGACAATGATTTACCACATAAACATAAATGTTATCAAATATAAATTAAATTTTGATTTATGGTTTAGAATATCCTATTTTTATAAAAATATTTAATATGATGAATATAATGGTATATAAGACAATGTTAATAGTAATTTATTTAAATGTTTAAAACATGTATTTAACGTCAATTTTTTATACTTATTGATAAAATGTAATAATTAATTTATTAAATTTTTAATATTATATGGTAAAAATGGACATAATTTTGGAAATTATAATTTGAATATTCACATGTATAAATTTTTGGGATTTTTTTCAAGAGGCTGTGTTTTTCAGTGAATAATGAAAAATACACATTTTTTTAAAACTGCAATTTATTTTCAATAAATTTTTAATTTAAAAGTACTTATATTTTTTGAAGTTGATTTAAAATTATTATTTAATTATTTACATAATTTTAACTATAATTATTACATTTTAATGGTATATGTGTAATATTTTTGTAAAAGAATATTTTTGGGCATAAAAATGCATTGGCTAAAAAGTGTTTTGAACTGCATATTGTTTCAATATTTTGACAAATTAAAATAACTCATGAAGATAAATTTATTAATTTAAATTTAGTAACAATATATATATATATATATATGTATGTTTTTGTGTTAAATTAAATATGATTAATTATTTTTACTTTTTATTGAGTAAAAAATTATCTCTAACTCTTGAAAAATTCACTTAATTAAAAACCATTTTATAAAAAATTGTTTAGGATCATTTTATTAAAATTAAGATGATGCAAATAATTTTTTTGGGTTTGATAAAATTGTTTACATATATAGAATTAGGATTATTATTATTGGGTGATAAGGTCAGCATACTTTCTTGTCACAATGAATCTTAAAAAAATTAAACAAAATTAATTATTATAATAATTGTTAAAATTGCATTTTTGTGTTACATATAATTATGATAAAAATATATTTTTTCCCAAATATAAATTTTTCTAAACATATATATTTTATATTTAGTATATTAATGTCAAATTATTTTAATAATTATAAATTTATTTTATTATTAAAGGTTAAATTACAGAGGCTAAAATATCTATCTAATATAGTGAAAAATAATATTGTAAAAGTTAGTAACTTTCAAGATAAAGGTAATAACATGTTTAAATCAAGTTTTATTTTATATTTTGAGGTTTTTCTCAATTTTATAACCTTAAGAACCATTATGTATCAATTTTTTTGTCACATAGGTTTAGATTTAATCTCTATTATAGAATTGTTTTGTGGTTCTCACAATAATGAAACTCCTCCTCAATTATAAAAAGAACCCTCTACGCAACTATTAAATGTTCTAAATTCATTTATATTCCCCAAAACCCCCAAAATTATCTCCCAAAAATCCTTCTAAAAATTATATATCTTCTTTTATTTACAGAATACCTACCCATGGGTCTTAAATTATATATCCATTGGAGGATTCCCTCAATAAATCTAATTATCTTCAAGTTGATTTTTCTATTTCATCTTTTCTTGATTTGAATTTAGTAAGAGAAATTCTATTATTGTAAAAATAATCTTCTATATAATAAGTTTTTATTATATAAATGACACAATAATTATCAATATCCTTCTCAATCAACTGGGATACAATGTAATCACTCATGTGTGTGGAGGACTACTACCTCACAAATTTATGTAATTTATTTCTCATCACGAGCATACATAAATAGTCAGAACGATAAAAATAAAAAAAACATGATACTAAGTAAATAATAATTATTCTATAAATTTTTCATATCACCTAATTACTTACCCATCAAACCATTAAATAAATTAAAATTTCAGTTGTTCTTGCATATCCCTTTCTAAATCCACAATGTTATGTGATTCATTTTTGGGTCCAAATATCCAAAAAATTTATAAATATTTATCCAATAAAAAATATGATGCATAAAATATTAATAAAATTGTATATATATTGTAATGATATCATATTCCTATGAAAGGAAACATCTATGACAAAACATTCATTAAAAACATGGAAATTAACACAAAAAATAATAGTAATAAAAAATGATTGGTAATGAATTTGTGGTATGTTATTATAAAGGGATTTCATAATATATTGTAAATATAAAAACTATTTTTTAAAATAATTAATTATTTAATACAATTATATAGGAGTTAAAATCACTTTAAACTAAAGTGAAATGAGATGTAAAGGGTTTAAACTCAATTTTTATTATTGATATTATACTTATAATTCAATGATCATGTTAAGATATGATTATGTAGGGAATAAACTATGATTTTAATATGTATTAGTTTTACTTATTTTTGGAGATTTCATTTTTTTACACATATCCACTTCATTGATTCACTCATAATCCAATGATATTATCTTTTTATGATACTTTTTCTCAGTGTCTTTTTTTTGAAGAATATTTTAATGGTATGTTGCAATTTCATTTATATTGTGTATAAAATTCCCCAGTTATATGTTATATCATGAATCCCTCACATTTCATCGTATTTTTTCTTCAATTCATATTTTTACATGCAATTGGATTTTATAATAATGTTACTAATTTGTAATAATTTCATAACTATATATATATTTTTAAATTTGTTTACATTACTTCTTCATTTTCTATGATATTTAAGGATTATGTGTGTAATGATATTAAATTATATTATTTTGTATTTCAAATTGTTTTATGTGTTATTGATTTTTATATAAATAATAAATTAATAAATTGCTTCTCACATCAATGGTATGACCATTATAAGAAATTTCATCCCTATTTTTCAAATATTGAGACATATTTGGTATTATTCACTTAATTATTTTTATGATGTGTATTTAATACACATCTTATAGGTTATATCATGAAAATATTTATATAAAATATATCTAATGGTTGATTTATGTTGATCATTTCAGGGTTTTTATGATTCAAATATCACCAAATCAGAAAGGGTTCGTTCATCAATCACATTTTAATAGGAATTGTTTGTTTTGGAATTTATATTGAAAGAAAATTATTTTGATAATTTTATAATAAACCCCGTAAATTATGTTCTAATCATTTTATATTGTTTGTTTTCATGTAATTTCTATTTTTTCCACTTTTGGTACAAAACATTATTTTTAAAATGATTATACAAAATTCCCACATAATTTAACTTTTTTGGTTGAAAAATAATTTTCAAACATATCATTAGTTTCCAAAAAAATTTATAAAATACTTTTAATATTATCATTTTTTTGTTAAAAATATTTTTACCACAGTTTGAGTCTTTCCAATGTGGTTTAAATGTAATCTCCATGTTTATTTCCAAACTAGGTACTATTTTAATTTTTATTGAAAATATAAAATAAATATCTATTTTAACATACAAGAAATTAAATTAATATTCCACCCATAAATACAACTACTTTTTTCAAATAATCCTTTTTCATTTTTCGATTTTCATTTAAAATAAAAAAAATCTCCTAATATTCTTGGAATTTGTAGTTCTTAAAAATTTAATTTCATTATAAAGAAGGATGTTTTCATTAATAAAATTTTAAATGATATTCTTAGGGTATGTAAATTCACAAACGAAGAAAAAAATTATTTTACTTATACTCCACTGGGGGTATTTTGTAGTAACAACATCTTTATTCTTTCCTAACATGGTTTAAAAACTATTTTACTTGGGAAAGTATTGACATTCAACTTCTTGATTATTGTTTTGGTTACTAATATTCTCTTGATAGATTCACATTCTTGCGATCATTTTTTTGTTGACATTATATTTCACTTAAATATCAATACTATTTGTATATAATATTTGATTATTTTCTAAATCATATAATTTTTTATATAATTTGTTTTACTATGAATGATAATTCCATATCTAGTGTAAATCATAATAAATTCATATTCATTGAACAATGTGGATATTAATTAACCCATCATAGTATTTATAAATTGAATTTATAGATTAATGTAAGAGGAATGAATTGGAAATTTAAAGATTTATTTGGTATGAATAAATATATATCGTTGATGCATTAATAGTATCATTTGATGAATAGAATTTCTAACCAAATTTAATGGGTTTTTGGTTTATTCATTACCATTAGTTAAAAATTCATAGCACATGGTTTTGATGATATTTTATATATATATGTCTAAGATCATTACATAAATTATTTATCATTTCAATAATTGAGAATTCATTATTTATTATCCATGATATTTTTGTATTGTAATTATCCATCGATTAATTCTTCATCACAAGTTAATTATTAAATGAAATGTGTTTTCAATTATTTACCTTAACATATTTATTATTACTTACTGATTGTGACTTATTTATTATTATTATATTTTATTATATGAAAACATTACTCAGATACTGAGATCACCCTTATTTTGATTCCATTCCATATGATATTAAGAAAAAATAATTGAATGATTTTAGGGTTGGAAATTTTTTACATTCACTATGTATTGTATTAAATTTTTTATGTGTAATATTAGATTCAAGTATTAGATTATTTTAAAAAGGACAGAAAATATTTTATGGAACCAATATTGTTATTTACTAGAAATGGAGTATGGTTTGTTTTTATTTAAAATCCTCACATGGAAGGACAGGGAGTTGAAAAGTAAATGGATCATACAATTCAAGTAGTAGACACTATTTAAGGCAATGTATTGTCCTAGTGATTACCAAATTTTATGGTAGAATAATTAGAGAATGGAGAAAGTTGTTTTTGGAAAAAGTAGTTTCATTCATTGATGATGGTTTTTTAGAAACTAGTTCACATTACATGTTTTGGGATCTACTAATCAAAATATGGAAAAAGAAAAAAGTGCATGAACGATTTAAAAGTGAGCAAAAGACGAGGTTTCATAGAAGATAATTAGGCTCCCAATGTGTTTTTCAAAGATATTTTTCACACTCAAAGAGAATATAACACATATTCATCAAGGCCTATAAATAGGTGGTTACCCCCTCTAAAGATGGAGAAATTTTCCAATGACTATCACGTTCCATTTTTGAGTGATTGAGTGTGCGTGAAAGAGTTGTATAAGTTAAATCGTGCACAAAGAGTGCTCCTTTATTCTAAAAAGTCCATTTGAAACATCTGGTGTGGCTATGTGAATGATTATAGTTTCATGAAAAATATTTTTTGTATGAAATTAATCTTATGTGACAATCTTAATTGGTGTACGTAAGAGTGGGTGTTACACACATGTTCCAGTGGGTGATTCTAGTATGTTATGAAGGACCGATTTGTTTAATTAATTCTTTATAGTGCATCAATTCAAGACATTTTGGAATGTGGACTCTCATGATAGATAGATACAAAGTCATTAATGAGAATCTAGTGATGTGACTGTTAAGTCTATAAACTGAAATAGAATTATCTCAAAGTAATGTGATAGGGGGAGTCGATGCAAGTGTTCTCAGGGATTCACTGTATTGTCCATAAAATCTTCTAAATAAAGTGTGCCTAGAATAGAGTTACTATGTATAAACATTGTTATTCCACATCTAGTAAAGAATAATGGATTTAGGTATGACTAACATTCTTTCATTCTATGCTCCCTACATTATTCCTTGGTGGGGAACCGAGTAAAATTATTTTGATTCCTTACTACATGTGAATGTTTTAGTTTCTACATATTATGATGACACATGTTTAATAGGTTACTCCCAAAATGGGAACAAGATCCCTTAATTGATAATAAAATTTTGACAACCTGATTCAATCCTCCCACTTATTATGTTTCTAGTTTATTTACTATTCACTTCATCGGGGTGTGATCACTTGAATAATATTACAATGTAGCAAAGTTATAAGGCCCCAGCCTTAAACCTTACATAATCTTGAGTTATTACAAGATTACACATTGAGGATCTTTTCAGGGTTAGAGTTTTAGAGAATTAGATCATGAAACTTGCATTACATTCCACATTTAAACAAAGTGGTTACATAAAAGACAGTATTCATTCCTCCCATCAACGGAAACATATTTAAAATAAAACATGGATTATTTCTTGACACATCCTTGAGACTATCTTCACATCATGTACCTTTCCCTTGACCTGTGAAAAACATTTCATAAACTTGGGATGAGCATAAAAAGCACAGTAAGGGTTATAAAAATATGGAAAGGAAACATGAGTTCATATATATACATAAGAATGAAATCATACTTTACCCATAAAACATAGGAACTTTAACATACCTCATCAAATCATGAATAAACCATAGAAATCATAATTCATAAAAGGCAACTTGAGGCATTCATAACATTCTTACGTAGGGAGTAACCCTCTTGGTTAATTTTGGAATACCCACCACAGTATATTCCCAAAATCTCTTTGGAGAAACTTTAATGTTTCACTCCTTTGCGTTTCCCAATGAATTGGAGAGCTATATCGTGCTCACCTGCCCTTAGTTTATCATGGAACCACCCGTCTTCATAACAATTCCCAAGAACCATAACATAATCTTATCACATAAAACATGCATAATGGAAACATAACATTTCCACCGTTCAATAACAGGATATCAATACAACACATTGATATAAAAATATTATGAAACCCATTTTCAATACAAAAATAAAAGAAAAGTAAAACATGGTATTTATTTTTCTTTTAAAAAGAAGGTATGGTTTGTAGAAGAAGCCGAAACTCAAATAATGGTCACGGAGGTGGAGAAGTCGTTGTCGCCGCATACGTACGACAAAAACATTCCCTTTTGTCATTTAGTAAAACTCTTCGTATAAAAAAGATTCCTTTTTGGATAAACGTAAAAGTCAAAGGCTTTTATACACCATATAAAAGAAGGTTGTGTGTAAAACAAAATATGCCACAATGAATAGAGATTGAGACGAAGTCCCTTACAAAGACGATATCCTTGGTTTAAGGATAAATCAATTACATAATTATGTGTGACAAACGAATACACCAAATATAAGTGGATATTAAGTGTAAAATAATCAAAGGTCATTCACACATATTCTAATGATGACATATTCAATAACTACATACTGAACCCAAAGAAATCGAAATTGTGTTAAGAAGTTCCCTTGATAGCCTAACGACGTCACATCAAAATGAGGTGATGAGGGATAAGAAAAAGGGTATCTCATCACTTGGACATAAAATTTACATCAATAAGGACATATGAGAACATATCCCAACATAACAATATGCAAATTAAAAGACCCAACAAAAGAAGTCTTTTAAAAAGAGGAGGGTGAAAGGTTCCCTTACCGACAAGGGTATCTTTCGAAACATACACCTCGTGAAAGAAGGACAATAAAACATTGATTTAAAAACTCATAAAAGAAATTATATTACACAATGAGTAAAATAATGGGAAGTACATACACCACTCAAAGGAAATTGTGGAAAATGTAGCATAAATCTCACAGGAATAAAAGTGAGATGAAAAATCCCTTTCTAAAACTCAGCAGCCTAACGGCGCCACATAAAACTTCAAAAATGGATTGATTAGAGAAAATAGGGACTCTAATCATATTAACATAAAGTTTACAGAAAGAGGAATATAAAATAATATCCCCCAACAAAACAAAGAGGAGCTTAAAATAAGTGACATAAAGGAGAGTACTTAAAAAAAAGAGAGAGGTTAGATCTCTTAAAAAAATTCGGTAGCCTAACGGTGCCACTCAAAACATCCAAAATGGATTGATGAGAGAGAATAGGGTCTCTCATCACATGAAAATAAAAATTACTGTAAGATTAATATAAAAGAACATCCCAATTACAAGAAAGATGAGCTTTAAAAGGAATTCCATAAATGAGTGTACTTAAAAAGAAAGAGTGGAGTAGGATCCCTTACCTCAGGTCCGAATTGACTCGATCGTTATTTAATCTCCTGAATAATAAACTTGAGTTAATTTATACTTCCATAAGAACCTTTTTCAAGTTCATTATTCCTTTTATATCACTTATTACAATGTCATGAGCACTATGTAATTATTTTAGTTAATAACGGTCGTTTAAACGATCACTGGTACTTGAGTCAAAAATTGAACTTGTTGGAAAATAATTTTCCTTGTAGTTATAGGTACATCATATCCAGAAGAGTATTTATGTTTTAAATATCATATATATCCATTATATATTCATTTTATACTATTCCATATCATTTTGAGATAAAAATTAAAAGCACCGTTAATGGAGACGGTAGGCCGTACGTACGCATGAACGGTACTTTCAGTTTTTGTCATATTAATGGAATTAAAAAAATGATATATATATATATATATGTTATAATTCCAGAATTATATCCATCATTTAGATGTAATATATTACATATATATACAGTATATATATGTACTTATAATAGTACATAACATTTTGAGATAAGAAATGAAATGTACTGTTCATGGTGACGGTAAGCCGTACGTACGCATGAACGCTACTTCCATTTCTATATCATATTTAATGAAATTAAAACATAATGATACATAATATTATTTTAATTCTAGTATGGTATCATATATAATATCATTAAATATATCCTTTATACGTACCACATATGATATTAACGAATCAAATCAATTTGAGGGGGCGGTAGTCCTCACTTCCTTAAATGAAGATATCGCCTATACCCCTAATGGAAGCCATAAAGGAATGCCATAAATGAAAAATACAGAATCTTGAAGAAAACATAAACATATTATATATCATATATAAATATAGTGACATCTTAATGGACACCATGAAAGGTGTTAAGAGAAGATTGAACAATCATTGTTTCGTGAGGTAGTAATTCACCATCCACAGAAACAGTATGTTCTTTAACCATTAGATGTAGGTGTGTGTATGTGTAGCTCTAATCCTTCTTATAAAAACATCCTAGTATATTTAATATACTGTATTTTTAAAAAAATAAATGAATAAAAAGAGTTTAGGGGGTTGGAGAAGCAAAATAAAACAAAAGGACACAAGTGAAGAGATTACCTTAAAATCGGGTAACTCCCTTTGTTTTGAGCTCAATGGATTCCTTGGGAAGACTTATGCCAAACTTGAGGCTTCAAGGAGTTAGATAGGGATGTGGAGAGACAAAATGGGCAGGGTTTGGCCGATCCAAAGGCTTTTGAAGTGTGGGTAAGGAGGTAGAGGTGGGGGCCATTGATAAGAGGAGAGGAGGGGCACTCTTGGAAAGGTATAAAATGTAACTTTATTTTCAAATGAGTTTCGGATTTTAATGGTCCCACATTGATGTGTTTCGAGGATAAGGTGATAAGTGTTCGAAATCCACCCATTCAATAGGTTTTTTACACATGTAGGTCTTAGATTTTACATTATGTTTCGATTTGTTTTTAAATCCTTTATTAATGAGGTAATCGCTGCATCATCATGATGTCATAAATAATTTAATAAATTTAATGTCTAAAAATTATAAAACAAATATCATGATGTAGGAAATCGTTTTAGATTTCTTATGAATATTTATAGTCCAAAATATCATTTATGGAGACAAAAGTAAAAATATATTACTTAGGTGATACATTCTTTGTTACATTTAACATTCTTTAAAAATAAAAATATAAAAAGTCACTTTCTCACAAAAGTGATTCCATGGGGCCCCCAAGTTTGGCACAAGGAATCCCATGATCGGCCATGATACAACCAGTATCCTTAGAACACATTTTTTGGTCATTTGTATTATTATTATGATATTATTTTATTTTCTTTAACTACCTGATTACTCATTAATCAGGATAATTAAAGATAATTACAGTCGTTACTATTCATAATGTTCAAAAATAAAAGTCTTAATTACATAATTTGGACCTTATGAATCCAAATATTTAATCCGTTTTACCAAATTCCATACACATAAATTGCAATAATTAATTTAAAAATAATTCCCGTTGTCAAAACAAATAGCGGGTTTTTTTAAAACAATATTCATGAAAAGTTTGGCACTTGTTAATGCCCAATTCCAAAGTGAAATTAATCCCAATTACCATAATTGTATTACATGGTAAAAATATATTCTAATTACACATTAAAAGTAATTAAAAATATAATATAACCATATAATTAAATTATATGAAAAAGCAGCTTTGATGTAGAATGCAGTATTTTTCACTATTCATTGAAAAATGAACATTGTCATAAAAATACCAAAAATTAACCCAAGGTAAATTTCAATGTCCCAATCATAAATAATATGTTTATTTTGAAAAATAGAGCTTATAAAATTGTCAAAATATTGATTTAAAAAATGTTTTTCCATCAAAAGGTAGTAAAACAATCTTTTAAAAATACTAGTGTATTCAATGCTTAAGATTGGATTCATTTGTATTTTAAGCCTCTAAAATTTATTGGATAAAAGTAAAAACATTTAACAAACATATATAATCGTATTTTAGTTATTTATATTCATTCATATCAATACAATTGCTAGGCGTTAACTACCATTTAAAATAATATTATTTTATTATTAGAGTGCAACGTAATATTTCAAAGGAACTCGCTGTTGCGTATTGGGTAAGCCATCGAGCATAGCATTCCATTTAAATTAATATTGAAATTTTTCCACAAATAGGGATTAATATAATAATTTCATATTCATTATTTACCTGGGGTGTTACAAAAGTAATCACCAGATTTGAGCTAATGGATTCGGGTCATTATAGTTGGTATCATTAGAAGTTTATTAAAAACCATGGGAACAAGGTTTAAGAAATAATAAATTAGGAACATAAATATATTATTAAATTTGAGATAAAACTATGTATTGAAATACATATTAAAATATTGGTATGATATATATTTTATAGTTACCCCAATAATATACCATTTTAGATATAACAAGCGTATGTGGCTATATCATAGTTATTCCTACCGTAACAGATCCAAAAAATGGAATATTAGTCTTTGACTAAATCTTCACCCGATGCAAGACAATTGGGCTTGATGCATACATGGTATAGAATTCCCTAAAAATATGATCATGTTACTTCACATTTTCTATATGAACAATTATGATAAATTAGGCATTATAAAACATGGAACCTAGGATACTACATAGTCATATGGGATAAACATAATGCATCTTGGGATTATAAGATAAATGTAAACCGTATTTTAAAATCATATTTACTATTATTAAGTAATTATTTGATAGGATTTTAATATGACTATTTTGATTTGTGGTGAATTTTATGGTAAAAAATTTCCATGGGATTAATATGTTTTTATTGAAACATTTAATGGTTTAATGATTCATTAATATTTTATGAAAATAATCTTAAAGGTATTGATAACCCTGATGGTAAATATGATTATCAATGATAATGTAGCTATAGTCAATTATGATTCATTGATTTTGTGAATAATATTAATAATATATATATATATATAAACATAATAGTTAAGAAAGTTATGATATTATGACTTTTAATTTATGGATGAACATAATATTATTTGGACCATTATTTGAATTATATAGAAATAGTATTATAAAATGGAAAAACATCATATCAGGTGACAACCCATCGTATCTCGCCAGGCTCTGGGTAATGGTCCCATAATATATGTGTGACAAGGGTGAAACAACAACCATATTCCTACGTCATATCCTAGTGAATATGATATTTCATTAACCAAATGAATTTGATTGATAACTAATAAATTTATTTTTAGAAATATATTATCGGATGAAATATTTTTTAATTTGAGATTATTAATGACATTTTTGGAGTCAATTTATTTGTTTGAGGTATATATATCCATTTGTTAAAACATAATGGGTCATTTTTAAGGAAAGTAATTAAAATTTTCATGATGCAATTTAAATGGTAAGAAATTGACTTTTAGATAGAAAAATTATTTATTGTTGATAATATTAAAGTTATTTGGGATATATTGTAATTGATTATTTTAATAATATAAGTTAAAATTTTATTGGAAATATTGATTAACAATGTATTACATCTTCAAATGATGGTTTATAAATTAATATTTATTATCTAACCTTATAGTAAACATTTAATTTCTGGTAAGTGTTTAACTATAGATATAATTACATATTATTCTACTAAGGGTCATATGAGCAATTAAAAGTTAAATTTAATTATTCTTATAAAAAAAATTATATTGGATATTCATTATATATTGGAGTAGATATTATAGAAATTGATCAATGAAAAACAAAATGTTGAAATTGTTCATAAAAACTATAATATATCTACTAAGTATTTTTCATGGTGTTTTTAGTATAAATAGTGATGTAATTCATCAACACTTGGAATTGGATGTTGAAATAAAAATGTTATCCAATTATTTTTTTTTTCATTTTTTGAACCAATGGACTTTTAACTTATCACATATGTATGGTTTTGGTTGGTCAACCATCTTAGGATTATGTTTTATATCAATCTCTATTAGTCATTGGTTGTTTGTTATATCTATATTCCCTTTTTTTCAATTCACACAAACATTCTACTATTTAGGGACCAAGTTTCCTAGTATTATTCATTACCTTCATATTTATTTTTCTCCTCTTTAAAGGGAAATTTTTATTAACCATTTTACAATGTTAGGTTACCAAAAAAGAAATTTCAAATGTTAAAAAATAATTATTTATCTCAAGTAAAAATTGATGGGTTGAAATTTTTTAAATGTTTGGAAAATGTAACACCCTTAAATTTTAAAAGAAAACAATTTTTATAATAGTATATATAGAATGAAACATAGATCCTACATGTACTAACCTATAATACATGTACATGATTGTTTATTCCAAATCCATTATGACAGGAAGTATTAAAAGGAATAATAATGTTTTGAAAATAAATATTATAAATAAAATGAATATATTCATAATTAAGGACTTTTTTTCATGTCTTTACATGCTTTAAAAGATTATTGTTTACAAAAAATATTTTTATTTTCTTTTTTTGGGAAATGATACAATTAAATTTATCCCGTGTTTTGAATTATATTTTAAAAAAGTATCTGAATTTTTGAAATTAAAATTAAAAAATTATCATAGGGAGATATTTTTTTAATTTTTAAAAAATAATATCCTTCAATGAATAGTGAAAAATAATTGTTTTTATAAATAAATCATTTATTTTCAATATATTATGTAATTAAGAAGTACTAATTTCATATGAAATAGTTTTAAATTTAAATCAAGTATAAATTGGTTAAATTTATTATAATTTATTATGTTTCAATTACCACTATACCTGCTTTAGGAACTAGTTTATTTTTAGGATAATAAATCATAACTTT
Organism: Viscum album; assembly: GCA_963277665.1. NCBI lineage: Eukaryota > Viridiplantae > Streptophyta > Magnoliopsida > Santalales > Viscaceae > Viscum > Viscum album. The sequence goes on from OY728122.1 coordinate 1,262,327,371, forward strand.
AAAAATAGTTTTTATTTGCAAAATTTTTCTCTATATTAAATAAATTAAAATAATCTATAATACAAATTTTTAAATGAAATATATATATTTTATATTTTAAATTTTAGAATCATAATATTTTTATTAGTAGTCACAGTTTTAATATGTGATTGTATTATGCTAGAAAAAATCACTTATTGAAAATATGTAATTTGATATGTTTTTTGGGTTCATTTTAAAAAAATAAAATTTAATGATTTGATTTAAATAAAATGTATTACATGTATTAAATAATTATAAATAAAACAAAGTAATATTTTCAACTATTTTACTAATCATAGTTAATATTAAAAAATATTAATTTATTTTTTATTACTATGGTTAATATATGGTTTTGCGCTTTACATGTGTTTCTGTTAATTTTTTTTGGAACATAGAGAAATATTATTGGCTAAATTATATTTCATGATTTGAATAATATCATTAAAATTATTTAATATGTATCTTTTTATTTTAGTCATTAATGATAAATTACCATGGTTAAAAAAACTAGTTACGATTGTGGAAACTAAAAGGGTAAAAATTATTAACCGTGGAGGTAAAAGGATTAAAATGTTTAAAACCTGTTCTTTTTTAGTATTGGATGATTATTGATTCCTTATAATCCATCCAACACATTATTTATAAATTTTGGGGGAAATATTTTAATATTTACTCCCCAATAATGAATATACTTTCTTGTTAACAAAAAAATTTAGTTCTCCATGATTATAAATGGGAACCCCATCCCAACACTTATTTACCCCACTCTAACCACTAAGCTCGAGTAAACCATACCAATATATTTCTCCAAAATAATTATGGAAATTATTTAGATTATATTTTATAAGACCCCATTATTTTATGGCAGGTTTTTTTTAAATAAATTTTACCTATTCGATAACTAATGTTGCACAGATCACCGATCATAAAAAACACCAAAATATTATTTTTTAACCTGACCATTATAACCTATTAATTAAATTGGAAATTATGACTATTATTAACTCCATTATGTAACATATAATTTTCCAACCCATCATTAGCGTACAAATTAAGGATTTTTTTTGAATGAAAATAATTTTTATTAAAATCATATTAGTCTCTATATATATGTTTTCTTCTACAAAAAACTGTGTTTATTACTTTCTATGAGAAATTAAAATTTAATTTATTTTTGGAAATTTTTATAAAATTTATTTTATAAAATAAACTTCATTTTTGTATTCACCATGAAAAAATTATCTTAGGATGAAATTTTAAAGTTTTTTTGAAAAGATTAATTTTTCAATGCATATTTAAATATACTGATTTTTACCAAACCCCCATTTTCATTATATATAAAGAAAATTTCATGAATTTAATTTGAACTTGGAGTATCTTGAACAATTTTTATTTATATATTTTATAATTATACCATATTTATATGTTATTTTGTTATAATTAAATTTTTGGGCTTAAAACATGCCTTTCTAAAAAACAAATTTTCACTGTTTTTTGATTGTATAATTTTAATTGTAATTTTGAAACATATTTTGTTTTAATTTTTAAAAAGGATCCCATATTTGTAATTAGGAGGTAGAAATTAGGTTATAATTATATTTCATTTGTATGATGGAAAATGATTACATGTTAAAAAAATATTTAGTGCATTATAAGTAAAATAATATAGGGGATTAATATTAAATAGAAAATATTAAAATACATATAAAAAAACTATAAATGTGTGGTTGTTGGGTTTCATGTTTTTAACCAGAATTTTAGAAATTAATTATGAACAAGAAAATATTTAATTAATTCCAAACCAAATTTTTTGGTGTTTTTTACAACCCCCTCCCACCAAAGATGCCACTACTGAGCTGGAAATGGTGAAATGGGGATAATGCCCCCGAGTCCCGCCTCCAGTAGGCCCTGGAGTGGCGACTAGCACAAAGGTTATGAGTTTTCACAAATATGGGAGGCATTACCATTTTTATTATTTATGATCGCCAAATAGGACAAGTGAACTACCAAAATGGAAAAGACCATGTGTATAGAAATAAACCCAATCCAATCCCACATGAATGTTTAAACAATTCTGAAACAATATACATGTACAAGAATGCTCAAAAGTACAATACTAAAAGAAACAAGAGTACAAAAACTGCAACAAATCCAATTGTCCTGACTGTTAGGTTCCCGAATGGCCCTCGTAGTTCTCCTGGAAACCAGAAAGTAAACATAGGGTGAGCATACAATTATACTTAGTAGAGAAACCTAATGCTCTCGTGCACAGGTGTGGAGACATCGTAATGTCCCATGAGAACAATAGAAGAAACCAAAACCTAGAACGAATTCTATCCAACCAACCTCACCAGCCATGCTCACCAAATACACAAAACAACAGGTAGTAGTTTATAAGAACAAGTATTGGGTTCCACGTACCATTTCCCACTAGCTAGCGGCTATTCCTAACGGTGAACGTTCTGACGCTACCACACTCTTTCTTCCCACACACACCTGGGCCTAAAGAATGACATATCCCGCTCGGACACACCTGGGCCTCACAAACCACATATCTCGCCCGCACACACCTATTCCTCAAACACCACATATCCCACCCGCACACACCTGGGCCTCATAAACCATATAACACGCCCGCACACACCTGGGCCTGCTCCCGAAGATTCTTGGGAACAATACACCTACCCAAAGTGTCTTGGGCTGAATCCACCACAATTGAAACCTACCCGAAGAGTCTTGGGTGTAAGGTCGCCTCAAGCCATCATAGCATATAGAAGAAGGAGTAGGAAGGAACTAGAAACTATGGGGAAAATACCGTCTCCCATGAAATGGGAGTGTTCAGCACTAAGTGCTCAACATGGGTGGGGTGCGACAAAACACAAAGATACAGATATATATATATATATATATATATATATATGTATACCAAACACACAGCCCAACCTATGGCTCCTAAACAGAAAAACTGAGTACGTGCCTCGGAACTGCTACTACGAAGCATGCATACAACAAACAACCCCAACCCCATTTAGGTTTTCAAGTTTCATCAGTAATAGTTTATTATTTCCTTAACTATTGGGCAACTATCAAACTAGATCAAGCGTTTTGTAGAACAAAATCTCTGCCAACCACAAATCAAGTTAGATAAAACAAAAGCAACACAACCCAACCTTTTATCATCAATCAAACCCCATTGATTATTCCCGCGTTCATTATCATTCCCCACAGTTCATTTATCGACTTTCCACTTTCTTTTAATAACACAACCCATTACTACAGACCTGCTGCCACTATAACCACATCTCCACCACCATATCACAAAACAAGGCTCGTGCCACATCATCTCCCCTTTAATATAATTTACCGCTGCCCCATTTCACATCTTATTGGTAACAACACAGGATCCACCCCCCCCCCCTTCACACACCATGTAACCAAGCCAACACCCACATGTTCATTATTCCATTTTGTTCAACTGGGGTGATCCCACAAGTGTTCCAGATTTTAAATCATCCAACTTTACGTGATTAACAAAATTCCACATTCCACAATGTTCCATCAACAAAATGGTCTAGAAAGATAAAGCAACATTTAATTGCGCAAGCAAAGTCCCCCAACGATCATGATTTTGAGTAAGCATAAGCCTATTCAATTCTCAACATAAAAATAGGATAAATAAAGATAAACATAATAACTTCCCCATCCCCATTCTCTAATCCAGTTATTATATTTATTTATTGGTTCAACTGTATCTCACAGAAATAAGAGGATACCCACCCCGCATGATGTACAAAAAGAGAGAAACGAAGGTATGATCCCTACCTCAATAGGTTCTGATCACAACTCTCCCCCAGATCAACTTTAGAAGATGTCCCTCGGTGTCTGTCACTTCTGTCAAAACCCGGAAAAAACTCCTTGGGTGGAAGCTGGTAATGAAATGCCAAAGGGAAAGAAAAAGATCCAAGATCAGAAGTTCCACCTCGTCATTACGATCTCGTGGCTACTGACGGATTGTAAATCAGATCTCGGATGAAGAATTTATGGAGGAAAGGAGCATTAGGGTCTCTTAAGAGAGCTCTACTTAAAGGATAGGAGAGGAGAGTTGTTATTTAAAAAGGAGGAGAGTCCCTCTCCTTTCATAGGCAAGAAAAACTAAAGTACGCGGCATGTAATTTCTAGTACATGGTGTGTACTCGGCCATTTCACACGGTCTCCACGCGGCTTCTAAAACAACATTCAACATGGAACACGGTTGTTGACTGCTCAACAAACAGTTTGAGCGTAACACATATAAGGGAAGGAACTACACGGCTTGTAGTATGGGCTACACAACATGTACTCATTTATTTCACGCGGCAAGGACACAACCTCAAAACGACACACAACCTTTGACTACTCAACACACGGTTTGAGGGTAAAGCATACGCAGGGAGGAACTACACGACATGTAGTATTGGCTACACGGTGTGTACTCATTTATTTCACATGGCAATAACACGGCTTCAACACAGGGTATACCCGGAAAGGTGGTACATGGCATGTACTCACTCTACACGGCGTGTATTTACAAAATTCAAAAAAGTGTGGAAAAATTCCCTTCTACCCTCCAGAACACTTCATGACCCTCTTTTTGACAAAGGAATGGACCGGAGAGGTCTGTGCCATTAAATCAGATACCTCTTAAAACATTCTCATCCCTGAGAATTCAAAAACCAACCTACAGAAACCCAACAAGATACCTCTTAGGGTTCTCATTATAACTGAAACCCAACCAACAACCATAATCATATGTGTAAGTAATTCTGTCTCCTATGTCAAGATATTATCCGCTTTAGGCGGAACTTACGCACCTACACAGGTTTAATCGCATCCGCATTAATGCATCTTGATTAAGAATTGGGTCTTCCCACTTCCATATATTAGGATTTTTCAACTTACACTACCCCCAACACTGTACAACCAACACACTATCCGAACACATGGCATGATAAATTCCTTCTCCCATGTCGAGATATTATCTGCTTTATGTGGAACTGACTCGCTTTCCCGGGTTCAATTGCATCCTGATTAATGGTTCTCAATTAAGGATCGGGTTTTTCCCTCTCCCATATGTCCTGACCCATTACACACTTCCATAGAACAAGGAAACAAAACATCTCACAACCAACAATCCATGAATTCAATATATCAAAGGTAAAGAGAATAACATCAAAACAAAGCTCAAAAGAAAAAATAAAAACACAAGTCAAAACAACTCCGGGTACTGAGCGTGAATCTGAACCTCCCGCTCCCAAGTTCTCTCCTTGAGGCCACCATGCCTCCACAACACATGAACCAAGGAGATGGTTCATCCATGGAGCACCTTCTCTTTTAGATCCTCGATTCTGACTGGTTTTTCCTCAAAGGTCATGTCGTCTCCCATATCTAACACTTCCCAGTCGATAACATGAGAGTCTTCATGTAAGTACCGAAGAAGCTGGGAGACGTGGAAGACGTCATGATCCTTCTCCAACTGAGGTAGTAGGGCTAGCTGATATGCCACCTCACCGACTCGCCTCAGCACCTCGAAAGTTCCGATGAACCTAGGGGAGAGCTTACTCCACTTCCTAAGCCTCTACTACCCCCGTCGAGAGGAAACCTTCAAGAACACATGATCTCCCTCCTCAAACTCCAATGGCCTCCTTCGATGATCAACTTAAGACTTCAAACGGTCATGAGCCGCTATCATCCTCTCACGCACAAGATGGACTTTCTCTGTAGTGCTTTGTACAACCTCTGGCCCAAGAGCACCTGTCTCACCAACCTCTGCCCAAAAAATTGGTGAACGACATGGTCTTCCATACAAATCCTCAAATGGTTCCATGCCAATAGTAGAGTGTAAGATGTTTTTGTAGGGAAACTATACTAAATGAATGTGTCACACCCATGATCCTCTAAAATCCATAACGTATGCCTGTAGCATGTTCTCCAATGTCTGGATAGTCTGCTTGGTCTGCCCATCGGTCTGGGGGTGGAAAGCAGTGCTATGGCATAGTTGGGTGCCAAAAGCATGTTGTAACCCCCTCCATACTCGTGAGGGAAACCAAGTGTCTTGATCTGAGATGATAGTCTTTGGAACTCTATCCAACCACACCATCTGGTCTACGTACCTCTGTGCTAAGGTACTCACCGGATTCGACTCCTTAATTGCTAAGAAGTGAGTTGATTTCGTCAGTCAATCCACCACTACCCAGATAGCATCATAACCACCATGATCTCTGGGTAGTCCTGTGACGAAGTCCATTGAGTTATAATCCCATTTACACTCGGGGACATCTAAAGGATGCAAAAAACCACTGGGAACACGGTGTTCAGCTTTTACTTGCTGACACTCTAGGCATTTAGCCACAACCTCCGCCACTTCCTGTTTCAGCCCAAGCCACCAAAACGGTTCCCTCAGGCCTAGGTACATTTTTTAAACTCCCAGATGCACCTCTAAGTCTGAGGAATAGAACTCACAGAGAACTCCCTCAAAAATCGCCTCCAGAACAAATAACATTCAATGAATGATCATCCTATTTCTGCTATCCTCTAACCGTCCTTCTGGAGCGTTCCCCTGATTGATATGATCCCTTGTTACTTCCGACTCGGAATCTCCCCACTGATACTCTTCCACCTGCTGCAGCACGGAGGATTTCACCGTTATCTAAAACAAACAGCCTATAAAAACTTCTACCCTTGCATCCAAGTGCAAGGAAACCAACTCTCCCATCACATTCCAAGAATCAGCGGATTCCCGAACCACTTCCTTATGTGACTTCCAGCTCAGGGCATCAGCCACAACGTTGCACTTACCTTCAGTGTATCAGTTCTCGAAGTCATAATCTTGGAGAAACTCGAACCATCTCCACTGCTGTAAGTTCAGGTCACACTGCGAGAAGATAAAACTTAATCTCTTGTGATCCGAGAAGACCACAAAGCGCTTCCCAAAGAGGTAATGTCGCCAAAACTTCAGTGCGAACACCGCTGCTGCAAGCTCTAGGTCGTGGGTGGCATTGTTACGCTCGTGAGGGTGCAACTACCTAGAACCATAACAGATCACACCCTTCTTATTCATCAGTATGCACCAAAATCCAAGGCCAGAGGAATCACAAAACACCTCATACAAAAACCCATCCACTGGAAACAAGAGTACTGTAGCACTGACCAACTTCTCCTTCAGGTAGCCGAAAGCTTCCTGGCACTGCTCGCTCCATAGGAAGACCTGGTTCTTCCTATTGAAAGCTGTTAATGGAGCAGAAACTTGAGAGAAGTCTGAAACGAACCTCCGATAATAGCCTACCAACCCCAAGAAACTTTGAACTTCTACCACTCTCTTGGGTGCCGCCCAAGAAACAACTGCCTCCACCTTCGACGGGTTCACTGGCACTTCATGCTGAGACACCACGTGCCAAAAGAAGTGTACTTATTGCGTCAAGAACTTACACTTCAAAAATTTTCTATAAAGCTGGTGGTGTCAAAGGACTTCCAATACTGCCCTTAGATGCTCAACATGCTCCTCCTCTAATCTTGAGTAGATCAAGATGTCATCGATAAACATAATGACAAACCAGTACAGAACTCCCGAAAGACAAAGTTCATAAGTTCCATGAACACAACTAGTGCATTCGTAACTCCAAACGACATCACTATAAACTCAAAGTGCCCATACCGGAACCTGAAAGTCGTCTTCGAGATGCCATTGTCCTTTACCCTCAGCTGATGATATCCAGATCATAGATCAATCTTAGAAAACCAACCGTCTCCCCTTAGCTGGTCAAAGAGATCATCTATCCTTGGAAGGGGGTAATGGTTCTTTACTGTTACCTGATTCAACCTTCAGTAGTCTATTCATATCCTGAGACCACCATCTTCCTTCTTCACGAACAAAACTGGAGCACCCCATGGCGACACGCTGGGTCGAACAAAACCCTTCTCCATCAGATCGTCAATCTGAATCCGCATCTCCAGCAACTCCGAAGGTGCCATCTGATAAGGGGTCATCGAAATTGGACAGGCACCAGGCTGTAAGTCTGTCCGGAACTCAACGTCACGTCGGGGGGTCGAGTCACAACCTCCTCAGGAAAAACATCTAGGAACTCCCCAAAAACCTCTGGAACATCCACCATCTCTATATCAGCAGAAACCACTGATACCCCATCTTGAAAGGAAAAGAGATGCTTCACATGTCGGCTTCCCACCAGATAGCTCCACTCGCCAACAAAATATAAACGCTGCCCATCTACATTGGAGAAAACGAATCTTCATCTGAAGTAGTCTATAACAGCACTAACAGAAAACAGCCAGTCGATGCCTAGGATGACATCATATGGCTACATCTATAGAAAAATAAGATCCCCACTAGATCGATTTGGTCCCAACGTCAGCCCACATCCCCGGAAAACACAAGATACGCTGGTATGACCTCCAACTGGTGTACTCAGCACCAGGGGTACGAAAGGTCTCTCTATTTCTAGACCCAAATCATGGGCTAGACCAGGTGAAACAGAGGAGTAAAAATCTCCCGAATCGAACAAAGCAGAAACAAGAGTGCTAAACAAACAAATCGTACCGTGCTCCACCTCTAGTCCTGCTGGAGCTACCAACTCTACTGGGTGAAACTTTCCACGCACTGCTATTATGCCTCTTTGATGTCGACCTCCTCCCTGACCACGCCCTAGTCGAGGTCCTTGAGGAGCACCCTGAGGTCAGCCTCCTCCTGAAAAGTCTTCCCTCAGAGGAGAAGGGTCCTGCTGCTGCTGGAAGGGCTTTGCCGGCAACTGGTGCTGCTAAGGCGGGCGTTGAACCTACCCACCTCCACCGTACTGAGCTTAGGTCGGGCACCGACTCTGGATGTGACTGAAACCTCCACAAGAGAAACACATCGGTCCTAGGCTCGTGAAAAAGGAATGAGGACATGAAGATCTGAACTAGAACTGCTGGGTCCTACTCCCCACTGGCTTGAATCTAGAAGGTCTCGTCACAGGAGACCTGCTGCTGACTGTCTTCCCTTTAGACGAACAAGGCTAGATCCCCTCTCGTGGTGCACCTCTTTGCCCGTGCATCCTCTCTACAACCTATGCCTTCTTCAGTATGGCCATTTACGCCATAAAGGTAAAGGGGGAGACAACATACTGGAGCGAAGGTAGAATCGCCTCATCCAAACATCTCTCCCGAGACTCCTCATCTTGAAAGAGATCCAGAGAAAAGCGTAGGAGCTCCTTGACCTTGATCCCCCAACTCTCGTAATGACATACTCCCCTACTGGAGGGAGAGTAACTCCTGCCGCTTCTCCACCTTGATCATGGAAGAAAGGAATTCCTCTCAGAACTCCTTATCAATGTCAGCCCACAGAACCTCTACCTCTGTCCTCTCCCCGAGGTAGAGCATCCACCACTGGCCCACCACACCTCTCACCTGACTGATTGCTAGGGGAACCCAATACTCCCTCAGAGAACGGATCAAAGTAAAAGCAATCCACAGCTCCTCAAGCCACCCCTCTGTCTCCATATCCGATGTACTACCCTCGTACGTTTTGAGGGTTTGTCGTTGGATGGAATGGAGAGTCTTCTACCACTGGCTATCTTCCTCCTCTCGGTCAATCCTCAACTGATCGACAGCCAGAATCTGTTGGGCCTCAGCTGTCTGAGCCACCTGGGGACGACGTGCTGGTGCCATATCTGTACACTAAACAAATATCTCTTAAGCCCAAGTAGCAAGGAAATTTCTCATGGTTTAATTTTATCACTTTATTTCTTTCCCAGAACACCCAAATAAAGTAAAACACAATCATTATGATGCATGTAACTTCCCTAGTGTCTCTACCCTGCAATCAATATAGTCTCACTTGGTTGTTAGGTAGGATCATAGTCCTTGCATCAGATCATTGGGGGCCCTAAAATCTCGTGTCCTAGCTCGTCTTCCCTGGCCTATGTCACACACCAAGATCAACCAAAATTGTCTCCCTACCTTCCCACTCAATCCTCACTATGCCTAGCTCCATACTCCATCCTATCTCTCAACCATCAGCCTCTGATACCATTCTGTCACGAACCCCTCACACCAAAGATGCCCCTCCTGAGATGGCAATGTTGAAAGGGGGATAATGACCCCCCCCCCCCGAGTCCCGCCTTCAGTAGGCCCCGGATTGGCGACTAGCACCAAGGGTATGAGTTTCCACAAAGATGGGAGGCATTACCCTTTCTATTATTTAAGATCAAGAAATAGGAAAAGTCAACTACCAAAAAGGAAAAGAATAAGTGTATAGAAATAAAACCAAACCAATCCCACAAGCATGTCTAAACAATTCTGAAACACTGTACATGTACAAGAAAGCTCAAAATTACCATACCAAAAGAAACAAGAGTATAAAAACTACAACAACTTCAACTGTCCCGACTAGTAGTGTCACCGACGACCCTGATAGTCTTCCTGGAAACTTGAAAGTAAACGTAGGGTGAGCATACAAGTATACTCAGTAGGGAAACCTAAAGCCCACGTGAACAGGTGGGGAGACATCCTAATGTCACGTAAGAACAACAGAAGAAACCAAAACCAAGCAAAGAATTATATCCACCAAACCTCACCATACATGCTCACCAAAAACACAAAACAACAGGTAGTAGTATATAAGAACATGTATTGGGTACCCTGCACCATTTCCCACTATCTAGCTGCTCTTCCTAACGGTGAACGTCCTGACGCTACCACACTCTTCCCGCCCATACACACCTAGGCCTCAAGAACCACATATCCTACCTGCACACACCTGGCCCTCACAAAACACATATCCTGCCCGCACACACTTAGTCCTCACAAAACACATATCCCGTCGGCACATAGTTGGGCCTCACAAACCACATAACCCACCCAGACACACTTGGGCCTCATCCCGAAGATTCTCGGGAACAGTACACCTTCCCAAAGATTCTTGGTCTGAAACCACCCCAATCGAAACCTACCCTAAGAGTCTTTGGTGTAAGGTCACCTCAAGCCATCACAACCTATGGAAGAAGGAGAAGGAATGAGATAGTAACTAAGGGTAAAACACCATCTCCGATGAAATGGGAGTTTTCGACACTAAGTTCTCAACATGGGTGGGGTGCGACAAAACACAAAGATACAAATATATATATATATATATATATATATATATATATATATATACCAAACACACAGGCTAACCAATGGCTTGTAAACAGAGAAACTGAGCATGTGCCTCGGCACTGCTACTACGAAGCATGCATACAACAAACAACCCCAACCCCATTTAGGTTTTCAAGTTTCATCATTAATAGTTTAATAGTTCCTTAACTACTGGGAAACTATCAAACCAGATCAAGCGTTTCGTAGAACAAAATCTCTGCCAACCACAAATCAAGTTAGATAAAACACAAGAAACACAACCCAACCTTTTATCATCAATCAAACCCCATTGATTGTTCCCACATTCATTATCTTTCCCCATAGTTCATTTATCAAATTTCCACTTTCTTTTAATAACACAACCCATTACTACAACCCTTCTGCCACTATAACCACATATCTACCATCGTATCACAAAACAAGGCTCATGCCACGTCATCACCCCTTTAATATCATTTACCGTAGACCAGATGACCATATTATTCGAAACAACTCAGGATCCACCCCCCCCCCCCCTTTCACACACCACGTAAGCATGCCAACAACCACATGTTCATTATTCCATTTTATTCAACCGGGGTGATCACACAAGGGTTCCAGATTTTAAATCAGCCATCATTACGTGATTAATATAATTCCACATTCCAAAGAGTTCCATCCACAAAACGGTATTGAAAGATAGGGAAACATTTAATTGCTCAAGCAAAGGCCCCCAACGACCTTGATTTTTAGTAGGCAGAATCCTACTCAATTATCAACATAACAATATGATAAATAAAGATAAACATAATAACTTCCCCATCCCCATTCATTAACCCAGATATTATCGTTATTTATTGGTTCCCCTGTACCTCACGGAAACAAGATGATACCCACCCCCCATGATGAACAAAACGAAAGAGACGAAGGTAAGATCCCTACCTCAACATATTATGATCACAATGATCCCCTGGATCAGCTTTAGAAGATTTCCGTCAATATCCATCGCTTCTATCAAAACCCAGAAACACCTCTTCAGGTGGAATATGGGAAGGAAAGGCTGAAGGTAAATCAACAGATCCAAGATCATAAGTTCCACCTCGTCGTTATGATCTTGTGGCCACTGACGAGTCGTTAATCAGAGCTTAGACGAAGATGTTATGGAGGAAAGGAGATTTGGAGTCTCTTGGGAGAGCTCTGCTCGAAATAGAGGGGATGAGAGGAGTGATTTGAAAAGGAGGAGGGTCCCTATCCTTATATACGCCAGAAAAACTAAATTACATGGCATGTAATTTGTAGTACACGGCTTGTACTCGGCCATTTCACAAGGTCTCCATGTGGCTTCCAACATGGCATTCAACGTGGCCCACGGTCGTCTACTGGTCAACACATGGTTTGAGGGTAACACATACATGGGAAGGAACTACTTGGCATGTAGTATGGGCTACACGGCGTGTACTCATTTATTTCACGCGGAAAGGACACGACCTCAACATGGTACACGACCGTTGACTGGTCAACACACGCTTTGAGGGTAACACGTACGTGGGGAGGAACTACATGGCGTGTAGTATGGGCTACATGGCGTGTAGTCATTTATTTCACATGGCAATGACACGTCTTCAACACGGGGTATACCCAACAAGGTGGTACATGGCGTGTACTCACACTACACGGTGTGTAGTTTCAAAATCCTGAAATTTTTTGGAAATGTCCATTCTACCCTCCTAAACACTTCATGACCCTATTTTTGACAAAGGAATGGGCCGGAGTGGTCCTGGCCATTATAGTGTTAAATATAAACTAATCATTATATAATCACTTAAACCCCCCTCCTCAAGTATAAATACCACTCCTCACTATAAACATTCCCCAAAAAATACATTAAGATATTCAAATCAATGGAAAAAAATAAAAAATAATACCATTGTTTTATATTTCTACCGCACTCATCCAATTTCCAATCCCAAGATCCATAATTTGTACTTCAAGGAGGTGATATTTCAGAGGTAACTTTCTAAAACAACCTATCTTAATTTATTATTATTTTCTACATTCTATTCAAAACATTCATCAATAAATGAATAAAAACTATATTATCATTTATATATAAGAATTTTAAATTTCCAAGGGAAAATATTATATCCATCCAATTTCTTAACTCTTAATATTCATAGAAATGTAACCACTGTCTAAATTAAGGAAGGTAACCATCTCTGTTAAAAAATGATTTTGTTCAGTTTCCATTATCACCATCAAGTATGCTCGTAAAATAATTATAAGGGTATAATTAGATTTTGATTGGTATATTATATCCTATTTTGTTATATATATGTAGTATATAGACATAATATTAAATAAAATAAAACTAGTTAGTGGTGTTCGGAAAACCCTACAAAATATTTAAAACATGTACCATTAAAATTTTATCAAATGAATCATGATCATACATTAATAAAAATTGTATATGATAAAATTAAACTTATATAAGTTCATAAATACCATTTCTATTACCATCTAGTGTTTTATTTCCATTTTACATGAAACTCCATATTAATAAAAAAACAAACAGACTAGGAAAACATGAAATAATCTCACCCAAAACATTTAAAATAATAATATATTATTAATGAATGGGTGGTAAGATGTTATAAAATTATCATAAAAGTTATTATAAATATGAATATTGTTTTTAATGAATTAATGGCTCTTTTTATACATTTATTCATGAGTTTAATGTATGAAAAACTAATGGTAAGAGTGAGGAAAGGGATCCAAGTCACACTTTTACTTCGATGTGATATGTGTCATGATCACCACTAATTTTCATTAATAAAGTATCTACATCTAATTGATATATCATATCAATAATATAGTTATATTAATTGTATTTAGTGATTAATTTAACAGTTATTAAATTTATGGCGCATAGGATTTTGCTGATTACATATTGGTACGTTCTTTTGTAACTCAATTTCTAATCATTGGGTAAAACATATACTTAATTGATTATTAAATGTGAAGATTATGTTTGAGATTATTTTTTTGTTATCTTATATTGTATTTAAACTTGTTTTATGGGGGTTTATAAGTTATAAACATAACTGATTCACTTGATTAATGTACACTTCAATGATTTGAAATTAATTAGTGTTTATATTTTTTGAAATTATATATTTAATGTCTCCCATAAAACAAACTTTTTCATCAATTCTAATGTTTTCATGAAAATTTAATTACAAAAATTTTGTCAATATTATGTTATTCTTTTTAATGTCATTTTATGAATTTTTTTACATTTAATAAAATGATTCGAAATGATTCATTTTTTAATTTCAAAATTATGTTCTTAGTTTATTTTAGAAAAAAATTGGAAGGATTGTTTTTTATCATATACTGATGGAGTAGATTTTCACTACATCATGAATCCTTAAATAATTAATTCACCATTTACTTGATTGCAAGGTTTTTTTTGAAAAACATATTTTCCTTCATATTTACATGGATCATTAGAAAAAAATGATTTAAAAATAAGAAATTAGTATTTTTTCATGAATTTTATCAAGTGATATTTAAAAAAAGTCAATTTATTATTACATTATTTTTTGTTACATATTATTTACCAGGTATATTATTCAATGATATTATCAAACTTTTTTATGTTTTTTATGTTTATGGTGGAGAGATATTGATGAAACTAATTTTGTTTCCATCAGTTCTTCTATAATGAAACATTAATTAAACCCAATTACATTTCATTAGTTTTTATATGATTTAATTTATTCACGAACACATAAGTATGGTGTTCATTATATGACAGTGGTTAAGTTATAAACAATTATTATGGTTATGTTTTTACAACTAATTTAGGTTACCTTATATCCGATGACAGATGTGACAAATATATCCCTCCTGAGATGGATAGGATTGATACTGGATGTGAACTCAATTCAGTAACATATGACTATAACATGGAGTGAACTCATTTCAATATGGGACATTATCAAATATGGTGTTCTTGGGAGTGAACTTTTTTTCTACGATAGTTTGGGAGGGTGACCCCATTCCACTATGGGCAATGAAGTTCCACTGGGGAAGGTTGTGTGTCCCACCTAATATTTGTTGCTACCCATAGAGTTCCCTTATGTGATTTGGGAATGAGCCTTGACAACAAAGGTAATGATTTTATATTCTTATGTCTATGAAAAAATTCCATTTCATATGCCAATTTTATTAACTCAGGGATCTTGATATTTATATACTAATGTCATAAAAAATTATAAGAATTATTCTATGACTCATGATTATGATCTTTGATACGCATGGAATAATTTTGAATGTTATGATCATGGTCATATGAACTTATGCTCATGTAATGATTGATATCTCCCTCATTAACACCTTTAGAGAATCTGATCTCACCCATTTCATAGGAATGGTTTCCAAGTATATGTATAAATATTTTATGTGTTATATTTTAAAAGGGTTCTAGTTTTGAATTAATAATATGGTGATTGTGTAGTTTTTCTATGTATCTATTGTCTATGATTCCATGTTTCAAAAGGCAACAAAACCATACCAATATAATATGATTTTTTAATGTTATGTCATGGATATTAATATATATTGATGTGAAATCAATTAATGAAAATTTTGGTACATTATTGTTGTTATCATAGAAGGTTTTAGTTAACATTTTGGAAACTATGACATGAAAACCGTTGTTAAAACACAAAATTTCCAACTAGTTTACAATCACAATTTTTTCGAAACGATATTGAATTTCCAAGGATTAAAACTATCACTTCATGTATTAACATTTTATAACAAATTTTCATGATTTTTTTGTTTCCCACATTGATTATTATTTCTCAAACTTTGATTTTTGGGTTTTATATAATGTATATAACTAGGAGGATTCATGTTAAAGGTGAATGTGGTGGACAATAGAATGATCGTATTCTTCAGTAACCGAAGGAAACAGGACCCGGAAGGTTGCACATTGATAATATTATTAATCATAAACCTCTTAATACTATCAAGAATATAAAATTTTTTGATTTTTATAACATGTATAATAAGAGAAAGATTGAGTTTCATTGTGACCATAGAAAAAATAATGTTTAGTTTTACCCATGTAAAGCTTGTGTGAAATGGAATCAATGATAATGTTTCAATGGATATAAAAGGTTCAATGGGTGTTAAAAATACATACATAAATAATGTAATTGTAAAGGAAGTTTATAAGGTTTAATTAAAGAAATTCATGAGAATAATTTTCTTCCAATCAAATAATCGATATTTAAAGGTTTTAAAAGTTGAATGAATGGGAGTTATGAAAATCGATGACCAAGGGGGAATGATTATGAAGATAATCATATAGGTTTTTTATGTAATGGATATATTTTTGGGAATGAAAATACAAAAAATAATAAATGATATTGAATAAATGCTAAGGAATAAAATTTAAAATCCCCATTTATGATTTATGAAGGGAGTGGCATAAATGAGTTAATATATATTATAATTCTATAATGATGTTTTGAAAATAATTTTATACGTTTATAGAAAAATGAAACATCTATGAATCACACTGAAATCATTTTTTCTGATGTTTTTGAATGTATATAACGAATGATATTGGTATCCATGAATAGTTTTTGAGGTGGTAAGATGATAATTTTTGTGATCACATGGTTAACAGAAAGATAACCCATAATATGTTAATGATTTTGGGTTAATAATTTGAAAAAGAGATGTCTTATTATGAAAAAATAAATGGGATTGTATTTATGACCATGTAATTAATTAGTAATATATGTAGTATGTGGTATATGGATTGTAAATACAGAATTTTTTGATTCATAGATTGAGGAATGAGATAATTTTTTAATGAATACATGTTTTCACTAATTATTTATGGTAACTATGTATATTAACATGTTTCAGGATAATATATGATAATGATATTCACATTATTGGTGTTTGAAAATTAAGATATAAATCATGTTTTTTGTGGGATTAATGATAAGTTGATTTTAAGAATTTAGGGATATTCATTAAAATGTTTTGGTTTTTCATTTTTCTAAAAGGACTATATAGTTAACCATTTTTGAAATATTTGGAATTGACATATAGATGTGGTTTTAGATATTAATGTATTACTTTCCAATATGAATATTTATTCATATTGTATAACATGTGATAACAATTTTATTGTGTAGACAAGAGATAGAAGGAATGGCTTGTCATCCCCTTAGGGGTCTTAACATCCCATAGTTTTTCATGAATTAGAATTTCAATATCATTTCATGGTTTATATGATGGAACATAAATTCATCACATAATAGGAAAGGATTGATATTATAATTTGTGACAAAATCTAGTAAGTATATCTTATCAAAGGATATTGAAATAAAAGGTTGTCATATTATCGTTATTTATATTGATATCAATTATCATTTTCAAAAAAAATTGGCATATCATTTTTTGGTACTTACATTAATAATGAAAAATTTCCCTATCATTCTCCACAACAACATGATTGTTATAATTCTCTTATATGACCATATTTTCACCTTCAACTAAGATTATTTTAATTACAATCGAAATTATTTTGGAGATATTAACCCTTTATTTTCCATCTTTTTTAAGAGGGTTTAATATAGAACTATTTTATGATGTGGGGTTCACACAATGTAATTCTCAAAAATCTACCTTTTATTTTTGACATTATATTTCAAAATACAGGGATGAAATAGTTTTTTATTGGAAATTATATATCATATTGGGATGTAATTTTATATATTGGTGCTTCCAAAAATCCTCTCTCATGTTAATGATGTATCCAACTTTTCTCTCTTGAGGAAGTAAATACCTGATCTTTAATATATATTAAAATCAGAGTTCATACTACATTAGAACTATCATTATTATAATGAAAAATTAGTAGATATTCTAGATCCTAGATATAATGTTATATGGAATTTGAATATTGTACTGGTAAATGTTTTGTGGAGAAACCACATATTTGAGGAAGTTATATGGGAACTTGGGGATTTGATGAGGATGAGTGTAATGACCCAAAATTTTATCAATGGAAATTCCATTCTTATTTTTATTTCATAAAGTATAAATCACATGAAATCAAATATAGTATATAATTAAAAATTCATAAATTAATAATGAATTGTATATGAGGAATTTCTCTAAGTTAAGGGACTTATACCAATGGAATAGTAACTTAACCCTTGGAAAGTTAACATGACATTTAGTAATAGAAATTTTTTTAATAATATAGTAAACACTCTAATAAATGTATAAATAAAATTGAGGCATCGAATATATGAATGTCTGATATATTTATATCATAGTATATGTAAATAAATGCATTAATTGTTTATAATTATGTGTTGTGATTTTTTGTATGCCCTAAATATATAATTAATATTTCATTCTGAATATATTAAATTAAATGAAATTATTTTCCTAAATTTTATTCACAATTTAATATTTTTTTCCTTATTTTTTCATATAATTTTATTAGACCACAATTAATTTCTCAAAGTGTTATAACATCAGCTGTAATGTTATAATTTGTATTTTCTGAGTAAATGATGATTGTAATTAAAAATTAAATTTATATTAATTAAAAAATTATTTTCATGATATGAAAATTATTTTTTAATTCTATAGCTCAAAATTATCTAGTGTTAATTTTCTTGATTTTTATAAAATACTTGAATTTTATTTGTGAATTGTCAAATACTATAATTTATGGAATTTATACATTATATAGTAATATATATTATTCGTTGAGTCATCACTAATGTAAGAAACATCATCACTAAATCCCATTAAACATTTTAATATATATAGTTATAATTCTCAAACTATTCATAGTCTTGAGCCAAAATAATATACTAAAGAATAAAATAATGAGAAAAAATGCTTCTAATTCCCTATAAATACAACCCATCACCACCACTTCTCCTCACATAACCCATAATTTTAGACATACAAGAATTCCACCAAATACTCTTATCAAGACCCTCCTATACTTCCAGGAGATCATAGTCTCGTCAAAATACCAAATCCTTTTCCCTATGGAAGTTCTCAAGGAGAATGATTCAACAGATAAAGTCATCTTTACTCTCATTTAATTTATTTTTAAAATATTTTTTTATAATTATTTCATCACCTACGATCATCGAAATGAAATTATATCTCTAATAACATACATAGAAATTAATTTTATTATTCTTATTAAAGGATCCATCATCAATCCCTTTATCATCTTCCTTTTATTCATAAAATGAAAGCGTCATCTGTGAGGTGTTCATTAATCTCCTCGCAGGATGACATGTTTCTCTTTTACCTTACTACTATTAAGGCAGGTATTGAAGTAATTAAAATAGAAAAAATATATTTTTATATGTATGTCATAACCCTTTATATATTTTTTAAGTAACATATTTACTTAATAATAAATTATTAAACAATACGAGTTTGTTGTGATCAAAAAGCTCGATAATAATCTAAATGATTATCATAAATTTATTATCTAATGATTAATCCTCATAAAATATAAAAAAAATGACATATATAACTATTTAATCTTATTTATGTTCATTAATATATTTTAATTTTAATTATGTAAAATTATTCTAATGGTTCATGATTTTCCAAACTTATATACAAGCGAAATGATCATGAAAACAAAAAAACTGAACACTACCAAAAGATGAAATTGGAATCTATAACTCAATGAAAATATCATAAATGATCTTTATAAAACTATAATGATATAAAATAAATTCTTAATGTTTCATGATTTTTGAATTAATAAATTTAATTATAATATCATATATATTAATAAGAAGAAATCATTTGGACATATGGTTAGAAGAATTATCCAATCCAACATCCATTCCTTAGGTTTTCCCAATTTCCATCTATTTTTAGTATAGGTGTTCCATTAATGTTCATTAAATATAATTTAATTATAATAACCTCTTATTTTATATGCATACATGTTTCTAATCTAGTTTTATGAAAAATGAAATTAATTTTTAAAATGAAATATTCTTTAAGAAAAAATATATTTTATTCTTCTTATTAGATTATTTATTTTTCACTAGAGATTTTTTATTATCATACCAATCAATATATAATATCATAATTTTGGGAACTAAATTTTTTTGAATGTATTATTTTTGAAACGAATCACATTCCTATCCATGGTATATTATAGGTCCATAAATTAAATATGTGGAATGCATGATAAATTAAATTTTCTGATGTAATATGTCGACCAAAAATTATATTTCTCATGCAAATGTTATGATGTTATGGTGTGCCTAAAATTTTATATATCTCCAATTTATTAGGTATTGGGATGAATCTAATTTGACGAAGTGAAATGTGTTTGAACATGATGATAATTTTGTTCACAACTCTACGTGGAATTTGACCACTATGACATGGTGTTTCAGTTTATTTCATTTCCACATTCCTTTTTGATATCTTATGTTTCGTATTAGGATTTTGGTTAGGATCATTTTCATATATTTTTCTTATGATGATTATGCACAGCCGTGTTTCATTTCTGTTCTTCATCTTGTTATTGGGATTTTAGCTCACCCCATTTTGATTTATATCATCAGGTGAATAATTGTACTAAGGAGAACATGAGGTCTAGTAAAAAGATATATATGAAGAAATTAAATAATTTTTTTATGTTTTATTCTGTAAAAGTATTGTATGGTCGTTATATTCCCAAAATAATAGCTGTTTAGATCATATCATTGTAACACTTTTATGTAATATATCATTAAAATTATGTAACAGATTTTTAATTCATAAAGGGTTGATATAGTTAGTATCGGAGAAATTTTTAGTTAATTTTGGAATTATGAGTATATAACCTTAATGAATACCCTTATTAAGAGACTATGTATATGTAAGAACCCAAGAATATATTATTAAGAAAACTGTCACAATAAAAGAACCCACAAGATATTACTTTAATCATAATTGTTTAATGGAATAAATCATTTGTTCATGACTTGTTAACTTATATTTTTTTCTATCCATTTCTATTTTAAAAAAATAGTGTTATCAATGAGAAATCAAGCCAATAAGAAATACAAGGGAAAATGCATTTATTTCCCAAAGGATGTCCAAAATGCATTGGGAGGTGGAGTTGAAACTTTCATGGTTATTCTTAACTAGATGACTTATGAAATAAATAATATCCTTAATAATTTGGAAGAACCACCTTCACCTAAGAGGTATAATGTTTCTATTGATACTTGTTACATAGCAATGACCATTGATATCTAGTGGATCTTTCAATCCATTAGTCAGAAAATAGTGGATCAACTAAATTATGAAGATATTTGCTTTACTTTTATATTATAAGAAGTAGATGGTGCCTTTGTATTTTTATAGTCTAGATGGATAGGAGGATCAATGGTGGGTGCTAATTAAGAACACAAATCAAACTGGATATATTGGAGAGATAGAGTGGGAGGACTTTTATACAGAGATTCTTAATAGGTATTTCAATTGAATATTTCATACAAATAATGAGAGGGAATTCATATAAATGATGAAAAATGAAGGTGAATATGAAATTGGCCTACTAAGAAAATTTCACAAGGCATGAAAGGTGCATTTCTAGATTTGCTAACAATAGTGATAGAAAAATTTAAATAATATTTATGGACTAAAACCATAATTTCAAAAGGATCTAGAA
The DNA here is from genome assembly GCA_963277665.1 of Viscum album. Classification (NCBI taxonomy): domain Eukaryota; kingdom Viridiplantae; phylum Streptophyta; class Magnoliopsida; order Santalales; family Viscaceae; genus Viscum; species Viscum album. Next base: position 1,262,349,293 of record OY728122.1, read on the forward strand.
ATTCAAGACATTGTTAGTTATTAAGAAGTTAATCGATGTCCTCACAAAGTGGAGATAAATATTGGAGATTGGTCACATGGATATGATGATATGAAATGAATGATAGTGTTTTAAGCTGGACAATATAATGAGAATGTTTCTAGGAAAAATAAACCACGCATATGTCCTTATAGTGGTATGAAGCATCAAGGGGGATACCTAAAAGGTATAGAGAAGTGTTCTATGTGTGGGAGAGATATCCTCTAAGCTCATGAATGTTTATGAGACATGGGTATACAGTTAAATGGTTTGAAGTAATGATGGGAACCACCAATTTTTCAATGATTCATCTATAGGGAGAAAGAGAACAATGCAAGATAGTGCACAAAACCTTGAGTCCTCGAGGGTAATCCACATCATTAGCCACCAATTACAATATAGAAAGGGAAGGCTTGTGCCACTACTAATGTTGTGATGGTTCCATATAGTAAGGTGGTTATGGGTATGATAGTTACAAATTCAGGAATAACAAACATATTATTGGATTCTAGTATTACGCAGTCTATAATATCATGAATGTTTAGTAGAACTATTAAAACAACACATGAAAATATGTATGTTGACTTATCTATGAGAACAAAAAAACATAAATTAGTTCATCTACTTTTTATAAGTCCACCCTAATTAATTTTTTTGTAATGAACATCCACGAAAATCAGGTCTTACATCCTTTCTTAGAGTTTGATTCTATATTAAGCATGGATTGAATATCTTTATACCATGATTATATAAACATTCAAGAGAGGGAGATTACTCTTCACATCCTAATGCTTCCTAAAATTATATACAAGTGTAATGAGTAGGATGAATATTCTATGGATCCATCATATCATGTGGTGATATTATTTCCTTATAAGAATAAATATCATTCCCAAATGATTGAGATAAAGGAACGAAGAATTATTGATGACATGCACATTGTGAGGGACTACATTGATATGTACCTCAAGGAATTTATTTAACTTACACATGAATGAGAGATTTAGTTCACAATTGGAATTAATCTTATATCTATTCCTATATCATATACACATTAGTATATAGCCACCCATGAGACGGAAAAATGAAAAATCAGTTACAATGGAATTTTGACAAGGGTTTTAAACACACAAGTGTATCACCATTTGATGAAATATTCCACTTCATCAAGAATAATGGTAGATCAATGTGCCTCTATATTTATTAATCTAATCTAAAAAATCAAGATAAATAAGATTTCCCCCCTTACATAGATAAGTGAATTGTTTAATGAACTATTTTGGACCATGTATTTCTCTAAGGTGAGCCTTAGGTCCGGATATCACCAATTAAATGTGAGGATTGAATATATTCCCACAAAATCCAATAGAATGATATATAGAAACTATGAGTTCATAGGGATTCCCTTTTGGCTCTCTAATGATCTAGAAATTTTCATTGAATTAATTACTAGATTTTTATGAGATTACCTAAACAAATTGGTGGTGGTCCTTATTGAGGATATTCATATATACTCTAAGATCAAGGAGGAACCCAAGGAGAATTTGAATACTGTGCTAAGGACATTTTCATGGGAGGAACGTAATGAAATGTATATTAAATGCGAGTTATGAATTGAAAAAGTGTCATTATTGAGGCATGTTGCCACCAAAAAAGTAATATGTGTGGACCCATTGAAGACAATGGCAATTGAGAAGTACCTCAGGCCAACATCTGTAAAGGAGATCATTAGTTTCCTTGGTCTAGATTGATATTATCAGTGATTTGTGAAGAACTTCTCATGATATAAATAATGATTAACCTAACATACATTGATGGTAGAAATGGTTTTCTAGACTAGTTAATGTGAATACTACTTCATAGAGTTAAAAAATAGGCATATTAACATGAAAATACTCACACTACTGATAAGTGGGGAACTCTATATAGTATATAATAATGCTCAAAAAATCATTAGGCTATGTATTGATGAAAAATAATAAATTGATAGATTACACCTCCATAACATAGAAAATTAATGATAAAAAATATCATAACCCTGACTTGGAGTTGGATGTTGTGATATTTACAATGAAAATATATATAAATTTTCTCTATTTAGAGAAATGCGAGATTTATACTGATTAAAAGAGACTAAAATATATATTCACATTGAAGGATCATAACATGAACAACTGAATATGGTTAAATATCATCATGTATTAAGGCTACTTGATCCACTACCATCATATTTTTATAAATATATATGGAGCTTCTCTAAGTATAAAGGATCCTGTAACATTATAAATAATGAGAATCCATAAGGATCTAATCATCTTGGAATTGAAAAGGAAGTACATTGGAATAATTAATAGAGGAATATCATCAGCCCTTTATCAAATGATTTTTCAACATTCCCTTATAGAGAAAATATATGATTCCTAGATAAATAATGTTGAAATTCAATATAATTTAGATGATATGATAAAGTATAAATCCTCAGATTTTAAAATTAGAAAGGAATGAGTTGTATGATTTGGTTCATGATTATGTGTACCATCTAATCTAGAGATAAATAAAGAGCTTATAAATTAAGCACATAGAACAACCTTCATGATTCACCAAGGGAACATAATGATTTATCAAGATCTCTGAGAGAACATTTAATGGTAAAATATAAAGAAGGTTGTTGCTGAATATACATAAGTGTTCCTCGTATGTCAGCAAGTGAAAGATGGATTAAGAAATTATAATGTGAGGATGCAACCATTTAGAAAACAAACATAAAAATTAGAAATTATCACCATTTAAATTATCACTAGACTTCCAAAGACACCCTGAGGAAACAATGCTAAATTTGTTGTTAGGGACCATCTTACAAATACATCTAAATTTGTCACAATTTGAGAAGACTAGTCTATGGATTAAATTGAATGGATTTACATTAGAGAATTGGAAAGGATTCATGGTGTACCACTATAAATTTAATCTGATTGAGATCTGAGAGTCACCTCTATGTTATATAAAATTATCTAACATACTCTAAACAATGAGATAAACTTATGTAGGGATTATCATCCTCAAACTATTGGAAAATTTGAACAAATTATTTAGACCCTAGAAAAAAATTGAAAATGTTCTATGGATTTAAAATATAGATGATACCGACATTTTCCTCTATTTGAAATCTATTACAACATTATTTTCTAATCGAGCATCCAAATGGGACCCCATGAATCCATTTATTGGAAACTATGTAGAACACCAGCATGCTGAGATGAACTCAGTGAACACAAGATTTCAGGACCTAAAATGGTAGAAGTAATGGTGGAAAGGTGAAGAAGATCTATTTAGACTAACACCGATTAGACCTTGAGTTTAAGGTTGGATACATGGCATTACTCAGTTCATCTCCATGTAAAAGGATCAGGAGATTTGGGAATATTGTAAAGGTGAGTTCGAGGTATAACAACCCCTTCAAGATTCTAGATCAATTCAGATTTGTGTCATAAAATTCGTACTTCCACTATCCTTGTCTCATGTATATGAAATATTCCATGTATCCGTCTTGAGAAGGTCCATACGAGATCCCTCGCATATACTAAATCTATAGGTGGTATAGTGGGAAGATTATCTCTCTAATAAGGAAAATACAATGAATATCACATACCATAGAGATAATGTTCTACATAATAGGAATACTCACCAGGTCAATGTTCTTTTGAAGAACCATAAGTAAGTATATGGAACAAGGGATGTGAAGGAGGATATGATAGATAAGTGTCCTCACTTATTTTCACTATAGTATGTAAAATGAAATTTCGAGGGTGAAATTTCAGATGGGAAAAATACACTGAATTGAAATATTATAAATAGAAATTCCATTATTGTAATTATTTTATAAAGAATAAATCACATAAAATCACCTATAGAACATAGTAAAAACATTTTTAAATGAATAATGAATTGTATAATAGGTATTACTAGAAGTTATGGAAACTGTACTAGGGGAATATTAACTTGACCCTAGGAATAGTAACATGGCCATAATGAATAATAATCTATCCAATATAATAGTAAACTCAACTATACAACATATGAATAAATTATTTTTTTTATAAATGAAAGTATTATATAATTATGTTATACTATAAGAAAATATATGTCTAAAAAAAGTAATTAACAATTGGATTTTTTTAGATCATATATATTTAATAATAATTTTATGAGTAAATATATAATTTAAAATAAAATTTATTTTCATAAAATGGATTCCTAAATTTATATTTTTTTTATTATTATTTGAATATATTTTTTATGAGATCTTATCAAATTATTCAAAGTGTTATTAAATTAGATATAAATTTAAAATCGGTATGTTTTGAGAGAATGAAAAAATAAAAAAAAATAACATCTTGAAGATTATTTTCATGAAAGGGTATTCATTTCTGATGCATACTGTTTGAAAAATGGTTAGAGTGATTTTTTGGAATTTTTCTAAAATACCTGAATCATTATTGAATAGTAAAATATGATAATTTTTCGTATTTATACATTATATGATTAAATATACTATTCCGTCATTCATAACTGATGTAAGAATAGTAATATATAAATATACATTATTATTTTAATATAATTTGTGATAACTGTAAAACTATTCATAGTCCTTATCCAAAATAAAATTTAAGGAATAAAATTATTAGAAAAAAACTCTATACTCACCTATAAATACCACTCATCACCACCTATTCTCCTCACACCATCCTATCTTTGATCCTCATCCATATTCTACCCAATACAATTCTATAGTACCTCCCATGTTCCCAAGATCTCTTGGAATTATGAAAAGATCAAACATTTTTTTATAAGGAGGTTCTCATGGGCAAGGAATCATGTGGTAAATTATGCATTCTTTTATTTTAATTTCTTTTTAGGGTCTTTTATATACTTAATATCTTTTCAACTCACCTCTTCCAATTGAAATTGTAACTCAAGTACCTTAAAATTACTATTATTTTCATATAAAATTTGAATAATCCATCACTAATCCCCTTCGATGATTCCTTGTATTCATTAAACTAATGCATCGTCTCTGAGGTGTTGATATATCACCATCAAGAATGACATGCTTTCATTTTTCCATAATTCCATTAAGTCTAGTAGTGAAACCATTTTAATGTTTAAAATGTATTTTAAATTTTAAATTTTAAATTTTTTATGTTTTTAATTAACATATTCACATAATACTAAATGACAAATCAAAATGTGTTCATTATGCTAAAAAATTCCATAATAATATAAACATTATCATTAATTTCATATATATTTACTAATAATCATTTAATATAACCAAAGGATATTTTTAAAAAAATTAAATCGTTTTATGATCATTAAATACTTCTCATTTAAATTATGTAGATTTATTCAAATTTGATAGGAATTTCCAAACATATATATAAGCAAGCCTATATTGAAAACCCAGAAAACGAACACTCCAGAATCATGAAATTGAACTCTATAACTCATAGAAAATCCCATATTTGAACATACTAAATCTAAAATGAATAAAACAAATTTATGAATGGTTATTTATTTTTTAATTAATAAATTAAATTTTATTGTATATGTTTTTAATATGAATAATGCATTTGGAAAAAAGTTATAAGGAATTCTCGAACCCATGTTTTATTCCATGGGGTGTCCCTCTTCCGCTATATTTATTATATAGATGATGCATTAATGATCATTATATATTATTAATTTATCCTCCACTTTTTATTTCTTCATATAAATGTTTTAAATCTAGTTTAATGACTATTGAAATGATTTGTCCAAAATAAATATTATTTAAAAAAATACATGTTTTACTTCTCATTAGATTTATTCATCATCACTCACAATTGAGGATTGTTATTCCAAGTATAATATTCCATATTTAATTTGTGAAATAAAAGGTTTATGAACTTTTTATTTGGTAAATTATACTCGTTCGTTTCCACAGTTTTTTTTATCTCCATGATTGATGTACGTTTTTTAAAAATGTTTGGGCGGAAACCTCCTTTATTATTAAAGAAAAGTAAAGACCTCTATTGGTCTGAGTGGATAATCATGAGGGGGGTGAATTGACTTCTAATAAAAATTTATTTTAATAATATTTCTCTTAAAATTACCCTATTTAAAAATAAGTTAAAATATAGTGAATTTATAAAGATTTTAAATGTTCAATTAGATTCACAATGATTGATTAGGTCTCAGTTAGTTTAATCATAAAATTAAATTAACTTTTGAAACTAACTTACTAGATCACAATAAGTATAAACACTTGATAATTCAACTTTCAAAGTAACTTTAAAACAAATTGTATTTCAATGTAATTAGCAGAAGAATATAAAATATGTAGAATACATTAGACTCAAACTAAAATGCCCAGTATATGTAACCATGAGGTTCAATCTCAAGCCGAGACTTAGTCCTCTCAAACAATTTATATAAATTGATCCACACCCTGGATCTGGGTAAACAAAAGTGAAAACACTATCCAGGTACAAAGACCGCTACCACAGTTCTTCGTGGGAAAACAAACAATATCTCACAGGTTTTTCAGGTCTTACATGACCTCTACCACTATCCACAGTGGTTTTCATGGATGTTATAGAGTTTTAATGAGGATTTAGAAATCCTACAACTTAGCATAGTAGACAGTGTGTGTATGAAATATACAGAGTATACACACTACTCGAAATGTAAATAAAAGAATCACTAAAAGAATGGATAAGAGTGTAGAATTCTCTAGTGATGTGAAGTGCAGCTCTAGACACTTTTGATTTATCAGAAATGCTTCTCAGTCCTTCTCTGGTTTTCGTCTGAAAAATAGAGTATCGTTTTCTTTCTTGGTTTTCTGGTTCAGCTTATCAGCTTGAGCACATGGAGTGTTCATAGTAGGTTTTCACTCAAGATGCAGCTTGTGTTCTCCTCAAGAATGAGTGGCTTCGTGTATGTCCAGTGATATTCCAGTATGAATTTAGATTTTTCCTTTTGTGTGAATTCACATCTTTTCAAGGTTGTTCATCCCTTACCTTTTACACCCTTCACGTGCCTTATTAGTTCATGGATTCTCTATGATCTGCACGATCTTTGTCCTTACTTTTATTGATTTATCTATGGTAAAAAGAATGATTACATTTTTTGGGTACTAGGTACGGTTCCCTTACTTTCCAACAATACACATTAAATAACATTGATTGCATTAAAATCAGAAAATATAACCACTTATTTATTAAATAAATAATATTGAGAGTATAGAGTTTGACTGGTCAGTCTTTCATCAGTAGCCTTCTGTAGGTAGTGGCTGACTTTACGTAACAGTGACCTTCCATCGGTAGCTCTTTGATCATGTACCAGTAGGTAGCAGTTTGAACTTGTATCAGTAGCTCTTGGTATCAGTAGCTATTTGATCTTGTATTGGTAGCTCTTGGTATTGGTAGGTGTTTGATCTTGAATCAGTTGCTCTATATATAGGTGACTTCATCTATCAGTAGACTTTGCTTCTATCAGTAGCTCATTTTGTATAGGTAGCTTCATATCGGTATACTTCCTTATGTCATTAGACTTACTCATATCAGTAGACTTACTCATATCAGTAGACTTACTCATATCAATAGACTTACTCTATCGGTAACTCGGTAGAATTGTTATATCGGTAGCTCAGTTTCTGTCTGTAGCTGTCTGTATCATTGGACTTGTACATATCGGTAGCTCTACGTATCGGTGACCTTATATTATCGGTGACAATGTCTATTGGTAGACTAAGTACCGGTAGATTTGTATCAGTAGCTATAAGCAAATTAGTGACTAAATACTTATCTGTTTTATACAGAACATACCCGATTGAGTTAGAATTAATTCAAAACCTATATAAACAAAGATTAACATACTTCAAGGAATATTTTAATATTATTATCTTTTGGATAATATAATATCATATATTAAAAGAATTAATATATAGATAAACATAAATTTATCAAAGTATGTGAAAGCATAATTGGGATTATCAAAACAGGTGAGGTCATCAATCTCCATATTTTTGATAATCACAATTTATGATATTACAGTTTTAAAATAATGAGAAATTGTATCAGAGGATATATCATTAAATTCAATTGTATCAGAGAAAACAGTATATTATAGAACATAATGTATCAGTTGTAGAATTAAATGCAATGGTATCAAAGTTACAAGTTACAAATAATAGAAAATATTTATCCCCCTTTGATAATATTTCTCCCCCTTTGATAATATTTCTCCCCCTTTGTGATAATCAAAAAGTGGGAAACAACAGAGAGAAGGAACAAAATGGAAAATAGAAAGATATTTTTATTTCATGTTACAAAACGATACGAGTAAATAAAACAAAATACAAGGGATTTCTATCAAATATCATAGCCACATATTCAATCCACGTCCTCAATGTGCGATTTTCGCTTGGGATCAGATGAGGATTTAGGCTATATGTATGTAGGTGTAGTCATAAGAACACCAGAAATTATCACAGGAGGCTTAGCCACTGAAACTATTCCTGGCATGTACTGAGTAGTTCTTTGAGTGATCATAGGGGTAAGGACTCGGATGGCTTGGGCTGGGGTCATCTGAACAGGAGAAGCAGTACAGGTAGAGGGAAGTAAGGCTGGAGGTATAATCACTGGCCTAGCATCGATATGCAAGAAAGGAAACAAGAGATTTATGAAATCCATAATTATTCCTCCTCCTCCCTCCATAGAAGATATGAAATCATCCTTGTTCTCCATGATGTTTTCCAAGGCTGGAGTCAGTTATCGTAGCTTGCTGTCATTCTCTCTGAAGTCTTGATTGATAGAAGGTATGCTTAGGATTTCTAAGAGATGTTTGATGTGATTTTTGAGTTGTTGTTTGGTATAAATTCTTTCAAAATAGTAGTCTACCTTTTCTTTCACTTATTTATGAGAGGCAGAAGATTCTCTCATATATTCTTGAACTATCTTCAATATTTCTCAAGATGAATCTCTAGTAGAAATCACCACTTTTCTCAAGTTGGATGAGTCCATAGAGCAACTGGTTGATTCTGAACCAAGCTCCTCCTTCATCACAGCTCGAATCTGGTTTACTTCGAGTGATGGTCTGGAAGCTAGAGAACCAATAGAGAAGGTTACTGTTCCCTTGAAGTTTTTGGTCAACCCACTGATAAATGTTTTGACTTGGGAATCTTGGCTTCTAACATGATCTTTCATGGGGGTTTTAAAACCTTCAAACAATGATACTATGTGGCTCACAACACCTTTGACAGAAGCTAAATCTTTATCTTCTTGGGATTTAGAACTCATATAGTATTCTAAAGAGATAACATATTTCATTAGAGCTTCAACATCTTATTCAAGTCTAGATACTTGAGTCTGGAAAGCTGTAACTTCATCCACTATTTCTGCCACAATGGATGACATATTACAACCGATAAAGAGTTCAAAAAGATTTTTCCAAATTGCTCATTTATTCAACAAATAAATGATTTAACTCTACAACAGAGGCACCAAAAGACTATTTCAGATCATTCTTTAAGGATTCAAGATCAGCCCTAGTGATCATATTAGTAGGAGAAACCACAACATGTGCTCCTTCAGATACTATACTGGTTACTGAGTAATTCATAATCGATTGAATTGATGACACCATTGAAGCTGACATATTCTTTTTTTCATCCACAAAACTGAATTTGAGATCAGACTTGAGCTTGTCCAGATCATGCATTCTGACCACATCTTCTTGTAACAACTCAGACTGAACATCATAATTGATATTTGGTCTATTTAGAGATGCCTCATTATCATAATTGGTATAGTTCAATCCAAAAACTACAAAACATGGGTTTTCTGCCCAATCCTCAATATCAACAACCACTGAAACACTGCCAAATCTGGTTTGATGCTCCCCCTCAACTGGTGAATTCTCTTGTACATCAAGAGAATTCTCAGCAGTTCTTTATTCCTCAGAAGAATCTTCTACAATCAATTCAATCTCTACACCAGCTGCAACAGCAGGAGGCACTTCTAGATTAGGCACAGATCATTCCATCCCAACCACTACTTCTTTATCAGGCACAACTAAGCTTCCCATCGATGGAATCAGACTTAAGCACACAAAATCAGAGGTTTCAGATTCATTTACCCTTTCATATTCATTTTTATGGAATGGCTGCTCTTCCTCATTAGCAAGAGTTTCTTCTTCTAATAGAGGTTCATTTCTAGAAGATACAATTTCAGCAACAGGACTTTGGGGAAAATCTGGATCTCTTCCATCAGCCATAGAGGTCTCCTATTCATCAGTCTCATCACTGTACTCAGGTTCATCTTCATCAGGTCCTAGACCTGGATCAATCACATCCTTAGGTCTTGAAGGATAATCCACATGATTGAATTTATCATAAACATTCTTGTCATAATTAACCCACTCTCCCCTCCATGGTTTCTAGTTTATCTTTATATATTTGCAAATTGTGCTTGTGATACAAAAGTTTTTCCTTACTACAACAGTCTCATCTTGAGGCTCAGCTACCCCTTTCACTTTGATCATCACTGAGATCAAATTAGAAAAGAATAAGGCATTAGTCTTTGATTTTGGCCTTGTCACATCCTCTATTTGAAACATTATAAATTTACACAGATTCACTTTCACACAGTGTCTCAAGAGGTGCAAGAGATAGATATCCTGATATCATAAATTCGCAAAGTCCCCTCTCCTTGTTATTAAGACATGCTGAACAAATTTGAAAAAAAATCTGTTCTCTCCATCCATTTCTGCAGTCTCCACTTGTATATGATTTACATTATTGGTGAGCTCCTCTAGGGAAATTTCATAATCAAATATATCACTTGTAGGTGGTATTTATTTCGAGACATATCCAGATACACCTTAATGTGGTACCTTCATAAATTCGGCCCACTCAATGGATAAAAAAGATATCACCATTCAATTCACAAATGAAGTCACTCATTTATCTTATTCTGACTTCTCAAAACACAGAAACGCATAAAATTGTTTCATTGGCTTCTGATAGTAGGGGCCATTGTTGTTCGAAAAGTAATCTACCCACTTTTGATCTTCTGGCACCTCGAGCACTAATTATTTTCTAGCCAACTACCATTCCACGCACAACACTTTTTCGATCACAATAACTCTATTTTGAATAAGAGGGTTCACTGGTCGCCTCCCCGACCTTTTTCTACCAACATTAACACTTTCTTCTAGCTTAGACATATGCTTCATTGCATTCAGCTCATAAGTGTCATCTCTGATGGAAGGAAGTTTGGTTTTTTTCCATCTTTGGTTCGATGGATTTAGGGTTTTAGAGAGATTCGGGAGCTAATGTTTGTGGGTAAAAGAAATATTCTATGGATTGAGAAGTAACTAGGACTTATTTTAATTAGTTAGGAATTAAAAATAAATAATTAAAATAAAGTAAAAACGAAACAAATTCTGGTGGCAGACAGAAGTGTAAAACAGTGCGTACTCATCGGTAGGGTTTATGGGTGAGAATTCTTATCAAAGAGGTCCATCGGTGAGGTATCACATCAGTCAGGTATTTTCGTCTGTGAGGTTTTTACATCGGTGTGGTTTTTACATCGGTGAGGTTTTTACATCTGTGAGGTTTTTACATCGGTGAGTTTTTTAAATCGGTGAGGTTTTTACATTGGTGAGGTTTTTACATCGGTGTGGTTTTTACATCGGTAAGGTTCTCGCATTGGTGAGGTACCTACCGATCAAGGTTAATCATTCCTAACTCATGTCTAATATAACTTAGCCTATCAGTACTTAATGGTTTGGTTGAAATGTTAGCTAATTGATGTGTAGTACCTATAAATTCAAGAGTAATATAATCTTTTTGGTAATGATCTCTCAAAAAGTGGTGCATTACATCAATGTGTTTGGTCCTAGAGTGAGATACAGGGTTCATTGAAATGTTAATTGCACTAGTGTTATCACAGTTGATAGAAACAAGCTTAAAATCATATCCAAAGTCTAAAAGAGTGTGTTTCATCCACGGAATTTGTGCACAGAAACTACCAGTAGCTATATATTGTGCTTTAGTAGTGGACAAAGCTCAAGAATTCTGCTTTTTACTATACCAAGATATTAAGGATTTTCCCAATAAATGACATGTTCCAGATGTGCTTTTTTTATCCAACATGCAACCAGAAAAGTTAGCATCTGAATAACTCATTAATTCAAAATATTGTCCTTTTGGGTAATACAAACCTAAATTTACAGTGTGTTTAAGATACTTAAAAATTATTTTAACTGCAAGTAAATGAGATTATTTTTGGATTAGATTGAAATCTATCACACATACACACACTAAACATAATATCTAGTCGACTAGAAGTAAGGAAAAGTAATATTCCAATCATACCTCTGTAATTGGTCTAATCCACTGGTTTCCCAGTTTCATCTGCATCCAATTTACAGGTAGTACTCATAAGAGTATCATTTTCCTTAATACAATCCAAACCAAAAAGTTTTAAAATATCCTTTGTATATTAACTTTGATTCAAAATAATACCATTTTCATTTTGAAAAACATGAAATCCAATAAAATATTTGAGTTATCCCATTAAACTCATTTCAAATTCATTTTTTATAATCATTGAAAATTCAGAACATAAGTAAAGTTTAGAAGACCCAAAAATAATATCATCAAAATATTTTTTTAATATCAAAACGTCTTTATAAATTATTTTAATAAAACGAGTTGGATCAGTAATCACCTTAGTAAATCTTTTTGAAATAAGAAAATTGCTAAGTCTATCATACAAAGGTATTGGAGCTTGTTTCAAACCATATAAAGATTCAATAGCTAGAAAACATGATTTAGAAAATGAGTATTAGTGAACCTGGGTGGTTGTTCAACAAAAAATTTTTCATTTATAAATCCATTTAGAATAGAACTTTTAACATCAATTTGATATAACATAAAATTCAGACGAGCAGCATAGTCAAGTAAGATCCTAATGGCTTCTAATCTAGCTACAGGTGAAAAGGTTTCCTCATAGTATATACCTTCCACTTGATTATATCCTTGTGCAACTAACCTAGCATTATTTCAAACTATATTTCATGATTCATCAACTTTTCTTCTAAAAACCCATTTAGTGATTATTTTCAAAGTGTCCTTGGGTGTGTCAACTAATTCATAGACATTGTTTCTTTCAAATTGATTTAACTCTTATTGCAAAGACATTACCCTAAATTCATCATTGATTGAATCATTGACATTTTTAGGTTTTAGTTGTGAAAGAAAGGCTTGATGTTCAACCTGATTTGTTATATAAGCTCTAGTCTGTGTCCCTCTATCAAGATTACAAACAACAACATCCAAAGGAGGATTCTTTAGAATCCTAGTTGATCTAGTAAAGGTAGGACCAGAAATTTCAGGTTCATCTATAGGTTTGGGTTCAACAGAAGAAGATTCTGCAATATGTCCAGAACTGGACGTTTTTACAGTAGGTTCTTTAGTTTTATCATTATGGTCCAGAACAGTCAAATCTTCTTCAAGATTTTCAAGAGAAGGCTTGGGTTCATATGGATCAGTTTCAAGAAATTTGAGGTGAATAGATTATTCCACACATTTGGTTCTTTTTCTAAAGACACTATAGGCTTCTATAGTTAATGAATAACCAATAAAAATTCCTTCATCACTTTTAGAAGAAAACTTGTCAATATTATACTTGGTATTGAGAATAAAGACTTTACCACCAAAACTCTAAAATAACTAACTTTTGGTTTTCTATTGTTCCACATTTCATGAGTCTTCTTAAGAACTAGTAAAATTACGACTCTGTTGATAATATAACAAGCTGTATTCACAGCATCAGCCCAAAAATAAATAATCAGGTCATACTCCTTAAGCATAGTTCTTGCAATTTCCTGAAGGGTTCTATTTCTTCTTTCTAATAAACCATTCTGTTGAGGTGTCCTAGGGGTAGAGAAATTGTCATTATATCCATTATGTGAGAAATAAGATTCAAACTCAAGATTTTCAAACTCATGGACATGATCACTACTTAGGGTTTTAATCTTAAGTCCACTAAGGTTTTCTACAGACTTAGAGTATTTAATAAAGTAAGAACATGCTTCACTTTTTTGAGCGAACAAGTATATCGAAGTATATCTAGAAAAGTAATATACTAAGATATAGACATAGTGCATCCCATTTAAACTAGAAACTCTAGAAGGTCCAAACAAGTCCATGTGAACCAACTCGAGAGGTTGAGAAGTTGAAACTTCTTTCTTTGATTTAAATGAATCTTTATATTTCTTTCAATTTTGACAGGGATTACAAACTTTGTCTGATGGGAATTCATGCTTAGGTTGTTCTTTAACTAAGTTCTTCCTAGTCAGTTTTCTAAGTGAAAGAATGTTGCAATGTACTAATCTTTTGTACCAAAGCCAGGATTCTTTATGAAAATCATTTAAGCAGGTAATATTTTATTTATCTAAAGAATTTAAATCAACTGCATATACATTTTCATTTCCTAAATCAGAAAATACTAAAGCATTTTAAAATTTAAAAAATTACACGAATCATTTTCAAACTTAAAATTGAAACCATCATCGCGCAACTGAGAAATTATTATTAGATTATATTTAATTCCATCAACAAATATAACATTATAAAATAAAATTGAATTTCTGTTACTAATCTTGCCTAGGCTAATGATTTTTCCTTTAGAATTATCACCAAAGTTGAAATAGCCTCCATCAAACTTTATTAAGCTTTTAAAGCATGAATAATCTCCAAATATGTGCCTTGAACATCCACTGTCCATGTACCATATCATCTTATGAGAACTCTTCAAGTATGTCTCCAGAAAACAGTTTTAAACAGAAAATGATTTTGGTACCCAGATTTCATGGGTCCAGACAGGTTAGAAATCAAAACATTAGGTACCCAAAATTTCCTTATGGGTTTCAAATAATTTACAAAATCAATATATTTTGAAATATAAACATTATTTTATCTATAAAAATGTGAATAACTAGTTGAGGAATATGAATTTCCCGAACTAGAACTAGCAGAATTTTGTCCAGATTTAGGAATAAATCTATTGTTGGTAAACTGTCTCTATCTAGGCGGATTTCCTATTACAGTGGTATATTTTGGTGCCAATTTTTTACCTAGAATTTTTTTATTTGTATCTTTTACATTTGTAATTTTTTCCATGTCCTTCCTTAATTTTTCATTAGACATTTTCAGTTCAATATTTAACTTCAATAGTTGAGAATTATTTTCCTTTTCAATATCAAGGGTAGTTTTAACAGTGCTAGATAAAGCATGTTGTTTCTTTAAGGCTTTGTACTTGTACTTATGTTCATTACAGGTCTCTTCTAGCTTATTATAAAATTCAAATAATTCTTTACTAGACATATCTTCATATTCAGAATCAGAATTAGAATCAACTCCAGAATAATATTAATTTAAAGCAGGAGGGTCCAGTGTTATCTCAGAAGTGTTTGTCATAAAACACATGTTAGATTTATGAGAATCGTCATCCTTAGAAGAATCAGAATCACTTTAATTGTCTTCTAAATCACTCCATGTTGCATTCATTGCTTTCTTATAATTTTTGTCCTTATAGTCATGTTTCTTCTTGAACGTCAATTTTGAGTTGTCTGCTTTAATGTGACCTTTTCTTTTACATTCATAGTAAACAACCTCACCACTCCCATTAGCTTTATTTCAATCTTTCTTCTAGTTTCCTTTGTTGTCTTATTTACCTTTTTAGTCTGATTTTCTGAAGAATTTCTTCTTCCTATAGAATTTCATAAATATTCTAGCTATTTGATCCATCTGAGCATCACTGTCAGAATCTGAACTTTCACTTGATGAAATTTCAGTAAGTGTGTGAATTTTATCCTTATCCTTGCTCTTTGTATCATTATATTTAAAATCCACTAACTTTCTCTTTGGTTCATCATGTTCTTACTTATTCACCTTGAGTTCTTCCTCATACATCATAAGCCTTCCTATTAATTATTTAACATGCAGTGTGTTGATGTCACAAGATTCTCTAATG
The DNA here is from genome assembly GCA_963277665.1 of Viscum album. Classification (NCBI taxonomy): domain Eukaryota; kingdom Viridiplantae; phylum Streptophyta; class Magnoliopsida; order Santalales; family Viscaceae; genus Viscum; species Viscum album. The sequence goes on from OY728122.1 coordinate 1,262,365,393, forward strand.
GTAACAGATGTGCCTCTCCATATTTTTGGCATACATCTTAATATTCTCATGATCTATTCTTTTGAATGAAAAGATTTACCAAGAGAGCTCATGGTGTTGAAAATCTCATTGAACAAAAGATACATATCATAAATGGGTTCATCAAGCTTCATTTTATAATTATCATATTAAATAGTATAGGTATTTAGCCGCATTTCATTGACATTGGTTGTTCCCTCATGGGAAATAGACAAAGTGTCCCATATTTCATAAGCAATTATACAAGCAGAAATGCGATTGAATTCTTCATCTCCTAAAGCACAGTACATGGCATTCATATCTTTACAGTTATTATTGTAAGCTGTTTTAGTAGGTTCATCCCAAGTAGTTATTTTAGTTTCTAGAATCATATATTGAGTCTCTATAGCAGTCCAGATATCAAATCCCATACTTTCCAAGTGAATTTTCATTTTAAACTTCCTCTGGGCATAGTTTGTACCATTAAAGAAAGGTGGTCGGTTGGTAGCATCACCTTCTAGTATATTTTCCATAACTAGATTTTAGAAAATATATTAAAAGAGATAAAATTTAGAACAAAATGAAATTTAAGGTCTATAAATATGAAACTTAAATCACAGTTCAAAAACAGAGTGTTTTAAAATCCTGTATTAAAAAAAACAACCTCTAATACCAAATTTTGGTCGGAGTGGATACTCAAGAGGGGGTGAATTGAGTTCCAATAAAAATTTCTGTTAAAAATATTTCTTTTAAAATCTCCCTATTTAAAAATAAGTTAAACTATAGTGAATTTATACAGATTGTAATTGTTCAATTAGTTTCTCAAAGATTGATTAGGTCTCAGTTAGCTAAATCATAAAATTACATTAACTTTTAAAAAAACTTACTGGATCACAATAAGTATGAACACTTTCTAATTTAACTATTAATGTAACATTTAAACAAATTTTATTTCAATGTAATTAGAAATGGAATATAAAATATGTAGAATATTTTAGACTTAAACTAAAATGCACAGTATATGTAACCAAGATGTTCAGTCTCAAGCCGAGACATAGTCCTCCCAACCAATTTATATAAATTTATCCACACACTGGAACGGGGTAAACAATAGTGAAAACACTGTCTAGGTACAATGACCTCTACCATAGTTCTTCATGGGAAAACAATCAACAGCTCACTGGCTATCTAGGTCTTACTTGACCTCTACCACAATCCACATTGGGGTTCAAGGAAGTTATTGAGTTTGAATGATGATTTATAAATCCTCCAGCTTAGAATAGGAGAAAGTGTGTGTAAGAAATATACAGAGAATACACATTGCATGAAATGTAAATAAAATAATCACTAAAAGAATGGATAAGAGTTTATAATGCTCTAGTGATGTGAAGTGAAGCTCTGGACTCTTTTGATTTATCCGAAATTCTTCTGAGTCCATCTCTGGTTTTTGTCTAAAAAACAGAGTGTCGTTTTCTTCCTTGGTTTTCAGGTTCAACTTATCAGCTTGAGTGCATGGAGTGTTCGTTGGAGTTCTTCATTCAAGATGCAGCTGGTGTTCTCCTCTTGAATGAGTGGCTTTGTGTATGTCCAGTGATCTTCCAGTATGAATGTAGCTTTTTCCTTTTGTGTGAATGCACTACATTTCAATGATGTTCTGCCCTTGCCTTTTACACCCTTCACGTGCCTTCATAGTTCCTGAATTCTCTACAATCTTCACGGTCTTTGTCCTTCCTTTTATAGCTTCAGATCTGGTAAAAAGAATGATTACATTTTTATGGGTACTAGGTACGGTTACCTGACATGCCAACAATACACATTAAATAACATTGATTTCCTTTAAATTAAAAAATATAACCATTGCTTTAATAAATAAATAATACTGATAGTATAGAGTTTGAGTAGTCAGTCTTTCATCAGTATCCTTCTGTAGGTAGCGGTTGACTTTATATAACAGTGACCTTTCATCGGTAGCTCTTTGATCATGTTGTTTGAACTTGTATCAGTAGCTCTTGGTATTGGTAGCTGTTTGATCTTGTATCAGTAGCTCTTGGTATTGGTAGTTGTTTGATCTGGTATCGGTAGCTCTATATACCGGTGAATTCATCTATCGGTAGACTTTGGTTCTATCGGTAGCACATTTTGTATAGGTAGATTCATATCAGTAGACTTCCTTATATCGGTAGACTTTCTAATATTAGTATACTTACTCATATCAATAGACATACACATATTAGTAGACTTACTCTATTGGTAACTCGGTAGACCTGTTATATCGGTAGATCAGTTTCTGTCAGTAGCTGTAGGTATTGGTGGACTTGTACATACCATAACTCTACGTATCAGTGACCTTAGCTTATCGGTGACTATGTCTATCGGTAGACTTGGTACCGGTAGATCTGTAACAGTAGTAATAAGAAAATTAGTGACTAAATACTTATCTATTTTATGAAAAACATATCCGATTGAGTTAGAATTAATTCGAAACCTATATTAACATAGATAAACATTGATTAACATACTTCAAGGACTATTTAAATATTATTATAATCATTTTATTAAAATATCATAGATTGAATGAATTAATATATAGATAAACTTTAATTTTTCAAATTATGTGAAAGAATAATTGGGATTATCAAAATAGGTGAGGTCAACAACCTCTTTAACTTGGTAGAGGGAGACCCATTACAATGGTGTGTCTGGAGTTATACAGCACCTGTAATTGTTATTTTGTGATATGTGTCCCCGGATTTATATAGAGCTTCAATTAATTGGTTAATGTGAAGAATATCAAGAGGAAATGTCTCTTATTTATCATTCTACTGGGCTTTATCTCACCTCTTTTTGATGTCTATCCTTAGGTGAATACTTGTATTATGGATAACACGTGGGATAGTAAGAAGTATGAGAAGAGGGAATAAGTAATGATATTTATATCTTATTATATAAAAATTAGGTATGCTCTTAATTTTCCAAATACACTAAGTCATTGGATCCTTGTAGTGAAAATCCTTTATGTATTTTTTCATTAAAATGATTTAATAGTTTTGAAAGAAAAAGATGGATTGCAATAAAGAGGTATCCTTATTTTTTAAAATATTATTGATTAATTTTAATTGAGAAATTTATTTTAAAGTGGGGTGTAATTTATTCAACAATGATTTTATGTTATTCCATTTTGTAAATAAATTTAACCTCTTTCATATGTAACTTGTCATAGAACACTCTCCTCGAACGAAATACAAAATGTTAATATTTTATCACAACAATTATAACATCGTCATTAAATAATAGGTAATGACTAATATTTACCACATAGTGAAATAGGTAATTTTACCACTCATTTTAAATGAATTAATTATGGCTTTTTGAAATTTCCAATTATTTTTAAAAAGTTCATTTTATTCTTCAAATATATGTTTTCATCAAAAAAAACAAAATTTTATTACATTATTTGAGAAATATTATATAATTCTTTAGAAACAATTATAAAATTTATTTGGTAAAATTAGCATCATTTTTTATTCAAAATTTACAAATTAACTTAGGATGAATTTTAGAGAATTTCTTAAAAATGTTAATTTTTCAACAAGTAGTGAAAATACTGATTTTTATAAAACACTCATTTTATTTATACTAAATATTAATTTTATGATTTTATATTTATATAAAATTAAATTAAGTACCTTTTAAATATATATAAATAGAATAAAAAAATTATTTATTCCTTATTTTGGTAAACGTATAATTTTTTGTTAAAAACACATTTTCCAAAACCCGGTTTTTCATTTCATTTTTACGGTATAATTTTATATATAATTTTGAAAATTATATGTATTAATTTTTAAAAATTGATAGCATATTTTTAATCAGGAGGCCCAAACTAGTATATAAGGTCATTTAAAATTTTTTCATAAAAAGTTAGTTTGGTAAAAAAATGCATTCTAAAGTATAGGTAAAATAATATTGCGTGTAAAAGTTAAAGTGTAAATCTTTAAAATACCTAGAAACAAAAAAAATGGGTTTTTGATTTGTCAATTGAACTTATAAAAAATTTAAAATAATAATTATCAACCAAATAATTTGTAATTAAGGCCACCCAAATATTTTTGTCTTTATATATAATATTATCATTATTTAATCATATAAAACCACCCCTCCTCAATACAATCCTCATCATCAACATTATCCTCACGAAAATTTAATATCTACAAATATCTTGTAACCATGAAACTCTATAAAATACCCATTTACATGGTCTTATGGTCACACCTGATGATCAATTCCATGTTACCTAAGGGGTTCTTCAAGTGTGTGATATTAAAGAGGTAACTTTCTCAAACGACCTCTCCCAATTTCTTTTTTTTTCTACCTTCCCTTCATTTCATTCATCCCTGAAAGAATAATAACTTCTATATCATTTATATACATGAATTTTACATATCTAGTAGAATTTATTAAATGTTTTTATTTTCATATCTCCTCTTAATCGAAGAAACAAAACCATTTTCCAAATTTTTGTGGTTAACCATCTTCTAAAATTTTTATCATTTTTACAATTCCATTAAATTCTTCAAGGAACATCATAATAGTTTGATTCTTGAAAATCAATAATTTAATATGTGTATTATAAATAATATCATATTTTTGGACAAATATATTGATATAATAGTAAATAATATGATATTAGTTAGTGATAATAACAAAATTTACCAAAATAAACTAAACATTAATTATTAAATTTTTATCCGATTATCCATCCACATACTATAAATAAAAAAGATATATGGGACCATTTAAAAATATGTAATTTCATGAATATGGTTTCATTTCACTTATATATTTGTATTTCTATTTGATGTAAAAATCCATAATTATACATAAATGAACTAACCATGAAAACAAAAAAAAATGCACCAGAAACATTGAAAATAATGAAATATTAATAATTAAAGGGACGTAAGATGTTATAAAATATCATAAATGGTATTATAAATATGAAAAGGGTTTTGAAATGAATTGATAAAATTATTTAAACCTTTTTATTGGAGTTTAATTTACACAAAACAAAAGGTAATTCTGTGCTAATGGTTTCTCATCTCACTATTACTTATATGATATATATGTCATATAAATTGCTTATTTAATTTGGGTGGTTTATATAATTACTTTTGATATGTTATATATGGAATTTAACTTTATTCACGTCATTGAATGACTAATTTGATAAATATATTTTTATGGGGAAAATGAGTCGATTGATTACAATGTAGAAAGGTACTTCTTATCATAATATCCACTCATTTTGATAAACTTGTATATCTTGGATTATTCCTTATTAAGATTATGCACAAGATAAATCATAGTTATATTTTTTTTTCAATTTTTTGCTTATTTATATCTGATACACATAGTTGATTCATTTTATTAAATCTCGCTTTAGTGATAGGATATTTAAAAGGGGATTCCTTTTCAAAAATATATATATTTTTATGTTTTCCCTTAAAAATATATTTTCCTTCCTTGTCTATGTTTTAATATTTTGTTTCAAATTATTTTTTTAATATTTGATTATGATTTTCAATGATCATTTTTACTCAGAGTTGTATTTTCAATGATTTGTTTGAAAGCATTCTTATTTCATTATCAAAATGAAGTTCACATAGACTTTTCCGAAAAAAATACAGAAGGAATGATTTATACAATAAATAATTACAAGGTTATTTTAAAATAATATATTTAACATAATAATTTCATGTCTATTTTAAAAGAAGTGATTTTAAAATATGATATATTTGTTTTTCAAGACGTATTTTATTGGTTCATTCAAAATTATTTTCCATATAATTTAACATTATTTAATGATACTAATGATTTACTATGTATTCCAGGATAATATCCTTGTAATTTTTATGTTGGTTTAAGTTTGTGATGTAATAATATTTATAATTATGTTATTTTCCATGGATTATGATGTGAATAAACAATTGTGAAACCCAATTTCTTATTATGGGTTTTGATATGATTTATGCTCTTCTCGAACACATATGTTTAGTTTTCATTATGTTATTGTTGTTACGACCACTATGGGAAAGGGCTTTTTTCGACGGTCTTTTTTGCGACCGGTGGTTACCCCCATCGCGAATAACCCATTATTTGCGATGGGATTTTGTCTCCGTCGCAAAAGGTTTGGCCCGAATAACATGCCAAACCGCGCAATGCCGCATGAGGGCTATTTGTGACGGTGAGATCCCACCGTCGCAAATTCTTCAATATTTGCGACGAGGCCCGTCGCAAATACTCGGCGGCGGTTAATAGCGTTTTGCGACAAGATGTCGTCCCGTCGCAAAAGGTGTGTCAACTGGGACTATTTGCGACGAGACTCATAGGAAATAACTTTTTAACCGCCAACATTAATTAATGCAGGTGTAGGTATATCTGACGGGTCCCATCGCAAAAGACACTAATTGCGACAGGATACTCGTCGCAAATAGTCCCGTTGCAAATAATCTAACCTATATATACCCCCATCCGTTCTTCCTCTCATTACTCTGAATTTTGAGATCTTGTTTCTCTATAAACTCTGATTTTAGCGGGAAATTTTTTTCTAAATTAATTTTTTGTTCATGAGGAAGTTTTGAAGCCGTCTACATCGACAGAAAATCAAGCTTAAATGTATTTATGTTTTATTTAATTTATTATTTATTTCATTTTTTATGTTAATTTTTATTATTGTTGATTAGTTATAATTAAATTAATTTTAAATTGTATTGTCATTAGTATTTACTTTTACAAATAAATTGAAATATTAAGAACTAATTTTTAATAATTAGTTGTAATTAATAATTATTAACGATAATTAGTAGTGTATATAATTAAGGTGTAGTGATTAATAATAATTGGTAACAAATAATAATAAAAACTATTAATTAGGAAGAAATATTAATAAACATTAATAAATAGTAATAAATGATAATAATGAGTAATAAATAGTAATAATGAGTAATAAATAGTACTAACTTATCTTAAATAGTAATTAATTGTCATAAATAGAAATTAATTGTAATAATTATTAATAAATTGTAATAATTAGTAATAAATTGTAATAATTAGTAATAAATTGTAATAATTACTAATAAATTTTAATATTAGTTATAAATTTTAATAATTAGTAATAAATTGTAATAATTAGTAATAATTAGTAATAATTACAAATAAATTGTAATAATTTGTAATGAATTGTAATATTTAATAATAAATTGTAATAATTACTAATATTTAGTAATAAAATTCTTAATATTTATTAATAAATTTTAATAATTTGTAATAAATTGTAATAATTTGTAATAAATTGTAATAATTTGTAATAAATTGTAATTATTACTAATAAATTGTAATAATTAGTATTAAATTTTAATAATTAGTAAAAAATTGTAATGAATTGTAATAATGTGTAATAAATTGTAATAAGTAGTAATAAATTAAAATAATTAGTAACAAATTGTAAGAATTAGTAATATATTGTAATAATCAGTAATAAATTGTAATCATTACTAATAAACTGTAATAATTTGTTATAAATTGTAATAATTAGTAATAAATTTTAATAATTTGTAATAAATTGTAATAAATTATAATAATAAGTAATTAGTTGTAATATTTAGTAATAAATTGTAATAATTAGTAATAAATTGTAATATATAGTCATAAATAGTAATAATTACAAATAAATTGTAATAACTAATAATAAATTTTAATAAAATGTAATAAATTGTAATAAATTGTAATAATTAGTAATAAATTGTAGTAATTAGTAATAAATTGTAATAATTAGTAATAAATTGTAATATTTAGTAATAAATTGTAATAAATTGTAATAATTAGTAATAATTAGTAATAATTAGAAATAAATTATAATGATTAGTAATAAATTGTAAGAATTAGTAATAAATTGTAATAATTGTTAACAAATTGTATTAATTAGTAATAAGTTGTAATAGTTACTAATAATTGGTAATAATTCCCAATAATTACTAATAATTAGTTGTAATTACTAATAATTAGCAATAATTAGTAGTAATTAGAAATAATTAATAATAAATTGAAATAATTAGTAATAATTAGTAATAAATTGTAGTAATTAGTAATAAATTGTAATAATTAGTAATAAAATGTAATAATTAGTTATAAATTTTAATAATTAGTAATAAATTGAAATAATTAGTAATAAATTTTAATAATTAGTAATAAATTGTAATAATTAGTAATAAATTGTAATAATTATTAATAAATTGTAATAATTTGTAATAAATTGTAATAAATTGTAATAAATTGTAAGAATTAGTAAACAATTGTAATATTTAGTAATAAATTGTAATAATTAGAAATAAATTGTAATACTTATAAATAAATTGTAATTATTTGTAATAAATAGTAATAATTAGTAATAATTTGTAATAACTAGTAATAAATTGTAATAATTAGTAATAAATTTTAATATTTAGTAATAAATTGTAATATTTAGTAATAAATTTGTATAATTACTAACAAATTGTAATAATTTGTAATAAATTGTAGTAATTAGAAATAATTTTTAATAATTAGTAATAAATTGAAATAATTACTAATAGTTAGGAATAAAATGTAATAATTAGTAATAAATTGTAGTAATTAGTAATAAATTGTACTAATTACTAATAAATAGTAATATTTACTTATAAATTGTAATGTTTAGTAATAAATTGTAATATTTAGTAATAAATTGTAATAATTAGTAAAAATTGTAATAATTATTAATAAATTGTTATAATTAGTAATAAATTGTAATAATTAGTAATAAATTGTAATAAATTGTAATAATTAATAATAAATTGTAATAATTAGAAATAAATTCTAATAATTAGTAATAAATTTTAATAATTAGTAATAAATTGTAATAATTAGTAATAAATTGTATTAATTAGTAATAAATTATAATAAATTGTAATAATTAGTAATAATTTGTTAGGAGAAAATATGAATAGTTAGGAACAGTAAGGAACAATTGAATGAAATTTTCATAAATTTTATGAACTCGGCACAATTTCTAGGGGATTGACGACACTCCATTTGCTCGATAAATTTTCTCCTTTCAACTCTCACCGACTCAAAACATTATGAAAATGAGCTGCTACAAAGGCATATTCAATATTGTATGCACGAGAATGGAGATGCATTCGTTGGATCATATTTTTTATAATGTTTTTAGGTGGTGACAGTTGGAAGAAGACGATTTATCGATGAAAAGGGGGATCTTTTGTCCGACAGCTCATTTACTTCCATCTTTCTCACCCTGAAATCACAATGAAGAATCTGGTCGGAGGTACACATATTCATTCTAGTTCATATGAGAATTAATATGCGTACCTATGGCTAGATTATTCATTGTGATTTCAGTGTGACAAAGATGCAAGTAAATGAGCCGTTAGACAAAAGAGTAATTGTCAATCAACTGGAAATTGTGTCTCCCTTAATTAATGGTAATTATTAAGAATTAGTAGTAATTATTTATCTTTTTTTAGATAGTGTTTTTATAATTTAAAATTATTCAAAAATAGTGATGATTTTATATTTTGTAGAAAAATATGGAACAAGGACGTCAAAATCAATCATTATTAGATGATCACGCTAAGATAAGTCAGCACAGAAATGCAAATGATTTTGATTTAAATAATGAATATATTGACGGTGTTGAAGCATTCTTAGAATTTACATCATCAAAACTAGAATTTGTTTCAGAAGGCACAATTATGTGTCCTTGTTACAAATGTGCTCTGAGAACGTTTGACACATTTGACAAGGTTGGGGGACATCTCTTAGGTTTGGTTTTAAACCTAATTATGTTTTATGGTATCAAGAAGGTGAATGCAGTTCCAGAGACGATACTAATAACTTGATTCCAGATCTCTCACAGTTCAAAAATTTAGTACATGATGTTGTAGGTTCAACTGTTCAACAAACTGAAACTCACAATGATATGGATTCAACACCTGAGTTGGCACTATCCGAATTTTTGTGTTGTTGAGGTCTGCTATGAATGCATTATATCCTGGTTGCAAGATAAGAAAATTTGAAGCAGTTGAAAAATTTATGGCTATTAAATCCAATAATATAATGTCAAACAACTATATTGATCTTATTTTTTTGGATAAAACATTGTTACCTAATGGAAATGTGTTGCCTGCAAATTTCTATGAGAGAAAGAGGTTGGTTCTTAATCTAGGCCTCAGTTATCAGAAGATTCATGCATGTGACAATGATTTCATCTTATATTCTGGTGAAAAAGAGTTGTTGGATAGTTTTCCCACATGTGGACAATTGAGCTATAAATAATTTCAACCAAGGAAGTATGGATCGATTCTGGTAAAACAATTGAGATATTTCCCCCTTACACCCAGGCTGTAACATTTATTTATGTCTCACAACATAGCGTCAATGATTTCATGGCCCAAACCCAATATTTTAACCGGTAAAAGATTTAATCATCCATCTAATGGTGATTAATGGAAAATTTTGATCGTCTGCATCAGTCTTTTTCTTTAGAAGCCCGAAACAAGCGATTAGGTCTCTCTACTGATGGTTTCTATCCATTTGGTTCTTATGGTTGTTAGTATACATGTTGGACTATCTTTATAACTTTGTACAATCTACCTCCAAGGATGTTGACAAAAGAGCCCTATATATTTTTGACCTTATTAATCTCAGGATATATGAAAAAGAATATTGATGTTTATTTGAAACTATTGATTGATGATTTAAAGGCATTATGGAGTAATGGTGTTAGTGCATATGATGTTACTGCGAATCAAAATTTCACATCAAAATATTCATTGATGTGGACGATTAGTGACTTTCACGCATATGGGATGTTATCTAGCGGGAGTACACATAGTTTGAAATAATGTCCTTATTGTATGAAAATCAACAACGCATTTATGCTCATCAATGAAAAAAAAACATTTCTATTTTGACTGTCATCGCAGATTTCTTCCAACCGATAATCTTTTCGAATGAACAAATCTCATTTCACAAAAGGAAAAATTGAAATGAATGAATATCCAAAAATGACCTCAAGTACAGAGTTAAAATAAATTTTATTTTTACTACCTCCCATCATATTTGGGCCAACTGTAAACCAATAGAATATTCATGTCTATGGGATAGAACATAATTGGATAAAACGAAGCATTTTTTGGGATCTCCCATATTAGTCTGATTTGTTGGTCCACCACATGTTGGATGTCATGCATATTGAGAGGAAATGTTTTTATAATTTATTTCTTACAGTTTTGGATACACCAGGTAATACCAAATATACTGTAAAAGTATGATTAGATCTTGCCCAAATTTGAGGGCGACCAGAACATGAAATATTTGAAAATATAAGATCATAGAGGTTAATGAAGCCATAAGCCACTTATACACTATCCAAAGAGAGTCTCTTATTATTTGGTCAATGGATTGCAGATTTGAGACTTCCAGATGGCTATGATTCCAATTTGGGTAGATGTGTAAACAATTCTCATATTACCAGATTAAAAAGTCATGATTGTCATGTAATAATGGAAAGACTTATGTCGATTGGATTCAATGGTTTATTGAATTCTATGATTTCGTATTTGATAACAAACATATCATATTTTTTTGAGACATTTTTGCAGTGATATCAGAATACAATGTGCAAAGAAAACTAGAAGAATATGTTGCTATAATTATATGTAAACTAGAAAAAATCTTTCCACCTCATTTATTTGACTCAATAGAACATATGATATTGCATTTTCAACATGAATCTAAATGAGGAGGTCTGGTACTGTTTCAATGGATGTATCCATTCGAGAGATGCATGCTAAAATTGAAGAAAAAAGTATGTAACAATGTATCAGTTGAAGGCTCAATTGATAAAGCTTATTTACAAGAGGAAATTGCTTTTTTTATACTCTCACTATTTTGAATCTGAATATCCTTCAAAACAAAACTACATGGGATGGAATGAGGGAAATGTTAAAGATAAAATGGAAAATCAATTATTAGTTTTTAATCAGCCAAATATTTTCTTCGGTGGAGTTCAAGAATGATGGCTTTCAGATGATGAACATCACAGAGCTCATACATATGTTCTTCTCAAATGTGAATAAATGACAACATTTGTTCTGTGAGTGTTTCTATCACTTATTCCATAATTTTTATTACATTATGTATTATTATTTTATTTGTAGGTAATATGATAATCATATTAAGAAACCACTTTTACATATTATAGAAGATGCGCTTCAAAAACACAGACAAATTTTTTTTTTTCAATGGTTTCAAAAAATGGTAACATAAATTATTGATGGTTTAATATAAATTCAGTTTACTATTTATTATATTGTTAATTGTTTTACAAATTTTCAGGTTTCTCAACATACTGATAAAATTGATACGCGACTGTGTATATTGAGTAACTGACCATCCAAAATGGTTAAATCTCATAATGCATATGTGGTGAATGGTTTTCCATTTCATACACGTGCATATGGGGAATCAAAAATAACAATGAACATTGGAGTTTTTTTTGAGTGGATCACATTATAGAGAAATTGAAGATGACTTTTATGGAATTCTGGATGATATTATTGAGCTATGTTAACTTGGACAGAATTACAAAATGATGTTTAAATGTCGGTGGCTGGATACTGAGAGAGGCTTCCATGTTCATCTAACTCATGGAATTGTCGATATTGAATATAAAATTTGTCTTGAAGTAAATGAACCATTTTTACTAGCACAATAGGCACATAAAATTTATTAAGCAAATAACAGTGCTACATCAAGAGACTTGAGTGATTGGTGGAGCATAATAAAAATGAAATCTCAGGAAAATCAATTTACTCAAACTGAATGTGGTTCGGTTGAAGTGGAAGGGATTGAAATTTTTTAAGAGACTACTCAAAATCCATCATTTTCACAATGAAACGTGAATATCGATGATGACACCCCATATTTAAGGGACGATGGTGACAAAGATGTTAATGAGGTTACAAATGAATTTTAAATGACAAGGGATGGTGAATGAGAAACTCATATGGATATTGATGATGCCGGGGAGGAATATGAAGACATTGACATCGTCAGATATGATGATCATGATAAAGGTGAACATTGACACAGTTAACTGCTCGTTATGATCATAACAAATATATATCTTTATATAATAGTTATTTTCAACTATCTTCTAACAATAATCATTTTGTGTTTCAGATGGACTCTGATCTATTACATGAATAAACATTGTGTTTCCTAGTGGAAAAGGTAAAATTAAATAATTTTTAAATTATTCAATTAAAATTGGCGTAGAATAAATAACCCAAGATAAGTGAATATGTGTTTTGGAATGAAGAGTTGTTTTGTATAATATTTTTAATTGTCCTGAATTTTGATTTTATATAAGTTTATCCAAAAAAATAAATTTCCTGAACAATTAAATTTTATTTTATGAATATTAAAATAACACCCACAAGGTAATTTGGAATGAAACATGAATAACCCAAAGAAAGGGAGTTGGGGTCGAGAATCCCCTTATCTTATGTATGGATGTGTTCTATAATTGAACATAATATTCTTGATAGTCAAATTAGTTTCATTAATATATTAATTAGTAACCTATTATACATGTATTTCATTTATTATATTTTTGTTATATTTTTTTAAATAATGTCTCGTCCTGGGCTCCACACATTGCTGCCCCGAAATGGTCGGTCACATGACCGCAAGTGCACCTCCCCATATGCTAGAAGCCTTTGACAAGTAGTATGTGACTTCTATCATTCATGAGGAGACTATGCCCTCTCTTTTTTCATCTGAGTAATATAATAGAGAAAATAAATGAAAAATAATCAATAACATAATCATTTCCAGAATAATAATTGTATCGCAAGATGACCAAAGAATAGAATGACTAAATAAAAATTGAACAGTACATATTTCTTGCTAAAGTACATGCCATGTGTCAATATTAAAATCCCAAAATGAACGCATACACTAACAACTCATCCATGTTGGTCGCAAAACACATTCAGTTCCCTCATCCTTGCTTCATCCCAACTCAGCAATCTAACACTAGGACTTCTCCCTTCACCTGTAAAAAAGACACAATGTCTATTCGGGTTCCCAGCCAGTATCCCAAATATGGTGTGAGCACAACTCAGTAGTCCACCTGAAAATACATATAAAACAATATCTACTCAATGGAAAACATATACATTTTCATAATAAAATAATTACTATGAATATGCAAATAGTTATCATAATACAAATAAATCATTATTTAATCACATAAAACATCGAGTTCTTGAGGACACTCAAACCTATATACTTGCTTCTACCCATGTAGGAGTCCCATATATCCCTATGGGATTTAAAATTTTAATATACATGTTACCAGTCTCAAAAAGTCACCAAATTCCCAAGTTACCATTCACCTTGTAATGACATATAACTGCTTGTGCTGATTATCCATCAATGTAATTTGTCGAATTTTCATCTCCTAATTCACCATTTAACAATTGAATGACCATGTTAAAATTCATAACATTAAAATTGATTGACCTTTTTACCATTAATAAAAAAATAATCATTTCAACTATAATATATTTACACAAATACCAATATTAGTTAAACATTTAATTAAAAACTACAATTCCATTTGTTAACTCAGAAAATAACTAATTAGGTCAATAACATTAATTAATTAAAAAATTAATTAATCACATAAATTTCTTCTATATAATTTAGCAATCAACTAATCAAGTCAATAATAACAATTAATTAAATAATTAATTAATCACATCAATATCCTCAAGTTATGTCAATAATTAAATAATCACATCAATAACATTTATTTATTCAACAACTAATTAATCATTTAAATTCCATTACTAACTTACAAAAATATATAATCACAATAATTTCATTACTAATTTATCATTTAGTTTGTCACAGAATTTCCCTTAATTAATTCAACAATTAATTAACTATGTCAATCCCATTAATTAATTCATCAACAAATTATTCAATATTCAAAAAATTAATTTCCCATAATTATTCCCACATGTAATTATCTCATTAACAAATCTCAATATATGTTAATTAATTTGACAATTTGATATCTCATTTCAAAAATCAAATTATCCCAAAATTAATTCTAAAATTAATTATCCAATTATATCAATTCAATATCCCAACAATCTGAATTTTTTAATTCACTGATTAATTAGTCCATTAATTCAGTTTCCTTAACACAACAATCCCCATTAATTAATCCAAAGATTAATTAATCTATCCCAATAAATTTAGTTAGTAAAACAATCCCAATTAATTAATTCACCAATTAACTAATCTAAATCATTCAATTGACTTCATGAAACAATCCTCAGTAATTAATTCTCCAATTAATTAATCAAACTCATTCAATTTCATTAACACTATATTACCCAATAATTAAGTCACCAATTAATTAATATAACTTATTTCCATTAAAATATTACAAAATTAAGTATCCACATTCATTCCCTTCAATTAATCCAACAATTAATTGACACGAAAATTTCATTAATTAATTCACAATTAATTAGAAAAAAACATCAATTAATTAATTGATAAATTAGTTAATCTCAGAAATCATATTATTTAATTCAAAATTTGTGTAATCACATTACCAATATTAACTAATTTATCAATTAATTAATCCATTCAGTCCCATTATTTGATTCAATAATCTAATAATCACATTAGTCAAAAAAATTTATTAATCAATAAATTATTCCCATTATTTAATTCAATTATTTTGTAATCTCATTACTTCCATTAATTATCAATTAATAAATTAAATCCAAAATCATAAAAATCCACATAATTAATTCGTCAATTAATTACTCAAGTTCACTTAATTCAACCACATCATAATAAATTCATCAATTAATTATTCCATCCCACTTAATTAAATGAACCCCAAATTAATTCATAAATTTATTATTCCAACAAAAAAAATTTAATATCCCCAATTATTTCAGCAATTAGTTGTTCCATATAAATTAATTCAATATCCCCAATTAATTCCATAGATAATTTTTCAATCTCAATAAATTAAATATTCCAACAATTAATATTAACAATTAATTATACCCAATTAACAATTTGAATTCCATCATAATTAATACAATTTTTTCTAAATCTATAATTCTTATAAGCACAATTTCATCATTTACCGTAATCAATTATTTTTGCAAATTAAATAATTTGACTAAAAACATTACATTGAAATATAAAATATAAATTCTTAAATTGCATACACATAATTTCAATTAAGACTTTGTAATTTGAATTATGCACCATCTACCTCGATTCATTAATGAATGGTCGCTAAACGAAATAAAAAAATTGAGCGGCCAAATGATGTAGAATGAGATCCAAATCTAAAACCCTCAATCAAGAAAAAAATTATGATCTCTAAAATTTTAATATATATCAAAAATTCTAGACCAAGAACCCAAAAACAAAATCAATATCTTATAAACATAACAGGAACAACCCATTTATGGAGTATGGGAAGAGGGATAAATGAACCAGAAACCAAGTGGGATGAAATCCCATTACTGGTCGGGGTGGAGATCACCAATCTTGTGGTCAAATCACAATTAATAGAGTCCATGAACTATTTTTATTTTTTTGTATGCTCCAAAATTATGAAAAATCATGTATGGTCGAATAGGGGATGGATAGGGTGAGTTTTAGTTGTTTAAGGGGATTTTAAAACTATTTTTTAGGTGAAATTAAAAATAAAACACGGTTTTTTGGAAATGGGAACATGTTTTACCATTACCAAGCATCTAATCCATGTTTTTGTTATTATAGGTGTTTACGGTTAATCCATAGAGGGAACATAGTTTGAAAAATCATGCACTAGCCAGGAAATCAGCATATGTCATGGGTTTCACTGTAAGAACCTGTTTTTTGGCTATAATAGACATTGGAATATTCTTGATGTTATTCCAGAGCAGTGCCTTCAGACAGCGTGCGATTCTGAGCCCCGATGTGGCCAGAATTAAATTTTCAGTGCGTTCACACTGAGAACGCCAAATAAATGAGTTAAATCCTAAACGGAGTTTTGTATTGGAAATATGAGTGTACAGATGGGTCTGGAATGGGGTGTTTACCCTATGAACGACATAAAACATGTCGGTGCGGGACGTTTGGACCCCTCGCTCGCTATCGGAGTGTGGAACTGATAAATTAAATAATTAATTTATTTGTTTTATGGTTTAACTAGAGTATCTCTTAAACGGTGGCTCGGATTGGAAAACTGAGGTCACCGTTGAGTTCGGAGTGTGTCGTTTACCCTAGGGGGGTTTAAGTTTCGCGGGCGTGGGCCGTCAATGTAAAATGGCACCTGGGGCATTTTCGTAATTTGGAGACCTCGGGCTTTGAGTTTAATAACATTCGAATGGAGCCTCAGATTAATATTCTGAGACCTCCGTTGTGCTCGGGATGTGGTGTTTGGCCTAGGGGAGGATTAAACTCAACCCCTTCGGAAGTTCGGGTTCGGGCTGACGGGCGGGTCATTAAGTGTGTTTCTATTTAAACACTTAACCCCCCCCCCTCTTTCCCCCATTGTTCAGCCCTCTAGCAGGAGCTCTCAAGGAGGAAATCCTCTTCTCTTCCACCTCTCCAGCGAGGCGTGATAGCTCCAGCGAGGTGCAGCAGCTCCGGTGAACCCTTGCGAAGCTTTGGGCGAAGCCCATCGAGCTAGGCGGTTGTTGTTTTTGTTTTTAATTCCCGAGTCTCCTTCGAATCCCAACTATAGTGTCTAATTGTTGTTATTTCTTCGAAAAAAATACCATTTATGCGTAGTACATTTCATGCTCTTTCCGACGCTTGTTACAGATTTCAATTGAATGTTCTTAGCAGATCACAAATTTTCGGTGAAGTTCAAGGGTATTTGGGGGTTCCGACGTGTTTATAGCTGTCCGTGGAGAGCTTCGGCGAGGCGGCGGCTCGGTTCAAGCGGGTTACGACGGCAGCAATGTGAGGCCAAGCAGAGGCGGTCGGGGGCATCGACAGCAGGCCAGAGGCACGGGCGGTGGGCCTCGGCGCGGCGGCGAGCTGCCGGGGTGCGGCGACCGCGGGGTCGCAGTGCGCGACCCCAGCGTGGGGACGAGACCCGCGAGACGAGGGTCTTCACGTGGCAGGCGCGACCGGCCCACGTAGATGGAATGCACGTGGACCGCATGTCCATGGCCAGCCCGCGCGGAAAAGACGCGGGCCGGCCCAGGCCAGTCCAGCCCAAGGGGGAATTTTTCCCCTCTTCAGAAGTCCGTAATTTTCATTACGGATGTTTATTTTTCATTCCTTCTGTGGCAGTGCCTTCCTGGCATCAAGGCAGAATTTTTGAGATGGTCTCTGAAAATTTTAATTCCCGAGGTGAGGGGTTCGGTGGCCCGACACGACGTTAAGTGGACGACCGTTTTTCTTGGAGTTCTTGTTTTGGACGGTGCGGACACATCCGATGTCCGATTTGAGGGTTGTCAGCGACATTGGGACCCTGGTGTTGAGGCGGAGTTTTCCAGTGGGGTTTTGGGCATTGAAGCCAGAGTTGAAGCATGGGCCCCATGTCCCGTCTTTTGAGCTGCGTGCAGAATTTTGTAACTTTTCCATCGGACATCTGTTCGGGGCGTGCGATTATTCAATTCTGAGTGTTTTCCTAAGGGAATTGCAATGGCGCAATCCACCCACCCTAATTCAGCATGCTGGTGTGGGCCCGATTAGGGCCGTCTCGGGAGTTGACGGTGATTTCCAGCTTTATCATTGGGTGTCCGTTTTGGACATGTTAATAGTCCATCTTGTGTACTGTTTCGAGAGGATCGCAACGATGCAATTATTTCATGGCACTTCAGGACTGGGATGTAGGTCCCACGTAGCACCGCTCATGTGCGGTGTGCTGGAATACATCTTTTTATTCAAATATCAGTTCCACTCAAGTGAGTAGATCTTTTGACATGATTTTCCGAGGAGATCGCAATGGTACGATGTGCCCGACTATTTTCGGGGCTGAGGAACTGGACCATGGGATGCCATTCAGGCATAACATGGTGTTGGTGACTTTTTCATCGGATATCCATTTTAAGCGACTAAGTAGTCTATCTCCTGTGTTTTCCATGAGTATTACAACGGTGCAATCTGTTCAGGCATGCAGAGCTTCTTGCATGATCTGATTAAATGTTGAAATATGAAGGTGCCCTGGTGGTGGTTCTTCCTACGGTGTTTGCAGAGAACCCTTGGCGTGTGATCGCGTTCACACTTGGTAGATTGAAGTGAATACTTGAAGAGATGTGGTTGTTCGTGCCTCATCCGTTGAGGTGGCAAGATGGAGTTGTTATGTTACGCCTTCGCGTTGACTTTGGGTGTCGTGTGCATGTTAGCCTTTGGGCTGGAGACATGGCATACTCTGGGAGTATGCGAGAACGTTGGGAGGTACATGTGGATGGTTGTACCTGAGAACGTTTGTGGGCTTGGTTGGGGTTGACTTGGGGCTACATGTCGTGTGGGCCCCATGTGCATGTCGTGTTCTTCTTTGCATACCTCTGACCTCTCGCGACGTAGAGGGTCCCTCTATTCTCGTTTGTTAACCAGTAGGGTTGAGTTTTCCACTGGTACAATTCTCATTTGTTAACCAGCAGGGTTGAGTTTTCCCCTGGTTCTGTTCTCTTTTGGCCGAAAGAGATGGTTTGGTTCCTCTAGTTCATCAGCTGTGAGGGGTTTCAGTACCGTGCCCCTTTTATCGGGCAGTAGTGCCATTTGCGACTATGTGTGATCGTACAGCGTGGGTGTTTTTCCACTTTCTGGGATGAGTTGTATCAGTCCGCTTTGACAGTGACTCATTGGATTGGAGCGTGATTTCCTTGAGAGGCCCGGGGAGTTTCTCCCATTGATTTGTGTTCCCTGTTAGAGTTCTTGTGGATTTGGTGTGACCAACACATTACATGGGCACCGATCCTCAACCCAGTAGGTTTTTTCCAGCAGGGCTGACTAGTGGGGTACCATCCAGCAGGGATTTCCAGTTGTACCATCCAGCAGGGGTGGCTAGTGAGGTACCATCCAATAGGGATAGCCAGTACAGCGGTGTTCCCCGAGCAGTACCATCCAGTAGGGTTAGCCAGAGAAATTTCGGGTTTACCTCCAGCGGGGCTAGGCAGTGGTCCCCGATGCCGGGCTTACATCCAGCGGGACTGGGAAGTGGTCCTTGATGCCAGGATTACCTCCAGCTGGGCTGGGAAGTGGTCCCCGATGACAGTTCGGAGCCTCCCTCTAGTAAAGTACCCATTTACGGGACTGGGCATTGGGACTCGTCAACGACTTTAGGTGGGTCGCCCTCCAGTGGATTACCCTTTTACGGGACTGGGCAGTGTGGCACTCTTCGACTCTTTCTGGGTCTCCCTTTAGTGGGAATCCGTCGACTTCCAGATATTACCCAGCAGCGGGTCTAGGTAGGGGGTCGCCTGTTGACTTTGAGGAGACCTATCGACTACGGGGAAATGATGAGGTGTGTTTTGAAGGTCCTCCATAAATATCAAGAATGATGGGTGATTTACCCACCAATACGCATCATTGTGACGCGACCTCAAACCGTGTGGGTGAGTCAGTGCCGCCCAAAGCAGATAGTTTCAAGGTGTGGTGATTTGAGCCTTTGACTTGTAGTTTGGGGTAGACGTGTGGGATGCTGGGCATCGATGGTGTTTATTTCTGGGACTATTGGCTACTCACAATCTTAAGCTGAGCTATGGGTTGGATATCCCCTTACGATCTTGTTTGGGAATCTTGTTTGAGAATATTGATATGTATATACCCTGTTCCGGTACCCACTTCATGAGTTCGGTTACTCTCCTTCCAGGAGAGGCGAAGACGCGCGGGGTATGCCACGTGCTTTCTGTGTCTAGATTCTAATGGTTGGATGAGTCTGCTCTCCTGCTATAGTTAGCGAAGTCTTGACGAGAAGTTCATCTTCTCACCATTTACAGCTCCTTGTGCCTGGACGAGTCTACCTTCTTTCCTCTTATTAGGTTGAGCTGGACTCCTTACTCTACTCTTTACTGAAGTTCCAGTTTTACTCCATTACTTTTCCCATGTTCGATCTAATGCTCACCCTTCAGTACCTCATTTGTTGCTCCCTCGAGCCTTCAGGGTATCATACTGAGTATTCTTATACTCACCCCTACTTTGGATTTGCCCGCACTTGGTGTGTCCTTGTAGACGACATATAGGTTTTTCCTGACTTCAGTGGAGCTTAGGAGTTCAGGAGCATGGACTGCGTGCTGTGGTCAGAGTCGGGTTCTAGGAGGGGGACCCTTCCAGCAGTTTACTTTTGTCCACCTATTACCGGGTTGTGTCACCTTTCTTGTTGGGAGAGTGTTTTTTCTCTTTTCTTTTCAGTTTACTTTCAGCACGTGCCTTGTACTGATTAGAGGATGATGCACTTTTGGTGGTTTATATATTGCAGTGGCACGTTACTCTGCATGTCTTTTCTTTTACTCTACACTTTTGCATTGAGTGTGCTGCATGTGTGTGTACAAGTACTTAGGCAAAGGCCTCCCCATGTTTTTGTTCCTTTGGCGCTGGTTTCTAGCCCATGGCCAATGGAGGTAGGCTTGGTGCAGTTGCGGCTCTATCCCGAGCAGTGTCGGGTCAGGAAAAAGTGGTATAAGAGGTGGTTCGTTCCTTGGTACGTTGTGCGAACGTCACTAAAATAGGAATTGGATGGGATTTAGGGGAACAATGTTAACGTGTCTTGTGATCGGCTCTCAGGCCATGGAGTCTAGTGATAGTGTGGCGGCTGACGTATCCATTCACCATGACCCTGATAACCCGCTTGGCGACTCGGCATACTAAGACACATGTTACGGGGAAAAAATTGGTTTGTGCATCACATAGGATTGAGTCATTGATAGTCCTTCTAGAGTTAGCTCCCCATTGTTGTGACTATTATATATATATATATATGATAATCTGACCGCGGCACTCCATGATAACATTCAAGATGTCTCTGCGAAGACAGCCAACAAGGATACCAGATTTGGTTCGTGAAGACGACCCTATGAGATATGAGGCCTCATTCCAGGTCCCATCACGCAAGTCCCTTTCTTCGGGAGGGCTGGTAGAAGCACCCCCACCTGTTGAGAAGTAGAGTAAACTGATCTTGAGCGCAGGTTGAGTGCGCTCCGTGAGTTCCAGCAATAGAGACCGTAGAGGTTCAGTGGTGAGCTAGACCCTCAGGCAGCAGAGGTTTGGCTAGAGACAGTGGTTTGCCTTTTCAGGCTTGTACAGATGCTGTTACATCTAATGGTGGAATTGGCCGCCAACATTTTCCGCAGAGTAGGTTGGTGTTGCTGGAGTCCGCTGACTCAGTTTCTTGACCGGTCATTTCTTTCATTGGGAGACTTTCAGATGTTGTTTTGTGAGGTGTTTTCCTCTCCTCCTTACGCTCTATTCGGATTCAGGAGGTCCTGCAGTTTCAGCAGGGAGGGATGACAGTGGCTGAGTACGCGGCTACTTTTGCAGACCGTGCATGCTTTTCCCTTTACTTGGTCAATGACAACAACATACGAGCACGGTAGTTTGAGCAGGGTCTCTGCAGAGAGATTCGTGCTGTCATAGTACCCTTGGGCATTTCCACATATGCCAGGGTGCTAGAGCTAGCGCTGGTGACAGAGAGCTTCTTGTCATGTTCTAGAGTTGGTGGTGGCAGCAGGCATGTTAGAGTTGAGACATCTACCACATCTAGCGGGCGTCGACAAGCAGAACCTCGACGCAGGTGGAATTCTGACAACCGGACTCAGGGGCATGGTCGTACACCACAGTGGCACCGGAGGGCACCGGTGCAGCCCGAAGAGAGTTGGTGCTATTCTTGCGATGGGTGAGGTCACGTAGCACATGACTGCCCGACCAGGCATGCAGAGAGCTTCGAGCAGGCAGCAAGTGCACCACCACGATGGAGGCAGCGCCATGATCTGAGTAGTACTCGGAGAGGTGGTGATAGTAGAGGAGCGGGAGGAGCTGGAAGTGGAGGACGACCTTACGAGGTCTTCCCATCACCACTAGGTGGTCCACGTCAGACTCCGGGAGCTGACAGTTGGGACCGCGGACAGCCGCGAGCATTGTATGTCTACGATCCTACAAATAATGAGTTGGTAAGAGGTACTCTCTACAGCTCTTCTGATTTTTGTAGTAGAATTGTTAGACCGTGTGTGTGAAATCCATTTCTCCTTGCTCCTTGTTTGAGTTGTCACCATGGTGGCGCGGGGCGTCAGTGCAACCCTATGTTGGTAGGGTAAAAGGAATGTGACCTTTTTCTTTAGTCAATGGTGTTGACACCATTTCTTTCCAAGTGTGTAAGAGAGTTTTGGTTTCGAGACATCGAATGTGAAACTTTACGTGACCAGATATCCTTGGGTGATTCAACATATGGATGTTCTGAAGGAAGGAATCACCGAGCCTTGTCCCAGGTCCAAGGGGTGATTCCAATCGCAGCATCCGACTTTAGTTTTCAGTCGGTGAGGTGAGCTACTCCCGAGAGCCTTCGATCCATTTTAGACCATGTAGAGGGATGGTGAGGTTCCCTATTGCCTTGCCCTAACCCGAAAGTCTAGAGTGGGTGCACGACATCTCCCACGTGACTCACCTGATAAGAAGTGTGTGTGCTTATATGCACGTCATCGGTGAGGGAAGAACTCACGTGAACAGATCAAATCATTTGGTTTGTGTGTGGTGACACGAGACTGTGCAAGTGTTCTTCTGGGTACGGGAGAACCAGGTGCGGGATTTGTACCCTGAGTTGTTCCCTGGTTTTTCTTCTTGGGGATGAAAATCTTGAAGGAGGGAATGATGTAAGAACCCAGTTTTTGGTTATAAAAGACTTTTCAATATTCTTGATGTTATTCCAGAGCAGCGCCTTCAGACGGCGTGCGATTCCGAGCCCCGGTGTGGCCAGAATTAAATTTTCAGTGCATTCACATAGAGAATGCCAAATAAATGGGATAACTCCTAAACGGAGTTTCGGATCAGAAATATGAGTGTACGGATGGGTCTGGAATGGGGTTTCTACCCTAGGAACGACATAAAACATGTCGGCGTGGGATGTTTGGACCCCTCGCTCGCTATCGGAGCGTGGAATGGATAAATTAAATAATTAATTTATTCGCTTTATGGTTTAACTTGAGTATCTATTAAACAGTGTATCATATTTGAAAATTGAGGGAACCGTAGAGTTCGGAGCCTACATTTTACCCTAGCAGGGGTGTAATTTTCACGGGCGTGGGCCGCCAATAAAAAATGGCCCGGGGGGCATTTTCGTAATTTGGAGACCTCGGGCGTTGAGTTTAATAATTTTTGAATGGGGCATCGAATTAAAATTCTGAGACCTCCGTTGTGCTCGGGAGGTGGTGTTGGGCCTAGGGGAAGCTTAATCTCGACCCCGCTGGAAGTTCGGGTTCGGTCCGATGGGTGGGTGGTTAAGTGTGTTTCTATTTAAACACTTAACCCCCTCCCCCCTTTTGTTCACCCCCCAGCAGGAGCTCTCAAGGAGGAACTCCTCTTCCTCTCCACCTCTCCAGCGATGCGCGACAGCTCTGGCGAGGGACGACAGCTCTGGTGAACCCTTGCGAAGCTTCGGGCGAAGCCCATCGAGGTAGGCAGTTGTTGTTTTCATTTTTAATTCCTGAGCCTCCTTTGAATCCAAACTATAGTGTCGAATTATTGTTATTTATTCGAGAAAATCCCATGTATGCATAGCATATTTCATTCTCTTTCTGATGCTTGTTATAGATTTCAATTCCGTGTTCCGAGCAGCTCGCAAATGTCCGACGAAGTTCACGGTTATTTGGGGGTTCCGGCGGGTTTATGGCGGTCCGGGGAGAGCTTCAGCGCGACGGCCACTCAGTTCCAGCGGGCCATGGCGGCGACGGCCGGAGGTTGAGAGGAGGTGGTCAGGGGCATCGGCAGCAGGCCAGAGGCACGGACGGAGGGCCGTGGCGCGGCGGCGAGCACCCGGGGTGCGGCGACCGTGGGGTCGCGTTGCGCGACCCCCGTGCGGGGACAAGACCCGCGAGACATGCGTATTCATGCGGCAGGCGCGACCGGCCCTCGTGGATGGTCTGTGCGTGGACCGTAAGTCGACGTCCAGCTCGCACGGCAAAGCCACGGGCCGGCGTGGGCCGGCCCAGGCTGGGTGGACCGGCCGGTCCAGCCCAAGGGGGAATTCATCCCCTCTTCGGACGTCCGTAATTTTCATTACGGATGTCCGTTTTGCATGCCGTCTGTGGCTGCGCCTTCCTAGCATCGAGGTGAACTTTTTGGGATGGTTTCGAGAATTTTTTATTCTTGAGGTGAGGGGTTCGGTCGCCTGACATGACGTTAAGTGGACGACCATTTTTCACTGAGTTTTTGTATTGTACGACGCAGAGACATCCGACGTTTGATTTGAGCGCCGTCAGCGGTGTTGGGACCCTGGTGCCGAGGCGGAGCATTCCAGTGGGGTTTCGGGCATTGAAGCTGGAGTCTAGGCATGGGCTCCACATCCCATATTTTGAGATACGTGCACCGTTTTGTATCTTTTCCACCATATATCCATTCGGGACGTGCGAGTAGTCAATTCTGAGTGTTTTTTCGAGGGCATTGCATTGCGAAATCTGCCCGCCGTAATTCTGCACACTGGTGCGGGCCTCACGGGGGCCATCTCGTGAGTTGACGGTGATTTCCAGCTTTATCACCAGGTGTCCATTTTGGACATGTGAATAGTCCATCTTTTTCAATTTTTCGAGAGGATCACAGTGGTGTGATCCGTTCGTGGTGCTTCGAGACAAGGATGTGGGTCCCACATAGCACCACTCGTGTGTGGTGCGCTGGAATGCATCATTTTCTCCGGATATCCATTCCACTCAAGTGAGCAGTCCTTTTGATGTGCTTTTACGAGGAGATCACAATGGTTCAATGCACCCGACTGTTTTCGGGGCTGAGGCACGGGACCACGGGATGTAGTTCGGGCATAAAGCGGTGTTAGAGGCTTTTCCATCGGAAATCCATTTGAGGCGAGTAAGTAGTCTATATCAAGTGTTTTTCCATGAGTATTACAACCGTGTAATCTGTTTAGGCGTGAAAAGCCTCTTGCATGATCTTATTTAATGTGGAAATATGAAGGTGCCCCGGTGGTGGTTCTTCCTGCGGTGTTTGCAGAGAACCCTTGGCATGTGACCGCGTTCACTCATGGGAGAGTGTAGTGAATTCTTGAAGAGATGTTGTTGTCTATTCCTCATCTGTTGAGGTGGAAAGTTGGAGTTGTTACATTATTCCTTCGCGTTGACATTGATTTCCATGTGCATGTTAGCCTTTAGGCTAGAGACGTGGCATTCTCTGGGACTATTCGAGAACGCTGGGAGGTACATGTGGATGGTTGTACCTGAGAACATTTGTGCACTTGGTTGGGGTTGACTTGGGGAAACACATCATGTGGGACCCATGTGCGTGTCGTGTTCTGTTTTTCATACCATTGACCTCTCGCGACGTAGAGGGTCCCTCTGTTCTCATTTGTTGACTAGCAAGGTTGATTTTTCCCTTGGTCTTGTTCTCATTTGTTGACCAGCAGGGTTGAGTTTTCCCTTGGTTTTCGTCTCGTTTGGCTGATAGAGATGGTTTGGTTCCTCTGTTTCTTCTACTGTGAGGGGTTTCATTACCATGCCCCTTTCATCATACTGTGGCACCATTTGTGACTACTTGTGCTCGTACAACGTGGGTGTTTTCCCACTTTCTGGGATGAGTTGTCTCGGTCTTCTTCGATAATGACTCAGTGAATTGGAGCGTGATCGCCCTGAGAAGCCCGAGGAGTTTATCCCATTACTTTGTGTTCCCTGGTAGCGTTCTTGTGGATTTGGTGTGAAAAACACATTACGCGGGCATCGATCCTCTACCAAGGAGGTTGTTTCCAGTAGGTCTGGCTAGTGGGGTACCATCCGGCAAGGATTACCAGTTGTACCATCCAGCAGGGATGGCCAGTGTGGTTCGATCAAGCAGGGATGGCCAGTACAACAGTGTTCACCAAGCTGTACCATCCACCAGGGATGGCTAGAGCGGTTCCAGGCTTACCTCTAGCAGGGCTGTGCATTAGTCCTCGATGCCGGGCTTACCACCATAGGGGTCGGGAAGTGGTCCCCGATGCCGGGTTTACCTCCAGCTGGGCTGGGAAGTGGTCCCCGATGATAGTTCCGAGCCTCCCTCCAGTAGAGTACCGTTTTACGGGACTAGGCATTTGGACTCGTCGATGAATTTAGCCGAGTCACCCTCCAGTGGATTACCCTTTTACAGGACTGGGCAGTGTGGCACCCTTCGACTCTTTCCAGGTCTCCCTCCAGTGGGAACCCATCGACTTCTAGGGATTACCCTCCAGCGGGGCTGGGGGTCACCTATCGACTTTGAGGAGACCTCTCGACTATGGGGTAGTGACAAGGTGTGGTTTGACATTACCATATAACTCTCAAGTACGGGGGGTGCTTTCCCCACCGATTTGCATCCTGGAAACGCGACCTGAAACCATGTGGGCAAGTCAGTGCCGCCTAAAGTGGACAGTTTTGAGGTGCATTTATTTGATCCCTCGACATGTTGTTCGGGGAAAACGTGTGAGATGCTAGGCATCGATGGCGTTTTTTTATGGGACTGTTGGATACTCACTTTCTTGAGCTGAGCTACGGGATGGATATCCCCTTACAATCTTGTTTGGTCTTCTTGTTTGAGCATATGGATATGTATATACCATGTTCCAGTACCCACTTATTGGGTTTGGTTACTCTCCTTCCAGGAGAGGCGAAGACATGTGGGGTATTCCACGTTCCTTCCATGTCTAGCTTCTCGTGGTTAGAAGAGTCTACTATCCTGTTATAGGTAGCGAATACTCGACATAAAGTTCATCTTCTAACCATTTCCAGCTCCTTGTGCTTGGACGAAACAACATTCTTTTCTCTTATTGGGAAGATCTGGACTCTTTACTGCACTTTCTGTTGTACTCCTTTACTTTTCCCTTATTCGATATACTCCTCACCCTTCAGTACCTCCTTTGTTTCTCCCTCGAGCCTTCGGGGTATCCTACTGAGTATTCTTATACTCACCCATGCTTGGGATTTTCCCACAGTTGGTGTGCCTTTGCAGACGATAGATAGGTTGGTCATGACTTCAGTAGAGCTTAGGATTTCTAGAGCATGGACCACGTGCGGTGGTCAGAGTCGGGTTCCAGGTGGGGGACCCTTCTAGCTATTTACTTTTGTTCACCTGTTGCCAGGTTTTGCCACTTTTCTAGTTGGGCATGTGTTTTGCCCCTTTTCCTTTCAGTTTACTTTCAGCACATTCCTCGTACTGATTAGAGGTCGATGCACTTTTGGTGGTTTATATATAGAAGTTTCACTTTACTCTACTTTCCATTTCTTTTACTCTGCACATTTTAATTGAGTGTGCAACGTGTGTGTGTACAGTTACTTAGGCAAATGCCTCCTCTATTTGTTGTGCCTTCAGTGCTGGTCGCCAGCCCCTTGCCTATGGAGGCGGGATTGGGGTAGTTTCGGCTCGAGCCCGGGTAGGGTCTGGTCATGACATTCACGGTTAGCTGTGATGGGGTGCACAGTCTTCTCCAATTGTTTCCCAATAATAAAAAACCCATTTTCCTTTATTTTATTCATATTCACCTCAAAAAACACAATTTTATAACCGAAAAAGAATAAAAAATAATGGCAAAAGTGAAACTAAAGTCAAGCCATTGTCTACTTCATAAATGTTCGAGATCTTATAAACTCCCTACATTATAAAATCTCATCCATGATCCATACTCCCTAACATCCATATTTTTATATATATATTTCATTGTGGCAATTTTCCCACTTATACACTTATCTCCCCATTGTTTCCTCCATCATCTGTCCATTTTACCACAACATAATAAAATATCTACACTGTTTTCTCCACAACACGTCTCATTGTGATCCAATACATGTATCATATTCTCATCCAAATATGAGTCCATATCAACCTCAAAATCATCAACACACCCAATTTGATTCCCAACTCACCATTCCCAACAACCACAATAACACAATCCAGTAATGTCACAACGTCTTGACATCAAAAACAACCAAGAAAGGACATACATCCACCACCTCCGAGGCACACATTGCCATACTCTATGAAATTTAAAAATGCACCTTATAGGTTCCATATTGGTTTTCTAATGCCACCATTTCCAATCCATGTTCATTGTCCACACACCAACTTCTAAAAAATTTATCCCCACCTTTAGAGATTTTTTATCCCTTCTTTTTTAGGAAACACAGACACTATAGTATTCATTGACTTCTGATCTATCAAGATAATCCCTTTTGAAAACATTCAATTGTGTTCCTCACACCATCCACATCTACATGTATACTGCTACTTTATTACAACTTACAAGGGCCCCAAATCCATTAGAATCACAATCATGTAGCCTAGCATAAAACTAAAGCATTCACACTGCACAATGTATTCTTTCAACATTGGGTACATTATCATCACAAATTAAAAGTACATTTAGAATTCATCTGTTAATATTACCAAAAATCACCCATAACAAATGTTTCCGACCATTAGAAAAATACCATAACCTATTGGACGTCTCAACCTTCCATTCATGCCAAGATCTAAACACACCGATCAAAACCTAGATTGTCCCCCACACACACTACAACTCAATTCCCTAACTATGTGAATTCTCAGCTCCCAAAACACCCTCATAAAGGGGAAAATTTAAATAAAATGGATTATAAATTCAAAAGATTTAAATAGTTTACCAATGTGGTTTATATAAAATCATAACGTTTCTCCCCATTTTCCACACCACACTATCAAAAAAGAGGCCCTAACTATACCCTTAATATTCCAAAATCTAGTTCCTAGTATACAAGGGTAAAAAAATATCATTAATCATGTTTTTAATATAGAAAACCATTTATTCACATCTTTAATCATAGTAAAATAATTCTCTATTTCATCATTGGAACTTTTTCATTTCAATTTCACATGAAAGGAAAAACATTTAACATTTATTGTCTCACCCATATCCCATTTTCTCATGAATACCTAAATTGATGCATGTCACAATACCCAGTATTCATATAATATATTAAAAAAACTGAAATCACATTCCTAGAATTATATATCCAAACTCATTCAGTTTTATTAACACAACAATCCACATAAAATAATTTTCAAATTAATTATTATTTCACCTTGAATTTCATTAACAAAACAATCAACAGTAATTAATAGAAGATTTTTTTATTGGGGATTTTTATGTTAATGAAATTGAATGAATTAGATTAACTAATTTGAAACATAATTACAATTGATTTCTGTGTTAATGAAACAGAATGAGTTAGATTTATTAATTTGAGAATTAATTAATTGGTATTATTGTTTTAATATATTTGAATGAGTTATATTAGTTAATTGGTGTATTAATTAATGGTTGTTGTTTTTTAGTACAATTTAACAAATTGAATTAAATAATTGGTGAATTTATTAATGTTTTTTATTTGGATATTAAATTTATCAAATTTGAATATTAAATAATGAATTTATTATGGGATAATGAGATTTGATAATTGAGAAAAATAATTGATGAATTTATTATGAGATATTAATATCTGAATATTGGGATAATTAATTGTGGAGATAGTTATTAAATTTTGTGAGTTTTGAATAAGATAATGAATTGATTGATTAATTATGGTATTTCAAGTGTTTGGATATAGATTGAATAGTCAATGAATTAATTAAAAGGATTGACATACTTAATCAATTTGGGTTTTAATTTAGGGGACATATGTGAAAAAACAATTATTGAATTTGTAATTAACTTTTTGTGATTAGATAATTACTGAATTGTATAATAGCATTATATAGATTAATTAATCATCGAATTCATTAATTTTATTGAGGTGATTAAGTAATTTTGGAATTAACTAGGGGATATTGATTTGATTAATTAACTGTTGAATTAATATATGGTCTTAATGTGACTACATAATTACTAAATTTAGTAGGGGATGTTTATGTGGTTAATTAATTATTGATATTATTAATGTTGTTGATGTGATTAGTTACTATTTTATTTATATAATGGAATTGTTGGGTCTAGTTATTAGTTTAATTAATAATGAAATTACTGTGAATAATTAATTTTTTATTTAATTATTAGTTGATGAATGGTAACGAGTTCAATTTATTATGATGTTATGAATGGTAACATAGACATCCAGTTGTGAAATAGTGAATGGTTACATCGACATTCGACCAATTAATAAAAATGTTACCATGTTAATAAATTATGTGTGATTATACTATGAATTAGAACATGGACATTTAGTCATGTATTAAGACTAAAAATAAGAACATAAGATATCCATTGTGGATAGATCAGACTCCTCCATAGGCCAAATTTGAAAATGACGGTCGGGTTTCATCCAGAACTCGGGGGGTTTTTGTTGTAATATAATGACTTATAAATAATGTGATAACTATTTACCTATTAATTGTAATTATTTTCTTATATAACAACATAAAATTAATGTGATGGTCTGAACCTCTCCGATCAATTCATCTACGAAAATCTAGTGTTTGGGGTGCTCTGGTGGTCATGGTGGCTTATCCCCAACACTTTTCCAATTTTCCATTTCTACAAATTGTTCCATCAGTGAGATCGACATGAACAGTTCAATTGGTGAGACCAAAGAGAACAGTTCCATCAGAGAGACCGATGTGAAGAGTTCTATTGGTGAGACTAATGTGAACAGTAACATCAGTGAGACTGATGTGAAGAGTTCCATCAGTGAGATAGATTTGAATAGTTCAATTGGTGAGATCGATGATCAAAGTTCCATCGGTGAGACCATTGTGATGAGTTACATCAGTGAGACCGATCTAAATATTACAATCAGATCGGTATGTCATTATGTGAACAGTACAATCAGATCGGTCTGTCGTTTTGTGAATAGTACCATCAGATCGGTTTGTCATTCTATGAACAGTACCATCGCATCAGTCTGCCGTTCTGTGTACAGTACCAGGATCATTGAGTGAAGGATCGGTGAGTTCTAGATTAGTGATTCATTCTATGAACAGTACCAGGATTGGTGATTCCATGATCAGTGAGTCATTTTGTGAATAGTACCATGATCGGTGAGTCCAAGATCTTTTAGTCATTCTATGAGTAGTACCAGGATCGGTGAGTCCATGATTGTTGAGTCATTTTGTGAATATTGTTTTTAGGATTGGTGAGTGTATAGTGTTTCTAGAATCATGTACAATGTTTTTAGGATCGGTAGCTGTATATGTTTCCAGGATCGTGAACAGTGTTTCCTACAGTTCACCCCTTTTGCGTTTTCTTTGACGTAAAATGTACTCAAAGCCTTGTTTTAAGGGATTTAAGGCCATAAAAAATCTCATAACTCATATATTTATTTTATAAAGGCCCGAGATGTCTTTAATTGGTCAAACTGTGTGGTTTAATGTGATCATTTTTAATGTAAAATCCATCGTATCATAAATCGTTGCTCTGTTAAATCGTCTAAAGGGATGAGATATATTCCTCCCTTGTTCTTCCTCCTTATTTTACCTTGCGCAAGAATCTGAAACCTTTCTTTATTCTAATATGAGTCGTGTGATTGAACCATAATACATGGATCGTTTCCCCTTGAGGATTCTTCCTACTACAAGTGCACCCCCTTCTTTGGTGCAAACAACAAGGATCGATCCATCATTGATATATGGTATGTTTAATCATTGTTCTTTTGTTTTCACCTTCTCTGGTTTCTCATTTCCATGTTATGGCATGTGATCTCCATGCTTCTAATGGAGCATTCCTAGGTTTTGGTTCGTTTGGTCATGCTGCGGTATCCTTAGAATGATGCATTTGTCACGAGAGGAGGTGATCATGATCCATTGTGTGGATCATTCTCATATAAAGAACATCAAGAACTATTTGAGGTAGGGGATTCGTTTCTTCTATCTTCTTTTTCATTAAAATGTATTATTAGCATGTTTTATCCCACAAGATCCAATGGAATTGACATAATAAATATTTAAACTAGATAAATAAATCAATAACGATTGTATGTTATTGCACCTTGTTTTTCTAGATAGTGTGATATATATGCTGTCTTAATTAGCTTTTTAGTTCTTGATGGAAATTGGTAAAGAACATAATGCCTGAATTAATTAATAATTGTTTGGATAATGATAAAGAGGCATGTAAATGAACTTGGTTCCTCTTATTCTAATTTGATGTTAATCAAATCAGTATTGTATGCATGTTTAATTATTTGTGATAGATTACTGGTTAGGTTTCATGAATTTGGAACATATGAATAATAAATCAGTCAATCCAAGATGGATTAAAGAACTTGTTATTGGATAAAAGATAATTCCTAGTACGGTTCTGAGTTACCCTTCTGCATGTTTAAGGACCATGAGCCCAATTTATATGATGGATATTTTCCTGGTGCTTGCCTTGTGATGTGAGTCTGGAAGGATGTTGTGATATGTGGGGGAAACGAGGCCAATTAGTTGTGGTAGCAGATGATTCCTAGAGTGGTGAGATGCATCAGTTTATGCATGTGGGTGTTGGAGAGGACACTAGGGATGATGAAATAGTGTGGATGTGAATGTTTGGATGCATGATGTTTCTAATATTGGTTATCTTCTTTACTTTCCCCTCTACTCTAGGTATATTGTCTTTCTTACCCTTCTTCCAAAAGGGGCGAAGACACACGGGGTATGCAATGTGCTTTCCATTTCTAGCTTCTCATGGGAGGATGGTCTATGCTCTTTCAATAGGTGGAAAAAACTCAACGTGTAGTTATCTACTCACTGTGTTGAGCCTCCTTATGTTTAGTAGCATAGAATGTTTTTATAGAATGCCTAGGAAATTTGGGAAATTAATTATATAAATAAATAACTTAAGAAATGATGTTATCCAAGGTGGTTGGATCTTGTTGGAACAAAATGTGAAGGTTAATTTTTTAATGGGACATTGGACTTTGGGTGTAATGCTAGGGAAATTATATGTGGAAATTTTAATGGTTAATTAATGTTTAAATAATTAATTAAAATAAAGCTGAACTAATTAAAAGAGAATAAAATATGGCAATAAATCTCTTTTAATGGTTGTGTGCTTATAGGATACCTATTCTTAGAAGTGGCAGCTAGGAGTCTGAGAGATGTTAGCTGCAGCTGACTCTAAGACTAGGTTATTCCCAAATAGTGGTTTTGAGATATATTATATTGTGTACTTTTTGTGTTTCTATACAATACTAAACCTCATCATTTAGGGAAACTGACACCTAGGGATTTTGAGCTATGGGGGTGTTTTCCCCAACATTCTGGTTGGAGGATGGATGGTTGACTACCCCCTCTGGACTCCCTCTTTTCCCGTGGTAGTTACATGTGCTGGTAGGCACAGTGGTTAGTTTTCCACATTAATGTGTGTAGAGGGCTGTAATGGATTGCGGTTATTCACACCCATATATTCTGGATATAGTATCCGATGGTCTACTATAGGTGAAACCTGTATAGGCTGTGATGGTTTGAGGATCTTCACTCGGTGTATGGGTTGTAATGGTTTGAGGTATTATACCCGACGTGTGATATAGGTTATATGAGCTGTGGTGGATCCCAGAATCTACTTGGATACTATCTTTCATGGACGTGGTGGTTTTGTTGCATAGGTTGCATATTGTGGTGCTTCCCCAGGTGTTTGCTGGAAATCATTTTTGGAGAGAGAAGGTTAGGACGTGCGACGTTGGTGAAAAGATGAAAAACAGGGGGAAGTTGAAGTGGGGTAACCTTGATATTCTTTATTATATTATATACTTCTATATGTGTTACTTGGTGAGAGTAGCCATGGTGAGGTTGGGAACATAGTATACATGTTTAGGTGACGAGTTATATTAACTTGTTTTTCACTGTGCTTTAGCATGCTTTAATTTTTTTTCACAAGGGCCTCCAGGGAGGATCCAACTAAGTGTACTATTATAGACACCCTATGTGTATATAAATTCTTTTTTTGGTCCCTTGGAGAAGGTTTGAGATCATGTTGGTTTCTACTTGCTTGGGGTTGCAGGAGCTGTCCAGGCAAGTGGTTGCTGCTGTTTTAACTTTCTTTTTGGTACTTGAAGTTTTCCCCATCTAGATGTATTAGTTTTGCAAGAAATTGCATATGTTCACCTGGGTTTACATTTATATTTTAGTCTCAGTTGGATTTGTTTCGTGTTTATCTTATCTCTCTATTTCTCATGTGTTCTCTTAGAGGATAATGCCTCCCATCTATGTGTTTACTATACCCTCGGTGCTAGTTTCCATCCTGGGGCCCATAGGAGGCAGGACTCAGGGGTCATTATATCCCTTCTCACATTTCCGGCCCAGTAGGGGTACATCTTTTGAGGAGGATATCATGATAGAGTGGTATCAGAGTTCTGGTTAAGGGATAGGATGGAATTTGGTGTTAGGCACAATAGAGGTTTCATGGGTTGGTAGGGATATAGTGACATTCATGTTTAGTATGTGATTTAAACACTGGAGAACGACTGATATAGGAATTTAGGGCCCACTATGATTTGATGCTGGGACCATTATGTTTTCAATGGCTACTAAAAGTTGTGATACTAGTTGTAGGGTAGAGACCTAGGAAAGGATCATGCATCATTCTTCTTTATTATTCAATTTTAAAGGGTATACCTTGGGATACGATAACCGAAAATGAATAAAAGAAAACAATTAATTAATTTATGTCGAGTCTTCCATATTCCAAGTTTAGGTGCTCTAAATATTTAATATTTCACAGGTGTGGCTCTAGGTCGATGTCCTCATCACAATCACATAGAAGATGTCCAGTAGGTTGTGCCAGTAGATCATCGTAGGTTAGAGGTTGATGACGACAACACTTAGAGGAGGACACTTTGAGAGTTTTAGTGCCAGAGTCTATAGAAGTACGAGGGCTCAGTTTCATATATTATCATGTAAAACTATTTTGAGGATGTTGAGATAGGATTCAGATCGATCCATGATTGGAAGGATCACTGGGTGTCCTTGGTTGTGATGATTATGTGTTGAGAAGCGAGGCAGTGGTGGTTCTTGTTACTTCGGGAACGTGAGGAGTCAGTGATCTTGTGGGAAGAGTTTCAAGACATGTCTAGAGTCGAGTTTCATTCCAAAACCATGAAATTATCCCATAACCATGAGAATATTACACATCGTTAGGGGTCCTCCAGTGTTTGAGATTTTGGAATCTGTTTTAGGAACCTCTTACGATATTCTTGAGACCTGTTTCTAGATGAGGAGGCCAGGGCGAGGCATTTCGAGGATTCTTTGCATCTAGAGATATAGAGCCAGGTCACCCCATCTATGAATAATGCATATATTGAGGTGTTGGTAAGGGCCTAGGTTGTCAAGAGGACACTGTCCATAATCAGATCATCAAGAGAGGGGAGTTGTCATGATTCCTCATGAATCAGACCTGTGGTATGAGGTTCCCTATTTTCAGGGTAAATGAGTTTCTGTTCAGCCAAGGGTAGGTCCCAGACCTCTGCATCTCATTTCTATAGAGTCATCGGTTCTCATGCCTATGCCAAGGGATCAGGTGCTTGATTTTCTTGTGGTGTTGGAGGTCATCTACAGTAAGAGTGCCCGACCATTCAGAGTAGTCATCGTGCACCAGGTTTTCCACTCTATGTTCCTCCATTGAGGCAGTTCCAGCTGAGGTAGTAGCAGTAGTTTACACCAGCTTTAGATCAGTAGAGGGTCGATGGGGCTGGTAGAGGACAACCCTGTGATGCTCCCCATCCACAAAGATCAGAGTGTGCCCTTGGTGGTTGTAGTCATCTAGGTCAGAGAGGTCATGGAGGAGGTCGTGGACAACTTCATGCTTTAGAATTTCTAGCACCAGGTGATCCATACGTTGTTCAAGGTACCTTTTCTTTTATACTACCACGGTAGAAAGCCATCTAGTGGGATTTCCTATGTTTATGAATACAACCATATGATTTCATCCTCGGAATGGATTAGTTGTATTCAATTCAGGCTTTCATGGATTGATTCTAGAGGCAGGTTGAGTTCAATGTTGCGGATGTAGAGGAAGTTGTTTTCATTGGCATGCGAGACCCTTAGATGGGTTAGAGGCTTGTTCCATCCTTGTCATCCATGATGGATGAGTCGAAGTTGAGTTCTTCAAAGGTTCAAGAATTGGAGTTTTCTAGGGTTATAGAAGAGTACCCTAATGTCTTTCCAGAAGAGGTTGTTGCATTAACCCCTTTATGAGAGATTGAGTTTGGGATCGAGCTACAACCAGAAGCATCTTCTATCTATATGTATCCATATAGGATGAAACCTTATTAGTTTCGAGAGTTTCATATGAATCTTGATGGTCTATTATAGTGTAGTTTTGTTTGGCTGAGTGTGTCAGTGTGGGTGCACCAGTTTTGTTCGTGAAGAAGGCTGATGACAGTTTGTAGTTGGGTGTCGATTATCGTCGCTTGAACAAAGTGAGAATAAAGAATCACTATCATCTTTCATAGATTGATGATTTATTCAATCAATTTAAGGGTGCAAGTTGGTTATCAATGATTTACTTGCGGTGAGGATATCATCATATTCATGTGAAGGATTAGGATATCCCCAAGATGGCTTTCTATTGTTATCATGGGCATGATGAGTATCTTGTAATTCCATTTGGTGGAAAAAATGCTCTAGGTGTGTTCATCGGATTGATGAACGTTGTGTTCAGTGAGTTCCTGTACATGTTCATGGAGGTTTTCATCAATGAAATCATTGTGTATTCCACATATGAAGAGGGTCATGGAGAGCATCTACACGCCGCTTTGGAGTTATTCATAAACATTAGCTATTTTGGAAGTTTTCAAAGTGTGATTTTTATGCTCAAGAAGTCTGTTTCATGGGGAATGATGTCTCCCAATAGAGAGTAGCTGTGGATCCATCAATGATAGAAGTAGTTGTGTCTTGGGAACCCCCCAAGATAGTGTTAAATGTGTGAAGCTTCCATGGTCTCGTAGGATACTACAAGATGTTCATAGCCGATTTCTCTGATGTTGCAACTCCACTGATAGTTGTGAATAGGAAGGATTAGGGGTTCCAATGGAATGATTAGTGTCGGGCAGCTTTCGAGTGTCTAATACTAAAGTTAGAAAGTGCTCCAGTTCATTGTATTCTAGCTAGGGGAGTTCAGTTTGATATTTTTTCCAATGCTTCATATCTGGTGTTAGGTTGTGTTCTGATGAAACAAAGATAAGTTGTTTCTTATGTGTCTTGGATATTATGTCCCCATGAACATAACTATGCCACCCCTGACCTTGAGTATGCAGCCATGGTGTTTTCTCTGATGTTGTGGAAATATTACCTCATTGGTGAGTGATTTTTTTGTTTTCCCCGATCATAAGATTCTGGGTTATGTTTTCTCCCAGCGTGACTTGAATTTATGATAGCGTC
The DNA here is from genome assembly GCA_963277665.1 of Viscum album. NCBI lineage: Eukaryota > Viridiplantae > Streptophyta > Magnoliopsida > Santalales > Viscaceae > Viscum > Viscum album. The sequence goes on from OY728122.1 coordinate 1,262,404,024, forward strand.
AGTGGATGGAGTTCTTACAAAAATACGACTTCTAAATATAGTATAAACCTGGAAAGGGGAATTTTGTAGCTGATGTGATGAGTCGGATGTCAAATAGTGATGCAGTGCATGAATATTGTGAATCCTGTAGAGTAATGGATGAATTGTCATTGTTACATCTTGATATGTGAGAAGTTGGGGTAAGAGGATTTTTTTTCAGATAATGGGGTAGTCATCTCTAGTGCAGAAGGTGGAAGAGTCCCAGTTGGGGGATCTAGAGGTGGAGGTCTCGAGAGACCAAGTTCATTGTGGCAAGGCCCCTGATGGTTGGTCTGAGGATGAACAACACTGGGTGTTGTATCATGGAAGGATTTTTGTTCCTTTGAAGATGCACGAGATGGTTCTTAGAGAGTTCCATAGTTCTCATTAAGTGGGGCGTCCTCCTGTGACAAAGATGTAATGAGCCTTGAGGAGCCAGTTTTGGTGGCTTGGACTGAATCATGTTGTTGTAGAGTTTGTGTCTCGATGTTTTGTCTACCGAATGTGAAGGCCAAGCATAGTGTTCCTGGTGGTCTGCAGTAGCCATTATATGTTCCTTAGTGAATGCGGGAGGACATATCAATGGAAATTCTTACTAGTTTGCCTTGATCTCATGGAGGACATAAGTCTATTTGTGTGTTATTTTATCGTTTAGAAAAATCAGACCACTTCATAGAAATCTAGGAGTCACACTCAATGGATGTTTTGTTGAGGTGGTATCTGGAGGTGGTGGTGAGACATCATGGAGTCCTAGGGATGATCATTTATGATCGAGATCCTGATTTTACCTCTTGTGTGTGGAAAGTTCACCATCCTGCTTTTGGTTATTAGCAATGCCTTAGCACTTCTTTTTATCCTCAAATGGAAGGTGAGATAGAGCGAACCATCCAGAATCTTGAAGACACATTACACAATTGTGTCCTCAATTTTGGAGGTTTGTGGATGAGGAACTTACCTATGGTGGAGTTTTCTTACAACCATAGTTTTCACTCCACAATCAGTATGGCGCCATTTGAAGCCTTGTATGGCCGACCATTCCGTTCTCCATTGTGCTAGACTGGGGTCATAGAATCAACGATTCTCAGACCGAAACATGTGTATAATACAACTAATATGGTTCAGGTGATTTGTGAGAGGATGAATATAGCGCAAGATCGTCAGAAATAATATGCCAATCAATGGAGTTGGCCTTTATTGTTTGATGTTAGGGATCCACTACTGGAAAATGGGTCTATACCCACAGTTTTGTGCAGAACCGTGGGTATAGGCCCCCCCTATACCCACGGTTTTTGAAACCGTGGGTATAGGGATATTATCGGGACCTATACACATAGTTTTGAAGAACTGTGGGATAGGTCCCCAATACCGACGGTTTTTGGAAAAACCGTGGGTATAGGTTTTTTGTGAAGACCTATACCCATGATGTTTCCAAAACTGTGGGTAAAGGTGTTGTTCTGCCGGCCTATACCCATGGTTTTTGAAAACCGTTGGTAAAGGTGGTATTTTTTTCAAAGACTTGTACCCAAGGTTTTTCAAAACCGTGGGTATATCATTCCTGCGTTATGGCGGGAACAAAAAATTCTGCTGGAGGGGAACCTATTTTTGGTTAAAAGACAATCTTGAATAATATAAATTAACGGAAATGAAATATTAAATCGTATAAAGAGTTTTGGCTGATTGGTTTAGAACGCTGGTATGTATGAGGCAAACCCGGGATCAAATCTCACGGCTACATTTTTTTAAAATATATGTCTAATATGAATATAAGTAATGAGATGTATATATATAAACCAATAATGGTTTTTGGTTAGTTGGTTAGTCCATGTTATCCCTTTGCACAGGTCACTGGTTCGAAAACTCAAGAATTCATATTTTATATTATATCAGTTATATTAATATATTAAAGCAAAAGTATATTGATATATCATTTTCCGAGTTAGCTCGGTTTTTCACTGTGACTTTGTAGGAAATGGTAGGTGCGGGTTTGAAACCCGATAGAATTTTATTTTCGATTATAGCTGTTATATTAATATAAAAAAATAAAATTATATATATAAGTCAATAGCAGTGTTAGCCCAGTTGGTTGCTTGTTGGGGCGTGGGATTGAGGAACTGCGCGAGGTTGCAGGTTCGAATCCCCCCTACCGTATTTTGGGAATTTAAATACCCCATGGTTTTCAAACCGTGGGGTCTGAAGTGTGCCACGCTGGAACAGAAGTTTGGCACACTTTGACCCCCCTATACCCACAGTTCTCCAAAACTATGGGTATAGGCTGTGACCCCTATACCGACGTCGTTCTAGCCCACGGTTCCCAAAACTGTGGGTATAGGCTATACCAACGGTTTTGGGGGATATACCCATGGTTTTGAACCGTGGTTATAGGTCGTTTTTCGAGTAGTGATCACATGTTTCGGAAGGTGACTCCCCAATGTGGGAAGTGAAGGTTTGGTAATGGGAGTAAGCTTTCATTCCAATTTGTTGGCCCTTTCATGGTTTTTGCTCTTGTTGGATCTGTGGCATAGTTAGTAGCACCTCCCCTGCAGATGAGCCGGATACATGATGTTTTCTATGTATTTCAGCTCTATCATTATCTTCATGTTGACTTGAACGTCATCGATTTGGGAGAGATTGATGTTGATGATGACGTGAACTTTGAGGAGAGACCTTTGGAGATCCAAGACCACAAAGAGATGGTGTTTTGTGGGCATTATATCCCCTTGGTTTGTGTCTTCTGGTGACACGGTGGAATGGAAGAGAGTGTCTAGGAACGTGAGTCGTAGATACAAGCTCAGTACCTAGAGTTTTTTTTATGTTTAAATATTTTCATGTGACAAATTTTTCTTTGTGGTTATAGACCTTTCTTGTTTATAAGATGTATTTTTTTTCATTACTACTTATAGATTTCTCTCTTTTGAGAGGTATATTGATGGGTTGTAGTTCATACTTATTTTTTGTTTTCTTTTAGGTTGGTTTTGAATTCTTGAGAATGAGAATGGTTCGAGAGGTATCTGATGTGATGTGCTGAACCTCTCCGATCAATTCCTCTATTAAAATATAGTGTTTAGGGTAATCTGGAGGTCAAGGTTTCTTATCCTGAACACTTGTCTAATTTTCCATTTCTGTAAACAGTACAATCGAATCGGTCTGTCGTTCAGTGAACAGTACTCAGATTGGTGAGTCATGTTGTGAACAGTACCTAGATTGGTGCGTCCCAGATCTATTAATCAAGGATCAGTGAGACATTCTATGAACATTACAAGGTTCAGTGTTTCCAGGATTAGTGAGTCCATGATCGGTGAGTCATTCTGCGAACACTATCATGATAGTTGAGTTTGGGATCTGTGAGTCCAGGATCGGGGAGTCATTCTGTGAACTATACCAGGATCGGTGAGTCCAGGATCGGTGAATCATTCTGTGAACAGTACTAGGATATGTGAGTCATTCTGTGAACAATACCATGATCGGTGAGTCTATGATTAGGGAGTCTAGGATCGGTGAGTCCAGTATTGGTTAGTCATTCGGTGAATAGAACCAGGATCAATGAGTTATTTTGTGAACTGTGTTTCCATGATCAGTGAGTCCAGTATCAGTGAGTCGATGATCGGTGAGTCCAAGATCGGTTAGTGTACCATGTTTCTATAATCTTGTACAATGTTTCTAGGATTGATAGTTGTACAGTGTTTACAGGATCGTGAACAGTGTTTGCAACATCCAATAGTTTCACCCCTTTGACGTTTTCCATGATGTAAAACACATTCACCACTTTTTTAAGGGATTTAAGGCCAAAAAAATCCCATAACTCGTATATTAATTTTCCTAAGGCCTGAGATGTATATACTTGGTCAAACTGTGTGGTTTAATGTGATCCTCTTTTAATGAAAAATCCAATATATCTTAAATAGTTGCATTGTTAAATCATCTATAGGGATGGGATATCTTCCACCATTGTTCTTACTCCTTGTTCTACCTTGATAAATACACTCGAACCCTTCTCTACTCCCATATGAGAGGTTTGATCAAATAATAATCCATGGAATGTTTCCCCTTGAATTTCTTCTTACTGCATGTGCCCTCCCTACTTTTCTACAAATACTAAGGCTCGATCCTTCATCAATATATGGTAAGTTTTATCATGGTTATTTTGGTTTCATCTTCTCATGTTTCTCATTTCCGTGTTATGGATTCAAATACCCATGCTTCTAATGGTGTTTTCTTGGGTTTCATTTGGTTCGGTCATGCCGCGACATCCTCGTTTGGATGCAGTTGTCACAAGAGGAGGTGATCATGATTCCTTGTGTGGATCTTTCTCGTATAAAGAATTTCATGAACTGTTTGAGGTAGGGGATTCATTGCATCACACTTCTTTTTTGTGCAATTATATTGTTAGTATGTTTTTTCCACTAAATCATAATGGAATTGAAATAGTAAATATTTGAACAGGATAAATAAATCTATATCGATCATATGTTATTGCCTCTTGTTTTTCTAAAATTTTTTATATCTATGCTTTCTATCATAGATTTTTCATTCTCGATGGAAATTGGTAATGAAAGTAAAGCTGGAATTAATTGATAATGTTTTGGCTAATGATAAAGAGGCATGTAAATGAATCTGGTTCCTCTTGTTGTAATTGCATGTTAATGAAATTTGTGTAGAAAGCATGTCTATTTATTTGTGATAGCTTAATGGTTAGGTTTCTCGAATTTGGAACCTATGAATAATAACTTGGTTAATCCATGATAGATTAAAGAACTGGTTTTTTGCTAAAAGATAATTCCCTATAAGGTTTTGAGTTACCCTCTTTCTTGTTTAAGGTCCAAGAGACCAATTGATGTGATGGTTGTTTTCCAAATTTTTCAGTTGTGATGTGATCCAGGAGGGCTGTTGTGATATGTGGGGGCCGGGAGGCCGACTGGTTGTGGCAGAAGATGACGCCTAGAGTGGTGAGATCCATTAGTTTGGGCATGTGGGTGTCGGAGAGGACATTAGGGATGATGAAACATGATGGATGTGAATGTTTGGATGCATGATGTTTCTTTGATTGATTATCTACTTTACAGTCGCAATGATCAAGGTAGCTGGTCTTGCATACCCTTCTTCCGATAGGGGTGAAGATACACGGGCAATTCCATGTGCTTTCCGTGCCTATCATCACAAGGGAGGATGGCCTACGATCTTTCTATAGGTGTAAAAGACTCAACGGGTAATTATCTACTCACCCTGTTGAGCCCCCTTGTGTTTAGTAGCATAAAATGGTTTTTCTAGAATGATTGGGAATATGAGAATGTAATGTTGTAAATAAATAATTTAATAAATGATGTTAACCCATGGGGTTCAAGCTTGCTGGAAAAAAATGTTAAGGTAACAATTTTAAAGGGACAGTGGGCATTGGGTGTGATGCAAATGAAATTTAATGTGGAATTATTAATGGTTAATTAATTTCTAAAGAATTAGTTAACGTAAAGTAGAACTAATAAAAATTGAATGAATTTAGGAAATAAAGCACTTTAAATTGTTTTGTGGTTATAGGATACCTAGTCATAGTAGTAGAAGCTAGGAGTCCGAGAGACGTTTGCTTCAGTTGAGTCTATGACTAGGTTATTATCATAGTGTGGTTGTGAGGTATAGTATATTCAGTATATTTTGTGTTCTATATGCAACTTCACCCCGTCAGTTAGGGAAACTAACACCCCAGGGATTATGAGCCCTAGGGGGTGTTTTCCCCAACATTTTAGTGGGAGGATGGTTGTTTGACTACCCCCATTGGCCCCGCTCTCTTCTCTTGGTAGTAACCTATGATGGTAGGCACCGTGGTTAGTTTTCTCAATATATGTGTGTATAGGGCTATAGTGGCATGTGGTTATTCACACACATATATTCTGGATATAGTATCCTATGGACTACTATAGGTGTAATGTGTATGGGTTGTGATGGCATGAGGATACTTACTCGGTGTATGGGATTTAATGGCTTGAGGTATAATACCTGACATATGATACACGTTATAGGAGCTGCGGTGGCTCTCAGTAACTACTAGGTTACTTTCTTGCACATATGTGGTGGTTTTGTTGCATGAGGTGCATATTATAGTGCTTCGCCCATGTGTCTGAAGGAAAGCCTTTTTGTAGAGTGATGCTTAGGGCGTGCGACGTTGAGGAAAAGTGGAAAACTAGTGGGGAAGTAGTAGCGAGGTGCCCTTGATATTATTTATTATATTATATATTCATTTATGCATTACATGGTGAGAGTTTCCATGGTGAGGCTGGGAAAATTCTATACTCATTTAGGTGATGAGTAAGTTTCACTTGTTGTTCGATGTGCTTTAGCATGCTTTCTTTACTTTTGCACGAGAGGCTCTGAGGATGATCCTTCTAGGTATACCGTTATTCTCACCCTATCTATATATAAACTGTATTTCAGGTCACTTGGAGTAGGTTTGAGATCAAGCTGGTTTCTACTAGCTTTGTGTTGCAGGAGTTGTTCTGGCTTGTGGTTAATGCTGTTTTTTACTTTCTTTTGGGTACTTGTAATTTCCCCCTTATATTTTTTGTAGTATTGCATGACATTACATATGTGCACTTGTGTTTTCAATTATATTTCAGTCTATGTTGTAGTTGTTTGGTGTCTATATTATCTCTCTATTTCGCATGTGTTATCTTTGAGGGTAATTCCCCCATCTGTGTTTAATATACACTCACTGCTTTTTGCTAACCAAGGGCCTACTGGAGGCGAGAAATTGGGGTCATTATCTTCCTTCTCCCATTGCCAACCCATGAGATGTACACCTTATGGGGAGGGGGTCATGACAATTTATATTGGTTGGATATTGTTTTAGATGTAATTGGTGGTGGACTACTAAGTTGTACTCATAACCAACTCAGGCTACCTACCTAGTACCTGAATAGACATTGTGTCCCTGTGAAAGGTTAAGAGGGAAACCCCATGTGACATGGATGAGTTGGGATAGTGCCTGGATGAGGGATCTAGACATGGCTCTAGAACTGTGTGGATGAGTTTTCAATGCCTTATTTTATTATGGGTATTTCATAGTCACAGATGGAATGTACTTTAAAATGTCATATCCTATGTTCCATTTTGATACTGTCTTTATATTTTTGGGTCCACATATGATACTAAAATTACATTGGTAATTAATATGTTATTGGTTATTTTTCATTTATTTACATTATAGTATTACGATAATGAACAAATGAGTTTACAATCTCCCAATGACAGATAGTAGACCCTTGCTGCTAGTTTCTAGCCTATGGTGTACGAGGAGGTGCACTTGTAGTCATGTGACTGACCAGTTTAGGGAACCAGTGTGTGACACCCAAGACAAAATGTAACAAGGTTGTATCAAAGTAGATTTATTTTCTTTTGTGAATGGTCAAATGAAGACTATAAATGGTATATTATTGGTTACAAGATCATTAATGGGAGTAAATACCCCATGTATAGGGGAGAACCATGTACCCAAGGTGGGATTGTTGTTATTTCAGTTTACAGTTACAATCAAATATTATTTCACCTCAGGTGACACACATGTTACGTCCTGGGATTATTAATGTTGATATTGTTTGATATTTGACTCATAGCCCAGTATGGAATCATAGTCAAGTTTGTAGTCATCATTATAGTCACTTATGGTTATTATAACATGAATCATTTTAGTCATGTGTGGGGAAACATTATATAGTTATGTCATTAAAAATGAACTATTTTCATTGATTGAGTGATAGAAATGAAAATTGTGACAACAATGAAATTGAGAATGACTTTAAAATAATTTGGGATGAGAATTAATTAGTGTGGAAATGTGAAAATTGAGTAACTAAAATGTGTTTACCCTTGTTAATGAGGACCAATATATATGATGGTTAAAGGCATAGATACTGCCTGGGATTTGACCATTTGATGGGAAAAATAGGGAGAAAATTGTTATGATTTTTTATAAATATTTCTTGTTAACTATGTTAGTCTTTTGAATTTAGAATCCAATGTTTTGTTTATTTGGCCGATGATCTGGGTTGTTTGGGAATTGAAAACTCCCTAGTTAGAGAACTATGTTTTAGGTTGTGTGAGGGACAATCTATATTTGGATCAATGTGGTGAGATTTTGGTGGTCATGGAAGGATAAAACATTAAAAAGGATTTGTAGTATTAGTGATTGGAGGTAAAATTGGTGGCTAGGGATTTGTGTGGTGATCACGAAATACTCTTTATTTTACATTTAATTAGGGTTTATCATGTACCCTACATTTAAATATCCTGAGGTACACTAAGAAACCTCTAGGTTTATACATGTCTACCTGAAGGCGTATTGGTTGGAAATGGGGCCCCTTAGAAGCCGTTCTTATTAATTAGGATATATGTGGAGTTGGATTGTGTGAGGAATGACATCGATAGTTTTAGGATGAGGTTCTAAAGATGGACCACTAGTTGATGAATACCATGGTGGTTGAGTTTCTGAAAAATGTAGTGATTACCAAGATGAAAATGTGGGGAGATATGGGTTATAATTAGATAAATGGACAAAGAACATGAATTGATAACTTGAAAAATGAATTCTAATGGGGAACCTGTAAGGTGAATCATTAAATTCCTAAGAGGATGGTTGTGTGAGGCTTGGAGGTGGTGGAAGTATGTCCTTTATCGGAAGTATTTGTTTTCAAGACTGAGCTCCATTTCTCGATGTATTTAGGAGGAAACATGGTTGGGAGATGTGGATAATAAGGAAAAGTGGCATGATCTTTTTGAAACAGAATATTAGGGATTCTTGGGTGTACAACTCAAGGATGATAAGTTATAAGGTGGAGAGATTTTATATTCCCTGTGTTTTTTGAATTTTACTCAGGGATGATTTCACATAATATTTTTTTTTCCTTATTTGAATATATAATTTGTGTTATAACTTGGGGATTGTTTGGATGGAATTTGGAAAAAAATGACGGAAAGAGGGTTGTGCATTGCTGGCGCATGGTTAGGGAAAACCATGCACCCCATACCAGTTAACTATGAAACCCTGGATAGAGGTGGATTTCATTATTGGGGAATGTTTTGTCAAACCATGATTCCTATTTGTAGTAATCATGAACCTAAATAATAATAAGCACACACATTATGTGTATAGTTAGCGAAAATCATGCACATGTTCCCAGTAAACCATGTCTAATATTAATGTCACCCGAAAATTAGTTTGTTAATCCCCTAAACACTTAAAACTCACCGTATCTGACCCCCATCTTACCCTAGGTGGTCTTTCATGATTTCATATAATTATAGACAAATTATAATCATTATTTCCTCCGTTATTTGTGATTCAAATCCTATATCATATATTTACACCCCTCCTAGTAAGAGGACATCATCCTGTTTGGTTTCACGTTGGTTCTTCCCTATTCTACATTGGAAGAAAGGGGTTGTTCAACATATTTTATTATATTTTTATATATATATTCATTTTGTGTAACTAGATATATTATTTTAAATACAAATCTACATTTAAGAGATATTTATTTTTTTAATCTTGATTTAGGGGTTTAGATTCAGATCTTGTTCTACATCTTTGTGCTAGTCAATTTATGGCGATTTCCATTGGGCAATCATTCATTAATGAATTATGGTGGGCAGTCTATAATTCCAATATCAAATTCTTAATTGAAATTATGTGTATGTAATTTTATAATTTCGATTAGTTTTTTAGAAATTACATTCTAGATCAAATTAATTAATTTCCAGATTTATTTAATTATGGGAAATATTCAAATTTGGGATATTTTGATTATATAATACGAAAAATTAATTGTTGAATTATATATGGGGGAACTACTATGGTTAATTAGGGATATATAATTATTGAGATTAATTATTGGAATATTGAATTGGTTGATATCTAACAATTAATTGAAGAACTAATTGGGGATATTGAATTGATTAAGATGAAAATATTTATTGAGGAATAAATATGGGTCATTGAATTGTTAGAATTGGAATAATTAATTGTTGAATTATTAATGGGGTTATTAAATTCAGTGAGTTATAACAATTAATTGATAAATTATTTATGGGGTGATTAAATTTAGTGAGTTGTGATACTTTATGTACAAATTAATCATGTGGGTTTTCATAATTGTGAATTTGATTAGTTAATCAATGAATTAAATAATGAATTTAATGATGTTATTTAATTATTGAGTTATGAAATATAATTAATTAATTAATTAATTAATTATTGTGAGTAATGTAATTTTTTAATTTTTGATCTAAATAATGGGATTGGATTTATTAATTAATTTATGAATTAATAAATTGGATTAATGTGATTAGTTAATTATTAAACTAAATAATTGGATTTATTGGATTAATTAATTGATCTATTAATTAATTAAATAATTTAGATTAATTCAATGTAAATTAATTGTTGAAATTTATGTGAATAATTAATTGGTGAATTAATTAAAGTGATTTAATGATATTAATTAATTGTGGAAATGATTAGTGGAAATTAGCTTGATTAAATAATTATTGATTTATTTATTGAGGATTTTAATGTTATGTTCTATGAATGAGATATATTAATTAATAAGATAACTAATTACTAGGGATTGTTGTGTCATTGAAATTAAATGAGTTATTTTAGTTTATTCATGAATTAATTAATGTGGTATATTGTGTTAATGAAATTATATGAGTTATATTATTTAATTTAAAAATTAATTAATCTGGATTGTTGTGTTATTGAAGTTGAATGAATTGGACTATTTAATTGGTGCATTAAATAATTTTTATTATTGGGATATTGAATTGATTGAATTAGAAAATTAATTGTTGAATTTATTATGGGAAAATGTGATTTTAGAATTGCTTTAGTTAATTGATTGATAAATTATGAGATATTGGGATTTGAGAATTGAGATAATTAATTAGGGAATTAATTTTGAAATATTTGGACTTTTGAATGTGAAAAATAACTGTGAGATTATTTATAGGATTTAGAGTTTGTGGGTATTGATTAATTAATTAATAAATTAATTAATGGTATTGATATACGTAAATTAATTGGGGAATTAATTAATGACATTTATGTGAAAAACTAATTGTATAATTAGTATTGAAACTTTTGTAATTTGTAAATAATTTAATTCACTAATAGAATAGTTTTGATTAATTAAGTTTCAAATTAATTAATGTTATTTATATGATTATTTAGTTGTTAAACATATTAAAGGAGATTATTATGATTATATTATTGTTGAATTAATTAATGTTTTTGATGTGATTAGTTTATTGCCGAAATAAATATAGGAAATTTATGTGATGAAATTATTGTCAAATTATTTAATTTTTTAATGTGATTGTTTAATTATTTTTTTAACGAATTGAATTGTTTTTTAACTATTTATTGATTTGTAAATAGAGTTGCTGCAAATAATTAATTGTTGAGGTAATTGTTTTTTGATGAATGGTAACACGATCATTCGATAGTGATTTTATAAATGGTAATATGTTCAATCTGTTGGGAAATGGTTAATGGTTACAAAAATATTCAGACAAGTATTATGAATGGTAACATGATCATTCCATTATGTGTTTATTTCCGACGCTTTCTCCGGGGCGGTGCAGATCCGTCCGTCCGCGGAGGAGGACGCACTGCGGTTGTTGCCCCGCATTCCCAATTTCCAAAGGCAGGTTGCATTCGCTCCTTATTCAGGGGAGTCTGCTCCTTGATCGAAACGGGATGATGGGATGTCGGTTCTTCCTTCTGTGGATTCCTCCTCAGAACTCATCACCTAGTCCGGGTCTACCTCATAGATTTAATACGTAGTTCGTGAAACTCTTCCCAGTTCCATGTTTCCATGGACGCCGGTTAATTACACTGCTTCTGTCAGGACATTCCAAAGGGTCTGGTCAGGGCAGCAACCTTCAATCGGGGGAGTAGTCACGTTGAGGCATCAGTAGCGTGTCTGGATGCTGGGGAACCTAGCATGTCTGTCTATTATCTCTGGTCACAGGGCTTCTCGAGGGCATGGTAGCCCGAGGCATCCCACATCGAGCGTGGGGAATTATATGCCATAGACACATATATGAGGTTTTCCTCAGCTTCCCATGTTTAACACAGGGCACGCCGCGGGTTTAATTTCCACCAGAGATGGATCAGCCTGATCATAGCATTATCTAGAATAGATTGGATTGAGGGACTTCCCTTGAAGGGATGTCGATACCGGGGTCAGCCCATGGGCGGATGTGGAGAGGAGCGTACCGACATGGTCTCACCGGGATGTGACGGTCCGGGCGAGGATCGGGGTGGATGGTGGATGGATGAATGAAGTGGAGGGTGGAATGGCAAGGATCCATCGCAAGGGGAACGGTGAAGTTGGGCATGAGCCTTAAACGAGATTCTTAGGTATCCCCGTGGCAGGGAATCAAAGTCCACGTAGTTCGGGATGGTTCCGGTGAACCGACGTGAAGGTGGACCTTGGCCCGATGGATATCGTCAGTGAACCAACGTGAAGGTTGACCTTGGCCCGATGGATTTCGTCAGCGAACCAATGTAAAGGTGGACCTTGGTCCGATGAATCAGTGAACCGACGTGAAGGTGGACCTTGGTCCGATGGGCATCGTTAGCGAACCGACGTGAAGGTGGACCATGGTCTGATGGGCATCGTCAGAGAACCGATTTGAAGGTGGACCTTGGTCTGATGGGCATCATCAGCGTACCGACGTGAACGTGGACCTTGGTCCGATGAGAGATAGTCTTAAACCTTGGGGAGGATTCCTACGTACCGTGCCATGACATGGATCAAAGTCCTCGTAGATCAATGGGTTTCATTGGTGAATCGACGCGAAAGTAGACCCAGGGGTCCACTAGTGGTGGGGTGAACCTTGGGAAGGATTCCTACGTACCATGCCTTGACATGGATCAAAGTCCTCATAGTTCAGAGGGTTGATGGAATACAGTTTAACTTCATGCGGGATGGTAGTGAACCCTGACGTGAATACACGGCGGGTGGTGGGTGTCAACGAACTGACATAAATTAGGGACCTTGGTCTGATGGAAATGGATTTGAACCTCTGAGAGGCTTCCAACATACCATGCCTTGACATGGATCAATGTCCTCGTAGTTCGGGTTGGTGGTAACGGCTGGCTGTCGGACTAGAATGTAGTTTAAAGTCATGCTGGATGAAGGTAGAACTCGACGTGAGTTGGATGATGTGTGGGCTTGAAACTCGTGGAGGCTTCCTACGTACCATTCCTTGACATGGATCAAAGAACTCTTAGTTCAGATGGGTGTGCAGTTTAATGTCACGAGGGACAAGGGGGGCATACAGTTTAACGTCATGCTGGACGAGGGTGTGCAGTTTAACGTCATGCTGGATGAGGGTGTGTAGTTTAGCATCTTGCTGGACGAATACATGTAGTTTATCATCATGCTGGACGGGGACATGCAATTTATCGTCATGCTGGACAAGGACATGCAGTTTATCATCATGCTGGATGGGGGTGATGCTCGACGTGAATGAACGACCGAGTAATGTGGCTTGAACCTCATAGAGGCTTCCTACGTACCATGCCTTGACATGGATCAAAGTCCCTGTAGTTCGCTGAGGGTGGGGGTCAGGGTCGGTGCTCACTCTAAGCCCACGTGAGTCATGCTCGGTGTGAGAAACAAGAGGTTGCAAGGCCCTGACGATCACATCGCGAAGGATGCGTCCGTGATAAGTGAAGAGGGGCTTACGCATTAGGCGTCCCATGGTGCTGAGACTTACTCCAGGATGGAGGCCCGAGGTGCGGCAAAGCGCAGTGAGAGGGGGATTTGGGACCAATGATGGGGGGTGCCTCGTTCCCTATCACACCCTCCACTGACCTTGGTAGTGGGGAAGTATGGAGATGCAGGGGTGCAGCCATCCGTTGGGGAACTAGGGTCGCCCTTCTCCTAAGAACATACGCCACTCCAATAAAGAGGATATCATCCCTTGTGGATGGGTGATTCCATTCCTGTGGAGACAAGTGGTGTAAAGAATGTTCGAGCTGGGGGGACCCTCTGTGAGAGGCACGAGGTCGGGTCACAGTTTAACATCATCTGTTGAGGACGTGATGCTTGGCAGTCTAACGTCCTGTAGCTCGGACGAAGTGGGTTCACTCCGCACTCCTAGGACTTACATAATCAGTACCCTCTGGTCCTCGAGGAAGGGAAGGTACCAGTAAGGTCGTGGTCAAGGGGGGTTGTAGAGCGAACCATCGAGGGGTCCATGTTAGCTTGGCTATGCGAAGAAGCAATAGCCGTTAGCTTGCCTATGCAAAGAAGCATTAGGCGAAGCAATGCTACAAGTGTTATTTTCCACGGGACATTGAAATCACATTGTGCAAACCTGGAGGGTCACAAGGGAAGAGGAATTGCCAAGCAAAGGAGTGTGCTTCGCGAAGAAAATTGCCTTGGCATTAGCACGGGGCATAGGTGTGAGTGGAGGGTGCTTCGCGAAGTGGAACAGTACTCGCGGATCACTGCCTCGCGAAGAAGGGGTGCCTCGCGAAGTAGGGTGCTGCGAAGCAGTGTGCTTCGAAATGTGTAGAGATCCTGCCATAGAATAGGGATCACTAGTATGGGTTGGGTGTTTCAGGAAGCATAAACGCTCTGTGGCTGCCCAGGTTCCCATGGGAATCTCCTTCCTTCGCGAATGCCCTTGAGCTTCGCGAAGGGCATCCCTCTCGAAAGAGGGGGTCAAAACGAGACCAAGGAAAGGCGTCTCACAAAGTAGAAGTACCTCGCAGAGCACATGATTCCCGAGGGGCAAAGGGTGCTTCGCGATTCGGGAGAGGAGAAGCCTAGCGGTCAGATTATCCATCCTCCTGGACTCAGGGGGAGTCCGGTATTTATAGGCAAGGGGCACTGCGAAGCAAAACTCACGCACCACCTCAGGTGCTTCGCGGTACGCTCGTGAACGTCAATGGCGTCCGTGGAGAGTTACCGCCTCTGGAGCTTCACGACAGGCTCACGAATGTCAAATTCGTTCGTGGAGAGTTACCGCCTCTCGACCTTCGCGGTGGGCTCACAAATGTCAAATGCGTTCGCGGAGAGTTACCGCCTCTGCAGCTTCGCGAGACCGCGATGCTCGGGGCGCTTCGCGCCTGTGCTTCGCGCCGGTGCTTCGTGCTGGTGCTTCGTGAGGTAGCGTGCCCGCCTTCTTTTTCGTCTCTTCCATTCGTGCCATATTATGGCGCCAAAAAATGCCCCCCTCAGACTTGGAGCCGCGGAGGGTGAAGGGTTGATGTCTGAGGGAAAATCGCCAAAATTGTTGGCGGTTCGCGATGCGGCTTCGCGAAGGGGGCCCGCGGTGCTGTCTGGGGCCACGGATCCAGACGCGCCGCGATGCTCCATGTGGGTGAGGTGTGCCGCGATGCTCTGGGGTCACCGCCTATAAATAGGGGTTCCGACCTCTTTTTTCTTCATGAGACTTCCTTGTCTTTTTGTGCTCTTGACTTCGTGAAGCTCCGCATACTCCGTGACAACCCTCCGCGAATCGAGCTTCGCGGAAAACCGTGGGTCTCTGACTCTACGTCCGTGCCAAGGGAACTTCTGCTTGTTGGCCTGGGCCAGACTTCACGGCTTGGTCTCGTGACCGACCTTCGCGATCCAGCTTCGCGATCCAGCTTCGCGATCCATCTTTGCAATCAGTTGAAAAAAATTCTTTTTCGAGCGCCAGAATCGAAACGGCCCATCAAGAGGCTGTATTGGGGGTGCATGCAGATGCTGCCCGTCAGGATGAGATTGCCAACTGTCCAGGCCTTGGGGAGATGATCCGAAGAAATTCGGACAACACTTCTTGGACAGATCTGCTATCGGAGGGTCAGAAGGAATATCCGCAGTGCAATAAGCTGCCATTCTACGGCTTCGGGGTGAGGGATGATGTCTTCATCCATAAGGCGTGTAGGGACGAACCATCTTGTTGGTTTAGGAGCACACCATGCCAGCACCAATGGTTCAAGGCGACTGATGGTCACGCACAGGAGAACTTCACACCTGTCACCGCTGACTGTCTCTACAACCATGTGAACAATATTGATGGGAGGCCACTATAACCAGAGACATCCCCTCCTCTCTACCGTACCATGCTGAAGGCGGCTTTGTAGGATTCGAAGAAGGGATGGTCCGATGAGTGGGACTTGAGCCAGGGCGGAAACATCATTGATGACTGGGCCTGGGCCTATTGGGTAGGCGCCTCATGTGAGGAGTTCAGGGACAAGCTGAGGAGAGTGGGGTTGTATGAGGCGGCATGGGCCTCCCAATTCCACATTTACCAACCAAAGAAACTGATGTCGGAATTGCTGAGAAGATGGTCTTCTAGGACCAATACCTTTCACCTGCATCACGGGGAGGTGGGCATCAGCCTGTGGGATGTCCACCAGATTTCTGGGGTTCCGATCATGGGGGCCATGTATGATGAGTTCCTCCCCATCATCAGCACATGGGAAGATACACAACAAATGTCATGACTGGCATCAGCGCTGATGGAACTCGTCCCTGGAGAGGACAAGGAGGCAGTGAGGGATGTCCACTTTAAGAGATGGTTCAAATGCTTCCTGAATTTCCCATAGAATCGAGAGTTCCCTCTGAGGCCTCGAACTTGTCTGAGGGCGGCCCAACGGGGAAAGGGGAACTCGTATTGGCGGGTCTTGGAGGACAGCCAATGGAAGACTTGGGGATTCAGCGTCAGCACTGAACAACAGCCGAAAGTTAGGCTGGCGGCGTTCATCGTGGCTCTAATCTACGGTTGGATCCTACCGATGAGGGATATAAGCATGGGGGTGCAGCCCAACTCGTTTATTATGGCATCCATGTTGGCCATGGGGTAGCAGATCAATATGGGGATTCCAATGCTCGCCAAACTGTACAGAATAATGCGGCACATTAGCGAGGGCAAGAAGCCGCCAAGGATATGCGAGCCCTTCCACCTCTGGTATGGGGGGATCGCAGCGCACATCAGGGGGATTTACGAGTATTCAAACCCCATTTCGCCGCTGGGATCGAACTTCCGCCCCTCCATCCTGAACATGGTCGGGAGCTTCCCATTCAAACTAGTTGTGCCGATGGTGCTGAATCGGTTGTGGAGGGCAGATGAGTTTAATTTCCACCCCTTCCCATTGCCGACGGGGATACTTATTGATGACGGGCGGGGAACAGAGGAACATCGGGCTTACCTCCTGGCCTTTGGAGGTGGAGTTTTGGTGGCACGGATAGATCGTGAGCCACTCTGCGAACCGTACACCCCGCATCAGTTTGCGAGGCAGTTCCGGTGCCTCCAGTGGCTGACCCCGCAGGTCTAGTAGGATTTGCGTCATGAGGAGAACCCATGTGCGATGAGGTAGCTGTGGATCATGTTCACATGGGAAGATGGGAAGATTCAGATTATGTTGCCTCCATCCACCACCACTTTCGGATTGGTGAGGGAGTATGCCATTAGTTGGGAGGCTGCTTACCCAGTGGAGATACTGAAGCAACCCACTATTCGGGTCGGTGATGGTGGGCCTCCCCTATCCCGAGGTCGGGGTCGGAGGGTAGCTAGGGTCGCTCGCAGTAGCGAGGATGCCATGGCGGCGAAACCCGCACCGGCCGAGGGTATGACAGTAGCGGTGGGTCTAGTGATTCCGGAAGAGCAAGGCCATTCGGAGGGGCATCCACCGAGGGGATTTCGTAGGATATCCACTCAGGCTCCGGGGAAGTGGCTGCGTCATATCGACATGGAAGAGGATGTTGTCTTCCCGGAAGCCTGGGACATTTGGGATGTCAACCGGCAATTCCTCAGCCCACCCGAGATATGGGCCCACCCGAATTGCCTCGGGATGGAATTACCAAGCATAGGCCCAGTCCGGGCTGGATTCATGGCGTCTCTAGCGGAGGCAGAGAAATACCCGGATGAGATGGAGCATTACGTTCACTACAGTGGTTACCCTTGCCCAATGACAGACCGGGTGAGGGTACTGCAAAATCGAACGGTCCCCCCACAGTTATCGGCTGCCGATCTGAGGGAGAGCTTCCCCCTGCCGGAAGAATTAGAGGATGCCTCTCGAGAGGATTAGGCTGGAGGAGGGAGCCCGTTGGAGGAAGGCGAGGTCGGAAGTCAAGGCTCAGATTCCGACGATTTTGCGGAGGCTCTCGAGGTAGAATTTTGAACTTCTTTCCTTACGATCCGTTCTTGGGTCACTATGGACTTCTCACCGATGTTTGAGCCATGCAGGAGGAACTTGTTCGTAGGCCTCGTTCTCGCCCCTTGGCGGGTGATGATGCGGGACCTTCAGAACCTGCGCCAATGGTTGCGTCCAGTTTTGCGTCTGGAGGGACCAGAGCACCTGAGGTGGCTCCTCCGGAATCTCCAGACCTTCCAACAGTATACGGAGGGCCTCGCCTCGGGGTCCCGTCAGTACCTTCTCCAGAGCAGCGCCCGGAGGTAGATCTCCATAAGTCCCCTCTAGCAGTTCCCTTGTCGTCATATGAAGACTATTCCTGCCAACTAACGTTTATGTCCCTCTCTGTCGTACAGTTCTCCGACTGGCGTGGGCTGTTGTGGCAAGACTGGTCGGGATGTCTGGCGGCGTCCCTCCTAGGGGCATTCCGATGATGGTGGCGATAGTTCCCCTATCTCCTCAAGCTGCGATGCACATCATCACTGGCGGGACCACCAGCAGGGTCACACCCGAAGTCATTGAGGTGGACTCTGAGGAAGAGGATCAACTGGTTGGTCCCAGTCTTTTCACGCCTGCTTCGGCGCCGGGTGTCATACTGGATTCAACACCGGATGTTGATCCTGCCGAGGATTTCCTGCGGGTGTATCCCATGTACAAGCCTGCCAATCGTGAAGACTGGGATGAAACGACCTCCGACGAGGAAGAAAACAGCATATTCCGCCGCCAGTCATGGAATTTGATCACACACTTTATCAAGGACACCCCCAAGCACAATGGATGGCTAAAATGGATAGACTCCGCTCGCGGTTGCGTGAACTATGCGCTGGGGGAGTGGATGCCCAACGTCCTCCTGCACTCATCTGAGATATTATGGCTGAGAAGATCCAGGAGCATGATAGTGGGCTCAGCGTGGGATGGTAGACGAGGAAGGAGACCAACATCAAGAAGCTCCAGGAGGCTGAAGGCGAGGTCCAACAGATGCAGACCCGGGAAGATGAGCTTTCAGCCTCTCTTAATGCACAATCTGGGCTGATCTCACAGTTGAAGGCCCAGCTGGCAGAGGCAGAAGAGCGTATGAGGCAGGCCTCTGGAAAGATGGTTGCCATTCATTCTGGCGTAGAGAGGGCCAACGCCAAGGCTAAAGAATTGCGCCCCGCCGCTGCTGAGGAGGAACGGGAGCTGAGTCAGCGATAGCAAGCCTTGGATACCACAAGCCAACGAGTGGCGAAGCTGCAACGATCTTTTGACGGGGTCTATCCATCCATGGGGGGGGGGGGGGGGGTTGAACCCCCCGGGTATTGTAAGAAACCAAAAACATTTTATTGGTACTTTCGTGCTTCAATTTTTCTTTCTTTGTTTTGAATGCCGTAGCGCGCACGATTTCCTATGTTTTAATCGCCTTGTTACATCCCTACAATGTTTGCAGGATGTTCAGCGACAATTCCCCAAGCCCACGTGGGTCGAGCCCGATGTGAGAAACAGGAGATAGTTTCCCTCTCATCCCACCTAACATAGGAGTGGGGACCATGCTTCGGGCATCCAGGATTCGGATTACCAGTCTGGATTTCTGAAAGATGGGAGAGTCTTGATCGGAGAGGGAACTTTCAGGATAGCCGAATCATCGTTTCTTTAGCGTGCTCTTATACACGAACAGGGAAATGCCTGGGGAACTGAAATCAGTCCAAATAGATGAAAATGGGAAGTTTGAATCACGATACCCAAGATTCAGAACACTGTGGGGATGGCGTGACAATAAGGGACAACCGTTAACCTAGGAGGAGAAGCGGTATCCTTACTACGTTAGCCTGTAATGGGGACAACAAATGAGGGTCGACCATTGACCATGTTCAAAACATGGGACCATGTAAATAATGTTTTCTATCAATCCTTCGGGATGTTGGCCCAGGACAGTTGGCGGACCGTAGGTCAAACATCCATACTGTTAGGGGGTCCTTCCAAACATGACTAGTCTTCCAGAACGTTGGCCCAGGAAGTTAGGTGAGCCGATGCAGCATGAGACCAGGCCGTTAGGGGGTTCCTTTAGACATGAAAGAGGACGAGGGTCCGAATAAGGGGCATGCAAAGCATGGAATATGGATTGATGGTTTGTCTGAACAGAATCCAACACTTATGTAATTACACCACCGTGGTGGAAGTACGCCATATGGGCACATTGGTCTGATCATGGATCATTCCATCTTTGGGACAGTGCCTCTTTGGAGAGTGGGCATGCCTCTTCCCAATGGGATCTTGGGGCATCCTGAACTTGTTCAGGGCAAAATTGCAGCTACATAGTTCCCCCCGAGCAGTCAGGCCAGAGGGCTAGAAATGGGGAGGAACAGGATTTTGGGATTCCTGGGGCTGTACCTAAGGCGAAATTCCTGGGTGTCTCTACGTATCCCATAAGGATGGGAATCATGCGTTGAGGACACATGGACTCCTGTAGTTTAACGTCATACGATAGGACGTGGAATAAAAGGGAAGATCCCAGGGAGCGTGTGGTGCGGTAGATACGAAACCGACGTAAAGGTGGACGTAGTCCCACATCACACCACGTACCCCCGGAGGAAACTTTTTAGGTAGAGGGACCAAGAGTGAGGATTAGGATGGGCCCGAAGCAGAGTGGTCGGGCATTCCTACGTACCCCATGAGGATGGGAATCAACCCATACGTAGTTCTGAAAGCACAGTTTAATGTCATGCGGGATGAGGAGCAGCCCGACTGTGTTGGTCCACATCCCGCCAAAACTACTAAGCCCACGTGAGTCATGCTAGGTGTGGGAAACAAGAAGTAGTGGTGGGAATTTCCCGACACAAAAAGGGACAGGTTAGGGCAAAGGGACGGTCGGTGAATACAGGCCTAATAACACAAACACGATCATTTAATGCACCTAGATGCGCGACGAGAAAGATCCGAGTATGATGGAATTTCACTTGAACATGAGGAAGTGGAGATTTGTGAATCATGGCACTTGAGATTCAGATCATGATAATGGCGGTGTGACGATGGAGGATAATTGTTGACTGTGGCGGAAAACCCAGCATCCATATCACATTAGCCTAGAATGGGGACAAACAAACGAAGGTTGACTGTTGACCATGTTTGAAACACGGGACCATGTCACAAATGTGGTCAAATATCTGTAGGGACGTTTGCTCGAAACGATTGGAGGGCCCTTAGGTCCATCATTCATGGAGAGCCCTTAATCCTAGTATCCATGTCATCCGAGGGTCCTTTTGGATGTGGAAGAGGATGAGGATCCAAATAGCGAGCTCACGAAGCTTGGTCATGGGACGAGTGGAATGTCCCAATGAAAATCCCACACTTCGGGATCTTTGTCAAAACACATCTGAATACAACAACGAGACGTATTAGAGGGAGGGAGAAGATTCCTTTCCCATGTGGAGATCTTAGTTTAGGGTCGTAGAATTCAGACCATGGATGGGAGGAGACATAAGAGGCGCATGGTGGAGTAACTCAAACACCTGGCGTGAATGGGAATAGGGGGTATGTATGGTGCGATGAACAACTTGACGCTAATGCGGACGTAATCCCATATCACACCGCCTGACCCCCTTAGGAGAGGTTTTTGGTCAACGGACCAAAAGCTAAAGTAAGGATGGGCCCGGTGAGACGTTCCCGGGCGCTTCTACGTATCTCATAAGGATGAGAATCAAGCCTCACGTAGTTCTTAATGGACATTAGACCATAAATGGGTAAAGGGAGCAGGGGACGCATGGCAACAAAACCCGACGTAAAGGAGGGCCTAAGCTCTACTTACCATGCGTTTTCTAGGGAAATTCTCGAGTCGAGGGATCGAACACAGAGGTTAGGCTGGGCCCGCGGGGAAGTGCCCGAGCGCTCCTACGTATCTCATAAGGATGAGAATCAAGCCATACATAGTTCTGAAAGGTGGCACGGTAAGGTACCAGTGCCAGGGGAAAGGGGAGTGCGGTCATGGCCCTTGCACTAAAAGAAGTGAAATTTGATAAATCTTTTTTGTTCTTTAAGGTGAATGTTTTTTTTGTGAAGTGACATGCCTAGAATAGTAGGCCATGATGTCGCCACAAGGATCAATCCGTGATTGGCGTTGACAAATGGCATGGAACATGAACAATACCCAACGTGATTTCCTCTACAACGAGGTCACCACAATGCAGTGCCGTTTTTCGTCGTGCAGCTAGGACGATAATGTCACAGTTTAGGGTCGTATGATAGGACCAAGCATGTATTTTATCATCATGTAGTGCAGACATAGCAGAGACGATGCTAGGCGGGGAACATGTGTAGTGTTATAAAACACAATTGATGGGGACATGATCCCACATCACATTGTATGCCATTCAGAGAGGTATACCTTAGGCCGAGGGGCCTATATAGAGTTAAGAGGTGAAATAGGGGGGAGAGACTGGCTCCCTAAATGGGCTGTACCCGAAGACAGGGTGTCCGGGCGGTCCTATGTATCCCATGAGGATGGGAATTAAGCCACACATAGTTCTGAAGGGTGCCTTTTAATGTCATGCTAGACAAGGAATTGGAGGGATAACTCTCAGAACGGGGGTGTGCATGGTGAAGCTATTGCAAACCCAACGTGAATGAGGACATAATCCCGCACCATGCCACGCGGTCCCGTAGTCGGGGTCTTGAAGGCAGGACCAGAGAGGTGAATTTGTTGAACTCCAGCTGGACCCAAAGACAAGGGGTCTGAGCATTCCTACGTATCCCATTAAGATGGTAATCAAGCTAAACGTTGTTCCAAATGAGAATCTTAGTTTATGGTCTTAGAGCTCGGACCGTGGATGGTGACAACGTCCCGAGTAAGCACAGATGTCTACTCGATCCCTAAGCCCACGTGAGTTAAACTCAGTGTGGGAAATAAGGGGGGAATCCTTATCGCAATACTTGGGGCGTCCATCCAAGTGGAGTCGGCAGAGAGCCCCGAAGGACACCATTGACGCGGCTTGTTCCCCCAACGCGCGGATGTGCACAGAGGAAAAGTACCAAGAGTTCCAAGACTCTACTTCGACATGATGAAGTGATGAAGGGTGTAAATTGTGTACCCGACATTTTGGGCTTAATGGGTTGGCATGGCGATAGAGGAAAACCGTTAACCATGGTGGAAACGCAGTGCCCATATCGCGTTAGCCTGAGGTGGGAACAACAAACGGACATCGACCGCTGACCATATTCACAATGCTGGATTTTATCGATTTGTTGTCTGAAACCCTCGGGGGCGTTGGCCCGTAACGGTAGGAGAGCCCTTGGGTGTAGTATCCAGGCCGTTCTTGGGGGTCCCTCCTGGTGTGAAAGACGATGGAAGCCCTGATGCAGGGATACACAATGCCTAGGAAGTGGGTGTGAACGTGTCCGAGTAAAGCTTGGCATTCCTGGTAATAAACCAGAGTACTCTTAGGCACATTGGTGAACCACCGAAGTGGGGTCGACGAAACAACTTCAGAAGGAGAGATACATTGTGCGGTCATTACAAGACTGACGTGAATGAGAAAATAACTTCACGCCACACCATAAACTCCTATAAGAGAGGACCTAGGCTGGGGCCCAGAAAGGCCAAGGGGCATGATGGTTAGGCATTGGTTAGGAAGTCCTGACTGATCTGCAGTTTAACGTCTTACATGAGGATGGGGGACGGGGGACCCGAGGACGCCAAGGGCCCTGAGACTGGGCCTCGTAAGGGGAGGCATATGGCATGGTACATTATCCCAACGTGAATGAGGATGTAGTCTCACACCACACTGTACACCCCTATGGGGAATCATGGCCATGGGCCCGATCGCTAGCACCACCTGGGAAGAAACTTGTCACTTCGGGATGGGGTTGAATGAATCACTGCACTCGATGTCTGAGATATCTCTGGGTGGACCCAAAGATCCAGGGGGGTGTTGACCATGTTCGAAACACAGTGTTCCCATGGTGACCCGATATGGGAGCAACAAATGAGCATCGACCGCTGACCAAACTCGCAATGTGGGACTTTTATCGGCTTGTTGCTTGAAAACCCTCAGGGGCATTGGCTCGTATCGGTAGGAGAGCCCTTGGGCGTAGTATCCACGCCGTTCTTGGGGGTCCCTCCAGGTGTGAAAAACGATGGAATCCCAGTCAAGGAGTGGGTGAAGCATAGCTGTATCCATCCACGAAAGAGGAAAACATCTCCAGGGGGGATGTGCAGCGGGGTCGAGGCTTGCTCGATGTGAGTTGGGGAAAAAGTGTGCACCCTGCCATGTCTTGAACCGAGGGGAAGATTTTGGCTTTTGGGCTGGGCCAACAGACAAAATGTCCGGGCGTTCCTACGTATCCCATTAGAATGGGAATCAAGACATGCGTAGTTCTTGAAGGCCATGCAGTTTAGCATTATACGGTGAGGACGTGGGAGGATAGAAGAACGGGAGTGGGCACTTGGTGCAACCCTTGCAATCCTTGTGTGAGCGGGGTTGTATGAGCGGGGCAAAGAAAGCCTACTCCCTGCTACACAAAGATCCTCCAAGGAATCTATTCCCAGGGGGGAAAGTGGAGGATAAAATCTTGGGGCTAGGATCAAGACGAGGTGTCTGAGCGTTCCTATGTATCCCATCAAAATGGGAATCAAGCCACACGTAGTTCTTGAAATGCAGTTTAACATCATGCAGGATTAGGAGACAGCTCATTTGGGGATATGTAAGGTACGACATGTAATCCAACGTGAATGAGGACATAACCTCACACCATACCGTACAATCCCGCAAGAGGGTAAGTCGGGGAAAACCAAGGGGCCTGAGGCCGGACCGCGGTCAGGGAGACCAGACCAGCTTTCGGTTTAACGTCTCGCGATGAAGATGGGGGGCCATGGGCCCAAGGAGGCCAAGGGGCCTGAGGATGAGCCTCGGTCAGGAAGTCCTGACTGACTTGCAGTTTAACGTCTTGCAGTAACAACGGGGGGAGACCTGACCAACTTTCGGTTTAACGTCTCACTGTGAAGATGGGGGGCCATGGGTCCAAGGAGGCCAAGGGGCCTGAGGCTAAGCCTCGGTCAGGAAGGCCTAACTGACTTGCAGTTTAACGTCATGAAGTAAGGACGGTGGGAGATCTTAGTTTAAAGTCCGAGAGCTTGGACCATTTTGCAGTTTATCATCTTGCAGGAAGAAGATGCAGTTTAAGGTCATGCAGGACCATAACGTGCAGTTTAAAGTCATGCAGGACCTTTTCGCAGTTTAGGGTTGTGCATGACCCTTTTGCCCTAGGCAAAGTATCTCTTGTGGAATTTGGAATTGGTGGGAGGGGTTATACGCTCTCCATCCGTGGCCACCAAGGAGTATGCTTCATTGGGGTAAACCTTATAGATGATATAAGGCCCGTCCCATTTGGGTTCTAATTTGGGAGGTTTTATGACAACCCTGCTTTTTATTAAAACTTAAACATGCTTTATTACATAAAACTTCACTTGATACAACAAAGAGGATCGAGAGGTTGAGTGTCTTTGGGGCTTAGGATCATTACATAAAAACTTTAAACTCGAAATACAACATCCTTATTGAAAACTTCCTTTACATGACCACTACATTCCTTCGTACTTAGCATTGCATGGGATAACCTGAGGACATTCATAAGAAAAGGGTGAGCTATAAAGCCCAGTAAGGGAGTACATAATGAATAACATGAGGAGTAAAATACATGTTAGGAAATAGGCATATCAATAGAGAATAAGAGATACATGAACATAAAGGCATGATAAAGCATGATAATCATAACATGGAAATGTGGCAACAACACTTAACATTGAATTAGCATGAGCCAAGGCTCATTGCACATGGAGCATGAGTAAACCCTCATTGCACTTGAAGCACGAGTAAACCCTCGTTGCACTTGAATTAGCATGAGTCAACACTCATTGCACATGACGTATCATGATACTATACTTTACCCAATGCATTGGAGCGCTATAAAGGGCGCACCCTTCTTAAACATTTCATTTCATGCATAAGTGTGCCACATGGATCATAAAACATGGATTCATAAAACATAATCATTTATTCCATGATAAAGGAATGTGGAATTCATACATGAAACTTTACAATCAATATGTAAATGTTCATAAAGGTGAATACCCTTGATGGAGAAATGGGCAAGGTATTCACTACACAAAGACATTGGCTTAGAAAATCGGTGCGATTTCGGCAGCATAACGGCGTGACATAAGAATTCAAAAAAAAAGTTGATGAGAGAGAGAGGGGTTACTCATCATATTTACATGTAATGGAAAGTAAGTAGATCATATATATACATGTCCCAACAATAGAAATGGAATTTAGATTCATGATACAAAAGTATTGCTTGAATATAAAAGAAGAGAGAGAAGTTCCTTTCGGAATTTCGGCATAGTAACCGGTGTACATGGGAGGCATTTAATGAGAGAGAAAGGGTTCTCCCATCATTCAAACAATAAGAGGGCAGTATGGGGGAGGTGAAAAACCATACCCCAACATTCATAATTGAAATAAAAAGGGCAATACAACTTAATGAAAATTGACAAAAAAAAAGAGAAAGGAAGAAAAAACCCTTACTCGGAAGTGTGCTTCCAAAGGCTAGAGAGAGGCTTGTGAGAGGATTCTTGGGAGCTTGGGGCACCTTGAGAGGATTCTAGAGAGAGTAGGGCAGAGGTTGGACGAACTTCAAGGGCTTTGGGTGAGGAGGAAGTGGGAGCTTGGGTGGGTTTATATAGGAAAGGTGAGAGAATTTTTTATTATTTAGGTTTGGGACACCTTATATTAAAATAATCCAAACCACAAACCATCCCATGGTATTTGCCCATGGTTTCTGGAAAAGGAAAGAGGAAAACAATATTTTACAAGGCCAAGGTCCGAACTTATTAAAAAATTAGGGTTGCTTATGTGGAGGTGTGTCACACTCCCATGGACATTAATTTAAAAATGCAAAGTGTTGAATAAGTCTTGAGGGCTCCATTAATGCTTTGAAAAGTGAGTCAAACAAACCCAAAACCTCATTATTTTAATGATAAAACACATATTGGCCGAAAATAAGGATTATGGTATTTTATTACATCACCATTGGGTCATTATGATGTCATAAAACACATTATATATTTAAATGGTATTTAATTTTTACCCAAAAATTTGACTGTCTCAGAAAATTATGAAAAATTAACCGTTGGATAATTTCGACATCCTGATTCCAAAAATAATATTTATTTTATCTAAAAAATTTTCTAAATATGTGAATTTTCACTTTTAAAATAAAAACCGACATTTATAAAAAAATCACGGGTTTTGACAGAAATGGCTTTCAAACCTTAATAAAAATTTTAATTGCATTCATAAAATTATAAGATCATTTATATTTAATAAAAATTAATTTAATATTAATAATAATATTTTATTAAAATATTATTTAATTCAAAAATCCTTTAATTTAATAAATTATAATTCTTAATTAAATAATAACTAAAAACACCGTTTGTACTTTAAAAACTAAATACAAAGTATCAAAAATGACTAGAAATTATATTCATTATTATATAAAAAAATAATGTACATGAACATGGTGCTACTTATTTGTTACATAACCCCATAAAATAGCCGCATAAGACCTAAGGGTAAGGTGTGCGATGGTGACAGACTGTTGGGGTTGCTCGGATAACATTGCTCGAGTGGTAATCTCTATCAACTTCCATTTTTCCCGTAGACGATCACGTTCGAGCTTGACTTGATGAAGCTCTGCTTGGGCTTGGTTAAGGGAAATGCCCAAAGACGCCACCTCCTTTCCGAGCTCCGACAAATGGGCTTCGTAAGGGGCAATTCTACTGGATGAGGCCATCGCTTTCTTTTTCTAAGTAGAAAATTGGTTCGTTAAAGCCTTATATTTAAACTACCCAGATGATCACTGTTCAACAGCTATAAAAGTAACAGTCACAAATCTTAACGTTAAACTAAAGAAGTTGACATCATATAAAAACATAAAGAAACATTTAACTAGATCAAGAGGGATTTTCCATTAATGAAATTTTGGGTCGTTACAACATTCCCCCCTTAAGAAATTTCGCCCTCGAAATTTTCCTTTTCCCACACTAAAACAAATGTGGGTAACTTAGCTTCATCATATCCTCCGACTCCCAAGTTGCTTCTTCAAACTTGTGGTTTCTCCACAACACCTTGACGAGGGGCATTGTCTTATTTCGTAGAACTTTTTCTCTACGATCCAAGATCTTCACTGGTTGCTCCTCATAAGAAAGATCGTCTTCTAATTGTACCACCTCATAAGAGAGTACATGTGAAGGGTCTGGTGTGTACTTCCTTAAGAGGGATACATGGAAGACATCATGCACCTTGGCCATAGTAGGTGGAAGTGCTAGTCGATAGGCCATAGCCCCAACACGATCAAGAATCTCGAAGGGGCCGATGTTCCTTGGACTTAACTTCCCTTTCTTTCCAAACCTCATGACCTTCTTCCATGGAGATATGCGTAAAAACACCATGTCTCCGACATTAAACTCAAGGTCTCATCAACGATTATCTGCATAACTCTTCTGTCGACTTTGGGCTGCCTTGATATGCTGCTGAATGGTTTTCACCTTCTCCACCATTTCTTCGACCATTTCTGGTCCAAGAAGCTTACGTTCACCGACCTCATCCCAACATGCCGGTGTTCTACACCTTTTCCCATACAGGGCTTCATATGGTGCCATTTGGATGCTCGAGTGGAAACTATTATTATAAGAGAACTCAACTAGAGGAAGATGTTGATCCCATCCTCCTTTAAAGTCCATTGAGCACGCTCTCAACATATCCTCAAGTGTTTGGATAGTCCGCTCGGATTGGCCATCAGTTTGAGGATGATAGGCCGTACTAAAGTTCAGTTCAGTGCATAGAGCATGTTGAAGACTCTTCCAAAACTTAGAGGTAAATCTTGGATCTCAGTCAGACACAATAGATAGTGGTACTCCATGAAACCGTACCACTTCCCTGATATATATCCGTGCCAGTTGATCCAAAGAGAAATCCTCTCGAATAGCAATGAAGTGTGCAGTCTTTGTAAGACGATCCACAATAACCCAGATTGCATTGTTGCTTTTGGATGTCCTTGGAAGTCCAGTGACGAAGTCCATGGTGATGTTCTC
This sequence comes from Viscum album, assembly GCA_963277665.1. Taxonomy (NCBI): domain Eukaryota; kingdom Viridiplantae; phylum Streptophyta; class Magnoliopsida; order Santalales; family Viscaceae; genus Viscum; species Viscum album. The sequence continues at coordinate 1,262,433,351 of OY728122.1, forward strand.
CCATTTCCATTCTGGTATGGGCAATGGTTGCATCATCCCCTTAGACTACTGCCTCTCTGCCTTCACTTGCTGACACACCAGGCACTTTGATGTATATTCGGCGATCTCCTTCTTCATATTATCCCACCAAAAGTTTTCTCGGAGATCTTGATACATCTTTGTGCTCCCTGGGTGAATAGAGAAATTTGAACTATGTGCATCATCCAAAAGTTCCTTCTTCAGCTCCGAACTTGATGGGACACATAGTTTTTTCCCAAACCGCACAATTCCTTCTTCATTAACATTAAACTCTGAGGATTTTCCCTTTTTGATAGCTTCCACTTTTTCTTGGATTCTCGCACCATCCTTTTGAGCATCCTTTAACCTTTCCAAAAGATATGGTTGAGAAATCATTTGTGAATGGATTGATGATGTTCCCTTCTTTATGATTCCCACGTCCATCTTCATCAAGTCTAAGAAGATTGGATCTTTCTCAATTCTCATCATTGATAGAATTGCTGGATCCTTTCTACTTAGGGCATCTTCCACCTTGTTCGCCTTCCCAGGGTGGTAATGTATTGAACAGTCATCATCCTTTATGAGCTCTATCCATCTTCTCTGGCGCATATTAAGCTCTTTCTGTGTGAATATATATTTAAGACTCTTGTGGTCAGTATATATCTCACATTTCTCTCCATAGAGATAATGCCGCCAGATTTTCAAGGCAAATATCACCGCCGCCAACTCCATATCATGCGTTGGATAGTTTCGCTCATGGATTTTCAACTGTCTTGAGGCATAGGATATCACTTTATCATTCTGCATCAGCACACATCCTAAGCCCTTCTTCGAAGCATCACTGAATACCACAAAAAGCTCCCCACTTATGGGTAAAGTGAGCACAGGTGCAGTGATAAGCCTCCTTTTCAACTCCTTGAAGCTTTCTTCACATTCATCACTCCAAGAAAACTTTACTCCCTTTCGAGTTAGCTTTGTAAGAGGGTTGGACAATCGTGAGAAGTTTCTCAAAAATCGTCGATAATATACAGCTAAACCCAAGAAGCTACGGATATCAGTTACCGATGTTGGCCTCAGCCATCCCTCAATTGCATCTGTTTTGGAGGGGTCCACAGATATCCCATTGCTTGTGATGATATGGCCCAAGAATGAGACCTCCTTCAACCAGAACTCACACTTGCTGTACTTGTCATAGAGCTTCTCCTTGCGCAAAGTCTCCAGTACAGTTCTTAAATGCTCCTCATGGTCCTCCTTGGTTTTGGAGTATATTAGAATATCATCTATAAAGACTACCACAAATTTATCTAGGTAATCTCTAAAGACTCTATTCATCCAGTCCATGAATATTGCTGGAGCATTGGTGAGTCCAAAAGGCATTACTATGAATTCATAGTGCCCGTACCTTTTACGAAAAGCAGTCTTGGGGATATCTTCCTTCTTCACCCTTACTTGATAATATCCCGACCGCAAGTCGACCTTGGAGAAGTATTGTGCTCCATGCAGCTGATCAAACAAGTCATCGATTCTTGGGAGAGGATACTTGTTCTTTATCGTGATTTTGTTAAGTTCACGATAATCGATGGAAAGCCGCATTGACCCATCCTTCTTCTTGACGAAGAGGACTGGTGCACCCCACGGTGATGCACTTGGGACTATAAACCCTTTATCCAGATTCTCCTGTAGTTGTTTCTTCAGTTCTTCATTCTCAACCACAGCCATTCTATATGGAGTCTTGGATATTGGTAGCGCCCCAGGTATAAGTTCAATTGAGAACTCAACATCTCTTCTTGGAGGAAGACTAGGAAGTTCCTCGGGAAATACTTCAGCGAATTCCCTCACAATAGGCATTTCTTCAAGGGTGGTTTCTTCCTTGGACTCAATCATCTGAGCCAGATATGCATGCTCATAAGGCAGTAATATCCATGCTTGAGATGATGGAGCTAAAGGAGATTCATCTTCCTCCTGACACTTGTAAAGAATCGGGGGTCGATTCTCCATATGGAGTGTGATTTCCCTCTCGCGGCAATTTATGTTGGCTCTATATAAGGAAAGCCAATCCATGCCAAGAATTGCATCAAATTCCACCAAAGGGAGTATGACGAGGTTCGCCGGGAAATTCAATCCACATATTATAATAGGGGAGGACTTATACTAATGGGATGCAATGATTGCCCCATTTTCCGTACTCACCGACATCTTTACTTCCATGATTTGTGGTGGTGCAGGGATTGTTCTACTAAACTTTTGAGATATAAAAGAATGCGTAGAACCTAAATCAAAAAGTACGTTCGCTATTCATGAATGAATAACTAGCGTACCTGTCACCACATCGTTGTCGGGGTTCACTTCGGCAGAAGTGATGGAAAAAGCTCTTCCTTGCTGTCTTGGAGGTTGTTGATTGCCTCCGATAACCCTTGGATTAGGGCACTGATTCGCAAAATGACCCGGTTCTTTGCATTTGAAGCATTGAACAACGCGTTGAGGTTCGAACGGAGCGTTCCTCCCCTCCGTCGCAGCCGCGGGTCCTTCTTGCTGATAGTTAACAGCTAGGTGCCCTTCTCTTCCACACTTGAAGCATTTTCTTGTCCCCCTAAGGCAATTTCCAGGGTGCTTTTTTCCACACTTTTGGCAAGTGGGGTGCTGGAATTTCTTAGCGTCATTGGATTTATCCATCGGACCACCAGCATTGAAGTCCACCTTCCGCTTATTGTCCCCATGATACCCCTGTGATTCTCCGATCTTCATTTCAACCTTGAGGGAACATCGGACAATTTCCTCGTAGCTGTCGAAGTCACGGATCGCTAATGCTTTCCGCAAGCTAGGATTCAGCCCACCAAAGAAGCGGTCAACCTTGCATTCGGGGGTAACAACAAAGCCGGAAGCGTATCGTGCAAGCCTTGTGAAGTTTGCCTCGTACGCTCCCACAGATTACTCATCTTTCTGCTTGAGGGAAAGGAAGTCCCTTTCCATATTAAGACGGAGGGTGCGTGGAAAATATTTATCGAAAAACATCTTCCGGAATACCTTCCATTCCAAAGCCTCGATCTCCTCCTCAAGCTTCGTATTTTTGATCAATGTCCACCATTGATCAGCTTCACCCTCCATACGATAAGCCGCCAGGAGAACCTTCTCTTTTTCAGAGCATTGGAGGATAGAGAATATCTTTTCAATGGAGTTGATCCATTGTTCAGCATTCGTGGGATCAGATGATCCACTAAAAGTAGGAGGCCTTTGTCTCATGAAGCTTTCAATAGTGACTTGTTCTTTCTTAGGGGGGGTTGAACGTTCCTCTTGACCAGTGTTTCTATTCAAAACTTGAGTTAGCTGAGAGAGAAGCGTGACAAAGTTCGCGATTCCCGCTCCCATTGGATTGGGCATCTCATAAGTACAATCATCACACTGATCTTCACAACAGTTGTTAGCCCGAGTTCTCCTATTACCGGCCATTGGCTGGAATAAAAGGAAAGTTAGGGGTAACACATAAAGGGTAATCTAAATACAAAAGTTGATGACTTATAAATAAACTTTAATCTCTTTAACTCATGAGTCTATAGGATTCAATCCAGGATTTTCATGATCTTCCTTCTAACATATATTCTTAGGGGCATTTTTCCTTAATAAGGGTTCATACTAAGATTGTGAATTTATCAAAATATATCCCCCGGGAGTGTCGTAACCAAGAGTGCAGCAAGGCCCGTTGTCGTGCACCAGTTCCCGTTCGAGTCTAGCTCAAAGCGGTGTTTTCGGGTTTTACCCCTAGGATACATCTGTGCCAGAGCCGCCTCTACCTGCTCGTATGCAGACAGGGATGTATTTGTTTGATGAAACACTTACTTAGTATTTACCAAAACTTAGGGATGTTTTTATTATGCTTAGTCTTGTATCTAAGGCTTTACTAGGGTTTCCTAATCCCAAAAATAACTAAACCTATCCTCTGATACTAACTATGACAACCCTGCTTTTTATTACAACTTAAACATGCTTTATTACATAAAACTTCACTTGATACAACAAAGAGGATCGAGAGGTTTAGTGACTTTGGGGCTTAGGATCATTACATAAAAACTTTAAACTCGAAATACAACATCCTTATTGAAAACTTCCTTTACATGACCACTACATTCCTTCGTACTTAGCATTGCATGGGATAACCTGAGCACATGCATAAGAAAAGGGTGAGCTATAAAGCCCAGTAAGGGAGTACATAATGAATAACATGAGGATTACAATACATGTTAGGCAATAGGCATATCAATAGAGCATAAGAGAGACATGAACATAAAGTCATGATAAAGCATGATAATCATAACATGGAAATGTGGCAACAACACATAACATTGAATTAGCATGAGCCAAGGCTCATTGCACATGGAGCATGAGTAAACCCTCATTACACTTGAAGCACGAGTAAACCCTCATTGCACTTGAATTAGCATGAGTCAAAACTCATTGCACATGACGTATCATGATACTATACTTTACCCAATGCATTGGAGCGCTATAAAGGGCACACCCTTCTTAAACATTTCATTTCATGCATAAGTGTGCCACATGGATCATAAAACATGGATTCATAAAACATAATCATTTCTTCCACGATAAAGGAATGTGGAATTCATACATGAAACTTTACAATAAATATGTAAATGTGCATAAAGGTGAATACCCTTGATGGAGAAATGGGAATGGTATTCACTACACAAAGACATTGGCTTAGAAAATCGGTGCGATTTCGGCAGCATAACGGCGTGACATAATAATTCAAAAAAAAAGTTGATGAGAGAGAGAGGGGTTACTCATCATATTTACATGTAATGTAAAGTAAGGAGATCATATATATACATGTCCCAACAATAGAAATGGAATTTAGATTCATGATACAAAAGTATTGCTTGAATATAAAAGAAGAGAGAGAAGTTCCTTTCGGAATTTCGACATAGTAACGGGTGTACATGGGAGGCATTTAATGAGAGAGAAAGGGTACTCCCATCATTCAAAAAATAAGAGGGCAGTATGGGGGAGGTGTGAAACCATACCCCAACATTCATAATTGAAATAAAAAGGGCAATACAACTTAAAGAAAATTGACAAAAAAAGAGAAAGGAAGAAAAAAACCTTACTTGGAAGTGTGCTTCCAAAGGCTAGAGAGAGGCTTGTGAGAAGCTTATTGGGAGCTTGGGGCACCTTGAGAGGATTCTAGAGAGAGTAGGGCAGAGGTTGGACGAACTTCAAGGACTTTGGGTGAGGAGGAAGTGGGAGCTTGGGTGGGTTTATATAGGAAAGGTGAGAGAATTCTTTATTATTTAGGTTTGGGACCCCTTATATTAAAATAATCCAAACCACAAACCATACCATGGTATTTGCCCATGGTTTGTGGAAAAGGAAAGAGGAAAACGATATTTTACAAGGCCAAGGTCCGAACTTATTAAATAATTAGGGTTGCTTATTTGGAGGTGAGTCACACTCCCATGGAAATTAATTTAAAAAGGCATAGTGTTGAATAAGTCTTGAGGGCTCCATTAATGCTTTGAAAAGTGAGTCAAACAAACCCAAAACCTCATTATATTAATGATAAAACACATATTGGCCGAACATAAGGATTATGGTATTTTATTACATCACCATTGGGTCATTATGATGTCATAAAATACATTATATATTTAAATGGTATTTAATTTTTACCCAAAAATTTGACTGTCTCAGAAAATTATGAAAAATTCACCGTTGGATAATTTTGACATCCTGATTCCAAAAATAATATTTATTTTATCTAAATAATTTTCTAAATATGTGAATTTTCACTTTTAAAATAAAAACCGACATTTATAAAAAAATCACGGGTTTTGACAGAAATGGCTTTCAAACCTTAATAAAAATTTTAATTGCATTCATAAAATTATAAGATCATTTATATTTAATAAAAATTAATTTAATATTAATAATAATATTTTATTAAAATATTATTTAATTCAAAAATCCTTTAATTTAATAAAAGATAATTCTTAATTAAATAATAACTAAAAACACCGTTTGTACTTTAAAAACTAATTACAAAGTATAAAAAATGACTAGAAATTATATTCATTATTATATACAAAAATAATGTACATGAACATGGTGCTACTTATTTGTTACATAACCCCTTAAAATAGCCGCATAAGACCTAAGGGTAAGGTGTGCGATGGTAACAGACTCTTGGGGTTGCTCGGATAACATTGCTCGATTGGTAATCTCTATCAACTTCCATTTTTCCCGTAGACGATCACGTTCGATCTTGACTTGATGAAGCTCATCTTGGGATTGTTCAAGGGAAAAGCCCAAAGACGCCACCTCCTTTCCGAACTCCGACAAATGGGCTTTGTAAGGGGCAATTCTACTAGATGAGGCCATCGCTTCCTTTGTCTGAGTAGAAAATTGGTTCGTTAAAGCCTTATATTTAAACTACCCAGATGATCACTGTTCAACAGCTATAAAAGTAACGGTCACAAATCTTAATGTTAAACTAAAGAAGTTGACATCATATAAAAACATAGAGATACATTTAACTGGATCAAGAGGGATTTTCCATTAATGAAATTTTGGGTCGTTACAGGTTTCCTACCGAGAATCATTGGCGCTCGAAGGGCCAATACCAGGTCGCCCTGTAGAAAAGCGTGGAGATGAACCTTCTTGTTGAAGGCCCTCACTATCTTATCCTGATACCTTTACAGATTGTGCAAGGCACGAAGCCGGTTCTCGTCCAGTGCTTCTAATTCAGCTAGATGGATTTCAGCTACCTCATCTGATGTCTGGTGTTCATAAACTATAGTGCGTAACGATGGCAGCTGGATCTCAATGGGTAGGACGGCCTCAGCTCCACACACCAAAGAATATGGGGTCACCTGGGTAGAGTTGCGAGTTGTCGTCCGATAAGCCTAGAGGGCGTTGGGGAGCTTGTCCGACCAACTTTTCTTATTCTGACAAACCATCTTCTGCAGAATGTTAGAGAGGGTTTTTTTTGAACGCCTCAATCTGTCCGTTTCCCTGCGCATGGTAGCGGGAGGTATGATTCGAACGGATGTCGTACTTGGCGTACAATTTCTTCAGTTCGGCCGCTTAGAAGTTGGTTCCGTTATCAGTGAGAACGTCGTGAGGGACCCCAAACCGGTGGATAATATTGGATCTCACAAAGTCAACGATGGAACTGGCCTTGACCTCATTGAGTGGAAATGCCTCTGCCCACTTGGAGAAGAAATCTGTAGTAGTCCGGATGAACCTATACTGGCGGGCTGTTGCTGGTGGATACGGTCCCACTACATCAAGTCCCCATACCACAAATGGAAAAGATTACTTGGTGGGGTGGAGGGGCTCCGGCAGCCGATGCAGGAAGATGGCGTGAACTTGGCATGCGTGGCATATCTTGGCATACCCAATAGAATCATGGATCATAGTGGGCCAGAAGTACCCCAACCTCCGGATTTGATGGGACAGCTTCGGCCCAGCTTGATGGGCGCCACTGGAACCGGAGTGAACCTATTGCATAACGTGAGGTATCACTACTCCTTGGATTCAACAGAGGAGGATACCATCGATACTCTGCTTATAAAGGATCTTTTCAAGACTGGGGCCGCTCTGGAGGGTAAATTGCAGCGCGCGGCGTCGAATTCACTCGCACTCGACCCGGTCGTTTGGGAGGTGACCATTTTGGAGATACCCGACAAAAGGTGCCCTTCAGTCGGAAGTGGCTTCAACCTCTGTGTCTGACGAACCCGAGACCCCGGACGTGGAGGCTCCGGCTATGGGATGACTTACCCGCAGACCATCATTGTCCTCTTGGGAGACGGGGGCAATGACTCTCCGGTGTGCCACATGTATGATCAAATCATCTTGCTCAGGTTCTGTGAGCGACGCGGCTAAACCAGCCAAGGCATCTTCTTAACCATTCTGCGACCGTGGGATATGGGTAACCTCTGGTCGAAAAGAGAAATGGGCCATTAGGTGGAGGGTGTACTCTAGAAACGGTACAAGCTCCGGCTTCCTGATGACGTAGTTACCATTAAACTGTTTGATTACCAGCTCGAAATCTACTTTCACATGTAGATGGGGCACATGGATCTCAAGGGCCAACTCGAGGCCGGTGATGAGAGCCTGGTACTCTGCCTCGTTGTTTTTACAGACTTCTAACAACAGGAATGAGTATGGCAGGATGGCTTGCACCGAGGTAATGAAGACAATACCCAGACCCACTCTATTGATCTTGGGATCATTGGGCCGCCTACCGGTGGGGCTCTGGGAGGCGCCGTCGAAATGCATTTGCCAACAAGGGACGACATGATCGACTGAGAGGATCTTCTCATCAAGAAAATCCAGGTCCAGGGATAGATCCACGGAGGATAGATGGGCATCTAAAAAGTCTGCCAAAGCCTGTCCCTTAATGGGCTTCTGAGTTACGAACCTGATATCAAACTGCTGGAGAATCACCGCCCAACGTGCTAGTTGGCCAGTCAACATGGGGCGGCTCAGGATGTACTTCAGTGGGTATACCCGGGAGACCAATTGAACCTCATGGGGCTGCAGGTAATGTCGCAACATTTGCACGGTGAATACGAGCGCAAGGTAGCTCTTTTCGATGGGGGAGTATCTGACCTCTGTATCGAGAAGCATTTGATTGAGATAGTATAGATTGTTCTTAGTACCCTCGTTATTCTTCTGGGTGAGTAGTGCACCGAGGGATCTTTCTAGGGTTGTCACATAAAGGACCTGTGGCTTTCCGGAGATGGGTGGCATCAATACCAGAGGTTGGAGCAGATACTGCTTGATTTCCTCGAAGGCGGTCCGACACTCCTCATCTCATTCGTAGGCGGCTCCCTTATTCATGATCCGGGAAAAGGGATTACACTTGCCGACCAGATTCGTGATGAATCGTCGTATATAGGCTAAGTGGCCTTGGAGGCCTCAAAGCTCCCGAATGTTTCTCGGGGGAGGCATTTGGCTGATGGCCTTGATCTTCTCCGGGTCGATCTCGATACCTCGGTATTTGACAACAAAGACGAGAAACTTCTCAGAGGTGACCCCGAAGGCACACTTCAACGGGTTCATCTTTAGGTGACGGGAACAGAGGAAACCAAACACTTTCTCGAGGACTTTGAGGTGGTCTTGGCGCTGGCAGGATTTGACTACAAGGCCATCCACATAGCATTCCACCAATGTCCCGAGAATCGGCTTGAATATGCGATGCATGGCCCTCTGATAAGTGGCACCTACATTTTTCAAACCGAATTGCATAACCTAGTAGCAAACGATACCTTGGGGAGCCCTGCATGTAGTGGACTCCACGTCTTCGAGGGCCATCTATATCTAGTTGTACCCGGAATACCCGTCCATGAAAGAAAGAGCTTGGAACCCAGCCGTGGCGTCAATCAATAACTCCGTCACCCGGAGTGGGAAGTCATCCTTTGGGCAGTGGCGATTAAGATCGCGGAAGTCGATGCAGACTCTGATCTGCCCATTCTTCTTTATGGATGGCACAATGTTGGCATGCCACTTAGGGTACTGGACTTCCTTAATGAAGTTTCCTTTGATATGCTTGTCAACTTCAGCCTCAACCATAGCACCATGAGAAGGGTGCATCTTCCTGGGAGGCTGCTTAAACCCACGATGTTTTGCCGGGAGGCCCAGACGGTGAACGGATACCTGGGGATCTAGTCCTGGAATCTCGTTGTAACTCCAAGCAAACACATCATAGTGTTTTCTGAGGATGTCTACGTACTGTTGCCGCTCCTCAGGGAACATGGCTGCACTGATCAATGTGGGTTTCAGATCTGCCTTGCTACCAAGGTTCAACTGTACCAGTTCATCAACCGTGGTAGAAACGCCTTCTTCAAAGGCAGGGGGAGCATCCTCCAGGTCTTCCTCTCCACCCATGGGGGGATTTCCCGTAACGGGCGGTACTTCTGGGCTATCAAATCCTGAGGGGAAGCTGGTGCCGGCTCGAGTAGCAGTGGTCACGATATTAGGAGAATCACTTGCCATTGAGACCATAGCAATGACAGAAGTTGACCCTATCCCATCTGGACTTCAGCCTAAGGGACCACGTTTGATGACATCAAAGCAGTGGTGACACATCAGCCTGAGTCATTTAATTACAGCCTGGTGGAAGAGACACGTATGGTGCACCGCCGTTGTTATAAGCTTGACGTCTCGGTACCGTACAAGGGTAGGAGGTTCCAGGATCCCCTGAGCCTGGTTGAGGTAGGAGTACGAGGTAATTTTCCACCGTCGCTTGGACATGAGAGCATACATTCCTTGTGTACCCAAAACAATAAAAAATTGCCCCATGTCGGGGGTTGTGGCCTCCGATCGGTGGATCGGGAGGATACAGGCGTCATCCATGCTTGCACAGGGATCACTTGTGACTGGGGTGGGTTCATCCTCACTTACTAGGATTTTTTTATCCTTACTTTTTTAATAACCAGCATCCAGATAGCGGGCCTCACATGAAGCGAAAGGGGAAGCATCTCCTTGGAGAAAGCCTACTCGACCGTTGAGTGAGTATTTGAGGCACTGGTGATACGAAGAAGGGACCGCTCCATGCAGATGGAGCCATGGCCTACCCATCAACGCATTGTAGGCGGTATCCTGAGAGACGACCATGAACTCGGTGCTGGAAACTATGCCACTGAACTCAGTCTTCAGGTGGATCTTTCCGCCTGGGGTTTGCTCGGTCCTGTCGTACCCCTGGATTCTGAGGACAGAGGGAGTTAAATCACCTTCAGACAGACCCATATTTCGCAACGTCCGAGTCAGAATTAGATTGATTCTAGAACCCGTGTCAACGAGGCAGCGGCGGACTTCCACGCCATTGAAGTGGCCAGTGATGTACAGTGTGCGAATGTTCCCCTGTATAGGAGGGTCCTCATCTTCACCGTAGAATGAGATAACCGCCTAACATTCGGCATTTTTAATCGTCTCGGTATGGAAGGCTTCTGCAGCTGCTACCTCAGTCTCAAACTGGAGGGGGCTCCTTAGGGCCTCGACAAGTGCCTTGTGCATTTCGGATGAAAGGAGAAGGGCCTCAAGAATAGAAAGCCTTACTGGAATGCCGGCTAGGTGCTTCAGGACATCATACATTCGTGCCAGATGCGATCCTCTGCCTACAGGAGGTCGTTCGGTATTTGGAGGCATAGCAGGTCCTGCTGGTTGAACTGACAATCGGCTAGTACTGGGTACATCTTCCTGCCTAGTAGTAGAATCCTGGAGAGTAGTCTCCGGACTAGTATTGGGCAGCAGAGGCTGTCCTGTAGCCGGGAAAGACTGACTGTGATACGAATGAGGAATCACTCCCTGATCTAGTAGCACGAATGGCGGTGGAGGTAGAGCTGAGGGCGTTAGACGGGGTTGCGCGTGCTGAGCTCTGCACTGTGCCTGCTGTCTGGTCTTAGTAGTGTGCATGGCTTGGCTGAAAGTGTCTGCTGACGTACCTAGATGGCCGAACCGGTTGCGATTCCGCCGACGTTGACGTCGGCTTGAAACGTTGGGGAGGTTCGCCTAGCGCTCCCCTTCGTCGGGAGTCATATAGGGCTTTACCAGCTCCATGGTGTTAAGCGAAGCGTACCCCGAGCTGTCTCTCAAGGAGTCATCCAGTACCGGGCGGATTCTGGGAGGAATCCCCATTTCATGGGGCATATAGTCATCGAGAATGCGGGATGATTGTGGCAACGGCGGTGCGCGTTGCTTTTTATTGCATCGCCGCTGCATGCCCTTTTGGGAAGAGGTCGACTGTGAAGACGATGCGGAGGTACATGATACTTCTTCTGAAGGTTCCAACTTCTTTAGGCACGCCCATATGATACCATGGGCACGGACGGCGGTTTTTCGAGCCATCCATTCGTCATATTTCCGGGATCCACGGTTGGGAACCTGCTGCCACTCGCCTTCGCTGTCACTACCGATTTCTGACCCTGCAAAGACACCCGCCACTTGCGCTAGTGCCGGGCCCAACTTGAATATGTTGTTGTTGACCTGGTGTTGAAGCCAGTATTTAAACACATAACATTTCTTGAGGGTGTGCCCCAAAATCCGATGATAAGGGCAGTAGTTGGTGTAATCGATGAGATTCGCCTCTGCCAGCCATCTGCACTCGGGCAGACGCACATTCCCTTGCTCTAGAGAACTTCAGAAATAGACAGGGACCTGATTTTCGTTGAACAAATAAGTATGGTGCCTTCTTTCTGGATAGAGTGCCCTGGGGGCCTGGCCCTGATGAGGGGCCGGAGGGGCCTACCGAGGAGGCAGCGCCTGATTGTCTCGCCTAGGTGGCGGTGGCGCTTTGCGCGGGGGAACCTGTCGATTCTGAGGTGGTCGCTGCTGGGCAGGAGCCTGTACTTGAGGTGGAGGACCTCTACCGGGTTGTAGGGATGGTGCCGCTGGTAGTAATTCCAGCTGCCTAGGGGATTCTATTTGGGCCACTGCGGCCGGTTCAGCCCTGGCGGTCCTCCTGGCCGGGATCATAGGGGGCATCAAACGTGCCTGAATAGCCTGTTGCAGGGCTTCCTCAAGGCGCTGAGCCTTATCTGAGAAATCTCTAAACCCTCCAGGGTAGTTCTGGGTAATTAGGGAGGGTACCAGCTCTGTCTTGACGTTCCCCACACACATCATCAGTAATTGCTCCAGTGTTAGTGGCATGTCGAGGGAATACATAAGTCCCTTCCACCGAGTGATGAAATCTGTGACTCACTCATCAGGCATTTGCTTGCACTTGAAGAGGTTTGCAATGCTATTCTTCTGTGTGGTGGAGCTGAACTGGTATAGGATCTTTCGGCGGAGATCATCCCAACTGGTCACTGATCCGATTGGGAGCTGGCTGTACCAGACGAATGTTGGGCCTTCCAATGTCTGTACGAAACATCGGAGCTTGGCGGCTTCTTGCTGAGCTGGGGTCCCCAGCATGGGGCCACACCTGGAAGAAAAATGATCCAAGTGCTGCGGTGGGTCCCATGTCCCGTTGAAAGGCGAGAAAGCGGGGTTCCCAAAACCCGGGGGTGCGGGAATATCATCTACCCATGCGGGATACAACTTTCCATCCGGTGGGACCGCTACCTGCCATGTTTCCAACGCTTCGAGGTGGGCTGTGAGCGCCTCTATAAGATCATCTGGGTGGGGGTCCCTATGTTGACAGGGATCCCTAACCACAAGTGCATTTCCAGGTTCCTCAACATGGTATATGGCTTCGGCATCTTGTGGATCAACTAGAGGAACAACCTGCGGGGCGACTGGGGGAACCCAGACTGGATTCTTCAGATTTCCCCATCGCTTGGGGGGGGGGTTGGCGAGACTTATCCCGCCCTCTTACCGTAAGATCCGGCTTCTGCCCTATCTGCAGAAGTAGCATGACCAGGGTTGCCCGGAGGCATCTCACCGGGGGGAAATTGTTCCAGCCCCTGCTGCCCCGGCCTGGGATTACCATAGTCGGGTCGGCGCTCCGCAGCGCGCTCAGCCAAGAGTTCATCAACCAGCCACTTCTTCTCAGCAAGTTGTTGGTGTAACATGGCCTTCTTGGGATCTTCGTCAGTTTTCTGCATAGAGGCAGAAGGGTTGGAGTGCTCGACAGTTCCGACATGCTCCTTACCCTTGCCGATATTTCGACCGAGTACCAGCGACTCGGTGTGTACGGGGAGGCCTAGCAAGTTCCTCTGGTGACGGGTAACCCACCCTGATGGGTCCAGCAGTGGCGGTATGCCCTCAGGGGGTAAGTCTCCATCAAGGAATTCAAGCTTGTCTTCCTTGTCCATGACGTCAGCAATGTGGACCGTGACCCCTCTCGAGGGCATGTCCTCGATGTCCCATAACGAATCAGGCTGCCGTCGGATAGGGTCGAAGAGTATAGTGGCATAGTGTCCCCAACCACGGACTTGCACATGGGGGGTAGCTTCCCGGATGATTCTGCGGAGTGCTTTGAAACTCTGAACACATTTCCATTGAAGGGCGCTCTGGTGGCCTGGCGACTGAGGGTGCTGGGCCATATGGAGTGTGGCTGAATTGATCAGGCGACATTTCTCACCGATTTATTTGAAGTGCTCTCGACTCCTGGGGTATTCCACCCACTCGTAATGAAGGCAGAAGTGTGTCGCCCATAGTGTTAGACAAAAACACCACACTTCTTCCGGGATAAGGGACTCTAGTGCGCTAAAATTCAGCACTGTCGTCGGCTAGAACTTCTCTGGGAAGTAATCCACTGCAAGAATACTCCAGAAGCTCCTGGGCTCGGACTCGGGGTCTGGTCCGGTATTGCCCCACTCGTCAACCAGGGGTGGATGAGGGACCAGTAGTGGTACCGAGGTGGACCTCTGGGGTAGTAAACTCGGCGGCGGAGAATACGGAGAACGAACTGACTGGCCGCCGAATTCCGGGGCATCCTCTGAGCAGTGAGGTGACCTGACCATGATGTCACGGTATGATGGGCTGATAGCCGCAGCTTCCGGCACAGGAGTCGCAGCTACCGGTGACAGGTCGTGTGGTCGCTCTACATCTGTTGGCCCCCAAAATAGCTCTCTGTGATCTCTGGTAGAGATAGAGGGCGCTTCTAGTGACGATGGCGGTGATTGCGTGGTCCAGACCTGTGGAATTCCCAAGATTTCTTCCTCCTGGATGTACCTGTGGAGAGATAAGGGAATCTGGTGGACCTCATATTCCGGGAGAATGAGGCTAACGCGTCTGATTCCTGCCCCGGTCCTTGATACAGAGGAGCGAGGAGAAGGTTACATCGCTGAGTCGCATTCCACTCCAGATTCAGAGAAGCGGGCAGGTTTGATCTCCACCCGGGATATCCTAGGACTCTTCTTGTGGTAGTGACGACCCACTCTCCTACCCCGAGGTGGCTCTTCGGGATAGGGTTGATCCCTATCATGTAATCTCGGGGCGGCACTAGAACCATGGCGGAGAGGAACCCCACTCGAGATGGCCGAGGTGCGAGGGGAATCGGGGAAAATGTCGAGGGGTACATGGGGAGGACCTCCATGGACAGCACCCATGTGGGCGGAGCCTCTATTGGAATCGGCAGGAGCATGGGGAGGACATCCATGGTCTATGCAGGCGGAGCGAGGTTGGAATTCACTCCTCATGTTCACGGGGTGAGGAGGACCTTCTCCCATTGCAGAGAGGACGTAGGGAGGGCCCCCACGTTGGAGAAGGAATGGATGGACAGTGCCTTCAGATCGGCAGTTGGGGGTAGGATGGATTCCATAACCAGTATAGTGGGCATGGGAATGGTTTCCATGCTGAGCGTCACTGCCACTGGGCAGGTCTTCCTTCGGGATGGGGGTAGCATGAGGCATACCTCCATAACAAGCATCAGTGCGGGGAAGGCCCACGCTCTATGGAGTAGTGGTATGGGGAGGGCCTCTGTACGGGGTGACATCACCGTGGGTTTGTTCACGGCGATCACCACTCGGGCCTGCAACCCGGAGATTCATCCCAGCCTGCCCGTGGGGCGGTTGGGGTCTCGATCCTGGTTGGATGAAGGAGTTCCCCTGGTCAGTGTATGAAGGGAATTCATTATGCACATCGGCAGTGGCTCGGGCCACTGTAACTGCTGACGTTGAAGCACCTGGGTGGGTGTTCTTAGTCCGGGCCCGGTGTTGGCATCGGGTCAGGCGAGTTGGTGCAGGTGGTACAGGGGCATAGCCTGCCTGGTCTTCCTGCAGAGTCAGACGGCGGTGCTGACGCGGTCGGGCAGGAGCTCTTGGCTAGAGCCCTTGGGTCGGGACCCTGAGCGGGCAGAGCCAGACGGTGCCCGCCTCACCAGCGTAAGGCGAGGAGTCTTCAAGGCGTTCTGGGGATAGGATCCCAAAACGGTTGAATGTTGGGGTGGGGAGCAGCGGCTCCCTACGCGGCCTATTAGGGAAGCGTTGACGGTGGGGCCTAGAGACCTCCAGGTCCAAGTCGTCCATATCCCTAGTTGGGATGACCCCTTCCTCCTCGTACCTGTGCACGAGGTTGTTGATCACCCTTCGCTGGATGACCTCTGATAGGGAAAAAAGACATGGGCGCCCCGTATTCTGCGATGTGGCAGTCGTTGTGGCGGTAGCGGCACCATGCGGGGTGGTTGTGGCGGAGTTCCCCCTTCCCCTGCGTAGGTGGGCGGGCGGTGATCGTGTCTATGTAACAGCAACCTGGTTCCTGAGGAACGAAGGGATCAACTCATCAGCACTGAGAGGAAAAGAATCGACAACTAGTGCCCAAACGTCCTTCCATTCTCCACGTCTGTAAGAAGGATCCACGCCAACACACTGCAGAATGGAGTACCCCACGTTCTACTGCCTCGACTTCCGGTAAGTTTCATGACAGGCCTGTTATTTGCTTGGCAAGACCAGGCACCAGATATCTGGATCCGGTTACACGTCAATCTACTGGTGTCTCGAATGCTACTAATCTCCATATTGAGGAGAAGACCTTCACGTCGGGTTCACCATTTCTGTTTCCGACACTTTTGCCGGGGTGGCGCGCATCCGTCTATCCGCGGAGGAGGACTTGCTGTGCTTGTTGGCCCGCATTCTCGCTTTCCAAAGGCGGGAGACATTCACTCCTTATTCAGGGGCGTCTGCTCCTTGATCAAAATGGGATGATTGGATGTTGGTTCTTCCTTCTATGGATTCCTCCTCAGAACTCATCACCTAGTCCGAGTCTCCCTCATTGATTTAATACGTAGTTCATGAAACTCTTCCCAGTGCCATGTTTCCATGGACGCCGGTTAATTACACTGCTTCTGTCGGGACATTCCAAAGGGTCCGGTGAGGGCAGCAACCTTCAGTCTGGGGAGTAGTCACGTTGAGGCATCAGTAGCGTGTCTGGATGCTGGGGAACCTAGCATGTCTGTCTATTATCCCAGGTCATAGGGCATCTAGAGGCCATGGAAGCCCGCTGCATCCTACATCAAGCATGGGGAATTATATGCCATAGACACATATCTGAGGTTTTCCTCAGCTTCCCATGTTTAACACAGGGTACGCCGCGGGTTTAACGTCCAGTGGAGATGGATCAGCCCGATCAGTTCATTATCTTGAATAGATCAGATTGAGGGATTTCCCTTGAAGGGATGCCGATAATGGGGTTAACCCATGGGTGGCTGTGGAGAGGAGCATACCGACATGGTCTCACCGGGATGTGACCGTCTGGGCGAGGATCGGCATGGACAGTTGATGGATGAATGAATTGGATGGTGGAATGGAAAGGAACCATCCCAAGGGGAACAGTGAAGTTGGGCTTCGGCCTTAAAGGGGCTTCCTACGTATCCCCGTGGCAGGGAATCAAAGTCCGCGTAGTTCGGGATGGTGCCGGTGAACCAACCTGAAGGTGGACCTTGGCCCGATGGATTTCATTAGTGAACCAACGTGAAGGTGGACCTTATCCCGATGGATGTCGTCAGCGGACCAACGTAAAGGTGGACCTTGGTCCGATGCGTCAGCGAACCGACTTGAAGGTGGACCTTGGTCCGATGAGCATCATCAGCGAACCGACCTGAAGTTGGACCTTGGTCTGATGGGTATCGTCAGCGAACCGACGTGAAGGTGGACCTTGGTTCGATGGGCATTGTCAGTGTACCGACATGAAGGTGGACCTTGGTCCGATGAGAGATGGGCTTCAACCTTGGGGAGGCTTCCTACGTACCATACCTTGACATGGATCAAAGACCTCGTAGATCAAAGGGTTTCATCGGTGAACCGACGCAAAAGTAGACCCAGGGGTCCACTAGTGGTGGTCTTGAACCTCAGGAAGGTTTCCTATATACCATGACTTGACAGGGATCAAAGTCCTCGTAGTTCAGAGGGTTGATGGAATACAGTTTAATGTCATGCGGGACAGTAGTGAACCGTGACGTGAATAAACGACGGACGGTGGGTGTCGGAAAACCGACATAAATGGGGGAACTTGGTCCAATGGAGATGGGATTGAACCTATGAGAGGCTTCCTACATACCATGCCTTGACATGGATCAAAGTCCTCGTAGTTCTAGTTGGTGGCAACGGCTGGCCGTCGGACTGTAATGCTGTTTAAAGTCATGCTGGATGAAGGTAGAACTTGACGTGAATTGGATGATGAGTGGTATTGAACCTTGTGGAGGCTTCCTACATACCATGCCTTGACATGGATCAATGACATCATAGTTCAGATGGGTTTGCAGTTTAATGTCATGTGGAACAAGGGGGGAATACAGTTTAACATCATGCTGGATGAGGGTGTGTAGTTTAACGTCATTCTGGATGAGGGTGTGTAGTTTAGCATCATGCTGGACGAAGACATGCATTTTATCTTCATGCTGGATGGGGACATGCCATTTATCGTCATGCTGGACAAGGACATGTAGTTTATCATCATGCTGGACAGGGGCGATGTTCGACGTGAATGAATGACCGAGTAATGTGGCTTGAACCTCATAGAGGCTTCCTAAGTACCATGCCTTGACATGGATCAAAGTCCCCATAGTTTGCCGAGGGTGGGGTCAGGGTCAGTGCTCACTCTAAGCCCACGTGAGTCATGCTCGGTGTGATAAACAAGAGGTTACAAGCCCCTGATGATCACATCGCGAAGGATGCGTCGGTGAGAAGTGAATAGGGGCTTACGCATTAGGTGGCCCATGGTGCTGGGACTTACTCCAGGATGGAGGCCCGAGGTGCGGCAAAGAGCAGTGAGAGGGGGATTTTGGACCAATGATGGGGGGTTCCTCGTTCCCTATCAAGCCCTCCACTGACCTTGGTAGTGGGGAAGTACAGATATGCAGGGGTGCAGCCATCCGTTGGGGAACTAGGGTCTCCCTTCTCCTAAGAACATACGCCACTACAATAAGGAGGATATCATCCCTTGTGGATGGGTGATTCCATTCCAGTGGAGACGAGTGGTGTAAAGAATGTTCGAGCTGGGGGACCCTTCATGAGAGGCACGAGGTCGGGTAACAGTTTAATGTCATGTGTTGAGGATGTGATGCTTGGCAGTTTAACGTCCTGCAGCTAGGACGAAGTGGGTTCACTCCACACCCCTAGGACTTACATAACCGGTACCCTCTGGTCCGTGGGGAAGGGAAGGTACCAGTAAATCCGTGGTCAAGGGGGGTTGTAGAGTGAACCATCGAGGGGTCCATGTTAGCGTGACTATGCGAAGAAGCAATAGCCATTAGCATGCCTATGTGAAGAATAATTAGGAGAAGCAATGCTACGAGTGGTATTTTCCACAGGACTTTGAAATCACATCGTGCAAACCTAGAGGGTCGCACGGGAAGAGAAATTGCCAAGCAAAGGAGTGTGCTTCAGGAAGAAAATTGCCTTGGCCTTAGCACGGGGCATAGGTGTGAGTGGAGGGTGCTTTGCGGAGTGGAACAGTACTCGCGGAGCACTGCCTCGTGAAGAAGGGGTGCCTTGCGAAGAAGGGTGCTGCGAAGCAGTGTACTTCGCGATGTGTAGAGATCCTACCTTAGCATAGGGATCACTAGTATGGGTTGGGTGTTTCGCGAAGCATATACGCTCCGCAGCTGCCCGAGTTCCCTTGGGAATCCCCTTCCTTCGCGAATGCCCTTGAGCTTCGCGAAGGGCATCCCTCTCGGAAGATGGGATCAAAACGAGACCAAGCAAAGGCGTCTCACGAAGTAGAAGTACCTCGCGGAGCTCATGAGTCCCAGGGGGCAAAGGGTGCTTCGTGATTCAGGAGAGGAGAAGCCGAAAGGTCGGATTGTCCGTCCTCCTGGACTCCGGGGGAGTCTGGTATTTATAGGCAAGGGGCGCCGTGAAGCAGAACTCGCGCGCCGCCTCTGGTGCTTCGCGGCATGCTCACGAACGTCAATGGCGTCTATGGAGAGTTACCACCTATGGAGCTTCAAGGTGGGCTCGCGAATGTGAAATGCATTCGTAGAGAGTTACCACCTCTGGAGCTTCGTGGCGGGCTCGCGAACGTCAAATGCGTTCGCAGAGAGTTACCGCCTCTGGAGCTTCACGAGACCACGATACTCGGGGCGCTTCGCTCCAGTGCTTCGCGAGGCAGCGTGCCAGCCTTCTTTTTCGTCCCTTCCTTTCGTTCCATATTTTGGTGCCAACAGTGTTATTAATTGGGGAATGGTAACATGGACATTCAAATATGATATCCCTTTTGGATATATCAGACATCAATACCGAATGATTTAGCTACTGAGGATTGGGTGTCCTCAGGAACCCAATGGTTTATGTGGTTAAATATTTATTTATTTATAATGTGAAAATTGATTACTCATTAATTTTAATTATTTATTCATACAACTTCATACAATTTCTATTGACTATATATCATTTTTGACACCATTGGCGGTGGCCTATTGATTTATAACAACACCCTACATGGGCTTCCTGATCGGTAACTAAGTAGATTGTTTGTCTTCTGAACAATTTAAGGGTGAAAGACACGTGTCAGATGGATGAGTTAGGATAGGGTATGTATAAGGTAACTATGCATGGTTTAGGATATGGATGGAGGTGTTTTTAGTGTGTTTGAATATATTGTGTTTTTCTTATTGACACATAGAATGTACATTAGCATGAAAAATAAAAATGTTATGTTTTTATATTGTCTTCCCATTTTTGGTTCGTCGTATGATACCGATATTACTTTAATTATTATTATTTAATTGGTTTTAGTTCATTAATTTATTCTTTTTTATTAGTCTGATGAAAAAGAGTTTCTATAGTCTCCCCACTATTGGTAATATACCCTAGATGCAAGTAAAAAGCCTCTAGTATATGGGGAGGCATGCTTGAGTTCATGTGACTTAATGGTTTTAGGGACTCATGTGTGGAACCTTGGTTGAGATGGTATAATTTAGAGCCATTTTGATTTATAATATAGTTTGATTTCATCATTTAGGGAGCAATCATTTTTATTCATTCAAGGTCGATTTAGTTATGTATAATTGTGGGAATTCATGTGTGATTGGAATAAATCACTAGAAATGAAATTATATAGTACTAATGAACATACATAGGTTTAAATGGCCTCTTATATCATTTTTATGAATGGTATGAGGATGATTTATTAGAATAAACTTCAATCATAAATACCTTGTTTTTATTTTCCATTTTTCTAATAATCACGAACTATTTTTAGCTTATTACATTTCATGTATATAAATTACTTCCAAAACATTAAAGAAGTAATAGTATTCGTTTTCATATATATATATTTTAAGCATGATAATGGTTTTAAGACCACCCATGAAGGCAGTAATGGAAATCTGAAACTCGTCATTCATAAAGGCGGTGAACTGATATATCAAGAATGATGTTTTTATTTTTAGTATAAACGGTGGAGGGAAGATATATATTGATATGTATTGCATTAAGAAAAATAAAAAATAAAAATCTATTATATATAGTTACTATAGTTTTCATTCCACTTTGGATAGGGTATGTGAGTAAAGGATAAGAAAATAAAAGAAATTAAAAGAGAATGATAGAATATTTTACCTCATGAATGTCCTCTCCATGAGAACCACCCTATGTAAATGGGTTTGGCATTTTGTTTTGAAATGAAGATCATGAATGTGGGGAAGATTCTGTTGTAGGAAATGTGATAGAATTTATAATAGATATAAGGAATATAATGTTTAAGGAGAAGATGTTGTATGGGTTGGTATTTTATTATATGAGAGGGTTGTTTTTTGATTATTTTATTAATTATTTTATAATCTTTTATGGTGACTATCCTTAGTAATGATTACCATGACTAAATAATGAAAATCGTTCTCGATTGTTTATACTAATTGGTTCTTACATCGTTAATATATCATTAATGACACAATTTTTTTTATCTTATTCAATAATTTATCGTATTTCATTATTAAAAAAAAACCAACTATTATAGGAAAAAAACACAAAATATTCACACCAACTAGCTGTTGTTGTGTATAAAGAAAAATTAAATACATTTTATAAAAATACTTTATTAAATATGAGGAATCTAATTTTTAAATAAAATATTATTTTATTACAAAATACCGATTTTAAAATTATAAAAGATTTAGAACCATTTTAAAAATTATATATGGTTTAATATAACATAACTATAAAAAAAATAATTAAAATTACTAATTTAAAAATATACATTATGAAAATAAATTTTATTTTAATTAATTATATTAATATTAACATTTTTAAATTATAATTGACGTTTTTTAAAAACTCCAACACTTAATTTAACAATTTTTTAAAAACTATTTACTCATAATTTGACTTAAATATATTGTATTTTTATTTGTAGGATATATATGTTTTATTTATAATTTCACTAGTGAGGTTAAAACTATAATATTCAAATTACTATTTCAAATGATTTGGATACTATTCAATCAGTATAGGTTCTTTAATTTCATCAAATGCCACTTCATTTATTCTTAATTTATGAGAAAAATATTTTAATTTGGTTCAATATGTTATACATGTGTCTTATGACATTATTATGTTATGGGAAATTTTATTGTTAATATTCTTTGTCATTATATATTACAAATTAAATAAGTGTCAAATTATTTTTATATGTAATTGATCACTTTGTTATAGTCATTATTATAAAATAGAACAATTTTATTAAAAATCACAATATTTATAAAATAACCATTCCATTTAAAACAATTTATTAATCATGGTAAAAAATATTTTTATTCATATCCAAATTTTATTCCTAAAATGGTATTTTATATCATTAATTAATTTGAAAATTATTAATAAAAATATTCCAATAATTTTAAATTATTCAATTTATAAAAGTAATAAAAATTTTGTTTAACTGCAAAATCTAGTAATTTAATTAAAATATTTTCATTTGAAATTAATTATTTTAAAAAAATATTAACTATAAGAATTCTTATTTTTTACAAATTACTGATTAAATTAGTTATAATATTTTATCCATATCAATAATATATTATATAAATAATATTTATAATTTTTAAAAATAGAAAAAAATTATAAATGCTAAATTTTAATTAATAAAATAACATTATTTGTTATTTTGAAACGCTAATTTAATTTTATTATATATAAACTATATTAATATAGAATTATATATGTCATAATTTGGATACGTATATTTTTCCCTTCTGTTTCTACCGCTATAATTTAAAATTTATATATTGTTTTGTGGTTCACTACGGTGTGTGATGAAAGGTTTTGATGTCATTATTTTTTAATGGAAAATATAAATTATAATCAATGGGTGTTAAATTATCCCTCCTGAAATAAATTGATTGATTGAAATTTTTATTTCCACCAGAAAATAAAATTATATATTGGTTTCTAATATATATATTTATATAACTCAATACCTAGTTCAAAATGTGGTGTCAACCTTAATATCCTTGTTATAATTAAGAAAACAAATTCTCTTCATCTTGTTAATTGAATTATTTTTTTCAGCTATAAATTTTATCTAGTTTCATTCATTTCCATATAATAAGCTTCTTAAAACTCCTTTATTATGTTCACTTGAATTTTTCGTCCACCATTTTTGACATGTAATGAATTGAATATTCTTTCCTTCATCATTTTTTTCACCCAAAAATCATTGAGAGTGTTTCATCTATCTTTTTTTTGGTATTTTGTGAACTGAATTATATTTATTTTGTTATGTTTATTTCATGATAGTTATATAGGGATACTCATAAGATTTACCATTCCATATATTATCCTATTGGGTTTCACACTGGACAAATACCATCACTAACCCTAGAATCCATTTCTAATAATGTCCTTCATGTTTCATCCATTTCAAATTCCAAAATTAGTCTACATGTGGGATGAAAATGATATGAGATTTATTTTATGATAATTACATGGGGAATTCATCCTACTGTTTTTTAATATTTGAAATTTTATTTTATTATTTTATTTCATCCTGAATCACTCATTCTTCAATCTATGTTTCTTTCAGAAATGTTGTGTAATAATTTATATCTTAATTCATTAACATAAATATCCTTATTTTTATATCGTATTTGGAATTATTTTAACATAATTATATCCTTGGGGAGTATTAATAATGTTGTGTAATTTGGTATTCTAATCATGCACATGGTGAGGATTTTATTAACATCCAACATGTCATTCTTAGTGTTATGAAACCTTGATACTTCTATTTAAGTAATTATATCCAAATTTAGAATCTAAATAATGATTGTTTTAAAATAAAACCAAATAATAACTACTTAAAAAAATTTGAGGATGTTATCTTATATATATACTTAGCCACATTATTGATCCCTAATTTTTTCAATAAATTTCCCCTATCCCACTCTATAAAATATTTAATATCACCTCAAATAATTTAAAGGGTTAAATATATATTTAATTTAATGTTCACATTATCAACCTATAATAACATTTGGTTCTGCACCCAATACCATCAAAACATATAAAGGTAATTCGAAATGGATATGATACTAACTATACCACCCAAGACCCACACTCATGAATCTAATATTGAAAACTCATAGATTAAATTTTAGAATTAAAACCAATAGTAAATTATCATACACAACATCCCCTTAATTACATGAAATAAATAAAATAATTCATCACTTACTTTCAAATAACTATTATGGTCATATATTTGTATGGTCCTGACAATTAGAAAACTTATAATGACGATATTTTTTTCAACCATTGATCATTTTTACCACTATATATAAAACTACTGAATATATAATTTTTCTCAAACATATTTCATAAATTATCAGTATAGACAATATTTTTAGACATATCATGTGTAATATATATCATAATATGATAGGGAAATGAAAAAATAAAAAGGATTGAGATAAAATTCATAGTAAGGGTAAATAAAAAATTAAACAATCATATATCATAATGATCATAAGATGACCATAAATTATATGGATGGTATATGTAATAAAAAATATTTTCATAATATAGTGATTATGAAATAAAATATACATATGGTTGATATTTTGTTTGAATACATCACATATGTAAAAATAAATAGATCCTTTACGCTGAAATGCATAATGTCAGACAATTCATTCATTGCCCTAAACCAAGACAACATGATCAAAGACCTCACGATCCTTCCAAAAAAGAACAATTCCAAAGAAATATGTGTTCTATATAAGAATTCACTAAAATTACCAAGCTAGTGTTCTCATGAAACATATTATTACACTAAAAGGATATCTATAATCGGTCCCCACCCACAAAAAATTAATTCCCATTCATTCATCATATGAGAAAGTGAAAAAAATAAATAATCATTTTTTCAAATACTCATCATTATTGGAATATCAAAATATTGAATGAAAATACATTTACCCATGTCAATAAAATGGATAACATGGTTATAAGTCATCCTTAGAAAAAAAATGTTGATAGTTAAACAATACAAAAACAACTTGCACGTCCAATCAATAATCATCCAAATCAGAAAAATAAATATATAAATTTTCAATAGTTCCCAAATCAATATATTAAATATTCTTCTATAAATTAATCTCTCAAACTAATACCATATTTATAAAGTGGTACATAGGTAATTGAACTATTTCCCCATGAAATTTCCATTTGTAATCATTATGAACGTCCTTCAATAAAAGGAAGCAAATATTGAGTGAGAAAAGATGAATGTAATAGGAATACAAATTATACTAATAATTGAAGATTATTTTATCATTAAAAAGGAAGTGATGGATTTAAATTATATAAATAACCCACGAGAAATAATAATGAGATGATTTAGTAGGTAATCCATTACAAATTTATAATCCATGAATTGGAATTAACTGATGAGTATAAATCATATCTCAATGAACAAAAATTGATATGTAAAAACCATTATGGTAGTAGTAATTTAAAAATGGAACGAACAATAGGGGGTACCATGAAAATAAAATATATTGAAATGAAATATATTAATTATACTTGGAGGAGATAATTATTTGAATAGAGTATATAAAAGAAAATGTGATGTTCAATATCAACCATTCATCATAGAATTGAAAACAGATAAGAATGGCCCATATATATTTACATGACGAAAAATATAAACCCCTTAAAAGATATCATTTTAAATGGAATAAAAAATTCAATGAATAATCATAGTACCATGTCATGAAATATTAATGGTTAATAAAACAAACTATTCTTGGAAAACCATTATGTATAATAATAAATATATCTCAAGGGGTGAATAATTTGCGGAAGAAACTTTTACGGAATAAGTATCATCCAAATCAAAACCCATGATATTAAATGATAATTAAAGTGAACAAAAAATACCATTAAAAATAAAAAATGTTATTTTATTAAAAATATAAAATATATAAACAATATAATTGTAAATTGGGGCATAATTGGAATCACGTATCATGGAATATGAAATGAACCAATTATAATACTTATAATAAATTTGAAAATATACTAATGTGTATTCATTTATGGTATATTATAAATATGAAACATAGTAAAATAATGTAGTAACATGGTTATATATTTATCTTTTAACATATTTCATTTATTAAAACTTTCTACAATTATTTTATTTATAATTTATTTTGAATATCTGGTATGATTAATCATTATATGTTTAAACTAGTTTCATAATAATAATCTTTTTCTTAATTATTATCCAAAATTTCATCATTAACTAATTATAATAGACACAGAAATATATAATTTAAAAATATTTATAATTTGATAATTTCTTTTCAAATATACTTTAGTTAATATTTTTTAATGAAGTGAATGATGGTTTGTCTCAAAAATTTATAACCAATGAACAACGCTATATTAATTAGTGTGTTAAATGTTTATATTAAAATTCATGAACTGAGAAATCATAATTTCATATTAATATACATAATTATGTAATCAAATCTATACTTTATAGAAATTTATTTCATTTTTCATGTAGGTTGATAAACTGTCCCAAGTGGAAATAGCTATAATATATATATGTGAGTATAGTTATAGTGGAGACACATTTATGTAAAATAATCTTCAGGAAATTATAAATAATGTTTTTACATGTTACTGATGTAAGGATTCAGATTTGGGAATATTAATGAGATAAAGTTAAATGAAAAAAAATTCACTTATAAATAAATAATTTTTCTAATTGGTTTTCTCATTTAATGCAATTAGTGTTACAATGATCATGTCTTATTTAGAAAATCAGTTTTGGATTAAGTGGAATTTTGTGGTGGTGGTGGAACACACCATTAATTATAAACACTTTTTTATTTTTGTGTCCAAAATAGAAGGACTGTATCAAGTTATATTTTTGGAAGGAGAATCACCAAACAATTTCCTTATTCGTGTGGATTCATGAACCTATATTTGAAAGCTATGTTGTTATTCGAAAATGATTCCAACAACACATTGGGATTGATATTGGTCAGGAGTATGGTAGGACATTCTGATCAAATTGTTTTCTCAGAATTATATACTACATCCATACAATCTTAGAAATTTAAGACATATTCATGAATTATATAATAAAACCATAATATATAACATGTCACCATTATAATAACTGTAAATTAATAAGATTTATTTACTTTTGAATCATTAGTAAGTATTTGAGTTTCTCAAATGATTGAGAAATATGTATGCATATGAGGTCCTCCATTGAGGGTTCCCTTATTATGGACCAGATATTATTATATAAATTATTATCATGAAAGTTTGTTGGTGCCAAGTAGTTGGGAGCTGGGGAATTTATTATCAACCAGGATGATGGAAACTATTTTGATGCATGTAGGATGCCCATGATAATGGATTCCCACATATAATTATAAACGGAATAAAAATCCACATTGCTCTATGACTCTTAATAGGAAATAATTTTATTTTTATGTTCATGTAATGAGGACCAAAATGTGAATTTCCATATCATGTAGTATGAACATATCAATGAATAGGTCTTTGCTAAGGATGAAGTGGGACTTATGTTGAAATGGATTGACAGACCTGGAAGTGGGATAACCTCCGAGGGTTGATATGTACGTACTAGGAACATGGATTAGAGAAGATTATGGAGAGTTTGGGGTATTGGTTTTGAACCATAGGGACGATTTCAATATATCCTAGTTTGAATGAAACCAATGCCGATGTTGTTAAAAATGGATGGGGATTACACATACTTGGGAGGCATAATGGAATATAACATCAAGAACATAGCCGATTGAGGTAGTGATATTATAGTTTGAAATTATAATGAATAGGATGCCCAAAATGAATATTTCATCATGCTCAGGACATGGTCTCCACTAAACTCTAACCCATGTGAGTCATGATTAGTGTGAGAAAAAATAGGAAGCAATAGATATTTACATAAACAGAATCCCTTACATACACTAGTTGATGATGGGGAGGATATAGAATGTAGTGTAATTTTCTACAAGAAAAAATAGGGGCTTAACCCATTAGAGATACCCAAAGGATTCCCTTGATCCTCATCCATTGGTTAATGAGGATGGAGATATAGAGGGGTAGTTAGGGACAGAGTAAAAACATACTTCTTCCCTTATCATATCTATTTTTCAATCCTCGAGGGTTAGGGATTACACATCCATATGGTACATCCATATTATTTTCATGCATTGGGAATTAGATGTTTCATCCAAGACCCAGAATCCATCTTTCATCATACTATTTTTAGGATCCACATTAGCATGGGATTTTATAATTTGGAACACATTTAGTATCCTACAAATTTGATATAATTAATAAGGGACTTCTAGTAGGATGTAAATTTATAAATGATAGAACACTCTTGAGTTCCCTATGACCCGATCACATATATGTGGACATTTTGGGGGAGGTCATATTTTATTCCCCCTAAGATGAGAAATCCAAGGAATGTGGTTCTCTACCATTGATTATATGAAAATGGATACAACGCTTCCTTGCCTAAGTGATTCCTAAGTGAACTAAATGTGGCATTCACTGTGTGGTCCTGGGTGATCTAATGGTGCTTCGTACAAGGTGGACATAGGTGAGAAGAATGTGCTTCACAAAGGTTGGACATAGGAATGAATAATTTGTATCACAAAAGGTATACCTATCCAACCTGAATATTCCATTTAGATGATGAAAATACTAGGAAGAAACACTTACGCATGGCCTTTCATAATTCTTCAATGGTCTCCCCATGTGTGTTGGGATGATAGGTGCTCACGTTTCATGGTATAGAAGGAACCTTTCACAATTTAGTTTTTAATAGGTGGTGTCGTTCATCCCATGGTTAATAGTATTAAAGAATTTTAGGGTCCTCAATATATTGGGAATTTCTAATTACCTATTCTTTTCTAGGATTAAAGAACTACCTGAGGGTTAGGAGGATTCTTACACGAGGCTTCTTTGAGTAGAGCTTTGAGTGGTATTTTCATCTTCGAATCATGCAAAATGAGGTGCTCGAGGGTCCAATTTATAAGAAAAAATTATTTCCACATGGATAAGGTTACCATATACACAAGTCTTCTTCACATTGTCTCATATATATACCTTTAATTAGTATTTTATTCTCATGTTATGCCACATAGGTAGGGCCTGCATAATCATTAGGGAATGAAGTTGTCTTCTACACTAGTATAAATTTGTCACAAATTTTAATCCCTTTTATCCTTTATTACATACATATTTTTCCATTCAATCTATTCATAAAAATGTAAAAATCGTGTTTCAAAATCCCCCACCCCTCAGGATTTGGATTGATCAAAAGAATATGTTGTGTTCATAATATTCAGAGGAATATAGATGATGATGAATTCTTCACTCAATTCTATACATATGTTCATATAAATTAAGGATCATAGAAAAACCATAAGGATTGTGTATCATGAAATGGAGAAATTAAGTAATTGGATGCATAAGGAGATCACATAGGTTTATTTCATGTGGTTCAGAAAGGTTTTTTGAACAAGTCTACCACATAGGTATCCACACATCCAAAAGTTGCCTCAACTACCCAATGGTTCTTCCACAAACTCTCACTACCCCTTTCTATAATCGCATTAGTATTTTGTGCTATATATTTCTTCTAATATATCATATAATATTCATTTTCATGCACACAATAATCATGATTTCATTCAGATACTTCAGGTAAACCATATCGGTGAGCGATATGTGTGATGTTACATGGACGAGTGACCTGCACAAGGTTACTCTCATTGTTGAATTCCCATTGAAAATTTGAAATTAAAATCCTCAATATTTGATGATAATAATTGATATTTCTTTCTAAATTTATCATAGATACTCAAGGGATCCTTTTTGAATAAGATATTGCATGTTTTAAGGAAATTCTCGATCTTGTTGGGTCATATTACAATGAAATGTGTGGATACATGATTCCAGACTTCGAAGAATACATGATGAAGTACCATAGCGAGTACCCACAATGTGATCAGTTGTTTAATTTAATCCATATAATTTTTAAATATTCCTTCACCATGCATACATGAAGTTATTTAAAAAAAATTAGATTCTATTGTACATTAACTGTCCAACTACCAACACATCTTCCATATGTTAATTCAGTAATAAGGGAGAAACACCATATGTATGCATCATGAATCAAAATTAGTGTTCCCCCGATAAGAAGCCTCAAAACTATATTTTGAACCACATTGATATTATTAAATATTCTATATTTCCATAATGGATCAATCAAATTATTAGAAGAAGAATTGGGGAATTTGTTCCAGAGGGGGTTCTAATCGTACATTGATGTGGGCATGCTTGGTACAGCAAACATGCATGGAATTTAGAGATGAGATAAAGGTATTTTGGGTTTATGATTCTATTTAGGTGGCCCAATAGTACATCTAAAAAATATGTACATCATCACTTATCTCATGGGATGATGGATCACTCAGAAAAAACATTCCATCTGACAAATGATGAAGTGTATAACATTTTATGTGTTGTCAATAAGATCTCAGAAGAAAACATTCCCTATAAAATTTATGATTAATATATACTATTTTAATCAAAATTGGAGGACATTGAAAGGGTACCGGATATACCCTATAAGCTGTTAAATATGGTCGGGAAGGTGACAAAATATGACCCTCATCCAAGAATTTGTGTTCATTTAGGGGTGTGGATAAGGAAATTCTTAAATATAAATGGAGAGGGTCTTATTTTCCATCTCCCAGTGGGATTTCCTTCATTATAGAAGTAGGGAATTCCACGTAATGTTTTTAATACGATAGATTAAATAAAATATAATCTTTGGCAGCATACATTCATATCTGAACTCTCGATGAAAACTCACTGCAACGAGTTCCATGTAAGGTGGATGAGCACATACCCATTGTTGTTCCAGAAATCTAATGGTCATGTGAGTCTATGTACATTTTTTTGTAGTGTCCAAATTAGTATAAGGAAATAACATAGGGCTATTTATCCATGTTTTTTAAAATAAATTATAGTTTTTTATTGAATGTATACACATGGAAGGCCCCATGTTGAATTTTAGGTCCATTATAAGTACTAGTAGGTGGATTGGGGAACACCTCTATTTGTATGAAATTTTGAGTGAAGTTGATGTCCTTAATGGTATTTTTTTCAATTAATTCGTGTTTTTTCTAGTATCCAACCCTTGACTGTGATGTATAGTGAATTTATCTTGGTTGTAAACCTATTAATATAGAATAATTTTGTCTAATATAGTGATCCACCCACGTAATTATTCAGCATAAATTGCTAGGGTGATGATGACCTAAGGCAAAACATGATCATATTCTTATACAGTTTCATGGAACCATATATTCATATCATGGACACATATTAATACTATACTCTATACTGATTTTCTCTTTAGTTCATGTGTCTAAAACATCAAAATGTTTTTCCCCCTCATCAGTTTGGTATAAAAAAACACCCGATGTGGGCCTAAAAATTATGGATCCACATTGATTTGGAGGTATCACAAGAATAAATTATTGTCCATCCAACCAGTGCATCTAATAGGGTAAACACTCAAAACAATGAATATAAATATCTTCATACACTTAAGGGTTGTTAACTAAACATGTCCCTCGAGTTGAGGAGATGATGACTACTGGATCTGGAATATGCGGTCAAAAGGCTTTGCCCAAGGGTGGTAACACAAGAAGATCTAATATCAAAATATTGATATCATATAGGGGTCACAGAGATAGATAATGTATAAAAGAACACTTAATTTTTACATATGGCGGAGGCTTGAACTTCATTCACCTAGCCTCCATCTATAGTAGACTATCCCAAAAAGAAAATATGGTGAATATATGTGAGGTCTTTCTCACAACCATCATCATTAGAATCAGAATAAATGGGTGCTATAGTGGATTGTGTCTTTCATGGCTTAACCCATGTCATTGGGGATTTTTTACTAATTTTTTATGACATAATACATATGCAAAACATAAGGATATTCGATAAACCATTGATATTCAACCTAGATATAATTTTTTTGAGGTAGTGTTAATTTTTTATGATGTAAGTGTATTTAATATATTAAATCAATGAGTGGATCACAATCATAGTTTTGGTAAACAATATGATAGAATTCTATTCTAGTGAGGGAGAGGCTAAACAATCCAATGATTAATGAATAAAATTCATCAATACAATTTACATAAGATTCTTTCCACTTCCATTGAATATTCAACCATTTCTATATATAGTTAAAATAATACTATAGATACACTTTGACGTGTAGAAGGATGCATCACAAAAACAAAAATCTATATAATAATCCTTATCGGGCACCCTGATCAGGGTTGAGGGGTCTATCCTAGAGCCTAGGGAGTCCTTTAATGGTCAATGATTAATAGAAAAGTAAGTGGAGTACATTTTACACCATTATTATTCATGTTTTAGAAAAATGAAATGGTCCCCTATCATTCTCTTGTGAAGAAAAAAATGTGGGAAAAGACATTGTCTAGGCGTATGTTACTTATTAATGCATCATAATGTCATTCAGTTATATAAATCACCTAATATATCTATTTAACTATGCTACCCATTTATAAGATCTGCATTAATTTACTATATTAATGGGTCAACTTCCAATCCCCCAAGAGTTTAGCAATACATTCTCGATGGGGAATGAACTCATTCTAATTAGTATACACCCTTAATAAGGGATATGTCGTGTTATCATAAATCATTTGTTCACATCACTATAGTGGGTGATGAACATCTTATAAATGTTAATTATGCATAATAAAATGTATAACAATAGTGACATACTATTGTTTCAATATTTTTTCCCTATAGATAGTTTTAGAGTTCCCTTCATTGATTAATGATGATGATATTCGTATCTCAGAAGAAGCGGTTCAGGGCCATTGGTCATTAGATGATGGTATTCCCCGGGCTCCTAAGCAAGATGTTCTCTATTTTCCCATGGGAGATTCTACATGGGATAAGGGGAATTAATTAATCAAAGGAGAAATTGTTATATTCCTGTTTATGATACTTTTTCTCATATTAATATCACTATATCATTAGAAGAGTTTGAGGACCTCAAAAATTAGTTAGAAAAACATGATTCCTTATTCTCGCATGACCACATTTTATGTGCTATGTTTCAATAATAACTAATTTATTCATTTAGCATTGTCCCTATAAAATATATTATTGGCCATTAGGAGTAATGGTATAAATATTCCTCCCACTTATCAAATAGAGGCGGTACCAGTCTGATAACAGGATGTGGGGATGTCCCAGGAGCCTTCTTCCCTACACTCGGATGAAATTTAATGTGGTACCTCCAATTTATTGGTCCTTTCATGGGACATAGAATATGAAGAGTTAGGTGTTCTTCTAATCCTTTTTTCAACCAAGTAATATGAGATTTTTATTAATAAATAATATTTTAGGATTTCCTTTCAACCTATTATTCCCAAATTTTGATGACAATTTCCACTTGTTATACTTTTCTAGGGACTTCATAGGTAGATCCTGAGGGAGAGAACTACATGCCTATTCAGATAACAATAAAAGGAGAAGCTAATAATACTCTAGAAAGTGTGAAATATAGCTTCTATTTGATAGCATTAATCTCAAATTTTATATATCTCCTTCTTATAGTGTCTCTGAATCAGACATGGAAGAAACATATTCCTTTCATTCTACATGCCATTTCATTTGGTGAGATATTTGGATGGTAATTTTAGATATGACTATTAAAGATGTTATGTCTCATCATCACTGACTACCAAGCATGTTTTCCATTTTAGGATATGGAATATGTTATTATTGTATGATTCCTCATCCTATGATGTCAATAATACTACAATAATAATATGATAAATAATTGGGGAAATTTCAGGAACAACTAGTGGGTCATTTTATCATACATAGATCCACTATATCCAAAAAATATATTATAAAATCCATGGAAGTGGAGGAGAATTAGATCCACGCTTTTGAGAAATGCGTATAGATATTATATCTATGATATGAATAGATTGCATGATGTAATTGATTCTCAAACATCACCAATCCATGAAGAGGTTCTTGAATGATGATGTGATTATATTGCTATACCAAAAGAGAAAATTCAAAATATGATGGATGTTTTCACAAAATTGATGAATTGGAAATGAAAAATTGTAGAAACGCCTTGGGATTCTCTTCAGCAGATCAAAGACTATGTTGAGAAAAAATTGTTACACATTGATTATATAATATTACATTCAACAAATCTTCTAAATTTTCATATATTAATTGAAAATATTTGTTTATATGATCATCACCTTCATTCCTCGGGCCGATTGATTTTCACCAAAATATACTGAAATGAAAAAATATATTTTTGTACAAATTTATGGATCATAATTAATTGAATGCAATAATTCTCAATGATTTTCTATGTTCACAAGACCTAGCGAGTATAACAATATTTTTTTTCTGGGTCATGAGATTTAACTCACATAAATTTCACCATTTTCACTTGTATTTTATTGATTTTAAGGACAAGTTATTGAATATGATGTTTTAGGTAAAATTCATTTGACCAATACTGTGGGAGTAACATTCCCAAATTATTTTTTTATTCCATGAATATCCCAACACCCCCACCTAAATTTATTTTATACAATATATGTTTCATTATTATTATTTTTTGTGTGGTAAGACACATACATAAGAATGGACTATGGACAACCTTTGAAAAGTAGTCTCAACAAATATAATTTTAAGGCACACAAAGGTAAAAGTATTTAATCCTAATGATGTTAATTACACTATTTTAGAGGACTCATATTGAAGAAATCATTATATAGATCCAATTTGAGATGTATTATTCATATTCAACTAATTACCTAACTATATATAAAGTGGGTGGCCATGAGGGTTCCGATTCCCTCATTTTCATGAAGTATAGATAATAATAAAATGGGTATTTAGAGACATAATGGGGAATATAGTTTCTTGATCCTATCACTAACTATGTGGCCACAATCTCATTTTTGTGTTGATTGGATCCCATAAGTATTTCTCTTATGTGAAGAATCTCATGGGATATTTCAAGGGAAAATTTAAACTACAGAAAATCCAAAATGTTGAATTTGGGAATTACTATAAGGAGTGTTCCATTTAAGGCCATTACACCATGAAAATACATTCCTTAATTTTTTTACAACATGGTTTGGTCATGAATTTTTTTGATGATAATCCAAAACCTCTATGAAAATGTAAGTCAATATATGTGTGATAAGAAAGAGTGATACATATATTACCTGGATTGTGTGAATAAATCTATCATGGAGTTTCTTTTCTCAACACCACGTGGTTTATTAATGGTGGTTTTTTAATTTTTTATTATAATGTTACTGATAACAATAGTCTACATAGTTTGAGGTCACTAATAATTAACCCAAGGGTA
Organism: Viscum album; assembly: GCA_963277665.1. NCBI lineage: Eukaryota > Viridiplantae > Streptophyta > Magnoliopsida > Santalales > Viscaceae > Viscum > Viscum album. The sequence goes on from OY728122.1 coordinate 1,262,469,231, forward strand.
TGTTTTTAATGAAAAAATTTGTTATGATGATCCAAAATGGATGTACTGTTATACAAGGATATTGTATGAGATATTTTAAACCATGATCTTTGGGGTTCTGAATATAGAGGAATGAGATTGTACATGTGCGCAATCAATACCCACATATCATGCTCGTAAAGAGGCACCAGTTAAAATACTGTCAATGCTTACAAAGATATATGGGATCCCTCAGACGGAAGAATGTGACTTTGGATGACATCAAATTTTGGGGAAATCAATATAAAAATAAAATTTTAGGCCTATAATGAATATTCAAAACAATGGTTTTTATCAGAGATATGATCACATATCAATAAAAGAAAGATTGAAGATTTTGATTATGTGAGATTCCCTAGGATAAGTTGTTTGATGTGTATAGGGTTTTATGTCTATGAAAATAATTAAGCATTTCTATAGTCATTATCTAGAGAGTGTGAATTTACCAAATAGATTTTTCTTTAATTAATGTAAGGGGAAAACATTTGTTTCCATGATGGGTTCTAGGTTGAGGGATCTAAACATCAGATCTCTTCCATGAACTGGGGTGCTATGTTGGAGGAAAGGAGAATGTGATCCAATTTTTTCCATGACTGGGTCGAGGTAAATGAACCAAGTGGTTTGAAATATTACATCATAAAACTTGTACATAAACCATGATGTTTTACATTATTTGGTATGTTTATCTATCATGAAATTTATGTTAATGCAACTAGGACTCCCATTTCATAGTGATTTTCCCATTAGTTCTTTGTAATTATTTGGGTGTGATGATGTAATGTTGTAATTCATGGCCTCATGGTTTCTATATCTAATTAAATGACATGTGTAATTGTTGGTCATAGTGGATACTCAAGAGCGGGATGAATTGATTTCCAATTAAAATTTTTGTTAAAAATATTTCTATTTACATACCCTAGTTTAAAAACTAAGTTAAACTGTAGTGAATTTATACAGATTGTAAATGTTAAATTAGTTTCTCAATGATTGATTAGGTCTTAGTTAATTTAATCAGAAGATCAAATGAGCTTTGGAAACTAACTTATTGGTTCACAATAAGTACCAAAACTTTCTAGTTGAACTATCAGAGTTTCTCTAAAATAGATTTATATTTAATGTACTTTGTAATGGAATATTCAAAATATGTTTTAACAAAGATATGAAGCACAAGAATTTGAAAAACAATAGGATCAGTCTCAAGCTAAGACTTAGTCCTCTCTAATAGTTTACATAAACTATGATCCACACCCTTGATCGAGGTATTACAAATGTACTGAAACTGTTCAGGTCCACAAACCACTATCATTGTTCAACGTGGGAAAAACAATAGAAACATCTCTCAGGATATCCCGGTCACACTTGACCTCTTCCACAACTCACAATGGGATACAAGAAGGTGAAGAAAGTTTGGTGTGAGGATTTAGTAACCTCCAGTTCAGCTCAAGAGTCAGTGTGTGGCTAAGAAATAGACAGATACACCCATTGCTTATATTGATAAGCAATGGGATACAACAGAGGAAATAAAAGAGTTTAGAATGCTCTGTGTAATTGCAGATGAGCTTTGGACTCGTTTTGATGTTGCAGATGGAAGTCAAGTCCTTTCTGGTGGGGAAGAATCAAAACAGAGTATCGTTGTTCTTCTCAGATACATGTATTTAGACTTGTGCATATGATTTTCAGTAAGGCACATCTACTAATTTTTGTGTTTGTTCTAGGTGAAAGATCTTCTTCAAGATTTCTGGTTTTTACAAGATTTCTTCAAGTTCTCCTTGTGTTCCCTGGGACATCACACACGTGCACCTTCTTTCATGTTTTTTTATCTTTTCATTCAGCTCTATCCGTTTTTACTACAGATCTATAATTTTATTCCATGAGATCTGGAAAAAATAATGATTACCTTTTTATAGGTACAAGGTACGGTTTCCTGACATCCAAAAACAAACATTAATTAATAGCGTGTACATTTAAATAAGCCAATATGACTGTTGTAATTAAACAGGATAGTAAAAAGTTCAAAAAGTTTTCATGACTATTGGTGAGTCATGAGATCAAAGAGTCACTTGAATCTGCATATGTATCGGTAGGTCATTTGATCAGCATCAGTATGGGTAGGTCATTTGATCAACATTTATATCGGTAGGTCATTTGATCAGCATCTGTATCAGTAGGTCATTTGATCAACATCGGTATCCGTAGGTCATTTGATCAGCATCGGTATCGGTAGGTCATTTGATCAGCATCGGTATCGGTAAGTCATTTTATTAGCATCAACATCATTTGGTAATTTGATCAGCATCGGTATCGGTTGGTCATTTGATCAGAATCACTATCGGTAGGTCTTTTGATCTGCATCTGTATCAGTAGGTCATTTGATCAGCATCGGTATGACAGTTTTCATCAGTGTGACTGTTGTCATCGGTGTGACCGTTCTCATCGATGCGGCCATTATCATAGGTGTGACCATTCTCATTGGTGAAACCATTTTCATCAGTGCGACCGTTGTCATCGGTGCGACTATTCTCATCAGTGAGGCCATTCTCATTGGTGCAACCGTTCTCATCGGTGCAACTAACGGTGACTCATGAGAATAACAAACGGTGAGTCAAAAAAACATGAAATCCTCACAAAGTGTCTGGTCAATCCAGAACACCTTCAGTTCAATAGTAAACCATGAAGAATCAAAGATAAACATATGTAGACATGATTAACCATAGAAAACACATTGAGAACATAATGAATAATTGACTAAATTGACTAATAAACAAATATAACAATGATTTGTGATTATTAAATTAACTATCTCACAGAGAGTTCTACAATATCCCCCTTTTTGATAATCACAAATCTATGGAATAAATTAATAGAGAGAAGAGGATTTAGTATGCTTCTACAATGTAAATATAATATATGAATAGTCATTTCTTCCTTGTTGTCTACGTATTCATTTAAATAAGTAGGAGTCATTTCTCCCCCTATATATATTCTTTTATCCCCTTTATATAAATGAATATACTCTTCTCCTCCTTACTGAGTATATATAGTTCCCCCCATTTAGGATTATCAAAAAGAACAAGAGATTAGAGAGAATAAAAAGAAGAAAGTTCCATTAAGACAACCACTCAAAAAGGTACAAAAAAACAAAAAATACCCTATCAAAAATGACAGGCACAACAACTTCATGGGGTGTAGATGAGATTTTCCTTTATCTGATGGAGGAATGGATGGGCCAAAGGGTGGCTTGGTGGAAGGTTGATCTAACTTGATGGAGAGAGGAGGTAGCACAACTCGGGATGGATGTAGAATGGGTGCTTGGGTCACTTGTGGTTGAGTGGAAGATCTTCTAGAAGGCGGTTGCTGAATTACCTTCCAAATATTAGAGAGAGCCTGAGAAACTGATAGCTGACCAGGAGAAACATTGGATTTATTGAGAGGCTCAGTAGTAGGAAAAACAATTGCTTTAGCATGCACATGACGATACGGTTTGATTAGATTGATAAAATCCGGAATAACTTCACCTCCATATTTCATGGCCTTCTCAAAATCATCTTTGTTCTGCATAAAAATTTCGAGAGTGGGAGTAAAATATTTCAACTACTGGACCTCTGCATTAAGGTTTGAGTGACTTGAGGAAGCCGCAAATTCTCATCCAGGACTTTAAACTGATGGTTCAACTCCTTCTTGGTATAGATTTTAGAAAAATAGTGATCCATGTTTTCTTTGATCTCTTTTTGAGCCTTCGTAGCATCAGCTGAAGAAAGGATTACCATCTTGTGAATATGATCACTATTTTATTTCAACTTTTTCAATGATTCTAAATCTAGAATCTATCCAAGAGCTACTAACACTTTTTTTATAACAACTTTTAAAGAATTTATCTCATGTCTAGTAATCTTGCTCACTTTTTAGGAGCAAGCTTGAGCAACAACATGTGTAATATCAGCCTTCAACTTTCTCAAATCAGAATTCTTTAGGTGTTCTATCAAATTTCTCAAAACACCCATCATTCCAGTGATGGTTGATCTAAATTCACCTGATAGAGAAACTAAGTCATTGAAAAATCCACGAGTTCTTGATTTATTGAGGCAATGTGCCTGCCAATCATCTCACCAGTATTTCATAGGTCTGGATTAATAATACTTACCACTCTTTGCGTTAAAGCATCCATTGCAGCCTTAGATAAAGTCATAGGAGTAGGAGCATTAGATAATTCCTCTTTTACTGTCTCTCTAACTGTGTGAAGAAACTCATCTTTAAATCTATCCAAATCAGATCAAGAAACTGAATAACCTGGTCTTTCTGCAGTCACATTCACATTCTCAGCAACTGGTCTAGCCTTAACTGAATGTATTGCCTTTTCAATATGCACTTCTTCTTCCTCTTCCTCTGAATAATCCAAACCAAGAACTGCAAAACCTGGGTGTTCCCCCCATGCAGATTTACATGAGGTATACTAGGGATTTACAAAATCAGCTTTTCCAGAATTTTCCTGTGATATTTCCTCAAATACATCAATCTCTATCTGAATTGTTCTTTCAGCCTCAGGAACAACTTCATCTTCAACTCATTGCGGTTTGGATCATCTTCGATCACATTTTGACCATCTAATGGTCAAGTAGCAGCATCATCCTCACCACCTTCATCATTATTACAATCATCATCATCATCACCATTTTCATTTCCATTATTATTTACTGAAGTTTCATCGGTACTATATTTTCTACGGGATTCATACTGATCAAAATATGATTCCTCAGTATCAGCTTCTTCTTAATCACTTATATGGGGTTCTGACTAAGGTAACTGAAGAGGTGGACAAGCTGGTCCTAATTCCATTATTATTTTCATAGGAATTAAAGTATCAGGATCACTTCTATAGTCAGGGGGTGACTTCGGTTCCTTTTCAATATCCAAATCATCATCAGCTATAGCTTCCCTTATTCCCTTCTTACTAGACACTCAAGTTTCCATAGGAACTTTTGTTTCTTCTTCCTCATCAGAGTAGACAAATTCCTCATCAGGTTTTAAACCAGGATCTCTCATCCCATTTGGTCTATTAGAATGATTATAAGGATTAAAGGAGTCATACAACTTGTATTCATTAGCAACCCATGAATTATTCCATGGATTCCAATTAAATTTTATTCTTTTGAAGATATCCTAGTTATTATAGAAGCTACTAATTGTTGAGATACACTCCTCTCCATCTTCAACATAGCCAAAAAACTTTATCATAGAAGAGATTTTTTTAGAGTATATCAAGGTTGTAGCTCTCTTGGAAGGCTTCACTATCTCAACAATATGAATAGTAATATATCTACATAAATTGATCTTCTCACCATTCAGTAATAAAAATAACAATAAAAAATATTGATACTTTATAGCAGAAAAATAACCTTTTCTAAGACAGATTTGGGGCTGAATAAACTTAAACAAAATTCTACTTCACCATCTAACTCAGTATCTGTTATTCTTCTGGACTCAGAATTACCAGTTAGCATCTCTAGATCAAGTTCATAAGAAACAAAATTAGTTGTCGAAGGAACATTACTAGAATAGTGTTCATATCTACTTTTATGGGGCACTCCCAAACATTCATCCCATTGCTTTGAAGAAAAAGATACCCTTTTCCCTTTAACCACTGAAGATAGTCTTGCAGCTTCTACTCCATCAAATAGAATAGTTAAGTTCATATAAAACTCATGAAAAAGCATTGGGTAGTAGACTCATTTATTATCATAGAACATGTCGTTCCATCCTTTCATCTCTAATAATTTTAAAAGAGAAGACTTACTGGTTAACACCCATTCTGAACTCACTTCCTTTTCCACGGTGACCACCTAGGCTTCCAACTCTGGGTTCACTGACCTTTGGGTCGTGCTGCTAGATTCTCCTAATTAGACTTCCACAAAAGAGGAACCTTAAGACTCCTTGATTTTCCGCTTTAGCATTTCCATTTGTAGATTCAAGAAGTTTGAGAGGTTGAAAAGGATAAAAAAGGTTAAGGATTCAAGAAAAAGTAGAGTTCGGTGGGAGATGGAAGGTCAACAGTTTTTAGAGAAAGAAATAGACGCACATCATAAATTTTATCATTTAGGTTTACAGTAATAAAAAATAATAACGATTAAGTAAAAAAACGCCATTTTGACAAATACCAACAGTTTCATAAACTGTAAAACATAAACGGTAGCAAAGATCGTTTTCATTGATCAGTTTTACGGATCTGTTTCAATGATTGGTTTCAATGATCAGTTTCACTAATCAGTTTCACTGATCAATTTTACTGATCGATTTTACTGATCGGTTTCACTGATTAGTTTCACTGATTGGTTTCACTAATTGTTTTCAATGATCGGTTTCACTGATCGGTTTTACTGATCGGTTTTACTGATCGGCTTCACTAATCAGTATCACTGATCGGTTTTACTGATCGGTTTTACTGATTGGTTTCACCAATCTGTTTCACTGGTTGGTTTCACTGATCGATCATACCTAACTCTTTATTAATAAAATTTAACCTTTATGAGCTCAAGGGTTTGGTGAAGATATTAGCTAATTGATGTTAAGAGTCAATAATGTTCAGAGAAATATCAACTTTTGGATAATGATCTCTCAAGAAGTGATGTCTGACATAATTGTGTTTTGTCCTAGAGTGAGACACATGATTCTTGGAGATATTAATTTCACTATTGTTATCAAAATTTATTGACACATGTCTAAATTGATATCCATAGTCCAATAAAGTGTGTTTTATCCTTATAATCTTTGCACAACCGCTACCAGCAACAATGTATTCCGTTTTAGCAGTAGAAAATGCAACAGAGTTCTGTTTCTTACTACACCATGATACCTGAGATGTTTCTAAAAGATGACATGTTCCAGATGTTATCTTCCTCTCTAACTTTCAACCAGTAAATTCAGCATCTGAATAACTTATTAAGTCAAAGTATTGTCCATTTTGGATAAAACAAACTTAATTGGTAGTATGTTTAAGATATTTTAAAATCCTTTTAACAATAAGTAAATGATATTCTTTATGATTAGATTGTCATTTTTCACACATGAATGAACTAAACATAATATCTAGTTGACTAGAAGTAAGATAAAGTAAACTTCCAATCATACCTCTATAATTGGTTTGATCAACTGGTTTCCCAGTTTCATCATCATCCAACTTACATGTGGAACTCAAAGGTGTTTCACTTCCCTTATTAAAATCCAAACCAAAATGTTTTAATAGATCCTTTGTATATTTACTTTGATTTAAAATAATACAATATTTCATGTGAAAAATTCAAAAACCTAGAAAATACTTGAGTTCTCCCATTAAACTCATTTCAAATTAATTTTTCATAATTTTTGAAAAGTTAGTACATAAAAAAGTTTTAGTAGATCCAAATATAATATCATCATCATAGATTTATATAATGAAAATAAATTTATAAATTCTTTTAATAAAGACAGTGGGATCTGCAATTCCTTTAGTAAAACCTTTTGAGATAATAAAATTTTTTAGTCTATCAAACAAAGCTCTTGGAGCCTGATTTAGACCATATAAAGATATATTAAGTTTAAAAACATAATTTTGAAAATGGGGGTCTATAAAACCAGGTGGATGTTCAACAAAAACATCTTCAATTGTAAAACCATTTAGAAAACCACTTTTAACATCTATTTGATATAAGATAAAATTTAGATGAGCAGCATAGGCAAGTAGAATCCGAATAGCTTATAATCTAGCTACAAGGGAAAAGGTTTCCTCATAGTCTATTCCTTCCTCTTAACTATACCCTTGTGCAACTAGCATTTCTTTGTTTCAAGCTATATTACAAGACTCATCAAATTTATTTCTTAAAACACATTTAGTGCCTACGGTCAAAGTTTCCTTAGGTCTGTCAAATAATTCTCAAAATTTGTTTCTATAAAATTTATTTAATTTTTCTTGCATAGCCATTACCAAAAATTCATCATTGATTGCATAATTGATATTTTTAGGTTCTAACTGTGAAATAAAGGCTTGATGTTCAACCTGGTTTCTTATAGAAGCTATAGTCTATGTCCCTCTATCAAGATTACCAACAACAACATCAAAAGGATGATTCTTTATAATCCTAGTTAATATAGTAAAGGTAGGACTAGAAATTTCAGGTTCCTCTGTAGGTTCGGGTTCAACAGAAGCAAGCTCTAGAAAGTTTCTAGAACTGGATGTCATTATAATAGGTTCATTGATTTTATCATTAAGGCACAGAATAGACAAATCTTCTTCAAGATTTTCAAAGGAAGATTTGGGTTCATGTGGATTAGTTTCAACAAACTTGATGTGAAAAGATTCTTCCACACATTTTGGTTCTTTTGTTAAAGACTCTATCGGATTTTGTAGTTAAATAGTATCCTAGAAAAATTCTTTCATAACTTTTAGAAGAAAACTTGTCCAGATTATCCTTAGTATTGAGGATAAAGACTTTTCAACCAAAAACTCTGATGTAATTAACCTTAGTTTTCCTATGGTTCCCCAACTCATTAGGGGTATTCTTGAGAACATGTCTAATTAGGAATTTATTTATAGTATAACAAGCTGTATTTACAGCTTCAGCCCAAAAGTAAATAGGCATGTCTTACACAGTAATCATAGTTCTTGAAATTTCTTGAAGGGTTTAGTTTATTCCTTCTACTACACCATTCTGCTGAGGTGTTCTAGGGGCTGAGAAATTTTTACTATAGCCAATTTGTGAGCAGTAAGATTCAAACTCATGATTTTCAAACACACGACCATGATCACTTCTCAGGGTCTTAATCTTAAGTCCACTAAGTTTTTCAACATACATGGACTATTTAATAAAGTAAGAACATTCTTCACTTTTGTGAGCTAAAAAGTATACCCAAGTATATCTATAAAAGTCATCTACAAAGACATAGACATAGTGCTTCAAATTTTAACTAGAAACTCTGGAAGGTCCAAACAATTCCATGTGAACCAACTCAAGAGGATGAGAAGTAGAAACTTCATTCTTTGATTTAAAATAAATATTATGTTGCTTTCCATTTTGGCAGGGATTAAAAACATTATCAGTTGGGAATTCAGGTTTAGGTAGGTCTCTCACTACGTTTTTCCTAGTCAGTTTTCTAAGTGAGTGAATGATGCAGTGTCCTAATTTCTATTCCATATCCAAGACCCTTTATGAAAATCATTTAAACAAGTAATATTTGGTTAAGCCAAATAATTCAAATCAATATCATAAAAATTTTCATTTCTCAAAGCAGAAAATACTAGAATATTTTTAAAATTAAAAATATTACATGAATCATTTTCCAATTTAACATTGAAACCATCATCACACAATTGAGAAATACTTAACATGTTCTAATTAAGTCCATCCACAAATAAAACATTTGAAATTAAAACTAAATCAGTGTTACCAATCTGGCCTAAGCCGATGATTTTTTCTTTTGAATTATCACCAAAGGTGACATGGCCTCTATCAACTTTGAATAAACTCTGGAAGCATGAGTAATCTCTAGTCATATGCCTTGAACATCCACTATCCAAGTACCATACCTTCTTATGGGAACTGTTCAAAAAAATTCCCTACAAAAAAGGATTAAATAGATAATGATTTAGGTACCCATATTTTCTTGGGTCTAGATAGGTTAGAAAGGAAAACATTTGGTACCCAAATTTGTCTAATGGGTATCATACAATCAGTAGATTCAAAGGATTTTGAAAAACAAGCTTTATTTGATCTTTAGCCATGTGAATAACTAGTTGAAGAACATGAATTTCCAGAACTAGAACTACCAGTATTCTATGCAAATTTAGGATGAAATATATTTTTAGTAATTTCTCTCTTTCTAGGATGATAGCCTATACCAGTTTTATATTTAGGTGCCACTTTTTTTCTTATCATTTGAGTTAGAGTATTATTTCCATTCGTGAATTTCTCTAAGTCCTTCGTTAATTTCTCATTATATAGTTTCTAATCAATATTTTCCATGAGTAATTGGGCATTGTTTTCCTTTTCTATATCAAGAGTATATTTAACAGAGCTGGTCAAAGCATTCTGTTTCTTCAAGGTCTTATACCTGTCCTTCAATTCATTACTGGTTTCTTCTAGAATATTACAATATTCAAACAACTCTTCACTTGTCATGTTTTCAGATTCATAATCAGAATTAACTCCAGAATAATATTAATTTAATGTACTAGTATCTAATGTTACCTCAGATGTGTATTCCATAAAACACATGTTTGATTTTTGATATTTCTCATCTTGAGTAGAATCAAAATCACTTGAACTATCTCTTGAAGCACTTAATGTTTCTTTCATAGCTTTCTTGTACTTATTTTCCTTGTAGTCATGTTTCTTCTTGAACATCGATTTTAGACAGTCTGATTTCACATGTCCTGTCCTTTTGCATTCATAATAGAAAATTTCATCACTGTTATCAGAATTCTTCCAATCCTTCTTCCAATGACATTTGTTGTCATATTTTCTTTTATAATTTGGTATTCTAAATAATTTCTTCTTCCTGTAGAACAACATAAATATCCTGGATATTTGAACCATTTTGACATAACTATTAGAATCTGAACTTTCACTTGTTGGGCATTCAGTAGGTATGTGAACTATCTCCTAATCTTAGCTCTTTGAAGCAGATTTCTTGAAGGATACTGTCTTATTCCTTGGGTCATCATCTTCTTCTTTATTTACTTTAAGTTCTTATTCATACATCATAAGCCTATCGATTAATTCTTTAAAGGTAAAGCAACAATATCACTTGATTCTCTAATTGAAATAGAAGTGCCTCTCCATTTTTCTGGTAAATATCTTAATATCCTCTTGATCTATTCTATTCCATGAATAGATTTCCCAAGTGAGCTCATAGTGTTGAAAATCTCATTGAACCTAAGAGACATGTCAGAAGTAGGTTCATCATGCTTCATTTTAAAATTATGTTTCTTAATAGTATAGGTATTCAATCTCATTTCTTTAACATTGGTTGTTCCCTCATGATAAACACCCAAAGTGTCCCAAATTTTATAAGTAGTTTTACAAGATGATATGCGATTAAATTCTTCATCTCCTAAATCACAATACAGGGCATTCATTACTTTACAGTTATTATTGTATGTAGTTTTAGTAGGTTCATCCCAAGTAGTTCTTTCTGTTTATGGAATCTTATACTGAGTCTCTACAGCAGTCCAGAAGTCAAATCCCATACTCTCTAAATGAATTTTCATTTTATGTTTCCATTGGTCATAATTTATACCATTAAAGAAAGGTGGTCTGTTGGTAGAAGAACCTTCTATTCTATTATCCATAGTTGTATTTTAGCAAGTATATCTAGAGAGATACAATTTAGAACTATCAAAAATTTAAGATCTCTGAGATACAACTAAAATCACAGTTGAGAAATAGAGTTTTCAAAAACACTTTATAAATAACAAACCTATGATACCAAATGTTGGTCAGAGGGGATACTCAAGAGGGGGTGAATTGAGTTCCAACTAATATTTCTGTTAAAAATATTTCTATTAAAATCCCCCATTTCAAAAAGTAAGTTAAAAAGTAGTGAATTTATACAGATTGTAAATGTTGAATTAGTTTCTCAACGATTTATTAGGTCTCAGTTATTTTAATCAGAAGATCAAATTATCTTTTGAAACTAACTTACTAGTTCACAATAAGTACATGCACTTTCTAGTTCAACTATCAGAGTTATTCTATAACATATTTATATTTAAAGTACTTAGCATCAGAATATTCACAATAGGTTTTAACAATGAAAAGAAGCAAAAATAATTTCGAAACAGGACGTTCAGTCTCAAGATGAGACATAGTCCTCTCAAACAATTTATATAAACTATGATCCACACCCTATATCGAGGTATTACAATAGTACTCAGACTGTTCAGGTCCACAGACCTATACCACATTTCTACATGGGAAAAACAATGGCAATAGCTCTCAGGCTATCCAGGTCACACTTGACCGCTTCCATAACTCACAGTGGGATACAAGAAGGTGAAGAATGTTTGGTGTGAGGATTTAGTATCCTCCTGTTCAGATCAGGAGTCAGTGTGTGTCTAAGAAATAGATAGATACACACACACAACTCAGAATTTTAAGAAAAGAGATAAAATAAAGGATATAAAATAGTTTAGAATGCTCTGTGTAACATCAGATGAGCTATGGACTCATTTTGATGTTGGAGATGGAAGTAAATCTCTTTTTGGTGAGGATGACTCAAAACAGAGTATCTTTTTTCTTCTCAGCTACTGCTATTTAGACTTGTGTTTATGATTTTCAGTATGGAACACCTACTCATCTTTGTTTTTGTTCTAGGTGAATGATCTGCTTCAAGATCTCTAGTTTTTACAGGATTTCTTCATGTTCTCCTTGTGTTCCCTGGGACTTCACACACGTACACCTTCTTTCGTGTGTTTTTATCTTTTCTTTCAGATCTATCCTTTTTACTGTAGATCGTCATTTTTATTCCTTGAGATCTAGCAAAAAGAATGATTAACTTTTTACAGGTACGAGGTATGGTTTCCTGACATCCAAAAACCAACATGAATTAATAGCAGGTGCATTTAACTATGAAAATAAGACCGTTAGAATTAAAAGAGTTAGTATAAAGATCAAATAGTTTTCATGACTATCAGTGAGTCATGAGATCGGTGAGTCACATGAATATAAATCAGTATCGGTAGGTCATTTGATCAGCATCAGAATCGGTATGTCATTTGATCAGCATCGGTATCGGTAGGTCATTTGATCAGAGTCGATATCAGTAGGTCATTTGATCAGCATCAGTTTCGGTAGGTCATTTGATGAGCATTAGTATCGATAGGTCATTTGATCAGCATCGGTATTGGTACGTCATTTGATCATCATAATTATCGGTAGGTCATTTGATCAACATTGGTATATGTAGGTCATTTGATCAGCATTAGTACCGGTAGGTCATTTGATCAGCACCAGTATCAGTAGGTCATTTTATAAGAATCGGTATGACCATTCTAATTGGTGCGACTGTTGTCATCGGTGCGACTGTTCTCATCGGTGAAACCATTCTCATCAGTGCAATCGTTCTCATCAGTGCGACCTTTTTAATCAGTGTGATCGTTGTCATTGGTACGACTATTCACATCGGTGCGACCGTTATCATCAGTTTGACTAACTATGACTCATGAGAATAACAAACGGTGAGTCAAAAAACATGAAATCCTCACAAAGTGTTTGGTCAATCCAGAACACTTTTAGGTCAATAGTAAACCATAAAGAATCATAGATAAACATCTGTAGACATGATTAATCATAATGAACACATTGAGAACAGAATGAATAATTGACTAAATTGACTTATAAAAAAAGATAATAATGATTTGTGATTATTAAAATAACCATCTCATAGAGAGTTCAACAGTAATGTTTTACCGATATGATAACAGATTAAGTTAAAAAAGAAGACATCCACTGAAACCATTTTTTTGGCGTACAATGATAAATGAATTTCCTCATAAGGATAAATCTTCCTCAATAAAATGGTTTGATTTGGTGTATTCATTATGAATATCCAATATTAGGTGTAATATACATATTAAAAACAAATGTTTCTTCCAAATTTGATCACATCCATCAATGATAGAAAAGGTATGATTATAGAGATCAGAATTTTCTATGGAACAAATAACTTTTTGTGAATCTAGTTTATCTGTGTGGTAAGGAATCATTTTGTATATAATTTACTAGGAATAGGTAAATGATTCCATTCTTGATTTGAAATAATGAAGGTAAAATTTCCATATAGACCCGTGATTTTGAGATCTAGTTGTCACTATATATCCTGTGGAAACATGATTAATTCACACATAATTATAGTTGGAAACCCCACCATGCTGGTCATATTTTTGTGAAAGTAAGGGAATCTTTGTGAATACAGTCTCCCAAATAGAGTGAGAACCTTTACTAGATTTTCCCATTCCAATATAACTTGTACATAGGAGATTGGGGGATTTTTAAATGGAATATAAACCTATATTTAGGATCGGGGAATCACTATGTATTTTATTGGAATGTGAATCAAACCATAATTAGTTCTTGTACATAGGTTTGGTGGGAGACAAAACCCAAGGATAATGGTACTCTCCACTTAGTTCTAGGGAAATACACTATTTTACATCATGTAAGATATGTAAATCATGATTTTTAACTTCATTCTGTAATGACGTTTGTTTTACCATTTAAGGTATTTCATCTAGGAGTGTCCTAATGCTGATATGAACTGATAAGTATTGATAATGCATGGAATCCCTTATCAAAAGGTCTAATACCATGTGATATATTCTTGGTGTGAGAAATAAGGAAAGTAAAAGGTTTCATTCATGACATAAATGTAATTATATGAAAGGATAGTGGACTTTTTATCACATGGTGGTTATGTCAAATAAATGATCTTGGAATCACTACATATCTCATTTGAAAGATAATAAATAGTTATATACATCATGGTGAATTATAATTTTAAATGAGTGGGATGTTAACTCTTCGTTGTAACATCATCCATTAAATAAGAAGGTTATTTTTCACGAAAAATGAAGTCCTGATGCCCCATAAACATTTTCTAAGAATTTGTGAAATTTCCTCAAGAGAGGAATCCCATGTTTTTGAAATGAATTTTATTGAGATGGTTTCTCATGGAATATCATTATTGGTACATAGAGTAATACTATTTTTTGATCTCATGTGATGCATCCCTTTCTATTTAGTGAAATTTCTTATAACCATGACCATATGGGTCATGCCTTTTAATGTTATACGACATGGACCTCTTTTAATTGTTTAGTGTTATATAGTAAGGAAGAATGGTGTTCTTGAGTTTCGGGTTGTCTGACTAGGACCACTAAATCATGTTATCTAGAGATAATTTTAGGACATGTATAAGGTCATTAATTTATGTGAACATTGTGAAACTGGAGGCTGAGTATCATGAAAATCTCCACAGATATTATACATGGTGAGAGCATGGTCTAATGGAAAAATGTTAAGAGATTATTTAGTTGGACAGGAGAATTGATGCCAAAAAATTAGTACATACACCACTAAAATTGGGATCATGTACTATGTAGTTTTGAAATAGTGGCATAGTTTACCATCACTAAAATGGAGGCATCATCTATGGTGAGGGAAAAAGACATCCTCTTGTTTAATGTCTTGTGACGATGATATTTCAATGCTTTTTTATCACCATATGATTTTTAATAATCTATTGTTCCTTTTAGGGTCATGCAATACGGACCTCTATACAACTTATTGTCATATATAAATGATAATAGTGTGTTTTATATTATGTTCATACAATATGAATATTGGTTTGTTGTTGTTTAAGGTCATAAATCTATAACTGAAATGGGGGTGTAATAATATCCTCTCAATCCAAAAAAGTGACAAACCCAACATTGATATAGGCCTCAAGGGTTTACACATGGTGAAATATCATACAAATCATTTTATTTAGTGTTGGGAATAAGGTAATTGAACTAGGAATCACTACATATCTCAAAAAATGGAGAATAATGAAATATGTAGATTTGAAAACAATTCCATACACCGGTTTGACTCATCTGAAGAGAGAGAGATAGAGGGAAAGAGTATTTTGAAAAAGATGAGAATTCAAATTAAATGAACCATGTTTGAGTTCCTTACATCGATTTTATTAAAATCTAGGAGAGCAGAAATATTCTTTATTTCATGGAAAGGAATATGGAATAGGATATAGAAATCCATACATATTCAATTAGAATGAGAATCTAGATATATGTAGTTATAAATATGGATATGGTTGTTGTGAAGTAGGAGACCATCACCATGAATTATGGTCGACTCAAACACAGACCAAAGGATTATACAGTTTTACATCATGGAACATGAATTTGAACTATGTAGTTTTTTATTCATACATACATTTTTTTCTCATACAATTTATCTTATTGTGATCAGTACAATAGTCTAAAAATATTAAATCCTTAAATCTCATATCATGTTTTGTTGTATTTTATATTCTTAAGAACAATACCATGGTGACATTCAGTTTAGGGTCAAACAAAAAGGACCATGGTTCCATTAATTTTTGGGATTTTTTAACTAGGACCATGGTTCCTTAATGTTTGGGGTCTTATAACTATTACACTTTAACTAGAATGTCCTTGCAACATGATGTTAAATTGTGTGATTTTGTCCCCATCATATGACCATAAAAGGTATGATGTTTCCCTTTATGATTAAATAAACTATGGGGGTTTTTAATACTTTTAAAAGGATATGTTTGAATCCATTCTCCTGGAAAATATTCTGACATCATAACAACTACCATATTCATGGATGATTAAAAATTAATCCATAAATATATTGAGGATTCCTATGGGTTCCTCATTGATATCATGAATCTTTTATGGGGGGATAACCTAGTTGGAACGTGTCCCAAATTGTTGGATGAAGTGGATATTAGATCATGTTGATGAATTGATCACCACCAGCATATAAACCCATGAGAGTCATTCTAATTAATAAAAAAAAGATGATGTATGAGATCTATAAATCCAAAAGTCTTTTCATCTATAAGTGTAATTGGGAAATGATATGGAAGGCTGGGAATACCCACAAGAAATAACAGGGTTTACTATATGAGGGATTTACAAAGGAGGAAATTCCTCCTCATCTATGGGTAGATAAGGATGGAGTCATGGAGGGGAAGCCAGGATGAGAGATGTATCATAGGTGTTACAATATTCTGTACTATTTTCAAACACCAGTTTCTTGGGATTACAAATTTGTATAGTAATATCCTGTATCATTTCACAAATGGGGCTAGGCATCAGGTAGGGGCCCTATGTGTTTCTACGTACCTAGTTAATATGATAATCAAGCCACATGTTGTTATGAAAAATATTCCATGAACAGATATAAATCAGTAGTATAGAGGGGGAAGTTTACTTAAAACAAACCTAAAAATGAAAGGAACCATTATAAATCAGGCATTATTTGAGATAATAATAAACTCCCAATCCATCGCGATTATCATGTGTGACCAATTATGATGGAAACTATGTATGATGCATGGTACATTCCACTTTTGTTTAGTATTAAATGGTTTCTTCTAGTTTATCATTGAGTTTCTCAAGGTTAGTACCATTTCTCCCAGAAACATTGAATGAAGGGTATCTTTTTTGTTGAATGATCCTATTATTTGGGTTGGTGAACATCTGAGTGGTGGGCGGTATGAAACCTTCTCCCATTGAGATCATCTAAATATTCTAATGTATTTTTTATTTTTCATCATTGATTTGTTGTCCCCATATATATAAAATATATCGATGGAAATCGTTATTTAGTGGGTAGAACCACCTCTACTTTGTAAACCTCCAAATACAGAGATTCATGCGTAGCGGTAGAAATTGTGGTAATGTAGGACTACATGGAATGTAGTTGTATTTCAGGTGTGGATATATTATCGTTGTCCACATTTTTTGTGACTATTTTATTGGGACTCATTAAAATATTTTATCTATCAATTTTACACTACCTGATATTGAGTTGAATTGTTAGGCATAATTTTATATACATATACATCTTCATAAACTCGAAATAGTAGATGTTGGTGATCTTATCCATCAATATTGTGTAAGGGACCCAGAATTTTGTGATGTTGTTTGAAATCCTGAAATTAATGATACACTTGGTCCCAACCTACTTAAAATGCACCACATTATCCCATTATGATAAGAAATTGTTAGTGGTAAGGATTTATTTGAACTCCTTGTCCACAGCTGGAGGGTACAACCCTATAACATCCATTCTCTATAAGATGATTGGACATGAATATTAGTCTATTTATAGAAACTCTGGGGCTTTATGGATGATGTTGGAATGAACATGTAAGTAATTCCACTTTTTAATTAATTGTGTACAATCCTTCATCATCAATTTCTATAAACACCCAAGCATCGTAATATATTTTAATTATATAAATATATTGATAGGTTTTTATATGAGATTTTTTAATAAAATTAATTTATTATTCATTAGTATAATAGAAAAAAATTT
The DNA here is from genome assembly GCA_963277665.1 of Viscum album. Lineage (NCBI taxonomy): Eukaryota > Viridiplantae > Streptophyta > Magnoliopsida > Santalales > Viscaceae > Viscum > Viscum album. The sequence goes on from OY728122.1 coordinate 1,262,487,350, forward strand.
AGTATTTTGAATTATTTTTTAAGATTGAAATATTAATAAATTGCATGGAATATTTGGAAATTGAGGATAAAATTGGCACTTCCAACTAGGTTGAAAAGTAGTACGATACGAAAACAAAAATAAATACAATGAATCTGTAGTTTTTTATTGAATTTAAAGAGGACACGAGAGGTTCCAAAGGCAAAAAAAATTAAGGAAGTCGGGAAAATGGGTGTTGTTATTCTAGAAGATGAAAATACACCCCCTTAATTATGCCCTGAAGGCCTTCATTTTTATTGATTTTTGATAACCCCCTTTCAAGTGATGAGGGGAACCCTTACAAGGCCTATAGGCTCAAATATTACATGGCATGTAGTCTTAGGAGATTAAATGACACGAAGGTTTTAGGGAATTCAACCAGACTATCTACAAGAAACATTCCCTCCCCAGTATCTGCATCAAGATAGTAACACTCCACATTTGCCTGGCCATCTGGATAGGCATCTCGTGCAAGCACAGGCCGGTCCCAATGGCATATCCATAACCTCTCATTCTGAAAAATCCATTTTTCTCTGGTCTACTGAGTGCACCTTCTCTGAATCCTCTTCTAGGACTGATCCGTTTTTCGTAGTGGGTCTGGGACAACTAAATGGGGCCAGAAGGCCTTGAGGTGGCCTCAAGGCCTTAAAGATGACCCGAAAGCTCAACTGACCCAAAGGACTAGGTGGCCTGAATGCCTTGAGGACTCCAAGTCCATACAGGTGGCCCAATGTGAATAGTTCCAACTACTACAGTATTGAATAATACCTACTATAGTAACTACTACATTTCCTACTATAGTACCTACACAGTGTACAGTACTACTACAGTGCCTTTACTATGCATAGTTCTGTTACAGTACCGCACAGTGTACAGTACTGCTACATTACTACTACAGTACCTCAGAAATATTCCTCTACCTGGTTTTAAAATTCAGTCCTGTGGATGAACTTAAGGAATTATCGCCAGCTGGGATGAGGCTCATGTGCAAGAAGTTGAAGATACACATAATTCATTTTATACATGATGTGTAAATATACAATTCATGAACCACTTACATGTCATGAGAAGAGGAAAGTCACCCTCGAATGAAGACGAATTTTTTCATGCCATAACACATGGTGTCACAAAATGAAACATGTCTTAATGACCCAGTGACCATTAATGACCTTCAGAATGACATCAAAATATTTGTGTCCTAATTATTACAATCCTTGTAATCCTAACATGACATGAAGGTTTCATAAACAACATATAATCATTTATATTTAGTGTATCTTTAATGGGACTCTTTCATTAATGACCTGAAAGGAAATTTAAACAATTTATTGACCCTTTGAATCCCATTAATGACCTATATTCATGTAAATAAAGATTTAGGAAAAGATATATGGAATCCCACCATAAGAATAAATAATATCGACTACAATGAGGATTCCATAGGGTTCTAACCCATACCTCTTCATTGCTAGGATCATTTTCTTTTATTTCATTGATGTAACATTTAATTCATTCTTGTTTTAATTATAATCCATCCAATTTCTCCATTAAATTTTTTAATTCACGTTTACATTTCTTTTTTCATTATTTCTTCATTATTAAAATTAATATTTATTTAATTTTTCTTTGTTTGAATCTTGAAATTCCTTGTTTTGAATAATATAATCTTTATGCCAGGAAATCCATTCATATCCATTCTTTCATTCAATTTTGACATGTGTGGATATTCCTATTAGTGTTAGGGGTCATGTTTTGGGGTGATATGATCCTAATTAATATCAAAAGAAAGAAATTGATAACTTAGGGGCTAGTAACCTGGTTTAAAAAATTGTAAATATCATTCTTTTGCTTTGTCACTGACCTTCAGAGGTGCAATATTAATGACCATGACCGAGTTAGAGAAGATCATGATAGTAAAAATATACATTATTACATTCTACTTAGAATCCATTATTATTGTTCTTATGTTGTCAATTAATCTTGATGATGTAGTTTATACTAGCCTATGTGAATCCAATTGGCTAGAAAAGGGTCAATTAGTTGCCTTTACACCTGTTTATAGACTATGACATAGGACTATCCAATCATAGATTTAGGATAATATTTTGACTATACCCTAAAATTTAACTTGACCCCATTTTTATTTCTTTAAAAATATCATTTTATATTAGTTAATTATTTCAATAAAAACTATTGAAATTGGAGTGACCTGACCTTTGGGAATGAATTGTCTGTCATGTTCTCTTCTCTCTGTAGGTTTGACACTGTACATCCACATTAATATCCCTTTATATATAATGTAGTTTGAGATAAAATAAAATTCCATTAGATCATAGCTAATAGAATAAATGAAACCCTTTAGGTCTATCAAATTAGGGATTTTTTCCAAGAGTAGTGAAGCGTTGTAGATAATGTGAAACTGATTTGTTATGTCAAATTCAATTCATACACAATTTGAGTTTACTAGTGTTAGTTTATCCATTTTTTGTTCATTATTTATTATTATATTATGTTTGTGATATTTTTTTGGGGTTATCATGATGGAAGACACTCCTCGTCAATATTATTTCACACCACCATCAGAATACAAAGAATTTCAAGAATATCAAATCACATGGGAAGTAATGAATTCATGACGATGGGCATGTAAAGAAAAGGGATACTATGATTCATATTCTATTGAAAGGGATAAAGTCCGTCATCTTAAAATGAGAGAAACCAAATATCAACCATGTGTAGGGGAGCAAAATTTTCAAGACTTATAGGGTGAATCTGAGGATTGACAGTGCTACGATGATAGAGAGGTCGGGCTGTTGATGAAATATGCTGAAGTGATAAACAAAATAGTGGTCTATCGTGTGGCCCAAATCAGCATGTTGGGACAATTTAATAATTCCCATTATCTAATAATTTCAAATATTAATGCTCATATTAGTAGACTACCATTTTTTCTAAATAAGATATAGGTTTGTTTGATGTCGAGGAATGCCAAAAAGAAGAGGAAGTCAATGTTTTTTTATAAAAAACAACCTCAAGTGTAGTACATTCATATAGAACAATCATTCCTTAAATATCAAGAGTAGAATGTTTTAAAAGACTAGCCACAATTCACAACAATTACCTTATTATATTGGATAAGATGATGGTGATCATGAAGCCTATCTCAGTCAATAGAGAGAATTGATTAATCACATTTAAAATGTTATTTCAAATATAAATTCTTATTTATGTAGCGTACCCTTAAAATATAATACTGGGATAAAATGGATTAGATATGATAATGGGGAATATTGGTTTTTGGAAGATCATGTTTTTTAACAAAAAAGAGTAACAAAAAGGCAGGTGAGGATATTGATCTAACATACATCGACCTCATCATAATTGTAGAGTCTAGAGAATAATGGGACACCAAATATTCAAGAATAAGATGAGGAAATAGGGGATCCAATGAAATATGACATTAAAAAATGAGAACCTACTGAAAAAGGGAGATGTTTTTGGGTAGAAAAAAACTATAGACTACATAATGATTTTTATTCCTCTATATTTTCATTAAATTGATTCTTAGTATGTATCCCTCCGTGATTAGTAGTTATGAAAAAAATAATTGAATTTAATGGTCACTCCCAGACCCCCATGTCTATATTCAATTATGTACACATAAAACATTTAAATATATGTAGAAGACTAGGCACCACCTATCTTTTTCTTGTAGGTGCTCCCTCACCGAATAATCGATCTAAATGAAATGAATAATATGAAAAACACCCAAGAAATTGGGAAAATGATATCAAATGAGTGTAACCTTACAAATATAAATATAAAATAATATGGGAAGAATACAGAATCAAATCCTTACCACTAGCTATCCAACAACACCGACATTACTCAAATCAGAGATCATATAACGGAGATAGGCCAAAGCATAGAGGAGGAAGGGAAATGGGATAACCCCTGTTGTGTGTGAAATTGAGTAGGAGAAGTTGGAGAAGAACGATAAATTAAGGGAAGATAAGATTCATTAATTAACCATCTTTAATTAGCCGCATGATTAGGATATATTGTTTGACTAACCATGCACCAACAGTGCAATTCCATTGTCCAAAGAGAACCCCACCCCTCACGATAAGGATCACAATTTGTCAAAATATGCACAACCAATGTTGTGTCTTATATATTATTCTGATGGTTCCTCATGTAGTTTTTCATCCACCTCACATGGTTAGACTAATATCTACCACTATAGAAAATGGGTTAGATGGTTGTGATACATCATTTTCATTAACTGTGCACCCACCATGCACCATAGTCAAAATAATTATCAATTTAGGACAAAACTTTTTAAGGAGAATATCCATTCACGGTAAACAATTTTTTCAATCCACAAAAGGCAATAATTAGTAAGAAATGAATGTGATATAAAAAAGAGAAATTCACATCGTGAGTCTAATACATGAAAAAATAGTTCACATCATGAACCTCATCAAATAAAACATTCTATACTAAATGATAATCATCAATGGAAGCTGATTAATATTTTTATATGTTAATAATTTTTAAGAACTTGTTTTTTCCAACACTTGATTCGAAAGAAGAGAAACAAATGATGAAAATTTCTAAATGAACTAACATTAATTAGATCCACACATAAAAAACATGAATTATTGTCTTATACTCAATGATCTAGGATATATAACCACTAAAAATATGTATTTGAAAATGATGGAATATTTTCAATATAATTCCCATGAGTATAAAAGTCTAGACGAAAATTTTAAATGTCACTTGCTGACTGGAATTTTGAGTTTATTGAAAATGATAAATGAGGAAATTTTTGTCTGGATATTGATTCCAAGACTCTTGTAGTGACTAAGTTGATTATTAAATTTTAGTACATGACATAATTAACTTTTATTGTTTTTCCATTCCTGAGGGGATTCTAGACCAAATATTTCTTACCTTTAAACGAATTTTTCTTGAATGAAACATGGGAAATGTAAATTGTAACACCCCAAGGATTTAAAAATAAATTCAAATTCATGAAACTTTGTTTCAGGTATGTACTTATAACTATACTTGAAACATAACTTTTCCACTTCTATGCATTTAATTTCAATAAACAGTCATCTACAATTGTGATCATTAATTTATTTGGAGTCTCATAGGACCAACTTGTTTTTTGGTGAGTAGTAACATACCCTTATGAATAGTAACATTAATTTTAATATGACCCTGATGAATATTAAATTGTATTATTATTTCTTTTTCTTTATTCTTTAAGAGAATTTCAACTTGATTAATTTTTCATGGTGTTAAAAAATGAGTTATAGATTTAAAATTGATTTTTTTGAATAAATTATGATTTTATTTCGAAATTAAATTAATAATATTTATAAAATGATTTTCAAATTTTTTTTTCTTTTTGAATTTATCATGATGATAAATGCTTATGGTGAATTTTTTCAATTATTTTGAAATTTTTAAATTTTTGATGAATTGTGAAATACTATAAATGGTCGTATATTCAAATTATCAGTTAAATACTCTATTTATGACATCATAATTGATATAAGCCCACTTAGTTCTGAGTCACCTGATATTATTACTATTTTTGGTCACATTAATTAATACTATTCATTGTTTTGATCTAAAATAATACAATTACCATTAAAATAATGTAAAATACCTCTTCTCCTCCACTATAAACACCAACATCATTCCCCTCTTCCTACCACACCACTCAAGCCTTGAAACTTAACTAAGTTCTACCCAATACTCCTCCCAAGACCCTAACCTACATCATATATATTTGGGTTTCACCGAAAGTCCAAAACTAAAGTCCATAAGAAGTATCTCAAGGAGAAGAGATCAATAGATAAAGATCCTCTTCTGTTTTCATTCTTTTATTTTCATTTTATTTTATATTATTCTTATTTCCTCTCCTACCCTTATCCAAGAGGAATGAATGATCTAATATCTAACAAAATTATTCATTTCATTATACTTATAAAAGACTCTCCATTATACTTCATCTCCTCTCCTGTTTATTTAATAAATTTAAACATCGTCCGTGATGGGTTGATTTGTCGACATCGTGGACCTTATGATTTAAATTTCATTTACATCCTTCATAACTGGTCATAAAACATTTTTACGGTTGAAAAAAAAGAATAATTTATTTATTATAACTTATATAATATTTTATAATCATATTTTACACATGTTATTAATTTATAAAATACAATGAGGTCATTAAAATCGAAGAATTTCCAAAATGACCTAAAAAGATATAAAAAATGTTTTAACTTATGAATCATCCTCATTTAAGAATTAAAAATGATAAATTGTATAATTTATTTTTCTGGAAATATTTAAATACCAATCCATTCAAATTCCTATGTTTCACTTCCAATCCTCATGAATATCCATCATGATCTGATCATGGAAATCATGTAAAGAACGCACCCAAAACATTGTAACGAACAAAATACTAATAATTAAAGGTTGAAATGATGTAAGGAAATGATCAACTAATGTATTAAAAAGATAAAAATGTTTTTTAAGAAATTAATAACACTATTTTAATCATTATAGATGAGTTTTAAATGATTTTGTTATATTACTAACCCGAGGTAATGGAATTCATAACCGGATTTCCTTTCTTTGGGTTAATATTCTACTTTATTATATATGTGGTATAAAGACTTTTTGTGATACTAAAGTATTTATTTTAGGTTTAATTATTTGTACTTATAGTTTATATAAATATCCCATCCATTATATTAATTTTCACTTCAATTATATGATATTTATAAGGGACTTTTTTTAAAACCCACTTTTAATGTTCTGTTTTACGAAATTCAAAGGCAATGTTTTTATTGCAATTATTAATTTTATGTTATTTTGTTCTCGTTCATGGGAATTATTTATGGTGAATTTTGGGATGTGAAACTCCTTAAAATGTATTCTATATGTGTATGTTGGAGGTCAGCCATATTGCTACTCCAAGTGTAGCTGCGATGGTTCTATAAATTGTAAGGTAACCATTAGGGATAAAAATTATAAGATAGCTGAGAGGGTTACAAGATTATGTAAGTAATTCCCCAAGATAACATTATGATTCTATTTAAGTTCTTATGTTTTTTTAATCTTGTGGAAATATCTTGTTTCACAAAGTAAATATATATATGGGACAAGATTGTTTTTTGAAAATGATTTCATACATTTCAAAGTATTTATAGACTAATGTGTTCTTTCCTTCTTTTTATTTCAATTACTGATCTTTTTGTGCTCATACCATGTTTTTAAATGATTTTTACATGTTAAAAGGATAAGTAAGACAAATAATTAATCCAAGATAAATATTTTTGAGAATTGTTAAATAAATCATGTTTTCTTTGAAAAGATTTAAATTTTAGAAGAAACGAATACTATTTTATGGTATAAACTCGTTATTAATGTGTAATGTCATGAATTTGTTCTATCTAAATTATAAAAATCTCTAAACAATAAAATATCCTCAATTTTAAAGGTTTTTATTTGATGACCAAATCCATGATTATGAAATGTAATAAGTCTTGGACTTTATATTTTTTATCAGAGGATGGTTTAGATAGCATTAGGGGTTCAAATGATGTTAATAGAATACCATAAATTATTTTTAATCTACAATTAATTTAAAATGTTATAGCATTTAATGATTACTAAGTTTATTTGACTATGATATGTTTGTTTAGAATGGTTTTCTCCAAAAGAAACAGGGAAGCTGAAGAGGATAGGCACCGAGAGAATGACATCCTTCAGAATTTGCATATCAGAATGGAAGGGAATGGAACTGAGTAGTTTGTGATAGGAGTGGATTAGCTAACAAAAACAATAAATAGAGGTGGAATCCATTCAAGGGAACAACCAGAGGTACCACATCAAACCATGATAATAGTGGAACATTTTATGAGGCAACACCCTCCTTATTTTAAAGGTTCTTATGACTGAGTAGCTGCTGAAGGATAGATTAATTCCCATGAAAAAATTATTTTATATTATTGGATGTTTACATAATCAAATGTAAAGTCTTTCCATTTCCCAATTTGAAGTTGAAACTGTAACGACCAGAACTTTTTAATTATATTTTTTTCTAAATTTTTGTGTTATTTTATTTTATACTCAACAAAACTATATCCTTTAATTAATAAAGTGGGTATAATTAAAGTTAGACCATTGGGTTTCGGCTGTTATATGACCATTTGACAATATGACCATTAGAAACTATATTTTTAAAATTGTGTTTTTATAAATATGGTTATCTTGGTTAATTAATACATACAGAAGATTGAATGACCTCATCCAGTAGACTCATGCCTTATGAAGCCCCTCTTTTGGAGCTTGGGAAGGAGGTAGCATCACTGGGATTTGCTCTAGACCAAGACCAATCCAAACTTCAACGTATGAATCTTGAACGAAATATAATAAGGGAGAAGTTCAAGCTGATATAAATCACCACTCGAGCAATGTTGTATGAGCCACCCCAAGATTCTATCACTATAGCACACCTTACACAGAAGTCATATCTTGGAGTTATATGGGTCTATATAACGATACCTTAGCTACTGTGTGTAATCATTTTATATTAATAAATTTTTATTTCTTATTGTGGCCTAATTTGTGAATTTCAAATATCTAAATAAATATAGGATGTGTATTATTGATGAATTTTGGAAAAAAGGGTATTTTAAACTATTTTTGTATTCATTAAATAATTAATAATGTGAAATGATTTTCAAGAAATGGTCTTCTATAGTTGTGCTCAGAAAGAAATTAAGAGTCTAATAAGATTAACTTGGTTTTTAGTGAATAGTAAAGTATGAATAGTAACATACCCATATAAATAGTAAATAATAGTAATTTGAAAGAAAATATAAACTCTACCCATGAATGTATAAATACATTTTAGACATCTTAAAAGTGAAAAACGATCATATTTTAAGTTTTTGTATTTTTTTTGTCATAAATATTTTATTTACAATTTTATAATTAATTGTATAATATAGTATGGGAATGTATATTCATAAAATTTTATAATAAATTGTTTCTTTATTGTCTTATAGTTATATGAAAATTTTATTGGACCTTGATTACTCATTTAAGATGTTACAAAATGAGTTATAGTTTTAAAGTTGTATTATTTGGAATAAATAATGATTTTAAATAAGAAATAAATTAAAAACATTTAGAAAATTATTTTCATAAATTGGACTTCATTTTTGAAATCAGAGCATTGATATTTGGTTAGGCTTAATTTTAGGGATTTCTTTAAAACAATTGAATTTTTGGGGAATAATAAAATTGCTATTTTGAGTTTCGGTTGTTTAATGACATCATTAATGATGTAAGAATTCAGGTCGACTTATGAATAATGAGATATTCTATGAGGTTTCCCAAGTGGACAATACCATGAGAAAACCCATGGTTTTGAAAATACCACCGATGAGGTGTCCCTTTGAAATTAATAATTTATTCACTCAATTTTCTAATAAATACCATTCCATTTTCATCATTCATTTCATTCCAAAATAATCCTCAACAAAGTACTGGTCTCCTTACCTCTCAAGGAGTTCTCCTAGGGTACCCTCAAGCATCCCAAGGTCCCGACCTTCATGCTTTCGAAGTTACTCTTAATGGTAAGGGATCCTTTCACCCTCCTTTTTTAGGTCATGACTTCTTTTATGTTGTGTCTTATATTTCTTATCTCTTTATTTTGAGGGTATTTTATAATATTTTCTCATTACTATAATTTTCATGTCTAATTGTTTAGATATCCTTTCCTCTCTCAACAATTTGTTTTCTGAATATTTAAGTGACATTGTTATGCAGCCATATTTCTCGTAAAAGTAGTCACATCTTCTCTTTTCTTTCATGTTTCATTTTCAAGTGAAATGTCATGAAAATATACATACCATGATCCTATTAAGTACCCATACTGTATTATAAATTATTTATGAGTGTATGAATTTTTTACCCTCTCTTTTCAATGATTTCTAAAACCACGTTATATAGCCGTTATGTTGCAGATATTTCGTCTCAAAATTTGTCTCTTTCTCTCAAAACAATCTATTATTTTACTTTTAAGAATAACCAGACCTATTTCTTTTCTATGGGTTTTCATAAATATATAAATATGATATATGTGATTCTTTAATTGACATACATATAACCCTCCCTCCCTTTACATGGGTTATAAATGACATAATGATCTTATTTTTGAGATGTTTTTAAATGTTATGATTTTGACACGAAACAAATTTATTTGATTCTATTTGGGTTATTTATGAAATGTTTTATTATAATCTATATTTGTCAAATGTAATTGTAGACATATTTATGGTTTTCCCTCATAGCGCACCAATGCATTGGGTAAAGAATTAATCTCTAGAGATGACAAATTTCATGATACCTTGGTGAATAAACATGGTAATTTTTTTGACACAACGGGGGTAAAGCATGGTGATATGTTCATGAATGTCTAAATGAAATGTTGTAGCCACATATTCAAGTTATTATTCATGTTATTTTTATTATGATATTCATATTCAACCATTTCTCATAACATTATGACTTTTATAATTTTCTTATTAATATTGCTGAAAATCACATGTCAACTATTTCACATGTTTTCCTTAATAAGCCTTTTGCTCCCCCTTTACTTTGATGTATGTATCTAGGATATAAGATTCAATAATTATACTTAGGAAGAACTTATGATGAATCCTGACAAGTGTATTAGAAGAATTTTTTAGGTTTTATTCAAGATTTATTTGTTCCTGATTTCCAAGAGTGTAAACATTAAATATCCACTATATGTAAAATGTAATGTAAAGTTTTGTAATAAAAAGACGGGATTAAATAGTTGGTATCAAAGGATAGTTTAGTTATTTATAAAAATTAAGCTATGAAAAATTTGAGAATAATACTATAGAAAAGATTCAATATAGGACACCTTCCTGGTATTTTTTTGACTATTAAGTAAGTGCTTTAACTACCAATACATCCCTATCTGGATACGAGAAGGTAGAGGTGGCTCTGGAACATAGATACCTAGGAGTGAAAACTCCTTCAAGGAGTTTCGAAATTAACCCGGGGTGTCCTGGTATATGGAAACGGGCGTTGCAGGACTCTTGGTTATGAAACTCCTGGGGGGATATGTTTTGTTAATCATTAGCTTTTTATGAATCTTTATGAAGGATTTATAGAGAAATGTAATTGTTTAAAGAAGTTTTAAGACATAAATCATTTATAGTTAAAAGATATGAAAATAAAATAAGTATCTCATTAAGGATTTATTCTTTTGGAAATGGCGGGCAATAGGAGGAACTGTTAAAATGGTGACTGTAATGGTCCATGTGCTGACGGCCCTCCGATGGAAGCTGGAATAGAAACATTCATGTGAATAATGAACCAACTGACTCAAGTTATGGGAAATAACTTGAATAAAGTTGAGATACTGATCTCACCGCGAAGGGAACAACATTTTGTTGGGTCCTTTAGGCATCAAAGACCATCAAACTTCAGTTGATCGACTGACCCATTGATTGCTGAGCAGTGGATCAGCTCCATCAAGAAGATCTTTTCTGTGCTCCGTTGTTTAGATTAAGGTATGGTCACCCTATTTGTTTATTGCATAGAAGGAGAAGCTGATCAATGGTGGGAACTGATCGAAAACATGAGGAAAAGAGTGGAAGTTGAAGCTATGGAGTGGGAAGAGTTCATAGCGATATTTTTTAGTATGTTTTTCCCTCATTCAATGAGAAGAAGAATGAAGAAGGAGTTTCTCAAGTTGAAGCAGAAGGAGAATGAATCTGTTGGAATCTACAAGATGAATTTCACAAGGCTTTCACGATATACCACTATCTTTGTTATGGATCCAAATTGAAAGGTTGATAGAATATTTTGTGGACTGAGACCACATCTACTGAAGAATCTAGCCAACCGTGATTATGACTGCTATGAGGAGATTGTTCAAAGTGAAATGAAAGTCGAAATGGAGCTTGGTGAGACACATTGGTCTCATAAATCCGATGACAAAAAGAGATCAATGGAGCCATGCTAAGGGAGGAGCTTTGATCAATGATTATGAGGCAAGAAAGTGAAACCTCCCACGTGTAATAAATGTGGGAAGAAGAATTTGGGGAACTGCCATCTCAAGAGCGGGAAATGCTACATGTGTGAAAGAGATGGCCATATTGCAAGGAATTGATGTAAGGAGGAGAATCCTCATCTTCCAAAAACTAATGAAAAGGGGAATATAGTGCAGGCCCTACTTGATGTCCTGTCCTTTAAGTGTGGACAACTTGGGAACATTTACAATCACTGTCCAAATCTGAGGGTAGTGGAGGGGAACCATCATCAGCCTCAGCAAAGGCCAAGGGGGCAAGGTCATGCTTTTTCTACCACGAAAGCTAAAGTTGAAGCTCCAAATGATGCGGTTTCATGAACTCTTGTTGTTCTCTCAAAGATAGCAAGTACTTTGCCTGATTCTAGTTCTACAAAATCCTTTATTTCCTCCAAGCTTGGATAGAATTTAGAATCAACTCCCAGTTTTCAAAAAGTAGAGTTATCATTCATGACTCTTGGTGGGATTATCCAAGCATCATCAGTGTTTAGAAGATATAGTATTTACTTTGGTGAGCACAATCATATCGTAAATCTAGTAGTCATTCCCATGCTGGAATTCGACATTATACTAGGGGGGACTGGCTCTCAAAGTATAAAGCTAAGATCAAATAAAGAAGTAAGGAAATATCTGTAGTCTTGATTGGAAAACCTACAGTTATCTTCCATGGAGAGATATCTCAACCTCATATTTTTCTAGGAGAACCTCTTATATCGTTCATTATGGAATTGATCGGTTATGAAGATGAAGGAGATAAGAGTTTGAGGATAGAAAATATCCCCATCGTCCAGGAATACGTTGACGTATTTTCGAAGGAGTTTCTTGCACCACTCCCAAAAAGAGCGGTAGAGTTCCCCATTAAACTCTTACATGGAACTCACCAAATATCAAATACCCTGTATAGGATGGAAAATGTGGATCTTGAGGAATTAATGAAACAACTCCAATATCTTTTGGATAAGGGGTTTATCCGCCCAAGTGTGTCTCCTTGGGAAGAACCTATTCTCTTTTTGAAGAAAAAGGATGAATCTATGCGACTATGCATTGATTATAGGGAACTGAATGGGATCAAAGTAAAAAAAATACCCTCTTCCAATAATTGATGACTTATTTTACCAACTTTATGGGACTCAATTCTTCTATAAGATTGATCATTGATATGGTTATCATCAATTGTCGGTGAAGAAAGAAGATATTCAAAAAACTGCCTTTCGATCAAGATATGGGAATTAAGAGTTTGTTGTTATGACTTTTGGACTGACTAATGAACCTGATATTTTTATGGATTTGATTAATATATTCATTAAGACTACCTTGATAACTTTTTGGTAGTTTTTATCGATGATGTTATGATATATTCCAAAAGTAGTGAGGATCATGAGGATCATCTAAGGGTTATTTGGCAAAATATATGGAAGGAAAGGATTTTTGGAACATTTAGTAAATGTGAATTCTGGTTCCAACAGGTTGCTTTCTTGGGGCACATTGTTACCAATGAAAGAATCACAGTTGACCCTGCAATGAAAAAAGTTGTAGAGGAGTGGCCTCAACCTACAACAATAACTAAGATTCATAGTTTCCTTGGATTTGCGAGATATTATATGAGGATTGTGAAAACAAATTCACGATATTCTAATCAATTAACCAAGTTAACTCGAAAATGGGTCATGTTCATTTGGAAAAAGGAGTGTAAGGAATGTTTCTAAGAGTTTAAGAAGTGATTCATTACTGCACCTGTGTTAAATCTTCCCTCAAGTGGAGAAGGAATCTTTATTTTTAGCGATGCATCTCTAAATGGGATTGGTTGAGTCCTCATGAAAAATGACAAGGTCATTGATTTTTCATCTCCATAGTTGAAGACTCATGAGTAGAACTATCCTACTCATGATATGGAGCTGGCTACGGTTGTTTTTGCTCTGAAAATATAAAGGCAGCATCTTATGGGGAGAAATATGATATATACACAGACCATTAATGTTTAAAGTATGTTTTTACCCAAAAGTAATTGAACATGTGACAAATGAGATGGTTGGAACTCTTTAGAGACTATGATAATTCAATTCATTATCATCCCGGAAGAGTAAATAAAGTCGCTAATGCATTAAGTTGGAAAGACCCAGTTGTTCTGTACACGATGTAGATTGAAAGAGATCCATTGATCAATGACCTAGTAATGATGGACATGGGAATTATTAGGTCATGGACATCATAAACCATAACCCAAATGATTTATCAACCTTCACTTCTAGAGAAGATCAAGAATTCTCAAACAGAAGATCCTTTGTTACAGAAAAATCTTGAGGCTCTGATGGATGGGATGTTTCCTGAGATCAGTACAGATCAAGAAGGTGTCCTGATATTTAATACAATACTATGTGTTCCATCTATTCATGATTTAAATAAGGAGCTGATGGATGAATCTCATAGCTCTAATTTATCTATACACCTTGGTAGCACAAAAATGAATAGGGACCATTGTGATCATTATTAGTGGGATAACATGAAAAGGGAGATTGCTGACTACACTTCAAGGTGCTTAGTATGTCAACAAGTGAAGGCATAGCGACAACCTCAAAAAGGGGTATTGCAACCACTACCCATACTAGAATGGAAGTGGGAAAATATAACTATGGACTTCATCACTGGTCTCCCGAGAACATCCAATGGAAATAATGTGATATGGGTTATTGTGGACCGCCTCACAAAGACTGCCCATTTTATCTCCATTCAAGAATATTTCTCTTTTGATCAAATTTCTCGAATTTACGTGAAGGAAGTGGTAAGGAAGCATGGAGTTCCACTTTCTATCGTATCTGATCATGATCCATGGTTCACATAAAATTCTGGATAATTATTCAACAAGCTCTTGCAACTAAATTGAATTTCAGTAAGGCCTATCACCCACAAAATGATTCCCAATATGAATGGACTATAAATACACTCGAGGACATGCTGGGAACATGATCAATGGAATTTAAAGGTGGATGGGATCAACATCTCTCATTAGTTGAGTTCTCAAACAACAATAGCTTCCACTTGAGAATTCAAATGGAACCCAATGAATCTCTATATGGGAAGAGATATAGAACTCCTACTTGTTTGGATGAAGCTGGTGAGAGAAAGCTTCCTTGGCGTTATCTTGTGCAAGAGATGACAGAAGATTTCCATGCCATCCAACAACACATTAAGGCTGCTCAGAGTTGGAAAAAGATCTATGCCGACAACCATCGAAGGGACTTGGAGTTTGTTGTTAGTGACAAAGTGTTTCTTTGGATTTCACCTTGGAAGATAGTCATGAGGTTTGGAAAGAAAGGGAAGCTCATCCCTAGGTACATTGGCCCTTATGAAATCTTTGATCGTGTGGGAGAAGTGGCCTATCAGCTTGCACTTCCTCCAAATCTAGCACAAGTTCATGATATATTCCACGTTTCCCTCTTGAGGAAGTACATACCTGACCCTTCACATGTACTAAATCCAGATGTGGTACAACTGGATCAAGACCTCCCTTATGAGGAGTAGCTGGTGAAGATATTAGAATTTAGAGACAAGGTTCTACACAATAAGACTACCCACCATGTTAAGGTGTTGTGGATGAACCAAAAATATGAAGATGCCACGTGGTAACTAGAGGAGTCTATGTGGCAGATGTACCCACAACATTTCCCTTCAGAGGGTACAAGATAAAAATTTCAGGGGTGAAACATCTTAAGGGGGGGAAAATGTAATGGCCCGATCTTTTTAATTATATTTGTTTTCAAAATTTGTGTGTTATCTTATTTTATACCCAAAATACTATATCCATTAATTAATAATGTGGGTATAATTGAAATGAGACCATTTGGTTTCGACTGTTATATGACTGTTGGTCAATATGATAGTTGGAAACTATAATATTAATGTCGTGTTTCTATAAATATAGTTATCTTGGTTAATTAATATAGAAAGAATATTAAATGGCCTCATCTAGTAGGCTTGAGCCTTATGAAGCCCATTTTTCGGAGCTTGGGAAGGAGGTAGCATCACTGGGATTTTCTCTGGACCAATCCCAAGATGAACTTCAACATATGAAGCTTGAACGGAATCGCCTAAGGGAGAAGTTCAAGCTGATAGAAATCACCACTCAAGTAATGTTGTCTGAGCCACCCCAAGATTCATTCACCATAGCACACCTTACACTTAGGTCCTATTCTGGTGTTATAAAGGGCTATGTAATGAGACCTTAGCTGCTTTGTATTATCCTTTTATATAAATAAATTGTTATTTCTTTTTATGGAATGTTTGTGAATTTCAAATATCCAGATAAATATAGGATGTCTATTATTGATGAATTTAGGAAAAAAATTAGTATTTTAAACTATTTTTGTATTCATTAAATAATTAATAGTGTGTAATGATTTTCAAGAAAAGGTCTTGAACAGTTGTGTTTAGTAAGAAATTTAGAGTCTAATAAGATCAAGTTGGTTTTTAGTGAATAGTAATGTAGGAATAGTAACATACCCATATGAATAGTAATGAATAGTAATCTGACAAAAAAATTTACACTTCACCCATCAATGCATACATACATTTTAGACATCTTAAAAGTGAAAAAACGATCATAGTTTAAGTTTTTTTATTTTTGTTGGCCATAAATATTTTATTTAAAATTTTATAATTAGTTTAATAATTTAAAATGGAAATTTATTTTCATAAACTTTAATTAAAAATTGTTTCTTTACTATCTTATAGTTATAAATTAATTTTATGTGACCATGATTACTCTTTTAAGGTGTTAAAAAATGAGTTATAGTTTTAATGTTTTATTTTGTTGAACAAATAATGATTTTATTTATAAATTAAATTAAAAATATTTAAGAAATTATTTTCATAAAATAGACATATTTTTTGAATTCAGAGCATCGATATTTGGTTAGGGTGAATTTTAGGGATTTTTCTAAAGTAGTTGAATTTTCGTTGTATAGTAAAAATGCAGTTTTGAGTTTCGGGTGTTTATTGACAACATTAATGATGTAATAATGATGTAATCATTCAGGTCGATATATAAATATTGAGATATGCTATTAGGTGTCTTAATTGGCCGATACCATGGGAAAATACCATGGTCAATCCCAAGGTTTTGCAAATACCACTGTTGAGGTGTCCCTTGGAAATTAAAAATTTATTCACTCGATTTTCCTATAAATACCAAGCCATTACCCTCATTAATTTCATTCCAAAATCATCCTCAACTATGTTCTGGTCAACTTATCTCGTAAGGAGTCCACCCAAGGTTCCCTCAAGACTCCCAAGGTCCCAACATTCATGCGTTCCAAGTTACTCTTCAAGGTAAGGGATCCTTTCACCCTTCTTTTTATGTCATGACCTCTTTTTATGTTGTGTCTTATATTTTTTATCTATTTATGGTGAAGGTATGTTATTATATGTTCTCATTACTATCATTTTCATGTATAATTGTTTATATATCCTTTCCTCTATAATCAATTTGTTTTCTGAATATTTAAGTGACTCTGTTAGACTGCCAAATTTCTCGTAAAAAAATTCCTATATTCTCTTTTATTTCATGTTTCCTTTTCATGTGGTATGTCATGAAAATTTCCATACCATGATCTTATTCAGTACCCAAAATTTATTATTAATTATTTATGAGTGGGTGACCCTTGTCCCCTCTCAATTCAATGTTTTCTAAAACCATGTTATATAGCCGTTATGCTGTAGAAATTTGTCTCTAAATTTCTATATATTTCTCTCATGAAATTCTATTATTTTATTTATGTGAATGTGCAGACCTTTTTCATTTCTATGGGTATTCATAAATATATAAATATGATATATTTTATTCTTGAATTGAAATACATATAACCCTCACTCCCTTTCCATGGGTTATAAATGTCATAATGATCTTATTTTTAAGCTCTTTTTAAATGTCTTGATTTTGACACGAAACCCATTTCTTTGAATCAATTTGGGTTATTTATGAAATGTTTTATTATGATATATGTGGCTCACATTAAAGTAAAGAAATATTAATTGTGCACCCTGATAGCGCTCCAATGCATTTGGTAATGAATTAATCTATAAAGATGACAAGTTACACAATACCTTGGTGAATAACCTTGGTAATTTTTATGACACCTCAGGGTTAAAACATGGTGATATGTTCATGAATGTCTAAATTAAATGTTGTAGCCACATATTAATGTTATGATTCATGTTATTTTTATTCTTATACTAATATTCTTCCATTTCTCATTCCATTATGACTTTTATCATCTTCTTATTAATAATTCTCAAGACCACATGTCAACAGTTTCACTTGTTTTCCTTACTGAGCCTTTTTCTCACCCTTCCCTTTGATGTATGTCTCTAGGATATGTGATGCAGTAATTGTACTTAGTAAGAAGATATGATGAAGCCTTACAAGTGGATTCATAGAATTTTTTGTGTTGTATAAATATTTTTTTGGTTCCTGATTTCCAAGACACTAGACATTAAAGATCCTATGTATATAAAATGTAATGTAAAGTTATGTAATAAAAAGGAAGGATGCCATAGAAACTGATCATTGGTGGTTAATGGTATAGAATATCTGGGTTAAAGAGGATATTGATTCCTTATAGATGGATTAATTTAAATTCCTTTTCATTGAAAAATATTTCCCAAAGGAGGTGTGACATTGATTGGAGAATCCACCCCTTGAATTGAATTACAGAGAGCATGATTCAGTGGAAATGTATGAAGTGTACTTCACCCGATTGTCAAGGTATTATCTAAATCTAATTCTGCAACTTGACATTAAAATAAATTCTTTTTTACTTAGGATTGAATCCAAGGTATTGAAGGGTGTTATTCTACCATGAATTCAAAAGTTATAATAATATTATCAAATGTTATGAGAGGGTAGAGATGGAGTTATCTGATAAAACATTAATTTTGAAAACAAGGGGAATAATAGGTCAATATGGAATGTGATGGGTAAGTATCGCACAATGAAATCGGATTGTAAGAAAATATAGTTTCCACTTTGTGAAATGTGTTTCATAAAGCACCCTGGGGAATGCCTTGCCAAAACTAGGAATTGTTTTCGATGTGGTAAGTTTGGACATATGTCCCAAGATGGTCATGATGAATATTATAAACCTCATCAAAATAAGAAAACTTTTGAGTGTTATAATTGTGGTGAGATGGGTCATTATAAAAATTTCCTTCCAAATATAGATCTAAATGATGCAAAGTGTTGGGACCAATTTTTGTATGAAGATTGTATTTGTTGTTGACATTTGTCAATACATGGAAAATGAAGAGTGAGATGACGAATAACTCCATAGTCTATATAGAATGCAATTCAGATGATTGTTGAACTGATTTTATGTTCAATGAAATTTTTTCAAAGGTGACATATTTTTTACAACACTAATTAATGGAGAAGTATCATCCATTTGTGGTTGATTTGAGAAGAATGATAAAGTATCATCTATATGATGATTATTAAATAATAATGGGGATTTCAAGTAGAGAATAATGGTTCAAGAAGAAGAGAGTGTGTGGAAGGGCTTGTTATTTGAATTTGGTCATTCATTACACATTTCCTAGAAATCAAATGATCCTTTCACTATTCTTAAAGTTCCAATTACATGTATCAAATGTGATACATTGTTCGCAACATTGATGATGTTTGAAGAAGCCTAAAACCTACACTTTCTGATGAGGATAGAAGATTGGATTTCTTTGGAATTATCTCTCCAAGTGGAATTGAGTATTGGATGTGAGGATGAATAAGTACATTGGAATTCATATTCCATAGAGCATAAGAAGAAAGAAGGATGATTATTGAAGTTTAAGAGAAGACATGAAATAGTGCATTGTCTAAACACTATGTAAATGGACTAAATAATTATGATTCATTTTTGATTTTTATTTCACAAATAAAATATGTTTGGAGAAATCATGATGAAAGCCATATGAAGGCTATGGGGAGTATATAAATGTTTTTGGACAAGGAAATAATGTGGAAAGAAGTTATAAATGTAACACAAGCGTGGTGCACAACTATAAGTGGGGTGTATGTGTATGTTTTTCACATGTAATATTTGAAGATCATCACATAATAATATGACAAAGGAAATAAAGTGGTGCACAAGTTGAAAGAGGGTCACAAGTCAAAATGTGGCGCGCAAGTGTATGTTGCGTGCAAGTCATATTTTAATATCATCACTTCAAAATATGAATAAGGAAAGAAAGTGGCACTTAAGTGATGGAGTGGTGCACAAGTGATGAAGTTGCACACAAGTGATAGAGTAGTTCACATGTGATGGATCTTCTAGAAATATGAGTTTCATTCCTCATGCATAGGGTCACCAAAATTCCTATAAATAGAAGGCTACCCTCTTCATTTTTCAAATATCAACACTTAAGTGAAAATTTGATGTCTGATCACACAATTTTTAGAAAGTACCATGAATGAAAAAGAGCCACACAGCTTGAGTGTTATTAATATGGTTTCTTGTAGGGAGGTGTTCAGGAAAAGTGGTGTCAAAGCAGAGTGGAACACAAGAAGAATTAGCATGCATGTTGTATGAGGCACAAAAGTAGGGAGGCGTGTAAGTAGGTTGGTGCAAAGTTGGGATTTTCATAGAGGATGTGAGTTGTGCTAGATGTTATTACAATTTTATTGTCAACTGTGATAAATCTATGTAGAGCTGGACTTCATTGATTTAACAATAAAATATAAAAATTTGGATTCTAGAAATAATAATAATAAGAGTTCAGTGAAGTTGGTTTTTCATATAAAGAGAAAGTTTAAAGAATATATGGTTTCAGTGGAGCCAGTTTTGCATTGAATAGGCAAAAGAAGAAGACTATGAAACATATAGGTTTGTTGTTGAGATGGAAGAGGTTGGTTACGTTCATTCCTATAAGTATGTAACCAAAAGAATAATATGGTTATAGAAGAACAAATTATCACTCTAGATTCCAACAGGTCTCAACGGGTGGAATATTCTTTTTGTGGTGCAAAATATTTTAATAGATGGAAGAATGTCTTTACAGGTAGTATAAAGAACCATCTAGAAGCTGCAAGAAACTTTATTCACTAGAAGTATAAGGAAACAATGAGTGTAAGGGTATATCCTACACGTTTCAAGTTGTAAGTGGGTTTTTACCATCCCCCCTATGAGTGTAAGGAGAAACACTAGGAAGTGATTATTTCCTTCCCCCCTCTAACTATAGGGAGCCACACTGGATAATGGAATGTTTTCTTAGCCAACCCAATACAACAATAATGACATTATAGTGGAGAATCTGTGCACTTGTTATTACCATAAATGGTAAATACGTAGAAGCTCTTATTGACCTGTGAACCTCGTAAAAATATGTTGTGAATATATGTATTACTTTCATAGTATTTCATGTGATAGGTAAAAGTGAATATTAGAATCATGATCCTAACATGTCAAGAGGTACTGGGATAAAAAGAAGAAATTGGATTAAAAATTCCCCAACACCGATTCACCCCCTATCAGTGTTAGGCATATCCCAAAATAGTCCTCTCAATTTGTATAAGAGGGAAGGTTCAGCTCTACCAGATTCTCCACATTAAATATATTCCCTTTTGATAAATTGATATTATTTCATAAGTCAACAATGATGTGAAGTTTTTATTAAGAGTTAGATATATTTGAGAAAAAATCTATATCTACCAAAACCATGATGAACATGAAAATGAAAGAGAAGAGAAAGATGAATAAGAAGTACCTCTTTATATAAATATATAGAAGTATATGTATCTCTATGAATTGATGAAAATGAGGAAATATCATTCATGGAATGTAATGAGAAGGTGGATCATGTTTTCCCCAAGAATATGCACAACCTTACTACTGTTGTACCCCACACTCTTTGATTTTCATGATCACAATCACTTTCATATGTGTTTAACATTGTTTTTAAGTGTTGTGGATGATAGGCAAAAGATTGCCAAAGGATTGGCCCAAGAATGGACAAGAAATGGACTGAAATTCAGTCCACCGGCCAACCGGTGGAACACCAGCGGCCAGCCGGTGGCACCTGCACTCAAAGGGAAGCTACTGCCTTCCCACCGGTCGACCGGTGGCTCTGTCACCGGTCGACTTGTGGCACCCAGCACAAATAGTGAGACCTACTGTCTTTCCACCGGCCAGCCGGTGGCTCCTCCACCGGTCGACCGGTGGGGCCTGGACCAACCTCCTTCTCAACATCCAAGGCACCGGCCAACCGGTGGCCCATCCACCGGTCAGCCGGTGGAGCCAAGTCTCGAAATCTCCCAATTTCCTCAAGCACCGGCCAGCCGGTGGGACTGTACCGGCCAGCCGGTGGAGCCAGTCAAACTAGCCGTTGCAGTTTGACCAGGCTGGCCCACTTGGCTCCCAACGGCTCTTTTAGCCTCTCCAACGGCTCCGAAGCCTCCCCAAGGGTTCCATGCCTATAAATAAAGGCCAAGGAAGCCCCGGACACCCACCGGAACTATACGGAAGCCCACGGACATATTTTGCATCAATTGGCCAACCTCCGGCGACTTCCTCCAAGGGAACTCCAATAGCTCCAACAACTTCCACATCCAAGGAGCCCACTCAAGAAGCTTGGGAGAGCACGCTACGTTAACTCCATCATCCATTGGCACCCAAGTCTTCCCAATTACGGTTTTTATTGTTTATTCCTTTTGAGCTTTAAAATTGGGTTTGTGCCTACAAACCCCAACCTTTTCTCATCCCCCCTTTCTTTGGGTTCTCACACCACCACTAAGGTGTGAAGAGGTTTCTTCAAGCCTTCCCTTTTAAAAGGCTTGTGTCACGGTGAGCTAGCCTTCACCCGTTAAAAAGGCTTGTGGGTTCTTGCTATTCCATTGAAAGCAAGTGGGTTCTTGCTAAAACCACAAAAAGCAAGCTGTAATAGGTTCTAGTGCTACCTCAAAGCCTAGTGGGTTTCTTTCTAAAACCATTGAAAAGCAAGCGGTAGGAATCTCTCAACGGTTGAGTTGGGAGCGGAGACGTAGGCCGGGTTTTGGCCGAACTCCGTTATCAATTTCTTGTGTGATTGCCTCTTTATTTCCGCTGCACTTTACTTTGATTTTTAATTTGTCAATCAATTTTGTAAAAGGCAATTCACCCCCCCTCTTGCCATCATTCCCCTTTTTTTTCCGAACCAACAATTGGTATCAGAGGGAGAATTTGAATAAATCCTTAACCGGTTTCAAATTAAAGATCCTATTTTTTTGATGGCTTCTACCGCTTATTCTTCTCAAAACCTCGAAGGTCATTCTTTGGATCGTGCTCCATTCTTTGATGGAGCCGATTATACTTTTTGGAAAACCCGCATGTCAACGTTTTTAAAAAGCATTGGTTATCCAATTTTTAAAATTGTTATGCAAGGATTTTCCCTCTCCTCTCCCGATGAGTCTAAATGGACCCCCGTAGACATTGCAAACTTCGAGCTTGATGGCAAAGCCATGAATGCTCTACATTGTGGGTTAGATCGTTATGTTTTTGATCATATTTCTTCTTGCACATCTTCTCATGATATTTGGAAGCTTTTAGAACTAACCTATGAAGGTACTAGCGAGGCTCCAAAGCAAGAACCCACTCAAAAGCAAGAACCCATTCAAAAGCTAGAACCCGATGCAAAATCCGTGCCCGTTTGCCCACCTCACAAGAAAAGGGCCAAGAAGAAGAAGAAGAAGGCTTCAAAGGCAACATGGAGTGACACCTCATCATCCTCCTCCTCCTCATCCTCGAGCGACAACAGTACGAAATGCCTAATGGCATGTCATGAGGTAACATCTTCCGACTCCTCATCCTCTTGTTCTTCAAATTCAAATTCTTTAAATCATTTATCCTATGAGGAACTCTCATTTGCTAGAGACCAATTAGAAAAAGGTTTTCATGAACTCTCTTCTAAATTTGTCGCGTTGAAAAAGTCTTTTAAAAAACTTTCCTCCGAAAAAGACCAACTTCTCAAAGAGAAGGAGGAACTCACCCTTAAAATCCAAAATTTTCCAAATGTTGATTCCATGGAATCAACCATCAAAGACCTTAGAGAGACCCTAGCCAAGTTCACCCAAGGTGAACAAAATTTGAACAATTTGCTTGGTTCACAAAGGGTTTCCCGAACCACCAATGGACTTGGCTATACCAACCAAGCCTCCTCCTCCCATGCACCCACTGTTTTTGTAAGGGGGAGCTCTAGCTTTAAATTTTGTAACTATTGCAAAAAACCCGAGCACCTTATTTATGAATGTAATTGTAAAAACGCCCGGTACGGCCAACCCAAGTCTTTTTTCTTTTCCGATGAGTTTTATAGGAGAAGACCCGCCATGAGACAAGTATGGATTGAGAAATCTCTCTTGGCGAGTCTCTGTGGGCCAAAATTTATTTCCTCTCCCCGGTGATTTATTGTCTTTATTTAGGGGGAGTTAGGTTCTTTTAAGCCTTTTTGTGAATTAAAAATTTTCATTCAAAATTCTCATTTCAAATTTTTTATTCAAAACTTTCGATTCAAACTTCCAATTTCAACACTTGGTTTCAAATTTTCATTCAAAATTTTCATTTCAATTTTGATTCAAAACTTTCAATTCAAACTGTTATTCAAATTTTCATTTCAATTTCAAAAATCTCAATTGATTTTTCAAATCTCAATCTTGTTTTTCAAATACTTCCCTCAATCAAGTTTTATGCCCCATTCTATTTTGATAATCACAAAGGGGGAGAAATTTCTTGATTGATTGGGGGAGAATCTTTTCTCTCATGCTTAGTATCTATTTTCAATTTTTCATTTAAAGCATGCCTTTCATTTAAGTTTTTACTTTGCTTAGATAAGTGATTGTGATCATCAAAATAGGGGGAGATTGTTGTACCCCACACTCTTTGATTTTCATGATCACAATCACTTTCATATGTGTTTAACATTGTTTTTAAGTGTTGTGGATGATAGGCAAAAGATTGCCAAAGGATTGGCCCAAGAATGGACAAGAAATGGACTGAAATTCAGTCCACCGGCCAACCGGTGGAACACCAGCGGCCAGCCGGTGGCACCTGCAATCAAAGGGAAGCTACTGCCTTCCCACCGGTCGACCGGTGGCTCTGTCACCGGTCGACCTGTGGCACCCAGCACAAATAGTGAGACCTACTGTCTTTCCACCGGCCAGCCGGTGGCTCCTCCACCGGTCGACCGGTGGGGCCTGGACCAACCTCCTTCTCAACATCCAAGGCACCGGCCAACCGGTGGCCCATCCACCGGTCAGCCGGTGGAGCCAAGTCTCGAAATCTCCCAATTTCCTCAAGCACCGGCCAGCCGGTGGGACTGTACCGGCCAGCCGGTGGAGCCAGTCAAACTAGCCGTTGCAGTTTGACCAGGCTGGCCCACTTGGCTCCCAACGGCTCTTTTAGCCTCTCCAACGGCTCCGAAGCCTCCCCAAGGGTTCCATGCCTATAAATAAAGGCCAAGGAAGCCCCGGACACCCACCGGAACTATACGGAAGCCCACGGACATATTTTGCATCAATTGGCCAACCTCCGGCGACTTCCTCCAAGGGAACTCCAATAGCTCCAACAACTTCCACATCCAAGGAGCCCACTCAAGAAGCTTGGGAGAGCACGCTACGTCAACTCCATCATCCATTGGCACCCAAGTCTTCCCAATTACGGTTTTTATTGTTTATTCCTTTTGAGCTTTAAAATTGGGTTTGTGCCTACAAACCCCAACCTTTTCTCATCCCCCCTTTCTTTGGGTTCTCACACCACCACTAAGGTGTGAAGAGGTTTCTTCAAGCCTTCCCTTTTAAAAGGCTTGTGTCACGGTGAGCTAGCCTTCACCCGTTAAAAAGGCTAGTGGGTTCTTGCTATTCCATTGAAAGCAAGTGGGTTCTTGCTAAAACCACAA
Organism: Viscum album; assembly: GCA_963277665.1. Taxonomy (NCBI): domain Eukaryota; kingdom Viridiplantae; phylum Streptophyta; class Magnoliopsida; order Santalales; family Viscaceae; genus Viscum; species Viscum album. Next base: position 1,262,513,442 of record OY728122.1, read on the forward strand.
AAAGCAAGCTGTAATAGGTTCTAGTGCTACCTCAAAGCCTAGTGGGTTTTTTGCTAAAACCATTGAAAAGCAAGCGGTAGGAATCTCTCAACGGTTGAGTTGGGAGCGGAGACGTAGGCCGGGTTTTGGCCGAACTCCGTTATCAATTTCTTGTGTGATTGCCTCTTTATTTCCGCTGCACTTTACTTTGATTTTTAATTTGTCAATCAATTTTGTAAAAGGCAATTCACCCCCCCTCTTGCCATCTTTTCCTCTTATTCTTCCGACCCAACAACTAACTCTACTAATCAGGAGATATGTGTTAGTACATTTGAAAACTATTCTCATGATGAAAATGCCATCACAAGCGGTGATGATCAATATAAAGACTCTCAATAATTTTCAATTGATAGATTAAGAGCTATTCTGTATGATATCCATGAAGAAAGTACATCTCTTTTTATGGATTATTTAAATTTATGCATGAAGATGTCACCATGATAGATGAAGAAAATGTTTTTTTGGAGAAGGGATTGCATGAAAAAATTGTGGAATTTCTAAATCTCGCTAGACATGATGGAGTATTTGAAGCAAAAAATAGGTAATTTGAAATAATTTCCTCCAAATGGATAAAATAATATTAAGAGAAAGAGGTATTAGATAAGAATTTGTAAGAGAGGATCTATGCACTCGAATATGTGCTGAAAAGTAGCATTGAATTCAAAAAGTTATATCTGGAAGAAAATTTCAAGAAGATCAAGGAACATGATTCTTTTTATGAAAACAATAAGATGATACCTAAGGAGTAATTTTATATATTGAATGTTTCTTGTGAAGATAATATTTCTATGATTGAAGACCAAAAAACTCATCCTCAATATGAGATGTCCCGAGTTGGATGCTCCACTGACCAATCTTGAGAAGACACATATTGAGTCTCCAAAAAAGAAGGAAACAATTTCTTCTAGTACTCAATGTTCACAGGACGATTTTATTGTCAAAATACCTCCAACATTTGATATGAAGATAATGGATTCAATCATTAATATATCACATGATTCTGAGAAATAAAAGGTACCATCCATGTCAACTTATACTAATGTTTCTAAAAAAGTTTCTCTAAAATGTACATTTTGGATAAAAAACTCTAAGAAAGTATGGATGAGGAAAGGTGATGATTTTCCTACCACCATGGATAGGGTTGATAGGAAGAATAATATGGAATATGGTTCACTAGATAGAGTATAACACATCATGAATAAGGCTCAACAATATACTACAGAAGATATCAAGAAGTCATGAATTGTAGCTCAATGGTGGTGCTGCAACCGATTTGGCCATGGTGCACATATTAATCCCATATCCAGGGGGAGAAAGATATAAAAGAATAATAAAAATCTACATATCCAGAAGCATTTTTATATTGCAAATAGATTTGGAATGTTGGACAACATCTGTGATGTATGAAATGGGTGTGGTCAAAAGAATGGTGCATTATTTTCTCATAATCTATTCAATGTTAATAAGAATAGAATACCACATAATCAGGAGAATAATGAATAATATATCATTATAATTAATCAGATGTATTTTCCAAATGAAAATGATTCTATGAAGATTACAAGGAGGAAAACTGAGAAGTCATTGGATTCTAAATCCAAAAAAATGAGGGGTAGTACATCCAAAAGCACGATCTTTAAGGATGACACCCTTAATAATAGACGTGGAAATTACCAACATGATTCTGTAGTTCATAAAGACATATTGGTTATCTGGCATAATGTTTTGGAAATAATGATAAAGGAGGAAGATGCACATTCCAAGGCTAGTACAAAAAGTACTAAGAAGATTCCACATGAAGAAGAAAAGGGGAATATGAGGTTTCAAACAAAAGGAAAATCTCATGTTCAGGAAGTACTATATGTGAGGTGCAACATGGCTGATCACACTGTAAGAAATTGTATTGAACAAATTCCATCCCAAGAAGAATTTATAAAAATGATGAAAACTGCACCAGGAGATTCTAATCCATAGAATGATCTTGATGAAATAATATTCACACATAATCGAATCGATGAATTGTTTATATCCACACAACAACAGTTATAATTTAATATTATATGTGCATTTGTGTGGAGTCGAGAAAATAGAGCATCTTGCTGGAGAAAATGATCATATCCTTCCTGCTCACATCGAGGAATCAAGTAGGATCATCCTTTTTTCCTTAAATCATTGTGGATTGTATTTTTTATGATAATATATGGAATTGATGTGAAGCAAGCTCTCAGGGGGTGAACCTAAGAAGAAGTGGTTGCTATAAACTCTCGATAAAAAAGAATAAGAAGTTTTAATATGTATAATATTCATCCAATTATATTAAAATATTAATATAATTAGGGATCACCATTGAGGAGGAGGATGAGGAGTATTCCTGTGAGGGGATACATACGAAGAAGCTGCTAGACTTATTATTTCAATCAGAATCAACTTCAGTAGTTCTCAAAGTAAATTACTCTAGAAATTTCCTAAATTGAATATCATTGGAGAAGTTATGTCATTTCTTAATCTCTCATCCATGGTTACTAAAAATAACGATATTTTTATAAAGGGGGAGTGGCTAAGTCAATCAGTGACATAATAAGAATAAATGTTCCCCAAGGCCACCTATCCTTCCAATTGCACTTGAATATTTTTGATCTGTTTGTTGATGTGAGTGCCTGAATTTTATGATGATTATTTTCGATCACATTCAATATATTCAGACTGGAATTGAAGTTGAAAAAACTTGAAGACAAGTGTATGATATCTCTTCTCATGAGGTATAATGATCAGTGGATAATGGAATTCTTTTTGTCTAAATCAAATCCTCTTGTTTTATACATCGACATTTTCTCAGGTTGAATAATAGTAAAATGATTGATGGAACACTTCTTTAGTAAGGAATCATTCCATCTCTAGCACAAAAATTGCATTTAATTTCAATAAGGGGGAGGGAAAGTGATCTGAAAGTTTAGAAAGTAAAGTGGGTAAAGAAGTAAAGGTGACAGATAATATTCCCATTTTAACATTGACACATTCATTTGAGTAGACTTTAAGGTATTGACTACAGAATACAATGGGGAAGATTATTGGGACATATTTGTGTATGAATATTGTATTTGTTGTCAATAGTTTCCAATATAGGTCAAAATGAAGAAGGGGATAAAGAAGAACTCTATAGTTTATGGAGAATTAAATTCAGACAATTCTTGAACTAATCCTATCTACAAAGAACCTGTGTCAATAGTGAAACATTGCTTGTAATAAGGATTAATGGAGATGTATAATCCTTTTTATGATGATTGGATAATAATGGTGAAGTATCATCTATTTTAGGATGATTAAAGAAGAATTAGGATTTGAATTAGAGAATGAAGGTTGATGAATGAGAGAGGTTTGGAAGGTCAGGGAATTCTAAGATGGTCATTCATTCCACATTTCCTTGAAATTAGATGATCTATGAACTATTATTAATGTTCCAAATACATGTATGAAAGGTGATAAAGTGTTTACAACATTAATGTTTTTTAAAGAATCCTCAAGCCTCCACTTTTGGATGAAGAGAGATGATTGGAGTTCATTGGAATTATCCCTCCAAATGGAATTGAGGATTTGATTTGAAGATGAAGAAGTACATTGGAATTCATATTACAACGAGTATAAGAAGAAATAAAGATGACTATTGGTGATGAAGAGAAGATAAGAATTAAATAATGGTCTAGAAACTTTGATAATGGACGTAAATATGAAAATGATTTTCAAATTTTTATTTCACAAATATCATATATATCGATAACTTGTGAGGAAATCCTTATGAAGGATAGTGGGAGTTTATAAGTGTTTTTGGAAAAGGAATGAAAGTGGCATGCATGTATAACTGGCACACAAGTATGGAAAGAATGTATAAGTGGTGCACTAGTGTATGTTGCAGGTATGTAATATGTCAAGATAATCGCATCAAAATATGGAAAGTGAAGGAAAGTGGTGTGCATGTAGAAATAGGAATGAAAGTCAATTTTTTTTGCACAAGTGTATGTTGTGTACAAGTCATATATTAACATCATCACACTTAAATAAGACAAAGGATAGAAATTGGCACATAAGTGATGGAGTGGCATGCAAGTGATGATGTGGCACACAAGTGATAGAGTGGAGTGCATGTGGTGTAGTGGAAGACAAGTTGAGTTGTTTGCCTCATGCACATGGTCACCAAAATACTTATAAATAGATTGCTACCCTCTCCATTTTTCTAATCTCAACACTTGTGAGAACATTTGAGCACTGGTCATTAATGTAGTAGAAATTTGCGAGCATGATAAAGTTCCATGAAATTATGGAGTTATTCATAAGGAAAACTTTTAGGTAGGCGCACAAAAATTGTGGTGTGCATGTAGAGCAGAGCGCAAGAAGAAGTGTCCTGAAAGTTGTAAGAGGTGTGCAAGTAGGGAGGTGTGCAATGAGGGTGGTGTGTAAGTAGGGATCGTTGTTCAAGATATGAGTTGTTCTAAAAGTTCTTATAATATTGTGGTCAACTTTGATGATTCTTACTTGAGATGGACTTTATTGATTTAAAAATAAAAAAGAGAACTTGTGATTCTTGCAAGAAGAAGAAGAAGAGTTCGGTACAATTATTTTTTTCACTAAAATAGAAAGTGTGAAGTAGAGAAGGTTTCAGTGTAGTTGGCTGTTCATTGATGAACTAGAAGAAAAAGGATATGCAGCTTAATGGTTTTATTTTGAGAATGAATATGGTGGTTACTTGCTTGTTGATAAGTAAGTAATATTCTGAATAAGAAGGTTGTTGATTGAAAAAGCAGCATTGTATCATCTAACATGTCTCAATAGGTGGAAGCTATTTTTTCTGTTGCAAACTCTTTTAATTGAGAGAAGACAATCTTCAGAGGCAGTATAAAGAACTAGCTAGAGGATGTACGAGAGTTTCTACACTGGGAGTATAAAGAACTAGAGAGTTTAATGGAATGTCCTGCTCATTTTAAGTAGGAAGAGGATTGATTACCTTCACCCCTCCTAGTGTATAGAGAAACAATGCGATGTGATTATTTTCTTTCCTCCTCCATGTGTAGGGAGCCACACTGGATAAAGAAATTTTTTCTAATCCAACCCTCTATAACAGTTACTACATTATAGTGGAGAATCAGTGCACTAGATATTGCCATACATGTCATGGATGTAGCATCTCTTATTGATTAGTGAAACATGTAAGGATACCTCGTGTATATTTTTTACATCAATCATAGTATTGCATGTGAATGGTAAAAAATAATTTGAGAATCATGATCCTAACAGGTTATGAGGTACATGGATAAATAGTAAAAAATTGTTTTAAAAAGTACCCATCACTGATTCACCCCCTCTCAGTTTTTGGTATATCCCATCCTGGTCCCCCCACAATGAATCTAGACTATATGTATAATAGTTTAGTGATATACTTTGCAACTCTATCTGTAGACATCGGGATATCCAAAGATGTTGTATCTAGTACCTTGTTTTTTACAGATATTTTTCTAATGTTTGGTATGATATGGGGTCTAACCATTCCATTATTTTTGAGAAATTTTCTAGTAAATTGGAATTGTCACATTAATAATTGGGACCATAAATTATTTTTAAAACATAATGGGGGAAATATTAATCCAAGGAAGAATTATAAGAATATTTCTATTTGGTTATGTGAAAAGACATTACCTAAAAACCTTATTGTTTTTCACTTATAAGAGTTTGATAAAATTCTATGAATGAAATGCCTTTTGGTTTATATTAATTATGTGTCAATGTAAAATGAATACGTCGATGTTTTTCTTGATGAGTAACTCAGTGTTATACCTAATCGAGAAGTCAAATTCAAAACTGACTTAGTTCATGATGCTATGAAAATTTCAAAACACCCATATCGAATGGCTCAATTGGAAATTTTTCAATTGAAAATTAGTTGTAGGATTTTCTTGATAAATGCATCCTTCATCCAAGAACTTCCCCATGGGGTGCTCTAGTTTTTTTGTCAAAAAGATATTCAGTTCCACAATACATTTTATTGATTATAGAGCCTTGAATAACCTCACTCTTAAAAACATGGATCCTTTGCCACATATCAAGGAATTGTTTGATAATATCCATAGAGATCAATACTTTTTTAATATTGACATGAGATCTGGATACCATTAGCTGAAGGTGCAGTAGGATGACATCCTGAAAATAACTTTTCATACTATATATGGGAATTATAAATATTTTGTTATATCGTTTGGGTTAACTAATCCACCTTCCATATTCATGAATATTATGAATAGAATATTTCATAACTCATTGGATAATGTGATTGTTTTTACTGATTAAATTATGATATATTATAAGAATAATTGGACCACGAATGATATGCAAGGGTTGTATTACCAACCATAAAGGAAAAGAAACTGTTTGTAAAATTAAGCAAGTGTGATTTTTTTTGTTTCAACCTATTTATTTTCATGGGAACATTATAAATAAGAATGAAATAACAATTGATCATGGAAAAAAATAGTGGTTGATGAATTTCCTTGAGCCACAAATGTTACAAACATTTGTAGTTTTTTTTGGTTTAGTAGGTTATTACCGACGTTTCTTTAAACACATTACTCAGTTATCTAACCTGCTAATGAAGTTAATGTGAAAAGGGATTAAATTTATTTAGATAGAAGAATGTGATGTTTTTTTAAGAACAGAGGAAGAGATTCCTATATTCTATGGTTTTGGACTTGCCTTCCCAAAATTGTGAGTTTTTCCTCTGTTGTTATAGTTCATTGAAGGGACATTGTTATGTTCTAATGCAGAATGATCTTGTTGTTTCTTATGCTTCAATACAACTAAAAACTCAGAGTTAAATTATCCCACAAAATATTTGGAATTAGAAGCTGTGTTTTTTTCTTTAAATATTTGGAGACATCAATTATATGGAGATAAATGTCAAATATATTCTATCCATAAATGTCTAATGTATATATTCACTAAAATTGAATTAAACACAAGGCAGATACGATGGCTTGAACGGATAACAGATTATGATTGCACGATCAATTACCATATGGGAAAAGAAAACATAGTGGTGGGTGACTTAGGTCGAAAAGATCATGCATAATTAACCATGTTATGTTTGGAACATTATCCCTTGATTGATGATTTTATGAATTTTGGCATAGAACTTGTTGGTGTTGAAAATACTTCTATTTTGTTTCAGGTTTTAATATCGTCGTCATTAACAGATATAATAAAAAAACCACAAAAGGAAGACTCTCAGATAAAAAAGGTAGAATTGGATAAAATTGGAAACAAACCAGAATTTAACCTTGATAAATATTTTGTGATATGATTTGGAGAAAAGTTGTGGGTGCCTTTTGATTCATAGTTAATGAATGAATTTTTGTGTGAAGCTCGTAGTTTTTCATTTTCAGTTCATCCTGGTTGTACCATGATATAAAAAAACCTTCATGATTATTATTGTAATACACAATGGTTTTTCAAAAAATTAAATTAAATTTATGAAACTTTTTTAAGTAGATATTTATCACAATCCTTTAAAAATAATTTTTCTGCTTCTATGTTTTGAATTTCGAAAAATGGCCATCTACAATTGTGTTCAGTAAGTTATTTGAAGAGTGATGGAACCAACATACTTTATGTTGAATAGTAGCATACCCATTTGAATTGTAATATGAACCTAATGAATATTAAATTGTATTATTATTTTGTTTTCTTAACGCTTTAAGACAATGACATCTTGGTTGATTTCTCAATGTGATATAAAAGTAGTAATAGAATTAAAATTGTTAATTTTTGAATGAGTTTTTATTTAATTTAAAAATTAAATTAATAATACTTAGAAAATAGTTTTAAAAAAATGGAGTTCCTTTTTTAATTCTACATGTTAAAAAAGGGTTTGGGTGAATTCTAGGTATTTTTTGAAATTCTTGATTTTTTTATGAATAGTGAAATATAGTAAAATATAGTATAGTCAAATTATCATATAAATAAACTATTTATGACATGATATGGGATTTAAGACCACTTGGTTCTAACTCACATTCCATTATTACAATATTGGATCACATTAATTGAGATTATTAACAGTCTTGAGAAAAAATAGTATAATAATGATTTAAATAATGTAAAATACATCCTCTCCACCACTATAATTACCACCCACATTCCCTTATTCCTCCCACACCTCTCAAGCGTTTAGGATTGTATAATATTTTCCAAATTACTTCCCCTATATCATACCCACGTCCTAGAACTTCTGGACTTACCCAAAGTCCAAAATCAAAGGCCTTAAGGAGGATCTCAAGGAGAAGAAATATAGAGATAAAAAATCGTCTTCATTTTCATGTGTTTTTCATTCCATTCATTTTCCTTTATAGTCTCTTCACATACTCTCATCCAAGAGGTACAAAATCTACCAAAATCATTTATGTTCTAGATGTTCTCATGTTCATGGAAAAATAATCATCAATATTATTTTTTCTCTCCAACTAATCAAGGATTGTAAACATTGTCTATGATGTGTCGAATTACCGACATTTTGGATGATGTAATTTCAATTTTCATTAATTCATTCATGTTTTTTCATGAATCCATTTTTATTGTTGATACATGTTATGATATATGTATTTTTTCTCATCCACGGTTCTATAATTCTTTCTTACACTTGATATTAATTTATAAAACCAAATGAGGTTATTATTATCAAAGAACAACTAAAATGATCTAAAAAAAATCATTAATGATTTAACATATGAATCATAATAATTTCAGAATTCAAAATGATAAATGATAAAATATATGGTTCATGAAATATATAACTACCATTCCATTCCAATTCTGTAGTTTCACTCACAATTTACAATAATATCCATCATGAACTAATCATGGAAACCATGTAAATAATACACTCAACACAATCTAAATAACAATATATTACAGATAAATGAGTTGAATGATGCTGTAAAATGACCATATATGGTGTTATAAACTGGAATATGTTTCATTATGATACTAATAACACTTTTTTAACCATTATACTAGATGTTTAAACACATTATAAGTAAGAAGAATCCGTGGTAAGGGAATTCATAACACTATTTCCTTCCATTGGGATAACCTCTTACTTTATTCATTATGTAGTACTATGATTCTTGGTGTGATAATTTTTTTGGTTATATTATGTCTCCCTTTGTTTATTTAAAATTTATATAGTTATCCATTCCATTGTACTAATTGTCACTCGATTTATTTTTTATGGGACTTTCCTTTTAAAATCCATTTAAAAATCTATTTAATAAATTTCAGAAGGATTGTTTTTTATATGTATATGGAATTGGTAGTTTCTAATACTTTTAAGATAATTTATAACCACGATATGTTCTTTATACCTAATATATGTTGTTTTGAGCCCATTATAACTTTATATATATTGGTTTGAGCTTATTATAGCTCAAGATATGTTGGGTTAAGCCCAATACATCTCAAGATATTACTCGTGAGCCCCATTATGGAAATCCAATGCATTTAGTACTCCAGAGGTGGAAGTTGAAAAAAGGATATTCCTTGTGCAAGGTTGGTTGTAATAGTGATATGGTAAATATGCCCCAAGTCAACAACATGATGTTTCTATGCATATGAGTTTTTATGATTATGGGTTATATTGGTTTTTATGGTATCACATGACAAGAACATTCTTTATTTTTATCCCTTACAGTGTTTTATACTCATCCCATGTTTTTAAAATATTTTTCACAAGATATATGGATGGGTAAGTGTAACGGCCCGGACCTCTCCAGCCTTTCCTTTGATGAAAAGAAGGTCATGAAGTGTTCTGGAGGGTAGAATGAACTTTTCTCACACTTTTCATAATTTTTTGTAACTACTCGCCGTGTAGTGTGGGTACACGTCGTGTACCGCCTTGCCGGGTATAGCCTGTGTTTAAGTCGTGTCCTTACCGCATAAAATAAATAAGTACACACCTTGAATCCCATCCTACACGTCGTGTAGTTTCTCCCTGCGTACGCATTACCCTCCAATTGTGTGTTGACCAGCCAACGGTCATGTTCCATGTTGAAGCCGTGTCCTTGCCGCATGAAATAAATAAGTAAACTCCCTGTATCCCATACTACACTCCATTTAGTTTTTTCCCACTTACGTGTTACCCTCAAACCGTGTGTTTACCAGTCAATGGTCGTGTGCCGCGTTGATTGCTGTGTTGGAAGCCGCGTGGTGACCATGTGGGATGGTCGAGTTCACGCCGTGTACTAGGAAGTACAGACCGTGTACTTTATTTTTCTTGACAATAAATGGAGGGGGCCTCTCCTCCTTTTCAGACCATTCCTCTCCTCCCCATTTCTTCGAGCAGAGCTCTCCCGAGAGACTCCAAGGATACTTTCTTCCATAACTTCTTCATCTGGGCTCCAATTTACGATATGTCAGTGGCCACAAGATAGTAAAGATGAGGCGGATCTTTTGAGCTTGGATCTGTTGTCTTTCCTTTGGCATTTCCTTCCCAGCTTCCACCCGAGGATGTTTTTTCAAGTTTTGACAGAAGTGGCGGATGATGATGGACGTCTTCTAAAGTTGATCTTGGGGACCGTTGCGATCAGAACCTATTGAGGTAGGGATCTTACCATCATCTCTCTAATTTCTGAATCATGTAGGATGTGTGTCCTCTTGCTTTCTTGAGACATAGTTGAACCAGTTTAATTAAGATAATAACGGGCTTTATGAACAAGGATGGGAAAGTTGTCATGTTTATCTTTGTTTATCCTATTGTTATGTTGTGAATTAAATAGGCTTATGCCTACTGAAAATAACAGTTGTTGGGGGCCTTTTCCTGTGCAATTAAATGTTTCCATATCTTTATAGAACGTTTTGTGGATGGAAACTTTGTAGAATGTGGAATTTGATTAATCACATAATGTTGGCTGATTAAATGAATATATGGAACCCTTGTGTGATCACCCTGGTTGATCGAATTGGAATAATGAACATGTGGGTGTCGGTTTGGTTACATGGTGTGTGGGGGGGGGGGTGAATCCTGGGTTATTACGAATAGGATGGGCAGTGGGTTTTCGGTAAATTTTTTTAAAGGGGAAATGATGTGGCACGAGCCTTGTTTTGTGATATGGTTGTGGAGATGTGGTTATAGTGGCAATAGGGCTGCAGTAATGGGTTGTGATATTATAAGAAATTCGAAATTTGATAAATGAACTATGGGGAATGATAATGAATTAAAAATAGGAACAATCAATGAGGATTGATTGATGATAAAAAGGTTGGTTTTGTGTTGTTTGTGTTCTATCTAACTTGATTTTTGGTTGGCAGGGTTTTGTTCTACGAAACACATGATCTGGTTTGATAATTTCCTAGTAGTTAAGGAACTAATAAACTAATAATTTTGAAACATGAAAACCTAAATGTGGTTGGGATTTTTTATTGTATGCAAGCTTCATAGTAGCAGTGCCGAGCACGTGCTCAGTTTCACTGTTTAGAATCCATAGGATGGGCTCTGTGTTTCGTATAAATATATGAATCTGTATCTTTGGGTTTTGTCGCACGCCACCCATGTAGAGAACGTAGTGTCGAACACTCCCATGTCATGGGAGATGGTGTTTTCCCCTTAGTTACAAGCTCCTTCCTGATCCTTCTTCGATAGGCTGTAATGGCTTGAGGCGACCTTACACCCAATACTCTTCGGGTAGGTTTCGATTGGTATGATTCTCATCCAAAGACTCTTCGGGCAGGTTTACTATTCCTAAGAATCTTTGGGATGAGGCCCAGGTTTGTTCGGGATGGGATGTGATTGAGGGTTTTGAGGACCAAGTGTGTTCGGGCGAGGATGTGATTGTGGATTGTGAGGCCCAGGTGTGTGCGGGCAGGAAGAGTGTGGTAGTGTCTGGAGGTTCACTGTTAGGAAGAGCATCTAGCTAGTGGGGGGTGGGGGAATGGTGCGAGGTACCCAATACTCTTGATCTTATATAATAATACCTATTGTTTTGTGTTTTTGGTGAGCGTGGCTAGTGAGGTTCAGTGGATAGAATTCCTTGCTAGGTTTTGGTTTCTTATGTTGTTCTCACAGGATATTAGGATGTCTCCCCACCTGTGCACGAGTGCTTTTGGTTTCCCTACTGAGAATACTTGTATGCTCACCCTATGTTTACTTTCAGGTTTTCAAGAGGACTACCAGGGCCATGCGGGACCCTACTAGTCAGGCCATTTAGAGTTTTTGCAGTTTGTTGTACTCTTGTTTCTTTTGGTATTGTACTTTTGTGTTTTCTTGGACTTGTACCTCACTTCAGAATTGTTTGAACATGCATGTGGGATTGGTTGGGGTTTATTTTCATTTACTTATTCCTTTTTCTTTTGGTGTTTGACTCATCATATTTCCCGATCTTAAATAAAAAAAGGGTAATGCCTCACATATTTGGGAAAAATAATACCCTTGGTGCTAGTCGCCACTCCGAGGCCTACTGGGGGCGGGACTCGGGGGTCATTATCTCGCTTTCACCATTGCCAGCTCAGGAGGGGCATCTTTGGTGGGAGGGGGTCATGATAGAATTGTATCAGAGGGACGGTTGAGAGATAGGATGGAGTCTGGAGTTAGGCACAGTAAGAATTGCAAGGGATGGCAGGGAAACAGTGTTACATGATCTTGGTGCGTGACATAGGATAGGTAAGACCGGCGGGGACACGGGATTTTAGGGCCCCCTGTGATCCAATGCAAGGACTCTGAGCCTACGGAATGGCAAATTGAGAATACATTGATTGCATGGTAGAGACCCTAGGGAAGGTACATGCATCATCATGTTTGTCTTTTACTTGATTTGGGTTTTCTGGGAAAGAAATTGAAATATTTGATAAAATGAATCTTTCAGAAATTTCCTTGCTACTTGGGATTAGGTTATCTTTGTTTACCGTACAGTTATGGAACCTAGACGTCGTCCCCTAGTGACTCAGACAGGCGAGGCCCAACAGATTCCGGCGGTTGATCAGTCGAGGATTGACCGAGAGGAGGAATATGATCAGTGGCAGAAGACTCTTCGTTATTTCCAGCGACAAACCCTCAAGAAGTATGAGGGTAGTACTTCGGATATGGAGACGGAGGGGTGGATTGAGGAGCTATGGATCACTCTTACTTTGATCCGTGATCCAAGGGAGTACTGGTTTCCTCTAGCAGTCAGTCAGCTGAGAGGTGCGGCACATCAGTGGTGGACGCTCTACCTCGGGGAGAGGTCAGAGGCAGAGGTTCCGTGGGCTGACATTCAAAAAGAGTTCTGAGAGGAATTCATTTCATACATGATCAAGGCATAGAAGCAGCAGGTGTTACTCACCCTCTAGTAGGGGATTATGTTAGTATGAGAATTGGGGATCAAGTTCAAGTGTCTCTTACACTTTTCTACAGATCTCTTTCCGAATGAAGAGTCTCGAGCGAGAGGTTTGGAGGAGGTGCTTCGTCCTTCGCTCTTGTATGTTGTCACCCCCTTCACCATTCCGACGTACTTGGCAGTACAGAAGAAATTAGTGGTTGTAGAGAGGATGCAATCACAGGGAGGTGCACAATGAGAGGGGATCCATCCAGGTTTGTAGAAGGGGAATGCAGTCAGTAGAAGGTCTCCTGCTACAGGACCTTACAGATTCAAGCTAGTAGGGAGCAGGCCCGAGCAGTTCCAATTCAGATATTTGGGTCCTCGTCCCTTTTTCAGGAGACCAAGACCGAAGTTTTTCTCATGCGGAGTTTTCAGGAATATTCAGAGTCGGTGCATGAACCGAGCTCAGTACGGTGGAGGTGGACAGGTTCAACGCCCACCTCAGCAGCACTAGATTCCGGCTGGCCCTTCCAGCAGCAGCAGGACCCTACTCCTCTGAGGGAAGCCTTTGCAGGAGGAGGCCAACCTCAGGGTGCTGCTCTGGGACCTTGACCAGGGCATGGTCGGGGAGGTGGTCGACATTAGAGAGGCAGAGGAGCAGGGTATGGACAGTTGCACATAGTAGAGTTGGCATCTCTGGCAAAAATAGAGGTGGTGTGAGGAACAATTTGTTTGTTCAGCACTCTCGTTTCTTCTTTGTTGGTTTTGGAAACTTCACCCTCCTTTGTTTCACCCAATCTATCCCATGATTAGGGTATCAACGTAGAGAGACTTTCCATACCCATGGTGCTATGTACACCTGTTGGAGGTCAGACTGGTGTATCTTATGGTTGTCAGGGATGTGGGCTGACGTTGTGAATGCATCGATCTAGTGGGGATTTAATTTTTCTATGGATGCAACCATACAATATCATCCTAGGCATCGGCTGGATATTTTCTTTTAGTGCCGTTATCGACTTCTTCTGAAGAATAGTCTTGTTCTGCAATGTGGATGGGCAGCGTGTAGGTTTTGTTGGAGAGAGGAGCTATCAGGTGGGAACCCGGCATGTGGAGCATCCCCTTTCTCTGTTAGGCGGGTTATCAGTGGTTTCAGCTGATACAGAGATGATGGATATTCGAGAGGTCATTGGGGAGTTCCTCGATGTTTTTCCCGAGGAGGATGTGACTCTACCCCACCGAAGTGACGTTGTGTTCAGGATAGACTTACAGCCTGGTGCCTGTCTGATTTCGATGGCCCCTTATCGGAAGGCACCTTCGGAGTTTTGGGAGTTGTGGATTCAAATTGACGATCTGATGGAGAAGGGTTTTGTTTGACCCAGCGTGTTTCCATGGGGTGCTTTAGTCTTGTTCATAATGAACGCAGATGGTGGTCTCAAGCTATGCATAGATTACCGAAGGTTTAATCAGGTAACAGTTAAGAACCATTACCCCCTTCAAAGTATGGAAGATCTCTTTGACTAGTTGAGGGGAGTAGGTAGGTTTTCTAAGATTGATATACGATCAGGAAATCATCAGCTGAGGGTAAAGGACAATGACATCTCGAAGACAACTTTCAGGTGCAGGTATGGGCACTTCGAATTTGTAGTGATGCCGTTTTGAGTTACGAATTCACGAGGTGTGTTCATGGGACTTATAAACTTTGTATTCCGAGAGATTCTGGGCCGGTTCATCATTGTGTTTATCGATGACATCCTGATCTACTCATGATCAGTGGAATAACACGTTGAGCATCTCAGGGCAGTCTTGGAAGTCATTCGACACCACCAACTTTATGGGAAGTTATCGAAGTGTAAGTTCTTGATGCAAGAAGTACACTTACTTGGGCATGTGGTGTCTCATCATGGAGTGTTAGTGGACCCGTTGATGGTGGAGGAAATTGTTTCTTGGGCTGAACCCAAGAGTGTGGTAAAAGTTTGTAGTTTCCTGGGGTGGGAAGGTTATTATCGGAGGTTCGTTACGGACTTCTATCGAGTTTCGGCTCTATTGACAACTTTGACTAGGAAAAACCAGGTCTTCCTATAGAGTGAGCAGTGCCAAGTAGCTTTCGACTTCCTGAATGAGAAGTTTGTTAGTGCTCTAGTACTCTGCTTTCCAGAGGAAGGGTTGTTGTATAAGGTGTTTTGTGATGCTTCTGGCCTTGTTTTGGGGTGGGTACTGATGCAGAAGAAGGGTGTGATTGGTTATGGGTCTAGGCAGTTGCATCCTAACAAGCATAACTATGCCATCCATGAAATAGATCTTGTAGAAGTAGTTTTTTCACTGAAGTTGTGGTGACATTAACTCCTTAGGGAGCAGTTTGTGGTGTTCTTAGATCACAAAAGCTTACGTTATATCTTTTCCCACTGTGGCCTAAACTTACGGCAGCAGAGATGGGTTCAGTTTCTCCAATACTATGACTTCAAGATCTATTACAATGAAGGTAAGGGAAATATTGTGGCTGATTCCCTAATTAGGAAGTCACAGAAGGAAGTGGTTCAGGAAGCCGCTGATGCCTGGAAAGCGATGAGAGAGTTTCCTGACTTGCAATTGGATGCAAGGGTGGGGGGTGTTTGAGGCTATTTGTATCAGATGACGGTGTAGTACTCCTTGTTGCAGCAGGTGGAAGAGTCTCAATGGGGAGACTCCGAGATGGAAGTAATACAGGATCATATCGATCAGGGAAACGCTCCATAAAGATGGTCAGAGGAAATCCGACATCAGATTCCTTTTCATGGAAGGTTGTTTGTTCCAGAGGCGATGCATGAGGGATTTTTCCACGAGTTCCATAGATCAGCCTTGGCGGTACATCCGGGAGTTTAAAAAATGTAATGAGGCCTAAGGGAATATTTTTGGTGGCCCGGGGTGAAATAGGCAGTGGTGGAGTTTGTGGCTAAGTGCCTAGTGTGTCAGCAAGTAAAGGCTGAACACCATGTTCCCAGTGGTTTGTTGCATCCTCTAGATGTCCCCAAATGGATGTGGGATGACATCTCAATGGACTTCATCACAGGACTACCCAGAGCTCCAGGTGGTTATGATGCTATATAGGTAGTGGTGGATCGACTGATGAGATCAGCTCACTTCTTAGCAATTAAGGAGTCAGGCCTGGTGAGTACCTTAGCACAAAGGTACGTAGACGAGGTATTGCGTTTTCATGGAGTTACAATAACTATCATCTCAGATCAGGATACTCGATTTACCTCACGATTTTGGACGGGGTTACAACATGCTTTTGGCACCCAGCTATTCCTTAGCACTGCTTTCCACCCATAGAACGATGGGCAGACAGAGTGGAGTATCCAAACATTGGTTGACATGCTGCAAGAATGTGTTCTATATTTCAGAGAATCATGGGTGAAACACTTTCCTTTAGTAGAGTTTTCCTACAACAATAGCTTCTAATATACTATTGGCATGACACCGTTTGAGGCTTTGTATGGAAGACCATGTCGTTCACCCATTTGCTAGGCAGAGGTTGGTGATACAGGTACTCTTGGTCCAAAGGTATTACAGAGCACCACAGAGATAGTTCATCTTGTGCATGAGAGGATGAAAGCGGCTCACGACCAACAGATGTATTATGATAATCATCGGAGGAGTCCCTTGGAGTTCGAGGTGGGAGATCATGTGTTCTTGAAGGTTCCCCATCGACGGGGGCATCAGACGTTTTGGAAGGGGAGTAAGCTCTCCCAATGTTCATCGGACCTTTAGAGGTGCTGAGGTGAGTCGGCGAGGTGGCATATCAGGTGACCTTGCCACATCAGATGGAGAAGGTTCATGACGTCTTCCACGTCTCCTAGCTTCGTCGGTAATTACATGATGACTCTCACGTTATCAACTGGGGAGAGTTAGATATGGGAGATGATGTGATCTTCGAGGAATGACTAGTAAGAATCGTGGATCTTCAATAGAAGGTGCTCCATGGATGAACCATCTCCTTGGTTCGTGTGTTTTGGAGGCATAGCGGCCTCGAGTAGAGAACTTGGGATCAGGAGGCTCAGATGCACGTTCAGTACCCTGAGTTGTTTTGACATGTGTTTTGCTTTGATCTTCTGAGCTTTGTTATGATGTTATGCTCTATACCCTTGATATAAGGAATGCTTGGCTTGTCGGTTGTGAGACATTTTGTTTCCTTATTCTATGGAGGTGTATAGTAGGTCTGGATGTGTGTGGAAAGGTAAAACCATGATCCTTAATCGAGATGTATTAATGTTAATGCGATTAATCCCATGCAAGCAATTCAGTGCCACCTAAAGAGGATAATATCTTGACATGCGAGAACGAATTCGCCAAGCCATGTGTTCGGGTAGTGTGTTGGTTATACGGTGTTTGGGGCAGTGTAAGTTGAAGAATCATAAAATATGGAAGTGGGAAGACCCAATTCATAATCGAGACACATTAATTTGGATGCGATTAAACCCATGAAGGTGAGTTAGTGCCGCCTAAAGTGAATAATATCTCAACATAGGATAAGGAATTCCTAACACATATGATTAGGGTTGTTGGTTGGGTCCCTGTTATAACGACAGCCCAAATAGGTATCTTGTTGGGTTCCTCTTGGTTGGTTTTTGAATTCTTAGGGGCAAGAATGTTTTAATAGGTATCTGGTGTAATGTCCCGGACCTCTCTGGCCTTTACATTGTTGAAAATAAAGACATGAAGTGTTCTAGAGGGTAGAATGGTCTTTTCCCACATTTTTCAGAATTTTCTATAACTACACTCCTTGTAGTGTGGGTATACGCCACGTACCACCTTGCTGGGTATACCCTGTGTTGAAAACGTGTCCATTTTTCCTGAAATAAATAAGTACACGCTGTTTGTCCCATCCTACACTCCATGTAGTTTCTCCTCGCGTACGCGTTACCCTCCAACCGTGTATTGAACAGTAAACGGCTGTGTCCCGTTATGAAGCTGTGTCCTTGCCACATGAAATAAATAAGTACAATCCATGTATACCATCCTACAAACCGTGTAGTTTCTCCCTGCATAGGCGTTACCCTCAAACCGTGTGTTAACCATTCATCGATCGTGTACCGCGTTGAATGTCATGTTGGAAGCCGCATGGCCACCATGTGGGATGGCCGAGTACATGCCATGTACTAGGATGTACACGCCATGTACTTTGGTTTTCTCGACTATAAAAGGAGGGGGCCTCTCCTCCTTTTCATACCATTCCACTCCTCCCCATTCCTTCGAGCAGAGCTCTCCCGAGAGACTCCAAAGAAACTTTCTTCCATAACATCTTCGTCTGAGCTCCAATTTACGATCCGTTAGTGGCCATGAGATCGTAACGATGAGGCGAAACTTCTGAGCTTGGATATGTTGTCTTTCCCTTGACCTTTCCTTCCCATCTTCCACCTGATTAGGATTTTCTGGGTTATTACAGAAGTGACGGACGCTGACAGACGTCTTCTAATGTTTATCTGGGGGAGCACTGCGATCACAACCTATTGAGGTAGGGATCTTATCTCTGTCTCCCTAATTTGAGCATCATGTGGGATGGGTGTACTTTTTCTTTCATGAGACATAGTTGAACTAGTTTAATGAAGATAATAAATGGCTTAAAGAATGGGGATGGGAAAGTTGTTATGTTTTTCTTTGTTTATATTATTGTTATGTTGTGAATTTAATAGGATTATGCCTACTAAAAATCACGGTTTTTGGAGGCCTTTTCTTGTGAAATTAAATGTTCCCCAATCTTTCTAGACCTTTTTGTGGATGAAAGATTTGTGGAATGTTAAATTTGATTAATCACATAAAGTTGGATGATTAAATGAATATCCAAAACCCTTGTGGGATCACCCTGGTTGAACAAATTGGGATAATGAACATGTGGGTGTTGGTTTGGTTATGTGGTGTGTAAAGGGGGTGGGGGCTAACCCTGGGTTATTACGAATAGGATGGGAATCGGGGCTGTGGTATATGTTTTTAAAGGGGAAATTATGTGGCATGAGCCTTTTTTGTGATACGGTTGTGGATATGTGGTTATAGTGGCAGCAGGGCTGCAGTAATGGGTTGTGATATTATAATAAAGTGGAAACTTGATAAATGAACTATGGGGAATGATAATGAATTAGACACAGGAATAATCAATGTGGATTGATTGATGAAAAAAATGTTGTTTTTGTGTTGCTTGTGTTCTGTCTAACTTGATTTGTGGTTGGCAGGGTTTTGTTCTATGAAACGCTTGATGTAGTTTGATAATTGCCTATTACTTAATGTACTAATAAATTAATACTATTGAAACATGAAAACTTAAATAGGTTTGGTATTGATTGTTGTATGCATGCTTTGTAGTATTAATGCTGATGCATGTTCTCAGTTTGTCTGTATAAGAGCCATAGGTTGGGTTGTGTGTTTGGTAAACATATTTGAATCTGTATCTTTGTGTTTTGTCGCACCCCACCCATGTTGATAACATAGTTCCGAACACTCCCATTACATGGGAGATGGTGTTTTCCCCATACTTACTAGCTCCTTCCTGCTCCTTCTTCCATAGGCTGTAATGGCTTGAGGCAACCTTACACCTATGACTCTTCGGGTAGGTTTTGATTGGTATGATTCTCATCCCAAGACTCTTTGGGAAGGTTTACTGTTCCCAAGAATCTTTGAGATGTGGCCCAGGTGTGTTTGGGCAGGGATGAGATTGTAGTTTGTGAGGACCAGGTGAGTTCGGGCAGAAAGAGTTTGGTAGCATCAGGACGTTTGCCATTAGGAAGAGTATCTAGCTGGTGGGGGGGGGATGGTGTGGGGTACCTAATACTCTTGTTCTTATGTACTATTACCTATTGTTTTGTGTTTTTGGTTAGCGTGGTTGATGACGTTGGTGGATTGAATTCCTTTCTAGGTTTTGGTTTCTTCTGTTGTTCTCATGGGACATTAGGATGTCTCCCCACCTGTGCACAAGAGCTTTAGGTTTCCCTACTGATTATACTTGTATGCTCACCCTACGTTTACATTCAGGTTTCCAGGAGGAATACCAGGGCCGTACAGGACCCTACTAGTCGAGAAAGTTGGAGTTGTTGTAGTTTTATTTACTCTTGTTTCTTTTGGTATTTTACTTTTGAGTTTTCTTGTACTTGTACCTTGTTTCAGAATTGTTTAACCATGCTTGTGGGATTCGATGAGGTTTATTTTCATTTAATTTTTTCTTTTTCTTTTGGTTTTTGACTCATCCTTTTTCATGATATTAAATAATAAAAAGGTTAATGCCTTCTATATTTGTCAAAACTCATACCCTTGGTGCTAGTCGCCACTCCGGGGCCTACAGGGGGTGGGACTCGGGGGTCATTATCTCCCTTTCAACATTTCCAGCACAGGAGGTGAATCATTGGTGGGAGGGGTCGTGACAGTAATATAATAATTTGAGCAGTGATGTTTGATATGGAGTGTTGTAAATGAAATCATGTTTTATGTTTAAATGTTTAACATTTTGAAAAAATGGATACAGTTTTAGTAGTATACACTTGTATTAACTAGGTATGTCATGTATGTATGAGATCCAAATAATTTTAAACTCTCTAATAAAAAAGATCCTAAATGTGCACTAATTTATGGCCTTGTCTAAAATTCATGATTAAGGAATGTTATATGGCCGAGTCCTTGTAGTTGGTGTCATAGGATGGTTAAGGTAACATTAGGGGTTGGGATGATAGTAAAAGAATAACATAAATGATTTTTATCATATGGTCATTTGAAATTTTTTATAATTTAAGGATTACCTTGTTGCTTCATCTATGTTATGTTGTTTTATAATGGTTTTCTGAAAATAGAATAGGTATGATGAAGTAAAAAGGTCCCAAATGGATCATGTCTGTCCGATTCTGCAGCTCGAAATGGTGGGAAACAGAACTGAGAAGTTTGTGACATCAATGGCTCAGTTGACTCTTGTAAAAAATTAGGGTGGTATCCATTATAGATAGGAACTTGTTATACCTTGAAGAAACATGTCTTATGTGGATAATTTTATGAGGAAACATCCTCCAACATTCAGGGGTACCACAGATCCAGTGATAGCCGAATGATATATAAATGCTCTAAAAAAGATATTGGATATCCTAGGATGTTCAGAACATAAAATGTTAATACTATCCATTTTTCATTAGGATGTTGAAGATGACCAATGGTGGTCTCTGGTTAATAATACAAGAGAAATAAATGATATTAGTTGACTAGAATGGGATGAAATTAAGAGTCTTTTCCTAGAAAATGTTTTCCCCATAATAGTTTGAATTTGAATGGAGAAACAATTCTTGGAACTGAATTAGAGATATAATGATTCTATTGCAGCATATGAATCAAATTTTACAATACTGGATAGGTATGTACTAGATTTTACTCAGTATTTTGAATATAAAATTAATATATTTTTCTTCAGTTAAAAACTGTGTTTGCGAAGATCTTTGGCCTCATTAGAGTTTAAAAGCTATGGGAATCTTTTTTGTTGTGCTAAAAATGTTGATATTGAGTTTTTTGACTCATATTGTTCTTTTTATGACAATATTAAGAAATAGTTAGGTCAACATGCAATGGGGAAGAACTCATCAAAGATGTATAGAGGTAATAAAATGAATTTCCCTTCTCGTGAAAAGTTTGGTAAAAGGCATCCTATTTATGTCTTATAAATTATGTGGAATACTACTAATGTGGAATGTTGGGACACATGTGTTGTGATTGCATGGAAAATTATCTAAATGTTAATGATAATTCTATGGGAGATTATTTAACTATAAGGAATCGTATCATTTTTCTAATGTTTGTCTGATGCTAGTTATTCAAGAAGTTTATCATCATGATTAGAAGAAATAGGGTTTGGTAAATTCATTCACAACTACTTTAGTATATGTTGATCCATCAAATGAGTTGGTATCAGGTACATTAAATATTTTTATAGATTTTGAAAATCTGTTGTTTGATTCAAGGTATACACATTCTTTCATTTTTTGAGAAATTTTATAAAAAATTTGGAATTCGACCTCATGAAATAAAACCAGATCTCATGGGAAAAATAAATGGATGAATTATTACTGCAAAAAGAAATTATATGAATCTTCTTATCCTCATATATATCAAGTGTTTGCTAAAAACCTTGTTATTTTTGTTCAAATAGAGTTTATTGTTATTCTGGGTATGGATGGATTTCATCTTATCATGCTATGATAGATTATTGAGAAAAAGAAGATGTTTCTCAAAAATAAATTATGTTTGTGTACAAGAATGAGAACATACCTCTAATAACATATTAGGATGCAATGAAACTGATAATGGATATAAATGAATGTTATATTTCTCACATTTTTGAAGATAAATAAACTATCCAGAATAATGATCTACTAATGGTAAATAAATATTGGATGGTTTTCCTGATGATTTTCTTAGTGTTATTAATAATATAGAGGTAGAGTGTACTATTAAATTAGTTTCCAATGAGAATCCAATTTCTAAACCTCCTTATCGAATGGCCCAATTGGATCTTCTAAAATTAAAAAAATAGTTGCAAAAATTGTTAGATAGAAACTTTATCTGACCCAACACTTCACCTTAGGGTGATATTTTCTTGTTTGTTAAGAAAATAGATGGTTCTATGAGACTTTGCATCGAATAAAGTTCCTGGAATAACATTAATGTCAAAAAAAATATCATTTGCCTCATATCGATGATTTGTTTGATCAGCTCCATGGAGCATAATATTTTTCAAAGGTAAACCTAAGGTTGGGGTACAATTAGTTGAATTTAAAGAATGAAGATATCCAGAAGACAGCATTACCTTCTAGATATAGTCAATATGAATTTGTAGTTGTGCATTTTGGGTTAACAAATCCACCTGTTGTATTTGTGGATCTTATAAATACAATATTTCATGAGTTCTTGGATATTTTGTTGGTTGTGTTTATTTATGACTGTAACACCCAAGACTTTTATGTTATATAAATCATCAAAGGAATCTTTTTCTACACAACATTTTCTTGGCTTGCTTTACAAACAATCGCGACCATCCTCGATAGCTTGCGTCGTATGCAATACCGAGTTTCACTAAACAACAATATGCTATTAAAACTAGCAGTTATGAATAATAATAACCACTATTTGAAATTTTATAAATTTTATTTTTCAAAATGGTATTCATTTTTGGACTCAGAATATCGAAATTAGCCTAGGGTGAAATTTTGGTATTTTTCTGAAAACTTTCAATTTTTGATAAATAGTGAAACCACTAAGTGGTAGGTTAAAAACTGAATTTTGCATAAAACTTAATTTTACCGCTTCTGTGAATGGAATTTCAAAAATCTGACAGACACGGTTGATATCAGTAAGTAAAATGTGGTTCAATGAGATAAAAATAATTTTTTGGTGAATAGTAACTTTTTACTTTTTTTTACTGCGGTTAATAGTAAATAGGGTAACTAAGGGTAAATATGATATTAATATTACCCTAACACATGCCCTAATTCTATTGGACAAGTGTAATTCGACCAAAAACAAACTTAGGAATAAAAATATGATAATTTAGGCCCACATGGATTAGATTAGGACATTTATTATTAATTTATTTAAAGAAGGGTTAAAATAGTTAAAATCAAAGTTTAATAAGTAAATCATTTTTAATATGGGGTTATAAATAAGATAAATTCAACTATAAATATTCATTAGAAATCTAAAAAGCTTTCCTACATAATGGTATTTTATTTGTAATTTTTAGACATTAAATAATTTAATTTATTTATGACACAATGATGATGCAATAATTATCTTATTAATGAAATATTGACATAATTGATGTTATAAACACAAAAATAAATGTAATTTGAGACTTTTTATGAATTCCACTAATTTTCTAGGTTACTATGATATATTAATGTTTATTTAATCAACTTGGTTTGAACATATAATTCTGTTATGACTTTCACAAAAATCATATATCAAATAGTGTCAAAATTGACACAAAATAGTTTTTAAATCAAATATTATATTATTAATTGTTATTGTATTCCTAAAAATCTTAGGATTGGCCAAATGACTTAGTTAAGGATATATATATTAATAATAAAAAATTTGGGGTTCGTTTGGAATGTTATAGTAAGTTTATTAACCATATAGTGAAAGAAAACAAAAAGACACAGTAAAAGATAAATTATTTAACTTAGAGTTAAATCTAATTGATAAGGTTAAAATAATTCCCTAAACTTGTCTAAATCCTATTGGTTGATAGGATTTCGACCCATACCCACTTTAGCTTCGAAATAAGACCCTTTGGAACCATTATAAACCGATTTTGACTTTAATATAAAATAATATTTTGAGATATTCCTAAGGTGCCCCTCTCCTCCCTTATAAAAGGGCACCTCCTCCCCCTCCTCCTCACACCAATTTGAGCACTCAAGCTCGGCCAAACCCTGCCATTTTCTCCTCTCCACTTCCCTAGAATAATCCTAGAGGACCTGGTCTTCTTCAAAGACCAATCTTAGTTCCCTAAGTGGAGGATTCAAAGAGGCGTTCCAAAGAAGAGGTAATATCCATTACCGATCTTTTCAATTTATTTCTTCTTCAACTTCTTCTTCTTTAGTTGTTTCATGATAAATTCATAACATCAGTATTACTTACATACTGATATGTTATTATAAATATGAAACAACCCTAATTCACCTTCTATCCATCCCACGGAAAAATGAAATCACCGCGCGTGCGTACGTACGGAATACCGTCTCCACGCCGTGGTGTAATCTATTTTTCCACAATCACTTTACAAGGATGGGTATAATGGTGTAATGAGTAACTATTTATGATTATTATAAAGTAATATTGATACTGAAATAATATATATATACTCCAATACAGTTCCATGATCATCGGAACGATATCATCACTCGTGCGTACGTACGGAATACCGTCTCCACGATGTGATGCGACTCGTTCTACATGATCATCATTACATAGTAATAATATAAATGAATTGAATAAATAAATAAGATATATGTTACACTAATACCATTCTGGATATAAGGTATATATAAACTTAAAAGAAGAATAAGAATGTATTCGGCAAAACACGCATAAGAACAAAAGGCAATAAAGACCCGAGTAACAAGTAACAATGAAATATTACTAACAAGAAGCTAAGAATATGACCATAAATGATATCATATCAATATGTATGATTCTGGAATAAGTAAATAAAATTATTTAAACCATTATACAAGAGCTTCGGACACGTACAAAGCAAAATCGGACCTAAGGTAAGGGAAATTTCACAATCTCATTTTTATCCGAGATTGTTTATACTTTGTTATTTACTGGGGTGTATTTTATCATCCACATCCATGCTTCCACAATATTTAATATTATTTCCATCCATCTAAATTTTTTTAAATCCAATTTTACCCTTTGGTTTGTTTTTAGTAAAAGATATGAAAGGAATCTTTTGTCGTTTTTCGTACAAGGTACTTTTTGACTTTTCCGAAAAAAGTACGAAGAATGTTTTTTTTAACTTATACGACATGAATGGATTTTTAAAACATTATTTCCAAGAAGATTCCCTTAAAAATTTTCAAGTTTATTTTTAATCAACATCTTTTAGTTTAAAATTGTATGACATGTTATGAAAGGATAAATTGTTTTGAGTAGAAAAGATATATTCCTCAAGAATGGAGTTCAAGAGTTTTATCAAAATTATTTTTCATCTAAGACAATATAGGGTTCTGTTTCTATCCCTATTATAACATGGATTTGATTATGTTGTGATGGAAATGTTTTTATGAATTCCTTTATCTTATATGAATTGTTTTATGATGTCATGTTGTTTAAGAATTCCATTTTTTTTACATAGTTTACGCTATGATGTATGGTTTATGATTATGTGGAACACATAAGAAATGATTCATTATAAGATGGGTGGGACCTATATCTCTCTCCAATGCATTGGGTAAAGACTTTATATCTCATGAGATAGACATGGATGGAACGGTAGGTTATACCGGTTCAGTGAAACAGGACTGGAACGAGGGTGACTCAGTTCAGAAAGGGACTTTGTCCACTAAGATAGTCTTGGAAATGAGTCATGACTAACAAGAAATGATTTTCCATGATTATGTGTGCATGCCACAAAGTTTCAAGTTTCATGTTATGATTATGGGGATCTCATTTTCACATCTATGATTTATTCCATGTTAGGATTTTATGATCTCTTTTGCAGGTTATGATTTTCAAAAAGATATGATATGATTTTTATTTCCTTTATTTGCCCTTGATGAGCATTTGAGCTCACCCTTTTATGTTTTCTTTTCCCCAGGTCAGGAAGATGGATATTAATTAGAATATACTAAAAGGGACCCTAGATATGAGGAAATAAATGGGAGACACTGTAGAAGATTTATGAACCAGTTGTTTATGTTTCCCAGTTTCTAAAGACACTATACCTATATGGTCCTTTGTGGTTTTGTCATATGTTGTAATAAGTGTGCTTCAATTTTGAAGTATTAACAATGTATGTAAAGTATGGGTCGTTATAGTTGGTATCAGAGGAAAGGTATAGTCAACTTTGGAAACTAGGATGTGAAAGCCTTAGTAAGAACCCTAAGGATAAGTCTAAGCATAGAACACAATCTTAGTGTTTTAGAAATGGCCTTGAATAACCTAGGATAAGACCTTAAGGATGAAATTTTTATTCTTGAATTATGTGGTTTTCCTATTATAATTAGTGTTGCTCACACTATTCTTCTTGGTTTTAGTCAGTGGCTGGAACCCGAAGGAACCGTGTTAATGCGGAATGCGATGGGCAATGCAATGATTGTCCCCCTGAGCAACCAAACGATATGGGAGCTGGAATGCAAAATATTATAGCCATGCTCACACAACTTTCTCAAGCTATGAATCATGCAGGACTTCCAAACGAGCAAAGGAAGGAGCAAAATTCTGTTTAATCCTTCATGAGGCAGCGTCCACCTTCTTTCAGCGGGTCTACTGATCCATTAGTTTCTGAACAATGGATTAGTACTACTGAAAAGATATTTTCAGTTCTTCAATGTTCTGAGCATGATAAAGTTATCCTAGCAGTGTATCGTTTGGAAGGAGATGCTGATCAATGGTGGAATCTTATTAAGAATACGAGGAAAAGGGATGAAATTGATTCTATGGAATGGGACGAGTTCAAGAACTTATTTTTCAATAAGTACTTCCCTCGTATTCTCCGAACAAAGATGGAGAAAGAGTTCCTTGAACTGAAGCAAAGGGATGATGAATTTGTTGGTACCTATGAAGAAAATTTTACAAGACTTGCAAGGTACGCTTCTGGTATTATTATCCAACCTGAGAGTAAGATCGATCGATTCTTTAGTGGCTTAAAACCAAGTCTTCGAAGGGCGTTAGCCATAAGGGACTTCAATAGCTACGAGGATATCGTTCGATGTGCTCTCAAAGTCGAGATGGAGATTGGAGTAACCCATCAGTCACATGGGTTTGATAAGAAGAGGAAGATCGAATTCAAAGGAATATCTATAGAGCACACTGAAAAGAAGATGAACTTTCCCTTATGCTCAAAGTGTGGAAAGAAACATGGAGGGAGTTGTCTTAAAGGGACAAGTAAATGTTTTAAATGTGGAAAGGAAGGTCATCGGGCATTTGAATTCCGCGATAATGGGAAGAATATGTCTAATGATGCAAACAATGGAAGGGATACACAGAATGAACCTATTACACTTCAATGTTTCAAGTGCAAGGAGATGGGGCATTATGCCAATCAATTCCAAAATCCATGGGTTGATGATGATGGTCGACGTCAACAAAATCTTGAGGCTGAAGACAAAGGAAAGTCACATGCAATTTCTATCAGCGATGTGGAGTACGATAACGAAGTGGTGAAAGGTACACTTACCATCCACTCTAAAGTAGCAAATGTTTTATTTGATTCTGGATCCACCCACTCTTTTATTTCTAAAGAATTTTCTAAGGGTATCATCGTATTACCTCAACAATTAGATGTTGAGTTAGCTGTGACAACACCTAATGGCACAATAGTCGCATCAAAAGTTTATAATTCTTCTTCGATCGAAGTTTGTGGGAAAGTGCTTCCTGCAAATCTTGTGATCCTTCCTTTAGTGGAATTTGATGTGATTCTTGGCATGGATTGGATTTCTCTACATGGAGCTCATATCAATTGCCAAAGAAGGGAAGTCACATTTCATATTCCAGATCAATCTATGATCGTCTATCAATGCAAGGATGAACATAACCTTCCAGTGGAAATTTCTTCCATCTTATGGGAATTGATTCCACTAAATGAAGGTTATTTATCTCAAATGGTTGGTGAGAAACTCACGATTAAGAATATTCCCATTGTACGGGAGTTTGATGATGTCAATCTGGAGGAATTACCGGGGATTCCACCAAATCGTGAAGTTGAGTTTTCAATAGAACTCATACCGGGTGATTTGCCTATTTCAAAGACACCTTATAGAATGGCCCCAATTGTGTTGCAGGAATTGAAGAAGCAACTCCAAGAGAATCTTGATAAGGGATTCATACACCCTAGTGCGTCACCTTGGGGAGCACCTGTTCTATTTGTTAAGAAGAAAGATGGATCAATGAGACTCTGCATTGATTATCGAGAACTTAACAAGATCACTATCAAGAACAAATATCCTCTCCCATGCATTGATGACTTATTTGACCAACTACGCGGAGCTCAATACTTTTCCAAGATTGATCTTCATTCAGGTTATCATCAATTAAGTGTCAAAAGGGAGGATATACCAAAGACGGCTTTCCGTACAAGGTATGGACACTATGAATTTATAGTGATTCCATTTGGTCTTACTAATGCCCCTACTATCTTCATGGATCTAATGAATAGAGTCTTTAGAGACTATCTTGATCAATTTGTGGTAGTCTTTATAGACGATATTCTTGTCTATTCAAAGAGCAAGGAAGAGCATGAAGATCACTTGAGAATTATATTGAAGACCCTGTGAAAGGAGAAGCTTTATGCCAAATTTACCAAGTGTGAATTTTGGCTTAAAAAAGTTGCATTTTTGGGTCACATAATCTCAAAAGAGGGGATATCTGTGGATCCAGCAAAAACAGAGGTTATCGAAAGATGGTCGAGACCAACAACAGTAACTAAGATTCGAAGTTTTCTTGGTTTGGCTGGATATTATCGACATTTTGTAAAATATTTTTCATGATTATCTAATCCACTCACCAAGTTGACTCGGAAAGGAGTTAAGTTTGTCTGGACAGAGGAATGTGAAGAGAATTTCAAGGAGTTGAAAAGAATGTTATCCAGTGCACCTCTGCTCACACTGCCTTGTAGTGGAGAAAGGTTTGTGATCTACAGTGCTGCATCCAAGAAGGGATTGGGGTGTGTTCTTATGCAAAATGATATGGTGATAGCTTATGCCTCACGACAGTTGAAAATCCATGAGCAAAATTACCCAACACATGATTTGGAGTTGGCTGCGGTAATCTTTGCATTAATGATTTGGAGGTATTACCTTTATGGTGAAAGGTGTGATATTTATACTGATCATAAAAGTTTAAAGTATATTTTCACACAAAAGGAGCAAAATATGCTCCAAAGAAGATTGTTGGAGCTGATTAAGGATTATGACTGATCAATCCATTACCACCCTGGGAAAGCAAACAAGGTGGCAGATGCATTAAGTCGACAAGACCACGCTAGTTTATCCATGATGAGGATCACAAAAGATCCAATATTTATGGATTTACAAAGGATGGATCTTGGAATTATAATGGAAGGGGAAAAATCTTATCTTTCTCAAATGAATGTTCAACCATCTATACATGTGAAGATTAAAGAGGCACAGAATGAAGATGTCGAGTTACAAAAGAAGGTGAGAAATGTTCCTGAATTCAACCTTGATTGTGATGGGATAATAAAGTTCAGGAATCGGGTTTGTGTTCCTCCCATCCCCGAATTAAAGAAGGAGCTACTGGATGAGGCTCATAGTTCATCATTCTCTATTCATCCTGGAAGCACGAAGATGTATAGGGACCTAAAAGAGTTCTTCTGGTGGGATGGCATGAAAAGAGATGTTGCTGAATATGTCTCTCGATGCTTGGTTTGTCAACAAGTTAAAGCTGAGAGAAAAAAGTCTAAGGGGATGTTACAACCATTACCCATACCCGAATGGAAATGGGAAAACATCACTATGGACTTTGTCACAGGACTTCCTAAAACATCCAAAGGCAATAATGCTATCTGGGTCATAGTTGATCGTCTTACAAAGTCTGCACACTTCATTGCTATTAGAGAGGATTTCTCTCTAGATTAGCTTGCCAGGATATATGTAAAGGAAGTGGTAAGATTGCATGGAGTACCACATTCTATTATATCTGATCGAGATCCGAGATTTACCTCGAAGTTCTGGCGAAGTCTTCAGCATACTCTGGATACAGAGTTGAGTTTCAGCACTGCTTATCATCCCCAGACAGACGGTCAGTCTGAGAGAACAATTCAAACCCTAGAAGATATGTTGAGAGCTTGCTCTATGGATTTCAATGGAGGTTGGGATCAACACCTACCTTTGGTGGAATTTTCTTATAATAATAGCTTTCACTCCAGTATTCAGATGGCTCCTTATGAAGCTCTCTATGGAAAGAAATGCAGGACTCCAACTTGCTGGGATGAATTTGGGGAAAGAAAGCTATTAGGACCTGATCTCATTGATGAAATGGCAGAAAAGGTAAGATCTATTCAACAACACATAAGAGCAGCTCAGAGTCGACAGAAAAGTTATGCCGACAACCGAAAAAAAGACCTATAGTTTGAAGTGGGTGATAAAGTGTTCTTACGAATATCTCCCTGGAAGAGGGTTATGAGATTTGGAAAGAAGGGGAAGTTGAGACCTAGATATATCGGTCCTTTCGAAATACTGGATTGTGTTGGGAAGGTAGCTTACTGATGGGTGCTTCCACCGAATCTCTCTCAAGTTCACGATGTGTTCCATGTATCTCTCCTGAGAAAGTACATACAAGATCCTTCACATATACTCAGCTCAGAAGTTGTACCGCTGGAGCAAGATCTTTCTTATGAAGAACAGCCAATAGAGATTCTGGATCGTAGCGAAAAAGTCCTACGAAACAAGACCACTCGATTAGTGAAAGTTTTATGGAGGAACCACCAACTTGAAGAAGCTACATGGGAGCTTGAGGATATGATGAGGGAGAAGTATCCTCATCTGTTTGTTACAAAGTGACGAATTTTGAGGGCGAAATTCTTTTTAAGGGGGGTAGAATGTAACACCCAAGACTTTTATGTTATATAAATCATCAAAGGAATCTTTTTCTACACAACACTTGCTTGGCTTGCTTTACACGCAATCACGCCCTTCCTCGATAGCTTGCATCGTACGCAATACCGAGTTTCACTAAACAACAATATGCTATTAAAACTAGCCGTTATGAATATTAATAACCACTTTTTGAAATTTTATAAATTTTATTTTTCAAAATGGACTTCATTTTTGGACTCAGAATATCGAAATTAGCATAGGGTGAAATTTTGGTATTTTTCTGAAAACTTTCAATTTTTGATGAATAGTGAAACCACAAAGTGGTAGGTTAAAAACTGAATTTTGCATAAAACATAATTTTACCGCTTCTGTGAATGGAATTTCAAAAATCCGACAGACATGGTTGATATCAGTAAGTAAAATGTGCTTCAATGAGATAAAAATAATTTTTTTGGTGAATAGTAACTTTTTACTTTTTTTTACCGCGGTTAATAGTAAATAGGGTAACTAAGGGTAAATATTATATTAATATTACCCTAACACATGTCCTAATTCTATTGGACAAGTGTAATTCGACCAAAAACAAACTTAGGAATAAAAATATGACCATTTAGGCCCACTTGGATTAGATTAGGACATTTATTATTAATTTATTTAAAGAAGGGTTAAAATATTTAAAATCAAAGTTTAATAAGTAAATCATTTTTAATATGGGGTTATACATAAGATAAATTCAACTATAAATATTAATTAGAAAGATAAAAACATTTCCTACATAATTGTATTTTATTTGTAATTTTTAGACATTAAATAATTTAATTTATTTATGACACAATGATGATGCAGTAATTATCTTATTAATGAAATATTGACATAATTGATGTTATAAACACCAAAATAAATGTAATTTGAGACTTTTTATGAATTCCACTAATTTTATAGGTTACTATGATATATTAATGTTGATTTAATCAACTTGGTTCGAACATATAATTCTGTTATGACTTTCACAAAAATCATATGTCAAATAGTGTCAAAATTGACACAAAATAGTTTTTAAATAAAATATTATATTATTAATTGTTATTTTATTCCTAAAAATCTAAGGTTCGGCCAAATGACTTAGATAAGGATATATATATTAATAATAATCAATTTGGGGTTCGTTTGGCATATTATAGTAAGTGTATTAACCATATAGTGAAAGAAAACAAAAAGACACGGTAAAAGTTAAATTATTTAACTTAGAGTTAAATCTAATTGATAAGGTTAAAATAATTCCTTAAACTTGTCTAAATCCTATTGGTTGATAGGATTTCGACCCATCCCCACTTTATCTTCGAAATAAGACCCTTTTGAACCATTATAAACCGATTTTGACTTTAATATAATATAATATTTTGAGATATTCCTAAGGTGCCCCTCTCCTCCCTTATAAAAGGGAACCTCCTCCCCCTCCTCCTCACACCAATTTGAGCACTCAAGATCGTCCAACCCCTGAAATTTTCTCCTCTCTACTTCCCTAGAATAATCCTAGAGGTCCTGGTCTTCTTCAAAGACCCAGCTTAGTTCCCTAAGTGGAGGATTCAAAGAGGCGTTCCAAAGAAGAGGTAATATCCATTACCGATCTTTTCAATTTCTTTCTTCTTCAACTTCTTCTTATTTATTTGTTTCATAATAAAGTAACAACATCAGTATTACTTACATACTGATATGTTATTATAAATATGAAACAACCCTAATTCACCTTCTATCCATCCCACGGAAAAATGAAATCACCGCGCGTGCGTACGTACAGAATATCGTCTCCACGCCGTGGTGTAATCTATTTTTCCACCATCACTTTACAAGGATGGGTATAATGGTGTAATGAGTAACTATTTATGATTATTATAAAGTAATATTGATACTGAAATAATATATATATACTCCAATACAGTTCCACAATCATAGGAACGATATCATCACTCGTGCGTACGTACGGAATACCGTCTCCACTATGTGATGCGACTCTTTCTACATGATCATCATTACATAGTAATTATATAAATGAATTGAATAAATAAATATGATATATGTTACACTAATACCATTCTGGATATAAGGTATCTATAACATTAAAAGAAGAATAATAATGTATTCGGCAAAACACGCATAAGAACAAAAGGCAATAAAGACCCGAGTAACAAGTAACAATGAAATATTACTAACAAGAAGCTAAGAATATGACCATATATGATATCATATCAATATGTATGATTCTGGAATAAGTCAATAACATTATTTAAACCATTATACAGGAGCTTCGGACACGTTCAAAGCAAAATCGGACCTATGGTAAGGGAAATTTCACAATCTCATTTTTATCCGAGATTGTTTATACTTTGTTATTTACTGGGGTGTATTTTATCATCCACATCCTTGTTTCCTCAATATTTAATATTATTTCCATCCATCTAAAATTGTTTAAATCCAATTTTACCCTTTGGTGAGTTTTTAGTAAAAGATATGAAAGGAATGTTTTGTCGTTTTTCGTACGAGGTACTTTTTGACTTTTCCGACAAAAGTACGAAGAATGTTTTTTTAACTTATACGACATGAATGGATTTTTAAAACATTATTTCCAAGAAGATTCCCTTAAAAGTTTTCAAGTTTATTTTTAATCAACTTCTTTTAGTTTAAAATAGTATGACATGTTATGAAAGGATAAATTTTTTTGAGTAGAAAAGATATTTTCCTCAAGAATGGAGTTCAAGAGTTTTATCAAAATTATTTTTCATCTAAGACAATATAGGGTTCTGTTTCTATCCCTATTATAACATGGATTTGATTATGTTGTGATGTAAATATTTTTATGAATTCCTTTATATTATATGAATTGTTTTATGATGTTACGGTGTTTAAGAATTCCATTTTTATTACATGGGTTACGCTATGATGTATGGTTTATGATTATGTGGCACACATAAGAAAGGATTCATTATAAGATGGGTGGGATCTATATCTCCCTCCAATGCATTGGGTAAAGACTTTATATCTCATGATATAGACATGGCTGGAACGGTAGGTTATACCGGTTCAGTGAAACAGGACTGGAACGAGGGTGACTCAGTTCAGAAAGGGACTTTGTCCACTAAGATAGTCTTGGCAATGAGTCATGACTAACAAGAAATGATTTTCCTTGATTATGTGTGTATTCCTCAATGTTTCAAGTTTCATGTTATGATTATGGGGATCTCATTTTCACTTCTATGATTTATTCCATTTTATGATTTTATGATCTCTTTTGCAGGTTATGATTTTCAAAAAGATATGATATGATTTTTATTTCCTTTATTTGCCCTTGCTGAGCATTTGAGCTCACCATTTTATGTTTTCTTTTCCCCAGCTCAGGAAGATGGATATTAAGTAGAATATACTAAAAGGGACCCTAGATATGATGAAATAAATGGGAGACACTGTAGAAGATTTATGAACCAGTTGTTTATGTTTCCCAGTTTCTAAAGACACTATACCTATACGGTCCTTTGTGGTTTTGTCATATGTTGTTATAAGTGTGCTTCAATTTTGAATTATTAACAATGTATGTAAAGTATGGGTCGTTATAATGACAGTCTTGTATATTCTAGATGTAAATAGGAGCAATGAAAACATCTAAGGGTTTTTTTTAAAACCTTAAAAGAAAAGAAACTTTATATTAAATTTATAAATTGTGTTTTTTTGTGGAAAATGATTTCATTTCATGGTAACATTTTAAATAATAATAGAATAATAGTTGATCATAACAAAAAAAGTGGTTGATGAATATCCAATATGTACAAATATTACATAGAATAATAGTATTCTTGATTAGCATGTTTTTAGTGATAGTTTGTTAAAAATGTTACACAATTATCTAGCTTGCCAACTATGTTAACAGGAAAAGGGGATTAATTTATTTGGATAGTTGAATGTGATGTTTTTTATGTAAATAAAGATGATTTTGGAGAATGACCCAGTTTAACCATTTCATTCATGAAATGGTAAGTTTTTCATATACAATTATGCTTCATTGAATGGACTTTGTTGTGTTCTGATGCATAATGATTAGATAATTTCTTAAGCATCAAGACATCTAAGCCTTGTGAGTTAAATTTTCCCACGCATTATTTAAATTTGGTAGCTATGGTTTTTACTTGAATATTTGGAGGCACCATTAATAAGGATCCAAATGGAAAATATATACAGATAATAAAAGTATAAATTGTATATTCACTAATAAGAAATTAATCCTGAGACAGAGAAGATGTATCGAACTGATAAAGGATTTTGATTGCATAATCAATTACCATCCTGGTAATGAAATCAATGTGGTGGATGCTTTGAGTTGAAAACATCAAGCATCGTTAACCATGTTATGTTTGGAACATGATCCATTGATTAAGGATTTGATGAATTTGGGCATACAATTTGTTAGTGTATGGAATACATCTGTTTTATTTTAGGTTTTAGTGTAGTCATCATTATCAGAAAAAATTATGAATACACAGAAGGAAGACCGTGAGAAAGAAAAAAGGTATAATTTGATAAAATATGTAAGTTTATAGAATTTAACCTTACGAATGATTTTGTTTTATTATTTGGAAAAAGGGTGTGTGTGCTATGTGATTCCTAGTTAAATAATTATTTGTTTATTGATGCTCATATTTCTTCATTTCCAGTTCATCTTGTAAGTACTAAGATGTACAGTGATCTTTGGGAGTATTAAAGTTTGAATGAAATTAAACGAGATATTATTGATTTTACTAGCAAATGTTTTACATGTTCACAGGATAAAGCAGAGATGCAGTTTATGAAGGGGATGCTTCAGCCTTTTCCTATGCCCGAGTGGAAGTTGGAGAATATATCCATGGAATACATTGTGGTAATACCTAAGACTTCTCCATGTAACAATGTGATTTGGGTTATTATTTATCAGCTGAAAAAATATGCTCATTTACATTCTATTCAAGATACAATGTCATCAGACCAAATTTTATGGCATTATCTCAAAGATATTTTCAGGTTACTTGGTGTTCCTTTTTTAATTTTATCTAATTAGGATCCCGAGATTACATATTACTTTTGGAAGGGGCTTCATAAGTCATTGGGTATAGAATAAAATTTAAGTAATGTTTTTTCATCCTCAATCAGATGGGCAGTCGGAATGTATAATTCAAACGTTGGAGGATATGCTTCAAGCATGTTCAATGGTCTACCAGGGAATTAGTGATCAACATATTTATTTAGTTTATTTTACTTATAATAACAGTTTTCATTCTAGTATACAGATGGAACCTTTTGAGACATTTAATGGGAAGCAGTGTTGAACTGAAGATTTTTTGGGATTAATTTAGGGAACGAAAGTTGATGGGACTAGAATTGGTAGAAGAAGTGGAAGAGGAAGTGAAGATGATCCAGCAACACATGGGGATAGCTCAGTTTAGGCAGAAAAATTATATAGATAACATAAGGAAAGACTTCTGTTTTGATTTAGGTGACCATGTTTTCCTCAAAATCTCTCCTTGAAAAGTGTGGTGCATTTTGGTAAGAAAAGAAAGCATTGTCCGCGATTTATTGGTCCATTTTAAATCACAGAGAAAGTTGGAACAATTGTATACTGAGTATCTTTCCCTCTGTGTTTGTCTTAGGTAATCAATGTTATTCACGTTTCGATGTGGAGAAAGTATATGCCTGATTCTTCACATGTCTTGAGTCCAAAAGTAGTTTTATTCGAAGAGAACCTTTATTATGAAGAGAAACCAGTTCAAATTCTTGATCATAAGGTATATGTATTATGGAATAAGGTAATCCACCATGTAATGGTTTTGTGGAGAAACCACATTGTTGAATAAGAATCACGGGAATCTGAAAATTATATGAAAGAAATGTACCCCCACTTGTTTAACGAGTAAATAAAATTGAGAGGATGTAATTTATTAAAGGTGGGGATAATGTAACACGCCAAGGTACAAAAATAAATAAATAAAATGCATGAATCTTTGATTTATGTAGATATTTATAACTAGTCATTAAACATAATTTTTCTACTTCTATGTTTTGAATTTCGAGAAACGACCATCTATAATTATTTTCTTTAAGTTATTTTGAGTCTGATGGAACCAACATATTTTTTAGTGAATAGAAACATACCCTGATGAATAGTAATATGAATTGTAATAAGACCCTAATTAATAGAAAATTGTGATATTATTTTATTTTTGCAAGTCTTTAATATAATGGAATCTTGGTTAATTAGTCAATGTATATTAAAGTAGTTATAGAAATAAAATTGTTATTTTTTGAATTTTGTATGATTTTATATAAAAATTAAATTAATAAAATTTAAAATATTATTTTAAAAAAATGGATTTAATTTTCGAATTATACATGTTGATAAATGGATAGGAAGAATTTTTCGGATTTTCTAAATTTCATGAATTCTTGATGAATAGTGAAATACGGTAAAATAGAATATATTCAAATTATTAGTTAAATACACTATTTGGGACATAATAATTGATGTAAGACCACTTGGTTTAATCACACATGACATTACTATTATTTGGGGTCACATGAATTAAGATTATTCATAGTCTTTAGAATAAAATATTGTAATAATGATTTAAATAATGTAAAATACCTCCTCTCATCGAATATAAATACCACCCTCATTCCCCACTTCCTCCCACACCTCTCAATCCTTGAGAATTGTATAATGTTTTCCAAATTACCTCCCCAATTTCCTTCCCCAAGTCCAATACCTTTTTTTCTCACCCAATGGAAAAAATCAAAGGCCATATAGAGGATCTCAAGAAAAAGAGATGAAGAGGTTGGAAATCCTCTTCATTTTCATGTGTTTTACATTCCTTCCCATTTATTTTATAGTCTCTTCAACTAATCTAATTAAATAATAATGAATGATTCAGAAATATTTTATATTTTGGAAGTTTTCATGATCATAGAAAACCATCATCATTATTCTTTTACTCTCCCACTTATTCAATGAAATGACATTGTTTTTGATATGTCGAATTACCGACATCATGGATGATGTGATTTCAATTTGCATTAATTCATTCTTGTCAGGTCATGAAACTATTTTTAGGATTGAACAAGGTTATAATATATGTATTATGTCTCCAAAATGGTTTCTTAATTCTTTTATACACCTTTTTTTAATTTATATTACAAAATGAGGTCTTTGTTATCATAGAACCACTAAAATTATCTAAACCAACATTATTAATGATTTATCTTATGAATCATTCTCATTTCAGAATTAAAAATGATAAATTTTAAAATTTACTTTTTTAGAAATATGTAACTAACATTTCATTCAATTTCTGGAGTTTCACTCCAAATAGACAAGAATATCCATCATGAACCGATCATGGAAACCATGTAATCAATGCACTCACCAAAATGAATATATCAAAATATTACATATAAATGTGTTAAATGATGTTGTTAAATTATCATATAATGTATTATAGACATCAATATGTTTCATTAATATATTAATAACACCATTTGAACCATTATACAGGTGGTTTAAAAACATTTTATGTAAGAAAAACCTGAGGTAAGGGAATTATAAACCCAATTTCCATTCTTTTGGTTAACCATATTCATTATTAATTATGTGGTACTAAGATTAGTGGTATAATAATTTTTTGCTTATATTATGATACAATAAGTTTATTTACAGTGTATACAGATATCCATTTAGTTGTACTAATTATCACTCTATTTATATTTTAATGTACTTTCGTTTCAAAATCATTTTAAAACCCTCTTTAATAAATTTCAAAATGAGTGGTTTTTACATCTATATCAAATGAGCAGTTTCTCTTTATTTCAAGATACATTATTACCATGATCTGGTCCTTACACAATACATATGTTTTTTTGAGCCTATTATAGCTCAAGTTATATTGGTTTGTTCCCATTAAATCTCATGATATGTTGGTTTGAGCCCATTATAGCGCAAGATATGATGGGTGAGCCCCATTACATCTCTCCAATGCATTGGGTAATTTGGAGATGGAAGTCGAAAAAAATTTTATTCCATGTGTAATGGTGAATGTTAGAGTGATATTGTAAATATTTCCCAAGTAAACAACATGATGTTTCTATTCGAATGAGATTTTATGATTATGGATTTTATTGGATTTTCTGTTATCACATGACTAATACTTTCTTTCTTTATATCTCTTATTGAGTTTTATACTCATCCAATGTTTTTAAAATGTTTTTCCGGAGGATATAAGGATTAGTAATAGAAATAATTGAGTCTAGATGTTTGATATGTAGCATTCTTAGAGAAATCAGGTTCTATGTTTAAATGTGTTACATTTTGAAAAAAATGGATACTATTTTAGTAGAATCCTCTTGAATGAATGTAGTTAGTCATGTATGTAAGATATCCTAATTCAATAAATATCTAAACCTTAAAAGATTATGAATGTTTAATAATGTATTTCCTTGTCTAAAATTCATTATTAAGTATAATTTTAAAGATGGGTCTGTATAATTATTGATGGGATGGAATAAAAATGTATATTGCAGATTTCATGATGAAATTTTTAACTTGAATACATGATAAATCAGAGAGGTATTTATCAAAGGGGATGTTTCAGCCTTCTCCTATGCTAGAGTGGAAATGGGAGAATGTATTTATTGACTTTGTGGTGGGAATACCTACGACTTCACGAGGATACAATGTGACTTGTGTTGTCGTTGATCGACTAAAAATTCTTCACATTTTCTTTCTATTCGATATTCATTGTATTTGGATCATATTTCCCGAATGTACCTCATTGAGAATTTCCGGTTACATGGGGTTACTATTTTCATTGTATTTAAATGAGATCCTAGGTTCAATTCTAATTTTTTCAAGGTCCTTCAAATGTATTTGGGAATAATTTTAAATTTCAGTACAAATTTTCTTCATAAATCAGAAGGGTAGTTAGAACGAATGATTCATTCTTTAGAGGATAATCATATAGCTTGTTCAATTGACTACCAATGATGTTGGGACCAAATTTTTTCATAATTTTAGTTTTCTTATAATAACAGTTTTCATTCCAGTATACAAATGGAACTTTATGAGGCATTTTATGGGTAACAGTGTAGAATTGCTTTTTGGGATGATGTTAGGAAAGGATGTTGATGGGACTAGACTTAGTAGAGAAATTTCTTGGGAAAGTGATGATTATAGAGAAAAATGTGAGGAAAGGACAGAGTAGGTATAAAAGTTATGCAATCAATAGAAGGAAAGTCTTTTCATTCGAGGAAGGTTATCATGTTTTTCATAGAATCTCACCGTGGGAGAGTGTTATGAATTTTGGTAAGAATTAAATTCTATGTCCACAGTTCATTGGACCATATGAAATCCTAGAGAAGGTGGATCCAGTTCCCTGGAAAGTATCTATTCCTGTAGGTTTATATTAGTTATAAAATGTTTTTACTTTTTTGATGTTGAGAATATATGTGCCAGATTAATTTCATTTCTTGAGCCCAGAATCAGTTCAGGTGGAAGAGAACCTTTCTGGGGAAGAGAAACCCGTTCAGATTCTTGATCAATGGGAATAAGTATTTCAGAATAATATAATCCACTAGGTAATTGGTTTTTGTAGAAATGATATTGTTGAAGAAGAATCATAGGATTCTGAAAATCCTATGAGGGGAAGGTACCCTCACCTATTTAATAAGTACATAAAATTTTGAGGACACAATTTTAGAAGGATGGGATAACGTGACACCATACAGTTTTAAAAATAAATATAAATCCATGAAACATTGTTTTATGTAGATATTTATAACTACACTTCAAACATAATTTATCGACCTCTATATTTTGAATTCTAGGAAACAGTCATTTATAATTGTGATCGGTATGTTATTTGGAATCTAATAAGACCAACTTGTTTTTTGGTGAATAGTAACATACTCTAATTAATAGTAATATTAATAGTAATATGAGCATAATTAATAATAAATTTTGTCATTATTTTATTTTCTTAAGGCTTTAGAATAATATCAACTTTATTAATTTTTCATGTTGATAAAAAAAGTGTTATAAATTTAAACTAGTTATTTTTTAATAAATTGAGATTTTATTTAAAAATGAAATTAAAAATATTTAGAAAATTATTTTCTAAAAAATGTAGTTCATTTATGAATTCTACACATGAAAAAATGGTTAGGGTGAATTTTTTGGATTTTTCTGAAATTCATTACTTTTTTTGAATAGTGAAATTCGGTAAAATTACGTATATTCAAATTATCAGTTAAATACACTATATATGACTTCATAAGTTATGTTAGTCCAATTGGTTAGAACTAAAAATCTATTATTACTATTTTATGTCACATTAATTAAGGCTATTCATAGTCTTGAGAAAAAATATTATAATAATTATTATAATAATGTAAAATACATCTTCTCCTCCACTATAAATACCACCCTCATTTTCCACTACCTCCCACACCTCTA
Source organism: Viscum album (assembly GCA_963277665.1). Classification (NCBI taxonomy): domain Eukaryota; kingdom Viridiplantae; phylum Streptophyta; class Magnoliopsida; order Santalales; family Viscaceae; genus Viscum; species Viscum album. The sequence continues at coordinate 1,262,555,606 of OY728122.1, forward strand.
AAGCCAAGATCCTTACCTATGTTCTACCCAATACACATACCAGGTCTCTTCCCCATGTCTTATATCCTTTGGTCTCACTAAACAACCAATACTAAAGAATTTAGGAAGGATCTCATAGGAAATAAATAAAGTGGCAAACAACATCTTCTATTTTCTTTCTTTTCATTTCATTTTCATTTCTATTCTTCTTCATTCATCACCTCCCATTATCCAAGAGAAATGAATGATCTGGTATCTTACATATTTTATCTTCCATCCTGTTTAATGAAGACTAAAAATTATACTTCTTATCCTCACCCACTTATTTAAGAAAATAAAACACCGTCTGTTATGTGCTGACATACTGACATCATGGATGATGTGATTTCAATTTCATTCACGTCCTTTAAGACTGGTCATGAAACCAATTTTTGCTTGAACCATATTATTATTTATTTATTAAATCATATATATGTTTTTGTAATCATTTTTACACTTTTAGTTAATTTATATAACAAAATGTGTTCTTTATGAACGAAGAATCGGCAAATGACCTAAAAAAATATCAATAATGTTATATCTTATAAAAAATACTGATGTTAGAATTAAAAATAATAATTGGTATAATTTATAGTTATAGAAATATGTAAATACTAATCCATTCCATTTCTATATTTTCAATTCCAATGGAAATGAATATGCAACATGAAATGATCATGAAAATCATGTAAAGAACACACCCAAAACAATGTAAGGAACAAAATACTAACAATTAAAGGGAGAAATTATGTAATGAAATGATCATTTGAGGTATTATAAATTGTAATATTTTTATGTATAATATTATTAACACTATTTTAACCATTTTACATTATATTTCAAGGATTTGTAAGTAAGAAAATCCCAAGGGAAGGGAATTCAAAACCTGATTTTTATTGTTTGGTTTAATATTCTACGTCAATATTTATGTGGTATTAAAAAATTGAGATCCTTTTTTAAAATTTTATGTTTAATTATCTTTATTTACAATTTATATACATATTACATCAACTCTATTATGTCCCACATCAATTATATGATATTCATAAGTAACTTTTTTTTTTCAAAAACCGTTCATTAAAATTCTATTATATGAAATTCCAAAGCAGTCCTTTTATGAAATTTCTCATTTTGTATGATTGTGTTATGGTTCTAAGGTATTTTTTATGGTTATAGGTGGGACCTATATCTCCCTCTATTGCATTGGTTATGTATATTTTGTCAGTCGGTTGTATGGTTTCTCCAAGTGTAACTATTATGGTTCCACAAATTGTAAGGTAACCGTGAGGGTTACAACTTATGAGGTAGCTGAGATGGTTATAAGATCATTTGAGTAGTTACCCATGAAACCATTATGGAACTATATATGTTCTTATGTTTTTGAGAAAATTTTAGAGATATCATGTTTAACAATTTAAATATATATGGGTGATAAGTATGTCTTTTGAAAATGATTTCATACATTATAATGTGTTCATAAAAAAGTATGTTATTTCATTATTTTTATATCCCTAAATGAAATTTTTGGGCTCATCCCATGTTTTTAAATGATTTTCCTAGGTTATAAGGATTTTTATGAAAATAAGGAATCCATTATAAATGTTTGTAGAATTTTCAATGAAATCATGTTTTATTTGAAATATTTTATAATTTGGAAGAGATGAATACTATTTTATGGTATCCAATATGTATTAATATGTAATGTTATGAATTTATTATTTCCCAATTCTCTAAAGCTCTAAAAATGAACAATCCAAAATGTTAAAGGAAGTGATTTATCAATAAATTCAAGATTATGTAATGTAATATGTTCAGATCATTATATAAACAGACTGGAACATGTATTAATATCTTAATGAAGTTATGAATGAATAAAATTCATTTTTTAACTGATTGTGAAATTTTATTTAAGAGAAATTTTATCTTAAGTCCCACTTACACATTGATCCTTCTTTAGCCCATAGAAACTTAGGATGAAATTATTGGGATTTAGCCATGTTATAAGTTATTATTTCTATTTCTATCCATCTCATTTTAATTTTCATTATATTCAAATCAATTAATGTTGGAGATGTGTTTTTTCATGGTTGATATGGGATGTTGTTATTGATAAGATAGTGTAGGGTGGTTCATGGTATTTTGGGGGAAGGCTGATGATTTTATTCATTAAATTTATATTATATATCCCGCTTTTATTATAAATATATACATATATATATATATATGTGAGTTTTTTATTGTTTAGGTCAAGAATATCCACATTATAATCAATGATCTAAAAATAATTAGGTAGGTGGTGGATGTGAAACTTATCCGAGGATTGATTTGGAATAAAATAATGTGAAAGAACAAATGGATTTTAAAACGGGAGAATTAAAAATTTCCATTACTATACCTATGATATTTATCATATTATTTTATGTAGTGGATGTAAATTTTATTCCAATATTGAATTAAAAAACCATAAAATAGTTAATAATAAGAGAGGTTTATTTTTCATTATGATTACACTGTATGTGGTACATATGTACACACATTGGGGGAGTGTGTGAGATTGAATTGTATATGGTGAGGAGACTTTTAGTGATATTTTGATTTTTATATCATGTATTGTATTCTACAGTTTAGTATCATACTTATGACTTACTATAATTTGTAAATTATTTCTTATCTACCATTATTCATAAAAACATTTGATTCTTATTTTGAAGCCCTGGTGATTAATTGTGATATATATCATTAAAAGGAGGGAAAATGTTGTTTCAATTCTAGTAATTGGATTGGATCCTGTAAATGATGTATAATCATAACTCCAATTAAATTTTAGCCTTGCGTGATGATTGGAAAAATAAATAGTGTGGTAAAACATAAATTTCATCAGTGTTGATGAAAATGGGAAAATGATTTTTGAATGTGAATAAATTTCATGAATTTCATTGTTTAAATGAATCATGATTTTGGATTCATTATAGGGTATGTGATGTGATTTTAAAAATAATTATTTATCTCCAGTTTTTTTAGAATAAAAATTTTAAAAAATAACATGTTGATGAATGTATCTTTGCGGTTTTGATTATAAGGGTTTTCTAAATAAAGATAAAATATTTGACAGTGGGCGTATTTGATACCTTTTAATTATATCAACTAATTAGATGAATAGTATATGAGAATAAATTAATTAATAATTTATTAATGTTTAGTTTCCTGGAAAATACTTCGATATTTTGAATCATAATAAAGGTAAAAATTTAGAAAAATACAAAGGAAAATGTGGAAAATTTGGAACAAAAGATAAATTTTGTTGGACCGAGTACCATTGCAGCATTACAATGGAAAATAACATAGAATATGATACTTATGATTGAATTGATAGTGAATAAGAGTGGTTTGAGAGGAAAAAACCAGTTAATAATGACAAAAATTTTGTTCTAGTACATGATTTTGATGATAGAAATCATGTATTTTATACATGATGTGTAAATTTTCATGTTGTGAACCATTTAAAATACATAAAAATATTAAATGTATCCTAGAATAGGGAGTTCATGTGTCATGAAGTGGCACATAGTGTCACAACATGACACATGCCATTTTGACCCATAGAACATTTCACTTCTTAATGAATACAATGAAACCTTATAGACTCAAAGATTAAATGTCTTGTAATCCTTACACGGAATGATATTTTCCTAAATAGTATAAGATCACAAATTTTCAGAGTTTCTTTGATGTGAATTTTTTTAATAACATAAATATATATTTAAAAATTATTTATACCCTTGGAATCAATTTCATTAACAAGATACTTATAAATAAGGATTCCATATAAGGGATATGATATTCCATTCAAGGTGTGGAGAGGAAAATCTTATGAGAGGTTCTTGTAGGGTTCTAACATCGAATTCTTCATAGAAAGGTTTCCATTTTAGTTTATATTTTCTTAAATTTATTTAAAAATAAATTCTTTCTAGGTTTAATTCAAATCTATTAAATTTATTCTTTATATTTCTCAATTTATTTTTCAATTTTGATGTTATTTATTTTTTCCTCATTCAAATTAATATTTAATAATTTTTTCATTATTTCAATCATGTATTGACCTATTTTTAATGGTTTAATCTTTATGTCAAGCATTCCATTTGTTTCCCTTGTTTCATTTAATTCCATCTGGTGTGGGTTATCTGATTAGTATTAGGGTTTGAGACTAGGGTTGGCATTAACCTAATAAATGTATAATGATTAAAAATAGATAATCCTATGGCATGTAACTTGGTATAAAATAAATTTCAATCTCATTCAACAACATTATACCTAATAATGAGAGGTGAAATTCGAATGACCATAACCTAGTTGGAGAAGATCAAGGTAGGGCCAGTATCCAATAATTATTTCATTCTAGAATCGACACTTCATGTGTTTAGGTTGTCAATTACATGGGAACAATGAGTCTTTACCTTACATGGATTATCTAATTGGATAATCCATGGTTAATTTGTATCACATTCACTTCTTTACAATGTATGTCATAGGAATATACCATGATTAATTTAGGATTATATTTTTATTATACTTTGAAATAGATCATTTTTAATTCCTTTTCATACATTGTAAATTTCATTTTGTTTTGGTAAATTAGAATATTAAAAATTTACAATTGTAGTTACCCAACATTTGGTCAATAATTTTCGTCCACATTTACCTCTCTATATGTGTTTAATTCTGTAAATACACTTTCCTATGTGTTTGTTGTTATTGTTTTTAAGATAAAATAAAAACACTATGACTAGACCCATGGGAATTAATGACACCCTATAGGCATTTCACCTCATAATTTTGTGAGAAATCTAGGTTCGTGACTATTGGGTAACCAAAGCTCCAACAAGAAAATTTTTCATGGTTATAGTCTTCTCATCTAAATCAATGCAACAGATAAGAAATACATCAAAGTTTTAGTTTAAAATATCCCTCTTATGAACCTGGATGTAATAGTTAGAGAAATTGACTACTCATCATAAAAAATTCTGATATCAAGATCTATATAAGGTTAACGTGTCATTTTGGTGTTTTTATAAGATGGGTGTCTTCAAAACATTTGGTGAATTATCTAGTTCTGTGGTAGAGTCAGCAGAGTTTAACTATTCCAATATAAATTCAAAAAAATGATATTATTCTATAATAGTTTATGATGATGCATGTTTCATACTAATCTGGATCTACCATGGATGTATAATAATTCTCTAATGTATCTCCTAGAGCATTTTGTAAATGGGTGACATGATTTAGTTCTATATCAAAGTGTGATTCAACCCTCAACCCCCAAACCTAATTATGTAGTAAGATCGTCTCATCAATTATGATAGAATAATCATCATTTATCTTATTAATGACCATCTCAAAGGGATTGTTGTTTCTTCTGTGAGTCCCTATTATTTCCCAAGCTAACTCAAATTCTTTATTGAGGGCATAGTATTAAGAGTCATTGTTACTACAACCCCTTGATAATAAGAAAGAGTTTGGTGGACTTTACTTTTCAATAAATATGAGAATGACACCCAATTTATGTTTAATAAGAATATGTTCTTCCATATTATTATCTATTGGTCTTATTAATTCAACATCTGTGAAAATTTTCCATATTTTTTTTATATTATTATATAAATAGGATTTGCACAAATTGAAGATTATTAATCACCAAAACTTCATTGGCCAAGGGATGTTCTGTGAGAATATTTGTTAAGACCATAAATTTTATCACCATATTCATTATGAACTAGATGCCAACCTATTTTAGAAATGGAGCCCATCCTTCTATACATCATGTCATCATAAAAATTTAGGATATATATAAGAATTAAATTTCAATATATCAAGTAGAACTTATTCTAATGTAGATTGTGTGGTAATTTATGAGTTGTAATGATCAGTGCAAAACATGTCTTCTCAAATTCGGAGTTCTGGGTCACAATATAATGTATCATTTATTTGTGATCATAATGTATTTTTTTCACTGTCTTCATCATATTTATCTGCAATGATGGACCCTATGGATTATTCCATAATTATCACATATAATATGATAAAACTTCCCTCAACTGGAGGAATTAGCACTATAGTGATAAGTAGGTATTCATTAATGTTATTTAATGGTTATTATAAATCCCCAATCCAGTAAAATATGATCCTCTTTATCATCAACATGTTGAGAGGAAAACTCTTGTATGTGGGGTTTTCTACAAAGTGGAAAACGTATTAAAGAATTTTCAATTTACCTCTCATATCTATAAAAATTTTAGGGGGTGACATAACTAGAATTTCCTTATTTTTCCATGGATATACTTTGATTCTATGATATTGTTCCAAAGAGCTGTGTTTTTTTCATGAATAAATGTTTAGTGATCATTTTTGGGGGTTCATTTTCAGACTGTGTTCTCGCATTTTGTGAAAAATGATTTCCAAATATCAAAGGTTATCATATCATTATCACAATTTTACATTATACTCATCAACAAAACACATTACTGATATTATAGTGATGGGTTTGAAGATGTGGCACATGGAATGTTGATATGAAGCACCATAATTCTTTACACTAACATAAATCACCCTATAGAAGAATAATCCTTGAGTCCCTAAAGATATTATATTCATCATATTTCAGGTCAATTCATATTATTTTTTATCTAAAATAGAAAACCATAAATGAATGGTTTTAATGTCAACCTATTTCAACAATCTAGAAGTTTATAATTAGAAACATGTGGAAAAATTTATAGTATTCCAATTAAGGTATTTGTAGTCAATGGTAACCCTAATCATTCCAATATTTTTCATGTCAGGGACATGTATTGTGATCCATTTCGAGTACAAGAGTTTTATATCATAGTTTTATTTAATAATATTTTCAATTTCATCTTTTCCCATGGTTTTATTCATCAGATGTGTTCTTTTGTCTTCTAGAATTTGACCACAGTGATGTCATAGTAATCTAATATGATATGTAGTGATGCTTTGATCATGTATTTCCATTAAATTGTAAATCTATGAAAAATATATTTGTGATTCTTAATAAAATAGATATAACGTTCATGACTATCTAATAGAATAATTAGGCTGATCAACATCAATCGAAGATCCTTCTCTATACCATGATTTATCCATCATATTTCATATATAGTTGAGTAAACTTCTTCATCCAATGTTTTTAGAGCATATCTAATTTCATATTATTCCAATTATTCGCTTTTATCTTTCTCCTCCTTTTCACCTTTTTTTGATTTAAATAGAAATGAATATAAAAGGTAATCAATATGGTTCGGGAGGAGGTAATTATCTTGATATTCATATTTCAATAATTATATAATGTCTTCTTCCTATTTAGTAGATAGAGTGGTGTCTTGATGATGTTATGAAAATTAATTTGGGGAATATTATTTTGATGTATCATCATAAGTGGGGAAATCAAATACTTTTTAAGATCACTATGATCTAATTAAAATGGATAATCTCCTGATGACTCATGAGACCATATATAAATCTGAACATATTCTATCTACTTAAATTATGGGAAAAAACATTTTTATCACCATGGTCCTTGAATAGGTTAGTCATGGTCATTCCCAGACCATTCAGGGGGGTACCATGATTAGAACTATCAATAATGGGTATCTTCCCATCTCTCTGTTAGAATCTTGAATTGATATAATGATATTCAAAGTATTTGAATAGGGATTTCTCTTCAGTTAACATCCTAGTAATCCTATTTCTACTGTATTTTATTCATTGATGATATGATAAAGGTATCACTACATGTGGGTGCATCCAAGTCATTCCATGCAAGACATTAAGTGCTTTATCTTTCATGATGACCAGGAATTCAGATTCTAATGATATATCTCTTAATTGATCTTTGGGATTAATGTTGATGAAGACTATTTATTTAATTTTACAATACCATTTCTTCATTATAGTGGAATGTGATATATTAGAATAGTTATATCCAAATATATGGAGTGTTCATACTAAGATGTGGTTAACCCCTAATATATATTCAATGGATGATCATGGAATTTAATTTTAATATATCTTTATATATATGTAAAATTTTATAGTATGTTCATGTATAAAAGAAACTCTATTCGGTTATGTGATTGGGATAGACACATTATATTCTCTAGGGTCAACCATGGCACTGTAAACCTTGACAAAATTAACTTATGCTTAATATTCATGACGAATCCATAAAGCCCTTAAATTTTCTTCTCATAGGCAATATAAGATATTTTGAGAATTTTGAGTTGAATGTCTCACTAAATCTATGGATATGTACTTTAGAATATAATATTTTCTAGTTAAGTTAATAAGTTTTTATTTGGATATATTATACATAGTAGAGATATTATAGAATGAAAATCCCTGGGTAGATGAGTTGGGTGGTTGTTTAGATGTTTAATGAATCATTGCTCTTGGATTGGACTATTTTGGCCAACCTACCTATCTGGGATGATGAAACCATTTCAACCCATCGAGTAGATATTCTATAATGATTGTACCAAGAATACTCTTCATGATGGTGTGGTCATTTCCATACTCCTCATGTGCTCACTTATAAGATCTTCCTTGATTCCTAGAAGAAAAAACAACCCTAGAGAGGATGCCGATGGGATACTTTTTCTACCAATGACAGTGTCTTACCATAACTCCCTAGTTTCTATAACTTTTACATATATTTTACCAGTATGACATAGGGAAGATGAGTTCATAATTATACTCATCAACAAATAATTGATATACTATTTCAATTATATAAATGGAACTATAAATTAATTCTTCATCCTAGGAGGATTCTATCTAGAGGAACACCACTTCTTTTACAATTTTTAAGGATGGTTCCCATTTCTCTATTTGGCAGCGTAATGCCAATACCTTGGGGGATAAAATAAATAAATTATAAGAGGCTTAAATATATATTTGGAATCACTAAGATATTATTTGACTATTTTTATTTTATAGTATTCTAGTTGTTTCTCTTATTAGAAGACTGGACTTCAGAGTGTTGTGCCATTGATCGAGTCGGTTGTTCCATAAAATGAAACTGATTGAATAGTTATTATTTTTAATTATATGAAGAATATAAAATGGGTTTGATCGATTATTTCTCATGTACTATGTTAACTAAACTTCTATTAATATTTAATATCCACTTCTTCTTATTCCCCTTCTTCGCCTAGAGTGGATATATAGATAATTACTTCCTATGCTAGTGGATTTTAGAATCAACTATCGTTCCTTGAAAATACTTGAAAACAAAACATTCCACGATGTTTTTCATAGTGTTCGATGATAGGATCAGTAATATGGGAGCTCATCAAGACCAGTTTTATTAGGTCACTTGGGATCTTGTGCATTTGTCAAGTTATTCCCCATAGACACTGAAATTTAAATGGATCTTTCTCATATCATATGGAAGAAAAAAATATTCATTCGTTTCTAAAACTATGAATGTATATGTTCCTTTTTGTTATCTTGTTTGGAATATTTCCACTAATTCATCCATTCAGGTGGATGTTCCACTTGAGGAGGTGTGTGATATAGATTTAATGATGGCATAGTTTCCATTTTCGATGTAATAATTATTGTTTCCACTCTACCCATACCCTTCCCTTGATATGTCGACACAGGATGGTAGTTAGACATTGTTCAAAAGATAGTTTGTTCTATCCTTTTTTATACTAAGTAATGATATTGAAAGAAACATTGATACATTTATAGCGTATTCATTGTTCAATTTTCATTATAAATATTTTCAATGAAAATAAAAATAATGTCTTCTTGGGGTGACGCATGTTTATGGAATAAGTCAAACAATTCCTCCATGAAAAGAAATATGAAGACATATCAATTTATCTTTATTTATATTTTGATAGAGTTAGTGTTATTGTCTTCTAAAATGCTGAGATGTATTTATAGAGTAATTTTTTATTATAATCTTTCACCCATCATTTGATCTGGCTGTTAGAGTGGTATAAGAGGTGAAGGATGATCCCTCTAAAGTTTATAAAACACATATGTACTCAATATATTATAATTATTGTAGGTTCCCATCATGGGGACCCACTAAGACGTGATATGTGTAATATTATCTTCTAGATCCTCTATAACACTAACTATTGGGTATGTAGTATTACTAATGTTGGTGGGGGATGAGTTGCATCCACCCATTCAGGGTAAGGCTTCCCCATTGGTAATATTGTTGAAATATTTCCTTCAAAAACATCTAATCAAGCCTCAAGTGTCTCGAAAGGGTCAATGAGATGGGGAGAAAGATCAAATATTGAGGGATCCTATAAAATTAAAATAGAGGGTTTGTAAATCTATGGCATACACATTTATACTCATTTTGGGGAATACATAGTTGTTCAACTTTAATAATGCATTTGGAATAGCTATTATTGTTTACATAGGGGTGAGAAATCTTGATATCATGATGTTTTGGGGAACCAATATATCAGTGGTACGTAACCCATACTAAGACTTGTTTCAACTGTATTTTAGTTTCTATGATGAACCACATATGTTGATTTAAAATATCTTAGGGAATGAGATGTGGGTCTTCAAATATAACATATCACATATGGATGTTTCATAAAATTAATTCTACATTGATTTCTCTCAAATCCTTCATCTCATACTCATATGGAGAAAATATTTCCGTATGTGTGATAAGTTAAAGCACATTGGAAAGTTGATGAGATAAAACACCACCTTTACCCTTTTACTTGGATGTCCCTCAATATAGATTTAGTATTCGAGATGTAGATGGGATCTCTAAATTCATATGAAGATTATTGTTTTTTGTATGAACGCAATCGTAAATCATTTCTATGTAGACCATATTAGGTAAAGAAAACACTTCATCCTTTTACTATATATTGGAAACATGTTCTAAATCATTTATAGGTATCGTGATAATGACATTCCATAATGTTGAAAGCCGTTTAGGTAAAATATTACTTCAAGAATGGTTAGATGGTTAGTATCCTCTAGGAAATCCTCTAAAAGAACTGTGATCTCCAAGTGTGTTCCTACGTTTTGGAGATTACATTTTTCTCCATAGCGCCTCCTCATATCCATCAAAATTTCATATGTATTACATTTACTGAAGGATTATATTAAGGTAATATTCGATCATTTTTTTGTTCACATCCCTTAGGTGTAAATTTGGTCATTGGATAGGGAAAATTATTATGATTTGTTCTACAACACTCCCTCTAAATGATAAAAGATAAAATTACATTGTGGTGAAGGTTTTGGATAATATGTCTATAGTCCTATGGGTTGTGGAAGATTCTGTTCTGTTTTCAGTACCTTTCAGCATTGGTTTTCATGCCACAAATATCGTGTTAAAAAATATGAAAGACATTTAGGCATGGGTGAAGTTATATTGTGATGTCTACAGAAGTTGGGGATTTTATTTTTATTTTAAGGATAATTGTTTTCACCTATTCTAGGTCTGTTAAATTATCTTCATATGATCCATCAGGTTCCAAAGATATTGGCATTTCTTAAATAATGGATTAATTTTAGTTGGACTCTTGCTCAATATTTTCAAATGCTTGATGCTAGAGTATTTCATTATATTTCACTCTTATTTCATAAGTATTGAATAGTTGTTTTGGGATATGTTTTCTAGAATACAAACTTTTGAGATTAGAGCCTATTTCTCCAATCAATCATGAGGAAATGACCTTACATGATGTCAACCTAGGAGGTATTTGCAAATGGGGGAGCATGCTGAAATGTAATTAAACTTGTTTAACCCATTATTTGATATAAAAACTATATGGGGAATCAATGATTAGTTTATGAAACTCTTTTAACACATTAACACATGAACACTGATGGCGTCCTTGATATTTTCCCAATCTTATTTTCACATGACTATAAGGGATGCAAAGTCTATTTGGAGATGAATATCATCAATTAAATTGACTTGGGTCTGATATCTTTCATAAGGAAATGAATATTATTTTTGGAGAAAAAGATTCAACCATTATGTCATGTAGATGTTGTGAACACATTCATTTGAAAACCCCTCTCTAATACTATATTGAGGTGTGCCTAATGTCCAAAACGTTTTTGGAATATATTCTTTAAGTAGTTATCTTCTTTTCATAAATACCTCTTCTTTGTGTTATACAGGAGGTTCCCCAAGGTGATAGGATCTTAGTGGATGTTTCCCCATTGCTTTATTTTAAAAATCACGGTTGGAATGGATTTAAACTATTAAATTAGATGGCCGATGATCATAGTGTTTTGGGGAAATGAAATATTACTTGTTCTATATTCTGGTTGAGAAAGGATATCACTATTCTATTATGGTCCACTATTCCATACTGTTCTCAATTTCATAAGATCCACATTGTAGGATGTTTTTATTATAGATGAATTGAAAATGAATAACATTTGTTGTGAAATGATGTAACACATAAGGGAGGAACTTCATAATTAATTTCTTTAAGAGGGGCCACCATAATGGATTTACCACCAACTGTAATGAGAATCTATGTATTGTATACATAGTGGGAGAAAATTAGAGAGGATGATACTATGGGGAGGGAATTATTTCTATTTGATATTCTATCCAGGAGGAATGTTAGAACAACCATTGATAAGATATGTTCTCTGACGATCGATTGAATTATAGAAAAAAATATAGCCTTCTGGATTAGATATATGAGGAGGTTCTCTATAAATGTTGGAATAATGTTTTGGGAGAGGAACATTTTAATTTATTCTACATTCTCCATAACTTTTCATTAAATGAGTAGGATCCAAAGACTCATTAGATAATATTTTGAGGGATTTAAGAACACTATCATTGATTAGAGTTAGACAATAGACTATCTCGATATATTCTAATAGCCTTTGGTGAAGCATATTTTTAGATTATCTCCTATTGGAGATTAAGCCTAACTTTATTGCATTATGTCTTTCAGATAAGAAATATTTTTTAATATTTCATTAGTTCATATTTGAATTTTATGATAGATTTATAGATTTTATATTGGGATATATTCTTACACTATATTGGACATTGGTATAGGCCAATGCCACTTATTGGAAAAATGATATGGTCATAACCCTTTTTTTAATTTATCATTGGATTATTCAATCAACCCTCCGAGGAGGGGGAAGGGATAGGTTTCTTCTACAAAGTGAATTTCACATTATGTTGATGTGTGAACCCAATTGTGGGGAACCATAATTTCTACCCTCTCTTGAACCACTGTCATTCCGTTCATTATATATTGGCCAGATTTATAGATGTGGGAGAGGATTTTCCTCTTCCCTTTCATCATTATAGTGATATGTAAGGTGACCAAAGTTGTTGTAGCATTGACATATGCCCATTCAATATTTTGATAAATAATGTATGCCTAATCTCATCTTCTATTTCATACCAATGTATAATAATAGTCCTCATTAATGGGGGAAGGGATATGTTCTTTCCCCTAGCCTTATGTTTGTATTTTCAGCTAGTTTTATTGATTTATTCAAGATCATACTTGTAAGAATGAAATAAACAAGAAGGTATTCTCAATTTATCAATGTTTTCAACAATAATTTTTTGAAAAGATTCATTTTTTTCTTCATAACATTTTTTAATAGTATGTAGTGTAAAGATAAATGTTTTCATTTTCTTTTGCGTTTCTGCCATGTTTCTTCTGGACTATTTGGAAGATATAGAGTTGTGATCCTACCCCCAACTGTTTTATTTCATCCTTCTACAGGCTAGCAGGGGTGCGAATGTTTTAATGACCTGAGATAGATCCCATTGAGTGATATCTAATTATTTCTAGTGACTCTATGTTGTGCATCATAGTTAGAGGTGGATATTAGTAGGATTCCGTTTCAGGGAACCCATTGTAATTTGGATGAAGTTATATTTGAACAATTTTATACTCACTTTTTAATGTGAGGAATACATTGCTTATTTCTGTGTGGATTCTCTTCAAATTGTTTTAAATGTCCACTGGTTCCTATTGATTATTTTATAACTATAGTTTTATGGGGGATAGAAATCGAGGATTTATTATACAGAGAGCTTCACATGAGACCTATACTATGGGTACAATACCATTGCGGTGGTTATCTGTTATCAGTTCATTTGATAAAAATTTGTAAAGAGGTCCGATAGATGTTGGGACCGTCTGATTTAGTGAGTATCCAGCATGAGTCACATCAACTACGTATTTTCATGATGATTAAAAGGATTTGATTTTGATATAATTGAGTTTTGATGATAGTACCTAAATATATATATAAAAAACCCTTTAATGAAACATCACAATAAATGAACACATAAGTAATTAATTTTTTTAGACCCATGTTTCCTTGATTTATTTTTGTGAATGCATTATAGGGTCCTAATATATGAGTGAAAAAAATATTTTTTATTAAGTATTCAGATTGGTTTCACTATTTTTTTAATTCATAAAATCTGGAGAGGTTTGAATGGTGTTTTAGGGTGGCAGTTTCAAGACACATCACAATATAATCGCGTTTTTGTTTCCACATCCTTTATGGGTGATTTCCAACATGCTATATTTGTGGAATCAAAATACCAATAGTTCTTGTATTTTCAATGTTCCATGATCCTCCATCCCAAAGGATGGTTTTCATTAGAATATTCAAAAAATAACACTTACGGACTCATATTATTTGAGAGGATTGGCAGTCGGGTTTATTGTATATTTTGGGTAAATTATATTAAAATTTAAGACTCCCTTGTAGATTTAGGATATATTCATGAATCTTTTACTATATCCCATATATATACTAGGTCACCATTATATTAACAGTAATTTTTTATTATGTATTGGATTAAGAAACATATATATTTATATGAGGATCTTCATTGATGGGGAAATATGTATGGATTGGTAGTTCTCTAATAATGGTTCACTTTGTGTAGATTAAAGATTCTTATGTCATTTGTTATCATGAAGCATGTTTTTAGCCTTAAAGTGGGGGGCTATGGAATTTATAATTATCCATGAAGATGATAGATATTTTTATATTATAACCTAACTATTGGGATAATAATCCTACATATCCTTATGATTGGAACCATAACCCTTTTAGTTTAGTGCCTCTTAAAGAGATATATCAAACCTTTTAATTTCATGTGATGAGGTTAAATTATTTCAGTTTAATATTGTGTGTAAATGGAATCTAGATAGAAGGTTCCAAGCAATTTTTGTTGTGAGGCATGCACCAATGTGGCTTTAAATACATGGTATGGTTATAGACTCTAAGAATGGATATCATCTTACCAATATTTTATCTTAGAGAAGATTATGGTGAGTTTTGGGTGGTTGTGAGGATTCCTATGCATCATATTTAGACATGAATCAATGCCTACATAATTCACAATGATTGGGGATTCATATATGGTGAAATCTAGATGGGTGGCCTCAATGGGGACATAGAAATTTGAGGTGGTAATAACTTAGATGTAGATTATAATGAAATGGAGGCTCAAATGGAAATTTTATATTGTTTATACAATTATATGAACTACAATTTAATACCACGTGATCCCTTCTTAGTGTGGGATATAAGGAGAAGAAGATGGTCTAGAAACTGACACAATATCATTCTTCCACTGGTGTATGAGATCGAGGATATGAATGGTTGTGTAATTCACCACAAGAAACACTAGAGGATCACACCCCTAGGGATCCTTACGGATGCATTTGATATTCAACCATTGGATAATGATGATGTATTAATGATTGAGAAATTAGGATAAGAGAAAGGGATTCGATGCTTCAATCTACTCCGTTGTTTTCAAACCCTAGGGTTTGGGTTTATGCATCCATATGGATACAAACTGATTCTTTTTTCACTTTTGGAATCCAATATTGTGTCTAGGCCTATGATTCAAATCATCAGCATCATATGACTGAGAAGGTCATTACCAAGGGAATATATAATTGGTACCACAATGATAATTCTATATCATGGGTAGGATAATTGTGGGATATAAATTAATGAGGGAATTTTTAATTGGGAATATATGATAGAATTCCTGGTTTAATGATCATACATATATATAGTATTTGGTATAGCGGTTTTCTTGTTACTCCTCGGATTTGTTATCTAGGGATAGATGATCCATGTAATTTATGATATGAAATATATCTCAATGATTGGCACATATAGGTGCGGCCCTGGCATAATTAATGGGGAAAATATGGGGTGGATCAGGGAGAAAGAAAGGTTCTTTTTATAGAGAAGACCTTGATGACCTAAATAACACATTGTGGACCTAGGTGAGTTTAATATAACTTTTGGGTGATTAATAACATCAGAAAAAGAAAATTGTCAAAGTTATTCTCTACACTCCAAGGGTATCCTCTTGTTTCTTTGGATAACTTGCGATCATGTTTCGGGATATGGAAGGGCCCACCACATTCATTTTTTTTGAAGAGTGGGGGATTGGTTCCTCTAAAGGATCATGATATTTTAGTCCCTAAAGTCACTCAATAAATTTATTATTGTATAATAACTCTTGTGTTGTGGTATTAGGGATCTAACTAAGGGTTTTCAAGACATGTGAAAGGGACTTGGGAATGAAGATATTTGATCAGCCTCTTTGCCTTCGATTTGTGTCAAGTAAAAAAGAAAAAAGATCATATTAATAATAAAAAAAATCAAGACCACGAAAAAAGGAGATCATCCATGTATTTCCATCATAGAGGTGTCCCACGTAGATACCTCATATAGGCACCCGATACTCATGTGGAGCCATAGATCTTTGGACTATGTGAGCCTCTTGGTTTGAAGGTGGGGTCTATATAGGTCAAATTGTGTGAAATATTTTATTACCTTTTATCCTCAACTAATTGAGTAATTTTCCCATAAATATCTTTATTATTATATAAAGAATGATTTTTTGGGGTTCTCTTATTACTAATAATAAATATTAAATGAAAAATTAGTCATTATTGAATCAGAATCATTAAATAAAATAAATATCTATTCACTAAACCCATTAATATAACACTCTTCTAATGTTAGTTATTAATAAAGAAATGTTTCATTCATGATGGTATTAGTCTACACACATAATTATGTAACATTTTCATTTTTCTGAATGAATGAGAGAGTAAAAGACAATGCTAAAAATTAAATAAAATAAAATTTTAGTTTATTATTTATATCGATGAAATTATAAAAATAATGTCTAAATGGATTTGAAAGAGGGTGGATGAGAAGGATAAAAATAAAGTTATATTGTAAGTAAAACATAAATTGGAAATTTGGATCTTCTCTTGAAGCATCCTTCAAAAATGAATCACATGAAGAAACATATGGAGTATGTGCGATAAGTAAATTATAAAGAGTATATAGAAGAAATAAATTTGGTATTGTTTAATGTGAATTTTGAAATATAGGACTGTCTTGATGCTGGTATAAGTGAGATCCTATTATAAGTGAAAATGATTTAAAAATAGGTGGAAAATAATGCATGGTATTGTGTATGAATGGAATTTTATGAGTGTTAGGTGAGTTAGGTGGTGAAACAGTTGTGAGATATGAAGGTATGAGATAATATCCTAAAAAATTTATTATATACGGTTAATGTATAAAACATATTTAGTACAATTAAAGACACTATATATTCCCCATTTTAATGATTATTAATCTTTATTAAAATTTAACCATTATATTTAGAATCTTTCTAAAAATTTCATATTACAATTGATTCCAAATTTAAATATGTTGAGCCAAAATTTGGAATCCGTGTAATCTATTTAAATTTCAAAATATGATAAAATTTTAATTAAAATGAAATCATATAATCTATGGAATAAAAATTTTAATTGAAATATAAAAAAATAATTATTTATGCCTTAGACTATTTTAAAACATATTTTCAATTATATGACAGATAAAATATTTTTTTGTATGATTAAACATAATATTATAGACATTTTTTTCAAAATATATCAACTTAATATAAAATCAAAACATTTTTAAAAGTATTATTCCATAAAAACTAATTTTATTACCATGGTAAATAATATTTAGCTTTTTATTTAAATTTGGTACCTAAAAGATATATTTACCATGCTACCTAATTTGAAAATAGTGATTTAAAATATTGAAATGATTTTTTATTATTCCCTTTATAAATCTTATAGAACAGAGTATTTATGTTAGAAAATATCCATATAATTATAATTACTTCCATAGGAAAATAAATTTTTAATTTTTTTTACCATTCTCTTTTTTTTCAAAAAAAAAATTAATAATCAAATTTGGGGTAATATATATTTCATGTCAATAATATATTTTTTCCAAAATCAATTAGATTCATTAAATTAAAAGAATAAAATCCAATTTTTTATGAAGTCTCTTCTTTAATGTAATTATCAATCTTAATAGATACTTAAAAAATAATTTCAATCAATTTAATAGTATTCATATTGTCAATTTTGTAGTTATATATCAAAGTTATGTAAAATCTATTTTTACTAGCTAATTATATAGAGTGATATTAATGGATATATATATTTATATGGTTAAATTTGGTTCAATATTTTGCATGAATACTGTTATTGAACACATTAGGTTATTAATGGGAAATAAAATTTTAGATTATTGGGTGTTATTGGTGAGATGGACCCCAGTGCTTCTGACGCTCACATCTGTAGGAGTGGACTAATTTTGTATCCAACAAATAAGAAAGTTCATTTTAAATGTTTTTATGTTTCTCCTAAATATTCTTCCAGGGATATATAAATTTTGATGTGAATTTAGCATTCTTTGATATCATAAGCATATAAACTATCGAAGAATGTTATAATGGAAAACCAATTATCATGTTTATCATTCATGTGAATGTTGTGAAATAAGACATTTGGATAATAAATTATAATTGAATCAATAAAGATATATTGAGAACTATATTAACTAATATTTATATCAGGGATATGATTACTAAAAAAATATATAAGACAATACACCTTGTATTCCTTTTATATGACAGTATCCCATTTAGTAACAATCCATTGATAATATTCTAGAACATGTTGCTTCTTACCTTGCCATCTATAATAAATTTGGGAAAAAGATGAACTATCATTAGATTTATATAGGTTGTTATGATTAATCATTCAGTTAAAAATAATGCTTGGTGAATTATTGGATATCACATATCAAGCCATCTATCTGATAATCCCTATATTTTTTCATCAAATCTCTTGATGATAGTATCATATTAACTAATATTTTTGGAATATTTGGAAAGGATCGACCAGTGGTATCATATTTCTTGTTTATTATACCAAATTAAATTCTTGGAAATTATTTTAAATTTTCTTAATTATGTTATTTGGAGTTATTATCATATAGAGAACACCAATTTATTAGAATAAAGAGTGGTGTTCAACAATATGACTGTTCCTCTATAAAAGGATATATTTCTACACATTGAGAATTATAGTAATCATATTTATAACAATAACATCAATATTATGTATAAGAGTAATCTCTTTAAATTTTGGAGAACTATATTTTACTTTTAAAAAATCATATATTGACACACATTTTATGTGGTTGAAAATTATTCCTCACCCATTGATACATATGATAGAGATAAAATCACATATTTTGAGGAAATTTATGAATTAGAGACCCAATTTTTTTTTCGTATTAATGATCGAATTATTTTTTTTGTTATTTTATTATAGATTTATAAGGTTGAATTCAACAATAAATTATAATTATAATGTTAAATTGCTAGAAATAATTATATACATACACACTAGATGAATAGATATATATTTATTAGTAATTGTACCTTATTTGTAATTATTTGTATTATATGTTGTGTATTTATAATTATTGTTTCATGAAACATATAAGGCATAGGTTTTATTGTTACATATGGAAATTAATGTTACCCTATTAAAATTAATGTGAGTAACTATTAACAGTTCAGAAGCACTCATATATATATATTTTTGAAAATATCATTCACAGATATAATATATGAATTATTAAATTTTGGAAATTGTGGCATCCTTTAAAATATATTATATGACAGATATATATGAATTTAATAAATATTTTTAAATATACAAAAATAAGTAAAAAATATTATTTCATAAAAAATTATTCATTAATAATAATCAACACCAAACCTATTTTTTAATTATAATATAATAGTACATCAAATCAAGAGATCCCAAGATCAATTTTTTTATTTCTGAAAAATCCATATTAATTAATTGTGATTATTTGAAAAATATAAGACCCACAATCAAAATCTACTATAATTAGAATATATTATCTAAGAGTCATATATTTATAGAATGAATGTTTGAAAAATTATTAAACCATTTTTTTATAAATATATCTAGTATATATATTTTCTACCTACTCATCCCTAAATAATGTGGTAATAAATATTTTGGGATAATTTCTAAGAATATGAGAACAAAACATTTCAGTATAATTAAAACTATCTGTTGTGATGAGGTCACTAGGGTGTTTACGATGTATGATATTTTGAATTATTGAATTAAAAGTATCATTGATACCAATAGAAATTATATCAATATTAAAGAATCCAAAAAATTAATTAATTTTCAATTTCCCTAAAATTTGTCTTGGTTATATGAAAAAATACTTGAGTATCGATAGGGAATAATAGATTTACATTAAGAATATAGTTTAAATAATATTTAATTTATTTCATAGAAAATAGTTGAAGACATTCAATAATAGATTCATCTTTGACCCTTGAGTTGAAATCAATTAAATGATGTCTATTGTGATGATTCAACCAAATTGAATTTCACATATTATGAAATGTAACTGATATTGGAGAAATAATTTTGGTTAATTAATTACTCTAAAAAAATTTGTATTATTATCAATACTGTTCTATTTTGTTAAATTTACAATCCCAAATAAAGGATAAATTATTTAGAATTCATTCATTCATCATATTACAATGAAATCTTGTTTACTTTTTTTTCAAGAATATATTCTCACAAAATAATAATTTTCCAAATTTCATAGTGATGTTGGTATATTTTAATAAGATTTCATAATTTATTATAGTTTAATATATCAAATAATAAGTTACGATAAGATAAACCGTCTTCCCCATTAATTAATTATAATTACTTATAGAACCAAATGTATACTATTATTTAAATTATAATTCATAGACAGCTAGAGTATATTAGATTTGTATAATGTATGTTTCACATAATTAAACATAAAAATATTTTATAAAATATCAATAATGTTTTTTTATCATTTCACTATAAATTATAAAATATATAAATTTAATTAAATATTATAAGAGGAAGGAGTTTTAAATTACATAGAATGTGATCCAAAACACCATATGGGGGAAATTTAATCATGTAATGATGAAAAATTATTATAATGTATTGTTTAAAATATCTAAATATACCATATGAAATATTGTCCTAATATTATCTTAAATCATGAAAATTTATCATTATAGAAAGAAAAATGAGTGTTAACATGATTATAATACTGAATAAATGATATCAAATTAATCTAAAACACTAAAAATATGTTTTTCATAAATATTTGTCAATCGGTGTAGTATAAACATTGTATCTTGTCAAAAAAATCCATTGTTCAAATATAAATGGATTAAACCAATCACCCCATTATTATTTTAATTTATCCATATAATTTAATTCATATACAAATGAATCCTAAATTTTACAAATACCTTAATTAATTTTATAATGAATTTATTTTTTGGAGGGAGAAAATTAAATATTTACTGTGAATGGATCAAAATCACCAAAATTTAGTTAATCCAAATTTTCTAAATTTATGTGTGTGATTATAAAAAAATTATAAGATTTTTAAAAGACTTAAAAATAGTTCATTTAAATGTTTTTTTCAATCGCTCTCCGAAAATTAAATTAAGTACACTATTAAAATAATTTTCCATCCAATTTAATAGATTTTCCATTTGGATATCAGTAATTCTAACATAAAAAATATAATATTTTATAATTCACCTTAAATATATATTTTCATTACCAATATTAATATTTATACCATTTTTAATAATAGTTTTTCCCCATTAATATAAAAATACTCTAAATTTAGAAATTATTTTTTCTCAGTATCTACGACCATTACATCAAAATAGTATTATAATTCATGTTCTTATTTTTATCATTAGATTTAGATTATTAATGGGATTGGGTAAAATATTCCATTTTGGGAATAATTTTATTCACCCAATTCAATTATATTTTCAATAATCATTTTCCCCTTTGATTAGCCAATCTCAATTAATACTCCAATGATCAACCCTAATTTTATGATACAATGCATGATATCATTATAAATTAAATTAAAAGCACATACAATAGTAGAATTGATTCATCTTGGTTTGAATTTTTGTATGTATATTTTCAAATAAATTGCCTCTACTATACTTAAAGAATTAGAATTCAAAATATAACCTACAACATCAGTACTGGACAAATTATTCCTATCTATTTATAATATTAATAATTCATTTTTAGAGTGGAAAAATATTATAAAATTCTAGAATCTATAATGATCAAATTAGTAAAATATTCATTTCATAAAACATATACTTTTAACCAGATTAGTGAGAGTTTTTTTGAAGGCAGACTCAAGGGTGACCTCAATATTGTCTATATTTAATACAAATTCTTTATTATTTTTCATAAAAAAATAAGTAATAATATTCTTATTGATCAATATATATAATGTAAGTAGATTTTTTTATGAGAATTTAAAACTACTTAGAGTGGATTTTAATATTTTTCAAAAATAATGATTTCAGGATTAAAATTTAATTCTAGAGGATAAAAACTAAAAATAAACATTATTATAATTAAGGAAAAATGGATGAGTTTCCATGCTTTGTATAATTCAATCACATAATATAAATTAGTTTTGTAAAAAATTATATGATGGAGATGTAAATATGAAGTGTTCATCACACAACCATAATTTAATAAATACCTTAACATTTAATACATTTTAATTGAGAATAAAAATGAAATGTACTTTTTTATACTCCTATTAAATTTGTAATAACTAAAAATATTCTTTTTTGAAAAATAATTTTATATATGTAATTTTTTATATATTGAAGAAAAATAAGTGTATGCTTTTGAGATTTTATTAACTTCCATGAACATCCATTTATAAATATTTTCATTAATAAGACTATATTTTTTATTAAATTAGATTATAATTTTTTAAAAAAAATTAACAAGATTTGTATTTTATGAAAACATTATTTACAAAAAACTATTGTTTAAATAATATTATTTACATGGTTTAGTGTGTTGAAAATTATTATGTATTATTGGTGGATTTTATTAGATTAAAAATGATAAATTAATTGATAACTTATAAATAAAACATAATTTCACTATGTTTATGATCCGATAAGAATATATATATTAATTCAACATGTGACAGTGCACTACAGTATCTGAGAAATAATCTTATCAGGGAATTATTGTCAAATATTTCACATAGATGGTTCATGATTAATATTTTTGATTCAATATATAACTTTGATGGAAATTTTTTTCACCATATTGTAATAATGTTCGGTCATATAGTAATTAATAGAATAATATGGATTTTAATATCTTGATAAGTACTCTATAAAATAAATCAGATATATTTTCAAAGAGGTGACTAAAAAATATTTAGTTATATTTGGGGGGGGGTTAAAATTTATTAAATAATATGAAATACAATTTTTCATGAATACATTTTGTAATATTGATTTTGATTTTTCATGACTATCCACCCCCACCCCACCCCTAATTGAAATATATCCTCAGACCATTGTGTATCACACCGACCCCATACGACTGGACCCAATGAAATATTATTTTACATTGGAATTTTTACATGTAATATAATCTCGAACAACTGTTCATTTTATTAGTCTTTGAAATCCAGATTACAGACATGATACCCAAAATACATTGGGAAATAAGAAATACATACAAGATATATAAAAAAATAAAATAAATATCATCCTTTAATTATTAATCAAAATTCTATTCTTCATGTCTGGTGGAATGAAACATAATAAGGGTGAGCCCAAAAACATTGTATGGGTAAATAAAATGAAAGTCGTAATGAATCCATCGATATGGAAAGGTAAGTAACTGAATAAAAATTACTTTCATACAAATTGATAATGAATAAAAATTATGTTAAGTTATGAAACCGAAGCACATTCCATTAATAAATAAATAGAAAATGAATTAAATCCATAGTTATGTTGACAAATAATCTCATGGATAAATAATAACTCACTCTAAAATAGAGAAATACATCATTATCAGACAACATATTTCCATGGAACATATAAGCAGTACCGGCATGACCTTTCACATGATGGTTTCTCTATAGGTTACAAACCAATAAAAGGAATATAGAAAACTATTTCATCTCATGAGACTACTAATTCATTGAGGGATTTTATTCACCGGTCCCCAACCCATAGGGCATTCTATAAACGGTCCACAACTCATGTATACCACTATAAAGCATTCATCAAATAGAATCATAAAATAAATAATATGAATTAAAGAATATCCATATTTAATAATGAGTATATAAATATTAAAAATACATTATAGGATTAAATTTAATAATTAGGAGTTTGCGAATTAAATCATTATTGAGTAAAAGTAATATTTAAACATTCAAATGTGTCCCATACCAAATTGAAAATATAAATCACAATTGCACATAAAATAAGTTTAACAAATAAAATCACTAATGTAAATATATTTATGATAGAACATTTCAAAGGGAAATATATACAGCAAATAAGAGTCAATTCGTGCATAACAAAATTTATGTCTCAATATAAATAAAATTTAGACAAATTCTCTTAGCATATCCTTTCTTTCTGTTGTGCGGTATTTAGCATCCTATATATTGGATTAAAATATCTTACCTACTAATAAAGAAACCATACTCATGTTTATAATATAATATATTAACTAATTAAAACATTTTGATACTCGTTTGTTAATAATCTTCCATTATATTGACTATTTTGTGTGTTAATTGCCTAGATTGTCAAGTATGTTATAACGTGTTATTTTTTGGTCATATAAAATATATCATGGTTTCATAATCTAAAAAATATAAACAAACAATATTTTATATTATATATTCATAACATATGTAATTATAATGGTTCATAATATTTGGAGATTATACCTGATGTGCACCATGCTAGGAGACGGTTGGTCATGCGTATGCTTGAACGCTACATTCATTTCATTGTTGTTTTAATATAAAATAATCTAAATGATACATACGGATATTATAATTCCAATGTCATATCTGTGTTATATATTTTATATTGGTTTACTAAAAACATACCTTAAACATTCCATGTATGGAATGAACGAATCATATCACTTTTAGGGGTGGTTGTCCCCATTTCCTAAAATGAAATTATCGTATTTAAACAATCTGGATAGCATAAAAATATGTTTTCAATGAAAATTACAGAAGAATGATACATCATAAATGATTTATATATAATATATGATTATATTTTCCAACATTATGTCCACCATGGTAAGTTGTAAGGATAAAATGTACAATCAACGTTTCATGAGGCTGTAGTTCATCACACACAGAAACAATATGTTCATTACAGATTATATGAAGGTGTGTATAAGTGAAGGGATAAAACATATCATAAAACAATCCTTGTATTTCTAAGATAATGGTGTTTTTATGTAATAATATAACAAGGATAGTATAGCTAGTGGAATATGGAAATGAATTTTTAAATCATAAGTGACGTCATTACCTCTTAATTGTGTAACCTCTTTTGGATTGTACCAAATGAATCCTTATATTTATTTAGCCCCAATGGTAGGCTTCTCAGTCCAGTGGAGGGATTTTGGGAGAAGCCATTGATATATTTTTGATGATCTAATGTGGATTTAAATGTGTTATTAAGGAGTAGAGCGCTATCCTTTTTATAGTGGATGGGTAGTGGCACTTTGGTAAATACCAAAAGGTATTCACTATTAAGGGGGTAAATCAAACCTAATGTGAAAAAATGGAAAAATAATGTATTATAAGACAATAATAGTCGATTAAATCCTCATATACAAAAAATATGTGCATTTAAAAAATTTGGATCCTTAACTTCCATGATTCTCCAGTAGTATCATTGCTTGTTTTATTAACACATCAAATTTTTTAATCTAATTTATATAACAATTAGGAATAAATTTAATTATTATTTAATAAAAAATATATATTCAATTAATTATAAATATTATATATATATTATAAAACAAAAATCCCTTGAGTTTTTGAAATTAATTTTACAACAAGCGTATGTTATGTGTTAAAATAATGCTTGAACCCAGACAATGTTGACAACATTTTTACATTATATGGGTCAATATGTTAATAATAATAGATTAATTGGAAAATTAATTGACCATATATAATATTTATTAACAATTAAAAATAATTAGGTAGAATATCGGTTTTTTATTTATTTTAATTCATTTAATAAGATTCAGTTATTATAAAATAATAATAATGTCAATATTGACATTATTTATTTAATGATAATTTTTAAAATAAATATATTATATTTAAATTAAAATATATTGGGCATAAATGTATGTAACATGATATATTCAAACAAAAAAAATAAATAAATACAATAATTCAATCAATTATCTTCCCTTTTAATATTTATAGTATCATTTATTTTAGTTATTTATTAACTAAATAATCACTAAATTATGGTTTTTATGAATTTTAAGTACCTAAATTATCTCTAAAAACAATTGATAATTTATTACGATAAAAATAAGCCATATATGATTCTAAATTATATATATTATTGAAAATAAAATGTTTCTTTTGAAAAATTTCCTTGTTTTTTATATGTTAACTGTATAGAACAATTAATTTTTATATTTTTCATTATACTTGATTTTATATAGGGAAAATCGATTTAATAATATCCTAATGACGCATAAATTTAGAAAGTTTTATCTAAATAGATTAATTATTAGAATACAATGCCTTTTGGACAAGTTTACAAGTCATTTTTCCCTTTAATATTAAGGTTTATTCCTTTATTAAGATTAATCGTACCTTAATCAGATTAATAAATTTTAATCACATTCACTAATCATTTGGGCCCAAAAATTAATATGGTTTATTAGAAAAAAAATATTATACTAATTTTTTACATGTATGTCATATTTTCAAAATTCAAATAAAAAATGTGGGAAAATTAAGATTAATTCTAATCCCATGGATGAGGTGAAATAACATGTTTTTAAAGTAGAAAAAATATGCAAAACATTGTTATGTTTTTATTTTCAATTTCAAATTAGAAGTCATAATAATGAACATAATTGATTATATAAATGTTTGATTTGTCTTATTTGACTCAAAAAAATTCATTATTATAATTTATCATTAATAATTATTTAAATATAAATGTTTTTTTAACTAAATTTTAGTAATTTTAACTATTTATAAAAAATTGAAGTTTTATTGATAGACCCCAAATATTCACCCTAAATATTATTTAGACATTAAAAATTTAAAAATGATACTTAATTTTATAAATAAAATTTATAAAAGTGTCAATTTTTTGTTTTAAAGTAGGTTCACAATTGAAAGGCTGTAAAACATGGTCTTCTGTATAACAGAATCAAATTCAGTGTCATAAGTTTAACGTCATTTATAATGTATTCCAAGAATAAATTTTGTATGTATTATAAGTAGAAAATATTATAATGTCTTGGGGTGCCACAATATCCCCACTTTAATTAATTTTTTTCCTCAAAATTTTAATTTTATCTCAATAATCAGGGGGTTGATATTTGAATGTAACTATTGTTGAAAAACCCACATCGTAAATAGGGATAATAGAACATCTTCATAATAAGTGATAGAAATTTAAAATGTTCACATATTTAGGTTCCCTATTTTGAGAAAATATGAAGGAAATGGAAACATGGATATGAAAGAAAATATACAATCATTAAGTTTTAATGTAGAGTGCTAGAGAACACGTTCAGATGAATGTTATTGACCACAAATCCAAAAACCATAGGTATGAGTAAAATTATTTAATATCATAAAAAATCATGATAACAGGGTGTGGTATTTGTTTCAAACCAATTTCTTCCTATAGTTAAGGAATTATTTCACTTTATAAGAATATAAGTAAATATACATATACTCAATCTTTCTATTTTTTTATGACATGAACTATTTCTACTTCATCTCTTAGCACATGATGTGACATTTAGTGAAGTAATAAATTACCCTATAAAATCTCATCCAATGATAATCATGACCCATTTTAGTAACGGTTAAAATTTCCATCATACTATGATACAATCACTTCTAAATGAATGTTAATGAATATACAATGTGAACGTATCATTACCCTTTAATCAATATGATGCAGATTTTAATTTTCACATTCTAAAAATGATAAAAAATTCATCATGTAATCTTTTGAAATATGGTAATAACACTAATTACCTTAAACCATATTGAAAATATTAATTATTCCTTACTCTTTATGTAAGACACACGTTATTTGATATATTCCTCAAAACCAAAGGTGTTGTAAACTCTATTAATAATAGAATATACAACTTATCTAGAAGTCTTTAATTAGTTACAAGGTATTCAGTACTTATCAAAATCAATTATTTCTTCATCATTATCCTAACATAAAAAATATATTAAGTGTTTTATTTCCCTTATCATGTGTTTGATGAAAATTTTACCTTTCTACTTAATAACATTTCTTAGTACCATTTAGAAAATGATCTCAAATCCTTAATGAAAATATACTATAGTAACATCGTAATATATTCAATAATATTGTAACCAGTACATTACAGATAAAATACTAAAATTTCATAGTACTTGAACAAGTATATTAATCAATCCTCTTCATCTGTGTTAGTGTCAAAACATCATCACCATCCAATATTACCATTCCGGGTATATTCTATTAATACATGGGACATTGATTCACATAGTGTCTCATATATTTGGAGTATAAGAATAGTAATTTGGAACCCCTTTTCATACCGTTGAAATAATACCATCTTCATGCACATTTTCTCTACACTTATAATATACCCCCATTACCATTATGCATGTATCACATTGTTTCTTTCCACAATTATCCCTTGTCGTAAAATACTTATTTTCTATAGAAATATTAACTTAATACCACGAATTATATGACCCCATTCACTATATGCCTCACTATCATTGGTGGATTTCTAATTTCTTCTTCAAAACATCATTTTTAAAAATTTCCATATACTATATTAGATCATTAAATTATGAAGATCCTATAAATATAGAAATTGTATAACACATATCATAAATTTTTTCAATATAAATTTAATAACTATAAACTTTGGATACTATGGTGAAATCATTATGTCTAAATACTTCAAAATGATATGTAATGAAAATTTGAATTATCCTTAGCATACCCAAAAGGAGTATCAAACTAGGTACATAATATGTCTGGTTTTTGTGTACCAGGTTACCCTGTGTCAGGCCAAGAACACCTTTTCAGAGTTGTTACTCCACATATCCTCTCTACTAGAACCACATCCCCTTGTAGTATCTAGATATATATGTATTTCATGGAATTTCCACATAATCATTACTATACCAAAATTACAGGATGTTCTAATAAACATATACTCAATTTCCACTGTAGGGTAGTGATACCTAATCTATGTTTCCAAAATATAGATTCCAAAGTTGTTACTAAACATCCATTGATACATACAATAATGCCTCAACCTGATAAGCCTGTAGTCAGTGAATTATTACCTTAAATTGGCATTATTAAAAGGAATATATTCCTAGAGGATCGTAGAGTTTAATAGTCATGAAAGATATATTAAATACATGATACCCACGATACATTATGAAAGAAGAAATAAAAACATGATATATATAAAAACAAAATAAAATGCATCCTTGAAAGCATAAAAAAATCACTTCTTCATAACATGGGGAATGAAATATAATAAGGGAGAGCTCAAATGCCCAGTTAGGGTAAATATAATGGAATTAATAATGAATAAATCAATATGTAATGGAATATACCTGAATAATATTTCCATTCATACAAATAGATTTGGAATAAATATTATATAAAGGAATGAAACTGAAGCACATTCCCTTAATCAATAAACTGATAAGGAAATAAATCCATATATATGTCGACACAAAATCTCATGGGAAAATAATAAGAAAGCCTAAATGAAGGAAAAGATTAATTATTGGAAACCATGTTTCATAGTAACATTGAACTAGTACCATCAACGCCTTTCATAATAAGGTTTATAAATAGGGTAAAATCCATCTAAGGCATCTAGCCAACTATTTCATCTCATGAGGATACTAATGAATCGAGGGGATTTGTTTCATTGGTCGCCAACATGTGCATACCAGTCTAATGGATTCCTAATATACAATAATAATATAGATAATATTCCATTAAAAATATACATATTTAATAATGAATATAAATTTATCCATAACACCATAGATGAGGATAAGTAATAACAAGGGTTGTGGACATTAAATCATTCTTGAGGAAAAATAATATTTAAACATTATAATTAATCACATAGAACATTAAAACCATTAAATATAATTCCAATGATTTAAATGAAACCTATAACGTCATTATAGTAATGATATTTATGACACAACATGTCAAAGTGAAATATATACACCTAATAAGTGAGAATTGATGTCTAACAAAAATCGTGACTGAATAGAAAAGATAAATCGAGACAAAATCCATTACCTAATTCATAGTTTTTGTGTGTGTGTTATTTATCCTATTTTATAGTGGTTTAAAATATTTTACATAGTAATAACATAACCATAATCATGTTTATATTATCATATATTAACTACTAACAACATATTTTTACCCATTTGTTAGCAATCTTAAATTATTTTAACTATTTCGTGTGTTTATTTCAAGGTTTATCACGTTTGTTTTAAATTGTTATTTTGTATTATTATAACATATATCTCAGATTAATCATCCACATAATGTAATACATGGATAAATTTCCTTATATATTCCATACATGTTTATATTAAATGGTTCATAATATTTGGATATTAGACATTAAGTGCACCGTTCATAGAGACAATAGATCCTAAATATGCATGAACAATACATTAATTTATTTTTTATAGATATATTAAAATTATAATATCAAATCTATGCTATATATGTTATGGAGGATTATGAAAAAAATATTTTATAGGCTCTCTGTATGGAACTAATTATTATATCTCTTTGAGGGGGTGGTACTTCACGCTTGATCATACAAAATTATCGTATTTACAAAACATGGATAGCATAAATGTATGTTATAAATAAAAATAAATAATATTTATTCATAATAAATAAAATATATATCATTTTTAAATCTATTTTTTATCATAATAGACACCACGAGATGTGAAAGGAGAAAATTGAACAATCATAGTTCCGTGAGGTAGTAGTTTGTCATACGCAAAAATAGTATATTCGTTACTCATTTGATGGTGGTGTGTGTATGTGTAGGTCTAGAACATACCATAAAAACATCCAAGTATACTTATTATATTGGTTTTAGGTACTAAATAAATGATAATAATATAGGGATTGGATAATGTTAATTAAATAAGAAAGAAATTGAAAAGACTTTACTTCTCCATCGAGTAACCTCTATTGGATTGTACCAAAAGAATCCTTGAATTGATTTAAAAGAAAATAGAGGAATCATAGAAGAGGATTGGGATACTGGGAGACTATTTTCAAAGAGTTTTGGTGAGTCAATGTGGCTTGATTGGAGTGATGAAGGATTAGAGTTATATCTATTTTATAGTGGAGGGGGAGTGGCACTTTTGTAAAATATGTTCTGGTTTAGATGAGAGGTAAGGAATAGTATTTTAATTTGTTTTTAAATTTTTCCTTTAAAACACATTTTATTCCATGAACATATAATTTCTGAAATTATATTATGGATAGATTTATTCATTCATAAATGTATTATATTAATATCTTTATGTCTATCATTACATTCTTTGATTGTTTTTCAAAAAGAATGTTATTTTTGGGATGTTTTTTCTCTCTTTATGAAATACTAAAAAGAATGTGCTATTTTAACCTATATAGAATCCCAATATTTTCACGCTAGTTCAACTTTTATTTTATATAATTAATCCATTTAATTATTTCATAGTTTATTCAAATAAAAATACACTATCCATTTTTCGGGTATTTTGGTATTAAAAATGTTTTTTAATGAATGGTTAATTTGATATCTAAAAGTGTTTACTAGAGGGGTTTAAATAAGTTTTCCATAGGATTTTGATGAAAATTTCAGGATTAGTATGGGATTTCATGATATGGTACTTGAGAATAATATAATAAATATCGGTTACACTCATACAACATATATGTCGCCTTTACCCCAAAATTCTTGTATGTTTTATGTATTAATTATATGTGTTTTAAAGGGTTTACTTGAGAAAAATGTGGGTATAATTTTTATATGGAAATTACTTCTTTAATCCAATATAATAATATTGTGATGAAGGTAAAAATTTCATGGGTTTTAAATATTTTTCTCTCAACTAAAATATTTCTTTCATTTAATGAACCATACTATTATTTTTATTCTCAATATATATTTTAACAATTTATTTTTGAATTTAATAATGGTTAAGCTAGAAGAATAATTTAATTTTAATTCCATGATAATTTTTCATGAAAATAAAAAATTTATGACTTTTTAATTTGTTGTTTTATAAGTAAAATGGTAACGAAGTAAAAGAATCCACCCTGTAAAATTTTGTGTTTCAATATTAGTGTTGGGGAATTATTCCCTAAAAATTGTTCCTAACATGATCAAAAAATGAAATATGGTGAATTCATAAACATAAAATCATTATTATATTATTTTAATGGCTTGTTACTTACAATATCAAAAGGATATTATGATTGGTAAAACACATAAAATTCTCACTTATGAGATAATGTCATGAAAACATCATAGAAAACACAAATTTATCTAACATGAGATCATGCGTTTTATAGTCACACTCATTGGGTTGTATCTTTTGATACACACAAGATACAACAGAACTCTTCAATAATAGAACACATTCTTATCCAAAATTTAATGTTTCTTAGATAACCATAAACATAACTCCCTCTACTAGAAAACAATGGACTACAATAATTCCCCAATTATTTTTCAAGTACAATGATATAACAAGAAATGGATCAATCCAAAATGACACCATATCTATTAAGATTAAATTTTTCATAGGAGTTTTATAATTAATTAAAAAAGTTTTAACCTCTTTTAATAGCCTATATAACCATGTAATATCTGTAGATCTATAACATCCTTATGGAATACCAACGAAACAAACACCTTTTACTTATAAGTATCGACAAAAACTACCTACTAGTATAATACATTCTGTTTCAAATTAACATTAACGGACAATAAATCATATTTTTGAATCCTCATAAATAGATGATAATTATGATCAAAATCCCAAAATGGCATATAGATGATCTACATGATCTTTCTCATACCTAGATTACCAAAACATTACATCAATTAAAACTAGAAAAAATGGATTCTACATCTCTCTAGGTGCTACTTTTATTAAACCCATTTATACAATTGAAGTGTTTTCATTATGAACAACATCCCAAAAAACTCATAATTACCATGAAGACATCATAATGAAGTCATTGGAATACCACCAACCATTATACAAATGTGATGATATTATGGCCATAGATTGATCTTATAGTACAAACTAGATCCTTCAATCTAGTAAAAAATACTGTTAATCAGAAAAATTAGATAAAAGATTACCACTATGTCATGATCCAATTAATGATAATAGATATAAAGGTGAAAAAATCAATCATCCTTCAATTTTTTTATAAATTCCAAGGTTACACAATCTTCCAGAAAACCCCACAACAATAGACCATCAAGATTTAAAAATATATTTTTAATTTCATGAGGATATATATTATATTGAGACACCAAAAAATGAGAAATGTTTTACTCTCTCATGTTCACAAACATGATCTTTTGTTGAGGTGGTAGTAAAACATCTTCCTTATAAAAAACATCATGGTACTCTTCCAAAAACCTGGGAAATTTCGATAAAAGAACATAAAAAAAGAATCATTATATAGACTATCAAGGATGAATAAGAGGGAATATGGATATGACATATGAGGGTATTTCTCACAAACAGAATATTCTAGTACATCATCATCTTTATAAAATACAACATTAACCTTTGAGAACCAAAAAATAGAAATCATTATATATATAAAGGACATACATGATATGATGTTATATGGATTCATCTATAAACATAGGAAATCTTAAAATATATGGTGCTACCCCACCACTATCTCACTATTTCTACAAAAACCATACAAATAAGATCGACTGCCTACTTGTGTTGTTCACCCAAGAGAATTGGAAGTATCTCCACCCAATGACCCCAATAATTGACTATAGAAGGTGATATGTTGGATTTTGCATCACTTGAATCCAAAAATAAAACCACCTTTGTAGAAAACAAGAAAAGGGAACATCAAATGATGTTTAGCTAGGCTAAAACATGATATTTAATAGAGTGAAGATGAATACGAAATTATCCAAAACCTCTCTAACACTGATAAAGACTCTCTCCATTATTGCGCTCCATTATATGAGTAGAAGGATTATATTGTGGATATATTATTTACACCCAATCTATACTAGGCGGTCCCATGATCGATAATCTTATTAGTAATGGCTTGAATAAAATGACCTCAGTAGAGGAACTAAAAGCATAAAATATGGTGCATGGTTCGTTCTCATGATTCTTAGGAACCCTCACAAATAATTATCATTGTCTCTATACGAAAAACATATGTTCGTACAATTTTTAATTTAATGAGATATTCCTTCCCTGATGAAACTAGGTGGCGAGGGCCAATCACTACCCCTAAAAATCTAAGAGATATTTTGTCTATGAAATTGGGAACTGCAAACCATTGATATAAATTATGGTGAATTCTTACAACTCCCCTCTCTGAGTGAACTGATTTTTGATTGTTTCCTCTCAAAAAACTTTTTAATTTCCATGACCATGATATATATTAACAAACTTTGCAGGATAACCTTGTGTGGGATTATTGGATTAAAAACCTTCTCAAAATTCATTCTCGTAGCCACCCTTTAGGTAAGTAGGTCTAATGTGTATATGATAAGGGTCATAAAATGGATCCTAAACATCCAAATAATATTACTACCCTATCAAATTCTATGAACCTCTATGATACTTTCCTGATTTGTGATAAAAGAATTAATCTACTCAGAAATCATTTGGAACGTCTTCTATGAAACTATCAACTACTCTCGATACATGAGGAACAAGATTTACAATATCCATTTTCTCCAAGAAAGATCATTATAGACAATGATGCCCACTACATGTGAGAAAATATTAAAAAAACGTTTGTCCCAACCATCCCCAACCAAACTACTATCACTATGTCCAAAAATGATACCTCATACTTCTTCAATATCTCGATATGTAAGTCTCTAAATTTATTCCTCTATGAGTCATAATTTTCAACCACTACATAATGGTGATCTACTAGTTTATCATGTTTAATATCATTCTTGTGAACTCGATAATGATTTAGACAAATATCAATTCATGTAAACCAAAAAAAATTTATAGAGACTCATAGAACTATAATATATAATATTTATTAATAACTAAATAACTTTATTATACTTTATATTTTTTTAGAAAATATAATGTTCAACAGAATTCAAACATAGGAATAAATAATAATGGTAAAAAATCAATTCCTTGATTTGTACACATAAACCATTATCACTTTGATTTGTAGGGAGTAAAAAATTATGGTCTATAAAGTAGGTAATAGGGGGCCAAAATACCCATGTCACATCTAGTATCAAATGTTTACATTGTTTATTAAATATTATTGATATCATTTTCTTATTAACCCATGAAATATCCCGAATTATAAACTACAACCTCCATATTATCACTCAACTAGATCATGTGATACCACTCTATCATGACCCCCTTCCCCCAAAGGTACCCCACCTCTACTGGAAGTCGGAGTATGAGGATGGTGACCACATAATTCTAGAATCCATTCAGCCTTAGGTTGGTGACTATCAGTGAGGGTAAAACAAACTCAAAATTTGATTTTACATCCCTCAAGAAAAACATGAATTAGAAAGAGATATGGAAAATTCTCTAATAAACACATTCCTAGATATATATAATAAATCCCAAATCGATACATATAATTTAATTCAAAAATTAATAAAATGAAAAGAAAACTCCATGAACCATTATGTTGAATGTGGAAGTGGCCACGATGCCAAACCATATCCGATAAAACATTGACCTAGTACAATATAAATTTTCTAATAAAATTACATTTCCAACCAGAAAAAATATTTTATATACACATATTTTGAACGTAATAGGAGTACAAAGTAGGATACTTCTTATATCCTCTAATGAAAAATATAAAAAAGGTATTCTAACTCCCAATGAACAACCTATAAAACAACCTCATAAACTAAATAGGTAAGATATGTTTATGGCCTCAAAGTGTCTATATATGACCATGTAAACCATAAAAGAGATATTATGTTCTATTACCAACTATTAGTTCCCTAATACTTTTTCCCAACTAGTTTTCCACTCAAATCCAACTTCATTCAACTAGTTCAATCTCTATTGAAAAGAAGGTAGCCCATAACCATAAGGGATAAATTACCATAACATGCTTATAATTTATCACTATATATCATCATCCAATTCCATATATTCATATAGTAACCAAGTTTTTTTAAAGATACATGAAAACAACATTAAATGTACAATACATCAGTAATTATACATCAATCCATAACTGCCCATACACCAATAATGGTTCATCATGATGTTACATCTTATTAATTTCATACCGGTAATAATAATTTGTATACTATATCTATAGATACTTTTGTGTGAATTAACAATAATACATTAGAGTCCCCTAGAAACAAATATGGTCAAGCTATCCATTTTTAATAATTGCACCTAATACTACTTAGAGAAGAGAGAAATTCTATCAGGGGAACTCATCAATCTATCCCTTGCCAATATAGATAAAGGGTAAACACCCTCCAAAAGCCCAGTAGGTGTATGTATCCCAAATCTATATGACCGAAGTGGCATATAAAGTCACCCAACATATTGGATATAATATAGATTACAACCACTACATGGGAATAACCTAACAGCGGTCTTCACTATAGCTATGTTTACACTGACCCCAAGTTACCATGATTGGGTACTATATATCTTATATTCACACAAGAATTTATGGAGTAAGATTAAAATAATTCATTCATATTTATCATTTCTATTCTTTAGTTTATTAATTAAATTTTTTTACAATTTTTGAAGTTATATTTCATTAATTGTCTGTTACTATAAATTTGATCCATTATTTTTTATCTATATTAAAATATCATACCCTCATAGATTTATCCAAATGAAACCATGATTTTAAAAAAAAAATTGTCCTATTTATAATCTATCAAGATACAACCACATTGGATAATATTATTTAAAAAATTCTATTCCATATTTCTAGGTAGTCCGCATAATATCCTAATATAATACCAAGAGAATAATAACCAATAACATAAATCTTCATCAATCAGTGTGGAAAGGAATGTAGATAAAGAATAATCTTATCCATTAAACCAACTAAAAATTTAATTATTGAGAAACCATCATATCTTTCAGCACAACTATGGTTATACCAGCTTCAACTCCTTCCATCATCTCCGTGCCATAATTGAAACCATTATGCACATCACCATCAATATTGACGTTAAATGCATCAAATCATTTCATGACCTTGGCCCTCCCCTCCTATATAACATCATCCATACTAGGCTCATATCACAACACATCAAGGACCATATTCATAGAAACACCCAATTTTATAGAAAAAGACTACATATAAACAAGGAATTTAGCATTCACATGTAAATGTTCTCACTCAGACCCAAACAAAGGGAATTGTACATTAACGTGATAATGAATAATATTAGATAGAAATAATAATCTTTATTAAATAGTGGGTATTATTCATTCTTGAATTAATCGATTCAATTAATTAAGGTAATGAATATGGATATCCAAATATATAAAGAATAACAAGATATCATTTGTATAATCATTATCCCTAGAATTAATTACAACTTAAGAAAACAATGGGAACTAAAATGGTCATTAAACATTACTTTTATCATTATCCACAAAAAGAATTATAACATTTTTTATTTACCC
Source organism: Viscum album (assembly GCA_963277665.1). Classification (NCBI taxonomy): domain Eukaryota; kingdom Viridiplantae; phylum Streptophyta; class Magnoliopsida; order Santalales; family Viscaceae; genus Viscum; species Viscum album. The sequence goes on from OY728122.1 coordinate 1,262,594,210, forward strand.
AACTAAACCTGCACATGTAAGAAACCATTTAAATAACGTACGTTAATAATCAATTTCAATAAGATAAAATTATGAGAAGAACTATTTTATTAAACATGCCTCCATAATTATTTACCCAAATTACTAATTATCATCTTTACTTTCATTACCTATGTCATCAAGAAATACCTTATAATCCATGAATAAAAAACATGATAATTGTTTTAAAATTGATAGAAGACTTTATATTAAATTACAATTCAAACATTTTTCATGGTGGAAACCCAATGTGGTGGAAAAAAATATAACCCAATTAATTATTAATAACTTTTTTACATTACTAGGGTTAATTAAACCCCTAACCGAAGAAGAAAAATCATGATATATTGTTCATTGAAATTATATGAAGGATTGGTACCAAATCTCCAACCTCAATTTCATCATTTTTCATCACATGATAATAGATGAAGAAAATCAATATATGATCACCTCTCCAATAATGAAACAATATCATTCCAAGGGCTCCAAACCCTAATAATTCTAGGAAAATAAAATTAAAAAACAATTTAACAATGGGGATGAAACTCAATAATATGTAATTTATATAGATGAATGAATGGTGATTAGATGGAAAAAATATTGAAAATTGAGGTCGTACTCGATTCCAATATCCATAGATCAAACTCATGAATTAAAGGATAGTTCCCAATTGAAAATGGGATTAAATATTTATGAAAACAACACCAAGGTGCCTCGGTTTTCAGAGGAAGGAGTGAGAGAAATGTTTAGTCAAGTGTCTTGGGGGTATTTATTGATAGAATAAATTTTATAAATCCATATTTCATCACTAAGGACAACTCAGATGATCTATCAGACATATCATATTCTATGATACAACCTTTCTAGAAAAAGAAATGGAATTAAATATTTACCATTTATGCTCTAAAATACCATCAATCCATCTATGGGAATAATAAATTAAAAAAATTGAAATATAAAGGGATACTAAGTTTTGGTCCCATGCCTTAGGTAACTATATTCAGAAATGAAATAGAAAGTCTTCAAAAAATCATTTCAATTAAAAAAATATCACTACCTTCATTTATTTACCTATACGACCAATAAAATTTCTCTTTTCATTACACACACTAGACATGGGTCTTGGCTGGCCAAATTAGTATCACTTTTGAGATCTGATATCATATTCTCTATAAATATTTATTGAATTATTATCTTAAATAAGATATTTAATTTTTTTACCATCAACTATCTTTAATGAATTCATACCAATTCCGTACCAAATTGATTGATTATTATCCTTATTACTGTAAAATTACAAAAACACTATCTCGTATTTCATTACAAACATAAAAATTTCATCATAGCACTAAATGTCCCTAGAAAATTGATCACATTATGAAAATGGATTCAATATTAAGTTAAAAAGATTAATTTCAATATTATTGTAAAAAATGAAATTTTTTCATACATAGGAAATGTAATAAAAATATATCCAAATGGGAAAATAGAGTAATCCTCCTTTTTAAAAAACTCTAATTATTTTCAATCCATTCTATATCATATAATGATATAAATATATATTTAAATATATATATCATTTGATATCATCGCCTCTATTTCATAATTTTTTTACTTTTTATTAGTTTCCTAAATCAAATACCACTCTTCATTAGCTTCACCTTCAAAACTATAAATAGAAATTACTACATTATGATGTTTTGAACATCCTAGACATAAAATATAAAATTTAATTAATTAATCGATCCATTATCATTTTCTAGGATTGAACATCCACCGAATTCCATTGAGTGTTGTATCATGAAATTATCTACTATAAATGTGTTCCTGTATAGTTAATTTGGTTTTTCTGTTCCATGGGTTCCACTGTTGATATATTGTATCATCTAAGTTAACATAACTACACAATTTACAATTCCATCCATTCAAGTTTCCTAGTTCTGAGGGTAATTATGCTCTTCATTATTTTGTCCATCACCTTTCATATTTCCTCTATGGAATAGAATTTTGAACAGCCATGTATTAGATAATGAAAAATGGAAAAAATAAAAATCCATCTCATTATAATGTGACCATAAAATTATTTCCTATTTTATGATTCTTTTATCATTTTCCAAACCTATAATTTTTTCTAATACATTAGTATAATAAAACAATACATAACCATAGCTTATTCTACCAATAAGTATGTTATTTATAATAATGATTGTAATTTTTTTCATTTATGGTAATTTTTTACTGAGAGTAATATATAATTATGATAAAAATTAAATCATAATATGTTCATTTCGAGGAAGTTTTCATTTTCCCATAAAATATATTCTTTATAATGAAGCATTATCTTCATTAAATGTAACTCACATAAATAGGAATATAGAATTATTAAATATTTCAATCATAATTAATCTCTACAAAAATATTTTAAATTTTTGAAGGAAACAAATACACATAAAGTACAAAAAATTAATGAACCATGTTAATCCATTTGTAAAAAAATACATCCATTTGAAATACAAAATAACATAATTTCTAAATATATTTATCAAAAAAATTTATTTAAATACTCCATGGTGTATTGAAACCAAACGGTTAACATGGAAAACTAGAATAATCATTAATAAAGTCTATGAAAAAAAATCTTTTCACTATTATTTCTAAAACCAATGGATTGAAAAATACATTAAAACTAATTCTCAGATGGACAGTTATTATAATCAAATGATTTCAATTATAAACAATCAAAATATAATCATATATAAACCTTAGGAAAATATATTTACTTTAATCTATACAATATCCCTTACACTGTAAAATATTAACTAGATTATTAAAATATATGTCATGATTAACCATTAACTGGCAAGTTCCATCACAATACCCAATGAATTATAGGGATATATTCATTTAACCATTCTTCAGTGAAAATTATGCTCACCTTTTATTCATATATGAATTCGAAGAACTACATATTCAATAAAACACTAATAGATTTCAGTTTAACCATAAAATACATTTTAAATGGTATTCAATTCCATATTCAATAACTTTTTCATATATCTCATATAGATGATAAAAAGATTCTGTTTTCTTAAAAAACTCTAAAGCTAAAAAATAAAAAAATATGGATAGAATATTATTCCATGAAAAGAAAAATTGATATATATAATTTAATAATGAAAATGAATAATATTTTTAATGTTAGTAAAGTGTTTCTAGGTTGTATATTTTTAAAAATATATTTTGTATCTTAGAAAGAAAAAATATCAAAATGACCAATATTATAAATAATAAGAGGATTCCATATGAAATCATTAAAAATAATGTCATAAGTGTATGGAATAAATATTGATATCATTATTTTATATATAAACACATATTTAGGTAATTTTAAAATTCTTATATAAGATGTATAATGATCAGAATGGTATACTTAAAAAATGTTTTAATGAAACATTTCTTACAATAATTCATGCCAAGAAGCATAAATTGTCTAACACGTAAATAATAAAAGTTAATTATATTTATAAATTTCATAATATCTTCATTTAATGTTAATATATATATATATTAAACCATTTATCTCTTTTAAAAACATTAATTTTTAATTGCCTAAAATTGGTATATTCACATTTTTTGTTTTGGGGTCGTTCAGTTTGTATCACCAAAAACAATTGGTGCATTGACCATGGTAAGAGGGTATATGGTGTTATTTAAAATATATTCATCAACATGTTGTATTTCTCAAATTTATACATTTTATGCATTTTTAAAAATATCCATATAATGGGTTATAAATGACAAACCATTCTGTTTTTTAGAGGCTATTGTTTTTACGCATGTGTGAATGAAAATTTAATTTTAATATAGAGAGGAAATAAATAAATTTAGATAATATTTTACATTTATAGAATCATAAATATGTTATATAAAATATTATAGATTCATTAATTCTATCTTTATAAACAACCTTCTGAGGTAGTGATGGAAAAGTAAATGCACCACCTCATGGGGATGGTAGTCCAAAAGTACACAAGGGATATGATTTCATTGATCATAAGAAAGAATATAGATATAAAAGAGTATTGAGATAAAAATAATAACAATTAATTATATTTTGGATATTTTTTAATTTATGTTATAATGGTTAGAACATATTATATAGAGATAGAAAAGGATGTAAACATGATATAAAACTATTAAAACTTTTAATTTCACCCTAGATATCTCCCTTAGGGGTAATCTTTAATCCTTTTAGTATTGAACATTATGGAATACATTGACCTATTGGATTTGATGATGGTTTTTTTGGACAGATTTTGAAGGGTTTGGTCAAGATAATATGAATGGGGTGTGGTTTTCCACTTGAAAAGAGAGGTAGTATTTATACATTAAGAGTGGGGTGTTTTAGGGAAAACATATTGATTATTTTTTCAATTAGGCTTGAAACATATTATGTGTCATGATTCATTCAAATTTATTTATTTATTTTATTAAAATAATAAGGTGATTTGAAATTTTAACCTTAGAAATGCCTAATTGAATCTTTGAACCACCAAATTAAATGTAAAGAAACAAAAATAATTATTTATTTCAATAATATATAACATTGGCATCAAAATTTTAAAAAATGAATACAAAATAATACTTTTTATTTCTATTTTCTTTTATATAAATACATATTTGGGTCAAGAGACATTTTTATAAAATTTAAATATTTTCATACATCAAAATAATGTTATAAATGTTGCAATATCTATATAAACAGTAATTTTCATTATTTAAATAATAAATATTTTCCAAAAAGTTCCAAAAATTAACTCTAAGATAATTTTTATTTTATGATATGGAAAATGATATACATTTAATTGAATTAATATGTAAAATATAGAAATATTATATTTAAATAAATAATAATAATTCTAGAAAATTAAATTTCTTACAAAATCCCTTTCTTTTTCAATTGAAAATCTTTTTAAAATTCTTATATTTAATATAAATCAAAAAATTATAATAATTGATATTAATATTACATGAATTAATTTATTATTAACATTATCTAGTTTTTTTTACTAATACACATATGTTGTGACTCTGGCCACAAATCTATGAATTAAGATAGAATTATCCAACTTGATCTCTAAACATTTCCTTGAAACCTAAAAGACATATTATACATATTGGGGTGAGAATTATATGTAAAAACAGTGTGATCCAACATTAATCCTCCATTCAAAATGTGGAAGAATCAAGATAAATATTCGTTTAATATATAAGAAACCCAAAAAGAACCTAATAGGACTTGTACCGGCCTTCCTCACTAAGGATCACTCACCAAATATTGTAGAATAGTAAGGTAAAATCAATAATATAAAAAAGGGTATTATAAAAATACATCCGCACTAGTTTGGTCCTATAATTCATCAAAATAAATTTTTTTGGTGCTCGAAATACCTTATAGAGTCATCCCCATACATATCATACTAATCATATCACCTCTAATATGGGTTGTATCAGATTCTTACCTATCCCAAACTTGTGTAGGATCTATGATATCATGTTTGAATCATTCCACGAATACAATAACCAAAATATAAAATTTATATCACATATTCACATATCAATTGTAAATCAAAACCAACTCACATATCTATATCAGTATGGTACCATGAATATGAGGAATATCAACCGTATTCCCTCCTCCATTTATATAGGATTCACACCATGATGTATCACCACATATATATAAAATGTCTTTAAAAAACAATAATAAGAGAGAGTGGGATGAATGTTTAATCATCTTTCCATTCCCTCACCTACATGGTTGTTTGGGAAAACACCTAGAACTAAAATCATTTGCAGATCAGTTTGGTTATTTGACTCCAGTGGGGTTCATAATGACGTAAAAATAAATAAATCAAATATTTTTTGTCACACATAATCCCATCCTAAATGCTAATAATCAATACAAAACCATCATATTCAAAATCCATAACCACACTACAGTCTCAACACATCTCCACCACAATGAACTATTACATATAATAAAATAAAACATTCATACAAAAAACAACTACAATAAAAATTTAGGGTCAAACATTTATTCATATAACCACCCACTTATAGATTTACATTTTTATATTCAATATTAAATATATCTCACTATTTATTTCTATAATAAAAACTAAACCATACTTATCCATAAATCACATTCATTATATCTATTTCCCATTATTCCATGAATTAAAAATTCTCTTTAAAATACATACTTTTTTCATTTAAGTCTAAAAAAAATTAATTTTTGTTTATTAACGTAATATTTAATTTCCACCAATCAAATATAACATAATCTATCAAAAACAATGAAGGTTATGAGTGAAGTGAATGTTTTGTGATTGGTCATTACTAACTTTTACATTTATAATGATCAATGATTAATCTATAATTTTAATGATGATTAAAAAAATGATCAATAGAATTGAATCAATGAGAAAAAATGAAAAAAACATCATATTAAGAATTCAAGGTATTCACACAATATTTATAATTATTTTAATTAATTATATAATTTCATTCCTTATAATATGGATTCATTGATGGATTTTTCAATAGATCTACATTTTATCATTATTTCATTATAGGAATCTAGGGAAGGTTCCCTCCAATGGTGATCCACACATATTCTAAAAGTCTCAGAAAGATGTAGTAGGAATATCCAGGTGCTAGCATGGAAGATCATATGACTTTCATTGTTCAACATTGATCACCTAGAGATATGTAGATAAATTATTGTCATTGATCTCTCTTGACTCGAGAGTGGGAAGTTGAGGATGATCACTCTATGTTCATGGGAGCATTTTTAAATAGGGATATCTCTAGAGCTTTTGAGGATTCTCTCCGACTATCATTGTTCACAATACTAATTAATTGGCTCCCATGAAAAAAAATTAATTGGGTTTACATAATGTTGGGAATTAGAAAAAATTATTTTCAGAAATTACCATTATTATTATTTTTAATACCAATGGAATCAAATTTCTACAATTATAATATTACTATTATTTCTCGAGACACACATAACTTGAGAATTTAAATTAAATTTTATTTTATCAAATAATATTAAATATATTTTTTCCCATTGGACTATTAAATTCGATACTCTATTCTTACAAAATATTTATGTTTTCCTGAATAATGTCTATTTATTTATTAAATAAATACACTGCATTATTTCTCAATAAATAAATAAATATTGTATTCACATAATAGAAAATTAATATTTAATAAATATTTTATGAATATAATATTCTCTTGAATATCTAGGGAAAGATTATATGTGATCAATCATACTTAAATAATTATTAAACCATGTGAAAAAATACTATTTAATCAACTTGTTAAATACTAAATAATATTATATTATTTAACTGATAATCTGGGTTCAATTAGTGATTGACACTATGTGCCTCTTTATCAGTGGAATTAGGAGAAGCAGCCTAAATCCCATGGTGAGCATCTTTTAATATGCCATGACTCCCATAGATAATGATGGTTATTTTAAAATGAACTAATACATCATTCAAACAATCACAATGTAATATAATATGTTTGTCATTTTATCTATAATCATGCATGTTCCATAATGTTCCCCTCAACTTATGTGATCGATGTATCATTATTTTCATTTTAGAAAGTCAAAAATTCTAATAAAACACAATTACCATGGATTTATTTACACCTTATCATTTATATTAGAGTTAATAAGATATCAACTACCATTAAAATACTTAAGGGAAACCCCTTTCCTGTATTATTCATTAATGAAATATTAATCATGATTCACCCAACTTGTCCTACCTCACAACAAAAATATATATTCATTGTTTTCATCAATCCATAATTGTATGTGAGTCATAATATAAATTTATTATAATATTAAAGATCAAGGATCAATAAAAAATCCATATATAGGAACATCCAATGACACAAAAAAATGTTGATTTCCTACCAGTAGGTCTTGTTCTCATAATATCTTACACTGTTTAATATCAATGGCATAAAATATGATAAGGAACCTCAAATTACTATGAGTCTCCACCCATGATATCCAATGTAATTTGTATCGAAAAAATTATATCATTCAACTATTGTATATATTTTTAATAATACAATCAAATAACATTTTGGTTATCATCATATAGGAGAACTTCTAGGACCTTTTTGTGCAACATTAACTCTCAGGACATTAACACATGGTATGTTACTTTAAACAACAATCATTATTTTATAAAGAGTTTATTTTTATTCAAAAATACAAATAAAAGTCCTCATAAAGTCAAAATATTTTTTTTTCTAGGGAACTAACTCTAATAGACTCTGATTTTCACTAGATCCATCTTCCAACAACCTTAAATCTGGTAGACCTCAAATGATACACATGCTTCTACTAAGATAGGACTTTAGTGACATGGTTTTCCATGATTTATTCTATCGAATATCTTCATACTATAACATCAACCCTATGATAAAAAACCAATTAGAATTTATAATTCGGTTGTACATTATTTTTCTTTTAGTGTTATATTGCAATTATTTCAAGATCCACCATTATAGTATTATAAAAATAAAACGTGATATGGTATTAACTGATGGGTAGAACATTAATCTCCTAGGAGAAGTGTTGAATCCGAATAGTTTCATTGGTTTCATTAGAAGCTTCTATATAGTTTCAAGCAACTATAGAATCGACGAAAAACTGATCCTTATAACTTTTCCTACTTAAAACACCTTTGTTGAGATAAAAACATATACTTGTAATGGCATCAGGTAATTTAGATCTATTTGAAAAATAACATCTATATAACTACTGATGACCATCTCCTAGTCTCATTAAAACATATAGAGCCTCCCATTACTTCTTCTAAGATAATTTAGGATAACCATAATAGTATACCAATTTTTTTCTCCGTGATATTCTTAATATATTAATACTATTATCAATGAATAACTTACATCAAGACAAGTACATAATATGTAATACATTATTGAACTTGTTGATAAAGCATATGGTATCTTACTCATTTTCTTTTAGTTTTATTGTGTGTGAGGACAAGTTTTCATAGAAATATTCATACTATGTGACACTAGAACCAAACCCCTAATTTATTTTTTAATAAAAAATTTGTTTCATTTCTATTGATTTTATATACATTGACATATGACAACATGCCTTATGGATCTATCCGGAATGATATATATCACTATTATATAGGCTTCTTAATATAATTTCTTTTTGGAGAAACAGTTGTTCAACCAGTCTAACTAATCACAAAAATTGAATTTAGTTTTCAACCAGTAATAATTCATCAACATATACTACCAGGATAATGAATTAATTCCCATTAACCCACCTGTAAATGAATGTATTTTATTTTTACTAAATGAATCCAAATTATTTTTTATTTTCATAAAATAATATTTTCATATACATTGATTCAAGATTTAATCCAAAAAATAGATATTTGAAATTTTTAAATAATTTCAGAATCACCTAGAGTCAAAAAGCCTACCGGTTATGTAATATAGACATATTCTTTAAGGATAATATTAATAAAAATAGTATTTTACTTCCATCTACCAAATTTCATTATCATTTAAATATTCTATAGAAATTTTAATTCTAATGGAATTAAACTTGGATACAGGTAAAATGGTTTCAACATTGTCAATTCATTAACATTATTTAAACACTATTACCGTAATCATTGCATTATAGGTATTTAATTTACCTCCCATGTCATTTTTCCTCTTGAATTCCCATTTTCACCATATGAGATTTAAATTTAATGGTGCATCGAGCAAAACCAAAATAAAATAGTTATGATACATGGAATCCATTTTAGAATTCATGGATTCTTTCCATATTTAAGTGTCTGATCTGTTTAATACTTCTTTGTAGGATATAGTTTAATCATTTCTATTTGTAATGATTTAACAAATTTTCTGACTTGAAAACCATATATCTCTTATTAAATTACCCCTAGAGTGCTCTTATAGTTTTCTTCAGTTTTATGAACAACTTCTTCCTTAGGTACTTGTGGAATCTATTCTTATTCAAACTGTTGTACATCTTGCGAGTCAACATAATTTAATTAATTCTTTCTCCAACTATACTATTTTGATGATGTCATCCCTCTCAATAAATACAACTTCTTTGGTGACAATAACGTTTTTTTATAAGGGGTTGTGTTGGTTGTATGCATTTGATTCATAAGGATACCAAATAAAGAAATAGTTTGTTCCCTTAGGTGATAGTTTGTTGCCTGATAAGGCCTTATCAAGTTCCTCTCAACAACAAGACATGTTTGTGATGAAACATTCTTCTTTCTGCTTCATATCACAAAAGTAATTTTGTTTTACACTATAGAAGGTATTCAATTTAATTTAAATGCATTAGTTTTTATAGGCTATCCTAAGAAGGATAATGGATGATATTCATGATTCATTATATACCATACCATTTATAATATGTTATGATTCCTATGATCACTAAAACCATTCTAATATAATGTATATGGTTTAAAGAGATGTGACAGAATTTAAAACTCCAATATAAATTTGATACAATAACAGTTAATATATTCAACAACTCAATTAGATCAATGATTTTTATCTATATTCATTGTTGATACTATAAATCATTGTTTTATTCGTTGAATATCCCAAAGGATTCATCTTATACCTCATTATATAGACATAGCCATATCTTCTCAAGACATCAGTAGAAGTAACAATGTAAAAATAGAAACCTCTAGATCATACTAGATGTGTTCAAAACACATCAGCCTGTACTAACACTTGATGCATTGTGGTCCTTTCACCCTATCTGCTAAATAGTTGTTTCGTCATTCTTCCATGTACACAATCATTACAACATTCAAGTGGTTTTCTCTCAAAAGATTCAAAATAACCAACTTTATAGATAATTTTCAATCACGTCTCATTTACATAACCAAGGAAATAATTCTATAGTTGTGTGTTAGATGAGTTGTGTGGACATGATTCATTATCTATTTCCAATACTTGTATTTTGTAATTTAAAACATAATGATAATTATTTAAATAATCCACATGATAAGATTTGTTGTCTTTATTAGAGAAAAAATATTATTTCTCAATTTGTATATAAATATATATTAATCAAGGCATTATAAATAAATTATATTCATTGAAATAGTTGGAACATCATAAATATATTTTAAAACAAAAACCATTCAATTTGTCAATGGAATATTATAGTTCATAATGGCTAGATCATCCAACCTCACACCATTTGTAACTCACAAATCCATCACTCCTTGAGAAATATTTCAAAATCTACATGGTTTGTTCATTTGTATATAGATGATAGACCCACCCACATCATCTATTACCCAATGTTTAGATGATGAAATATTACTCTCAAAAATAAATCCTCAATTATCTTCTCCTTTTATCTAGGTGAATGTCCTCTTCCAGTGTCCTTGAATACCAATTGTAAATCAAATTACCTCCACTTACATTCCATTCTTCTAGATGATCCTCTACTTGGGAGAATGACCTCATCATCATTAGAATTGTTATGAGTTTTTGGACCCTTATCTTTTTTTTACATTTTCATTTTCACATTATGGTCCTCGGGTTTTCTATTACCCATGCCCATATCCACATTAAAAATCAGTGTAAGAAGTTCCAAAAGTCACTTCTCATTATTTCAAATATAATAATTAACAATAAAAGTAGAAAATGTCATTGGTAGTGATTATAGTATGAGATATATGGGAAAATCATATTGAAATTTAATACCAAATATTACCGAGAAATAAATATTACCAATAAGAATGACTTCATGTGGTCGAGCTATCCCTAACTCTAAAAGATTAGTTTTGTATAGAGTATTGGTGATCTCATATCTATCTTGTCTATCATTCTCTTGATTAGGATCCTTAAAGATATACATCATGATATCGACTACCATGTCTTTATGTTGCTTCAAATAATCATTTTTCATGGATGATATCATTAAACAAAGAACATACGTAGCATCCAATGGATTTTTATCATAGAGATATAAATAACCCTCACTATAATCATTACTAGGTGCATTATGTATGGGTTTTTACAATATTTACAATTTTCATTTATAGTGTAGGATAATATGTAAGAATATTTTCTATTCAGGGAAATTTATTCAGGTGATATGGTTATCCTTTCAAGGCATGAACACAGTGATATGATTGATGTCACTTTTATTTTTTTATCTACACATAATATGAGAAGTTCTTTAATAATATATCTAATAATATTTAGAATGAATAATATATTTTAAATTTATTAGTCTCCCATTATGTTATTGAAATCCAATTGCCCTCAACATTATCATTGAAGTATCCTATTTCTTATACATTCAAGATAAAAAGGTACATATTCCCCTTCTAATCATGCTTTCTATGGATGGTTTTGAAAATATTAAGTTTTTTAGTATGTATTCTAATCTCTAATGGAAATTACTCATAGTTCAGTTATCTATTGAGTGGACTCCCTTATATTGAAATAAATAAATTTAATTCCCTCAACACAAGCCTCTTAGTTAAACCATGACCTTATTTCACAGTCAACCCTTGATATGATCTATGTTAAGTTAACCAAAAACATATTCTTATAATTCCAAGGTGATTTAAAGCACCCAAACATTTTCTATTGAATCACTTTGAAACTATAGTTCTATTTTAACTTATATAGTCTATGAGTATACATAAATAATATATAATTGAGGGATTTGGTCTTTAATGAGTAAATTACCATTTATCACCTGTACTAAATTCTTGTTAATATTAGGTGGATTTCCATAAGTGACTAACCATGTAATAGAAAATATTTATCCATAAGTCAATTTATTTTTGTTATGTGTATCATTCTTGTTGGTTTCATTAATCAATGTGATCACAAAAAACCACTATAATGAAATTACAATGAAAAATGGAAGAAAAATAATAATAAAGTGTCATGATCATTAGATTTTATAAAGGTTAGTTTATCTAGAGGGTTATTAACTAATCACCGACCTATGTGAAAAAACCTTGAAGAAATATTGGTTCAATTTATGGAATTCCTCCTCTACACCAATGTATCTCTCTAGGACTGTGTCACCTCTCCTCTAAATATTAATATCCTCCACTATATTTTGATGTATATTTATTAAATATGATTTTACTCACCCACAGGTTAGAGAAAGTTGTTTATATAAATGTATCCATGGGAGAAAATTCCTTTAAATAATTAGGGGATATATGGAATGAAGGGAAAAAATTAATTTAGAATATAAAAATAAAATAATCACTTAAAAAGGTATTCATTAGGCTCAGTATCATCCACTTGTATGTAACGAATTACAAATTTAATAGAATTTGAATTCAACTATAATTATTATTGTTTAAGATAAATCGAGATCAAATTAATCAATTATATTCAATAGTGAATCACCGTATTGATCTTAATTCTCATTCAAATATCCTTGATATTATCATCCATCACAATTTCTAAAAAATTAAAAAAATTTAATTTATATTAATTTCTAACAAAAAAATGTACCTTAGAGGAATCAATCTGAGTAGACATTTAAAATTCCCAGAATTTACTATACTCTTGTTCTTTTTACTCCTAATACACGTTTCATAGTTAACTTATTGCAAAAATTCATGATTTCTAAATTCAATTTAATTATTCCTAAATTTAAAATAATTTTGGTGTCACATGTTATACTTCAATGTTCAAATATTAATAACTGTAAAACAACTCGAACCTAATATGCATATCTGAACATTAATCAAAAATTAATTAATCATTTATATATATTAAAACACATTACATTGTGCTTCATAACAACTTAATGACTATAAGATAAAAAATGTAAATATGTTTTTATAAAATAATAAATTAATTTTTAATTCAATATAATTTTGTAGAAGTAAATTTTTTGTACAGTCCTGCTACATGGAGTTTTCTATTATCATAATATATCTGAGTCATACAGCTGGGGAATTTGTTTGTAAACTATGAATTAGGAAAAAATTGGTTTACAAGATGTCTACATGGGATACACATTGTGTGGAATCCAATTTAAATTTTCACTAATCAGGTTTTCCATATAAGAAGATACCTGAAAAGGCTTTAAATAATGGACTACAGGTGGTGTGTAACAGTTACTTGGTGTGTACTCTAGAGGATCTTATGCCAGGCTATCCTGGTCAAAACTCATTATATAATTAAATTCAACAAATTCAATAAGATGACATTCCATGAATTAATAATTAATTAATAATTTTTCCATTTAACATTAGTTCCTATAATATAACTATATGTAACTTGGAGTGTACTATTGATCGATCTATCCAGATTTCTCGCAACCACCAGATGGGATATAGATATTATTTCTATCATAAGATTAATTTATTTCATTATATTTACTAGAAAATAAAGAAGAAGAAGAATATGTATGTATCAAAATTAAGAATAAATAATGATTAAAAATTAATTGAAATGTAAATGAAAAAAATCATTAATCAATCAATGATCATTAAATAATTATAAATAAGTCTGTGACCATTAAAATACCACTTGAAGATTTTAGCCGCAGTGTAATCATTATGACGGGTCATGCCTAAAATTTATCTATTTTTTCAAGAGTTTCAATCAATAGAATATTTATATGATTATAAAATACATGATAAAATCAATTGAATCAAAGAAAATATACAATTGATTAATTTATGGAATCGATGCACATCATCACCAAATATTATTTAAAATTAATTTAATCAACTGCTGAAAAGCCTTAAGATATTTCCTTCTTCATTTATGGATTTAAAAGATTTTCTCGATCGTAAAAACATTTTATTGTATAAATAAAGAGAATATTCCCTCTTCTTGAAATCCACTTGTGTTCCAAAAATCATTGA
Organism: Viscum album; assembly: GCA_963277665.1. Classification (NCBI taxonomy): domain Eukaryota; kingdom Viridiplantae; phylum Streptophyta; class Magnoliopsida; order Santalales; family Viscaceae; genus Viscum; species Viscum album. The sequence goes on from OY728122.1 coordinate 1,262,609,221, forward strand.
ATGTGCCTGTAAGAATCTCTTGGTCCCAACAATCATGATCTTATCACTTGTGTCATTTTACATTTATATCTTTGATAATCACATCCTATGGATTCTCATCGATATATCATGACACAAAAGTGTTAGGTGAAGGAATATCTCTCGCTACTCTTGTGATCATTCATGGGGAGTGGGATCTTTAGGGTTTGAGAGGAATCTCGTTGGTTGTTTTTGTGAAAAATAAAAATGAATTAGATATCTTAAAAATTGTCTATAATTCGGTTTATGAATTGATAGCTTTTGGAAATAAATAATTTTTCAATGTCCCTTTAATATTTTTGTTATCCTTAAATGACCCCATATATATTGAATTGATAATATTATTATTTCTTGACTTATTCATAACATGGGGAAGAAAATTAAATATTATTTATTTAAATAACATTCAATATATATTATTTCTCACATGACCATTAGTCATGGCTCTCCATTCCTCCACAATATAGATCTTTCATTTAATAAATCCTATTTATTTATTAAATAAATATCCCAACATTATTTAGTAATATGTAAATATTATATTCTTTAAAAAGAATATAAGTGTTTAATAAGTATTCTGGTCAAATAATTTTATCTCGAGTAACTTTTGAATAAATATATGGGATTAGTAAAACATGAAATTTTTTTAAAACATATGTGGGGATAATATTTATTTAATTTGATAAATAATATTAAATAATATATAATTTTATCAAGATTCTGGATAAATGATGTGTTTGATCCTCTAGGATTCTTTCTCATTGTCATTAAGTGAATCTACCTAAAGTAAAAGTTTAGAATCTAGTAACATGATAAGGAACCAAAAGAGAATGAAGATAATACAAAAATATAATACATTATGTTAATTATCATTATTTAATATAAACCATTTATCAAAATATCCATAAAAAATAAGGTTTTATGTTTTTTCTATCAACCTTTTTGATCAATTTCCCTTTTTGTTTGAATTTACAAAAATTGAACATGCTAATATAGGACCATTTTAATGGATTCATTTAGGCTATATCATTTCTACAATATGGCTTCAGTTAGTATCTTATATTAAACTACAGAAGGGAAAAATCCTTTCAAACATTCTTCATTAATATAACATTACTCGTGAGGCCTCCAATATGTCCAACTTCAACACAAACAAATATTATCCTAGTTTTTATCAATACATCTAATTAAAAATCTCATAAAAGTAATTAATAATAATTATAAAGTCTAAAAATCATTATATTTTTCTACAAATAAGAATACCCAATGAAACATATTAATGTGGATTTCCAACAGGCGAGTCTCATTCGCATAATGATATACACTATATATTTCTAAGGGCATACACCATGATAAAGTGGCTCAATGTCCTATGGGTCATGAACCTTCATAGCCTACATCAATCATGGGCCCCAAATTATATCATCCTCCTATAGAAAATATATTTTAGATTACATCCACACTACTAATGGGTTCACATCATAGTGGTGAACATATATGGCCATTAAATGTGACAGGTACACATAGGACATTATCACATACTATGTTATGCAACAAAATAGTCATGAAGTTATATAGATTTTATTATTATTACAAAATATGAATTCAAGTTATCATAATGGACATAGAAGATGGATCTGGGTAACCATCTCAAAAATTCCAACCAACCCAAAATACCTCAATAACCTATACATCAAAATTTTCAAATTGCGGAATGGAATATGAAGCCTCATAGAACCATCCATAATAAGACCCCAACAATCACTACTTATGCCAACCAAACACAACTCTACATTCCAAAACATTCTAATATATATTTAAAATTTATACCCACTAGAATAGAACAACAATACACATCAATAAAAGAAACATTATAGAACAAATAAATAATATTTGTTAGCATTCACCACTTCCATAATTCCAATTTTAATGCATGATTTCATAATATAACTAGATTTCATAATAAAATTGGACATTTCAGATTTAAAAATTGCTGATTTCAAGGAATAATTTCTATACTATAATTTTGTTGTTAATATTTATATTAATATTTGTACAATTCAATCATTATAATGATCCATAAATCACAATAGTAATTGTAATTTTCTGCAAGAATAATAAAATGTATCAATTACAAAAAAATATCAATGAATACATATAACCACAAGTGACTGACCCCTTTTTCGTTCCCTTTGTTTAATTAAACTTATTCTACTTAGTAATATAATATATATTATCCACCAAAATAATTCATGATCTTGAATTTCTTAAATTTTGTACATAATTGATGAATGATCCCAAATCCCCTACCATAATTAGAACATCACAACCCACTTTACCACATGAAATGGAAGAGAAAATATGTAGAAATATCCCACGTAAGGAAAAACCTACATGATCATAGATAATAAAAATTCCTATAAAAAATATATCCCCTAAACTGTGAAAGGGTTATTTTTATAACCTTATTAATTGAATAATAGAGATAATAATCTATATAATGAAATTAAAACTCACTTACAATCACTGTCACTTAATCTCTATAAGTCTTGGTAAAAATCCATGAAATGTTGTTTAAAGGATGAACCTTAAATCATTCAAGGTCTGAGATAAAATTAAGGAAAATAAAAAAAATCATATGAGATGATGATTTATATTTTTTTAGGGAATCATACATCTTATGGTTTTATATACCATATATGAGTTAAGATGGGTTGAATTCCCCAAAACTCTAAAAACAATTCAATAAATCCTCATATATTCTCCTATTAAAGACTCAATAATGGTATGAACCGAAATTTGGATGGGTTTTTTTCAAATAAATGAATATTTATTTATGGTATGAATTTCTAGATACACCTGATTAATGCTACATTATATGAAAAATGAAGTTTAGATTATGATATATGAAACTATGAGTTTATCTTGTGGTTTATTCAACACTGCATTTGGCTTATGTTATCAAAAATAATGACTTTTACGGAACTGCAATATACTATTAATAATATTATAAAATATTATGTTTATCTCTTAGTCGTTGAAATGGTTGGAAATTTTTTTATTAAATAACATAAGGATTTAAATATATATATCAAATTTTTAATACTTATTTATTGATTATAAATAAAAAAATAAATATTTAAAAAAATGTTTTATGAAATATAATATCTTTTCCAATTGATGGGTTAATCATTCTTGTCACGTGAAATTTAAAAGTGAAATTTTACCAACTATCAATAAATTGTTTTAAAAAATAAACAATAATTTTTTAATGTAAAAAATAAAAAATATATAAGATATTTTTTTTATTTTTCTAGGATGTTTATTCTTTTAAGAATTGTGAAAAATGAAACATTTTAATTTAAAACATCTTTTTTTGGTTTAATAATGTATATTGTTTAAAGATATATTTAATTTGATTAAATATAAAATTAGTTCAATTTAATATAAATTAATATAATTTCAGTCATTGTAATTAATTTGATATTGGTATCAAATATAAACACATTCCATTTGTTGGAACATTTTCACATTAAAAACCTAACTACTCATAAAACCTATGGGATTAAATTCATATTAAAATTTTCTTCTATGGAATCTTTAACATCGAAAATTGGATTCCATATTTTGAATAATAAAAATTATCAATTTCTAATAAGTTAAAAATGAGTTTTTAATTTAATTATAAGAGAAAATAGATACAAATAAATTATAATGATTTAGAAAAAATGAGTTTACATAATGGTTAAACATTGGATATAATTTTTAAGAATACTGCAAAACTCATCCATAACCCATTTGATGTGAAAATTTAAACATTTGGGCCATTTTTTTCTAATTTTATGAGTTTTTCGCACACGTATCGATGAATTTATCTACATAATATTTTAATTAATGATAATTAAACAAAATTTATATTTCATCAATTTATTTTCAATAATTTTTTAAAATATGTATCAAACTACATGAGTTCATTTTTAAATATTATTTTTTAATATAAAAGACTAATTTTATCAAGTTAATTTGGTTTTTGAATTTTGAGGTGATATAATTATATTGCTTTCATAAGAAACTCAAACACTATAATTATTTACATAATAATTAAAATAATCAAATGATAATAAAAAAAATTAAAGTGATGTTATTTAATAGAATTATTGTGTTTTTATACCTTTGATATATTAATATATCATTTTTAACATTTTTTACTGAATTTAATTAAAATAAATTACTTTCAAGATATTTTTAAAATATAAACTAAATAAATAGTGTAGAAATTAATATTAATTTCATTTTATAATAAATTTTATAATATTAATATTACTAAAAATAAAATATTCTGAATTTTTTTAATAATAATAAAAATTATCTATGGTCTATTCAGGGACCGATTTTTATATTAGAATTTATATATTGTCTGTTAAATTGAAAAAACATGGTTAAGATGGTTACAGTAGAAGCAATGTTATTTCAGGTTACATGCACTTGTGTTATGCATAATTGCCAACAAATATATGATTAAAATTTAAAAATTGGATATAATATTCAAATTCAGTTATTAAAAATTATCTAATACTTATCATGGTATCTTAGTCTTAATAAAACGAATAATTTTGTTAGCAAACAATTTAACATAATGATTAACCAGAATTATAAAATAAATACAATTAAATTTTAATGCAAAAAATGATTACGAAATATGTATAAATGTGTGTTAGAGTTTTTTATCAACCATATAATCCTATAAAACATATTAGTTTAGATATTAGAGCAACATGAGGTTGTATTGACATCCAAATATTGAATACTTTTTTAGTATTTACAGAGATGACACTCCTCTTCAACAATAAAAATGCGCTCACTCCCCTACTTCTGCACAACATGAAATCCATTTTTCTTGAAAATTATCATTAAAAATCCCTTCCAAACATCATTATTATAATCATAGATTCTTTTTTTGTAAATCAATAAATGTATTATAGTGCAAACCAATATTAGATATCCGATGAAGAGGTAACATTCATCAATGACCGTTTTGGTTTTCTTTCTTCCACAAAACCATTCAACTATTTTTATAAAATTATTATATTATAACTTTATAATATTAAATATAGAAATAGTTTTTAGTATTATGGTTGAAATATACAATCATTAACCCTTCCATAAAATGGGATCAGATATCACCATTTTTGTGTGTAGTAGATTATAGCCTCCCGATCCGGTGTTGTTCATTTCTTTATTACCACATCTCATAGATGGTAATAATTATTGAAATAATATATATATTATACACACACACACATATATATATATAATATTTTTTATATTATTATGCTTCTATAAATATAATACAATGCACACCTTCATTCATTCAATTTTAGGTGAATACAATGACATTGTTTCTGTGTGGGGCGAAGTACTGCCACTCGAAGAAAATTTATTCATTTTATATATATATGGAATGTATTAAGAATAGGTTAAATAAATATATGTGATATATATAAAATATTATTTATACATTAATTATATTAGATATATCATATACAATATTTCGTTCAACATGACAAAAATGGAAACATTGTTCATGCTTTTGTATGACCAACGACCTCCTTGAACATTGTATTTGGATTCCTAAAAATATTTTTGTGGGTTTATCTAAATACTTATATAACCAATATATATTACATTTAAATAAATTTTTAATTAGCGGAATTATTAATTCATGACCAATATAAGAAGACTTGAAATTAAAATTCAAATACAATAATAAAATCAAAGCATTTATTAGCCAAAATATAACTTAAACATGGTCATATAAATAAATGGTTAATATAAATACATAATAATAAATATATGGGATCATATATAATACTATTTTCAGGTTTTAGGAATATAGTATACTTTTATTTGTTATAATTGATGTTTTAACATGTATGAAGGAAGTCAATACATAATGCTAGGGGATTTCTAATCTCACATATATTTCTGAGAGATTTATGCCATATTCACCACTCATTTATTTTGGGTGATATATATTATTACTTATGGTAAGATATATAAGGAATATAAGACATTTCTTAATAGTTAATATTTTTTGATATTATTATTTCAATTGTATTATGATTGAAAATCATATCAAACAATAATAAATTTTCATCTTAGTTTTATTTTGTGTGAGTCACAAGCCATGTTCACCACTAATTTCATTTATAAAGTCTATATAAATCCCATGGAAGTATTTTATGACTATTATATTGGGAAATATTTTGATATATAAATTTATTTCATGAACTATATTTGATGGGATTTATGTTTAAATTGTATCCAAAGCGGTAAAAGTATTTTGGTCTAAATTTAGCGTCATTGATATGCATGTTTTGTTATGAATCTTTATTCATTCATGAGGTGTATATACAACTTCATTGAAATGTAATATCATGATGTTTTTCATACTCATGATATTTAACATTTAATTAAATGTCATTCTTCTATGGGGATTATGATTAAATTTTCCAAAAGTGGTAAAATATTTATTTTACAATCTCATGATTTCTTGGGATTGTTTACGATTAACACAGAAATGATAAAATATACTGATATAACTATATTAAATTCACTTGAATTTTAATCTCCTATGGTTATCAATTATATATTTATGTATTTGGAAAAAATTTCAACTCTTTTTTTATGTAATAACATTAAAAAATATTTATAAGAAAATTCAAAATTATTTCTCTCCTCATTCGAAATTATTTTTTCTTTAATAATAATGTTTTTTAAAATGTTTTGATAGTCCACAATTTTTTTTAAAAGGAATTTTATCAGTATTTTTAATATTTAATATAATTTTTGATTGAATATTTATTTTATTTTCCAAGAATAATTCCTATTTTTCTTTTACCAAAAATGATAAATGAAACATCATTTTTATTTATATGGAATGACCATAATATTCAAACACAATAACCAATTATTTATTAGAAGAGTGATTTGTATGTTTTTAAAGTTATGTTTATGGGAAAAAATCATAATAGTTTGATTTTATCGAATGTATTTTTTAATGAGGGAACATAATTTTCCACAATAAATGTTTTATATACTCTTTTTAAAATTATTTTCCATATAAGATGACATCCATTGGTGTAACTAATTCCTTGATGGTGATATGGTCCATGGGTACCACTCATATTATTTGACTTAATGGTTTTTTTAATGTCATGATGTTTATGAAACCATTACTCATCCACATTATATATTATTATGGAACTCGCCACTCTTCCAGTGATATTATAAGATGTTTTCATTATGAAACCTATCTATTCTCTATTGGTTATGAAATGATGAAATATTTATAATACCCATTTAATTTCATGGGTAATGATGTGATGCATGTTTTTATCTTATGAAACTCATAAATAATTATTTAATTATGATATGGTTGAGACCTATATCTCACTCCAATTAATTGGATAATGGTTTATATATCTCATGAGATTGACATTGATTGAATTTGGAGTGAATTATGTACAATAAAATAGGGCCAAAACAAGGGGTCAATGTATTATATTAATATAGGTCTGTAAGGATAATAGAACTCGATACTATGTGACATGGCTGGAACAAGGTGTGAAATTGATAACGTAATTTAATTTTTTCACAATTATGGTATTTCTAGTGAACCTTGAATAATATAAATATGATTTTTAATGATTATGTGTATTTAAAAATTTCTTGTCTTATGCTTTTATGGTTCATTACTTTTGATTTACTTATGACTCGTGTCTTATGAACTAAAAATCATTTATCATATTAATCGTTTTTATGATCTTTTATATGTGTGGAATGGTATTATAAATTTATGCTCATGTTCTCATACCCTTATGATTGTATTATGTTAATGTATAACATTTATTTACCCTTACTGAGAACCTAAGATCACCCATATTTAATTTTACTTTCACCGAGTTATGAATAAACTTTTTTAGTGGGGGTAATAATTTGGATGAACATTTTCATAAACAATGAATCAATTTCACTATATTATAATATTGTGATTCATGTTTTCAAATAATGTAATCTATATTGGTCATTGGGCTCTAGATTTTTTAATGTAAGGAATATTCATTTTAAAAGATGTAATATCCATATATTTTAATCCTTGATCCCAATAGTTGGCATCAGGGGATCGATATTGTCAACCAATGGATAATATGATGAGAATGATTTATTGAGACCCCTAAGGATAATTATATGTAAATTTCTTGGGATATCTCTTAGGATGATTCTATGAATGAGTTAATGATTAGGGAAATGTCCAGGAATCTGGGTAAAATATCAAGAAAGTTTGTTACCATGAAATTATATCCATTTCCAGGTAATACCATTGGATGTGGACCTAGAAAAAGTGTACATTGTTTGAACAACCATGAAACACCATATTGAGCTGGACTCAACTGGAAATTGGTTCCAAAAAATGAGCCTTTCTTCAAACATGGTTTGAAACTCCCATGGGATATGATTTGGAAATTCTTAAAATCTTTATGAATCATCAAGAAGTAATTAAATAGATTATTAATGTGAATAACCTAGGACAATACTTCCATGTTATAGATTAATTAAGTAGGTGTTATGATTTAGAAATATTATAATTTATTTTTCATGATTTTGGGGTCCCCGCAATGATTAGTGTTTCTCACTCTATTTATTTGGTTCACGTCAATGATCATAACCAGAAGGAATCATGTTAACATTAATTCTTATGGTCAGTTATATTATTATGAGAAAATAAATAGAATAATTACAAGTGTAATAGATATATTTATTATTCCCAATTTGCTATCCTAATATAAGAATAACAATATGAACTTAAGTGATATTCCTGAAACATAAAATAAGTTTAAGATAGACATTTATAAAATTTCATCTAATATTGTTCTTAGAATAGAGAAGACATGGTTTCTTAAATTTAAATAATGTGGAATGAAAAATTGAATGTAATATATCAAATTGGGAGAATATATTAACTTTTTGAAAAAATGGTCATATAGTGAAATTGTTTTTGAGGAGTTAAATGTATATTCTTTGGGATTATGGGAATTACCCAACTCAATTCCCTAACATATGAATTTAATTCTAGGAAAAGTATGTTACAACTTTTTGAAAATCAATGATGTGAATGGACAAATGTATATATTTATTTGAATTGATAATATATGAATTGTCAAATATATAATGATTTTTCATTTTAGGTTTTATATTATGGATTTTATAGAATATGATAAATGATACTAGTTCCCTAGATAAGTTATTTAATGGAAAGGATATATTTTGATGAGAAAATATTATTATGGGATGCTAACCCTTGATACGTTTTTTATGTTAACAAAATGTTGTTATGTTTTTTAAAAAACATGTCAGATTTGAAAAATGAAAATTTGATAGTATTTATGAGCTTAGAACTAATTAAAGATTAGTTGACAAAGTTGACTGTGTTATTATTGATGATGTTTATAGAATATTTTGTATTTAATTAATATATGTAATAATATGGTTAAAGAATTATGTATCATGCATCTATTCAATAACAGAATATTGTAATTTAAAATACTACAAAGTTTCATCATAATACGTGATGAAGGTAATCAAATGTTTGGTATATGTCCATACAAATTTATTTTATGATACATAGTGGATCAATGATAAGATGAATATATAAAATTTAATTTCCTTCCTTCCATATTTTTTTACTTTTATATTTTTGATGGATAAATTATTTAACCATTTTTGAAAAGGTTTATGTTTATCATTGAATGTATTTTTAGACAATGAATTTTTTTTTTCAATATTAATATTTATAAATATTGGATAAAATGTTCTAACCATTTCAATTTGTTGATAACGATAGAAAAATCGAATAAATTATCATTCATTCTGCATATCATAAGATCTACTTGTACTTCAGTGATAAAAAACCACCTTAATTTCATGGAGGAAGAGAAGAATTGGATATTGATGAAGCCAAAAATACAAAGTGAAACTATTCTTAAAAATTTAATAGATTAATATATTTATATATTCTTGTGAAAATTATTCAACTTTATAAAATGGATCTTAGAATAAAAATTTTATCCTTGTACCATCATTTTAGGATGAATCAAATGGTCTCTTAGGTCTTAGTAGATTTATGGTTTTATGATTATTAAAATTCTAAATATCGACCAATTTATCGTGATAAGTGATCTATATTACACTCTATAATTATTTACAGTCATGTTCAATGCCAAAATAATCACATCCCGCATATGTTATCCTATATGGAAACCATGTTATGAGTTACTTTGGGTAATAATTATTTTTCCATCATTAATTTTTTAAATGGAATTTTATGAATTCATTTCTATAATGTGGGTAATTGTGAATGGTCATCTCAAGTCCAGAATAAATGATGACCTATACCAATTTTGTGGATGAAATACATTTTGTGGGGGTAGAATATAACACCCTGAGTTTTTATGAATTTATATTTTTAAATAAATTAAAATTCATGATTGAATATGTTGCCAGATAAAATAGTATACATTGATTTCTATGGAACAGTATGTTTTGTTTGAATTTCACAAAATTTGATGATTATGTTGCGGTTTACAAAAAAAAATGTTTTGAATCAATTACACATAATACCATGATTTAACAAACTACATTATACTATAAAAATTATTATTTACTAAAATAGATATACATAGCCATAAGAATATAAATTCTGAATTGGAATATCTAACAGAGTAAAATTTACATTTTTCACATTTTTATTAGTAATCTATTATTTAGAAATGAAATAAGAATCACATAAAAGAAAAATAAAGTTTTCCTAAACAAAAATTATCTTTTCTAAATGGTAGTTTTATCAAGTTTGGAAAACATAATATAAAACAATATTATACATATTTTAAAATTTATTTGTGAAAATAAATATATTTTTCTAATTCATAATATCAATATTAATTTAGAGTTAATTATTGGTATTTCTCTGAGATGTTTATTTTTTGATGGAGAGTGAAAAATACAGAATATTAATTGAAAATATCATTATTTTATATAGTTTATAATAATAAACTACATTTGGAATTCATATTATAGTAAAATTAGTAAAAATTTATATTAATAAATAAAATTAGGTTCATTATAATAAATTTCATAATGGCATTTAACATATAAGATTATAAAATTTTCATAGTTTTCACATTAAAACCCCACATTCTCATCACGATATCATGATTATATTTTAATTGAAAATTTTCCACTTTTGTGATTTGAATTTGAAAAAAAAAATGTATTACATATATTGAATCAGAATAAATTTTAATTAGTAATAAGATCAAAATAATTTTGTACCATAATTATTGGTGAAAACATTTAAAATATATTATAAAAATTAAGGAAAAAACGAGTTTACATAGTGGTTAGATATAAAATCTATTTTTTAGAGTGAAGAAAACCATATAAAAACCAATGAATGGAAATATTTAGAACCTAGTGAACTTATTGTAGAATTTCATGTGTTTTTGGTACAATTATCCTAGAACGTGACTCTTATAATAAGTTAAGTAATTAAAAAGATAAAAAATTTTACTTTAGTCCTTTAAATTTCAATAAATATATGAAATTGGGATAGAAATATATAATTTCCTTTATGTATATTATAATTTTATATAAATGAGTGGTTTTTCATTATAATTTAATATAATTGTTTATTGTGATATAATTACACGAAATTCTTATGAAATTACTACAATGAAATTATTTAGTTAACAATAAAATAATTCAAATGATATAAAAAAATTAAACTTGATGAAAATTTAATGAATTCTTGTCTTTATATATATTTTTGGTTAATAGATATTTTTTGATAGGTTTAAAAATTATATAATCTAATTCTATTATTATGTTTATATTTTTTATATTTAAAATTAATTAATAATGTCAATATTTAAATTAATTTAATTATATAATAAATGTAGATTAATTAATTTATTTAAACTTAATAGAAATCCAAATATATAGAATTTTTATAAAATATTAATTAATATCATATATGGAAAATTTAAGAACATATCGTTCTATTATAATGACTATATTCAAGGTTAAATTGAAAAAACACGGTAGCATTGTTATGGTTAAATCGGTGTTTTTTCCTGCTATGACCACTTGGTATAAAGTTGATATTAAAAACAAAAAAGATATATAAATTAAAATATATATTTAATATTTAAAATAATTGAGTCCAAAATATATAATTTGGATCTATGAAACATAATATTAGAGAAAAAATTACATAGGTTTGGAAACTCATCAACGTATTTAGAAACCAAAATGGTAAAATATGGGAACTTAAGAGTTAAGAAAAAAAATGTATAAAAAATGAATCTAAATGAATTATGAAGGTGTGGATAAACCATATAAGACATAAAAATATTGAATTATCTATTTTGGATAATATTTTATTAATCTTTACACCCAATAGTGAATATATTTTTTTATTTACAAGAGTGACACTCCTCCTCAACTATAAAAGGGCACTCACCCACCCCACTTATTCACACATAATAAGATATTTTTTTGCGATCCTTATATATATCTAAATAAATTTAAAAAATATATAACGACATCTTAGTGGCCATATCATTGGCATAAATCCAACATTGGAAGGTTTTTTTCTAAAAAACAAAAAGAGATACCTGAAGAAAATGTAATGTTCATCAACTAACAATTTTTATTCATTTCAACCCCAATCTCTTTAAATTATTCTTATATCATTGTAATATAATCACATCAGTAAAATCTATATACATAGATCTTATTTTATTAATGTAATTACAAAAAATCACACATAAGTCCATCAAAAGGGGAATAAAATAATCATTCAATACTACACCGTACTACTGTCTCATGGTATAATGTCATTTTTTTCCATTACCACCTCCAATGGTAGGGAATAACAATGAAAATACACCTTTTATTAGTTATATATGATATTTATGATATTATTATTCATCATAATTTATTATATCATATGTAGCATCATGATTTACAGTTTCGGTAATAATGATAATGTATTTCATTTTTATGGTGGACTACCACTTCATGAAGCAATGTGATTCGTTCATGATTTACATTGAATTTTTTATGGATTGGTTTGAAAAAAATATGGGAAAAATAAGAAATGATATTTATTCTATAATTGTATTCATGATATATATCATACACTTTCTTTCTTTCAATACAAAATGATAATTAAAATGATATTTATTCATAAATGGGGCATACCATCTCCATGAATGGTGTATATATTTCTGTTAACTATGTTTTATGGGTCACTAGAAATACATATATAATGATTATATATGGTATTTATATCATAATTTGAATTATATAAATTTTTAAATAATTATCTAAATAATAGGACATAAAATAACAATTCAAAACTTATACAAAAACAATGTTATTATAATGTTAAATGTAAATAAAACATAATAATTTTAATCAATATTTAATATAAATTTATTTTAGAACCATATAATAAAGAATATAATTTAATATGGTTCTATTGTTGATGTATAAAAAAATATATTTATTAGGATTATTGAATGTGTATGACAGTAGTAAATAATTAAGGTATGTGGATTTATAATCTCTCTCTTATTTACGATTAACTTTTACCACATTCACCATTTATTTATTTTAGATTATTTATATTATTCACTATGATATGACATATCATGAGTATATCTCATTTAAATATAAATAATTTTTTTATTTATGGAATTATTTCATTGGTTTTATGATTCAAAATCTACTCAAACTCCAAGAAATTTCTGTCTCACATTTGTTTTTATTGATACAGAATCTATGTTCACCACATGTTTCATGAATGTGGTTTGTATAATGAGAATGGATGTATTTTATAATTATTATAATTAGAATTATTTTTATGAAAATATAAATTTTCATATCTCAATTTTTTGTCATTTACTGTAAAAATATTAACAAATTTGTATGTATTTTTTTCCCTAAATTGTATTCATTGAGATGTATGTAATGTTATTCACATATAATAATTCAAAATGTATTTATATATCCAATTTTACATGTAATATAATTAATGTTTTCACCCTCGTGAAATTGTATGTTTTATTATAATTTATTCATTCATGTAACTTTTGATTAAATGTTAATGAAGTGGTAAAAACATTATGATATAATCTCATAATTTATTGGGATTATTCACTATTAATACTTAGATGTTAATATATAAGGTCCTACCTCTCAAAAATATTCATGTATATTTATACTCCTATTTCTCATGATATAAACAATTAAGGATATAATTTATCAACTCTTTTGTACATAGGATAATTAAGAAAATGTTTTAATGGAATTCAGACATTATTACTCTCTTTAATCAATAATCTAATATTTTTTTAAAATGAATTAATAATAAGGTTGTAAAAACTATTTCATTACGATATTATTATTTTTAAAATAACATTTTACCCTTTTTTACCTTTTTAAAAAAATTATATTTTACTATTATTATTTTCATTTTCCCAGGAAATAATAATTTATATTTTTCCTAAAATCTGGATGGTACCTTCATTTTTACATGTAAGACATGAATGGAATATTCATATATTATGTTGAATTATTTCCTAGATGATTCCTTGTAAATATTTCAATTTTATATTCAATGAAAACTTTTTATGTTTTATAAATAATTTTTGATGTAAATACCATATTTTCCTCTTCAAATGTATTAAATGAATATTTTAAAAGTCTTTTCCTTACAAGATGACATCTATCGATTTGACTATTTCCATAATGGGGATACGATCCATGGATACCATTAATATGTTTTTCCTTAATGGTTTATGATTAGATTTCATGATGTTTATGAAACCCATTTACCTTCCATGTGTTATATTGTTATTGAACCCATGTAATTTGATGTGTAATGAAATGATGAAATGATTATTAAACCTATATATTTTCTATAGTTTATGATATGATTAAATGTTTATGATACCCATTTTATTCTATGGGATATGATATGATGAAATTGTTTTATCATTTCGAACACATAAATATGTTTTTCATTATTATATGGATGTGACCTATATCCCCCTATAAAGAATTGAAAAATAAACCATATATATCATAAGATAGACATGGATGGAATGCAGAGTGAACCCAATACAATAATATAATGATGGAATGAGGGGTGAACTTGGAACAGTGATATATGTATGAAATGGAGAGTGAAATTAGTATAGTTTTAAATGGTTTGAATACAGAGTGAACTCAAAATAGTAACAAACATTTTTCAATATGATGGTATTGGATATGATACTTAATAATATAGAAATTATTTTATATTATTTTTTGTATTCAATGAATTTCATGTCATATTATCTCATGGGTCATATCCTTCTACTCCTTTATGCCTCATGTGGTATGAACTAAAAATATTTATTCCATGACTCGTGGTTATGATATTTCATATACGAGTTTGGGTTTTCAAATTTTATGATAATCTTATCATACCCTTATGTTCATGTTGTGCATATATATATATATATTAATTATTAATACTTTTGGAGAACATGATCTGACCCTTTTTTATGATTCCTTTCCCAATTTTATGAGGAATGTTATTATATTGGAGTAATTAATGGTATGATATTTTTTGGAAACATTGAATATCTTTCACGATATTAGAATATTATATTCTAGGTTTCCAATGAAACTACATTATTATTCTCCTCAGTCAAGTGTTAATTTAATTTAATGAATATTAATCTATAAATATGTAATATCCATTTTTGTTAATCATGTGTCTCTATATAAATCATTATAAATTAGTTATGATTGAATAAGGGACACACTATATCTTTTATCAGCATGTCACAACCACACCCCTAATAGAATGGCAAAAAATAATACTTTAGGGCTATGCACTACAACATCCATGGTCGAAAAATGATGTCCTCTTAATGGGAATCAAATAAAATCTACCAAGATATATGTCAAAAAAAACCAAAAATTTCATTATAGTACCACAAAAAATCAATGGAATAATCCATAATAGTAACCCCTGCCTCATAAGTTTGTAGTATAATTGTTTTCTAATTGAGACACCTCATTGTGAAAAAACTGATCACCCAACACCAAACCAATACCTCAACTACAACTAACACTCTCATATGGAATCTTGAGGAATGATGTTGTATCCTCTTACTATGAGATGATGTTCCATATTAAATAAATAATATTCATCCATCAAGAACCCCCAATACCTCTATCTCTCATAAGCTACAAAATAGGGAGCTATAATTGTTTTGGAAGTTATATGAGATTTTTTTCACAAAAAAATTATTTTTATCACATTCTCTATATTTAAAAATGAAAACATATATTTATTAATTTATATATAATTAATTCAAAAAAATTAAACAGATGTAAATATGATTCAAGTAATAGTATTCTTTTTTTACAACAATCTATAGCACAATCCTATATATAAAAGGACCAATTGGTTTCGAAAAATTTATCTATCCAATCATGATTTATTTAAAAAATATTATTTCATTGGATTAAATGTTCTTATAAATAGTTCTTAAAATATAATCCTAAATATCTTGATAAAATATTTTTGTGGAAATTGAATATAAAATATATGGGTTATATCCATGGGTTATTATTATTTTTAAATTATATTATAGTTACCTTTAAACAAATTTTATAATACCCATCACTTTAGATAAGAACAAATTGTTTTTTGTTATTTCATATTTTTTTTACTCATAGAGTTGTCATAATCTAAAATGGATAATCCAAAAAAGATTGTTTTATTGTATAAATACATTAAACATTCAATGAATGGATTCCTTTTAAAATATCAAATGTTTAGACTTATCATTGTGTAGAAATATTCTCTTAATATTCATGAAATTTTAATTCATATTCTCTTTATACATATAAAAATGATTGATTTTAAATTTGTTAACTTCATTATAATCACAAAAACTTTTCAATATAACAACAAGGGGTGGCATGGATAAAAAATGATAATATGAAAATAAGTTTTAATATTTTTCTGTATATAAAAATACATAAATACATGTATTTATACATATTTGTGAGTTATATGTTTAATGGAAAAAATATAACAATGAATAGTATATTTTTCATCATTAAAACTATTAAAATAGATATTTGTATAGATAATTTTCTATTTTAACCAACATAGTAATGTAATTTATATTAATATGTAATCAATTTTTTTATATAATATTTATGTGTGACAATACGCATGATCAATTCCTTCATTACATACAAAAATAGGAAAAATATTTCATTATAAACTAAACTTTTATTATTTTATTTTAAATTTTTTCATACATTTCTTTTTTTTAATATATATATATGATAAGAATAATTATTTTAATAATTTATTTTAATATTTATAATTAATTTATGAAAAAATAAAAATAATTACGTAATTATTAAATAGTTGATGTAATTTGTGAACAATTATAATGTCTTATCCATTCATTTAATAATAGTTTTGAAATGAAAATTTTAATTTTTCACAAAAATTTATTATGAAAATTAAAAGATAACATTATTAAAAAAATATAATGAAACAAATATTTGTAATATAAATATTCATTATGTTATCCATAAACAAATTTTAATAGATCCATAATTATTTACATGAAATATATATTTTTTATAATATTCATCCATATAAACCATGAAAGATCGAATTCTTTAAAATTAATGGGTATTTGGAATAAATTTCATGACTATCTGACCAAAAATTATTATACTATATAGTGTTTACAAACCATAATTATATATAAACTATTTAATAGTCTCACGTTTTAGGTATATAGAATAATAAATTCATATGAATGTAAACATGGAGGCCCTAATAGTTTCATTCCATTATCTTATATACATGAGGAAGATAAAAATTTCCAGTGTAGGGTTTACCAATTGGCCACAGAGTGGAAAAGGATCATTATGGGGGAATTGTTTATAGATGAAATAGGTATTTATTAATGTTATAATATTTTTTATATTATTTCAAATTATAGTTCCTATAATAACTCTAACTACATTAATGTTATATTTACCATTTAAATAATTCTGTTTGTGTAATTTAAACTATGGAACTCATTGAAGATAATATTGTAAGACACTAACTCTAATAAAACAGAGATGTTTTTTTAATAACATTGGATAAAAAACGAATGTATAATACCCCCAATGTATTCAATAGTTTAGTAGTCATGGGAGACTAGATACATACATTATTATCACATTACATATAAAATAATGGAAAAAATATAAAAATTATTAAGAGAAAATTACTATTTCATATATTAAATACTAAAATTCATTCATATATCCCTTCATGGTATAATGTGGTATGTAGTAAATAATAAATGGCATGATCTGATTCTTAATATGGGGATTTTTACAATTGATGATATAAAAAACAAATAGTTCATGAATAACATGGAAGAGAGAAATGATAATCAAATACCCTATAAAAAAGCATCAAAGGTGACTAATTCCATAGATGAAATAGAATCATTAATAATCATATTGATAACCTTAAATATTTTCATAATGGTAATATTCATATTTTTGGACATCATAAACATACTTTTAGGTCCTTATGTCCAGGATTCAAATATTAATATGTAAGGCATATTCTAAATACCAAAACTATTTTTTACCATGATACGTTCCAATTCATAAAGGGGACATAATTGAACCAAACCATAGCTTAATATGTCTATTGAATTCATCATATGAATGAAATTAAGGATAATTAAATATAGAAGATATATAAATGTTTGTATTGAAAAAAAGGATGTGAAATGTTTATACATTCCCATATCAAAAAATAGAAAAATATGATCATAATATATAAAAAGTAATTTGGGATTTGGTTTAAAAAAATTAAATCTAAATAAATTTATATTTATTTTTAATGGATTTGGACTTGATATTTTTTATTAAAAAGTTCCCTGGAATACTTCTGGGTAAAATAGGCTTGTCATTTAGAAATTATTTATATTTTAATTCAAAAATTTCCTATGTATTTTATAAAAAATAATTAAAAATAACCCTACAAACCTTTATTGGATGCCTTAGATAAAATATTAATCATGATGGTGGGAATATCCATTCATAAGATATGTGTTAAGACAATGTTTTCTTTCCGACATTCATTAAAAACTACATAATTCAGGTAATAGAAAAATGTTAATTTTAATCAATTTTATAGACTGTAAAACAAGGGTAATAATGAAATAAATATATCATGTGATAATAGTTAAAATATTCTTAAAATCAGTTTTTAAAAAATATGCATATGGGAGAAAAAAAAATTGACTAAATAGTTAAACAATGTTAGTATACCATGAAAAACATTCATTTGTTACATTTGATTTCCAAATATGCTAAAATTGGAAGTGATATTCTCAAATCATACATATAATAATAATAGAAGAAAATAAATGTTGATTAATATAAAAATTATCCTATAATTTCTCCAATATATACATTAATATAAATAGTCCTAAGTAATGATATGATTTTGAAATAAACTCTGACCTTAGGCATGAATTTCACTATAAGTCATTTTATCTTCAACAATAATAAATTTTAATTTTAAACATATATTATAGAACCATATAAATAATTATAATATAATTAAGGATCCAATAATTACATTTCAACATCATTTATTAGTAAGTCCTTATTAAAAACATTATTTTCTAGGTGGTAACTATATTTTATATATGTTCCATTTTAGTAGTTTTAGTCCATGCAACATGGTTATTGTAACATAGCCTTTTTAAATTTAACCATGAATTCAATTCATATGTAATAATTATATATTATCATAATCATTCAGGAATGTAATATATGAAAAATGAATCACATTGCTTTGTATAGGTGGCGGTCCACATTTATGCATTGGGAAATTTATCATCTTTTAATAGACAAAAGGGTAAAAATTTTAATGATATTTTTAATATGAATAAAAATTATTTCAAAAATATAATATAAAATCATAAGTTCTATCTTTATTACCATTAACATATAAGGGAAATTTGAAAAAATATATTTCAATATGGGTATGGTATGCAAGACGTACTTACGAGCCATGTTACCCTTATCCATATGATGTAAAAGAGATTAATAAGGATTATCAAACTAGAATATTAATATTATTTTATTTGTAATATAGTAATATTATTACATGATCTTGTTTATATAATATTCTAATGTAGTAGTATATGAAATAAGATGAAAACACTCAGTTACATAATTTACCACTTCATCACAGAATCTCCACAGGATTATCCCTAAATTATTTTTAGGATGGTTTTATAACAAAACCACAACCTCTTGGATGTGTGTAGGGATGTTTTAAAATTATTATGGATTGGTTTGGATGAACTCCTAGGAACATTAAGGGTGACTAAAAATGGATTGGTGCTATCCTTTTATATGTGGGGCATAGGAAACAAAAGGATATTTTGAAATGATTAAAATATATTAGATTCATACTAAAAGGAAATGGAATAAAATTAAATAGATTCAATAATTATATTTGTAAGATTAAACTCAAACAATCTAGAGATTTTTAATTTAGTGGTTTTGTTTATCATAAAGACTTATAATTTTATTTTTAACATGATTAATATATTTTACCCTTATGCATGGTGATAAATATTTTTCCATGGTTACAATTCATTATGACAAAAAATTATGTTTACATCATCAACTAATATTAATAATGATGATTCAAAATTTCAAATCTATTTAACCTGATTCATCTCCAAGAATCTACTAAAATTACTATTAATATATGATTTTAAAGTATGATTAAAATAGTTTTCTTGAAAAATATATTTATATGTATAATAATGTTTTTATAAAAAATTAAGAAATGACCTTTAAAATGAAATTAATAAGATTATTTTTAAATTAATGGATATATTAAAATTCAATATTCAATTTGAAAAATATTCTTCATTGTAAATTATTTAATGGAAAAATAACTTTCCAGTAATATTAGAATTTGGCCATATTCATTGAAAATTTAAACATTTCTGAAAGATCTAAAAATTACATCTGAAGATAATTTTAATAAATTGATTATATTAAATTATCTCCTTTTAACCAATTCAGTTTATTAAATTTGGTGATTTTTAATCACATTATATAATAAAACAATGTGTATTATTTCATTGATTCTTCATAAAATTATATCACTTACTATAAGTGAATCTCTGGTGACACAATCCTCGCACACTAAAAAATATCATCCTAGAAATTTCTTAAATATATCCTAATTATAATATTTGTATAGTTCATCATCATAAATTATTCATTCTCCCATGTCACCTCTTCTATAATATGATTTCTAATTTGTAACATCAACACCCCAGTCATCTAATTCATAAGCACTTATTCTCTAATATCTGAAATCATTATATTTTCTTCCTATTAAAATAAATATGGTTCGATTTTTATTTCATCAAGAGTGAAAACATGTTTTTTCTCAAGAATGTACAAAATTAATAAAGAGTTATTCAACACAACATGAAATATAGAGAGGGTTTGGGAACATCCAAACTATAATACATAACTCTAATTCTTTCTATAATTTCAAAAGCGTTGATGCACAAAGAAAAATATTTCCATATTCTATCGAACCATACAATATCTATCAATGAATTTTACATCAAGAAATCATGTTTTCCCACTTAAAAATTTATATCCTTCATTCCATTAGTAGCATATCTTCTTATCTACATTTTGTTTCCATTGTATAATTATGAATAGTTGTTACATTCACTAATGTCTCCCAAAAAATATCTCAGAATAAAAGATTCATTTCACTAACACCACCCAAAAAATTGTTTATGAATCTTGCCTCAATAAAATTCCTAAAATTTCACCATGTTTGTCTTTTATCTGAATCTATTTTTATATGTGATTTCCCACAATTAAATATTTTTATCCAACAATCATTGGAAATCTATCAGGAATGACCTAAACATATATTTTGAGGTCTAAATTGTCTATTCAGATAAGAAATTAGATTGAAGATGATTAGGGGTGGTCAAAAATATATCATAGTAAGGATGCTTTTTAATACTATTTAAAATTTTATAATTAAATCTGGGATCAATATTTTATTCTGTATGGAGAGGAACACTGTGATCTATCACAACTTCATTATTATAGTGTTTTTGTGGTGGTAAAGTGGTAGATCATCCCATAAAATGAGGAAATTTCTGGAATAGGTAAGACAATTAGTAACAAAACATATCGAATATTTCTATATAAAAGTAATTAAGAATCTAGTGGGAAACTAAATAATAATAAAACCCAATTTACACATTAGAATTGGAATAGGATTCTTCTATCCTAAAAAATATATCATCTCATCCATTACTTTTCTTCTAACCTATAATCATGATAGATAAATATTATATTTTGTATTTTCCAAATTAAATGTTCCATCAAATCAGGATATATTATGGAAATTTTTGTGTGTAGAGAGAAATTTGATCTATGTGATTCATAAAATAAATATCTTTTTATCTTAGGGGTGGATGGAACACATATCTCATTTTAAATTTAAAAATATCATATTCATAGATGATTTCTACCAACATACCATCATTAATGGAAATGAATTTCTTTCAAATATTCTCATCATCAGGATAAGATGTTTTTATTTTATATCAGAAGGAGTTATTTGAAATCATTTGGAATAGATGAAATGTTTTCCCTTCTTTAATAATTCTCATATCCTTCATTACATAATCAATGAATTTTAGTTATTTGGGTATCCTCATTTTAGATAAAAATCTATGATCTTTTTGACTCAATATATCTTTAATCATATTTTCCTTACTATGGTGGCAGAATATTGAAAATTCATAATCCTTGAGTAGTTATAACCACCTGGTTTTCCTCAAGTTAAGTTATTTATATGAGACAATGTATTTGAATCTTATGTGATCCATATATATTTAACATCATTCTCCATAATGATAATGAATCCATATCATCAATGTAATGATTAAAAATATTACATAATAAACAGTGTTTGAATAATTGTGTTCCTTAATATTTAACTACCATGATTTATAGGAAACAACTCTATAATTTTTCATAAGGATAGATTCCAGTCATTTATTTGATATATCCATGACTATCACATATATATACCTTCATGATTGTTAATTCAATGTCACTACATTGATCAATATCTACTTTAGTTCTTCATAACATTTCATTCATTCAATAGAACATATGATTTTAACCCATTTATGTGTCAACATGGTTAATAAGATTTCTAATTGAAAATATTTTTGACAAATTTTTTGATAGTAACCTTCTAATCCATGTAAGAAACATACCTAGTTTTATAATCATGGTAATTAATAATTTCATTACAACATTGGTCTTTAATCAATTATATGATATTCCATCCATCAAGAGAATATATTCATAAGAAGAATCTTCTGGACGACAAACATCACATTTGCAAAATTTTCCACAAAACTCATTTTTGTCAAATTCATACTAATAATTTGAAAATAAATTTTAGGTTCATAAAATACTTTACACTATATCCCAGAATAATCAGTATAAACAATGATGAAATTATTGATGTAACCCATGAATACAATACTTATCATATCTATAAAATTGGAGGATGCATTAGTCAATGAAATGGTTATACCAATAAATTCCTAATTATCATACCTCCATATATATATCATCATTAGAGTTTTTACCATATTTTAATGTAGTTAATAATAAATATAATAAAGAAAAATATTTTAAAAAAAAATTAGATCCTTGAATTTAATTAAATAGTTTATTAGTGTGGTTTATGTGAGTACAATGGACTTTGTATCCCATATATAGTATTTAAATTATTACAGTAGTCTGAGATATAAGTAATCACATCATAATAGACCAAATAGATTATTATTCATGGAAAACTAGATGCATACATTAATCTCTCTTGCATTTGAAAATGAAAAAATTGAAATTTATTTTCATTGATAACATCATTATTTTCTCGATAATATCCTTTAATGTAAATAATATTAAATATTATAGTACTTGAGGGAATCAAAAATAAATAAATGATAATTTAATAATTCATTATAAATAATCATATAATTCTGAAAATTATCCGTTTATATAATAACTATTCAAATAATCTGAGGGAAACTAATAGTTACATTCATAATGATTGAATTCATAATGTCAGAAATCTAAAAACTATAGTCAAACACTCATGTTGAGCTATCTAAAAATATCATTAATTCCTTAAGCCAATACATCTACATAAATGGGTTAGCCCTTAGACATATACCATATTTACTTTGTCTCATGAGACCCATTGATGCATCAAGGGGAGATTTAATTCTAGGCTTGACCCATCACTCAGTAAGTCCATGAATTCGTCATATGAATAAACATTACAACTTAATAGATATATATTATTCAAAAAAAACATATAATAATAACTATCATATAGAATGTCAATACATTCCCCTGAAAAACTGAACATTAACCATCCAAAGAATGAATATAGAAGATATATTAAAACAATCCCATAGAGGAGTGTAAAAGGATTATTGACTATGATGAATAGAAAATACAAAAAATATAATTACAAAAATTTCCATAGAGGATACCAATTTCTCATTAACGTTCACTTTTACAATCTCATATTTTTCATCATATTTATAAAATAGCTTCCTTGAAAAAAAACCATATAAATATGTAAATTATTTAATAAATAATTAAAATGTCATTAAAATAGTAAATTGGGTTTATTCTGTGTATGTTGAAGCTATTATCCCATTCAAATTATTAGTAGTAATTCAAATAATCACCTCATTCCTAAAATGACCAAAAGATTCCTTTTACTAAATTTTGAATAAGTGAAAAGAAATGTAATTTTTTTAAAAATAATTTTATAAAATTAAAATTATTATTTAGAAATATTTTATGAAAATATGGCTATAGAAGAAAAATATTACATACCAAGTATATATACTTGATATTTTTTCCTAGAAAACTTTATTTTAATATATTCAGAACTTAAATATAAGAAAAAAATTGAATCTATTTATTTATAAGAAGTATATATTGATTGAAAATGTGGTTTTTATTATATAAAGAACATCTAATTCACACAGAGGATAAAAAACATAATAAATCATGAAAAATGATGGGATAGTGAAATCAACATTTACCACTATAGTACATTTTTAATCATAAACCCCAAGAATGAAATAAAATCAAATAAAACATTAAATTTCATGAATGTCATTGTAGTCATGATATATCATATATAAGGTGTAATATGTTGATTTAATGAATAAAACATGTTTTGAATATAGAATATATATCACTATAATGGAAGTGAGATGAAAACCCCATACCTCATGCCCGACTTCATTAATAAGTGTTCAAACATCAATATAATAAAGGGACCTCATTTATATCATTTTTAATGAACCTTGGGTTATACTACTGGGAAGATGATAACATCCAAAAAATATATAAAGATGTTTATAAGAGAAATAATTTTTATTGTTCATGCTATGCTTGATAATGTTGAGTAATAAAAAGAGGGAATTGGTGTTCTTTGATAATTTAGTGGACTTCCCCCAGGTAATTTTATAAAAGATTATATTTTAATAAATTCATTCTCAATAAATATTCATCCAAACAGACATATATTGAAGGATATGGTAGGATATGATTTAAATATAATAATCCAGTTATATTTTAATATGTTTATGTTTTACATTAAACCTTATCATTTTGTTTATCCCCTTAATTATCATACATTATCCTACACCACAATAATGAATTTATAAATAATAAAGTTTTATAATTTTAGTTATAAGGAAAAATTGACCCATATATATCCAAGGAATAACACAAGATGCCATTTCTTAACACCCTTTTCCTATTTCAGGTTATTTATAATTTTTATGTATTTTAATATAATACTTTTTTTCATAATATATCTTTATTTTTAATTTAGAATCATTTTTATTTAAATTGAATTCCAAGAGATAAAAAAAGAATTAATTTGACTATAATCCTCACTCACATATGTTATATGATATATATATCTACTAATATTTTTCTACATCATAATTCTACCAAATATATTACATTCAATATTTATTTTATTATTTATTTTATTATTCAAATAATTGAAAAAATATTTTGTTGATGTTGTATATCTGTTCAAGTTATTTATATATTAAAAAACTTAATTATAAATAAATTAAACTCATAAAAATAATTTCACTATTAAAATAATAACCCCCAATCTTCTTTAAAAATTTAATTTTCAACATTATGTGAACAAAAATGATATGTTTAAAGTCCGGAGAGTGACCATTTGTATTTTTAATTATATAAAAAATTATAATCTGAAATATCAAAGAATAATAAAAGCATATTTCCATATTTTTGAGATATAGTAGAATATGTTTGTGATATCCTCATCCAATATTATAAACTAATGTTTTCAGTAAATTTTAAATCCTTATCCAATTTTCCTCTAACCATTTTACCCATTTTACCATTATCTAAGTGAGAACAATTTAATTATGTTACAATTAATACTGACTGAAAATTACAGTCACACATTTAAAAAAAATTATGTAATTAATTAAAAATATGATATCAATTTTTCAATTTTAACTCTATATAATTGGTAGAAATTATTGTAGTATAAAAACATAAAACATAATGACCAACAACATTTCTAAAAATGACATTTATGTATAAAATTATTTTCAAACAAAATTCGACCCAAAAATTGATTCCTATTAAATTAATTGGATTAATTAAAATATTAGAGAAATTGTATTACTAGGAAATTATTCTAAATTAAAATGTATGTTTAGAAATTTTTAATCAAAAATAAAATTTTAAATGAAAATCATTATTTGTTAACATTCAACGAAAATTTAATATTATCCAATTATCATAAAAAATAAATTTAAGATAATTTTTATATTATAATCTCAAAATTATTTTTTATTTTTCCATTCATTTTCTCTATAAGTGGGAAATTTTAAATATATTTTTTTCTAAAAAAAATAAAAAATATTTTTTGTAGAAAAAAAATTTTTGAAAAAAAATTTAAATTTACTAAAAATCTAATTTTTTTTCCAAAGAATTAATAAAAAATATAGAATTGAGTATCAAATTTATAAATATATATTTTATAATGTGGTTAATCATATTCATACATTTCATTTCAATAACTATGTTATAATTTCAATATTTAAATAATAATATTTCATGATATTTTAATATTAGTGTTCTGTGCCATATTATATATCTAACATATTGTTATTTTAAAATATCAAGGTGGACCCCCCCAAATAATAAAATTTTCTCTAATAATTTTTAATTTGTCTTGGTAATTAAAGGGGTTAAAATATAAAAATACCTTTTTCAAAAAACCCACCTCATAAAAAGGATTAATAATACATCCTCTTAAAATGATGGCTTTGGGAATAAGAAGGTAATATAACACAAAACTAGTTTTCAAAGTTATAAAAAATTTTAGGGATGTGAAAATATAGAAATTTATGAGGAAAATAATTACTATATATTAAAAGATATTGATATAGATCATGGTGAGGTGAATCATAATGGCCAGAAAACTATAAATCTGTGATGGGTGAAAATACCCTTGATTCATCCGGAATGAATGGTAAAATATGAGATATTTATTTTAAGATATGTTTCCATATATTTATGGATTATTTTAATATCAATGTAGATATATACACAAAATATTATTTAATTATATATTCAGTTTTAATGAAAACAATTTCATCATTTCGTTATTGTTCTATCAATTTCAACTTTAAATCATAATTCTAGTAATGAATATTTAATATGAATTATTCATTCCTAAAACAGAAAAATAATCTTTTAACGGATCATACGATATGTAATATAATGGAATGTCTCTCCATCTCTCTTTGAATAGTTACCAAAATGGGTTATCAGATGTTATCTAATATAATATGTTAATATATAGAATTAGAATAGTAATACCCAATGTTCAAAATAATCCATTCCATAAATATATATCCTTACGACCCATCCAAAGCTTGTATATCCAGATTAAAATTAAAAAAATATTAGGATGATCATCTTAACAATAGTTTCCAACCAAAAATAATGCATATCTTACTGTCACATACAAAATATGTGAATACCTTGATCATATATTCTACTTAATAATTAGAATTACATGAATCCTCATATGTCCTTAATGATGAAATGCATGCCTATAAATTTTAACTATCTCCTAATTCCATACAAAAAATACTATATAATAGAATATATTCTATAAATCAAAGAATACAGTACTGTTCAGAAAATATACAACCAAATAACTAATTACTTCAAATGTCACAAATGTAATTCTATTTACATTGACAATATTAATCATCTTTCTACATCCACTGAAAAATTATCATCTTATGAAAAGTCTTATTTTATGTGTCATCATTCCCTCAATCATGTTTTTCCATTCAAATATTACCTAACCAATAAGTCAAATTTCTAGGCCATTAGTAATATTCATCATATGCTTTCAAATAAGTAATTCAAAACTATAATGCAACAATCCATTTAAGTTTTGTGATTCTTATAACTAAAAAATCATTATTCTAACACTCCATAATTATCAAATTCCAATAAATAAAAACTTCAATCCTTTCAATTCAATGATTAACATGGTGTCAGTCTCTCATTGGTGTAGATGTTAACACATGTATTATGACATTAACATGTATAATTTTCATGTTCCAACACTGAAGTAACCGAAATCCTGATAAATATGTTTCTCTATGACATTTAATTTCACATAGAAAACATATTACCCTTATTTTCATACATTCCCCAGGGTGTAACTGTTCACATTTCTAATATGAAGGGAATTGATCTATTTTCCTCTATGTTCTCCACTACTCAAACACACATTAAAGTATTTCCTTATCTTAATTTTTGTGCCAAATTTTTGGTTAAGTTGAAATTCAATAATCAAATACCATGATTAGTTATTATAAATAATCAAGTAATATATAACTCAAATAATCATCCTATTTGGATTCTCATAATCAGAACATTGTCCATCAAATTTAATTCTTACATGCTTCCTTCAACTTATAGCCTTCATCTAAAATAAAAAATCATATTATGATATTTGATAATAATATTTAGAAACAATATTACCATGAAAATTATTTATAGGATATATAAATAATGAATCCTTCAATTTAATCAATGACACCTTAGGTTGTACCGTGGTCATTCATGGCCATAATCTATTAAAAATATTCCATAATTTATCAACAAAAAAAATAAATTAATAAAATAATATCCCATAGGAGTGGAAAAATAACCGTGATGCTATAAAGCACGCACTATGAACCAAAATTATGGAAGAAAGTTTTTAAAACTAATCTATTTTGTGATATAACCCCTAGATGAATATGTGCCAAAATCATGTATAGTAGTTTTATAGTGATAGGGATGTATAGTTTGTAAAACCACAAAATATATACCTTCCCAAAACATTATTATGTTGTACTATACATATAAATATACTCAATGTTATTCATAGTGTTATTCATGTTAATAAATGTTTTCTTAAATATAGTTTTGATAATTTCTATCAGACAATATGTTAGACCAACTAAAATTAATCTGGCCCTAAAATCCTAGACCCATTTGTTTCATTATTAAAGTGGTAAAATATATAAGGAATAAAATACCAATTTACTGAATATTTTATTAGTTTCAGAAAGATTGTAACATACTTGAATCCCACCAATATTTTAAATAAACAAATGAATCACTTTCATGGAGAACATCATTATACATTCTATTATATAATTCAATATCAATCATTTTATAATTATTAGTATCCTAGAGAAAAAGTATTATTATTGAATCGTGATAAGGGTAATGTATATAGTTTTTTATACGTTTTCTAAAAGAGAAATTAAAAAACAACAGATGTTGAATTTTTTTAAAATAGACCTCAATGTCAGCATCGGCGATGCCGCCATCCATCCTTTATGCCACCTTTATACATGAATAATGACATGTAAAAGGTAGTGGGGTGTTCACCTTTCAGTTTTGGGTGAGGGAAAGGCAGTACCTTAAATGATGCCTTTAGGGTCACGCATAGGCCAAAGGCTGCATCAATGATGCTGCATTTGACGGAACTCCCTATAAAGGGCAGCCCGTCATTCTCCTCACATAACATTCCCCTAATATTTCATAAATCCACTACCTGTCTCTCTAAGAAACTCATCGTCTATGTGGTGGAGTCATTGGTCCAAAAAAGGTCATTTTTTGCAAATCATCATTTAAAGGTATTTTTTATTTAATTTAATATATTTTTTAGTTTTGAATATTTCATTTTTAACTAGTTTAGATAGTTCTAAATATATTGTTTATATGGTGGGTTAATTAGTTATATATAGTTTGGAATAATAATTTTAATTAGTAATTATTAATTATAGATTAATTATATATTAAGACTTCTTATTATGTATTGTTAAATTTTGTTAGTATAAGGATTATGTGATTATCTAAGTGATCAAATCCCTATCTCGATACAACCTTGTGGATGTGGATCTAACATAGATGTACTAGGGGTAAAACCCAAAAACACCACTTTGAGCTAGACTAGATTGAGAACTAGTGCATGACAAAGGGCCTTGATGCACTTGACACTTCCAGGTGCTATAATTATGATGATTCATATTTTCTGTTTAAACTACTAATGTAACTAATAAATGAAAAATCAAATAAACAGATTTATCAATGATAAAATGATAATTATAATGTTATAGAATGAAATGGACTAGGAAAAAAGCATTAACTAATGAATGTTATTATATTTAACATATTTATTTTTAGTCAGTTTATTACATATTTTATTTATTGAGTAGTTTAATCAGTTATATATATTATACCAATAATATTTATTATTAGTAATGATTAATTATATATTATTTAATGATAACTCATGATTAAAAATGAATACATATGATTACTTAATAATAATTAAGGAATATAATATTATTAATGATTAAAGAATACATACTTAAAGAATAACGTAATAATGATAAACTAGCGTATAAAAATGATTGATTAGTTCAAACTGTACTAAGAAACTTAATTGATAAAATGAAAATAATGATTATATATAATTAAATGGAGAAGAAAATTTTTAAAAATGTTAGTATCATAAAAATTATATAGTTTTAAAATAATAGTTATTATTAGCGATGATTATTTATAGAATAATTAGTAAATACCATAGGATTAAAAAAAGAATTCATATAATGAATAACATACATTAGATTATAAAAAGGTTTCCTACAATTAAATTCTAATAAATATTATATTGTCAAATCTCATTGTAAAAATTTGTTACACCATCATAATTTTGATGAATGAAACATTTTTGACGCAGAGAGTCTTGTTTTCTTGTATATACTGCTATGGAGTGGTTTTTCAAATAGAGAAAGGAGATTCTTAAAGTACACAACAAAAAACAATGGTTAGTACATCTAATTGTATAACCCTAAGTGACCTTCAAGAGATAATTATTTTTTCCTTAAATATGGGACCCGATCAAAAGATCTTGTTAATGAGCTATACACATTTGAAATTCCTATCAACACTCTAGAATCTAGCTTTCCCATTGGTTGCTGATCCGATGTGGATCCAGTAAATTAATTTAATTTCCAAATATTCATATGGTACCATGATGAAGTTATATGTTGATGATTCTACATTACAACAACAATGTAAAGTGGTATAAATATGTAGAATTAAAAAAGTGGTTGAAGAAATTATGACACATGAAATTGAGCATATTCAAAATGATACAGAAGAGAACAACCTAGATGATCCCTAGGTATACATGTCATCCTAACATCCAATGAGGAGTTACATAATGACTAATCAGATGGTGAAAACAGTGTCGATGAAAATGGACCAGCGGAGGGTAGGGAGTAGGATTATAAAAATTCATTAGTTGTATGACAAACTCAACCTATAATAAATCATCAACCTATCCTTGCATCTTGGTCAGAATCAATATAACATGTGCCTATATTCGACAATAATGTTCTCACCCCAGCAATTGAGTTCCCTAGAGTTGTAGTAGATTTTTTTAGTGAGATTGACTAAACCATAAATGTTGGAAGGAATTTTTAAATTAAATATGCATTAAAAATCATGCTAATGAGTTTTCACTTTGAGAGGCACTACAAAAATATATTTTATGAATCATTTCATATTAAATATGTCATTATGTTTGTGTTTTATGGGGATTAATGTAAACATTTCATGGGGGTGTTTCAGGAAATTGCATTTGGAGGTTACAGAATCTTGAAGAATGAGGAAACTCATACTTTCATTGATCCAAGCCTGACACAATATCAGGCCTCACCAGATGCATAATTTTTTTAATCCACAGTTGTAGAGAAGATTAAGAAATACAAATATGTTTTGATATATCTTGCGAATGAAATGATACAAGAAACTTTTAGTTATCTTATTACCTATAATAATGTATGGATGGTGAAACAGAAGCCAACTATGAAGGTCTATGTTGATTGGGATGACTCATATTAGTTTTTGCTGAAATTGCTTTCCATATTGGGAAATAATAACTCGGATGTCTCCCATCATGATAAAAATGAACATTTGTTTCACAATAACTGACTGGATCAATCTTGTGTTCAATATCATCAGTTGTTCTAGGAATTCCTCACTAGTTTCTCTACATTTTATTTAAGAAAATAGTTCATTCAGATCGATGTAAAATTTATATAAAAATAATACAAAGGTGTGTTACTGACTATGACAACCCAATATGGAAATTTTCACCTCTTTTTCTAGCCTTTTCTATTGTATAGAAATAAAACAATGAATCATGGAATTGGTTTTTGGTTTGTATAAGATCCCATTTCACCATAATTCATGGTGTTTGTATGATATTTGACCACCATCTGGAAACTAATGAGGCCATCAATGTGGATCTTGATACATATAGATACTCAAATGCATTTCATCGGTTCTGTATTAGTGAAATTTCTAGCAATGTTTATCAAAAATTCCATCATGAAACGATGAAGAAGGAAATAATGTGGCTTGGTATACATTGTTTTTTTATTGTATTTTTTTCAATTTAAACGTAAAGATAAAATCAAATTATGTGAAATATAATTTGTTCTATGTAGCATATGAGTCAGATTAATGGTGGTTTGAAGAAATTTTTTAACAAATCCTTTAGGATAATCATGAAGTATATGAATATATGATTCATATTCCAAAAGAAAAATGGACATTGGAATATGATATGGGGAAGAGGTATGGACACATGACCATGAAAATTGTGGAGTGAATACATGGTGTCTTCAAAGGGGATTCACAAGATACATATAAATTCCCCATATTAGGAGATGTTATATCGACGCGTGATGTACTTTTTTGATAGAAAAAAACAAGTATCAAACAGAATATATCATGTTCTAAGGTATAGAATACACATTCAAAAAGATATTTAAATGAATATTGATGAATCTTATCGCTATCATGTCTACCTTTTTTGATGACAATACTCTCTATTTTCTCTTTTAGATCATTCACACCGCATCATAAATCACATCGGTTAAAAAAAGTGGTATTACTGAAAACATGGCAATGTCAATGTTAAAACATTCATGTCATTTAGTTTCCATGCGTACACACCATTGTAGCTTCTGCCTCTATGAACATATCAGGGGATGTATATGTTTATCTAGTGTATTAGATAGACACCATTTATAACTATTATGTTTCACCATAGACACCTAATAGATAGTTTAATTATTTCCCATTCGTCTATGGCCAGCTAATCTTTACACCTGGCATCAATTGGTTGTGTCATCGTGGGAGACTAAAGGATAGTAAGATGCACAATGAGATGGACTGACCTCAAGAATAAGGGAAGAGTTTGAGATGCACCATAAGTCCTCAAGAAGGCCATAATCGGAAAATATTCCTAATCATTGTTGGGTAGTGTTCACACTCTCATCAACATTGATGTATTTCCTTCAATGTGACATTCTAATATAGTAAATTATATGTTGTTATCACTTATTTTTTCTCATTATTCTAATCCACAAATCCCAAAAGCAAAATTCTAAAGCCAATAACATCATTCCTAAACCATAATATAAAAATTAAAAACCCTAAACCTTAAAACCTAAATCCTAACCCAAAATTCTTAGACCTAAACCATAAAAACATACAACAAAATATGAAAACCTATACCTAAAACACAAAATTTAAAACCCAATTCTCTAAATCCTATATCCAAAAAGATGATTATAAACCCATAAACTTCTTCCCTTTACCATATTGTTTTATAAAATTATGTGTCTAATATTTTAATAAACATTTATATAATGGAAAAAAATATTATCATAATGTTAAGCATAATTTATTAAATATAGATAATTAGATAAATTCTTAAAACATCATTAGTAATTCCCATGGATTATATAAATCCAATTCATAATTAGTTAAACATAAAACTCATCTGAAATATGTCTAACCAAATTCAGGACCCAAAAATTTAGAAATATTGTCTCTACAATTATAAAAATCAGTATACCATTAATCGAAAAAAATTTATCTTAGTGACACATACATAATATCTAAATACCTTATTGATCATGAATCCTTAATAAAAAGTTTCATTCTTTCCAGAATTAAATTTATCCTTATTCTGTAAATAAAATCCTAGATTATAGAATTTATTTCTAAAATCCAAAAAATGAAATAAACTCCATCATGAATTAGTTTTTAACCAATTCATTATCTACATTATTCGTCACCAATACCAACCCATAAAAATCATTTTTAAATTTTCACAAAATTATACACACATTTAGGGTCATCTTCCCCAAATCATTTGTTTGAAAAGATATTAATTTTTTTTCTAAATCATTTTACTTGTGACATTGGTTCCATTCACCATATTTTCTCCAGTCCATTAAGAAATGGTATAACAATACAAACCTTACACCTTATAGTGTTCATACCATGTTAATTTCATTAATAAAATTGGATCACAATATATTTTTTGGATCAAAATACATAATAATACAAATTAATTCACTTTGAAATTATCAATGACATATTATTTACATTACTTTATTGGATTATTCTAAGACATATTCCCTTGATTCCTGTTGAATTAATTTTTATAGTGACTCATCTCCTTAAAGATGTAACATTAGACATTGGAACATTCATTCATTCACATAAAATCATGATCTTAGAATCCATTCTCTCCACACTTGTTGTAAACTCAATTTACCTTAAATCATGTATCAATGTTTTTAAATCCATAAATATCATATTTTGGGAAATTATTAAATTTTTTTTACCATTAACTATTTTTTTCTCTTCCTTCCTCTTATTATATTTATTTCATTCAAAACAAAAAGACTTAGAGAATTATATTTCCTTTGGTAAAAATAATGTCCTTAAACAATGTAAATACACATGGAATGTAATTCATTATACAATTTATAACATTATGTTGAACATAACATTATATTTACATTTTACACTTAATACTAATTTCATTTGTTTATATGAAGTTGGATGATACCATACATCTCACTCAACTGCATACCCATATTTCCCAATTCATGTTATAGGGTGGTGTAGATCGATCGATAGGGGTGAGTCGAGCACAATATTTTCGTCATAGGGAGCCACAAAAAGCCATTAGAACATACTTGAATTATGTTGCCTTCTATGTAATTGTCATATTAGATTTTAAATTTGTAGACCATCACCTTCTTGCTACACACGTTGAGTGGTGGAGACCAAAGACACACACATTCCACATGCCTGAGGGAGAGATGACCATCAACATCTAGGATGTGGAAGTTCTTCTCAGTATTCATATCTAGGGAGGCCCATTATTGGACCCACTCATGAATCATGGTCAGACCCTTCTAGACACAGTTGTGTAATTGACATTTTGTCCGACCGTAGGGCTACAGATCGAGCGTCCATATCTATGCCATGGTTATTGGTGTAGATTCCACATTTACCCGATGATGCTGATGAGCAGACTTTTATTAATTATGATCATTAATATATAATATGGCTTATTTCATGGACCATGTGTATAGATAACTAAAGGATTCACGTGCACATGATTAATCTACCCTGAATAGAGGACATTGATCGGGTCTGGATGTATTGTTGGGGATCCTCTAGCATAGCACACATGTATAGAGCATTATGCAAGCTATCCCACTATAACTAGACTAGTATCAGTGGATGTGGCATCGTTATTCAGATGTGGGAATTGGAGTGTATCCCCACATTCAGCCTTGAGCTTGCTAGTCCGCCAATTGAGAAGGAAGTGCTGCTGGACATTCTGCATGGATGCTAGTATGATCAGTCCTTTATATTGATTTCGGATTGTACTATGAGTTATTTACATTAATTTAACATTAATTTTCACTATTGATGTTGTATTTTATAGGAGGGGTCAGTGGAACAATTTCAATGTTTTTCTAAGACACCATTTGAGTATATATTGACTCATGTTGGACTTTCTCATACCTGAAAAGTTATGTATATACAATATATCATTATCTAACAAGTTTAATAATAGCATAAATTTTGGTTTCTTATTTAAGATATTTTTTTATGAAATTCACATTTCATTTTAGATTGAATTTATATTTTAGGCATTGTTTATATTTTACATCATTAAATGATGACTACATGAATTATAGGAATACTTATTAAATTTCAATTAGATAACATTGAAAACATATAAAATATACAGTAAAAAAATGTAAATAAAATTAAAAAGATAACCAAAAAATCTAAAAGGTTTTTGAATATAAATAGCTTCATAAAAAAGTACATAAATCAAAAATGAATGGAATTTAAGAAAAGTAACATGAAAGTCAAAAAAAAGAATGAATGTTTAGGAGGATCTTAAGAAACCAACATGACTCTAATAGCCTATAAAATATCAAATATAAGACCCATATAAATAAAATTTAAAAAAACAAAAACTTATTATATTTTTAATCAAATGTCTAAAATTTTATTCATATAATTCTAAGAGTTTATATTTTATAGGCTACCAAGTTCAGGTACTAGACAAATATTTATGTTTCAAGTAGGTTGATTTAGAAGATAACAAATTAATTTTCATCAAAATTTTTTAAGAAATTCCTGTTATTTTGTATTTCTTGATATATATTTAATCAAAATTTAATATGTCATTCATATTGGTATTATATTTTATATTTTATAAGTTATCAATGTCATGTATGTAAAATATTTTTTGAATTTCAAGAAGGTGTATTAGAAAGATTATAAATTATTTTTCACCAACATATAATAATAATTTTTTTTATTTTAGACAAATTTTTATAGGGTTAATCATTTTTTTAAATTCTAGATATAATAGTATAATAGTTTATATTATATAGGTTAATAAAGACACATACTTTAAACATTTTTACCTATAAATTAAGTGGATTAGAATGCTTATAAATTAATTTTCTCCCACATTTTATAAGAAATTATTTTTATTTTAGACTACATATTATATTTTTAATCGATGATTAAATTATCATTCATATCCGTCATATAATTTATATTTTACTGGATACAAAATCACATACTTGATACATTTTTTCTTTTCATGTGGGTGGATTAGTAACCATATAAATTATTTTTCAAAAACAATGTTTAATAAATTATTTTTATTTTTAATCACTTATTATATTTTTAATCAATATTTAAAACATTATTCATATCGGTCTTATAATTTATATTTTATATTCTATCAAATTCATGTACTTAAAACATATTTATGTTTCAAGGAGGTGTATTAGAAAGCTTATAAATTATACTTCATCAAATGTATTTATGATTTTTTTCATTTTCTACTACTTTTTATATGTTTAATCAATGATTAAAATTTCATTCAAATCAGTTTTATAGTTTCTATTTTATAGAATACATAACCCAGGTACATGAATCATTTTTATGTTTCTATTTGGTGAATTAGAATTCTTATAAATTATTTTTCATCTACATTTTTTAAGATTTTATGTTTATTTTTGAATACTTTTTATATGTTTAAATAAATTTTAAAATGTTATTTATATCGGTATTATAGTTTATAGTTTATAGGCTACTAATATAATGTACTTGAAATTTTTTGAAGTATCATGAATGTAGATTGAAAAGAATATTAAATATTTTTCAACAAAATTTTTTGAGAAATAATTTTTATTTTAGATTTCTTTTTATATGATTAATCAATGTTGAAAATTTCATTCAAATCAATCTTATAGTTTATATATTATATGATAATAATGTCTCATACTTAAATAAAAGATAA
Organism: Viscum album; assembly: GCA_963277665.1. Taxonomy (NCBI): domain Eukaryota; kingdom Viridiplantae; phylum Streptophyta; class Magnoliopsida; order Santalales; family Viscaceae; genus Viscum; species Viscum album. Next base: position 1,262,647,883 of record OY728122.1, read on the forward strand.
ATCATGTGGGAACATTTTGTTATATATATATATGTATTACCATATTTAAATAATAATAAATTATTAAAATTTCACATATATAAAAAAAGTAAAAAAAAAATATTATTGATTTAGGGAAAAGGAGGTATCATCGATGTCGCCTTTGAGATGTATTTTTTAAAGTAAACCTATGTAATTTTAAAAAAAATCAGGAAACATATTAAAAAACATGCAATGGATATCCGATACAATCTTTAATAAATATGAATTAATAAAAATGGAAAGGAAAATAAAAAAACAAGTAATTTAATTAAAAAATGAAAATGAAGAATAATATTTCAATAATACATACCTATCTCATAATTCCATATAAATCTTCCCATGAGATTGAAAATTACCCAAAGATACCAAAACTATTCAAATAATGGCATGGAAATTAATTGATAATTTCATTAACATGTAATGAATATTGTTCGACTTCTAAAATTTACTATCAAGGCCTTATGCACTGATTTATAAAAATATTATCAAGGCATTGTGACATGAAATCTATGTAAATGGATATAGACTCAGCCAAATACCCAATACATAATTTTATAAAATACCTAATGATACATTGAGGGCCAATAAAAAATAAGCCCCACCTATCACTTAATAACTCCAATTCATTCATCATATGAATAAACAATACAACATAGTCAACATTCCTAATTAAAAATATTCTTTTATATGAAAGAATATATTTCTGAATGACAATACTTTCCAAATTAAAAAATATCATAAACCATCTATATAACTATTATGGATGTTATCATTATAAAATATTTACAGCGGTGAATAAATATTTTATTTTGTTAAGGAATATAAATTCAATAAAAATATTATTAGAAACATTCTAAGGGAAAATAACTTTTAAATTTAAAAATTAACATTATGAACTTATTATTTACTATATAATAGGAAAAAATTATTATAAAAATAATAGTGGAACCATTTAAGGTGACATTCAAATCATAAAAAATTCCATATAGTGGAAACATTTCTTCATGCTGAGATTGTTTAAATATGGAAACCCTTAAAATTTTCAATAATTATTAATGAAGTACTTCCTTTAGAGATTTCTAAAAGGATTACCTTTCTAAATATTTAAAAAATTAAAATGGGAAAAAATTCATTCATTAATATTTTAATAATAGATAAAATATAAAATAAATATTCTTAATTAAAATATGGATATAAAAAAAATTCTATATTAATTAATAATAGATGGATGATTTTATATAAGAATATTATTTTGGTATATTTAGTTTAAACAAATTGGAGAATGATATGAAAAACAAGAATTTCTATAAATCCATAGAGGTGGAGAAAATGTATTGATTTTTTAACAGAAAGATAAAATAATTCCCCTAGTTGTGAATTAAATATAAAAAATCCAAAAGGATGATATTTTGAAATAAACCCTTCACACATTGGTTATGTTTGAATTAGACACCCTGAAAGAAACAACATCAAATGAAACAATAAATACCATGAATATTAAATCAATGATGATTTATCATATCAAAATGAAATTATATAAAATACATGAATGAAAAATGTAGTGAATATTTATTATGCCTCGTGAAATAAATTGTGAGATGATAAACCTGTACCTTGGGTCCAACATGATTTTTATGTTTTCGATTTTATTCTTATTCATTATACCTCCTTTTGATCCTTTCTTAAGGAACTAATGGTTAGTTTTCATGGAAGAATAGAACCTCAAGAACTAGTATAATGATGTTCAGTTGATAAATGTGAATTTATTAGTTAGGCTAGGATAGTCAATGGTGTGTAAATAATAGAGGGAATGGTTTCTATTTATAGGTTAAGGGAGGTTCACTCTTGTAATTTCATAAAATACTCAAATATAATAAAGTAATTATAATGATAAAATTATTACACATGGAAACAAATTCAATGATAATGTATTATTTGGTTGAAATCTTAACAAATAATAAAAATTTGATTTGTTTGAGTTGTATTTTAAACAATATCTTGTTGGATAACCTCACAGTTAACCTATTCATACTATAACTATATAAATAACATTTTCCATAATAATGAATTATTATTTAATTAAAATTTCATATTTGGATCCAAAATTTCTAATGGATTTATGTATTGACCATATATTATCCACCTTAACACCTTACAATACTATTATAGAATTTAAATAATTTAAAAAAATTAAGTATTCATAAAATATAATGATTTTCATTTTTGACAACATTAATTTATTTATAATTTTATATCATCAAGATAATGTTTTAATTTGAATCTAGTACCATTACAATTTAATAATATCATATATTAAAATACAAAAATCCTCAGACAAATTGGTTCAATAAAGAATCACATTTTTTATTTATTATTTTTGGTTATTATACGAATAATTTTCAAAAATAGGCACTATGATGGTGCTCGATTCCAGGATCCGGTGCGTCAAAAATAAATGTTTGAAATATACTAAATATTTTAAATAGCAGAGATAGGGATTTCTAAAAAAATTAAAAAACCTCTAAAATCAGTCCCATATTATAAATATGAGGGCACCATTGTGTTAATAGCCTCTATTTTACCATTGGATAGAAAAATCCTTTGTTATTGTGATGCATTTAGGGAATATTTGTGGTGGGCATAAAATAAATAAAATAATTAAATGAAATTATAAATGTTAAAACATAGATTAAACAACCTAATTATTTTTCCTTAAAATCATTCTAATGTAGGATTTTCAAGGTAATCCATATAACCCAACAAATCATTCAAGATCTATTTGATAGTTTTTAATGGGATTTCGTAGGTGGATGTTGACTGGTTTGAAGATCAACAAACAGTGCAAGGCAGAATCAGAGGATATTGCCAAGGATCACAACATAGCTCTGTTCATTAACAATTATTGATATGAATTATGGTAGGATTATTATTTTATATGGATTATATCCCATTTTTTATTTATTTTATGAAAACAGATCATTCAACCAACAGATTGATATGTGGTTCATTTGTATTGTGCGTTGTGTTTGTATTATTTGAGAATTGGGATAATTTCATTGTTATAATTTATTATCTGTTAATTATTCATTCAATCGGAAATGAATAGAGGCCAACACAAACATTATTTCAGGTTTGTTCCTCCTTTATATGGTTTTTCTTTTCCTTCTAGATTATTCATCAATTGCGGGATATTTTTATGGCATGTGGATCAATAAATACAAAGGAAATCGATTTTTGTACACCTTTTCATAGTGCCACAATTTAATGTCATATATATAGACATAGAACGATGTGAAAAGGATGTGACAAAATAGAAAAAATCCAATCAAACAATATAGAAACATCTTTTTTGTGTTCTTGAGTGCATAATGAAGAACACCGTTTAAAGGAATTTTGTGAATGGATTTTATGCCCCCTTTTCAGTAATTAAATTATTGAAAGGTCCATTTGATGATAATCCTTTATTTTGGTATAATGCATTGATGGAGTGTTGTTGAAGATTTGGGGGGAGATGTATGATTCATGATCTCGATTTCTTGAAATTTAAAAACTACACAGTGTGTACTATGGATCTACATGACAAGTAATACCATATTAGTAGTAGCTTGGGTATTGAGAGAATGTTAAGAATCACAAAGCATATGACCGTTTCACACAATATGTAACCCCTACATGATGGATCAATATATAACTAAGAGGGTACACTGGCATGTCCAAAGAGTAAATCGGCACAGACATGTTGTGTACTCATACATAGACATAGTGTGGTCGACCATACATGTTCTAAGTCATGTACTAGTATACAAGTAAAATTACATTGGCAATCACATGTCTTGAACTGGTACATATAAAGTAGCATGGATGTTATCCATTTAATTTGTATGGACCTAGGTTATACGGGACACTATGTGTACCAAAAATACATGTCTTGCAATCCCCCATTCCTTGGATCCCTTGTCTTCAGTAACATGGACATGTTTCGTTATGGATGGATTCCCTATATCCTTTCCATGAGGATTAGTGTTGAATCCCCTCTTTAGGGTTTTACAATGATGCATTCAACAAGAATTCATATATATATTTTTTGGAATTCTTCAATGAGGCCCGAAGTAAGATCCTCTATTACATTCATGACGTATGTGTTGTTCTTGGTATTTCCATGACCAACACTATACATGATCCAATCCACTACATAGTTGGTTAATCTATATTGAGTTATTGTTATACCCCATTTCATTTATAGGGATACTCATCTATGTTTCACATATCCTTAGACATCCTGAGTATAGTTCTAATTGTGATACCCGATAGTAAATACATACTAGGGGAACTTAATTAGTGCTTTCTGACATGTGAATCATGTTCCCCAAGAAAATGGTTATATTGAATCATTGATCTAGATACCTAGGCCGACATTAAATATGTGACTATACAGTTGAGAATGTGTGTGTATTTTGATTGTATACGGATATTCTTGTTATATGTGTTGTTGAGATATACCTATGAGGAGATGATAATAATTTTTCTATTTAATTAATTGTAGTTTCATGGTGTCTTAGTATGTATTTTTTAGTCACCCATGAGCGAGAATTTCCCACACTTGTTATGTCATAGGAAGAAGAACATATTTTTTACATAATACCTGATGCACTTGCACTAGATAGTTCTTAGTAAGGCTAGAGGTACCAGAATTTTTTCTGTTGGTTTATTGAAAAAAGCCTTAATATATTCATTTAGTATAGAATTATATTCATACCTTATGGTGGGGTATTATTTGGCCCTTTTTACTTTACAACATACCATGATGTGATTGGGGGATTTAGATGTGTACATGTCGGGTTTTTTTGCTGTTTTCAAATTTAATCATTATATAGGTATGAAGATATGTATATGTGTATAGGTAGAGAGGATATGGTCATCCTAGTTAGTGATATTCCTATACATCTCTACTCACGAGCCCTTGGGCAATTGAAGGTTGGCTTGGAGTGTCATGGAAAGGTACCCATTAGAACTAGTCACGAGAGATTGTTATTAGATAATGCGGTTCTACTTTAGTACTAGAGTGTATGAGATGCTGTTTTAGAAATAGTGGAAATTGTATTGAGATTCGTATTAATTCTAGGGAATCCATATATTTGTGGTGGCTGACGTATCCATAAAATAGGAATCTAGTCACATTCTATTAACTCGGTACATGAGAATAATTATTGTAGGGAATAAAATGGTACATGATTCATATAGGAGTGGGTTTTGGTTTTAATATCTTTATTGAGTGACCTCTCCATATATACTCATTGACCATGGTACATATTGTTTATATTAGGATTACTCCCTAATGTATTCCCTCTTGGATTCAGTGTTAGGATAATGACGATGATCCCCACAATGATGATGAATTGAAAATGGAATATATCTAAAAAAGATACATATAGGTGGTTCACTAGTTATACCATCACTAGTTTAGTAGCACATAGTACATACCATACTGGTGGATGAGGTACCTAGGCTAAGAATACTCCATGAGATTTAGCAGAAGAGAACCCTCAAGTTCTTAGGCAAGCCTGACTTATTGGCGACAAAGGACTATATTGAGGTAGTGTAATGGTTTTTAAATTTCATCTGGAGACTATTAGATCAGAATGTGGTCATGGTATCATGCCATATTCATGGATTCACATAATGATTAAAGGGGTTATTAACCTATTCATATTATGAGGCATCTATAGCATGGTCATATTTTGAGTTCCTTTTCATAGAGGATTTATCTCCATCTTTGATGAGGGTTTTATGTATTCAATATATTCTACATCTCAGCTTAATATCATGAAAATAGCTCATTATTCATCATAATTTACCCACCCCTCTAGTTACACTATGAATATGGTCCGGGTTATGTTCTTCGAGGATTTGACCGTAGATCAATGAATGTATAGAAGAATTCATGTTTAACTCTTTGAATTAGTACCTACACTGGGGTGGTAGAGAGATCTTAGATGTTTGAGAGTTTCTTAGTTGAGCAGGAACAACCTATGGTTTCCTCCAATGGACATGTAGGAGTATAGACCATAAAATTAGAAATCCAACATTATTCTGGTGGACATAAAAATTGGATATGTTTCATGTGGGGGTTTTTTAATAGATTTTCTATAATTTATGGATCATGAGATGGGAATATTAAGCCTTGGTAGAGGTGGTTTTACTCAAATGATGGCATGGAACATCCTCCCCAAGATTATACAACCCGACATACAACATACAAGGAGATATTTGATGCGTCTGGTAGGGAGAGGAAATGGAAGGAGAATACAGTTCTGTAGAGAGGGTGACATGGAATAAGAGTTATTAGATTAGTTGGAGGTGGTAGGTAGTTTTACCATTTTCCATCACCACCCTAGGTGGTCCATGTCAGGATCTAATAGCTTTTTGATAAGGATGAGGACAACTGAAATCCGTCTTTGATTAGGACCTTGAGGGTCTACAAATTATTAAATGTATGATCTGTGTATTTTATACCTTATATACATTACTAATAGATATGGTTTCTATTTATTCGTGTATTTCCAAATATTTGGTTCATGAAATAGATATTTCTATTAAGCCACACGGTCAGCGCAAGCTCATAAAGACTCTTAATGGCGATGATTGAGTAATCCCACACTTCAATCGACGGTGTGACATAAATCTTGGAGGTGAGAGTTATTGTTGGGATCTCTTTGTTGAAATAATGAGACCTTATGATATCATCCAATTTATGGAGTGTTTATCTACATCTTATACACATATCTACTATTTCGGGCAGAGGATGCACTGATTCAACAATGATGGGACCTATTTTTCCTTTGTGGGTGAAAAGGATACCCATGTGGAGGAATATGATTTCATACATTTGAGGGTGTAGAAAATTACTCATAAACTGTAAATCATAATCCTAGGTTTAGTGGATTTTATGAGTTTCCTATTCCCTATAGTGGAGAAAAAATATGGGGAAATATTTTCTATGGACTTTCTAAGATTACCAAAATGTTGAGATATAATATTATGTATTGATATATATCCTAGTATGAAACTTATATCAAGTTCATCATATAATACATGTCTCAAAAAACATCACAATTTGAGGTTAGCATTAGAGGACTTGTAGAGGATGGGATTTGTTAGTCCCATTGTTTCACTATAGGTAGCCCAATTATTGTTCACCAAGAAGGAAGATGAGAGATTATGGTTATGTATGGACAATTTTTTCTTCTTCCATGTGACCATGATGAACAAGTATCTATATCCTAGGATCTAATACATCTATTATTAGTTGATAGGGGATTGATGGTCATTCATGTTTGACAAAAAATTAGGATATTACTTATTATGAGTACAGAGAGAGGATATTCCAAATATGGATTCAAATGCCGCTATGATAAATATGTCTACATGGTGATTCCCTTTGCATGACAAATTCCCTATTTCTATTAATTGGACTCATTAACCAAATCTTTAATCCTTTATCAGAAAGGATCATGGTGGTATTTATCAAGTATATCCCAGTATACTCAGTGTCCAAGGAGGAGCACATGAGACACTTCAAAATGGTTTTGGATGTACTATAGGAGTACCAATTTTACAAGAATCTCTTGAAGTTTCACTTCTAGATATATGATTTCCCCTTTCTGTTAAACATTATCTTAGAATATAGAGGTCTAGTTGACCCTACCAAGGTCAGGGAATTGTTATATTTGGATTAACGCATGTGTGTGATAGAGGTGAGGAGATTCCTTGTCTTGGCATGATATTACCATTGATTCGTACATGATTCATCTAGGATCTCATCTCACATGATATCATTGATCTGATTAAGGAAATTGTTTGTATGTAATTAGAGGATGTTTTATGATTTTTTGGAGTCGAGTCTGATATTGATGAGTGTCCCCATATTGAGATTTCCAAAGGAGGATGTCGAGTACAAATTTTTATTTGAATCATCAAGTACAATATATGGTTGTGTTCTAGTGAAGAGTCAACTGCTTAATGCCTATGGTTTGTGTATGTTGAGAGAGCATCAGAAGAACTATATGGCCAATGATCTGGTGTTATTAGTGGAAATATTCATTCTAAATATGGGCGACACTACCTAAAGAGATAGTATTTCATAATCTATTTTGACCACATGAGTATGAATTATATATTCTCAAATTAAGATCATAACATGAGACAAATTTGATGTCTACAAATCATCTATTACATAAATAAAAATATTCTATATTCTTGAGAAGGGTAATTTGGTATCATATTCTCTCATCATGATTTCTTTTTCATAGTTTCATTAAGGGGTATCAGAGAATTTGTCCACATTTTAGTTGTCAAATGTCGATGGAGATGGAGAATCACACCTATAGTAAATAGTAGTTATCCCTCATATTCTATAGTGATTAAGGGAGAAACAACATGTGGATACCAACTTTGAGACCCTACATACTTAAATATCTAATGGATATACTATTTTATAATTTTATAAATTTGGACAACAAGTCCTTCTTTTATGAGTATACACAATGGTACTAGTTATGTTGTGGGAAGATGTCATGTTAGTGTTTAATAGGGGGTAAATCCGGGTGTAACCAAGAGGTACCATTACCACCAATATCAGCTTTGGTGGTGAGGGATGAAGAAGGGAGTTCTAGAGTTTGTCTCTAAATGCCTTAATTGTCACCAAGTGAAGGGTGAGAACCATGTTGTACATGGATTAAGTCAACCCCTTGAGGTTCCATAGTACAATTTTCATGGGATATAGAAGGATATTTTGGTGGATTTACCACATATATCTAGGGGAAACGATTCATTATGGGTGATCAAAGGCTGACTCGCTAATTCATAACACTTTGTAGCTATTTAAGTGCAGAGTTCTATAGAGAGAATGGCGTGCCTCTCTGTGAAGGATATAGTCCGAAACCCTGGATTTCCATTCATGATCATTTTTTACCATGATTCTCACTTCACATCTCATATATATAATTAATTTCATGGGTATTTTGGGACATAGTTAAACATGAGCATGGAGTTCCAACCCCATACAGAAGTCCAAACCGAGTGTACCATTCAGATTTTGGAGGACATTCTGTAAGATTAAATTTATAATTTGGTTATAATTGTTGGTATCATATACCTCCAGTGAATTTTTTCAATAGAAAAAACTACCATTACACAAATATTATGTCCCCATTTGAGGCTTTTTATGGGAGATCTTTTAGGTCAATTATTTTCTAGATTGTCCTCAGAAATTCATCACTAAGGGGCCATATATAGTGTGAGATACCATAGATATGGTGTAGATCATCTATGTGTGGATGAAAAAAAAATGGAGTCCTTATAAGTCTTATTTATATAAAAAATAGTGACTGTTGGAGTTCGAGGGGGTGACCATTTGTTTCTATGGGTTTCACAATGATTTGAATTATTTAAAATTGATTAGGGTGACAAGATATATCAATGATTCATTGGATCTTAATAGATACTATGTATAGTTGGTGAGATGGTGTATTGCTTATCTCTACATCTATAGTTTGGCTAGATATATGATGTCTTCCACGTGTTGTAGCTATATTGGTATGTGGATGAACATTACATGTCTCTGACTGAGGAGAGAAATAGATTGAGGATGGTGAAACCATTGATGTGTACCCCATGTATTTTGATTATTAGAAAGAGATTATCCTTCATGGGAGAGAGATTCCTTTTCTGTGTGTCTAATGGAATCATAGTAATCGTTAGAAGAGAACAAAGGAGGGGAAGTCTCAGATATGAACTCAATAACTATAACTCTTTGTGTAGCAACATGTTTTGGATTTTAAAAATATAAATCCCCAAGGTGGGTAGAATTCATTGGCATATATATTATATGTATTATTTTTGGATATTGTATAGATTATTTTTCAGACAATGAACTGATACAATGTATGATTTCAAGGATCGTTGATCCTTGATTAAATTTTTGTCATATATTAAATATATTAACCAACATGAGTGGTGTTTTCTTGATTAATTTGAGTAACTTCTAAAATGTTTCCCAAATCAAAAATCATAGTGAGACAATATTTTCAGAATGTGATTTTCCCTTTGGATACATGTTACCATTTTCTGCATGGGGCATTGGTTGAAAAGTCGACATGGGCATTAAATAAATAAAATTATTAAATGATATTATTTTATTTAAGCTTTTTGTGAGGTTCCCTAATTATTCTTATTTATAATCACACTTATGGAATATTTCTGTGGTTAGATTCATAGCAATAAAATTCATAGGATATTCATTGGAGAACATATAAGGAGATTCTATTCTTGAATGACGATTGGATCGAATATCGATGATAGGTGTGAGATAGAATTGGGGGATCTCTCCCATAATCATGGTTCCACTCTTTTCATCCTCCGTGATCAATCCAAATAGATGGAGTACATTTGTTTTATTTAAATTCTCTTCCCATCATCTATTTATAATCTTAAGAAGGAATAATCAAAAAATAGAATGATTTTTTGATATTGCATATTATGGGATGGTTTAGTATTATTTTTGAATTGGGATAATATCAATGTGATTATTTTTTATCTCTTTGTTCTTCAATATAATTATAATGAATTGTGGACAACATGAACATTGACCAATGATCATTACTCGTCTTTGAGGATTTGCTTTTGGTTAGTGTTGGTTTCATAGAGCCACCTATGTATACTTTGATTACCTGAATATTTAATGTATTAAATAATAAATTAAACATCTTATTACATATTTTTCATTTCATTGCCCAAATTTAGTGTAAACATGTCCTAGAGTATTTATCATATTGATAAGTTCGTAATAGACCCCTGCAATGATGATAACCTTGATGTATTATTAAAATATTTCTAATAGAGTTCTATGGTTGGATAACATACTATTATGGGACACATATTATATTTTATACCAGTTTTGAGTACTCATACGCATATGAGACTTGTTTTCCTTATGTTCGCACATGGTAATATTCAATATGGGAGATTATGAGAAAATATCATCCATTAATAATTATAAATGATTTGATTTCATTAGATTATCCTATATGTGAGTGGTGTGTACTGGTTCTTAGGATTTAAAATTATCTTTAATGTGTGTCATGAATCACGGACCTAGATTTTCAAATTATAACTATCAAGCCATATTTTGGGGGTATATAGGGTATGTTGGGTGAGTCATGAAGGAAATATTATTAATGGATTATTCATGGAATGATGTTTCCCTTCCATCTTAATTAATGGTTATATCTCAAACATTTAAAATAAATAGAACCGTCACACAAAATTCCTTGGCCCTGGTGTAATGAGGTGTTAATTTCAGACAGCCAATGAATGATATATCGAGAGTATATTTTGAAGACACAGTCACACGACCTTCATGATGAGATATTATGAAAAAGGGATCATATTAAATTGTGAGTGTTTTTTTTAGTTTTCATCATTTCAGCATTAAGATATTTATTTTGGGTGCCTTGAGAAGTTGCTAGATTATAATATTGGACTTTAGAGTAGCCCATTTATTGACAATGAGAAAGAACCCTATATGTAAACAAACTAAGATTTTTTTGGTATCAATTAAATTCACTTTTAATTTAATTTATTTAATAAATATTATTATCATGATTGAGGAATAATTTTATTCCAGTTATATTGATTGAATAAATTCAATGAATATTTATTCATCGGGTTGTGAATATATATTGATTTATTTTATTGAATATTTATTAAATATTTATTTACAAGTATTTTAAATAAATATTTATTTAATAGAATCAAATATTTATTCAAGTGTTCCATAAATTCCATAGGAGTCCGAATGGACCAAGACATTGTGCAGTGATAAAATATTTATTTTCAAGACGATAAATATAAATTTTCAATTTTACTCAAGTTGGTACAATAAAAAAAATATTAATAATAATAATAATTATTATTATCATTATTATTATTATTATTATTTTTATTATTTTTAAAGTCATTTCATTATTGGTTATAATTATATTTAACATCTCTTCTGAAATAAAATTTTCTAACTGAAATCCCTACTCTATAAATAATCTATCTCTATTGTGTAATTAATTTGAAACCAATTCCATGTTTTCGAATAAAGGATTGTTGAGGAAAATGAATTATATCTCGACTCCTCCTCCTATCTCCCTCTATAGAATGAGGAATCCAAGAGATAATTTCTTAATAGCTAAAGAACAAATGATCAAGAATGAAAAGAACAAGGAATTCGATTTAGAACCTTTGCAACAATTGAACTAGTGTATTTTCTCAGAGACCAAAAGAGAAAGTGTGGATCACCACTAGTGGGATTCTACCCTTGGATCCTCATAATCAAAATGAATCCAATCCAGAAGTGCCAATTAATATAATCAAAATTCATTAATGATGATAGTTGTTAATCCCAGGTTTTTATTTCACTAAATATTAAATAAATTAAATATAAATGTTACCAGAAATATCCACACTCTTGGATTCTAGAAACGATTATTAATAGAAATTTTTATATATCACCATACACTGCAATATTTTTATTATACCTAGAACAAATAACTTGTATTAGAGAGGTCACATTTAAATTGATAATAATTTATTTGATTGTTGATCTATTCCCAATAATGGATAGATTTTCCTTTCATGTTTTTAATTCATTAATATGATTTGAAATAACATGATTTCGACATATTATTAACGTTTATTTAGTGTTTAATTTTCATATATATTTAAGATAAAATTAAGAATGATTAGATATTCCATTGGGATGTTTCAAATAATTGACCGGTAAACATTGATTATCTAGCATGCGGACGGAGCACATTCCATATACCCATGTGCATTGAATCTATTTAGGTAGAGAAATTAAAATCCCATGTTGCTTTTATTGCACACCACATGTTGAACATGCAAAGGATGAACGTGGCATGAAGATATAGGGTGTGTGGATAGAAAGTACACATCATGTAGTTTGGATGAGTAAACACACCAAATCCCTAGGACAATGACTTCTATATACAACATCGGAGGTATATGGAATATAGATAGATGTACACTCCATATAGTCCCCCATTAATGGAAATAAATAAAATTATATAAAATTTGAAACATTGTTGCATTAAAACCAAATTTTATTAATTAAGACACTATTGTGTGTTTATAAATTTATTAATTATATTAAAGAATATGAAATTATGAATTAAATTATTATAATAAATATGTCATTAATCATTCTCCAATTTATTTTCCATGAATGAAAAATTTATCGGTATCTCCAATTATGTTTGGATGATTGTTATGATTAAATTTAATTAATTAATACAAGAGTGTTCCTCTAAATAAAAAAAATAATGAAATGATTTCTAGATAGTTACATTTTGTGAATTCAGTTCTTGTACAGAAGATCGTGAACTTAAATTAGACCGATGTAGGTGTTGGAATTTATTTAATAAATTTAAATAAATTATTTTTTGATATGTTAATATTATATTGAATTACTTCCTTTGAGTCATCCCTCCCTCTATTATTATGTATGACCATAATTTCCAATGATATTAATGAAATTCCCATTAACGAATGCATTACTTCCACTCACATTTGTGTGAGTAATAAATATTTTTAATTAATATAGCCTATGAAGGCATTTGGAGATGGTTCAAGAAGGAAATATAATGATTCCAACTCAATGATAAATTGGTGGACATGTGGAATATGGTACCTCATTCTAAGTCCCACACAAGATGTTCTTTCCCCTTAGTCATTGGTTGATATAATGCATGCTCATTAAATAAACCTTTAGATAAGCTCATGGTCGTGTCATTTAATTATTTACATATTTTCTATCTAATCAATTGAAATTATATTTATTGATGAATTTCCACAATCACATAAATGAATTAATATGAAAATAACGAGTTTAAATAAAGTTGATAAAGTGTAATTGTTTTATCCAAACAAGGATAAATAATTATGTAAAAATCAAAAAAAATATTAATAAGACCTTTAGAGGAGAAATTAAGAAAAGTAATTATGCATAATAAGATAAAATCCCTAAATGTATTTTATTAGAATAATCCTTACATTACTTGATCTCGAATAAATCTCAATATAACTATATCTTTGACCAACCCTTGTTGGGACACATACTTTTATAAGGGGGTTCATAAGAAGGCTTCAGGTTGCCAGAACCATTTTATATCTGTAGAGAACCAAATCTTGACATAAATAGACATTACATTTCTTTTGAGGAATATCTAATACATAACAAAAACAGACACACAAGGATCGTAATATTTTAGTGTCTTTTGAAACTTTGAATTTATTCTTCTAATCGTGGTGAAAGATCTTCAACATCTCCCACAAATGTCTTCCCCTTTTTTTTCTTACCTCAAACATTTCTTTATATCTTGGGGAAAAGAAAACATATAAATGGTGAGCTAAAATGATCATTAAGGATATGTATGGAGAAAATAAAACAAACCATATACATTTGAACTTAAAAACATGAGCAATATGTTTAAACATCAAAATTTTGAGCAATGACATAAAACATGGTAGTATGTAAGGAATAGATCATAAAGAAACATTAACCATGATACAATAGCATGTGAATAAAACATGAAATTATGGAAACCATTAAGAACATGATATGATTTCCATATTAGCCAAGGCATTGTATCCAAGACCATCATAATGGACAAAGTACCTTTCTGAATCGAGTTCACTCCTCGTTCCAGTCCTGTATCACTGAACCACATTAACTTGTTGTTCATTCCATGTCTATATCATGAGATATAAATCATTACCCAATTAATTGGAGGGAGATATTGGTCCCACCCATACCATAATGAAATCATTATTTTGTGTGCCACAAAATAAACATTCATCATTCATAATAACCCAACGAATAAAATGGGTTTCAAAAACATCATCCCATCAGAACATAATCCATATATATGAAATGGATATCATTTAATCATAAAAAAAATAAAACCTTGTAAATATTAGATACATTATACTTAAAACATAAACATACATAATAATGTCATCTTGGATGGAAAATGGTTTTGATAAAACACTTGAAATGAATTCTTGAGGAAAATACGCTTTCTTTTTTAAAATCATTTTCTTTTCACAAAATAACATGAAATTTTAAGAGAAAATTATTTTTTGAAAATATTCATGAAATATTGTAGAGGAATCATCATGAAAATTAGGTGTTATAAAACCGTAAAATTCTGTTCAAGCCGTAGAAGTTAAAAAACACATTCTCCTCGTACTTTTGTCCGAAAAGTCAAAAACATCCATGTGTGGTAAACAAAAGGAAGATTCATTTCATAACATGTGGTAAATTTCAAAAATGGGTAAAAAGGACTTTAAACATACATGCAAACATTTTTAGAAATCATGGGAATGGATGATCAAAAAAACCCCAGTAAATACATACAAATAAACAATCTCGGATAAAAACGAGATTGGAAAAGTTATCCCTTACCTTAGGTATGATATGCTTCGTACGTATCCAAACCTCCTATATAATGATTTAAATAATGTCATTGACTTATTAAATAATCATATTTATTGTTATTATATCATATATGGTTCGCTTTTGACTTTATATTTCCGTTCTTTTGTAAATTCCATGTTAAAGCAGCGTTTTGGGTAAAATCGTATTATTTATCCTACGTGTTTGGACTTGTTGTTCTTGATATTATTATTAATTATATCATGATTTAATTTCTTCCAGAATTTAAAACATGTTTTATATATCATATATATTCATCATATATTTTTATATATAATAGATAGATAAATGAAATGAAACACGCCGTTTATAGAGACGGTAGGCCGTACGTAAGCATTAACGTTGTTTTCCTTTCCTTATTGACTTGAATGGTAATAAGTAGATGACATATATATATATAAATAAATCCAGTAAATTTATCATGTCATATATTTCATTATTATTCATTATATATACTTTATAATTATTCTTGAATGGTTAACATGGAGAATGAATCTCATCGCATCGTGGAGACGGTAATCTGTAAGTACGAACGAACGATGATATCATTCACATAATTATTTATTGGAATTAGAGTGGATGATATAATATTTAATAATCAGTATGATGTTATTATGACCATATATAGTTATTCTTTACACCATTATACCCATCCATGTAAGGTGGTGGTGGAAAACAGATTGCACCACGGTGTGGAGACGGTATTCCGTACGTATGCACGCACGATGATTTAGTTTTCCATAGGATGGATAGAAGATGAAATTGGGTTGTTTCATATTTATAATAAAATATCAGAATATTATTGATATTGATGTTATAAATTTATGATGAAACAAATAAATAATAATAAGTAGAAGAAGAGATAAATTGTAAAGAATCGGTAATGGATATTACCTCTTCTTTGACGCGCCTCTTCTTAACCTCCTCTTAAGGAACTAGAGTTGGTCTTTTGAGGAGACCGGAACCTCTATAATGTTTTTAGGGAAGTTGAGAAGGTAAATGGTCAGGGTTTGGCTGAGCATTAAGGGTAAAAATTCTGTAAAGAGAATAGAGATGAGGTTCCCTTTTATAAGAGAGGATAAGGGCACCTTAGAGAAAACATAAAATATTATTTTATAATAAAGTCATATTCGGATTATAATAGCTCAAAATTGATTTATTTAGAAGATAAACTGGGGATGGATCTAAATACTCTCATGCAATAGTTTTTAGGCACGTTTTGGTTACTATTTAAAACTTATCATTTAGATTTAACTATAAGTTAAAAAATTTAACTTTTACTGTGTCTTCTTGTTTTCTAACACTATATGGTTAATTGACTTACAATAACAAGCCAAACAGACCCCAAGTGGTTAATTTTTAATATATGTATATTTATCTAAGTCATTTGGCTGAACATAAGATTTTTAGGAACAGAATAGTAATTAATAATATAATATTTGTTTTAAAAACTATTTTATGTCAATTTTGACACTATTTGTAAATTAATTTTTTTGGAAATTATAACAGCATGATAGTTAGAAAAAAGTTAATTGAATCAATACAAAAATTTCATATTAACCTATAAAATCATTGGAATTTATTAAAAGTCTTAAATTATATTTATTTTGGTATTTATAACATCAATTATGTTAATATTTCATTAATAAGGTAATTACTGCATCAGCATTGTGTCATAAATATCTTAAATTATATAAAGTCTAAAAATTATAAATAAAATACCATTATGTAGGAAATATTTTTAGATTTATAATGAATATTTATAGTCTAATTTATCTTTTGTATAACCCTATAATAAAAATGTTTTAGTTATTAAACATTGACTTTTATCTACTTTAACTATTCCTTAAATTTAATAATAATAAATGTCCTAATCTAATTCAAGTGGACCTAAAGGGTAATATTTTATTCCTAGGTTTGTTTATTGTCAAATTACACTTATCCAATTGAATTAGGACATGTGTTAGGGTAATAATAATATAATTTTTACCCTTAATTAACCTATTTGCTTTTAACTGTGGTAAATAAAAGTAAAAAGTTACTATTCACCAAAAAAAATTTCTTATTGAACCACATTTTACTCCTTTATATTATCTGTGTCTCTTGGATTTTCTAAATTCCACTCACATAAGTGGTAAAATTACGTTTTATGTAAATTTTCAAATTCACCTAGGTGGTGGGTAAAAGACCGTAAAAAGTTCAATAAAATTTGTATATATCTGAAATTATTATAAAATAATTCCAATAAATTACATTGAACATATATAAGTATTATGTATCAATTTTGACCTAAAATTAATTTAAATAAAATAAATAATTAATTAAATAAAAATCCGGTTTTTAAATAGTAACCCAATGTTTTCACTATTCATAAAAAATTGAATGTTTTCAGAAAAATACCAAAAATTCACCCTAGGATAATTCAGATACTCCAAATCCAAAAAACAAGTCCATTTTGAAAGATAAAATTTATAAAATTTCAAAAAGTTGGTATTACTATTAATAACGGCCAGTTCATAATAATATTATAATAATATCTCATTTAGTGAAACTCGATATTGTGTACTACACACACTGTCGAGGAAGGTCTTCATTATGTGTAATGCAAGCCAAGTAAGGGATGCATGTAGTGAAAGCTGTGTTTGGTGTTGCGTATAACATAATCAAAACTTATTTCATTTATACATAAAACAAAATCTATAATTAATGTTGCATAAAATTATTTGCACAAAACGAACATGAAATTGTATGTAACACGAGCCAAGAATAGTGTTACGTATACTGGAAGCTAATACGGTGTTGCATATAATACATGATAATATTGGAATAGCGTACAACAGAATATATGAAAGAAATTAAAAGGAATATATCTCATAAAATAATGGTGTGTTACATTCTAAACACCTTAAAATGAATTTCTCCCTTGAAATTCATCGGGGTTATAAATTGTTTACTACTTAAAAGTTTCTTTCATAGAAACCCACATCGTAAAAATTAATATTAAAACTTAATTTTAAAATGTAATGTATGAAATGTAACAGTTACACAGATTAACTCATCACTTGGTTTCCACATAGGAGAACATAGGTAGAAATATTGATATAGAAGAAAAATCTAACCGTCATGTTCTGATGGAGAGTGGTAGAGGACATAGCTATAAAAAATCCAACAATCAAAAGGCCATAAATTTGTGATGATTTAAGGTACCATCTGATTCATAAGATATAAGGACACTATGACAAGATTTTTTGTTTTCAAGATCATTTCCATAAAGTTGAAGAATTTGAATTAGAATAAATACTTACTTTATTTGGTTAAATATCACTGTTGTTCGTGACTTGAAAAGTTTCTACTTAATATCTTAAAGAAATGAAGTTGAATTTTTCATTCGTGAGCAGATGATGTGATATAATGATAGGTCATTCCATCTGTTTCTATCACAAAAAGTTTAGCACAATTTATAAATATACATAAGTCCTTCTATGTTGTGATTAATCGTATATAGTTGCTAAAATGGACATATACTTCATCTATCATAGAGAGTAATAAAATAAACTAGTTTCTACTAACCAGGGACTTCCTGTAGGCCAGAGGTAGGCGATAAAGGCCTGTCAAACTTCAGTTGTGGGTTCTATTCCCACAACCTTGTCTG